>CM044327.1:5000000-10000000 GCA_024291935.2 Okapia johnstoni
CTTTAACAGCTGAGCTACCAGGGAAGTCCAAGTGAAAGTCGTTCAGTCATGTCCATCTCTTTGCGACTCAAAATAGTGGAGTGGGTAGCTGTTCCCTTCTCCAGGGATCTTCCCAACCCAGGGATTGAACCCACATCTTCTGCATTGCAGGCAGATTCTTTACCAGCTGAGCCACCAGGGAAGCCCATGTAATAATAAAAGCTTTGAACCTGATTTAA
Organism: Okapia johnstoni; assembly: GCA_024291935.2. NCBI lineage: Eukaryota > Metazoa > Chordata > Mammalia > Artiodactyla > Giraffidae > Okapia > Okapia johnstoni. The sequence goes on from CM044327.1 coordinate 5,000,219, forward strand.
AGCTGGGCAGAGTGCCTTTTCTTTTCCTTCTTAGTGTTACCACTTCTCTGGTTGAAAACTCACTTTCTCAGCCCTCCTTCCTGCACTGGACATGGCTTCTCTGGACGTGGCTCCCCTGGCCCAGAATAATAGGTTGAATGCAGGAGAGGCTATTACACACACTGCACACTATTACAAACTATTACACATATTGAAGGGAATTTTTAAGCTCTGAAACATCTTCATTTTATACTCCAAAGTGTTCTGTGGTTGATAGACTTTTTCCTGCCTAATAAATCCATACACACAGGGTTTACTTACTATAAGCAATCTTTAGCCAAAGACATCCTGCTAAAAGCATTCCTGCTAAAGAGATAATGTCTGTTTCTCTGGGAAACTATCACTCGTCTACAGGAGTCCACTTAGCAAGGAAATGAGACAGGGTCACCTGACTGTTTACCTTGCCTTGGACAGGGGGTGGAGAAAGTCACCTTCCAACTAAACCTAGTGAATGGATCACAGGCAGCTTCTTATGGTCTGCCCTCCACAGATCACATTTGTCTACGGGTCCCAACATTTAAGATGCCCTCATTTTAACCCCCTAAATGAGTCACCTCGTCCCCTTAGCACTGCCCTTCCCTGCACTGCAGGGCCCTCTGGAGGCTGCTGTTGATTGTATGTTGCAAGAAATGAAATATTACCAATAAATAAGCAAAACAATGAAACATCAGGGCTTGAGATAGCAAATGCATATAATCCTAACAAGAACAGGGAAACCCAAAATAGGCTGATAAGATTTTATCTGTCCCCGTATGAAATCATAATAGTGTGGGCAGCTATTAAAAGTCTGCTGAACAGATTATTCTTTTTCATTCACTCTCCTTGATGCAAAATTTATAAAATGCAGGAGGTGGGGAAGGAGAACCATAATATAATTCAGGACAAACAGGTTAAAAACTCTGAGTTTTTAATATTATATTAGAGTTAATATTGTATTAGACTTCATATCTAACAACATTAGAGTTAAGAACTCTAACATGTGGGAGAAATAGGTTGGCATAAAAAAGAGGAAAAAATAATCAAGGGAAAAATAATATGAAATGGTCCAAGAAATCTCAACCCAAGAAGAGGAAAGCTTTCAAAGAACACAGCACAGACAACAAAGTAGCCTCACGAGTGGGTGATTTGTGAGGAATTATGTACTATTATTGTAATTTTTTTAAAAATTGGATCCTTTTTTCCCCCTAGTTCCTTATTTTGTGAAACTCAAAACAGCTATCTCTTAAACTTCACTGGAAGAAAATGCCTTAGTAATAAATCCCACCAGATAAAGTAAATTATAATAATTATGTTTCTAATATGTTATATTCTCAATATGAAGAGTTTCATGGGGGCATAATTTGCATACAGGATTTGAAACCCTGACACTGAAAATGGGACAAAAGAAGAAAGAGAGAAAAAAGAGGAACTTTATGATGAAGAGCATTTTCAGACAGACTTGGTGATAACCACATGTACAAGTTCTGAATTTTCTCCAAAGACACTGGACAAACTATAAGGGTGTAAACTGGGAATCTGTCTGTTTGTAAAAAAGGGAAAGTGTTGCTTAGGTAATGAAGTGGATGCTGGAAGCAGCAGTGTTGAGTTATGTGTGGAACAAGCCCTGGGTGGGGGGGAGAACAGAATCAAGAAGAGAAATTTTTAAATTGGGGGAAAACGGAGAGATATTCAATACTGCAGTGGTTTCTGAAGAAACACCCAAGTTACATACATATTGGTAATTCTGAGGTGAGCGTCTGTTTCCCAGTTGAGACACACTAGTTGATTTATGTGAAAATGATTCTGCAATATTGCAAAAGCAAAGAGTTGTGAAAGATAAAAGTACTCTGCAAATGCCATGAGATAGCAAAACTACATATTAGAAAAAAAATTTAAGATTAAATACAAACTGCAAATCATCCAGAATATGCAGGCACAGATTCCATTCAGACTAAGCTAACTTTATACCATAAACATAGTTAAATTAAAACCATCCTCTAAAAAGAACACTTACAATAGACAGCCATGACTAATTTCTTTCCTTCAAAAAAAAAAAAAAAAAAGGAATGCCCAAATAGATTATAAATTCATGTGGATAACGAGTCAGGCAATGTAACGGATTCTAATCTCCAGTCTGTGGGCTCATGGATGCCTTCCAAAGCCTGTAAACTGTCTAAGGTGGAAAACAAAATTTCATTTGTATGTGCAGAGGAGAACTTCAATATTTTAACCAGATTCTCAGAGGGAGTTCATGCCCTGCCCTGCCAAAAAGTTAAGGACCATTGTTCCCAATGAAAACAATAGGATACAAAGATGATTGAATATTCTACAACCCGTGAAAGACCAAGAAATTACTAAATCACCGAGGAAGTCCCAAGAACAGTACCATGTGCACCTAATTTGGGGTTCCTAGGGAGTTTAGTGGGGCTTCCCAGGGAGTGCTAGTGGTAAAGAACCCACGTCCCAAAGCAGGAGACATGAGACTCGGGTTTGACCCTGGGTTGAGAAGATCCCCTGAAGGAGGGCATGGCAACCAGCTCCAGTATTCTCGCCTGGAGAATCCCATGGACAGAGGAGCCTGGTGGGCTACAGTCCACGGGGTCACCAAGAGTTGGACACAACCAAAGCAACTTAGCATGCACACAGTCAGTTTAACACCTTCTGGAAACCCAGTCTTTTATGGAGGAATAGAATGGGACAGAATTTTCTGCTACAGAACACATTCAAATATGATCATGATCTATCATCCTGTTTACTGTACTAGTTTCGTAATCTCCTTCTGTTGTGTTGTTTTTGCAGTGGGATTTTGCATTTATTTCTTGGCATTTATCATATCAGCAATATTTACATGATAAAATTTTTATAAACCCTTGAGCAAAATTCCTAATTACTAGTAATTTTAAGTCAGCTTAACATAAAATCTAATTAAGACCATCCCTTTTAATTTTCTTTCATTCTTGTTTTATTCATTTTTCTCAGTGGAAAGGGATACTGAATTCGCAATTATGTATGAAAGACATACATGAGATGCTTAGATAGCATCATCAATTCAATGGACATGAATTTGAGCAAACTCCAGGAGTTATCGGAGGACCAGAGAAGCCTATGCCAGGAGATATTGGAGCACATGGACTATAATCCATGGGGGTCACAAACAGTCAGACACAACTTAGTGACTTAACCGCAACATGAAAAATACATTATTATCCACCAAAATACTGTTGTCCCATAATTTAATCCATGTACTCCTAAATTCATCTTTATCTTAATATTGTTTTTTTTTTAAACTTGTTACTTTGTATAGGGGTATAGCCAATTAACAAGGTGGTGATAGTTTCAAGTGAAGAGCAAAGACACTCAGCCATACACATACATGTATCCATTCTCCCCTAAAGTCCCCCCTTCCATCCAGGCTGCCACATAACACTGAGCAGAGTTCTGTGTATTCTACGTGTAAGTCCTTGCTAGGTATCCATTTAAAATATAGCTGTGTACATGTCCATCCCAAACTCCCTAACTACCCCCTTTCCCCATCCTTTCCCCCACTAGCAACCATAAGAAACCGTAAGTCCATTGAATTATAACGCAGTCTACACATGCTATTTATCTAGGATACTGTAATAATAGCACCAGACACTCTGTACTTATCCATACCACCACTGATTTTTAAATACCTTTCTCCCAGAATCAAGGGCTGAATCTCTAGCAGTACCTAAGTTAAGCAGATTTAACACATGTTGTCAAAGGCAGTCTTTATCAGTTCAGTTCAGTCGCTCATCGTGTCTGACTCTTTGACACCTCATAGAATGCAGCATTCCAGGCTTCCTTGTCCTTCACCAACTCCCAGAGCTTGCTCACACTCATGTCCATTGAGTTGGTGATGCCATCCAATCATCTCATCCTCTGTTGTCCCCTTCTCCTCCTGCTTTCAATCTTCCCCAGCATCAGGGTCTTTTCCAATGAGTCAGTTCTCATCAGGTGGCCAAAACATTGGAGTTTCAGCTTCAGCATCAGTCCTTCCAATGAATATTCAGGACTGATTTCCTTTAGGATGGACTGGTTGGATCTTGCAGTCCATGGGACTCTCAAGAGTCTTCTCCAACACCACAGTTCAAAAGCATCAATTCTTTGGTGCTCAGATTTCTTTATAGTTCAACTCTCACATCCATACATGACTACTGGAAAAACCATAGCTTTGAATAGACAGACTTTTGTCGGCAAAGTAACGTCTCTGCTTTTTAATATGCTGTCTAGGTTGGTCATAGCTTTTCTTCCCAGGAGCAAGCGTCTTTTAATTTCATGGCTGCAATCACCATCTGCAGTGACGGTGGAGCCCAAGAAAATAAGGTCTGTCACTGTTTCCATTGTTTCCCCATCTATTTGCCATGAAGTGATGGGACCGGATGCCATGATCTTAGTTTTCTGAATGTTGAGTTTTAAGCCAACTTTTTCACTCTCCTCTTTCACTTTCATAGAGAGGCTCTTTAATTCTTCTTCACATTCCGCCATAAGGGTGGTGTAATCTGTGTATCTGAGGTATTGACATTTCTCCTGGCAATCTTGATTCCAGCTTGGGTTTCTTCCAGCCCAGCATTTCTCATGATGTACTCTGCATATAAGTTAAATAAGCAGGGTGACAATATGCAGCCTTGACGTACTCCTTTCCCGATTTGGAACCAGTCTGTTGTTCCATGTCCAGTTCTAACTCTTGCTTCTTGACCTGCATACAGATTTCTGGTATGCAGGTCAAAACCTGCTTCTTGACCTGCATATCAGACCACCTGACCTGTCTGGTATTCCCATCTCAGGTGGTCTGGTATTCCCATCTAAGAATTTTCTACAGCTTGTTGTGATCCACACAGTCAAAGGCTTTGGCGTAATCAATAAGGCAGTAAATGTTTTCCTGGAACTCCTGCTTTTTCTATGAACCAACGGATGTTGGCAATTTTAACACATGTTATCAAAGGCAGCCTTTATAGTTCCTGACATTTGGTAGGGTCAATAATGTATGTATACCATACAACTGGAAAGATTATAAAGGTGAGGACGTTCATTCTTTAGAAGAGTATTTCACTTTCAAAGGAAGAGAGCCATGGGAATGTGGAGTGGCAAGAACATGGCACTGAAGCATCCAGGTTCTGGCCATGAGCTGTCCGAGGAAGTAACACTCACTTAACAGGGAGAAGGAAGCAGAAGCCCGCCACGCTCACAGAGGACACAGGCACAGAGCCTGCTGGGGAGAGGAAGGTCCCGAGGAGGCTGTTTCCTGCACTTCCCTGTCTCCCTCCCCATCCCACTCACCTTGCTGCTTCTGAGCTGAGTCCACAGCCACCAGGGAAGCATCCACCTCGATGCCACAAGACGACAAGCATGAGGAGGAGCAAAGGTCATACTCCCAGTTTGTCGGAGGTTACTTAGGCTTGCCTGGGGGGCTCCACTTCCGTTTTTCAGATAAACTGTCATTCTTTGTAATTGCACTCAAAAAGCTAAGATGGGCAGGGAAGCCCTGTCCCTTCCACCTGCTGCTTCTGGCACAGCCAGGCTAGTAGCACGTGACACACGTGCATAAACAGCCCTTTCATTTCAAAACTCACTTGCAACTAAAAAGTGTGGTGATACAGTGACGAACTACATGGTGTAGGAAGGCATGTGCTCCCTTGATTTAAGCAATGTGCCCCCCTGACCTATCCCATTGATTGAATAGTCTATAACCCGTGAAAGACCAGGAAATTACTAAATCACCAAGGAAGTCCCAAGAACAGTACCATGTGGATCTAATCTGGGGTCCCTAGGGAGTTTAATGGGGCTTCCAGGGAGCGCTAGTGGTAAAGAACCCACGTCCCAAAGCAGGAGACATGAGACACGGGTTTGACCCTCGGTCGAGAAGATCCCCTGAAGGAGGGCATGGCGACCCGCTCCAGTACTCTCGCCTGGAGAATCCCACGGACAGTGTTTGGAAGTGAAGACTTAGCTCTGTTTTATCCTGGTTCCCAAGGAACCTATGTATTCCTATGGAAAAGGCAAACCTCCAGGACATTCCACGTCAACCCCCTTCCTCTTCCTGATTTCAGCACAAACAGCCCCCAGCAGCTGTTTTATTTTACAGGACGAGCCACTCATACTCCAGAGAGGAACAGACATGGACACAGAGACAGCACTCAGTCATTCTCCACTGAGCCAAGATGCTCCCCTTAATAAAAACGCCCTGTGAAAATGGTTCCTCTGATTGAAAACAGCATCAGAAGTTTCAAAACAAAAGCAGGGCAGTTTAGTTCATAATGAAGATTACCTCCATGTAAGTCAACTTTTTATAGAGGTTTTTAGATGAGCTCACATCATCAACAACAAAAAAGTATAACATAAACTTCAACTTAAAAACCTTTATAAACCTATTTTCTGTTATTTTTGAAGAACGTTTCAACATGAAGTCATCTTCCTGAAACACATTCTGGGTAGTATACAGTTTATTTTATGCACCTCACAAGCTAAATTCAAACAATTATACTCAACTCTGAATTAAATTTTTAAAAAATCTTTTTTTTTTTTTTTTGCTTGGTGAGGTTCTTTTGAGTCTCTGACGCTGAACTTTGCTTTGAATTCTTCAGAATAAAGCTATTCAAATAATTTGAAAACTTCTATCAAGAATCCTGGCACTTTTCCTGCAGATAAAATGGGCATTCCACTCACTCCTCCCACATACCAAACAGCGAAGGCAGTACAACAATTTCCCAAACACAGCATTTTTTTCTTCTCAGTTTATATCATTTTGGTATGATGCATTATTAAACAGTTGGGTGTGTACATGTGCGCTAAGTCGTGTCCAACTCTTTGTGACCCTATGGACTATAGCCTGCCAGGCTTCTCTGTCCATGGAATTTTCCAGGCAAGAATACTGGAGTGGTTTGCCATTTCCTAATTCAGGGGATCTTTCTGACTCAGAAATAGAATCCGTGTCTCTCGTATCTCCTGCACTGGCCAGTGGATTCTTTACCAGCTGAGCCACCAGGGAAGCCCACCAGACAAGTCAACTGATAAATAACTGTGTGGTGCCCCATATGAGATTTAAAAATCCATGGCACATAATATTATAAATTATCCATTACTGTGATGGTATTTAACTCTTCCCAGCTAATATTTTTTTTAAAAAAATAACAACCTCCAACCAGAAATAACCCAAATGCCTATCAATGGGTGATTGGATAAACTGTAAATCCAATTAATGAATTACCATTCGGCATCTAAAAGAAATGGACTTTTAATATCTACAAGGACATGTATGAATCTCAAAAGTTTTATGGTGAGTGGAAGCAGCCAGACACAAAAAGCTATAAATAAACATCTAATTTATATTAAATTCTATAAATTCTGTAAGTTCTATTGCAGACAAAACTAATCCACAGTGGCCAAAGCAGATTATTGATCGCCTGGGGGTAGGGGAGTGGGTGACAAATAGCACTGGACACAAGCTGTCATATGCGCCTCCAGGCACATTTTCAAACTGTACCACAAACTTCTTCCTGATGGCTATGTTAGCCATAAAGCGTGGTCCCATTTTTTAGACTGTCACCTAAACTAGCTAATGCTTTGTGTATATTTTTAAAAACAATAAAGATAAATTAAACTATTGTTCAAATCCCCATCTCAAGGTCAAAGGTCACCACTCAGCATAAAATTCCAAGGTGGATATTATTTTATGTATTGTTTATTTATTGCTTGCTATTTTAAGAAGGAATGGTAATCTCTCAGCCCCATGTTGACAACAGTGACTAGCTACGGACTGGAGAGCAAAATGGGTGGGAGAGAGGGAAATGCTGTGGGTCTACGAAGGGGACTCTGACATTGGATAGTATATATTGGGTTGGAAAAGCAAAATTTTTGCCCAACCCAATATTTGCTTGAATTTTTTAAACAAGTTATTTTTGAAGTGTTGCATTTACAACTAATTTCAGTGAAAATTTAAACAAAGTGAACTATTCGTAAAAAATAAAAGCATTAAGTTAGCACAAAGCCAAAACTTAAAACACATAGGCCAATTTTCACAATGCAAAACTGCATTTAAATTGACAAATGCCACTGAGAGCACAAGCTGAAATCAAACAATGTAATTAGTTTGATCAATAAGGTGACTCTCAATAGACCAGTTTAATTTAAAAATTGTTAATCAGTTATTTATATACATGTGAGTGACCTCAAGTGAATGGATAACATAGTCTGGGTTTCATATTTTTACTCCTCAGGCTTACTCTCAAATCATTTTATTTTTTAAAAATAAATAATTTAATATGCAAATTTTCTAAGTTTGCTCATTAAAATTGCTTTGAAAATACTTGTACCTGAAAAAGTCAGCCCTGTTTGTTATGACTGCCAATTGACAGTAACTGCACAGAAGTCTAAATTATGTCTGTCACATATGCATTACGGTTTGAATTCAGAAAAAATTCTGAGAAGACCCAACATGGTTCCAGCAAATATAGCTAACAGCACTCAGCTGCTGCAGTCCAAAGGAATAACAAATAATCCTTTTAAAAAAATGACAAGCTTGTCTAATAATCTTCATTATGTCTACAATTTCATTTCTGAGTATTTAGAATTGTGAATGATGTAATAATCTGTATTCTTTCTGATGGAAAACCTGTTATCCAAATTAAGAGCTTTTTGTCTCCCTTAACTCAATTCAGCTATTTAACAGAATCATGCTTTCCCAACTGATTTCCATTTGCTGCCAGGCGAGTTAAAAATACCATAGCCTATTATACAGAGTGAAGTAAGCCAGAAAGAAAAACACCAATACAGTATACTAACACATATATATGGTATTTAGTTAATCGGTAAAGATAACCCTGTATGCAAGACATCAAAAGAGACACAGATAAATAGAACAGTATTATGGACTCTATGGGAGAGGGCGAGGGCAGGAGGATATGGGAGAATGGCACTGAAGCATGTAAATTATCATATGTGAAACAAATCGCCAGTCCAGGTTCGATGCATGATACAGGGTGCTTGGGGCTGGTGCACCGAGATGACCTGGAGGGATGGGATGGGGAGGGAGGTGGGAGGGGGGCTCTGGAAGGGGAACACATGTACACCCATGGTGGATTCATGTCAATGTATGGCAAAACCAATGCAATATTGTAAAGTTAAAAAATAGATAAATAAACTAATTTTAAAATAAATAAATAAACAATAACAAAAAAATACAAATACCATATAAAAAGCCAATAAATATGTCTTCCCCAATTAATGAGAGGCCCTTCTACCAGCTTAACTGGAAGACTAACTAGTGCACTAATTTTAAAGCTATCTGAGTTAGTAACATATATTATACCCATTATATGTGTCCATTATCTGTGATATAAGACTACCAAATGGAAAAAGTCAGAAAAATTCAATTGGAGGTGAAAATTTATTTTGTAATGAACTACCAATGAGTGGGTACATATCTTGATGTAGAACCAGAGTAGGATGATTTTAAACAGAAGAAAACGAATCTAGGCTTTGCAGCAGAGAAGTTTTCCTGTTTTTAGTCTGTATTTCTCCGCTTCAATCTTAACGGGCAGAAAAACATCTCTACTTTGGCAGTCGTGGGTTTTCCCATAAGCACGAGTGGAACCACAGGGCCTGGTTCCAGGCTGCATGTGTTATTTCTGGGAAGATCACACATGCTTTAAGGATCCCATGCTAGTCCAGGTAGGGGCCCAGCAGCAAGTGACTGCCAGACAGGTCAGATCAATGATGATGCGCTCGTGTCTTTATTATGTTATGATGGAAATACACTTTGTGTGATTATGACCAGTTTTATCAGTGACATTGAACATGTCTGTCAGACTAGCATTTATGAAATATGCACCAGTTTTAGAACCAGAGGAGTCGTGAAACACCATATGTTTACTGCTTTAGAAAATGTATACATCGACCAATGTAAATATGATTCAGATACATTTGGGAGCATAATCAGAACCCATTTAAAAATTATTTTGAACAATCTAATAGAAAACATTTTCCCAACAGTGTAAGGAGAAGATATATTGTAATTTTGTGAGAAAAAATAAAGCCCTTTTGGTCTGTCAAACATTTTACTAAGGCAGAAAAGAGGGAATACACTTGAATTAAGAATACTAATAGCATTTTCAAATTATCAACATAAAAGTCCATAAAGTAATGATACTCTAATATCGCTACTGATGATAATAATTCATTTATATTTTAAAACTGCAACTGAACTGCAAATAATAATAAAAGTGAATAAAATGCCTATAACACTTTTTTAGTATCTGTCCTAACTAGATTGATAGAATTATGATAACTGGAAGAGGAGCTAGAATGAGTTTTGATGTAAACTGTCCCTTTTTTTAGAAAATATTAATGCTCAAATAGTGATAGCTGGCTCAACTGCTTAGTCACAACAACTTAATAATTTTGGTTTCTAAATGATGAACACACATCTTTTAGCACAATAAGAACTCACTAAACATTTTCCCCGCATTTTAGTAATATTTTCTGATGGGAATAGAATACATATTCATTGCTATTAATTAACATTTTAGGGATAACACTAATGATGTCTCACTTGTAATAAACCGTCATCTCTTCCAAACCTTTTGTATCACTTGTTTTAACATCAATCCACTTGACAGAATTATTTTCATCTCAATAAGGATGGCAGAAAATCATAGTTTTAAAATGAAGCAGAAATGTCTGCTTCAGAATATATGGTATAATAACAAAGTGCCAAAAAGCAAGCTGCTTGTGGCCTAAGATATGCACAGAATTAATTTTTGTGCTGGCATCTACTGTAATTAGAAATGGGTCTGTGCATCATGATTAAACCAGTAACTATGGTAACGAGAGCAGGAAAGCATAAGTGCAGAAAGAGGGAGGCCGAATGAGCCAATGATAAGCTGCTTTTCATCTGTTTATTTTTAGAGTCTTTGTAATAAGCAGAACTATCTATAAAATGCATATTAACCTTATTCTGCTTCCTATCATTCGTTGTCAATAGATTAAAACATGTCATTCCTTAAACCGACGCACACATTACCAGGGACCACCCTTATAACCATGTACACACTGCCCTTGTGTTCACGGGGCTGCGTGGAGGCCGCGACAGAACAGAAAATTGTAGTAATTCGGTATTTGGTGTCTTCGCCTTTTTGCTATAAATTTATAGCAAAGCCACCTGTTTTTCAGATGCATGTGGCAACACGCTCACATCAGGAGGGCACGACTATGCCACTAGCTCCACATCTACTGCCGGTCTCGGCGGCTCCCAGGGCAGTCTCGGGGAGACCGCAGTACAGACCTCCCAGCTCCCAGACCTGGAGTCCTTGGCCTTTGAGCACATTTTTTTAGTCTCAAAAGCATGCAGAAATAGGAGGGATATTTAAAGCAGTTTCAAAAGAGAACATCAATCAAAACTGATGACAGGTATAAAAAATAAGCCATTTGAGAAGAGGTGTTTATTTTGTTTTATCATTTATTGAGGCTAGAAAAGACTGAGGAAGCCAAGAATGTGAGTGTGAACAGTAATTATCTCTTTATGGAAGTTGGAGCAAGATGGAATAGCATAAATTTCAGAAAAACAACCATAATTCATGAAATAGCTTCTTGTTCAAGAAACAATGTATCACTAAATAAGCTGTTAGAATCTAGCTGAATTTAATAAAAGACACATAAATAAAGACATCGTGTTCGTGTTTAGCACAATGTGCTGTGCCATGCTAAAGTCACTTCAGCGTGTTCAACCTCTTTGTGATCCTACAGACCAGAGCCCACCAGGCTCCTCTGTCCACGGGGTTTTCCAGGCAACAATACTGGAGTGGGTTGCCATGCCCTCCTCCAGGGGATCTTCCTGACCCAGGGATAGAACCCAAGTCTCTTATGTCTCCTGCATTGGCAGGTGGGTTCTTTACCACTAGCGCCACCTGACAAGTCCCTTTTAGCACAATAAGAACTCACTAAACATTTTCCCCGCATGACTGAGCACCTTTTTCACTTTAAATTTCATAATTCTGGAATAGAGCTTCTATATAAGGAATGGAGGTGGGCTTCCCACGAGTGGGATAGGACTCAAGTGACAGCACATGAAGAATTAGAAACCTTTAGCAAGGAGAGATAAGAAAGCCTTCCTCAGTGATCAGTGCAAAGAAATAGAGGAAAACAACAGATTGGGAAAGACTAGAGATCTCTTCAAGAAGATTGGAGATATTAAGGGAACATTTCATGCAAAGATAGGCTCGATAAAGGACAGAAATGGTATGGACCTAACAGAAGCAGAAGATATTAAGAAGAGGTGGCAAGAATACACAGAAGAACTGTACAAAAAAGATCTTTACGACCCAGATAATCACGATGGTGTGATCACTCACCTAGAGCCAGACATCCTGGAATGTGAAGTCAAGTGGGCCTTAGAAAGCATCACTACGAACAAAGCTAGTGGAGGTGATGGAATTCCAGTGGAGCTATTTCAAATCCTCAAAGGTGATGCTGTGAAAGTACTGCACTCGATATGCCAGCAAATTTGGAAAACTCAGCTGTGGCCACAGGACTGGAAAAGGTCAGTTTTCATTCCAATCCCAAAGAAAGGCAATGCCAAAGAATGCTCAAACTACCGCACAATTGCACTCATCTCACATGCTAGTAAAGTAATGCTCAAAATTCTCCAAGCCAGGCTTCAGTAATACATGAACGGTGAACTTCCAGATGTTCAAGCTGGTTTTAGAAAAGGCAGAGGAACCAGAGATCAAATTGCCAATATCCGCTGGATCATCGAAAAAGCAAGAGAGTTCCAGAAAAATATCTATTTCTGCTTTATTGACTATGCCAAAACCTTTGACTGTGTGGATCACAATAAACTGTGGAAAAGTCTCAAAGAGATGGGAATATCAGACCATCTGACCTGTCTCTTGAGAAACCTGTATGCAGGTCAGGAAGCAACAGTTAGAACTGGACATAGAACAACAGACTGGTTCCAAATAGGAAAAGGAGTACGTCAAGGCTGTATATTGTCACCCTGCTTATTTAACTTATATGCAGAGTACATCATGAGAAACACTGGGCTGGAAGAAACACAAGCTGGAATCAAGATTGCTGGGAGAAATATCAATAACCTCAGATATGCGGATGACACCACCCTTATGGCAGAAAGGGAAGAAGAACTAAAGAGACTCTTGATGAAGGTGAAAGAGGAGAGTGAAAAAGTTGGCTTAAAACTCAACGTTCAGAAAACTAAGATCATGGCATCTGGTCCCATCACTTCATGGGAAATAGATGGGGAAACAGTGGAAACAGTGTCAGACTTTATTTTTTTGGGCTCCAAAATCACTGCAGATGGTGATTGCAGCCATTAAATTAAAAGACGCTTACTCCTTGGAAGGAAGGTTATGGCCAACCTAGATAGCATATTTAAAAGCAGAGACATTACTTTGCCAACAAAAGTCCATCTAGTCAAGGCTATGGTTTTTCCAGTAGTCATGTATGGATGTGAGAGTTGGACGGTGAAGAAAGCTGAGTGCCGAAGAATTGGTGCTTTTGAACTGTGGTGTTGGAGAAGACTCTTGAGAGTCCCTTGGACTGCAAGGAGATCCAATCAATCCATCCTAAAAGAGATCAATCCTGGGTGTTCATTGGAAGGACTGATGTTGAAGCTGAAACTCCAATACTTTGGCCACCTCATGCGAACAGTTGACTCATTGGAAAAGACCCTAATGCTGAGTAGGATTGGGGGCGGGAGGAGAAGGGGATGACAGAGGATGAGATGGTTGGACGGCATCACCGACTCGATGGACATGGGTTTGGGTAAACTCCGGGAGTTGGTGATGGACAGAGAGGCCTGGCGTGCTGCAATTCATGGGGTCGCAAAGAGTCGGACACGACTGAGCAACTGAACTGAACTGAACTGAACAGCCCTTATTTCAATGGGAAGTAAGTTAGGAAGTGAAGTGATTTCAAAGGTGGAAAGTCTCAACTAAGATAAGGCACCAAAGACTAATGTTTCAAAAAAGGCTTTAAGCGACTGGCACCAAAGAGTTGATGATAGTATCATTTTCCATTCTTGTATTCATTGTGTCAACCCAGATGAGGCATCTGACAGATGTGAAGCACTGTTCTCGGCCCTGGGATACAGTTGCGAATAACAGAGACACATCTCCTGCCTCGTGTCACTTCCATTCTGGGTAGGGATACAGACAGGAAATAGGCAAGTTAATTAGATTTTTATAAGTGCTCTGGGTGGTGTGATAAAGATGACCTGTTAAAAGGCTACTTTGCTAGGCTGGTCAGGAAAGGCCTTCTTGAGGCAAGTGAGGTTTCAGGCCATAGGAGCCAGTGATGTGATGAAGAGCATCCCAAGAATAGGGAACAGCAAGGCCAAATGTGCAGCGTCTGGGGACGTGAGACGACAGCATGTTCAGACCTTGGCGGGCAAAGGGCAGAACAGGACGGTGCTTGGCCGGCAGGGGAGAGCCCACGGGGGACCTGGTTAGGCCATGTTAGAGGCTGGATTCTGAAATGTATCAATCTTCCCAACAAATTGAAAAAAAACTTTTTTTTTTCCTTTTGGAATCATTTCTTAAAAAGTACCAGTTAGAAAGTCCAAATATGCTTACTCACCCAGAACTTCTGTTCAGCTTCCTGCGAGGAAGCCAAGATTGCAGCTCCCTGCCATACTGGACACAGAACGGGAAAGCAGACAGCAGCACGTCGTCGGGACCTGTAGCTGAAAGGCCCCATCTGCACCTGCTGAGTGGAGAGGGCTGCCCTGTTTATGCTTCGTCCAAACCACAGACGTCTCAACCATCGTCTCCACTCAAATCAATGAGACACCAGAAAAGGAGCACAGAATTTTCTTCCTCATCTTCAAAAACTGGCTGTCACAAAATGTTAAGAATCCAACTGGAGAGCCTTTAAAAAATAGCTAACATCTTCTCAATAATTCAGAGTAATCTTTTTTTTTTCCAGTTCGTTTTCCATTTGTACTTAGAAACTCCTCATGTAATTTCCACAGCAACCACTAGAGGGAGAATTTCTCCTGAAGAAAGTCATTTAAAAACACCTTCACTTGTTTCCTAAATCTGAAGAACTCAAAAATACTGATGCCTCGCCAAGACGAACGATTATACAAGCTTCTTGCAACTCTCAAATTTATTTTTAAATGAGTCCTGATAATAAGTAATAATATATATTCTGCAAAGAAGCGAATGGCTACCCACTCCAGTATTCTTGCCTGGAGAATTCCATGGACAGAGGAGCCTGGTGGGCTACAGTCCATGGGGTTCTTAAAATTGGACAAGATTAAAACAACCAACACTTTCACTTCAAAGACTTTTACATTCATTATTCATTTGCTTCTCCAAATGAATGGCCAAGGGAATAGGTATTATGACCACTCGGCTAAAATTTAAAAATGCAAGTGATTGAACCGAAGACACACAAGATTTTAATTGAACGATCCCATTAAGACTAAGGTTTGAGTCTTTTTTCCAAAGACATTATATTGTCTCCTTATCACTTTTGTTGAGAAAATAGAAAACTTTATAGTCTCAGTTTTCCATCATATTCTAGATTTCCAGATAAGTATCTGGAAACACAGTGGACACTTAAATAACTACTGAATGTATGAATGAATTAACACATGAATAAAAGAGTGAATAAATGAAGTTTCACTGTTTCTCTGCAGCGCTGTGGGCTAACATAGCACCTAGCAACAGGACGCCTTTTCTCTTTCCAACCACATCTCGTTTCCGAGGCAGTAGTTGCAAGGATGCCTAAGGATATTACTTTCAGTTTAATAAGCCCCATGGAGAAGAGAGCTTTGTAACCCTTTCTCCAAGATCATGGAATTCTCATGTTATGGACTGAATGTTAGTGTCACTCCCCAAATTCCTGTTAATATCCTAACTCCCTGTGTGTCATGGTGTCGGAAAGTGGGGCCTTTGGCAGGTGATTAGCTCCTGAGAGTGGAGCCCTCATAAATGGATTAGTGCCCTTAAAAGGAATGAAAGAGGCATGAGCGAGATGTTCTGTTTCTCTTTGCCACTTGAGAATACAAGGGGAAGATGGCCATCTGTGAATCATAATCAGGGCCCTCACCGAGAAATCGACCACGTTGGCACCCTGACCCCAGGCCTCCAATCTGCTGAACTGCAAGAAATACCACCCAGTTTATGGTATCTTGTTATGGCAGCTGACAGATACACTTCTTCTTGCTCCACCTTCTCTAGACCGACTTTAGAAAATTTAAACTAGGAAATTCTGATTATTCCACTAAATCTTATACAAAGCATCATTAGGACTCAAATACAGAACTCACTCACATGGGTTAACTGCGAAGGAAGGAAGAAAGAATCAACTAGAAGAAAGAAGACTTATAATTGTGACCTACCCCTTCCTTTGGCTCAGATGGTAAAGACTCTGCCTAGAATGCAGGAGACCCAGGTTCGATCCCTGGGACCTGGAAGATCCCCTGGAGAAGGGAATGGCAAGCCACTCCAGTATTCTTGCCTGGAGAATCCCATGGACAGAGAAGTCTGGTAAGCTACAGTCCATGGGGTCGCAAAGAGTCGGACACGACTGAGCAAGTAACACTTTCACTTTCCTTCCTTTTGCAGGAATCTTGAAACATTTGCCACAAAGGTATACTTTGGGTCTGTGTCACATCAAGTAAAATAAAAATATCGATACTATAATAATAAGTACCACCAACCAATTGCTATTAGAGTTAAGTAAAGGACAGTTATTGAAATCCACTAAAGATCCTTGGAAAAAAAGCAATAATTCCCTGAGAAACACTAGACACTCCTTTTCGAGCAAGAAGGCTGCATTTGGTGGGATGTGTGTATGTGGGGATGGGGCGCTTGCTGTCTCTTCTCCCGCAGTTAACTTCCTCTGCACAACTAAGGAATCAAGAAACTGCTCTCAGGGGTTCCCTGGAGATCCAGTGGTTAGAACTCTGCACTTCCATTACAGAGGGCCCAGGCTTCATTCCCGGCTGGGGAACTAAGATCCTGCAAGCATGCAGCACAGCCAAAAAGAAAAAAAAAAGACAGCTCCTCCTAAAATGAATAGATACTCCAGTTTCATATAATTCCAAATATCATAAAATATTTTCAAAAGAAATCCCCAGAAAGTCAAAAGTTTTTCAGTGCTTTTCTATAATTTCAATCTGCTTACAATGAAAAAAATGAATTAACCTTTTTAACAAGGAGGAAATATTTTTAATTCAAGTTACATAAATTTCATATCTGATCTTAAAGCTATCTCTATTTGGCACATATTTTGTTTAAAAAAAAGTTAAGCTGTTTTCTTGTTGTTTAATCTAAGAAGATAAATAATCAAGTGCTACTAGACTGAGTCGTACCTAGCACTCCCTGTTTCTTCTTATCAAGAGCTGACCTTACCAAAGATTCCTTGGAACTGGCAAAGAAACAAGGGCGTCTCCTCTGGCTGGTCCTTCCCGAATCCTTCACCAGGCTGATTTCAAGTGCACAAAGATGATAAAGTTGAACTGGTAGGCTTCCTCAAATCTGCTCATTCTGCACATTCAGTACATTCCTTGAGCAGCTGGTTTTGAAAAAGCTTATTTAAAAATTATCTGATTTTGTGCATTAAGTTTTTTGGATGATATTCCATGAAATCAAACAGAAAAAGTTCTTGTAGCTTTGTGAGCTCATGTATCATGTTTCTAGTGAATTTTTAAAATCCATGAGTGAAAGGAGACAGTTATTGGTAATCAGTTCATATACAAGGCTCCACTGAATGATAAATGATTTTGTAAAGGAAAAAAAGAGTCAGAGCCCCCTGGGAAAATCTTAAAGCATACAGAGTTCACCACGAAGAAAAATAATTCTGTTTACAACGAGTATCAGAGGGTAAAAGATTCAACACATTTTGACAAAGTTAATATATTTGCTTTCTATAGTACTGTGATATTTTCACAGATCTCTTGTCCATTCAAACTCAGAAACCTAATTATATCATTAGAAAAGAATAAATAAAATTATATTATCTGGGGGTCTAACAGAGCTCTAATGAGAGTTAATAAATGTTTATATGTATTCAACTTTTATTCACATCATTTTAATCACTTTACAAATTAAATATAATTAAAAGCGCCAGTGATACTTGAGTCAAAGAAATTCAAGCATACAACAATACTTCCTATATATATATAACTAGGAGATAATTTTGAAATATGAAAATAGGACTACAACACTTGGAGAATTATTCTTAATTTTCAACAAAATGCACATACTCCAAGTTCAACCACAAATTTCACAGAAAGAAACTGCAAAATAATTTCTGGTCATTGAAATGTGTTTCAGGAGTGAAAAAAATAGCTTCTGGAGCTTTTAGACACAGATATACTCTCAGAAAAACCTAGGACACTCTGCTACAGTCAACAGACCGGACAGTGCTCACCAAAGTATTTTTTGCTGTGCTTAAGTGGGTGTGTTAGGGGTTGAGGGGGAGGTGGCAGAGGGGGCTGGAATGGGGAGATGAGAGCACAAAATCTTCACTTTAGTTTGGAGAAAAAATACTTTAAACGGCACATGGTAGATTTAAATGCCTTTCCCCCATCGTCTTAAATAATTACCAGCAAGAATCCTATTATTACAGCAAAAATTACCAGCCATAAATTCAACTATGTTAATTTCCAAACTATTAAAAATATGTCACGTCAGAAAGTTGAGCTCTCAAAATGGAAATATGTACCAGTGTCTCCAATAATGTTGAATTAAGAACATGGTGTTTACAAGGAATTTTTTTTTCTTATGAATATTTAGAAAGTTTTTTTTTTAGTTATTATTTCAGGGTTCTGCTACCGTGAATGCCACACCTTCCAAAAAGCCCTGAGAAAATCCCCCTCCTTCTTGAACCTCCCTCCCACCCCATCCCATCCCTCTGGGTTGTCACAGAGCCCTGGTTTGAGTTTCTTGAGTCATACAGCAAACTCCCTCTGGCTATCTGGTTTACATATGGAAACATATATGTTTCCCATGCTGCTCTCTCCATTCATATCAGCCTCTCCTCCCTCCTGCCAGTGTCCATTAAGTCATTCTCTTTTTACGTATATTTGCCTGGAATTTTCAGTAGGACAAGTAAGCAGAAGAATTATACACCATATCTTTGCTCTTTAGTTACAGTAATTAAAGGCAATTAACCACAAAAAGGGTGTCCCCAAAGGAAGCCATCGTTATGGTATTAATCAACTACTTTCCCAATTACTGATTACAACAAGGATCTAAGGCTCTGCTTTGTTCAGTTCAGTTTGGTTGCTCAGTCGTGTCAGACTCTGAGACCCCATGGACCGCAGCACTCCAGGCCTCCCTGTCCATCACCAACTCCCAAAGTTTACTCAAG
This sequence comes from Okapia johnstoni, assembly GCA_024291935.2. Lineage (NCBI taxonomy): Eukaryota > Metazoa > Chordata > Mammalia > Artiodactyla > Giraffidae > Okapia > Okapia johnstoni. Next base: position 5,019,596 of record CM044327.1, read on the forward strand.
CTCTTGTCCACTGAGTCGGTGATGCCATCCAACCATCTCATCCTCTGTTGTCCCCTTCTCCTCCTGCCTTCAATCTTTCCCAGCATCAGCATCTTTTCCAGTGAGTCAGCTCTTCGCATCAGGTGGCCAAATTATTGGAATTCCAGCTTCAGCATCAGTCCTTCCAATGAATATTCAGGACTGATTTCCTTTAGGATGGACTGGTTGGATCGCCTCACAGTCCAGGAGACTCTCAAGAGTCTTTTCCAACACCACAGTTCAAAAGCATCAATTCTTCGGTGCTCAGCTTTCTTTATAGTCCAACTCACATCCACACATGACTACTGGAAAAATCATAGCTTTGACTAGATGGGCCTTTGTTGGCAAAGTCATTTCTCTGCTTTTTAATATGCTCTGTTAGGGTAAGTATTTTTCAAAGAAAAAATTAAAATTCTTCTACTTAAGCAACATAAAATTAGGACTATTTAGAAAGTATTAGTTCATCCACCTATCCCACAAACATTTTTGAGTGCCTCTTTTGTGAAAAGTTTTATGTAAGTGCCTTTCCAGAGTCCATGAAATCATGTAATAATTTGGACAGTGACCCATCTTTTCCACTAATGAGTCCAGTCCTGAGTACAATGCCCAAAGAAAACAGAAATCCCCTTATCATGAGGGCTAAATAATGGGAAGATTCTTTGACAATGGAATATGGCATGCATTCTAAATATCTACAATCCTAAATTTTATCAAATAAGGAAGGATATTAAGGGCAAGGAGATTTCATTTTCTACCAACCTGTTTCCAGAATTCTGTAGTTTTTGCAGCTGAAAAGCCTATAAATATACAGTGTTGGAACCTCTGTTATATCATGACAATTTTCCACGGAGAAGTATTCTAAGAGAATAATAATTTGTGCACTAGATGTGAAAACAGCTCAGGAAATAGCACTTTTAGAAATCTAAATTTATATCCACTTTAAGATATATAGTACAAAGGGTTGGGGAGAGAGAACATTCTAACCACAGCAAGAGCAGTCAAATGCCTGCAAAGCAGAAATAGAGTAGAAATTTAATTGATCCTTCCTTTGATTGCCATTATTCTTTATTAATATAGTGATGTCTCTTTCTTTATTACAACGCACTATGCAACTTTGAAGCCTGCAGGACAACATGGCAGACGTATGGTGTATATTACCATGGTGACTGTTAAAAGGGAGTTCGCAATGTTAACCCAGCTGGTTTAAAATTATCTTTTTTCAAAGTCGTGATAAACACTGGCAGCAGTGAAAGCTGGGCGACAGAAAAGTGTGCAATCAACTTTCCTTGGCTCATCTTTCCAACCTAGGATGTAAACTGACTCCTCCCAGAGAGGCAGTATAGTCTGGAGCTTCACTAATAAGGTAGACTTCAGACAGATGATTCTTGGACAGAGTCCCTTGGACAGCAAGAAGATCAAACCAGTCAGTCCTAAAGGAAGTAACTCTGAATATTCATTGGAAGGACTGATGCTGAAGCTTCAATACTTTGGCCATCTGATGCGAAGAGCCCACTCATTGGAAAAGACCCTGATGCTGGGAAAGATTGAGGGCAAGAGGAGAAGGGGACGACAGAGGATGAGATGGTTGGATGGCATCACCGACTCAATGGACTGAGTTTGAGCAAGCTCCCGGAGATGGAGAAGGACAAGGAAGCCTGACATGCCACAGTCCATGGGGTCTCAAAGAGTCAGACAGGACTTAGTGACTGAACAACAACATAAAGTCACAGGTTCACATTTAAATTTTTTAATGGAAATATAGTTGACATACAATATTAAGCTGGTTTCAGTGTACAACGTAGTGATTCAATATTTGCATACATTATAAAATGATCACCATGATAAGTCTAGCAAGTATCTGTTCCCATAAAAGGCTTCTGCTGTAACTCACACCCCTGTAGCCTACTTACTTTACACTTCTTTTAGCCTTCTGCTATTTCACTCAATCCCCACCTCTCTTTCCTCGGCAATCATCAATCTGTTCTCTGTATCTATGAGTCTGTTTTCATTTTGTCTTGTTTGTTTTGTTTTTAAGATTTCACACATGAAGTGGAATCAAACAGTATTTGTCTTTCTCTGTCTGACGTTTTCCACTTAGTGTGATACCCTCTAGGTTCATCCACGTTGTCACAAACGGCAAGAATTCATTCTTTTTTACGGTCTAGTAATATTCCACAGTATATTTATGGAAATACTCTGTGAAAATGGGCAAATGCTTCAAATAAGGGTTTGCCTCCCCCTCACCAGAGAACTGGTCGTTAAACACATACCACCATGCCACTGGGGTCACAGACCTGCATGGGCTGGAGCACGATGAGTCTGAGTGGACCTGACTCATACAAAGCCCGAAGTTGTACCATGTAGACTGGAAGGGTCCTGTTGAGGATATTGTCAACAAATTTTAAAAACTTCTGTTCTTTCAGAATCCACTGGCCAAACTTCTCCCTTATTATATACCAGAAAGACGCATGATCTGGCTTATTTTTACCCTGTGGACAAGGATGTTCACGTATCTGCATCCCTTTTGCACTGGATATTAGAAAAATTAGACACAATTTGCAGGCTACAAATTTATAGGATTTAATGATATACACATACGTGTGTGTGTGTGTGTACGTATATACACCTTGCTTAAGAATGTCACCCAGGTTCACTTCATTTTTCTAAATTAAACTCCTTTTGCCCTGGTTCCACTTTACCATTTTTTAAATCTCATCTTTCTATTTCTTTGTTTATATTTAGGAATTTATATATCTCTGCAAGGTACCAACACTTTTAAAATAACGTTTCAAATAAATGATGAGGCTATATAATTTGACTGTCAGATCCAAAATTACTTCTTATTCAAATAAAACATTTTAATTACTTAGGCACAGATTCCATGAGAGAGGAAACTATTCCCCTGCTAATCTGTAGACAGAGGTATTTAATGGATTAGGCTTAGCTGGAAGGTTGATCAAGTCATCCTCTGATGAACCCATCCTAATTTTTAAATTTTTAAGTATTCATTTCAACTGAATAACATATTCTTAAGGAATGTAATGCAATTTTAATCCCATTTTATGAAAGCAAAATACATATGAAACACAGGTGGTGGGTAGAATGAGGACCATTTGGTACAAGTAGCAGAGTGCTGGTATTTGCTTATTCTCTATGATAAATATGAGAATAAAACATTTCATGTATGCTAGTGTGCGTATTGTCAGGGGTACTTCATGATATCTTAGTGGGGAAAACATACAGAAATGACTCAATTAACACCTACTGAAATATACTGAATAATTGTTCATATAAATATAGGAAAAAGAGGGAAATGGAAAAAAACATACTTTCCACCTGAAAGGCTTGCCAAAAAGACTAGCATTTACAGAGCATGCAGCTTTGAAATGTTCAGAACTGAATCATCAAGCTTTCAGTCAGTCAGTTTAGCCGCTCAGTCGTTTCTGACTCTTTGCGTCACCATCTGCGGTGATTTTGGAGTTCCCCCCGCTCAAACAAAGTCTGTCACTGTTTCCCTTGTTTCCCCATCTATTTGCTGTGAAGTGATGGGACCGGATGCCATGATCTTAGTTTTCTGAATGTTCAGTTTTAAGCCAAATTTTTCACTCTCCTCTTTCACTTTCATCAAGAGGCTCTTTAGTTCTTCTTCCCTTTCTTTCATAAATGTGATGTCATCTGCATATCTGAGATTATTGATATCTCTCCTGGCAATCTTGATTCCAGCTTGTGCTTCATCCAGCCCAGCATTTCTCATGATGTATTCTGCATAGAAGTTAAATAAGCAGGGTGACAATATACAGCCTTGACGTACTCCTTTCCCAATTTGGAACCAGTCTGTTGTTCCATGTCCAGTTCTAACTGTTGCTTCCTGACCTGCATACAGATTTCTCAGGAGGCAGGTCAGGTGGTCTGGTATTCCCATCTCTTTGAGACTTTTCCACAGTTTGTTGTGATCCACACAATCAAAGGCTTTGGCATAGTCAATAAAGCAAAAGTAGGTGTTTTTCTGGAACTCTCTTGCTTTTTCGGTGATCCAATGGATGTTGGCAATTTGATTTCTGGTTCCTCTGCCTTTTCTAAATCCAGCTTGAACATCTGGAAGTTCACGATTCACATACTGTTGAAGCCAGGCTTGGAGAATTTTGAGCATTATTATGCTAGCATGTGAGATGAGTGCAATTGTGCAGTAGTTTGAGCATTCTTTGGCATTGCCTTTCTTTGGGATTAGAATGAAAACTGACCTTTTCCAGTCCTGTGGCCACTGCTGAGTTTCCCAAATTTGCTGGCATATTGAGTGTAGCACTTTCACAGCATCATCTTTTAGGATTTGAAATAGCTCAACTGGAATTCCATCACTTCCACTAGCTTTGTTCCTAGTGATGCTTCCTAAGGCCCACTTGACTTCACATTTCAGGATGTCTGGCTCTAGGTGAGTGATCACACCATCGTGGTTATCTAGGTTGTGAAGATTTTTTTTGTATAGTTCTTCTGTGTATTCTTGCCATCTCTTCTTAATATCTTTTGCTTCTGTTAGGCCCATACCATTTCTGTCCTTTATTGTGCCCATCTTTGCATGAAATGCTCCCTTGGTATCTCTAATTTTCTTGCAGAGATCTCTAATCTTTCCCATCCTATTGTTTTCCTTTAAGGGGGACAACAAACGGAGATGTAACACACTGAATAGATGCACTTTACTCATCAATGAGCCTCTGGTCTGACTATCTGTCTCCAGTAACTCTTCCCCACCCTGTCGCCCCAACCTACACCCACACACTGAGCACAACTTCTGTGCTTCCCAGTAAGCTTAGTGCCAAGATATGCCGGGAGCCAGCTCACGAGATCCCCACTCATGAAAGAGTCATGAGGAGAAGGACTGACAAGCAGAGCAACTCAGGCCTCAGGGATTCTCGAGAGGCTGCCTCAGCGCTCACCTTAAAAATGAGATCTCTCTTTCTGACGCTTGCTATAATAAACCTCTTCTTATTTTCTGTGATTTAGGCAAAAGGCCTTTCCTGATTCCCTTCTAAAATAGATCATTCTGAAACCTCAAATCAACAAGGCCCCTGAACGGTAGCACCCTAAATAAAATTATCTGGGATATAGAGTATGCTGATCTAAATTCCTTTTGCTAACATATTGGTTTGTTTAATAAATATACATGTGCCTTTGGAGCTAATGTGCATGGCTGCTCCTTAACAACAAAACAGCATTGAGAGCTTCCACACAAAAAGCCCCGATGGGCACTGAGCCCTTTGTAGGGAAGAAAGGCTTGTTAGGAAATATAAAAAATATTGCTTTATGAAACTGTTACTTAGTCTATATTTACTCACTATGTTTTTACTCTTAAGGTATTTAGCCTATATAATGAAAGCATAATAGTTAAAGATTTATATAAATAAAAGTTTAGCTTTAATGCAAATAATAAGACAATTGTTGATTTAACTGATGATTCTTACTTAGAGCTGACCTTCAGCTTGCTGTTCTATGACTTTATGGAACCACATTCTTTTCTGTTAAACTCAAGGCATCGGATAGATTACCGAAAACAGGTTTTACCTTGAAACTTTCTATTGATGAATTCTTTCCTGCTGTGCCTGATACAAAAGTGTTCTGACTGATCAACCCTTATCAATGGAGAGTCACAAGATGTTAGCAGGCCCCCAGGCCAGAAGATGATGTAAACAAAATGAGCTAAGATATGCAAACGGTGTCGGTAAAGGTCAACACTGTTGACCCATTAAACTGATTGGTATGACTCTATACTTTACATTTGTTTCTATGTACCACTAAAAATATAAAAGCTGTCTTAAAAACAATAAAGTCAGAAGACACTTGGAAACACCGAGACTCGCTGTGTCTTCTCATTCGTATCACTGACGCCGTCCATCCTAAGGGAACCCTGACCAGCTGGAGCAGGACTCCGGCAAAGATAGATGTCAAAGATGCACAACAGGGCACCTGCCCTTAAGGAACTTCATTCATTTATTTTCGTTGAACACGCCAATCCATCAGCCTTGACTTTATATCTGTGTACCTGTGTATACCTTTATACCTAAGTACCTAACATACTACAAGATGATCAAGGTGCTCAGAAGAAATAGTCAATTCCTTCCCAGAAATGACCTACAGCCTGGTTGGAAAACCGAATAAAAGAGTTTTTACAACAAACTGAAAACTGTGTGGTACAGAAGGAAGAAGAAGGCTGTACACGGTAGCCAAACCAAACTAGGAGAGGGATCAGAGGGAAGTCGGGGTGATGCTAATAATCATAATGACAAAGCTATTCTATAGCCATTTACTCTGCCTCAGGTATGAAGGTCAGAAATAAGTTTTAGGCTGACTACGTACATAAAGACCCACAGGGCTTGTCCGGTAATAGAAAGAGGCAAGGAAGATACTTCTGCTATCTTTTGCGGACTTCTGCAGAATTCAAGAATCCTAAGAGTTGTGTGCCAATGCATGTGCATATGTTTGTTGTGCATGGGATGTACGATAAGCTCAAAGGACTTCAGAAAGACAGGAAGCCATGGGGTAAACACTGCAGAAAGTTTCCAGATCAAAGCAGAGAGCAGTTTAGCAGGTCTATTCTGAGATTCACTGTATGAACAAAGTTATGAATATAACAAAGTAGGAAAAAAATCACCAATGGGAAGATAAACCTCTACAGAGATTCTTCTACACAGTCTCAAACAGAAAAAGAAAATACCTTGAACAAAATACTGAAGAACACTTGAATAAAAGTACCGAATCCCTTTTGGAGTTAAGTCTTAGGGTAACCAAAACTACAAGAAGCAGCTCTTGCTTCCAGTAACTATAACTAACCCAAAGCAAACTGTATGTGTCAGAGTGTCTTTTCTCTAACACCACATGAAACCTGAACAACATCAAATAGCATCTCCTTTAAAAATGCAGAACAGAATCAAAACCAAAACTGTTACATGTTGTTATATAAATTTTCCAGATTCATAAAATTTAAAGCAGTGGGTTATATCTATGTGTTAATTCTCTGCAAAGTCAAAGCAATGTATTTGTCCTGTGTTGATCTACACTCAGAACAAATGAAATGCACACACAACCTAATTTTTGTTTGTGCCTGCAGCTATGAGAACAGCAAGGTAACTTGTGGTCCTGGCCTGTGACTACAGACTCTGAATGCTAGATCATTGTGTGTTTTTTCATTTCCTATAAAAAGTGAATGGGGTCGAACAAAACACTTGAATGGTATCATTCACATTCAAGTTCTTTTCAAATGATGGCCACTTAAAGAAATGAATGCCTCCTCGGAGTTTAGGAAACCATTGTTTATTGAGGCAAATTTACTGTTCTACTTTGCAGGATTGGGTTTCAGGTGTAAGAACTGCAGTTGTGCTTGAAATGTATTTTCAAAGACACTGCCATGGAGACCTATAAAGCAGCTTTCAAGCGCTGTTTCCAAATTCATTTGCTAAGTGATAGGGCAAAGTGTAAAAGAATGGCCGAAACTTTATTCTAAACAGAGATGTTGGTCTTTCTCTTTTTCTTTCTTTTCCTGACCAGAAAGACAAGCTTCCACAGATCCCTGGAGATCTCTGGAGAGCTTTGTCTCTAGTCACTGTGAGTGTATATTATCAGTCCATTAAAAGCCTGTACCCCGATCATATCTTAAAGTGAACTGTGGTGTTATCTGCTTATACTTGTGCTGTCTGCTTTGCCACAGAACTAGGGTTCCCGAAAGGAGGCACGGTTTCTACTAGAGGAACGTGTAGCACGGTACCTTTGCATGATTGCCATTCCCTAACTTCTCATGCACCAAGAAATGATCCTCAACACACACACACATGCACACACACGCACACACACACACCAGACACATCACATGCACACATACACACCAGACACATACACGCCAGGCACATACACACCAGACACATCACATGCACACAATTCAGTGATTGCTGTAATTATACCAGTTTACTGAGTATTATCTAAAAAGATAACAGAAAAGTTGAACATCAGAATGTTAGTAGTACTGGTGATTTGGGGCTTGGGCTGGTTCATTCACTACAGATGCAGGGGTATGTGCAACACCTTTTAAGACTAGACTTTGCTGCCCTGTGTGGCCACAGAATCAGTGATCAAACCTCGGATATATTCTTGCCTCCCCACCCCCCACACATAGAGTCATACAAAATTAGTGAATTAAAGCAAGTATTTTAGAGATAACATAGAGGAAACATATACACTATACCATACATAAATCAGAGAGCCAGTGGAAATTAGCTGTATGATGCAGGGAGCTCAAACCTGGTGCTCTGTGACAACCTAGGGTGGTGGGAAGGAGTGGGAGGTGGAAGGGAACCTCAAGAGGGAGGGGATATACGTCGACCTAGGGCCTATTCATGTTGATATATGGCAGAAACCAACACGGTATTGTAGAGCAATTATCCTCCAATTAAAAATAAGTAAGTTAAAAAAAATGGCCAATCATCCATCCACGAGAGTTCTAGATAGTTTTAAATGAATGCAGGCTAAAAATGCAAATCCTGAGAGTCTGAGTCACTGTCCTCTTTAATTACAAATAACATTAATTAGGGAACTACTGCCAGACATTGTTCTAAGCAATGTATACACTCAATTTTCTGCACTTATTATAACAACACTGTGAGACAGAAACTACTATCCACATCCCATTTTAGAGAGGAGAAAACTGAGGGGCCAACAGTTAAAGCAGCCTCTCCACTGAATATCACAAGATCATCGCCAAATAGTCTACTTTGGAATTCAAAACCACCCTGGTTGATTTTCTTAAATAAGCTCCTATTAGACCACATAGGTTGGCACCAATGTGTTCCAACTAAACTTTTTTTTTAAACTGCATGGTCAGACTTGGGGTAAGTTTTCAAACAATTTGAACACAATAAAATATAATCTTTTTAAAAGTATAATCTAAGTATAGAATTTAGACATTTTGTGATGAGTCAGATACTGCTTTGAAATCTTTCAGGGTTACCATAGGATCCAGCAGTCATACTCCTTGGTAATTACCCAGAGGAACTGAGAACTTACACCCACACAAAAACCTACACACAAATGTTCACGGCAACCTCATTCATAGTTGCAAAAAATGGAAGCAATCAATATGTCCTTCGACAGGTGAATAGATAAATAAATTGTGGTACACCATACAATGGAATATTATACAGCATTAAAAAGCAACAAGATATCAAGCGATGAGAAGACAAGGAGGAATCTTTCTCTTAGATGCATATAAGTTAAAGAAGTCAATCTGAAAAGACTAGATCATTATATGACATTCTGGAAAAGGCAAATGTGTGGAGACAGAAAAAGATCAGTGGTTGCCAGAGATCTAGGGTGATGAAGAGAGAGATGTATCCATGGAATACGGGGACTCTAACTGTCTGAAACGACTCTGTTTGAGGTTATAATGGTAGCTACCTGTCTATGCATTTGATAAAACCCAAAGAACATACAATTCAAAGAATGAACTCTTGTGTAACCTCTGGACTTGAGCTGATAATAAGGTATCAATGTTGGCTCGTCAATCATAACAAAAGTACTACATTAATGCAAAACAGTAATAATACCAGAAACTGTGTGTCTGAGGAGAGATGAGGGGATAAGTATGAACTCTATACTTTCTGCTCAATTTTTCTGTAACCGAAAGACTGCTCCAAAAATATGTTTATTAATTTTTTCAATAAATGCCACAGAATAGCACACGGTGATGTTCTGAAGATGCGTGCGAAGTTGTCTCAGTTGTGCCCAACTCTTTGTGACCCCATGGACTGCAGCCCACCAGCCTCCTCTGTCCATAGGCTTCTCCAGGCAAGAATATTGGAGAGGGTTGCCATGCCCTCCTCCAGGGGATCTGCCTGACCCAGGGATCAAATGCTGCGTCTCTTACATCTCCTACATCGGCATTCGGGTTCTTCACCACTGGCACCAACTGGATGGCCCTTTTGAAGATAAGTAATCATTAAGGATGAAAAATAAAGCTATTATAAACCCATGGCTGATTCATGTCAATGTATGGCAAAAACTACTACAATATTGTAAAGTAATTAGCCCCCAACTAAAATAAATAAATTTATTAAAAAAATAAAAAAAAGAAAAAGAAAGCTATTAAATTAGTTTTACTCGCAAAGCCAATTCAGCAATAGCTTTCAGGTATTATTGTTCTTTACAATGAAGAAGGAATTCATAGGGCCTGGACTCCATCTTAGGCCTGTTCGTGCTGATCATGTTCGGCCACCTCTCTAATGGACTCTGAACTCTGTGCTTAGTCTGTGGAAACGACAATAGAAGGATAAGACCCCCTCCAGACAGGGGAACCTTGAAGATTGTATCCAGGTTACTCATCGCCTAAGAGAAAACTTACACTAATTACCCCTGTCTCTGGACAGGCCGTAAATTTTTCTGTACCTATCGGAGTGTAACCTCAGGCTTATTGATTATTGGCCAATTGTTTAACTGTTTGAACACATAACACCTAAATGATGAGATTATTGTGATTATATTTACCCTTCCTTTGTTTACATAAGTCTCAAGGAATTTGGGGTGGTGACTTCGGACACGTACACATGGGGTATAAAAGATTTTCACAAATGCTGGTCGGGGTCCTTGGCTAAGAGGAGACTCTGCCTTGGGCCCGCCGGTGTAATAAACTGCACTCCACTACCTGCATTGCCCTTCTGAGTGAGTGTGTTTCCCAAAACACGTGGCTATAACAACACCACAATGATACTGAAATATTCCACTGTGTCCTTCCTTTTTCCTTTTTCTCCTTTTTCATCAAAGAAAACTTTTCCCACCAAAAAATATTTGGCAAATTCTCTGGAAATAAAAGTCTTCTGCCCATGTACTTTGCCGCCTGATGATAAACAAGTTTGTTTTCACCGGAAATCTGCTTTTGGGGCTTTTGCAAAAACACATCACACTCGTGCTTTATAACAGAGAAGGAAACCGAAGGTTGGAGGTCACATTCTAGTTGCAGTGAACACATGGGCCGCTTGCTGCTGAAAGCTTGGCAGTTTTCAGAACTACAATCAGGAGACTCTTGATGGAAAAGAAAACAAAAAGAAATCAGGAAAAACAAAGAAAAATTCTAGCAAACAGTAGCAACAGACTCTGCAATATAGTTCTTGGTTGGTTTTTATGTTTGTGGATGTGTGCGTGTTTTCACACACGTATCCACTGAGAAATGTGTATTAAATAGGGAGCTATAGGAAATACAAAAGCTGTTGGACACGGTTTCTTCCCTCTTTGAAAGAAAAACCAAATTCGTTCTAAGCTTATTTCTTTTCTTATTCAAATTAGATTTAAAGGGTCATATGCAGGGTTGTGGAGCTTATCACCATCACAAGTGAAAAACAAGTCCAAGAAAGCCTTATCTTTGAAGTCACAAGAGAACTCCCTTCTGCTGAAGTAAAAGGTCACGTTAAAAGGCAGCAATTGTAAGAAAAACAAGATTCTATGTCCTTTATCACCCTTAATTCAAATGAGTAAACTGTCGGAAGCGTCTTCTGAAAGGCAGGTCCATCACACTGCCCCACTGTCAGACTGTCACACTCACAGCCTTTCCAAGATGCAAGAGCAGGGTCTGCAGGACAAAGGAGGCGGCCAGCTGACCAGCACAGGCACCCCTGGGGGATTCAGCAGGAGTCCCAAGCACAATACAGCCTTAGTGAGCAAAGTCAAGGACACACACCCCAGAGAGTCCACTTGCTAGAGAAAGCCTGCTTGTCTTCAGCATCCATCACCTTCAAGGATTTATCTTCAGCTCAACTTTATAATACAGAACATGTTCAGGTTTTCTGTAGCCCCAATATCTTAGCAACTCGAATTAAAACTGGCCCTCCCCTGCTACCAACTCCTATGAAACCCTGTCCTTCAGGGCAGCACTGAGCTGTACTTTCCCTTCATTTGCTATGAAAACATAATCTCTTTAAAGAAGCCTGCACTTGCCTTTAGGTTCCTACTCATCTAACCCAGATAAGCCTGTTCTCTGAGTCACATTTATTTTCAAAGCTCAACTCAGACAAGGAAATAGAATAGGTGTGACATGCCTAAATAATGTGTAGATATGTGTTTAAAAAATTCATCTCTTCCATATAAAAACGAGGACCAAACACACTCATAAAGACATCCCCCAACAGCTCTCCCTAGTCAACCTCCTCTCCCTTTTATACTTCCCCTCTCAAGAGAGAAAGCAGAACAGGATGCAACTAACAAGGAACCAAACAGAAAAGGGCTGAAGACGGACAAGGTAATAAAAGAGATAGTACAGGAAAAATAAGGGCCAGAAGCCTCTGCCTGAGGCTGCCTTCCCCTTTTTTTTAAGGTTTTTGACATAGAGCACTTAATGGATTTTTCCAGAAAAATGAAAGTAGGGTAGTGATGGGGTTGAAATCAGCAGTGCGGTATGGCTATAATTTACAGAATGTGTCCTTTCGGGGGGGTTGGAAAAAGAAACAAATAGAGATAAAAATTACATCTTGGGGAGTCAGTTATGAGTTCTCTGGACTTTGGGTGGTGGAAACAGAGCTACTTTCTGGGCCAGACAAGCACAGCCACGCTGCTGGGGGCGGGGGCGGGGTGGGGGTGGGGTGGGAGGAGCCGCGTACCCCGTTCCCTACTTGAAAAATACTTCCAGTCAGAAGAGAGTCACGGGCACTGTAACTGACCTGAATTCTCCCTGCTGCTACTCTTCATTCTCCCTTCCTTTCACATTATGCTTCCCTGCATATGCTTTATTCTCCATCATTTCATTCAGAGAACCCTAGCTTTACTCTAAAATTTACTTTAAAAGCCGAAATGTTTTTAGATTTGTATCAGCTGCAGCTACTAAGCTCTAGAAATTTTGTCTCCAACTTTCTTGAGCTGGAAATCCATTCACCAACAATACAATATTCCAGTGTATCTTACTGCTACTAACAATAAAACATACAGAGAATCTGCTCAAAAACCATTTTATCTGCATTAAAATGCAAAATCTTTGCTGACGGTTAAGTTCATGCCAGTAATTATTTCTAGCAAGATCCACAGACAGAAACAACAGCAGCAAAAAAAAAAAAAAAAAAATTGTTCCTGAACATGGGATTTTAAAATATGGACATATTCACCTGCAAACTGTTTTCCTTTACCGATAATCCTTTTAAATTTTCTTTGTAATCTCTGCTATTGAAAACTGTCAGTTCAAAACTTTTTAAAAATGACATGGGATTTGTTGAAAAAAGTAAAACGGTTCATTACTCTTCCCGAGTGCTTTTATCTTGAGCTGAGACTAAAACCATCTTCAGCTGATTGTACACACTTGTCTGGACACTCCAGACACAAGCCTCCACTCAACATTATCTTCAGAAGCAAGTATGGGGTAGGGTAAATGGTGCTGACCAAGGATGCATCAGAACATCTCAAACGAAACTGTGGCTTTCATCAACCCTGAAAACATCCGTGTTCTCACAAGAGTGGAGTTCAAAACTTCAGAGCCTTGCTCAAGGATTCACAAAGAGGAACAGAAAATACGGTATCAAAGATAACAGCAGAGAGGCTCCTCGTGTCTCCACGAGGGAGGTCAGATAGGGTGGTTAGAGGCCAAACGACAGCGGGAGGACCTTGCCCTGCCTTTGATCAGCTGCGTCACTTTGGGCAAGCCTCCTGGCATCAAGCTCTACGGTACAAAATAAGTGGTTTGGGACTAGGATCTCCTAAGATCATTTATAGCTTTCATAGCTCCAGGATCTAACTATCTATATTCTATACTCTGATATTTAAAGAGATTGCTCCCTGGTAACACAGTGGAAAATAAAAATACAGGACACTTCCATTATCTTTGTTTCTGAGCTTTTTTTTTTTTTTTTACCTATGCTAATACCTCTGCATGATTTATTCTTTTTTTGTGGTTTGACACACTCCTTTCCATTCTTCAAACCCTTATCCAAAGTTCCCTTCATTGATAATGAAGGGGAAATGAGTCATTCCCTTCTCTATGCTGGGTAGCAGCTACCTCTGTTAATACTGATAATATCATGAGCAATAATATCTATAATCATTATATATTTTATATATATATATTATCTTTGGGTACAGAGGGCAGTAAATAGTGCTAGGCACAACAGGAGTGACGCTGAGTGACAGCAGAATGAATGGACTATCACATGACTATCATCTCTGACTATTAATGATACCAATACAATGTCTGTGAAGGCAAAATGTGTACATAACAGTGAATAGCCATCTCAAAATGATGGTAGAGCACAGAAGCAGACAGTTAAAGAAATGTCACAGCAAAATTATGAGGACTTAACTTTATACATAGAGAAGCTTCTAAAGTTAGGTCAAGGATTATACACATACATATATACAATGGACTATTCCTCAACCATTAAAAAGAATGAAATAATGCCATTGTAGCAACATGGATGGATCTAGAGGTTGTCATATTAAGTGAAGTAAGTCAGAGAAAGAGAAACATGATGAGATCCCTTACCTGTGGAATCTACAATGAAATGATACAAATGAACTTATTTACAAAACAGAAAGAGACTCACAGACTCAGAGAATGATCTTACGGTTGCGGGGGGGCGGGGGGCAGAACATGGGTAAAGGACAGTCAGGGAGTTTGGGATGGACATGTACACACTGCTGTATTTAAAATGGATGATGCAGCTCAATGTTATGTGGCAGCCTGGATGGGATGGGAGTCTGGGGAAGAATGGACACATGTATTTGTGTGGCTGAGTCCCTTCACTGTTCACCTGAAACTATCACAACATTGTTCACTGGTTATACTCCAACATAAAGTAAAAAGTTTTTTAAAAAAATTTAAAGAAAGATTAGACAACATTGGGACTATTGAGCCATTGCGTACACACTGCCCACTCCAGGTCTTCATACCTAAAGCAATCCAACTTCCACAAAGTTTACCCCATGAGGAAAAGTTGATTCTTAAAAATAAAACCCTGCATGATCCAAGATTTCCCTTCTCATGTAATCCCAAAATGAATTCCACAGAACCTTAGAACACGGCTTTGCTGCTTATGCTGCTGTTGTTTTCAGGGTCCACCTCACCGAAGCCGTAACTCCTTTGATGTGGTCAAATAAAAAATACACAGAAAGCTTACAAACTATCACAGGAAAGAAAGTGAAAGTGAAAATGTTAGTTGCTCAGTCGTGTCCAACTCCTTGCGACCCCATGGACTAGAGCCTGCCAGGCTCCTCTGTCCATGGAATTCTCCAGGCAAGAATACTGGAGTGGACTGCCGTTGCCTTCTCCAGGGGATCTTCCCGACCCAGGGATCGAACCTGGGTCTCCTGCATCGCAGGCAGATTGACCTCTGAGCCACCAGGGAAGTAGATCACAGGAAAAATAAGGCAATTCAAAGGGTCAAGTAAATAATTAAAATCATTTCCGACTCAATCATACGTGCTAATGAGGTCCTGGGGCAGGATGAATCAACGAAATTTTCAGTTAATCCCAAACCACAATTAATTGCAATTAAAAAGAAAAGATGCTCATTCCTCAGAATGGTGGTTCTGAAAGAACACTGGGACGGTCTGTTTCAGCAACTCTGTCCTCCGTCTTGGGGGAAGTGCTAATGGGCCATGGAATGGCTATGAGGCCCGAGAGATCAAACAGCAACTGTCTCCCAACTGCTCCACACAAACTCTTACTACTCCTGTTCACGCTGCGTGGCCTCTGCCTTCTGGCATGAAAAAAGCCAGTTGAGTAGATCCTTCATTCTGTTTTGTCCCTTTCAGATTCACCCTGCACAACTGTGACCTTGTCAAACTCCTATTTCAAACCCTCAATGGCTCCATGTTGCTCTCGGAATAAAACTGAAATGGACCAACAGGACCCCAAGGTCTGTGCCACATGGACCCCACTTCTTCCTCCAGACATCGCTCCTTTCATGCTGTCTTTATACACTACTCTACTACACTGAGTTCCCCGAAGTCCACAGTCTCCCAGGTCCCCACCTTCAGCCTTCATACTTGTCTATAATTCTCTGACCCTCCATGACACATTAGCAGGGGGACAGGCTCTGAGAAGTGGCCACTGGTCCACGATGCTTGCATCTGAGTAAGTCTGTCCAGCTCAGAACTGAGATAAAATGCCCCAGAGACCAGCTAAGATCGCTATCAATACTGAAAGAACTAACATTTTCAGCTCCATCTTCCAGAGCATTTGTCTTCAATCCAAACCTGAGTGACTAATAAGGGTTATTTTTTACTGGATCCTGTCAAACATTGATGCCTGAGCTGAAGTTACCCACTCGTGTTTCTCCCCCCATTAGTTCATGAATATCTGTGACACCACTAACCATGTTTACTTCCACCATCGTTATATTTTCAGCTCCTAGAAGACTGCCTGGCACACAGTAGGTACACAGTGTCTTTCAATCAATATTTATTTAGTGAGTAAATGAATGAAAAACAATATCACAACCCAAACTCTTCAGCATTGCATTAATGCCTCTAGAGGGTCAGTTCTTATCAGTTTCTAGCTAACTCTGTAGAAACAGTTAAACTCTTACACTGCACATGAAAACAATAATTTTTATTTAGTTTATTTATTATTTGATCTCAGGTTACTGTTTACTTTTATTCAACGAAAAAAAAATATTAGTCAAAGATAAAGTAATATAGCTAGAGTCACAGAGTCTTAGTACTTTATCAGTTGTCTGTCTGGAAGATGAACTATGCAAAAATCATACTAAATTGATTTCTGTATAAAAGGTGCTGAGGTAATTTTAAATGATTCTGATTCATTCACTGAGGTATTAGCAATAGAAGATGTTTCTTTCCAAAACCATGGTGACAGTTGCTTTGAAGCCCTCACATGCACTAAGAATTAAAACATGCTATTCACGTTTGAAAATTCAGTGACTTAGACTTTTTAATTCAGACTTGTCATCCAATTATAATAAATCATCTTAAGATACTTGACACTGTTGTTTTTCATCAGTTTGGTTTTTTTTACTTGTTTCTAACTCACTGTCTGTGCTTTATAATATGATGTCTCTCAAACTAGTTTCTTATGCCAAAAACGTCCTTTTGTTCACTGCAAGCAATTAAATAAACCAAATATTATAGTAGGACATAGCAATTCAGAATCAGTGGTATGTACCACACAAACTCAGTAAGTAAAGGTTTACAACAAGGATCACCAACTATCATAGAGGCTTGACTGTGTAGTAGGTAGAGATGAAGGGTAATGTGGTAGTAAGCTCCATTGCCCAAATCCTGCCATGAGTCAGGGACTAGGCGTCCACACAGAACCCACTGCTTCTTATCATCATGACCCTACGAGTAATGCAGAACTGCCACAATGAGAAGCTACAGCTCAGAGAATACCAACATGTTACACAAACTGCATAACCAACAAGTAGAAGTACCTAGACTTAAAAACAAACAAAAAACCAGAATTGAATATAATTAGGAAAAAAGAACAAATATGAACTCCTGCATTCCCTAATTGGAGAAGGAAATGGCAACCCACTCCAGTGTTCTTGCCTGGAGAATCCCAGGGACGGCGGAGCCTGTGAGCTGCTGTCAATGGGGTCGCACAGAGTCGGACACGACTGAAGCGACTTAGCAGCAGCAGCAGCAGCAGCATTCCCTAATATGGTTGAGTATGAGGACATTTACATAATTAACCACTGGAGACTACCTGGTTCCTTAAAAATCATTAAATATTCTGCAAACTAAAAGACTAATATGCTAATATATTCATTGAAATCAGTTTTAAATACTAAAATAATATTTCATTCTTTGGATAAATGACTGACAGACAAATCAAAGAAACAGATTTGATTTTGATTCAAGCCGAATAATTAGCGACCAAAATTAATCATATCTGAGACAGAAGAATTCATCAAAGTTACACTTTAGAATATGACATGACTATAAAATAATCAGAATGTGCTAATAATGGAAATTACAACCATGAATCCAGAAAATTTTCTTATCTTTAATATTCCGATGTAATAAAAAATATCCACATAAAACCAAGTGTTTGTAGTATTTCATTTAGTACTCTCTTCTGAGAGTGCTGTCAAATGTTATTAAATAAAATAAGCAACTTATTTCAGTGCTTTGAATTTAAAATAAACAATAAAAGCCTTATTGCTCTTTAATAATATCTTGGAATGAGGGGTTTAAAATTTGCTTGATGAGTGCTTTCTACACAGATGGACTTCACATGTTCTGATTTTTAAGATCATCCCTAGGCATCTTTTGAGCAATGTCTTAATCTTTACTCTAGCTTATTTCTAATACTATGTCCTATCCATAAAAGCCATAGCTAATCAGTCTATCCCTGAGAAAACATATGAGTACACTGTACACTGCTTTTGAAAAATAAGCACCAAGGGCTTCCCTGATAGCTCAGTTAGTAAAGAATCCATCTGCAATGCAGGAGACCCGGTTTGATTCCGGGGTTGGGAAGATCCACTGGAGAAGGGATAGGCCACCCACTCCAGTATTCTTGGGCTTCCCTTGTGGCTCAGCTGGTAAAGAATCTGCCTGCAATGCAGGAGACCTGGGTACAATCCCTGGGTTGAGAAGATCCCCTGGAGGAGGGAAAGGCTACCCACTTCAGTATTCTGGCCTGGAGAATTCCATGGACTATACAGTCTATGGGGTCACAAAGAGTCGGACATGACTGAGCAACTTTCACTTTCACTTTCTTTCATCCAGTTTCCTGTATGATAGACTTAAAAAAATTAAAACTTAGTAAGACAAACTTACTTTCACAGTTTCGTGTATGTGTGTACGTACACACTCACATATGTTTATATGTATTGAGTATTATCTCTTAGTCTGACTTACTGTTAAATTATATTAATATGTTGTTGTTGTTCAGTCACTCAGTCCTGTCTGACTCTTTTGTGACCCCATGGACTGTATCCTGCCAGGCTCCTCTGTCCATGGATTTCCCAGTCAAGAATACTGGAGTGGGTTGCCACTTCCTTCTCCAGGGGATCTTCCTGACCAAGGACCGAACCCGTGTCTTCTGCATTGGCAGGCCGATTCTTTGCCACTGAGCCACCAGGGAAGCCCTTTATTTTAATAGATTGCATCATTTATTCTTCTGAACTTCAGGTAGTCCGGGTATTATTATTGTGCCTACAAATAACAAAATACACTAAGCTGAAGCTCAGGGAGCTTAGATCACCTTTCCAAAGCAGTGACTCCAGGAACTGAAAACAGACTTTTCTAAATCAAAAAATCCAAAAAAAGTGCCATGAATTTGCCACGAAAGTTTATTTGTTCAGATTCGCTTAGAAATTAATGAATTGGAGAATACAAAATTCTATTCAAGTTGATTTCAAAAGTAAAATAATATAACCTGTTTTCCTCACCATTAACCCATTTGGGAGAAGTCTAAACTTCATAATTCTATGCCTCTAAAAGAGTCCTTATGTTGGGAGAAATTACAAATATTTATGACTTGTAAAAAAAGAAAATAACATTTTCTATTCATATTTTATATCATAGTAGAATTTAATACCAAAAATTAATTACTCACCAAATCTACCTTTCCCTAGAAAAATAAAATAATCATAGCTCTTCTCAAGGTAGTACGGTCAAGTGCAAAATGTCCTGAATCTTTGTTGAAAATAAAACCTGAGTATTTGCTGTCATTGTAGCAAGTTCAATGAACTTCTTGTTATTGCTGGATATGTTTATCTTTGTAACCCAAGCAATGGTACCCAACAACTTGGCACTTAATCATTTTAAAATTAAAAGATTAAGTCCACTGAAAGCCTAATTATGAAAGCTGGAAGAAAAAAATGGGGAAAAAAGGAGTGGAAATAATTTCAAGCTTAGTACACAAATAAACCTTAGAAAGGAATGCTTAATTAACTCTATGGTGTTGTTCTCCAAGAAAAGAATATATTCATTTTCCCTAGGAAATTAAACTTTTCTGTAGTTAGATATTCAAAGACTAAAGAAACTTAATTGATATTCTTAAAAGATAGTAAGCAGGACTTGTTGCTATGACTCCAACAACCAGCATGCAGCTTAATCAGCACCCACGGCGATCACTGGGAGGAAATGGCTATTTTAGTTCTTAGTTTTTCTTCTAAAGATGCAGGGATCAAAACTGAAATTTGACCTAGAAGCTGTCATGGTTCTAAAGCTGCATGACAAAAGGTTTGGCAAGTGTTAATAAGAATAGGAAAACAACAACCAACAAAGCAGTCAGATTTCTCCAACTTTTGAGACAGTAAAGTGCAGCAGACCAGCCAAGAGCCTAACAGCCAAAGATTATACTCAATGTACCGTGATGGGCATGCTCACTGCTCTCACTTGTTGTCAATGATCAAAGACGAGATGTTTTCTCATACTGAACACCCAATAAATAAACAGTGAGCTACAGCCACTGGGACGGAAGAAGCAAACCAGGGACCAGGAAAACAGAAGGACTGGCTGGACTTGAGAGCAAACAGCTCTCTCTAGCACCTCGATTCCGCCGTCTGCGCAGGACTGAAGGATCAGGGTCAAGTCTGCTGGTGCTATTGAGCAGTCAGAGGTAGAGACACACTGCCTGCACGCACCGGCACGGAGAGCTTCGCCCGCACAGAGCTCCACGTATGGAGAAAGCCGCAGTGGAAAACGAAAAGACATCCTCACAGATACCCAATTAGTCTCTGGAAATTCACCTATCCAGAACTCTTTAATTATATAGCGTTTTATTTTGACTATGTTGCTTTGGATTGGTCCCTTACCCAGAAGATGGGAGAGAACTGAATGAGTCTTTTAACCCCAAGGATATAGTCTTCTTCAAAGATTCAAAGGGAGGGGATCTATGCACATCTGTGGCTGATTCACTTTGCTGTAGAGCAGAAACTAACACAACATTGCAAAGCAAATGTACATCAACAAAAACTAATTAAAAATAAACAATGTTTAAAAATAATAAAAAAGATTCATCATTTTGAACTTTAAAATCCAAGGAAAAGCAAAACAAGGAAAAAACACAGTGGCAAAACAAAAGAAAGGAAACAGAAGAAAGGCCCAGAATTAGGGCGACCTACAGGTCAGAATGTGAAACTTAAGGTGTTAGGAGAAGGATATTTCTTCTCTGCCCTTCATCTCAAATCATGCACAATAAGTATAAAGATATGAAAAAAGAAGACAATATTGCATAATGCTAAATAACTAGGGATTTAAAAAAACTATTATTTCCTCTCACTATCAATACTTAACTATATCACATTCTTTGATATCAAAAGTTTCAGATTTTTAATTTTCAACTTAGTTTGAATAGTATAACTGTCCATTAAGTTATAATCTGTAATTAAATATATTGAATTATTTCATTCATAATTAAGTAGATGTCCTAACATCTCTGAGTCAAATTTTTATAAATGTCTGATTATATCACAGTCAATGGGAAACTGGATCTTAAGAGCTTGTTTTAAGGTTCTATTTTTTTGGGAGGGAAGCCAACTGCATACTCTTAGTAAAACACTCTTTCATCCGGAAAGTTTGCCATCTTGCAGTTTCTAGGGAGGACCACCTGGGTAGCAGGAACTAACCGAGCAACCCTCTGGACAGGTAGACCCACACAACAATCCAGAATCCTTGTATTGACCTAAGTCATACCAGATCATCCTCGTACTTATTGATGTGGGATATATGAAGTTTAGTTCATTAGCAATTGCCTGAATTGAGTATATTTTCTGTTTGTTTATGTTCGTTCTTGATGGCTTCTTTCTCTCTTTCATCAGAACACCACCTTCCGGTTGGTATTCTAACAGAAAGTTTTTCTTCTCATTATCTCTTCTGATTCCTTCCTTTCTGCTACATCTGTAACTAAATCTGATAATTTCCCTATCACTCCCTGGCTGAAGGCTACAGTTGCATGATCTTGCACTAGAACCATTTTCTCAATCCTTATATGAAGACCTCCTCCCATCTATGCTGCAGTGATCCAGGTTCTTGGACAAAAGAACATTTGCAAAAGGGTGCTTGGGGCTCTGGGCCATGACTGAATAGAAGGGAAGTAATGATGCTTATGCTGAAGCTGAAGCTCCAATACTTTGGGCACCTGATGCGAAGAATCAACTCCCTGGAAAAGATTCTGATGCTGGGAAAGACTGAAGGCAAAAGGAGAAGGGGGAAGCAGAGGATGAGATGGTTAGATAGCATCACTGACTCAATGGGCATGAATCTGAGCACACTCCTGGAGATAGTAGAGGACAGAGGAGCCTGGTGTGCTACAGTCCATGAGGTCACAAAACACTGGACACAACTTATCGACTCGACGACAATGATGGGCTAGCACAGAGGGAAATCAAATGAGGTAGTCAGGGCTCAGAGGCCAATGAGTGGGTTTAGAGGTGGAGTACCAGAGTGAGGGGCAGAGGGTAAGATGCTGTGACCAGCAGACCCTGCCTCACCCACTGCCAGGGCCCCATTTCCAGGTGTTCTACATGATTGGAAGCCCTTGAGTGCACAATGGGAATCACACCCTCTGGAGGTGTGCATTGTTACTGATGCTGTAGCAAGACTGGTTTTAATTCATACACTCAGCAAATCCCACTTAACGACAAAATCCAGGGGTGAGTTATGAGAACCTGCATCAGGGGAGGGTGGGGAGGGTGGAAATGACTAATCCCAAAAGGGTCGACACGCTCATAAGATCTGGGGGGACATCACAAAAGAGCTGACGATGTGTTCTACAAAGGAACGGGAGTGGCAGGAAGTCAGTCAGCTGCAGCGGTCAGTCAGAAAGCCAAGCAGACAAACAGCCTGAACATCAAAGAGGCAGACTTCCACGAGAGTGGCACCCCACATCCCAGTCCAGAGGTCACGGCGGGGTGCGTGGAAAAATTCATAGCAGAGAGCTGGAGTGGGGAAGCAGACTCAGGTGGGCCCCGAGCACGCTCAGCCCACCTCCATGGCGCTGCCCACACCTCCACCCTACCTTCCAACAGAATCACACAAACCCAGGTTCCCTTCAAGGTCCCTCATTCAAAAAACCTCCCTGGATGAATGCAGCCTCCATGGGTCTCTCCCATTCTGGACCGATGGCTTTAGCAATCATTACATTAGTCTAGATCTCCATTATCTAATTTTCTCAAATTCTACACATATGACTTTTGTATCTCCCAATTGATATACAAGTACTCCTGGAGCAGAAATGAGAATCTGGGCTTTATCCATCTTTCACTGTCATGATGTGTAGAAGGGTGGGCATGTTTGGTCCAATCAATATTACAACACACTTACGAGGCTGCTTGTTTTGGAAGGAGTACTCTTTTTAGTTTTTTACTTTCTTAAATTTTTTCAGCTTTGATGAGGTATAATTGACAAACCTGTGTGTGTATATATATATATGTATGTATGTATGTATATATATGTATTTAACATGGTGATATAGATATACATTGTGAATGATGACCATGATTAAGTTAATTAACATATCCATCACTTCACAAAGTTACCTCCTTTTCCATGGTGAGAAGCTTAAGATCTACTCTCTAATAACATCAAGTATATAATACAGAGTATTATTTTACTATGGAAGTGTTGGTGGCCTTAGGTACAATGATTTTGCGACAATGATGATTTTAATATGAGGCAATGAGGTGGTCGTTGTTGTTCAGTCGCCAAATCGTGTCCAACTCTTTGCAACCCCACGGACTGCAGCACTCCAGGCTTGCCTGTCCCTCACCATCCCCCGGATGCCCAAGTTCATCTCCATTGAGTTGGTGATGCCACCCAACCATCTCATCCTCTGTCACCTCCTTCTCCTCCTGCCCTTAATTTTTACCAGCATCAGGGTCTTTTCCAATGAGTCAGCTGTTCGAATTAGGTGGCCAAGCCATTGGAGCTTCAGCTTCACCATTAGTCTTTCCAATGAATATTCAGGGTTGATTTCCTTTAAGATTGACTGGTTTGATCTCCTTGCAGTCCAAGGGACTCTCTAGCAGCACAGTTCAAAAGCAACAACTCTTTGTCACTCAGCCTTCTTTATGGTCCAGCTCTTACATCCGTACATGACTAATAGAAAGGCCATAGCCTAGACTACACAGACCTCTGTCAGCAAAGTGATGTCTTTGCTTTTTAATACACTGTCTAGGTTTGTCATAGCTTTCCTGCCAAAAAACAATGTTCTAAGTATCACTGGTATTTTTAAATTGTTTTATCTTCTTTGAGTTTATTTATCACTTTACCTACCTCCCAGTTAAACAGGATGTATTTATCATGCTATATAAAAGGAATTTTATTAGGGTAATGCTGTGAAATGGTTGAAACTAAATAATAACCCTAAGTAGTGACTGCTACTTCATTTACACCTAAGGAACCAATTACTTAAAAACTGTGTGCTTATATTAACAGTTGCTCTGGATTTTTCTTCTTTAGAGACTTCTCACCGAGTTTAATTTCTCATCTATAATTAACAAACAAAATTATATTCTTCTTTGTAAATTTTTCCTTAGGAAGGAAAGGAGCTATAAAACAGTGACAATAATGGATCTTTGTCACACATACATGTAGCTTCTCATTATGGATTTTTGTCCTTTTTGTACTATTTCATAGAAAAACTGAAACAGGACTGCAGAAAACTCCCTTAGTATCCAATGTTTGCTATTTGTGTTTCAGATCTAGACTGAAGTAGACAGCTGACTTATCTCAACAACAGAAAATGTCTACTAAAATAAATATATTACTGTGTATCATTAAATTGGCCAAAAAGTGTGTTCAGGTTTTTCTGTAAGATGGTTAAGGACAAAACGCATGAGAGATGATAGTGACAAGTGCAGATGGAGAGGACCAACGGAGCAATAAGAACGGTGCTTGCCTGGGCTGTTTGGATCATCACACAGGGTGATTTGGGAAGAGACCAGGTCGGGAAGGTAACCGGCAGTGGAAAAACCACCAACATCCAGGCTGGAGCCGGTGAGGACACAGGACAAGACAGTGCAGGCATTCAGAAGTGTGATGACACCCGCTCAACATGGCCAGGTACATTGGCATCATCAAGAAGAATAAAGAGAAGGAAGAGGGCAGAGGAAGAGAGGAGGGAAGCAGTCAGGCTCAGGAAGGAGGAATTCCATTTTGCAGGCACTGAGACTGAAGCCCGCGAGGGGCAGCTGGGTGGACACAGCTGACACTTGAGCCCATGGAGCCAGATTTATGTGCGCATAAGTACCGCTTGAAACCGTGAGACAGGAAATCATCAGTAGCTTTCTGAGAAGAGTTACCGTAAACTGGAGAGCACCATCCCATCAACAGGCTAACATGTGACGGTAAGATGGACAGAGCAGCTCAATAGAGACTGAGGCTGTCTCAGCAAGACCCAGGTGAGCAGAAGCAGTATCGCGGGGCTCAGCTAGCTTGATGGGGGACGGGGGCTTTTGGAAGAGCTGGTTCTCCAGGCGCGTCCCAGGCTTCATCCCCAACGCTGGTTGAACCTCATGTTAGAACTGCAGGTCCACCTCTCAAGCCCAAACCTTCTGAACTCCAATCTTGGCAGTGGAACCCAGAAACCGGGACTCAACATATTCTGCAAGTTATTCTATTCAGACAATAACCTTAAAGGCTCTAGAACAACATGTCTTACAGAAACAGCCAGAGATACTGATTTTGCTATCATTATATAGTTTGGGTGTATCTCAAATACTGTAGAGAAAGTAGTGAGTGACTATTCTGACAGGTTGTTTTAACAAACTAAAAAAGAATTTAACTCCATGTCATCTTACCTTCTGAACTCCTCAGGCACTATTCCAGTTCTGTCGGTTATATAGGTCAGGCCTTTATTCCTTGTGAAGATGTAGTTCTGTCTGTCTGCCAGGTCATGGGTACTGAGCACAGAGTATGTGGCTTCGTATTATCTACCCTCATTCCCTCATCTCTTGTCACACAGTTGGAAATAGAATGACCTCAAATCAGTCAGGTTGCAACCATCAGAATCTAATTCTTTTTTAAGGCCTCTAAGTTTCTAGGTTGAAACTAATTCTGTTCTTGACTTTAAACCCATCTCATTTACCCTAATTTTTCTTTGTTTTTCAATCATCTAAGGAGAAAGACCTATATTTTTGTAACCATAAATGTCAGCTCTCTTTCCAATTAAAAATACTAAAGTGAGACTTACACTTAAGGTTTTAATAAACTGAAAGTTACATACTTAATTTAGAAATGTATCTTTCATAAAAAGGGATAGTTAAGACTACAGTTATTTTTAGTTGCACCATACCAACTGTGTATTTCATACAGTCAACACATTCTTGAAAAATAAAGCAATCTTCTGAACTGTTCACTACAAAACAGTTTAGTGTGACAAGAAGATATTGAATAAAGGATTTATACATTTCAATTTATGACAAACTCAAACTTAAGTAAAATAAACAGTAATTTACAACAGCCTTAGAAACTTCAAATTGAAATTAAAATAAGAAATACCAGCTGATTGTATTTGAAATTATGCTGAGCAGAGCTTACCCCAGCATTTCACTAACACACTTCCACCCAGGCATGAATTTCCACACTCAAATGTTTTCCTGTGAAACTAGTGTAACTATCTGGACGTCTTTACAGTTCTCACTAAAGTATCAATCCTTCACCATATGTGTTTCAGAAATTTGCTGTATGACACAGGGAACTCAAACCTGGTGCTCTGTGACAGTCTGATGGGGTGGGAAGTGGGAGGGAGATTCAAGAGGGAGGAGGTATATGTAAACCTATCGCTGATTCATGATGATACATGGCAGAAATCAACATAATATTGTAAAGCAATTATCCTCCAATTAAAAAAATTTTTAAACAAAATGTCAAATTTTTAGAGGGAAACCTGATGATGTCTCTATTGTGAAACACATTTACCAGGCATCTCTTTTAGGAATGAGCTCAAGTAGCTGGCTACCTCAGCTCCTTCTCTCCTTGAACAGGCATGCTCCTTCCTTGAATCTGACTGTCCTTAATGATTTCTGTGAGCATTAGCATGCAGCAGAAGTGCTGCCCTGGAACCTACAATGTTCTAGGTTATGAGAGGCCTTGCAGCTTCTGCCTAGGTTTTTTCTTAGAACACTTTTCTAGGGATGTACCCTCTTGGAACCCAGCCACCATGCGGCGAAGAGTCCAAGCCACTTGCAGGCAGCCCCACCTGAACTCCCAGCCAATAGCCAGCATCCACCATCAGCTACAGGTGGCAGCGACTTTAGGCGACCAGCCCAATCAAGTCTTCAGATGCCTGAGCCCCGACATATACTGAACTGCAAGGCAGGAGACCTCAAATAAGAACTGCTCGGCAGTAAAGTCCACAGAACCATAAGAGATAATAACAAATTGCTTTAACTCACTAGTTATAAGGATACATGGTATGCAGCAAAGATAACCAAAATATTAGTTTATCTTTCTCTGCTCTGGATCAAACTTTTATAATTTTCTAGGGCATATAACATACTAGGGGGCTTCCCAGGTGGTTCAGTTCAGTTCAGTTCAGCCGTGTCCGACTCTTTGCGACCTCATGGACTGCAGCGCGCCAGGCCTCCCTGTCCATCACCAACTTCCAGAGTTTACTCAAACCTATTCCACTGAGTCAGTGATGCCATCCAACCATCTCATCCTCTGTCGTCCCCTTCTCCTCCCGCCTTCAATCTTTCCCAGCATCAGGGTCTTTTCCAGTGAGTCGGTTCTTCGCATCAGGTGGCCAAGGTATTGGGGTCCCAGGTGGCGCTAGTGGTAAAGAACCCGCCTGTCAATGTAGGAGACATAAGAGACACAGGTTCAATCCCTGAGTTGGGAAGATCCCCTGGAGGAGGGCATGGCAACCCACTCCAGAATTCCTGCCTGGGAAATCCCATGGACAGAGGACCCTACAGTCCCCTGGGCTCCTCTGGTGGGCTACAGTCCATAGGATCACAAACAGTTGGACATGACTGAAGCGACTTAGCACGGCAAAGCACGTAATATACTAGAGGCCAACTGACCCTTAAAAAGTTTCAACTAGTAGTTTAGAATCTTTAAAATATTCTTGGTTTGTTTCATGGAAATAGCTCAAGCTTACCTTTTTACATGTTTTTATTAATTATTACTAATTATTATTAAATCAAGATCTGAGCTACACAAATGTACAGAATCATCCATGACCCTTCATCAAACAAGAGAAAACAGGATCCCCAATATCTGCATAATCCACCTAAAGATTATCATTTGTTTCTCTGACTTCAAATCCTGGCTCTCTGTACCTTGTTCATAACTACCTCTAGGGGGTAATACTTTCCTGAAAAAAAAAAAAAGTGTGAATCCAAGATGATACCATGTGTCATTATTCTTGGCTTAAATTTGCAAATAATTTTCAGATCCTTAACCAAGATCCTTTTTACTGAAACTGAAAGACATCAAAATATTTCCATTTGATGTTCTCCTCTTGTCAAAATTTGTGGACTCCTAGATCTAACACTGAATGTTAAAGATGTCACACTTCACTGTTCTAATTTCAGGGCACTGATACATGTTATGTGGTTGATATTTCTCTTCCTGCAGATAATGTTTATCCTCCTTCCCTTTCCCTCAACCAGCCCTCCACATACCTGTTCACCTCCAAACAGGTAATTTATTACATGGATTTACCACTCACCAAAGGTTGGTGACTTTCTAACCTTTATTTTCCTTCTTATTCTTGTGAT
Organism: Okapia johnstoni; assembly: GCA_024291935.2. NCBI lineage: Eukaryota > Metazoa > Chordata > Mammalia > Artiodactyla > Giraffidae > Okapia > Okapia johnstoni. The sequence continues at coordinate 5,048,260 of CM044327.1, forward strand.
CTGATTAATTTCTCACTATATGTTTCCAATTTACTAACTAATAGCCATCATCATTTAATTAACATCTCAAAAATGAAATTTATCTCCTGTCCAAAGCATCTGGAAAATAAACCATCTGTTTTATCCTTTAAAAACTCTATCAAAAGATCTACTATATCCCCAATTCTCAAGGTTTCAAATCTCCAAAAAACGCTTCTTATTCAATCTCCTCTTTATCACTTAATTTCCTAATTTTAGACTTTTCATTAGAAACATCATTCATCCATCTTTTTTTCTCCATTTCCACTAGTGCTACTATTTCACCACGACTGAACTAGACATGGACCATAACATTTCAGGATTACTGTGACAACTGAGTCTGTCCTCATTTATCCTTTATCATAAACAACACTGCTCAATTTGTCCTCCTCAAACACTAATTTCACTATAATTCCTCTCTACTCAAGAATATTCACTGATTTCCTCTTTCCTATTATATACATTCTAAATTCCTCTGGTTGCTTTTGAAGGCTATCCAAAATCAAGTCTTATTCTGCCAACCCATTCTGTCAATCCATGTCTTATTGCTCCCTGAAATTCTTTCAGCCCTGCTCAGGGATCCATTATTCTATCTGGAACAACTGTCTCCTTCCCAAATCCTTCACATCCCTTCAAATATCACCAGGTTCAGAGTCACTCCCTCCATGAAACTTTCCATAATATCTTCTGTATAATGTTCAACATCACTTTTTAAATACAACAAAGAACACTGAGTGATGCAGTGAGGGGAGAAATTTAAAATATTCCCCCACCTGTCTCACACCGGAGCCTGCAATTTCATAATTAGTGACTGTGCAGGTTCAAGTCAACCTTGCAGCTAAAAAATAAATATTCTTAGGAATGAGTTAGTCCCACATTTTTTCAGTATGAAATATTTCATCATATCTTTTGTGCAGAGCAAAACTTGGGGGCAGAGAGGAAGCCCGTTGCATACCTTGATAAGCTCAAGGCATCACTGAGAAAATAAAAGGAGGAAGCAAGGGATACCAAAATCTCAATTTGCCTACTTGGCACATAATGTGGGATTTTTTTCAGAAATACCCTTGTGCATTATAAATATGATAACTATCAATTATTCAGAATATTTTGATTAACCAATTACTTTCATTCTTCCATGATGCTAGAGCATGGATTTCTTCTGAGTCAAGCAAGAATTGATGGCTACATTCACCCCCACAGCACCATCTTCCTTTCTTGAAATGATACATTTCAGTTGTCATGACACCAGGAAAAGATGGACTTACCCTGCTGGCAGTCAGGCATTCAGCTACACTGCTTTCCCCCTTATCCTAGCAATCTGGACTCCAATGCTAAATCCTCACCCCCCTACCACCTCTAAATAAAAGAAGTGCTAAGTAATGAAGTTCTGTGCTTTTCACAAGTGAATTAAAAGATGAGGAGAAAGATGACCTTAAGTGACCAAGTGTTTTCTCTCTAGTTTCTGGACAGATTTTCTTCCTTCCTTCCCTCATTCTGCCCGCCCCTCCTTCCAGGGCTCTTGCTATGTCTGGACCGCGCCTCTGGGTCTCTGTCCTGAGTTCTGGCCTCAGACCCTCACTCCCAGGCCACCCATTGGTCCTTTCCTCTACGGCCCCGCCCTCTGGGTTCTCACCTGCTTCCTCAGCCCACTCTCTCCTCCTAGCCATCTGACAGCTCCGTGAGTTTTTAACGACCTGAATCACAATAAGAAAACGCAGTCCATTTATGGCAGAAAAAGGAACAGACAAATTTCAGCTGTCAGTTTACAGGTAGGATAGAGAAGTTCTGAGTCAGAGACCAAACTCAGTCTGATCAGAGGGGTTCAGGGGCTAACCCCACCTCCTCTCCAGGAGAACCCTCTCCTGTAACCTGAGATCCTGTGCAATTTGTTGAGGTAAAAGCCAAGACCTACCGTGTTCACTATAGTTTGTAAATGCAAGCTGGGGAAATAATTAACTTCAAAATTATGTGCACCTTACCCTTGGATAGATAATCCACTCAAGCTTAAGGTCACTCTTCCAGGAGACTTTATGCAGTATACAAAATAGCATCTTAAATGCTTTCAGTGAAGTGAATAGATCACTTCACTGAAAGTCAGTTATGTTGGCTTTTCCATTTATGAGAGCTTTCCCCCTCTATGTGTTATTCCAACAAGAGTTTATATGACCACGTACAACAAAAGAAAGAAAGAGCCTGAAACTCATTCTGCCATGCTAGGGAAAAAAGTGTTTTATCTTTCCCTTTTAAATGGAACATTTTCCTTCTGTTTCAGAAAACTTTTTAAAGACAGCTCATGCTGCAGACCATTTGCAAGACTAGTTTATTCACAGGCCCTTAAAAATGGGACTTTTTTAAACTTTTCCAGTCATGCAACAGACTATGAATGTCTTGACCACAATTAACATTCATAGGCAAAAATGTCCTCAGCTTTCTCTGTCCGCCTTTCTTCCAAGTTGGCCAGCGTCTATAAACTCCACCGATTAGTAGTCAGAACACCCCCTACCCCTCGAGCCTGTGGGAATTTAGGAATTTCCACCCGAGCGCGTCAATCCCCAAGGCCTCCTTCACTCTGGCAGAAATCCCTCACAACAAAGCACAAGGGAGAGGCCGGGGGAGGGGCGTAATGGACTTGGCCGAGAAGAAACGAGAACACTGGGTCTGAAGGGTCAGTCCCGGCTGCCCGCCGATCCCTAATCAGCAACCACGAAAAGCGGCCGCGCCGGCGGCTGCACGGACCGCGCCTGCGGGATGCGGGGTCCCAGCCCTCCGGCCCCCGCGCTCGGCTCCAAGCTCTTCTCCCGGGACGCCACCTCCTCGGGCACCGGTCCCCGCACGGGGTCCCCCCACCACAGCCACTCACATCCAGGTGCCGCCCCTAAACTCCAAAACGGAAGGGGGGGGCGGGGGGCACTCGGTCTAGAAACTTGAGCGCAGCGGCGCGCGCGCACCCCAGCGCCCTGGGACCTGGACCGGGTCGCACCCCCGTTCGCCCTCCCACTGGCCCGTCTCACCCCGAGGCAGGTCAGCCTTCAGCCTCAACTTGCAGCCTTTTGCGCAACGATGGCACTCGGTGGAGGCGGAGGCTGGAAAGTGTCCCTCCTCGCTCTGCCCCGGCGCCTCCCCGCACGCAAACCGGTGCGAATGGAAGTTGCGCGAAGTCCCAGTCCCCGCGCCCCGTCTCAGCTTGCTCCTGGGACGCACGCGGGGCCAGCCCCCCAGCCTCGAACTCTGCGCCCCCCGTGACGCCCACGCGAGGCGACCCCTGGACCGCGGCCCTCCCCCCGGCGCCCACCTCCGAGTGCACCCCGTTCCCGCCGCCTGGCTCCCGGAGAAAAGTCCACAGACTGATGGGGGGGAGGTGTGCAACCCCAGGCCGGCCGGACGGCCGACACCCGCTTTCTTGCCGAGGCCGAGCCCCGGGGGCGCCCCGCGAGCTGCACACTCACCCATGGCGCCGCGTCCCGCTGCCGGCGGCCCCTCCAAGCGCTGGCGGCCGACGCAGCGCGGGCCCGAGAGCTCCGCGCGCCTCTCCTGCTCCGCACGCCGCGAGTGACAGCCTCGCCCCTCCCAGCCGAGCCGGCTCCCGGGGCTCCTGGCACCCGGCGGCCGCGCAGACCCCTCCCTCTTCCCACCTGCTTCGCGGACAACTGGCTGTGGCCTCGCGGTTCCCGCCGCTCCCCTCCCCGGCCCCCTTTCCCGCCCTGATCACGTCCACTTGGCTGGCCACTTGCAAACACCTCCCCCTGGAATACGTTGAACACAGATTACACACGCGCCCCGTCTCAGGGCACACGGATGACCTGGTAGCCAAGATCATAACCCCTAACCTGGACACCAGGAAAGCTAATTGCAGAAGAGTTTGATAGGATGCTTTCCCTAAAATCTTCTCTTGCTTTGAATATACTAGTTTTTCCCTTAATAACAATGTTAAGGCAACAGGAAGAGAAAATTCTCCCGTGAATTTCTCTATCTCTTCTTTCTTCTATGTTACATATATTTGTTTCTATAACCTGGCAAGGCTGTAAAGTCCCACCCCCCGCCACACACACATCACAATATGCAAAAGTCACCTGGAAAATAAATGACAGTGCAAGAAGCGGTAGATGCTGCTGGAAAAGCACTGGGCTTGCCAATTGGGAGGACTAGGTTATGATTTCTGCTCTACTACTAATACACGGGGACTCAGTTTCCTAATTTGTAAAATGAAAGATCTGGAAAAAGTGATCTCTAAGGTCCCTTCAAGCTTAAAAAAAAAAATTATATAATTCTTCGGGTTATTGGCCTAGTTCTCACAGGATTCATAGTGGAGAGTTATTTCAGTCAGTCAGTCCCCAAAGTGTCTTAAGCTACTTTTTTATACAGGACACACCCTAAAACACACAAAACTATGCCATAAACAAGCAGAAGAATGAAATAAAGTGCATGGTTACTAACCTCCAGGAACATTGCTAAATAATGGAGAAGACAATATGAAAAATAATTAAGAGCATGTTTGGCAGAAAAACATGAAAAAATGCTGAGCATATCATTAACATGGCACAGAAATGTTAGCACAGCTATTTTTCACGTAATGGAAGAGACACACTCCTGGAAGGAGGTTGTAAATGCATTTCAGTTAAATGGAAATAGAAAGTTATTCTTATGGGTGGGGAAAGGAAGTAGTCGATAAAAGTTAAAAGTGTTCAACATCCCATTGAGAAATGCACCACCGTTCTGAAACATGAGCTGTGACTGCAGCAAAGAACAAAACTTATACTGGGTCCAAGAAAGATAAATGACGAATGTCTGGAGATTAATTCATAAGTACAGCTTTTGGGGATAACCACGATGGTGTGGTCACTCACCTTGAGCCAGACAGCCTGGTGTGTGAAGCTCTTCCCAAGAGGTGGCCAAAGTTCGCTTCAGCATCAGTCTTTCATGGCTGCAATCACCATCTGCAATGATTTTGGAGCCCAAAGAAAATAAAGTCTGACACTGTTTCCACTGTTTCCCCATCTATTTGCCCATGAAGTGATGGGACCAGATTCCATGATCTTAGTTTTCTGAATGTTGAGCTTTAAGCCAATTTTTTCACTCTTCTCTTTCACTTTCATCAAGAGGCTCTTTAGTTCTTCTTCATTTTCTGCCTTAAGGGTGGTGTCATCTTCATATCTGAGGTTATTGATATTTCTCTCGGCAATCTTGATTCCAGCTTGTGTTTCTTCCAGCCCAGCGTTTCTCATGATGTACTCTGCATATAAGTTAAATAAGCAGGGTGACAATATACAGCCTTGACGTACTCCTTTTCCTATTTGGAACCAGTCTGTTGTTCCATGTCCAGTTCTAACTGTTGCTTCCTGACCTGCATATAGGTTTCTCAAGAAGCAGATCAGGTGGTATCCCCATCTCTTTCAGAATTTTCCATGTTTATTGTGATCCACACAGTCAAAGACTTTGGCATAGTCAGTAAAGCAGAAATAGATGTTTTTCTGGAACTCTCTTGCTTTTTCAATGATCCAGCGGATGTTGGCAGTTTGATCTCTGGTTCCTCTGCCTTTCGAAATCCAGCTTGAACATCTGGAAGTTCATGGTTCACGTATTGCTGAAGCCTGGCTTGGAGAATTTTGAGCATTACTTTACTAGCATGTGAGATGAGTACAATTGTGTGGTAGTTTGAGCATTCTTTGGCATTGCCTTTCTTTGGGATTGGAATGAAAACTGACCTTTTCCAGTCCTGTGGCCACAGCTGAGTTTTCCAAATTTACTGGCATATTGAGTGCAGCATTTTCACAGCATCATCTTTCAGGATTTGAGATAGCTCAGCTGGAATTCCATCACTTCCTCCAGGTTTGTTCGTAGTGATGCTTTCGAAGGCCCACTTGACTTCACATTCCAGGATGTCTGGCTCTAGGTGAGTGATCACACCATCGTGATTATCTGGGTTGTAAAGATCTTTTTTTGTACAGTTCTTCTGTGTATTCTTGCCACTTCTTCTTAATATCTTCTACTTCTGTTAGATCCATACCATTTCTGTCCTTTATCGAGCCCATCTTTGCATGAAATGTTCCCTTGATAGCTCTAATTTTCTTGAAGAGATCTCTAGCCTTTCCCATTCTATTGTTCCCCTCTATTTCTTTGCATTGATCACTGAGGAAGGCTTTCTTATCTCTCCTTGCTATTGTTTGGAACTCTGCATTCAAATGGGTATATCTTTCCTTTTCTCCTTTGCTTTTTGCTTCTCTTCTTTTCACAGCTATCTGTAAGGCCTCTTCAGACAGCCATTTTGCTTTTTTGCATTTCTTTTGCTTGAGAATGGTCTTGATCCCTGTCTCCTGTACAATGTCATGAACCTCTGTCCATAGTTCATCAGGCACTCTATCAGATCCAGTCCCTTAAATCTATTTCTCACTTTCACTGTATAATCATAAGGGATTTGATTTAGGTCATACCGGAATGGTCTAGTGGTTTTCCCCACTTTTTTCAATTTAAGTCTGAATATGGCAATAATGAGTTCCTGATCTGAGCCACAGTCAGCTCCCGGTCTTGTTTTTGCTGACTGTATAGAGCTTCTCCATCTTTGGCTGCAAAGAATATAATCAACTTGATTTTGGTGTTGGCCATCTGGCAATGTCCATGTGTAGAGTCTTCTCTTGTGTTGTTGGAAGAGGGTGTTTGCTATGACCTGTGCAGCATCACTAAGAATAAAGCTAGTGGAGGTGATGGAATTCCAGTTGAGCTATTTCCAGTCCTAAAAGGTGATGCTGTGAAAGTGCTGCACTCAATATGCCAGCAAATTTGAAACACTCAGCAGTGGCCACAGGACTGGAAAAGGTCAGTTTTCATTCTAATCCCAAAGAAAGGCACTTTCAAAGAATGCTCAAACTATCGCACAACTGCACTCATTTCTCATGTTAGCAAGGTAATGGTCAAAATCATTCAAGCCAGGCTTCAACATTACATGAACTGAGAACTTCCAGATATACAAGCTGGATTTAGAAAAGGCAGAGGAACCAGAGATCAAATTGTCAACATCTGTTGGATCATAGAAAAAGCAAGGAAATTCTAGAAAGACATCGATTTTTGCCTCCACATAGTAAAAGTTACAGCTTTCCCTGTAGTTACATATGGATGTAAGAGTTGGACCATAAAGAAGGCTGAGTGCTGATTGATGCTTTAAAACTGTGGTGCTGGAGAAGACTCTTGACAGTCTCTTGGACTGCAAGGAGATCAAACCAGTCAATCCTAAAGAAAATCAACCTTGAATATTCATTGGAAGGACAGATGCCGAAGCTCCAATACTTGGGCCACCTGATGCGAAGAGCCGACTAATTGGAAAAGACCCTCATGCTGGCAAAGATTTAGGGTAGGAGAAGAAGGGGGCAAAAGAGGACAAGATGGTTGGATGGCATCACTGACTCAGTGGACGTGAGTGAGAGCAAGCTCAGGGAGATAGTGAAGAACAGGGAAGCCTGGATGCTGCCGTCCACAGGGTCGCAAAGAGTCAGACATGACTGAAGTGTCTTAGCATATAATACATATACTATACATCCTATTAGTTTTGTTTCTGTTGAGTCCTGACTAATACAGTTCACCAATTAACTGGTCATCATAAAGGGGTCAAAACACAGTAATAGATAAAAGTTGCCAATGACCAATAAGTGTTTACAGATAAAATTAGCACATTTTGATTGTCCTCAAAGTTCAATTTTTTTTTCATATTTAGTGTCTTTCTTCCCAGAGCTGCAAAACGAATTTTAAGATATTTTTAAGAGTGTTTAATGTTGATCTAAATGAAAAATTATGAAATATGACCATGATCCATAATTTTATCCAAGAGTGATAGGTGACATAGTACATTGTGAATTACCATATGTACATGTTATATAAATAAGCACAACCAACACCATTTTACAAAATCACACAAAAATGTTTAAGAAATCACTGAGGCCCTTTAAAAAGTAAAGTGTGAAAGGCAGAAGTTAAAATGATTTGTGTGAGAGGAAACGTAGATTCTGCACACAAAATAAGCTCATTAAACAACATGCCATTCTACATGCCCCAAAGGATATAGGAAAAGTTAAGAAATTTCATTTTCAATCTATTGTGAAATGTGGTCCAGTTACCAGAAGCAAATGAGACGTAATTTTTTCCGCCAATGAAGCAGCTTTGTATGTTGTTCAATTTACTCTAGATAGTCATGAAGATAAAAATGATTTGATAATGTTTTTCTAGTGTGAACAAAACTATATTTCTCTTCCAAACTCATAGTACTTTGGCATTTTTTTCTTGTTTCTTCGTTTTCAGATCATTTTCCCATATAGTGCAGTACCAAGTACTGAGTAGGGTTCCATGTGCTACACAAATGTCCTTATTAGTTACCTATTTTACATATAGTAGTGTGTATGTGTCAATACCAATCTCCCAGTTTATCCCTCCTTTCCCTTACTCTTATGTAACCATACATTTGTTTTCTACATCTATGACTCTACTTTTCTGCTTCTGTTTCGTAAATAAAACAAAAAAACTTTCAGAATTCCCAGCAAGAAATGAACATATCTGAAGCATGATAAATTATTTCAGGACCTTGGAAACACAATAGTTAAAATGCAATTGAAATGAGATCTACACTTAATGTAGAAGAACCAGACATCCCTTATCAATCTAACACTCCTACTGTGAACTATACAATAAGGAGGTTTGTTGTGTGTGTAGCCATGGAGCCAGCCTTCAAAGCCCCATTTAAGCCACATCACCCCAGTCACACCTCATATATTTCTTTAATGAAGATAAGCACTTTCGTGTTTCTTTATTCATTTGCTTCTTTGGAGAAGCCTGGTATTATGTTTTTACTGCAACATTTGAATTATGATACTATCTTTTGTGTCGATAGACCTAAATCTGGTTTAAATTTACCCTGATTCCTTTCATCTAGGTAATCAGGGCAAGGAGTGACATGTGCATGAGAACATCCAAGTCTTATCAGGATGGATCTCCTGGAAAGGTCAGATCAACCATAAATAATAGTAATGTATTATAGTACCTACCATGTGCTAGGTCCTTTGCATAAACATCACATCTGTAGGTCTTCCTCTTCACTTTCTGCCATAAGGGTGGTGCCATCTGCATATCTGAGGTTATTGATATTTCTCCCGGCAATCTTGATTCCAGCTTGTGTTTCTTCCAGCCCAGCGTTTCTCATGATGTACTCTGCATATAAGTTAAATAAGCAGGGTGACAATATACAGCCTTGACGTACTCCTTTTCCTATTTGGAACCAGTCTGTTGTTCCATGTCCAGTTCTAACTGTTGTTTCTTGACCTGAAGCACCCTTATGGCAGAAAGTGAAGAAGAACTAAAGAGCCTCTTGATGAAAGTGATAGAGGAGAGTGAAAAAGTTGCCTTAAAGCTCAACATTCAGAAAACTAAAATCATGGCATCCAGTCCCATCACTTCATGGCAAATAGATGGGGAAACAGTGGAAACAGTGTCAGACTTTATTTTGGGGGGCTCCAAAATCACTGCAGATGGTGCTTGCAGCCGTGAAATTAAAAGATGCTTACTCCTTGAAAGGAAGGTTATGACCAGCCTAGATAGCATATTTAAAAGCAGAGACATTACTTTGCCAACAAAGGTCCGTCTAGTCAAGGCTATGGTTTTTCCAGTAGTCATATATGCATGTGAGAGTTGGATGGTGAAGAAATCTGAGCACTGAAGAACTGATGCTTTTGAACTGTGGTGTTGGAGAAGACTCTTGAGCGTCCCTTGGACTGCAAGGAGATCTAACCACTCAATCCTAAAGGAGATCAGTCCTGGCTGTTCATTGGAAGGACTGATGTTGAAGCTGAAACTCCAATACTTTGGCCACCTGATGGGAAGAGCTGACTCATTTGAAAAGACCCTGATGCTGGGAAGGATTAGGGGCAGGAGGAGAAGGGAATGACAGAGGATTAAATGGTTGGATGGCATCACTGACTCGATGGACATGGGTTTGGGTAAACTCCGGGAGTTGGTGATGGACAGGGAGGCCTGGCGTGCTGCAATTCATGGGGTCACAAAGAGTCAGACATGACTGAGTGACTGAACTAATGTAGGTCTTCCAACAACTCTGAATTCAGTGTATTATTACTATTAATTTACAATTACGCTGCTGATTTCTACACGTGGAAGCTGAGTCAGAGCAGTTGTCACATAACACAGTGAGGCTCAGATCCTCCAGCGACTCACAGGTCTGGGAGAGACCAATCAGTGGCATTCTTAGCAGAGCTCCAAGGACTAGATCCAAACACAATGGTGAAAGCTGAATTAGGGAAAGAAATGAATTGTCCTGAGACCACCAAACAGCACTAGTAGCTCTTGATTCTGTAAACTGGAAGGCAAACATCTGGACCAGAGTTGAAAATGATAACAGCATTTCAGAGCAGCATGAGCTGTCAGAAACCGTCTGATTTACAACATAAGATTCCCCCCACCACCATTGCATCTTCTATTCTGAGGCCAAATTTATCATCCAAAAAACGTGAATCTGGTTATGTAATTTCTGATTTAAAATTCTCCACCTAAAGGTTAAAGTAAGACAAACATTGTGCAATTAATTTTTACTGGGGTATAGTTTGTTTATAATGTGTTAGTTGCAGGTATAAAGTAAAGTGAATCAGTTATACATATATCCACTCTTTTTTAGATTCTGTTCCCATTTAGGTAATTTTCAGATTTAAAATTCTTCACCTAAATGTTAAAATAAGACAAACATTGTACAATTAATTTTTACTGGAGTATAGCTTATTTATAGTGTTGTGTTAGTTGCAGGTATACAGCAAAGTCAATTGGTTATACGTAAATCCACTCTTTTTTAGATTCTCTTCCCATTAAGGTCATTACAGAGTATTGAGTAGAGTTCCCTGTGCTATAGAGCAGATCCTTATTACTAATAAGGTATCACTAAAATAGATAAAAGTTATCGATTTTATAGTGTGTGTATGTCAGTCCCAATGAGTTCAGTTCAGTCGCTCAGTCATGTCCGACTCTTTGCAACCCCATGAATTGCAGCATGCCATGCCTCTCTGTCCATCACCAACTCCCGGAGTCTACCCAAACCCATGTCCATCGAGTCAGTGATGCCATCCAACCATCTCATCCTCTGTCGTCCTCTTCTCCTCCCGCCCCCAATACTACCCAGCATTAGGGTCTTTGCCAATGAGTCAACTCTTCGCATAAGGTGGCCAAAGTATTGGAGTTTCAGCTTCAACATCAGTCCTTCCAATGAACACCCAGGATTGATCTCTTTTAGGATGGATCGATTGGATCTCCTTGCAGTCCAAGGGACTCTCAAGAGTCTTCTCCAACACCACAGTTCAAAAGCATCAATTCTACAGCGCTCAGCTTTCTTCACCGTCCAACTTTCACATCCATACATGATCACTGGAAAAACCATAGCCTTGACTAGACGGACTTTTGTTGGCAAAGTAATGTCTCTGCTTTTAAATATGCTATCTAGGTTGGCCATAACCTTCCTTCCAAGGAGTAAGTGTCTTTTAATTTCATGGCTGCAATCACTATCTGCAGTGATTTTGGAGCCCAAAAAAATAAAGTCTGACACTGTTTCCACTGTTTCCCCATCTATTTCCCATGAAGTGACGGGACCAGATGCCATGATCTTAGTTTTCTTAGGATCCCAGTGAACCTATTTGCAAAATAGAAATTGAGTCACAGATGCAGAAACCAAGCTTATGGTTACCAACGGGAAAAGAGTGGAGAAAGGGACAAACTGGAAAATTAAGAAAACGTTTTAAACAGCATAGAGGGGATGCGGTACCATGGCAGCCCTCCACTCAGCTCTCCAGTCTCAGCTCTCGAGGCGGTCATTCCGCACATCACGCTATGCGCACGCGTGCTCTGTTGCTTCAGTAGCTTCAGTCACGTCCGACTCATTGCGACCCTATGGATTGTGGCTCACCAGGCTCCACTGTCCATGGGATTCTCCAGGCAAGAATACTGGAGTGGGTTGCCATGCCCTCCTCCAGGGGATCTTCTCAACCCAGGGATCAAACTCACATCTCTTTCGTCTCCTGCACTGGCAAGCAGACTCTTTACCACTGAGCCACCAGGGAAGCCATCGCTGTTAAGGTTCCTGTAATTTGCCATGTTTTCTCTCTTCTCAGACCTTTGATTATGCTATCCCTTTGGCTTGAAACAACTCTTTCTCCCAACAAATCTCCTCTCCTATTTTGCTCTGTAGTATCTACTGTCTGGATTTTGCAGCTTGGATTCAGGGGCTGTTCATGACCTGGAGACTTGGACACACCGTCTATATGCTCCAAACACAGCCTATCTTCCCATCACAGGAACTGTAGTTTCATTTCTAACTGCCTGTGTGTCTATTAAACCACAGGCTCTGGGAGGGCAGGAACCAGGGTTCTTCTCAGCACTGTGGCATAGTGCTTGATGCATAGTAGGTGCTCAATATTTTAACAGAAATTTTACATACATACACACTCAAACACACAATCTCTATCATAGACATACAAGATATTTTGATTTCATGATCTCTCACCCTCCAGCTTTTGTATAGGAAAATACTACTGCCCAGAAACCTTAAGTAATTTGCTTTAATTCATGTTTTATTAGTGCTTTATCAGCACAAATCTCAGTCCACAAATTCCAATGCACAGAAAAAGTTGTGTTTTCTAAAAGTTAATTTGACATCAACTTAAATTTAAATTCCCTTAGGATGGATGGCAGGCCACTTGACCTTGAGGGTCCCAAAGTGTCTCCCCACAAGAGCGCTGCAGAACCTCTGGGGTCATAGTGTGTTATTTTCAGAACCTGCACCTGGGCTCTCACCGTCTCATTCTCTGTGAGTCCTGCCAGCCAGCCAGCTCTGCAGCAGCCATGCCCACACTTGGCTGCAGTTTCTTTGGAGAAAGAGAGCGCCCTGGAGCCGAGAGTCCTGCCTCACAAAATGCACCACCCTGTCACCTCTTCTGAGGCCCGGCCACCTCCTCCAGCACACGGCAACATCAGATCATAACTGAAGCCTCCTCCACCCACTCCCAAGCTCCACTTGAGAAAATCTCTTTTTGAATATTGGATAAAGCCCTTTTCTCTCCATATTTCTCACCGAGGAATTCTTCCTCCTCACTGTTCTCTCCAAGTCATTTAAACGTTGGGCTGTAAAAGCCAAGAAGGGAACAGAACTGCAGACAGTTTTAGCTTTCTACTTTAGTGAGTTGGAACCCTTCTGGTCTTACACACAGAGAAATGAACTGCGTCACAACACTGAGAAAACCCAGGTGGAGCTCTGGCCTCCAGTGAGCTAGATCCAGGACTCACTTATGTTGTCAGGGTCTGGTTTTCCTCTCTCCAGCTTGGGTCTCCACTTCTTGCTTGAATCTCTTCTCTGACAGTTCTGGTATCTCTGGTTATTGTCACCATTTTAACTTCAAGACCACTAAGGAAGAGAATGAGGCTCTCTATCTCAGAATGACCAGGAAAGCAAATTTTATTGCACCCACCTGACTCGGATGAGATCACATTTTCACTCCTGACTGCAGTGGTCAATGTAATATGATGCACTGAATGACCTAAACCCAAGTCCCATGCATTACACTTGAGCTAGATACGGGACTTCCCCCAAAGCATTTGGATTGAGAATTGGCAGAATGCTTTCCTGAGGGAAAAATGGATATGACTACTGAAAAATGGGAGAAATAAATCTGAGCAGGATTGAAAAATAATGTACCTTTCTTACAGAGAGTTTCCAATATAAGCTGCCAACAATTCCTCCCCTCCCTGCATGCACATGACATTAATTCCATGAAGACGTGGATCTCCTCTCTTGTTGAACCAGGCTGGCCTTGCCCAGTGGAATGTGACCTGCCCAATAAATGCAGCACTCTGCTGGTTTGGGGACTAGCCCTTCATAGGTCTGGAAGCTTTGACATTTGCTGTCTTAGATCCTTGAGCTTCAGGGTAAGAAGTCCAGGATGTCTTGACAGAAAAATGGGCCAGGTGAAATTAGGAAGCAAGTGGAAAGAGAAAGAGGTGACTCAGCTGATGGCTGGCACTAAGGCCCCAGATGCACGAAAGTGATGTTCTTGGATCACCCCCACGCAATACAGGTATCAACTGAACGCAGTCACACCAGTGACTCCAGCCAAACCCTCATGGAGAGGAGAACCACCCAGGCAGTTGATCATGAGATACAGTCAATCACAGCTGTTTCAAGCTACTGCATTTTAGGGCCAACTGGTTACACACCAAAAAGGAACTGATGAACTGATACATCTTTACCTGCTACAGATAAATTACACTGAGACAAGGAAGCACAGAACTGTCACTTGCTTGAAGGAGAAGGAGAGACTGGAAAGGACTTTACGGTTTATCAGGCTTCCCTACTTGCAAGTCTCTGGCTCTTAATTCAGGGCTCTTCTCATTAGGATTCACCGCCAACCTTACAAGTGTCCCCTACTGTTCAGACAGGCATGTACTGTTGCTGAGCATGGATCGGTCTGGACAAAAAGGTGCCTAAGTAATTTAGACTCTGGCCAGAGAATAGACTGCAGAGCAGGCAGGAAAAAGAAATAATTCAAAAAAAAAATTTGACTCTACTGGAAGAAACACTGCAAAAATGATTTGATTATTTGTACCAAGAGCAGCAAACAGCTACGATCATAAGATAGTTCATCTATTTCACAGCAAAAAATAGGATCAAAAGACAGCCTTGAGGCTCTAGTGCCCTCTCATCATTACTTTTTAAGATTATTAAAATAATATGGCTAATGCAAATAATTACTTATGACAAGAAGGAAATGATCTATAAAATCTGTGCTTTTTACCAAATGACCTAGGCAATTTTTAAGATCTCTTAGATAAAACTGGGAGAAGGAAATGGCAACCCACTCCAGTATTCTTGCCTGGAGAATTCCATGAACAGAGGTGCCTGGCAGGCTACAGTCCATGGGGTCACAAAGAGTCAGACACGACTGAGTGGCTAATGCTAGACAAAGCTAGCAGCGGGGAAAAAAAATGAGACCATATAAATCCTCTAAGAAAATAATTAAATGATGAGAAGATAAAAACAATTATAGAATATATCTTATTTCTGATTAAAGCAGTACTATTATGGAACTAGAGAATCACCATTTGGCAACCCTTATAGTAATAACTGATTTCAAAAGAATCATTAGCAGATGCTAAAACTAAATCTGATGGATAAAAAGTAAATCTGATGAACAAGAAAAATTTTATGTTCCTAACTCACAAATTATCTCCTGTAATATGCTTATTTATTACAATGAAAAATATAACTTTATGTGGGAAAAACGAGGTAGACACCACTGTAATGAAGTCATTAAAGTCAATATCACTAGGAATAGGACAAATGACATCTTGAGCTTCCTAATACGATGGATACACAGGAAGCACCACACACTTCTAAAATATTCTTGCCAAAAATGCAGAATCTACCTCCAATCACGCATTGTGTCCCATTAAAGCAAGTAGAAGCAGCCTACGAAATGACTGGCCTATATTCTCCAGAATTATCAAGGTTATGAAAACAAAGACAGACTGAGGAGCTTTCAGAGTAAAGCAGACCAAGAAGACAGCAATAGGGGGAACCTGACCCAGGATTTTTTCTCCTTTATATCCATTATAGATAATATTGGGACAATTGGCAACATGTGAATAATGTGTGTAGTTTAGATCATAATATCAACATTAAGTTTCTATTTGATACTTCTACTCTGATTAAAAAGAGAATATCTTTGCTTTCAGGAAATATTTACTGAAAAATTTAAGAGTAAAAGAGCATCAAGTCTGATGCTTACTTTCAAAAAATGAAAAAAAATATACACAAGAGAGTGTGTGTGTGTGTGTATATAACATATCTGAGAAGGAAAAAGCAATACAGCAAAATAGAAGTAGCAAATGTTAACATGGGAATCTGGATAAAAGAAATCCTTTTCAATATTCTTGCAGCCTTCCTACAAGTCTGAAATTATGTCAAAATAAGAAGTGAAAAAAGTGCCAAGCACTGCTTTTTATCATTTTTTCTCAAGCACTATCAGCATTATGATCTTCTTAGACATATTTTCAGTTAAAAGTTCAAAATTTTTTAACACAGCCCTATTTAATCAAAGAATATTAACAAGAAAAATAGTTCTTATTCTCTGATATTGAAGATGTGTAGCATGGTTTACTCTGTTTGTATGGCCTTATGTATAAGCACCAGGCAGACTTAGCTAGTCAATATCAAGAACAACATTAGGAATCTATATATGGTCCGCATATTTTAAAGGTCATAATATATATGCCTAATAATGTTTTAGGCTGTTAGCAAGTTTTAAGATTGATTTAACATCAATAGATAAATGAGAGAAGAATCTCTCACTGCCTTGAAATTCTGGTTCAATTTAATAAAGCAAAAATAGCAGCAAAGTTGCATTCAGACACCTGTGAGTGACACACGCCACCATTACCATTCTATTTTCACTTTGTGAAAATAGGTAACTAGGCCATTTACTTTTGAAAAGATGATCTACAGTGTTATTTCTTTTAATGAAAACTTTTCTGTGCAAGGACTTATACATTGTGTTTGGCTGCTCACTGTCTTTCAGAGGACTGACTTTAGGCTAATGAAAAACTGACCATTCACTCAGTAATTCAAGAAACATATGTTGTTCACCTACTGCTACCTATAAGACATCATGTTCAAGATGCTATAGGTATGGCAGTAATCAATATAAGCAAAGACCCTGCCTTTTTCTATTGGCCTAGTGATGGATGGATCAACAGACATAAAGAAAGAAAGATGAGAGAGAGAGATGAATAGATTTCAGGTGTGGCTGATTGGTCTCAGTTCAGTTCACTTTAGTCGCTCAGTTGTGTCCGACTCTTTGCGACCCCATGAATTGCAGCACGCCAGGCCTCTCTGTCCATCACCAACTCCCGGAGTCTACCCAAACCCATGTCCATCGAGTTGGTGATGCCATCCAACCATCTCATCCTCTGTCGTCTCCTTCTCCTCCTGCCCCCACTCTTCGCATGAGGTGGCCAAAGTATTGGAGTTTCAGCTTCAACATCAGTCCTTCCAATGAACACCCAAGATTGATCTCTTTTAGGATGGATTGATTGGATCTCCTTGCAGTCCAAGAGACTCTCAAGAGTCTTCTCCAACACCACAGTTCAAAAGCATCAATTCTGCGGCGCTCAGCTTTCTTCACCATCCAACTCTCACATCCATACATGATCACTGGAAAAACCATAGCCTTGACCAGATGGACTTTTGTTGGCAAAGTAATGTCTCTGCTTTTAAATATGTTATCTAGGTTGGCCATAACCTTCCTTCCAAGGAGTAAGCGTCTTTTAATTTCATGGCTACAATCACCATCAGCAGTGATTTTGGAGCCCAAAAAAATAAAGTCTGACACTGTTTCCACTGTTTCCCCATCTATTTCCCATGAAGTGATAGGACTAGATGCCATGATCTTAGTTTTCTGAACGTTGAGTTTTAAGGCAACTTTTTCACTCTCCTCCTTCACTTTCATCAAGAGGCTGTTTAGTTCTTCTTCACTTTCTGCCATAAGGGTGGTGTCATCTGCATATCTGAGGTTATTGATATTTCTCCCGGCAATCTTGATTCCAGCTTGTGCTTCCTCCAGCTCAGCATTTCTCATGATGTACTCCGCATATAAGTTAAATAAGCAGGGTGACAATATACAGCCTTGACGTACTCCTTTTCCTATTTGGAACCAGTCTGTTGTTCCATGTCCAGTTCTAACAGTTGCTTCCTGACCTGCATACAGGTTTCTCAAGAGACAGGTCAGATGGTCTGGTATTCCCATCTCTTTCAGAATTTGATGACTAAAGTAGAAAGTTGACAGTATCAGGGAAAGAACTGATGTTTATACTATGTAGTCAGGAAGGACTGTCTAATGAGGTAACGTTTAATCAGAGATCTGAAGGAAGCAAAGGAGAAACACACACAGAAATCTGGGAGAACTGTATGGAAAGGCAGAGGACACACCAGATGTGAAGGCTAGAACTTAGAGACTCAGTTTTAAATTGATGATCTTGTTAGGCTCTCCCTACTGATAACTAAGAAAAACATGGGGCGCAACATGACTTCCCCGCTCTGTGATAACAGCGCAGCCCCATAAAGCAGATCAGCAGCGTAATTACAGAGTACTTCCTCCATATATTTAACATCAGAGGAGAAACTTTATGGGAAGATATTTCATTCTGAATGGAAAAGAAAATAAAAAACCTTAAATGGAAAATCTGCCTCTCAAGTGATTGTGGCTGAGAGTACATCCCCACCAGAGGTCAGCCTAACCACACGAACGCACTGTGGAACTTGACACAAACACCACTTTGGTGAAATTGGGACTTAAATCTCTCCTTTCCTTCTTGTTTTCCAAAAGCATAATTGAAATGCTAAGCCTTTGCACCCGCTGTGTTGTCTTTGTTGCCATAACTGGCTCTTGGTGATAAATTCTGCTGCCATCTTGGTTTGCCTGGGGCTCCGGGGGGTTCTCAGGACACTGGACCTGGGGCTTTCAGTGCTGGAACCAGGAAAGCCCTGGGCAAACGGGCAGGAGGTGGTCCTCCACCGTGTGTGCGTGTGTGTGTGTGTGTGTGTGTGTGTGTGTGTGTGTGTGTGTGTGTGTTGTTCTCTGCAACCCCATGGGCTGTAGCCCACCAGGCTCCTCTGTCCATGGAATTTTCCAACCAGGAATACTGGCGTGGATAGCCATTCTCTTCATCGCAGGATCTTCCCGACCCAGGGATCGAACCCAGGTCTCCTGCATTGCAGGCAGTTTCTTTATCGTCTGAGCCACCAGGGAAGCCCCACTATGGTGATTTCTAAACATTTGTGTTAAGCAAAACTTTTTTTTTTTAATTTTGAAGCAGCTTAGCAACACAAAGTTCTGATTAGAAGGTCTAGGAAGTTGAATTTTAAATAAACGTCTTGGTAGTTTTGCTACAGGTAGACCTTGCTTTAAGAAACACTGATTTTTAAGATTTTGTATTTAAGTTCTCTGAAAAGGAGGGTATGTGATGTTAGCTAAAGAACATAAACACACACTGATTGAGCAGAATATATTACAGTGACTTCATTTTATCTCCCCCTTAAAAAATTACTTTCACTTGGCAATAACAAACAACTAATCCTCTATTAAATTGATTTATATATAAAGGTAAGTATTTGTCCTCCCATTAGAAATTAAAAAATAGTACTTCAGAATTGATATTATTATCTCACCTATAACCATAATAGTGAAATAATATTTAGCCAGAAATAATATTTCAACAGCTATCCAGATACCTCCTCCCACAGTCAAGCTGATCCAGACAATGAAGCATCACATGTATGGACATAAAACTGGTGCACTAATTGGTTATCTTGGACCCTTCAGAAATCCAGTCTTAACACTGATGACCCAAAGATGCATGTTGTACAAAGCCAAGCACACTGGAGCACAAGGTTGGAGGTCAATGTGATGGGCTGAGAGGCCTGACTGCTGGACGGGTCACCCGGAAAGATGCTGACCTCTCTGACCAGAAGCAGGACCAGAGAGGAAGACCTTGTGCTGGGAGCTAAAGTCTTCAACAAATCAGGGAACGAAATGGAAGACAGACGTATAAAAGCTAGACAGACATATAAATGGAGGGCAAAGGTTTCAAAAAAAGGCAAGCACTTTTATTCACATCATTGTCTCTCTGAGCGAAAAAACTCCAGAAGGTCAAGGATACCAATATACTAGTCTTTCCACTAAGATTCTAAGGATTGGGGTCAGGAGAGGGAAGAAAGGAGAAAAGGAGGACTCCCAGAGGTGAGTCAGCAAGGATGCTAAGCGTGTGTTCATATGAACCCAGGCGCAGAGTCGGTGGAGAAATTTTAGTCCTTTTAGTTATATGAAATAAATTAGACCTGCATTTTTTTTTTAACCACGGAGATAGAATTAAAGCATTTTATGGTTCCTATTATTCTTAGATGCCCTTTCATTTCATTAAAACATTTATGAAATGAAACAATTTTTGACATGACAGTCATGATGTACATGGAGACCCAATGTCAAAGGAGCAGCATTTATTAATAAGTCTCAGGCAGTGAAAAGGTTTGCAATATCTTGTTTATGTTGCTGCACTTGCTTGTTCACAACAGTAATTAAGTGCGTTTCTTTTCCTTTTTCACTGCTCTGTGAACTGAGCTTTTTTTGCTGTTAAAGCACAGGCGAAGGAAGGAGGGGTTACAGGCTCAAGGCTTACAGAAAAGTATTCACGGCTGAGATTGTAAATTTCCAGTAAACATACATAGCTTTCAATCCAGAGAGTGGATTTCCAGAATAAGCAACAAGTTGTATCTGATTGTTGCTTCGAGTGGAACTTAATGAGTGAGCAAACAGGACCAGGAGAAGAGACTAGGAATGGAGCCTGGCCGGAGGGAACTCGCATTGCCTCCCAGACGGAAGAGGGATCAAGTGCCTCGTTGTCTAAGGGTACAGTAGTGCCACCTCGTGGCGACTCAAAATTGTTGCTTAGACATTATTAGAAAAACTAGCATTGCCCTGTTAAAACAATCTATACGCTCTTTAAGATAATGTCAGAAACTCTGTACCTTAACCAACGAAAAAATCACCAGGATTTTTCACTGTTCAGAGGTTAACACTCGTCCCATTATAATCATAACACACTCCATCTGTTACCCCCACCAAAACAGTCTCAGCTATGAACAACAGTAAACATGACCATAAAGATTTGGGAAAAACATCGGCGAGTAAATAGACAAAGATGCTCTTTTGAAGTCTTGATAGCTATTAGATAATCCTAGTTTACAATCGTGCCAAGGCGTATGCTATTTTAAGCTAAGCCTTAAATACTACTTCATTTCTACTCATTCCTTGAGATTATCTTTTTTCCCCTGTGAACCAGCATGTGGTATTTGTTAGGAATCAGTCATGTTGATTAAATTTAAAGTCTACAGCTCTGTCACCTCAATGAGTACACCACGGAGCCAAAGCTAGATCCCCAAATATCACCAGCACAGCTGTTGAAAAGCCAGTGGAAATTCACACACTGAGTATCACGCGTCCTTCTGACTGTCCAGTGTGAATCCTATTCATTATTTTGAGCTGTTTTTGCTCTTCTCTTTTAAATTGCAGGTAACAGATAATGTAAATGCTGTTCTGTCTGATAAAGTTTCAATTAACTTGCTCCTCCTTCCCCACAAAGACAATTTTTGCTTGCATTTGAAATTCATTTCAATATTCCTTTACTCATCATATGCATTTGTGAAGTTTTGAAATTTTTTTGAACTGGTTATAACATCTACCTGGCTCCTTCCTATACAGGTAAAATGCTTGTAACTGGTGAAATGGCATGTGATTGAACAACATACTTCTCAAAGCTTAATTGTGCTTTCATGAACGAGAGGGAAAAATACTTTTGTATACCAAAAGCAATGATACTAAAATGCTCCGGCAATTAAAGCGTTTGAGAACACGTACAAATTAATCCCTAAGGATCTTGCCTCATGATCACTCTCTAAGTTTCAACATGAAAATAAAGCATTATGCAACGCAAAGTCTTACAAAGCTAAATATAACCATCTCCTTAAGTATTCATTTATCAACCATAAATTTAAAAATTTGAACATTCATTTCAGAGAACAATTTAAGTAAGTGGCAAATATTAGATGTCCACTAACCTGCTTAATCAAACTCTGGGAGATGGTGAGGGACGGGGAAGCCTGGGATGCTGCAGTCCATTGGGTCTCAAAGAGTCAGACACAACTTGGTGACTGGACAACAACAAGAAACCTGCTAAATAAACATATAAGACTGACTTGCTTATTTACTGAATTACTCTGGAGACACTTTCCTTTTGAGAAAAACTTTTTTCCGTATAACTCCTCCAGAACAGAACTCGGAGCCGCTGCTTGCTTATTTCTCCTTCACCTCTAAAGAGCCCCAAACTGTAATACAGTTGTGGAGTCAGAGTGACACAGAGCAGGGGTCCCCAACATCCAGGTCACGGACTGGTACCTCCTGTTAGATCAGTGGCAGCCTTGGATTAGAAATAAAGTATACAATTAATATATTGCACTTGACTCAACCTGAAACCATCCCCTCCACACCAAGTCCGTGGAAAAATCGTCTTTCTCAAAATCAGACCCTGGTGCCCAAAAGGTTCATGGGGGCAACGGAGTGTGGAAAAACGACATGCCAAACAACAACAACAAAAGGATATACTTATTATTAAACTGTTTTGCTCCTTAGAAAAAAATATTTTAGGCCATAAAATCAATTTATAAATTTGGCATCTGGAAAAACACAATGCAACATATATTGTTTTCATATTTCATAAAATATATATTTGAGATTTTTCTTTTTCTTCTTTTTTTTCTTTCAGCAAGATCACTGTGATTAGAAACGCAGTAACATGGAAGATATCCTCTCAGGTTTAATTTTATGACCGCTCTCAAAAAACATAGCCAAAGAAAATTTGGCCAGGCACTGAAAAAGGTTTTATAAATGCTAGATTTTAACTTATTGTTGATGATCTTAAGCATTTTAAAAACAAGTGAAAAATAATTATTCTCTTCAACCTGGTGTCGCTAAAAGATTAAAATTGTGGATTAAAGATGAATTGTTGGCAGTCATCCCTAAAACAAAAAGCTTTGTCTTAGGGGCCCAAAATCTTCCGAGATATTTTCAGCAAATTGCTTCATGCGGGACTCCCATTCATAGCAACAACATCTTGTCTTGTTTTCACAGCAAAACAGTCTCAGGCATGTTTTCCAGAGCCAGAAGTCTGCATCTTGCTTTAGTTTGACTCAGCTTAGCCTGTTGCACTGTCTTAGTCTATTATACACACTTCTTCGATGCTCTTTAAAAAGCGTTGATACATTTTATTTCAATACATAGGCCAAATGTGTTTGGCCAAAAACATATGTAAGTATGTTTATATATAAAACAAATGTACAGGAATGGAATGCCCATATTAGAGAATTTTATATTTAGAGCCTTATCACATGTATCTCAGGTTTCCCAGGTGGTAAAGAACCTGCCTGCCAATGCAAGAGACATAAGAGACGCAGGGTCAGTCCCTGGGTCAGGAAGATCCCCTGGAGGAGGGCAACCCACTTCAGCATCCTTCCCTGGAGAATCCCCATGGACAGAGGAGACTGGTGGGCTACAGTCCATAGGGTCACAAAGAGTCGGATACAACTGAAGCAAGTTAGCACACAGGGACGTACAATATCTCAGATAACATTTGTCTGTATCTTACACCAAAAAATGTTTCCATTTGGAATACAATAAGTTGAAAATACATTATTATTTAAGAGGAATGGGGTAAAATTAAGGGTATAAACCCAGCCGGCTATCCAAATAAACAAGAATAATTTTGCCTATGTTTCTATTGTGCTTAGTCACTCAGTCATGTCCAACTCTTGGCAACCCCATGGACTGCAGCCTGTCAGGCTCCTCCTCTGTCCATGGGATTCTCCAGGCAAGAATACTGGAGTGGGTTGCCACGCCCTCCTCCAGGGGATCTTTCCAACCCAGGGATCAAACCCAGGTCTCCTGCGTTGCAGGCGGATTCTTTACTGACTGAGCCACCAGGGAAGCCCCAATATTGGATGCAAATATACATCCAAATAGAATCTTCCATTTAAAATATAAAATGTATTCACATAATTTTCTTTCTCTCTAGCTGGAGACAAGTAGTCATGTGATAAAGTTAAACAATTATTATTGAGAGAAAATTGACATACTATGAAAGTGGTTTTGGCAAGACACAGTGGTGGATTGGAGAAGGCAATGGCATCCCACTCCAGTAATCTTGCCTGGAAAATCTCAGGGATGGCGGAGCCTGGTGGGCTGCCGTCTATGGGGTCGCACAGAGTTGGACACGGCCTAAGCGACTTAGCAGCAGCAGCAGCAGCAGCAGTGGTGGCTTCTGAGCATAGCACCTGGGGTCATCTGTCTTTGGTGTTTCCCACAGCTGGAGATGAGTGGCACATTTTCAGGTCTATGATAGATAAATAGGAAGACAAATCAATGGAAACATAGACTGGTGGCTTTAGAATCACCAAGACTCATAATGCATGCTGTGTCACATTTTTAGACACATTTAAGAATTTTTTTAGGGCTTCCCTGGTAAAGAATCTGCCTGCAATGCAGGAGACCTGGGTTTGATGCCTGGGTCAGGAAGATCCCCTGGAGAAGGAAATGGCAACCCGCTCCAGTATTCTTGCCTGGGAAATCCCATGGACAGAGGATCCTGGCAGGCTACAGTCCATGGGGTCGCCAAGAGTTGGACATGGCTTAGGGACTAAACCACCACCAAGAACTTCTTAGTGATGTGCTGATGAATGTTTAACAACAAGTTCTCTGAATAAAACAATGTGTACATATATAGGTACACAAGTTTATTACAGATTTTTCTGAGATAAAGGGTGTGTTGCATGCAATTGACATAAAACAATATTTTTATTTTATATTCCATGTAGCTAATTTTCACATAATTCTTTCATAATTTTTGCCAAACTTGTATTTGTAGCTAAATCACAGTTGCAACAGGCAAATAAACATAGTGCTTTTGTGCTGATTAATATTTTCATGTTAATGAGTCAAAAGCAAAACAAAGAAGGCTTTTTGTCATTGCCTTTACGGCACCCCACTCCAGTATTCTTGCCTGGAAAATCCCATGGATGGAGGAGCCTGGCAGGCTGCAGTCCATGGGGTCGTGACAAGTCGGACACGACTGAGCCACTTCACTTTCACTTTTCACTTTCATGCATTGGAGAAGGAAATGGCAACCCACTCCAGTGTTCTTGCCTGGAGAATCCCAGGGACGGCAGAGCCTGGTGGGCTGCCGTCTATGGGGTCGCACAGAGTCAGACACGACCGAGCGACTTAGCAGTTAAACTTCTTTGCAGTATTGGATAACAGTTTTTGAATTTTAGAAGGAGAATACTAAATGTTTTGTGCTATTATATTGTGATAATGATAGACATATTTCAGTTTACAGTTGAATTGCATTATTAATATTATCGCCATCATTTTCTTAAGTTTATACCAGAAATTGACAAATTATCTGTAGATCAAATATAGCTTGTTTTTGTAAATAAGTCTCTGGGGGACAGGGCCACACCTATTTATTTAAGTCTTATCTGATCGCTTTCACCACAACTGAGTAGTTGAGGTGGAGGCTGCATGGTTATCAAAGCCTAAAATATCAACCATATGGGTCTTTCCAGAAACGATTTTTTGACTCTGGAAATAAACCAAGACTTACCAAGAGGACTTTCTGTGACAATGGAGATGATGATGAAGATGCCTTTTATGTGTGCTGTTTAATACAGAAGTCACTTAACCACACCGGCTACTTTATTTATTTATTTATTTACAATTGACGGATAATTGCTTTAAAGTATCGCAATGGTTTCTACCAAACATCACTGGCTACTGAGCACTTGAAATGGGCCTACTGCAACTGAGGAACAATACTTTTCATTCTTTTTTTAATTTTAACTAATTAAAAAGTCCACATGTTGCTAGTGGCTACCTTATTAGAGAGCACAGGTCTAGACAGTCAACAAAACCATGAATCCTGCCCTGATTTGCAGCATTTGCTGATTTGGAAGTTGTAAATACACTGATTTTGCCAATTTCAAGTACAATATCCCATCACGGAATGATGCACTGGGAAGAAATCTTATATAGTATTATAATATTACACAGTATTATATTATACATCATTGTATATATTATATAGTGTTTCCCATGCAGGCATAGACGTAAATAGACATAATAGACATAAATAACTGCAACAGCTTAGACACAGATAAAATAATAAAAATAATTAGAAAGTGATGAGTTTTTATTGTTTGTTTTTAGTAACATTTTAAAATTATAAATTTATATCATTTAATTTTAATAAGAGCTGTGCATAACAATGGGTTTCTAAAACCCTGAAAAACATGACAACTGTCTCTCTCAAGCCAGTGCAATCTGGCTTCAGTCAGTGTTTTAACACACAGTTAGTTTCTAAGTATTTGATTCTCTACAGTTGGATCAGTTTTGGTTTTTTTGTGTGTGAGGTTTATTTCTATTCTCTTACCATTTTTTTACATTAAAAATAGTATGGGAAGGCTTTTCACTTAGGTGAAACTAAAGCCCTTTAAGATAAATTTTCCTAAAATTTAAGTTAAGGAATTTCTTCACGTTAATTTAGAATATTCACTAAAAATGCACTTGTCACATTAAATGGCCTTGAACACCTTTCCAAAGCCAATACACTCATAGAACATGTTTAGCCATTAAGACATACTAGCTGGAATCAATAGATTCCCTAAATTACTCTGCTAGTTAAGACCCAGTGATTGCCGGAAACTGTCAGCCAGCCTGAAAGACTGACAGCTTTTTGGATTGTGAGAAGAGAGCATTGCACTAAATATTTGTTGAATAAAAGAATGAAAACCACGGTAAAAAGATGTTTTCCTTAGAAATTAGGTTATACTATTTCTTTGGGTTCTGGATCTAATTATACCTATGATTGTTCAAACCTCTCTTTCAAGACTTATGAACAAAATCACAGGAAAGGGAGAATACTGAATAGGGTGTCTGGGATCATGTTATCAGTTCTGCTACTATTAATAATATAGCTTTAGGATCCTGACAAATTCTAGAATTTTCCAGGCCCCAAGACCTTTATCTTTAAATTGTGAGTGCACAACCAGATAATTTCTCATGTCCCATTTGGTTTCTGATTTTTAACTGGAAAGCTGAAACAATTATAAGCAAATTATTTAGATGTAAAAGATATTTCTATTCAACTAGATATTTCTAGTCAACACAAGCTAAACATTGTGTCTTTTTTGACAACTTTTTCTCTTTGTATTTATTGTTGACACTATAGCAAGCAAATATCCATGATAAATGAAAATGACAGTCTGTTTTCCCAGAAATGTTTCTTTCCATCTCTCCTCTTGAGCATTCTTATTTTTATGGTTTTAATTTAGGCCATCACATCTTTTCTCTAATTCATCATGCTTTTCATTTCTCTGCACCCTTACCTACCCTCATTTCAAAGATAACTTTTCTCAAGGAAAAGCTCTGGTTTTAGAGGTTAAGGTCTAACCTAATGAGGGTGTTCAATGTCTTTTCAATCTGGTTTTCCAATTTTCTCAGTTTAACCTTTTACCAATTTTTCTCTCCCCTCATATCCTTTCATATCTACCTTCACCTCCTCCAGAGAATGCAAACAAGCCAAAATTAGTTAAATCAATCATGCATTTACCCATTTTGTTTTTGGCCATGCTGTTCCTGCTGCATAGTATGTTCAGTTCTTTTTTCCATCAGGTAAAATCTATTTGTTTCTTAAATTTCTGTCCAAAATATCACTTACTGAAAGTTTCTCTGAAAACAATGAAAAAAAAAATTTTCTCCTTCCCTCATCTGAAATTATCTCACAGAACTTTTACATAACCCTATTTTAGGACTTTAACATATAAAATGTACTTAGGCATTGTCCTCTATTTTCTCTGGTAGGGTATGTGCTTATTCATTTATTTATCCATCCAGCCAGCCAACATTTATTGAAGATCTGTTATTTGTTACAATGAAGAACTGATTGTAGCTTTTAAAAAGCTTGTCTATGTGGAGAGGTAACTTCTCAGCCAATTTTAATTTGCAAAATAGAATGTTAAGTGCCGTGGTAGGTACCAGACTGCGCAGAATACCTTGGAAGAAAAAAGTCTACGGCATAGGAGGGTCAGGATTAAGTCCAGGGAATGTCCCAGGTTGGTTGGTTGGAATAGACCATTAATTTATTAACTATTCAGAGTCTGACAAACAGTGAAAGCTCAATAAGTGTTATTAAACACTCTAAATTCCAAGTATCTGAAGGCTTATTTTCTCCTGTGTGTTTGATAAAGGCCATCGGCAGTGAAGAGATTTCAGAGATATGAAGAAGGAAATGTGAATGACAGTACCATTTCCATTCAACCAGATTCCACCAGGAAAATGTCAGCTTGCACACTTTGAGGGCAGGTAAATTAATCACACAAATCCACTAAAAGTGACAAATAGCATTCATAGGGGTCCTGCACAGAGCTTCTTGAGCCTCATCAGGCAATAACGAAGTGCCGAAGAGACCAGTATTCTGTATTCACGTTCCAGGTGAGGGTTCAACTCGAAGCCTCTGAAGGAGGCTCAACTCAAGGAAGCCCAGGCTCCTCCTGGAGGTGAGGTGACTTATTCATGGCATATTTGACTCCTTTTCCTAGAAGGTGAAGGCTCCATATGTTAATGTGAAGACTCCATATGTGTGTTAGGTGGTGAGAACGCCGGTGGCTCACTGCTTCTTCCCCCACTTTCTGCCTCACCGCAAACTCCGGGAATCCCGTCTTCGGAGCAGACGCTGGGTTGCCAGGTAACCACCTCCGGAGCCCGGTCTCCCGGCGTCGGCAGCCCCCGCCGCGTCCCCGGCCCTCCAATCAGCGGCCGGCGTGCGGGTCACGTGGGGCCCGGCCCGCGGCGCCCGCCTCCCCGGCCTTCGGAGCCCGCGGCTCCCAAGAGGAGGGCGCGGCGGGGCGGGGTCCGGGCGCCGCCGCGCTCGCGCAGCCGCCGCGCTGGCTTCGGCACCTTGCACCGTCCGCCGCCGCCGCCGCCGCGGTCGCCGCCTCCGCTAGGTAAGCAGCGGCGGGCCGCCGGGCGAGGGGCCGGGAGGGCGCGGGCTGCAGGGGAGCGGCCGTCGGGCCGCGTGGCGTCGCGGGAGGGGCGCGGGGCCGTGCGCGCGTCCGGCGGGGCTTCGCGCGCGTTGATGCCGGGGGAGTCGGCGCCGCTCACCTGGCGACTACGCGGCGCCCAGCCGTGAGTCCCCTCAGCAGCCCCCGGAGTGTCACCCACCACCCTGACCAGGCTCGTTGTCTCAAATTCATGTTTTAAGCTGGTTCTCCCGGTGTGCGTCTAGCTCTCGATTGGAACTCATTGCTGTGTCCGCGGGCGCTTGTGTAAGCTCCCCTTAGAGGATGTCTTCACATACAGGTTGTACCGAGAAGTCTTGGAGTCGGAAGGAAATGTGTTCTAGAAAAATAGACAGCATTGAATGTCAGAGGCATAGGATGTCTTAAGTAAATCATAAAATATAATCTTGACTGTTTTTCAGAAATTAACAAATTTCTGAAATTTTTTTTACTGTATTAAATATATATATAGTTCCTTTATATATAAGCTTTTTCTTTACTATATTAATTAAAAGCAATTGATTTGAATGAAGTTTAGTGATAACTTGGGTCACGTATCAAAAATAAATCACACTTGTTTTGTAACTTTCACATATGCACATACGTGTATATGTTTATTTAAAAGTCTCCAACAGTGGTTTAAAGAGAGAGATTACATTTCTACGTCTGTCAGTGTCTGAGTCTTTCAGAAGTACCCTTCAGAAAAACTCATCATTCTTTTAAAATAATTACTGTTGTACTTAAAACTTTTGTTATCCACTAGTCACATAATAATTTTATATATCAGAAAGACAGATTAATTTAGTTTAGAAAATAATGTTTTTAAATTCCTCTGCTCTCAGTAGATGGACTACTAGGGCTCAAGTGTTTTTGTTGTTTTCTATACTCTACCTTGAAACCCTTAGCCTGGGTAAGGATGAGCCACAGCAGTTTTTGTATTACTCAGAAAAGAGAGGGAACGGTTTTATTTATTTATTTTTGTTTGCTTATTTTGCCCAAATAGATACTAGAAGTCCAACATGAGTGATGAGATTGTCACTATCAGTAAAGTGTGTGCAAATTCTCAAGACGACCTGATTTTACTTGCCTAAATGCTATAGTGAAGACTAAAATGAAATTCAGTTTTGAAAGGTTCACGTTTTTTTTCTGTATTCCAGAATTTATTTGAAGTCAGACCTCATAAACAAGAAAGGTAACAGTTTACCAGATCTGAATAATATGTTTACCCAGCCATTCATGGCAATGATGTGTATACAAACATTGCTACTACTTTATGCAGTTGCTGAATTATCTCTGCTTATATTTTGTATATCTGTTCCATTTAGCAGATTAACATATTAAAGTGAAGTCATGTATGTTGCTTTTAGCGTTTCTTCAGGAACAGAGATCTTATTGAGAATATTTTAATCCATGGAAATCATATTAGGAGATCGAGAGGGATTTCTTAAATAACTTACTAACTGAAATGTGTATTAGACTAAAAGTGGCTGGCATTTTTCAACATCCAAGGCTATGTGATGTTCTATGACAATCACTTGGAGGTTATTCTCATTGTTGATGAGACTGTTCCTTGGAGATTTATGAGCAAGAGGTTAGATATGGATACCTGGAGAGAATCTGAGAAATTCCCCAAAGAATTTACTCTGCAGAGAAACAAACCCTGTAGGAAAACCATTCTCTTCCTAGAGGTTACTTAAATGTTCAAGAAGAACTTGTAACTTCAGTTATAAAAGTCGGTTAAAAAATACGATGATCAACTTTGCTCAATGCCATTGTATAGTGAATGAAAAAAAAAAAAATCTCTTCATGATTGACTCGAAAAATTTTAAAGGTTCTTATGGTAAAACACGGGCTGTTGCGTGCGGAGACAAGATTGAGGCTGTTGTTACTTGATCTGAGTAACTAGAGAAAGAGAACTTGAAATAGGCTAGACTTTGTAAACAACAACAAAATAAGGCAACCTGAAGTTGGAGCCACAGGTGGCACGTGCATCTAGATGTCACATTATCAGCTACTTGAGTGAGATAATCTTTTTAGAAAATAATGATAAATGTCTTGCTTTCTATTACTTTACGTGTACTAACAACATTGATTTTAGTAGCCTAATTTGAGCCACCTGGAAAAGCAGCCCTTGAATAAGGATGTAGGCACTACTTAATTTTGACCCATGAAGATAAAACATTTTGCATAAGTCTTAATGAAAGGAGTTATACAAATTTTATTTTAAGGTAAACATGGTAGCAGATTTGGAGGAGTCATTTCTGAATGTACACTAGAAGAATGTTTCTTAGAGATCAGTCAAATTAGCACCATTATTTTGTAGATGAGGTCACTCTGCACATAAAAATTAAGTTGCTCAAAACTGGGAAAATTTCGAGGGGAAGCTGGTCTGCCATCTCAGGCTCTAACACTCAGCATTGTGCTGCTCCCCAAAGAGGTGTAAAAATATATCGCCAACTTCATTTTCTCTTTTATTTCAAGTATTTCAAAAGTTTGACTAAGATGTAGATCATTTTTGTACTTCTAAATGATTATTGTACATAATGAACAAATTACATGTGTTTGGTCTTCTCATATAGTAAGTTTGTTTAAAATACTAGTTAAAAAGTGTTTTCCCCTAATCTAGAATTTTTTTATCTAATTGTTAATATGATTTAAGTTTTTCTGCAAAGTCTTCTGTGACTGGGGGGGGGGGTCCAGTTGTCTTATAAATTCCTTATCCTAATGTACCCCACTGTGATTTGAGGGTACATAGCCATCACATCTACAACTGAAGGATAGAAATAAGAGGCTTCTGAAAGTTGTATCTGAAGCCTGGATTATGTTTATCATTGGGTGAGATTTTGAAGTTGGATGCATTTATCTTCTAGACTTTCTGCCCTTTTGGTATCGGAGGCCGTCTAGAATGGTGTTACTGGGCGTGTAGCTTAGACCAGCAGCGGCAGCATCTCCTGGGAACGTGTCAGAAGTGCACATTTCCAGGCTAAGGCCCTACTAAGTCATATCTTAGAGAGCCCCTAGAATCGGTGTTCACAGGAGTCTTCAGTGATTCTCATGCAAGGTAGCACTTGAGAAGCATCATAGAAGGTACATCATGGCCTTAGACCTGGCCTCCTCTGGGGCTGGTAGTGTTCACAGTGACTGCACTGTTGAAACTTTCCTTGAACTACTAAGGAAGTGAACTCATTCCTGAAAATACAATTATGCATATGTTTCATAAACATCTATTTTTCAATAGTAGCTTTTGGAACATAATTTCTCACTTTCATCGTTAATGACATCGGTTTATCTTTGTGGGAATTTTATGTCGGCTAAGAGTATAGTTGTTGACAGGTAGTCTGTTGACTGGATTAGCAGCCTGTCTCATGTACGTATCAGCCCTGCCTGAGCTGATACAACTCTTCACTTATTAAATGTTAGGATTTATTTTCGGCTTCCTATCAGTGTAAGGATGCATATATTAAAAAGGCAATTTTGGATTTAGTGACTATGTGTGTCTTTTCATCTTAAAGCTTGAAAGCTTTTAATCCACTTGGTTTCCTTTGATGGTTTTTCTCAATACCCGCCAAAAATAAATTTTAATACCTTTGACCAGAACATAAAAATGTCAGTGTAACTGACTGTTTCTGCCAAATGAGTACCCTAATTTTCACAGACAGATAAGCATAAAGGCCCACCCTACTTTAAAATCTCATATACAAAATCCAGGTTACAGAGCAGATTAACTAGAAGGGGGACAGGAATCCTCAGGTTTACAGAACAATTCCTGCCATAGCTTCTCAGATCTTCCTTCGTGAGGAATGAGCATGTTTATAAAAATACTCACTTTTGCCATATCCTATTTCCCAGGGGTGCAGTGGTAAAGAATCTGCCTGCCAGTGCAGAAGGTGCAGGAGATGCGGGCTCAATCCCTGGGTCGGGAAGATCCCCTGGAGAAGGAAATGGCAACCAGCACTATTACTCTTGCCTGAAGAATTCCATGGACAGAGGAGCCTGGCAGGCTACAGTCAATAGGGCTGCAAAGAGTCAGGCATGACTGAGCACACTCAGACATTATAAAAATAATCCTGTATCTTTTTGTGATGAATATTAACATGTTTACTTTCATAATGTCTCTTTCAATGAAATATATACCTCTTAACTTCTTGGTTTACAGGTGAAAATATGTTATTTCACTCCTCTGTTTCTCTTTGGCCAAGCCTCTCAAAATGCTTAATTGAAGGTATATAAATGACCCTTGTTGTTCAAGGAAAGTGGATTATGCCTTTGATCAAATTAAAACTCATTTCTTCATTGCAGCTCAAGAAATTCTGTAATCCTTGAAGCAACCTAGAAAGTCTAATTTCATTCATAATCATTCATTTCGGTGGTTAAATGTAGGAAAATATAAAAACAAATATCTGGATGAACGACAGATGAAGTGTGTAGATGGATGAAGAAGTAACTGTGTTCACGTTGCCACATCTCTGATTCAATGTCTTGGTCTTTCTGGTCTTGCATGTAATTCTGTGTTTGGCTGATCAAATGGGAATTCATAGTGGTGTACGTGGTCATTCTGTGAGTCCAAACTACCACAACCATAATAGCCTTGTTCTTTTCTATTTGCCATCTAATCCAGGATTTTAACGTAGGTTAATACTGTACTTGTGACCTATTTTATCATCTAAGCTTTTAAGAACATCAGGATTTGACGTATGTTGGCAATGCTTAGATGTAATGTGCTTGCCCTGCCAAGCACATGAAAGGTAAGTTTAGGAATGATTGAAATTTAAGAGATTTATCTTGGTCAGTAGAAGATAGCAGAGGCAATTTATCTGTTAAATATCTTTACTGTTGTTGAACTGAGCAAGTAGTTCTCAAGCTGTACTGTGGTATATACGTTATCTGGGAATGAAGCTAAAAAGCAGATTTACAGACTCCATCCTAAGATTCTGATCTACTAGCTTTAGAATGTGATCCAGGAAGCTGCATTTTTAGCACGCTTCTCAGTTAATTCTGATGCAAGAGACCTGAGAACCACACTTTGAGTTGCACCAATTTAGAGATCTTTAAAATTATATTTGTCCTTAATAATCTGTGGGTGTACCTAGCAGTGAGAATAGTGGTCATTTAGAATTATGTATACTAGATAGAGGAAGATCTCAAGTTAGTAGGCTAATGACTGCTTGAAAAAAAAAAAGAAACCTTCCAGTTTTGTTTTTTTTTTTTAACGATTGCCAAGTGTTTTCTAATGAGCACAGATTGACTATCTGTGTTTATTAGAATTCTTTGCATAACTCTGAGCATACAGTGTATTTGGATTTTAAAAACTAATTTTAACATGATGTTTTTAGGGCTTTTATATTAATACAGGTGATAGATTTCTATTAAAAAAATTTACAAAATTCTGAAGAGGACAAAGTGGAGTTCAAGAAGACTACCTTGAATTTCTGCATCATGATATATCTGTGACCCTGACTTTGGAATTCACATTTTTATATATTTTGATTGGCTTTTCGGACTCTTTCTCAAGCCTGCCAGGAGCGCTCTTGTCTCAAAGTCTCTGCTTTTGCTGCTTTCCCACCAGAGACTTTCATATTCTCTCTTCTCTTCTGCTTTAGATCTTGCTCAGCATTACCGCAGTGGGGCCTCCTTGCGCCAACTTCTAGAAGTTTATGGCGTCAGCTCATCTCCAGAACTCTTGCTCTTTCCCTGCGTTCTTTTTCTCCGAGCCACAAATTGCCTTGTAATAGTCACCGTTTACTTATTTGTTTTGCTCATTTTCTGATGTCTTCCTTAAGAATATAAACTATGGAAGGGCAGGATTCATACCTGTTTTGCAGGGTCCTCCATCTTCTGTGCCTGCCTGGCAGCTACTTGGTGCTCAATACGTATTTGTGGAATGAGTGGATGGGTTGAAAAATGATTATTAAAATTTTAGGAAATGTAAATAAGTCCAAGGAATAATATATTTCCTACTATTAAATAGCCAGCTATTAACCTTGTGATGTGTATTCTTTTATTTTTAATGTGTGTGTATGTATGTAGATTTATAAGTATATGTAGATATAAATTATACGTATACATTTTCCAGCCAAAATTGCTTAATTGGCATGCATTCAAATTCATTAGGAAATATAGGTTATTTTCTGCAAGAGAACAGTCAGATAAATCCAGAAGATAAGGTATTTTGTAGGACAGCTAGCAGACGCTCTTCAGCAAGTTCATATCATGATAACAAGCACCGTTCTAGATGAACAAACCTTAACATAATAGCAAGATTGAATGCGTGGACCTGTACTGGATTCTGATTTCAACACGGCAGTTCCATAGAGGACACCTGGGGGTAGTTGGGGGTAAAGATGGAAGACGGGCTGGTTGTTAGAAGTTGCTGTGTGTGTAGCTCTCCCAGTGCGGTAAGTTTCTTGGAACAGTTGTGGGTTTTTTTCTTTTCTGTTTCTTGTTCATATAGCATTAGTGCCTAGCCATTATATTTATGCACTGAATATTTTCTGAAATGAATGAAATAAAATGATGCAGCAGATATACCTGGATAAATACATTTTTCACTAAATAATGAGGTGGTGGTGGTTTAGTTACTGTGTCCAACTCTTGTAATCCCACGGACTGTAACCTGCCAGGCTCCTCTATCCATGGGATTCTCCAGGCGAGAATACTGGAGTGGTTTGCCATTTCCTTCTCCAAAATAATGAGGTAGATGCATATGCAATTAATGTGTTGGGTGAAGCAGAATAGGAATAATTTAATATGCTCTTGCTCTGTAGGTAATAATGACTGAATTTTAGTAATAGTGTCTGCCTGTAGGGGTGAAAACATGATAGTTAATTATATTTAAAGACAAGGAATTATGAAGGTTATAACTAATTGATATTATTGACTAATTTAACTAGTTATGTTTTCTAGAATACGGCTTGAAATTATGTAGTCTAAAAGCCTGCCTGAGGTTTGGTTGCACATAACAGAGAAATGTAAAATAATAATGGCTCAAACAAACAGAAAAGGTTGGAGGTAGGAAGTCCAACAAGTTTCCAGGGATCTTGGCTTCTTTAGCTCCCTTTTTTACCATCTCTTGGGTCCACTCTGCACCGTTGTAATCCTTTCTGCCCTCAGCCTTCATTTGCACGTTCCAAGCAAGAGGTAAAGTGTGGGCTGAAAGGATTGGCAGCCTTTGCTAATGTGAAGAAAATGTCCTAGTGTTTTTTGTTTTCAAGTATTTGTGCAAATATAGTGTTCAGTAATACACTTTCTTCTTCTTTTTATTTTTAGCTTTGTATTGGAGTATAGCCAATTAACCATATTGGGATAGTTTTGGGTGAACACAGAAGGGCCTCAGCCGTACGTATTCATGTATCCATTCTCCCACAAGCTCCCCTCCCATCCAGACTGCCCCATAACATTGAGCAGAGTTCCCTGTGCAGTACAGTTGATCCTTGTTGGTTGTCCATTTTAAATATAGCAGTGAATACACTTTCTTTATTCCTAAGATTATTTTCTCTAATGCTAGATACATCTGCGTTTTACCACCTGTTTTTCAGGGGACATTTTGAATTCATTGACTCTAGGTCTTATGAAATAGCAAAAACAAAGGTGATTTTTGTACAAGGAAATGTGCCACTGGCTAAAAATACAGATACTTTGAAGAGTTTATTATACTCTTTCTGCTGCATTCACTTTCATTAAAAAAAGAACTCTAAAATGTTTTTCTTTGCATTTGTTGTGTTTATATATCTTAGAAATACAGTACATTTAAGAAACTAGTCAAAATAGATTTTCTTAGAAAATCAAGTAACAGTTAACTTGGAACTCCATTATACAGTTTAAAAGTAAACATGTGCTGGATGCTTTAGACTTATTAAATTACCCTAGTGTGAGTCATTTTTTATTTTTAGAATAGGTCAGTTTAGAGATTCGATTTAGGAATTTTTAAATTTTCAGGAGATGAAGATTCAATAATGCATTAAAAAGAATTTATTGACTGTGATGACTTT
This sequence comes from Okapia johnstoni, assembly GCA_024291935.2. NCBI lineage: Eukaryota > Metazoa > Chordata > Mammalia > Artiodactyla > Giraffidae > Okapia > Okapia johnstoni. The sequence continues at coordinate 5,085,001 of CM044327.1, forward strand.
GATACATAACATGATCTATAGATTAAATCTGAGAGAATCATTATTAAATCTTCTAATCCATCAACATGTTATACCTCTGTCCCTTTGCTTAGGATTTTTACATTTAACTTATGAGAGTGGTTTCTCTGTAATTTCCTTCCTTATAAAGTCTTTTTCAGGTTTTGGCAGGATATAAAGAATTGATGTGATTCCTTTTTATTATACTCTTAATGAGTTTGTGTAAAATTTCTTCTTTAAATATTTGTAAAAATTCACCAGTGAAATCACCTGGACCTGGGGGATTGTCTGTGGGAAAGTTTTACATTTAGACTCATATTCACATACAGTCTATTTAGGTTTTCTCATTCTTGCATCAACTCAGGTAACTTTATTTATCCAGGTTATCTTGGCTATATTGTGATTATTTTTGAGATTTTCTTTTTTTGTTCTTATACATTAAAAATATCGTGTGACCTAAGCTAAAGAGACAGATATCAGATGGTCACTTTGTTACTAGTGATTAGAGTCATGGATAACTGAAGGCTGTTGTCAGCCATATTGATTTGTTGTTGTTCAAGGGTGACCTTTCAAATTGTTCTTAGGGTGTAGCTGTTTAATATCTTGGAAGAATGCTGGGATGGGAGCTGTGTGTCTCTACAGATCTCTGCAAGAATTTAGGAGCTGCCTGCGGGAGATTGCTCGGGGAACACTCCCATGGAATAGTGGGAATTAAGGACTCAGAGGATCTATTATGGGCATGGCATTAACAGGCATCCACCATGAACCGAACATGGCCGTCATCAGACTCTGTTGATTTTCCTGTGGGCCCAAATACACACATCCTTAATCTAGCCCATCTCATTCCCCTGCCCTGTTTAGTAGACTCTGGTCTTCACGTATTTCCTGTTTTGAGATTATTTATTCCTGTGACAACCTTCCTCACCTGCCTGTCCCTGATACTGCTTCTAAAACTACTTGTGAGTTAAAGAAATATTAGTGCATGTCTCTGAGAGAGGCTTAACACATTGTGAAATATAATGACTAGGGCCCATAATGGGGCAGAAAACTCCAGGGGAAAATAAAAAGATAAAATGTCCAATTGATGGTAGAAAATACAGCCCAGTTATACAATACCTACCTACTTGTGGACAAATTCATTTTAGTTTATTTTCCTCTCTTAGTTTTGTTAGTACTAGAAAGCACTGCTGTGGGTTTTCAGTGTATAATTTCTTTTTATTTAGATTATATACGTGACAGCAGAAATGTGCCCTTTACTATTGTGTAGCTGCAAATTTGCACATCAGCATAATGAGCATGAAAGAAACTCTGTGAGCATCCTAGGAATCTCCCTCGTGACTCCTGTCTGTCACGACTTCCTTTTCCCTGAAGAAAACTCGGGTAGCTTCTAACAGCGTAGATTTGCTTTGCTTGTTTTGAAACTTTTATAAATAGAATCCTAGGATATTTATGTGTGACTTTCAGTCCAGTTACATTATGTGGTTCATTCATTTCATTGTGTGTGGTTCATTTTAATTATTGTGTGTGATTATCCTATGATTTTTAATCTCTTTGACTGGGGGGAATCTGGTTTTTCAGAGAGGTCTGTGTGTCTCCCCGTCTTCATCCCTCCTCTGAGGCAGCCAGACTCCACTTGGCAGCTGCGGTGGGTGCTGAGGGAGAGAACACTTTGGCTCCTCTCGGGTGAGGGGTCTGGGTTTGTCTTGGTTCAGGATGGGAGCCTGTGGCGATTCCTGCTCCCCGCCTCAGGCAGGGGCGGGCTGGTAGCTTTTGCTTCTTCCTTCTCCCTGTTCTGTGGTTTGGGGAGGGGGCGACTGTCCCTCCCTAGAGGCACGTGAAGTTTGCGTCCCTGGGAGTAAGGGTCTGTGTCTCCTCTCTGAAGGATTCCTAGCTGAAGGGTTGTGCTTCATTTGAGAGGAGGATTCAGAGACCTAGGCCGAGTTCCACGCCTGTCAGCTCCCAGCGGCCGAGTGCCTGCTGTGTGCCCTACCCACTCGGGGACGATGTCTGACTTGCCCCCCTCTTTCTCCTGAGCGCCCCGTTGAGGCCTGAGGCAATCTTCCAGGCGAGGGCAGCTCAGCTTCGTCAGGGACCTCCAGTTGTTCTAAACTGACTTTTATTCACATCAGCCTTGAAGACTTGAACATCACAGTGTTACCTGATTCCCTCCTGCCGGCTTTTGTGGCTTCACCTCTTGCCCACACCTTGTCACAGTGAAGCCGTTAGTCGGTTTGGTCTCTCCAGGGGCTGGGCTCCTCACTCTTTGGAATTCCCTTGTGTGCTTTGCACCCTGTTAGGTGATGTGCTTAACTTTTTGACGCACTTAGGTAATTGGCAGTCAGCTAACTGGCTTTACTCTCAGCAGTGCCCGCAGATGCAAATACAGGATTGGCCTTGTCATTGTACCCCTTGTAACCTGGGGGCTTTATTCTATAAAATAGAATTCTTTCTAATGAGATTAATGGATGAAAATAGAAATAATTTCAAGAAAGTCTGTTTACTTAAGGAAAAACATTTCATGATAGAAATGTGCTAACACAATGTATTATAATAATATTGTAAAAGAAAATGAAAAAAATGTTCTGAAGAAAAGTGCCATGTTCCATTGGATAAATTTTTAGGCAATTAATTATGTTTCAAAGGGATTTGCATTGTTACTATGGCAACTTTTGCATAGCATAGCTGTTCTGATCTATTATTGCAATGGCAGAAAACTGCCATTTTATTAGATACCTTATCAACATGGATTTAGTTTAGAATAACCTAGGATTTCTCTTTGATTATGTTCACCTTTTAAATGAAAGATTCCTTGATTGTTTAAATGAAGGCAATTGGTGGATTTTACTTTTCATTCATGAGTGGAACAAAAGAGACAGAATATCTTCGTGTAGTTTTACCAGCTTTTCCCCACTGTGGTTTGTGGGCAGTCTTAGCACTCAGTCGTGTCTGACTTTGCGACCCCATGGACTGTAGCCCACCAGGCTTCTCTGTGCATGGGATTCTGCAGGCAAGAATACTGGAGTGGGTTGCCATTTCCTTCTCCAGTGGTTTAAGGGCATATATTGCTAAAGACACGCAGTACTGAATTTTTCTTCTTACTTCTTCAGGGTGCTATCCTAATCACATCAGTCAAAGATATTTTCTCAGTATTTTAGGTCTTTTAATTTATCTTTTCAGTTGTAAATCCTCAGCAGTTTAAGCCTCTTGGGTTTTTTTGTTGCAGATTTCTTTTTCAGCTGTGAGACAAGCTGGTAAACATCTCTGGAGCCAGTAAATATCTGACTCTGGAGAATAATCCTCGTGTTGTGGATTCTAAAGCATTCTTCATTGGGGAGGCTGAGAGTCAGTGGGTATCTTACTATCCTGAATTCCAGCCTTACCCATAAATGATAGAAATGTTTCAGTGTATGAGTTTAATAGTGGTGTTTGAAGTTGCACTGGACACACACACATACCCACCCACCAAGACACGTACACACACAGACATGTACACACACTCTGACTCGAGCATCCTTTTTTTGTGTTGTGTATTTTAGATGTAATAACAGTGCATTTCGGATGCTCAGACAGAAGGCTCTTTTTGAAGTGTAGACTGTATATTCCTCTGTGGAAAAGAAAGGGGATGATAGTCTAATTGTGGGGGTGGGAGGGAGGGGCTGATTTTTTAAAAAATATTTTTTTACTAAAATTATGTGTTCCTTTATAGTGATTTTAAGGCAGCTCATGGAGATTTTGTGAAGATTCAAAATCTTTCTCTCCACCATAACTCCAGTCTGCCCTTTAAAACACTGTTGGCCTTTATTAGTGAGTTTATTGTTCTGAGACATATTAAAAGAATAACCTGTCCTCATGCATAGATGTGGTTCAGCCCTAAAATCGCCATATCCTTTTCATGAGTTTGAGCTTTTCTTGGGTCGTTTTAATCTGTTCTTATACAGACTTAGATGACAGTGGAACATCTTATTCTAAGTAATGAAAATTGAAACATGATTATTTAATTTCTTCTAAAATTCCACCGTATAATTTTTCAGATGATATGAATGTGCCTGTATACCCTATATAATAATCATTCAGCATACCGTATTTTTCCATAGTTGTTTTTTCAATGTTTACTGTAAAAGATAAGTTGGTTTTTAAGTAAAAAATTATAATTTAGAAAGAGTGGTTGAAAAATCACATACAAATATGAGTTTTATCTTAAGATCACTAAATTGGCCTTTATACTTTGATATAAAATATCAAAGATATTTATATATTTGACATAAAATGTAGCTTTTTGATAGGAAATATATTTGATATATATTCAATGTCAAATATATATTTGGCATAAATATATTTGATATCAATATAGAATATATGACATAATATATATGTCAAAATATGTATGACAAAATATATTTGATGTAAATATATATTCAATGTCAAATGTATGGATTTGGTATAAATATATTTGATATAAGATAGCAAATATATTTGATTTGCTATATAAATTTGATATAATTAATATTTATAGCATATGCATATATTTCTACAAACAGGGCACATGTATATAAACTGGATTTTAACTTAGTTTTGTAACTGTTTTTGGCAGTGTTGTAACTCTAGCTGGATTTAAATTTCACGGTTATATTACATTGTAACCTTGCCCGTGCAGAGATGAGCTTTATTGTTATACAAATCTAATTCAAGTATATTCTTATAACTTGTTTTTTTGCATTTTATACACTTACCCTTCACTGTAATTACAATGTATGTGTCATGTATTTCATCCAAGATTGAAACAAAAAATAAAATTTAGGTTAAAAAAATAAAAATAGTATTTCTGCAGGTCTGCAGTTGCCAGACTGCTGACATTGTCAGTTGCTTGTGAGGTGACAACACTCAGGCTTTCTTCCTGAGTCCTTTGTAAACCTGGGTTATTCTGCGAAATGCCCAGCTTAGTACTTCCATCTTTACAGTGAGTGTTTTGTTTCTGGGCCAAAAAGACGGTGTCTTCTGAAACAGCAACTGTTTAGGATGGACATGGAAATACATAGGTGGTTCACATAAAAATGAAACATATTCTTAAGTACAGATAAAAAGAGTACATAATATTTATCAGAAATATAAAATTACCTGTCATATACATTTGAAATATATTGGATTACCTATATGTGTGACATGTTTTGTAGGATTTATATTTAAAATATAAAGGTGTATTTTGAAATGGGCCTTCAGTTGAATATCTTCTATTTTCAGTGATGCAGAATAACTAACTGTAACCTTTCATGCTGACCATGATGATATCAAAAGCTTCTGGACACTTTGTCTCTTCAGCAATTGTAGATATCACTTAATAAAAGTGATATATACATATATATATATTATGATACTTTTGAAAAGTAACAAAAGTTTCAAATACTAGCAGTTTAAATACATAATTTAGATTTGTAGATGTGATAACATTCATATCTTTAATGATGCATGATTTTCAATATCATTCAAAAACCTTGATTTTTTAAAGAAGCTGCCGTTTTGTTTTTTCCTATTTATTATTTTAATGGCTGGCTTGGAAAAGTTCTTCAACTCTGAATTCTAAAGGATTTAAGTTGTTAGACTATAGTAAGACTTGTAAAAGCTGCCCAGGAACATACCACAGCAGACCAAATTGTATGAAAATATTGAAATGTTTATTTTATCTGAATTTAGGAACTAAAAAGAAGTAAATCAAGATACACTGATAAAGTAGAAATATATTAGCATGGATTTAGAAGTGATTTATTTTTTTTTAATAAAGAGTTAGCAGAAGGACTTAATAGTTTCTAGTTCGGCATGTGAGGAGCTCAGGATTCCTCACTGTGGCCTAAAACAAAACAAAACAATGAAAACTGAAAAATTAACAACTCCTTCTTAGATTCGTAAGAGATTTGAATTCACCGGGTCACCCGCTGCCCCCCAAATTGGAGAGACGGGCATATGTGGAGAATCGCAGTGCGCCAGAGCAGAAACCCACGAGCAGAAACCTCAGCGGTAATTGGTGACTTGCTGGAGGCTCATGTATTGAGTCCCAGAGTTAAAAACTCCCGGGGGACCCAGTAATAAGGAGGCCTCCAGGCTTTTCTGAGTTTTACCTCCAGGACCTTTATTAGGTTTTCGCAGTAAATATCAGAGAAAAAACCCTGCATGCTTCTGGCAAGGGGAGAGGAAAAGGAATTGTTTTGAAATATGTCAGGGCATCCTTCTTCTTAGCAAGGCTGCTTCCAGAGCCTGAACTGCAGAGATTATATCTGCACCCAACCTGTCTGGGAGAAGGGAAATACCCAGCCCCTGCTAACCATCCTGTCCCACCTAGGGGAGGAAAATCTCCAAGAGTACTGCTGAAATTCCCATTCCATAGGCATGGGCTTACTGGAAGACAGAGAACTAATCACAGTCATGGGACTACAGCATCATCTTAACATCACGACACTGAAGACCTACTACTGGCCACAGTTCTTTTAGCCAATGATATCATGTTCTGTCAACAGAAGATTACACGGCACACTAAAAAGCAAAAAAAAAAAAAAGCAAAGTTGATAGAGATTAACTAAGGATCAGCACCAAAGTCAGATACGGCAGGGATGTTCATCTATGTCCAGCTTTTGTAGTTGGAGACTTTAATACTGCTCTGTCAGAATAGAACAGATCTAGTCGACACAAAATTAGTAGAGACGTAGTTGAACTCAACAACACCTTCAAGCAGCTGGATGTGATTTGATGTCTGTCAGCTACTTCATCTGTCAACGGCAAATTACACATTCTTGTCAAACTTGCATGGGAGATTGATAGAAGAGACCATATTCTGGACCAAAATCACACCTTAACAAATTTAAAAGTATAGAAATAATGGTGTCTGCTCTGAGACAGTGAAACTAAACTAGATATCAGTAACAGAGAGCTGGAAAATCCCCAAGTACTTAGAGATTAGACAACACTTCTGTGTAACACAAGGATCAAGAAGAACTCTCGAGAAATTTTGAACTAAGTGAAGAATGCTTGGTGTCATTAGGGGAGGAAGAAACCAGATATTTGTAGCAGTTTCTTATACTTGTAAGCACTCAAAAGCACAATTTTTTTATGATGCTGATTTTCACTGTAGATTATTTACTTTTGGGGGAAATGTATCACCAGTTTCACTGAGATAAGGGAATTTAATGGGGTGAAGAAAAAAAACTGGAGTGGAAAAAAGATCTTTTCAGGAAGTGGAACTGTGAAATAAAAGAGATATAAAGAAGAAAGTAGTTTTTTAAATAAATGAGAGTTAACATAACTGACTCTGGGCTTGTTTACTCTCAAATCCTCTGCCCTGCCATATAAATGATGTATATATTCTGTAATTTCTAGTTTCTTTCTGTCCCCTCTTCACAGTGAAGACCACTGGTTACCCGCCTTGTATTCCTGTCTTGTGTACCTCAGAGAGTGTTTGTAAGGATGCTAGAGGCAATGTGAAAACTCAGGTTCTGAGACAGCGATCACAATACTCCCATACTGTGTTGGCTCACAGTGTTTTACATTTGAACTTGCTGCCTTGAATGCTGCTGCTGCTGCTGCTAAGTCACTTCAGTCGTGTCCAACTCTGTGCGACCCCATAGACGGCAGCCCACCAGGCTCCCCCGTCCCTGTGATTCTCCAGGCAAGAACACTGGAGTGGGTTGCCATTTCCTTCTCCAATGCATGAAAGTGAAAAGTGAAAGTGAAATCGCTCAGTTGTGTCCGACTCTTAGCTGACTGGACCCCATGGACTGCAGCCTACCAGGCTCCTCCGTCCATGAGATTTGCCAGGCAAGAGTACTGGAGTGAATTGCCAGTATTTAAAAATTGGTACGTTTACATGAAATTCTGGATATTTCTGTCTCTTTGGGAAGTCAGTGGTACTAGACCCTTTGGACAGGAATGTGCACTTTTATATTTCACTCTGTTCCCTGTCACTGCTGGTGGGATTCCCAGCCCTTGATCGAATGTCAGTCATTTATTTTATAATCTCACTTCCCTAATAGAAATGACCTGCCTTGATGTCTATTGATATTTGGAGATTTCAGCTCCCTTTCTTTGAAAGCATACACTGAGATTAATAGTGCTACCGGAAAATTTTTTCAGGGCATAGAGATAAGGATTTAGGAACACAGATATAAAACAATGAAGAGGTGATTTATTGAATAATGGGGATGACCAGCATTCCTCTGAATTTGTTTTTCAAGGTGAACATGTCCCAGGTAAGGCAGGTGGCACTGCTGGCTGCTGGCTGTCAGCCGTGGAACAGAGACGTGTGCGCTGCCAGTGGAGACAGGTTTGCATACTGTGCCACCCTGGCCATCTATGTTTATCAGGTAAAAGAAGGCTCTTTTCAATTTTTCATTTTTTCAGGTAAGATTAATATTTAATCAAGTTTGAAAAGCTAGTGAAATGCTATTAAAGTCTGTGGTTTAGTTAATAAAAATATTTAAATAGCACTTGATTTGAAATTCCCAAGTTCAGTTTTCTACATTGTGCTTAAGATCCCATGTGGGTAATTTGTCAAGTCAGGGAGGATCACTGATATGCAAAATGACTTCTTCATGCACTTGTATTTATAGACCCTTCCATTGAATGGCTTTTACAGCAATTTTTTTCTGTTAGATACTTTACATCCACATTATCTACCATTGGTAACCTAAATCACTGACTACTTTAAAACTTATAAACCTGTTCATCCCTACATGTACAGAAAATGCATTTATATCTTTAAACAGGCTCATGGTGTTGGGCATAGGAGACTACGTTAGCTGTTAAGGTTTTACTGCAAGTATATGGTTAAAGACTGGTGGCATTAATAGATAATATAATAATGATTTGAAAAAGTCTCATATAACACTGTGAAAGGTTCATTATGTGTTAAAGGGAAAAACCAGGTTCAACAAAATGACAAATACAATATATAATAGTCATAACCATGTTAAAAATGATAGATGAATTGATCTACTAATTAATGGCACAATTACAAAGGAAATATGGAAATTAGGCTATTCATTTTGTCCACTTGCGTATAAAAACAACATAATGCCCCTTCCAAGAAGCAATAACATAAAACAGGTCCAAAGGATACCATTGCTCTGGAAACCTCGCATATCTTAATAATGCAGTAGTGAGCGGTTGGCTGGCTTAACCTACATTTTTTGATTCAAATACAGGTGAAAAACTGCAGAAAAATTATTTCAAGACCAAGGTATTTTCCCCTCATAAATAGATAGGGCTACATAAAATATAATAAATCTCTGAATTATGCATATTTAAATGTACATTTATTTTTACTTGTTTTTAAAATTGATAGGTTTAATGTCAGTCCTCTCTTATTTTTTTTAAAAAAATGATTTTGTTCCACTAATTGAATACATTTGAATTCACTTGAAAGTAGACCAAGCTTGAATTGTGTTCATATCTTGTTGTTAGGTATACTCATTTTCATGTGTGCAGCTTTTAAAAAATAATGTGATTATTATAGAAAGTGTATTATTTAAGAAGAAGCACTGATATGTTTTATTTATATCTTTTTTTAGTTGGATCACCATTATAATGAATTCAAACTCCACGCAATTATGTCTGAACATAAAAAAACAATCACAGCTCTCTCTTGGTGTCCACATAACCCTGATCTGTTTGCAAGTGGCAGTACCGATCATTTGGTGATCATTTGGAATGTTGCAGAACAAAAAGTCATTGCTAAACTTGACAATACAAAAGGTATATCTCTTTACTGGGATTTACTTCACTGAATGAAATATTTTTATCTCGATAAGCAAAATATTATACTTCAATAAGCCCAGGTTTTAAAGTAGTGTTTTTCAAGCTTCCTAATGAAAGCCTATGTAAGAAACACATTTCATGTCATGATTCATGGTTGTGTGTGTGCGTGCGTACAAACCAAAACACAATTTCATGAAATAATCAGACTTAGTACACTGATCAATTAAAAAACATAATCAACACCAGATAATTTATGTTTAAATATAACATTAAACATTCAAAAATAAATATAGAAACAATAATTAGAGACCATTTTCTCAGTGAGGCAATTATAAGAGATTAATAGTTAACCTTTGTATTTTGCCTTTTAGTTTTAAAGGGGGTTATATATACGTCATTGTATTTTCTTGCTCTAACACTTATGTGAAACGTGGTCAGATCGTTTTAGTCAGATCCATTTTACAGATGAAGAACCAGGCTTAGGTAATGTGACTTGTTTAATTTAAGGCAAAACTAAAATTTAAATCTAAACTCCTGATAAGACTGTAGTTTGTAGCATTAACTTTGTTATTAAATGCGTATAGTTGCATTTAACTTTTCATACATTTAATCCTTATGCCTGCAATGCAAGAGACCTGAATTTGATCCCTGGATTGGGAAGATACCCTCGAGAAGGAAATGGCCACCCACTCCAGTATTCTTGTTTGGAAAATCCCACAGACATAGGAGCCTAGTGGGCTACAGTTCGCAGTCAGAAAGAATAAACACCTAATCCTTTAAGGCAGGAATTGTGTCCCTAACTTGTATCCCTGACTAACTTGTACACCTGGAACACCTACAGCAGGTCTTATGCACAGAAACGCTCATTATAAGTTTTCATTGCTTACAGTAAGAATTCATTGCTTTAATATTGGGTTGGCCAAAACGTTTGTTCCAGTTAGAAAAATCCAAATGAACTTTTGGGGCAACCCAATATATAGTAATCTTTGAGTATGTGAAGCATATGATCATATGAGTAGTTTTAAACCAGAAACTCGGTATACTTTTTCATCATAGACGTACTCTCCACATGTCCCCTGTAAGTCCTTAGGGTTACTTTATAAATTAAATTCCAAAGTAAGAGGTAATATTTTTTTAATAATGAACATAACCTTGTATTTTGGTTGTCTTGGAAGCGGAGGATGCAGATAATGTTGAACAGCATGATCTTATGCCACATCTCTCTATTGTGTGTCTGTATTTAATTTATTCCAGGGACGCCTGCCTCTCTTAGCTGGTGCTGGAATGCTGGTGATGCTGTGGCATTTGCTTCCCACAGAGGCCCGCTGTTCATCTGGACCATCTCAGGACCAGACAGTGGGGTGACTGTGCACAAAGAAGCTCACAGCTTCCTGTCTGATATCTGCATGTTCAGATGGCATACACAGAAAAGGGGGAAAGTTGCCTTTGGTCATATTGATGGAAGTCTATCAATTTTTCAACCAGGTAAGAATTTTTTTTTTAGTCAGGTATCTTAAATTTTATTTTTCTTATTAAACATGTAATTTCATATTTACATGACATGGAAAGTTAACGGTATTTTACTTTTTAAATAATAGTTATGCTTGGGCTTCCCAGGTGGTTAAGAATCTGCCTGCAAATGCAGCAGGTGCAGATTTTGTCCCTGGGTTGGGAAGATCCCCTGGAGAAGGAAATGGCAACCTGCTCCAGTATTCTTGCCTGGAGAGTCACATGGACAGAGTTGCCTGGTGGGCTGCGGTCCATGGGGTCGCAAAGAGTCAGACACGACTGAGCACACACAGACACAGCACAATAGTTGTGCAAATATTATCCAGTACTATGCCAATTCCAAATCACCATTAGAAGTAAATTTTATTTGTAAGACATTTTAGTACATTTCACCATCTCTTAGGGACACAATTCAACCTGTAACAACCCAATACAGACTCCTTGACTTCATTACTCTATAGGATTTTTATCGTTTAATGTGCACTGTTTCCTTACTTATACAAGAGCTAATGGGTCATGAAGGAAGCAGTACCTTTCAGTTCTGACACTGCATTCTAAATTGTGAGTTTGAAACTCTGAGACCATTGGCGTTGATACCAGCAGTGTTAAGTCTTGTCCTGAGGGGTAGTCATCCTTCCCTTCCGAGTGACTGGCTGTCACCACAGATGGTCGTTTCTGTCCTCTCGGTTCTCAGAGGAGACCATGATCTCAAGCTCTCTGCTGTCCTGTCTTTATCTTCTCTTGGAAGAAATAAATATTCGTGGAGGACTGCCCACAATAGTGCAGTTCATCCATCATTTGGAAGCAGTGATTTTTAAACTCTGCTTAGAATGTCTGTGGGTTTCTTTGTGTGTGTTGGGCAGGGGTGGGGTGGGATATCTTGGCATTTGGTCCAGCTGAGGCTTCAAGCCTTCTGCTCCCTTTCAGTCTGAAAAGCACCACTTTATTCTGTATTTGACTTCATGTAAAAAATCTCATATTAATTAAGGATTCTAGGGCCAAAAGAGGTGGAAAACTACTGCTTTAGCTATTTCAGATTATATCCTTAGACAAAACCAGATCATTAGAAAATCTGTTTTCAAACTTCACAATAGAAATGTTTTAATTAAATTGACTTTGGTATTATTCCAGGGATCTGCACTAATCAAATTTTCATTGTTTCCTTTTGGAAATGTTGTTGAGGCATAGTGCCTATGTAATGTTGTTTTTATAATCTGATATGTTGGAGAACAGTATGTAATGATGACGTTGCAGGAAGAGCTATGGTGTCTTTCAATTGTCTTATTTTTTGAGTAAGCACTTTTAAAGTTTGTGATACTTAGGAATAATTGGTACTTCTGTTAAGGTTGTAATCTCTGAGCTTAGCTGTTTCACTGCCTTTCTGTTGCAAACGAGAGGGACATTTAATTGCAGTTCCCATGTGGTATGTCAGCAAAAGCCTTTTTTTCCCTTATCACCAGTGCGTATATAATTTGGAAGAAATAAGAGGATTGTTTGCTGGTCCTTTTCTTCACTTAATTTCATGTGCTTCGTGTCCCTGTTTTTCTGGCTGCCTGTTTGTTCTGGTAGGCAGGAGTGAGTTACAATGTGGCAGATGATAGGATGAATGAGGGCAGATGACTGTAAATATTGGGATGCTGTTTGTCATACACCCGCTTCAAAGCAATTAACTCATTTACTCGTAAAAAAAAACAAACTCTGGTATCATCGTGTTCTCCACCATAAAATAAAAAAGTGAGCACACAGATTCGGTATCTTGGGACTAGGATTTGGACCCAGGCAGCAATGGCACCCCACTCCAGTACTCTTGCCTGGAAAATCCCATGAATGGAGGAGCCTGGTAGGCTGCAGTCCATGGGGTCGCTAAGAGTCGGACACAACTGAGCGACTTCACTTTCACTTTTCACTTTCATGCATGGGAGAAGGAAATGGCAGCCCACTCCAGTGTTCTTCCCTGGAGAATCCCAGGGACGGCGGAGCCTGCTGGGCTGCCATCTATGGGGTCGCACAGAGTCGGACACGACTGAGGTGACTTAGCAGTAGCAGCAGCCCGCCAAAGCCTGTGCCTTTAATCAGAACACAATGTTCTTCCTGTTGGTGAGCACCTCCCTACCCCTATGCTATTGTAACGTAATGAAATTGTAATTGTTGACAAGATCATGTAGGTTATTTTTCTACTTTTTTTTTTTTCCTAACAACTTCTCAGTAGCAAATAGAAAGACATCCAGGATTCTGGGGATTGCCTAAGCAAAGCAGTTCTGTCCAGCTGCATCCTTAGTTGTTCAGTTGCTGAGTCGTGTCTGACTCTTTGCGACCCCATGGACTGCAGCTTCCCTGTCATCTCTTGGACAAACTCTTAATTCCCCTGCATTCGCATGTCAGTTATGACTTCCACATAGAAATGCCAGACTTGTATTCCCAGGACTCTCAGGATCAGTGGTCTGCAAAGAGGAAGTTCAGATGATCTCAGTTGTTAGTCTTATTTTGGAAATTTTGCTGAAAATCATGTTCCTTACATTTGAATAGGTAATAAAAGTCAGAAGCATGTGCTGAGACCCGAATCTCTCGAAGGGACAGACGAAGAGGATCCCGTGTCGGCCCTGGAGTGGGACCCGCTCTCTACTGACTATCTGCTCGTGGCTAATTTGCATCATGGAATTCGCCTAGTAGATTCCGAGTCACTCTGTTGCATAACAACATTTAGTTTTCCCAGTGCAGCAGCTTCTGTGCAGTGTCTGGCCTGGGTTCCCAGTGCTCCTGGGATGTTTATAACTGGAGGTAACTTTACCTTGTTCCCCAGAGCTTCAAATATGTGCATATTCTTTAATTGAGTCAGGGAAATTATACTCTTTTATTGACTGATTTTGTGTAAGACATTAATATCTCAAATATTATCATTTATTACAGTAAAAAGTTTACTTTTATGTCTATTGTGTATCATTAACATAATGACAAAAATGAAAAGAAGGCCCAGTTTTCCAGGTTTCTGGTAAAAATCAGAATATGTCATGTATGTACACGTGTGTGCATGTCTGGGTTTGTGTATATACAAAAGAGAACAACAGTTCAATTTCAGCCGTGGCTGGATGACAATAAAGGTACTGGCTAGGAAAACAAGTTATATGAATGAGAGGTCTCTTAGCTTCCCTGATAATTTTGAGTCATGTTTTCCTAATTATAAAACAGTCAGCAAAGCTAAGAAGTGATGGAGGATGGGAAGATGAGAAATTTAAAATAGTCATTAAGAATTAAATGACTTACCATTTACATAGGTTAGAGAAACCGAGTACTTTCTGCTGCTGTATAAATACTTCCCATATGTGCTAAGTGTAAAATAAGAGACGAAAGAGTCTTTATCCTTTCAACAGCTTTAAAGAAGCCTTTATTCTTTAAGCACTTAAACTACACATGGAAGTAGACAGATTCTTATTTATGTATCTTAATTGACTTAATTGCACATGATATAATTAATGATAGACATGGGAATTTTGTTTTTATGTATTATTATTACTGTCCGTATTATTGAGATGAAATTCACAGATCATAAAAATCACCAAGTTAAGTAAAGCATACAGTTCAGAGGTTTCTGTGTTCGCAGCGTTGTACAATGGTTACCACCATTTACTTCCAGACTCTCCTCATCCCCTGATAGACTCTGTACCCATCAACAGTCAGTCTCCATGACCCCCCAACACACTCGGTACTCACACTAACCACTAATCTGCTTTTTGTCTCTGTGATTTGCATATTCTGAAATTCACAGAAATTGAATATTCTGGATTCACAGGAACTGAATCATTCAGTGTGTGGCCTTTTATGTCTGGCTTCTCTGATTTAACATCAGGTTTTCAGGATTCATCCATGATGTAGCGTGAATGAGTACTCATTCCTTTATATTGTTGGATAATGTTCCATTGTATGGATATGCCAAATTTTGTTCATCCATTAGTCAGTTGACAGACACTTAGCTTGTTTCCACTTTTGTGCTGTTATGAATAATGCTGCTGTGAACTTGTGTGTGCAGGCTATATGTAGACATGTCTATAATTCAGTTGGGTGTGTATGCAGGAGAGCAGTGTTGGTTCGTATGGTAATTCTGCATTTAATCAGTTGAGGAACTTCCAGTTTTGTTTCTGGAGTAACTTACTAAGGTGGGAATTTTGGAAGCAGGGGGTTTTCTAGTTACTCTTCAGGCATGTCAGCTAGTCCTTGTTTGGCTGCAGTTGAGCAAGGAAGCAGTTTACAAATGTTTCAAAAGAGGAAGGATTGTTAATGGTGGGGGTAGAAAGTTTTCTGTGACTGGCTTTCCTAGAGTACATTGTCACTGGGTACTTTTTTGTGATAAAATCATCATATCTGTCTTTTCTGGGGGAAGCGGCAAAAGCAAGCAGCCTCTTAGAAGTGGATTTGAAACAAAAAAACCAACAAAACCTGCCAAAAATTTAAGGGATGAGTATCATTTCAGCTGCTTCTTTGTATTATTATATAATATTGTGTGAAGAATGTCAGTAAGTGGTGTTAAAAATCTGGCAAGTTGAAATTTTGTTAGTACTTTTATATCTCAGCATTTTATGTTTCAAATAAAATGTGCTAATAGAATGCTTTTCTTTTGATATGACTAGATTCCCAAGTGGGTGTTTTACGCATTTGGAGTGTTTCTAGAACAACACCTGTTGATAATTTTAAATTAAAGAAAACAGGATTTCACTGCTTACATGTACTGAATTCTCCTCCAAGGAAAAAATGTAAGTAAAAATGTTAAAATTTAATGTTTTAAAATCTCGTATTTGCTGCTATCAAATAAAATCATATAATGATATAAACATAACAAATACTGGATGCTACTGAAAAGCAAATTTTTAAAAACTGCCCTTGATAATACATGTGCTAAAGGTACCATCAAAGCCACACAATATCTAATATTGCTCAATTGAAAATATTTAGAGCAAAATTACATTTTTAAATATTATTGAATGAGGATATTAAAATAATATTAAATTGTCTACATGGGGAAAATGAAACGATGATACTGGTGAAAATAAGAAATGGAAAGAGTGATAGGGTTAAGTAAAATTGCTCTGAATCAAAAAGAAAATATGCTGGGAAATATTTATCTGTATTCCAGTGTGTAATTAATATAGATTGATCTAATAATTTATAGTGGTATCATTATTTTAAATTATATTTGCAAGAGTATATTCACATTCTTGGAAATGGCAACCCACTCCAGTATTCTTGCCTGGAGAATCCCATGGACAGAGGAGCCTGGCAGGCTACAGTCCATGGGGTCACAAGAGTCAGACACGACTTAGCGACTTATCTTTAACTTTTTCACATTGTAAGAGAAAGTTTTTTTTGAAAGAAGACAAAATATGTGGTAACCCAGTGATACCTGTATCATATATGACCTGCAGAATTGTAAGGTAATAAGTTTGTACGGTTTAAGCTGCAAAAAAAAAAAAAAGAATATACAGTAAATAACTAAGCAAGGATACTTTTATGCAAAGTTGGGGAAATAAAAGTCTATGAAAAGTAAACATTGACAAAGAAGAAATTAAGATGCAAATGTATGTCAGACAGTTGTAATTGTTAATATGGTTGCTAAATTAAGTGAAAGTGAAAGTCGCTCAATCATGTCTGACTCTGTGACCCCATGGACTATACAGTCCATGGAATTCTCCAGGCCTGAATACTAGAGTGGGTAGCCTTTCCCTCCTCCAGGGGATCTTCCTAACCCAGGGATCGAACCCAGGTCTTCCGCATTGCAGGCGGATTCTTTACCAGCTGAGCCACAAGCTAAATTAAAGTGAATCATAAATAATCTCAAAAATAGTTATTTTCATTGGATTGAAAATTTATGGAAGAGGGTTATTAGTTTTAAAAGAAAAAACTTCACATGTATGTTCGCATGTGTAGAGGAAACAGTAAGCTTTTATATCAGCATTTTGAAAGAAAATTCTGATTCCAAAATAATCAAGTTGTTTTAATTTATGAGGCAGTAAGAAACTAAATACTCACCACATATTGTGATTCCTCACACACTAATTTTTATTCCTCTTGTTTCACCTGCACTCTATATACACTTCTTTTTGTATGTGTGTGTGTGCGTGCATAGGCAGTTCTGCAAAACTACACCTGTGGCAGAAAATCTGATCATTGCTTATTAAGAGTTTACTGATACGAATTCTAGATAAAGGAAAATGAAGGAGCATCTGTATAAATTAAGTCCTTTGACTTCATTCCAGCATGTGGGAAGCCACTGGCATTAGGGTTTATTATTTTCTTTCCTAGTTTCAAACCAGTCCCCAACCAAAAATCATTACACATCCTCCACGAGTGAAGCAGTCCCACCCCCAACTCTGACGCAGAATCAAGCCTTCTCTCTTCCTCCTGGTCACGTCGTGTGCTGTTTCTTGGATGGTGGCGTTGGACTTTATGATATGGGAGCCAGGAAGTGGGATTTTCTTAGGGACTTGGTATGTCTGTGGGTTTTCTTTTTTTTATAATGCAGTAGTCATTTTGTGTATAAAGTGATATTTACTTTTACTTATGTATTAATATTGTCCGAAGATTATTTTTGTAGAGAACCATACATGAAGAATTTATTTTGGTTGACTGAAACTTTTTAGAAAGCTATCTAGAACTATTAAAAGTATTTAATTGTAAATATTGTAAACATTAAATTTCTTTAAAAAGTACTGTCTGCCTAGCTTATCGGGAATATTCTGCATTTGGCAGTGTTCCCATTAATGTGTGAGCCATGTTACCCCTATGTATAGTATTGGAAAATCATGTAGCTGCTCTATGTTTTGGAAGCAAAATGAGAAATAGAATGTTCTTTCAGGAAGAAGGAGAAAGTCCATCTCTGCCAGTTACTCCAAGCTTTCCTGTTCTCATTCATGAAATGAGCAAGGTTGGATTAAGTGTTTTCTAAGGTTTATTTCTGTTACTGAGTCATAATAATTCTGTGAGTCTGCAAACGTCTGTTGTTACGATCATGAAGCCTCTGTAAAATAGAATACAACCCTGCTGAGAGCTCACATTTTGCCTGGTTTTCCTCTGTGCTTTTTTATGCTGCGTTCCTAGGGTCATGTGGAAACTATTTTTGACTGCAAATTCAAGCCTGACAATCCCAATCTTTTAGCAACAGCTTCATTTGACGGCACCATAAAAGTCTGGGATATAAACACGTTGACTGCGGTGTACACTTCCCCGGGGAACGAAGGGGTTATTTATTCCCTTTCTTGGGCTCCAGGTAAGAACCTTTTTTATTAAAATCAGGAGTACGATTGAATGACTCTCCTAACTTTTATGTTCATCTACATTATCTGCTGTCCTTCAGTGCCGTCTTGCTCCATCTGATTGTGGAGGCAAATTAGTATCAACATATGTGTTGGTCCAGTTTTGAGGGGGTTTAGAGTAAACTCCCTGAGCAGGCACTTTGATTTCTGGGCCCTTCTGTATGGTGTAGTCACATAGAAAAGCCACAGTAAATCAGGATGCTACTGACACATCCCATTTTAGCTGCATTTGTATAGATCTGCCTGTAAAGTGTTAGTCGCTCAGTCATGTCCGACTCTTTGCGACCCCATGAGCTGTATAGCCCACTAGGCTCCTCAGTCCCTGGAATTCTCCAGGCAAGAATACTGGAGTGAGTTGCCATTCCCTTCTCTGGGGGATCTTCTCGACCCAGGGATAGAACCCAGGTCTCCTGCATTGCGGGCGGATTCTTTACTGTCTGAGCCACCAGGGAAGCCCTATAATGTATTTTACATGATGGAAGTTTTCCTTAATATTTTCATGTGAATCAAACATATAAAAATAAAATATTTTTTCTAAAAATTATGCTACCTATCTTTCTGTGGTGCATCTGTTTTGTGAACAAGAATGATCATCAGTTTGATTATGAGCATGTGATTCTGTATAAACTCCACTTTTGTAATATTGAAGGACTTTATGCAACACTAGGGTCTTTTCTTGGACTCAGTATGGTGGAACCTTTATACTTTCCTGTGCATAAAAAATAAAAGATGTCCTATGAAACCGCTGGCATTTTTTCCCAAAAGATTAAATTTTCCTGTAATGAACAACTTTACAAACTAAACTGAGTTTTTCACTTTAAAAAGTATGTAGAATGTTTTACTTGTTTGTCCTAATACTAATGTATGAATTAAAAACTGACTTATAGCCAGTATATAGCTTATTTTTAGCTTATCTCCTCATGCACATAAATTTTTAGCCCTGAATATATATATTGGGTTTTTAAAGGGTTTGATGTCTTCAGACTTCTATTTTCTTTTCCCTATTTTTAGAGTAGAATCACAGGAAAATTTTTAGAGGTGCAAATAAATGTGAAAAGTTTTCCCCAGTAATTTGAGAGCTCCAACAGGGTAGCAGAATGAAAATCCTAGAAAAACTGGTGAGGACTATTTTTTAAAGTACTTACAGTCATTTATCACAAAATAATTCCTCTGTATTTTTTCTCCTAGGTAGCAGGGAATAGCTGTTTCTTTCTTCTAGTGGAGAAAACCTCTTCTTTGATTGCCTTGTAACAAATTCAGAATCATCTACTAACTTAGCAGTAGTTTGATTTTCATAGATTTTTTTCTTAAAAATGAAGAGCATTATGTTTTTGATGGAGAAGATGAATTTTTTCATGTGTCTTGCCTACAGAAATATTTACTTTCCTAACCATTTATAGATTACTAAAATTGTTAGATGGTCAGAAAAATGTAAATGCTGACTGGATATATAGTAATACTGAGGAATTATTGATAGTTTTTCTATTTGTGATTATACTAGTTTGATCACATTAATAAAAGAGATCCTGTATTTTAGACATCCATCCTCAAGTGTTTACCGATGGAAGAACACAATGTTAGAGCTTTGCTCTAAAAAAGCCAGTAGGAGGCTATAGACAAAAATAAGATTGACTATACTTTGATAATTGTTGAAATTGTATGATAATATTTATGCACTATACTTTGTCTATATTTGCATGCAATTAATAATTCTCATTATTTAAAAAAAAACTTGAAGCACTTTGCAAACTCAAGTCTTTTCAAAAATTACATTTTTAGAAAGAATTGCATTTGTGGCAGACATTTCATATAATGTCTAATAAATTGTTTCCTAAGGTGATTTAAATTGTATTGCTGGAGCAACTTCCCGAAACGGTGCTTTTATTTGGGATATTAAAAAGGGGAAAATGGTACAACGATTTAATGAGGTAGGATGTATTTATTGCTAGCTTAATAATGTAATGTCTTATATGGCCTCATGTATTTTCAGTACTTTTCTCTCTTAACTTAATAGTTAATCAGCAGGTGGCATCATATTCTCTTAATTAGAAGAAAATCCAAGAGGACATGCATATGCTAAAATGAATTCTGAAAAATGTAGCTGAGTCTGAGATACAATTATTCACCTAAAGTTGCATTAGAGGTTCAAAGGAATTTTAAGTCATCTTCCACAAAATTGTCACAAATATTCAAAAGTTAGAAAAAGACTAAACTCAGAATGTGTCCCAAATCAGAGTCCCAGTTTTGTCACTGATTAGCTTTTGACAAAGAATCATTTTATTGCCTTGAGCCTGATTATTCACCTAAAAGATGGTAAAGTTGGATGTTTTAATTCTTCTGAGTCTCAAATTCCATTTTTCCAGAACAAGTTGTAAAAACTCCCTTGCTCGTCTTTGTAGTGTCACAGATTGTACTTCTCCTTCTGCTTGGAGTTGAATTGTCCTTCCATTTTTTCCTGAGTTCTATTAATATTTGCAAAATATGTGATCTTATGGACAGTGCGTTAGCTGTGAATGGAGGAAAACAATGAACAGGATCTAGGATTGTCCCTTGATCTCTTGAAATTTCATTCAAGTGGTTACAGTGATTACTGTACTTAAATTGTGGTTGGTGTTAAGGGGAAACTAAAGTGACTTTTTCACTGGAGCTTTAAGGCTGTTCAAGGTGGTCTTCAGTTTGGTATTTTTACCTTTTTGGAGGCGTCCATCTTTATAAAGATGGACAGAGGAATGGAGGTGGTCTTTATACTCATTCAGTTGAAGGAGTCAGGGTCCTTCATTGGCTAAGTTCATCCTCATGAACTCAGTGCACTTAGGGGTCAGTAATGTCCTGCATTTTATTTTGCGAAGCCCATGTAACAGTTAATTGAAGCCAGCAGTGTTAATTTTTCCCACATTTATTATCCTAAATTTAAGCAACTTTGATACTGGTCCTAACTATGCTACTGGACGCTGGGAAAGCCATGAATGACATAAGAGACGTCCTGGATGCTTAGGGCTCGCTATGAAGTCAGATTGGGGCTGCCTAGTGCTAATGAGAAGGTACTTAGGTCGCAAACCACCAAGATGCTGGGAAACTTGGAAATGAATTGATTACACCTATCACCTAGTTGATGAGGGACATTCCTGAGTGTAGATTATATTCTTTGTGTTTTTAAAAGTTCTAAGCATACTAGCTGTGATTATATTCCTTTACCCTTCCCAGTCCAAGAATATGGATAAATATAGAGTACAGGTAAATATAGAGAGATTTGTTATAATAATAACCTTAAACCTTCCTTTTAAAAATAAAAATTTGAAGTTTAGAAGAACAATCAGCAATAACAGTTGCTTGCAGTATCTCTCTTACTGTAGTTTTAGTAGCATTGGGTTTGAAAACGATAACTATCTTTATCATTATGGCAAGGATGGGCTTTCCCAGAAAAAGGTATAAAACTGAGCTTAATTCTACAGGTGACTGACAGACTTTGGGTCTTTATCAGTGTCCCCCAAAAGGAAATAGAGCCACCCAGCTTATGTCTTAATACAGTGGTTTTGTTCCTTAAGTGTGACAGCCTTACACTTTCTTAAAGTGTATATTCAGCTCTCTGTTGTCACAATAATGTCTCTGTAGCATCATCTAGAGCAAGTTCCTAATAGAAAAGTAATATTAGAAGAAGTAAGTAAATAAGAGAAAAAAGGGGTGAATTATTTCTTATTGATAGGTATTTTGCATTTTTTGAAGCATGGAAAAAATGGGATATTCTGCATTGCCTGGAGTCATAAAGATTCCAAAAGAATAGCAACCTGCAGTGGTGATGGTTACTGGTGAGTACTGTGTATGAAGTCACACTGTTTCTAAAAGATCCATTTGATAATATCAGTGTATCATGTTAGCACCTGTATTAAAATATTTGATAAGATTCTGTTTGTTCAGCTCTGCCAACTATCATAAATATTATTTATGGTTGGCTTCCCAGGTGGCACTAGTGGTAAAGAACCTGCCTGCCAATGCAGCAGATGAGACCCAGGTTCGATCCCTGAGTCAGGAAGATCCCCTGGAGAAGGGAATGGCTGCCCACTCCAGTATTCTTGCCTGGAAAATTCTGTGAACAGTAGAGCCAGGTGGGCTACAGTCCACGGGTTCGCAAAAAGTCAGACAAGACTGAACGACTAACATGTTCACTTTCACGTAACGGGTATTTTTAAAGTGTGTTTTCCAAAGACTTTAAAACTTTGCAGTACATTAATTTACACACAGCTTTGCATTCCTAATGGAATTGATAGTCCTTGTATTATGGTAATAATATAGAAGGATATTGTGTGCTCAGTCATGTCCGACTGTTTGCGACCCCATGGACTGTGGCCCACCAGGCTCCTCTGTCCATGGAATTTTCCAGGCAAGAATACTGGATAGGTTGCTGTTTCCTACTCCATCAGTAGGGTATTAAGCTTCCTTTATTTTTGCATTGAAAGTATATGGAATGTATTTGCGGAGAAGGGGCCCTCCAGATTTCTAGTTGTATCCCTTAAAAATGTGCCATGAAAATGTTACAATGACTTACGCCAGACTCGGTGTAATAATACATACAACCAACACTGTGAATGAGTTGTTTTAAACATAAATTTTCAACTGTTAAATTTTGAAGCTGAAAATCTAATGCTTGTGTTTTAAAATATATGTATTATACTGTGTATTTCCTAAATAAATAAAATATTTTCTAAATAAAAAAGGATCTCCTTTAAATAGGTTTCAGTGGGTTGCCATAATTAATACTATGTGATGTAAATATACTTATCATAATGATAATATCATTTACATGGTACTTTTAAATGTTCCCTGTGCTTTGCAGACAGGGTCTCTTATCCTAAAACACTTTTGTTTAAATTATATAGTTTTGGCTTTCTTCCTTTGAGTAATGTATTTAGAATGTAATTTTCTATTAACATATTATACTTAATTTCAGTATAATTCGAACAATTGATGGTAAAATACTACACAAATACAGACATCCAGCTGCAGTATTTGGTTGTGATTGGAGCCAAAACAACAAGTAAGTATTTTTTCCTGAAATAAGTAATAATTACACTTAGAAGACTTTGAATAACCATAAAGTTTGATGTTATTCTCATAAGTAATATTCATCACTCTTTTTAGGTAATATTCCCCTTATCTCATCTTGTAACTACATGTTTAGCCATCTATTTTTATTCCACGAAGTTTTTACATGATTTAGGAATATTGATTCCTACTTTCAAACAACTTGCTGCTGCTTTAGGGAAAAGCATACAGCTCACTAATGAAAATGGAAGTCAGTCCAGTCTGTGTGTGGCTTCTGAGAGATGTGGCCCTGGTGGCCCTCTTAGGAATCTCTGCAGTGGCTTTGTCCCCATGACCTTCCATGGCCTCCACCTGATGCGAATGCCATGACATGGGGGTGATTTCCCAAGATGTGGAACTCAGAATGGTTTTGAAAGGTCAGCCTTGCTTAAGAGCCTGGTATTTACCATGTAAAGATCAGCTTAGATTTAAAAATTAATCCACATCAATCCTCCACTAAAATTGATCCTTTAGGCCCCTGCACTTCTAAGAATCTTGTATTTCACACCTCTCTTTGACAGGATATAAATTTCATTTATATGCCATCAAATATATGGGATCAATATATCCCATCACATATATGAGAGATAGTGAAGGACAGGGAAGCCTGGCATGCTTCAGTCCATGGGGTTGCAAAGAGTTGGACATAACTGAGCAATTGAATAACAACAACAAATTATATTTAAAAAGTTAAACTTTCTTTAAATATGGTGAAAATAATATGGATTAGGCTTTTAAAATACACATATCAAATATTAAAACCTTGTTACACTGGGTTCTAAATCAAATCACTACTAAACAAAATGATGAACCTATGTACTTCTTCCAGTACATATAGAATTTATAACACATGATAAAGATTCTGAAATGCGCCCGTGACCAGCTCCTCTGCAGTGTTTTCCATCTCGGTGGCCTGAAAGTGCCAACAACAAACTGCTGAAACCCGAATGCTTGTTCTCCTTTTTCAGACCTTATCATCCCTCAACTGTCACTTCCAGTCAGCCATCGATTCCTGTCATAGCCTCCATCTAATTATTCTTTTCCCAGTCACCCCCCAGCCACTGAACCAGTGACAGTTGTCTGTTTGGGGACTTCTGCAAAAGCCTTCTAAATCAATTTCAGAGTTCACACCTGTTGTCACCACTTCCTCTGTCTGTGTTCTCCAGGTGGCTGCCAGGGTGAGCATCGAAAGATGCAGATGTGAGCACGGCTTTCTGTTGCTTAAATCTCCCAGCAGTTTCCCATTGATCTTGGGATAATGTGCAGAGTCCTAGCCAGGCAGTCCCTGTATAAGCCGGCTCCTCTATACCTTATCACCTCATTCCAGGCCTTGCTACCTCTGCTTCTTACATCTGGCCACAGTGGCTTTCAGCTTCTTGAGTCAGCCAGCTCATTTTTGCCCCGAGGCTTTTGCTCCTGATTTCACCTGCATCTAGGATTCTACTTCGCACCCCACCCCCACTCAGTCCACCCTGACCTGGGCATAAATAGCTTCTCCCTATCTCTCAGCTCAGGAACCACTTCTGCAGAAAAGTCTTCCCTGAGCCCCATCTCAGATAATTCCCCTGTAGTATAGTACACCTTAGGACACTTAACATCAGAAAATTAAGTTTTAGTTGTGAATTGGCTACCTCTCCCTGAGATCAGCAACGGTTCTCTAGTTTTTGCAGTATATTCTTAGCAAAACACTGTGCTTCTAACCCTCATTATACCTTGAAAAGAGTAGATGTGTAGCAAATACTTGTTGAACATACAAATGAGTAGAATTACCCTGTATCTGATCAACAGAACAGTTCCACATTCTTACTGCCCTCTTTTATAGGGTTAATAATTTAAGAATTTGACCAGTCAGGGGAAAAAAAGATATGAATAAAGTATGCTTTGTTGGTTAACAAACCTTTAAAAAAAAAGTCCTTTATACTTAAGTATTATGTTTACTGCTAAGCCTGTCTAATTTCATTTTGCATTTTGACATTTCATTTTTGTCTTTAAAAATCTTTTCTAAATGTTCTAATTTCTGTATTTATATTCCACCTAAGAGATAAGTGAAAAGCATCTTGAACTTATAAAAGTTTATTCATATTCCTGAATTTATAATTTGGATAGCTGTGTGTACACTTCTTGAATTTTTTTCATATCTAAGATTTTTTATCTGTGTATCTGCATATACATATATAAAATATACTCCTGTGTACATGTAAATATTTGTATTATGCAAAATATATTTTCCCACATAGAGAAACAAGCCTGTTTATCAGTGAGCCTTGGGTGCATGTAATCTATACATTTATAGACCAACCAGCATGTTAGTTTAAAGACTTCTGTATTTCGACATGTAAGCTTTAATAAATATGGGTATTATAACTGATATGACAAAATTCAGCAGTTTGAAGTTTGGAGAAGGTTTTGATGACAATTGGGTCCAAAATGTGTAGCTTCCCCTCTTTACCTTTGGGCCTGGGGACTGTTTCTATGATTGCTAATGTTCCTTGGAGAGACTGTTGTGTCTGGTTCATGATTCCACAGGTCTGTCTAGTACTTGAATTCCACTGGGAACCGTACTCCAAGCGTGACCACTAGGGTACAGATAGTTGCTTAGCTTGTCTCACTCTCTTAAGAATAATGAGCAATGATAATTAAAAGATCATACCCACATATTATATTTCCAGAGGATTCTTCTGGATCAAACAGTTAAGCATCTCAAGTTGGGGAAACCACCAGAGAGAATTGGAAAATCAGGACTGTGACTTAACTTACTGTCAGATGAGTTGACCCTGGTCTTTGGGGAGTTTTCTAGTACACTTCTGGGGGAAACATTGCTATTTGTACCAATGCCACAAAAAAATCTACCAGCAGTCAGGGCATGTAGTAATTAATAACTTGAAAGTGAGTTTGCTCAGTCGTGTCTGACTCTCTGCGACTGCATGGACTGTAGCCTACCAGCCTCTTCTGTCCATGGGATTTTTCAGGCAAGGGTACTGGAGTGGGTTGCCATTGCCTTCTCCAGGGGACCTTCCCAGCCCAGGGATTGAACCCAGGTCTCCCACATTGCAGGCAGACAGTTTACCGTCTAAGGCACCCGGGAAGGATAATTAATAACTTGTCTACCAGCAATTCAGCAAATCTCAATCACTGACCATTTGGGACCCTTTTCAAGTTCCAATAGTTACAAAATATAAAGGTCTGAGAAATATTCGAGTTATGAATCTGGACATCTTGAAAAAGAACATAGAGAAGTAAATATACCATTATCTCTCATCTGAGGGAAATAAAATAATAAATGTACCTGATTAAAAGGGAAGCTTGAGAAACTAACCGCACTAGAGCAGTTTGTATAAATGATGTTTTTACTTAACGTCAGTCTGTAGTGTAGCTTGATGAAGGGAGCAGAGCGTTCTGGTTTTAGAAGTTAGTACAGTGCACATTTAGAAACTATCGGTACCAGGTGTCATCAACCCTTTCATTTTTTTAATGGACCATTGATGATGTTTCAGAGACATGATAGCCACGGGCTGTGAAGACAAAAATGTTCGTGTCTATTATGTGGCCACCAGCTCGGACCAGCCACTGAAGGTGTTCAGTGGGCACAGGGAGAAAGTGTTCCACGTGAGATGGTCTCCTCTGAGGGAGGGGACTCTCTGCAGCGGCTCTGATGATGGGTATGTAGTTTTGGGTTCTTGTTTCTAGTCCTGAAACTCAGAAGCTTGCAATTTTCTAGAATTGTGCTTATTTATGTATCCAACTTGTGTGTGGAACTATTCTAAATATGTACGTAATAAGTAGGCAGTTAACAAGTATCTAACTGCACACATCTAACAATTTTTCCTTAGTGTCATATTCATGCTTTCTGTGTCCTTATTTGGGCTTCCGCGGTGGCTCAGACGGTAAAGAATCTGCCTGCAATGCGAGAGACCTGAGTTCATTCCCTGGGTTGGGAAAATCCCCTGGAGGAGGTTATTGTGCTTGCTGTAGATGCTTATTTCTGTCTTACTAAGAACAAAGTTAACAGAAATGAAAATTGTAGAAGGGTCTGTTGGGGAAAATGTCTGAAACAGTAAAGCTTTGTAAAATATAGAGACGAGTTTATTTTTAATAATGTTCTCATATTTAATATGGAAAACAGCTGTACTCTGTTTTCATTAAGAATGGGATAAAGGATGATTATATGTGTTAGCGTGAAGAGAAGATATTTTAGAAATGAGAATGATTTAACATTTTTTTCTGGGTTTGTGAAAGTTTCTGAAATCTTGTCTGTATTTTGTATCCAGACATATTTGCATAGTTTGGGCTATTTGAATAGGAGATATATTTGGGTAAAGAAAGTCTTATTTTGTGCTAGTAAAAGTTGTAATATTAACCACATTATCCTGTCCTAGTATAAAAGAGAAGAAGAAAAGTTTTTTTTATATAAAGCAGAAAGAGATATATGCCTTAAATAAAAGTATGTGATGTATCTTTTCATGGTGTAATATAACCTCTGGGAGAAGGCAATGGCACCCCACTCCAGTACTCTTGCCTGGAAAATCCCATGGACGGAGGAGCCTGGTGGGCTACAGTCCATGGGGTTGCTAAGAGTCGGACACGACTGAGCGACTTCACTTTCACTTTTCACTTTCACGCATTGGAGAAGGAAATGGCAACCCACTCCAGTGTTCTTGCCTGGAGAATCCCATGGACGGCAGAGCTTGGTGGGCTGCCGTCTATGGGGTCACACAGAGTCGGACACGACTGAGGTGACTTAGCAGTAGCATAACCTTTGGAGTATTAATATTTTGATATTTTCAGGTTTATATAAATCTGTAACTAAAGGTAATTATGAGTTATCCAAGCAGAGTTGGCATCTGGAGGTCTTAAATTGATTTCAAGTTAAAATTTTACTTCAATAATATTTGTATTCTACAGTCAGTAAACTCCAGTAATATTATGAATCCATTTGTATTTAAATTTTGTACTTGATCCGAGAGTGATTCCACAGACTAAGAAACTTGTTTTACTGACATAAACATGAACTGTTTACTGTGTTGATAAAAGCATAGAGCTCTGTAATGACCTAGAGGGGTGGAGTGGGGGCCCTGGGAGGCTCAGGAGGGAGGATATATGTAGACATGTAGCTGGTTCAGTTTATTGTACAGCAGAAACTAACACAACATTGTAAAGTCATTATCCTCCAATAAAGTCTTTTTTAAGAAGCGTAGATATGAATTGATTTTTCAGATAATATCCATCATCATCATCTATGCTATATGTTCATGATACATATAATCTGAGGGCATTTAAATGATTGTGTACCTGTTGTTAGTCATATTTTTTCTTCAGCTTTATCTGCTCTGGATATTTTAAGAAGGCAGTTTTTTTAAACATATAAATTGTGAAATCATATATGTAGTAAATGACCAGCAAAAGTAAAGAAGAAATATTGTAATAGGCTGGCTCTAGCCCAACTAATTATTCATTCTTTCTGCTGTAGAGAATCAACATATCTTGAAACATAAACTGCTTTTTCAGTATGCTAAGAAGTAATCACTAACAATATGTGCTCCATTAAAAATATATTGACCCTTTAGATAAATTATAACTTGAATGGTATTATATGCATAATATTCTGTTTTCAGTTCTGTTCGAATCTGGGATTACACTCAAGATGCGTGCATAAATATTCTTAGTGGACACACGGCACCTGTGAGGGGACTGATGTGGAATACTGAGATCCCATACCTGCTAATATCTGGCAGCTGGGACTATACTATAAAAGTGTGGGACACACGAGAAGGAATATGTTTGGATACTGTGTATGATCACGGTGCAGATGTATATGGTAAAGTGTTTTTCATGTACTTCTAAATTTTGCTGTATTAATGATTCAGTTTCTGAGAAATACAGTGTTTTTGAAGAAATCTTACAGTGTTTCATTTTGAAATAAGACTTACCTTATTGGAAAGTATGCATTCAAGAAGTTTACTATTTCGATAGCAGAATACACAGAAGAAAATAGAAAACATCCCCAGAAATGATCAGAAGATAGCTATTGTTAGCACTGTGGTATCTCTGTCTCTGCAGAGAAGCAGACACCACCCCCACCCCCCTCAACACACTCACCCTTGCACATATTCACCTGTGAGGCTTGGGTTTTTCTCACTTACCATCACCCCAACAATAAGTTGTAAAACAGGAAATCAGTCATAACTTAGTTATGACTTATCTAGCCATTCCTTTACCTCTATTCTTGGATATTTAGGGCAGTGTTTTATTGTTTAATATAGTATAAAGTTTTGTAGTATAAATGAGTTGGGAATGGAAAATCAGATTTCTTATCTTTTGCACATCACTTTGCTCTCATTTGTAGCACCCAACATTGATAGGGTTAAGTAGTTGAATTATGAATGCAAAATGATGATTAAGGGAAGCTAACCCTAACTAACCCACTCCAGTATTCTTGCCTGAAGGATCCCATGGACAGAGGGGCCTGGCGGGCTACAGTCCATAGGGTCATGAAAGAGATGGACATGACTGAGTGACTGAGTACACACACACAGCCCTAATCTAGTCATTTGTAACCATATGCTTGACCCCAGCGGCCTTTTAGTTACTGCAGTGCAGGACTGAGTATGGGAGAGAGCCCCATTTGTGGACATTCTAAAGTGAAAGGTTCTCAAATCTTTCTTTATCTTGTAATGAGAATGTCCAGCCAGCCAGCCAGTAACTCACAGATCACTGTGTATTCCATTGATATGACTGTCAGTTTGCTGATACACCAACTGAAATGTAACTTCAGTATTTTCATCCAGGACCATCTGCTTTCTAATAATTATTCAACCCTGTATTCCTGTCTACAGAAGATGCGTAGTACTTTTTTGTTTTAAACATCCTTGTATCATTTACAGCCAAGACAGAAATGTTATTTAGAACATTTCTTCATAACTTCAGTTCTGAAGAAGTAGGGCTTCCCTGGTGATTCAGAAGGTAAAAGAATCTGCCTGCCAAAAAAAAAAAAAGAATCTGCCTGCCATGCAGGAGACCTGGGTTCCATCTCGGGGTCGGGAAGATCTCCTGGAGAAGAGAATGGCAACCCACTCCAGTATTCTTGCCTGTAGAGTCCCATGGACAGAGGAGCCCGGCAGACTACTGTCCATGGGGTCACAAAGAGTCAGATACAACTGAGCGACTAACACTTTTCTCACTTAGGAGGTACATGTAAATGAAAAATATTTTTCAGTGCTTCGTTTAGTAAATGGCTTTCTTTCTTCCACCAGGTCTAACATGCCACCCGCACCGCCCCTTCACAATGGCCTCATGCTCCCGGGACTCTACGGTGAGACTCTGGTCATTAACGTCATTAATCACTCCTTTACAAATAAATATTCTGGCAGATAGATCCTGGGAAGAAATCATCGGGAACACAGGTATTGAAACTCTGCCTGTATTAGACCTTCTTTCCAAATACCATTTGGTAAGCACGCTTTTCTCATGAGGTTGTGTCTCTCTCCAGATTCTGCCGTAGAGCAGGGCGCGCCCCCTCTGCTGTGTGGCAAAGTGTCAAGAGATATCAAACAGGAGATAGAGAAACTAAGTGGAAACCTTCGCGTGAAAAAACTCAGATGGTTTTCAGAATGTTTATCCGTAAGTATTGTGGGAATTAAATGTGAAAATTTCCCCTTGAGCCAAAGCGAGTCATGACAACTTTTTGTCATTAAGTTCACATGTTTACATGTGTTGTCCCAGTGTAAGAAAACAGATGGAAACCAGAAACTGTAAGTCAGGTAGGAATCTCCCTGGTGGTCCCGTGAGGAAGCCTACATGTCCCAATACAGGGGGTCCGGCTTCGATCTCTAGTCAGGGAATTAAGATCCTGCATGCCGCTTGGTGTGTGGTCAGAAACACAAATAAAAATAAAGAGACGCAAATTTGTTTAAAAAAATCAGCAATAAGGAAAATATAGTTGTTATTTTGTTAGTTTTTCAAGTTTTCTATGCCTGCATTATATGTTTAAAGATGCAAAATGCTCTGAAGTTTTTCCTTCATTGTTATGTCTGTGGGTGTCCTGTATCAACGTTTCAGCCTCCAGGTGGCAGTGACAATTTATGGAACTTAGTTGCAGTGATAAAAGGGCAAGATGATAGCTTACTTCCTCAGAACTACTGCAAAGGGATAATGCACCTGAAACATCTGATTAAATTCAGAACGGTGAGTAGCATATGCAGTTGTGCTGTGCTAAAACAAAAATTACTTTTGCCTTTTTGTCATTAAAATATGAAAATTATTTTAAGGTATACAATTAGAGTGGATAGGCAAAAATAAATGAACATCGAAGAGATAAATCTTCAATAAAAATTGATCATGATCATGTGAATTATTTGGGAACAGACTAAGGCAGTCATGATTTCCACAGATTGAATCTCATGAAATTCTTCAAAGGTCACTTGGAAGACCCTTGAAATGCTTTACGTTTACACTATTACCAGATGATCATGTGTGTGATTTTTGTCTCAGAGGCCTGCTAGGCTGTCCTCTGGGATATGTTTTATTAAAAATGATCATATTTTATCCTTTAATGGATTTCAGTACACCTTAGACATGAAGTGATATGCAGTGCCAATAGCAAACCAGTCCTGGGATGAGAAAGAAGAAAAAGCTTTTTGTTTGAAGTATCAGTGGTTGACTTAACTGTTAGACCATGGGGAGAATCGTGCCAGGGGTGTGGATTTGATGGTGTAAGAAACAGTCATTTCCATAAAGAAGTACTTCTTTGATTCAGTCGGTTCAGTTCAGTCACTCAGTCATGTCCGACTCTTTGTGACCCCATGGACTGCAGCACGCCAGGCCTCCCCGTCCATCACCAACTCCCGGAGTTATGTCTATTGAGTCGGGTATGCCATCCAACCATCTCATCCTCTGTCGTCCCCTTCTCCTCCCGCCTTCAGTCTTGCCCAGCATCAGGGCCTTTTCCAGTGAGTCAGCTCTTCCCATCAGGTGGCCAAAGTATTGGAGTTTCAGCTTCAAACTCAGTCCGGAATTCCAGTGAACACTCAGGACCGATTTCCTTTAAGATGGACTGGTTGGATCTCCTTGCAGGTCAAGGGATTCTCAACAGTCTTTTCCAACACCACAGTTCAAAAGCATCAATTCTTTGGCCCTCAGCTTTCTTTATTGTCCAACTCTCACATCCATGCATGACTACTGGAAGAACCACAGCCTTGACTAGATGGACCTGTGTTGGCAAAGTAATGTCTTCGCTTCTTTGATTACAAGCACCTAATGACTATAACAGTTACCTTTGACAGTATAGAAGCCAATGAGAGTGAGCCAGTAATGTTTAGGTTTTTATTAAAGTCTTTTATATATTTTTTCCCACCAGTCATATACTATTTTATCACTCACTACCTTTTGACCTCTGGATTTCTGGTGAGTTTTAAGGAAAATAAGATTCAGCCTCTTCCCACCAGCACTGGCCACATCCGGACCCCACTCTCTACTCTAACAAAATATTATGTTTAAAGAAGTGTTATACTTTATAGACAAAAAGCGGTGATTTTAAAAAATATTTAATTTCCAGCTCTGTGTGTTTATAAAGTGTGTATCCATATGATGCTTTTATAATCATGTTATCACTAGCTCTTGCATGACAAAATTTAGGAAATTTCGTTTTCTTCTTACCCAGTCTGAAGCCCAGGAACTCACCACAGTGAAGATGTCTAAGTTTGGTGGTGGTATTGGTGTCCCTACCAAAGAGGAAAGGCTGAAGGAAGCTGCCCAGATACACTTGCGGCTGGGACAGATTCAGAGATACTGTGAGCTGATGGTTGAACTCGGAGAGGTAATGGGCTGTTACAGCAAAATCAGAAGAGTTTAACACAGTATTCTTAGTTAAATACTCAATTTCAAGCCTGTCTTTCTCCAGGTCTGGTTGGTCCTCTGCTCACCTGATATCAAGGATGTGCCTCAGAGCAGGAGTTATTGCAGTGAGATCCCAGGCGAGCAGTGTCAGCCTTGTTATCAATAGATGCATCATTAGATATGCATTTCCCACCCAGATGACAGGATCCGGAGCTCTGGGGATGGAGCCCAACACTGGTGCTTTTCTAAGCAAGCCCTGGAGAAAAAACTGGCAGCCCAGTCCAGTGTTCTTGCCGGGGAAATCCCATGGACAGAGGAGCCTGGCAGGCTACAGCCCATGGGGTTGAAAGAGTCAGACATGGTGGAGTGCGCGCGCGCACACACACACACACACACACACACCAGCTTCTCACACAAGCTTGCCTTTGAGAACCACTGCCTAAGCCTGGAGTCTTTGATTCCTAAAAAAATCTATGTTGGCTAATTTGCTTCCAGTGGACTCCCGTGACTAACACTGTCCGTCCCACACTGGCCCAGAGAAGCGTCTTCTCTGAGGGTCAGCTGCTGAAGAGTGTTCCTCCGGCACGTCCCAATCTTGAAGGAGCACAGAATTAGCAAAACAGAGTTCTCCAGAAAGGTTAGGATGGATCCATCCTAGTAAAATTCAGAACAGTGGTTGCCTCCTGGAGGTGGGTGCCTTCCGGAGGTGGGTGGTGACTGAAATAGAGCCAAGGAGAGGACTGGTTCCTGTCCCGCTGAGAGTGGCTTTCCTGAGTGTATTCAGCTTAAGAACTTACATTATAGATTTGAGTTCATTAAAAATAAATGTCTGTTAAGAGTTAGACCACACATTCCAAATGGGTCTGTTTCTGCTTTTCTCCCGTTCTAGTGGGACAAAGCCTTGTCAGTTGCGCCAAGCGTGTCTGTGAAATACTGGAAGAAGCTGATGCAGAGGTGAGGCGGACCGTCTGCACCCAGGTGGACGTTTAACGTTTTGTTAAAATAGAAACAACATGTACATATGCTAGTAGCCCTTGAGATTTTTTACTTTTCCATTGTTTTAAATGATAACTAAATTTTGTATCTCCTGATATAATAAATTAAACGAATCGGTTATAAGACATTTTGGCATTTTTGTATTTGACCTGACATCTGATAAGAACAGTGGTAGAAGGCAAGTTTCCCCATGTTGATGGAGCAAAGGACGGATCAGTCGACACGCTCACTGCTTAATGTATTGCAGTGGAAATGTGTAGATGTCAAGTGGTGCCGATGATAAAGGAAGTTTTACCACTGAACAAGGTTACCTGGATGTCCTTGACTAGAATGCAGTAAACATGATTTTTTTCTGAGGTGTATTGGTTTACTGGAGCTGCCATAACAAAGGACCACAGAGTGCTTCAGTTCAGTTCAGTTGTTCAGTCGTGTCCAACTCTTTGCAACCCCACGAATTGCAGCACGCCAGGCCTCCCTGTCCATCACCAATTCCCAGAGTCTACCCAAACCCATGTCCATCAAGTCGGTGATGCCATCCAGCCATCTCATCCTCTGTCGTCCCCTTCTCTTCCTGCCCCCAATCCTTCCCAGCATCAGGGTCTTTTCCAACGAGTCAACTCTTTGCCTGAGGTGGCCAAACTATTGGAGTTTCAGCTTCAACATCAGTCCTTCCAATGAACACCCAGGACTCATCTCTTTTAGGATGGACTGGTTGGATCTCCTTGCAGTCCAAGGGACTCTCAAGATTCAGAACCACAGAAATGTGTTCTGTCCCAATCCTGGAGGTTCTGAAGGCTAGAAACCTGCCATCAAGTTGTCGTCAGGGTTGCTTTCTTTTGGAGGTGTTGAGAAGAAATCAGGTCCACTCTTCTTCTCTGGCTTCTGGTGGTTACAGCCCGTGGCACTTGGGTGGCCCCTTGTCTTCACAGGCATTATCCCCCATGTGTCTCTGGGTCCACATTTCCCCCTTTTGAATGAGGATACCGGTCATATCAGATTTACCCGAATCTAGTATAGCCCTGTCTTAATTAACTATTTCGGCGAAGACCCGCTTTCCAAATAAAGTCCCGTTCACTTTAAAGAATCTGCCTGCAATACAGTAGACACAGGTTCTATCTCTGGGTCGGGAAGATCCCTTGGAGGAGGGCATGGCAACCCCCTCCAGTATCCTTGCCTGGGAAATCCCATGGACAGAGGAGCCTGGTGGGCTGCAGTCCATGGGGTTGCAAAGAATTGGACACGACTGAAGAGACTAAGCACACACACACACGTGGGTTAGGGCTCCCACAGATCTTTTGATGGAGGTGAGGGGGACACATTCCAACCCATAACGTAAGACTGTTCTCTACCCTGTTCTATTCATTCATTCCACAAATATTTAGTCCTCACTACATGCCAGTACTGATGAGTACTGTTTGGTGAGTAATTACCTTGTTTCTGGCATTAAAAATGAAGCATTTGGTTTTTGTTTCATGGTTTAGAAAAAATTCAGCTGTGACTCATATGTACCAATAAAATCAGTCAGAGACTAAGCATGAAATCCAGGGGGATTAACACATTAACCAAAGGAAAGGGGACCGTTTCCAGCAACTACTCTCCCCAAATAAGCAACAGGCTGGCTCCAGCCCTCAGACTGCAGGCTCCTTATCCTAAGCTCTGAGAATCCTCAGTGATTCTCAGTTCATGTACCCTCACTGAACAATCGTAAAGTCCTTGCTCCCACTGAGACCTTAATAAAGTCAAGTTAGCAGAGGATATTTATGTCACAAAACATTTTTGTTTCAACCCGCCTGATTTTCTCTGCTCCTTAGTTCGCATGGTGGCCAGAAAATCATCTCCCTTCAGCTCCCAAGTTTATGTTTTATGGATTCAGCCATTTGCAGAGATTGATAGGCAGTCTCTCAGTCCAACTTATAAATGTCCAGGAAGAGAGTGTTGCTTCTTAACAGCTGTAACGGGGAAGTCAGAGTCAGATGGTGAAAGCCTTTTGGTTGGGAAAAACCCTAGGAACTGGAGACTGTTAACAGTGATCTGTTAGTCGCACTCAGTCATGTCCAACCCTGCAAACCTGTGGCTGTAGCCTGCCAGGCTCCTCTGTCCATGGAATTCTCCAGGCAAGAATACTGGAGAGGGTTGTTGTTTCCTTCTCCAGGGGATCTTGCCGACTCAGGGATCAAACCCAGGTCTCCTGCATTGCAGGCAGATGCTTTACCATCTGAGCCACCAGGGAAGGCAGACCGTATGAAAAGTGTCTACTGCACCCACCCTTAGATGGGCAGTTGAAATGTAGTTGAATGCAAATGCCAGCATAGGTTAAACGTGCCAGATTAGTTTTCAACAAAACTGAGGTTAAACATTAAGAGTGGGGTTAATGAGGTTGGTCGTTGAGAAAGTGGGAGCAAAAACAGAAAAAGAGAAATGTAGACAGACAGTGAAGGATACAGAGACAGACAGACAGACACGTGTACATCCTTCATAATCTCCAAACTCTGGTCCCCTCCCCCCCCTCAAATATCTGGAACATTATTTTTCTTTAAACTATCCTACTTGGGGCACTAACAATGTTTTACATTTTACTATCGATATCTATATTCTCGAATTATCCTTTTTTAATGATTTTGAGCTACTTGCATTTAGAGTTTTTCCATTCATTGTGGTGCCACGAAGACATTTAAAATTCTCTGTCTTTAATAAAGTAGACATTAATCCATTTGAGAGTAGATATTCCATCATATATATCTAAGCAACAACTTATTTTCAGAAAGATATATTCAAAAATGTATATTTTCAGAAAAATATATTCAGAAAGGAGATAAGCTATACTGACTTAAGACCTGTACAGTGCCTTTAAAATAGGAAAATCTATAATGTTTAAAGGAGGAAACAAATGCCTATAGTATTATTTCAGAAAACTTTTATCCTCCAATAATGATGTGATTATAAAGCTGAGTCTTTGTGAATGCTGATCAAATTTTAGATATTTTCAGTATTTCAGAAAATCTGAGTCCAGCTGAGAACCTTGAAATTAGTATATCGTAAAAAAAAAACATTGTTGTTACTTTATTAGGAGAGCTGATCAGTTAATCCATGAAGATAAGGATGATGTCGTTCCATACTGCATAGCCACTGGTGATGTCAAAAAATTAGTCCATTTTTTTATGTCAAGAGGTCAGCTTAAAGAAGCTCTGCTTGTTGCACAGGTAAAAACGTGTAATTTACATGGGCTGCACAGCTTTGCGGGGGTGGTGTTTGGGAGGGTGGTGGTTGTGTTCACATGATTGATTAACTCATAGGTGGCTTGGCTTCTGCCTATATCCTGGCCTCCTTTCTTGGACATTTCCATCACCCTGCTTTTGCTCTGATCACACTGAGTTTCTTTTAGATCTTTAAACACGCAAGCATCTCTGTATTCTGGTCTGGTATATTTTGCTGAACATTGTATACCCTTGAACACATCTTTCAAGTAGACTTGATGCTTCATGTTGATACAGTGTAATTTATGGGTTTGTTTGTTTTCCAAATTCTAAGAGTATCTCCAAATTGTAGTATAAATTTCAAACATGGTTTGAATATACTTTGTTCAAAATAATATTCTGAAGTTGGTCTATTATCAACAGCTAAAGATTAACCAAAGGTTTCATTAAATTCCAGGCTGCTTGTGAGGGAAACATGCAGACCTTCCATGTTTCGACACCCAAAGGACCTTCTTTTTCTGATGATATCTGCAAGGAAGACTTTAATGAGTGAGCGACTCATCCTTTGCTTGGAGTCAATATTTTATTGTGGCTGGTTTCCCTTTAGGGGCCTTTGAGGTCATCCTTCCTTGTACACAGAGCACTTGGCTGGCCTTGTCCTCAACTGCATTTCTCACCGCAGTCTCGTTTCATCACAGCATCTGCCCCTGGATGAGGAGGGAAAAGTCAGGCACGTAGACACGGCCAACACACGTCTTATGTAGCTTCCAGAAAAGCAAACTGCATTTCAGTACAGTAATTGCATGTAAAGCACCTAAATCCTTGAAAATCTGATCAGACCTGCTGGGGAGGAGAGGCAGTGAAAATAAAATATGCTGTTCATGATTGTTTCACCATAGACTCAGTATGAAGAGCAGCTCCCTGACATCACTCACAATCCAGGACCCCAGTGTTAGCGTCTAGAATAACATCTGGGCCTCTTGATGCATACACACTAGTATGTATAAAACAGATAACTGATAAGGACCCACTGTATAGCACAGGGAGCTCTGCTCAATACTCTGTAATGACCTAGACGGGGAAAGAATCTAAGGAAGAGTGGGTGTGTGTGTGTGTGTCACTGACTCGCTTTGCTATACAGAAGAAACTACACAACGTTATAAATCAACTGTAATCCAGTGAACTTTTTTTTAAAAAATCTAAAAAAAAAAATAAATCAAAATACTTATGTTTTTAAAGGAATAGAAATCAGAATCTCCCAGCCTTTTGACCTTTTTCAGATCTAATAATCGGCCTTCCTCTGTGTCTTCTCTTTGCTCCTATCATTGCTCCAGAAAATGGGATATTTAAACTTGCAGGACCCTTACCAAGTGAAAAATGGTCACGAAATGTTGAGCAAATAGTGTGTTCAGACTGACACATTCCTTCCTGGCCCTTTGCTGCTATCCCCGGCCATCTCTAAACTTGGCGCTTAATGATCTGTTAGCATACACTACCCCGTTCCCATCTCCACATAAATTTTCAACCTGTAATTCTTTTCATGTTAATTGCCCCTATAGCTGAGGCATAAATTATTCATTGTAGGATAGGAAATTCTTAAAATTAGGCTTTTCTTTTGAAGAAAAATTGGAAGAGGGAGGTGGTTTGTCAGCTCATCTGAGAAAGACTGCTTTCCTGATTTTTATCCCCAAATCAATCTCTATGCCTAAACCAGGGATGTACAGTTAAATCTTGTTTGATCCCTTAGTCAGCTTATTATAAAAGAGCATCCATTCACTTTTATAATCGGGTCCTTGTGTTTATATTGAATATGTGCTCTTCTTTTCCCTAGACTCCTGCAGGAAGCCTGCAGAGAGCTGGCAGAGTGGTATTTTCAGGATGGCCGAGCAATTCTAGCCGCCTGTTGCCACCTCGCTGTGGACAATATCGAGGTAACATTTCAGGGTGGCTCATAGGTGTCGTGGTATTTGAGGGAGAAAAATACAGTGACTTTCTGTGTAAGATCTGGTTTTGCATGCTTTCTGAGCCTGAGCGATTCCATACCCAGTAAACACAGGTTAACTCTACAGATTATGAAATCTTTTATTTACCTATTTTTTAGTCTTTATCACAAGATACATATTTGTGACACCCTTACTCTAAGTTTTCAACATATATGAGAAGCACTAGTGTGGGTGAAGGGAAAAATCACTGGCCTGGAACTCAGAATATCTGACTTTTGAAAGCAGTTATTTTTATAAACACTTTAGTATGTTCTTCACAAGTTATGTTTTTAAACTATTTTTCATTCAATCCACTAATGTCATTGGAAAACCATTAAGTAAAGATATCAGTTCTATTTTGCATGTATCCTTAGATATATTGACCTTAAGGGATAATTGATAATCACTGTACACTATTGAGGAAGATTCTAAGAATTTGCTTTTTTTCTGAGGGACTGAAGGACATGTTGAGGCTATTGCAGACAGACCGTTGTTAATTAATTCCAAAAATGGAAGCAAAGGTTCAAAACTCTTAAATTATAAAAGTTACTCTATGTTCCTTTACCAGCTTTCCCACCTGAAAATTAGTTGCCCTTGCCTGAGTACCCTGTGGGCTTCCCTGGTGGCTCAGATGGTAAAGAATCTCCCTGCAATTTGGGGGACCTGGGTTCGATCCCTGGGTCGGGAAGATCCCCTGGAGAAGGGACAACTACGTTATATAAATATTACACTCACTATTTTACAAGAATAATCAGCTATAGGTTAATACGACTTGATCTACTTTGTGAGCTTGGCGGGGAGTGATGATCCTGCCGATCACCTGGGAAACTGAAGATATTATTTTCTCATTGAGCAAGCTGGCCATGGCGTACCTGATTCGTGGAAATGAGCTGGAGCTGGCTGTGTGTGTGGGCACCGTGCTGGGAGAGCCCGCAGCTCCCGCAACCCACTATGCCCTGGAGTTACTGGCGAGAAAGTGCATGATGATCCCAACGTGGTGAGCGTTTTTCTTTTCTAATTGGGAGTGTGATTGCTCTACAGTATATAAGTTATTAATAGTTTCTGCGGTACAAGGAAGTGAATCGGCTACATCTATACATATCTCCTCTCCCTCTTGGACTCCCTTCCCAGCGCACCCCCATCCCACCACCCCTCTAGGTCATCACAGAGCCCCGAGCTGAGCTCCCTGTGTTACACAGCAGCTTCCCACTAGCTATCTGTTTTATACGTGGTAGTGTGTATACATCAATGCTACTCTTTCAATTAGTCCCACCCTTTCCTTCCCCTGCTGTGTCCCAAGTCCATTCTCTATGTCTTCGTCTCTATTCCTGCCCTGGAAATAGGTTCATCTATATCATTTTTCTACATTCCATATATGTGCATTAAAATACGTGATGTTTGTTTTTCTCTTCCTAACTTACTTCACTGTGTATGATGGACGAGATCCAACCACATCACCACAAATGACCTGATTTCACTCCTTTTTATGTCTGAGTAATATTCCATTGTGTGTGTGTATATATATATATATTATATATGCTGCTGCTGCTGCTAAGTCGCTTCAGTCGTGTCCAACTCTGTGCGCCCCCATAGACGGCAGCCCACCAGGCTCCCCCATCCCTGGGATTCTCCAGGCAAGAACACTGGAATGGGTTGCCATTTCCTTCTCCAGTGCATGAAAGTGAAAAGTGAAAGTGAAGTCGCTCAGTCGTGTCCGACTCTTAGCGGCCCCATGGACCACAGCCCACCAGGCTCCTCCGCCCATGGGATTTTCCAGGCAAGAGTCCTGGAGTGGGTTGCCATTGCCTTCTCCATATTATATATATTTATATGTATATGTATATGTACATGGTGAGCATTTCTAAAGTTAAAGAATAGTTTCATAGTGATGAAATGCATTTTTAAATATAAGTTGCTTGTGATATTTTTAAAATGCAATATTTTTAAAATCACATTTAAAAATATTGCATTTTAAATGTCTCCTTTTTAAATAAAAGATAAAATTGTGAAGGAAATGGTGGTATGAGCATGAATTAATAGTACGAACTACTGCAAGCATATAGTGAAATCTACCATCACTTATTCTGAAGTAACCCAGTTCTAACTTGTGATAGTTCAAGCACATAAAGCATCATGAAACAATAGACGTGCGCTTCCTAAGATTATACCACGCATTCCCACATTGTAAATTCTGCATACACTCATTCTTGCTGGATGTTGTGTACTAGGTGGAAGTTTAGAAAATAAAGTCTCTTTTCTAATGGAGAGTAGTAACAAAGCTGGTATGACTGTACACTTGAAACCAACTTGGGTGATGCTTTAAGACAACAGTCTCCAACGTTTTGGCACCAGGGACCAGTTTCGTACAAGACAATTTTTCCACACACCGGAAGTGGGGAAATGGTTTTGGGATGATTGAAACACACTACATTTATTATGCACTTTATTTCTATTATTATTAATCAGCTCCATCTCAGATCATCAGGCATTAGATCCCAGAGGTTGGGGAGCTCTGCTCTTAAGAGTTAAACCTGGGAAAGACCCGGGAAGGCTGGAGCTCAGAGCAGTTGTCCCTCATATCTCAGAGCCTGGTTCCTGGGGTGGACCGTCCTTCATCATGGATGACAGAGACGGTACTGTCACTCAGCAGGTGCCTGTTGAATAAAGATGATTTTAGACTTCTGTCTTCTCTTTCCCCCAAATACTTAGAACGTTGAGGAATTTTAAATAAGCTTGCTCATCAGGACTTCACTTCTCTGCACTGCCTGCACCCACACCCCCAGTCTGAACAGTGGACGATGCAGACACCACTGCTGAACGGTACAGAGGACGATGGTGATGAGGATCACCGTAATGACACTGCTGTCTCTGCACATGCAGTTCACTGGGTGCACGACAGTAGTTCGTGGTCTCAGGAAATTTTATGACCAAGACTGAAAGTTACATAAATTGGCTTTATAGTTTGTACTCTTAACTACTATCTTAGTGTAAAATACCACACGCTGGGTGGCCTATAAACAAGAGAAATTTACTATTCATGGTTCTGGAGAGGGAGAAGTTCAAGATAAACTGACAGATTTGGTGTCTGATAAAAGCGAGCTTCCTGGTTCATACCACCTGTTTTTGCTGTGCTCACGTGGAGAAAAGGATTAGGAAACTCCCTGTGGCCTCCTTTATCCGGGCACTAGCCCCTTTGCTCGGGGCTCCGCATTGCAACCTCCCAAAGACTCTACCTCCTTATACTATCACATTGAGGGTTAGATGTCAAGTTAGGACTTTTGGGGGAATGCATTCAACTGGCTACAGCTAAGTCAGAAAGAGAGCAGTGCTTCCCAGTCATCTTTCCTGTTGGGTCTGGGGGCTTCACAGTGAATCGATCATCTTAGAGTTACTATAAAATTGACCCATATCTCACAGTGATGTAAGAGCTCCCTCCTCCCATAGAACTGAGTGGTGCCCCAAGATGTAAATGTATCTTAACACTGACCGTCCCTCCTGAGGACCCAGTTCCCTGCTGCCTCAAACCCGACCGGCAGTGTGAGGTCTAACTCAGCTCACCCACAAAGGTGACTGACTCTATGCTAGAAGTCATCATCTCATTCAAATAAAATGTGATTACTTCTTTCTAAAAACTGAAAAAGGAGCAAACCATAAATAGATATTAAATTTTGAAGAGGATTAAAGATCTTTCAACTGAGTATACATCCTGCGTTGTGTGCATGCTTAGTTCAGTTGTGTCCGACTCTTTGCGACCCCATGGCCTGTAGCCCACCAGGTTCCTCTGTCCATGGATTCTCCAGACAAGAATACTGCAGTGGGCTGCCATGCCCTCCTCCAGGGGATCTTCCCGACCCAGGGACTGAACCCACGTCTCCTGTGGCTCCTGCATTGCAGGCAGTCTTTACCGCTGAGCCACAGAGGATGCTTTTAATAGAAAGCAAACTTCTGTTTCTTCTTAACTCCCTTCAAGAGCCCTTCCTTGATGCAGCCGTAGGTATGTGTACCAGAAACCAGGATCAAGTGCATATGCTGAAATACATGGATCAGGCTTATCTGCAGGTGAAGTGTATAATCCTCGTGGCTATTAGTAGAGCTCCACAAATTTAAAACACAAGAATAATTAAGATAGCTGCATTATCTTAAGAGAATGTGCTTTTATAAACCAAGAACACTTCTTTTTTGCTTTTACACTTACTGGTAAAAGTTCGCCTTTTCTTGGCTTTCATCACGTATTCATGATACTCAAATTTATTTTCTTTTTAGCTTTCCATCCGTTGGATACAGGTATTACCTAGTTTTCCTTCATGCCCTTTGGTTTCTGTAATCTACACTTAGAGGAATTTCATAATTAAGTAGGAAATCAGTACTCTATGTAAATAGAAAGGCACGGGAGATTCTTCTTCCTTTGAAAGAGTTCTAAAACGTTATTTCTCAGTTTTTTCCTCATTGAAGTTTCCCATTTTGTCATGTGAATAGGAATCTGGCAGTTGACCTTCTCCTCATGACTCCTGACAGTGAACCACAGTTGGTAAAGCTCTGTGCTTTCTACCCAGGGTGTACTGAAGAGAGAAACGATCTTCATGAGAAGGTACGCTGGCAATACTCGGTGCTCCCACTTGGAATGTTGTGCTGTGATTTCGTTAGCTTTAGGTTTGGTCAAATAGAAATTCTTGCCAAGAAACAAGCATGATCTTTTCAGGATCCTCTTATAAAGACAGCAAAAATTATAACAGTAACAAAAAACATTGATTGAATTTCTACTGTGTTTTGGGGGCTGTTCTGAATTTTCACATCTGTCTACTATTGACTCAAGTCTCACAAAACCCTGAAAAGCAGGGGATACTGTTCCTACTTTATAAATAAAGAAAGTGAACTCAGAGAAGGTAAGGAACTTGCCATAATTGGTTAATGTTGAAGTGAAAACGTCAACACGTAACAACTGCCCATCGCAAGCCTTTCGCATCTTAAGGTACCCACGCCTAGAGAATCTCATGGACAGAGAAGCCTGGCGGGGTACAGTCCATAGAGCCGCAGAGAGTGGGAAACAACTGAAGTGACT
Organism: Okapia johnstoni; assembly: GCA_024291935.2. Lineage (NCBI taxonomy): Eukaryota > Metazoa > Chordata > Mammalia > Artiodactyla > Giraffidae > Okapia > Okapia johnstoni. The sequence goes on from CM044327.1 coordinate 5,129,687, forward strand.
TGGCATGCACGCGTGCATGCTAACTTTTAAAAAATAGTTTAGGATCTTGAAAAGAATTAGTGAAGTATAATGAAATTTGCCTGCTTGTTCTAAAGTGCTTTTTATAAATGCTCCATTACAGAATATAGGAATCTATCAAGATTACATATAAAAGTGATCAAAATATTCAGCAATAGGGAGATTGTATTAATTACGGTACATTTCTATATGTCTGTGCTATTAATCTGTTTAAAAATGATGAAGTTCTGTTTCTGTTGATGGATGGCTATAGAACAGTAAAATAAAAAACAGAGTATTAAACCATGTACACACCATGTGATTTTCATTTTGAAAATCAGCTGTGTACATAGTTTTATAACAGTGTTCACCTGCTCTTTTTATCATACGTTCTAAAAGGGTATAATTGGACTCTCGGGTCAGACTTCATTAATAACTCTTTAGAAAGACTAGTTAATATGTGTAGAGGTGTTAATAACTCTGGAGAATCTCACAAGACTAAAAATCTATATATATATATGTATGAAATGTGTGTGTGTGTGTGTGTGTGTGTGTGTGTGTATTCGGCCACAATGCACAGCTTGGGGGATCTCAGCTCCCCAACCAGGGACTGGACCCAGGGCCGAGTAAGAACTACAGGAATGATCAACCTGCTCTTACCAGATTCTGTGTCAGAATGAAATTTCAGTGGGGACCATCCTTTAATTCCCTCTACTCTCAGAGCATATATCAAAGGGAAGCAAAGTTTTTCTCTCTAACCAGGCACAGTTCCTGTCATATATTAGTTGCTCAGCAAATTAACTGGCTTTCAGGGAATACAGACGGGGAACATCAGATGAAACGTCATGTACACATGAGCGCTTTTAATTTAGTTTGTAAATTTTTTTTTGAGCGATTGAGGGATCTAAAATATTCCATTTGGGACTTCCCTGGTGATCCAGTGGCTAAGACTCCATGCCCCCAATACAGGAGGCCCAGGCTTGATCAGGGAACTAGATCCCACAGGCCACAACTAAGACTTGGAGCAGCCAAATAAATAAATATTTTTTAAAATTCCATTTAGTTAATTTTTAGACAGCAAAATATATGAAACTATTGAATAAATACATTACTAAACAAATAAACAATCTTAGCAACTTAAGGGGATATTAAAAAAAGAGAAGGGATGAGAGTGACAAATCTCAAAGGAGAGGAGACGGTTGACCTTGTGGATGAACCACATCACCTTCCGTCATGACACAAGTGTTTCTGCAGCAGAAGCTGCATTGGAGTGTTTGCAAAGATTAGTGAGACAGAGCAGTGAACTGCATAGCCTCACTTAGAAGCAAACCAACACACTCTAACACCTGTGCTTCAAAAATCGTGAACATATCAGAAGTTTACATAAAAGGTAAATTAATCCCCACCCACGTTTTGGAAGCAGAACTTCCATGAAGGAGAAATAGACTCTCAGTTTTAACAGAAAAATTATTTGAAAAATTATTGCTTTTCATTTTACAGTAATATAATTTCATAGGCTCAAATCTCCACTTCGTGGCATTTCAGAATGTCAAAGCTAAAAAAAAAAAAAGCTATAAAGAGCTTGTCCTTTTTTTGCCTTCCTGCTCAAAGTAAAGTTGCTGTATCTCAAGGTCAAGTGAAAGTTAGTTACCATGTAGAGGACACATAAGCATTACCTTTTGTGTTTTCTACATTTAATGTAATTTTTGACACTGGTGAGTATACTTGTTCTAAAATAACTAATTTCAGCATTCCTGCTAAATGACATTTGTGAGTACTAATCTCATTATCACAATCAGGACAATTTTCTTCCACCTTTTTTATTGGGTATTTGTGTGTTTAAAAGTATTGACTCATTAGATAATATCATATTTATTGTTATTAGGTCTTAAAGATATTAACATAAATGTATGCTCCCAGTACAAATGATTTCACTTACATCTATTTTCGGCAATTTTAATTAGAAAAACACACCAGGTATATTGGAAATATTTAGCACTTACATTAATACTATTGCTTTTATCCCAATAAGTATTAGTAGCATTGTCATCAAACCAATTATTTTCTAGTGCAAACTACCCACAGTAGAAGAATGTATGCAGTTAGCTGAGACAGCCCATGCCGATGGAAAAATATTTGAAACTATAAAGTATTACTTGCTAAGTCAAGAACCTGAAAAAGCCCTTCCTATTGGTATTGACTTCATCAAAGGTATGTATGTAGTTGGTAGTATAATTTAAAATCTGTTCTTTTGTTTGGTATTTTCATTTGTATTGATTTCTTTAAAAGGCTTAAAATCAAGTACTAGCCATCCCGAATTTAAAAAAGAAAGAGATTGCTGATGGTTTGGTATTGGGACCTGACTGTGAGCTAGAAAATAAAGAGGTAGAGAATGTTGACTAGAAAAGAATCAGTCATACAAGTTAAAATTTGAATGAACAAGTTTTAATTCTTTGATTTAGAGACTCTGGTTTTATTTTGCAGAACGCATCAGTAGTTCAGATTGGACTTTGGACACCATTTACCCCGTTCTTGACCTGTTGAGTTACATTCGTACTGAAAAACTGGTCTTGCATACATGTACTGAGTGAGTACTTTTTCCCCAAAATATGTAACCAAACTTAATGTAATGTTTCAAAATGGCTGTATTACTTTTGGTGTTCAGATGAAGAAATAAGATCTCTTGGACAGATAGGTCCACATGTAGAAAAATTACATTTTGTTTTATCCTTAAGTAAAAATAGCGAGGTCACTGAAACCTAAGGTAAATCTCACTGGCCCCATTTCCTAATACCTAGTGTGTGTGTGTGTGTGTGTGTGTGTGTGTGTGTGTGTGTGTGTGTCTGTCTGTCTGTCTGTCTGTCTGTCTGTCTGTCTGTACACACACACACACACAGAGACACAGCTGGTTCAAACAGGGCTACTTCAGAGCTTTGGGGTCATTTGGGGCTGCACGTCCCCAGTGGTCTGTGTATTGGTCATAGCTCTTAAAAATCCATGTACACAAAGCATACTAGGTTGGGCAAAGAAGTGAAAGTGCTAGAAAGTAAAAAGAACAGACACCGTCCTTGAATTCACGTATCATTTAAGGACATTGTTACCCATGTAACTAAAGTCCCGAGGACCGTGTGTATTTTTTTATGAAGGCTTTAGGCTGTTTTTGTTGCAATCCCACATGGGAATACTGGCGCAGCAGCCTGTGACACTTTGGCAGGAGCCTCAGGAACAGACAGGGGAGAGAGAAAAACAAGAAGGCAAGAGTTCAATATTATTTAAAGACTTTTATTTTAAAATGCAATTTGTATTATTCTGTACATGTCCGAATAGGAGTTAACTGAGGAATAAAACATCTTTACATTTAGAAAATTTTCTAAGCATATTTTGCTATAAATGTTATCATCAAAATGAGACACAAGTTCAATAACTATATAAGAGCAATGTTCTGTACCTCAGATTGTAGAATTTTTAAAAATAAATATATTCTCTTCTAGAGCTCGAAATGAGTTGCTGATATTATGTGGGTACGTTGGCGCGTTACTGGCTATCAGAAGGCAATATCAAAGCATCGTTCCAGCACTGTATGAATACACGAGGTAAAAGCAGTTTCTCTCCAATTAAGACATTAGAGAAGTAAGTGCCTTTCACCGAGAAGCATCTTAAGTGCATTGTAGAGGCAACAAATACATTTTGCACAGGTCTGTTTATTTACTAAGCATGTGCTTCATGATAAAGCAGCAGTAAGTGATACAAATTAGCAGTAAGTGATACAAATTAACAGTGAGTGAAAGTGAAAGTATTAGTCACTCAGTCATGTCCAGCTCTTTGCAACCCCATGGACTGTAGCCCGCCAGGCTCCTCTGTCCATGGGATTCTCCAGGCAAGAATACTGGAGCAGGTTGCCATTCCCTTCTCCAGGGGACCTTCCTGACCCAGGGATCAAACCTGGGTCCTCCTGCATTTCAGGCAGATTCTTTACCATCTGGGCAGATTCCATCAAGGATCTGGACTCTTCCCTTCTTAGAACTCTGACATCCTTGGCTTCCTTCCTCCTGCCTGCGTGACCCAGAGTTACCAGGTAGCTTCTTGCCCTCCGTGTATCGTGCCTGCATTTGAAGTGGGAAGGGGCGGTGAGGGTGACCAGATGGAGACCGCAGAGGGCAGGAGCTTCTGATTCTGGAAGGAAAGCCTTCCTTCGTGCTGTGTGCCTGCAGCCCACTGGCCAGGACTGTGTAATCCACTTTTAAAAGAAGATGAGAAACTGTGTATTTCAGCTTGCCTGTCTGCACAGTAGAAAAACGCAAAGTGAAGAGGCTGGTGAGTGGCAGGTACTCCTAGTTCATATTTTATATTCAGATATAACCTACCTGCCAAAGTCCTGTATTTTCAGGACAGCTTGGTGAACTCAACCATCGTGCATAAAACTTGTCTTACTCAAAAATAAAACTCAGTGTCTTCCCCCAAAAAAACCATCTCCAGAGTAGGTGACTCCTAAAGGTGCTGAGAGTCTGTGGGGAAGCAGTTACTCTGAGTTTCCTTCCTGTGGGCACAGGGTTCTGAGAGAAACGGCCTTGTCCCTCTCGTCGAGGTGGAGGGCTGTGTGACTGTGGGCCTGTGCCTGGAGCTGTGGAAGAATCTCTGATGTCAGGGCACTCAAGGAAAAATCTGTGCCAGCAGCATAACCACAAATGGAAAGCAACTTTCAACAGTATTAAGATACAAGGGAATTTCTCTGAGTGTTACTCAGCATTGCTATCATCTAGCATTTATTGAATATGTTTGACTTGCCAGAAGGTTACACACACACACACACACACACACACACACACACGCATGCGCGCACACATATATTTACATACACACATAGATATGTGAACAACAGTGGTTATATCTAAAATTGCAGTTGTTTAAAATTCGTTTGCTTTTTTGCTGTCTTCATCATGGATGGCAGATGTTAATTTCTTTCTGGCACGTTTCAGTCAGCTGTTAAAACGGCGGAAGGTGTCCGTGCCTTTAAAAATTGAACACCTTTCTGAAGAACTGGACGCATGGAGAGCTTGCACACAGATTGTCAGCCCGTGAGTGAATATAAAATCTGATATAAAAGTTGAATACAGAATGTATTGCTTAATATTGTAGACAGACTTGTAAATTGTTGTCTCGTTATTTATTTTGGCAGGAGAATGAATCTTGGGTTGTTTAACACACACCCAGTAATAATTTATAACACTCTCCTGCCTTTTTCAAGTCCTTCCTTTTACTATAAATTAAGTCTAAAGTTAATTTGCCATCACTTACAAAGGACTTAATTATCATTGGGGACTGTTTTTAATCTGAACCTTGACAATCCTGTGATTCTACAAAAATAAAAATGGAATATCTGTTGGAAATACAGATCATCAGAAGACTCTCCGTATACACCCCCTTCTGATTCACAAAGACTGGTTTATGCAACTTTACTGAAGAGACTAAAGGAAGAACCACTCAGAGGAATTGTTGGACCAGATTATGTGACGGGGTCAAATCTTCCCAGTCATTCCGACATCCACATCTCTTGTCTTACGGGATTGAAAATCCAGGTACAGCCTAATGTCAAGCATAATTTATGCATGTCCATCGTTTTTGTTTTTTCATTGCTTTTTGACATGAGAACTTAAAATAATCTGAATAAAAGTATAAAGAAACCTGAGGCCCAGTGAGAAAATATTGCCCTTATAATTGTATTTGATATAAATGGTTTCTCTCTCCTTAAATCCAGAGGCATAGTCATTATACTTTTTATCATAAAAGTGATTCATATAATAGATACACTTAGTAACAGATGACATGTATACTTAGTAACAAATGTTTTAAAATACATAGAGATAATATCCTTAGGGAAATTAAATAAGGGAGACAAAGCAACAGTCAACACAGTTACAAATTGTTCTGTCCATAGATTAAATGTAACTTTATAGTCACCATTGGTATTTTATAAACACAAAGCAATTAAAAACTGATAGATGTATAATATATCTACATATTATGCATATTTTTACATTGACTTAGTGAACTTCTCAGTGATTAAAAATTACTAGGCTCTATCACGAGGGATGGCTAATTCCCAAGGAATGGCCCCTCGTGTGCAATCAAAGTAACAATGCTGAGCAATGCCAGGCCTGTCTGTGTGGCCCAGGGGTGCCATCATCGCCAGAAAATAGAGAAGCTTTCATCATTTCAGAGCCAGGAGCAGTTGTAGGTGTCCCCAAGAAGTAAAGCTGAATCCCCATGAAATGCTACTGGAGACCAGGGACCAAAAGAATGCATCTCCCAGGCGGCGTCACGTGTCACTAAGTAGATTCTTGTATCTCTAATGTAATGTAGCTAATGACATTTCTAACACTGATGGTGCCACATCAGTGGAGAAAGGTATTTGGGGGGATAACTAGTCAGATGTCTTGCTACCAATGAAAAGTCTTAACTGCAGCTTGACTTGACACTGAAAACTGAGTCTTCAGGACACACCAGTGTATTCCAAACCACAGATAGGACACGAAGTAAGATATGTGCTTGTTATCCACTTATGTTCAGAGATTAAGAGCCAAAGCTGTAAATTCATCCATTTGTAATGAATAGCAAAACCGGTCTTGCAGCTTTTAGGCTGTTTCCTCAGTGCTGCTCACTGCCCTGCCTGTGCCACTTCCAGTGCTTGGCAGACTTCCTGTTTCCTCCTCCTCGTCAGGGCTTTTTCTCCTTCTGAGACAAACCATTTACTCCACAGGCTGTCTAACCTCTCTGCACCCAAACCCACCTTAAGAAAGGATCTACTAATTATCTGACATACACTCAGGCTCAAATGACTAATTCAGGGGGAGATCTACCCCCCTGGGATATTTCTGTTCCTGCAGAAAATCAATGTGTCCTGGTTAAAACTGAAATTTCAAGTACCTGTGAATAGGAAGCTGTCTACTGCATATAAATGGATTTTTGAATATCTGAAAATAATTTGCTGACAACAAGCTCTTATCATTTGAAGTGTTAGTGGCTCAGTCATGTTCGACTCTTTGCAACCCCATGGACTGTAGCCTGCCAGGTTCATCTGTCCATGGAATTCACCAGGCAAAGAATACTGGCGTGGATTGCCATTCCCCTTTTCCAGGAGATCTTCCCAACCAAGGGGTCGAACCCAGGTCTCCCTCATTGCAGGCAGATTCTTTACTCTCTGAGCTGCCAAGGAAGCCCCTAATCATTTGAAATCAGGGTCCAAAACCTGATAACTTTAGAACATAATGAAGAAATTAAGTTTTTATCCCATTTTTGTGTTTCTGAAATCATGCTTTTTCTTCTAGGAGCCGGAAGATATCAGATTGAAAGGTTGTTTTGGATTTAGTTCTTCAGAACTACCCTTGATATACAGAATAGCTGATGTAACTAAATTATAGCTATGCTTATAAATCATAGAAGTGACATGACTTTATATTATATATACATGTATATAGCAGTGTATTTTTCATCTCGGGAGAGCAAGTTGAGTTTCTGATTTAAATAGTTTACCCAGCTGTATTGATGTAGGCTGTATGATGAAAAGGGTGAAGTATATTAAAGTCTATTATTAGGCATGTATGCCTTTATAAATGTTAACTTTGTAGTAATTAATAGATTAACAATATCTATTGACAGCACTACTGTAATTAAAGAATTCACATGGTAAAACCAAATTCCATTTTGAAAGACATCAGGGCATTTAAAAATGTTTCTCTATTTGGTGGCAATTCAGAAAATCTAGTGTTTCTCTTATTTTTAAATTTCCTATCAGCATTGCCTAAATAGCACCAGTGGTTTTTGATGACAGTGATTCTGTTTCTGGAAGTTTAAAAACATACTGCAAATTCATAATCCCATCCTCTCTTCCTGTAACTCCCACTGTGCAGGGTCCTGTATTTTTCCTTGAAGATGGGAAATCCACCATCTCCTTGAATGATGCTCTCATGTGGGCAAAGGTGAACCCATTCTCACCTCTGGGAACTGGAATACGACTCAACCCATTTTGATGGAAGGTTTTTCTCAATGCTTCATGGTTGTTTTTTTAAGACCTTTCGTGAGTTAGTATTACCTTAACCTCTGTTGTCCAAAAGCCAAAGGTCTGGAGGAGGAGAGGGGGGTGGAGGGCTCACAGTTTATTTTATTCATTAACTTCAACAAATAAAATATTTATATAATTTCAAGGAAAAATAGGTGTCTGTCTCCTTTATAAAATATGATAGCTGTATTTGGGAGGAAGGTAATATTCAAATTATAAAGGACTGATGAATATAATAAGAGCATAGAAACTTCTCCCAAAGCATAAAAGGTGCCAACATTCTAGTGTTAAAATATTAAAAGGTATAAAATAGTGCAACACCTAGAATAGTGCTTGATGTGCAGTAGGTACCTAATGAATATTTGAATGACCGAATATCTCCAAGTCTTGATTCGTAAGGTACATACAGCTGATCTTCAAGTTAACAAGCACTGATATTGTCCTCTACAAAATGCATGGTAAGCCACTAGTTTTAGTTCACATTTAATCAAAGTTTTCAGTTATAAATTTAATATACATCAATAAATGGGTATGCAGTCAAAATACTTTGTTTGGAGGTTTAATTTTTTTAAAAAGAAAACATTTCCAGGTTTTGTACCTGAAACTTAAATGTCCAATTATAAAAGGAATGAGTTATATAAGCAGGAAAAAAATTGAGGGGTGAAAAACAAATGAAGTGAAATATATGTGAAAACTTGATAATTGACTATTTTAAAAGATACAAATATTTTGATAATTTAATATTCATAATCGCTAATCATTTTATATTAACTGTATAATTATAATAAACATGATTTATTGGAAGTTAGACCATGAATGCTTTTGCAGGAGATTGAACACAGAATCAAGAGAAGAAACTTACTGTTTACCCAAATCTAATTCTTTTCTCTGCATGTTTCTCCAGCTGAGTTTCAGAAGACTTGTTTCTAAAAGTCTTTCCTAAGGGACTATATTTTATGGTGACTATTCTCAACATTTTCAAAACTCTTTTCCAAAAAGTCATCTATTTCATCAGACTCACTTTAAATTTCTTGTAGTAAATATCTGTTCAGAAAGATAAAGTTAACCAAGGAAGTCTCTGGATGTTGAAATTCTCATAAAACTGTCTAAGCCTTCAAAAATGCAGAAAAACAAATGAGTTTTGTTGGAAATTGACAAACATATCATGGGATTCAGCCTTAGTAATACTCATCTTGGAAGTCAAATGACAGTAACAATGAGATAGCATAAAAACAGGAATAATTCCACTTAATGAAAATTTTCCAAATAATTTAAGATTACCAAGAATATAGGAAGCATAATCAGAATATCAGGCTGCTTTTATTTCCCTTTGATAAAAATATGGGGCTTGGCAGCAAGCAGGAAGGATTTTTCAATCAAACTAAATGGTTTGCTAAACACCAGAATGAAGTTCCAAGTGAAGTTCCAAGTGAAGCATGATTTTCCTTCCAGTATCAACAGGAAAGCTACATATTTTTTTAAAAAAAATTAAAATGGCTTAAGTAAAGCTATTTATAGAGGTGGGCAAGATTTTCAATGGACCAATGTGTAATAGTAACACTCAGAAAAATTTGTATTGATGAGTATGACATGTAAATAAATGCTATCAGGCAAACTAGTAGTGTAACTCTTTTCTAGTGAGGAAAACATATTACAAAGTTGATTCACATTACCTACAGAAGTTATGAGAATTCTTATTCATCAGGGTGAATTATGTTTAACTATACCTTTAAACTTATTTTTGCTCATTCTGTACTAATGAAGGGGCTTCCCAGGTGGCTCCTTGGTAAAGAATTCCTGCCGATGCAGGAGCCACAGGAGATGCGGGTTTAATCTCTGGATTGGGAAGATTCCCAGGGGGAGGAAATGGCAGCCCACTCCAGTATTCTTGCCTGGAGAATCCCGTGGACAGAGGAGCCTGGCAGGCTACAATCCGTGAGGTTGCAAAGAGTCAGACATGACTAAGGGACTAAGCATGAACATGCATACTAATAAACCGATTTTGTGTTTTCAACAGTACCAGGCAGGAACAGGTGTTGAAGAAATGGTTGTTGAATTGAATTTTTAAAAAATATGTTTTTCAGCCCAACTATGGATAAGACACTTTAATTTACTTATTACTGAAATATATCCAAGTATAGATGATTGTATCCTATTAAGGTGGCAAGAGGTGGTAACATCACTTCTTCAAAGCCATTAGACAGGTGCTTCTTCGGGTTCCTTTTCCACAGGCTTCATACAGTCAAAAGAATGTTTTCTGGTTTGCTTCACCTCAATTTCTTTAGGTAGACTGACACTATTACCTGTATTTGGTGGGACATTTAAATAAAATTAAGATCCACTATGATTATTAAATATGGACACAACCATCAATGTTTCTAATGTACCAACCATACACAGAACAATTAGCAAGAGGCTGGACACAAGTTAGTCTAAAATCTCAAGTAAACAGAACATTTACAGCATGCATTATAGTAGTTGGAAATACAAAACCGGAATACCAGCGCCTCCAGAAGTCATCTGCAGAGCCTAAAAATACCCAGGGCTTACTGGGTGCATCTGATACTGAATATGACTACTATTTTTAAATGTTGCTTCAGAAAGCAGGTGAGGCAACAGTGATTTTAATAGTGATTTTAATAGTGCTTAGATTTGCAAACACACAGAACTCAGAATTAGGTTTCTAGAATTCTGTGCTGAGGCATCCAAGCTGGCCACTCCGACTCTTCAGCTGACTTGGTTCGAATAGGATGGGCCAGAGATAACTGAGAGACCTCCATTTCCTTGGCCCATTGTTGTGGCTGATGATAGATTTAGGTAAACAAAGGAACTTCAGTGTTTAAAAAAAGTAACAACCTTTCTTATAATTTTTACCACCCCATCAGTATAGTAATAGAAACCTTTCAAATGAACACCCTGTGACTGCAGTACCATTCAGTGCCAAGTGCCATCTTAGGTGGTAAAATAGGGTTAAATTCCTTCAGCCGAGGGTTGTTGCCTCTCCTCCTGTTGACTTTCAAGTTCTGTTAGCTTACCCAAGCTAATCCCTCTGCTCTTACCAGAAATGACTGAAACGGCATCCATCTTACAAATGTGGGGGGGAAATGATGTAAAGCCCAGGAAAAGGGGCTCTCATCCATATAATTACCAAAGTCAAATCCATTTATTAATTTCTGTTGTGCCTCGGTTGAGAGAGTCCAAGGATCTACAACAGGCTGGCGAGAAGGAAAAAGATAAAAGCTCGGGTCTTCCCATCCTGCTCTGCCCGGCCCTGTGAAAGCGCCCGTCGGCCATTTTGAAAAGGAGAAGACAAGACCGCGGAAACGGAAGGGAATCGGGAATCCTGGGAGAGCAAGATGGGGGAGGAGTTATTTATAGCAGTTCGTCCATTACTAAACACGGAACAGCAAGAGGCCATGCCACTAGGAGTCCCGATCTGAAATAACGATAGCAGGCAGTTTTTCGAAAACTCACCTGTGAGTCTTGAAAGTTTCCTGAAAAGACAACAGAAATGAAGAATACTCTTTAGCAACTCAGATATCAGTAGGCAACTGTCATTTTTTCCTTTTTTCTTTAAGCATGGCACCTGACATCTGTTTGTTTTACAGGCAGAAAGCCTTGCTTTGGCTCACTCCCACCTCTGCTTTCTCATCCCCAGTCAGGTCCTTTGAGCCCTATGACAGGGACAGAGGCAGGCAGGTGAACATCGAGAGCCCACTGCAGTCTCCTCCCTGCCCACCACACTCCCTCCCCACCCCAGCCCGCAGGGTTCCAGCTCCCACCCTGCTGGAATGTTTACTGCAAACATCCCTGATGGAAGGAGACTGAGGCAGGCTGAAGGGGAGGACGTGTTCTCAGAATCTAAAGGTGAAACTAAGAACTGCTCTTTTTTTCCCTCATAGAAGGATTGGAATTCACTTCTGTTAGATTCCGTGGTGATGTATTTTGAGGCCCTGGCTGGCCTAAGGTCTCAATGTTAAAAAGTGTGCTCTGGGGAACAGTTGTTCTACCAAGCCATAAGTGTTAGTTGCTCTGCTGCTGCTGCTGGTAAGTCACTTCAGTTGTGTCTGACTCTGTGCGACCCCATAGATGGCAGCCCACCAGGCTCCTCTGTCCCTGGGATTCTCCAGGCAAGAATACTGGAGTGGGTTGCCATTTCCTTCTCCAATGCATGAAAGTGAAAAGTGAAAGTGAAGTCGCTCAGTAGTGCCCAACTCTTTGTGACCCCATGGACTGCAGCCCACCAGGCTCCTCTGTCCATGAGATTTTCCAGGCAAGGATACTGGAGTGGGTTGCCATTTCCTTCTCCAGGGGATCTTCCTGACCCAGGGATCAAATCTGGGTCTCCTGCACTGCAGGCAGATTCCTTACCGACTGAGCTATCAAGCCATAGCAAAACAAAACTAAGTAATGGTGATGTGTGATCAAATTGTTGTTGTTACCTTGCTAAGTCATGTCCGACTCCTTTGTGACCCCACAGACTGTAGCCCACCAGGCTCCTCTGTCCATAGGATTCTCCCAGCACGAATGCTGGAGTGGGTTGCCATTTCCTTCTCCAGGGGATCTTCCGGACTCAGGGATGGAACCCACATCTGCATTGCAGGCAGATTCTTTACTGCTGAGCCACCAGGGAAGCCCCATGTGATCAGATAGAGTTTGAAAAACACTTCATTCTATACCTCTCCCTCTTAATATTCATAATGCATATTAGCATATGAAAGGGTCTGAGAAGTCATTTTAAAAAAAGAAAAAAAAAAAAGAATCTGTTGACATTGCTTTCCCAGCACTTATATAAGCAAAGAACTTCCACCCTATCTTGCCCAAGAAATCCCTCTTCACACTTCAGGCAACCGGCTCTGTAGAGAGTCCACAGATAGTTTCCCTCAAGGGCATGACAGTAAATATTATATTTCAAGCTATGAGTAGGGTTTTCAGATAAAAATGGGACACTGTGTTAAATTGGAATTTCTGATATATAGTGAGTATTTTTTTAGCAGAAGTATGTCCTCCAAATGTCTTTAAAAGTATTGGTTGTATTTCCCTCATCTTTTTATTTGCAAAGTCTGGGATCCTACGTTGTGGGCCAGACAGTCTCTGTGGCCAGTACCAGGCCTGCTGCTCTAGATGAGAAGCAGCCACAGACAAGGCACAAAGGCACAGGCGTGGCTATGTCCCAGCACAGCTTTACTTATCAACATGGAAACTGGAATTCCATCGCATTTTCACGTGTCAGGAGATACCGCTTTTCTTTTGATATGTTTCCAACCATGTGAAGATGTAAAAGCCATTCTTCATTTTCAGGCTATACAGAATTGTCAGGCAGAGACTGACTTTAGCCCGTGGTTTGGCTACGGTTTGCTGTGGCATACAGTGCTTCCTGAATTCACAGGATTTAAACTTGTGGCTTTTCGTAAAACAAGTGATTGGAAGGTCTGGGTGTGCAGGTTGTCTGTGTCTGCCTTAGGATTGATTCATCATCCAGAGAGAACTAGGTTTTGAGCCCTGCCAATGCGCTTCCCCTGTTTCAGACTCACTTTTTAAAGTAGAAATCAGAACTGGGGTGGCTCATATGGAAGAAGGAGGGGGCAGCCTGGCTTGGGGGTTTCCCCCGTTTTGACTGGTTCTTAGCCCTCGACGTGCTCATGCTCACACCACCTACAGAAAAACACAGCATATCAACCTCCTGCGCAGTTCTAGACTGAATGCCTAGACCAACATTTTTACTATTTTAAAAAATTTAAATGAACAAAATAAATGAAAAACATCAATTTTAACAAGTAAAAAAAAAAAAAAAAAACAACTTCTAAAAAACTTACAACACACAGGAGCGGCTCTTTCCTTTGAAATGACTGAATTGCTTTTGTTCCCAGAGGCTTTGGCAGGACGGTGATCATCAAGAGTAGATTCTCCCACTGTTGGTTTGACGGCAAACCATTCTGTTTTTATAGAAACAACATTTCTACATTTATACAAACACAACATTTTTTCTTAAAAATTCATTATGGCTATTGTCAAAATACGACACTACAATTTTCATTTAAGCAGATTATTTAGACATCAGGGATTCCTTGGTAGCTCAAATGGTAAAGACTCTGCCTGCAATACGGGAGACCTGGGTTTGATCCCTGGGTTGGGAAAATACCCTGGAGAAGGAAATGGCCACCCACCCCAGTATTCTTGCCTGGAAAATCCCATGGATGGAGGAGCCTGGCAGGCTACAATCCATGGGGTCGCAAAGAGTCAGACATGACTGAGCAACTTCGCTTTCACTTTCACTTTTGTATCATAGTCCTGAGAGTGGTGTGAATACATAGGTTAATAGCCCTCTCCACCATGGTTCACATCTCTGATGCACAGAATAGTTGCTTCAAAAAAGTTACTTTAAAGACAATATCCCTGTGTTCCTGTTAGTCTTTTGATAAGCTTTTATTCAATAATAATATACGTACAGAAAAATGAACAAATCGTATTGTTACAGTTTGATGAAGTTTTGAAGAGAATACATACCTGGGTTGCCATCACCTTGATCCAGAAACAGTATATAGTACCAGCGCCCCTAACCCCCCTCCTGTCTCCCTGCTGCTGTTGTTTAGCCGCTAAGTCATGTCTGACCCTTTGTGACTCCATGGACTGTAACCTGCCAGGCTCCTCTGTCCCATGGGATTTCTTAGGCAAAAATACTGGAGTGGGTGGCCATTTACTTCTCCAGGGGATCTTCCTGACTCAGGGATCGAACCCTTGTTGGCAGGCAGATTCTTTACCACTGAGCCACTGGGGAAGCTCCCGAACTCTAAAAAGAAAACCGTCTTGACAGCTATCATCATAGGTTAGCTTTACCTGTTTCTATATTTCATATAGATAAAATCAGACAGTATCCTTCATTTTGCAAATATTTTTATACTGTAAAAATGGTGACAAAATTATTTCCCATGTTTCTGTGTTTCTTACTAATTCTATCAACTGCAGCACTTGGGCGTCAGTTTCACTGTGTTTCTATAGACCACTTACTCCTCTGAGCTCACCCTCACGGAGGCTATAAGATGTGTCTGAGGTCATTTCTACTTGTCAGCTGTGCCCTGTGTGTGCTAAATACCACTCTGGACAGTAATATTGCACAGAACTGTTACAGTCACTTTGGCTGCTTAAAATCAGCAGCCTCAAAAATCAACACTGATGATAAAAGAATTCTGTTCAATAATCTGAAGGGTTGAGGTGTCCATGGCTAAAGAGAAATTGTGTCCCAAAGAAAACAGGGATGCAGGTCAGCTTTGCACTAAAATGGACTTTTAAATTGGGGATTTAAATAGAATGGATGTGTTTCGTTCCAGAAATTCCTACCAGAACCGATAAGTAGAAGTAATAGTAAGACAGATTAAATGTAAGCAAACATTAGGGACAAAAAAATGATGCTTGATTTTGTGGTGTTAAAAAAAATAACTTGACAAAACTAAAGTGCTGAACAACAAAAGAACTTAAGTGGGGGGACTTCCCTGGCAGTCCAGTGGTTAAGAATCTGCCCTTCCATTACAGGGAGCACGGGTTCAACCCCTGGTGGAGGAATTAGGATCCTGCATGTCTGTGCTGTGTGGCCAAAAATAAATAAAAATGAAAGGGAGAAATAGCATCAACTTTTAAAAAAGGAGAATTTAAGTGGGGCAGGGGGCTGGCAGGGAGTGGGTAGTGTTCTAAGGTCCTTACAGTTTGAGGAAGAGAATAAATATGTTACATT
Organism: Okapia johnstoni; assembly: GCA_024291935.2. Taxonomy (NCBI): domain Eukaryota; kingdom Metazoa; phylum Chordata; class Mammalia; order Artiodactyla; family Giraffidae; genus Okapia; species Okapia johnstoni. The sequence continues at coordinate 5,145,469 of CM044327.1, forward strand.
TAGACTAAGATAAATATGGATGTTAAAATTTCTATGGTAGCACTAGAAAGAGTAGAAATTTATAATTTTCCAAATTAGTAGGGGGGTCTTTAGAAAAAAGTTCAGTCCTAAAGAAGAAAAAGAACAGGTAAAACAAAAAGCAAGAAATAGAACACGTTAAAAGCACAAAATAATATGATAGATATGAATGCATATTTGACTGAATTAATAAAAGTTGCAGCAGATGAAATTACAACAGTCCGTGAATCGGGGACAGTGGCAGGCTTTTCCTTCACTTGTGCTCAAGTAGAGCCTCGTTAAGCTTGGAAGAACCCAGTTGACTATTTCCAAGGAAAACTTACTTGGATTCAGTTTTCTGCTCAATTTCCTTTGTAACATTTGTAAAAGGAAGAGGTACTCTACTTTAAGTTCATTGCTAAGTTTGTTGGGATTGCCTATTAGTTCTGATAGCCTAATGTTATCTTTAATAGACTTTGAAGCTGTCGACCTAAGGACCAAGGGCAACTGCATCTGGTAACTGTAGTCTGTGAAATTCACGAGGTCATCCTGGATACTTTTAACTCTGGGAAAAAAAATAAAATAAAATATTGTTGACAGATGCCATTTTAGTAATAAGATTTATATTATCAAAAGTATCATATTAAACTATATTACTAGAAAATTCCAGATAACTCACTCTTGATGTGTTAACAAGGTGTACACCTCCTGTATCAGTATTTCAGGTACTCCAGATTTACAATGAATTGTTCCGTGGATTAGTTCTTTAGGTAATTTAAGTTTTTTTCTTGCCAGGAACTTTAATAGTAGAAAGAGAATACTTTCATCATAAGAAGTTCTGTAAAAGTCTCCAATTACTGTGAATTCACTTTAGTCTCCCTTTAATCCTCAACTAATAATTTGAGGTTTAATGTGATAATTATTAAAAGATATTGTTACTCAGCAAGAAAATCAACTATTATATCCCACTCCAATTTGAAATGAGTATGCCAAGTTTCACAGGTGACTCATGACATAAACCTTAACAACCTTCTTTTCAATACAAGGAAACAAGCTGCCAACCCAGCACATGGTCACACACACATATACAGAGAAATCCAAGATCTCAGGAATATACCTCTTCAAACAAACTTCTCAACAGTTAAAAGTGTCAGTGATTGCTAATTTACCTTTTCCAACTGTGCCCAGTTATCCAACTTGACTTTTAAAGAAGTTCCATTTTTAAAGGATGACAATTTAAGGTCCCAGGGGTAATATATAGTGAATATTTCTGCTATCAGGAAGCCATTTGAAAAATCCCTGTTTCATAGCGATAAGGAAATGAAATAAAGTTCAGTTACTTATACAATTTGCATTTATAGTTAATTAACACCAGTTAAATATTCTATACTGACAGCAGCTAACTTACAGAACTTTCTTGGATCACTGCTCTAAGGAAGCCTGCTATGGAGTAGCATTTGGGTAAGACTAGACACACCAAAGCCCGTGGCATTCCTTTTATGAAGCCCAAACCATTATTTTGTATTGAATATGCATTTTAACAAGATCCCCATGTGACATCTATATACACTGAAAAGTTCAGGCATCTTTCTAAAGGAAAACCAGAGTCATTGCCTACAAACAAAGTCATTATTTTTCTGGAATTTAGTTTGCATTCCCAGAAAAAACATTGACTGCCAGTTATGTTCAGCAAGTGAAATTAAAAGATGCTTGCTTCTTGAAAGAAAAGTTGTGACAAACCTAGACAGCATTCTTTGTTAAAAAGCAGAGACCTCATTGTAACAAAGGTCTGTAGAGTCAAAGCTGTGTTTTTTCCAGTAGTCATGTACAGCTGTGAGAGTTGGACCATAAAGAAGGCTCAGAGCAAAAACAATTGATGCTTCGAACTGTGGTGCTGGAGAGGACTCTTGAGAGTCCCTTGGACTGCAAGGAGATCCAACCAGTCAATCCTAAAGGAAATCAGCCCTGAATATTTATTGGAAGGACTGATGCTTAAGATGAAGCTCCACTTCTTTGGCCACCTGATGCAAAGAGCTGACTCATTGGAAAAGACCCTGATGCTGGGAAAGATTAAGGGCAAGAAGAGAAGGGGACAACGGAGGATGAGATCATTGGATAACATCACCAACTCAGTGGACATGAGTTTGAGCAAACTCCAGGAGCTAGAGAAGGACAGGGAAGCCTGGAATGCTGCAGTCCTCGGGGTGGCAAAGAGTCAGACACGACTTAGCGACTGAAAAACAACAGTGTTCAGGGAGGCTGCAGTTAGACAGCAACTTTTTTCAGTCCCTGATAACTCTCAAACTAGATGCAATATCTAACAGAAAGTAAACTGATCCTCACTAATATGAATGTCCAATGTCCCTGAAGAAAGAGCCTGGACTTTTTTTTTTTTTGAGTTACCAAAGTATTCTCTATTGGCTTAAGTCTAAGTAATGATTGATTGAAATCCTCCATCCTATTTTTTTAGGTCATCTCCCTAAGAGAGCAAGGAGTGTGTGTGTGTGTGTGTGTGTGTGTGACTGTGTGTGTATGAGTGTGAGTGTGTATGTGAGTGTGTGTGTATGTGAGTGTGTGTATGTGAGTGTGTGTGTGGGGGGGGTGGTGAGTGGGCGGGGACGGGGGTCAGTCCCTGGAAAGAGCCCCTGAGCGGATCTCGGGGCTGCTCTGCTGGGCCCGCAGCGCCTGCTAGGCGTCCGGGGACCGGACCTGCTTCAGCACCTGCTGATGTTCCTGGGGAAGAAGGTGAGATCGAGGCCCTGGAGCCAGCGCAGAACCGACCGAGACAGGCGGGAGCTCTTCGAGGGATGAGGATAGACCAGACACTTCTTAGGCTTCCCTCGATTGGGAACTGCCTGACATGGCAAAATTGACCGTGACTTGGGGCGGGCTGCCGCCGACTGTGTCACAAGCCCTCCTCCAGGGCCGGCGGCAGCCATGGCGCTTTCTGGGTTTCTATGGCAGCACCGGTGGGGGCGGGGCCTCGGCTGGGGCGGGGCCTAGTGTGGGCGGGGCCTCAGCGCGAAAGCCCCGCCTCACGGGTCCTCCAGCTTGGGGTCCTGCCACCCTGGGTTGGTGGACGCGCATCCCTGGTCCCACTGGGAAAGGACTTGGTTCCAGGAGCTTAAACCTTGGACGGAGCTTTCAATCACCGTTTTACCCTTTAAGAAGTAACCGATTTAGAACACTCACTCCCATCCGGCTTTCCCTTAGAAACTGACGTTTTGAATGTTGTGGTTTCTGTAGTCAAGCATTTGAGGAGGTTGAGGACGTTTCAGAAGACAAAGACAGTTTTTGTTTGGAAAATGGAAACAATGGAGATTTTGTTCCAAACTGCCAATGGAAAAAAATCTTCAAAATTAAGATGAATAGATGCTTAATGTCTACAAAATTTAATGTACCTATTTCCGTAATTATTACATTGTGTTCATAAAAATTGCGTAATATTTGAAGGTAATTTGTAAATTAGATCATCACACTTCACAAGGATGCCCCAGTGTGCGTGATTCATTCATTCATTGGAAAGTATTTATTGAGTCCCTGCTAGGCCCTGAGCTAGTCACTTGAGTGAAAGATATAGATGATATAGATATAGATGAAAAAAAGGATTGCAGACCAGGCACAATTATAAATTAAATATTTGCACATCAGAGTTATTGACATCCTTTAAAAACTTTTACAGTAAAAGATAAAATCAGTGTGGTTCATAGATACATATTATTATGCAGGATAAAATATGGGATAGACTTGAGAGTAAAGCTATATAATATTTTACTGAATGTTTATTCAGTACATGTTTATTAATATAGCAAATCAATGTGAGTCTGTATATGGTGAAAAAGAAAACCAGAAATGGGGCTATACAAGTGTTTTTTCTTTGCCCAATATGTTTTTCATGGATAATTACTTCATTCAGTGAACTTTTTGAGGAGTTATTGTTCTGTTCTTTGCTGTGCACTAGATCATCACTATTCAATATGGTAGCCACTAGCCCCAGGTGGCTGTTCAGATTTAAATATTAACAAATTAAAATAAAATAAAGTGAGTAACACTGGCTACATTTCAACTGCTCAGTAGCCACATGGGACTGGCTAGTGGCCACCACTTGGTGCAGCATAGACACCACACTATCGCTGCAGGAAGTTCCATTGGGTGGCCGGGCACTGGCTTATTTATAGAAGGGACAGAGATATAAATATCTGAAAAGCTCTGCCACAGTAAAAATATATTCGTATCAGGGAGGAAGCAAATAATTTGGCCTGAGGGAGTGTAGGAGTCCTCTCAGAGGAGGTGACCTTTGATGTGACTTTTATAAGGCAGTATTTTGAGTCGGTTAAGACACAGGCTTTGGAGCACCAGCCCTATCTTTTATTAGTTATGAGACTTATTATGTGACGAGTTATTTTTATTTGTAAAAGATGGAAATAAATAGGATATGCGTCACAGGGTTGTGTTGGATTAAATCAATAAGTTAAGTGAGTGAAGAGCCTGGAACAGTGTGCACACATCACAGGGCTCAGTACATTTAAATATTTCTAAGATGATCATGGAAATCTGTGGAATGAAGAGGAAAGGGGACAGCTTCACACAGAGTTACTAATGTGAGCATAAGCAGATGACATCATCTATGATATGAGTTTTTCATGCGACTTATGAAATAACAACCCATTAGGGTTGGAGAAAGTGTTCAGGCTTCAACATGTAGAATAACCCCCAGATTTAGATGGTAAAGGCTGGAGATATAGGTTAGTGCTATAGATTAATGGCTTGACTGAGAACAGTCTTGCTAAGGAGCTGAAATTTTTCCTGTAGTACATGTGCCAATTGTTAAGCAAATAGATCTCTGCTTCAAATATACCCTTCAGGTTCTGCTGGTTGGAGTTGAAACTGGGCAATGTGGTGTTACTCTCTATATTGTCTGTATATTGTCACCCTGCTTATTTAACTTATATGAAGAATAAATCATGTGAAATGTTGGGCTGGATGAAGCACAGGCTGGAATCTAGATATTCAGGAGAAATATCTATAACCTCAGATACGCAGATGACACCACCCTTATGGCAGAAAGCGAAGAGGAACTAAAGAGCCTCTTGATGAAAGTGAAAGAGAAGAGTGAAAAAGCTGGCTTAAACTCAACCTTCAGAAAATGAAGATCATGGCATCCGGTCCCATCACTTCATGGCAAATAGATGGGTAAACAATGGAAACAGTGAGAGACTATTTTCTTGGGATCCAAAATCACTGCAGATGGTGACTGCAGCCATGAAATTAAAAGACGCTTGCTCCTTGGAAGAAAAGTTATAACCAACCTAGACAGCATATTAAAAAGCAAAGACATTACTTTGCCAACAAAAGTCCATCTAGTCAAAGCTATGGTTTTTCCAGCAGTCATGTATGGATGTGAGAGTTGGACTATAAAGAAAACTGAGCGCCGAAGAATTGATGCTTTTGAACTGTGGTGTTGGAGAAGACTCTTGAGAGTCCCTTGGACTGCAAGGAGATCCAACCAGTCCATCCTAAAGGAGATCAGTCCTGAATATTCATTGGAAGGACTGATGCTGAAGCTGAAGCTCCAACACTTTGGCCACCTGATCCAAAGAACTGACTCACTGGAAAAGACCCTGATGCTGGGAAAGATTGAAGGTGGGAGGAGAAGGGGATGACAGAGGATGAGATGGTTGGATGGCATCACCGACTCGATGGACATGAGTTTGAGCAAGCTCCGGGAGTTGGTGATGGACAGGGAGGCCTGGCGTGCTGCAGTCCATGGGATTGCAAAGAGTCGGACACGACTGAGCGACAACTGAACTGAATGTGGTGTCTCCTTTGCTGAGCTGTTTTAGATTCTGCCACTAGGGGGAAGTAGAGAGCGAGACCTGGAGGCCAGAGGAAGGGAGAAGGGCTGTTTGGATGAAGGTCACCAAGGCAAAAAAGCTTCACGGGGCAGGGGCAGCTGGTGCCAACTTCCAGCTTTTGTTCCCACTCCTGGAGCAGGTTTCACCGTACTCTCGTACAAGTTTCAGCGACCACTGAGAAGTGGTGGCGCTCAGAAGTCTGAGCCCCAGATTCTACTCTCAGATCCCTGCTCTAAGTTCCTCAAGAATCAGCACCCGCTGTGTTCTCTGCCTCTTCAAAAAGTCAGTCTGTAGGGCCTTCCCTCCAAGTTCAAGGCTCTCAGAACTCCTGCTGCTGCTGTTGCTGCTGCTAAGTCGCTTCAGGCGTGTCCGACTCTGTGCGACCCTGTGAACAGCAGCCCACCAGGCTCCTCCGTCCCTGGGATTCTCCAGGCAAGAACACTGGAGTGGATTGCCATTTCCTTCTCCACTCAGAGCTCCTGCCCCTTCCCCTTGCCCTCGCTCTAGCACTAGAGGTCTGGTGACAACAGAGGACGAGATGGTTGGGTGGCATCACCGACTCAGTGGACATGAGATTGAACAAGCTCCGGGAGGCGGTGAAGGACAGGAAAGCCTGGCGTGCTGCAGTCCATGGAGTCCAAAGAGCCATGATATGACTGAGCAACTGAACAACAACCAGAGGTCTATCTCTGTTAATTTAATCATCTCATGTTAATTGTTTAGCTCTTCAGTATCCATTTAACCATTTCCTGATGTTAAATTGTTGTTGAATTCATTAAGTTACTTCTGTTTCCCTGAGGAATGATGCCTGGAGTGTGGTCTCTCTCTACCACTGGCTCATCTACATCTCACTAAGGCAGCTGAAGAACCTGCTGCTCCTGGTCTTCAGATCCGTGGTGTCAGGAATAAAGTGGACCAGCCGGCTCTCCTGGGGGATGTTAAGGTGCTCAAAAACGTCTGCGGATCTTGCGACAGAGAGCCAGAAAATTGATTTGACCTGAGGCAGGATGATGAACTGGCGCTACTGCTCCTGCTCGAAGAAAGCAAGGTGCTTCTTGTGGTTCTTGCAGATTGTTACAGAGGAGAGAAAGTATCAGATCAATAGCAGAATAACAGTTGCTAGGGACTGTGGCGGTTGATTCCAGTAAAGAGCCCTCAAACAGAAAAGCAGCTGCGACTGAAGTTACCTCCTGAGGAAGTTCAGAGACCTGCAGGCATCCTCTGAGTCCTAGGCAACTTCCCACATAAGCCAAACAGCTAGCTAAGTCAATAATTGTTGTTGACCTCTCACATGTCAAAAGAAAATTCAGAGAGCTTACTGGATATGAATATTTTCTTGATCGAGAAGCAAACTTGTCAGACAGGGAGAGGCAGCAGAAGGAGCTTAGAAGCTGACTTTCCGCAATTATAGTGCAGTGGATAAAATGTCTTCGTGTGAGTGCAGTCAGCCCTCAGGCCCATGGCTTCCATAACTGTGGATTTAACCTGGATCAGATAGAAAAATGTTACAAAACACAATTCCAGAAAGTTCGGAAAGGCAAAACTTGAATTTGCCTCCTGCTAGCAACTATTTACACAGCATTTGCATTGTATTAGGTATTATAAGTAATCTAGAGATGAGTTAGTGTATACAGCAGAGTGTGCATAGCTTATAAGCAAATTCCACACCATTTTTAATAAGGACCTTGAGCATCCTGGGATTTCGGCATCCTCAAGCCTTTAAGGGGTGACTATGCACTGTTTTCTACTGTGACTGGTTACTGGAACTTACACTCCTTTTCCTTGATTGTAGCCCACTAGCTAGGAAGCTGTAAGGTCTCATTGATAGGAAGAAAGCTTAAAGTTTTAAGGTTGGAATCAGCATTTGGGGACATCAGGACAGCTTAGGTTTTAGTTAAGTGACAGTGGAAATTTGGTCTAAGGGGGATTTTCAAGCTGCGGCCTCAGGTTTGATTTCTCTACACCACACCTCTCTTCCACTGTGAGGGTGACGGGGCACAGACAGTGGGAACCGACTGTGTTCCGCTCAGCCAGGGGCATCTGTGCTGTACTGGGCGTAACCAGTGCCCCCACCCCACCCCGTCTGCTTCTGCCCACAGGGAGGGGAAGTCTCCGTCTCCCAAGTCATGCAGAAGGATCTCTTGATTCTCTTCCTGTGCCCTCCAACCTGGACTGTGTCCATATTGAAGTGATATTTGAAAAAGCACCTCAGATTATCCCTATAGTTCTTTTAATGTGACAAGAATTACCTGAAAAAGGTATTTTCCACGTGACTTACCTGTGGAGTCCTATCCCCAGGTCACAGGTGCGAGGCCTTGCACCAAGGCCACAGACGGGGAGCCCAGAGCCAAGGTCACCCCTGGAACTGACTGAGCCCCACTGTAACTGCTGCCAAAGCCCCCTGATCCTTGCTGACCAGCTTCCTGACCTCAAATTAGGTAAAAATGCCCACCATGGCACCCTAACCAGTCACCTAATGCCACCCTTCCAGCAGGAATTTTCTCTGTCTTGAGGCTTTAAAAATTGGCTACTAAGCTGTGAAAAGCATCAACCAGGGGGTCAGCCAGCTGTGCTCACAGCGGCCATATTATCTCCGCTGTTTGGTTCTTAAACCCACTCCTTTCTGCAACATTCTGTCTAAAAGTTCCTTTTCAATCCGTGCTCAGCTGCCACATCACCCAAAGATGAAAACGTCTCTCCACAAGGATGTTAGTCACTGGAGTATTTATAGTGTCACAGCAGAATCAGAACAGAATCGGAATAAAACTGTGGGGCCCACTGTTGAAAAATTAAGCATTTCCAGGTGACCATTAAGCCAAGCATGGGAGGCTCTGAGTGTGGGACCCTGGAACAGAGTCAAATCCATGTTCCTAAGGCTAGCATATGTGGCTGGGTTTCCTCCCATGCACAACTCAAGAAGAAAGTTCGTGCGATTCCTTTTAATACCTTCAGATTTTTTTTTTAAGGAGACTGTAACAGAGTCCAAAATTACTGCTTCCCTTCCCCCAGACTGAGACCATTAAATTGAGTCCTTCCTTTCAAAGTCATTTCATGCTTAAGGCCTTATGCCTTCCTGTACATAATGGATATGGATCTGCATCATAATTTGAAACATAAAAATGTAAAATGCTGACTTCACTTTGAGAGAGAGGCCTCAAAAATTATGAACTAGTTAGGAAAATGCTTCTGTTCCTCCTTATGTGTTTGAATTGTCCTGTCCCTGAGAATTAATATTTGTCCTTGGAAAGTGTAGAACTGTGTGTGTTGGTGTTTAACTTACCCTCTGGGCAGTGCTAGGTCCAGACAGGATAGATCCAGAGCTGAGGCCCAACCCCCATGCTCTGGGGGTCAGGCACTGCCCCAGGGGGAAGGGAACCAGTGATGATGGAATCCCTGCTCCTTATGATGGGGGGTTGTTGGCAGGAAGAGGAGCAGCTATTGGAAGACTGAATCCTGGCCCCAGATAGAACTGCCTTCACTCTCAATAGTCCTGGGTTCCCGGAAGTCCAGGGTCTGAGAGATGGTGTCAAGTCTCAAATGCTAGCTTGTCCTTTTTGAGGAAGGAACAAGCTAAGAATCTTGCCTTGGGCACAAGAACGAATGATATGGAGAGATGGAATCACCATTCTCCCCTGCCAAAGAAAAAGCAAAACAAAACACCAAACTCTTTAAAAACCCTGGTGTAGGGTGTTAGTTCTGTCTTGTCTCTGGGTGAAGGAAGATCAGAAACAGGGTTTTCTGCACGCCTTTATTCCTTGGTCTAGTGCAGGCTGCACCACGTTGCCCTATCCTCCAGCCCAGCCTCAGGTCCCCCCTGGGGAAGAAACCCTATTCCTCCTTCTGCGCATTTCATAGACTATCTGCCTGCACGCCTTACCTTGACAAGCCATGATTTTAACAAGGGATGACCCAGGGAGGTGGATCTTCCTGACCCGGGCATTGAACCTGGGTCTCCTGCCTTGCGGGTGGATTCGTTACCAGCTGAGCTATCAGGGAAGCCCTGAGGGGGGAAACGGTCTTCCTGTGATGGAGCTGTCCTCACAGTGAGCGTCCTGCCTCATTGCATCTCCCACCCCACATCCAGCAAATCCTCTCCTGGTTGTTACCAGGGCCTGGGCCCCCCAGAAGCACAGCCTTTCTCTCCTCGAGCCTTTGGGAACCTTCATGGTCTGCGGGGTGAATCACTGGCATGATCCGTTTGTGTTGGGATTCAGAAACACTAAAATCTCCTGTTTCTAGCAGGCAGACCTAATCCACTGCGCTTAGCAATCCCAGTGGATGTTTCATTTTATAGATTTAGGTCATTTATATTCCCCGAAGGGCACCCCTTTTTTTGTTGAAGCCCTAGAGCAGATGGAGAGGTAACAAGGCCTGAATTTTCTGAACGAAATTTGCTCCCGAAAAAGACTGAGAATGATTGTTAAGGCTTTCAAGAGAGAGGCAAACCTTAAACCAATTATAAATAAGAAAGTAGAGAAATTAGAGTAAAAAGGTGGGAATAACCCAAGGGAGCGGATCATGTGTTTAAATTGTTGGTAGTAAATGGAGAACCAGTCACCTGGGTTAAGGGCTGTCTAAGGAAACACAGTGGATACTCTTAGACCTTTTCAGAAGAGGCCATCTTTCACACTGTGTTTCTATTTACTGATTTCTGAACATCGAACATACTCTGTGGTTACAACAATAATAGAAACTAAGTACTTTTTTCCTACAAAAATAAATGTGTTCATTAGTGCTTTACTCCAGCATTTATTTCACCATATTTCTTTAATCTCATGTCAAATACAGATGGTCCCCGATCTACTGGTTTTTCGACTTTAGGATAGTTTGCAAACCATATGCCTTCGGTAGAAATCATACTTTGACGGTTGCATTTGGGTCTTTGTCCCAGGCCAGTGGTAGACTGTCCCGCCAGATTTCTCGATGCTGGGCAGGACCTGACGCTCCCAGGCACTCCCCTGACCACAGAGCCGAGCAACTGATACACGTATAACCATTCTAGACCCAGACAACTGCCTGCTTTTCACTGTCAGTACAATATTCGGTCAACTGCATGGGATAGTCAACGCTTTATTATAAACTAGGTTTTGTGTTAGATGATTTTGCCCAACTGTAGGCTAATGAACGTCATCTGAGCACATTTAAGGTGGGCCAGGCTGAGCTCTGATGGCTCAGCCATCAGATGGCTCTGATGAACTCCCCCCTTCCATGGGGAGGTGTATTAAATGCATTTTCAACATATGATAGTTTCACCTTATGATGGGTTGATCAGGAGGCAACCCCATACTAAGTATGGTGTAGGACTATCTGTATTATCTTTTTATTTTGCCTTTGTAGAATTTTGTCCTTGGACCTTTACACATGTATGTGAAGAGATTTTGATTAGAGGAACTTCACGGTGTCAGTCGGCATTAGGCTGCTCTTACTGCTCCTGATACAGTGATTTGAAAACCAGTGGTAAATAAGACTAGGACAATTGAATCATATTCTTCATTACCTTCCATTATAAAATCAAACACTAATTAGAACAGAAAAAAAAACTGGTTTATTCCAGGGATAAACATCACACTTTAATATAGTAACATACATATGATATGTTTAAATTTGAACAGTTCTTTGATACGATAATCATACCCAAGCTAATATACAAGGTACCAGCACTCTAAAACTTTACAAGTGTCAACTTTTATTTTAATATTTGATATTTGCTTCTCTTACTGACATAAGACCAATTAAGAGGGATGCCTTGTACCCTAAGATGACTTCTTGCTCAGGAAAAATACTAGTAGACACTGTTTTACTGAAAAGCAATTTTAATATGTGATTATATTTAATAGGGTTACTCTATAATAAAAAAGGTTAAATGCATATTATTCTGAAGATATTACAAATTTATTAAACTGAGATATTTTGTAAAACAGACTAAAAGTCTCTAGCCACATAGAAGACACTTTTTTAAACAAACATGCCACAACCTTATTTTGACTTTTGAAAATCTAGAATGATTCTTTAAAAATGTAGTCTTAATAACTTTGGGGTTATATACAATAATAGTTTATCTCCCACAGGTCTCTGGCAGTCAGTCAAGAATTAAGTAAAAAGGAAAATAGGCCCCGGGTTATCAAAATGCTTTATCAAAATTTGATAAATTTATAGGACTCATCCAAATATTTTCTTCTACTTTACACAGTGTTATAAGTATCTTATTATCTTATAAATTCAAATAGTTTAAACTACAAAGTAGGCACAGAGAGGTTTTTTTAATGTTTAATTTTATTTTTTAATTACGTTTTATATTGCACTCAAATACAATTAAGCAGAAGAGAATAACCCCCCGCAGAGGAAACCTTCTTATGTACAGCATCCCTTTACAGTATAGTCTATGCTGAACCCTTGTTTTGTGCAAGAAAAATCAGAAACACCACAGTGAAGGTCCAGAGATAGGGGACATTTCCTAAGGCTTCTATGTTTGCTGAGTAAATACATTTTTTCCTTTTCTTTGAAAACCCCACATTTTAAGGCATTTTTTTATCTTCCACTTTCTACAGCCTTGGGCCCCCCTGACCCCTAGAGTGTGACCCAGGTCCTCTTTGTCAACTAGATATGAAGTTCATTTTCATGGTCCAAGTCTCACCAGCTCCCGGCAGCCTCTGAATGGGGGAGGCTGGGGTGATGTGTGTACAAGCACAGAATAGAGACCCTGATAGAGCCCTGAGTAGGAAAGGGTCTTCAGATACACTGAGCAGGTGTGTAATGTCCCAGACATCTCAGCGTGAGAGAGCTGCAGTGATCATTCTAGTCCTGCCAGTTTCTGAAACAGGTTTGCCCAAGGCAGTGAAGTGACCGCTGGGACCTCTGCAGGAAAGGGGCGATTTGTCTTTTCTTTACTGAATTGATCATTATAATGATAACTAAACATTTAACATAGTGGGTTTCCTGAATGACAGTCATCTTTATTTCAAAAAATATATGAGCTGCTCTTTTCTAAACCATACTCATATTTTGTATTAATGTCAAAAATACAGAAATAATCAATTACAGAGGCCAAAACTTAAAAGCATAAGCATTAATTGAAGAATATAGACCTTCAAAAATATATGAATACTTTTAGTAAGGGTTCACATAGATATTTTAAACATCTTATAGTCCAAAAACAGTAAAAATGCATAAAACATACTATACACTAGTACACTTTAACTAAAATTGCTATTTCACTTCTTCCCAGGTGTTCTCATATCTCTTTACCATCTCTTTAGCATGTTTTAATGTGAAATATACACTATGCAGATGAAATAGAAATTTCTGATTTTCAGACATTTAGAATTATTTTACTCCCTTATCGATACTGTAAGAAATTCTGCAATAACGTTGGCAGCTGGAGCTGTGGGATAAGGTGTAATCTTGGTCTACTGATGTAGTTTCTGATACAAAGTCTGCAGAGCTGGCACAGAGAGCTTGGGGTGGCTGCAAGAAACGTGAAAGTATTTGCTCATTAAAATCAAAATGGATTTTTCTGTGTTGTAAGACACATGAAATCAACCCACAAAAAAACAACAGTGCTTTGCAATAAATTAGGGCAGTATGACCACTGTGTGTTTGTGCATGCCCAGTTTTGTCTGACTCTTTGCGACCCCATGGACTGTAGCTCGCCAAGTTCCACTGTCCATGGAATTTCCAGGCAAGAACACTGGAGTGGGTTGCCATTTCCTCCTCCAGGGGATCTTCACAACCCAGGGACTGAACCCAGCAATGTAAGTGTATACTTTACCACTACACCACCTGGGAAACCCATTAACCTAGGGAAATTTATATAAGCATATGTGCTGCTTTTATTTGTAAGACTTTATTATAATTGAGATATAATCCATGCGTGTTCTTTAAAATATTTTAATCTTCGGGCTTATGAAATTATTGTTGTTTATAAAGCCTCAAAAACAAGGCTTTTTGCTTTTTGAAGGAGATATAAATCTCCTGCTTTATGAAGGACACATAAATCAAAAGCTCCAAGAAGTGTTATGCACTAAAAGGGGAATTTTTTTAATCATTTTTTTTTCTCAAATTAGGTTAACTATTTAAGCCAAAGCAAATTTTACTCTAGTGTCTAGACCAGGCTTTAGAATTTCTGTTTTAGAACAAAAATACTTCATGATTATGTTTCTATAACACACTGTAGATGATGCATTTCCTTATAAAATGGGGCATATTTCAAGATCTGTATTAAGAAATATATATTTAAACAGAATCAACATATCGTTTACTGTCAAAAAATAATATATTTCACTTAACTGAAGGAATACAGAATTTAGGTAAGATGAGAACAAAGAAAATCAAAATCCTAATGATACCTTCTTTATGGATGTAACCCAAGTTAAAAAGTTGTCTTCCTTCAAAATATATTCCAAATGTTATGCCATTGTTATTTTACATGCCAAAAAAAGTCTTCTAATTTCATCTATTTCAAGCCCTTCAAAATGTTTTTAATGCCCTCGTAGATTCTTCTTACCTTCATGTTGAAGCAATAATCTTTCCACCGAACTATTAGAAGTCGCTACATCAACAGGTCGCAGAAGATCTGTGTTTTTGGCATTGATATCTGCTCCAAATTCTAGCAGTAAGTTTACAATTTCTGTACAGGACTGTTGAGCAGCAGCGTGTAATGGAGTATCCCAATATTTGCCTTTTTGTACATCAGCGCCTACACGAAAATGAGGAATGATGGTTTGTGAGACGATCACCTACCTCAGCAAGGGGAGGGAGGTGTATCAGCCACAAAGAGGACCTCAATTCTCTATAATGAGCTACTTCTTTGTGTGCAATATATATGCACATGCAGATTTCATACATATGCTTCATACATACATGTATTAAATCTTAAAATGCAATACACCTGGATGAAGAGTTCACACTATTGTTAGGTCCTCTAATATTTTTCTCTATGCTTGAAAAATCTCATAATAAATTATTTTTTTAAAAAATTGTAAACAATTCCCAAAGTAATCATATTAACTAGTATTTACAGTGCACAATTAGGTTGACACATCCATTTTCCTCACAGTGGATCATTTTTAGGATTATTCAAGAGCTTATTGTTCTTATTCTTCTCATTCATTTTAAGGCATTAGAGCTCTTTGGTTCTTGGAAAACTTATGACTGTAGATATGTGAGCTCTTTGGGTAAAATGTATACAGATTTGTCCCCTTCTCATTCAGGTAGTTTAATTCAATAAATATATAAAGGCACTGAGCCTTTTAAATAGAAGAGCACATTATATTTCTGCATGCAAAGTAAGTTTTTTAAAATGCTTACATCAAAATATCCTTACATGTTAAATTACCTATTACAGTTATTTTATCTTGGTGCAAACCCCTGGCACATGGTGGTCATTTGACACATGTGCAATGAATACGTGCTGTTTAATATTGTAAAGAATAATGATCCCATTTTCCAATACATAAAAAGTTACAACACCAAGACAGTCCTATTAATAAAAATCCATTAAGTCCTTCTCAGCTCTGCTTTCTAACACCATCAATAAAACTGATGATGTTTATAAGAAGCAGCACATTTCATGAGTCCCTCTATGGCCCTCCTGATACTCTCAAATTTCAGTAAATGTATTTGTTTTCAATATTTTAAAATCGAATATAAAAGATTTAGTGAAAAAATTATATTCCATAACAAAATCTCCACAGAGAAAGCATAAATTTCATTGGTTATACCAATTTTATGGGAGATCAGAGCCTGAAAATAACAACCAATCCACAATTACTAACAATACTGCTTCCGTTTGCTTTTTTTTTTAACTCAATATAAAATATTGGGAAGAGAATAATATTGCAAACAAAATAAGGTTGTAAAGAATAAACTCTTCTGGTTATGCAAATTTATGGGTGAACATAGTGAGAAAATAACAATCTGCCAGCCATTATTAGCAGAAATCACGTATAAGATTCTTACTAGGTATAAAGAGAAAGAAATCGTGGATGCAGACACTGCTTGAAGAAGTCTATAATTTAGCCAAGATGAAGTGAGTAACACATAATGGGATTACTAAAAATATACGTGACTTCGCTGGTGGCTTAGGTAAAGAATCTGCCTGCAATGTGTGAGACCCAAGTTCCATCCCTGAGTTGGGAAGATCTCCTGGAGAAGGGAATGGCAACCCACTCCAGTATTCTCGCCTGTGAAATCCCATGGACAGAGGAGCCTGGAGGGCTACAGTCCATGGGGTCGCAAAAAGTTGGACACGACTGAGGGACTAACACTTTCACTTTCATATATCAGAGTCTGAATGAGTGTCATAAACAATAAAAACCACAGAAATCCATTTACTCATTTTATGTATATTTTGAGCACTTGCCACATGAGAGGCATTGGGCTAGAGGGAAGAGTTGATGGGAAAAAAGATATAATTCATATCTTAAAAGAACTCGCAGTCCTAGAGTGGAAGATACCACATGGTCTCAGAAGATTATGAATAGTTTCTTAGGGGCTGAAGCTGAACCTTAAGGAATTGGCTTATTTCAAGAAAGTGAAAGGGTATTAAGTCTTCTTGGGTAAATTACAAAGTGGGGCAAAGTCTTGAAAGAAAAGGTTACCTAAGCAGTTATAATCCCTAACGTTTCTTTTGATAGGTTTGTTCACGGAGACAGAAATATTTGGCACCATTATATCCAACCTTGAGGATTTTAATGACCTTTTATAGGTAGGACTTTCGGAGCTTTGAGGTCAAGTGGAGTTACCACAAATGTGCTTCTTTTTATGGATTTTAGAGTTATAGTTGAGGATGCTCAGAATAAGAACATTTTTATCCATAAGATGTAATTTTTAAAGAAGCTTATTTAGAGAAGTCAATACGAAGCTGAATAACTGCCTGCGTGTACAGACAGAATGGAAGATGGGGTATAGAAAATTACCAGCGTAAAGAAGCTTCCGGACGCAATGGGACTGCTGGGACATGCAAGCTACATACAGAGGGGTTCCCAGATGAGGAATGTCTTGGTCAACATCTACACCCCAGGATATCAGGATTTCCAGACATTCGTGGTGACCTGCCAACACAAAGGACAGGTGAGTCTGCGTCTCCTGAACACCGGTCCCCTCACCTCCAACACACACAGCTCCCCAGGCTTCTCCCTGCAGCCTTATTCACTATGCATGTGGCTGAAGGATCTTTCTCCCCTTGTCGCTTCACCCAGCTACAGTTACCTCTGCTGGCTGCCTCGTGCGTAGGGGAAGGAAGGCAGGACTCCAGCTGGGGTTTGGCGCCGTATTCCAGGAGCAGTTCTGTGCAGCTGGTGCTGCCTTGTGAACACGCGTTGAATAAGGGGGTCACGCCGTCTATGGTGATCGCGTTTACCTAAACCAAACCAGAGCTTTGAGAATGAGAGTCACAGAACCACTCGCCATTCGCTGTCAGGCATTTAAAACAGGTATGTGTGTGGAAACATATTAACTGAGAAGGTGTGTGCAGTAAACGTGACAAAGGCTATTTAAGCTCATACACACATCCATAAGCAGAGCTGGAAAATGCAAAGGGAGAAATAGAAGCATGATGTGGTGGATAATCTGCAGGAGTGGGCATGCAACTAGTGGAATTCTGAAAAAAAAGAGAAAAACCTCTAGAATCAAATACACAGAAACGAATTAAATGATTAGGTACTTTGTAGTTAGGGAAAAAAAGGTACAAATGTAATAGTGATGAAGCCACTTTGCTGGCTGGAGGCTGAAATTGGAAATCCTATTTCTGAGAATCTATCTAAAAAAATAAATTCAAAAGATGAGCAAACTTTATAACTTAAAGATGTTCATCTATTGTTATTTAGAATTGTAAAAGCAGGAAATAGCTGAAAGGATATTCCATACCCTGTGGTGTGCTATGCATTCTTTTACAAAGATTGGAAATCATGCTTGAGTGCTAGCAGGCAATTTGAGAGCTTTCTTTTTGTTCTATTTTTGAAAACTACTAAGAAGGCAAGAGAAGCAAAATGAGGACTTTGCCTGCTTCTCTCAGTCAGCCCATGTGGGACGGGGAACGCTTTTCGGGGGCACTTACATTGGCTCCGGCTTGCAGAAGTGTCCTGGCACAAGCCACGTGATCTCCAAGGCAGGCTTCGTGTAACGGGGTGACATGGTCTATGGTCACTGCGTTGACATTATAACCCTAAATATGACACCAATAATTTTGAAACGTGAGCAGAAAGTCAGAGAAAAATCCCCTGTGTAATTGTCACTAGAAGGTGATAGCAAAGACCACAACATCTCAGGAAAATCGGGTTTCAGATTAGCAGGCACAACCAGTTCAAATGCCCAGAGCCACGCAGCTGTTAGATCCCTTGAACCAAACTGTTGTAACCATCATATTGCAACCCACACAGCCTTAAGTGGTTTGTCCAACAGATTTTGAGCCACCCTGACATATTTGGGGCAGCCCGCTCTGAGCCCCATCAACTAGATTATATGCTGGTGGTTAACCAGTCTCAACATAGAGTCAGTTAGATGTGAGTTTGAAGTGCCATAATGCAGTACTTTTTAAAATTCAGATTGCTACTCTATAACCTCTAAATATATTGGTATGATTAAATGAGATGATACATGCAAAGCAATAATGATTAAAATGCCCAGCATACAGAAAATGTCTTATTTTATTATTCAATCAAAATTAAGTAAAACTTAAATATTTTTATTCCAAATAAACTAATGATATCAGTCTAAAATATTTAAATGTTGCTAGGAAAAAAAGATTCCTTGCCTTCTTGCTATATTTGATAATTCACTCTATGGACAATCATACTACCACCATCACAGGAAGATTTTCATGGCCAAAGCCCCATAACAACTTATAGGTTACCATGATCTATAATAACACCAGGAAGGACATGAAGAATCTTAAAATGAAGGCAAGAAAATAAGTATCACCCCAATCTTTGCTACTAGCAAGTGGCAATTTTTTAAGATCCCTTGAATCACCCTGTCAGAGGTTTCAGATTGGCTGGTCTGCAGCCAGACCCAGAGAGCTGATTTCCAGCCACTGCCCATGAGGGTGACCAATGACAGAAGCCTCTGCAAGGGTCCTGGTTCCATCTCACAAGGGCTCTGGACACAGCCTCTGACCCTCTCGGCGGGCCTGTCTGTGAACATGCGCTTACAAATCTCCTAAGACTCTTCTCTCCAAGAACTGCGTGACCCTTTCAGAGGGGTTGCCCTTCAGCAGTTAGTGGTGGTTTTGCAGTTTTTATTTGTTTTTCATCAAGTGATGAGCAAACCACATAGTCACTGGATTATCCCAGAACTGGAAGGCCCCAAGGAGCATCTTGTTCTGCCACCTCGGTTCACACGTGAGTAACAGGAAGCTCTGACAGGCTGTGGTTCACCTCAAGTTCCAGCCTGGAGTCCGGGTGACCAGAGCCCAGGGCAGTGCTACTCAGAGTGAGTGACACAACCCTTCCTCCCCTGGTAGGCATCTGAGAAAACTCCTGTCTCCCTGATCCTGAGAAGCACCAGGGCAAGGACTTCCAGATCTGGGTGTGCATTCATATCCCACTGGGCAAGCCAGAGTCCCTTACACTTCAAGAGGAATCTGTGCTTTTCTTTTTTCCTCCAGTGAGTCTGATGATCAAAGAGGTGTAAAAATGACTGTTCTGTGGCTTTCATAGGCAAATCGCCATAACATACTACATATTACCATAATGTAAAAAGCATTGTTACAGCATCTGGTCTGATTATCCTTTCTTGGAGATTTTATGACTGACCTACGCCTGCAATTAGCTGCACACCATTGTACCGATGTAAGCATATTTCAAATGTGTAATGAATAATACATACATCCAATTACTTCATGCTTCAATGTGCCTATCAATGAACAAATATACTGTGTGAGAAATTTGAAATACTAAGACTTAAGACTATACCAAAATATTTTAAAAGGTGTTTCGAAAGATAAATGAGAAACTATGGATTTGGCTAATAATATGAGTTAAAATAAAAATCTAGTAAAAGTTATTAAGCAATTTTGTTGTTTTTGAGTTGATTACTATTGATAATGAATGCTGGATGCTCAGGGAATAGAGACATATTTTAAACTATAGGTTATATCATAAACTTATGTATTATATTACATTATAAAATTGTATGTTATGTTTTACCTGTGATAATAATGTTCTCAGAGCTAGAAGACGACCTTGACTGGCTGCTTCATGCAGTGGGGACCGATCTGCCCAGGAACCTTCCAGAAAAGAAAGAAAACAAAAATCTACGAGTTAGAGCAAACCCTGATGGTGGTGGTTGTTGTCAACTCTTTTTCAACTCCACGGAAATGGCAGCCCACTCCAGTATTTTTGCCTGGAGAATCCCATGGACAGAGGAGCCTGGCGGGCGACAGTCCATTAGGTCTCAAAGAGTCGGACACACAGGAGCACGCTCGCACCCGGCACCAACTCTTTGAGGTACGTGTCATTATTACTTCTGTTTTAAAGTTGAGGAAGTGAAAGCTCTAGAAGAAATGAAGACATTTGAAAAGAGTCACATAGTCTAATTCCAGAAGTGAACTGTTACAACTCCGTCGCCATTGTTTCACCTTTCCATCCAGCATTATTTCCTGCTTATCCCCAAAATTAATAAGCCCAACATCCAATTCTTTGAATTATCAACTGAACAAAGAGTCATCTTTGATTAGGTTTGGGGTATTGTTTCTTTCCAGGATGCAACATTCCCATATCATATTAAAAGCAGAATTGAATTAGTGTACCCCAATAACTATTGGTTAATAGGGCAAATCTGGTAGCAAAATAATAATTTATAAGAATTGAAGCCTTATGTTCTACAAAATAAAATGCTAAAGTCACCATCATAAGTAAGTCTTTGGGGGTAACAGTTATGTTTCAAGTTCCATCTATGAAGATAAAATTCAATGCTTTCAAAATCATATGCAATTGTTTGTTTTATCATTAAACAACTTGACTGTGGAGCACAGCTCTGGAGGACTTCAGAACATAGATCAGTTTTCATGGTGAATGTTTAAGTGAGCAAATTATTAACTTTCCAAACAGACTGCATGTGTTAAACCACTGTGTTCATTTATTCAACACAGCAGTAGTAAATTAACAAGGTTTTCAGTAATCAATGCTTAAATAAATGTTTGGATTTAAATATTCATTTATAATATTTATAATGATTTATAATGCTCCCTCCTATATAATGGGTTAATAAATTTCATTATCCTTAATTTATTGCTGAACTCTGTATGCTGAATTGTATGAGGCTAATCTGTTAGCACCGCCCGTTCTTCCACTGTTACTGGCTAATGTGGCAATTAACCAGATGCTGGCACTCAGAACAGTCTACAGAAATGGCCTTTTGGATTCATTTTGGACTCATTTCTTTCTAGTAAATTATTAAGGCTGTAAGAGGCAGCAAAATTAAATAATACTTACAACTGAGGGGTACTAGATATTCCTATTTTACATACAATTTACCCATCAAAATGATTTCATCAGTCTTCTGGACCATTCAGCATTGCTTGCTGTTGTTCACAAAAGACAGAAAAAATAGAAAAGCATCATGCAGAAAATAGGCCACATCAGGGCCAAAATAAAGAAATGTAAGTGTTTATTGAATTTACCACCCATCACAGCCCCCTTTTCTCCTCCAAGATGGTCACAGAGCTTTCTGTCCCCACTGTCATTCTCTTTATCACCAAGCCTCAAGTCCTTTATGGTGGAAGAAAAAAAAAAAAACCTGAAGCCAGAGTTTTGTATGTGCATTTGCTATTATCTCTCTTCATAGGACCTCCACTGGCATGAAAAGGGAATTAAATGTCACACGGTCTGCAGGAGAGTGTGGGTGGTGGTCAGTGAGAAACCCACTGGGAATATATGGTGTGGGTGAGGGCTCCCTTGGCCTGAAAGGCTGGGGCCAGTCTTCTGAGAGCCACTGCCCTGTTACTAACATTTTCCCGGATGGACTCAGCTCTGCTCACCTGCCCAGGAGCCCTGCTGCCTGTTGGCCTAAAAGCAGTGGGGTAGGCTAGAGGAGGAGGAGGTGAGAGAAACGGAGACCAGGAGGAAGAGAGAGATGAGATGCAGGCTGGAGCCCAGAAGGGTCATGGAGGAAAAAGACTGAGGACTGGGCAGGCCTGGCCTTGAATCCCAGATTAGGGCGGTGGCCTTCAGGGAGGCCCTGCGGGTGAATTTGCTCATAAAATACGAAAAATACTACCTGTGAGGCAGGATTGAGAGCAGGTTGGAAAGGAGCATGCTAAGTGCATGCCTGCCATGTAAATGCACAAGTAATACCTTGCATTCTTTGTTAAATATGAACTGATAAATACAGGAGGTTTTTAATATGAATTTAAAGGAACAATTCTTCTCCAAAATTAGGGGAACTCAAGCCATAAGTAACAGCATCTATTGACCGAAATGATTTTCAGTGCTATCAGCTTAATTAAATAAACCATACAAAACAATTGAATGATTCATAAATGTATTTAAGCCAATGATCAACACTGTTGCTATCTTTTTCTTTCCTAAGTAAGCTCTGAGAAATAAAGTCATAGCGATCCATTACAGGAGTAATTTATAGTACATGCTGGTAAGTCTATGAAAAAAAGTTTTTGTTTTGAATTCTGCTTACTTAACTCCCAAGCAACCCCACCTGGTCTGCTTCCTTATAATTCCTTAGATGAATTTCTATAATTAATCTGGTAACATGTGAGAATCAGAGGATCCATCACGCTCCGGTTTCTGTTTTGAACTAAACCTTCACCCCTCCCTGCTTCTCCCTTTCAAAATCTGAAAATCAGCAACTGCAAATTTCTATTCAGATATATTCAATATTAAATATCTTACCTTTCAATACAGATATGCTTTACAGTAGAAAGATTTATAAGCTTTCTCAAGACCAAACAAGAGATAAACATCTTCGTTTACAACTTTTTAAACTCTATCATCTTATTAGACTTTACATTGGGTATCTAAGATTTAAAAAATAAAAGTTCAGTTGAACTCCTTAGGATAAATTATTCAATGTGAAAATATTTTACAAAAAGTGTGTAACTTTCACCAGCTAATCTAATGCCCGCTGCTTCGGTCTCCCTGCAGCCACATGGGAGGCAAGTGCCTATATTTAGAAATAACACCGGTTCCAGGGCATCTGGTATATAATTTACAAGGAGAGCCTGTCGTATTCTGTAAACAACCACCTTACCAGAGCAAAAACATTCACGTTCTCAGATATTTATGGGTCTGTAGGGGTCTATAACATACCTAAATCACCATCTCCCCATGGCACTTCAAGCCAGCCACTGTTGAGGTAAATCCGACTCATATCTTTTTTTTTTTGATCAGCATTAAAAACAAAAGTCACTTGCCATGTATGTGTTAGCTCTGTTCAGCCATTTTATGGAACTCTAAGCTCCTTGTAATGTGACCTTTCACCTCCAAAAAGAAAAACAGCTTTTGGAAAATCAGATTTCTTTTCAGAATTGCCTCTTATTATTGCTCACTGCTCTTTGAGAAACTGACTGTTCCCAATTCATTGTTTTTTTCCTCTTCCTTATAGTATGTGCTCTGCAAAGAAATAAAATTGTTACACTTGGATCTCTGCCCAGGGTTATGATGAAACCACTTTATTTTTCAGAAAGTCTTTGCCTTCTCCCCATCCTAGTCCCATCAGCAGATGTAGAAGCAGGACTCATCAGAGAGCAAATTCAGGAGTGGAGCAGGCGGCTCTCTGGGTTTGGGTTACCGGATTTTCCTCAGTGGTCCCAAATAGGAACGTCAGGACAGTCATCTCAAACAGGAGATGACTAGGAAAGGTGAAAAGCAATGACTTCTTCATATATGAATCAGAGAGCAAAATGCTAAACACTTTACAGACTGCAGGTCTTAAATCAACAATCCTCCTTGTGATGGATGTGGATTTACTGTGAAGTCGAGAACCTGAAACTTCCACGGCCGCTTTTTAAAACTATGCAATTTCATGTTATTTGTCTTAAAGAATATCCAAAGATGTGGCGAAGCTTCAGATTCAACGACATCTAACGTATCCCTATCCACAGGTTTATAAAATACTTTTAAAATCACTGGGGATTTACTTACTGACCCTTACTGAGTACTTTTCTGTTGAGCAGATTAATAGAGCCACACAAATCCTTGAGGACGTGGTCGATTAGGGAAGTAACATGTTGCCAAAACCAGTCTCTTTAAAGACTGAGACTGGCCTTGTCTTTCCACTCAGATCATGTCATTGTCGTTCATTTTCTGAACATATGCTAGTCCAGATCTGAGACCGCCAGAGAGAGCTGTACCCCGGGAACCTCGGGTCCACGTGCAGACTTGCCCGGACCTGCCACTTACTCTGATTGATTTCCTGCTCATGATCCAGCAGCCCTCCGTTATCTTATAAGAATACAGGGTATGGGCTGAAACAGGAAAAAACAAAACACACCCACACAGATAAACGAAAGCATTGCTGCGGTTTGTCTCAAGAAATATGACTAAATTTTTAACGAAGTAGATAGTAGTTTTCCCATGAATATCCAAAATCAAGGGAGAAAGACTATTTAACATACTTCATAAAAACCAGTGACCACTGGTGCTGTGGACAGGGCCTGCTGGACTTCATCACAGAGACCTGAGCTCAGAGGCCAGCACAGATGGACTCTTGAACCTCAGTTTTCTCACCTTTAAAGGGAAGGATAATTCTGTTTCCATCATAGGATTGTAGTGAACGTGAATGTACTTAGCACATTTGTGCTAAATGCATTTGAAATATGACAATACAATCCAAATTCCATGTTAAACAAATACGGCTGTACGTCTGTCCTATGAGCTTTTCACTGCATCTTCTATACAGGAAGTAGAGTAATTTAATTTATTTAAGATAACAAAACTTTAGCTCATCTTATTCCTCTTACATGTATCTGTAGGAGATATAAATGGACAGGGAACAGTCAAAATTTAGAGACAGTGGTCACATCCACACAGGGAGCTCTTCAATCAATATCTCTATGCCTAGCCTTTTCTATGAATTTTTGTGACACATTACAAAATTTAATTCTGGACACTCTTGTAGATATTTTGCTGGCATCTCAAGACATTTCTAAAAGGAAAGTCATCACCTTTCTCTCAAAACCAACTATTCTTTTTGCTTCTCCATTGCTTTAAGACAGGGTTACCATCCCTTCTGTCACCTGGCACTAATAATATGATCTTAAATTAAAGCACAGCTGTTTAAAGGAAAGCTTCATATGTATTGACTATTTCCTGTGCTTTTTTCAGGGAGGCAGTTATTATTAAACAAGTTACTTCTCTTTAGTCTTTTATTTTTTGTGGATCCGCATCTCAAGCTCAGTCCTTGCCTCATCTACACTCACCCTTGGGAGGATCTCTTCTGGTCCCACTGATATAAATATTATCCACATGTTGATCACCCCAAATTTGTATCTTCAGATCAGCTCTGCCCTCTAAATTCAAGATGTGTATTTCCAACTGACTCCTCACCTTTTCCGCTTGGCTATCTAAGTAGACCATGCAACTGAACACGCTGCAGACTGAACCCTGGCTATGATCCTCCCAGGTCGCCTTCCTGTCAGGAAATGGCAACTCCATCACCCAGGTGCTGCAGGACCAACAGCCTTTGTGTATTCCTGAATTTCTATTTCTCACACCCCACAGTCAAACACTGGTAGGTCCTTTTGCCTCGACCATTCAACTATAATCCAGCTTCGACTATTGCCTCATAACGTCCACTGCTACTACCCTAGTCCAGGCCACCATTATACCCGCCTGACTTCATGCAAATGCCTCCTGACAGGTCTGTGTGTTTCCATCCATGTGCTTCCGATAGTCTATCCAAAACACGAGGATCCTTGTAAAGTGAGAAACATTCCAATGGCTTTCTTTCTCCCCTGGAGTAAAATCCAAGGAATTTCTGACCAGTGTGACCAGTTCCACCCCTCCCTTACGTCCACGGTCCTCGTTCAGCCATGCTAACCATCTGGGCTTCTGTGCCCTCTGCCTGCGGGCCTTCTTTCCGAGATACACACACGACTTATGGCCAACTTTTATTCTCCACTGGAACTGCCTCTTAGGGGAGCTCTTCTCTGATCACCTTTTATGAGACCATCCTACCCTTATGACAGTGCTCTTTCTGTCTCATTTCCCTGCTCTGATTTTCTTTGTAGAACTTATTACTACTGCAGTGGAAGATCTTAGGAAGTGGGACTTGCTCACTTCATATTCCGAATACCTACCACGTCAATAATGTCTATTGATGGATGAATAAATACTTGTCGATTTGTTAAATTGTCTTCTTTGTAGTCACCTGTTGTTTTTATCCATGCTAATTTGTTCTTAATCTTTATTGATCACCATATTGTTAAAAAGTAATGAAAAAGAAATGTATGTTGGGCTGGGTGGTTGGGGCGGGGGGAAAAATCAGATTGCTTTCTCGGTCTTTTAAAGAAATGAGTATTTTATCCTATTTAAAAATATGATTTGCATGTTTTACAAATTTATAACAATTTCTAAACAATATTCATCGGACCCCAACCATTCTATAGTAAATGCAACTTTTACACTTAGGGGAATAGGGGGTTGTTTTTATTTTTATCTCTAAATCTGCACTTCCAACCTTAAGTCTATCATCGACCATACTGACGTTTTACAAAAGTGTACACTTGTTCTTTTAAAAAATAATTCCCATACACAGTTCCTTTTTGGCACTGTGCTCATTCTCCTCCGTGGCTTTCGTATTTTTATTGTTAAAATTTTTGCCAGGGCACTTTAAGGAAGTGCTTCTGTTCATTTTCTTGCCTCCTAACTTAAATGTTTCAAAATTCCCATATTTAATTGCTTGGAAATAGTCTTTTCCTGCTCAATAGTAGCTTTTCTGGCTCCCACACCAACTTAGCTGAACCAGAAAGGTAAGCAACCCAGGGACTACGAGTTTACCCAGGTGTTTAAAACACCGTCCTAAGAAAGAGTCTGCAGGGGCATTTTCCAGACTCTCTCAGGTGAAGGATACAGTGCAGCCCTTGGCCATGCCATACATTTCCGGGTCAGAGTCCACATTCTGGAAAGCACCCACAACTTCAAGTTAGTACTTGCAAAGACAGTATCGTTTATTTCAGGACACCGACAGACTTGCAACGGCCGCTCTACTAACCTTGACTGGTCAGAATACCCCAGCTAGCTTTTCGCTTAGAAGAACATTCTTCTACGCTCGCTAGCCTTCTTTTCGGGAGGGTCTGCTTAATACAGTTCCCTTCAACAGAAGCACCGTCTGTGGGCATAGTGGGGTTGGCGTTTCTGCCTGGACAGCCAGGGTCACGAGGCAAGGGCTCCAGCCAGAAGCAAGGTCAGCAGCTGGATTTCTAACTACTTTCTTTCCTTCCCTTCGTGCTTTCACAGAGATTCCTGTGTGCTCACTGGAGGAGGGCCTCCACGTTGAACTCTGTGCAGAAGCACAGGGAGCAGGGCTGGCAGGGGTGGGGGCTGGGCCAGGGAGGCAGTAGCTTCTCTATTTTTAAAGTGGAGACCCAGCTGTTGCCAGAAGTATTTAACTATCTGGGTGACACAGAAAGTAAAAATGTGCAAAAAAATAATCGCCTTTCCTAGTCAGAGACAGAATAGAAATGTGCTCTCTCTTGCAAGCGTGAAAGCCTGTGTGAAATCTCTACAGATCCATCCAGTGTAAAATCGCCTGTTGATAACAGCAGTAAACAGTCTTGCAGCCAGAAAGCTCGGTCGTGACGGGTGACCGGCAAGTCTGTCTCCTCCATCCTCAGGAATAAATAGTGTGTGCATTAGGGTCAGCTGGTAGCGAGCTCATGTTCTCATCTTGTAAGGATCTAAGTTTAGAATTGGCTTCTGTATAAAATCAAGTCTTCCTATTTATATAGGCATAGTTCCCTATTGTGATTTTTTTTTTTTCTGGAGGTCATTTCTAGACCAAAAGACGTCAGGAGTCAATTTAAGTACAGCTGAGATTTCTCACCCTAAAAGGCAGAGGAAGGAGTAGCTGGACAGAAGAGAGGAAAAAAGGGAACATGTGCCTGGTATTTTTTTGTTGGCGTGTAAAGCTGAACAAGGAGCATGGTCCACGACTGAGTCAAGAGCAGGGGCTGAACCATGACAGGGTGCCAGGGATTAACTGAGCTGGTGATCCTGTTACACGGTATTAACCTACTGAGATGGGTCTAGATGAAAAATGGTTACAGATTCCATTATCTCTATTTTTCACCCACTATTATTAGGTTCTACTTTCCATCTTTATAACAGAAAAAAAAAATTATTGGGGTACTACTTTCTTATAACAAGCTGGATAAGAGAAAAAAAAAACATCTCATGAGTAAGATTATTTCCCCTGTTAATATCTGCTGCCACATTGCACTGCCAATATTTACTTCAAAGTTATCGTGAATGAATACCAAGAATATCCTTTCCTTATCCCGGATTAATTTTTAATCCTTGGAACTATGTGACCTGGGGCAAACAGCATGATGATACCTCAGTTTCCTTTTCTATAAAATGAGGAACTTGGAGGAGATGGTTCCTTTCTGGCTCCAACATTCTTTGATTCAGAGTCTAAGACTGATATAAAAGGGCAGGGTGGTTATATGAGCTCTGGGCATATTATATCACTACACGAGAGGCCAGACATTGCCAATAAAACTGCAACTTGGGATCAGCTTAGCCGAGGCTATGTGTATGGGGAAGACGTTCCTAGGTGGTGAGAAAACCTTAGAGGGTGGTCTAGAAGGGGCTTTTTGAGTCCAGAGTAGTTACAGGAGACGGTTGTCACAAACCACTAGTTCTTCACCACAGGCTGGTACCCATAAACGGAGTTCAAGGATCTAAACAAGATGAAGAGTAAAAGTCAACACTAATCTTTGTTTCTAAAAACAAACTTCCGTTTTAAGCTTTTGACATTTCGGCTTTGCACTTTTCTCTTGTTATTGTAAAATAAATATAGAATCCTTTATTATCAGAATTGGGGCAGCTTTTGGTCTTAACAATTTTGGACTTCTGGTCTTAAAAGGATCTATTTCTATGTCTGTCTCCTCTACTAGGCTGTGAACTCTGAGTACGTACATCTGTCATTTGACAGGTCCACCACTGCACCTTTTATAACGAGCAATCAAAAAAATTCTAGTTTAAAAGAGTAATTTGAACGTAGAATTCCCAAGAAGCCTCAAGAGGGCTTTCTATAGTCCATAGTGAGGAATAAGCAAATTTCCAGTGCAGCGGAGGAGAAGGTCACTGGATTTGACTATAACCACATACTTAGTTAGGTGAGATGTGTGTGGCTTACAGAATACCTATCTATAATAATTCATATAAATAATTAGGTGGACAAAGGAGATCACAATTACTTCTTCCAAAAACTTTACATACATCAAAAGTATAAGTAATTTTTTAAAGCGACTCTACGGAATTGAAGGAAAGTGTTTCAGTTAATTTGCTGGAGAAAATAAAGGATGAAAGATCGAACTGATTGTGCACAGCTGTATGATTTCACTAAAATATGCACAGTGAAGGGAATATGTTTGGGACAGCATCATTGAAATGCTGGGTGTCTATGATCGTATGAATAAGAACGTACTGTGAAATCTCCAGACATAACATCTTCCCAAGTGTAAATAAAAAAGTGGACTAGATAAACCACAGGATATTTTCAGGCTCTGAGTAGGCAGATGTTTTAAAGCAAAGCAGGATTAGATAAAACACTAAGGAAAAATAAGAAGAATTATATTTCATAGATCATATTGGGCTCTGAACATGTCTCAGAAAATGTATCTGAGATAGACTATAGATTGGAGGTGGCATTCTATTACTACCCACGAACACTAAAATGAAATTTTACACCTTGTAGGAAGGATATGGGAAGTGACCCAGGTCAATTCTCTTCCCAGGAGTCATTCTGTTCCCGTTTTAACAATGTTACTGTATCTGAAAACACCAGGACCTATGTTTGGTCTGGTTACCAGTCCTCAGTGATAAAAGGACAATTAAAGTTGAAAAATCAAACCAGTCCATCCTAAAGGAAATCAACCCTGAATATTCATTGGAAGGACTGACGCTGAAGATGAAGCCCTGATACTTTGGCCACCTGATGTGAAGAACTGACTCACTGGAAAAGACCCCAATGCTGGGAAAGATAGATGGCAAGAGGAGAAGAGGGAAGCAGAGGATGACATGGTTGGATGGCATCACTAACTCAGTGTACAGGAGTCTGAGCAAACTCCGGGAGATAGTGTAGGACAGGGAAGCCTGTGTGCTGCGGTCCATTGGGCTGCAAGTAGTCGGACATGACTTAGCAACTGAACAGCAAAGTTGAAAAATCTTCACAGAAGGACACTGAAAATCATCAAAGAGATGGAGGGGCTTCTGCAGGAGAGAAATCTTATTACTTTTAGATACTTCAAAATAGAAGGTTGGAATCTAAGAGGGATTATGATAGAAATCTACATAATCATATAAGACCCAGTTAAGTGTGAACAAACTTTTTCAAGACATTCTGAAACACTAGGAAGTTGGATCATGTTCTGACAGTTTTAAAACCTATATCTAGGGCACAAATGTAAACTCCTTTTTTTGTTTAAGTTTACACAGTTACAAACTTTAGGAGCTCACTGCTCCAGAATGGTGTATTTAGGTAAACTAATGAGTAACCAACAGGTAAAGATTTTTGAGGGTGTATTCCTGAGCTGGGGGACTTAGATCACTGGAGTTCCTCCACCGTCAGGAAAGGAAGACTAAGATGAACAGACTCCTGCTTGGATTGGGGTTGACACCTTCCCTTATTATAACTACAAAATATTTCAAACACATACGCCATCCATCCCCCCGGTTCACAGTTACCAACTCATGGTTAGTCTCGTTTCACCTACAGTCGATCCATGTCCCTCCCCATCTCTAGTCCTATGATTATTTTGAAGCAAACCTCATCATGTCTTTCCACCTACAAATATTTCAGTTTGTATCTTTAAAAGATGCAGGCTCTTTGTAGTCATAACTACTATATCATAATCTCACAAAAACACTATTTCCAAAATATCAGCTTCTACAGGTCAGCAGTTCTTATTTTCTAAGGAGCCATCCAGTTCATAAGCTTCCCCCATGCCTAAATTGATTAAATCCTTTATCTTGGGGCAAAAATCTGTAGTCTCTCCCCTTTTTAATATCTTAAAAATGTAAAATTCCTACTCTTAAAAAAAAAAAAGAATGCTTGTTTTCTCTAAGGTGCCAAGGGTTCACTAACTATAGGACACTATCATCACCTTAAATCATCACCAAAATACAGCTTAAAACATCACCAAAATACACCAAAATACCTGTTAGCATCAAATTTCCACCCTTGCAAAGTCACATCTGGAAAAGGCCATTATTCAGTTCTGGTGGCTGCCTTGCTTCGTTACAAAGCTACGTGTACATATAAGTCTTAAGCGTCATTGCTGAGCCCCATTCTTGCTCCATTTTACTTTGCAGTGTTTTTTCTAAACATGAATACCTACATCTAATGGCCTAGTGATGAGGATAAGGGCAGATGGGGTCTGAAGGTAAACTTGATCAAAGTCTCTTGGGAAAAATAGAGGGGATTGTTACCTAATAGTCAATCCTTGTTTCAAGGGTCATCCACCTCTTATATAAAGGTTGCTGGGAAACCTACAGTGACATCTTGTGGTCCATGACAGCTCCTGTCTTGGCTGGAATTGAGTGCTGAGGAGAGGCCAGAGGGGTCGGAAAAAAACCCCAATTACCAAAAATATAGTTGGTGTTATTACAAAACATAGCAGTGCCTAGATGCTGTGGTGAACAATACTTTCTGAGTTTGAGTGCATAAGACTTTGAGAAAAATGTTATAGAAGAAGGTCTTCCCAATTTTACCAATTTTGGGGGCTACAATTAAAAAACTTTAAGTATAATTAAAAATTCCAATTAAATATAGTTTGAAACAGTAATATATCAGTTCAGTTCAGTTCGGTTCAGTCGCTCGGTCATGTCCGACTCTTTGCGACCCCATGAATCACAGCATGCCAGGCCTCCCTGTCCACCAACTCCCAGAGTTTACCCAGACCCGTGTCCATCGAGTCAGTGATGCCATCCAACCATCTCATCCTCTGTCGTCCCCTTCTCCTCCTGCCCCCAATCCTTCCCAGCATTAGGGTCTTTTCCAATGAGTCAACTCTTCGCATGTGGTGGCCAAAGTATTGGAGTTTCAGCTTCAACATCAGTCCTTCCAATGAACACCCAGGACTGACCTCCTTTAGGATGGACTGGTTGGATCTCCTTGCAGTCCAAGGGATTCTCAAGAGTCTTCTCCAACACCACAGTTCAAAAGCATCAATTCTTCAGCACTCAGCTTTCTTCACCGTCCAACTCTCACATTCATACATGACCACTGGAAAAACCACAGCCTTGACTAGACGGACCTTTGTTGGCAAAGTAATGTCTCTGCTTAGATGCTGTGGTGAACGATACTTTCTGAGTTTGAGTGCATACGACTTTGAGAATAAATGTTATATAAGAAAGTCTTCCCAATTTTACCAATTTTGGGGGCTACAATTGAAAAACTTTAAGCATAATCAAAAATTCCAATTAAATATAGTTTGAAACAGTAATATATACGCACACACAAAACATCTTTTCAGGGTAGATCCTGAAACAAGTTGGTAAATGGCTTCTATTGAGGAAAATATACCTGTCTCCATTGTCCAGGGAACTAAACAAGGAGGAATCATTCTCCCTCAGCTGTTCTTACAGGTGATTTCCACCAAACTCAAGTGTTTGTTAATATTGAGAGCTAAAAATTTTGAAAACATCTTGTATAACATTATAAGTGAAATATCAGCAAAACAAATCTAGCATGAGAAATAATTTTCCTAAGAAACCTCTTATAATAAGGTTTCCTATTTTTAAATAACATCCTGGCCCATAAACAGAGCAGAAAGATAATGTCGTGTTACGATATCCAACCTTGCTTTTGCAGAAGCACACAAAGCTGCCGGAGTTATCTTGGAATGATTCTGAAGCAGGTAACTAAGGTGACACCAAACAAAAATGTCACAGGTAGCAGGGCACTGACTCCATGAGATGAGAGGGGCTAATCCCTCGGTTTCTCTACTGTCAAGGTTCGCTTATTAGAAATAATTCTCTTATTACCTACGATGCTTGGTAGAAGTCACTGATAAAATCATCCACCCTTGGAGATTTTTTGAGGAAGTTTAAAAACTAGTGACTATGTATACATTGTGATTTTTGGACTGTTTAGGTTCTTCATTTCCCAAAAAAATTCAGCTTTGATAAGTTGTGCTTTTTAGAAAATGGTCTATCCCATCCAAATAGTCAAAGTTGTTGGCATTAAGTTGTTATGTAACAACCACTTATTGAAAAATTTCAGTAACATCTGCTGTTGTGGTCTCTC
The DNA here is from genome assembly GCA_024291935.2 of Okapia johnstoni. Taxonomy (NCBI): domain Eukaryota; kingdom Metazoa; phylum Chordata; class Mammalia; order Artiodactyla; family Giraffidae; genus Okapia; species Okapia johnstoni. Next base: position 5,178,747 of record CM044327.1, read on the forward strand.
CAGTTCCCTCTGTTGTTTATCTGTAGCTCTGTTCTGACAGAGGTATGCTAATGTTAGTTTTTCAACAGAATATCTTTTAGTTTTGTTTATAGTTTGTTTATAAAATGTTACTTTATTCATTTCTATGTGTAGCTTTATCATTTTCTTCCCTCCGTCTCCGGAAGTGCATTGTGTTGTTCTTGTCATAATTTTGATTCCTTGACCTATGAGTTCCTTAAAGATATTTTCTCCAAACGTAATGAGCTTTTTGTTTTTCTAATTGCGTTCTGTTAATGATTTCTCCATTAATTTCACTAAGAGCAATGGATGTGCTCTCCATCAGAGGTCAGCACACTGTGGCTTCGGGCCCAAGTCTGGCCTACCATCTGTTTTGGTGAATAAAGTGCTATTGGAACAGAATCCAATCCATCCTATTGTACATCATCTGTGTTTACTCTGATACTATAACTGCAGACCTGAGACGGCATGGCATAACAGTAACTGAAAGATCTATTCTCTGATCCTCTGCAGAAGAAGTTTGCCAATCTCTGGCCTATATAATATTAGACATCTGAAATTTCTTGAGATATGCTTTATGGCCCTTTGTATACTCAATTTTTGTAAATATTCAAAATATACATGAAAAGAATGTGAATGTAGAGTTCCATTTCTTAGTTAAGATCTATGCTTTAAATTTCTCCTGTAGCTGTAGAAACTAATATTCCATGGTTTAGATGTGGAGAAAGTTCACAAACAGACAGGCATGATAGACCCTAAACTTATTCAGAGTGGGCCCTGTAGCAACTGTAAATCATAGAATGTATGGCTGACTTTCCACTAAATGATGCAAATATAATTAGGCATCCACTTAGGAAAAACTGGAATTACATCATTCCAAAAATCAATTCCAAGTGGATAACTGGAAAGGAAAGCTTTAAGAAGAGAATATAGGAAAATACTTTCATTATCTTGAAATACAGCAAGATTTATTAAAAATTAATTACAACAAATTATTAACCAAAATGGAAAAGATTTCTAAATTTGACTATTTTAAAATTAAGAGCTCCTGTTCATCAAAAGAAAAACCTACAAGTGAAACGTCAAGCCATGAAAGATACTTATAAAGAGCTTCTTTACATTGTCTTCATTTTCTATCTAATTGTTAGAATATAAAAATAACTTCTAAAAATCCATGAAAGAAGGACCAGACAACATAATCAAATGGATAGCAAAATATTCAGCAGGCACATCACAAAAGAGAAGTACAGATGGCTAATAGACATGAAAATGGCAATACTAGAGAAATGAAAATTAAACCTATGTGTTCACTAGATTGGCAAAAATTAAGAATATTGGCAATACCAAATATTAGCAATAATAGGAAGCACCACAAATTTATATGGTGCTGGTTTCACTACAGACACAACTATGTTGGAAAACAGTGTAACACTATCCAAAAAAAGCCAAAGATATTCATGCTGTTTGACCTGGCGATTCCCATCCTAGAGCCATACCAAGTGATTAGTGCTGGACATTTACAGCAATATCACTCTTAATTACCCTAAACTGGGAATAGAATTTATAGCATTGAACATGAATAAACTTCACACACACACACACACACACACACAGATAAGTCTTCCTATCATACTGTTCAGTGAAAAAAAGCAAGTCATGAAAGAATACTTAGAGAATGATTCGATTTAGATAAAATTGAAAATCAGGCCAAATCAAACCTTATCAACTTAGGATGTACTCAGAGGAGTGAAAACTATGAAGGTAAGAAAATGATTACAAAGTCAGTCACTCTCTCTTTGGGGACAGGGAGATGTTGTGGTTACAAAGGTTCACCTGGAGGGCTTCCGGGGTGCCAAGCACGCTCTACTTCTTGACTTGCTTGGTGGTTCCATGGGTTTCTGCTTTGGTGTTTTATTAAATTCTATAAATGAGTTCCCTGATAGCTCAGTTGGTAAAGAATCCGCCTGCAATGCGGGAGACCCCAGTTCAATTCCTAGGTCGGGAAGATCCCCTGGAGAAGGGATGGGCTACCCCCTCCAGTATTCTTGGGCTTCCCTGGTGGCTCAGCTGGTAAAGAATCCGCCTGCAATGCGGGAGACCTGGGTTCCATCCCTGGGTTGGGAAGATCCCCTGGAGAAGGGAAAGGCTACCCACTCCAGTATTTCTGGCCTGGAGAATTCCATGGACTTGTGTAGTCCATGGGGTGGCAAAGAGTTGGACACGACTGAGCGACTTTCACTTTCCCCTTCACAAATGAGTTCTGTTCATTTGTTGTTGATATAGTTTACCTTTTGATCAAGAAGATGCCAATTAACAAAGAGAGGCTAGCCAACCTAGGTTGTAATATTGAGGGGGTGGTGGTGGTTGTTGCTTAGTTGCTAAGGCATGTCCGACTCTTTCGAGACCCCGTGGACTGCAGCCCACCAGGCTCCTCTGTCCATGGGATTTCCCAGGCAAGAATACTGGAGTGGATTGCCATTTCCTTCTCCAGGGGATCTTCCTGACCAGGAGTTGAACCCGCATCTCCTGCATTGTAGGCAGATTCTTTACCATTGAGACACAGGGGAGCTGGGGGAGGAGGTTAGCAGCAAAGAGAGCCCCAGTAAGGGATGGGGAGGTGCCTGGCTCTCCCCACCCTGGGGTCCTTTACTCAGGGGGCCTCCCCTCCAGCCCCCCGCCCCCGACAGCCTAACCCTGCTGAATGCCTGCCCTATGAGTGAGGGGGCTTCAGAGCCTCTCCTAGGTGTGCAGACAGGTTACCGTTCACCTCCAGGGGACACACCAAGATGACCCAGGAACTTCCTCTTAGCACAGACAGTGCGCACTGTGGGAGGAGGGAGCAGCCCTCCAGCGTGGCTGAGGGCAGAACTGCCCATCCTGTGTGCATCAAATGACCTGGGTGACCGTCAGAGCGAATAAGTGAAAACGTGTTTGCAAGAGCAAAGAGCTGGGTCTACTGCTATAAAATCAGGTAGTTCACGTTATTTGGTGACCCACAACAGCTGTTCTGAACAGCTCGGTTGAGAACATCCTCTGTACTCTGGAATAAGGCAGGTGAGGATATGGGGGTGATAAATCTACAGAGAGTAGCTTGGTTTCTGAGTGCTAAAAGCTTCTCTGGTACAAAAAGGATTCAGCAGTGGTCAACATAACGTGAAAGAAATGCTATGTGTTTCAGAGCTACCAGTGGACTTCAGATACCATCAACTTCCGCCGCTCACAAATGGCTTCAAAAGCCCCGTGAGTTCAGCAGAGACACCTCGAGTGCGTTTGCAAAGCATGGGCTCTGTCTTCAGTCTTGCTGCCACTCCACCAGCTTTACGGTTTGAACTTCCAGACTGACATGCACATACACACACAGAGTCAATGGCTTAAAAATAAAAGGTCCAAAACCCACCCACCCATCTTGCCTAACTCCTCGCTTCTGCAGATAAAGAAGCTGAAGTCGAGAGAGGGTAGGGGGTGTCCTCGGAGTCACCTGGAGCGTTACCAGCAAAGCAGGACTGAATAGGAGACTGTCCGCTCCCTGCCTGAGTTTTCCCAACCTGTGATGTTACTCCTTAACCACAGGCGGATAAACTGAAACCAGGCAACATAAAATAAGCAAGGCAAAACAAAACCTAATTACCAACAGCACCTACATCCTCATGTTCTTGTCGAGATTCAACGAGTTTATGACTATACCTGAATATTCATTGGAAGGACTGATGCTGAAGCTCCAATACTTTGGCCACCTGATGCAAAGATCCAACTCATTGGAAAAGATCCTGATGCTGGGAAAGATTGAGGGCAGGAGGAAAAGGGGGCAATAGAGGATGAGATGCTTGGATGGCATCACCGACTCAATGGACATGGGTTTGAGCAAGCTCTGGGAGACGGTGAAGGACAGGGAGGGCTGGCATGTAGTCTATGGGGTTGCAAAGAGTTGGTCACCACTGAGTGACTGAACAAAAGCAACAATATAACTGTGCCTGTTTAGAACAGCCCCTGTCAGGTAACCAAGAACTGGGGTAAGTGTTTACGGTTCTCATGAAATGACACTTTTCTCATCCTTTCCGTCTCTTCACCCACTTTGTTAACGCACTGTTCTGGCGCTACTAAACATCAGCGTGAAGTTTCAAAAAGCCCACAAACCCATACAAGGAATGCAACCAGCAACCTGTGCTCTCGAGTCGGAGGACAACAGCTGCTGGGTGGAAAATCTGATATGCATCCGGACAAGAGCTTAATGCAAGAACAATTTTACACATAATCCACTCCTCCCTGTAGTTCTAGCCACAAATAGTTTCATCACCACTAACCATGTGCTCATGGCGGGTTTAGAGGCTGGCAGTAGCTGAGGAACTTTATCTTGATATTTTTCATGAAATTGAAGAACGGGTACACTGACACGTGTTTCTGCCATGTTGAATATACTTGCAGAAGCAGGTCTTAGAGCAGAAAGCATAGAAAATCGAAGGTCCCAAGTGTTCTGGCCTCAACTCCAACTTTGCTGGGCAGGGCGACATCCCAGACACCTGGGCAGAGTGGCCCGGTGTCCTGAAGGCAGTCTGTCCTCGCCCATCTACCTCCAAACAGGAGGCCACCCCACGCTGGGGGCTGCTTCTCTGTCTTGCCCTTTTGTTGCCTTAACCACAGAGAAGGGAATTCCCGACACTGAAACAGATCATTCCTCCTACTGGAATCCTCTAGCTGCCTGTGCCTGAAGAGGCCAGTTTGGTGCCAGGGCAAAAGAAAGATTTTTTAAACACTTATTTTTATCATTCCTACCACTGTGCTAATTAAAAAAGTGAAAGTCGCGCAGTCGTGTCTGACTCTTTGTGACCTTATGGACCGTATAGTCCATGGAGTTCTCCAGACCAGAATACTGGAGTGGGTAAGCCTTTCCCTTCTCCAGGGGATCTTCCCAACCCAGGGATCGAACCCAGGTCTTCCCATTAAAACAGGTACTAAAGAATTTGGGGCCTGGGAGTAACATACAGAGGCTCCCCAGGTGGCTCAGGGGTAAAGAATCTGCCTGCCAGTGAAGGAAATGCAAGAGATGCAGGTTCAATCCTTGGTTTGGAAAGATCCCCTGGAGAAGGAAATGGCTACCCACTCCAGTATTCTGGCCTGGAGAATTCCATGGACAGAGAAGACTGGCGGGTTACAGTCCATGGTGTTACAAAGAGTTGGACACAACTGAACACAACACACACACACACACACACACACACACACACACACACAGAGTAACATACAGACTGGCCTGAAGGGGAAGAACTGAAACCCGTAGGACTTGTTCTAGCAGGTATTGATTCAAAGTTTTACATCAGCCAAATCCCTTCCTGCAACATCTAAGACCCGACAACTTCCTGGTCTGCTTTACAGACAGAAAAAGAGCGATCCCCTCTCAGTACAGTTCTGATATCTGGTTTCTGGTGTGTTTCTATTCACGGTACATGCTTTGAAATACCATGTTCAATTTCAAATGAACGGAGAAAAAAAATGTTTAATAACATTTGCAGCTTGGCTCAGAAAGTTTAAAAGATTAAGAATAAAAATGCATTTGCTTAAAGTGAGAAATCAAAAGGTAAACAAGTAGTGTTCTTCTCCAAAAGGCAAGAGGTTTTTGAGTTCCTGTGAGGTGAAGAAGCTACTTGAATATATTAACAAACATTAACTGATCCCAGTAAACAAAATACACATAAAGGATTTGTTTTATTTGGGGAGGAAGTCTAATGCCAACTCATGAGGTTAAAAGGACACAGGGAAAAGGGACAGAGTGTCTGATTAAGAAAAAAAGAGGCGTGAGGGCATTCTGTACAGATTTAATTTCTGGACAGGATGGATTTCCTGTCTGCATTTGTTCCCCTAGAGTCTCCGGATTAGCATTTACTCAGTGCGCACAGGGGCCATCCCACCGGCCGAGGCAGGATTAGAATAGATGATGCCCTACAAAGGAGCATGATACTGTCCAGTAGTTGGGAGAGGACAGTGATGATGTGAAAAGGGATCGTATGCATGGAAAGTCTTTGTGGATTACAACAAAAGCAAGACATTATCATCAGAAAGGGCGGGGTAGGTTTTATACGCAACATATGAAGCAAAACTGTGCATGTACTCTGGAATATATACATTTGATTGGTATTTTGCCAAGTTCCAAACATAGCATTCGAAGATTCTGCACAAGTGCTAAGTCACTTTAGTCATGCCCAACTCTCTGGGACCTTACGGACCGTAGCCTGTCTGGGTCCTCAGTCCATGGGATTCTCCAGCAAGAATACTGGAGTGGGTTGCCATGTCCTCCTCCAGGGGATATTTTTGATCCAGGGATCGAACCTGCGTCTCTTCACCTCCTGCATTGGCAGGCAGGTTCTTTACCATTAGAACCACCTGGGAAACCTCAAAAAGCTCCTATATTCAAGAGCACTGCTGCTGGACTATTATGATTCTGATATTACAACAGAGAACTGGATTTCCATCATCTCATAAGACAAATGGCCAGTATTCTGTCAGAAGCATGACTCCTTAAGTGTCTGTGAAGACTGTGCTAGCCTGAGCTCCCTTCTGATAATCTGGGAGGGTCATCATGAGCTGCCGTAGTCTCAGAAATGCTACTCTCCAGTTTGTGAAGTGGCTGGAAGACATTCTGATTTGACAAAGTTCTTTGTCCATCAACATATTCCAGCCAAGCTTTCGGTAGTAAAGCTGGTTTCTGACTTAAGCTTCACCCTGATCGTAGACATTGCAGGAGCACGCTAGCCCCTGAGACCTGCCGACAAACAGGCTTAATATTCCTGCTGTTTGTATCATCCCTTTGTTCCCCATTTACAATATACAGTTTAATGCTCTCATTCTGAAGAGAGAAGACTCAATCATTATTTGTGGTTTATTTTCTGAGCAGAGGCTTAGTCACCTTCATATAATCTTTGCAGTAGCCTGATAAAGAAGCAGTGGTTCTAGGGTGGGATGAATTGAGAGAGTGGTACTGAAACATATGCACTACTGTATGTCAAACAGACAGCTAGTGGGAAGGTGCTGTGTGACTCAGGGAGCTCAACCTGGTCTCTGTGACAGCCTAGAGGGGTGGGGCGGGGGGTGGGAGGGAGGTTCAAGAGGGAGGGAAAATATGTATACCTATGGCCGATCCATATTGATATGCTTCAGAAATCAACACAGCATCATAAAGCAATTATCCTCCAATTAAAAATAAATTAAAAAAAAATTAAAAAAGAAGCAACAGTTCCTTAAGAGCTCTTGAAGGGCTGTTTTGCAAACATGTGTCTAGGTTTCCAGATAATTTAAATACTGATAGACTTTGAAAGTATTCAATGATTCTATGAAATAATGCTGCATCCTCTTCCCAAATACAGTCCACTCATTTTTTTAAAGGTTTACTTTTCTCTTTCCTCATAAGAAAAAACAACTTTTTTGTAATACATGTTCAGTGAAAAGCTGTTTTGCTGGCTTATTGGAGAGACCAGCTGGTATAAAAAAAGCAGAGAAAATAAAGGGAAAAAGCCAACTTCCTTCTTGACTCAGCTCTTCGCTGTTAGTGTTGACACGATTTTTTTTTTTTTTTGTCTTCCCTATTCAGCTGCCAGGAATTAAGAGAAAAAAATAAAAGCACGAGAAGGACAGTTCGGTGGAGGAAGTTAACATCCAGGGTTTTGCGATGTTGGAGGTTCAGAAGCGTCAGGCCTTCCTCTGGCGGCCGCCATAACAGAGCAGCAGAAGTGTGCTGCTGCATGTCACTGTCACACACCACTACACACTCGGAGAGCCCTTCCAGAAGAATCTTAGAGCCCTTCCAGAAGAACCTTAGAACCCTTCCAGAAGAACCTGGCTTCCTACAGTATATTCACAATCAGGTATTTGACCAGGATTGCCCAGAAAAATGTTTCTGGCCAAAGAATTTCTGTCGAGAGGAGTTTCTTAGACAGAGTAATAAGATGGTAGGAACAAAATGTCTGCAAGTCGTTGAAAACTGTGAACTAGCCTGCCCACACCACAGCATCGCCTCCAGGTCCTCACCATTCTCACCAACCTGCTGACACCCGGGCTAAGATCCCATGTGACAGCTCAGAATGTCCTGCTTTTTCTGTGGAGCCTGTCACAGAAAAATATCTGAACAAGAACAGCTTGAGTCCTGAAGGCACATAACCAACTTCTCATTTTTGCTTGTAGTTGGGGGAAATTTTACATATTCGATATTTTTTAATTTTTAAAAACATTTATCTATTTATTTGGCTGTGATGAGTCAGTTGCGGTACGTGGGATCTTCACTCTTCCTGGCGGCATGCAGAGGTTAAGACTCTGTGCTCCCAAAACAAGGGGCCCAGGTTCGATCCCTGGTCAGGGAACTAGACCCCACATGCTGCAATGAAACACTTTCTAAATAGTTAATATTATGTTTGGAAAGGACCAGTGGACAAATCCCATGGATGACACAGACACCTTACAAGCTAGAGACTTGGTGTGCTGCAGTCCATGGGGTCACAAAGAGTTGGACACAACTTAGTGCCTCAACAATAACAACAGAATCCCTATGCTGCCTGCAATATGATTTATGCAAAGATCAGGAAGCCCAAATTATAATTTCCTTCTCCACAACAGCAGCAGCCTTCCCCTAAATATTGAGCTTACTTAAACAGAAACCCTCTCTTTCACGTTCCTGGAATGTCACACCAATTAGATATGCAAGCATGGTTTCAGGGCTTAATATTCACTATACAAGAGCAATTCTCTCCAAATCAATAAGGTCTTGTTTTGCTCCTTCCTTTGAGTAACAGTAAGGATACATAAAACTTTATTCCTCTACTAGATTTTACTGGATGAGAAATTTCATCCTAACTACAGGGAACAGAGAGAGAGAGAAAAGCTCAAAGCTCATGGACTGTAGCCCGCTGGGCTCCTCTGTCCATGGGATTTTCCAGGCAAGAGTACTGGAGCGGGTTGCCATTTCCTTCTCCAGGGGATCTTCCCGACACAGAGACTGAACTTACATCTCCTGCATTGGCAGGCGGATTCTTTACCGCTGAGCCATCAGGGAAGCCCGTGAGGTTCTATGTATTTGCACTGTAAGAGCACTGGTACATTTTCGTGTCCAAATCCCCATCCTGACCATGTCCAAATTCCCCATCCCCATTCTTGACCATGGCTCAAGAGGGAAATAAGACACAAAGCTTTCAGTGCAGAAACTCCTTTGGTGCATCATTTCATTCCCTAGATTACTTACTACTTTGACTTGATGGATGATGGGGACCGTCATTTCTCTAGTGAAGGAGGCAGAATTTGGAAAACAGAAGGGCTCATCAATCTTCTCAGTGGTTAATCAAGGATGTGTTTGATTGTTCCTGAGGGATTCACTCACAGAGTCATCATGACTTATATGCTCATTATTTAACTGCTATCATGTCTCAGGGTGCTGAGAACTCTTTAGAAGAAGATCATCTGTTAGCACTCTGACAGTGGACTACCTGACTCAATCGACTCACAAGGACCGCTGCGGCGTTACGATGGGAAAGAACAGATTTTCAATGCGCCGGCCTTAACTTTAACTGCATCCTTGTCAGTTTTCATTTAAATCAAGCTGCACGCTTGATGATGGAGATGCACTGATGTTTCTATTTAAGAACATCAATGGCATTTCTGTATTAAATGTCAGTTTGTTTGTGCTCTGCCCATAGCTTAAGACTGTAACCCTTCTGGAAAGAGTTTATGTATTTCTGAATGTTTCTGTTTTGCTCAGTAGGGGTGATGGTGACATGGAAATTTTAGCTCCTCTGATGGAGAGAGGATGCCTTCGTGCCATTGGACATAGCTGTGCCCATTCCTGACGGGCCCCAAATATTTTCTGTTGTTCTAATCCCTAGGAAAGAATGTTGAATGGATACTCAGTTATGACTCATTTTATAGAGTGGTTAGGGTCTGTAAAGATGTGTGTTAACTCACATCATATTTTAAATAAAATGGGACAGTTTAAACATTAAAGAAAAATCCCTCTTTAAGTCCAACATCTGAAAATTCATAAGAGTCAAGCGGTTCTGTTCACGAAGGCAAAGGGGCTGTGGGAACCTGTCCCCTCACATTGCCCTAGCCTCTCAGTCCTTGAGGGGCTTCTAAAAATCTCCTAAATCTTCTTAGAGGCCTTATTTTAAAAATCTTGTCCCCCAGTTGCCCATGAAGAATTATAGGATTGAGAAAAGAGACCATTCTAATACATGTACTCCTCAACCTACATGTCACAGAGTATGCTTGTTTAACTACAGGCCACCTGGAGGTGCTAACAATTGAACAGTTTTTAGGCTCCTTAAGCCTCTCCTCCCATGACCTGATATTCTTGGGGCATTTCCAGTATGAAAAGCCAATGGTCTGCTTTGTAGCATTGCTGTGAGAAGGCTGGAAAGAATGAATGATTTGTTCTTTGTGCAGCTGGTGAAGAAGAAAGGCCAAAAGTTCTTCATAGGCTGTGAGTGGACACTTTCTTCCTTCAAGAAACTATTTGGTGGTGGTTTCAGAAGAGGCATTCCAAATAACTCCCCTTGCTTTCAATGGCATGGCCTGTCACCGGGGATCAACTTTCCTCTCTCTTCCCCAGGTTAGAAAATGAGCTTCCTGTGCTGAGATGAAGCAGGAGTCCACATTCTGAGGATGTGCGGAGCAGATTCGGCACCCAGGAGGTATTCGACCTCCGAGACGTAGTTCACGGAACACATGTAATGACATGTTGACTCATTACACCTGGGATTTTATAAAAGTACTCATGGTGGTGCTGGTTTCCCTCACGAGTTGGGGGCTCTTTCTTGCAGGCTGAATCCAGTAAATGCATTGGAAAACTTGTAATAGAACTTTTGACTTTAGGATGTGCAATCTGAGGATGCATGTGTTTTTCACTTTGGCACCAACCATCTGACTCTGTCTTTTAGCAAACATTTATCCTTCAGCCTCTGCCTCCGTGAACCAGGCTTGCTCAGTTCCACATCTAAAAGTTCTCTCTTTTTTTTTTTTTTCTTTTACATGCAGCTTGGTTCCATCCTCACTTATACATAACCAGGTATGTTCTGCTCTTGAAGTTTTTCCTTCAGCTCCGCCTTCTTTAGGCTCTGATACTCCCGATGGACTTCCTTAGGGAACATTCACTGCAGAACTTAACAGTGTTCAATACAGCACCTTACAGATTTCCTGCGTGCTTGCTGTTTGCTGGTTTTACGTGTACAAAGTTTGGCTCCACTGACCCAAGTTTCCTGTGACTCAAAAGCAACTCGTACACTACATGTATTAAATACATGTATGTACACCCACATATATGCACATATATGCATTCATCCATGTGCACATAGCACATAATACGGTGCCAGGGGCAGAGCAGGTATTCAAGTGTTTACTGAACTGAATTAAATTCAGAACTGTATCAGTTATGTCAATTAACAAGAAAAGTAGCTTATTTTCCTAATTTGCCATCCTCTAAAAGAGAGTGCAAATTGAAAAGCAGAAGGTCTAGACCTAGTTTCCATTCTTTGACTATAGTTGTTATATAAAATTTTTAGAGTTGACTATAACCATGCCACCTATATACAAAATTCATTTTTAAATTGTTCACCAACACACTTTTCATTCTTCAAAAGGCTTAGTGGATAAGCAATGAGCACACTGGCTCTTGTCTAAAAAAATTCTTTTGGTAAGAAAACTGTGCACCTACAGGTAAAGATTTAGGCAGGAGATATATGAGTTAGAGGGCTTCCCTGGCGGCTCAGATGGTAAAGAATCTGCTTGCAATGTGGGAGACCTGGGATCAATCCTTGGGTTAGGAAAATCCCCTGGAGAAGGAAATGGCAATCCACTCCAGTATTCTTGCCTAGAGAATTCCGTGGACAGAGGAGCCTGGTGGGCTACAGTCCATGGGGTTGCAAAGGGTCGGACATGACTGAGCAACTAACATACACACATATGAGTTAGAGGTAATAATAGGTTGAGAGATGAAAAGGTGAATGGGGAGGGGCGATGGGGAACTGGGAAGCTCTGGAGCGTGATGAATGAGGACACATGCATGATGATGGAGAGAAGATGCCTGTGGTTAGCACAGCTTTTATTTAACCGACGAACCCCGGGTAGAACCTTCTTATCTCCACACTATCTCCTCTGTGCTCCCCGAGCACCCCTTCAACCGTGCAAATCAGCACTCACCATGCTTCAAATTACTTGGTCATCTGTTTATCTCTCTCACTAGACTATACATACCTTTAGGAGACAGAAAGTGATTTGTTTGTATATTTCATCCTTAATGCCTAGCACTGTGCCTTTGATACAGAATATACACAAGTAAAAGGTATGGAAGAATATTCCTAGGAAACCAGTCCTCTCCTAAGCAATAATGAGCTATGCTGCATTCTTTAATTCTAAAAATCTAAGCATTTCTCCAAATACAGAGGAAGAGGAACAATATTAATACATTAAAATATGACAAAGCCTTTTGCACCCTGGAAACTTTGTTCTCAGATTCCTGTTTAAATTCACAGTATTATATTTGTCCCTTCCAAAAAAAGTGCTCTGGCATTTCCAAAAAAATAGTAGAAATGTGGGCAAAATGAAAGTCTCTTAAAAACCTTTTTGGTAGCAATTTTGATTATAATGTCATGTTTCTTGCCATAGAAGAACTGTTCTATTTATTCCAGTTATTCTTATCTGGTGATTTTCCATTAAGTATAGAAAATGTGTCCCCAGACTCTCACATTTGCAAGGTATTTTTATACCTTTACACAATGAGCACTATAAAAGAACTGAGCCTACAGGTTGGCTTGACATTTTTCAATGCTGAGATTCTGAGAAATGTTCCCAACATGACTAATCTCACAATCAATACAGTAGCAACGAAACCCACAGGAAACAAGTTGTTCCAGTGGAACAGGTATAATGGGCATGCCTGTTGCCCTTGCTCGCATCAGCCATAAAGTTAAACCCCTTCAGCTGTTTTGAAACCTGGGATGGATTCTACTGATGGAGAAAAAAGTTACATCATACAAAGTTCTAGCTGCTTTTCCTACCCAGGTTCCAATGTTCTCCAAAATGATAAGTCCTTTGTCATTGACTGGACTCACAGTGCACGTTTACCCTGTATCCCATTACCAAGTGTCAACAATAGACTCACTGGAAAAGAAACACAAACAAATCGCATGCTTAACGGCAACCCTGAAACCAAATTTCTGAAATCTCAAGCACAAATATTCTACCAGCCGATTCCTCATACATTCTATATTCTATATCAAGCCTCAGCCATGAAAGGAGTGCTGAAGAGGTTGGGTGTCACGAGATTGTTTTTCAGGCAGCCTCATGGAGTCATTACCTCGATGAATTTTCCACACTCTAAAATTTGGTCCATGGCCTTGCAGGCTTGGAAACCTGATCTGTTGGCAAAGCTGGAGCAAAGTCACATCTCGGAGGTGGACTTACAACTCAAAGAGCACAGAGCACTGAAGAGTGATGTCAAGATGCAAACATATTAATTTACTGTGAGAACCATAAATGTCAGATGGACTGAAACCCTCCCAGGGCAAGCCAGCACACTCTCTCTCTGTGGACAGAGGCAGAGGGGGAGCCAAGTCATAACCAGAAGGTTACTTGGTGATGAAAAAGTGGAACAAAGGGAATAAACAGTAAATAATCAAAGACAAGACAGGAATTCAGAGTCTAGCACTATGATTTCCCGACTCACTCTGACATTTCACACTAGAAGAGGTGACCCATCAGACTTGCCTGGCAGCTGAGGACCCAGCTCTCAGGGGTGGCATCACCTGGGAACTGCAGACCCAGCTGGGTGGGTAATTAGTCCTTCTGATTGACAGACTTTTCCTTTAGCCATGTCACTGCCTAATTCTGGGCGATCCTAAGGTAACCACTAACTCTCTCATTCATTTTCGCTGTTTTATAATCTGAAATTGACCTTTCCATTCTGAAGGCTCATTTGGTATTTAGTGTATCTGGAAAGTAATTATTCTACGTAGTACCGAAGGACGGGGAGCCTGGCGTGCTATAGTCCATGGGGTTGCAAAGAGTCAGGCACAGCTTAGAGACTGAACAACAGACATCTCCTCAATTAGAATAACCTGCTTACAGTTGGGAGCAGTACATTTTGCCTTTTTTATATGCTACTTCTTCAATGCCTTGATACCAGGGTGCTCAACAAACAGGTCCTTAGAACTGCCCTTGTCTGCATGTAGGTTAAAATACTGAACTCCTCTAAGAGCCTAAGATAGAACTTGAAAGGTAGACCCTTTGTTTCTCCAGGTGTCTGCGAGTTGTCAGTGGTACAGACTTCTTCCACACCTTCGGAGGGATTTCATAAAAGCGGCATTCTCCTCCACATCTCACCTGCTCTCTGTACTGTCTGACGTAACAGCTGGAGACACCTTTCAACTCCTGTTAGTTTCACTGAATCAGCCTCAAAGTAAAGTGCTGGCTTTAAAAATAGACTAGACCTCAGATATGTGGAGACTGTCATCAGGACATTTAACAGCAAGAACCATATGGGGAAACAGTTACATAGAAAAGCCTAACAGGTCCCTCCAATATGACGGTGGAGTTGATAAAAGGGTGAAAAGTCAGATTTCTATGGCTTATTGGAATAGCAAAGGGATCACGAAGGAAACAATCTGGAGCAATTTTGGTTACCATGTTGCTTTTTGGTATTCTTGCCTCATCCTACCAGGTCTCCAGCCTGATTGGAAAGTGCATTAAGAAAGATCACCCCGTATTTGTTTAAGACAATGAGCTGATTTGCAACAGTATCTGGGAAGACAGTTTCTTTGATTTCCTACCAAAGAACTATTTATTGCTCACTGGGAGGACATCCAGACTGTTGTCAACAGGGTCTTCCGTGATTACGAAAGACATGAAAATACACACACCATCTCATATTTCATGGAATTTGGCAGCTCCCCGTCAGAAATGTTGGGGAACAATCTGGCTAAGTCTTGAAAGTAGGAACGAGAAACCTAACTCAGAGTGGAACGAAGGTGATAATCTTTCCTAGGAAGGAGGAAATTGCTAGATTAAGCAAAGATAATTAAGCCTGATTGGTTAATTATAAAAACATAAACAGAATAAAAATAGCTTAATCGTAGTAAATCAAAGAAAAATCTATATTAAAACAGAGTACAATTTCTTCCTAGGCAAGGAAGAATTAATTCTTAGAGGTAGACCAAGAGTTTGTAAGGTTCCTGACTGTCCTCCAAATATTAAAATTGGAGACTGGTTATTCTTACACTGAATACAAATTATAATATATTGCATTGCTCAATATATATGTGAATGCAAGCTATAGGAAGTGAGAATCTTGTTAAATAGGTACAAAATTATAAACAACATACAACGGATTTGAAAATTTGATGTTCTCCATTTATATTCCCAGAAAAAGTATTTTCTATTAATCAGTGTTAATTTCTTTCTCTCCTTTTTGAAATATAATCCTAGAGTTCTAATATATCTTAACACAAACTCATTAAAACAGATGTGAACATGGAAGCCATTTCCCAGCTTCCTGGGGGCTTCCTAGCGTGAGCAGACTGAGATCAGGCTAAAGAAGGAACAAGCGTTTCTTTTATTTGTAAATAAGTTCAAAAGGAGATTTCAAATCTTCCTCTAAAACCCTTGTCAATTCACCAAAAATGTTGGATTTCTAGCCAATATTTCAGTTCTTGTGTACGGCAGTTCTCATAACAGGTAGACGGGATTTGATTATGAAGTAATGGGTTACTGCCCGTGACCATGAACTTCATCACCTTATGCCTGCATCATCTATTTAGTCTTATATCTAAAAACACGAGGTTTACTTTAAAATCTAATATCTTATGTTTGCTGGTTTTTAAAACAGAATATTCCCTTTACCAACATGGTATATGCCACATTTAAACAGTTATCCCTATTCTGAGCTGGTGGGTGAAAGTAAACGTTGCCTGTTTCCTCTCGAGCCCATCTTCCTTGTCCGGTTTCATCCTGGCATTTAGATTTTCCTCACTTTGAACGAACACATAACTTTCTCACTTTGCATAAGAACGATCTTCCTTGGGGGGAAAATGTATTCCTTATCTACCACATACACCAAAAAACATTTTCTACCGTTGTTCAATTTTACATATACCTACAAAGTCACCTGGATTTTTAAAATAAGTTATTCCACAAATTGAAAAATATAGAAAAACAGATACAAGCTTTCTATTCTAAGTGTTCTTTAAAAAAAATACATTCTCTAATTACGCGGTAGTATATTTTGATTTCAAAAATTTAAGTTAGTTTAGAGATATTTGGGGCTCTAAAATGTGCATGCTTACCTGATGATTTTCAAACCAGAAATAATCAAAAGACTTTAAGAAATTGAAATGTCACCTTGAAGCCCATCATAAGAATTGCTTTTGTTGTACAAAATACCCGTCCAATAGAATGTAAACTGTTTTACAACCTTTCAAGTCTATGGTTAAAACGATTGTTTCTCACTTAATTTCATACTTCAATTTCTTCTAAGAAATACAGATGGATGTACTTGGCTGCATACATACAACACTTGTTCATTCATTTCCTGTCCCTTTGTAATCAATTTCTTACAAATTGAGCAAAGCGACAACAATTCCATCAGGAAAACCCATGCCATAAATCTTACTATTTTCCACAGTAAAGTGCTTTACTTTATAATGACGTAGCTAATCTCAGTCAAATAAAAACTGCGAAAAACAAACAAAGCCTTCAAATCTTCTTCTGTAACGATCATTTTACATATTCCTAAAGATTTGATTTAAAAAAATAAAAAAAACTCGGATATATTAAGAACAATTGAAGTGCGATCAGTAGTTGAACCCTGTAAAAGTATGGCTTGGCAAGTGAAACGTTGAAAGTTTAAAAATCTTTATGAATAAGAAACATCTACCTTAGAGTATGTTCCCATTAGGTTATTTTGCAACCATACCTCGATTTTATTAAACCCAAAAAAGTAATTTTCTTTTCTTTTCTTTTTCTGAGGCCAAGAAGTGACTTAAATATTTTCCATGATGAGAAGTTGGCAAAACAGTCACTTTGCATCAATCCCTAGAGGAGGAAACCTGGGGTGTTTTCCTGGGTTGTGGATGAAAGATAAAGTCGGCGTGAAACCAGAGCGCAGGCCGGACACATACCTTGTCCTTGGGTTACTCCGTGAAACTCGGCCGCTATGCGAGCCGCTTCCTTGCGGTTGCCTTTCACTATGTAGAAATGGCTGAGGATGGCCAGGCTGATTTTCACAAAGAGCTTGAAGCAGAAAAGGGAGAGGATGGTGAAGTAGACATTGGAGAGCTGCTGGGCGAACGGCCGGTTTTCCTCCACCACCGACATCGCTGTGCAGGCTGGGCCGCCGGGCCGGGTCAGATCTAAGTCCTGAATGTGCTTGGCTCCGGTCCGGGATGCCCCTGAACAGCTGGTCCTGAGGAAAGAAAATATCAGCTGGTGGCGATGCCTCCAGCTCAAAATATTTATACTGTCCATAAAAGTGCCTCGCACACGCCTATTGGTCTGACAATATTTCGGGGGAGCGCCGGCAACACGTGCCGGGCTCTGAGACGCCTGACTTTCCGAGCTGGGTATAAGATGACGCCCCACCTCCCTGCTCCGAGTTTCAAAATCCAGGTATTGACGTTAATGTACAGAGTGTTTCCTTTTTTGTTGTCTGTTGTTTGGTCGCTCAGTCATGTCGGACTTTTTGCAACCCCATGGACTGTAGCCTGCCAGGCTCCTCCGTCCATGGGATTCTCCAGGCAAGAATACTGGAGTGGGTTGCCATGCCCTTCTCCAGGGGATCTTCCTGACCCAGGGATCGAACCCACCTGCTTTATCAACTGAGCTAGCCAGGCAGCCTAGTTTGGGGGGAGGAAATAATTGTCCTGAGCGCTTTGAAGACTTTGGGTAAGGGGTTCCTGGTGTGAACGTAAGCAAAACTCATGAGATCAAGGTAAAATGAAGTCTATCAATTCAAACCTTTGAAATGGTCCTATTTGTAGACTATGAGCTAAATTATGGAATGGTCCATGATTTGTGGATTTAATGACCACTCATCAAATTAGCCAATTATGTGGCTTCCTGTCATTGTCAGGAAAAAAAAAAGTATAAGTGGATAGGCTGGAAAGCCAGCAAGTCATAACTTTAGGCTATTTATTCATCCACCGAACACGTTTTAAGCACCTGCTATGTGTCAAGCATTTTGCTGCATGCTGGAGAGGCAGAGAATGTCACAGCCACAAGGAACTCCGAGTCTAGAGTAGGAAAGAGAAATAAGATAAATACAAGCGAGGACAGGGTAGCATAAAGAGGAAGGGTCTAATCCTGGTAGGAAAGAGTTCAAAAAGGCTTCCTGGAGGAGGCGCAGTATTCAGAGAATTTCCAGCAAACCTAAGTGCTTCATCTTTACTCTCGCAAACCAAGCAAAAAATATATATTTTTAGGCTCATAATCTTTGTTAAACTCGATCTTGTTTAGTTTAGAAATAAAATGCCACTACTTATAAGAGGATCCTTAAGCAAGCTATATTTTAAAAAGCAAAATAGAGTAAATTATTAAGAACAGTAATGTAGAGTGGCAGTATTTTGGCATTTAAGTCAAAAATGTGCTGAGATACAAAATGACATATCACACAGGGAGTTTATTTATACATTTATATGACCTGGCTTGAAGCTTGTTTGTTGTTGTATTGCTTCCTGATTCTTCTGAGAAGTTCCAAAATCACAAATAATAACAAAGACATCAGAGAACAGAAGTGGCTCATTTTGGAATAAAGAAGTGTATCAGTGATAGGTCGTGCTGGGCAGTGTCGCAGGCTTTTTTATACTGTGTGTCTTATCCGGTTGCACTGACTTACACAAACCATCCCTAAGACAAAGGAGGTGTAGCTGTAAAATAAATGTGCCAACAAAGCAGGCTTCTCCTTTCCCCAGGGACTGAGTGGTTCCCAGAGAAGTAAATTAGGTCAGTGTATTAGAAAGCCGCCACAGCCCTCTTTATCGAAAGCCCCTTGGTCTTGTTTTCAGAGGCAGAGAACTAGACTCAGCGGCTGTTCTTAGGCCCCCGTGGAGCATTCCACACGTGCTTTGGGAAGCGATGCAAATGAACTGCAGACTCTTGAAGGTGGAGTAACTGACTGTGAGATTGTGGAGGGCGACCCTCCCGCTAGTCTACCCCCTGGCACGGGGAGGCAGCCATGCCCGGGGACAGCTGGGCCATCACAGCGTTCTGAGTCACCCGCACCCACTTCCGTGCTGTGGAATCAGAAATAAAACCCACCTGAGTCACGGCTCCGTGTCTTCTCAGGTTTCACTTCTTCCTCTCTACCAGTAAGTGCTATTATAAATAATTGTCTCCACATCAGCTCATCAGGGGACTGGATTCTTTGGGGCTGAGGAGCACTTTTATTTCAATAAGGCTGCTATCATTGGAACATTCAGTTTCACTCCCTGTGGTTTTTGCTGGTAGGAAAATACTAACTCTCCAATATCTAGGACTTACGTCAAGATGTCATGCTTCATTTTAATGATTTCCCACCTTTCTTTTGTTAGTGTAAACTCTCCTTTTGCAACTTTTACCGTCTCTATTTCTACTAATCACTAAATAAAAATTAAGTCCAAGTGAAAAAGCTCATAGTAAGTGAATTCATCAAATATAAACTAGATGCTATATTTTTCACATAATAGATCCTTCCAAGCAACACCATAAGTCATTAATGTTTTATTAGCATCTACAATACACATGAAAAATATTGTGCACCTATTTTCCTGGCACTCATGTGTTCTTAAAAAAATATTGATTAGTAATTTAAGTGATTTATCGAGATAAATACGTTTATCATTTACCATGTTCAGAGGATGTGGTAGAGTGAGGTGGGTGATTAGGTCGCATATCCTAACGCATCTAATCATGTTGGTTTTGATCAATCAAACCGAAGCTGAGCTCAGCAGTTGTGTTACTAGAATGGGTGATGTGAGGAGAGTTAAAAGCCCAGGGAGAAATCATTTATTGAGAGTTTACTATCAGCCACATGTTTTACATAAACCTCCTTATTCACAGTCTTATTCTATCCCAGAGGAGTGTCTGCTATAGTCATTAACATTTTAAAAGATGAAGAAAGTGGAGTTCTGGGAGCTTTGGTGACCTATAAAAGGTCCATCTGAGCAGCAGCACTGTTTGAACACAGTTATGACTCTAAAATAGGTGCTCAAGTTACTGCCCATATTTTCTATTTTTAAGCACTTACTGTCGGAATGAGCAAGTATGATTTGTGCATGTGGAGAGTGAGACAGAGTCACACAGAATCACCCACAGCAGAGAGGTCGGTCTAAGATCGCATTGAATCAGGTACCTAAATTAGTGTCTAGGTAAGGGGGCGAGCCATCCAGGCCCTGATGACTCCATGAGATGGAATCTCGTGTGTGCTTGATACCTGGGAGCCAAGGAAAAGGGGACTGTTTGATGACTGGGCTAATACTTCTGGATTGTTTGAGGCCAAGAGCTGGTGAGCAGCTCCCACTGAAACAGCAGAGAGGAAGCAGATGGGGGGG
This sequence comes from Okapia johnstoni, assembly GCA_024291935.2. Classification (NCBI taxonomy): domain Eukaryota; kingdom Metazoa; phylum Chordata; class Mammalia; order Artiodactyla; family Giraffidae; genus Okapia; species Okapia johnstoni. The sequence continues at coordinate 5,199,290 of CM044327.1, forward strand.
CAGAGAACAGGGCAGTCGAGATGCAGTACCCTGAAAACCATGCTGAGTGCTCAAAACAGGGTCAAATGACTGAGTAAAAGCAAAAAGAATGAGGACCAAGGAAAGGACAGGAGGTATCACTGGTGAGCTTCACTCACTGTTTCGGTAGGTTGATGGAGGAGGAATTTTAGGACATCCGAGACCAGGGATGATCCTCAGAGCAACTTTCAAACAAAAACAAAGAAAACAAAGGCCCCTGGGCTTCCTCTTTTGGGCACCTTTCTGGGTATGATCTCTGCTCCCTCCACCATACGGGTGTCAGAGATGAGACCACTCCCTGGGACCCTGATCTTTCCTCTTTCAAGTCTCTCGCTCAGCTTCCTTTCCATCCCGAGTACCACATGCATGAGTTGCCACTGTGTGTGATGTGTTTCCGAGACTTAATTTCATGTCATTCGTATGTCAACTATCATAATAAGTTTCAAATATGGCCAGATTAGTCTATACATTTCCAGAGATAATGAGGCTAAATCGTTTTGACTTGACTACAGCATTGATTCAAATTATTATACTAAACATGTCAAGAGGGTATAATAAAAATTGCCTGTTTCTAGTGCTTTCCAGTTATTAAATCTTAGCATAAATATTTTTTATGTAGAGGAAATAGAGTGACCCTATTGAAATCATGATTTCCTTGTTTTCTTTTTTAAAGAAATGTGATCCTCTTCTCTGGCAGAAATCTAAAGGCTCTAGTTGACTTTTTATTCATTAATATATTCTTTTATGTGAATACTAATAACTACCTCAACTGGTTGTCAGGACTATTATATAAGCTACTATTTTAAAGTATTTGGAACAGTGTCTAGCACATACTAAGTGGTGCTTTATAAAAGTCTGTTGAATAAATTAATTAAAAAAACAAAAATATGGCAACTAAAGCAAACTGATGAAGATGAGTTTAGAAGGTGTAGCTTGGCATGTAATGAGGTGTAAGAATATCCAATAACATACAGATGCCCTAAATTTCAATATAAGTGCCCTATCATTTTCCATGCAAAATAAAATTCAAAAGATATGAATGAATCCTAAAAATGTGTTCAAAATAGATATAGTCATAGGAATCAAAACTGGAAATAGTCCAGGTGTCCATAAATAAAAAGTGGATAAACAAACTGTGGTATATTTATAAATCATAATACAGTTGAACAATAAAAGGATCAAGCTACTGATGTGTGCAAAACATAGAAGATTCTCAAAAACTTCTGCTGAGCAAAGAGTACATATTGTATGATTTTTTTATATGAAGTTCAACATTATAAATATCATATAAATATAACAATATAAATATATGGTGATATGAATTAAAAGGCTGATTTCCAGGGATGGGGTTGAGGATTGACTGGAGAGGGCAATGAGGTATCTTTCCAGGAAGATGGGAATATTATCTGTCTTCGTTTGGGTGATGGTAACATGTGAGGGCAAAAGGAGAAGGGGGCGACAGAGGATGAGATGGTTGGATGGCGTCAATGACTCAATGGGCATGAGTTTGAGCAAACTCCAGGACATGGTGAAGGACCGGGGAGCCTGGAGTGCTACAGTTCATGGGGTCCCAAAGAGTCAGACACGACTTAGTGACTGAACAACAACAACATGGAGTATATATAGTTTTAAATAATCTTATCAAGTGTACATTTAAATCTGTGCATTTTGACTGTAAGTGAATGACACTGCAACAAAATAAGTGTTGGCTTTTGGTAATGGCAGGCTAGTTAACTCTCCCAGCGGAGAGAACAAAACTTTCTGGATGAAATATTCAAACCACATTCCTAGTAATATCCATGAAGTATGAAGAAAGGGAGAAGTCACTGGCCCAAGAATGTAGGCCAAGAGGAAAATCCAGAGAGGGATTTCGGGTCACGCTTGCCCCAGGGACCGGAAGAGATGGCAGAGAGATTAAGCAGTCCTCCTAACAGTCCCTGAGGGAAAGGACACATAAAATGTGATGTATACGGTCTGCCAAGATCGAGGGCCATGGTAAAGGGCTTACACTTAAAGCTGATATCCAGAAGAGGCAAAAGAGGAGAGAACCAGAGGTAAACCAGCCGCTTTCAATGACTACAATCTACTTGGTCTAAAAAATTTCTATCCTGGAGATTGGCTTGAGGTGATTCAAGATTGCTAGCACCCGTAGGCATCTGTCAGAAAGAAACAATGAAAAGCATGTTCACTGGAGGAAGATAATATCACAGGCCTTAAATTATTTCTGTACATTTTTTAAAAGGCATATGTAGCACTCATTCAAAAATAATGAAACACACAAAAAGATATATCAATATGAATCAGAACCAGCACAAACCAAATGACAGAAAGAAGCCCGTAAGTATTGGGGACAGTGAAGTTTCCAGAAATCTAATGCGTGTCGCGTTTTTTACTAAGCTTACAGAGATGGAAGCCAATGTAGTCACTTTGCCAGGAGTGGGGGTGGGGGCATGCCCCCTCACAGGGGGACAGATGACAGGGGTCATGTCTGCTGGTGTTGGCCTCTGCACCAAAACTAGGCTCTTTCCCTTTGCCAGTCTGTGGTGGCAGATGTGTTACTATGTTCCATGTCATGATGGATGCAGGCGGCAATGATGCCAACCGGCTGGTGCAGACAGCCAGCAGCTTGGCTTGGTCTCGCTGGGATGAGCCCTTTCCCTGGGCATCCAACAAGGGACCCAGATGGTTCAGGTGGTACCACGGTTTGCTGTCATCGTGTGTGGCCTCTAAGAGGAGGGTCTTCAGTTTGTGAGCTTGCGGTTTTCCAAGTGGAGACCGAACAGCTAGGCCATTGGCAGCAGCCCCAGAATCAATAGAAACCTAACAAGGCTCATCAAGGGGTATGCTGGCTGGAACTGTGAGAATGGAACGGAATTCCACCAACCGAGTGGAGAGACCACGTCCACTGTCAGGTCTGCATCGCGGGCACTGAGGCTGAACAGCTGCCGTGGCACAAGGGCACCATCTGGTTTCAGCTTGGCCGAACAGGCAGTGAACCAGGCCCCGGCTTTCTGTTCGTAGGAAAACAAACAGCAGCTGTGCACACGTCCGGCTCTCACAGACACGCTGCAGAGAAACGACTCCCTATCTCCCCAAAGTACTGCCGTTTTCATTTATACGAAGTTCACACAAAGGCTTCCCAGGTGGTGCCACTGGTGAAGAATCCCCCATCAGTGCAGGAGACGTAAGAGACGGAGGTTCATCCCTGGGTCAGGGAGAGCCCCTGGAGGCAGGCATGGCAACCCACTCCAGTGTTGTTGCCTGGAGAGTCCCATGGACAGAGGAGCCTGGTGGGCTACAGTCCATGCAGTCAGACATGACTGAACGACTGAGCATGCATACAAGCAGAATAACCTCACAATACGCAAGATAATTCTAATAGCTTAATATATAATAAATAATTATATGTATGTGCTATTGAATCCCCTCAGGGGAAGGCATGGGTCATCCCTGGGTCAGGAAGAGCCCCTGGAGGCAGGCATGGCAACCCACTCCAGTGTTGTTGCCTGGAGAGTCCCATGGACAGAGGAGCCTGGTGGGCTATGGTCCATGGGGTCACAAGGAGTCAGACACGACTGATGCGACTTAGCACAAACATCACACAAAGGCAGGTCTGAGCCACTGCTTTTAGGGACATATACTTAGGTGGTAAAAATGTAATGAAGAACAGCAAGGCCGTGTTTACCAGGTTAGTGGTTATTTTTGAGGTGCAGGAGGTGTGACAAAGAATGTGCCCATGGCAGGCGACAACATCCTGTGTCTTGAACTTGGGTCACCACTTTATAGTTTTGTGCAGTTTTCAATATTGTTGAATTTCACAAATTTTAAAAAGGGAGTAAGTCCCTTAGCATGTTAGTGTGTAAATGAGTTGGAATCTACAGTTAAAATCACTTGCTCATGTGGGTTCCCAGTTCAAAGTTAAAAAAAAAAGAACCTCAAGCTAAATTAGGATCCAGACATGATTCTACCAGTTTCTTCTTCTGCTCAGTCAGAGGAGTTCTCACTCAGGAACAGGGTGGAGGTGGTGTTCCTGCACCTTCTCCAGCCAGGATTCTCACCTGAATGACTGTCGGGGCCGCAGGAGCCCTACCAGCTCAAGGCCAGGCCTCCAGTGATCCTCGCTTATCAAACAGTTCAAACAGATACTAGGTCAGAAAGGATTGTCCGCAGCCCCAGCTCTCTACCCAACAAATGCAGAAAACAAAACCAGTTTCTTGCTGCTGGCAGTTCTCTCAGGAAAAATTACATTCTTGAAACTCAGTATTAATATTGCCAAAACCATGGCAGAAACTCAATGGTATCCGTGTGTACTAGCTGAGGGAAAAAAAGAAAAATCTGCATTTATCTTGACCAGATTGCCTACAAAAGAATGGGAACTGTAAAACATCTACACACTGGGTGCTTAGAAGCGATTTCTCAGCAAGAGCTGAATTCGGGTACTGTGTAAATTACTAGGTCTGGGAGGAAACCCCAGCCAGACACACTCTCCTCCCTCACAGTGACATTCGTGACACTGAAATCTTTTTGCAGAGATTTTGAGTCTGCAATGGAGAAGGTTCCAGTCATCGGACCTTGTTTGGGGTACAGTTCCGGCATCTCCCCTGGAGCCTCGCATGTGGGCGCTCGGGGCTCTGTGCGGGGGCTCCACGTGGCGGCTGGACCCTCGGTTTCTTCTGAGCAGATCCTTCTAGTCTTGTGCCCCAGAGGCTGCTACCACTGTCTTTTCCGGTGGAACTGCTTAGTTTAAGAAACCTGTGTCTCTGAGACAGTGTCCATCAAGTTCTCCACGTCTGTTCCAACTGGAAAATCACCCTCGACAAACTGCTGAACTGAAAGCTACTTTTGGAGACTTTTTAATGCCTGTTCCTCGAGGAGCCTTGGGAGGCATTTATGAATCCAGATGCTTTGTTTCCCTGGGAACTCTAGAATCCGTCTGTCTGGGTCATGTGCGTTTGATCAGCAGCTTGGTTCCAGTCTTCTGTCCCTTTGAAGCTTATCTGTTGAATCTATGAGTATTTTTATATTTGATCCCATGGATAAGTCAGATGAATTCAAGGATATTGCTCCTCAGACCAGCTTGCACCTATATGCAGATTGCTGGCTGTGCTCAGGCGTGTCTGACTCTTTGCAACCCCATGGACTGTAGCTCACCAGGCTCCTTTATCCATGGGATTTCCCTAGCTGCAGATTGGGGCATCCAAATTTTAATTCCAGAACCTTTCTAGTGTTTTGTACGAGCAAAGCAATAAGCTATCCTGCCTTCTGAAAAGCAGCAGATACATTCTGTCTTTTTAGGTCTATTTCTCTGTAACTCTGTTAGTGGCTCAGTCGTGTCTGACTCTTTCTGACCTCGTGGACTGTAGCCCACCAGGCTCCTCTGTCCACGGAATTCTCCAGGCAAGAACACTGGAGTGGGTAGCCGTTCCCTTCTCCAGGGGATCTTCCCGACCCAGGGGTCGAACCCAGGTATCCCGCATTGCAGGCAGATTCTTTACTGTTTGAGCCACCAGGGAAGCCCAAACCTATTTCTCTATAACATGGCAAACACTTGCAGCGAGTGGGGCCTCAGTGATGCTAGTGTGATGAGCCAGATTGAGCTTTCCTTATAGAAAAATAGGTGGCAGTTGAGGATTTTGATTTCCCCCGACCTGATGGAGGGCCAGTGTGCCTGAAGCCAGGCATGAGATGGTGCTGAAGGAGGGAACATGACCCTACTTTTGAGCCACGGATACTGGACACTGTCAAGTACCCCACAGACTCTCCTCTAGAACTGGAGCGCCTTCGCCCAGCTGCTGACGGTGACGCCTGCCGACCGCCCTCACTGTCGGTCCTCTTGGTGACCGCCCGTGATGCTCCCCACACACCCGTCTGCATGCAGGGCTCTGACTCGAGAGATCTTCTCAAAGAAGCAAACTGCCACATCACAAGTCCATGTGGTTTTATTCTAAATTAAATGGAAGGTGATCGAAAGGCTTTCCTAAAAGCGGGGGAGGATGATTTCAACTGGTTTATACAGAATCACAGAGGACAGGAACAGAATCGGAGGACCGGTGAGGATGCTGCTACAGCGGGCCAGCCGAGGTGACGGCTGGAACTAGACTGAGAAAAGTGGGTAAAGCGCAAGACACACGTAGGGACAGAGTTGACAGAAACTTGGTGACTAATTGGATAGTGAAAGAAAGAAGGCATCAAAGAATAACGTCTTTGAGATGGCACAGCACAATCCTGGATGTGTGGGGGCACAAAATTCAGAGCACCAGAACTCCACATTGATTTGTGAAGCTTTATACAACTGCAGATAAGAAAGTGCTGAGAAAAGACTCCAGGGCTAAACATCTTGTGAGACAATACGTGGGCTTCATTTCAGAAAATTGCACCCAAAGAAATATGTAATTGGTGTAAATTTTAAAACATGGCCACGGATAATTAGCATTTCCATATTCTAGCACTATATATTACATGGTGTTTTTCCTATTTCCTAATAAATTACTGGCAATGAGTTGCCATCTGGCAGTTCGTAACTAAGCTGAGCATAAACACTGCAAACTGAATGACAAAAAAGTAAGAAAACATGGTTCATTGTGATGTACGAGTTTAAGGCTCAGAAGTCAATCATGGCTTAATATTCCAGAAAATAGACTTTAATAGTCTAACGCCACATAATGTCATTGCTGAATAGGGGTTTGTTTTGTTTTGTGGCAAATTATGCTTGCTTAGAGACTGAGAGTGTCTTTGCCAAGAATTTATTTAACACAGGTTTCCTGTGGGGATTATAATAATTTCACAAGCCAACAGCATACAGGATAATGCCTCTTAATAAACCAATAAAGAAATAACAGACTCAAGCCGATAGTAGATTAATTATACCATCACTCCAGACAAGGGGACCTGTACTTTCCTATGAGCTGGTTTTCAGGGAAAAGGCTTGACCAACCAGAGCTAATGGCCAGCCGCCAGCACAAGAATGAAAAGCCCCCTGATTGCAGCGGAGCTGATAGGCAAGAAGACAGTCCCTCCTGGGGCCACTGCTGGTAACAGTTGCCTTGACAGCAGGAGCTAATGCCCAGAGATCTTTGGAGAGCTGTTTAGATCAGCAAAGGGCAGCCTTTGCCTGGATGTAACACTCTCGAGTGTTTATAACCTAAGTGTCCCCTTGTCCCAGCTGCCTCTCCACATTCTTAGTGACCAGCCCCCAGTGACCCCTCAGCTGCTGGGCAACTTAGTGCTCAGCAGGGACGTGGTTGATGACACCTGACACACAATTTCACTTTTACATCAATTTCAGTTTTTCACTTTAACTTCACTGGGAAAAGAATCTAAAAAACGAGTGGGTATATGTATAGCAGATTGCTACATGGCAGAAACGAACACAACATTGTAAATCAACTATACTCCAATAAACATTAATTAAAAAATAAACTCTAACTTTGTTCTTGAAAACCACTTCACTCTTAAAAACAACTTCATTTTGTCATAAACAAGTGGATTTGAAGTTGTAACAAACCACTGCAAAGCAGTATTACACAAGGTAAGCATTTGGGTAATGACTGGAGTAAAAGAAAGGGGAAATTAAACGGCACAGACTTAAGAAAACAAAGACAAACCAGCAGAGATAGAAGGGGTCATGGGACTGGCTGCCTTATCTGACCTCAGACCAGTCCTGCTTCTACCATGATCTTGAAGGTTCTGCTGCCACCAGGGACCACCCAGCTACACTGCCTCTGCTGTGACTCTCCAGGCTGATTCACTCGCCCTCAGACTTAAACACCCAGGCCTGCAAACTTGGATGTCAGTCTTCTGTTTCCTTATGTTGTCAATCAAATCATAGGTTCCTTAGGCTTTATCTGATTGGTGAAATCTGAGTCACATGTCTGTACCTGGCAGCACAGTGCTGGCAAAAGTAGTTATTTTTCGGATTCTGAATTGGGAAGAAAGAATGCACAAAGTTCAGAACTACTGATATTATCATGTGGAGAAAGCACTGAAAAAAGTTTAGGTAAACATGAATGACAGATGTCCACCATAACTAACATCCCCAAATCTTCGCTGGAGTTTAAACTCTATTGATTCTATCATCAATGTTCTCAGTTTCTGAATTTATTTTTTACTAAATAATGGCCAGTGCAGGAGATGTAAGAGACATGAGTTTGATCCCTGGTTTGGGAAGATCGCCTGGAGAAGGGGATGGCAACCCACTCCAGTATTCTTGCCTGGAGCATCCAATGGACAGAGGAGCCTGGTGGATTACAGTCCACAGGATTGCAAAGAGTTGGACATGACTGAAGTGACTTAGCAGCAGGACCACTGAAGTAATCAAAAAAATTAAGAACCAAAGAATTCTGGATGCCTGACTTAGAACATTTCTTATGAAGAAAGATTGAAAACCGACACTAATGTCTTTAGGAATGGATCAGCTGTTAGCCCGCTTTTTGGCAAAGTCAGACATTAAAAAAGCATTTCTCTCAGAGGAGCTGTAATTGATTACTTGGGCTTACTGGAGAGGGTTGCTGCTTGAGAGATTTATGTATAGTGTCTCAGATCTACACACTGGATTGACAGTCTAATGAAATGCCTCCTTTATAATTCCAATTATAAATGGGTCTTCAAATAATTTACTCCTAGATGAATCAGAGGCAGTGAGGACATGCAGGAGGCGAGCTCAGAATGCTGGCCTTAGGGTTTTCTGTTTGCTTTGCTTTGAGAGTTCATCTCTCTGCATAGGAATTTTCAGAAGTAGCCTGACTGCTATTGCATTGGTTGTTACCAAACATTCTTGGCTTAGGCAGGAATAAAGCAGTTAATGAACACATCTTTAAAGCAAGCCTTCGGCTGCCGTCTATGGGGTCGCACAGAGTCGGACATGACTGACGTGACTTAGCAGCAGCAACAGCATTGGCAGGCAGGTTCTTTTCCACTGTACCAACTGGGAAGCCAGCTTTAAAATACATTATCTTATTAATTCCCAGAATGCATTGACTGAACAAGAGTATTGCGTGGGTTGACTATGCACTTCATATAAAAATGTCCTTTAATCATATCAAATGATAGAAAGCAACTTTTTAGATAATGGAGTATGAGAATAGCTAAACTGACATTTACTGTCAGCCTCTGAGCCAAAGAGAAGCACAAGTGTCACGTGGGTCGCTCTCTAGATTCACATCTATATCCAAAGGCCCGATGAAGATGGAAAGGGAAGAAATGTAGTTTGTAGACTGACTGAACTTTTGCTTTCTCTTTATATTTATTTGAGAAAAGAAGGAAGACATGATCTATTCACTGCTTTCTTCCAGGGATATTGGTGTTAAGAGTCACCTGGTGTCAGGAATCACTTGCTGTTAGGAATCACTTGGGATCTTTCACAGGAAAATTGTCACAAAAATCACCAACTGCTAAATAAGATATTGTGTTTTACACAAACGAGCAATGTTAAGTGCAGAAAGATACCCAAAGTGTTCATGTACAACTCAAATCATATGCTGATTTTCACCGAAACCACAACTGTCTTTGGAGCAGTGGGTCTTGCCTGCCTATATGGTAAAGTCAGTGCACTTGGCAAGATCATTACTCAGCGTCTGTTAACAGATCTTATACTAGGTCACAGGTTCTTTGCTTCCCCACCTGTTCCTAGAATATCATACACTTATGACTGACTCTTACAACTAATGATTAAACCACAGAAATAGAAGTTGTGCTTCATGAATTTCAGTTTTAGTAGTATATTCACATCCTTTTGAATAGTACTTTTTACTTCCTTCCAATGTAAGGATTCAGACTGTATTAGTGCAAAAAAATTGAACATACTTCAGCACCCAGAAGCTAAAATCTAATAAATTCCATTTACACAATTTTTTTCTTCAGAATAGACCTTTCAAAGGAAGGATACGAAGAATTCAAATATTTCCTTATTTCCTTTTTGCAAGTTACTAAGATAGAATAATAAGAGTTGCATACGGATTTTTAACTTTTTAAGGTAGTCTTCTTGGTTCACAGACCTGCAGTCTTCTTACCATTTCACAGCATGAAGGGAGGGGTAGGGACCTCACTGGGGTCTCTTTAGAAGGGCACTCATTTTACTCATAAGGGTCCCATCCTCTTGACCTGATCACCTTCCAGAGGTCATCTCTTATTACCACATTGGGAGTTAGGATTTCAACATATGGAATTGAGAGGAGGTGGTCACAAACATTCCATCTATAGCACAGAGCTACCAGACAAATTAAATGATCACATCCAAAGATACAGAAATACATTTGAAAATAATTCAACACTTGTTCATGTTTAAAAAAAAAACTTCTCAATAAAGGAATTAATGGATGCTTCTTTGATATCCATATTATACACACACACCTCTCTGTATCACGTGCAACACAGTAGATGTTCAACAAATCATTGCTTCATTTAATTACTGTGCTACCTGGAAGATAAAAATTTAGGGCTTAAACTTAGCTAAAGATCTCTCTTTAGTTCATAGCTTGTTTGGTTTTCATTACTTGGCCCTACTTCAATTTAGCAGGAGCTTTGTCTTATTAGTCCTGTTCTCTCAGAGCCTGCTGTACCTGGTATACTAGGCACTTAGTAAGAATTTTAACTGTATGGCTGTATGAAAATTGAGTGATTACTGAGTAATACAATGAAACCAGGGCTCAGCAACCGATCAGGTAAACCAACAATAGGGTCAGAGTATCTTTTTCTGGTTTGCAGGTATCTTAGGTGTGCTTAGACTCTTAGTTTATGGACTCAAAACTTTTTAAGAAGTTAACTTCAGCAGATTACTGGGCCCACTGAATCCTATTTTTAAAATTACAACAACAGCAAAAAACCCACAACAAAAACCCACCCTAGCTGCTAACGCAACAAAGGTGTCGGCAGTTTAAGTTCAGGGATGGGCAGTCTGAATCCTACGGTCTCTCAGGGACATTATGTATTGATGGCTTGCTAAATTTACATTATAAATTAATATATTTTATAAAAATTTAAACTATCCTTTGTGTGGCATAGCAATCCCACAGCGATCACCTCCTTTGATCCTTAGAGCCCAGTGAGGTCATCCTTCCAGTTATCCGATACATCTCGCGAAAATGCAACTACGTAAAACTGGTAGCGTCACCCTAATCGTCTGAAACAGCTTTAGCGGCCGTTGGATGGAAGCATTGAGAGAAAATGGTTTAAACGGGGCGTGTAAAGTCAAGGCCCCCATGCCCTCCGCAAAAGTTGATGTTCTAACTTTGATCAGGCTTGACAAAGGAGAAGACTGCGCTTTGTAAAGTGCTGCTTTCAAACGCGACCCTTCAGGACACGCACCAAACGATCCTGCCCCGCTGCTGGTTTTAAGCGCAAAATAACGGAACCTAAGCACCCGGGAAGCCACAGCTCCCGACAAGCTGACGCAGAGGCGGAGAAAGGACGCTGGGCGAGCCCCCGGGCCGGGCTAGGGGAAGCGAACTCCAAGTAGGCGGGCCTTTCACGGCGAAGCTCCGCCCCTGCCCGTCGCTGATTGGCGGCAGGACAGGGGGCGGCCCCGCGCGCGCGGCCCGCCCGCCGGTGGGTGTGTCCGGGCAGCAGGGGCGCGCGCGCTCGGTCGCGTCCGGGGACCGGAAAGGAGGCGGGGCCGCGGCGGCGCGCGTCCCCGGAACGCGCGGCGCAGGCGGCGCGGATCGTCGGGAGCCGGTCCGCTGCCGGAACGGGGTCCCGGCTGTGCCTGTGCCGCGGTGCGCTCTCGGGGCGTCGGCCGAGATGAACACGGTGCTGTCGCGGGCGAACTCGCTGTTCGCCTTCTCGCTGAGCGTGATGGCGGCGCTCACGTTCGGCTGCTTCATCACCACCGCCTTCAAAGACAGGAGCGTCCCGGTGCGGCTGCACGTCTCGCGGATCATGCTGTGAGTGCGGCCGACGCCGGGGGGGCGGGGATGGGCGGGAGGGCATCGGGGGGCCGGCCGGCCGGGCCGCGGGGGCCCCTCACGAGCCGCCGGCGCCCCAGGGCGGGCGGGCTGGCGGGCGCCCCCCTGCGCCGCGCCTTCGCGGGCTCGCTCTTCAGTTTTCCTGTGGCGCCTTGCTCGGGCCGGCGTCCGCGCTTCCTTCCGGTTCCTCACTTTCCGCGCCCGCGCGCGGCCAATGAGGGAGCCCCACGACAGCGCGGCGCGCCCGCGCCCCCTCCCGGCGCGGGCTGCGCGCCCGCCCGCCCCCAGGCCCCCGCCCGCCCCCAGACCCCCACCCGCGGGGTCTGCCCGCTCCTCCAGCGGCAGGAGGTGCCTGCCGACCGGGCCGGAGGGCTGCGGGTGCGCGGGGAGGACGCGACACCCCGGCGCTCAGCCACGGCGTGCTTTGACTTTAAAAATGTTTGAAGGGCCAAGCCGCTTGACTACATTCTGCGAACGTGCCCCCAAGTAGTAAATTCTACTTGGTCCTTCCGCTAACGCCCTTTTTTTTATTAACGCTTAAGATTTATTCTCCGGCACTTTCTTCTTCGATTCGTAGCTTTTTTTTTTTTTTAAACTCCTCCCTGGTTCTCCTGTCGTTCTTCTCTATGCCATCTTTCAACAAGTGCTCTCTCGTCTTCAGCCTTCGTTTTCTTTCTTAAGTCGCAAATGCTGACAAGCTAATCATCTGATAGCCATCCCCCACTTTTTCCCCCCCGCCTGTGTTTGTTTTTTTAGGAACTGCTTTTTTTACATGCAGGTAGGACCCTGGCTGGAACTCCCGAGTCTATCTGCTCTGGGAGAGTTCAGAAAAGCGTAGCTCATGGTACATCCTGAACACCTGTTAGCTCCTGTGTATCTGGAGCTAGCTTCTTACTTCCTTGGTCTTTGCTTTTGTCTGAAGTGGAAGTAGCACCCAACTCTTAGGCATGTTGTGAGGGTTGAGATGATTGTCAAAAATACGTGGTGGACCTGACGGAGAGACAGAGTAAGCGCTCAATAAATAGCAATTGTTCGTTTTGTCTTGGTTTCCTTGTAGTCGTCTGTAGTTTTTTCTTCCCTTACTTTCAGATCACTTGACATGAAGTATTTCACATTCTTTGAGCACTGTTTATCTCCCTCGGGGTTTTGTTAGGGATTCTTTTAAGTTAGATGGAAATAGCTGAAGACCTGCTTTAATAGTGAATTAGAATGTTTGTTGATACACAAGTTTCTCTGATTTTTACTTGTTTATGGGGTATAGCTAGACCTTTCACTTACGTAAGGAATTTTGTGAATTTTGTATGCTGTTATGTTTGAAGGATGGTGAAACTTACTATTTTTTGCTTCTAGAAAAAATGTAGAAGACTTCACTGGACCTAGAGAAAGAAGTGATTTGGGATTCATTACGTTTGATATAACTGCTGATATCCTTTTAAGAAAATACTTAATTGCTTGTATAATGATATATGTATTGTTCAGTGATTTGGGCAATAAGAATGTTTATCCACCGTTATCAATCAAACCTTGGAAATTTCTATGCTTGTGTTTTCATCAGTATAATCGTGTTAATGTCCCCTCATTCACACCTTGAGAAAACTTACTTATTGATTCATGAGTTAAATGTAAAGCTACAAGAGTTTGAGTCTGGATTTCAGAAAGAAAATAAAGTTAGATCATTTAGCTTAAAGGAGGAAGAATGTTACCAGTTCTCAGCCTACCTAGTTGCAGTGTTTCATTATGGTCCCTAAGAATATGTCCGTATTTTGTGATAGCAGAGAGAAGCATATGTTAAAAAATGTGAATTGCATGTGCTGTGGTTCAGAAGATCATTATCAGATGATTATTGGTAAAAATGCTGGCTGATAGTTCTTTTATAAGTACTTTTATAGTAAGAGAAATCTTAACAGTGATAACAATTACTTAAAATGGAGGTGATTTCAGTATTTTTGCTTTATTTTGAATTTCCACCTTTTGACTCCTTTTTGGCCAGTTTAATCTTCTTTTAGGGGCTTACATTACTATTTTGGCAATATTCTTCCCATCCACTTCTAGGATCTCACCTGCCTTTTTAGGACCCCAGGATTAAAATTGAATATGGAGATTGAACTGTCTGTATTTGTGTAAAGCAGCTGTCTGAACAGTGGAAGCAAATTATGTACATGGGAAGTTTACCTGACATGCCCCTTTACTACCCTGGAATTACTTTTAATTTCATTTTTTAAAAATAAATTATGAGGTTTACAAGTAGACTAGTAATTAATTCTGTAGGCACTTTTTTTTTTTAAGGAAATAGAATACACCATCAGAAAAATCCTGTGGCAGACTTCTGCTATTAAGTCTTCATGTCTTTTTCTTTTTTTTTTAATCTAAGCTAGTAAGGGAGTTTGCATCTAGTGTAAAAGTAGGAATTTTATGTGTTGGACAATTACAGTGAAACTTCCTGAAATTTCAATTCTTATATTTACATATTCCCAGTTTCATCATTTGTAGTTTAGATTCCCTTAACATGGTTGCTAAAAGTTGAAATTGTACCTGTCCATATAAAGAGAGATCCAAGACTTCAATTTTAAAATAGTGATTCTTAGCGGATACACATATCCAAGAAAGGAATGTCATGAACATGTACCTCTTAGCATGTAAATGGATATAATGACATGACTTAACTAACGTATGATGCTTAATGAAATCCAGACATTAACTCAGTGCCACTCTTAGTGCCACTGTGCTTAGTTGCTCAGTCGTGTCTTTCTCTTTGTGACCCCGTGGACTATAGCCCACCAGGCTCCTCTGTCCATGGGATTCTCCAGGCAAGGGTACTAGAATGGGTTGCCATCCCTCCTCCAGGGGATCGTCCCGACCCTGGTCTCAGTGCCACTAGTGTTGTAATTAATTCTGGTGAGTTTTTTCACTCTTACAAACCAAATTGGTATTCATACTCTTCCTTTATAAAGCACATCATGGGTTGAGACATTTTGATCTCTACTGGCATGTGTCCATAAACAACATGTACAGTTAACTGTACTTGGTTTAGTTACTTGAGCCTATTTTTTGCATAACATGAAGGTGTCTTGTGATCATTGGTTATACTCAGAACTCCGGTGGAGTCATGTGTGTTTAAGATACTAGGTCCTCTTTCTTTTAGACTTAGTGGGTTGATTTTACAGAAGACTAAATTTTTATTTCTTGGTTAATTATTAATTGAAGTATCTCAGGTAGTAATGCTTAGAGGAGCAGGGAAAGATGCTCTTAATCTCACTGACATTTTTTGACTTTGGAATGAGCTGGATTTTATACTATATTATCTTTTATATGTTTTTATTAGTGCATCAATATGTTTCTGGGCCACCTCTTTTTTATTTTAATTTTAGTATCAGTATTGCTGTGAATTATCAATTTAAGAACAACTAAAATCTTTTTTAAAGTTGTATGCTGCTTTATGATTTCTATATTCCTTAATTTATTTACATCTAGAAAATATATTTGATTGGAATGTTAAGCAGTTGTTTCTTTATTTATCAGCAGAATATTCAACAAAAAATAATGTAAGTACATGTGTGGAAGTATTTTTGTAGATATTTAAGACCTCATTCTTTAGGAAAGAGTATAAATTTTATATATTTGAAATATCCGACCTGAGTAATTTAGTAAAAATCGCAAGCCCATGGAGAAGGTGATTCTACTAAGAAAACTCTCCTTTGTAGCTTCTGTCTTTTTTACAGATGTGGTTTTTTCTCCATTTCATGTCCTTAATTTCCCAAACTTGTTTGTGATCTATCAAAGCAGTGACTTGAAAGGATTGTCTGGCTCCTAGGATTTTACCATAGTGAAATTTCTGTTTCTCCTAGGGCCTCACTCTGAAGAGCACATAAGTGTAAAACCTTGCATTGAGCTTTAAGGGCTCTAAGTAAGATGGTTGTCTTAGCAGAAAAGGTGATTTCCCTTAGGGAAATGTCTTTTGTCCAGGAGGAGTTGGACTCCTGTGTCTATCCACTTGTATCATTTTGTCTGCTTTAAGATTTTAACAATTCCCTCAAAGTTAGATTCATTCATATAAATAAGACTTTATTTACCAATACATTTGAAGTGACCGAGATGCTAATTTCTGTTGAATTACCTAATTAATTTTTATTTTAATGCAGGCTCTGAACCAGGTTGTCCTTTGGGACAAGATTGTTCTGAGAGGTGATAATCCGAAGCTGCTGTTAAAAGATATGAAAACAAAGTATTTTTTCTTTGACGATGGAAATGGTCTCAAGTGAGCAACTCTTTGTCATTTTTTACATGCGATGCTTCGTGAAGGGGAGAGAAAGACGTGATGTGTTTTTAAAGAAAAACGTTACAGGCTAAAAAGAAAAGTTGAGAGGGACGAAAAGTATTTACATGGCTCTGAACTGGAAGATTGAGTAGAAACAGTGCTTTACAACCTGGAGTCTTAAGTGCTCGGTTCTTTTGCATTCTGGGAACTTAATAGTCAGAACAGGAGGGCCTGGGGCTTCTGCTGTCAGGAGTGCAGGGTCCTGGGCTGCAGATCCTGGGGTGGGAATGTCATCCTCACAGGGCTCCTGCAGGGGTGTCAGAGGAACTGCCAGGAAACCTGAATGAGGAAGCAGCCGGTTGGTCCAGGATTTTATACTGAGCTTCCTCGTTTGCCTTAACCTTTCTCATCCCTCAGCTTCTTTTTGTATAAAATGAAGGAATTAGAATGATTGATCTTTTGGGTCAGCTTTGGCTCTAGTCTCTGTGGGTCATCTTTGGAAAGGATTTTAGGGAAGAGCTATTTTAACCAAACCTGGTTTTGCAGATGAAAATTTTCCAGCATTGAGAGATTTTGATCAGTTCAGGTTTGCCCGTGTGGATAATGATAAGAGTTAAGTTTCAAATCATTTCCCCCTGGTTTCTAGCTCCAGTGTGTTTGTGTTCCCTGTGTTTTACACATTTAAGCATTTTGGTTGATCGCTTGCCTAACTGACTCTTAAGTAACTTTAGGTGGGTCATTACGGGAAACCTACAGTGAGAATGCTGGGGGTTTCCAGCATTGTCTGAGATTTCAAAAGACTTGAGAAAATGTGTTTGTAGATTAGAATTCCACTTAGAGCTGGTTAAAACATGAAGTATCTGATACCTCAGTGCTTGAATTAAAACATTTTTATTGAACTACAGATGTTTCTGCTGATGTCTGTTTATGATGTCTCGTTACAGGGGAAATAGGAATGTCACTTTAACCCTGTCCTGGAATGTCGTACCAAATGCTGGAATTCTACCTCTCGTGACAGGATCAGGACATGTATCCGTCCCATTTCCAGATACATATGAAATAACGAAGAGTTATTAAATTATTCTGAATTTGAAACAACATATTTTTATACCTAATGAATTGTATCTCATTTCTCTTTTCCTTGCATCTTCATTTGTTTTGGGTTGTTAACTTTTTTTTTGGTATAAGAATGAACATCAGAAGGCGTATTTGAAGGGAAAGACTAATGTACTACCTAATTTTCCAAATAAAAACAAACAAAGGCCACCAGAGTGGAGTATTATAAGACAACCGCATCGGAAGATTCTGTGAAATACTTGTATTTGAAGTCTTTGCTGTATTTCCATTATTCTGGATGAAGTATGAATGTTCATGAAGGATAGTCAATACTTTCAGGTGCCTGTGGAGTTGGGAGAACTCTACTTAAGCCTTGCATTCATGCAGGCTCACATTGGATGTGATTTAGAAGCAGATATTTTCTTTCATCTCCTAGGGTATGTTTCAATACTGGAAAAATTAATACAGTTACTAGTGAGAAGCCTGGTTTACAAAACAGCCAAACATGATGGAATTTTATTCCATTTGTCTTAGGAATGCCCAAATGCTTGTTTTTCTGACAGGTGACTAGCAGCTTTCTCCACTAAAGACTAAATACCTCTTTATATGCTGTAAATCATTCTCAAATCATTTTAAAGTCTTTTAAGTCTGTGTCTTTCAGTGCTTTCTCCAAAAAAGCTCCTTGGTATTACATCTTTGTGTGATTTTTTTTTTTTTTTTTTTTAACATTGCCATAGAAAGTTGAAAATGTTTGCATGGTTTACTGTCAGTTAAGTTTGTTCTACTGAGCATGCCTAGTGCCACTGAGTGGTAATTATTTAAATTTTTTTCTAGGTCCACATTTTAATAATTATTGGGGTAATAATAATATTGTTGGTATGCTTTTCCATTTACAAGCACTCACATATATTTGACTATATGTGATCCTCAATAATCTAATGAGGTAGGTAGTGCAAATGTTAGCTCTTTGCAGATAAAGAAACTGACCCAGAAGTTTACTGAATTGCTTCCAGGTTATTACATAGCCAGCAAGGAAGGGCATTGACCCTTGAACTCAGATCTGATTCTCTGAGCATGTCCTTTCTTCTATACCTCAGATGACAGACTAGTCAAAATTCACTTCTGCAATTTTTAATACAGTTTTTGTTACCCTGGACGCCCTTTCTATTAGTTAGAAGAGTTCCTTTTCTATATGAAAGTGACTGATTTTCAAGTTGCCAACAATTTATATAGAGGTAATATGTCACTCATTCTCTGCATAAATTCTTCTCACGTTTAAAAGAATCCAAACGTATGTAAAAATAATTTAGAGATTGATTATATGATCACATTGAACAATGTTTTTTTCTACAGTGGACAAATAAACATCCTTAAAGGAAGCAACTGCAGATCAATCACCCTTAAAAGCAAGACCAAACACTGCAGGAACAGTGTCATCAGTAACCAAAAAGGGCTAATGTTTTCTAAGCATGTTTACGCCAGTGGCTGACTTTTGTCATGAGAAACACATCTCCATTTACACTTCACCTGGAACAGCTGGGCTTGTAAGGGCGTGTGTTCTGTGGAGGTCAGAGGTATAGTGTCATGAATACTAGACTGGGTTTGGCTCCCAGCTTTTTCATTAAACACTTCAGGGTCTCCCATTCAGGGTCTCCCATTTCTGTATCTGTAAAATGACAGAGTTGGACTAGTTAAATAGTGATTCTTTTATACCATACACATCTGTAAAATTCGTTGTATTTCTTTGGCCCAATTGAAAAGCACCTTAGTAATGAGGGCAGATGTAATAAGATGGCTGAAAGATGAATTAACACATAGTTCGTATTGATCTGACTTTATTTCTGTTAGATTTTACTCCCAGAAGATTTAACTTTTTGTGTAGTTTTTGTACAAATACTAGACACAAACTTAACATTTGTCAGCATCAAAGCTTAAAAGGGTGTGTTCTTAAGGAGGGTGTTCTCAATAGGCCTGCAGCCCAAGGCAGACCTGGGGCCAGCTGAGGCGTTCAGATGCCTCTGGACGCCTGGATCTGTGTATGCTGCACATGAATGTGGAAATTGACTCCAGCTGCTATTCAGGCTCACCCACTTTTTGGAGTTAGGTGAGGAAGGGGATTAGAAAGGCCCACTAGCACAATAGAGTTTTTCCTTTCTGAAAGAAGCTGCTCAGGACAAGGATGATCCAACACGGGAATACAAAACCTTCCTCTCAGGAACTCGTTTTTGGGTTTGCACGGCTTTGTAATCCACTGTAACTGCATGAAAAAGTTGGACCTGTGTTCAGTTGATAACATTGTCTACCTTAGCATCAGTGTTTTCGAGAAGTGTTACATTTCCACAAGACGGAAGGCTTCACACTTTGGATTAGAAGCTTCTGAGTCCTGGGATCATCCTGGGAAAGAATCATTGCAAGGCTCTCCTCTAGTGTGCTCCCATGCTCCTTTGTGGTTTAACCTGGACTAGCACTTAGATCTGTTTTTCATGCCCTACAGTTGATTCCATTTGGTTTGTGCCTAAAGGTAACGGGAGACCAGAAGTCCTTTATGGTGTAATAGGAAAAGGGGTCATTTTGAGTTTCTGTTTTTGTAATTATCTTACAGCTCTTTGGTGGGTCTGGCCAGCCTAGTAATAGCACTGAGAGAGAGGCTTTAAGGCCATACGAACTATCTAAACCTTACAGCTTCGGATCTTTGGGGTACAGGTTAATGGGGCTGTATTTTATAATGCTTTGAATTGACATGAAATGAGTTTATGGGGGAAAAAACCATAAGCTGTGAATTTTGATAGCATCTGTCCATTTCAGAAGCCGCCTTTGCTTTTAGCAGACAGCCTGTGTACCTTTTATGTGACTGCCAGTGGTTTAAAAAATCGGTTTCAAAAAACTGTTGCATGTTTTGATGCAATTTGGGAAACTTTAACTTCATAAGAAAAACATTCGTGTCAATACTGAAGAAACGTTTGAGGCTTTTCTTAATTGCAATAAATATTCAACATTTTTCTAATGAAAATTTTGTTTACGAGTAAAAGGTATGCATTTAAAAGACTTTCAGATTGATGCTTTTTTTTTAATGTGAAGCTGCTGAACTAAAAACGGATGAAACCAATTCTAGTAAACTTGAGGTTTTTTTCTTTTTTCCTTTTCTCTTTTTCTGGGGCGGGGGTGAGGGAGGGTAGTCACACCTAGCAGATCTCCAGAGACTCGGCTCCTACCCTAGACTGTAAGCTCTTTGAGAGCAGCCTTGTGGGTTTATCTTTGTATCTTCCCCAGCGACTGGTGCAGTGCTTCGCACAAAATAGGCGCCCAATAAATACTGATGATGAACCCAGTCATTGTCTCTGTAATGTGGCCTGACCGTGGGGACTACCTTGCAGGTATAGCGCTCTTTGCAAAGGCTGCTGTTGTCTCTCCAGCCCCCGGTGACGTTAGATCTGACTCTTCCTTTCACACCTTAGACATTGCCCAGGCCAGGCAAGCACTGTGCTCCTGCTGGCAAGACCTGGGTTCCTCAGCGCCAGACTTCTGATAAGAGCCACGGGACATTAACCGAGAAGACAGATAAAATAACAGTTGAAAGTCACCACACAGACCTGACTAAATACTGTCAAGATGCTGGTTGAGCTCATGAAGAAACAAACGGGTCAGATTAGGCGACTGAATTTTGACGGCGCAGTGGGTCCAGCCTCCCTCACATTCATGGCTTCTGGGCCCACCCTGGGAGCCCACTGAGGGAATTCTCTGTTTCCATTTCTCGAAAGAATGTTTCCCAGTGAACGCAAGACAACCGCAATGATAGAGATACTCCCTCAAAGAAGAGAAAAGCGGTCTGACTCAGGAGAAGTTATTTTCTTTCTAAACCAAAGTATTTTTCTGGGACGACAAGAGGTCAACTGGGAGCTCTCAGCCCTGCCTTTAAGATTTATCCAGGTATAGAGGCAAGAGGTAAAACACCGTAGTCATTAATGACAAGAAAAACATCCCCTGGAGGAGGAAATGGCAACCCACTCCAGTATTCTTGCCTGAAGAACCCCAAGGAGAGAGGAGCCTGGTGGGCCATAGTACGTGGGGCCACAGAGTCAGACACAACTGAGCGACTAACACTCCAGGGTAAAACATGAGTTGCATTACCTGGTTGGGGTGACTCCAGGAGGCCAGAGAGACCCATTTTTACAAGTCTAAGTCCTGTTGACCAGTTCCCTTCCAGGAAGACACGTTTGGTGAGAAAACATCTCCAGGGCAACCTGTGACAGGCCATGGGTCTCGATCAGTTCAGTTGCTCAGTCGTGTCCGACTGCAACCCCATGAACCACAGCACGCCAGGGCTCCCTGTCCATCACCAACTCCAGGAGTTTACCCAAACTCATGTCAATTCAGTTGGTGATGCCATCCAACCATCTCATCCTCTGTCGTCCCTACTCCTCCTGCCCTCAATCTTTCCCAGCATCAGGGTCTTTTCAAATGAGTCAGCTCTTTGCATCAGGTGGCCAACATCAGTCCTTCAGATGAAGACCCGGGACTCATCTCCTTTAGGATGGACTGGTTGGATCTCCTTGCAGTCCAAGGGACTCTCAAGAGTCTTCTCCAACACCACAGTTCAAGAGTATCAATTCTTCGGCGCTCAGCTTTCTTTATAGTTCAACTCTCACATCCATACATGACTACTGGAAAAACCAAAGCCTTGACTAGATGGACCTTTGTTGGCAAAGTAATGTCTCCGCTTTTTAATACGCTATCTAGGTTACTGATAACTTCCCTTCCAAGGAGTAAGCGTCTTTTAATTTCATGGCTGCAATCACCATCTGCAGTGATTTTGGAGCCCCAAAAAACAAAGTCAGCCACTGTTTCCACTGTTTCCCCATCTGTTTACCATGAAGTGATGGGACCAGATGTCATGATCTTAGTTTTCTGAATGTTGAGCTTTAAGCCAACTTTTTCACTCTCCTCTTTCACTTTCATCAAGAGGCTCTTTAGTTCTTCACTTTCTGCCATAAGGTTGGTGTCATCTGCATATCTGAGGTTATTGATATTTCTCCTGGCAATCTTGATTCCAGCTTGTGCTTCCTCCATCCCAGCGTTTCTCATGATGTACTCTGCATATAAATTAAATAAGCAGGGTGATAATATACAGCCTTGACGTACTCCTTTTCCTATTTGGAACCAGTCTGTTGTTCCATGTCAGGTTCTAACTGTTGCTTCCTGACCTGCATACAGGTTTCTCAAGAGACAGGTCAGGTGGTCTGGTATTACCATCTCTTTCAGAATTTTCCACGGTTTGTTGTGATCCACACAATCAAAGGCTTTGGCATAGTCAATAAAGCAAAAATAGATATTTTTCTGGAACTCTCTTACTTTTTTGATGATCCAGTGGATGTTGGCAGTTTGATCTCTGGTTCCTCTGCCTTTTCTAAAACCAGCTTGAACATCTGGAAGTTCATGGTTCACATATTGCTGAAGCCTGGCTTGGAGAATTTTGAGCATTACTTTACTAGCTTGTGAGATGAGTGCAATTGTGCAGTAGTTTGAGCATTCTTTGGCATTGCCTTTCTTTGGGATTGGAACGAAAACTGACCATTTCCAGTCCTGTGGCCACTGCTGAGTTTTCCAAATTTGCTGGCATATCGAGTGCAGCACTTTCACAGCATCACCTTTGAGGATTTGAAATAGCTCAACTGGAATTCCATCACCTCCACTAGCTTTGTTCGTAGTGATGCTTTCTAAGGCCCACTTGATTACCCATTCCAGGATGTCTGGCTCGAGGTGAGTGATCACACCATCGTGATTATCTGGGTCATGAAGATCTTTTTTGCACAGTTCTTCTGTGTATTCTTTCCACTTCTTAATATCTTCTGCTTCTGTTAGGTCCATACCATTTCTGCCCTTTATTGAGCCCATCTTTGCACGAAATGTTCCCTTGGTATCTCTAATTTTCTTGAAGAGATCTCTAGTCTTTCCCACTCTATTGTTTTCCTCTATTTCTTTGCACTGATCACTGAGGAAGGCTTTCTTATCTCTCCTTGCTATTCTTTGGAACTCTGCATTCAGATGGGTGTATCTTTCCTTTTCTCCTTTGCCTTTCACTTCTCTTCTTTTCTCAGCTGTTTGTAAGGCCTCCTCAGACAGCCATTTTGTGTTTTTGAATTTCTTTTTTGAGGATGGTCTTGATCCCTGTCTCCTGTACAGTGTCACGAACCTCTGTCCATAGTTCATCAGGCACTCTGTCTATCAGATCTAGTCCCTTAAATCTATTTCTCATTTCCACTGTATAATCCTAAGGGATTTGATTTAGGTCATATCTGAATGGTCTAGTGGTTTTCCCCACTTTTTTCAATTTAAGTCTGAATTTGGCAATAAGGAGTTCATGATCTGAGCTACAGTCAGCTCCCGGTCTTATTTTTTGCTGACTGTATAGAGCTTCTCCATCTTTGGCTGCAAAGAATATAATCAATCTGATTTCAGTGTTGGCCATCTTGTGATGTCCATGTGTAGAGTCTTCTCTTGTGCTGTTGGAAGAGAGTGTTTGCTATGACCAGTGCGTTCTCTTGGCAAAACTCTATTAGCCTTTACCCTGTTTCATTCTGCAATGAATTCATTCTCTATCAGTACCTGTGCTTTTATGACACCTTTCTGTCACACACATGTAAAATTGTGGATGAAGTTTCACAAAGTAATACTTTGGACTATGAAGACAGGCTGGTTCCAAAGTCCAATACAATGTCCACCACCAGGACAGATGCTAGTTACTGCTCACCTAGCTCAACATTAACAAAACTAAGATCATGGCATCTGGTCCCACCACTTCATGGGAAATAGATGTGGAAACAGTGTCAGACTTTATTTTTCGGGGGTCCAAAATCACTGCAGATGGTGATTGCAGCCATGAAATTAAAAGATGCCTACTTCTTGGAAGGAAAGTTATGAGTAACCTAGACAGCATATTAAAAAGCAGAGACATTACTTTGCCAACAAAGGTCCATCTAGTCAAGGCTATGGTTTTTCCAGTAGTCGTGTATGGATGTGAGAGTTGGACAGTGAAGAAAGCTGAGCGCCTAAGAATTGATGCTTTTGCACTATGGTGTTGGAGAAGACTCTTGAGAGTCCCTTGGACTGCAAGGAGATCCAACCAGTCCATCCTAAAGGAGATCAGTCCTGGGCGTTCATTGGAAGGACTGATGTTGAAGCTGAAACTCCAATACTTTGGCCACCTGATGCAAAGAGCTGACTCATTTGAGAAGACCCTGATGCTGAGAAAGATTGAGGGCAGGAGGAGAAGGGGATGACAGAGGATGAGATGGTTGGATGGCATCACCGACTTGATGGACATGGGTTTGGGTAAACTCCTGGAGTTGGTGATGGACAGGGAGGCCTGGTGTGCTGCGGTTCATTGGGTCGCAAAGAGTTGGACACGACTGAGTGACTGAACTGAACTGAACTATGTGTTACCCATCCTAACTATGTGACACTCGCCTCATATTTTCTGGTGAACTGCAGGAGTCAGGTACCCCTGGCTAGAAATCACATAAAGTAAAACACTTATTAATAGAAGAAAGACACTCAGGCCCAACAAGCTGTAAGATGAATGGGGAAAAGCAGCAAATATATATCCATTGCATCAGTGTTTTGCTTATTTAGTGAGATGGCACAGGAGAATTGTTTTCTCTATATATTCGTATGCATATTTTCATGTAGAATTTAACACAATCCAGTCATGAAATTTTCTGTATAAACATTTGTATTCTACATGATGTGTTTTAAGTTCAGTGGAACCTGTAAAATCACTAAAAGAACTGAAAGTGAATGTCGCTCTGTCGTGTCTGACTCTGTGACCCCATGGACTGTAGTCCACGGACTTCTCCAGGCCAGAATACTGGAGTGTGTAGCCATTTCCTTCTCCAGGGCACCGTCCCAACCTAGGGATCTAACCCGGGTCTCCCGCATTGCAGGCAGATTCTTTACTGTCTGAGCCATCAGGGAAGCCCAAGAACACTGGAGTGGGTAGCCTATCCCTTCTACAGTGGATTTTCCCGACCCAGGAATCGAAGCTGGGTGTCTTTCATTGCAGGCGGAATCTTTACCAGCTGAACTACCGGGGAAGCCCTAATGTAAGTAAATAAATCAATCACTAGAGAGGGAAGTAATTTTCATCAATACAGTTTTCCTAGTTTCCTGATTTTAAATTTTATTTTTTTACAGTAAGAAGCTTTTGTGTCCAACTATTTCACCTTCCTGAATTGGAAGTTCTTCCCCCTGGCCAGATGTGAAAAGCTGTAGAAAACGGTTCTACCGTCGCGCTGTTTTTCTCAAATATGCCTCTTTGCTGATTAGTGGAGCTTTGGTGCCCCCTGGTAGCAGAACTGAGAAAAACAAGTAATAGGTCTCCCACAGTTCATGCTACATTGTGTTGCTATGTCTATGGACCTCTGCCTTCCAGAAAATTCTGAATTTTGGTTTTGATTACTGCTCAGATTTAGGTTTTAACTCACTGGTCTTTTCCTCCTTCCCTTGGAGCTTTCATATATGTTCCTAAGAGCTGGGCATGGTGACACTGCATGTGTTCACTTCATCTGGGGGCTGGTTGGATGGCTGCAGGAACGTCCTAGAGTCTCATGTGCAAGATGATGCCAACATGGAAGCTGAGGCATCTTTTTGCTGGTGAAGAAAACAGTCCTTAGCAGCGATCTATTTGGTAAACACATTTTTTTTTCCTCTCTCTTTTTCCTAATAAGAGAATACCAGAAGTTTGCTTTTATGCTCAGGTAGATTTTACTGTCTTGTCTCCAGGCCATCAGTGGTTTGTTTTCTGCTATAATTTAATGAGCAGGGAGCCTAATTCTATCCCATCTCACAAAATGTAACACTGGTTTAGAACTTTGGGGGCCATCGTGTTGACCGAATTCTATGAGCAGGGTATCTATTAACATACATGCATACCAGAGGATCGGGGTCTCTTTCCTATGGATTTCAGGGACCTGCCACCCTACTGCGAAGTGTCTAGAGATCAGAAATTTGGGGTGGAGATAGAATTTCACTTTTCAAGGCGAATGGTGACCCCCTGTGCCCTCTACCGCTGTAAAAGTTCTACTTTGTCCTTTTATAATTTCCTTGATCGTCTTTTCAAGTCTCTTGCTCATTTATTAAGGTCCATCTTCTATTTTTAAACATTTCATATGTTGTCATATTGGGTTCAGGAGGCAGCATGTACCCTATTGTGGTGTCTGCTCCAACCTAAATGCTGAATAACCTGGTAAGTCAAAGGCTGATAGACTTGACTGGGGCCCAGAATAAAAGAGGCTTCCATTCACCCCGTTTGCTTCCTGAGCAGTTCTGCCAAAGTCCTGGTGGGCCCAGTGGCGCTTCCTGAGTCTGCACCTGACTGGGTGCTGGGGAGCCCAACTAGGGCTCTGATGGGTGAATCAGAGCAAATGCCCTTCGGGTTTTGGGGCAAAGCCATGCTCTCTTCAGAAAGTAAATATTGTTCTGAGAATAATTCTTGGCTCACTCTTAGGCCCTGAGATGCCAGTAATCATGAAACTTGAGAGGCAAAACAAAATAAGTTTTGTCTGATCTCCTAAGCATCAAGTCATCACACCTCTCGGACATTTAAGTGAATGGATTATATGGGATCAGATAGGCCCTGAATGAACTGGCAAACCTTGTCATCCATGCCTTTCTCAGTTTACATCTCTGACCTTACGTGGAGTTATATGAAGACAGAAAAACCGAGATTGGCTTATCGATGGCTCCCTGTGACAACCTGCATTAGGCAGGAGAGATAAACCGTAGAACCATAGTCCTTGGGGGTGACTTAGCATCATCTGATATGATGAGAGACTGGTTATTAAGAATAAGCTCATAGTTAGATATTTATGTTTTTATAATATCCAGTTCTTTGCTATATTCCATAAATGGGAATTTAAGTTATTCTCAAGCAAATAACATTTTTTTTTGCAAAGAAATACCTGTTGCAGGAAGGCTCCCACCATCCTTTGAAGATGAGGCTGGCTTAGTCGTTGCCGGAACCTGGGAGGAACCGCAAAAGAAAACAAGCATTTCTGGTTTATTTCCACTAGGTGGAGCTAGTGAGTCTATGAGTCAACCTGCCGTATCTTTTAACACAATAATTGAACTAATTATAGAAGATATTTATATTATGTTACTTTCCCCTTTCACAATAAAAGAAGTAGTAAGACCAATTTTATTCATTGTAGAAGTAAAATAACCACAACTGTAGTCTCAGGAAATTTGAAAACCCTGTTAATTTCTTAAGAAGCTAGGATGATACCTGATATTTTTACTGTAATTCATAGAAATGATCTTTTTATTAAAAAATGTAGCTTTAGGGTCATTTTCACATGTTGTGAGTTCTGATCATAGCTATTTTCCTCTTTGGGCAAAACGAAGTTTTCATTTTCAGATGACCGAAAGAGCAGGGGCTATGTGTTTTCTTTTTTTTTTTTATCCGGCAAGAAAATATCTTGAAAGCCTGGGCTTGTGAGTAAAAATAGACTACATTTGAGCGCATAGTTTCACTTGAGTTGTCATTAGGCATTGTAAACAAAAATAAAAGTTCGAAAAAACAAACAGCACTTCTTTCAATGACTGAATGAATAGTAATTTTGATTACTGATTCTGTGCATGTTTGATTGCAGAAAAGGAAGGAAACCAGCAACTTGGTTTGGGTTTCTGTTCTGTGAATACGCAACTGGGAGAGACCTTCAGAATTACCTAATCCACGTCCATTGCTTTAGAAATAAAGAAACTGATAATCCAGACCACATTTAAAAATGCACTTAGAAAGACAGGAAAGATGCTGAGTACAACTTGACTGGCCTTCAGGTCTTTACGAAACACTTGCTTGTAGACAGTGTTCAAAGGCAAGACCAAGTTATGAGTAAAGAATCAAGGTCTTTGGTCAGTGTAGATGGACCATTTTCTGTTGTCTTTAATGAAAGTTGTACAGTTAATGCATGAAATGGCATTGGCCCTGGAATTTACAAAAAATACTGCATCTCCAGAATCAGCTTGTATAGTGAAAAGGGCAGACCTAGGAGTCGGCTAGGACTGAGGAATGACAGATTCTCCCCTTACAGCCTGTGTAGCCTCGGACATCCAGCTTCGCTGTGTGTGTGTGTGTGTGTGTGTGTGTGTGTGTGTGTGTGTGTGCTCAGTCATGTCTCACTCTTGTGACGCCATGGACTGTAGCCCACCAGTCCATTATCTTTAGTTAGTCCATGGAATTCCCCAGAAAAATACTGGCGTGGGTTGCCATTTCCTTCTCCAGGGGATCTTCCTGATCCAGGGATCGAACCTGCATCTCCTGTGGCTCCTCCATTGTTGCTGAGCTACCTGCGAAGCCCCCAGCTTCTCTATAATAGGAGTGAAAAACAGCTACAGCATGGAGGTGCAGGACAGCCTAAATGAAATAACATGGTAGGCTCTTAATAAAGAGATATCCTGTTACCTCATTCAGAAATAGTTTTTTAAATGGAAACAAAAAAGTTGCATGAGCAATGTCTGACTTCATGGTGTCAGGAGCATGTTCTGATCCTTCTCGTGATGGTTCGGATAAGATGCAAGGCTCAATTGCTTACACAGAAGCCAGATCAAGGATGGAAAGCCGCTGACTTGATGAGGTGTAGCAAACCACAGGCAACAGAAGCACCGTGATAACATCCTTGTTGGACCCACAATATTTTAATACAACATTTCAGAATTACACCTCATAATAGTTTTCCCAAGGATGCCAACAATTAGTGATGAACTTTTATTTTCTCAGTTAATTAAAAAGAAAATATCTATAACAGGCTCCAAAATGTATAACTGGGAAATAAATGAAGAAAAAAAAAAAACAGGGAAGACACGTAGGGAATTTAAATTTGCCTTTGTGGTAAAATACTTTGTAGGTTCATGAGAGAGGACAAATCCGTCATTGATGCCAGTGTAAGGCTGTGATTTTATTCTAGAGTTTAGAATAAAAAACATGGCTATGCAGTACATAGTGTGTGTCTGTGCAGATGTGCGAAATAAAGTGCTTTTTAATCATTCCTGCTGCAATAACAATTAATCATTCTATTCACGCTGGCTTTGGGCTTGGTAGCTGGAGCCGATTTCATAAAACTGGAGTAACACAAGCTTAACGTATAAGAGGTAAGTTTTCTTCAGTTTATACGAGTAAGGAAGTGCCTCTTGAAAAAACACTTATTGCAAGCTGTTTCTCCAGCTACCTCTGTGTTTTCAATCTACTTTTTCCTTTTAATAGGGATTAGTGGGTGATCCTCCGAGTATCTTCATTAAAGGGAAAGACATTGCCAGGCTTTCTTTGTCAGCAAATGCTGAATTTATTATGGGAGAAGAGATCTTCTCTCTGCAAGCCTGTGTTTGACTCTTGTACTTCCAATTAGCCTGTTGAAACCCTTGGACTGGAAGCTACACTTCAGTGCAGGGGTTTATGTTCTTAGCTGATGGTGCTTCCTGACGGAGGGGATCTGAGGGGGGTGCTTTGCCAGGTGGGAGGTGGGGGCTCAGCTTAACCTGCTTCTGCTCTGGTGCAGCTCCTTGTCTGTGGGCCATTTGCAACCAGAAGCACAAAAAATACTCAATTTCTCTTCGTTTTGCTTGTTTAGGAATTTTTGACTTCGGATATAATTTATGCAGTTTTTAAATACAAAAAGCCAGTTTTAAAGTGTCTATAAAACAGCAGCTATTCATAAGGAAACACAGAAACAATCAGTGACAAAGAGATGCCAAACTAATAAAATTCAAGAAAGAAGAAACCGAGTTGGATACTGAACAACTATTCAATAACTTTACGGAAAAAAATAGTACAGTTTAGTAATTTGAGTAGGAAAATAGGCTACTATTCAATTTTGAAAATCTGATATGCAAAGTTTTACAACATAACAGTAGTATCCAGAATAGATAGCAAAGATCTTTGTACTAGACATTTCCTCATGGACCCCAGTGATACCCTAAATGTTACATTACTGATGCATACATCAGAATTTACGAGAACAGTCCTCTCCTGTCTCCTGGACTCACACTTCATTCAGGTTTTTAAAGATGTAAAACATTTTTAAAATTTTTATTTTTTAAGTTTATTTATTTATTTTTGCCATGTGGCGTGGCTTGTGAGGAAGACCAGGGATCCAACCTGCGCCCTGGGCAGTGAAAGCTCGGAGTCCTAACCACTGGACATCCAGGGACCTCCCATAGCTTGGAAGTGACCAGGTACACGGTTCTCTAACCTAGGCCATCCATGTGGGAAAGGGAACAACTGATAACAAAGGGAGAAGCAAGAGAATATCATGGAAATGATAATGAAGGTCCGGGACAAGATGCAAACTGCAGGATGAAGCGAGAGGGGGAGATGCGTGCTCCTGGGTGAACCTCGCACTAATGAGCCGCTAGCATCCAGGATACACTGATGAGCTTTTCTGGCAGTTGCTCTGCAGCCGTGTTCCCATGAAAAATCACAACTGCTATCACAGTATCAATGCCCAGCAAAATACACACACTACTTTTTCAATGAACTTGAATATTCAGTGCCAGAGACGGGTACAATGAAGGTGAATAAACCGTCTCCTTCCCAGATTCCCACATCCACACTTTTAAAGAGACGTCTCAGCTGCAGGAGGCTTTAGGTCCCTGTAGTTTATTATTTTTCAGGACCATTTTCAAAATGCAATAGAGATCTCTTGAATTTGAATTACACTACAAAGTCTAGTTATATGAAAGTTTTGTTCAAATGAGTCCTCGCCGTGAAATATATTGTATATAAATGTGACAGTTATCTTTCATTTGAAATACTCTGATGATTGTTGTTTACAGAATTAATTGAAGGTAAAATTTTATGTATTACTATGCTTTCTCCAAATGTTTTGCAAATGCAGTTTCTAATTCAGGTGGCTGAAAATGTAGGATAGATGCTTAAAACAAGAATGGCAATCAGAACCAGGGTCTTGTCTACATTTGACAGTTTATTAGTATTTCCCTCTACCACCTGCCAATCACTTATAATTGGGCTTGAAAGTGGAGATAGGTTTCCGGTCAGAAGCTGGACTCTCTACTATCATCCTACTTCAGGCTCCCCATCACCTCATTACGGGATTGCAGGTTTCCCCCTCTATCTGAAACTAGAGTGTTCCTAGGAAACCTTTTTTAAGCCAACAAGGCATAACATCAAGACTTTAAGTCAGGGCATGAAGCAATGACTTTAGGACACACCTTGCTAACGATGCGCAGAATAAATGGAGGTAAAGCATAGATGCTCACACAAGTCAAAGCTTGATGCTGAGATGCTGGGTATGGTTCCAGGGAAGGAGCTGGGAGGGGCTGGCAGGCCTTCCTCCTCACCGTGACCTTGTGTATCTATATCCTATCATGGTGTCTTCCTTCTGTTAGAGATATTTTGATTTGACAGCTAGAATGACACTTTGATTTCTACTTTTCCAGCATAAGACTTAAAATGACACATTTTTGCCTCTCTTACAAGGAGCCATTAAGGTATAGGTGTCTGTATTTTTAGAGTTAACCCAAACATCACTGTTTGTTTATTGATCATTCTTAAAGTCATAGCCGTCGCAATTTGGGAGTCAAATAAACACGTAATAGGGAACTACCTATTTCTTCAAGTTCTGGACACTTCTTAAAGTATACCGATGCTATCACTGCCACTGTGATTTAAGAAGTATTCAAACATTATCTTCATAGCTGTGGTTAGTCGCTCAGTCATGTCCGACTCTTTGTGACCCCATGGACTGTAGCCCACCAGGCTCCTCTGTCCATGGGGATTCTCCAGGGAAGAATACTGGAGTGGGTTGCCATGCCCTCCAACAGGGGGTTTTCCCAACCCAGGGATTGAACCCAGGTCTCCCGCATTGTAGATGGATTCTTTACTGTCCGAGCCACCAGGGAAGTCCTATCTTCATAGCAGATCTACAAAAAGATTCAAGAATATATATTCAGTAAAAGCAGACGTAAGGGAAAAATCTAAAGCTCTATTCCCAAACCCTAAAAGAGGGGGGAAAGAAATGAAAATGTATTAATCATCTTATTATGTGAGTCATGTAATTCTATACTTGAAATCAGTTATGTATGAACTTCAAAATATGCCTTAATAAAAAAGTCAAAGCAAAATTAGTGAATTTATCTCAGTGTATTTCTCACTCTGTGTTCAGTGTACATTTTAAGGCACTAGCTTTTCTCATTATTGCCTTTTATTCTTGAGAAAAGGGAAGCGATGCAGGATGAGATGGTGAGAACAGTTAAAGGAAACAATAGTTATGAGTCACAGTGTGAATCTGGGTTTCACAGATTCCCATGTTAGCAAAAGTGCTTTGTCGAGGGAGATGAGAGGAAAAAAAAAAAATCTTAGTTGTTTTTAAAAATATTAGAGTAGCCAAGAAGAAAGTTCAGATTTTAAAAAGCAAAATGAACATCCACGTCATACCTGCCGCCCCATTTCCTTGAATTATGGCCGTGTGAAATTGATTTCTGTGTAGATTGGGCGCACTGGCAGTTTCCTTTCCTACAAGGCCCTGCAGTTCCTTTTCCTTTTTTTTAGAGAGCAAAAGGACCCCTCAGATTTGTTATCAGTCGGAATGTCCATCCTTCGAACACAAACCACACTGATACGGTGCTTGCTTTACTCTACAGAGGTGCGCTTCTGAGATTTCCACTTTCCTTTTTGGCTGGCCTGCGCCTGATAAGAGAGGCTGCCCTGCTTACAACAATGTAGCCCCAGTTTACACTGGCAAGTGGCATTTCCTGGTTGGTGTGGAAATGCAGCTGCACTCTTCAGGGTTCTCCACCAGGAATCTCTGCAAGTGTGGCCTCACTAACAAGCATTTCTACAGATGATAAAGGGAGAATTTCCTTGCACTGAAAAATGAAAGTGGGCTTTGTCTCCTTGAGAACCTGACCCTGACAAGTAGAAATCTACCTGACAAGTAGATTTGCTTTTTCTGTGGCTAACCTTTCTGCATATGGATCTTGTTAGGGAGAAGCACAGCACTGGAGACATTTATTTTCAAATAAATACGATAGTTGTCATGCTAAAAAGTAGAGTTTTGAAAAATTATCTTTCTCACGTTAGTCATTTTGTAGTGATTATAAAGACGTATGAGCAGGCCTGCCCTTCTTTGTTGGCTAAATCTACCATCAACAAGGAACAGATGGATCTGCCATTTTCCTGATAAAGCATCACTGCTGCTAAGTCACTGCAGTCGTGTCCAACTCTGTGCGACCCCATAGACACCAGTCTACCAGGCTCCCTCGTCCCTGGGATTCTCCAGGCAGGAACACTGGAGTGGGTTGCCATTTCCTTCTCCAATGCATGAAAGTGAAAAGTGAAAGGGAAGTCACTCAGTTGTGTCCGACTCTGAGCGACCCCATGGACTGCAGCCTACCAGGCTCCTCTGTCCATGGGATTTTCCAGGCAAGAGTACTGGAGTGGGGTGCCATCACCTTCTCCGGATAAAGCATCACTACTGTTTCTCATTCTTATGAAGCAATGTGGTTGTTTTAAGAAGAAGAGAGAAACAACTCTAGCTTTAGCTGTAGGAATGTTCCTGCTTGCAGGCCTGACTCTACCATTGGCTGGGTCTGGGGCAAAAGTACAAAGGTAGGTCTACATAATTGGCTAACTAACTAGAAATTATAAATCAAACTAATAGCATGTTAAATATTTTCTGTTATCCTGTATTAACAAATTTACCTTCATTATAGCTTGGATGTGCAAGTCTGAATGAAACGTCTTGGACCACTGCAAGTTCTGGGGTGGAGACCAATGGCAGGGGTTCCAGCTGACCTCTGGCCCACGACCAGGCATTTCTTCCTCCATCCTCAGGTTGTCTCCCACCTGAGACAGCTGCATAGGTGTGGATACTCCATCTTCACATTTCAGAGGAGGAACGTGAAGCAAGGAGAGGTTTTAAGGCATCAAAGTTTGCATAGCTGGTAAATAATGGAGCCATGATGACAAGACAAGTCTTTGTCCAGTCTCTTAATTTTTATCGTGATCTCATTTTTCCTTCTATGGAAAAGTGTGTTTCCTGATCCGAGGTAAGAGCTAAGTACATCATATCATAATTATCATAATTGAACAATACAAGGGGAGTCAAGAAAGGTACATCAGAAGTACTGGGTAAGTCTTGATGGAGGATGGATAGACCAAGCTTTCATACAGAGCAAACTAAATGCAGTGGGTCAGGAGAAGGACCGGGGACTGTAGAAAGACCACCGGGACTTGAGAATGGTAGGGAGTAGCAGGACATGGGGGCTGAACAGTGGGGACCCCATAAACCAAACTAAGGAATTGAGGTTTGACTGTGCAAGAGATGGAGGAGAGGGTAGACGGACAAACTTAAACCCTGGGGATATTGGGTAACTTCTGGCTAATGTGATAGTCTGCTATTGATAATGAAAGGCAAATTTAATGATCCACAGCTCATACATAGGGGTCCCATTTAACTCGAAATGTTGAGGGCAGTGATTGCAGTCCAGAAGTCAACCTTCCACTAGCAGAAAAGCAGAGACTCCAGCCGACGTGGAGGTTGCATCTCCTTTGATCCAGAGGATATAATGAAAGTGTGGCATGTTTTTCTTTCTGCTGCCTGAGTATTATATCCTAATACATGGTTTCTTTTCTTTATTGAAATCCGCCAACACTGATGGGATCCTGAAGGTGAACTTCCATGTTGATCGCTGGTTGGATTTTTATGCTTTCCCATATTGAGACAGATTAGAATAAATTTCATGTAATTCTTACAGTGGACTTCCTCCAAGTGGACAAGAATGCATTTCTTGGTGTAACATATTTCTCAATTATTTCTGAGGGTATTTTAAGGGCAAGTTAGTGTGATAAGTAGTGTGCAGGGAAAAAAGATATAAAAAGCTGTAAGTTAAGTAACCACTTCATATAATTATACAATTTTTATAATTCAAATGGATTCTGTATAAGAGTATTTCATCCTTAACTCAGACTTTTTCTTGTAATAATTCTGTAAAATAATTTCCCAGTCTTTCCAAGTATGTATTTCTTCCCCCATCTCCCATGTCTAATGTAAAGCTAAGCTGTTTATCTAACAATTATGAGTGGATATGATGGATTAGTATAACAGTGTAAGGGTGGTCCAACTATTTCCCTAAGGGTATGTATCATAACATGAACATTTTGGCAGAGTCTGTGTAGTGCTACTGTTTTTAAAGACCATGTTTTGACTTTTAGAATACTGTATTCCAGAAACCTTAGTATGTCATAGAATGATTTAAAATTGTTCTATATGTGAGAATTCTCACTGAAATCAAAATAATTAAAGATCTAAATTTGTGGGCTTCAAATATTAAACATGTGTAATGTCAATACGTATGCACAGGATTCATTTACAGGCATGACCATGGTAGAATGGGGTGGAAATATTGGTTTAACAATTTTTACTGAATTGTTCTGGGCAGTTGGATTGGCCTTCATTATGAAGTCCATTATTCTTTAACTGAGTTAATTTTGTTGACTAATTATCGTAGTGTCATGAATAAACTCTTGCAATATATTTTTATACTTCGTGTTCTGGGTGGAGACAATGAAAGCCCTATATTAAAACCATCCTAAGAGGGTGCTGCTACGCAATTTTCCTTCTGCCAGATGGACTTCTGAGTATCTTCGTATCAGTGCTATAGCTAAGACCCAAATCTAGTGATTACATGAGGTAATTTCTTAGTAATCCCCTTAGTCATCATATTCCCTTACTTTTCCCACAAGACCGCTTGCAGGTTCTTGTTTGCAGATACATTTTACAAGTCTTAGGGATATGTGACCTGATTAAAACCTAAGAAAGACTTAACCAGTTTACAGTTTAGAAATAGCCGGTGACTGTCTTATTAAAAGCAGTTAATAAACTATAGTGGAAAAGAATATAAAAATGAATGTGTATATATATATATATATATATATATATATATATATATATATATATATATGTATGTATAACTGAATTACTTTGCTCTGCAGCAGAAATTAATACAACATTGTGTACCAACTAAATAAAGTAAAATTTAAAAAAGCAGTTGATCAAGCTGATGGCTTCTTTCTGGTACTATAGTAATAATAATGATACTACTACTATTACTATTATTTATTGAGAAATTGGGGCTTCCTTGGTTACACCTGATGTGAAGAGCTGACTCATTTGAAAAGACCCTGATGCTGGGAAAGATTGAGGGCAGGAAGAGAAGGGGACGACAGAGGATGAGATGGTTGGATGGCATCACCGACTCAATGGATATGGGTTTGGGTGGACTCTGGGAGTTGGTGATGGACAGGGAGGCCTGGCGTGCTGCAGTTCATGGGGTTGCAAAGAGTCGGACATGACTGAACTGAACTGAACTGGTTGCTCAGACAGTTAAGAATCCGCCTGCGATGCAGGAGACCTGGGTTCAATCCCCGAGTTGGGAAGATCCCCTGGAGATGGGCATAGAAATCCACTCCAGTATTCTTGCCTGGAGAATTCCATGGACAGAAGAGCCTACCTGGCTACAGTCCATGGGGTCACAAACAGTCGAACACAACTGAATGACTAATACATACAACACATTGAGAAATTACTGTGTTTTAAGATCCATGACGAAAACGTTGCTTATAAAGATTAAGCGTCATGTTCAAGGTCACACAGTCAGTAAGTGGCAGGATGAACATTTGAACCTACGAGTGTTTCACCAAACAGCAACTATTCTCAACAATGAAGATTAAATCCCATGCTTGTGATCTGATGTATTCTTCCTCGTGTCTGTCTTTTCCTTTAGCCAACATTTATAGAAAAACTTACATGCCAGGTAGGATTTTAACACTTTTCAATATTTTAACTGCTTAAATCTGCTCAACAATTTATGATCTACTTTTGATTTTACATATGAGATGCAGACTGGTTAATTAACTTGACTGATATCCACTTAGTGACTGTGAAAGATGTCCACGAATGATACTACTTCTGTTGTTTATATGACCCTATGATGGTGAACTGGTTAGTCATGATTCTAGAGATATAATTTCATGTTATTTCTGCAGAGCAAAAATAAGCTTTACCTTCCCACTTCGGATGTTGTAACATAGAAAACCCAGAGAGCAGACGCAGATTACGTTAAGCTTACATAAAAGGCAATGCCTGATTTACAAAGAGTCACTTCTAAATTTCAATTATTTAATTGAATAAGAACAAATTATATTTTGGTCAAAATCATGTGAAAAACTATTATTACTAAGACTTTAAAGGTTAGATTTTATTTTAAGTTGTTTGTGAAATTCAGCAGTCTTGAGGTTTTGTAATCCTCAAATCGGCTTTAATTAATTTAT
This sequence comes from Okapia johnstoni, assembly GCA_024291935.2. Taxonomy (NCBI): domain Eukaryota; kingdom Metazoa; phylum Chordata; class Mammalia; order Artiodactyla; family Giraffidae; genus Okapia; species Okapia johnstoni. The sequence goes on from CM044327.1 coordinate 5,236,857, forward strand.
CAAATCCTTTTAGCAGAATTTGTTTCAGTGTTTTTGTGCAGCTACCAAAAACAGAGCCTTATTAGTTTTCTGTAATCTTTAAATTAGGTTTGCTCACATGACCTAATACTCCATATGAATAATCTAAGTTGTAGAACCACCAACCGAAAGGGGAAACTTCAATCCTTTATTTTGGTTTCCAGTGTGACCTGTGCCCTCTGAAATACGTTGTATTCATACACATTTTCTCCCACTGGCAAATAAAAACCATCGATGCCATAAATTTTTATGAATAATGTAAGAAACAACCACTATGCCAAGATTAAGATTTGATTGCCACTTTACCCAAGGACACACTCAATAAACATTGATAAAAGCTGATGCTTTTGCTTAAGATGGAGTCCACTAAGGGTTGTTTTAATTTTAATCTTCCCGATTAATTCACCCAACTATGGGGGTAAGTTTCTTATCATGCCTTAAAAAAAAATCTTTTTTTTCTGTGATTATGCTGATCAACTCTTTCTTCATAAAAATGAATAGAGAATGGTAGATTATATCTATAATCAAACATATTACGTTAACCCTAAAAAATTCTCAAAACAGTTAAGTAGAAAGACAAGTAAAAGGCAGCATACAGCTCATTTAGATTTTTCTTCTGGCATCTTAGACTCACTAGTCAAAATTTAGTTAAAACTAAGCTTTTAAAAGATCGTATACCTACAGTAAAATAATACTTTACATGAGTTGATTAATCTTCAAAGGTTAAGTGTCATTTTCCATTTAAAGAAAAAAGATATTTCATATAAGTAATATGGTGAAACATTGATTTGATCATATTGAAAGACTATGGCTGATTCAAGAGTTAATTTGTGTGTATATGTGAAATAATAGGCTACGGTTTCTAGACTGAAAATAATGGAGTGATGACTAGAAGTGAATCTCTTAAGGGAACAGGAAAGCCCTGAAGAACTTATGGTTGTGTGAGGTTTAAGAGCATCTTTCGAGAAAGCAAAAGGGCCTAAGAATGAGGAAAGGAAATTATTTTAAAAGAGTGCAATTTCAGAGTATGCCATTGGGCTGATATTTAGCACTTTGCAATATCCTATTCTCCAGTTTCTCTCAATCTAATGGCTTTAATATGCATTGTTTGACTAAATCACTGATCAATATTAACTATTGATTATTTTTACTGAATTTTTTGTTCTTTGTAGTCTGAATGCCATTATGCCAGTGAGAGGGCAACTGAATACAATAAAGATCTAGGAGGTGTTTTTATTTCTTTCTATTATTTTTGACACTCAAACAATCATCTCGGGTAGGATCTATCATTTTCTTTGTTTTTTTCCTGAGCATTTAATAGTGTAAATCCTTAGCTGTCTTGAGGAATTCACCTTCTTGACTTGGCTGAGCCATAGTCTTACATTTGTCCTCGACTATGAGCTTAATCTTCCTGCCGTTGTGCACATCTATTATGACCTGAACTGAGAACAGTCTGTGAAATTCAAATAGTTTCTCATTTACCTGTCACTTTTCTACCTCATCAGAATAATTAGTTATTGCCTAGATGATTACAGTTTTAGAGCTTTCAAACCCTCTTAATCCATCTTTCTTAAAAAAGACCCAGAACAAAGAATCGAATTCTTCCCTTTGTATTTGAGGTTTGTCCCAAAGAATCACACAAAGGAAGCTTTCTCCATTCCTCTCAAACCACTTACCTGTTTTGTTTTCCATGATAATTTTCCCGTTGCCAATACATTTCTCTCGATGGTTGGGATGAATTCTGTTGTGACAGTCTCCCTCCATGCTGCTTCTGACTTCAGATCAATGACAATGGCAGCCAGGTCAGACCTTGACAGGTGTTCCACTTTGAACAATGATGCACTGTCAGCTCTCTGAGTGGATGCAGTTTCCCATCACTGCTACATATTAATTCCATGTCAGCTTTACTGTCTGTCTCCCTTCTTTAGCTTTATCCAAATATACTTCAATAATTTCCCTTCTCCCAAAAGTTTATCACTTTCTAATTGGCATCCTCTCTCACTCAACACAATATATCTTCAAAAAAAATTCTGTACTTTGAAAACCATGAGAAATTCTTTACATTTAATATTGAGTTGGCCAAAAAGTTCATATGAGTTTTTTGTAACATCTGACGGGAAAAGCCAAATGAACTTTTTGGCTTACCCAATATTTAGTTCCAATAAAGTCATATCAAGATAGTGAGGATCTGTTTCTATATTGCTGGTGATTCTTGCCTGGGCAGCTCATGGACAGAGGAGCTTGGTGGGCTAGTCCATGGGTTTGCAAGGAGTAGGAAGGTGTGAAACCTCTTCTGACGCTGTTGTGCGTCCTTAGTGACCAGAGCTCCACGCCACGATTCTTCTCTGAGAAAGACACTTAATGAGTCAGAGGAGATAATTTTTTGTACCATCTTCAGAGTAAAAAATTGTCCTAATACGAGGGTATAGTATAGTTTTCTTTTCTTTTTCTTTAAGCATAGATTTACTCCTACTGTCATAGCTCCTGGGAGCTGTGCACAGGATTCCGCGTGAATGAATATGCCATTGACATGGCAGAAGAGGGGACCCGCGGAGTTGTGCCAGCTCCCATTGCAGCCTTCTCTGTGAGTCTTCCCGTGGTGAGGGGGCAGCCAAAGGATTCTGCAGCTGCATCCTGCTCTTCCTCTCAGATTCCACTCTGCAGCCTCAGCACTGCCCTACGTATCAGAAGAGAAATGCACCCTCCTTTCCTTGATCATCAGCTATTTCTCCATCCTTCCTGAATCCCACTTTCATGATCATCCTCTAGAACTTATTACCAATATCTCTGTCACTCTTCAAAAGCTTAACTTCAAGAGTCTCATCCTCTGAAAACTGTATCTTATGCTTCCCATTCATTTTCCCCAAATGTCTAAGGCACCAAGAACTCGTTAACCTCACAGGGAACTCTGACTGACCCTGGTGCCGTCCCAGAAACCGCTCAATCTTTCCTTAAATCTTGCTGTGACTATTCTTATCTAGGTAGCGGACCAAGGTTGGAGAGAAGCACACAATCGTGACAACTTTAAAGAAAAAAATAAATTAATGACCACTAATCTCAAGCGGAGTCTTAGCATTGCCAGGAAACACATTACTTCTCTCTATTGCCTTGAGCTTCCCTGGTGGCTCAGCAGTAAAGAATCCGCCTGCCAGGGCAGGAAAGCTGGGTTTAGCCTCTGGGTCAGGAAGATTCCCAGGAGAAGGAAATGGCAACCCACTCCAGCATTCTTGCCTGGGAAATCCCATGGACAGAGGAGCCTGGCGGGCTATAGTCTGTGGAGTCGCGAGGAGTTGGACATGACTTAGCAACTAAACAACAACTGCCTTTGTTCTCCTATTACGTTAGGCCATTGTTCTGCAACTTTCCACCAAAGGCCCAAACCTCCTTCTCAATAGTTCTCATCTGATGATCTTGCTAGGTATTTCCTTGGGAAAACTCAAGCAGTCAGCAGAGACCTTCCATGTGTTGTCAGCACCCCATCTACCAAACCGCCTCTCTCTGTACCCTGAAGTGCTCCCTCTTAGACCATTCCCGCTCAGTCTGTCCCCTTGGCTGTGGAAGCCCTTCTTGGGCACGACACCCACCCCCTATAATCTGCTCTAGGAACATTCTCTTCAAATCCCTCCCCTTGCTCCTGCTTTAATATTTCTTTTCTGCACAACCACATTTAATATTTTCTATCTTAAAAGAGCCCTCCCTCAATGCCCCAATCCCTTCTACCTCTGATCTTGCTTCTCTTTGCAGCAAATCTCCTCAGAAGTGATAATTATACTTACCATCTCCATATCCTTTACTTTTCTCCTCTCTTGAACCAACTCCAATCAAGTTCTTGTCTCTCTGCTGAATTGAGACAGCTGAAGTCTTTAGATGTTTACCAACCCAGTGGTCAAGTTTTGAGTTCTCTCCTTCCTCAGCCCGTAGGCTGTCTTCAACACAGCTCATGTCCTCCTTCACATGTCTCCTTCACCCGCTTCCAGAATGCGGCTCTCTCTCTTATCTCCTGTATCCTTTGTCGCTTCTTTTCAGTCTCCTTTGCTCTCCTCACCTTAATTTTTGTGGACTCCACAGGCATGAAGTTATTTTTTTTCTCCAGCTACTTCTGCTTCCTGGGTGAACTCATTTTCCAAGGACTCTTGCCCAGCTCAGATCTTATATACTCAGTAGCCTATTTAACATCTCCACCTGGATGTTTACCAGGCTTCCCAAAATGTAACATTCACAATCTCCCATCTTTTGGAAAGGTAGAATCTTCTTCCAGCTTCTCAGGCCAAAATCCTCAGTTATTCTTGACTCGTCACACCCAGGTCCAAACCTTCAGTGCATTCTGACAGTTCTTCCTTTGACCTATGATTCAAACAATCTGGCCACCTCTGACAACTCCCAGTACTATGACAGGTTTTCAATTCATCGTAAATTCTCACTTGGACTTTCCCAATCGCTTCTTGTTATCCTGGCATCTGAACTGGCCCCTTTATGGTGTACACGTCACACATAACCAGGAGGATCCTTTAAAAACCTAAGTCAGATCAGGACACTACTCTGCAAAAAAGATCTCGAGGGCTCCCTCTCAAGCAGAGCTGTCTGACCTCATTGCCCATCGTTGGCCTCTTTGCTCTCTTTATCCCTCTGAGCTAAGGATACCACAGGGCCTTTGCACGTGAACTCTCTGTCTTGCACCCCATCAGTTCTCTCCCTGCTTTGTTCTTCTCCACAGCCCTTTCTAGCACCTGGAAAATCACATATTCTTTTCTTTTTCTGTCTCCCCAAACAAGATGTAAGCTTCCCAAGGGAAGAAGCTGTGTTTTGCTCATTATTATACCCTCAAGGCCTGGAACAATGCTTGGAAAATGATAGGCTTCTGAAAGAATGTACTTAATTCACAAAAATTAAATTATCCACACTTCATAACAGAAAATTAAGATGTTATTGGCTTATTTGCCTTCAACTTATTCTACATTCTTACCCCCCAAAATTATAAACACCTTATAAATTTCTTTTATTCAATATAATCTAGTGGCTAAGCTGAAGCCCACAGAATATCTGCAACTTTTTGAAGGTCAAGGATGAAGAAAAGGCCCAATTTGAATGTTTTCCTTATTCAACCCACTACAAAACTCTTAGAGATTCGATATTTCTGTTTAGTGATGACACCATCTTTATGTGAAGAATATAGCCCATCATGTTGATAGGCAAACTGAAAATGGGCATTGCATTTATGAGGGTATAAAAAATTAATGTAATGCTTATTACCTTGAAATGTGTCAGCTACCAGTTCCTCAGTTTTACAAGAAATGTGGGAGACACAGATGTTCTATTACCTATTCCAGTTAATTTCCTCTCTTTTTCAACATCATTAGCTTCTTCTCAGAATTATAAGCTGCTTCTTGGGGAAGATAAGACAAGAGTAGTAATTTTGGTTGAATGCTCTGCAGTTAGTTTCTCAAGGTGATCAAAATACTGAAAACGTGAGGATTCAAGGAGAGTGGGTGCCTGGGGAAGGGTGTCCTTTCCTTATACCAGCTCGACCACCTGGCTGCTCTGAATTCTATCCTTTCATAGGAAACCAGTGATCTCACAGATCATGTATATATATATATATATACATATATATATTATATGTATATATATATATACAGTTGTTGTTTAGTTGCTAAGTCATGTCTGACTCTTTTGCAACGCCAGTGACTGCAGCCCGCCAGGCTCCTTTGTCCATGGGATTTTCCAGGCAAGAATACTGGAGTGGGATATCATTCCCTTTTCCAGGGAATCTTCCCGACTCAGGGATTGAACCTGCATCTCCTGCATTGCAGGTGATTCTTTACTGCTGAACCACCGTGGAAGCTCATTAAGTGAAAACTGCAAACTGATACAGAATAATTTTTAAGTATTCATCATTTAAATCTTTATGAAAGCCTAGTAATGTGACTCGGTAAAGAGACTTGCAGATGGACTATAGTAAGGGCAGCCTGTTTTCATGTCGCTACTCTTTGACTTTTACAAGACAAAACACGTGCTAGAGAATATATCATTGATTTTACAGCATGCAGTGTAACAAAATGAAATCGGAAAATGATCCATTTGCCATTGGTAAACAGGAATTTATTAAAAGACAAAGAAAAATATGATATGACTTGAGACAAAGTTTATCACTTAAACTAGACTATCCAAATGATAATGAAAAGATTATAATCTTCACAATGCTTATCAAAAAATAACATGAAGAATTTTAATATATATTTTAATATTTGCTGTGCCAGAAATTTCCTGAGAACTTGACATGGTCTGAAAATCTGGGCTCTAGAGGAGATTTTGTTATGCTCACTGTGTATGTGTGACCTTAGGATTATTTCTTAAACACTCAAATTCCTTTTTGAAAAAGTTTCTATGCAAATGATATTTTTGAAGGAAGATATCAAGTAATATAACACAACTGATGTAGTTCATTGAAATTACTACCATTATTGGAAGGTAATTATGTCACTTGGCTTTTGTGAACAAGAGTCTGCCATAAATCAGTTACTCTCAACTTTTCGTCAGTGCCTGGGTTATAACAGTGGGTGATCCAGACCAAGTTATGTCTATGAAAATATGCATTACTAGCTTTCTTAAGCAATGGACTGAAGTAAGGAAATGCATCACCCTAACAGACATGATATTTGCTCTCTGGGGTCCCAATATTAGAATTGAATGTAATCGTTATTTTTAGAGGACTGATATACAACTAATCCTTGAAGCTTTTCATGGTTTCATGATTTAGAAATTAAAACTTTCCAGGCAATGCCCCCAAGGAGCCATGTCTAATACTTGTGAGCCTACTATATCATGTCAGTGCTTAAAAGGCCACACCAGACAACATTCATAAAACAACACAGAAGGGCTTCAGCCCATGAAACTCCCCATCAGCTCTTGAAATTCAAAAACATTTGTTTGCTGTCTGTGAAAGTATTAAGTGCAACCAAAGAATGTGTTTACCTGGCTAAATTTCCCATTGATAGTACAATATATCAGCTATTTTCAGTTCGTGGGGGCTACCATTGTGGCCATAATACTGTTGGATAAGTCGGCAAAAAAGAAAAAGAAATTAAATTTACCTAAGGTTTCTTTAACTGCATTCCATGTTATAGTTTGTTTGCTTCTTTGTCCTGATATAGCCCTCACTTTTTGGAGAAGGAAATGGCAACCCATTCCAGGACTCTTGCCTGGAAAATCCCATGGACGGAGGAGCGTGGTAGGCTACAGTCCATGGGGTCACAAAGAGTCGGGCACGACTGAGCGACTTCACTTTTATTTTATATTCTATTTAATGTTACTTTTGAAACTAACATTAGACAACCAATAGTTTTGATTAATATTTTTCAGACCTGAAGTTCCTTTTTTCTAGTATTATTTATCAGAGGAATACACCATGATATTTAAGAATAAGTAAAACCTTGTTTTGACATTATTTCTATTGGTTTAGCAATTGAAAGAGCTTGGCAATGGCTGGCTTGTATACACATACAGTTTTGTTTTTTATTTAAAAAAAACATTAAATCAAATATGCAGAGGATTTATGGACTAGACAGCAAATAATTTACTTATTGGATATTTGGATAGAAATAAAACCAGATATTTTCTGGAATATGTAAATGTTTATAAGAATTTTCTTGCAGTTTAAAAATACTGTGATTATTGGCAAGCCTGAAGAGGATGTAGTTAGAGGTATTTTCATGGGAGACCTGTAAATATGCTAAAAAGGACTGACCCTACAAGACCTTAAACATTTTTCCTCTTCGAAATAATTCTCTAAACTAGGCAAAGTGATTTTCCAAAAACTTTAAAGTGATTGGCTTATAGTGAAATTTACACTCAAAAATAAAGATTTAAATTAAGCTGTTCAGCCATTTTGGATTTCAAGAATTGATTCTGGGTTTCAAGAGCTGATTCTTCCAGATTTGAAGACTTGATGGTGTCTTTCTCCTCCTGGTGGAGGTTATTATGCTGTTGCGTTATGACATTGGAGGTTGCTGGCTATTTCATCCAGAAGAAATTTCCCCTGGGACCACATGAGTAGTCATTAGTCATTTTTCTGTGAGCCTGAGAAACGAAGACAGTGAAAATAAGCTCCATGGATAAATGACAAGCAGATTGACAACCAAATTTAATGAAACTTGTGCTCATAACCACTTCCTGAGGGAATTTTAAAAGGTCTTTGCAAGAGATCCTGTGCTATTTTTGCTACAGAGTGTGATTTTGCGGAATGACAGTGAGTAGCAGCGCTGGTCTGTTAGTAATGGCAAATTAAAGGAGCCGGATGGGGTTACCACAGTTACCATAGCTGTTAAGTATTTGCTGATTTAAGTATCTTTAGAGCTTAATGAAAATTCCTCCTCAGTAGATAAACAATATTCAAAGCAAACTCTGGGTTTCAAGTTATAGTATCTTCCTTAAACAGTCCTTCCAGGGTTTTGGATATTGAATTGAATATTTAAGTAGTGATAAAAATGAACTAATTCTTCTGGAATATGTCAAATTTTTCAATGATGGCACCTTAATAGGTTGTTCATAGTATAGACATTGACACAATTTAATTGAAATTTAGAACCAGGAGGGAGAATTGTCTAAGTTAAGAAAGTCTTTTAGAATTCAGATTTGGAAAAACTAGTAATTAGAAAAATATGGTTTTCTTTGTAAGGTGTTTCTCTTCTAAGTTGGTGAAGCTGAATAAGGTGATTTTGTAATCTCACAAGACACATAATTTCTCAAATTCCGTTTAATTTAGGCTGGAAAATCAGATAGCAGCACCATAGATTGGATCATCATGGGTAAGATGGTAAACATTCAGTGTTTATGTTTAGAAGTAATAGTAAGATTAAAGTAACAAACCATTAAAAAAAATAACTGTCTATTAAAAGTGAGGCAATATGTCACAGTCCAATCGAACCAAACCAAATACCAGAAGGCGTAGCCTCTGTCTTCCAGCCTCATGACTTCTCACCTTCTGCTGATTAACTTTCTTGACTGTAAAATGGGAAGAATACAAACAGCTTTTCATCCTTCACAGTATTAACTATCAGAGAGAATGATTAGCCCTGCCCCCTCACCTGATACCCCACTCCAAGTCCCTTCCACCTGTGGAGTATGACAGGGTTTCCATGGTAACCTAGTGACCTCTCACTCTGGCTTGATTCCCACTCTACCGTTTCTAAGCACTTCCTTTATTTCCCTCCAAGGTTGCCCAGGACTCTCCCAAGAGCATCCCGTGGACTGTCCAATGTCGAGTCACCTCCTGCTTCTTATGGTGATTGTGAGCGACTGGCAGCATCCACAGCCACTCCTGATTCACAGAGCCTGGTGTGGATTCTACCTAAATCGTCATAAACCCAGACTCTGAAAGCAACACTGACAGGACAGCAAAACATTACATTCTGCTTTCTTTCTTTCTTAATCTCCCTTTTCCACCATCAGTGATGACCTGTGTCCTCTTCCATCTCTTGAAACTCATATTTTCTTCTAAAGATCTTCTATATTTCCTTGAAACCAGAATGGTGTTAGATGGTTTTCCATTGTATGGATAGAGCACATTTTGTTTATCCATTCATCAGCTGATTGTAATTTTGGAGTTTTTCCAGTTTTTTTGGCTATTATGTGTTTCATGTGCTTGGCCATTTGTATATGTTGTTTGACAAAATGTCCATTCAAATCTTTTGCTCGTATTTGTTTTTTGTCATTATTGAATTGTATTTTTACATATTTCACATTCTACTCCTTTGCCAGATATAGGATTTGCAAATATTTTCTCCTAGTTTGAATTGCCTTTCTTGATAGTGTCTTTTGACTATTTTAAGTATCTTTTAAATTTTTTGATGAATTTCAGTTTATCATATTTTTTAAGTAATGGATTGTGCTTTTGGCATTATGTCTAAGAATTCTTTGCTCAAGCAAAGGACATGGAGATTGTCTTTTGCATTTTATTCTTGAAATTTTATAGTTTTTATCTTTCAATATTATTGAGATATAGCTGATACACTGCGCTGTATAAGTTTAAGGTGTAGGGCATAATGATTTGATTTATATACATCATGAAATGATGACCATAATAAGCTTAGTGAACATCCATCATCTCACATATTAAAGAAATAGAAAAAAATTTTGTGATGAGAACTCTTTGAGTTACTCTCTGAACAGTTTTCATATGTAATGAACAGAAGTGTTAATTACATTTATCATATACATTATTACATCCCTATTATTTATTTATCTCATAACTCGCAGTTTGCAGGACCTTTGACTGCTTTCACCCAATTCCCCCTCCCTCCACCGCCCATTTCTGGTAACCACATATCTGATCTCTTATTTTCTCTTTCTTTTTTTTTAGGGTCTGTTCAAATCTTTTTCTCATTTTTAATTTGCTTTCTTATTATTGAACTTTTAGGGCTTTTTATATATCCTGATATGTCCTTTATCAAATATGTGATCTTCAAATTTTTTCCCCCAGTATGTGGTTTGCCTTTTCCTTCTTTTCATTTTTTAATTATTTAAAAAATATTTTTTTAAGCTCTTACATTTAGGTCTCTGATTCATATTAGAGGTGATTTTTGTGTGTGGTATGATGGGAGGCCCTTAAGTTCTGTGCTTTTTTTTTTCCTTGTTGCTGATGCCACAAAGTTCTATTGTTTTTATCTGAAGTTCAGGAGTTTTGCAAGCAAAAATGCTGTATGTCAATTATATCTCAATAAAACCAGGTGGGGGAGGGGAGGAAATCCTCCTAGTTGAGCTAGGCCAAATATCTGACCTACACAATTCTAAGCAAATAAAACAATTGTTACTTTAAGCCACTTAATTTGCAGTGGTGTGTTATATGTGTATAGTGGTTTCTTGACTGATAATGAAGACAATATACCATATTCACTTTAAATTTTCTTTGTAAATAATTATGCCTGAATAGGAAATCTTACAATAGACACTATGGTAATTTTTACTCCAAAATTTAAAGCATATCTCATATCAGAAAGTACAGGGCTTCTTTGTGGCTCATTGGTAAAGAATCTGCTTGCCAATGCAGAAGATACAGAGTCGATCCTGCTCTGGGAAAGTTGCACATGCCACAGAGCAAGTAAGCCTGTGCGCTGCAACTATTAAGCCTGTGCTCTAGAGCCCAGGAGCCACAGCCACTGAAGCCCTTGTACCCCTGAGCTCATGTTCCAGGAGCTTCTCCCGAGAAGCTACTGCAGTGAGAAACCTGTATACCACCACGAGAGTGTAGTCCCTGCTTGCCACAGCTAGAGAAAAGCCCCGCACAGCAACGGAGACCCAGCACAGGCAAAAATGAAAACATAAATCAAATAAAAAAATAAGGAAGTACAGCCTTTCTGATCTTTTGTATACTTTTGGGCACAGTAGTCCCTCCTTATCCACAGGGGAAGCATTCCAAGACACCCCCGGCTCTGTGGATGCCTGAAACCACAGGTAGCGCGGAGCCCTATACATACTGTATGTTTTCCGACACACGCACATCTACAATCAAGTCTAATTTACAAATTAGGCACAGTGAGAGGTTAGCAGTAACTAATAGTAAATTACAACAGTTAAAACAAACACTATAATGAAACTTATGTGAATGTCACCTCTCTCAAAACGTCTAATTGCTCTATGCTCACCCTTCTTCTTGTGATGATGGGAGAGGAAGTGAGGTGAATGACGCAGGCGCCGTGATGTAGCTTTGTGCTGCTATTGACCTTCGATGACCCGTCAGGGGAATTATCTGCTTCCAGTGATCCTGGATCGTCAGCTGTGATGAAGCGGATGGTCGGATGTCAGGAGCAGACAATGTCGATGGTTGGGATCCCAGACAGGTCAGAGCTGGATGGGGAGAACTTTTATCATGTGACTCAGAAGAGACGTGCAATTGAAAACTTACTCATTGTTTAATTCTGGGATTTTCCATTTAATATTTTTGGACCTCAGCTGACTTCAGGTAACTGAAATGTTGGGAAGCAAAACTGCAAATAAGTACGGGAGACGACTGAATAGATGCATATCTTTGGTATACATCTTTTGAACTTGGGCTTATCAAGTTTGACATTTATGTCAAAGTTAATGAAATTGGTGTTGTCTTTATGGGATTGCATGTGACTTTTAAAGCTGTTGGCTGTAAATGTATTAGTTTCATGTCTCCAGTTAGAGGCTACCAAAGTGGCATTTTTTTGTTTTTTGTTTTGGATTTTGTTACCTGCAGTTATCTCTGAGAAAAATGCAACTTTTTGGAAGAAGGGAAAAACTACTTTTCATTATGGATTCTTTAATCAACAGCAATCAACTCTTTGCCTTTTAACACCACTTACAAAGAAAATGATTCTTAATTTCCCATTTCCAAAATGTCCAAATAATAGATTTCTAATTACCTAACTGCAAAAGTAAACACCTTCTAAGGTTTGCTCAGACATTAGGGTATATAGGAGTGATTACCAAATGTGTCTGGTTTCCTAGACACCAAATGCTAAATCTATTAGGATTTCCTGCTATTTTTCTGAATTTTGGATCCTGCTTATGTAAATTGGAAAGGTCAATGTATAGAGACACTTCTGTAACTTTCTCCCTCTTAAAATTATAGACTTGACAGGAAAATGGAGTAACAATATAATTTTTAAATAAAATTCATGCCAAGTTTGAATCTATAATTTCTTTTTACACTACAAACAAGTTATTTCTGCTATAGTTAGCTACATAAAGATATGTCCATATAATTGTTAATAGAACATCATATTTTTAACTTGTTTGAGGAAAGATACACATTTTATTAGTCCAAAGGTAAATTATCTAGCTTAATGCTTTACTATATAGCCATTTAGATTCTAGGAGCCCAACGCCTCTATACAAGCTTGAAGAGCATTTGACAATTGATTGTAAGGTCATGTTTTAAAAATAGTGTATCCCAGTGAATATTACCTTTGTATTTTAAGTAGCAAGAATCTGAAAAGGCCATCCAATGGCAAATATGCGAATTAAACAATTCTGATATTCATTCCTACTTGGAAGCAGCTTTGGGGTAGGATTTGTTCAGTTATAACTGTGTTTCATCTTAGCATGTTTCTGGCTTGAGCAAATTTTTAATCTTGGCAGATCATAGAGTACAAAAATTCCTTTTTGTACATAATGCAAACATCAGACACTTAAGGAAGGGAGTGGAGGAGGAAAGTTCAGGTTCCAAGTTTCTTTACAATATTCCTCCCAAATGGACTCTGTAGAAACTTAGGAAGATTGAGTCTAAACCAGGTGTACAATCTTATTTGTCCTCAAAGATGTGATAGTTATTCCTCCAGACAGACAATTTCACTGGAAAGTCTGGCTACCCCTTTATTTTAATCTGAATGAATCTACTTTTTTTTTTTTTTTAACTAAATGATCATTCTCTGAAGTCAATTGAATTCCTCCTTTCAAAAGTGTTCTGTATTCACACTGTTCTGAAGTTGTGTCTTCACTGACCTGCTGCCCTGAGGTTAAGTGAGTTGAGGAAATAAGAAAACATGTAAAAAAGAAAGAGAATTTCCTCTTCCTTTCACCTAGAATATAGCCATTAAAGTGAGTTTCACAGACAAGGGTCATCTGCATCATTTGAAAGATTTCTCAAAATGCAGAATCTGGGGCCTCACCTAAGACCCAGTGAATTTGAATCTGCACAATGACAAGATCCCACGTGACCCCAAAGTTGACATGTGCCACCCTAGCAGAAAGCACCAGATGAAATCCACCAGGCTTCCCCTCCCCTGCTTCTCAGAGGGACCCCTCTTCTCTGGGGTACCGCTAAGAAAAAGCGTGGAGGCAAGCAGCTCGGAAGTTCGCTTCCCAAAGGTCTGGCTTTGAGGAAATAGTTTCATTTCCACGTTTCTGTTTGCTCTTTGTCAAATGGTCTAGTGTTTTCTGATATATCGTATCTCACGTGGGTTAGCATATGACTTACTCTTTTCTGTTAACACTGAGCCCAAATCATTATATAGGAAGAAGTCTCCTCCTTTACCCAGGAGATGAATGTTCACATCATTAGAACATTCTTATCCTAGTCCAACTTATGCCAACTGAATTAATTTCACTTAATTTAAGCTACTATACACTAGACTGATACGAATACAGTTGCCAGAGACATACATTCTTAGGTAAAAATAACCAATCATTAGTATATTGGCTGATTCACATATTTCTCCAAAGGAAAATTGTAATGAACTTCTATTCGTTACAGTTAGACTATATTGTCTTTAGTTAGTTGGCTTCTAGAATCCTGCTTGAGATTGTAGTATACTATAAACTAACTTTCTGCTGCAGATATATAAAGATGTACATACTTAAATTTATCTTTAAATTCAAAGAGGAATGCTAAAAATAAACATGCACTTTGGTTTACAAATTTACAAAGCTCATCACCCACATGAGTTCATTAAAATAACAAGTCTGGGGCTTCCCTGGCAGTCCAGCGGTTGCAGCTCTGTGCTTCCCCTGCAGGGGTGTGGGTTTGATCCCTGGTGGGGAGCTGAGATCTCACATGCAGTGAGCCATGGCCACACAAAAATAAACAAATAAAAAAATATGAAGTCTATGCAACTTTCAATTTTAAAATGATATGCTTTGTAAACTGACTTTTATTGTAGATTTTGTAAATACCTTTGAGATCCTTCATTTAAAGCATCATAAAAGTGGGTTTATTGATATTTATTATGCCATAGATGTGTCTAGGATAATTACTTCATAATTGTTCCTGTGTGTTGGTGTTCTGAGGGTTTCGGTTAAGAAAATCGCTGTTTCTCTAGAATTCCCTCCCGCTACGTATGTTAAGTTCAACACGTTCAGTCTGAGTTGACACAAGGTGCAGACACTGAAGTACCGATCTACCAACCTGACAAGACTTCAGACTGCTATGCTTTTTCAATATCTCTCTTTCAGGATATATGGGACACTGTAGGCTTTGGAATAAGAGTGCCAGATTACTCTCAGCATCTAACACGGTTTTAAATAGCTTAGTGACAAAAGGTGATAAAGGAGTGAGGATAAACATTGTAAAAAAAAAAAAAGTAGCTAAAATTGGCCCTGGGAATAATGTGGAAGGCATTTAGATACCAAGAAGTATCACTTCTTTCAGGATAAAAGAAGAGAAAGCTGAACACTCTTTTCCATTCAGTTTAGTTCAGTTCAGTCGCTCAGTTGTGTCCGACTCTTTGCAACACCATGAACCACGGCACACCAGGCCTCCCTGTCCATCACCAACTCCCGGAGTTTACCCAAACCCACATCCACTGAGTTGGTGATGCCATCCAGCCATCTCATCCTCTGTCGTCCCCTTCTCCTCCTGCCCCCAATCTTTCCCAGTATCAGGGTCTTTTCCAATAAGTCAGCTCTTCGCATCAGGTGCCCAAAATATTGGAGTTTCAGCTTCAACATCAGTCCTTCCAATGAACACCCAGGACTGACCTCCTTTAGGATGGACTGGTTGGATCTCCTTGCAGTCCAGGGGACTCTCAAGAGTCTTCTCCAACATCACAGTTCAAAAGCATCAATTCTTCGGCGCTCAGCTTTCTTTATAGTCCAACTCTCACATCCATACATGACCACTGGAAAAACCATAGCCTTGACTAGACGGACCTTTGTTGGCAAAGTAATGTCTGCTTTTTAATATGCTGTCTAGGTTGGTCATAGCTTTCCTTCCAAGGAGTAAGCGTCTTTTAATTTCATGGCTGCAATCACCATCTGCAGTGATTTTGGACCCCCTAAAAATAAAGTCTGACACTGTTTCCATTGTTTCCCCATCTATTTGCCATGAAGTGATGGGACCAGATGTCATGATCTTAGTTTTCTGAATGTTGAGCTTTAAGCCAACTTTTTCACTCTCCTCTTTCACTTTCATCAAGAGACTCTTTAGTTCTTCTTCACTTTCTGCCATAAGGATGGTATCATCTGCATATCTGAGGTTATTGATATTTCTCCTGGCAATCTTGATTTCAGCTTGTGCCTCTTCCAGCCCAGCGTTTCTCATGATGTACTCTGCATATAAGTTAAATAAGCAGGGTGACAATATACAGCCTTGACGTACTCCTCTTTTTGATAATGTACCCTTTTATTTGACTATGAGACAGATCAGCAGTCTTTTTCATAATCCCTAAACATACACATTTTTCCAAACACATGTTGGTAGTTAAAAACCCACCACAAGCAAAAGCTTAGGTATAAGGACCAATCATTATTAAATATATAATAATATATAAAAACATATAATAAATGCATAAATAATAAATATTTAATAATGACCAATCACTATTAAATGTTATTTCTGATGGTTAATTTTTAAATAATCAATAAACCATTGCAATGAAAAGTACTTTTTCTCTAAGAAAATGCCCCTGTTAAATGAAGAACAACTAAAAGCTTCCCTAGCTGTCTTTCCTTTTTTTCTCCTTTTTAAAATAAATATTTATTGCATCTCTATTATGTGTTAGATGTTGTATCAAGGTTTGAAATAAGGCAAATAAAATGCAGTTTATGTCATTAAAGATCCTAAAGTTCAGGAAGGCTGAAGAAAAACCTTAGGAATGGTAGATTTGTTACTTTGTTGAAGATGGAATTGCCTTATAATTAATCTATAAGAAGTTGAAAGCATAGTGATTAATATGGAATAATCATGATTCCATGTGAAAGAATGTCAAATCTTTATTTTAGTGTCAAAATCCTATGCAATTAATATTTTTCAACAAAGATATATGTCACCAAATGTTTGTTATACTCTGTGCCAGGTTTCAGGGGTACAGGTAAACAAGACAGACCTGTTTCCTGTTTTTATTGGTCTTATGTTCTAGCAATAGAGTCAGATAGAAATTAAGAAAATCAAAAAATAAGTACAGTAACCACAATTAGCAATAAGTCTGAATGTCACCAACAAGGGGCCATGATATTGGGGTAAGGGTAGGAAAGATTCACTGAGGATTTGAAACTTCAACCGGGATTTACTCCTAAGCACACACCCTCTCCTACATCTGAACTATGTTTCAGGAAATCACAAGCTATTGCTGGGTATCATTTATTATCAGCTGAATTGAATTTGTAGTGGGCATTGGAATTATGCTTCTTCTCTTTTCTATCTTACTCCCTGGAGGCAGTTCTTTTTATATACCAAGCAGTCTGTATATGTGTATCATTTAAGTTGACTATATTCTTTATATGTATTTTAAAAATTTCTTAGTGTGGGTGACAGGGTGAAAAAATTCTCCTATCAAGAGAGAGTTCATTTCTCTCTAATTCAGCAACATGTTCCATATCACTATGCAATTTTAGACAACCAAAAAAACTCCAACTTACATTGTCTGTCTATTGACAGACTAAATTGTTGTTTAGTCGCTAAGTCATGTCTGACTCTTTTACGAACCCGTGGACTGTAGCCCACCAGGCTCCTCTCTCTATGGGATTTTCCAGGCAAGAATACTAGAATGGGTTGCCAGTTCTTTCTCCAGGGGATCTTCCCACCTCAAGGAATGAACCCGCATTTCTTACATTGACAGCCGGATTCTTTACCACTAAGCCACGAGGGAAGTCTACCTGTCTGTCTGTCTATCTAATCTCCTGATCCAGAGGAAGGCCATGGACTCTGACGATTTAGGGGTCATTTCTCACAGCTCGCTTTCCCTCCAGAACCTAGCCCTGTGCTTATATGCAGCGCCAGGAGCACCTGACGTTCTCAGGATTTGCCTTCTTCCTGAAACCTCACTCTATAGATGCTCGGCCTCTGTTACCTGTAGTCTGGTGTTAACTACCAAGGCAAGAACAGTCCGTAGGCTACTAAGACATAAGGCAAGAAATATGTTGATTAGTCCATTTAAATTACATGAATTTAATCCTTTAGAAGTACTTCAGATGCCAAAATGTATGATGTTTTTCTTCATATCTGAACAGGTAATTATAATTTTGTTGCAGATTGGAGGATCTGAAGGTCTGATAGAATGATGAAGAGATCATTATGACCAAATGATTATTATTGAGACTTTGAGAAACAAGCAAAAACTGGGGATCAGGGAAATAATATTTATTATGGGAAAACTTTGTTCTTATGAAATTGGCTATAATTATCATAATAATTAATTATTAATGTGTCTGTCTCTAACAATAATAAAGACTTGGCAATTTCTCTAAATCCTATCTATATTTCTCCAAAGGTACTTCTAATGTCTCACTTTGTACAGCTTTTTTGATCACTTGACCAACTTTCTGCTGCAGAAATTTGCTCTTTTTCAAGTGTTCACTGTCTCCCTGGATGGCACCACCATCTGCTTGGTAGCCAAGGAAATAGTATGAAGCTCCATCCTTGAATCTTCCTTCCTTGTTGCCCTGATGTCCAGATAACGTTCCATCCATCTTTATCTTAAATTGGCTCATGCTTTGTATCATCCCCATCACCGCCTTTCTCTGGCTGAGCCGTTCTCTCTCTTCTGCTGTTTTTTAATGGTCTCTCAACCAAGAGAAATCATTCCTTACAGTGCCTCTAGAAATATCTTTCTAAATGTAGGTGTGGCTACCTTTTCCTACTCAAATCCTTTCAATGATCTCATTGTCCTAAAGACAAAGCCAACACCCTCCAGATGTAACTTCCAAGGCCATCACTACTATGGCTCCCTGATTCCACCTCAGTGTTTGCATCATCTCCTCTCTTCCTACCTTTCCTCTGCCTCCCTGTGCCACACAACACACTATTCTATCTAGAGTCTTTCAAACCACTTTCAGTTCTCAGCTCTCTCTTAACCTTGACCTTCTCTTATCCTGTTACTTTCCCATGGAATGCTCCATTTACCCCCTCCCTTTCCTCAGAACCAGAACCAGATCACTTTTATCTTTTATTGGAATTGCCCATTTACTCTTAAATTTGCATCCTATCCTACAGGTTCACTTTATCCACACGTGGTGAGGCTGCCGGAGGGTTGGACACTGCTGAGGTCACTGTTACAACCTGTAACATCAGGAAGATGTTTGATGAATGCTAAGTTAATCAAACTTGTCTTTATAGATGGATTTACAATTCCTTCCATGCATGTAATGCTTTGAAAACCAAGTGGAATATGTGTGGTGGGGGTGGTCTTGGAGAGGTAAATTATGCTGATTTTCAGTGAAATGGAAGTCTTGATTTCCATGCAGTCTGCTCTGCATCAATATGACTTGAAGATCCAGTGTAGAAATCATGGTCTAGGTTTCTGGGTTGCTGTTATCCTAGCTAACAGCAGTGATCGTACTGTTGCACTTTTGTTGATATTTAGTAAAACTCAGAGAACAGCATGCAAAAGGCAGTACTGATTCCTGCTGAGAGTAAAAGGGAAGTAAGTGAACCATCTACCAAGCAATTTCAAATGTTTCTGCTGTAACCTTAACAGCATAATTTTAACTTCTTGGCACTGGATGAAGTCGATGTTGGTGTACTTTGAACTAACGCATTATACTGGAAAATTGGATCCAGAAGTAAAATGGAGTTTTCTTTTCTTAGAAGTTGTTTAGCCAAGATACACAATCCATGAATGAGAGTAATTTGGTGAGAATACTGGAAAAATGTATACCTGGATAAATACTTGTTTTTCCCATTTTCTAAAATACCAATGATTTCTTCCTTCAGGTTACCATTTATACTTGCTATTATTTTTATTTTATATTATTTTCATGTATTTTAAATGGCAAACTAGTCTAATTTATTTTATTAAGAATATTTAGAAGTCTGGGGAGTTAAGAATATTTAGAAACACCGATTTAAATGGAATATTTCTTGCATGAATAAAATTTTAACAATTACACCTGATTGTGAAGAAGTAAGGATGTATTTAAAGCTTCTAGAATCTAAAAACAACATGCTTAATTTTTAGTTTTAAGAAAGTGATGACAACTTTTCCTTTTTAATACTTCCAAACTCTTCAAGGGTCATTCAAGTCAATTGGATGCTAATAATTGAATTGGCATTGTGCCGGCTTGAGGTATGACCAAATCTATGTTCCATATGGATTACCAATCACACGATTAGCATTAGGCAAATCAATGACTAATATTGCATTGTGTAATGGTAACCATTTTCAGATCAATAAATAATATCTAATTACTAATCAAGACAAGAATATAGCTAAAGAAAGATTATATGAAAGATGATAGATTCACAGTAAATAGCTTTTAACTGAAATTCAAGTATTAGTAAGAGATGACTAGGAAGGGATTTATTTGAGTAACCCCCTATAATTTAGTGTTATTTTTCTTCTGAAGGTTATCTGACACATTTCACTCTCTGGAGTGTGTAACTTGGGCTGGAACTCTCTCAGGACTCAGCCCCCTCACGATCTTTCTGGTGCTTCCTGTATGAGCCATGGTGGAAACATCCCAAATGGGCTCTGTTTTAGGGATGTAGCCCTTTGCTTCCATAAGGAAGAGAACCAAGAGATTAAAAAAACAAGAGAAAGGCAGACACACCATGGTTTTGATTTTTCTCTCTCTGTTTAAAGAGAAAGATTGATGGATTGTGGTCTTCGACCAGCCATTATATATAAAACAGTATTTAGGTGCTTTCTTTGCTTTCTAGCTTAACACATCGCTGACTATAATTCCATTACAAAGTGCTTGAGTCAAGGGTTAGAAGATTTAGACAGAGGCAAGTCTGGAGCTTTGCAAGCAGAACAAGGGTGACAGCACCATAGTTCCATGAGCTATAAATCTGTGAAGAGAAGATGCAAGTGTGTTGTAAGGAAGATCAGATGGTTGGGAGTAGATTCAGCCAGTAACGTGTTGTCACTTTGGGCTGGATATTTCACGCCCCAGGCTAGATGTTTCAGGGAACTGAACTCAATCTTTTCTTCCTTCTTTCCTTCTTTAGCTGTGGTCCTTTAACTATGTAATCTTAAGCAGAATTTCAGTTTCTGCAAATATCTATTCATTCCGTCATTCGACAAATACTTATTGAGTACCAACTATGTGTTGGGCACTGTTCAGGGGACTGGGGCATGACCGATGAAGTAGAGATGATGAGGTAGATACGGAGCTGAGGAGCAAGGATCTTGTCTTCTTGGATGACCTCCCTGTCACCCCCTGAGTCTGGCAGTGGCCCAGAATGTTCTTCTCTGAATCCTAGTTTTACTGGAGCACAGTCTGAAGATCATGGAGATCTCCCTTATCCTTCTAATAATCTCTGGTTCCACAAACAGAGGGTGCACATTCATTAGCTACTGCAGTTGCCACCGCAAATGCACCCAGATTGTTGCAGTCAAGTTCTTGGTGTAGTGAATCATCCTATTGCAACTGACATTTCCTTTCTAGATGGTACCCTACTTTAAAGAGAAAGAGGCAAAAGAGTCACATTTTTATTTTATTTTATTTTTTTTACTGGAGGATAACTGCTTTACAATGCTGTATTAGTTTCTGCTGCACAACAACATGAACCAGCCGTAAGTATACGTACATCCCCTTTCTCTTGGGTCTCACTCCCATTCCCCCAGCCATCCCACGCCTCTAGGTCATCACAGATCACTGAACTGAGCTCCTTGTGCTATACAGCAGATTCCCACAAACTATCTATTTTACACGTGGTAGTGTGTATATGTTAATGTAACTTTCTCAATTTGTCCCTACTCCATCTGTCCCCCTGCTGTGTCCACAAGTCTGTTCTCTACATCTGTGTTTCTATTTTTGTCCTACAAACAGGTTCATAGGTACCATTTTTCTAGATTCCATATATATGTGTTAATGCACAATATTTGTTTTTCTTTTTCTGACTGACTTCGCTCTGTATGACAGACTCTAGGTTCATCCACATCACTTCAACTGACTCAGTTTCACTCCTTTTGATGGTTGAGTAATATTCCATCGTATATGTGGGCCACATCTTTATCCATTCACTTGCTGATGGACATTTAGATTGCTTCCATGTCCTGGCTATTGTAAATGGTGCTGCAGTGAACACTGGGGTACATGTGTCTTTTTGAATTATAGTTTTTCTCAGCATATATGCCCAGTTGTGGGATTGCTGGGTCACATGGTAGATTTATTCCTAGCATCTTAAGAAATCTCCATACTGTTCTCCATAGCGGCTGATTTTATTTTAATGAGATTTTGCCTCTCCATTTTTTGCTTTCAGTGCTGAAGTTCATTTTTATTTCACTACAGAGGTCACTAATGGCCCATGATCTACCTTTTTTTTTTTGCAAGACTATTAAAGGATTCTTAACCATATGGTCCAGTTTTAACAAGTAATGGCTCCCTTTTGAGGAGACCTTGTATATCCTGTTTGGTACTTGAGTAAGTTAAGGCAGAGCTGAAATATATTCTAATTTCTTACCTGGGTATAAAAAAAAAAGGAAAAAAAGGCCAGAAAAGGAGGGGCAGAAGAAAAGCAGTTGCCACTCAGGATTTATAGGAATAGTTACATTTGACAGCTAAAATATAAAACTACTTGTCTTCGCTGCCAGTCAAAGATAATTTCCTCGGGTTCCTTCTATTTGAATTCACCCAATAATGGGTAAGGTGTTTTTCTCTTAAGAAGAGAAGGTAGTCTCTGAAATTATATGAAATTTAAATGATTTAAGTCCTAGCTAGAAAATTTAGCTTGAGATCTAATGGTGATCATCACCTTCTATTCCAATAATATTTCATTTCCCACACCTGCCTTCTAGAGCTGTTTCAATCACGAGTAACAGTGGGGGAGAGAAACGCTGCCCATTAAGCGTGCAGCAAAGGTCTCAGTAGTTATGAGCCAAGTTGGAAAGTGCAACAATTGTCACCGCAGGGCTGGACCTGCAGGGAGCCTGGAGTTCTGCCCTGACAGCACCGAACTCGGCAACTCCACACTCTCTGTGGTTTAAAAGAGGCTCGATCTTTCTAATAGTACAGTCTGAAAGCCAGCTTCATAGACTATTCTGGAGAGCCATGCAGCCGCAATTATGGGCAATTCTTGTGGTGGTGGTGGTGTTTTTGATGAAGGACAAAGCTCAGCAGCGATGTGGCTGGTCTGCGTGAAGTCTTCGTATCCACTGGCAGGGCCTGAGCGGGGTCGCCTTTTTGCCGCAGGACAGGAGGAGCACCCTCTCCAGCCGCGGGAAGGGGGCTCGGGGCTTGGCCGAGGTGCCTGGCGTGAACCCTGGAAAGTCAGCGCAGAGTTCCGGTGAAGGAGGGAAGCCGAGCTGGCACTTGCCCGCTCTGGAGCGGGATGGGCCCGGGTGCTGTGTCCCGAGAAGAGGAAGGAGGCTTCGTGGGCAAATCCCCCGCTTCCGTCGTCCGTCACATTATCCTACAGAGCTGAGCACATCCTGTTTTCCTGAATTCTCCTCATCACTGAACACCTGGTGTTTAGCACAAAGAGCTGGCGGGGCTTTGTTAGGTCTCCTTTCTCTGTACCCCCAGCATTCCCTCACCCCGACTCAATTCTCCTCGCTTATTTTTTCCAGAAAATGTATGTAACTTTCTACCTGCTCCTTGGTTCCACTGCTACCTGTGTGTCTCTGAAGGCTCATGATGGAGCTCTGCTAAACCACGGGCTAAGGGTCTGCTCCTTTAGAGGTATGGAAAGGGCAGGATTTTAAAGTCATTCTTCCTGCTTTCCTTTCCCACACATTTCAGATAGGAACTGAGAGGGGTGTAGACACTCGTGCCTCCAGAGGAACTTCCCTTCTTCCGCAGCCCTGCCCTAGGCTACAATGCAGTGACTACAGTGAGCTCGGCTCTAATCACATCCCCTTCCATTCTCTTTGTTCCAGAGCTGCGTTTCTTTAAAACGATTCAGTTCAAACTAAACCGTCATGTATTTTTGTGTGGCTCTAATCAAAGATCTCTGCAAAGTAATACTCTCTCAGGGCAAGTCCCTTTCGATAATCATGAATTAACAGTCCACCCAGAAAGGTTAGGGACCTGTCGGGAGCAGGAAAATTCATTCCCGGTAGAAAGCAGTTGGTGTTCAATGCTGAGTGATGAATCAGTGTATAGAATGTATGAGCTCTGCTTTCTTAGTATCCTGCACTTCCTCACAGCCTTTATCGTAATTGTCATGCAAGATCTATCTGGATATTATTTGTTTACCATCTTGTCTTCAGGCTGCATCATCCCTTTGGTACAGGGTCCTTGCTGGACTTGAGTTACCAGCGCATCCCAAGGGGAGAACCGTGAATCCAGAAATTCAGAGGGGAAAGCGCTGCTGTTAGTTGGGCTGGCTGCCCGCTGCGGACCTCAGGGAAGCCTTCTCAGAGGTGCTTCAGATCCAGCGGGAAAGGCCAAAAATTGCCAGGGATTCGCCACGTCAGCCTAAACCTCTGTCTACACCACAAAGCTGTCATGATACACTTCTCTATCTGGGAATCCCCAACCTGTGGTCAGAATCAGAAAGTCGTGGATGTCTCCCCTCCTGGTGCGGCTTGGACAGGCTGCCCGTGTCCTCCTGACTGACCTGCCCCCATGTGTGGCCCAGATTCCTCTCCCCGCAGAGACGCATCCAGTTTCCACGGGTTTGGAGTGCAAGATGGCGTCCAGGGCTCCAAGGCCGCCCCCACGCCCGGGCTGTTATGATGGTTTCCATTTTGAAAGATACTCTGGGCAGCAGCAGCCCCGTCAAAGTCTTTCCTGTCTTCCATATAGTAGTTCTCTGTCTTTCATTCTTGGCTCCAACTCTCCTGAGATTTGGAAGAACTAAAAAAGAAAATGGCAACCAACCTTGCTGTGGGGTTCAGTGTAGTGTGAATAGGAAGAAACTGTTCGGCCACAAACGGTTCTTGAACCTTCTGTGCTGCCCCTGGTGAACAGGGGCGAGCGGCTGGTGGAAGACTGCTCTCCATCACCTCTGCCCAGTGCCCCTCCGGAGGAGAATTAGACAGCTCTACCCAGCTGTGCTGTGGTCCGTGTATGAAGACGCACAAATAGCAGTCTAGCCTTGGAGTCTTTTCTTTTCATATTTTTCCAGGTGGCTTCAGTCCAAATATGGCGCTTACTCCTCCTGAGATAATTCCCAACATTTCTAAAGGGGTTTCAAATTCCTTGCTCGCTCCACTATCAGTAATGAGCACCACGTTTCACAAGTGGGCCGGTGGGTTGTTCACATGCACGTTATATTCCTGTACTTCGTTTTGCTTCAAATCCTTTTAGGAACTATGGGAAAAGAGTGTTTTATTTAAAAATCAGGGGTAAACGGAACCTTACAAGTGTCACGAGAACATGGGGGATTCAGTTCAGTTCAGTTGCTCAGTCATAGGAAAAATTAAAAGCACCACCACCAGCAAGATGCATGCTCTTCGGCTCTCTCTTCTTGCCTTGAAATATTATGCATTTTGCTCCACTCACGTGATGCTGGGCTCCATTCAAGCAAATCACGTTAAGTGTCTTTTTTTCAGAAAATGGTGACTAGAATTTGTTGTTTGTTCTTTAAGGAAACAAAACATAGAACAAGCCCAATGAATAAGGTGAATGATCATGGTACATGACACCAATTCTGTTTTAAAAATAAAAAAAGGAAACTGAAAAGGTTTTCTCCATTTAGTTTTTTACACTAGAGCATCTATGGGCAAATACTGTAACCTTACCAAATGCCTTTTTTAAGAGACTGACTCTAGATTGGTAAGGTTTCCGCGCCCCCCCTCCACCCCCACTTCTCATACAGGCTCTATGTATTGTGGTTTTATTTATGTTCCAGTTTGCATGGAATTATGTCCCTAGGTAATGCCGCTGGAGCTTAGTCTTACAAGCTTCCTGGAATTCTAGTCCACTTCAAACAAGTGTTTAATATACCAAATTAAGATAACTGAATTGTGCTTTTGCTTTGCAGCACACTAAAAGCAAAATAATTCCTATATTGCCAAAACCATTTTAAATGCTTTGGGAAATGTTAAATTATCTGTAGGTGTGCAAACTAGATACTTTGTTCAAGAAGGTTCCTTACATTGTTTTGGTCACTCCTAGGAGGGTGGATTCAATTAAAGTTGCCTGACACAGGAAAATCAACATTCTCCAAATATGCAGGCAAAGCTTTCCTCCGCAGGGCAGAATTGGTCTGCTCCTTGGCCTCAATGGCTGATTTGTTTTCACTTTTCTTCCCCACCCCCTGGAGTTCACACTTAAGGCCCATTTTAATGCTGTGTGTCTACCACCTACTTCCTGTCATTGTGTTTCTTATTACAGGCTGCCCTCCTCAGAACTCTTATCTTTTCATCATCTCCTAGACCTTTTTGCTGAGATGAATTCGCCAGAGGCAGAGAAAGACCAGATGGACTCAGTTCCTACCTGAGAGGGGACCACACCTCTTAACCTGTTAAAATAAAGGATGACTGTCTGATGCACTTACCCTTGTGCTGTGGCTTTATTATTGTCTGAACTGCAACTCAGACTGGAACTTTTTTTAAATTTCAAAGACTTTTTTTTTCCTCCACGTCTTTTTTTTTTTTTTTAATCTAATTTTGAACCTTAATGTGTCGACAGATCTCTTTTACGTTATTTTTGGCTAAAGCCAGAAACAAATTGTGTTGAAAAATATTATGAGAGTACCTCTCCTAAAATTTCTAGCCCAGTATAGTAGACTCTAGAGGTTTGGATTAATCAGATAAGCCTTAGAGAAACATCCACTGTTTTAGATGATCTGCTTAACCAAATCCCAATGCTGAACAGCTAGAGGTTTTCTTATCTATCAATAGAATGAACTGTGTATTAGGGGAGTAACCTAATGAACTGTGGCTTATATATGAAGGGAATACAAAACCTCACAGTGACACTTTTAATAACGTGGCCAAAAAAAGTCTTGTTCATGTACATTTCTAAGGCTAATATATACTTTGCAAGATGCCGGTCTCTGACATGAGTAAATATGAAATATACAACTGAACTAACCTGATTATTCCATAAGAAAAGCCAAAATTACTATTTTTATCATACTAGTCATTTTGAGATTATTTAAAAAACACATTTTACTAGTGAAAATTTGATTTTTATATTTGGAGGAACAAGCAATTAATTTCTTTTTCAGTTTATGCACCGTGGTGTTCAACGAACACTTTCTGAGAATCTGCCCTGTGTTTGGGCTATGACAGTCATGGACGATAGCTGGGTGAGAAAACAGTGTCCCTGCTCTGAAAGACTCCATCTCATCAGAGAGACAGACAAGTAAACACACGTTTTCACTGTGAATGTGCTATGAGCTTTAACACAATTACGGAGAGGGCTCTGTGAGAACAAAGGGGTTGACACACTTAATGCTGCAGGTGATGCCTTAAACTACACAGTGGTTGCAAAATCCTGGAGGTAAAGCACAAATTTCTGCCATGGTGGGGGGTGGAGGCGGTGGTGTTGAAATGAGTTTTAGGAACTATATCAGGCAATGAGTTTTAGGAACTATATCACAGGCCAGGTGATAAGTTGGAAAACCAGATGCTGTCATTCATTTTGTGTAACTTGTTCTCTTGTACATACATTGTACCACGTTCTATGCTAAAAACTATATACTCTAAGGGTCTTAGTTTTTCATGTGCAAAATTGGGACCATGTTAGGGCTTCCCTGGTGGCTCAGCTGGTAAAGAATCCACCTGCAATGTGAAAGACTTGAGTTCACTCCCTGGGTTGGGAAGATCCCCTGGAGAAGGGAACAGCTACCCACTCCAGTATTCTGGCCTGGAGAATTCCATGGACTGTATACTCCATGGGGTTGCAAAGAGTCAGACACGACTGAGTGACTTTCACTTAGGTTTCTCTGAGAATTAAATGCATTAATCCACATAAAGCACTTAGAACAGTGCCCAGAATATACTAATATAGTAATAATAAGTTAACAATTATTAGCTATTATTTTCAGATATATCCATTCTAACTGATAATGCTACCCAGCAAGATGGCAAGATGGGTGATCAATTCATTCACTTATACATAAATATTTATTAAGCACTTATTATGCACCAGGCTTTGGAGATTCAAAAGTGAAACGAAAAGCTACTTTCATGTAGCTTGAAATTCTAGTGCTAAGACGAAAGAAAAACAAGTTAATCATCAAACAAATAAATAAATTCAGAGGTCAGTGTTCATGGAAAGAGCGTAACAGTGCTTGTGGGTAGGGGAGGCATTTCATAGATGGTCATTGTTGAAAGCCTCCTGGAAGAAGTGACAATTTGAATGTTAAAATGGAACCAGCCCTGCAAAGATGCCATGTAGGAATACACTCGGCATGTTCCAGAACAGACAGAAAACCACGGGTTTGGAATGAAGGTAACAGAGGGACAGAAACAGGGGATGCAGCTGGAGAGACAGGTTCACGGAGGGCCAGGGTGGGATTCTAAGAAGCTCAAATAATTTTGGGTGTAATGGACACTCTCTGCAGAAAAAGACACAGCTAGTCTTTCAAGAAAACACGTACACTCTTTGGTTTGTATTTACATTTCACTATTAGCTACCTAGATTTAAATGAAAAGAAAGTAAAGCAAGGTATCAAATTTATACTATATGTGTGTATATATACATATATATACATTCTAACTCTGCATTTGCTCCTAGGGAGCTCAATGCCAAGAGGGGTCAACAGACATATTAAAAGACATCAAGACATGGGCCAGGAAGTGTAGTGATTGTGTTGAGCTCAGGGAGAGTGGGAGAGAGCTCCTGGGAGAAGCAGTACATGTGATCTGAGATGAAGCCAAATTCCTAAGTTTTACTCAAACTCTGCTGTTTCTGCTTCTCTTGATCCACACTTGCATAACTGGCCACTACTGCCATTGTGGTCAACCTGGTCTGCAATAGCAGTGTGAGTTTTAGCAAGATATTGACTTTGAATATCAGTCTCTCCCCATAAACCCATACCTTACAGGATGGATTTATAATAAGTATATGACATATAATATATACTATATGTGATTAAATAAACCTCATGAGGATGGATATTGCCAGCAGAGAAACTGGCATATAGAAAGTGATCAGTAAACACGAGCCTAGTTCTATTCCTCAGGTGTCTTTAAGAGAATATATTAATTGTTCAAATCCCTCAAAACACTACTATTGCTTCCTAATATATTACTTATTAAGGGGCCTCTCATTCTTTCTACATTTTCCTTAAGCTCTCTGTACAATGTGACCACTCCTGTCCACATCTTGTCTATCTCCCACCTCAACTAAAACTCACGCACTGACTCTCTTTTGAAAGCACCCACTTTCTAAACCTAAACCTTCTCTCAGGCTTACAAAGTCTTACTTACCATATTGTAAAGTCTTTTTCTTCCTTCAGTATCCTCTAAAGGCATTTTTCTATTGCTGTGCAATGGAAAGAGAAACTGCAAATTCTCCCAGAATATAACTTCTTTAAATCTGACACTCCATAAATCAACTTTGATAAGCCCTTCCTTTTCGGAAAAATGAGATTGAGATATATTTACAATTTTCCTTTTGTATCCATTGTCTAACTATTTTGATGATTGAAATGAATAATACCCCTAGAGATATTCTTCTTATTTCCATTCTTTTTCCATCAAATCTTTGAGGTAATAAAAAATAGAACAAGGTCACCTTGGGCCCCAATTTACTGATCAAATACCTATGCAGTGATTATTTTTGTGCACTCCCTGTATGAAGCTCTGTGGCTGAAGAAGGGTCTGTGCTGAATTCTGGGTTTCCTGGGAAGCTGGAGGTAGATGAGGTACAAGCTATAGTTTGGGACCATTCAAGTATCTGTTGAATTGGAAACCATCTGAGATAACCCAGCTGAATTCTACATCATAGAGTCAAACTAAGACATTAATAAATTTAATAACATGCCAAGCAAGTTCTTCTGTTCTCATGACCTCATCTCACAAGTTCCTTCCCTTATCCCATTTAGCACAAAGATTGTAGACACACATCGTTCCAGACCTGACAGGAAAACTGCTGGCAGCAAGTCTGTCATTAAAGAGCTCTCTTGTCTCTTGAAATTGATGATCCTTGTTCAGCAGATGTGAATTGAAGATATTTGAATTTGGATGTAAATGCCACATTGACTTTTCCTCTACTTTGACTCTCAGAAGGTGAGCCCACATTATACACGAGGAGAAAGGGAAAATCCTGCCAAAAGTACCAGTGACCCTCATTTAGCAGTTGCACGCATCATATCTTACCCTCGTTTGGGCCCAAAGGATCAAAAGTTTCATTTTCACCTCATTTTAGGGAGCTGGTTTGGATTGAAGTCACATACAGAATGAACCGTCTCCAACATCTACATCAGGAAGTAACTCAAGCTCAAGATAAAGGTCACTGGCGGGGCAACAGGCTTGTGTTGCTTATTCTGGCGTCTCTCTCCTGTCTTGGAGATCGTCTGGAAGAGCCACTATGACTTATTCTCTATAAGCTTTACAAGTTGGAATAAGCGCTCTTGCATGCTGATGAGCCCTTGATGAAGTACATAAGGGCAATGTAAAACAAAGTGGACTCCGCTCATGATGGATTTGAACGGTCATTCCACAGGGGTATCCTCGAGCCAAGACCACAATACTTTGGCTCCTACTTACTCATGGAAACTTCTAATTGATTGCTTCAAACCACTTGCCAATTAC
The DNA here is from genome assembly GCA_024291935.2 of Okapia johnstoni. Taxonomy (NCBI): domain Eukaryota; kingdom Metazoa; phylum Chordata; class Mammalia; order Artiodactyla; family Giraffidae; genus Okapia; species Okapia johnstoni. The sequence continues at coordinate 5,267,369 of CM044327.1, forward strand.
TGCTCTGAAGAACAATCCTTCGAAGTAGAACTTATGTGGGTCCATGCATCTCTAATGCTAAAATTTATTTGAACTCTATTGTGTCTAGGATTTTACCCACTGAATTTATTTGGAAGCCTCACGGGATATTTAATAGGAGATTATATTTGGAGAGGTATTAGTATAACGTGAAACTCTAAGTAATTCATCATCTTTTAAAACGATTATCTAATTACACCATTTGAAAGGCATTAAAATACAATATTTGTAAGAGGGATATTTTTCAGATGTAGAATGTTTAATTATTTTAAGTGAATTATAAAAAATATCTGTTGATAGTTACACTGATTTTAAGGTTACTCAGTGAAAATCCTTAAAATAGAGCAGTTTAGGTGGGTATTAAACTACCCAATTAAAAATCATCTTTTTACTTACATGGTAATATGTTTGATTTTCCATATTTTGAAGGAAAAAATACATAAATGGGCTTATAACATTGGTCAACGATATTAGAAATAAACACTAATCTGGAATCTATTCTAATTTGCAAAAGGTTTGTTCCAAAGTCCATATCTTCCTGTAATTACAAAGAAATGAATTCAAAGCATTTATAAAAATGAAAAAATCAATAAAAATAAAGTGAAAAAATAAATTAACAGAGACCAATCTAATTTCTTCTAGCAGCTATCTGAACCAAGGATTTTTTAAAAAAATCATGAAATTCTACGAAATTTTTTTTAAGAATCAGATAAGCAGTAGTATTCTGTATTTTTAATAAAATGTATAGATAAATAAAATATTATATAAATTGCTAAAATAAAGTTTGTAGCTGTTTCACTACTCAGAATACTCTGAGTATGTTTTGTGAACATGGGCTATGAGAAGGTGTTTCATCTGTATCTATATTTATTCACTGATTAATTTTTTTATGTTCACATATAAAAATTTTATTTATCATATAAATTTTTAAGAATATATATAAAGAAGAAAACATTACTAAGATCTTTTACCACCCTAACCACCCTGGTTTAGAGATTTTCAGTCTTTTTAGATGTATACATCTGTCTTTAGATGTTCTGTGTAATAGCTGAAAGGTTACCCTCAGAGAGCTCCTTACTGTGTTGTTAGGTCTGACCTGTTACCATAGTAACCAGATGATGCATCATATTCTGTAATTTTATGTGTTTGTGTACCTGCTAACCCTCTCTGATCCTCTCAGAGACTCAGCTTGCATTCTATCACACACAATGACCTTCAGTATTGATTGCCTGGAGAAGTAAAGAGAAAAAAAATTGTGTTCCTTCTTTGGGTCAGTGGAGTGGAAAAGATACCAGGGCTGGCATGATGTGAATGGGATCCGGCTTTCACGAGGATGGAAAACTGAAACAAGTGGTGACTATGGGATCATGAAATCGTTCCACCCTCCGAGCCCCCTTTACGAAGGATGAGGGCTGAAGGACTGTGTGCTCTCGAGGCAGCGTGGCCTTTGCTGACATTTACTTCACTCTCAGCCCAAGTGTTGTGCTTTGTACTTTAAATTTCAGCTCCCAGATACTTGACAGCCTCTCTAAAAAAATTTCCCTTGCTGCCTTTTGATCTTAATCAATCAAAACAAAACCTTCATATTTAGTTAAGCCTAAATATATCACGTTTAGTTTAGCTTAATGCAAACTTATGGAAACTTCCTCATCAACAAAGTGATAGATATACTAGTAATATAAGGTGTGCAACAAAGATTCAAGACATTTGAAGAATTTTATCTGCAAGTGGTGAGTATAATCAGAACTGGATTCTTGTCTGCTCTGCCATTTATTAGCTTGGAGACTCTGGGCACATTTCTTAACCTCTTTGTGCGTCAACTCACTTATTTATAAAACGACACTAGCAGTGCCTGGTATGGATGTGCACTGAGGTTTCAATGAGATAAAAAACATAGAGCATGCAGTAGACTGCTGGGCACTGCTCTCTACTCTGGAAAAGTCAGTTCATGTTACTCTATCTGGATTAAATATAGTTGCTGTTGTTTTTAAAAAATATAGCAGTAAGAATTAAATGAGATTGACAGAAAAAAATTAACCGTGAAATTCAAAGTTATCAGGCCAAATATCTCATTAGGATTAAACGGTGGGCAGAGAACAGAATTAGAGAACATAAACCCTCAAATAAGGGTTCATGTTTATGCTTTGTGGTTGCTGCTTACTTGCTAGGTCATGTCCGACTCTTTGCGGATAATGACGTTTAAAAATCAAGGTCAAAATTTCTACTCAAATGCACGATGTGTATATTATTGTATTCTGAAATATAAATTTGGCACTTCTGACAAATTTTGTTGCTTTCCATCTTTTAAAGCGAAAGGCAGCGAGGCCCACTGAGGCCAGCTCCCGCTGACAGCTCTTGCGGTCACTGCCCAGGCCTGGCTCAGCTGCGGCAGGAACGCCGGAACCAAGCGCTCGGAATTCCTCTTCTTCACCATTGCTTTTTCTGGGCTTGTAAACAGGCTTCTTCTCCACAAGCCTCCATTATCTGCAAAATGTTTTTAAATCTCTATTTTTAAGTTTTAACTTAAAAGATTTTCATAAATATAGGTCATGATCAAGTTATATGATTTGTTTCTATTTTATTGGTTTATTGACACAAATATTTAAGCTTTACTGCTGCATGTATCACCATCAATCAGTGCTGAGATTTTTCTTACAATCATCTCTAAAATGATCATTTCAGCCGATACTATAGTTATATCCATTCCTTAAGGAGTCGATACTGATGTAACAGGCAGACACCAATATGTCTTATTTTGATAAATGACATGCAAGATCTTAGAAAACAGAAGTGTCATGACTTCCACTGTCCAGATCAAATAGATATAAATCTTTAAAATAACTAAAATGCTTCTGTACTAAGAGTGACAACACTCAGAAAATTAATAGGTACTTGTCCACATGCTTATAATAATCCAGATCAATGTGTCTCTATATTTAATTTGTAACTTTCTTTTCAGAACTTTATGTTTCTTGATTTTTATTTTGCTTGAAATCTTTTTGACACCCAAGAGGTTTCATACATAAAAAAAAAAAAAATCAACCAAGACTTTTCAAAAAATACACACTGAGATTTCCAACTATGGATTTTCTAAGACAAAACACTGCTTATTTCTCTTTTTGGAGCAATTTCCCCATTCATTCCTATTCTCTAATTGCACATATTTGAAAAATCAGTCCCCCAAAACACTATGTCAGCTGTCTCTCCATTTGTTATAAATGAAAAAACTTTTTTCCAAATGGGCAGCTATTCATTCTTTCCTTTATTTATTATTATTTAATATTTTTAAGGGCTTGGACTTTTGACCTTTATCTGGCGACATTTCATTTTCAAAAGATTTTGGATTGAGGCTTCACAGAAAACCGAATAAAAAGGATCTTTTATTATTTCCTTATCAAAGTATCATCCCAAGGTTAACTACCACTGGATTCCAGACACAACTGTAAGAAAAAGAAAAGATCTGATACTATCATTATCTAAGAAGAGGTAGAAAACAGCCTTTACAACAGATACAAACAAGAAAATTGAAAATTAATTTCTCTATACTGCCTACTACTCAGTCTCTTTTGGAAATGTACATGATACTTTTTATCTTGCTGTATGAGTTTTTCTCTCCTGAGTTCTTTTCTTCTCATTAATTGCCTTTCCTTTTCATCACATGGATTAGATTCCCCCCAGCTGCTTCCCCCTTCCTCCCTGATGTCTTTCTGAGCCTTCAAATTCTGTAATGAACTTGGGTAATTTATAAACAATGACATAGAAAAAAAGACATAGTACGTAAATCTTTTATATCTCATCCAGCTCCACATTTGACCTACACGACTTATTCCCATAGATGATGCACATTATTTTTAACCATTTCCACTGCTTTAGGATAGCGTCACCAGATTTTTTTTTTTTTTTAAAACAAAGAACATTTCAGTTTAAGATGCACCTGTACAATCTGGGCAAGTACTCTCACATTCCACAGCTGATCAGTGCTCTGATTCATTTGGTGCTAAAATTTTAAGTCACATGAAATATTTTTAAGTAAGCAGTTCCAAAACATTTGTTCTAATTTGGTGTTTCTGCCCAATTTAACAGAAAAAGAGAGGACGTGGAACAGTAAATCCTTTTGCCTCTGTCAGAGAAGGAGAGGACAGTAGGATCTCAAGTTCATTTAGGTTGTCATGTTGACAGATTAGCTTATATTATACATGCGTTATGCACCAAATGATGTCTTTTGATTCTGATTCCAAGGAAAACAGCAGGGATCTGGGGCCCTGGAAGTCCTGAAGGAGTTGTTATTTCTGGCCTTTTGGTAGAAATAAAGGGAGATTCATGGCTAAAGAACATCAAAGTGTCAAGAGCAACTTCACATGTAGATTACTCTCCTGATGACACATAATGTGAGCGTGAGAGCTGGTCGTGATTCAGCGGAGTTTGACAAAGTTTCTCTGTGTCCTGTTAGCTGAAAGGCTTCTTCTTCTGTGTCTCAGGTACTTGGGATGTCTGTGCAGTGAGGTCCAAGCTCAGCCTCATAGTCTCAGGCATCTTCCTGTAGCCTGGGAAAAGCAGGCAAACATTCCCACACACCCCCTAGAAGTCTGCAGAAGTGGCTGAACAGACAGACAGACAGAGGGCTGGCATCAAGGCTGAGGAGCACGTTGGAACAGGGAACCTGATGACTGGAGGCTGTGCGTGAATGTCAACGCCAGTAGAATAGGCTGCAGGCCAGGGGTCAGGGCTCAACGCCAGAGGCGCAGGCCTTGGGAGGCCCGTGAGGGCACGGCCAGACACGACGATCTCCCTGCCTTGGTTACAGGGCAATGGACACGCTGCCCCAGCCACCCAGACGTCACCCCGGGATTGGAGCCGGGAGGAGGGAGCTTCCTGAACTGATGGGTTTACACCCTGGAGTGTGTGAGGTACACCTCGAGGAGAAGGTGTTTCACTGCCAAGCAGCACTGGAGTCTCATGAGCTGAGTTTAATCACAGAGAAATAAAGCCACGTTTCTGTACACATGGGTGTGTGACCATCTAAAATGTCAATATTATACTTCACAGTGTGCTACACGTGCAGAAGGCAGATTTTCCTTTTCATAGTGACAGAAGCTATTCCTTTATTAATGTAATACCAGTCTGTAAGTTTATAACAAGAGATGGCTTTTTGTTCTTTGATTTTCCTTTTTAAAAAAAAAATAGGATATACAACACACATACTCCCTGGTTTGTGTTTCCATTTCACTCTTAGTTACCTAGATTTCAATGAAAAGAAGGTAAAGCAAGGTATCAAATATATATATATGTCTAGTGTCTGTACATGTCTATATCTATATCTCTCTCTATATATATAGAGTATATACTATACATTTGTATGTATATATATGTGTGTGTGTATACATAAATATGTGTGTATAGTCTAAGTCTACATTTTTAAATATGCTCTTTCATGGTGTAATTCTAACTTTCATTGGTGATACTGCTCTGAAGATCAGATTTACTGAGAGGGAGCATTCACTCTCTGAGGCATCATCCACACGCGTAAGTAAGGTCTTTGTCCACTAATGAGCGTTCTTTCTTGCTATGGGTTTTGTAAAGCCTTGAACTGTGAATGGACCCTCAATCAACTCCCAGCGGCACTGAGGCTGTCAGATGGCCGTATCCATGGCGACGTGCCAAAAATGGCGACACAAATTAATCCATTTGTGTGAAATTCTCAGTGAGAGTCCACTTTCATCTTTAAGAGACTACTGTTAGGAAGTGGGGTGGTAATGTGAAATATGGAGCAAAAGTGAAATAGTGATGGACTAGCCACAGGACCTTCTCCTCGCAAACAGTGGGGCTTCTCTTCCTTTTCATCTGCCAGAGATGACAGAGAGCAGTTGGGGATTTGATACTGCCACCATAATGTTCTTTTTAATAAAAGTTATATTAATTTAATGCTCACATGTAAGCTCTTTCTTTTTTCACCTTCTCCCAGCAGTGCCATCCAATCAGCCTTGAAAATAAGTACAATGATTTTCACAGTGGTACAAAATTAAAAAGTAATCTTTTATCTTGCTGTTTGATTGCTAATTGTATTCGTGTAGCAGACAGCATGCTGCTGCTGCTGTTGCTGTTAAGTCGCTTCAGTCGTGTCTGACTCTGTGCGACCCCATAGATGGCAGCCCACCAGGCTGCGCTGTCCCTGGGATTCTCCAGGCAAGAATGCTGGAGTGGGTTGCCATTTCCTTCTCCAGTGCATGAAAGGGAAAAGTGAAAGTGAAGTCGCTCAGTCGTGTCCGACTCTTAGCGACCCCATGGACTGCAGCCCACCAGGTTCCTCCGTCCATGGGATTTTCCAGACAAGAGTACTGGAGTGGGGTGCCATTGCCTTCTCCGAGCAGACAGCATGAGAGATGCCTAAAACATCAGGTTTGTAATTATTAGCTTACTCTCCTCTATGGATAGATGAAAGTAAGTCTTTGTTTTTTAGAAAAGTGAAAAAAAAGACAAAAACAAAAAATCATTGAGTGTCTTCTTTGCCTTTTTAGAACCAGTTAAGTCTACTCTTCAGTTACATCTTTGGAAACCATATTATCTTGCCTGGTGTTAGGATGAATTTATGTAAAGCCAAATTGCACCATCAAAATTATTTGCTGCACTGTTGAGGCAGGATAACTTCACAAACTGAACATATATACAGTATGCCGCCTTTTAATTTGGAATTTACATTCATTATTAAAAGAAATTAAAATGAAAGCCAAAAGTAATGTATTTTATGTTTTCTTGTTACTCCTTAGCTTGGGGACCTGAACACTGATTGATGAAATACAATCAATTGGCTCTTTGACACAGGAGCAAAGGCAATGAAGGACAGTGAAGTTAATGAAAGTCAATGAAAGACAGAACTTATAACAACAACAAACAAAAAAAATTGCTTGTCCAAAAAGAAAACGAACCTAGGTAGAAACCGTAGAGGTTTCACAAAAATTAACTGAAAATATATCATAAACCTAAATAAAAAATGCCAGACAATAAAACTTCTGTAAGAAGACGTAACAGCACGGCCAAGCATCTGAGGACGTTCTTTCAAGCACGATCCTTGAAAGAAAAAAGTGAATATGTTGGACTTTGCTAAAATACAAAACCCCTTTTCTCTGTGAAAAAACCTGTTAAGAGAATAAGAAGACAAGCCAGAGACTGGGGAGAAATATTTGCAAAACACATATCTGATAACTTGCCTCCAAAACATACAAAGAACTCTTAAAACTGAACAATAAGAAAACAAACAACCCAATCAAAAAATGGGCAAATGATCTGAAAAGACATCTTACCAAAGAAAACAGATGAATGAAAATTAAACACATGAAAAATGCTAAAATCGTTTTTCACTAGAGAATTACAAATTAAAATAACAGTGAGATGCTACTACACACCTATTTAGTATAGCTAAAATCCAAAAACCTGACAACACCAATTGCTGATGAGATTGTGGAGCAGCAACAACAATTATTCAGTGCTGGCAGGACACAGAGTGGTAACAGTCTGGGAGACAGTCTGGTCACTTCATACAAAGGTAAACGTAGTCTTATAAGGTCCAGTAAGCATGTTCCTGACTGAGTTGAAAACGTACAACCTCATAGAAATCTGCATGCAAATGCTTATAGCAGCTTAATTCTTACCTGGCAAAATCTGGAAACTGAGACATCTCTTAGAAGAAGACTGAATAAACAATTGTGGTATATCCATGCCATGGAATATTATTCTGCAATAAAAACAAATGAGCTATTAAGTCATGAAAAAGACATGAAGAACTTAAATGCATATTACTATCTGAAAGAAGCCAGTCTATTCACTGTATGATTCTAATTACATGACATTCTGTAAAAGGAAAACCTTCTTATTATGGACATAATCAAAAGATCAGTGCTGCCAGAAGTTCATGGAGAAGTGAGTGAGCTTGAACAGGTAAAGCACAGGGTTTGTCTTTAGGATGGAAAAAATTCTGTGTAACACTTTCACTCTGATTATGTAACTCTACACATTTGGCAAAATTTACAGAACTTTACCACAGAGAACAAACCTTGAAGAATGCAAATTTTAAAAAATCATTTTGGAAGCTGGGAACTCTCAGGATGAAATGCAGAATGTGACAACATAATCTGTATTTTGTATGAATATATGTGTGAAACAGTCTTACTGAAGGGATGGGGAAAAGGTGTTGACCAAAGTACTTTGGAAATGAATAGTATGTAATACTAACAGCAAAACAGCAACTGCATACAAGCACTTTAGTTGGTAAAGTTGGTTTGCTAGGTGGTTGGGCTTAACAATTCAGATGCTGTTATGCATGTATACTAGAAATGAACAGTTAAGTAAATGGATGAAGGATTTTGTAAGTTATCTTCATCTTCAGCCAAAAGATCATCATTCTCACATGGATTGCTGTATTGTTTTCTAACAAATCAGTACCTGAACCATTTAAGATATTTGTAAACTCTCAGTTCAGCCGCTCAGTTCTGCCCAACTCTTTGTGACCTCATAGACTGCAGCACGCCAGGCTTCCTGTTCGTCACCAACTCCAGGAGCTTGCTCAAACTCATGTCCACCAAGTCCATGATGCCATCCAACCATCTCATTCTTTGTCATCCTCTTCTCCTCTTGCCCTCAATCTTTCCCAGCATCAGGGTGTTTTCCAACGAGTCAGTTCTTCACATCAGGTGGCCAAAGTATTGGAGTTTCAGCTTCAACATCAGTCCTTCCAATGAATATTCAGGACTGATTTCCTTTAGGATTGATGGGTTGAATCTCCTTGCGGTCCAAGGGACTCTCAAGAGTCTTCTCCAACACCACAGTTCAAAAGCATCAATTCTTCAGTGCTCAGCTTTCTTTATAGTCCAACTCTCACATCCATACATGACTACTGGAAAAAAACAGCTTTGACTTTATGGATCTTTGCTGGCAAAGTAATGTCTCTGCTTTTTAATATGCTGTCTATGTTGGTCACAGCTTTTCTTCCAAGGAGTAAGTGTCTTTTGATTTCTTGGCTGCAGTCACCATCTGCAGTGATTTTGGAGTCCCCCAAAGTAGTCTCTCACTGTTTCCACTGTTTCCCCATCTATTTGCCATGAAGTGATGGGACTGGATGCATGATCTTCATTTTCTGAAGGTTGAGTTTTAAACCAACATTTTCACTCTCCTCTTTCACTTTCATCAAGAGACTCTTTAGTTCTTCACTTTCTGCCATAATGGTGTCATCTGCATATGTGGGGCTATTGATATTTCTCCTGGCAATCTTGATTCCAGCTTGTGATTTCACATGATGTACTCTCTATATAAGTTAAATAAGCAGAGTGATAATATACATCTTTGATGTATTCTTTTCCCTATTTGGAACCAGCCTGTTGTTCCATGTCTAGTTCTAACTGTTGCTTCTTGATCTGCATACAGATTTCTCAGGAGGCAAGTCAATTCATCTTGTATTCCCATCTCTAAGAATTTTCCACAGTTTGTTGTGATCCACACAGTCAAAGACTTTGGTGTAGTCAATAAAGCAGAAATAGATGTTTTTCTGGAACTCTCTTGCTTTTTGATGATCCAGCGGATGTTGGCAACTTGATCTCTGGTTCCTCTGCCTTTTCTAAATCCAGCTTGAATATCTGGAAGTTCACGGTTCACGTACTGTTGAGGCCTGGCTTGGAGAATTTTGAGCATTACTTTGCTAGCATGTGAGATGAGTGCAATTGTGTTGTAGTTTGAACATTCCTTGGCCTTCTCTTTCTTTGGGATTGGAATGAAAACTGACTTTTTTCAGTTCTGTTGCCACCTATGAGTTTTCCAATTTTGTTAGCATATGGAGTGCAGCACTTTCACAGCATCATCTTTAGGATTTGAATTAGCTCAACTGGAATTCCATTACCTCCACTAGCTTTGTTTGTAGTGATGCTTCCTAAGGCCCACTTTTCATTCCAGGATGTCTGACTTCACATTTCAGGATGTAAACTCTAGGCATGCTTAATTTTAGAATCTGTAATCCTCATCCTATCAGCTATGTTAAAATATTCCCACATCTCACATCAAAAACAATATTTTGCTTTATGAATAGTTTTAAAATTTGTTTATGAAATTGTTTGGTAGTAAGCTTTTAATAACCACCAGATAATTTGTTTTTCAAATATTTATTTATTTGGCTGTGCTGGGTCTTAGTTGCAGCATGTGGAATCTAGTTCCCTACCAGGGATCGAACCCAGGCCCCTTGCATTGGGAGCTCAGAATCTTAGCCACTAGACCAGCAGGGAGGGAAGTCCTACCACCAAATAATTTAACCAGTTAATAACTTTGAGAAAATTTATGGTTGCTTATTAGAAATTATCATATACTTAGAACTTATAAGTGGAGAAAACTAACTCTCAAATTGTTCTTTTAAATGTTTTTTTAAATCTAATAACATTTACATTTAAAAGAAAAAACTTAGTTTATTATTTTTACAGACATTCAATTAAACATTTGTTAGTTTTGTTATTGTAGTATTCTTTCTTAGTAGCCTTATGAGATTAGTACTATTCTTCAAATGAGAAAATCAAAGCACAGCTTTCTTAAGACTGTGCAGTTAAGCAGAAGCTTTAGAGCCAGAATGTGAAACCAGGGAGTCTAGTGCCAGAATGTCACTCTAAATCATTACCATCTCCTGAACACACCAGGAACATTATTCTCTTGGCTTTTAGATAATTTTTGTGGCCCAGGCCCATAATTTTTGTGCCACAGTGAATTGTTTCGTGAATATGTTTGCTAAATAGGTGATTCTGACCAAGTATATTAAACTAGAAACCACAGAACCTGTGGCAGGAAAGTGAAGAAAATCTGGAACAGAAAATAATCCCAGAAGAGTGATTCTGCACTGTGCTGGGACCTGAAGTAGGAATATTAATGAATCTTTGGGCTTGGCTGTTTTCACAGTTCTTTTTCATCCTTGAAAATGTTATCCAATAACACAGAGACAGCAGTGAAAAATAATTTGTTTTACTTCTCTCCAATCCTTGTTCAATGATTTTTTTTTTTTAAATAGGAGTTACTAACCTAGATGCCTTTGAGGAGGAGACAGGTAATGAAGATGGCCAGGTGAAATATTTGGCTTTTTTCCTTGATACAGGAGAAAAGGGCAAGTGTGGTGCTAGGTGACAAGTGGGACTCAGATGTGGTTTCAGAGGGGACAGGGCTGAGGACAGTAGCTGGACTGCTCCGGACCTGAAAGGAGCCAGCAGTCACCCAACTCCACCCACCTTGCCCTATTGGACTATGGCTCGCATTGCCTGATTTCACAAAAAAAAAAAAAAAAAAAAAAAAGGCAAAAGTCAGACTTTTTTATCTCCTAATTTTAAAATTAGGAGCTTCCAGATGTTCAAGCTGGATTTAGAAAAGGTAAAGGAACCAGAGATCAAATTGCCAACATCCGTTGGATTATCGAAAAAGCAAGAGTTCCAGAAAAATGTCTACTGCTTTACTGACTATGCCAAAGCCTTTGACTGTGTGTGAATCACAACAAACTGTGGAAAATTCTTAAAGAGATGGAATACCAGACCACCTGACCTGCCTTCTGAGATATCTGTACGCAGGTTAAGAAGCAATAGTTAGAACTGGACATGGAACAGACTGGTTCCAAATAGGGAAAGGAGTATGTCAAGGTTGTTTATTGTCACCCTTATTTAAATTATATGCAGAGTATATCGGGTGAAATGCCAGGCTGGATGAAGCACAAGCTGGAATCAAGATTGCTGGGAGAAATATTAATAACCTCAGATAAGCAGATGACACCACCCTTATGGCAGAAAGTGAAGAACTAAAGAGTCTCTTGATGAAAGTGAAAGAGGAGAGTGAAAAAGTTGTCTTAAAATTCAACATTCAGAAAATGAAGATCATGGAATCTGGTCCCATCTCCTCATGGCAAATAGATGGGGAAACAATGGAAACAGTGAGAGACTATTTTTTGGGCTCCAAAATCAGTCCAGATGGTGACTGCAGCCATGAAATTAAAAGATGCTTGCTCCTTGGAAGAAAAGCTATGACCTTGGATGTCCCTTGGATTGCGAGGAGATCAAACAAATCAATCCTAAAGAAAATCAGTCCTGGATATTCATTGGAAGGACTGATGTTGAAGCTGAAACTCCAATACTTTGGCCACCTGATGCAAAGAGCTGACTCATTGGAAAAGACCCTGATGCTGTGAAAGATTGAAGGCAGGAGGAGAAGGGGATGACAGAGGATGAGATGGTTGGATGGCATCACCGACTCGATGGACCTAAGTTTGAGCAAGCTCTGGAAGTTGGTGATGGACAGGGAGGCCTGGCATGCTGCAGTCCACGGGGTCGCAAACAGGCATACCTGACTGAGTGACTGAACTGAACTAAATTTTAAAATGTTGGCATATCCTTCACATTTTTTAACAGACACTGTGAGGGCCAATATTAAGGCATAGCCAGTCAAAACAGGGGCAAGGACCTCATCAGACCGAGGGGTCCCAATTTACCATTGCTCGTTTAGGTTGCTGAGATTGTGGGCTGCACTCAACATCCCATTTTTTTCCATTAAGATTAAAGCACAATAGGATTATTAGGAATTCAATGTGACATTTTTTTGGTATGAAAACTTTTTTAATACACAGAAAATGAGATTATATAATAAACATACATATATTTACCACCTACACTTAATTATTAATCTTTTATCTTGTTTCTTTTAAATTTACCTTTTAAAAAATACTGCCTCACTCACTAGATGAAACCTTCTTTGTACTTTCTCCAGTTATGTTTTCGGCTCTCCTTCACCAGAGATAACTAGTCAAAAATTAATATGCTTCACGTTTATATTTTAATAGTTAATGATTTTTATCTATATAAAAGAATTATTGTTTGTAGATTAAAAATTTTAAATCAAAGGTATTACATTTTATATTTCATTCTGCATCTTGTCTTTTTTTATTCCAAAGAGATTTAATTATATTGGTTTCTAAAGTTAGTTTATTAATTTTTGTAGCTATATAAGTTAGCATTGTGTCCATTTTTATCCGACACGTATATGTCTGATTTTATCCATTTTCCCATTGATGAGTATTTTTTTACCCAATTTTTCCCATGAAAATAATGCTGCATTGGGCATTTATATATGTTTCCTTGGGCACATATGTTGTTTCTTTAGAGTTTATACTAGAAATATGATTTCTCTGTTCTAGAGAGTATCTTCAACTTTAATGGATGCAAATTTAAAAATTGAAATTAAGAATATCCAAATGGACCTCCCAGAGTAGCTGTATCAATCACCCTTCACCAACTGCCTGTGAATACTTTTTCCCTTTCTTTGCTGGGATTTACTATTTTCTGAATTTAAGTTTTTACCAATTTGATGAGTGAAAAATAAGGTATTAATGTAGTCTTACTTTGAATTTCTCCAAAAACTAGTGAGCATTGCATGTGTATTGGCCAATTTGGGTTTCCTTTTCTCAGCTCAGTTCAGTCGCTCAGTCGTGTCTGACTCTGCAACCCCATTGACTGCAGCACTCCAGGCCTCCCTGTCCATCACCAACTCCCACAGCTTGATCAAAGTTATGTTCATCGAGTCTGTGATGCCATCCAACCATCTCATCCTCTATTGTCCCCTTCTCCTCCTGCCTTCAATCTTTCCCGCATCGGGGTCTTTTCCAATGAGTCAGTTCTTTGCCATCAAGTGACCAAAGTATTGGAGTTTCAGCTTCAACATCAGTCCTTCCAATGAATATTCAGGACTGATTTCCTTTAGGATTGACTGGTTGGATCTCCAACAACACAGTTGGAGGGACTCTCAAGAGTCTTCTCCAACAACATAGTTCAAAAGCATTAATTTTTTGGCACTCAACTTTCTTTATGGTCCAACTCTCACATCCATACATGACTACTGGAAAAACCGTAGCTTGGACTCTATGGACCTTTGTTGGCAAAGTGATGTCTCTGCTTTTGAATATGCTGTTTATGTTGGTCATAGCTTTTCTTCCAAGGAGCAAGCATCTTTTGATTTCATGGCTGCAGTCACCATCTGGACTGATTTTGGAGCTCAAGAAAACAGTCTCTCACTGTTTCCATTGTTTCCCCATCTGTTTGCCATAAAGTGATGGGACTAGACTTCCCTGTTTATATCCTTTGGCCATTTTCTTTAATCTTCCTGAACTTTATTTGAAGTTGTGATGTCCATTATTTCATCCCTGTTTCTTGCTTAATCTCCTTTCCTATCCTTCCAATTGATCCCTGTCTAGTAGTGTTTATTGTATCTCCTTTCTATCCACTTTTCAAGCAAAGAAGTATGAAAACTTAAGACATGTTTGTATTACTTGATACCCAGCTTATAGACATCAAAGCTGTCTAGTTTAGGACATTTACTGGTTTTAGCTCATGGACAAGTAGTCACTGAAGTACAGCAAGAAGAAATAAAAATAAACTTTAGTGAAACAATCTCAAGACATTATAGAAGTACAGCAGTTAAGAGTTTAAGGTTTCCTTTGATCAAACATTTTGTTCCAGCTATTTGATTTTAGGTACTAAAGTCTCAGATTAATTCGTATCCCAACCAAAAAAGGGGAAAAGAGCTTTTTATCTGTTTACTTTATGTTAAAGACTTCATAATATGTCAGCATCTGTACTATGAAAACACTTAAGTAAAATATTTTTATTAATTGTAAGGGCTGTTTCCACTGCCTCTTCTGCAAGGGCTTCATGGAAAAATGAAAACTGCTCATGTATATCTGAGTTATTGCCTCAGACGATGTAAGACTACCCAACATAAAACTACACATAAGCCTAGAGCAGAGCCATTTAAGAAAAAAATAGTTCAAAATTAACTATTTTGAACAGAAACACTGTCTTTAGAGCTCTTAACTCAGGAATTCCCTCAGTTATGAAGTACTACAATGCTGTTCTCTTTCTTTCCTCACACCCTAAAGAGATCAGCATTGCTCTTTTCATTTCTGGTATTTTTCATTCTCCTTGGCTTGTGAATCTATGTGCTTCGCCTGCTCTGGTCAGTGGACACCTACATACTACCGTTCTTGTTCATCCACCATCTCATCTTCTGGCGGATTCCAGATCAGTCTTCTTCGTCTAGATTATTTTCGCATTCTTTCCAGTCCTTCAAGCCCATATAAAGCCAACTGTTGTGTGCTCAAATGAAATCACATTCTCTTTTTTCAATCAACATAAGATAGAGGTGTCCATTCTTTTGTACTTTGGATTATTTGATCCATAAATTGAAAAATGCTTAAGTGTTTTAATTAACACTTCCTCCATGGAAGCTTAATGTAAGTTTGTATTTCTCAAAACTTATATTAACAACTACTTTTTCTTGACAAAATACATTTTCAAAGGCTGGTTTGAGTTGATGTATGATGCTTTTGAACTGTGGTGTTGGAGAAGACTCTTGAGAGTCCCTTGGACTGCAAGAAGATCCAACCAGTCTATCCTAAAGGAGATCAGTCCTGGGTGTTCATTGGAAGGACTGATGTTGAAGCTGAAACTCCAGTACTTTGGCCACCTCATGTGAAGAGTTGACTCATTGGAAAAGACCCTAATGCTGGGAAGGATTGGGGACAGGAGGAGAAGGGGACGACAGAGGATGAGATGGTTGGATGGCATCACCGACTCGATGAACATGGGTTTGAGTGGACTCCGGGAATTGGTGATGGACAGGGAGGCCTGGCGTGCTGCAATTCATGGGGTCACAAAGAGTCGGACACAACTGAGCGACTGAACTGAACTGAACTGATTGTGGAAGTCAATGCAGTATTGTGGAGCAACTAACCTTCAATTGAAAATGAATAAATTGAAAAACATGTGGTCCTTCAATGTGTATTTGTTTATTTGTTTCTCGCCTTCTTTCTTCTCCCTTCCCTCAGACAAAAGCCTGGGGAAATATCCAAGAAATACTGAAGCGTCTCTGCAACCTTTCTTTCTAGGCTCAGATCCGCTTCTCTAAGCTGTGAGGTTCACGGTGACAGATGTTAGGGGTGAGCTGGCAGGCTTTGAGGGGAGTATATTCAATTCAGGAAGCCGAAGTGATTTCCTGCATTTTGGGCAGGAAATGTTGAGATGTAGATGGGAGGAAACCAGGGAGCAAAGCGGTTAATGGCCTTGGCTGGAGCTTGAGCAAGACCTGGGTTTTCACCTGGGCACTTTACCACCAGTCGAGTTTCACAGAAGTTTCCTGGTAATGACCACGTCATCTTGAAACAAGGGCATTTTGATCTCTTCTTATCTAAATTAAACCACATTTCTATCTTTTCCTGGTCCTCAAGCATTTTTAAAGATATCCAGCAATGTCTTCAGCAACAGCACAGTGATAACTGGTATTTCTGACTTGATCTTGACTTTACGGGAAAATCATTTAGATGTTTCCATTCAATATGGTGGTATCATTTGTTTTGCACGTGTATGTGCGTGTGTGTGCTCAGTGGCTCAGTCATATTAGACTCTGCAACCCCATGGGCTACAGCCCGTCAGGCTCCTCTGTTCATGGAATTTTCCAGACAAGAATACTAGAGTGGGTTGCCATTTCCTTCTCCCGGGGATCTTCTTGACCCAGGAATCGAACCCACATCTCTAGCACTGGCTGGCGGGTTCTTTACCTCTGTGCCACCTGGAAGCCCAGGTAGTCTACATCAAGTAAAGAAAATTTTCATTTATTTCTATTTATAATAGAATTTTCATCATAAATGGGTGTTGAATTAAAATTCTTATGATTTTCCTTCAACTATTTGGATGGTAACAATTGTTCTCACATAGACAATGTGGTGAATCACATTGGTAAGATTTCTGCTATTAAATCATCTTTGTTTTCTAGTAATAAACTCAAGATGGATATATTTCACCTAGAATATTATGTGAGTTACATAACTCAGGACTTATTTAGGATTTTGATTCCATACATATAAGATACACTGTTATATAATATTTTGTGTGTGTACTATCTGTAGCTGGGTTGGTTACCAAAGTTATGTTTGCTTTATATATTGAGATATGAAACATTTTCCCTCTATATTATTTGTTTCTATAAATTATACACTCATCTGAACTTTCCAATTTATATATAGTTATGCACAATTATTTAAATTTAAATGTTTTATATGTTGCTATTTATTACATTACAACTTAAATCTGTTTTCCTTTTTGATTGTCCCGTCTTTTTAAAGATCAAGCCTTTGTTTTGCCAGTATTTTGTAGCTATATTCTATTTCATTCCTTAATGCCTTTTCTGTGCACCCTTTTCCCCCATTTCCTTTATCTTTCTTGAACCTCAGAATGAGATTTAAATTAATCATGTTTCTGGGGTCAGTGTATGTATGAGCACGGAGTCAGGCAAGTTTCCCTTGCTTGTCTGCCTATCTGAGCCTGGTTCTCCAGAAAACAGAGCCCGAGGAAAAGGTGTTGGTGGTAACCTATTATTAGGAGATGCAGTCTCAGGTGACAGAGGTGAGGATAAAGGAGAACAGGGCAGGGTGGGAGGAAGAGTGGATAGGAGGCATTAAGGAAATATGGCTGCTTGGTTTTGTAGAATATATCTTCCAAGCTGCTGCTGCTGCTGCTGCTGCTGCTAAGTCACTTCAGTTCAGTTCAGTTCAGTCGCTCAGTCGTGTCCGACTCTTTGCGACCCCATGAATCGCAGCACGCCAGGCCTCCCTGTCCATCACCAATTCCCGGAGTTTACCCAAACCCATGTCCATCGAGTCAGTGATGCCATCCAACCATCTCATCCTCTGTCGTCCCCTTCTCCTCCTGCCCCCAATCCTTCCCAGCATTAGGGTCTTTCCCAATAAGTCACTTCAGTCGTGTCCAACTCTGTGCGACCCCATAGACGGCAGCCCACTAGGCTCCCCCGTCCCTGGGACTCTCCAGGCAAGAACACTGGAGTGGGTTGCCATTTCTGTCGCCAATGCATGAAAGTGAAAAGTGAAAGTGAAGTCGCTCAGTCGTGTCCGACTCTTCGCAACCCCATGGACTGCAGCCTACCAGGCTCCTCCGTCCATGGGATTTTCCAGGCGAGAGGACTGGAGTGGGGTGCCATTGTCTTCTCCAGGATCTTCCAAGAAACCGTATCAATGGCTGTTTCTCAGAACCGTCCTTGTGGGGAAGAGAGGAGAGAACTGAGCCGCTGGCTCCCGCTTCCTACTGGTCAAAGCGAGTGGTGACCGGCCCTTGCTTAATGCGGCAGCTACTCTATACCGCCGTGTGGGCTGTAGGGGCGTTATCAGTGGGGCAGCTCCGGGGAGGCAGCCGGTGTGTCTAGAGGACGTGACAGCAGCTGTGCGGGTGGGCGGCTGGCCCAGCCCGTGTGACGACTCTGCAGCAGCAGCTCACGCGGAGAGCCACGTGCCGAAACCCAGCGGATGAGGCTGAGAGGGTCTGAAATGTCGCTAGAGAAGTGACCGAAAATCCTTTCTCTCCCCCTCATCTCTCTCTCCTTTCCTTTCTATACCTATGAAGTCATGTTCTCTGCATTTAAATTACTCCCTAAAATTTTTTACGTTTTTCATTCAGCACTGCATTTTTTGATCTTGCTTAGGATGCGTCTGATTTTAAAATAGGCTAATGCTAATATTCCTCCATTAATTATGAGGCTTGCTAAAGTTTTGGGTTTACAGCTAGATCATTTGTGATTCTCTGTGGCAGACCATAGATTCTCTTCTAGCTAATTTAAGCAGAAGAGGGTTTAGTAAGACATATTATCTGCAGGAAGTCAGATACCTGGGCTTGGAGTCTGCATCATCAGGAAGAGATCAGCAGGAGAAATGACTGGCCACACGGCATCGGTGCTGTAGGGAGTAGGGCCCTGGGGGTACCTGCATTCACTGTCCAGGTCTCTTGGGACCTGATGCTCTGCCACCTACCTCAGCTTCCCCAGAAGAACCACACCGTCACTGCCACAAGCCAGTCTCGCTACCACTTACCTCCGAGTCTCCTGTAGTATGTCTGTTTGGCAGAAGCAAGGTCCCACACAGAACTCTGGCTGCAATAAAAGCATAGAAAACATAGCTTTTAGCTGTCTGACCTTGGTAGTTCAAGAATTCTACCAGAGTGTATTTAAATGGGCACTGAGTCAATGAATAGTATACACCATGAGTTCAGGAGTATCGATATAAGCAAATACTTTCCTAGTCATAATTTTTCAAATTCAAAAAAATTAATTTCTACTGGAGTATAGTTGCCTTACAATGTTGCATTAGTTTGTGCTGCACAGCAAAGTGAATCAGCTGTTTATGTATGCGTATACAGTATCCCCTCTTTGGTTTGGATTTCCTTCCCATTTAAGTCACCGCAGAGCACCATGTAGAGTTCTCTGAGCTATATGTAGGTCCTCATTAGTTCCCTATTTTATACATAGTATCAGTAGTGTATATGGGGCTTCCCAGGTTGCCCAAGTGGTAAAGAATCTGCCTGCCAATGCAGGAGACTCAAGAGGAGACACAAGAGATGTGAGTTCAACTCCTGGGTCGGGAAGATTCCCGTGGAGAAGGCAATGTTAACCCACTCCGGTATTTCTTGCCAGGAAAATACTACGGACAGAAGAACCTGGGGGGCTACAGTCCATGGGGTTGCAAAGAGTTGGACACGACTGGCGCAACTAAGTATGAACAGGCATGCATGCATGCAGAGAAGTTGCTCAGACTTAATACACATCCATATGTAGAACACTACACCCAACAACAGCAAAATACACATTCTCCTCAAGAGCATACGAAACAATTTCCAGAATCAGTAGTGCGCCTTAAAGCAAGTTTCAGAAAATTAGAGTATTATACTTAGGACATTTACTCTTTAAAATTGATGCACTTCTCCATTGCCATTAGAATGCTTATTTGTGGTGTAGAAATGAATTCCCTTCTTCTGCAAATATACCTTCTATCTTATTTATTTTTTCACTTTTAACTTCATTTTCTCTATCTTATTTTAAAACCAAAATCCTAGTTCAGTGACAATGTCACCTAGCTGAAAATACTCAACTTCATTTTGGTTCTTTAGGATTAATTTTATCAGCTGATATTGGTTTTGAGCCTTCGGGAGCTATTTTATGTTATTTTCTCTTTATCACCCAACTTTTCACTCAATAGGAGCAAATCTAGATTCTGGTCTACATTATTTTAGTATTTAGCTACTGTTTAGGGAAAGTCCTTGTCATGTACCCCAAGTGTCTGAGAATGCCATCTGATTAGAAGGCACACCTAAAACCAAGGAACAAATGACTGATTTCCCCCTCAGCTCACTGTGACTAAGAGGGAGTGTTTCATCTTCACAATACGAGGAAATCTCATTTCTTTGGAAAAAAAATTTTCAGTGTTATCTCTACTCACATTGCCTAAGAAGAAATTATAATAGCAGATTATTTTGTTTTAAAAGGAAGGATGATATGACGTTATGAAAAATTGTCTTCTTTTTTTTTTTTTAAAAAAAAAGATCTCTGAGTCAGCATTAAGGGCAGATTTATTTGAAATGGCAATGCAATCAGAGAAGCTTGGAAAGTTTCAAAGTGTTTATAAAGTCCATTTCAAGTCTCATCTTCATGCCCTACTGCAGAGTTAAAATTTGTGACTAATTGCATTCACTATCTGAACTCACAGAATTTTCTTTTTTAAAATTCAAAGCAGTGTGATTACTTTTGTCTTTCTTAAGACTCAAAAGAAAAAGCATGTTCATATGCTCAATGTTTTATAATAAGATATTTTCTTGTAATGAACTGAACTAATAGGCTTAAGCAACTATTATGATAGAGAAGCAATTTCTCAGTTAGGTGACTTTTATGTGAAAATGATAATACCTAACAATTTCCTTTAAATGATTTTTTTCTTCCCAGAATGGATAACAGACAGACATCAATTATTGGCATATTCATGCACACAGATATATTTTTGCCTGATTGGCTATAGTGAAATTTGTCAAATATATTTATTGTTATACATAGGGTTATGTTTTGAGATAGCAATGTAAGACAGGAAGAGAGAAATTATGTAGACAAGCAAAGATAGAGTCAACCCTCAAAGGAGTAATATGATGAAAAAGCTAGTTCAACATTTTAATGTAATGATAGCTTAATATGTAAACTATGACCTAGAGAAAAATAATGGGAAACACAAGCAAATTCACTGGTTAGTAGGGTTAGAAATAATAACACATATAGTTGTGTTACAGGAATAACATGACTGAAGTAGACACTTTCAACAAGTTGTGCTAATATTGCCAAAGTGGGAAGGACAAAACACCCTTTAAATTTTTTACTTTGTTTTTTAGTCAACATTATCTGGAATTGCTCATAGAATATTTATTATAAATTAGGCATTTGTAATATGAATGATATGGCCATTATGCACAATTATTCTTTCTCCTAGAGAAAATTTTGTTTATGACATCAAACATAGATAAATCACACCATAGTACAGTCAGCAATCTTTATCAGCACTCTGAGGACTGGGAAATGAAGCAACTCAACACAATTTGGGCTTTAGGATATCATTCATGTTGAAAAGCAAGATGCTCATATTTGGTTGGAAAGAAACCTGAGGTAGCACTACTTCTTATTTATTATAATCACATGGTGCGATTTCTTCATCCTATAGGTCTATTAGATTGCTGGGGAGGACTCACAATTCACCGTGCAAAGCAGGAAGAAGAACATCCATTGCCATCTGTAGATAAACCTGAGTAGGGAGTCATCTATTGTGCATCAAAGGAGAACAATTATCTGTAGGACATCAGACTCTAGACTCTAAGATCTGGGATGAAAGGACTTGGCATAGTCTGTGTCAAGCTAAGCAGAAAGGCACTGCCTTTTAAAAACTTCATTGTGTAAGACTTGCTGCTTACCTGAGTGGCTGTCTGTTCTGGGTTGCAGTCTATTCTGGGCTTTAGAAATTTGATCACAATTTTCAGTTGAGATCCAAATGTCTATCTCTAAATCTATCAGGAGGGGCTCTTTAACTCAGCACCCTATAAAGACAGCAAGAATTCACAGGCTCAGATTTTAGTCGCAGCTTTGCTACAAATGACCTTGTGCTCTGCGTGTGTCACTTGGCCTTCCTCTTCTGCGTCTCATTTCCTGAGGCCCTTTTCACATGGGCAGCAGTGATGTACTCATTATCTGCCGATAGACTGAGCCCACTGTTTGCTTCCTTCAGAGCCTATTAAAAAATGTCGTAGTCGAAGGCTGAGGACAGAGTCTGGGGTGAGCATCTCTCTTGTGTGGAATTTAGCCCATGTTCCATAGCTAGCTGTGGAAACCTGATTTCTTAGTGTGTTAACTGAAGAGATTGGACCAGCTGGTATGTCTTTTCAAAATGCCAGTGCTAGCTTATATAATCCATCTATAAACTCACATGTAATATCCATCAGAGCTTTGGAGAGTTTTTAACTCTATTTTTTTTAAGATGCCAGAGGGTGGATACTTAGTTATTTTTTGGAGTAGAAGCAGGATTAGAATGTTCTGTTTTTAGCATTTGATAATCAAACCTCTTTAGCCTCCACAGAGAGCAGGTAAGGCAGGGAGTTCATGGGGACTTCCGGGTGGAAGGGGAGTCACATTTGAGTAGTGAGGGATGATATTGTTTAGAGGTTAACTGTCCCCTTGTCCAGTAGACTTCTGTCTTTTAGACCTTGAGATGGAAATAAAAGTAAGGGAGCACAGGCCCTAATAGAAGGAACAGGATGGAATATTCTCAGTCACGGTCCTTGAAGGACAACCCATCATTGCCTGAAGGTTCTAAGGATGTAGTGCGAGCTGTGGACCAACCACCTTTTTGTCCTTGGCTCCTTGGACAGCTAGCATTCAATGGTAAAGTATCTTATTTCTGACCTTTGTGAAATTAGATAGTAATAAGATAAAGAAGTTGTCTTTTGAAAATGTTACTCCTGACTGCACAAAGTGTAGCATTTGCTATCTTAATTCCATAATTTCAAATTCTGATTTTAAATTAGAGTCCATGGGGTCACAAAGAGTCGGACGCGACTGAGTGACTGAACCGAACTGAAAAATATCCCAATGTTTCACTCCCTCTTTGGGAATTTGGTGAGCTTACGTTCTAATATGGCACTTCCTGCGGACAGTTGACTGAATTCAGTGGGTGGGTTGGCCCAACCGGGAAGGACATGGCGCTAATGAGACCCAGTTGACCGGTTTGGTTTCTGTCTCCACAGAGCACGGTGGATGGTGATTTGTTCCCTGACCCAGGGTACAGACCTAGCTTAGCGGTTATCTATCTCCCAGATGCTTTGGCCCACAAAGGGCTGTGGACTAATCGTGAGAGTCCATCACTACCCCTGGGAAAACAGAATTCCTAGGATGGGTCAACACATGTATATGACCAACACAGCGTTTGAAATTCCAAAACTGGGAGTATGCTAAGTTCACTGTATTGCTGATGGAGTCCAGAGTCTGTGAAAATGTAAAAAGCATGTGGTTTATATTTTAAAGACAGAAGACAATGTATTTGGTTGCTGTATTTGAATGTTTTTTTCCTTAGAGATTTGTCCTGCTAAATGGGAATTTTGCAATGGGAGAACAGCATGTGTAGGCAAGGAACATGTGGAACTTCATATTTCTGAATTAGCTGCAACAAAGCATGCAATTCTTTCTAGGCCTTCCAGCATGGTTCTTTCCAAATTTGGAGCCCCAGAAAGGATAAATTATGCATGAAAGCTACCTTCATCTTCTCTAGTTCAGTTCAGTAAAAAACTCCATTCCCCTAGTCACTTTGCTGTTCAATATATTGAAGAAAATGGAAAGGAAAATAGGTCACACGATTTCCAGAGGTTTATGTGACAGTGAGGAAGGGGGAATGCATGAATTAAAGGTAATAGAAAGCAGACCCAAATAACAACGCACAGGGAGGTACAAGGGAGGTTAGCTCGCCAGGGAAGGCGTGACCGCTCCCACCTGGGGAAGCTGGAGATGACTTCATGCTGAAGTTACTCAGCTTTCAAAGAATGGGTGACTCTTTCTCTCCTCCTTCCTTTCTCCTTTCTCTATTCATTTATTCAACACATATTTTTGAATTCCTACTATGTTCCAGATACAGTGGTAGGTGCTACACTAAAGGATCAGGCAAATTTCTGGTGGAGACAGATTTTAAGCAAATTATCACATTATTTACCATGAACTGTTATGTTTTGAGGAAAATAATTGGCTATATGAGCTCATACACAGTGATAGGAGCTATAACAGAGAGAACAGACTTAGACAATAAATTCAGGGAATGCTTGACCTGAAATCTGAAAAATGCTTAGGTACTGAGTAGTGGTAAAAGGCCAGTGGGACACACTTTTCTGTTATAGGGACAATCAGGAATATAGGTGAGCCCATGCTAGTGAAAATAATAAGTTTTTTCAGAGATAATTTGCTATGTAGGGAGAGGGAATATACTTTTGAAAAGCACATAGTCTAGAGTCAGATTGCCTGTACAGTTGTCCTCCAGAATCTGCAGGGGACTGGTTCCACAACCCCTCTGGGTACCAAAATTCCAGAACACTCAAGTTCTTTATATAAAATGGGATAATATTTGCATGGAACCAACACATCTCCTACCCTGTTTTATCACTGTGAAGTGCTAGTTGTTGTAGTACTAGTCATAAATAGTAACTAGTTGTTACTACTAGGTACATGTTATGTCACCTGCTCTTGGAAAATTCAGGTTTTGATTTTAGAACTTTCTGGAATATTTTTTAAAACTATTCTCCATCTGAGATTGGTTGAATCCTCCATAGATGGAGAAACTACAGATATGGAAGGTCAACTGTATTAGAATCCCCAGCTCTGATCCCTACTGACTGTGTGGTCTAGGCACTTTGTTACCATTGGTAGGCCTATTTTATTCTCTGCACGGGGATAATCACAGTGTAGAAGTCAGAGGTTTGCTTTAAGGATTCAGTTCAGTTCAGTTCAGTCGCTCAGTCGTGTCCGACTCTTTGCGGCCCTATGAGCCACAGCACTCCAGGCCTCCCTGTCCATCACCAACTCCTGGAGTTTACTCAAACTCATGTCCATTAAGTTGGTGATGCCATCCAACCATCTCATCCTCTGTCGTCCCCTTCTCCTCCTGCCTTCAATCTTTCCCAGCATCAGGGTCTTTTCAAATGAGTCAGCTCTTTACATCAAGTGGCCAAAGTACTGGAGTTTCAGCTTCAGCATCAGTCCTTCCAATGAACACTCAGGACTGATTTCCTTTAGGATTGACTGATTGGATCTCCTTGCAGTCCAGAGGCTCTCAAGAGTCTTCTCCAACACCACAGTTCAAAAGCATCAATTCTTCGGCGCTCAGCTTTCTTTATAGTCCAACTCTCACATCCATACATGACCACTAGAAAAACCATAGTCTTGACTAGACGGACTTTTGTCGGCAAAGTAATGTCTTTGCTTTTTAATATGCTGTCTAGGTTGGTCATAACTTTTCTTCCAAGGAGTAAGTGTCTTTTAATTTCATGGCTGCAGTCACCATCTGCAGTGATTTTGGAGCCCCCCAAAATAAAGTCAGCCACTGTTTCCACTGTTTCCTCATCTATTTGCCATGAAGTGATGGGACCAGATGCCATGGTCTTAGTTTTCTGAATGTTGAGCTTTAAGCCAACTTTTCACTCTTTTCTTTCACTTTCATCAAGAGGCTCTTTAGTTCTTCTTCACTTTCTGCCATAAGGGTGGTGTCATCTGCGTATCTGAGGTTATTGATACTTCTCCCGGCAATCTTGATTCCAGCTTGTGCTTCTTCCAGCCCAGCGTTTCTCATGATGTACTCTGCATAGAAGTTAAATAAGCAGGGTGAAAATATACAGCCTTGATGTACTCCTTTTCCTATTTGGAACCAGTCTGTTGTTCCATGTCCAGTTCTAACTGTTGCTTCTTGACCTACATACAGGTTTCTCAAGAGGCAGGTCAGGTGGTCTGATATTCCCATCTCGTTAAGAATTTTCCATAGTTTATTGTTATCCACACAGTCAAAGGCTTTGGCATAGTCAGTAAAGCAGAAATAGATGTTTTTCTGGAACTCTGTTGCTTTTTTGATGATCCAGTGGATGTTGACAATTTGATCTCTGATTCCTCTGCCTTTTCTAAAACCAGCTTGAACATCTGGAAGTTCACGGTTCATGTATTGCTGAAGCCTGGCTTGGAGAACTTTAAGCATTACTTTACTAGCGTGTGAGATGAGTGCAATTGTGAGGTAGTTTGATTCTTTGGCATTGCCTTTCTTTGAGGTTGGAATGAAAACTGACCTTTTCCAGTCCTGTGGCCACTGCTGAGTTTTCCAAATTTGCTGGCATATTGAGTTCAGCACTTTCACAGCATCATCTTTCAGGATTTGAAATAGCTCAACTAGAATTCCATCACCTCCACTAGCTTTGTTCATAGTGATGCTTCCTAAGGCCCACTTGACTTTACATTCCAGGATGTCTGGCTCTAGGTATATATACACATATATAAATATATATATATATATAAAGTATATAGTGTATATAGTATGAATGAATTAATCTAAACAAATAAATATATTAAAGTATGTTACTATAATAATATTAAGGATTGAATATATATAAACCATTCAGTCCTTAAAATTACATCTTCAGGTAATACACCAAGATAAAGTCAAAATGGATTAAAGACCTAAATGTAAGACCAGAAAGTATGAATCTCTTAGAGGAATAAATAGGCAGAACACTCTGACATAAATCAAAGCAAGATCCTCTATGACCCACCTCCTGGAGTAACGGAGATAAAAACAAAAGTAAACAAGTGGGACCTGATTAAACTTAAAAGCTTTTGCACAGCAAAGGAAACTATAAGCAAGGGGAAAAGACAACCCTCAGAATGGGAGAAAATAATAACAAATGAAACAACTGACAGAGGATTAATTTCCAAAATATGCAAGCAGCTCATACAACTCAATACCAGAAAAACAAACAACCCAATCAAAAAGTGGGGAAAAGATCTGAACAGACATTTCTCCAAAGAAGACATACAGATGGCTAAGAAACACATGAAAAGATGCTCAACATCGCTCATTATTAGAGAAATGCAAATCAGAACTACAGTGAGATATCACCTCACACCAGTCAGAATGGCCCACATCAAAAAGTCTACAAACAATAAATGCTGGAAAGAATGTGGAGAAAAGGGAACGCTCTTGCACTGTTGGTGGGAATGTAAATTGATACAGTTGATCTTTGTTGATATTTGCAAATTCATTTTAGTGGCAAGTTCTTGAATTTTTGAGCCATTGTGCTGTTCCCTTGACTTTGTTTTGACTTTGATATCTAATCTCTTCTGATTTTGAATAGTGGAACATCTTACCTTATGCTTTATAGTTTCAATACTCGTAACTCGCATTCTTTTTCTATTAAGATTTCCCCAAGACTTAAATAAATTCCTGTCCGTTGAACAGGAATTCAAGCATACCATTACATTAGTTTACGTTCCAGCACCACACAGGGTACTCAACACATAAACCTGTATGAAAGAGCCATGCATGTATATGCTATGTCTTTCCATTTAGATTAACCTTTGAGAGAAGGAGCCATGCTCGTAATTCTCCTGTGGTTTTCTGGAGTCTCCAGCCATGGAATCAGGAAATCCTAGTTGAACTGAAGTGAAATATTAGAGCTTTGCAGGATTTGCCTGGGAGCAGCTTCCTCAGCTTGTAAGTTTAAATGAGAGCTTAAGTGACTGTGAAAGATAGTATCTTAAATTTAATAAAAAAATAAATACATAAAACAGAGGTTGATAATAATAAAAAATTGTCAATAATGTTTCCGAGTTTCCAATTTTGTTCGAGTTTTTAAGGGCAGAAGAAGACTTGCTCATTCTCAACAGCTAAGTTGTCATACAAAAAGATATCTGAATAGAACAATGAGATGGTGTAGTAATATGCTGTATATTTTGAGCGAAATTCAGCTACTTGAATTTTGAAAGTAGTTTTAGTCGGCTAGAGAGATATAAAATGGAGAGCTATTGTGTTTTTACAGGAACTAAGTTCAGTGCATGACTATAGTTATAAAAATATGTCATGTGAAGGTATCAATCTGTGACATCATTTTCCTGACAGAATTTGTGCATATGCTTCATTTCTAAATCCATGACTTGAAGATAAAAGCCTGTGACTGAAAACTGTCAGCTCAGTCCCTTGGCTTTCTAATGCCTTAGTCTAATAGTTTACTGAAAATTACTACAGGGAAAGCTCAGTCATCTCCTATGAATGACATTATTTACACTTCACTGTGCCAACTGATTTAGTGATATTATGATGTGAACATTTAATGACCCACCTATATTTCCAACTATAAAAAGACTAAAGTTTTATATGTGAAAAAAATCACTTGGAGTATATAACACCATATTTCTAGGTATCAAATGCTTCTGATTAGTTAAACCACATGAAATAAAATATGTTAAAATCAAATTAAATTCTTTGAAGTTTTGCTCTTTGGATTGCAACCTAAGTGCATCCTAATCCTTCCATCAAATGCCTTTCTACTTCCTAATTCCTTGCACCTCTGTGTTGACTCTTTTCTTCTTTAGGAAAAAACATCTTCTTAATGAAATTAACTCAGATTTCGAGTGGGAGCAGCGGAGCCAGTCCCATCATGGAAGTAATATGACATGACATGGAGAGTTCAGACTGGTTTGCATGCCTTGGGGGTGAACATATTGAGAAGAGTTGGTAACAAGAAACTCAGGCAGATAAGCCATGGATAGGATGCAGACTTTATCTTGTAGGAACGGGGAGCCAAAGAAGCAGAAATAACTTGGCATTAATTTTAAAATCATTTGTTAATGAGTACATTATTTAAATGTCCATATTTTGGTCATATGTTTGAGTTTTCTAAAACTGTGTAATATTTTAATTATTCTTATCTGTATTTCTCCTTCTAAAAATTATTTGGGGAAAAAGCAAAGAGAAGAGAGTGATTCTTTTTCTCCTGCAATTCATAGGTGTTTTCCAAAACACCGTGGTTTGTTGGGGTAAGTCATAATGTAAAAGAAATCACTTTCTGTCTAAATAACAAACCATCCAAAACTCTAGTTCTCCTTAAAACCTGGAACAGCACAGAAAGTTAGTATAAAGTTTAATGAGTAAAAACTACAGTATGTTGCATCTTGCTGTGGTAATTTGTTTTGCCAGATGCCATGGCAGGTAAATGAATAGACCTCTCCTTGCTTATGCAAAACAAATGATACGGCTCTCACACACCAGATTTTATCTCAAAATGAAATAATAGATTGTTGATTCAGAGCCAAAAAGTCAATCAGGCTAACCTCAATACCAGACCTGAAATAATAAATCTCTCCATTGTACAGGAGGAGCTCGTATTTGGCTGATTAATTTATTTTAATCCTTTTAATACTCTATTTGCATTATACCCTTGATTACGGCTATCTGGGCAGTAATAAATGGCTTCATTAAACAAGCAGCTAATTAAATAACTACCTAGATACCAATAAACAGTTGAACATAGAAACCAAAGACGCTAACATAATTTAAATAAAGGTAGAGTTAGTGTCATTGTTTCTAGTCTCTTGCAGAACTTTAATGACTTATTTTATATATACTGGAGTGGGTTTCCATGCCCTCCTCCAGGGGATCTTCCCAACCCAGGGACTATACTGATACCATTTCTAGTTTCTATTTTATCCCGAATGGTACCTTACTTTTGGGGATTAACTCCTAAACATCCACTGAGTTACTGGCTACTAACATATTACTTACTATGGTCTTAACAACTGGGCTGCATTCATGAGTTAGATTCTTCCTACAACTGTTTTTCTTCCCAGAGACTTCTCCTTGTCAGGAAGAACTGTATGTCTATTTCTACCTAGTCTCAAGGCTAAATCCTTAACTTGGTTTCTGCTTCAAGTAGCTGTACATTTGTTAATGCATTTATTTACTCATTCACTTAGTAATTAAATTACTCCACAAAAATGAAAGTGGTAGTGGGGAATGAGGGTTGCAGACTCCCTCATAGGGTGGGTAGCTCATGTCTTCAAAGAGCTTCCCATTCGTGAGAAGCCATTAATTATACAGTTTCAACATAAGTATTTAAACTCAGATCTTATGTCTAAGGTCAGGTTGATGGGGTGTGGTTGAAGGGTTATATTTCAGAAAGAATAGCAATCTAAGATGTACTTTGCTAGGAGTTAATAGCCTAGGAATGGTGGGGGCAAGGGGAGTTATTGCTAATGTTGAAGAAATAAGAAGAAATCAGATGATGAAGAGAAGCCCATGCCAACCTCTCAAGGTTCAATTTTATCCTGGAAACCAGTTTGGAGCTTGGGAGGAGTAGTCTAAAGGATTTCCAACAACAGTGTGACCAGGTTTGCCGTTTGGAATGATTTGAAACCCTGTTAAATAAATAATAGTTGATTAATTCTAAGATTAATGGATTGATTTGATCACATTCTGTTTCTTTTGACTCCACGTGAGCACTGACATTCTGATTAGCTGCAACCCCACTGTCGTCTCATATCATCTCACCATCTCATAGTTTGAAAGCAGATTTAAATGGCAGTAGAAAGAGATCCACAGGGAATTTAAAATTGTTTTACTTCTTGTGTCCCAGTAAATAAAAGACAAGGTGAAGAAGTTGGCCAGATAAGTGAAAAATATAAAAGAAGATAAAGCAGCTGGTAAAGAATCCTCCTGAAATGTGGGAGATCTGGGTTTGATCCCTGGGTTGGGAAGATCCCTGGGGAAACGGAAAGACTACCCACTCCAGTATTCTGGCCTGGAGAATTCCATGGACTGTATAGTCCATGGGGTCGCAAAGAGTCGGACACGACTGAGGGACTTTCACTTTCACTTCAAAAAAAAAGACCAATAATAGCAAAACTAAGAAACCAATACAGTTTTAACAACAGATTAGTCAGAGCTAGCTAGAATTAGTGAATGAATGGGTAACCAATTGACTTTTGCTGTAGCACAGAGCAGATGTCACGCTCTTTAACGACTGCCTTCTGTGATGGAGCCCACAGGAACAGGAGCTGTGAGAAGCAGCATCGTGATGACTGGGTCCAGCTTTGGCTTTATCATCTGTGAGCGATGACATCTTGGCTAATTGAATTCATCGCTTTGGATTTCTGTCCCTTATCTTTAAGATGTTTATTGAGATAAATGCTTGTTTAGGTAAAGAATAAAGGATAAACTGTGTCAGAATTTATGTGGGTATAGAAACCACTGGTAGAAAAATCAACTCAGTATATAGTGATAACTTCTCAAACGGGGATAATTTTGTGCCCGGCATGCCCAGGGGAACTTTGGTAATACTTGGAGATATTTTTGATTGTCACAACTTGGGATGGGAGTGGGGATGAGCTATGGGCACTTAGTGGTTGGAAGCCAGGGATGCTGCTAAAGATTCTACGAGGCACAGGATAACTACTGCTACTCCCAGCAAGGAGTTCAGTTCAGTCCGTCAGTTACGCCTGACTCTTTGCGGTCCCATGGACTACAGCACGCCAGACCTCCCTGTCCATCAACAACTTCCAGAGCTTGCCCAAACTCAGGTCCATTGAGTCGGTGATGCCATCTAGCCATCTCATCCTCTGTCACCCCCTCTCCTCCTGCCTTCAATCTTTCCCAGCACCGGGGTCTTTTCCAATGAGTCAGTTCTCTGCCATCAGGTGGCCAAAGTATTGGAGTTTCAGCTTCAGCATCAGTCCTTCCAAGGAATATTCAGGGCTGATTTCCTTTAAGATGGACTGGTTGGATCTCCTTGCAGTCCAAGGGACTCTCAAGTCTTCTCCAACACCACAGTTCAAAAGTGTCAGTTCTTCAGCACTCAGCTTTCTTTAGCAAAGGGTTCTTTAACAAAAAGTAATCCAGCTCAAAATGTCAAAAATGCTGTCTTTGAGAAAACTCAAGATAGAGTAAAATGGGGCCACTTGGGTGTCAGGATGAGGCCAAAGGAGAAACACACAGAACTTGATGGCAGGGGCTACTAATATAAAGTAGAGATACATCCTATTCACACAGCGGAGCAAAGATGACTATCTTTTGGAACGCTGATAGCAGGACTATCAACACAGTGGTGGGTGGCATCATGCTTGAACTTGAAAGGCAATGAGCACAGATGGTCATGAGCTTATCTAAGTGTGCCCCAAGTGAGTGTCCCTAGGGCATTTTGTGATTACGCACATCCCGGCTCATTTGTTTCTAATTGCAGAAAAGACCATGCTCTGTTATATCACTAAGGTGAAGATCATCAGATTTTACAGGAAATAATTTCACAAGATGCGCCATAAAAGTAATCTCTACTTTTTGGCACCCACGTCTATCAAGCATTGATGAGGCAAGCAGGAAACCTAATGAAAATAATACAAGGAAATCTTTTCATCAACACCCATCCCTAACGTCTTGTCTCAGCTATCAGGTCATTGTTTTTCCTTCTCTAGGTGGAATATGCACGAGCAGCCAACATAGGAAGCTCTGATTTTAAACACGGCTAAGTAGTCATTTAAACTGCATGACCAAAGCCAGTTAAGTGGTGCCAACCCTGCCTGAGTTAAGATGTAGTGGTTTTTAAGTGTGTTTAGACAATAGTTTCTCTCTCTTTCATGCACAAGCACATACACAAACACACTTAGAGATGCTGGGATTGGGCTTTCAGTGTTTGTGATGTAGCTATTTACTTTTTTTTCCCCAAAGGGACATGCACAACAAATTTATGAGTCTAAATATCTTTGCTTTATTGGCAAGGATACAATGGAATTAATTTGGTGTTTTGCAATGACTCCCTGTGTCTCTTAATGGGAGTAAAAACTGAACATTTTATAATGCTATAATTGCTTTATTTTATCTGTAAAGAGGGTTAGAGATGAAAATGACTTTCTACTATGCTCTCTAAAATATTGTGGTGAAGTTAATAGAACCCTGAGATAAAGGATGAACCTCAGGATATAAACCTCAGCAGGGTGTATTTGTTGAGGTGAAAAGAGCTGCGTGTGAAGGCAGGGACAGGGGGCAGGGTGGGGACAGGATATCCTCCTCATCAAACATTATGCATTGCTTCCCTCATCACCAACACAGCAGAGTTACACAAAGTGTCCTGGCTCAAACCCTTGGAGGATCAGAAACTGAACCCACCCTTCCATTAGGTTCAAAGTGAAATGATCACACAAGGAAACTTGCAACGTCCTGTCTAGAGAATGGGGCCAGATAATGAGGATTTCAAACATGGCCTGGTGGCACTGGGAATAGGTTAACTGCTTCTGCAAGGTGCAAAGGAAACATAAGTGATCTAAACACTGGAAGAAAATAAAGCCTGTTCATGGGATTGTTTATATTAGAATGGACTCCGTCCTTTCTAACTCTTCAGGTAGAGTTTCTATCTTGCTTCCTTGGATAGAAAAGCTCAGAATATGAGCAGGCATTTTACTGATGCATTGGTGCTTGGTAGTAGTTCAATAAATAATTATATTTTTTAAAAAATAATTGAATAAGCACCTATGTTATGTCAGGCACTGGCTAGGAGATATAAAAATACAACAAAATAAGGATGTGGTTCCTGACCTCCAAGAATTTAAAATGGAGTTTAAGATGATAGATCCACTTATTATAATTTGCAGCGGCTGGCAAATGATGGGCCATAGGCCAAATATGGACCAGTACCTATTTTTGTAAATAAAGCTTTATTGGAAAACAGTCATGCCCATTCACTTGTATTTTATCCATGAGTATTTTCACATTACAGCAGTAGAATTAAATAGTTGCAACAGAGACCATATGGCTGTCAAAGTCTAAAATATATACTCTCTGCTCCTTTATATGAAAAGTTTGCTGAATCCTGGGCTATAATGTCATATACATGGAAATAAACACTTTATAAACTTTCTTGAAGTTACTTCTCACCACTGTCCATTCAGATAACTACCCATTTATCCCTTGTAGGTAATAAGACTGTAGTTTAAAAGATTAAATATGTTAAGTTCTCCATGCTACACAAGCAATAAGTTGCTGATCTTGAATTTGAAACCAGGCAGTCTGATCTTACAGCCCATGCTCTTTACTGACTTACTCTATAGACATAGTTATACACATCCAATAGGAACAGGTATATCTTTCATAATTTTCATATCAAAATGTCCAAGAAATTAATTTTATTTTTCTGTAACAACTAAACGTTCACTTGTATTTCTTTTTTCTTGCTGACAGAATTTTATTCAATTTTCGCCAGTTCACGATGCGCCCTCTTCTTCCTTCAGTGAGCTGAGCTCTGCTGCGGTGAGCTGATGGCCATAATGGTTTTATCTTTCACACTTGCCATGTCCATGCCCTTTGTCACATAACTTTGCAGTGTGTTCTCCAAAGTTCTCTGACTTCAAAGAGATGTCTGTAACCATTATGGCCCAGTTGCCAAGAGCTGGCTAAATAAAAACTCACAAGAAAGAACCAAAGCAAGTTCTTATGGCTACATAGATGAAAAATAGTCATGAAACAATATCTTCAGGACTACTGGATTGGTTTTATTTAGCCAGATCATAACTCAGTCATGTATTTAGGAATTTTGCTTCCG
The DNA here is from genome assembly GCA_024291935.2 of Okapia johnstoni. Classification (NCBI taxonomy): domain Eukaryota; kingdom Metazoa; phylum Chordata; class Mammalia; order Artiodactyla; family Giraffidae; genus Okapia; species Okapia johnstoni. The sequence continues at coordinate 5,301,898 of CM044327.1, forward strand.
ATCATGGTGGAGTAACTGGTACAGGATTTGCCCTCTCACCATAAGTTATTAGAGAAGTAGAGAAGATACAGAAAAAATCCGCTTTTAGATATTGGACAATGGGCAGCACGGGACTGTGATTCCTGACAACACAGGAACACATCAGATGAGCCCTATAATTGCTTCTTTCTGCTGAAAAGCACTTGTCTGCCAGAAAAACACAATTCTACACTCTAAAGGAAAACAACAATGGCATATTCATAACATCAATGTCACTTTATTAATGCTGTCTACCCTCCAACAAAAAAATTTCCAAGAAGAAAAATTTTGCAATTAAAAACGGGAGGAAGAGAAATAGGAATCATAACCTGTAGAACTAATGAATCAGTAGAAATAGGTCTGGAGATGACAGTGAAAACAGGGACTTTAAAATGGTTATTACACATATGCTCAAGGGTTTAGAGAAAAATATGATCCAAATAATAGGAAAAGTGGAAGATACAGTTTTTTTTTAAAAAATGGAAATCTGGAAAAGGAAAATGCAACATTTAACATGAAATTTTAAATGGATGGGCTTAATAAAAGATTGGGCATTGAGGGCAAAATAACTAGTGACACTGAAGATATTTTTTTCAAAAGCTGCCTTTGGTAATAGGAATGAGGAAAATAGTGGTGAACAGAATAAATATTCTTGCCCTCATGGCTTATTTAACACAGAAAGGCAGAAATAAAAATAAGAGTATCACCAAAGCATCAGTGTAAACAGCATAAGCATCATAAATACATTGATGATGAAAGATATAAAAGGAAAACTTAGATTAGATTTGTAGAGGGAGTGTGTAGAGAGATGGGAGAAAAGACATTACTCGAAGATAGCTAATCTGGAAGTTTTAAAATTAATTTATTATGGCAGTTTCATTTCAATTCTCTGTTACTCAAACCACTGTTTAATGATTTTGTAGCTCAAAATAATTTTGGCCATCTTGAAAGTTGGAGAATTTAGGAGGTTCTACAGCACTTTTTTTTTTCTTTTCGTACATTGTTGTGTTCTGATACTATTTCCTGGGGAAGTTTCTGGCTTTGTCGTTCGATTTCCAGGTGCCTACATTAATATGGAAGATCGTTCCCACTCCACTTTGCTGAGAGATGGGACATGAGAGAGTTTACAGTTGAGCCCATGGTTTCTCTTCCTGTATGGGTCTACATGTAATCAACAGCTAGACCTCACATTAGCTACAGCTTATTGAGCACTTACTATGTTCCAAGAGCAAGTCCTTTCAATATTAACTGTTATAACATACAGCTGAGATGGGCACTACACTAACTTTCATTTTACAGATGAGGAAACTAAGGTACCCAAAGGTGAATGACTTGCTAAAGATTACTTAAACTGAGATGGGAACCACGACCTTGTGACTTCACATTCCCAACTTTTCCATGGCACCAAGTCACAAAAATTATGGGGCAGTTTGGTGATCTATAAACTGAATTTAATTCCCTTGCCTTCTCTCATAGTTCCTCAGCTTGCCTAGTAGTCTATGACGGTTTTAAAAAGAGTACATTGTCTTGAATGACAAGCATGTGACATTAAAAATCAAGGGAAGAGGGAAATGGAATGGAAAGAACAACTTACAGGGCCTGCTGTTGGGTTTAAAAGCAAGTTATTAATGTAGTTAAACATTTTAAAGTCATGGTCCCTTTAATACACAGAAGTCTTGAAATTAAATTAGGAGCTTTATTCTCAGCACCAAACATGGAACCATCATCAACATTTGGGTTCATGTTATTTTATTAGAAATTTTATTTTCTGTGGTAGTGAGTAAATGGAGTACAGAATGAAGCAGGGCAAAGGCTAATAGAGTTTTGCCATGAGAACACACTGGTCATAGCAAACACCCTCTTCCAACAACACAAGAGAGGACTCTACACATGGACATCACCAGATGGCCAACACCAAAATCAGATTGATTATATTCTTTGCAGCCAAAGATGGAGAAGCTCTATACAGTCAGCAAAAACAAGACTGGGAGCTGACTGTGGCTCAGATCATGAACTCCTTATTTCCAAATTCAGACTTAAACTGAAGAAAGTAGAGAAAACCACTAGACCATTCAGGTATGACCTAATCAAGTCCCTTATGATTATACAGTGGAAGTGAGAAATAGATTCAAGGGATTAGATCTGATAGACAGAGTACCTGATGAACTATGGACTGAGGTTTGTGACATTGTACAAGAGACAGGGATCAAGACCATCCCCAAGAAAAAGAAATGCAAAAAAGCAAAATGGCTGTCTGAGGATGCCTTACAAATAGCTGAGAAAAGAAGGGAAGTGAAAAGCAAAGGAGAAAAGGAAAGATATAGCCATTTGAATGTAGAATTCCAAAGAATAGCAAGGAGCAATAAGAAAGCCTTCCTCAGTGATCAGTGCAAAGAAATAGAGGAAAACAATAGAATGGGAAAGACTAGAGATCTCTTCAAGAAAATTAGAGATATTAAGGGAATATTTCATGCAAAGATGGGCTCAATAAAGGACAGAAATGGTAGGGACCTAACAGAAGCAGATGATATTAAGAAGAGGTGGCAAGAATACACAGAAGAACTACACAAAAAAGATCTTCATAACCCAGACAATCACGATGGTGTGATCAGTCACCTAGAGCCAGACATCCTGCAATGTGAAGTCAAGTGGGCCTTAGGAAACATCACTATGAACAAAGCTAGTGGAGGTGATGGAATTCCAGTTGAGCTATTTCAAATCCTAAAAGATGATGCTGTGAAAGTGCTGCACTCAATATACCAACAAATTTGTAAAACTCAGCAGTGGCCACAGGACTGGAAAAGGTCAGTTTTCATTCCAATCTCAAAGAAAGGCAATGCCAAAGAATGTTCAAACCACTACACAATTGCACTTATCTCACATGCTAGTAAAGTAATGCTCAAAATTCTCCAAGCCAGGCTTCAACAGTATGTGAACTGTGAACTTCCAGATATTCAAGCTGGTTTTAGAAAAGGCAGAGGAACCAGACATCAAATTGCCAACATCTGCCGGATCATCAAAAAAGCAAGAGAGTTCTAGAAAAACATCTATTTCTGCTTTATTGACTATGCCAAAGCCTTTGACTGTGTGGATCACAATAAACTGTGGAAAATTCTTAAAGAGATGGGCATACCAGACCACCTGACCTGCCTCTTGAGACATCTGTATGCAAGTCAGGAGGCAACAGTTAGAACTGGACATGGAACAACTGACTGGTTCCAAATAGCAAACGGAGTACGTCAAGGCTGTATATTGTCACCCTGCTTATTTAACTTCTATGCAGAGTACATCATGAGAAATGCTGGGCTGGATGGAGCACAAGCTGGAATCAAGATTGCCAGGAGAAATATCAATAACCTCAGATATGCAGATGACACCACCCTTATGGCAGAAAGTGAAGAAGAACTAAAGAGCCTCTTGATGAAAGTGAAAGAGGAGAGTGAAAAAGTTGGCTTTAAGCTCAACATTCAGAAAACTAAGACCATGGCATCTGGTCGCATCACTTCATGGCAAATAGATGGGGAAACAGTGGAAACGGTGACAGACTATTTTGGGGGGGGGGCTCCAAAATCACTGCATATTGTGATTGCAGCCATTAAATTAAAAAATGCTTGCTTCTTGGAAGAAAAGTTATGACCAACCTAGACAGCATATTAAAAAGCAGAGACATTGCTTTGCTGACAAAGGTCCATAGTCAAGGCTATGGTTTTTCCAGTAGTCATGTATGGATGTGAGAGTTGGACTATAAAGAAGGCTGAGCCCTGAAGAATTGATGTTTTTGAACTGTGGTGTTGGAGGGGACTCTTGAGATTCCCTTGGACTGCAAGGAGATCCAACCAGTCCATCCTAAAGAAATCAGTGCTGAATATTCAGTGGAAGGACTGATGGTGAAGCTGAAACTCAAATACTTAGGCGCCCTGATGTGAAGAACTGACTCATTTGAAAAGACCCTGATGCTGGGAAAGATTGAAGGCAGGAGGAGAAGGGGATGACAGAGGATGAGATGGTTGGATGGCATCACCGACTCGATGGACATGAGTTTGAGTAAACTCTGGGAGCTGGTGATGGACAGGGAGGCCTGGCACGGTGCAAGTCCATGGGGTCACAAAGAATCGGACATGACTGAGCGCATAAACTGAACTGAATGAATAGAAATGAAAAATGATGATGACACAGATCTACTAGAAATCTGTCCTAAAAATCACCAGAGTTTTCCCTAAACATACTATTTCAGTCTAGTTTTTATTAATTCAGCAAACCACCATTTTGCCTCCCAATTTTTGCTGGTGGTGGATAACAAAGGATCATAATACAACAAAGCTTTCTAATTTATGTGTTTTGTAACTATTATCTAATGCTTATTCGGTCATCAGACAAGCCAGCCTGCTAGGGATGGCACATGTTTCATGGGTTATGTTTCCCTGTAAGGAAAATCATGAAGAATTTGGTGACTTTTCTGTGCTTGGTTCACTTTTGGTATTTTTGTCACATGAGATAAGCTTTCTGAAGCTTGCAATGAAATCTCTGCTTTGAATTCTGAAATGGTTCCACTAGGTCTGCAGAGAACATCTGATTGATAAATTGCAAATCATATGTATTATTTATGAATTGTGGTTTTTCCTTTGAAATGAGTAGGTTAGAATCAGCAGAAAATTAACAAAAATATGATGTATGCACAGGTTATTGCAGTATTATTTGTAACAGCAAAATATAAGAAACAACCCAGATATCTACCATTTACAGGAATGGTTGCATAAATTACGAGGCATCCACACAAGGGTGTGGGTACAGTTGTAAAATAGAATGAAGAATATCCTTATGCATTATGATATGTTATCCCAGAATGTTTTTAAATGAAAAAAAAAAAAAGCAAAGTTCATAGTAGTGTTTATGATACAAACAATTTGTGTATGTGCTTATGTATTTGTGTAAGCTTGTGAGTGTGTATGCTTGTTTATATTTTTGGAAGGAAACAATGGGAGGTTAATTCAAAAACTAATGAAAATATTCACCTATCTGGAGAGGAAGGATACAGGAGGAAGTAGGCTTGGAAGCCAACGTAGTCTGAACATTTTTATTTTTTACTTTAGAAAGATGCGATGTCTTACAAAATAATAAAACCAAAGAGAAATAAACAGTTGTTCTTCCACACCAAGTGAATCCAAAACTAAAAAAATGTTAGTTGGAAACAAATCTTAATAATCATATGGCAATAAAGTGCTAAACAGTGCAGACAGTTAGATAGATGAGCCAATTTATTTTTATTGAGAAGAATTATCAGAGGAGAAAGTTAGCCTTTTTTCCATATGTCATTAAATTCTAAATCAATTACTGAGGTTTTGATATTTGCCGTGAACAAGATCTAATACTGCAAAATGTCTTCTTGTCCTCTGGGTACAGAGAGAAACTCAACAACACATGGAAATTAGACCAAATATTCACTGGATGATCAAAGTGGAGTGGGGAGGGGTCCCTGTTCCTGCCTGTCTCCCCTCCACTGACCTCTCCAGTTTCTTGCCTGTCAGGGTTATAAAATCCATTGTTTCATCTGATTTCACAGGTTTGAAAGAAAGCTGACCTTGGCGGGTTTCCCCTCTGCCCGATGGTGTGCGTATTAGTTCATGGCTGTTGTGTACTAGGAGGTGGGGGTCCTCGCGATTTGTTTCCAGATGGATTGAGAACTACTCCTTGACTCCTGATCTTGGGACTTGGAGGGTGATTCCTGATTGTCCAGACTTTCCTTCTAGACTTTGCCTGCCTTATAGAAACAACTATCAGCATGACTGTTTTAAATGGGTTGGTCTTTTTTTTTTTATCGCAGTGTTTTTTAATTTTAATTTTTTTTAAATTGCAGGATAATTACTTTACAATGTTGTTAGTATCTGCCATACAACAACATGAATCAGCTATAAGTATACATATGTCTGCTCTCTCTTGAGCCTCCCTCCCACCCTCTCCATCTCACCCCTCTAGTTCATCACAAAACCTGTATGCAGAAAACTGTAAGGCACTGATGGGAGAAATCAGAGACGACACAAACAGATGCAGAGACATACCATGTTCTTGGATTGGAAGGATCAATGTTGTCAAAATGACTATACTACCCAAAGCAATCTACAGATTCAGTGCAGTCCCTGTCAAATTACTAATGGCATTTTAAATAGAACAAGGACAAAAAATTTTATAATTTGTATGGAAACACAAAAGACCCCAAGTAGCCAAAACAATCTTGAGAGTGAAGTCAGAAAGGGTTTGTCATTTTAACTGTTACAGACTGTTTGAGTGAGTGACAAAACAAGAAATGAAACAGAGGAAATATTGACTAGAAGCAGAACAAAGGACAATGATGGTATTTTAAATTGAATGGATTATATAGTTGTGAGCAGCTGGAAGAGTTGCAGAAGAGTTGCTGGTGATTTAAAGGAGGTGAATTGCTCCAAAGACAGCTGTGTCAGAAACAAACATGCTACATAAATTGATCTGCTGGAAGGTCGCAACTTGGAGAATCAATCACCTTAGTATACAAACCTAGTTTTCTTTTACTTATTTCATAAAGTGAAATAAAACTCCAGAAAATTTCTTGGGAGATTTCTGAATGAAACTGACTAGAAATTGGACTGTTCCTTATGAAAATACAGATGCTGCCATATTTTAAGAATTTTTTAGTTGATTTTTCCCCAAGATAAACAGCAACTGTTTTTTTGACACATTATCTCCTGTATAATGAAAGAACTTTGAATCTAGTTATACTTAGAAAATGGCCACAAAATGTAAAGTGCCTTACTGCCCCTCTTTTCATTAACCTAGGAGAGTTTAAAATTTTTGTTTTAAAAACTCAAAAGTAAATTGCCAGGTTTTAATTAGTTTCTTTGGTCTAAATGTGGGAATAAATCAAAAACATTTGGAACCAAAAGGATGCTGATGGTGTTTGTTATTTTTAAAATGCTGCAAAGCAACCCAGCAAACAGGTTTGAAATTTTAAAATCCCTGGAGCCTCCCAAAATGTTTACACATTCTTTTATCAGAATACAGAAATAGAGAAGTAGATAGGCTCACTTACAGCTCAAATTAAACCTGACTTCTCAAACACCCAATACCCAACTCTGTGTTTCAGTGTAGTATAAAAATGCGATCAAGGGAAAAATTAATACAGTTTATGAAAAATATTGAGTGTTTTTTTTTCCTGATGTACTTAATTAGTGGTATTCTGTGAAATAGTTCAAAAACTTTTATTATCATGTTATTACTTCTAGTATCAATTATCTTCCTTTGAATGTGGGGATTCAGAATGCTTATTATTTCCCATAAACCTCTTAATCCATTCCTAATCCCAGAGATTTATCCATAAGAACTAAACACCGACTTGGTAAATATTCTACTCCACTTATCATCTGAAGGAAGTGGACAAAGATAGCAACCCCGGGCATTCCAAGAGCACTTAATCCAGTGGGAGAGGACTCTCTAATCCTTTTGTTAATTTTTTATTATCACGAAGCAGTAAGCTCTGATGTGTAACAGGTTTAAAATACAAAAACAAAAAATTGCCAAAACTATCTAGAAGAGATGTTGACGGTAAGGACCAAGTGGGAGGTCTCTTACTGTGAACCGAGCTGCACAAACATGCTAGGAGACAGAGCTGACTTGTCAGGCTCAGAGGAAGGTCTCCTGTCTCAGGCAGAGAGTGAACGGCAGTATGGAACTCACAGAAGTCTAAGAATCAAACCAGAACATTCGCCATGAAGAACAGAATGCTGACTCTGATGTACTGGGCTTCCTTGGCGTATCAACCAGATGACAGACACATGCAGGCTCAGATGCCAGCCTGCTGGGTGGATCGTCTCCTTTCCTGCTCTGTGACCTTGGGCAAGTGAACTGGCCACTCAGTTCCTTGTTTTCCTCATCTGTATCCCCTCCTTCACAGATTTATGTGAGGATTTAGTGATTTAAATTCGCCTGGGCTTCCCTGGTGCCTCAGCTGGTAAAGAATCTGCCTGCAATTCGGGAGACCTGGGTTATATCCCTGGGTTGGGAAGATCCCCTGGAGAAGGGAATGGCTACCCACTCCAGTATTCTGGCCTGGAGAATTCCATGGACTATTCCACGGGGTCGCAAAAAGTTGGATACGACTGAGCAACTTTCACTTTATTCTTGAGAGACTTCACCTGTGGTCCAGTGGCTAAAACTCCAAGCTCTCAGGGCAGGGAGCCAGGGTTCGATCCATGGTCAGGGAACTAGATCCCACATGCTGCAGCTGAAGACCTTGTGTGCTGCAACTAAGGCCAGGTGCAGCCAAAATAATAATAATAATAATAATAATAATAATAATAATAATAATAATAATAATTTTAGGGCTTCTCTAGCCGCTCAGTCAGTAAGGAATCCACCTGCAATGAAGGAATCCTCCTGGAATGCAGGAGACCTGGATTCTATTCCTGGGTCCAGAAGATCCCCTGGAGAAGGAAATGGCAACCCACTCCAGTATTCTTGCCTGGAGAATCCCATGCACAGAGGAGCCTGGCAGGTTACAGTCCATGGGGTCGCAAGAGTCAGACATGACTTAGCGACAAAACCACCACCACAGTGATTTAAATCCTAAATCTTTGGTGCACCTTAAAGCAATGCCTGGGACATAGTAAACTTTCAAAACAATAGCGTCTAATATTCCTCTTTCAGAAGAGGGGACAGAAGTGTTGTGCAGCACCATAAATTGTAAAAAATAATATAGGTTCATGACAAAGAGGACACATGAAAATTTTATAAATCCTTTTCATAAAGGAGAGATCATAATCTATAAGAACTGCCCTTAAAGACATGTTACTTTCTACTGACGAAGACTGAAAATCATCACTGTTATTTCTTAGCCTCACAAAGACATCAACAAGGAGGGTGCTCTGGTTAGGGGCATCCATCTAAGATAACTTTACCCAAAGCTGGTTTACATGTAGGAGCTCTTGGTGCTCCTTGCACATGCTGGACACCCACCTTCCCCTGTGGACAAAAGCATCCCTTTTAGAGGCTCCTGGAAACCTCTGCCCAAGGGCTATTCTGAGGAGTTGATGTCCCCGGAGCAGCCTTGGGGTGTGATGGTTTAAATCTGGGGATAAGTAGGCCAGCTTCCTGGCCTCTGAGGGGGAAGCATAAAAGTAATTCCCACAGCATCTCCCCAAAGCGCTGAGCAGTAATCTGCTCCTGACACACCCCGTGTCCACATCATCCCCTTTCCTTCCAGACATTACCTCCCAAACTCACTCTTTAATCCTTAACTCCATCTGCTTCTAGCAGAATCTCAAATTCCCCTCTACTAAAGAGTGCTAAGCAAATGATACATAACACATTTTTTAAAGTGACTTGAGGAGTGTTCTCTGAGGGTCAGGAAGAGAGATTATATGGCATTCAAGAACTAGTTTAAGCCATGTCATTCTCTTTACAAATATGTGACAATATGTTTTACACACAAGGATTTTAATGAGGATTTTTCTCTCCTACGAGATGCTACCATAGGAGAAAGGAAATAGATGTGTGGCTGGAATTCTGAACCTTGAATTTTCCACCGGCTTCCCCTGTTGTTCGGGTACCCAAAAAAGATATGGAGAAGAGACACTCCAAAAAAATTATCCTGTTAATTATGCCAAGTCTTTGGCTTCAAATCCTAACTGAGCAGTGGATTCTTATGAGTGTCAGCTTCTGGAAGAAGGAAACATTCTTCTTTCTACTCTCACCGCTTTCTTAAGGAGGCAAGGCAAGGTTTGGAATTGTTCCGATTTTAGAGTTCTTTCGCTGGAGTGGTGACTTGTAGGTAATGGAGATATGGTGTCTACATTTGTTTCTGATTTGGGCAGGTGGGGGTTTGCATTCACTGTTATGGTGAGTTCTGAGATTCTTATTAGAGCTTTGGGAGAAAGAGAACAGGCATTATAGCCTCCTTGTTTCAGTAATATTTACCCCAAACCAGCATAAGAAAAATAAAATGCTCCCGTTGGATTCAGCCTGACTCACTGGGGTTCTACTTTGGCACAAAATCCCAGCTTGCAGAAAGTGCTATATTTCCCATATTGCCATGATCGTGCACACGGGGCCTTTAGAGGAGGAAGCTGGCTAGCCAAGGCAGGGATCAGGGGATCTCAGGGTTCTTGAAGCCCCATCTCAATGTGACTCCTGTCTAAGATCACCTTCTCATATTCTGGAAAGCTAAGAGCCAAGGTGACTTCATTTGTATAGACTACACAGAGTGAAGGAGTCTAGGCTAAAAATAGGCTTTATTTACTCCTTCCTTTTTATCCACATCCAAACCTCAGCCACCAGATAGACAGCTTAGATTACAAGAGGCAAAGGAAAACAAACCTCACAAAAATTACACCAAGGGAAAAAGATACTTTATACTCTAAAATCCAGAGCACAGCAGGATTGTCCATACCCTGGCATCTCTGGGTGCTACAGGGAAGATTTCTCAAAAAGCAGTCTTTGTCACTCATTCCACATTTATTTATTGAGTATCTTTTGAACACTAGGAATTATCACAGTGAACACATTACATGGTGCATGTCTTAATAGGACATACCCTAACCTGTCTGCATGGTTATAACAAAAAATAAAGAGTCCAAAGAGAAAAGAGAAACTCCTACTCCAGTGTGTTGTTTCAAATAGAAACGATTTTTTGTAAGCAGAACTCACAATGATGAATGTACATTAAAGGATTTAACTTATTGACATGGCAAAACAACAGGAGAAAAGTCTGCTAGAGGCTTCCACCCAAGATCTTATTCACAACACGGAGCCAAAGAAAGTCACTCTTTCTCTTGCAGAACCTGCACTGATACTTCCCAGCACCTCGAGGAGATAGCTTTAGGAGGAATCCAGAACTCTGCAAAGCAGAGAGAAGAAACAAATAATCCAAGACCTGGCTGACATTCCTGCTTCAGAGGATTAAGTGATTCTGAAGCCTGTACTCCTTATGGATTTCCTTTTATGTGAGATCCTAGAGTATTTGCACTAGTGTTGGAGGGGTTTCTATTTTCTCCCCTAAATACAAACATTTTCATAGACTTAGAAATTGATTAGGAGTGGCTGCAGTCAGAAGCCCCAGGGAATTGAAAGGTATCTGAAATGGGTTATTTAGTCATTTGAGCTTGAAGGCAGTGTGGCATCTAGATAGTATTAAGGTATGGAAATCTGTTTGCTCGTGGCATGCAGTGGTAAACAGCTAAACCAGATACAATCAGAAGTATTCATCAAAGGCAAGGAGGTGAGGGGCTGAGTTGCCATTGCCAAGAAATAGCATTTATGTTATGGGTTTGATAGCTGATTCTATGGACAATTAAAAGATTAAAGATTAAAAACAGAAAATGATTAGCCAGTTTTTAAAACTCTCAAGGTATAGACTAAATCCAAGGGACTAATTCCCAGGAGTGCTAGATAATTCCTTATCATGAGCAGAACTGAAATAGCTGAATGGCAAGTGCGCTGTATATTTCTTCATATTGTGGGTTTCCATATCAGTTGACTTTACAACCTTAGCAGAATCTTGTGAGACAGTTAGGGCTATAGCTAGTAATAATGGAATTTCTGGCATTGGAACTGGATTATCTAGTATGACTTCTAAGTAAAGAGAGTTTGTTCCTGCCTTGTTTAAAGACTCAGAATCTCATTGCTTGGAAGGAATTACATTTCAGTGGAAGGAATTACATTTCATCACCACCCTGATACCTAAATCTACAACTAAATTAGTCTCTTCACCCTAGGACAGAGAAAGGGAGATTACAAAGCCATAGGATGTAATTTCCCCACCCAAAGAATTGGAGCAATTTTCAAATTCATATCAGGAAAAATCCGGGGAATATGTCTGTGCTTGCTTGAGCAAGGAGAGAAAGCCCAGTTTTGGACTGGGCTAAATTTCTCCATATAAGTGCCATAATTCTGGATTCAGTGGAACTTCAACAGCTGGAAATAATGATAATTGTTTCATTGAGTGACTAAAGTAAGGTCTTGGGTGGCTATTGCTAAATTAAACTGAGAGGGCAGAAAAATTCTGGAATAATGAAGTAAAGAAATCCAAAGATATCAAGATGTAAAATATGTTGGAGTAAATTTAACATGTGTGGCTAGCTTCTCTCCACCTCACGTTGACCCAGAGAGGGCTTTGAAGAAACAGCGTTCATCAGTGCCTTCTGAGAGCTATGCCAGAGGGTCAGATATCCTTCCTGGCTGTGTTCAGGCCACAGCTGACAGAAGAAGACGTTGAAATGGAAATGACTCCTTGATTTCAGTGGGCAAGGGAAGTTCCTGGGGTGAGGGAAGTCACGAGGTCACACTTAATCACCAAAAGCGTGATGGATGCTGTTACTGCAGTAGGCATCCCGCACTGTGTGGTAGTCGGTCCGTCTCCAAGATCAGTGATGGTGGCCGGATAACTTGGGGTTCCTAGGATGAAGACAGATGGTGAGCCCACTAAGGTCCTACTTGATTTGTGCCTCTGAGCAAGGATAAGGCAGCTGAATAGAGGTCTGCCTCAGACACAGGGGTGATGGCAATCCTTCCTTTGATTTGCACCCTCAGCGCCCTTTGACTGAAGGAGGAGTCAGGAATACATGAGAAAATCTGTGCAACAGCAGCCCAATAATGTTCTCTGAATCTCCTTATTAGCATTCCTCAAACGACTCTGAAGTCATTTTAGGGCTAACCATAAAAACAAAGAAATATAACAAAACAGAAACAGACCCTAGAAAACAAATCAGTGGTTACCAGTGAGGAGATGGCTTGGGGATGGGGCAAGAGCGGGGAAGGGTGCTGAGAGGAACGAACCACTTGGTACAAAATAAGTAAGTTAAGAGGATGGAATGTACAGCACAAGACATATAGACAAAAGTTGTATAATAATTTTAAATGGAGTATAATCTATAAAAACATCAAATCATTGTGTGTACACCTGGAACTACTATAATATTGTAAGTCAGTTCAGTTCAGTTCAGTTCAGTCGCTTGGTCGTGTCCGACTCTGCAACCCCATGAACCGCAGCACACCAGATTTCCCTGTCCATCACCAACTCCCGGAGTTTACCCAAACTCATGTCCATTGAGTCGGTGATGCCATCCAACCATCTCATCTTCTGTCATCCCCTTCTCCTCCCACCCTCAATCTTTCCCAGCATCAAGGTCTTTTCAAATGAGTCAGCTCTTTGCAACAGGTGGCCAAAGTGTTGGAGTTTCAGCTTCAATATCAGTCCCTCCAATGGACACCCAGGACTCATTCCTTTAGGATGGACTGGTTGGATCTCTTTGCAGTCCAAGGGACTCTCAAGAGTCTTCTGCAACACGACAGTTCAAAAGCATCAATTCTTCTGCGTTCAGCTTTCTTTATAGTCCAACTCTCACATCCATACATGACCACTGGAAAAACCATAGCCTTGACTAGACGGACCTTTGTTGACAAAGCAATGTCTCTGCTTTTTAATATATGCTGTCTAGTTTGGTCATAACTTTCCTTCCAAGAAGTAAGTATCTTTTAATTTCATGGCTGCAATCACCATCTGCAGTGATTTTGGAGCCCAGAAAAATAAAGTTAGCCACTGTTTCCCCATCTATTTGCCATGAAGTTATGGGACCGGATGCCATGATCTTAGTTTTCTGAATGTTGAGCTTTAAGCCAACTTTTTCACTCTCCTCTTTCACTTTCATTAAGAGGCTCTATTAGTTCCTCTTCACTTTCTGCCATAAGGGTGGTGTTATCTGCATATCTGAGGTTATTGACCGTTCTCCCGGCAACCTTGATTTCAGCTTGTGCTTCCTCCAGCCCAGCGTTTTCCATGATTGTAAGTCAACTATGCTTCAAAAAAAAAAAAAAAAAAGAATAACCATAAAACGGGAGAGGGAGATTCCCAGATCTTCTCGATCAAAAGATAAGCATGATCCATTTAACTCTGATTCCCTGCAGGCAAGTCTCCTTGAACTGTGATGATTCCTATTGTAAAGCTGGATGAAAATACCATGTATTTCTTAGGGTGGTTAGGAAGTCAGATGGATTAATAGATGTAAAGTTCTCAAAATAGTGTCTGGACAGTAGTAAAAGTCATATAAGTTTTTCTTGTGATTAATATTGTTAGAAATGGCTAAGTGAAAGTTTCCAGAGGTTTTTTTCTACCCACAATAGGAATAAATCAAAGACAGTACCCCCAACCTGTTAGAATTATGGAAATTTGCAAGATTATTAAAGGCTTGAAAGATGTAGGAGTGGAGATTACAGCACTTTCATGGTTAGCTGTCCAGTATGACTAGTGAAAAAGACAGACTCATTCCAGAGAATGACAATAGATTATCAGATGTTTAATTAAGTGGATATTCAACATTGCAATTGTATATGTGGTGAGGTCTCTTCATTGGAACACATAAATATAGTCCTTTCTAACCACCCAATGATTTGACAGATGCTTTTTTTCTCTATCCCCTGAAGCAGTAAATAGCAGAAATTTGTTTCCATGTGACCGAGACAGCCATGCATCTTCACTGTCTCTTCACAGGATTATATCAACTTTCTAGTTCTGCACCTCAAGTCATTCTTCAGGGATGAGTAATTACCTCATCAATGTCTGGATATCACACTGCCCACTACCCTATCATGAGCATAGAAAACAGAGCAGGGTCCCTATTACCTTGGTAAGATGAAGGGCATAAGTGCCACAGCCTGGAAAATAAATACTGCAGAACTACAGGGACCTTCCGCTTCCATATGATTTAGGAATGTCCTATGATCTAAAGTATCTGCTCTTCAAAAAAAAAAAAGCAACTCTTTGGTTTTGAAAAAACATAAAAAAATATATTGCATATCTGTGAACTGCACTGACCCATATGCAGTGGCCCAAAATAATAGCCAGTTTGACCCAAAGAACAAGGATACTTTCCCACTGGTGCAATGCAAGTGACTCTTACTTTTGGTCTTTATGGTTCAGTGGATCCTATGGATACTGAATAGATCTTTTGGTGATAGACATGGCAGGGGCTCTGATGATTTGGGAGAAAAATTATTTCTTCTCTATAAATAAAAATTATGGGTTCTCTTTAAGTGAACAGACTTGCCACTGAGCCCTAGAAGACTATGAAGCCCTGAGGGTAAGATCTCTTGTGACTGTTAGATCTTGGCTGCTTGGTATCAGCTGAATGTTGTCTGACTGTATCATAAATTTTGGTATTCATTGTGGTTAAGTTTTATACTTAGTAAATACGTGAACCTGGACAAGTTTCCTTTTTGTACTTTGGCTTCCAAATTAAGCAGAGGTTAATGATAGTAAATAACTGACAATATTTTGATAGGATTAAATGCATCAACAAGTAGACCACTTATAATACTGTCTGGCAAATAGTAGGGGCTTATTCAGTGTTAACTGTTGTGGTTCTTGTTCTCCTTTGAGGACTAGGACCTGTAACCCCAGAGAGCCCAGAAGTGTAAGGTTGGGTCATTTGGCTACTTGTTATTCCTGCACCCAAACCAACATACTCTTTCTTTTGGGGACCAAAGCATCCCATTCAGTGATACAGTGAATTTGCTCAGTTGTGTCCGACTCTTTGCGACCCCATGGACTGTAGCCTACCAGGCTCCTCCATTCATGGGATTTTCCAAGCAAGAGTACTGGAGAGGGGTGCCATTGCCTTCTCCAGGGGATCGTCCCAACCCAAGGATTGAACCCAGGGCCCCCGCATTGCAGGCAGATGCTTTACCATCTGAGCCACCAGGAAAGCATCTCTTACAACTTTCTAATTCACTGTACAGCATGTACTCTGGGAGTTTGGACCCCATCTTCAGAGTATTGCTTCTGAGCCAGTGCTTTACTGTGACTTTGGATGTTAATTCCAGGATGCTTATTCTCCCAGTATATGTCAGAGCAGTAATCCTAGGTCTGGAATGGACTGTCTCCATACCTCTCCATGCATCATATCCCATTGACTGTACTCTAATACTCTGATCTTGATGGCCATGATCATTGTGAACCCTGCCCCTGCATCCAAGTTCTGATGTTTAAATGAAGTAACTAGCTTCATTGCTTCAGGCCTAGTATCTCTGTTGCCATCAGGGAGGAAAGTGCTATGACAGCTTCTCTTACCCTCTGTCCTGGTCTGCACATGACTGTCACCACTGATTCTTAGTGACACCAATGTCCTCTTACCAGATAATTCATGAGCCTGAGTCTCCAATGTCCCCTGAGTCTTTCTGTGGAAGGGAAAACATCTGAATGGTCTTTTGGCCTCACAAGAAAATTACTTCTCTGAGCCATTTAATCAGTTCTCTACAATTGGCATTAGCAATTTGGGAATTTCAATTCTGTTCAACATGGATCATTGCTTTCTCCAGGCTGCTAGGAGCCATCCCTACATCCTTCCCTGGGGTCTGTGGCAGGGTAAGTTCTGTATCACAAGAGAATGCGCCAAGTCAATAAACTCTCCTTGGTCATGTCTTATTTTCCAGTCCCCTGGCTCAGGAAACCTCCCACTGCAATCCCACTTGCCATCCTGAATGGTCATGTCCATCCCTCTCTGCCATTCTGGCCTTCCTTGCCTCCTGCCATCCAGTAGGGTCATGTCCACTAATTCCTGTGGCTTCTCTGTAGCCTTGGCCTGTAATTCTCTAGCAGGTTAATGAGTCCCCATTTGGGTGATGCTGTGACTTAACTATGGCTAAGGCCGGGCAGCCACAGGGAGTGGGAGATACATTCTGAGACAACCCCTGTGGACTTGAGGGCGGAGTGCTGCACTCTCCTCCTTACTGAGGGGGGCCCATTCTTGATGGAGGGGTGGGGGGGTTCATCTCTGTGGGCTCTGAGGTTCAAAAGAGCCTGGGTGTCCTGGGCAGGGAGGCCGAGCATACGTGGAAACTATCTGTACTTTCCATTTAATTTTGCTGTGAATCTAGTGCTCTAAAAACAGACAAACAAAAGTGTGTGAGTAAAAATTTTTTAAATTCTGAGAAATTAAAATCTCAAGAGGGATCTACTCATATATCCTCATCTCAGGGCCCTGAGCTTGGTGTAACAAACTTGCTTCAGAAGAACTTTCAGTTGTCTCTGAAGATCAGGGTTAATAGTTTAAATCTTCAGTTTTGTCTTAAGCTTCTCTTCTCTTCCTTAAGAGAGGAAATTGGCCTCATTTAGGCTACCAAGGAAGTGCTCGGGTCTACACATTCGATTTTCAATTATTTGTTCAATACTATTAGCTTTTCATCAGGCAGGAAAGTGCCATGATTAATGACAGCTCGCTAAGTCTGCAGTCCTATGCGCTGTTTCCTCCAGTCATGACAATTCCTTCCAAAAGAAGTGGCTCCCAAGTCACCAGTTGTTAACTTCTAAGCAGCTGGGCTGCCTCCTTGTGCCAGGGCCTACTCTTGGCTCACAGAGCGATGGGTGTGGTGTCCTTAGTCCCAAATGGTGGCCAGTGAGCCAGTCCTGGGACCATGTCTTTCCTTCTGGCTTTCTCGAACTGCTGTTGGAGTTGGCTGGGTTCTCTAGGAAGCAGACCCTGGGATGGAGACAGGACTGCAGAAAAGTTGTGCAAAAAACAGGAGGAAGTCAGATTGCGCAAGCGGAGTTGTCAGGCTAGGATGCAGAAGCTGCAGACCTGACGCTGCCTCTGCCAGGCCGTGGGCAGCTCCAGAGCGAGGTCCCTGTGGTGGAGAGGCTCTGAACTAGGAGGAAGTGGCCAGGCCTTTGCAATTCAGCCTTGCTCGTCATCATCGTTCTGGAAAGTGTGACCTTGGCTCTGAACGTGTCGGCTGACCACACACCTCAGACTGAATTCTGTACAGAGAAAGGATTTGAGCTACATAGTTCTACTTCATCCACACATATTTACAATGTATTCAGGTAGGATAGTCCCTCTGTTCCGCAATTTTCACTTTCTGAGGTTTTCCTTTCTGAGGTTTCAAATCCCACGTGGCTGAGTACCCCTATGAAATCTCCCGAGGTCAGCTGCCTGGGTTGCAGGAATCACCGCTTTGTCCAGCAAATCCCGCCATTGGTCACCTAGGGGCCGCTGTGTTATCAGAGCCAGAGTCTCAATATCGCGATACCTGTCTTCACGTGACCTTCACCTTAATGGCGACCGCAAAATAAGAGGAGTGGTACTGGCAACTGAGAGATGCCCAAGAGAAGCCTGAAAGTGCTTCCTTTATGTAAAAAGGAGAAAGTCAGCAAGTAATGCGGAAAGAAAGAAATGGTATGCTGAGGTTGCTGAGATCTGTAGTTAAGAATGACTGTCAATCCGTGAAATTGCAAAGAAAAGAGAAGCTCTTGCTAGTTTGGTTGTGTCGCCTCAGACCTCAAATGTGTAAGTGCCTAGTTAAGATGGATGTTAGGTAAGATGTTAGACTTACACAATAAGATATTTTGAGAGAGAGAGAGACTGTAACAGTGCAGTGAGCCCAGCGGGAAGCTGGCAGACATTGCTGAGCGTCATTTCTCCATACCCTGTTGCCAGGCAAGGGGTCCTGCTCGGTCATTGGTCAGTGCCCTAGTGGGCCCTGTCCACAGCAAATAACAGTCAACAAAGGGCAGCTAATGAGGGGGTTCAGACAACAATGGAATGGTGGTCCTGAGGTGGGGAGTGAGGTAAGAGTTGGATCCTGGCCTTCTCCCTCAGGCCCTCCAGTTCTCCCAGCCTTGTGAGCTGGGGGGCCCAGAGAACTGCTGGAGGGCTGTTCCCTGCAGGGCGCCAGAGCCCTCACAAAGGCCACCCACTAGCCTTGGCCCAGGCCTTGAGGCTGTGGTGAGCCTTTCCCCCATCCCTGTCTCTGCGACCTAATAGCAGCAACAGTCTGTCTGGGTCACCATCTGTGGGACCTGGTCTCCTCTGCTTTGGGTGGCCTGAGGAGCCTGATGGCCAGTTGGGTCCTTGTTGCCCAGCTCCTTCAGAGATGATGGCTGGGCAAGGTCTGGGGACCTGGCCCTGAGGGAGCCCCCAGCTGAGCTTTGCCTTTCTCTTAACCAGAACAGGGACCTCAGAGGGTGACAGTTATACCTTAGGACTTTGCCCTTTCTTGTCAGGACAGAAAATAATATTCATTTGCTAGAGAGTTATAGGAACGTTTTTGCCTGACCATGACCTGACTTCAAAGGCTCTGACACCAAGCAGTTTGCAACAACTAACTGTACCCCTCCCTCACCTTTTGTTCTGAAAAGGGTTTTGATGAGAGCTTTCAGTAAGAAAGCTTTCAGTAAGAAGCTTTGGGCTTCTTAGGGCATGAGCCACCCATGTACTTGCATGGTTCTGTAATAAGCCTTTCTCTGTTCCAAATGCCAATGTTTTAGTATTGTTTGGCCTTACTGTGCATCACTCACATGGACTGGCATAGTCAGTGACAGAACCACATTCTTAAAACTTTTGTTACAGTATATTATTATAATTATTCAATTTTATTATTGTTGGTAAACTCATACTTTGCCCAACTTATTAATTAAACATTGTCATGGTTATGTGTGTATAGGAAGAAACATATATAGTGTTTGGTACTGCTGCCATTTCAGGCATCTACAAAGGGTCTTGGATGGTATCCCTCACAGATAATGGGGAACTACTGTAGTTACATACAGTGATGAGGTTAATCTATGGTTTTCATAATGGAACCAGAACATTTCCTCCTCAGCAGGAGAACTTTCCAAGACTATTTGCTTTAAAATAATAAATAGTTCATTTCAGAATCAGTGTCTTCCTGAGGGACAGAGAACAATGTGACTCCACTTTGCAATGAAACTTCAGATATTAATGACTATTTTTTATCATATAATTGAGACCAAATTAGAGATCTAATCTGGAAGATATTCAGAGTAACATTGAGAATTATTATGCTGCTTTTCACGTGTATTTTTAAAAGGTACTTATATAAACATCTCGTTTGGTTCAGACAATAACCCAATCTGTCAATTGGGCAGAGCAGCATCAAAAATTCTCTTGGTCAGATTTTTATTATTATTTATTCCATAAGTTCTAAGAGATTTTCATGATACCAGAAAGCTTAAATCCAAGGACCACTAAATTTCACACTGAAATACCAGCATATTCTTAATAATTTCACTTACTTCAGTTTTTGTCTGACTTTAACTTCATATGAATCTGATGGATTTAAAAGCTAAGTTATGGCGGCCCCAAGATGGCAGAGGCATAGGACAGGGACCACTTTCTCCCCCACAAATTCATCAAAAGATCATTTGAATCCTGAGCAACTTCCACAAAACAACTTCTGAATGCTGGTGGAGGACACCAGGCACCCAGAAAGGCAGCCCATTGCAGCCCATTCTCTTTGAAAAGAGGTAGGACAAAATATAAAGGACAAAAGAGTTAGGGATGGAGACCCGTGCTGGGGAGGGAGTTCCGTCCCAGAGAAGGAGTCATGAAGGAGAAGTTTGCAAACAGTAGGAAACCCTCTCACAGGCAGGCCTGTGGGGAGTTTTGGAATCTCAGAGGGCAACATAACCAGGAAGAAAAACAAAAACAACCCACAGAATAGGCACCTAACCGCAATTCCCAGCAGAGAAGTAGCCCAGATGCTCGTGTCTGCCACCAGTGAGTGGGAGCAGGCAGGGAAGCTTGAGCAGCATCATCGGTCCTTAGAGTAAGGACTAGGCCTGAAGGCCCTGAGGACAATCTGAGGGAGCTAACATGAGACAGCAACCCAAACTGTGGGATTGCCAGAGAGGGGAAAAAAAAAGAAGAGAACTTTCCCTTGAAAGGCTCTAATGCACAGCCTGGCCTGCTCACAGAACAAAGGATTGAGCTACACCAAAGGAGAGCTAGTTGGCTGCTTACAGGCCCCTCCTTGCACCAGAGGCAGAGAGGCAGGCAGGCAACAGCCAGAGCCAGAAGGCGAGGGGCAATCTCAGCCTCAGAGACAGCATCCTCCACCAAACTGCGAGCAGGCTCCCAGTTGCTAACCACGTCTTCCTGGGATCCTGGATGGTTGACATCCAGCGGGAGGGTCACAGCCTGAGATCAGCTCCTCAGAGGAGACACATGGCACACCTGAGATGGTGCTCTCACAGCGCCCCTGGGAAACTGAGTGGCGAGGACCAGGGAGGGGATTAAGATGCACAGCTCACCTGGGACAGCTCACTTGCCAAGCACCTGGTCACCTGAGCTGCTCAAAACTGGAAAGGGCACAAAACACACGCCCAACCAAGTGTGTGCCCTTGCAGAGCACCTGAGAGCCTGAACCCGAGCGGCTTAGACCTGGTAAGTGCATGAAACACAGAGTCCGCTTAGGACAGTGCCCTGAAGAGCACCCTGGAGCCTGAGCAGTGTAGACTCAGAAAACACATGCAGCTGTGATCTGGGGCAAACCCAGTGTGGTCCATACACTGTGAGCACTCCCCACACACACCAGCAATATTTGTTTGCAGTGTTCCTCCCTCCCCACAACACAACTGAACAAGTGAGCCTAAATAAGTGACCACCTTTGTCCCCTTGTGTCTGGGCAGAAATTAGACGCTGAAGAGGCTTGCAAACAGAGGAAGCTAAAATAAACAAAGAGGAAACTGCTCTGGAAGTGACAGGTGCAACAGATTAAAACCCTGTATTTAACATTGACTAAGCATTTGAGGGGGCCTATAGACCTTGAGAAAAGTACAAGCTGGAACAAGGAACTATCTGAAACTGAAATGACCCCGCATTGCCCACAACAGCTCCAGAGAAATTTTTAGATATTTTTTACTATTATCACTTTTTAATTTTTTTAATTTAAGTTCTTTATTACTACTTTCATTTTCATTTTTATAACCTACTATTACCTTGGAAAAAAGACCCTATTTTTAAAGCAAATTTCATATATATATATTTTTTATAATTTTTGTGATTTTGTTTTATATTTTTTAATATTGTATTTTTGAGAGTCTAACCCCTACTCTAGATTTTTAATCTTTGCTTTTTGGTATTTGATACCAATTTTATACCTTTAAGAATATACTCTTCAGTGTCCATTTTCATTTCGGGGTGTGATTACTGGCTTGATTGCTCTCTCCCCTTTTGACTCTCCCGTTTCTCTCCCAGGTCACCTTTATCTCCTCCCTCCCCCTTCTCTTCTCTACTTAACTCTGTGAATCTCTCTGGGTGTTCCAGGCTGTGGAGAACACTTAGGGAATAATTACTGGCTAGACTGGTCTCTCCCCTTTTGACTCCCTCCCACTCTTCTCCTCCTGGTAACCTCTATCTCCCTTCTCCCTCTTCTCTTCTCTTTGTAATTCTGTGAACTTCTCTAGGTTTCCCTCACTGTGGAGAGTTGTTTCACCATTAACCTAGATGTTTTATCATCTGTGCTGTATGGATGGAGAAGTCTCGAGCGTACTGTAGAATGAGACCGAAAGCCAGAGGCAGGAGGCTTAACTCCAAAACTTGAGAACATCAGAGAACTCCTGATAACATTAATAGACAAGAGCTCATCCAAAAGCCTCCATACCTCCACTGAAACCAAGCTCCACCCAAGAGCCAACAAGTTCCAGAGGAAGACATACCATGCTAATTCTCCAGCAAAGCAGGAACACAGTCCTGAGCATTAAAAGACAAACTGCCCAAAGCCATACCAAACCCATAGACACCCCAAAACTCACTTCAGGACACTTCACTGCACTCCAGAGAGAAGAGATCCAGCTCCACCCACCAGGACACAGACATAAGCTCCCCTAACCAGGAAACCTTGACAAGCCACTCATCCAACTCCACCCACAGGGAGAAGGCTCCACAATAAAGAGGAGCCGCAAACTTCCAGCCTACAGAAAGGGCACTCCAAACACAGCAATTTAAACAAAATGAAAAGGCAGAGAAATATTCAGCAGGTAAAGGAACATGATTAATGCCCACCAAACCAAACAAAAGAGGAGAAAATAAGGAGTCTACTGAAAAAGAATTCAGAATAATGGTAGTAAAGATGATTCAAAATCTTGAAAACAAAATGGAGTTACAGATAAACAGATTAGAGACAAGGATTGAGAAGATGCTAGAAATGTTTAACAAGGACCTAGAAGAAATAAGGAAGAGTCAATATATAATGAATAATGCAATAACTGAAGTCAAAAGCACTCTGGAGGGAACCAATAGCGGAATAACTGAGGTGGAAGATAGGATAAGTGAGGTGGAAGATAGAATGGTAGAAATAAATGAAGCAGAGAGGAAAAAAGAAAAAAGAATGAAAAGAAATGAGGACAACCTCAGAGACCTCTGGGACAATGTTAAATGCCCCAACATTCAAATCATAGGAGTCCCAGAAGAAGAAGACAGAAAGAAAGGCCATGAGAAAATACCTGAGGAGATAATAGTTGAAAACTTCCCTAAAATGGGGAAGGAAATAGCCACCCAAGTCCAAGAAACTCAGAGAGTCTCAAACAGGATAAACTCAAGGCAAAACACTACAAGGCACATATTAATCAAACTAACAAAGATCAAACACAAAGAGCAAATATTAAAAGCAGCAAGGGAAAAGCAACAAATTTCACACAAGGGGATCCCCGTAAGGATAACAGCTGATCTTTCAATAGAAACTCTTCAGGCCAGAAGGGAATGGCAGGACATACTTAAAGTGATGAAAGAGAAAAACCTACAACCCAGATTACTGTACCCAGCAAGGATCTCATTCAAATATGAAGGAAAAATCAAAAGCTTTATAGACAAGCAAAAGCTGAGAGAATTCAGCACTGCCAAACTAGCTCTGCAACAAATGCTAAAGGATCTTCTCTAGACAGGAAACACAGAAAAGGTTTATAAACTTGAACCCAGAACAGCAAATGCCAAAGTAAATGGCAAGAGGATCATACTTATCAATAATTACCTTAAATGTAAATGGGTTGAATTCCCCAACCAAATGACAAAGACTTGCTGAATGGATATAAAGACAAGACCCCTATGTATGCTGTTTACAAGGGACCCACCTCAAACCAAGAGACACATACAAATTGAAAGTGAACGGCTGGAAAAAGTTATTTCATGCAAATGGAGACCAAAAGAAAGAGGAGTAGCAATGCTCATATCAGATAAAATAGACTTTGAAATAAAGGCTGTGAAAAAAGACAAAGAAGGACACTACATAATGATCTAAGGATCAATCCGATAAGAAGATACAACAATTATAAATATATATGCACTGAACATAAGAGCACCTCAATACGTAAGGCAAATGCTAACAAGTATGAAAGAGGAAATCACCAGTAACACAATAATAATGGGAGACTTTAATACCCCACTCACACCTATGGATAGATCAACTAAACAGAAAATTAGCAAGGAAACACAAACTTTAAATGATACAATGGACCATTAGACCTAATTGATATCTATAGGACATTTCACCCCAAAACAATGAATTTCACTTTTTTCTCCAGTGGACATGGAACATTCTCCAGGATAGATCACATCCTGGGCCATAAATCTAGCCTTAACAAATTCAAAAAAATTGAAATTATTTCAAGCATCTTTTCTGATCACAATGTGGTAAGATTATAATGTCAACTATAGGAAAAAAACTATTAAAAATACAAACATATGGAGGTTAAATAACACACTTCTGAATAACCAACAAATCATGGAACAAATGAAAAAGGAAATCAAAATATGCATAGAAACAAATGAAAAGGAAAACACGAAAAAAATCCAAAACCTATGGGATTCAGTAAAAGCAGTGCTGAGGGGAAGGTTCATAGCATTACAAGCTTACCTCAAGAAACAAGAGAACAATCAAATAAATAACCTAACTTTACACCTAAAGAAACTAGAAAAAGAAGAAATGAAGAACCCCCGAGTTAGTAGAAGGAAAGAAATCCTAAAAATTAGGGCAGAAATAAAGAGAAAGAAACAAAAGAGACTATAGCAAAAATCAACAAAACTAAAAGCTGGTTCTTTGAGAAGATAAAGAAAATAGACAAACCATTAGCCAGACTAATCAAGAAAAAAAGGGAGAAGTATCAAATCAACAAAATTAGGAATGAAAATGGAGAAATCACAATAGACAACACAGAAATACAAAGGATCATAAGAGACTACTATCAGCAACTATATGCCAATAAAATGGACAACTTAGAAGAAATGGACAAATTCTTAGAAAAGTATAACCTTCCAAAACTGAACCAGGAAGAAATGGAAACTCTTAACAGACCATCACAAGCACAGAAATAGAAATTGTAATAAAAAATCTTCCAACAAACAAAAGCCCAGGGCCAGATGGCTTCATAGGTGAATTCTACCAAAAGTTTAGAGAAGAACCAACAACTATCCTACTCATACTCTTCTGGAAAATTGCAGAGGAAGGTAAACTCCCAGACTCATTCTATGAGGCCATCATCACCCTAATACCAAAACCAGACAAAGATACAACAAAAAAAAGAAAACTACAGGGTAATATCACTGGTGAACAAAGAGGCAAATTCCTCGACAAAATTCTAGCAAACAGAAACCAACAATATATTAAAAAGATCATACATCATGACCAAGTGGGCTTTATCCCAGGGATGCAAGGATTCTTCAGTATTCACAAATCAATCAGTGTAATACACCACATTAACAAAATGAAGGATAAAAAACACATGATTATCTCAATAGATGCAGAGAAAGCCTTTGACAAAATTCAACACCCATTTATGATAAAAACCCTCCAGAAAGCAGGCATAGAAGGAATATACCTCAACATAATAAAAGCCATATATGATAAACCCACAGCAAACATTATCCTCAATGGCAAAAAATTGAAAGCATTTCCCCTAAAGTCAGAAACAAGACAAGGGTGCCAACTCTCACCACTGTTATTTAACATAGTTTTGGAAGTTTTAGCCACAGCAATCAGAGAAGAAGAATAAATAAAAGGAATCCAGATTGGAAAAGAAGAAGTAAAACTCTCACTGCTTGCAGATGACATGATCCTCTACATAGAAAATCCTAAAGACATCACCAGTAAATTACTAGAGCTAATCAATGAGTATAGTAAAGTTGCAGGATATAAAATTAATACACTGAAATCCCTTGCATTCCTATACACTAACAATGAGAAAACAGAAAGAATTAAGGAAACAATCTCATTCACCACTGAAATGAAAAGAATAAAATACTTAGGAATAAATCTACCTAAAGAAACAAAGGACCTATATATAGAAAACTGTAAAACACTGATGAAAGAAATCAAAGATGACACAGATAGATGGAGAAATATACCGTGTTCATGGATCAGAAGAATCAATATAGTGAAAGTGTGTATATTACCCAAAGCAATCTATAGATTCAATGCAATCCCTATCAAGCTACCAACGATATTTTTCACAGAACTAGAACAAATAATTTCACAGTTTGTATGGAAATACAAAAAACCTTGAATAGCCAAAGCAATCTTGAGAAAGAAGAATGGAATTGGAGGAATCAATCTGCCTGACTTTAGACTATACTACAAAGCTGCAGTCATCAAGACAGTATGGTACTGGTAGAAAGACAGAAATACAGATCAATGGAACAAAATAGAAAGCCTGGAGATGAACCCATGCACCTATGGACATCTTATTTTTGACAAAGGAGGAAAAAATATACAATGGAGAAAAGACAATCTCTTTAATAAGTGGTGCTGGGAAAACTGGTCAACCTCCTTTAAAAGAATGAAACACCATTGCTTTCTAATACCATACACAAAAATATACTCAAAATGGATTAAAGATCTAAATGTAAGAAGAAACTATAAAACTCCTAGAAGAAAACATAGGCAAAACACTCTCTGACAAATCACAGCAAGATACCCTATGCCTCACCTCCCAGGGTAATGGAAATAAAGGCAAAAATAAACAAATGGGACCTAATTAAACTTAAAAGCTTTTGCATGACAAAGGAAACTATAAGCCAGGTGAAAAGACAGCCTTCATAGTAGGAAAAAATAACAGCAAATGAAGCAACTGACAAAGGATTAATCTCAAAAATATACAAACAGCTCATGCAGCTCAAAACCAGAAAAACAAATGATCAAATCAAAAAATGGGCCAAAGAACTAAACAAACATATCTCCAAAGAAGACCTTCAGGTGGCTAACAAACACACGAAAAGATGCTCAACATCACTCATTATCAGAGAAATGCAAATCAAAACCACAATGTGGTACCACCTCACACCGGTCAGAATGGCTGCTATCAAAAAGTCTACAAACAATAAATGCTGGAGAGGGTGCAGAGAAAAAGGAACCCTCTTACACTGTTGATGGGGATGCAAACTAGTACAGCCACTATAGAGAACAGTGTGGAGATTCCTTAAAAAAATGAAAATAGAACTGCCATACGACCCAGCAATCCCACTGCTGGGCATACACACTGAGGAAATCAGAACTGAAAGAGACATGTGTACCCCAATGTTCATCGCAGCACTATTTACAATAGCCAGGACATGGAACAACCTAGATGTCCATCGGCAGACAAATGGATAAGAAAGCTGTGGTACATATACCCAATGGAATATTACTCAGCTATTAAAAAGAACACATTTGAATCAGTTCTAATGAGGTGGATGAAACTGGAGCCTATTATACAGAGTGAGGTAAGTCAGAAAGAAAAATACCAATACAGTGTTTTAATGCATATATATGGAATTTAGAAAGATGGTAATGATGACCCTATATGTGAGACAGCAAAAGAGACACAGATATAAAGCCCAGACTTTTGGACTCTGTGCCAGAAAGCAAGGGTGGGATGACTTGAGAGGATAGCATTGATACATGTATGTTACTGTATGTGAAAAAATCACCAGTCCAAGTTCGATGCATGAAACAGGGAACTCAAAGCCGGTGCACTGGGATGATCCTGAGGGATGGGATGGGGAGGGAGGTGGGAGGGGGTTCGGGATGGGGGACACATATACACCTGTGGCTGATTCATGTCAATGTATGGCAAAAACACCACGATATTGTAAACTAATTAGCCTCCAATTAAAATAAATAAATTAATTTTAAAAAGCAAAGTTGCATTATTTGTTTGCATTTGAATTTTAATATTAACATATAAAATACAAAGCATTAAGAAATTTGATAAGACATAAAATCCACTAATTACAACACAAATTTTAAGTTTCTGTTAGCTATCCATCTTTATTTATGTGCATTTTTACATTACTATAAATATTTATATATATATATAATTTTCTACTTTTCCTTTTTTCAAACTTAAAATCATTCCAAAGGATTTCCCAAGATCCATAATTCTATAGTCACCATTACTATAATTTTATAATTACTATAATTTTAAATGACTATCTAATATTATATCTAGTGTTTTAAAATGTTTTAAACATAGTTTGAAAGGATATTTTAAAGACAAATCTCATGGAAGATAGACTTTGGGGGATATACAAAGTAAAAAACATTTTAATATAAATACCTTTCTATTGTTTAGAACTGGACCAAAACACGTTAGAAATCATTTATAATGTTGTTCTTCCCTGTGAGACTTCTCATTGACCTTTCAGCCTGACGCAAAAATAGAAGACTTTATCATAGCTTTAGCCTGTAGGCCTGTTTTTAGACATACAACGTCATGACCTAAACTTAATAAAAATCCAACACAAAGAGATGAAAGTGGGAAACTTCTTTACTGAAATTCCTTTGAGGCTATATCCTGCCTTAATTCTACAAGAAGAATTCCCACAGAAATCAATAGGAGATTAAAATAAATATCAATGGCAGGATACAGTCCAAATTATGAATGAAAAACTTTAACGTTGACAGGTTAATTGTTTTTCAGAAAGAGTGAAATTTGGAAGAAGTATTTTCATGAGGGAAAACCAACATTTTGGCTACAGATAAATGCATACCGAGCATTTTGTGTAGCAGAACCTTATCAATGGGAGCTACGTCCACCCATTGTGTTATGACACTGGTTTCTGTCATTTTGAAGGGAAGTTTCCTGACCCTGCACCCAAGTTTTGCATTATTTGTTCAAGTTTCTAATCTGCTTTTAAGTAGAATAAACAGTGTATAAGATGAAAAAAAGTATTTCAGACTCTCCTTGCTTAACCACTTTATTCAAAAATTATTAAGAAACAAATTTTAATAATACTAAAAACATGGAATATTCAAAGGTTAAAACTGGGTAATCAGTAACTGGGTACCCTTTGGCTACAAAATGTTACAGTCAGTATAGATGTATACAAAGTTTCAGGCTGCTAAGTTTATTGTCTAGTAAATTTTATACAAACACTTGAATAGAGGTTTGTATGAAAGTCAAGTTCATTCATTATTTAACTTTTCCTTCTGCAAAAGGAGAATGAGATTCAAGAAAGAGCAATGTAATATACTATTGTTAAAGTACTAGATATATAGGGCACAATTTTACCTCAGTGCGGTTGGCACATAGTCGATGACCAAGAAATCAAAGTGGCTCCATCAGTAACAGAGGTTTCAAAGAAAACAATCAATTTGATTAACATTCAATAAGTTCCTATTATATTCAAATTATGTGCAAGGGCTATAAGAAATGTGATGATTTTAGTGATGTCCCTACACTGAAAGCCAGGCAAACTTGAATCGAGCTCATTATAATACCAAATCATATGCATTAGGAGCATAATTAAAGATTAAAATAAAGTACTCTAGAAATATAGCAATAGCGATGATTTCGCACTGAGGATTAATTGGGGAATTAACTGGAAGATTGAAGAACACGTGGAGGGAATAATCGAAGAGGAAAGGGTTGACTTCTCCAGTAGCAAAGATTAAAATGTCAGTGGCAGTGCTTCACAGGATGATTCATGTTTCCTTGGAAGTAAAAGAACAGACTTGTGAATGATTCTTCTGGGAACAGTGACAAGAATGGTGGGTTTGTTTACCAGTTGCAAGGAGAGTACATAAAAATGACATCTGTTATAACATTAAACAATTCTAGTATGAAGATAGCAGAGAAGAAGAATATGGAAGTTAAAATGAGATGTCTCGTCCACAAGGAATAAAGAGTACTTGGTTGAAATGGAATAAGTTATGGAGTTTTAGTTTTGTTTTGTTTTGTTTTTGTTTGTTTCCTGTGAGGCCTAAGATATTAAACAGTAAGAACTGTAGAAAAAATTAAGTGCTTTTGGAAAAATGATATTGCTTCTGATTAACTTTAAACACTAAGCATAAATTTGTTATCAAGGAAGCTGTTAAGGGAGCTCCAAAATAAATCAATATGATTCCAAATTTACCTTAGGTTGAAAATGCTCCTGTCAATTCTTCCCCCATACTGTGTGGAATGAAAACATCTTTCTAAAGCATGTTAGTGTCGCTACATTAATTTCTTTGAATACTAATTTCAGCAAATATTTTAAGATGATCAAGGCACAAAAATCTGTCTGAGATTAAAAACCCGCTGTTAGCCCAAGGAATGTAAAAGTAATGAAAAGTCAAGAAAAATTTAATGTACATGTTTGAGCTTGTAGAACAACTGTGTTCAAAGGAAATTAAACTGAGAAAAAATTGTTTCAATATAGCCAATGCATGACTAAACTAGATAAACTCTTACAAATAAGTACAGACTCCCTTTCCAATGAGCCAACAAAAATATGGAATTCTCTAGGGCAGATTACTGGAGTGGGTAGCCAGTTCCCTTCTCCAGGGGAATCTTTCCAATCCAGGGATCAAATCCAGGTCTCCCACATTGCAGGTGGATTCTTCACCAGCTGAGCCACCAGGGAAGCCCAAGAATACTGGAGTGAGTATCCTATCCCTTCCTATCCTTTCCTAACTCCTACTGGGTATCCTATCCCTATCGAGCCGGAGTCTCCCACATTGCAGGCAGATATTTTACCAGCTGAGCTACCAGGGGCTTCCTGCAATGTGGGATGATAAGAGCTAAAGTTTATTGAGCATTTACTATATTTCAGCTACTGTATGAATTACATTACACATTTTCTCATGTAATTTTCACAGCAATGTAATGAAGTAGAAACTTTTTAATTCTCTATCAGTAATAAAATGGAGAAGTTGTCTGTGGTCATACAGTTATTAAACAGAAAGGCAAGACTGGACCCAGGACTCAGTCTAAATCACCCTCTGATGGCCTAGAATCACCAAGTATGTTCAAAAAATTAAAAATAATGTATTAGTAGACATAATTGTGTACCCAGTTCCCAATAATGAGTAAGCTTGTCTCTGGCATGAGTTGTTCTCAATGTGTGAAAAGATTTTGTTTATTTTTCTAGAGAAATATAAACTCTGTTCTATGTTATAGTTACTTAAAGCGTTTAAGACGTGTTAAGAGTGTAGCACTCAGATGTGTTTCTTCTATATATTCTCTTTAATGTTTAACGAAGAAATTTTTTGTTTGATTTTCCTTCTTTAAAAGGAGAATGTTCATCTCCTAAACTATACATTTAATTATTGTTTTCTCCCATGTAAAAATGGTTTTTACAATTAAAGAAAAAGTACAAGCACTGATAAGCCACACCAGTAGCATAGAGTCTGTGTTTGAATACTATTATTTATCATTTTTAATGACATTATATGAAATTAGAGTCTTCTTTCATTAAATAACTGGTTGTATGGTTTCTACAAGCCATTCTTTCCCTACATTGAGTGTGGTCTTGGGGAACTATGTAAAAGTTGGGGGTGATTTGAGTTGCCTGAGGATTTGGGGGCACGGAACAAAGGGAAATGGAGATTTGAGGGTAGGGAGAGAGTAAGCTGGAAGCTTGGAAATGTTGAAAAATTTAAGTCTATAAAATCAGAGAATGCAAACACATGAGTGCAAGGAAAGTATCTTACAGAGCATCTCTGAGCCAATTTGGAAAGCTGAGCCTAAAAGATTCCCCTTGGGCACAAGATATGAGATAAAGTTTCTTTTATAGCTTGGCAGTAGTAAATCTATGTGCTGGGAAAGAAATCAATTTTAGACACTTAAAGTTACTAAAGTCTCATTTTCACAACAGACAGTGCAGTTAATGGGATAATTTAACCAGGAAAGGAATTTATTCAAAAAAATTCCTTATGGACTGATATAAGAAACTTTTTACTAAAGGCAGCAAAACCAGAATTTATTAAATTGTACTATGGACACTCTACAAGTAGATCTAATATTAAAAGTATTAAAAGATCTTTTACAGCAATATCCACAGGGACCTTTTTTCCTTGACCTCAGTTTGCCCCAAGATTCAAAATTCATACAAATTAAGTGGTGAAAGCTGAAAAAATGCTTCAGTTCAGTTCAGTTACTCAGTCATGTCCGACTCTTTGCAACCCCATGAATCGCAGAATGCCAGGCCTCCCTGTCTATCACCAATTCCTGGAGTTTACCCAAACCCATGTCCATCGAGTCAGTGATGCCATCCAACCATCTCATCCTCTGTCATCCCCTTCTCCTCCTGCCCCCAATCCTTCCCAGCATTAAGGTCTTTTCCAATGAGTCAGCTCTTTGCATCATGTAGACAAAGTATTGGATTTTCAGCTTCAGCATCAGTCCTTCCAATGAACACCCAGGACTGATCTCCTTTAGGATGGATTGGTTGGATCTCCTTGCAGTCCAAGGCACTCTCAAGAGTCTTCTCCAACTTGAAGACTGCTTGAATTACCTCAGTGCTTGAATTACCTCAAAATAGCACATTATGAATTTAAAGCAGAAGGGGGGAAGATAGCCTACATTTGTTTAAAGTAACATATTTACTAATTGCAAGCTTAAGAGAAAATTGTCTGTGATAATGAGAATATCTTAAGGCAATTACAATTTCAGGAAATTTTCTTATGAAGGAAAAATCCTCTGGTGTGAGAGGATTTTGTACCTAGTGAATTATTATAAAATAAAACTAAATAAGACATTAGGATCTGATAATCACAGCTCTCATATATTTGGTGCCCATTGTATATTAGACACTGTGCTATGAGTGTATTATCTCATTTCATCTTTTCATTAACCGTGCAGAGTAGCTGCCATTTCGTATTGTAGAGATAAAGATGAAGACACAAAGAAACGCTTCAATGAGGTTATGTGATTTGCCAGACCTGGGATTAGAATTCATATGTGCTTGGTCCCCAAACTCCATTTTTGAGCACAGGATAAATATGGCAATTAATGATACCATTTCCTATGTTATTTGTTGTTATATAAACAAGGAAAATATATATTCCAATGGGGCATCCTATGAACACTTGAATCATATTTAGGTTTATTGTGATAAAAAGCATACTATCAAAAGGACATTTTGTATCATTACCTTTGAACCATTCAGGCCAAATCCTCTCAGTTACTAGAATTTTGACAGAAGTGTTGGTGTCCTCAGTGGGAATATAACCCTCTTCTTCCTTTTCAGATTCAAAACAAATTGAATGAGATGAAGAGTAGAGTATATGGAAAATCAAAATGTTGCTTTAAAAAAAAACTGATAAAGGTTTAGTTGTCAAGGCCAAATGGGCCTCATAAATGAACCCAGATTAGTCAGACTTACCCACCCAGTCAAAGTGTGTATGTGGGCACTGGTTTTGGGGAAGAGCCTGCTCCCAGGAGGGCTTCCCTTGTGGATCAAATGGTAAAGACACTGATTGCAGTGCAGGAGACCCGGGTTCGATCCTTGGGTAGGGAAGATCCCCTGAAGAAGGAAATGGCAACCCACTCCAATATTCTTGCCTGGAGAATCCCATGGACAGAGGAGCCTGGCCATTGGGTCACAAAGAGTCGAACACGACTGAGCGACTAGCTACCCCTGGGAGCATGGAGAACAAATGTTAGCAGCAGGGAATCCATAGCTATTAAGAGGGAAATTGCTTGGGCTGGCTCTGCAAGCCTAGTTTTTTTTTTTTTTTAAGTTATAAATCAGAACTAATAAGGTTCTACTGTACAGCACAGGGAACTCTGCTCAATATTATGTGGCAGCCTGGATGCGAGGAGAGTTTGGGGAAGAATGGATATGTGTATAAGTATGACTGAGTCCCTTTGCTGTCCTCCTGAAACTATCACAACGTTGTTAATCAGCTATACTCCAATTTAAAATAAAAAGTTTTTAAAATGTCATCAATCAGATGAACCACGCCACCCACTCAGAGCAGAGTCAAGGGGCAGACAAAGGAGTGAGTTTTATGGTAATGAAACTTCACAGGAAGAGAGCGTGGGTGCTCCCCTCTCACATCCCCAAGTGGGGTCCGCTGTGTTCTATTTTGTTCTGTTCCCTCCACTTTACAGGACGCTCCTCAGCCTAGCTGGTTAGACAAGGGTCTCTTCACCTGGGAGATTACACGCTAAGGCTGTTACTTACCTCCCTCTGAAAGATGGATCATGGCTCCTTTGTAGTCCTCTTGGAACCACTCATAGGAAAGATACATTTTGTCCTGAAAAAGCTCCAGAATGAGTTTTCTGCTCCATCAACTAAGCTACTCCAGGGCTTCTCTCTTTAAGGTTGAAGATATACTCCCTGTTTTGTTTCCCATCCCCGATTATGTCCAACCACGCTTTCCAAGGTGACATGCCACTGGTTCTGCAATGAGATTTAATAACAGGATTAATAA
The DNA here is from genome assembly GCA_024291935.2 of Okapia johnstoni. Classification (NCBI taxonomy): domain Eukaryota; kingdom Metazoa; phylum Chordata; class Mammalia; order Artiodactyla; family Giraffidae; genus Okapia; species Okapia johnstoni. The sequence continues at coordinate 5,336,341 of CM044327.1, forward strand.
ATGCTGCAATAGTAAAAGGCCAGAAAATATCAATCGAAGCCCTCTTGTGTGGTCAAATTTGAAGGGGAAAACTGAAGGCCACACCCATTGATTAAGAAATTAATATTTAAAATTTAATTTTCTTGACAATATGAGTTAAAAGTTAGAAAATAAAGTAATTCCCATTTGTTTATTATGCCCAATCTGTATTAGAGGTTTTTCTCAATTTATCTGAATCTTTGAGAGTGGAGGTTATTTCATTTCTACATTTAACTAATTTAATGCAAGGTATTAGATACACCTGTATTTCTAGTGTCCAAAGATAAATAGGACATAAGATTATTACCATACTGGTCCTGTAAGAAAAATAGGCAATCCTCAGGCCCTTGAACAGTTTTCCTGGGTAAAATTCCCTTGAACTCATTAAACGTCAGTTAAAACTGTGGTTGCAACTCAGTTATCTCTAAATGAAAGGCAGGGTACTAATTTATCGATTCCTGTGTGACTAATCACCCCCAAAACCTAGCAACTTAAAACAACAAGCCTTTATTATTATCTCACAGATTCCATGGTTTGGGACTCAGGGGAAATTTCCCGGTTGGTTCTGGTTCAGATTGTCTGGTAAGGGTGAGTCTGACTGTCAGCAAGGCTGTGGTCATCATTTCCAATTACTGAAGGCTCATTTACAAACTCGTCTCTCACTGGCTGTTGGCCAAAGCCCCGTTTCTTACAAGCTGAGCCTCGTCATAGGCTGCCTGAGTGCCCTCCGCACACGCGGTTGACTTCCCTTGGAGCCTGTGATTTGAGAAAGGGAAAGCAAGGCAGTGACACAGCACTTTCATTTATGTTCTAACTTTTGAGTCATGCACTGTCTTCTGTCTTATTCTGTTCCTTAGAAATGAGTCAATATGTCCAGTAATACCCTCAGCAGAGGGTATTACACTAAGGGTTAAATACTAGAATACAGGGAACGTTGGGGACTGGCTCTTCCCAAAAAAGATGATGGGAAAAATCTTAATTTTTATCTTTACCAAGATCCCACTAGTCAGTTGATATCTGACTTGTCAGTTTATATTTAATAGGGGTCAATCTCCAGTAAAAATGACTTCCCTGGTGGCTCAGATGGTAAAGTGTCTGCCTACAATGCAGGAGACCCAGGTTCAATCCCTGGGTCGGGAAGATCCTCTGGAGAAGGAAATGGCAACCCATTCCTACTCTTGCCTGGGAAATCGCATGGACAGAGGAGCCTGGTAGGCTACAGTCCATGGGGTCGCAAAGAGTCGGACACGACTTCACTTTCATTTCACTTTTTCTCTAGTAAAAGGGTTTAGTACAATGCACCTACCATTTCTGGAAGAGAACTCTGCCCATGCACAGTTTCTTAATTTCCATTTCCTCCTTGAGTTCTGTGTTCTCAGCACTTTGGTCTATGTAGACAGTTAGCTCTGTCTGGTCATATGGCTACCACGTATCTTGCAGAAAGACATGTTTAATCCTGTGCCATAGTGGCTTAGCCTCCGTCTCTTGTTCTGAAATTGACTGAGCCCAAGAAGTTTGCTTTTTAGTGATGTTTTTCATCTTGTGCCTGTATTTACTTCAACGTTTTTCTAAAACAAAACTACTGTGGTTGTTTCTGACACTTGTGCCCCTTGGGCTCTGATGCAAACCAAGGTCTCTGTCATGTGCTTCTCAAGACATTATCCATCCTCTGCTTGGAAATTCCTTAAGCTTCTCAGGCAGATTCCCTCATAATATTATGAAGGCAGTGAAAGCCCCCGCTACAATAATCTGTATATCACTTCAAAAACTATTCTGTATTTCTTTGAGGAGTTTCCATTTTAACCTCATAAATCCACACTCCTTTTCTTGACTGTGAATAGAGAAAATAATTTGAGGCAGTTGATCATTGGTGCCTTGCTGCTTATCAAAGCTTAGTGACAACAATTTAAAGGTAGAACCCCAGAAAGACTTTCCCAGCACACTGGAGATTCCGCTGCCTTGTAGTTTAAAAGCAACTATGTCAGGGTCTACAAATTTATAGGAAAGCTCCAGTTCTTTCTATAACTTAACTCTTGCCTCAGCTGCCCTTCAGCACTAAGACCTCTGCAGCCACTGACATCTCTTGTGGTTTCTTGTATGTAGCACATGGCAAGGATATTTCTAGTCAAGAAGCAACAACTGTAGCCCTGAGCCTGCCAAGGGCTTTCACTGTCTGAAGGATCTTTATCAAGGCCCTTCTAGACTTGTTCGTTTCTCAATCATGTCCGACTCTCTTTGTGATCTCATGGATCTCGAGGGTCCTCTCCTTTGTGTTCCCTGAATCTGGAGTGGGTAGCCATCCAGGGGATCTGACCCATGGAACCAAGATCTCCTGCACTGCAGGCAGATTCTTTCCTCTACTCCATGGTGTTCCCTAAGGCAAGAATATCATGTGCTTTTTAGTCTTAAAAGTGCTGGACCATGCCACAGGAGACCTGTCTGGTTCAGCAGCTGTGACTGTGCTCTTCCTGCCCAGAGGGTGGTTCCCAAAGAGATCAGTGGAAAGGAGTTCAGCATGTCTAGTTTATCTTCCAAATTACCAATTGGATAAATCGTTCACTTATGCTGTGTTTGAGTCAGAAAAGGGGCAGAAACCAGCTAGGAGCAGGTTACACTGATTGAGTGTCCTCCAGAGGAAGGGGACGTCAGGACTGAGAGGGGAAACTCTCTGCTTTAATGAAAGGATTGAAAGTCTCTCAGACATAGCACAGACTCAAGGAGAGATGCTTTTGGACTGTGAAATTGGAGAAGACTCTTGAGAGTCCCTTGAATTGCAAGGAGATCCAACCAGTCCATCCTGAAGGAAATCAGTCCTGAATATTCATTGGAAGGACAGATGCTGAAGCTGAAACTCCAATACTTTGGCCACCTGATGTGAAGAACTGACTCATTGGAAAAGACCCTGATGCTGGGAAAGATTGAAGGTGGAAGGAGAAGGGGAAAACAGAGGATGAGATGGTTGGATGGTTCCTCCAACTCAATGGACATGAGTTTGAGCAAGCTCCGGGAGTTGGTGATGGACAGGGAGGCCTGGCGTGCTGCAGTCCTTGGGGCTGCAAAGAGTCAGACACAACTGAGCAACTGAACTGAACTGAACTTTCCCTCGGAGCATGTTTGCTGCTGCTGCTAAGTCGCTTCAGTCGTGTCCGACTCTGTGCGACCCCATAGACAGCAGCCCACCAGGCTCCACCGTCCCTGGGATTCTCCAGGCAAGAATACTGGAGTGGGTTGCCATTTCCTTCTCCAGTGCATGAAAGGGAAAAGTGAAAGTGAAGTCGCTCAGTCGTGTCCGACTCTTAGCGACCCCATGGGCTGCAGCCTACCAGGCTCCTCCGTCCATGGGATTTTCCAGGCAAGAGTACTGGAGTGGGGTGCCATTGCCTTCTCTGTGGAGCATGTTTAGCTTTCTTGTAAAGCGTAGCTGTTTCTTTGTGATACTATCATCCCTCCACTATGGCATTTGAGGAAGCGGTGACCACATTCACTAGGAAAGAATCAGTTGTGCCAGAGGAAGCCACCCTCTTCCTCAGGGGCCCTTCATCTTGTGTATCATAGTGATCTGGTGTTAGATGCATTTCCCCCTTGAACCATCCTGCTTAAAACATCAGCAGTGATCCCCCAAATGCCAAATCCAACAAACATTCCTCAGTCCTCTTCCAGTGTGACCTCTTTGATATTTGAGACTATACTTTCGGAAATGGTATGTTTTATTTTTCAGTATCTCTTGTTCAAACCTTCTTCTGCCTTGACTTTCTTAAGGCTGAATTCTCCAGAGTCTTTGACCACCTCTCTGAAGTTTCCTTCCCATCCTCCTTGTCAGAGTCCTCGTCCTTTGAGCCTTCCTTAAAGGCAGGAACACCCCAGGTATCTGCCTGTAGCTCTGGTGTCTTCTAACAATGTGCTCCACTGAGGCAACACACTTTCTGGTGTGGGGTCTCCAACAACCTCCATGACAGTGCCTTGGAGCACGTTAACCCTAAGTCAAACTTCCGTGTAGTTTCAACGTTTAGAGTTAAGGTGTTCAGTACTATATATATATTTATTTATTTATTTACATAATGTTTTCCCTGAAACCTGTTTTCCCTCATATATTTCTTACTAATGCGTGGATGCTAAGTCACTTCAGTCGTGTCTGACTCTGTGTGACCCTATGGGCTGCAGCCTGCCAGGCTCCTCTGTCCATGGGATTCTCCAGACAAGAATACTGGAGTGGGTTGCCATGCCCTCCTCCAGGGGATCTTCCCGACCCAGGGATCGAACCTGTGTCTCTTAAGTCTACCTGCATTGGCAGGCAGGTTCTTTACCACTAGCACCACCTGGGAAGCCCATTCCTTCTTCAGTCAGTGGAATTCACATTTCTCAAGTCATGCAGATCGTAAACAAGATGATCATCTTTCATCTCCTCATTTTCCTCGTTTGTCTGGCTCATCTAGGCAGGCTGGAGGGTGTTTATCATAGGCATTTGTCGTACTGAGTTCAGTCCCAGCTCTCCCGTTTCATAGCTCTGTGATCTTGAGCAAGCTACTTCACTGCTCTAATCCTCATTTCCTGAATCTGTAAGGCATGTATGAGGACCAGAACATGCCTCAAGGGACTGTTATGAAGATTTAATGAGACAAAAGTGTGTGGTGCCCTTAATACAGCGATGGATGCAGAGAAATCAGGCCATGTATATTTTACTGCTGTTGACGTGTCGGTTCTGACTCTGGACTATCTTTTGATTGCAGTCCCTTTTTATACTTCCGCTGTCACTGCCTTTGTTTATTTCCTTTTCTTTTCCCATGGGGATTATTGCCTCTGACTAGCCTCCTTGTTTATAGCTTCTCACCCTTTAAATCCATCATTCATACTGTCACAAGCTTTCTCCTACTAAAGCCCAGACCTATTCATGCCACACTCTGCTGCTTTAATGCTCCAGTGGCTCCCTGTGGTCTGCAGGATAACATTCAGGCCCTAGTGTGGCATCCAGGCTCTCAGTAATCTGCTTACAACTTGCTTTCTTCATCACACACTTTGGGCTGTAGCCACACTGGACTCCACTGTTCCTGAGTGCATTTTCATAACCCTGTGACTTTTTTACCGAAAAAAAAAAAAAAGATCCTGCAGCCCCAGCCTGAAATTCTCTATCCTGTTCACCCATCAAATATGAGCTCACATTCCTTTCCTTTCTGCTCTGTTAGCACATTTCCCTCTTATGGTCCTCCCCATTTTTAACCTCATCACAGTGGTCTGTGTGTTCATTTCTGTAACAGCGTTGTAAGCTCCTCCAGAGCAGGGATCCTATCCAGTTCTTTGGACAGGGTCCCAACAGCGAGCTCAACGTGGCAGACGATTAGAAAACACTAATGTGAATGAATTTGTAAATCTAGTAAACGTTCTTAGTTAGGATATCATAACTGTGAGTTCTGCTCCTTCGCTAGATGGGTTTGCCTGTGCTTTGATCACTGTTTGCCTCTTCGTTCTTTCGATGGCCCTGAGGAAGGACGCACGTGGCCCGTGGCCGGCCCTGTGCCATGCTAGCCTGGCCACGAACAGCAGAGGCGCAGTGGGAGGCGGGATGTCCACAGTGGCATAAGTAAGGTATTAAACATTAAATCTGAGATATAACTGCTAGCGATCATAAATAAACAGATTAAGAGAAGATTTTTGATTAAAATAGTGAGAATAGCAGTGACAAGAATCCAGATGGAAGGTGTTTCCTGGAATCACTGTCTAGTCTCTCATACCCTGAGAATCATCCATTCTAACTTTACTTAGAAACACGTACAGTTAAAAGAAATGCTGCTTTATTTTGTACCACATAATCAACAGATACCTTTCCAGTGTTCATGCAGTTTTATTTCACACTTCCATTTATTTCTTGGGTTTTTGAAGTTCCAGGCCAAATATGAGCCCCGTGGAGTTAATGAACAAAAGCATTCTTTTCTGTCTCTACTAAAACCCTGACTATAGGCTGTTTCACAGTGAACACACCTCAGCTTCTTAAACAAGGTGCCAATATACCCTGAACCACTTTTAGAGAAAATTAAAGAAGGCACCTATCTCAGTGTCTTGTAGTGGAACCATTCTAAGTCTTCAAATGCCTGCTAATACAGTCTTTTTATTTTCAAAATAAATGAAAACTCCATTCACTTGGCTGAAACACAATTTATTTAAGTTTCTGCTTTTAAACATTTATTACCCCACATAATTCCTCCTGTGATTCTACTGTCCTAATTGTAAGACCTACCTTCAAACATAAATGCTAGCAAATATAAGTATTTTTGTCTCTCTTTTAAGTAAAATGTTGATTTCTTCCTAAATATAAAATCCATATTTGCCATAGAAAACAAGAAAATACAAAAAAAGGGAAAAATTTTGTTTTACCATCCAAATATAACTACTCTTTGTATTGCAACATTTTAGATATTTTCTTATATGTTTTACATTTTATATAGTTGTGGTCTGCTAGATAGAGTCTTGTAGAGTTATGTTCTTATCCTGTCATTTAACATTTAACACATTTCCCACATTAATTAAAATATTTGTATATAAAATTTAATGGCCATATTAATATATCATCATTTTTTAACCATTATCTTATTAATGAGTATTTTAGTGTGTTTTATGGTTTTAGTCTTTATAAATAATGTTGCTCTGAACAGTTTGTATTATAAAATGTTTCTTCATGGTTAGGATAGGCAGAAAATCAACTGTCTTTGAGGCCTATAGTTCTTCCCATTTCTAGAAACAGAAAGCCAGTTCCTACGGGAAATACATTACACTATCTTATTGAAATCAGTGTCAGCCATGCAATAGATGTGTGGCCGTGGTCTTCAGAACACTGCCTCATTTCCTGGAAACTATGATTGGTTCAGAGAAAGGCGTATGATACAGGCCAGGATAATCAGAGATTCTTTAAGGACTTCTTGGGTTGGGCTTTTCCTCAGGCTACTAACCTGGTAGGCAGCTTTTCTTGTTGTTAGGAGGAAGTCTGCCTGGATGATGGGGAAAAAGAACTTTGAATCATATCATTTAAACCATATATAGAACATTCCAACCCAACAGTCCCAGAATACATATTTTTTCCTCAAGTGCACTTAGACGTTTCTTAAGAATGGAGCTTAAGAAATGGAGCTTAGATCAAAAAACAAATCTTAACAAATTTAAAGTTGCAACCATATTAAGTATCTTCTCTAACCACAGTGCGATGAGTCTAGAAGTTAACAGAAAAGGAGAACTTGAAAAGTCACAAATATGTGGAAATTATACCACACTCTTGAACAACCAATGGCTCAAAGAAGAATTGAAAAGGAAAACTAGAATATATCTTGAGACAAATGAAAACAAAGCATACCAAAAGTGGGATGCAACAGAAGCAGTATTGAAAGGAAAGTTTATACCACTAAACACCTACATTATGAAAAGAAAAATTATCTCAAATAAGTGACCTAGTGGTACACATCAAGGAACAAAAAGATGAAGAGCAAACTAAACTCAAACATAGAGAGGGAAGAAAATAATAAAGATTAGAGAAGAAATGAATGAAATATAGAATAGAAAAAAGGAAAAAAGAATCAATGAAACTACAAGTTGATTTTTTAAAGAAGATAAAATTGACAAAACTTTAAGGTTGTCAAAACTTCCAAAAGATAAACAACATTGACCAACCAAGAAAATAAACAAAGGACTTCAGTAAATAAAATCAGAAAAGGAGACATAACAACTCTTACCACACAAATACAGAAGATTATGAGACTACTATGAACAACTTTATGCCAACAAATTGAATAATCTAGAAGAAATGAATAAATTCCTGGAAAAAATATAAGTTACCAAGATTGAATGATGAAGAAAGAGAATATTTGAACAGGACTAAAATTAGTAAGGAGATTGAATCAGTAATCAAAAAATTCCCAACAAAGAAAAGCTCAGGACCAGGTGGCATCACTGGTGAATTCCACCATTTAAAGAATTAATGCCAGTTCTTCTTAAATTCTTCCCAAAAATTGAGGAGTGGGGAATACCCCCAACATATTTTATGAGGCAAGAATTGCCATGATACCAAAGACAGAAAAAGCCATTACAAGAAAACTATAGGCCAGTACCCCCGATAGATATAGATACAAAAAATCTTTGCCAACATACTAGTGAATCAAATCAAACTCACAGCACATTAAAAGGATCAGATACCATGACCAAGTGGGATTTATCCCTGGGATGAAAGGATGGTTCAACGTGCAAAAATCAGTCAATGTGACATTTTACCACAGAGGATAAAATCACATGATCATCTCAACAGATGCAGAAGAAGCATTTATAAGCATTCAGCTGATTAAAAAGCACTCAGCAAACTAGGAATAGAATGAAATTTCCTCGACATAATAAAGACCATAATTTGGAAGGCCCACAACTAACATACATAATATTGAAAAACTGAAAACTTTTCTTATGTGGTCAGGAATGAATTAAGGATGCTCCTCCCCACAACTTCTATTCATCATGCTGGAAATTCTAGCCAGAGCATTAAGCAAGACAAAAAATGAAAGGCATTCAAATAGGGAAGAAAGAAATAAAATTATCAGTTTGCAGATGATATAATCTTATATATAGAAAATCCTAAAGATTCTACAAAAAGTTGTTAGAACTAATAAATGAATTCATAAGATGCAAGATATAAAATCAACATACAAAAATCAGTTGCATATCTATATGCTAATAGTAAACAATCTGAAAAGAAAATTAAGAAAATAATCCCATTTACAGTAGCATCAGAAGAAATAAAATACTTAGGAATAAGGTTTTCCCTGACGGCTCAGACAGTAAGGAGTCTGCCTGCAATGTGGGAGAGCCAGGTTTGATGCCTGCGTTGGAAAGATCGCCTGGAGAAGGAACTGGCAACCTACTCCAGTATTCTTGCCTGGAGAATCCCATGGAGCCTGGCGGGTTATGGTCCGTGGGGTCACAAAGAGTCGGACACGACTGAGTGAGTAATATTTAATACTTAGGAATAAACTTAATCAAGGAGGCAAAGCAATTTATACATTAGAAACTATAAGATATTAAGGAGAGAAATGAAAGAAGCTACAAAGAAATAGAAAGGCATTCTGTGTTCACGGTTTGGAAGACTTAAGATTGTTAAAATGTCTCTACTATCTAAAGCCATCTATAGATTCCGTGCAGTTCTTATCAAAATTCCAATGGTACTTTTTATAGAAATAGAATATATAATCTTAAAATTCATATGGAATCACAAAGGAATCTGAATAGACAAAACAACCTTGAGAAAGAACAAAGCAGGAGTCCTCTTGCACATATTACATATATAACATATATTAAGGAGTCCTTCAGGACATGTTACAAAGCTAGATCAAGAAATTGTCTTCCAAAGTCTTATATCAAATTGTATTCCCATAACATTTATTAAGGGAGTCCCTTTTACTGCATCCTTGTCAAAACTGAATATTCTCAATTTTAAGTGTTGGTTATATTTTATTGTCAAGAAATGATTTACCTGTTTATTTCTATTGCTTCTATTGCCTGTAAGTTTACTAATGCCTTTCCTTCATATAGAATTGGTTGTGTTTAAAATTTTTAAACATTGCTTCTCTGGTATATAAATAGCTCACTATTCTTCTGTTTGTCAGTGGAGGGTATGCGTTAAAGTGGAATAATGTGGGTGGTAAAGAGGCAATTAATTATGAAAAATTTTATTATTTTAAACTTGCATGTCAGTAAGTTAAAAAATTCAGAAACTCAGTCATTAGAATTCTTCCTTGCTATTTTCTTCTCCTTTCTACTAAAAGAGTAAGTAAACATTCTTGGAAATAGTGTGTATTTGAAGTCTGGTTGATTCCCTTAAGTTTGCAGGAAGAGAAAAACCGTATAGAACTGATGCATTGTAGAAGCATCTTTCTAAGAAGCCAAACAAGTACTAATAAGTCCATAAGCCCTGAGATTCTGTTCTCTATATTCCCAGTTGTCCTGTCCTTCAGGGGAGAGGCTTGTGATATAAAGTTTGCCATAGCAACTTCATTGATTCCCATGTATTTTGATAGGGACTATCAAACTTCTCACATGTCTTGGTCAACAGTACATTTCAAGTGTCCAGTGTAGTGCTTTACACAGAATCAGTGCTCAATAAAAATTTGTTTAATACCAACAAATGGATTTTAAAAAAAGAATTTCAATAGTGTTAGGATGGCTAGAGATTCTTCCTAACCCATATCACTTTTCAGTAATTAGGAAAATTACTTAGAAACTTTTGCCAAGACATTAGCAAGTACTTTTCTAGGGTTCAGAATTTTAGAGCCGCAAGGGACCTCAGAAAATATCCAGTCCAACTCCTTTATTTACACAAACTAAGATACACTTTTTAAAAGCAGAGACCAGATTGGAGGCCAGCTTTCCCATTTTAATCACTGTGCCTTTCCTTTGAAGGAAAACCACTTTGCATACATATAGTCATCAAATCTTGAGTTTGATCCCTGAAAGAGAAATGATAATTCATCTAATTTTTTTCATATGTCAGGATAGTGATTAAGTTTACAAATGAGTAAATATAATTTGTTTGTAGCTTTTCCCTTTGAATTTTAATGTGAATTTTATTTTGGTATCAGTGGGCTGAAATTTCCTTTGGCTAGAATTTCATAACAAAGATTGCTGATTGCCCATCAGAAACAATGTGAGCAACAAGACAATAGAATGGCAATTTGAAGTAGTAAAAACAAAATAAGGCTGTCAGTGAAAATTTCATACAGACGGATGAAAGTGAAAGTTGCGTCTGACTCTTTGCAGCACCATGGGCTGTATTCTCCAGGCCAGAATACTGGAGTGGGTAGCCTTTCCCTTCTCCAGAGGATCTTCCCGACCAAGGGACTGAACCCGGGTCTCTGACATTGCAGGTGGATTCTTTACCAGCTGAGCCACAAGAGAAGTGCAAGAATACCGGAGTGGGTAGCCTATCCCTTCTCCAGGGGATCTTCCCGACCCAGGAATCGAACTGCGGTCTCCTGCATTGCAGGTGGATTCTTTATCAACTGAGCTATCAGGGAAGACCATTCTTCAAAATAAGGATGAAATGAAACTATTTTCAGGTAGGGAAAATAGAAGAGATAAAAGTAAAGCAGCAAAAACAGAAAAATTAAAGTTTCCCATGGAGTTCTTAATAACACATTTTCATCACTGATATTTATAGAGCCCCTAAGTAAGAATATGATACTTTAGCAGTTTTTAAAAGTCATTTTCCCTTACTTTGTGTTCTTATTAGAGATGCTAATTTCTTCCAGGGTTATTGAATACTCAACATGAAAAAGTGCTACAAGGGTTATTAAGAGGAACAGATAAAAATTGTTCTTTTATGAAATTTATATGCAGATAAGAATTTACTTAAAGTACCATGAAACAATGTAGGAGCCAAGAGGGACTCTAAGACACCAGATAAAACACTGGGACTATATGGAAAGAAAAGGGAATACTTTAGAGTTGGAGAATGTAAGATAATTTTTGAGAACGTCTCTCAACTGGCCAGATTTGTTCATTATCCCTTTTCTCTTGTACACAATTTCTCTTTTTCTGTGGCTTCCTTCAAGATTTTCTTTGCCTTTACTTTCAACAACGTGACTATGATGTGCATAGGTAGAGTTTTCTGACATATTTTTTTGTTGTTCAGTCACTAAGTCATGTCTGACTATTTGTGACCCCAAGGACTGCAGCATTCTAGGCTTCCCTTTCCTTCGCTGTCTCCTGGAGTTTGATCAGACTCATGCCCATTGAGTTGGAGATGTCATCCAATCATTTCGTTCTCTCTCACCTCTTTCTCTTTTTGTCCTCAATCTTTCCCAGCATCAGGGTCTTTTTCAATGAGTCACATCAGGTGGCCAAAGTAATGGAATTTCAGGTTCAGCAACAGTCCTTACTATTTGTAATTTACTGAGTCTTTTTCTGTTTGTAAGTCAGTGTTTTTCTCAAACTTGAAAATTCCTGTACATTGTTTTTCAAATATAATTTTCTTTCCCAGTCTCATTCTCTTCTCTTTTTAGGACTCCAGTTAAACATAAATTAGACTAGTATGGATTTTTTTCCATACATACCTGACGGCTTGTTTATTTTTCTTCACTGTTTTATCTTTCTGTTGCTGAAATCAAATTTACTGACTTTTCTAAGCCAATGAGTAAATTTTAAAATTTCAGTTTTGGTTCTTTTCCATCCTAGCATTTTTTTTTTTTTTACAGTTTCCATTTTTTTTTTTCTGCTGAAATTCCCTACCATTGCACTCATTAAGATTAAGTTTGTCTTTTTAAGATAAATATATGATATTGCTTCAAGTTCTTTCTCTTCCATCTCAGATTTGGTTTCTATCAATTACCTTTTTTCTTCACTATGGATTAAAATGTTTTGTTTCTTTGAATGTCTTTTGATTATTTAAAGGAAATACCGGACTTTTCAATTAATACATTGTAGAGACTATATGTTTTTGATTTTTTCTGAAATATATTCATTCTTGCTTCCAAAAAATATTATTATAAACAAAAAAGGCAGAAAAAAAGGTACATATTATATGATTCCATTCTATAATATTCTAGAATAGACAAAACTATAGAGGCAAATCAGGGTAGTGCTTGTCTGGGACAGGGAGTGATGTGAATTGATTGCAAGGGGGCATGAGGGAAACTCTGTTGTTGATACAAATGTTTTCTATCTTGAATGGGGTAGTAATTATATGGTTACTGGTTAAAAGTCATCAACCCAAACACCTCGTAATGTGTAAACTTTCTTGAATATAATTTATAACTCAGTAAAGTATTTGAAATGTAAAAAATATTTAAACATTGTTAAACACTAAAATTATGTGTTACAGATTTGTGTTGAATTTATAAAATGTGTTATATTTTGAAATGTTTGAGATGAAAAAAATTGAGAGAAGTTTTGTTTTACTCACTTTGGTATACCTCTAATCCTAGCATGTTGCTCACTGAAAGTTACTGCTCAGTACATTATTTACAAAATTCATGTTTACTTCCAGAAAGCCAGTTACCTTGAAAGGTCAAATGACCTGGATATTTGAACATATCCTATTCATCTCTAAGCTAAAGGCATCAGTTCAGTTCAGTTCAGTTCAGTTGCTCAGTCGTGTCCGACGGCAGCACACCAGGCTTCCCTGTCCATCACCAACTCTCAGAGCTTGTTCAAACTCATGTCTATCCAGTCAGTGATGCCATCCAACCATCTCATCCTCTGTTGTCCCCTTCTCCTCCCGCCTTCAATCTTTCCCAGCATCAGGTTCTGTTCAAATGAGTCAGTTCTTCACATCATGTGGCCAAAGTATTAGAGTTTCAGTTTCAACATCAGTCCTTCCAATGAATATTCAGGACAGATTTCCTTAAGGATAGACTGGTTGGTTCTCCTTGCAGTCCAAGGGACTCTCAAGAGTATTCTTCAACACCACAGTTTAAAAGCATAAATTCTTCAGTGCTCAGCTTTCATTATAGTCCAACTCTCACATCCATACATGACCACTGGTAAAACCATAGCTTTGACTAGATGGACCTTTGTCAGCAAAGTAATGTCTCTGCTTTTAAGTATGCTATCTAGGTTGGTCATAGCTTTTCTTGCAAGGAGCAAGCATCTTTTAATTTCATGGGTGCAATCACCATCTGCAGTGATTTTGGAGCTCAAGAAAATAAAGTTTCTCACTATTTCCATCGTTTCCCCATCTATTTGCCATGAAGTGATGGGACCTGATGCCATGATCTTAGTTTTCTGAATGTTGAGTTTTAAGCCACCTTTTTCACTCTCCTCTTTCACTTTCATCAAGAGACTCTTCAGTTCTTCTTCACTTTCTGCCATAAGGGTAGTGTCATCTGCATATCTGAGGTTATTGATATGTCTCCTGATAATCTTGATTCCAGCTTGTGCTTCTTCTAGCCCAGCATTTCGCATGATGTATTCTGCGTATAAGTTAAATAAACAGGGTGACAATATACAGCCTTGACATACTCCTTTCTCAATTTGGAACCAGTCTGTTGTTCCATGTCCAGTTCTAACTGTTGCTTCTTGACCTGCATACGGGTTTCTCAGGAGGCAAGTAAGGTGGTCTGGTATTCCCATCTTTCTAAGAATTTTCCACAGTTTGTTGTGCTCCACACTGTCAAAGGCTTTGGCACAGTCAATAAAGCAGAAGTAGATTTCTTTCCGGAACTCTCTAGCTTTTTCGATGATCCAGCAATTTGATCTCTGGTTCCTCTGCCTTTCCTAAATCCAGCTTGAACGTCTGGAAGTTCATGGTGCATGTACTCTTGAAGCCTTGCTTGCAGAATTTTGAGCATTACTTTGCTGGTGTGTGAGATGAGTGCAATTGTGTGATAGTTGGAACATTCTTTGGCATTGTCTTTCTTTGGGATTGGAATGAAAACTGATCTTTAAAGTTAAAGGCTTAGTTTCCTAAAGGAGAGATCTTTATTTTAATAAGTAATGAATCTTTGTTCTTATCAAGTTCTGTGCAGTAACTTACATCATTTGGTGTTTCCAACACCTCAACCTAACCACTTTGATCCACATTCTCCTTTAATCCAAGTCCTACTAGGAAATTGGTTCAAAACTGTACCAAATGAAGTATGGATAAAAATAAATCTCTGTCAGAGAGGTATGGTAAACATTAGCAATGCAGGAGACACAGAAACTGTAGGTTTGATCCCTCAGTCAGGAAGATTCCCTGGAGGAGGGCATGGCACCCCACTCTGGCATTCTTGCCTGGAGAATCACATGGACAGAGGAGCCTGGCGGACTACAGTCCATATAGTCACTCAGAGCTGGACATGCCTGAGCGACTGAGCATGCACCCTCGCATGATTGATTTCTGTGGAAGATTACGTTTTATCATGTGTGAATGTCTTTTCCCCCCACAGCTTTAGTGAGATATTACTGACATAGAACATTGTGTAAATTTCAGGTATATAATATGATGATAAGATGCACATATCTGTTACTGCATTGTTACCACAGCATTAGTTAAAACATTAATTCCCTCATATAATTACATTTTTTTTTGATGGTAAGAATGTTCATGATCTATTCTCAGCAACTTTCATGTATATAATACAGTGAATGTCTTTTAGAAAGTGGATATATTAATTTCAGCTCAGACAGTTGCTCTCTGAAAATGAGATCGGGGTGAAGAGCAGAAATTTAAGTTTATGTGGGAAAATTTGCTTCAAATTGGGCTGAAAAGATCCATTATAATACAGTGCACTTGGAAACTGTCAGGCTTGTGAGTTGCCAAATGCTCCTTGGAATGAAAAGCTGCAGGCGATTTTGAATCTGAGCCATTTGCTGTCACATAAATAGGAAGGCCAACTTCCTTAAAGATTTACATTCTCTTCAACTCTGGATATCAGAAGATCACTGATAATTATAAGTGTGATTTTGTACTAAATGTCTGTATCAGAACTCTTTTGTCTTTTCTTAGGAATGCATTCTTGAAGCTCAAGTCCCTGCGTATAATTTATCTGGGATAAAAAATGGGATCCCTTTCAGTTTTGATTATAAAGCTCTTTGGGGCTCTTTTCCATCAGTCTAATTTGCTGCTTTTCATACTTGCTGACAGATATTAATATAATATTTTTACTTTAAAAATAAAGGATAAGGTAACTAACTTGTGGAAGATACTTAGTGATAGGGTATTTTTTACAATAAAATTTATTTGACACATTTGGAAAAATACTTCTAAATATTTTATTAATTATTATAACTGTATCCTATGTAAATAATCCTCCATATAGGTCAAATTACTTACCAGGCAGTGAAATCCATGCTATATTACTAACAGATTAGGCCTTGATATATAGCTCTGGACATATTAATACAATAACAGAAGTGAAGTAATAAATCATGACCTGATTAAGGTCCTTCACTCATCAGATGAGAACTCAGAGCTCAGTAAGATAAATCACTGATCTTCTCATTCTGACTTACTGTCTCTCACTCTCCTCCCACTTTCCCTCCGCCTTCATTTTAAAAATAAAAATAATTGCCTACAACAAGCTATTCTTTTTCTGAAGATCAGCCTGAAGCCAGTGCTCTAATGAACAAACTCCACATTAAACCTTGTGAACTCTTACAAACAAGGACTATACTTTTAAGGTCTTTTGGAGAAACTAAAATGGTGTGCACACTAGAATCCAGTTGATTTTAAAGACAGATCACACGGACCGGGAGTGGGGCATTTGTGGAGTCCCAGGCCCCTGTGGACCAATGTGCTGTGTATTTTCATTCAGCCTTAACCTAGACACCTTTGCTTGACTGCAGATAACATTGACACCCTAGACATCAGAAAATTAAAGGCCACTGGGATTGCATAAATAAACAAATATTGTATAACCATGCATGCAAGTAGGAACTTAAGTTGTGTGTTTCATCAAAAGGCAAGTGAAAGACTTATGTAAATATAAACTTGTATATAAAATTGGGTATAAATGATAAAATTGTATATAAAGTGTAAAATTGTATATAAATAAAATGGAAGTCTCAATTCAATAGCTGAAAGTTATAAAGTAATTAGACCAATGATTAAAAATATTATAGATATATCTATATCTATAAAATATGTGTTGATGTAGTTGTATAGTACATAGATATATACGATTTAGATGTGTCTATGAATATATACATAGATAACCATATAAGATATACATATAAATTATAAATAGATATCTATAAAACTTTCAATCATTGGTCCTGCTGTTCTATGGTGCTTTTCAGCTACTGAGTTGTGATTCTCAATTTCTGAAATATGTATCATTTATACACTTCGTGTTCAAGGAAATATTTTCAAATCTTTCTCCTTCTTTCATAAGTAGAACATTTTTCCAATGTGTTCACAGTCAAGAATTAAAAATAGATGAAAAATCTTCTATGCCAACTACTTTTATAGGATACATATCCTAAATGTTGACATTTTCACCATGAGTTTCCTTTAGTGACATCAAAAGGGTAATAATGAAAATATGATAAACATATTCATCATGAAATTACTAACTTTATTTTTTTATGCTTCGAGTTGATTAGCATTGATAAATTTATGCTCTACCATGATTGTTCAGCATAGAGTCTTGTGAATTCCACTGCTGTTTATAGCATATTTTCCTATTCCACTAATGTGTGTGTGTGTGTGTGTATATATGTGTGTGTGCATATATATATATATATATATATATTATATATATATATATATATATATATATATGAAACATCTTCATTTCAGATGTATGTTTTTATTTGCAGTTATAGGGTGTCAGTGATAAAGAAATGATGGAGTCCACATTGTCCCTGCTGTAGTATAATCCAATTCTGAAACTAAGAAATGGTAGTACTTTTATCCTTGACAAAATGTAATGTGCAAACAGTTATACTTTTCTATTCTGCTGATTTAAATTTCCCATGTTAAAATAGAAACTGCAGCGTATGTGTGCATTTTAAAACTCTGTCAGTATTGTTATTACTTCTAAACCAAATGTCTGTGTAGTGTCTGGTGAATGTAAACAGATACAGTATCTTTGATAACCTTGCATCATCTGATTACTGATTGTGCACAAAGGTAGAGGTGTCGATAAACACCTTTAAAATTTTTCTCATCTGGGTTGCCAGAGACAAGGCAGTTTTCTTTTAGGGGGATTCTTTAGAATGCTTTAAATGCCAGCAAATTTTCATTTACTAAATTGCAAGTTTTAAAGTAAAAAAACGGATGGGAGGTTTTGTTTATTTGTTTGTTCTGGTATCTTTGTGATTATTCAAGTAACATTAGAAGCAGACAAGAAGTCCTGGACTTAAGATGAGAACACACTAGATGGTGCTGTTATCCTGACAGCAGTGCTGGTTAGACTAAGCTAGAATAAAAGAAATCATGTGCAGGGTGCCTATTGGATTTTGTCTTTCACCAGGATACACTAATATAAGATTATATAATTCACTTTCACAGCATTTGTATTTTACTCATAAATGACTTGCTGAAGTGTTGCTTTAGCACAACCTTGTTTTAATAAAGATGTGCATGTGTGTGAATGGGAACATACACATGTGTTCAGGATGGGGCAACTGTTCTGGTTTTACCTAATTTTATCTCCTGGGTCTGTCTTTCTTTTTTCTTGATTAATTTTTTTTTATTGAAGGATAATTGCTTTACAGAATTTTGCTGTTTTCTGTCAAACCTCAACATGAATCAGCCCTAGGTATACATATATCCTCTCCCTTTTGGAACTCCCTCCCATCTCCCTCCCCATCCCACCCCTCTAGGTTGACACAGAGCCCCTGTTTGAGTTTCCTGAGCCATACAGCAAATTCCCGTTGTCTATCTATTTTACATATGGTAATGTAAGTTTCCATGTTACTCTTTCCATACATCTCACCCTCTCCTCCCCTCTCCCCATGTCTATAAGTCTGTTCTCTGTGTCTGTTTCTCCACTGCTGCCCTGTAAATAACTTCTTCAGTACCATTTTTCCAGATTCCATATATATGCATTAGAATACAATACTTATCTTTCTCTTTCTGACTTACTTCACTCTGTATATTATGTTCTAGGTTCATCCACCTCATCAGAACTGATTAAAATGCATTCCTTTGTATGGCTGAGTGATACTCCACTGTGTATATGTACCACAACTTCTTTATCCATTCATCTGTCGATGGACATCTAGGTTGCTTCCATGTCCTAGCTATTGTAAATGGTGCTGCAGTGAACAATGGGATACATGTGTCTTTTTCAATCTCGGTTTCCTCGGGGTATATGCCTAGGAGTGGGATTGCTGGGTCATATGGTGGTTTTATTTCTAGTTTTAAAAACATGGAATGCTTCACGAATTTGTGTTTCATCCTTGTGCAGGGGCCATGCTAATTTTCTCTGAAGACACACAAGGTTCCCATCAGATTTCCCTGGACGTGGCTTACATCTTCCCAGCCGTTTGTCCCTCATGTTTTTTTTCCCTCCTATGGGGTGACTCTATCACCTGTTTCTAACAATGTCTTGCTTGTTCTCCAAGATCAAGTTCAAATGGTAAGCCTTCCAGGAAGCTGTTCCTGATGGCTTCAGTTATTCATTTTTTACTTTGAATTTCTGTAACTCCTTCTT
This sequence comes from Okapia johnstoni, assembly GCA_024291935.2. NCBI lineage: Eukaryota > Metazoa > Chordata > Mammalia > Artiodactyla > Giraffidae > Okapia > Okapia johnstoni. The sequence continues at coordinate 5,355,459 of CM044327.1, forward strand.
GTATTTTTCTTGTGCATATCATCCCTGCCTTGTGTTATTTGTATACTTACTATCCTGTCAACTCCTGGAAAACAAGGACAATTTTAATGCAATTTTGTCTCCTTCCTGTTCCTTTATCAACTTTTCCATAAGGTACTACATCTTGAATGTAACTGGTACTCACAGATGTGCATGCAAGAAAGGATTAAAAGAATTATGAAATGAATTTCTTTTTTTTTTTTTGACCATTCGAGAACAACAATTAATTGCCTGGGAAAGAAATGATCCACAATATTAATAACAGCTTTCTTTGTGTATAGCCTAAGTAGTATTTACATATTTTCTCATTTTAAAACATTCTATTGGGTTGTGTTTTTTTTTTTTTTGGCTGACACACAGAATCACTGACTCAAACAACTAAAAGAGTGGGTTTGAAGCCACTCTCTGAGGGATCTAGGATTCCCAGTTTAGATTTTTTGCTTCAACCTAAAAAGCGAAATGCATATGACTTTGAATATTTTAATGACTATCTGATCAAGATGGGAATTAAGGTATCAGAAATTATCTGAAAGTGACAATATTGAGCCTGTGATATAGTAGGATCCAGATGAAAATCTTTGCTGCTCGCCGAAAATGACTTATTATACACGTTGAGAAATCTCTTCATTGATTCTCTTCCGACATAGACAATAGGGTGTGAACTTTTTTCAGCTATAAAACGGCAGTAATTTATGTACCTCACAGAGGTTTTAAGATGATCAAATAGCATGGCATATACACAGCAGCCTGCTTAGAGCCGGTTTATATTCGTTTTCTTCTTTTCATCAGAGTCAGACAGTCTCTTTTTAGATAATTACATCAAAGCCCAGGCCTCCTGGCTTCAAGTTTAGGGCGCTTCTACCTGATGGATGCTGTTCTGGTTTGCCTTTACATCGGTCGACTGAAAAAAATGTACAACTTGAGAGTTGTGAGTTCAGTTTTATTTGGGGCAAAATGAGGCCTGCAGCCCTAGAGGCAGCATCTCAGAGAGCTCGGGGAGACTGCTCCAAAGCGGCAGTGGGAGAAAGTCAATATACAAGGTTTTGGTGAAGGGGGAGTTTGGTATCATGAAGCACTCATGCGACAAAAAGTTTTTTGTTAGTCATGAGGATCTATGTTACCATGAAGGGATTCAGTGCTTCTCTAGGTATGAGCTGCAAGGATTGAGATAATAAAATCAGTTCCTAAAAGCATCCAACTTGCCAATTTGTAGTTGACACATACTTTAACTTGTTTTCAGTTACAATAGTTTTCCTTTTGCATCTGTAAAGAATATAGTCATGTCAGGGAAATACAGGTTAAGCTGTAGATGCTGCTCAATATTAGAATTTCCACAATTATAAGCAGTCGATATTTTAGACATTTGTTCATTTCCTTTCCAGTATTTCTAAACTTTGAAATAAAGTCAAAGCATGGGTGACTAGAGCATTTGATCCTTCACTCATAATTTGCTGTCTTTTTTGAGACTGTGAATTAAATGACCCCTTTGGCTATATTGGGCTTCCCTGGTGGCTCAGATGGTAAACAAAAATCTGCCTGCAATGCGGGAGACCTGGGTTTGATCCCTGGGTTGGGAAGATCCCTTGGAGGAGGGCATGGCAACCCACTCCAGTCTTCTTCACTGGAGAATCCCCATGCGCAGAGGAGACTGGCAGGCTACAGTACACGGGGTCGCAAAGAGTCAAGGACACGACTGAGTGACAATACATTGGCTGTATTTGTGTTTCTGGCTTAATCAGTAAGAGCATTCAGATTCTTAGTTGTAAATAAGGTGCCCCTTGACCTCCCTGATGTGTCTTCCAATTATCAGAGCTGGAATTGAAGCACCTCTCTCCCCACCCCTCCAACCCACCATCTTCAAGGCTTCATAGATTAACAAAGGTCTAGACTTCTGAGTCGGCACTGCATCTGCCTGATAAGACCTTGTGTCTTCATTTTAGTAACAGCAATCTTGTGTTCTCCCCATGAGAACCCTAAAAGTCCAGTTTTTACTGGTTGTGTTTTTGATAACCAGCTCATAGTTTCTTTTCTGTGAGAGCTCCTAATCTGATGATGATTTTTTATATTAGCTTTTTTTTTTTTTTTTAATGTGAAGCTTCTGGAGATTAAGATCCATCTGGGCAGGTAGTTCTAGGTTACTGACCCAAAGAACTATAGGAAAACATTTAAAGAGATTTATTGAGAATGACTGTATACCCTAGAAAGAGAACCAAATGGACATCAAATAATTCTGATAGGAGAATCCATCTTCATTTCCTCTTCACCAGGAATCGTGCTAATAACACTTTGTCATCGTGATTAACAGAATGACCCTTTCCAGGCCTGCTGCCTCCTCCATTCTGATCCTGGTCTGTGCCCAACAAGTGATATAGAGAACTCCTAGCATCCAGCACTCTTAAAACTACTTTCAGATTCTACATTTCTGCTGATGCAATTGCTGAGTTTGCCTCAAATATTAAATGTTTATTACTCACTTTTTATCAGTGTTTAAAGTGCCCTGGAGAATGCTGGTTGCCAAGTTGGGAGGTTAGTATGGGAACGGCTGGTTTCCAAGGTCTCTGCCTCCATGAGCTCTGTTTTCAGCTCTCTCTGAACTGCCTGCTTGCCTGCAGCAAAGAGGAGGGTTATCGTCCACATTTTCTCATGAGAAGAGTTCCCTCTTGGCTTGAAGCACAATTTGTAAATAATAAATGCAACCATATTAAAATTCTTTTCATTTTACACAATTTAACATCCCTCTTGGTAGCAATGGTTCAGGGAAATACTTGTTTGTATTTTTGCACTGTTTTTTCTGAAATTCTTGCTCATTATGGTGAGGGTTAGGATTATACCCTAAGCTAAACTTTGTTATCATATGAATTACAAGAACAATGTTTGGCTTTGGGACCTGATTAATTCAGCACACTCTGTTGATGCTTCCAAGTTTTAAATGTACAGGGGATTTGTTGTTGGTATTTTAGTTTGTTTTCTTCTATATATTCACAAGCAGCTTCCAACCTCCCATTCACAGGAAGACATCTAGAAGGAACAGCATTGCCTAGTCTTCAGTCTCTATATAATTCAGTGTATAGCATGTTTACATTCTTATGGGAAAAAAAACTTCAGATTCTATACGCGATGACTCTCATCAAAATTCCTTGAGAAATTTTCATAATCTGTTATGTATTTTATGTCCAAGAAGACAACAAAAAATTTAAAAACTAACTTATTAATTAGCGAAAGCAGTCACAAGACTGGTTTGTCACAAGAGAAACCAGATCCAAATTCATCATCAAAGTCTGTTAAAATCTTTTTTTTAATAAATTAGGAAGTAGAAAGACACACCATGGATTTCAAACGCCTTATTGAAAGTTCTTGAGTCATTGGCAGTGATTTCCCAGACAACTGGAGGTCTGTTAATAGTGAACATATTTAAGTCATTAAATGACTGCATAGCTTTGATTGACAGAAATCCTAATTAAACATTTCTGGGAGTGGTTTTATTTGGTTTGGCAGAAATGGTTGTCAACAAGTATTGCATTGCAAGAAAGAATCATGCGAGCATCACTGAAGCCATCTTTGAAATGTGCTTCCTGGTTTGGCAGGACACCTGCAGAAGATGATGGATGACCAGTAGGCTATTCTGAAACACTGCTGTGTGTTAAGAAATGGGATGGTTGCAAGGAGGGTATGGAGGAGAAATGCCTTCAAGTTTCTCTAAATTACAACCTCAACAATACTGAATGGGGGATGAATCCCTAAGAAAGAACAGTAGCATGTACCAGTCAACCTGAATCTAAGATAAATGTGCAAACAAGGTTAGATAGTTGAAAAATATTCTGAGAGCAGTTTACAGCCCAAGGACTGCATTACTTTATATATAATGGAAGACACAATGTATCTTTCCTACAGGAATTATACATACCTATAGTGACATAATTAAATAGGATTTATTGCTGTATATTAAGAATATTAATAATTGATCTGGCAAGTTTAAAGAAGCATATTTTATGAAACTAATAAAATTTTTGAAGTAAATGTCATTTGGATCTGTTACTTTTCACTTACACCCAAAACTCTAAACACTTTTTTTTTCATGTGTAAAGCTTCTGTCTCCTATGGAGATACTCAGCTGTAAACACCTTATTTACCTTTCTCTAGAAAGCCCATTAATTCTAAAACCTGTCTTGTTAATTTCAATTCTCAATTCTCTACAAGAAAATTTTAGATACCAAGGGAATATTTCATGCAAAGATGGGCTCAATAAATGACAAAAACAGTGTGAACCTAACAGAAGCAGAAGATATTAAGAAGAGGTAGCAAGAATAATCAGCAGAACTATACAAAAAAAGATCTTAAAAAGATCTTAATGACCCAGAGGATGTGATGGTTGGATGGCATCACCAACTTGATGGACATGAATTTGAGTAAGCTCTGGGAGTTGGTGATGGACAGGGAAGCCTGGCGTGCTACAGTCCATGTGGTTGCAAAGAGTCAGACATGACTGAGTGACTAAACTGAACTGAACGACCCAGAAAACCACGATGGTGTTGTCACTTACCTAGAGCCAGACATCCTGGAATACGAAGTCAAGCAGGCCTTAGGAAGCATCACTAGGAACAAAGCTAGTGGAGGTAATGGAATTCCATTTGAGCTATTTCAAATTCTAAAAGATGATGCTGTTAAAGGGCTGTACTCAATATGCCAGCAGATTTGGAAAACTCGGCAGTGGCCACAGGACTGGAAAAGGTCAGTTTTCATTCCAATCCCAAAGAAACGCAATGTTCAAACTACCGCACAATTGCACTCATCTCACATGCTAGCAAAGTAATGCTCAAAATTCTCCAAGTGAGGCTTCAACAACACATAAATGGAAAACCTTCAGATGTTCAGGCTGGATTTAGAAAAGGCAGAGGAACCAGAGATCAAATTGCCTACATTTGCTGGATCATCGAAAAAGCAAGAGAGTTTCAGAAAAACATCTACTTCTGCTTTATTGATTACACTAAATCCTTTGACTGGGTGGATCATAACAAACTGGAAAATTCTTCAAGATATGGGAATACCAGAACACCTTACATGCCTTCTGAGAAAACTGTATTCAGGTCAAGAAGCAACAGTTAGAACCAGACATGGAACAATGGACTGGTTCCAAGTTGGGAAAAGAGTATGTCAAGGCTGTATATTGTCACCCTGCTTATTTAATTTATATGCAGAGTACATAATGTGAAATGCCAGGCTGTATGAAGTATAAGCCAGAATCAAGATTATCAGGAGAAATATCAATGACCTCAGATACGCAAATGACACCACACTTATGGCAAAAAGTGAAGAAGAACTAAAGAGCCTCTTGATGAAAGTGAAAGAGGAGAGTGAAAAAGTTGGCTTAAAACTCAACATTCAGAAAACTAAGATTATGGCATCCAGTCCCATCACTTCATGGCAAATAGATGGAGAAACAATGGAAATGGTGACAGACTATGTTCTTCGGCTCCAAAATCACTGGAGATGGTGATTGCAGCCATGAAATTAAAAGACGCTTGCTCCTTGCAAGAAAAACTATGACCAACCTAGACAGCATATTAAAAAGCAGCGACATTACTTTGCTGACTAAGTTTTGTCTAGTCAAAGCTATATGGTTTTACCAGTAGTTATGTACGGATGTGAGAGTTGGACCATAAAGAAAGCTGAGCGCCGCAGAAATGATGCTTTTGAACTGTGGTGTTGGAGAAGACTCTTGAGAGTCCCTTGGACTGCAAGGAGATCCAACCAGTCCATCCTAAAGGAGATCAGTCCTGAATATTCATTGGAAGGACTGATGTAGAAGCTGAAGCTCCAATACTTTGGCCTCCTGATATGAAGAACTGACTCATTTGAAAAGACTCTTACTGGGAAAGATTGAAGGCGGGAGAAGGGGATGACAGAGGATGAGTTGGTTAGATGGCATCACCGACTTGATGGACATGAGTTTGAGCAAACTCTGGGAGCTGGTGAAAGACCGGGAAGCCTGGGGTGCTGCAGTCCATCGGGTTGCAAAGAGTTGAACACAACTGAGCGATTGAACAATGACAACAGAAATCCTGTTAATTCTGAAAACTGACCTCTTAATTCTATTAGATTTAAGGGAATTTAAATTGTTCTGTACAATTTGACAATAATGAAAAAACATCGTAGTGAACACCAGGATAAAATTCTAAGTGATACAAAACCCTGTACATTGCATGATGCTATGAATCTGCCATGATGGAATGAGGGAATAGCACCTTTAATTTGCAGAGAAGACATTTTCATATGCACAAAAGATTTTGGGGAAATAGGTGCTTGATGTTAAGATATTGACAAATGAATTAGCCAGACATTGACTTTTGAAACTGGGACATATTAGTTTAGGGCTGTACAGCATTGGTATATCCCAGAGTAAGTCGATGTGGTAGCCTCAGATGTGGACTCAGACCAAACTGTATCTCACTCTCTCACTTTACTCTCTCTATCCCCACTGGCCTCTCCCACACTCTTACTATCTTTTGCTTAAGTCTGAACCTTAGCATTATTGCAATAATATAGTTCGCTTGTACCAACAACTTTCTTGTCAGGAGACATCTGTTCTGTTATGAACAGTCTCTCCTAGTAAAGCATCATTCATGTCTTACTTGTAAAGCAAATCACATTTTTGGGGTCCCTAGATAGCAAAATACTGCTGAAAAAACAAACTGTGCAGAAATATTAACTGTGGCACATTAATATATGTATTCTGAGCACTTTTTGTTTGTCTACCATTGATGCCATGTGATTCTGATAGTATGAGCTGCTGACCTCTTGTCTCTGGAACCACAGAGGACTCATCAATGTCCTCCCTAGAAGCTTGTAGTGGGCTGATTGCCATGGAGATCCACACAATGAGAATATGATGCTGTATTTTAGGCACTTTGGTCCAAAATGCTAAAAGCACAACTGATAAAATGTTGCAATTGTTCTGAGTGACTTTCGAAGCTTGAACCAATAGTGTCAAGCTACCTGTGAAGTTTCAGTCAGTCATCTGGGTTGCTTTGCTTCATGGACATAAGACATCTGGATGGTAGATCTGAGCTTCTGATTAACATCCTGATGGCTTTGTATTTTGCTGTCAGGCTCACTGCTTGCATTTATAAAATGAGATTCTCTGCTTTGGGGCCAGATTATTACTTTCTAAGCGCCAGTCAACTCCACATGTAACAGCTTATATTGGATGTGTTGTTCTTTGCCTACATAGAGGCTTGAAGTGGGGTATAAGAGAGAAATTATTGTAGTTTGGGTAAATATTTCGGTACCAGATGCCAACCTTGGATGTTGTTAGGGCTAAAAGTAATGTGTCAATCAGTGTCCAGTTAAGAAAAAAATATCATGTTATGTATTTCAAGCGTGAGGGATTGAGTACAAAGGACTTATGAGGACTGGCGGGGCAAATGGGAGGAAGAGAAGGATCCAAGGGAGTAAAAAGGAAGGAGTGATGTGCAGAGATCAGGATCCTGCCAGGGCTCCTAGCTCGACCCCCCAGAACTTGCAGCTTTCTGGAGTTTCCAAGAGCCGCAGGCACCACAGCCCATCCTCACCACCCCGACAACAGAAGTCCCCAGCTGCCAGCAGCGTCCACTGCTGTGGGAACCAGAGCAGGAAACTTCTCTGTCCCTCCTGCCTTCTGATCTCTTGACCACACTTTCAAATGACAGAACTGAACAGGGAGCTGAATGACCAGGGAAGGGAGTGTGGGGAACCTAGTCTGCAGAACCCCGGAACCCAGCGCAGACAATGGGGGTTGGGGGTGGAACTAGAGATGAGGGGTGAATGAACAGCACCAGGCCCAACAGAGTCAGGGTGTTCTGCTTGGTTAATGTTTTATCCTCATAAAGTCAGATGATCATTAACATCAAACACAAGACACAAAGATTGGTTATAAAGGGAGGCACAGACAGGGGAGAGTTGTTACCGAAGCACAGGGAGTGATCAGTGGAGTTTGTAAAGGTGGGAAGGACACTTTCCTGTATAGCCTGTCAGCCTGCCTTTCAAGTAAACTAAGGCAGCAGAGCTTTTAAAAATTACTACTTTTAGTTTCTCAAGCAAGGTATAAATGTATTCTCTTTCTAAGACATTAGATTCTTTATTGAAGTATAGTTGACATACAGTATCATGTTAGTTGCAGGTATATAGCACAGTGACTTGACAATCAAATACGTTATGAAATGTTCACGAGGCAAGCTCAGTCACGTCTGCCACCCATAAAAAATTACTCCAGTGTTATTGACTCTTTTCCCTATGCTGGGACATATTCATTTTATAACTGCCCGTATTTATATTATAGTTGAAAGTTTGTATCTCTTTGTTGCTGTTTAGTCGCTCAGTCGGGTCCAGTTCTTACTGTTGCTTCTTGACCTGCATACAGATTTCTCAGGAGGCAGGTAAAGTGGTCTGGTATTCCCATCTCGTTAAGAATTTTCCACAGTTTGCTGTGATCCACACAGAGGTTTTAGTGTAGTCAGTGAAGGAAGCAGAATTGTATCTCTTAATCTCCTTCCTCTATTTTTGCAACTCCTTCACCCCGCTCCCCTCTGTGACCAGCACTTTATTCTCTTTATCTGAGTCTGTTCTGTTTTGTTTGTTTTGCTTTCATTTTTAACAAATAAATGAGACCATCCATGTTGTCATAAATGGCAAGATTTCATTTATTTTTATGACTAATATTCTATTATATATATATATATACACACACATATATATATAGTGTGTCCACACACATATTGTATAAATATAAACAAGCACATCTTCTTTATCCACTTAACCATCCATTGATGGGCGTTTTCAGTTCAGTTCAGTTCAGTTCAGACGCTCAGTCATGTCCGACTCTTTGCGACCCCATGGACTGCAGCACGTCAGGCCTCCCTGTCCATCACTAACTCCCGGAGTTTACCCAAACTCATGTCCATTGAGTCGGTGATGCCATCCAATCATCTCATCCTCTGTCGTCCCCTTCTCCTCCTGCCTTCAATCTTTCCCAATATCAGGGTCTTTTCAAATGAGTCACCTCTTTGCATCAGGTGGCCAAAGTATTGGAGTTTCAGCTTCAACATCAGTCCTTCCAATGAATACTCAGGACTGATCTCCTTTAAGATGGCTTGGTTGGATCTCCTTGCAGTCCAAAGAATTCTCAAGAGTCTTCTCCACACCACAGTTCAAAAGCATCAATACTTCATTGCTCAGCTTTCTTTATAGTCCAACTCTCACATCCATACATGACCACTGGAAAAACCATAGCTTTGACTAGATGGACCTTTGTCAGCAAAGTAATGTCTCTGCTTTTTAATATGCTGTCTAGGTTGGTCATAGCTTTTCTCTCAAGGAGCAAGCATCTTTTAATTTCAGTGATTTTGAAATGATTTGCAGTGATTTTGGAGCCCAAGAAAGTAAAGTCTGTCACTGTTTCCACAGATTACATTCTCCACCAATTTACATTCCCGCCAGTAGTGCATGAGGATTCCTTTTCTCCACATCCTCTCCAAGACTTGTTATTTGTTGTCTTTTGATGATAGCTATTCTGGCAGGTGTGAGGTCATCTCTCACTGTGGTTCTGATTTATACTTCCCTGATGGCTAGTAATCTTTTCACATGAAGACATTAACATTTATAGGTGCAGGCTTATCCTCCTTTGTTTACCAAGCCAACCTTAGTAACTTTCTGAGAAATAAGTCAGTCTGATGTGCATCCAGAGCCTGAAATACCCTTCAGTAGAAAAATGACCAAGTAAAATATAGCATCATGACTCTATGGAATATTTATCCTGCTTTGTAAGAGGACAAAGTAGATGTGTAAAGTTTTCAAGAATAGCAAGTGAAAAATTGAATTTGTAGAATATAATGTATGGTCCACTTATGGGCTTCTTAAAGAGACAAAAAAGATGATATCTTATTCCATTTATCTAACATTTAGGTGATTTCAATCTCATGACTATTATAAATAATGCTGCTATGAACTTTGGATATGCATCTTTTTGAATCAGTACAGAGAACAAACTAGTGGTTATTGGTTGGGAGAGGGAAGGGAGGAGGGGCAATACATGTGTAGGAGCTTAAGAAATACAAATTATTAGGTTTAAAATAACCTACAAGAGAGACTTCCCTGGAGGTCCAGTGGTTAAGGCTCCTACTCCAAATACAGGGGGCACAAGTTCAATCCCTGGTCAAGAACTAAGATCCTACATGCTGCCTGGCCCAAACCCACCACCACAACAAAATAAACGCATACACAAAATGTGTAACAGTCCATGAAGATAAATGCAAATAATTTACCGGTACATATATATTAAAAAAATCTATAAGGATATATTATACAACATGGAGAATGCTATACATATTTTATAATAATTATAAATAGGGTATAACTTCTTAAAATTGTTAATCACTATATTGTACACTTGTAATTTGTATAACACATCAGCTACACTTTAGTTTGAAAAATTGTGAAACAAAAATCAAGGTGACTCCCATTCGGTTGTTGCATACACACAGGTTGTATGGGGTGAACCCCTTTCCTATTTATTATCTATATTCCTTTTCCTTTCGGTAAATGTGAAGGCAGAGAGGGGTGGATGCTAGGCTGGGTGAGCGGATATTGTGGTAGAGTGGGAGAGAATTAAATCCTCTGCCAAATATGCCAAATGCTTCATGAATCTTGGATGGCATGAACTCATGCTCAATCTTTGTTCTTCTCCCTGAGACTTCCTGTTTCATGATCCCCAAAGTCTGCCCAGCAGCTTCAGTCATTTATTTTCAGATCCTCCCTTTTCAGCTCCTATTTTATTTTATTTTTATTTTTTATTTATTTATTTTTATTTTTAATAAATTTATTTATTTTAGTTGGGGGCTAATTACTTTACAATATTGTAGTGGTTTTTGCCATACATCGACATGACTCAGCCATGGGTTTGCATGTGTTCCCCATCCTGAACCCCCCTCCCACCTCAGCTCCTATTTTAAATTATAGCCTGAAAATAGCTGTTTGTCTCAGAAGTGGTATGGGGCAGAGCTAGAAGTTACCAAGTAATACCTGAAACGTGCTATGGGCCACCCTGAATTTCTTGTAATCCCATCACTATCTTCTCAACCAATGGCCCAATTTTAAGAAAGTCATCACTTCGATGGGAAAAGTCAAATGCTATTCCAAGTCTTCACGCTGAGTCTCCACTGGTCCACAGGGCCCTGTGTGAGAAGGGTGCTGGCTTCTCCTACTGTAGATGTGTTTACACCAAACTAACTTGATGTTTTTATCTGTTTACGAAGTGGTGCAAAGTGTTTACATAGCAGTGACCTGGTTCTGCGGGTCTTGGAGGACTGTTTGCACTAGAATGTTCTCTAATCTTCCGTGAAGCTCTATCATTTGCATTTAGTGAGGCCTCGGTTCCAGCTGATGGGAACTGTTTGGAGAATGGCTCCACTTCAATACCAATCTTGTTTTCTCTTGTCTTCGAGAGAGTGGTGTCAGATGAGCTCCCCTGTATCAGACTTCTTGTCTTTTCTGTTAGATTTGATTTAAATGAAACACTTTGGATTTCTGAAAATGTGTATTTTGAGCCATTAAGAGTTCGGAATTTTGCCTGCACTCTCCAGCAACAGAAAATAGATTAATAGAACCTCTGATCTGTCATGATTTTCTCAGAACCACAGTTTCCACTGAAGTGTATGCACCTCCTCTTTGATTTGTGTAGATTATTCCTCGATATATCCCAAGAAAGCACAGCTTAAAAAAAGCATTTTAACGAGGCATCATCTCACAGGCTTGGGGAACTGTTCACTTTGGGGAAAAAGTACAAACGGCCTTACTCACCTTGCTGGGCAGATGGGTGTAATGAATAATGCCTGTGATAGTGTTTTATAAGCAACATGACAACTGAATATGTATCAGTTTTATATCAACATAGGTTTTATTTGATTTCAACTCTGAACTCCACCGCTTGACTTAAATTCATTAGCAGGAAGTAGAATGTAGGAAAAGCACTGAAATGGAAATCACAGGCTCCATGTTGTCAACTTGTCTAAGTACCTGACTAGTATTTGATAAGTGCCTTATCTTCTCTGGGCCTTGAAATCCTCACTAAAATGAAGTGGCTGAGTTCAATGATCCCGGAATTCCTTTCAGCTCTATACTCTTTGTAGCTACTGGACAGACTCCTGGTGAAATGGAAAAGCTTGAAGTCATACTATTATCTATTTATGAACTAGGATCCTTCAGCTTTTTATTCATTTCATTGTTTTGATGATCCTTTATATGCCTTTAAAATGACTCTAAGGCATATCCCTTTGCCTGCTGATTATTACAGCAAAATAATCATATGATATTTGTTCTATGATATATTATGAAAAATCAAATTCATTTAAAGTGCAGGACTGTTTCCACTGTAGTTAAACAACTTTAGGTAAAGACATTCTGGGAATGAGTATACATCCCTCCAGCCATTCTCCCAGGCCCATCCCCCACATGGGCCAGTGGAGCAGGGGGAATTGATGATGGGAAAGAGGTAAAGTATTGATGGTTTTCAAACCACCCTTCTGACCAACATCCTGAAGCTTGTTTCACAGAACAGTAGTTTCGTGAGATTTTATAGATTAGGCATGAAAGAGGTTCCACGATTAAATGAGTTTGTGAAACATCACTCTCAACAAATATAAACAAGATTTCCTTACTATATAACTTTCTCAGAACTTTGAAGATGCTCATGGACATTCTGTGTGTCCAGTGGAGATACAGGACATTTATGTTGCACTAGTGTGATTGACTGTGAGACCATTTTATTTGAGAAAGTCTCATAGAACTAGATTCCTTGGAATCTAGTTGAAGAAATTTGGTTCTTGTTTCTAAGGAGCCCAAATTAACTGAGGCAAGTGAATATCCACTGAGATTCTAAAGAAAGGGATACTTTAGGGCTATGGTAGTTCACTAGTATATGTGACTGAGAGGACAGAATTGCATCAAATTGATTAATACTAAGGATTATAGTTTTATATTTACGTAAAACCCACCTCACCAGTTAAATTAGTTTGCCTTGCACGGAGCTCAGTACACCACCAAGTGTGTGTAGAGATTTCATAAATGCTCTGGATGCCAAAGTTTAAAAACTGTTAGACTGTTTATTAGGTTAGTAGTAAAATTTTTATGGTTGCCTTATTTTTTACCTCTTTTCTTCCTTCAGCAAACATTCATTGGGCACTTTGTCCTGAGTACTTTTCTAAGCTGTCATGCTATGTCATTGACCTCCCATGGGACTAATCTTTCCTCAACAAGTGATATTTTGTAGGAGAAGGAAGAGTATATTTTACAATTGGGATCAAGGTGACAGATGTAACTTTTAAAGCAAGTCCAAAGCAGAACGGCAATGAGGAGGAGAGAGAGCAATTAATTCTCAAAGAATGCAAAAGAATGTTCTCTAGAGAGATGCCTGCTTTAGTCTTGAAAGCAGAACAGAAGTTTGCTCAATGGAACGTGCCAGTCAGTTCTAGTACCAAGATTAAAAATGTCAAAGGCAAGGAGATGGAAACAATTCAGTGAGATTGGGAAAGTGTAAGGCAGTTGGTGTTATTGGAACATGAAGGAGAATAAGCCAAGTAGAAGCTGTAAAGCTTCAGAGCTTGGCAAAGATCTGAGTACAGAGATTTCTGTGCTTCAAAAATTTCTCAGAATCAGAATCAGGAGATGAAGAACTAAGAGGGGCTTTTAGAGAGGGGAGATTATGATGAAGCAAAGCTGACCTCTGAAGCAGTGTAGAGAGGCTTGTTGTCATGTTGGATTCTTTGCAACCCTATGGACTGCAGCACACCAGGATTCCCTATCCTTCACCATTGTTCAAACTCATGTCCATTGAGTCAGTGATGCTAGAGAGGCTATAGGTGGGGAAATCAATTTGTAGGTGTTACAATTATCCATGAGAATTGACTCATTGGAAAAGACCCTGATGCTGGGAAAGATTGAAGGCAGGAGGAGAAGGGGATGACAGAGGATGAGATGGTTGGATGGCATCACCGACTCAATGGATATGAGTGTGAGCAAGCTCTGGGAATTGGTGATGGACAGGGAGGCCTGCCGTGCTGCAGTCCATGGGGTCGCAATAAGTCCGACATGACTGAGCGACTGAACTGACCTGAACTGAACAGTTATCCCATTGAGAGGTGCTGGATACGTAAATCAAGGCACAAGCAGTGACCCACTTGAATGGGGCATCTTTGAGGTATTAATGGTGTAGATTTTATACTTGGGCTTCCCTCATAGCTCAGTTGGTAAAGAATCCGCGTGCAATGTGGGAGACCTGGATTCGATCCCTGGGTTGGGAAGATGCCCTGGAGAAGGGAAAGGCTACCCACTCCAGCATTCTGGCCTGTAGAATTCCATGGACTGTATAGTCCGTGGGGTGGCAGAGTCAGACATGACTGAGCGACTTTCACTTTCACTTGCAATGATTAAGGTGGACTTTCTTGGTAGCTCAGTGGTAAAGAATCCACCTGCAATGCAGGAGATGGGAATTCAGTCTCTGGGTTGGGAAGGTCCTCTGGAGAAGGGAATGGCAAACTGCTCCAGTATTCTTGCCTGGAGAATTCCGTGAGCCAGAGGAGTCTGGTGGGCTATAGCCCATGGGGGTCACAAAGAGCTGGACGTGATTGAGCAACGAAACAACAACAAAAATGATTAGATTGTATGGGATGGTAGGGAATGGAAGAGCTTCGAGGTGTATGGTTTCTTTCTTGGGGGATTGGTTAGATAATGATGTTTGTAATGAGATAGAAAGTACAGAAGAGTGGACATTATTTTCAAGTGTAAAAATGTAAGTTCATTTCTTCATATAAAAAATTTGAAGTGCTTTGGGGATATATAGGATGAGACCCTCACAGATGATTGGTTATATTTGCCTTGACTCCCATGGAATTATTTTGTTAAAAGTTACATATTTACATGCCATCAGCCTTCAGGTGGTGGATATAAAATGCTTGAAATTAAAAATACAATTTTAGAAGAGAAGACTAAAAGCTTTGAAGGAATAAGGAATATCATTGTGTGTGGGTTCGATCCATGAGTCAGGAAGATCCCTTAGAGAAGGAAATGACAAGCCACTTCAGTATTCTTGCATGGGAAATCCCATGGACAGAGGAGCCCGGCCGGATACAGGGCATGGGGTCACAAAGAGTCAGACGTGACTGAGTGACTGAGCACAGCACCCACAGAATGCTGGAATGGCAAATGAGAAAGTCTTTATTCCAAGATCTAGGAATGGAAGGTGAGAAGATACAGAATAAGAGAATTTTAAAGAAGGATCTGTCAAAAAAGAAATAAGTCCTGACAAGACAAAATGCCTCAGAGAATTTTTCTGTGATAAGACTGAGACTTGTTTTAGGATTTGGCAACATCGAGTCCTTAGTGACCTTTGCTGGAAGGATTTCAGTGAAGCCAGATTGCCTTAAGTAGTTAGATACAAGAACAATGGGTTTAGTCATATTTTTCCCCCCCAAAAAAAGCTTGGCTAAGAAAAAAGGAAGATAAAGATAAGAACAGCGACAAAGAGTTGAAGTGTCAAGGGAAAAATGTGTTCAAAATGTAATTTATGTGTGTGTTTCTCTGTGTGTGTTAGAGAGAGAGAAGGAAAGAGAGAAAGAGAAAGGTAGGGAGGAGGGAAGGAAGGATGGAATATGTTTATAGGCTGCAGGATCTGTAAGCCTGGCAGCCTTGGGGGCCAGGTACACATGCAGGCACATTAGAGTGATGGAGTGTGCCCTGTAGGAGGTTTAGCTGCATCCGTGGCCCTGGTGTGCTGCTAGCCAGTAGCACCCCGACTGGCTGCCAGTTCAGTGGCCCCCATTGTGATGATCAAAGATGTCTCCAGACACTGCCAGATACCCTGGGGAGAGAGGCAAGTTATTCCTGGATGAGGACCACTGGCGCGGAAGAGAAGGCAGTGGAAAAGACTACTCACAAAGAGAGAGAAGGAAACAGCTAATGCAGAATGGACTCAGGTAGGAGTCTCTGGGATGGAGAACTTCAATAAAGGTGCCTCCTTTGTACAGAAGAGATGTATTTTCCTCTGATACCAAAATGAGGGAGAAAAAGAGGATAGGGATGCTGGAAATTTGCACTTGGGGATGGGACAGTGGTCAGAAAAACAGAAAATCAAAATGATTTCTGTTCCCTCTGTGAGTTAAGGAAATGAGGTCATCTGATATAAATGAACAAGCAACACAAGCTAAGGAGAAGGTGCGAGGAAGTGGAATCATTCCGGATGATACAGCTAAAATGAATGCAAGAGGAAAAGGCCCCACATTTTAGACATCTTAGGGAATGTAACTGATGCCACAGGCATGAATTTGAACAAGTCCCAGCAACACATCTAGCCCCTCCATTAAAGAAGTGAGGAGGGCAGCTTGCAGGGTTGATCCTGTATTGGATATTTGTGGGTCAGGTAGGGGAAATGGAATAGTAAAATAGATTGGATCACAGATAGACAAAGACATAACTTCAGAGGTTAGTGTATCTTGAGCATTATCTAGATCAGTGGTTTCTACTCTAGAGTCAATCAATGAAAAAATTTAAAAAATTTTAAAAAATCAAATGGCATCCTTCAACTCTTAACTCTAGAAGGGATATCCAAACATTTGCACGAGATTGTGTATAGTTCATATGTTAAAAGCCCTTTTAATATCCTTTTTGTGTACTGTATTTTCATATTTAACTACTTAGAAATAATATGTTTGCCTTTTACTTATTAATTTGTCAGACATCTTTACATATTAAAGAAATCAACCCCATGTGTTAAGTATTACAAATATTTATCACAGTTTTCTGTTTGTTTTCTCACTTTATCTTTGGTTTTATTCAAGTATTTCTAAATTAGAATGTATCAAATACATCAATATATCCTTCCATAGAAGTTTTGTGACATACTTAAAAAAGGTTTCCCCATACAGACATGATAAAACCATTCTCTATGCTTTCTTTTAAAATTTTGTGGTTTTGGCTTTTTTATATTTACACTTATGGACCACTTAAAATTTATTTTGGCTTAATAAGTAAGCTAGGGATGCAATTAAGTTATTTTTAAGAGGGTGTCAATCACCTAAACGTAATTTATTAAATGCAGTCTTGTTAATATTGTTATGTGATGCCACTTTTTCCATAAAAATAAATGCATACGGTTATTTGGGTCTGTTCATGTTTCTGTATTTATTCCATTGATGTGTTTGTTTATTTTTGGATATGGATGTATTTAAGATATCCATGAGTAATACACATGATCATAGAATTACTTATTAGGCTTAACTCCTCACTTTATGATGAGACCCAGAGAATTTAAAAGGTTTATCAGAAGTCATTCAGGTGTTAGTGAGAAATCCACTGGAACCCGAGTCTTGTTTCTCTGCTGAGTTTAGGTTACTCTAATATTCTTCTAACTTGTTATGGACCAATTCTATTATTAGCCATTGACTAGGTCTGTGATGAATCAGTCATCTTGAGTGGTTAGTCAATGGTTATTCAGGTGATCAGATGAAGTAGCTCAACAGATAGCTGATGGAAAAAGAAAATGTTTGGAGAAAATGATTACTCAGTAATCATGAAAGTGTCTTATTCTTCATATTATATTACAACAGGCAGCAAAGGATTGTGAATCCTTTGGGTTATGGTAGAAATACTGGGCTGAGAGTGTGTGGCCCTGGAACTGGAATTTGGAGAGATGCTCAAAAAAGGATAGACAGATGTTTAGCATTAAAGTTATGACCAACCTAGACCGCATATTAAAAAGCAGAGACATTACTTTGCTGACAAAGGTCCATCTAGTCAAAGCTATGGTTTTTCCAGTGGTCATGCATGGATGTGAGAGTTGGACTATAAAGAAAGCTGAGCGCCAAAGAATTGATGCTTTTGAACTGTGGTGTTGGAAAAGATTCTTGAGTCCCTTGGACTGCAAGGAGATACAACCAGTCTGTCCTAAAGGAAATCAGTCCTGAATATTCATTGGAAGGACTGATGTTGAAGCTGAAACTCCAATACTTTGGCCACCTGATGCGAAGAGCTGACTCGTTTGAAAAGACCCTGATGCTGGGGAAGATTGAAGGCAGGAGGAGAAAGGGATGACAGAAGATGAGATGGTTGGATGGCATCACCAATTCGATGGACATGAGTTTGTGTAAACTCCAGGAGTTGGTGATGAACAGGGAGGCCTGGCGTGCTGCAGTCCATGGGGTCACAGAGAGTCAGACCTGACTGAGCGACCGAACTGAACTAAATTGAACTGATGAACCTGTGAACTTCTAATTTTCAGTGATTTGTGTAAAAGTGTTTCTCTACAGAAATTATGCGTTGGTTTCAGTTCTTGGAAAACTTTTTCCTTTGTGCTTGTATAAAAAAGGGAAAAAGAACATTCTGTTGATTCATTCTGCTTTTATAGTTCTTACTTCAAAGTTATAGCATCACTTTGAATTTCTCAATTGAGAATATATTAATATTATTAAGTGGAAAGATATTGGATGACAGTTCTTTGGAATATTTAGAGTGTTTAGGAAAATGAATGAGCCACACAATTTTTAGGACTATCCCCAAAAGATGGAAAAGTTACTTGATCATTCAGATGTTTGCATATGATTAACAGAGCATCATAGAATATATGAAATAGATGAATATATATTTGAATCTATGAAATACCAGTTACAATTCAACTGTGTTGATGAAGTGGGAGATGAAGGAGTGGATTAACCTCAATTATACCCTAAACAAAGATATTGTTTAGGTTTCATCCCAGCCAATATGTACAGATACACCTGCATAGACTTTACCCTTATAGGATAGGAACTCTTACTATTAATATTTAAGTTAAGTGTGTTTTGATCATTCAGGAAATATTTTTTTTATCAAGTTCAAGTCTTCTTTGCTTTCCTTATTTAACATAAGATAATGAGGGTAAGCCTGGCGTGCTGCGATTCATGGGGTCGCAAAGAGTTGGACACGACTGAGTGACTGAACTGAATTGAACTGAATGAGGGTAAATAAGTACAATGCAGAGACAAAAAAAAATTTTTGAACATTGATTCCACCAACAGGTCCATGTTGAACATTGTGAAGATTGCCTGCTTTGAAATTTTAGCCAACTTAATAATTTGATGCCCTGTGATTTGCAAATTGCCTTAGTGCTTCCAAAATAACTGTGGATCAATTAACTGCAGGAGAGGAGTGACTGATAATCAAACATGAATCCCTTGTTTTAAGTCTCTGTAGGAGCCTTTAGTGACGTGAAAATCGTTCAATCAGGTCCAATTCTTTGCAACCCCATGGACTATACAGTTCATGGAATTCTCCAGGCCAGAATACTGGAGTGGGTAGCCTTTAGGGTTCTAATTAAATCCTGAGGCAACAAAAGTTAGCTTTCTCATGGACTATGAGTTACCATATAAACACTACATTTTAACATTAGGTGCACCCCTTTAGGATCAAAGAAGATACTTTGGGAAACCTACTGGTTTAGAGTTCCAAAATTGGAACTTTGAGAAAAAAAAAATTGTTCAAGCTGAGAGTAACCGAGTCATAAGTGAATCAGGCTGTAATTTTTGGTTAAAATGATGTGATATGATGAAACACTTAAAAGATTGGACTATTTTTCTTTCTTGGAGGTTATGGTTACTTGTTTAAATTAGCTCTAACCACTTGGAATTCATTTAGTGATCCCGGTGCTGTGTGAATTCTGGCAGTTGTGGAGTTCCAAAGTGATGTTAGACATATATGAAGAGTTATGAACACAATTAAGTCTCTGAATGAGGAAGGCACTACTTATTCACAAGGTCTCAGCTTATCATATAGAAGTGATGTGGTCAAAGTCTGGGACACACCAGAATCTTTTCTTTCCTACAGCTAGAGTTTATGCTGCTGTGGGTAAAACTACTGGCTAGGTCTTTGGATAAAAGTGTACTTTCCTAGCTTTCCTTCCACGTGATATCCTCTACCCAGATCAAAGGGCCAAACCTCTCCTACCTCTGTCTTTCTGTATTAATGTATGTCCTCTGAGAGAGACCAAGACCCACCATATAAGTTAGCATGAAGTTAATAAACTATTGTTTCCAGGTTAGTTGCATTTAAACTTTTTTTGAAATTACCGAGTGAAAGTATATGTTACCTCTCAAAAATCTTCAATACTCATACGACACATGTATCCTTATGGATTAATTTTAAGATCAATGATTGGCCTTAAGATTTATGATTGATTAGAGGAGTTTTGCATAATTTCTTGAAGATTTATGAGTGTGTGACTGATTTTGGTATATCAGACATAGACATTAAATATAATTCCTCTTATATTTGAATCAATGCATTATAGTACCCATATACACATTAAAAAGCCTTTCATATATAAGGTAAATATTTCCTCAAAGGAATTACACATGGAGGCAAGCAGAGAATATTATTAACCTACTTTCTTTAGATGAAAACCTTGAATTCCCCATCAAGACAAATCTAGGCCTAGATCCCAAATTTCTTAATGGAGTTTATTCCTCGATTTGCATAAGGGTTATTAGACTAAAAATTCTAAGGAAGGAACTGTGTGTGATCTCCATTAAAAAAGGCTTTCCTCTCAGGGTGAGGTTTGGGCCAGGAAATGGTTTTATCCTTTCGATCTGTGGTTTGTGGCTTGTCTTGGACCAGAGATGTCTCTAACACCCTGTGAAGATGTATGACCCCGGCTTAGAAAATGCTCTAAAATCAGTGGGGGTTTTATTCTCTAATCTTTTGCTGAAAGGATGTCAAGTCAGCACATTAGGAGTGGAGCTATGGCAAATTTTGTTATAAAAATGCAGCTGGGTTGAAATCTTGAGACAGCTTCCTTCACAGAATTTCAGGGACAGACACATGATGACATATGTTGCAAAGCTGTGCTGGAAATGCAGACTCATGCTGAAATCTTAAAAAAGATAGTGAGATGTGGGGAATCATGAATTATGAGGGCAGTCCAGGGCCAGGGCTTAGAGCAATTTCAAATTGTGTATTCCAGTGAATAGAGGGAAGAGAAGAGAAAGGACAGGGAATTTTAGGTGGGGAAAACAGGATTATCCAATCCCCAGAGATGTGGAGACCACAGGATGATCACAGAAGAGTGAGACTGAAAACCAGGAGGGTGGAAGGAGCTGGTTGGTTGCAAAGATGTACTGGTAGGCAGTATAAGGGCTCAAAATGTCAGCTAGAGATTTGGACTATTTGCTATAGGGAAGTGTACTCTGTGATCAGAATAATTGTTTGGATGGCATAAAAAGTGGAAGCAGGGTCCATCAACCTTCGACAGAAACTGAGAAGAGAGAGCAACTGTCTCCTTCTGTTTGGTTACCAAAACAAGGGGATAATGACATGAAGGGAACAATAAGAGCAAAATGGGAGCTATTCAATCTAGTGTCCAAGATCACCTTTCTAATCAAACTGTTCATGTGGCGTGATCCTGGCTGTGAGTCTTTCCATCAGTTCAGTTCAGTCTCTTAGTTGTGTCCGACTCTTTCCGACCCCATGAACTGCAGCACTCCAGGCCTCCCTGTCGATCGCCAGCTCCTGAAATTTACCCAAACTCATGTCCATTGAGTCAGTGATGCCATCCAACCATTTTATCCTCTGTCATCCCCTTCTCCTCCTGCCTTCAATGTTCTCCAGCATCAGGGTCTTTTCCAATGAGTCCATTCTTCACATCAGGTGGCCAAAGTATTGGAGTTGCAGCTTCAGCATCAGTCCTTCCAATGAATATTCAGGACTGATTTCCTTTAGGATGGACTGGTTAGATCTCCTTGCAGTCCAGAAGCTCTCAAGAGTCTTCTCCAATGCCACAGTTCAAAAGCATCAATTCTTTGGCGCTCAGCTTTCCTTATAGTCCAACTCTCACATCCATACATGACTACCAGAAGAACAATAGCTTTGACTAGATGAACCTTTATCGGCAAAGTAATGTCTCTACTTTCAACTGTCTTTTAATTTCATGGTTGCAGTCATCATCTGCAGTGATTTTGGAGCCCAGGAAAATAAAGTCTGTCACTGTTCCCATTATTTCCCCATCTATTTGCCATGAAGTGATGGGACAAGATGCCATGATCTTAGTTTTGTGAATGTTGAGTTTTAAGCCAACATTTTCACTCTCCTCTTTCACTTTCATCAAGAGACTCCTTAGTTCCTCTCGGCTTCCTATCATAAGGGTGGTGTCATCTTCATATCTGAGGTTATTGATATTTCTCCCAGAAATCTTGATTCTAGTTTGTGCTTCATCCAGCCTGGCATTTCACATGATGTAGTCTGCATAGAAGTTTAATAGCAGGTTGACAATATACAGCCTTGATGTATTCCTTTCCCAATTTGGAACCAGTCCATTGTTCCATATCCAGTTCTAACTGTTGCTTCTTGACCTGCATACAGATTTCTCAGGAGGCAGGTAAGGTCTGGTATTCCCATCTTTGAAAGAATTTTCCAGTTTGTTGTGATCCACACAGTCAAAGACTTTGGTGTATTCAATAAAGAAGAAGTAGATATTTTTCTGGAGCTCTCTTGGTTTTTCTATGATCCAATGGATGGTGGCAATTTGACCTCTGGTTTCTCTGCCTTTTCTAAATCCAGCTTGAACATCTGGAAGTTCTTGGTTCATGTCTTGTTGAAACCTGGCTTGGAGAATTTTGAGCATTACTTTGCTAGTGTGTGAGATGAGTGCAATCGTGTGGTAGTTGGAACATTCTTTGGCATTGACCTTCTTTGGAATTGGAATGAAAACTGACCTTTTCCAGTTTTGTGGCCACTGCTGCGTTTTCCAAATTTGCTGACATATTGAGTGCAGCACTTTCACAGAATCATCTTTTAGGATTTGAAATAGCTCAACTAGAATTCCATCACCTCCATTGGCTTTGTTTGTAGTGATACTCCCTAAGGCCCCCTTGACTTCTCATCCCGGATGTCTGGCTCTAGGTGAGTGATCACACTATCATGGTTATAAGAGTTATTAACATCTTTTTTTATATAGTTCTGTGTATTCTTGCTACCTCTTCTTAGTATCTTCTGCTTCTGTTAGGTCCATATCATTTCTGTCCTTTTTTTACCCATCTTTGCATGAGATATTCCTATGGTATCTCTAATTTTCTTGAAAAGACCTCTAGTCTTTCCCACTCTATTGTTTTCCTCTGTTTTTTTGCATTGATCGCTGAGGAAGGCTTTCTTATCTCTCCTTGTTATTCTCTGGAACGCTGCATTCAGATGGGCATATCTTTCCTTTTCTCCTTTGTGTTCAGCCTCTCTTCTTTTCTCAGCTATTGTAAGACCTCTTCAGACAAACCATTTTGCCCTTTTGCATTTCTTTTTCTTGGGGATGGTCTTGATCACCACCTCCTGTACAAGATCACAAACCTTTGTCCATAGTTCTTCAGCCACTCTGTTTATCAAATCTAATCCCTTGAATCTGTTTTGTCAGCAGCAGATAAAACATGGTTCACTGGAAGTGGGAATGGCAAACCACATCAGTATTCTTGCCTTGAGAACCCCGTGAACAGTATGAAAAGCAAAAAGATAGGACACTGAAAGATGAACTCCCCAGGTCGGTAGGTGCCCAATATGCTACTGGAGATCAGTGGAGAAATGACTCCAGAAAGAATGAAAGGATGGAGCCAAAGCAAAAGTAACGCCGAGTTGTGGATGTGATGTGACGGAAGTGAAGTCCGATGCTGTAAAGAACAAAATTGCATAGAAACCTGGAATGTTAGGTCCATGAATCAAGGTAAACTGGAAATGATCAAACAGGAGATGATAAGAGTGAACACTGACATTCTAGAAATCAATGAAATGAAATGGACTGGAATGGGTGAATTTAACTCAGATGACCATTATATCTACTATTGTGGGCAAAGCTCCTTAGAAGAAATGGAGTAGCCTTCATAGTCAAAAAAAAAAAAAAAGAAAGAGTCCAGAATGCAGTACTTGGGTGTAATCTCAAAAATGACAGAATGATCTGGTTCATTTCCAAGGCAAACCATTCAATATCATAGTGATCCAAGTCTATGCCCCAACCAGTAATGCTGAAGAAGCTGAAGTTAAACAGTTCTATGATGACCTGCAAGACCTTCTAGAACTAACACCAAAAAAAGATGTCTTTTTCATCATAGGGGACTGGAATGCAAAAGTAGGAAGTCAAGAGATACCTGGAGTAACAGGCAAGCTTGGCTTTGGAGTACAAAATGAAGCAGGGCAAAGGCTAACAGAGTTTTGCCAAGAGAAAGCACTGGTCATAGCAAACACTCTCTTCTAACAAAACAAGAGATGACTCTACACATGAACATCACCAGATGGTCAGTACTGAAATCTGATTGATTATATTCTTTGTAGCCAAAGATGGAGACGCTCTATACAGTCAGCAAAAACAAGATCGGGAGCTGACTGTGGTTCAGATCATGACCTTCTTATTGCAAAATTCAGACTTAAATTTAAGAAGGTAGGGAAATTCACTAGACCATTCAGATATGACCTAAATCAAATCCTTTACAACTATACAAGTATCTTCCAGGATGCCAGTAATTAATGTTTTGCTTAAATGGGCCAGAGTCATTTTCTTTTGCTCATGATGAGAACTCTGCCTAGTTCAAAAACAAGTACCCAAAGCCGGTCTAAAGACAATATCCCAGAGTAGGAAGAGGAGCTGGATTCTGTGTGCTGGATCTCTTTCCAACTGTTTATTCAGCTGGCTGATAGAAGTGTCTATTCAGTGTTGGTCCATTGTAAATGAAGTGGAGATACCAGAGTTACCTAGTCAGTGTCAGGAAAGCATCCTGATACTCTGGGATACATGAATATTAAAGTGAATTTACTACATATGAAGAACCTACCTGATCTTCAAATATGTATCGTTAAGAGGGCACAGAAGATTTTCCCTTCATCAAGGCCTAGGGAAACATGCTGGTAAGGGGAGAGTTAGTTTACAAGGATACATGATCCCTGCTGCAGTGATGAGAAGACACTGTGAAGAGCTAAGAGGCAAACCTATTTGGAAGCCATTTCATTCATTCCAGGGCCGTGTGGTAGTACCTGGACTAGAGTGGTGGAGGTGGCTCAAAGTGATCAGATTCTGAATGTATTGTAAAGATACATTTAGAGACAATAGGTTATATGGATGGATTGAATATAGGGTGCGAGGGGAAAGGGAGAAAACGAGGGTTCCAAACATTTTTTTCCTTGAGCGACTTTAAAGATGCAATTGCACTTAACCAAGATGGGAAAAGTTGCTGGCACAGCAAGTTTAGGGCAGAAATCTTGGAGTTAAGTTTTGAACATCCCGAGTTTGGGATAACTCATAAACATCAAGTGGAAATGTGGAGTTAGGAACTGGAAATACCAATCTGGTCTTTAGGGGGTGATAGGATGGAGATTCAATTTGGAAACCATCAGCGCAAAGATAGTATCTTCAACCAAGAGACAATGTGATATTTCCAGAGTGTTTAAAGAAGAAAAAGACAATAATTAATTCTTGATATGCTCCACCATTATGAAATCTGGGAGGAAAGGAGGAATAATGAAGAGACTCAGAAAAAGGGACTTCCATTTTGATCATGCGTTTTGCAAATTTCTAAATGCTCATCAATTCTATAGTTTCTCTTCTAATTCTCACAGAATCATTACTTAACAAAAAATGACTTTTTTCTTTTTGTTAATGTATGTGCTTCTTTCTTCTTTCTCTTGTCTTACTCCATTAGACAGAATTTCCTGTCCTCTGTAGGTAATAAATGTGTTCCCTAGACATATTTTATGTACTCGCCATTGGGCATATTTCTCTTAAGACGATAGTGGTGCAATGAATAATGAATCTGACTATGCATCAAAAGATTCTAGGCTTATTACTCTGGCCCAGAACTAAAAAGGAATATATCTAACATTAGTCCTTGAGTGTAACGGTGGTGAATGTTTTATTACATAGTCTATGTAAAGACATGCCTGTTTTTTCTAGATCTACAAAGATTTTACTTCAAAGTCATTTTCTGCATCTACTGAAAAGATCAATGATTTTTCTTTAAGACCTATGATGATTTACTTATGTTGAATCATTTATAACTAAAATAAATCCTATTTGATCATGATGGATTATATTTCTAATGCATAGTTGAATTAAATTATCTAATGTTTTAATTAAGAGATTTATATAACGTTAAATAGTATATAATTTTTAATCATACAAAATACTATTTTAATTTGGAGGCTTATCACTTCTTATTTTGTACTAGTCTTAGCAGATATTGAACTAATAGATAAATAAGTACTTTCACAGGTTTTCTATCTTTAATTATTTTCTTCTGGAGAAAAATTTGTTTAAGGATTTTATTTTATTTGAAGTTTGTTAGAAGTCATATTTTAAGTCATCTGCCTTTGTAGTTATTTTAGGGGAAATATTAACTGCCATTTTTGATTCTATAAAAGTTATTATCTGCAAAAATCTTGTAATTTTTATTAGCTAGTTTTGCCAATTAATTTTGTAAATTGTACTAAAAATTTATCTTATATATCTTATTTGTTGGAGTATAGTTGTGCATAGTATTACTTTAACATTTGTTTTATCTCTAGTTATATCCTTGTTTTCATTCCACAAACTTTTAAAGTTTGCAATTATTTATTAATCTGTCTTATTTGGATTTAGTCTATTAATGCTCTTTTCAGAAAATCAAGATTCAGTTTTATAATTTTTCTTATTTAATTTCATTGCTTTCTGGCTTTATTTTTTTAAAAAATTAGTTTATTTATCTATTTTTTAACTTTACAATATTGTATTTGTTTTGCCATACATTGCCATGAATCCGCCATGGGTGTGCATGCTTTCCCCTTCCAGAACCCCCCTCCCACCTCCCTCCCCATCCCATCCCTCCGGGTCATCCCGGTACACCAGCCCCGAGCGCCCTGTATCATGCATCGCACCTGGACCGGCGATTCGTTTCACATATGATAATTTACATGCTTCAGTGCCATTCTCCCACATCATCCCGCCCTCGCCCTCTCCCTAGAGTCCAAAATACTGTTTCTGGCTTTCTTTTTATTGTTTCCTTTTTTCTTTTTGTTTATTCTGTGCTTATAGTTTAACTTTTTGAATTGAACCTTAGTTTATTGTTTTTAATGTATTTTTCCTTCTGATATGTGAATACATATGCAGATATACACACATACTCAAAACTCTATTTGTGCACATAGTAAATATTATTATCCCAATATACACTGAGTAAGAAAGAAAAGACATGAAATTTCTTCAGTTAACACTTGGGTGAAAGACCTGTTCCATTCTGAGGATTGCTGTACGTGCCAGGAACAGCAGATCTTGTGCTTAGATGAACATGCCATGCTCTAGAGCATCTGTAAGGAGTTTTCAGGCATTTCTTCAAACCAGGAAAGAAAGAAGAGAGGAGATATTAATGTGCTTTCTTCTCTTGGATTTGAACATAACTGGTAAACCCACTTAGAGATTTGCTAATACACTAGAACAGCAGTCCCTAATCTTCTTGGCACCAGGGACTGGTTTTGTGGAAGACAATTTTTCCATGGACAGGGGACTGGCTTCATTTAATCATTTTGAAATTGTTCATTTTGAATAATTGAGTGGGTTTTCCTGTAGTTACCAATTTGGTGGTCACCAATCTGCTTTGCTATTAGCTTGAAATCTGCTCAAGCAAAACATAAGAAAAAATTTAAAAAATGTTTTCAAATGAAAGTGACTGCTTGTAAAGATCAAGAGAAATCAACTCATGGATAAGAGTCATGGAGTTCCTAAATTTTGAAAATATCTTTTCACCTTAAAGACATCTATGTGGATCATATGTCTAAATTTTTATTTTGTTGCAACTGATATTTTAGAATGCTTCCACAATTCAAGATTGCCATGAATTCATTTAAAATATTATATTTGAACCTTTAAGACATAAGACATAATCTGCAAAGAAGACAAAAATTACAGCATTACAAACATTTTTCTCTTTTTTAATATATCTTATTTACTTACTCATTCATTGATTAATGGATTCAACCCTTCATTCATTCATTTCATTCCATGAAATCTTTTCTTGTGAACAAGAACTGGCTGGTGGGATCACTGACATTAAGAAAAACAAACATAAATAAACAAGACAGATTCTTCCCAGTGGATTCAGCTCAGAATTTTGTGGGTTGCTCTGTTCTCGATTTATACCCTTTTGCTATTGTTTAACCTCAAGAGGAGTCAAATTTGTGCACGATCTCAGAAGATTCTTTCCATGATGACTCTATTAAGGACCAGCAGTAATCCAAGACATGGAATTAGAATTAGAGATGACATTTTTCCTACCTTTATTTTAAAAGACTCCTTATTTCTTGGCTGAGGAAGAAAAATAGGAAAAGAAACATGGATAGTGATGAAAGCAAAATGAGGCCACATCAGATTCCTTAGGGATGTTTTTCGAGAACATTTTATCCTTTAAAAAATGTTGCTCTTGTTTCATTGCCAAGGTCAAGGAGAACTTGGATAATCCCCCAGGTATGAACTAACTGTTTAAATGTGACCTGGCAAGTAACATATTCATTCCATCCTCTTTAACTTAAAAGTATTTGCAATATTTCTCATTCATGATAAGTTAAAATACACTGTACCACATTCACTCACTTTTTTCCTATGCTTTTTTGTTTTAGAAAAAGACAGATACATCTTCCCTTCAGAACTCAAATAGCACACATGTACTTTGTACATGGCTCCGAGGAGGAAAATTCCACATAAATGGTCCCAGACAGAGAGAGGAGAGGTGGATTTGAAATGATTCTCCAGTAAGGAAAAAGCAACAGCATTTTCAAAATAAAAAGAGAAGTATATGCAAATGAAGTTTAAAAGAACTATAGAAAGAGCCATAAATGGATGCAAATGACTGGTGTGGACCTTAAAAGGGAGCTGTCACATGTCTTGCATAGTGGCTGGCCCAAGTAGTGAAGGATTTTTATATCAGCTTCAGAAAGTCTCTGAAACCAGTTTCCTATGTCCTCTTTAATGGAGCAGATTTATTGAGTGTAATATTCCTTCTGTCCCACCCGCCGTCTGCTCTGCTTCAGTGGAGAGAGGAATGGCCGCGAATAGCTGCGTAATAACTCTTGATGTTGCAATGTGTACCAGGGCCATTACATGACTCAAACTATATAACCCTAAAGCAAACATCCTCACCGTGAGGATTCAATGCCATAACATCACCTATGAACTGAGCATTGGGGAAAGAATTTCCCTTTGTACCTCTTTGATTTTTGCTTGGCTTTGAATGGAAGATTCTCCCCACCAGTTTTAGCATCACGGCTACCTCCCTGACAACGAGGCATGCGTAGGCATACCTGTTATGCCTTGTTAAGAGTTAGGCAGCCCTGTTACTCCTGAGCCTTTGAGCAGCTTCTGGCAGTGCAGTCCCAGAAGAAACGCCAGATGATGTAGAACTGGATAATGTGAGGCAGTGTAAGGAGTGTGGAGGGGTGAGTTTGCACTTGGGAATGGCCAGGGCTGAAATGAAACTGGTTTTGCTTGCATGGCGGGGTCCCATCTGTTTGTGACCTCTCACGATCAGAGCCGCCATCCTCCATGGGTTTCTCTCTCCTCTTTTCCTTTCAGGCGGTTGTCTTCTGCAGAAACCTTTCCCTCTCAAGTTGAGAGAGGACAGAAGTGCTCTCCTGTTGGCCCTGGTAGCCTCGCTGAACTGTACATCCTTGTCTGGTTGCAGCTGGGCATGAGTCAGTTCTACAAGCAAACCAAAGAGAGACTCCTTGATGTTCACATAATTCAAAGAACAGAAGTCAGAACCCATGGGGTTCAGCCTGAGTCACTGCCCTGTGACTGGTTGGAAGTTGCTACAGGTTGCATTGTGTTTTCTCAAAAGATGCTGAAATCCCAGCCCAGGTGCTGCAGAGTGTGAATTTATTTAAGAATGAGTCTTTGCAGATGTAATTAGTTCAGTTAGAATGAGGATAGACTGGAGTATGTAGGTCCTTGATCCTATATAGCTTCCCTGGTGGCTCAGATGGTAAAAAATCTGCCTGCAATGTGGGAGATCTGGATTCAATCCCTCGGTAGATCCTATATGACCCTCCTTTGGAAGCATCGGAGAAAACATGGCTAGCACCTTGATTTTGGACTTTGAGTTCCCAGAACTGTGGGAAAATAATTTTCGTTGTTTTAAGCCATCCAGCTTGTGGTCCTATGTTATAGCAGTCAGGGAAAACGCATTCAAGGGTATTTTAGATGAATTTAAGTGAAAACAAAACAAAACAAAACAGATACTACTGACCTTTTCCAAACCTCCATTATTCAAGGACTCTAGAAATCCAAGTTTGGCTCTGATTTTTACATTGTTCCAGATACATATTCCTTTTAAAAAAGACAACAGAGCAGGTAAAATGACTCTACCTCCTTGCCAGTTGGTATCTACACTGGCAGGCTTGGAAGCAGGTAGCCCTTGAGGATGCTCCCAGCAAGGAGTTCTCCTTTTCTAAAGCTACATGAGTATTCAAACCTTTTTTCCACATATGCTCTGAAGGATAAATCTCCCTTCTACAAATGGTGAGGCACTTCCCTGTCTGTTAAAGGAAAAGGGAGTCAAACATTCCATATACTTAACAATATTTGTGTTGCTACACATTGTTCTTGTTCAGTTGCTAAGCCATGTCTGACTCTTTGTGACCTCATGGACTCTAGCCCACCAGGCTCCTCTGTCCTGCACTGTCTCCCAGAATTTGCTCAAATGCATGTCTATTGAGTTGGTGATGCTGTCTAACCATCTCTTCCTCTACCATCTTCTCCTTTTGCAAATCAATCTAGACATTAATTACATAGAATCTAAGGTAAACTCATAATATTTGCTGTGAAGCATTAGTTACTCAAGCATGGTGGCCATCTATGATTCAAGATGAACTAAACCTCATGTAATACATTCAGTGCATTCAACTACATAATAAATCACCATTAAATCAGAAAAAAGAATTCACATTAAAGAGATCAGATACACAAGTCTCTTAAAATAATTTACATTTCAAAAGGAAAGACTCACCAGCAAGTTAACATTTCTGAAGTGGACGATCACAATTACAAGATCTCAAGAGACATATGTTTTCTCCCCCTAAGTGGTGCCGGGTTTCTTCTCACAACACAGAGTGACTGGACAAACCTGGTCACATAAAGCAGATACCATTTACAGCTCTGTTTATGGAATTCTCTTTCCTATAGAGATCTAAGCTAGGCTTGGGCTAAAGCTACTTCTTAGAGAATTTTGCCATTTGAATGACATCCTTAGTAGCAAAGACCTTCCACTAAATAACAGAGGACTAAACTTTTCTGAGGTTATGTAACAAGTATGCTTTCCTTAATCCCTGCAGATGTGCATATTTGAAGTCCGAAGATTGTATTTTTGGTTTCAATCACAAGGGAACACCTTATAAATATTTATCCGAAGAGTAAATTACTATCACCATTGGGAACATTATGTGATGACTTCTTTTGGAATATTTCTTTCCTCATCTTTGACCCCCACCTGTAACGTATATTGCCTACTATGTGCCATGCCTCAGGCCAAGAATTATAAGGTAAATAGCCTGGACCAAGAGTCCATCCCTCCATCAAGGAGTTATAGGCTATTCAAAAGGATAAAAGCAAACATGAATACCTAAGCAGCCACTTAATTGGTATCTGGGCTCCAGGCTCCCTGATGATTCAGACACAGCAGGCTTGTTCAGAGAGCCAGTGAGGAAGATGATCTGAGTGTGTGAAGACAGACTAGTCTGAGGCTGAAAGTGACTTCTGGGGATTCAACTTTCTGGCAATTTGAGAACAAGAGTCCCTCTATTTGTAGAGTGACTCTGCTTTATGGCCTTGTGACCCCGTCTTGCACATTAATGAAAAACTGGAATTATTTCAGACAACCACAGTAGTTTTTGGAATGAAGTGGAATTAAGCCTATAATTTTTAGATACAATTAAAGCCAAAGTTGCACCATCAAGAGATGTGGCAGAAAGGTCAGGTGGCCATTCCTAATTTCACAAGGTGAGGAAGTGAATCCTCTCATGGGCTGGAGCAGGGCGGAGCCAGGTACTGGTGCTCTGGAGAGATGCCCACTGTTCATCGTGAGCACAGTTAGTTTACAATCTGGGTCTAGTTGTCCTAACAGGTTGAGTTTCTGTTCCGGTATTTTGAGAGCATCGTATCATGGGGATTTGTTTACTTATATACCAGGTTATTTTTAAGTGGTGTGATGGTGGTTGTTGAAAAATTCTTTCTAAGAAGCTTTGAGAACTGACACCACTGTATCACACCCCAGAGAAACTTTTTGTTCGCTTCAGCCGAGCACCTCTGGCTACTACGTGTCTGGTAGTAAATAAAACTTAACACTTGGGAAGACACAAATTTGGACTGCTAGTCTTCACAGAGGCTAACTGATTTCTAGTTCAGAGCAACCATAGGTGTGTATAGTGCTTGGATCCCAGATTCAATTGGAAGAAGATGCAAAGTGATTCTCCAGCGTGAGTGGTCCCTTTCTGAAAAGCCACCCAAACCAGACCTTGGCTTGGTAACTGCTCCTTCCAATGAGTAAATGCTCTCAGAGCAAAACCAGTTTTGTGTCCTAGGATTACCTCCCTGGCATATGGTGGTTTTTGGTTTTTTTTTTTCAGATTTTGATCCCATAATTCTTCACTTTCTTTTTGAGGTTTTTAAAAATATTAACTTACATTTTATTGATTCATAAAATTTGTCCTCAGTCCGAAGTTGAGTCAAACTATTTTGCTTGCTATAAAGCAGAAGCCCCTGATCAAGGGTTTTCAGTCTTAGCTCTATTGATCTTCTTTGGTGGATGATTCTTTTCTGGAGGGCATGGTCCTGTGTTTTGTAAGTTGCTCAGCAATGTCATTAATTTCTATGAACTAGATGCCAGTAACAACACCCCTGCTTCTCTTAGTCATGACAATCAAAGTGTCCGCAGACATTGCCAGATATCCCTGAGGGAGAAAAATTGTCTTTAGTTTACAACCACTGCCCTGTAATATTAATATTTTGAAATAAAGATTTTTGAAAACATTTTCAGCATATTAGGATTTGATAATAATTGTATTTTGTGCATTTGCTTCACATTTCAGCTTTGTGACATTGAAGAAAAGGGCCTTGAAAATCTGATCGAAATTACTGAATAACCTGGTATAGTAGAGAAAACATTAACTTACGTGTGAGCTGACAGAATTGGATTCTAAACCAGCCTCAACTGCTTACTCTGACAGACTGCTAATTGCGTGGCCTCAGGCAAGTTACTTAACCTCTTCACCCTTCCTTTCTGCTTCTGGAAATTATGATCCTCAAAGGATTGTTTGTGAGTCATTTCCTTCTCATTTGGTTCAATTATTCAATCAGAGCACGTAGAACATGTAATGTTAACTTCTTTTTTCTTTTTCAGATATTTTCTCAAATATAGACTCTTTCACCAAAGGCTTTCCTGTGATGTTAGAAAAAAAAAATCCCATTGAATTAAATATGTTAATCCACAATATATTTTATTTAACTTGGATTCTTAAAGAGTCTTCAAGGTAAGCCTCAATTTCCATCCTACTTAAAAAAAGTTTATGGCTTGGGAAAAAAGGCCGAAACATAGTATACAATACTAAATATCATGTTCCAAAATATGTACTTTTTTCTGAGGTGTATTTTTAGCATTATTGTACACAGACAGGAAATGAGGACATTTTTGATGTATGATAAGTAACAAAGACAATTTTTAGTCTTTATCATCTCAAATTGGAGAAGTCACCGTCTCCTTGACAGTTCTACAAAAAAAATATACTGAGTACTAGTTGCCAGGCACCGTGGTAAGTGGTTTCTCTGTGTTATCTCATTTGATTTTCTCAAGGAATGCCTGAAGTAAGTGCTATCCCATTTTACAGATTCAGGAATCTCAGGTATATTGAAGCTATAGATACACATTTATCCAACTAAGAGTAAACAATTGCAGCTCTGCTTTGTCAGACCCATTGCTCTTAAACAGGACATCATGCTGCTCCTGATAACTAAGTGGAAGAGGCGAAAGAAAATGCATGGACCCCAGAGGATAGCATCCTATTGGAGGAAGTGAGGACTTTGTGAAGTGTAATGGGAAGGGTTCTTGAAGAAAGTCAGGTTCAGGATATGAAAAATATAAGAAATAAACAAGGGAAAAGGGGTGGAGTGAGGGACCAGAGGCAAGTTTATAGACAACTCCTAACACTTATCAGATTAAAGGAAACATCTTTATTTTTAGTTAAACAGAAACTCCCACAACGTCTATTCAATTTCGTGTGTTTAAATGTAGGATTATAAATGATACCCTGTTGCCCACCAAGAGTTTACTTGTGGGAAATGAACCTTCCTTTGACAGGGAGACAAGCTTCTTAATCATCCAATAATTCTAGCATTTGGACATTTTGGGGACCAGGGAATTGCATTTCAAAGCTTCTGCTGAGTGCAGGAGTGCTTGGTGGGCATTTTGTCTCAGTAAGAAGCCGAGATCTTGGCTCATAGATCTTGGATAGAAAAGACCTTTGAGACGCAGGTGGATTTTCTTGCCAAGGCAGAAGAAGTAATGAAAGTTATTACGCAGAGCCTCTAAAGAGCAACCTTCAGCAACAACTGCTTAGCGGTAGTTACTGCTTCAGCTAGTATCTGTCAGGTGAAGATGAAGTGGATCCTAAGCCACTTCCGAGTTTGAGTTGCATTTAAGGAATGGTCAGGTCTACTCTCCCTCTGTACATCGTGTACATGGTCTCCCAAGAATGGTGGTAAAAATGACAATGGCAGGGAAAATCATGAGCATTTGTTTAGTTAGTATAATTTCTCCTCTGGGCAGCTGCTGCTGCTGCTAAGTCGCTTCAGTTAACTCTGTGCGACCCCATAGGCGGCAGCCCACCAGGCTCCCCCATCCCTGGGATTCTCCAGGCAAGAACACTGGAGTGGGTTGCCATTTCCTTCTCCACTGCATGAAAGTGAAAAGTGAAAGTGAAGTCACTCAGTCGTGTCCGACTGTGCGCGACCCCATGGACTGCAGCCTACCAGGCTCCTTCATCCATGGGATTTTCCAGGCAAGAGGACTGGAGTGGGGTGCCAGATATGTCCCTAGTTTAGTTATTTGTAACTACTTTTATACTTGTAGCTACAGCATAATTCACACACAGTCATTCTGCGATCTTAGCAGATTTCAGGGCTGACTAGTTTGGAACCACTGAAGGCAAACAGAAATTCAGAAGAGATTGAGTTTGCCTGGGGATTCCTTCTGAATTTCCACAATGGAAAGAGGAGAAGAAAGAAAGAGATTTGGAGCCACACATTTTGAGAATGAATGGTTGTGTGTCTTTGGGCCAATTGCTTAATCTTTCTTATCCTTTATTATTGTGAAGATAGGGTCATGGGACATGTCTCACTGGGGTTTTTTATGAGGACTGAATAAAACAGCTCACCACATGTGGCTCATCACATGCTAAACAAGCATCAGCTCAATTCACAGTTCGGTTCTTCAATAGGCTCCGGAGATGACCAGTTTATTCAGAACAATCAGATCTCGTTTTGGCAACTCAAGTAACTTGGTACCCAGAGCAGGTTTATGTAGAGAGGGAGAAGGGATAGAAGGAAAAATGGTGTGAGGATACAAAATGTTGGCTGCAGCGCTGATTTATGAATTATCAGTCAACTCTACTTGAATTCAGAGAAGTTTCCCAGCTCCCTGCTGGCCTCAGTGATCCCAACTTCCTCAGTTGTTGCCTTTTTCCCTGTCGTCTTTGTGCGCCTGGGGTTTGATGACTTGTCACATCCTCTGTCCTGACAGCAGCCTCAAGCTCCTCCTCCTGGGGGAGCACCCAGTCCTTTACCTTCCTCTGCAGCCCTTGTTTGCTGAGAACGAGGACTCAGAAAAAGCATCGTCCAGAGTCTGCTGAACTCTGAGTGGCCATGAAGCTTGAGGAAGCCAGTGCCCATCAGCAAAGAGCTACCTTCCTCTGTCTGGCCACTGTGCGTGGCAGTTGTGTGGCTGTTCTGAAGATGACTATCAACCCAGTGCCTTCTGTTTTTCTAAGTTTTCTGTGAGATGTGAAGGACGATGATGAGAAAGTTGCTTC
Source organism: Okapia johnstoni (assembly GCA_024291935.2). Classification (NCBI taxonomy): domain Eukaryota; kingdom Metazoa; phylum Chordata; class Mammalia; order Artiodactyla; family Giraffidae; genus Okapia; species Okapia johnstoni. Next base: position 5,391,591 of record CM044327.1, read on the forward strand.
TGAGCAACATCTCATCCAAAACAGCAATGGCAGGCTTTTTTCCAAGCTAAGGTCTAGGGCTAATAACATAGGAGTGAAAAATGGTATAAAATGTGAATGATGCGTTTTAAATGAGGACAGTAGTTTCATGAGAAACCTCAATACTTTAAGATAACACAAAAGCTTTAATTTTTAAGTATATATTTTAAGGGTATAATGCGTGTATACCTATATGCACCTACATATTTTACTGTCAGACTTAAAGTTCAGGCATGCTATAGAATATCCAGAAAGTCCAAACACTACTTGACATAAAAACATAAAAACAAATCTCAGATGTAAGTGCTGTGTAGAATCCAAAGATGTTTCAGGAAAGAGGAACAGATGGCAATTGAAAACTGCCAACTGTAATTCCAATTAGTATCAAAGTTCAATTTGCTGCAAAGCATGCACATAATTTATTTGCTGTTTGAAAATCCAAGTTTAAACTGAATTTGAATGTAAAATGATTTGAAATATTTTTCATGGGGTTGACATGATATTCTCAACCTAGTCATTGACTGTACTGCTTGATTTTAATTCATCCCATGTTAAACTTCCTCCAGAACTTCCCCCAAACTATCTACTTTAATCCTTCATTCTGACTGTTATAATTTAATATTTGCTGACCCACCAATTGGCAATTAAGTCTTACTTGGTTACATTTAAGTTTGCTGTATTCAGTCTGCTCCAGAATGCTCTGAGGCCCTGTCAGTTACAGCATGTTGGCCATTGGTATACAGCTGGGATTGCTGCTCACAATGAATAAACCTCTGAGTGGCTCTTCAAAAACAGCTGACTATCATGCAGTCTTCCATGCAGTGGGAAGCAACTCTTTCAGCAGTCATTTCAGGTAAGCATTTTCTTAAAAACACAACTCTTGCATACACACTTAAATTGAGAAAACATTGAAAAGATGCCTTTATCATTTAATGAGGGAATTGACTTTTATTTTTATAATATACTTCTTTTAATGACCTGGGAAGGAATCTGGGTATAGTTTAGTAACATATATGATGGGGGAGTTTGGAAACATAATGTGTCTAACTAGAAGACCCAGGAGAGAGCCAAAAAGAAAAAAAGCAATTTTATTTCTATAAGCTATCTGCATTTCCCATACCTCAGCAAGTCATACTTTTAAGAAGTCAAGTCTGGTGTGAACTTGAACTTGTACATTTAAGTTAAAAACCTTAGCCAGTGATACATTGCAGAAGATAAGATGCCGTTTTTCTTCCAAAACCTGTAACACTTCTCTCCCCACCCCTTTGGCTGGTTTGTCCCATTTCATGGTAGGGTTGAAATATTTCAAGCTAAGATAACAAAGTCAAGTCCAAGGTCTTCCTAACACAACTTGGGGAAATGCCAAGACTAGCAGCATGTTGTGCTTGACAGGTACAACTACATCAGTTTCTTAAGGGAGAGAAAGATTTGCAGAACATCCCACAGGGAAATGGAGAAAATGCCTTGTTGAGTTACAATCACTGAGCTATATCCCTTGGCACACTGTGTTGTAACTTTTTATAGAACCTCTGTAAAGATGATGGGCCTGAAAGTGAAAGCACATTTTAGTAGAAAGGCTTCTATCTGCTCAGTCAGTACTGTGAGAGATTAGAAGATTGTTGGTCAGTCAGTGCTGCCAGAGATCAGAAGACTGTTGGGACTCACCCTCGAATGAATTGTTTTCTTTGAGCTCGTACGGGCACCCCTAAGTGAACACAACAGCGAATTGTGGCTGTAAATGATACTGCCTGACCTTTTCCTTTGGCCGCTAATGGACTGTGGGTTGTGCCGGCAGTCAAGACCTGTCCCTCAAGGGTATTTCCAATGCACATATTTAGTATGTCAGCGGCACACTTTACAGCTCGTCCTAGGATGTGGGCTGCTTATTTCTGAACTGATCATACACGGTTTCAGTCTGTGTGCCCCAGCAGGTAGAGGATGGGAGCTTCTGACACGGAGCCGCAGAGATTTGTCAGCCAAACCTCAAGCCGTCTGAGACTTTCAAGTGAAAACTTACATTTAGAAAATCAGCATCGTTTCCCCTTGCCATAGCTGTCTCAGCCTTTACTTTGCTCATGAAAGCAAAAAAATGGGGAAAACATCCATCTGTCCTAGTAGACTGTTTGTGTAGACTATGCAAAACAGGAGAAATATACTCAAGGGGGAAAAGTGTTTCTTTTCTTTTTTTTCATCTAGTCAGCTTCTAAGCAAACATGCTGGGCAGATGAGAATCTAGGTTATTAAGAAGTATCTGCTAGGAACACACTTCTCAGCTGCCCGTTTAGCTAATGCGGTCTGTTCGTAATGTCATTTTTAATGTATTGAATATTATTCGCATAGACAGTATCTAAACACAAGCCCATCATCATAATTACATACAGTTATCTGGAAGAAACATTTTTAAAGTAAACAATCACTCTTAAGGAACTATTTTCAAAACAATGAAGTGCATGTGTTTTCAAACATTTGAACAGTGGGTTGGGATATTTAGCATTTATTATCAAAGCGACCTGCAGAATATGAGTTAATTTTAAGAGGCAAGACCAATATTGTTGTATCCAAAAACAGACCTTAAGAAGTGAAAGTTTTGAGGCGGGAGTTTTTATAGGGAGAAGGCAATGGCAACCCACTCCAGTCCTCTTGCCTGGAAAATCCCATGGACGGAGGGGCCTGCTAGGCTGCAGTCCATGGGGTGGCAAAGAGTTGGACACGACTGAGCGACTTCACTTTCACTTTTCACTTTCATGCATTGGAGAAGGCAATGGCAACCCACTCCAGTATTCTTGCCTGGAGAATCCCAGGGACAGGAGAGCCTGGTGGGCTGCCGTCTATGGGGTCGCACAGAGTTGGACACGACTGAAGTGACTTAGCAGCAACAGCAGTACAAAGTGAAAATGGTGGGCAGGTGGGTAGGGCCAGCGTTTGTAGGTGTCCTGCTCAAAGCATGGGGCTTGGCTGGAAAGACTGTTGGCATTGCTTCCTTTTGCTAATCCAGGTGGATCAAGCCCATGATCTCATAGTCCTTGGGGCAGCATGCACCAGAGGAGATGTTATTCCTGTTCAAGTTGCCTTGAAGGCATGTATGGGTGGACTCAGAACTCTTGATTGCTTATCCAGGCTCATGAGGTTATTACCTTTCCATTCACAAAAGCAAAATTCTGGAAGTACAGAGAACAGTGGGATGGATTTTCGCTGATGATAAACCTTGTCAAGCTGTCTAGGTGCCTCCTCAGTCCTTACCTAGCTAAAGCTGGAATCAGCAATAAGTGGCCCAGGCCTCTTCTTGCACTGTCTAGTATCCTATATAATAGGGTTAGATGTATATTTTATTCATCAAAACACCATGTGAGTGTTCTGAACTATAAATAAGGGCTGGCATTAGTCATTCCAACTGATGGATTCTTACCGTCAAAAATAATCAAAGCAAAGGGAAGTCAGAAATATAAAATGATTTTTTCGTAAAATGATACTTAACTCAGTTTCATTGTATATATACAATTTGAATAGAAAAAATGTGACCTAACTAAAATTCCATGATCCTGATTATGCTATAAATATGAGATTATGTTTCACGTGTGATTGGGAACTTTGCTTTGGAAATGAATGGATCCACTTTGGATTCAATCCACAGAAAGGCAGTAGTTGAGAAATATTGGAAGGAAACCTGGTTTTAGAGTCAAACAGATGCAGTTTGAAAAATTGTTTCTTCCACTAACTTGCATTGCAGGCTTGGACCTGTCACTTCATCAATTAACCTTAGTTTCTTTATTGAGTTTGCTTTCCTGTATAAGAGGAGAATCGGCAATTAGTAGGGTCGTTATGATGATTAAGTGAGTTATTGTAGGTAAAGTACTTAGAATAGTATTTGGCAAGCAGTAAGTAAATGATGCTTATTTAGTAGTATGACAAATATTTATTATTATAAATAAGCATTAGGAATTCCATTTCTCTTCTTCTGTCACTTGGTGGCGATGGTAACTTTGTGGTTCTGGGTTCTTGCTTTGACTTTAGTTACATTTACTTGTTTTCACCTGTAATGGAGAATCCCAGCTTAAGAGGGACAACAGGTCTAGCAAGAGACAAGAGTTACTAGGTCTTCTACCTTGAAATCACACATAGTGTATTCTGGAGCCCCTGACCATGGAACTTGAGCTCAGTTGGATACCTTGAAGGTCAATAACATGCAGAGGAAACACCGTTGTGGTGTTATTGGGAGATTGTGAGGGTTAATTGTAAGCATCAATTGTAACTGATGGTTAATTGCAAGTTGACTGGTCCATAAGGTGCTCAGACATTTGGTCAAACATTATTCTGAGTGTATCTATGAGTGTTTCTGGGTGAGATCAAAATTTGATTCCATCAACTGAGTAAAGCAGATTGCACTCTGTGTGATGGGTGGTCCTCATTCAATCAGATGAAGGCCTGAATAGAACTGAAAGGACTCTTAAGAGGAAATTCCTCCTGCCTGACTACTTACAAACTGGACATTGGTTTTTTTCTTGCCTTTGGACTCAAACTGAAACATTGGCTCTTGAGGCTGTGGACCTTCAGACTAGAAATATAGCATTGGCTCTTTTGGGTCATGGCCTTTGGATTTGAACTAAATAATCAGCTCTCTTGTATCCAGCTTCCTGCTCACCTTGAAGATGTTGGGGCTTGTCAATCTGTATCACTGCATGAGTGAATGTGGGTATGTGTGTGTATGTTTTATTTTTGCACGTTATACTTTGTTGAGTTTGTATTTTTAGGGAAGCTTGACTAATATAATACAGAATTGAACAGTTTAATATTATTTAAATTTTTTCCCATTAATTCTTGTTTCTTCCTTGTGGAGTTAATCTTTCTAATAGATTTTATTTGACAAAAAAAAATGTGTATCTAACACCATCCATTCATCTGTTCAGTGAAAATGTTTGTAGGGTGTATTATATACCAGGCACTGTGCTTGTCTCTGGTACATAAGTTAGAAAATGGTTCTTATCCTAATGGAGATAGGCTGGTATTAGAGAGAAACAACAAAGAAGTAATAAACCAAATGTATGATTTTTACCGGCTCTAGTCTTCTGAGGAGGTGTCAACTAAGCTGGAATTGGAGAAAGTTTTAATCATATACACGTCAACAGGAGGGGAATTACAGACGGAGAGCCTCTTGAAAACCCAACGGGGATGTCGACATGCTATGGAAGTGAAAAGGAAGTGTTCTGGTGAGTCACTGCGGTCTCAGTGGAGACAGCAGGGGGTGAAGTCAGAAAGAAGGCCGTGGGGAGGTTGGGAAGGGGTAGGGACCACGGTAAAGAGATCAATGTAGCCTTGTGCAAGGACTTTAAGCAATGCATTAACATGGCCTAGTTCATGTATTTAAAGAATTTTCTAGGCTACAGACAGAAGAGCTGATTAGCCTGGGCAGGATGGAAATGGGAAGGCCAGTGTCTTACTGGTGCGGTGGTTGGCAGGGGTGGGGGAGTTGGGGGCGGTTGTGGCTCAGATGAGAGTGGAGGAAGGAAGGACAGACAGATACAGCAATGGTAACTGCATTTTCTCTAGCTCCCGGCTGGTCCATCAGACCCCAGCTTCACTCAATTTCACTCCCTTAAGAAGGATTTTTTCACTCACATGCTGCCCAGAATAGATCAGGGACCACCGCCACCTCCTTGTTGCAATCTTCGCAGGTCAGAGTGCAATTAGTTAATTATTCTGGGCAATTTTTCTCTTTTTTTTTCTTTTTCAATATTAAAATCTCTGGGTTCCAGCAGTATATATGGCTCATAATTCTAACTCCACACATATTTGTTGAATGAGTGAAGGAAATGAGTAAGTGCTATGTACTCTGTTAGGAAAGTGAGAAGAAGTTCCAATTTCCAGAGAAATTATGGGAAATGAAAAGAGTAGAGAGCAAGAAACTTTTCTGAATATGTTCAAACTTGGTTGAGACAAAAGTTCTAGAAAGGTTGGGTGGGGAAGTCAGGCCAAAATATAAATGTTATAGTACAACAGCCTTTGACCCTGCATCATTAGCCTAGAATGTGAGATCTTAAAGCGCCAAGTCCCCGCGTCCTGTCCAGTTAAATCTGCCGCCACATCCGGCCCGGGGAGCTACAGGGCGACGGAGGCTCCGCCGCCAGGACTTGGCGAGGCGCGAGGGAGGAGCGGCCCGAAGGCAAAGCTCTGAAACGCGACGGGCGTTTTGCTCTCTGCCCTCTCATGCATCTTGGACTCTGCTTTGGCCGCCTATCTGCCCAGTGATCGGGCTCCACTTCGACTGAGAGCAGAAATCTTAAGGGTTAGGAGTGCATTTCATTCCAACATTTTATCTGCCAATTAGAGAAAACAATCAAACCTCCATCGCTGAGGATTTATGGGGCGTTTGCACTCACTGAACTGGTTAGTTCAAATAACGTGTGAATGATTTATTTTCCACCGAGTTAACCAGTAGCCTAAATTAAGCCACATAGCTTGTCATTTTGGTGCTATGTAAACAGAGACTTCATGGATTCAGGATCAATAGTCAGTGTGAAAAGATAGATCACTTAGGCTGAAATAAGGGTTTGAAACCCTGTGTGGGATGAAATACGTAAAGAGGGTTCAGGGTATCCTCCACATCTGAAAAAAATGAGGAAGCTTAGCCTGTTATCATCCTGTAAACTGGAAAAGAAGCATGTGCAGAAGTGGAAACAGAGGCTCAGACCTGGAAACCGCCCAGAGCACTTCAGCAGGAGAGGAGATAAATGAACAAAGGCAGGTTCACATAGCAGAGAATTCTACAGCACACAGCAAGGCACGGAGTGGCATGCGACACTGAGGCCGAACTGTGGCAATATCATGTTAAAGAAAACAGGTACAATGTTTGCGTTCTGCTTTGGGGATATATATACACACCATGAAGCCACATAAAACTGAAAGGGAGGGATCCACGTGGTGATGACGTTAGGCTGTGTGGAGGCAGTGATGGGATGGAGACAGAGCAACCACAAGTTTGGATGTAAATTACTGGCATCCTTTTAGCTTTGCACAGTAGAGATTTGCAGGTGTTAATTACATTATTAGAAAAAAAGGAAGAAGAAAAGGAGAGAGGGAAGGAGGGCAAAGGGGCCTTGTGTATATCAATAATGATAAACCTGATTTATGTTCCCAAGTTAAAAAAAAAAAAAGGTCTGAAAGCCTTTTCTTGCAACACTAGGCAAAGTCTCTTTCTAAGTTTATCTGGTTATCTGGGGTGTGTTGGGGACCAGAGCTAGAAAGGCAGCTTGTTTTTCCTGTCTATTTTTCTGAGCATCTTATCAGAGTTAGAGGAGCCACTCTTTGGAAAATCTTAACAAAACAAACAAATTGGCTTTACACTCCTCTGTTGCTCTGTTTCCCTCTTCCTCGTGTCTGTTCCGTATTCTTTGAGCTCCACCTTCTAGCTGTCTCCCGAAGTCACCCATCCTTCTTCACCTTATGGGTCAGGAAGTGAGCTGTGTTTGCTTCCTGTTTCCGAGGTTAGGCTTGCTTTCTAAAGAGCGGCCATCATTTTCCCTCTAACGTGAAACTCTGTACCATGCCCCACTCAGATCCTCTCGTGAAAGTGTGAGGTCAAGCCAGACCCCTTAGGGTGGGAGCTCAGACATTTTCTAGTAGAGCAGCTTTGCTCCCGCCCCTCACGCACTCTGGCCGTACACCGCGGTCTCGTTCTGCCTGTCCCGGTGGCTCTTGCTCTTGTATCTGCTCTTCCTCTTTCCTGCAGTTAGCCTGCTCTTCCCTCTGCCTCACTGACCAATTCCTGCTCTCCCTCAGGTAGTACCTTCTCCATCTGGGGAAGGATTTGCATCCTGTCATCTCCCAGTACTGCTTTCTTGGCCTCTCTCTGCCCGCGGAGACCCCAGAGCACGTGGACTAGGAGCAGTGGTGCCTTTAGCCCAGTATCCCCAGCGGAGGGTCTGATGAGCCAAAGCTGCTCAGTCAGTGCATGTGGAACAGCAGATGGGTTACAAACAATTATTGCTGTTGTTTAGTTGCTAAGTCGTGTCCGACTCTTGCAACCCCATGGACTGACTGTAGCCTGCCAGGCTCCTCCGGGGGATCTTCACAACCCAGGAATCGAACCCATTATCTCTTGTAACTCAGGTAGATTCTTTACCACCAAGTCATCTGGGAACCCTAAAATCAATTATTAAATGCTTAACCTGTGTGGAAAACAAAAATGGTCTTCTTTTTCCTTCCTCGGTTGTGTTTCTCTCAGCAGAGATGAATTCTTTCTTATCATACCTCTCCTTTTCTCAATAAAATTAAGTTAAGTGTTGTGGACCAAAAGCTCAGAATATTAAAAAAGCTTTTGAAGGTAGAGGTAGATGGGATGTATCAAAACTCCAACCACATTTTGTGTAAAATATAGACTATATTTTTTTATCTTTTTAATAATTTTATTTTACTTTTTTTGGGTGTGCTGGGTCTTCGTTGCTGTGAGGACTTTGCTCTAGTTGTGGGGTGCAGATCTCTCATTGTAGTGGCCTCTTATGTTGCAGGACACAGGCTCTAGGGTGCGCGGGCTTCAGTAGTTGCGGCTCCCAGGCTCTAAAGCACAGGCTCAGTAGTCATGGTGCACCTGCATGGTTGCTCCGTGGCATGTGGGATCTTCCTGGACCAGAAGTCCAACCCGTGTCTCCTGCACTGGCAGGCAGATCTTTACCACTGAGCCACCAGGGAAATTCCTAGACTATACTTATAGCATACAGAAAGAATCTTTATTGTTTCTGACATCTCTATTCATATCAAACTTCATAGACACTTTAAGCAATAGTGGCCTTTTTATTTAAAATCAAAATTCAATGTTATGTGTCTACTATCTAATTCTGGAGGGTCCAGCGAAGTGGAAATTGTACTCATGAGAGTTATATTAAATCCATATTTGAAAAATATTATCCTGAAATTTATAATGCTATAAATTTAACTGTAGTGTCAATTAAATACCAACATTTAAACTAAAATGAGCTTAGTCAAAATTACTTTTAAAGAGAGAAAACACAGGCAATTGTTTTGCTGTGGTTGTGGATGTTCAGGGGTTTGCTGCTGGGAATGCTGAATCAAGCCTGTGTGTGACTCAGCATTTCTGAGCCCTCACAACTTAAACTTCCTATTTCCTTGGCGACCTGGTCATGCAAGGAGACCCCTTGAAACTTGAAGACCTTTGTGGCTGCAGGTGGAGCAGCTGGAAGCAAAGGGCTCCTGCACAGGGAAGTCTGGAACTTGAACTGCATTTTAGCTTCTCTTTGTCTGCTGTGGTCATTTTTCTTAGCTTGTTTGGCCTTTCTCTAGGTTGACAGAGCTGCCATTCAACTTTCATAAGTTATTTTCCCACAGCAGAGAATCTGGTTTTGATAGAAGAAAGTAGTTCTTTCCAATTCTTTGTCCACATCTTCACATTCTCCCTGTGGAAGTTGAGTCCTGATATGCGTCGTTTATGTTTCCATACACTTTGGGGAGTGCATTCACTAAGCAGCACATTTCCTCTGTCGATGCTCTCTGGAGTTGCGTCGTTACACGCAACTACTTGAGGCAGTATTTGAAGTTTCAGTCTGCAAAAATGCCCACTCAGTTTGAGGATTTTTTTGTTGTTGTTTAACTTGTCCTGTAAATTCTTCATTCATTTGATTGTCTTGCCTTCAATTTTTTAAGTATTTCTTACTTTTCTCCTTCAAGCCTTTTGAAAGTAGCATTTACATTAATAACAAAGAGTTTTTTCACATCAACTTCTGACTGATAGACTGATAGTTGATCTCCCTTTTCTAATTCACTCTTTTCCTCAAGTTCCAAGATGCTGTTGTTCCTGTAGTCTTCTCCGATCAAATTTACAACCTTCAGTACAGTTTCAGGTGGAGATCTTAATTGGCTCTCTTTATCCTTCACAACCTGTTTCATCTGTGTCTTTGAGTTTTCAAGCACATTTTTCTGTTCTTTCAGCTTGCAGGTACTCTTTGTTTTCATGCTGCAGTTTCTTAGGCAAGCAGTTTTAGACTCTCCTGAAGCTGAGCGTTTTCTTTCAAATCATGTATTGTTTTCTTCTGAAGTCACTCTGCTTACTTCTGAGAGGCTAAGCCATCCTTCTGCATTAGTCACGGGTTGGAAGGATATTCGTGCCTCTTGGAGTGACTGTGTCTGTTGCTGAAGGTAAACCATCACCGTCAGCCCATGAATTATTTAGTGTTTACTTTGTCGGCCAAGAGAGTGCCTGGTGCATTTCTGACGCAGGTGAGTCTCAGGACAGTGGCAGATTCTGGGACAGAGGGTGGGTGTAGGACCTGGGTGGAACTCCACCTCGCTGGCCAGGAAGTCCTCCCTGCACAGACGTGGTTCTGTCGCCATCTAGCACTTGGTACCCGGTGCCCAGTGCTGACCTGCCTCTGCTGGCACCACACGTCCATCACCCTGGATGGAAGGTGGAAATCACCCTGCTTGCTGGCCAGCAGCGTCCAGCATCCCCATGGCTTGTGCTGGCCTGGGCTTCTGGGGACGAGCAGAGTGCACAGGAGCACCTGAGCTTCTCGTCCATCTCTGGCAGGTCGATGGGCTGGGGCCATGGGGATGACGAGGCCATGGGGGCCACTCACCTGGAGAGGCTTTGAGCAGCCGTCTCTCGGAAGCTAGGATTTTCTGGATGAGGGGCCCCTGCCTCCCTCTTTACCCAGGTCACTGGTCCCCCTGGCCAGTCTCTTGGCTTAGGGGACAGCAGGGCTGGAATTGGGGTGCCTGGGGTCTTGTTAAGCCGAGCCTCCTCAGGGTGACTCACAGGGACTGAGATTGAGGCTGTGGGGGAGAGTGGGCAGGCCCCGAGCTGATGAGCGTGGACCTGCGTCCTTCAGGGTGGGCGTTTGGTCCTGCAGACTGTGGGCCCCGGGACATGGGTGATGGCTTGTGGGGTGTCTTTGTGGAGCACAAACTCTGGGTGACATGAGGCCCAGAGTGTGGGGTGGGGAGGCTCCTGGGGGCCCATGGAGGTGGTGAGAGCAGCTGCTCAGATGATCTGGGGGCCCCCTTTGCTGTTCTTGTCTGAGAGTGTACGCTATGTCCTCAGGCACAGCCCTGTGCCGGCTCTTATGAAGCGCTGCCCAGTTCTGGAGCATGTGACTGGAGAGGACTGGCTTCCACCCCTGGGGACTTGAGGGTTTTGCAGGCTTGTGCCATGAACTCTGTGACATTCTTCAACCAGGCAGATAATCTTTCGGCTGACTCTTCCTCTCCTTAAAGCCTGTGGGCTTTTTATTGTGAAAACAGCCATGGGTGTATATAACCAGGATCTCCTGGGGACACCCAGCGGGGCCTGGGCCTTGTCTCAGGTATATGGTCAGCTTCAGCGGAGACCCCACAGCTGCCCCAGGGCCAGGGGGTGGGGAGGACATTCCTGGAATGTCAGCAACCTTCCCTGGCTCCAGAGGGCACCATGGATGCACAGAGGCCTGTGGGATGCCCTGTCTCTAAAGAAAACAAGTGCCTGGCAAGCAGGACAGATGATCAGTTGGGCTGGCAGAGGGGAGGCAGCCAGTTTCTGTAAAACAGGCGTCTTCTCTGCTGCGGGCTACACCCCGGAGAATGCTGTTCCAGATGGGGCTGACTGAGCACAGCCAGAGACCAGCCTGGAACTCGGGCCACTCGAGGCCCCACCGGGCCCCATGGCCAACCCGGAGGATCCAAGCCCTGCCCTGCACCATCCACTTCCCGCACATGGGTGTGTCCAGGCTCCACGGAGGGATACCCGGAGGACCCCTGACCCCATGTCCCTCCCTGGCGAGGCTCAGTCCCTCGATTTAGTTTCCTTATGCAGCAGGGAAGCCGGCTTCTCCCTGAAAGGTCACAGGGCTCTTCCTCCCCTGCAGGTACCTGCTCTCCTTTGTGCTTGTCACTCAGGGGACTCACGGGTGCCACCAGGCTGAGACTCACAAGAGCTCAGGTGAGATCAGCTGACACTGGACGGTCTTGACCTTTTACAGGTTTTCGGTGGAGCTCGTTTGTTCCCGTTCAGTCCTGCTGTTCCTGGACAGGGTGACGCTCCTCCGGGGGAGCTCAGGGACCCAGGCTCTTCCATCTTCATGTGCCTCCCGAGCTGGCCCTGGGAAAGGTCTCCAGTTCCTGAGTCATTTCAGGAGTGTGCCTCTGTGCAGAGAGTAGGCCCTTCTTTGGGCTAAATTTGCCAACTTTTATTTCTTCAAATCTCCTCCTCCAAATTCAGGCTCAGAAGCCCCTTCCCGGGCTCTGTCATGAATGACTGGTCCCCAGGACTGATTCCAAGACTCTCTGGCCGTGTTCTCTTCTGGGTCAGAAAGCCGCCTCTGAGTGTCAGGGCAGGGTTCACGGCCCAGCTCTTCCTCGATGGAACGTGACTACCAGCTACTGTAGTCTCAAACGTGCACTGGATGGGTTTCCTGGTCTCACTGACTCGTCCCAGTGCTGACAGGAAAAGAGGCCCAGGAAAGGATGCGGTCGGCCCAGCTGGAGAGGAGGTTGCCCAGAAATGCCAGATGTGCCTCTTTCAGGGCCTTCCAGCAGCCAGACCACGGGGTGTCGGGTACAGAGTTTCAGGATGCCTGGAGCTGCAGCTGCTGCGAGGGGCCTGCAGGGCCCAAGGCCTGTTCCTCACATCGTCATGGGGAACCACCAGCTCATGGCTTGGAGTTAGTGATGATTGTGCAGACTGGCAAGTGGACAGGCTGGAAATTTGAATAAGAGTTGAGTTTACAGCCTTGAGTCTGAAATCCATAGAGCAGGCCAGGCAGGGTGGTAACCTGAACAAGATTTCTAGGTTACAGTCTTTGAACTCCTTTTTCCTATTTTTCATGTGTAATTTTACTTCTGTGTACTGGAGAGGAGGCAGATTTTCTAAAGAGGATCAAAAATACATTCTATCGCACAAAAGTACAGCTAGAGGAAACTGGAGAAGAGACCCTCCTTTTCAGGGATTGACAGAAGTTTACAATGCAGAGGGGCCACCTGCAGAGTGACTCAGAAAGATCAAAGGGAGAGGTCAGTGCTCGCACACTCGACCCAACTGAAAGCATCGGTGAGAGCATGCCCCAGGGCCTGCACACAGTCTTTAGAATACAGGGCTCTGCCTCCAGAAGCCAGAAAGAATGACTACCATTTTCAATCTTGAGGGTTCCTGCATGCTCAAGAATAAAGCCATCTCCCCTGACTTGGGGAGCGGCCACTCAGGAAGCAGGCCTGGTTTCAACTCCTTGAACCTGATCACGGGGGGTTCCCAGCCCAGTGGAGCTATGACGCAGGAGCTGTTGACCTGCGTGGCCTCAAGATCTGCTTCAAGCAGATTTCCTGCAATGAGTTGGGTCAAGGAAAGCTTTTCACTGATGCTTGATTTATTTTTAATTTTTTTTTATACGACCATGCTGCCTTCTTCCTTCTTTGGGAGTGCCCCTAACAAAATACTCCAATCACTGGCCTGAATGACGTTCACAGCCCAACGTGAGAACGTCCTCAGGTCCTTTGTGCAGCCCTGGCTCGTCTGTTAAGGAGGTTTTGTTATTTCAGCAACCTTCAAACAGGTAATAAATAAATTTCCACTGGGTTGGCACTTCCTCTCATTTCCTGAAGGAGGGGCGGATTGTTCAAAAAGCTCCCCAGAGATACTTCAGGCCCTCTTATAATGACCGAATGACCACTGCGTCATTGCCTTACGGTGCTGTCACGTAGAAAACCCAGGGAAGGTCACTTATAATATCAGCTTCAGAGCTGGGAGTGTCTGTATTGGAATTGTTCTGAAGATAAAGAAACCGCCAAATCAAGTTACTACAGAAAATGGTCAAAGAGGCTTAAAACCTGTTCAGATGCTCTTTTGGAAGACATGCCTCGCATGGTGTCATCTGCAGAAGATTAGAAAGGCCTGGTTACCTCTGAAGAGCATGAGGGTGACGTGATGTCCAGCACAAAGTGCAGAGTCCTGCCTGACACAGGCCGGCAGCTCTTTATCAGCTCTTCATCAAATAAGTCTTGCCAAGATAAGGGAGATTTCTGAAAGATGATTGCCTCTCTTTGGTGATATGCATTACAATTAGATTCAAGTGCACATGAAAAACAAATGAGCAAAGATCTAAAAGCTGTCCTGCTGCCCACTCAAAATGATTAATTGATTATGCAAAAGAAGATTCCTCAGAAGTGTGGAATGTTTAAGACTCAATTGCTTCCAGGCCTGAAAGAAGGAGCTTAATTTGACAGTCATTTAAATTGATATTGCTTTCAATAATCATGCCCTGCTCATTTTGTAAAGGAACCCCAAATCGTCAGTCCCAGTACTTCACTAAACTTTCCTAACACCCTAATTCCAGTTATTTAATCATATAATTAAAAAATGATCGAAATAGCACAAGAAAACAAGTGTAAACAATCTTGAGAATTCAGTGGGTCCATCTAAAACAGTAGCATTACTGGAATTATTAATATGAATTTCAACTATAGAATAGTATAGTATTCTAATAGTATATGTATTCTAATATGAATATAAACTATTTTCATAAGAGAGGAACAGCAAAAGAAAGGGCTAGGAAAAAAAAAAAGGTTTCTTCCTATTCCTTTCCTGTTCAAAATTTGAGCTGATTTAGATATTAAAGATTGACCACTTGGTAAATGCCATATTTCCCCTCTTTTCACTCCAAACCAATTGCTATTTTATTCCTTTTCCATTACCAAATCATTCAAGAATATTCTAGATTTTCTAGAAAATATAGATAAATTAGAAAAGTGAAATATCCTGAAATTTCAACCCAATACCATCACGCTGTAAATTTATCATGAAAATAAACTCTAGTTCAATTGTTTTAAATTCTACTTATATTCACTACAGTGTAGCAATGGCATAGCCTTAGCTCATTAAGTGTATCTGATGTGAGATTATTAGGGATAATTTACATATATAATTTGTTCTGGATGCAGGGTTTAGAGTTAGACTCCCTGGGTCAAACTATTGGTTTTGTCAGTCACAACAAATTATTTTTCCAACTGATAAAATGTGAATAGTAGTACACATACTTCATAAGGTTATTGTAAGTATTATGTGACTTAAAAGCTGAAAGCACTTAGAATAATGCACTGGGCTTCCCTGGTAGCTCAGCTGGTAAAGAATCCACCTACAATGCAGAGACCCCAGTTTGATTCTTGGGTCAGAAAGATCTGCTGGAGAAGGGATAGGCTACCCACTCCAGTATTCTTAGGCTTCCCTGATGGCTCAGCTGGAAAAGAATCTGCCTGCAATGTGGGAGACCTGGGTTCAATCACTGGGCTGGGAAGATCCCCTGGGGAAGGAAACAGCTACTCACTCCAGTATTCTGGCCTGGAGAATTCCATGGACTGTACAGTCCATGGGGTGGCAAAGTGTCGGACACGACTGAGTGACTTTCACTTTCAGAACAGTGCACATTTATTCAATACATTTAACCATATTGATGGTGATGATAATAGTAATGTGCAAGAAGATAAATAACTTGGTTAAATAACTCAGTGTGTATAGAAAGTTGAATAAGATCCAAGTCTTGCCTTCAATGAGTATACAGTGAATAAGACAAGCAGACAAATGACAAGGATGTAAAGATATGAGGATTAGGAAATTCCAAGGAGCTGGATATTACATGAGATTTAAGGAATCATTAATTCAGCAGGGCATTCATTTATTCATTTCAATTTGATAAATTATTATAATACAGATTTTAAATGAATATATGCCAGTTAACTGTAATGAAAAGTTCAATACTTAAAATTAATTAGTGAGCCAGCATATTCCTCAAATGATGATGTTTAATATAGATAACTGTTAGCTATTTAAGGATGAGGTTTTATACTCTGCTCCCATCGATTTATCGACTTTGCTTTCATGATAATTTAGTTTTATGCCCAATTTTATATAAATCAGAGTGCTTCTCTTCCTTACAGTCCTTTTTGGTATATCCATCAACTGATGACATCTGTTGAAAGTCTCCTATATATTTATCATTATACTTGCTCATCAAAAGAAGTAGATATATTTTTAAGTGTAACAACAAGATGAATGAGTTATATATGCAATAAAAACAATTTCTAATTGCAAAAAAATTAACAAAGCCATTGGTGAAAATGTTCTCAACGTGTAACAGTGAAAAAGCTAAAACCTTAATTATAGTTTTAAAAGCCTTTCAAATCAATAGCAAAAAATAGGCACAGTGGAAAAGGGAGTAGAACATGAGAAGATTAACCATCTTCTCAATTTTAGAAAAAGTCAAGTATATGAGACATGTCTAATTTCATTAGCAATAAAGAATGCCAATGTAACCAAAACTTAAATGCATTCTTCAGTTGTTACATTTGCAAATATTTATAATACATGCTGTCGGCAAAAGTGTGAGGAAAGGGGACTCCTGGCTGATGGAAGCGTAAATTAACACAGCTCATTAGAAAACCATATTTCTTAGGAATTTTATTTTAAAATAAATATCCATGTATACAAGAAGTTTCTCTAGACAATCTTAATAAAGAAAGTAGGTTTATTTAGTAAATGATGTACTTTAGAAATAGGTGAAATGAATCTTTATTGGTGCAGAAGGGTCCTCACAGTAGCTCAGCATCTCACTTTGAGGACCAGTCCCCAGGTGTTTCAGTAATGTTTCTGGCCATTTATGGCTCACATCTGGGTTCTCCCTGAGGTCCATACCCTGCTGGCGGGCTGACTCATCAGTACAGGTGTACAAAGGCGCAGCTGCCTGTCTCAATTCTGAGTCACTCTGCTGGGAAATCCCTCCTGGAGCTCCTCATGAGATTGTCTGGGACCTTTTATAAGACTGCATTATATTTTCGCTTCTCCTCTGGCCTATGCTGTTTCCTTCATCTCCATACAGGTATTGTTCTTAGTAGCCCAATACACTTCCTGCAGGCAAATCTCCATCTCAAAATCTGTTATCCAGGAACCCAGCCTAAGACAGTTGGTACCAGAAGGGGACTGGAGAGGAAACCCGTGGTGTGTTGATTACTGTTAGAGCACTGGATCTCTGGGAAGAAGTATGTCTTAATTTATGGCTCTTGCCAATTTCCTTGGTATAAATAAGCCCATCTTGGGAGAGCTTACCAAATGCAGAGATGGGAAAAGATGTGTACAGTTGCATCTTGTGCTGTAGTGTGGCTAGCTTAGCCCTCTAGCAGAAAGTCTGTCACGTGCAATTTGGAACTTGATTACTCACCGCTAACTGGTTGCAGACAATGAGTACTCCATTCAGTTAGTAGGTGGAGGGGTAATTGCCTGTTGCACCACTGCAGTTGTTAAGACTTCACTCCTGGTGAACTGTGATGGAATGTGGACAGAGTGGTCCCATACCACAGGGATTTGGAGAGTGGGACAAGTAGTGATACAAGAACAGTGACACTGGATGAGGACCATGATGAACTAGAGAAAGAAAATAAATTGAAACAGAAGTTTGAGCGTCAAAAAGGCTCTTTGGCTGCAAATAAAGAGACCTTCACCTCCTGCATCCACAGGGCACTAAAAACCAGACAGTTATAAGCCCAAGGATTTAATTATGTTATGGCTATTTCTTGGTGACTTTTGGGTTTCTCATGCCAGAGAGAAGCAAAAAGGAGAGAAGGAGTCACCATCCAGGCTTTGGCAGCTGACTCTGTTTATTAGGTGGAGTTAAGGCTGCTGTTAAACCAGGTGGGCAGAAAGACTATTTCTGACACCTCAGTTATCTATGAGGGTGTCTTGATAGTCACTCCCTTGCTCACTCACTCTTGTTTATAAATGGAAACGTGCTGCAGCCACAACCTGAGAAGAGAACTCGATCTAAGACGTGAGTTAAGAAAACATACCATATTTTCTGGGATCAGAAAAAGAGCTCTCTGGTTTCCTCTGAACTCAGCCGCCATGGCTGGAAATGAGTGGATGAACTGGTTGTTGCGATGTAGGGCGGACAAGGTGGGATTTGACATAAAGTCACATCCTCGTTAACTGAACATCCAGGGTCATGTGTGGAATCAAGGTCACTTAACCTAGACCATGGCTTCTCCATCTTGTCATGACTGACTTTTTTCGCTGAGTAGCTTTCTGTTGTTGGGGCTTTTCTGTGAGTTGTAGAATATTTAGCAGCATCTCTAACCACTCGTTTCCAGGAGCACTCCCTAGCTCGTGATAACTGACGATGTCTCTACACATTGCCGGGTGTTCTGTGGGGGACAAAATCACCTCCGGTCGAGAACCACTTATGTAGATTTATGTAAGAAGTCAGGAGAGCGCAGAGTGTGAAAGTGAAATGTCAAACTACTGCAAAGAAGGGCACAAATGAATTAATATAAAGATGTCGTAAAAGTGGAATTTTTCTCACAATTGGATTTGTGACCGCAAACAGATGGTGCTAAAAGCATGAGAACACCCTTGTTCATAGTTGGAACCAAAGCATACTGAGTCCTTTTCAGACTTATTTCTAAAAATAAGTTCATATTTTTGAAAACACTTGAGCTGTTTGAATATCATCCCTTCCCCTCACCAGTCCCTAGTTTCCTCTTTAGTATGCATTTTTCTTTACACTGTGTTACATGCCAAAACAACATCCACTGGATCATTGAAAAAGCAAGAGAGTTCCAGTAAAACATCTATTTCTGCTTTATTGAATATGTCAAAGCCTTTGACTGTGTGGATCACAATAAACTGTGGAAAATTCTTAAAGAGATGGGAATACCAGACCATCTGACCTGTCTCTTGAGAAACCTGTATGCAGGTCAGGAAGCAACAGTTAGAACTGGACTTGGAACAACAGACTGGTTCCAAATAGGGAAAGGAGTATGTCAAGGCTGTATATTGTCACCCTGCTTATTTAACTTCTATGCAGAGTACATCATGAGAAACGCTGGGCTGGAAGAAACACAAGCTGGAATCAAGATTGCTGGGAGAAATATCAATAACCTCAGCTATGCGGATGACACCACCCTTATGGCAGAAAGTGAAGAGGAACTAAAGAGCCTCTTGATAAAAGTGAAAGAAGAGAGTGAAAAAGTTGGCTTAAAGCTCAACATTCAGAAAACTAAGACCATGGTATCCATCACTTCATGGCAATTAGATGGTGAAACAGTGGAAACAGTGTCAGACTTTATTTCTTTGGCTCCAAAATCACTGCAGATGGTGATTGCAGCCATGAAATTAAAAGATGCTTACTCCTTGGAAGGAAAGTTATGTCCAACCTAGATAACATATTTAAAAGCAGAGACATTACTTTTCCAATAAAGGTCCGTCTAGTCAAGGCTATGGTTTTTCCAGTAATCATGTATGGATGTGAGAGTTGGACAGTGAAGAAAGCTGAGCACCGAAGAATTGATGCTTTTGAACTGTGGTGTTGGAGAAGACTCTTGAGAGTCCCTTGGACTGCAAGGAGATCCAGCCAGTTCATCCTAAAGGAGATCAGCCCTGGATGTTCACTGGAAGGACTGATGTTGAAACTGAAACCCCAATACTTTGGCCACCTCATGGGAAGAGCTGACTCATTGGAAAAGACCCTGATGCTGGGAAGTATTGGGGGTAGGAGGAGAAGGGGACGACAGAGGATGAGATGGTTGGATGGCATCACCAACTCGATGGACGTGGGTTTGGGTAGACTCCGGGAGTTGATGATGGACAGGGAGGCCTGGCGTGCTGCAATTCGTGGGATCACGAAGAGTCGGATACGACTGAGCGACTGAACTGAACTGAACTGATCATACCAAAAAATTAATGCTAAACTCAAGATCATGCTTCTATAAAGTCAAAATCATGATAATTAAAAACAACCACACGATTGATTGTACAATTATTTTTCTTTCAGAACCTTGGACTCTAATAAATACAACACAAAAAGAGACTTTGAGATAGATTATGCCTTTCCAGACTTACACTAAATAGCAGAGCCTCTACAATGAAGTACTCACCTGCAGAACATTTGTATTCTTGTGGCCATTTCTCATTGAGTTTTCTGCATCTATTGCTTTTATGATGTGATAACTGCCTAAGTGAAAAATAACACGGATTAAAATGATTTTCTCATCTGGGATTCAAGTTGTTCTTTTTGAGCCTCAGTGCTCTGCTTAGCATCTTTATTCCCTGAAGGTAGTTTTCTAGATGACTTTCACCTTGATGACTGAGTTGATGAAGTCAGATGATAATGATATTCACAAGCTGAAAAAACTGTGGGAAAAGTCACTTAGTTCTGGTCAATGATACAAAGGCATTTCTCATGTTATATGATTTTCCTCTTTCCCATCAAAAAGATAAGAGAGAATTATCATTTTGGAGTATTCTGCCAACAATGTTCTGTTCTTTGAGTAAATGTTAGGTAATTGGAAACACACTGACGTATGGGATTACTATATATGTTAGCATGCCTTTAATCATAAGAATACTCTTTAATAGTATTTTCTATACATAGGTTTCCAATAGTAAGTCCTCATGAAGAGTCTCCAATAGTGGTTTCAATTTGGGGCTAACAGTGTTTCATAAAATCACTGATAATGTGAATTTTTCCACTCATGCCTTTGAGACAGCACCATTTAAAAATCATACCAAAAGACTTTGCTTCTGGGAAGAAGGAGTAAGAAAACTTTTCCCTATTTTTCCCTCTAAGGACAACTAAAAACCACAACTATTACATACAAAACAAACTCTAAAAGTGAAGAGAAGAGGACTAGCTAGGAACGTTGGGACACAAGGATTAAAACAGGGATGCACCCGCCCCCACCCCCCACCATCCGCAATGGTTTTCTTTCAGTCTCATAAATCCTGGACTTGGAGATGAAGAATTAGGTACAGAGATCCAGACCCACCAACAGGTGCAGACAAAAAGAGCCCCAGTGAAAGCCTACTCTCTCTAGTCAAAGAACAGGAGGAAGGCAGCTTAGCAAGAAAACTTTCAGGTGGTAACCACTATGCTGCTGCTGCTGCTGCTGCTAAGTCGCTTCAGTCGTGTCCGACTCCGTGCGACCCCACAGATGGCAGCCCACCAGGCTCCCCCATCCCTGGGATTCTCCAGGCAAGAACACTGGAGTGGGTTGCCATTTCCTTCTCCAGTGCATGAAAGGGAAAAGTGAAAGTGAAGTCGCTCAGTCGTGTCTGACTCTTAGTGACCCCATGGGCTGCAGCCTACCAGGCTCCTCTGTCCATGGGAGTTTCCAGGCAAGAACACTGGAGTGGGTTGCCATTTCCTTCTCCAGTGCATGAAAGGGAAAAGTGAAAGTGAAGTCGCTCAGTCGTGTCTGACTCTTAGTGACCCCATGGGCTGCAGCCTACCAGGCTCCTCCGTCCATGGGATTTTCCAGGCAAGAGTACTGGAGTGGGGTGCCATTGCCTTCTCCGGATAACCACTATACTCCAGCCAAAAACCACAGAGGAAATGGTGGCCCCAGTCCTACTCATGCCAGTGAAGGGGAGTGGGTAGGGCAGACCTCCACTCTCGTTGGACTGTAATAAAGAAGCCCACCCACCTGCCAAGGTGATGTCAGGTTATGAGCTAGAACATTCATCTCTGCCAGGCAGATGTGATGCACCACTTCCCCTCAGTGTAGGTGAAGAAATTTGAGGATCCAGGAATTCCAGTCTCATCAGTCAGTAACGAGGCATTCTCCCATTTCCTGCTGAGGTGATGTCAGTGGATTTTCACCCCAGCCTGGGGCAATGAGACCCATTGCGTGGTGTCAGTGGAGGTCAAAGAGGGGGCAGTAAGGAGGAATTCCTGCCTCCCTGGTGACTCAGAAGTAAAGAATCTGTCTGCAGTGCAGTAGACGCAGGAGAAATGGGTTTGCTCCCTGGGTTTGGAAGATCCCCTACAAGCATGACAACGCACTTCAGTATTCTTGCCTGGAGAATCCCATGGACAGGGGAGTTTGGCGGGCTACAGTCCACAGGGTCACAAAGGGTCAGACATGACCGAATCTACTGGGCATGCATACACAAAGAGGAATTCCTACGCGCCCCCCCCCGCCCCCGCCAGAGTGGTATCAGTGGAGACCCAAAGGGAAGATACAGCCGCCACCTACACAGAGGTATCAAGGACCGTCACTCCTGCCATCTCCCTGTTCCCCTGTTATCAACAAAAGCCAAGTAGGTTTCTACCCCACCTGGCTACAATCCTCACTTCCCCAAAACAGCTAACACAGGTTTAAATAAGATCCAGAGTCTCATAACCTAATACAAATTGTTCAATTTTAATTAAAAATCACATATCATCCAGTAAAACTACAATTTGAATTAAAAAACAATAGACACTACCACCAAGACAGCAGATGTATTAGAATACTCTGACAAGTATTTTAACCCAGCCACAATAAAAATGCCTCACTAAAGGATGGACACATTTGAAATAAATGAAAAAGAAAGCCTTGCCATGGATGCAATGTATCAACAAATAGAAGATACAAAGAACAAAATAGAAATTTTGGAACTGAATAATGTTAAAAGTAGAACAAAAAGGCCAGTGGATGGGATTGAGAAAAGAGTAGAGAAGACAGAGGAAAAATCAGTGAACTGGAAAATAGAACAAGAGAAATTAGCTAATCTGAAAATCAGAGAGTAAATAGACGTGACCAAAAAATGAATGCTGCCTAAACGATTCTTGAGACTATAACAAAATATTTAACACTGGTGTCATAGAAGTCTTGGGAAGACAGGAGAAAGGAGGGTGGGACTGAAAAGAACTTGAAGAGATAATAGCTTAAAACATTTAATATAGCAAAGCATGCAAATAATAAGTTGGATTACACTGCCGCATTTCAAGACGTACTGTGTAGTTACAGCAATCAAAGTTGTGCTGTATCATTGCAACAGAATAGTAACTTCAGAAACAGATCCAAACAAATAAGCCCAAGAGACGTCTGAAGAAGTTACAATGCAAGAGCAAGTCAATAGGGCAAGGTTAGACTTCCCAACAAATGGTGCTGGAGCCAAAGGGAAAAAAAAAAGGTCTCTGTCCAAACCTCACACAGTGTACAAAATAAACTCAGAGTGAAACAAGGACTTCAGGGTAACAGATAAAACTATACAACTTTTAGAAAAAAAACAGAAAGGCTTTGGGATATAGTCTAAGTAAAGAAATCTTAGATTTGATACTCAAAGCATAGTCTCAATAGTCACATCACATATACATACACCATCAGTTTAGTTCAGTTCAGTCGCTCAGTCGTGTCCGACTCTTTTCGACCTCATGAGTGCATCAAGCCAGGCCTGCCTGTCCATCACCAACTCCCGGACTTTACCCAAACTCATGTCCATCAAGTCAGTGATGCCATCCAACCATCTCATCCTCTGTCGTCCCCTTCTCCTCCTGCCTTCAATTATTCCCAGCAGCAAGGTCTTTTCAAATGAGTCAGTTCTTCGCATCAGGTGGCCAAAGTATTGGAGTTTCAGCTTCAACATCAGTCTTTCCAATGAACATCAAGGACTCATCTCCTTTAGGATGGACTGGTTGGATCTCCTTGCAGTCCAAGGGACTCTCAAGAGTCTTCTCCAACACCACAGTTCAAAAGCATCAATTCTTCGGTGCTCAGCTTTCTTCACCGTCCAACTCTCACATCCATACATGACTACTGGAAAAACCATAGCCTTGACTAGATGGACTTTGTTGGCTAAGTAATATCTCTGCTTTTTAATATGCTGTCTAGGTTTGTCATTGATATTTCTCCTGGCAGTCTTGATTCCAGCTTGTGTTTCTTCCAGCCCAGCGTTTCAGTTGGCTTAAAGCTCAACGTTCAGAAAACTAAGATCATGGCATCTGGTCCCATCACTTCATGGGAAATAGATGGGGAAACAGTGGAAACGGTGTCAGACTTTATTTTTTTGGGCTCCAGAATCACTGCAGATGGTGACTGCAGCCATGAAATTAAAAGACGCTTACTCCTTAGAAGGAAGTTTATAGCCAACATAGATAGCATATTTAAAAGCAGAGACATTACTTTGCCAACAAAAGTCCGTGTAGTCAAGGCTATGGTTTTTCCAGTGGTCATGTATGGATGTGAGAGTTGAACGGTGAAGAAAGCTGAGCACCGAAGAATTGATGCTTTTGAACTGTGGTGTTGGAGAAGACTCTTGAGAGTCCCTTGGACTGCAAGGAGATCCAATCAATCCATCCTAAAGGAGATCAGTCCTGGGTGTTCATTGGAAGGACTGATGTTGAAGCTGAAACTCCAATACTTTGGCCACCTCATGCAAAGGGTTGACTCATTGGAAAAGACCCTAATGCTGGGTAGGATGGGGGGCGGGAGGAGAAGGGGAAGACAGAGAATGAGATGGTTGGATGGCATCACTGACTCGATGGACATGGGTTTGGGTAGACCCCGGAAGTTGGTGATGGACAGAGAGGCCTGGCGTGCTGCAATTCATGGGGTTGCAAAGAGTCGGATACGACTGAGCGACTGAACTGAACTGAACTGATCTAGGTTTGTCATAACTTTCCTTCCAAGGAGTAAGTGTCCTTTAATTTCATGGCTTCAGTCACCATCTGCAGTGATTTTGGAGCCCCCAGAAATAAAGTCAGCCACTGTTTCCACTGTTTCCCCATCTATTTGCCATGAAGTGGTGGGACTGGATGCCGTGAACTGCTTTCTGAATGTTGAGCTTTAAGCCAACTTTTTCACTCTCTTCTTTCACTCTCATCAAGAGGCTCTTTAGTTCTTCTTCACTTTCTGCCATAAGGGTGGTGTCACCTGCATTTCTGAGGTTATGCATATTTCTCCTGGCAATCTTGATTTCAGCTTGTGATTCATCCAGCCCAGCGTTTCTCATGATGTACACTGCATACAAGTTATATAAGCAGGGTGACAATATACAGCCTTGATGTACTCCTTTCCCTATTTGGAACCAGTCTGTTGTTTCATGTCCAGTTCTAACTATTACTTCCTGACCTGCATACAGATTTCTCAAGAGGCAGGTCAGGTGGTCTGGTATTCCCATCTCTTTCAGAATGTTCCACAGTTTATTGTGATCCACACAGTCAAAGGCTTTGGCATAGTCAATAAAGCAGAAATAGATATTTTTCTGGAATTCTGTTGTTTTTTTTATGATCCAGCAGATGTTGGCAATTTGATCTCTGGTTCCTCTGCCTTTTCTAAAACCAGCTTGAACATCTGGAAGTTCACAGTTCACATATTGCTGAAGCCTGGCTTGGAGAAGTTTGAGCAGTATTTTACTAGCGTGTGAGATGAGTGCAATTGTGTGGTAGTTTGAGCATTCTTTGGCATTGCCTTTCTTTGGGATTGGAATGAAAACTGACCTTTTCCAGTCCTGTGACCGCTGCTGAGTTTCCCAAATTTGCTGACATATTGAGTGCAGCACTTCATAGCATCATCTTTTAGGATTTGAAATAGCTCAACTGGAATTCCATCACCTCCACTACCTTTGTTTGTAGTGATGCTTTCTAAGGCCCACTCGACTTCACCTTCCAGGATGTCTGGTTCTAGGTGAGTGATCACACCATGTGATTATCTGAGGCATGAAGATCTTTTTTGTATAGTTCTTCTGTGTATTCTTGCCACCTCTTCTTAATATTTTCTGCTTCTGTTAGGTTCACACCATTTTTGTCCTTCACTGAGCCCATCTTTGCATGAAATGTTCCCTTGGTAGCTCTAATTTTCTTGAAGAGATCTCTAGTCTTTCCCTCCTATTGTTTATATATAAACAAACTCCAAGAATATCTCTATTTTTTCCTCAAAAAAAAAAAATTAAGTAAAAGCCACACGTGACAAAACAGAACAAAGTGGCTGCTCATCTGTTTGACCACATCTTCTGGATTTAACAAAACACATTTCCTCCTGAATCATTACCGTGTTTCCAAAGTTTATTTGAAGCCTTTTCTTTTAAGGGCACTATGTATAAAATTTAATGTTGTGGCTTCTCAAGTTGTTATAGAACATCTAACATCTAACATGATATATTATTTGCTCAGGATTCAAGACAAGATTTTCTCATGATGCTGACAAGTAGCAATTTCAGAAAATCTTTTAGTATTCAGCAGTTTAAATGTAACCACAGAGAAAATGATTATTTTACATGAGTGTGTCTGTGGAGATCTCTTATCAGTCAGCAGCTAGTTATATTAAATACATTATAGATGAAAATACTTAATATTTAATTTCTTAAAGAAGCCCTCCCCACCACCACTACCTCTCTCTCTCTCTCTTTTTCACAAAATAAGTAATTCCAGTAATCGTGAGATGGGAAGGAAAGAAAAAGAGATGAGGTGAGTGGTAATTTTTTGGACAAAAGTACATCATTAAATTAATTTTCCATTGTTCTCACCACTGACATTTTTCATCCCTCCTTATGCAAATGAATTGTACAAGTAAGTGTATCACATATGTTGACAAAATTTCTGGGAAGTTGGGGAGTTGAAGTTTTTGCCATCTACTTTGCCCAGGTTGAATCAAACATTCCTTTATGCTCTAGAAAAATCAGTGTGAATCTGTGTAAAATCTACTTATTATCCTTACTTAGTATATTTTTTCTTGACCCTTTATAAATAATATGAGGAAAGTTCACAGAGCTAACAAAAATGTCTAAAGTTTGCCCTCACAATTTTGTCTAGCAAAAATATTACTGTAGTGTTTCTTTAATTACTTTATTCCTCATCCTTAAAGTTGATTGTGAGGTGAAGGCACACAGTTTTTCACATTCATGCACTTAACAAACTTATACTCTTTTCAAGCCCTATTTTCTTAAACTTATGGAGTTATGTATATGTAATGTGTACAAAAGATTTCCAAAGCATTACTCCTCTTCAGCCCGCTGAAACAATGAGTTCAAATTCTTGAGCCTTCATGGAATGTACACGTTCTGTTAGCAGAAAAATCCACTTTAAAAAATTGAAATAGTATTAGGGAAAAGATTATAACTTGCAAAATATCTTGAAAACTATATTTTGATCTTAGACTTGTTAAATTTTTATTTTAATGAAGACAGATTTGTGAACTGCTGTCTTGGCATGTATGACAAACAAGTTTATTTAGCATATCTTACTTTTAACCAACTCCCTGAATCCACACAGCATCCTGGAGAGAAGACAGAAAAGGCTCAGGTAAGTTGTTTTAGCCTCTTCCACTTGCCTGAGACTGGTAGGTGTTAAGGAGACAGTTGTGTTTCAGTTTCTTTATCTTGTAGACCTGATAACGTGTGCTTTGCTCATCTGCAGATATGAAATATGTCAGTGCTTGTATAGTTGGTACTGTTCTGAGCACTTTACGTATGTGGTAGAATGACATTTGAAAGATTTAGCTGAAGCTCCAATACTTTGGTCACCTGATGTGAAGAGTCTACTCATTGGAAAAGACCCTGATGCTGGGGAAGACTGAAGGCACAAGGAGAAGGGGACGCAGAGAATGAGATGGTTGGATGGCATCACTGAGACTCAGTGGACATGGATTTAAGCAAACTCTGGGAGACAGTGGAGGGCAGGGAGACTGGCATGCTGTAGTCCATGGGGTCGCAAAGAGGTGGACACAACTTAGTGACTCAACAGCAACAACAATGTGGTTTTCATTCTGGCATGTCTAGCTATCTCCACCCTTCCCCACCTCCTTCTCAAATTCAGGGAGCAAAGGGAAGATGGTCATTTATCTCACTGCGCTTGGGTAGAAATTCTTATAGTAGTGATACAAGCAATCTGATTAACTTTTCTGTCTTTTTTTTTTCTTTTAAATAGACTTTGGAACCTCAAGGTAGAGTACATGTCCTTGAGAAAAGGCTTTTTTTTTTTGAGTTTTAATCTGCATTAATTTGGGCTTCCCTGGTGGCTCAGACAGTAACGTGTCTGCCTACAATGCAGGAGACCCAGGTTCAATCCCTGGGTCAGGAAGATCTCCTGGAGAAGGAAATGGCAACCCACTCCAGTATTCTTGCCTGGAAAAACCCATGGACAGAGGAGCCTGGTGGGCTGCAGTCCATGGGATCACAGAGTCATATACGACTGAGCAACTTCACTTCTCAATCTGTATCCATTGAATAGCAAGAGCCAAGATTTCCTATCTAAACAATAGCAAAGAATATGCAATAAGAGCTGAGTATTTTCCCCCCAACCACCTCAATCATATTTAAGATTCCATGTGCTGGAAAAAGGAAGAAAAATTGGAGAGAGAGGAGGATCCCAGGAAATGTATCTGTGTAGGGACCGTCTCCAGAGTAGACTTTGGTGGTTTAGCCTCAGGTTGAGAAACTGAGCTTTGAATAAAAATTTCAATTAAGAAAATAAATAAATCTATGCAGAATTAATTAAAGTGAAGAATTCTGAGTAAAACTAAAGTGGATATATCATGTCTTAGAAGCCTAATGTTAAACTAACTAGGATAGGTTAAAGATAAGAATAGAATTTCCTGATTTGTTAAGAATCCATTCCATAACTTCCATAGTGAGAAAACTATATAAACATTTAACTCAGTCTCAGAATTAAAATGTATTAATTATTATACCATAACATTGGGAATAATCTCATTATCTTATATTTTGTTGTTGTTTAGCCTCTAAGTCATGTCCCGCTCTTTTGCAACCCCATGGACTGTAGCCCGCCAGCCTCCTCTGTCCATGGGATTCTCCAGGCAAGAATACTGGAACGAGTTGCCAATTCCTTCTCCAGGGGAGCTTCCCAAACCAAGGATAGAACTTGCGAGAACACACCAGGTTCTTCTGATAGGTTCCTGCTTTGTGGATGCACATTTAAAAACCAAAGCCAGTTTTCCGAACTTTGAAGCAGAGGCCATGAATCCATACGTGCAGCTTCATGCCCAAGGGATTCCCATATCCTTTAAAATTTTTTTAATTAATTTTTTTCTGCGCTGGGTCTTCGTTGCTGTGCAGGCTTTCTCTGGTTGCGGCAAGCAAAGGCTGCCCTAGGGGCAGTGGTGGGCCTTCTCCCGGCAGGGGCTTCTCTTGCTGAGGAGCACGGGCTCTAGGGTGCGTGGGCTTCAATAGTTGCAGCACGTGGGCTCAGTAGTTGGGGTTCCCGGCTGTAGAGCACAGCCTCAATAGCTGTAACACATGGGCTTGGTTGATCCAAGGCTTGTGGGATCGTCCCAGGGCAGGGATCAAATCCATGTTTCTTGCATTGGCAGGCGGATTCTTACCCACCGCGCCACCAGGGAAGTCCTCCCATGCGCTTCTTTAATGTGGATCCATCCGCTGCTCAGGTTTGAAACATGCTAGTCAGTGCCCATTCAGAGACTTTTTTCCATGAAGCCAAAATTCTGGCTTTGATGTCTTGCCCCCATTTTTGGGGTCATATGGATCCTTTTAAAGACATTAGGAGAACTGGTTTAGTTTTAGAGAAACTTCTCTCTCTCAAACTATCTTCCTTTTTAGAGTCTTTTCTGATTCAGTGTCTTTTAAAAAATATTTGAGTATTTTTATTATTATAAGATAAATATGTTCTTATTTGCTAATTATTAATTGTAAAGACCCTAACCCTAATCACTATGAACAAACCTAGTGGAGGTGATGGAATTCCAGTTGAGCTATTTCAAATCCTAAAGATGATGCTGTGAAAGTGCTGTACTCACTATGTCAGCAAATTTGGAAAACTCAGCAGTGGTCACAGGACTGGAAAAGGTCAGTTTTCATTCCAATCCCAAAGAAAGGCAATGCCAAAGAATGCTCAAACTACCACACAATTGTACTCATCTCACACGCTAGTAAAGTAATGCTCAAAATTCTCTAAGCCAGGCTTCAGCGATACATGAACCGTGAACTTCCAGATGTTCAAGCTGGTTTTAGAAAAGGCAGAGGAACCAGAGATCATATTGTCAACATCCACTGGATCATCAAAAAAGCAAAAGAGTTCCAGAAAAACATCTATTTCTGCTTTACTGACTATGCCAAAGCCTTTGACTGTGTGGATAACAATAAACTATGGAAAATTCTTAAAGAGATGGGAATATCAGACCATCTGACCTGCCCCTTGAGAAACCTGTATGCAGGTCAGGAAACAACAGTTAGAACTGGACATGGAACAACAGACTGGTTCCAAATAGGAAAAGGAGTACGTCAAGGCTGTATATTTTCACCCTGCTTATTTAACATATATGCAGAGTACATCATGAGAAACGCTGGGCTGGGGGAAACACAAGCTGGAATCAAGATTGCCGGGAGAAATATCAATAACCTCAGATATGCAGATGACACCACCCTTATGGCAGAAAGTGAAGAAGAACTAAAGAGCCTCTTGATGAAAGTGAAAGAAGAGAGTGAAAAAGTTGGCTTAAAGCTCAACATTCAGAAAATTATGGCATCCGGTCCCACCAGTTCATGGCAAATAGATAGGGAAACAGTGGAAACAGTGGCTGGCTTTATTGGGGGGGGGGGCTCCAAAGTCACTGCAGATGGTGATTGCAGCCATGAAATTAAAAGACACTTACTCCTTGGAAGGAAAGTTATGAACAACCTAGACAGCATATTAAAAAGCAGAGACATTACTTTGTCAGCAAGGTCCATCTAGCCAAGGCTATAGTTTTTTCAGTAGTCATGTATGGATGTGAGAGTTGGACGGTGAAGAAAGCTGAGCACTGAAGAATTGATGCTTTTGAACTGTGGTGTTGGAGAAGACTCTTGAGGGTCCCTTGGACTGCAAGGAGATCCAACCAGTCCATCCTAAAGGAGATCAGTCCTCGGTGTTCATTGGAAGGAATGATGTTGAAGCTGAAACTCCAGTACTTTGGCCACCTGATGGGAAGAGTTGACTCATTTGAAAATACCCTGATGCTGGGAAAGATTGAGGGCAGGAGGAGAAGGGGTTGACAGAGGATGAGATAGTTGGATGGCATCACCGACTCGATGGACATGAGTTTGGGTAGACTCCGGGAGTTGGTGATGGACAGGGAGGCCTGGCGTGCTGTAGTTCATGGGGTCACAGAGAGTTGGACATGACTGAGCGACTGAACTGAACTGAAACTAATTATGTAATAATACTGTAATTAATAAAATATTTTATGAATTATTAAATACATGATTTAGGTGACAGATTTTCTTATCTATTTTTATTATACAGAACAAAATATCATATAAGATTTAACTAAGTCACTGAACATCAAGTGAATTTGTTTTTATTCCAATAGTTGTAAACAGACAAAAGTTGCAAAGCCAAAGTATATTGCTGAGTGTAGATTGAGGTCTGTGACTGCATGTGGTACTCCTTGTTGAGTGCTGAAGGGAACACAAAAATGAATGATACACAGCGATAGTCAAGGAATGAATGTGAAAAGATATATATTAGTTTGTCTATAATGTGGTCTCTAATGAAAATAAAGCTTATGATTTATTATATATATGATGATTTATTTTCAAAGTGTATACCACAGCAAAATTTAGTCTGTCAAGTATGTTACATCAAAATATTAAGCATGAGTATCTCATGATGACAGGTTTAGAATGAATTTAAATTTTATTCCCATGTTCATTTATTTCTGAGTGTTTTAGAATGCAGTTATATTCTTGTTATAATCTGGTTTGATGTGAAAATAGTTTTTGAGAAGTTGTGGTGTTGCTAGGAAAGATAAGCTATCAGTAAAGTGAGCAAGAATCCTCAAACTGCAATGTGTAATGGTGGGAAAAGTGAAGGATACTGGGGGGAGTTGAGGTCCAGCCCAAACTTATCAAAATCTGGAAAGTAGTGGAAAAATGCTCTGGGGATTTGTGTGGAGCACTCTGAATGTTAAAGAAAGGATTCTGCTTCTAATCTGGTAGGCAACACTGTAAATGCTTAGCAGGTATTATATTCAGAGTAGGGTTTTAGGAATATCAGTCCTAAAACGTAGTATGAAATACAGTGGAAAAGTGTGGGAGAGGAGACCGGATCAAATGATGCTAAGTTATTTGTTCTTCACTTATAAGGAGAAAAGATATTTAATTATGTGCAACAACTAATTTGAGAGTCAGACCAGTTTTATGGAGGGTTTAATAGATGGGGAAACAGTGGAAACAGTGTCAGACTTTATTTTTTGGGGCTCCAAAATCACTGCTGATGGTGATTGCAGCCACAAAATTAAAAGACACTTACTCCTTGGAAGGAAGGTTATGACCAACTTAGACAGCATATTTAAAAGCAGAGACATTACTTTGCCAACAAAGGTCCGTCTAGTCAAGGCTATGGTTTTTCCAGTGGTCATGTATGGATGTGAGAGTTGAACGGTGAAGAAAGCTGAGAGCCAAAGAATTGATGCTTTTGAACTGTGGTGTTGGAGAAGACTCTTGAGAGTCCCTTGGACTACAAGGAGATCCAACCAGTCCATCTTAAAGGAGATCAGACCTGGGTGTTCATTGGAAGGACTGATGTTGAAGCTGAAACTCCAATACTTTGGCCACCTCATGTGAAGAGTTGACTCATTGGAAAAGACCTTAATGCTGGGAAGGATTGGGAGCAGGAGGAGAAGGGGACGACAGAGGATGAGAAGGCTGGATGGCATCACCGACTCGATGGACATGGGTTTGGGTCAACTCCGGGAGCTGGTGATGGACAGGGAGACCTGGCGTGCTGCGGTTCATGGGGTCGCAAAGAGTCGGACACGACTGAGCGACTGAACGGAACTTATTGTGTCCAGTTGCTTTGTTGTGTCCAACGGCAGAACATCAGGCTTCCCTGTCCATCACCAGCTCCCGGAGCTTGCTCAAACTCATGTCCATCGAGTCAGTGCTGCCATCCAACCATCTCATTCTCTTTAGTCCCATTCTCCTCCTGCCTTCAATCTTTCCCAGCATCAGGGTCTTTTCTGATTAGTCGGTTATTCCCATCAGGTGGCCAGAGTGTTGGAGTTTCAACTTCAGCATCAGTCCTTCCAATGAATAGTCAGGATTGATTTCCTTTAGATTGACTGGTTTGATCTCCTTGCAGTCCAAGGGACTCTTAAGGGTTTTCTCCAACACCACAGCTCAAAAGCATCAATTCTTGAGCATTCAGCCTTCTTTATAGTCCAAATATCACATCCATACATGACCACTGGAAAAGCCATAGCTTTGACTATACAGACCTTTGTCAGCAAAGTAGCATCTCTGCTTTTTAATATGCTGTCTAGTTTTGTCATAGCTTTTCTTCCAAGTATCAGGGATCTTTTAATTTTGTGGCTGCAGTCACCATCTGCAGTGACTTTTGAGCCCAGGAAAATAAAGTCTGTCACTGTTTCCATTGTTTCCCCATCTATTTGCCATGAAGTGATGGGACCAGATGCCACGATCTTCATTTTCTGAATGTTGAGTTTTAAGCCAACTTTTTCACTTTCCTCTTTCACCTTCATCAAGACACTCTTTAATTCCTCTTCACTTTCTGTCATAAGGGTGGTCTCATCTGCATATCTGAGTTATTGATATTTCTCCTGGTAATATTGATTCTGGCTTGTGGTTCATCCATCCTGCCTTTTCTCATGATGTACTCTTCATATAAGTTAAATAAGCAGGATGACAGTATACAGCCTTGCTGTACTTTTTTCTCAGTTTAGAACCAGTCCATTGTTACATGTCCAGTTTTAACTGTTGGTTCTTGACCTGCATGCAGGTTTCTCAAGAGGCAGGTAGGGTGGTCTGGTATTCCCATCTCTTGAAGAATTTTCCACGGTTTGTTGTGATTCACACAAAGGCTTTAGTGTAGTCAATGAAGCAGAAGTAAGGAGGATAAGGAAGAAAAGCAATATAACATGTAACATGTAATCATACTATATTCTTCCTGAATTAGAGACCTGCCTGTTTCTGTGTGTGCACGTGTATGCTCAGTCATGTCCGACTCTTTGAGGCCCCATAGACTGTAGCCTGCCAGGCTTCTCTGTTCATGGAACCATCCCAGCAAGAATACTGGAGTAGGTTGCCATTTCCTCTTCCAGGGAATCTTCCTGACCCAGGGATCGAACCTCTGTATCTTGTGGCTCCTGCACCGGCAGGCGGGTTTTTACCGCTGAGCCACCTGGGAAGCCCATGTCTGTTTTTCTCTAGATGCTATGGAAACCGCCTTACTTACATAGGAGTTAGCTTCTATCTCTCGGTTTTCCTTAATCAAGTCTTTGTTAGGTAGACTAGGTATAAAAAACTAGTAAAACTTCCATCTTAACTTTTTAATTGACAAAGCATTTGTGACTGTTACTTTGGATTACTAGTGATTTGGAAATTGAAATCCAGCTCTCAGACCAGCAGGTCTTATGTAGCTTGAGTTCTTTTACTGGAAATAGACTGGCCAACGGAAAGGAATGAGCAAAGAATCGAAGAGAATTTAGACAAAACATTTAAATAGGAAAATAATTTGCATTTATCTCTTAAAAGCTGATTTTAAATTTTATCTTAACATATGTGAATCCTCAATCATTTATTTATTCATAATCATAACTCTAATATTTTAATTCACCTACATTTCCATAAGTTAGAAAGTTTCCAAAAATTAAAAAAAAAAATTTAAGTGGGAAATCACATTTTAGTTTTCCTCAGTAATCTACTTCCAAAATCCTTTCAGCTTTTTTTTTTTTTCCTTTCCAAACTCCAATGATAGAAACCAGCTCGTGCTTCCAAATTTCTGGAATAGTTGCAGATGAGTCTCTATAAATGCCAACTTTCTGGTCTGGTCTAATATGATTTTGGTGGTAGTTTTTCATAGCTGGTGTTTTTGAAACCATTTATAGGAGAAATGTAGCTTTTTTTTGCCTTTTTTTTTTTTTTGAGAAATTGCACTCAAGCAGGGCATGTTTTTCTAAGCTTTTTTTTTTTTTTCAGTATCTGTGGAAAAAAAAAAAAACAACAACCTAGAAACATCTGTTTTCCTTCAAATCTCTGTGACTTCCTATGTCCATTCCTTAGTTATTACCAACAACTCAGTGTAAAGTGGGTGATTTTTCTAGGATGCTCTGTACAGAAAAACAGGAATAAATAAACTTAGGAAGGTAATATTTCTGAACCCATAAGATATGCACTTTGGATTGGCAAGTAGTTCTCCGTTCTTAAACCAAATTGTGATCTAGGTTAACTTGCTATTTGAATTTGTTTGGCTCCTATCTCGTTTCAACAGAATCTCCATGCATTTTAGGGTAGAAAATTTTGGAAGAGGTGGGAATGACCCTGAAGGTAGCATTATGGCCTACGGGTTTGTGTATGCCTTGGGGCTTGCTCTGCAATAGGAGATGACTCTTCTGGAATTTTCCAGATCCTGCCATTAACATATTTAGTAATCCTGGAAAAGCTACTTAAATCATTCTCTTAATTTCATCAACAAAATGTGAGTAAGTAGACTTATCTACATCATTGAAATTTTCTGAACTATGACAAATATAGGAATTAGTAACTTGGTGGCTCAGATGGTAAAGAATCTGCCTGCCAAGCAGGAGACCCGGGTTTGATCCCTATGTCAGGAAGATACCTGGTGAAGGAGCGGCCACCCACTCCAGTGTTCTTGCCTGAAGAATCCCATGGACAGAGGAGCCTGGTTGGCTCTAGTCCATGGGGTTGCAAAGAGTCAGACACAACTGAGTGAAAACACTTTATGATTAAAACCAGAGTCTACTACCCCCCAAAATAAGATTGTTATGTAAGTATATTCATAGTTCACATGTAGTTTTATAGAAGGGCAGACAGAACTTGGGGATTTCTTTTGAGTGCTCGTTAGGGAAAAAGCATAGGATGAGATCCATTTTACACTTATCAGCTCACTTAATTCTCACACAAACCCTATGGAATATGTAGCATTTCCTTCTTTCTCCCCCAAATGGAGTGTGATAAATGGATACATCTGCCACTGCAGAGTTGGTCAGAGACAGAAGTTGAACTCAAAGTATGCTTTGTGATTCTGAAACTCAGAGCCTGTTGACAGGCCACAGCGCCTAAGAGCTGAAATTGATCATTGTACAGGGAGGGCTGAAAGTCACTTTGAGACCTCTTCCTTTTTTCAGCAACGTGGTTCCACTGATGTTAGGATGACTAATCAGTTCACCTGGAGATAGGGAGAGGGTGAAGGTGGCTGAATAGTCACATAATCTTTCTAAACCTTCTCCAGCTGGTTGTAGAAGAGAAAGTCACAGTGATTCTAAGCATGAGAAAGATGCTGTGGGAGGGGAGTTTGCCACCCCTTAGAGGACAGTCCTCTAGAAGGAAGCAAATGCTGCTAGCAACATGAACAGGCTTAGAAGCCGATTCTTCCCCAGGAGCCCCGATGCAGTCCAGCCCAGCCAGCCTCAGGCACCCAACCTGTGGGACTCTGGGCAGGGGACTCAGCCCCTCTGGACTTCTGGCCTTTGGAGTGTAAGTTAATAAGTGGGTGTTGTTTGAAGCTGTTTGCATTCTGGTAATTTGTCTTGCAGTAACAGAGACCCAGTGTATTGAGTAAATGGTCCAATTCCCACTTTCTGAACTTGGTGACATGCGAGCATTACTCTCTATACAATTCCTCATTATGAACCTGGCTGCCTCCTTGGATAACTGCATCCATTTGTTATTATTCCTTAGGATAAGGGGACTTGCTCACCTGGAAATCTTGTTCCCCTTAATCTGAGC
Source organism: Okapia johnstoni (assembly GCA_024291935.2). NCBI lineage: Eukaryota > Metazoa > Chordata > Mammalia > Artiodactyla > Giraffidae > Okapia > Okapia johnstoni. The sequence continues at coordinate 5,428,045 of CM044327.1, forward strand.
GGGTAAACGTGTGTCAAATCAGAATAATACACTGATTCTGTCGCCTTTTAAAATGTTGTTTATAAAGAGGATATAGTTCGGTCTAAGACCTTGTATTTCTTACGCACGAACACTGCACCATGTTTGCAACAAGAGATGCAAAGACCTAGTCAGTAGTAGCACACTGTCTGCAAAGGGCATCCATGTGTTTGTGAAAGAAACAAATTATCACAGAAAAAGCATCTAGTGTGCTGTTAGGAATTAAAAATGCTGTGAGTCCACTGGAATATCTGGCAACTTTGCCATGAAGTCTTGTTTTCATTAAAATGGTTTGGGCTGAACCTTTCTTTGATAGTTTAAGATTCCTTTCCATTCTCCCCTCTCCCCGCCTCCAATCCTCTCTCTTAAAAATCACTGGTATTTTGGCAAATCAGGCAGACTGAAAAACAAACTTGCTTAACATTTTGCCAAGCATCTCTCTAATAATGACACAGAAACATATTGAAGGGCATGCCTCCTCCATGCCGCTGTTGTGCACGTGTTTGGTTTTCGCATGTTAATCATGAACTGTGTATATTGCATGGAGCACTAATGGCCTCATTTATCCATTTCCAGGGCCTTTGTATGTCACAAAAGCCCAATTGCTGATGTTGTTGAGGCATGTAAACAAACTCAGTTGTAGTATTAATATTTGTTTACCTCTCCAGCATTACTTTAGTCACTTCTTCCTTGATTTTGTCCTCTTTGATCTATTCTTCTTTTGGTTGCTGTGTAATAAAATATCTGTATTTATTACTGTAAAACTGCAATAGTTGTATTATGGCCACTGATTCTACCGGTCAGGAATTCGGACGGGGCATAACAGGGATGGCTTGTGACTGCCACATAATGTTTGGGGCCTCTGCTGAGGGAGTTTCAAATATCTGAGGGCCAGAGTCATCTGGAGGGTTCCTCACTCACATGTCTGGTGTCTGGCCTGAGGTGACTCAAAGGCTGGACTCAGCTGGGACTCTTGATGAGGGGCATCCACTCGCGCCTCCTCCATGCGAGGTGGGAGACACGTGGCACAGTGGGGAGGCTCTGGGGGAGGACACCGCAGAGGCAGAGTCCAGAGAGTGAGTCTCAAATGACCTGGACCACCAGAGAAGCTGGGTGAATGACCCAGCCTCGAGGTCAGGTGGCCACACCTGCCCTGCACTCGATGGACTGAAACCAGCACAAGCCCGTCCAGACTGAAGGAAGAAGAATAGGTTGCACTTCTGTTTTCCTTTTCTCTGTTGACTTGGCTTAGTTATGCACGTGGAATCTTTAGTTGTGGCACGTGGGGTCTAGTGCTCCAGCCTGGGATGGGACGTGGCTCCCTGCGTTGGGAGTTTGGAGTCTTAGCCATTGGACCACTAGGGACGTACTTAGACTGCATTTCTTGATGGGAGAGTCACAAAGCACATTTCAGAAGCACATTCTGTGTGGGATACATTTGGTGCCCATCTTCAGGAAATAGAATATGCCAAATTCACCATCGGGCTACAAGAGTTCAAATCTCACAGTCTGCAAAATACAGTCACTCTCTTCTGAGACTCCAAAAGCCTCACTCTATTTTGGCTTCTATCTCAGGCTCAAGCTCCAGATTCTTGTCGTCTAAATCAGGCAACAGGTAGATAAGACACCTTGGATGCAATTCCTCAAGTGTGGTTTCTCTCAATCTGATCTGAGAGCAAGAGAGTCAGGTTATCTGACTCCAGAGAGCAAACATGTGATGGTTAAACAGACTTAGGATAACACTGATAGACTCTCCTATTCAAAAACAGAATCTCCTGTCCACAGCAATTCTGAAATCCAGCAGGACCATGTTACCGGTTCTTGGATGAAGGCTCAGACCCACAACATGGGAGATGCTCTCTGCGGCTTTTGGATCCATCCTGGGCCCTTCCTTCCTCTCCCAGGACATTCTTCTTTTTCATATGCTGTAGCCCACATTTATAGCTGAGCAGATTTTTATTTATTTTGTTTTTATCCTGTATTTTGTCTGTAGGAGTTTGGGGAGTCAAAGACTCTTCATTTTGTAGTATCTCGGTTGCTTTCAGTGTCAGTGAACACATTTCCTTAACACCCGTGTGGGTTTGTTATATGTCAGCTTATGAATCTAACCCTTTAGACAAAAATCTATATTCACACACCTCTTATAAATAAGCCCATTTCTGCATTGGGCCACTTGTGCAACTTCTGTGGAATCCTTAAGACTTAAAAAAAAATATCCTACTTTTCCCTTTAACGGAGGCAGACCCTGAAGAGCGCTAGGAAGCTGTTTGCGCATCTGAATGTGGGCAGATCATGAGCGTAAATCTTCCTGAGGCCTTCATGAAGGCTTCCCAGTCATACATAAAGTTTCATCTCGACATCGTGACTCTGTGACAGTCTTTTCCTGTTAGCTCTCTGTGTTTGATATTTGAACCGAAGATCCTTTCTTTTTTAAAGCTTTTCTGCCGTATATTGCTTCCCCACGGTCTCTATAGTTGCTCTTGAAAACCGAATATAGTTAGTTTTTCAGGTCATTGCTTTGCTGTCACCTTCTACCACAACCAGCCAGAGAAGCCACGGGCACCGGGTCCTCTTTTAAAGCCTTGTTACCCAGCTTGCTGAGTTCATCAGTGTTTTCCTGATTTCCCCCAGGACAGTTTCCTTTCCTCCAGCTTCCAGCAATCTCCCCAGTTGCTTTCGGCCTTCATGGATTGTCTGAAGGCCACCTGCATTCCTATGACTGTGCTAACAAAATACCACAAACGGAGTATTTAAAACAACAGAGACCCATTCTCTCATGGTTCTGGAGAACCAATCTAAAATTGGATTTTACTGGCAAAACCAAGGTGTCGGTGGGGCTTAGTTCCCTCTGAAATCTCTCGTGGAGAAGCTCCTCTTTGCCTCTCTATCTTCTGTGGTCCTGCCTGCCTCACTCGCATCTCTGCCTCTGGTTTCACACGGCCTCCTCTCTCTGCGTCCAGCCTCCCTCTGCCTCCCTCTAATAAGACACTGTGATAGTCCTGGATAAGCTGTAAATGCCCCATCACAAGATCTTCCATCTTTTCTTCTGCAAGATTAAACAAGGTTATGTTGACAGGTGTCTCCTCAAGAATGAGGATGTGTGTGTCTCTTGGTGCTCCTTTTTTAGTTTACCACAGCCTTTTCAGACTTCTTGGAGAAGGCGATGGCAACCCACTCCAGTACTCTTGCCTGGAAAATCCCATGGTTGGAGGAGCCTGGCGGGCTACAGTCCATGGGGTTGCAAAGAGTAGGACACCGACAGAGAGACTTCACTTTCACTTTAGGGTTGGTTTTTGACAGTGTTTCATTTCATGGTATCCAGTTCTATTTAAATTACTATTATTGACTAAACAGCACATAGGACTTTGCACCCCACCCCCCAAAAAAAAATTCCCAATAGACGCCTTATTTCTGCTCCGTGGTATCTGGGGCCTCTGCTGGGGTTGGTCGGAAGGACTGCCGTTTGGAATCAGGAGAGTGTCCGCCGCTGGGCTGGACGCAGTGAAGGCAGGCTCAGCAGGGAAGCAGACTGATCACACGTGCGTGGCTTCTCCGTGTCGCTCAGGCTTCCCCCAGCGTGAGAGCCCTGGGGAGCTGTTCAGCTCACTGTGCTCCATTGATTTCAACACAGTCACAGCCCAACCAGGCAGAAGCGGGTGGGACCCTCAACGGGGCCGATCGCACAGCATGGTATGGAGCACGTGAGAGGAGAGAGATCTCTGTGGCCATCTGTGAAAAAGGCACACAGGACAAAATAAGAAATAGCAAGTACTGACTACACAGGTTATATTATTAACTCAAGTTTAAACTCACCTACTCCATGGCTAAGAAGACACACAGCCACACACACACCGTTTGTCAAATCTTGAATCACTGTCTCATCAATTCCTTATGAAACAAAGATCTGAGGAATAGCTTGGTGCTGCCATATAGAAATGTGTGAGGGCTGAGCATTCATAAGAGGGTGACTTGAAAAGCCACTGAGGAACAAAAAGGAAATACTTTAAAAATACCTGAGTCATAAGTACTTTTTATTTTTTGTCTCAATAATTCTCTGGAAGCTGGACTGTTTGGGAGGCCGAAACAGCTCCCCGTGATGCCTGGAAGAATTCCTCCTACATCATTTATTCCTCTGGGTCAACTTTTTAATGACTTTGATGAGTAGAATTATTTCAACCTGGTGTTTTTCAATTGCAACTTTTAGAGAGGGTTTGGATAGTGTCCTCTGTCTTTATTTCCCCTGTGAGTAGTTGCTGGCGGAGAGAAGAGGGGCTTCTTCCATCACTTGGCACATTGTTTCTCTTCACAAATAGGAAGGAATATTCTTATCATGGAATCAAACTAGAACAAAGCTTACAACCACTCTGAAAATAGAGTGAAAATTATGATACTGTGAAAACTATTATAAATGGAATTGAAGAAAAAAGTGCAGAGTGGGAAATATTGGGAACAGCCATTCTCAGAATTTCCAAATGCAAGGCTTTACACTCTCTGAAGACTTAGATTAAATTTTTCATTTCATAGGAAGCTGGCCTCAAGCTTTTGTGCTTGTTGCACCTTTATTTCTGCTGGCATCGCTCTCCCAGTGGGTCACGTGGTTGTTTCACCTGTGTGCTTTCTTCATGCAGCCAGTCTCTCTCTTAGCATCTTGGTTTGTTTTCTTCCGTTGATATGTCTGAGTATCCTGATAGCCCTAGTTCCGCTGGGTGGTATGTGACCCTCAAAACGCTGTTCGTGTACTTTGCAGCCAAAATGCCATGCAGCTGAAAAGGAACATTGTTTTTCATGATTTATAACAACATGGGAGGAAGATTAGATCTCTCACATAATTATTTTGGATTTGGCAGGTTCTTGAACTGGTTTTTAAATGATTAGAAGGAAAAAAAGCCCCTTTTGAGAAAAACACTGCTTTGTCATCTTGATTTTAGAATGTTCTTGCACTCAAAGCAGCTAAATGTGTGGAAATGTAAAAAGGTATCCATATTTCTGAGCTTCAAGAAATTAACTCATTTTTTTTTCATTTCTATGGCACATCACTGGTAGATAGGAAGTTGTCTGTTTCTATAAAAACACCTGGAGGAATTCTACCTTCCCTGGACTCAAGAAAGATTCAGCTTTTTTTTTTTTTTTTAACTTTGGGTCAGATCAATAATGTGGGACTCAGACAGACTTCCCCACAGGACTCCACAGAGCCCAGAAATCCAGGCTATTCTCAACACACTCTGTTTTTCGGTATTTGTCTCCAATCTCCAATTTCATGAGTAGCTAAGTGAGAACCCCACCCCTCCACCATTTCTCTCTGCCAGAACCTCCAAAGAGCCAAAGCCTTAATTCCATTCTATTTCATGTAGATCACTATGTTTTTAGTTCAGTAGAGGCAAAGAACTTGGAATTAGAAACTGTCAGAAAAGAGTGATTTTAGATCAATTTTGCAGCTAAGTCTTAGAGAAAAACAAATCTGGCCCTTAAATCTTGGAAATAGAAAGTTATAAAATATGCAAAATATTGCTCAGCAAAAGGCACTAACCTATTGGTATCACAGAATCTCCACATAAATGATAGCAGTCTAATTCCTGCTGAAAGCAATTCCGAATTAAAGAGATTAAAACTGGAATTTTGTTGGCTTTTCAAAACCTAATATGTAAGGGACAAGTCAATTATTTCATATAAATTCCATGATATGGAAAATACTCAATCCAGAGACCTTTTCATTTCAATAAAGTTCTTTTTAGCTTTTTTTAAAAATGAGGCACCTGTTACATCGTAGGCATTATACTAGGTATTTTACAAAATTAAAAAAAAAATTTCTTCCAATTCCTAACATTTTAGTTATAATTGTTCCCATTTCGAGATTTCCCAATTAAACAATTCAGTAGACAAAACTGCAAGAGAGGACCATCACCTCTGAAGCTTGAATTCTTTGACTGGAAGATCAAGTGCAAAAATATTTCAAGACCCAGAAGAAAAAAAATATTAAAAAGTTGAAAATCATGATAGAAAGGATAAGGACTTGAAAGGATAAATTTATGGAGCCAAACATGTGACTAATAGGAATTGTAAAGAAGAAAATGTAAAATGGTGAAAATATAATAAATAAACAATATTGTGTTAAATTATCTGTAATTCTTAAACTAACTTGTCACTCCAGTGATAAAAGATGCTGCATGTCCATGCAAGATATTTGCATCTTCCAAAGAAGAATGGTATCCACTCTCTTTTTCCAATAGTTGAACTTTCTTATATTTTTTCTGTGGCTTGAGCTGATACTCAGTTGTGAGAATTTCATTTCTAGCTGATTCAGAATCTGTTACATGCGATAGTTCTTCTATCAAGCAATGTACTGAAAATGTGAAACATTTCAATGAAATCCATACTTTAGTCAAACAGCTGAGATTTTCTTTTTAGATATTATCTCAAAAGTTAACTTATTGAGTTTACTTGGCTATGGAGAAAACATTACAGAGAATATGCAGTTACATGGAAATGTCTGGTTTAATATAAATAGACCTTTGTGGCACCAAATCTCATGAGACCGTGGGGGCTGAAAGTTATTATTCTAGAAAAGCAGGCTTGGTCAGGCTGCACACAGGAAAGAACAAGTCAGCCAGAAAAATGTGAGGATTGACAATCTGGAAATATCCTTGCTGGGCCTGACAGGACACAAGATGGAAGAGGTGCTCTCTGAAATAGTGAAGTGACATTTCATCTGCAATAAACTTATAGACAGAATGAATGATTAGATTCCTTTGGTGTAAAGGAAAAATTGGCAAATTGCACTAAATATTTTTAAATTGAATAGATAAAATTAACCTTTGAATATTTCAGTTTATAGGACAAGCACAAAAATGAAATAATGGTTAGAGATTCATCAAAAATTGTATCTGAAATCAAGCTTGTCTGCTCAAGACTACTTTAAGCAATGGCGCCCCAGCAAACGGATGCGCTCTGAGGTGGCTGCTTCTGAATTTTTCTCAGAAGGTGAAAATACAAAAAGAGGAAGACAGCAGGGCAAGAGAGAAAATTAAAATTTGAGGTGATTTGTGCTAAGTTTCTTCCTTTCAAATATGACCGTTGTTTATAACATTATGTGAAGAAAAACACATGTCAGTCTACCAGGTATAATGTTTTAAATTTACTCTGTTACCTACAACTTATTTGACCTCTGTTCGGAAAAGGTAAATTCACTGTTACTGGAAAAACCATTTCACGGTTCAGAGAGGTCAGAGGTTACATTCTTGTTCCTTTATTATTTTTTTATCCAGAATAGCATTAGCTTTTAACAGGCGTCACTCAGCTTTTAAGCAGGCACATTATTTTGAAGTCTCCTAGGTTTGATAAGCTTAGAGCTGCCACGTAGGAGTCGAGGTGAGAGAGTAGGGGTGCATGACATAAAAGACTTGGCAACTAGAGGTTTCAGAGAAAGTAAACATGTTAATCCAGAGCATGCTCCAGGCGCTAGTAAGTCACCAGAAAGGTATAAAGTGAGAAAATACAGAAAGGCCACTAGCACTTTCAAATTTAAAATGTTAGTTTTATGTTCTCTGTTTACAGGTGCTTGACTTGATGTTTTCGTTTGTATTTCCTTAGGGGTAATCTTTTTGAAGACTGAAAGAGTACTTATTTGAAGCTTCACAGTCCATAGTTTGAAAACTTTTAGTCATACAAGTGTCTATTTTAGTTATAAAACGAATGGCTTTTCTCAATTTTATGGAATTATATGATCTAAACTTGGTCATCTCCTCACTGTGAACTACTCCATGAAATGAAAGAATGTTTATTCAGTATTTCCAATTAAAAGCCATAACATAGGGGAAAATTGTTATGAATTATGAAAAACTGAATGCTTTGGAAAGGCTCAGCCAAGGAGAGTCAGTAAAAAAAACAAGGTGTCCATTTATGTCTGGGAATGCCAACAATTGTCAAGGTTTAGGGCAAATGTAACAGAAGAATTTTTTTTTCAGATTGGTTTGCAAGTGACCTTCTCAATTCCTTTCAATGAAATAAAAACTGCAAAACATAAAAGCATTTAAGGATTTGTATATAAAGCTGATATCCAACTCCAAAGACAAGGTCTTGTTTCTACACCAAATACCTAGTGAATCCATGTACATGCATATAAAAAATAAAATTATATTTAAGGCACAATTATATTATATTTAGTTATCCTCATTTTAACTTTGTAGGTTAGCCAATCACCAACTATGAGTTATGATTATCTATGGTCAGATCCTTCCCTTCCAATAGATTTCAACCTTGAGGTACAAATTACACCACAAGCAGAATCTAAAAAAATCTTCCTATTTTAATGTCTTTAATTTGTATAATAAAAATTAAGCACCTCACGCATTCCATACCTATTGCTAAAGTTAATGCCAGGGAGGGTGTGTAACTTGACAAAAAAGTCTCCGTTGAGATTCTGTTAACATTTTCATCCAGTGAAGTGAAATTCATTCAGTCATGTCTGACTCTTTGAGACCCCATAGACTATACAGTCCCTGGAATTCTGCAGGCCAGAATACTACCGCCTTTCCCTTCTCAAGGGGATCTTCTAAACCCAGGGATTGAACTAAGGTCTCCCACATTGCAGGCGAATTCTTTACCAGCTGAGCCATAAGGGAAGCCCTTTTCATCCAGAGGGTGCCATTTTTCTCACTCTAACTCTTCTCCTGCTCAAATTATTTTTTGCTTTAGCGTTAAGGTTTTATATATTTATCTAAAGATTGACAACCCAAAATGCCATTAGAGGGGACGAAGTAATATTACACATTTATTAGGAGAACATGTGTTCACAAGGTTCCTTGACTGTTCCCTGGTTGGTGATGACAAGTGCTGGTACCAGTCCTGTAACCATCTCTGAGCGTCCCTCCCTCCCTCCCATTCAGAAGTTCTAAGGCCATCTTCAAGTTTAAGTGTGCTCATCCTCAGCATGACAAGAAGACAGATTGTAAGATGTGACTTCTTCCAATAATTGTGTTCCATAAACATGGCCTGAAGAGGCAGTGGGACTTGGGGTCTAAGTATCACCTGTCCTCTCGGAGTCCATCACTCCTCTCAACTTTATAATAAAGTTCCTATGAAGACCACTAATGAATGACACATGATAGATAGTGTCTGGGAAGAAGTTACCCCAACTAGAGGGTTGAGTAGTTAGATTTTTTTAAAAGCTGGTGATGGGCCCAGTCTTTTGCCTTCTGAGATAACACAGGCAGGTGGACCTAAGTAAAATAGAAAGTCATGCTGTAATTCCTCCATAGAGTGACAGCTGGTTTGAGAGGTTGCCAACGCACCAGGTAGCTCTCCTCTTCCATCTTGATGCTAATTTTGTCCATCTTTATACATCCTTCTGAGATTATAATTTCCAGGAAATGCCAGTGAGGGAGGTTGTGGGATGGCTGATAGTAGGTCTTAGGAGACAGAATCCTTGTGCTTTTTAGGAGCTAAGAAAATTAGGCAAACGAAGAGAAAGAAGGAACACTTGTTGTACCTAACAGAGATAAAAAATGTTTCAGGCTAAAATTTCACAGCACTGATGAAAGAATCAAAAACAAGTGGGTAAAAAAGTAGACAGCCTTGGAAGCAACCAAGAGTACACAAGAAAACAATACAAGGACTTCCCTGGCAATCCAGCGGTTAAGACACTGTGCTTTCAATGCAGGCAGTTGGGTTCCATCCCTGGTTGGGGAACTAGGCTGCCACATGCTGCATGAGACAGCCAAAAAATGAATAAATAAATGACAGATACATAGAATAAGAACACATACACACACACTCATTCACTCCACCTGAGGAAATAATTATTCAAAAATTTCAGTAGGGGAGTACACTAAATAATTGGGGCAAAAGTTAAATTAAGCCATACAGTAAAATAAGTTTTTAATGATTTAAAAAGTTAAAATTTGCAAATGCTACCGTTAAGGAACCATTTAGTTTTTTATAGAGCTTTCTTTTTCCTAAGATGAAATAATTAACATTTTATGTCACAGATTCTCTGGCAAATTTATTTGTAAGTTGGTTTTCTCCTTTGAATAGTTTCATTTCCTTATACAGATATTCTACAGCTCTAGGGATTTTATATCTTAGGAACAAAGGAGGTCCAATGAAATTATCATTGGGATTACAATTCGAAGAAGCATCTGATTGCTTGACCAGAACCGTCAAATGCCTTTCCTGTAAAACCATGGAAGGAAAAGAGACTTGAAGTTAGACTTGCCTGTAGCGGGTTTCCCCTCTCTGAGAAGAAGTACTGACCTAGTTCATGTCCCAGGTTCATTGTTGTAGATGTTCCTTAGTGATACCATTTTCTCCATCATTTTCATAATCCTGAAATATCTTCTGACTACTGTAAAGGGAAGGAGGCTTAACATAAATGAAATGAAAAGAGCAGACAGAAAAAACGGTTTGACTCCATAATATTTTTGTACAGAGAGACAACATAAACTCCATGACCAGGCCAACAGCAAGCAAGAAGAGATATACGTGAAGAAGTAGAAACATCAAAATTTAAATAGTATTACTCTTTAGACTCTACACATGGACATCACCAGATGGTCAACACCAAAATCAGAGTGATTATATTCTTTGCAGCCAAAGATGGCGAAGCTCTATACAGTCAGCAAAAACAAGACCGGGAGCTGACTGTGGCTCAGGTCATGAACTCCTTATTGCCAAATTCAGACTTACATTGAAGAAAGTAGGGAAAACCACTTTACCATTCAGGTATGACCTAAATGAAATCCCTTAAGATTATACAGTGGAAGTGACAAATAGATTTAAGGGACTAGATCTGATAGACAGAGTGCCTGATGAACTATGGACAGAGGTTTGTGACATTGTACAGGAGACAAGGATCAAGACCATCTCCATGGAAAAGAAATGCAAAAAAGCAAAATGACTGTCTGAGGAGTCCTTACAAATAGCTAGGAAAAGAAGAGAAGCAAAAAGCAAAGGAGAAAAGAAAAGATATTCCCATCTGAATGCAGACTTCCAAAGAATAGCAAGGAGAAATAAGAAAGCCTTCCTCAGCGATCAATGCAAAGAAATAGAAGAAAACAACAGAATGGGAAAGACTAGAGATCTCTTCAAGAAAATTAGAGATACCAAGGGAATATTTCATGCAAAGATGGGCTCGATAAAGGACAGAAATGGTATGGACCTAACAGAAGCAGAAGATATTAAGAAGAGGTGACAAGAATATGCAGAAGAACTGTACAAAAAAGATCTTCATGACCCAGATAATCATGATGGTGTGGTCACTCACCTAGAGCCAGATATCCTGGAATGTGAAGTCAAGTGGGCCTTAGGAAGCATCACTACGAACAAAGCTAGTGGAGGTGATGGAATTCCAGTTGAGCTATTTCAAATCCTCAAAGATGATGCTGTGAAAGTACTGCACTCGATATGCCAGCAAATTTGGAAAACTCAGCAGTGGTCACAGGACTGGAAAAGGTCAGTTTTCATTCCAATCCCAAAGAAAGGCAATGCCAAAGAATGCTCAAACTACCACACAATTGCACTCATCTCGCATGCTAGTAAAGTAATGCTCAAAATTCTCCAAGCCAGGCTTCAGCAATACGTGAACCGTGAACTTCCAGATGTTCAAGCTGGTTTTAGAAAAGGCAGAGGAACCAGAGATCAAATTGCCAACATCCGCTGGATCATCGAAAAAGCAAGAGAGTTCTAGAAAAACATCTATTTCTGCTTTATTGACTATTCCAAAGCCTTTGACTGTGTGGATCCCAATAAACTGTGGAAAATTCTTCAAGAGATGGGAATACCAGACCATCTGACCTGTCTCTTGAGAAACCTGTATGCAGGTCAGGAAGCAACAGTTAGAACTGGACATGGAACAACAGAATGGTTCCAAATAGGAAAAGGAGTACGTCAAGGCTGTATATTGTCACCCTGCTTATTTAACTTCTATGCAGAGTACATCATGAGAAACGCTGGGCTGGAAGAAGCACAAGCTGGAATCAAGATTGCTGGGAGAAATATCAATAACCTCAGATATGCAGATGACACCACCCTTATGGCAGAAAGAGAAGAAGAACTAAAGAGCCTCTTGATGAAAGTGAAAGAAGAGAGTGAAAAAGTTGGCTTAAAGCTCAACTTTCAGAAAACTAAGATCATGGCATCTGGTCCCATCACTTCATGGCAAATAGATGGGGAAACAGTGGAAACAGTGTCAGACTTTATTTTTGGAGGCTCCAAAATCACTGCAGATGGTGATTGCAGCCATGAAATTAAAAGACACTTACTCCTTGAAAGGAAGGTTATGACCAACCTAGATAGCATATTTAAAAGCAGAGACATTACTTTGCCAACAAAGGTCCGTCTAGTCAAGGCTATGGTTTTCCAGTAGTCATGTATAGATGTGAGAGTTGGACTGTGAAGAAAGCTGAGCGCCAAAGAATTGATGCTTTTGAACTGTGGTGTTGGAGAAGACTCTTGAGAGTCCCTTGGACTGCAAGGAGATCCAACCAGTCCATCCTAAAGGAGATCAGACCTGGGTGTTCATTGGAAGGACTGATGTTGAAGCTGAAACTCCAATACTTTGGCCACCTCGTGCGAAGAGTTGACTCATTGGAAAAGACCCTAATGTTGGGAAGAATTGGGGGCAGGAGGAGAAGGGGATGACAGAGGATGAGATGGTTGGATGGCATCACCGACTCGATGGACATGGGTGAACTCCGGGAGTTGGTGATGGACAGGGAGGCCTGGCGTGCTGCGATTCATGGGGTCGCAAAGAGTCGGACACGACTGAGCGACTGAACTGAACTCTTTAAATGTTCATACAATTTGATAAGTAGAGCAACCTGATAAAAACTGATGAAGACTGAAGAGGATTGCCACAGAGAAATTATTTGTTAACATAGGAAAGTATATCCCGTCTCACCATTACCCAGCTACCTTCAAACTTTGAAATATTATCTGCAGGTTTTTGTCGTTGTCTAATCAAAATTTTTTAGATGAGTGTTTTATTTCAAGACCAGGTTAGTTCCCTGATGTGTGCAGACTGAGTTATTATAGAATAGTTTTATATGGTACAGTAAAATAAAAGTATCATCCAAAAGTTGAATCTTATTGATAACATTTAAGTTTTCTGAGGATTTGCAGTATTGAATACGTGGAGGATGATCTATATTTTTTTATTAACATTATGGTAGAGTCCTATTTTACCTTTTAATTTGCCTTCTAGTATTTTAAAATTATATATCACACACTCTTTTTGGTCTGGTGAGCTTTATAGTTTTATTTTAAAATTATTATCTCCCTTCCTCCAAGCTCTCATAATTCTACACTTTAACCTTTCACCCTTTTCAGCAAACTATGCTTTCAACAAATTTGATTGAGACTTCTGTTGCTCATCTTTTAGAAAAGGTACTTGGGATTTCCATAGATCTCTATAAATTTATTTTCTTTTGAGGAAGGAAAGAGTAAAAAAAATTCCAATCTGCTAGAAATGGATGAGAAATCCCAATATAGCAATTTCTGAGTTATAGAATTTTTTTCTTCAACAACTGCTTAATAGTTACATCAATCTTATAAGCAAGTTATATGTTAAGGACACAGTTTTGTCTCCTTTGTTCAGTTAAAGGACAGGAATATTATGCATTTCTCAGTGACATTTTCCAGATCTTGTTCCCTTTAATAATGCAGTAAGAATTCTCCAGTTAATGTTTGTGAAGTGCTGATTTAAACTGAATTTCTAAGGTTTATGACTAAGGTGGTTGTTGTTCACTCACTAAGTTGTGCCTAACTCTTTGCGACCCCATGGACTGCAGCACTCCAGGTTCCTCTGTCACCCACTATCGCCCAGAGTTTGCTCAGTTTCATGACCATTGAATTGATGATGCTGTCTAACTATCTCATCCCCTGCTTCCCCCTTCTCCTTTTGCCTTCAATCTGTCCCAGCATCAGGGTCTTTTCCAGTGAGTCAACTCTTCGCATCAGGTAGCCAAAGAATTGGAGCTTCAGCATCAGTCCTTCCAATGAATATTCAGGGTTGATTTCCCTTAGGATTGGCTGGTTTGATCTCTTTGCAGTCCAAGGGACTCTGTAGAGTCTTCTCCAGCACTCCAATTTGAAAGCCTCTGATTCTTTGGTGCTCAGCCTTCTTTATGGTCCAATTCTCATATCTGTACATGACTAACAGGAAAACCATAGCTTTGACCATATGGACCTTTGTTGGCAAAGTGATGTCTCTGCTTTTTAACATGCTGTCTAGGTTTGTCATAGCTTTTCTTCCAAGGAGCAGACAACTTTTAATTTCATGTCTGCAGTCATGGTCTGGAGTGACTTTGGAGCCCAAGAAAATAAAATCTCTGTAACTGCTTCCACTTTTCCCCTTCTATTTGCTATGAAGTGATATGACTGGATGTCATGATCTTAGTTTTTTAATGTTGAGTTTTAAGCCAGTTTTTTCATTCTCCTTTCACTAAAGTTCATTTTATTAAAAATGAAGGAAATTCCTATCTCAATGATACGGGAAATGCTTAATCAAGTAGACAAAGTATAAAATTTATTTCCAATGTAATGTCATTAATATTCAGATGACTTTGAATTATTTCTTCTCATTTGTTTCCTTTTTCTTTCTATCTGTATGTTTTACAAAAACTCCCACATTTTTAAATAAAAAATGACCGTTTCCCAGAACATTTATCTGATCTCTCAAAGCTAGCCTCCAGTAAACTCTTTTACATATTAAAGAGTGAAGGGTTGGAATTGATACATTTAAAGTACAAAGTTTAATAACCTAATTTGACAAAATATATGATTGGATTCTGTATTACAACATTCTTTTGTCATAGTCACAAGTGGTGATAAATTCAGATCCTAAAATTTTATACTTGGCTGAATCTTGACATTCTCTCAAGTTTTTGCTCTCTCGAAACTTTGCTGCAATTTTAAAATAAGGTTGAATTCTGGATATTTTAATACTGGTTAAAAAGAGAATTTGACATTGGAAACTACAAAAGACTATATAAATTACTTATTGAGGGCTTACTGTGCTATTCTAAACAGAAACATATCTGACAATTTTGCAACCAACTGCAACCAAGGAATGAAAGAATTTCCCTTTGAAATCAACAAGAGTGGCTTTGATTCTTGGTCACCCATTGACTCCCAATGCTGAGTGCGATCATCAGCTTGTGTCTTGTTTGGAAACACCTTTTCTAGATTTGCCACAGTTATCTCCAGATTTCATCTGACAAATTGAGAATGCGTGGTGATTCCTGAAAGCAGCACACAGTTGCTCAGAACAAGCCCATTACAATACAAGGTATCTTGACGTTATCAACGACAGAGGCAGGTCAATTTAAGACCCAAGTTGGAAGCAAAATCCAGCTTATTTCATTATTTTTACTTACACTTCAGTGAGGCTATTTTTCACAAAGTCTCTCGGGTTGAGTTTCAGGGGTAGCTTGAGTGTTCTTGAATTAGTTATTTCCTCTGCCGATCTCCTTTGCTCTCACACCAGCTCCCAACACTATTAAGGCACTCTATCTGCCTTGAAATAAATTTCTTTGGTGTCAAACTGTTTGATTCACATCCAACTTTTTCTTGCCAATTAAAATTTTCAAGAGAGGCTGCTGTGGACTGCACTGTGTCCCCTCCAGATTCCTATGTCAAAATCCTAAGCCCCAGTGTGATTACATCAGAAAATAGGACTGTGAGGGAGGAAATCAGGGTTAAATGAGACCCTAAGGCTGGAGTTCTGATGTGCTTGGTTTGGTGTCCTTATATGAAGAGACCAGAGAGGTCATGCCTTCCACAGGTGCCCAGAGGAAGACCACAGAGGAATACAGGGAGAACACAGAGTGGCGGTTAGGAGCGAGGGAGAGATTTCACCAGGAACCAACTCTGCTGGCCCCTTGATTTTGGACTTCTAGCCTCCAGAATGGTGAGAAATAACTTTCTGTTGTTTAAGCCACCTAGCCTGTGGTATTCTGTTATGGCAGCTGACCAGATTAAGAGAGGGCAAAGTGTAAAAAATGAGCTGAGTTCAAGTCAGCCTTCTGACAAAAATTGAGCATGTCAGATGAGGGATGCTCCATATTTTTGTTTACAAAGTGCTTGGTACAACGACTCTTCACAAGGTAAGAGAGAATCAGGTATGTGGATTTGGTCAAAGAATAATGCCTCATGGTTGAAGGTGTGTGGGGTGGGGGGATGGGCATTAATTATAAATCCAACCCGGGGATGCTCCAGCCTAGCTCACGTTGATTCATGCTTTGGTCAAAGGCTGTCCAATAGGTGTAATTATTTTAAAAACCTGAATGAAAGCCTACCTAGTTTTTCTCATAGGTTCTCTCTTGTAAGCTTTATTCAAGCTGGGGCACTTTGCAGGGGTGTTACGAACTCTTTTCCTCTCCTGATAAGAGCACAGTGACCTTGCTTGGTGTCAGCAATCTGTTGGTTCTCTGATCAGGAAGAGGGTTTTCAGAGCTACAGGGTTTTGACCAAAACTTTGGCCACAGCTCCTCCTCTGGAAGGTGATGTCTTCTGCCGAGAGCAAGAGGTTGTTAAAGTAATTCAAGAAGGTAAATGTCATATTTCAGAGCAGTAATTTGAAGAAAGAATTTGCAAGGACTTTTATTAAAATTAAAATTCCCTCCCCCAAATGTCTTGACGTAAACAGATAGAAGCAGAGCTGCTCTGTGCAATGAGGCCTGGGGGTCTGGTGTCCAGCCTACGACTTTGTGGAGCACACACTGATTGCCATCGTAGAAGTGAGAAAAACGTTACACTAATGATCACTTGCCCTGTGCTTTCATATGGACTCAAGAGAACTCTGCAACCTCTAGGACCTCCTCAGCTCCTTGAAGCTCTGAGTACCCCCAGCACAGGGGATGTGGGTCCTTGACAGGGGCCCAGAGCTTGTCATTTCCTCACACAGCACAAACCTGTCATGCAACTTGTTATGAAAAAATCATGATGGAATTCTCATGTGATAAGACATTATGTGCAAAACCATCTGCTTTAAATCTAGAGATGAAGAGATTCTTTCTGTTTCTTCACTGTCTTCTTGAAAGCAAATTCACCATGATATGATCGCTGGTGAATGATGTGACTTTCAGCATCCATGCCCATAAACAGAGATGGAAGTTATTTCCAGCCAAATGTATTTTTTTTTAATTAAAAAACTTCAGGGAAGCCCCATTCCTCTGATTAGTGACCTCATTAAGAGGAACTATTAATCTTTAAGAAAATCACAACGAAATTCTCACGTGGTCTTCTGAAATGTTTCATGTAAGAAATTGTAAATGCAAATGTCTCTTATACTACCATTCTAATTCTTAAACCTCAACTACTTTAGATAATTTAAAGCATCATTTTTCTTGATTTCTTCATATCAAAGGGGATCACACATGGAGACTCTGGAAATTTTCTGTCAACTGTTGGAAAAGTAAATATCTCAAAAACAAAACAAAACAAAACCAAGCAACTTTCACAAGACAGCAAAAATTGAGATTTTCTGTGTACTGCTTCCAAACCTCAGAGGCACACACACAGTATTTCATCCAGGCAAGGCTGTTGAAGCAGAAATTGACTTCTGACAGTGTTTCTGTCTGGGATTCAGATGATAGGATTTGGTCAGGAACTGGGCCTGTAGCGTCAGGATCTGGCATCTACATGTTCGTAAGTCCAGAAGTCAAAACACTTGGTGCTCCCCATGGACCGTCTACAGAGACAACGATCGTCTCACTAATCACAGGCGTGATGCTTCCCTGAAGTTCCTAAAATTGTTCTTCTTACCTCCCCTCTGAAGGCAGTTTAGTACAGTGTTTGTAACTCTAAAGTTGGACATCATGAACAATTTCATTCAACTTACTACTTTCACAGATTAAGAGGCTGAGACTCAGATTTTGGTGATTTGCTCAAGGACAAAGCAGAAAATCAGGATTAAAAACCTGGCTCACCATTCCCAGTCCAGTGCTCTTTCTGTTATAGTACGACATTTTTTTTTTTTTAAAGCAATGGGTTGTTGGCTATAGAATGAAGAAAAAAGAGCATGTGAAACTTTGTTTTTTTTCTTCAAACCATCGAACCTTACTTATTAGTACATGTCCATAAGTTAACAGATAGCTATTCTCTGCCTAAAAAATAGCCAATATCTTAAGAATTCAAACACAAACATATAAAGCAGTACTTACTTTATAACATACGTGCCATGGACTTCCCTAAGCAGTTCTCTGGGTGGACTCTATGCTTCTTTAGGATACAAACATTGCATTTATTCGCAACTTTCTACAGTTCATCTAAGAAATCAGACACATCAACACACTCAGTGGAGGGAAATACTATTTTTATGTTCTTCTCATTTTCAGTTCAAAAGGTAAAATCCATAAAAAGCATCCTTTGAAAAATATTCTATTGGGAGCTCAAGCCTTGGGGGATGGCATAGAAATGTAATGAAGTGGAGCTCGGTTTAGTTCTTTGCCCCAGCACTTCCTGGGAAGGTGAATATAGAAATTCGATTACTTAAGGAGATGCGTAAACTTCATCAAAATACCAAAACAAGTGCTGCAATTTGACCTCCTCACCTGTTGAATCTCCTTCTCTCTCTCTCTCACTGAGTAAAATTCCTGCTGAGCAGGGTGCCCCTGGAGGAAGCCTGGACCGTGTGGTCAGTGAGTGATTTTCTCCCTTCTCTTAAAGAAGTGCAGACAGGGTGTACCACTAATGCTCACTTCTGCTTTGAGCAGTATGGAGATGGAGGACAGAGTTGATTTGCAGAAATCCTAGTAATGGAATCTGTTTCCCTCAAGAAGTTAGCAAATGTCGAAAGGTCAGAACCTCCTTCTTAGAAAAAAAAAAAATATCTAGAAGCTAAATCTTTTAACTGCTCACCGAGATACTTTGCTCCGTGTCTTTTAAACAGAGTATATACAGTGTTAGCTTTCTAGACATGAAATTCTGTTTATAAACTTTCCAAGATTTGGATATAGTAATTGTTGCTGCAAGCTTCCAGTGTTCACTCATCTTTATGCTTAAGAGTTGACTGATTGGTAGCTGGGAGACTCTTGTAGAATTTACAAACATCTTCACTGTATATTTTAGCTTCTTACTGAATCCTGTTTGCTAATATTAATATTTTAAATGACTGTTTAGCTTGATCTCTAGTCCACTTAACCATCGCCACAAAAATCTCAATTATTATAATGAAATGAAGTGAGATTTTCATGGTCTACATAAGATTGTTTGCAGGAATCTCTGGCAAAGTATTGTCTTGCTGATGTTGTTTTTGCTTTTCATCAAAATTATTACATCTCCAGGGACAAATTAAATGTTATTTTTTCTGGCATGCCTTATGCTTTACATTTTGGTATAGTGATATTTTCTTTTCGGCATACTCATACATTCTGAGAAACTAATTGTCAACACATGGTTTAGATTTTTTTAAGCTGATAGCTTGTAAGAGTCATTATATCAGATTCTAAGATTCTCTCCATGGCTTCAAGAGATTCATTGGAAACTTAGAATAGGTTTTTTTTTTTTTTAATTAGCTAAATAAATTAACATATTTAAATGTATCAGGACTAAAAATGATGAATACCACATCAACATAACAGATTATTTCATGTTTGTTTGCGTATATTCTTGGCTGAAATGTGATGAAAAATTACTGAAACTGAATCTCAGCTGAATTGTATAGACAGTGACCATCCTACGTACCAAGGGAGGGTGGCTCCCTATCAGGTGGAAGGATGTTATTTATTGTGATTCCATATTTCCGTTTGGTAACGGCCCCTGAATTTGTTCTCTTGGGGAAGTTTTGATAAAACTATAGCTGTTGTCAAATTTACTTATATTTTACTTTTGTTTTACTATTAGTTTTGTTGCTGTTCTCACCTTTGAAAATTACCTAGATTTTAGTTGCTTCACAGACGTACACAGCACATATTTTCTGCCTACAGTCTTCAGATCCATCTTTACTTAAAAAATATAAAGATGATCCATAAGTATATAATAAGAGAATTTCAGAAGACTGCTTCTTCTTCCCAATAGGTAAAAAAAAGATTTGACTTTATGAACAAGATGTTAAAGTTGTCCAGAATATATACCCGTAATTCAATAAACTTTGCATATAATAGTGTTTCAAAAGTCAGTATTGAAAATAGTGTTTCAATATATTTAGGACATCAACCTTCTAATAAAGTATTATAAAAAATAAATTATTTTGTAGCAAAAATATAGATACTAATACTTTTATTGTACCGAGTAGTCACCTATACCATTTAAAATGTTTTTGTTATATTTGCAAGTTTTAAGAGACTTATTTTTATGTTTACATAACTCTATAGATTTTTTTTTCTCCTTTCAGGACTACTTATTTTTATGTATTTTCTAGTAGCTATGTGTTTTTTTATTTTTCTAGGAACCATGTCATACAAGCAAATAATCAATTCTCTGTCAACAGGCAAACCACTTGTGTGGTTGTATTTATGTAGGCAAATATTTGTTCTCAGAAAAAAATATCTTAGTGTGTTGCTTTTAAAGAAAATGAAATGAGTATTGTGTGTGACTATTGCTTTTTAACATATGAGCATTTAAATGTCACTTCTAATTTATACATGTTGGATAGAAGCACTTCAGCTTATAAAAAGTATTTAACTAGTAAGAAGAAATTAAATATTTGAAAAAGATTGTTTTTGAGTAAAATATTTTAAAGCCATTTTAATATTAATACATACTGAGAACTATTGTATCAGGCTGAGTCTGAATGCTCCCAGGGCACTGAATAACTTTCAGTGATAGAACCATGCTTAGCAGACTATCTAATAAGATGATAAGTTTTCTGTTTCATTTGGCTATAAATTCAAAAGTACCGTGTGCTAAAACACTTATACTCATTAAATATATTGAGGTTAAAAATAAAATGTAATAGCAACTGCTATCCATCTGAAACTTCCTTTTACAGGAGCATACTTTTTCTCAGCAATCATAATCTGATATCCAGAGACAAAAAAACAGGGAGGGCGGAGGAGATGACTTTTCACAATATCAGGTTTTGCTGGCAGCATAAGATGGTAACGGATTCAACTGAGCACCTTATAATACAGTTTTCATTTTATTTTAAACATATTTTGGATGATATAAAAATATTGATCACAGTGAGCTTTACCAGTTGTTATTGCTATAAAAATGAATGCAGAAACAATATTTTTAGTGGAAATAAATTATATAGTCATTATTCTTTTTAAAAAACAATCACAAGAGAAAAACCTCAGCTGTTTGGTCACTGGCAGAAAACCAGTTTTTTAAAGAGGTCTTTTGCAGATGAGCTTCAGTCCATTTCTGTAACATTCTCCACGTGGTTCAGGAAACTGACTTTTGTCTTTGTCACCCGGTCCACAAAGTCTCTGTGTTCATAGTTCTAACATGGCAGCATGGTTTTCCATGATAGAACAATGACGAACTAGAAAAGATACCACCTTAGTTCACATGTGGTCTTTTCCAATATGAAGGGACACAGCGACATACTTCTTCACTAAATGAAAGTCCCTGTTCACAATGCTTCACTCGATTTGTACATGGTCGTCTGTAACAACTAGAGGAACAGAGAAGGACAGACTTCTGTTAAAGACCAAGAGGTGAATTTGTTATGCTACATACGCACTTTTGTGTTTTTCTAAGTTTCAGACTGGAATAAAATTACTCATTTTATCATAAAACGGACGTCCAGTTTATAAATTGCTAAAGTTTGTGCCTGGAATTTCCAAATTTAAGAGGGATGGAAAAAACCTAAAAAAAAAAAACAAAAAAAAGTCTTGCTTGCAGAAATAATAAATGGAAGAATGAGGTGTTGTTAGCATTCATTCTTTTGAAGTGCTCTGTGCTTCCTAGATGAAAGGAACATAAAACAGAAATTTTGAAAGTGAATATTTACGGTCTGCCGATTTAGCGTGATCACATGAGCGTGGCAGAATTCTCAAGAATCTGGGACTCGGTTGGAACCCAGACTTCAGGGAGATTAAACCCAGCCATTCTGGCAGGGCTGTGGTCCACAGGAGGGCCCCACCCTTACTCTTGACTTGGGCTGGCAGCTGGCTGCTGCACAAGTGCGGGCAGCCTCCCTCGTCCACCTGGACTCCACGCGAAAACAGTGCGGGCCAGGAGAAGGGGCAGGGAGGGACAGTATTCACTGCGGGGGAGGTTCCTCCCCTCCCGCCCTAGATGTCCAGTCTCTAGCGGTGGTGAGAGGACAAATGACTCAGCGGTCAGTAACATCCACAGCCCTGTTGCTCCAGTGAACAGAACATCTTTGAAGGACTTTCTGAAGGATGAGTATACATAATGTGGCCATGGAGAAAAATGCAAGGCCACCTGGAAATCAGAAATGCACCACAGAAAAACTACAAACAGTATTTTTAAATATCATTTCTTTTGCTCCAGGAAAGCATATCTAGTTAAAATTTTATTTATTTATTTTCATTTCTAAATACAAATGCATTAGTATAGGGATACTAGTAATCCTTTACTAAAAAGATATGATTTTCCGTAATCAATGAAAGTTGCTGACTAAGGTAATGAATCACAGAAGTTGCTGACTAAGGTAATGAATCACAGAATAGATACTCTGCCCACCACACTTTTAGAATAAATATGATGAGAAAGTGAGGAGTATGTATTTTTTTAAAATATCAAACTATTTTTTTTGTTTCACTATATGCATAAAATCTGGAATTATATGCTTAGAAAAATGAACATGGAAAGAAATTCAGTAAATAGAAAGCCATTAAGAAACAATGTATTCTGTGAGGAGAAGTATAATGATAGAAACCTTTTCTCTAAGTTAATGTAAGAATTGTGTAGAAAAATATAATAACTGGTTAGTTTTATGTAAACAAAAATTTCAGGCTTTTCACTGTAAACTGGGTTCACTTGAATTTAATGTGCAAAATGGTTTAATAATCTTTAAAAAGATTTAGTATCTATATTTTTCTATAGTTTTGGTATATCCTTTTGGTAATTAGAATAGGATATGAAAGTAAAATTGGAATATCATTGCTAAAAAATATTCTAAAGAGGAAACATAAGGATTCCCATAAGGTTTTGTGAAATGGTAATGGAAGAAGAGATACCTAGATTTATGGAAGTCTCTTCATGCAGTAGCTAACATGTTAGTGTGGATGGATCATCAGAACGATGAACTGAAACGGTAACACAAGCTCTTGAGAATCAAAAGAAGGACACTTTATTTACTGAAGACAAACGTAATGATTAACATTCATATAGACACTATATTGTAAATAATGGAAGGTAAGCTTTAAGTCATGTGGGTGTCATCACTGTCCGTAAAGAGTTGGTGGGAGAACCCAGGGATAGTGACGGAGAACAGGTGGACAGGAGACTAAGAGACGATCAGGAAAGCACGGTGTTCTTTGGGCCCAAACAGAAAGCCCAAAGAGAAACTGCAGAAAGACGGAATTGTTTGTGAAACTTGACAATGAAAGGGCTACTGAAACCTTAAACAGAGCTTACTCATGGAGTCCTCAGGGAAAAACAGGATTACAGCTGGGTGAATAAAGGAGAGATGAAAGAGGTGAACAGATAAATGCAAAATGACCGATCATGGAGCAACTCAGAAGACAAGGACAGAGCTTGTTGCTAAAGAAAGTTCAACACTGCAGTAAGATGCCAATAAAATAGAAGAAATTTGGGAACTTTTTTAAATTGGAGGGAGAGAACAACAGAGTTGAGGACATTAAAGGTGCAGAAGAGAAGGGGCGTGACTGGTGGAGCCATGCTGAAGCAAAGTGGGAGGCCTTGTCAAACACCCAGAGCTGGCTTATTCTCGGATCAGAGGAAGAAGGTCAGGAATTAACACAGAGTGTTCGAGTCCAAGAGACTCTTTTTTTTTTTTTTTCCTGTGATGAAGGAAGCCAAATAAGGTTTAAGGAATGCCTTGAGTAACCTTTAACAATGTGTTAATGTATTTCTCTAATTCTCATTAAATACTTAGCTTCACTATTTTCATTTTTAGATACAATTCCACAGAAAACAGTATTATCCTACCCTTTGTGAACTTCACACAACATTTTATGCACTTAGAACAGCTTTCCAAAATTACATCTGACTGCACTGTCATTTTTGGTGGGGGCAGGTGTGCACTGCCTGGGTGTATGTTGAAGATGCTCCAGAAATGACTGTCCTATGCATCTGGCATCTAACTCGTGTTGCAAGCTGCTCTCTGGGACAAGGACTTGGTGCAGTCTGAGCTTGCATCTCGTTTTGGTTTCCAGGGATCTCATTTTGCTTTTTCAGGAGCAAACAGTCTCCCAAAATTTAGCATTGTTTACAAAATATCAGAATTCATCTTACAGAACTTAACTGGCCCCATTCTAACAAACCAGTATTTTGGCTGAGAAAATTGCTTTGGATTGAGAAAACTATTTCCAATATAAGAGAAATTAATACTCTTTATGAAGGTTTCTCACCTGCATGTTTGATGCTGAAACTTCTTTCCTTTTAAGAAGCATTTCTGTGGATTTTCTGTACATTCACAGGCACATTTTCCAGGGTTTAAGGGCTGATTTCTTGGGCAGGTTCTTTTACATACACACTGACATGTGTTTTCATCAAATTCTCTGTTGGCCCCACAGGAGTTGGGGAAAAGTTTGTTTTTACAGACACACTGGCATGAGTCTCTGTCTAGTTCCTTGTGGGGTCCACAGCTGGAAGCCCGAAGCCCCCCTCTGCAGACGCATTGACAGGTCTCTTCATCCAGCTCCTTGTCGGGCCCACAGATGTCATGGAATCCATCTGCAGAGTCTAGACAAACACAGTCAGCACAGCTTTACTACCCCTCACTCGGTTCTGGGTGTGGAGTGAAACAATGAAGAGCACTTAGAAGTGTCCTCCTTTCCACAGGTAGGTGCCTTTACAGAGAAGTTCAAAACAATACCAGAAGCAGAAAGTGAAGCAGAAAGTGTCCTATTTTGTAGTGATTGATTTCAAAGCTTGAGGATGAATATTGTACATGTGACTTTAATATTAGGTATTTGTTAATCAACATAGAGACCTTTGGCATTTAGTCTTAAAACATCATTTAGCTTACCATCTCCAGCACTGGGGGAAAAAATAAAATCCTGCTGAGCCAGGCATCTGCAGAGGTGGTTATTCCAAATGTAATCTGCGGGGCAAGTCTTGTTTGCAGCCTGGCACCTGTGGAGAGACAGGTTAAACGAAGAATAAGTGGCATGTGGAAGGGATCATCTCTTTTCTTACCTGTGTATTACAGAATCAGTGATGCTTATGAAAAGCATTAGGATGATATAAGAATACATAAAATGAAATGCAAACATTCCCTCTCAAACTACTCCTACCCACAGGTGCTGTCCAATCCTAATGGTCTTATATTGTTTCAGATTCCTCTTCTTAAGGCAAATGCCTTTATTTGTATGATTACATATAGTTTTAGTTGATGCGAAAATGGCATAAAGCCTTTCATACCATTCTGAAATTTCCTTTTTCCACTGAAGGATCTATTATGGATATCTTCATATGTCATTTCACAAAATTTGCTCCGTTATCTTTATTGGCTGCATAATAGTCCACATGTGGGTATACTATTACTTATTAATCTCCTATTGGTATCCATTGGAGTTTCTTCCAGATTTTGGGTTTCTAAACAATCCTACAGGAAACATCCTTATACATGCACTTTACTGACTTATTTCTGAAGCACAGATGCCCATCACTGTAAAGGGTCCATTAACACAGAGTTCCCACTCCACACTCCACAGAAAGGAATCACAGATCATGGTTTTTACTGTTACCTGTAAACAGGTATTCCCTTTCTGAATATCATCCGTGCAGTTTCACCCTCAGCTTCTCCCCCTCTGTCATCCCCCACACAGACCCCAAGTCACATGCTTTCTTATGTTTCTTAAAATATCTTTCCACACCCATTTCTACTGTTTTGGTGCCCACTCATGATTTCTCTCTTGGATTTTTTCAGAAGCTTCCTCTCCACTTTTTCCAACTTCTGTTTGCTTCTGTGATCCACCTACTATATGGGCACCAGGCTGTTCTTTCTACTTCCATAGCCTAGCACTACAGTGGTACCTGGAAGGCACACAAAAACTTTTCATTAAATGACTGAATGAAGCAGAGCATGGTGTATTATATGCTTCTTATACTAGATATACATGTTTTTATTTGCACTCTGCTACATGACTTGCTTTAGTTGAGAAATTATATAATCCATTAAAAATATCCTACATTTCCTAGCACAATGCTATGCACATAGAAGACTCAACATAAATACTCCTAAAGGAATAAACACCAAGTAGAAAAATCTACGGTATCACTTTTTAATCATAAATGGCTCCCTCCATTAAAAGAGAGTGTCTATCATTAAAGGGACCCTAGAAATTCATCCTGAAGGAAAATATAAGAGGAACTAATTGGAAAAAAGAAGAATCTATGAAAACATCAATATAAATGTTGATATTTAACCGTTTCTGTTAGAGATAATCTCTTCTACCTGTGGAATTTATGACATTTTTTGGTGCTGCTGATATTGAGACTTGAAATCTGTTTGTAAATACTAGAAATGCTGTTGCACACTATTGAGGAAAGCATAGAGTTAAGAGAAAGAGACACTTGGCTTTTTATCTCTCTCTGGCACTTTTTTTTAAGCTGTTTAGCTTTGCATATGCTAATTAACATTTTCAAGACTTGATTTTTCCACTTGTAAAATGTTAGTAAAAATAGAAGCCAGTGTTTATTGAATGCTTACTGTATGTCAGGAATTGGGCTAATATTTAATACGAATACTGAGTATAAACATCACTACACATCTATGAGGTAGATCTGTCATCATTATCATCATTGTTATTCTAGTATGCTATGCTATTATAATCTTAGATTAACAAGCAATATAGTATCATGTTATTGAATAGATTATGAGGATTTGATCATAAATGTTATGCTATAGAACATTTTAATTTATATTTAATTTTAAAAGTGAGCAAAATCTGTCACGAAAGTTTACAGAATTTAGCAAAACTCAGAGGGCTAGTGAGCAGAGAATGAATTTTCAAACCAGGAAGCCACCTACAGGAAGCACCCTCTTCTTTGGTGTCTGCCATCACGGTAGCCACCTGGCATCAGTTACGAGCGCGGGCCATGGGTGGCAGATACATGGTGCACGGTAACATTTAGTAAAATTAAAAAAATATCAATGTAACATGCATCGCCTTTGACTCTGAATGCTCAGAGGTTAGAGGCAGTCAAGCTCATCTTTGTCCCTCTCTCACAGTCCTCAGAAGAAACATTCTTTGTCCATTCCAGAGACTCCATAATTATGTGTATGACTCATTTTGAAAAAGATTCTTTGAATTAGTTATACTTGTTCATAGATAATGTAAAACAAATGATCTGCTACTTAGTTAAAATCATAATAATGTGAATGTAACACCAAACATTTAGGAAAGACAAGACTTGTCATCCTGCTGGCAGTGGTGGGTGGGGGCGAGGGTGGAGCAGAAATGGGACATTGTTGGATCTGAGTGAAATTTCAGTCTCTGTAGAAAGGAGTGCTGGGAAGCCCTCCCTGTAAGGAATCAGATAATCTTGACTTAAAGTGTCACCAGAAAGGTTTGAAGACATCTACCACTAATTTCAAAATTATAGTTAATGAAAGGGTCTTTTTCACTTGGCATTAGAAAGAATCAATTTTACTGAGGAATACTTTGCCTACAATAAAATGCTCCTATTTTAAATTCATTGCCTTTTCCCAAATTTATACAACTGTGTAACTCTCACTAGGGTTTCCCTGGTGGCTCAGTGGTAAAGAATCTGCCTGCCAATGCAGGAGACATAGGAGACATGGGTTTGATCCCTAGAAAGATCCCCTGGAGAAAGAAATGGCAACCCGCTCCAGTATTCTTGCCTGGGAAATCCCATGGAAGAGGAGCCTGGCAGGCTGCATTCCGTGGGGTTGCAAAGTGTTGGACATGACTTAGTGACTAAACAATGATATTCCTTCCTCTGAGTCTAGATTATACTCATTTTTTCTAGGGTTTCGTGTAAAATTAATCATAGTTTGCATTCTTGTTAGCCTAGCTTCTTTCACTCAGCTTAGTGTTTTGAGATCCATTTATGTTGTTACGTGCATCAACAGTTCGTTCTTTTTAGACTGCTCAGTAATATTCTACTGTATGGATATAATGCAACTTGTTTGTTCATTCACCTTTGATTGATGTTGCTTTGCTCCCACTTATTGGTTACAGAGCTTATATGAACATTTGTCTACAAGTTATGATATGGAAATATGTTTATATTTCTCTTGGGTAAATACCTAGAAGGGGAAGTTATCAATCATATTGTAAGTGTGTATTTAAGCTCATAAGCATCAGCTAATACATTTTACAAAGCAGTTGCACAATTTTACATTCCCACCTGTGATTCCCATTGTACTACATCAACTCAAACACTTGGTTTTCTCTGCCTTTTTATTTTAGCCATTGTGGTGGTGGTTCCTCTTAACTCTTGTTAACATAGGTAATGATTTCAAAATATAGTTGTGTATTCATCATATATCCATGATCACTGTGGTAGTTTTCCAATTGAATTGTGGGTCACAAGTCATAATAGGTTGAGATCAACATTTAAAAAAAAGAGAATAGGGAAAAAGTATTTAAGTGCACCACATGTAATAGGCATGCATTCATAATGAGAAAAATACCATCTGTAGGATAGTAAAAATTAGGTATTGAGGAGGAGGAATCTTGGATCTGACAATAGTTTCTGGCTCTCCAAAAACCAACCAAGTCTCATTCCTTATTACTTAATTTCTATGAGGTTTTATTGGCTACCACACAAGCCTTGGCATGGAAAAAATATCTAAAGTGTATACAAAATAAGGCTATAAAAGTACAGTGAGTAAATGGCTGTGATTGAAAGAACTCCTCTTGACCAAGGGCCTTATCTCAGAGTCACACACTGAGCGGGGCCTGTGGGCTGGCTGCCCTGTGGCTTCTGCTTCTGCTTGATCCCCTTTGTGTGAAACCTGGGCTTCGAGAATTACAGAGTTTACATTTATTAGTTAATCTACAAAAGTTAACCAAAACATTAGCATGTCAGACGCCTAGAAGAAAAGTTGTTGACACCCTCTACATGAATATCCAGTAGCTATACAGGTTAATCATTGTTTTCTCATAGAGAGCAGAAGTTCAAAAGAGTTAATTTCTCTAAAAATTTTTTTAAAAATTACTTTTAAAAATATTTTACTTTTGCTGGAAAATGATTATTTTAAATGTTTGAAAATTTTTATTTGTATTGTGATACATTTATATCAGCTGCTACTTTCCATATGTAATTTGATATATTATCATTTATAAGTAAATATATTACTTTATATGCTTCCCAACATGTAGTTATAAAGTTATATTCAGTATTAACAGATTTTTCATTGTTATTTAACTTTTCACAATAAAATTTTTATTTTGTCCTTTTTAATCCTATACTGAATAATAAAACAAAGCTTTATATTTCCTCTTTAATGTATAAAGCCCAGACATATTTAAGATATATAAAGAGATGTAAATATGTCTGTGGCATTAAAATTTCATGGGGTAGGTGATTAGGAAAAAACATCTATAAAAGGATACTTAAGGGATGACAATGGGAAAAAAAAGGTTGAATAATAAAGGAAATAATTTAAAACAATACTGTTTCATTTTTATAGTTTTACATGGCTGCATAACTACATGCAAAGTAATACAGATACCTGCTTCAAAATTTTATATATATACATATGATGAATATCACAAATGCATATGCATAGTTCAGCTCAGTCTCTCAGTCGTGTCTGACTCTTTGCGACCCCATGGACTGCAGCACGCCAGGCCTCCCTGTCTATCACCAAATCCTGGAGCCTGCTCAAACTCATGTCCATTGAGTCGGTGATGCCATATACATAGTTAGATAGTACTGTACACATAGTTATGTGTGTACTGGCTTGGAATATAAAATATAATTCTTAATTGTATGCAGTGCAACACACTGAAAAACACAGAGACAAGGAAATGAATTCAACATAAATCTTCATGATGATAATAAATCTGCCCTTTAATGACTGTCTCTCAGATGCTAGACACCATTCTCAGCACAGTAGAAGTATGCCGTATTTCCTTTTACCCTTTTTATATCTTTACATTTTATATATAAGCAAACTGAGGTTCAGAGACATGAAATGCCCAATCTTAAAACGCTAATTTGTGGCAGACCTCATTCGGCTCTGGCTTACCCCAAGACCCAAGATCTTTTTGCTCTTTTTGTCTCTTCTTGACCTCGAACAGCATGCAGTGTGGACGTAATGACAAAAACATGAGTAACACACACTGATGCTATGAGACACATACAGATGAGTAGTTAGTTAGCAAGCATTTGTTGATGAGTGTAGTATATATGTGTTCACAGTCCCCAAGTTTGGAATGTGATTAGCTGCTTCATCGGTAAAATAAGGCTAATCCTACCACCAGCTTCATAGATGTTTTTGTGAGTATTAAGCGAGACAGTGTGTGCTCAGACCTGAAGCAGGAATGGCTCAGTGATTCTTAAGTGTTATGAGCTGGACATTACAGAACACATAAACCTGCCTAAAACACTCTCACAATCCAGTTTCACATGCAACTTTTACAGAGCCCTAAAAACCTGTGCGAGGACAGAGTAAATACAGTCATTGCTGTGGGTATTCAAGAAGCAAAAGGTGCCTGTGATGCTTGGACAAGACAAGGGCAGGAGAAAGACCTCCACCTGAACTCTGAGAAACGGACAGGACTTTGGAAAGGCAGAAAATAAAGGAAATTTATTTTAAGCCAGGCCAGAATAGAAACAAGATACAGAGCAGGAAATGAGCTTGGTCTTTAGGGAATCAGACTTTGTGAAACACAGGCTTGGAGAAGAATGGGAAGCAAAACCAGAAAGGAAGACTGATGCCAGATGACAGAGGTGGAAAATCGGTGTCCAGTTCTTTGAGAAGTTGAAAGTCACTGACGGTTTCTGGTCACATGAATGAAATGATGCCTTTTAAAGCTTAGTTGTGACATTACTCAGGAACTGGAGACATATTTGGTACAAGAAAGACAGTACTGAAACCACTGCATTAAATCAGAAATCCATGCAGAATGAAGTGGATGGGGATGGCACTGATGGAAATGAAACAGTCAGTTTAGGCTGGAGTGGCTGTCTCCTCTCTCCCCCAAAATAGTCAATAGCATTTGGGTACGATACAAGGAAAGGAAGTAATTAGTGACAACTGTGTGATTTCAAGGCCTCAAAGAATGTGAAAGATCATTCCTATGAATAATGCAGAGGTAAATAAAAAGACTTAATAAATCTTTCATTCTGTACCTCTTACATCTAATATGATTATAAATAAACACAATTATATAAAAGGGTGGCACTAGTGGTAAAGAACCCGCCTGCCAGTGCAGGAGGTGTAAGAGATGTGGGTTCAATCCTTGGGTGGGGAAGATCCCCAGAGGAGGAAATGGCAACCCACTCTAGTATTCTTGCCTGGAGAATCCCATGGACAGAGGGGCCTGGTGGACTACAGTCCATGGGGTTGCAGAGTCAGACAGGACTAAAGTGACTTAGCATTCATGCAAGCATTTAAAAGGGACTTTGATAAAATATTAATTATAAGTCAGCAAAATGCTCAGATCTTGCATTGTAATTCTGGAAACCATTAGCACAGAGATAATAACTGAAGTGCTTAGATTAGGTGACTTGCCAAGGGATACAAGTGACTAGAATTCCCAGGACTGCATGAATGAAGTCTCTCTACAACTTCAGGGAGCCATTGTCTGTGCTTGCATCAGTGTGAATTTATTCACAGATGCCTGTAAGATCTTTTTCTTTCTGTCAGTCAAGTAGGCTACCCAAGAGTTTTACCTAAAGTGTCTCTGGAAAGGTAAGCACTCCCACCTCTCACACTAAGTAAAGCAGCACAAAGAGAAGCAACAGGGGAAACTGCCATCAGCACCCCACGCTTATGGTCGAACCCCCAAAGGAAAGGTTCCTAAAAAAGTTTTTGGTAATGCATATGTTTACTCATCAATTTATTTATACTTCTGTTATACAGGTTATACAAGGTTTATTTACATGACCATTCTATATGCCCTGGCCATCCTAAAGAACAAAGTGCTGCATTTTCATTTGGGGATAGAAAGTTCCTAGACTTCAGGTGGCAATGCTTAACGATTCGTTATAAACCATTCACAGAGTCAATCTGTTACGCTCTATCCAGGCTCTTTATGAGATCTAATGAAGCATATGGTGCCGTGTATGCTAAACCATAAAACCAACTAAAAAATAGGATGAGAGATAATGTTGAATAACAAATGTTACTTTGAGAGTGAATATGAAATAATATTAAGAAAAATTATTAAAAGTATTAATATTCCAATATTCAATCCTTGCTGAAATAAAAATTAGGAATTGATATGTTGAGAAAAACTAATTGAGATGGAAGAAAGGCAACTGAATGTTTAAAAGATATAAAATAATATATTCATGTTTACTTTTTGTTTTGGGCCAAAAATCTTAAGACTCAAATGTTTTTAGTTTTAACATCCATCTATGAATTTGCACACCTGATTGTGTGAGTGTTAAATGTTGGTGGCATGTGTGCCTTTCCACAGAAATACTTACTGTATACGGTAAACTATTTTGTCTATAACATACGTTTTCCTGTTTCAGTTTAATTTTATGTTCATGGTGCATTTTCAAACTTGTCTTCTGTTTTATTTGATAGAGAAATATAGCACATTTCACAAAAATTCTTTTAATCAACTGTGTTTACTTGGAAATAATTTTATGTTAGTAGAGGATGCAGAGAAAAGCAGATCAAAGTCATACTCACTGTGGCAGTGCTGCTGGCAGGGAACGTCTAATAATTGAATGGACTTGTCTGTAAACATCCAGCTTAGACATGCATCGGCAGGAGGTGTGATTGGCAAAACTGATTGTTACTGGTTTGGGGCCTTGAGAGAGAGGCACTGTAATTTCAAACAACTACAAAGAAGGGACAAAAAGAAGAAAAATTATATAGATACTATAAAGCATTTTTGTGGTAAATGCTGGAGCTCAAAAAGAGCGAGATTAACTGTTCATGATTAGGGAGTGCCATCCATGTATGTAGGATGCTAAAGTTTTATATGATTACAAGTAAAAGCTGTTTTGTGTTGAATCAATATCCTTTATCAGAACAGTAAACAGTCCCTGTGCTCATCTCATGCCACTATTATTAAGCATGTTAGGATTTTGATAACCAAATGATGATTACAGAGATGTGACAGACCAGTGTGTTCAAGGAATAAAGGATTGTTTCAGTCTTAGATTATTTCAGGGGGTTAAAAAATGGCACAGATATAAATATCTTTGTGATATAAGAGCAAAGCTTTTGGCCACAAAACCTGGAAATGTTTGGTTAAGTCTTATTTTCTATAACCTGAGTACATAGACATAAAATACCTAGATGTAAAATTGATTTTCATTACAAATGAAATTTCAGCTTCAAAATAGCTTTACATATTCTGATATATCTTATGAGTTTATTCTGTTTAAAAGAAAGATAAATTCATTAATAGATAAAGCATCATTTCTGCTGTTTTGACAAAAGCATTATGAAAATATAAGCGTAGAATAGGGTAGGACATCATACATGAGGGTAGATTAGAGTCTCAAATTTTGTTTAAAATCTTATTCTGAATGCCTTATTAATGGAGAAATTCAGTTTTTCTCTTCCTTCCACAAAAACAATGTTTTAAGTTGAATATACAAGTAAATTAGTGATTAAGTAAAACTAAGGATTTAAATCCCAAAGTTTCTTAAAATCTAAATTATGATCAATAATAATGGTAAAAGCGAAATCCTGGCCATTCATTACCTGCCTGAAAATATCAGTTCATAGTAATTTAACTACAGCTCCACCACGTGTTATTTGGTATTTTTATGGACGTTTGAGTAGTGCTAAAAAAGACAACACACTCTAGAGCCTTGTGAATCCATCTTCTGCTGTAATTTCATGGCAACCATTAAAGATCATGGCAAATATTTAGGGAAGAGAATTAGTTGTCCATTTTGTTCATGGCTAGAGGGAGATTTATTGAAATGAAGTTTGAAGAATGAAATATGGAAATACCTAAATAATAAATGTACATTTTCTTCACTTGAAATATACTTACTATATATTCATGGAAAACTTCAGCTACTTTCTTAGCATCAGCGCCTTGGGAGGAGTTTGGGCACAGGCTCACATCCAGAAAGGGCACTTTATCAGCAACCACACTTATAAGTTGTGTGATCTTGGAAAAGTCATTTAAGCTTCTCGAAGCTGAATATTTCTTTTAAAATTAGTCAATTCAGGACAACATTTCACCCATTAGTTCATGGGACTATTTTAAAAATTATATAAGCTCATGTATATGATTGTGATATGTATTTTAATTGCTCTGTAGATGTGAGTTATTTGCATACATTCTCAAGAATTTAGATATTTTCCAGAGTACTTTCTATTAATCTCAACATACGATCTCAACATATCCCAGTATCATAATTTTGACCAGTTTCCTCTCTAAAAAGACATCTGTTTATGCAGTTTGGAGGAAACCATTTTTTTAGGTAAAATACCACATTGGCAGAAATCTTTTGCACTATGCTTAATTAAGAGAAGATAATTCTGTACTATCTATATATACTGTAGTTTTTCTACTTATAACATCTCTGGACCCTACATTAGGAACCAGCATTATAGAAAAAATATAAAGTGGTTTAGAAAATAAGCATTTTCTAAACTCATTTAATTTTACTTAATTTTTATATTTAATATTTAATTTTTTATTTAATATTTTATATTTAAATTAATTAAACACTGTCATAGTGGAAATGATAGGAAGATGTATAGGTCAGCTCACAAAAACCTAAGTATTTATGTCTAATTCTTATGTACCCGGAGCTTATGAGAGCCACTTAAAGGCCATTGGTATTAACACTGGAATTAAAGTCTTGGGCATTGATGACATTACTTGGTGAGATCATTCTGAATGAAAACAGAACATGTCTAATTATAGAAATCTGGGCAACAGGGAACATGTAAAAGATGAAAAAAGATACACGACCTAGTAAACATGCCTGGGAAGAAGTACGACCTGACGTGGAGCGCCAGGAGGGGGTACTGTTGAGTGGAGGGAAGTAAAAGAAAGAGAGGGGACCCTGTGTAGTCACAGGGTCAAACGTCCTCAAGGGTGACAAGGACTGAGGGGAGATAACTGGGTACCAAGGCAGCTCTGAGGGCTGCAGCGGGCAAGGGTCAAAGGGCAGGAGCAGGTGGGGATGGAGAAACAATCAAGATTGCCTCATATGATTGGAGAGGGAGGAATCAGACATCTCAGACCACAAGGGCATTTCTGCTTAGAAAATGCATATAAAAAACACTGCAAGATTTGGCATTATCTCAAGTGACACAAGGCAGAACAAGGCCTGATAGTGACGGATGAGGCACCATTTGAGATAACAGCTATTGCAGAAGAGTGAATGATGGTTTCCCACCCCCAGACCTCAGCTGCATCCTTCCTTCATTCAACGATTGTTGCAAAACCAGGTTCCACCCTGGCATGACCTCCAAAGGGGAGAGACTTTATGGAGTCTTTGCCTGCTATTTATATAACGTCTGAAGCCAACACAGTGACTATAATTTTCTTTCAAAAGAGTTAAGGTGTATCCAAACACATTAGTGTTTGAAACAAGATTCTTTATACTTTAATACAATAAAAATCTTTGTACTATTGTCAGATTGTTTTGTGTGCACAACAGTACTTTCTATTTTAAATTTAAACTCATAGAGTGCAAAGTTTATGCACTATGTTCAGTTTTAGCTAATAATTCTATGAATATACATATACCTAGTAAATACTAGTTGATGATAATTATAACTTGATATTTTGAACATGCGTTTCCCAAAATAGTTTGATGTCATACAGTTAATTGTTCTTGAACAATGGATGTTTAGCTTGTATATAATTTGGCATCTAAATAATAATAAAACTCATCATGGGGATTGATGCTGTACTATCAGCATATGCCTTTCATTAAGAGTCACTGGTTTGAGACGATCAAAAGAATTTACATAAAGATGGCATTTAAACATGGATGGAAATTGAAAAAAAACTTTTTTGATTGTGTCTTCAGTAAAACTGTAATCAACAAGAGGAAATGACAAACATTTCCATCGAGAGGTCCTCATTTGCTATCAACTGGAATTCTTTAATAAGAATATTTAATTGTCGATTCCCACCAACAAGGATGGACTTCAAATAAAGCTTGAAACAATAGGTTGTTTACCCCATATAGCAACAGTTGTAAAGCAACAATTCCTATTTCTACTTCTCTTGCAGTCTATGTAAGAAAAAGGTATAGAATTTCCTTTTTTGAGAAGATCCTGGATTACAGGCTAGTACCAAATTCTAAAGAATGTTTGAATATTTGGCTACAAATTTGACAAACACAAAAAATGCCTTCCTTTACAACATCTTTTTATCCCCAAATATGACCAGTTTCTCTTCAGAGACTAGTATCTCACTACCGTATTTATTTAAATATTTCAACTTTGAGCCTGTTAATTAAGTGTAGACACAATCTGTAGCCCCAGAAAGCATGGCTAATAACTGCAAAGAAAGTGAAGTGAAGTCCGACTCTTTGTGACCCATGAACTGTAGCCTACCAGGCTCCTCCGTCCATGGGATTTTCCAGGCAAGAGTACTGGAGTGGGTTGCCATTTCCTTCTCCAGGGGATCTTCCCAACCCAGGGATCGAACTTAGGTCTCCTGCATTGTAGGCAGATGCTTTACTGCCTGAGCCACCAATACGGCTTAAAGACTAATAACTGCAAAATCCAGTAGAAAAACTACACAACATTTAAACAAATCATCCTCCAAATGGGAAAGAGGAAAATTGAGGGTTTATTTTTAACCTTTCAACTGAGTATACTAACCATATGGACAAACATCAAGAGGCTATGGAACTTGAGTTAGGTCTGGGAAGACAGCAGGTCCTAGTAGATTGACATCTGATATTGAATTCATTTTACATGTTTTTATACATAAAATGAACATACAGTAATACAGTTAAAATAAAAGTGCCAATTCAGGAGTTTTAGAATTACTGAATAAAACCTGTGGACATGATCAGTACCTCAAGTTGAAAAAAGTGTTACGTCTAACAGATGCATTAATTTTCTGCTGAAGCCAAATGTTATTCTTAAAGAAACTTCTGATAACTGGTATTGGTCTAGAGTTCTTTTTCCACATCTGGATAAAACCCGATTTCCAACAACTGTTCTTGCCAAATACTACTTAGCTAAAGATTCAAAACAAATTGCGTTCCACTTGTTAAATACATATGCACGTAATAAATTAATCCTTCAGACTGCTAGTGTTCTGTTTAATTAATGGAAGAACTATCCCTGTTAGCAGTGCAAAATAATCCTTCTAAGTTTCACTCCACTGCTGCAGCTTCCTCAGGATTAAGTGCCTTTTGTAGTGAAAGACAATTTTAGGAAACTTTTACTTTAACTCCAACATATCTGCAGCGGTTTTGCTAATCTATATGCTTAATTTCTTTAAAAATAATTAAAAAAATAGAATGGCTGTTTCTTTTTAAGATGGCAATATGGAATTTTAAATAATGTGGTTCTTGCACATGAGAATGAGGAAAGGAAGTTTAGCGCCCAGACTGAGCAGCTTCTTTTGTCGGCACAAATGAACATGCGCTGTTTCTTTGGTTCTAACTCCAAGATGTCCACGGGAAGCCCATGGATTTAGCAATTCTTTTTCATTCCTGTCTTCAGTGAAGCTGCTTAATGACAATACCAACATTTAAATAACTTTTTATCCAAATGTTGGCTCAAAAGCAGATGCCTTCTGCTTCTGCTTTTGCCATCAAATAATTTACATTCTGCAAAATCTGCTTTCTACTTTTTGGTTATGTGTCTTAAACATACAGCTTCTCATGGGAAAATACACTTGAAGCGTATGTTTAGGAATGAGGTCAAGAGGACATCCGATCTGTGTAACTTTTCAGAGTTGCTTAGATTTTGTTTGGGAAGGACTTTGAAGCAGTTGTTACCGATTAGCTGACTCTGGAATGCTTGGTGCATGTGGTTTTACTTTTCAGCTCATGGCTGGCCTCCTAACACATGCCGATAACCTGCCCTTCGTGAAGCACCATAAAAATGCTCTATCAAGTTCCTACTAAAAGCTTGAGTTTTACATTACTTAAGGTACATTGTCCTTACAGTTTTTATGATTCTAGTTGGTGATTTGGTGCCAAAAGATGTCTGGAATTTCTGTAATGAAACAAAAACTTTTTTTTTCTTCAGAAAATATCAGTAAGAAACTTCCTTTTATGTTTGAAAACAATCATCACATGCTCCCATTTATACTACTCTGAAAATATAATAAAACAGATAATGATATAAGTAAAAATGTCAAAGACATAAACAGTGGCTTCAGCAGTTTCATGTCTTGCTCTCCTTGGTTTGTGAACCTTCCTGATAGGCACCACATAGTAGGCGCTTCACCACACTTGCTTAATTGAATTAAAACTCAAATTCTCCCTTTTACTGTAAAAAAAATCTGAGTGGATTATTCAGGTTGGAGAAGGGCATGAAGTTACAAAACCAAAGAGAGAAACAGATGGGCCTATCAACGACTGAATACTGGCTATCCCTCAGCATTGGCTTTCAATCTTCCCTCCTGATATAAGAATTCTCTCAGCAGTAACAACCACATCAAGGCTCCAAAAATCACTCATCAATGTGAGGTTTCTTCCCAGATCTATAGCTGAAGATCCAATCACTGCTGTAGGATTCTAAAATTACATGCCCAATCTTCCTCTGATATCTCCACCTACTTACCACTCAGATGCTTCAAAATCAGCCTATTTAAAAGTCTACCTTTGGCCTCAAATCTGTTCCCTTTTATATAAGGATTTATTCTATTTAGTGCCCAGTGTTTATTGCATACCAACTTCTGCACTGTTATGCCCCATAGTGATAACCAAACACAGTCTTTGCTTTCTTAGGGTTTAGAGCATGGGGAATAAAATGATCTGACTGATAAGGTGATGATGGTATGTTGGGAGTGATAAAGGCTGTTACTGAAGCATAAGAGAGGATGCTGTGAAGATGACATTTATGTCCAGGCCTGAGGATGAGCAGAAATTAGCTAGATAAGTGCGGATATGGAGTGGTGTGTAAGGAGATGTTTCAAACACAAAGACCAGTTTCCCTATACATTTGCTGTATGCTGGCTCAGTGTCAATAAGCAATGTTACTGGAAAGTTTTGAGCAGCATCAGGTTTGTCATTTAGAAAGAAGAAACACTGGTGCAATGTGGCAAAGGGATTTAGGGGAAGCAGGAAGGGGGCTTTGACATCAGTTTGCAGCTAGTCCATGGATGTGGCCCAGACCAGAGTGAGGTCAGCATATTAAAGGAACTGACACGTCCCAGAGATGTTGGAAAGGTAGATTTAATAGGAAGTACTGATTGGGCTTTTAGTGAAAGGAAGAAAAATCAGATCAACCAACTAATAAAAGAATGGCATCATTTACTAAGGCAGAGAATACTGAAGAAAGAAATAGATTTATTGACTTGTTTATTTGTGAGGATGGGATTGGGGGCAGGGATAGGATGGGATCCGGTGTGTGAGGGATGGGATCTGGTGTGACACAGACTGACTCTGACTGTCTGGGGGAAGCCCAGTCACAAGGGTGAGTGGATTGTGGGGAAACCACGAGAGAAGTCTGAGGTGGAGATGAAGATTTGGGGGAGAGATCCCCAGAAGAGCAGAGAGAGAAGGTGAGGAAGGAGAGCATGTGCAGTCAGAGGAGGGTGCCCCTGGACAGAACCCAGGAGACTAAGTACCTCTTTCCCAACTGACTTCAAAGTTTTAATTCCAAAATTCTACAAGTCTTTTAAAAATTGAAGTGCTAAAATGAAAACTACCCCACTATTTACAGTGACACAGTTAAAAACTGCTGCTTTGCAGATCAGAATTTATAAGAATTGTAAAAAGTGATTATTGTAAGTATCAAGTCTATTGAAAAGGATCCAAACAAAATGGGAAAACAACATAAACCAATAACAGTAAACCAGACAGACTTAAAAAATGGTATAGCGAATTCCGATTGTTTTTCTTGTGGGCAGATAATAGGGAGGAAGCAGGTAAATTGAACAGTAGCAACATCATCAATGTATTATAAAATAATCCTAAATTCTGTGAAGTTTGGAAGTGAAAGAAGGTGAAATACAGCCAGAACTATTTCAATATGATATAAAGTAGACTTAATTTTCTTCCAGGAAAAAGATAGCATATTTGATGTTTAAGTACTGAGGCTGCTGCTGCTGCTAAGTCACTTCAGTCGTGTCTGACTCTGTGCGACCCCATAGATGGCAGCCCACCAGGCTCCGCCGTCTCTGGGATTCTCCAGGCAAGAACACTGGAGTGGGTTGCCATTTCCTTCTCCAATGCACGGAAGTCAAAAGTGAAAGTGAAGTCTCTCAGTCATGTCCGACTCTTAGCGACCCCATGGACTGCAGCCTACCAGGCTCCTCCGTCCATGGGATTTTCCAGGCTACAGGATCATATTCTGTTTTACTTACATATAGCACTTAAACTTAGCACTAAAAGCTCTTAGCCCTGGAGACTTAGAATTTCTGAAGCCTAAACCCCTTTAAGGCCTCCAATGTGGCAGAGCAGTTTGTATGCTGTGTATATACATACTTGTCCGTACATAAATACCTTCCCTCTGATACCAATTAGGTGAATATGTGACCTAATTAGACCAGTGACCTAATTAGAGAATAAATATGCAGTGGTCACAGAAAACTACTAATGGTTTGTTGAAGACCAAATATATTTGTTTTGCTTACTAACAAAGAACTGATTTTCTGTTTCCCAAATTCAGACTTTTACCTAAGGGACTCCAACTTGGCACACATGTAAACACATATTTAGTAAGCTGATAGTAAGAGAAATAGAGTGTTGACTTTTGCTTGTATTAAATATAAATGGGAAAAAAAGGAGAATTTTCTCTCCTATTTGTTTAAGAAATAGATCTTTTTAAAAGATGGGGCTGTAAAAAAAAAAAAGATGGAGCTGCAATTTATAGTATACACTTTTGGTTGTAAAAGAATCTTTAAAAGTTACACAAGTGAGTTAATCAACTGTTTTAATATTATTAATCATTAAGAAATTGTTTTAAAGTCTGATTGAACACTTAAGGATTAAGGGTCAGAAAACCAACTCCCTGAAACTGTAGGGCAAATGCTGTGGATGTGTCTGTATTTTCATTTCTTTTCTGGTGAGAGGGTCCATGGTTTTGGGGGGTCCTATAAGGGGGTGTTCACCCCCTCTGTGGTGGGCACTTGGATGATCAGTGCATGAAACAGACCTGTTCTTCCCTTTGTGGAGGTGACAGACATTAATCAAATAATAATGACCCTATATCCTAAACTATATAAGTTATAGGTGAGGAGCTGGTGTCTTAGCGGGAGGAGACTAGAAGGCCAGGACGGCTCAGAGGTGTGTTCAAGGTCTGAGGCGGAGGGGGAACAAGGAAGCTGAGAACACGGGGACCACAAAGAGGGAGGTCAAGGGAGAGTCATGTTAGAGCATGCCGTGGAGGAAGGCAGAGGCTGTGACAGAGAATTGGGTCTCATTCTAGGAGCAACTGGGAATCGCTGAGGCCTCTTCCTCTGGAAACCAATGGCATCAGTCTTGTGTGTTTAAAGATATCCTCGGGGCGGTGTAGAGGATGGATACGAAGCAGGGACGGGGAAGCAGGGAGGGCAAGGAGGATGGTGTTTCCTAACTTGGAAAGAGCATCAGAAGTACCTTGGATGACAGACATGGTGCTGGCATGGGGACTCAAGACACTCAGGGGATAGAAGTAACAAATTAACATCTGATTTGGTGACAGTCCCGTCAGAGACGATCTCCTTGTTTCTGACTAGAGATGAGAGGGAAAACTAGAAGACCAGGTGCTTTTCATGGCGCTGTTGTTGTTTGGGGTTAGTTTGGTGTTGCAGAGAAAAAGCCTGACTGAGGAACTTTACATAAAATGTTGGGCATCCGGTATCTAAAGGAGATATATTTTGAACTATTTAATGTAAACAGTAAAGTAATCATTAATGTTACTCTATAAAGCTTGAGACATTGTAAAGCCAGATTCATTTTAAAACACTGTCTCTAATTAAACGCAGTTAAGTAGAAGAATTGTGGGGGATTAGTAATGAAAAAACGACATGGAACAACAGACTGGTCCCAAATCGGGAAAGGAGTCTGTCAGGGCTGTATATTGTCACCCTGCTTATTTAACTTCTATGCAGAGTACATCATGAGAAAACGCTGGGCTGGAGGAAGCACAAGCTGGAATCAAGATTGCCAGGAGAAATATCAATAACCTCAGATATGCAGATGACACCACCCTTATGGCACAAAGTGAAGAACTAAAGAGCCTCTTATTGAAAGTGAAAGAGGAGAGTGAAAAAGCTGGCTTAAAGCTCAACATTCAGAAAACTAAGATCATGGCATCCAGTCCCATCACTTCATGGCAAATAGATGAGGAAACAGTGGAAACAGTGAGAGGCTTTATTTTTTTGGGCTCCAAAATCACTGCAGATGGTGACTGCAGCCATGAAATTAAAAGATGCTTGCTCCTTGGAAGAAAAGCTATGACAAACCTAGACAGCATATTAAAAAGCAGAGACATTACTTTGCTGACAAAGGTCCATCTAGTCAAAGCTATGGTTTTTCCAGTGGTCACATATGAATGTGAGAGTTGGACTATAAATAAAGCTGAGTGCCGAAGAATTGATGCTTTTGAACTGTGATGTTGAAGACTCTTGAGAGTCCCTTGGACTGTAAGGAGATCCAACCAGTGAATTCTAAAGGAAATAAGTCCTGAATATTCATTGGAAGGGCTGATGCTGAAGCTGAAACTCCATTACTTTGGCCACCTGATGCAAAGAACTGACTCATTGGAAAAGACTCTGATGCTGGGAAAGATTGAAGGTGGGAGAAGGGGACGGCAGAGGATGAGATGGTTGGATGGCATCACTGACTCGACGGACATGAGTTTGAGTAAGCTCTGGGAATTGGTGATGGACAGGGAAGCCTGGAGTGCTGCAGTCCATAGGGTCGCAAAGAGTCAGACACAACTGAGCAACTGAACTGAACTGAGTAATGAAAAATAGCTTTGGATGTTGTCAACTGGTAACTTATTTTCACCAAGTAAATAAATGAACTATTGAAACAACAGGAATATCCAGAAATGAACAGCAAATTCTAATACTACAATGGCTGCCATTCAAATCTATATGATATGAGCACTTAAAAAATAAAATTTTATCTATCCAATAAGGCAGTTCTAAAATGATAAATTATGAGCTCTTAATAGATACATTTTGTTTTACTTGATAAAATAATTCTTCAAAAATCTATTGTTTGAGTTTATTGCATATTATCCCAGTCTTAAAAGAGACATAGCCCTTTGTTCTTTGGAAAACTCAACTGGTATATCTGGGCCTTTTAAAAAAAATCAATGCAAATTGATATTTCACATAAACCAAGCACCACAGTAATAAACAATACTGTCTAGAATACGTATCATACCACTTGACTGAATTATTTTAGAAGATACACAATTAAAGGTATTCCAAAGATGTATTTTACAATAACTTTTACAAAAATGAATTTTACAATAATTCCTATAATTGGAATTTGGAATTCCAAATTTGGAATTCCAATAATTCCAAAAATGAATTTTACAATAATTCCTAAATCCCTCGTTTATTTTCACTAACTTTAAAAAAAGTCAACATTTTTTTTCACTAAACTTAAACCAAAATTCCTTTTAAAGAGTTTAACTTGAATATAAAAATAGCATTAT
Source organism: Okapia johnstoni (assembly GCA_024291935.2). Classification (NCBI taxonomy): domain Eukaryota; kingdom Metazoa; phylum Chordata; class Mammalia; order Artiodactyla; family Giraffidae; genus Okapia; species Okapia johnstoni. Next base: position 5,472,032 of record CM044327.1, read on the forward strand.
TTTTAATCTTAATATCTTTTAAAAATCAATACTACCTTTTGGAGAATACCCTACTGTCATTAAGTATTTCCATTTGATTTTTAAAAAGTGGCTTTGATGCCTCTATATAAACAGAGTTCATAAAGTATCAGTTACTTTTTTGGTGATAGTCTCTCATCAAAAACACAACTATTGAAAAATTAACTTCATTCCTCACAGACAGTAGAAGCAGCTCTGAACTGAACTACTTTACTTTTAAAATGTTTTTGTTTTGATGTGGACCATTTTTAAAGTCTTTATTGAGGTTGTTACAATATTGCGTCTTTTTTTATGTTTTAGTTTTTTGGCTGCAAGGCATGTAGGGTCTTAGCTCCTCGACCAGGGATAGAACCCGCACCCCCGGATTGGAGGGTGGAGTCCCAGCCACTGGACTCCCAGGATGTCCCTGAGCTAAGCCCCTTGAAAGGGAGCAGAGGGGAAGCCAGGCCCCCGGGGGAAGGGCTCTGCCGGGGCCGCACACCTACCGTCTTGCTGAGGTAACTTGTGCTGGTGTTCATGCACTGTTGCCCCTCGCTGTTGCAGCAGCCCCCACATCTGTAGACGGACACACATGGAGGTTTAAAGAAGGTGTTTGTTGCTGCTCCAAACTCCTTCCCCACATCTATACACACCTCCCGTGGCATGCATTGAGTCTTTCTCCACTCATTATCAATACCTGTCGGGTCACAGGGAAGGTCGTAAGTTACACAGATGCCAAGGTGGAAAAACCCACAGCAGTTGGAAGTCACTCACAGTGGATTGCAGAGTTAAGATTTAGATATAATACTTGAAAGAAATACTTGACGGGATCCTACATTGCCCTGTGAACTGGAATATGATATGGTCTTTAACAGAGCAGCTAAAGGTATTTTCTATTTAAAAAAAAAACAAACAAAAAAATCCTAGTGTCTAGTACCATGTAACAAGCTACATTAGTGTTATGCTTCCTTACAATTAGAACAGATTCTAAAGTACTTTACTTGTCCATGTGTGCTCAGTCATGTCCAACTCTGTGGATCCACGGACTTAGCCTCCAGGCTCCTCTGTCCGTGGGGTTTTTTCAGGCAAGAATACTGGAGTGGGTTGCCATTTCCTCCTCCAGGGGTCCTCTGAACTCAGGAATCGAACCCTTGTCTCCTGCATTGGCAGGCGGATTCTTTACCACTGAGTCACCTGGGAAATCCCTGAAAATTTAACGTATAGATGTTTATAAAACCCATGGAGACAGAATCATGCTCATTTGCTATTATATGTAGTATTTTTGATGTTGCAAAACAAATATAAACAACGTGTTTAATTTCTCTTTTTAAACTGAGATGTGAATGAGATGATGGCTTTGGTTTTGGATTCAAGTCGAAACTCATTTTCAAGCTGGTGACCATATCTTGGTAATAGCTACTTGAAGTGAGAAGTTATTTTCTAGCGACTGGGACACGTATCCTGAACAAAGTTTTTTTCAGGAAAAGTCAAAACTACCTATTCCTCTCATGCTTCCTTTTGGAATTCCATTCCCAGTGAGTTGGTGCTTTACCTATGGCACTGGTGACTCTAAAGACCGCATTACAGATGAGGTACTTCTTAAATATTCTAGTTTATTTTTCTCCTATTTCCCCTAAAATAAAGTTTCTAGAAAAAAAGATATAAACTACTGGTTATTCAATCATGAAACCATTTTGTTTGCTTTTGTTCTCAAAATAATTTTAACCTTTATAGAAGTTAATATCTAACAACTGAAAGGAGATATTTTTTAAGTAGTCCAGCAATTTATACTGTGCCATTTTGTGCAACACCATAATTTTTTGTGACTGCGGCTCAGAGATCTCTCACTAAATTTACCCAAGTCCAGCTCTCAAGTTAAGTTCCATCTAAAGCAACAGGAAACAGAGAGCCGTTGACAAGATGATTCTGGATGATGTAGAAAGTAAACATTTCTATATTCAAATCAAAAGAAAAGTTATGTGCAGTTATTTTTTGTGATCCAGAATGTTTCAGTGATTGAAGTGTTACTGTGTATAAAATTTGATCGTATGTTTTAAAATTTTTCTGATAGGGAATCATCTCAATTTTTAAAAAAATTACAGTGTGTTGATATGCATGCACCTGTCTTTATTTTTCAAGAAACCACTTTAACCACTCACGGTGAAATCTTAAAATTCTGTATTTGGAAAATAATTCTTTATTTTCTGTTTTACTTTCGGCCTTAAAGGTATTCAATGGTATTACAAATGCTGAAATTAAAGGATCAGAATGGCAATTTGCACTGGGCTGACATATGAAGCTTATTACATATTTTCTTTTCCCATACTTACTTCTTAAGATCTCTGTATTATAATGTGCTGCAGCAAATTTTAGAGTCTCTCCTGTCCTTGTGTTGGTGTTAGCCTGTTCTTTACTATGTTGCCAGCCTCCTTTCCTTAACTGACACTTGTACATTTTCCAATATTCGGGGTAGAGCACAGTCATGAGTTCATCCACACTGGACACTGACCGCAGCTGCTCCTCCATCTCTTTGCCTGCATAAGCCTGTGGAAGAAGAATGCAACACAGTACTTCTCAGATTAAGGAAACAGATGCACTAGAAACCCTTCAAGCTTGTTTGATATATATGTATATGTGCATAGGCACGTGCACACGGGTATGTCTGTGGTCACTGCCGCCGGGAGGAACATGTCATGGGTGGGGTTCTGTTGGCCTGTTTGCATGACTAGCCCTTGAATACCCAGAGCAATGTGAGACAGTGTAACTGGTGGGTCCCTGGGCCCTGGGGTACTTTCCCTTATGACTCAGCTGGAATCAAAGCCAGGTTGTGACCTAACCTGATCACATGAGTCTCACAAGAAACAGGCAGGGAGGTTCTCTTTACCAAACGGAGCTGGAATACAATACCAACATTATGTGGCACGGTGAAAGGTACACACCAAAGTATTGCTTGAGGAGGATATTGGTGAAGAAGGCTTTCAATTAAGTATTATGTGAAGTTTCATGGCAAATCACTTTTGTACTTTAAAATTTAAAAAGAAAAATAGCTCTAACAATAATTACATCTGTAAGAGAAAACAACTGATTACCCAATAGAGAAATGGAATAAAAACATAAGCATATAGTTCACAATACAGAAAATGCAGTATAAAAAATGAAGAAGATACTAGAAAATAAAAGTTACCCTATTTATACTCTTAGATTGAAAAAAGGCCTTTCTAGAAGTGAATATAAAAATAAAACGTAAACTATTTTTATGGTAGAAAATGCTGTAAAACAAAAGACAGACAACAAAGTAGAAAAATCATTGGCAATACACATGACAGACAGAAAATGGCTAATATTCTTAAAATATTATATGGACATGTTATTAAGAAAATATAAGCAGACACTTCAACAGAAAAATGGACAAAGTACTTGAACTGCATACTCACAGAGAGTAAATACAATTAATCTGTACTTGGTGACAGCAGAAGTGAAGGAAACTAGCGTCCCTTTCAGTCCTGGTGAGAGAGTATAAATTTGTACAGCTATTCAAGGAAAATGTGCTATTTCAACTTGAAAGCCCTTAAAAACAAGCTCCATTTTAGACAGCTAATGCATTTGGAATTAAATTCCCTATCTAACAGGAGTGATAATATAATTATGCCAAAAATATGTACATATTTATCATGAGGCTGTCTATGATAGCGAATATAAAAAGCAGCTTTACAGACAATAATTAGGAATTGATTAAATAATGTACAATACAAACAGAAACTAGCAGAGAAAGTTATGTCACTATAAAATGATGATATGGATTATATAATTTAGATGTGAACAGAGGTTCATAATACAGTCTATGAAAATGGAGAAAACACAAATTATATATAATTTACTCCCATACACATTGTTCATATATGTACATATATGTACAATTTTTATTTCAGAAAACAATATATCTAGACAGATTGCATGCATGTGTGTATATGTTCTCAAGAGTAAAATATATGTGGCAAAAAAGTTATCTTCTTCAAGTTGTAAGATTAAGTTAATTATTATGTTCTCTATATATTTCTATGGCTTCCCAGGTGGCTCAGTGCAATGCAGTTGCACGCAAGAGACATGAGTTCAATCCCTGGGTCAGGAAGATCCCCTAAAGTAGAAAACGTCAATCCACTCCAGTATTCTTGCCCGGGAAATCTCATGGACAGAGGAGTCTGGGGGGTAGTCTGTGAGGTCACAAAGAGTCAGACATGATTTAGCGACTAAACAACAACAAAAATATTTCTATATCTTAAAATTTAAGTTTTAAATGTAAAGCTTTATTATCAGAATAAAACTGTAACAGTAATCATCTGTAAGCATGTTGGAAGGCTATACAGTGTTTGCTCTCATTTCAGCCTTTCATTTACTTCATTGTTCTTATATCTGCACAGAACATGCCTTTGATATACTATTTGATTTAAAACAAATCCACTTTTGGGACTAGAGTCCCTCAAAAAATAATATAACTTAATAAGACAAAAAAACCATTGGCAAAAGCAGAAGATATCACAGGCAAATGTTATAAAAGAGCTTGATACTGAGTAATTTACTTACTTATTCCCACTAGACTTTAGTTACCATATTTGCATGGAAGAAAAATAAGCTGTAGTATCAAAAGATCCAGAAATTCATATTGGCTTCAGACCTTGTTTTTTTTTAAGTTTTTTTAAAAAATAATATATATATATTAAAATAATATATATATAGTTTTATATATATATATAGTCGATTGATGACTGCTTTACAATATTGGTTTGCTTTCTGTTTAAATTATATATATATGTCCCCTCCTTCTTGAATATAGATCGATTGATGAGTGCTGCAAAATTTACAATATTGGTTGATGCTTTTCAAGAAGTCACACAGTTCAACAAGGAAATGCTAAACTCCTTCAAGCAGAAGTTCTATCCATATGAAAAGCTGGTCCTTTGTCAATGCTTTCTTGAGTCTTTATGTTCACCAATGTCTTCCAGAATGCTGAGGTCATTTTCTTGAATATTAATATATTCCTTTTATTTTCCAAAGGGATTTGGTGTGTCTTGATGAGAAAGAGCTTTGGGATTTTACCCACACTCTACAATTCTCTGTAACATAAGAATCATAACATGAAGTGGACACTTGAGATGATACTGAAAGCAGGCTCTGATCAACTCTGCACACAGTTGGTAAAAACTAGTTTTCCTCTTGCTGCTCTGCGCTCACTAGTTGCTCAGAGGCAGGAGGAAGACACAAGTGCACGTAGGTTGCCCTTCCTCCAAGACCTGAGTGAATCCAGAGTCAATGAGAGGTGAAAGCCATAGCATTCATCTGGGATTGTTGGCAGGGGTCCTAGATTTGCCAGTGAGTAGAAATTAGCTGCTAATAAAAGTACAGTCCGTTTGAACAGCAATCTTAATTACTATGCTGTACATAAAGTTGGCATTCATCTAATAATTTTATAAAGTTAAAGATTCACGGGCCAATGCACATAATTAAATTATGGATAATTTCCTTTCACCTAAAAGCATATACTCTTATCAAATTTCACATTCGGAATCAAAAGAATGGCAAGAGTCCATCAAAGAAAGGTTTGACCATACTACTGGATTTTCATGAAGTGACCAAAACAGGATCACAGGCAAATCTGATTAGTTGTTTAATATATCTATATTGGGAAGAGAGGGAGAAAAATTACTTAATGTTCAAATTAGAAAATCAGTCAGTTCAGTTCAGTCGCTCAGTTGTGTCAGACTCTTTGCGACCCCATGAATTGCAGCACGCCAGGCCTCCCTGTCCATCATCAACTCCCGGAGTTAACCCAAACCCATGTCCATCGAGTCAGTGATGCCATCCAACCATCTCATCCTCTGTCATCCCCTTCTCCTCCTGCCCCCAATCCTTCCTAGCATTAGGGTCTTTTCCAATGAGTCAACTCTTCGCATCAGGTGGCCAAAGTATTGGAGTTTCAGCTTCAACATCAGTCCTTCCAATGAATATTCAGGACTGATTTCCTTTAGGATGGACTGGTTGGATCTCCTTGCAGTCCAAGGGACTCTCAAGAGTCTTCTCCAACACCACAGTTCAAAAGCATCAATTATTCGGTGCTCAGCTTTCTTCACCATCCAACTTTCACATCCATACATGACCACTGGAAAAACCATAGCCTTGACTAGACGGACCTTTGTTGGCAAAGTAATGTCTCTGCTTTTAAATATGCTATCTAGGTTGGTCATAATCTTCCTTTCAAGGAGTAAGCGTCTTTTAATTTCATGGCTGCAAGCACCATCTGCAGTGATTCTGGAGCCCAAAAAAATAAAGTCTGACACTGTTTCCACTGTTTCCCCATCTATTTCCCATGAAGTGATGGGACCAGATGCCATGATCTTAGTTTTCTGAACGTTGAGCTTTAAGCCAACTTTTTCACTCTCCTCTTTCACTTTCATCAAGAGGCTCTTTAGTTCTTCTTCCCTTTCTGCCATAAGGGTGGTGTCATCTGCATATCTGAGGTTATTGATATTTCTCCCGGCAATCTTGATTCCAGCTCGTGCTTCTTCCAGCCCAGCGTTTCTCATGATGTACTCTGCATATAAGTTAAATAAGCAGGGTGACAATATACAGCCTTGACATACTCCTTTTCCTATTTGGAATCAGTCCAGTCCAGTTCTAACTGTTGCTTCCTGACCTGCATACAGGTTTCTCAAGAGACAGGTCAGATGGTCTGCTATTCCCATCTCTCAGAATTTTCCACAGTTAGAAAATAAGGGACATTTATATTTTTTCTTAAACTGTCCATATGCCATTTAAAAAAGTCTGGCTCAAGTAAAATTTTATATTTGAAATAAGTGGATATTTTCATGGACAAATTCAGAAGATAAAGCAAAGGGAAGATGATGTAATTAAATTATCAGTTTAATAAGAAAGCAACTAAAAGTTTGGAAAAGAATTATTTGTCATATTAGTAATCATATACATCATCTCTTTGTCCTATGAAACCAAAATAGCAAACTAACATAAAGCAGTTATCAAGATAAATAGCTTTATACTATTATTCAGTTTTCTTCCTTTCTTCTTTGAAAACAGGGTATAATTGAATCAACAGAATAAGTACTTGCATGGTGCATGCTATGTCGTTGTAGTTGTGTCCAACTCTTTGGGACCCCAAGGACTATAGCCTGCCAGGCTCCTCTGTCCATGGAATTCTCCAGGCAAGAATACTAGAGGAGGTTGTCATGCCTTCCTCCAGGGGATCTTCCTGACCCAGGGATCGAACCGGAGCCTCTTACATCTCCTGCAGTGGCAGGCGGGTTCTTTAGGACTAGTGCCACCTGGGAAGCTCTAGAATAATACGTTATTGAAGTTATTTATTCTGCCCCTAAAATAGCAAAGGAACTTGCTTATGCAATCTTTCTTATCTAATTATGGCATTTATTAGGACAGATGAACCTGTGGAACATTCTGTTTTCTTCAGGTAACCACCCATTCTGGCCAAATTTATAAATTGTAAAAGTATGTTCTAATTATTTAAAGGCTTTAAAAACAACATTTGGGCTAAGTGGCATCCTGGAGAGGGTTTAGATTTGAGAAATTGTCCAATACATAGTTATATAAATCACTTTTAAAATCATCCTTTGGTAAAAGTTACAAATAATTCTGGAAAATCAAATGGCATCCTTCTAAGGAATAAAAGTTTGTAGATGTTTTACATAACCTTAGCAAATCATGTTACCTAATGTCTCAGTGAAGGTGTCAGGATCAGGATTCTCTCACCCACGGGTCACCCATCATCCAAATCTACACCAACATGATGTGCCACAGATAGGTAACCCTGGAAGCAGATATTTAAGTTTGAATTTAATATTGGAAGTTGCTAATTGGAAGTTTTAACTTTTGCCTAATCCTCTGACCTTTTTATTGTAAGTGCTGAAAAATAGTGCCATAAAAAGAATGCGTGTGTGCCTGCTCAGTCATGTCTGACTCTTTTGAAACTCCATGGACTGTAGCCTGCCAGGTTCCTCTGTCCATGGAGTTTTCCAGGCAAGAATACTGGAGTGGGTTGCCATTTCCTTCTCCAATAATAAAGAATGGATTCTTTAAAATCCATTACAAGTAGCATAAGCTTTTTTTAAAAATAAAAGTTACTTTTCTGGTTTGCCAAATATATGAATTAAATAAAAAGTCAAATATTTGTTTCATTAAAATCTAAGTTAGACTCTTAGAAAATATTTTAAACATTCATTTTTAATCACGTTATTTTTGAGACAAGTTTCTCATGGCAGCGTAGACCATCTGACATGTCTGCATTATCAGTGCAATGGACATGATACTCTGTACACAGATGCCTTGCACTGAACACTGAAAACCTCTTGCTTGTCTTTTGTTCTCGAATGAAATTGACTTTTTTTCCCCCTTAGGATAGTGAAAAGATTGAAAAAATATTAATTCCAACCCTTTTCCAGATATGATTGCAAAAATAGCAACAGGTAATTCACGTGAAGCCATAAATAGTGAATGCATTTACTGACTACTAAAGAAATGCCAAAAAACTAAAAGTTACTATTCAAATAGGGTTTCCCTGGTGGCTCAGTGGTAAAGAATCCACCTGCAATGCAGGAGACACAGGAGACATGAGTTCAATCCCTGGGTTGGGAAGGTCCCAGGAGGAGGTCATGGCAACCTACTCTGGTATTCTTGCCTGGAGAATCCCATGGACAGAGCAGCCTGGCAGGTTATGGTCCAGTGGATCACAAAGAGTTGGACATGACTGAAGTGACTGAGCACACACCCTATTCAAATATTCCTATATACATACTATAGAGAGTAGCTTTCCGCCAGCTTATTGGCAAAGCCTGCAGATATCTTTGGGTTTTGGTAAATAGGCCAGTGTTTGTTTACAGTAAGTTTTTAATAAGTGTAGAAAATGATATTAATAATATCCCAAGCCTGTGGTTTCCCATTTATAAATGTAGATAATAAAATGTGTTGTGCAAAGCTTCTCTGTGTTCAGAAGACAGTACTTAGAAAGGCAAAGCAGGAAGAAGGCTGGTATACTAAGCAATTTCTTGTACCTAAGAAGATATTCTAAATAAATAGCAAAGAAGGGAAAATTTTTATGATTTTTAAAACTTTTATTGAATGACTCCTATGTGCCAAAGGACTGTTCTAGGCATGCTATTTATAACCAAGATTTCTCCTTTTTTTGAGTCTACATGCTAGAGATTATATATAATTTTTAAGAGATGAGCATATTAATTGTAAGATCCTCAAATTTGTTTTTTTTCCAAAGAATTTGCTAATGTTAAAGCGTACCTATTTTGTATGTTACAATGAATTCCAAACGAATTTCTTGTTCCTTATGTACTTCTATGTCTAAAAGATTCCAGATTATTTACCAAAGTGTCAGGGAGGGGAATTTGTTGCTATGAAACAATGTTGAGTCAAGTAAAGCAGAATTATTTAACCAGAAGCACTGTGTCTGAAAACACAAAAATTTCATTTTGCATTTTCACTAACCTTTGAGATGCTAAATTCCTCTTTATAATTAAAACCTATTCAAGTATTTTTTATTTTAATAGCAAAAGCATAAATTCTATGCATTCTTTTATTTATAAATTCACTCAACTACTTACCTCCTTTGGTACTGATTTTGGACCACAGTTGAATTCTGGCTCTGGAAGGGGATATGTATATGTGTGTGGTGGGTGGTTAGAGTATGCTAAGGATATACACTCAGTAAATTACGAAGCTAGAGAAATGATGACAGTTTGTTGCCAAATCTAATGCAATATTAGGATTTGGAATTTTTCTGAGGGCAGTATCTGTGAGCTTTGGGGAAACCACAGCCACTTCCTTATCAAGATTTACAGACCTCTCACTGCTTAGTTTAGAAACAGCTTGGCTCGACCCTGATCAAGTCCTGAAGAATAACCTTCCTTTCTATGCATTTTAATAAGTGTGAGAATAATTTTTTCTTTATCAATGCTCACCACCCGTCCACTTATCATATGCCAATTTATTTCCGTGCTAATTTCAAACCATTTTCTCAATCTCACATCCAGTGGACAAACAGCAATTCATATACAAAATGAATAAAGCACTTCTCCTCATCCTCTGCAAAGCAAGTAACTCTACAGGGCCTTGGGTTCGTCTTTGTCTAGAAACGCATCTCCTCTTGTTAAGTCTTCCTTTGTCCCTCTCTCCTGTAGTGTTCCTATTAGCTTAGGCAAATGTGTACAAACAAAACTATCAAAAGTAGAATAAAATGCTTTGTAGGCCCACATCCCTGCCTAGCTGCCACCCTTTTCCTGTTCTCCCCCACGGCCTCTATGGTGGAGAGCGCCGTCTCCATCTGTGCCATTCTTCGTCTCACCTGTCAGCTCAGTTCAGTCGCTCAGTCGTGTCCGACTCTCTGCGACCCCATGAACCGCAGCACGCCAGGCCTCCCTGTCCATCACCAACTCCTGGAGTTTACTCAAACTCATGTCCATTGCGTCAGTGATGCCACCCAACCATCTCATCCTCTGTTGTCCCCTTCTCCTCCCACCTTCAATCTTTCCCAGCATCAGGGTCTTTTCCAATGAGTCAGCTCTTCTCATCAGGTGGCCAGAATATTGGAGTTTCAGCTTCAACATCAGTCCTTCCAATGAACACCCAGGACTGATCTCCTTTAGGATGGACTGGTTGGATCTCCTTGCAGTCCAAGGGACTCTCAAGAGTCTTCTCCAGCACCACAGCTCAAAAGCATCAATGCTTCTTTGCTCAGCTTTCTTTATAGTACAACTCTCACATCCATACGTGACTACTGGAAAAACCATAGCCTTGACTAGATGGACCTTTGTTGGCAAAGTAATGTCTCTGCTTTTTAATATGCTGTCTAGGTTGGTCATAATTTTCCTTCTGAGGAGTTAGCATCTTTTAATTTCATGGCTTCAGTCACCATCTGCAGTGATTTTGGAGCCCCCCAAAATAAAGTCAGCCACTGTTTCCCCATCTATCCGCCATGAAATGATGGGACTGGATGCCATGATCTTAGTTTTCTGAATGTTGATTTTTAAGCCAACTTTTTCACTCTCCTCTTTCACTTTCATCAAGAGGCTCTTTAGTTCTTCTTCAATTTCTGCCATAAGGGTGGTGTCATCTGCATATCTGAGGTTATTGATATTTCTCCTGGCAATCTTGATTCCATCTTTTGCTTCATCCAGCCCAGTGTTTCTCACCTGTCAAGGCTCCCACAGTCAGTCCACTGGAACTGAGTCCCCACAACTTCTGTGGGAGCTCTCGTGACCTGTCACCCTTCACCTCTGTCCTAAGGATCACCCTGCTCTCCATCAAATGTGCTCTTCTCCTCCCTGAGCCATGCTCTCCTGCTATTCCTTCTCCCTTAGTGGCAGTTATCATCGGTGACCTTGGCTGACTTATCTTGTACATCATCCTGAATGTCTGAATTCTCAGGGCTCAGAAATAGTTTTCCATATTCTCCTTATACTTCTTTCTAAGTATCCTCCTCTCTCCGCAACTCTGAAAAAAATGATCAGATTTCTCAAGGTCACATTAACATAAGTAAAATGGAACTGAGCTTCCCTGGTGGCTCAGTGGTAAAGAATCTGCCTGCCAAGGCAGGAGGCGTGGGTTTGATTCCTGAATTGGGAAGATCCCCTGGAGGAGGAAATGGCAACCCACTCCAGTATTCTTGCTGTGAAAATCCAATGGACAGAGCAGCCTGGCAGGCTACAGTCCATAGAGTCACAAAGAGTTGGACAGGACTGAGTGAGCACACACGCAAAACGGAACTGATGAATTTCCTCTCCAAATGCATTTCCTCTTGGGCTTTTCCCAGTTCATTCAAACTTACTAACCTGTTGCTTATTTAGCAGTCTGGGAATTAACCCTTATTTTCATTCCTTCCCTTACTTAGATCATATTAAATATGATCTATCAGCAAGTACTAATAATCTGTCCTCTAAAATACAGCAGTTTTTCTCCATGTTCACTGCTGACCTCCAGATTTAAGCTGCCAATATCTCTCACCTGATTTATTGCATTACTTTCATAACTGATCCTTTCAGCTGCTCTATTTACCCCTCCAATTGACTCTTCACCTACAAATCACAAGAATCCTCGATAAAAACCTATTGATCGAATGATCCCACTCACCTGTGTTCCAGTGGCTTAGACTTCAAATAAAATCCAACTCTCCTTCAGATAAAATCCAGTCTAAGGCGATGAGTGATCTGACTCCCATCAATGCTCCAGTCTTATATCATTGCCACCTTAAGTCATAGAACATTGATATCTCCACAATCTCACGATGTTTTCAAGTTTAAAACCTTAGAAAATTTTATTCCATTCCTAGAATTGTATGTCCCGGCACTGTACACAGCTGGTGCTTTCTCTTCGTTAAGGCATCAGCTGAAAGGTCACATAATCACTGCAGCTTTCTATCCAATGTAGTTAAATAACCTGATTGACATAAGCTATTTCAGCACCTTTTTGTTTCCTTCATATTTATTTGAGACACTGTAAACACTAGCCTATTTACTCTTACTTACTCCCCAGCGTGCCTATTTTATTGCCTCCCTTTTGCAGAATATCTGGCATATGATTTAGTTAAAAAGAATAAATGAAAGAGGAGGATGGAATAAAAGCAGTTTCCTATCGTTTTTCATGTCATGGAAGAACTAAAACCAAAAAGAAACATTAGAAAAATATTTAAAGGTAATTCAATTCAAATCTTATTAAATAGTCCCAAAGTAATTATTGACAATGATGTATTTTTTTTCTTAAGTGACTAAGGTATCATTTGGGAAAATGTTCCTGTTTAGTCTAAATCAAGGAATAAGGAAAAAACACAATTTTGTTTTTAAAAATAATATTGAAAAACAGTATATCTTAATTTTAACTATTTAAACAGGCTGACAAGGTTAAGTCAATGGTAGATAGTAAACATAAGAAATCCATATGCTTTTAATCTGAATTATTTTTCTCTATTTTATTTTCACATTCAAAAATCAATACGGACAATCAGTGCTTAGGAAAAAATTTAAAAATCCAGAAATAAAAAAAAAAGGAAGACAGAAAGAAGGAAAAAAGAAAGTCTGATCCACACAGATCGCATAAAAAATTACAAAAGAAGTCATTATTCATTCAAAGATTAATAAGTGAAAATTGGATTAATGAAGATTCCATTCATTTCATATTTTAAGTGGAAAGTTTTTCAGCACTTAATTGCATTTCTCCCTTGAGGTAATGTAAGGTGAATTAAATCACAGAGCCTCAAAAATACATTCTGAAGTCAGTAGCTTGGGGCATGAATAGGAAAGACAGAATTATGTTGCAACTGAAACATTATACCTTTAGCTCCTTTTTTCCCCCACATCATAAATGTTATCAAATGCATTGCAGACTCTTTGTAAGACTACCATTGATTTATTGCATTTTCCTCAAACTCAGGAATTAAAAGTCCAGGATCTTGGAGAATCATTTCCTTTCACTGCCTCGGTGTCTCTAGTACACAGAGCCTGACTAGACTGTCACATTTCCTGTCTGGCCCCAACCTCTTATTAGCTATAAAAAGTAACAGTAGTTTTAGAACTATCCCCATTTCATCAGAATGGAAGTCTTGCCACACCACAAAATAAAGGTGAAAAGGACATAAAGATAGAGGTGGCTACAAAAGACTCAAAGCAAAAGGGTACCAAATGAGAAAGCAAAATCAACAACCACAGAGTTCACAGAAAATGTGGGGGTAATAAGCATGAGTTCAGTATCAGAATTAAATATTTAATTTATCATCCTTCCCCTTGTGATGATACAACATCACTGAAATAACGTTTCTAGTGTGTCAATTTTTAGATCAGTTGATGAGCAAAAGCAATCATGGGTCATGACAAATGTATGACGAGGTACTAATAATATAAAACCCAGGTGTCTGGTTGGTTTTGCTTTTCCCTATAGAAGAGATGCTTCTACATGCATTTTTTCAGTTTATTAAGAATATTCATTGGAAACAGAGCTGAAACCAAGTCAGTCATGAATGAAAAATTAATCTTTCAACTTCAGTTAAATTTGGCAGATTTAAATCAAGTGTATAGCTCTGCTTCCTCCCAGAACTTGGCTAAAATAGGGGTAATGTATGATTGCCACAGAGGTAAAAAGAACAGGATAGGAGAGAATGAGAGATGAAAGAAAGATACTGTTTTTTTTTTTTTTTTTTAAAGAAATACATAGAGGTGTTATCAGAGGAGACAGAGATGAAACCATGCTGGGAATAGCTGAGAATGGCTAGAAGCAAGTCATTTGATGCCTCAGATCCTCATATATAGTTACTCATGGGTACTCTGCAAAATGGAGGTGAAGAAACAGATAAAACAGACAGAGAGGTTGAAGTCAACATAAAGACCAAATTTAACCCTCAGATTCTCCATTTATCATCTCTCTCCAGACAAGCAACTAAATCTTTGAAACCCTAGCCTGATCCAGAGGCTCATTCCAGGGTCAAGTACAGCAAAGAGCAGGACAAGACTTACTGAAAGTATGAGAGGATGAAGAAAAAGCCTACACTGAAAATAGTAAACTTTCAAGTTTCTTACTTTGCTTGGTACCATGCTAGCTGGGACCTCAACAGCCCTCCACCACTACTTGAGGACACATACTTCCCTCCCCTAGTCATAGAACGCTTTTTCTCTGAAGAGTCTTTGTGGCCACAGGGAAAAGATATATAGCTGCATACAGAGATGCTTCCCCTAGTGGGAAAATAAAAAAACCAACAAACACCAGATCTCTATCCACTCGCTCTGTATTAAATTCTATCTATTGACCAGTTCTACAACCCAGAATGAACTTTTATTGATTTTTTTCAGTGATTCAACCTTAAGTATAAACAAAAACAACAACAAAGGATGATAAGAAATTTGAGGAAAATCTCTAAAGTAAAAGAGAGAGAGAGAAATCAAACAAACGGAATCTAACAAAAACAGGAAATATGGGAAGTAAAACTCTTAGAGAAAAACCCTACAATATTTTCAGATATTATTAGAGAAGATATTACATTTATGAAACATTAACATCAGAAGAAATAATATCAAACTCACACAAACACTTTGAAGAAACAGTAATTTTTTTTTAAATTTTTAAAAAATATAGCAGGAAAATACATGACCGACGTTATTCGATGAGGCCATTATTACTGATACCAAAGTGAGATAAACACATACAAGCAATTTCTTAGAGGCATTTTTGTTTTCTCCAGCTATTTAAGCAATATTTTTAAATTCATCACTTGGCTCTTGCTTATTCACTTTTAACAAGGGATCAAATTGTAGTCATCATCATTCAACAAGTACTTAATGTCTCCTTGTGTGTGAGAGACTGTTCTTGTGTGGACATGGAGTCTGGTAAACTCTGGTAAACCTCAAAAAAGTTTGAGGGCTACTGGGTCCTGAAGCCTAGAGTATTTGGCTTACATTTGCACAGTGAGGACAAGGGGAAAATGTCCCTGTGAATACCAGTTTCTGGTGTGCGTGACAAAGGGTGACTAGGGAGCACTATGAGGGGACGTGTTTTGACTGGGAAAATGATTTACTTTAGACATGTGAGTTGGGGGCATTTAAGGCATCCATGTGGAAGTGAGGAAGTAGGATATGTGATTCTACTGATCAGGAAAAACCTATATGACAGTTGTCTATGTGTCTGGTTGGAAAATGAAGCCATGTGTGCAGTTAAGAAGGTACAGCGTGAGCAGAGGGCGGCACAGAACCAAGGCTGGGGAACCGTAAAACCTGACACTCGAGTCCAGGGCATGAACTAGCGAAATAGCCAAGGGAGAGGCAGAAAGAGGTACGGTCATGAAATCTACAGGTAACAGAGTGTTTCTGAAAGGAAGGAGCGGTGTGAAGTCTACTTCTTCTGCACACCCTGTAAAACGAAACTGGAAAGTCTGGTCACTGGGCACTTGAGCAAGGGCAGTGACTGACCCAGGAGGGTGCAGCCAGGTACCGGGAGGGTGGTGACTCACTGACGGGTGACTTACCTGAGAGAACGAGGGCTTTCCTAACCAGTTCTTGCTCATTTGCCAGAAGAAAGAACTTGTGTTTAGGGGTGTCTAAGACATAGGTTTGAGGAGTCCTGACTAGAAAGAGACTACTAAAAACACACCAGCAGGAGGTTTTCAAGGGAGCCAATGACTAACAACAATCACAAAATCTAAGATCTGAGACTCTCCAGTTATTGAGAATAGATTTCAAAACCATCTTGCCTTTTAGCGGAATCCATGAAAGTGGATGAAAAAGGCATGAACAGCTAACTTAAAACATATCTGATAAAACTTGCTTCCAAAATATAAAAGAACCTTGGTAAAATAGGTGATTGCATGTTTTAACAATTTAAATTTCAACATTATAAAATAACTTATATTATTCAGAACAGTGTAAAACTGTCCACATTTTGGGGATAAAAAGAGAATTCTGACTCATAGGTATTCGACCCAGTTCTATTTTTTACATATTGTAATACAGAAAGGAAAAGAAAAACAAACAAGATATTAGTTGATATATATAAGACCTAAATCAAATCCCTTATGATTATACAGTGGAAGTGACAAATAGATTCAAGGGATTAGATCTGATAGAGTGCCTGTAGAACTACAGATGGAGGTTCGTGACATTGTACAGGAGGCAGTGATCAAGACCATCCCCAAGAAAAAGAAACGCAGACAGGCAAAATGGTTGCCTGAGGAGGCCTTACAAATAGCTGAGAAAAGAAGAGGAGCTAAAGCCAAAGGAGAAAAGGAAAATTGTACCCATTTGAATGCAGAGTTCCAAAGAATAGCACAGAAAGATAAGAAAGCCTTCCTCAGTGATCAGTGCAAAGAAATAGAGGAAAACAATAGAATGGGAAAGACTAGAGATCTCTTCAAGAAAATTAGAGATAACAAGGGAGCACTTCATGCAAAGATGGGCTCAATAAAGGATAGAAATGATATGGACCTAACAGAAGCAGAAGATATTAAGAAGAGGTGACAAGAATACACAGAAGAACTAAAAAAAGATCTTCATGACCCAGATAACCACGATGGTGTGATCACTCACATAGAGCCAGACATCCTGGAGGCCAAAGTTAAATGGGCTTTAGGAAGCATCTCTATGAACAAAGCTAGTGGAGGTGGTGGAATTCCAGTTGAGCTATTTCAACTCCCAAAAGATGATGCTGTGAAAGTGCTGCACTCAATATGCCAGCAAATTTGGAAAACTGAGCAGTGGCCACAGGACTGGAAATGGCCAGTTTTCATTCCAATCCCAAAGAAAGGCAATGCCAATGAATGTTCAAACTACTGCACAACTGCACTCATCTCACATGCTAGCAAAGTAATGCTCAAAATTATCCAAGTTAGGCTTCAACAGTAAGTGAACCAAGAATTTCCAGATGTCCAAGCTGGATTTAGAAAAGGCAGAGGAACCAGAGATCAAATTGCCAACATCCATTGGATTATAAAAAGCAAGAGAGTTCCAGAAAAACATCTACTTTTGCTTCATTGACTACTGTAAAGCCTTTGACTGTGTGGATAACAACAAACTGTGGAAAATTCTCAAAGAGATGGGAATACCAGACCACCTGACCTGCCTCCTGAGAAATCGGTATGTAGGTCAAGAAACAACAGTTAGAACCAGACATGGAAAAATGGACTGGTTCCAAATTGAGAAAGGAGTACGTCAAGGTTGTATATTGTCACCCTGCTTATTTAACTTATATGCAGAGTACATCATGCAAAATACTGGGCTGGATGAAGCATAAGCTGGAATCAAGATTTCCAGGAGAAATATCAATAACCTCAGATATGCAGGTGACACCACCTTTATGGCAGAAAGTGAAGAAGAACTAAAGAGCCTCTTGATGAAAGTGAAAGAGGAGAGTGAGAAAGATGGCTTAAAACTCAACATTCAAAAAACGAAGATCATGGCATCTGATCTCATAACTTCATGGCAAATAGATGAGGAAACAATGGAAACAGTGACAGACTTTTATTTTCTTGGCCTCCCAAATCACTGCAGATGGTGACTGCAGCCATAAAATTAAAAGACACTTGCTCCTTGGAAGAAAAGCTATGACCAATCTAGACAATATATTAAAAAGCAGAGATATTACTTTGCTGACAAAGGTTTGTCTAGTCAACGCTATATGGTTTTTTGGTAGTCATGTATGGATGTGAGAGCTGGACCACAAAGAAAGCTGAGCACTGAAGAATTGATGCTTTTGAGCTGTGGTGTTGGAGAAGACTTTTGAGAGTCCCTTGGACTGCAAGGAGATCCAACCAGTCCATCCTAAAGGAGATCAGTCCTGAGTGTTCACTGGAAGGACTGATGCTGAAGCTGAAACTCCAATACTTTGGCCACCTCATGCGAAGAACTAACTCATTAGAAAAGACCCTGATGCTAGGAAAGATCGAAGGCTGGAGGGGAAGGGGACGACAGAGGATGAGATGGTTGGATGGCATCACTGACTCGATGGACATGAGTTTGAGTAAACTCTGGGAGTTGGTGATGGACAGGGAGGCCTGGTGTGCTGCGGTTCATGGGGTCACAAAGAGTCAGACATGATGAGTGACTCAACTGAACTGAGTGTTCCTGCTCTTATAATCTGTCTGGGAGATTTGCCCTCAGAGTCTGAAAAGAGCTAGGAACAAGCCACAACCATTGATTTGAAAGTGTTTTCAGAATGCAAATGAAAAAATTATCTCATCATGTTATAGTTACAGAGATACTTTGATCAAACCAGTAGTAACTGGCATACTCACAGTATTTATCACCCTTGGCTTCAAATAACCTGGCCATTATTGTATTTGGCATCATTTAGATTATTGAAAAGAAATAAACTGCTATAGCTATTGGAGACATTTTCAAAAGTAAATGTTCCAAAAATGCCTTAAGCAAAAGAACACTTCTCATTTGTTTCAATTTCAGGTAATTTTTTCACTGCCCCTTAAATAGTTCTTTATATACAGTAGGACCTCAATCGAGTAGGACTTATTCATTTAAATGAATAACTCAGTGACTGATAAATGAACAGCAAGTGCTCAACAAATGTTTGCTGTATAAAGTTATTAAGCCATTAATTAATCTCAATCAGGACTCCCTGAATTTGGCAGATAAACCAAAAACATACAAAGAGCTAATAAATATTTTGTTTTACATTCTTAATTTCTCAATGTCACTATCCATGGAATATCTTTCATAATTTGGATCTTGTTTTTGGCACATGGAAAAGTCTTAAGGATTCACTTTTAGACCAGAATCTCCATTTGTTGTACTATTTATGTCAAATCATCATCTTACAGTAAATTGGAAAGTTATAGAGCATAGGGAAGGATGTATTCATTTGACTTCAATCCTAAATCTGTAGCATGAAAGCATTCTTAATATAAGAAACAGAAAAAATTCTTACACTAATTCCAGCTGTTTTAATTGTTGGAATGATGACTTAGTTTATGTAAATCACTTTAGTGCCCAGGACTGCACCAGTTGAACAATCAGTGTTGATGAAGATTATACCGGGACACTCTGCAGACACATTAAAATGTGAGAAATATGGGCTGTCTACTCTGGGGTTTGATTTATCTGGCATGGTTATCTTTAGCATCACAGCAATTGGGAAACTGCCAAACTGCTACTGAATTATGCTGTGCGTGTGATGACTTAAGACCTCTAGCTCCTAATTTTAAACTAATAAGAATGTGCACTGTCCCAGCCATCTTAAAACACACTATGCTGTGAAGAGTAAAAAAGATAAAGTGTAACCTTTACTTGAAAAGTTGTTCAATGTGTATTTTAAACTGAAATGTTTGGTGCAACTGTTCCTGATCATGCTGTTCATTAGAGGAAAAAAATTATGGACTGTACTCAAGATCTCCATAATGGGAAAAAAAAGGTGAGCCAGAGTAATCATTATGTTTTTGTCTTGACCTAAAACCACCCTATTTAGGAAGAAAAGCTATAAATGATGTAGGATTAAGTTGATTCTCCTATTTAGTGAAGTGTTCTTCTGTCTTCTTCTCTTTCTTCCTTATCTTTGAGCACATGATTTAGGGGGAGATCATGAGTTTGGGATCAGATATATCTCAGTTCAAATCCCAGTTTTCCCACTTACTTTCTGATTTATTTCCAAATCACTATTAATAACCATCCTAAGTCTTACAGTTTTGTTATGTCTAAATGTCTCATAATAACTCTTGTCTGAAGATTAAATGCTCACTGTGTTCCATAACTGCGCATCATCATCCTCATGCATTTTCTTGGCACTGATTATTGTTGCAAAATTCTAAAAACAACTCTACTCTTAGGAAGTTCTATTCAAATTCTTCCATTATGGGTAGTATAAGTTTTGCCTATAAAGATGTGAAGTGAAGTGAGGTGAAGTCGCTCAGTTGTGTCTGACTTTGTGACCCCATGGACTGTAGCCTACCGGGCTTCTCTGTACATGGGATTTTCCAGGCAAGATTACTGGAGTGGGTTGCCATTTCCTTCTCCAGGGGATCTTCCTGACCCAGGGACCGAACCCAGGTCTCCCGCATTGCAAGCAGATGCTTTACCCTCTGAGCCACTAAGATGTGAAGGGCCAACATTAAAATTTGTTCCAATAAATATTTATTTGGCAAGAATGGGGCCAGGTGCTAGAAATGGCAGGTGGAGAATGTCTCCTAATTTGAGACATCAGTGATAGTGACATCAGAGCAACTGAGGTCAGCTAACCCATGATCCACCCATAAGTTCACCCTTCTAGGAATTCCAAATTTATAAAGAAAATATGGAGGAGGATAGTCTTTGGAACTGAACAACTGGAATGTAAATATGTCAGAGAAAGACATGACATTCCACTGCTGAGACCCAAAAGCAGGCAGGAGCCTTCCAGAATCTTAGCCGTGCAGTTTTTACTTGGTTCTCTGGAGTACACCAGTAACAGGTTTTTTAAAGGGGAAAAAAAAATCCATTTTAACTAAGTTTAAGTTAGCAGTTAGTAAGATTCAGTTTCTGTTACTTGTTGAATAATATCCTTTTGAAAACCTCTCTCTCCTCATCATCATTCTTATATTTCATTGACTTGTTTTCCCTCGCGGTGCTAATATTTTGGAAAACTGTGCAAGGTAGAGTACCTGTATTAAAACTGAAGGCTTCACAGACTTTGACTGGGAGATGCTGTGATTTCCAGTACGAGTAAAGTACCAAGAGGATGCTGATTACAATATCAAAATTCACAACAGTGCACCAACACTATGAACCCACTACTGAAATTTTGAGCAGCCCCTCAATTATTAAAGGTCACCAGGCATCAGTTATTCATATAAAGTCACTAAAGGAAGGCAGACACCAGATGCTGACAAGCTCCTGTTTGCTTAATTTATGAACCAGACACAGATATTTACTCTCTGCTTGAGCGCTCAGCTTCCGGGGAGACATGCACTTTCAGAACATGTAGATGCGGGACACACAGCACTGCACGCAGGGTAAGGCATATGCTGCCACTTCATGGTTCCTGGTTCATAATTCAAGGCTTTGGCATCATGAAAATGTATCATGGGACTGTATCCTGTGACAGTATGTGTGAAATTTAACACCATGGTTGTGTATGCTTTGAAAGTGGAAGCATAGGGACGTGTGATGCACTTTTTAAAAACTAATCAAGATGGATACAAGTTGGAGTTTTGAATTGAATAGGATCTAAAATAGACTGATTTGAGTGATGTATACAGGAATGACGACACCAGTCTTATTTTCAATAATTAATGATAGCAAAAATAAAAGGAGAGATAAGTTAGGTAAAAACAAATCCACCATTTTTTAAAGAAACATCATAACCCAGTCTTCCTTCAAACACTTTCTGCCAGCCCGTTCAGTGAATGGGTTAGTTACAATTTATTGATGAGGGGCAGGGACTAAACACATGGAAACAGGTCCAACAGAGCTCATTGATACTGACTGCCATGAACTCAAATCCATAAGAAGGAGAATTTTTTACATCCTCTGGCCTTCTCTGCCTTTTGCTGCTGCCTCCAGCTGATCCTGCTGCAACACTAAGTGACAAGTTTGAAGCTGTGGCGTCATTAAGGGCTGTTTGATGGTCCTGCTGTCTAAAAATCAAACAGCAAATTGTTTATTATTGTTTCGTTTCGGGCATACTTTTGGTAGGAGTGGGGAAAGGCAGGACATGTCGAAGAATAATGATGTGTAGCCTACAGGATGAGAAACCCTGAGCATCAGTGCTCTCCGTCTAGGACTTAGGAAGAGAGATGCCGGCAACCGCCCCTCTGTGGCTCGTCGGTGTGTGTGCTCCTCACCAGAGTTCCCTGTCTGTCTGGAGTCTGTGCAAAGCTGCCCAGCAGGCAGCTCTTTTGGTCTGGCAGCGAGGATGACCCTTTCATCAAAGACAGTTTGTTTTTTCTGTGCCCTCAAAGAATCTCTGCTAATATTAAGACAGATGCAAAGGAAGACTCAGAATCTGATTTTACCAAAGTTTTAGAAAAGCTATGAATCAGAACCCAGTCTTATAACCCCTCCAAAGTAGATGATGCAGAGCTCAGTGTCCGATAGACTGCTGAGATGCTTTTATTCCTACGTTAATGAATTGGTCTGAAACGTTTCTAATGAAGGGACAGAAAAAATGCAATTCTAAAATGTATGACAGAAAAAATATAATGAGATTTTTCACTCTCCTTGAATAGCCAATCTTTTAACATAGTCATTGCTTATTCAATGTAAATATAACATATACTTGCCATATTTGTTCAGAAACACTAAAATCATGTATCTTAACTTATATCTTTTGCATTTTTGATTTCTGAGATTCTCTTTGGCACTACCATTTGGAGTAAAGACAATTGAGACTGCATGTACTGTTTTGTGGTCTAGCATGTACTTTCATGTCAATTGTCTACAGTGATTCTTACCACAAACTCCTGAGAGAAGCAAGAATATTATTGTCACCAGTTTCCAGATGATGGAACTTAAAGCGAAGAGATATTAAACATTAATGGAGATCAAATAAGAGAGTAATTAGGCAGAATTCCAAACCAGTTCTGCTTTCTTAAAATCCAAATTCTTTCCAATGTTCAAAACACAGTATTTACCACCACAGATATATCTGGAAATTGATCTGATTTTTGAAATGCAGGTCAAATTTTCTTTACTCAAGCAGCCATGTGTTAGCTTAGGTAGCACGTGATTTTCCTGCTGCTGCTGGAGTAAACCATTGCCCGTTTTAGTGCATGTCCTACTGTTTCCCAGAGTTCCCCAGTGGAGTCAACGCCGGATGCTCACAGGGGTAGCTTCCGTGATAAAGGGCCGTTTATGGGACCCTCCCCTATGCTGTCTCTCTCAGCATTCCCTTATCAGTGTGCCCTGGGATGACCTCCCGAATAAACTCCATGCCTCAAATCCTATCTCAGAGTCTACTTCTCTGGAAGCCCAAATTAAGACAGTTAGAGATAATGTGATTCCATGGATACACACATATCCATACTAATGTAACTATGAAATATCCATAAAAGTGAAAGCTTAATTTCCCTGGACACTGTCTGCATTTCATAAATCTGAAATTATGTATTCTATGTCTTGGCACTATCACATGACCATTGCTACAAGAGACCCCCAGTCTTTCAGGTATTAGTCTTGACTGCATTTTCTGGGTGCGGGCCCACAGCTGTCCAAACCCAGTGACAGGAGAGCCAAGATAACTCATGTTCAAATTCATTGTTACTGAATTATATTTTAAATTCACTAGAAGAATTTCCTATTGAAATGATTAAGAGGCTTTCTGAAATGCTAAGAAACTCCCTCTCATAGGACACTTTTCATTGTTATGAAAATTATTCACCTTTCTGAAAGAGAAAGCCAGTTCATAGTTTACAACTGAACTGCAAAAATTTATAAACACAGAAAAGCTAAAATAATGTCTCATCAAAGTAAAACCTCAGTAACTATAATGTTTTTTTGAATTTTAGAATTGTCAGGATAACTATTTCTCAATTGATATTTAGATATTAAATTTAACAGGTTTCTTTTTGGAAAGATTTATTACATCTGGTATTTTGGGGGTTGAGCCAGTTCATTTAGTAGAGTAAGGGAATAAAAGATATTTGTGGAAAAATCTAACCATTAGGATATTTTATTTTAAAATGAGTGAAGCATTTGAAACAGTTCATACACATAGATATGTTTTCTTTGTTTATTTTCACGTTATAATCTTATATATGACATATATAGATGGTGACTTGAGTATATATTTTTAACTCCATTCCTCTAAGATTCTCACTGAATGTAAATATAGAGTGAGGGAGTTTTAATTGCATAAAACAAGTGACACAAGCTGAAAGAATTTAAAGCTCTTACAGCTATGTTCTTGGGCCTAAAATGTTCTGTTTAACAGGAACTCATACATCCTCTAACAAAACCCACCTCAACTTCCATTATGGGTTAATTTTCATTCATTTATAGGCTGGAGATTAGAGAAAATGGTCAGTTGTGAAATTACAAAACAGCTTCAAAAAATTCACTTTGAAAATTAGAATAAATGACTTTTTTATAAAGCTATACAACACAGGAGATTATTTCAAAATATCACACTGTCTCCACAAAAAGGGCCCAAAAAACCCTTCATAAGAGGAAAGCTGAAATTAAGGTAATTATTGAACTGCTTAACTCAAAATTACTAAAGAGGCATTCTGTGAAAAAAAAAATCAGTGAAGTAAAAATAATCCTTGCAAAGTCTTTCAGAATTCAGAGGAAAATGGTGAGATTATAAAAATAAGAAAAAAAATAGAAATATTAAAAACAATTCTAGGAGAATTGGGAATCCCATAGAAAAAGAGGAGCTAGAGAATAGGCATCACTTGAGGAACTAATATTAAAGGTAATAATAATATCATAAACAAAACATTTAAGTAGAAATGAGGTAATGGAGTCATTAAAATTCTTATTCTTAAGGAATAGTTCAGGATATGAACACTAGTGACTATTATACTTTAAAATTGGGCTATGAAATAATATCTTAAGTATGAGTTCATTTTCTCTGAACATAGCTTGAGAATATGTAGGCTCTAATGGTAATGTTACAGGTAATTATTTTAATATATTTCTGCTTTTAAAAAATTACCTACAAAGACCTTATATATTTTCTGTATTTAGGAAAACAATTTAAAGTGAAGGCTATTTTTAATTGAATTATCTGCTGTCATTTTAACTAGGTTACTAAGTACTGGGTTTTTTCCCAATAGCTACTTCCAAAGAATAAAAAATTTCTCCAGACAAAACCATTTTTAATGCTTGGTAGGATTAATCTGACTAAAACTAGCTAGACTGTCTTCTGATAATTTTAGGCTACACTGTCTATACATTTTTAATAAACATTTATAAGCTAACACTGGAGAAGGCAATGGCAACCCACTCCAGTACTCTTGCCTGGAAAATCCCATGGATGGAGGAGCCTGATAGGCTGCAGTCCATGGGGTTGCTAAGAGTTGGACACGACTGAGCAACTTCACTTTCCCTTTTCCCTTTCATGCATTGGAGAAGGAAATGGCAACCCACTCCAGTGTTCTTGCCTGGAGAATCTCAGGGACGGGGGAGCCTGGTGGGCTGCTGTCTATGGGGTCGCACAGAGTTGGACACGACTGAAGTAACTTAGCAGCAGCAGTGGCAGCATAAGCCAACACACTTTTAAAGGGTACTCAGAGTAGTGGGTCAGAAGGAGCTGTAACAAGAATTCCACTCTACAGCAAGTTTTACTGAGTCCTTTTCTTATCCAGCACTTGAAAACAAGTCTACTCCAGAAGTTTTTTCATAAAACCTAAAGTTTCTGGATGAACATGGAATGAAAGAAACAGTTCTTTCTGTGGACAACATTTTCCCCCTGCATGAGCTTTCAAAAAGAAACATGCCATTCATTAATAATCTGCTGATTCCAAAACAAAGAATTATATTTTAAAGCATTGAACAAATGCCACATTGAGGCAGCTGCAAGCAGCATCCATCTTGGCTGAGACGTCATCTAAGCTTAATACTACTCACAAGACCAGGATCAGTACCAGTGGTTTGCATATGGCAAAAATCACTCAAGGTCAGTATAAACAAGGTTGGAATCCACTAAGTCCAGCTGAATGAGCAAGGTCAGGGATCCTAGGAATTTAGGGTGATTTGTTCCCTAAAGTGAAAGTATCCTGCCATTGATGTAACAAGAGCAAATGACAATTAAAAACAATAAAGAAAGAAGTATTATGATTACTGACCTATGGAACTGTCCTATGATTGCTTGAAAATTAATACAATTGATAAGCAAACATATTTACCTCTTCTTGTTATACCTTTTCCCTCAAATATCAGTGGACATTCTAACGTAAGTATCTTTAACCTACTGTCAGTGAATATGATGACATCATAGAACTCTTTAGTAACAGATGCACATGTTAATTTTCTAGGAAACAAATATACAGTTTCTACAGGTATTAACTAAAAAATGAAAAAGCAACCCCCCAAAGTCTCATAGATTTATGAAGATTTCAGGAACAATCAAGGACAATAATAAAAATTTCTGTGTGTGTGTGTGCAGTCTCTGCCTTGGTCAATCAGCTCCCCCATGAACATTATATACAGCATATGTATCAGTAGAAAAAATAAACATATACTTAGCACCAATGTTACTTATCTAGTATAGGACACAAAAGGAAGAACTTGCAGGCTCCTCTCAGACAGATGAGAAGATCGAACCAGAAGGGCATGGAGTACAAAATGAGATGACTGTGGGTAGTAGAATTCAGTCCGAATTGGAAGAAATCATTGCCTGGGGAGAAAATCTGGTCAGAGGAAGATAAAGTTGAGAAAGTGATAGGGAGAAGACTCAGTTGTCTCTGACCTGTTTATTAGTTTTATTTAGCATAAATTTATTCACCACAACTAAGCAATCTCCCATATTTCCCATGCATTTGGACCAACCAGGCTCAGAGAGGAAGTGATAATCTTCTATTTCACACTGACTCTACGATTAAAGATGCTTAAAGCTGTGCAGCTGGCATTTGCACACCACACTTGATGTCAGAGGCAGACTCTGAGTCTTAAAGTCCGCAGATCATAGGAACAATCCTAAAAATCTCTCGTAAGTTGGTTACTTATATTTCTGACAGTTTGGTAGAACAGATTCTTTCTGAAAAAGTAGATCCATCCATTTTTCTATCTACCTATCTTCACATATACACACATATACATATATGTGTGTATATGTGTCTCTTTAAATAGTGAAGATCTAGTAAGAAAGTGAGTGATTTTAGGAAGCAAAAATTGAAATCAAAGAGGGAAATCAGAGACTACATAAGCACGCAAGTCGTACTCATCTTGGGCAACAAATTATGTCCATTTTTTTCCAATTTAGTCTCACAAAAATCTTACTAAAAATGTTGGATTTTTTAAATTACAAATGATTAAACTGAACTTTCAATGGGTAAACATCTCAAACACAGTAAGTGGAATTTAAACCATGAACCTACCAAAACCCTTGTTCCCTTAGTCATTAAGTCACTAACCTCATGATAATTATTAAGATGGCTTACTGAGTGAATTCCACTTCTAACCATGGTGGAACAGCTTGTGACAAAATGACACTCCTGTTGAAAACTAGAAAATGTGAGATAAAATTAAAAACTACATGCACCTACCTGAAGATAAAACTGTGAAAGCACTTGAGCTTCAGTGGCCAAGATCTTCAGAGGGGAAAAAATGGCTGAGAGAGGTGAACTGACATTTTAAGGGCTACTTTCTCCCTCAGGTAACATGCAGCCCATGAATGGGAAAAAGTTTGAGAATCCAGGCAAAGAACAAAGATGTTATAAAAAAAAAAAAAGTGAGACTTGTGGCATTCTGTCTGTCTGGCACACTATCTACTCTGACTAGAGAGACAGAAAAGTGATATTTGAGGCTGCAGAGGTATTCAGGACTTCAAGGGCTCAGATCCTGGAGAGAAAGTGAGATAAGAGACCTAAGTCTGAAACTTACAGTTTTGCTCTTGAGGCACTGGCTTAATTTTCGAACTGCCTGGGGGAAAGAAGCAAAGTAGTCAGGTAAAAATCTGAAAAGAACAAGAATGTTTCATCACTGTGCTGAGGAAACCAAAATTGAAGCTTAGGACTTGGCCAGGAAGAGGGAGTGCATAAACCCACGGGCTCGCACGTGGTTCTTCTGCATGATAGCTCCCTAGGATGTGGGGAAACGGGAGCAGAATGACCCCTGCAAAGATTAGAGACGAGCCTCCAGCCACATCACACTCTGACTGGAGTCATCTGTCCCTAACCTACCTGATATCAGTGAAGCCAAGTGAAGGTCGCTCAGTCGTATCTGGCTCTTTGCGACCCCACGGACTCTACAGTCCATGGGATTCTTCAGGCCAGAACACTGGAGTGGGTAGCCGTTCCCTTCTCCAGGGGATCTTCCCAACCCAGGGATCGAACCCAGGTCTCGCGCATTGCAGGTGGGTTCTTTACCAGCTAAGCCACCAGGGAAGCCCACCTGATGATCAGAGGATGCAGTAAACCCTCTGTGGGAAAAACAACACTCTTTTATGACAATTAAAACTTTTCATGTACAATGTGAGACACTCAGTAACAATTTCAATCATACTACAAATAAGACTAAGAGGAAAGCAACCTAAGGAAAAAAAAAGACAGTACAAATTAAAACACAGATAAGCCAGATATTGAAACAGGTACTGTAAAACATGGTGACTAGTATGCTTAAGAAAGTGGAAGACAAGATGAAGAATGTTATCAAAGAAACTGAATTTACTGAAAAAACTGAAATCTGTAAGATGTAATAACTGAAGGTAGATCTCAGCAGATTGGATTGATAGTATTAGGGGAAAAGAGAGGATTAGTGAACTGGAATGTAGATCAGTAGAAAACATCCTGAGAAAAATAGAGAAAAAGCACAGCAGACACAGACCACGCAGCACAGGGCACAGAGGGCACTAACGTACACCCAGTTGGAGGGTGGAGACTGGGGGGCAGAAGAAATACTTGAAGAAAAAATGGTATTTTTGTCCCAGTAAAGGCTGCGGTCTCAGCTTTCCCTTCACCCCCGCTTTCTGCTTCTTCACTGGAACCTCCCCAGGGCCCCTTCCTATGGGTAGGATAGACTTTGTTTTCCTCTGCATCTCATGTGACTCATCTTGTGGCCCCACACCTGATGGACCATTGCGTAAATGCACATGGAATGTGGAATTCTGATCATTGTACGCTGGCTTCGGCAATGGGGAGGTCAGTGCTATGTTGAAAAGAACAATGTGTTAGTCATATGCAATTAATATGTATTGAGCTAGCAGATAGTACATTAATAAGTGTACTGGATATTCAGATAAACTTTATTCCATCTGCGGATCTGATTCACCAAACCTCAGTTAAAGTCCCTGAAGGTAAGAGTGGGGATCACACTGATGGATTTAATAATTTTGACAGGCCCTGGACAGAGAACTAATACTTTACCAGTAGCTAATACGAGGCAGTGTTGCACATGCTGGTTCAACCACCCTATGCTCTCTCTAAAGATAAAATAAAATAGGATAATCAAAGCAGGCATACCATCTGGGAAAAAAATATGGGCCCTACACTCCCTGGAAATACTGTTTCATGATAACCCTAAGTATTGAAAGTTCCAATATTTGCAGATGAATCTTATTCCTCTTCTCCCATTAAACTGGAAATGGTTAGAAATGTTAAAATGAAAAACACCAAATTAACTTCTCTTACAGCTACCGAAGTTACCTAATGATTTCAATCAGTGGTATTGCTTAAAATTAATACGCTATGTTTAAAAAAACTTTATATTAGTAAAAATCTTTTCTAAACACACTTAGCAAGTACATTTGGCTGCCCATAAAGTCTCTTTTCAGACTTGACAAGTCATTTCCAATGCAAAATGGTAAATCCTAACATGACCAACACTGTTATTGTGGAAACAGTTAAAAATATTAGTCACTAGATTTTCTAAATATATTTAGCAGTTTTTGGCTACCTATGAAGTCTCTTTTCAAATCTGACATGTTATTTCCAGTGACCTGAACAGGCTATTTCCCTGAGGAAGCAGAATGGAATAAAGTTTCAATGCAGACTTTCCAAAAAGAGAATAAAATAGTATCTAATATATAGTCAATGTTGACATTATCTATTTCTATTATCGTGCTCTCTGGCCCATGGCCCCTGAAAAATAACTGAGCTCCTCTTTTAGCAACAGATGCTCCCTGAGTTGGTTTAAAGTGATTAGGATACCCGGCGTTCAGTAAACGCTCTGAGCGCTCCCTGGCAGCCGGCGCAGATGACGGTCTGGCTTTTTCAAATGATGACCATCTTCTCCACGCCCCTCCTCCACCCTCAGAGTGGCTGAGGGGGACGGGCCTCTGAGGACCCATGAGAATACCCATTCCTCCATGCCCTCTGCCCTAGTGCAACACACTCTCATCTTTCATCCAAATGAAAGTGCAAATAACCAATGAACTTGCAAAACTTACTTCTCTCAAGGAAATTTATTAAAAAAAACCCAAAAACCAAAAAACAAGAATCAGTGCTTGGAATGAAATGATTAAAATTCTAATGCGGACTACTTTGAAACATCATCATGTATGATGATTGCCCCTAAGGTACATTAAGAAGAATAATTCAAAACATTAAGGATAAATAATCCAGTTGCAGGGGGAAAAGTTTAAAATAATATAAACTGGTCCAATCTTATTGGTGTATCACATGATGATCTATGGAAATTAAACAAGGTAAATACTCAAACTTCAAACATTCTTATAATAGTTGTTTTCTTCTCTGTTTCAAATGTCTTTTCATGTCAAATTCCCATTACATTTGATACATGGTCTGCTTACTGAAAAAAAAATGTGTTTAACACTTAAAGAATTACAAATTTGAATAACAAAATCAGTGGGGTGAAATATTACAGGTAAAGAGAAAAATCAGAGAAATGTGCCCAACGTTTCCATTAGCATCAGCAATGCACTAAATACGTGCTTGTGAGCTTGTGTTTCCTGTTCTCCTTCTCAGTAAATGTGTGAGACACATGAGGAAGGGCAGGCAGAAACCAGAGCACACACGACGATTCTTGTATCTGGTAGTGACACTGTGGACACTGCACCGGGGTGAAGTGACCCCTGTTGTTCCTTTGTGAGGACAACACAGCTGAATCTGTACCTGGTGTTTTATTGACATGTGAGGAAATTTTAAACTTGCTAATTTTCTCAAGTTTTCCCCTTCTGTTACTACATCTACTTTTGATACAAGAAAATCAGCAAGTTTAAATGCTCTTTTACTATAAATGTTTCATGTAAGAACTCTCTCTCCAAATTAAACTTTAAATCTTTTACAGTCAAAAGGTCTTATATGATAACACTCGTATAACTTAAAAATTCAATCCTTCAATAACAGTAATCATTCACATGAGTATATACAAGGAAGCCACCGAGTTTGCAAGCATGAGAAAAATGTGAGATATTATGGGAAAAAGAAATAAAAATTAGAAATCATGTTAATACAATGTTACAAACCAAACAATGCTACTCAAAATCCATTTTCCTTTTCTTCCATAAAATGGGATTTCAATCTTGTTTGAAGTTGCCTATGTTTTACTTCTCGGTTTCTCTTGCAGCTAGGGATGCCCAAAAGGCAGTTTTGTCCAATAAGAGTAAGTGCAAATCTTCTAGAGATTTCAAGAAAGCGTTCCTATTAAGGCACCAGACTTCTATCTCCTAGTTCCTCCTTCCTCAAGATCTGACATAATGTGGTAGAGCAATCAGCCTTGTTTCAACTTTGGGGGAGAAAATGTGGGAGAGCCTGGCACACTGATAACCTAACGGAATTCCACGTGGCACCAGCCCTTAACTGCCCACTGGCACGGAAAAGAAACTCAAGTTTGCTTAAGCACTGAGGTTAGATTCTTGTTTCATACAGTTAAATCCCATTTTAAATGATATTCTCTAAGTAGTTAGTGAGATCACCAAGGGTGAAATGAAATTCTTTTATGGTGAGGCCATAGCCATAAAAAACAAAAACATTTCTCTAGCATCAAAGGACAGAAGTATAGGAGAAGCTTTGGGGAGAGGGGACAAAAGAGAGAAGAATAAATGCAAAATTTTAAAAAGTGCAAGAGCAACTGCACATAGCAGAGGTGGTAAACAGTGCTGGCAGGAAGAGAAGAGGCAACAGGCAATGAATTTTGTTTGATTACAAATGAGTCATTAAGATGAAGTTATGTATAATTTTATCAACACAATAAACTTGACTTACTATACTTATAAATGCTAACTTTCAGGGGTTCAAAAATTCACTTATGAAGACATCATTTATTTGGACTATTGAATAAATGTCAAGTGCCTTTAAAAATAAAATTGATAATACATATTATATACAGCTGATTTAAGACATGCCATTACTTGCAATTCTTGGATAATTTAGCATATAAGTTTGAATAGAATGAAACTGCATATTAAGTAACAATTTTGTATTATCAAATAGCAATAAATGTGAAAAATTAGCTCAATGTATGATAGATTTTATGTTTCAATTTTTAAATTTTATATTCAGGTATAGTTGATTTACAATGTTGTATTAGTTTCAGATGTACAACAAAGTGGTTCAGTTATATACACACATAAATATCCATTATTTTTCAGATTTTTTTCCCATATAGATTATTAGAATATTGAGTTCCCTCTGCTAAACAGTAGGTCCTTGTTGTTTATCTGTTTTATATCTAGGAGTGTGTACATACTAATCCCAAATTCCTAATTTATCCTTCCCCTCCACCACCTTTCCCATTTGGTAACCGTAATTTTGTTTTCAAAGTCTGTGAGTCCATTTCTGTTTTGTAAATCAGTTAATTTATATCATCTTTTTAGATTCCACATGTAAGTTATATCATGCTATTTGTCTTTCTCTGGCTTACTTCATTTCATAACCTCTAGGTACATCCATGTTCCTGCAAATGGCATTATGTCATTCTTTTTATCGCTGAGTAATATTTCATTGTATATATATATGTGTGTGTATGTGTGTGTGTTAGATTTTTAAATATGATAGACAATTATACATAGGTACTAATAACTTCAGAAGCTGAAGTCAAAGAATTTTTATTTCAGAAGAGTGCTTATGACTTAACTGTATTTGGTTATACCCAGTAGTCTACATGTGAGGAGTTTATGGAACACTTATTTTAATTGCAAAAAAATTATCTTTGCTTATATAAAATGGCTACAGCATGTAAAACACAATATGAAACAGAAAATTTAAATATCAAAGACTCAAAAAATGAAAAAAATATGACCAATTCTAGAAATCAAAATGATCTCACATAAATGCTGTATATAAAAATATATATACTTCATGGTCCAGATTATGTCTTGAAGGAATAATTAGAACACATGCTTTACTTAATATTGCTTCTTGCACATGACATGTCTTTGTCTGTATTTTCTAGATTGCTCAGTGAGAATATCCTACAAATCAACTGGTCCAGCCTCAGTACCAAACCACGACTGGTCAGGTTTCAATAGCCGATATGGTCAAAGATAACCTCAGATACGCAGATGACACCACCCTTATGGTAGAAAGTGAAGAAGAACTAAAGAACCTTTTGATGAAAATGAAAGAGGAGAGTAAAAAAGCTGGCTTAAAACTCAACATTCAGAAAACTAAGATCATGGCATCTGGTCCCATCACTTCATGGCAAATAGATGGGGAAACAATGGAAACAGTGACAGACTTTATTTTTTTGGGCTCCAAAATCACTGCAGATATTGACTGCAGCCATGAAATTAAAAGATGCTTGGTCTTTGGAAGAAAAGTTATGACAAACCTAGACAGCATATTAAAAAGCAGAGATACTACTTTGCCAACAAAGGTCCATCTACTCAAAGCTATGGTTTTTCCAGTAGTCATGTATGGATGTGAGAGTTGGACCATAAAGAAAGCTGAGCACAGAAGAATTGATGCTTTTGAACTGTGGTATTGGAGAAGACTCTTGAGAGAGTCCCTTGGACTGCAAGGAGATTCAACCAGTCCATCCTAAAGGAAATCAGTCCTGGGTGTTCACTGGAAGGACTGATGCTGAAGCTGAAACTCCAATACTTTGGCCACCTGATGCGAAGAGCTGGCTCATTGGAGAAGACCCTGATGCTGGGAAAGATTGAAGGCAGGAGGAGAAGCGGACGACAGAGGATGAGATGGTTGGATGGCATCACCAACTCAATGGACATGAGTTTGAGTAAATTTCGGGAGCTGGCGATCAACAGGGAGGCCTGGAGTGCTGCAGTCCATGGGGTCGCAAAGAGTTGGACACGACTGAGCGAGTGAACTGACTGACTGATGGTCAAAGAGCCTTGGGCAGAGGGAGTGTACTGTAGGAACACTATTCACTAACAGATAGTCTAATAATCCACCAGATGGAAAATAACGTGGCAGAAGGGAATTTAAGACATTTATCCAGGGATTGAGCAGATAAATCCACAGCTCTGAGGGGAAGCAAGTAACCCTCGGGGAGCAGACTTGTCAAGTATAAAATCTTTAATCATTCCAGATTACTACAGCTCTAAAATCTTGCAGCTGAGAAAAAAAGATATATCCAACTGAAAGAAAAGTGTGTGTATAAATAAACTATTAAGATAATCAACTTAAAATAAGGTTATATATCCCTTATTTATTATTTGATGGTGAATTTTCCCCCCAAAGGTTAACGTGAAACTTCATTAGTATTAAAGCGGCTGCATCAATTAAAGTCTGTTTTGGTACTGGAGTGTGTCGCCATTTCCTTCTCCAATTTAAGAACCAGTACTCTGTTAACTAATCACCTCTACACATTCCACTGAGATTTATAATCGCAGTTAAAATAGCTCATGTGGCATCTGTAAGCACTTGTTGATAGATGAGAAGATTATCATATATACTATGTATTGTATTTCCAGCTGTTTTAAATTTAAATTAGCATTCTTTCCTAATTTCCTATCTTGATGTTATGATGACAAATTCAGGCTTGTAAAAGCCTAGAATTAAATACAACTTTTAAATAGTCTAGGTGTTTATTCATTAATCTGAAGACAGGAAAATATATTCTCGTTTGCACATTTTTTTTCTGTCAGTTCTGACACTTCTCATCTCTAACTTCCTCTCTCTCTAGATCTTTTGAGAATCCTCTCTCTCTCTCTGTGTTCCCTCCAGTTACCACTATCCAAACACTTAGTGTTGGCCCGTGGTCATTCTCAATGTATTACACTTTTAACAGCTGCTGCTGCTGCTGCTAAGTTGCTTCAGTCGTGTCCGACTCTGTGCGACCCCATAGACGGCAGCCGACGAGGCTCCCCCGTCCCTGGAATCCTCCAGGCAAGAACACTGGAGTGGGTTGCCATTTCCTTCTCCAATGCATGAAAGTGAAAAGTGAAAGTGAAGTCGCTCAGTCGTGTCCGACTCTTCACGACCCCATGGACTGTAGCCCTCCAGGCTCCTCTGTCCATGGGATTTTCCAGGCAAGAGTACTGGAGTGGGCTGCCATTTCCTTCTCCATTTAACAGCAAGAAGGGACAAAAGATAAAGCCTTCTTAACAGAACATTTTTTTATTTGGAATGTGGTTAATGAATATGGCTTCTTAAACTATTTACAAAATATAAGCATAACATTTTAAGAGAATCCATCAGCAAGGCAAAGATTGTTAGATACAAAATACAGATTACTTTGAATCTAAAACTCAACGGATTAAGAACACAGGTTGATAACAGCAACAACAAGAAATTTATAAAGTCCCTCCATAGTCACAAGCTCATATTAATAAGTGTAAAAATTTCAGTCCACTTTAAAGTGTTCTTTTGATAAATATAAAGTAATTTTTTAATTATAAGGGATTTTCTGATTTCCAGGGGAGAAAATAAATCAGGAAGACAGGCAGTACCTTATCACAAAAGCAAAAGTTTTCCCTTAAATCCTCACTAGCTTTTGTCTTCTGAATTTCATTGGCCGATTGGCTAGGGTGTGCGAGCTGCAAAGAGAGCTGGGAAAAAAAACTTTTTTATACTGGATACAGGAGACCTCAAACGCAGTTGGGTCACAACTACATTTAAAATTTCCAATTAAGCATTTGAATGACACAAAGAAAATGAATACGCAGCAGCAGGGCCTAGGCATAAATGATCAAGTCCGAGATGAGAAAAGAGCTGTACTTCTGCCCCCTGACACGCTTCATAGATATTGTGGAGGCCACGTACAGATCAGTCTTCCAAGAGCTGCAGCAAGAGGGGAAGGAATGGAGCAAGGCAGAGAAGATCACCCCTGCCTGATCCTGAGCCTCTGGACCAAGCCCAGCTAAAGCGCTGGTAGTAAGTAAAACTCGATGCGATGATCCAGCGATTAGTACTGTCATTAGGTTATTTTTATCTGGGTTTTATTATATTTTGTTTGACTTTGTCTTTTTGTTATATATCAAAATGAACAACTTGGATTTGTTAAGTTATAAAAGTTTCATAAAGTATTACTACTTGGAATTATCAGATTATGTACTTTAATTAGTCTCTTTAACTATGGACAACACAGTATTGTTCATTTCATTAAAAAATATGCCATACTTTGCTACTTATTATTTGGCATTACTGGACAGGAGGTATTTTAAATTCACTGATTTTTAAAAGGCACTGTACGGGCATTGTAATAGATAACTAGTTGTCACTTTTCACATAAGTCTAAGTTCTTATCTATATTTGTCAAAAAACAAGTCACTATTGTATATACATGAAACTTGTAATGATATGAAATAATTTTATACTTTGGAATTTTACAGGATTGTTTTCATTAGACTTTATTTAATACCTTAAACACTGGTACACAGAAAGCAATAACTGCTTGATGAACAAATTAATGAATCTTAGAAAGTGACAGACACAGATATAAAAGCTACTCTTGATATACACAAAGTATATATATTTTATAGTCAAAATGTGCCCAGAAATCTAGTTCTTTAGCTCATCTTGCTTTAAGTTATAATCATAGTCTAAATAAGTCTTTAGATCTAAGAACTTGATGTCTTTTCTATTTGTAATTCAAAAGGAAATAGATTTTCACTTTGCCTACAATTATAATCAGCAAAATATTGAACTTTAATCAGAATAATGCATGAATAGGCACAAAATGGCAACTGGGGAACAGAAGACAATGTGACTTCACATGTTGATGGTCTAGTTGTGGCTAACTCAGTTTTCTCACAATACATGCATTTGCTGGTGAGCTTTGATGACTAAACCAAGCTAGAAGTTACAAAGCATTTCTATTGCTATTTGCTCACAATCATAATTGGAAGCAATAAAGACAATGCCAAAAGTAAAGAAAAAACATATTTAGAGAAAAATAAAATAAGACAACCCTCTTCTGTTATTCTATTATTCAATAGACAAAAATGTTACTGGAGGGAAAAGTGTTCCTTAAGATGCCCTAATAAAAGAAAAAATGTATTCTTTCTCCAACAATAAGAGCCTGCAATCTCAAATTATTTAGTCCTATGACATCTATTATAACCAAATGTTGATTAAGTAGGAATTACCTAATTAAATAATTTTGATTAAGTCATCTGGCCTCAAGAGCAAGTTATTTTGTTGAACATCTAAAGATTTACAAGGGCTATTATAAACTATGTGCATCTTTTAATTATCAGTGTCATTGAAGTCAGGTTTTGATAACTAAACATAACCCAGATGTATTTTAACTATGCTTCAACTCCTTGCTGCAAAAATTTGCTCTGATCCAAAACAGCCTCTTCTCTACACACACAGCAACTCACCTTATCAATTCCCCGAGAGTGCCTCATTTTCAAATATTCTTTCTTCTCATAAACTCTAGATAGATCCCCCACAGCTTTCTGATTTCAAATTGTAGCAATTAAATGAGTTAGCTTGACAAAATTATTATTCATTTTACATGTTGCCAAAGACTGACTTCCTTCCCTACCACCAGAAACATAAAAAAACTGATGAGAGTTTGGAAAAAATTCTGGTTCTTCACACTAAATGCCATAGGTATACACACACACACACACACACACACACACTGTGAACTTCTATATTTATGGATGCAATGTTTATCAAGCCATAAGCTAACAATATTATATTAAAATTGAAGTCACCATAATATAAAAGCATAATTTATGCATCAAAATAGTGGGAAGATGTATTGAAGTGAAATGACAACAGAGACTGTGGAATCTGATTTTGAAAAAAAAAATTTAAGTCTACTCTAAGAAAATCTGATGTCACTGTTCTTTGTAGTGTGAAATTTATATACTGTACCACAAGATGGATATATCACAGAGGATGGGATGGTTGGATGGCATTCAATGGACATGAACTTGGGCAAACTCTGGGAGGCGGTGAGGGACAGGGAGGCCTGGTGAGCTGCAGTGCATGGGATCGCAAAGAGTCGGACACGACTTGGTGACTGAACACCACCACCACCACCACCACCACAAAGCGGTGTGAACAGTGAGTAACTCCTGGCAGTGGTAGGCATTTATTTTTGTAATAAGCAATAGTTGTTTATAGTGTGTTCAAAAATACTTACCTGCAAAATATCATATGAGTAAAAATATGGAAGAAATGGAAAGAAAAGAATGTGTAATTTATATAGAAGGGTATGTAACGCAAGTCTGAAACTTAAGTGTTACCATATCTTTCGGCACCCAAGGGCATGTCATCAAACTGGATGCTTTGGAGTGAATACTGATTTCTAGATCAGGCGTCTTTTTGACCTTCAAGATCACGATCCTGGAGTTACTGTACATTTTTTTCTACTGCCCATAGGACACACCAGATCACATCCTTGGGAAAGCAAAGCACCTAGATGGTTTTAAAAAATGGATTTAATGAACAAAAGTGATAATAGTTTAGTCTTAGAAAAATAGAAACTTCTGAAAAAAGACTGAACCTAAATATGAATAGATTGCAATGTTCTAGTGAATTATGGTAAAAATCATAGTTTCAGAGATTTATATACCATTAGGTCCCAATGAAATTCATAGTAGCACATGCTGAAATCCATATTTATGATGTCATGGTGATAATTTATTAAAAACTAAAAAGTTTTAAACGTAAGTATATTTAATGGGAACTCTTGGTGTTCAGACTAATGGCACCTGACAGGCTGGCATTTTTCAGAGCTACCTATTAAAACTCAATTATAACCCAGTCACTAAGCATATGCCACACACAATGAGCATGGTGGAGCATACAGTTCATCTGAGTATCACAGATTTAATGTTTGACTTAATATCACGTTAGCACATCCCTTGGCTTTGCTGATAGCACAGTTAGTAAAGAATCCACCTGCAATGCAGGAGACCCCTGTTTGATTCCTGGGTCAGGAAGATCCGCTGGAGAAGGGACAGGCTACCCACTCCAGTGTTCTTGGGTTTCCCTTGTGGCTCAGACGGTAAAGAATCTGCCTGCCATGCAGGAGACCTGGGTTCAATCCCTGGGTTGGGAAGATCCCCTGGAGAAAGGAAAGGCTACCCACTCCACTATTCTGACCTGGTGAATTCCATGGACTCTAGAGTCCATGGGGTTGCAAAGAGTCAGCCATGACTAAGCACCTTTCACTTCACTAACAGATCTCTTAGTGTATGAGTTACCATTCCAATGCTGAAGAGAAAATTAAATTTATGCCAGTGTGAGTTTCAGTCCTGGGAGGAGGAAACCCACATCCAGCCCTAAGAGGAGGAGAGCAAATCAGCTACATGTGGTCTCCTCCCTCCTGTCACTCAAAAAGTAAACATCCACATTAAGGGAAACTGTAATTTTAAAAAACTGACATATGAAAGCAAAATTAAAATCTCCAGTGTTTTCTGCTAGAGGAAGCTTGAGGGTCCCTAGTGAGACTATCCCCACTGATTACAGAAGAGCCTGCACTGTCAAGAAGCATGACACCAAAAGGTAACCCTGATTCTAAATGCCTTCATCTTGAATTCAGTAAGTTATGCGCCGTGGTATGCTATGTGACATCAGTGTAAGTACCTATAGCTGTCCCCTGGTATGCAGGGGCATGGTTCTAGAACCCCCACAGCACCCCCACAAATACCAAAATCCACGGGTGCTCAAGTCCTTATTCTATAAACAGCATAGAACTGCCGGCCCTCCTGTACCCAACCACCTGGTGGGACTGAATGCTCCAGTGGTGATTCAGATGCCGGGCGTCAGATGCAGGGGTCTTACTGTATGCTATGCTCACGTAGCTGTGACCCAAGAGCCTGTTTTTCTAAAGCAGCACTGAATAGGTCTCCAACAAGTAGGCCTCACTGCTACCAATGTTTAGGGGGAAAAATCATTTGCACTAATTTATGACATCATTATTTGCTTAATCTGTGTATCTAAAACAGCTTCCAATTACCCAACTTTAAGTGTAGTGGTTATGACTCATGAAGAATCTTGACCTTGATAAAATTCTAATTTGGAATGGATGGACCTCAAAATTAAAAGACTTAGGATTCAAAGAGAACAAACAGTGAATCACTATCAGCCCAAAACTAAAATTTTGGCACTGAGACACAAGAATTAGTTTGTTTTTTAGGGAAGTCATAAATGTCATGACCCATAAGCAAACATGTATCTAAATAAGTGCTCCATTTTTCCAAACATAAACTGAGAAGAAGACTTTCAAAAGGATAAAGTAACTAAATACACACAACAGACACAAACAAAAAAGAAGGAATTAAAAATATTCCATGTGGGCAATGCTATTGTAGTAAAATAAACCACAGTGGTTTGAAACAGCTTCACATTTGGTATTTGATATTAACTATTTCCAAGAAAATTTGACTAAGAGGAAATAATCTCTTTTACAGATTATAGGAATTTAATCATAGAATTCACAGCACCTGGGTGGTCACTCCAATTAAAAGAAAATCAAGATCTTTTTCTTTACTATTTTGGTCTAACGTAATTTGCCAATCTTACCCATTTTTGTCTGGACGTGTGGAGGGGATGGTTCAATACTGGGGGGAAGAAAAGACTCCATTTAAGCATAAACAAGGAAGAGAAAAATGCACTATTTTCTTGAGGAAAGGTTACAGGGCTATCACCAACACTTCTTTTTAAATAAGGTAATTATTTTTGTCATCTCCAAAAAAGGTATTAAACCTCTGAGCGCCAGTTGGCTGAAGAGGTGATAAATGGCCTACTTCTCCTTCTCCCAGTCGGTCCCAGGAGGGAGTAAGCATTGCATGTCTCCAAGTGGCACCAACTCATATTGGAGAATCTTTCCAAACCACCACGTTGGCGTCTGCTTTTTTTTTTTTAGAAAATTTTCACCCATTTCAAATATTTAAGCAGATTAGAAGCAAAAATATTATCAATTTCATGAACACTGCCTCTCCTTATAAAAGAATATCTAAAAAGTAATGTTATTTTAATCTTGTTTCTGACCCCCTAAAATAAGCATAGCACTTTTACTAGAAAAATAAATTAGAATGAGAATGGAAAACTGCTGTGAAGAAAATTACATTAAAATTTAAAATTGCATCCTATAACTGAAGAAATATATCAGCACTTAAATATAAAGCTTCATTTTCTATAATTATCTAGTCCTAAGCGAAGAAGAACTAAAGAGCCTCTTGATGAAGGTGAAAGAGGAGAGTTAAAAAGTTGGATTAAAGCTCAACGTTCAGAAAACTAAGATCATGGCATCTGGTCCCATCACTTCATGGGAAATAGATGGGGAAACAGTGGAAACAGTGTCAGACTTTATTTTTTTGGGGCTCCAGAATCACTGCTGATGGTGATAGCAGCCATGAAATTAAAGGACGCTTACTCCTTGGAAGGAAGGTTATGGCCAACCTAGATAGCATATTAAAAAGCAGAGACATTACTTTGCCAACAAAGGTCCATCTAGTCAAGGCTATGGTTTTTCCAGTGGTCATGTATGGATGTGAGAGTTGGATGGTGAAGAAAGCTGAGCGCCGAAGAATTGATGCTTTTGAACTGTGGTGTTGGAGAAGACTCTTGAGAGTCCCTTGGACTGCAAGGAGATCCAATCAATCCATTTCTAAAAGAGATCAATCCTGGGTGTTCATTGGAAGATCTGATGTTGAAGCTGAAACTCCAATACTTTGGCCACCTCATGCGAAGGGTTGACTCATTGGAAAAGACCCTGATGCTGGGTAGGACTGGGGGCGGGAGGAGAAGGGGACGACAGAGGATGAGATGGTTGGATGGCATCACCGACTCGATGGACATGGGTTTGGGTAGACTACGGGAGTTGGTGATGGACAGAGAGGCCTGGTGTGCTGCAATTCATGGGGTCACAAAGAGTCGGACACGACTGAGCGACTGAACTGAACTGAAGACAGAAATATGAAAATCACTATACAAACAGATCCTCTCAGTACCTGCATGTAGATTTGGAT
Source organism: Okapia johnstoni (assembly GCA_024291935.2). NCBI lineage: Eukaryota > Metazoa > Chordata > Mammalia > Artiodactyla > Giraffidae > Okapia > Okapia johnstoni. Next base: position 5,514,470 of record CM044327.1, read on the forward strand.
GGATAATGTACCTGGATATGTGTAAATGTGTTCAGATAATATGTTTCTCTAATTCTTTATTCATGTACATATTGGCTGAGTATCTATTTAGTGTTAAATCCTTCCTTCCAGATTTAGTCAGCAAAACTTCCTCTGTTTAGAAATATGGTATCTGATCAAAAGTTCCTAAAATATTCCAACTAACATCTGTACTGGAATCCTAAGGAACTGGATACTTTCAAGATGTTATTAAGTAAAAACATGTTACTATCTCTCGAAGAGCTGGGAAATGTATCCACCCCTTACTCTGAATTTCCTCTTTCTGTCTGCTTACCACTTCCAGTGTCATCCGCATCACCATCAAGTGTTCAGTGCCAAGAAATTCATAGTATTTCCTCAGTGTCTGGCAAATTGGCAGACAGAACCATCAGACAAAATCCACTCTCTTGAGCCAATCAGGGAACTGAGATAACCCAGCCTTACTCTAGGAGAAGGAAGGTATTCACTCCAAGATTCATCCCAGGGACAGCACAGACTGGATGCTTTGTGGTTGTCATTTCAGAAAAGTACCCCCAAAGAGGCAAGACAGTCATACTTTCTGAACAAATTTACACAAATTTAACTCTTTTTAATACTTTTTTATGTGTACAATTTTTAAAGTCTTTATTGAGTTTGTTGCAATGTTGCTTCTGCGGGGTGTTTGCTTGTTTTAGCTGTGACGTATGAAGGTTCTTAGCTCCTTGACCAGGGATCAAATCTGCATCCCATACACTGGGAGGTGAAGTCTTAACCACTGGACCACCAGGGAAGTCCCTTAATTCTTGCATATAAGCTTCTACCATTGTCTTTTCATTAATTTGGTGAAAGTCTATTTTCATCTTTTAGCTATTCTGGGATGATTTCACTATCATGTAGAATGCATATTTCTATCTTGTGCAAATCAATAACATCAAGACTTGAGATATTTACACATTAAAGTAGCAACAATAGTCTGTTTCTTTAATAGAGATTTAAACATCAAAGTATTTGAGCTTTGAAAGTATTCAGGATGAGTTCATGTGATATTATATGGCATTATAATGCCCTGTGTACCAAAGTCCTTTTTACGTAGTGACTTAGGTATGGCATTTAGGGAATGACCATCATGCTTTGGTGGTCTACGGCTGGAAATGTCCCCTCCAGGGACAGACAAACTTGGCACACAGGACTGGTGGAAGCGTATTATAAGCAGAGCTACAATACATAGCCTTCCTACACTGAATGATCAAATACCTTGGATTTCCCCCAACTGTCTCAAAATCAAACATCCATATAACATCCTGTTCCCACACTACAGAAATCAGGACAATTTCTGGTAAGCTTATAGAAAAAAAAATGTAATAAATTAGGTGGGAAAGAGCTGAAGAATCACTCTGAAGAAAATCACTGTTTGTTCATATGCCAAGGTATTTTGAGGACCAAGTTTTAAGGTGAAGTAAATTACAAAATACATGGCCAATTACAATCTTTACAAGTATAGAAATGGTAAATTACATCTTCCTGGTTTACTCTAAAATATTCATCTCTTCCTGATCTGTCCAAACCAGGACAGTACTGAAGTTGACCTTGCTGAGAAGTCTGACTTTTAAACTCTGAAGCATTGCTGTTTACACAAGGGTATGCATCTGAATACCTCCTCTTGCATTACACCCATTTTATAATAATTGACTTTTGGGTTTGAGTAAATTTTCTGCTGCATTAAAAAATTAAAACAGCAAGTACAAAGTAATTGTCTTATTTACTTGATAGTTCATTTCTGCCCCCATTCTGGTCTTACCTTTAATAGGAATACTTGTAAGCAGGTTTGAAATGAAGGAATTGCTAGGACACTTTTGGATTATCTGTCTCTCTTTTAATTGCTAGCTTATTTGAGAATAAGTGTATAAACAATGGAAAATCCAATCTTATATACGTTTTTTATATATTATTTCAACAGATTGTCTAAAAACATTTAACTTGGTAAGAAAGAATATGTAAGCCATTGATGGCAGCTTGAAGAACCATTAAGAGGTAAATGTGTACGTCTGTGTGTGTCTCTGTGTGTGTGTGTATCTAAGCATGACCACTGTTTACATTGCTTGCTCTGTTTGGAATTCAAGCCAGAAGAGCCAAGATGACTGTTATTAGTATATTTTATAAATGCGTCTGAGTAGAGCAGTGATGGGTGCTTACATAAGTTAAGTGGTCATCACTATCATCATCAGAAGTCCAGAGCATATAGAGGAGCTCAGACAACACGTATGGGTGGTCAGCAAGTGAGAAGAGCAGGCACTGCCAGGCACTTTGAGGAAGTCTGAAGTTTCTACAATATTTCTCTGTTTCTCATGAAGTTCTGGACTTTCCAGCCAAATGGGTCTGCTCCTGGTTACCCAAACACCCCCTGACTGCACTGGCATTACTGGCCTCTGTACTCCGCTCTCACACTTCAATATCCAAAATATCCGTCCCACCCTCCTTTCTGTAACCAGCATTTAACCATTTTTCACAGCTGACTCAACATCACCCCACCATTCTCGTGACTGCCAATGCATCCCCCAGAAGCTTAGCCAACAACTTCTGGTAAAGCAAGAGACTCTTACAAAATGTCTTATAATTGTCTGCATTTATAGATTAACTCATTTCTGGTATTTTTAATGAGTAAGTTTCTTGTTTCTTAAAAGCGATGATATACTTGTTATAGACAGGAATCACTCACTCTACGTTTTTTGCATCACTCACTGCATGGTAATTTCCTGTTTAGAACTGAAGCTGCCGCTAGTGAGGATTAATTAAAACATCCCTGAATTGAAGTCGATTTAAATATGAGAATTTGGAGTAAAAAATATATAAACTTGGTTCTAATGGGTAAAGTAAGAGATAGGGGTGTCCACAGGGCCTTCTTCTTGAGTCTTTCAATTTTCCTTCCAGGCTGTTAATGAGGCAACAGGTGACTGGGGAAGAAAGCCCTTTGGAAGAGAATAGTTCTCTATTCCAATCTCTTACCACAAGCCCTGTGGATTGCATAAATGCAGATCCCAGAATTTTTCAAGAAACCCAGTACATATGCATTTTAATTCTCCCTCCACACCCAGCAGGGTCTGTGCCAGCATCTCATAAATAAATATATTACTATTTCTTCAATGAAGCTTAGATATATTCAAACTTAGAGGGTAACTAAAGACTATACGTAGCTTTATGTCAGATCAGGTCAAGGTTATAGAACCAAATAAAGGTATGAAATTGAGCTCTGGGGTTTCAGAAATGCAGAAACGGAATCATCAGGGATCTCTTCTAACACTTGACAGCTACTGGAGTGCTATCAGTAACAGGAAAGGGTGAGACCCCACCAGCAAAAGGTATTTTAAGGCACCTATTTGATTCTGTGATGGATGCCCAATAAAGCAAATTAAATGAATGCAATTTTTCTCTTAACAGTTAAACTACAAATTAAATAAATCAATTGTGGATAGGAGCCTCCTGAATAATTTGCATGAGTAAATTTCAGAAGAAAGGATGACACTGACAAATCTAAAATATCTACAGTGAATTTTAGCATTATAATATAAATCAATCATTATCTCTTATTGTTTAAAGTTCTCTGCTACATTAATATTTCCAATGTGAAAAATCAATTATACCTTAATTCACAACTATTACAAACCTGAGGTGACAAATTGGTGTTTTGCAACAAAAAGTAGACCTTTGAAGTATTCAGATAATGCAGCAGGAATAATGTAACAGGTGAAAGGGGCTACAGTGTAATGTTGAGCAGTTGGAGAAGATATCATTCCTCTGCAACTAAAGTCTGTTCTTTCAAACCCAATTATTCCTGAAAGGTCATATGACATAGGTAAGATCACTGTGTTTCACTAAAATTATATTAGTGGAACTTAGAAACAGGAATTGTTTCTAAGCTGTACAGTTAGTGCAACTTAGAAACAGTAATTGTCAGAAACTGTTGTTAGGTCTCTAGCTCTGCAGCCATTCTTGTAACAGTACTATGGATTAGGCCAGTTATGATCCACCTTTAATCAGAGAGCATCTTGGGGTGAACCCTGGAAGAAAGTCTCGGTTTCTTCCAGATTGTTCCATTGTGAGGAATCTAAGAGGGGACCCTGGCTGCAGAGCACTACTTCCCTCTGTCTCCTTGCGTACTGGTCCACTTACAAGAGGAAGAGAGTAACAGGCCTTTAGCAACCCTGAAGGCTCTAACCCATTACCATGCTTTTCTAAACTATATGCTGCAAAAGTTTTTTTTTTTTTTTTTTTTTTTAAAGGGAAAAGCTCTATTCCTGCTCTTGGTTAAATCATTTGAGTCTTAGATCCATCATCTTTAATAAAAAGTATAACACCTATCTCACGAAGATGTAGTGGAGAACAAAATGAAATTAATGTACAAGTAACCAGAACATTGCAGATATGCCCTAAACACGGGCTATTTAGACACCTGCTCTCAGTGTAGCTGTGTGTGGTGTCCAGGGGGTGATCTGAACTTGTGAAGACCCCTATAGTCACCAAAGATGACAGCAGTGCTGAGATACAGCGAGTCCTCATTCCCTCACACCTGCATTTATTGAACTCAAAAAATATATTAGGATCTAGGTATTTAAACTCTGTCTAAAATACTTCTATTTTTTGGAATGAAAGTGTATTTCATGAAATGAAGTAATTTTTCCTTTTGCTAATCATAAATCAACTTTTAAAAACAAACTCAACTTCAACCACAGTGAACTCTTATCTAATCTCATGTTGGCAAATAATTATAGTTAGTAATCTAGTGCTTTTTTTAGGTTTTGCAGTTTGTTTGTTTTTTAGTTTGCTCATAATTTTAAATATTTCCTTTTTACCCCAACATGTCTAGTTAATTTAAGTTACATAATTAGGTAAAACTACCTGCCTTACTTTTCTGACGTTGACTTGCTTGTACTCACATCCTTGGGAAAAACAATTTAGAAGTTTTCAGTAAATCATACAACCATAAATGGGCTTCCCTTGTGGCCCAGCTGGTAAAGAATTTGCCTGCAGAGCGGGAGACCTGGATTTGATCCCTGGGTTGGGAAGATGCCCTGGAGAAGGGAACGGCTACCCACTCCAGTATTTGGGGGTGGGGTGAAGGATGGGATAGTTAGCCATGATTCACATCTTGTGAGCTGTCTTCTGTTTTAATATTAAAAAAATAATTCCGAAGTGTACATTAACAAAAATCTGCATTTCTTGGGGATTATGTATATGTAGTGTCTTCTATTAACCTTCTGAAATCTCTTCTTAAGGTTTATGTAGAGCGCAGAAAATTAACAATTAGCTCCTGATTGTTATCAGGGCTTACATCCAAACAAGGCACTTGTTTTGTCCACTAGGGAGAGCCATGGAGTCTCTGGGCCATGTCTCTTGGCATTTTCACGGCAAGGACACAGCAGCTCCGCTGAAAGCAGTAATGACACGCCCTCTCAAGTTTCCACTCAACCGCTGCGGAACACTTCAGGGAGGGAAGAATACTCTGCTTTGTGGATGGTCAGCCACGAAAAGCCAACAAAATTCATAAAGGTTTTCACAGCAAAGGAAAAATTTAATTAAATCACCACTGAAGACAGTTTTGAAAATTAAGAATAAATTAACTCCAACCACACAGAGAAGTATACAAACACACGCACATGCACACATATGGTCCTCTCCATTCAGGATCCATCCAACAGAGAGTGAGTGACTCTTACACAGGCTCTTGGCTTATCAGGATAGGCTTCTCACCGTACCTGCTATTTCACTGTTTCTTAACTGTAAACCAAAGTAAGTTATCCTAGGCAGTAGAGAGGAGTTCTCTTCCTAAGTCATACTTTTAAGAAATAGTTTAACTCTGAGAAAACAGAAAGTGAATCAATATCATGAAATTCAAGGCATTTAAGCTGCAGAAGTGTTAGTGGGTCTAAGACTACATTTTTTGGTGGCATTTGAGGACAGGAAGACATTCTTATGGCAGTAATTTTACCAATGTAAATATCTGTGTTGAAAATTATTTTACAAGTCACATAAAACACTCTTTTCTTCACTTTAGTGTATGTTTTTACTCCATAGTTTTTTTCCTTGACCCCACTGAAGGACAAATTCCAACATTTAATTTTTTCCCCCAAATTTAAGTACAAAGGTATTTTTTTTTTAAAATCAGTCTCCTCAATCTTAAAAGTGTATTTCAAAATAAAACTGGGAAGGCACTTTAATTTGTACACATTCAATATATGCTAATCAGTAAAGTCAACTTAAGGTTAGCAGTTACACACCCCGGCACTGCTCTTGCCATCAGATAAAATCAAGTGCTGCGATCTAGTTCCAGCCAGGGGGTACTGCAAGTGTGTGAAGTGAGACTTCCCATCTTATATGGAATATGAAACTTTTTCATGAATTCAAGAACTTTATTAAGCATATTCTCCATCCTTATGTCAGATCTGAGCTTTTAAGGTAAACATACATTCTTTTAGAAGAGCAGACACAAATAACATTTGACATTTGGGAATCAGAAAGTCTCCAAAGCATCTCGGCAACATTTTTCAGGCAAAGAGTTAAACATCTCATTGAAAAAACAAACAAGAAAATCCACCTTACTTTCACAGTTCTTGACCACATTTCAGAAATGCAGCGTTTATTAAGTCGAAAAGCCATGCCTGATGGTGATTTGAGATCCTCTTGCATCTCAAGTTTGACCAACTTCTCCAAGTGAATCTGAAGTCTGATGCCCTCAAGCCCCATTACTCATTTCACAGAGGAGGAACACTCCAGAAAAAGCAGCCTCGGATGACTGCTCATCCAAGCCCTGGGAGCTGCTGGGGTCCCAACTCACTTGCTAGGGAAGAAAAGAACCCTCTCCGCGGGTTAACCGGGGCTCCAGCACAGCTCCACTCACCGGCGGGGACCGCTCTCCAGCCGGTAGGTTATAGGAGCGCTGTCACCAGCCACCTTCCGAGCCCTGCACTCGGCGTAAATTGCTTTCCTATTTAGTAACAACTTTCTGTGAAAAAAAGAACTTTTCTCTCAGCAACTCTACACTCAGCTCAGCAACTTTGGATCCAATGCACACAAGGTGAAACACAAGCCCATCCTTTGCACAGGTTCTGGGTCCTCTGCGACCCGCCCCGGGTCCCCACGGTCCCCGAGGCCCCCACGGTCCCCGCAGCGCGCACCCACCTTGGCCTCGCCCGCGTCCGGCTCCGTGTCCGAGAAGCCCAGTCCCGACTCGAAGGCGGCGGCGGCGGCGGGCGCCCGGCGCGGACCGGGGAGCAGCGCAGCGGCCAGCAGGGAACACGCCAGAGAGCAGAAGCCCAGCAAGTGCATGGTGGCCGGGCCGCGGGCGCGGGGGCCGGGCGCCCCGGCGAGGCTGCCTCGCGGCTCGGCCCTGTCCCCGAGGGCCGCCCGGGACCCCGCGGAGCCGGGGCGGCGGCAGCGGGTCCGGGCTCGGTGCTCGCGGCGCTGCGAGCCGCTCTACCGCCGGCGCCCGCGAGCCGAGGGGTCAGGGCAGCGCCTCACAGGAAACCGGACATCCGAGCGCCCGCGACCGCGGCCCGCGAGGTGAGGCGAGGGCGCGGGAGGACGGCGCCCCGCTCGGCGGCTCGGGGAGCGAGGGGTGGCCGAGCCCAGACGCCCCGCGAGGCTCGCGCCCTGCGGCGGCGCCCCCGGGGCCCGCGAGCCCCCCCCGCCTCCCCCTCCCCGCGGCGGGGCGAGCCGGGTGACCGGGCGGCGAGAGCGGCGGCGGCGCCGGGCGGCGAGGCCGGGGAGCGCGGGGCTGAGCGGCGGCGGCGGCGGCGGCGGGCGCAGGGGCAGGGCATGGCTGACGCGCCCTCTGCCTGCGCTTATGTGAGAGAAAGCGGCCGAGGGAGGGCGCGTGCCGAGCCCGGCCGCCCTCCCCGCGCGCCGGCCTTGGCGGCGTCTCCAGGCGCCCGCGCGGCCCCTCCCCCGCCCCCCGCGGCGCGAGCCCCCCGCGGGGTGGGGGGGACCCGGCCGGCGCGCGGGCTCCGAGGCGCCGGGCTCCGGGCGCGCGGGGGCCCCGGCTCCAGCCCGAGTCTCCCTCAGACTGGCCCTCGGCGACCCCGCTCGAGGGGAGGGGAGCTCCAGATTCTAGAAGGTGCGAGCAAGTCGGCCCGGGGCGGAGAGCCCGCCGGGCCCCCTGTCTCCCCTCGGCAGGCGACTCGGGTCCCCCCCGGGGGATGGGAATGCGGGCGGACCGTGGGGCGAAGGCTCTGGAGCCGCTGGAAGCCCGGGCCTGTGGCCGCTGAGGCCACCGGGCCGGGCGCCTCAGGAGCAGCGCCTGTGGGGAGTGGGTTTGAAGGAGGAAGCAAGGACCAGGGAGACACGTGTGAAGCACGTTGTCGGACATGAAGTCTGCGGAAGCCCAGGGCTTCTCGGGGTCGGAAGAGTCACCAGCGGGCAGCCCGCCCTGCTGGCCGGCGCTCACCTTGGCTCTGGTGGCCTGGGTGCAGACGCCCCCTCCTCGGGTTTCCTTAGCTCCCCGAAAGTGGGAAAGCCCCACTTTTACCTGGAGCGACTTTTCAATACACAGATCATAAACTCTGAGGTGATGAGACTTTGAGTCCACTCACAAGTCCTGAAACTCCTCTCGAGTAAACCCCTGATTTACTTGAAGCCTCAAATCTCCTCAGTGACCAGGAGCGACCCATCCCATCCCCACGCCGCCCTGCGTGGCCGCCCGCGGTCGTTAATATTTTTGATGGCCATCGTCACGGAAAAGTGTTTTCTTCCACCTGACCATTGCTTCTGACTTCTGGACTTGACTCCGTAAATCAAATCTAACTTCCTTATGTGAGCTCTTCAAACCATTTATAAATGTCTGTCATAGTAACCCCCCACCACGCACCTGTTTTTAAAAGACCCCTCAAAGTTCCCTCTTCAACCGTAACCTCATTTTGCGTGTTCTTCAGCTAGTATACTCCCCGGAACGTGACTCAGTACTTAAAAGTGTTCCAGCAAGCTTGAGAAAAGGGCCTTCCTTGTCCAGATATCATACATATGTTGATGCCGCCTCGGATGGAGTTTATTTTCTGGCAGTCAAGTCAGTGTTGACTCACGTTACACTGAAAACAAACTAAATTTCTCAAATTTTTTTTTACCCGTGTACTGCTGTTTAGTCATGTTCATGGTTCTCTACATTTGTGAAGTCGGTGGACGGGGCCCAAGATTTGAGCTTTGTTGTTTCTCTTAGAGGCTGTCCTCTCAGAGTTAGTCCATCGTTGTAGCTTGTTGAGATGTTTGGGAAACCTGAGGCCGCCGGGGTAGTAGCCCTTTCATTATCTTCCTGCTCTTTGCCTTTTTGATTAATTTGCTATGTTTGTCCTCAGATAAAATATCTGAAAGGGAAGAGCTAAGGACAGACCTGGGTGGGATTTAAGTAGATACTGGAGCTTCCTTTTAACCATTCTAGTGAGTCTCAACTTTGACTGCCCCTGGAATACCAAAAGATTTCAAAACCACATCTGAGTGTGTTTGCGCTTGTGTGCACCATCATGAGACTGGACTTAATTGGGCTGAGTTAAGATGTGAGCCTCAGGATCCTGTTGGGCAACCAAGTTGAGAATCTGTGGCATCTCCAGCTGGAGTCCGACTTACCCCTGAGGACTGTGAATTCAACAGAACTGAAATGTATCATAATAAGTATATTATTTGTTCTATTTGAAATAGAACAGTAATCACACGGATTTTTTCTCCCCCTCGAAAAGGCTATCTTCCTGCTATGGTTATTAAGTACAGGAAATGCTGGCAAAATGTATACTTGAATGAAAAAGAAAAAAAAATCGATGATCTCAGAAAACAATCTCGCATTAGTTGTTTCAGGGCTTATCTGTTTCCCTGTTTGTATGTTTCGGTTTTGCTTGCTTACCGTATGGAAAATACTTTCTACCACCAGCCCACTTGGAAGTGTAAGAAGGACTTTTTCCCTGGTTCGTGAGTCCTTCACTAGCTTCAGATAGCACCTGTTTAATAACAGGGCTTCTGAACAATGATTTTTCAAAAAGTGCCCTCCCCCACCTCTTCCGCCAGGGGGGAGAAATTGAGAAGGGGAGGAGTTAGGGAGCAGCCTTCCCGTTGCCCTCTCCCCAGACCCCAGCTGGAGTGACACCTCTTGTCTGCTTTAAGTATTGGGTTTCTGTATTGTTTGAAGGCACATAATGATTATAGTATCTTCCTTCATTCTGTGTTCTCCAGTATCCATTCTGACCATCTTTAGTTTGTTTCTGATTTCAGTTTTTCTTCCTTTTTGCTTCTTTAATTTTACTTTGTTGCTGTATTTCAGACGTCTTCAGCTGAATGCGTAGATGGTTTGTCTTTTGTCTATTTTCTCATGAACTTATTTAAAAAACATTTCCATCTAAATTTTGCTTTACCACTTTTGTTGTGCTTTCTTTGTTGAGCAGTTGTAAATTATCTTAATTACCCTATGACCCTTTTTCTTTACCTGAAAAATTATTTCGTTTTTGTAATTTATAGGCTTTTGGAGTTTTTGTCATTAATTTTAATTTTATTATATTTAATTGTACTATAAATGGTATTGATTTTAGAAACTCACTTCAGCTTTCTTTGTGACTTTGTACATGGTTGCTTCCTGGAGCTGATTCTCCGTGTGCTCTCTTTTTGTTGGCTATCAGGTTTGAGCTTATTAATTTTAGTAGTCAAATCTTGGTTGGAAGTGAGTTGTTAAAATCTCCAGTTACAATTATTGACTTTATTTTCTGTTTCTAACTAATTCTTTCTGTTATTTCTTTATATAATTTGACGCTGTATTGCTAGTCTGAGATGTTCATGATGACATATTTTTTAATCTAATTTCCCTTTTACCTGTGTGTGATGTCCAGTTTTGTAACTTCTAATGATTTTATTTGAAATTCTGCTTTCTCTAATATTAAAATCTTAGTCTTTGAGAATTGAGACCATCTGTGATTATGACAGATAAAATGATGGATTTATATCAGTGTAATTTAATTGTTCCTTCTAGAGAGCTTTAAAGCTTTAACCTGGACAAGATAAGATTGTAAACTAATAAGTGAGTCCACTCTTGCTTCAGGAAATGGCCACAAATCTATATATTGAAGACAGTAATCTCACGCTGCCAAACAGCCTGCTTATCAATAACATTTTGCTTATCAAGACTCTCACTCCCCTATGTTGGCCAACCCTAAACTACTGCCTCATGAACTTTGCCCAACCCTACTCAGTTCTCCACTTTTGCAGACCTACTTAACCCTACTTGAGTCCAGACCCCCAAATCCTACAATTATTCTATTTCTGACTTAACTCTCTTGAGACACCTTTTTAGGCTCTGTCCGATAGTATCCTCTCTTACTGCTGTAAGTTCTACTAAATGAAGTGTAGCTTTTGTTTGTTTAAAGGTTTGCTGATGATATTTTGAGAAGACAACCTGGATGTCCTACCAAGATCCTGTTGATGCCTCCCTGGCTGCTGAAGCCCAGGACCTTTAATTCAGAAACAGGGAAAACAACTGAGGCCTTCGGTAATGGGGTGAGTCTCACAATGAATCTCAGTTCCAGTTTCTCTTCATTAGGCTTCCAGATGCTAAGTGTATTATGTCCCTTAAGATCCCTTTTCAGGAATGCTTTGATTATTTGATCAAATTTGAAAACAGTGTATCCCTGGTGGGAAGCTGCCTGTTACTAGCAACATTGCTGTTTGTCACTGCTCTTCATTATTTCCTGGTGTTGGTTGATAGCAGGAAGTTCATGTTCAGACTCTTGTGTTCCACCCCAAGGAGGACAAACTGAACACTGTGCTTTATCAGCATTGTTGAGAAAATTGCCCTATATAAGCATCACCTGAAAAGTTCTTGGCGGTGGGGTGGGGGTGGAGTCCAGTCCAGTCCTATCCAGCTGAGATGGGTTGAGTTGAGTTGCATAGTCATCGTTGCTGCTGTGTCAGCCATTAGAGTGTAAAGCATGTCTGCCTTGCTGCTGTGAATAAAGAATGTTTGCGTTTTTACCGCTCTCCGCATCTTATTCCAGCTTGCCTGCTTGTCTGTCCTGGGTTCACCGAACAGTGTGCACAGTGAAATACAGCTAGGCAATTGGCATAGTTGGGAATGAACAGCAGGACAGTAGCAAAAAGTTGCACGACTTTGTGTTTCCAACCTGGAGAATTTCACCCTCCCTTTCCATGAACAGAGGCACTCATTGTCCTGGGATAGTTCTTGAAGGACTTTGTGCATCCTTGATGTTTACTCTGAAGTCATATTGTCCTTGTCAGTTCCAATCCTCATGAAAAGGAGAGAAAGTCAATGGTATTTTTAAGCTCAAATGAGGACTCACTGACTCTCATCATAAAAGCACAGGTCTTTGTTTAAGGTTGCATATTTCTCCCCCAGATTTGGGGCTCTGCCTCGCAGATGTGACAAAACTCTGTAAGGGGTTCCTGCAGTATAACTAGTTTTATCACCATCAGGTTTGAGTTGCATTTCCTTCATATTCTCAAAGTAGCTTCTACATGCCCTAAAAAACAGAGACTTTGTCATCTGGAAAAGACACCATGAAAAAAAAAGGCCTAGGAACCACAATGGAAGGGAAATGTCAGGTAATTTTGACTGCTACAATAGTAGATGAACTTGAGAAAGTGAAAACCTAGATTCGTGTGTCCCAGCTAAAAAAGACACAGGGTTTAACCCACTGACAACAGAATTGACATACCTTTAGGACATTTAACGGAGAAGGCAATGGCACCCCACTCTAGTACTCTTGCCTGGACAATCCCACGGACGGAGGAGCCTGGTAGGCTGCAGTCCATGGGGTCGTGAAGAGTCGGACACGACTGAGTGACTTCCCTTTTACTTTTGACTTTCATGCATTGGAGAAGGAAATGGCAACCCACTTCAGTGTTCTTGCCTGGAGAATCCCAGGGGAGGCGGAGCCTGGTGGGCTGCCGTCTATGGGGCTGCACAGAGTCAGACACGACTGAAGCGACTTAGTAGTAGTAGTAGTAGTAGTAGGACATTTAAAATGAGAAATTCTTAAGCATTTTTTAGAGACAGGTGGTCTTTGGATGGAAAGAACTTCCACCAGCAAGGTTTGTGTCAAGGTGGAGTTTGCAAGATATGACCAGCTTCCACCCAAGACCTATAGAATTAGAATTAGTTGACTGTGGCCCTGCTTGCATCTGCATGCTTTCTTTCTTAACCTGTTTTTCCTTAGCTATTTCTTACATGACTGTAGCCTTAAGGTTCTGAGTAGTTAACCAGCCATAGTTATTTATTTCTTAGGGCTTCCCTGGTGGCTCAGATGGTGAAGAATCTGCCTGCAATGTGGATGACCAGTGGAATATCAGAGTCTCTGACTTTAATATTATTTGCTCTCTCTTTAGTCCTTCCTTGCTATGACTCACATACTGGAGAACATGTGTGTATGTTTTGTCCAAAACAAACAAAACAATAAAATTCTGTGTTTTTTAAAAAACTTTTCTGGTGGCTCAACAGTAAAGAATCTGCCTGTAATGCAGGAGGCCTGAGTTCAATCCCTAGGTCAGGAAGATCCCCTGGAGAAGGAAATGGCAACCTGCTCCAGTATTCTTGCCTAGGAAATCCCATGAAAAGAGAAGCCTGGCAGGCTACAGTCCATGGAGTTGCAAAGAGTTGGACATGACTAAGCGACTAAGCAACAACATAGTTGATTTATAATGTGTTAGTTTCTGCTGGATGACAAAGTGAATCAGTTATGCATATATTTACTCTTTTGAACTTTCTTTTTCCATTTAGGCTATTACAGAGTATTGAGTAGAGTTCCTGGTGCTATAAAGTAAGTCCTTATTAGTTGTTAAAGCTCTGTGCTTTGCAAACATTTCCCTGTGACAGCTAACCAGCTAGTGGCAATCTTTTGTTAGGAAGTATTTGGTTTTATCCATAATTGTACTCAACCACAAATTGGCTTTTTGTATGAAAGCGAACACTACAACACAGGTAACCAGAATTAAAAACTCCTTAGAAAGAGAGGTTTCTGCCTCCATTGAAAGCACGCTCAGGGACCATTTCTCAGAGATAACGTCTATAAACAAACTTTCATGGAAGAAAGACTCAGAAAGGAATCAGGAACAGATGTTTTATATTTAAGACCTGCCTCACGTTTACAGATCTTACACAGAAGGCTTACTGTGGAGGTAACCCTTGACCGCCTGTCAGTCTACCCTGAGTGACCCTTGGTGAATCTCTCTTTTCCACATGGGGCTAATATGAATAGTATATTAGTTAATATATAGATAAAGAGGGGCTTCCCAGGTGGCACTAATGGTAAGGACTCCACTGACCAATGCAGTAGACATGAGATGAGTCAGACATGACTGAAGCAACTTAGCATGCACATATGCATAAAGAACTTAATAATAGTTGGCATTTAATAATCCCTCGCTAAATTTTGGGTGGAGCATGAATAATAGTTACAAATTAATGTGTAAATTATTAATGTCATGTCTGATATATTTATCTTGATTTCTATTTCTATTTATTATATTTTTTCTGTTCTTCCACTCATGTGTTTAAATGATTGTTAAAATAGATATAAAATTCTAACAAGTACCATTGTTTGTTAAGCAATTTGAAAATGTTCTTCTGTGGTACTCCTCCATCAAATATTGCTACCAAGAAGTCTGAGAATAATAATTTTTTATAGCTGTAAAATGCCTACCAACATGCCTGACTGTATTTTTATGTGTTTCACATATTTTAGTATATTTAGTACTTCTAATAATCTTATTACATAGAAATTATTATTATGATATGTATATAAATGAGGAAACTGAGCTGTGGAGAAGTTATATATCTTGTCTGATTTTAGAGCTAGAGCTAGTGTTGGCCAGACCCTGGATTCAAAGACCTGTGGCTCTAGCATCTAGGATATCAAGCACTACATCCTACTGCCTCCTAAAGAATGTTGTTATGATATTTTGACTGGTAACATGATCTACCATTTATTGTTGTGAACGTTTAAAATGCTTCCTTTGTCTTTGATGTGGCTCAATTTAGCTCAGTTGTGTCTGACTCTCTGCAAGCCCATGGACTGAGCACATCAGCCTTCCCTGTCCATCATCAACCCCTGGAGCTTGCTCAAACTCATGTCAATCGAGTTGGTAATGCCATTCAACCATCTCATCCTCTGTCATCCCCTTGTCTTCCCTCCTTCAATCTTTCCCAGCATCAGGGTCTTTTCCAATGAGCCTAAGTTCTTCACATCAGGTGGCTAAAGTATTGAAGCTTCAGCTTCAGTATCAGTCCTTCCAATGAATATTCAGGACTGATTTCCTTTAGGATGGACTGGATGGATCTCCTTGCAGTCCAAGGAACTCTCTAGAGTCTTCTCCAACACCATAGTTCAAAAGAATCATTTCTTCAGCACTCAGCTTTCTTTATATATAGTCCAACTCTCACATCCGTACATGACTAGTGGAAAAACCATAGCTTTTACTGGACAGACCCTTGTCAGCAAAGTAATGTCTCTGCTTCTTAATATGCTCTCTAGATTGCTCATAGCTTTTCTTCCAGGGGGCAAGCATCTTTTAATTTCATGGCTGCAGTCACCATCTGCAGTGATTTTGGAGCCCAAGAAAATAAAATCTCACTGGTTCCATTGTTTCCTCATCTGTTTGCCATGAAGTGATGGGACCGGATGCCATGATTTTCGCTTTTTGAATGTTGAGTTTTAAGGCAGCTTTTTCACTCTCCTCTTTAACGTTCAACAAGAGGCTCTTTAGTTGCTCTTCACTTTCTCCCATAAAGGTGGTGTCATCTGCATATCTAAGGTTATTGATGTTTCTCCCAGCAATCTTGATTCCAGCTTGTGCTTCCTCCAGCCCAGCATTTCGTATAATGTACTCTGCATATAAGTTAAATAAGCAGGGTGACAATATACAGCCTTGACGTACTCCTTTCCCAATTTGGAACCAGTCTGTTCTTCCATGTTTGGTTCTAACTGTTGCTTCTTGACCTGCATACAGATTTCTCAAGAGGTATGTCAGGTGTTTTGGTATTCCCATCTTTTTAAGAATTTTCCACAGTTTGTTGTAATCCACAAAGTCGAAGCCTTTGGCATAGTCAATAAAGCATAAGTAGATGTTTTACCGGAACTCTCTTACTTTTTCCATGATCCAACAGTTGCTGGCAATTTGATCTCTGGTTCCTCTGCCTTTTCTAAATCCAACTTGAATATCTTGAAGTTCTCAATTCACATACTGTTGAAGCCTGACTTGGAGAATTTTGAGTGCTACGTTGCTAGTGCGTGAGATGAGTGCAATTGTACAGTAGTTTGAACATTCTTTGGCATTGCCTTTCTTTGGGATTGGAATGAAAACTGACCTTTTCCAGTCCTGTGGCCACTGCTGAGTTTTCCAAACTTGCTGGCATATTGAGTGCAGCACTTTAACTAGATCATCTTTTAGGATTTGAACTAGCTTATCTGGAATTACATCACCTCCACTAGCATTGTTCCTAGTCATGCTTCCAAAGGCCCACTTGACTTCCCATCCCAGGGTGTCTGGCTCTAGGTAAGTGATCACACCATCATGGTTATCTGGGTCATGAAGATCTTTTTTGTACAGTTCTTCTGTGTATTCTTGCTACCTCTTCTTAATACCTTCTGCTTCTGTTAGATCCATACCATTTCTGCCCATTATTGTGCCCATCTTTGCATGAAATGTTCCCTTGGCATCACTAATTTCCTTGAAGAGATCTCTAGTCTTGCTCATTCTATTGTTTTCCTCTGTTTCTTTGCATTAATCACTGAGGAAGGCTTTCTTATCTCCTCTTGCTATTCTTTGGAACTCTGCATTCAGATGGATATATCTTTCCGTTTCTTCGTTGCCTTTAGCTTCTCTTCTTTTCTCAGCTATTTCTAAGGCCTCCTCAGACAACCATTTTGCCTTTTTGCATTTCTTTTTCTTGGGGATGATCTTGATCACTGCCTCCTGTACAGTGTCACAAACCTCCATCCATAATTCTTCAGTCACTCTGTTGTCATATCTAATCCCTTGAATCTATTTCTCACTTCCACTATATAGTCATAAGGGATTTGATTTGGTCATTCCTGAATGTCAGGAAGCAACAGTTATAACTGGACATGGAACAACAGACTGGTTCCAAATAGCAAAAGGAGTACCTCAAGGCTGTATATTGTCACTCTGCTTATTTAACTTATATGCAGAGTATATCATGAGAAACACTAGGCTGGAGGAAGCACAAGCTGGAATCAAGATTGCTGGGAGAAATATCAAGAACCTCATATATGCAGATGATACCACCCTTATGGCAGAAAGTGAAGCAGAACTAAAGAGCCTCTTGATGAAAGTGAAAGAAGAGAGTGAAAAAGTTGGCTTAAAGCTCAACATTCAGAAAACTAAGACCATGGTATCCATCACTTCATGGCAATTAGATGGGGAAACAGTGGCTGACTTTATTTTTCTGGGCTCCAAAATCACTGCAGATGGTGATTACAGCAATGAAATTAAAGGACGCTTTCTCCTTGGAAGGAAAGTTATGACCAACCTAGGCAGCATATTAAGAAGCAGAGACATTACTTTGTCAGCAAAGGTCCATCTAGTCAAGGCTGTGGTTTTTCCAGTAGTCATGTATGGATGTGAGAGTTGGACGGTGAAGAAAGCTGAGTGCCAAAGAATTGATGCTTTTGAACTGTGGTGTTGGAGAAGACTCTTGAGGGTCCCTTGGACTGCAAGGAGATCCAACCAGTCCGTCCTAAAGGAAATCAGTCCTGGGTGTTCATTGCAAGGACTGATGTTGAAGTTGATACTCCAATACTTTGGCCACTTGATGCGAAGAGCTGACTCATTTGCAAAGACCCTGATGTTGGGAAGGATTGAGGGCAGGAGGAGAAGGGGACGACAGAGGATGAGATGGTTGGATGGCATCACCGACTCAATGGACATGAGTTTGGTTGGGCTCTGGGAGTTGGTGATGGACAGGGAAGCCTGGCGTGCTGCACTTCACAGGGTTGCAAAGAGTCGGACACGAATGAGCGACTGAACTGAACTGAATTGAATGGTCTAGTGGTTTTCTCTTCTTTCCTCCATTTAAGTCTGAATTTTGCAAGAAGGTGGTCATGATCTGAGCCACAGTCAGCCCCCGGTTTTCTTTTTGCTGATTATATAGGGCTTCTCCATCTTTGGCTGCAAAGAATATAATCAGTCTGATTTCAATAGTGACCATCTAGTGTCCATCAGAGAAGGCAATGGCACCCCACTCTAGTACTCTTGCCTGGAAAATCCCATGGACGGAGGGGCCTGGTGGGTTGCAGTCCAGGGGGTCACTAATAGTCTGACACGACTGAGCGACTTCACTTTCATTTTTCCTTTCATGCATTGGAGAAGGAAATGGCAACCCACTCCAGTGTTCTTGCCTGGAGAATCCCAGGGACGGGGAAGCCTGGTGGGCTGCCGTCTATGGGGTTGCACAGAGTCAGACACGACTGAAGCAAATTAGCAGCAGCAGCAGCAGTGATGTCCATGTGTAGACATTGAGCATAGACATGAATTTCTGTGATATTGATTGGTTTGCCTTGGAAATGAACAGAGATCATTCTGTCGTTTTTGAGATTGCACCCAAGTACTGCGTTTCAGACTCTTTTGTTGACTATGAGGCCTTCTCCATTTCTTCTAAGAGATTCTTGCCCATAGTAGTAGATATAATGGTCATCTGAATTAAATTCACCCATTCTGGTTCTTTTTAATTCGCTGATTCCTAAAATGTGGATGTTCACTCTTGCCATCTCCTGTTTGACCACTTCCAGTTTACCTTGATTAATGGACCTAACATTCCAGGTTCCTATGCAGCATTGTTCTTCACAGCATCGGACTTTACTTCCATCACCAGTCACATCCACAATAGGCGTTGTTTTTGCTTTGGCTCCATCTCTTCATTCTTTCTGGAGCTATTTCTCCACTCTTCAGTAGCAGAGTGGGCACCTACTGACCTGAGGAGTTCATCTTTTAGTGTCATATCTTTTTGCCTTTTTATACTGTTCATGGGGTTGATGTGACTAGAATTTTGCAATAATATATCCGTTGTGATTTATTTATCACTTCTTTGCACTCTTTGGGATCTTTCAGTATGAGTTCATGTTTGCTTATGTGTGTTTGTGTGTGATTGTTGTTGTTTTTCAGTCACTTAGTCATGTCCAACTCTTTTTGACCCTATGGACTGCAGCACTCCAGGTTTCCCTGTCCTTCACGGTCTCCCAGAGCTTGCTCAAACTCATGTTTGTTGAGTTTGATGCCATCCAACCATCTTATTCTCTGTTGTCCCCTTCTCCTCCTGCCTTCAGTCTTGCCCAGCATCCGTCTTTTTCAATGAGTTGGCTGTTTGCATCAGATGGCCAAAGTATTGTGTGTGATATATCTGTGAAATTATGGGTCACATGTCTTCAAATACCTTATGCAAACTGATATGTTGTCTCCTTATATTTTTCTAGAACTTATTGCCTATAGATATTGACATTTTACCTTTATTTTCATATGTGTTAACTTTTCTTGTATTCATTCCATCTATTCATCCTGTCCTCATGCATTCTAGAACTTTTCATTTGATTTGAAACACCTCCCATTGTTTATATCATAGATTCTTCTGTTTCTATGTATATATACATATATAATTTTTCTGCCATAATATACATGTTTTATATTTCACTCTTTTGACAGTTTTCTGTGCTTATTAAAAGATTTTTGAAATTCCACCTCTCACAACTTGTGATTATATATATCCTACCAGAGACGAAGGAGCCTGGTGGGCTGCCTTCTATGGGGTCGCACAGAGTTGGACACGACTGAAGCGACTTAGCACTTTCATACTCACAAGTGAATATTGGAAAATCAGTTATTGAGTATGATGTTATGATAGAGAACATTTTTATTGACTTTTTAAAAACATAATTTATAAGCACGAGTGATGTGATCATTATAATTAACAAATTATTGGGGCCCATCTCATAACTGATTAGAACAATTGTTGGTCATGCTACTGTTTTAAAATATCCATGTTCTTATGTAATTGGTTTCAAACTGCTTCCTGTGGGAGGCAGTTTCTTTCACAATATTATCACTGCCCCACCTTTCAAGCTTTATTTTCAGCTACTTTCCTTTTATGTGTCCTATTTGCCAACACTGCTTTAAGAATTTTCATTCTCCAATCACAATAGATAAACTGTCTCATATCTGGGAATTTTTTTTATGCCATTTCCATGATAGGAACAATTCTTTCCAGTCTTAATGTTCATTGAAATACTTTTGTTAAGGTCATGGTCAAATGTTCCTTTCTAATCCATCAATGAATTCTTTTCTCCTTTTGTCTCTGAGAACTCAAATATAAATCTTAACTTTTGTATTTCATCTCCTCCATGCATGTTTATCTCTTGTGTGCTTACTTCTTAGGGGTATTTTCTCACTGATGAGCATATGGCCTGGGCTTTTATAAACATTTCATAAATGCTTGAACAATGAGTATGTCTCTTATTTCTCTGATTAACAAAAGCACAGTTGTTTCTTTGCATTGTCTTCCTTCTTTGCCCCTCCTCCTCCTTCCCATCATTATTCTCCACCTTCTTCTCCAAATCACAATCTGATAAAAATTATATTTGCCCCTGTCTTACTTAGTCCTTGTGTTTAACTATAACCAGTTTGAATGTCGGAACTGAATCTCACTTATCATTTTCTTCCTTGTAGCATTAGTGTAGTGGTGTGTTGAATGTAATTAAAAGTGAGCAAGTAATTTGAACCAAAAACTTATTTATTTATTCATCTTTTGATTGATTGATTCATTTATTATTTTGACAGGTTTTTTGAAATATAAGTAACATACTATAAATGGTACATCTAAACTATGCACATGATGGAAACCATGCAGTATGTCCTCTCTGGGGTCTGATCTCCTCAGCATGGTTATTTTGAGATTCATCCATGTTGTTGAATACATGTAAAGTTCACTCCTTTCATTGCTGATTAGTATTCTGTGGTGTGGACAGAGACACTACTCCTTTGTCCCTTCACCTGCTGATGAACATTTGTGTTCCAGTTTTTGGCTGTTACAAGCTAAGTTTTTATGAACACTCATATTCAGATCTTAGCAAGACAAGAGGACAAAGTTCTCATGAGATGGTCAATATGGATTTTCTTTTTTAGCTGCTTAATATGGTGAGTAACACTGATTAGTTTTTAGGTGTTAAACTCACTTTTTGCTGCTGTAATAACCCCAAGAGTTTGTATAGAATTGGTATTTTTTTTTCTTTCTTTGATGTTTGGTAGAATTCACAGTTGAAGCATCTGGACCTTGAGTGTTCTTTGTGGTAATATTTTTTAACTATAAATTCAATTTCTTTAGTAGATGTAGGTCTATTCAGATTATTGATTTGTTTTTGAATGAGTTTTGTTAGTTTTTACCTTTTAAGGATTTCTTTCATTTCACTTAAGTTGTCACACATTCACTGACATAACATTTTTCATGTCATGTTTTTCCTTTTTAAATATGTATGGTCTATCATTATGGACTCATTCCTGATATTAATAGCTTATGCTTTTCTTTTCTTTTTCTTGATCAGGCTGGCTAGAGGCTAATCAATTTCATTGATTGTTTCAAAGAACCAACCTTTTATTTAATTGATTTCTCTCAATTTTTTGTATTCTATTCTATAGATAACTACTCTTCATTATTTTCTTCCATCTAGGTTGTGTTTAATGCATTTTTAAAAAATTTCCTAAGGTAAAAGATGTCCTTGATTTGAGATTTTTTGTCTTTCATAATATAAAATTTTAGTGCTATAATTTTCTAAGTACTATGTTAACCATCTACCACAAATTTTAATAGGTAGTGCTTTAATTTTCATACAGTGAAAGTTATTTTCTAATTTGTCTTTTGATTTCTTCTTTGATACATGTTATTTATAATTGTGTTTTATAAGTTCCAAATATTTTCAGATGTTTTAGAGTTCCTTCTATTATATCTGATTTACGTTATGAACAGAGAACATACTATGACTTGAATCTTTTTAAATTTATTAAGCCTTGTTTCTCTGGCTCAGAATGTGATCTACTTAGGTAAACGCTCCATATGCACTTGAAAAGAATACATATATAATTTTTTGTGGTATGGTGGAATTTTCTATAAATGTCAATTCAGTCAAGTTGATTGATAGTGTTGTTCTGTATCAGTTCTGAATTTTGGTCTATGTGTTCTATCAGTTATTGAGAGAGGAGCACTAGTACCTCCAGATGGGTTTGTCCATTTCTTCTTTGCAGTTGCATCAATTTTTTCATATATTTTTAATCTCTCGTGTATGTTATATTTTATTTTAAAAAAGATCTTTTTGAGAATGAAAAGGGGCTCTGATAATAATTACACTGTAACGGTAGACATAAATCTCAATTGTCCTGGCAATATGGGTACATTTATTCAATCTACTTAAAAAGTGGCAGAGATCTGTTTTTTTCTGATGTAATATGAGTCTGTAGGTGAGAAGTACTGGACTCGTGTGGTGGCTGCACTTCACCAAGGTCAGAGCTGCTCTGTCTCTCTGCTTTGCTGTCTGTCTCAAGGCTCCTATCTCAAGGTTGTCCTATTGCTCGTAAGATAAGAGCTTGAATTTCATGCTCAAAGCCCTAGATTTCTCATTCTCACTGGTCATTAAATTACAAAGTTCTGCATATTTTCTTTACCTAAACTAGTGCACTCAACAAGAAAGATTCACAGTGTATAATTAGAAATCCCTATTACTTTTTTCACTAGTACCTGCTTTAACTTATTGCTGGCAGTTGCATGAAAATTAAGCCAGTCTCAACGAGTTTTCTGATCATTGTTAGACAATAGTCTTCTAGTTTCTTCTAGACATAGAAACAGTCTGAATTTTGTAATTTATTACTCTAATTCAGTTTCATAATCATATCTGAAAAAGAGTTCCTGTCTTTGTTAAAATTGAAGCCTTTCCCCGCTACTGGTCCTGTTGCAGTCTCACTGCCAGCGGCAGGAAAAGGGTGGATAGAGTTGCTCTTTGTTGCTGCTCCTCAGCCCCTGTCTTGCTAGCTGCAGTTTTTGATACTTTGAAGTCAAGATAGGGAAAGGGGAAGGAAAAGAGAAGAGGGGTATGGGGAGCGAAGGAAGAAAATCAGCTGTTGACTTTTACTAGCCTGATAGCCTACCTGCAGTATTTTCTGAGCTTGGCCGATGTGCAGAGCAAATCCCTTGTACCAATGCAGGTGTTACACCTGAAGTTTGCCTGAACTGCATGAATTCATTACCTTTCCAGCTGAGAGCTTTAACTTAGTTCTTAGCCAGATCCCGTAATGCCCTGTAGGAATTCACAGTGATGCAATAACAGCATTAGATTTCTGCTTTTAAATCAGTGCCTTACTACAGTGCTGAAAATGGAATGGAAGAGATTATGAGCAAATATGAGTCAGGATACAATAATGAGAGTTCAGTCAAGATAGGACATAAGTCGAACCGTGATGGTAGAAACAGAAATGGAAATAGCTGGATTCATTCAAAAAGGTTAAAGTTTATAGAACTTTGTGTTTTCTTGGACATAAGAATGAGCAACAAGAAAGTTTTAGAGCTAAATCGCAGTTTTGGGCTTTTACCATTGGATTGATGATGGTACATACAGCAAAATATGAAAGCTGAATAGGGCCTGGTATATGCAGGAAGATTACAAGTTCCATGTTGGATCCATGGAATTTTGGTTACCAGTGATTCATCCATGTGGAAATGATGAACATTAGTGAGAATACTAGACGAGATCCCAGAAGAGAAGCTTGAGCTGAAAACAGACATTTGTGAGTCATCAGTGTGTGATCATTAGAACACTGGGAGCTGAAGGTGACCACCTCCAGAGAAAGTATTACGTGTGAATGGAAGTCTGTGACCGAGTACAGGTGGACGCTATCGTAAAAAGTTAAGAAGAGGAGGATGAGCCTACAATGGAGCACAGGGAGTGGCCTCTGAGTTAGACAAAGAGCTAGGAGATGGGGTTGTCACAGAGGTCAAGAGAAGAGAGTGTATTAAGATAGAGGTATCCACTGGCAGTCAAAGGCTGGCAGGAGAGTAAGGTGGGCTCTGAGCATCGTGTACTGGAATGCTCTGCTGATGATGGGGACATTTTGGTTTAAAGCTGGAAGTACAAGGCTTGTTCCAGTAGGTTGAGAAGACGAAAGGAAACAAGGAGATAGACACTGTGAGTGTAGAAAATGTTTTGAAAAATGTGCAGAGGAAGGGTAAGAGAGAGCTCAGGGGTAACCAGAGTGGGAACTAAGGTCAAATTTTGCTACATTAGTCTTTAATTAAATATTATGTATGTGTTAGAATCATGTTGTCAATGAACCTGGAATTTTCATGGACAAATTTTCAGGATAAAATAGGAATAAAATAAGAAGACTCTTATATATACAATCATATGCCATACGATCAACAGTTTGTTGAGTCTAAAGAGGCAGGACCTCACATGCCGAGGAACCTCAGACAGGAAGGGCTGACCGTAAAGTTATAGGGCTGCTCTGAGGGCCAGCATCCCAACCGCCACATCGTTCAAGGGTTAGGACTGTGTAAGTAACGTGGAGATGACTTAAAGTATACGGGAAGGTGTGTGTAGGCTGTGTGCAAATACAAAGTTCCTTTATTTACTGTATAAGGGTCTGGAGCACCCACGGATTTTGGTGACCTTCAGCTTCCTGGAACCAGTCTCCTGCAGATACTCAGGGATGACTGTTAATTTTTAAATGGCATTTCTTGAATGCAGCCCCAAGATTTCATTACCCAAAATTATTCATGAAAATTCCTTCTTTTCATCTTTCCTTTTCCCTTCCTCCTCCTTCTTATCTTCTTTCTTCTC
Organism: Okapia johnstoni; assembly: GCA_024291935.2. Classification (NCBI taxonomy): domain Eukaryota; kingdom Metazoa; phylum Chordata; class Mammalia; order Artiodactyla; family Giraffidae; genus Okapia; species Okapia johnstoni. Next base: position 5,539,327 of record CM044327.1, read on the forward strand.
TAACTCATCTCTTATCTATCTCTGTATGCCACACATTTAGATCCACATTCATCTATCCATCTATTATCTATTATTCTCCCAGGGGAAAGGGTAGGGGATAGATTGGGAGTTTGGGGTTGATATGTGTGTACTAATATACAGTATTGAAAATAGATAATCAACAAGGACCTACTGTATAATACAGGGAACTCTGCTCTATATTGCATAATAACCTGAATGGGAAAAAAATTTTAAAAAGGAAGGAAACGTATATATGTATAAGTGAATCACTTTGCTGTAGACCTGCAACTGAAACAACATTGTTAATCAACTATGTCCAATATAAAAAAAATTTATTTTAATTTTTCACCTTTTTGCTACAGAATTTATGTCAGTTTGTAGTATTGCAACAGTATGTAAGTTAAAGTCAATTAACAGGATAATAAGCTTAGGAAAATATAATGAAGAAGGACTAAAGAGTGAAGAATAAAAATATGTGAATTAAGTGTCACATATATAGCTGAATTACTTTGCAGTGATCATTATTTGTAGTCAGTCAAATAGTCAAGTGGCTGTTTATGTTTAAATACAACCTTAAATTCATGACAGAATATATTTAACCATTCATTTTTTTCACAGGTTATTTTTGAGGTTTTGTTTTAAAGAAAACAAGATATTTTAGGAACTTCAATATAACAAAATGGCATGCACACAAATATATAGTTGATTTAGAATTGAAATGATTTCATCCATAGTTGTTATGCTTTAGGATACAGATAAGCTGCAAAAGAAATAACAGGAAATGCCTCTTTTCTGAAGGAACACTGTAAAATACTCCAGATAACATCACTTGCCATTTGCGTTGAATAGGTCCTTTAGAGTTGACAGCATACATGAACAATTACAGTGTACTTTATTTTTCCTACAGTAATCTATTGTTTAGTAAAATAACATTTATTTTGAGAGAAATTCACATAACATTGTCATGTTTAAAAATGATCGTATCTAAGAAGACGTTAATAATTCTGAATTTGAATATCTATAAACCAGTTTACCCAAAAGTCATACTGGCAAATGAAAATCCCTTTGAGATTATTGATTGGCAGAAAATATGGCATGAGTTTCTTAATTTTGAATTAATTTTTTAAGCTTGTGCCTTTTCACTTCTTTTCCATGTATAATCCGAGCTCCTAAATTCATCTAGATAGAACAAAAGGACAGGTTGTGGATAGAAGTCCAGGTGGAAACTGCAGATGTCACAGGCACAGAGTCTGGGAAAGCCTATATTCAAATCATTTTGAAATTAAGATACATAAATACTTTGCCTCAGAAACAACCTTGATAAGCTTTTTTCATTACCATCTTTGAGAATAATTGTTTCTTACATTTGTCTAAATAGTTCATAAACATCTCAAAGTAAATTTCACCTTGAATCCTCACCCATAGACATTCCTTTAAAGAAAGTTTACTCAACTTACTCTTAATCGCCAGGATAGCTTATATTCAGCTTCTTGTTAATTATAGTCTCTTGAATGTATTATTTTAGTTGATCCTTCTATATCTTTATTGGGTCTTTATTTTTTATTTTTTGTATTTACAGCTTATATCACTTAAAGTTTTACAAGTTAATTCAAAACTGATCCTACTATTTTCAAATTGGCCAAAGCAATTTTTATTTCTAATAGGACAGTAACTATAGCATTATTTAATTTTAACTCTGTTGAGACTTTTAAGTCTCTCTAGGACAGTGGATCTCAAAGTAGAGTCCCCAGACCAACAGCAACAGCATCACCTGAAATCTTCTTAAGATAGATTTCTTCTTAGAAGAAGATGCTCTCAGCCCAGCTCCAGAAGTCTACTAAATCAGAAACTCCCGGAGTGAGGCCCAGCAGTCTTGAACAAATCTCAGAGCTGAATCTGATGGACAGTGAAGTTTGGGAACCACTGATTTAAAAATCCCAACATTCAAGATGAACCCCAGACCAGTTACAGCAGAAACTCTAGGGGTGGGGATTGAATATCACTGTTCCTTAAAATACTCCCTTGTCATTTATATGCCAGTTTGATTAAGAACTATTACTCCGGGAAGTAATTCCCTAAGTCTGAGATACTGTGCTTCTGATCATATGATATATCTTTGTTCCTATTTGCTCAGTATCCTCTGTACCCAGCAGATGACAGGAGCTCTTGTTCTTTAGGTCAAGGAAATGTACTAACATGTTCAGACAGTTGAAACAGTAAAGCTTAGAAGGAATAAGTACTCAGAACCTGTTAATTTTTAATGATCACTTTGGGATCAGTACCTGTCATCAGATCACTTTTGCTTTCAATACCCAAATCAGTCCCCAGATTCTACCTTCTGCTTCTCTGATTTCCTCTTCTCCTCTCCAAACCCATATGAATTCTATTCCTGCTTATCTTTTTACCCATAGGTTTTACTCTATAAATTCCTTTATCCATACTATTAGTCTTTCAAAAATTCACATGGTCTTATGTTTCTGTTTTGCTTAAATCCCGTCAGCAGTTCTTTATTGGAGATAAAAATGCATGTGTATCCATGTAGCTGTTTTTCCATAGATTGATCTCCAGCATGGCCAATCTTCTAAGGATATTAAATCACTTGGAATTCTTTGAATAAGCTTTGCCTTTGATAATGTATAGCCCATTTTTTAGTTCTAATGGGTATTTCTTTAATGAATGAGTAAGGCCACCATTTAGTGTGTTACAATATAAACATTGGTGGTTTTAGCTTCTGGTAACTATGGGCTAAGCCAGCTGCAGATAACAATTATACAATCTGTCTCATTCCTGTACTCCCTCAAAACCTCCAACTGTTTGAAGTCACTGAGCGCGCTGCCAAAATCCAGCAGAAACTGGAGGAGTGTCTACTTTCCAAAGACAAAATGAAACGAACCTACACTATAAGAAATGCTAATAGAAGCTTGTTAGGCTAGAAGAAAATTAAACAACAGATAGAACTTGGCTCTAGGAACGGATGGCAATCACCAGAACTAGAAATATGTAATTAAATATTTTTTAAAAATTACAAATCTGTAAACGCTCACCCATATTTTAGATTCTTAGACCAAGCAATAATTGTAACACATTGAGGCATTTATAATGTGGAGAGTTGTAGCATATTTAACAAGGAGAACACAAAGAGCAAGTGTAAATGTAACTGTACTCTAGCAGGCTTCCTTTATTTTATATGAAGTAGGACAATATTAACGCTAGGTGGATTGTGTTCATTTAAAGATGCATACTGTAAACTCTAGAGCAACTGCTTTTAAAAAGGCAAAGGTGCACTGAAATGCCAATGTAACAGTCAAAATTAAATACTAAAAAATAATTTTATTATCACAAAAGAAGCCAGAAAATGAGGAACTGAGGAGGAGAAATCAAATAAGACCAAAAGAAAACAAATGGTAAAATGGCAGAGCTAAATCAAATCACAACAATAATTATATTAAAAGTAAATGATTAAATATTCCAGTTAAAAGGCAGCAATTTTCAGGCTGATTAAAGAATCAAGACCCAACTATACGTTGTCTATAAGAGACATACTTTAATTATAAAAACACAAACAGGTTAAAATTAGAATTTGAAAGAAAAAATGCCATGCGGAATCTAGTAATAAGAAATCCGGAATGTTTGTATTAAATGTGGGAGAAAATACACTTCTAAACAAGTTTTGCCAAAGGTAAAGAGGGATATTGATAAAATTACTGATGTATCAGGAAAACATACAAGTTATACGTATGTGTGATACTAATAATAGAGATTCGTAAAGGAAAAACGAACAAGATGAAATACAAATAGATAAATCCACAGTTAAATTGTTGGGAACTCCAGCACCACCTTTTCAGTAGAACAAGGAGACAAAAAATTTCCATAATGATTATAGGATGTGAATGACACCATTACTCATATTGGCCTAATTGACGCTACTAATCATGTTTATTAATCATATATGTGTGTGTATGTGTGTATATATATATATATATATATATATATATATATATAAATAAATATGCTGAGCCCTAAAAATTGCCCTAATACATTTCAATAAATTTTCAAAAATTGAAACCTTCCAGGGTATATTCTTTGGCTGTGATAGAATTAGATTAGAAATCATTAACAGTCTGGTATCTTAAAGTATAAAGTATTAAAGTATAAAAAGCCAAACTATTTGGTTATTTTAAAAGGAATACATTTCAGAATAACTTGTGGGTCAAATAGGAAATTAAAGGAATAATTAGGAAATTATTTGTTGTTAGGAGAATGGATAAAAAATTTTTTAGTATGTTTGTATGATAAGATTCTACTTATTAAAAATGAGCTACTGATAAATGGAACAGTATGAATCATTATCTTGAGCACTCTTTGAATGAAAGCAGTTAGTGTGAAATAATTTTGCAAAAAATTATGCTTCATTTATATGAAATTCTAGAACAAATAAAACTAATTTAAGCAGAAAAATTTTAGAACAATGTCCTTGGTGGTGGGGGCAAGGAAATAAGAACATTTTATTGGCAGATGGACTGTTCTGCATCATGTTGGGTCTGGGTTGCACAGCTGTATTCATTTGTCAAATCTTACTGCTAAGATTCCAGTGCCTTTTCATGTATCTTATACCCAAATTAGACCTATAATAATAATATGAATATGAATAATCCTTCTTCATACCCATAAAGTGATTGTCATTATTATTTTTTTTTGTTAATTGTTAATATTATGAGTGGAAAGTAGGAAATCAATCAAGGTACAGATGTAAGAAAGACAGAACTTCTATAATTATTGAAGCTGAGTAATGGAAGATGGAAATTCACTACATTTTTTTGTATGCATATGATATTTTCTGTAATTAAAAGTAAGAGAAAACGTAAACAGTGACCATCTCAGATGTTTTGAACACCGTTCAGTAATTAGATCATGAGAAAGGTATTCTCAAAATCAACACAAGGAAACATTAATGGTCCTTTTCCTCTAAATTTCTTCTGTGAATATTTTTCTGTTTTGTTTCAGGAAGCGTTTTGTTGCTAGGGATTTGAAGTAAAAATCTCAATGGTAACAATAAAAAATAAAATTAATAACCTAAGGATTAGCTATCCTTAATTATTATGTTGATATAGTCCAGAATAGACCACATACGTATTGTATATAGATCCATCTTTGCGTCACTCAACGTTTTATAAAGTTAATCTGATCCTGGGGGACGTTCTGGAGTAAACTTTTTGTTACATTTTTTCCCATTTTGTGGAGACTAGTATATAATACAGAAATGTAACCATTGTGAATGGTTATGTAAGAATTACTAAATTTATCTCCATCAGTCAAGCCCCTCTGAGGACTTCATTCTATTATAAAAGTAAATTAGATTACACTGACTTTCTTGTTCCTCACGATTTATGATGATTGCTGCCCAGTATATAATTCTATTAAAGATCATGTAAAATTGAATCTATAGGTTCTGTTTGCAGAATTTGAGAGTATGCTTTGTGGTTTTTGATTTGCTTTAGCCACAATCACTATTTGATACCTTATAACTCAGGAACTGAATTGTAAAGTTACCTGTCAATGACCCACCTTAGGCACAGGATGGAATCAAAAAATAAATTGGCATGAAATAGTACCAGTAGTATCAGGAAAGACCAATGGGTGCTCATTTCATGAGTCATGATCGTTATTTGTCACTTTCCCCTTTTCTCTGCATTTTGTATTTCTTTTGCCTTCAGGTAGCATGCCAGCTGGTCATAATTTGTTCAGTTCAGTCTCTCAATCATGTCTGACTCTTTGCGACCCCATGGACTGCAGCACACCAGGCCTCCCTGTCCATCACCAACTCCTGGAGTTTCCTCAAACTCATGTCCATTGAGTTGGTGATGCCACCCAACCATTTCATCCTCTGTAATCCCCTTTTCCTCCCACCTTCAATCTTTATAACATAAACTTTTATTCCTGCAAATCCTGAGCCCTTTTTGGTTCTGCCTCTGTGGGTTGCAGTAGACTTTAATAAACTTTTTTCTTTTTGAAAAAGTACTTTATTTTTAAAAAAGAGTATTCTGGGGTATGTAGTAAAATTGAGAGGAAGTAGATAGATATATTCCCCATATACATTCTGCCCTCATGCATGTATAGCATCTCCCATTATTAACCTCATTCATAAGAATGGTAATTTTTTCTTTTTTTTTACTAAGGATGAATGAACACAATTGACACATCATAGTCACCCTAAGTCCATAGTTTACTTTAGGGTTTACTTTTGGTGTTGTACACTTTATGGGTATAGGCAAAATTTATAACAGCATATGTCCATCATTGTAATACCATACAGAGTATTTTCACTGACTTAAAAACCCTCTGTGCTCTGCCTGTTCATCCTTATCCCCTCCCTACTCCTGACAACCACTGAACTTTTTACTGTCTTCTTAGCTTTGCATTTTCCCAGAGTGTCATATAGCTGGAATCATACAGTATGTTGCCTTCTCAGATTGGTTTCCTTCATTTAATGTTATGTATTTAAAATGCCTCCACATCTTCTTAGCTTGATAGCCCACTTCTTTTTCACACTGAATAATATTCCACTGCCTGGATGGACCACAGTTTGTTTATTCAGTCACCTACTGAAGGGCATCTTAGTTGCTTCCCAGGTTTGGAAATTATGAATAAAGGTACTATGAAGATCTGTGTGCAAATATCTGTGTAGACATAAGTTTTCAGCTCCTTTGGGTAAATACCAAGAGATGTGATTATAGATTGTATCATAAGAGTATGTTTTGGTGAACTTCTTACCCCTAGATGAGGCATTATCAGGAGGTGCCTTGCTAGTCAAAGGGTGGTCTTCCAACCAATAACCTGAGCATCACTGAGAAACTTATTAGAATTTTGGGGTCCAGTGCCCAACCGCAGACTCACTCAGCCTTAATCTGCACTTTTGCCGGATTCCCCAGGTGATTCATACCATGTTAACTGTTTCTTAAAATCCCCCTAGAGAATCATGGGGTCGCTAGTAATTGTACACGACTGAGCGACTTCACTTTCACTTTTCAGTTTCATGCATTGGAGAAGGAAATGACAACCCACTCCAGTGTTCTTGCCTGGATAATCCCAGGGATGGGGGAGCCTGGTGGGCTGCTGTCTCTGGTGTCACCCAGAGTCGGACATGACTGCAGCGACTTAGCAGCAGCAGCAGCAGAGAATCATGAGAGCTCTTGATGAGTTGCCTGGCACACCCCTCTCTCCCCTTCATCATCCTTATGTATCCTCACCAACATGATACCTCCCAGTGATGGCACTGAGTTCATATGTCTGAGACATTTTATACAGCATGGGAACTAGGGGTGCTTCTAGTCAGAGGCAAAGTAGCAGCTCTCCAAGTGGAGGGGATTGAGGGGGCAGTAAGCCCCACATGTCCCCACTACCGTTAGAGGAGTCTGGCATCCCTTTTATTTAAGCAGCGGTGTTGAAGCTGTGCTCTGTAGGTGCTGGTGTCCTACTGAGGGTCACAGGCACAGCTGAGGCAGGCGGCTCCCTGCTTCACCCTGGGCAGCTCCTTCTGTGCCCATCTGATATATTAGAGTTCTACTTATGCTTTCTTTGGGAGAAAAATACGAGTTTCTGCTAAATAAAGGAAAAAGTTAAAAAATCTCTAGTGTGTCACATAACCAAAAGCTATTAAATTACATATAGTTCTCAGGAGAGGTAACATATTAACCTATTATCCCTTATTGCTTCCAAGAAATATTCAGTTTTTCAGATTCACCTCTCAGAGAGATCAGGGTGCTGAAAAATTAGTTTAGAAAGTTAATTTTTAATAGGAAAAACCATAATAAGACCAGCCCAACTCTGATATGTAGCAGAGAAACCTGAACCATCAGAGAATTATCTATGGGGCCAGGTAAGGATAAGGAAAAGGTTAAGGGAGACATGTGTGTATCTGTGTGTACACATGAATACAGAGATCCCATTACACACTTTTTTAAAACTAAATTTCCTCTTGGACTCAATAAACAATATCACATAGTATTTTCCTTTTAGAGAACCACAGCCTGAAGTTTTCTTCAAGCTCACTCTTACTAAAAGACATAGTTTGCCAAAGTAACTGGCTTATTCTTATCCTTTGGTCACTATGAATATTTCATCAGATTATCTTTCTCACTTTTCTCTGTCTGCCATAAAGCTCATTGCCAAATGTTTGGCCTACCTCCCGCAATGATGAAGCAAATTAAGTAGTATTGACCCAGCTTTTCCTTAACTGCATCTTATTTCATTATTATTGTTTTCTCAGTGGCCACTGGTCCTTCTTGACCTGCTCTCAAAGTCATGCTGTATGTTACTTTAGATTTTTACCATGTCTTATTTTTATCAATATTTGTGTCTAAAGAGTAATTATGTCTAAAAGTAAAAAAAAACTGTGACTGCTTCTAAGAAAATATTCTGTGAAATTATTATTTTTACAAACTGTACTTGTGTTTATAAAATGGAAAAAGACATGCAACGAAAAAACAAGTTTGTGCAGTTATAAAAGGGACACCTTCTATCCTTTGTGACTTGGGTGGCTCAGACGGTAAAGAATCTGTCTGCAATGTGGATTCAATTCCACAGTTCGACCCCTGGGTTGGGAAGATCCCTTGGAGGAGGGCATGGCAACCCATTCCAGTGTTCTTGCCTGGAGAATCCTCATGGACAGAGGAGCCTGACGGGCTGCAGTCCATGGAGTTGCAAAGATTCAGACACAACTGAGTGACTAAGCACAGCATAGCACAGTAATTGTAGGAGTTGTTTTAAAACACTGGTTGTATTGGAGATAGCAAACTTAAAAATCAGCTTATATCACAAATCAGACACATGAATTCTATTGCATCAGATTAATTAGGGGCTGTATACTTAGTAATATATAGTATTTAAAAGTTTGGTTTTTTAAAATGGATATCTCAATATTAAAATTATCTGTAACATGTTGTATGACCTAGGTTGACATCCTCTTCCTAGGTAAGGAATAATCGAAGTAGGAACTTATTTGGGGATGGAGAAGCAGGAACAGTAATCGGTAGAATAATGTTAATTATAGTTTCACTCTCTGATTTTATACTACTACCCCAATCCAAACCCCGAATCTGGGACAGAGTGGGCCTGAAATTTATCCCCAACATGCTGTCCTAGCCAGCCCTCATCTATTTTTAATAACTTTTTATTTTCTTAATAAATTATAAGGCTACATATCAAAACTATGTAAATAAGCTAACCCTGGCTTTTTCATGTATCAGCGCTCAGTGAGAATGAAAAATAAGATGATTACCTGCAGTCATTAAAATTCTATATCAACCCTTGTCCTTAGAAACATAATGTAAGCCACAAGGATAATTTTAGATTGTCTCATAGCTGTCTTATTATGAGCAAGAGTAAGTGAAGTTAATTTTAATAATATATTTTTATTTTATTTTATATATTTTATATAAAATATATTTTACTTTACTCAGCACATCTAAAATATTCTCATTTCACCCTGAAATCTGTAGAAAATTATGAATTGGACGCTTATTTTATAGCCTTTTTATCATACTAAGTCTTCAGCATCTGGTGTGTATTTACAGTTACAGCACATCTCAATTTGGACTGGCTACATTTCAAGCATTCAGTAGCCACCTGGCTCCCATAACCCAATTCACGTTTTTCATCCCTCACACTAACTCTGAAGTAGCTACAAGATTTCAATGTTTCTGTTCTTGAGCAACTCACATTCCAATTTTCAGTTCCTTGGTTTCTTCAAATCCACTCATTTCATCTCTCCTCAGCTTTTACCATTCTCCCTGAGGGCCGCACAGTGGACGGCATTCACTGGAACTTCACTCCTCTGAGGTCACGCTTGGCTATGCTCTTCTCGGGCCCATCTTTTCCACTTGGCTGGTGCCTTGTCTTTGCTCTTTGACCACATGAAGAATACAGCCCCTCAAACCCTCCAGTTCCTCCTTTTAGTCCCTCTCTTCTGCCTCATCACATTTATTTACTGAGCCTGGGTGGTCCAAGTTCAAAGAGCCAGGTCTGAGGATGGTCTAAGGAACAGATGTCTCGAAGGACTCAGAATTGCCTCTCCTAATGTGGGATTCCCTCAGAATGTATGCTTTGCCTGTCTTCTCTTGTTTCCTCTTTACTGACAGACCCTTAATAGACCTGTCCACACTGTTTTACTTCAAAGGTGCTCAGATATCTCCACATGCTAGGATTAGCTCAGCTTCCTTTCAAGCTGCCACATGCCTCCATAACCCTTTCAGGGTGATTTCATCAGCCCCAAGGTTTTAAATATTACACTTTCTGCTAGCTCGAGTGTCATTGTTTCCAGTCCGGTCTTACCTCTTTAACCCACGTAGTTTTGTGTCCTCCTTGATTTTTCCAGTTATTATTACTTTCTCTCTGATCCTTGTCTTGTATTTTCTCTCTGGCTTAATGTCTTTCCTATCAGGCTCCCCAAATAGAAAACTGGGAGTTATCCTTTGACCACTGTCCTTTTACCCTTGATCTTATGCCTCCTTGCTAGTTTCAACTCTCTGACTTTCATTCTGGGATCTCCCAAGAGGAAATATCAGTGATTGGTCCTGCCTACTAATCTCTGGGGATTTCCTCTAAAGGAAGAGGAAATAGAATCTTGATTGTTTCTTTCACAGGCAGCTCCTTGCTCTTTTGCAGAGTGTCCCAGCTCTTTCCCAGAAAATGTCAACTTGCTCTGGATACCAAAGAGTGGGCAGCCAGCAACCTCTGTCAACACCCACAGTTTGCTCCTGTGGGCAGATTACAGCTATGACAACAATAAGACAGCTCTTAAATAAAGTGACCTATCAGTCATCAAGTTCTGGTACTTCTACTTCAGAAACCTCTCTTGAATTTCTCCTCTGTTCTCTCCATTCATAGTCAGTGGCTTGGTTTGGGTCCTGACATGTAGACTATTACAAATGACATCAGTATTGGTTGTTGTGGGTCCAGGTGGCAGAGCACCTGCCAGGCTGTTGTGAATACATCTCTTTGTAAATTGTAAAACTGATTCTATTATTCTCATGCTGGAAACAGTTTATTAGCTCTCCATTGCCTATGTCAAATTTTCACAGACGTTATTTTAAAGTAGAACAACTTTCAGAAACATTTTTAGAAATAAAATTAGCAGTTATACTCAATATACAAAGGAAACTAAATTTATCAAGGAGCCTCATGAGAGACTGCATTTGTGAGAATCTAGACTTGCCCCATTTTTTTCAGAAGGATTGTACCTGAAAATGACTGTAATTCACTGAAAACTTTCACTGATGCTTTGGAAAGAGGGAAATACAGGAACCCTAAAATCAATGAAGGAAATTTCACTCAGAGGGATGAATGCAAGACAATTGAGCCTACTTTTCCTGGAAATAACATGTAATTTCAGGTCTTCTGTAATTTTTTGGTTTAAAAGGAAAATATGACTCTCCTAAATGAACTGCTGGGAACTAAGAAGGCTATGAAAGCTTACCCTGTAAGAAGCAGATCCTGAAGGAATTCTGACCCCGCCCTCAGGAGGCCATCCTGCTATCCTAGGAAAGAATTGATGAAACATGTGTAATGATAAATTTTTTAAAAAATAATTCATACTTGTTTTTAGTAAATATTGAAATTATTTTATCTCCTCATAGTCTAAGAGTATTTCAGGTTTGTTTATTCTTTGAAAAGATTTTGAGAAACATCTATTCTAAACTTACATGGAGAAGAAAAGTCATAGTCTTAAAATTTTAATATGATTATATCTGTCAGTACTGTTTTTCAAATTTTTTTTTTTTCCTGAATGGCTTGATTTTGTTTTCATTGACTGAACTATCAAAATGGCCTCAGCAATGGTGAAGGTAGACAATATTAGAATTAGAAAGCTTCAAATTTTCAGGATTATAGCCATTAAAAAGGAAATATCCAAATAAAAAATCTTTTCTAATAAAAATTTAGAATCTAAGTACATACTCTAAAATAGAATTTAAAGAAACTGTTTTTTTGTAAAAGATTACAAATGTGGGGCCAAGTTATAGACATTTTCATATTTTAAATATTGGCATTTATTTTGGAAACTCATGCTGATTTTTAAATTGAGTTCATTGATTCTCCCTGACAGTTTCAGTTGTGGTCAATGTGTTTATTTAAGAAAAACCAAAGAGTATGGATGTAGAATTATTTAGAGAAGAGTTTCTTGTGAAATATTCTTGGCAAAACACAGGTGGTAAAAGAATAGTAGGTTTTCTGAAAGAAATACTTGCTTTTCTCCTGGTATTTAATTGAAAAAATTTAAAATAATGTCACTTTACTTGAAAGTTATTTTATTGTTCTTGCAATAGCTATAATCAGTCAACCCAAAGAAGCAAACTTTGGGTATTGGCAGAGATTACTGACTGTTCCATTCCTTGAAATACAGCAACTCAATATTTACTGGGAAAGAGCTGGGAAACTTTGCAAAAGAGCAAGGAACTACCTGTGGAAAAAAGCAGTCAAGATCCTATTTCTTCTTGCTTTTAAGGAAATAGCCACAGAGACTAGTAGACAGGAAAGAGTGCTTTGATTTTTCTCACTGGCGATCCCAGCCTGATAGAGAGGGAGTTGAACCTGGCAAGCTGGCACAGAGTCAAGACCTAGATTGTTGTGGGGAAGGGCGGATTGTGGAATCAGTAGTCCTGAAGCCAGAAATCTCTCTCGGTCCAGTCTTAATTTACCTGCCTGATGTTAAGAGTTTACTTTGTGTTTAACAGCCATGAACAAATTATTTTTTTTAAATATAAAGGTGGTAGTCCGGATGTCTAAAAGTATAGCATGATCATCGCTAAGTGTAACTTTGGAAGGGGCAGAGCAAGGAGATCCACTTACCTCTCTCTTCTCCCAGAGTTACCTTTCAGAGGTCTTTCTAGACTGGCAGGGAGACGACCGTAACCGCAGAGCATTGCGGGGTGGCCACATGCAGTACCTGGTACTGCAGTGGTGACTCTTTCTCCAGATCTTTCTCCTGAGGACTGCCCGGTGCATCAGGTTTCTGTGGCAATGTCAGGAGCTCCCGAAGGCTTCCTTGCTGTAAGTGGTACCTAAAGCTGGACGTGGCAACAGTCATCTTCAGGTGTCTAGTTTGGCAGTATCTGATCCAAAGTAACCAACCAGCATCTGATAGTTCCATAATGTCCTCCGACATCAACGTGGTGTTCCTGAATTCTGACGCTTCTAATTCAGGAGCAACGGTGTCCGAATTGTATGATGAACACACCCAAGTTAGTGGGATTATCCAAGAAAGTGCAATCACATTATTTTCATTAGTGAAAGAATTACGATCTTTTTGGCCTTCCATGTAATAAAGCAGAACATAAAGGTTTATGCATGTGTTCTTATAATATGGGCTTTATCCTTGTGTGGGGCTATGATGTTTATTATGAATTTATCCAAGAAGAGCGAACATGCTTGACCCAGTTGGACGTGCTAAAGAGAAAGACCAGATGTACTTTTTCATTTACATGGACAAATTAAATCCAGACTTGAGTTGACAAATAGGATTAATAATTAAGTCTATATCATGTTTAAGATAAATTTTATTAATGATTAGGGAATGATATAGGAAATTCAGAAAATTATTTATCTAACAATGTTCTTTTAACTGCAACTGATTAAAATAATTAATTGACACACCGTGCTTGGAGACTATGTACTATATGGTATATACTTTTTAGTCTGTAGGTGGGCAGTGCTTTTCTGTTAAAAAAGTTTGAGTATTAAGTACGACATTTGGTTTTTCTTGGGCTTCTCTGGTGTCTCAGAAGGTAAAGAATCAGGCTGCAATGCAAGAGACCCCTGTTCAATCCCTGGGTCAGGAAGATCCCCTGGAGACGGGAATGGCTACCCATTCCAGTATTCTGGCCTGGAGAATCCCATGGACAGAGGAGTCTGGTGGGCTACAGTCCCTGGGGTCGCAGAGTCTGACATAACTGAGAGACTAATACTTTCACTTTTGGTTTTCATTTTGATCTTAAATAAATATTCTGAAATAAGAAATGAGGTCTTATCTTACAGAAAATGAATCCTAACAAAAGCATCGACTGCACCTTGCCTTTCAGAGTAACCGTGGGACTGCTAAAGCAGTAATAGTTTTAACGTTGGCCCCTAAACCTTCCTGTGATTGTTTGGACACGTTGCATCAGCTGCTAGTACCCATGCCATGGGATAATTCAAACAGCAAAATATGTCAATGTGATGTACTTGCCTTCTAAATGACTATTATATTTTACTTTTCATGCTTATGTACATTGAAGAATTGGATAAAATGTTACCTGAGGTTCATCATAAGGATGAATTTTATCTAATGGCTCCAGGAAAGAATATAGGACAGTTCCCCCTGAACCTTGATCAAAATTAGCGATGCTGGGTTTACCAGTTACAGTCACATTAGGTCACTTCCCACAGAAATACAATGGAACCATAAGACAAGGAAGGAGCAGAAATCCTGGTGGACTGTTATCCTTGAGTTTGTTGTAAAAACAAAGAAAAAGTGGAATTCCCTAAACCTGTCAGCACCATAACAGCTCAGTTCTCTTCACTGAAGATTACGTGAGGATGGCTAATCTTGTTTTCTAGACACTTAGCTCTCATTTTCCTGAGGATCTTTACTTCCCATTTTGCCTGAGAGTCTCTTAAACAGAAAATTGTGTTTTAAAGTGACTCTTCAGTGATACAGACACAATAGTCTCGAATACATCAGTGTCACAGTAATTGTGTTCAGAAGTTGAGATAAGTTTAACACTACACAGCATGCCCTGAATGTCTTTCCCCCAAGTGGCCTAAGGCACATAATTTTAGTGACAAACTCACTGATATTTTAACTATAGTAACTATCACAAAACAGCCATGTTAAATGGAAATACGATAAGATATATCAAGAATAAAATAGGAAATGTAGTTTTTTCTTTTAGAAGCATTAGAGATGCTCCATTGAAACTTAGTTTCGGCTCACTTTTCCTTGCAGTTAAATATATGATCCAGGGGTAAGCACCTCATTGCTGACTGGGGGCCATAGGTTGGGGGCTTCTGCCTCTGCGCTGCCACATACCTACCTGCCAGGAGGCTTCTGAAAGGTCAGTTAGCCCAGCCTGGAGCTCACACTTTACAGAGCTACATTTTCTCCTCTGAGCCCTGTGTCTGTCTACACAGTGTGGATTAAGAGCATTTTAAAAATAAACTCCATCTTCCCTTAAAGTTGACTGATAACATGGAGGTAAGTAATCAGTTTAAGAGAGTATTGAGACCTCTTTCATCAAAGATCAGATGCTTTGGATTATACATCCCTGAACTTGAATCAGAGCTCTGCCTGTCACTGGTTCTATGAATTTAAGGGTGTTATTTGTTTCCTCTCTTGAGAAAACGGAAGGAAAACACTACACTTTGAAGCGACTTTAAGTGACCACTGGTGTGGACTGAATGTCCGCCCTCAAAGATTGTGTGTTGGGATTCTGTTCCTCAGGGTGATGATGGGGAGGTGATGTTGGGGAGGTGATTAGGTCATGAGGGTGAAGCCCTTGTGAGTGGGATGAGTGTTCTTATAAAAGAGACCCCACAGAGATCTGGCATCTTCCTCCATGTGAGGACACAGAGAGGAGAAGCCACCTGTGAACTAGGAGGGTGTCACTCACCAGATACTGTGCCTGCACCCTGGACTTTCCAGTTGCTGGAACTTATCTATAAGCCACTCTTTCAGGAAGTGGCATTTTGTGATAGTAGCCCACCAGGTCTAAGAAAACCACATGCAAGATTTTCGACACATTGCAGCCAAGGTGCATTTATAAGGAAAATAAGATTGGTATTGGCTTGTTTAAAATACCCCGTCACACTTAGAAAATATTTAAACCCTTTCCGGATCCCCAGAGCCCTCCGATCTGACTCAGTACCATCTAGACTCCTTGTCCATCCCTCTGCCTCTCAGGGATCAGGCCCTGGATTTCTGACCTCTTTCCACCACTCAGCAGCTGAACGAGGCCCATGCCGCCTTGCCTGTTTGAGGAGCTCCCTTTGTAGGCTTCCTGTGTGTCTGCTGCCTTCTTGTGTTCTACTTCTCAAATCCTCCTGGTGCCCTTCTAGGGCCACAACGGCAGCTAAATCAACTGGGATCTCCATGGCAACACCACCTGCACTGTCTAGTTGAAATTCAGTTTCAACTATAGGATTAACGCAAAGATCAGTAACTGTCCCTTGCCACTCAAATGTAAGCTGTGTGAGAACCTGCATACTCAGTCACTTCAGTCATATCCAGCTTTTTGCGAGCCCATGGACTGTAGCCACCAGGCTCCTCTGTCCATGGGATTTTACAGGCAAGAATACTGGAGTGGGTTGCCATGCCCTCGTCCAGGGGATCTCCCCAACCCAGTGATCGAACCCACATCTCCTGCCTTGCAGGTGACTTCTTTACTGCTGAGCCACCAGGAAAGCCTGTGTGAGGGCTCAGTTCAGTTCAGTAGCTCAGTTGTGTGCGACTCTTTGCGACCCCATGAACTGCAGCATGCCAGGCGTTCCTGTCCATCACCAACTCCCGGACTCATGTCCATTGAGTTGGTGGTGTCATTCAACCATCTCATTCTCTGTCATCCCCTTTTCCTCCTGCCTTCAATCTTTCCCAGCATCAGGGTCTCTTCAAATGAGTCAGTTCTTCAAATCAGGTGGCCAAAGTATTGGAGTTTCAGCTTCAGCATCAGTCCTTCCAATGAGTATTCAGGACTGATTTCCTTTAGGATGAACTGATTGGATCTCCTTGCAGTCCAAGGGACTCTCAAGAGTCTTCTCCAACACCACAGTTCAAAAGCATCAATTCTCCAGCACTCAGCTTTCTTTATAGTCCGACTCTCACATCCATACATGACTACTGGAAAAATCATAACTTTGACTAGATGGACCTTTGCTGACAAACTAATGTCTCTGCTTTTTAATATGCTGTCTAGGTTTGTCATAACTTTTCTTCCAAAGACCAAGCATCTTTTAATTTCATGGCTGCAGCCACCATCTGCAGTGATTTTGGAACTCCCCAAAATAAAGTCTGTCACTGTTTCCATTGCTTCCCCATCTATTTGCCATGAAGTGATGGGACCAGATGCCATGATCTTACTTTTCTGAATGTTGAGTTTTAAGCCAACTTTTTCACTCTCCTCTTTCACTTTCATCAAGAGGCTTTTTAGTTCTTCTTCACTTTCTGCCATAAGAGTGGTGTCATCTGCATATCTGAGGTTATTGATATTTCTCCCAGAAATCTTGATTCCATCTTGTGCTTCATCCAGCCCAGCGTTTCTCATAATGTAATTTGCATACAAGTTAAATAAGCAGGGTGACTATTTACAGCCTTTACGTACTCCTTTCCCGATTTGGAACCAATCTGTTGTTCCAGGTTCGATTCTAACTGTTGCTTCTTAAACTGCATATAGATTTCTCAGGAGGCAGGTCAGATGGTCTGGTATTCCAGTCTCTTTAAGAATTTTCCAGTTTGTTGTGATCCACACAGTCAAAGGCTTTGGCATAGTCAATAAAGCAAAAGTAGATGTTTTTCTGATACTCTCTTGCTTTTTCTATGATCCAATGGATGTTGACAATTTAATCTCTGGTTCCTCTGCCTTTTCTAAATCCACCTTGAACATCTGGAAGATCACGGTTCATGTACTGTTGAAGACTGACTTGGAGAATTTTGAGCATTACTTTGCTAGCGTGTGAGATGAGTGCCATTGTGCAGTAGTTTGAACATTCTTTTTGGCATTGCCTTTCTTTGGGATTGGAATGAAAACTGACCTTTTCCAGTCCTATGGCCACTGTTGAGTTTTCCAAATTTGCTGGCATATTGAGTGCAGCACTTTCACAGCATCATCTTTTAGGATTTGAAATAGCTCATCTGGAATTCATCACCTGCACTAGCTTTGTTCCTAGTCATGCTTCCTAAGGCCCACTTGACTTCCCATTCCAGGATGTCTGGCCCTAGGTGAATGATCACATCATTGTGGCTATCTGGGTCATGAAGATCTTTTTTGTACAGTTCTTCTGTGTATTCTTGCCACCTCTTCTTAATATCTTCTGCTTCTGTTAAGGCATACCATTTCTGTCCTTTATTGAGCCCATCTTTGCATGAAATTCTCCCTTGTTATCTCTAATTTTCTTGAAGAGATCTCTAGTCTTTCCCATTCTATTGTTTTCCTCTATTTTTTTGTATTGATCATTGAGGAAGGCTTGCTTATCTCTCCTTGCTATTCTTTGGAACTCTGCATTCCAATGGGTTTATCTTTCCTTTTACCCTTTACCTTTCACTTCTCTTTTTTCTGAACTCTTTTTAAGGCCTCCTCAGACAACCATTTTGCCTTTTTGCATTTCTTTTTCTTGGGGATGGTCTTGATCCCTGCCTCCTGTACAATGCCAGGAACCTCCATCCGTAGTTCTTCAGGCACTCTGTCTATCATATCTAATCCCTTGAATCTATTTCTCACTTCCACTTTCTAATGGTAAGGGATTTGATTTAGTGGACTTCCCTACACTCTACAGTTTAAGTCTGAATTGGGCAATAAGGAGTTCATGATCTGAGCCACAGTCAGCTCCCGGTCTAATTTTTGCTGACTGTATAGAGCTTCTCCATCTTTGGCTGCAAAGAATATAGTCAATCTGATTTCGGTATAGACCATCTGGTGATGTCCATGTGTAGAGTCTTCTCTTGTGTTGTTGAAAGAGAGTGTTTGCTATAGCCAGTGCTTCTCTTGACAAAACTCTATTAGCCTTTGTCCTGCTTCATTCTGTACTCAAGGCCAAATTTGCCTGTTATTCCAGGTGTTTCTTGACTTCCTACTTTTGCATTCCAGTCCACTATAATGAAAAGGACATCTTTTTTGGGTGTTAGTTCTAGAAGGTCTTGTAGGTCTTCATAGAACCCTTCAACTTCAGCTTCTTCAGCATTTACTGGTTGGGCACAGACTTGATTACTGTGATATTGAATGCTTTGCCTTGGAAATGAACAGAGATCATTCTGTGTTTTTGAGATTTCAGACTCTGAAATTTCAGAGATTTCAGACTCTTTTGTTGACTATGATGGCTACTCTATTTCTTCTAAGGGATTCTTGTGCACAGTAGTAGATAAAATGGTCATCTGATTTAAATTCACCCATTCTAGTCCATTTTCGTTCGCTGATTCCTATAATGTCGATATTCACTCTTGCCATCTCCTGTTTGACCACTTCCAATTTGCCTTGATTCATGGACCTAACATTCCAGGTTCCTATGCAATATTTTTCTTTACAGCATCGGACTTTACTTCCATGACCAGTCACATCCACAACTGGGTGTTGTTGTTGCTTTGGCTCCATCTCTTCATTCTTTCTGGAGTTTTTCTCCACTAAATCAGTAGCATATTTGGCACCTATCAACCTCTGTGAGGGCAGGGACTTTTTAAATCAAACGGTATGTGCTCAGGTGCCTGGCGGTGCCACATGCAAGGTTGGTCCTCAGTAAAGGTAGATCCTTTTCTCTCGTGTTACTGATTGACTATCTACTATGAACAAAATGCAGTGTTAGTTTGGGAAGTGGAAAACTCTATCATAAAGTTCCTGAGTTCAGAAATTTCCAATATAATGAAGAAGTCAACAACAATAGTAACAAAGTATAAAAAGTTAAATGAAAAATTAAATTTCAAATTATGGTTTTGGTACCTGCCTTGAAATCAGAGTAAATGGGCAGAACATAATGTTTTAGAGGACATACATTTGAGGCTGAGTTAACCAGAAAAATGCTTTTATGAAGCAAGATTTAAGTTTTGAGGCTAGGTATTGATATTCTTCTAGTGACAGTACAATGTGTGTGAAATTTTAAGAGACCAAAAAAGTAAAGTGAGCTTGAGAATATATTTATACATAGATTACATTTCAGTATAGGGATATATAGGAATACACATACATTGTGAAATATAAGAAAAATATGGTTTTAAGAACTCATTTCAGTCAGTTCAGTCGCTCAGTCGTGTCCGACTCTTTGCGACCCCATGAATTGCAGCACGCCAGGCCTCCCTGTCCATCACCAACTCCCAGAGTTTACCCAAACCCATGTCCATCAAGTCAGTGATGCCATCCAACCATCTCATCCTCTGTCATCCCCTTCTCCTCCTGCCCCCAATCCTTCTCAGCATTAGGGTCTTTTCCAATGAGTCAACTCTTTGCATGAGGTGGCCAAAGCACTGGAGTTTCAGCTTCAACATCAGTCCTTCCAATGAACACCCAGGACTCATCTCCTTTAGGATGGACTGGTTGGATCTCCTTGCAGTCCAAGGGACTCTCAAGAGTCTTCTCCAACACCACGGTACAAAAGCATCAATTCTGCGGCGCTCAGCTTTCTTCACCGTCCAACTCTTACATCCATTCATAACCACTGGAAAAACCATAGCCTTGACTAGATGGACTTTGGTGGCAAAGTAATGTCTCTGCTTTTAAATATGCTATCTAGGTTGGTCATAACCTTGCTTCCAAGGAATAAGTGTCTTTTAATTTCATGGCTGCAATCACCATCAGCAGTGATTTTGGAGCCCAAGAAAATAAAGTCTGACATTGTTTCCACTGTTTCCCGATCTATTTCCCATGAAGTGATGGGACCAGATGCCATGATGTTAGTTTTCTGAACGTTGAGCTTTAAGCTAACTTTTTCACTCTCCTCTTTCACTTTCATCATTTATGAAAGAACTCATTTATAGTTCTATTATTTCTTAACAAATAAATCCCACAAGAAAAAAATCTACTTATTTCTCCAAAGATAGAGAATCAGACATCAATCACTGTTGACCAGAGATCGTGTGCAATGCCAGTGTGCTGTTGTTATTTTTTTCAACATTAAAATAGTTAATAATACTCTGTCAGATAAAACATTTTACTTGGCATAATGCTATAGTTTATAAAACTATAACTATTGTTTAAAAATAGTTTGTGTAAGTGTAAAGATTGTCAATCACTGCAGATAGTGATTGCAGCCATGAAATTAAAAGACCCTTCCTTACTCATTGGAAGGAAAGTAATGACCAACCTAGACAGCATATTAAAAAGCAGAGACATTACTTTGTCAACAAAGGTCCGTCTAGTCAAGGCTATGGTTTTTCCAGTAGTCATGTATGGATGTGAGAGTTGGACTATAAAGAAAGCTGAGCACAGAAGAATTGATGCTTTTGAACTGTGGTAGTGGAG
The DNA here is from genome assembly GCA_024291935.2 of Okapia johnstoni. NCBI lineage: Eukaryota > Metazoa > Chordata > Mammalia > Artiodactyla > Giraffidae > Okapia > Okapia johnstoni. The sequence goes on from CM044327.1 coordinate 5,560,512, forward strand.
AAGACTCTTGAGAGTCCCTTGGACTGCAAGGAGATCCAACCAGTCCATCCTAAAGGAGATGAGTCCTGGGTGTTCATTGGAAGGACTGATGTTGAAGCTGAAACTCCAATACTTTGGCCACCTCATGCGAAGAGCTGACTCATTTGAAAAGACCCTGATGCTGGGAAAGATTGAGGGCAGGAGGAGAAGGGGACGACAGAGGATGAGATGGTTGGCTGGCATCACTGACTGAATGGACATGAGTTTGGGTGAACTCTGGGGATTGGTGATGGAAAGGGAGGCCTGGCGTGCTGCAGTTCATGGGGTTGCAAAGAGTCAGACACAACTGAGCAACTGAACTGAATTGAACTGAAGTTACTGTTACCATGATAACTAGTAGACCTAAATTCCTTGCCTTAAAAAACCCCAATCTGTTCAAGTCTAGGATGATTACATAGCAGAAGAAACCAACTTGGATATCTGGGACTTGGAAGCTGAGTTTGAATTCTTACTCTGCCATTTGCTGCTGGGTCACATGGAACAAGTATTTAACCATTTTTGTGCCCCAGTTGTCTCATTTGTAAATTAAGAATGATTATGTGAAAATAATCTAATGTGTAATTAATTGTAAAACACTTAATATAGTGCCTGGAACATAGTAGGAACTTTATAAGTGTTAGATAAAAACCAAAAAAAAAAAATTCAACTTTAGAGTGTCTAGAAATCAGCCAAGTAGTACACTTGAATCTTACTGATGCTGTTTAAGCACTAACTCTGGCTGAAATGATATGATTGTGATCAGAGCAGTGTTATAGGTGGGTTAACCGCAAACTCTGAGTGTAGTGTAGAGAGGTACGGTCAGTTTTATGGACAGTTTTGAGCTGACAGTTTCAGATCAATTTTGAGCTGATCAGTGAGAAATTCAGGATCAGGAAAGATGCTGAGTGATACGACTTGAAACCAAGGAAAGGAAAGAGTGTATAACGTTCACCAGATGGTTTTGTGGACCATGCGTACTGCTGACCATCATCTGAGCCTAGGTTAAGGGAGCAGGGAGAAAGTCCCATCACAGCTCAGGAGCCACTGCCTTTGGGCTGAGTTAGTCTGCAGCTCACACTTCACACCCTGCTCCTCACTCCTGGGATTTTCTGTTCAATTTAAACGGACGCTTGCCTGTGGTTCGGACACCAGCCGCACTATCAAGTTTGCTGGCCTGGACCCATGGGATAAGGGAAAATTTAAGAATCCCAAGTTTCTTGGATTAGAGAGTTCGTCTATGCCTGCTCCCCATCACTAATGACACCTCACCTCTAAGGAACATGTCTATTTTCCTTTTGCCAAAATTTTGTCAGAACAATGAGTTTTTGTGTTAAGCATGTTTGAGAATATTTGGAAATAAAATAGGATGGCTGATGAGCAGGCTGTCTGGAGTAGAGTATATAAATACTGACATGCTGGGAGACACACTGCTTAGTTATTTTTTGCCATCAGTTTAATAAATATTTGCTAAATTCCTATGTAAATAATTTTATTTTCTGAAAGTCACAGAAAGTTCTCATGGAGATATACTGTCAGAGAAAATGGATACATGAAAATGGAAAATATAATTAATTAAAATGATCATCTGTGAAAAATAACTTAGCTGATTGCTATTTAGTGAGTCAAAACTAAAACCCACAAACAAGTTTCTCAGTTCCTTATAAGGATTTTATTTTCCAGTAAAGTAGACCTAAATTAAGCCCTTAGCCATTATTTGGTTAAAAAGTAATACAAGTTACTTTTTTCTTTGGTTAAAATTACTCTTGAATCAGATGTTTTGAACTATGTTGCAAAAAGAACTATTTTCAAAATTGGCACAATTTCAATTCTGATTAAGAATTTTCATTGATAATTCACATTACTGTTTTAGATGTTTGCTCTTTAAAATAAGGAGCTTATTCTCTTTATCTTCTGTAAAGTAGTATAATCCCAAGTCACATTAAGTACTGCTGTGTTTCCTCTTCAGTTTTAAATGTTAAATTCTTGGTATTTATTACAATTGTCTTGTTTAGTGTGACTCCGCAGTGCCTGAGAGGTGAAGAGACACACAGGTATGGGGCCAGCTGGGCTCAGTGGGGCTGAAGACAGGAAGGACTCAAGTCCAGAGCAAAACTCATCCTCCCAAAGACTGATGGACAGTTCAGCTTCCTCTGTCTTTGCAGTGACTTCTGAGTCACACTCCACAGGTTAAGGACACAGCCCTCCACAGAGCCCCTCTCACTTTGGACACCAGCCACCACACCGTCTTCACTTCTAAGAAGGTGACAAACAATTTGGGAGTTTCCACTGGCTTTTTAGACTTAATGATTCACTAGAATGACTCATAGAACTTGGGAAAATGCTGTACTTACTATTACAGTTTTATTAGAGCAAAATTACAAATCAGAGCCAGCCGAAGGGAGAGAGTCACAGGGTGAAATCTGGGAGGTGGGGGTGGGCAAACATGAAGCCTCCACATCTCTCTGTGGGGCCCAGTGACATAACCTCCTGTCAGCTTGTGACAGGGCTGTTCATCTAAGCTCAGCACCCACAGCTCCTACTGGGGCTTCCTTACCTGGACATGACTGATGGAATCAGTCTCCACCCTTCCTTCCTTCCCCTGTGAGGTTGAAATCACAGTGTGTCTGCATGCATGTGTGTGGTATGTATTTGTGTGTCTGTCTGTCTGTCTGCCTGCCCAGTCACTCAAATTTGCCTTCAGTCTTTCCCAGCATCAGGGGCTTTTCAAATGAGTCAGTTCTTCACATCAGGGGGACCAAAGTATTGGAGTTTCAGTGTCAGCACCAGTCCTCCCAATGAATACTCAGAGCTGATTTCCTTTAGGATTGACTGGTTTGATCTCCTTGCAGTTCAAGGGATTCTCAGCAGTCTTCTCCAGTCCCACAATTCAAAAGCATAAATTCTTAAGCACTCAGCCTTTATAATCCAACTCTCACATCCATGTAGAACTACTGGAAAAGCCATAGCTTTGACTATAAGGACCTTTGTCAGCAAAGTGAGGTCTTTGCCTTTTTAATATGCTGTCTAGGTTTATCATAGCTTTCCTTCCAAGAAACAAGCCTCTTTTAGTTTCATGGCTGCCGTCACTGTCCATAGTGATTTTGGAGCCCAAGAAAATAAAATCTGTCACTGCTTCCACTTTTTCCCTTCTATTTGCCATGAAGTGATGGGACCTGATGCTATTTCTTAGTTTCTTTAATGTTGAGTTTTAAGCAAGCTTTTTCACTCTCCTCTTTCACTTTCAAGAGACTCCTTAGTTGCTCTTCACTTTCTACCACTAGAGTTGTTAGGCAGTTAAAATAGGAAAAAGGAGTCCAAAATGGCAGTGGCTAAAAGACAAAGAAAGGGAAAAGCCCAAGAAAAAGGAACAAAGGAAAAATCTGCACACTGGAGTGAGAAACTCAGGTGAAACAAACATGCCCCTTCCTGGCCAGCCCTAATTGCATAGGATAGGCTCAGTGGGGAAGAGACAAAACTTATAGAAAGAGGGAGCCAAGATTGGTTGGGGCCTCTCCTTTGGGATCAGCCTGCCCTCATGCCTTGTAACCAAGCTGTAACCAAACTGTAACACTGATCCACTCTTTCAAATCTTTGTTGCGGCAAGACAGAACCAAGGAAATCACACTCTCCCGAAAGAGGATAGAGTGGGTATCATCTGCATATCTGAGCTTGTTACTTTTCTCTGTAATCTTGATTCCAGCTTGTAGTTCATCCAGCCTGGCATTTCACATGATGTACTTGCCCATTGGCTCAGCAGGAAAGAATCTACATGCAATGCAGGAGATGTGGGTAGATGTGGGTTCAATCCCTGGGCTGGGATGATCCCCTGGAGAAGGAAATGGCAACACACTCCACTATTCTTGCCTGGGAAATCGCATGGACAGAGGAGTCTGGTGGGCTGCAGTCCATGGGATTGCAAAGAGTAGAACACAGTTTAGCAATTCAAACAACAATACAATTAAAAATCTCTGAGTTTCTGAAAAAATGAGTTCAATATTTAATGGTTTTTTCTTGTTTATATCTATTAATATTTGCCTCTCTTTCTGACTTCTCTTTTCTCTTCTAGGTTTCTTAGGAGTGAAATCTAACTTGTTCCCTAACTCCTAAACTCTGAAACTAAGGAGGGAACTAGATAACAAAATAGTGTTACACTTACTGAAAATCAGATGCCATTCTAAGGGCCCCACATGTATCCATCCGTTAATCATCACAACTGTGAATGATATAAGTATGTTACTACCCCTGTTACCATCAGATTTGATATGTACATCAAAAATTAAAGCAAAACTAATTAACAGTAAGAAGAATGACCTATACGTATGAGAGTTTATTTTTTCATATAGAAGATGCAGAGGTAGGTCATCCAAAACTGGGAGAGTGAGTAACTGTTGTGTGGAGAACATATTCTTCCCATTGTGCTTCACCGTGCAGACCAAGATGGCTGCTCCAGTTTCAGACATCACAGCTGAATTCCAGGCATCTGGTAGTGACTTCTCCATTTAAAGAAAATTCTCCCAAGGTGCATAGAGCACTTTGAGTACCTCTGTTATACAAAAGAATGATTATAACACCATAGCTGGTCACAAAGGAATGAGAATCAAATCTATTCACACACTCAGCTTGAACAATGGCAACAGAAATTATTTTGCCGACTATGTTAACAGGATTTTTCTATGCCATTGTCTTCATTAGCACTTCTTTACTTTCCTAGAATTCCTCAAACAAATAGCTTGATTGTTTTTACAGGGACTTTCCTAAAAAGCTTTCAGTTGTTCAGTGGAAGCATCCAGAGACAGTTTACACCTTAAGATTATTTGGATCTTTCTCTTTAAAAATCCTAGCTTTATTGTTTTCTCCAACCCTGGATGATTGTGTCTTGATTTGTAACCAGTCTGAATCAAACTCCTGTTTTTAAAGCCCTGCCTTAAATCAAACTTTCAGCCCTCACTGCCAGAGCTCACTGAGGTGGTATTCCCCCTCACCACATCAGCAACAGACTCACATTGCTCTCTGTATCTTTGATTTCTGTGTCAGTGATGTTTGAGGAGTCAGCTGTTGCCAAGAGACTTGGAACAGTAATCTGTATTTGGGTGCACGACTAATCCAAATAAAACTGTTTCTGTTACTCTGGCACAAGGTGAAATAAGTTCTGGGTTAGAAAATTAACACTCTGCCCCTACACCACTCTATTTTGCAGGGGATTAGCCTGAGACATAGAAAGCTAAGTAACTTATCATGTACCAAGTAGACCACCTGTAGAATATTTCTTTTTTTAGTAGGTATTAGGTTTGTCAGTGTTATCTGGGGGTATCCTATGTACAGTATCATATGCTGATTTACAGATAATTATTGTCTTTAAAGGCAAAAACTACAAGGAAAGTCTTTTGAAGACTAGCTGCCTTGAACTTTTAGAAACAACTTATTCTCAGAGAAATAATAACTTTCAGAATTAGATGTACTTTATTCAATATAAGCTAACTAAAATAATAGAAAGTAAAACACACACTTATATAAGGGAGGAAAAACAATTTAGGGGCTTAGATTGAAGGTATATGGATAAATTAGAGGTCTGGGGTGAAAGCATAAAGTTACTACCTTAGTGAGAAAATGAATTTGCAGAACTTTCTTCCTTCTTTAATGCCACTGAAAGTTTACACCCCTTCTTCTTTCGAAAGGCTGTATGGTGAGAGTGCCGTGGTGTATATGTGCTCCTTATTGAATGTGAATGTTTATGGGGAGAGAGCAGTATTCATGTTTCTTTCCCACTAACAAAAAAACAAAGCAGAGTTTGCAGCATTCAGAGAATAGATTAACTTAGTACTTCCACTCTCAGTTGCTTCTAGCATCTCTTAAGGTTCCAACATGTTCTCTCTCTTTAGGAATAAACAGATTACAGATTAAACTTACAGTGAAGAAGGTTGTTGCCCCTGTTCAGTCGCAAAGTCGTGTCTGATTCTTTGTGGCCACATGTACTGCAGCATGCCAGACTTCTCTGTCCATCACTGTCTCCATGAATTTCCTCAAATTCATTTCCATTGAGTCAGTGATGCCATCAGCTATCTCATTGTCTGTCGTCCCCTTCTCCTCCTGCCCTCAATATTTCCCAGCAACAGTCTTCTCTGATGAGTCAGCTCTTCGCATCAGGTGGTCAAAGTATTGGAGCTTCAGCATCAGTCCTTCCAATGAATCTTCAGGGTTGACTTTCCTTTATAATTGACTAGTTTGATCTCCTTGTTGTCCAAGGGACTCTCAAGAGTCTTCTCCAGCACCACAGTTCAAAGCATCACTTCTTTGGTACTCAGCCTTCTTTATGGTCCAGCTCTCACATCCATACATGACTACTGTAAAAAACATAGTTTTGACTATATGGACATTTGTTGGCAATGTGATGTCTCTTTTTAAAACACTGTCTAGGTTTGACATAGCTGTTCTTCCAGGAAAGAAATGTCTTTTAATTTTGTGGCTGCAGTCACTGTCTGTAGTGATTTTGGAGCCCAAGAAAATGAAATCTGACACTGTTTCCACATTTTTCCCACCTATTTGCCATGAAGTGATAGGACTGGATGCTCTGATCTTAGTTTTGTGAATGTTGAGTTTTAAGTCACCTTTTTCACTTGCTTCTTTCACTTTCATCAAGAGGCTCTTTTGTTCCTCTTCACTTTCTGACATTAAAGTGGTATCATCCACATATCTGAGGTTGTTGATATTTTTCGTGGCAGTCTTGATTCCAGCTTGTGATTCATTAGCCCGGCATTTCACATGATGTACTTAGGATGCATCTGCATCTGGTCCCATTACTTCATGGCAAATAGATGGGGAAACAATGGAAACAGTGACAGACTTTATTTTGGGGGGTTCCAAAATCACTGCAGATGGTGACTGCAGCCATGAAATTAAAAGACACTTGCTCCTTGGGAGAAAAGCTTTGACAAACCTAGATAGCATATTAGAAAAAAAAAATACATTACTTTAGCAACAAAGGTCTGTCTAGTCAAAGCTATGATTTTTCCAGTAGTCATGTTGGATGTGAGAACTGGACCATAAAGAAAGGTAAGGGCTGAAGAATTGATGCTTTTGAACTGTGGTGTTGGAGAAGACTCTTGAGAGTCCCCTGGACAGCAAGGCGATCAAACCTGTCAATCCTAAAGGGAATCAGTCCTGAATATTCATTGTAATGACTGATGCTGAAGCTGAAGCTCCAATACTTTAGCCATTTGATGTGAAGAACAGACTCACTAGAAAAGACCCTGACGCTGGGAAAAATTGAAAGCAGGAGGAGGAGGGGATGGCAGAGGATGAGATAGTTGGATGCCATCACTGACTAGATGAACATGAGTTTGAGTAAGCTCTGGGAGTTGGTAATGGACAGGGAAGCCTGGTGTGCTTCATTTCATGGGGTCACAAAGAGTTGGACATGACTGAGTGACTGAACTGAACTCTGCATATAAGTTAAATAAGCAGGGTGACAATATACAGCCTTGATGTACTCCTTTCCCAATTTGGAACCAGTCCATTGTTCCATGTCTGGTTCTAACTGTTGCTTGTTGACCTGCATACAGATTTCTCAGGAGGCAGGTAAGGTGGTCTGGTATTACCATCTCTATAAAAATATTACACAGCTTGTTGTGATCCACACAGTCAAAGTCTTTAGCATAGTCAGTGAAAAAGAAGTTGATAATTTTTGGAATTCCCTAGCTTTTTCTATGATGCAGCATATGTTAGCAATCTGATCTCTGATTCCTCTGATTTTACATCCAGCTTACACATCTGAAAGTTCTCAGTTCATGTATTGCTGAAGCCTAGCTTAAAGGATTTTCAGCAACATCTTTCTGGCATGTGAAATGAGCTCAAATTCTGGTGAAGCTTTGGTCTGGTAGCTTAGTTTGAAAAGAAACAACAGGAAAAGTAGGCCAATTTCTGTGTAATTAAGGAATTTCTAGACTTGAAAGAAGATATTGAAAGTCAGTGGGTTTGTTAGAGCTCTAGAAATCAGGCTCAGGACTTGGAGAAAATGGCAAAATTCTGCCAGTTCTACAGGCATAGGAGGGTAATGTTTTTCAAGGTGCATTCTGCCAAAGGCATCAACACATGCATCTTGATCAACATGTGTATAGGATATATTTTCTATTATAAACATTGTATATATAAATTATATATGTGTATAATTTTACTGTGATATTTAGCCAGGAGAAGATCAACAGAAGGTGAGACTTCAGGTTCTATAACAATGTCTAGACTAAGTTATATCTAGCTACAGGTATGAGACATAGTTAATTTGACTGTTCAAGCTCTCATAAAGGAAAATTAATTCTTACGAGAAAGTGTAAACGGTTGTTTCATGAGTATAGGTTATAGAAGGCAGTAGATTATTATTATTGGGTCAAAAGACACTTATATAATGGACGAAGTACATAGTGCAAATGCAATGAAATAGTTGTTTTAGCCTTTAGGAAACTCACTTAGTGTATGTTACTGTGAATTTAGTGTTTTTAATTTTGTCAAATTCCATAACAAAATGTGCTTAAATCTTTACCAAAAATGCTTATAGTCAAAGATGTGAACCAAACACCCAGAGGCAGAGAACCACTTAAGTAAGTTTCACAATGCACAATTTTCAAAAAATGAAAAGAAGAATACCTCTAATACTGGGTCTGATCATAGTTTTAACTCCTTCATTACAAATAATTTTATAGGTTACTATATAATGAGATAATGGAAAAATAAGAACTGAATTATTGGAATTCTAAATTTCAAAGAAAATTCCAATTTTCTTTGACTTGAAAATCACTTTTATACTTTCATACCAACATATTGCATTTATTTTCTATCCATAAGAGTTTGTCCATGATGAGCTACTGTAGTCAGCAGTCTGATGAGTAATGTAACTGGTCCAGTAACTATCTTTGGCATGTTTTTTGAGACAAGAGTCAGTTGCATACTTCACATGCATTAATACTAGAATAATGTATTTTACATCATATATTTTTAATAATTTTCAGAATATGTAGGTGAGTGATTTTAGAAAAAAATAGGTGAATTGCTCTACCAATTTTTATTTTCTGTAAAGTGTTCTATAAAATGATTTCAACATCCTCTCCTGATTAAATAATAAGTAAACAAAATAATATAATGTTATCCGAAAAAAGGAAAAAAGGGAAGAAAAGAGCCTTAACTAGCTCACTGAAACCTTTAAATCAATCCTTCCATAAAAGCAACACAATCCTTGAAAAAACTGTCAGAATCAGCATTGTTGGAAATCTGGAATCTAACTAATAGCTTGCAGCAACCAGTGAAATGCTTTTATTTAAAAGGGGGGGGCGGTGAAGCTGAATCTCAGTAAGACCACAGAGTATGATGGTGTTTTAACTTAGTCAGGTCCCATTTCCTACTCACCACCTTGATAGTGACCTTGAAGATAATAGCCCACATTCACTCTACAGATGTCAGTTCTGGAGGCAGCAGATTGGATCTCATTTGCAAAGGATTGTTGTTGTTTGTTTTTGATTAGCATAGTACCTGGCCAAAAGGGTATTATTTGTTAAAAGCATTTACAGGCAACGTATTAGTTGCTGCTGCCTGGGGCAGTGGATGAAGGTTGAATCAAAAAGTAGACTAAGCGAAAGGCTTAGGAGGAAAGTCTGGGGATTGAGATTTTTGAGGGAATAAGAACTTTAAAAATCTCTGACATATTCCTGGATATCTTCAAGGCCATGGGGATACCCAGGGCTGTGCACTTGTTCAGGAAAGACATGAGAAGGCCCTAAACTTTCACCTCAGGCTGACCTTCAAGTTCTGCACAAGCAGGAAGTGAAAGCTAAGGCAGAGTTCAAATTAGTTGAATGGTAAAGGCATGCCTCAAACACACAGTGTGGGTCTACAAACACCATCCAATCACTAGCTGACAATAAGCTAACAGAAGAGAGACTTTAGTGGCTAAATATGACAGAGAATACAGATTTCACAAAATAAATTCAGAAAAACAGCTGAGCGAACAAATCTAAGTAGCAGAAAACAAACCCTGGGAAAGGGAAAGAATAGATTTCTCGAGTAGCCATGTTATAATATTTTAAATGTCCAATTTTAAAAAGAGAGACATCTATAGAAGTAAGACGATATTGCCAATACACAGTATAGTTAATAAAAACTGTCTCTGTGGAAGCCAAGATATGGAGTTTAACACCTAAAGACTTTAAATCAGCTATTTAAAATTGGCTCAAACAGATAAAGGAAACCATGGCCAAAGAACTAAAGGAGAACATGAGAATCATGTTTTACCAAATAAAGAGTATCAATGAAGAGATTGAAATTATAAAATGAAACCAAACAGAAATTCTGCCTTTGAAAACTACAATAACTGGAATGAAAAATTCAATAGAAGGGCTCAACTGCAGAATTGAATATGAGAGGAAGGAATCAGTGAGCCTGACAATAGGTCAGTTGAGACTGTCAAGTTTGAATAACAGAAATATAAAAAAAGAAGAAAAATGAACAGAGACTAAACGTCATGTGAGGTACCATCAAGCTTATCGACATAGGTATAATGGGAGGCTCAGAAGAGGGGAGAGAAAGGGGGCAGAATAAATATTTGAAGAGGTAATGAAAGCAAAGACACATCATAGTCAAATTCTCAAAAACCAAAGGCAATCCTGAAAACAGCAGGAGCATCTTGTCATATACAAGGAAGGAATCCTCAGTAAGAGAATAACATCTGATATTGCCTTGGAAACTGTGAGGCCAGAAGACAGTGGGATGACATATTTGAAGTTCTGAAAGGAAAAAATTGCCTTTTAAATTGAAGGAGAAAGTAAGACATTTCCAGATACATAAAAGCAACAACAACAACAAAATGACAAGAGTTCATTGCTAGTAGGCCTACCCTACAAAAAGTGCAGAAAAAGTCCTTCAGACTGAACCTCCTCAACCTGACAAAGGGCATTCCTGAAAGGCCCACGGCCATTATCATGTAATGGCTGGACTGAAGCATATCTTCTAAGGGTTTAGTATCCAAACTACATAAAGCACTCTTACAACTCAACAACAAAATTACAAAACGAGCAAAGGACTCGAACAGACATTTCTCTTAAGAAGTTTTACAAATAGCCAATAGCATATGAAAGATACTTAACATTAGTAGTCTTTAAAGAAAAGAAAGAAAGTGAAGTCGCTCAGTCATTTCTGATTCTTTGCAACCCCATGGACGGTAGCCTACCAGGATCCTCCATCCATGGGATTTTCCAGGCAAGAGTACTGGAGTGGGTTGCCGTTTCCTTCTCTAACCCAGGGTTCAAACCCGGGTCTCCTGCATTGTAGGCAGACGCTTTACTGTCTTTAGTAGTCTTTACGTAATACAAATCAAACCCACATTGAGGTACTATTTCACACCAATATGATGGATGTAGTAAAAAAAATTAATAAGTATTGTTGAGGATATTGAGAATTTGGAGCCCCCATATATTTCTGGTGGGAATGTAAAATGCTGCCATGGTGGGGAACAATTTGGCTGTTCCTCAAAACTAGGTATATACCCAAGAGAAGTGAAAACATGTTCGAGCAAATAGTTATATATGAGGATTTATAGCAACATTACTAACGATCTCCAAAAGGTAGAAATAACCCAAATTTTATCAGTTGATGAATGGATCAAAAAATGTGGTATATCTATGCAATGGAATATATTTAGCCATCAAAAAAGATTGAATTACTACTACATGATAAAATAGGGACAAACGTTGAAAGCTTTTACTTTTAGTAAGTGAAAGAAGACAGCTACATCAGACCTCATGTTGTTAGATTTTGTTTGTGTGAAACATCCAGAATGAGGAAATTTAGAGACAAGGAAGTCAAGACACAAAAAGTAGTTGCTCAGTGCCAGGGGAGGAGGGAATGAGGAATGGCAGCTTAATCGATATGTGGTTTCTTTTTTGGATGATGGAAATTATCCAGAATTGGAGAGTGGTGATGGTTGCACAACATTTTGAATATACTATATAAGCTGCTGAAATGGTATGCTTTAAAATGGTTAAAATAGTGAGTTTAAGCTGTGTGAATTTTATCTCAATTTAAAAATAAAACAAAACTAAACTATTCTGCTTGGAAGAAAAACCTGTTTTTTTTTAATTTTTAATTTTTTTTTTAAAATTTTGATTGGAGGCTAGTTACTTTACAATATTGTGATTTTTGCCATACATTCACATGAATCAGCTGTGGGTGTACATGTGTCCCCATCCTGAACCCCCCTCCCTCCTCCCTCCCTATCCCATCCCTCAGGGTCATCCCAGTGCACCGGCCCTGAGCACCCTGTCATGCATCGAACCTGGACTGGTGATCTGTTTCACATATGATAATATACATGCTTCAATGCTATTCTCTCAAATCATCCCACCCTCGCCTTCTCCCACAGAGTCCAAACGTCTGTTCTTTACATCTGTGTCTCTTTTGCTGTCTCGTATATAGGGTCATTGTTACCATCTTTCTAAATTCCATATATATGCATGAATATACTGTATTGGTGCTTTTCTTTCTGACTTACTTCACTCTGTATAATAGGCTCCAGTTTCATCCACCTCACTAGAACTGATTCAAATGCATTCTTTTTAATAGCTGAGTAATATTCCATTGTGTATATGTACCACAGCTTCCTTATCCATTCGTCTGCCGATGGACATCTAGGTTGCTTGGAAAAAAAGTCTTTACTTCAGGCGTTCCGTCTTCTTTCTAGGTTCAAGGCCCCCTGAGACTCCTCCTCTCAATATTTTACATTTTCCTATGAATAACTTCTGAGAGACAAATTCTTTTTCCATAAATCATTCTGCTAAAATTCAAGGGAATAGGTTTCCTGATTTTCTTTGCATCAGTTTGAGGTACAATTTATGAAAATGAAGTAAATTTGAATAATTCTGAAAAAATAGCTATAAAATAATGACCTTATTGTTGGTTAAGTGAAAAGTGAAAGTGAAAGTTGCTCAGTCGTGTCCGACTCTTTGCAACCCCATGGACTGTAGTCTATGGAATTCTCCAGGCCAGAATACTGGAGTGGGTAGCCTTTCCCTTCTCCAGGGCATCTTCCCAACCCAGGGATCAAACTCAGGTCTCCCACATTGCAGGCGGATTCTTTACCAGCTGAGCCACCAGGGGAGCCCATTGTTAGCTAAGTGCAGGGAAAATCATGAACTAAATTGGATCAATATAAGTTGCCTTTGTGGAGGTTGCCAGACTAGCCAGTTCTGCATCATAAGCTCAAAGTTTCTTTTAGTTAAAAAAAGAAAAAAAATTTGTTTCCAATTTCTGATCAAAGGACTTCATTTGACAAACATTCACAAAATGAGTGTGTTGGTGCCTTCTCCAGAACACCTTCCTCTGCGGTGTCAATGGGATCTTGTCATCCTCTGGGGGCTCTAGGCAGAAGCTGTATTCCCAGGGATGGCCACAGTAGAAACTGCGCTGTGGCTTCACTGTGGCTGTCTGAGCAGTTTACCCTGGGTGCCTTTCAGACGGTCATATCTCCAGTTCACTGAGCTGAATCTGGTTTAGCTCCCATTCTAATGGAGTGAATTACTATGTGAATCTTTCCCTTCTCACTTCTATTTATCTAGTCTCTTTACACCCTCTTGGGAATATGCCAAAATATTCTGCAGAATTTTTTCTTTCTTGAGACACAATTAACACTATTTGAAGTAGAAATTTATGAATAGTGTGGATTCATAATATATTTTTCTCAATAGTTAGAAGAAGTAATGATTACAATAATTAGTGTAAAATATTTTGTTCACAATTTACATAATTTTTTCTCTTTATACCAAACAGCCATGGGAATTATTTTTACCCTACATATAGTCCTCTTAAAAGGTATATTGTGTTTTACATTCAACAAAGAAATTTATTGAGACCTCAAGAATCAGGTTATATTTTATAAAATTGAACTTGGGCTTACTTTACCTTACCAACAAAAATATAGTGTTAATGTAAATTTCTTTAAAAAATAATTTTATGAAAACATTTTTTGAAGTTTAATTTATATTGTTGTAGTAAGAATAACAAAATTAAATGTCATGTGACTATATATGTGAATGTCATATGGCTACTGGCCTATAGTCAAGTAATTAATGAGCTTTTTGAGAAATAAAGAATGTCTTTAAACTGAATATTCTCTTCTGGTAGTAATTTAATATCACCTTTTAATGACTGAAGGAGAAGCATCCCAGAATATTGCTGAAAACATCTGGGGCTAAACTTTTGCTTAATATTAAACATAGTAATAAAACTACATTCTTAAAAAAAATTCCCTGTATATGTTTTTTATTTAAAGGATTGAGTTGCATGCTTATTTCTAATATTCTATTCTTGCTACTGCTATTATAGGAATATTACATTAAACAGTTATGTGTGAACCCAAAGAGAGCAAAATATATGTATTCAGTTCTGAATAGTATTCTGTTGGCTCTTTATCAGATACCACACTTGCAATTACTTATGTGTAAATTATCTACATTGTCTTTGGCCTGAGTTTCTCACTCTCACTGTACTGGTGGTCTTAGTAAACCTGGACCACCATGGCAGCGAAATTAGCTCCATGACAAGAAGATAGGTCAGATAATACAGTGTGACTTCTTGTAAGTGGGTTTTGTCTTGCTTACGATTATTAGTTTTGCTGGCTAAGACATTTGAGAAATAGTTTACAATGATAAATATATGTGAAAATATTCTCTTTCATCAATATAGTTGTAAATATTCTTAATTACATCTTCTGATAATGTTGTCGACTTCCACTGAAAAATCCCTATTATTTTTAATTGACTAAACTGATATTTTTTTCTCAGCATGCCCAAAGTATCAAAGATTGATTTCTAAAGGTTTTATTTATACAGAAAGTTGGATTACTTACCACAATGTAAACAATTTAAGAATGCCTTAACTTACCTTCATAGTCTCCATGTTGCCCTCAGTGGGCCATCACTATTTGCTGAACACAGGTTAAATATTTTATAATCACTACATATTATGTCTGTTTGGCATAAATAGATTTTTATATGTTAGAACTGCTTAAAATTGTGTTCAAAGCAAAACTGTATATCACAAAGAGTTTTGCAGTTTGCTTTTTGAAGACTATGTTAATGAACCAATACTCTGTTTTATGTTATAGCTGAGCACTGAAATTAGCTCCTTTAGGTGACAGAGCTGCTGATCCCTGACCAGCTTCCCCAGGAAAGAACTCTTTTAAGTCTGGTGCTGTGCTGTAAACACACTCCCATTTATACCAGCTAATGAGAAACAGGTCATCTGGAAATGTGTCTCTGAGGAAAATACTGAGTAAATCTTTAGAAAACGAAGCTCTCTAGAGTGATTGAAAAGATAACTTTGATGAGATGTTGTAAGCGAAATATAATATCAAGCTAGAAAGCAGGCAAATCAGATATGAAATTCACCTGGATGTGTCAGCTTGGGCTTTGGACAGAGCAAGTGAAGGTATTGAGAACGATGTTTGCGTTTATGGAATTTTCTGCGGTCTCCTCTCCCCTCGCAGTATTATCACTGCTTCCCTCCCACCCTCACTCCCCCACCCCCAACTCTTCTGTCCTGCTGGGAGTGCGTCTCAGGTCCTCTTATCTCTCTTTGGGATCAGTCAGGCTGTCTCTTCCCCTGCTCTTTTGTTATAAGTTGTCTAATAGTTTGTAGTCTTTTAATCTTCTGGCCCTTCCTGTGGACAGTTTCAAATAGCTTCTGTAGCTGCTTTAAATCCTTTAATTTGAAAAGCCACTAACTTTTGAATAAATAGTCTTCATTATTGGAAAGCTTTGCAAGGCTGTGCCTTACTGAGCACTGATTTTTGTCCTTGGAGAATACATTTATCCAAGATAGAATTTTTTTCCTTAGGGTAAAATTTATAATAGAAAATAAATGACAAGTCTTGTTTATTTTCCTGTATCTTCTTATCAGACTTTAAATCTCTTGGCTCTCTCTTTTCTATATTCTTCAACTCCTTGAGAGGACATGAATTACTTACTGGTCATTAGCTTATGCATAAATTCAAGTGGAATTCCCATTCCAAATAGATTCACTGGTTCATTCTAAGCAATCCTCTAAATTTATTTCTCATATCTATTCCTTTCCATCCTTTGCCACCATTGAATGTTGGGTTGTTTTCCTGATGCTACCAAAGGGGCAGTATTAGCAGTAACTCCACATTATCAGACGATCTTCCTCTAGAAAACACTTGTGGGTTTTATTTTTCTATAAGAAGGTGAGAAAGTCTATATAAAACTTGATTTAGCCAATATTATTGTGTGATTTCCCCTAGTAAAAAATACCATGTAGTGTGATAGAAGTTTTTAACTAATTTAAGAATTTTTTTTCCATTTAATAGCTGAAGAATACATGAATTTTGGAGATATCACATATGCTGTGCAGGGTGTAGGTCCTAAAGAAACTAGAGTATAGAAAAATAACTTGGTAATCTCCCTGGAAGATTGCTCCTACTATTAAATACCACTGCTACCACTACTGCTAGTATAATGTCACATTTTCATGGCAGTTTCTCTTTCCATAGCTTCTGTTACTTCCAGTGTGGTAACGAAAGAGAAGCAGACATTTCCTTGTGAACTTTTAAAATGCTTCTCATTTGTACTTCACAATTGCTTAATGATAGAGGCACAGCAGGTAATATCAGTGAAATTTCAATGGAGTTTCTAAGAGGTTAAATGAATTACTTGATCAAGTTTACTAGGTTAGTTGTAGATATCTTCTGATTTTGCTGTTTGTGATCTATGAATAGCCAGTAGATGCAAATTTAAGGGCCACAGATGTTTGGAGTCCTTTAAACTTATTTCAAAGAGGTTCATGTTCACACATACATATATGTAAATTAAATACATATTACAACAATATCTTTATGAGTATTTTTCAATATGATAAATAAAATACAAATTTATTTTAAAATTTTATTGGATTTAAAGTACATTTGTATTATTATGAATTTCTTAAAAAGTAATTACTAAAGATAAAATAATTGCCAGACTATTTGGATCCTTTTTTGATTTTAAGTAGGAATGTTCATATCAAAAAGATGCTGGAAACCACTGTACTAAATCATGGTTGGGGTCTCTGGGCTGCAGATAAATTTGAGGAGAAGGAAAGGACTGATGCTAATCATAATTGTGAAGAAGCAGAACTTCTTTGATTTCTCATTCACCTCAGCTTTTGTCCTCCTCTGTCAGACCCCTACTCCTTGTCTATCTTCCTTCTCCCACACGGAAAATAAACAAACATTATTTTTATCTATTGAAAGTTACCTGAATTTTTTACTAAAATATTTATAGAATGTCTGTTGTAGACCTGGCCATGTACTACACGCGCTACATACATCATTTCCTTTTATTCTTATATCAACCATGTAAGGTGTATATTGTTATTTCCATGTTGCACACAAAGAAACTGAGGTTCAGATAGATTAGCTTCTTCAGGATTACAAAGCCAGTGAATTATAATTTCATAAATTAAAACAGGGTCTACCAAATCCCAATGCCTATATTCTCTCAAACATAAATCTTTGAATTTATATATTTTGAGGCTTATATATGAAGCAGAGTAGCTAAGGTAGTACTAGAATGTAGGATTTCATTTTGCCACTTCAAAATTAGGATGTTTTTTGAAGACAGGATTGTGTCTTTCGTGTTTATCCTTGTAACTTCAGCACATTAGCAAAACATCTGACATGGACCAAATGCCCGGTGAAGCCTTTTTAACTCTTATTCTTCCCACTTCCTACATTCAACTGATCAAATGATGCTTTTGATTCTATCTCAGAAATATCTTTCAGATGTTATTTTACTTTATTTCCATCACCACTTTATTTGTATAGATCCTTGTTATAAACTGAATTTTGTCTCCATAAAATCTGTATGTTAAAGCTCTAATTCCCAATGTGACTGCATTTGGAAGTAAGATATTTAAAGAGTTATTTAAGTTTAAATGAGATCATGAGACCATAGTGATCTAATCCAGTGTGACAGGTATCCTTATAAAAAGAGAAGGAGACATCAGGGAAGCACATACCAAAAGAAAAGGCTGTGTGAGGAAATGGTGAGAAGAGGGCTGTCTGCAAGCCAAGGGGAGAGGCTGCAGGAGAAACCGAATCTGCTGTCGCCTTGATCTTGGACTTCCAGCCTCCAGAACTATGACAGTACATTCCTGTTGCTTATGCCACCCAGTCTGTGGTATTTTGTTTTGACAGCCCTAGCAAACTAATATAGTGCTCATAATCTACCATTAAAGAAATTGAATGGTAAATTTTCCACTTTCCTATTTTACTATAAGGAGGGAGCCTCTAATTCCCTAGTTTCATGTTTGATGAGCTGACTTCCCACTGATGAGCACAGCTGGCTGTATGATGTGTGATTAGCAGATCTCCATTTCCTGTGACCATTCCGAGGAGGGGCTCAGGACATCCAGAAACAAACTGCCTCTGGGAGATGTTCAGAGTCTCTTAGATAGATGTTCAGATCAAGCTCTGCCTGTGTCTTTTCTTACAGTATCTTTCATTGACACAATTTATATTTTAAAAAGCATTTGAATGCAATTTTATCATGTGACTTAATCCTTAAAACACATCTGTATATAGGTACCACGACTTCTTTATCCATTCCTCTGTTGACGGACGTCTAGGTCACTTCCATGTCCTGGCTGTTGTAAACAATGCTGCAGTGAACGTTGGTGGACATGTGTCTTTTTGAATTATGGTTTTCTCAAGCAATTATCCTCCAATTAAAAAAAATTTTAATTGAAAAAATTGAGGATAAGAAGAATGAGTTAATTAAACTTCATTCATCACCTAATGAGTTCCAGGAATTGCGCTGAAGCTTCCCATTATATTTTAATAAGGTGATTTACCTTTAGTTGCAACATACCTATAAATGTGTGAACACACATTTTAAAAAAATCTGTAACATATATAATATATAACTGTCCAATGTGTAGCTGAATAAAAGATGTAGAGAGTGAGTAAACTGTGCAATGTCTGACAGACACTGAGGGGTAGAAACAGCCTAGAAAGGCTCATTTAAAAACTCACTGCTCTTTCCACTTACCACATTTAGGAATGACACACCAGATTATATTCTTTTGCTGTGTATAATGGAGTTGCAGCAAACATATTTAATTTATTTGAATTAAACTGCAGGAAAATGCCCAAGGTAGAAATCATTTAAATTAAGCATAGACTATATTGTGTCACACTTCTTACTCAACAAGCATATGCCCCATGCAATAGAGTTAACCAGATAGGAAAGAGTAATCTGGATTTTGTGAATCCAGTGAACAAAGATGTTTGAGTCACTTCCAAGGGTTTCAGCCCCTCATAAGGAAGTAAAATGTGTTGTCTAGCCTTAAATAAGTTAGTGATGATAGAGACATTCAGTTCAGTTCAGTTCAGTTGCTCAGTCGTGTCCGACTCTTTGCGACCCCATGAACTGCAGCACGCCAGGCCTTCCTGTCCATCACCAACTCCCGGAGTCCACCCAAACCCATGTCCATTGAGTCGGTGATACCATCCAACCATCTCATCCTTTGTCGTCCCCTTTTCCTCCTGCCCTCAATCTTTCCCAGCATCAGGGTCTTTTCAAATGAGTCAGCTCTTCGCATGAGGTGGCCAAAGTATTGGAGTTTCAGCTTCAGCATCAGTCCTTCCAATGAATATTCAGGACTGATTTCCTTTAGGATGGACTGGTTGGATCTCCTTGCAGTCCAAGGGACTCTCAAGAGTCTTCTCCAACACCACAGTTCAAAAGCATCAATTCTTCAGTGCTCAGCTTTCTTCACCGTCCAACTCTCACATCCATACATGACCACTGGAAAAACCATAGCCTTGACTAGACGGACTTTTGTTGACAAAGTAATGTCTCTGCTTTTTAATATGCTATGTAGGTTGGTCATAACTTTCCTTCCAAGGAGTAAGTGTCTTTTAATTTCATGGCTGCAGTCACCATCAGCAGTGATTTTGGAGCCCAGGAAAATAAAGTCAGCCACTGTTTCCCCATCTAATTGCCATGAAGTGATGGGACCAGATGCCATGATCTTAGTTTTCTGAATGTTGAGCTTTAAACCAACTTTTTCACTCTCCTCTTTCACTTTCATCAAGAGGCTCTAGTTCTTCTTCACTTTCTGCCATAAGGGTGGTGTCATCTGCATATCTGAGGTTATTGATGTTTCTCCCGGCAGTCTTGATTTCAGCTTGTGCTTCCTCCAGCCCAGTGTTTCTCATGATGTACTCTGCATGTAAGTTAAATAAGCAGGGTGACAATATACAGCCTTGATGTACTCCTTTACCTATTTGGAACCAGTCTGTTGTTCCATGTCCAGTTCTAACTGTTGCTTCCTGACCTGCATACAGGTTTCTCAAGAGGCAGGTCATGAATAAGTTCATTTAGGGGTATAGAGAATTACTGACTAAGGAAATGATAGTCTGATGTATAATTGGTCAATTAGAGCTATTCTCTCTGTAATTTTCCTTTGGAAAAATAACAAATTGAACTTCTGGTCTCTGTCTTCTCTTTGGAGTGAGATTGTTTGAATAGTGTAAATAGGTTTTCCAGTGCTGGATCCCCTCCTCCTGTCAAACCAGAGTAACTCAAGTAATCAGGTTCTCACCCTGCAAAACCAAGGACTGGATACTGGCTCCATGTTAACTTGCCAAGATGTAAATACTCCAAAAATAGTGAACTGAAATTCCTCTATCTTCTCTATAATAATTAACAAGTCTTCTAATGGAGACGTTTCCAACCAGATTTTTTTCTTACAATACTAATGATTAATTTTATGTGTCTACTTGACTGGACTAAGAGGTGTGCATGCAGCTAGTAAAACATTATTTATAGGCATCGTTTGAGGGTGTTTCCATGTGATATTAGTGTTTGAATCTGTAGAATGGATAAAGAGGATCTTGCCCTCACCAGTCTGGGTGGGCATCATCCAACCAACTGAGGACTCCAGTAGAGCAAAAAGGCAGAGGAAGAGCAAATTTCTGTCTCTCTCTCCTTGAGCTGGGAAGTCCATCTACTGCCCTCAAATGGAGGAGCTCCTAGTTCCCAGGTCTTAAAGCTCAGGCTGAATCACATCACTGGCTGCACTGGGTCTCCAGCTGCAGCCAGCAGATGCTGGGACTCCTCAGCCTCCATAATATGTGTATTTTTGTTGTTCTTCAGTCGCTCAGTCGTGTCTGACTGTTCGTGACCCCATGGACTGCAGCAGCCAGGCTTCAGCCAATGCCTATAATAAGTAAATATGGAAATTTACCTTATTGGTTCTGTTTCAATGGAGAACCTTGACTAATATATTAATGCAAGTATTCTACTTGTTAGTTCATAACTGTTGCTAATGTATAATGCTTATCTGTTTTATAACCTGGCCCTTGGATCTTTGATATTTGAGGCTTTCAGATTGCTGTTTCAATAAATAATGAGTCAAACATAGAGGACAGAGCCATTTTATGAATTTATATGTACTTTGGAAGAATAGGTGTAAATGTGCCACAAAACACTGGAATGGTATTAAAAGGGGGCTAATTCTTCCTTCTTTCTACATGTCCTTTCTTATCTCTCTAATTTGGTTTTGTAGTTAAGATATGACTCAATAAAGAGCACAACAAATCTTCATCTCAATCTACTTTGATCATATTTTACTGTATGTTGAGATTCCCTTTTCTGGACTAGCCAATTGTTTTATGTCATGATTAAATTGAAAGGAAATGAAATGCCAGTATAGTTAATCTGTTTTTATTTTATTCAGTTCTCTGTATTTTTATCTTTAGCCAGAAACAAACAAAAAAAGACAGTTGTCATTTTCCAATTTCTTTTTGTGTATTTTGATGTCTTTTCTGGGAATATTTTGATTCCTCTACCTGAGTAACTATCATGGTGGACAATATAATTGTGTATTTTCTATCTCAGCTATAAACATAAGCAGTTTGAAAAATATCCATATCTAAAGTAAATGAAATAGTTTCCCTGTGAATGCATTTTGTGATATTATAAATGAAATTATTGTTGCTTAGTGAGAAAATGTTCTGAACAGACTACAGGTATTTATGTAAGTATCCATAAATGGCCATGAAAACATAGTGTTAAACATACTGAACACCTTTTTGGAGAATAGCAGGGATTGTTTAACAATAGTAGAAATATAGATTATTCCAGATTTTAGAAAAGTAGTCAAAGGTAAGCTATGCTGAGTAGTTTGAATAGAATTGCGTTGTTCATGAGAGAAGGCTTCCAATAATTTGTGACTAAGGAAATTTTTCCAGCACATTAAAAAAAAAATCCATTGGATCTCAGGAATGATATCATTTTAGAAGCTTGAATCACCAATATAAAGAGAGGGTTGTTTATTTTCATTTCAAACTCATTGTGGAATTTTGCAAGCTTAAGTATACCAAAGTATTATAATTTTACCATACTATGTATATTACAAATGGCTCAAAAAGAGATCAAAAGTAAATCTCTATTATTGACTGCTTTATTTTTTTATTTGCCAGTTTTCTCATGTAGATAAATTCAATTCGGTTTTAGATTACCTTTGCATCATTGGCAATTGTATCTGTCTACATCAGAAAAAAAAGAAAATAGGCCTGATACACTTGACATCTTTTCATAATAACTCTACCTTTCTGAATGTCAGTCACACTGTTGCATTTCTAATTGCTTTATTCCTTGACTGTCCAAAATTTATTAGTAAAGATTTAGATATAGTTGATTAAAGTTTGTCTTTACAATCATTAAAATGCTAATATCAAAATTGTGGATGCAATAAAAATTTGCTTGCCAAATCTCTAATTAACTTGACCATAATGTAAAATTTTGTTATGAAGGATTATCATGTAATATGGCTTCCCATGACCGAGAACAACAGCGATGACAGTGATTTTTAGAACCCATGTCTTAGAGCTTATGAATCGCACCTAAGCTTCCACTTAATACAGTAATAATCGTGTCACTTATTTCCAGCTTAACACATTCCACTAGAATTACTCTGTTTCTTTGTTTGTGGTGTAATCATGGGAAGTTCACCTAAGGTAGAGTGGTAAGTGTAGAAAATTCTGGCTGATTGCAACACTTGGGGACAACATTTGGCCTTCCAATAAAGGATTACTTGGTCCAAAAGTTTTAGCACGCAGCATCTGGTATTCAGGATAGCATCATGTTTTTCTAAAAACCCTTGTCAAAGTTCTGGCTGAGTAGAACCCTAGAGTATTTGCAGTACACTGCCAGCTTTTCTTGCCCAGGCAAATCTGCAGTCATCACACCAGTGATATCCAGTTAATACCTGTTCATAGCCTACACACTTGTAGGCTTGAAAAAGTGAGACCTTTTTTGTAGCTTGGGAATAGAGTGAAAAAAAAGTGAAGTCGCTCAGTCATGTCCAACTCTTTGTGACCCTATGGACTGTAGTCTAATAGGCTTCTCCATCCATGGGATTTTCCAGGCAAGAACATTGGAGTGGTTTGCAATTTCCTTCTCCAGAAGATCTTCCCGACCCAGGGATTGAACCCTGGTCTCCCACATTGTAGACAGATGCTTTGCTGTCTGAGCCATCAGGGAAGTCCAGCTTGGGAATAGATGTGAACATAAACCATAATTAATTAAACATCCACATGTATTGCCATGAAAATAATAGCTTCATGGGTCCTTCAAATCTAATCTAACATCAAACTTTCAGCATCAGAACAAGCTCTTGATAACCCCTGAGTTAATTTGAAATTAGATGAGTAAGGAGCACACATAAAGCTTTCCTTTTATTGAATACAAATTAACTTCTAAAACTTGGAAAAAATAACTTTCCCCATGGTGTTGTGATTAGTGATCACAATGGAAAACTGTTCACACATATTTAAAATACTGCTTCAGTGATGGATAATCTTTGAAAGCTTTATTTTTTGTGCCCCTTGGGGAATCCAATTTTGCACTGATTCTTAAAGAATATACATATGTAAAT
The DNA here is from genome assembly GCA_024291935.2 of Okapia johnstoni. Taxonomy (NCBI): domain Eukaryota; kingdom Metazoa; phylum Chordata; class Mammalia; order Artiodactyla; family Giraffidae; genus Okapia; species Okapia johnstoni. The sequence goes on from CM044327.1 coordinate 5,584,506, forward strand.
CATTAATTTAGGCTCAGCAACAGCAAAAACAACAAAAATGTTCTCTGAATCAAGACAGGTCTATGTTTAAATTCTGTATCCCTGACTTTACTGAGCATGGCCCTGCTCATCAGAGCAAGACCTAGATTACCCCAGAGCCAGTGCCACTCATCAGGAAGCTTCCACAAACATCTTACCCTTATCCATCAGAGGGAAGACAGAATGGAAGCCATAATTACAGAAAACTAGACAAACTGATCACTTGGGTCACAGCCTTGTCTAACTCAATGAAATTACGAGCGATGTGGTGTAGGGCCACACAAGATAGGATGGGTCATGGTGGAGAGTTCTGACAAAATGTGGTCCCCTGGAGAAGGAAATGACAAACCACTTCAGTATTCTTCCCTTGAGAACCCCATGAACACTATGAAAAGGCAAAAAGATATGACTCTGAAAGATGAATTCCCCAGGTTGGTAGGTGCCCAATATGCTACTGGAGAAGAGTGGAGAAATAGCTCCAGAAAAAATGAAAAGGCTGAGCCAAAGTGAACACAATGCCCATCTGTGGATGTGACTGTTGATGGAAGTAAAGTCTAGTGCTGTAAGGACAATATTGCATAGAAACCTGTAATGATAGGTCCATGAAGAGATAAATTGGAAGTGATCAAACAGGAGGTAGCAAGAGTGAACATCAACATTTTAGGAATCAGTGAACTAAAATGGACTGGAATGGGCAAATTTAATTCAGATGACCATTATAAGATATATCCATCTGAATGGAGAGTTCCAACGAATAGCAAGGAAAGGTAAGAAAGCCTTCCTCAGTGATCAATGCAAAGAAATAGAGGAAAACAATAGATTGGGAAAGACTAGGGATCTCTTCAAGAAAATTAGAGATACCAAAGGAATATTTCATACAAATGGGTGCAACAAAGTATAGAAATGGTATGGACCTAACAGAAGCAGAAGATATTAAGAAGAGGTGGCAAGAATACACAGAAGAACTATACAAAAGAGATCTTCTGTAGCCTGCCAGGCTCCTCTGTCTATGTATTTCTCCAGGCAAGAATACTGGAGTGGGTTGCCATGCCCTTCTCCAGGAGATCTTCCTGACCCAGGGATTGAACCTCAGTCTCTTAGGTCTCCTCCACTGACAGGTGGGTTCTTTACCACTAGTGCCACCTGTGAAGCCCGTATACAGGTAGCCCTTATTCACAATTCTGGAATCCAAACATCATTGAAAACAATTTTTGTTTCTGACAGCAAAACCAGGCCTGGCCTGAGCCCATTTTCAGCAAATCTGACCATGAACTGACAAGAGGTTATTTATGGTCCTTCCTTATTTCACTCTGTGCAGTAATTTATACATTTCACTGAGGTAAAATTAATATTATTGATTGCTAGGAGATACCTCAGACTCTAAAACTTGAATAATTCTTAATTTTGAGACATATTTAGCCTGAGTGACTTCATTATAAAGGATTATGGACTTGCAATAACAACTGTGTGTGTTGATATGCAGAGTTAAAAAGCCCAATGAATATTGATTAATAGTACCTGGACAGAGTAGGTATGCTACAGATACTTTCCCCTGTTCCTTCACAGAAACATATCCTCTGAAAAATTACATTCACATGCTGCTTCTGCTAAGTCGCTTCAGTCATGTCCGACTCTGTGCGACCCCATAGACGGCAGCCCACCAGGCTCCGCCGTCCCTGGGATTCTCCAGGCAAGAACACTGGAGTGGGTTGCCATTTCCTTCTCCACATTCACATGAGACAATTCAATTATCTCCTTATCCCTCCAATAAAATTGTGATGACATAATTACAAAAGGATAATTCCAGTTCATATCTGTAAAATGTAGCAAAGGAACTATAGTCATTAATTTTGGAATGTTTCTACCACAATATTATAATTTTTAAAAACTTTATGTCTGTATAGGACAAATTGAGAGTAGCATTGAAACATATATTAATACAGTACCATGTGTGAAATAGATAGCTAATGGGTAGTTGCTGTATATATAACACAGAGCACTCAGCCCAGTGCTCTGTGACAACCTAAAGGGGTAGGATGAAGGGAGGGTGGGAGGGAGGTTCCAGAAGGAGAGGATATATGGATACTTACAGCTGATATACATTGCCATACAGCAGAAGCCAGCACAACATTGTAAAGCAATTATCCCCTAATTAAAAATAAATTAAAAAAATGTTATACCAGGGATGATTTCTTGCTGCCTTGCCTTACTGGATACCCAGGATATGCCATGTATTTTGACCAATGTATATAGGAAGACTGGTGGGAAATAACTGGAAATAATTCCCAAAAAAAACCCCAGTAAAAATAGAAGAAATTATTTAGAAGGAAAGTCTAAATATTTCAGCTGTCTGTTTGATTTTTAAAAATGAATAAAGAGAATAGGCAAAGGACATGTATTTGGAAAACATCTAAACCAAGATCAGTAAGAAGACTCCTTAGTACTAGAGTGAATACCCTTAAAGAAGTGTTATTCTAATCTACCAGTTCAAAATGACAATAAGACCATTTATCATTTTGTTTTCAAAGTGACCATTTTCCAAGTGTATCTTGGCTATTGCCTTATTCATATGAGGCTCTAAGTGCTGAAATCAGAACCAGTTTTTCTGAAGATACATAATGAAGGAGTAATAGCAGTTAGTGAGCAATGTTTGCTTCATCAATGGAGTTACTGAGTGACAGGTTAAAAATGTACAGATAAACTTAGCAAGGAAACTTAAAAGTATTTTCTGAGAAGTCTGTATCTCCAGATACACTATGGAATATAGCAATCATGTCAGTAGTATTAGTGTTTGGCCAACAAACATGTCAAGAAGAGGACCAGAAAATCAATGTAGAAAAATTCATAGTCAAGAAATAGGGCATGTAGATTTGTTATCTTTCCCCAGAGAGGAGATGAAATATTATGTTTGATACATGAGACTTTCATTGAGGATTATAGTCAAGTGTAAATAGATCTCTCTCTCTTTTAGCAACATTGACTTGAACAAATAATTCAACCAGAGGAATATTAACAAATTCTAATAAGGAAATTTTGGGGGCTCCAAAATCACTGCAGATGGTGATTGCAGTCATGAAATTAAAAGACACTTACTCCTTGGAAGGAAAGTTATGACCAACCTAGACAGCATATTAAAAAGCAGAGATGTTACTTTGTCAACAAAGGTCCGTCTAGTCAAGGCTATGCTTTTTCCAGTGGTCATGTATGGATATGAGAGTTGGACTATAAAGAAAGCTGAGCACAGAAGAATTAATGCTTTTGAACTGTGGTGTTGGAGAAGACTCTTGAGAGTCCCTTGGACTGCAAGGAGATCCAACCAGTCCATCCTAAAGGAAATAAGTCCTGGGTGTTCATTGGAAGGACTGATGTTGAAGTTGAAACTCCAGTACTTTGGCCACCTGATGCGAAGAGCTGACTTATTTGAAAAGACCCTGATGCTGGGAAAGATTGAGGGCAGGAGGAGAAGGGGACGACAGAGGATGAGATGGTTTGCTGGCATCACTGACTCGATGGACATGGGTTTGGGTAAACTCCGGGAGTTGGTGATGGACAGGGAGGCCTGGCGTGCTGCGGTTCATGGGTGGCAAAGAGTCGGACATGACTGAGCGACTGAACTGAACTGAACTCAACTGAATAAGGTGAAAATTGGACAAAGGTATTTTATATCCTGGGAAAGAATATCACTACCTGTGCTCTGAATTTTTCCTTTCTTGTCAGCACATCTTACTGTATCATGCTAGAGAGTGGAAAACATGGAGTACATGGCTGTTTATGAGGATATTGAACTGGTATAAAAAGAGAATGAAAGTCAAATGTTTGTGGGAATAAATCAACACAAGAGAGCAGAATAAAAGACATCAGTCTATCTGAAGAGAGATTTTACAAAGAAAAAAAAAGCTGTAATTAATACCCATCATTTCCTTAACTTGGTGACTCACAGACTCCTAAAAAGTTTCTCTATAGCCTCCTAGGAATGTCTTAACATGTACTTTTGAGAAATCTTGTGCTGTGTCAGTGTGATGGTTAGTTTTATGTGTCCACTTGGCTCGACCGCGGTGCTCAGTGATTAAATCAGATGCTCATCTAGGTGTTGCTCCAAAGGTATTTTGTCCATGTGGTTAGCATCTACTAGCAGGTGACTTTAGGTAAAGAAGATGACTAGATCATTTGGGAAAGCTTCATTCAAACAGTTGAAAGCCTTGAGAGTAAAAATTGAACTTTCTTTCAGGAAGAAGAAATTCTACCTCAGTCCTGTAGCAATAGCTCTTGCCTGAGTTTCCAGCCTATTGTCTTGCCCTACAGATTTCACTTCTGCAAGCAAGCCCTCATGATCCCATGAGCCAATTCTTTAATTCTGTTTCTCCTGGAGAACCCTGGCTCATATCACTTACAATCACTGTATTATGTGTCCTATTTGGGAAACGTATAGACAGAATTCAAATGCCTGACTGTTGAGCCATTCTCAGTCTTGCATAATTGTAGATTAATACTTTATATTCGTATTGAAAAAGCAATTGTTCAGTCACCAAGTTGTGTCCGACTCTTTTGCAACCTCATGGATGGTGTAGCGTAGCACACCAGGCTCCTCTCTCCTCCACTGTCTCCCGGAATTTGCTAACTTTCATGTCCACTGAGTCAGTGATGCTGTGCTACAGGGATCTAGATAAAAAGAGGTTGATGTATTACTCATTCTGATGACTGAATATGATTATTCAGGGCTTGTTCAATTAAAATTTATCTGCCTAAAAAAAAAATTAAAAAAAATATAAAAAAAAAAATAAAAAATAAAAAAATAAAATTTATCTGCCAAATACAGAAACTTTCTTTAGTTACATTTGCTCTTTTTTAAATGGAGACAGAAACTGGAAACTCAAGTCCCTGGTTGTATGTATATAATGCCAAACATCTAGAAGAAAATGAAACAGTTAGTGCAGTATGTAGCATTGCACTGGCCCAGCATCGGAATGATGTAAACATTGTTATAATTAGTTCTAGGCAAAATAGAGGGAAACACGTTTTTTCAAGTAGCCTGAAGGCAATGGCACCCCACTCCAGTACTCTTGCCTGGAAAATCCCATGGACAGAGGAGCCTGGTAGGCTGCAGTCCATGGGGTCGCTAAGAGTCGGACACGACCGAGCGACTTCACTTTCGCTTTTCACTTTCATGCATTGGAGAAGGAAATGGCAACCCACTCCAGTGTTCTTGCCTAGAGAATCCCAGGGATGGCAGAGCCTGGTGGGCTGGTGTCTATGGGGTCGCACAGAGTCGGACAAGACTGAAGCGACTTAGCAGCAGTTTCCAAAAGTCTTCTATTTAGCTTGACTGCTCTTTAGAGTTCAACACAAATCATAAAATACCGTATAGGCTGCCTTTCTTGGCATTGCTCTATAAATGAGCATGCGAGAAAGTTTTGAAATTGAATGAGTCTGGGTTTGAATTGCATGGTGCTGCTTTCCATTTGGGTAAACTAAGGTGACTGGTTGTTCACGTTGAGTCTCAGTTTCATCGTCTATAAAATGCGGCTAATGGCATCTCTCTCAAGGTGTGGTTGTGAGGACTGATGAGATAAGATATGTGATCAGTACTTAATAACAGTAGCTTTTAACCTAGTTTCTTACCCTGATTACTGTAATTTGCTAGTTTTACATCTGTATTTAAGATCAGTGGATGCAAGGCTAGTGAACTCCATGGAGGCATCTGTCGTGGGCACAAGTCTATGTCATCTTTAAGGAAAAATGCCTGTGCTTCTTGGCTCCCTCTTTTGCCTTCTGTCCACTCTTGTTTGAGACTGGTTCCTTTGCTTGTAATGTTATTCTGGTACAGGTTTGTCTGTTGCATCTACTTTTAATCCTCCGTTCAGACACTGACATCACACTGACTTGTGCTGGACTTCTTTTCTTGATCTTTATTTTGTTTTATTCACTTGTTATTATTTTTTTTCCTGATTCAGGGTGCTTGAAATGTAGCTCAAGATTATTAAATTAAAACTTAATCATCATAACTTTATCTTGCTTTCTATTTCATTACAAAAAAGCTCTAGATTTTTAATATTTGAAACAAGTGGACAACACTGGAGCTAAACAAAGATCACTTGTGTATACTAACGAGTAGAGTACATTTTGTGTAATCTCTGCAGTGGTCACATACCATGTGTTCAAAGATATTCTAATACATAATGTTAATATATATAAACATATATATATGGCCCTCCTGATGGCTCAGCAGGTGAAGAATCTGCCTGCCAATGCAGGAGATGCAGGTTTGATCCCTGGGTCAGGAATATCTCCTGAAGGAGCGAATGGCAGCCCACTCCAGAATTATTGTTTAGGAAATCCCATGGAGAGTGGAACCTGGTGGGCTGCAGCTCATGAGGTCACAAAGAGTCGGACGCGATTGAGCACACATGTGCACATATATATGTGAATATATACCAAAACATTATTCTTGTCAGCTGCAAAACAACCTTGTTAATCATTTCAACAATGGCAGTATTCCCTTTTTCTTAGAAAATGTCTTCTTAATGGAGAGTACTTTACTTAGTATGACTAAATTGATAATAGAAAGCACATTTATTTATCTTAAGATATACAACAGCCAATAACTTAATGAAGCGGCTTTATCATTTCCTGTTCATCCTCTTTCCTTATATATTCCTCCAGCGTTAGTTGTCTTCAAATTCAGTCCTAATTTGATTAAAACTTTCCCAGCCGCCTTTTCCTCATGTTTCTATGTGCACTAGCCAAACTTAGATAAGGAAAATTTTCTTTTGGTGAAGGAATTCCAAATCTTAAACCAAAAATATTATATTTACTGCTAAATCTCTGGCATTAAATCTTCAAAGTTGAATGTTTTGATTTAACAGAAAAAATAACCAAGATATTTTAAGGGGAAGAAAAAAAATCAAGAATATATGAAACAAAACATAGTAATAGCTGAAATCATTATTTTATTATTAAAATTTATTGATACCACATTTTATGTAATAGAAAACATTTATTTTTTATTGAAGTATAATGAGCACACAATATTATAGTAGTTTCAGGTTACAATATAGTGATTCTATAATTCTATGCATTATGGCAGAATTACCACGATCGGTCTTGTTACCGTCACCATACAAAGTTGTTACAGTATTATTGACTGTATTCCATGTTGTACATTACAGTCCCATGACATATTTATTTTACAGCTGAAAGTTTGTACCTCTTAATCCCCTTCACCTACTTTGTCTGTCCCCCCCCACTCTCCCCTCTGGCAACCGTCTGTGTTTGTTCTGTATCTGTGAGTCTGTTCCCATTTTGTTTTGTTTTATGGGTCACACATATAAGTTAAATCATACGATATTTGTTTTTCTCTAACTTATTACACTGAGCATAATGTCCAGGCACATCCATATTTCTAAAATGGAAATTTCCTTCATTTTTGTGGCTAATATTCCATTGTATGTATATACCACATTTTGCTTATCCATTCATCTATTGGTGGGCATTTAGCTTGTTTCCATGTCTTGACTACTGTAAATAGTGTTGCAATGAACCTTGGGGTACGGATATCTTTTTGATTTAGTGTTTTCATGCTCTTTGAATAAATACTCTGAAGTGGAATTGCTGGATTGTATAATTCTATTTGTAATTTTGGGGGGAACTTCATACTGTTCTCCATAGTGGCTCTGACAGTTTACATTCCTACCAGTAGTGTACAAGGCTTCCCTTTTTTCCACATCTTCACCAACACTTGTTGTTTCCTGTCTCTTTGATAATAGTCCTTCTGACAAGTATGAGTTGTTATTTAATTGTGCTTTTAACTTGCATTTCTCTGATGATTTGTGATGTTGAACATCTTTTCAAGTGTCTGTTGACCATCTCTATGTCTTCTTTGGAAAAATGTATATTTTGTTCCTCCTTTTTTAAGTCCTTTTTTAATCACTTTTTTTTTTAATATCACATTGTATATATTTGCTATATATTTTGGATATGGACCTTTTATTGGATATACCAAGTGTAAATATCTTCTTCCATTAAGTAGTTTGCCTTGCCATTTTGTTGATCGTTTCCTCTGCTGTGCAAAAGGTTTTTAGCTTGATGTTGTCTTGCTTGTTCATTTTTGCTTTTGTTGACTTTGCCCAAGGAGACGTATCCTCCAAAATTTGCTAAGACCAATGGCAGATAAATTACTGCCTATATTTTCTCCTAAGAGTTTTATGGTTTCAGGTCTTACATGTAAATCTATCCATTTTGAGTTAATTTTTGTGTATAATGGAGAAAGTGATCCAGTTTGATTCTTTTGCATGTAGCTGTCCAGTTTTCCAACATTATTTATTGAAGAGATTATCTTTCTCCCATTGTATATTCTTGCTTCCTTTGTGTACATTAATTGATCATGTGAGCGTTAATTAATTTATTTATTTTAATTGGAGGCTAATTACTTTGCAATATTGTAGTGGTTTTTGCCGTATATTCACATGAATCAGCCATGGGTGTACATGTGTTCCCCATCCTGAACCCCCCCCACCTCCCTCCCCACCTCACCCTTCAGGGTCATCCAATGCACCAGCCCCGAACACCTTGTTTCATGCCTCGAACCTGTACTGGTGATCTGTTTCTCATATGATAATATACATGTTTCAGTGCTAGTCTCTCAAATCATCCCACCCTCGTCTTCTCCCACAGAGTCCAAAGGTCTGTTCTTTACATCTGTGTCTCTTTTCCTATCTCACATATAGGGTCATTGTTACCATCTTTCTAAATTCCATATATATGTGTTATTATACTGTATTGGTGTTTTTCTTTCTGACTTACTTCACTCTGTATAATAGGCTCCAGTTTCACCCACCTCATTAGAACTGATTCAAATGTGTTCTTTTTAATAGCTGAGTAATATCCCATTGTGTATATGTACCACAGCTTTCTTATCCATTCATCGGCCGATGGACATCTAGGTTGCTTCCATATCCTGGCTGTTGTAAACAGTGCTGCAATGAATATTGTGGTGCACGTGTCTTTTTCAAATTTTAATTGAATGGAAACTAATAATATTCTTTCAACTTATAATGGGTGAATTATTGATGTAAAGGAAAAGAAAACTATTAGAAAAAAGTGTTTCTTTTATTGTTGTTTTGTCATCAAAAGAGAAGACTTACAAAAAGATAGGATGGGTCCATCAAGGAACAATCAAGAGAAACATATACTTTATTCTAATGTAGCATTTGATGAGGGGGGCAGGAAAGTGAGAAAGAAAAAGAAGCTACTATGTTCAGCATCTCATCTCACACACATTCCTCAATTAACCTGTGACACCTAAATATCTCATAAAACATTATGAGAGAGTAGTATTTCAATTTTATTGATGAACCCATTGACCCAACTAGATTTGTGATGGCTTACTAGAAGTTGCACAGTGAATGAATGGGAAAGGTAGGGCTGGGTGCAACCAAACTCCCTGTTACTCAGTCCTAGGATATTTGAAAGTACAGACTAACGGGATCTTGTTAGAAAGTCTGAGAAAATCACATGAGGACTACATTACTTGATTCAACCAAGAATTACAACAAAGATACTATAACTAACATAGCAGGAGGAAAGAGAATAATTTAAGGTAATTATTATTTTTAAAATGCAGGTATTTTAAGCAGCAAATAATTTATACAACTTGGTTCACTTGTACTGCTAATGACTAAACTTCTTTCTCTAGAGTAGAAAAGAAAGTAGTATCTTAAATGGTGTAGGTCTTTCAGTTTGGGGCAGGAAGAAGACATGAAGGTTTATGTCTTCAGCCTTATATTTAAAGGCATAATTGAAAATTTCAGAATGAAAATAGAATTGACTGTAATATTCCACACTTACAACTCCAAATCCCATTTTAATGATCTAATAAACAATTTTCTAAATAGATGTGTACAGGAATTTATGTTGATTGCATATTACTTAGGTGAAGGAAGGGTTTTTTTTTTTTTGCTAATGATAATCTTTGGGGCAAGTACAATTTATCATGTTCTCTCTTCTCCCCCAGGATGCTACAAAAATATCACTAGCTCCTAAGGACCAAGATATGTTTGAAATCAGAACTAGCATGAATGCTGCATACCTGTGTTTTTGGCAATATTGTTTAAATTCCATGTTCTGGCCTTCATCCTCTTATCCATTATTGCTTGAGAGTCTTTTAATCAGGAACACATCATTTTCTTCTTTGAATAGAGAGAGAGTTTAAATGTTAACATGTCAGAGAAAAGTAATAAGTAGTGAATTAAATTTAAGATGAAATGTAATATCTGATACTAGAGTATTAAGTGTAATACTATAACACAATATTTCCTAAGCTTCTTGTTGTTCAGGCTCTAAGTTGTGTAAGTTGTGTCCGACTCTTTGTTACCCCGTGGACTGTAGCCCAGCAGGCTCGTCTGTCCACAGGCTTCTCCAGGCAAGGATAGTGGGTTGCCATGCCCTCCTCCAGGGGGTCTTCCTGACCTAGGGATCGAACTCACATCTCGTCTCCTGTGTTGGCAGGCGGGTTCTTTACCAATAGAGACACCTGAGAAGCCCAATAATATAGATTAAAGAATTCTCCAGGAAAGAATACTGGAGGGGGTTTCCATTTCTTCTTACTCTGCAATGTAATTCCCTCAAGAAGCAAACACTGTGGAGAAGCTATTGCACTGTCAACCCAAGAGATGAGGGTGGCATGAACTGCCAATGCCATTGCATTGGGTAAACGCTAGGGCAAAATTCTCATTGTATTCCAGGTGAATGGTGTCCTGAAAGTCATGGCGCATGGCACATCTGAGGCAATAGTCGTGGGTATGGTGAGACATTAAGACATATTTTGAAGGATAAGCCAACAGAATTTGTTTCAACTTGGATTCTGAATGTGAGAAAAAGAAAGAAAGGAATAAAGGATGATGTATGTTTGGCAGAAGCATCAGGGTGAAAGGCGGTTCATGCATTGAAATGAGGAACACTATACGAGAAGCAAGTTTTGACAGGGACAGGAAATAAAATTCAGTTTGGGGCTTAGCAAGTGTTAGATTCAGTCCAGGTAAACATGTCAACTGTTCAGTTTGATGTAAGACTCTGATCTGAGGGCCTGTGGAAAGGTTGGAAAAATATACTTGTGAATCATCAGATTACAGGTAGTATTTAAAGCCATGGAAATGGATACCATCACCTAGGGGGTAGAGCATACAAATGAAGACTGAGCCAAAGGTCATGGCTCAGGACTCTCAAACAGTTAAATATTAGGACATGAGAAAAATTAATAAAAGCAAGTTAGGACTTCCAAGGTGGTCCAGTGGCTAAGACTCTGTGCTCCCAGTGCTGGGGGCCCAGGTTCAATCCCTGGTCAGGGAATTTGATCCCACAAGCCCCAACTAAGAGTTCCCATGCCCCAACTAAAGATCCTGTGTCCTGCCACAAAGACGGTAGGACCTACGTGATACAAATAAGACCCAGCTCAGTCAAATAATTAAACACATACATTTTTTAAAAATTTTGTTGCAATAGACCAACATAGTGGGGATGAATTATAAAGTATGGCATCCCAGAAAGCAAATGGATAAGTGTTACAGGATATATGGGGATTCCAGTATGTCAGATTATGTTGAGACTTAAATGGAAATCAAGAGCATTAACAGAGAAATGATACAAATGGGATACAGAATATCAAGAGAATTGAGTGAAGAGATATAAATAGCAAGGAAGAGTAAATATTCTGAGATGGTTGCCATGAAGATAATGAGCCTAAGGGTTTTCTTTTTAAGATAAAAGAAGTTAAGGCAGGTTTATATGCAGAAGGGACTGTTCCAATAAAAAGGGAGAAAATGATACTGCAGGATGGAGCAAAGTCCTTGATTTGATAGGAAAGTGTGGGATCTAGTCCACAGGTTAGGGATTGGATCTTAACTGGGAATGGTAGAGAATAGCTAAAAACCACAGATTCTGGTATCAGATGGCCTACTTTAAAATCCCAGTTTCTTAAAACAGAAATGAGGTACCAGTACATTCCTACTAGAATGGCTAAAATCCAAAGCACCAACAATACCAAATGCTGACGAGGATGTGGATCATCTTATTCATTGTTGGTGGGAAGGCAAAATGGTGCAGCCACTTTGAAGGACAGTCTGGTAATTTCTTACAAAACTAAGTGAACTCTTGATGTGCAGTCTGGCAGTCAGAGTCCTTAGTATTTACCCAAAGGAGTTGAAAGCTTATGTCCACGTAAAAGCAAAAATTTTATGTACACAGATTTTTATGGTAGTTTTATTCAGTTGCCAAACCGTGGAAGCAACCAAGACACTCTTCAGTAGCTGAATGAGTAAATAAACTGTGCTACATTTATACAGTGCAATATTGAATATTATCTCACAAAGAAGGTCTTGAACTACCAAGCCATGAAAAGATATAGCAGAACCTTGAAAGTATATTGTTAAGTCAGAGAAGCCAGTTTGAAAGTCTATATACTGTGATTGCAAGTATATGACATTCTGGAGAAGGAAAAACTACAGAGATGATGGGGATTTGGGGCAGGGGGAGGGAGGAAAAATAGGTGAAGTATAATGAATTTTTAGGGCAGTGAAACTATTCTGTAGGATACAGTAATAGTAAATATATGTCATTATTCATCTGTCAAAACCTATACAACTGTATATGGGTTTCCCAGTTGGCACTAGTGGTAAAGAACCCTCCTTTCAATGCAGGAGACATAAGAAATGTGGGTTCGATCCGTGGGTTAGGAAGATCCCCTGGAGGAGGGGCATGGCAACCCACTCCAGTATTCTTGCCTGGAGAATCCCATGGACAGAGGAGCCTGGTGGGCTATAGTACACAGGGTTGCAGAGTCGAACACAACTGAAGTGACTTAGCAGGCACACACATAGAGATGTATAACACAATGAACCCTGAGCTATAGAGTTTGTCTATCCATTGCACAGTTGATAATAATATATCAATATTCGCTCATAAGTTTGAATGAAAGTTAATAAGGGACTCTGTGTGTGTGTGTGTGTGTGTGTGTGTGTGTGAGAGAGAGAGAGAGAGAGAGAGAGAGAGAGAGTGTTAGAGGGGAAGGGGAGATGTGGGTGCTTTCTGTACTTTCTGCTTAATTTTCTATAAGCCTAAAATTGCTCTAAAAATTGTTAATTATTTTAAATTCCAGTTCCTTGGCTCAGTAGCTGTGTAACCTTGGGCAAGTTACTTAATCCCTATGTTCCTCAGTTTCCTTGTCTGTACAATAAGTATAATTATAACAATCAGCTCATAGTATTGTTGTAGGCTTAAGTAAAGGAATGTATGTAAAATACTTGGATCAGTATTAATATGCATTAAATGCTATATAAGCATTGCATGTTGCCAGAGTATATTTTGCCAGGTAGTATAACAGGAGAGAATTTGGAGACTGATTACAGAAAGAGTTAGTATGAAGCCAAAGCACTTACTTTATAAATAGTGCTGTTTGTTCAAGGATGAAGATCCACAACCATTGGTATGAGGAGGGTTATTGAAAGTTTGAGGGAAAAAAAGAGAAGGTATGATAGGGTCATCTAAGAGAGTGAAAGAATGAATTAACTAAGGAAAGTGAATTTCAGACAGTGCTGAATCCAGTTAAGATCTGTGATCATTAATATAAAGTGGATCAGTCAGTACATTTGGTTTTGGGTTTTGGATCTAGGCACAGAACAAGTGAAGAAGTGTTTTGAATTTGTGCAAGGTAGCAGTTTTATAGATGATTGTGACTGAGGGTGATAAGGTAAAATTTGGTGGTTATGCATATAAATAATTATAGTGGTCTGTGAAATATCAACTGGGAAAATGCTCATCAAAACTGAGGAAGTCATGTGAGCCAGAGGCCAGAGTTTTTGCTGAATCATCTACATGTATTGACATTCCCCAAACTGAAGTTATCAATGATATGATAAAGCAGAGACAGTGATGATAAATATCTGCAGCTATCCATGGAAAGGCTGGCAGAATTGCTGCAAAACCATTGAGACTTTTAAAACATGAAGGATACTAGATAGTCTGCAGGGCAACAAGCAGCCAGGAGGCATCTTCTACACTTTCAGATCCTATGATACGTGAATATGAGAGAAAAAGACTTCTTACTTGAGAGAACAAGAGATAAAGTGTTCTCAGGGCATAAGTTTTAATTCCCATTAATATATTAATCAGAGACCATGCCAGTGAATCAGATTTTAACCAATCAGGACCTAAGTATCATATGAAGGCTTTATCCTAATTGTAGTCTAGTATGAGAGGAATATAAATATTAATAATCAGATACTTAGAAATGTTGAAGTCAACATGGAGCTACTTTGCCTTATAGAATCTTCTCAGAAGTTTATTTGCAAAGTGAAATATGTATTTGTTAGAACATGCCATCAGAATTTTATGATCTAGTTGTTATCAGTTGTGTTAAACATAGATTATTCCATCTTCCTATTTAGGATGTAATTTATTTAAAATGCTATGCACACATAGTTTTATTTTATATGTCTTTTCTAATTACCCTAAAAGATAATTAAGCTGAATCTCCATGCAACATTGTTTGAGTTGCATGCAGCAAACCAGAAACCATCATAAGTTATATTGAAAATTGACAAAAACAAGGCTGTGAAACCTTAATTAAGTTGAATCTAAAAGCTTTCCTTGTATAGGGAACAAAATAGGCATAAATATTGTGACTTCCGCTAATATTAAGAGTTTGTTCTTGGGATAAATTACAAGCAGGAAATAATAGTATTAAATAGTTATCATATCAATTTAACACAATGTCTGTGATATTTTACATATATCATTGAATGCGTAACATATTATACTGCTATGTTTTTGCTATTTTTTATAAGTGAGTGAAGTGAGAATTAAAGAGATTAGGAAACATGTCAAATATCTCATATTCATAAGTGTAAAGGTGGAATTCAAACTCTCAGAATAATTGTTGTTGTTGTTCAGTCACCCAGTCATATCTGACCCTTTGCAACCCCATGGACCGCAGCACGCAAGACCTCCCTGTCCCTCACCATCTCTCGGAGTTTGCCTAAGTTCATGTTCATTGCATCTGTGATGCCGTCCAGCCATCTCATCCACTGATGCCCTCTTCTCCTTCTGCCCTCAATCTTTCCCAGCATCAGGGACTTTTCCAAAAAGTTGTCTGTTTGCATCAGGTGACTAAAATACTGAAGCTTCAGCTTTAGCACCAGCATCAGTCCTTCTAGTGAATATTCAGGGTTGATCTCCCATAAGATTGAATGGTTTGATTTCCTTGTTGTCCAAGGGACTTTCAGGAGGCTTCTCCAGCACCACAGTTCGAAGACATCGATTCTTTGGCCTTCTGCCTTCCTTATGATCCAGCTCTCACAAGCATACATGACCACTGGGAAGACTACAGTTTTTACTATATGGACCTTTGTTGGCAGAGTAATGTCTCTGCTTTTCAACACACTGTCTAGGTTTGTCATCACTTTCCTGCCAAGAAGCAGTCATCTTCTGATTTCATGGCTGCAGTCACCATCCACAGTGATTTTGGAGCCCAAGAAGAGGAAATCTGTCACTACTTCTACCTTTTCCACTTTTATTTGCCATGCAGTAATGGGGCTGGATGCCATGATCTTAGTGTTTTTAATATTTAGTTTTAAGCTGGCTCTTTCACTGTCCTCCTTCACCCTCATCAAGAGGCTCTTTAATTCCTCTTTGCTTTCTGCCATTAGAGTGGTATCATCCGCATGTCTGAGGTTGTTGATATTTCTCCCACCTATCTTGATTCCAGCTTGTAATTCATCCAGCCTGGCATGTCTCATCACGTGCTCAGTGTATAGGTTGAACAAACAGGGTGAGAGCAGACAGCCCTGTCATAGTCCTTTCTCAATCTTGAGCCAGTCGGTTCCATACAGGGTTCTAACTGTTGCTTCTTGACCCACATACAGGTTTCTCAGAAGACAGGTAAGATGGTCTGGTATTCCCATCTCTCTAAGAGCTTTCCACAGTTTGTCATACACAGTCAAAGGCTTTAGCATAGTGATGAAGCGAAGATAAATGTTTTTCTGAAATTCCATTGCTTTCTCTATAATCCAGTGAATGTTGGCAGTTTGGTCTCTAGTTCCTCTTCCTTTTCTAAACCCAGCTTGGACATCTTGAAGTTCTTGGTTCACATAATACTGAAGCCTACAATGCAAGACTTTAAGGATGACCTTACTAGCATGGGAGATGAGTGTGACTGTTCAGTGGTTAGCACATTCTTTGGTACTGCCCTTCTTGGGAATTGAGATGATGACTGACCTTTTCCAGTCCTGTGGGCACTGCTGAGTCTTCCTGTTTTGCTGACATAATGAATGCAAAACCTTGATGGCATCATCCTTTAGGGATGATGAACTATTTGAATAGTTCTGCTGGTGTTTCATCTCATCCACTGGCTTTATTAACAGCAGTGCTTCTTAAGGCCCACTTGACTTTGCACTCCAGAATGTCTGGTTCTGGGTGACTAACTACACCATTGTAGTAATCCAGTTCATTAAGGTATTTTTTTATACAGTTCTTCCATGTATTCTTCTGTCTCTTCTTGATCTCTTCAGAATCTACTAGGTCTCTGCCATTTTTATCCTTTATTGTGCCCATCTTTGGGTGGAATGTTCCCTTGATGTTTCCAATTTTCCAGAAGAGATCTCTGGTCTTTCCCCTTTTGTTGTTTTCCTCTGTTATTGAGCACTGTTCACTGAAGAAGGCCTTCTTGTCTCTTCTAGCTGTTCTTCAGAACTCTGCGTTTAATTGGATGTATCTTTCCCTCTCTCCCTTACTTTTCACTTCTCCTCATTCTTCCACTAAGAACAATTAGGAGGGATAAAAAAAATGTATGTTATTACCTCAACATAATAAAAGCTATATATGACAAACCCACAGCAAACATTATCCTCAATGCTGAAAAATTGTAAGCATTTCCCCTAATGTCAGGAACAAGACAAGGATGCCCAGTCTTACCACTACTATTCAACATAGTTTTGGAAGTTTTGACCACAGCAATCAGAGCAGAAAAAGAAATAAAAGGAATCCAGATAGGAAAATAAGAAGTAAAACTCTCACTGTTTGCAGACGACATGATCCTTTACATAGAAAACTCTAAAGATTCTACCAGAAAATTACTAGAGCTAATCAATGAATATAGTAAAGTTGCAGGATATAAAATTAACACACAGAAATCCCTTGCATTCCTATACACTAACAATGAGAAAACAAAGAAATTAAGGAAACAATACCATTCATCACTGCAACGAAAAGAATAAATACTTAGGAATATATCTACCTAAAGAAACAAAAGACTTATATATAGAAAACTATAAAACACTGAAGAAAGAAATCAAAGAGGACACAAATAGATGAAGAAATATACCGTGTTCATGGATTGGACGAATCAATATAGTGAAAATGAGTATACTACCCAAAGCAATCTATAGATTCAATGCAATCCCTATCAAGCTACCAACGGTATTTTTCACAGAAGTAGAACAAATAATTTCACAATTTGTATGGAAATATAAAAATCCTCGAATAGCCAAAGCAATCTTGAGAAAGAAGAATGGAACTGGAGGAATCAACCTGCCTGACTTTAGGCTCTACTACAAAGCCACAGTCATCAAGACAGTATGGTACTGGCACAAAGACAGAAATATATATCAATGGAACAAAATAGAAAGCCCAGAGATAAACCCACGCACCTATGGACACCTTATTTTTGACAAAGGAGGCAAGAATATACAATGGAGAAAAGACAGTCTCTTTAACAAGTGGTGCTGGGAAAACAGGTCAACCACTTGTAGAAGAATGAAACTAGAACACTTTCTAACACCATACACAAAAATAAACTCAAAATGGATTAAAGATCTAAATGTAAGACCAGAAACTATAAAACTCCTAGAGGAAAACATAGGCAAAACACTCTCCGACATAAATCACAGCAGGATCCTCTATGACCCACCCCCCAGAATATTGGAAATAAAAGCAAAAATAAACAAATGAGACCTAATTAAACTTAAAAGCTTTTGCACAACAAAGGAAACTATGAGCAAGGTGAAAAGACAGCCTTCAGAATGGGAGAAAATAATTGCAAACGAAGCAATGGATAAATAATTAATCTCAAAATATACAAGCAACTCCTGCAGCTGAATTCCAGGAAAATCAACGACCCAATCAAAAAATGGGCCAAAGAACTAAACAGACATTTCTCCAAAGAAGACATACAAATGGCTAACAAACAGATGAAAAGATGCTCAACATCACTCATTATTAGAGAAATGCAAATCAAAACCACAATGAGGTACCATTTCACGCCAGTCAGAATGGCTGCTATCCAAAAGTCTACAAGCAATAAATGCTGGAGAGGGTGTGGAGAAAAGGGAACCCTCTTACACTGTTGGTGGGAATGCAAACTAGTACAGCCACTATGGAGAACAGTGTGGAGATTCCTTAAAAAACTGGGAATAGAACTGCCATATGACCCAGCAATCCCACTGCTGGGCATACACACTGAGGAAACCAGAATTGAAAGAGACACGTATACCCCAATGTTCACTGCAGCACTGTTTATAATAGCCAGGACATGGAAGCAACCTAGATGCCCATCATCAGACAAATGGATAAGGAAGCTGTGGTACATATATACCATGGAATATTACTCAGCCATTAAAAAGAATACATTTGAATCAGTTCTGTTGAGATGGATAAAACTGGAGCCCATTATACAGAGTGAAGTAAGCCAGAAAGAAAAGCACGAATACAGTATACTTATGCATATATATGGAATTTGAAAGATGGTAACAATAACCCTATATGCAAGACAGAAAAAGAGACACAGATGCATAGAACAGTCTTATGGACTCTGTGGGAGAAGGTGAGGGTGGGACGATCTGAGAGAATAGCATTGAAACATGTATATTATCATATGTGAAACAGAACACCATTCCAGGTTCGATGCATGAGACAAATGCTCAGGGCTGGGGCAATGGGATGACCCAGAGGGATGGGATGGGGAGGGAGGTGGGAGGGGGGTTCAGGATGGGGAACACACGTAAACCCATGGCTGATTCATGTCAATGTATGGCAAAAACCACTACAATATTGTAAAGTAATTAGCCCCCAACCAAAATAAATAAATTAATAAAAAAAATAAATAAAAATAAAAATTAAAAAAAATGTATATTATAGTGTAAGGTTTGTGAAATGGGCTTTCAAAGGCATTTAAACAGTGGTGGCCAGGGTTTCAGGATAATTAAATTGTATCCTGCCAATTATTACATTTCCCAGAGATTTCCCTGTGGAGTTAGAATATGTAGAACATATTTATATGACACTGGGGATATAAAATTAATAAATGCATACACATACATATTTTTCATTCCTTCTAGATTCAGTCTATAGAAATTAAAACTATTAGACACCATATACTCCTTTTTCTATTTGAGGAAAATGGTTGATGATGGACCATTTTTCTTGGTTCTTAACTGGGATGCTCATGTCTTTAAAAACAATAACACTTGTAAACCTGTTGAGTTCCACATCTGGCCAAGATGTAATAGCAAGGACTGAATTTTCCCTCCTGGGAAATGACCAAAAACAGCCATTAAATGGGGAAAATGTATGAAAAAATGCTTTGGAAGTTACTGACCATCAGACAAGAAATAGCAGTTTCTGAGAGACAGGAAACAAACAAGACAGTCTTGCAATTAACTCAGTGTATAGCTCTGACTGAGTTTCCAGCTGCAGTGCAGAGAGGGGAAACCCAGGTGGAACACTGTGGAGCCCCTGCATTGAGGAGACCAAGCTGAGACACCATGGAAACCAAGGCAACTTGGGTTTCCAGACAGAGTATTTGTAGGGAGGAGAGAACTAAGCATATAAAGAAATCTGGAAACCTGGGAAGTTCTCCCTTGAGTATTCAACAGACTGCTGATCCGAGTGTGCCTCCATGTGACCAGACTTCTGGAGTCTGGGAGAAGGAAGAACTAAAGGGGCTGGAATAGTAGCTGGTGCGCCAGGCAAACTGAAAACTTCATGGGGGCACGGGAAGAGTAAGGAGCCTTGCACCTGTGTGGTGAATAATTTACTCCTGGACTAAGCACAGCTCTATTCCACTAGAAAAAAGTCTTGAAAACCTAAAACGATCAAACTGTTTCCAAGTAACTAGCTGTGTTCCATAACAAAGCACAAGTATATTTATAGGATTACAAAAGTGTCCAGATCCCAGTAAGATAAAATCACAATCTCTGGCAATAAAAAAATTACCTGGTGTGTTAAATGTAGGAAAGTGTAACACAAGAGAAGAATCACTTGATCAAAAATGACTGAGAACTGACAGAGATGTTATATAATTAGCACAAGAATATCAAGCAGTTATGTTTATATTTGTACAGTATATTCATATATACTGTATTTGAAAGTGAAGTATAGAAATAGAAGATACAGAAAGCTACAGTGAGATCAGAATTACCCTGCAGAGGATTAAGGGCAGATTAAACATTTCAGAATGAAAGATTCGTAAACTTGAAGGCATAGCTATAGAAACTACCCTAAACAAATACATAGAGAAAGAGAGCTAAAAAAAAACCCAAAACCAAAAAACAGCATCAGTAAGCTGTAGGACAATTTCATATACACATGATTAGAGTTCCTAAAGAAGAGTGTGGGGCGAAAAACTATTTGAAGAATTACTGGTTGAAAATTTTCCAAATTTGATAAAACTATAAACTCATATACCCAAGAATTTGGCTTAGCCCCAAGTATGGAAAATAGTTTGGAAGTCCTTCATAAAAACAGAGCTACCATATGATCTTGCAGTCTCACTCTTGGGTATGTGTCAAAAAGAAATCAACATCTGAAAGAAATATCATCATTTCCATGTTTGTTGCAGCATTATTCATAATAGCCAAGATTTGGAAACACTCTAAGTATCTGTCAACAAATGAATGGATAAAAGTACTGATATGCACAAAGAATTAAAACATATGCCTACAATAGCACAAAAGTTAAAGGAGAAAATACTAAGACCTTTAGGCTAAATGTGAAGTGGTGTAATATCTGATGAAGGTAGACTATGATATGTTACAGTTGTACACTATAGATCCTAAAAGGATCCCTAAAGTAACCAAACACAAGGATAAAATGGTATCATAAAACAAATATTTAACCTGAAAGAAGGCAGGAAAGATAGGAAGAAGGAATAGAGGACAGATAGAAAGAAGATAGCAAGATGATAGATTTAAATTTAATCATATTAATAATCACACTGAATACAATTGGTCTAATACTACAAATCAAAGTCAGAATTTGTCAGATTGGATTAAAAAGCTAGACCTATTATTCATAACATTTCTCTACCATTCTAATGCTGTATTATAGGTAGGCTATGCAATGATATCATCTCTCTCATTCCTGACGTTTGTAATTTTGTCTCTTACCTATCTTTTTTACTGATCAATCTGATTAGAGTTTTATCAATTTTATTGATCTTGTCAAAAAACTTTTAGTTCCAATGATTTTCTCTTTCCTGAGGGGGCAGAGAAGAATGTGATTTATTTCCCTCCTTTTAGTGAAAGTGAAATCAGTCGTGTCCGACTCTTTGTGACCCCATGGACTGTAGCCTACCAAGCTCCTCAGTCCATGCCATGGACTGTAGCCTACCAGGCTCCTCAGTCCATGGAATTTTCCAGGCAAGAGTACTGGAGTGGGTTGCCATTTCCTTCTCCAGGGGATCTTCCCAACCCAGGGATCGAACCCGGGTCTCCCACACAACAGACAGATGCTTTACCATCTGAGCCACCAGGGAACTAGTTTGCATTATGTGACATAGGTGAAGAGATTTTACAGATGTAGTTAAGATCTCAAATCAGGTGACTTTGAGGTAATCATAAGGAGATTACCCTGGGTGGGTGTGACCTAATCAGGTGAGACTTAAAAACAATAGTCCAACCTTAGTCCAACCTTAGTCTAAGATTCAAAACATGAGAAGGATTCCACTGCTGGCCTTGGCAGGGTAGGTTGACATGTGGTGGTGAGTCAGTGGA
This sequence comes from Okapia johnstoni, assembly GCA_024291935.2. Taxonomy (NCBI): domain Eukaryota; kingdom Metazoa; phylum Chordata; class Mammalia; order Artiodactyla; family Giraffidae; genus Okapia; species Okapia johnstoni. The sequence continues at coordinate 5,606,558 of CM044327.1, forward strand.
GGGGGCCATGTGACAGAGACCTAGTGGTATTCTTCATGAGTTGAGAATTTTCTGGCTGAAAAATAGCTGGAGGACTGTCTTCAGTTCTACAGCTTCAAGAAATAGTATTTTTCAAACAACAGTTGATACTCTTATATACTGTTAGTGAGAAATGTGAAATGGTACAGCATGTTTGTGAAACACTTTACAGTGATGCTTAAAAGTTGGCTTAAAACTCAACATTAAAAGTTGGCTTAAAACTCAACATTCAGAAAACTAGGATCATGGCGTCTAGTCCCATCACATCATAGCAAATAGATGAGGAAACAATGGAAACAGTGACAGACTTTATTTTGGGGGGCTCCAAAATCACTACGGATGATGACTGCAGCCATGAAATTAAAAGACGCTTGGTCTTTGGAAGAAAAGCTATGACCAACCTAGAAAGCATATTAAAAAGCAGAGACATTACTTTGCCAACAAAGGTCCATCTAGTCAAAGCTTTGGTTTTTCCAGTAGTCATGTATAGATGTGAGAGTTGGACTATAAAGAAAACTGAGAACTGAAGAATTGATGCTTTTGAACTGTGGTGTTGGAGAAGACTCTTGAGAGTCCTTTGGACTGCAAGGAGATCCAACCAGTCCATCCTAAAGGAAATCAGTCCTGAGTATTCATGGGAAGGACTTATGCTGAAGCTGAAACGCCAATACTTTGGCCACCTGATGGGAAGAACTGACTCACTGGAAAAGACCCTGTTGCTGGGAATGATTGAAGGCGGGAGGAGAAGGGGATGACAGAGGATGAGATGGTTGGATGGCATCACAGACTCAATGGATATGAGTTTGAGGAAGCTCCAGGAGTTGATGATAGACAGGGAAGCCTGGCATACTGCAGTCTATGGGGTTGCAAAGAGTTGGACACGACTGAGTGACTGAACTGAACTGAACTGACAGTGATACATACAGCTATTATGTGATCCAACAATTCCATCCCTAAGTATATACTGGAGACAAAGGAAAGCATATCTTCTTACTAAGAATTGCACATGAATGTTTATAGCAACTTTATATAATAACCCCAAACTGGATACAACCCAAATGTCCATCACCTTGTGAATGCTTAAATCCACAGTTATCACTCCATACAACAGATTACTTCTTAGCAACAAAAAGAATGAACTGCTGATAAACCCCTCTAGCAAATTAATCTCAAAATAATTATCCTGAGTGAAAGAACTTAGTTCACAAGAAGTACACATTTTAAAATTTAATTAATATTAAATCCTAGGAAATGCAAGGTAACGTATAGTGAGAAACAACAGATTAGAGGTTTTCTGGGGCCAGGGACGGGTGGTGGTGGAGTGGAGATGGGCAGGAGGTATGAATTCATGGGGCACAGGAAGATTTGCTAAGTGACACATGGCTCATTTTCCTTGTGGTCATATATTTATACTAATATGTCATATCGTACACCTAACAGATGCCATTGATTGCATTTCAATTTTAACTTTAAAACATTGTTCATAAAAATAATGCTTTTTTGGTTCACCCCCTGGATTTTCTATTTTTCTTTCTCCTGAACAGATTTTTAGACTCTTCAGAGTAAAAACAAATATAATAGCTTGGTCTGTACCAAAATGTGGCTTAGTCTAGTTAAGAGGTGAAAACTATTTGCCTTTGACTTTCGCTTGACATTTGGAACTGATAAGCCGAATGCCTTTTTAAGTGTCCTTTTCCCCCTTATTTAGCTGAACTTACTCCACAGGATCAATGATTGTGAGCTATTATAGGTGCCATTAGATTAAATCTCAGTAACAAGAACAAGGCATGTCATGCAGATTTATCATTAATATATAACTACACACTTTCAAATTTAGGTACTCATTCTAAATGTATCTTAAGATCAGCTTATATATTGGAATTTTAAGTGATATATGCATAAATGTTATTGAAGAAGTAATGTCCACAATAAGTAATGATTATGAAAGCTACTAATTTTATATACAAAATAATTATTAAGAACTTTAATTATTAAATTATTTTAATAATTAAATGTTATTTAATTATTTAATTATTCAAATAGTCAAATAAATAGCAAAATACATTGGCAGTTAACTGGTATATAGTGAAGGGAAATATGGATAGAAATTCAGTTTATAACCATAAGATCCAGTTTAATTATTCCTTTGCTCTATTGCTGTATCCAAGATTTGTTGGTAATTTTTTCCCAAGTGATTGTGTGAAATAGGAAATTCAAGAAGAGAGTAAGATAAAAATAAGCAATCCAAGGAAGGCAATAATCTTAAATTTTCTGCTGAAAATATTTTAAAAGACTTTTCTTCAAACAGGGCAGAAAGCTTCGGTGTGTGGTATTGTTAAAGAGGAATTGTATTATTAGCCCAATCTTCAGCTTCAATGGAATTAGAACGGAAATAAGTCTGTATTAGTCACTGTTCTTGTAAAGAGACAGGGAAACACCTCAATGAGAAAATTACCGAGAGCTCTACTCTGTCCTTACGGATGCCTGATCCTTGTCAAGCTGCTCATGCCTACTCTTCTTTTGCTGTTTCTTTCCTCCAGAATCTCAGTCATTTTGCTCACTAGGGCACCCTTTATTATTGCTGGTGGAGCAGCCAAATCCTTTGAGTCTCTTGCTAAATCTCTTATTCCCTTCCTTTCCAGTGAGTGGTAGCAGTACACAGTGACTGCCTACCTGGGCTCAAGTGACAGGCTTCCCAGCATTGTTATGATGGCTAATTAAATGAGTAAATATATGCAAAACAACTAGAAAATGGGTGATAAAAACTATTTGCTATTGCGGAACTACTTAATATTTATTTTAGATCTTTCTGACTTGCATAAAATTTCACCCAAAAGTCATCACAGAAGGGAGCAGGAGGGGATTTTATACTATTGGAGGTATTATATTATTTTAAAATTAATTCAAGTAAAATATATGAATCCACCTTGCACATAATATGTGCTTATTTTTCATGCTATGAAAAATAAGATTTAGAATTAAGGAAACTGAATATGAATTGAGTTTTGAAAAGTTACACACACAAAAATTCATCTCTCAACGTCATAAACTTCCTATGAAATGGATACAGTAGCACCAAATTTGTAGACTTGGTGCCAGGAGTAACTGAAATAACATATACCAAGAATATGTAAAATTTTCTGGAAAACAGTTATTTCCTTTCTTTTCTTCTCTTTTATTTCTGTTGGCCTCATTTTATTTATCTGTAAAACAAGCAAGTCAAATTATTAACAGATTATCTCTAAGCCCTAAAGTTTTCTGATTCTGTGCATATGCTTTGAATGACCTCTCCCTTCTCTGAGGTTTTCAGAGAAGCGCTATAAATATTTGTAATCTTGGATCATTTTGCACTTAAATGTATGTGGCCTGAGGTCATTCTCTAGTAGTGTCATATGAGTCTCATTCTTTCTCCAAAACTAGGCACTATATTGATTACTTCTCTGGTATAGTTTCCTGTGCCAAATAGTGCTGAGCATACATCAGTCAAGACCTACTTATTGGTTTATTTAGTATATAAACCTATAACCAATGAATCAGCCTCTACTGAAACATACAGATACTTTGAAGAGTTGCTAGTGCTATTTAAGTGAAAGATTAATTCCATTCTGTTCCAGACATTCCTGAACACTTTCCCTGGGTCATTGAACATATTTAATGTATTCATTTAAAAGCATAGCAAGGATGCTTCTTTTCAAGGCTTTAATGATAGATTTAATGAAGAATATAATGGAGGAGTCCATAGGGCTGACTCTCAAGCATGAGATAATAGAATGCAGCTGAATGCATTAAAGCATAGCTTCCAAGGCTTCACATTTTCTGCCTTAAATGACATTATATCATATTACTCCAGGTCATTTAGAAATTTCTCATTTTGAAAGTGACTGTGGTTGGTATTTTTGAGAAATTGTATATTGTCTCCTGTTTTCTAACCTCCTTTCTTCCTAAGCTCAAAATGTGAAAATAAAAGGGATAAAGAATCAAGCTTTCTGATACATAGATGTTTAGAATCTCTTTGAATGATTTAAACCTGAGGAGTAGGTGAGGAGGGGTCTGGGAGCAGTGGTAGACTCCAGATTTATTACTTTTTAAGTTTGTGCAAATACTTCGCTCTCTTTCACACTGTTTTAGTGCTTAAATCTTAATGTTGGATCTCTTACATCATGCATGGTATCTAAATGGGATAATAAATCTTACTATATAGCAACTAAAAACTATCAAAATTTATAACATGGATGGACTTGGAGGGTATTATGCTAAGTGAAACAAGTCAAGGAAAAACAAGTGCGGTGTGATTTCACATATATGTGAAATCCAAAAACAAACAAGGGGGCAAGCAAAGCAAAATGAAAACAGACTTACCGATACAGAGAACAAATGGCTGGTTGCCAGAGGAGATTGGATGGTGGGAGGTGGGGGTGGAGGTGAGCAGAGTAGGGATGATGCCCAGTTAAGAGTCTGTGGTCATATTCTAGGAGACAGATGAGGTTGCATTGGAGAAAAGTGTCAAGGAGTTCAGAGAAAAGTGTCTGGAACCTATCTGGTGGTAGAACAGATAAGGTTAGACGATGATGGAGTCCATGTGAAGTTTGCAGGAGGTAAAGGGACAGATGCTGCTGCCAGATCTCTGGCCGGAGTTACTACTGATGACATCTTCCACCGAGACAGGAAACACAGTAGGAGGTTTGGGGGCAAAAAGACGTGATTTCAAATTTGAACATGTTGTCTTGGAGACATCAAAGTGGGATGTTCTAGTAAGCAGTCAGATACAGATGCAAAGAAAAATCTGGGTGGAAGAGTGAGTACATAGAGGGCAAATGACAGACTCCTGGAAAATACTGACATTAAATGGGGTAAACACAGGATGCGGAGACTTTGAGGAGTGTTCTGGAAAAGGACTCTGAGATTAAGGGAGGAGAGGGTGAAGAAAACGTGAAAAAGGAGGACTTGAGGAACTTTATGAAGGTCAAAGAAGAAGAGTCCATAGACATGGTTGGTGAGATTGGGATGGACAGAGTGGTAGGAACAGCAGATGGACTGTAGCGGCTAAGAGACTGAAATCTTCTGTTTTCTGTACACATTAGGCAGGGAAATAACTAAGTGACGGGCTTAACAGAACGGAGGTTGGAAATAGCCCTTCTGGAGACCTGAAAACATGCTGAGAAGAGGAGGACCAGGATTGCTGAGCTGCAGCAAGCACCCAAGTGACCTGAGAGTCCATAATTCTATTGTGACAACTATTTAAGCAGATGGCTTATTTTTCTTCTATTTGTTTTGTTTATTTATATAACATAGTTCATTCCTCAGGTAAGAAATATCAGTTAGATGATTTCTTCTTCAGGTAACAAAAAGTTAAATTACTGTGGCTTAAAGAAGTAGTAGTTTATTTTCCCTCAGGTACCAGGAATTCTGTTTATGGTGGCTACAGGAATGGGTTTAGCATTCCCCTGGGATCAGGAATGATGTCTCAGTAACTGAGTTCTAAGGCATGTGTCAGTGAATTACCGTAAGCAGATGTGGAATCCTGGGTTTTAGTTCGTCTTAAATTAAGTGAACCTCCTGATTAGGAATCACAGCTTGTTTCCACAAGTGTATTTTGAAAGGGTGTTCTGTATAATGATGCCAGATCACTTTTCATAAATCTTCAAACATTGTCAAAAAACTTATGTCTTGTATGAAGTCAACCATGCTTATAAGTATAGAAAAATTAGCAGAGACAAAAAGTAAACTGAAATTGGCTTGAAATTGCAGTCTCCCTCGGTAGATTCATTCAGTACTTTAGAGAAAGATCCTAATTCCTTGAGATTTTGAAATCACTATTTACTGTTAGTTTTAACAGGGAAACAAATCCATTGTCCTTCATGAACATGCCAAGTCTGTAGATTTAAGAAAAATATTAAATTCCTACTTTTTATGAATTTTTTTCAGGAAAAAAAATGTTTATCAGGGAAAAACAGGAGAAAACAACAATCAACTTTAGCCCAGGATCCATTTTCAGTGACAAGAGATTGCATTAGCTCATCCACCTTCTGTTTAGTGGTGTGTAAACTAATTGTTTCCTTGGCATGTCTTTCCCCAGATCTTATAAAGTTAATGAATGTAAGGTGATGTAAAGGCAAACTGCTTAGCCCTGGAAGCTCAAGTTTTAAGCAAGGTTGTTTGTAAGACTATTTTTATTAGTTAAAAGAGAAAGACCTTTTCACAGGGGGATCTAGTTTCTTTTAATCTCTTTTGTTTGGTCTCATGAATTTTTCTAGAATTACTGACAGTTCAGGTTATGTTTGTCTTGCACTCTCTTCACTAGTCTCTACTTTGATTTTTTTTTTATCTAAATAATTGGATCTTAAACTGTAATAAATCCATTTTAACCAAACTTCTTTTTGTTGTTGTTTGTACGATTTTCAGCAACAGTGTAAAAAAGAATTGGCAAAGCTTATAACTTAAGAAGTGGCACTTTTTAGATACTAAGCTAAGAAAAGGGTTAGAAAATTAACTTCTGAGCATGAATTAGGCTTGTCCAGTAGATTGGACGGAGAAGGCAATGGCAGCCCACTCCAGTACTCTTGCCTGGAAAATCCCATGGATGGAGGAGCCTGGTGGGCTGCAGTCCATGAGGTCGCTAAGAGTTGGACACGAATGAGCGATTTCACTTTCACTTTTCACTTTCATGCATTGGAGAAGGAAATGGCAACCCACTCCACTACTCTTGCCTGGAAAATCCCACGGACGGGGGAGTCTGGTGGGCTGCCGTCTATGGGGTCGCACAGTTTACAGATGTGAAAACTGAGGCACAGAGAGGTCAAATGAGTTGTCCAAGGTCATGTAATTATTAATGGACAGGGATTGCATGTAAGCCTGGATTTTTTCACTGTAAGTTTAGAGCAACGTGGGAATAATAAGGGAGTGTTGTTTGACTTCAGAGAAGCAAGAGAACATTTTGTGATGTATCTATGAGGGGATTTTGTGAAGAAAATGGCACTATTTAAATTGATGAATAGGATTTCAAGTGGCAAGAATAGTGTGTATGTGTGCATGTGTGTGTGTGTCTTTTTTTTTTTTTGATAGAAGCACACTCAAACTAAAAGGAACAGCATAAGCAAGTGCATGGGAAATAGATGTGGCAAATATGCAGAGACACAATCTACAGCTTGTCCTAGGTAATACTGAGCTTGTATTAGGGAATTGAGTTTTAAAGAAAAACTTGTTTCAGATTTCACAGTGCCTTAAATACAAGGTGGAAGAGTTTAGATTTTAATTAAGAGATACTAAGGAGAAATCAGAGGTTTTAGATTTGAAGGGAGAGTATGATGAGAGTTGTGATTCAGGAGTACTAATAAGATCCATCTGAACTGTGAGACACTTGAGAAATCTAGATTAGGTGGAAGATGCTTGTTGTCGTGTGAGCTTCAGATGACGGATGATGACAGGAGAGGGGGAAGGAAGGAGCAGACGAGCCGCAGAGCCCGAGGCCGCCTGCGGTAGATGAAGGACAGTCCTGAGGCCACACGCGTTATGACCCTGAGGGATGAAGTGAATCATGGTCTCATTTCTAGAATTTAGGGGAATGTAGGGGACAGAAGCTGATTTATGGAGGGAAAGTGAATCTGCTTTGAGATATAATCCTTTGAGTTAGTAGGACATCTTGTTAGAAAGAGCAAGTGGTGGAATGATGCATATGAAAAGTTTGGCAATTTGTATATTTCTATAAAGTGGTTTTGTAGCTTGTGAAATATTTCAGCAGGAGACTCAAACATTGACACTTTGTTTCTACCTCTGCCTCTTAGCAGATACCCATGTCTCTATTCCATGCATATTCTTTTCTCATTTCCTCTCTCTCAAATCCTAACTAAACCACAAAGACTCCCCTTGGATCCTCACTCTGTCATAAAGATTTCCCTAGTCACCTCAAAGCGTTTCCTCCTTTTATTAATCTCTTTTTAGAGTTTTTATTTTTTGACAGTTGTCTTGGGTTTATAACAGAATTGAGAGGAAGAAACAGAGATTTTCCATGTACTCCCTGCCCCCATACAAACGCAACCTCCTCCATTATCACCATCACTCCCCAGATGGTACTTTCTTTTTTTTTTTCAACAAGGATGAACCTACATTGACACACCACACTCACTCAAAGTCTGTAGCTTGCCTTAGGGTTCACTCTTGGAGTTGTATGGTCTATGGTTTGAATAAATGTATAATTGCATATATCCATCATTATAATATCATACAGAGTATTTCACTGCCCTAAAAATCCTCTGTGCCCTTTGTTCATCTTTTGTGTGATTTACTGTTTATGGAATTCCTTGGAAAATGAGTAAATTAAATTCTAGAACTGGAAGAGATATGACATTTTTTATTTTGCTAGTACACTTTCTTTTTCATTTCCTGTAATAAGAATGTTTTCTTTGTCTCCCCCAATAGCTTCTATTCACCCCCAAGTCCTAGCTGATGATCACAGTTCATGTTTTCTTAGGAAAATAGAAGCTATCAGACAGTTATTTTCTAACATCCCCAACACCAAATCCACTAATCAGCCTGCATCTGCCTTCAACTTTATAAAGTTAGAGACATTGTTTTTTTTTTTTTGACAGTTTCATCTTCTTCTTGAGACAGTGTTCTCTTAGCTTTTGTAAAATCACCTCCTCCCTCCTTCACTCTTCATCTGTTGGGTTGCCTTCTTTTCCACTGCCCTAGTGATAAATATCGGATGGTCCCATGGTACGTTCTTGGTCCTCTTTCTCTAGATAACCTTATTTCTTAGAAAATCTCATCCATGGCTTTAAAATCAGTGTGTGTGGATTTATACCCAGTGAAATCTCCAGCCCTCAGTACTACTTCAAGTCCAGGCTTAGATATCAGACTGTGTAGTTGACACTTCCATTTCAATGTGTGACCGACATCTAAAATAGCCAAAACAGGGGTTGTGATCCCACCAACTGCTGACAAATGCTTCTTCTGTTAATTACTCAGCTCTGTCTATGGATCATCATTGACACACTTATTCTAGTCATAAATCTGGGAATCAGCTGAGATTCCCTTTCTTCCTTCTACTTCTGAATCTAATCTACCAGAAAATGCAATTGATTCTACTTCAAATATGCATCTTAATTATTGGAAATTCCAATCTTCCCTTCTGCCACACCAGTCCAAGCGGCTGTTATCCATCACCACGAGCACTTCCTCAGTCATTTCTTGTGCTTTCACCTCCCTGAATTATGTTCTTCAAACTGAAGACAAAGACTCCATCACTAAACAACTATTTATCAAGAATTTACCAGGCCTTAGGCACTGTCCTAAACACTGCAGAGGAAGCAGCAAACAGAACTTGCTGTGTAGGCCCCTGGAAGCTTTAAAAAGTCAGTTTTATATTCGGTAGACATTGAGGATAAGGGTTAAAAAATGCTAAGAATTCAATCCTTCCTGAATTTCAGCAGCAGATATATTCTGAAAGAAGCATGGGGAATAAAAGATTAGATTCCACATGAAGGTGAGCACAATGTCAGTCCTGGTATTTTGTGAGTTACCACTTGTTTTTCATTTTTTCTTTTTGTAAAAGGGCTTAAGTTTTTCTTTAGTTGATTTTAGGAGAGCATCCCCAGTAAATATGGTAGAAGGTGAGAAATTGTTTTGCAAAATAATAAACGTTACAAAATGCTCCAGGGTCTAAAAAACGTTGCTTGATTCGTCTTAACAATGCCCGCTTTGCAGGGTAGGGGGACAGCTTGAGCTTGAATGGAGAGTTTAAGTCCTGACCAAGAGATCAAAAAGTAGATAGGACAGAAATATAATGCCTATGTCTCTGATGATTGGTCCATCCTGCGTTAACATGGATATTTGTTATGTGCTTTGCACTCAAGGGAGTCTTCTGCTATGTAGATATTTACTGCCAGTGTTTTCAGAATTTCATAAAAATTGCACATGGTAAGCACAACTTCAAATAGTTATTTTTTTTGGAAAACGCATTCTAACTTTATGCTATTTTGCTCTTTTGGAAGACAGTTATGCCTGACTTTACATCATTTTAAAAAGAATTTCCAGTTTTAAAAATCTCTGTTTGAACCCAGTGACTAGAGCCCTGGAACTCGTATTTGTCACAGCAGCACAACGTGACTCCTGAGCCTGCTGCTTACTAGATTTCATAACGATAAGCTAGCTGCTTCAGTAAGACAGACTTGAGATGCTGTCTTTGAAGACCTCTGTGTTTTCAGTCTTTTATAAAATTAGTCACTTTTAACAATCCAGGTTTTTTTTTTAAGCACTAAATTTGACTATACTCTTTGAAAGTTCTCTAAAATTTTTATTGTATTTTCATTTCTTTATAATCTAAGGCCTTTAAAACTCAAAACTTCATGAATAAATTTATCTGTGGAAATTCTGTTTCTTAACCATTGGGATTCATGGATATTCTGACATGGAAATAAACACATACATAGAATCCAAAGAACTTAAAATACTTAAAGAACAAATGTCATTGATAAATTAAAATAGTGTCTTAATCTTGACTACTAATAACCAGTGTGAGAACCACAGGTTAACCCTTTAAGTGGGCCTTGGAATGCATGCTATAATCTAAAGCTAACTTGTTTTGTAATATGAACAAGTCTTACAAAATAGAAATACACGAAAAAGAAATTCACCCACCTGAGTACTGTCTTGAAGTCATTTATAAAGATGAGCCCTCAGAGGTCTTCTTCTGAATGTTCTCTAATGGATTTTCATTCAGAAGTAAATGATTTGGCAGATGGAATATTTTCATTGTTTAATAAACCATATTTCAGGATTTTTGTTGCTATGATTTCTTTACCATTTTTAGTAGAGAGTGGCAGCTATGGAATTAATTAATGTGCACTCACCTTTGAGCCAAATAACACTTGAAATGGAAATGTGGAAATAATACCACCTATATTCACTTATTTAGCCAGATGAGATATCTAGAACAATGCCAAAAATGGAAGTTAAGCAGAAAAAAAAATAAAAATTCTCTAAGCAGACAAAATATCCATTAGAAAGCCATTATACTGCATCTTCCTGCTTTTCTGTGAGAATCTTGAACAAATGGTTTGTATAACAGCACATGTTTTGCAGGTGCCGAATGGATCATACTTTATAACTGATGCTAAGGGACCCCTTCAGTTGACCTCCTAGTCCACAGAAAATGAACTCCAAAGGCATTTAAGGAGATTAGGGAAAGGGTCTGCTAGAGAAACATGTCTACAGTGGGGCTGGGGAAGGGAGAAAAATTCATAGCCTGAGAACAAGGGGAAAAATGAGAAAAAAATTTATAAAAAGCAAGAAATACATCTAAGAACCACAAAACCAAAACAGTTTTGGACTACTTAATATAGCTTAGAAACATGCTAATGGCACTGAAAATAACACAGAATAAAAATATATGCCACAGAGATGTTCTTGGTTCACACTAAAATTTAATTATATTCAGTGTTTCTGTTTAAGCCAAAGAGAAGTAATTAATACAAATGATTCGTGTACTGAGAATTAGCCTATCCTTAGTGCAAATAGCCAACTTTATAGACAGATAGATTAGATTTTCTCTAAGGTCAGCCATATATATTTCATGTCAATGCTGTGTAAAATAGTGTAAGCATGTATGTAATTTAAAAGGTTCTGGTAGTCACATTAAAATAAATACAATAAAATAAGTGAAATTACTTTCAGTAATAAATTTTATTTAGTCTATATATCCAAAATACTATCATTTCGATATATCAGTTCAGTTCAGTTGCTCAGTCATGTCTGACTCTTTGTGACCCCATGGACTGCAGCACGCCAGTCTTCCCTATCCATCACCAACTCCTGGGGCTTTCTCAAACTCATGTCCATTGAGTCAGTGATGGCATCCAACCATCTCATCCTCTGTCATCCCCTTTTCCTCCCGCCTTCAATCTTTCCCAGAATCAGGGTCTTTTCTAGTGAGTCAGTTCTTCACATCAGGTAGCCAAAGTATTGGAGTTTCAGCTTCAGCATCAGTCCTTTCAATGAATATTCAGGACTGATTTCTTTTAGGATAGACTGGTTGGATCTCCTTGCAGTCCAAGGGACTCTCAAGAGTCTTCTCCAACCCCACAGTTCAAAAGCATCAATTCTTCGTCGCTCAACTTCCTTTATGGTCTAACTCTCACATCCATACATGACTACTGGAAAAACGATAGCTTTGACTACATGGGCCACTGTTGGCAAAGTAATGTCTCTGCCTTTTGTCATAGCTTTTCTTCCAAGGAGCAAGTGTCTTTTAATTTCATGGCTGAAATTACCATCTGCAGTGATTTTGGAGCCCCCCCAAAATAAAGTCTGTCACTGTTTCCACTGTTTCCCCATCTATTTGCCATGAAGTGATGGGACCGGATGCCGCAATCTTAGTTTTCTGAATGTTGAGTTTTCGGCCAACCTTTTCACTCTCCTCTTTTACTTTCATCAAGAGACTCTTTAGTTCTTCTTCGCTTTCTTCCAAAGGGTGGTGTTATCTGCATATCTGAGGTTATATATTTCTCCCAGCAATGTTGATTCCAGCTTGAGCTTTATCCAGCCTGACATTTCACATGATGTACTCTGCATATAAGTTAAATAAGCAGGGTGACTATATTCAGCCTTGATGTACTCCTTTCCCGATTTGGAACCAGTCTGTTGTTCCATTTTCAGTTCTTACTGTTGCTTCTTGACCTGCATACAGATTTCTCAGGAGGCAGGTCAGGTGGTCTGGTATTCCCATCTCTTTAAGAATTTTCCAGTTTGTTGTGATCCACGCAGTCAAAGGCTTTGGCCTAGTCAATAAAACAGAAGTAGATGTTTTTCTGGAACTCTTGATTTTTCCATGATCCAAGGGATGTTGGCAATTTGATCTCTGGTGCCTCTGCGTTTTGTAAATCCAGCTTAAACACCTGGAAGTTCACGATTCACGTACTGTTGAAGCCTGGTGTGGAGGATTTTGAGCATTAGTTTGCTAGTGTGTGAGATGAGTGAAATTGTGCAGTAGTTTGAACATTCTTTGCATTGCCTTTCTTTGGGATTGGAATGAAAACTGACCTTTTCCAGTCCTGTGGCCTCTGCTGAGTTTTCCAAATTTGCTGGCATATTGAGTGCAGCACTTTCACAGCATCATCTTTTAAGATTTTAATAGCTCAACTGGAATTCCATCACCTCCACTAGCTTTGTTCATAGTGATGTTTCCTAAGGGCCACTTGAGTTCTCATTATAGGATGTCTGGCTCTAGGTGAGTGATCACGTCATTGTGCTTATCTGGGTCATGAAGACCCTTTTTGTATAGTTCTGTGTTTTCTTGCCACCTCTTCTTAATATCTTTTGCTTCTGTTAGGTCCATACGATTTCTGTCCTTTATTGTGCCCATCTTTGCATGAAATGTTCCCTTTGTATCTCTAATTTTCTTGAAGAGATCTCTAGTCTTTCCCATCCTATTGTTTTCCTCTATGTCTTTGCACTGATCACTGAGGAAGACTTTCTTATCTCTCCTTGCTATTCTTTTGGAACTCTGCATTCAGATGGGACTATCTTTCCTGTTATCCTTTGCCTTGAGGTTCTCTTCTTTTCTCAGCTATTTGTAAGCCCTCCTCAGACAACCATTTTGCCTTTTTGCATTTCTTTTTCTTGGGGATGGTCTTGATCACTGCCTCCTGTACAATGTCACAAACCTCCATCCATAGTTCCTCAGGCACTCTGTATATCAGATCTAATCCCTTGATTCTATTTGTCACTTCCATTATATAATAGTAAAGGATTTGATTTAGGTCATACCCGAATGGTCTGGTGGTTTTCCCTACTTTCTTCAATTTAAATCTGAATTTGGCAATAAGGAGTTCATGATCTGAGCTGTGTAGTTCATGATCTGTTTAGTTGTCCCACCCACATTTCATCAGCTCACTTGCCACATGCAGCTAGTGGTTACAGGATTGGAAGGTGCTGTCCCATATGCATGTCTGGGTGAGAATCCAAAGCCCAAGTAAAAATGCAATATCAATACCAAGAATTCAAGGTTGGAAGAATTAGATACATTTATAAAGGACCTATCATATGCTCACAGTTCAGTGAATGAAGCATTACTGTTTCTGTATAAAATCATTTACATTTTTAAAGGAATATTTTAATTTTATATAAATTTCATTACTTTAAGACATATTGCCCATAGACTTGATGCAGAAGATGTTAATATAGGTGACAAATGTCAGGTGATAGTGAAGCAATGTATATCTTCTCTACAGAAGAAAATTAAGGCTTTTTTATGTGAATTATTTGACATAATTATTCAGAAGGTCTACAGCTGTTTAAATTTTTGGGGGGAGGGACTAACTTCAAGGGGACAGTAAAGGATGATGTCTTAAACGTGAAATTGTACATTTATATTTATATTGTTTTATTTAGAAGTAAGAAGCTATTTGATTAATGATTAACTTTGTTAAAAGGGAAAATATTTCATTCTGCCTTTAAACTGGGAAAATATATAATCAAATCCTTAATATATGATATCTTGTATGTTGACTTTTAAAAATACATTTCTGAGCATGTTTGTGATAAGCAAGTTACTTTCAGTTCTCTCACACATAATGTGCTTTAACTATTGAATGAAATTTTGCAAATAACTGTTTTGAATTATCAGTGGTAGAAGTTGCCTGTAATTCAGTTGTGAATTTGCCTCTTGTAACATTACCTAGTTATTTCATGTATTGGCTTTAGCATAAAACTTTGCAAGACAGAAACTAACATTAATGTTTCCCTGAAAAAAAATGGTTTTTCTAAAAGTGCTTCTCTTTGTTTCCTACTTCATAAATCCTGGAAATGTTTTTTGTAAATAATACCCTCAAACATAATATTTGCAGTATTTAAAAGTTAAAAAGATTGTTTTTCTTTACATGAACAGTAAATTTTATCATCTTACATATGCATAGATTTCTAGATAAATCCATTGTATGCTTTCCAAAATACATATTTTATATTTATTGTTATATTTGATTCATATTTCATTTTGGGGGATCTGCAGTGCCTTCCCTGTTGCCATGCTCTTCTAGACAAGGACAATCAAATGGGAGGTTGAGTGACTTAGCAACAGTGGCTTCTTAGCAATAGAACTTGAGCCAAAACCCAGCTTACAAGCCAGAATTTTCTCCACAACTCCTTAGAGCCAAGTTGCAAAGTATTTTTAGTATTTCCACTCACTCCATGTCATTGAGAGCCAACAAATAATGATTTACATAAGGCGATAAAGCAGTGTATTCTGCAGAGAGAAAATTGGGCTTGGATAGTTTTGGAGAAAGAAACAAACTTAGATTGACCTCATAATTTGAGCTTCTTCCCAGGAAACTTCTATATGTATTGTTTTTTTCTAAATATGCTTGTAGAGCCTTAATTAGTTTATCTTTTCTGTATTATTTTCCTTCTGAACTTTCTTGGGCAGCGGGTAGCAGTAGAGATAGAAGTTTAATCTTTAGAATCTGGCAGGGATCACTGCTGTCAGACATCAGGAATAGGCTCTCTGCTCAGGGCCACAGGCTTTTGTGACCCAAATAAAATTAAAGTATGAGAAGCACTGCTTTAGAAAGTCCCACTCTGGTCCTCTTAGATGCTCCCCAGGGGCTGAGATGCTTCCTGTAGGCAAGGTGGCCGTAGCTTCAAGGAAGGAGCCAAGCCCTCTCTGACTTTGTATACCTGGACCCCAAATTCTGTACTCTAACAGCCCTTAGCCTGCTGCTGGGACCCAATTTGGTTTCTTCTCCAAACCAGTCCTTTCAGCATGGGTCACACCACTGCTGTGAGCTCTTCAAGCTCTGAACTTGCCAAGGGTGATTGTGATGTGTGTAGACAGTGTGGTGGACAGTATTTATTAGAGTAAGAGTAACTTCATTTAAAATTGATTAACTTAATTTGTTAAATATTTAAATGTATGGTATGTGAACCTTCACTTGTATTCTTCACCTGCATCTGTAAAAATGTTAGAGGCAGACCCCACAAGCACAAGAGAATGTGAATCCTAAATTTACGCAAACACACTCGACAGAGTCCTGCTTCTTTGTGAAGGAGGAGTGGTGATGGGACTGGCTTCTTCAGTTCGGCACAGCAGATACCGAGGTAGACATGGGCGGTTTGGCCCAGAGCTAAGATTTATCAAGTGCCTTCTTCCCCACACACGAGCTTTTATCAGTCTTCCTTCTCATGGATCTAAAGCCGCTGTTTTGGCCATGTGATAAACATCGTAGATAGAGGTGGTGAAACATACCTGTTTAGTTTAGGATGGATCATTTCTGGGCTGCCAGTGAGATGTTAACTGCCAGTCAGTCTTAACCTCCAGTTAACTGAGCTAATCTTCATCTGTGACTGAGTAACAGGACCAGGGTGGATGCTGCTGCTGCTGCTGCTAAGTCGCTTCAGTCGTGTCCGACTCTGTGCGACCCCATAGACGGCAGCCCACCAGGCTCCCCCGTCCCTGGGATTCTCCAGGCAAGAACACTGGAGTGGGTTGCCATTTCCTTCTCCAATGCATGCAGTGAAAAGGGAAAGTGAAGTCGCTCAGTCGTGCCCGACTCTTAGCGACCCCATAGACAGCAGCCTACCAGGCTCCTCCGTCCATGGGATTTTCTAAGCAAGAGTACTGGAGTGGGTTGTCATTGCCTTCTCTGACCAGAGTGGATGACGCAGCCACGTCTTTGAGTTGCCGTCTTACTTCTGGGAGAAAGAAGAGCATGAGGCAGTCTTGAAAGGTGAGGGAAATTCTCTCCTAAGCCCTGGTTCTGATGTGCTGTTGCTTGCATCCGTGCTTTCTCACTCCCTTCTCCTTCCAAATAGGGGGTGGGGGAGATCCTTCCGCCCAAGTGAGGTCCAAAGAATCACCGGTAGAGGAAAGATGCTCCCAGTGAGACAGGAGTTGAGTGGAACATCCAAACTAGAGGCATAACTAGATTTAAGGAAAGCAAGAGATGAAGTCAGGGAGATGAAGCATTCATCAAGCTAACTTGAAGAGAGAAGGGAAGTTCAGCTGCCAAGCGAATCTCTGGGGAGATTGTTTCTGTAAGAGTGTGATGTGATGTGTATGTGTGTATGTGTGTCTGTGTTATACATGCTTTTACTTATTTTCTTAATGTGTTTGAGTGTGTTCACAGAAGCTGCCAAGTGGGGGGTCTAAAATCCTGGTGTGGGTGATAATTAATATTCGTGAGCCCAGGGGGAACTTTACCTGAGAGTGAATTCTTGCACAAAAAATCTTTGCAAGTGAAGGCTTTATTTTGCATCTTATAAAGAAATGTTAAATTCTAGTGAAAAAGTCTGTTTCTAGATATTTCCATATAGCTTTCACCAAAAATATTTTGATAAACCTTTCTGTCATCTTGGAATTTTTCTCATACTGAATTGAACTCTCGTTTCAAGGAGTATTTCTAGTTTGAAATAAGATCGTCCCTGTGTGACTATAGCATTAATCAGTGTCATACATTAAGGTATAGAGTAACATTTTAAGCATGATTGCTCGATTACAGATTTGTGTAACCCGTACTTGGGTTTGAGGAAAACTTGCTCACTGTTACATCTGGAATTTAAACTTGGAATTTTCATTTAGTTGGGCATTAATTCAAGATGCTTATTATTTTGATTTTCCCCCCACCTATTACACCGTAACCATGAAATTTGGTTCAGGACATTGACTTAGTTTTCCAACTGTAAAAGAATATCATCAGATAACAAATCAGTTAGATTATTAGAGAAGAGAGAATAGCCAATGTTATTGTACCAACTTTTCCCTATAAATTTGAAAGAGACCTCCTTACTGTCTGTACCCACGGAGAGCCACTCCCATCACCCTGCTGAGTTATTTTGTTGTAGAGCTGAAGGTAGAGAATGGTCCAGTAACGTTCAGTGAACACTGACTTAATGGGTACTGGAATCATGCTACTCTGAAATTGTTATATTAGGCAATAAACAGCCTATTTTCAATGGGCCTTTACATATTTTGAAAAAATGTGCTTCATAAAGCTCTTATAGACAAATGAGGTAGTATGAGTTTCATCTCATTTCTAAAGATTTATTTTGCTTATACATAACAATACATTTTATTAATCTCAATAAATATTGCACAAACCATTTACTAATGTGTGTTACCAGTGATATTATTTTCTAATAATATAATATTTTATACTTTTCTTGTTATTGTCAAATTACTTATTCTTTCAAATTCTTTACCTGTGTAGTTTTACCACTGTGCACTGACAAAATAGATATAAAAATGGCCAATAAACACATGAGAAAGTACTGATTACTGATCAGGGAAGTGCAAAATAAAATACAATAAGATACTACTACACTCTCTCAAGACCGATAATGATTCAAAAAGACTGTCAGGACCAGGTATATGAATTTTCACTTACTGCCTCTTGGTGTTGGTTGTTGTTTAGTTGCTATGTCATGTCTGACTTTTTTGTGACCCCCTGTACTGTAGCCCACAAGGATCCTCTGTCCTTGGGATTTGCCAGGCAAGAATCCTGGAGTAGGTTGCTATTTCCTTCTCCAGGGGATCCTCCCAACCCAGAAATTGAACCCACATCTCCTACACTGGCAGGCAGGTTCTTTACCACTGAGCACAAGGGAAGCCCCTTATTTGAGGGAAACCGCTTGTTTGGTGCAAGCCTCATATTGATGCAAATATTTTATAAAGTCGCTTGTGCTTGTTTGGGAAAGCTGTGAACATGCCTACTTTGTGACTCAGCAATTCACTCCCAGTTCAATAACCAGTGTATATGGTGGGTGCATATACACCAAAGACATACACCAGCAGGTTATTGGAGCATTGTTTGCAAGCACTGCCAAATATCAAGGATCTGTGGATGCATAAAATGTGGTATAGACTTGATTAAAATTTAGAAACATAATATTGAATGAAAGGAGCCATACACACGAGAGTGCATACTGAATGGGTCTATTTATGGACGTATTTTCAACAGAAGCTAGAGGTTTGGAAGCCTTGATAGTAGTTACCTTTGGGAAAGAAGGAAGAGATGGGGATTAAGTGCGTGTGTGCTCAGTCCTATCCAACTGTTTGCAACCCAATGGACTGCAGCAGGCTACTCTGTCCCTGGGGTTTCCCAGGCAAGAATACTGGAGGAGGTTGCCATTTCCTCTTCCAAGGGATCTTCCCAACCCAGGGATTGAACCTATGTCTTCTGTGCCTCCTATATTGACAGGTGGATTCTTACCATTTGAGCCACCTGGGAAGCCTCCCTCCCAATATGGGCCATTTCTAGTGTATTCATATAGGTACCTGCTCTTCACTAATACACCAAGCTGTACATTTATGCTTTTTGTGCTTTTGTGAGTGTGTAAGTTTCCAAGGGCGGTCATAACAAAGTAACTCCCTGGTAGCTCAGCTGATAAAGAATCTGCCTGCAATGCAGGAGACCCTGGTTTGATTCCTGGGTTTCAAGATCCCCTGGAGAAGGGATAGGCTACCCACTCCAGTATTCTTAGGCTTCCCTTGTGGCTCAGCTGGTAAATAATCTGCCTGCAATGTAGAAGACCTGGGTTCGATCCCTGGGTTGGGAAGATCCCCTGGAGAAGGGAAAGGCTACCCACTCCAGTATTCTGGCCTGAGAAATTATATAGTCCATGGGGTTGCAAAGAGTCAGACACAACTGAGCAACTTTCACTTTCACTTTCAAAACAACAGAAACTTGCTCTCTGAAGGTCTGGAGGGTGGAAATCTGAGCTCTAGAGGTTATCCACAGAGCTGTGCTCCTTCTGGGGCTCTGGATTGAATCCTCTCTGTCCTCTTCCTAGCTTCTGATTGTGGCTGTTGATCCTTGATGTTCCTTGGCTTGCAGCTGCATCACTCCAATTTCTGCCTCAATCCAGTTTCTGCCTCTGCCATCACATGGAGTTTTTTGTTTGTGTGTCTATCTTCACATTGTCTTCTCATCAGGGCACTGGCCATATTCCACTATGATGTCATTTCAGGTCACATTCTGAGATGCTTGGGGTTAGGACATCAACATACCTTTTGGGGGGGATACCATTTAACCCATAACACTCATTAAAAAAAAGAAAAGAAAAAATTTTAATCTCACCACATAGATGTTAATTTTGCTATATTCACTTTCAGATTTGTCTCTCTATATATGTATCTATTCATAGATCATACTATACACATGATTTTTTTTTCACTTAATAATGCATTTTAAGGATCTGTCAAAATTATCATATATTTGGCATTACATTAGTGCTATATAACATTCCATGTTAGGGATTACATAATTTTTTAGCTAATTTCTTAGTCTTGTACACTGAGGAAATTTCTAATCTCTTTTATTAATATAAGCACTTCTGAGGAGAGCTTCCTAGTATCTCAGTCTTTGGATATAAACAGTATTTTTTGAAGTAAATTCCTACATGGAGAAATTTTGCACGGCACAAATGCACACTTGGCTTCCCTGGTGGCTCAGAATCTGCCTGCAATGTGGGAACCTGCGTTCGATCCCTGGGTTGGGAAGATGCCCTGGAGGAGGACATGGCAGCTCACTACAGTATTCTTGCCTGGGAGAATCCCACGGACAGAGGAGCCTAGCGGGTTACAGTCCACAGAGTCGCAAAGCACTGGACGAGACTGAGTGACTGAGCACAGCACAGCGGTGCACACTCGCACGTCTTCTGATGCCCACTAACAAGTGCGAGTCTACATACTAGTGTCAGTCCCACTGCTGTCAGTGGTGTCACAGTGCTTCATCCGCACACCTGTGCACTCCACACCCACTATCATTATCCCTTTTTACTCTTACCAGATTTTAAAAGAAAATGGCATCTCACTGTTTTAATTCCCATAATGCTTACTTTTCAAAGCTTTCCTGCATATACATATGTAACTTCTCCAGTTTACAAAGGTTCACTCATTCTTCCTTTTTAAAATTGGAGTATAGCTGATGTACAGTATCATTCATTCTTCTTCATACACTCTTTCTTGTGCTTACTTTGGAAACTGAATGGCCAAATTTTTGTCACTATGTCTACCATTAGAAATAATTACTAGGCTTTTTAGTTTTAAGGTCAATCAACTATAAAAATAAAATGAGAATTGACAAAAAGATTGTAAGTTAAGACATAAAATGCAAATTATTTTTTTTAAAATGACTTTTACCATTCTTTTTAAATAAAAAGTTGTTTTAACACAAAAAATGGAATGATGTATTTTCAAATTGAGTTTATTCATTATATTGAATAAATATAGCTTTAATAAAGCTTACTGTAATTGTTTTTGTTTTTCTTCTATTTTGACAGAAAATTGAAAATTCCATTGGTGGTTGGCAGTTTTCTTCAGATTGGTAATGATTATGTCCAGCAGGCCACTTTCTCACAGAGGCAGGCCACTTGAGAGGTTTGTCAGGGAGTGATAGAGAGGTCTGTCTGTTTTGGGGGTTACTGGTTTCTTTAGGTGTCATAAGTATTATGTAATGATACTTTGAGCTTCACAGTTGGTGCTAGTGGTAAAGAACTCACCTACCAATACAGGGGATGTAAGAGACCTAGGATTTGATTCCTGGGTTAGGAAGATCCCCTGGAGGAGGACACAGCAACCCACTCCAATATTCTTGCCTGGAGAATTCCATGGACAGAGGAGCCTGGTGGGCTACAGTCCATGGGGTTGCAAAGAGTCAGACACGACTGAAGTGACTTAGCATGCACTCATGCAGTGATCCTTTGGGAATGGAATGTTGTTAGTCATGATTATGTAGGAGAATGTATGAGTGAGTGTGAAAGTCGCTCAGTCATGTCTTACTCTGCGACCCCATGGACTATACAGTCCAGGCCAGAATACTTGAGTGGGTAGCCTTTCCCTTTTCTAGGGGATCTTCGCAACCCAGAGATCAAACCCAGATCTCCCACATTGCAGGCAGATTCTTTACCAGCTGAGCCACAAGGGAAGCCCTGGAGAATATATATTTATTCTTAATATAATCATGATGGCCTCTGAATTGCTAAGAAAAGTCTCACTTTCACTGGATCCTGAATTTAGATGTGAGAGAGCAAAGTCTCAGCTTGGAGAGAAGCCCTCTCTTGAAGCCACACTTGTGGACTCCTTTGGAAAGCATCCTTAAAAGCATTTGCTTCCCAAGCCAGTCATCAAAGGCTGTACAGATTCCATATGGCAGGTGTCCCTGAAGCCAAAGAAGGAACCACCCAGCAGGGTTTATCTCCGATCTTGCTTTTAAATTTCATGTGTGAAGTTATATTACCACTTCATGCTTTCCCTAGATTTTTCTAGCTTTTGCCACTTGTTAAGAGAGTATTTTTTTCCAATGTGAATTGCCTGTTGCTCTCTGATAGCAAAGCCTCTGTAGACAATAGGGAACAGTTCTGGCTACTGCTTTATATCCTTAGCTTTTATTTGGCTTGTTACCAATACAAATTCTCCTGTTACTATCTTTCAAAATATTCAACAGTATTGTGGATTATGCCAAAATCAACATGGAAATAAGGCGTAGCTTATTCTGTTCAGGTTGACAGAGCAATAATATATGTTGTTTTTCTTCTGTCTGTAAGTACCTTGCATTTCAGCACTTTATCTCTTGTGGGTCCAGCCAAATTATGTTTCTAAAACAGGACTCTTGTTCCTTCGGATATTTCTTTAGATGTCCTTTTGGTATTCCTATGTGCATTCCAAGAAGGTCCTGTAGATTCTTATTAAGCATTTATTCAGATGGAGAAGAAAGTATCTCCAGACTTTATCCTTTCTTAAATGAAGATTAATTCATTCTGAGTCAAGTCCAGGGCTGGGTCAGTGGGTGGGTGGCACATGCAAGGTGTGCAATATCGGTAATTGTTGATAAACTGGAGGCTATTTTACAGATTCATGGGAAATGAGCTTATTTTCTCGGAAATGTCATATAAATTAGTTTTTACATTATTCAAGAAGACACCCTAAACACTTGTTACCAAGAAAGCATGTAATACGATCTCACACTTAGGTCAATGTTTTCAATGCTAAGCCTATAAAAGAGCATTTAGAAAAGACTTTACATGAAATCATGTAATTTATGGCACTGTAACACAAGTCTGTTAAAAAGTCAGTCATAGTACTTGGAATAATTTCTTCCAGTTGAGTATCTCTTTCCTCAAAACCCCAAGAGAAGTTATAACAGTTGTTACAAGAGGATTTATGATGTTTAGCAAAAACTAGAATGTTTTCAAACCCAAATGATGTAATGATTTAGTGATTAAGTTTCATGATTTAGAGAGAGTGAACAGTCCTCTGACGTGGAAGAGGGCAAGATGGCAGCTTCACAACAGCACCCTGAATGGATGCATCCAGCAGTTACAATTATTCCACTTCCTTTTAATCTGCTGTCAAAGGGAGTGATTCTTGTGATATTCACAGCTTGTGTGTCCTGGGATAAGGACACAGCAAGAAAGGCTGGCCATGGTGCTCGGGGCTGCCTCAGGTGATGGGCGGGGCAGTTAGAGCTCCTTGTAAACCTTAATCTCACCAGCATATTTAAACCAATGCGCCCTCCATTTGCAGCAGGAACATTGTGTTTAGGACACCACAGGAAACTGCGGTAGGGTGCCTAGATTTGTTTGGTTACACGATATAGAAATAAATCTGACATCCCTCACGAGCTAGAATCTATATTTAGTATCTGATTATGTAAATTTTCTCTCCAGTTTCTATTTCATACCATCCTTTGAACACATCTGAATTGAAAGTGGAAAATATCATCACATGAAAATGACTACATACTTTAACTAAAATGAAAATTATAATTGTATGGTTGTGCTCATGATTATAATATATGGTTTCATACATAAAGTATAATAATAATAGTAATAATAATAACATCTATTTCCCAGAATGTTCTGTGTTCAGAAATTGAGTGAGATACCTGCCGTTAGAAGTTTCCAATTTCTGAATTATGTCTTTTAGATTCCAAAATCTCAGACTAGTCCGTCGTTTGTGAGGGTTTATGAAGTTGTAAACTAATTTGTGTTGTTTTGTAATTAAATAATTTAATTTGTGTGCAAATTTAATGAATTTCTGAGAAAGATTGTCGAGTTTGCCTACTTTGATGCCATTGGGTGGTTAGTAGTAAAACTGGTCTTCACATCAAACATAGTTTTATTTTGATGATAGAAAGACTGTCTCCTACTCAAGCAAAAGTGGGTTTCAGACGATTCCTACTTAGGTGTGAGCATTGGCTCTGATATAGCCTGCGAGTTGGAGAAGACCATTAACTTCTCATCTACTAAATGAGGTGATGATAGCAGTGGTCTCATAGAATGGTTGGGCAAAACTAAGTACAAGAGTGAACGGAAGGCTCAGCGTCATATCTGACTTGTAGTTCCTCAGTCAGTGCTTTCACAGTATTATGTTATGTCACATGTTTAGGCAGTTGTCTTACAATAAGATACAACTCAGAGGATTGAGTATAAGTGAGATTTGTCATTTGTCAGAATGTAATTTTGTACTGTCTAGGTTTCAGGCTTTGCTAAAAAATTGGATATAAAAACAAACAAAAAAATCAGTTATTCAGAGGAAAATGGAGGAAATTGACATTGAGCAAGTCCTTAGGTGAAAATCAGAAATGCTATAAAGGAAGGAAATATAGATTTACTTTCTTTCATTTTATCTTAAATTATTGAGGCTTGCACCCCATTAATTTAGTTTTACACCAAAAGTCATAAGAATCTACTTTAGGTTATTTATGGGAAAATGTATTTCCCTAACTGTAGATTGAAGGACTGATGCTGAAGCTAAAGCTCCAATCCTTTGGGCACCTGACGCGAAGAGTTGACTCATTAGAAACACCCTGATGTGGGAAAGATTGAAGGCAGGAGGAGAAGGGGACAACAAAGGATGAGATGGTTGGGTGGCATTACCGACTCAATGGATATGAGTTTGAACAAGCTCCAGGAGATGGTGATGGGCAGGGAAGCCTGGCGTGCTGCAGTTCATGGGGTTGCAAAGAGTCGGACACGACTGAATGACTGAACAACAACAGCAACTGTAGACTTGTTGCTCATATAGAATCCCACAAAGATAATTGGCTGTAGCACATATATACTTTGGAGATATTTAGGAAAAGACACTGTTAACATGAGCTTCCTGTCTCAGCTCTCCTTACTGGAGATTCAAGATGCTTCAATCTTGTAAGAGCCACAGTGGAAGAAAGTGAAACAATTATATTTTCTTTGTTATGATCTCATTGATTGTAATTCTCTTTTATGAAGTGTACTGAATAATGACTTGTGGAAAATTTTAACCGCCATGTGCTTCAGGATATAAATAATGCAATAAGGTATTATGCCTCATGCTTTCAGAAATGAGTAGTGTCCGTGATGAGAGACGCCAGATGAAAGCACATCATTTTGTTTAGTTCAGTTCCTTGGAGTAAGAACATTTTGGATCCTGACTCTGAGAGAAAGGACAATTTCATGCAGTATGTAAAAAAAGATTAGTTTTACTGTGATTACCCCAAATTCTTGTGATATGTGGAAAGACCCCTCTTCTGATCAACGATGACTGGAGTAGGACTCAGCCTGTCCCCTGGTTTTTCTCTTTTTACATGTAAAACAAACCAACACATCTTTAATATTGGCTTTGACAGATAGACTTAGAGAATTAGATCTAAACCGCAAAAACAATTGGCATTCAGCAGAAAAGAGCTGTCAGGCTGGGAAAAGCCTCCTTTTTGTTACTGTGCTTTAAAATCCTGCTTGTGCCTGGTGCTGCTTTAGCTTCTCTAAGAAAACATTAGTTATCCTGCCTGAATTCTTACATTCCCAAGGAATACACTTAACTGCTTATTGGTTGAGTATGTTTTTTTAATATTAGTTTAATTTTAAAGCTTTATTTGAATTATGACGTTTGTTTTGTAAAATAAATCAATGGGTTTATACAGGCAAGTTTAAAATTGTATTTGGGCTATACTAAGTTCCTGATGTATATTTACTCTATTAAATTAAGTTTCATTATTATGAATAAGAGTATTTTCAAGATAGGGAAATTGAAAGGTGCAGTGCAGATCCTCAGCAGACTATCACGTCAGAAACTTCTGTCACTGTCACTCTAAGCTCTGCTTGTATTTAGTTCATTTGGGGAATCTCTACCCATATTGAGGCAAGTATCTTAAATTTTCCTTTGCCAAAAAGAAATAGCGTTTATGTCTTAGTGAGTATTGTGAACATTGCCATCAATCCTAGGCAAAGGAATAAGGAAATTATGTTACATGTATCAGTGCCAACTCTTTTTAACTTCTGTGTGAATTGGTTATTTAACTACAGAATGATTGCCAGAGGAAAGCTGATTAGTACATATTATTTTACCTAAATTGTTTTGATTACAACTTATGTTGGATTAGTCTATGCATTCAAAGCATCATAATTGTCACTAAACGTAAGGAGGGCAGAAGTTGTTTTTTCTACTTCTGTATTCCTATAATTTTCAACATGAAACTAGACTTTTGAAAGATTCTTACTGAGTCTAGTAAAGTTCACTAAGTGATAACATCTTTAAATTAGATCTTATAATATTAGAGACAAAGTCTGGGAAGATGTAATAAATGAATAATCCAAATGAAAGCTGTACTTTGTAGTCATTAATTTTATAATAATTTTTAAAACTGATTTTGAGTAACCTGGGTTTTCCTACTCTTTTCTATGATGTGGTTTACCAAAAACATTCAAGTAAAATCATCCTTCGGATCAATGATTTCAATCTTGATTTATAAAACAATAGCCTATTTGCTTTTAAGGCAAATAATTATTGGATTTTAATCATTTTAATTGTGATATTTGATGGTAATTTGTACTGAGACTTTTTAGCTTTAAATTCAGGCTATATTTCCAAGAATTGCATTCCTAAATTTTTTCCTTGGAAAGTCTAGTGGATTTGTTTGTCTATAATGTATCAAATTCCAGATTAATGCTAAAATATAATAATTACTACCAATAGACCTTTCTCTATTTTGTCATAGAGTTTAAATTTTATCATAAAGTTTAAATTTTTCTATATTAACTTCTATTAATTACCCAAACAAGAATCTGAGCTTGAGGCTGGAAAAGAATATCATTGGATATGCCTTATTTTTAGCTATAAGGCGCAGAATTAATTTAAGAGTCAAACGCTTTGGGGAGAGATACAAATTATTTATAACGTATATGCCAACTAATCAAGGTTAGGTTTGAAAGATGTCCAGAAAGCCTTTTCCTGGCTTTATTTTCCCTGTCCTAGCACCATAAAAATATTTTGCTTTCTGAACTTTTTAAGTGTTTATGTGTATGCATTACACATAGTATATAATCAGTATATATTATATGTTGTTTATATAAATAGTCAAGGAAAGTCTGTTTATTATGCACACAGTTTTTGACTTATATACCTACATTTACTGCTCCTGTTAAGCATTTTTCTCCTAGCTTCTCTCCGTGTTAGTTTGCTCATCTTCCTTCACCTCTAGACCCCTCTGTTTTTCACTGTGTGATGTCGGATTCAGCGAAGACACAGAAAGGGGAAGAAGAAGGAAGAGATGGAAGGAAGAAGGTCCTTCCATCACCCTAAGATCGCTGTTGCTCCTTCTGTCCCTCCTATCCTGACTTTACATGCAGTCTAGATGCTACAGTCTTCCTGAGGGTATAAATATTAATCTGCCATCTAGTTCTCATTCATCTATTTATCTGGCACCTCTTTCAAAAGGAGACTTAAGGCAGTTTATCACAAATTATACAATAGTACTTCAAGTTAAGATGGATTATGAAGTAGTTACAGGAAGATTTGAGGAGGGAAATAAGATGAGGTGGGTGTTCAAGTACAAAAAAAGTGCTACTTTATGTACTTATTAGAACTGGGCTATGATGTTGCTTCTGTTCTATCCCTAACAACCATTCAAAGAGAAAACCTCGTTTATGAGATATATAGTCTTCGTCATACTTCACGTACTGGTGAAGAGGGAAAATAAGAAAAAGAGAGACCATTCTAGGGGAAGAGTGGAAGACTTCTTTACACCCTCCTTGCCCCCGGCATCCTCACATGCGTTCTGGCATTATTTGTCAAAGGTAGGCTCTGGGAACATCTTCCATTTTGTTGGCCCATTTCTCTGTTACCAAGTCTGGAGAAAAGACCTTCTTTAGAAAGTATATTTCCCTTATACATAAAACCATAGATCCAATACTATAAAACTAAGCCTTAAAGTGTCTGGCAACATGATTTATTATTTATAGCCTTACCTTCATGCCTGACCTTCGTATAAGTGACCCAGAACACTTTTCTTCAAGGACTGGAGTTTTAAATTTTTTCAGAATATGTAAGTACAATTCATATTTGACTAAATATTTGTGTTTTTAGAAATTATAGCAAATTGTTCATATTTTTTAGGCATATGTGGCATTTAAAACAAGAATATTTAGCGTAACTCCCTCCAAAAGCCATAATGATGTTGTTTCTACCTGGTGCACTTGACGTTCCTTGACCTTTATTATCATGATGCACCCATTTAGAGCATCTGTTGTGTATTCACAGGCATTTTAACTTCACAGTACAATTCAGTGATTAAGTACTCATGGTGGTATTGCTTGCCAAATTCATCATGACCCCAATAAAAGCTGGGAGTATGTATTATCTTAAATTTCATGGTATATATCCAAGAGTAACATGAATATGAGGCTCATTTGGAACAAAGTCCTCATTATGCAAATAGTTTATTTGAGTGATGAGTTTGACCCATCACCTGAGATTTTGGAACACAGAGTTGAAAAATTCAGGGCAGTTGCTAGAGTATGTTTGCAGAAAATAGACTTAATTTGAATATGTATTTTGAACACATGATTTGTTCAAGTACATATATTTGATATAGAATTGCTAATAAAAACTATGTATGTTTTATATACCACATTGTACAGTTTAGTTATTGATTAAAATGTAAGATTAGAAAGGAGCTAAAGAGATAATTTGGTCAGACAGTAATCCCCAGGCAGATCTGTTTCAACACATAGAAATTACTACTGAAAAAGAAAAAACTGCTTGCAGTGGAAACCTTGCTGTGGCACTGCTGTGGCATTATAATGGATTGGGGGATTTGAATTCACTCAACTGATATGTGATATATGCAGGTATTACCAAGCTTTGGAACTCAGTCAGTAAAGAATCTGCCTGCAATGCAAGAGACCTGGGTTTGATTCCTGGGTCAGGAAGCTCCCCTAGAGATGGAAATGGCAACCCACTCCAGTATTCTTGCCTGGAGAATCCCATGGACAGAAGAGCCTGCTTGGCTATAGTCCATGGTGTCAACAAGAGTTGAACATGACTTAGCGACTGAATCACCACTACCAACTGATATGTGGTATTAGAAGTATTTACCAAGCACAGATATTACCAGTTTGTTGTTGCTGTTAAGTTGCTCATTCATGTCCAACTGTTTGTGACCCCATGGACTGTAGCACACCAGGCTTCTCTGTCCTTCACTATCTCATGAGTTTGTTCAAGCTCATGTCCACTGAGTTGATGATACCATCCAACCATCTCATCCTCTGTTGGCCCCTTCTCCTCCTGAACTCAGTCTTTCCCAGTTCAACTCCCAGTTGAAGGGGGTCAACTCTTCGCATCAGGTGGCCAAAATATTGGAGCTTCAGCTTAAGCATCATTCCTTCCAATGAATATTCATGACTGATTTCCTTTAGGATTGACTGGTTTGATCTCCTTGAAGTCCAAGAGACTCTCGAGTCTTCTCCAACACCACAGTTCAAAAGCCTCAATTCTTTGGCACTCAGCCTTCTTTATGGTCTAACTCTCACATCCATACATGTATGGATGGAAATACCATAGCCTTGACTAGATGGACCTTTGTTGGCAAAGTAATGTCTCTGCTTTTTAATCTGCTGTCTAGGTAGGTCATAGCTTTTCTTCCAAAGAGCAAGTGTCTTTTAACTTCATGGCTGCAGTCACCATCTGCAGTGATTTTGGAGCCTCCAAAAATAAAAGTCTGTCACTGTTTCATTTTTTCCCCATCTGTTTGCCATGAAGTGATGCCATTATCTTAGTTTTCTAAATGTTGAGTTTTAAGCCAGCTTTTTCACTCTCCTCTTTCACCCTCATCAAGAGGCTCTTTAGCTCCTCTTCATTTTCTGCCATTAGGGTAGTGTTATCTGCGTATCTGAGGTTATTGATATTTCTCCCAGCAATCTTGATTCCATTTTGTGCAGTTATGGTAAATTCAGGAGAGAAGTGTTAGTTTCTGGCAGGCATATCATTTATGTGTATTTTACCCAAAGCTATTCTAATATAATTAAAAAATAAATTATCACAAATAAAAAGAAGCAGTACAATAAACAGAATCACATAAACTTCTTGACTTTTGTTTTGCATAAACCTAAGCATTTTTCTTTTTAAAAAGCAATTTTTATTGAAGTATAGTTGATTTTCAATTTTGTGTAGTTTCATGTGTACAGCAAAGTGAATCAGTTATATGTGTACATATATTCCATATATTCACTCTTTTAGATTCTTTTCTCATGGACGCCATTACAGAGTATTGAATAGAATTTCCTGTGCTATACGGTAGTTATCTGTTTTATATAAGTAATGTGTATATGTCAATCCTAGTCTCCCAATTTTTCTGTTTTGTGGTTGAGTTCATTTGTACCTTTGTTTTACTTTCCACATATAAGCAATATCATGTGATATTTGTCTTTCTCTGTCTAAGCATTCTTCTTTTGCTTATGATTCCCAATTTCTGTCTTCCTTTTCCTTCCTTTCTAATTCTCAGTGTGTTTTGTTAAACTCACATCCTTTTAACATCTTTGATTAAGACAGTTTTACCATCGCTAATTGAGTCCTTTGATAACTTTAAAGAAATGCTAGACAAAGCACAATCTCTCGAGGAAGTTCCTAAACTTTAACCTTTCAGGTTAAAAGTGACCTCAGTTCACCTTTTCTCCAAACAAACCTTGGGATGTTATCTGTGTATTATCTCAGGAGACTGCAGTGCTAATTCATACAGATGGACAGTAGCATGCTTTATCATGTTGTAACTTTCTGTGAAGGATGTTCATAGGGAAGGGAATATGTACATCATTTAGAAATGAGTCAGAGATTCTCATGAACTTTCTAAAAAGTCAACAGTGATCAATAGAAATATATCAGAAAATATAAAAATGAAATATCAAACTCCAGTTGATAAAGCTAACATTTTAAACTTTAAATTTCTAATTAAATCTATACATTTACTGTACTCACATTCACTGATTAATATGGTCTCCAGGTACCTAGTCTGTAAAGACGAAAGTTGAAGAAAATCTTTCAGTGTTTAAAGATGAGAATTTGTGTTAAAATGTCTTTTAAAAGTTAACTTGCAAATTAAATTTTTAAAAATTTCTTATAGGATGAGATAGGCTATGTGAAAAAATTCTGTTGTTTTCATTTCCTTTCTTGTTAACTTTAATGACATAGTCACTCATAAAATCAGTGTGGTTTATTGGGGTTAAGGGAAAAGGTGCAGTGAATTCTAGAAGTGTGTTAAGAAAATACTGTAACTTTTATATGTCTTTGCTACAAAGCAACTTCACAAAGGTGCTTGCTGTTTTATGTACCATATTTCTCCCAAAGGCCCAAACATGACGATCTCAATATGGCTTCAGCAATAAAAGCACATCTGCCGGTTTAAATTAGACTGACAGCTTCTGATAATCAAGGATCAAGTTTCAAGCCTCCAGACTCCTTCCTCACACAGTAGCCAAAAAATATCACATTTCAAATTAAGTTTATCCTAAAAAATAAAGGTTTGAATCGGTACCTAAAGGTTTCGGATCACTTTATCTAATATATTGTTGGTGCATAATTTCAGTATATATTTATTTCTATTAAATTTTCTCCTTTGTGCAATGTGATTTGTTTTCAATTTGTCACTTATAATTTGTATTTAAACAATTTTCAGCTAGCTCATCAAGTTATATTATTATTTGAAATATGATGAACTTTGATCATTGTTACCATAGTAATTTGTTTGCTCTCAAAGAAAACTTGAGTTATGCAATTTTCATTTTCAGTTTATCATGCTGCATGTATGGAAAATGCATAGATGCACCAAAGACATGATGACATTATTTGTATATCCGGTTTCATAAACTACAGTATGTATTTTCACCCCTTAAAACAGCTTTGTAATGCAAATATAAATTCTCTAAAATTAGACACCAGGAGGCAGAACCATATGATGTTCCCAGAAACAGTTGCCAGATGACCCTCTCTTTCAGGCACTTACCACTACTCCTGTATTATTAATGGAGCGTTAGTAGGATCAAACTGTGGCTCTCAGATTAGTCAGCAGTTCACCATGACACATGTACTCTTCATCCAGCTTCAACAATGATCAGTTTATAACCAATCTTGTTTCATCTATTCCACCCATCACTTCCTCATAACCGTATTATTTAAAGCAAAGCCCAGATTATATAATCACCCACAAATATTTCCATATGCAGTCCTAAAAAATATTATTTTCGCATCTATCACAATGCAATTGATTTAATTAAAATGTGTGATAATTACCTTTTATTACATTTCAGGTCAACATTCAAATTTCCAATGACCTCATGAATATAGTAATTTTTCTACATTTGTTTGAAGGATGTTTCAAATGCTGTCAATATTTCATAATGATGCAAATGTCTCTGAAGTCTCTTTTAATCTGTAAATTCTCTTTCATCTCTCCCTCTCTCTCAGCCTTTTTTCTCCCTCATTCACATGCAGTTTATTACTAAAGAAGCCAGTAGGTTACCCTGCAAAGCTTCCCACTACTGGTCATATCCCTGCGCTGTAGGTTAACATGGCTTCCAATCCACTGATCTAGAGAGGGGATCACACTGAGATGTTTTTTCCATTCTTTCATAATGCCAGGTGGTAATGTGATTTTTCAAGCATCCTATGATGCTTATAAATTACTTATTTTGTGATCTTAGAAATATTTATGTTCAATGCCAAAATCTTTAAATATATATTAATGTTGTATAGTGAAACTATTTTCATTCTATTATTCTTTCTTCATTTATTAATTGGAATACTTCTAAAAATAGAAGGTTCACCAAATTTGTTGTTTGGTTATATAGTGACACAGTATGTGTAGGAAAGGCTGGATAAATGTTTGATTACATCAGACATTTATGTATCAGCTATTACTTGTCACCTGGAGGTGACCAATTAGCTTAGTTTGTTGTATGTTGCTTTAAGTCACTTATAAACATTTGAATATGTGTTTAATTATTTTGATCAATTTATGCTTCAGTTCAGTTCAGTTCAGATGGATATATCTTTCTTTTTCTCCGTTGCCTTTAGCTTCTCTTCTTTTCTCAGCTATTTGTAAGGCCTGCTCAGATGACCATTTTGCCTTTTTGCATTTCTTTTTCTTGGGGATGGTCTTGATCACTGTCTCCTGTACAATGTCATGAACCTCTGTCCATAGTTCTTCAAGCACTCTATCAGATCTAATCCCTTGAATCTATTTGTCACTTCCACTGTATAATGGTAAGGGATTTGATTTAGATCATACCTGAATGGTCTAGTGATTTTCCCTACTTTATTCAATTTAAGTTGGAATTTGGCAATAAGGAGTTCATGATCTGAGCCACAGTCAGCTCCTGTTCTTGTTTTTGCTGACTGTATAGAGCTTCTCCATCTTTGGCTGCAAAGAATATAATCAATCTGTTTTCAGTATTGACCGTCTGGTGATGTCCATGTGTAGAGTCTTCTCTTGTGTTTTTGGAAGAGGGTGTTTGCTATGACTGCTGTGTTCTCTTGGCAAAACTCTAGTAGCTTTTGACCTGCTTTGTTTTGTGCTCCAAGGCTAAATTTGCCTGTTAACTCCAGGTATCTCTTGACTTCCTACTTTTGCATTCCAGTCCCCTATAATGAAAAGGGCATCTTTTTTGGGTATTAGTTCTAGAAGCTCTTGTAGGTCTTCATAGAACTGTTCAACTTTAGCTTCTTCAGCATTCCTGGTTGGGGCATAGACTGGAATTACTGTAATGTTGAATGGTTTGCCTTGGAAACAAACAGAGATTATTCTGTAGTTTTTGAGATTGTATCCAAGTACTGCATTTCAGACTCTTTTGTTGACTATGATGGTTACTCCATTTCTTCTAAGGGATTCTTTCCCACAATAGTAGGTATAACGGTCATCTGAGTTAAATTCACCCATTCCCGTCCATTTTAGCTCACTGATTCCTAAAATGTGAATGTTCAATGAGTGCATAACTCAGTTCAGTTCAGTCACTCAGTCATGTCTGACTCTTTGCGACCTCATGGACTGCAGCACGCCAGGCTTCCCTGTCCGTCACTAACTCGTGGAGTTTACTCAAACTCATGTCCATCAAGTCAGTGATGCCATCCAACCATCTCATCCTCTGTCATCCCCTTCTCCTCTCACCTTCAATCTTTCCTAGCATCAGGGTCTTACAAAGGAGTCAGTTCTTTGTTTCAGGTGGCCAAAGTATTGGAGCTTCAGCTTCAGTATCAGTCCTTCCAATGAATATTTAGGACTGATTTCCTTTAGGATGGACTGGTTGGATCTCCTTGCAGCCCAAGGGACTCTTTAGAGTCATCTCCAACACCACAGTTCAAAAGTATCAATTCTTCAGCACTCAGCTTTCTTTATAGTCCAACTCTCACATCCATACAGGACTACTGGAAAAATCGTAGCTCTGACTAGACAGACCTTTGTTGGCAAAGTAATGTCTCTGCTTTTTAATGTGCTGTCTAGGTTGGTCATAGCTTTTCTTCCAAGGAGCAAGCATCTTTTAATTTCAAGGCTTTTATACTTAAATTTCCCATAATGGGCCAGGGGAACCTCTTCAAAATAATTGCTGAGGCCTTTTGGCATGACCCTTTCAAACTTTTATAATTTTCTTCATAACTGTCCTGAAAGATGTCCTAGGATTTTATTAACTATTTCTTGACTAAGACCTGGCATCATTCAGTTTTATTTTAAGGATCTCTAGTTCCTTTTAGTAAAAACAGATCTTAGAGCTTGAAATTAAATATGGGTGCTACCAGGGCTCCTTGATATTAAGTGGGTCATTGTTTCGAGATTTTTTTTTTTTCCTGTGGAGGGAGCTTGGAAATATAATTTTAATATAAAATACATCTGTAGTGTATATTGATATCTTCAATCAAAACAAAGACCATGAGAGTTTTCTTAACTCCTATTTTGCGTTTTCTTTCATCTCAGAGAATTCTAGTTCTCAATAATACTTGATATTTTGTCCTTATCATACCACATAACTACTCATCTTTTTTATTCTACAGTGTATGTACAAAAATCTTATCAAAACAATACCAACAGCACTTGGAAAAATTGATTACTTCAAGTAGTTTAAATTACACCCCCCACCCGCCGCTTTTTTTTTTTTTTAAGTCTTTAGGTTATGTACCTTGGGGAATGTCTAGTCAGATTCATGTGTTTTAATATCATTTATTATCATCTGCCATTAACTAAATATGTATTTAGTTTTCTTTGTCTCATTTTATTTTAGATTATTTTAGAGTTTTTGTTTTAATTGTCTATGGCTTTGTGGAAAACTTTATATCGTTACAGTGTCAAATCTATAAAACCAGATATGGTCAAAAAAGTCTAGTATCTTCTCTATTCTTTGCCTCTGGCTTTAGCTAAACATTTTTAAAAGTTATTATCTATTCTTCCATTATTTGTTTAATTAAAAATCCAGACACACATGCAGTCATGTTTTCCACTTACTTATATAAATGGTAGCTTATTATTATATATCTATTTCTCTATTGCTTCTTGTTTATAATAATCCCACAGGATTATTCCTTCTGGGGTTAAATAATCCATAGTTTATTCACTCTCCTGCTGATGGATAGTTAGATTGTGATCATCTTCTGCTATTAAAATTTTTCATTTAGTAACTAGTCATAAATATAAATCTCTTCTTATTTCCCAATGTAGAGCTGCAGTAGTTTTACAAAAATGGAATCTTTTAGTCAAAAGATTCATGCATATGTAGTTTTTAATGTCTTAGAACCATTTGCATTTTTATTGTGAACTGAGTATATTCTTGTTCATTGTTATAAAGACATCGATTTGTTTTCTCTTTCTATCATAAGATCTTTATGTATTAGGCATATTAGCATTGTCTTTTGCACACAGTGCAGTTGTTTTTCAGTTTTACGTTTGTCTTTTTGTTTTATGTATAGTTGTATTTGGCGCGCCAAGATTTTTAAATACTGTCGTTTTTGTAGCATCGAAGAATGCTTTGTTGATTTTTGAGTCATAGATAGGCCATTCACAAGTTACAGAGATTTACATATATGTTGTTATTCCTGGTATATTTTAAGTTGTATTTTTTACATGTAATTATTTTATCCACTTGGAATTTATTGTGGTACATGAGGTCAGGAATTGATCCAACTTTTCCTTTTTCCAAAAGGTTCAAGATTTATTTTTAGAAGTCAGTCAAAGGTGATCTAAACTCTGAAAATATAAGACAGTCACTCTCTGATCCTGTTTTAATAACTGTTAGTCACTGACCATATTGAGTCAGATTAAAATGTTTTTT
The DNA here is from genome assembly GCA_024291935.2 of Okapia johnstoni. Taxonomy (NCBI): domain Eukaryota; kingdom Metazoa; phylum Chordata; class Mammalia; order Artiodactyla; family Giraffidae; genus Okapia; species Okapia johnstoni. The sequence continues at coordinate 5,643,122 of CM044327.1, forward strand.
TCCAAATCCTTTGGAAGATAAAGTATCTAGTGTTGATGTATTGGGTTGGCTTAACTTTTTTTACTTTACTCTGAAGCGTAGATAATGACTTTTAAGATTACCGAGCAGCAGTATGAAACATTCTGGATTTTCTTTTGTCCTTGTAGCCAGGAATTAGCACTCATGACATATTCTTCTATCATAGTTTACAGTCAACTACAGACATTCTTGAAGGAAAACACGGCCTCCTGTACAAACTTGTGCCATTTATTTGTATGGTAGAAAAATCACCCTGCCTACAATTTATGCAATGGTATGGATTTTGAAGGAACTAAATAAAGTGCCAAGGGAATCATTTTTATTATTCCTTGCAACAACACATTCAAAGTCAATTAGTGAAGGAATATCATCATCCTCACTTTATACATATTAGATGAGTGCCTATTATGTGTTTCAAATAGTGCTGGATCTGTGGGACACACAAAAGGTTTGTAAGACCTGATTCCTTCTCATCTCACTGTCTCATTCAGAGAGTGGGGAGAGAATGAAACCGTCCTGTGCAAGCAAGGGGGCTCACCCTGAGATATGGGGTCGAGTAGGGCCACAATTAAGATGTTCTACACAGGGTGGTTCATAAAAACAACAAGACTAATAGAATAGCCATATTTATTGAGCACTTAACATACTCTCAGCACTAAGCCAATCAATTCACATGTGTTTCTCATTTAATCTTTAAAACCGTTCTATCATGTAACATAGTCTACACAAAGAAGCTTTACTCAGATCAACTATATATAGTGCCAAAGATTGTATAGTAAATAACATGTCTAGAATGTAAATTTAGATCTGTTTGAGTTAAGCCTGGGCTTTTACCCACCCTGCTGAATTTTCTGTGATTGTATCACTGAAATTGATTTAACTCCAGCTAAAATCCTGAGTGTTTGCCAAGAATCAAATGCTAAAACAAAACATAAACACCAACCTAAAGTGAGTAAGGGTATAAATGAGAGAAGCAAAGCCAAGCGTTGGACGGGAGTGGCTTCATAGTAGATGTTGTTCCAAGAAAACATCCATTACCGTCTTTGGATGACTCAGAAAGTACTGTGAAAGTGAAAGTCGCTCAGTTGTATCTGACTCTCTGCGACCCCATGGACTGTATGTGCAGTCCATGGAATTCTCCAGGCCAGAATACTGGAGTGGGTAGCCTTTCCCTTCTCCAGGGGATCTTCCCACCCCAGGGATCGAACCCAGGTCTCCCACATTGCAGGCAGATTCTTTACCAGCTGAGCCACAAGGGAAGCCCAAGAATACTGGACTGGGTAGCCTATCTCTTCTCCAGGGGATCTTCCAACCCAGGAATCGAACCGAGGTCTCCTGCATTGCAGGCAGATTCTTTACCAACTGAGCTATCAGGAAAGCCCTGGGGTGTCCATTACTCAGTGTCTTGATGATTTGGAGTTTGATTTTTAAGGATATGCTCTGGCATTTACATAAAGTTTAGTTTGAACATACATTCAACATTAGTTGAGAATTTCCCCAGGAGTTTTCAACAGGGGAAGAATAACATAATATTAATTTAAAAATAGGGAAAAATTGAAGTCTATCCTGAAAAACCTTTATGCAGGTCAAGAAGCAACAGTTAGAACTGTACATGTAATAACAGACTGGTTCCAAATGAGAAAGGAGTATGTCAAGGCTGTATATCATCATCCCGCTTATTTAACTTCTGTGCAGAGTACATCATGTGAAATGCCAGGCTGGGTGAAGCTGGAATCAAGATTGCTGGGAAAAATATCAATAACTTCAGATGTGCAGATGACACCACCCTTATGACAGAAAGGGAAGAGGAACTAAAGAGCCTCTTGATGAAAGTAAAAGAGGAGAGTGAAAAAGTTAGCTTAAAACTCAACGTTCAGAAAACTAAGATCATGGCATCTGTTCCTATCCCTTCATGGCAAATAGATGGGGAAACACTGAGACACTTTATTTTCCTCGGCTCCAAAATCACTGCAGATGGTGACTGCAGCCATGAAATTAAAAGACACTTGCTCTTTGGAAGAAAAGCTCTGACCAACCTGGACAGCATATTAAAAAGCAGAGACATTACTTTGCCAATAAAGGTCTGTCTAGTCAAAGCTATGGTTTTTCCAGTAGTCCTGTATGGATATGAGAGTTGGACTACAAAGAAAGCTGAGCACAGAAAAATTGATGCTTTTGAACTGTGGTGTTGGAGAAGGCTCTTGAGAGTCCCTTGGACAGCAAGGAGATCCAACCAGTCCATCCTAAAGGAAATAAGTCCTGAATATTCTTGGAAGGACTGATGTTGAAGTTGAAACTCCAAAACTTTGGCCACCTGATGCGAAGAACTGACTCATTTAAAAATACCCTGATGTGGGAAAGATTGAAGGCAGGAGGAGAAGGGGACAACAGAGGATGAAATGGCTGGATGGCATCACCGACTCAATGGACATTAGTGTGAGTAAATTCCGGGAGTTGGTGATGGACTGGGAAGCCTGGCGTGCTGCAGTCCATGGAGTTGCAAAGAGTCGGACATGACTGGCAACTTAACTGAACTTATCCATTGTTGAATATGTTGAACCCCTATTTTTATTCAGTCATTTTTATTTGGAAAAATAGTTACTTCTGAAAATAAATGTTTTTGTTGAAAAATGAGGTGAAGTGAGAAGGTTTTATGAAATTATTCTGCATAATAAAAAATTTGTATGTGCTGTAGTAAATAAACTGTTCTATTTTATGGAAATGTATATAATGGCAATAAGTGCCCTTCTTTGTCTCCTTCCATAGTATTTTTTGTTTGTTTGTTTCTTAGCACTTTTGATGTGACTTCAGAAATTCTCTGCAATGTGTCATAAAGTGATTTTTGAAAGAACTTGTAATTTATGAAAACTTGGCCTTTGATTATTCACAAGAAATATCTCACTTTTTCCTATTAAATAGTGTAGATTTGAAAAACTCACAGAAGTTAGAAAAAAGAAGCAAAGTCTAATTAGTTATACTTTTAAATAAATTTTTTTTTACTAAAAGGTGACTTAAAAACTTTTAAAAATGATATATATTTAGGAGCAAATGCTAACTTAACAATCAAGAGACAAAGATAATTTTGAGGAACACCTACATTAATATGATGAAAAACATTTGGGATGGTGTGTCAAATAATGCACACCAATTTAAGACACATAATCTCTATTCAGAGAAATGAGGATCAGAAGTCCTATACAAATTCCCTGACTTTATTACAAAGTCATGTTCTGTTTCTCTGTCTGATTCTTCTTCAGGCTCCTGTATCACTGAATTATTTCCAAGTCTAGAAATTGTTCTGTGAAATAGTGCTTTCTGCTTAAACACTTTTTCCACGATGCCTGAAGCTACTTAACACATCTTGATTCTAAGGGTAAATGCCATGTTTAGCAGCTTTTGATTTTGTTTTGTAGTTATTATTTTCTTTATGTCACCAAAAATTTTTTAATATCATCATTTTTGGTATGGAAAGCCTTCTGAAGTAATTCTAGAGAATTGATTTACCAAGATTCCATATTTAAGAGAGATTTTTACTGTAAAGTCCTTAAAAAGAATATAGAATATTATTCACTATATAGTTCTAGTTCATTTAGATTTGGTATAAATAAAAAGATATATAATATTCAATAGATAAAACCTCTCCCCCAAAATAAGAGAATCAATTATCTATGAACAAAAAAGGAAATTCCATTTTTTTCACCGGAAACCACACACGTAAATGACTAACATTTCTGGTGGATTGTGAGAGAGCAACTGAAAAATGGAAGTTAACCATACATTTTGCAAAGTCACAGGAGACAATCTCTTCCAGGTCCTTGACACCATTTGAGTTTATTCAAAATGGTTTTCAAATACTAGTGTAAATGGGTGTGTTTCAAAGGACACTTAAACTATCATGTTTAGAGTGGTGGGGAATGAGTTATGAAATGAGATAAAATAGTCAATGGTTTTGTCAGAATGGTTAAATTATTTTTCTTTATTGATTAGTATTTATTGCTTTTTAAGACGTTGTGTTTAGTAATGATGCTCACATTTGTTTATTTTAGAATGTCCTATATGAGAAAGAAAAATATAATGAAATCCAAAAAGATTTTATAGATAAAAATAGAAATGATACAAATTGGTTGATTAAATAGAGTCCAAAAATTTTAAATAACTGCTAATACTCAGTGTCCACAAAAGTATGGAGAGACAAACATTCTCTGTTGTTAATGCTGAGATAAAAGTTGTACCTAAGTTAGTATTTTCAGAGGTCATTTTTAAATTACTTATTTGCTGACAGTGTGATCCAGCCATTCTACTTCTAAAAATGTATCCTTGTTTTATCTAATATAGGTGTGAAAAGATGTATATAAAAGTATATTCATTTAACTTTTGTAATAGTCAAAAAAACAAGAAAGCAACAAATAACCCACATTTTTCCAGAGGGGGTTTTATAAATTTAGGTTTATCATGCAATTGAAACCTCTGAAAATACTACCTTAGGTACAACTTTTATCTCAGCATTAACAACAGAGAATGTTTGTCTCTCCGCACCTTTGTGGACACTGAGTATTATCAATTATTTAAAATTTTCGGACATTATTTAATCAACCAATTTGTATCATTTGTATTTTTATCTATAAAATCTTTTTGGATTTTAGTGTATTTTTCTGTCTCATACAGGACATGCTAAAATAAACAAATGTGAGCATCATTACTAAGCACGCTCCATAGTCATGAAGTATAACCTAGATCTACACATTTCAGTGTGGAGAGAGAGATGGATAACACATATTATTGAGTGACAGAAACACTTTAATATATGTAGTGAGAATATAAAAAATTACAAATATTATCTTTGAAAAATGGAGTTTGCATGTGAGTATGTGTTTGTTTATGTGTTCGTTTGGGGAAAAGCAACTTACACATAATTGTGTGTGGTTTGGATTTTTATGATAAATTTACATTTCTTAATAATTCTTTAAAAATTTTAATTTTTCTTTAAGATTTGCAACTACACTTTATTGAAATGATTTCCATCCAGTCGCAACATGATTTCATGATGAATAACGTGTCAGAAATGAAATTTAAAAATGAAATAAAGCTCATTTTTGCTCAACTAAGAAATCTAAAGTACTAAATTAAAAAACACAGACTGAAGAGCATGTTTTAATGCATTTAATTATCACGCCATGTGATAAAAGAAACTGTATGCTAAGGAGAGTGAAATCAAGCTTGTTACAGTTCTTTGGTTTTATAAAATTTAGACAAATATCTTACAGCACTGTTTCTGTTTATCATCTCAAGTAATATAAGAAATATAAAAGGTGAACAGGGGTAGATTAAGGATAGTAGAGGTAAGAAAGGCAGGCATATGTTATTTTTACATATTGTATATATTTATTATAAGAAATTTTGCCATCTTCAGATAAATGCCAGTTTTAGCATTATATGCATTTAAAAAGCTAAAGATAATAATTTAGTGTCCATTGAAAGGTATTATTATAGATTTGAACTGATTATTGTAATTTATAATGATGATATTTCCACTTAAACTCTGGACATTGAAGAAGTTCAGAGGGATTTAGTACTTATCATTTAAGATTCCAGAAAAGTCTGAATCACTTTTGTCCAATAAATTATCTACATAGGTCAGGCTGTACGTGGACTGATCCAGAGGCATACTGGAAGTGTCAGGCTTCAGGGACAAGTGACCAGAGGGCACATCCTAACTTAAACTCGAGCTGTTTCAGTTTCTGTTATTCATCAAGTGAGATTTCATTCTCCTCCTTTGTAGTCCTGTACTCTTTGATACCACATACTGTATGAATCTAGTTAGTCGATTCAAAATTGGTAAGAAAGTGAATAGGAAATACCAATCAAATATGCAGGGAAAGGTTAATTGTTATGTTCTAACTGTTCAAGGGGCCAAGTCACTGAGAAACTCAGAAAGCCAGAAAATGTAGATACTCTGCAGGCAGTTTGAATCAATGGAAAGCCCCGCATGTGAAGCAGTAGAATTGGTCGAGGCTGTGGCAGACACGAATCACATCCAACTGCTTGTTACCGTATGGAGCTGTGGACCCATATTGAAGGATTTTTTGATTTTCAAGAGAAATCAAAGATTAGGAATGATTCACAAAATTTCCCAATTTCTGAAATACTCTACTGGTTAAGCAAAATATTCCTGTGGGCTAAAATTAAGGCCATGACTTACCCATCAAGCAGCTCTTGCCCCCAGGATTAGGTCTATGAAAACAACCAGAATTAGTGGTATAAAGTCATTTCTGCTTTTCGTGCGTTTGTGGTTTTGAAGATCATATCGTGGAAATGAAATGAGATGAGACATAAAGCTACTTGTCACACTTAGTCAGTGTCTGAAAGGAAAATGAAAGAGAAAATTGTAGGCTTAATATTTTGAAGCAAACACATAGCTGAGAAAGCGGAAGATTACAGTTCAACAGATTTGCAGCACAGATTTTGTAGTCTCATATATATTGTATGCTTCAAAGATAATCAGTGTTTTGTCATTTTTGTGTCTAACTACTACATTTTGTGTCCAACTACTATGGTACTCCATTACTAAGCAGTAACCTGTTTACCCTGGCTTGATGCTAAGGCTGTGTCTGTAGGACACTAGTTTAGAAGTTAGATCCCCATAGTATAGTCACATGGCATCTTAAGAAACAATTGAATTTCTAATCAAAGAAGATGGATGGTTTTTCCTTCTGAGGAGACTTTTTCTGATAGCTCATCAATATATGTCAATTTCGTGAAAACAGACTGGAATTACAGTAGATTCATTCTACACTGAGTGCAGATCCAAGGAGGGACCATTTTTGAGTTGTATCAAAAGACCAAGATGATTTACATATAAGCTTCTAAAACTAGGTAACCTGTATGTTTAAGTCCTCTGTCATTTGGGTATCTGTTTTATAGGTTATGTTTTATTTCTAAACATCATGTAGAGTTTTATTATTTCAGTTAATGACTATAAGCTACAGTTACTGTTAGAATCTTTAAAAGGCTATCTTTTTGTCATATGCCCCAAAAGGAAATAAAATATTATTTTAATTTCTTCAAAGAAATATCATATTCAAACTGTGATATATCACAACTGATATATCAGCAAATAAAATACCTTTAAAGAATAAGTCTCTTCAAAGAACAAACAGTATCAAGACCAAGAACATCACCTTCTAAGCTGTTCTGCACTGCCTCCCTTCCCACTCAGATAAGTCCACTGCATTTCTGTACTTGTCAGTTACATGACTAACTTTTATATATAGTAAAGTGTCTTCTGTCTCTTCACTTTACAAAGGATGACTTTACAGTATTCTTGTTGTCCAATAGATTGTTCTTGATATGGTTTCTTGCTTGGTCACTGATGGCTTCAAATTGCCTCTAATCCAAAGATTTAATAAAGTGAATGTTTCTCTAATTACCTTAGATCAAGTGGTCCAATTGATTTTCACTTTTTATATTTTAAAACTATGGAATGTTAATCTATCATCTTTTAATTAAGTAAATGTGGATGATATTTGTTCAGTGTACCACAATTTAAATATCATAAATGTATTTATGATTGTGCACTAGTGTCAGCATTCTAATTTTTATAATCAGTATTATATGGTATAGTATAGATAGTAAGTGCATAAGTGTGATATTAACAGTTTAGTAAACTCATCATTATAGAGATTAACATTTATGTGAATGTTGAATTAAGCTTGGGCATATTGATATAAAAATTTACTGTTAGATTTTATTGATTAGTTAACAAAATCAACTATATTAGTTTCCTAAAGAAATAAACAGTACATCACCACTTGAAATATTTTAAATATTTTTCATTAGAGTTGTACACATTGATTTTTTGTTGCTATTATTATTAGTGGTAAGTATTAATATCATTAGGAGTGGTCAACGTTTTTCCATAAAGGACCAAACAGTAAATATTTTAGGTTTTGCAAACCCAAGGCCTTTATTGCAACTACTCAATTCTGCTGTTATAACTGAAGTCTACTGTAGAAAAAAATATAAATCAACAGAGGTATGCCTGTGATCCAATAAAATTTTATTTATAACAGCAGGCAACTGGCCCACAGGTGATAGCTTACCAGTCCATATATGAATATCATTTTATAGTTTTTCAGTGCTTTCGCATATTCACAAATGAATTAAGCACAGCAGTCTTGGTTACCTAGCTATACATATTCGCTTTTTGCAGATGAGTAAAACAGAGCTTAGACAGCTTGCACATACAAATCAAAGTAAATGAGACTCATGTCTCCAGGCTCTGTGACAGATGCTTCTGGTATCTGTTGCCTCATAAAGTAAGCCACTCTGAAAGCCAACATTTATGTATTATTTAATTAATAAAATTTTCTTTCCACTTCATTATGAACTTTGTCATACCAGAGCATGATGACAAGATGATAGTACAAGCTCAAGAAAGACCACAGCTCAGATCCCAGTGAGTGGATCTGACATATGCTCAAAATTCAGGAATGCAAGGGCTTAGCCACATTTAGGAAGATGAACAGAGACACAGAAGGTTGGACAGCTGTTGATACTTCATTAAGGAAGAGTCGATTCCTTATCCAAATATTTTAGAAATATTTGTTGAATAAATTAACAAATGAACAACATTGAAGACATGATTAAATATGTTCTGAAAGGAATGAATAGAAATAATAACTACAATGTAGTTTATGTACATAGTAAACCGTTTGGACTCCACTTATTCAACAACCGCAAAACAATGATTGAATTCAGGCTGAGTCACATATTCCACCACAGGCTGAGAGGATACAGGGAAATTTTTTGTACTTAAAAGGCTAAACTATAAAGGAGAGACATGAGGACTTTTAAGGACAGTCAAAAAAAGGTATGTTAGACATGTTAAAAGCTTAAGTTTTAGAAAGGCAAATGACATGATAGTATATTTTAAAACTTATATAATTATCAAACTTATACTTTATCCTTTTAAGTGGTCATCCATTAAAATGTTGCAGTTTTATCAAGGTGCATATCTTTTAAAAAATTAAGAAAAAAATGGAGAAGCCTATAGAAAAATAATCAAAGTTTCAACCTGAAATAAAAGCAGACACTAAATATCAGTTTTTTTGACCATTCAAAGAAAGTTATTTTCATGACTGTATATGAAAAGATTGTAATATGCTTTTAAAAACTGTACCTTTTTAAAGTTTAAATTAATATAAAGTTTACATTTGACAATATATTAAAAAATAAAATTTGAACATGTTAATTATTTTTACTATAAAAATGTACATCCCAAAGTTTATCCTTTAAAATGAAAACAGAATTTTATAGTATATCACATTTAATCAACAACGTTATATTAATTACTTAGACATAATAAATTTATGCTCTAGATATAATATTTATTTTAAAATTGGAGTTAATAGTTTTATTATTTGACTGCTTCATCACCATCGTTAAAAGCTTTATTTTGAAAAAAATGTATGTATAATGTTAAGAACTTCTGATTTTTATTTCCTGTTTTTCTGTTTGTGGAAAGGGAAATGAGAGAAGATATTTTGATATGGGTGAAAAAATTAAGCATTTATGATAACTGGGATAGAGATTCTCTACACTAATCAAGATGTAGTGAAAAAAGTGGTTAACAATGTATTCAAATTTCTTTAAACTGTCATTTTAGATAGGCTTCCTGGAATATGACCAAGTCAGTAATCTATTGTCTATTCTCAACTGAAGTCAGTCACAAATTTTTTTGGAACTGGAATTCTTTCAATACAATTGTTTTCAATTTGTACAAGATAATATACATAGCAAGGGGGGAAAAGGAGAGAAGTGAGAGAAAATTAAAACAAATTGTAATGCCAAGCTGGAAAATTTTTGAATACCTAAAATATTTAGATTCTCTTTATATTTTCCTTCAAACTAATGTATTTGATGAAAATCCTTATCTTATCCTCCCTTTCCCTCAACTGCAAGAAAAAACAATGACAAAAATACTAATATACCTGATTCACATCCTTTATGACTGAAAAAGAGTTTGCATTGATGTGATGCAGGAATCAGACTCATAGAAAACATCTCACATTTACCATAAACCGTGTCCTCCTTGAAAGAAATGAAGATTATAATTCCAATCATTTTACTTTATAAACTAAGGTTTCAAAAGTTTTTGTTTGTATTCTTAAATTAATTGTTAGTAAATTATAAATTTTGTCTATATGTGTGTAAGGGCTTCCCTGTTGGCTCAGTGGTAAAAAAAAAATCCACCTGCCAGTTCAGGAAACGTGGATTCTGTCCCTTCTGTGGAGGAGAAATGGCAACTCATTGCAGTAATCTTGCCTGGGAAATCCCATGGACAGAGTAGCCTGGTGGTTACAGTCCATGGGGTCCTAAAGAGTCAGACATGACTTAGAGACTAAACAACAACAATGAACATATGTATACACAAAATTTGATATTTCTGTAAAATATATGTACCACTGTCATTGTAAAATGCCCATTCTAGGCTAAATTAAAAACATCAGGTTCCCTGGAATTCTATCAGTGGGTCATAATTGAACACATGTGAAATGTTTGTCTAGACCACTTGTTAATTAATGATGTGTGAGTGGGTGAAATTCCCCTGTAACTATGTGACATGTGTGCTCCAAGTAATTTGAAGTTATCCTTTCTCTTTCTTACACATGCATGTCTTTTCAGTCAAGTATTCCATTGTCTAAGTATGATTAGACATACTTAGATATAGTTGTCTAACTATAGTTGATATATACTTAGGGATAGTTGGTTTGGTCCTTTATTTGGGGCTTCCCTGATAGCTAAGTTGGTATTAAGAATCCACCTGCAATGCAGGAGACCCCAGTTCAATTCCTGGATAGTGAGGATCCCCTGGAGAAGGAATAGGCTACCCATTCCAGTATTCTTGGGCTTCCCTGGTGGCTCAGCTGGTAAAGAATCTGCCTACAATGCCAGAGACCTGGGTTCAATCCCTGAGTTGGGACGATCCCCTGGAGAAGGGAAAGGCTACCCACTCCAGTATTCTGGCTTGGAGAATTCCATGGACTGTATAGTCCATGGGGCCGCAAAGAGTTGGACACAACTGAGCGACTTTCACTTTCCCTTTCACTTTGGTCCTTTATTTACTCTTTGCCAGAAGGTTGGTGTGAGGCTTTTTTGTAGATATTCTTAAAAATTAGGGACTAAACTATTGCTTATTAAAGAAAAGCTTCCTACATGCTTAATTACAGGTACTACATCAAATTAAATTAGAGTAACTTAAAGTAAAAGAAACATACCACGACATATTTTTTCATTTTTTCTCTCAAGGATACAATGTTTTAGGAAAAGTACAAAATGAAGAGGAATGTCTCTGGAATATGAAGAACAAGATGGGAAAGACTGCAGATATTGAGGTAAGCCATTAGTTTTCCTATCTAAGCCTCTATTTCAGTTCTACCTTTTCAAGGCAAAGTGCTGTGTGCCTTTCTTTGCTTTGATTGTTAAATTGTGATCCTTGAAATCTGTTTGGTCTGCAATGCAGGTCCTCAGTCATGAGAAGAATGAAGTAATACTAGCTTTTGTGGTTGTTTTACCTTTTTTGAAGTAATTAATCTTAATGGTTGTTGGGGGAGAGGAAATTCAGGGTCAAAAGATTCTCAGACCCTAGTCCTAAATTTCAGTAGCTTGAATGTGATCTCTGGCTAGTCAGCCGACCTCCCTGGCCTCCAGTCATCCACCTGAGAATCGCCAGGGCAAATGCACAGTGTCATGGGAGACCAAGAAATACTCAGGACTTTTCGTGAGATTTGAGAAGGAAGCTGAGTAAAGACAGGTTATAAATGAGACACAAAGAGGTAAGACATAAAAGGTAAAATGAAAAGTGCTTATGTGACTAATCAGAATTGACATTATCTTCTGAGTTCATTTTTAGAAAATGAGCTTATATTTTAGAAAATATTCTAAAATAGCTCATATTTTAGAATATTTTGTACAAATTTTACTCTTCCTTAGCAATTGTATTGCTTTCAACATTGAAAAAAGTAGAAAAATATGAGAATATAAAATATATCAGAAAACATACTTGCAATTTGGAGACTTGCCTGCCTTCTAATGCAGTAGCAATGAAAGATTCAAGTGTTTGTTTATTCATTGATTTGTTCAAGAACTCATGGCAGCTTTATTGCTACATGTCAGGTGTGATCAGGGCTGGCTGCTAAATCTTTTTTCTTCTTCATTCATAAGCTGAGAATTATAACTGAAGCAACCTCATCAATGTGCTGTATAAATTAAGCAACACTCAGTAACGTGTACATGGGAACAAAGTAAATGGAAGATATTTTTATTAAAATTAACGTATGTTAGAAGAGATGAGAGGGTTTAAATAATTACAGATCAAGCACTCTGGGCATTGAAAAGAAGAAGTTATTTTGTCCAAACGGCATCTGGATGCCTCCTCTCTCCTCTTCTACTGTCTTCTCTCCCTTCTCCTCTCGTGACCTCAGGAAGCTTGACTGCAGAGGAGTTGGAGTCTTGCTTTCACACAGACCCTGGTTTCTTAGGCCTACCCCTTAGAGCACCCTCCAGCAAACTCCCTGATCTCCCCAGGAAGGACCTGACATCTTACTGCAGGATGTGTCAGATGTCTGATGCATAATCAGTCATTCATTCATATTGATTCGTCATTCAGAGGCCTGTTTTAATCCAGTGTAAGATTAATTTAATGATGTTTTGTGATTTAGGAAAGAAATATGTTTGGAAAAATCGAAGAGAATTCCCTAAGATAAAAGTAACTCAGTTGACTCTATTAAAACATAAAGAGTAATTTGAAGAAAGTAATAAGGATTATTCAAAATGTATGTCATGTTTAGTGACCACCCCCCACCAGAAGTTAGTATTATAAGTTTTGGGAAAAAATACTATGTTGGCTGTGAGTTTGTCATAAATGGCTTTTAATATGTTGAGATATGTTCCCTCTATACCCCCTTTGCAGAGAGTTATCACGAATAGATGTTGAATTTCATCAAATGCTTTTCCCGCATCTGTTGAGATATTCATGTGGTTTTTGTCTTTTTTTTTGTCAATGTGACATATTGCATTGATTGATCTGTATATACTGAACCATACTTGTGGCCCAGGAATGAATCTAACTGGATCATGGTGCGTGATCCTTATTTTGTGTTGTGGGATTCTGTTTGCTCATGTTTTGTTGAGGATTCATGGTGAGGAAAATAAATAAATGTTATTTTGTTAATACTTTAAAAAACACTAAAAGGGGGCTAGAAGATCTGCTTTCTAAAGTCCTTCTGAGGCTTTTAGCATGGGTTTTATGAAGCTAAGTGAAATCACTGAGGCTTGCACATGATAGCTATGTAGATCTAAGAACTTCATGCTATGTTCAAACTAGTCTGTCCTGGCGTCTCTTTGCCAAAATTCGGCAGGGCTTTATTTTAATACCTGATAGAAGAACAGAAAGTATTTTCTTCAGTGCCTCTTCCATTTTCCTTCAATACTATAAGTTGTATAAATGCTATTTCAATTACTAATTCATTATCAGTAATGGTAGTAATATTTAATGTCACATTTTGAGCTCTTGAAATGTTCTCAGTGATCATTTTGATTTTCATTTGTAAAATTATCTCTAAGTGTGTAGGTGCCTCTTTGTCAAAATAAGGGAAAAGAGCATCCTACTCTCATAGGTATTAGAGTTTACGGTTATTTTTCTGTTTGTAATTATTTCATGGTGACTGTGGTGTCTGTACACTGTATTAGAGAGGGAGGGAGTGGATAAAATATACAGTGATTTATTGGTGAGATTTTTTTAATTATAAGAAAAGTAAGCTTTTGAAAATTCAATGATGCTACTGTAAAATTTTTAAAGATTCTTTTAACCTTAAAACTCAGGGAAATAATAAATGAATTTGTCAGAACTGAATTTGAAGCCACATCTGGAGCCTACTGACCTGGACCCTTCAGTTCAGTAATTAAAAACTTAAAATTATTCCTATTATATCTTCCCCTCAGTAAATTTTCATGCCCATCCAAATGCATTCCATCATTTAAGTGATTCACATTTCTAAAAAAGAAAGGGAATAAATTCATTTTCTTCATCCCACCCTGCTCATCCCCAGTTAAAATATGTATATATATGTGTGTGTATATATATATATATATATATATATATGTATATATATGTATATATGTACACACACACACACACACACACATATTAGTCAAAGAATACTTGCAGTATAATATAAATATTTTCCAATAATCTGGTTCTCTTCCACCTGGGTACATTGTAGGACTGTAATTTGCTGACCTGTGTGGTTGGATGTGGTCAATGTTTTCGTGAGCCAGCTGTTCTATTTTTTTCTTGAGATGGTCGGTCAGGTGTGGTGACAAGAGGGGAAACGGAAGAGGCAGGAAAGCAACGTTTCCTGTACTCACAGGTCCTGGAGAGACCTCAGTGCTCGCCATCAGGGGGGCCCTGGAGGGAGCTCTAGGAGAGAATGCCAGACGAGCAGGGGGAGCTGAGGGGGGCAGGGAGAGGAAGTAGGGGGAAGGAGGGCCGTTGGATTAGTGTCTTTACTGGGCGCGGGCTGGAGCATCCTAACCAAAGGTATGCACGGGTTTCATCGGCATGTGCAATTTCACTAGGTCACAGTTCGGACAAAAAAGGGTCATGGTGGACGTTGCTGCTCCCGGCCTTCTGGGCGGGGTGCCCACGGCCTGCTTGTGGGGATGCTGAGGCAGCAGGACGCTATGAAACTTTAAAATTCACAATACACAAGCATGTGGCGCATTTTCACTTCCCAAACTGGTGACAGAAAATACTATAGCAGATTTCAGCTAACCTCTAACCTCAATGTTCCACTAGGTATAGTGATAATTTACTCAAGTAATGCTGAAGTAAAATGAGTTTTATTTTCAGTGAGTTTTTTTTTTAACATCCACAAGTTCTATTTAGATCTTTTTTTCAAATATGTTTATTCTTATTTAGTATCTTGTTCTTTCATTATGACTCCTGTGTATTTTTTTTAATCTTTTTTGAACATTTTGAGACTGTTGTGTTATCTCAGATGCAGAGACTTCTAATCCATGAGCTGGTTAAGTTTACTGACTCCAGTGCCCGTCTGCTGGTGTGACCTTGGCCAAGTTATGTATCCTTAACTAGGATAATAGTGCCTACATCAAGGGGTTGTTGTGAAATTTAGAATGGCTTTTTGCAGTAAGAGTAGAGGACCTGAAAGAACCTAGTGAAGAGTGTACAGTTTTCATTAAGTTTTCAGCTTCCTAGGGCTTGACTTCTTTTGCCTGATTGTTCAGGATTTCTGGACATTTTTCTTCCTTTTGCAAAAGCCACTCATTAAACTTTAATACTTTATCAAGAATCTTTAGGTGGTTGTAGTTAAGGATTTCAGGGTAGCCAATCCTGGTGTGTTATTGGCAAAAGAATTCATTCAATTGAATGTTTCTGCTAATTATCTGCCAGGTTCTCCTAAAGTACTATATTGGGATAGAACTGTATCAGTTCATACAACAAGCGAAAATAATTCAAACTACATAACTGAGGCATCTTCTTTTGTATTCTCTAGAGTTATGAAGTAGTTCTTTCAATTTAAAAGAATCCAGTATATTTAATGAAAATAATATCTACTTAGAATATATATTTTTAATAGAAATGACCAAAGATTTTTATAGGGTATTTAAAAAAATCTATTTCCTTATTCTTGGTATGTATTATATTCATGTACTCAAAATCACACTAGTTTTTTTTTTTTGGTAAAATTCATTTTTAAAGAAACTAATATTAAGGTCAAAAGACTTTCAATAATAAACTAACTTGACAGAATTTACAATACATATTTATCATAACTGTTTTACAAAATTTGTCGGTAAGCTATTTTAAATTCTACAAGATTTTATTCCTCCCTTTCTCTTCCTTTCAAAAAGAAAAATAGTTAAGTCCATCCATTTCTGCCATTGTGAGAACAATTGTGATTAATAGTTCTCATCAAATCTGGCCAACTCTAATAATATAAACCATGTATCTTATATACTAAGGCACTTACAATGAAAGTTTCTCTTTTGAGATTTGAACTGTAGGAAAAAAAAAATCATGAGTACACTAACTAGAGAATATAGCATGATTAAAGACCAAAATTTAAAAAGAAGTTTAATTTTTCATGTGGTATAATTTTACACTATTTGTATCAATTTCAGCATTTCACTGTGTATCCCAAAGGGCTTATGAATGATTCAACATCACCAGGAAATGATATCTAAAGAAAAATGACAGAGAACATTTTTTCTCAAGTGTAATACATGTCTATTCTTACAAAGATTATCATAAGTTGGCTTAAAATTCATCATGCATATTTAGTTAGTAGAATATTAAATATATTTAATTTTATGTGTATATGTGTGTATAAATAAATGTAGATGTACTACTGTATCTAGTTATACTTCAGGCTGTTTAAATCTGATGTTTACAAATCAAGTTTAAAAGTAAATACATACTCTTGTTCAAAACTATGCAAGGATAAATTCTAATAATTAATTGTTTAAGTCAGTCTCTAAAACTCCTGATGTCCACATCATAACCAGGACAACTGAACACAAATTTCTGGTTTGAGTCCCAGGCACCAGTGATTTCTAAAGCTCCCAGTGAATTCCCATATGCACCTGAGGTTCTGAAACATCACTATAGGTGAATTGATATTCATAGAAATAAGCACTTTTTAATTTTAAGAATGCATTTAAGATACTGCCTATGATTCTGCTGATTAAAATAACTGCTATCTTATCAACAAATTAGTTGATCTACTGGTGCCTTAATATATAGATCCATTATATACTTAAGAAAATTGAGACTTAAAAGAATCAAGACGTTTTCCCCACAATACACATCTAGTGAGTAGTGAAGTAATTTAAAACCAAGTTTTTCTCCTTACTTTCTAAATTGATTCACCAAGGCAGCATAGCTTAATTAGTCAGAGGTTAGGAATCTAAGATTTTGAATATTTTCTTAATAATACACCCCAAAAATTTGCCATATTCGGTTTCACCTTTTCTCAAAATGCGTGTAAAATAATATTAAATTGTAAAATTTTTAATAAGGCATAAATCATTAAGAAATACACAAAGCTTATACCCTTTTGTTATAAGAATAACTATCTTTATACTCAAGAAGAAGTTCAGATATTTCTACCAAACAACCATGAGTTTTTTGAAATCTATTATAATGTCTTCCCATATCCATAGTTTTCATATCTGAGAAGCAATCATAGCTTTAGACAACTTCAGATATAATTTCTGACCTCTTAGACCAAAAGTTTTCATATTTTACTTATCCTTCACTTACCAGTTGGAAATCCCTAGAGTTTCTTTTTTATGAAATAGCTACAAAATATTTAGTTCAACTGCCATCAAAACATCAGCTGTTCAGTTTTTGTTACTCAACTAGGATCATCTTCTAAGAAGGAAAGATCAAGCTCTTCCTGGAAAGTTTTCAAAGGAGAAATTAGCCATAATGATTTAGCATAACTAACACGATGATTCATATGCTAAATTGGATTTATAACTTTGTATCATTATAAAAGTTTTATTTAGATTACAAAATCTCTTAGAAAAATATCAAAATAAAATTCTGAAAAAAATACTGTTGTCACATCTTCCAAATAATTAGGTTTTGGTTGTAAATAATGGTCAATTAGCTACTTCTGTTATTAAGAAAGACTTAAATTTGGAAGCCTAAATTTCTTTAGATTATGCAATAAATGAGTTGTAAATAATTTTTCTCTCATACATAACTTTTCACTCCATAGTTGAGTATGAGAGGAGAAGATGATAAACTAAAAGTATTTGAAACTGTTTAAGAAAGGGAACATTTTTCAGTAGTTTTTCAATTAGTATCTTTCTCAATTTCTTCAGAATATTTAAAATATATTCATCTTTCCTCTAAGTTATAAAAGCTTGAAATATTAATTAGTTAGAAGTTAATAAATTCAATGCTATACATTATACTGAGTGAAGAATTGTATCAAATTTTTAATTAGACAAATACATCATACAAGTGATGAAATATTCTGAATTATGAAGTCAGTGCTTGCTATTACAGTATCCTGGTTTTCGGGGTCATGATGATTGGTCTAAGAAAAGTTTTACCTGCTTGCCAGTCATTGATTCAGGAACCCAGGCCTAAGCCAGTTGGTGCATAGAATCACCTGGACATTGGAATTGGTTCAGATGCTTAGAAAGTGCCCTGGGGAGAAGCATCTGTAAATGAATGGGTATGGTTCCGAGTTTAGCCCCATTCCATGAATATAGATTTATGGAAATAAATTGTTTGTTCTTAATAATGAGCCTCTATAAAAACAATTTCTGCTCTTCTTTTTATAAAACGTTTTATGTGTTGAAATAAGGCATAGAAATTTTATAGCCATCTTCTAAAAGCCTGTGGATATTAATCAACACAGAAAGAGCAGAGCTAAGAAAATCTCAGAGGAATTAAGTTAAAAATTAAGAAAAAATTGAGAGACTTGACTGAACCATGACTGATGGTTTCCAACCAGTGAATTTCTGATCTATTTCTGGTTTATTAACTATGCCAAAGCCTTTGACTGGGTGGATCACAATAAACTGTGGAAAATTCTTAAAGAGATGGGAATACCAGACCACCTGACCTGCCTCCTGATAAATCTGTATGCAGGTCAGGAAGCAACAGTTAGAACTGAACAAGGAACAACAGACTGGTTCCAAATAGGAAAAGGAGAACGACAAGGCTGTATATTGTCACCGTGCTTATTTAACTTATGTGCAGAGTACATCATGAGAAACATTGGGCTGGAGGAAGCACAAGCTGGAATCAAGAATGCTGGGAGAAATATCAATAACCTCAGATATGCAGATGACACCACCCTTATGGCGGAAAGCGAAGAAGAACTAAAGAGCCTCTTGATGAAACTGAAAGAGGAGAGTGAAAAAGTTGGCTTAAAGCTCAACATTCAGAAAAGTAAGATCATGGCATCCTGTCCCATCACTTCATGGCAAATAGGTGGGGAAACAGTGGAAACAGTGTCAGACTTTATTTTTCTGGGCTCCAAAATCACTGCCAATGGTGACTGCAGCCATGAAATTAAAAGACGCTTACTCCTTGGAAGAAAAGTTATGACCAGCCTAAATAGCATATTAAAAAGCAGACGTTACTTTGCCAACAAAGGTCTGTCTAGTCAAGGCTATGGTTTTTCCAGTAGTCATGTATGGATGTGAGAGCTGGACTATAAAGAAAGCTGAGTGCTAAAGAATTGATGCTTTTGAACTGTGGTGTTGGAGAAGACTCTTGAGAGTCCCTTGGACAGCAAGGAGATCCAACCAGTCCATCCTAAAGGAGGCCAGTCCTGGGTGTTCATTGGAAGGACTGATGTTGAAGCTGAAACTCCAATACTTTGGCCACCTCATGCAAAGAGTTGACTCATTTGAAAAGACCCTGATGCTGGGAGAGATTGAGGGCAGGAGGAGAGGGGGACGACAGAGGATGAGATGGTTGGATGGCATCACCAACTCGATGGACATGGGTTTGGGTGGACTCTGGGAGTTGGTGATGGACAGGGAGGCCTGGCGTGCTGCGATTTATGGGGTCACAAAGAGTCGGACACGACTGAGCGACTGAACTGAACTGAACTGAACCAGTGAATATTTCAATTATACCTCTCTGTTATTTGAGGCAATTTAAGTTGGATTTTTATGTTATTTATGTCCAGAAGCATAATTTTTACATATTGTGTTTGTTAGCTTGACTTGGCATAAAACATGGATCAGAATGTCCTTCCTTGAATTATTTGTGGATTGCTTTCTTACACTGACTGTTGTTGGGGAGATTATACTTTTTGGTTGACTTGATTATATTTCTTAATTAACTCTAATATTTTTTCCTTATGTTTAAACGTATGATAATATTGCCAGTGTATTTTGATTACTTTATATCAATTTCCCTCAGGATATACATGTGTCCTTTCATGCATTTGCTGTCCAGTAACTTAAATACTGAAAATACATGTTTAACCACTGTTAACACATCTAGTGCTAGAGAATAGAAGAAGAAATGGAAATGAAAGAAAGAAAAATAATTGGTCAGTACATGCACATACACACGCATATTCAGAGCACAATAAGAAAGACTCAACTATTGCAATCCTCATTTGAAATTAGTCATATGGTCCTAACTGATGATTATAAACTTCTTTTTCCATATAAACTTCTTTTTGCTGTTAATCTCAGCAAATATCTCTGGAGGTTAGGTTCTTTACCTGGTAGGGTAAAACAGACCTTCATTTCTCATAAGCCAGTGTGAGTTGTTATAGTATGTTATGGGCTTTATAGTACTTTATGAAGTCATTATATGAGTTGTTACAGTATTTTATGTTTTATAGTATTTTATTTTTTTTCTTGCAATATGGGGATAATATTAAGTCAGAACTTAAAAGATCTCCGACATTTCAGACATACTCCTCCAGGCTGCCATTGTGTAGTAACAACCAATTTCTGCTCTACATTGTGTCTTAATAACTGTGTCACCTTTCCACCCAGGTTCCATCACCCCTGCCACTGGACTAACCTCTTTGCCAGTAGGTGTGTCTCCAGTAGGAGTAGCCAGGTGGCAACCTCAGCTTCCACTTTTATAAGACTCTGTGTTGTGGCCATTAGTGGAGACATTTCTTCTTCTTATGGATTGTATTTTTAAATTATGAAAATGTTGTATTTAAGAAAAAGAAAATAATGGAATCAATACTTTGATTTCTACTTTCTATTATTCAGAGAAAATAACAGTAGCCATATATCATATATGCATATATATATCTGTTATTCACCTTCTCATTAATACAATTATTTTAACATAACAAATTATAACTGTCTTATTTAAACAATTACATTTTTCTTAATAGTGATTTAATGCTTAGTCTTTCAAGTTAATATGCCATACTCTATCATGTTATTCTATATTCTCATATATTTAAGTTTTTATAATGAAACTTCTAGCTTCCAGAACTGTGAGATAATACAATTCTGTTTAAGCCACCCAGTTGATGGTATTGTTTTTTGTTTTGGCAGCCTGGACAGACTAATATAATAATCTATTTAAATCAGTGAGTACCCAGAGTATATATAAAGAGACAAAATAAACAGCCTAGTTTATTTATTAAAAAGAAGAGTTGTTCTTTTTAAAGAACAACAATAGTAGAGGACTTGCCCTACCAGATATCAAGACATGTTATAAAGCTAGGAGTATAAGATCAGTAGTCATTTGTATACTGTAAAAGAAAAGTCTCAATCTGTTCAGTTCACTTTAGTCACTCAGTCGTGTCCGACTCTTTGGGACCCCAAGGACTGCAGCACGCCAGGCCTCCCTGTCCATCACCAACTCCCGGAGTCCACCCAAACCCATGTCCATCGAGTCAGTGATGCCATCCAACCATCTCATCCTCTGTCATCCCCTTCTCCTCCTGCCCTCAATCTCTCCCAGCATCAGGGTCTTTTCAAATGAGTCAGCTCTTCGCATGAGGTGGCCAAAGTATTGGAGTTTCAGCTTCAGCATCAGTCCTTCCAATGAACACCTGGGACTTATCTCCTTTAGGATGGACTGGTTGGATCTCCTTGCAGTCCAAGGGATCCTCAAGAGTCTTCTCCAACACAACAGTTCAAAAGCATCAATTCTTCGGTGCTCAGTTTTCTTTATAGTCCAACTCTCACATCCATACATGACCACTGGAAAAACCATAGCCTTGACTAGACAGACCTTTGTTGGCAAAGTAATGTCTCTGCTTTTTAATATTCTGTCTAGGTTGGTCATAACTTTCCTTCCAAGGAGCAAGCGACTTTTAATTTCATGGCTGCACTCACCATCTGCAGTGTTTTGGAGCCACTGTTTCCACTGTTTCCCCATCTATTTGCCATGAAGTGATGGGACCGGATGCCATGATCTTAGTTTTCTGAATGTTGAGCTTTAAGCCAACTTTTTCACTCTCCTCTTTCAGTTTCATCAAGAGGCTCTTTAGTTCTTCTTTACTTTCTGCCATAAGTATGGTGTCATCTGCATATCTGAGGTTATTGATATTTCTCCTGGCAATCTTGATTCCAGCTTGTGCTTCTTCCAGCCCAGCGTTTCTCATGATGTACTCTGCATATAAGTTAAATAAGTAGGGTGACAATATACAGCCTTGACGTACTCCTTTTCCTATTTGGAACAAGTCTGTCGTTCCATGTCCAGTTCTAACTGTTGCTTCCTGACCTGCATATATGTTTGTCAAGAGGCTTGTCAGGTGGTCTGGTATGCCCATCTCTTTCAGAATTTTCCACAGTTTATTGTGATCCACACAGTCAAAGGCTTTGGCGTAATCAATACAGCAGAAATAGATGTTTTTCTGAAACTCTTTTGCTTTTTCGATGATCCAGCAGATGTTGGCAATTTGATCTCTGCTTCCTCTGCCTTTTCTAAAACCAACCTGAACATCTGGAAGTTCACGGTTCACGTATTGCTGAGCCTGGCTGGGAGAATTTTAAGCATTACCTTACTAGCGTGTGAGATGAATGCAATTGTGCAGTAGTTTGAGCATTCATTGGCATTGCCTTTCTTTGGGATTGGAATGAAAACTGACCTTTTCCAGTCCTGTGGCCACTGCTGAGTTTTCCAAATTTGCTGGCATATTGAGTACAGAACTTTCACAGCATCATCTTTGAGGATTTGAAATAGCTCAACTGGAATTCCATCACCTCCACTAGCTTTGTTCATAGCGATGCTTCCTAAGGCCCACTTGACTTCACATTCCAGGATGTCTGGCTCTAGGTGAGTGATCACATCATTGTGCTTATCTGGGTCATGAAAATCTTTTTTGTATAGTTCTGTGTATTCTTGCCACCTCTTCTTAATATCTTCTGCTTCTGTGAGGTCCCTATCATTTCTGTCCTTTATTGATCCCATCTTTGCATGAAATGTTCCCTTGGTATCTCTAATTTTCTTGAAGAGATCTCTAATCTTTCCATTCTGTTGTTTTCCTCTATTTCTTTGCATTGATCGCTGAAGAAGGCTTTCTTATCTCTTCTTGCTATTCTTTGGAACTCTGCATTCAAATGGGTCTATCTTTCCTTTTCTTCTTTGCTTTTTGCTTTCCTTCTTTTCACAGCTATTTATAAGGCCTCCTCAGACAGCCATTTTGCTTTTTTGCATTTCTTTTTCTTGGGGATGATCTTGATTCCTGTCTCCTGTACAATGTCACGAACCTCCGTCCATAGTTCTTCAGGCACTCTGTCTATCAGATCTAATCCCTTAAATCTATTTCTCACTTCCACCGTATAGTCAAAAGGGATTTGATTTAGATCATACCTGAATGGTCTAGAGCATAACAGGGGTATAAAGAATTGTCCAATAACTATCTTCCTTGGTCACTCAGGATAAATCTGAAAATGGGTTAAAAAGACCAACAAAAACAATAGCAGACCTTTGAGTCAGCAGCAGTTGAAACACATCAGTTTCTGGTATTCACAAAGTCAGAAAAATGTTTTCAGTATTAGAGTTTATATTCATCTCCCTGTGTTTCTGCCTAAATTCCCTCTTACTGAACTAAATCACTCTCTGTTGACTCAGCATGTAAATCCTTTAAAGACTTTGGACTATTAAGTTCTCTCCAGAAGTGTTTATCCGAAGACTGCACATTTTATTTCTTCCCTCTCACTATATAAATCAATCTCTTTAGACGCTTAATTGTATTTGCTGTTCTTTTTTGAATGCCCTCCATTTCATCTGATTTCTTCAACATTGAAAAAGAGAAAGCACTGTCTCAAAGTGAATTCTAGTTCAGGTGTACTTTCTTGTTTGGTAATGTCCTGTGGCCACTGAGGTGATTTTCAGCTTTTTTCTCCAAACTGTCACAATATTTCAGTCTCATCTAATTTTCAGTTTGGTATCCTCTCCTCTCCTGTTCTGTTTGACTGCGTTCCAGCTGTCTCCCTTCCACTGAATATCTGTTTCTGATTATTTTTCTGCAGACACACTTCCTCACATTATTTCAAGTTGAATCTCATGTTTTAAATTTGTGACCATATTTCCAACTTCTCTAGGCTTTCCCCCTTCTCGTTTTCTATTTGTATGGGTGCTCAACACACCTCTGCACACTTTATTGAGAAACCTGTGTACATGTTATTAACACTTCATCAATTCCAGATGTCCTATGAAAATATTTAAGGTTGAGTGTGAAGCAGATTACCACAGGCAAAGTCATTTTCAGTCATTATCCTCTTCTCTTTCATGCCGTAATTTCAAGTCATTCTGAAATAACCTAGTAAGAAAATGAGGCTATTAAATTCTCATCTAACCTTCTCCCATTTAATATTTAATGTATTCATTTACTGCTAAGATTTCTTTGTATCTGCGTATCTTGTGATTTATCCAAATAGAGTTAGATCTATAACGTCTGTTTAATAAATAGCACTGCACTTCTGATTAGATATCTGAACATTACGCGATATTCTGCTGGAGCCTAGATGAACTTAGTGAAATAGAGAACATCCCAGAGAGAGTCAAGGTTATCAGTGGTAAATATCAAAGTTCCTGTTCCAATATTTCCCCATGATCCATCCAGACTCTCATCTTGGAAATTAATCTGAGGGAACTGAAATATTTTTCCCATAGAAATATATGAGAGCTCCCCTTCTTGCAGGAAATAATGAGGTAGATATCAAAGAATAAACTAATACCTAGACCTTATCAGTGGTCTGGGAAGAGTTCCAAATGTTAGGTAATCCAGGTCACTGTCTCAAGATAGGACCTAACCTTTTGATTCAATCATGTGACATTTTTTAATAGAATGTAGCTTTGCCAGGCACAGTGGAGAGCTGAAAGAAAACAGAGAGCAGAACAAAAAGATGCTGTTCGGTAGGAACACACAATCCACGCTGAGTATCCATAAGATCTCACAGTTCACAGGAAATGTAACAAATAAGCATCAAGTATTGCTCGGTTTGGAGGTACAGAGGGTGAGGTAGGAGAGACGAGTGGAAAGCTGCATGCTCTCCTGTTCAGTTTGTCACAAAACACATGTTTCCCAGTTGAACTGTAAAATGAGAAGTATTCTTTCATAGTGAATGAGGATGTATTTACTGCTACAGTATGAAGAAGGATGATAGTTCAGTCATTCTTCCTTTGTGGCTCAGATGATAAAGAATCCACCTGTAATGTGGGAGACCTGGATTTGATACCTGGGTTGGGACAATCCCCTGGAGGAGGGCATGGCGGCCCATGTTGCCAAGAATACTCCAGTATTCTTGCCTGGAGATTCTCCATGGACAGAGGAGCCTGGAAGGCTACAGTCCATGGTGTCGCGAAGTCTGACATGGCTGAGTGACTCAGCATGATCATTGACTTTTTAAAATTGAAGTACAGTTGGATTACAATGTTTCAGCCATACAGCAACCTGTTCAGCTATATGAAGTGAATGAGTCGGTCACTCAGTCGTGTCCAACTCTTTGTGACCCCAGGGACTGTAGCCTGCCAGCCTCCTCTGTCCTTGGAATTCTCCAGGCAAGAATACTGGAGTGGGTAGCCATTTCCTTCTCCAGGGGATCTTCCCAACTCAGGGAGTGAACCTGGGTCTTCTGCATTGCAGGCATATTTTTTAATCACCTGAGCCAGCAGTTATTACAAGATATTGAAAATGTTTCCCTGTTTATGCATAGGTCTTTGTTTATCTCATTGACTCTTACAAGACTGATTAAATATACAGCTTCTTTCATATGAAAAATACCACGCACAAATATACAAAATACTGCATACAATTTTAGGAAGCCCTTGTGTATTAGTCATCTATTCCAGCCATAATAAATGACCACAAATTTAGTGTCTTAATATAAGTTTATTATTTACTGTTCTGGGTGTAATCACCAGACTAAAAACAAGGTGTAGGCAGAGCTGTATTCCTTTCTACAGACCCTGCAGATGAATCTACATTCTTACTCCTTCAGGTGTGGGCAGAATTCACTTCCATGAGATTGTAGGACTAAGTCTCTGTTTCCTTGCTGCCTGTCACCTGGGGATGCCTCCATCTTCTCTGGTCCTCTTGCTAATACTTGCTGGAAGCCCTCACTTGAATAATCTACAATAATCTCCACAATGCCTTATCTATACCCTTAATCACATCTGCAAAGTCCCTTTTGCAAAGAAGTATATCATATTAGCTTATGCCAACACCTCCTTCAAAAGCCATAAGTCCTTTTTTTTTTTATGTCCTACCATAGTTTGGCCTGAGGCAAACAGGGAGGAAACACAGCCCCACTCATCAACAGAAAATTGGATTAAAGATTTACTGACCATGGCTGGATCAGAGCAAGATCCAGTCCCTCCCATTAGAAAGCTTCAACAAGCGTCTCATCCTTGTCCATCAGAGGGCAGACAGAATGAAAACCACAATTACAGAAAACTAACCAACCGATCACATGGATCACAGCCTTGTCTAACTTAATGAAACCATGAGTCATGCCATGTAAGGCCACCCAAGACAGATGGGTCATGGTGGTGAGTTCTGACAAAATGTGGCTCACTGGAGAAGGGAATGGAAAACCACTTACTTCAGTATTCCTGCCTTGAAAAACCCATGAAAATATGAAAAGGCAAAAAAGATATGACACTGAAAAGTTGAACTCCCAAGTGGGTAGGTGCCCAATACGCTACTGGAGAAGAATGGAGAAATAGGTCAAGAAAGAATGAAGAGGCTGAGCCGAAGTGAAAACAATGCCCAGTTGAGGATGTGACTTGTGATAGAAGTAAAGTCTGATGCTTTAAAGAATAATATTGCATAGGAACCTGTAATGTTAGGTCCATGAATCAAGGTAAATTGGAAATGGTCAGACAGGAGATGGCAAGAGTGAATATCGACATTTTAAGAATCAGTGAACTAAAATGGACCAGAATGGGCAGGTTTAATTCAGATGATCATTATATCTACTACTGTGGGCAGGAATCCCATAAAAGAAATGGAGTAGCCCTCATAGTCAACAGAAGAGTCCGAAATGCAGTACTTGGGTGCAATCTCAAAAATGACAGAATGATCTCTGTTTGTTTCCAAGGCAAACCACTCAATAGCACAGTAATCCAATGTCTGTGCCGCAACCACTAATGCTGAAGAGGCTAAAGTTGAACCATTTTTTGATGAACTAGAACACCTTCTAGAACTAACACCAAAAAAAGAAGTCCTTTTCATCATAGGGGACTGGAATGCAAAAGTAGGAAGTCAAGAGATACTTGGAATAACAGGCAAGATTGGCCTTGGAGTACAAAATGAAGCAGGTCAAAGGCTAACAGAGTTTTGCTAAGAAAACACACTGGTCATAGCAAATGCCCTCTTCCAGCAACAAAAAAGATGACTCTACACATGGACATCACCAGATGGCCAACACTAAAATCAGATTGATTGTATTCTTTGCAGCCAAAGATGGAGAAGCTCTATACAGTCAGCAAAAACAAGACTGGGAGCTGACTGGGGCTCAGATCATGAGCTTCTTATTGCGATATTCAGACTTAAATTGGAGAAAGTAGGGAAAACCACAAGACCATTCAGGTATGACCTAAATCAAATCCCTTATGATTATACCAGTGGCAGTGACAAATAGATTCAAGGGATTAGATCTGATAGAGTGCCTGAAGAACTATGGACAGAGGTTGGTAACACTGTATAGGAGGCAGTGATCAAAAACATCCTTACTAAAAAGAAATGCAAAAAGGCAAGTGGTCATCTGAGAAGGCCTTACAAGTATCTGAGAAAAGAAGAGAAGTGAAAGACAAAGTAAAAAAGGATAGATATATCCATCTGAATGCAGAGTTCCAAAGAATAGCAAGGAGAAATAAGAAAGCCTTCTTCAGTGATCAGTGCAAAGAAATAGAGGAAAACAATAGAATGGGAAAGGGTAGAGATCTCTTCAAGAAAATTAGAGATACCAAGGGAACATTTCATGCAAAGATGGGCTCAATAAAGGATAGAAATGGTATGGACCTAACAGAAGCAGAAGATATTAAGAAGAGGTGGGAAGAATACACAGACAAACTATACAAAAAAGATCTTAAAGTGAAAATCACTCAGTTGTGTCCGACTCTTTGCGAACCCATGGACTACAGAGTCCATGGAATTCTCCAGACCAGAATACTGGAGTAGGTAGCCTTTCCCTTCTCCAGGGGATCTTCCCAACCCAGGGATCGAACCCAGGTCTCTCATATTGCAGGAGGATTCTTTACCACCTGAGCCAAAAGAGAAGCCCATACAAAAAAGATCTTAATGAGCCAGATAGCCACTATAGTGTGATCACTCACCTAGAGCCAGACATCCTGGAGTGCGAAGTCAAGTGGGCCTTAGGAAGCATCACTACAAACAAAGCAAGTGGAGATCATGGAATTACAGCTGAGCTATTTCAAATCCTAAAAGATGATGCTGTGAAAGTGCTACACTCAATATGCCAGCAAATTTGGAAAATTCAGCAGTGGCAAAGGGCTGGTAAAGGTCAGTTTTCATTCCAATCCCAAAGAAAAGCAATGCCAAAGAATGTTCAAACTACCGCACAATTGCAGTCATCTCACATGCTAGCAAAGTAATGCTCAAAATTCTCCAAGCCAGGCTTCAACAGTACATGGACCAAGAACTTCCAGATGTTCAAGCCAGATTTAGAAAAGGCAGAGAAACCAGAGATTAAATTTCCAACATCCGTTGGATCATAGAAAAAGCAAGAGAATTTCAGAAAAACATCAACTTCTGCTTCATTGACTACACCGAAGCCTTTGACTGTGTGGATCACAACAAACTGTGGAAAGTTCTTCAAGAGATGGGAATACCAGACCACATTACCTGCTTCCTGAGAAGCCTGTATACAGGTTAAGAAGCAACAGTTAGAACTGGACATGGAATAATGGACTGGTTCCAAATTGGGAAAGGCATACCTCAAGGCTGTATATTGTCACCCTGCTTATTTAACTCCTATGCAAATTACATCATGTGAAATGCCAGGCTGGATGAAGCACAAGCTGGAATCAAGATTGCCAGGAGAAATATAAATAAACCTCAGATATGCAGATGACACCACCCTTATGGCAGAAAGTAAAGAAGAACTAAAGAGCCTCTTGATGAAACTGGAAGAGGAGAGTGAAAAAGTTGGCTTAAAGCTCAACATACAAAAAACTAAGATCACGGCATCCGGTCCCATCACTTTATGACAAATAGATGGGGCCACAATGGAAATAGTGACAGGCTTTATTTTCTTGGGCTCCAAAATCACTGCAGATAATGACTGCAGCCATGAAATTAAAAGACACTTGATCCTTGGAAGAAAAGCTATGAAAAACCTAGATAGCATTTTAAAAAGCAGAGACGCTACTTTGCTGACAAAGGTCCGTCCAATCAAAGCTATGGTTTTTCTAGTACTCTTGTATGGATGTGAGAGTTGAGTATAAAGAGAGCTGAGCACTGAAGAACCGATGCTTTTGAACTATGGGATTGGAGAAGACTCTTGAGAGTCCCTTGGAGAGCAAGGAGATCAAACAGGTCAATCCTAAAGGAAATCAGTCCTGAATATCTGTCCTGAATTCATTGGAAGGACTGATGCTGAAGCTCCAACACTTTGGCCACCTGATGCGAAGAACTGACTCTTTGGAAAAAACCTTGACGCTGGGTAAGATTGAAGGCAGGAGGAGAAGGGGAATCTATAGAGGATGAGATGGCTGGATGGTATCACCGACTCGACGGTCATGAGTTTGAGCAAGCTCCAGGAGTTGGTGATGAACAGAGAAGCCTGATGTGCTGCAGTTCACAGGGTCACAAAGAATTGGACATGACTGAGTGACTAAACCAGCTAACTTATATCATATTAATAGATTCCTGGGATTTGGGCTCGGACACGTTTTGAAGAGGAAGGTGTCATTCTGCTTATGCTGTTTTGTGATCTGGACCCAGCTGTTGCCCTCCAAGGAGTACTGAGTAATGTAGGTTAAAATTCTTGAATTACTTAATTATTTTCCCTCTCCCTCCTCCACTTTTTTTCATTCTGAAGAATTCCCTGATTACCAATGTATGTGACATTTCTTTTGGAAGGGAGTTCTTACCAGAGAATTTCTACATTTCAAGCACCAATACATAGTTAATTAAATCATGACATTAGACCACATTAATGCCTTTCCTAGTTAAATAAACTATTTTATTATTGATATATGTCACACAACATTCACACAACATTTTGATACTGCCTGTGATACTGACACTGAGGACTATTTGTCATAATCAACAAATAAACTACATTTTCACCTTGCCAGTATAAAAGCATACTGTCAGTTTTACATGACGATGCCTCTGTACAATCCCTGACCTGCACCCTGCCTCATTATTTCTCGTTGGAAAGTAATGGAGACAAGAGTTGATACTGCTGTTAATCCATGTGTCATCTTCAACCCGCCCTCCCCAGACTTGCCCCATACATGGCCATCTCCTCATTACTCCCCTGGCCCCATTCCAGATGATTATTCCATCTTTGACCCCGTTGTAAAAGGGTCTGTGCCTTGTGAAATGTAAAAACACTTAAAATACCAAGCAATATTCACATTCTTTGTGTCTTTTCAAAAATAGTCTTAGAAAAATGTAAATAATTTAAATGAGTTTGAAGAACACATGTGGTGTGAGAGACATGCATCATAAACAGTTTTGTTTACTTTATAAGAAAACAGTCATTGTCAATGCTGACAGGATTACTTAGTGGAAGTATGTCATCATTCACAAATGAAATCTCAAGTGGATCATCTTAACTTTTAGAAATCCACTGTTGATAATCCGATGAGGTTGATTCTGATAGAGATTATAAAATGTTTAATGTAAACAAAAGAGTAAAGTCATTATAGAGGTTAAAATAGGTGATAATTTGGTGAAAGTTTGAAGACTGGCCATAAAAGTAATAGGAAAGTGAAACCATCCTTCAATAAACAAGAAAAATGTTCTACAATTTTGAGGGATTAAATTGAGAATATAGTCCAGCTCTTCTGAAATTGTTGGTAAGTGAGGCTTACTTATTTTTTTTTAACATAATCTCTCATGAAGGACAAAGAGTAGATTGGCAGTAAGTTTATTAATGCCAATTTCATTTCAGTCAGTTGCTATTGCTATCAGTCTTTCAGTTCAACAACAGCGAAAGAAAAGATGAGGGAATAAATGAAATTTGGACGCAGTGAGAGGAACGGAGGACTCAGGTATTTGATAAGTTAATGAATGTCTCCTATGATTATTATTTGGGAACAAAATAATTCTTTGATTCTTTTGATGTGGCTGATTGGCAATGATTGCATCAAAACAGTGGCAACATCAAAATGTATTTATTTTAAATCATGCTCTTCTTTTCATCTATTTGTCAATTTGGGGACTAGAGCATGCAAAGCATAATCCTTACTGGGACTGTCTTCAGCTGAGGATGATGTGTCTCCAGGT
Source organism: Okapia johnstoni (assembly GCA_024291935.2). Classification (NCBI taxonomy): domain Eukaryota; kingdom Metazoa; phylum Chordata; class Mammalia; order Artiodactyla; family Giraffidae; genus Okapia; species Okapia johnstoni. The sequence goes on from CM044327.1 coordinate 5,674,615, forward strand.
CTACTTTCTTTCAGCTTTGACCGCAGTAGTGCTTGTCTTTAGCAACAGCTAAAGGCCTGAGACCCTTCTTTCAAGTTTGACCTTAATATCCACAACAAAAGTTAACCCTGAAAGTGAAACTCATGTTATGATATAAGTAGTATACTTTGTATTTTACCAATTATATACATGGTATGTGTGTATCTATTTGTTAATTTATAATCTCTAATTAATCCATGTGTGCTAACATAAATTACCATTACATATTGCTAAGGTTTCAGGAATAATCTTAGTTGTTCACATTGTGTCTTATTTCAGGGTTTCTTTTTGTCTTTTCTTCTGCAGACTCCACATTCTGTTTATCAGAGCTTATAAAGTAAACACAAACACCTAATAATCTTGGTCTATAAGCTATATATAATTAGTATTACAATGCCCAGTAATACGGGCTTTTCCACAATGGGTTTTTTTTAACGCTTTTTTGAATTTAAAAATGTTTTAATACAATTTTAAAGATTACACTGTATTTTACAGTTATTAAAACATTAGCTATATTCCCTGTGTTATACAATACATCTCTGTAGCCTGCTTACAACCCAATAATTTGTACTTTCCACATCTTCTTTATCCAGTCAGCTGGATAAAGACTCTTAGATTGCTTCTATATCTTAGCAATTGTAAATAATGCTACTGTGAACATTGAGATGTATCTATCTTTTCAAATAAAAAATAACACAGTTATTTTTAAAAACTGTTTTATATCACCTAGTTAATTACTCCTTACAAGCTACTTTAATGCTTAATGATCATTTTAAATTTAATTAGTATAAAATATTAATACATAAAATTAAGAAAATTATGAAAATTACAAAGGAAAACGATTCTCTATTGCTACACACCAAGAGGTAAAGACTAAGATTTCTATATATATTTCTATGTACTTTCTTTGCTTACCATGTCTAATAATGCAACAAAATAAGATGAAATTTTAGCACTAAATCTACATAATCTGTGAACGTTCTTCAGTTTTTCAAATGTTTGAAATCTTGAATTTCTTCCTTGAGTGGCAGTGTCCCAGCATATCTGAATATCTGTGTGTTAGCAGCATGAAGCAACCATCTCTGCATCCCTGCCCTTCTTGTTTTATGATCCATATACATTTCCTGGCATCTCCTATGTTTAAAATAGATTACTCTGTCTGTGCCTGTCAGTGGCAATAGTGGTTATTTCTGTTTTCTTTGTCTTCCACAAGTTTATTACCTATAACTTGAGGAATAATCATAACTTTATAGTGTAATTTTATATTACCAGTATTAAGCTTGCCTAGATAGAATTCTCAAGGACATAACTCACTCTTAATTAAATCTTTCATCTCGTACTGCAAATCAAATAGTCAAATGAGATTACATATTTTGGCGTCTGGTTAGTTGTTTGTAGCTAAATATGGTTTTGGGGTAGGGGTGAACCAGTCTTGTCTTTAGTAATGAAACAGTAAATCTGAAACTGGAAGTTTGACTTCTTTTATGCCACTAACTCACAAGATGGTAAATGAATTCAGATTCTCTTTCTGTGAAAAATGTGATGAACATTGAAGATCTCTGATAATTTTATAATGCCAAGTCTCCTCTTATAATCATCCTAGAAGGATCCCTGAAAGTTATCTTGTGAAGGGTAAAAGATAATTCTAATTTTTTTTAAAAAAAGAGAGAGTTGATATAAATCTACCTATATCTTTTAGTGACTGAAATATTTATTGATTCCAAGAAAAAAGAAGTCCTTTGCATCATAGGGGATTGGAATGCAAAAGCAGGAAATCAAAGGATACCTGAATTAACAGACAAGTTTGGCCTTGGAGTACAGAATGAAGCAGGACAAAGGCTAACAGTTTTACCACGAGAACACACTGGTCATAGCAAACACCCTCTTCCAAACACAAGAGACAACTCTATGCATGGACGTCACCAGATTGTCAATACTGAAATCAGATTGATTATATATTTGCAGCCAAAAATGGAGAAGATCTCTACAGTCGGCAAATATCAGACCTGGAGCTTACTGTGGCTGAGATCATGAGCTCCTTATTGCAAAATTCAGGCTCAAATTGAAGAACGTAGGGAAAACCACTAGGCCATTCAGGTATGATATAAATCAAGGCTATGGTTTTTCCAGTAGTCCTGTACAGAGGTGAGCATTGGACCATAGTGAAAACTGAGCACCAAAGAATTGATGCTTTCGAACTTTGGTGCTGGAGAAGACTCTTGAGAGTCCCTTGGACTGCAAGGATATCAAACCAGTTAATCCTAAAGGAAATCAACCCTGAATATTCATTGGAAGGACTGATGCTGAAGCTGAAGCTCCAATACTTTGGCCAGTTGATGCAAAGAACTGACTAGTTGGAAAAGACCTGATGCTGGGAAAGATTGAGGGCAGGAGAAGGGGATGACAGAGGATGAATGATTGGATGGCATCATTGACTCAGTGGACATGAGTTTGAGAAGACTCAGGGAGGTAGTGAAGGACACAAAAGCCTGGCATGCTACAGTCTGTGGGGTGCAAAGAGTCAGTCATGACTTAGTGATTGAGTGACAACAATACATATAATCTAGCGTGATACTATTTGAAAACTTTAGCAAATAATACAAATCTTTGGTCACTTTGACAAGTCATATTTTTAATGCATGTATAAGTATTTATATGCCTCTACACTATGATCATCTTTTGGCTTAAAAATTAGGAGAATATATTAGAAAACATTTGAGTGTTGTCCTTTAATAAAAATGCAAGGATACCTACATTCTAAAATAGAGAAGCAGAGAGAAGCTTGGAAGGAAGGCAGTTCAGTTCAGTTCAGTTCAGTTCAGTTCAGTTCAGTCTCTCAGTCGTGTCCAGCTCTTTGCAACCCCATGGACTGCAGCACGCCAGGCCTCCCTGTCCATCACTAACTCCCAGAGCTTGCTCAAAGTCATGTTCATCGAGTCGGTGATGCCATCCAACCATCTCATCCTCTGTCATACCCTTAATAGTGGTCAAAGTACAAAAAGAAATCAAGGAAGAATAAAACACAAGACAATGAAGATCCGTACTGGGATGCATTAAAGGGTGAATTGCCACCAGAGAAAGCTTAGAGAAACAGATGCATTAAAGGGTGAATTGCCACCAGAGAAAACTTAGAGAAGCAGATTATAGTATAATAAACCATAAAAAATCCAGCATAAATATTAAAAAGGCCAAAAAGAATACAACTCTGAGAGGGATGGTAAAATTTCTTGAATAGAGAGAATAAACATCAACCCCCATAAGTATAGATGATTCCAAGTATGCAGCAATAGAAATGGACAGAATGTAGCAATAAGACACATTTCCAGGGCCTGGGTTGTTTTCATCCCTGCCCCATTCAAGACCTATGCCCTGTGTTACACATCTTCAGCTGCACGTAGAGCTTCCTCGATTGCTTGCAATTTTTGCACTGGCACAGCCATTTCCTTAACCAAGAGAAAGAGAAAGAAACAATTCTTTTCACTCTAGGTCACCATAGTTTCTTCTCTTTTATTCTGGCAGTTGGTCATATACGAATGCCTACCACCTGCCACATGTCAGAATTCCTTCTAAAGTAAGTGCCCTTCTATTTTCTGTGCTGTTGTGTATGGTATTTTCTTGTCATATCACATCTACTCCAATAGCACACTGTTGATTAAACTGTCAACCTGTTTCATGGCTACTTAAACATGTGTCACATATAAAACGGAAATTTTCAAGCAGTTGCTTCCTACCCAGTGTACTATGGGGCAGTAACATGATTGTTGTCGTTTAGTTGCTAAGTCATGTCTGACTCTTTTGTGATCCGATGGACTATAGCCTGCCAGGCTCCTCTGTCCATGGGATTTCCTAGGCAAGAATACTGCAGTGGGTTATCATTTCCTTCTCCAGGGGATCTTCCCAACCCAGGGACTGAACCCACATCTCCTGCACTGCAGGCAGATTCTTTACTGCTGAACCACTAGGAAAGCTCCAGTAACATTATTACTGGTAACTTCTTTGAAAATCACTATTCTTAAATGGAAACTTAAAAAAAAGGAACTTTTGTGTATGTGTTTTAATTATATTCCAGCATTGTCCTTATACTTGGTAATAATTGTATTTGAATATCAAAGTACAAGGGCATTCTACTTTTAGTGTTTCCAGCATTTATATTACATTAATTGACATCCTCAAAAAAGAGGACATAAAAGTAAACAGATGCTCTGTTTAAGGTCAATAGTTACTACATTTTTTTTGTATGGACAATAGTGTGTTTGTGGGGCTAATTGCAGTTAACATTGTCATTACACATTAGTCTGAGGTATGTGTTTCTCCAATTTCCTGGAGACAAAAAAGCATGCTTCACTGGACTGGTTTATTTCAATTTCTGAAAATAGTTTAACAAGTTTCACATTTCACTGACCTAAATCCAAGGACAAGGACTGTCCTCTCCTGTCTAATGTTATTTCTTTTTACTTAAATCCCACTAAAAAGATGAAACAATTTAATGAACACTGAATTATGTATACTCCTTGTAAAATAATAGAGGCATTTGTTTATCATACTTCAAATAAGATTGTTTTGAATATAATATCTGAGCATAAGTCTGTATAGTTTCTTCATGAGATACATAAGTAGATTTGGATTGATTTCTCCAATATCCAAAGTGTAAATATAATGCTTGCTTTTTCTAACAGAGAAATAATTGGTTTATCTATTCCATGTCTCCAACGTTTAGGTTAAAAATTAACTGTGGCAATGAATAACTAGATATTATGTAATCAGAGCTAGAATATCTAGGCAAAATTAGATCCAAACTGTCAACAATATTTTCTCCTTGGCCTTTCTATTTAGCCACATGAATTCCAGATGTATTCCAAAAATCACCTGAGTACAGCAATAATGCTGTATTAATAACATTCCACCAATATTCCTCTAAATATATCTCAATTTTCCTATGACTTTCTACCTAATGGTGATCTCTAGTCCCCGTGCAGTAATGTCAGCATATTCACAGTAAAACAACATTAAATAAAGATAAATGATGATAACACGAAGCCCGAGTTAAAGTGACTGTTGGAGTTTTGTGGGAAATGACATTGCAGCTGCTTTGCTAGGTTCTGACAAGATTGCAATCAGCTCTTGTCACTAAAGTCTTTCCCATCCCTGGTGATTAACTGAGCACTTCCCATGAAGGCTGTCCTCTGGAGAGTGTTAAACACAGCTCTGAAAGAAAGAGCCCCCAATACCTCTTTATACCGTTGATGGCACTAAAGCCAATAGCAAAAAGTCCAGACTTGACTTTACAACTTGACAGACACATAAAAGAAGCAATACTGGTGTTTCCTGGGATTTCCAGAGGATTCCAATACACTTTTCTTATAAGCTCTGCTCTTTGTAGATACATTTGAAATATACTGCCAAACTTATACTTAGTACTTTCTTGAAAAATAAAACAAGTAGACTCTTTACTGGAAGCTTGTAGCACCAAGACTGCTTTTCATATGAAAAAGTGCACACAGTGCTTTTGTGTGGAAATTAAGGAGCTGATAGCCAATTTCCAAAATGACTTTCTCTGGATTCATTTCACTATGACCCCATCCCATCACATCCTCAAAGCAGCTGAGGTTTCAGAAAGAGAGTGACTTTTCTTTTTGGGTTTGGGAAGCTAAACTTCATTCAAACAGCAGCTCAATTGTTTCTGTATTTACAGTCTCATGTGTGGAGACATTGTCTTCAACCTTTAACTCCCGTAGACATCAGCTCTAACGCAGTGAAGAAAGTCAAGGCCAGCTTCCTGCTCACAGTGGCAAACAAAACAATCTGGGGAAAAGGTGCTGGGTACAACTTACAGGGACTTATGCACTATTTGTCCGTCTCTGTTCTTATGTAAATAGAATAAACACAAAGACTAAGAATCTCGATTGAATTTGACAGAGAACTTCTTTAGACCTCTGATTTCCATTTTCTAGACAGTCTCATCTCATTTTTCCTTTTGAAATCTTTACTCATCGAGTATACTTGAGCTTCAGTTTTTATGAATTGTCATTTAGATGACCTTTGGCACGACCAAGTATTCTTTGAAATTTTTATACAGATGAGCATATATGTATTTGTGATTTGATCATAATGTCACTTCCTTGGGCTTTTGGCTTTTAGCTTATTTATGGTGGCTCAGCTGGTAAAGAATCTGCTTGCAATGTGGAAGACCTGAGTTCGTTCCCTGGGTTGGGAGATCCCCTGGAGGAGGGAACGGCTACCCACACCAGTATTCTGGCCTGGAGAATTCCATGGACTGTATAGTGCATGGGGTCACAAAGAATCGGACACAACTGAGCAACTTTCACTCACATGCAGTTACTCTTCAACTATCCAGTTGAACAGAATTTTGTTTTTGTGACCATTTATGCTGCTCTTCAGAACTTAATACTTAAAGGATGTGAATTAACACTGCCTTGTACAGATAATTGCGTTGCTATTTTGGCAATGACTTATTAAATAGTTCTGTACTTTTAAGCTTTGGCCTTTCTGCTACCTCTTTTCTTTTGCCTGTTTTTCTTTGACTTATGGTTTCAGCGGTTGTAAAAGTGACAGAATATTATCCACAAATAATTTTAAATGACATGCAAAATTGAATTTTTTAAGTTTTGTTAGTAAGGATAAAAGATGTTAATATTTTCACATTCAAAAATTTAGTTGCCAGTGAATCACTTTCTTGGATGTTTTAGGAAGATATCTCCAGAATTTTTACCCTTCTTTTTGCCACCTGTAAGAACTCGGTCCTATTGGATTGATTCAAAGGAAACCTACCTACCGCCCGCAATTTAGACAAATTCATAAGTTCTCACCAGAAGAAAGGTAGCATTGTGATAAACTATACAATTATTTTTTTCTCTAGGAAAGAGGTAACTTTAAAGTGCAATTGCTATATGAACAGTAACTGTAATAATTATTTAAAAATTTGGGTATCAAAATTGTGCAATTTGAGCAGAAAAGTACTAATGTTGGAGAAAATACAGAGGAAAAGCACAAAGAAAATTTAAACTGATTTTTTTTCCTCAAAAACTGACCCACCTGGAAATGTTATGTGTTTTACAAGTGTGATGGTTACACAGGGTACACACATATGTGAAAGTTCATTGAAAATGAATTTTAAAAAATTCAACCAGCATCTAGCTCTGTAACATTTAGGAATACAGGCTTGATATACAACTAAAAATATGCAAGCTAATTGATGTGAAGAGTATGGTTTCAGCAGTGACATGTGTGATGGCCAACTAGAAGAAATATCTCTAATGTCCACTATGAAATCAATTTTTGTTCACCTATGTAGTGGGGTACTGTGTGTGTGTTCAGTCACTAAGTCATGTCCAGCTCTTTGCGACTTCATGGACTGTAGTTCAGCAGGCTTCTGTGTTCATGGAATTTTCCAGGCAAGAATACTGGAGTAAATTGCCATTTCCTTCTTCAGGGGACCTTCCCAACCCAGGGATCAAACCCCCGTCTCCTGTTTGGCAGGCAGACTCTTTACTGCTGAGCCACCTGCGAAGCCCATATGAGAAATGAGATAGAAACTAACTAATTTACATTAGGTTATCACTTTCTCACCCCACCTACCATCAGCCCTCCTGCTTCATCACCGAACAAGTGACTTATTATCTAAGAGTGTTTCCTGATGCAGACCCTCCTTCAAAAGAGATCAGAACCTAAGCAGTTGCTTTGTGAAGTTGACCATGGTATCTGGTGCCTAGAACTCAAAACCTAAGGATCCTTCACTGTGCATTTCCTGAGCTCATAAATAATGACTTGAACTGGTGTTTGACCTTTATGCATATTTCAACAGAGTAACCAATACTTTCCATAGGAAAAATGAGCTCACAGACAAAAGTACTATTCAAACATGGAGGAGCACAACTTTTTCAGAAGGAAAATGCCCCATTGTACTGTAGATCCCAACCAAACTCGAAATATTGTAAGAGAAGGACCAAGAAATTAAATTTTTCCAAATAAACATGTTAAGAAAGATAGAGGAAGACATTAATAATGTGAAAGAACAGTAGAAGAATCCAGAAGAAAACAAATGAAAAGTAGAAATATGAAGTTAAAAATAATAGTGTAAGTAAACAGTGCAATATAAATAGCAGACTGTTTATTTAATATAAAAAGCAGAAGAATTAATTAAGATATCAGACAACCAGTTAGGAAAACTCCTAGAGGGAAAGAGGAAAAAAGAAAGAAATAGAACATATAATAGAAAGGTTGATATGGAGAATTAAAGTTTAAGTTCTAATATCTAGACATGAATCTCCAAGAGAGAGAAACGAACTTTCAGAAGTTCATTTCAAAGCCAGGTAAAATAAACAAAAAACAGCAGAACTTGTGGAGTAGAATACATTCTATTAACTAAGATGATGTAGCAATGTTAAAGATCATGCATCTAAATAAGCCTGGAAATATATGAAGCAAAAATGATGGAACTACAGCAGGAAATCCCTAAGAGATTATATTAAAACACTTTTCTTAATAATTACTGACAGGTAGGCAAGCAAAAAAATAGAATATCTGAAAGATATTAGCAAGAGTGACCCCCCGGATCCATAAGTTCTGCATCCAGTAATTTTTTAATTATGTGTTTTCCCTCTGTTTGGATACTTATAAAAAGTGATCAGTACTAAGCAACAAAGAGTCGCAAATTTCGGTGAATAGATTATCATACAGCTGGGCTTCCCTGGTGGTTCAGATGGTAAAGAATCTGCCTACAATGTGGGAGACCGGGGTTTGATCCTTGGATTGAGAAGATCCCCTGGAGAAGGGAATGGCAACCTACTCCAATATTCTTGCCTAAAGAATTCCAAGGACAGAGGAGCCTGGCGAGCTACAGTCCATGGGGTCACAAAGAGTCAGATATGACTGAGTGATTAACATACAAGTGATTTTACAAGTCAGAATTTAATAATGAAAAGTAACTTTGCTTTTTCAGCTCTAAGAACTTCAGGAAAATGTGTAAGGGGAGCTTAGGAGAGAATGGATATGTGTATATGTATGACTGAGTCCCTTCACTGTTCACCTGAAACTGTTATAACATTGTTAATCTACTGAGTAACAAAATAAAATAAAATGAAATATAAAAAAAAGAACTTAAGGAGAATGCAGTGCAGTAATAACCACCAGAATCTACTGACTAAGTTTTGTTTTCTGTGGTTTTGTTGTTGCTGTTTTACAGTTATTACAGTTTTCCATAAATGGTGAGAATTTTTATCTGTCCTTTTGTCACTTGTGTATTGCTTGCCTTATTACTTTACTTCTCATTAACCCACCCAAAGTCTCCCTCTTTAAGTCTCTTATTGATTTTCATTTTAAGTAGTAGAATAGGAACTTTGGAATTTATAGTATCATTAAAATAGTTCCAAATGTTACAAATCTCTGAGTTTGGATTTCTTATGTTTCTAACATCAAAACAAAGGCAAAGAATAAAAAAGTCAAACAAAGCAAAGCAAAAACTTGCAGAGTTCAGGCAGTTACTTAAGGAAATTAACAATATATGGAGAGTATCAGTGGGTATTTATCATTGAAACCAATAATGGGAAATGGGAAGGTTTAGAAAAATGCACTTATAAAGTCAATAAATACAGTTTTTATCTTAAATTCTGCAGAGAGTGACCAGTTGGAACACAAAAAAAATTATGTGAGTATAATATACAGTTTCCATGATAAATGCTAACATATATTTTATGACTGAGTCAACAAAATAGTTTTCTTTCCTCTGACAGTAGAGAGTGTTTAAGTAAAACTCAGGAGGAGTGATTAGCACTGCCGTTGCCTCCCTGGAATTACTTGAAATTATTCATGTTATCATGTGTTCCTAACAGTTTTAACTTCACTTGTTCCTTGCCAGCTGGAGGGTAGATGGGTCTACAGAAAGTACTCTTAGAAGCGAATGAGAATCCATGGAGGGGCACAGCTTTTTGGCTGGTAGTTTGCTGATTAGTTACATAGAGCATATGTGTTCTTGTTATTCTGAGATTTCTCTTGTGCATACTTTTAGATCTTGGTTTTTTTTTCCCATATGTTTCTTATCCTTATCCTTTCTTCCCCTTGGAAGAAAAAGGTTGCCTATGGCAACTGAAGTTATATATTTAAGTCATTTATATTATTCGCTTGAACATTCATTTTTTTTCGTCCAGAATGAGGTGGAATGTAACCAAAATATATTCCTGCATCAGCCAAATGTCATCCTCACTTCTCTCTACTAAAAGTTGTGTTTCACTTGTTAAGGTTCTGTGCCAGGGGCCAGAGAAAAGTTAAGCTAGAGTCTCATTTAAGATGATCTACTTTTCCTCAATCTAAAACCTCTCAGTCTCAGTCAGGATTATGTTACATTTCTGGATATGCATGAAAAATTCTTCACACACACACACACCACATCACACATCACACACACACATACACACACACACATGCAGAGCATGCGCCCTTACCTGTGAACACATATATATTTACAGGGGAAAAAAATGTAAACTCTTGCTTCATTTTCAAAATTAAGACTGTCTCAGAAAACAGAATATATCTGTTCACAAGTGACTTTTATAGTTTAAACCTACTTTGGCTTTTCTCTTTTTTATTTCAGTTTCTCACAATGAGAATAGATTTCTATTTGAAATTTAGAGGCATGACTTCGGACTTGTTTTATTTTGTCCACATTTAACTATGTCAATAGTATCCTCCACCAAATAAAATCATACAGAGTGAATATCAAACCATCAGTTCAACAATGTGTAGTCCTGCATCTCATTTAGTAACATATATAAGATCTTTGTGCCAGTTATTAAGCTATTGTCTCTCCATTTCAAGTCCTCTCTGGGGCTTGAGAGGAAATGTCAAGAAATGTCAAGTCCATTTCTGCTCCTCTCTGGAGTTCTAAGCTTGGTACCCTGCAGACCACACTTCCCTTTTGCCAAATGGTTCCAGCTGTGCCAGAAGATGGTGGTAGAGAGACGGTGCTGGTCTGTTTTCCTGTTTCCCTCCATCCTATCAGTCCCCTAGCAGCGCCCTTTCCCCTGGCTGTGGCTGATTGGCAGATCGCCTGACACTTGGACAATGAACCTCAGTGTGCTCAGTAAGGAGCATCCGCCCCTGTGGGCTGGTTCAGCCACTTCCTAGGTCTCTAGTCCAGCTCCATGGCCTCCTCCTGAACTTCTGTGGCACAAGCACCAACTCAGCAGTGTCCACTGTGAAGGTCCAAATCAAGCTCCTGCAGATTTCCACGTTTCCAGACTCTTCCCTACAGTCCCAGAGTCTCTGGGAGTTGCTTCCTAAATTATTTTCTCTATGACACTCTAGGATTCCCTTTATTGCCATTTCTCTTCTTCAATATCTGGTTAATAATCCTCTATGTCAAATTATTCCTAGAAAAATGAATGGGCACTTTCCGCCCCTTGACTCAAAGCTGGCATAGTGCATTTTTGTTCTCATGTAAGAGGAGAACCTCCAGCATTCATTGAAGAGTAAATACTGTAACAGCTACATACAACCTACATAAGACCTACATGTGATATACAACTATCAGTAAACACTTTATGTATTTTAAGGGAATGGCCTTTGTGACAGAGGCTCCTAGATGCATGGTTTGAAAGTTATTTGTAGTACGTCTTTTAAGAGTATTCAGTTCAGTTCAGTTCAGTCACTCAGTCGTGTCTGACTCTTTGTGACCCCATGAATCACAGCACGCCAGGCCTCTCTGTCCATCACCAACTCCCGGAGTCTACCCAAACCCATGTCCATTGAGTCGGTGATGCCATCCAACCATCTCATCCTCGGTTGTCCCCTTCTCCTTCTGCCCCCAATCCTACCCAGCATCAGGGTCTTTTCCAATGAGTCAGCTCTTCGCATGAGATGGCCAAAGTATTGGAGTTTCAGCTTCAACATCAGTCCTTCCAATGAACACCCAGGATTGATTTCCTTTAGGATGAATTGATTGGATCTCCTTGCAGTCCAAGGGACTCTCAAGAGTCTTCTCCAACACCACAGTTCAAAAGCATCAATTCCTTGGCGGTCAGCTTTCTTCACCATCCAACTCTCACATCCATACATGACTACTGGAAAAACCATAGCCTTGACTAGACGGACCTTTGTTGGCAAAGTAATGTCTCTTCTTTTAAATATGCTATCTAGGTTGGCCATAACCTTCCTTCCAAGGAGTAAGCGTCTTTTAATTTCATGGCTGCAATCACCATCTGCAGTGATTTTGGAGCCCCAAAAAATAAAGTCTGACACTGTTTCCACTGTTTCCCCATCTATTTCCCATGAAGTGATGGGACCAGATGCCATGATCTTAGTTTTCTGAACGTTGAGCTTTAAGCCAACTTTTTCACTTTCCTCTTTCACTTTCATCAAGAGGCTCTTTAGTTCTTCTTCACTTTCTGCCATAAGGGTGGTGTCATCTGCATATCTGAGGTTATTGATATTTCTCCCGGCAATCTTGATTCCAGCTTGTGTTTCTTCCAGCCCAGCGTTTCTCATGATGTACTTAGGTATTAGTTAAAGTTTAAAAGGTTTTTTTCAAGATGAGTTTACTAATCAATTTATTCATCCAGTCTATTATATATACATATTATCAGAAATCAATGTCATATTTAAATATACAGTTGTAAAGTGTACAAGTCATTCTGTACATTTTGGTCGTAAACATTGAGAAGCATTAATTATTTGTATAACATTAGTTATTTTCTTTTCTATCAACAACCAAGGCATAGAAATAAGTATATATGAAGTTACAGCGATCAAAAATTAACTGTCTGAAGTTAGGATGACTATCACACATAATTTTATCTTGAAAACAGTCTACATATATAGAGAAAAAAACTAAACAGTCAAAATTATACCATTTTCGAGAATACGTTAAGAAAGTTCAGGCACAAATTAGTCCAGTGTACTGCTAATTTGCAAGGTATATACCTTCCCCCACTGTGAAGCTGGTTTTTTGTTTGTTTGTTTTTAGCCACTTCAAATCCTACCAGTTTTGATAATTCATCACCTGCCTGGTTTCTGAACATGCCACCAACTTCAGGTACCCGCTGCGAATAGATACTCAACATTTTATGCAGTCAAGTCAGCCAGTGTTGGGTGCATAAGGGAGCATGAAGAGGAGCAGGTAGAAAAGGCAACAAGGCACCAGGGCAGAAAAGGGAAGTCCGTGGTGGGGATGGGTAGTTGCCTTCATAACCACTTGCCCCTCATCCTTACGACCAGAACTGAGGATGACAGTGTTCTCAGTGAGAGGACTACACATTTCCCAGACACACTAGAAGCTACTTTTAATGATGTAACTAATTGTAGTTCAGTTCAGTTCAGTACAGTCACTCAGTCGTGTCCAACTCTTTGCGACCCCATGAATCGCAGCACGCCAGGCCTCCCTGTCCATCACCAACTCCCGGAGTCTACCCAAACCCATGTCCATTGAGTCGGTGATGCCATCCAACCATCTCATCCTCGGTTGTCCCCTTCTCCTTCTGCCCCCAATCCTACCCAGCATCAGGGTCTTTTCCAATGAGTCAGCTCTTCGCATGAGATGGCCAAAGTATTGGAGTTTCAGCTTCAACATCAGTCCTTCCAATGAACACCCAGGATTGATTTCCTTTAGGATGAATTGATTGGATCTCCTTACAGTCCAAGGGACTCTTGAGAGTCTTCTCCAACACCACAGTTCAAAAGCATCAATTCCTTGGCGGTCAGCTTTCTTCGCCGTCCAACATCATCCGTACATGACTACTGGAAAAACCATAGCTTTAACTAGACGGACCTTTGTTGACAACGTAATGTCTCTGATTTTAAATATGCTATCTAGGTTGGTCATAAACTTCCTTCCAAGGAATAAGCGTCTTTTAATTTCATGGCTGCAATCACCATCAGCAGTGATTTTGAAGCCGCCCAAAATAAAGTCTGTCACTGTTTCCCCATCTATTTGCCATGAAGTGATGGGACCAGATGCCATGATCTTAGTTTTCTGAACATTGAGCTTTAAGCCAACTTTTTCACTCTCCTCTTTCACTTTCATCAAGAGGCTCTTTAGTTCTTCTTTACTTTCTGCCATAAGGGTGGTGTCATCTGCATATCTGAGGTTATTGGTATTTCTCCCAGCAATCTTGATGCCAGCTTGTGCTTCTTTCAGCCTGGTAGTTTCCATGATGTACTCTGCATAGAAGTTAAATAAGCAGGGCGACAATATACAGCCTTGACGTACTCCTTTTCCTATTTGGAACCAGTCTGTTGTTCCATGTCCTGTTCTAACTGTTGCTTCCTGACCTGCATACAGATGCCTCAAGAGGCAGGTCAGGTGGTCTGGTATTCCCATCTCTTTCAGAATTTTCCACAGTTTATTGTGATCCACACAGTCAAAGGCTTTGGCATGGTCAATAAAACAAAAATAGATGTTTTTCTGGAACTCTCCTGCTTTTTTCGATGATCCAGCGGATGTTGGCAATTTGATCTCTGGTTCCTCTGCCATTTCTAAAACCAGCTTGAACATCTGAAATTTCACGGTTCACGTATTGCTGAAGCCTGGCTTGGAGAATTTTAAGCATTACTTTAGTAGCGTGTGAGATGAGTGCAATTGTGTGGTAATTTGAGCATTCTTTGGCATTGCCTTTCTTTGGGATTGGAATGAAAACTGACCTTTTGCAGTCCTGTGGCCACTGCTGAGTTTTCCAAATTTGCTGGCATATTGAGTGCAGCACTTTCACAGCATCATCTTTGAGGATTTGAAAGAGCTCAACTGGAATTCCATCACCTCCACTAGCTTTGTTCATAGTGATGCTTCCTAAGGCCCACTTGACTTCACATTCCAGGATGTCTGGCTCTAGGTGAGTGACCACACCATCATGATTGTCTTGGTCATGAAGATCTTTTTTGTATAGTTCTTTATGTATTCTTGCCACCTCTTCTTAATATCTTCTGCTTCTGTTAGGTCCCTACCATTTCTGTCCTTTATCGAGCCCATCTTTGCATGAAATGTTCCCTTAGTATCTCTAATTTTCTTGAAGAGATCTCTAGTCTTTCCCATTCTGTTGTTTTCCTCTATTTCTTTGCACTGATCACTGAGGAAGGCTTTCTTATCTCTCCTTGCTATTCTTTGGAACTCTGCATTCAGATGGGAATATCTTTCCTTTTCTCCTTTGCTTTTTGCTTCTCTTCTTTTCTCAGCTATTTGTAAGGCCTCCTCAGATAGCCATTTTGCTTTTTTGCATTTCTTTTCTATGGACAGAGGTTCGTGACATTGTACAGGAGACAGGAATCAAGACCATCCCCATGGAAAAAGAAATGCAAAATAAAAAGTGTAGCTAATGAAATGTAATCAGATGTGTTATGTGCTACTGTCAGGGTGTTAAATCAGAAAGCAGTGGGTAGAAATGACTCTTTGGGTAGGATAGATTAGATAGTAATAGAATAGTTCTTCTGCAGAAAATAGCTGAAATCCAGATAAAATACAAGGAACAGCAGTTGAGGGACAAGACATGAGGAAAGAGCTGAAGCCAAAGTGGTCAGGAGCTCCGCTGAGCTGGGAGGGAGAAAGCTGATTCAGCCACAAGCTAAAAATGAAAAGGTTAAGCCTTTCTTCACTTCCTGAGATGGTTAAGCAACAGACTAAACCCAAAGAAAGACCCACGGCCCTGATTTCATTTCCTCCACAGAATAGGCACCCATTGAAGGAGATCAAACCAGTCAATCCTGAAGGAAATCAGTCTTGAATATTCATTGGAAGGACTGATACAGAAGCTGAAACTCCAATACTCTGACCACCTGATGCAAAGAACTGACTCATTGGAAAAAACCCCAATTCTGGGGAAGATTGAAGGCAGGAGGATAAGGAGACAACAGAGGATGAGATGGTTGGATGGCATCACCGACTCGATAGACATGAATTTGAGCAAGCTCTGGGAGACGGTGATGGACAGGGAAGCCTGGCATGCTGCAGTCCATGGGGTTGCAAAGAGTTGGACATGACTGAGTCACTGAACTTAGCTGAAGGCTGGGGAATCAGCACAGATGTGGGGGTGTCCCCCAGTTTAAGGAGCCCTGAACAGAAGACTCCCACAGTCTGATGGCCCATGCAGTTGTGGGGAGGGGAAGAGGAGGGGCAGGAGTGGAATGTAGTGGGTGCTGAGTCAGACTGAGGAGAAATATCCCCCACCCACTCACGTAAAGAGACCTTGACACAGCTACCCAAGGCTTCGGATAAAGAGGTTGAGGAATGAAGGCGATGGAGCTAGATATTTCTATATGTGAAGTGCATGGCTGGGCAGAGGGACTTAAGTCCTTGACTGCGGCTCCCTTCAGAGACCAGTGTCCTGGCTGTGCACCAAATTTGGGATCTGTCAGGGAAAGCCTTGGTAATTGCCTAGGGTCAGGGTCAAGAAAGCACACAGATATTTTTAATCAGAAGTGAAATAATTTCTGCACCACCTTTTTCCTTGGCTGGATGGCTCTGGGTAAGTACAGGGTGCTCAGAATTTAAGCTTTGAGCCCACAGAGGGTGCTGCTGGAGGTCAGAGGAAAACTCGCAGTTACCAGAGAACTTGGCAGCCCCAAGCATGTGGTTAATTTTCCCCTGAAAATAGTTTGCCAGATTCTGGGCTCTATGGGGCAAGAGATATAAAAGTTAGGTGGGAAGTCTCTGAAAAGCATAACAGAGCTATCACCTGTCTTACAAGACAAGAATTACAGTTCAGGGCCTGAAACGGGGAGGAGCCGAGGAGAATACGCAAAGTTCTGGGTCAAGTCCAAGTCGAACTTGGTGCCAGGAGGGCTGCACTGCAGCCAGGACTTGGACCAGTTCTCACTCAGCCTCTGTTGTTTCAGCACAGTAGCGAAGATAAATACAGTCCTGTCCAGACGAATGTATTATCAGCTAAGCCTCTCCATTTGTTTTACTATAGAGTAACTAGCATTTAATAAAAATAGCTAGAGCACAAAGTTAATATCAAAACTAAAAATAAATAACTTAGAAACAGGCTTACAGGGTGATTGAGATATGGATGCTTCCTGATGAAGGACTTCAAAATAATCTGATCATAATGTGGTGAACCACCCCTGGTGCTCATTATTCCTTTGTGTAAATCCCTATTTATAATTGGTATCGTTTCCTTCTACTTCAAGGACTTCCTTTAACATTTCTTCTTGTGAAAAACTGTCGGTGATGAGTTCTTTAATGGTTTATATGTATGACCTTACAGAATGTAGAGCAACTGAAATTCCCATGTACTCCTGGAGGAAATGTAAACAGGCACAATCTCAGTGGACAACTGACAGTTGCTTAGAAAGTTCAGCGAACACCCCCAATCCACCCATTCTACCTTCAGGGATTTACCCAGGAGACCCAAAACTCCCATGTCCAAGGATTTGTATACAGACATTCATAGTAGCTGTAATTGTCAAATCCCAAACTGCAGATAACACAAGCATTCATTATATCTATCTATTTATAATATATGATGAGAATGGATAAGCAAATAGAGAATGGCATATCCACACCACCGAATACTTCTCTGCAATAAAAACAAACGGTTATTTATGTACACAACAGTATAGATACATTTCAAACTCATTACTCTGAGTGAAAGAAGCTAGAAGAAAGAGTGCATACTGTATGATTCCATATATATAAAGTTTTAGCATAATAAATAGAATAATAATTTACATTATGAAATATTTCTATCTTTCTATTATTTTAAAAAAATATGCTGTTAGCATAAATAACATTTCACAGAATCAACTTAGTAAATATTTTTATGAAGATGATAAATTCAGTTATAATGGTTAAATTCAGACATATTTCTCATAATAAGTTTAAAATTATTCTATTCTTAAGACAATCTGTACTTAGTTCTGTTACTTTCAAACTAAAAATTATTTGCCCTTTCATTATTTTGTTATCAATCTGGAATAATCATTTAGGAGAATGTCATTGCTTTAACTCTGTTGATGTATTCTAAACTTAACTCTGAAGTTTAGACATAAACATGCTAACATAAAACTAGACAATTGCCAATATGTTGTAGGCAGCAGATTTCCCATTACATATTTACTTTGTTCATGTTTTTGTATCATTAAAATATGTTAAAATATAACCTTGCAGAGGAATTTCTGAAACCAATGGTACTTCTCATATTTCAGTCTTCCTCTTTTCCTATTTTCTTGTTTATTCATTGTTTCCCAGGTTATTTTGGTCTCTTCTGGATGATACTAACATTTATTGAAAACTTGCTATACACTAGGCATTGTGTTAAGCACGTAATTTTTTTTTCATTTAATTCTGTAATAATCTTGTATGAAAGCATTATTACACATCACATTGTTGTGAAAAATGAGGTTTACAAGTTTAAGTAATCACTTAGTAGTTCAGCTAGTAAGTGATGGAGTTAGAATTTAAAGCCCAAACTCTGCCTCCCACCACTTTTACTTATTACCCCTTACTACTTCCACTACTTTTCCAGTCCTGTGGCCATTGCTGAGTTTTCCAAATTTGCTGGCATATTGAGTGCAGCACTTTCAGAGCATCATCTTTTAGGATTTGAAATAGCTCAGCTGGGATTCCATCACCTCCACTATCTTTGTTCGTAGTGATGCTTCTTAAGGGCCACTTGACTTCACACTCCAGGATGTGTGGCTCTAGGTAAGTGATGGAAAAGTTCACTTTTCATTCCGATCCCAAAGAAAGGCAATGCCAAAGAATGTTCAAACTACCACACAGTTGTACTCATTTCACACTCTAACAAAGTAATGCTCAAAATTCTCCAAGCTAGGCTTCAAGAGTATGTGAACCGAGAACTTCCAGATGTTCAAGCTAGATTTAGAAAAGGCAGAAGAACCAGAGATCAAGTTGCCAACATCCATTAGATCATAGGAAAAGCTAGAGAATTCCAGAAAAAAACATCAGTCTTTGCCTCATTGACTACGCTAAAGCTTTTGTGTGGATTTTCCACAACAAACTGTGGAAAATTCTTCACGTGATGGGAATACTAGACCACTTGCCTCCTGAGAAACCTGTATGCAGATCAGAAGCAACAGTTAGAATGGGACATGGAACAACAGACTGGTTCCAGATTGGGAAAGGAGTACATCAAGGGTGTATATTGTCACCCTGCTTATTTAACTTATATGCAGAGTACATCATGCAAAATGCTAGGCTGGAATCAATATTGCTGGGAGAAATATCAATAACCTCAGATATGCGGATGACACCACACTTATGGCAGAAAGTTAAGAGGGACTAAAGAGCTTCTTGATGAATGTGAAAGAGGAGAGTGAAAAAGTTGGCTTGAAACGCAACATTCAAAAAACTAAGATCATGGCAAATGGTCCCATAACTTCATGGCAAATGTGAGGAAACAATGGAAATAGTCAGAGATTTTATTTTCTTGGGCTCCACAATCACTGCAGATGATGACTGCAGCCATGAAAATAACAGACGCTTGCTCCTTGGAAGAAAAGCTATGATCAACCTAGACAGCATATTAAAAAACAGAGACATTACTTTGCGAACAAAGGTCCGTCTAGTCAAAGCTATAGTTTTTCCAGTAGCCATGTATGGATGTGTGATTTGGGCCATAAAGAAGGCTGAGCACTAAAGAATTGATGCTTTTGAACTGTGGTGTTGGAGAAGATTCTTGAGAGTCCCTTGGACTGCAAGGAGACCCAACTAGTCCATTCTGAAGGAAATCAGCCCTGAATATTTATTGGAAAGACTGATCCTGAAGCTCCAATACTTGGTCACCTGATGCAAAAAGCTGACTCATTATTAAAGACCCTGGTGCTGGCAAAGATTGAAGGCAGGAGGAGAAGGGGACGGCAGAGTACAAGATCATTGGATGGCATCACTGTCTCAATGGACGTGATTTTGAGTAAACTCTGGGAGTGGGTGATGGACAGAGAGGCCTGGTGTGCTTCAGTCCATGGGGTCGCAAAGAGTCGGACACGACTGAGCAACTGAACAACTTCCTCTCCCAATGCCTTTCTTTTGCCTGAATGAAAGCAGTGTTACCCAAGTCACAGGTTTCATGAGTGTATTTGTGAACTACTCACTGAACTTCTTTGAACCACCTAAATTTGTTTGGTCTCAAAAGAAACTTGAATAAGAAAGTAGGGAATATAATTATGGGTAGTTATAGGGCTTCCCTGGTGGCTCAGTGATAAAGAACCCACCTGTCAATGCAGAAGACCAGGGTTCGATCCCTGGGTTGGGAAAATCCCTTGGAGGAGGAAATGATAACTCACTCCAGTATTCTTATCTGGAAAATGCCATGGACAGAGGAGCCTGGAGGGCTACAGTCCATGGAGTCTCAAAGAGTCCTACACGACTTAATGACTAAGCAACAACACAGAGCAAAAAATGATAAAATATTACCACTGATTTTATGTAGATTCCTTTTGCGTAGCTTAAATTTGACTCAATTTTTAAGTTTAAAAATGGTGATTAATGACATCATTACCTCATGGGCAAGCTGTGATTATTCCAAGGATTTAATAAACTCTTATCTGTTTCATAGTAACCTTCTCATTCAAGATAAATACACTACTGAAATGAATGCACATACCAGCTGAAAAAGAGAAAAGGATCATTTCAAGTTCATCAAACTGAACATTTGTCACATATGGATTCCATGTTCATTAATGAGGATGCTAGAGAACTAGTCACTTAGAAACAGATGCCTGGATGTCTGTAGGAAATGTCTTTGGTTCAACATGCTTTCCTGAATGGCAGATATTATGCTAGTTGTTTCCTTTCGAGGAAATTTGACCATATACTGTGGTTTATAAATAAGTCAGCATAGTGCGGGTCTATGAATTATATTTATATATTTTAATTATATAGTTTCACATATTATCATATACTGGTGAGTATAATGTAATATAGTCACCTGTTGGCTATATCATCTTGCTGTTCTCTAACACAAAGTCACATGCCCACTGCTATCCTTAGTCTGCATTAAAACATACTAAGCTTCTAGTTATGTCAAAGCCTTTGACTGTGTGGATCACAATAAACTGTGGAAAATTCTGAAGAGATGGGAATACCAGACCACCTGACCTGCCTCTTGAGAAACCTGTATGCAGGTCAGGAAGCAACAGTTAGAACTGGACATGGAACAACAGACTGGTTCCAAATAGGAAAAGGAGTACATCAAGGCTGTATATTGTCACCCTGCTTATTTAACTTATATGCAGAGTACATCATGAGAAACGCTGGGCTGGAGGAAGCACAAGCTGGAATCAAGATTGCTGGGAGAAATACCAATAACCTCAGATATACAGATGACACCACCCTTATGGCAGAAAGTGAAGAGGAGCTAAAAAGCCTCTTGATGAAAGTGAGAGAGGAGAGTGAAAAAGTTGGCTTAAAGCTCAACATTCAGAAAACTAAGATCATGGCATCTGGTCCCATCACTTCATGGCAAATAGATGGGGAAACAGTGGAAACAGTGTCAGACTTTATTTTTGGGGGCTCCAAAATCACTGCAGATGGTGATTGCAGCCATGAAATTAAGACACTTACTCCTTGGAAAGAAAGGTATGACCAACCTAGATAGCATATTAAAAATCAGAGACATTGCTTTGCTAACAAAGGTCCATCTAGTCAAGGCTATGGTTTTTCCAGTGGTCATGTATGGATGTGAGAGCTGGACTAGAAAGAAAGCTGAGCACCGAAGAATTGATGCTTTTGAACTGTGGTGTTGGAGAAGACTCTTGAGAGTCCCTTGGACTGCAAGGAGATCCAACCAGTCCATCCTAAAGGAGATCAGTCCTGGGTATTCATTGGAAGGACTGATATTGAAGCTGAAACTCCAATACTTTGGCCACCTCATGCGAAGAGTTGATTCATTGGAAAAGACCCTGATGCCCTGATGCAGGGGAAGGGGACGACAGAGGATTAGCTGGATGGCATCACTGAGAAACGGACATGGGTTTGGGACAGAGGAGGGAGCCTGGCGCTGGATTCATGGGGGCAAAGATCACTGAACTGAACTGAACTGAACTGAAGCTTCTAGTAGAAAAGAATTCTAACCATGCAAGGCCCTAATGACTCTGTTCCAGAGAAAGATAAATCTGCTCTTCCCTTCTGTAGCACTTCTCTTCGTTTTGTAGAGTTCAGTACCGTATACAGTGGCTGTGTGTGACAGTCATATGTAACATTAAATAGTGTGAAAGCCGAGTAATCTGAAATAGTTGAGGTTAGAAAAAGGAATTGTTTGCAGGGTAAATCACTCCTGTGATTGAAGGGAGGGTAGGCTTACAGCTGGACGTCAGGAGCTACAAGAACCAACAAGAATTCTCTTGTCATCTCTTACATTGACTTTATTCTTTCCTGCTGCAGTGCAGCTTCTAGAGAATGACAGGTAACATTGGTTCCACCACCTGTTAACCTCAGGTCCATGTGGACCCCAGCACAAAGGGATTGACTTATACCCAGAAAGCCCAGAGAAAGACTCAGACATCCCAGCTTAAGCCACGTGCCCCTCCCTCAATGGAGTAACTGTGGCCATGAGAATGTGTTAGCACAGTGCCTCAGTGGGTGTAATAATTAATATCTATCACTTAATTTCATACCATCGCCAGGTAGTTTTGAGTAATGTGCATATATGGGAATGGACTTAATTTCACAGTCCTATAAGACTGGCAATATTATTGTCATACTCACTTTACAGATGAGACTCAACTGAGGCCTAGAGAGGAAAAAGAATGTTCCCTTGAGAACACGCGGTGATAAATCTGTCTTCTCAGAGGATGGCAACCTGCATTCACCCCGTCTGAGTGATATACACACAAACTAAAGCCATACATTTGGCTCAGTAAGTCTGGACTATGCCTGTAGAAGCAATGCCAATCTCTTCTGGACAAAAACATCTCAGGCCTCAAAGTACTTTCACATATAAAGTTTCAAGCAAATTGAGAACCTCACAGTGAGGTAAAATCACAGAAACATATTAAGAAAAAAGTACTCTAAACAACCAAAGGAAATTACAACAGAAAAATCTGGGCCTGCAAAGACATCATCCAAGGGAATTATAAGCATTTTACAAAAGCAGAAAGAACTCTAAAATAATTATAAAGAACAAGAAGATTGGGGGTAAGAAAAGAATTTCTGGAAATTAAAAAAAAATGTGTATGTAACACTTGAAGTTTTAAATTGAATTAAATAAAATTAAAAACTGAAGAAAATATCTAGAATTTGGCCCAGAATAATAAAAGAATAGAAAGTATAATGAAAAGATAAAACACAAAGAAAAGTTAAAAGACTTAATATTTCACAGTGGAAATGAAGGAGCGAATGAGACAGGGGTATTTTCTTTCCTTTTTCTGTTATAGTTTATTTTTTTACTGAAGAATGACTGCTTTACAGAATTCTGTTGTTTTCTGTCAAACCTCAACATGAATCAGCCGTAGGTACACATTTACCCCCTCCCTTTTGAACCTCCCTATCCCACCCCTCTAGGTTGATACAGAGCCCCTGTGGAGTTTCCTGAGCCATACAGCAAATTCCCGTTGGCCATCTGTTTTACACGTGGTAATGTAAGTTTCCATATTACTCTTTCCATACATCTTGCCCTCTTCTTCCCTCTCTCCATGTCTATAAGTCTATTCTCTATGTCTGTTTCTCCATTGCTGCTGCTGCTAAGTCGCTTCAACAGTCGTGTCCAACTATGTGTGACCCCATAGACAGCAGCCCACCAGGCTCCTCTGTCCCTGGGATTCTTCAGGCAAGAATACTGGAGTGGGTTGCCATTTCCTTCTCTAATGCACGCATGCATGCTAAGTCGCTTCAACAGTTGTGTCCGACTCTGTGTGACCCCATAGACAGCAGCCCACCAGGCTCCTCTGTCCACGAAATTCTCTAGGCAACAATACTGGAGTGGGTTGCCATTTCCTTCTCCCATTGCTGCCCTGTAAATGAGTTCTTTGGTACCATTCTTCTAGATTCATATATATATATTAGAATGCGATATTTATCTTTCTCTTTCTGACTCACTTCAGTCTGTATCATCGGCTCTAGGTTCATCCACCTCATCAGAATTGATTCAAATGCATTCCTTTGTATGGCTGAGTGATATTCCATATGTATATGTACCACAGCTTCTTTATCCATTCATCTGTCGATGGGCATCTAGGTTGCTTCCATGTCCTAGCTATTGTAAATAGTGCTGCAATGAATATTGGGATACATGTGTCTTTTTCAGTTTTGGTTTCCTCAAGGTATATGCCTAGGAATGGGATTTTGGGGTCGTATGGCAGTTTTATTCCTAGTGTTTTTTTAAAGGAATCTCCATACCTTCTTCCATAATGGCTGTATCAATTTACATTCCCACCAACAGTGTAAGAGCGTTCAAGACAGGAATATTTTCTAAAGGTATAATGACTGAGAACCTCCCAGAATTTGAAAGACACCAAGTATTAATTCAAGAACCCCATTGATTTATAAAAATAAATATAACATAAAAACAAATAACTAAAGAACAAATAAATAAAAGGAATCTACCTAAAGCGCATGATAGTAAAATTAAAAGCACCGGAAGCAAAGGCAGACATTTAAATCAGTCAAAAAGAAAGTCTGATGATTGAAACAGAGAAATAATTAGGCTGTCTTCTGACTTTACAAAAAGTGAAAGTTTAGACAAAATGTAGTAATATTTTAATACCCTAAATGAATATAACCATTGACCTAGTATTCTGTAGTCAGTAAGAATAGTCTTTTTCAAGAAAGAAGGAAAAATAAAGACAATTGTAAATAATCACAAACTGTGAATGCCACCAATAAATCCATATTAAATAAATTGTGGACAGAAAAACTAATGTTTCCAGGTAGATGGGCTGAGACGTTAAATATTACAAAGCTAAGAAATTTAGGAATATATGGGGAAATTGGAGCCAACCTTCACAGGCTGAGGCTCTAACATGTGATATTAAGAACTTAGACTCTGAAGCCAACTGTGTGCATTAAAAAGCTAATTCTGTCATTTAGTTGGTGTGATCATGTGAAAATTAATTAACCTCAGTCTGCCCTTTTCTTATCCTTTGTAAATTGGTGATAATAATACTATTCCCTTATGGGTTATTATCAGGAGGATATGAAAAGGGTAAAATATTTGGAAAGATATCTGAAAGGCATTCAGCATGTGTTACGTATGATTATTATTACTCCTGTATAAACAACAGTGGCAATGTTGTATTAGGTTTAAAAGGTCTTAAATAAAAATAATAGCAATAAAGCCAGAAGTGGTGAATATAATTATGTAGTTTGGAAAAGGGCAGAGATATTGATTTTCAAGTTAGATAAGTACGCATGGTAAAATTTCTAGAGAAACCACCAAAAGCACAGAAGTAAAGCTGAATGCCTTCCAAAAAAGTAAAGAAAAAATAGAATGAAAAACGTTTTAAAAGCTATCTTGTGGGAGGGTTCAGCCAGTAAGAGGCTTTGCTGGGAGATTGAAAGAGAGAGGAAGAAGGAACATGGATATTGTATTGTGGTTGTGGTTCCAGTTTTAGCCAGCTGACCCCACAGACTCTAGAAACCAGATTTCTTCTTTTGTCTGTCTGTAGTCTAGGAAAATTAATAACCTTCCACTCTTGTTTCAACCATCTCCTAGTTAGCCGGTCTTTCCCACTACTTGTGTGACCACAAATTAGAGTATATCTGTTCAACACTCAGGGGTTTTTGTTACCTTCGTTGGTCCTTCTCAAATACTGTGATGATAGATCCATCAAGATTTAATAGCAGAACACAGTAACTATTTAATAATTTCTTAATCCCCCTTGCTGTGATGCTCTGCTCACTGAGTAACTTTCCAACCACGATGTTTTTCAAATGGTTTCCTTGAAAGAAACAGTGTACTAGTTATAGTTATGTTTTGAGTAAGTATTTCATTCTTTTTGGACAATTATATTCTTAAGCTCCAGTAAGCTTTGGAAACAGATCTCTGCTTAGAAGCAAATCTGCTGTGAGTACTGATATTTAGATATCCGATTTTATAATGTTGAAGGTCAGTTTCAGGAGAAGAGTTAATTCTACCAGTGAGACATTTTACCTAATAGTCAATTGGTTTTTCTCAGTGAGCCAGCAACCAGCACCATTTATTCAGAGTTCTTTATATTGATAGTATTTCTATTTTAAAGAGTGCTTCAACTATAAGTATACCATCATTCCTGGTAGAGAATTTAAGGCACACTCGATTTCTGATGCCGTGGAAGTATGGCTCTTGGAGATGATAAACACTCTTTCTATCTCTATATAGTCTTTTACAGAAAAACAAAAAAAATTAAAGGTCTTAAAGGACAGGCCTTCAAATATTTTAGGAGGATCAACTCTTTTTTAAAAAAGCTCTTATCTTTTTATTAGGCAATCAAAACTTTCCAGCCCTGGCTGTTTTATTTATATAAACAGATGGGAAAGGCAATTTCACAATTATAATGGAACTTTGTTAAGACACGTGCAACTCTTAAATAGTGTGCAAACTTAGATGACAGTGCTTTGCTTGTTACTCAGTGTATTCTCAGTACATGATAGCCCACAGATGCTTGCTGGTGGCAGTCAGGAAGGACCAAGAGGCAGCACCAAAGGAGAAGACATTGAAGGGAAAATCTGTGAGCTTCTTAAATGACATATTTCTACCTCACTGGCCAAGAATTCTCGGCACCAGATTATGTGATAGTAATCCTAGTAAAATATTAAAAACGTTTGTCTTTGACTTCAAAACTGCACAATATTGTCTTTTAGGCACCTTATAGAATGCCAGTTCTCATTTAAAAATACATTAGAGGTCTACGTGCCAGATAAAGACATTCAAAGTTTTATAACCTCATTGTAGAAAATGTGATGGAGTAGAAAAAAATGAGAATATAAAATTAGCAAACTCAAAAGACAATCTGTGTAGAATACCTGAACTATTTGAAGAAGAAGTTCATGAAATCATCTAATAATTCATTAAAAGATGGGATAAATTAGGGAAGCAGAGGAGCCATTAATTTAGAAGCAAGATGGCAGACCATCTTATCTGCCTCTTCTGATATTAATGACTCCAGTCATAAATCTTTGCATGAGAAAATGTGTTGAAAGAAAAAAAAAGCCCCAGAGGATTGAAGTGTTAAGGCAACAAGGAACATTAGCGATCTGTTTGTTTTATGTATTAAACTCTTCCAAATATAATATATGAAATTTCAGGAGATGAAGTGACTAGCTCCTTTAGCTAGTGGCAAATCCTGGTATGGAGTGGGGGTGTGGGAGCTGGCAAGATCCACCATCAGACAAACTTTATAAGCCTGGCACAAAATATGTGGCTATAAAATACTTGTTGAGTGGATAAAATGACCAAACATGCTTTTACTGGACATGTGTCTCTGTAACATCAAAATATTTGCAAAGATTTACAGGAAATAAACTCACTATTTGAATGTTTCTGTGCCTTGTGATTTTTTGCCCCCACTGTCTGTCTTTTCTGACAAATAGAGGTATTATAGTTTTCTTAAGGAAGCAAAGTTTTTATGACTAATTTTCTGTCATTTCAGTGTCATGGCTATAGACTGGTGGGTTCATAGGTGGTGTTGATTATCAAGTGCCCCAAACTCTATGAAGAAAAAATAGCTGTAGGATTGGGTATATGCAGCTATGCATTTAGTGAGAAGTATGCTAGTTTCAAAAACCAAGAGTAGGAAGTAACTTATCAGCTATATATGGTACCCAGGTAGGAACATGTGTCCACTGTCTCTAGGCTGAGCTTGTTTTCATAGGCTCTTCTCTATGTGATCCTCTGCTTGCTGTCATTAAACTTGAGCCTTTCTTCCTTGAGCTGATTAGGTTTAATCTATAATTACTAATGCGTAACATTTTCACTTTTCATTTTCCTCTGCGTGTCTTGGGGAGGAGGAACACAGAGAGTGCTGAGGTTTCACAATTAAAAAAAAACGTGATTAGGATGTTTTCTTCAACATAGAATTGTTCTTTTCCGAAGAAAAAATTTCCCCCATCAATTTAAGGAATAGAAATCACGATATATTTCTAAATGTCTTCATACAGTGAGGGTCAAGCTTGTGCTTTTGCTCGGTATGCTAATAGGACCAGTGGAGAAATAACGCTGGAAAGAATGAAGAGACAGAGCCAAAGCAACAACACCACCCAGCTGTGGATGTGACCAGTGATGGAAGTAAAGTCTGATGCTGTAAAGAACAATATTGCATGGGAATCTGGAATGTTAGGTCCATGAATCAAGGCAAATTGGAAGTGGTTAAACAGGAGAGGGTAAGAGTGAACATCGAGATTTTAGGAATCAGTGAGCTCAAATGGACTGGAATGGGTAAATTTAACTCAGATGACCATTATATCTACTACTGTTGACAAAAATCCCTTAGAAGAAATGGAGTAGCCATAATTATCAACAAAAGAGTCCAGAATGCAGTACTTGGATTCAGTCTCAGAAACAACAGAATGATCTCTGTTCGTTTCCAAGGCAAACCATTCAGTATTACAGTAATCAAAATCTATGCCCCAACCAGGAATGCTGAAGAAGCTGAAGTTGAATGGTCCTCAGAAGATCTACAAGACCTTTTAGAACTACCACCCAAAATAGGTATCATTTTCATTATAGGGGACTGGAATACAAAAGTAGGAACTCAAGAGATACCTGGGGTAACAGGAAAATTCAGCCTTGGAGTATAAAACGAAGCAGGTAAAAGGCTAACAGCATTTGCCAAGAGAATGCACTGGTCCTAGCAAACACCCTCTTCCAACAACACAAGAGAAGACTCTATACATGAACATCACCAAATGGCCAGTACCAAAATCAGATTGATTGTATTCTTTGCAGCCAAAGATGGAGAAGCTCTATACAGTCAGCAAAAACAAGACCTGGAGCTGACTGTGGCTCAGATCATGAACTCCTTATTGCAAAATTCACACTTAAATTGGAGAAAGTAGGGAAAACCATTAGACCATTCAGATATGACCTAAATCAGATCCCTTACAATTATACAGTGGAAGTGAGAAATAGATCCAAGGGACTAGATCTGATAGACGGAGTGCCTGGTGAACTACGGGTGGAGGTTCATGACATTATACAGGAGTCAACGATGAAGACCATCCCCAAGAAAAAGAAATGCAAAAAGGTAAAGTAGTTGTCTGAGGAGGCCTTACAAATATCTGTGAAAAGAAGAGAAACCAAATGGAAAGGAAAAAGGAAAGATATACCCAATTGAATGCAGAGTTCCAAAGAATAGCAAGGAGAGATAAGAAAGCCTTCCTCAGTGATCAATGCAAAGAAATAGAGGAAAACAATAGAATGGGAAAGACTAGATAATAGATACCAAGAAAATTATAAATTATAGATACCAAGGGAACATTTCATGCAAAGATGGGCACAATAAAGGACAGAAATGGTATGAACCTAACAGAAGCAGAAGATATTAAGAAAAGGTGGCAAGAATACACAGAAGAGCTATACAAAAAAGATTTCATGACCCAGATAACCACGATGGTATGATCACTCACCTAGAGCCAGACATCCTGGAATGCAAAGTCAAGTGGGCCTTAGGAAGCATCACTACGAACAAAGCTGGTGGAGGTGATGGAATTCCAGTTGAGCTATTTCAAATCCTAAAAGATGATGCTGTGAAAGTGCTGCACTCAATACACCAGCAAATTTGGAAAACTCAGCAGAGGCCACAGGACTGGAAAAAGTCAGTTTTCATTCCAATCCCAAAGAAAGGTAATGCCCCAAAATGTTCAAACTACTCAACAATTGCACTCATCTGACATGCTAGCAAAGTAATGCTCAAAATTCTCCAAGTCAGACTTCAGTATTATGTGAACTGTGAACTTCCAGATGTCTAACCTGGATTTAGAAAAGGCAGAGGAACCAGAGATCAAATTTCCAACATCCATTGGATCATGGAAAAAGCACCAGAGTTCCAGAAAAACATCTACTTCTGCTTTATTGACTATGCCAAAGCCTTTGACTGTGTGGGTCACAACAAACAGTGGAAAGTTCTTAAAGAGATGGGAATACCAGACCACCTGACCTGCCTCCTGAGAAATCAGTATGCAGATTAAGAAGCAACAGTTAGAACTGGACATGGAATGACAAACTGGTTCCAAATTGGGAAAGGAGTACATGAAGGCTGTGTATTGTCACCCTGCTTATTTAAGTTATATGCAGAGTGAAGCATGGGAAATGCCAGGCTGGATGAAGCACAAGCTGGAATCAAGATTGCCAGGAGAAAGATAAATAACCTCAGATATGCAGATGACACCACCCTTATGGAAGAAAGTGAAAAGGAACTAAAGATCCTCTTAATGAAGGTGAAAGAGGAGAGTGAAAAAGTTGGCTTAAAAGTCAGCCTTCAGAAAACTAAGATTATGGCATCCAGTCCCATCACTTCATTGCAAATAGATGGGGAAATAATAGAAACAGTGAGAGACTTGATTTTTTTAGCTCCAAAATCACTGCAGATGATGACTGCAGCCATGAAATTAAAAGACTCTTGCTCCTCGGAAAAAAAGCTGTGACCAACCTAAGCAGCATATTAAAAAGCAGAGACATTACTTTGTGACAGAAGTC
This sequence comes from Okapia johnstoni, assembly GCA_024291935.2. Lineage (NCBI taxonomy): Eukaryota > Metazoa > Chordata > Mammalia > Artiodactyla > Giraffidae > Okapia > Okapia johnstoni. The sequence goes on from CM044327.1 coordinate 5,705,205, forward strand.
CATCTTGTCAAAGCTATGGTTTCTCCAGTAGTCATGTATGGATGTAAGAGTTGAACCATAAAGACTGAGCGCCGAAGAATTGATGCTTTTGAACTGTGGTGTTGGAGAAGACTCTTGAGAGTCCCTTGGACTGCATGGAGATTCAGCCAGTCCATCCTAAAGGAAATCAGTCCTGAATAATCATTGGAAGGACTGATGCTGAAGCTGAAACTAATACTTTAGCCACCTTATGTGCAGAACTGACTCATTTGAAAAGACCCTGATGCTGGGAAAAATTGAAGGTGGGAGGAGAAGGAGATGACAGAGGATGAGATGGTTGGATGACATCACCAACTCAATGGACATGAGTTTTGAGTAAGCTCTGGGAGTTGGTGATGGACAGGGAAGCCTGGCGTGCTGCAGTCCATGGGGTCGCAAAGAGTCGGACACAACTGAGCAACTGAACTGAACTGAAGCTTGTGTTAGCTACAATAACAACTCGTACTCTGTGACAGTAAGAAGCATACTAAACAGGCTTTACAACAATGAAATGGAAACAATTTAGCTAAACAAGAAGTATGCAAGTTAACCTACCACCAAAGTCTAACAGTGGTATAGCAGCTGCTGATGCTGCTAAGTCGCTTCAGTCATGTCCGATTCTGTGCGACCCCATAGACGGCAGCCCACCAGGCTCCCTCATCCCTGGGATTCTCCAGGCAAGAATACTGGAGTTGGGGTGCCATTGCCTTTTCCGGTGTATAGCAGAGATAAGTTTAATTGGGTAACAGAGGGAGAAAAAGTAATGCAGAATGGAGTAGTTGTTGAGGCTGAAAGAAGTAAAATGTGAGCTCAGCCTTGGATTTGAATATTTGAGGTGAAGTCTGAGACATGGTAGGTAGAAATTAGCATCATGAAGAAAGATTAGAAGCAATAAATTCCCATGCAGGATTGTGTAACAGATGGTAAGCTTACAGTGTTTTCAGTCTATAGTGATTACAATTTCAATACAAAGCATAGTATATATAAATTTTATATTCAGGTACTGAACAACGTGTAGCTCATAAATATGCTTTGATAATTTTAGTTATTTAAAATGTTTCCTCTGTGGTCTCATTCACTACTTTCTAAATTGAACTTAGAGCCTCTCACAAAAATTTTGTCCACGATAAACTATCCTCATGTGTTAATATTAAAATGTCTAGTGCTACACTACTTCCTGTGTCCCACTATTGAGAACATGTTAACAATCTCTCCTGTTAAAGCCAAATTCATCTTCCAATCTGACATATTGTCCCATACTCATCACTCATATGTGTACGATTACATGTGTTATTTTAACTGAACTTGCAATGACATTGTTGTTCAGTTGCTCAGTCGTGTCTGACTCTTTGCAGTCCACAGACTGCAGCATGCCAAGCCTCCCTGCCCTTCGTGATATCCGAGTTTGCTCAAACTCATGTCCATTGAGTTGGTAATGCCATATCCAACCATCCCAACCTCTGTTGTCTCCTTCTTCTTTTGCTTCAATCTTCCCAGCATCAGAGTCTTAACCAATGAGTCGGCTCTTCACATCATAGTATTGGAGTTTCAGCATCAGTCCTTCCAGTGAATATTCAGGGTTGATTTACTTTAGGATTTACTAATTTCATCTCCTTACAGTCCAGGGGAATCTCAAGAGTCTTCTCCAGCACCACACTTCAAAGGCATCAATTCTTTGGTGCTCAGCCAATTTTTTTTTTTTTTTTGAGACTCTCACATCCATACATAACTGCTGGAAAAACCATAGCTTTGATTCTACGGACTTTTGTAGGCGAAGTAATGTCTCTGCTTTTTAATACATGGTCTAGGTTTTCATTGCTTTTCTTCCAAGGAGCAAGCATCTTTTAATTTCATGGCTGCAGTCATGATCCACAGTGATTTTGAAGCCCAAGAAAATAAAGTCTGTCACTGTTGCCATTGTTTCCCCTTCTATTTGCCATGAAGGGATGGGACCAGATACCATGATCTTAGTTTTTTGAATGTTGAGTTTTAAGCCAGCTTTTTCACTCTCCTCTTTCACCTTCATCAAGAGGCTCTTTAATTCCTCTTTTCTTTCTGAAATAAGGTTGGTGTTGTCTGCATATCTGAGGTTATTGATATTTTTTCCCAGCAATCGGTTCCAGCTTGTGCTTCATCCAGCGTGGGATTTCACATGCTTTACTCTGCATATAAGTTAAATAAGCAGGGTGACAATATACAGCCTTGAAGTACTCCTTTCCAAATTTTGAACCAGTCCATTGTTCCATGTCCAGTTCCAAGTGTTGCTTCTTGACCTGCATACAGATTTCTTTGGAGGCAGGTGAGGTGGTCTGGTATTCCCTTCTCTTTAAGAACTTTCCACTGTTTGTTGTGATCCACACAGTCAAAGGCTTTAATGTAGACAATGAAGCAGAGTAGATGCTTTTTTGGAATTCTCTAGCTTTTTCTATGATCCACCAGATATTGACAGTTTTATCTTTTGTTCCTCTGCCTTTTTAAAAATACAACTTGAACATCTGTAAGTTCTCAGTTCACATATTGTTGAAGGCTAGCTTGAAGGATTTTGAGCTAGCATGTGAGATGAGTGCAATTGTTGAGTAGTTTGAGCATTCTTTGGCATTGCCTTTCTTTGGGACTGTGATGAAAACTGACCTTTTCCAGTCTTGTGGCCACTGCTGAGTTTTCCAAATTTTCTGGTGTATTGAGTGCAGCACTTTCACAGCATCATCTTTTAGGATTTGAAATAGGTGAACTAGAATTCCATCACCTCCACTAACTTGTTTGCAGTAATGCTTCCTAATACCCACTTGACTTCACACACCAGGATGTCTGGCTCTAGGTGAGTGATCACACCATTGTGGTTATCTGGGTCATTAAGATCTTTTTTGTATAGCTCTTCTATGCATTCTTGTCATCTCCTGCCACAGTAACATAAAATGAATAGACAATAAAGACACAAACAAAGAAAACTTTGCAAATGAACAGTTACCATAGCCTATGAATAAGTTATTAAAATCTCACTGATGGGCTAGGTGTAGTTTGCTACCCATTGAAGGCAGGACTTTGTGTTGAAAGAATGACAGAAAACAAGCATTGTTTTGAACAATCCTGTAATATACTCTATTTTGCTAGGAATTAGAGTCAGAGATATCTTTATTCTTTCTGTGCTAGATAGAAGAAAGATCCTCAGATTGGAGAAGACTGTTTCTGCGAAAGGATTTGTCTTATCTTAAATACTTTGCTCACCTACTAGGAGGAACCTGAAGTGGTGACAGTTATAAATAAAATATTAAAGCTTTGATAACTAGAGGGAAATGGATTCTGACAATCACCAGTTTGGCAATGTTACAAACAATGAAAACGGAAAAAAAGTAAAAACTGAAAGCATTTCTCTTAACTAGAAAAAATAAAAACAAATTTTATAAAACTAATTTAACGTAAGAGTCCAAATTTGTGTTAACTTTTAAATTTGCCTACTGAAATGGCACACATTTTCAAAGCAAGTCCTCAGAAAATCTTTAAAGTTCATACAATCTTTGGGGAATTATCTAGTAAAAATGGATTTTTTAAAATGTGTCTTTAAAGCGTGCCTGTGAATAATCACTTTTTAAAAGCTTTCCAAGATTTCAGAGGAAGGGAAATTTTTACTATTGGAAAATTATATTTTTTAGAGCTTGTTTTACTAAAAACAGTAAAGTATTATTCAATCCATTTTCCAAGGAATTTTGGCAAAATTCTACAGATATGTTTATGTGATTTAATGGTAATACTCAGCTGAAGTGTTTTTCTTTTACCTCAGTGCTTATTATTGTGAAGATTCATTATAAATCCCACACAGTTTATTTTCATTAAACAAATTTGAGTGTTCAAGCTTTATATATATTTGAATTGTATCTATCAAATGACAACAATCCATGCAAGATTTTACTAAAATATGTTTTTAGTGTTTTTGTTTCTCTATCAGAAGATATAAGTTGTGTGAATTCTTTACATGCTTTTTTGGTTTCTGTTTTTTAAAAAAACTAATTCCTGTAAATTGTATGAGGATGTTCAGTAGTAAAGCTCCATTGACACATGGAGATTTTATTCTTACAGTTCAAGGGTCCTTCGTGCAGAGGGACACCCATTTTGATGTGACTCTGTGTGCTGAGAATGAGTAGGTTGGGACATAGGCTGTAGACTTGCTTAAACCCTAAAGACTGGTAGAGAATTTCTTTCTTGCTTAAATACCCTTTCATTAGTATAAGGCAAAGAGAAAAGGAAAGATATACCCATCTGAATGCAGAGTTTCAAAGAATTGCAAGAAGAGATAAGAAAGCCTTCTTAAGTGAACACTGCAAAGGAAAAAAATAGAGGAAAACAATAGAATGGGAAAGACTAGAGATCTCTTCAAGAAAATTAGAGATACCAAGGGAACATTTTGTGCAAACATGGGCTCAATAAAGGACAGAAGCAGTTTGGACCTAACAGAAACAGAAGATATTAAGAAGAGGTGCAAGAAAACACAGAACTCTACAAAAAAAGGTCTTAATGACTCAAATACCACAATGGGGTGGTCACTCAGCTAGAGCCAGACATACTGAAATATGAAGTCATGTGGGCCTTAGGAAGCATTATAGTGAAGGGGATGGAATTCCAGCTGAGCTATTTCAAATCCTTAAAGATGATGCTATTAAAGTGCTGCACTCAGTGTGCCAGCAAACTTGGAAAACTCCCCAGTGGGCACAGGACGGGAAAAGGTCAGTTTCATTCCAATCCCAAAGAAAGACAATACCGAAGAATGTTCAAACTACCACAGAATTGCGCTCATTTCACATGCTAGCAAGGTGTTGCTCAAAATCCTTCAAGGTAGGCTTCAACAGTATGTGAACCGAGAACTTAACAGATATTCGAGCTGGATTTAGAAAAGGCAGAGGAACCAGAGATCAAACTGCCAACATCCAGTGGGTCATAGAGAAAGCAAGGGAATTCCATAAAAACATCTGCTTCATTGTCTATGCTAAAGCCTTTGACTGTGTGGTTCAAAACAAACTGTGGAAAATACTTCAAAGAGATGAGAATACCAGACCACCTTATCTACTTCCTGAGAAACCTGTACACAGATCAAAAAACAACAGTTAAAACCAGACATGGAACAATAGACTGGTTCAAAATTCAGAAAGGTGTATGTCAAGGCTGTATTGTCACCTTGCTTATTTAACTTATATGCAGAATACATCATGCAAAATGCTGGGCTGGATGAAGCATAAACTGGAATCAAGATTGCGGGGAGAAATATCAATAACCTCAGATGATACGTCCCTAATGTCAGAAAGTGAGGAGGAATTAAAGAGCCTCTTGATGATGGTTGAAAGAGGAGAGTGAAAAAGTTGGCTTAAAACTAAACATTCAGAAAACTAAGATCACAGCATCAGGTCCCATCACTTCATGGCAAATATATGGGAAAGAATGGAAACAGTGACAGACCTCGTTTTCTTGGGCTCCAAAGTCACTGTGGATGGTGATTGCAGCCATGAAATTAAAAGATACTTACTTCTTGGAAGAAAATCAATGACAATCCTAGACAGCAAATTAAAAAACAGAGACATCACTTTGCCGACCAAGGTCCATCTAGTCAAAGCTATGGTTTTTCCACTAGTCATGTATGGATATGACAGTTGAACCATTAAGAAGGCTAAGCACCGAAGAATTGATGCTTGAACTGTGGTGTTGGAGAAGAGTCTTGAGGGTCCCTTGGACTGCAAGTAATGAAACCAGTCAATCCTAAAGGAAATCAACACTGAATATTCATTGGAAGGACTGATACTGAAGCTGAAACTCCAATAATTTGGCCACCTGATATGAAGAGCCGACTCATTAGAAAAGACTCTAATGCTGGAAAAGATTGAGAGCTGGAAGAGAAGGAGATGACAGAGAATGAAATGGTTGGATGACATCACTGACTCAATGGACATGGGTTTGAACAAGCTTCAGAAGATGGTGATGGACAAAGAAGCTTGGTGTGCTGCAGTCCATGAGGTAGGAAAGAGTCGGACATGACTGAGTGACTGAACAACAACAAATCATACAATTCAGCATTCTTGTGTTCACACTAAGTTACTTCAGTCATGTCCAGATCTTTGTGACCCCATGGGCTATTGCCCACCAAGCTCCTCTGTCAATGGAATTCTGCAGGCAATAATACTGGAGTGGGTAGCCATTCCCTTCATATATCCAGAAGAATTAAAAACAGGGTCTCAAAGAGGTAGTTGCACATCGGTGTTCATAATAGCACTGTTCCCAATAGTCAATAGGTGGAAGCTACTCAAACATCCTTTGATGGATGAACAAATCGAGGATATACATACAATATATTATCATTCTGTCTTAAGAAGGGAGGAAGTCCTGTAACTTGCTACAACGTGGGTGAGTTTTGAACACATTATGCTAAGTAAAATAGATCAGTCACAAAAATTTTCCACTTATATGAGATAGCTTAAGCTATCAAATTCAAAGACACTGAAAGTAGGGTGGTGGTTACCTGGGAGTGTGTGTGGAAGGCACTTCTTGTTTAATGAGAGCAGTATTTCACATCTGCAGGATGAAAAAGTCCCAGAGATCTGTTTCATTATGTAAATGTACTGAACTCTGCTTAATGGTACACTTAAAGATGCCAAATTTCATGTTGTTTGTATTTTTAGCAGAATAAAACAGTAATTAAAAACCTAGAAATACGGAAATAGAGGGTGAGGAAAATGAAAACAAAGTGGTGCTGGTTTTTATTGTTACATGGTTTCTTTCCGTACTTAAACAATATTTTGATTTGAATATTTCCACTCATCTATTATTAGTATATGATTCATAGATATGACAACTGGAATTCAGAGCCAGAACCACCTGCCTCCAGGCCTGGTTCTCACTCCTATGCTGTGCTTCTGGTAAATGACTTCAGAAAATATTTACCAAAATAATCTTAATAGTTATATTATTTTATAATTTTATGATATATTGTTTTGTCAAAGGATATAATCTAGCTGCATCTGTATATCACCATTCATCTTAAATGGATATTTAATTTCCATTCCTTAAACACATTTGTTGGGATTATTTTATATAACCTAGTGGATATTTTATATGTTTTCCAAAGATATAAGATACTGTAGGAAACAAACATTTGGGAAACAAAGTTTGAATTCCATATTCTAGCAAAATGTCTATTAGAGCAAACAATTAAGGTCATGTTAATAAGCTTGAATTTATAAATACTCAAATCAAAGAATACCTGCCAATGGATATTTGCTGTCCATATTTCTTACATTAAAATACAACAACACAGAGATCAGACATGAAAATTCCCCAACCAGACAAAACCAGTTAAGCCATGTAAGCCAAACTTAATCTAGCTTAGTTCAGGAATGCAAGTAAAATTTAACCTGGGCTATTTCATATAAATTCTTCTAATGATCATAAACGAAACTTAAGTTGTCCTCCTAAAATCGTGTAAGATGATCACTTCTAATGAATCCCTTGCTGTCTAGAAACTCCCACTGTAGTAACCACCAATCGTTGTAGAAGTTAAGCAGCTTCCTGGTCCCCTCTGTATACACCACCCTGGAACACCCGCCTCTGAGCCTCACACCACTTCTGGGTTTGAAGTGTCTCTGTTCCAGTTTGTTTTTTGCTCAAAATATTTGTATCAAGTAAAGTTTCCTGATTTTTTTCTTTTGATACTTAGATAGTAATTTTTGCATTATGGTGGCTCTTTTGCAGCTTTTTTGGAAAACATTTAAAAATAAAATTAAAATATGATCTAAGACATAAATACAAAACAACTAGCCAGGGACTTGCCTGGTGGTCCAGTAGTTAAGATTACACCTTCCAGGGCAGGAAGTGTGGATTTGATCCCTTGTCTGGGAGCTAAGATCCCACATGCATTGTGGCCAAAAAAAACCCCCACAACATAAAGCACAAGCAGTATTGTTACAAACTCAATAAAGACTAAAAATGCTCCTCATCAAAAAAAAAATCTTAAAAAAACAGCTAACCAGTGCAAATAGAAAAATGGAATAGTGAAAGCTTGAATGAGGAGCATGCAGGTATTGAAAATGTGTGCTGTTTTCTGTGTGCCCTGGAACACTGAGGAACAATTGCTGTTATTTGTTTGACAATGTAGAGAAGGGCATGGAACAATCCGTAAAGCTCTTCTAATGCTGTGTATCCATTCTGAGGTCATGCTGCACTTGCAGAAGAGGGAAATGGCTTTTGAACATTATTCCTGTGTGTTCTTCGTTGTTTGTACTGTAATTTTCTAACTGATATGATAATGATTGTTTTCAAACATATACTATTTTGTTCTCTTCATTATCTCTGAAAATTTCCCTCCATTCTTAAAAGCCAATTCGATTTTTTTAAGTTGCATAAACTAAAAAAATAAAAAAGAGGTCATTTCCTATTCTGCTGTGGGGCAGGAGACGTCAAGGGAGTGAGGAAGGGAAGGATCAGGAGAGTTGGAGGAAAGGCAGAGACTGCATCTATGGAGGTCAGTATAAATATATCCGCCACAATCCTCTGTCTGACTTCTGATTTCTACCCTTAGTCCTCATCCTTTTAGCATCTCCAGTGATCTACCTAAAGGGCAAAATGGATTTTACCTGTCTTCTGCTTGAAAGCCAATCACCGTCTTCTTATCAAACTTAAAATCCAAAACTCTTGTCACCCTACTAGGGCTACAATAATTTGGCTCATGCCTCCCTCCCCAGCCTCATTTCAGTTCAGTACCTTTTATGATCAGCCCATGAAAGTCACCTTGTCTTCCTTTTATTTTCTCTGACACAGCAAAGTCTTTTCCACCTGTCTGGAATACTCCTTCCTACAAACTTTATCCTGCTCTGCTCATAGCTGAACCATTCTTTAAGCTTCAATTTAAATGTAGACCCCCCCCAAAAAAAGTGTCAAATTTTTCTATCCAATGTGGGCCCAAGTATCCCTCTTCATTACTCTCTCTATCATATCACTCTGTTTGTTGAGTAAACTATTTCTAACCCAGTTGCTCATTATTCATTTGTATGTTCATTTATTTTTATCTCCCTCACTATAAACCCTATGGTTACCTTGATCACTATTGTACCATTATGGCCTGCCATGACATAGGATGTATTGTCAGGAACCACAAATATAGTTAAATTAATACGTGAGTAAATGCACATTTGCACATTTTTCAAAGTTTCTGATAACAGTGAGTTTATCTGCTGCCAAATAACTGGCTCAGGTGGAGTCTAAATTTGTAAACTTGACTTCATGAGCACCACCTCCAAAATGATTGATTGAGATATCATGGATTGGAGGTCCTACAAAACAAATGTCTTGGTAGCTTAGCTACAAAATCTCCCTTCTCCTCCTAGCTGTAGGAGTAAAAGATGGGTGGAATAATGCAAGAGATGAAGGGTCAGATGCCTCAGAGCTGCAGAAGATACAGTGATATGTCTTTGTGTGCTGATGGTTCATTTAACTCATCACCTCTTCCAGTTGAAAAAAGAGACAGAAGGATTTAAAGTCTTTAGAGCTGGCAAAACTCCTTTTTCAAACTTTTGGTCCAAAAGAGCACCCATTTCCTTGAAGATTTATGGCTTATAATCTCTATCCTCTGCAGGTTGTGGAAAAATGCGCTATTCATGGTATCTAGAGAATTTAAAGAAATTTTGTTATTTTATTCAATATTTGAGCAGTTCTTCAAAATCCAGCGTCTTCCGCCCCTCCTCCCGTCTCTCTCTCTCTCTTGTTGCCGCTCTCTGTCTCTGTTCTCTGTCTCCCTACTTTCTTTCTTGCAGCATTCTATCTCCTTAAAATCAAACAAACAAGCAAAAAATGAGCCCTTTTTGACTATACAGACATTGAGTATATCATGCAACCTACACTGAACTATGAAGATTTTTTTTTACTTAGCTGAAAAGTTGTACATGTTTTTGTGTTTTCTTGATCTGAAAAACTTCCCCCAAACCATTATGCTTTAGAGATGCTAGAGGACTCAGTAACAAACCATCCAGAAGATGAAATCAAGGCAGACCAAAACAAAAGGACTGGCCAGCTATATAACACTCTAGGATGTTAAAGAGCAGGCAGTTAAAACCTTCTCCATCTTTTTAATGATGTTAATTGGTTCCAGAGAAAGACTGGCTGCAGGTACACACACGGTCAGCTGACCACCCAGTACAGGTCCAAAGTGATTATGTCTGCAGAGCCATCAGCTTTACACAATCTATTTCTGAAATAAGGGTTTTTTAAAATTTATATGTAAAATGAAAGTTTATATTTACTAAATTAGTTTATAGCTAAGGGAACGTTTAATAGAATAAAGTGCTTAAAGTCATTTTATTTAAAGTTTGTTATTATAGGTTTCTCTTTCATTAATGTTCTGAAATAACTTTCTTGCAGTAAACAATGAAGAAAATTAATAGTATTCTTGCAAGGAATTTGATAGAACATTTAGAAAGGAGAATTAATGAGAATATTTTATTTCTATAATTAACCAAAACAGGTACATTCTGAAAAGGTATTTCTTTTTCCACTCCCAAATTTTGACAATTACAAATAAATGAGCAAAGAACATTCCTTTGCTATTATTCTTTTTGTTGATAAAGTTAGAAATGATTGAAGCCAAATTCCCCCAGTGACTTAAGAAGATAAGGTCTTTTTTGGGGTTTGAAGGTTATGGAAGTGTCCATTTTTATTTCTTTAAATAGATCATACATCTAGAAGTTATGAAGATAAGTTATCTCATTACCTATTTTATACAAATCAATGAGGAAAGATACATTGGTTATTTTTTTACCAAAAACCTATTTTATAAGCTAGAACATGCCTAGAGTGTGCTGGGATCCAGTTATGTTTATAAGCAAATTAGTATCAAGAACTTTGAGGGATATGATTTTATGCTAATTGCAGCTAACCAGGTGTTCAGCCGGTTTCACTGACGCCAGCAGAAGACACGAGACTCCTGAATTGGAGATGAAGTACTTACTATTCATACCACGGAAACAGCATGAACATGGCATATTTGTGTAGGTTCTCCTAGTTCTCCAAGTTACGTGGGTGTGATGCCAGCGGGTCCACATGGATGCCACACATGAGGCAGGGATGCAGCACGTTGAGGAGTTAGACACACAACCTGAATATTTTTATAACAGGCACAAGCAAGCCTGGCTTTTGTTCAGGAAGAAGACATTATCTTTATTACACTGAACAGAAGGAAAATCTGCCCTTTGCTCTGAGCGGAGGGAACATAGTATTTTTCAAGGTTGGTCACTCTATACACATCTTTGAAAAGACAATCTGGGACAAAAGGGCAGTTTCTGCTTGTAAAATGTGCAGAAACACAAGAAGCTGATGTTTTCTGACCATCAGGAGTCATGGAGGCAGCTATTTAGGTAAATCAAATTGTATAAAATGTAACTTAATAGTACTCTTTACCTGGGAGACCCTGCTTACACCCAGTGTGAGAACAGTGGCCTTGGAAGAGCTTTTGCAAATACTTCTGACATAAAGGAATTCATGAAAGGACCTTAAATATTTTAGTAGACCAGGGAAAGAATTATAATGTAACAGACAGACCAAAAATATTTCAGGGGAGGGACAAATTAGGAGTAGGGGACTAAAAAACCACTGTACATAAAATAGATAAGCAACAAGGATTTACTATATAGCACAGGGAATTATATTTAATATCTTGTAATAGCCTATAATTGAATATAATCAGAAAAAAATAGCTGAACCACATGCTGTGCACCTGTAACTAACACAGTGTTGTAAAGCAACTATACTTCAATAAAAAGAGAAAAAATTAATATATCAGATTATCATGTCAAAGATAGTTTTATATTGCTGAATGAAGTTGAAGTTGATTCCTTTGGTTTGGGCAACTAAAAGTGGATTGAACCATGGTCCAGAGAGAACGGACAGTCTAGTCTAGGACTTGAGCTCTAAGCATCTGTACATAACAGAGGCCTATATGAACCTTGCCCGAGAACGAAAGGACTACAAAGTAAAAAGTTTTCAAGGAATTTAAAAAATAAACTTTAAAAGTAACAATATTTTTCCTGGCAGTGCCTGGCAGTTTGCCTGGCAATGGACTTCCCTGGCAGTCCATTGGAAGACTGAACTTCTGGTGCAGGGGACATGGGTTAGATGCCTGGTTAGGGAATGAAGATCCCACATGCCCTGTGGCCTGGCCAAAGTAAGAATATTATTATTTTTTATTATATTATATTTATGATTTTAATTTATCTATTATCAATAATTTATTATTATTTATTTTAATACATTATTTTATTTATTTACAACATTTATTATATTAAATTTTAAATAATTATTATAAATTACAATGATTTATTATTATTTATAATAGTGTTATTAAAATAATAATATTTTGAGTATAATAGATAGTTTAGAAGCCGAAGGTTCGTACTAGTATCGGTATGGTTCTCACAAGAAATCTTAGGAGGAGCCTCAGGGCTCACCCAGCAGAGCTGACATTACTCCATGTGCTTCTCTGTTGACTCATCACTGCTGTGGGCTCAGATTAAGTTGGAAAATATTTTATTTTTAAAAGCAAATGTTTTAATTTACAGGAGGGCTTCTAGAGAAAGACAAATATAGCATATTCTTGCCTGTCCAACAGGCAAATTCTTACTGACTTTTTAAGTCTCAACTTCTATACTGGCTTCTGCTTCTTAAACCTTTTCCATCTTGCCCAGAACCTTTCTGCAGCCTGAACCTCCACTTTACCTGATCTATCCTCCTCAGCTTAGAAACTACCAAAGTTTTTTATAGTCAGTTGTTAGCTTGTCCTTTGTCCATCCAGATGGTTTTCACCTCTGTATTCATAACTGCTAGTTTGATGTCTTGCACACAATATGCACTGGAAAGGATTGTTCAGTTAATAATTAATTTACAAATGAGAAAGTTCCATGAGTAGGGAGGAGGAGATGAGTACATGAAGGATAAGCATCCCTTTGGGGAGAAAAGGAGGAACATCTTTGTTTCTAAACCTAGTAATAAGAAGGTAGTAGAGCAGATGTAAAGGGATTCATTCCTGTTGGACTCTGTTTTTTTATGGCAAAATTAAGGGGGAGATACAACAGCTGGAAGAGTGTGTTAAAAATCAGTAGAAAGCATTAAAAATGTAGTTTAGGTTTAAAATAGTCATGGGATATGGAAGAAAGACATACCTTAGAAACACAGACAATAATTTCTCAGTGACGTTAAGAACCTTTCTGCAGCTGGATGACATTAATTTATAAAATGACAATGCAACAGGACTCACACCACTTGGGGGAGGTAGGAAGGGAGATACTCAGCATTCAGTTAACAGGCACTGTCCTGAGAAGGTAGGAGGCCACGGTCTATATACTTACGAATGTGCTCAGAAAGGGGTAGTTTCTGACATTGTCTATTCACAGTTCATGGACCGCTTAGAAGAAAAGAATGTAAGCAATTAATTCTTGAGAGTTTCTCCACTAACAGATGTCTGGCACTCAACCAGATGCCATAATTTTTGAAAAATATGCAAGGATAGGAAATCAGTGTAAGGCAATTCTAATAGTAAAACAGCAGACAGTCTATAGTGATGAGGAGGGTCCAAGCTTCTAGAACAAGGGTCTTCCAAAGGAGGGTATGTAAAATTGCTTTTGGTCCAAAAGTGTGACATGAGTTAAAATTGTCTACAAAATACTGGATTTGGGCCATTGTTTATTCCATCAGCAAATTAATTTGGGTTGTAGGAGAGTCCTGAATTGTTATCACATTTACTTTTCATAAAATTGGATAAATATTATTTTGCATAACTTTGGAATAATATGTTAGAAATGTGAAATTTTTACCAAAAAATATTTTCCATACCTCTTCATGCTTGAAAAATATGATTGATAAAAGTTACTAAATATTTCCGTTTTCTTTTTTACCTAAACGGAAGTAACTGAGGAGATTCATCTTTAGAATTGCAAACAGCTGGATAATCAGCACCAAGTTCTTATCTCTTGCGTAAGTTGCAAGTTGAAAAATGAATGCTTGTTATCTTTTTTGTGCATCCTTAAAGAGGGTCTGAAAGTGATTTATAGTTTCATAAGTAGTTATTTATGAAAATTGACAAAATTCTGCTGGGGACTTATGAACATATTAGCAACTTCCAACATAAAACAAGATCTTTCTTCCATTACTATGTTCCAATAATTTTAAGATATGGAACAACCCACATATTTTTTCTGGTACATTCTAATTGAAGAAGTGTTTCAATGAATTAAAATTATTTTCCATGATCTATCCTCTAACTCATTTTTTTTTACTTTTGGACTCAAATTATTTGCTACTGAGCTACAGTATATACACCAAAGGGTCTTTTATTCTGGTAAATGTGTATTATGTTTTAGCTTACTAAGAAATATATTAAGAGGAAAAAATATTGTTACTCATTACCATGGCCAAGGACTCAATAGAAGATGAAGTCCAAATCCATGTTTCTTTTTATTGTAGAAAGTGATTTCCTGGCTTCTTAGCTTAACAGGGACAAAACAAGAAGAGTCTCCATTTTTACTCCCACTTAACACTGTGACTTTGGGTTTATAGACACATTCTTATCCACACAGAAATTTCTCTTCCTTACATGCAATGTATAATAACTGCATGAAGGAAATATGAGAAATTATTTAATTAAATTCTAATAAAAGAAGTATAGTACCTCCTAACCAGCCCCATATAAGTGTCCTTTCAAGTTGGAAAGCGTTTCAGTGGAGAATGAGGATCAGAATTCCCCAACTGTCCACACTTAGGCTCTCACACCTACACATGAAAAGTATCTCTTTCCTCCTAGTGTCACTTGCATTAAGACTACCCTTTCCCGTAACCTTCTTCACTCTTCCCCAGTGTGTGCCAAAATTCTTCCACTTCTCACAGAGTGCCATGGCCTCAGAGAGATGAAAGATGGGAAGACCAGAGAACTCTTGTTCTCACACACATCATGAGTTGTATCTCTAAGACTCTAAACTTGAGAGCATGTCTTCTGATGCTCCAAAGAGGACTGCATGAAGAGGGCTCAGCTGCCAGTTTCACAATATTATGAGCTAACCCAGAGCAGAAGAGAACAAATATACTCTTAATCAAGCCAATGGAACTTACATATGTTGTAGCATCTTTTCTCCCAGTTCATTAATGTAAATACCTCTGCATAACCAATGAATTTGGGTATTTCTGCACTTACCGTACACCACAGTGAATAGCGAGTTGATAAACTGTCAAGCCAGAAAGCCAGAGTCATAGACAGTGAGTCTTTTATATCAAAAGGAATGACTTTCCTCATGGGAAATTACAGTAGAGGGCACAGTAGAGATAGGGAGATAATCTTAACAGGGCTATGGTGATAATTACAATAATAATTGGTGACATTTACCAGTGGTTTTCTTTGTGCTATGTAATATGCTAGACTCATAAAATTTATATATATTTATATATTATATATATGTATATATATATATATATGCACACTATAGTCAATGGGGTTGTAAAGAGTTGAAAACAACTTAGATTTGTTGAACATAAATAAATACTAATGGCTGATTAGCCTCGTTGTACAGCAGAAACCAATATAACATTGTAAAACAATGATCCTCCAATTTAAGAAAGTGAATCTTTGAAAGCTCTCTTTACTGACGGTGTTTTTTGTTTCTACATTTATCCATGTCTATTCTCTCAGCCTCTGGAATGTGGCTTTAGTTTTCTCACTCTGCTTCTTTTCTGGTTAAAGTTTTTATCTTTCCCTCTCACACTGATGTGTAAGAGCACATTTTGTTCTTTGTGATAAATGCTCCCTTTTAATTCCAGTTCCCAGCTCAGAGTTTACTGTTCCTGTTCTCTGATCTGAATTGCCCCTTAATAGTATATTATAGGAACCAAGAATATTTCTGAAGTTAGCTTTTCAGAAAAAGCATTAAAAACAAAGATGAGATGGGAGATTGGTTTTATTATGTTTTGTAATGGCTAGAAAGTGTTGTTTGGATGGCTGCAAATGGCATAATAAACTTTCAATTGTTTTTAATTGTTCTAAATATGCATGAAGCCTTAGAATTTTGTTATGTTTGAACGGGGCATAAATTACATCATCCACATGAGCAAATAACCATATGCCCAGGGCTTCAGAAGAATCAGGCAGGAGCCACAGAAAGGACCTTCCCCCACCCTCACCCCCAGGCCAAGCAAGGATAAAGGAAATCAAAGACTGAAAGTCTCAGAGAAATTTGAAAACTTTTGTATCTTTTTTATATTGTGAACTTGGCAGGTTTGGTGAGGCCCATTGGTTTTCCTACATACTTAAGAATTTAGTCTAGGCAGATGCATGTTGTTCAGAGAAGTAACCTGAAGTTGATTGCTGTCAGAAAATCTGGGTAGTGTGTGCATGCTGTAACTTCAGTCATGTTCTACTCTTTGTGACCCTATGGAGTGTAGCCTTCCAGGCTTCTTTGTCCAAGGGATTCTCCAGGCAAGAATACTGGAGTGGGTTGCCATGCCTTCCTCCAGGGGATCTTCCCCACCCAGGGATCAAACCCACATCTCTTATGTCTCCTGCATTGGCAGGCAGGTTCTTTACCAGTGAGCTCTCAGGGAAGCCCTAAACCTGGGTAGAGCTAATAAAAAGATCGAACTGGTGTAAGTGTTTATGAGGGTTACAGGTATTTTTGTTAACTGTTTGGGACTGCATTATATAATATGGGACCTTAAATTTTGCTTTATTTGGTGTCTTTTCTTTTTCACAGAATATATTATGTACCTCACATGTTCAAATTAGAAATGATAATGTGTGTGTGAGTGTGGTGTGTTCCAAACCACACACACTCCCAACTTTCTATACTAATCCTAGTTAGTGCTCAAAATAGCACCAACCTGACATGACTAGATATATGACTCTTTTCCCCAACCCTATACCATAAATATGCACAGTCTTATCTGTTCAATGCTATGGGAATTTCCTATGAGGACTCAAGTCTATAAAGTTTCTCAAAGCATTCCACTGATGAGAAACTGTCCACATCCATATTAGAAGCATAAATTTCAGTCTCATTCGTATTTACCAGATGCTCCCAGGATGCCTGCCTTTGTATGAGAACATATTGCAAATAGATCCTGCTCTGCTGTGTGCCCTATATCTTTAACAAGCTTTGTGCTCCGTGTGTTACATGAGCTATCTTACAGATAAGGCTTCATTAATTAGTAAAAGACACAGTTAAGGCACTTTTGAGCTCTTTAGTTCCTTATGACTTTATTCTTATAATGGCATGCCTTAAATTTGGAGTTATTTTTATGATAATCCCTTAAATTTCTCTAGACCATTTTCTGCTATCCTTTCATGTGCTCCAAATGATGTTCATTTATTTTTCTATTGAGCATTTCTCACCCTAAAATGAATTTTGTTATCATTTAATTTCAAGTATAACACAGTAAACAGAGAACTGTAATGATGTCAAGCACCAAAAACATAATGAGTAGCTTTGCCAGAACAATTAAATCATGTTTTAAAATATCTCTTAGCTACATTCCTGATGTGCCTTCCTCTCATTTAATGTGGAAATATTTTCATTGTAGTTATATAGGAAAAAATACTTCTTTTATCTAACTTCATTAGGAATGCCTGTGATGTTTGAGCTGGTATTTAAGATAAAATATTTTCCTGTAAGTATGACTTGAAAAGAGGTTTGGAAAATTATTCAGTAATGAAATTTCACTTGACCTACAGAGATTTGTTTTAGATGTGTCCACATTTATTCTGAACATTTAACAATTTTCCTTCCCAGGCATCACTCTTCTAACTGACCTTTCTTGTAAGAGGAACAGTAGCTGATCTCTAGCACTCCTTTGCATTTTTCCTCTTCAGGACATACATTCAGAAAAAATAACTAGAAAGTTGTTAGGAAGGAATGGTATTAATAGAATATATTTCATACCTTACATCTTCATTGCTGAGTCTTCATTATGGCTTTAGATTTATTATGTTAGTCTTTGGGAAAGTTATAACTTTAGCAGTTAGCTTCTAATTTTTTTGAAAGATTATTATGCAATTGGAAATATTTGGCCCAAGTTATATACTGCCATGTAACAAACCATCCATATATTTGGTAAATTAAATCAAGAATTTAGCTTGTTTTGCTCATGATGCACATTTGGGACAGGGCTCCTGGGTGATTGTATGTCTTTGTTCCATGCAGCATCACCCAACAAGGCTGCTCAGCAGGAACTGAAGGATCCACTTCCGGGGTAGCCCTGAACATGGCTGGCAGTTGGTGCTAACTGCTGGCTGGGCTTTTGCTGGCAAAGGCATCATCGCCTTCCCCTGAGGTTTCCCTATCCTCATGGCAGATGGGGTTCAGAAATGAGTCCCCCAAGAGGCCTAAGTAGAAGCCGCAAGTCTTCTTCTGATGTGGCTTCACATCCACCGCATTCGTTTGACCAGACAAATGCCTGCAGCCAGCCTGGATGCCAGGAAAAAGCAATCAGACTGCCTCTCTTGATGACGGCGTGGTGAGGCATCTGGCCATATGCCATACTGAGTCTGCTCATCAGTTTCTTTGATGCCAATTTTTACCCTTATCTCACATCCAAAATTAAAGACATTTTTGGCAGTGGTAGTCTCAGATTCCATGATATTTTCTACTCTCCATGTTGATCTCTTCTGTGTCTACCTGCTCCCTATCTTTTTAAGAAGGGAGAAGGTCAGCTCCTGGAT
This sequence comes from Okapia johnstoni, assembly GCA_024291935.2. NCBI lineage: Eukaryota > Metazoa > Chordata > Mammalia > Artiodactyla > Giraffidae > Okapia > Okapia johnstoni. The sequence goes on from CM044327.1 coordinate 5,723,941, forward strand.
GAGCTGAAGAGTAATGAGGATATAGTACAGAGAAATGGAGGTTTACTTAAACCAGTTATAATCTGTGTTGCTCTCTTGCACCACTCCTGCAGTCAGTAAGTGCAAGGAAGGATGGTACCCCAAGTCCACACCAAGATATTTTCATGAAGAAAACTTGGGAAGATTGAGAAGACTGTCCAGGGAGTGTCAGCAGCCACCAATCTCAAGAGTGCTAGAAAGCCCTCACACTTGTCTGAAAGGGAGATAGATTCAGACAATGAGAGCATTCATCACACAGCAAAGGTAAACACCTTGGAACACCAAGCTTCCCCCGAGTCCTTACTCACAGGTAGCCTTTCTTATGGGGTGGGAGTGTGGTCAGGTTGTATCAGAGACTGTGCTGACGTGTTTGAGGGCACAGTGCCTTGGTGATTTGTCATGGGCTGGTGTTCCTGAAAGAACTTTCCTTATCATTTCAATCAGTTGACGTAGTGTACCTCCACCTTTAACAAGGAGACCTTTCAAATCATGTCCATCATGGGAACTTTCCCTGTTAAAATCAGCATTCAGATTTTTTGTTGCATCCAAAAAATAATTCTACGCTTGTTTATATAGCTACTACTGAAAACTGCCTTAGAGCATAAAGTCTCCATCCTCTGAGAGACTCTGAGACTGTTGTGGTAATTTTCCCCACAAGCTTGTTGCCCCTTCTTCCTTCACTCAGCCCCTTGAAGATGTGAAGGCTTCAAAAGTCTAGCTTTAGGCTTCTTTCTTGTCTCACATTCCATGCTTTCACTGAACGTTCTCGTTTTTCCCAATAACGTCAACTATCACCCCTACATTGATGGCATGAAAATTTGTATGTCAGGCTCCATCCTTCTCTCATATCTGCCAGGACCACAATTTTTGTCTGAACTTCCCTTATATAATGTCTGCTAGATCTTACAATCCAGGGACCCAAGTGTGAACTTACTTCTTATTCCCCCTCATGAAAAACTGTTTTTGTTGTTGTACTCTTGTACTGTTCCTAATAAGACAGTTGCATACCTCTATCCCTTTGGGGTTTCAAATGAGAGGGACAGAATCCCATGGCTCCTCCTTCTCAATTCACTTGCAGTGTTGTTACCCGAGTCTTGAAATTCACCTCAGAAATTATCTCAGGCTCAGTAGTCCTGATTCTCCTAGAATTTCTACGTGGCTCTGATCCTCGTCGCTTATGCTTGGCACCTTATAATAATCCTTGACTCCTTCTACTCTCTCCTGACCATCCTCAACACTGAAGGTAGTATTAACTTACTAAGTACACATCTGATTACATCAACCCTCTTTCTAAACTCCCTTTTTAAGTTCAATTACCTTAACATATTTATAAGTTCAGCCAGGATCTGGCCCCAGGACACCTTTTAGTTTTGTTATCATCTTGCTCCTTCTTCCTCCTGGAATCTGGCCTAAAATAGACAATTCACAGTTGCCTTAAAGATGCCATAAACTTTCACAATTTGGACCTCACGCACTTTATCTACCCTTTCATGAAATTCCTCTCCCCATGCCAACTCAGAGAAAAACCCCTCTCAATCCCCAAAGACCAAACTCAAAATATCATAAGCTTTATGAAACATAACTTGTCAGATAGAATTAATCATCTCTTCCTCTTGTTTCCATGGTTCTAAAAAGCTCAAGTATGGCACTAAGTCATAGTTTCCATATAAGTTCTCCCCACTAGATTAGGCAAGGCAGTTGTTTTTTAATTTTTATATTCTTATTTCATTGTACAGGACCTGACATATAGCATAGATTAAATGTTCAGTAAATGTTAATTGAATTATTTAAGAATCTGGATTGAATGATGGGAAAAAATAAATTTCATATATTTTTCAAGAATTGTGAACTGGTATATCCTTTTAAGAAATCAAGAGACTTTGCTGTGTTCCTACTTGTGTTTTTTACATCTGGGAATCCATCCTAACAGAATCATTCTAAATATGAAAAAGACTTTACAACAAACAATATAGCAAACTCCTTGAAACCAGTTTTTATTTTTTACTGGTCTTTGTATACACAGCATTTAGCACAATGTTTAACATAAATTCTTTATTATTAAGTCAATCAGCCAATTGAATAATATTAACAAAAAATTTTATTATTACTTAAATAAACTAAATGTACACATCTTCAAGGACAGAGCTAGTTTCCATATATATATGTATGTGTGTGTGTGTGTGTGTGTGTGTGTACACACATATACATATGCATTATATTGGGTTAGCCAAAAAATTATACAATCATTGAGAAGGAACTGTTCACGCTATCTGTGATCTTTAAATAATGCTGGATTCCCCATGAATCACTCTCTAGCTCATGAAACGATGAAAACCCAAACCTTGTTTTTACCCAGCCTGACACACAACTTGTCTTCTCACCATATTATCCTCATTTTCTCGTTATCCTTTCCCCTGCATTTTTATGTGGCTCTCCTCATCTATTCAAATCAGATTTCTTTTGATGACCGTTTTTCTAATTGGTCTAATCTATTCAAATAAAATAAACATTCTATTATTGGTATCAACACTGTAACCCATAATGTTAATGTACATTGGATGATGCACATTATCAGATAATGTGCATTGGATGCATTCTGTATGCCAGATATTAATATTATGTAGATAATTAAAAATTATCTGGATTTGTTATGAAAATTTTTACAAAGGATGTTTAATCAGCATTGAGGTGAATGAGTTAAGGTGTGGGATTAAAGTCATGCCTTTCTTGGAAAATATTCATCTGTCTTCCATTGTTCTCCATAATTAGGGGCTCATAACTCTTCTTTGTCTCCTAAATTATGCCCGCCTCTAATAACTTGTAGTCCTTTTATCTGAAGTTTTGCCTTAATTATTTGCTTCCTTGATAGATAGGGTTTATGTCATTTTGATATTTCCAGGTCTAATGATGCGGAAATGAGTGAGACCCAACTGTATGTGCCAGAGAGTTCCTGCAGTAAGCATCTGTGAACGCCATAGAGCTCACCAAGACTGGTTCTCTGTGTTACAATATACTGAGAACTCAGCAAAAGATTTTATCCCTGAATGAGAGCAACTTGCACATACCTTTTCAAGTTTAGACCAACAGTTGCATTAGGTTGTTCTTTTAACTTTATTTACTTCCTGACACCATATTCACTGCTTGTGTTGAATTTGTTACACCGTTAATGTTGGGAAGAAACAGATTGTGAGATGTTGCAGTGGCTATTAGGACTTTTTAAAAAATACATCTTTCATTTAAATGTTCTGTTTCATTTATTTTTATTTTTCATGTTTCCCTTTATTTACATTTTCACTTCATCTGTGTCTTCTACTCATTTCCTCATATGCCACATGCCACAGGGCCCAGACATGAGCTGAGACACAGGCATGCTTAGTCTTCTTCTCTCATCCACTGCACCATTTTCATCAGTGTGTGCTTGTGTTCTAAGTGGCTTCAGTTGTGTCTGACTTTTTGTGACCCCATGGACTGTAGACTGCCAGGCTACTCTGTCAATGGGATTTCCCAGGCAAGAATACTGGAGTGGGTTGCCATGCCCTTCTCCAGGGAATCTTTAGACCCAGGGATCACACTGGCCTCTCTTATGGTTCCTGCATTCCCAGGAGGGTTCTTTACCACTGTCGCCACCTGGGAAGCCCTTTAGTTGATTTTTATTGTTCATTGATCCAGTCGTGTCCGACTCTTTGTGACCCCAACCACTGCAGCGGGCCAGGCTTCCCTGTCCATCACCAACTGCCAGAGCTTGCTCAAACTCATGTCCAATGAGTCGGTGATGCCATCCAACCATCTCATCCTCTGTCGTCTCCTTCTCCTCCTGCTCTCAGCCTTTCCCAGCATCAGGGTCTTTTCCAATGAGTCAGTTCTTTGCATCAAGTGACCAAAGTATTGGGAGTTTCAGCTTCAAAATCAGTCCTTCCAATGAACATCCAGGATTGATCTCCTTTAGTATAGACTGGGTGGATCTCCTTGGAGTCCAAGGGATGCTCAAGAGTCTTCTCCAACACCAGACTTCAAAAGCATCAATTCTTCAGCGCTCAGCTTTCTTTATAGTCCAACTCTCACATCCATACATGACTACTGGAAAAACCATAGCCTTGACTAGATGGACCTTTGTTGACAAAGTAATGTCTCTGCTTATTAATATGCTGTCTAGGTTGGTCACAGCTTTTCTTCCAAGGAGCAAATGTCTTTTAATTTCATGGCTGCAATCACCATTTGCAGTGATTTTGGAGCCCCCAAATATAAAGTCAGCCACTGTTTCCACTGTTTCCCCATCTATTTTCCATGAAGAGATGGGACCATTTTCCATGATCTTAGTTTTCTGAATGTTGAGCTTTAAACCAACTTTTTCACTCTCCTCTTTCACTTTCATCATGAGGCTCTTTAGTTCTTCGCTTTCTGCCATAAGGATGGTGTCATCTGCATATCTGTGGTTATTGATATTTCTCCCAGCAGTCTTGATTCCAGCTTGTGCTACCTCCAGCCCAGCATTTCTCATGATGTGCTCTGCATATAAGTTAAATAAGGAGAGTGACAATATACAGCCTTGACATGCTCCTTTTCCTATTTGGAGCCAGTCTGTTGGTCCATGTCCAGTTCTAACTGTTGCTTCCTGACCTGCATACAGATTTCTCAAGAGGCAGGTCAAGTGGTCTGGTATTCCCATCTCCCTCATAAATTTCCACAGTTTATTGTGATCCACGCAGTCAAAGGCTTTGGCATAGTCAATAAAGCAGAAATAGATGTTTTTCTGGAACTCTCTTGCTTTTTCGATGATCCAGTAGATGTTGGCAATTTGATCTCTGGTTCCTCTGCCTTTTCTAAAACCAGCTTGAACATCTGGAAGTTCACAGTTCACATACTATTGAAGCCTGGCTTAGAGAATTTTGAGCATTACTTTGCTAGCATGTGAGATGAGTGCAACTGTGTGGTAGTTTGAGCATTCTTTGGCATTGCCTTTCTTTGGGATTGGAATGAAAACTGACCTTTTCCAGTCCTGTGGCCACTGCTGAGTTTTCCAAATTTGCTGACATATTGAGTGCAGCACTTTCACAGCATCATCTTTTAGGATTTGAAATAGCTCAACTGGAATTCCATCACCTCCACTAGCTTTGTTTGCAGTGAAGCTTCCTAAGGCCCACTTGACTTCCAGGATGTCTGTCTCTAGGTGAGTGATCACACCATCATGATCATATGGGTTGTGAAGATCTTTTTTGTATACTTCTTCTGTGTGTTCTTGCCACCTCCTCTTAATATCTTCTGCTTCTGTTAGGTCCATACCATTTCTGTCCTGTATTGAGCCCATCTTTGCATGAAATGTTCCCTTGGTATCTCTGATTTTCTTGAAGAGATCTCTAGTCTTTCCCATTCTGTTGTTTTCCCCTTTTTCTTTGCACTGGTCATTAAGGAAGGCTTTCTTATCTCTCCTTGCTATTCTTTGGAGCTCGGCCTTCAGATGGGAATATCTTTCCTTTTCTCCTTTGTTTTTCGCTTCTCTTCTTGTCAAAGCTATTTGTTAGGCCTCCTCAGGCAACCATTTTGCCTTTTCACCATTGTTTTTCTTGGAGATGGCCTTGATCCCTGTCTCCTGTACAATGTCATGAACCTCTGTCCATAGTTCATCAGGCACTCTGTCTATCAGATCTAGTCCCTTGGATCTATTTGTAACTTCCACTGTATAATCATAATAGATTTGATTAGGTCACACCTGAATAGTCTAGTGATTTTCCCTACTTTCTTCAATTTAAGTCTCAATTTGGCAATAAGGAGTTCATGATCTGAGCCACAGTCTGCTCCTGGTCTTGTTTTTGCTGACTGTATAGAGCTTCTCCATCTTTGGCTGAAAAGAATATAGTCAGTCTGATTTCGGTGTTGACCATCTGGTGATGTCCATGTATAGAGTCTTCTCTTGTATTGTTGGAAGAGGGTGTTTGCTATGACCAGTGCGTTCTCTTGGAAAAACTCTATTAGCCTTTGCCCTGCTTCATTCTGTACTCGAAGGCCAAATTTGCCTGTTACTCCAGGTGTTTCTTGACTTCCTACTTTTGCATTCCAGTCCCCTATAATTAAAAGGATATCTTTTTTGGGTGTTAGTTCTAAAACCTAGTTGATCATTATCAATCCTTTTTTCAGATTAAGAACAAGCATTTTTACAAATTCCCACTCCCCTGCAAATTTGTTCTTCTACTGGCTTCCTATCTGTCTATAATATCTTTTCCCTCATGTTACTATTATTTTGTTATTTTCCTATGAAATTTCTATGTATATGATGTAAATTAAGTATATTTAAATATTCTATATGTATATTAAGTGTATGATGCCTATATTTAAAAATTAGTGCACAGGATACCATGTCTACTTACTTTTTGAATCTCACATGCCTGCTTACTTTCTCTAACTTAGCAGGACTTTATCAAACCTGAAGGTGAACAGTCAGGATTTAGTTGATGACTCCTCTTCATTTTCTCACAGATCTGTTGTCTTGGATGCAAGCTCTATGTTTTCCTTTCAGGGGTAGGATTTTGAAACACTTTGTTTTTTGTATTATCTTCCATGATAAAATCTCTGTAAGTTGGCTAAGTTAGAAATATGGGTTTATATTGAAGTGAGCCATGTAACAAACCCAAGTGTGAAGATGTCCTCTGCTTGAAGAAGTGGCTGGAAAGGAGTGGAGTTCTAGTCCCTGTTGTGTGGTAGATAAACAGCATTGGTAAGTTATGGTCCATGAAATGCCAGGGCTAAGATCACATGCTTTAGCTGTAACATTAAAATAATTTATAGGAAAAATCAGAATTTTAGAGTGCTAGCTGTTTCTTTTTACTCTCAGTAAAAAGATTGGAGAAAGTGCATTAATCTAAAATAGATCAATCTGAAAGGATAGAGTCAAAAACGTACATAACTCTGCTGAAAAAGAAAAGTGCACTCTGCTTTCAAACAATCACCTGTAGTGCTTGAAGAATTGTCATTTGAAATTTGGTAGAGTGTAAAAGCCAAATACTTTATCCCAAACTGGAGTCCATATGAGCAGAGATGGACAGGTAGAAATCCTATGAAAAAGAAAATTTTGGTGTAGACACCCCAGTCTCTTAGGTACCTTTATAAAGCATCCAATAACTGAAGAAAGTGGAGCTCAATCTCACCCTGACAATGTGCCTGGGATATAGCATGGAGATAGTGGAAAGTTAGCAGCACTTCCCTATGAGAGGCTATTGTTCCATTTGTTCTGAGGCAGATTGCAGGATGAGGTTAAGTCTGTTGAAGGGACAGTTAGGGGAAATGGGCTGTGCACATGCCTGTTACCACACAGCATCCCCACAGAGGATAGAAATTCACAGACTCGTGGGCTGGGGGTCAACTCAGTCTCCAGGGCATGGTCTTTACCAGAAGTAAATAGACCAATGCTGACAGTGTTGTAAAGTGAGTTGAATTCACCAAAGAATCCTCAAACTTGACTGAAACCAATCAGTGCTTTCCTTTAAAAAAAAAAAAGTATTTATTTTTTAATTGAAGGATAATTGCTTTACAGAATTTTGTTGTTTTCTGTCAAACCTCAACATGAATCAGCCATAGGTGTGTGTGTGTATATATATATATATATATATACCCCATCCCTTTTGAACCTCCCTCCCCCCTCCCTCCCCATCCCACTCCTTTAGGTTGACACAGAGCCCCTGATTGAGTTTTCTGAGCCATACAGCAAATTCCCATTGGCTATCTATTTTACATATGATAATGTAAGTTTGCATGTTACTCTCTCCATACATCTCACCCTCTCCTCCCCTCTCCCCTTGTCCATAAGTCTATTCTCTATGTCTGTTTCTCCATTGCTGCCCTGCAAATAAATTCTTCAGTGCCATTTTTCTAGATTCCATATATATGCATTAGAATATGATATTTATCTTTCTCTTTCTGACTTATTTCACTCTGTCTAATAGGCTCTTGGTTCATCCACCTCATTAGAACTGACTCAAATGTGTTCCTTTTTATGACTTGAGTAATATTCCATTGTGTATATGTACCACAAGTTCTTTATCCATTCATCTGTCAATGGACATCTAAGTTGCTTCTGTGTTCTAGCTATTGTAAATGGTGCTGTAATGAACAATGGGATACATGTGTCTTTTACAATTCTGGTTTCCTCAGCGTATATGCCTAGGAGTGGGATTGGTGGGTTATATGGTGGTTTTATTCCTAGTGTTTTAAGGAATCTCCATACTGTCTTCCATAGTGGCTATATCAATTTACATTCCCACGAACAGTGCGAGAGCGTTCCCTTTTCTCCACACCCTCTCCAGCATTTATTGTTTGCAGACTTTTGGTGAGAGCCATTCTGGCTGGTGTGAGGTGATATCTCATTATAGTTTTGATTTGCATTGCTCTAATAAAGAACGATGTCGAGCATCTTTTCATGTGTTTCTTAGCCATCTGTATGTTTTCTTTGGAGAAATGTCTGTTTAGATCTTTTTCCCACTTTTTGATTGGGTTGTTTGTTTTCTTGATATTGAGTTGTATGAGCTGCTTGTATATTTTGGAAATTAATCCTTTGTCAGTTGTTTCACTTGCTATTATTTTCTTCCATTATGAGGGATGTCTTTTCACCTTGCATCTAGTTTCTTTTGCTGTGCAAAAGCTTTAAAGTTTAATCAGGTCCCACTTGTTTACTTTTGTTTTTATTTCCATTACTCCAAGAGGTGGGTCATAGAGGATCTTGTTTTGATTTATGTCAATGAGTGTCGTACTTAAGTTTTCCTCTAAGAATTTTATAGTTTCTGGTCTTCCATTTAGGTCTTTAACCCATTTTGAGTTTATCTTTGTGTATGGTGTTAGGAAGTGTTGTAATTTCATTCTTTTACATGTAGCTGTCCAGTTTTTGCAGCACCATTTATTGAAGAGGCTGTCTTTGACCCATTATATATTCTTGCCTCCTTTGTCAAAAATAAGATACCCATAGGTGCATGGGTTTATTTCTGGGCTTTCTATATCGTTCCATTGGTCTATATTTCTGTTTTAGTGCCAGTACCATACAGTCTTGATGGCTGTAGCTTTGTAGTATAATCTGAAGTCAGGCAGATTGATTCCTCTAGCTCCATTCTTATTTCTCAAGACTGCTTTAGCTATTCAGGGTCTTTTATGTTTCCATATGAATTGTGAAGTTTTTTGTTCTACCTCTGTGAAAAATGCCATTGGTAATTTAATAGGGATCACATTGAATCTGTAGATTGCCTTTGGTGGTATAGTCATTTTCACAATATTGATTCTTCTTACCGAGGAACATGGAATATCTCTCTACCTGTTTATGTTGTGTTTGATTTCTTTCATTAGTGTCATAATTTTCTGTTTAGAGTTCTTTTGTATCTTTAGGTAAGTTTATTCCTAGATATTTTATTCTTTTTGTTGCAATGGTGAATGGGATTGATTCCTTAATTTCTCTTTCTGATTTTTCCCTGTTAGTATATAGAAATGCGAGTGATTTCTATGTACTGATTTTGTATCCTGCAACTTTTCTAAATTCACTGATTAGCTCTAGTAGTTTTCTGATACTGTCTTTAGGGTTTTCTATGTACAGTATCATGTCATCTGCAAGTAGTGAGAGCTTTACTTCTTCTTTTCCAACCTGGATTCCTTTTATTTCTTTTTCTTCTCTGATTGCTGTAGGTAGGATTTCCAAAACTTTGGTGAATAGTAGTGGTAAAAGTGGACACCATTGTCTTGTTCCTTATCTTGGGGGGAATGCTTTCAGTTTTTCACCATTGAGAATAATCTTTGCTGCAGGCTTATCATATATGGCCTTTCCTATGTTGAGGTAGGTTCCGTCTGTGCCCATTTTTGGAAGAGTTTTAATCATGAATGGGTGCTGAATTTTGTCAAAGGCTTTTTCTATATCTATTGAGATTAGCATATGGTTTTTACCTTTCAATTTGTTAATGTGGTGTATCACATTGATTTGCGTATATTGAAGAATCCTTGCATCCCTGGAATAAACCCAACTTGATCATGGTGTGTGAACTTTTTGATGTGTTGCTGAATTCTGTTTGCTAAAATTTTGTTGAGGATTTTTGCATCTATGTTTATCATTGATAATGTCCTGTGGTTTTCTTTTTTGTGTGTTGTCTTTGTCTGGTTTTGGTATAAGGGTGATGGTGGCCTCATGGAATGAGTTTGGAAGTGTTCCTTGCTCTGCAATTTTTTGAAAGAGTTTTAGAAGGATAGGCATTAGCTGTTCACTAAATGTTTGATAGAATTCTCCTGTGAAGCCATCTGGTCCTGGGTTTTTGATTTTTGGGAAATTTTTGATCAGAGCTTCAATTTCAGTGCTTGTCATTGTGTTGTTCATAATTTCAATTTCTTCCTGGTTCAGTCTTGATTGAACATTTCTAAGAATCTGTACAGTTCTTCCAGGTTATCCATTTTATTGCCACATAATTGTTCATAATAGTCTCTTATAATCCTTTATATTTCTGCATTGTCTGTTGTAACCTCTTCTTTTTCATTTCTAATTTTGTGTTTTGATTCTTTTCTCTTTTTTCTTGATAAGTCTGACTAAAGGTTTGTCAATTTGGTTTATCTTCTCAAAGAACCAGCTTTTAGTTTTATTAATCTTTACTATTGTTTCTTTCATTGCTTTTTCAGTTATTTCTGCTCTGATTTTTATGATTTCTTTCCTTTGACTAATTTTGGGGTGTTTTGTTCTTCTTTTTCCAGTTGTTTTAGGTGTAAAGTTAGGTTGTCTATTCGATGTTTTTCTTGTTTCTTGAGGTAGGATTGTATTGCTATAAACTTCCATCTTAGGACTGCTTTTGCTGCAACCCATAGATTTTGAGTTGTCATATTTTCATTGTCATTTGTTTCTGGAAAATTTTGATTTCACATTTGATTTCTTCAGTAACCTGTTGATTATTTAGAAAGTATTGTTTAATCTCCATGTGTTTGAGGTTTTTTTACAGTTTTTTTCTTATAATTGATATCTAGTCTCTAACACTGTGGTCAGAGAAGATGCTTGATACAATTTCAATTTTCTTAAATTTTCTGAGGTTTCATTGTGACCCAAGATGTGGCCTATCCTGGAGAATGTTCCATGTGTACTTGAGAAGAAGGTGTGTTCTTCTGCATTTGGATGGAATGTCCTGAAGATATCAATGAGATCCATCTCATCTAATGTATCATTTAAGACTTGTGTTTCCTTATTAATTTTCTGTTTTGATGATCTGTCCATTGGTGTGAATGGGGTATTAAAGTCTCCTACTATTATTGTGTTACTGTCAGTTTCTCCTTTTATGTCTGTTATTGTTTGTCTAATGTATTGAGGTGCTCCTATGTTGGGTTCATAGATATTTACAATTATTATGTCTTCCTCTTGGATTGATCCCTTGATCATTATGTAGTGTCCTTCCCTATCTCTTGTAATCATCTTTATTTTAAGGTCTATTTTGTCTGATATGAGGATTGCGACTCTAGCTTTATTTTGCTTCCCATTTTCATGGAAAATATTTTTCCATTCTCTTGCTTTCAGTCTATATGTGTCTTTAAGCATAAAGCAAGTTTTCTTGTAGACAGCGTATATATGGGTCTTGTTTTTGTATCCATTCAGCCAGTCTATGTCTTTTGGTTGGAGCATTTAATCCATTTAAAGTAATTATTGATATATATGTTCCTATTGCCATTTTCTTAATTGTTTGGGGTTGGCTTTGTGGATCTTTTTCTTCTCTTGTATTTCTTGACTATATAAGTCCCTTAACCATTTGTTGTAAAGCTGGTTTGGTGGCCCTGAATTCTCTTAACTTTTGCTTGTCTGAAAAGCTTTTTATTTCTCCATCAATTTTGAATGAGATCCTTGCCAGGTACAGTAATCTTGGTTGCAGAGTTTTCCCTTTCAGTACTTTAAATATATCCTGCCATTCCCTCTGGCTTGCAGAGTTTCTGCTGAAAATGTATGGGGTTAAACGTATGGGGTTTCCCTTGTATGTTACTTGTTGCTTCTCCCTTGCTGCTTTTAGTATTCTTTTTTTGTGTTTAGTCTTTGTTAGCTTGATTAGTATGTGTCTTGTTGTGTTTCTCCTTGGGTTTATCCTGTGTGGGGCTCTTTGTGCCTCTTGGACTTGATTGACTATTTCCTTTTCCATGTTTAGGAAATTTTCAACTATAATCTCTTAAAAATTTTTCTCATGCCCTTTCTTTTTCTCTTCTTCCGGGGCCCGTATAATTCAGATTTCGTGTGTTTGATATTGTCCCAGAGGTCTCTGAGACTGTCCTCAGTTCTTTTCATTCGTTTTGCTTTATTCTGCTCTTCAGAAGTTATTTCCACCATTTTATCTTCCAGCTCACTGATTCATTTTTCTGCTTCAGATATTCTGCTATTGATTCCTTCTAGAGTGTTTCGATTTTCAGTAATTGTGTTGTTTGCCTCTGTATGTTTATCCTTTAATTTGTCTAGGCCTTTGTTAATTGATTCTTGCATTTTCTCCATTCTGTTTTCAAGGTTTTTGATCATCTTTACTATCATTATTCTGAATTCTTTTTCAGGTAGTTTGAATATTTCCTCTTCATTTGTTTGGACTTCTCTGTTTCTAGTTTGTTCCTTCATTTGTGTAGTATTTCTCTGCCTTTTCATCATTTTTTTTTAAACTTATTGTGTTTGAGGTCTTCTTTTCCCAGACTTCAGGGTTGAATTTTTTCTTCCTTTTGGTTTCTGCCCTCCTAATGTTGGTCCCGTGGATTGTGTAAGCTTCGTATAGGGTGAGATTTGTGCTGAGTTTTTGTTTGCTTTCCTCTGATGGGCAGGGCTGAGTGAGGTGGAGATCCCGTCTGCTGATGGTTGGGTATGTATTTTTGTTTGTTTGTTGTTTAGATGAGGCGTCCTGCACAGGGCGCTACTGGTGGTTGCGTGATGCTGGGTTTTGTATTCAAGTGGTTTCCTTTGTGTGAGTTCTCACTATGTGATACTCCCTAAGCTTAATTCTCTGGTAGTCTAGGTTCTTGGAGTCAGTCCTCCCACTCCAAAGGCTCAGAGCTTGATCTCTGGTCGGGAACAAAGATTCCATAAGTGGTTTGTTATGACATTAAGTGAGATTAAAACAAATACCAAAAATGAGAAACCAAAGATGAACATCAGAACTAGTGCATTTTCTTTTGTAGGAGCTCTCAATATCTTTTTATATATTCCATAGACACAGAGTCTGCCTAGTTGATCGTGTGGGTTTAATCAGCAGCTTTTACAGCTGGTGGAAAGGTTTTAGGTCCTCTTCCTTAGCCACACTGCCCCTGGGTTTCAATTGTAGTTTTATTTCCACCTCTGCTTGTGGGTTGTCCTTTGGGCTTTGCTCTTGAGGCTGCCCTGGAGGACTTGCTTCTGTCCCAGTGAGGACCTGGTCAACAGCAGCCCTCACTCTGGTATTGCTCCACAATCCCTAAACTCCAGCTCTCAGCTGCTGCACCTTCTAGGGGACTGTGTTCCTGTCCAGTGTATGTATGGCTGCAGCAAGAACTCTTTGATTCTCATTCCAATTAGGCTGCCACGGATCAGCTGTTTCACTCTCAGCCTTAAATGTTTTTCCTCTGACTCAAACTATTGCCCCAATGTGGGCACTGGACCGCTGCTTCAGTTCCCCCACCCACTGAGGGCAGGTCCAGCCCTACTAACACTCCTGTTTTCCCCCCTAGTTCCTTCACCTACCAAGTTTTGCGAGGTTCTATATATTCTTTTCCACTGGTCAGGTACTCCTGTCCGCTCACAGTTGGTGTTCTGCCTGCACTTCTGTGTCTGAAGATGTATTCCTGATGTATCCATGGGGAGAGATGTACTCCACATCCACCTACTCCTCCTGCATCTTGTTCTCCTTCCCCAGTCACTGCTTTCTGCATCCACCTAACCAGTCTCCCCAAAACCTGACCTGGTTCCACTGGACTGCTAAGGTGGTGCATTACCTAGAAAGGACATTGTCCCCTGGTGTGGCCACGTAGGACCATGGACAAGGAAGACTGTCTCAGAAAGCAGCTTCTTGAGTAGCCACTGTCTGATCGAAAGACTTACTTCATTTCAAGGAAAGGGGGATCCTTGCTTTTTCTGGACAGCAGTGTATTTTTTGTGCCATGGCATATTGAATATGTTATTTCCCAAAATATGTTATTTTCTCCTTTTCCAAAGGATAATTTTCTTTGGCATTTCCTATTCTTTCACCATGATTATATTTGAAAAACCAGGGATGAAAAAATCTCTCTTACCCATAGATTACTGGACCTTAGAAAGTTTCAGACAGCACAAGGAAGAGGATGGCATGTCACCAAGAGATCTTGCAAATGGATCTTTATGCAGCAAACAAAAATGTGTTATCCTATGGGAAGAGTTAAATATTTCCCTGTAGGTTGTAGGGATTTTTTTAAAGTGTGTATAAGATTGTGTGTTTCTGTGGGGGGGAAGGGGGGCAGTGAATGAGAGAGAGAGAGTTGGAGAAAAAAAAAAAGAAGTAGGCATTGTGTTGGTAATTGTTGGAACAGCTTCTCCATCCAAATCTCCATAGTCTTAGGGATAGGATGAGGCACAGGATTCAGCCAGCTCCTGTCTCTAGGCTGATTACAGCCCCCTTGCCACAGAGATAAATTCAGAAAATCTACGTCTAAGCCAATCAGTGCATATTACTCTAGGCAAGGTGATGACTTCAGAAATAAACTTGAATTGATTCAGACCAATGGTATATGAGGGTCTTCTGGACTAGACTGTTCCTCATTCTCCTGGTCAAACCTGAAGACACCGTTGCCCTTTCTCCTTTTGGATGATGTGCTAAGAAAATGAGACATTTGGTACTTCTGCAGCCTTCTTGCCACCATGAGGGGAAACCACTTCAGGAAGCAACTGACACTGTGTAAGATGAAACACTGAGAAGGAAGGAGAAAGTGTCTTTGATTCTATCATTAAACCATTGTGGTGCCAAAAATTCAAAGGTGTCATAATTTCATATATTATTGCTAAATGCATATCTTTATTTAGCTTTTCACCTGTTTCTTCTTTTTCACCTAACTGAAGTGTACTTTCTTTGAGAACAGAACCCATGTCTTACATTTCTATTTCTAGCATACCACCTAACACATAAAAATGCCTTATGAATATTTGTTAACTGGATTGTTAAGGGATCTGGTATGACTAGATGAGTTTGACCACTGATATAGCTTGCTCAAAAAATGGTTCAGATATTTCTGCATCCCTATAAAAACAATAAAATTGAAAAGAATCCTTTATTTAAGTTAAAGAATGGTTTTATACTTGACTCTAAAATGGGTATGTTTCAACCCACATGGTTTTCTGGCCAGTTCTTTAGGGTGATCCATTTCTCTCTAGAGACCATCTTCAAAGAACTCCCTCAAGGTCTGACTGAGTACCCTGCTGATCTCCATGATGACTACTATTCATTTATTGACAGTGATTATACCATGTAATCTGGGCAATAAAATCAGTCATTAAGATACAGATTGTTTTTAATTTGTCTCTTCAAGTATCTGCAGATTCATAACATTTTTCTTCTACAACTGCACAACATAAAAAAGCATTGTGTGGTCAAATTAACCATTGTAAAAAAAACAAAACAAAACTCCAAGTATTTAGGAAATTTTATCTATGTGTAAATATTGATCTCAACTTGTTTTCCTCCCTCCAGTGGAGCAAGAGCATATAGGGTCATGGCCCAATTACAGACCATTTGATTTGCTGAGCTCAGCCTCATAACTGCTCACCAGAAATCCCTGAAGTAAAATTTATCATTATTTTCATCAAGTTGTTTAGAAAGTAAATGTGAAGTGAAATAGTTTTGTCATATCTTGCAACTTGTGCATTTTTTCTTTCCCTAAAATACAAATACTATAGCAGAGATCCAGTCAAATGATAATGAAACTTTAAAACAAGTTATTTATTGAGATGACCAAATCTCTTATAAGTAAGCTCACATTGGATTGAAGTCTGATTATTGTTAACTTTTTTTAATGGAGTTTAAAGATTCTCAGCTTTCCTCAAACTTGTTCAAGTTTATTTTGTTTTCCTATTTTTAGTCTACAATTTCATGGGGAGTTACCATCTGTTATGATTCAATGCTGGATCATTATGGAGATTTTTCATATCACCTGTTTTCTGCTGTTTTTCATGAGTCCCTTGTTAATTTTTGAGACAGTTGACTCCTCAGTCTAGAAGCTCTTGTCTTATCATCTGTGTATATGAAGGGCACCAAAAGGATGAGCGTAAAAGAATTCCAGTTTTTAGTTTTCCTGTTTCTTTTGTTTGTTTTGGTTTCCGAATATTACTCTTTTCTACAAAATTTCATAAATGACCACAGTTTACTAACATGATAACAAAAATGGTTTTAAAACAAAACGTTTTCATAAATTCCTCTCTGAAACTTCCAATCCAGTGATTTGAAGTCAGTAATAAGTATGTTTGTACATTAGAGCTTTTTTTTTTTTAATGAAAGAGGCTTTGTACCATAGCCTTCTGCTACCAAAGAGATATGATCAACAGGAAATACTGATTTTCCAAAGACATGATCTTTCTAAACATATTGTTTTATTGTTCTCTTCCTTTTCTCCTTTGTCATTTTTTTCCTACTCTCTCTTCTTTTCCACTTGTAGAAACAAATGAAACATATCCCAGAAGTCTGTAGTTTAAAGCAAAAGAGGCATAATGTTATATGACTTACTTTGAAAAGTTGAAAACAGCCCACTTGAGAAATCAAGGCAGGCAGGGTGACATGGAATGGAATAAGTTGGGGACCAGAAGACTAGCTTGTCAGTTTTTTAATTGTGGTTGTGTTGTGCTGTTAAACTAGTGTATGATAACCACCCTTTCTTTCTAATTTTATGAAGTACTGGAATTAATACGTGCCAAGCTCTGCACCAAGTGCTATGACTACATGCAAGACAGAAATACAGATTATGTTTGTGATCACCAGGGTTGCATTCCATCATGGGTGACCTGCTAGTATTAAATAATAACATGTGATCAGAGAAACAATTGTAAGGCAACACTTGCCATTGCAGGGGTCAAGAAAGGCTTTTTAGAGAAAGACATCCTATACTTCAGGGGTCTCCAACCTTCAGGATCTAATGCCTGATGATTTGAGGGGATGCTGATGTAATAATAATAGAAATAAACTGCACAATAAATGTAATGTACTTGAATCATCCCCAAACCATCCCCCCACCCATCCATGGAAAAATTGTCTCCCACAAAACTTGTCCCCAGTGCCAAAAAGGCTGGAAACTGCTACTATTGGAAATAGAATAATAAGTATAAATTTTACCAGGGAAGCAGGGAGAGGAAGAATACTCTGAAAGCAAGAGGACACAGAGCTGGGGAAAAGTGAATGAAGTTCAGCATGGATGTGTCACAGAGGAGGTGTTTATCACGGGGTCAGGGGAGCAAGGGAGCAGCATGGCAGGGGTTGGACACATAGGGTAAGAAAGGATAGTCAAGTGAAAGGAAGCACAGGTAAGAACCCCTTCCTTGGATAAGTAAGATTTCACAAGAATAGGAAAGCATCAGAACCAACCATTAAAAAAGCAGAAACAAAGGACATGCAAGTTCCTAGAAAGAAGGGGAGAGGAAACTGACCAGGTGAAATGATAAGAGGGATTCTTGGAATCTGGTCAGGGCCAGAGCAGAATATTGAAATCAGATATTTTAGGTGCTTATTTTTTTCAATATTAAAGAGACCATAAAATGTGTGTATGTTTGCGTGTGTATGTTAACTGTTTCCCTACAGATTTTACATTTGGGTTTTTTACATTATGATAAACAATTTTAGTTAGTATTATCTAGTTGGTTGATTGATTTAACAAGTAATTTATGTTAAACATTGTGTCAAGTGCTGTGTGTATACAATGATTGTTAAGAAATAAAAATTGATTTTAAGGTGTTTACTATCTTCTTTGTCAAAAAGTCCTTTTCATATTTAGGATGAATTTCCAAATGTGGAGGGAAAACATTTGGACATAGTAAAGACTCTTAAAAGGATCTACCAGTTCTTCCAAAATATATATGAAGGAAATATATTTCTTGTTGTCATGAAGTCTAGACTGTTTACATTATGACTGACATCAAACCGACTCGAACTGGGATAAGTGGTGGTAAGGGGAAAGGGAATATTGATAGAGGCCCGAATAGCTGGATAATGATTGGATAATGTTGGCTTTGGGTGTCAGGAGATCCAGTGGCTCAAACAAGGACATCTGAGTTCATTGTCTTTTCATTTCACTGCTCTCTTTTTTTTTGTTACGGCTTCACTCAAGCAGGCTCTGTCCATTCATGAGCACAGATATTCCAGGTTTCCTCCTCCTGAAGTGTATCAATAGGAGAGCTATTTGTGCATTTCAATAGTTTTACCAAATGTCCCACAATCAACTTTTACTGACTTGGCTTGGTCCGTGTTGATTTTGGAACAGACCTCAGTGCCATAGAGTTACATACTGATCTACAAGGCTTGGATATCCCAGCTCACTCAAAAAACGTGACTAAGCACCTGAGGGGAGTTTGTGTCATGATAGAAACAAGGATGCTCTCATCAGAAGAAGAGGGAGTAGGTACTAGACATGCACACCTGACATCCACTGAAATTGGTGATACCATGTGTTAAGTAGATGAGAAAACCAAACAGAGGAGGTAAAAGCACTCAACGTCTTCCTGCTAATTTGGCACAGGTCTGAGAACAGGGCCCAAATCCATGTGCTCAGACTTCAGTGCTATTTGGATGATGTTGCCTTTCCTGTGTTTGATATCAACAAATAATTGGGTATCTATATAAGGTTCTGCTTTTTAAAGTAGCTTAAATTTTAGTTGGAAAACAATAAGCTTCTTTGTTGTTTTTGTTCAATGGCTAAGACATGTCTAACTCTTTACAATCCCCTGGAAAACAGCATGCCAGGCGTCCCTGTCCTTCACTATCTCCCAGAGTTTGCCCAAACTCATGTCCATTGAGTCGGTAATGCCATCCAACCATCTCATCCTCTGTCACCCTCTTCTCCTCCTGCCTCGATCTTTTCCAGCATCAGGGTCTTTTCCAATTAGTTGGCTCTTCACATCAGGTGGCCAAAGTATTGGAATTTCGGCTTCAACCTCCATCCTTCCAATGAATATACAGGATTGACTTCTTTTAGGATTGACTCGTTTGAACTCCTTGCAGTCCAAGGGACTCTCAAGAGTCTTCTCCAGCACAACAATTCCAAAGCATCAATTCTTCAGCCTTCTGTATGGTCCAACTCTCACAACTGTACACAACTACTGAAGAAACTATAGTCAAAGCACCTTTATGGACAAAGTGATGTCTCTGCTTTTCAATACACTGTCTAGGTTTGTCATAGCTTTTTTTCCCAAGGAGCAAGCATCTTTTAATTTCATGGCTGCAGTCTCTGTCTGCAATGAATTTGGAGCCCAAGAATATAAAATCTGTCACTGTTGAAACTTTTTCCCCTTCTATTTGCCAGGAGGTGATGGGACCAGATGCCATCATCTTCATTTTTCGAATGTTGAGTTTTAAGCCATCTTTTTCACTCTGTTCTTTCACCTTCATCAAGAGGCTGTTTAGTTCCTCTTTGCTTTCTACCATATGGGTGGTGTCATCTGAATATCTGAGGTTATTAATATTTCTCCTGGCAATCTTGATTCCAGCTTATGCTTCATCCAGCCTGGCATTTCGCAAGATGTACTCTACATAGAAGTTAAATAAGCAGGGTGACAATATGTAGCCTTGAGACACTCCTTGCCCAAATTTGAATCACTCCATTGTTCCGTGCCTGTTCTAACTGTTACCTCTTGACCTGCATATAGGTGGCTCAGGAGGCAGATAAGGTAGTCTGGTATTCCCATCTCTTTCAGAATTTTCCAGTTTGTTGTGATCCACACAGTCAAAGGCTTTAGTGTAGTCAATGAAGCAGAAGTAGGTGTTTTTCTGAAATCCCCTTGTTTTGTCTGTGAGCCAATGGATTTTGGCAATTTAATCTGTTTCCTCTGGCTTTTCTAAATCCAACTTGTAAATCTGAAAGTTGTCAGTTCACGTACTGTTAAAACCTAGCTTGAAGGATTTTGAGAATTACCTTGCTAGCATGTGAAATGAGTACAACTGTATGTAGTCTGAGCATTCTTTGGCATTGCCCTTATTTGGGATTGGAATGAAAATTGACCTTTTCCAGTCCTGTGGCCACTGCTGCATTTTCCAAATTTGTTGACATATTGAGTGCAGCACTTTAGCAGCATCCTGTTTTAGTATTTGAAACAGCTCAGCTGGAATTCCATCACCCCCACTTGCTTTGTTCATAGTGATAATTCCCTAAGGCCCACTTGACTTCACACTCCTGGATGTCCAAGAAGTGTATCGAAGTTTCATAGCCCAGGAAGCAGAGATTTTCTTATAGAAAGTCACATCTTTCTGGGCCTAGGCAGGCAAGAAAGCTGGAGAAGGATGAAGAATGGTTCAAGTAAAGGAAGTACGTGACCGACTAGGAAGACTAAGAAGGTGCTGAATCTGAAAGCTGTCCCATCTGGCCAGATTTGCTAATGTACGAGGTGCTCCATCCTGAAAGGGAGGCTGTGGAGGAGAGCTGGGAATGAGGAGCCAGCTCTCTAACGAGCTGAGCTTTATAAGAGAGATTCACGTAGTGACGCAACTAGTTGGTATTTTAGAATATTTATTCTCAGAGGAGTATAGAGAAGAAATTGCAGTGGAAGGAACCTCAGAGCAGAGAAATGGGGCCTGGGTAAGAGGATCCAGGCTACAGTCTCTACAGTCTGAGCCAGCCGGCAAGGAGAGGCAGAGAGCAGGCCTGTGCCAAGGCCCGCATGTCACTTCCAGCACCTGCAGCGCCAGACCTCTGTGCAGTCAGCCTAAAGAGTGGCACATGCTTCTTTCAGTGTCCCTGTCTGTCACTCAGACAGGAACATATGCCATGAGGTCATAGAGTCAGGTGTCCTTCCTTATTGGTTGCACAACTGGAGAATAGGTTTGTGACAATTTCCTGTCTCCCTTCTTTCTCATGAAAAGAAACATCATTTGTTCAGAGAGGCCAAGTGCCCACAATGCTTCTTCTTGCAGATTTCCTTGCAGTCTATGTGGCCTTGTGATGTATTCTAGCCAGGGAGAGGTCCGTCTACCAGGTGGAGTCAAAAAGAGAAAAAGAGCCAGGAAAAAAATAAAGCCACACATTTTGTTCTCTCTGCTCTCGAGGCTCCTTCCTGTGTGTAAAGCGCACACTGCCTGGAGGTGGAGCCACCGTAAGACCTGGGAACAAAACCCCGACGGTGATGATGATGACGACGGAGAAAGAAAAAAAGGGAAGCTGAGTCACTGCTGACTCAATGAAACTGCCTCACTAGTCCTTACTGTCTCCTGCCAGGGTGGCTCTACTGTGAGAAAAATCAGCGTTTGTCTGAATAAGGCCCTGCAGTCGGTTTCTTTGACATTCAGCTGAAAACAGCCATAACTAAACCAGCCGTTTTCTTTGCCATTTAACAGAGCCCTCTGGTGTTCCTTTTTATTTTCCTTTTTTATTTAAGTAGTGTGTGTGTGTGTGTGTTTAGTCCCTCAGTCATGTCCGACTCTTTGTGACCCCATGGACTGTAGCCTACCAGGCTCTTCTGTTCATGGAATTCTCCAGGCAAGAATACTGGAATGAGTTGCTATTCCCTTCTCCAGGGGATCTTCCCAGCCCAGGGATCGAACAAACCCAGGTATCCCACATTGTGGGCAGATTCTTTACCATCTGAGCCACCAGGGAAGCCCATTAGCTCTTCCCATTGAAAGAATATAATGAATGATCTCTCATTGAACACATAGCGGATCCACCTCAGTTTTCTGGGCAGAGCTTTGTAAGGTAAACATTCAGGGTGATATCCTCAGGGTCCTCTGTGAAGCTGGGTTAATCTGTCTCCAGAAGTATTTGTAGAGTTATTTGGTCCTTTTCCAAGCTCTGGCCATTAATAGTTTTTACTGTCAAAGGGAGAATCAAAGCAAGTTTGATTTATTCAGGTAAATAAATTCTCTCATTTCCACAAACTAATAATGAGGAAAAAAGGAAGACAAGGCTTAACTCACTAATTAAACTTGACCTGTTGTTCAGTCACGTAGACAGGCTGTTTCAAAGACCTAGTCTTATCCTTGGAGTGTTACAGACCCTGCATGAAGCCTCTGGCCCCCCACCTGCCTAATCCAGTAAGAGCAGGATATGTGCGTAATACTCTTCACTCACTCACATGGTTATTGTTTCACTAAACACTTATGAAATGCCTGTACTAGTTGCTCATGTTGAACTGACTCAGAAATCAAAGACGAAAAAGTCCCCGTCCCTGACTCCAGGGAAGGGACAGTGTTCCCAGAGTGGGGACATTTAACAAGCTACCCTTTACACAAACCCTTGCGCGGTGCAGCAGGACAGGGAAGAGGGGTGGGAGGTTCCAGTTGGAGATTAGCAAAGTGTCCTTAGAGGATGCGGCACTTGAGTGAGTCCTGAGTGTGCCTCAGTGTTTGCCAGAGGAACAGAGAAGAGTGTTCACATCAGAAACAGAAAGCCACCCAGTCGGGAATTGAATATGGCACGCGAGGAAGGAGCTGAGGCTGCTTGGATGGAGATGAGGAGCCATAGACACACAGGAAACAGGGACATGATCAAACTCAAATCTAGATGTTAGAAGGGTCATTCTAGGGCTTACCTGGCGGTCCGGCGCTTAGGACTCCATGCTTCCAATGCAGGGGGCATGTGTTTGATCTCTGGTCAGGAAGCTAAGACCCCACATGTTGTTGTTGCTTTGTTGCTCAGTCATATCCAACTCTTGGGGAGCCTATAGACTGAAGCCCACCAGGCTTCTCTGTCCATGGGATTTCCCAGGTAAGAATACTAGCGTGGGTTGTCATTTCCTTCTCCAGGGGATGTTCCCAACCCAGGAATCAAACCTGCTTCTCCTGCATTGGCAGATGGGTTCTTTTCTCCCTGAGCCTCCAGAGAAGTCCCAAGATCCCACATGCCACGGGGCAAAGAAAAAGAGAGAGAAGGATCATTCTAGAAGCATTGACATGGATAGTCATGGGATCTCTCACTGGGCAAAGAGAAATGATTAATTTTTGCCACCCAAGTTTGAGATCATGAGACCTTAAACTTCCAAAAGTAGAGGTTATGTGTCTGAAAATAAGAGCAAATTTTTAAAATATGAAGAGCATAAGTGAAGAAACCTTATCTAATGATGAGAAGCAGGATATAAGGAAAGGTAGTTCCAAGGAAAAGTACCAAATTTCCTTTTGGAATGCTGAATTGATTGTGATTCTCTTCTCTGAAACTGGAAATAGAGAGGAAGGAGTAGGTTTGAGGGAGAAAGGTTTTCAACCTGGCTTTAGACTGGACATGGATGTGGTCCAGTACATAGGTGCATTCGGAGGGAGACAGTTGCCTTCAAGCCCCAGTTCTGAGGGGTGGGAGCTCTGTGGCCCTGCTTCTTCCCTTCACCTTCCTGAGCAGTGATTCCATCTCTAAAAGGAGCACCATCGTTTATTCCTTGTAGAAGCAGTTTTTCCAAAACTGCATGTAAGAGCCTAACAATGTCTCACTCACTTATGGTTGTTACCATCATTACCTTGATGATGAAGTTCCAACATGAAATCCAGGTGAAATTCTTCAGCGGTTGTTGGAGAGCAGAGATATATTAGTGAATCTGTGTTTCTGTACTCCTGGCATTAAGTGAATCTAATAATAAGAGGGATGTGGTGAAGGGCAGGAAAGGACACACATCTGCAAAGAAGGAAATATTAATTTATAAATTGCTTTGTGCCGGGCAAGTTTATATGCATTTTCTGATTTTGTTTTAACCCAATGCTTTTGTCCTGAATTCAACTAATAAGAGAACTAACAATCAGGAATATTAATTGTATTACTCTCTAAAAATGTGTTGCTATGTCTCTGATCAATAACATTAGGATGACAAAAGACATATTATGTGTCTTTGGTCTATATTGTCCTAAGGGCTTTCCCAAAGTTGTACAGCCAGCAGGCCCTTAATAGGAATTGAGTCCTTATTGACAGCAAAGCCAAGCTGACAGTCACCACGCTGGTAGGTGTACTTTCCCCCTTCTCTATTTTTCCTTTGCCCATTTGCCACCAAACCCTTTGATGGGGAAGTTACGCAATCAAACTGGTCCATTGTGCACGGTGGCATATGGTACTGGGAGAGGTAAAAATAGCACAGGCTTGTGACGGAGCTGTCAGCACCCAGTGACGGGCATGGCTGTAAGTGCAAGCGTAATTTTTAGAAGGCCTAGGAAGAGTGTAGTATTTATTCTGGAAAATCAACCAAAGAAGATTTTTTAAAAACGTGGTGGTTCCTTCAGCCAGTAATAAGTGCCCTGCAGCCGTATGTCTCTCCTTCCCGCTTAGGGTACTGCATCCCAGATGCTGTTGGCCTCGGCTGTAGCAGGAGCCGCGACAGCCAAGCCCTCTGCCTCTGCCTCTGCTGAGTGAGCGGGTGAGCTCGCTGCTATGCAGGAGCCAGTGGTCAAGTGAGCGCTTTTTTTTTTTATGTGTCACTCCCTTTATCACATTTTTACCTGCATGACATCACAGAATGGTAAATGGCAGCAACCTTTGACCTTCCTTTGAAGATCCAGAAAGCAGGACGGACATGCAGCTATTCAGGCATCAGAGTCCGCTCTAGCAGCCTCTGTGCACAAGCCGCCTTCAGTGACCCCCGTGCACACGGTCGCCATGGGGGTGTGGGTAGAACTAGTCCATTGCGGTGACTCTGACTCAGTCTTGGGTGAAGCCCCTGAATCTGCATTTTTAACAAATAAACACATATGCTAAGACAGGACTTTCAGAGACCACATTTTGACAAATGCTGACCTACTGTCCTCTCAGATCTCCCTAAGTTTTATAGATAGCTGATTTTCCAGAGAACTTTAGTTTTTAATTCTTGTTCCTCCTGTGTAACCCTAAGCAGTGGAATCAGCCTCTTGACTCTCTGTCTCGCCATCTGTAGTAGAAGCTAATCGTTGTCCACACAAAATCTGACCCTTTGTTTCTTATTTGTAAACAAAAGCATGCATCACTTGTATATTCTATTCAGTTTATAATGCATTTCTCAATGAACTCGTTATTTTTGATGATAACCAAAATAAAAAAAAAACTGCCAGACAGGTTCTCTTTCCAGAAGGCACAAACAAGAAAACAAGGCTTGGAGATTTAAGAACAGCTGGAAAGGGCAAGACCTCTCTTAAGCCTGTATCTTCTGACTTCAGATCTAATTCTCACTTTGTTACATTCTCTGTCACCAGAAGCTTTTCTCAAAATTCTTACCCCAGATGTTTTTAACTAAGAAGCAAAGGCATGCTGAGTTCTTGCAGTGCCCCAGGAAGCTTTGGTCAATCTCAAGGGAAAACGCTGGAATGTTTTCTCTGTTCTTCATAGTAAAGCACCTGACTTCTACAGAATGTTCTGTAGACATTGTTAGGTTTATCATTTGGGCATCTTGGGAGCCCCAGTTTGACCAAAGTATAACTTCTGCTCTAATTCCAATCAGTCTCCTCCCAAGACACATCTTGAATGTGGGCTCCCATGACAGGATTAATTTAAGAGTTTCCTGGCTAGGAACATATTTGTTTTTAATTTAATGTAGAGCCCCGGAGATTACAGTTGACCAAAACATCGCCATGAACCTCTTTCCCCTGCCTTGTAAATCACAAAAATGTAAAGATTATCTCCATATGATTTATACTAAAATAAATTAAGTTCTGAGGTGGTTTTACAGATATAGAAGTATTTATTAACAATTTGGTCCTTATACATAATACGTTGAAAAAGCATATTCCCCAGTCCTTTTATCTTCTGTATCTGTGAACACTGAAGTAAAAAGTTATATTAAGGAATGTGAACATAAAGGAAGCTAAGGCTTTAAGGATTTTATTGTCCCAAGCTTGTTCTTACACAACTGAAACAGAAAATAAAGAAGTGCTTTGAAAAAGAAGGGATATTCAGCTATAATAAAAGTAAGTAAATTAAATAAATTAGACATAGTTCCTCTGTTTGAAGAAAAAAAACAAAACAAGGATCTTTCCTTAGGTATTTACGTTTTCTTTTTCAAGAGAAAAGACCAAAAGTTTAGTTTCCAAATTGCTAAGTCCAAGCAAGAAGAGAAAGAAGCTAGATTCAAGAAAAATTACAATATATCACTAGATTTTTCCAGTCAAAATCTGGGCCAAAATGGAATTGCAGGGAGGCTTCTATTCTACAAGCTATCTAAAATAAATAAAAAATGTCTTAAAAACTTCATGATGCAAGTCTGCAGGAAAAGTGAGAGGTGGGGAGATGGAGGACATTTAGTCCCCAAATCATAGTGTGAAATTCAGAAAAAAATAGTTGTCTCACTTAGGGATAATTGAATAAAACTCACATAAACACCGTTTATCCCTTAATCAGAAAGGTTGTGAATTACTACTATGGCAGTCCTGGTAGACTTCTGCCCACTTCTGCTGGATTCTCTGCCTATGATTCAGCTCAAGCAGTAATCTTCTAGGCTGCTTACTAGATACTATTCGAGCCAGCAAATTGTAAGCATCAATATTCTGTTTCTAAACGGGGGTGCTGTGTATGAGACTGTCCTAAGTAGGTGCAGAAAATACAAGAAAATTATACGAGCAAGTGTCCCAGACCCACTCTTGCTGCTCCATGGTCTTTTCCTCAGTTCCCATCTGTGACTTAGTGGGAAATTCCTCAGGACCAATATAACTAGTTATCCAAAGAGGGAAAAGCTCAGGCATAGTTTTCTGTTGTTGTTCTTGAGCGTGATAAGTTGCGGTTAATGAGAAGTAGATGTAACGTGTTATAGGCCATTCAAACTGTTAGATGTCTGTGAAATGAAAGTTTTTCAGTAGTAATTATTATGGGCATATATCTGGTAGTCCATGTTGTTTTGTAGAAAAATAATTTGAGGTATGCTGCTGCTGCTGCTGCTGCTGCTGCTGTTGCTAAGTCGCTTCAGTCGTGTCCGACCCTGTGCGACCCCATAGACAGCAGCCCACCAGGCTCCTCTGTCCCTGGGATTCTCCAGGCAAGACCACTGGAGTGGGTTGCCATTTCCTTCTCCAATGCATGAAAGTGAAAAGTGAAAGTGAAGTCGCTCAGTCATGTCCGACTCTTAGCGACCCCATGGACTGCAGCCTACCAGGCTCCTCCATCCATGGGATTTTCCAGGCAAGAGTACTGGAGTGGGGTGCCATTGCCTTCTCCATGAGGTATGCATTTATACCAAATAAGGAACATTGGGTAATGTTTTTGGCCAGTTACAAAGAATAAGGTTGGTGACTAGGGGATCTTTTCAAAGGGTGTTGGGATGGGCACATAGTGTATCCACAGTCTTTGTGGTACATGAATGCCCACTAGGGGCACCAACTGCAGAGGACGCTCCCAACAGTCTGATGATGAAGAGAACCTCACTCTCTACCAAGGACAGTGATGCTCAGTGAATGCTGCAAATAGGCCCACCTGTGGAAAATTACCCTCTTCAGGGCTGATATGGATGCAGCTTTGTGATTTAGTCCCTCAGTTGTGTCTGACATTTTGTGCGTCGTACTGCCCCTCGCCAGGCTGCCCTGTCCTTCACCGTCACCTGGAGCTTGCTCACACTCATGTCCACTGAGTCGCTGACGCCATCCCACCATCTCATCCTCTAGTGTGCTCTTCCCCTCCTTCCTCCTGCCTTCAATCTGTTCCAGCGTCAGGGTATTTTTCAATGACTCAGCTCTTCACATCAGATGGCCAAGGACTGGGGCCTCAGCTTCAGCATCAGTCCTTCCAGTGAATAGTCAGAGTTCATTTCCTAGGATTGACTGGTTTGATCTCCTTGCAGTCCAAGGGACTTTCAAGAGTCTCCTCCAATACCATAGTTCGATAGCATCAATTCTTCAGTGCTCAGCATTCTTTATGGTCCAACTGCCACATCCATACATGACTACTGGAAAAAACATAGTTTTGACTATATTTAACTTTGTTGGCAAAAGTAATGTCTCTGCTTTTTAATATGCTGTCTAGGTTTATCAGCTTTTCTTGCAAGGAGCAAGCATCTTTTAATTTCATGGCTGCAGTCACACTGTCCACAGTGATTTTGTAGGCCAAGAAAATGAAGTCTGTCACTGTTTCCATTGTTTCCCTATCTGTTTGCCATGAAGTGAGGGAACTGGATGCCATGATCTTAGTTTTTTGAATACTGAATTTTAAGCTAGCTTTTTCACTGTCCTCTTTCAACTTCATCAAGAGGACTTTTTAGTTTCTCTTTGATTTCTGCCGTAGGGTGGTATTGTCTGCATATCTGAGGTTATTAATATTTCTCTCAGCAATCTTGATTCCAGCTTGTGCTTCATCCAGTCAGTCTAGCATTTCTCATGATGCACTCTGCATTTAAGCAGAGGTACAATATACAGCCTTGACGTACTCCTTTCCAAAATTTGAATCAGTCTGTTGTTCCATTTCTGGTTCTAACTATTGCTTCTTGACCTGCATACAGGTTTCTCAGGAGGCAGGTAAGGTGTCTTAGTATTCCCATCTCTGAAAGATTTTTTCACAGTTTGTTGTGATTTGTACAGTGAATGGCTTTAGCATAGTCAATGAGACAGAAGCAGATGATTTTTTGGAATTCTCTAGCTTTTTCTGTGATCCAAAGGATGTTAGCAATCTGATCTCTGATTCTTCTGCCTTTTCTAAATCTATCTTGTACATCTGGAAGTTCTCAGTTCATGTACTGCTGAAGCCAAGTTTGAAGGATTTTGAGCATCAACTTGCTAGCGTGTGAAATGAGTGCAAATGTGCACTAGTATGAACATCCTTTGGCATCGTCCTTCTTTGGGACTGTAATGAAAACACCTTTTCCAGTCCTGTGGCCACTGCTGAGTTTTCCAAATTTGCTGGTGTATTAAGTGCAGCACTTTCACAACATCATCTTTTAGAATTTGAAATAGCTCAGCTGGAATTCCATCACCTCCACTAGTTTTGTTCGCAGTGAGGCTTCCTAAGGCCCACCTGGCTTTGCATTCCAGGATGTCTGTCTCTAGGTGAGTGATCACACCATCATGATTATCCAGGCCATTAAGATCTTTTTTGTATATTTGGTCTGTGCATTCTTGCCACCTCATCTTAATATCTTCTGCTTCTGTTAGGTCAATACCACTTCTGTCCTTGATTGTACCCATCTTTGCATGAAATATTCCCTTGGTATCTCTAATTTTCTTGAAGAGATTCATGTCTTTCCCATTTTATTGTTTTCCTGTTTCCTTACATTGTTCATTTAAGAAGGCTTTCTGATCTCCCCTTGCTCTTCTTTGAAACTGTGCCTTCATATGGGTATATCTTTCCTTTTCTCCTTTGCCTTTTGCTTCTCTTCTTTTCTCAGCTATTTGTCAGTCTTCTTCAGACAACCATTTTGCCTTTTTGCATTTCTTTTTCTTGGGGATGGTTTTGATCAGTGCCCCCTGTACAATGTTACGAACCTCTGTCCATAGTTCTTCAGATACTCTATCTTCAGATCTAATCTCTTGAATCTACTTGTCACTTCCACTGTATAATCATAAGGGATTTGATTTAGGACATACCTGAATGGGCTAGTGATTTTCCCTTCTTTCTTCAATTTCAGTCTGAATATGGTGATAAGGAGTTCATGATCTGAGCCACAGTCAGCTCCTGGTCTTGCTTTGCTGATTGTATAGGGCTTCTTCATGTTCGACTGCAAAGAATTTATCAATCTGGTTTCCATATTGACCATGTGGTGATTCACACTTTGAAGGCCAGTATGATTTGATTACAGAACTTCCACAGGGCTGGGGAAATAGATACTCTGGGAGGACACAAACAGAACCATCTGCACACCAGGACCCAGGGGAAAGGAGCGGTGATGGGACAAGAGGCTAAGACAGTGAGTATTTGGGAGTTTCCTAGGGAGGCTTGGGGATTATCAGGAGAGATCAGTTATTATCCACTCATCTAGTGGCAAGTTGATTACTTTGATTACACCCCCTTTCCATCATGAGGACAGCAAATTTGTCCTCATGGAAATGGATGCATATCACTTATAAGAAATTTGCTTTCTTTGTCTGCACGGCTTCGGCTAGCATTGCTTGACCCCTTCAAAGATTTCTCCATTGAAGTATTTTGTGCAAAATTATCCTGCTAAGGCTAATTCAAAGATCTCTCTTGGTAAATATGTGGATTATTTTCAAGTATCTTTTGATTAGGCTTCCCTGGTGGCTCGGATGTTAAAAATCTGCCCGCAATGTGGGAGACCTGGGTTCGATCCCTGGGTTGGGAAGATCCCCTGGAGCAGGGCATGGCAACCCACTCCAGTATTCTTGCCTGGAGAATCCCATGGACAGAGGAGCCTGGCAGGCTACAGTCCCTGGGATCGCAAAGAGTCGGACATGACTGAGCGACTAAGCACAGGACAATACATCTTTTGATATTGACTTCTAAAATAATTCTACATTAATAAGAGAACAGACTCTGTTTGATTTCAATACGTTTAGACCATGAAATTTTTGCACCTTGTTTTATGTCCCTGGATATGTTTCAGTGTCTCCTAGTTTATAGTCTATGGGAACTTGAATAAAATTTGTATCCTACTGTTGTGTGAAAATTGTATAAATCTCAATCATGTTGAACTGGTTCATAGTGCCTCTCAACTCACTATATCCTTCTACTTTTCTGTATATTCCTTCTATTAATTTTTGAGAGTTTTATATTGAAATTCCAACTAAAAATCTTAATTTATCTACTTAAAAAATAATTGTAATATATAGTTGAACTATATGTTACTTTCTTCTATATTTTTCAAGTCTCCTGTAAATGTATTATCTTACTTTCATAGTTTAAAAAATAAAAAAGAGAAAAAAATCAAAAAACCTTGAATGGATTAAGGTAGCACACAGTAAATCCTTTCAATTGGATAAACCAGTTCAGGGAAAAGAGATAAGAGGTATGGATCACCCACCTTGGCCTGATTGCCTAAGGCTTGTAATTAAGTTGAGAAAATGAAAGCCAAGGGCAGGAAGCAAAGATATACTGTAAATCTAAGAAATGTGTCAGAAAGAATTCTGAACGTGGCTATTGGCACTTGTAACTGACTAAATCAAACATTTGAAAAACTATTAAGGTTTTAAGAGAGTGTATTGCACATGTGCATGGACACACACACACACACACACACACACACTCAAATACATATATGCAACAATTAAAGTGACTTTTGGTCCCTTACTTTCTGGTAGGCTGGAGAGCCAACTGAGAAAGCTGCTTAGTAACCAAAGAGAAAATAGCATCCCAGTCTCATTTCCAGTTAAGGATATTTTATTGTCCAAGGAGGGTAATAAGAAAGAATAAACAATCAAAAGGAGTAGGCAAGAGCTATGGAGAAAAGGTAGAAGGAGGGGCCCTTCTAGAAACCAGAATTACGGTCTAAACTAAAAACGTGCTCCATTCTCCCAATATAAGTGCTTTGCAACATTTTCTAGCATGATTTCTACAGACCAGTAGCTTCACTATGTTTCCCATGCCTCACCTTCCCTGGTGATGAGAAGCATCTGTCCCTGTTCTACCACTGCAGAGAACAGGGATTGGCAGGTGGCGGTTGATGGTGGATGATAACTTGTCTGTTTAGTACAGAGATCTCCAGACAGAAATACATCTGCATGAATAGATGCTTGGAGAGCGTGGACACTGGGTCCATCATGAGTTTTAATAATGAGAATAAACGGCTTTACCCTGGATTTGATCTTCACTTCAAGGGTAAATTTTAATCCGCCTTTTGTTGCTCAAAGGAATTTTTCCCACCTCCACAAGTCCTTGAATTTGTAGACTCTGTTTTGTTTTGTCTCAGCTTCCCAATGAGTTTTAGTAATGGTCATGGGATTACTAAGATTTATTCCAAGGAGAGTCATGACTTTGATGACTTTGTGGGACTCTACTTTGGCAAAGAGTTACTGTATGTTTTATTGCTCAAGAGAGAGGAACTCAAATGGTTAGTGACCAGAAAGTCACTAGTGATGATGTAGTGATTAGTGATGAGCCCCAAATAGTGTTTTCCTCCCTTTTGGGCATAAGGATCAGATTATACTTTCTGGCCAACTTGAAATTGCTGTAGCCAATGAAACATCAGCTGACTTCTATCACTTCAGGATGGAAGATTTTATGTATCAGGGCACAGTTCACCACTCCTGTTTTTTTGTGGCGATTATCAGTCTTACTCCACAGGGTGAATGCTGTACTGGTCTGAGTGAGGACCACAGCAAGAGGCGCTTCAACTCACCCCATAATGGACGTGTGGTAGAAGAGAAATAAGTCACCACTTTTCTTCCAAACCGCTAAGATTTAAAATTATTTCTTATTGTCACCTAAAACATTTTCTTATCTATTTATTCCAAAGGAATCATTACCAGACTTGAAAGACTCTGTTTATTTCCTTCCACCACGTATTTTCTCAATTTTTTTGACCTCTCACCTTTTCTTTTTTCTTTGAGGATCCTAGAAGATAAAACACTTTCTTCTCTCAAACTTCAGCTCGTTGAATTATGTCATTACTGGTTACTAATAGCTGCTACTTAACATTTTTACCCCAGCCAACTTGATATTAGTCACTTAGTATGTTTCTAAGTAAGTCTGTTTATTTAATATAATAAGACTCAAACCTGTGAAAGAAGTAATAAGAGTAAAACTGGATTTGAACAGTTATGTGGGGAAATATGCACAGTTAAATGGTACATGCTTATCTCTTAAATCAGTTGTTTAAGAGTTATCAACATTAAGGCAACATACAGGGTGTGTAAGACATGAGTTGTAAGACACATGATTTCCTCAGTCACCCTTACAAGGCACTGAAAAGAAAAACCATCAGAGATTCTTATTTTATTGCCAAGAACAAAGAGTTCTAGGGTCTTCTTTACTTATAATCATCATTCTACTCTAACTAAAGCCTGGAGCATCGATGAAAATAAATGTTTATTTTCTCTTTTCTTTCTTTTCCTAATCAGTGAATTTTATACAGTCATAAGCAGGAGCAGAGGATCTATTCCAATAAATGAACAAATTATAAAAACCAAGTAACCGTGGACTTGATTTTTCTGCTTCTTGAAGGACTAGGAAGTGGGAGATATGGGATCAGGGAGAGGTCTTCTACTGTTTTAATAGATGGAGAGCTGGGGTAAATTTGAGGAGTTCTTTGAGTTTGTGCTTTACAGTCCTTTCTGCATTACAGGGCACAGTGTAAGGGACAGCCATGGTTGTCTGCTGTGTGTCTGGACAACCAGCCTGAGAACCACCTAACTGCAACTAAAGCTAACAGTAGTCAGTCATTTCTGAAAAGACCGGCTAATGGTTCTCTATATATCAGAATCTTCTAGGGAACTTTTCAGATAAAGTGATTACTTGATTGCTTATTAGACTCATTAAAACAGTTTTATTTGCAAGTTCTCTGGATGACTGTTTATTTCTATGTGACCCCCTAGGCTTATCTTGGGGGCTTCCCAGGTAGTTCAGTAGGTAAAGAATCCACCTGCAATGCAGGAGACGTAAATCCGATCCCTGGGTCAGGAAAATTCCCTGGAGGAAAACATGGCAACCCACTCCAGTTTTCTTGCCTGGAGAATCCCACAGACAGAGGAGCCTGGCGAGCTGCAGTTCATGGGGTCACACAGAGAGATGCAACTGCAGTGACTGAGCACACAGGCACACAGGCTTATATTGACATCTGAGGACTGGCCCTTTAGTGAACTCTAGAGTTCAGTGATTTTTAATTTGGTGGTATGTTCTAGATAGCCATATCCACTCACCCCAGCTTCTTTGTTTCCCTACACATCTTGGAGACATACTTAAGGCACATTTTCAAGGTGTCATGTAAATAAATATGCCAAAATACCTGTAAACTCAGTTTACCATTTTGAAGTTCTATTATGACCATGATGCTCATTAAAAATACAGATGTTATATAAATTGCATTTAAACTGGCTTATATCCATGGCAGCTCTCTCTTTATTCAAGGTCAAGGAAACATATGCCCTCTGAAAGCCTCAGTTTCACTCCACAATCTCAGACAACTTCTCCAGGTATCACCTCCTTCCTTCCTTCTCTCCCTGCCTCCCTCCCTTTCTTCCTTTTCTCCTTCCTTCCCTCCTGTGAGCCAGCAGGGTCCTGTCATCCTCTGTTTTGTCTTTTAAACTGGCATTTGCTTTATGCCTCTGTTAGATTAATGGTCCTGTCTTTTGTACCCTGACATTAGCCTTTAATTTCCACTTGGTATTATCAGATGGACAAGTAGTCCACTGTTTTTAGTTCAAAATCTCTCTCT
This sequence comes from Okapia johnstoni, assembly GCA_024291935.2. Lineage (NCBI taxonomy): Eukaryota > Metazoa > Chordata > Mammalia > Artiodactyla > Giraffidae > Okapia > Okapia johnstoni. Next base: position 5,758,283 of record CM044327.1, read on the forward strand.
CTTTTTTGAAGAGACTTCTATATGAGATATTATTATTATCAAGTGGTTAATATTATCCCAAAGAGTTTAGTAGGATGCAATTCTAGTTAAATTTAAGTTGGCTATTATACAAATACCTCTATGGGTTAATGATTCTGTAATATATTCCAGCATTCAAGATGTACTTAAAATAAGTTGCAGTTTTTATAATATCACAAAGTTAACATTATTTTCATTCCCCTTAAGTTTCTGAGGGAAGAAAAATTCATATAAGGATCATCTATAAACAGAATTATTTCCTCTTCTGTTATCTCACAAGGGTAGAACTGGCATGAATTTGAACTGAAACTTGAGAAGTTAAGTAGAAGTTTTTTGTCTTTCTCTCACTTTTCTCTGGTTATGCCCCATTTTTTGACAGTTCATATTTCTGATCGGCCTGGCGTGTGTAAATGACACTCCAGTTGTGGTCTGATAATGGATTAAGGTGTTAGCCCTCCCAGAGTTATTTGTACTTTAATAATAAATGCAAAGGACCACATAACTTTAAGAAATCAAGGTCTAAAACCATCTCATTGGGATGTGATTCCCTGCCCTTCCATGCCTCTCCTGCATAGTGGTCCCTCCCCTCTTGTGGAGCAGGAGCTTTGATGGAGCTGGTATGCTTGCTGCATGCTCTCTGAATGCCGGCTGCACTTTCTCCTGATGGATGCTTCCACTGCAGGCCTGAGCACAAGGTTAGAGCCAGGTGATTGTAGTTCATAACCCATAGCACACAATTACCTGACAGTGCTCTATCAGAATAAAAGATAGTCAAGAGACATTTATGCCACCCTTAAATATATTAAGTTGTTAAAGCATATAAAAATAACACTTTAGCTAATATTGCTTGCAGTGTCAGGATGCAGATATATAGAGACAGTTCATATTTTACATTTAATTAATGTGCAATGATAGGCTGGTTTCTCCATAATTGAATAACTGAGTCTTCTGATATGCTTTGGGTCATAAGCTTGAATGGCCTTGTTCAGATTACTTTAACATATACCTGCTCATGCCCCCCTTTTTTTTCTTTTTGCACAGATATGGATGGTTTAACAGAGTAGATAAATGTCAGGGAAGTCCTTTGGTTATGAACGATGAGTCACAAAATGGTTATGGACATCGGAGGTCATTTATTGTGGTTCTAGGGCATTTGAAACTGATCATTAACATAATATGGTTGTGAATCTTTCTGATTTTTACATGTGAGGAATTAAATGGTAAGAAGACCATCAAAGTCCTTTTCACTTTCACGCTTGGCTACATAAAGGAATCCTACATAAAATAAATTCAAATTTTATGGCTTAAGTTTTGGGGATAGTTAGTATTTTATAATGATGCTTACCTTCCATGATTACAAAGACAGGCAGAGATATACAACCAAAAATCAAACCTCTATTTTGTATCGAAGGATCCATGTTAAAAAGGTGATGATGTTCACCACTAGTTTTCAAGCAAAACCAGTGTGCCAACCATTGTACATCCTTTATCTCATTTAATCCATTTAAAGCACACCACGAACAAGATATTCACATCCCCATTTACTGAGGCTCTTAAAGGCTAATTTGCCTACTTTTAAGCTGAAAGTGAAAGTCACTCAGTCGGGTCTGAGTCTTTGCAACCCCATGGACTGTACAGTCCATGGAATTCTCCAGGTCAGAATACTGGAGTGGGTAGCCTTTCCCTTCTTCAGGGGATCTTCCCAACCCAGGGATCGATCCCAGGTCTCTTGCGTTGCAGGCGGATTCTTCACCAGCTGAGCCACCAGGGAAGCACTGTTAAGCTGAGGATTTCCTAAATCCAAAGCCCACACGTCTTCCTCAGTGCCATGGTGCTGCCCTCACTGTGGAAGCATCATGGAAGGGGCACCCTGAGACCTTTAATTGCGCTCACCCCCAGGCTGCTTTCCAGCTGGCTCCTGGCCCTTCACTACCCGCTTCACTGGGCAGGGCAAGCTTGGCTTGAAGTGATGTTCCTTGAGAGCAGTTGGCTTCTGTTAGCCAGGTTCCTGAGAGCTATTGACTTCAACCAATCTTTCCTGCTTGTAACAGATAAACACAGCCTGAGATAAAACCTTGTAGGAAGAAATATGCCATTTATATACAGATTGTTAAGAAGCATGTACTAGCTATTCATTAATACCATGCAAGTTATGTTTTTATAGAGAAAGTACAACCAAAATTTCATGGACATCCACCCCCAAAGCTCCTCTGAGACTAACACATTTAAAGCAAACAATTTAATGAGTGAGTGAGGTGTTGATACATTTTAGAAACATTCATAAGTCTGTGTTTTCAGAAGAAATTCAGAATGGGAGCATCTCACATATCTAAATTCTGTAATCACTCTAAACTGAATGGAGTGAAATTTAGCAGAAAGTTTTATTATCTGGAAAGACCTTTGACATTTCCTCTTGTAAAAACCCTTACTCTAACTTTTATATCCTTGGGAAGAACGTTTTCAGGCTGATTTATCTATCAGTTGTTTAGACAGCTTCCACATAAGTTTTACTTTCCAGATAAACACGGTTACCTGTTGCCTTGATCTTACTTCTTCTAATAGTCATGTTATCAACCTCGCCCTCGTCTTCTACATAACGCAGTATAATCCGTCACTCACCTTTTAAGATGGGCTTCCTGATGACCTCGGAGTGACCCTTTCTCTCAAACTAGTTTTGTTCTTTTTGCAAGTTACTGTCCAACAATTTTTAGCTTGAAAATATGAGGATAGCCTTATTTGATTTGGTATATGTTAAAAGCACACCAAATAAATTTTTTCTGTAACTTATCAAATGCACAGAGAATATTGCATAAGTATTTCAAATTTGAGTGGATGAGGCCATGCATTTTAAAAAACACTATTTTGAAAGTTTTACTTTATTTGAAGGCTACAGTGATATAATTTAAATCATTAGATCCCTGCAGAGATCAAGTATTAAATTTTGCATTACTTTACAGGTGCAAATGTTATGAAAATAGCTTTTACAGATATAAATTTTAGAATTTATTAAAGACCAATAAATCCACAGCAATAGCAAGACAACATGAAAATAACATAATTTCACATCTGTTGCACATATATGCACACAGTATCATATAATGCATATACATGCATATGATTATAAAAGGACATTTATGTCACATGTGTTTGATTATATGTAAATTTTTGAGGTCTTCCTAATAGAGGCAGAAGGATGTTGTTTTGCACTGAGTGCAATTTATATCAAGTTATGATATATATATATGATATTGAATTTGACTTAACATATCATGCCTCCTATTATAATGCTCAAATCTTGGAAGGGTTTAACAGATTTTGCTTTGGTAATAGATGGAAATGATTGTTTATAAACAAGACAAAGCTCTTAGTTCATTGCTAGATATGGGACAATGTGAATGGAGAATGAATAAAAAGAAATGATGCCAGCGGATTCTGAAAAAAGAGGTAGAATATCTCAAAATGTAGCATTTAATATAATTTTATGAGAATTGTCATAGAGCTCAGCTTTCTGTCTGAACAAACGTTCAATTTAGGTCTCAAAGAAATTCTCACTGAAATGTTTAAGATGCTTTTGACTTTGCTGAAGCACACCAAATGCTGATGGGAGAGAGAATGTAGCATGTTTTTGCAAAACAGGCACTTGAAATGGGAAGAAAGATACCTGCAGCAGTTTCTAAGTTGAATATTGAGTAGTGAACACTCTGCAGAATGTGATTAATGGACAGTTCCACTTTAGAATGACAGTGATTTAAATTAAACTTTAATGTTCACATTTGCACAAAGATTTTTCTATACCAAGAGTAGTCAAAGCTAGGTTTTAAAATATATGGCTGTGTATATACATGTATTATACACACCCCCCACACACACACACACGCACACACACACACACACACACACACACACACACAGTTTTTCAGTTTTCCCCTGCTATCCCCAAGTAGAGCATTCTCAAACCCAGCTCTTCCACTTATTAGCTGTGAGCAAATACTTACTTTCCTGAGTTCCTCTCTTTCAAAATGTTACATTAAAGAGCAGCCTACCTCACTGTATTATTCTGAGCAGAGCACCAATAGTTAGCCCTCACAAGTATTAAGCATTGTTAATACAACTACCACATGATCCAGCAATCCCGCTTCTGGGTGTAAACAAGAAGGAAATGGAAGCAGACTCTCCGATATTTCTGCACCTCGATGTTTATCACAGCGTTACTCACTGTAGCCAAGATATGAAAACAAACTTAGGGGTCTCTCTCTCTCTCTCTCTCTCTCTCTCTCTCTCTCTCTCTCTCTCTCTCTCTGTCTCTCTCTCTCCCTCTCTCTCTCTCTCTCACAGACACACACACACACACACACACACACACACACACACACACACTAGTATATTATTCAGCCATAAAACGTAAGGAAATCTTGCCGTTTGCAACAGCATGGAGGGAACATGAGGGCATTATGCTTAATGAGATAAGCCAGACAAAGACAAATATTGTATTATATTACATGTGGAATCTAAAAAAGCCAAACCTGTAGAAACAGAGTGTAGAATGGTGGTTAACAGGTGCCAGGGGTGGAGGATCAGGGAGATGCTGCCAAAGGGTATAAACTTGCAGAGAGAAGATGGAGAAGTTCTAGAGGGCTAATGCACAAAGCAGTGATTACAGTCAACAATACTATATAGTAAACTTCAAAACTACTGTGAGCCAGGTCTTAAATGTTTTCACCACAACAAAAAAGGAATGATAATTATGTGATGTGATAGAGATTTAGCTAAAGGTACAGCAGTAATCAATCTGATTTCAGTATTCATCATCTGGTGATGTCCATGTGTAGGGTCTTCTCTTGTGTTGTTGGAAGAGAGTGTTTGCTATGACCAGTGCATTCTCTTGGCAAAACTCTGTTAGCCTTTGCCCTGCTTCATTCTGTACTCCAAGGCCAAATTTGCCTGTTACTCCAGGTATCTCTTGAATTCCTACTTTTGCATTCCAGTCCCATATAAAGAAATGGACATCTTTTTGGGGTGTTAGTTCTAGAAGGTCTTGTACGTCTTCACAGAACTGTTCAACTTCAGCTTCTTTGGCATTAGTGGTTGGGGCATAGACTTGGATTACCATGATTTTGAATGGTTTGCCTTGGAAACGAACAGAGATCATTTTTGAGATCGCACCCAAGTACTGCATTTTGGCCTCTTTTCTTGGCTATGATAGGTACTCCATTTCTCCTAAGGTATTTTTGTCCACAGTAGTAGATATAATATAACGGTCATCTGAGTTAAATTTGCCCATTCCTGTCCATCTTAGTTCGCTGATTCCTAAAATGTCGATATTCACTCTTGCCATCTCCTGTTGGACCACTTCCAATTTACCTTGATTCATGGACCTAACATTCCAGATTCCTATGCAATATTGCTCTTTACAGCATCAGACTTTACTTCCATCACCGATCACATACACAGCTAGGTGTTGTTTTCACTTTGGCTCCATCTTTTCATTCTTTCTGATGTTATTTCTCATTCTTCTCCAGTACCATATTGGGCACCTACCAACCTGGGGAGTTCATCTTTCAATGTCACCTCTTTTTGCCTTATCATACTGTTCATGGGTTTCTCAAGGCAAGAATACTGAAGCAGTTTGCTATTGCTTTCACCAGGGATGAAGACCCAAGATGGGAGCTGACTGTGGCTCAGATCATGAACTCCTTATTGCCAAATTCAGACTTAAATTGAAGCAAGTAGGAAAAACTGCTAGACCATTCAGATATGACCTAAATCAAATCCATTATGATTCCACAGTGGAAGTGACAAATAGAGTCAAGGGATTAGGTCTCTTAGACACAGTGCCTGAAGAAATATGGATGGAGGTTCATGGCATTGTACAGGAGTCAGTGATCAAGAGCATCCCCCTAAAAAAAGAAATGAAAAAGGCAAAGTGGTTGTCTAAGGAAGGCTTACAAATAGCTGAGAAAAGAAGAGAAGCAAAAGGCAAAGGAGAAAAGGAAAGATATACCCATTTGAATGCAAGAGTTCCTAAGAATAGCACAGAGAGATAAGAAAGCCTTCCTCAGTGGTCAATGCAAAGAAATAGAGGAAAAGAATAGAATGGGAAAGACTAGAGATCTCTTCAAGAAAATTAAAGATACCAAGGGAACATTTCATGCAAAGATGGGCACAATAAAGGACAAAAATGGTATGGACCTAACAGAAGCAGAAGATATTAAGAAGAGGTGGCAAGAATACAGAGAAGAACTGTACAAAAATGATCTTCACCACCCAGAGAATCAAGATGATGTGATCACTCACCTAGAGCCAGACATCCTGGAATGAGAAGTCAAGTGGGCCTTAGGAAACATCACTATCAACAAACTAGTGGAGGTGATGGAATTCCAGTTGAGCTATTTCAAATTATAAAAGATAATGCGGTGAAAGTGCTACATGGAATATGCCAGCAAATTTGGAAACCTCAACAGAGGCCACAGGACCGGATAAGGTCAGTTTTCATTCCACTCCCAAAGAAAGGTGATGCCAAAAAATGCTCAAACTACCACAAAATTGCACTCATCTCACACAGTAGCAAAGTATTGCTCAAAATTCTCCAAGCCAGGCTTCAACAGTATGTGAACCAAGAATTTCCACATGTTCAAGCTGAATTTAGAAAAGGCAGAGGAACCAGAGATCAAATTGCCAACATCCATTGGATCATCAAAAAAGCGAGAGAGTTCCAGAAAAACAGCTACTTTTGCTTTATTGACTATGCCAAAGCCTTTGACTGTGTAGATCACAATAATCTGTGGAAAATTCTATAAGAGGTAGGAATACCAGACTACCTTACCTGCCTCCTGAGAAATCTGTATGCAGGTTAAGAAGCAACAGTTAGAACTGGACATGGAACAACAGACTGGTTCCAAATTGGGAAAGGAATACATCAAGGTTGTATATTGTCATCCTGCTTATTTAACTTATATGCAGGGTATATCATGCGAAATGCCAGGCTGGATGAAGCACAGCTGAATCAAGATTGCTGGGAGATATATCAATAACCTCAGATAAGCAGATGACACCACCCTTATGGCAGAAAGCAAAGAAGAACTGAAGAGCCTCTTGATGAAAGTGAAAGAGGAGAGTGAAAAAGTTGGCTTGAAACAACATTCAGAAAACTAAGATCATGTCATCTGCTCCCATCACTTCATGGCAAACAGATGAGGCAGCAATGGAAACAGAGGTGGACTTTGTTTTCTTGGGCTCCAAAATCACTGCAGATGTTGACTGTAGCCACAAAATTAAATGACGCTTGCTCCTTGGAAGAAAAGCTATGAACAGCCTAGACAATGTATTAAAAAGCAGAGACATTACTTTCCCAACAAAGGTCTGTCTAGTCAAAGCTATGGTTTTTCCAGTAGTCATGTATGGATGTGAGAGCTGGACTATAAGCTGAGCGCTGAAGAATTGATGCTTTTGAACTGTGTTGTTGGAGAAGACTGTTGAGAGTCACTTGGATGGCAAGGAGATCCAACCAGTCAATCCTAAAGGAATCAGTCCCGAATATTCATTGGAAGGACTGATGCTGAAGCTAAAACTCCAATACTTTGACCACCTGATGTGAAGAACTGACTCCTTGGAAAGACCCTCATGCTGGGAAAGATTGAAGGCAGAAGGAGAAGGGGACAACAGAGGCTGAGATAGTTGAATGATGTCACCGACTCGATGAACATGAGTTTCAGCATCTCCAGGAGTTGGTGGACAGGGAAGGCTGGCATGCTGCAGTCCATGGGGTCACAAACAGTCGGACACGACTGAGTGACTGTACTGAACCGACAGCAGTAATCACATTACAAGATATAAATATATCAAACCAATATTACATATACTTTATACTTACATAATTGTATATGCCAGTTACATCTTATTTTAAAAATGATTTTACAGATCATTTTTTTTCTTAGTAGAGCTTAATTATTTCTATATATATTAAAAATTTCAATATTTGGCCACTAAGGGATTTTTTTAATTTATTTTTGATTGGAGGATAATTACAATGTTGCGTTTGTTTCTTCTATACAACAACATGAATCAGCCGTAAGTTTGCGCGTGTCCCCTCCGTCTTGAAGCTCCTTTCCACCCCTGCACTCCATTCCACCACTTTTGGTCATCACAGAGCACCAGGTTGAGTTCCCCGTGTTATTCAGCAGCTTCCCATTAGCTATCTATTTTACACATGGTAAATGTGTATGTTTCAACGCTACTCTGACTAAGGGGTTTAAAATTTAATATGTTAAGTAAAAATGTATATAACTTTAGTTGCATCTTCTGACACATAACCTGTCATTAGTAGATCCACTTAATAAACAGTTATAGAAACAGTGAATGGAATGTATCATTTGCTACTATGTATTTGATTGCAAAACAGTAAAAGACAATTACACAATCTTCATAGATTTCTGTGAAGCCAGGGTGACCGGATATCTTGTGTGTGGACACAGTAGGGAGCTGAAACATTTTGTTTCATTCTTATATTCACTCTCTCCCAGAATTTCCACCATCTCTTGATTTTGCCCCCCTGGTTATGGGCTGGAAGAGAAAAAGGCACAGTTAGACAGAAGAGAAGAACAGTATCGAGTATACGTTCACTCTGTAGTCACACTTCACCTTGCGTGTTACCAGTCTCGTAAAGCTGAGCGTCTCTCCCTGAGGTTCCTGTGATTGATTGTTCATTGTCCCCAAGTGGCAGTGGGTTACACAGACCAGCCTCTCAGCCCCACGGGTTTATGTAAACACTGATGTGTTTCTGTGTCCTGCAGAGAAATCTCCTTGTTTAGAGTTGTATTCCCTTTGAGTCTCTTTCTCCCTGCTGTCTGAGTGTCAAGTGGAAGGCAGCTCATTAGAAGAGCAGAAGAGGAGACTCACATGACCTGATCCCCTAGCTGCTCTCAGAGTTGGAAGAAAGTGGTCAACTAAAACGAGACAGCTCACAAAAGGGCAAGGAATGTGAAGAATCCCATCTTCTGGAAGATGCACAGAATCAGTGACAGGCAAACTGGAAGACTGAGTTAAGGGAGAAGGAAATAATTAGAGGAAGACACTGTTTGGAGAGGTTGAAGACTTGAGGGGAAACTAAAACAGGTCAGGGAGAAAGTAAACCAGAATCCTCGTGTTATGAGAAAAGTAGAGCAGAAAGTTAAATAAAAAAGCCTGGCAAAGAAGGAAGAGAAATAAAGGAACAAGAAATGAAAAAAATGTTTAAATAGTAAGAAAATAAATTAAAAATCAGGAAAAAAATTGTTTTCAGACTCCTATACTTTATTTTATTTGATTTTTATGTGTGTGCAGAAAGGAAATCTGTATGAAAGCTCTTCTTAATGAAAACCAAATAAGCATCCACATGCAATGATTCCTATGTGCAATCAGGGCATGCTGCACTAACCTTCTCTCATCTTTGGAGGGAGTAGAACAAGCAGAAAAAATTCAAGTCAATAACAGACTTAATATACCCTGGCCTTCAATATATACCTTCCGGGATATTTTGATTTTTTTTTTCTTCTGATGAGCCAGTGAGGAGAGGGATTTATATCTGATGCAACCACTGGCAGCTTGTCTGAGATACAGGAGCATTCAACACCCAGCGGGCAGTGGTGTGGCGGGAGAGGAGCTTGCTGATGGAGACATTTTATGCCCTAAACTCCGACCAGCAAGTGCCCTGGCGCTTGGCCAGCGCCATGGAGGGGCCTGAGTCCCGAGAGCAGACCCTGCCATGGAGCAGATCTTCTTGACGACCTGAGAGAACTGTCAGGTAATCTAACTTGCACTTGGACTTAGGTTTGAGGACAAGCCTCCTTGCATTCAAACATGGACTCTCACTGATGCTTAATGGCCTTGCCAAGAGCTTTTAGCCATTCTATCCTCCTTACCAGGCTTCCCTGGTGGCTCAGCTGGTAAAGAATCTGCCTGCAATGTGGGAGGCCTGGGTTTGATCCCTGGGTTGGGAAGATCCCCAGGAGAAGGGAACAGCTACCCACTCCAGTATTCCAGCCTGGAGGTTTCCATGGACTGTATAGTCCATGGGGTCACAAAGAGATGAACACGACTGAGCAACTGTCACTTCGCTTTATTCTCCATACTACTCATGCCTTTCATAAACTTCTATGAGAGCACACACAACTTAAAACTTATTGCTCTTGTATCTGTTTCACTCACTCAGACTGTAATATCCTTTAAAGAAGGAAGCAGACTTTTGTGTCTATCACTGAAGACTCTAGCATAGTACCTGTCACCGAGTAATCTTCTTAAATATATGCTGAGTAAATATCATATATTTTACTTATATTTTAAACTCTTGTGTTATTTCTTAAAATGAAAAGTGTATCCTCAATTGCTCACTCGCTTATATAAAGACGGCATGGACGTAAACACTCTGATATTGAAGTGTAAACTGTGTTCTAATTCATTTCAACACCTCTGAACCACAAAGAGGGCTTGATTCTGCTAGTAATATAAAGCAGAGATAAATATCTAATTATTTTATTATTGTTGATTGAATGGCTACCATCTTCAGGATACATTATGAATCATTTTGAATGAAATCAAAATTCTTTTCCATTTCTCCAGCCTCATCTTCCACTAATTTGCCAGGAACCCCCCCTTACTAAGTACTCACAGCTCCTTCAACCCTCCCCAGGTGCCCTTTTCTGTATGTTTGTGTGTGTCAGACCCTCTGACTTCTCTCCACAGCCTACCTGTCTCAGTTTTCCTTGTGTTTTGAGCTGTGGTCCAGCTTTTAGTGTCTGTATGGACCCTACCGAACCCATTCCCACAGCTTCCAGCTAAATGAGAAAGAGCTCCTCATCAACCCTTTTTTGTAGCAATTCTTACATTTAAAAATTTTTTAAAAAGCCATCATAATAACTTCCATATATCAAATTCAAGTGTGTAATAATTCATAAATCTATGTGATCAAATATGTATATGATCTAATTTAATCCAAACAATAGACTATAATGTAAACCACATTTCATTGACAAGGGAATTTTTCCCCAAAGTCACATAGCTAGTAGTGGACAAATCAGAGAGGGATTGGAAGCCAGTCATGTCCATATGATTCTAGAGCCCCTGTTCTCATTCACCTTGATATTTGCTGTTTGATATATAGACTTCCTAAAGAGTAAGTTCTTTTAGGGCAAGAGCTGCATTTTTTATTTCTGTATCCCTTGTACCTGGTATATCATTTATCATTCAGCACATAGTTCTCACTTTTCCAACCAATAAATGAAAGAATAATTGAGTGCACTCATAGGTGAATGTTAGTTCTGTGGTATGGAAAAGAGGAGGAATAAAAATCCACCAGAATTGTCCTACTTGTCTTTCCATTTGAATAAAACTAGTATTCAAAAAGAAAAAAGAATGCTTTCTTGTGGCTACCAGAATCTACCTCTAACCAAACACTTTTAACACTCAATAATCTGAAGGACAAATAGTATGCAGTTCATGTAGTAATCTTTAAACACTTTATTTCTCCATTAAATAGTCCATTTCTGAAACATAGGCCTAAATCACAAAATCCAGTTAAAATTATTTTCTAGGATATTAATGGACTGTTAGAAAATAACCATCAACAAGGGCTTAAAATATAGACAATATTAAATAAGAAAAACTTATGCTGATTAAATCCTCTTGGACTTTGTTGGTTTTACAGATCATTATTTCTCATTTCCATCCAAATAAAAAAGAATATTTGTTTTCCAATAAGCATTTTTGAAATCTTTGAAATATGTGTAGTTTAGTCCTCAAGTTGGCATAGTACTTTCCATTTCTTTCTTTAAAAAGCATACAGATTAATAAATTCAATGGTCTTAAAGATAAAACTAGTAAAAGCTTTATACGCTAAACTTTAAAATGATAAATTCTACAGGATTTTCTCTTCTTTGACTTTACAAGTAACTTATGTGGGGTATCTACATTACTTTCTTTCATTTTTATTTTTTATTATTTATTTTATAATTAAATATTACTTCTGAGATAATTCTTAATATTCTGTTCTTTAGAAACTAGTGACTGTATGTTTGACAGTTTCATCTGAAGAGTCCACTTTAATTATTTATTTACAAATGTCAATGCATGATGTTAAATTACTGATACAGTAGTAACTCATCGATGTCTATGTTTTGGTTCTGCTATTAGGTGTTTTGATATATTTTAATATTTGCCTACTGCCAGTCAAGCAAAATTATAGCAGAATATTTCCTAAAGGATAAAAATCTTTCCTTTCCTCAAAGTATTTACATTGACAGTTTAGAAATAAGGGAAACCCACACAGTTTGGTTTGCTGGGTCAGTTAGAGCAGGTCAGGGATACTGCATGAACAGATAACCCCAAAATATTAGTAGACTAAAATAAAAAAGGTTTACTTTTATTTCTCAGGCTATGTGTCTAACATAGGACACCAAAGGAGATCGAGTTATCATGGACACTTAATAATATAAGATGATAGCGGCTCCATCTTTTTATGTGTCTCCAATTGTGGTGGCAGGGAAAGAGTAATAATAGCATAGGAGGCAATTTGGTACTACAGCCTGGACATGATACATTTTGTTTTTGCCCATGAACCAGCACTTAGAACTAGTAAAATACACTGCCCAACCTGCAAAGATGGCTGAGAAAAGTGATTATTCCGTATATCATGAAAGATAGGACAAAATATGTATGAATATTAGATATTTTTATTTTTCTTTCATCAGTCGTCAAATTAGACCTCAATGTACATTTATTTCAAAGTTTTTGAGCTCGATACCTATTCTCATTAATAAATCAATTTTATGTGTCTTTTTTATTTTTTAGGCGCCTTCTTGGCATAAAATGCTTTTCTTGTTACTCTGTATCATAAATGAAATGTGAGATGCTCCCAGGAACTTTTTTTTCTCAAGTTTCTGTCTCTACATATGTTTTGTACGTACAGATTCTAGTCCATCCTGATAGCTACATACGAATTTTCGTGTGTGTGGTTTCTTTTGAAACTTAACTTACTTCCATAAGGTCTTCACTCCAAATTCACTGTCTCAGTGAAAACTTCCCTTTATAGCTAAAATTGCAACTGGCATTTATTGGGATAATGCTTCCTGCATTTATCCATCCTTAGCACACCAGTGTATTTTATTTTTTGATTAATGTCTTTCCTGTACTTATGTGTATATTTCATGAGGGCAGGGATTTTTATCTGTGTCATTCACTTGTAACTCCAATGCCTGTAATTGCTAGATATGCAATAGATATTTAATAAACCTGTTAAATTAATTCACAAGTATTGCTATTTTATATTTATCAAATTTAAACTTCCCCTAGTGACTTTTTTATATTGAAGTTGAAGCTTCAACTCTTTGCAAGTGCTCTGCTTTCCCCCATTTCCCACTATTATGTATGTATAAATATATATATTAATGTATGTATTATATATATAAATTACTGTTTGCTTTATTATGGCTATATAAATATTGGTCACTGATAAACCAATGGAGGATCCTATGATTCAGTCTCTGAGATGGAAAGCAGAAAAAATAGAGGCAAAAGGATGTATGGTAGTTGACTTGGTCCTCTGGGAGGTTCCCTGTCAAAAACATCTCCCTGCCATCTGCCTCTGACACCTGAATTTTTGGCACTGACCACTCCCTTCTTCGTGTTATATACTGCCTTTCCAGCTGATCATCTCTGGAAAAGTCAGCGCTCATGGGCAGGGTGGTGACTCATTTGTCCAAGGACTCTTCATGGTGAATCAGGGTCCCAGGAGACACAAAGCAGTGGTATGAGAGTGTGAGTGTAGTTACTGTCTGCCTGGAAATAGGTGCAGAATTGAGCTGAAGGAAGATCAGAAAACAGTATTTGAATTTTGTCCTGATGTTGGGGGAGGAAGCAGCCCCAGGATGAGCCCCAGTCATTAGATAGGATTCCCAGGTATGTCCCAGAAATGCATAACAATAGGCTCCTAGAGCTGGGAGGTGCTTACAGAGCCTAGTCACCCAGCACCTCCTTCTACAGAGAAACGGGCTTGAGGTAGCCCAACACCACATAGCTGGAAAATAGCCGACTTGCTTCCAGAACCTCTTTTTTCATTCTCCCAGTCTATTTCTGAATATTCATTGCTGTCTGTGTTGGCAAATCCAGCTCTTGTCTCTAAAATCAGCAAAGTCTACTCTTGCAGAGTGCATGCTTCCTTCCAGTTTTCCTCCCAAGAGATTAAATTGCGTGTGTCAGCTGTCCAGTGATGCTCTTAGCAAACTCCAGGCACGCGCCCCCCCTCTCTCCACTACAGTATCTAGCTACTATCCCGCAGATGAGTAGTGGCCGATGAATAATGGTCTTTTCAGCCTCCAGTGCCTCAGCTTGCATTGCCTGACAGTGGTTTCTCTCCATCGTTCTTGCTTTTCAGCTCTCTAATTGCTGTTAAGCCATTTTTAATGCCATGTAAATGTGTACATGGTTACCATCACATTTAATCTTTTTACATATAATTCACTGTTTTAATTAAGAGGAAATTGATATAGCTGTTAGGTATACTCTAAAAGGGAAAAGAAACCATGGTAAATATCCCACCATCATTACAAGATGATATCAGACAGAAAGTGACACCCAAATCAGATGGTGAGCCCTGTAGAAAGAAGATGAGCCTGTTCTATGTATCAAATTGAAAAAAAAATAAGAAATTGCAATAAAAAGGGAAAGAAAAAAGATATCTAAACTTGAAAGGTTCAGTGACTGACATTTTATATTCTGCTTTCAGGAAAAGCCTAAGAATTCAACCTTTTAATTAGCTGATTCTCCTAAAGCCTAAGTTCTGCTTTATCATTTATAATCATGTAATCTATTCTGTCTTGAATTATCTGTTAACATGTAACATTTTTTAAGAATTCTGTCTTTTATTGTTAATGGAGGGTATCTAGATGTCACTTTTAGTTATAATTTGTCTGATTAAAATGACACAGAAGTCTTGGAAGTGTATTTATCAAAATAAAGAACACTATTTTTGCTATTTGAAAAAGTGATCTGGTATCATATTCTATTGATGTTGTTATTGACATAAGGACAACCTTAGTAAAAATGTTTGCTACACATATTATCTTAAAAATTCATATAAGTAAATTTTCTAAGAATGTGCTTTAGTGTCAAGGATTTTGGAGTAAGGGAAAGAAAAATTGCGTATTACAGAAGATGTAAATGGTA
Organism: Okapia johnstoni; assembly: GCA_024291935.2. Classification (NCBI taxonomy): domain Eukaryota; kingdom Metazoa; phylum Chordata; class Mammalia; order Artiodactyla; family Giraffidae; genus Okapia; species Okapia johnstoni. The sequence goes on from CM044327.1 coordinate 5,773,493, forward strand.
GCAGTGCCCCAAGGCTGACTTGAAATAGTTACAGTATTTCCCTGAAAAGCTAATATGGAACTTTGAGTCAAGCTTTGAGAATTTTAATTCTGTTTTTGTCATAACATGCAGCGGCAAAGAAATGAATTGTGTCTAAGTTGTTCATTAATGCAACCGAAATAGCTAGACTGACCTCCAGATAGCCTTCTGGCCAGCTATGGAGGCAGGCCTTTACATCTAGACAGTAACTTAGGTGCTGCCTCATTAAATCACTAAGCAGTGGTTTTATATCCTATATAAAAACATCCCAGGGCTCGGCTTGCTAAGACAGAATGTCGATTTTCTTAGTTTTTATCCATCCATCTAGGCCAGAGTCTTGTATTAAGTGATGGTCTTTCAGTGTTTGCTGGAAGAACGAATGAATCACTGGTAAAAACAATAACCATAATTTTCTCTTGAATTATGAACCTTTGGATTTTGTGCTTGACCAGTATGAATAACTGAGGAATTATTCAGTGTAACTCTTTCAATGTATAGTTGATAACACAAACCACTTTCTATTAGACTACAAAATTGTCAGCATTGTAAGAGAGATTAAATAGTATGAAGGACTATAAAGGAAAACATAAAAAATTAAAATCCTTCACATAGATTTAAAAGAGTGAGACAACTGAAAATTTTCTGTTCTGCCGTTTTCTAAAAATGAGCACAAAGTTAGAAATTAACATCAAAATCTCTAAGACCAGGTGCAAGCATGTTGGTAACAACCGTTGAGGTCATGTCTGACTTTATAGCACTAGTTCTTTTTTTGTGTGCATGGAAATGTGCTACTTTATCTAAAACAGATGCTTACCTCAAGTCTACTTCATTGTTGTCAGTTGTGTTCAACTCTTTGCAACACCATAGACCACAGCACACCAGGATCCTCTGTCTTCCACTATCTCCCAGAGTTTGCTCAGATTCATGTCCACTGAGTCAGTGATGCTATCCAACCATCTCATCCTCTGTAGTCCCCTTCTCCTTTTGCCTTCAATTTTTCACAGCATTGGTATTTTTTCCAATGAGTTGGCTGTTTACATCAGGAGGCCAAAGTATTGAAGCTTCAGCTTCAGCATCAGTCCTTCCAATGAATATTCAGGAGTAATTTCCTTTAGGATTGACTGATTTGATCTCCTTGCAGTCCAAGGGACTCTCGAGAGTTTTCTTCAGCACCGTAATTCAAAAGCATCAATACTTTGGCACTGAGCCTTCTTTGTGGTCCAACTATCACATCCATACATGCCTACTGGAAAAGCCATAGCTTTGACTTGATGGACCTTTGTGGGAAAAGTGGTGTCTTTGCTTTTTAATATGCTGTCTAGGTTTGTCATAGCTTTTCTTCCAAGGAGCAAGTGTCCTAATTTCATGGCTACAGTCACAGTCCACAGTGATTTTGGAGCCCAAGAAAATAAAATCTGCCAATGTTTCCACATTTTCCCCTTCTATTTATCATGAAGTGATAGGACTGGATGCCATGATCTTAGTTTTTTGAATGCTGAGTTTTAATCCAGCTTTTTCACTCTCCCCTTTCACCTTCATCAAGAGGCTCTTTAGTTCCTCTTCACTTTCTGACTTTAGAGTAGTATCATCTGCATATCTGAGGTTATTGATATTTCTCCAGGCAATCTTGATTTCAGCTTGTGAGTCATCCAGCCTGGCATTTTGCATGATGTACTCTGCATAGAAGTTAAAATAGCAGAGTGACAATATAGAGCCTTGACGTACTCCTTTCCCAATTTTAAACCAGTCCACTTTTCCATGTCTGGTTCTAACTGTTGCTAACTGTTGTTACCTCAGTCTTACTCTATTGAAAGTCATTTGTTTTGTGCTTAGTTTTTAGCACTGTATTTATTCTTACTTTTAAAGTTTTTTTTGCTAGTTCTTAAACAGTTCAGTATATACAGTGCTAATATCTGGCACATTGTCTGAAATGAAGATGGGAAGATTTTCTTTTTTCCAATTATGTTCCTAACAATGTGATTATATATTAATGAACTCATAAGTTTTGGTTAAACTCCACAGTTTTCTGAAGTACTAGAATATGTATGGGCTTCTCTGGTGGCTCAGACGGTAAAGAATCTGCCTGCAAAGTGGGGTACCTGGGTTCGATCCCTGGATTGGGAAGAACCCCTGGAGAAGGGAACAACTACCCACCTCAGTCCCTGAAGTCAAGAGTCAGACACAACTGAGTGACTAACACTTTCACTTTTTTCCCACAGGATATCTATATCCTCCATTAGTCACACTAGTTAAGCCTAAATTAGTTAACGTACATCAACATCAAATACAATGGACTCCCCACCGAATACCCTTGAATTAGTAAATAATACATCCACAAGACTGACCAATCTATGGTCTTAGAAATCAGGATTATGGTTACCCTTAGGGGAGAGGTGGGAGTGAATTGTCCTAAAGGCCGTTTCTGAAGTAAGAGTAAAGTTTTGTTACTTGACCTGAGTTCTAATTACATGGGTGCATTTTGCCGAAATTTGTCCTGCTATAGAGTTGTGATTCATGCAATTTTGTATACTTCCATTAAAAGTTTACATAAAAATTAGTATATGCACAGCTGTTTGCAAAAGCTCTTACATATTTAGCTTTTGGAAACAGCAGTAATGAATGCTGTAAGATCTACACTTAAAAGTCTGGAAATGCTCATCATTCTCTTAACCTGGTGAACCAGAACTACTCATTGCCTTGTATTGACTCCCCAGCATCTGCTTCTATAAATGGAACTGATTTTTTTTTTCTTCAGACATTGCTATTTATTCTTATGGCTGGATCTGTGATCGTGGTCAGTGGCCAAGAGTATCAGGGTAGCATTTATCAGTGTGGCATGTAGCATACAGGGCATGTATCAGTGGTAGCCAGTCAAGAGGAGTGAAGTCAGGGGTTAGTGACTAAACTATGTTTCACATCTTTTGCTTTCACCAGTTAAATTTGGCTTTTACCTAACAAATGGTTCAGTTTGAGTGGGAGTTTCAATTTTGAATGAGATGTCTCCAACTAGTAAGTAGCTGTTAGTTGCTAGGATAGGATGGTAACAATAGTATTCGCCCAGCTGATGGACAAAAACCAAACACACATGGTTAAAATTACACCAGTCATTCAACAGATAAAGAGTTTCCCATTCCAGTGTATATATTAAGTGCCTTGGATACTGACAGAAAAAGCGTCTGCTTAAATTAATTCATGAAGTGATACTTCTGGACCACCAACCCAGATAATATCTCTTCAGAACAGAAAATTAATCTGTGCTTTCCAACTGTTTGCGTTATTGCAGTGTGAAACCATCATGTTGGTTACAAAATCCAGATGAAAGACAGTGATGGCCATGCTTCAGTCCACCACATTTGTAATTTTGAATATTTGTGTTTGATCATTCAATTGGCCTCAGGCATAAGAAAGCTATTCTAATCATATTGGTATTTGATAAACAGACTGAGAAGTTTGGCTCTGGGTATAAAGTCTGGCTTCTTAACCTGTTTTCAGAGCATTTATGGTGTCACAATATCCCAGTCTTGAAGAAGATATAAGAGAAGGTATGAAATATAAAGATGTGAAAGACAATGTAAAAGAAAAAACTTTGTAATGTCAAGGAAGTTAGCAGCTTGCCGTCCTACTCTTCTCTTCCCTGCAGCCCTGCTGTTTGTCCTATTACCTTTTAGATGTCAGTAATGCCTGATTTGTCAGCCATGCTTTATGTAGATAATCCAGTTCTGGCCGGTTTGCACATTTGGGCATGGATGCAGTGAGTGCTAAAAACATGATTTTATAGATATAAATGAGGGTAAAGTGAAAAGGATAATGTTACTTATGAATAAATTAATACACCCATGGAACCTCACCCAGCCAGAATGGAAACACAACTCTAGAACATCATTGAAAACTTAGTGTAATAAATAAAACCTGAGCATTGTGAGTTAGTTTGTATTATACAATCAAGTGAAATATACTCTTTATTTTGGTAATAATATAAATATATGAGTATCCAGAAATGCATTTTCAATATTTCAGTCATGAATGTATATCATATTATTATTAATATCACCATTTTAAAGTAATTCCCAAAGGAGAAAATGAAAAGTAATACAAGATCAGAATTCATTGCTATTTTCCAATCTTTGGCAAAGGAAAAAAGAATGATTCAAATCACTAGCTTTAGTAAATACATTGTTTGTCTTCTTTTACTGGCTTGAAATTCTCTGTACATTTCCCGGCAATATAATATTTTGATTAAATCTGACATATTCCCTAGAATTTACAGAGAATTATGTACCAATCACAGTTATTCTTAATGTATCATGTGCCAATATGCCTTTGATTTTTGAGTCATGAGTAACAATCATATCATATTCTTACAATGAAAATAAAGTAGTATTAAAAAACTAGGTATGCATTTTAAAACAACATGTAATATTTTACATCTAAATATCAAGTTTTCATTCAAATTAAACTCTAGCTAATGTAGAAAAAAGAAGTGTATACATATGATCTAAATTTTCCAAAAGAATTCATGCACCAACAATGGATGCTGTGAATAAATTTGGATTATTCTTTGTCTGGGATTATGTCGATTTTGTTTGGCGTATTGTTTAAGGAAGGCGAGTATGAATTAGACAAAGTCCTATTTCATCTGTGGGCAGTTAAGACCTGGGTTGAACACTGTAAAATGCTGTACATTAGGTCAATCAATACTCGGGAGGCAGAACCGGTACCAGTGAATAGTAACCATTTTGGCTGAATTCTCTGGGTCAATGTCAGTTGCCCATGTAGAAATATGCTCATGGTGTCATTAATCTCAGGAGCCAAGACATTAAATATTTCTTGAAGGCATCACCGCTGCTGCTAATATCCCATAAACTTTGTAGGAAAGTTTCCAGAGGCTCCTAATTACACCTTACCGACCTAGTAGTTCTCTTACCTCTCCAAATACTTGATTTCCACGGAGCAAACAGTCAGTACTGACTGAAGCATTATCTACGCACAACGAAGTCTTATGTCGTGAACTTTTAGACCTGAGGTATCCTAGGGAATGCTTTGACAGTAAATTCAAAAAGCCCTATTAATTATACATAACAATGCATCATATAACACAATTGGTTCTGGAATTAGAATATGAATTTTTCTTTGAGAAGAGACTAGTGCTTGTTACTTGTCAATTGTCATAAAGAGCAGGTAAATAAATTATTTCACAGACTATTTATAAGGAATCTAAATGTATTATCATATAGTTGTATATCAGTAGTAATGAAAAAGCATATTTGTTTCTCTTTAAATAGCTATCACTATTTTAATTTATGCATTTCACTTGCACTTCGATTTTCTCATTTGTTAAAAAAACCAATCATTTGACTAGCAGATTCAAAATATCTTTCCTATTAGACCCCTTAAAATCATGCCACAAAGATTATTTCCTTCTGGATTCCTCTATTTTTACGCTGTCATTGATACATTAAAATGACAATCTTATCTTAGATTTTTATTTATTGAGTAAAGAAATAAGTGTATGGAAAGTTACCGAATAAATGATATTCTCACACTTTGGAAGCCTGCCAAGCATGCTTTTAATTCAAACTATATTCAGAATGTGTGGGACCCTAGTACTATATTTACGTCATATGAAAATGACCTCTTCCTGATTTGTTCCATGCCCTGTAAATCTGAGAAAGGTTGAAACTTCATTTTCTAATAACTAAGACTTCCTTTGTGTGAGTTTCCCAGAGTCGTGGGTCGTATGTGTATATGTGTGTGTGGTTATATATCTATATCTATCTATCTATCTATTAATATCTATCGAGAGAAAGGAAGACCCAACAGTAACCATGATAGGAAAAGGAATGTGCAAAAAAATAGAAACAGACATTAGTAGATAGAAAATCTATTAGAGTAGGGGTTAGAGACCTGGAGCTTGTCCCAGCATCACTGTGGTCAAACTTTATGAACTCCAAGAAACCATCCTTACATGTTTACATGTTTCATACATGTGAGATGACAATACACTCTTTATCCGAGGCTGCAGATTCTGTTTCCCAAATGTCCTCATTAGGTTCTCTCAGAAATCACTACTTTTTAATGAAAAATTCATCTTATACCTCTAAATTCATTATAAATCTTTTGGTTAGGAATGCAATGAGGCAAAGCCTACAAGTGTTAAAAAAAAAAAACAACTATCAATGATGAGTTGGGTTCTGATATCATGTTGGAATAAAACATAATGGGGAGGGGTTGGGAGGGGGAGCACATGTGAATCCATGGCTGATTCATGTCGATGTATGGCAAAAACTACTACAATATTGTAAAGTAATTAGCCCCCAACTAAAATAAAAAAATATATATATATATACTAGAAAAAAAAAAAAAAAAAAAAAAACATAATGGATTATAATCATTGAAACCTCCTCAGGTGTTTTTCCACTTCTAATTTTCATAGTATTAATGCTTCTTTCTCATGCATGTCATACGCATTTGCGTGTTACTATCATTAGTTTTGGTTTTGGTCATAGTTCATACTAACTCAAAGTATTTCACTTAACCACATCTTATCATGTCCCCGTATTTTACACTGTGGAAATTGTGACCCCACTTACTGTGTTATCACAGAGATATAAAGTATTTGCTTAAATAATAAATATTTTTAAATGATTAACTCAAAAAATGAGTAAAACCTTGCCTGTGAAACTCAGAGGTGTTACACTTAGCATAAAATTTAGCATTAAATTCATTTTATACGTCTTTTAGTGTTTGTGGTGGTGAAATGCACACTTAACACTACAGTGTATTCAAAGATATGTAGGAAGTGAAAGGTGAAAATATCAAGTACGGAAAACTTTGGTTAAAATTTGTATCTAAATAGGAAGAGTGAAATGGGGCAGTGGCCAGAGTGGACTTTGGGGGCATACTTACTGAGCTTAGCTCTTGCAAAGACCTCTCGCCATTCTCAGACACTTTTCCCATCTTCGTGTTTACATGAGATAATTCACAGGAAGCACATCTAACACTATGAACATTCACTACAGGTTGGTTCAGTGGTTCACACAAATTGCCCTGGGAGTCTTTGGCTGTTGATGAGATTTCTATAGGCTTCTGTAAAATCAAAACTGTATTAATAAAAATATAAGGATATTATTTACCTTTTTCACTCTCTTTCTTAAACTCTGGGGAGTGTTTCACATACTATTTGAGGTGTGAAATTATGAACATGGAAAATATGGAAACAGATATAAAAATTGAATATAGAAACAAGTGTAAGAATTCAGCTCTCTTCAATTTTAGCCAAATAAGATTTGCATAATTTAAAATAGTGCCTCTCTTCTCTGTAAGTATTTTTGTTTCGGAAAATGCAGTTATTTCTATAAATAGCTGCCCTCTAGCCATTGCAGCTTTGTTATTTTTTTCCTTAACTTTTGATCTTTGTGCTTATTGTTCTTGTGTCTGAAATATTCTGTCCTCCACTCTCTACTTGACATTTTTGTCTCCACTTGAATGCCACTTCCTCAGAAAAGTTTCCCCAGACCTTCAACTTGAAGAAACCCTTGATCTTTTCTTACAGTGAGAAAGACATACTCTAATTTCCGACTTATCTTCTTTGTAGCCTTTAACATTTCTAAAAATTATATTGCCCATTTTGTTTCACTCTTTTATTATCTATAATCAATAAATCTCAAAAATATTTATATTAGATGAGATAAATCAAATACAAAATGTCATGTACTTTGTCATGTCATTTATACAAAATTCTAGAAATGTCAGCTATGTAGTGAAATCATTTCCTGTGTCTGGAAATGGGGAGAGGAATTTACTACAAAGGGGTTCAATGGGCCTTTTAGAGTAAGGAGATTCTTTTAAACCTATAGCCTAAGATAATTTCTGAGAAATTATCTCAGACAACAGTGTGTATGCTAAAAGGGCAAAATATGCACTTGGAAAAAAATTCACCTGGAAGCATTAACTCCAAGACTAATCTTAGTAAAATAAATAGATTTTAAAATATGTAGCAGAAATAAATATCCTTTGGCTTCAAGACATCCATGAAGTCATTTCAAAGAGACAGAAAGTCAGATCGGTATTATTTTGAGAGTAACTTACAAAGGAAGAACACAGAAGACAAACATTTTGAGGAACTCTAGAAAAGATGCAGTGCTAAGACTTTGTGTCCATCCAAGTGGTCAAGAAACTATCAATATACATAAATCAGTTGTAAACACTCAAATCTGAAGAAAATGCCCAGCATCACAAGCCCTTCGTGAGAAAGCTACTGTGGGATGATAATGAAGGAATCAATGCTTGGGGAAGCTGGCAAAAGATTGGTTATCTTATTCAGTTCAGTACAGTTGCTCAGTTGTGTCTGACTCCTTGTGACCCCATGGACTGCACCACGCCAGGCCTCCTTGTCTAACACCAACTCCCACAGTTACTCAAACTCTGTCCATTGAGTCGGTGATGCCATCCAACCATCTCATCCTCTGTCATCCCCTTCGCCTCCTGCCTTCGATCTTTCCCAGCATCAGGGTCTTTTCAAATGAGTCAGTTCTTTGCATCAGGTGGCCAAAGTATTGGAGTTTCAGCTTCAACATCAGTCCTTCCAATGAACACCCAGGACTGATCTCCTGATGGACTGGGTGGATCTCCTTGCAGTCCAAGGGACTCTCAAGAGTCTTCTCCAACACCACAGTTCAAAAGCATCAATTCTTCAGCGTTCAGCTTTCTTTATAGTCCAACTCTCACATTGATACATGACTACTGGAAAAACTATAGCTTTGACTAGACAGACCTTTGATGGCAAAGTAACGTCTCTGCTTTTTAATATGCTGTCTAGGTTGGTCATAACTTTTCTTCTAAGGAGTGAGCTTCTTTTAATTTCATGGCTGCAATCACCATCTGCAGTGATTTTGGAGCTCCCAAAAGTAAAATCTGCCACTGTTTCCCCATCTATTTGCCATGAAGTGATGGCCATGATCTTAGTTTTCTGAATGTTGAGTTTTAAGCCAATTTTTCACTCTCCTCTTTTACTTTCATCAAGAAGCTGTTTAGTTCTTCTTCGCTTTCTGCCACAAGTGTGGTGCATTCTGCATATCTGAGGATATTGAAATTTCTCCTGGCAATCTTGATTCCAGCTTGTGCTTCCTCCAGCCCAATGTATCTCATGATGTACTCTGCATAGAAGTTAAATAAGCAGAGTGACAATATACAGCCTTGACGTACTCCTTTTCCTATTTGGAACCAGTCTGGTGTTTCATGTCCAGTTCTAACTGTTGCTTCCTGACCTGCATACAGATTTCTCAAGAGGCAGGTCAGGTAGTATGGTATTCCCATCTCTTGAAGAATTTTCCACAGATTGTTGTGATCCACACAGTCAAAGCCTTTGGCATAGTCAATAAAGCAGAAATAGATGTTTTTCTGGAACTCTCTTGCTTTTTTGATGATCCAGTGGATGTTTACAATTTGATCTCTGGTTCCTCTGCCTTTTCTAAATTCAACTTGAACATCTGGAAGTTCACAGTTCATGTACTATTGAAGCCTGGCTTGGAGAATTTTGAGCATTACTTTACTAGCATGTGATATGAGTGCAACTGTGTGGTAGTTTGAGCATTCTTTGGCATTGCCTTTCTTTGGGATTGGAACTAAAACTGACCTTTTCCAGTCCTGTGGCCTCTGCTGAGTTTTCCAAATTTGCTGGCATATTGAGTGTAGCACTTTCACTGCATCATCTTTTAGGATTTGAAATAGCTCAACTGGAATTCCATCAACTCCACTAGCCTTGTTTGCAGTGATGCTTCCTAAGGCCCACTTGACTTCATGTTCCAGGATGTCTGTCTCTAGGTGAGTGATCACATCATCTTGATTATCTGGATCATGAAGATCTTTTTTGTATAGTTCTTCTGTGTATTCTTGTCACCTCTTCTTAATATCTTCTGCTTCTGTTAGGTCCATACCATTTCTGTCCTTTATTGAGCCCATCTTTGCATGAAATGTTCCCTTGGTATCTCTAATTTTCTTGATGAGATCTTTAGTCTTTCCCATTCTGTTGTTTTCCTCTATTTCTTTGCATTGATCACTGAGGAAGGCTTTCTTATCTCTCCTTGCTATTCTTTGGAACTCTGCATTCAGATGGGAATATCTTTCCTTTTCTCCTTTGCTTTTCATTTCTCTTATTTTCACAACTATTTGTAAGGCCTACTCAGACAACCATTTTGCTTTTTTGCATTTCTTTTTCTTGGAGGTGGTCTTGCTCCCTGTCTCCTGTACAATGTCATGAACCTCTGTCCCTAGTTCTTCAGACACTGTCTATCAAATCTAATCCCTTGAATCTATTTGTCGCTTCCACTGTATAATCCTGTATAATTCCACTATATAATTCCCCACAGAGACTGAGACCGAACTGTGTTTGAGAGTCTCCTGTGGAGGTGTGGGTGAGCAGTGGAAGGGGAAGGGGCTGCAGAGGAAGGGGCTCTGGGTGCAGCAGACTTGGAGATGGCATAAGCCCTCTTGGAGGAGATCACCATTAACCCCGCCATAGAGCTGCCAGAACTTACACGGGACTAGGAAATAGACTTCTGGCGGGCACAAACAGAAACTTGTATGCGCCAGGACCCAGGAGAATGGAGCAGTGACCCAACAAGAGACTGACCCAGACTTGCCTGAGAGTTCAGGAGTCTCCGGTGGAGGCGTGGGTCGGTGGTGGCCTGCTGCAGGATTAGGGGCACTGAGTATAGCAATACATGCATGGGATCTTTTGAAAGAGGTCACCATTATCTTCATTACCTCCACTATAGTTTGGCCCCAGGTAAATAACAGGGAGGGAACACAGCCCCACCCATCAACAGAAAACTGGATTAAAGGTTTACTGAGCATGTCCCCACCCATCAGAACAAGACCCAGTTTCCCCCTCAGTCAGTCTCTCCCATCAGAAAGCTTCCATTAGGAAGCTTCCATCAGGAGGCTTCCATAAGCGTCTTATCCTTCTCCATCAGAGGGCAAACAAAATGAAAACCACAGTCACAGAAAACTAACCAGTCTGATCCCATGGACCACAGCCTTGTCTAACTCAGTGAAACTATGAGACATGTTGTGTAGGGCCACCCAAGACAGACAAGTCATGGTGGAGAGGTCTGACAAAACGTGGTCCACTGGAGAAGGGCAAACCACTTCAGTATTCTTGCCATGAGAACCCCTTGAACAGTATGAAAAGGCAAAATGATAGGACACTGAAAGATGAACTCCCCAGGTCGGTAGGTGCCCAATATGCTACTGGAAATCAGTGGAGAAATAACTCCAGAAAGAATGAAGAGACAGAGCCAAAGCAAAAACAACGCCCAGCTGTGGATGTGACTGGTGATGGAAGTAAGGTCTGATGCTGTAAAAAGCAACATTGCATAAAACCTGGAATGTTAGGTCCATGAATCAAGGCATATTGGATGTGGTCAAACAGGAGATGGCAAGAGTGAATGTCAACATTTTAGGAATCAGTGAACTAAAATGGACTGGAATGGGTGAGTTTAACTCAGATGATAATTATATCTACTACTGTGGGCAAGAACCCCTTAGAAGAAGCGTAGTAGCCATCATAGTCAACAAAAGAGTCCGAAATGTGGTACTTGGATGCAATCTCAAAGACAGAATGATCTCTGTTCATTTCCAAGGCAAACCATTCAATATCACAGTAATCCAAGTCTATGCCCCAACCATTAATGCTGAAGAAGCTGAAGTTGAACGGTTCTATGAAGACCTACAAGACCTTCTAGAACTAACCCCCCAAAAAGATGTCCTTTTCATTGTAGGGGACTGGAATGCCAAAGTAGGAAGTCAAGAGATATCTGGAGTAACAGGCAAATTTGGCCTTGGAGTACAGAATGAAGCAGGGCAAAGGCTAGTAGAGTTTTGCTAAGTTTTGTTTGGTCATAGCAAACACCGTCTTCAAACAACACAAGAGAAGAGTCTACACGTGGACATCGCCAGATGGTCAACACTGAAATCAGACTGATTATATTCTTTGCAGCCAAAAATGGAGAAGGTCTATGCAGTCAGCAAAAACAAGATCGGGAGCTGACTGTAGCTCAAATCATGAACTCCTTATTGCCAAATTCAGACTTAAATTGAAGAAAGTGGGAAAAACCACTAGACCATTCAGGTTATCTTATTAGATCACCAGAAATTAATTAGTAATTAGGCCTGTCCCTGATCTGCCAGGCACTCTATTTTCCAAGGCAGACACTAGAGTTGCCTTCCTTCATTTCTTCTATCTTGAATAAACACATCCAACTAGCAACCAATTTGATTGCTATCCCATGAACATTTCTAACTTCTGTCTTCTCCTCTCTCTGTCTACCAGCACTTACTCTGAATTCATTTTCTAATTCACTGGCTTTTGTTATCATTTTCTCTTCAGTCTTCTTTTCTCTAGTACCTTTATCCCCAACCTATTTCTCTTGTTGTCCCAACAGTTCACTTCAGTTCAGTCGCTCAGTCGTGTCCAATTCTTTGTGACCCCATGGACTAACAGTAATTGGTCTAAAATTCTAACATGATTGGACTTCCCTGGCAGTCCAGTGGTTAAGACTTTGCACTTCCAGTGTGGGGGACATCATTTCCATCCCGGATCAGGGAACTAGGATCCCACATGCAGCACAGGGCACCTAAAAAAAATAAAAATTAAAGATTTTTTTATTTACAAAAATTTTTTAAAGATAAAAGATAGAATTATAACATTATCATATCACCCCCAACATGTAACAGTTAATACCCTTAAAGAGTTCTCAGTAACCTGTAAGAAAAATTAAAAGTCTAATTAAAAATGGTTTACAAAAATAAATATTGTCAGGGAAGACAAATAGATATTATCATGTTACAAGTAAAATTTGAATAGAAAATCTGATAATGTAAGAGGTAAAATGAGTTTATACGTGTTTAGAGATAGGATTCAGATCTGGCCCTGAGCTACCACGTAACACAAAAAAGAATATTGTATATAAGATTGAGCACTTTTTTGTAAGACTTTTTTCTCCTGGAAGAAAAAAGGTACCTGTGACACTACGTCTTAAGAGAAATTCCTCCTGAGGATCCTCAAACAGCCAAAGTTACATTGTGCAGCAGTGCCCTCAGACACAGCTTCGTGATCGAAGGTAGCCATTTTTTATGGCGTTATGTCAAGGTGAAATTCTCTAGTAAAAATTGATTACAAGTTGAGTCAAGGCAGTAGTCTACTTGGTTCTCAAGTGAATCAGTTTCATCCAGGGATAAATTTAATATTTATGAAATACCCTATAAGATATTTTATATACTCTGCAACTGATATTCTATAAGTATTATCAAACTTCTATTAAGACTTAGGCAGCAGCAAATTTCAGGATATATTTTTTTAACAAGTGCCTACAATAGAGTTCTTTTTTATGGTTTTAATTAAGGACAAATTTATTGTCCTTGGTATGGAACTTGAAAAGTGGTAAGATTTTAAAAGACTTGAGTTCATATATATATATTTTTTAATTTAAGAAGACAAATTGACTTGTATCTGAACAGATTACTTTTTAATTCCCTACAGAATTTGTCAAAGTGAGTACCTGAAGCCAAGGTCAATATTTCCCTGAGAAAACAGTTTGACATTACAACATCCTAACTGGTAAGCAAATATGTAAATTACTTAGGCCATAATATACAAGATGTGAATAATGGAAACAAGAAATGTATAAATAGAATAACATGATAACTGTAATAGTGACTTAAGCAAGAAAAATCTAAAATTTATATGCTCAAACAATTTCCTATCTTTCTGTAGACATATTTTCTTTCCTTCAAAACTGAAAATTCGACACATCTTGCTTATGCCTTGTCTTTTCTCTCTAGTATTTCCCCCAAAGAGAAATATATTGACTTTACCACAATAGGTGGTCAAATTTACTATATTCATACTAGAAATGAAATTATCACAAAGATTAAACTTAATATTCTATGGTTTGCAAAAAAAAAAAAAGCTATTTCTGTCTTCTTAATAGACAGCTAACCTCAAAATTAATACATTGCTACCAAGCCATCAATAAATTTGAAGCACCATCAATAAATTTACTTGCATAAATTTTATTATAATAACCAACATAGTGATAGCTAAGCCATTGGAATTTGCTTAGATTATCAAACGAATATTGGGTGATATTTAGTTTTGCATCTTTCTGGAGAGAAAAAGGAAAAAAAAATACTCCTTTAAAAAAAAGTCTGATCATCTGAGTGATTTCTGACTTAGTCTTTATACATATTGATTATGAATATGGCCAACATGTCAAATCAGCTTTGCTACTCTAAACTGGAGGGAGGGGACATGGGTGTACCTGTGACTGATTCTTGTTGATATATGACATAAAACCACAAAATTCTCTAAAGCAATTATCCTTCAATTAAAAATTTCAAAAAAAATGATTTTCCTAAATGTAACTTAAAGATTATGTTAACATTCATAAAATGAAGGTAAGGTCAAATTTGAAAGAACACCCCTAACTTACTACTATATTTATTGGTTAGCCAATTAGTTCTTGTAGTCTGTTTTAGACTGTACTGAAAGGCTTCCAGCACACAGATTGAAAATATCACTGGCTTGTTTATTGGTCTAAATTGCCCTGTTATCTCTATATCAAAGACTTACTGTTGTGGTTACTATCTAAGTGGTTCTTGTTTCACCAATCATACCAACTGGAGTTTGTTAAAAAGCTGCTTGCCCTCTGAGTCTTGTGTTACAATTTTTAAGAGTTACTCCACCACTCACACTCTACTACTAGCACTTTAAACAAAGTTCATGCCTATGACAGAAATAACTGATGGTTTGCAAATTACACCAGGCAATGGGTCCCCTGCATATTTGGCTCTGTGTCCTTGGAGTGATTTTCAACATCATTAAGCAGAAAGCACATCATTTCCTAAGTAACAAGGAATGAAGCACACACAGAGATCCACTTGGCATCTTTTACATAAACTTTCTGTTTTAGATTTGCAGCATTTACATAATATTGGAATGAAACAATGTTCAAACATATTTGTAGCGTCAGTTCAGTTTCCCCCCAGTGCCATTCTGTGGTCAACCCTGCCAAAGGTTTGTCTGGCTGCTAAATTTTATGACAGGATTCTTTTAATACAGAAATATCCTTTACTTTTTAAAAAATGCATTGACTATTTTTAGAGGGTTGTTTCCTATATAATAAGATGCCTATTTGGAATTTAGGATGATTGGAAATTATTTAGCGTACTGGAAAATATTTTTAAAATTGCTTTGATAATCAGGAATTTTTGAAATATCCACAACTCTTCTACTACAAAATTAATCTCGTAAAACTATACAAAGGAATTATGATTTATGTATGTAGGAGTTCTATGCATACAAAGGTTTTTCAGCTTTTCCTTTGCAAGTGCAAACTCAAAGCTATATTTAAAGATTTGTTAGATTTTTTTCCTTTGGATCTCTAAAACTATATGTCCTTTAAGATAGGTCAGATTGATTATCTTCCTAACTAAACAAAATTCTCCTACCTCTGTGTAGCACTTACTCATTACCTTTGCTTCTATGGAAAATGCACTTTAACCATGGAAGGGTATTATTTTACTTATTGCTTGTGCAGACAACAGCAATATCTACTAAATAATATTTATAATTAAAATTGTGATCCTTTTGACAATAAGAATGGATATAATAAAAATCTCTCTGCTTCCAAAAAAGGATTGCAAATAAACTACAAACTTGCTTTGGTGAATGTCAGGAATCGTCATATGGAATGGTAATATTGTACGATCAGGATCTGGGCTTGGTAACTTGGGTTGGTTTCTCTCAGAAGTCTCAAAGACAAAATTTGATTGCAGGTAATTTATTTGGAAGCTGATTTTTAGAAACATCAGTAAGGGAGTGAGGGAGTGATGCTAAGAAGGGCGGATTGCTTATGTTGGTAGCGTCACTGGAGCATAGGGCCTCTGTGGTCTTCCAGGAGGTATAGGTTCTGTGACTTAGAATCGTCTCAGTTGGAAGGCAAGGTGTTTCGGGTATTTGCTCATTTTTAGAGAGTGCATTAGCTCTTGGGCATGTTTAAGCTTGTCTACAGCAAATATTGTACATCCATGTTGGGAAGGAGAGAGGCAATAGGTTAGACTTTCTGGTGGTCTTATCTCCAGTTCAGCCTGGGGCCCAAGTGCAGGTTGCAGACTGTGCAAATCTGTATATCCCTTTGGCAGAACTGTTTCTCTCAGGATTTCCGAGCTTATATCCTCTCTTTTTCTCTGCGCCATTTTTTCCAGTCTTAATATGGTTGCTTTTGAACTAATGATCTTCTGGGCAGTTATTGCTTCATGACACAGAGCAGCAATTTGGGGTGAGACTGAGAAGCTGGTGAAGCATTTGGTGGCACCCTGAGGTTTTTGGTGTATCTTATTTGGATGTGTGGTATTTGATGACAAAATTGGGCTGGTCATCATAAATAGTGGAAATGGTGTGCATAGCACAATATAAGCATTTTCCTTCTTTCCAACCTTCTTTGGATTCACTGGAACATTTTACGTGCTGTCAGGCAAGAAATAGTTTTAAATAAAATTCTGAATTGTATATATTTTTACCAATAGAATATTGAAGGATGCCCAAAACTACACTGTCCTGTTTGAAGTCTCTCCTTAAGTGTATCTTGTATAGAATTACTTCAGGTCTCTTGCAAAAAGTTATTTTAAATTTCAGGCCGCCTAGTATTCTGAGGACAAACGTACCATGACAAATGGGCTGACACTTCAGTGCCAGTCACTGAAATGGTGAAACATCATGAGGAAGATTGTGCTCCTGATGGTGGAAAAAGGGGAAACATTGTCTAAAACCTGTGGTGTTCCCCCTGCTTTACACAGATAAGATTCTCCTTTGCAGAATTTACCAATAAGTAGTTGAAATACACTGCTGAGAGGCGTGGGCCTTTCCCGTCCAGAGCTGATAGTCAATGGAAATCAAGACAAAACCCAACTGGCCACAAACACCTCAGTGCAAGACAGAAGCTCCAGACCCTCCGGGTTCTTCACCCTGTAACTTCCCTGACTCTCTGGATGCCCGGAGACACACGTGGGAGGTGCTGGTTGATCCTGTCCTCTGCAGGATTGGACAAAGGCAGCTGGCTGTCTGCAGCCGCTGCCCACAGGACACACAGAGGTCGTTACTCAGCATCCTTGACTCCCGGGAGGGCCTCTGCTGAGAGCAGCAGCCCCACTCTGTAGCATGGAAGGCTGACTTATGCACACGGCAGATTCCTAACACGGATCAAACCTGTTGCTTTGTGACTGAAACCGCTGCCCATAACTGCTCCTATCTGTCTCTGTAGAACTGCTCCAGAGCTCTGCCCGTTGACCCTGCACCGGATACCCAATCCTTAGTCCCACAGCCCAAGAAAGACCCGGCGGGTTGAAGTGAACACTCTTGGTAAGGTTTGTGAGACCTGGAGACAAAGCCAGGGTATCAGATGTAGCTTTTTTTTTTTAAGTAAGAATTTCTGGGATTTTTCTTCCCTTTCTATCTGGCTTGTGAGTGTGGGTGGCCTTTCTTTCCGTGGTTGAAATCTAAAAGGATGGTGGAATCCAACTGTGTCACGTCTTATTCGAGTTGGCATTTGTGGCAGCAGCAACATTCTCCGTTCATTCAGCTGCCCACAAGCTATTATTAGTGAGTTTCCAGAGGTTAGTCACTCAAAATAAACAACCCTATTTTTCCTGCTCTGCTGCCTGGAAATCTCACAAAAAGTTAGACTTTCTCACTTTAGATTTTGGATCAATTTCTGCACTACCTTTTAAGGGTTTTTAAGGGATTTTATCATTCAGCTTGCAAACCACTAATCTGGATTGTAGTAATTCTGTTATGGAAAGTTTGGTAAAACCAGTTATCACTGGCAATCTGAGACTCATCTGCTCACAACAAAACATGCTCAGTGAGCTGTGTTAGTATGTAGAGTAGAAGACTAGATGCCTGTCTCAATACAGAAACGTGTTGGCGTTGCACACAAACATAATTCAATGAAAGTTGTGATTTTGATGTCCTCCAGTTCCTTTAAAATGTTACACAATTTTCTCCAAAACTTACCTTCCTGCATTATATTCAAAAGCATTCTTTGTTTTTATACACATTTAGTTACCCGGGTTATAAAGAGCCAGGAATGTCTGTTAAGACAGTTTATTATCTAACTTAGAATATTTGAAAATAAGTTTATAAATACTTCCATTAAGTTTTTGAAAAGCTAAACCTTCATTAGTTCATAGTTGATTTTTAATTGGTCTTAATGGCTCCATGTAGCTAAAAAGAGTTTGAGGGAGTATATGGAGTTTGAGTTCACATAATTTCAGTCAGCATTCTCAAGTTTATTTTTGTTTTATTTTGTTTTCTGATTATCTTATGTGGGGATACTGGTGGTTTGGGAGAACTCTAAGTACTATTTCAAGCATTTTGGAAAATGTTTCATGAAATAGTCCCAGTGTGGTATCATTAATATTTAAAACATAAAACAGAGTGTTATTAGAAGACAATCAAAGATTATAACCAGTTTAAGAAACCAGAGAATTTCCTAAAGTTTCCCATCTAAAAGTTACAGCAAGAATATTAATTTTATAGTTTGAACCAAGTATAAGATATGTTTCCATGGTCTTGACTTCTATGACAAAAGGGGTGTGTGTGTGTGTGTGTGTGTGTGTGTGTGTGTGTGTGTGTGTGTGTGTCTGTGCACATGTTAGTTGTTCAGTCGTGTCTGACTCTTTGCGATCCCATGGACTATAGCCCTCCAGGCTCCTCTGCCTTCCAAATTCATCCCATTTTCTCTTGAAGGGGATTGTGAACAATAAGGCTATTTTTCACATCTGACTATGAAGTTAGATCACAGAATCTGAATCATCACATAGTATATTATCAGCATGTGGGCACCGAAAGTGTGGGCTATGAGAAGCTCCAGTACTAAGACTGTGTATTTAGGTGCTGCGTTATCTACCACTTGCAGACCTTTCAACCTTGAGTTATAATCTCACCCTTCCAATTCATTCATTCACTTAACCCATACCTATAGGAGCTCTTCCAGGCACTCTCCTAGGTGCTAAGTATAAACCAGTGGACAAAGGCAGATGCTCCATTTCTTATGGAGCTTTCAATCTATCAGGAAGCAGTGGACTAACAGTAAACAAGTAAATAAATATAAAATCTTAGGTCTTCACAAGTGCACACAGGGTGGTGTGCAGAGAGTGGCTTGTTGGCGGAGGGGAGGTTGTCAAACAAAATTAGATAATCGGGTTGTGGAAAGTCTCTGAACAGAGGTCAAGTTGAGATGAACACTGAATGATGGGACAAGTTCAAACATGGAAAAGGGTCTTCCTGGCTGGGAAATGCGGACAAAGGATGAGAGGGAAGACTGAGGTCAGCCTGTCTGGAGGTGGGAGGAGGGCAATGGAGCTGGAGCGTGATGACAAGGGCACAGAGCAAGACACGAGTGTGAAGACGGCTGGGGACCAGCTGTGTCAGGCTTGTAGGAATTCACACTGAACTTCAGTTGAAATGCAAAATGTTGGAGGATTTCTGGTCACAGAGGAACATGTTCTGATGTAACTGTGAGAAGTCGCTTGGTAACCCACCTTGAAGGCTCTTCTGTGTTCCCTCACAACTCTTCCAAGCATCACAGTGCCTATTCAGAAGGCTTACATGTCTCTGCAGTTCTGTCAGAATAAAATGACAATTTTCATAAACGGCATTCTCCACCTTCTGCCGTGTCCGATTTGTGGAACACCTCAGATCTTACCAAGCACAGCCTTCCTCCACGTGGGAAGGCTTGGTGCCCCATTCCAGCTCTCTGGTCAGGATCTTCTGAAATGTGTTATTTCCTTTCTAATCTTCACAACCCTGCCCCTTGCCCCCTCCTCCCCACCACTTCATCTCTCGTATCTTCTTCCCCAGACTCTTCTCATTCTGTTCCTACTGTCTGGACATTTGGATGACTGCCGCAGATTCTACTTGAAGTAATCGCTACCTCCTTTACTCATTTGGCATTTAGTGAAGCCTGTCTATGCATTATTGTGCATGAGACCTAATAAATCAACTAGAGTTTACTGATCAATGACTAGGATTTGATCTTTTTTTCTTCTCCCAACACTAGCATATAATCCATAGCATAATGGACACTCTTAAAGGCTTGAAAAAAGTGATGTAACTCCGCCATGATCAACCTGTACTTATCTGTCAAAACTGTTGTTGTTGTTAAACCTGAGCAGTAGGCACCCTTCCGAGATGGCTAGCTGGCCGAGGGGATAGTGCGTGATCATGAAATCCAAAAAAAAAAAATTAATTCCAATTGAGCTATTTCAAATCCTGAAAGATGATGCTGTGAAAGTGCTCTACTCAATATACCAGCAAATTTGGAAAACTCAGCAATGGCCACAGGACTGGAAAAGGTCAGTTTTCATTCCAATCCCAAAGAAAGGCAATGCCAAAGAATGCTCGAACTACCACACAATTGCACTCATCTCACACGCTAGTAAAGTAATGCTCAAAATTCTCCAAGCCAGGCTTCAGCAATACGTGAACTGTGAACTTCCAGATGTTCAAGCTGGTTTTAGAAAAGGAAGAGGAACCAGAGATCAAATTGCCAACGTCTGCTGGATCATCAAAAAAGCAAGAGAGTACCAGAAAAACATCTATTTCTGCTTTATTGACTAAGACAAAGCCTTTGACTGTGTGGATCACAATAAACTGTGGAAAACTCTTAAAAGAGATGGGAATACCAGACCATCTGACCTGCCTCTTGAGAAACCTGTATGCAGGTCAGGAAGCAACAGTTAGAACTGGACATGGAACAACAGACTGGTTCCAAATAGGAAAAGGAGTATGTCAAGGCTGTATATTGTCACCCTGCTTATTTAAGTTCTATGCAGAGTACATCATGAGAAACGCTGGGCTGGAAGAAACACAAGGTGGAATCAAGATTGCCGGGAGAATTATCAATAACCTCAGATATGCAGATGACACCACCCTTATGGCAGAAAGTGAAGAAGAACCAAAGAGCCTCTTGAAGAAAGTGAAAGAGGAGAGTGAAAAAGTTGGCTTAAAGCTCAACACTCAGAAAACTAAGATCATGACATCTGGTCCCATCACTTCATGGGAAATAGATGGGGAAACAGTAGAAATGGTGTCAGTTTTTCCTTCATGTATGGATGTTTTGGACTGTGAAGAAAGCTGAGCACAGAAGAGAAGAAAGCTGAGCACTTAATTTGTCTCAGATAGTTTCACCTCAAGCCCAAGAATTTTATAAATGAGCGGAATGAGTTCATTCTCCTCCCAGATATCTATTTGGAACACGAAGCAACCACTTGCTAGAGTTTAAAAATAAATCAACACAGTCAGCTGTGGCCTTTTCCAGCACTTTCTGTCAACATTAAGTCGATGAAGCAGATTTAATTAGCTTGTTTTGCTTCAAAATAAACTACAGGAAAGTCTTCAACATTAATGACTCTACATCTTATGGAGAGCAACGAAAAATTGGTTTTGTTGAAATATACAACCAACGAGTGAAAAGTTAGAATAGACTTAGATGTCATAGAAATGTAAACTATCTGGCACTAAATGTCAAACTGACAACGGCTGAGTTGTTCATTTGCAATTTTAGGAAAAATAAAACAATTGTCAGTGTGTAGTCTGTTTCCCATTATTATAGTAGACAGCTATAATAGTATGGGAAAACTATGCTGCTACCTGGACTTCAGATAATTATACATGCTGTTCACTGAAAGACAGTTTTTATCAGTGATGTTATATAGAGTAAAAGTCATCCCAGGAAATAGAAAGACTTTTGAGACTAATGATGTGTGATCTTATAGAAGGTCAACACCTTTATATTTAGTGCAAATGTTCCTATTAATGAATCTCAAAATCACTTGAAATATGTAACTGGGAAAAGATCCTGGGTCCTGGTACATGCGAAACACACATGCATGTGTGCACACATCAGGGAAAAAATCCCATTTGATATCCTGCTTTGCTGTTTTTAATAATTCTCAATCTCTGCTTTACAGAAGAGATTAAAATAAATTTAAGTGGGAGAAAAAAATGGGCTCATGATGCTGTGATTGAAATTTGTTACATATTCCTCTAAACTATTTCTACACGAAGGTAAATGAAAGGAAATTCTCTTCCTTCACAAATAAGTGACCATGAACATTTTCTTCATGCACATCACCAGAAACAAGATACGAAAAGTTGATTCATCCAAGCTTCTAAATATTTATTTAGTGCTAATCTTCCCTGGGTCTTCTAAAGAAACTTCTGCCAAATTGGAGGAACATTTTTTTTTGGCTGGAACTCAGGCTTCCTCAGCCAGATGTGAAATTGATGTTTATGAGAATGCACAGCCCAAATTATTCCATAAACAGTTTAATATCACAATGTTATTTTCTTTTTAAATGTCTATTTACTGTCACTAATATGGTATTTTAGGAAATGGTGATTTTAGCCTAGAAATTGGTTTGGTTGCTCTTGTTTCCACAGCTAAAGCAGGTGTCTAGTCTGAGTCTGGCTATGTCCAACTTCCTCCTGCCATACCACTCTCTCATCATATGTGTATAGTATATTAATGATTCTTAGCAAGAGTGTGGAAAATTGCTGGAAGTTTTAAGCCCAGAAAATGTACCTCTAATTACCGCATCTAGTGAGCCCAAAGATGAATCAGGAAATAAACTCCTAGCTACACAGAACTAACTTTCCTACGTGGAATTCCTCAAGCTGAGCAAAAGCATTTCCCCCTCATATACATAACTATTTTTATTTTTCTGTTTTCTGAATATTAAAATTCTACAGTATGGTATCAAATCTAGCTGACTTGTTGAAGGAATTTTAGTCTCATACGATAAGCCTTTAACCCATCATTTGTATGCATTGTGTTAGCAGATTTCGTTATAACATCCATAGCCCAAATACAACCAAAGATAAAAGCATGATGTTAAAGGGCAGAGGGGCTTCCGCAGTGGCTCAGTGGTAAAGAATCCGCCTGCCAGTACAGGAAATGCAAGAGACATGGGTCATCCCTGGGTTGGACAGATCCCCTAGAGCAGAAAATGGCAACCTGCTCCAGTATTCTTGCCTAGAAAATTCCATGGACAGAGGAGCCTGGTGGGCTACAGTCCATGACGTCGCGAAGAGTCAGACACGATTTAGTGACTGAGCCTGCCCACAAAGGGCAGAGGAAAATCCTCATCTTTGTGTTATTCGGACACTTTCCTGATGAATTTCACCTTGTAAATGCCTGAGGAAAATCAAGCACGTTCTCATTTCATATTACCTAGAAGAGAACAACATTGAAGCATTATTTGGCTTTTTTTCACAGAGGGTGATGTTCTTTGGAATCCTATTAAGTACATCAAAATATCAGTAACTAGAATGACAGAGTATTCACTCTGGTACACAGCAAATAAAACACCTTTTCATGATATTCTTAATACATATCTAAGTCACCTCAAGTGAGTATGAACCAAATAAATTTCATAGTATTTCTTCCATAAAAAATAAAAGTTCTTCAAAATTTTGTAATGGTTACAACTACATTGTTTCTCAGTACTCCAAATTTTTTTAAAAAATAGTAAAATATGGACATCTTTTAAAATTTTATTGGAAAGGAAATTATAAGTAGATGGCTAAGCATTTGGTGATCTGTTAATTGTTCATTGAACTTTTGTATTTGCTACCTTGACTTATGAAAAATATCATAGACCATTATTTTGTTTTATGTTACCCTCTAAATTGGTTTCCCTAGTGGCTCAGCAATAAAGAGTCCACCTGCTAATGCAGGAGATGCAGTTTCCATCCTTGAGTTGAGAAGATCCCCTGGAGAAGGAAATGGCAACTCACTCCAATATTCTTGCCTGGGAATCCCATGGACAGAGGCATCATCTGAGGAATCGCCAAGAGTCAGACACAACTGAGCAGATAAACAACAGCAACAACAACCACCCTCTAAGTTAGACGTCGTCTGTTTCTTTGGTGGTAAGGATAAGGCCCCTCGTAAGGTAATCCTCTTAGAATTAATTGTCTATGGTGTTCAGAGTAGAAGTCCCCCTACTGGTTTGGCAGCCAGCAGATGTTCTCAGCAGGGTAAAACAGATCAGGGAACAGAGAATTCACACGTGGACTCTCACTGAAGCCCAGTTGAACCCAAGAAAGAACAACCAAATAGAAAGAAAGAGGTGGACTCAGAGCGAGAGAAGCCGTGGGGGCAAGAGAACAAAAGACTGTGGTCAGTCTTAACAAATTTATGTCCAGGAAATAATTGACTATTCTTTTTGAAGCATAACGCTGTCTATAATCAAATACTTAAGAAGCCAATCAAGTTTTTGAAGATATTTTCTTGTCAAAACCACCACCATCCTGGAACAAAAGAGACTATTACTTTTTAAGACCTAAAATTGTCTTCGGGACCCTAACCATCTCTGAGTAGGACACAGGCATATCCTATGCTTGATCTCAAGAGGGCACATTTTCCAGTGTTAATAAGGAAATAAAAGAAGAAGGAAACAAAAAGATAATAGAAAAGAAAATTTGCATGTAGGGGTTAAACTACTGTAATGCCTAGCCAATCTTAGCTAGGTTAGATAGCCAATCTAGTACATTCCAGAGGGAAACGATCATAATTAAAAGAGAGAAAAGCATGGAGATAGAATGAAACAGTAAAGATCAAAAAAATAAAGGAATTATAAAACTTACAGTTATTGCACCCAACAATTGAAGAACTCACATATATACATTCTTTTTAAGCCCATGTAGAATGTTAACAAAAGTTGACCAAGTGATGAAACATAAAGTCCTTCTAGATATGTTTCCAATGGGATATGAGACAAGACTTATAAAATTATGAAGAATTAATATACTTTCTCACAATACAAATAATGTAGAAATCAATACCAAAGATTATCCCTAGGAAAGTTACAAATATTTGGTAATTAAGAGATTTATTTCTAAAGAAAATATGAATCAAGAAAAAATTATGAATGAATTTAGAAATGGTAACAACAGCAACAAAGATGAAATACATAAAAACTTGTGGAATACAGATAAAGCAGAACACACAGACAAATTCATTTCCCAAATGTTTATATTAGAATAGAAGCAGGGCTGAAAGCTGATTAGCCAATTACCATCTAAAGGCGTTATGAGAACAAAAGCAGAACAAGCTCAAATAAAGAAGAAACAAGGAAATAATAAAGATTAGAGAAAAACTAATGACATAGAAAATAAATATATATTAGGAAAGATACAAAGACAAAGCTGATTCTTTGAAAAGTTAAACTGACAAAACTCTGGCTTGACTCATTAATTTAAAAATGAAAGAAGGCACAAATGACATGAAGTAATGAGGACACAACTGTTGGTGCTACAGACATGAAATAGATGATAAAGGGTACTATGGAATAGCTTTCTGTTGATAATATTGAAAGTTTCAATGAAATGGACAGACTTCTTAAATTACACAACTTATTAAAAAGAAGAAGCAATTTTTACATTATCAAGGAATTTGAAACAGTAATTTACAATCTTCATACAATTAAAGCTCCAGGCACAAACAGCTTTTTTTTAAATTGAAGTATAATTGACTCACAATATTATATTAGTTTCAGATGTACAAAATAATGATTTAATATTTGTATAGGTTACAGTCCATTTAAAGTTATTTTAAAATATTGGCTCTATTCCCTGTGCTGTACAATATATCTTGTATCTTATTCATTTTATACATACTAGACCATACTATCTAATCCCTTACTCCATTTTCCCCCTTCTCCTGCTGTCTCCCCACCAGTAATCACTAATTTGTTCTCTCTATCTGGAGGCATGTCTATGTTTTGTTATATTCATTCATTTTTTTTTCTTAGATCTCACATATAAGTGATACCATACAGTATTTGTCTTTCTTTGACTTCTCTCACTAAGCATAATACCCTCCACCTCCATCCATGTTGTTGCAAATGACAATATTTCATTCCTTTTTATATGGCTGAGTAGTATTTGCATTGTGCATATCTATCACATCTTCTTTGTCCATTCATCTGTTGATGGACACTTAGTTGGTTTCCATATTTTGGCTATTGTAAATAATGCTGCTGTGAACACTGGGCTACATGTATTGATATTTTATCTCTCTGAATTAGTGTTTTCATTTTCTTTGGATATATACTTGGGAGTGAAATTGCTGGATCATAAGGTAGTTCTATTTTTAGTTTTTTTGAGGAACACCATGCTGTTTTCCATCATGGCTGTGCCAATTTATATTCCCATCAACACTCACATTTGTTGTTGGGGGTCTTTTTGGTGATAGCCATTCTGACAGTGTGAGGAGCCATCTCATTGTGACTCTGATTTGCATTTCCCTGATGATTTGCAATGTTGAACATCTTTTCAACAGGCATAGCAACTTATTTAGCAAATTCTAGCAAATGAGAAATACATAATCATGGTGCTTCACAAACTCTTCCAAAGCACAAAAAATGAAGGACAATCTTCACCTCACTTTATAAGGCAAGTGTAACCTTGATACAAAATTTCATATGGATAAATGAAGAAGGAAAACTATAGATTGATCTCATCTCGTGAACATAGAAACAAACATCCTATAATTTTGGAAGATAAGTGTATGTGCTTTGTCACACAGATTTTTTAAAGCATATATATTATTATTGCATTAAATTTTAAAATAGAATGTTATCAAATATCAAATCATGATTTGTTTAATGTTTCAAAACTAACAATAGAAAGACCCTTTTTAGTTTAATTAAAAGTATCTACAAAAGTCCTTATATAGTAGACACCTTATTTCATTGTGAAACATTGAAATAGTTCTTTTAAAATCTGAAACAAGACAAGGATGACCCCTACCTCCAATTGTATTCACACATTATACTTCAAGATCTGTCCCCTAGAGTAGAGCAATATGAAGAAATAATGTGAAAGCAAATTTCGTCTTCCATCATCTTCATGACATGGTTATATTCACTCAAAATGTTTGTAAGTAAAAGCCGCTCAGTCATGTCTGACTCTTTGTGACCCCACAGACGTAGCTCGCCAGGCTTCTCTGTCCATGAAATTCTCCAGGCAAGAATACTGGAGCAAGAAGCCATTTCCTTCTCCAGGGGATCTTCCTGACCCAGGGATTGCACCCTGATCTCCTGCACTGCAGGCAGTTTCTTTACTATCTGAGACACTACTAGGGAAGCCCAGAACATACAAATAAATATAGAAATTATATTCTGTATGTTCAGCTTAGCAAAAGTTTAGCAAGTAAATTTTATTTATGCTGAATAAAATCAATATGGCAAAGTAAATCAAATATATCAATAAAATTGAATATAACCATAACATTTTTAAATAACATTTTCAAACAGATGTTTGCAAAAGTGTCAAAAACAAAATAGTGTCTATAACCATCAATGAAATAATTACAAAACTTTATTGAAAGAAATTGGAGATGTCCTAGATAAATGGAAAAATTCCTCATTTTGGATTGGAGACTATATATTCTAAAGATAACATTTCTCTCCAAATTGAATTTTTGATACAATGTAAGCCAATCAAAATTGCAATAGAATTTTCCTTAGGAAACTTAACAACCTTATTCTTAAATTTTTGTGAAATCATAAAAAAATCCAAAAATATCAAAGAAATGAGTGAAAGCAAATATTAAGATGAGTATATTTGCCCAAACAGATACAAAAATGTATTATGAATCTATAG
Organism: Okapia johnstoni; assembly: GCA_024291935.2. Taxonomy (NCBI): domain Eukaryota; kingdom Metazoa; phylum Chordata; class Mammalia; order Artiodactyla; family Giraffidae; genus Okapia; species Okapia johnstoni. The sequence continues at coordinate 5,801,244 of CM044327.1, forward strand.
TAAATAAATGGTCTGGCATTTTGCTGAGGCAGAAAACTAATAAAACAGGATGAAAAGCTGAGAAATAGACTCGTGCAGATATGCATGCATTTGATATATTACTGAGCAGGCATGGTAGACATGAGACAATAAATTCTGGTGGGGGCATTTGGATAACATGAAAAACAAATAAAATGACAAATTTAACTTTAAGTAGATTAAAAGCCTAAATGTAAAAGGCAAGATCTGCAAAATATTGTTTAGAAGAAAATTCTTTTGTAATCTTACAGGTTAAGTAGGGAGTAATTTCTTAAACAAAATATAAAAAGTACAAACCATAAAGGAAAGAATTTGACTACAATAACATTAATAACTTATGTTCATTAAATGACACAATAAAGTGAAAAAATTAAACATAAATTATTCAAATGTGTTGGGAAAATATATAACTGATAAATATATTCATTTTAAACTCTATGAATCAATAAGAAAAACAACCAGTAGGAGAGTATTTGAAAAATGTGGAACCTTATAAGGAGTCAGGGAAATGCGAATTTCAACCAGATAGCTTCTTATGCCCATCAGTTTGGAAAAAAACTAGTGGGAAATATAAAATTCTGTAGATGATGTGGAACAGAAGAAACATTCAGTGACTTCTGGTGGTGGTGGTGGTTTAGTCACTAAGTCATGTCCAATGCTTGAGACTCCATAGACTGTAGCCCGCCAGGCTCCTCTGTCTATGGGTTTCTCTAGGCAAGAATATTGGAGTCGGTTGCCATTTCCTTTTCCAGGGTATTTCCCGAATCAGGAATCAAACCCAGTCTCAATGATTTTCAGTTCAGTTCAGTCGCTCAGTCGTGTCCAACTCTTTGCGACCCCATGAATCACAGCACGCCAGGCCTCCCTGTCCATCACCAACTCCCGGAGTCCACCCAAACCCATGTCCATTGAGTCGGTGATGGCATCCAGCCATCTCATCCTCTGTCGTCCCCTTCTCCTCCTGCCCCCAATCCTTCCCAGCATCAGGGTCTTTTCCAATGAGTCAACTCTTCGCATGAGGTGGCCAGATGTAAATTGGTACGATTCAGTAGCAAAATACTTAGTATTTACCTACTTAAATTGAACAAGTGCAAACTGAATGTCAAAACAGTTCCGCTTCTCTATATAGACATATTACATCAGGAACATCAGTTCAGTTCAGTCACTCAGTCGTGTCCAGCTCTTTGCGACCCCATGGGCTGCAGCACTCCAGGCCTCCCTGTCCATCACCAACTCCCGGAGTTTACCCAAACTCATGTCCATTGAGTCAGTGATGCTATCCAGCCATCTCATCCTCAGTCATCCCCTTCTCCTCCTGCCCTCAATCTTTCCCAGCATCAGGGTCTTTTCAAATGAGTTAGCTCTTCGCATCAGGTGGCCAAAGTTACAAATATGTTTAAGAAAAATTATTCATAATTGCCCTAAACCAGAAGTAATACCACAAATAGAATGATAAATGCCTGTGCCATATTTATAACATGAATTACTCTGGGGCAGGAAAAGTGAAAGAACCACAGTATCAACAGTGATGAACCTAAAAAATATAATGTTTAATGAAAGAAGCAGGTGCCAGTGAGTATACATATTATATAATATTGAAGAAAAGGCAAAACTAAACACTGTATCATTTAATAATGCATTCATTGACTAAAGCATTTTAAAAAATCAATGGGATGATTACCACAGAATAGTTACATGTTTGGTGGCCAAGAGAGAAATGCAAATAGGTTCAGGCACCAAAAAAACTAAGATACAAGAGACTATCAATATTTCACTCTTAGGTGAGAGATAATTTTTTAAAGTTAAACTTAACTGGAATACACATCTATAAAGAATAACAATTTTAAGAAAATAGAAATGATATAAAAATAAGAATCTTAAAAAGAATCTTGAATTTAAAATCCTGGAAGATGTCAACAAGCACTAGAGTTAGAGGAGAAATCAATCCAGAGCAGCAAAACTGTGCAGAGTCTAATTTTATTTAGAGAAGAACTCACAGATATTAATAATTCTCTACAGTGACAGAAAATGCAGATTAAATATAGTTGGTGATGCTGTGAAAGTGCTGCACTCGATATGCCAGCAAATTTGGAAAACTAAGCAGTGGCCACAGGACTGGAAAAGCTCAGTTTTCATTCCAATCCCAAAGAAAGGCAATGCCAAAGAATGCTCAAACTACAGCACAATTGCACTCCTCTCACACGCTAGTAAAGTAATGCTCAAAATTCTCCAAGCCAGGCTTCAGTAATACAGGAACCATGAACTTCCAGATGTTCAAGCTGGTTTTAGAAAAGGCAGAGGAACCAGAGATCAAATTGCCAACATCCGCTGGATCATCGAAAAAGCAAGAGAGTTCTAGAAAAACATCTATTTCTGCTTTATTGACTATGCCAAAGCCTTTGACTGTGTGGATCACAATAAACTGTGGAAAACTCTTAAAGAGATGGGAATGCCAGACCATCTGACCTGCCTCTTGAGAAACCTGTATGCAGGTCAGGAAGCAACAGTTAGAACTGGACATGGAATAACAGACTGGTTCCAAATAGGAAAAGGAGTACATCAAGGCTGTATATTGTCACCCTGCTTATTTAAGTTCTATGCAGAGTACATCATGAGAAACGCTGGGCTGGAAGAAACACAAGCTGGAATCAAGATGCCGGGAGAAATATCAATAACCTCAGATATGCGGATGACACCACCCTTATGGCAGAAAGTGAAGAAGAACTAAAGAGCCTCTTGATGAAAGTGAAAGAGGAGAGTGAAAAAGTTGGCTTAAAGCTCAACGTTCAGAAAACTAACATCATGGCATCTGGTCCCATCACTTCATGGAAAATAGATGAGGAAACAGTGCAAACAGTGTCAGACTTTATTTTGGGGGGCTCCAAAATCACTGCAGATGGTGCTTGCAGCCATGAAATTAAAAGACGCTTACTCTTTGGAAGGAAGGTTATGGCCAACCTAGATAGCATATTTAAAAGCAGAGACATTACTTTGCCAACAAAAGTCCGTCTAGTCAAGGCTATGGTTTTTCCAGTGGTCATGTATGGATGTGAGAGTTGGACGGTGAAGAAAGCTGACCGCCGCAGAATTGATGCTTTTGAACTGTGGTGTTGGAGAAGACTCTTGAGAGTCCCTTGGACTGCAAGGAGATCCAACCAGTCCATCCTAAAGGAGATCAGTCCTGGCTGTTCATTGAAAGGACTGATGTTGAAACTGAAGCTCCAATACTTTGGCCACCTCATGCGAAGAGTTGACTCATTGGAAAAGACCCTGATGCTGGGAAGGATTGGGGGCAGGAGGAGAAGGGGACGACAGAGGATGAGATGGTTGGATGGCATCACCAACTCGATGGACATGGGTTTGGGTAACTCCGGGAGTTGGTGATAGACAGGGAGGCCTGGCGTGCTACGATTCATGGGGTTGCAAAGAGTCGGACATGACTGAGCGACTGAACTGAACTGAAAAACATAATGGAGACCATAAGAATAGAAATATGCTGCAGAACTTTCCATTACCTAGATAATTAAAAGAAAGTAGTAGATCTGGGGGGTAGGGGGTGATGAAAAGGGAAAAGGGAATTAAATAGAAAACAAATAAGATGGAATGAATAAAGTTAAATATAACAACACAATGTCAATACGGAATATATCTGAAGAGTTAATTTTTAATACTAATCTTTGTTCTTGATTATATATTTTTGCAAAGGAGAATAATAGAGGCAACTTCTTCTGGTAGAGATCAAAATCTAATATTTTAATAATTAAAAGTGAAATAACCCGTGGCAAACTCACCTAGCGAGATACATTCATACTGCTAAACAGGAGATGGTATCGACATCTTTCTTACACATCATTTTTTAGCAGCAATTCCGTGAACGTGTGAAGCAAGACTGGAGAGCAGCACTCCCAGAACTTGGATGTTCAAAGGCAAAATTGCAAATGTGCTTAGTACTTCCCCACATGATTGTGATTTGACAGTGTGGGTAAATCCATATTAGGAAGGTTATAAAAAAAAAAAGGTGGCATTCATTTTGCCAGATGGTCTCAAAGCTAAAGTTCTGGATTGAGTTAATTTGGCACGTTTAGAAACCAATGATCTCTCTTCAAATTATGAAATACTAGCCACCTTTAAAACGCTGGGGAGTACAGCACTCTTTCCTGAACCTGCATCTCACTCCTCCTTTCCTGTTCACTCATCTCTAATGAAGACACCCCCCTTTTCTTCAGACAGTCACAATGCCTTTTGGCTTTAATTGAAACATGACTTTCCTTGAGGCGCCATTGCTTCTGCTGCAGTACCCAGGGAAAGATGATCTTTCCCTCCCTCCACCCTGTCCTGCTGGCCTCCAACAAAAGGTAGACGGATCCCTATGATTCACGCTACTTTCAGATCGTCAAGGCTCTGCTCATTGTAAAAGCAGCTGCTTTTTGTGGTTTCTGCTTGCTCACTGTACCACTTTCTTTTCCATTGTCTCTGCCCTCCGCCCACTCTCGGGTCCTGCTCCCTCAGTGTTGAAAATACTCACACTTGGTTCAGAATCTCCCTCTATACCAACCCCCACCATAAGTCTGCACCAGGATGTATGAAGACAGTTCCTCCAGCATCCTGGTTTCTTTGTTACTTGTCAGTTATTGTATCAATATATTAATATATGATCCCTTCCAGCTATTCCTCTGATGGGTACATCCCAGAATATCTTATCATTTAGAAATGTACCACCTGTGAAATAAAACTCCAAACTTCCTCTTACCTGATCATTAACTTCAATCTTTAAATATCACTGGCTTTATCATTCTCAGTGAGGTCCTTTTTCTTTTTATTGGCCATGCTGCTGAGCATGTGAGATCTTAGTTCCCCAACCAAGGATCGAACCCATTCCCCCTGCAGTAAAAGTGCAGAGTCCTAACCACTTGACTGCCAGGGAATTCCCAGTGAACTTACTTCTTAAAAAATTTCAGGACTTCAGTCCATTGCCCTTCCCCCTTCCTCCATATCTATCTATCCATTCCTGACTGTACAGATTTTCTGAGCTATCTAGAAAAGAATGAATAATCAAAGACTTTATTTCCCTTTGATTAATAGTTTACAGTCTCAAACCATAGTTTGAATTCTTTTATCCTGCTTTCTGTTGACAACATCAAGGAACACATATCCCATTTTTCACTCACTGATTCATAAATAGTATCATTGCTTACTTTTTTCAGTTTATTTCTATTGTATATTTAAGCTATATAGCATGATGATCTGATGCTCATGTACATAGTGAAATGATTTCTACAATCAAGTTAATTAACATCCATCTCCTCACATAGGAAAAGAAGTTTATTAATCCCCTATATACTTACAGAAATTAAAGGTAATAACTCCTGAAAAACATTTAAAAATACTGCCTTCTAAGTATATTATTCCCTTCATTTATTAATTTAATGAATATTTATTGGCACTCTGGGCACTATGCCATATGTCTGATAAACAACACAGTGATAATGTTTTGTACATATTACATCTGATGATTCAATTTAAAAAATAGAATCCATGTAATCTTAAAAATAAATCCAGCACATATTTAAAGTGAACTATAAATATCCTACATGATGAAAAGAATTTAATATCTAGAAACTTCTGTCTTGTATAATTAGAATATAAAATTTCTTAGTGGAGAGACCCAAGGGAGGAACTACCTTAATTTAACTTTGCTGGAACCTCCAGCATTTGGCTGATGACCAGTGGAACACAGTATTATAAACCTGGTCATTGAAAAGAACACTAAGACTCACTTGCTATTTTCCTTACATAAGCCAAGAATCCATATGTTACACAGAATCCAGAATAAATAATTAGGGTAAAGTGATCCCAAAACAAATGCTGACATAATTTTCTCTAGCTGTAATCAAAGTTTCAACTAAAGACTGGAAGTAATAGAAAATATGTCTTTGTAATCTGAGAAAGAACTGGAAGGGCCAATGACACTAAGTTTTTCTACCTCATTTTTATGGAATTCATTAGATATGAAGGATCTAATATGAAGAATTATTATCTATTACAATATAGGATCACATACAGTTTTATATATTAGTTATATAAAACATAAGAGTCATAATTATCTCATGCTTGTTTTCAAAATGCTAAATTAACATTAAGTCATTTTAGTAAAACTAAGACATTCTCATTATTTTCCATTTAAGGAGAAATGGAATGTTTAACAGTTATGGTTTGGAAGATATGTGACACCTAGCAGTTGCTTGGCTTTGGAAGAAATAAAACTTTGAAAATGTTCAGATAAATTTTTCCCTAAGTGTGGATTTTTGTTGTTTTCTTCACTTTCCATGACCTGTCAAATACTGAGAGAATCTCGAAAACAAAATATATTTCCTTTTTCATCCTGTTCCTTGCCGTTGGCAAAGTCTGCTCATTTTCACATGTTTCAAATTAGCTGAATTAACATGACTGAATTTGTTTAGCAATGACTTCAAATAACTGAGCCTTTTATCAGGCATTTTTGTATACCAGCACTATTCCTGATATTATCGAAGACAGAAAAACAATATTTTTGGTAAATGCTGAGCAAAATGGTAATGGGAGTGATGGCAACAGTAACAAACTAGTAAGGAAGTTAAGAAAACAAAAATGAATGTTAAGACTGAATATGGGTTTTCAAAGAAAATGGTTCAAAGAGGTACATGTGAATAAGTTTTTTTCAGAACTAATTCCTATTAATTAGTCATAGGTTAAATATTTTCTTTTCTACAATGTATTTAATACCTCCACATTATTCTATCATAATTATGAAATGTAACATATTTATCTAATCATCTGGCATTTTGTTGATCTCAGTGTTCTCTCTGATCATGAATCACACATTTTTGCATGCATTTCTAATTATCCCCAGAGAGTTCATTCATTGAGTTGTAATTGCAGGGTCCATGTCATTTGGAATCTTGGGAGCAGGTTCCACATTGCAATTCCCCTCAGTCCCAAATAGGACCACCCTGCCACCTAAAGGTGACATTGTGTAAGCTCTCCACTGAGGTCAACCAGATGTTGATTACAACTCAACCTTCTCTGAGCCCAGACTGATTTTATAGAGCTTCCTAATCAAACATATCTTTTAGTAGTTGACCCACTCTGCCAGCTTCTTCAATAAATAGATAATTAGTTAAAATTAAAAATAACTAATATAAGTATTTTCTACTTGCTTCAAAAAGGAAAAATTCTGACCTTGTGAAGCCTTAAAGTCTTATTTGAATTTATGTATACTAGGTAGAATAATTTCATATTCTTGAGGAAGTACATTGAATTATTTATTTAGCAATTTGTGTTTTCATATCCTGAGTAGTAATGTTGATTTCCATTGGAATGAATGTGAGAGTATTTGATTAGATTGCGGTTTTGCCTACTGTGTCTGAAAAATTCCTTTCCATGGGTAAATTGAGAAATTAATTAGAATATAGAATAATGGTTTACCTTAGCAAGTCAGTATTAAATTAAATTTAAAAATAACCACTTCCACTTCTAGATGATAGAATAAACACATACGTTTGCCTTACCTTCCTTCTGAAAACATATTAAATTGACTATGAAAAATGTGCAAATTTGGGGGACTTCCCTAGTGGGCCAGTGGTTAGGACTCTGCCCTTCCACTGAAGGGGACAAAGGTTTGAGCTCTGGTCAGGGAACTAAGATCCCACAAGCTGCATGGTGTGGGGGAAAAAAAAAGAGTACAATGGGGAAAAAAGAAAGTACAACTTGTTAAGAAGAAAGAGCAAATGTAGTGATTGCCTTTTTCAGAGCCAATCCCCTTCATCCTCAAGCTGCCACAAGTACCTGCTGATGATTGGCTCACAGCTGTTTCTCACAAGGAAACAGATTCTAAAATGAGATTTTGGATGTGAATCAGTCCCCAGAAATCTGGCATTATGAAGGACTCCATTACCAATGGTAGATGGAGAACAGAGAGCCCATGACTGCTATAATAATGCAGTTGTTAAAACATTTATCATTAGTGAACTGGGATGCAGTGATGATGGGATGGATTACATCAGCAGGATAATATTTCTACACTTGAGAAGCAGAAGGGAATAGATTGTTGAATCGCATGTCTGTGACCGAGTGCCATTCACCCAATGTCGGGAGATAACCACAAGCCCAAGATGATTAATCACCAATTAAGGACAAGATCTGAATGCCAGAGGGCTGCCTTGCCAAATTTTAAGGAAGCCCTGTCTCCTGCAAAAGGAGAGCCAACTGAATGGAGGACTGGGCTCAAGATTAACTCACAGGTGTAGAGAAGTTTCAGAGAAGATTTAGCTACTGCACTATATACAACAGGGTCAGAGAAGGAAAAGGACTAACAAAATTCTGCGGAGCATATTAATGTAATATGAATTTTAAATAATGGCAAAAAACACAGTGCAGAAGGAATGAGAGGATATAAGGAGCATCAGGGCCCAAGAGACTTCCAAGCTCAGCTACTGAGGGTTCTTCTTATTCACACAGGGCTGGCTTTGTCTCTGGCCTGAGCCTCCAAGATTTGTGCAGGCTTGGTTCCTAGAAGTGTTCAGCAGTCACCACTCCCGCATAGTCACCTAGCCAAATCAGCTGTATAACCAGTTATGCCAGATTCGAGCCATCAATAAACAAACCAGCCCGGGTCCCTCCAGGAAGTTCCAAACTTTAAACAGTCCATCATAAATCATGAGTTAGCCTACTACCTTATCTGGCCAAGAGTCAGTGCCCTACTTCCTCATGTCCCCAGAGATAAGCACGGAACTGACACAGTCCATCTGTAAAATGATGGTCTTACAAAATATTCAGTACTTCACTCCAGCAAGTCTCCTAACACCGAAGTCGATTCTTCGTAGAGAAAGAATGGGACTCTGAGAACTGAGATGTGAATGTCTTAGTAGAAGCAGTCTGAAACTTGGAACTCGAATGCCCCTAAACCTGCTGGCCTGCCAGGTCCGTTTTCAGCAGAAAAGCGTGGCCGCCACGTGACGTCAGCATCATGGCAGCACTGGGCACCCCTTCTTTTCATCCTCCCCTTTAACAACATCCATTCACTAACCAAAGTGCCTCTGAGGGAGTTGAGAGATGGAGCCCCAGATGCCAAGGGACAGGGAGGAGGCTAGCCCGCGTGTGCCTGGCGGATAGGCAGACAGACCTGGTGTGGGCCACTGGGCCAGCCGGCAGGGGCCAGAAGAAGGCTGACTCGGGCAGACCCCTGCAGACCAGAGAGCCTCTGGAGAGGTGCAGATGTCAGAGGAGAGGCTCCGGCATGACACCGGAGGAAAAAAAATACAAGTCTGGATGTGTTGGAGAGAGTAAGAGGAATTTGGCCAGCTTCACCCCTGCCCCCCACAGCTTAGAGCTATGGAGCCAGTGGGTGAGTCCTCAGCTTCCCCAGCAACACACACTTAGAAACAACAGAGAAATCAAAAGCCATGTAAGAACATCAGGGTGCAAATATAAAGCTGATTAAAACATGTCATAATTTCAGTAATAATTGAAGGACTGTAATTAAAAATTATTTTGACCATGATCTCGGGACAGATTCTTTAAGGCAATCCAGGAATGTTCATGTTGGATTCAAATAAAGAAAATGTAGTCCTGGCCATTCCTTAGCTCTCAAGAGAGCAACATTCACTCAGCCACAACCACTTCAATGGTTTTTTATTCGTTTTCCATTGTTAAGATCAATCTATAGATAAAACATGGAGAAAGTGTAGCTACAAACAATACCAGCAAGTTGGTAATGTAAACATAAAGGAATAACTGACAGAATCCAGTGGGTATTTTTGGAAGAAGAGGGGAGGTTGGAAGGGTATGGCTGGAATGGGGAAACAGGGAGACATGACTTAAATCAATTGAAATAAAATTTAGAGGTTTAAATGTATTTTTTAAAATTATCCTGTAAACAAAGCACAAATAATAACTATCAAATATAGCTGCAGGAAGGTGAAGGGAAATGATGGGGGTATGAAATGGAACAGATCCTTCTTTCCTGGAGCAGGGAATCACATGTCTTGGAAAGTGCATGAGCATTAAATGACCCCGTAAACTCATTCTTGGAATTTTTAAGTAGTTATATAAAATTCTTTAAAGAACTTGTAACTGCTTGTGTTTAAAATATTTTAATGGTATCAACAGGTCTCAGCGAACATTCTGAGTACAGATAACTAATTACACTTGTAGATGTCAGATTGAGACACAGTTCAAGTTGCAAGAAAAAGAATGATTATTTTGTGATTGCATAAAATGTTTTAAATTACCAAAATATGTGTTGTCAATTATGTTAATAACTGTGATGAAAACATGAATATTCTTAGGGAGGAGATGGAAACTACTGTAGGTATCATCTGACCCATAGCTTACATTTTTAAAATCCTACCTTGGGCTTCCCAGGTGGCGCTAGTGGTAAAGAACCCTCCTGCCCGTGAGGGAGACGTAAGAGATGCAAGTTTGACCCCTGGATCAGGAAGATCCCTTTGAGGAGGGCATGGCAACCCACTCCAGTATTCTTACCTGGAGAATCCCATGGACAGAGGAGCTTAGCAGGCTATAGTATATCGGGTCGCAGAGAGTCGGACACATCTGAAGCAACTCAGCACACACGCATCTTGGGACCAAGGAGATTAGAAGTCATCCTGTGCGTTGATGTGATACATGGATAGCCAGAAGTCTGTTCAAAGCGGAGTTGAGTGGTTCTTTGAGGTTGTATCCTGGCTCTGTCCCTTACCAATTTCATGATCTTGTACTTAACGTTTTATCTCAGTTTCCTCACCTGTAAAAATAGAATAATATCAGCTCTTACCTAATTGTTGTGTGGTAAAATAATTAGTTAGCATGAAATTACTCAAAGATGTCTTGATACATAATAAGCATGATTAGTTACTTATTATCATACCAGAGAAGGAATGAGGTTTTATGAGTTTAACTTAGGAACAAAGTAAATGTATGGAGGGCAGTTGTCTGTGCCATGGCTACAACTGTAGTTATGTCAACCAGCTTGACTCGCCCTCTGGATGCAGGTATGTGTCAGGAAGGAAGGGAGAGGAAGAAAGAGATTCATTTAAAAACTGAGTCATTTCTCTAAAATGTTAAAACAATGAGATACAAATAATACTGACGTGTTAAAGACAAGGAGTAAAAGTCATTCTCCATCCCTATAGACCCACAGGCTCTCCATATTTACCTGGCACTCTGTAAAGATTGGCACAGTGCAGCCTCTAGGCATCAGCAATGAACTCCTGTGCTCAGTGGAGTAAGAGAAATTACAGTGTCTGACAGTTGTCTGAAGCGACATGATACCCAGCAAGAAGGACGGCACGTGAAGCAGGGGGTGAGGTCCCCTGAGGGCAGACAGCCCCCTTCTCTGTCTCACTGCCTCCGCTCTGTCCCCGTGGCGCTCTCTCCAAAGCATATACTCCTTCCGGTCACACTCTCTGCAGAAATGGAGGCCCCAGGCAGAATCATTGCTTCAGAAACTAAACATTAGGATTTCTTCCATAATGACAGCTCTCAAAGTTCCCAAAGTACTTCAGGAGAGTTAGAGGGTAAAAACATTGTTTTCTTTCATTGTGAAATGTCCTCTCTAACACATCCATGAGTTAAAATCCATTTTATCCAACATAACTTATGTTCTCATATCACACAAGTCCAAAACAGAAATCTGTAAGTTTCTAAATTTCGGGGTAAATATTTCTTGGATTCATAAAACCATTGGGAATTTTTATTGGCTACTTTTTAATTTTTATTTTATTTTTACATAATACATAATAAGTGTGCTGTTATGTATTATTGGATTTTAATTTTATTTAGAAATATTTTTCCTATTAATTAAAAGGAAATAGTGGGTTTAAGAAACTTTAGAACTAATTACTTTACTCCATTACTTTGTACTCCAAACCCCATCTAATCACATTTACCAACTTCTAGACTATATAGGTAAACTTCGTATCATGAAAAAGTATTCAGGTAGTAAATTTTGATTAATATCTAAACAAAATTCTAATTATACCTCTAAACAAGAAGCCCATTTTCTTGATTAAATACAAACAAATCAGCATATTTCTATCTTTGAGATAAGTATTTTGGAGTCAGCTGAAAGTGATCATTTTTTTATGTTTTCTCACCATATTAAAAAATCTGACCTGTACATGAGTAGAACAGTGATACCACAGAAATTAAATATAAATAAAACAGGATTCTCTCCTAGTTCATCTGTAATCTTTAGAGAGTTTCAGAATCTGTAACATTTTGTTAATGCAATCTATTGGGTAAGCTTCCTGTCAAAGTTAAGTTTCAGCAGATTGTAGTCATGTGGAAACAAGCTTTAACTCCCCTGTCACTGAGCAAAGAACTGACCATCTGCACTCTTGGTTTGATTAAAAAAAACTTTTAGGGGGCCAGAAAAATCTTGGCAAATAAAAGAACATAGCTCCAATGGAACTCAGAAATATTCTCAAAGATGTTACATTCAAACATTTTATGAACAATTTGGACTTTGCACATGCACACACACTCACATACACACAAGCACACGCATACATTCGCACCCTCACACATGTGTGCACACATGCACACTTTAAAATTCCAATTGGAGGCTTTGGATTTGACAATTAAGAATGATGATTTGAGTGACCATATAATTTATTGTTCAATCAGGGCATCTTTTTTAAGTGTGAAAGGAAGTGCTCTTAATTATTATACTGGCAGCACTGTAAACCAGAAAAATCCCTGACCCTAAAGATAATGAAAAGAGAACTGGATGATGTTCCCTTTGCTAAATAAATCCATGAAAGGGTAAAATGTATTGATGGCTGATGAATGAGTTCAGTCATAGTGACATTTTTATATTACCTCTAAAAATAGCATATTCCATGCTCACTATAACTCTGATCTCATAATTTCATCTATTATAAATTTTGACCAATTTTTCAAACCTGAAAATGGCCTCATGAAAAAAGTTACTTGCCCGGAGATTTTTCTGGAACCTACTTGATGTGGTCGGAAAAATCCTTGCCGATAAGTCACCAGTGCAACTCCTACGCCACGTTTTCACAAGTGAAGTATTATCTCCACAAAGCTGAAAACTTTTTAAAACTCAACATTCAAGGGAACAAATTAATCCTGAGAAATCTTTCAAAAATATTATCACTGATTTGGAATTTGGTCTCAGTGCTATAGAAAACTTGGAGGAATACAAAAATGATTTCCGTCTTCCACCGAAAAAATCCACACAAGAAGGAAGCTGAAACTGTCCGGGAAGGGAGTGAGATGGGCTCTTGGCTTTGTGCAGACTGTGGAAGAGGGCTGAGCAGAGAGGGAGTAAACCCTCAGAGAGAGAGAGAGGAGGACGACAGGATCCAAGGGTGCAGACCTCAGGTGCCCTCTTCCAGGTCACGATCAGAAGAATAAACTTCCTTGAAAGGACAGGGCAGCAATAATGTCTGAGATCTGAAGGATAATTACTATGAGATTAGAACCCTTGGTGAAATTCTCAGTGGCCAGGTTAACATGGAGGAATTGGAAACCATAGCTTTCCTTAGGAGAACAGAGTGTCTAGGCTGGGATATGTTGTGTCCAAACACATACTTCTCACTCTGTGTTGCTTGTTGTTCAGTCGCTCACTTGGGTCTGACTGTCTGTGACCCCATGGACTACAGTACACCATACTTCCCCATCCTTCACTGTCTCCCAGAATTTGCTCAAGCTCATGTCCATTGAGTCAGTGATGCCATTCAACCATCTCATCCTCTGTCATCCCCTTTTCCTCCTACAATTCAATCTTCCCAGCATCAGGGTCTTTTCCAATGAGTCAGCTCTTTGCATCAGGTGGCTAAAGTATTGGAGCTTCAGCATCAGCATCAGTCCTTCTAACGAATATTCAGGATTGATTTCCTTTAGGATTGACTGGTTTGATCTTCTTGCTTTCCAAGGGACTCTCAAGAGTCTTCTCCAAAGGCACAGTTTGAAAGCATCAATTCTTTGGTGCTCAGCCTTCCTTATGGTCCAGCTCTCACACCCATACATGACTATTGGACAAACCATAGCTTTGACTATATGGACCTTTGTCGGTAACGGGATGTCTCTGCTTCTTATTACACTGTCTAGGTTTGTCAGAGCTTTACTTCCAAGGAGCAAGTGTCTTTTAATTTCATGGCTGCAGCCACCATCTGCAGTGATTTTGGAGCCCAAGAAAATAAAATGTTACTGTTTCCATTTTTCCCCCATCTATTTGCCATGAAGTGATGGGGCCAGATGCCACGATCTTAGTTTTTTGAATGTTGAGTTTTAAGCCGGCTTTTTCATTCTTCTCTTTCAACTTCATCAAGAGGCTCTTTGGTTCCTCTTTGCTTTCTGCCATTTAGGGTGGTATCATCTACATATCTGAAGTTATTTATATTTCTCCCAGCAATCTTAATTCCAGCAGAGCTTCATCCAGCCCGGAGTTTTACATGATGTATTCTGCATGTAAGTTAAATAAGCAGGATCTCAATATACAGCCTTGATGTACTCCATACAGCACTCCAGTCCTTATTGCAGGCATAGTATCTAGCACTTCACTTTGGTTCCACTGGGCACCTGCTGCTCTTTGCTCTGGGGCATGGACCATGTTGGCACTCATATATGTACAGTTATGAAAGAATGAACAAGTTAGGAACCAAGCAGGTTATCTTGATCAATAGGAGACAAAAGTCAGTGGTTACACACACCTACATATGACACAACAGAATAGACCTAAACACACACAGTGGACCAATATCAGTCTCCTTGTTTTTATGTTGTACTGTGATTCCATAAAAATGTACCCTCTTGGTACTATCCTTGCACCTTTCTATGAATTTATAATTATTTCAAATTAAAAATTTGATTAAAGGATTCAAAAGGAGGGTTCCTTATGGCAACTTATTAAACTTTATCTCAGAGTAAGAACTCATAAACATCTGGTTATATTTCTTCTATATGCTTAGTACCTTTCACAGTGATCCTATTTCTCCCCAAACTGCTTCTTGATATAATTTAGTCTTCTTTTTTCTGCTTTACTATATCTGCAATAAAGGTTTTTTTCCTCTAACTTTTCATTATCTTAGATGAACATTCTGCTCATTTCTGTCGTCTAGCATAGAATGTGCATTTTTCCAGCATTTAAGTTAATACAGAACAGGATCAATTCTTCTGGGATCAATTTTTCTAACAGTACTAAGCCACTAGCCCCTTTAAAGTATTGCCTCAATAAAATTATTTAAAAGGAACTATATTAGTTAAATACATTTTAATACCTTTAATATTTTAACATTAAATTTTTCCTACATATATATCTTCTATATACATGTATATTAACCAATGATAATGTATGCACACACACACATAAATATATGTGTATATGCCCACTCATATATACAAATTAATGCATATGTGGCCTGTAGAGAAATAAGTTAACACTGAGAAAATGCAAAGCAAAAGTGTTATCAGAATAATTATGTTAATCAAAAATTTACTTTATTTGAGAAGTACACAGAGATGCATGCCAGCATCTAACAGAGTCAAGCTATTGGTTGAGAGAAGAAAATTAGGATAAATTGTTAGTCATAATTCTAACATGTCAAACTCTGATTTCAAGAAAACCAATTCCACGATTTGTTCTATAATTAACTCCCTACCAAAGACAAGATTAAATTCTTTAAAAACTAAAGCTCCAAATCCCCTAACCTTTTTCATATGGCATCATCATTTTTTGTCAGAAGTCCACTGAAATGTAACTTTGCGGGGATGACCCCAGATCCTCTGAATGTGAATCCATATATCACTCATCATGTCTCCAACTTTAGTAACAAAAAGGAAGTTTCTAACACAGTCATCCCAAAATACTGTTCTCTCCTTTTAAGTTTTTCCACAACTGTTCTGTCAGTAAAGATAAATGGGATTAATTTTAAATTTTTGGAATGATGTATTGTCTCTAGGATTGCTTTGAAAGTCTCTTTGCCCCTAAATATTGAAGGTAATTTGAAGGTAATTGGAAGTAATTTGACTAATCTGAAATATTATTACATTCAGGAAAAAAACAAACATTGAAAATATATCTCACCTGAATAGTACAAATCTTTCAACAATGAGAGTAGAGTTAACTGAATTATGGAAACAGATACAGTCATGAAGGAAAAATGCAGAGGAATGGGAAACCGAGCACCATCATAATAAAAATAAATGAAGACAGATTGGAGCACAGTACTCATGGAAATTTATTTGGTTAATCATCACTATTAAAATGGATATTCCTCTGTCAAAAAAGAGGGGTGAATTCAATATGGAAAAATTATCTATACAATATGTTTTTTTAATGGTATTTTAGAACATAAAAACACATCAATTTCTCCTATTACAAACTCCCCCATCAAAACAAAACAATACAGTCTGGAGTCTAAACAACATGATATTAACTAGAAGTTTAAATTCTCATACACAGTTGCTATGTGCAAGGCAAATATATTGAAGATACAAAGAAGAGTAGGAATCTTGTTTCTACATACCAATCGCCAAATACCTGGTTACCTGATTAGCAAAGGAAAGAAATACAGATAATTGAAGAATCAATAGAATTTCCCTGAACTTTATACCACCTATATCCTCCAGGTGAATAGTTTTCTCTATATATATTGAATTATGTGACCAAATCCTAAGTTCACTAAAATATTGGTTACTTGCAACACATCCTGAACACGTAGATAATATAGCTACAAAATATTACTCAGTTCTTTTTCAAATTTTCTGTGTAGAACATAGTCAGTTCAGTTCAGTCAGTCAGTCGTATCAGACTCTGTGTGACCCTATGGACTGCAGCATACCAGGCTTCCCTTTCTATCACCAACTCCTGGAGCTTACTCAAATTCATGTCCATCAAGTCAGTGATGCCATCCAACCATCTCATCCTCTGTCATCCTCTTCTCCTGCCTTCAGTCTTTCCCAGCATCAGGGTCTTTTCCACTGAGTCAGTTGTTCGCATCAGGTGGCCAAAGTATTGGCGTTTCAGCTTCAGCATCAGTCCTTCCAGTGAATATTCAGGACTGGTCTCCTTTAGGATGAACTGGTTGGATCTCCTTGCTGTCCAAGGGACTCTCGAGATTCTTCTCCAACACCACAGTTCAAAAGTATCAATTCTTCGGTGCTCAGCTTTCTTTATAGTCCAACTCTCACCTCCATACATGACCACTGGAAAAACCATAGCTTTGACTATACAGACCTTTGCCAGCAAAATATTACAAAGTATTACTCAGTTTTTTTTTGTTTCGAATTATCTCTGTAGAGCATAAGGTTTCTTCAGCTAGGCACAGCTGAAACTGAAAGGCACAGTTTTAAAGAGATCAATTTGCATTTCTCAGCTCTTTCAAAATGTGTGTGCTTTGAATTCTGCCCCGAGACTCTCTGATCTCTTCTTTTACCATCTCCGTTTTCCTCACTCCAGCCGCACTGCCTCTCTGGTTGTTTCTCCAACATGTTAAACATGATCACACCTTAGGGTCTTTACATAGCCTGTTTCCTCTGCTTAAAACGCTCTTCCCCAGGAAGCATCCCTGTTAAGTATCTGTTCACATGTCACACTCAGTAAAGTGTGCCTGTCACCTTATTTAACAGTGCGGCCATCCTCCACCAACACCGCAAGAGTCCTTCTCTGGCCTCTTTCCTTTTTCCATCTCAGTGTCATTTATTCACATAACTTACAATGAACTCATTCATTAGATCTGTTCTTCATCTTTTTCACCTGCTTTTCATTTCCTCCAGTTGGAAACTCCACGTTAAAGGGTCTTTATCTCTTTTATGCACCAATATATCTCAGGGTTCCAGAAACTCCTGCTTCAAAACAGGCACCATAAAGATGTGCTGAGTCGATGACTGAGTGAATGATGTGTGAATTTCTCACTCATCCTGAGTCTTACTCAAAATATTGGTAGAGATTAAAAGGGGAAATGACTCTCAGTGGGCAACAAATCCTTTGGAATTCAAGTTATTCCAATTTATTATTTTGAATAAAACTGAAGAATATTTTTTAAAAGCTCCAACCAATGCAGGAGACACACAAAAAGAATATTAAAAAAAAAAACAGAACCACTTTAGAAGACAGCCTAAAGAAGTACATGGGAATATAGAAATTTTCCGAATTACTTCAGATTAAATAGACCCCTGGCATAGGAAAGATCCTAGAAGGAAGCTATAAAAGATACTAACAAACCACTTATCAGATTCCTTTACTTATTTTTTTCCTAAGAACTAGCCTGTTATGGTGATCATGTTACTGAGTCCCAGCCAGTAGAATGTGGAAGAAACCAAAGCGCATTGCTTCCAGAACTAGTCCTTAAAGCTCCTTCCCTGTAATTTCTATGTCCTCCTTCATGGGCTTGATGCAGAAAAGCCTGGGAACACAGGAAGCCACCTGCCCCAACAGTGTGGGTCTACTCACTGAAAGAAGCTCTGGGCCCTAGAATTGCTGCTTGGAAAGAGGCACCTGCCATCAACTGTTCATGTTGATGGAACATCCAAATGAATGCCCACTTGGACGTTCCATCAACATGAAGTTCACGTGCATCTCATTTTAAATTACTGAGAATTAGTGGTTCAAGTAGTATGATAGTTAACATTAATTGAAATAATACAAGAATGTTCCCACTGTGCTAAATAGGACATTTTTCCTTTCAGAGACTAAAATTCTAGCACAATTAAACATGCAGCATCCAGATGTAGGTCTGAGAACCCAGAAGACCTAAGAGTTGCTTGCAATGCAAGATCACATCTGGTGAAGGCCTCCTCTCATCTTCAGAACTCAGCCAACATTTTTGTGATAGTACAGACAGCAGCTGGATTGTTTGAAAAACTTACCTCCAAAAAGGATGAGGCAGGAAGCTGGTGGGGTAATTGCAAACATACTTGTTGTACCTTCATGGGACTATTTTTTTAAGATTCTATGGGGGTTTTTTGGAAAGTTTCTTCTTGAATCAGATTTGATTTTTAGGAATTGCGTGCCTAAGCCCAACCTCTAGAATTTAAGCTTCTAATCATTATATAAATCAACTACATAGAGAAGCCCTCAGTGATTGTTTTTTCAATTACAGTAAGTTTTAACAAGACAAATGACTAACAAGTCTTCATTTAGTACAGGGAGATTTTGAAAATAGTAGATTGCAACAATAATACATTAATAAGTCTGGCTCATCAGAAGCTTTAGAAAAGTTTTAAACATATGACCCTCCCTCTACAAAGTCATAAATTCACATACCCTAGAATAAAATCGTCTGTGAAGTACAATTATTTCCTTCATATGTGCTAGTATAAAACTAGGAAATGGTCAAGCGGCTTCAATGACCAGCTGCTTATGAGGATGTTAAAATGATATTCTTAACTGACATCTCCGTCTGGAGACAGTGTATATTTTTGTCACCTAAAATAATTGTAGCCTTTTCAGAAAAATAAGAACGAATATTTTAAATGGTGGCATACAAGGCTACACATTCTCTGTTATTTTCCCATGTTGTTTGTCCTCATAATAGTTTACATTTTATATCATGTGAAAGGATAATTGGTTCCCTAAAGAAGTAATGATTTATACCAGCAGGAGCAAAAACAAAAGAGAATCTCCCTAAATCTACAGGAACAGATACTGCCTCTGCCTCTAATGTCCCTTGTCCCTTCTATTCACTGTCAGAAACTCAAGCACTGCCTCTTGTAATCATCCTTTCTCCGTCTTTACACATACTCACTCCTTCTTTTCTATTCCCTGAGAGGTTAGTTTGTGCATTGATTTTAGCATTTAGATTATTGTATGATAATTCCTTACATATCTTACTTGTCTCACCAACTGTAAATTCACATTTTCTTCTTCCTCGTGTCTTGGTGTCTTATGTCCTGGCATACATGTTAAAGTGGGGATTTTTGTTTCCTCAATAAAATCATTTTATAGGATTGGACAAACTCATGTATGAAATTACGAGTGGATTCTTTACCATCTGAGCCACAAGGGAAGACCAGTGTATGAAATTAGGTCTTCAAAATTATATTCTTCTGTGTAATTAAAAGTATTCCTGAAAAACATATATTTCTTATGAAAAAGTGTTTGTGTAACATTCAACAACAACTGACTGGGGTTGAATAGCTGCAGAATAAAATAGACTAGAGAGTTGATTTTATTGCATGCATCAAAGAATGAGTCTGTAACTGGGATCAGAGCCGAGCCAAAAGACCCAGGAAGCGGAGGCCATAAGAAGGTGTCTTGAGATAGTAGAATCCACAGCAAACACTATGCATATCCATATATCATGAAATTAAACAGAAACAATGAACAGGAGAGAAGAAAGTCACTCAGTAGAGCAAGGTCACTGAAAGCAAAGGGAGAGTAGAATGGAGTCATCAGCAAAGTGGAATAACAGTGTAACAGCATTAAAGGGAAGAGTGTAGACTTGCATTTGGGAAAAAGAGAGACTGACTGCTTACGTGGCAAGTCTGCACACTTCCCTGGCTTTGGATTCTGCAGTGTTCCATGGAGAACACTGCATTAGACAGCTCCTCATGGATGAGAGAGCCTGGATGGGAGTCCAGTTACCACAGAACGAGTGCCAGTGTTTCACTGGAGCAAAAAATAGGAGTTTGGATACAATGAAATTTTTAGTAAAAATGATATAAGTTTGTATTTATATTTGAAGTTTGTTACTTCAAATACAAAGACAACAGCACAAAACTTTAAAGAAAATGATCAAGATAACATGACACCACAAAGGATCACAATAATCTTTTAGTAACCAAACCCAAACACATGGTGATCTGTGATTAACCAGATAGGATTTCAGAAGATCTCTTTTAAGGAAATTCAATGAGCCATAGGAGAAACAGCATAAATAGAGAAGGGAGTCAAAGCATAGCACTATAAAAAAATGAATCAATTCACAAAGGAAGGCAGCAAGAGAGGAAGAAAAGAACAAGAGAGCCTCAAAGCATCCAGCAAGTAATTAGCAATATGGCATTAGTAAGTCCTTATGTTTCAATAATTACTCTTAGTAGGAATGAATTGAATTCTCCAAGCAAAAGACACAGTGGATTGATGGATTAAATAACAAAAACAAAGCAAATAAAAAATACCAAGAGCCAACTATATGCTGCCAACAAGAGGCTCACTTCTGCTTAAAGGACACACATAGGCTTAGAGCAAAGAGGGGGCAAAAGGTGCCTCGTGCACATGAAAACTGAAGAAAATCAGAGTTAGCTACACCTTTATCAAACAGAAAATATCTTTGAGTCAAAAATGTAGTAGAAGACAAAATTAAGATCTATATATAATGGTAAAGAGGTCAATTCAGAATATATAAAAACTTTCAAAAGTCAGTAATATGAAAACAACCCAATTTTTTAAAATGGGCAGATGATTTGACAGATATTATACTTCACAAATGACATTTGAATATCAAATAAGTACATGGAAAGGTGCTCAACATTATTTTTCATAATGAATCATGAGTTGAATACATCTAAAAAATTAAATAATATTCAGTTGGCTAAAATGTTTATGTATTAGAATAACAAAATATCAAAATAATATTTTGTTATATTCATTTTATTTATGAGAAAATAGAGTGTGAAGAGTCTTATCCAAGGTCAGGCAATTAGCAGAAATAGAGCCACGAACCTACAAGACCTTTAGAACTAACACCCAAAAAAGATGTCCGTTTCTTTATAGGGGAATGGAATGCAAAAGTGGGAGGTCAAGAAACATCTGGAGTAACAGGCAAATTTGGCCTTGGAGTACAGAATGAAGCAGAGCAAAGGCTAATAGAGTTTTGCCAAGAGAACTCACTGGTTATAGCAAACACTCTCTTCCAAAACACGAGAAGACTCTACACATGGACATCACCAGATGGTCAACACCAAAATCAGATTGATTTTATTCTTTACAGCTAAAGATGGAGAAGCTCTATAAAGTCAGCAAAAGCAAGACTGGGAGCAGACGGTGGCTCAGATCATGAACTCCTTATTGCCAAATTCTGACTTAAATTGAAGAAAGTAGGGAAAAACATTAGACCAGTCAGGTATGACCTAAGTCAAATCCCTTATGATTATACAGTGGAAGTGAGAAATAGATTTAAGGGACTAGATCTGATAGACAGAGTGCCTGATGAACTATGGACAGAGGTCCCTGACATTGTACAGGATACAGGGATCAAGACCATCCCCATGGAAAAGAAATGAAAAAAGCAAAATAGCTGTCTGAGGAGGCCTTACAAATAGCTGTGAAAAGAAGAGAAGTGAAAAGCAAAGGAGAAAAGGAAAGATATTCCCATCTGAATGCAGAGTTCCAAAGAATAGCAAGGAGAGATAAGAAAGCCTTCCTCAGTGATCAGTGCAAAGAAATAGAGGAAAACAACAGAATGGGAAAGACTAGAGATCTATTCAAGAAAATTAGAGATACAAAGGGAACATTTCATGCAAGATGGGCTCAATAAAGGACAGAAATGGTAGGGACCAAACAGAAGTAGAAGATATTAAGAAGAGGTGGCAAGAATACACAGAAGAACTGTACAAAAAAGATCTTCACGACCCAGATAATCACGATGGTGTGATCAGTCACCTAGAGCCAGACATCCTGGAATGTGAAGTCAAGTGGGCCTTAGGAAGCATCACTAAGAACAAAGCTAGTGGAGGTGATGGAATTCCAGTTGAGCTATTTCAAATCCTGAAAGATGATGCTGTGAAAGTGCTGCACACAATATGCCAGCAAATTTGGAAAACTCAGCAGTGGCCACAGGACTGGAAAAGGTCAGTTTTCATTCCAATCCCAAAGAAAGGAAATGCCAAAGATGCTAGAACTACTGCACAATTGCACTTATCTCACATGCTAGTAAAGTAAAGCTCAAAATTTTCCAAGCTAGGCTTCAGCAATACGTGAACCGTGAACTTCCAGATGTTCAAGCTGGTTTTAGAAAAGGCAGAGGAACCAGAGTTCAAATTGCCAACATCCACTGGATCATTGAAAAAGCAAGAGAGTTCCAGAAAAACATCTATTTCTGCTTTATTGACTATGCCAAAGGCTTTGACTGTGTGGATCACAATAAACTGTGGAAAATTCTGAAAGAGATGGGAATACCAGACCACCTGACCTGCCTCTTAAGACATCTGTATGCAGGTCAGGAAGCAACAGTTAGAACTGGACATGGAACAACAGACTGGTTCCAAATAGGGAAAGGAGTATGTCAAGGCTGTATATTGTCACCCTGCTTATTTAACTTATATGCAGACTACATCATGAGAAATGCTGGGCTGGAGGAAGCACAAGCTGGAATCAAGATTGCCGGGAGAAATATCAATAACCTCAGATATGCAGATGACACCACCTTTATGGCAGAAAGGGAAGGGAACTAAAGAGCCTCTTGATGAAAGTGAAAGAGGAGAGTGAAAAAGTTGGCTTAAAGCTCAGCATTCAGAAAACTAAGATCATGGCATCCGGTCCCATCACTTCATGGCAGATAGATGGCAAAACAGTGGACACAGTGGCTGACTTTATTTTTCTGGGCTCCAAAATCACTGCAGATGGTGATTGCAGCCATGAAATTAAAAGACGCTTACTCCTTGGAAGGAAAGTTATGACAAACCTAGACAGCATATTAAAAAGCAGAGACATTACTTTGCCAACAAAGGTCCATCTAGATCAGACTATGGTTTTTCCAGTAGTGACGTATGGATGTGAGAGTTGGACTATAAAGAAAGCTGAGCACTGAAGAATTGATGCTTTTGAACTATGGTGTTGGAGAAGACTCTTGAGAGTCCCTTGGACTGCAAGGAGGTCCAACCTGTCCATCCTAAAGCAGATCAGTCCTGGGTGTTCATTGGAAGGACTAATGTTGAAGCTGAAACTCCAATACTTTGGCCACCTCATGCGAAGAGTTGACTCATTGGAAAAGACCCTGATGCTGGGAAAGATTGGGGGCAGGAGAAGAAGGGGAAGACAGAGGATGAGATGGCTGGATGGCATCACTGACTCGATGGACATGGGTTTGAGTAGACTCCGGGAGCTGGTGATGGACAGGGAGGCCTGGCGTACTGTGTGGTTCATGGGGTCGCAAAGAGTCAGACACGACTGAGCAGCTGAACTGAACTGAACTGAGCCATGAACCACTAAATATATATAAAATACTTAACATCATACCTTTCCATAGTAAATGCTTACAAAATTTTAAATAAAAATTTAAAATTATTGTCTTATACTCATTTAGAAATCACTACTAAAATCTCATTTATTTGGATAAAATTTGAAAAAACTATTGCAGGTATCTATCGACAGCATTATTTACAAGAGCAAGTGTCAAAAAAGGATAGTGTTTAACAGTGAATATTTTGTAGTAAATCTGCTGGTTGACCTCCAAAGATCTTTGGGGATAGCAGGAGCATTATCCAGAGGACAAGAAAAAAATAGCCCTTAATTAGAAGGGAGAGAATTAAATTCCTTGGTTCCAGCAAGAATAGAGATTGGGATCCCATTGTGATTACAAAATTGCATAAGCCTTTGTTAAAGATGAAGAAGTAACTTGTATATTTCTTCTTCTGCATGCTTTTCCTCTATACTTCTATTCATTTTTTATTTCTGAATTAAAACCTAGTAGCTGAAACATGTTTGCTGATATATCATCTTATTATCTGAACATTTATATTGCCTTCTCTGAATTTGCAGTGTAAATGTCATTCTAATCCCTAAATTTGTACCTCCAAATAATGAGAGAGAGAGAAAACACTTCCTAATCTTTCCCATAATAATGATTTTGTTAATGTAAACAGCCCACTAT
The DNA here is from genome assembly GCA_024291935.2 of Okapia johnstoni. Classification (NCBI taxonomy): domain Eukaryota; kingdom Metazoa; phylum Chordata; class Mammalia; order Artiodactyla; family Giraffidae; genus Okapia; species Okapia johnstoni. Next base: position 5,826,074 of record CM044327.1, read on the forward strand.
GGACTTTCAGTGTTATAAATTAGCTTACTGGAAGAAAACCTGACTGGCTAATATCTAATTATAGTGGCATCAGTAGTCGTAACATTAGCATCACCTCTGCTTTCTTGCACTCTTGCTCACCAGGTAGCTTCTATAACCTCTTGTCCACCAGAGGTCATTGATCTGTAGTAACTACCATTAATTAAAAAGACTACAGCTTTGCTTCTTAATCTTCCTTAGAATAAGGTCCTAATGTTAATTGTCTTGCATCTTTTTGCACTAGATTCATTTTCCTTTTCTCTCAAAATATGGCAAAATTAAAGTTATAGCTTAGCAAAGAAAGTTCATCTTCAGCAGAAATTACTGGCTTGAACTGTTGAATGTTTCTTAAACCTATCTTATTACTGTGATTAGTTTACACTAATCATTAAGTTTACAGAAAATATCAACAAAATATGAACAAAACTTACTTATTTAAAGCGTATGTCATGTTAAATATGGTTTCAGTGATTCCTTTCTTTATTACACTCAACTTCTATGCCAAATGGAAAAATAGGTCTCACTCTGGGTTTTAAGAGTTGTCAAGTATTAACATCTCCAGATTTCCTCTTCCAAAAAATCTAGCATTTCTTTGAAATATATACTCCTTGTGAAAGAAAAAATCTGCTTTTTGTTTAAAGCAGTGTCTGACTGGAAGCTTGTTATGCAGCACCAACCTACTTTCTGCCATGCATATCCTGCAAAAATCTGGAAAGACATTTTTTTTTTTTATCACGTTAGCACTTGCTTTTGAGGCAGCAAGAGTACTTGCTTAATCCCAGGAAGCAAAAGAGCTAAAAATGTGAGTGACGAGAAGAGGGAAGAAAAATGCTGATCACCAAATGCAGATCAAGGAACACAATCCTCACCAACCAGCCAAGGCATGAGGGCAGAGTTTAATACAGAAGAAAATGCTGGACTGTTCAGCTTATCATGTATTCCTTATACCCAGAATAGCTGAATGGATGTCCTGAGGCAGTTTCTTTAAATCTGTCCATAGGAACCATTCTTTCTCTTTATTTCTAAAAATGGAATTTTAGGAAGACTTACATAGCCAGTGAATAATCTGAAGAACAATCTACACTGCCTGTCTCCTCTAAATACCTCACCTAACTAAATGACTCTTAGATCAGAAATTAATGAATAACAATAAAATTATTTAAAGGCACCAAGCAAAAATATTTCAGATCAAGGGAAAGATAAGTTGGATGGCCTCACCAACTCAATGGACATGAGTTTGAGCAAGCTCCAGGTGATGGACAGGGAAGCCTGGTGTGCTGCAGTCCATGGGGTCGCAAAGAGTTGGACACGACTGAGGGACGGAACTGAACTGAACTAAATGACTCTTAGATCAGAAATTAATGAACAACAATAAAATTATTTAAAGGGCACCATGAAAAAAATATTTCATATCAAAGGAAGGATAAGTTTAGTTTCAAAAACAATGTGAAATTACTTAATGAGATGGGGGGATATATTTTAATTGACTTGGTAATATACACAAAGCCAAATATTTCATGCTATTTTTAAGACCATAAAATAGGTTTGAGCACCAAGATAGCAATGACATCCAATTGACCATTTCAAAATACTATATACGTGGAATTTGAGGTTATAGCACGAAGTGTCAGGTCACAACAGCCCATCTCTCCTGCTACACACAAGCAAAGCTCCAGACAAAAACCAAAGAACAACCACATAAGTGCACTGAAGGTTAAACAGGTGAATTGTGGAGGCTTGGAATTGGGGCTCGGGGAGATTTTTAAATAGGGCACAAAAACTACTAACCATAAATGAAAAAAATTACCTATTGGATTTTATTAAAATTATGACCCTCCAGGTTCACCAAAAGATGTCATTAAGAGAGTGGAAAGATATAAAGGAAAATACACGTTTTATTTATATATAGTATGCATATACATGAAAGTGAAAGTGAAGTCGCTTAGTCGTGTCCGACTCTTTGCGACCCCATGGACTGTAGCCCACCAGGCTCCTCTGTCTGTGGGATTTTCCAGGCAAGAGTACTGGAGTGGGTTCCATTTACATATATGCATATCCATTATACATAACAAAAGTCTACAAAGATTGTCTAATAGACACATGGACAAAATATATGAACAGAAGAATATACTCACAAAAGAATATACTCAAGTGGCCCAGTATTCTTGATATCATTAATCATCAAGGAAATGCAAATGAGCTCCTGAGGACACTAATATGAAGCATACAAGTGATAATAACAAGTAAGAGTGAGGATTTGGAGCAACTAAAATAATATGCATTGCTATTGAGAATCTGAGTCGATAAAATATCTTAGAAAATGATTTTGGTTATCTAGTAGCCCTAAACTATGATGCAACAATTTTACTCTTGGTAATGCTCCCAAAAGATGTGTATATATCCTGATGGCAGCTTTATTTATGGTAGCCATTTGAATAAATGTCAAACCTAGAAAAATATTCTTGGGCAATGGAAATCAGAATAGTGATTACTTTAGGGAGGAAGGAAATGATAAGAAGGGGCCTAAGGAAAGTTTCCGTGGTGCTGATAACTTTCTATATGTTGTGCTGAGTGATGGTTATGCAGTACATTTACTTAATTTCTTTTAGATCTAAGCATGTTATGCAGTTATACTTCAGTAATAAAATTTGGCTCAAAAAAATGAGACAGCTTATAACTGTCCTTAAAGAATTACATTTTAACTTATCAGTATTTAATTTAGAACCCAACCCGATCTGAACCATAAGCCCTATGTGGCTGCACATGAAAGAGATCTAAGTTTGAAAATAGTTTATAAACTAATTAGTAAATTAGATAAATTCCAGTGAATATTTTTGAGAAGCAGTTTAATCATTCTATGTTCAGTTCAGTTCAATTCAGTCGCTTAGTCATGTCTGTGGAGAAGGCAATGGCACCCCACTCCAGTACTCTTGCCTGGAAAATCCCATGGACAGCGAAGCCTGGGAGGCTGCAGTCCATGCGGTCGCTAAGAGTCGGACACGACTGAGCGACTTCACTTTCACTTTTCACTTGCATGCATTGGAGAATGAAATGGCAACCCACTCGAGTATTCTTGCCTGGAGAATCCCAGGGACGGGGGAGCCTGGTGGGCTGCTGTCTATGGGGTCGCACAGAGCTGGACACGAATGAAGTGACTTAGCAGCAGTCATGTCTGACTCTTTGGGACCCCATGGACTGCAGTACACCAGATTTCCCTGTCCATTACCAACTCCCGGAGCTTGCTCAAACCCATGTCCATCGAGTTGGTAATGCCATCCAACCATCTCATCCTCTGTCATCCCCTTCTCCTCCTGCCTTCAATCTTTCCTAGCATCAGGGTCATTTCAAATAAGTCAGTTCTTCGAATCAGGTGGCCAAAGTATTGGAACTTCAGCTGTATTTTTCAAGTTAATAAGACACAACACAACACATTCTATGCTGTATCTCATTAATTTGAAAAAATACAGCATTATCATGGTTAACTTTTATTAAGTAATGTTCATAATTAAAATTTATTATTTTATTGACTTTTATTAAGCCTCTCATGTCCATACTTATATGGACACATTATATTCATCAATATATGCATTAACACCCAATAGAATCCAGAAGTTTGATAACTTTAAAAATTAGAATCAGTGAGAATAAATTAATGAAAATTTCCATTTTCATCACTAAACAGCTGTTTAACTGAATAAATCTTTACTCTCAGTAGGTGGCAGATATGAGTGATCTAAGCTTGGACCAGTCAGTCATAGGTGAACCATTAGTAATCTACAGGCTACCATAGATGGTTCCTTGAGGTTTATTCTAAATCAAACACACTATGAATACAATTTAATAGGATTCCCCGAAAGAAAGTATCTCAACCAGTCTTTTTTTTACAACCAGTCTGATATAAGAAATGCCTCATTTCTTCCATAATTTGCTTGAGTGATCAAATTATGAATTAATTGAAAACAGATGACTATTTCTGGCTTTCCCAGAATCAAATGTATTGACTTTCCTTTGTTTGGTTAAGTTCTACTTAGTTCTTGCTAAGCCGTAATTAATAAGCTATGACTCAAATTTTCCCAGACATATTAATCGCATGGCAGATGTTTGCTGCCTAAAGGGATACTGTTTTGTAAAGGATAGCTGTAAATAGAAGAGTTCAGTTCAGTTCAGTTCAGTTGCTCAGTCGTGTCCTACTCTGTGACCCCATGAACTGCAGCACGCCAGGCCTCCCTGTCCATCACCAACTCCCGGAGTCCACCCAAACCCATGTCCATCGAGTCGGTGATGCCATCTAACCATCTCATCTTCTGTAGTCCCCTTCTCCTCCTGCCTTCAATCTTTCCCAGCATCAGGGTCTTTTCAAATGAGTCAGCTCTTCACATCAGGTGGCCAAAGTATTGGAGTTTCAGCTTCAACATCAGTCCTTCCAATGAACACCCAGGACTGATCTGCTTTAGGATGGACTGGTTGGATCTCCTTGCAGTCCAAGGGACTCTCAAGAGTCTTTTCCAACACCACAGTTCAAAAACATCAATTCTTTGGTGCTCAGCTTTCTTTATAGTCCAACTCTCACATCCATACATGACTACTGGAAAAACGATAGCCTGGTCTAGATGGACCTTTGTTGGCAAAGTAATGTCTCTGCTTTTTAACATGCTGTCTAGGTTGGTCATAACTTTCCTTCAAAAGTGTAAGCGTCTTTTAATTTCATGGCTGCAGTCACCATCTGCAGTGATTTTGGAGCCCAGAAAAATAAAGTCAGCCACTGTGTCCACTGTTTTGCCATCTATCTGCCATGAAGTGATGGGACCGGATGCCATGATCTTAGTTTTCTGAATACTGAGCTTTAAACCAACTTTTTCACTCTCCTCTTTCACTTTCATCAAGAGGCTCTTTAGTTCCCTTCCCTTTCTGCCATAAGGGTGGTGTCATCTCTATATCTGAGGTTATTGATATTTCTCCTGGCAATCTTGATTCCAGCTTGTGCTTCCTCCAGCCCAGCGTTTCTCATGATGTACTCTGCATAGAAATTAAATAAGCAGGGTGACAATATACAGCCTTGATGTACTCCTTTCCCTATTTGGAACCAGTCTGTTGTTCCATGTCCAGTTCTAACTGTTGCTTCCTGACCTGCATACAGGTTTCTCAAGAGGCAGGTCAGGTGGTCTGGTATTCCCATCTCTTTCAGGATTTTCCACAGTTTATTGTGATCCACACAGTCAAAGGCTTTGGCATAGTCAATAAGGCAGAAATAGATGTTTTTCTGGAACTCTCTTGCTTTTTCGATGATCCAGTGGATGTTGGCAATTTGATCTCTGGTTCCTCTGCCTTTTCTAAAACCTCTAAGCAAATCAAATGATAAACACAAAATCACAGGGACTCCAAAAGATAAAGTCAAATTTCATTAAAACAGACTAAGAGATACAGATAATGGGAGGTAAAGCTGAAAAGACAGAGTTTGATGAGATCGAAAGAGACTTTTATGATACATTCAGGCAAGTTTGCTTTCCTAGAAATGGGTATTACCCCACTAGCAGTACACACTCTGATCATTCCCAAATGTTTATTGCTAATCCTTTAATACTCACTAACTATGCAAAAATAAAAATACGAACGAATGGTTATCTGACAAGACTCTTAAGTTCAAAGTATACAAAACACAAATTTTAAACTCAACCTCTTCTTCTAACCATATTTTCTATTCTTCTTAGTGACACTACCATGCACATTGCCATAGATGTTTCACTCCACATCTAATGCGTGTCCAGTTTGCTTATTCTGCCCTTTGAGTCCCTCTGGTGTCTGGCTGCTGTGGTCTGCATTTCCACTGCACTGCTGTAGGTCAAGGCTGCGTCCTTCAACTGACCTCTAGCTGATGTTTCTTCTTCTAATACTTCCCACTTGTAGTTTATGCTACACCCTGCTGCCCTATAATTTTAAAAATAAAAAATAAGTAAACAATTGAGTAAATAGGTAAATAAACATAAGTTTGAGGTTAAACAATTCTTTCATGTCATTCTTCAAGTCCTTCAAGTCTCTTGAATCTAAAGGGCAAAATTCATGCATTTTTCCTATCTCAAAAGAGGGTGATAGAAAACTTACCTAGTGCCCAATGGGTGGAGAAGGAAATGGCACCCCACTCCAGTATTCTTGCCTGGAGAATTCCATGGACAGAGAAACCTGGCAGGCTACAGTCCATGGGATTGCACGGAGTTGGACAAGACTGAGCAACTAACACACATACAGCACAAGATGGACACAGAGCCATCCGCAGATTGCAAGTCGATTCAGAAAACAGGCTGCCTCTAAACAGCCAGTGCAGCATGATGACATGAGGCAGCCTTACACACCCTGAATACAAGGTCCTGCGTGATCTCACTCCTGCCTCCCCTCCACCTGGGGCAGGGCTGCTTCCGCAGACCCACCTTGTGCTCCAGCACTGTGCAGTAGGTCTTGTTTTGGTCCCTGAAAAGTACAGAGCTTCATAGCTCATCTTATGGCCCAACTTTGCATATCCAGGCATGCATTTAAAAGCATGAATTTTCTTCTTCCTAATGTCTTTATCTCATAATGTCTTCATAATATCTCATTTTGTCCTTGATAATATATAGTAATCTTAAAATATATATACATATATTTCTATTGTGTATGAGTCTATGTATTTTATGATATCTATATGATGTGTAAGTATTTAGGATGTAAACATATATACGTGTGTGTGTGTCTGTGTGTGAGATGCTAAAATGCCCCAAGCTCTTCTTCATGCCACTCACTCTCCTGGAAGTCTCAACCTGTCCTATGGCTATAAATGCCATCTCTATGCTGATGACTTCCTAATGTGTGTTTCCAACCCAGAATTCTCCCCTGAACATCAGTGATGCATCTGCCATCTACTTGCCATTTTCACTTGCATGACTAATAGATGTGTTATACCTAATCTCTGCATAACCAATCTCCTGAGAAGCCTCCGTGCTCTTCTCCAATACAGCCTCACCCATCTCAGTTGATGGCAGCGCCACTGTCTAATTTGTTCAATCCAGGAATCCTAGAGTCATGATGGACTCCTCTCTTTCTCTCACACCCCCATCCAACACATCAGGAATTATTGCCGGGTCTATCTTCAAATTAAGTTCAGAATTTGGCCACTTTCTCAACATCGCCACTGCTAGGACCCTAGTTTAAGTGGCAATTTCCACCTGAGGGTTGATTACTTCAGTAATAGTAAGCTCTTCACAGGTCTCCCTGCTTCCAACTTTGCCTTTCTGCAGTTTGTTCAGCTGAATTACCCTTTCTAAATCTGTCTGTAAGGTCACTGTTTGCTCAAGAAATCAGCAGTTGTTGCTACTTTCACTTAGATGAAAAGCTGAAACCCTCCTAATGGCCCCCCAGCTCTACAGCGCCCTTTGTGATCTTCCATCCACAGGCCCCACGCCAGCCTCTCTCCTCACCTCTGCCCTGTCCTCATACTGTGCTCTCCAGGGCTCGTTCTGCACCCCACACCTGAGTTCTCTCCCCTGAGCCTGGAAGACTTAGCCCTCTACACCTGCTTACAGCCTCCACTGCATCCCTACTATGCCTTCACTGCCTTCAGGTCTTTGGTCAAATCGTATCTTATCAGCGAAGCCAACCTTGACTGTCCCATTTAATATCACCGTATTTCCATCTGCTCCCATCCTGGGTGTCTACCTACCCACTACACTATTCTCCAGGGCACCTGTCACTTGACAACAAACTATACAACTGACTTATTTGTTGGGTTTATTCCCGTTGAGCATCTCTCCAACTAGAAATTAAGATTCATTAAGAATAGGACTTTGTTTTGTTGACTGATGTAAACTGGTGAAGAAGTGTTCATAATAATTCCCAGCATATATTAGGAGCCCAATAGCTATTTATTAAATATTGAATATACATGTAACTTGAAAGTCACCTCAAGTACTCTTTTTATGAATGAAAGTGAGTCTTCTGTATCATGAAAACTCCCCCACATCTCGTGGGTTGACCTCTTCTCAATCTTTCACCCCTCAAACTCCTCACCATGATGCAAATCCATGAATACACTGCACACATAAAATCCTTCAGACACAGGCCAAGTACTACCTTTTATTTGAGGCTTTTCAGGCCTCCAGAGAGATGAAATTGCTGTTTCTTCTCTAGTAACACTGTAAGCTCTATGTATTTTAAGAGAGCTTAATGGATTTTATCTTTATGTTCTGTTTAAATGCCTGTCTGTAGGATACTTCTATTTAAACAGGTATCCTCAAGATCATGAGATCCTAGAGAACAGAGTCCATGTCTTATGCATCTTTGAATAGCCAGACTTAAAACAGTATAGATACTACTTAAATGTTCATTGAACTAGGAATTCATTGAATAAAGTGCTGGGAGAGAGAAGAAAACTGAGTCACGTTCAGACTCAGCTTATAACTTGGGGATTCTGCCAGTGCTGCCCATCAACCTCTAAAAGAAAGAGCCTAGCTTTCTGGAGGTCACACTCAGCACATCAAGGACCAGAGTCCTGAAATTATGGCCACGCTCAAGCATGACCTTCAGCTGAGAGTTTCTTGGGTCCATTTCTGGGGACGGCTCCATCTTCCTTTGTTGGTCCACAGAGCCTGTTGCTCATGGTGGTCTATGAAGATCAAGTAGCTTTGGACTATAAGAATTGCCATCTGTAGATGGTGTGTTAAACATTCCCAAGACACTGAGGATGAGCCCAGGTTTTAAGAAATGCCTGGAGCTAAGCAGATAAGAAAAGCTGCTTTGAGACACTGTCCTTAAACTGCATTGGTGAGTTAGTTAATATGCATGAAAGGCAGACTAATTATTTTAGTGACAGTGTTTAGTGATGGATCATGTTCCTTCTCTGGCTGTCATTCTGTGACATGCTTGTATTTCATTCCTGTGACAGAGTTTTCATAAACCAGCAGATCTACAATGAGTGACATCTGCCATGAAGCCAAGGAGCACATGACCGGATGCATCTTTTTGAGCCTGTCTGGAAAGCCCTTGGTTAAGTTTCATTCTCAGTGGAAAGCCTGGTCTAGATTCCAAGAGTTTAAAATAAACATAAAGGAAAGCCTGAATAAAATACTTCATTTTCCAAGTTTAAAAACAGCACCAAGAAAACAGCATCAACTTGACGCAAAAATCCCTGAAGAAAGGATGTTTTTTAAAGTCTATTTTAAAAGTCCATTTTGATAAGTTCAATATAAAGTAAATACTGCTTGAGGTACTCAAATCTCACATATCCAATAAACCACAATGTTTGCATTGCTTTTAAAAAGTGTTTATTTTAAACATAGTATCATGTCATTCCACAATGCATTTAAGCCACACATGTGACAAACATGTTGAAAAAATGCATTTTGTTAGACTGTAAGCATCACTTTTTTAAAAAGAATGTGCATGATAATGACTCTTTTCTCAACAATTAAACACAGTTTGGTTCAAAAATACAGTTAGTAAACTATATGTCTTACATGTGACAAATATATCAAACTTTGTTTACTCTTATTTTTAAGGAGTTGTTATTCCCACCATGAAGTAAACAAATAACTTTGGTTTGAATATGCACAATATTTTAAATAAAATGTTGGCTTTCAAAAAGCAAGTATCAGTCAGGGTTCAGTTGCCACAGAAGAACCTCTGTGAGACCCGGGTTAGGGATCAACTATAAACATTAGTCCTCACACGACTGCAGGAGAAACTGAGGAAGGAGGAGCAGTCAGGGGGATGGAAGGATCGAGTATGCAGTCACCCACCAGTGATATGAGGCGTCAGAGTACACGCTATCATTTGGGAGTGAGGACGATGTAAGCCCAGAGGGAGGTAGGATTGATTTCCTTTAGGATGGACTGGTTTGATCTCCTTGCAGTCCAAGGGACTCTCAAGAGTCTTCTCCAACACCACAGTTCAGAAGAATCAGTTCTTTGGCACTCAGCCTTCATTATGGTCCTACTCTCACATCCATACATGACTACTGAAAAAACCATAGCTTTGACTAGATGGACCTTTGTCAGCCAAGTAATGTCTCTGCTTTTCAATAAGCTGTCTAGGTTTGTCATAGCTTTTCTTCCAAGGAGCAAGCATCTTTTAATACCATGGCTGCAGTCACCATCTGCAGTGGTTTTGGAGCCCAGAAAAATAAAAGTCAGCCACTGTTTCCACTGTTTCCCATCTATTTGCCATGAAGTGATGGGACTGGATGCCATGATCTTTGTTTTTTGAATGTTGAGCTTTAAGCCAACTTTTTCACTCTCCTCTTTCACCTTCATTAGGAGGATCTTTAGTTTCTCTTCATTTTCTGTCATTAGGGTGGTATCATCTGCATATCTTAGATTATTGATATTTCTCCCAGCAATGTTGATTCCAGCTAGTGCTTCATCCAGCCCACCATTTCACATGATGTACTCTGCATAGAAGGTAAATAAGCAGTGTGATAATATATAGCCTTGACTTTCTCCTTTCCCAGTTTTGAATCAGTCCATTGTTCCATGTCCTATTCTAACTTTTGTTTCTTGACCTGCATACAGGTTTCACAGGAGGCAGGTAAGGTGGTCTGGTATTCCCATCTTTTTAGGAATATTCCACAGTTTGTTGTGATCCACACAGTCAAAGGCTTTGGCATAGTCAATAAAGCAGAAATAGATGTTTTTCTGGAACTCTGGTGCTTTTTCTATGATCCATTGGATGTTGCAAATTTGATCTCTGGTTCCTCTGCCTTTCTAAATCCAGCTTGTACATCTGGAAGTTCTCTGTTCATGTACTGATGAAGCCTGGCAAGGAGAATTTTGAGCATTACTTTGCTAGCATGTGAAATGAGTACAATTATGTTGTAGTTGGAACATTCTTTGGCATTGCCCTTCTTTGGGACTGGAATGAAAACTGACCTTTTCCAGTCCTGTGGCCACTGCTGAGTTTTCCAAATTTGCTGGCATATTGAGTGCAGCACTTTCACAGCATCATCTTTTAGGATTTGAGATAGCTCAGCTGGAATTCCATCACCTCCACTAGCTTTGTTCCTAGTGATGCTTTCTAAGGCCCACTTGACTTCACATTCCAGGATGTCTGGCTCTAGGTGAGTGATCACACCATCATGGTTATCTAAGTCATTAAGATCTTTTTTGTATAGTTCTTCTGTGAATTCTTTCCACCTCTACTTAATATCTTCTGCTGCTGTTAGGTCCATACCATTTCTGTCCTTAATTTTGCCCATCTTTGCATGAAATGTTCCCTTGGTATCTCTAATTTTCTTAAAGCGATCTCTAGTCTTTCCCATTCTGTTGTTTTCCTCTATTTCTTTGCATTATCACTTAGGAAGGCTTTCTTGTCTCTCCTTGCTATACTTTGGAGCTCTGCAATAAATGAGTATATTTTTCCTTTTCTCCTTTGCCTTTAGCTTCTCTTCTTTTCTTAGCTATTTGTAAGGTCTCCTCAGACAACCATTTTGCCTTTTTGCATTTCTTTTTCTTTAGAATGGTTTTGATTGCTGCCTCCTGTGCAGTGTTACGAACCTCTGTCCATAGTTCTTCAGGCACTCTGTCTATCAGATCTAATCCCTTAAATCTATTTGTCACTTCCACTGTATCAAAATAAGGGATTTGATTTAGGTCATAACTGAAAGGCTTACTGGTTTTCCCTACTTTCTTCAATTTAAGTCCGAATTTGGCAATAAGGAGTTAAGGATCTGAGCCACAGTCTGCCCTGGTCTTGTTTTTGCTGACTGTATAGAGCTTCTCCATCTCCAGCTGTGAAGAATATAATCAATCTGATTTCAGTATTGACGATCTAGTGATGTCCATGTGTAGAGTCATTTCTTATGTTGTTGGAAGATGGTGTTTGCTATGACCAGTATGTTCTCTTGGCAAAACTCTGTTGGCCTTTGCACTGCTTCATTCTGTACTCCAAGGCTAAACTTGCCTGTTACTCCATGTATCTCTTGACTTCCTACTTTGCATCCAGTCCTCTATAATGAAAAGGACATCTTTTTGGTATTAGTTCTAGAAGGTCTTGTAGGTCTTCATAGAACAGTTCAATTTCAGCTTCTTCAGCATTAATGGTTGGGCCATAGACTTGGATTACTATGATACTGAATGGTTTGCCTTTGAAGAATTTTTGCCCACAGTAGTAGATATAATGGTCATCTGAATTAAGTTTGCCCATTCCAGTCCATTTTAGTTCTCTGATTCCTAAAATGTCAACGTTCACTCTTGCCATCTTCTGTTTGACCACTTCCAATTTACCTTGATTCATGGAGCTAACATTCCAGGTTCCTATGCAATGTTGTTCTTATAGCATCTGACTTTTACTTTCACCACCAGACACATCCACATGGGCGTTGTTTCCCCTTTGACTCAGCCTCTTCATTCCTTCTGGACCTATTTCTGCACTGTTCTCCAGAAGCTTATTGGGCACCTATCAACCTGGGGAGCTCATCTTTCAGTGTCACATCTTTTTGCCTTTTTGTACTGTTCATGGGGTTCTCAAGGCAAGAATTCTGAGGTGGTTTGCCATTCCCTTCTCCAGTGGACCACGTTTTGTCAGCCCTTTCCACTACCATCCCACTTTTGGCCTACTCTAATCAAGAACCATGGTGAAGGACCATCCCACCCCTTCCAGTGAAATTCTCCTTCGTTTTTTCTCCTGAAATATCAATAATAGCAACCACTTCACTTAGCACCTGAATGCACTTAAAGTGAATACATTCGTCCAGCCTTACTACCAAATTACCTTTCCAGCCACTCTGCTGCTGGTCTTCCACATTTTTGAAAACCAGACTCTCTTCATCTAGCGGTTTCCATATGATTTCCTTGTCCCATGCTCATCATTTCTTGTATTAAGTCCTGTGGAAATTGCACCATGACATTTAGATAACAATAAGTCTCCTTCCTCTGCACCTAGAAAGTTCTTATTGTTGAAGCCAACCTTATGCATTCTGTAGACTGAGAGTTGGTAGACAAAGGTAGAAAATCAGTTTGGTATCCCAGCTTCAAATAAGGTCCCAGTAATTTCATAGGGTCTCCTGATTTTTCTCTTGTTAGCTCTCTTTTACAGGACTAACAAAGACTTTAAAAGACTGAGACTGGTCTTTGCATGGGATTTCACATTTGCATCAATTTTTCTTTGCCCACCAAATCCCATGGGGGCAAAACAGAGGTAAATCTAGGTGGAAGCTGTACATACAGTAGGTTTGCATCACAGATGAGATTAGGAAACCACAGCCCTTTTTAATGGAATGCAAGCAACCGGGCCCAACATTTGCACTGGAAGGAGATGTTATCTTTATTATAATAATACTAATTTGCAAACAAATCAGCCTGTTTCAGAGGAAGACACTATCTCTGTCCTCTAAGGCTGCTTGCTTTACCGATATCTCTGAAGAGAGAACCTGGAACCAGGGCCGCTGGGGTCATCCCTTCAAAACATTACAGAGGGATGCTCAAGCCAATAGACAAATAAAACGGAATCCTAAAGAAAACTTTTATGGCTTCCAAAATCACTGCAGATGGTAACTGCAGCCATAAAATTATGGCTCCTTCATGACTGCTCCTTGGAAGAAGAGCTATGACCAACCTAGATAGCATATTAAAAAGCAGAGACATTACTTTGCCAACAAAGGTCCATCTAGTCAAAGCTGTGGTTTTTCCAGTGGTCACGTATGGATGTGAGAGTTGGACTATAAAGAAAGCTGAGCGCCGAAGAATTGATGCATTTGAACTGGGGTGTTGGAGAAAACCCTTGAGAGTCCCTTGGACTGCAAGGAGATCAAACCAGTCCATACTAAAGGAAATCACTCCTGAATATTCACTGGAAGGACCGGTGCTGAAGCTGAAACTCCAATACTTTGGCCACCTGATGCAAAGAACTGACTCACTGGAAAAGACCCTGATGCTGGGAAAGATTGAAGGCAGGAGGAGAAGGGGACGACAGAGGATGAGATGGTTGGATGGCATCACTGACTTAATGGACATGAGTTTGGGTAAACTCCAGAGCTGGTGATGGACAGGGAGGCCTGGTGTGCTGCCGTCCATGGGGTCGCACAGATTCGGACATGACTGAGTGACTGAACTGAAACAAAATAATCAGTCATTCTAAAAGAAGGTTTAAAAGGAAGAAAAAGGAACAAAGTGGGCTAAATATAAAGCAAATTTCAACATGTAATTGTCTAATTCCATTGTCTAAATGGAATTATTGGTGTCTAAATAGATACCAATTTTTTAAAAAATACAAAAAAAGCAAAATGCAGCTACAGGCTGTCTACCAGAAATCTATGTTAATTAGAAGCTACAGATACAGTAAAATAAATTCAATGAAAAAAGTGTACCACACAAATGTAAGCATAAGAAAGAGTGGCTGTACTAAAATCAAAGGCAGGACACTTCCTAATGATAAAGGGCACAATTTATCCAGAAGATGCACCAATTCTAAATGTTTATGCATCCAATATCAGAGCTTCAAAATACAGAAAGCAGAAAATGACAAGGCTGAAAATAATCCTGTATTATCTAGCAAGTCTAGAAAAAGCTACTAGAATATAAAAACTAAATTTAGCAAGTTTGCAGAAGATAAGGTTAATACAAAAATTGATTGTGTTCTAATACGCTAGCACTTACTATAAAGCTATTGCAGTATAGATAGCATCATACTTTTATATGGATAGAAATACAAATTAATGGAACAGATGATATACTCATAAGTAGCAGTTTATTTTTGACAAAAATGCTAAGGTACTTCAGGGGGAAGTACTTTCTAACAAATGGAGCTACAACAACTAGGTTACCATTTGGGAAAATGAAATGAACTGACTATTGTCTCATACTGTAACACAAAATTCCTTTTAAATTAACCATAGACATTAATATAAAATCTAAAATATTAAAACTTACATAACAAAGCATAGGGAACTTCTTCAGTATCTATTGTTTCTTAGATGGGACACCAAAAGTCTAAAATAAAAGGAAAAAAAAATGATAAATTGGACTTGGTAAGTTAAAATTTTCTGTTTGTCAATATGGTATTGACAAAATGAAGAAAGTTCATGCCACATACAAGCAAGAAAATGTTCGCTAAACATATATTTGACAAAGGAATGAAACTGAATAAAGTTTTACACATCAGCAATATGGAGGAAAGAATCTATGAATAATCTTATAGTTGAATATACCAAAAAGACAGGCGAATGGTCAGTAACCACATGCAAAGATGTATAGTATCTTTAGTTGTGAGGGAAATGCAAAGTAAACCATCATGTGATACCCAAAACCCTAACATCAGAATAGTTAAAAGTAATAAAACTTACTTTATTAGTCAGAGGTCTCCAGAGAAACACAATGAATATTAAAAATATTATATTGAGTGAAAAACGCCAGTTGCATGAGGGTATACACTGTAGAATTCCATTTGTGTGAATCTCTAGAAAGGCAAATATGATCTATAGTGACAGAAAGTAGCAATGGTTGCCTTTGCTTGGGGCTAAAGTGGGAAAATTATTTGGAAAATTCTCAGGGAAACTTCCATGATTGGAGGCATGGAAGTGTTCTGTGTCTGAATGGTTGTAGTGGTTACCAAGGTGTGTATAAATCTGTCAAAATGTATGCCAAAATAGAAAAATTTTATTGTATGTAAATCATATTCCACTAAAGTTGATTTAAGATAAATAGAAAGCACAAAAACTGTCACAATTTAAGGCTGATAAAAATATCAAATTGTTTCAAATGGAAACAAGACCTGGAGACAAAGAGTGATTGGTAACAAAGAAAAATGCCTACAATTTATTAGGACTTACTACGTGCATTCTGCTAAGCCCTGGAACGCATTATTTTACTTTACGTTTTTAAATTAACCCAAAGGGTATTACTATTAATAACACTTTGCAGGTAAGGAAACTAATACCTGGACAGTTTTTGCTGCCAGACACCAGGCCTGTTATTACACCCAGCAGTGTGGCAGCGCCCAGCCTTCACTGAAGCAGTGTGACTCTAAACTACAGCCTTCATGACAGGAATCGAACCCTCGACAAAAAAAAACCTTAGAAGGATTTTATATTTAGAAATAAGTGTGCAATTGAGAAACTAAGATTACATTCCGCATACTTTTAGTGTTGCTTAAGTATTGCTAAGAGTTTGGAATCCTTTGCTAAACATTTGTGCTCCGTCCTAACTGACACAAACATGAGAAATACACAGCACAAAGAAGTGCTATAGTACAAATTCCAGACCTCGGGGTGTCACGGGAGAGTGACTTACCACATAGCCCAGAACGCTGTCCACAGTGGAAGAGAAAAGAGTGCTGTTGAATGGCAGCCATGCTTCAGATGCTCTCTGGGTTTGGGGACTTTAGTCTGAACTGCCGTGAACCAGGTCGGCCTCAGCAGCTCAGCCCCAGTCGATTCTGAGTTATTCTGCAGGGGCTCTGTGGGGTCACGTACTGAACTAAACCCAAGGCCTGAATTCCTTTGTTAACCCTGAAACCACTCCAACTTCCTCAAATGCCTTCAGATCAGTGAATGATCTAGAATAAACTTTGACCTTTAAAGTTGTTTGGAACAAACTGGAATTTAAAATTAAGGTTTGTTTAATTTTAGTCTTACCTTTTTGCTATTTTTTTTAAATCTAACATCTAGCATTTTGGTTACTATTAAGAAGATACATATAACTTTTGTTGTCCCAATTCTACTGCCATATTATAAATGCAAAGATTTCATAAGTAATCTGATTATCTCACTGAAGAAATAATGCTAGAATCTATTTAACGATAAAGTCATACTCCATGAAGAACATATATTGTCTGTCATTAATTTTAAGTATCATTAATTGATATTTAACAAAAGAATTTAGGCCTCTATTATCAGACAATACTTTTCTATTAAAAATAGTAAGATATGAGGATTTCGTGGACTTTTTAAAATATTTCTACAGGGAAAAATCCTTGTCCTATCAGAAAAATTCTGGCTGATATTAAAGTTTAAAAAAAGCAACAGTTTTAAAACAGATTTAGTAATATGAATCCAGCATTGGCTATGCAGAAAATTCTTCCTTCAGATCTTTTAAGGCTTAAGTGCCCGGTGGTTCAGACCTTGGTCCTTTTCTCTGTCTCTACCTCCTCCATGGCGGTTTCACCTGTTCTCTTGCCTTTAAGTACCATCCATAGGTTTACCCCTTCCTATAGCCTTGCTGAATCCTATATCCTCCCCCTCCTTTAACCTCTCTGCCAGCATCTACAAATAAACATGATCTCACCAGCTCCACCCAAGCACATTCATCTATCCTCTTCCCTCTCTGACTTGATTGCAACTCCATCTTCCAGTTAATCAAGCCAGAATCCTTGGAGTTACCTTTAACTCCTTACTTCCTTTCAAATTCCCATCCAATGCATCAGCAAAACCTCTTGGTTCTACTTTCAAAATACATCCGGAATCCAACAGTTTTTTCTACCCTCATTGCTGTATTCTGATTCAATCTTCTGTTGCCTGAATTCTTCAGAAGTCTTGTCTGATCTCTCTGCTTCTGCCCATGACTCACTACAATCCATTCTACATGGAGTAGCCACCTTGATCCACTGAAGGCAAAAGTAAGGTGTTGTCATATGAGATATGGTATTTCCATTCATTCACTAGAGTATATTGAATGACTGCTATCTGCCAGTCCCTGTACTAGCTCTTAGGATACAGTAGGAAGCAAAGGATACATGGTGCCCTCTCTTATGGGGCTTACAGCCTATTGAGAAAACTGCCATTATAGAAATATCCATAGAAACAACAAGTGCCTAAATAGAAACTGAGAAAAGTGCTATGGGGCAGGGAAAGTTTCAATATACCATAAAATAGGGTAATAGAACTACCTTAAATCCAAGATTCAGAGAAAAACCTCATTAAAGAAGTAACATAGATGAAAGGCAAAATAGCAATTCAGGTGTTAAAAATATATCCATGAAAGAAATACATGTGCAAAGTTCAAAAGCTGAGAAAGGGTGAAAGATAGTCAGGGCTGTTGGAACATAATTAACAGAAGGAGAAGAACACAGAATGTAGCTAATGTAGTCACCACGGACCAGACATGCCAAGCTGAGCTGACTGTGAGAGAAGCTGAATTTTATCCTAGGTGCAAGGAGAAGACTTTGAAGAGAATTAAGCAGGGTAACAATGTAGTGAACTTTTGCAATTTGCACTATCATTCTGCCTCTTGTGTGTTTCAGGATGACTTAAAATAGAAGTGGAAGCAGAAAGGTCAGCCAGGATTCAATGATATTAGTACTAGTAAGAGAAGACAGTGTGACATACAAATGTGATCTGGGTGCTGACTGTTGAGAAGGAAATAATGAGGTGGATACAAAGTATATTTTTATTAGAATGTCATGGATTAGATATAGAAACAGATATGACTTCCTGGTTACTATCATAAGCAAATGGATACAAGTAGATGTGAATGCTAGGATAAGAAACAGATAATAAAACAATGAACCACTGACTGCCTTTGCAGGGACGCTGGGATCAGGAAGCAGGTGGTAGAAAAAAATTAGGCTCATTATTCAAATTTACTAGGGTTCAATTTTATGATCATCCTATAGTCTATATTTTGTCTTGCATTGTACCAGAAGGCTCTGGAAGAATGCCTTAGTCCCACAATTTTTCACAGAATGAACAACAGGCTGGATATTTTGTGCACAAAAAAAAGTATCAGGTGACGTGTAATGTGCATAGTGCTGAATATCAACTCTTTTGGTCTTTAGACCAATGAATGTGCAGAGTCAGTCTTCTTCCTCAATTCTCATATCCAGGATCCCATTTGGGAAATATCTCAGTCTGCTTCTCTTTCCTTTATTTGACAGTTAGTTGTGATGTTCCTGGGGCTTGGGTAGAGTAGGTGAGACCAGGTGAGGAACAAGGATTTGGCCTAAAGCAATGCCTGGGAAGAAATGCAGTTACCCTGAGTCCTAAGAGAACAAAACCAACAGCAAAGTGTCAATGTAGATGAACTGTCAATACGGCAAGCCTGGATATACAGCAGGAGAAGGCATTATAAAGATTCAAACCTAACAGCTGACCCAGCCAGAAACACAGTGCAGGTATATAGCTATGAAAGGAACACACAAAACAGAAAAGCCACAGGCAGTGGTGATGGTGCAGTGTTCAGATAAAAGTTACCATCTTTAAGCCAGTTTTGGAAAAATGGGTTGAGAAGAACATGCACTTTGGGAAATCAGTATTGTGAAGAGGTCTGTACAATGGAACAGAGCATCGTTACAGAGCAAATCCATCTACCCCGTTTTCAGTTCCCTTCCTGGACTATTGTGGGAGAAGTGATGGATGTGGACTAGACAAAGCTACCTTAAGCCAGAGGCAATGGGAAATACAGACTGCTGATTACAGCCAAGAAAGTTCCTTTGGTGAGCCCTCACTTGTACCTGCTCGGTTGAGTAGCTTTCTGTTGCCCATGTTCTGTTATTAAGCTTGACAACCCAAAGACTGATGAACTTATCACTGTCTTTTAGAGTTTTAAGACTCCACAAATGAACAGGTAACCCTCTTTGCTCCTTTCTTACCTTTAATCGTAAAGTCAGCGGAAAGGCTGACTGCTTATATTCAAGCCTTAACAGAGTCATTAGTTAGAAATTGATATAAATGGAAAAAAACCTTCACAGTGAGAAAGAAGAGCAAGGCTGTAAGTTTTTATTTCAAATTCTAAATATCTATTTCTTATTGACTTTGCCTGCCATTAAATCACCATATCTACGGCATGATAGTACTGTTTAAGGACTGTGATGTATTTAACCACTGCATTATCACTCTGCTAAATTAGATAAGATTTATTTATTTATTTATTTTTGGTATCTCAAGCTAGAAGTAGTCAAATTCTTCTATGAATTCCAAAGAACATTGCGCAATACCAGATACCATGAGTGAGCTCCAAAGCCAAGAGCAAATGATGTGTGGAATTTAGGGTCCTGCCAGTTTTACACATCTTGAAATAATACAGTTCATAGCAATGTGAAGAGAGATTAGCACTCATAATCTTCAAGTGGCAATTCGGTACACACAAGAATGTTGTTTTCACACATACCTATTTCTATCCTTAGTGTCTTGCCCTTATACATTAATAGTATGCAAGAAATATTGTCAATACATTTTCCTGTTTTCAGACATTTCTTCTAAGGTAGCAACACATATATTTTAATATAATAAAAGTAATAATTTTCATTTTTAATATAATAAAAATAAATTTTTAACATAAAACATCCATGTTTTGCTTAATTATAAGATTTTTTTTTGTTCCAAGGATACAGAATAATATTAAAATTAAGGCAAAGGAATATAAATTAAAGGATTAAGATAAAACTAGGAATGAGGGACACACAGAATTCAATACCCTAGAGCCCAGTGCTCTCCAAACCACAGGTTTGGCATTAGCTTTTCTGGAAGCCAGTGAGAAAATGAGAGTGTAACAAGTTGTGTTATTTCTAAATATCTCCTTAGTGTTTATAAAACAAATACTCCCAAGATAAATCTCTATTAAGTGTCCATAAGATAAAAACAAATAGTAACTCAGGTTAGGCCCAGCTATTTCCACTACTGAGTGAGTCAGGAGGGACAGCTTTTCTTTCCATCCTCATAGATAGGGTGCTGCCTAATGCAGCAAACAAGCTGCTTAACAATATCCTCACGAGGACCATATTCACAAGCCTAGGACCTAGTCTCTCCCCACCTAGGCTCATTCCAATCTCTTCTCCATCCCTCAGGCAAAAACCCACAGTTTAAAACTAAAATCTAATGATGTTCTGATGCTTCAGTTCAGTTCAGTTCAGTTCAGTCACTCAGTCGTGTCCGACTCTTTGTGACCCCATAGACAGTAGCACGCCAGACTTCCCTATCCATCACTAACTCCCGGAGCCAACTCAAACTCACGTCCATTGAGTTAGTGATGCCATCCAATCATCTCATCCTCTGTCATCCCCTTCTCCTCCCGCCTTCAGTCTTTCCCAGCATCAGGGTCTTTTCCTATGAGTCAGTTCTTCGCATCAGGTGGCCAAAGTATTGGAGCTTCAGCTTCAGCATCACTCCTTCCAATGAATATTCAGGGTTGATTTCCTTTAGGATTGACTGGTTTGATCTCCTTGCAGTCCAAGGGACTCTCAAGAGTCTTCTCCAACACTGCAGTTCAAAAGCATCAATTCTTTGGCACTCAGCTTTCTTTATAGTCCAGCTCTCACATCCATACATGACTACTGGAAAAACCATAGCCTTGACTAGATGGACCTTTGTTGGCAAAGTATGTCTCTGCTTTTTAATATGCTGTCTAGGTTCATCATAGCTTTTCTTCCAAGGAGCAAGTGTCTTTTAATCCTGTGGCTTCAGTCACCATCTGCAGTGATTTTGGAGCCCAAAAAAAAGTCTCTCACTGTTTCCACTGTTTCCTCATCTATTTGCCATGAAGTGGTGGGACCAGATGCCATGGTCTTAGTCCTGATGCTTAAATTCCTTAAAAACCTTTCCATTGCTTCTAGGGGAAAAAAATCAAAATCTTTAATGGTCCCGTTCAAGGTCTTAGGTTTTCTGGCTCTGCCTGCCTCTCTCTCCTGCATCTCACCTGAGTCCTGCATTAAAGTCATGGGTGTTGTGGATGAGGCCTCAGAGAACCAGGCATTTTTACTCCAGGATAGTCATCTCGGCACTTAGCGCTACTTTATTCATGTGATGACTCGATTGTCTGTCTCTACACTGTGGGCTTCAGAACACTGGGTGCCCGAGTTTGGTTATCTTCCCTATGCTAATCATACTTCTGTCTCAATAAAAATTTGAAGTTCAGTAGATGGATAAATGAATGAATGAGCAAACACAGAATGAGTGTTTTGACCTTCAGTGATGTTTCAACCTAAGGATTGATTTGAATACTGATAGGAAAGGCAAGCCAATCTTTGGAAACTATTTTGATCGCAACCAAAGTTTTAACAAGTATTGAAATTCTGTGAATTCAGAATATAATTTCAAACGTGTTTTAAATGTCAACATAAGAAACATTACAATCTTTCAACATGTATTAAATATCAATTTTTAGGTTCCATAAATCACCTACCTTGGTGATTAACTATGACTCTAGATTGACTTATTGAGAAACAACTCTATGCAAAGTCACTTTGATTTAAATATCTCATCTGCATTATGGCAGGTGAGGACCAGGAAAGAATTCTATGAAATTATGTTTCCAGAGTGTGGCTTATTACTTCAGAGGACATCATATAAAAAGCAATAATAAGTAATAATTATATAAATGACAGAAGTTCACTTTTGCCACATTCGTGCACAGGCTTTTAGAAGTAGGATTTTATCTGGTGAATAATCTCAACTTCTGTGAACAGAAGTATCTATTACAGTGGCCTGAGGGAAAATTTAACTTGAATACTTTTTCACTAACTGAAAATTAACCAAAAGATTTATATCCATGTTTGCTTTCAACCTCAAAGTGCCTTTTCCTGGAAAGTTTTTCAACTTTTCTCAACTGTGTATGAATTATTATTGTAAGAAAAAAAAATGTTGACATTTGTAACATTTGCCAGTCTTGGTGGCTTGAAAAATGTCCAAAAACAGTTGAAACCATTTCCAGTTAGCTTAAGAAAGTCAAGGGAAGGCTCAAAAAGAAAAAGAAGGTACTTGGTGCATTCCACACAGTAGGGATTCAATGGAAGAACTCTGAGGTTAGTTGAACTGGGTTGTGCTATTTCTGCATGTGATACTGTAGAGAAGTTGAAGATGTCTTGGCAGTTGGAGAGTGATGGGGTTAGTGAAATGCTAGTATGTTCCCCACCCCAGATGGCTCACTGAGGCAACATCAGCTGACAGTAGAGAGATATGTCCAGAAACTGTAGCTTTGTTCTTGGTTATCAAGTCTTCTGCATGAGCCTGTGGAACAGGAGAAAAACTTATATTACATCAGTTTAACCTTTCTGATGAAAAGTGAAGTATAGAGAAGGAATGAATTATTTTAAAGGACAGCTCTTTTATCTCTTTCGCTTGGTTCTGTAAAAGCTAAAATAGAGGACTTGGGAAATTCCATGAAGATAAATATGTTCACTGAAACAAACTTTTTATCATACCCTTAGCTAATTTATGCAGCATGGCTAATTTAAGATAGTTTACACATAGCTGTGAGGTCATGGAAAGTAAGTTCCAGCTACATTGCTTTCCAATGACAAATATTAGAAAATCAAGGGAAACACACAATCGAGAGATACTAGATAGTTTCCTAATATCATGTATCTCAAATAGGCTTTCAGGAAGTCCTGGGTCGTATTCAACGCATATTTGAATGCTCTGACATGAGACCCATATGCTCTAAACATCAGGCTGTCAGAAAGCAAAATTCCATTCCACTGTATAGGTTTTGGCATTTGACAAATTACAACTCCTGGGAGCTATCACACTTCCATCTGAGATTGGCTACAGACCTTCTGAAAATATTTATAATATTTTTTCAAAAAGGGTCTTTTAAAGATACATGAACACAGATAAATTCCAAATGAGGCCCTAGAATTCTGAATTCATTTAAAGGAGAATTAATTTCATTTTGAAAAAATGTAGGACATTTTATTCTGTATCAATAGCAATCATTGCAGATTATGCATCTAAATTCCTAAGCAAATCAATACAAAAAAATTTTAGACAGCATTTCTGGGCTGATTAGTGGGCATATGGGAAATTCAGATATATCTGCCTGCCTTCAAGGAACTTAACTTGGAGGTCTTCCCCTGATACCCTCCACACCATCCCATATCTGCCCCCTGAAACCATTTGACTAGAAAATCTACCTCTTCCAAAAGAGGGTTTACATTGATTGTAGATTATATTCTTTCTTTAAAAAGGCAAAATCATCCAGTAAACTCACTAATCAGATGTTTCAAAATAAGCAAGTAAGTTACCCCCTAGAATTAAAGAATTTTATTGAATTCCTACCTAATTTAATGGTAAACCCGAACTCTGGTTCTTCATTACACTTTTGAAATCAGTTATAAGTACATAATCTTTTCTTCACTTGAGTTTTAATTCAAGTCCCTATGAAATCCAGAACTGTTTGGGCTTTCTTGTCATCTTTAAATTAGCATACATTGCACTGATGTAAAATTGAAACTTACTCTCTCCTGCCTTGAAAAGCCTCCTGACCAAAGAGCACTGGCCAGTATGTATGTTTCTATTTTTAATTTCTCCAACCTCTAGATCTTTTGCACAAGTTAGTTGTTTTTTGTTTTTAATTTTCATGAGCCATAGAAATGAAATATTTTTCCCAAAGCTTTCTTGATCTTGCCTTAAAGGAAAGAGAGTGGACAAATTAACTGTTGTTCACACAGAGCTTCTTAAAAAGAACAATGCAAGTTTCTATTTTTTTTAGCTTCTCCTTGGTGATATGTTTTTATTGTCTGATTCCATTTTTTTTGCATCTATATATTTTTTTTTCATATTCTTTTCCATTCTGGTTTATCACAGGATGTCGAATTTAGTTCCTGTGCTGTAGAGTAGGACCTTGTTGTTTATCCAGCCTGTATATAACAGTTTGCATCTGCTAATCCCTAACTCCCAGTCCATCCCTCCCTTACCACCCACCTCTCTCCCTTGGCAACAATCAATCAGTTCTCTCTGTGAATCTGTTTTTTTCATCGATATATTCATTTTTGTCATATTTTAGATTACACCTATAAGTGATATCATACAGTATTTGTCCTTCTCTGTCTGACTGACTTCTCCAAAATCACTGCAGGTGGTGACTGCAGTCATGAAATTAAAAGATACTTGCTCCTTGGAAGAAAAGCCATGACAAACCTAGACCGCATATTAAAAAGCAAAGATATTACTTTGCTGACAAAGATCCATCTAGTCAAAGCTATGGTTTTTCTAGTAGTCATGTATGGATCTGAGAGTTGGACTATAAAGAAAGCTAAGCACTGAAAAATTGTTGCTTTTAAACTGTGGTATTGGACAAGACTCTCGAGAGTCTGTAGGACTGCAAGGAGATCAAACCAGTCAATCGTAAAGGAAATCAGTCCTGAATATTCTTTGGAAGGACTGATGCTGAAGCTGAAACTCCAACACTTTGGCCACCTCATGCGAAGAGCTGACTCATTTGAAAAGACCCTGATGCTGGGAAAGATTGAAGGTGGGAGGAGAAGGGGACAACAGAGGATGAGATGGTTGGATGGCATCACTGACTCGATGGACATGAGTTTGAGTAAGCTCCGAGAGCTGGTGATGGACAGGGAAGCCTGGCATGCTGCAGTCCATAGAGTTGCAAAGAGTCAGACACAACTGACCGACTGAGCTGAACTGGACTACTCCATTTTCATTCACATTAGGAAATTTATCCTAGCAAATGTCATAACTTATTCAAGATTAAAACTAGAAGTCACTTCTATGGATTAAATGCATTTGTTAAATTAATTATATAAAGGGCATGGTGTATATTTACCTAAAGTATAGTGAACTTCAAAGTACATTGCCTTGACACTTTCTACCTTTATATGTAGAATTTCTAGAACTCACTAATTGACTATCTAACATTAATCTATTCCTTCCTTCTTTCCTTCTACAAACAGTGACCTATAAAAATGTTCCAGGCACTGCATTTGTCACTAGAAATTTGCCAAAAGAAAAAAGAATGAGAAATAACTTTTGCCTTCAAAAAGATCAGGCAGATATCCAAAGTGCTAAGGTTTTCTGCCATAAAAGGTGAAGTTGCAATTAGTATTCCCTTACACAGAAGGCAATGGCACCCCACTCCAGTACTCTTGCCTGGAAAATCCCATGGACGGTGAAGCCTGGTAGGCTGCAGTCCATGGGGTCGCTAAGAGTCGGACACGACTGAGCGACTTCACTTTCACTTTTCACTTTCATGCATTGGAGAAGGAAATGGCAACCCACTCCAGTGTTCTTGCCTGGAGAATCCCAGGGATGGGGGAGCCTAGGGGGCTGCCGTCTAGGGGGTCGCACAGAGTCGGACACAACTGAAGTGACTTAGTAGTAGTAGTACACAGAAATCTTATAGGTTCTTTGGTTCAAAAGGAAATTACACATCGTTAGGTACTTTTCTTTTGCTCTATATGGCAGTGAGTTTTTACTGCAAAAAAAATAATGTGAAGGTGGAAAAGTAATGGGAAACACTTTTTATAGCTGACTCTGCAGAGCATTACATCACAATGTGATTAATACACCTAGTTAACATTTAAGTGTCTTAAGAGAAATATTTTTCTTGTTTACAGCCTGCATTTCTTCCTTCCCCCCAAGCTTAATTTAATGCAAAACTCCCACTGATATAATTGTTAATGCTTGAGAATTTTTGTTTCTATTCACAAAGCATGAGATACACTTTTATGCACTGTGTACTGTATGTGTTGAAGCAGCAAAAACATTTCCCATAGCCTTGCAAAAATAAAACTAAACTAGTGTGTGATTTCAACAGCAGAAATTGTAGATTTAATTAATAACAAAGAGCTACTCTTCCGAAGATTAAGTGAAGATTTTATTTAAGTCCAAGTCAGCAAAGAAAATTGGTTTCTTGATTGTTATTTGGTGTCTGTCGTATGGATTCTTCATGACTTCATCATATTATCTGGTAGTGAAATTTTATTGAAGATAATTTTCTGATTGGCTTGCATTCTATGACATATGAATTATTTAAAAATAAAGTTTAATTAATCAGGCTTTATTGTATGTAACCAACACTGTGCATATTCCAGCCTTTAGCAGCAAAGCTTAGGTGAAAAGATAGTTCCTGCAAACTGTTTCTAACAAGTACTTAGATTCAACTTGTGTTTTGTAACTATGAGAAGTACACTACTTCATAAAAAATAGGTTTGTTTGTGTAATGAATACAGAAGGTTAGCATATTTGAAGGTTTTTGACAGACTAAAATTTATAAATTATAATAATTGCAATAAAAGTTTCATTTTTTATGGAAGAGTTGCATTCAGACTTTATCTTTCTGACAAAGAACATTATGAATTCATTTTTAAAAATGTATACTTGCAGTCAGCTGAAATTAACTAATATATACTAAACACATACTCTATATAAGGTTTTTTAATTTGTCTTCAGTTCAGTTCAATTCAGTCAAGTCCGACTCTTTGCGACCCCATGAACCACAGCACACCAGGCCTCCCTGTCCATCACCAACTCCCGGAGTTTACCCAAACTCAAGTCCATTGAGTCGGTGATGCCATCTAACCATCTCATCCTCTGTCATCCCCTTCTCCTCCTGCCTTCAATCTTTCCCAACATCAGGGTCTTTTCAAATGAGTCAGCTCTTTGCATCAGGTGGCCAAAGTATTGGAATTTCAGCTTCAGCATCAGTCCTTCCAATGAACACCCAGGACTGATTTCCTTTAGGATGGACTGGGTGGATCTCCTTGCAGTCCAAGGGACTCTCAAGGGTCTTCTCCAACACTGCAGTTCAAAAGCATCAATTCTTCGGTGCTCAGCTTTCTTTATAGTCCAACTCTCACATCCATACATGACCACTGGAAAAACCATAGCCTTGACTAGATGGACCTAAATTACTAAAATGTATTCATGTAAGAAGATTACTTGAAAATACTCAGGACAGCATCCTTACCTTTAAATAGTAATGCTATGATTAGATTAAATGAAGAAACAAAATATTTAAATGTAAAAATTAATAATAAATATGAAAACTGTTTCTTTAATTTTTTAAAGGAAGGTATTAGTTTAAGTTTCTGCATTTGAAAATTCTCTAGTCTCTATTTTATGAAGCAGCATTCCGTATGTGGGTTTTAGGCTTCCCTGATAGCTCAGTTGGTAAAG
This sequence comes from Okapia johnstoni, assembly GCA_024291935.2. Classification (NCBI taxonomy): domain Eukaryota; kingdom Metazoa; phylum Chordata; class Mammalia; order Artiodactyla; family Giraffidae; genus Okapia; species Okapia johnstoni. The sequence continues at coordinate 5,853,888 of CM044327.1, forward strand.
AATCTGCCTGCAATGCTGGAGACCACAGTTCGATTCCTGGGTTGGGAAGACCCACTGGAGACGGGATAGGCTACCCCCTCCAGTATTCTTGGTCTTCCCTTGTGGCTCAGCTGGTAAAGAATCTGCCTGCCATGGGGGAGACCTGAGTTCGATCCCTGGGTTGGGAAGATCCCCTGGGGAAGGGAAAGGCTACCCACTCCAGTATTGTGGCCTGGAGAATTCCATGGACTATATAGTCCATGGGGTTGCAAAGAGGCAGACACGACTGAGTGACTTTCACATGTGGGTTTTAATTTTTAAAAAATTTAAGTGAGAAAAGACCAAACAAGCTTAAGTTGCTATTCCACTATCAGTTAATACTCTGACCAAAGTAAACTGGATGTCTGCACTGAGACACCCAGCATACCATAGTCCTCATTTTACTTGTTTAAGGAGAAAGCAGCAGTCAGGGAAGAAATTGATTATTTACACAATGGATAAACAAATATAACTATTCATTTAAAAATACATGCACACACTATACTCATTCCACACTTCTCTGTTATGAAAATAAGAGTGTCATTTTTGCATACTCACGTTCTCATGATGATCTGGATACTGTGTTGGGTGTTTTACATATATTATTTTGCTCTTTCTTCACAAGCATAGTATATAATGAATAGTTATCTTCACTTAATAGACAGAAAAATAATGCATGCTAAGAGGTATGTGTTTAGAAATATAGACAAGATGTCTGCAAATGGTTCAGATATCTATTTGCATGTTTGTGTGTTAATTGTGAGGATACAAGTGTTTGTTATAGTAGTATCAACTTTTCAGTAGTTTCATATTTTAATAATGGAGGTTTGGAGAAAAATGACAGATGTGAACACTGCCTGAATCCTGTTGTCTTTCCTTCCCACTCGCAGTATATGAATGTTCACATTTGTCAATATAATGGGTGTTGAGAGATACCTCATTGTGGCTGTGATTGCATATTCATACTCACAATGTGTTTGAGCATATGTTTATGTTTCTTAAAGATTTAGGGAAATAAATTAGAATAGTCATTCACTTTTGAGAATAACTTGTCAATTATATATTAAAATTTCAAATTTTCATATAATTGAGCAATCTTCCCTCTCAGTATTTACCCTAGGTAAAAAATTAATTCATGTCCACATAAAGGTATGAACCTAGATGCTCACGGCAGTATTGTTTGCAAGAGAAGAAGATCAGAGCTACTATTATGTCCATCAATAATGGCATGATGAGTGATAGTTGCTCAGTCATGCCTGACTCTTTGCGACCCCATGGACTGTAGCCCGCCAGGCTCCTCTGTTCATGGGATTCTCCAGGCAAGATTACTAGAGTGGGTCACCATTTCCTTCTCCAGGGGATCTTCCCGACCCAGGGATCCTGCACTGCAAGGAGTCTTTACCATCTGAGCCACCAGGGAAGCCTACTATGAAGAGACATTTCTAAGAATAAAGACAGGTCAACTCAAAAAGTATCAGCAGATACATGCTTGACTTTATCTTATAATCTATAGAGAATACATTAGAATATGTAATGAATCCATACACCTTTTCCAAAGGAATACCCAAGACAGAAGTAACAATAAAGTTATAAATGATAGTCATCAATCAGATGAAATAATTTAGATGAAGCTTTTCTCTCTCGAAGAGATGGGGACTGGGAAAGTGGTCAGGAAGGAAATACAATGTGCTTTTAACTTTGTATGAAAAATAATGTTCAGTTCCACATTGCTGAACATAGTTCTGTTTTTGCCAAATAAATCCTCTACTTCAAATTACTGTCCCAATGCTTTATTAAAACTCCGCTCTGGCCTCTGTTTTGGAATCGGTTACTTTTGTTGCCGCCTCCTGCTCGCTGTCCTCTGAAGCTCCTGCTTCTTTCCCACTGTCCCCTGAAGCCTCGATTGCCTTGCCACTGTCCTCGGAAGCTGTGATATCCTTCCCGTGAACCTTCTAGCTCTGGTTGCTCCGTGGCCACAGAAAGCGGCCCACGCTGTGAATCATGCCACTCCTCCTGTACTTCTGTTACTGATGCAAGTAGGGATATCACAGCAAACACCCTGCTTTCCTTTGAGAAAGACCACTCCCTTCACTTTGGAATCAATATCCTCACCCAGCTGCTCTTTAAGTTCTTTCCAAGCATAACTAATGTTTGGCATTTCAATTGAGCACAGCAAGGTCATGGTCACAAAGCCCACTTCTGAGTTGATCAAGGAGCTCTGGTCTACTGGCGTGGCACCAGAAATGTGGGCCAGGGCTGCGGCCAGGGCTTCCACAGCTCCTTTCTCCTCAGTCAGCTTCTCTGCTAACTGCTTGAAGTGACCGATCGTAGTGGGAGGCACAGAGTCCAAGAGCCTGATGGCATCTTTGCTAGAAGCTTTTATTATCGCTGTTGCAGAAGGAACACCTATTCATTTAAATTTAATTCCCGCTTTTTGCTCCACTTGGGCTAACTGGTATTCTTTGTGCTGGTAAAAGCAGATGCAAACCTCGGTTCTCCCAGCTCTACCTGTTCACCCAGAACGATGAATGTAGGATTCCACATCCTTTGGTGGAGAACTTTGAACAACCAGATCAACCTCGGGGATGTCTAACCCATGTGCAACAACATTGGTTGCAACCAAAACTCCAAAATCACCATTTCTAAAACCCTTTAGGGTGATTTCCCTTTGCCTCTGCGGAATGTCTCCGTGTAATGACTGGGCATCCTGTCTTACAGCCACATTCTGTGACAACTCCTGGGATTCTTTCTTCATTTCACAAAATATGATAGTGCGCCCTTGAAAACCACTGGACACTCAAATCACATCTCCAATAGTTGCTGCCCTCTGACTCCAGTGGCACTTGATAGTCAGATACTCTACAGTTATTGCCATTTTCTGTGTATTTTTACCAATCAGGTCCACTTGTTCATATGTAGATCTTATGTATTTCTTAGCAACATTATACACCAAATAAGGGCAAGTTGCAGAAAAAAAGCAATGTTTGGGGATTCTCTTCTGAATCTCTCTTGTATGCCACACATAAATTCTCTTCCACTTGATCAGCAAAGCCCATATCCAACATCTGGTCAACTTCATCCAGGACAACGTGCTTAAGTTTGGTGAGATCTAGCTTGCCATTCTGCAGGTGGTCTTTGATACGACCTCGTGTCCCAACCAGGATATTGATCCCATTCCTCATGTGTTCAATTTGTCCCCCATAGGGAGTCCCACCATGAAAAAACAAGCCACTGCCAGCTTTTTCATGATGTCACTGAAGTCTCTGCTTACTTGACTTGCCAACTCCCTTGTGGTGCAGGAACCAGTACCTGAGAGGCATGGCCTCTCTTCCAGTCTTGCAGTTTTCCAAGAAGTCTCTCAACCAAAGGGATAGCAAAGGAGAATGAGTGAGTTAGAGCAGGAAATGACTATGGAGCAAAAAGAAGGAGCTTTCTCTAATTTTCCCATATCTGAAGAAACTTAAACTTCTTAAAGCCCGTGGGGTGACCTTCCTATTTCCTATACAAGCAATAATGGCATAGCAAAATATGAACAGTTATTCTGTGAATCCATAGCATGTTGCATCATTGTGGTACAGACTGAGAGCTGACAACAAAATATACTGAATACTCCACAGTTTAAAGAAAGTCTAAGCCAGTGACGTCTACCTTCTCTCTTCAAGGCTTCTGGAGAAGGGTCAGAAACTGCCCTAATGCCTCTTCTGCTGGGTCATAGCTCTCCCTCCATCCTACTATAGGGATCTCCCCAGTAGATATAACTGATGTCTACAGAAATGTACACAGTTTCCTTTATCAGGAGTATAGTGTTTCAGTCATCAGTTTTTCCTCACCAATGTGATGAAAATATGGGGGTTCCAGAAATTCAGTTCAGTTCAGTCGCTCAGTTATGTCCAACTCTTTGTGACCCTATGGACTGCAGCACGCCAGGCCTCCCTGTCCATCACCAACTCCCAGAGCTTACTCAAACTCACGTTCATCGAGTCAGTGATGCCATCCAGCCATCTCATCCTCTGTCTTCCCCTTCTCCTCCTGCCTTCAATCTTTCCCAGCATCAGAGTCTTTTCTAGTGAGTCAGTTCTTTGCATCAGGTGGCCAAAATATTGGAGTTTCAGCTTCAGCATCAGTCCTTCCAATGAACAACCAGGACTGATCTCCTTTATGATGGACTTGTTGGATCTCCTTGCAGTCCAAGAGACTCCCAAGAGTCTTCTCCAACACCACAGTTCAAAAGCATCAATTCTTCAGCGCTCAGCTTTTTTTTATGGTCCAGCTCTCACATCCATACATGACTACTGGAAAAACCATAACCTTGACTAGACGGAACTTTGTGGACAAAGTAATGTCTCTGCTTTTTAATATGCTGTCTAGATTGGTCATAACTTTCCTTCCAAAGAGCAAGCATCTTTTAATTTCATGGCTGCAGTCACTATCTGCAGTGATTTTGGAGCCCCCCAAAATAAAGTCTCTCACTGTTTCCATTGTTTCCCCATCTCTTTGCCATGAAGTGATGGGACCAGATGCCATGATCTTAGTTTTCTGAATGTTGAGTTTTAATCCAACTTTTTCATTCTGGGGATTCCAGAAGAATCATATTTAAAGATAGAACATGTTTATTAAGAGAGACAACTGGAATGTTGTGCTCTAGCTGCTGCTGCTGCTGCTAAGTCGCCCCAGTCGTGTCTGACTCTGTGCGACCCCATAGACGGCAGCCCACCAGGCTCCGCCGTCCCTGGGATTCTTCAGGCAAGAATACTGGAGTGGGTTGCCATTTCCTTCTCCAGTGCATGAAAGGGAAAAGTGAAAGTGAAGTCACTCAGTCGTGTCCGACTCTTAGCGACCCCATGCACTGTAGCCCACCAAGCCCCTCTGTCCATGGGATTCTCCAGGCAAGAATACTGGAGTGGGGTGCCATTGCCTTCTCCATAATCACAACATATGTGATAGTATTAGTCACGCAGTCATAACCGGCTCTTTGTGACCCCATGCACTGTAGCCCACCAAGCCCCTCTGTCCATGGGATTCTCCAGGCAAGAATACTGGAGTGGGGTGCCATTGCCTTCTCCATAATCACAACATATGTGATAGTATTAGTCACGCAGTCGTAACCGACTCTTTGTGACCCCATGCACTGTAGCCCACCAAGCCCCTCTGTCCATGGGATTCTCCAGGCAAGAATACTGGAGTGGGGTGCCATTGCCTTCTCCATAATCACAACATATGTGATAGTATTAGTCACGCAGTCGTAACCGACTCTTTGTGACCCCATGCACTGTAGCCCACCAAGCCCCTCTGTCCATGGGATTCTCTAGGCAAGAATACTGGAGTGGGTTGCCATGCCCTTCTCCACATCATATGTGAAACTACCCTTAAACTTTGAAGAAAGGAAAGGAGAACTGGAGAGAAGTGGCCTGGTATAATACCAGTCAGGACAGAGGAAGCCCAGACAGTGTCCTGGCATTACCAGTTCTGAGGAATGCAGAGAAGGCTGCTCGGGCACAATACCTGGAGCTGGTGATGGGGTGGGGGGTGAGGGCTCTTCCAGAACTGGCACGGCATGAGGGGAAGAGGCAACCTGCAGGACAGGTGGAAGTGGTGAGCAGATCTCGCATGCAAACACCAGTACCCAGAGGAGCTGCGCTGAGGTAAGACCTCTTGGGAGCATGATGCCAGTAGGACGTCCATGTTCAAGATTATGAAGCAGTGCAGCCCACCAGCAAGAGAACTGCAGGTGCAGATGATCATTAATAAAGAGGTGTTTGCTTGTTTCCCTTTTTCTTCTCCTCACTCAAAAATACAAGAGCTAGCACACAGGAAAAGTGGAGACACCGTCCAAGGTTCAAACCACAGTGCCTCCAACTTTGGCATCTTAGAAAGGCTGTAGTATTGGGGTCAACTGATCTGCCTGGTGATCTCTGCATTTTATATTTTATCTTTGGCTTCAGAACAATAAACTCAACTGCTTCACAGCAAACTGGATCAGCTGCACACATAAACCACCAGGACCTGAAGAGACCCAGGCCCAATACCTCAATCTCACCTCCCCATCTTTGTCTTTAAATCATGAAAGTACAAGTCATTCATCTTAAGAGAGGATACAAAGTCTGACAAATCTTGAGTTTTGAGGTTTCTGTGGCTTGTGATCACTCACCTAGAGCCAGACATCCTGGAATGTGAAGTCAAGTGGGCCTTATAAAGCATCACTATGAACAAAGCTAGTGGAGGTGATGGAATTCCAGTTGAGCTATTTCAAATCCTGAAAGATGATGCTGTGAAAGTGCTGCACACAATATGCCAGCAAATTTGGAAAACTCAGCAGTGGCCACAGGACTGGAAAAGGTCATTTTCATCCCAATCCCAAAGAAAGGCAATGCCAAAGAATGCTTAAACTACCACACAATTGCACTCATCTGACACGCTAGTAAAGTAATGCTTAAAATTCTCCAAGCCAGGCTTCAGCAATACGTGAACCGTGAACTTCCAGATGGTCAAGCTGGTTTTAGAAAAGGCAGAGGAACCAGAGATCAAATTGCCAACATCCACAGGATCATTGAAAAAGCAAGAGAGCTCCAGAAAAACATCTATTTCTGCTTTATTGACTATGCCAAAGCCTTTGACTGTGTGGATCACAACAAACTGTGGAAAATTCTGAAAGAGATGGGCATACCAAACCACCTGACCTGCCTCTTGAGACATCTGTATGCAGGTCAGGAAGCAACAGTTAGAACTGGACATGGAAGAACAGATTGGTTCCAAATAGGAAAAGGAGTACATCAAGGCTATATATTGTCACCCTGCTTATTTAACTTCTATGCAGAGTACATCATGAGAAATGCTGGGCTGGAGGAAGAACAAAGCTGGAATCAAGATTGCCGGGAGAAATATCAGTAACCTCAGATACGGCGATAACACCACCCTTATGGTAGAAAGGGAAGAGGAACTAAAGAGCCTCTTGATGAAAGTGAAAGAGGAGAGTGAAAAAGTTGACTTAAAGTTCAACATTCAGAAAACTAAGATCATGGCATCCGGTCCCATCACTTCATGGCAAATAGATGGGGAAACAGTGGAAACAGTGGCTGACTTTATTTTTCTGGGCTCCAAAACCACTGTAGATGGTGATTGCAGCCATGAAATTAAAAGATGCTTACTCCTTGGAAGGAAAGTTATGACCAACCTAGACAGCATATTAAAAAGCAGAGACATTACTTTGCCAACAAAGATCTGTCTAGTCAAGGCTATGGTTTTTTGAGTAGTTATGTATGGATGTGAGAGTTGGACCTTAAAGAAAGCTGAGCATAGAAGAATTGATGCTTTTGAACTGTGGTGTTGGAGAAGACTCTTGAAAGTCCCTTGGACTGCAAGGAGATCCAACCTGTCCATCCTAAAGCAGATCAGTCCTGGGTGTTCATTGAAAGGACTGATATTGAAGCTGAAACTCCAATACTTTGGCCACCTGATGGGAAGAGCTGACTCACTGGAAAAGACCCTGATGCTGGGAAAGATTGAGGGCAGGAGAAGAAGGGGATGACAGAGGATGAGATGGTTGGATGGCATCACCGACTCAATGGACATGGGTTTGGGTGGACTCCAGGAGTTGGTGATGGACAGGGAGGCCTGGCGTGCTGTGGTTCATGGTGTTGCAAAGTCAGACACAACTGAGCGACTGAACTGACTGTGGCCCAAGAATTATTGTAAGATTTGTTTCCAGTGATCTTTTAGATCGGGAGTCAGTGAACTTTTTCTACAGATGTAAATATTTTAGGTTTTCCAAGTCATATAATCTTTGGTGCTGCTACTCAGCTCTGCTATGGTAGGATGAGAACAGCCATATACAGTATGTAAACAGCTGAGCGTGACTAAGTCCCAATAAAATTTCTTTACAGAAACACACAGTGGGGAGGGTTGGCCCATAGATGACTGGTCTGTTTCTGTTTGTTTGTATTTTTACTGATTTGGCTGCACCGGGCCTTAGTTGAGGCACACGGATCATTAGCTGTGGGATATGAGATTTAGTTCCTGACCAGGAATCGAACTGGGGTCTCCTGCACTGGGAGCATGGAGTGTTAGCCACTGGACTAGTGGGGAGGTCCTACTGGTCTGATTTCTGGTGGTCAAGGTTATTTTTAAACTTCTTATACAATTCTTCCTAACATTCTTTTTAATACTTCACCATAAAATTGAGGTACAACAATACTAATCTAATTTATTTTTCTCCTAATATTGAGATCTAACAATATCTACAGTTTAAATTCCTTATTTCACTATGCAAGTGTATAGTTGAGCATAACGGCCAAAAGAATGCCTTTTTATTCAAAAATATATGGTACTTGTTAGATATGTTAGAACTACAGATTCAAAGAATTTAATAGTTGAATCCAAATTATTTAGATTTAAGATTGCATCCAAGTTTTATTTATTCTTTGCTTCATGAAAGTGTGTCAGATGTATATGTGTAACTGATTCACTTTGCTGTATAGCAGAAACTAACACAACATTATAAAGCAACTAGACTCCTATAAAAAAAGTTCTAAAATGTAAAAAAGAAAGAAAGAAGGTATGTTAGAACAGACCTTTACTTCAAGACAGTGCTGTCAATTTGGTTCATCTAAATTCATAATTTAAAAAAAATGAGTGGTCACTGCAGATTTTACAGCCAGACATACGAGTGGTTATGAGGTCTATTCTACTGCTTAGGCCTTTAAAAGTGTCAAGGAGACTTTCAGCAGCTTAGAGGAGAACATAATCATTCAGGTAACCTTTTTATCTTTGAAATATTTTCCTTGGATAAAAGATAGATAATAAATGGAATCAATATTTTAAATGCACACCATTAAAAATCTTGCCAATTATCACTGTACCTGCATTGGAGCCTGTAGCATCAATCCAGGAAGCTACTTCTTCTGTTTGTCTGCCTTATTTTTAATAAGGCAGTGTAGTCACACATCTCCCCACTGTGTATACAAGCTTAATTTTTTACAATTCTGTCCTTAAGAAACACTGCATTCTTTTGAGAGCAAAGATGAATAACAACATTAATCAGATTATTTCAGTTTTCAGGGGATTTCACAGATTTAACACTCTATTCCGGTTCATGAAAAATCCAAGAATGATTTCTTGGGGTTAAAGAACTGATGTTCTTTTTATATAGTACTTTTATAATGTCAATTAATTCTTTTTATTTCATACTTTATACTGAGATAAAGAGTTTGAATGCTAATTGAAACTCAGTTCCAGTTACTGCCAAGAAAAGCTTAAACCTTCAACCTTCCTTTTCTTGTATACAGTTTTTTGCAGTAGCAGTGTAGATAATGTCTTATGTAAAGCATCTTGGCTGGGAAAATATACTCTTGGTCTGTAGGAGTTTTATTCTCAATATTATTTTTCCAGATCTCACAAATCTGCTCACTCCTTTCCGCTAACCTTTTTCCTTTTCTACCTGCAAGAATTTAAACTGATTTCTTTAGCATCTTTGCCCAAAGCCCTGAATTTTATGATGTTATCTCTCTTCCTGTTACTTTCAAGTTTTGGATTTTTATGTTTCTTTTTGTTACATTTTGCACCTCTGTTTCTGTCTGCAATATTGATTACAAATAGAACATAAACAAAAACCCAGGCAGCTAGTAGAGAAATTTATTGTCCTCCAATTTTTTTTTCTCTTTGCTTTATTATCTATTTTGTAAATGATCCTCATATTTCTTCTTCCATTTTAGGTTTAGCTAGTTCAACATTTCCTTTTTCTCTGATCTGTGAAAGCTCATTACTAGGTTTCTGAGATTAGCATTTTCTCTATCTTCTCCTAAAAATTACTTCTTACTGACTGTTGGTATCTGATTGGCCCATCTGTTTCAAATTTGGGTTGCCTCACATTTGTCCGTGTCACAATATGACAACGTATATCTAGACACTCAAGGTAACAGTCAGTGGCAATGCCGTTACATATGAAAGGTGCAAAATACCTCATCACTGTGCTGTACACTCAAAACTTAACACAGTATCCTAAAGCAACCATACTTCAGTTTTAAAAAGTGATTTGACCTCTACATAGTCATCACAGTGGAACAGAAGATTAAAGTTCTATTTTTTTTTTCTATTCTGTTCTTTCAGTTCTTCTATTCATTGTTTAAAAGGTGGCAAAGAGTCACACCACAAATTTCATTCCACTTCTACCTTCTTCTTTTAAAAGAGCTTATCTACCAAAACGGGAAGAGAATGCATGTCTGCGTGCCACAGATGCATCGGGTGATTTCATGCACAGTCTGATTTTCTGTTTCTGTGTTCCTTTCTCCATGTTACAGATAAGATCGAGGCTGAGTAGTTATTTCCCCAAGGTCATAAGTGGAGTAAGTAGCGGATCTATTATTTAAGCCCTTCTAGATCTGCATTTAAAACACTACACTGTATCCCGGGAATTCCCTGGCAGTCCAGTGGTTAAGACTTCCCAAGGCAAGGGTGCGGGTCCAGTCCCTGGTTGAAGAACTAAGATCCCATGTGCCTTGTGGCCAAAAAACCAAAACGTAAAACAGAAGCGTTATTTTAACAAATTAAATAGACTTTAAAAAATAAATAAAATAAAATCCCACATGGTTTCTAAGAGGTCTCTGTCTCCTTAAAGAGAAAGATACTCCCTCACCTCTGTTATAAGCATTTAGGAGAAAGGTTTCAATGCCTTATTTATTATAAAGTTTGGGGACTTCTAAATGAATATTGCTCCTATTTTCTCTTACACTATTTTCTTCTCCCCTCCCCCCAAAAGCCAACATAATAAACTTGTAGTGATTTACTTATTTGTTGATCTGAGAAGCGTTTATCTGACATCTACCTGCTAATAACACCTTGTGAGATGCTGAGGAAATGTAAGGATGAAATACGGGCTCTGACTTGAAAATATTGTTTTCCTTTGCCTCTCCCCCCAACTGATAATTTGTTTCCTCACCTATTAAAAGAGTAAACTTGAGGTACTTGCCTCATTTACTTTTTTCCAGGTAGTGATTATTATTTTCCCCCGTTTTACTAGTGAGAAAACTAAGGCACGGAGAAGTTAGGTGACTTTCCAAGGCTGCACAGCTGAGCAGTGGTAGAACTGAGGTTTGAGCTCAGGCAGTCTGGCTTTGCTGTGGGTTCTCAGCCACGATGTTGAGCTGCCTGCATGAACATCTGTACACACCACCCTGCGAAGTGGGGTGACCCTGGGTTTTTTTAGTTCTGATGCATACGGGGTACCAGCTCTCATTACTCTATTAGTGAGTCTTGGAGTTGTTGGTGTCATGCTTAAAAAAACAGGTGAAATGTCTTATGTGTTAGTCAAAGAAAACACACAGGGACCTGGAAAAGTCATCTTTCTCTTTAACCAGGTTAAAGTGAAATAAATTTGCCTACTTAAAAAAATTCACAGTGATAACAATAAATAACTCTGACTTTGCAGAGCTGTTTTGAGAATCACATTAGATAGTATAACCTCATAATGGCTTTATTAGAACAGAATAGAAGCTTAGTAAATATTATGTGCTTTATAAAAAGAAAACTACAGAGACTTTTTTTTACCTTTCCTGTTAGGAAAGACATGTTCATATCTTCCAAAAATGAGGGAGAAAATAAATCTCATGCTGTAAATTTGAAATAATTTGTTAAATCTCATTTAAACTGAAACTTACCTGGGACCAAGCTAAGAAAGCACGTCTCTTGTTTACGTTCTGCCCCCAGGCAGAAGGCAGTGCCTAGATCATTGTACACCACTGGGTACAAGAAGGCAAGACATACAGTTGTGGTACTGAACAAACTTATAACTCAACCAATAATTTTATTAATTGATTTTATTTGTAATTTTTGTTTTGAGATGCAAAGGCTTAAAAACATTTCTAGAGAAAAGTATATAAGGTTTATACCTTTGAATTCCTAACATGTGCTGTGTAACAGGCGAGGCATTCTCTCATGTGTAATGTTATTTCTTCTTTTTATAACAACCCTAATGAATGTTGTCCATAGATACTAAGTCAAGCTTTTCCTAGAATTTGAAAATAAGGCAGACTGCATTGCCCTTGACGAGTCTGCTGTGAAACCAGCACATAAAGGATAACAGTAGAGAACCACTCACAGTCACCTGCCAGGCCCCTAGGACTAGCCCGGTGCAGAGAGGATGCGTGAATGAGCTGAGGGTTCTGCGGAACTGGAGGTGACAGTAGTAACTTCTTAATGAGCACATCCCCTGTGCCAAGCAGCATACTAAGCACTTTTCTTTTGGTTTCCAACACTGTAAGAAAGGGGCAGACTTGGAACTTGATAGCAAGCCTGCATGACCCCAGTGTCTATACAAGTGGAATCCCAGTTCCTATCCTACCACTGTCTCCGTGGATGGGGTGCCTACTGTGGCCGTGAGGAGTTTTGATGAATATTTACCACCTTGTTCTTTTTTTGTCTGCCCGCTACCTCACTCTGTCTCTATGCTTGGGACATTCATGCAGTATGTGCCCTAGCAAGAGGTGCATACCAGCTGAGGCACCCACCAGGCCTGGAATGCAAAGGTGAGGAAGCAGAGAAGCAGAACCAGTGGGGACACAGCTCCAGGCACAGAGCCGTTACAGCTCCTGGAGTCCTGAGGGACCTCAGCGTTGGAGGTGCATGGCGGGCCCCCGTGACCAGGGCCAGCTAGAGCCCTGGGCAGCATGATGCTGCTCCCCGAGTTTGTCAGCGTGGCTTCAACAAGCCTCACTTCATTACTGCTCACCTCTGATCATCGCTCCCCATCCTTCCCATAACCCTGTGAGCTAACCAACAGCTAACCAATAGCCTGTCCATAAATTCTGATCCTTCTGTCCTAACACTGACCTACAGAGCATCATAGTCAAAAGAACTCCAGGAATCTCTGTGGGTATCGTCCAGCTGTTTTTGCCTGATTCACTAAAAACTTAGTCTTATAATTCCCACCCTTTTTTCTTCTCACCAAGCCAACTTTTGATCTGATGCAGTTTCAGTCAGTTGAAAAGCACTGAACTAGTTGTGCGGATGTGAGGGTTTGTCATTCACCAGCACGGTTCTGCTTCTCGTGTGAACACATTGACCTCCTGGTTTTCTGACAGTGCTGGCAGTTTGGCTAGTGTGACTCTGCTTTTGAAAGCTAGATTCACTCTGATGTGCTAACAACTCGTCTGCCCAAGGGTCAGAGAAAAAGGATTTTGGTGAATTCAATAAAAGTCCACCAGTGTAGCCTCTTTGGGGAAAAACTATCCATTTCCCAACATTGCTGTCCACTCAGCCTTGCCTTCCTCTGAACTTTTCCACCATGGAAATGAATACAAACAGACTAGTGTAGAAGAAATATCAGGCATTATAACTGTCAAAAAAAAATGACTGTTGAAAGTTTCAGAATTTATGATTTGCACATCACCCAAGTGTTGGAAATTTACCAAATTGTTGAAAGTACCAGGAAATTCCAAGAGCAAAACTTTATTTTTAAAAAATGTAGGAAGATCGGATGGAGAGATCATCTCTGAATTCCTTCGGAAAGCATAAGGAGCCAGGGGTAAACTATAAAATCGTGTCTGAATGTTCATGGTTAGAACCCAAGAGGACTCCTTTAGTCAATTATAAGGCAAGAATGCTGCTGCTGCAGCTAAGTCGCTTCAGTCGTGTCTGACTCTGTGCGACCCCATAGATGGCAGCCCACCAGGCTCCCCCGTCCCTGGGATTCTCCAGGCAAGAACACTGGAATGGGTTGCCATTTCCTTCACCAATGCATGAAAGTAAAATGTGAAAATGAAGTCGCTCAGTCGTGTCCTACTTGGTAGCAACCACATGGACTGCAGCCTACCAGGCTCCTCCGTCCATGGGATTTGCCAGGCAAGAGTACTGGAGTTGGGTGCCATCGCCTTCTCCGAGGCAAGAATGATCTGAGGGGAAATCTGGGGAGAAGGAGCACAGCTGAAGGTTTTCAGGGAGCCACAAATAGAGAAAGGAACTTCAGTTCACATGAGTGGAAAAGGAGCTAGTCCATGGCAGATATTCCAGCTAAGCTTATATCTGTTCCTGGAAACACATCATGTGTGTACACAGAATTCAGCTAATGCCCTGAGAGTGAGTAGACAGCTGCAATGGAAACTCCGGAGATGAACGGCCAAGCCTGGAGCCGTGGACCACAACTATTAGGCAAGAGGTTTTAAAGCAAAGGGCTTCTCTGGTGGCTCAGACAGTAAAGAATCTGCCTGCAGTGAGGGAGACCTGGGTTCAATCTCTGGGTCGGGAAGATCCCTGGAGAAGGGAACAGCTACCCACTCCAGTATTCTTGCCTGGAGAATTCCATGGACAGAGGAGCCTGGTGGGCTCAGTCCATGGAGATGCAAAGAGTTGAACATGACTGAGCAACTTTCACACTTATAAAGGGAAACAAAGTGAATTTTGTAGTTTCCATGAATCTCAATCAGTGTTTGTAAAATTTGAGACCATTTCATACCATGTACAGTACCAATGCCTCAAATCCCTCTTAGAAGTGTGTTTTAAAATTCCTCAATCAGGAAAAAAGTCCTTTGACGTGGGTCATAGCATGGTTTTACAGATATGACATCAAAAGTACAAGCAACAAAAGCAAAAATTAAAAAAGGTAGACTGCATCAAACTGAAACTCTTCTGTAGTGCAGGAGACAAGATAACAAAATAGAAAGGTAACCTATAGGATGGGGGAAAATATTTGTAAACCATGTATCTGATAACGGATTAATATAAAAAAGTAAGGAACTCTTACAACTCAATAACAAAAAAAGCAAATATTCCAATTTAAAAATGGGCAGAGGACCTGATAGACTTTTTTTCCAGAGAAGATGTCCAAATGTCCAGTAGGTCCATGAAAAGGTGCTCAGCATAGTCATCAGGGAAATGCAGATCAGAATCACAGTGAGCTATCACCTCACATATGTCAGAATGATTGTCATCAAGTAGACAAGGGATAGCAGCTGATGAGGGTGTAGAGAGAAGGGAACTCTTGTACGTTGTTGATGGGAATGTAAACTAGTACAAACACTATGGAAAACAGAATGGAGTTTCCTCAAAAAATTAAAAATGGAGCTACCACAAGATCCAGCAATCCCTCTTATGGTTATGTATCTGAAGGAAATGATATCAGTATCTCAAAGATATATTTCCACCCTCATGTTCCTAACAACATACACAGTATGTATATGTTAGTTACTGCTAAGACATGGGAATAACGTAAGTGATCCTTCATCACTGATGATGAACTAGATAAAGATAATGTGGTATATATACAATGAAATATTATTTAAATATAAAAAATATGGAAATATTGCCATGAACATACCTTCAGGGTATTATGCTAAGTGAAATAAATTAGAGAAAGATAAATACCATATGATCTCATTTATATGTGGAATCTAAAAAATAAATGCCGTCATAGAAGCAGAGGGCAGACTGGTGGTTGCCAGGAGCAGGAGGGAGGGTGAAAGGGAATAGGTTGAAGGTCATCAAAAGTGTGCTAAGTCGCTTCAGTCACGTCTGACTCGTTGTGACCCCATGGACTGTAGCCCACCAGGCTCCTCAGTCCATGGGATTTCCCATACAAGAATACTGGAGTGGGTTGTCATTCCCTTTTCCAAGGGATATTCTGAGCCCAGGGGTACAAACAGTCAATTATAAGATGAATAAGTTCTGGGGATGTAATGTACAGAATAGGGACTACAATGACCAATACTGTATCGTATATTTGAAATTTGCTAAGGTAGTAGACCTTAATTTTTTTACCACAGCAACAAAAAAAGTAACTTTATTAGGTGTTGGATGTTAACAAACTTTATTGTGATCATCATTTAGCAACATATACATATATCAAATCATTGTTTTATACTTAAGCTTACACAATGCTGTACATCATTAATACCTCGGTGAAGCTGGGGGAAAATGAATTGCAACAACAACAGAATAAAGAAGTAAGATCCCCTAAGAGTTTTGTTGAAATTTACTGAAAATTCATGATATTTTGACTATTTGCTTAAATAGTCTTGAAATTTACCCACTCCAGTGTTCTTGCCTGGAGAATCCCAGGGACAGCAGAGCCTGGTGGGCTGCCGTCTATGGGGTCGCACAGAGTCGGACACAACTGAAGCGACTTAGCAGCAGCAGCAGCAAATAATCTGTTGATTCAGTCTTTTAGTGAAAATAAACTGATAATATAAATTCTCAGGTCCCCAAATAAGACTTCTTCCATTCAACTGTCCAACTCTGAATGCTAAATGAAAACCATTTTTACAGCTCCTTTTTCGTCCATGTTAAAAAGATTTCAAGCATTTCATTTTTTGACTAAATTACCATTGAGAAATGAGTTGTGTTTTACCCATCTCAGAATAAAAAAAAGAAAAGAAAAAACTCATAGGTTCAGCCCAAGGCTTATCTTGTCTATTATGTTTTGTTATTTAAAACAGCTCACCAAAGACAACCAATATTTTATACCAGTGCTTTTAAAAATGTATGAGAATCTACTCATGTAGTATTGTCACAGATTTTAAAACACCATCCATCTGCAAGAATCATTCTCCTAAATCTGCACCTGTGCTCTCAGGTCATTGTAAAACATGCATTTTCAGATTCACAGCATCTTAAAAGCTTCCAAAGAGTTTAAGCTTCGAAAGCTTTTAAAGTGGTTTATTGATCTACAGCGCCTGTTGGATAGCTCTAATGTATGTTTCCCAGTTATGGGCACATTGTCTGTAGTAATCTATATTCTTCTGAAGTTTGACAATTTTATTTTCCATTTTTACTTAGCATCTTCACTTATTCCATCATTTCAGGCATGTTCTGTCAAAGCTACAAAGCAAATAAATAAATAAAAAGGGGAAGAGAGACGCACTGTGTACAGAAATATAATTTCTTCTTTTATCCTTGATTTTAACTAAGTGACATAAATTTTCTATCAAACATTGAGTCAGTGAGAAATTTCATTGAGGTTTTTCTAAAATCAAATTTTTCTAAAATCTCAGTAGCTAATTAACACTGAATTTGGCTTCAGATAAAAAAAGTGAACTGAGTTTGAATAAGCTATTTTATTTCTAGAAAAGCAACAGATGAAAGATAATTGTACTCCATTTCTCCAAGGAGGTAAAAAACTATTATCAAGATGTAACTTAACGTCAGTGGATCCCACCCAAAGATTAGCCCTTGTCTACTTTCCCATCCACGTAAATTAGATAAAGATAGAAATCAGTGACAACACAGGCCTTGCAATATAATAATAAATATGACTTCAAAAATAATTATTTTTCTTTACCCATACTTTCCTTGTTAGATATTCACTAGAACAGGGTTCTAGAACCTCTTTCTGATGGTTCTGTGCATTGAATACCATTACGAATTTCTCTTTAAGGGATGTCTGTCACCTGTGCGATAAAGCACACACAAGATTCTCATGGAGCGTATGAAATATAAAGCCCAGGTACATGTGTTAAAATGCTGATCACTAATATGAGGCTTTATGCCTTTCTCTATGTCTTATTTATAACACATCACAAGTTGCATGTATCTTGTTTCTGTTTCTATAGTGGTTGCGTGTCTCTCATTGGACTATTAGCTCCGTGAGATCACGTTGATGTTCCTCCCCTGTTGTGGCTCATGGGGTCACAGGGTAGCTGTCACTGGCTGGGTTCCCATTTATGCCTTTTGAATGAATAATAAAAAGGATCAGGTGTTTGTCAGACACGTTTCTCATTGAGTCAGTTGTGAAGCTACCTTATTAGAATGACATCTCTGAAATATACCACGAGAGAAAATGTAGGAGAAAACAAAGGACTGGGGTTTGTTGTGTGAGAAGGCAATGGCAACCCACTCCAGTACTCTTGCCTGGAAAATCCCATGGACTGAGGAGCCTGGTAGGCTGCAGGCCATGGGGTCGCTAGGAGTCAGACACGACTGAGTGACTTCACTTTCACTTTTCACTTTCGTGCATTGGAGAAGGAAATGGCAACCCACTCCAGTGTTCTTGCCTGGAGAATCCCAGGGACGGTGGAGCCTGCTGGGCTGCCATCTATGGGGTCACACAGAGTTGGACATGACTGAGGTGACTTAGCAGTAGCAGATCGCACTATGCTATTCCCACACTTCCTCCCAAGCACTGATCACTACCTCTACCGTTTTCACATATTCCCAGAAATATGTGGAGCTGGAGATGCTGCAAGAATACAAACAGTAAAATGAGAAATAATAGCTAGATTACAACCAGACTATGGCCACATGGTTTATCATCAAATTGTATTAATATGCTAAGAAATATGAATTGTTTACAATTCTAATCCCCAGCCTCAAAATTAGTAGATTTTAACTGCTGTTATTTAATAAAATACTGATTATTCACTGGTTGTTTCCAGTTAAACTGCACGACATGACACCATGTCTACAGAGCACCCTCCCACTAGTCCTGGGTGTGGCTTCTAAACTGTCTTCAGCAAAGAAATCCCCGTTGGCACTATCTGACCAGAGTTAGCACTGGAATTGAAATCTATTTTTCATCCTTGAATCGGTCACTCTCCATCTTGTCATTTTGTTATCAGAGCTGAGGAAACGTGTTGTTTCCACAACAGTAAAATAGCTGTATAGCAGTGAACTCAAATGCATTTCAAATACCAGTGGAAAGCATAGAGAAAGTGTGTCAGGAATTTGACAAAAGCAAATTTTGGAACATTTTTCATAATGTGGAAATTGGATCAAAATTGGACCAAAGCAAAATTTTATGTTTTTCATAATATGGAAATCAGACCAACTATTTCTAAGCTAACATATAATGTATATTAATCTTGAAATGCATGAATAAATATTTTGGGAGGAATATAAAGAATATGCACCAGAAAAAATATATTTCAGTGGTAATGACTTATTTAGCAAACTAATATCTTAGTGGTAAAAAACGTAAGTGTGACTACAAATGAGCTTATTTCTTTACCTGGAATTTTAACAGGATTCCAGGTAGGTATACAGAAAAAGTACCACAGAGGAAATTCATTTAAGGCCCAATTATTAAAAAAAGAAATTCCAATCAACTAATTAAAAGCTGAAAATTCCAGGATGTCTTTCATGTAGTGCTTTTTTTTGTAATTTGTAAATGGATCACAAAACTTTGTAATAATATGGAGAGGAACCATGAAGCTATTTTGCAGGACACAAATTGGAACATTACTTTTCTGTAAATACAAAACATGCAACTTAATTTTAGTTCTTCAAATGCTATGAATTCAATAAATATATGCTAGAAGAATGAATGATCCCATTAATGAGTGGATTCTTCATATATTTATAGAAAGTTACTGTTCCAAGTCTGTAACAATTTTGTTAATATTAACTACCAATAGTAAGAGACTAATCTGCG
This sequence comes from Okapia johnstoni, assembly GCA_024291935.2. Taxonomy (NCBI): domain Eukaryota; kingdom Metazoa; phylum Chordata; class Mammalia; order Artiodactyla; family Giraffidae; genus Okapia; species Okapia johnstoni. The sequence continues at coordinate 5,873,254 of CM044327.1, forward strand.
CCTTTTGCACTCAATTAAACTTTTCAAGGGCTTCCCGATGGCTCAGTGGTAAAGAATCCTCCTGCAATTCAGGAGCCACAGATGTGAATTTGATCCCTGGGTCAGGAAGACCCCCTGGAGGAGGAGGGCATGGCAACCTACTCCATGATTCTTGCCTGGAGAATCCCAGGGACAGAGGAGCCTGGCGGCTATAGTCCATGGGGTCACACAGAGTCGGAAATGACTGAGCACACACACAAACTTTTCAGAGAAAAATATGACACTTCACAATAAGTGAGGCTATACCTGATTATTTTTTAAAGTAATTATTACTGGAGTATAGTTGCTTTTCAATGTGGTGTTAGTTTCTGCTGTACAGCAAAGTGAATCAGCTGTATGTGTGCATATATCTTCTCTTGTTTGGATTTCCTTCCCATTTAGGTCACCAAAGAGCACTGCGTCCCCTGTGCTGTGTACAGTAAGGGTGCCCAGTTACCTGTTTTATATAGTAGTGAGTATGTATGTCAATCTCAATCTCCCAGCCCACCCCATCCCCTCTCCCCCCACCTTGGTAACCAACCGTAAGTTTGTTCTCTACAAATGTGACTCTATTGATAACTGATTGTTTTTAGAATATTATTTTTTAAGTTCAATCATTAAGTATTACTTTTTGTTGAAAATAATATATCACCACTTTCATCCCATGATTATGTAGTTTGTAAACTTCAGGGGAAGGTGAGGGAGGAGTATGAAAACTCTGCACAATATGCAATTTCTCTGTAAGTTTATAAGTTTTTTTAAGGGTGCTCATCACTTGTTTAGCATTTTTAGCCAATCTATATGAAGAAAATTTATCATGAGGAAAATCGATTTTGTTAAGAACTGTGGAGAGAATAGGTTAATGAAGAGCATTTCAAAAAGTGATTTAGCAATGCACTGAATAATGCAAACTGTGTTTGGGTGTCAACAGCTGAAGTGCTTCTAGAATGATCTCAACAGACGAATAAATGTTAACCACTTTACTGAAATAGACATGAAACCAGCCATGTGTACATAAAAATGAAATAATTAATAGAGATAGATAATGTTTATTGACTCCCATTTGCCAGGTACATTAAATCTCCCAGAAAGCTGATGAGTTAAATATCATATTTGACCTCTGCAAACAGTCAAATCATTTCCACATGATTACATGACTCAGAGGTTGAACTGGGATTTTTTTTTTTTTCAATCCTGAACTGTGACTTCAGCACAGGCTGATGAAACTCCAAACGGTGCCCTTGGCCATGAGGCAATGTGATATTTTAATCTCTGAGCTCTAAGTTTATCTGTAGTGGAATTGCTAGGTTTTGCATTTTATCCCTTTCTATGGCCAGGAATGGAGAGCTGCAGGCATCCATGAACAGAGAATGGCCTCTAGTTTATGGTTGCAGAGTAGTTTTTCTCTTTGAGAAGCAGGGAATGGTCACAACCTTTAGCTCATGTTTCAAAGCAGAGACATTACTTTGCCAACAAAGGTCCATCTAGTCAAGGCTATGGTTTTTCCAGTGGTCATGTATGGATGTGAGAGTTGGACGGTGAAGAAAGCTGAGCGCCGAAGAATTGATGCTTTTGAAATGTGGTGTTGGAGAAGACTCTTGAGAGTCCCTTGGACTGCAAGGAGATCCAACCAGTCCATCCTAAAGGAGATCAGTCCTGGGTGTTCATTGGAAGGACTGATGTTGAAGCTGAAACTCCAATATTTTGGCCACCTCATGCAAAGAGTTAACTCATTGGAAAAGACCCTAATGCTGGGAAGGATTGGGGGCAGGAGGAGAAGGGGACGACAGAGGATGAGATGGTTGGATGGCATCACTAACTCAATGGATATGGGTTTGGATAAACTCCGAGAGTTGGTGATGGACAGGGAGGCCTGACGTGCTGCGATTCACGGGGTCACAAAGAGTTGGACATGACTGAGTGACTGAACTGAACTGAACTGAACTGAACTACACATTAGCCCGCTCAGCTGAGTTGGTCAGAGGGCTCTGATACCATAGGTGTGCTGAGACAACACCTCAACCCATCTGGGCATTGGGGCCCTCTCTAGCAGTTATAAACTCCATCAAGTGCTAGAGGGCGCCATGCCAAAAACATTAATGCCAGCAGAGCAGCGGCCATTTAGTGGACCATGTTTTGTGTTTCATAACTGTGTTATTTGGAGGTTTGTTCCATGTATATAGAAACCTCAGTAATCCTAAATTTCCTGTCCCTGTAATTTCTGAAGTAGCATGTGAAGGTTTCTATACAAGCAGCCTATAATTGCTATATTAGTATTGTGCTTCAACACAATTATTCATTACACATTAAGGAGAAATCTGAGGGGGAAAATACTTGGTCCCCATCACTACAGCAAACAGCATATTAAAAAAGAGGAAAAAAGAAGCAAAGCTGAATATGAAATAACTGTATCTTCTTCCACTATTAGCAACATTAGCTTTTTTTACAGGTAAAATTTGCTGAATATGCCCTGAGTGTTGAATCATTGCTGAATATGCCCTGAGTGTTGAATCATAGTATCTTTTTCAAACTAAAATGTTGACATTTGTTTCATATTCATAAATTGAAAAGTAAGAGGGAGTTTCCAGTCTATAAATGATGGGGAAGGAAGAAATTAATGTGGGTACTTAGCCAAAGTGCTGAGCATTCCTGACCCACTGAGCTAGAAAATCTTATGAGAGCGAAGATAAGCAGTGCCTTGTGGTGACGGCCAGCCTGGAGAAGTCATAAGAGTTCTGAGCCAAATGTTAATTCCCCAGTATTCCCGCTCTTTAAGTCTCTGATTGAGGGAGTGAAAGGGTCATTTCTGACTATAGAGGGACTTTTTTCCCTAGCAGCTTCTGCCAAAACTTGTACTAACTGTCACATGATTTCTGGTCAACATAATGAACTTGTGTGAACCTGAGAAAAAAAAACATTGCCAAGTGTACTTCAGTTGTGATATTACTGAAAGTGATTTTTAAATAAGAAAGTATTTCAAAGCTTATGGAAATACACGGTCCTCATCTTTTCATTTGCTTTTATAAAAAGTAGGATATTTGAAGAACTGTGAAGCTCAGTTAAATTGATCATAGCCTATCTTCTTTGGCTTTTACTAAATCATTTGTGAAGATCACGTCCCCACTTCCATCCCACCCCCACCCCATCCACACCCCCAAGCCAGTGACTTTGGCATTTCTGATTCTATACTAATTATTTCCAATGCTAGTGGGCAAGTGTCTTAACATCTTTGGCCTCTGATTTGTTATCTGTAAAATGAGAATTTGTGAGTCAGTTCAGTTCAGTCGCTCAGTCGTGTCCGACTCTTTGCGACCCCATGAACTGCAGCACGCCAGGCCTCTCTGTCCATCACCAACTCCCGGAGTCTACCCAAACCCATGTCCATTGAGTCGGTGATGCCATCCAACCATCTCATCCTCTGTCGTCCCCTTCTCCTCCCACCCCCAATCCTTCCCAGCATCAGGGTCTTTTCCAATGAGTCAACTCTTCGCATGAGGTGGCCAAAGTATTGGAGTTTCAGCTTCAACATCAGTCCTTCCAGTGAACACCCAGGATTGATCTCCTTTAGGATGTATTGATCGGATCTCCTTGCAGTCCAAGGGGCTCTCAAGAGTCTTCTCCATTCTAATGTACAGTTCAGTTTTTTAAAAAATGACTGTATTTAAATTGCTTATTTACAGACAATAGGAATTGACATTTTAGTTTTGTGGGAATGTATTCCCTTACAATGTTTCATAAGTTTTGAACCTTGGCTTTATATTTCCTTTATCTGCAATGGTTAAAAAATAATTCTACAAATACGAGAGAGTGGTGTTAACCAGTTTACCCACATCAAGAACTGCAGAAAGAAAAAGAAGGTTGACTCTCAAGCCGAAAATTGAAAGTGCCAGGTGATATTAGCTACTTCAGTGTGTTTAGCTGCCCAGTTTTGTACCATCTTGTATGTTTAGAAAGACATGTCCTAAAGCTCTTTGATGAGCGTTAAACGTGGAATTAATGAAGTTTGGTCAGAAGACAAGAAAAAAGAAGTAGAGGAAGTATTTTGTTTATAATTGAATCACAAAAGGTTATTCATTAGCTGTGTCTTCTAATGGCTCAGCTGGTAAAGCCTTTCTGATGGGGCTTCCCTGGTGGCTCAGAGGGTAAAGAGTCTGCCTGCAGTGGGGGAGACCTGGGTTTGATCCCTGGGTTGGGAAGATCCTCTAGAGAAGGAAATGGCAACGCACTCCAGTACTCTTGCCTGGAAAATTCCACAGACAGAGGAGCCTGGTAGGCTATAGTCCATGGGGTTGCAAAGAGTCAGACATGACTGAGCAACTTCACTTTATTTCTTTTTTTCTAATGGCTAATAACATTTCATCAAACTAGGCTTTATACAAGACTCTTTTCCTTTCCCCCTCTCCATTTTTATACAGTCTTTCATCCTAATTGGCTTAAAAATATAATCATGTGACTGGACATAAATTCAAAGGTAAAAAGCAAAGACATTAAGAGAGAATGGAGGTTGATGGAAAGAGTGTTGGGTTTGTTTTTGCAAAAGTTTTTCCTTCTCTTCCTTTTTTCAGTGTTAGGGCTTGGGCCAGAATTATGAAGTTCTTTGGTAAATGTTATTTCCAGTGTGTTTTACAACAGGTTTAGATTTTCCAGTCTGATGAGATGTGTCCAAGACCTTCTGCATGCTTCTAAGATTTCCTTGGTCCTGAAAATATTTCACAGGCAGAGTCTCCTGAACAGTAGAATCACAGAAGCCCACTAAAACTCAGTATACACTCGTCCGGTTGCTTCATGTAAAATATATGAGAACCTTAATATTCTTTAGCATTTTCTATTTTGAAAGAGAGCAAAAATTTACTTTTACTGATGGTGACTCTTTTATTTTTAAATGAGACTCAAGGGTTAATTTTACCCTCTGTGAACAATGACAAAGATATTACAAGGATGCTTCACCGTGGTCCTCTTTGGTCATGGAAGTTCCATCAGTGTGATGGCCTTTCACACTTAGATATCTAAGTGTGTTCTCAGATTGAAGCTGTGCCTTCCCTAAAGAATGATTCATGTCTTTTTACTCTCCTAATGGTGTTGATTCCACCGGCAGTCTTTAAATCAGCCAGGTGGTTATGCATGGAGTCGTCTTGAATGTCTGTCTCTCCTCCATTGTTCACACCACCGCTCATCAAGCCCTCACACCTCTCCTCAGGATGCCCTCATGTCTTCTCCAGATTCCTTTTTCCAGCCACTATGTGAGCTCAAACCCGAGAACCCATCAAGGTCCTGACACACCAGTTTATTCATCGACCGATGAATTATTGCTAGTAAAATTTAACAGAACTAAGCAGAGGAACAGGTAAATTAAATTAACAGGTTAGTTAAAGAAATATGAAGAGAAAAGGGGAAAGATGGAGATATAATGAAGGATGGAAAGAGACATAAAAATAGAGATGGGGTAGATTGGGACACAGCTATAGTACAGATACAGATTGAGTAAAAGGTTTTTCAACAGCAAAGTTGTAGCAAATATAGCTGATGTCAACTTTAAAAATAGTTGCAACCTAAAAGTTGAGGGTTATGGTTTATTCAGCAGAAATTTTTAGGACTTAAGCCTGGGAGGCAGCATCTCAAGGAACCCTGACAGAACTGCTCCAAGGAGGCAGGGGGAGGAGTCGGGTTATATAGAAGTTTGCGACAGAGGGCAGGTGGTCTGAACATCCACAGTATTTTTGTAAGTTAAAGAAAGCCAGATATCTCAAGTTAAGAATTTAGTGCTTTTCTATATATGGGAAGATGCAAGAGTCTGGGCTCACAGAAATCATTCTTTGAAGGCCCCTCAGCTGTCTGGGGTGCAGTGTCCTGTGTTTTTCACTGTCTGAGCTCCTCGGAGCTGATCGTAGGGAGTGGCTCAGTCTGATGGCTGCCTGATTGCAGGTATTCTTCTTCCTGGGAGGCTGCAGGCGCAGAAACTCGTGTTTAGAGGCCAGAATCACTGATAGCAATGGCCTCTTTGTTTACTGATGTGGCAGGAAATACTCCATTTCTCACTGGTAAGAGAGATCTTTATTCTTTCCAAGAAAGCATCAATAATGAGAGCTCAAAGGTGACTGAAGAAGGAACAGGTTTGAAAAGGATCAAAACTCCCTTCTCCGAGTTTTCAGGTCAGCTGGATGGATGGAGAAGGGCCTCTCCAGGACCTGGTGGGAGGCGGCGAGAAGGACAGTGAAGGACAGCAGATTCCCAAGATGAAGATAAAGCCCTGTGAAAGTCAGAGTCAGGGTGGGAGTGATGGCCCCTAATCCCAGACTGCGGTGCTCCTCTGTCCATGGGATTCTCCAAGCAAGAATACTGGAGGAGATAGCCATTCCCTTCTCCAGGGGATCTTCCCAACCCAAGGGTCAAACCCAGGTCTCCTGCAGTGCAGGTGGATTTTTTTTACCATGTGACCACTTCCTACCCAGCCTTTAAAATAAACCAGTTTACTTGCAAAGAAAATGCTAAAATGCTAAAATCCAGCTGGGAAAACTGTTTCCTGAAACAATGGGCAATTTGCAAATCCCCTGACTTTTCATAGCTGTGGAAAATGTTCAAGTTGGAGGACCTGAGTCTCCTCTTGACTTTGAAAACTCTAATGAGTGGCCTGAAAGTTTGTGTTTGAAAGGGAGAGACACTAACCTGTGGCTCTTTTTTTTTTTTTTAACCTGTGGCTCTTTTTTTTTTTTTTTTTTTAAGTCATTACCAGATAATAAACCAGACTTTCTGGGGGATTTTTGGTTTTTTTTTTTTTGTATCTGCCTGATCAAGATGACATAGATATTTTCAGAAAATCTCCAAAGAAACAAGATACTCCCAGAAGTTTACTTGAACAAATGGCTTCATTTGAGCATGATTATTTCTTACATATCAGTTTTAAATTCATGTTAAAGAGCAAGACAGCTCCATTCAGACTTGCTGGAGCAGTGTGGGCCTCTGTTGCTATTGTTTAACCAAATTCAGAGGCTGGTGTGATTAGTCTGCCGGGCCCACAGGTCAGGATGAGTTATTAACTTGGCTAGCAATGCTGGCAAGCTGAAAATATCTATCTTTTTGTGGTCTAAAAAGGTCTGCATAAAAAAGGTTTTGCTTGTCATTCTCTCCTAGCCATTTTTTTAAATTAAATTTTATTGGAAGTTAGCTGCTTTGAGACCTGGGTTTTATACCTGGGTCAGGAAGATCCCCTGGAGAAGGGCATGGCAACTCACTCCAGTATTCTTGCCTGGAGAATTCCGTGGTCAGAGGAGCCTGGAGGGCTACGGACCATGGGGTCACTCCGCAATGTTCTGTTAGTCTCTAGTGTTCAGTGAAGTGAATCAGTTATATGTGTGTGTGTGTGTGTGTGTGTGTGTGCACGTCCCCTTTTTTGTATTTTCTTGCCATTTAAATCCCCACAGAGCACGGAGTGCAGCAGGTTCTTGTGAGTTCTCTACTGCACCCACGGTGTCAGTAGTGTGTATATGCTAATCCCAATCTTCCAATTCATCTCATAGCCCTCCTTGGTGTACATATGCGTCTTCACTACATCTGTGTCTCTATCTCTGCTTTGCAAATAAGACCATCTATACCATTTTCATTAGATTCCACACACATGCTTTAATATATGCTATTTGTTTTTGTATTTCTGACTTACTTCCCTCTGTAGGACAGTCTCTAGGTTTCTCAGCCATTTATGATAAACATGTATATGCCTTAAATTCTGTCTTTATAAAAAAATATAACTAATTTATTGTATACGTTAATCAACTTGAAGTCAATACAATATGTAGGAGGAATAGAAAGTCAAGTTTTATAAAAGTTATGACAAGAGTGAACTACAGCCAAACAAAAAATATGATTTTTTAGAAGAAATGGCCTCAGAAACAAGAATGCACATCTATGAAGGGCATTTCCTTTTTCATTATTGATACTCCTATTTGCAGTTCTTTCTCTATATGAATAACAACAATACTTAATATATTATTGCAAAATTAAAGTCACCTCTTTTATAAAATAAGGTCACAAATCTCAGCCTCAACATTTGATGTGTCACAAGCTATGTGACAAAGTGCATTCAGCGATAGCTAGTCAAGTACTGGAACCCCCAGGTGGCTTGAATTGTGTTACATGGCACCAAGTCTGGGATTTGAAAGTTATTTTGTTGTTGTTGGTCTCTGGAGGTTATGTTTCATGTATTTCCTCCTTTTTACCCAGAATATAGTTTTGCTTGGGTGGTGACCAGCAGAGAAGAGTGGCTCTGTGGGGGCAGTTCTTGCTTGGATGGTCTTCTTTGCAATTTGATCAATATCAGCAAACAGTTTGTCTGAAAGCTATTCCTGTAAAAATAAACAACTCTTCAGTAGCTCTTCTTCCAGTGCTCAGACAAGTGAACATGTATACTCAAGGGAGAAAGTGTATTGACTACCAAAAAATGTAATACACTTTCTGGGATTCCCCCTGCATCACAGTAAAGCATCAAAACAAGGCTGACAGTGCAACAACTGTCACCAGTGATATAAATAAAAGTGAAAAACCTGGGTTCATCATGTGGAAAAATCAGGTGAAGATTAAAGCAGGACTTTTACTTGAGTTTAAGTCGGCAGGATAATCCAGGATGTAATTACATGTCATTGACAAGTAGTCCCAGATGCTCACTCTGTGCCTGCCACCTCAACCTTGTTTGCCCCTGGATTCACGTGTCATTCTCTGCCCTTGGTATTAGAAACTGTGGTTCATATTTGGCTCTTGATATTCTTTCTCTGTACTTCATTGAACCATCAGTTCTGATTTCACCTCCCAACTACTTTTCACCAGTATTTCTCCTTTTATCTCCTAGTTCAGGTTCCATCATCACTTACTTGAACTACTTCAATGGTCTGTTTACATCTGTTCGCTTCTAGAACCTCATCCTCCTCAAATTCATCTTCCAAACAGACACTAAATGACTAAATACAAATGCTCCAGTGTCAAAGGACCCTTGTTTGAAATACCAAAATGACACTTGGGGATAAAACTTCTGTGATCTAGCCCATGTCTTTGTGTCTTGCTCACTCTGTGTCTCAAACATGAATCAATTTGAAAATATTTAGCATTGTGCCATTCATTATAGTAGCTCCAGCATTTAGCACAGTGCCTTCAATGTAAAAGGAGCTTAATAAATATTGTGTGTCCTAAATATTTCTTGAATAGATGGACCGCTGCCACCATTCAGCCCAACTCAGGACCCTGTCTGGATGCTGTAGCAGCTTCCTCTTCTTCCAACTCCCAGCTCTTCTACTTTCCTTTGTTAAATGCTACCGACCACTCAGGTCTCTGTTTAAACATTAATTTCTTCGTGCAGCAGTCCCTGACCCTCTTGACGGGGTTAAATTATTTTTCCCTGCATCACCATAGTGTTTCTCCATAGCACTCATCACACTTGTAATTATGTGTTTAATGTCTGTAACTTCCTTAGAGAGGCTCTCCCTAATCCTCCTGACAAGGGAAGTATTGGTATTAAACGTTCTCCTAGGTCATCATGCTTCTCCTTAGCATGCATCACAGTTCAATAAGTATCTGTTGAGCTGAATTGAAAATGTATCTTCAGTCCTCAAGGAATGTTGAGGTTCAGCTCTAGCAGTTCCTGTATACCCCTAGCTAATTCTTTCTCATTTTTAAGTTTCAACTGTCAGCAACTCAAGGAGCCCTTGCTAATCAAAATTTACACCACTCTCAGCAAGATTGGATCCCTGTTCTCAGTACTCTCATAACATATCATGAACATTTCCATCAGTGCACTTACTAAGATGTATTACGGCTGTTTATTTATGGATTCATCTTATTAGACAGTAGTTTGTCTGGGAGTGGCTTTGATGCCTTATTCATGTTTTATATTCCAAGGTTACCAGGGACCAACACACACACACACTCAGTGACCATTTATTGAATGAACAGATGGATGAATACACAGCAAACGAGAATTAGACAACCTCTTGCTTCTAAGTAATACGTCTTCTGTAATGGGGATGCAGGACTCCTCAGTGGCAAAGCTGTGTGGACTAGAGAACTTGGGTTCTCGTGGGCACTCCTCACATACCCACACCCTAGACCTTGACATTTTATGGATGCAGTTCCAATCTGGCTGAAATTGTGTTTGAGACCCTTAAAAAATCAGTGATCAAAAGATAATTTGAACTGAGTTATGAAGAATAAAAAGTTATCTTTATTTTCATTCTAAATGTGTAGGCTGAGAGGTCTATCCATTAGATACAGACATAGGTGTTTAGGTATATACTGTACCTGTGGCAGGTAGAATAGTGGTCTTCCAATGGTGCTGACAACCTAACCCCCAGTGAATATGGTCCTGTTACAGCAAAAGGGACTTTGCAGATGTGGTTAAGGTAAGGATCTTGAAACGGGAGATAATCTGAATTGTCTGGGCAGACCCAGTGAAATCACAAGAATCCTTATGGAAGGGAATCAAGAGTGTCAGAGTCAGGGGTGATGGGAAGAGGCTACACTGCTGGTTTTGAAGATGGAGGAAGGGCCAGGAACCCGGGGAGCAAGAGGCCTCTATAAAAAGACAGGGAAGTAAGTCCTCCTGAGAGCCTGCAGAGAGAGCACAGCCTGCCTTCATTTCAGCCCAGTGACACTTCTGACCTATAGAGCTATAAGTTTGTGTTGTCTTAAGGAGTACATTTTTGATAATTTGTCACTGCAGCAATAAAAAGCGTTAAATGTATATGATACACATTCTTGTCTATATTGTATTTGCCAGCCCTCCAACACTGTTGCCTGTCCTTTGAGTAAGACTCTAGAGGAAGAGAGAGACAATTATAAACATACACAAATCATCACATATTTATAACTGGTAGGTGCTGAGATGTAGAGCTTTAACACCCAGCCTTCCCTGGACAAGAGACCCGGGACTAAATTTACACACACACATACAGTTTTCCCAGTGGTCCAAAGTTATAGATACAGAGTGGGTCATCTGTTTAGACTTCAAGAAGATTTGATTTTGTGTCATGTCTATAAACCCAACAAATAATTGTCAAGAAGAGATGGAAGAATATGGGAATATCTGCATAAACCACTTAGTCTTCACTTGTACATGTTCCTGTCTGTATTGTCCAGGTAGAACCAGAGAGGATCCAAGCATATTTTCTAAAAAAAGAAATTACTAACAGAGATTTCAAAAATAAATTTTCTGGACCAAGTAGAATCATCTGAGATTTTAGAAAGCTGGACTATTTTCATATTTAACCTGAAACATCCCCCAAATCATAAATATTGGCCACCATGTCAGAATACTTTGCTAATGAACACAGTTAATCTCCTTCCCATATAAAATATTTTATTCTTAAATCATCAAAACATTTATGATTATGTCTTCTATAAGAGGTGAAAATACATTTTTTTACCTTCTTATTTTAAGATAATGTTGTTTCAAAAGCAACAGCTACCTTGGTATTTTCCTGTTATATCTGAACTGTCATGATTGTTTATATTGTAAGAAAGAAAACCACCTTCCTCACTGACAGCCAGTCACGTTTTTCCAGAAAAAAAGATTACCCTAAGTTCTGCATAATTATATGGTGCAGATTAAAGATAACAAAGTAAAAGTGAAGAAAGTGAAGTTGCTTAGTCGTGTCTGACTCTTTGCAACTCCATGGACTGTAGCCTACCAGGCTCCTCAGTCCATGGAATTTTCCAGGCAAGAGTACTGGAGTGGGTTGCCATTCCCTTCTCCAGGGGATCTTCCTGACCCAGGGATCAAACCTGGGTCTCCCGCATTGCAGGCAGACGCTTTACCGTCTGAGCCACCAGGGGCTTCTCAACTCAGGGGTCAAATCCTGCAATGTGGGTGGCTTCTTTACTCGCTGAGCCACAATGGAAGACCAACAATACTGGAGTGGGTAGCCTATCCCTTCTCCAGGGGTTCTTCCCGACCCAGGAATCGAACTGGGGTCTCCTGCATTGTAGGCAGATTCTTTACCAACTGAGCTATTCCAGAAGCCCTAAAGATAACAAAGATAAGTATATTTACATAGCTGTTAGTTGATTGCACAAATAAAAAACGAAATACACTTAAAATCACAACCAATCTGTACTACTTGATTGTGGGTTGTGGGTTATTGTTGTTTTTATTGGCATAACTGATTCCTTGTGTAACAAGATATGTGCAGAAAATTTGTGTGAACAATTTATCATAACTTGCATCACATGTTATTTTTAATGTATTCTTTCAGGAGTGTGGTGAAGGCCACAGAAGACACATACTAGAAACAGGGTTTTTTTCATAATTTTCTCAAAAAAGAAATTAATATTTGAAATATTAGCCTTTTAAAATATGCTGGTATTTTTGGTCAGAAAGTCTGAAGTTAATCTTCTTTCTCCCCCATGGGTTTATGATAAAAAGAGAGATAACTATCTTGCTAATATTTTTGGTTTTATAACAATTGGATATATATTCTTAAATTACATTAAGGGGGAAACAGCTTTTAAGGGGATTTAATCTAGAGAAATGAATTAAAGAACTGAAATTCAGCTTAAATAGTTGAGTATCTAATTCTCCTTCTATTAATAACTAAGGCTCTCAAGGATCAGTCAGTTCAGTCGTTCAGTCATGGCCGACTCTTTGAGACCCCATGAACCACAGCACGCCAGGCCTCCCTGTCCATCACAAACTCCAAGAGTCTACCCAAACTCATGTCCATTGAGTCGGTGATGCCATCTAACCATTTCATCCTCTGTTGTCCTCTTCTCCTCCTGCCCTCAATCTTTCCCAGCATTGGGGTCTTTTCAAATGAGTTAGCTCTTTGCATCAGGTGGCCAAAATATTGGAGTTTCAGCTTCAACATCAGTCCTTCCAATGAACACCCAGGACTGATCTCCTTAAGATGGACTGGTTGGATCTCCTTGCAGTCCAAGGGACTCTCAAGAGTCTTCTCCAACACCACAGTTCAAAAGCATCAATTCTTCAGTGCTCAGCTTTCTTTATAGTCCAACTCTCACATCCATACATGACCACTGGAAAAACCATAGCCTTGACTAGACAGACCTTTGTTGGCAAAGTAATGTCTCTGCTTTTTAATATGCTGTCTAGGTTGGTCATAACTTTCCTTCCAAGGAGTAAGCGTCTTTTAATTTCATGGCTGCAATCACCATCAGCAGTGATTTTGGAGCCCAGAAAAATAAAGTCTCTCACTGTTTGCACTGTTTCCCCATCTATTTGCCATGAGGTGATGGGACCAGATGCCGTGATCTTAGTTTTCTGAATGTTGAACTTTAAGCCAACTTTTTCACTTTCCTCTTTCACTTTTATCAAGAGGCTCTTTAGTTCTTCTTCACTTTTTGCCATAAGGGTGGTATCATCTGCATATCTGAGGTTATTGATATTTCTCCTGGCAATCTTGATTCCAGCTTGTGCTTCCTCCAGCCCAGCGTTTCTCATGATGTACCCTTCATAGAAGTTAAATAAGCAGGATGACAATATACAGCCTTGACGTACTCCTTTTCCTATTTGGAACCAGTCTATTGTTCCATGTCCAGTTCTAACTGTTGCTTCCTGACCTGCATACAGGTTTCTCAAGAGGCAGGTTTCTCAGGTGGTCTGGTATTCCCATCTTTTTCAGAATTTTCCACAGTTTATTGTGATCCACACAGTCAAAGGCTTTGGCGTAGTTGATAAAGCAGAAATAGATGTTTTTCTGGAACTCTCTTGCTTTTTTGATGATCGGACCACATAAATAATTTTCACAATTTTCTTTTGCAATGACTGTAGTCAGTAGAATTATAAGATTTAAGATATTCCCATGGTATTCTAAACAAAGTGTTAAAAGATATAACATTCCAGAGACGAAGAGTATGTCAGCTTTCCCTAAACGTGTTATATCTTATTAAATATCTTCATTCAGTATTAGTAGATGATATTCAAATGTATTGTGTCAAATATGTCTGGGAAATTCTCGATATAAAATATTGATTAGATGCTTTTACTACAGGACTTATCAGAGCCTTGACATGTTACTGAATGCAGTGAATCTCCAAAAACAAAGAAATAGAAGAGATGATAACATGCAGTGCTTCATCAGCTGAGAAAATCAGCCCCGGTTCCCTTCATGCTATAATCCTGACCCTCATCAGGTAAGAGGTTCTGAAGTTTCAAGTTCTCTCGGGAGATCTGTTGGTTTTAGTCTGTCTTCCTACCAGGAGTTCTGGGTGTGTTGACTTGGGAATCAAAACCAAACTTAACCTTAGTGGCTTGTGGACCTGCCCTCAGCATTCATTCATCCGTACATTCAATTAACCCCTGATTTTTGTGGGATTTGTCTTTCTTTAATCACCTGTCCTTCACACTGATGAGGGAGGATCCCCACTCGCCTTACGGGGACGGCCAAACACAGGGTACTTCCCCGAGGAGGTTTAGAACAGATTCTAGTCATGTGCGCACACAGTCAGCAGGAGCAGGACGTGCAGGCCACGGAGGCTGCGCCTGGGAGCTGAGTGACCAGCGGGACTGTGTGAGGCAGGCTTCGTGGCTTTGTCGTAATGAGGCAGTGGAGTGCCTCTCATTCCCAAGGAAGGAGGTGATGAGCTTGAATAATTCCACAGGCGGGTAGGGAACTGAACTCCAGGACTCAGGGATAAGCAGGAACTGCAGGCAGTCCTCCCTGGAGGAGGGCTGTTTGACTAGGTGACCTTTCCCTGCAGAGCAGAATGCGGGTGGGATCTTGCAATCTGGTGACTCAAGGCCATCTGGTTCCAGACGTGCGGGCAGCACGTCACATTGGGTAGAATTTAGCCCTGGCACCTCACCCCCTCCATCCACATATGCTTTAGGCAAGGCCTATCCAACCACCAGCACCAGACAAAGCATGTGACCAACATTAAATTTGTCACAGTCCCCATCCCCAGAGATTAATTCAGGAATGAGATGATCACCTAGCTTGGACCAATGAAAAGTCAAGCTAAGGATTTTTTACTGGGACTATGGGGAAAGAAATGTGCTGTTTTTGAATGTGACTGCTAGCCCCGATTGTGATGGGAGCCAGGTGGTCCAGGAACCCCAACGCAGAGCTGAGGAATGAAGCCAGCACAGACAAAGCAGGGTCTAGAAATAGTCAGAAACAGGAATAAATATTCTGCTGATCTTGCCTGACTTGCATCCAGTCACACCTGATGCCTCTCTACCGCTGGCCTTTCCAGGCATGTGAATCACTCCTTTTCCATTTTTGATTAAGGAGATTTGAGTTGAATTTTGACACTTACAGTCTTAATAGTTCTGATTGATATATAAACTAGTTTGAATTAGTGCCTGTACTGCTGTACTGAATGGTTTTGGTAAGAACCACCTCACAGTGTTACCTCTGACAGTATTTTAGAACTTGGCAATGTCCTCACTCAGGACCCAAACCAAACCACGGCTCCCTTTCAAAGTCACCTCCTTGGATAGCTCTTCCTGCAGTGTTACTGTTATGTGAGATCGGTCAGCATTTCCACTATGATGCAAGAACAATCTTCAATGACTATGTGCACAAAAACAAGAACACAATGAAAAAGAAATGAAGGGTGATCTTATTATGGCACAATTCTATATAAGGCAGAAACTGATTTGATCAATCCTGAGTCCATTAGTAGATCTCAGTCTATTTATAATGTGAACAAACATTAGAAAACCTTTAAAAGAAACCTCATCTTAAAGGTATGACATTAGAAATTAATTGGGGGTGGCACTTTCAGTTCATAAAGAAAGATATGTAAAAGTGAGACCAAATAAATGTGATGACTATTACTGGGCAAATAACTTGGAAGCATAAGTAAATCAAATATTAGAACTCGTGCCTGTAGCTTCTCATGTTTTCTCAAGGAAAACACTGCAGGAAATAACAACATTTACACACTCTTTGATATTTCCATCCAGATAAAGCCTGCAGCTCACAGCCACTCAGTGGTGATTTGAAGCAGCAGAACTGCTCTTAACATTTACACTTGCTTGATGAGAAAATGTTGAAATACTCACAAGCACACTTACTAAGCAGAAGAAATGGCGGTGCACACCGACTGTCAGCAAATGGTGACAAGGGTCACAGAGGCAAAGGAGACAAATACTTTCAAAATGCAAAATCGTACGTGGGGGAAAAAAAATGAAGCCAGGTTTCCAGTTGTTTCTTCATACATCCTCCTAATCTGCATTTGTTTATCACAAATATATTTCATAAATATGAAAGGAAGTATGCTATCAGAAAGCAATTGAGATTAATTTGGATTTAGAGACTCAGATTATCCATCATGGGGTGATTAGAAGCCCCAGGGCACGAATCAGTCATTCCTGACCGTTCGCCTCTGGTGACTCCAGGTTTAGAGGCAGTAACGACGTGTGTAATGTATTTATCTGCTAATTTAGTCATTTACTTGATGGATATGAGGGAACTTCAAAGGAAGGTTATAACGATCCTGGCATGTACATTTCCAGTGTACCAGTAGATTTGTAATAAGCAAAGCATCTAAAACTTTTAAAATACAATTAAAGTACCAGCAGACTAACTCATTAATAACACTATAAAAGTGTATCAAGCAGAAGAGGAGTGTACTTTCTTTAACACACTGTGTGAAGGTGCAGGCAGCATGTGTAAGGTCATCCAAAGAGCCACAGTAAAAAGGAGATGACATTGAAATACTCAGAATGGACTTCCGTTGTTGGAATCTTGAATCATACCTTCATTTCTTTCACTTTGTGCATCTGAGCCCCAGAAGGTAGAGGTTAAACAGGATGAGGGTGAAGAGTTCTGATGGAAAGGAATTCCTTATACCCTGCAAAATCCATTTACAATCAACCAATCTGTGAATTTTTTTTTTCCTTTCCAGAATGGGAGCTTCACAGAACACACAAGTTCTCTTTTTCTTTTGCTTTGAGCTAAAGTATGAATCTGTGGTGTTATATCTAGTAGGCATGTTTTAGAAAATCCTCTGGTTTCATGAACTTTACATGGGTATTTATAAGATGATGTGTGTGTGTTAGTTGCTCAGTCATGTTCGACTCTTTGCGACCCCATGGACTGTAGCCTATCAGGCTCCTCTGTCCATGGAATTCTCCAGGCAAGAATACTAGAGTGGGTAGCCAGTCTTATCTCCAGGCGATCTTCCCAACCCAGGGATCAAACTAGGGTCTCTTGCATTGCAGGCAGATTCTTTACCATCTAAGCAACCAAGGAAGCCCTTATAAGATAATATGTAAAGTAAAAATGTCCCTGCTGCATGAAGGTTACAGAGAAGGCAGTAGCACCCCACTCTGGTACTCTTGCCTGGAAAATCCCACGGCCGGAGGAGCCTGGTGGGCTGCAGGCCATGGGGTCGCTAGGAGTCAGACACGACTGAGTGACTTCACTTTCACTTTTCACTTTCATGCATTGGAGAAGGAAATGGCAACCCACTCCAGTGTTCTTGCCTGGAGAATCCCAGGGACGGGGGAGCCTGGTGGGCTGCCGTCTATGGGGTCGCACAGAGTCGGACACGACTGGGGCGACTTAGCAGCAGCAGCCACATGAAGGTTAACTGGGTTGTTTCAGGTATAGAGCTGTTGGGAAGGTGTGCTTGGATCACCACGTTTTTATTAAAACGTGTACAATGGAAAAGAGTCAGTATCTTGGTAGTCCTACTGCGTTCCTTCAATTGCTCTGCAAACAGTTTAACTTTCTATTTTTATGATGGACAAGATTTACACACTTAGTTCTCTTGGATTAACTATTATATTTTTCACAAGTAAAGCTACTGTCAACCTGGAATGAGAGCCCAGAGTCTTTCTGTATTTAAATGTAGAACAGTATTACTGTGGTACAAATAAATGGCTTCCACCTGGCTTAATGATGTTCCAGCTGCAAAATCAATGCGTATACTGCATCTATGGATTTGCAAATACGAAGCAGGGGCTCCCTCTGCATAACCATCTGTGCATTGCTTTTGTCTTTCAGTTTTTGTAATAATAGAAATAATAAAGTCAAATTCTCTTTAAAATCAGAAGTTGGCCATTGGAACATGAGGCTGATTAATACCTTGATAATTCTTAACCACTTAGTAAAATTGAAATGACAGTGGTCGCAGTAGCAAATGTATTTTTGAGAAAATAATCTACTGTTAGGCCACAATGAAAAGGATATATGAAAATATTAAATATTGTAAGTGTGAATGAAAAAAATATAGTCCAAAGTGACTAAGCTGAAGATACACTGGAAATATCACCAGCTATGCAATCTTCGGGGCTTCCTGTGTGGCGCTAATGGTAAAGAACCTGCCTCCCAATGCAGGAGACACAAGAGACACAGGTTCTATCCCTAGGTTGGGAAGATCCTCTGGAGGAGGGCATGACAACCCACTCTAGTATTCTTGCCTGGAGGATCTCATGGACAGAGGAACCAGGAGAGCTGCAGCCCAGTGGGTCGCACAGAATCGGACACGACTAAAGCGACTGAGCACGCACATACATACACATGCAGGCTGCAGGTTGCATTTTGGACCACTGAAGATACTAACTGCAGGAAAGACTCTGAATGTGTTCTAGGAATAAGAAAGGTGCACTAACTGCATCGTGCACCTAATGTCACCATCAAGTGGATGACTTCTGTGGATGGATTACCTAATAGTATAGCTGTCCCGCCATTGTCACCTCCAAAGGCAGATGTTTGGTTTTCACTTCTACAACCCACCCCTTGATCCTACTTTAAGACTGAGCATCCAAATCCTGCTCGTGTTTCTAGCCCACCTCCCTGCCCTGTGAATTTCAACCTCAACTCTGTGATACCACCTCTCACGTTAGTGTCCAGCCTGCTGGCCTGAACTACATACTTGAGCCTTGCAAGACTTATAATTGCTTGAGTCAATTCCTTTACTTCTCTCTCTCTCTCTCTCTCACTGTCTTTCTCTCTCTTACCCTTTCTCTGTCTACTCAGGCACCTATAACAAAATACCACAGGCTATGGCTTCAACAACAGAAATTTATTTCTCATAGTTTTAGAGGCTGGAAGTCCAAGATCCAGGTCCTAACAGGGTTGATTCCTGGTGAAGACTCTCTTCCTGGGTTGCAGATGGCACCTACTTGCTGTGATGGCATATACTACTCCCATGATGGGAAGGAAGAGAGAGCAAGCTCTCTGGAATTTATTCTTATAAGAGCACTAATCCCACCATGAGGGTCCTACCCTTAAGACCTCATTTAAACTTAATTACCTCCCAAAAGCCCCATCTCCAAATATTATTTCACTGGGGCTTAGGGCTTCAATATATGAATTGGGGCATGGAGGGGAACACAATTCAATTCAGTCCATAGTGTTCACTTTCTTCTTATCTATTGGTCAGATACATACAGATATATATATACATATATACATATATATACATATATATATATATACATATATATATGTATATATATCTCTCCTCTATTCTCTCACTAATACATCTCACTAGTACATCTTATCATCCCTGGAACATCTAAGCTCCAAATAGCTCCCTCCCTCTGACCCAGTAATATTTCTAGATCACACCCTTTCTAACTGTGGCTTCAGCTAGCCTTCATCTACAGGGAGACTTCCATCCCTGGGTCACTTTATTCTTGCAAACCATCAACTGCCTCCTAGCTTCATTTCAGTTCTCATCTGAGCACTCAAACAAAAAGAACATGAAGGGTTGCTTATACTACAGGATGTATCTTACATGCAGGTCATGGGTCTTCATTTTACTTCACGGAGCACTCCCATGCCTAGCCAAGTTTATGGTTAGTAGTAAGTAGATGCTTTAATAAAATCTCATGGAATGAACAAGCTCTCTCATGAAGAAAAATTCTACATTAGTTGATGATGACAGTCATGGTAAGTCCTAATAATGGGTTATTATCATTAAAGTAGGAAGTGGGGGAAATGTTGAGAACAAGGTATTTAGATTAATGAAAATACTTCTTTTTCTCTTGGGTAAGTGGCAGCAAAGAGTTCATTTAGCCCATAGCTGCTGCTGCTGCTAAGTCGCTTCAGTTGTGTCCGACTCTGTGTGACCCCATAGACGGCAGCCCATCAGGCTCCCCTGTCCCTGGGATTCTCCAGGCAAGAACACTGGAGTGCGTTGCCATAGAGTAATGTAGAAATACTATACACTCCATTCTGTCCTGCAATGAAGCCAAAGATTCATGAACTTTGCTACGGAATGAATTTGTAGTAAAAGTACAATCTCTAATTCTTTAAAAATGCATTCTCAATGAACACAATATCTAAAGACACAGCCTGGTTCCGTGGAAAGCACACCTGATAGGGAATAGCAGACCTCAGCTGTAGCTCTGGTTCTGGCTAATATGCTGTGTTTTCTAAGAGAAGTTAGTTAACTTCCTTAAAATTCAATGTCATTATGAGTGAAGGGATTGGAGTCGATTATTTCTTAGGTCTCTTTGAGGTTGAAATTTCTATCCTAGTCTAATGAGATTTAAATTTTTAAAGGTCTTACTTCTTACTCACCATTTTTTAAACGTAAAAGTTACCATGCAGCACTTTTCTTTGCCATAAAAGAAAAAAAGTTTCTCTGTCAGCATTTTAGGATGCTTAGACATAAACCTTTATATACTCTAACACCAAAAAATGCTAATTTTTCAGTCACCTTAATGTTTTTAGACTTCATAAATACTATGTTATTAATTTTAGTGGGTCTAGTAATAAACTAAATTTTTAGAGTCCATATGTATTTTCCCGGTTTTTTGCACTTACATTGGATGTTATAATATTTTATGACAGATTATATCAAACGAAGCAATGTAAATGCAGGTATGTAAGAGCTGCTAGCATCTTGTATTTATAAGATCATTTTAAACTTATGTGGAGAATGATATCCATTTACTTTGCTATTTTGATATTCTCAAATGAGGTTACTATATTACCACCATTAATAAATGGTGCAATTGAGCACTTCCTGTCAGATTTATGGAATAACACACAATCAAAGCATTCTCAATACAAAAAAGAGTATTTCTAATCCTTAATCAACACACAGTTATTATGGATAATACTTACTGTGGTTGTATTATGAAAATATATTGAAATTAACTTTTTAAAAGTCAGAACAGGCCAACAACAAAACAGTGAGAAAAAAAATTAATAGGTAATCCAATGATAATCTGATGTCCAATAAATATATGAAAAGATACTCAAATTCACTTCTAAGTAGGGAAATGAAAAAGATCACAAAATATGAGTTCATACCCATCAGACTGACAAAACTGAAACTGTGTGATGATATTAACCATTGGTAAGGTTGTGGAAAAACAGGGACCTTTCATGTACTGCCAGAAGTGTAAAGTTATACAGATACCCTGGAGGGCAATAGGACACTGACCTGGTAAAGTTGTAGATATAATACAACCATTTGAAAGTTTAAGTAGATGCTCTTCCAGAGAAATCCTAGGACATGTGTCAAGCATACATATGGTGGCACATTTCTGTTTATCACAGTGAAAGACTGGGCACAGGCCTAGCTGCTCATTGGATAAATTGTGATGCACCCCATCAAGAGCATAACATACAGGACCTAAAAATGAATCATTCAGGGATATATGTATTAATGTGGTGAAAATTCAGAAACAAAATACTGAAAAATAAAGGGAAGGTGTCCGTCTAGTCAAGGCTATGATTTTTCCAGTAGTCATGTATGGATGTGAGAGTTGGACTATAAAGAAAGCTGAGTGCTGAAGAATTGATGCTTTTGAAGTGTGGTGTTGGAGAAGACTCTTGAGAGTCCCTTAGACTGCAAGGAGATCAAGCCAGTCCATCCTAAAGGAGATCAGTCCTGGGTGTTCATTGGAAGGACTGATGTTGAAGCTGAAACTCCAATACTTTGGCCACCTCATGCGAAGAGTTGACTCATTGGAAAAGACTCTGATGCTTTGGAAGGATTGGGGGCAGGAGGAGAAGGGGACGACAGAGGATCAGATGGCTGGATAGCATCACCGACTCAAAGGACATGAGTTTGGATAAACTCTGGGAATTGGTGATGGACAGGGAGGCCTGGCGTGCTGCGATTCATGGGGTCTCAAAGAGTCGGACACGACTGAGCAACTGAAGTGAACTAAACTGAAATAATGATATTCAGTCTCAAACTATTGTATAAAGACAGAACATGTACAAAACATGACATAGTGTGTGAGGATAGATGCTTGTGCAGTAATAGTATAAATGAATACTCAAAATTGACAAGCAGTCTAGTAAACAGGATATGAATGGAGGGAGGGAGGCAGTCTGGGAAAGGTAGCCAAGTGCTGCAATTCTTTCCGTGATCTCTCATTTCTTTAAAAAATCTGAATTTATCAAATTGGTAAACGTTTGATAAAACTAAGTGGTGTCTTCTTGTGTGATGACTGTAGTGTCTCCATACTTCTCTGTGTGCTTAAAAAAAATGCTGAAAAATAGAGTTTTTACCATGTTCATTGAATAAAGAATGATAATATAGCCAAAACTAGAATAATTATCATAGTAAGTACAGATACAGGACAAAATACTTGAGTTTAAAAAAGAAAAGATGAGGAAAGGAAAGCAAAGGAAAGGAGTTTCAGCAAGCCCCGTACACCTTCCCTCTTGTGCGTCTGTAAAACGCCACCTTTGACTGACAGGGACGGTTGCACAGGAGTGAAGCGCAGCCGCCTGGTAAACCGATCAGTAAATAGAGGACCAAGACAGCCGTTTCCACTGTGTGTTCAGGAAATGAATTTCCTGTCAAAGATAGAATCCTCTTGTCCAAAACTAAATTAATAAAATAATATGGCTAATGGCTGAATGAATCTAACAGCAAAGATCAGAAACACATTCCTCTGAAATTTATGAATGACCAAAATTATGTCTGTGATGTAAAGTTATGTTTAAGTAGGAAACATGGACTTCCATTTTTTAAGAGTGAAAATCTAAAGTTAAAAATTGAGTTATCCTATGAAGAGCGTAATACTTTAAACAAATAATCTCTAAGGACTTAAACAGATGATCACCATGATTTTAATTTAACAAATCATTTATTTCACAGGGAATTGTTTATTTTCCCTAGATTTCCAGTTGCACTGTTAGCCACATAAGTTCTGATATTAGCATGTGCCAACATTCCATCTATTTATAAAATCCCATGCACCCTGTTGCCATTTAGCACAGTGAATACCCATTTGTAAACAAAATGGTGATACATTATGATAGCCAAAGGGCAGAACTTTACCTGGACAGAGATTCATCATTTTTTAATGTGGCACAGCTTGATGTTTGCACTGTCATCAAGCACTCTGAAAGGTGCTTGCAGAGACTGATGACCTAAGCGATTATTTTACTGAGACTTAATAATACCATCAGCAACTGCAGGTTAATACTACTTACAACAGAAATAGTACATTCAATGTCATCTGTGCTTATTGTTGGCCAGGTTATATTAATATTATAACCAGAGAAAATGTTAAACAAAATTGGAATCTTATTCTATATTAGTAGTTATATGATATTTTGATATGATACTAGTACCATATCAAAAATAATTCCCTTGTATATATGCCCAGAAGTGAGATTGCTGGATCATATGGTACTGCCATTTTTAATTTTTTGAGGAACTGCAATACTTTTTTCCATAGCAACTGCACCACTTTATATTCCCACCAAGAGTGTGCAAGAGTTCCAGTCTCTCCACATCCTAAAATTAAAATCAAGATCTTGAAGAAATATCTGCATCTCCATGTTCATAGCAGCATTATTTACAGTATCCAAGACATGGAAACAACCTGTATATCCATCGACAGATGAATGGATAAAGAAAATATGGTAGATCTGTACAATGGGATATTATTTAGTTTTCAAAAAGAAGGAAAGCCTCCGGTATGCAACATGTATGAGCCTGGAGAACATGAAGCCAAGTGAAATAAGCCAGTCGCAGAAGGACAAAGACTGCATGATTCTGACTCTATAAAGAATCTAAAATAGTAAAACTCATAGCAGCCCACCCCACTATTCTTGCCTGGAGAAATCCACAGACAGAGGAGCCTGGTGGGCTACAGTCCATGGGGTCACAAAGAGCTGGACTTGACTGAGTGACTAACACTTTCACTTTCCTGGAAGCAGAGAGTAGAATGGTGGTTAGCAGGGGCTGGGGATAGGGGACATGGGGAATTGCTGTTATACAGATAGGAAGTGTCATGTATACAAAATAAATAAGTTCTAGAGATTGGGTTTCCCAGGTGGAGCAGTGGTAAAGAATCCACTTGCTAATGCAGGAGTAGCAAAAGATGTGGGTTTGATCCCTGGGTTGGGAAGATTCCCTGGGTTGGGAAGATTCCCTGGAGGAGGGCATGGCAACCCACTCCAGTGGTCTTGCCTGGAAAATCCCACGGACAGAGGAGCCTGGCAGGTTGCAGTCCATAGAGTCGCAAAGAGTTGGACATGACTGGACATCTAAGCCAGCCAGAGATCTGCCATACAACATGGTGCCTGTAAGTGGCAACACTGGACTGTGTCTTCTTAAGGGGGTAGATTTCATATTAAGTGTTCTTGTGTGTTAGTCAGTCGTATCTGACTCTTTGTAAACCCATGAACCCATGGACTGTAGCCCACGAGGTTCCCCTGTCCGTGGAATTTTCCAAGTCAGAATACTGGAGTGGGTTGCCATTCCCTTCTCCAGGGAATCTTCCCAATCCAGGGATCAAACTTGGGTCTCCTGCACGGCAGGCAGATTCTTTCCCGACTGAGCCACCAGGGAAGCCCCCAAGCGTTCTTAACAGGTTTTAAGTAACTGTAACATCATGCAACAAAATATAAATGGGTTTATCAAGACAGCCTTTTACTGACCAGATATCACATGAGAAACACCAAATGGAAGCTAGAAAGAAAATACCGTCATCCTGGTCACACATGTGTCTAATGTCAGACATATCCCAAAAGCCCATCCTGCAGTTCATGTATGCCACCTACAGCATACATCTATGAGATAAATAAATCAAAGATGATGATTTTTTGGCTTTCTTCTTTTTTTCCAGAAGATGCTTTACTTCCTGTTGTTGATTTGAGAATCTGATGAAAGTATATTTTGCCGGAAAGTACCTCAATTTGGAGCAAAGAAGATTTTTCTACGTATGTAATTTAGCCAACTTCGATCATTTCACTGAGAACCTCAGAAATGATGGTGCGACCTCCATGAACAAAGCCACAGGTAAAGAGGTAAAGACACAGCTTCTGTAATATTCTAAAAGTAGCTGAGTTGTCGATTTTAACACCACAGTTGATTCACACTCATTTCATAGCTTGCTATTTATATCCTTTTTAGAGCTCTTTGCATATATATAAAACTTGAGAATACAATTTAATAAAATACAAATCAGCAAGTGAATTTTTAGTTTAAATTTTGTTGTAAGCATTTTCAACAAAGACAGGCCATTAAAAAGGCTGTCTCTCTACCAGTGAATTAATGATAGAAGGACAACTCGTGTAAACTATTCTGCCGACAGGCCAATAATGAGAACATAGTTAAGGCAGTAAAGCTTGCCAACTACTGATGAGACTCGGGAGAAATTCCTCAACAGATGTTTCCCTGAGCAAATATATACTTTGCCTGCTCTGATTATGATGGTCTTGAGAATTCCTGACTCGATTCAACATGCAGCTACTCTTCAGCAGGCTCATAAAAATATGATTCTTACAAAGAGTATATTCTAAATTTTCCTTTCCTAAGAACCAACCTATAACATATTTATGGTACTCAGTCCCATATGGCGGAGTCCAACAGCACTGTTCATAACACTATAATTAAAGTTGTGTCAGCATTTTATTGTGCACAAAAGGAGGCAAAGCCTTTTTGTTTTGTTTTTTTCATTTTATAAGCTTTCTTTCATCGCTGCAATAATCTGCTCTGACCTCCCATCTGCCTCCAGCTAAGAATTTCTGATGTCTTGCTTTTGGCTGAATGATTTGTGTACAAACAGCTTAAAAGAGCTCGTTTTTGAAAACCAGGAGATGGTTCCTGACAGACGGTTCCACCATTCAGGTTCCTGGCTAATCATTCTAATATTCTGAAGGCTTGCTTCTGGAATGAGCATTAGCAGGAGATAGTTGGCAGTCTGTAGGAGATAGTGGTGCCTCACAATTGCTGAGTCCATTACGATGTCTGTCACTGGCAAATCTGTGGTTTTACTAATAGTTATCTGTGTGTACTGAGGCATAATTATCTTAATTATTTCTTTCTAAAAATCTTCCATTTTCTAAATTTTTAATTGGGTGAGAAATACCAAATACACACTTGGTAGTTGTATGACATTGGGCAGTTAATTAACTGTAGCTCCACCAGATTCCCTGAATATCGGGTGGGTAGAAAGAATATTTACTTCATCAAACAACGTGAGGATCAAATTGGATAATTCCCATGGGGGCTGAACATCACACCCAGACCTAGAATGCCTTACCTAGAATGCCTCCAGCCTACTCACTGCCATACAGGCCTCACTCTGCACTTGCTTGAAATAGCCTGTAGGGCTCTAACTTCCTACCCCAAACTTTAAAAAATTTAAATGCAAGCAACAAATTAACCAAATCAACAACTGTAAGATTAATAATTATCTTCTAGGGCTCCATGAAGGGGGACGTTTGTGTCTATTTTATTTTTGTAATTGGAGGATAATTGCTTTACAATGTTATGTCAGTCTTTGCTGTACAGCGTCATGAATCAGCCATAAGTGTACGCACATCCCCTCTCTCTTGAGCCTCCCTCTCACCCCCCATCCACCCCTCCAAGTCATCACAGAGTGCTGAGCGGAGCTCCTGTGTCATACAGCAGCTTCCCATGAGCTGTCTGTTTACCCGTGGTAATGTATGTATGTCAGTGCTTTCTCTCAACATAGTCCTGGACTATGCAGAGGTATGTGCTGCATAAAATACTAGTCTTCAGAGCTGTTAAGAAGTTATAATCTTATGTCCAATTGTACAACTACCTAAGTGAAAACACTTCTGAGGCTGTGGATTCAACGTTTGATGTGGTCGGTAGGTGAAAAAGATGGCCTTGGTCTGGTATTCTTTTATGACCACATGAATCTAGTATTTGAACCAGTATTAACTCACATTTTAAACAAGAGGCTTTAAGCTCAAACTGAAAGACATGCCGTGGTGTTATCAAGGCACACTGAGCAAGCTGTCCTGGTACAGTGATTGGCAGGAAGCCAAAAACCCTCAGCAGTCCTGAGGCCAAGAGGGGTCCATACACTTCCTTACACCCCCTTGTCATGGCCTGAAAATGTTGTTTATCCGTGCCTCTTGATGATAAACCACAGTTGTCCCCAGCATCTCAAATCCCCATTTGCAGAATTTGCTGTATTTCAGGAGCATCTCTTATCCAACCCCACTTAAAAGAATAATTCTATCTATGCATCACTAGAAAGAAGAAGGTTCTGGCTAATAATATTCCCCCTCTTGTCTTTTGAGTATTATGCGTTTTTAGGTCACCTTAAAATATGAAGTGTACAGTCTGGTGAGAGCCCAGTGATCACTCAGCTGTATCAAAAATGTATCAACTGTCAATTAACCACCAGGCCCACCTTTCATCACAACAGCAGAATCACCAGCACACATCCTGAGCTATATCGCTAGGTTTCTTTTCATCGGCATTTTCAAAGTTGACAAAAGGCAGATTCAATAATACAGCCTTTAAAAAAAAAAAAAAAAAAAAAACTGGCCTTAATGCTTTGCTATCACCATCGAAGTGTTTCCACATGTCCTGCTAGGCAAGAGCATGCAAATCTTAGAAGGACTTCCCTGTTACCAAGACAGAAGTCACACGTGCCACCCTCCCTTACCGACTGTGACGCTCTGGGCGACGGAGGGCTGCTAGACTCATTCCCTCGGGCCGTGGCGCCCCTCTTGCCGCGGAGTCACGCGCCAGCCCCCTCCGTCTTGCCGCCGGTCCGCCCCCTTCTCTGCCGCCCCTCCGAGTCCCTGGCTCCTCGCCTGCCTTCGGCGGCCGGACAGGCTGCTACTTTGCCATTGTCCTCCAGGGGGCGCTGCTGGACCGCGAGCCTGCTCTCTCGCGCCGCGCCGGGCTCCTGCCCGTCTCCTGCCACAAACGGCAAGGCTCTGTAAGAGCACTGCTCTAAGCCACGGTCTTGAAGTCTGATTCCGAAAGACGGTTTGTGGATACGCGTGAGATACAAACACCCAACACCCTAAAGGTAGCCAGGTTCTTTTTCTAGGTGGTGGTTTTGCAAAAAAATTTGCATTGTCTCTGCAAAGTCTTAGTAGTTCATACAGACCAGTATAGGCATTCTGCTTACTGAATTCCACGAAAATGCTGGCATTATTTTTCCCTTTTAATTCGTTATATTTAAACCATGAATTAAATAATAAACCTGAGTCTGTTAATCCTATTATAGAATGATGTATTAATAACTATAATGGTTTATAATGATATTATTGTAATTGCGTTATAATTATATATTGCTGCATCAGTATTCCATATAGAGAATATTGTCTAAATATTTAAATAAATCAAGTTAACATGTGCTTAACCTACAAGGAGCACTATAGCTCATTGTAACTTTAATCAACAATACTATAAAGCACTTAATATTTTTGTCACATCCCTTCTGCTTCATAATAACATGTAGAGGTGTTCTAAATTTGCTTTTTATATATATCTCATTTATTTGTGTTAAAACACATCTTAATTCAGAAACAGTTTTAAACACAGTTTCAAAAGCAGCTTCTACATGGGGTCTGTGACACAAGTGAACTAGCTGAAATCATGGAGAAAACATCTGTTAAAAGGAATAAATACTGTGTCATAAATGCTCTATTAATCATCATGACATTTATTGCCATAAAAGTATAAAAGAAGAATGAGTGATATTTGTAAAACATAAATAGGATCATGTCGCATCTCTGCTAAAATCTTAGAGTCACTTCCTGTTGAAATAAAAATGCAGAAGTTAGGCTCCAAATCCTGACGCAATCTCCTTCTTCTTACCTGCCCTGCTCCCAGCTCCTAAGCTCACATCACTGTCCCCTTCTCTCGCTTCTTAGAACAGCAAGCATGCGCACTTGGCCTTACCCCTCATTCAGAATTCCCCTTATCAAGAATGCCTCCTGCTTGTTGCCTGACTCACTGCTACTCTCCTGTCCAACATCAGCTTGAATGTCATTTTCTGAGCCCAACCCTGCCTCTCGCTCCATCACGCTCTCCCACAACACCCTCTGCTGCGATCTTCCTGGCACTTGTTAGATTTGTAATTTTTGATAGGCTTTGCATGATTATGTGTCTTTAGATTTAGCTACAGTTGGAGTAGGGGTCTTCACTTACTGGTTAACAACATGGCTAGCCAGTTGTGATCCCAGCTTTGCCATGTAAAATCTTTGTGATCCACGTTTCTCATATGTAAAATGTGGTGAGGATTCATTAAGTAAAAGGCCCATGCATATGTGTGGGTTAAGCCACTTCAGTCATGTCCAGCTCTTTGCAGCCCTTTGGACTGTAGACCGCCAGGCCCTGTCCATGGATTCTCCAGGCAAGAATACTGGAGTGGGTTGCCATGCCCTCCTCCAGGGGATCTTCCTGACCCACGGATCAAACCCATGTCTCTTGTGTCCCCTGCTTTTGCAAGGAGGTATTTTTTACCACTAGCACCACCTGGGAACCCTAAAGGCCCATAGTAATTACTATATAAGTACTTATGCAGTACTTTCTTTTTCACTTTATATCCAATGGCTAACACATAATATTGAAAAGTATTCCCCATCTGAATTAGTGAATGAAAATCTTTTTCTTGTCCTCGTAGAAAACTATATATCAAAGGAAGGAAGTCTTCCAGTTCACGGGGACATGGATCTTAATTTTCTTCAGTGTTTTGGGGGAAAAAAATGAGGATGAGAACTAGGAGGAGCGAGGACGTGTGTGACCGACATTAAGATCTCTTTCCGTTCCACTTTACCGTTGCTCGACACTCCAGGCTTTCGAGCACACGTGGTGTATAGAAAGGCTATGATCCATGGTAGCTGTTTAATTCATAAAGTATTTTTTTGAGCACCTACTATGCTGTAGGCATTATTCGGTCAGGGATATAGAAGAGAAGCACAGAAACAAAAAACTCCTGCTGTATGGAACATGCCTTCTGTCACCATAGGAAACCTTCTGGTTTAGCTCCAACTCTCTGTGGATTTCTAAAGTAATATGATGAAATATTTGGTACTCTCTCTCTTTGCCCACCCCCGAGAATTCCAGATCTATCTACTCAGGTTTCCTTGAGCAGCTGTGGAATCTCAGAGCTGATCTGGGGCTTTTCTAGAAAAGGCCATAGGAAAATCTAAGTAAATTAATGAAGCATTTTCTCAGTGTACACTGTAGCAATGGTTGTTACTCAAATGCATAATCCTTGGACAAATTTGTATGAAGAAGAGTAGTTTTTGAAAAACTTTTAAAATTATCATTACTGTAGCTTTTCTTGCTTTGTTCTGTTTCATCTTGTGTTGACTATGGGACCTTCTTACTAACGTATCTGTTTAATACCAGATCAGACTTTTCCTACTTGGCGGACTTGGGCAAATCTGTATGTCAGTTTCCACATCTGTAAAGCGGGGATAATAACAACTATTGCTTCACAAAATTACTGAGGATTAATGAGTCAATACATGTAACTTGTATAGTTCTGAATTAATGTTAGTTTTCTCCTTATTATTGTGATATGGCTCCTGATGAACCAAGAGAGTCTTTATTCCAGGAATTGATTTCTGTACAATTCACTGGGGAGATATTAAACTTCTTCAAGACATTGAACATGCTGACAAATGCCAATTAAGTTCACTCTGGCAACTTCAAAAGGAGCTGTGGGTCAGCAGGCACAGTCAAATCAGCCTTCATAAGAAAGACAAGGAGATAAAAACCAGTCATTCATGCCACGGGAGCACTGAGGGTCAGTACAGGGACAGGAGAATCCTGTTTCAACTGAGACCACCTCGGCGACGTTATGGGAAAGTGGGATGCGCATGTTCGGTGTGGTGAATGGTGGCTCAGCCTGGTTGTACTTAAAGTTAAAAGCTCTCATATTACCAAGAAGATCTCTTAGGTCTCCCCCGACACACAAAATTGTGAATATAAAAATGAGAAATGCAGATAGAATTTTATCCCACAGTGTACGCCATCTAACCAAAAGCCCTTTTCCGTATACAGTTGATAACTTTACACTGAATGCCCTGTAGTTAAATATCATGGAAAGCAATTAGGCTCATGCCTTCCTCCCAAACAAGTCATTTAAAATTCTTCAGCCACAAATCCCCTTCCTATCAACTTAACCCGCCAAATGAACCAGCAAATATCATTAATATAAAAAACAGTCTTGCAGACAGAAAAATTGTCAAGTTTGATGTCCTTGATCTTATCTTCTCTACCAAGCCCTTCACCAGGCTGATGAGCAATGCTGAT
The DNA here is from genome assembly GCA_024291935.2 of Okapia johnstoni. Classification (NCBI taxonomy): domain Eukaryota; kingdom Metazoa; phylum Chordata; class Mammalia; order Artiodactyla; family Giraffidae; genus Okapia; species Okapia johnstoni. The sequence goes on from CM044327.1 coordinate 5,904,691, forward strand.
GCGGAAAAGGGGGCAAGGGAAGTCAGTGATTTCAAGAACAGAAGTCAGATGAGCGATCAGGAATTTGGATACCGGTATATTAGGGAGCAAGACAAGAGACGTGAAAATTCCAGAATGGTGGAGGCGGGGCTTGGTTATGTGTGCTCACAGGGTTTGTAAAGCGGGCACAGCTGGTTCAGCTCGTTATCCCTCCCATTTTGCTGCATGAGGTGTGGTTATCAAAGTCCCCTGATGCTGAGATAGCTCAGATGTGTCTTGGTGATTCACATCCAGAGATGTGGCGCATCCTGTGGGACTGAGGAGGGACGCTGAGGGCGTCTCCATGATTGGCGGTTGCCTGTGAAGTCTTCTGCCTGCCACACCCTTTACACATATTAAAGCCTCACACGCATGCATCCGCTGGGTACGCGTCACCCTTTCAAATATGCAGCCCAGTGTCATCACTGCACTGACTCAGCCGAAGCATTTCTTCTCATGGCTCATTTCGAGGATGAGATATGATGGTCCTCCAGCCCCATCCATTAGGAATGCCGTTTATACTTACACACCACGTGGATCTAAATTCTGCTGTGACAAACCCAGCTACCTCTTCTGTTTCAGCAGAATGATATTTGGTACATGTCATCTTCTGTATCTGTAGTTGGGGTCAGAATTTTGATTTCTGTGATACAACTGAAAAATACTGATTTTTCAGTTAATTTAAAAATACCATGTGAAGGAATCTTTAAAATTTTGCACCATATAGCTTTAAGATTATCTCTTCCAAAGATCCATCTTCATAGCTCAGAGGGATTTGGAGAGTAGAGGGAATCTTCTAGACACTCAGTCAGAAGTAAAATTGTGTTTTTTCCCTGTGACACCACTGGTATTTGCAACCCCAGCATGGACAGACTGCTTCAAAGCAGTCAGAGGGCTTTGCCTTGGAAAAGCGTTCTTAAGTGTCAACTACTCCTACACAAAAGGCCAGATAATAAATGAAACTGGACTCTAATATGTAGCCACCTTACTGTATTAAAGTAGATTCTTTTCATAACAGAGCTTGGGGAATAAATATGTTTAGGCAAAAATGACAAAGGTTAATGTATTAACTCGTAAAAGTTTGCAAGCACAAGTTCGATGTAAAATGCAACAAAATAATTTACCACAAAGTGAAAACCTTCAAACAAGATATCAGAAAGATACTTTTGAAAAAGTTTCTTCTCTTAGTCATTTTTTTTTCCCCTTTCAATGAATTCTTTTTCAAATAATAAGTCCTTGCCTCAAAGAGATAAACAAGTATAAATAAAACAAACACAATGGAAGTTAGTTTATGTCTCTGCACCTCTGCATCAGATAGCTTCGGGAGCCAACTGAGCTTTCTCCTGTGGTTTCCGTGGGGTCGATACTGTTCATGCTGTGTATGTGCATTTATCTCTCAGCTGAATCTTCCATAATAAAATGAATCCCCCAGAGCTTCAAAGCCAATTAGCCTACAGTTGTATTTTTCCTTTTTTCCCTATGAATTTCTGCATTAGTTTAAAATACAGTTACTGATAAAAACAGCAAAAATGGCATACAGGATATGTTTACATCGGACCTATATCAACACACACATCAAGTGAGGAGAGCCTTTAGTTAGCATCAAGAGGACATCGCACGGTCAGCACACCCAGGCTGGCCCAGCTGCCCCTGTGAGGGGATAAGACTTTTCTTACCTCGGGGTGGACTGGACCTTCCATACCATGCTGTTGAAAGATAAAGCGGGTCTTGCTCTGCTGGCGCAACTATATTAATTGCAGTTTATATTAATTGCAAATATATTAATTGCAATGAATGCAATTATTGGTTGATTGACTTCAATATAATCAAGGCTTTATTAGAAAGTACAAATGCATTACCATTAAGAATAAAACAAAATCAAAATCCCTCTATCCATGAGCTGGGTGCCATTTATTTTCATAATTTAAGAATATTAAACAAGGAAAAGAGGTGTCATAGACATCAGTCTGGGGGAGTGAGCATCATCTGTTTTGTGAGTCTCATGACATATGGTTTATACGTACACACTGAAAATTGAATCAAGTATCTCCTGCTTATGACTCTCATTAAAAATAGATAAATGGGTATTGATTGCAAATCTAAGTGTGGCGGTTCTCAATCGATGGTGGTCCCTGCTAAATGAACACTGTGGTTGGCTTGTTCAGCCTAGAGCCCACCCTATCTCTGATTGAGATTTGGGAAAACTGGAAACAGCATTGATCCATGTTATCTAGGGTTCTGGCTGCATATCAGGTTCCTCAGATTAAATGTACTTGAGTGAGATTTGTAAAGTGAAAATGAGGTCAAAACCATGTTTTCCTGACAAAACAATGTCATGGAAATTGAAGATTTTCTGCCTTGGTAACTGCCCCTTTTCCTGCTTCTTTTGTCTGCATAGAAGTTGCATCAGAGGCCGTGCGGAGTCAGCCTCAAGGGACGGCATTGCTGGTCCCTGCACCATGACCACCCTCAGATCCAGAGCTTGTCCCGGAGAACTGGTCCCCAGGGATCTGTCCTCAATTGTGGAAGTATTTCTGGTGCCTCAACTTGAATCTGTCCCTCCAGTCCTCCTTAAGGTGAGCCTGTGGTCCTCTGTGTTCATCTTCTCCTCACTGAAATATTTGGGGTGGATCGTTTTTACATGGGGTTCTGACTGATCCAGTGTCTAGTAGTGGGAGCAGTTGCAAGCAGAGGTCCTCAAGGGTGGGCAGTTGGGAGTAACTGTGAGACCTGTCTGGGTGTGAAGCAAAGTTGATGCCCCAAACCGTTAACGAATGGAAAACACGTGCGTGCTCACAGCACCCAGTTACTCATATTATCACATTCGGTCACTTGAGATAAAGTGCCGACTGGAGGGAGAGCCTTGAGAGACCAGATGCCTGTTGGGATAGACCACTCAGAGGGACTAAAAAGCACAGAACCCCAGCTACTTCTCATTACACTGGAGAGTTTAAAGAAGAAGACAGAGAAGGAAAAGGACACACTCTCTGAGTTTTAAATTCTCAGCCCAAGACATGGTTAGAAAATTAAGGAACATTTAGCATGATCTCTTGCAGCCACAGAACTGACATTGCTAGAGATCAGACACAGAATCAGTTCCAGTAATTTGCTAAATTGAAACATAAATTGAATGCAAAGCCTTGCTATGGCTCATACATCAAAGCAGGAACATTTATTAAGAGAAAGTAGAATCCTAAAGGACATTTTGGTGGATTCAGATGCACTTGATCACTCTGTATTCCCAAAGACCAGTGAAAATGCCTCTTCCAGCAGCCCCCCCCCCCGCCCCCCCCCCACCAATGTAAAAAGCCCTGACCGTGTGGATCCTCTGATACTTCACCATTCAAAGGGAGGGCAGCACCTTGTCTTCACCTCTGCCTCTCCTGTACCTCGTAGACACTACACCTGTGACAAGAGTGGGCTCCCAGGTTGTCCCAGCAAGATCTATGACTCTGCAAATATTTATTGAGGGAAACCTAAAGACTATACGTGAGAATAGGTACTCAGAGGGCTAAACATAGGAAAAAGGAATATAACTATTGATTAGGCCAAATATATCAACATGGGTGTATTTACCAGAAGTTATATGCTCAAGGTGGCAACGCAAATTTCCCAATATGGTATAAATATTGGCTCGGTTGGTCGGTGGCCTGCCCTAAATGAAGGTGAGATGCCTAAAATTATTAGGGTGGTATAAAAGAAGGAATTCTAAGACTTCCATGTGCCCCCAAGTGACTCAGTCTACAAGAGTTTCTCTTGAGGGTGCCTAAAGGAGTCTCCTGGTACCTAGCATTTAGGAATAAATTGGTTATAAACCACTGGAGGAAACAATGGGAAAATATGAGTCCACACCTAAATATATTAAATGTATAAATTAAGCATATGTGCTTAGTTGCTCATATGTGTCCAACTCTTTGCGACCCCATGGACTGCAGCCCACCAGGCTCTTCTGTATACGGGGATTCTCTAAACAAGAATACTGGAGTGGGTTGCCATGCCCTCCTCCAGGGAATCTTCCCAACCTAGAGATCAAACCCTGGCCTCCCACATTGCAGGAGGATTCTTTACCATCTGAGCCATCAGGGAAGACCAAATTAATTAAGTGTGTGTGTGTGTGTGTGTGTGTGTATATATATATGTGTATATATATATATATATATATATATATATACACCTTCATATATATGTATATGTATATATTTTGTTATAGACTTATACAGAAAATACGCATTGTTACCTATGAAACATAATATTATATTAATATATACAAAAGAAAGAAGGAAAGAAAGAAAAAGGGACAAGGGCTCTTGCTTTAGGAGAATACCAAGTGTTGATTGGTAAGTGTGAGGGAGTGCTGGAATTATAGTAAATATTGGTTATAGTAAATATTGATACAGGCAAGAATCATCAATTGATGCTGGAAACCAGAGGGACAGATTTTGATAAGAAGCAAAATATTTGTATGATCTTAAATTGTCCCTGTAGATTGTTCAGTCACTGCAACATATGGTGAAGAAATCAGTCAACACGCTCTCAGGGTGATAAAGATGTAACTTGACACTGTATGTCTCTTGAGTTGATACCCTGAGAAGGATGTCAAATCACACTGTCCTTTATGCAGTGTTCTGGCTAGGAATACATGCCCTAAATTTAATCATGAGGAAACATCAAACGAACACAAAACAGGAACATTTACTCCTGTTTTATGAAAGGTAGGGGAGGTTTGTGTTCTGCATGAATGCTAATAGTAGTAAATGGTAGAAATATTAAGACAAGAAGGGCTTTAGACATGTTCCAAATTAAATGAGTCCCAAAAAACATGACACCTGAATGTAATATCTAATCCTTGACTGCATTTTATACAAACAGATTCAACAGGACATTACTGGGTCAACAGACCAAATTGAAAAATGGATGATAGATAAAACAAAAGTATGAAATTTATGTTAAACTTACTGAAGATGATAACATAACAATTGTTGCATGAGAATATATCTTTTTGTATAGGATATAAGATTTTAGTGGCAAAAGACCCAGAGGTAGGCAGCTTACTTCCCAGTGTTGCAGGGGAGAATCCACTGATAAAGCAAATAGCACAAACCATAAACAATAAGTGAACCCGGTAAAGGGGCATGTATTGTTCTTCATTTAGGTTTATTTTTGCACCTTTGCTGTAAGTTTGAAATTATTTCCAAATCTAAAAATTCATATATATTTTAGTTTAAAAACACATCCAGCACTTTGAAAGATATCCCCCGCAGGCCTTATATAAGAAGGTGGAAATGCAGCCATTGATATAGGCTCACTGATTTCCAGGAGGAGGATTGGATCCCAGAGAGGAAAAGATCAAGTGGCACAATGAACTGCTAGAAACAAGTTGCTCATGATCACAGAAATAGGCAGCGGGGACAGAAAGATAATCAGGGTGATCCGTGCCAGAGAGGTCTCTGTACCTTCTGACGTACCAGGGGCCCCCTCTGCCTGAAATGGTTGGGCAGACAATTAGAATCCAGCTTGGTCTGAGTCAGCTTACAAATCTCGAGTGTCATAATCAAAAGCCTGACTTTGAGACCATAAAGGAGTAGAAAGCCACCTCATCTAATTCTTAGGCATAAATCACTTCTCAAAACCAGGAGTGAGAGGAAATAAGTAAGACAGATTTCCTTAAGGAAGGACCTGTGACTGCTGATTTACTTTCTGGTCTTTCCCAAAAGGACATAGGACCACTTATCATGGGACTGGACTGGGAAATTCCCAGACCTTTCAGACTCATTATGGAGCTTGGATTAATACATAGGTTTTTAAGGATCCCAGTATATTTTACCTCTATCTTCCCTACCTGAGTTCGGAATCATTCAAGATTTAGACAGTCAAAGGAGATCTAAATATATTTTTAATACTAATAAATACATTGAAAAAGTTTTTCAGATGTGGTCAAGTAGGTTAGGTAATATATAAGTCACCCCAGGCCCCCAACCATGGACCTACCCAGACCTTTATGTTGGAACAGAACATGACCTCTGCCCACACACATATGTTATGACATTAGAGTTGCCTAATAAACAGCCTCATTGGAGGCTACTACTTCAGTTGTCAATGTTTGAGGCTAAACTGAACTGACTATTTTATGACCTGCTTGGCCATTTGATCCTTTATCTACAAGCCACTAAGTGGGTGAATTGTAAGAACATGGCATCTTAACCATTTGAATGATTCCCTGAATTAATGAAAACAAGGTGTAGAATTGCTATTCAGGCTACAAATAAGCAATACACCTAAGGAAGGTTTCAACTTCTCTTTCATTTTCAGACCAGGGAATACGTGAGGAGCTATGAATCATGTCAAAAGTATAAAGGGATTACTGTTAATGCAAATTTTTTTCAACATAGCAGCTGTGCAGAAAAATTTTCATAATAATGATTGCATTTAATTACATAAAGAGCGGTAAGGTCTCTTTCATTTTATCTCAGTAATGAAGCTTTGATTCTGAAGATAATCCTGGCCTTTCTTTGTCAAGGCCAGCATGTGAGCAACAGTAAATTCAACTCCATTTCAGCTATCCTGAGAGGATAAAACAAGAATAATTTTCCACATATGTTATGAAGATGAAAACTATTACTGTTGGGCATATGTTCTTTAATGTACTCTAAGTATATATAGATAGGTAAATAGACAGATGTCCAGAAAGATAAAGAATTAGCCCCTGAATCTTTCTGGAGTTAACTATAACACCATTCAACAAAAATTAAATACCATGAGAGTCTTTAAAAAACAGCAATAATTTCTTATGTCTTCTAGTACCCTTGCCTATTTGTGTGAGGTTTAGCAGTGGCTCTGATGGCTTACTGCATCTCTTACCCATTGTTTCTGAGAAGATCACAAGTTTTATGAAAATAATTAGAGAAGCCAGCTCTGCCACGTGAACTAGAGTCTTGAGGTTAATTAAAATGCAACAAACACTGCAGACATGTGGACCGCCAGGAAAACCTGAGCAGCAGGTCCTCGGGATTGTGTCATCTGCTGAGAATACAAGTGAAGAAAGATAGGACAGTAAATTAGCCGGGGACCTTCATGTTTACGCCGTTCATTACAATCTTCCATTGACATTGACATCTGACACATCACAAGCACAGAATTTACAGTTGATTTGACACACGGTGTCCAGATGTTTCCAAAATATTTCTTTGTGTTTTTATTGAGGAAGGAACATTTCTTCTATATGTTTCTAACAGACAAATGAATGGAGACATTTTTAAATAGGCTCCCTGATTTCAGTGAAAAAGTCAGACGTCGGTCAACCTAATTAATTAGGCACCTCCAACAAAAATTCTGTTTCAAAAATTAATCATTTCCAAAAGTCATTCAAAAAGATGGTGGCAGTACCAAAAAAATGAGTTCAAGTGGCCTAGTTCTGTGAGAGGTTAGAATTAGAAGACCTAGGTTTAGAGCCAGAATCCGTTTCTTCAAAGGACAGTGAGTACGGCAGCTCTCAGACTTTCTGAGATTGGCTTTTTCAATATGAAACAAATACAACAAGCCATACCTTGTTAACTTTATGAAGTTCTTATGAGGACAAAATAAGAAATAGGAAAGCACTTTTTACTGTAAAGCGTGACATGCATGCTAGAATGTCATTATAGAAATGTGCCCCTGGTTTCCTTGATATGTTTTTTAAAAATTATTATTTTATCTTATCATTTTGGAGAAGGAAATGGCACCCCACTCAGTACTCTCGCCTGGACAATCCCATGGACGGAGGAGCCTGGTGGGCTACAGTCCATGGGGTCGCACAGAGTCGGACACGACTAAGTGACTTCACTCTCACTTTTCACTTTCATGCATGGGAGAAGGAAATGGCAACCCACTCCAGTATTCTTGCCTGGAGAATCCCAGGGACGGGGGAGCCTGGTGGGCTGCCGTCTTTGGGGTCGCATAGAGTTGGACATGACTGAAGCGACTTAGCAGCAGCAGCAGCGCTAGATCTTCTTGCTGCACCTGGGCTTACTCTAGTTGCAGCGAGCCGGGGCTGCTCTTTGTTGCGGTGAGCAGGCTTCTCGTTGCAGTGGCTTCTCTTGTCAAGGAGCACGGGCTTTAGACGCACGGTCTCAGAAGCTGTGGTGCGCAGCTTCACCACGTGTGGAACCTTCCTGGACCAGGAATCGAACCTGTGTTCTCTACATTGACTGGCAGATTCCTATACACTGTGCCACTCGGGGAGTGCCCCCTCTTCCCTTTAGCCAAAGAAGTTTTGTATGCTTAGTTCATTACATGGGAACAGTTTGGTGGAGGATAGGGAGTTGTCTCCTCACAAATTCAGGAAGTTCAGACCCCTGCCAGGTAGTTAAAAGCTCACAGGAATGGACAGAAATAAAATAATGCATGAAATTTCATAGATTAACCAATAATAGAAAGTAATAACAAGTCAGAGATGGATGAGGGTGTAGAATGTCTATCCAAAGTGTTATTCAGTTCGTGCCAATCATAAAATTACTTGAAAGCTTTCAGAAAATAAGCAGTCCAACTAAAGGACGTGAGTTTGTGGCAGGCTTTGCAGTTGTTAACGAAGCTAATGTAACATCAGTGGGGGTCTGAAGAGTGTCACTCTGCACGTAGGAGTCCTGAGAAATTTCCTGTGTGGCAGTGAAAATGTGGTTTTCAAACTGGGATGTCAAAATAAAGAAATAGGGTAAAATAGCTGCAAGATAACCTTGCATTTTTATCCATTTCGAAACAAGCATTGAGGGAGGACCTTGAGGTTCTTAATGAAATTCAGAAGCCCGAACTTTAGAGAATGAATCTGTAATGTCTTTACTGAGGTCAGAGGTGTTTCTCTCCTTATTCCTAGTCTGATATGTTCTGAACGATATCTAGTTAAATGTAATCCATACCTTCTGTGTTCACACAGAACAGATAAATACACACCACACTTGCCTCTTTATCAGATAGGAAAGTTAAATTGACTTCATGGTTGAATTCACCCTGCTGTCCAAGGGGTTTCTTCTCATCCAAGTTCAAGCCCAAATAGTTATTTCCAAGATGATGTTAATACCAGGTTATGTTAATCCCTATCTGGGTTATCCTATAGTTTCATTCAAGACTTCCAAGGTCATTTGAGAAAACTCCTCATTCCAAACAAACTTTTAATAATGCAATCTAGCTCATTAATAGAACAGATTTACAACTTGAATGAATCTGGATATTTTGGCAGCAAGTATCAGAACACACAGTTAATGGCCTGAACCATAATGTCTTTTATCACACAGCGAGGAAACTGGAGGTGGGTACTTCTGAGGTCAAGGCGCCAGCCCAGCAGTAAGAGAAGGTTGGCCAGCATCACTGTGAGCTGTCTGGTCTTCCAGTCATGGTTAAAAAGAGACAGCTAAGGACTCAAAGCGTGTCATTAGCACATAACTGTGTCCCAAGGAAGAAACAGTGAAAGCAAGCAGGTATATTCCTTTATGTTTGCTTTTGCAGTAAGATCCTTCCCAGATATCTCCCTGAACATTTCCATTTCTGTTTCATCTTCCAGGACTGAATCACACGTCTACCCCAGACAGGTTCCTAGTAGAGTTGAGCGGGATTGCCCAGACTGGCTTTGACGTGTCGCGTTCCATCCCTAGAGGTGGGTACAAAATAGTTCTGTTACTAAGAAGGAAGGAGAATGACTTTGAGTAGGCAGTGACCAGAGTCTCCCTCCCTGGATAATGTCACTCTGCAAAGTGGTCTGAGTCCTCACTAAAGCATGTCTAAAAACCAGGTGTATATTTAAGAATAAAGACTCATCTGCTGACGTTTTTCTGTAAAGGCACAGGTGGGATAAATATTTAGAGTTTGTGGGTCATATAGTTTCCATCGCATATTCTTCCTTGTTATTTTTAAAACCCATTAAAAATATAGACCACCTGACCTGCCTCTTGAAAAACCTGTATGCAGGTCAGGAAGCAACAGTTAAAACTGGACATGGAACAACAGACTGGTTCCAAATAGGAAAAGGAGTACGTCAAGGCTGTATATTGTCACCCTGCTTATTCAACTTATATGCAGAGTACATCATGAGAAACGCTGGGCTGGAAGAAGCACAAGCTGAAATCAAGATTGCTGGGAGAAATATCAATAACCTCAGATATGCAGATGACACCACCCTTATGGCAAAAAGTGAAGAAGAACTAAAGAGCCTCTTGATGAAAGTGAAAAAGTTGGCTTAAAGCCCAACATTCAGAAAACTAAGATCATGGCATCTGGTCCCATCACTTCATGGCAAATAGATGGGGAAACAGTGCAAACAGTGAGAGATTTTATTTTGGGGGGCTGCAAAATCACTGCAGATGGTGACTGCAGCCATGAAATTAAAAGATGCTTACTCCTTGGAAGTAAAGTTATGACTAACCTAGACAGCATATTAAAAAGCAGAGACATTACTTTGCCAACAAAGGTCCATCTAGTCAAGGCTATGGTTTTTCCAGTGGCCATGTATGGATGTGAGAGTTGGACTATAAAGAAAGCTGAGCGCAGATGAATTGATGCTTTTGAACTGTGGTGTTGGAGAAGACTCTTGAGAGTCCCTTGGACTGCAAGGAGATCCAACCAGTCCTTCCTAAAGGAGATCAGTCCTGGGTGTTCATTGGAGAGTCTGATGTTGAAGCTGAAACTCCAATACTTTGGCCACCTGATGCAAAGAGCTGACTCGTTTGAAAAGACCCCAATGCTGGGAAAGATTGAGGGCAGGAGGAGAAGGGGACAAAAGAGTATGAGATGGCTGCATGGCATCACCAACTCAATGGACGTGAGTTTGGGTGGGCTCCGGGAGTTGGTGTTGGACAGGGAGGCCTGGCGTGCTGCAGTTCAAGGGATCGCAAAGAGTCAGACACAACTGAGCGACTGAACTGAACTGAAAAATATAGAAACATTCCTAGCTTAGAGGACATATGAAAACAGGCCATGGGCCAAATTGGACCCCAGTGTGCTGAGCCCTGGATGGACACATAAGGTATATAATTTAGTGATCTTCCTGTCAACAAAACCTTATTAGATCTTTAATATAACAGGTCATCTGATGAAGTGTGGAGGTATAGCCATGACGATAGAGAGTGTATTCCCTAGCAAAGCTCCTAATCTGGTGGGATGCTCACATGAAATAAACCTAGATTTAAGCCCATCCTTCATATTACCAAAATCATCCTGAAAAGATTTTTTTGCAATTTTATAGAGTATAAATTTTATCTGTGACAGATAAAAATAATCACAACATTACTTATAAGCTTTTAACTAAACTGGGAAGATGGTATCGTTTCTAAGGGATTACACATATTTGACCATTGATATCTTACCTACGAGGAATATAGGAGAGATGCATAGCAGATGGAGGGTTGCAGAACAGGCCACCCCAAAGGCCACCACTTTGGCGTGTTGGTTACTGGGAGCTGTAGGCACTTGGAAAACAGCAATGCAAGGAGAGGCTTTCTCTGAACTCCCTTATCTGCCTCCAGACAGATGCTCCAAAAGCAACCAGTTGTCATAAATACCCTCCCAGGAGTTTCATCAAGCAGGGAAGGTGGACTTCTGTCACCGGAGAGGCGACTAGAAGTAGACACCACACCCAGACGCAGTCTGCCACAAACTAGCACACCCCCATGGACTCTCCTTAAGACCCTTCGTTTTTCTAAAAATCATTTCCTCTCCCCTAGGAGGTCCGTACATCCTCTCTCCCTATTAAGATGGAACTGAAGCCTGAGCTGTAAGCCACCTTGAGAGTCACTCATTTTCCCCTGGCTATCTCCCGTGTATACACTGAGGTCTACCCGTTAATCAAATGCCTGTGTGTTTTATTCCTATTAGCCTGTCTTTTATTAAAGGGGTCTCAGCTAAGAACTCAGAAGGGTAAAGAAAACTTATTTTCCTCCCCTACATAGCCAAACTGTATACAGATGTCCTCAAATACTGATGCCTTTGCTGATTCCAGTGCCAAATGGGTTGCCATGCCCTTCTCCAGGGGATCTTCCCGACCCAGGGGTCAAACCCACGTCTCTTATGTCTCCTGCATTGGCAGACAGGTTCTTTACCATTAGCACCACCTGGGAAGCCCCATTATAAATTCCTTGCCTAAAAATAAATCAATACACTACATACATGTGTGTGTTTGTGCCCAGCCACTCAGCCCTGTCTGACTCTGTGACCCTAAGGACTGTGGCCCACCAGGTTACTCTGTTCATGGAATTTTCAAGGCAAAAAATACTGGAATGGGTTGCCATTTCCTACCCCAGAGTGTATCTTCTCAACCCAGGGTTTGAACCCATTCCTCCTGTGTCTCCTGCATTGGCAGGCGTATTCTTTACCATTTTCCCACCTGGGAAACCTGTATATACAGATACTAACACCTAATAGCACAAATTTAGAAAAGAATCAGCAATTTTTATAACAGTAGTTGTCAGAAGAAAAAAAAATCATATACCAAATGTAATAAAAGCCAAGACTGTCTGCTGTAAGTAAATTTAATCCAATTCTTAATGTAAGAGATTAACATCATATTACTGAGATCTCAGTATTTTTTAAGAGATTTCTTAAAAACATTGCAGAAAACAGACATTCTCAAGGAAAAAAGAAAACATTTAATCTGAATCAATTTGACTGTGTCAGAGTTCGATGCGTATTTTCGCCTGATTTGAAAGTCTTTACCAGCATCACCTAGAGGACCTGTTTGTGTTTAAGTCCTCAGTCTGCTGCCTTGAGGCTGACAAGGGATCATTCGGTTGCTTGTTCTTTTCCTTTAAATGTTGACTAAAGAGGCATGCTAAGCGGCCCTTCTAAGAAAAACAAAACAACAAAAAATAATCACCCTGGCATTTCTGAAAAAGAATAAAACTGTCCTTTGAAAAACTGAAATTGCACTCGGGAACTGCATGTTCTATGTTTAAATGCAGTCAACAAAATTGTTGATCTCTTAGAAATGGTTTGTTTGTGATAAGTGAGCTTGCTTTCTATAGACAAAGCCCCCAAAGACAGTTTCCATCACCAACACTTTCTTGGCTTGGACCTAGAAAATCAGAGTCTGCAGCCACCACACTTGCCCAAGCGGCACAAAAATGCTCCTAACCTCGTGGACCTTGTGAACAGCTTTGGGAAACAGTACGCCCCAAAACTCCTGGGGAGCACCCCGGAATGTTTATGGGGAACCTAATCCTCTACAGACATGCATGAAAAGTTTGTGGCAAAGTTTCTCAACCGGCCTTCCTGGTGCTTTTGTGCTGAGGAAATGTAATGCTGTTTCATGATTCCAAACCCCCCAAGAGTGCTAGCGACCAAAGTATGAAATATTCATAATACAGTCTGCTGAAAATAATGTGACTTGATAGGTCAGGTTTAAAACCTTGTAGCTTGAATAATTTGTCAGAAGCAGCAGCCTGGAGCCATTGAAAATATCCTGGCTCTAGGTCTGGTCTAGGGCTTAGTGCGGCCACCCTGTGACCTTGTGAAATGCCCCTTAATTAAGCTGCCTGGTCCTTTCTTTCCCCATCTGTCTAGTGGGGATAGTGAGCGTCTAATATGACCATCCTTTCATTCCTTCTCTCCTTTGGTGGATGTTTATTTGAGTCGGGGACTATGTGCCAGGCTCTATGCTAGAGTCTAGGAATACATAGGATCCAGTCCTGCTGTAGGGTGGGAGAAGATCTTGAACATGGAAAAGCAATCCACACAAGCTGGTGACTCTCCTAAGAAGAAAGATGCAGTGAATTGGAGGTGGAGAGCAATACCCAATTCCTTTTCTGGTCATCTGTAACAAAAATCTTGATTCAGGGCTGGGCTGATTAAAGGAGAAACACATGCACAGCCCAGATTATAGTTTTCTTTCATTATATGAGGTCCCTCAGGTAAAGCACATTTCTAGAAAATGATAAAGAAATTAACTTGGTTCTTCCTGTCAGAGACTGATTGGTCCTTTCAGTTTGGGCTCCTGACTCAGTTCAGTTCAGTTCAGTTCAGTCACTCAGTCGTGTCCGACTCTTTGTGACCCCATGAATTGCAGCACGCCGGGCCTCTCTGTCCATCACCAACTCCCGGAGTCTACCCAAACCCATGTCTATCGAGTCGGTGATGCCATCCAACCATCTTATCCTCTGTCGTCCCCTTCTCCTCCCGCCCCCAATCCTACCCTGCATTAGGGTCTTTTCCAATGAGTCAACCCTTCGCATGAGGTGGCCAAAGTATTGCAGTTTCAGCTTCAACATCAGACCTTCCAATGAACACCCAGGATTGATCTCTTTTAGGATGGATTGATTGGATCTCCTTGCAGTCCAAGGGACTCTCAAGAGTTTTCTCCAACACCACAGTTCAAAAGCATCAGTTCTTCGGCGCTCAGCTTTCTTCACCGTCCAACTCTCACATCCATACATGACCACTGGAAAAACCATAGCCTTGACTAGACAGACCTTTGTTAGCAAAGTAATGTCTCTGCTTTTTTTTTTTTTTGTCTCTGCTTTTAAATATGCTATCTAGGTTGGCCATAACCTTCCTTCCAAGGAGTAAGCATCTTTTAATTTCATGGCTGCAATCACCATCAGCAGTGATTCTGGAGCCTAAAAAAATAAAGTCTGACACTGTTTCCACTGTTTCCCCATCTATTTCCCATGAAGTGATGGGACCAGATGCCATGATCTTAGTTTTCTGAATGTTGAGCTTTAAGCCAACTTTTTCACTCTCCTCTTTCACTTTCATCAAGAGGCTCTTTAGTTCTTCTTCACTTTCTGCCATAAGGGTGGTGTCATCCGCATATCTGAGGTTATTGATATTTCTCCCGGCAATCTTGATTCCAACTTGTGTTTCTTCCAGCCCAGCGTTTCTCATGATGTACTCTGCATAGTTGTAAAGCCACAGTCCAGATCCTGGTCTTACGGTCAGTGAAATTCGAATGTGATTTAAAGAGCCCAGTGCTGAATTTCAAGTATGCATCAAATTAGAGTGCTGATGCTATATTTAAAAAAAGAATAAACTCAAGGAAATAGTTTAACAGAACTTAGTATTCATATACCAAATATGTTATTTTATATATTTCTACCAAACAGTAAAAGGACAGTTTCTCTCCTAAAGCCATGTAGAGCTATTTTTGTCTTAATTTAAATCTTTTATTTTAATTGAAGTATGGTTGATTTACAGTGTTGTGTTGATTTCTGCTGTACAGCAGAGAGACTCAGGTACACACATTACACATTCTTTTTTACAGTCTTTTCCATTATGGTTTATCCCAGGATACTGAACACACTTCCCCTGCTATACAACAGGACCTTGTTGTTTATCCATTCTGTATGTAGTAGGCATCTACTAGCCCCAAACTCCAAGTCCTTCTCTCCCCAACACCCTCCCCCTTGGCAATCACAAATCTGTTCTCTACGTCTGAGTCCATTTCTGTTTCATAGATAGGTTCATTTGTGCCATATTTTAGATTCCACATACAAGTTATGTTGTATGGTATTTCTTTCTCTTTCTGACTTACTTAGTATGATATGTTGCTGCAAATGGCATTATTTCATTCTTTTTAATGGCTGAGTAGTATACCTTTGTGTATATATACCACATCTTCTTTATCCATTCATTTATCAGTAGACATTTAGGTTATTACTGTGCCTTAGCTATTGTGAATATTGCTGCTATGAACACAGAGGTGCGTAAATCTTTTTTTGAATTATACTTTCATTTGATCTCTGCCCAGGATGGGGGGGATTGCTGGATTATATGGTAATTCTCTTTTTAGTTTTCTGAGTGGCTGCACCAATTTACGTTGCCAAGGTTCCCTTTTCTCCACACCCTCTCCAGCATTTGTTGTTTGTAGACTTTTTAATGATGGCCATTCTGTCTGGTGTGGGTAGCTCATTACAGTTTGGATTTGCATATCTCTACCTAATTTAAATTTTATAGATTATATTTCAAAGAATATAAATAATACAGAATCTATTTTCAAAATTAAATCTTAGAATTTCAGACCATAATGAAAACTAAGCTTGAACCTCAATTGAGCAAAATGTTAACAATTTCATATTTTGCTCAATTACCATGGGTAATTCTAATGGCTGCTCATTTTCTTTCAAATGGGTTAAAAATTGTATTAGTATTCTGTGAGTTAAAAGTATGCCAAAAACCTGATGTTTAATTTCCATGTATTTTGTAGACAGCTGTTACTATTTTACTATTCCTTTACATTTAGTTCCAAAGTTCTTTGTATATGTTTGTTTTTAGGCAAGCCTTCATTCCTGTAATTGGTCTATTTATTTCAAAAGTATATTTAGATCTGCTATTATATTTTATTTTAGTCTCTATCGGCTTATATTGTATAGCTGATCATTTTCTTCTACTAACCATATAATCGTAGGAAAGTACATGGGGCAGAATATTACATTATTATATAATCGTGTTTGTTAAAGTCAATGCCTGAATATCAAGACAGTATGAGGCTAATGAAAATGCTCTGAAAAGCTGCAAACATGGTGTATCCCATGTTATCAGATGGGAGATGTGGGTTCAAGGTCAGAGAGTGTGCGATAAGAAACAGGAGAGCTGAATGCTACACCTTTCGGGTTTGGTCTCTGATACAAACACTTTAGGGCTTCCCTAGTAGCTCAGATGGTAGAGAATCTGCCCACAACACAGGAGACCTAGCCTCGATCCCTGGGTTGGGAAGATCCTCTGGAGAAGGAAATGGCAACCCACTCCAGTATTCTTGCCTGGAAACTCCCATGGACAGAGGAGCCTGGCAGGTTATACTACATGGGGTTGCAAAGAGTCAGACACGGCTTAGCAAATAAACCACCACCACAACCAGTTTCCATTACTGAGAACAACTGCAGGAAAGAACAGGATCTTTATAGCAAAATCTGTAAAGAAGGAGACATGCAATAAAAAGGTCTTCAAGATTCCTTTTAAAGTTATGACACAGCTTAAAATCATCCCAGATGAAATGATTAGATAGAGGGAAAACCGTGATACCTGTGAAATAGAAGGCACGATTAGACTCAATAGCAACCACAATGTGCAGATGCAGGCTCTTACTGAGTCGTTATTTAAGTGAGCGGGAGCCTCGAGCTCTAACAAGTGCAGACTCTGGGAAAAGAAGGATGCTACCGAAAAGCCATCTGCAATTGTCAAATACAGAGAGGAGAGGGAGGTTCTAACACATACGCGGGAAATAAATGTGCAGTTAGTACCACTCAGAGATAATGCAGGAGGAGAATAAGACTGATGTGAATGAGGATGAAAATTATGAAAGCGTTCGAACAAAAGTAAGAAAGCGTGAGTCAAATATAGCATCACCAGAAAGTGCTGCTTAAGGAAAGAAGAGTTAAGAGCAAGGATAAACTGTGAGGAAAACTATCACTGTGATGGAGAACTCATAAAGTCAGGAAGCGGAATAAAATGTAAATATGTACAGGGGAAATAATGCACAATAAACAGGAACAGAGAGTGATTCTAGTTCTGCTACATTAAATGTGCACAGTACCTAATACACCTTGAAGAAAAGAATATACCTTATTCCTGAATTCTCTTAGACTTCTGAAGTCGCCTCACTTACCTTGTAAAAGCACCTGTTCCTCCTCACGCAGGGTAACCACTGATGTCAGCAAGAGGCGAGTGAGGACCCTTCAGTTTAGGTTAAACCCGCTTCACTAATGAAGGTTGGGTTTATGACCTCTTGGTGAAATAATATGACTCTTCTTAGAGGACAATATACTGGAGTTCAAAGGTAATTAAGTTAAGACCCAGGGTCAAGTTCCATTTTGATCTTTTACCACTTTACGTGACCTTGGACAACTCATCTAAATTCTTAGAATCAGCTGCTTCATCTACAAAATGTGTACTGATTATGCCTTCAGAGGAATAACTGGAGAATAAAGTAAAGTGTATATATATATATATATATATATATATATATATATATATAAATAAAGATATATATATATATGTATATATATAAGTATAAGTATATATATAAGTATATAAGTATATATATATATAAGTATACAAGTATATAAGTATATAAGTATATATAAGTATATATATATAAGTGTATATATATATAAGTATATATATAAGTATAAGTATATATATATAAGTATATATATATATAAAGTATTTATTTTTTTAAATCTAGTAGAGTATAGTTGATTTACAATGTTGTATTAGATTCAGGTGTACAGCAAAGTGAATCAGTTCTACATTATGTCTGTATCCACTCTGGTTTAGATTCTTGTCCCATCTAGGCTGTTACAGAGTACTGAATAGAGTTCCTTGTGCTACACAGTAGGTTCTATTAGTTACCTGTTCTATGTATGGTAGTAGTGTGTAAGACTGTCCCCAGAACTGATCAATATTAGCTCTTTTACCTCCAAATCCAAAAGGTTCTGGCCAACCTTGAAGTCAGCACGCTGAGCTCTGTAACAAAGAAAGTAGTACCTGCCGATTGACTTGTTGAGAAAATCTGTTAATGATGAAAAAACTCAGCCAAAAAGCTGGTAGTGTCACTGTTTGACCAGATTCCTTCGGGGTACATCCACAGCATGAAAAGCTTCAAGTTTAGGTAGCTGCCAGCAGTGGACAGTATTGCTGGCAATCAGAGCTCAGCTCACTGCAAGCACAACATCTAACGATTTGGAAGCAGAAATAGGACAGTAAACACTTGGCACAGTGCGGGGCCATGCCCCCTGTGGGCGCTCAAAAATATAATCCACAGTGATTATGACAATGATGAACAGGACCGGGCCCTGCAGTCAGCTTCTAGAGCCATTAGCAAGACGCCAACCGCTCAGGAAAGGAGGCCGCTGCCTCTGTGGCCTCGACTGAGTCCATCTCCACACGCCTGCCCAGGTTACAGGGCAGTGACTGCAGAGGCGCGGGGCTTTGAAAGGACAGGAAATGGCCTGTTTTCTGACCCAAATAAAATGCTGACTGTCTGTCATGAAACCATTTTCTGCCCTGAAACCTTATTTACATGTTTTTTCCCTTGAAGGTTCTATCTGCTGCTGCTTCTGCTGCTGCTAAGTCGCGTCAGTCGTGTCCGACTCTGAGCGACCCCACAGACGGCAGCCCACCAGGCTCCTCTGTCCCTGGGATTCTCCAGGCAAGAACACTGGAGTGGGTTGCCATTTCCTTCTCCGAAGGTTCTGTCTTCCTGATACTAAATCTCAGTGGTGGGAAGGTGGAGTGGGGAGGGTGGGGGTAGGATGTTACTTGTATCAGAAAGCTGTCCATTTAAGGATAGAGCTTCAAAGGTGCTTTAACTCTCTGAGGTAAGGCCACCGTGACGGTCTCTACTTTCAAATAAGGTATTGATCAGGAGACAGAAGCTGAAAGACTAAATAGAGGAATAAATAAATGGAACAAAAAGAATGCACAAGTGCCTCTCGTTTTTTCCGATTTTTCCTCAGTAGGCGTATGGCAGAAACTGCTTATCACTTGCCACGGCCTGGTCTCCCGTCCTCCTTGCTAACAGAACTCCAGTTTTGCTGGAGATGATCATCAGTGTTTCCTGCTTAATATGTAAATATCTTCACTTCCTCCAAATAACTCTGCATCTTGGGAAAGCTGTTACCTAGTTCTGGCCAATAAGATATAGGCAGACGTGTCTGGGGAAAGCATCCCTTCTCAAGATACGACAAAGCCTTATGAGAAAGACTTCTGGATCTTTCCATTTCTTCCTGCAGGAGATCAGAATGTGATGCCTGGAAAGGCAGAAGCCATTATGCAATCATGAGGGCGAAGGCCACATGCTGAGGAGGGCAGAATAGGAAATAGGAGTTTGAATCCTTGATGATCTTGCAGGGCTTCAACCATAGCCGCCTTGGACTCCCTATCTACACAAGGTCTTATATATGAGCCCTTTCTGTGTTTAAGCCATTGTGTTTCAAGTTTTCTCTGGCTCAAAGCCAAACATAATGTTATGTAGAGCATGTGTTATTGGTGGAATTGTTTTTAAATATATAACCTTTATGTGGATGGGGAAACCAAAAAAACTGGTGTAACTCACTTTATTGTGATATTCACTTTTTTACTGTGGTCTGGAACCAAAGTGGCAATATCTCTGAGATATGCCTGTATTTATCAATGTGTACACATGCACACACATTTATATATTTTATATAGTCATACCTGGGCTTCCCCCATGGCTCAGTGGTAAAGAATCCACCAGTAGTGCAGGGGACACAGGAGATATGAGTTTGATCCCTGGGTTGGGAAGATCCCTTAGAGGAGGGCATGGCAACTCACTCCAGCAGTCTTGCCTGAAAAATCCCATGGATGGAGGAGCTTGATGGGCTACAGTCCAAAGGGTCACATAGAGTCAAACATGACTGAGTGACTAAGCATGCATGCATATATATATATCTGCACACATATATATACCCATGTACATATGTATATATAGTTATGTACTCATACGGCTGGATGTTTGGTAGGTACTTACAATAGCTTGGTATATTTATTTAATTTGTTCTAACAATCAAGAGATATTTTTAAATGGCTATGAAAAGAATACTGTATTATGAGTAGTACAAATCTGAAATCTTAAATATAAATGTCAGGAAACTATAGATCCCTGGGTAACAAATGAATTGTAGGGTGAGGGAGATGGACATTTTCAGGCCGAAAGTTGACCAAAGAAGTTCCCCATGTATTTTTAACTTCATGCTCTTAATTCCATTACATAGAATAATTTCAGGCTCCGTTTTCCAAACCTCTTTAGCTCATGGACATAAACACTTAAAATCATGAAGTTGGAAGGACTCGAGCAGTCACTTTGTCCGAATCTTATGATTTTATGGATAGTGAAGCTGAGCTCCCAAACACAGGTGATTTGCCCTGTGCTGGGAATGTGTTGGTCGCTGAGCTAACAGCCAAACCCTCTCTCCTGATTTTCATTCAGGCTCTGTGTCAGCAGACACGTAAGTCAGTGGGTTCTCCAGACTCAGGACTCCTCTCCCGTGTCACAGGTTCCCTGCACGTGTCAGCATCTATTTGGGCCCTTTGTGTCACCTCCATGGGACTGGAGAACAAGAGGAGCAGATGCAAGCATGGTGGCTCTTGTGTTGCTTTGCTGCCTGTGAGTAGCAAAGTCCTTTGTCTCTGATGAAACAGAAACAGGTTAATTTATCAGCCTGTAAGTCAGATTAGATCAACTGCCAGGCTGGATAACAGCCTCATAGAAAAACTTGGAAACTGTTAACTCCTTTTATGTTTTATGTGAAATTATCTGTAGGATTTGTGTTATTTCCTTTTTAAAAGCTTGATAGAAGTCACCACTAAAGCCATTTGAGACTCAAGTTTTACTTGTGGGGAGATCCTGATGATAGATTCAATTCCATTTTTAAGCGACTACATTTTTTTTTATTTTGTCAGTTTTGGTAACTTGTTTTATAAGGGATTTGTTCACCTCATCTAAATTGTCAGTACGTTGCCATATACTTGTTCATATGGGCTTCTCAGGAGACACAGTGGTAAAGAATCTGCCTGCCAGTGCTGGAGATGCAAGAGACACAGGTTTGATCCCTGGGTCGGGAAGAGCCCCTGAAAGAGGAAATGGCAACCCGCTCCAGTAATCTTGCCTGAAAAATCCCATGGACAGAGGAGCCTGGAGGCTACAGTCCATGGGGTCACAAAGAGTTGGACACAACTGAGCGCACACACACACTTGTTCATAATATTTCCTTATTATTCCTTCAATATCTGTAATATATGGGAAAAGCCAAACTCTCATTTATTCCTGGAAGAAATAGTTTTGGTTTTCTTTTGAACTTTCTTGTCTTTATCAAAAGAAATAGTCTGTTAATCTTCAGAGGACTTACTTTCAGTTTTGCTAATTTCCTTTATTATTTGTTTTATATTTATTGATCTCTACTCTTACGTCTATTATTTTTACCCTTTTGTATTTTGGGTTTAAATTGCTTGTCTCTTTCTAGGTTCTTATGGTGGAAATTTAGAGTGATCTCAAGTCTTTTTTCTTTCCTAATTTAAGAATTTTCCTTTAAGTACTGCTTTAGCAAATCCCATAAAATTTCATAGGCTATATTTTCATTATAATTTTTTTCAAATCAAGTTTTCATTTTCTTGTGTGATTTTTTTCACACATTTTTATGACCTCTTTGATATTTAGAAGGGAGTTCTTTAGTTTCCAAATGTCTGGGTTTATCTAGATATGTTATTGATTTCTAATTTAAGTCTGTTACTGTCGGCTAACTTCCTTACAAGTCGAGCCTTTTAAGTTTTTTGAACATGTTTTCTTCCCAACATACAGTTTATCTTGGAGATACTACTCTATGCACTTGATAAGGGGTGCTAACATCTCCACTGGATTTGCCCTATTGTTCTTCCAGTGTTTACTTTGGGTGTTTTGTTATCAACATAGTTTATCCCTTAGTTTATCCCATAGTTTATCCCATAGTTTGTCTCAGGGGTGCCCCACAGGAAGAATGCTGTCAGGCTTGCTTTTGGTTTCGTATCCAGGTTGACAGTCTAACATACCTCCGTAGCTTTTCTGCATGGACGGGTGGTTGGGTTGTTGTGGCTGTTGTTGTGGTTGTTTGGGAGCCCTGTGGAGGAAGGTACTCGAACAACAAACTCACAGAATGTCACTCTTCCCTGAGAGCATCCACTCTGCACCGAAGCTATGTTGAACAAAACTTACTTCTAATCCAGCAAAATAAGGGCAAGAGGGCACAGTGTACACAACAGCAGTTAGAATGGCATGGCAGTGCCAGCTCAGAAAGGATCCTGGTCAATATCTTGAAGCAACATGTGTCTCAGCTTGCTGCTCGCCTAGCCAAAATCCATTCTCTCCTTTGTTTTTATTAAAAGAACCCTTGTGTTCAGCTTTTATTGGCAATGCAGCCAAAAAACAAACAAACAAAAACCAAAAACAAACAAGCCCTACCATTTTTCAGATTCTATGACAGCAAAGGCTGCCCACAGCACATGGCTTTGTCGCTGAGATGACATGAAACCTAACCAGGAATTCCTATGTAGTTTCATTTTTCTGGCATGGGTATCAGCCGTTCCTCTTATACCTTATTCTTCCTACTTGGAATGCAGAAGGGAGACTAGTGGTATCTTGCGACCATGCAGTAACCATGAGGATGAAGGAACGAAAAGACAAAATAAATCTAGGGTGTTGATGCTCTCATGAGGCTACTGCACCAATGTCACCTGCCTATGTCCAGACTTAAGATATAAGAACAGGAAAGAACAGCCTAATTTGGTTAACATAGTTGTGTTTATATGCAGCTGAACCTAATCCTTAACTAACCCCCAAAGAGAAATTTATTAAGAGACACGTGGCTCTATCAGACGCCAAGTTCAAACTTTGGCCTGAGAGTTACACTTCCACATTTTCTACTCTTCTTGAAAAATTTCTATAAAAAGTAAACTTCAAAACTTTCTATGTTATTATGCAAAGAACTTGGTGCAGGCTTTCACCCATTTTGGATCATTTCGGTAATCAGAAGTCCTCCAAAGAGTGGTTTTCTCTCTCTTTGAAATATCACTTCTTTTTCTGAAATGAAATATTAAGCCCAGGCCATACCGAGGAAGATTGTTGACTGCCCTTCTGTAGAACAATTTGACTTCTTACACAGTTTGAAAGACATTACATGGTGAAATTTGTACAAAATTATTTTCTTATCTGGGACCTCAGCAAATGTGTTTCTCTAACTGCCTTGGCCTTTTCTCTCTTGAGTTGACGTCACATTTAATCCTTTTCTTTTTGGGAGTGCTGAATTCTCAGTGTGCGGTGCAAATCCCTTTCGCATTAGCACGGAACCTCAGATGAAATTTCCTACATGCTTGTGCTGGGGAATTAATCGACCTGTTTACAATCAAGCTGTCACATGACTATCTACTGATGCAAACTTCTACATCTGAAAAAGATACCAATTCCAGTCGACATTTAGGATAGGGCTCTGAAGGCCCAGGTTGAGAGTTAGTACATAAGTAGAATGCAGTGCTTCTCAGCTCTGCTAACCTAAATTTGAATATTTTGTGAAGTTGAGTGCTTATTCCTGAAAGACTGTGAAACTTGTATCTGTGCATGCACAGGTGTGCGTGCGTGTGTGCGCGTGCACACGCACACACACACACACACACACACACACACACACACACACACCCTAGCATTTTCCAATTTCTTCATGAATGAAAATAGTGGAACAGAAAAAAAAAAACCTGGAGTCAATATTTAACAAATAAGCAAAAAGTGCAGAATTCTAGATATCTAACAGCTTTGAGTCTGATAAACTTTCCAAGACTAAGAGATTAATAATGGAAAATAGAGCCTACTGTGAATTAATCACTAGTCCAAATTGGGTCCAAGCCAATAACAATAAGATCAGAAATGTCAAAGAATCCTTCTTGAAGCTTAACAGATAAACTCTGAACCCTGTCTGCATAATATGAACAATGTGAAAATATTGTTCTTAGTTTTTTGTGTAAGTTTCAAGACAGCTACAAATTACTTAAGACTAAGTTTTTTGTTGTTGTTGACTTGGGCAGCTGATTAAAATTATATGTGCTAAATGTTTGACAAAAAGTGATCTTATATTTGCCTGCTGAACTGGAACTTTGTTCTGCTAGGAATATAAATCTATTTTACTTTATTATGACCATTGTGTTCTTATTAAAACATCAAAATACAATAGATTGGACTAAACCATCTTCTTGGGACTTTTGTTTGTTCTGTTACGTAGACAGAGGTGGTTACACGTAGAGCTGATGAGTTATCTCCAGGTAGATAAATATGATTAAGAAGGCTAGAGCATGCCGAACCATCTTAAACACGCTCACTATATTTATATCTGACCTTTAGTTGATGATGTAACCTGCTTCTGTATGGTCTGTCAAGCTCAGGATTGAGTATTTTTCTGTAAACTGTGCACACCTTTGGTTGCCTCATGCTAGCGAGGTCCATCTGTTGCTGTCATTTCACAGCCATCAGTTTCAATGTTACCTCACTTCAAATCATGCCTCAGCGCTGTCCAGCCAAATTCGGAATGTCCACAAAGTAGACAGCACGGCATAATGACAGGATCCAGGCACTTTTGCTTTCAGCTCCAGGTCCGTGCTCAGCTTCAGGACGATTTTTGGTGTTCTTTTCTTCTCTGTCATGGCCAGAGATCCTTTGCTTAGTCTCTGCTCCTATTGCCTGCTGTCCCAACACCCAGGCTGCTGACGCCCTAAGAATTTTCCAGTAACTCATTATGTGAAACTGGCAGGGATTTCAAATAAAAACAATGAATCTGCAAGTAGGAAGATTTCAAACCTCTTATAATTTTGATCTTTGGTCTAAAACGACCAAGTGCCTGCCTGGGTTGCTACCTGAAAGCTATTAAGATTTCTGTTCTTAACTTTTGTTTCTTAAGAAGAGTGCCTCACTAAACCCTTCCACGTTCTGACCCAGTCAGGCAGGTAATACAGTGTTGCCCATCCATGCACCTCAAGTGGCAATGCCACATTTTTAATATTTCACGCGTACAATGTGACGATTCTTTTCCTTTTTAAAACTGAAATGTTGTTGATTTACAGTGTCGTGTTAGTTGCAGGTGTACAGCAAAGTCAATGAGATATACATACACACACATACTCATACATATGTTTTTTTCAGATTCTTTTACCTTATAGGTGATTACAACATATTGGGTGCAACTCACTGTGCAATGCCACATTTTTGAAGAAGGATATAATTTCTCACTAGAACAAATGTGGTCTTTACCAGAAATCTAATGTTTATATTAATTACCTTCCGAGAACTGATTCCTTTTTGTCTTTCAGTTTGCCCAGTAAAACTTAGTTCACGTTGAAATAATTATTTTAATTCTTTTCATTAAGTAATTTGACAGGAATTGTGGGAAAACTATCTTGGAAAATGGTTGGTAACTGAATGACAGTGCCATGAAGCAAATATACAAAAGTGCTGAGGCTCCTGAAAAGGGAAAAGGGAAAGTTAGTCGCTCAGCCGTGTCCAACTCTTTGCAACCGCATGGACTATACAGTCCATGGACTTCTCTAGGCCAGAATACGTGGGTAGCCTTTCCCTTAGGCCAGAATATGTGGGTAGCCTTTCCCTTATCCAGGGGATCTTCCCAACCCAGGGGTTGAACCCAGGTCTCCCACATTGCAGGTAGATTCTTTACCAGCTGAGCCACAAGGGAAGTCCCAAGACTACTGGAGTGGGTAGCCTATCCCTTCTCCAGGGGATCTTCCAGACCCAGGGATTGAACTGGGTCTCCTGCACTGCAGGCAGATTCTTTACCAACTGAGCTATAAGTTCTTAATCCTTTCCAAAATTGAAAACTACCACCTATTTCAAAATTGTACTATGAAACTTTAAAGCTAACTTATGATGAATTGCAGGAAATATTTACCTGACTAAATAAAATTTCTCTAGAAAATGCCATAGTACAGTTTTGGTGTCCTTTTTTTTCTTAGGTAACTAAGTACTTTGAAGTTAGTTGAAATAAGATCCTTTAGAGGTTAAGTGAAACTTTAAAAAGCAGATCATTTTATCATATAAAAGCTTTTCCAGAAAAAACAAAGACTGCACAAGTCATTTTGTGAGCTCAATATTTTGATATTAAAATTATATAAGGATAATACAAAAGAAACAGTGAAATAAATAGTCCACTTCTGAACACAGATAAGAAAATACTAAATAAAATGTTAGCCAAATAAATACTGTCTATTAAGAACAATACAGTGTGAATTTGTAGGTATCATCTCAGGAATGGTATAGTGGTTTTGTGATTAAAACTCTATCAGTGTAATTCATCAAGACTGTGGACTAAAAAAAATAGTATCACTTCAGTAGATAAAGAAAAAATATTTAATAAATTTTATGCTTATTTAATGGTAAAACAAAAGAAACTAAGAAAACTGGGATCAAATATGATGTCTTTAACTTAATAAAAGTATTCATTTAAAAGGTCCTGTTAGATAGTGTTTATTGAAGAAATTTTGAATGCAATAAGGCAAAGATATCTTTCATCATCACTACCATTCAGTATAGTACTGAAGGTCCTAGCCAACACAATAAGACAAGGAAAATAATTAACAATGATAAGAATTGGAAAGGAAGAGATAAAACTGTCATTATTTGTAACTGATAAGATTACATAGAAAGCCCAACAGAATGAACAAATTATAAAGGAGCTGAGTGAAATTGCCAGGTATAAGGTAAACGTTAAAGATTAATAGAATTTTTCTATACTTCTAGTGTCAAAATATTGGTTCTCTAAAAGTTGATAAATAAAACTTTAAAAAAACATCTAATTCTTATCTTTAAAAAGCAAACCAACTAATTTTATGAGCCAGATATGACCCCAATATTTATTTATAAACTGCAGTTATGTACTTTACAAACAACATAGTGTAGAGATTAAAAGCAAGATTGCCTTGGGGTCACACACCTGTGTGAACTTAAGCAAGTTATATAACCACTCTGCCTCATTTTTCTTGCCTATAAAATGAGAAGAAAAAAATTTCCACTTAGGGTATTGTGAGGATTAAGTGAATTAATACTTGGAAAGCATTTGGATAGCACAAAGTTGGTGTCTTATAAAAATTAGCTATTGTTACTATAGAACTAATATATTAATACATTGGTTACTATTTACCTTAAAATTAAAATGTTAAAATAAAATAAAAATAAGCATTTACAGATGTGCTAATATTTACTTCTCTTCCTCAATTGAGTGTACATAATTTACATTGGGGTCTATCACTTTAACAGTAAAAACTAACTAAAAATAGAAGATAATATTCCACTTAAAATATCAACCCAAAATATGAAATCCTAGGAATTAGACCAATAAAGAAAGCACATCTTCGCAGAGAAATTTACAAGATTTCTAAAATTAATCAAATGAGACCTTAACAAAATAAGGCATGTTGACATTTTTAAAGCTATTGATGGTTTCCCAAGTTTATCTAAAACTCAGTGTGTGTGTGTGTGTGTGTGTGTGTGTGTGTGTGTGTGTGTGTGTGTGTATAATCAATATCTAAGAATTTTCAGGAGAACATGAAATTGATTTTAAATATAATAAAATTTACACATTCATACAAAGCTAATATAATTTTGAGAAGGAAGACCTAAGTAGGAACTCATGAGATATTAAGACATAATAATATCACAGTACTAAGAAACAGTATAGAATTGGTATAGGAACAGATAGATCGACAAAACAGAATAAAGAGACCAAGCAGAATTATATATGAAGGATAACTGCATATAACAATGATGGCATCATAGATGTGCATGTGCTAAGTCGCTTCAGTCATATGCAACTGTTTGCGACCCTGTGGACTAAAGCCTGCCAGACTCCTCTGTCCATGGGATTCTCCAGGCAAGAATACTGGAGTGGGTTGCCATGCCCTTCTCCAGGGGTCTTCCCAACCCAGGGGCCGAACCCTCATCTCCTGTGGCTCCTGCATTGCAGGGGCATTCTTTACTGATAAGCCATGGGGAAAGCCCAATGGCATCACAGGTAAGAGGCCTAAATATAGACATAAATTTATCCAGGGTATGCTGCATGACAAACCAACCTAAAGTCTCACTGGCTTCCAACAATAGACATTTTATTTCTTACTTGCAAGTTTTGGATCAGATAAGAGAATGTGCATTCAGTCAGCCAAAGGTAGACCAATGGTTGGGCCTGTCAATGGTGTGGTGAAGTCTATTCCTTATAGGGACATGTGGCAGGGATGGGTTAATAACAGTGATGTGAAGGAGTGAATGGGTAACTGTGAATAACAACCAATCTATCACAATAAAACTATAAACAACGTTAATAGAAAAAATATGGGGAGATATTTTTATGACATTAAAATACGTTGGACGTGGGGGTACAAATTATCATGTAAAATACTGATAAGTTCAAATAAAAAATAAGACTGAAGATAGAAAAGTTAGTCGATGTATGATGAATTGGGCAAGGCGGTTAGCATGATAAGGCCATTACTTCCTGGAATACAATAAGAACTCATACATACATAAAAGAAAGGAAAACACTATATGTTTCAAGAGAACAGAAATTTTTCTCTGCACTGATCACTGTTGTATCCCCAGAGCTCAGATAAGCGCCTGGCAATACTGACCCCTCCTCCTTAGCGTTTCTTCTGCCTCAAGATTCACGTCCCATCTGTCCTAGTCTCCAAGACAGACATATTCATTTCCTGTTGCTGCTGTAAGTAGTACATGTTTAGGGGCTTAAGATGACACACGTTTATTCTCTAACTGTTCCGAAGGTTAGAGCTCAGAATCAGCCTCCCTGGCCAGGAGTCAGGGCGTCAGCAGGGCTGGCTCCTGCAGGTTCACCCGCATTCCTGGCACTTGGCTGCCTCCTCCATCTTCAAAGGTGCCATCAGGCCTCCTTCACTGACTGCGTCTGTGCTCACACTACCTTTTTTGTCTTGGACCCTCATGCCTCCTCTTTTTTTTTTTTTTTTTAAATAAATTTATTTATTTTAGTTGGGGGCTAATTACTTTACAATATTGTAGTGGTTTTTGCCATACATTGACATGAATCAGCCATGGGTTTACATGTGTTCCCCATCCTGAACCCCCCTCCCACCTCCCTCCCCATCCCATCCCTCTGGGTCATCCCATTGCCCCAGCCCTGAGCACCCGTCCCATGCATAGAACATGAAATGGTGATCTGTTTCACATATGATAATATACATGTTTCAGTGCTATTGTCCCAGAACGTCCCACCCTCACCTTCTCCCTCAGAGTCCATAAGACTGTTCTATGCATCTGTGTCTCTTATTCTGTCTCGCATATAGGGTTATTGTTACCATCTTTCAAATTCCATATATATGCATTAGTATACTGTATTGGTGTTTTTCTTTCTGGCTTATTTCACTCTGTATAATGGGCTACAGTTTCATCCATCTCAATAGAACTGATTCAAATGTATTCTTTTTAATGGCTGA
This sequence comes from Okapia johnstoni, assembly GCA_024291935.2. Taxonomy (NCBI): domain Eukaryota; kingdom Metazoa; phylum Chordata; class Mammalia; order Artiodactyla; family Giraffidae; genus Okapia; species Okapia johnstoni. Next base: position 5,934,658 of record CM044327.1, read on the forward strand.
GTAATATTCCATTGTGTATATGTACCACAGTTTCCTTATCCATTCGTCTGCTGATGGGCATCTAGGTTGCTTCCATGTCCTGGCTATTGTAAACAGTGCTGCGATGAACATTGGGGTACACACGTCTCTTTCAATTGCCTCCTCTTATCAGACCCTTGTGATTACGTTGGGTGCACTCAGATAATTCAGGATTGTCTCCTTATTTCACACTCTTTAATTTAATCACAGCTGTCAAATCCCTTTTGCCATTTAAGGAAACTTGTTCACAAATTTCATGGATTAGATCATGAACGTATTGGTGGGGGACGCATTATTCAGCCCTGTCCCCACACCCCAGGCTTTCTCAACCTTGACACAATTAGCGCTTTCAAATGGATAATTAATTATTTGTTGTGGTGGCTTGTCCTGAGCCCTATAGGATATTTAGTAGCATCTTTTCCCTGGACCCATTAGATCCTAGAACTATCTCTTCCCCATGCTTGTGACCAAATGTTGTGGATCAAGACCCACTGCTTCATGCCCTTCTGGGGATCACTTAATAAAGCAGATCTAACCATGTTAATCTGCTGCACAGAATCCTGTTTGTCCCCCTATTCCTTTCAACAGAATCTCCTACCCTCTCTCATAGAAAGAACCCCTCACACTTAGCATACCATTCAATTTTCTGTAACCTGGCTTCTCTGACTTCTCCTGGCCCCGTCTGCCCCCACTCCCTGTCCTCTTGTCCTCCAGATATTCTTGTAGTTCCCCAGATATAAGAGTCTCTCATACCTCCTGGCATTGTAAATATGCTGCCCCCATCTGCCTAAAATTCCCCGTTTCCTTTTTCTTTATGCAATGAACTCGTACTTATGTGTCCTCAGAATTTAGCTGAGATGTCTGGGACCGAGATCTCCTCCCTGCGTCTGCTGGGAGTAGCTGAGGTTACCTTCGTCTGCATGCTGGTATTTATTTCCTCTTTTCTCTGCACTAGTTGGTGAGCTGTCTAGATCTCTGACTTTTATCCGTTTCCATGGATCTAGCCGTCTTCCTGCAACAAATTTGGGGCCCAATAATTTCACTGCTTTTCGAATGAATGAGGAATTGGTGGCTTTCATGCTTCAACTTGAGCATGCTCTCCAGTAGCTGAAACAGATGAGGAATGTTGCTTCAAGATATTTACAAAAATAATACACTTTTCTATTCCAGAACAGAAAATAAATCCTACCCTTTCTTATAGAAAGAACCCCTTACAAAGAGATTATCTGTGCTGTTTTGTGTTTATGAACTGCTTAGTTATTGTTTGTCCCAAATTAAGTTCATGCTCAGAAACTACCCTTGCTTACTAAATATGCTTAAATTAAGAAATAAGTTAGAAAAATCCTTCTCATGGAGAGTCTGGCAAAATTAAAGTGCCCAATCCTGGATTTCACATCATTGTGAAAAGGTCAGATGTGTCAGAGCAGTTTCGTGGGCCACCTCGGAGCCTATGGTTGGTTCTGCAATTTAGATTTTGACTTTGCAAGAAGAAAACTGTCACCTAGCACTTCCAGCCTTCACAATGAAACGAAATCCGCTGCTTTGCAAAGTCTCAGCATTTGGTATTTGCTTCAAATAATAGACGTGTCAAAAATGGTTTCTGTTGCTATGCATTTTATGCTTCTTCTTATAGCCTAACATTAAAAGTTTCTTTTAATGGGTAGAAACTGGAGACTTTTTAGTAAATATCACTGAAAATACCTGCATGTAATGTTCACTAATGACTACTTCCTCTATTCAGAGCTCAAATTAAGAGGGTGTTCAGAGAGGATGGGTGTTCTCTCTCTACCTGTTAAATATATTCAGGTAACTTATGTAAAACAGAAATTAAAATAAATTTCCCCCATACTATATTTTTATCATTCAAGCTAAAAATCTGCCCACAGACCTTGTAAGGAGAAGAGTAAAAACATTTCATTACACAAAATGTGTCAAAGCTTAATATGCTAAAGGTGGCTCAGTGGTAAAGAATCCACCTGCCAATGCAGGAGCCATAAGAGATGTGGCTTCAATCCTTGGGTCAGGAAGATCCCCCGGAGAAGGAAATGGCAACCCACTCCAGTATTCTTGCCTGGGAAATCCCATGGATAGAGGAGCCTGGTGGGCTACAGTCCACTGGGTCGCGAGAGAGTTGGACACCACTTAGTGACTAACAACAACAGCAAATAAGCTGAAGGAAGCTTTTGAGACTGTTTTTAATGCCCATATGAGGCTAAGATGTATTTTCCCTCTAAACCACCATTTCATAAGTTGTTGGTAGATGTATTTGATTGTGGGTAGAGAAGGCAATGGCACCCCACTCCAGTACTCTTGCCTGGAAAATCCCATGGACGGAGGAGCCTGGTAGGCTACAGTCCATGGGGTCGCTAAGAGTCGGACACGACTGAGCGACTTCACTTTCACTTTTCCCTTTCATGCACTGGAGAAGGAAATGGCAACCCACTCCAGTATTCTTGCCTGGAGAATCCTAGGGATGGTGGAGCCTGGTGGGCTGCCGTCTATGGGGTCGCACAGAGTCGGACACGACTGAAGCGACTTAGCAGCAGCAGCAGCAGCAGTATCATATAAGTGGTGCTGCTGAAAACATTTGGCTAAGACCTTGGCTGGCCTGGTTGAATCCCAAGTCTGTAACCTTGAGCATGTCACATAACCCCTCTGAGCCCCAGTTCCTACATTTGTAAAATGTATCTGTAAAGTTTCTTAGAGGATACGCATTCAGCTAGGACTTTAGAGAATTTCAGGAAACTGGGATGAAGAAAAGGTTAAGAAAACGTGAGAATTACAGCAGGAGCCAAGAAACAGAAAGTACAGAGGACAGCGAATAGAATTTACCCTAATTCCTTGAATTTGTAGTGTTTTACAGTTTTGAAGTGCTGTCCTATATCTTACCTTATTTGTGAATTAAAGTAAAAAAAATCATGTGGAGGTTTATAAGAAAAGTATGTTTTATTTTACATAAGAAAAAAGTGCGTTCTAGAGAAAATGAATGACTTTTATAAAGTCATCAAGTAATAAATAATGCTTAAGAAGAAACAGAGTCTAAAGCAGGGTAGGTTTACTTGCAATGGTGACATGACTCTCTATAAACACTGCAGATGCACAGTGCATGCAAGTTTGCTCCTAATTGCATGTCAGGAGGGATAACAGAGAATTATCCAAAGACTCAAAGGCTAGTCACAGCGAAACAAAATCTGTCTTAGCCTTGAGGGGCACATTAGTGACATCTCACAATGTGTTCAGTGTTACTCCCCAGCTCTTAACTCAGCTCTCTGGAGGACGGTAAACCTAATTCTAATTAAAGATTTTATTTGATCCAAATGTGTACCAGTACACAACAGCTAAAGAGAATAAGTCCATGACAAATCAGTCAGATGACTGAAAATTGTGACGGTTATAAAATATGTTCACAAGTTATTTGATTCTCCTCGCTTCTAGGGATAAAGCTTAATTCCCCTCTTACCCTGTGTGTGCTGTTCAGAATGACTGGATTCTAATGAACAGAAGTAGTGAGGGTATGGGTGTGCCACTGCAGAGACAAGGAATAAAGGCCATTACAACTTTCTTCTTGCCTTCTCGCTTGGATCACACACTCTGGGATGTCACCTGCCATGTCAGGAAAACAGCTGAGCACCCCTATGGAGAGACCCATAAAGTGAGAAACCAAGGCCTCCTGCCAATAGCTATGCAAGAGAGTCATCTCTGATATGGGTCTTCTAGCTACAATCAAGCCTTTAGACTGAAACTGCTTGACAAGCACTCATCTAGAACCACTCACCCTAACCCTGCAAATTCTTGACCTGCAGAAACTTTGAAATACCAAACAAAATAATTTGTTAGGTAGCAAAAAAATAATAATTACTAATAAGGTACACATGAATAAGGTGTATAAAGACTGTCTGCCATCACAGGGCAGAAATCATGACTGAATTTGGATTTTTAGGGAATAGGATTCTTCCTTGACTATTTAGTTACTTGACCTAAAAGCGTAAACAATAATTAAACAAGGAAGTACAAAGAATCCTGAACCTGATCCAGCTAACTTTTGATGACTAATCTCTCCCTATAGAGAGAAAGACATGACTTTTCCAATTTTTTAAGTCTTTAGTGTATATACTCTTCTGGTTTAACAACAGCCATGATATGCTTACTAAGTTATTGATAAATTGACATTGCGTTTCAATATGCTATATTTTAATTTTCAAAGAGGATTAGATTTTTCATTATTTAAAAAGTTGTATGGAGTCATTATATATTTTCATGCGTGCAACATTGTGTAAATTCAAAAAACCATGCATCGCCTCAAATTTATATAGAGCCCTGCCTTTTTACAAAGTAATTTCAAGTGCTGCTCATCTCGGACATCCCGAAACAGAATATTTGCATGAATTTTTGTAGACTCTTGCTTAGCTCAGGTATCAAAAAATGAAGAGGATTTTAACATAGACACTAAGATATACTTGTCATATTAGGCCACGTTTTCTAAGACATGCTAAACCTATAGGAGAAAAGTAAAAGCTGCTTGCTGTAAAAACCTTCCCGAGTCCCTCTGCGCCCACCCAAGCCCGAGGAGGGCCTGCAGAAACCTGAGGCCTGCCGGGCCACCTCGGACTTTGGGACGAATAAGAGGATCAGGTCACAAAACGTGCGTGTACCGTGCAGCTCAAGGACAAGAGCAAAACCTCAAAGCAAAGAAAACAAAATTGGAGCTTCTGAGGATATACAGGTCGGCCCCCGGGGAGGGTGGTGAGTGAGCAGCACCAATTCACTCCTTTCTATTGCAGCCCCGCGTCCGGGCCCGGAGGCTGGGCCACTGCGCCTGCGCCAGGAGCCGGGCCCGCGAGCGGGTGGGGGCGGGGCGGAGTCCGGGGGCGGGGGCGGGGCGGGGCGGGGGCGGGGCGGGGGCGGCCCCGGCGCGGGGCCAGGAGAGCGCGAGATTTGAACTTCTCGGAGGCGCTAAGTACCTCCGCTGAGGTGAAGTTGTGCGGCCGTTTTCTCGGCCTGATTTGCAGCTTAGTGGGGCGCAGCGCGGGCCCGGGCGATGGTGGAAGGCCCGGGTTGCGCTCTAAACGGAGAGAAGATTCGGGCGCGTGTGCGCCCGGGCCAGGCGGTGACTGACGTGCGGGGCCGCGCGCTGCAGGGCCTGGCGGGGTCCGGCTCGCCGCCCGCCGCCTCCGGGCCTGTGGGCTCCTCACAGGTGAGCAGCTTCCGTGTCTCGTTAGGGGACCAGCAGTGGGAGATGGGACAAAAAGCCCGTCGGGTTTCCAGGGCCCACAGTGCCTTACCACTGGTCAGGGCTTCCTGGGGCCTCGCATTTCCTAACACGTACCGTGACCTCGCCTGAGAAGGCCCTACTAGTGCGCCTGCGCGGCTGAGGGTTGGTGGCTGGACCGCTGAGTTGAGGCCGCGTTGGGGATGCCCAGGTGGGAAGTGATGGAAGGTGTTTTATTCCATGTCACCTTGTTTAGCTCCTTTACAACCTAGCAAGAGATGGTTTTCTTCTGTCTATAGCCGCATTTTCTGCTGTTAATATTATCAGATGTCTGCAACCTTTGACTTTTTTTTTTCTGTTTTTCTCATTTTAAAGACAGTAAGCTTGTAGGATCAAATTCTAGCTTCTCGCCTGCCTAATATTCTGCAACTGAAAATGTATTACAACTAATATATAATCCTAAAATTTCACACAGAAGATTTAGCACCACCCTGCCCACTCAACTTAATATTGCCATCTAATGAAGGGGCAGAACCATTTTGGTTCCCTTAAGTGAATTTATTTCTTTTTAAAGGAAGTTGTAGCACAGCTTCTTGCCACTCAGGCATGCATTGCAGATGGTGTGATTTTCATTTAGTAAGAACTTAGAACTTGTACTGAAAATATTCTGATTAAACCTCGTGCCTTAAAAGCCCTTCAGATGTACTGATGATTGTATTTCATGAATGCATGCATTATTGCGCTGTACTTCAATTTCTCCTGCAAAGCTTCATCATAGCCTTTGGTCCTGGAAGAAAAAGTTGCCTGCTATGAGATTAGCATATGCTTACAACTTGAAAGAAATGAAGTTCTAAGTCTGAGTACATACATTTTCAAACTTGGACAAAGAGTAATTTCTGCATCTCCTTCCAACTGCCCTTGTGTTTTATTTATTTTGACTATAAGTCAGTTAGTACTCTGTACCTGTTCTTTTATTGTAGTGTGTCTTTCAAAAGCATTTCAGGATACCACAGAGATGAATCCTGAGTAGTCTCTTAAGAGTACTAATGTTTAGAAAAATCACTCATTCAACAGAATTCCGAATACTCAAGGAACCTGGGTAACAGAAACTAACACTTCCCCTTGTGGAGTCTGTTCTTTAGTTGGGAAGATACAAAGACATTAATTAGGTAAGAACAGAAAAAAATATGAGTTGATAAATTCCCTAAGTAAAGATACATGGTTCCATGAGAACTTACAGGAAGTTCAGGGATAGCTTTGCTGAGAAAGTAACAATTAAAGCTGAGATGTGAAGGGTGAGGAGATACCTAGATCCGAACTGAAGGTTGGCAGGCAGAACACTGCAGGCAGAATGATAGCAAAGGAAGAGAGATTGAAAGAAATCTGGTGTGTCTGGAAAAGGGATGATGAGATACAGGGAAGGTGGTTTGAAATAAGACAAAATTGAGATTGCTGGTCGGAGTCAGATCCTGGGGATCTTTGCAGAACTTTGTAGGGACTCTACTCATTCTGGAATAATGGGGGTCTTTGAAGGGTGTTAAGATCCAGTGACACTTGGAAAATTATAAGACTGGCGGAAAGCCAGGGTACGTGCAGCCTTCTCAGGTGAGGATTGCAGGAATCCAAGAAGGCTGCCTGGAGCACAGAGGAGGGGGCTGGAGACAGAAATGAAGAGAAGGGAACAGAATTGGTATTTTGGAAGTAAAGGGAATAGGGTGTGGTAATGGATATGGCATGAATATGTTACGGATATCATAATTTGCATCATTAAACAATAATATATTCTGTATTAAGTTTTAAGCTATTACTAGCTCCCAAGGATACAAGATGAGTCAGATAAACTTACTTCCTTGAGAATCCCATTTAATGTTTTAAATAGACATTACCTCATTGGTCTTTAGGCCAGACCAGCATGAACATTTCCTCTCCATTTATGATTATCTTCAGTTCCAAGGCATAAAGTGCTTTTGAAGAACTGCTATATTTCATTTCATTATAAAAAATAATACCCCATGATAAAGGATTAACCTGATTCTACAGATAAGGAATGTGAAGCTCGAAGTGAGTTTAAATAATTAAGTTGCCCAGTATCACATGCGGAGAAGGCAATGGCACCCCACTCCGGTACTCTTGCCTGGAGAATCCCATGGACTGAGGAGCCTGGTAGGCTGCAGTCCATGGGGTCACTACGAGTCGGACACACCTGAGCAACTTCACTCTCACTTTTCCTTTCATGCATTGGAGAAGGAAATGGCAACCCACTCCAGTGTTCTTGCCTGGAGAATCCCAGGGATGGGGGAGCCTGGTGGGCTACCGTCTGTGGGGTCGCACAGAGTCAGACACGACTGAAGTGACTTAGCAGCAGCAGCAGCAGCAGCAGCAGTGTCACATGACTAGGAAGGTCTGAACCAGGTTTAATCTCCCTTTTTTCAAACTCCAAAGCCTACACTTTTAACCATAGTTCCCCTCAGTTATAAAAGGTTCAGTAGGAAAATGACTGATTCATTTTGGCAAGAATACCATACTGCTCAGCATATCGTGGTGACTACTTATTAATCAGAGAAGTGAGACCTTAAGTTTTTGGCTGTATCTGCCACCATTTTTACTTTTGTTCAGTTTACCAGTTGGCTTACCTACTTTGGTAATGCTAATGGCTTCCATTCCCATATTCACAGTGCAGCCTGATAATATAATGTAGATGCTTCGTCAGTGGTTGGGCAATTAATAATATCACTTGGAAGCAATCCCTGAACATTACTATATTTAATACTTTGACATAAACAGGTATTAAAAGGTGGTATAGGTCTTTATGATTTGGAATCAAGAATCTTGTTCTATGGGAACTGGCTTTGAAAATCAATATGAAATGAATAACCCCTTTGTGAAAATCAATATAGAATTAATAATCCCTTTATCATTGGGAATATTCTAAATATTTTGCCATAGCTTCCCTTTATGGGCCCTTGATCTAAAGAAATAATAATCTTTGTAAACGTGAAGGGTCTTTGCATTTTAGAGGGGCATGAATCCATAGTGTTAGTTGCTCAATCGTGTCTGACTCTTTTGAGATCCTGCCAGGCTCCTCTGTCCGTGGAATTCTCCAGGCGAGAATACTAGAATGGGTAGCCATTCCCTTCTCCAGGGGATCTTCCCGACCCAGGGATTGAACCTGGGTCCCCCACACTATAGGCAGATTCTTTACTGACTGAATCACCAGGGAAGCCCTATAGTAAATTTCATCAAAACGTGGTAGGTTGTCACAGATCTCTGGCATGATCACTACTTTAGTAGGTGATCCCATGTTTCCTAGACCTTTATGCCTGAGCATTAAAGCTATTTAAAGGTTTCTGCTACTGACTAGAAATCATTAGTTTTCATAAGGCAGCAGTTGAAAAATGCATATGATCTTCTTTATATTGCAATAAATATGAAAAAGTACAAAGGAGAGTTAAATAAATACTACTTGGGCATTTAGAATAAATGATTTAAATTCAAGATAATCATTGTACCAAAAAAAAGAACCCCACCTGTGTAACTACTGTTGTGATGAATCAGCTACTGTGGCCTGTAGTCCTCCTCTTGGCTCAAGTTTGAAGTTCATGGAGAACATGTTCTAAGGCATGTCTCCTTGTGACAAGTGACCCCCATTTTGAAGAAGAAAGCCTGGCCATAGAAGCCCAGCACTTGCTAGTTGTGCATGCACTATATTACTTCTGAGTTTTGATCCACTGTCTTGTCAGCATAAAATTATGCAACTCTGTAAGCACATTGCATAAAACTCTGCTGGAGCTTTTGGAACCTTATGGTAAGAAACAACACTGGAATATAAATGAACATGTCTGCTTAATGAGCTGTGAAGAGTCAATCCTTCGATTTTAATTGTTGGGTGGATACAATATTTTGGTGAAATCGATGTGTAATCTGCATATGTTTTCAGTTTCCTTTCACAAAACAGAATATGAAACAGGGTTTATAAGTATTCATTTCATTTGAAACATGATCCTCTGGCTACTCTATCTCTCCTTAAGATTTGATATATGTATGTAATATGCTAGTTATTCTTACTTATCTTGGTATGCCCTTCACGATGTCTCCGAGTTATTTAGTAAAGATTTGAATGGATGGAGAAGAGCAAAGTTTTGAATAGTGCAAAAATCGTTTGGATGAAGGTTTTAGAAATAAATTCAGTTTGGAATCTTTCTCTATGAGTGTGTATTTTGTTATGCATATTAAATGGAAATTACTATTAAAAGAAAATAATGAAGCCACATAATAAAAGTTTTCCTCCCTCCTTTCTCTTTAGAGTGGAGGAGGTAGAAATCATAATTCATTTTATTGCCTTTATATGAAGGAATGAGCTAATCCACAGAGATTCATTTTCTAGCTAAATGGAACTTATTTGTTTAAATCTAAAAAGTTTTTTAACTTGTATAGAACATGCATAATAGGATTTGCTTATGTTCTTCCATGGATATGGGTAATGGTTTCATCTTAATGACTCAGGATCATTACTACCATCATTCATCATTACGTGCAGTCATGGAGAAAGAAGAGAACAGTTAAGGAAACTCAGGGAGATGATTCTCCATGGCCATTGCAGCTTTTAGTGAACCCTAAAGTGTTGGGGATGATGTAGAGAAAACATCTGATCATCTTGATTTTGAATTCCAGCTCCTTTGTTGCTCATACTCACATCTTTGCCTATTTGGTCAGAATTAGATTACAGGACACATAAAACTCTTAGCTTAGTGCCTAGCAAAATAAGTCATAATAGTGTTAGTCATTCAGTTGTGTCCAACTCTTTGCGACCCCATGGACTGTAGCCCACCAGACTCCTCTGTCCATGGGATTCTCCAGGCAGGAGTACTGGAGTGGGTTGCCATTCCCTTCTCCAGGGATTTTCCCAACCCAGGGATCAAACCCAGGTCTCCTGCATTACAGGCAGATTTTTTACTCTCTGAGCTACAGTAAACGTCCTGGTAATTGTTTGTTCCTCTTTCTCCCAGATGAGGGCTTTCTCACCAGACCCACCTATCTGATGATGACCTTATGAAGGGATGTAATCTTTTGGTGTAATCATGTTGTGTATAAAACATTTAGCTTCTGAGTAAGTGCTTACAGCCTCTGCTCTTACAAAATCATAGAACAGATTTTTATGTAAAGACCTCCATTTGGTGGCTTAGAGACCATTTTAAAATTAGGGGTTTTTTTGATGATTTAAATTGATAGATAAGTGGCTTGTGATTACTAAAAGTGTTGTTGTATTGGGGATAAAAAGCATGTGGGGGACAAAAAGGAGAGACTGTGAATATAAATACAGTCTATTTTTCCTCTCTAGGGGAAATATGGAACTGCACTAGAGTTGAACCATTTATCTGTGGAAAAGTCTTATTCTGTTCTGAAAAGTTCATCTTCCTTGTTCACCCATGGATAGGCAGGATAAATGATAATCAGCACAATAAATCATGTGCTGTCTCCAAAGATATATGTTGTTTTGACGATTTCCTATTATTAAGGCACTTGAAAATGGGAAGGTGAACCCTTTTCAATCATACTTAAAATTGTGGCAAAGGAGATTTTCATCTCTTATTTCAGGGGGGAAAAAAAAGAATGAAATGTTCAGATAATACAGTAACAAGTTTATAAGGGTCAAAACGAGAAAGTCAGGTATATATTGGACAATTGTGTATAGTTACAGCAAAGATAATAGGCTTGTGGAAATTAATTTTTGAACTTGCATGGGCTGCTGAATCTTGTATGAAGAGGTGATAACCCCAGGTTCTACAGTAGGACAAGTGAATCTCTTGTAATTCTTAGGTTTATTGCAAAAGCCTTGCCCAGTTTGTACATAAGAGCTCTCGAAATAAATGGAACAAACCATCACTAGGACATAAGAATTTTTCCCTCAAATGGCATTTTAAAAGAAAAAAGCAGTTAAAAATAAATGCAGGTGCTTGAGATGGTCAGTTATAAGTTGAAATTTTTATTTTGCCTGGAGTATATTCTCTAGAGCAGATTATTTTAGAAATGATAGTGTACTGGGGATCAGGTGATTTCGGTCAAGTGCGCACATGATAGACAATTGGATAAAAGATCTTTCTGTATCATCTCCCTCAAAATCCAAATAAGGTATTAGAATAGATGTTTTTAAAGCAGCCATTTAAATGCTAAGTAAACATCTCAAATAAAAACCAGGGCAGGCTGGGACTTGTTGCTGAAATCCTAAACCTTCTCGTAATGTTCTTTTCACTTAATGGGAAATTCTGATTAACTATAATATTTTACATCCGTCTAGCTTTTGGTAGTCAGGAGAACTTGGTTCTCCTATATTTAAGCCTCATTTCTTTGCAGATAATTAGAAAATAAGAGACTAGGATGTTAATAATTCTCAAAGGAGCTAAAACAGTTGGCGGACCAGAAGTTTTTGCCAAGAAACCTTGGGAAAGGTATAGCCAGATGGGGATAATGGGTGGGGAATACAGAGAGGGCAGGAGGGAGGGATCTGGTTCATCCCACAGATGTTCCCTGAGCTCCAGGCATCGTGTGAAGTGCCCAGGGAAAATGAAACACCACAGTTGCTGTCCACAAGGAGCTCACAGACGAATAAGGGAGAAACGCGAGTCACAGACACTTGTTCAGTTGGTAAGTGCCAGCACAGGGGTTGTAGAAAGCCCTGTGCTGGGTTTGGCAGGTAGAAAGCCTCAAGATGATTCTGCTCCCAGGCAGGGACATTCTAGCCCCAGCGAGTATACTGGAGTGTACAGCGAGTGACAGACCGTGTGTGTGAGCAGGAAGGGGCTATGCTAACATGTCGTTTTAATTCCCAAGCACCTCATCAAGGATTAAAAAGCTGCTCCCGACACACAGTTGAGCCAAGGGCTCGCGGCATCTGTAGCTGGAGCGGGCTGTGCCACACAGAAGCCATCGGATGGTGTCAGGTCGGTGTGTTTCCACAGCTCCGGCCTCTCCACCTGTGATTGTTCCCCACCTGCCCTCTGCTGACGTCTGTATTGTAATAGTCACCTTCACCTTCATCAGGCCCAAAACATCCTTTTTCAGTATTGGTAGAGACTTTAATATCATCCCTTTCCACATTCTGTTTTTGATGTCCTATTCTGTGTTATCTTTGATTATAGAGACTAGAGTACAGAACCAGCACACCTGTGGAGATTTGGCTTCTGGTTCTTTGCGGCTCTGTCCATCAGGACACCATGGTTCACTTCTCTTGAACAGCTGTGTGAAGAGACTTACTGGTGTGATGCATTTTAAGTATATTGGCATTTGTGTTTTTTGACTCATCCTCCTATGTACAAGCAATTTATTTCTAAGGGCACATACTCCTCTTTGTCTTGTTAATAAGTGGTCCAGGAACCCTAACGTTTGGGAGGGCCTTCTGCTGAATCCTCCTTTGGCTGGAGAGACATTTCCCATGGTCAGATCCATTAGAGTTCCTAAAACCTCTGATGGTTGGCAGTAATGGGACAGCATGTAGATGCATATTCCAGGACAGCCTGTGGTGTCTTAACATAATACTGTATGGAAAAGCTTTTTTTTTTAACCTGCCCCTCAATCTTGGTCTAGAGGGCATTTCAGCTGTCCTCTCCGTTAGCTACACATGGAACCAAACTTCCTCAGGACTGAAGGAACTAATAGGAATATTTAGCACAGAGTTAGAAATTTCACAGGGAAAATCTAGGATAAAAATCAGGATAAGCTAGGTTTGGATTTCTTCCTAATAGACATTATTAGGAGCCCTGGCATTTGACTTGGAGCAAGAAAAAGTAGAGGTTTTCATTAAGAACCCATACTTTTTCCCCCCCAGGGTTTTATGGTTTCTTTTAATTTACATCTTCTGAAACGGATGTTACAGTGGTTTAAGAATAAGTGGCACAAAAATTGTTGATATGAATTGTACTCAGAGATTTTTTTTAGCTAATTATAACAATACCCAATGATGTGTTACTGTTGAATTACATCTGGGTATTTTGATAATGGGGCAGTTTTAGATGGCCCAGTCTAGTCATTGAACAGGGAGCAGTTACCCTTACAGGGTAGGAAACTTCCCCAGAAAATTATCTGGTTTTCAGACATCTAGAATAAGGCTGAGCAAGGCCTCACACATAGTAGAAAGTCAATAAGCTTTTCTAAAATGAATGAATACAGTTCAATAGCCCTGAATGGTACACTTTTTATGTGGAGGGTGTGTGTCCAGATGCCACCTGCCATCTTTATCCTTAGAGGATGTCAAAGTTGTAGACACAGCCTAGTGAGTGGCATGAACTGTGGTAGCTGTTGGCTGAGAGTTTTAAACTAAATGGTGTTAAGTTCTTGCAAAATGGTTAATTTAGTGCTGTGAACAGACTTCCTGGGAGACATTAGGGACCCATTTACTATTTTATTAGATATGGTGACACTGCTGTCTATTTCAAGGTTATCTTCTCTGTCTCTGCCAGGAGCCATTACAGGACTTGGTAAAGCCAGATCAAGGAGAGAAAAGGAGGTCTGAACCCTGGGGTCGTGGTGCACACAGGTGCTTAGGAAACATAGGGATGTGTACTCGACCTGGAACAGGGAGAGACTTCCTCACAAGGGAATCAAGCACAGGCTGTGAAGGTTCTGATTGTCCCAGAAAGGAAGTGTCCTAGGTTCAAGCCAGGGTGAAGGGTGTGCAGACTGGCATGGTGACCTTTTCCTGCATATTGGATAGATGATAGGTTTTAGATTTAACTTGTAAAGCTGGGGTGACAGTCATAGCACGTTTCCTCCTAACCAAGGAGTGGGGGATGCTGCTGTGGTGTTCAGGGCTGTGCATATGAAACGGGGCCAGATTCCCACCCGGCCTTCACTGGGAACCCTAGCATAAGTCAGAGGACCTCAGAGGACACGGTGAAAACCAGTGGCTGGTAAAGAATACTGGGAGGGAAGAGGCTGTTGGCACTAGAGGGACAGACACAGGCCCCGAACCAGGAATAGAGAAAAGGAAGGTTTAAAGGTCATAAGACGTTATGGCCAAAATCCTAAAAAATATAAAACCTAGTCTATGTTGAGGCAAAGGTTATTCAGAACTGATCTATATCTACTCTGTTAATCATCATCTTCAAAGTCTCCAGGCTAATTTATGAGAATTTTTAACTACTAATTGGTTGTCATGGAAACCCATCTCAAAACTGCTGTGTTAATCTACACTTGGTTTGAAGTGATGCAAGAGACAACAAAAAGTCTTGCTCAGTAGAAAAACACCAAATTCTTGGTGCTTCTCAGTTTAGGGTTCTAACTGATTCATTTATAAAAATATGGCAAATGTGAAAGAATGTTTTTCCCTCACTGAGTACTCGGGCTTGCTCTGCCAGTGCTTGATGACCACTGATTGGTGCGAGAGTTCATCCAACTCTTTGTGATCCCATGGACTGCACCCCAGGCTTCCCTGTCCATCACCAACTCCTGGAGCTTGTTCAGACTCACGTCCGTTGAGTTAGTGATGCCATCCAACCATCTCATCCTCTGTTGTCCCCTTCTCCTCCTGCCCTCAATCTTTCCCAGCATCAGGGTCTTTTCCAATGAGTCAGTTCTTCCCATCAGGTGGCCAAAGTATTGGAGTTTCAGCTTAACATCAGTCCTTCCAATGAATATTCAGGACTGATCTCCTTTAGGATGGACTTGTTGGATCTCCTTGCAGTCCAAGGGACTCTCAAGAGTCTTCTCCAACACCACAGTTCAAAAGCATCAATTCTTCAGCACCCAGCTTTCTTTTTGGTCCAACTCGCACATCCATACATGATGACTGGAAAAACCATAGGTTTGACTAGATGACCTTTGTTGCAAAGTAATGTCTCTGCTTTTTAATATGCTGTCTAGGTTTCTCGTAACTTTTCTTCCAAGGAGCAGGCGTCTTTTAATTTCATTGCTGCAGTCACCGTCTGCAGTGATTTTGGAGCCCAAGAAAATAAACTCTGTCACTGTTGCCCTGTCTATTTGCCATGAAGTGATGAAACCTGATGCCATGATCTTTATTTTCTGAATATTGAGCTTTAAGCCAGCTTTTTCACTCTCCTCTTTCACTTTCATCAAGAGGCTCTTCAGTTCCTCTTCCCTTTCTACCACTAGAGTGGTATCATCTGCATATCTGAGGTTATTGATATTTCTCCCGCAGTCTTGATTCCAGCTTATACTTCCTCCAGCCCAGCGTTTCTCATGATGTACTCTGCATATACGGAGAAGGCAATGGCACCCCACTCCGGTACTCTTGCCTGGAAAATCCCATGGACGAAGGAGCCTGCTAGGCTGCAGTCCATGGGGTCTCGAAGAGTCGGACACGACTGAATGACTTCACTTTCACTTTTCACTTTCATGCATTGGAAAAGGAAATGGCAACCCACTCCATTATTCTTGCCTGGAGAATCCCAGGGATGGGGGAGCCTGGTGGGCTGCCGTCTATGGGGTCGCACAGAGTCGGACACTACATATAAGTTAAATAAGCAGGGTAACAATATACAACCTTGACGTACTCATTTCCCAATTTGGAACCAGTCTATTGTTCCATGTCTGGTTCTAACTGTTGTTTCTTGACCTACTACAGATTTCTCAGGAGTCAGGTAAGGTGATCTGGTATTCCTATCTCTTTAAGAATTTCCACAATTTGTCATGATCCACACAGTCAGAGGCCTTGGCATAGTCAATAAAGCAGAAATAGATGTTTTTCTGGAACTCTTTTGCTTTTTCTATGATCCAAAGGATGTTGGCAGGCAATTTGATCTCTGGTTCCTCTTCCTTTTCTAAGGAAGTGTGAATATCTGGAAGTTCTCGGTTCATATATTGCTGAAGCTTGGCTTGGAGAATTTTGAGCATTACTTTGCTAGTGTATGAGATGAGTGCCGTTGTGGGGTAGTTTGAGCATTCTTTGGCATTGCCTTTCTTTGGGATTGGAATGAAAACTGAGCTTTTCCAGTCCTGTGGCCACTGCTGAGTTTTCCAAATTTGCTGGCATTACTGAGTGCAGCACTTTAACAGCACCATCTTTTAGGAGTTGAAATAGCTCAGCTGGAATTCCATCACCTCCACTAGCTTTGTTTATAGTGACGCTTCCTAAGGGCCACTTGACGTGAGACTCCAGGATGTCTGGCTCTAGGTGAGTGATCACACCATTGTGGTTATATAGGTCATTAAGATCTTTTTTGTATAGTTCTTCTGTGTATTCTTTCTACCTTTTCTTAATATCTTATGCTTCTATTAGGTCCATACTGTTTCTGTCCTTTATTGTGTCCATCTTTGCATGAGGTGTTCCCTTGATATCTCTAATTTTCTTGAAAAGATCTCTAGTCTTTCCCATTCTATTGTTTTCCTCTAGTTCTTTGCATTGATCACTGAGGAAGGCTTTCTTATCTCTCTCTGCTGTTCTTTGGAACTCTGCATTCAGATGGGTGTATCTTGCCTTTGCTCCTTTGCCTTTACCTTCTCTTCTTTTCTCAGATTTTTGTAAGGCTTCCTCAGTCAATCGTTTTGCCTTTTTTCATTTCTTTTTCTTGAGGATGGTCTTGATCCCTGCCTTCTGTACAATGTCATGAACCTCCATCCATAGTTCTTCAGGCACTCCGTCTATCAGATCTAATCTCTTGAATCTATTTATCACTTGCACTGTATAATCATAAGGGATTTGATTTAGGTCATACCTGAATGGTCTAGTGGTTTCCCATACTTTCTTCAATTTCAGTCTGAATTTGGCAATAAGGAGTTCATGAACTGAGCCACAGTCAGCTCCCAGTCTTATTTTTGCTGACTGTATAGAGCTTCTCCATCTTTGGCTGCAAAGAATATCATCAATCTGATTTTGGTGTTGACCATCTGGTGATGTCCATGTGTAGAGTTGTCTCTTGTTTTGTTGGAAGAGGGTGTTTGCTATGACCATTGAGTTCTCTTGGCAAAACTCTATTATCCTTTGCCCTGCTTCATTCTGTACTCCAAGGCCAAACTTACCTGTTACTCCAGGTGTTTCTTGACTTCCTACTTTTGCATTCCAGTCCCCTATGATGAAAAGGACATCTTTTTTTAGTGTTAGTTCTAGAAGGCCTTGTCGATCATCATAGAACTGTTCAACTTCAACTTCTTCAGCATTACTG
The DNA here is from genome assembly GCA_024291935.2 of Okapia johnstoni. Classification (NCBI taxonomy): domain Eukaryota; kingdom Metazoa; phylum Chordata; class Mammalia; order Artiodactyla; family Giraffidae; genus Okapia; species Okapia johnstoni. The sequence continues at coordinate 5,951,998 of CM044327.1, forward strand.
ATTGGGACATAGACTTGGATTACTGTGTTATTGAATGGTTTGCCTTGGAAAACAAACAGATCGTTTTGTTGTTTTTTGAGGTTGCACCCAAGTACTTCATTTTGGACTCTTGTTGACTATGAGGGCTACTCTATTTCTTCTGAGAGATTCTTGCCTGCCATAGTAGATACATTGGTCATCTGAATTAAATTCACCCATTCAGGTCCATTTTAGTTCACTAATTCCTAAAATGTCCAGGTTCACTCTTGCCATCTTCTGTTTGATCACTTCTATTTACCTTGATTCATGGACCTAACATTCCAGGTTCCTATGCAGCATTGTTCTTTACAGCATCGGACTTTACTTCCATCGCCGGTCGCATCCACAACTGGGCATTATTTTTGCTTTGGCTCTGTCTCTTCATTGTTTCTGGAGTTATTTCTCCACTCTTCTCTAGTGGCATACTGTCTCCTTTTGCTCGTAGACAATAGCTAAACAGTTTTATAGTTTTATAATCACAGCATACATACTGCTCAGCTTCAGAAAAAAGCTTTATCTCTGTCATTATGCATTTTTACTTTGAAGGCCAGTCAGTTTATTTCTTTAAAAAAGAAAATGATTAGTTGGCATGGTTTCTCAGGTATATGTAAACTCAGTGCATTCCCTCCCTTCACCCACAGAAGTCCTGATATTTTACAGCTGTAATTACCTTGGTCTTTTTTATAATGTTCAGTATGTGTGTTGTAACTGCCAATGTGTTGTTTGGTTTTCCATGCTGATGGAGGAGGGGTGCCGGGTCTCTTTTTCCTTTATTCTGAACGTTACAGTTGGGGAGCAAGAGGGGAGCAGCCCTGCCGCCAGATTCCCCTCCCCAGGGGGACCCCCGGCTCTGCCTCTGAGCCTGTATCTCACAGGTCTCATGTCTTAATGTCCAGTAAATGCCTTTCTGGTAAAATCTGGCTCCTTACCTTTGGGGTTCTCTCTCACTTTTGCTTGTCTTTTGGCCTCTTTTTCTTCCTTACTGGTTTATGAGTTCATCATCACAGGTCAGAATTTATTCTTTACCAAAATATATTATTTGCCTATATTCTTTACCTATTTTATTCTTTACCACGTTTAGATGTTTTTCTCTGAACGCTCTTCCAAGGACCTTGGCTGTACTTTGGAAGCGGAAGACTCTGTGCCCTAGTTTTTAACTTTGAAACGTTCATGTCATCTCCCTGTGCTTTCTTTTCACGTGCACAGAGCAGTATAGTCCTGGGAGAAACTCATTTTGATTCTGTGCCAATGACTTTTTTTCCACTAATTTTTTTTTCTTTTGGCCTCTCTTTAAAGAACTGCCTAGTAATTTAACAAAATGTATGTAAACAGCTGTTTACATTACTCGATTTATTGGAGAAGATTCCTCTCACTGTGATGCACCTGAGCATGGAGTAATGTAAATTATGATTTTGTTTCAAGTTTGTGTGTTTACACGTGTGTATTTTCTCCTAGGCTGCTGCACTGAATCATAATAAAAATTCCAGTCAGGATTTCTTGAGACTGTTTAGTGGACATGTTTACAGTGGTGTGGAAACTTTGGGGAAGGAACTCTTCATGTACTTTGGGCCTAAAGCTTTACGGTAAGAGAAACCTATACAGTACATCTGATGTCTCTGTCTTTAAAGATCTGCAGAAGGCTTTTCTTGCAGTTTGCTGCATGTCACATTTAATCACAGAGAAAGTACTCCATTTTTAAGAGAGCTCTGCTACAAGAGGTAGAAATTTTTGAAATTATCATGGAAAGCAGCAAGTAGAAGAATAAATTGTGATGTCATCATTACTTGGAGAGCTAGTCAGTGTATTTCTTAAAAAAAAAAAACAGTCTGGTAAGGTGTCCCAAAGGTTGTTGGAACAACGCATCTCTGTTTCGCTCATCTCCAGACTCCCTGCAGTGCCCTTTCCCTCTCTTGTTTTTACCAAATGTTTATTGCATTAGTGACGTCATTTTCTTTATGACACCTCCTAGTTTGATTTGAATGTCTCTCCAGATTTGTATATTTTTCTCTCTTCCTTCTTTCTCCAAAGCCTTGTACAGAAAGGGAAGCTTACCTGTACGTTTCAAAAACTTCCCACGTAAGTAACTGGTTCTCTGCTGCTTCACAGTGCTTATGGAAATTAGCTGCTACCTTACAGGTTGACTTAGTGATAAAGATGTTGAAATGTATGTAGTCACCTATCTGATTTTTGCAAGAAATATGAAAAAGTCCTATGGAATAACATGTCTGTCAATTTTTTCTTCTTGGAGTTTAGCCTAAGCTATCGCAAACTGTAAACTTTGAACCTTTTTAAATTTTTCCTTTAGATGTTAAACAGTTTTCACCTTCTTGAAAGTTCTGCTATTGGACCCCGTGAAGATGCATAGTGGTCATAGATAATACGACTGTGTGACTGTCATTTATCACATCTCATCGTTTGCCTGTTTCGAGTACTTCAGAGTTTACCTGGTTGCTTTTCCTCTGACGTGTTCTCTCATTGTCAGCAACTGCTGTCCTTGGACAGCACTGTCCCTTCACGGTTTTTCTTAGTCTGGAATTGATAACATCACATACCCTCCCGGTTCATGTGGAGCAGGCTGCACTGTTGTGGTTGTAGACTGATTGATGTGATTGAAAATTCTTTGCAGAGAAGGACGCAATGGGATCCATGTGAGATAGTTGAAAACATTGATATGTTATTGATTCTCTGGTGTGAGGTGCAGATTTATTTCTGAAGAATGAGAGGGAGGTTTTTGTCATGTCTTCTCCACCAGACTGATAAGGGGAATCATTTCTCAGTGAAAGGCTGTTAGTAGGTGTTCGCTGAAGTTCTCAACAAGTGCAGTTATTTCCTCAAACTCAGTGGCGTAGTACCACCCCTGGCAGGTATGCGTCTCAGCGTATGGGTGAGGAGCAGCATAGTCCTTATTTCTTTCCAGTTTCTGCAGCCTCACATACTATTTGATGTAACAGTTCAAGGTCACTGGCAACTCAGCTGTTTGAATATGAAGTGAACAACCTAAAATCAACTGTATTCCCTTTCACAGTTTAATACAAGTTATAAAAATGCTCTCCTGAGCTAAGCTGCTCAGGAGGATGGATGACTGTGTCAGATAAATGGGATCCTGTGTGAGGCTGCAGGTCTGTGAGTGTGAGACAGGAACGTTGTCTTCACTTTTGACCTGTTTTCTCCTCACCAGGCTGGCCTGCTCTTTTGAAAGCCCATAGCCAGAAAACGTGCTTAATGATCACTTACAGTATTCCCTCCATAGGCAGCATCTCACAATTAAAATTGCCATTGGATTTTGGTGCATCTTATAGGTCAGGCTGTGAGTCTTCCTGGGATTCGTTTATTATTAAAGTGAAATACAGGCCTAGCCCTCTGGAGGAGAACCTGCCATGTAATATCCAAGCTTCAGAAAGGTACAAATTAGATACTATGTCTGTTGCTAAAAGATGTATCTAAGTGCTGAAGCACTTGGAACAGTACCAGAAAATAGTAAAAATGATTTAACATACATTTATTTTAGGAGCACAGTTGTGGTGTTATGTATGATTAATACCTATACTATTTCTAAACACTTTACAGAAGCTTTTAATATGTAACAAAAAAAGTCATGTTTAACTTCTTGTTAAATATGTATCAAATACTCATTAAAGCAAACTAAGGATAATGAACAAATAAGAATAGATGTATGCTTTCACAATCCCACTACTGAATAGGATATCTACTAACTGTGGGTGCGTATATTGCTGATGCTCTGTGTGTGTATATCTGTAAATCTATTCACTCAGATACACCCACCCTTCAAGCCGCTATTTTCAATCAAAATGACACAGCTTATGTTGTGGATTAACCTGTAGGTAAATATATTTTTAAATGAGTATCTTTTCCAAAAAGAATTTACTATTTCTAACTTGTGGTTTATATGACTAATTATTTGCAGTTACATACATACTCAGAGACCAAAAGCTGTATCTGAAATACTTTGGAGGTTTTGCCATTTTAGTGAAGCATTACGCATTATCAGTTTTGTAATTTAGTAATTTATTGGAGAAATGCAAAAGATAATGTGACAGTTTTTTTAGGTTGCTGGAAAATCTTTAAGGAATCCATGATACGCTGCATATAAGAGGGGTTTACAGCTTAAATGTAGCTTTGTAATCTGTCACGTAACATGTTAGGAAAAGTTGGAGTGTGATAAGGACTCCAAATTTTACACTTTAGAGTAGTAAATACCTACTGTTTGTCCAGTCTGCCCTCTTAACTTTTGGGGACAGCATTTCTTCTGGAAATTGGTTATCTGGTCACAATAACTGGAGAGTTCAAGTTGAATTTAGCATTTTTTCCCTAACACAATTGATTGGCTCAGTCTGAGTTCTTTTGTGAACTTTCTCAGCTGGAGCTGAGGAGAATTAGCTTCTCTGATGGAGGGAAGCTTGGATGCAAGATCTTAGGACTTGTATGTGGCCACTAGCTTGTCCAGAAAGACAAAGTGATGGAAAATACAGCCAGTCTCCATAAAACAGGGAGAGTCCCCAAGGCATCTTTGACCCTTATTCCCTCTGTCTCTGAGATCCAGCTTTCCTGCACTTTGATTCTTCAGCCTTCCTAAGAGCCATGAAAGTAAAAAGTGAAAGAAAGTTGCTCAGTCGTGTCCAACTCTGTGACCCCATGGACTGTAGCCTACCAGGATCCTCCATCCGTGGGATTTTCCAGGCAAGAATACTAGAGTGGGTTGCCATTTCCTTCTCTAGGAGATATTCCCGACCCAGGGATTGAACCCAGGTCTCCCGCATTGTAGTACGCTTTACTGTCTGAGCCACCAGGGAAGACCCATGAGCTACCAAATATCCCTTAATGCCTAAACTTTTTGAATTGAGTGTCTGTCACTTGCAATCTAAGAAACCTGATCATTAAAGTATCTATGGGTTGTTGTTCAGTTTCCAAGTTGTGTCCAGCTCTGCGATCCCATGGACTTACAGCAAGCCAAGCTTCCCTATCCTTCACTATCTCCCAGAGTTTGCTCAAACTCATGTGCATTGAGTCGGTGATGCCATCCAACAATTTCATCCTCTGTTAATCCCCTTCTCCTCCTGCCCTCAGTATTCCCCAGCATCAAGGTCTTTTCCAGTGAGTCAGCTCTTCACATCAGGTGGCCAAAGTATTGGAGCTTCAGCTTCAGCATCAATCCTTCCAGTGAATATTCAGGGTTGATTTCCTTTAGGATTGACTGGTTTGATCTCCTTGCAGTCCAAGGGACTCTCAAGAGTCTTCTCCAACACCGCAATTCGAAAGCATTAATTCTTTGGCGCTCAGCCTTATTTATGGTCCAGCTCTCACATCTATACACATAATTACTGGAAAAACCATAGCTTTGACTATACGGACCTTTGTGGGCAAAGTGATGTCTCTGCTTTTTAATATGCTGCGTAGGTTTGTCATAGCTTTTCTTCCAAGGAGCAAGCATCTTTTGATTTCATGGTGCAATCACTGTCTGCAATGATATCACTTCATGGCAACTAGAAAGTGGAATAATGGAAACAGTGGAAAATTTTATTTTTAGGGGGGTTCTTAAATCACTGTGGGCTTAAATCACTGCTCGCAGTGATTTAAGAACCCCCCAAAATAAAATTTTCCACTGTTTCCATTATTCCTCTTTCTATTTGCCATGAAGTGATAGAACCAGATTCCATGATCTTGGTTTTTTGATTGTCTAGTTTTAAGCCAGCCTTTTCACTCTCCTCTTTAACCTTCATCAGAAGCCTCTTAGTTCCTCTTCACTTTCTGCCATTAGGGTGGTATCATCTGCATATCTGAAGTTGTTGATATTTCTCCCAGCAATCTTGATTCCGGCCTGTGAGTCATACAGCCTGGAATTTCGCATGATGTATTCTGAATGTAAGTTAAATAAGCAGGATGACAGTATACAGCCTTGATGTACCCCTTTCCCCATTTTGAACCATTCTGTTGTTCCTTGTCTGGTTCTAACTGTTGCTTCTTGGCCTGCATATAGGTTTCTCAGGAGGCAGATCAGGTGGTCTTGTATTCTTATCTCTTTAAGAATTTTTCATAGTTTGTTGTGATCCACACAGTCAGAGGCTTTAGCATAGTCAATGAAGCAGAAGTAGATGTTTTTCTGAAATTATCTTTCTTTTTCTATAATCCAACGAATGTTGGCAATTTGATCTCTAGTTCTTCTGCCTTTTCTAAATCCAGCTTGTACATCTGCAAGTTCTTAATTCATGAAAAATAAGGTTTTGAAGCAGTAACTTATTTTCTATTTTAGTTACCATAATGGTTTTATGTGTGACTGGAGAAAATATACAGTTTTCTTACTATCACTGCAACTTTTAGTTTAGACACAATTTTCATATTAAAATTTTGGTTGTAAGTTGCAGAATCTCAACTTAAACAATTTTGATAATTATCTGTTATAAGAATATGAGTGTCTTTTAATACTTGAAGATAATGGAGTCAGCCTTCAGATAGAACTGGAAGCAAAGACTAAACGCTATGAGGACTCTGCATTCCATGATTCTGTTTCTCTGAAATCCTCTACAGTCTGCCCCTGCAGATAGGCCTCCTTTGGCTTTTCTGGTGCCCGGTGCCCTGTCGGTAATATCATAGACAGCTCCCAGCTCCCAGGTCTCCCAGTCCTAACAAGAAACTGATCTCTCTCTGTCCCAAATAAGATTGTCAGGAGAACTTGGATGAATCCAGTTTGACTCAGGTGTGTGTTCCTGAATCAGCTGTGTCAAAAGTGTGGGATCAGAGGAGGGGACAGAGACCGCGCCTGGTGGGGCCTGAAGCCCACCATGAGCAGGCAGTCATGTTATGCACAGTGAATGAGCTCAAGAAACCGGTTGGATTAGGGGTGGAGGGAACTTGGGATGTCAAGAAATAAGGATCTAATCAAAATTTTCCTAAACTGGGTTGATAACAATGAGGAATCTTGAAAACAAATCTGATTCTTAAATGCAAATACAATAAGGGTATATGTCCTAGCTTATAAGACATCAGTATGACAATTGTAGTAACAGTACAGGTATTTACTCTGCCTTGAAAATTTTCATGATACTTTTATGTTTCTCTTAGTTTTAGACAAAGGGTATGTAACAATAAACACAAAATTTGTTGTTTTGTTGGGGCGTGGTTATCACAACATTTTGCTATTTCATAAAAATTAACTGAAATTTGTTAATTATAAGAAGTATTTTTATGCACATTTCTCCCTAAATAGATTCGTAAGACCAAAAAAAGGTATATGTATGTGTATTTGATCCGGGGTTCTTACTGGGACTACTCCTGCCTTTGAGTTGGGTCTTAACCTTTGAGATTTTATATGTGGATGCAGTTTCATTATAGAAAATGATTTAGAATCCACTTTATGAGCCATGCAGCTGAAAAGATTTTAGGTATGATGGCTTCTGGGCATGACAGTTGTACACCTTTCACTGGGGTTGAACCTCCATAAGCTAAATTATAGAGTACTTACAGGCACACATTTTCCCTATCAGGAACTACGGGGCATGTAAAATGCATATATGATTGATAGTAGGGCACCCAGAGTTTAAAACCCACATTTTTAAAGTTAGACTGGTTAACCTTGTACAGTACTATAACATGGTGCTTTGGAATTAGAAGCACAGAGCAGTAACATTTGCTGCCAAAAAAGCCATATTTATTAAGTCAACAAAGCTATAGGGAGAAGGATTTGAAAGGCAGAACACAATATTTCATCTTGAGAATCATTTCTGATCTTCATCATCAGAAGTCTCATAGAACCACTTTTTTTCTTTACTTTTTAACTGGACATGCTAATCAATCCTATAAAAACTGAAAGGCTATGAATTTTTCATCACGGCACTGTGGCTTTCAAGTTAACTGTAAATATTTATAAATCCCCTCTTCCCAATACATATGAAGGTAGAAGGAAACCAAAAGAATTGAAGACGATGGTATTTTGACTTGTTCTCTTTTCTTTTGATCTGAAAGATTTTGTGAAAAATTGTTTCATTGTGTTATCCCAAAGCAGGGGAGGGGGTGAAAAAGAATAAATGTCTTAAGCTATAGATCTCATTTTGGAATGGGTACATCTCCAATCCACTGTGGCTAGAACTAAGAAATGTGAGTGTTCGTGGCTTTGTAGAATTCATAAAAACACCAACTATAGGCAATTTAAATTTAGCCTTATCTCACCCCAAGCCTTTGAATCTGAGAAAAGGCTGAGAAGACAGTAGACTGTTGTGTGAATAAAAGACACTTCATCTGACAAGAAAAGAGAACAGGGGGGTGTTTTTTGGGATTATTGTTACGGCCTTATTATTTCTCTAGGAATTTATTTTATTTGTGGGTTGAAAAAATGATTGCCATATCTTGTTTTATAAGGATGCAAAGCCATTAACAGCAACAACAAAAAAATGTGATATTAGCTATCATTTTGTGCCCTTGAGTATTTATTGTGACTGGTGTTTGTTTGCTTATATTCCAGTAAATGAATAAACAAAAATTTAATGCACAATGTACTTTCTGCTGCTCAAAGATGTGTTTGATTTTGTTCCAGGATTCATTTTGGAATGAAAGGCTCCCTCATGATTAATCCACTTGAGTCTAAAAATAAGAATGGAGTTTCTCCTGTTTTTGAAGTACAGCTCACCAAAGATTTGATTTGTTTCTTTGACTCATCAGTAGAAATCAGGTAAAAAATTAAGTTAGAAAATGCTTCTGCTGCAAAACTGCAAAGTTGGCTCTACAGTTGGATTTGGGATGTCACATGTGGATATGAAAAAATAAACACAAATTTTTTAAAAGTGGTTTATAATTGATAAAAAATTATTTAAAAGAGTCTTCAAATAACATAGTTTGATAGGATCTTCTTTGTTTGGCTATATAACTTTTATATGCTGGTTAACATAAAGGGTTTATATCAAAGCTCATTTAAAATGACACTCTGTAGATTGTAACCAGGCCCATGATTAATGTGTTGTCTATTCCTTTCTTTAGAAATTCAACGGAAAGCCAACAGAGAATAAGAGTGATGGAAGAATTAGATGTATGTTCACCTAGATTTAGTTTCTCCAGAGCAGAAAGTGAAGTGAAAAAGCAGAAAGGACGGATGCTCTGTGATGTGTTAATGGATCAGAAAGTGTTGCCTGGGGTGGGAAACATCATCAAAAATGAAGCTCTCTTTGACAGTGGTCTCCATCCCTCTGTCAAAGTAGGTTTTAAATATTTTTTAAATGATTTCTATATTTTTAAATATTGTGAAGGGCTCAACGAGGAACACTTAAATTTGGCCTGACATGTTTGGAGAGAATGGCAGCAGCAAACTCTTCCCAGCAGACTTCAGGGGGTCTTTGCTCATGTCAGCTTCTCTGTGAGGCTACCCGGGCCACTCTTTTTAAAGCTGGGTGTGCCCACTTTATCCCCTGAGTCTCCTATAACTTGCTCTGCTTTTCTGTTTCTCCGTACGACTGATCACTTTCAAATACAGCCTGATGTTTACTTGTTACATATATAGTATGTAAAATCTGTCCTCTGCTAGAACACAGCCTCTTAGGAGGAAAGTGTCTGTCTGGTTCAGTGATATATCTGAGTATCTTGATACAGTGTTTGGCACATGGAAGGCATTAAAGAAATACCTGGTGAGTGTAGAAAGGAACTAAGCTCACCAATTTCTCTTAGTATCTGGCATATTAAATTCATACTCTGTACTCACTCAGTATAGCTATTTGTGACATTAGAAAATGCTGTTTTGATGGAATGGTAAGACCAGAAGTCAGGATGCAAAGACTAAGAATAAATGATTGGTGAGGAAATGGAAGCAAAATTTAGAGTAATTGTTAAGTTAGCTTAGATTGGAGCAAAGGGAAAATATTCGACTGCCAGAGGGAGATGTTGGGATAAGAACTGGGTCTTTAGGTGTTTTTTTCCTTGTTCTTCAACTGAAGTGATGTTAACTTATTTATATGTTGGGGAGTGGGGGTTAGGAACTGGCAGAGAGGGAGAGGTTAAAAAAAAAAAAGAAAATGGTGATTAATAGGGCCAAGTTGTAAGAAGGTCAGAGAGGTTAGAACTCAAATCCAGGTGGAAGGATACATACGTTTTAGTTTCCAGGGAAAAAAGTTACATTAGGGCTTTTATCCAGACCCAAGTATAAACCATCTTATACATACTTCCCAAGATAACTATTTATTGTATGTGATTTCTTCCCAGGTAGGTTTTATGCAATCCAAATCAGTAGGAAATAAGTTTTCAAAGAAACTAGTTAATAATTGTTATAGATTCAGTTTGTTTTTTGAACCTTGGAATAAGCTAGTCAAATTTCTGTAATACAGAATAACAAAACAGAATTATAACAGGAATGAGTTTATGAGCTTTTTAAAATCACCTTGACCTCTATGGAAAATATTTTTGAAAAAAGAACTGAGTGTTGTTACCCAGAGCATTATTATTACCTTTGATAAACTGGCAATTTACTTTTTTAGCACTATATCTAGCCAGCCATTCATCTAGTAGGAGATCATTTGCCCATAATGCCTGCAGGTTAAAAATTAATGGTAAGCTATTAGCCCCCTAAAAGCAAATGTACAATGATTGAAAAAGTATAGTTTAGCATTTTCAGATATGACAGAGCATAGTATGTAAGATGTGGTAAAATATACACGAGTTTGAGAAGTATAATACATATGTTTTAAACTTTAAATAAATGAAAAAATAGATAATATTTACTTTTAGAAGGATTTTGTTGATTAAACAGTTTTAGATTTTAGGCACTGATAAATTTATTTCCATTGTGTAAACATGTATTCATTACACACAACAAAAGTGAGTTATCAGGAAGAATTTGTTCTGGAATTGCTGTTGAAACTATATGTGCCAAATGATAACTAATTCTACAAGGGGAACCTAGAGATTTATACTAGGCTGTGCACAAAACAAATCTCAGTAAAGTCTGTTTCTGAGTTCTTCCATGTATTAACAAGTACCGTAGTATTAATGCCTGTCTATGAATTCATATCTTTTGAACTTGACAGTGACCTTGGGGGTCGTCTACTCCTGTGCCTGTTTTTCCTCCTCTCTTTCTTTCTGGTGTTTTTTTTTTTTTTTTTCTTTTCCTCTTTTTACCCTGCAGAACTTTTCAAGGTGGCTGTGCTAGGCAATGTTGGGGCTTTGAAGATGTCCAGTACAGAGTAGATATTCAATAAATACTTGAACTCAGGATTAAAGTTTATAAATAAGAAGGGTATTTTTTCTTTTTTCTTTTAATTTTCACTTTTTCTAGAGTTGAGGTACAGTTAATTTACAATGTTGTTAGTCTCACATGTACAGCAAAGTGATTCAGTTATGTTGTTATTCAGTCACCCAGTCATTTCTGACTCTTTGCAACCCCATGGACTGCAGCATACCAGATCTCCCTGTCCCTCACCAACTCCTGGAGTTTGCCCAAGTTCATATCCATTGCATCGGTGATGCCGTTCAGCCATCTCATCCTCTGACACCCTCTTCTCCTTCTACCCTCGATCTTTCCCAGCATCAGGGATTTTTCCAATGAGTCATCAGTTCACATCAGATGACCAAAATACTGAACCTTCAGCTTCAGCATTAATCCTTCCAGTGAATATTCAGGGTTGATTTCCTTTAGTATTGACTGGTGTGATTTCCTTGCTGTCCAAGGGACTTTCAGGAGTCTTCTCCAGCACCACAGTTTGAAGGCATCAATTCTTTGGCATTCTGCTTTCTTTATGGTCCAGATTTCACAACAGTACGTGACCACTGGGAAGACCATGGCCTTGACTATACAGACCTTTGTCGGCAGAGTAATGTCTCTGCTTTTCAATATACTGTCTAGGTTTGTCATCGCTTTCCTGCCAAGAAGCAGTCATCTGATTTCATGGCTGCAGTCACCATCCACAGTGATTTTGGAGCCCAAGAAGAGGAAATTTGTCACTATTTCCACCTTTTCTCTTTCTATTTGCCATGCAGTAATGGGGCTGGATGCCATGATCTTAGTTTTTTTTGGTATTTAGTCTTAAGCTGGCTGTTTCACTCTCCTCCTTCACCCTCATCAAGAGGCTCTTTAGTTCCTCTTTGCTTTCTACCATTAGAGTGGTGTCATCTGCACATTTGAGGTTGTTGATGTTTCTCCTGCCTATCTTGATTCCGGCTTGTAACTCATCCAGCCTGGCATGATGTGCTCAGCATACAGATTAAACAAGCACAGTGAGAGCAGACAGCCCTGTCATAGTCCTTTCTCAATCTTGAACCAATCAATTGTTCCATACAGGTTCTAACCATTGCTTCTTGACCCACATATAAGTTTCTCAGGAGACAGGTAAGATGGTCTGGTATTACCATCTCTTACCATCTGTTTAAGAGCTTTCCATGGTTTGTCATGATCCACACAGTCAAAGGCTTTAGCGTAGTCAATGATACAGATAGATGTTTTTCTGAAATTCCCTTGCTTTCTCTATAATCCAGCATATATTGGCAATTTGGTCTCTAGTTCCTCTTCCTTTTCTAAACCCAGCTTGGACATCTGGAAGCTCTTGGTTCACATAATGCTGAAGCCCAGCATGCAAGATTTTAAGCATAACCTTACTATCATGGGAGATGAGTGCAGTTGTCCGATGGCTGGCACATTCTTTGTTACTACCCTTCTTAGGAATTGGGATGAGGATTGACCTTTTCCAGTCCTGTGGCCACTGCTGGATCTTCCAGATTTGCTGACATAATGAATGCAAAACCTTGATGGCATCTTCCTTTAGAGATTTGAATAGTTCTGCTAGGATTTCATTGCATTTAGTAGCTTTATTGCACCAGTGCTTCTTTTTTTATTATTAGTTTATTTATCTATTTTTTAACTTTACAATATTGTATTTGTTTTGCCATACATTGACATAAATCCACCATGGGTGTACATGTTTTCCCCTTCCAGGACCCTGCTCCCACCTCCCTCCCCATCCCATCCCTCTGAGTCATCCGGGTGTACCAGCCCCGAGCACCCTATAGCTTGCATTGAACCTGGACTGGCAATTCATTTCATGTATGATAATTTACATGCTTCCATGCCATTCTCCCATATCCTCCTGCCCTCACCCTCTCCCATAGAGTCCATAATACTGTTCTATTTATCTGTGTCTCTTTTGATGTCTCGCATACAGGGTTATCTTTACCAATTAACTAAATACCATATATGTGTGTTCGTATACTGTATTGGTGTTTTTCTTTCTGGCTTACTTCACTCTGTATAATAGGCTCCAGTTTCATCCACCTCATTAGAACTGATTTGAATGTATTCTTTTTAATGGCTGGGTAATATTCCACTTCACACTCTAGAACATCTGACTTGGGGTGACTAACTGCATCATCGCAGTAATCTGGTTCATTAAGATCTTTTTTATACAGTTCTTCCATGTATTCCTTCCATCTCTTCTTGATCTCTTCAGCATCTACTATGTCTTTACCATTTTTTTCCTTTATTGTGCCCGTCTTTGGGTGGAATGTTCCCTTGATGTTTCCAGTTTTCCTGAAAAGATCTCTAGTCTTTCCCCTTTTGTTGCTTTGTTCTGTTACTGAGCACTGTTCCTTGAAGAAGGCCTTCTTGTCTCTGCTAGCTATTCTTTGAAACTCTGCATTTAATTGGATGTACCTGTCCCTCTCTCCCTTGCTTTTCATGTCTCTTTGTTCTTTTGCTATTTGTAAAGTCTCCTCAGATAACCACTTTGCCATCTTGCTTTTCTTTTTCTTTGGGATGGTTTTGTTTGCCGTCTCCTGCACAATATTACAGAAATGTGTCCCTAGTTCTTCTAGATCTAGTCCCTTAAATCTATTCGTTACCTCTACTGTGAATGCATATGGAATTTGATTTAAGTCATACCTGGCTGACCTAGTGTTTTTCCTGGTTTTCTTTAGTTTAAGCCTGAATTTTGCTATGAGAAGCTGATAATCTGAGCCACAGTCAACTCCAGGTCGTGTTTTTGCTGACTGTATACAGTTTCTCCGTCTTCGACTGCAAAGAATGTAATCAATCCGATTTCGGTATTGACCATTTGGTGACGTCCATGTGTAAAGTTGTCTCTTGTGTTGTCAAAAAAGGGTATTTGCTATGACTGATGCATTCTCTTGGCAAAATTCAGTTAGACTTTGCTCTGTTTCATTTTGTTTTCCAAGGCCAAATTTGCCCGTTACTCTAGGTATATCTTGACTTCCTACTTTTGGATTCCAATCCCTGATGATGAATAAAACATCTTTCATAGGTTTTAGTTCTAGGAGATCTTCTGTGTCTTCATAGCAGTGATCAACTTCAGCTTCTTGGGCATCTGTGGTTGGGGCATAGACTTGGATTACTGTGATATTGAATGGTTTGCCTTGGAAATGAACCAAGATCATTCTGTCATTTTTGAGGTTGCACCCGAGTACTGTATTTTGGACTCTTTTGTTGATTATGATGGTTACTCCGTTTCTTCTAAGGGATTCTTGCCCACAGTAGTAGATATAATGGTCATCTGAATTAAATTCGCCCATTCCTGTCCATTTTACTTTGCTGATTCCTAGGATGTTGATGTTTATTCTTACCATCTCCTGCTTGACCACGTCCAGTTATACACACATATATGTACATATTCTTTTTCAACATCTTTTGCATTATAGATTATTTCAGGATACTGAATATAGTTCTGTGCTACACAGTAGGGCCTTATTGTCTATTGTACATATAGTAGTGTGTATCTGTTAATCCTAAACTCCTAATTTATCTCCCCCACCCTACCACCGGTGGCTTCCTTTGTGCCTGCAGTGCAAGAGACCCCAGTTCGATCCCTGGGTCAGGAAGATCCCCTGGAGAAAGTAATGGCAACCCACTCCAGTATCCTGCTTGGGAAATCCCACAGACAGAGGAGCCTGGCAGGATATAGTCCATGGGATCGCAGAGAGTCAGAAACAACTGAGTGACTAACACTTTGACTTTCACCCCTGCTGCTATACCCCTTTGGTTTGTTTTCTATGTCTGTGAGTTCATTTCTGTTTTGTAAATAAGTTCAAGAATGGTGTTTATTTATCTGCGCTTGAAATGGTCATCGCTGTTAAGAACACTGAATAGATACATGAGTTTTAGAAGAGATGCATATATTTCAAATTTATTTATAGTACTCTTAGAAATGGCAAGTGGTATTACTGTCTACAGTAATGAACAAATTATGAAACTGTCCTGAGTAGTTTTTCTATTTTAAGGTTTGTCAGTTAACAGATGAACAGATCCATCACCTTGTGAAAATGATACGTGATTTCAGCATTCTTTTTTACAGGGTAAGAGCAAACATTTTTCAACTATGCAAAATGTTGCTTATTTCCCTTTAATTGCACCAAAAATGTTAAGGCTCTATGTAGCCATCTAAGGGTAAGAGCATAGAGGTGCAGTGGGGAGAAGTGACATGTTGTGGGCATAATTAACATCTTAAAATTTTAGGTCAAAGGTCAATCCAAGCTAACTATAATTACGTTAAATTATCTTTATACTAAGTTGGGGGACAGGTATGTTGGCATGTTACTTAGACCCATGTTCTAATTTGGGGCATATAAAAGTAAAAGATAGGTAGCCTAGAGAGAGAGTCAGTACTTTGGGGTAAATATAGACTTTGGTTCAATCACATTTTGCCAATTACCATTTGTGTGGTTAATATTATTTAGGTTATTTAATTTAGGTTTAGTTTATCTATAAAATAGGGTAATATTTGTCTTAACACAGGCTGTTTTGAGAATAAGTCCTAACTAAACTGTAAATTTTGAAAGTTGTGTATATAGGCATGGGCTTCCATGGTAGCTCACCTGTCAAGACTTTGCCTGACAATGCAGAAGACATGGGTTCAATTCCTGGGTCAGAAAGATCCCCTGGAGAAGGAAATGGCAACCCTTTGCAATGGCAATCCCAATGCCTGGGAAATCCCATGAACAGAGGAGCCAGGAGGGCTACAGTCCAGGGAATTGCAAAGAGTCAGACATGACTGAGCAACTAAGCAGAAACATATTTTATCTTTAAACAAATTATCATAAATATGTCTTTTTTTCTCTACATTCCATTTTCTATGTTCAAAATGTTTATTTTTGCTATTGTTAGAAAGTCAGGTATTGTAGGATTCATTAGTTGGCCTAAAGTGTTCACGAGTCTTTAGCTTTACACACCTGTCCTAAGTATCTGTGGCTGCTTTAATATTATATATGCCCACTTGTGCTTTTAGGGAAAGATGATTCCAAGTAACTACCCATTTTCTGCCCAGGTTAAGATGTGTATTTCAATACTTGGCTTACATTAGTATGGGTTGTTTTTTTAATTTTCAGCTTGTACTATTATTCTCTGTATTTCTGAGTTCTTAAATTTTCACACTGCTGGTATAAATCCCAAACATTGTCTTTGGAGGAGCTTTACGTGCATGTGAGTAGAATAAAACTGTGACAAGAGAATAATCAATGTCTTTTGAAATAGAACTTATGCCAAATGGAACATGTTTGCTGCTAGGATGGCATTTGAATTTTTCTTCTTTTTCAGTGACCCTGTAATATTAAAAACAATTGTCCCTTTTCAGGTCAGCAAAGAAGATGATCTTATTAAGCTTTACCCTGTAGAAATAAATTTTTTGGCTACTGAAACAAAGTGAGCGGCTTCAGTGTTCTAAAAATAATCAGATTTAAAGCCAATCTAGTCTTTTTCTTATAACCGCATAATTATGTTTAATTATAAAAACCTTAAAAGCATGAAAGACATTTTAAATTATAGTACTTTTGTATCCTATTTAGATAGGTTAAAAAGCCATGCAAAGAGCAATTTTAAATACTAATAAGTTATAAAATAATGGCTTAATTACTTCACACAAATCTTATTTGACAAATGTTGCTGAATCTTGTCAATACCTTTTTCTCAGATGAAAGAAAGATTATGAGGACATATGTGTAAACATATGTACATTTTTAGCAAGTCATTTTTAGAAATGACTTTCAAGAATATATCAACACTATTTTATATATAACATAATGTTTGTTTGTTTGTTTTTAGTGCTGCAAAATGGGATCTGCTCTCTCTAAACACTATAAGGTTTACAACCGTCCTAATTGTGGTCAGTGTTGCTGCAAAATAACTGCGTGTCGCTTAGGGGAGAATAACAGAATGACATATTTCTGTCCTCAGTGTCAGAAGGAAAATCCTCAGCATGTTGACATATGGTGAGAAATCTAATTTAAAGTGTACTGTTTGCCCCATTTCTCTTAACAAAAGGGCTATTAATAAGAGAACATAGCTGAAGAGCTATCAGGCTATTAAGAACAGAACATAACTCACAAGTACTTGAAGGCTTGGAAGAAAATAATAAATAATATCATCCAAAAACCAGAATGAGCTGGAGATGATTTATGAGCCTCTTCTGATTCTTCAGAAAATCTCTAAGTTTGATGTTAATATCCAGGCTTTGGCTTTTGTCTCATTTATAAAATGATTACCAGGAAGTGTAGTTTTGTCAATAATTGGAAAAATGCAACTACTTTCCAAAGTTCTTAGTTAATAGTAGAAAACATTAGCAAGCTCTCATTACAGAATTGCTGTCTTCCTGGTGAAGCAACCAACTACTTAGTAAACATAGACGTGGTGATTCAGCCAGTGGCTGAGGAAGTCTGTTCCCATTCTGCGTTCCCGAGCAGGGAACTCACCACTGGGTGGGTTCAAGGACCCAGTGGCTCCACTGCGAGAATTGAGCTAAAACCGTGTTGATCTCCTGACCTGCACAAGCCCCTGCTCTGACCCGAGGAGCACAGTGGCACTTTGGGCCTCCTGAAATAGGTGTCAGTTCAGAACTAGCGTCCTGCAGTCCGCAGAACATTTGCTGATTTCTCCTTCCCCAGTGTACGCTTACCCTGGTAAGACACCTTAGGTCTCTTTGGGGAAGGCTGGGTGAAATATTAACCATATAAAGGAGCTGCAGGATTTGTGATTTTAAGTCAGAATAATCAGTACAGACATGAAGCACATCAAAGGCTACAAGAGTGCAGGGGGGGCATTAGCTCTTTATAGGTACACAAAAGCTTGGGAAAATCTCATAGAAAAAGTGTAATTTGATGTTTCTTTTAGAGATATAATTTTGGCTAAGTATATGAGCAAGCAGACATTATTTAATTGGAAAAGCATTGCCACAAACCTCAAATCATTGATGGTAACACTGGCCAAGCCACGTGAAGACTGCAAGCTGTTAAATAGGAAAAGCTAGTTTTACAGTTAGGGTGGGGTTAACTGGTTGGACTCAGTAGTGCTAGGAATGGTTCATGTCTAACCTAAATCAGTAGATTAAAGACTTTTTAATTGATTATAGCAATGTTAGGATAGAAAATGAAGAAATACACATGAAGCTTGTGTAATATAATGAGCAAGAGATGGTTACTAGGCCTGAGGTCAAGACACTGGAAATGGAAGAAAAAATAGTCACCTAAAGCCAGCAAGAATTATGACAGATTTGATATGTAGGGTAATGCAAAAAGTTCCAAGCCCCAAAACAGAAGTTTTCACTTTACAGGACTGGGAAGGATGGGTGGAATGAAAGAGATAAATCAAGTTTTGGATATGTGGACCAGATCATGTATGGTGGATGATGAAGGCTTGATGGTTACACCTGTGTTGTTGGTGGAAGTATTAACACAGGATTGATTCACTGGAAAAGTATAGAGGAAAGAAGCAAGGTCTGAGCTTTGGAGAGTATCCCTAACTACACAGTAGGAGGGAAAGAGGCAGAGAGGGAACAGGATGCCGTGGTTGGAGACAGGAGGGCAAGCAGGGAAGTACACGTCTGTGAGGAGGCTTGGGAGGGCGGAGGCACCGTCTTGTCTGGGGAGCTCAGGGCCCTGGGGCGGGGTGATGTGGTCCAGATCCCTATTACGTCTCCATCAGTATGTCTGCAGCTGTCTTTTGTTTTTTCCTCCTTGTTGCTATGTTTTACTTTCTTCATCACCTTTTGTTAGCAATCACTTTTCTCTAAACCACGCCATATCCCCCTTTTTTCAGCTTCCTCACCCCATTTTACTATCAGAGATCTGAAATATGTTTAGATAATGTTATATTACACGAATTTAGGGGTTTCTTATTTTTAATATTATGTTTATTTGATCAAAAATGTATAACAGTTTCTGGCAGAAGACATTCAATATATATTCATCTACTGAAAAAGTGATTAATATTCCGTATGTATTTGTTTTCTATGAATTGATAGCTTTTGAAATTTTTAAAAATTCACATTCTTCCAGATTGTCAAATAAGCAAAGGTCTTTTGAAAGTAGGATTCAAAGCCTCAAGGGTTCCCTGAAAGAGTCTTGGGAGTCACCTGTGAGCTGTAGAGGCGTGCTGCACTGGACGCGTCCTGGGCCCTCAGCCCCTCCCTCCTAACTTAGGTCTGCTTTATATGTTGGCACCCAGCTGAAGGCTTATTGCAGAATAAGTGTGTACATAATAAAGCATTTGAAAATGAGTAATATTTGCCCCACTCTTAGAGATTTCTATGAGTAAGTACATTCTAGTCATTGTCTGATGAGCATTTGAGCACTTTTTATATTGACTAAACTTTTTTCATTTTAAAGTCATTTCAGATTCAAGTGAAATATTAAAAATCCCAATCATAATGATCTAAACTCTTGTGTTCCTTCGGTCACTAGAAATTTACTTCAGTCCTTCCTGAGGTCCAACCCAGATTTTCCAGTCAGTTGGTGACACCATACTTTGCATACCTATACCGTGTATTGCTGGCTCTTCTTTACATTCTAAATAGCAAAATCTGTGTGTGTGAGTATTGTTTCCTTGAAGGGAAACTGTGTTATTCTTTGACTTTACTGGAGTCTTTATAATTTCTTTCCCACTTTTAATTTTTTTGCTGTTGACTGTATTAGGGTCTGCAGTACATCAGGTGCTGGGACAGCACAGAGGAAATAGAGTAGAGACTGGGTGACTAGCAAGTCCCACATGATGCTGCTGCTTAGTCCTTTCTCTGAGGACCACCAGCCTTAGGTCTCCCTCAGCTATCCCTCTACCAGGCTGTTCCTGGGTCGCTGGTGGGTGGGGCATGTTTGAATGGACTTTGGGCCCCGATCGTGACATCCCCTAAGCAAGGAATGGAGCGGCATCTCTTGAATTGGACATTTGAGACAGTCCACCTGCTCCCTGACATCAGCAGGGCACGTGGTCCCTGGGCACTGAGCAGTTGCAAGGTGGTGCTGGCAGCACGTGGGCCTTGCCTAGGAAGAACCCCAGGCCTGACGCCACGGACAGTGCCCTCCACCTTGTGCCGCTGGAGTGACTGCCTCCATCCTCCACGCTCCCCATCCCCATCCACAGAGGACCACAGCAAGCCATGGAAGCTTCAGGAGTGTCTGGCAGATTTGCTTCTGCAGCAGGGCCTACAGGATGTGTTGACAGACTGGGCATGAGGGAAAAGTTTTAAAGACAGCTCCCAGGTTTCTGGCCTCATCAGCTGAGTGCATGGTGATGCCATTTACTGAGATGTGACAAACTAGCAGGATTGCAGATTGGGGGCAGGGGTCCTGACTTTTATCCGTACAAGTTTCCTGTGGCTGCTGTAACAGGTTACCAGCAGCTGGATAGCTTAAAGCAACAGCAGTTTATTCTCTCATGGTTCTGAGTGCCAGCAGTTCAGCAGCATTCTCACTGGGCCAGAGTCACAGTGTGGGCAGGTTGTGCGTCCCTAACCCAGCGGCTCTAGCAGGGAATCCACTCCTTGCCTTTTCCAGCTTCTGGTGATTCTAATGTCCTTTGCTTGTATCTGCATGATCCCAGTCTCTGCCTTTCCCTTCTGCATGTATCAAATCTCCCTCTGCCTCACTCTCTCTTAAGAATTCTTGTGTTTGGATTAAGAGATCACCCTGATAATCCAGAATCAGCTCCCCATGTCAAGATCCTTAATTACATCTACAAAGATCCTCTTTACAAAGTAACACTTACAGGTTCCTGGTATTGTGACCTGCTTTCTTTTGGAGGTCATTATTCAGCCTACTACAGACATGTTCAGGTTGAAATTCTGGTTAACTGTCCAAGTGGAGACTGAAAAGTATTTACTACTTGATTATTAAGACATGGAGCAGTTAGGAGAAAATGCTTCCAAAGCTCTATATGTAACAATAAATATCCTCTTACACAAATTTATAGGATAGAAAATGAAAATGGTGAAAAGTTGGAGCACATTAAAAATCTGAAGGTTATTTAAATTGTGCTTTACTTAATTATGAATAAATGCATGATGCTGCTGCCTCTCATAGTAAAGTCAGTAGAGGGCAGGGATTAGGTCAAGTAAATTCTTTAGAAGGTCTGGTATTGCATAGGAATAAGAAATATTTTTTAAAATTTATTAAAGTACAGTTGATTTACAGGGATAAGAAATATTGGATAGCATTAAAAGTCAAGGTAAGTAAAGATAAAAGAACCATAATGAGATGTGTCTTACTTTCAGATTTTCTTATGCTGTTTATGATTTTACCAGACAAGCCTGAATTTAAAACCTGTTATATGTAGGGAGCAAAATATTACAGAAGACAAGACTAGCTTTGAAAGTCAAAGAAGTCATGTTCTGAAATGTAAGGTACAAAGCCTTTACCAAAAGAGTGTTTTTCAATATTAATGTTTGGAATCATGCCTTGGTTGCTAAGCCATGTGATGTGCTCTGTAGACGCAGAGACGTGCTACAGAGCAGGACTATATCAGAGCTTAGAAAGGCACTTCCTCTAACAACGCAGAGTCAATTAGGAGTTTTGGGTAGAGAATCATAGTTGACGTCTGTGGCCAAAAGTCGGGGTTGGTTTTACTGTTTGCTTACTAATCTATTAATTAGATATCAGCATGAGAGAGTTTTACCTGAAGGGAATTAACGTTAAGTATCAATACCTTTTTCATTATAATAGAGTGTAGATCAAGTAGTTGCCACAGTGCTGAGTAGACATTGTTGAGAAATTCCAGAGGCGCACAAAGTAAGTGTGAAGCTTTTCTCATCTTAACGGTCATTGCTCTAATTTCTACATAACTTTTTCCTCCCTAATTTGGTTGAATAAAGATAGTTTTGCTTCAGAAAGAGTCCCACTTACTTTAAAAATTAGTTCAGAAATGCTCCCTAGTGGCTGGGTCAACTGCTTTTAGTTGGTTTAAAAGCACACATACACAGTTCTTTGACTGTAAGTCTTTTGTTAGTTCTGTCTTTAACAGCAATCTGCAGGACCCAAGTGAAGACATTCTGAGACATAGAGCTTCTAACCAATAGTAAGCGTGGAGCATCTGAGTATTGGTGGTTCTGTCATTGTTTCTGGGGGTACTCAGAATGTATAAGAACAAGACAGTAATGACAGTGTTAATGATTAACTTTAGAAAAAATTCTCTTCTAGCGCACTGCCAGTTAGAAACACTATAGTCAGTTGGCCTAGCAGAGAGGGTCATCTTATGGACTGTGTGGCCCAGAAATCTGAGGAGCAGTGGACATGTGAGGTCTGTACTCTAATAAATAAGCCGTCTTCTAAGACATGTGATGCTTGCCTGACTTCAAGGCCTGCAGGTAAGACTGAATTTTGATTCTGAGTTCCTGCCATTTCAAAGAGGGTAAATTACACAAAGTCAAGCATATATCTTATTCCATTTTGATGTTTCACAACTAACTAAAATGCCTTCTTTCTGAAAGGTTTAAAAGAATTGCCAGCCTTTGCATGTAAACCATGCTAATATTCTGTTGAGCATTTTTTTTTAAACAGGGAGGGAAGGCATGGTATGTGCCTTTGTATCTCAAAAAACTGAGATGATCACATCTGTTCTCTACTGTTTCTAATGAATTATTCAATAAAGCTTTGTTTTATGCAGATTTCAGCAACTTTTGAGTTTGTTATTCAGTCCAAGTGTTTCATAAATTGAAAGGGAGGATTTCTGTAAGAATATCTTTGCAGGTGGAATAGAAAAATGCTGAATTTTTTCCACTTTCTTTATCCCTCCTACCCCTTGTTATTAAAATCTTTACCCAGACAATTGTACTGATTTCATTCAAATCCTTCAAAATAACTCTTTATAGCTCACAATTTCATACGTTCAGAGAATGTAAAACCTCAAAGGAAACCTGTGATTAAGCACCATCTCACTGAGGCGGCTTCTATTGTGTTCTCAGAGTGTTCTTTCTCTCTTCAATTAGAGAGGAGAAAGTTCATTCTTGACTTCTGGACCCCGCATTGGGTGAGCTGTCATACTGTGTTTTGTTCTCTGGGCCAGAGAGGCAGCATCATCCCTTCCACAGCTTCACTGGGAGCAGAAGGAACTGTGTCTGCTATTCCTGGCCCTCCCTTCTTCAGTGTCATTCAACAGAGAGCCCTCAGAAAACCACAGTCTTAGATTGCACATTTATTTTGACATTCTGAAATGCCTTTACACATCTTAATTATTTTCTTGTTATTTTTTCTGAATATGAAAGGCATATATCTCAAGAGCAATTTAGAATAAATTACAGTACATATTCTAAAATCCTAAGATGCTTTCTTGAAACATATTTAATAAATGTAAATCTTTGTAATTCATCTTTACTTTTTTGTAATAAGCCTTTCACTTGGTGTTGTCATTCACAGACACATTCCTGATGATCTAGATATAGGCTCTAACTGCTGATCTAAAGCTTTGTGGGATGTCCCCTCTTAATTACACTGCATTAATATTTGGTCTGATAGTTGCAAAATTGATAGCTCAATAACCTTTAAATGCTAAAACACAATATAAGGCATAATAAATATAAATCTTTATTAAACCCACCTCTGAGTCCCTGGAAGTTGTTGAAATTTTGCACTTCATGTAATACTTTATTTCCTAATCAGGAGGTGGCTAATTCTGGATTGCTCAAGCTAACTTTGTATTATTAGTTCTATACAGTAAGTCACTGTCATAAATGAACTGAATGTTTTAATCAGATGAAAAGATGTTTCAAATAGTCAGTATATTTAAAGGAATACTATAGAATTACTTGTCTCTTCTTCCAGATTCAGTACTCAGGAATGAAAGAAATCCTATTGTCTTTAACAACTTAGTGAAATACCCTTGTAACAGCTTTGGAAAACCGAAGGCAAAAATGAAGATCAACAGGAAAACTGCATTTGGAACTGCAACTCTTGTTTTGATGGATCTCAGCAATAAATCCAGTGCTTTGAAAAGAGAAGAAAGCCAAAATCACATACCAGATGGGGAGTTTCCAAGTCCTCCTCCTAACGTGTGTGGTAGTGATACACTGAACACCTCCAAGGAGAGAACAAACTGTAGAAGTCAACCATCTAACAAAGTAAATATATCACCTATAGTCTGCTCTCAGTATAAATTATTTAGTCCAGCACATAAAAAGTTAAAAACAACCCACTACTCATCACCAGATCTTAAAAGTTGCAACCCTGGATTTTCTAACAGGTATGATGCTTCTCACCTTGGTCTTTAAGGTATTTGCATTAAGTGTTAAGGATGCAGAAGAATCATCCATTGCTAAGGAAGCCTAATTGATCTTGGAAATGTAAATCAAACCCAGAAAGACTTTTACAGTATTCAATAATTTGCATTCCTTTCTTCCTCTACAGAAGGGAAGGGAATGAAAAACAGAATTTCCTCCATCTGTAGAAAGTTTGGTTTTGGTTTTTCTGACTTAACTATATACATACTTAGTACAGAATGTTTGGAAATATTGGAAAGTATGAATACAAATAATTAAATCCCCCCCCCCAATCATACTGCTTATCAGTCTCCACTGTTTTATTTTTTTTTACTTTTCTTCCAATGAAAGATAATTCTTCTAAAAGGAAAACCGTTCATTTAGTAAATGTCCTCTGTTCTGAAGGAGAGGGATCTGAGACATTTTAGTGACATGTCTGCTAAAGAAAGTGACTGTATTTCAAATAGGGAGAGTGGTGGTCCTTGTTTCAACCAAAAAGGCTTGAAGAGCATGTATACTACTTTTGGACATGAAATTAAAAGGTTGTAATTCCAATTAATGAATACTACCAGACCACATATGTTTTTAAGAGACTACTAGCTATACATTCAGGAGAAGACAGCAATTGCTGTCACCAGGGATAAGAGCCTTTAGTAAACAGGGTGTCAGCCTTGTTTCTTAATGATTATTGGCAGCTCCTCCTACTGGTTTTCTCCAGCATTATTGAATATTTTATGTGGGGCTCCTGACTGTCATATCTCCATCAGAGAGAGACTTCTCTCCACAATTTTCTTTTTCTTCAGAAGGCAGACATTGTGTATCCAGCATCTTTACATGAAAGGAAGACTATTTTAAATGAAGTGAAGGTGGGTCTTCTTGCCAGTGGGAGATGAGCAGGGGGAGAGCTGCTGTGGCTGGGCCCTGAAATAACCTAGGAGGGGTTCTGGTTTCCACCCTCTCCTCTGATGAGCTGTGTCTTTGCTGATGAAAGATTCTTCCTCTGGGTAGTGAGGCGAAGGACCACCAGTGCAGACGCCTAGAGCAACCTCTGGGAATCCTCGTAACTTACTTCATAACAAAATTCTGGGGTGATTTCTGGTCAACAGATGCTTTAATCTCAAGTTCCCCATACTGATTCTAAATTTACCATCAGTTCATCTTGATAATTTATTCTTGGCTAATTTTTTGTTGTTCTTCCTAATCACTTATTATAACTTATTTGACTTTTGTCTGTAGTACTCATAAAATAGAGACTTTTGAGTTAAGCTATGGAGGGGAAACTTAACTACTGGATCAGTACACCATCTCTTCACTTAACGCTAATTAACGTTTCATTATGAAAGTTCATGAAGGAGCTACTTAAGAGGGTCCGAGTTGGGAGGCCTTATTGAACGAAAATCGTTTTTGAACAGCCTTTTCTGTTGTGTCTCATAAGTGGAAAGAAGCAGATGTGATTGTTTAAAAATATTGTGGCTTTTTTTGTACTCAGATGAAGTATCTTGGCATATTTTTATTTCCTTAGTGCTTTGTAGAAAATCTCAGACAATTTAACTAATGAATTAGGGATTTAAAAAAACATTAGTGTAACCTTAAATTTAAATGATTTCTTCATAAGCCATTAGTAATAGGGTCATATGATTAATCACAGCACACAGCATTACTTAGAAACACTGCTGCATGCGAATGTGTTGAATATAAGAACCCCAGGAATGCGACTCTAAAACCAGTCAAGATCAACTAGCAGAATAAATGTCAAGTGACGAAATACGTTCACCCAGCAGCCCTTCTGCACCCAGCTACTGTACAAGGGATAGATTGCAAATTACTGTCACTTGTTTCATTTTTCTCCTTGTCTGGCAGCTACAGGGTTCATCCTGTGGACAAGATGCTGAGCAAAAGCTCACAACATAGTAGGATTAAAGCAGGTGGTCCACTCGGAGAAGTGATAGCCAGTTCAATTTTTCTTTAATAATTGTGTGGTAATTAATTTGCCTTAATTACTGATCTCATCATCACATGATACATGCTATGTTGACAGGGCATATTTTCAGATTGGTCTTTAGACAGACTTAAATTGAATCCAGCTACTGGATTATAAATTAGATAGTTGAACCAATTTTTAAGCGGTTAAGAATGACTGTTAGACAGTTTTAAGTCTTTGATCCAATTATTGTAAATACAGAGCAAAACACAGTGATGCCACTTCAGAGAAATCGTACATGTGTTTTAGGCTGAAGTTTTTCCTGAGCTGATACAAAGGCTCATGTAGACGAGAGAAATGAAGTAAAATCAGTAACATTTTCTCATGTCTGCTACCATCAGGGTTGCCGAATTCTACCTGTAATCACCAGTGAAGCACTGACATCTTGTACATGCTTCTGGGTCACCTTTTGGGGTTTTCAGTCCCCAAGAATGTCAGAACCACCTGGAACCATCCAGGATGAGTCATTTAACCTGTTTGTTTGTTGTGATCCTTGAAATACTGCTGAACTACAAAATATACATTCAGTGAGACTGAATTAATTTTAAAAAATTAGATGATATTTTTATTATAATCACCTGATCTGTATAATAAGTTAAATCATAATAAATTGGTCATTGAAAAAATACCCACTTTAAAATTAAAAACCTGTGCTTGGTAATGTCCTCCTTCTTGATAATAGCTTTTGTCTGATCTCTGTTTAATATTATTTGAACAATGCTTATTGAACGTGTTCAGTGTTTATTATTAAGTATTTATTGAGAACCTATTGTGCATTATAAGCATTACTCTTGATTCTAATGACTTTTACCTCAGCAGACTACAGCAAGCAGGGCTAAAGTCAGCCCACCCCCAATTTTAGTAACTAAAGTTTTACGGAGACAATCCCGTTCCGGTTGGTTTACATATTCTCTCTGGCTACTTTTCATGATAAAATAGCAGACCTGAGTATTTTGCACCAGAAACCAAAAAACCCATGAGCCTAAAGGTATGTCCCTTCTGAAAAAAATCACCAACCTCAATCTATTATATTGACCATTTATGTCGTGCTTAGTCATAGAGTTATGTCCGACTCTTTGTGACCACATGGACTGGCTAGCCAGGTTCCTCTGTCCTTGGGGATTCTCAAGGTAAGAATAATGGAGTGGGTTGCCATGCCCTCCTCCACTGACCATTTGTAATCCAATATTAATATTCAGGATAACAGTCCTAGTTATCAAAATAAGTTAAACTATTCCATATGCTGCTGCTAAGTCGCTTCAGTCGTGTCCGACTCTGTGTGACCCCATAGACGGCAGCCCACGAGGCTCCCCCGTCCTTGGGATTCTCCAGGCAAGAATACTGAAGTGGGTTGCCATTTCCTTCTCCAGTGCGTGGAAGGGAAAAGTGAAAGTGAAGCCACTCAGTTGTGTCCGACTCTTAACGACCCCATGGACTGTAGCCTACCAGGCTCCTCCATCCATGTGATTTTCCAGGCAAGAGTACTGGAGTGGGGTGCCATTGCCTTCTCCTTCCATATGCTAAGTTTACACAAGAAAACACTTTGCTACATTATTGAAAGTTTTTACAGTAATGATGGAAATAAAGAGGAACCAGAATGTCCTCAGTTAATCAGAACATTTAATTGCCTCATAAAACTGAAATGTCCTCAATTAATCAGAACATTTAATTATTCTGGGTAATGTTTGTTATCATGAAATGAAGGTTTGTTGTGTGTCTTTGGAGCCTGTGTGTTCATAGGTGACATCAGTGGCTTGGTCACAGTAATGCGGTACTCTGACACGTACTGTGTGTATATTCAGTCTCTGGGGTTTTGATTCTGCCAGCAATCTGGAGTAGAGGCAGATGATTTTGAGGAGCTGCTCAGTAATCCTGATGCTTCTGCTCAATGGTCCACGCTCAGAGGGCCAGGATAAGATAGCATATGGTGTTTTTTAATTTATCTTTATACTAAGAAAGAAAGGGAATGGAAGACAGAAACGAGGAACTTACAGGAAACACTGGAGTCTTTCCTTCCTACCTTGATCCTATCTTCCACGGTGCTCCACTCCAAAAAAGCTTTACTAATAAGGGAATCTAAACCTCTCCCTGGATTTGTGAAGCTGGAGATTTCTAGGTTGAAGCAAGTGGGTTCAAAAATGTTGGATTGTTAACCCCAGCCTTCCAAATAATAAAATTATGTTTGCATGTAGGTACTTTTTTAAAGAAAGCATCAGTTTATTTCCTTCTCTTAAGATTTTTAACTTTATTTTCTCCTCTAAATTTTTGGTAAGCATTGTTTATTACCCTCTTGCTTTGATTTTGAAATCACTCAACTTCTCTACAACTGTCCAAAGGTTTAGCTTCTCTTGGAGTTAACATTTTAATATTTACTCTTTGGGAGGCACTGATGAAACCAAAGGAGATGGAAAAGAGAAGTTTTTCGCCCTTCACCTTCTCTATTTCTGGTTAGTGTTCCCTGTGATTCTAAATTATAAGCCACCATCCCCCACACTGAAAGTGCTGCCAACAAAATACCTGCTGGAGGAATATTTAATAATAACAGTTTCTTCACAAGCCCACAGCTGCTTTCATCTTATAGATGCTGCTGCACAAACAGCTTCAGAAACGACCCTCAGGATGTCTGAGTCCATTTAAAGCAATATAGTTAAATGTCTTTTATAAACAAGTGTAGACCAATTTCATCACAAATAAAAGATCCCTTGTATGTCAATTATATCTCAACTGAAACTGGAAAAAATATCTCACACTCTGAACATTTTGAATAGATATGATTCCTTGAGATATTATAGGAACAAGTATGTGAAGCATATAGTTTAGGATTTGTAAGTATTTTTTAAAAAATCACTTGAGAATGGTATTTTGTTCTTCAGAAATTAACAAAAGAAAGGAAGAACTTTATCATTTAAAAATTAAAAATTGGGCTATTAGGGGAAGGGCTTCTGGTTTTAATAAGGGCTCTTTTTCTCTTCAATTGGTTTATTAAAAAGACTATTATAAAGGCATTATTAAAAATATGCAAAGTATAAAAAATTAAATCATGAAGCTCCTTTTTGAAGAGAAAATTCCACATACAGTGGAAGGCCAGCTTCTGACCTTTATACACTGTATGCAGGGATAACCTCCAGCCGCTCTTGATCTAGTCATGGGGAAGAATAAAGCTTCCTTGCTAGCTTTACAGAATACATGTTTCTGCTCTGGCGGCAGCCTGCTGAAATATGATTGCAACTATTATGTAGCCTTGATCAAAGCAAAGCATAGAAAATTATCTTTAGAGTGGGCAGTAGAAAGAGTGATCTCTTTGGCCTTGTCAGAGCCACTGATGACAGTCTGCTACCCATGAGAAAATAATTAGAGAAGATTGTGACTCTTGTTCGTGTGGGGGTCAGGGGGCTGTTGGTCTTGAGAATATTTTAGGGGAAATAAAAGTGGCCACCCAGTCATGTTGGGTAAGAAAAGAACCAAATGTCACAAATAAAAACTAAGAAGATTGGATGTGCGAGTCAGCTATTTTTATTCTTGAGAAATTTGAATTACACGTCTAATTTAAATTAAATTTGCATAAATAGGTACCTTTGGAAGTAAATTAGAATTACCTGGGAAAACCAAGAATTAGAAAGCCGTAGGAGTGTATGTAATTACGTGAGGTTGACCACGGTCCCTTTTTGGCACCATTTCTCTGTACAGGCGGGATCTAATGTGGAGGTGAGGTGGTGTGAATGATCCCTTTTAGCACTGTCGTGCTGCAGTTATTTTGTAACTTGTCATTACAGTGAACTTCAAAGGAATATGACAGATGGTCCTCGTTCGTTAAATGCCAGCAGTCCCCGCTGCAGTAAACACGGCCGCCCCTGCGCTCTCCGAGTGGTGAGGAAGGGTGGAGAAAACAAGGGCAGGCACTTCTATGCTTGTCCTCTACCGAGAGAAGCACAGTGTGGATTTTTTGAAGTACGTGTATGATTCATCAAGCTTAATGATTGTGTCATTGAATACTTAGGCCACTAAAATGTAGCAAATACCCGTCCGTTTCTGGTTTTATCTTTAAATTTAAAAGCTATACTGACGTTGTTAAAATTCAAAGGTGTTCATCCCCAAAAGAAAAATTAATCAAATGACAGCTATTCCATTATTAGAGTATATTTGTAACCACCAGTACAGGTAGAAGTGTCCCTTGGTTTACAGAGAAAAAAGTAATGAAGTCACTTACTGGGGACTGATAATCCAAGATAGATATTCGCTCTTCCTGACTTCAGAGTGACATCCAGACCTTTGGTTTATGCTTTGAGTAGAGGTACCTGGGAAAATAATTTACATGCCCTGGATTTACAAAAAGCTTGGCGAATCCTGCTACACAGGCTTAGCCAAAAAATGTGATGACACAGTAACAGTTTAGATGTGGGTGATTCCCCAGCTTTTCAGTCTATGAGTTTGTCCCTCTGAATGACTCTGAGACAGAAGACAGGAACCTGGGTCCTTTAGGTCAGTCTTCCTTCCTTCCTTATTGTGAGCCTCACACTGCTGACTGTCATCCTAAGGTTTAAAGGTACATAGTCTCCCCAACTGCTTTACCTGATGAAAAACTGGGAAAAGAAAATACGGATCTGTTTCAGTGCTGGAGCAAAAGTTTGCTAGTTGGGCTTACTGAGAAAGAAATTATCTGTCTTCAGTGTGGTACCTTCCTAAGGAATTCCCCAGGAAAGATGTGATCATGATTTCAGAGCCTAGCCTCTGCCCAAGATGTGACTTCATCCTACACAACTTACACATCTCCCCTAGAAGCGTGTATAGACTTATTGGAGAAAATATTATTAACGATATTAATATCACAGCCTTCTTGGTAACTCTCTTGAGGCCAAAATTAATAAGGATAAGAAAAATACAGTGGAATCTGGTAATAATTAGTCTGGGTAATTCTGTATTGGATTCTTTTCCTAGGAGAGTAAGAAAGTTTAGTATTAAAGTCATAACAAATCTTTGATCTTAATAGCTTTAACTGAAACAGATCTATAGCAGGAACATTGCTGACTTGCTTTACAGTGAGATTTTCAATAAAGTGAAGGAACTTCTGTAAGTAAGCCTTTGGAAGAAGGACGCTTGGAATTATGACAGTTTCTCGTGCGGTTCAGGAAAATTTGTTAGAGAAGCTACTTATAGGATATAAGGTTTTTTAAGGGCAATAACTAATGACTTACATGTATCTTACAATGTCAGATTAATAGGAAAAGGAGTGGAAACAACAAGGTGCTAATCAAATACATCTCATCAGTCAACCTCCATCTAAACTTTACAATCTGTTTCTCTCTAGTGGGCGGATTTGTCCTTCCCATTCTGCAACCATGGCAAACGCTCCATCATGAGAACAGTGTTGAAGATTGGACCAAATAATGGAAAGAATTTTTTTGTGTGCCCTCTTGGGAAGGAAAAACAGTGCAGTTTTTTCCAGTGGGCACAAAATGGGCCAGGAATAAACATTATTCCAGGATGCTAAGTTTCTGTAGTATTTGAGAGCTATTCATTTAAATGTGTCATCTTTCTATTCAGTGGCTGTGTATATTTCTTTTTTTGCTTGATGAATCCTATATGTTTCATCAAATATACAATATATTCCATTTATAATGTATATTTAACCTATTTAGTTATGACAATAAAGTATTTTTAATATGCTCTTGGTCTGTTTTAGCTTCTTTAGGGAAGCAGTAATTTTTTCTTTCAGAAAAGAGTGTTCAGTTCAACAAAATAATGCAGTATTCTGTCTGTGATGAATAATTTCTCATGTATCGCCACTATTCATAATATATGATTAAAGGAACTTCTTGTTTTCCTAAGTTTTCACTTAGAAATGGGATGGGATCTTTCTTTATAGGAAATATTTTCTTTCTTTTTATTCTATTCAACAAACATCAAGTTCCTGAAGATGCTAGAGACATGCCGAACACATGTATAACTTCAAACGCATTTTCGTGAAAAGCTATGGGGATTCAGAATATAACAGTAACATTTAAGAAACGAAGAAGTCATCTGTATATCTTTAAAAGAGAAGTTGGTTTAAACTTTTCTGCTCTTGGATTTAATACCTATTAATTAATTGCTTAAGTTCATTTCAAAAGCTTTATGTGCTATTATTTTTTAATTTCTAGTTTTATTTTAACTCCCCGCTTTTTAAAAAATTTAGTCTAGGTGTGATTATTTCCCAAAAGAAGAAAAATATTAATCTCAGTGCATTCCTGCATGTTTATGGAAAATTCCATTCAGAGCTGGTTCAATCTATTTTAAAGGGTAGCATGGAAGATGGCTGGAACCTCACTACCCTTCTAAAGCCAAGTAGCCCCTGCAGCACTCTGGAAGTTAACAGCATACAAAATTACCAGCAAGGAAAGAACATATTTCATCACCATGTGCTTGAAACTTTACACTGAAGAGACACAGAACCAACCTAAGATCAGTGATCTTCATCTTAATCGCTCAACAGGGTAATTACAGAGCTCAACTGGGCCATTGATGGTGTTAGTGACTGATATGAAGTACACAAGGTGTGCATTCAGAAAGCTAACTACGTGTTAATTGTACAACAACAAGGGGAAAGGCCTATTGCAAACCAGGATTCCATAAATTCTAGTCTCAAAAATCAGGAAATTAATTATAAGGAAATACAAGCAAATGAAATAAATTTAGAGATTATCTACTAAGAAATGTGCAAGATTTATATGAAGAAAATTTTACTGACACATCAAAGAAACATGTCTAGACAAAGCAGCATCTTGATTGAAAAGGATGGATGTTTAAAAAATATCATTCTTCCAAACTTTGAGTTTTAAGGAAATTTCCCATCAAAATCTCAAGGAGGTTTCTGCTTCCACTGAGGAGTAAGCTCCAACTGAACCCAGCTCTAGATTCTGGAAAAAACCATTCTGGAGAGAACAAAAGCAGACAGCTTCTAGAAGGCTGTGAAATTTGGGAGGAAGAGACCAGCTGGAGGTAACTTCCCATTTTTTACAGTTTTTATCCTGAGAGGGACAAAGTCAGTTTCAACCCACTATCTTTCTGTCTTGAAGAACCAGCAGGCAGTCTGGGCAACCACAACTCCTGAGAAGGGGAAATCTCAGAAGACATTTTGAGATGAGGAGCCCTAAGTTCTCTGTTTAAACTGCCCATGACCTTGAATGACCGTGAACAACATTCATGTATAGGGCAGCTAAAGATACACCAACTGAACCAAGATTTTATCTACCGCCCACGAGAATTTGCAATTTGAATCCAATGAAATAAATTGCCTTAGACAAGAGTCAACACTCTCCAGAGGAATATACCAAATCCAGAGTCCACCACATCTTATTCACATTCACTATTCCATCAGGAATTATACAGCGTAAGAAGATCTAGAATGATGTGACCCAGATTCAGAGAAAAGACTTAGCACCCAAGACCCACTCCAAGATGACCAAGATGTTGGAATTACCCACCAAGGATCTTAGAGCAGCTGTTATAACTCTAAGTGAAATAAATGTTAAATGGATATGAGGCCAAGTAGAAATTCAAATCTTCAAGAAGCAATAGAGAAACTCTGAAATGGCAAATATCTAAATAAAAAAGTATTACTTTGTCTCTTAGTTTCATTATAATACATGGGATTTTTTAAAGCAAAAATATAATCCTGTAAGATTTATAACGTATGTAGATATGACAACTGTAGCCTAAAGAGAAAGATCAAAGGGGCTATTCAGTTGCAAGTTTTCTACATTTTGTGTGAAATGGTTCCATAGTAACTCTAATTACGAAAAATGTCTGTTTGTGTGTGTGTGATATCTATTATCAGACTTAGGAAATTTTCAACCACTGTTTCTCTGAGTACTTTTTCAGTTCACACTCTTCTTTCTGAGATTCTGATGATTCAAATATTCGATCATTAGGTTATTATTATCCCACAGACTCCTGGGCTCTGTTTATTTTTCCCACTCTCATTCAAACTGGGTAAATGCTACTGATCTGTCTTCAAGTTCACTGACTATTTGTGATCTTCACTCTTATTGTTGAGATCATCCAGCTAAAATTTTTATTTCAGTTATTTTTTTTTATTCTTGTAATTTCTACCTGGTTCTCTTT
The DNA here is from genome assembly GCA_024291935.2 of Okapia johnstoni. Lineage (NCBI taxonomy): Eukaryota > Metazoa > Chordata > Mammalia > Artiodactyla > Giraffidae > Okapia > Okapia johnstoni. The sequence goes on from CM044327.1 coordinate 5,986,540, forward strand.
TTATGATTTCTGATTATTTATTGAGATTTTTTCCATTGGTTTCAAGATATAATCAATTTATATTTGATTTTTATATAATCAATTTATAATTGATTCCAGAAGCACATTTATGGCGTCCACTCTAAAATCTTTGTTGGATAATTCCAATACTTGATTTATCCTAATATCTCCATCAGCTGAGTGTCTTTTCTGCTTTAGATGTGTGTTTTCCAGTTCAGAACAGGACAGATGATTTTTCAATTGTATAAAAAGTATTTGGTTATTAATGTTTGGAGACTTTTAATGTTTGGTTGTTATGTTAGGAGACTCGGTCCTGTGTAAATAGGACATGCAGTCATTTTGTTTAGCTGAGTGTGTAGTTTCTGACTTAGATGTTTTGGGCTTTATTCGCAGAGGCAGATTAATTTCTAGAGCCCTTGCAGTCCAGTTCTGGCCTGCTTTATTCGGATTTGCTGTGAGTCCTCATCAGGCCCTCCGGTGCTGTCTGCAGGTACAGAAGGTGATCCCCTGGGCTGCCTGGTGTTTCTAGGACATCTTGTTCAGAGGGGAGAGGGCAGGAGCCACTGCACCTGCATCTCCTTATGTCACCGGGTGAAGGGAACTGGTATTTTTGTTGTCCACATCAATAGCGTGGGTTCCCACAGCACCTGAACCAGGACCAGGCAGTCAGCCTTCAGATCCTGCATTGATGTATCGTTGTGCTGAGCCTTTGGAAGTTGCTGTGTGCTCTGCTACTGTTAATCTCTTTGGAGTTTATCTGCCTGTTTCTTGATATTTCAAACCACTATCCTGTGAATATAAAGGCTTTTCATAATTCAGGGAAAGCCAAAAATGAGATAGAAGGTAAAATGATGATTTTAAGAGCTGCTGTTTCTGAACTTTTATGTGGTGACAGCTGTTGTCACTTTCCATAGATTATTTCATCTAATCCTCTTAACTGCCCCATGAAATCTGTTCCTATTATTTTTAATTTTCCAGTTTAACAAAGCTGGCTTGCTATAGGTTAACTCAGAAATGTGTGTCACACAGGCTGTGGTTTGAAGTTTGCCTAGTGCTAAAACACACGGATATGTTTCTTCTCCACGAATTAAAGTGGCTGTATCCAGAATTGTGTGTCATTGATATATACAAATATCTAACATATACAAATGAAAATAATTGTGGGATGATAATAAAATTATTGTCATTTTTTTCTCTAAAATTTGCAATGTTAAAAATTTCTATAAATTTATTTTAAACCTATTACTTTCCATTACTTTTAAAATTTAATTTCTATTAATTTTTTAATCCATTATTTGTACCCACAATCACATATTGTAGACTACCATTATTAGCAAGTTGGTGTGTGGAATGAAGGAACAAATGTTCTAATGAGTTTCCAAAAAATTTAACCTCCTTTTTCTTTGTATATCTTTTCAGCACTTTACATTTCTTCTGGAGCATAGGCTAGGGTTTGCCTTGTCTTGTATAACTTTTCCTGTCTGCATTTCCTGATGTTCACCTAAAGGACTGCGTGTAATCCTTCTTTGTTCTTCACAGAATCTTACCAAGGATTGTGCCTGTACACAGTAGAAACTTGGTAAACATTTGTTGAACCTAATAGATGAAGGTTTAATATCATGTCACTCTGTTGGAACATTTTTAACCTTGTTACCACTAGTCAAACATGAATGTACTTAAATGTCATTGAAAAGAGTACCACTGGTTTATTATAAAAGAGAAATTCCTTGGTGTCTAAAAGCTGTTAAATCTTTCTGGTAATTTAAATGAAAAAAAATTTGGCATTTTATAGAAATTTTCTTACACACAGGTGAAAACTAATCAGATCAAAGAGCATGTATTCGTTGAAAACTAAAGAAGCCATCAAAATAAGGCTGCATTATTGCTATCCCATACTTCATAACATAGAGAGATGAAAAAAAATGTGAGTACCCCTCAGTATCCATGAGTTTGAACCTCTTCCTTTTACAGGAAACCAAGTTAACCAGTTTAAATTATTTCTTAGCTTTTAATTCAGTTAATCCCTATTGAGCACCCACTACGTGAAAACTTCAGTGATACGTATTTTTAAAGTAGATCTTGCCAACGCCTAAGTGAAGTAGAGATGATCAGGGATGTAGTTCTTCAAGCAAACTGTGGACAGACGGGAGCAGGCAGGGAGCCCACACCTGACTGAAGAGTGGACAAGCTTCAGGGCAGATGGCTGCTGGAATTTCACTTCGGTGCAGATCTGCATATGTACAAAGGCGTCTCAGTAAACATAGCCCAGAGCACACGGAAAGTGTGGGGAATAGCAAAGAATCCCGTTTGGCTAGATTGTAGGGAATATGAAGGCAAAAACAGGGAAAATCTGTAAGAGATGAATTCACTCCATTTCACTGCTACAAATGGAGTTCCTAAGATAGGCCAGCTCTTTGTTCCAAAGATATAAAAGTCACTCTTTCCCCTTAGGGAGCCCATGGCCGAGGAGCAAGCCTGTGCACATCAGTACCCAGCTGGGTTAATGATCCAATCAGAGGGCCTTCTAAGCAAAGGAGAAAAGGAGTCTATTCTGCCAGTGTTGTGCAATATGGTAGGTACAGTGTTTAAATTGCTAGATGCCAGAAAACAATTGAGTTCTTAAGTCAGACTGCTAATTCAAAGGCCTGTCGCACTGCTGACCCTTGCTCCTTGGAAGAAGAGCTATGACAAACCTAAGCAGCATATTAAAAAGCAGAGACGTTACTTTGCCGACAAAGGTCTGTATGGTCAAAGCTATGGTTTTTCCATTAGTCACGGATGTCAGAGTTGGACCGTAAAGAAAGCTGAGTGCTAAAGAATTGATGCTTTTGAACTATGGTGTTGGAGAAGACTCTTGAAAGTCCCTTGGACTGTAAGGAGATCAGACAAGTCAATCCTAAAGGAAATCAGTCCAGAATATTCTTTGGAAGGACTGATGGCTGAAGCTGAAACTCCAATACTTTGGCCACCTGATGCAAAGAGCTGACTTGTTGGAAAAGACCCTGATGCTGGGAAAGATTGAAGGTGGGAGGAGAAGGGGATGACAGAGGATGAGATGGTTGGATGGCATCACTGACTCCATGAACATGAGTTTGAGCAAGCTCAGGGAATTGGTGATGGACAAGGAGGTCTAGCGTGCTGCAGTCCATGGGGTCACAAAGAGTCAGAAATGACTGAGTGACTGAACTGAACTGGTAAGATTAGGATTGGGATACTGTACTGAGTCTTAACTTACCTTGCCTGTTAGGTGGTGGTGGTGATGACGGTGCTGTCTCCAATGCTGTTTTATGGATAAAGTGCTATATCCCTGTGAATGGCTGAGCACAGTCCCTGGCCATCAGAACAGAAGAGTTCCATTTTATTATCTTCATTAATCTTCCCCCTCCTGCTCCCATCACAGCTATTATTGTGGGAGGTCCCAGAGAGGAAGTATGTAGCAGGAGTAATAGCCTCAGAGAAGGATGTGGGTTTCACTGGCAGAGCAGGACTCGGGATAGAGGGGAGATGGGTAAGGGAAGTGTGGGAGCAGGAGGAGGTGTGCTGTGCTGGAAATGGAGTCTGGAACCTCATAAGAAGGTTTCAGGAAGAAGGTGCTGGGCTGAGTTTTATGTTTTCAATGACAACATCAGAAATTTAGGATTAAAATGTGTGAAAGAACTGAAAAGCCATCATTCATGAAGAATCGAGAGAGCCAAGAGTTCTCAGTAATGCAGGCATCCTTTATTCTAGACAGAAGTCACATTTCCTAGCATTGAGTCTAGATCTTATCAATTAAAATAGCTCACAGCACCTTCACTCCCTTTTTCTTTGACTGCAAAGAGATAATGGCCTTGAGTGCATGGAAACACTAGGAAAGCAGGCTATCAGGTCAACCAGAGTGATGACTCCAAGCAGTACAGAGGGTTCCAGCTGCAGAAATCCATTTTTAAACGGGTGAATCCAATGCTTCACAAGGCAGAACAAGGCCTCCAAACACAGAAAGTGGGTGAACCCTGTTGTCCTTGGAAGTCGCAGAATAAAAGCCAAGAGTTTTCAGTTCAGTGCATTTCAGTCGCTCAATCGTGTCTGATGCTTTGCGACCCCATGGACTGCAGCACCCCAGGCTTCCCTTCCATCATCAACTCCTGGAGCTTGCTCAAACTCAAGTTCGTTGAGTTGGTGATGCCATTCAACCATCTTATCCTCTGTTGTCCCTTCTCCTCCTGCCCTTAATCTTTCTCAGCATCAGGGTCTTTTCAAATGAGGCAGTTCTTTGCATCAGGTGACCAAAGTATTGGAGCTTCAGCTTCAGCATCAGTCCTTCCAATGAATATTCAGGACTGATTTCCTTTAGGGTTGACTGGCTCGATGTCCTTGCTCGCCAAGGGATTCTCAAAAGTCTTCTCCAACACCACAGTTCAAAAGCATCAGTTCTTTGGCGCACAGCTTTCTTTATGGTTCAAGTCTCACGTCCATACATGACTACTGGAAAAACCATAGCTTTGACTAGATGACCTTTGTCAGCAAAGTAATGTGTCTGCTTTTTAATATGCTGTCTAGGTTGGTCATAGCTTTTCTTCCAAGGAGAAAGCGTTTTTTAATTTCATGGCTACAGTCACCATGTGCAATGATTTTGGGGTCCAAGAAAATAAAGTCAGTGTTTCAATTGTTTCCCCATCTATTTGCCATGAAGTGATGGCATCAGATTCCATGATACTGGTTTTTTGAATGTTGAGTTTTAAGCCAACTTTCTCACTCTCCTCTTTCACTTTTATCAAGAGGCTCTTTAGTTCCTCTTTGCTTTCTGCCATAAGGGTGGTGTCATCTGTGTATCTGAGGTTATTGGTATTTCTCCCAGCAATCTTGATTCCAGCTTGCGCTTTGTCAAGCCAGCATTTTGCACAATGTACTCTACATAAAAGTTAAATAAGCAGGGTAACAGTATACAGCTTTGATGAACTCCTTTCCTGATTTGGAACCAGTCCATTGTTCCATGTCTGGTTCTAACTGTTGTATCTTGACCTGCATACAGATTTCTCAGGAGGCAAGTGAGGTTGTCTGGTATTCCAATCTCTTTAAGAATTTTCCACAGTTTGTTGTGATCCATCCCATCAAAGGCTTTAGCATAGTCAATGAAGCAGAAATATATGGTTTTCTGGAATTCTCTTGCTTTTTCTATGATCCAATTGATGTTGGAAGTTTGATCTCTGGTTGCTCTGCCTTTTCTAAATCCGGCTTGAACATCTGAAGTTCTCAGTTCCTGTACTATTGAAGCCTTGCTTGGAGAATTTTTAGCATTCCTTTGCTAACATGTGAGATGAGTGCAATTGTGCAGTAGTTTGAACATTCTTTGGCATTGCCCTTCTTTGGGACTGGAATGAAAACTGGCCTTTTCCAGTCCTGTGGCCACTGCTGAGTTTTCCAAATTTGCTGGCATATAGAGTGCAGCACTTTCACAGCATCATCTTTTAGGATTTGAAATAGCTCAATTGGAATTCCATCACCTCCACTAGCTTTGTTTGTAGTGATGCTTCCTAAGGCCCACTTGACTTCATACACCAGCATGTCTGGCTCTAGGTGAGTGATCACACTGTTATGGTTATCTGGGTCACTAAGATGTCTTTTGTAAAGTTCTTTTGTGTATTCTTGCCACCTCTTCTTAATAGCTTCTGCTTCTGTTAGGTCCATACAGTTTCTGTCCTTTATTGTGCCCATCTTTGCATGAAATGTTCCCTTGGTATCTCTTTTCTTGAAGAGATCTTTAGTCTTTCCCATTCTATTGTTTTCCTCTATTTCTTTGCATTGATTTCTTAGGAAGGCTTTCTTATCTCTCCTTGCTCTTCTTCGGAACTCTGAATTCAGGTGGATATATCTTTCCTTTTCTCCTTTGCCTTTCACTTCTCTTCTTTTCTCAGCTATTTGTAAGACCTCCTCAGACAACCATTTTGCCTTTTTTTTTCTTGGGGATATTTTTGATCACAGCCTCCTATACAGTGTTACAAGCCGCCTCCATAGTTCTTCAGGCATTCTATCAGATCTAATCCCTTGAATCTATTTGTCACTTCCACTGTATAATCATAAGGGATTTGATTTAGGTCATAAATGAATGGTCTAGTGGTTTTCCCTACTTTCTTCAATATCAGTGTGAATTTGGCAATAAGGGTTCATAATCTGAGCTACAGTCAGCTCCCAGCCTTATTGTTGCTGATTGTATAGAGCTTCTCCATCTTTGGCTGCAGAGAATATAATCAATCTGATTTCAGTATTGACCATTCGGTGATGTCCATGTGTAGAGTCATCTCTTGTGTTGTTGCAAGAGGGTGTTTGCTATGACCAGTGCATTCTCTTTGCAAAATTCTATTAGCCTTTTCCCTGCTTCATTCTGTACTCCAAGGTTAAATTTGCCTGTTACTCCAGGTATTTTTAAATTTACTCAGTAAATCTTTAATCTAAGTTTCTGTTGATGGGTAGGGCTGTGTTCCCTCCCTGTAGTTTGGCCTCAGGCCAAAGGACAGTAGGGGTAATGGCAACCTCCCTGAAAAGGACTTATGCCAGCACTCCATTGCTCCCAGGACTGTTGCATTCAGTGCCCCAACCCCACAGCAGGCCATTGGAGACTCCTGGACAGTCACAGCAGGTCTGGCTCCATCCCTTGTGGGATCACTGTTCCTTTCTCCTGGGTCCTGGTGCACTGAAAGTTTTGTTTGTGCACACCAAGAGTCTGTTTCCCCAGTCCTGTGCAAGTTGTCTAATCAAGTCCCACTGGACTTCAAAGCCAAATTCCCTGTGTGTTCTCAGTCCCTTTGCTGGATCCCCAGGTTGGGAAATCTGTTGTTGGTCCTAGAACTTTCATAACAGTGTGAAAACTTCTTTGGTTTAATTGTTTTCCAGTTTGTGGGTCATCTGCTTGGTGGCTCTATGGAGGGGCTAATAACGACCTCCTCGAAGAGTTTTAGGGTTGAAAAACTCCAAGAGTCCAAGGGTTTTAGGATTGAAAATTTTTCTTTTTATTATTCAAATACTGTTGGCTGAAGGAGGGAAAAAAATAACAAGAAGTTAAAAGAGATGAAATGAAACAATAATGGTAGGAAAAAATCTTGTCAATAGAAAGGAAAAGACAAAGAGAAAGGCCCAAAGCACCTATGTGGATACTAAGCCTCCATTTTTAGCTTTCATAAACACAAATATATAGACAGTTAACAAAAGAAGAGCCTTGTAAATTTTTAAAACTGAGCACTAGCTTTTTGTACTAAATGCTATCATAAAATGCAAAACTGCAAAACAAAGGAGCAGTCTCATTAGAACAATTCCACACCTAATGCACATCTCTCTCATTCCAATCCTTAGCCTTGGCATCTTCATTTACATATTAATAAATATTCATCTGCTTTTAATATGCATATATCTTTCTCATATTATTACACTAAGTTTTTGGCTCCATTTAGAAAGAATTTATTTTGTTGTCAATGGCAGAAAACAATTTAGGAAACTGAACAGAGCAGGAAAAATGTTAAATCTAAGTATTGGAGTCAGTTATGGACTCATTAGTTTAATAACTCGTTTTCTCCAAACTTGAATAATTTGAACACATTAGGAATGATACAGCATTTTTAAAATGTGTGTTCTTAAAATGGTAAACACTGGATCTAGGATCTAAGTTTGTAGTTATTACTTATTTAAAATAAACAACCAAATTCCACTGAGATATGGTCTCATTTTCAGGAATGGTCTATTAACAGGCAGCAGTGAGCAAAACAATTAACTCTATCAGCGCATTAAAACCTAATGTGTAGACTCTGCATAGCAGCAAACACACATCCCACCATGGCCTATTAAGCAATCAGAAATGATTGCAGATAATTAGCTGGTGAACAGCTGCATAAACTCAAGTATCCCATTTTTTATCAGACATGGAGACTTCAGGTGGAAGGGAGGTCTGTCAGCTATGTCTTGAACCAGGCAGGAGTGTCACCATGAAACAAAATTAAGGACGACTCTAGGGCTGGTTGGCAGATGGCCACTTCAGATTGTCTTCTGCTGCTACTCCTAATGTTCAAGTGAATATAGTCTGTAAGTGAGAAGTATGGAAGCAGGAACACTATCAGGAACCAAAAAGCTCTTGTGAAATTGGAAATTAAAATAGGAGAACACAGAAATCAAGTTGTTAAGTTCTCTTAATGAGTGTATACCATTCGTACTTGTTTGTATTTTTAGTTCAGAGTTGATTTGCACATTCCCATATATCCCTTCCGGATGAGATTATATTTTGATATGTATCTAAATGGTGATATATACAGTAAACATATAGTTGCATTTGAATTAGTAAATGTACTGGCTAAGTATTTCTTTCTTTAAAAATGCAAAAAACACAGTTTCTTTTTTTTTTCTATCCCTTTTTTGACTAAAGAAAACATCCTGGATGGACCATGATGATTATCTTTAGGAATCTGAGGTACTGATATGAAAAAGTCATATTTATTCCATTCAAGTCCAGAAAACATAACTAAGAGACTTATGTTTAATAAAGACAAAATTTCAAAAATTAGAGTTCTTAAAATGGAAGTGAGTACACTGTAAGGTTCTTAGGTCCAGCCAGGAGTGTCATCAAATAAATTCAGCGTCTGATTCCTGCCAGAGTGGATGTGGTTAGAAGGACCTCAGGTTTTATCAAAGGTCCCCCCCACCCATTGTAAAATCCTAGACACTAGAGGAGATGGTACATTGTAAACTCCCATCTCTAGAGGAGATCATACAGCAATAAGTAAATGTATTATCATCAATGGTGCTAAACTTTTGGGTAATACTGGATGAATACTTGCATGAAAGGTTTTGTATCATGTGAAATTACATTTACACATGTTCACATGCTTTTTGGTTTTTGACACAAGTTTTCATTTTATTTATAGGCCTACTAAGGATAAAATGGATGGATAGATGGATAGATAATTAACATATAACTGAGAACCATGCATTTCACTCACAGAGAATTAGTTCTATCATATGGATATTACATTTATTTTCTCTCGAGTTATCCTCATTGATAAAAGCATTCATTCAACAGATGTTATTTCTGTACCTGTTGCTGTGCTAGGCTCAAAGTGCTGAAAATGTAGATGAAGAATATTGCCTCAAGATGTTTAAAGTCTTTGAAGGGAAGTGAGCCTTCAAAGCATCACTCACAGTTACAGTTCAGTGAGACAGAGATACAGGATACAAGGAGAAGATGGGGAAGCAATTCCCATGACAATCTGAAAGACACCAGGAGTAAGGCTGGGGATGGGGAGTGTGCCGGGCAGGGCGTAGGAGGAGGCTGTGGGCAGAGAGAAGCATTTGTAAAGGTCTATTTGGCCTGGAAAGAGGCTATTGATTATATATCTGAATGATGACTAGAACTAACACCCACTAAGCTGTGCTGTGCTTAGTTGCTCAGTTGTGTCCAACTCTTTGCAACCTCATGGACTGTATCCACCAGGCTCCTCTGTCCATGGGATTCTCCAGGCAAGAATACTGGATTGGTAGCTATTCCCTTCTCCAGGGGATCTTCCCAACCCAGGGATCAAACCCAGGTCTCCTGCATTGCTGGCAGATTCTTTACTAACTGGCAATTAGTCCCATGTTGTTCTCTCATTGAAAATTGTCAGTTGTTTTCATCCAACTTTCCTGAATGGTTTGCTATAACTACTGTCTGTCTCCTAGGACCAGTGCTCAGAAAAGTGCTAATAAAAATACGGATGTGTGCTGCAGCTGATACCCAATGTAGCCAAATAAATAAATAATTTTTAAAACTTTATTTAAAACAAAAATGGACTGCAACATCACCATCACCTTAGAACTTAATAAACGCTCCTGGATGGAGGCCCAGCTAGGTCTGCTTTAACAGTGCTCCAGGTAACCTGTCTATAAGGTTAAGTTTGGGAACCACTGTTGAGCAGAGTATCTGCATGTGTTTTAGAAAAATTTGTTAATCTTAATGTATTAGAATAAACGTAAAACTTTTTTTTTTTGAAGTGTGTTGTAACAGGTAAATTAATTTGAAGTGGAATGAGAATGTAAGGTTGAAAAAAACAGTGAATGGACTGGGAGTCAGGCCACCTGGTTACTAATTCCAGCCCTGCCACTAAATGGTAACAATAATCACCACCAAGTAATGTCCAACTGTGCCAAGATTCTGGACTTACCTTGAACCTCAGGGTTTTTCAGCCATAAAAACAAGGAGGTTATATAGGAAGATTTCTAAAACCCCTTTCCAAGTCTAGAATGTGGTTCTGAAGGAGTTGTAGCATTTGTTATTTGCATTATTGGGCTTCTGTGGTGACTTTAGAGGTAAAGAATCTGCCTGCCAATGCAGGAGATTCGGGTACAATCCCTGGATTGGAAGATCCCCAGAAGGAAACGGCAACCCACTCCAGTACTCTTGCCTGGAGAATCCCATGGACAGAGGAGCCTGGTGGACTATAGTCCATGGGGTTGCAAAGAGTTGGACATGACCCAGTGAGTAAACAACAACAACAAGTTTGGATTATTAAAAAGTTTAATCACGTCAGTCTCTTTGCAGATGATTTTAAATTGTTTTCTCCTCTTGTGTCTTTTGAAAGTAGTGCAGCCCTTGCTGTCTGCTATTTCTGGTCCATCATTTTTAAACCTTTTCTTTCTTCTTTCCTGCTTTTGGGTCAGTGGTCGGTTCACTACACAGTTATTTAAAGTAAGATCCTCTTTTATACATATTAAAACTTCCATGAAGACTCCTTGATGAAAACTACCCAATAGACTTTCAGAAGAAAACAAAACAAACATCCTTCATCTTAGAGTGTGAAATATTCTGTCTTGAATGTCAGGCAAACAATTCACAGAGGGTAGAAAATAAGAAGAAAATAATGTTTCACTTAAGATTTCACAAGCTAGAGACCCGGGGAAAAAGTTTAACCCTTCCCTTTGTATATGGTGCTTTAGAATATCCTTTCCTTCCTTCTTTCTTTCCTTCCATCCATCCATCTCTCCATCCATCCATCTTCTCTTGTGCTGATTTTCTTTCTGCTGAGCAGCTTTGGCACCAAATCTTGCATATATGAAAGTGCAGACTTCTAAAAACCAGAATTTGTTAAGCCCCCATAATGTTTAGCATAACACTCCAAACGAATAATTTCTCAATAAGAGCTTAAGGTATACAATTTTAAATTCTGTCTCAGTATAATCTTAGCACCAGTCAGTAAACTGGTTTTCTTTACAGTCTTTGGAGCTTCTCTCCAAAATATTTTCTCTGTATTTCTGTAAGGAGGTGCCTGGAGGAGGAAATGGCAACCCACTCCAGTATTCTTGCCTGGAGGATCCCACAGGGGATCCTGGACGGGGAGCCTGGTGGGCTACAGTCCATGGGGTCGCAAAGAGTCAGACACGACTTAGCAACTACACAGAAGGAGGTGCAGCTTCTGATGCACGTTTTGATTTGCTGCTTCACCTGCTCCCACTCCCTTTCTGATGTGATCTCTGACTGGGGAGCTGACATGGTGGCTCTCTCTTCTTTTCCATGGTGCAGGGTTTGGCAATCACCCCACTCCTAACACGTGTCTGGGTGATGCAGCTTCTGCTCAAGCGCCCTTGAGACCCACTGAAAGCATGCACTTGCTTGCTCTAAAACTTCAATAACCCTTCTCTGTCTTGAACAGGAATTAGAGCAGAATGCTCTTTTCAGCATCACTTTGCAGTCGAGTGTGCGTGCTAAGTCACTTCAGTCGTGTCTGACTCTTTGTGACCCTATGGACTATAGCCCGCCAGGCAGTCTTCTCACCTTTATGCCGGCCAGTCTTGAATCCCCAGATGGGTCTTACCTCCTGTTAGCTGATTGTCCGGCTTTTAAGAGGGACTGCATCAATAACACAAAAAGAAGCTGTCTCCAGAACTCTCTATTTTTGTTTTGGGAGTGAGCATAGATAATTCTGATCCCTGGTCAACTCCAGGGATATAAAATTGTGAAGGCTATCTGTTCTAAAAATACTGGAAGGTATTCATTTCGGGAGAGCACATTATCTCTGGAATGTGGGTCACCATCTAAGTCTCTCTTGGAGCCAATCTTAAATATTAGCAAGTCTTTCTGAATCGTTTCTCTGTGGATAATTGTTTTGTTATGGGTCATTTTTGAGCTACTTACTGTCATCATTATAGACACAGTATTCATCTAATTTTACTCCTTCAACTTGTGAAATAGTTCCGAGTCGTTAAAGGGACTCCGAAGAGCTCTGGTACCATAGTCCTTTATGTCTCAGTGCAGACAAGAATGCAGCGAGAGCAAAGTGGTGATTTATTAGAATAGAACTCTTGTGAGGCGGGTGAGAAATGCCAGGCCCTGAGAACTTACTGGCTACAGTTTTATAATCAAAGGAAAAGTGGGGAGGGGAAGAAGATATTCTTTGTCTTTCTTAAGTAGAAATGCTTCCATCATCAGCTCCTCCTTCAGGTTGAGCAGGGGAGTATTTTTGTCCCTCCACGGTCAAGCTAGGTCCACAAATTATTGTTTATCATGTGTGCAGAGAGCATGTCCTAGGGGTCATTAACTTACTGAGCTCACTGGGCAGATGTGGGTCTCACGCCACCACTGTTTTACTGTCTTGAGGCATGTCTCGTGCCTCTGTTTCACGGTTTTGTTGCTAAGCAAGCCTGCTTGGTTTTGTGGTTATCTCGAGTGATCATTAAATTACAGGGGTCTCCCATATTTTTTGTACTTATAATCCCCTAGTGGGATTAACTATTTAAACACGTGCTTTGTCCCTTCTGTTCCTATCACTTGTATTTATTCTCATTTTCCTCCAGCCCTTTCCCCTTTGTAACTGCAAGTGATGGTTGCTCAGTTGTTTCCGACTCTTTACGAGTGTCCCTTTTGTAAGGTAAGCATAGATCAACCAAAGGGATCCTCTCCTAAGAGCTTTCTTTAAAGCTCAGATCAATTCAGGGGCAGTTTGTTTGTTTCTGTTCAGGTAAATCCTGTGTATTTTCTTCCTATGAATAATCACAATTGCAACAAAATAATATATTGGGTACCTAATTGTTTAATGTCTGTCTTCCTTTTTAAAATGAACACTCCACCCGGGCACGGCTTTTCTCTTACTCATCACAGGATCCCCACCTCCTACGCCAGCAGCTTGAATATAGTAGTTGTTCCATAGAAGCTGTTGAATTAACAGGCTCCTATTACTTTATTAATTTTGCTGACTGCTCTTTGGCTGTTATTTTAATTCTAAAATGCAGTCCTTTGGCCTCCAAACTGACGGAAGGCTGCTTCCCTAATAAGCATGCTCTCTCCCTGTAGGCAAATCAACATGTGAATAAAGCCTTTGAAATACAAATTACTATGGAAACAGCCCGAGGTTTGGGTTTGGACGTGGAGTGCTGAGGCTGCCCTTCTCACGCTGGAGGGAGCAGGAGTCACAAGCGAATCCTGGCTCCCTGGTCTCCCCACTTTCTCACAGACGCCCCCACCACGCCCACCATCTGCTGGTACGTTCTCTGTTCAGGTGGGTTACAGTACAATTGATTGTGATTAGAGTACTTAATCTATTCACTATCACAGATTAAGTTCTTGCTTGATTGTGTTACAGCTTCATCCATTTACCCTGATTAGATTGTTACTGGAAATACAGGGATACTATCAAGCTGCCGCCACAGTCAGATTCCTCAGGGTGTCACCACATAATCTTTTTGGCTGTTCCTTAGGGTAGGTCATTTCCACAGATAACTAATCTCATCCATTACATTTTAAATCTTCCTGAGTTTATTCTTGGAGGAAGACTTTATCTCACTCCTCCGGGTGACCCTCCTGCCCTCTCCAGGACTAGCCACCCCTGGCAAATAACTTGGGACTTGTGGAGGCCACAAACCACTCTCCTCTTTCTTCCTCTCCTTCTGTCTGTTCCTCGTCTCAGACAAGTGGTGGCGGAGAGTTACAAATAGTTCCCAACAAACGTGAGAGGGCTTTTCATGAAGTTTTCACCCAAAGGCCTTGGATGGAACTTTCTGTCACTGCCTTGCATATATTGGATGGGCAGAGCAGGCAGAGGAGAGTTTGTTAAAAATAATGACAGGAAGTTCCTCACTGCTCAGTGTTACATATTTAAAACAACAACACAGTTTATATCCAACCACTTACATTCAAGCTCACTTTTTCCAGGGTGAAGCGGGATCAGGAAATAGTTGTAAACACACCTCCCTCCAGCTTTCTGGCTATGGTGACCCCAGGTCAGAGGCAGAGGCTTAGCAATGTCACAGTTTGAGGCCATCTGGCTCAGCAGACTTGTTCTTTTAGAAAGTCAATACACAGTGGAGTAGGGTATGTTTATTTGTGTATTTGACTTTATAGAAATGTCTCCTTTGTATGAGCAGTGGAGAAATTTCTCTTGGTATTCACAGAAACCAGAGACTTCCCTATGATTCCTCCAGAAATATTATATATAGTTTAGGAAGGTATTGTCTAAAAAAAAATTTTTTTTTCCAAAAGATTCAATATAGTATGAAGAATCCCATTGTAAATATTACTTAGGGACTGAAGTTATTTTAGTCTGTGTGTGATGGTTATATTGGGCTTATATTTCTCACATGATTTGCTAAATTATTTCATAGCTTGGAAGTCCTCGTTCTTCAGCATTTCAGATATCTCTTCCATTTGTACAGTCAGGTTCCTTCCCATGCTCTGTCTTCAGGTCTACATCTAATTGCTTGCAAAGACAAATGAGAGTCACAAGTTTATAAGGTTAAATGTACACAAAATTCATTTTAACTTTATTTCTTCATGCTGCACTCATCTACAGAAAATGCAATCTCTTGACACATAACCTAAAAAAATTTACTTGAAAAGGAAAAACAGGACTACAAATTACTACACATTTTTAAAATTCAAAAGTAGCTTTTCTGACATAAAACATCATCATTCTTAAAAGGCTTCACATTATTCTCTCCATCTAAATGAGTGACCATGGCATGTACATTTTGGAGATGAGTTAATTCTTAGCACACCCCCAGCTACCTCACTAACAGACTTAAAAACATCTTTATTTTGAACCTGTGTATCCAACAGCCATGCAGAAGTATAGAACACCATGGCATAAGCAAAACATGCATGTGGGGAGATAAAATACAGCTTCCCAAGTACAGCTACTAAATTTCCACATCTTATTTTTGGGGTGAACTCCTACCACCTTAATACAAAAGGATAAAATTATCAGCCTATTTACTCTCTATGTGCTGTTTTCATTATAACTGTGTTGCTCCAGACTTTGGGAGGAAACAGCAGAAATAAGAGGTAGGGAGAGAGGTTCTTGGTATCACACTGATAAAAGCAAGACAACACAAAGAAATACAGGAAACCACAAACAGCAGAGATCAAGAATTCAAAATGTAAGGAGCTTCCTGTCTCACTCAATTTTTAAGTCATCTGTTTATTATAGCCTAGAATAGGAATCTAGATTCATAATGATGACACTGAGTAATAAATTCAGTAAACATGTAACAACAGATGACATATACACAGCATAATTTATATTCAGTTCCCGCCACATTTTTTAGCATAGAGTGTAGGAGTTCAGCTACTGTATGTTGAATACTACTGTGAAAATAAACACGGAAACACAGTGGAGATTAGGTATATTGTATTGTGATATTTTTTATGGGACCATTTCAAGAGAATAGCATAAGAAACTTTAAAGATATCAAGGATAAAGCAAGGGAGCTGGTAACTGAGTTTAAAAAGGGATGAAAAGCCATTAAAGATTTATAGGAAAAGGTCGAGAATACAGAGCTTTAAAAAATGCAGAAGTAACATAGTGTAGCAGCAAAATCCTAGATCATCTGAAACCACAGATTAAAGATTTAAGGAGGCTGTAAAGGAGACAGAGGTAGTATTTGATATAGAAAATTATTAAGATATAAATAAGAATCTCATCATAGGCAGGACTCTGGTAAGGGCGCGTATTAGACATGTTCAAGGGTGCGTGACA
The DNA here is from genome assembly GCA_024291935.2 of Okapia johnstoni. NCBI lineage: Eukaryota > Metazoa > Chordata > Mammalia > Artiodactyla > Giraffidae > Okapia > Okapia johnstoni. The sequence goes on from CM044327.1 coordinate 6,002,499, forward strand.
GATGGAAAGGCAGAGGAGGAAATGGAAGCTTTGAGTCAAGGATATCTTAACTACGGGGGTCCTTGGGAGCAAAATAAAAGTAGGAATTTTGGAGGAAAAAGAGCAAAGCCAAACTTCTGTCTAGCATAACTAGAAAGGAGACTGCATTCTTTAAAGAATGAAGAATGAATTGACATAAAAGTTCAAGAAGATGACAGATTCAACCTAAAGAATAAAAGAAGTTGATAGGCTAGGTTTAAGACCATATATATTTATATACATATATATATATATATATTTGCTATAATTAGATGTAATTAATCATATAAATACTGTCATCACAATTACACTGGGAGATCCAAATTCAGGCTTAATTGCTCCAATGAAGGAATTAAGTATTTAATGAGTTAAGAGTGAGAAATATTTTGAAAATTGTGGAGAAATGTACTAAGAAAGGGAGCTGTGCATTGAGAAGAAGGATAATTTTAAGATGGCCCAAGTGGCATCTTGTTATTGGTGGCTCAGCTCAGCCTTCAGGTGTGGATGACTCAGCTTTTAATAAGGACACTTCTACCGCCCTTCTAATTACTCCATATTCACTTTGACAAAATTTTGAGGATGCACTGCAGTCACTTTTACCCACTGGAATCATTTTTCCAGATCTTCTCATTAATTATAAAAATAGAAATCATTGTCCTTGTTGTTTTACAATAAATATTCAAGCAACCAAAGTTTTAAAATATAACCTGGCAATTTAAGTGATTCATTACATCAGCATAATGCTTGAGACATTCTGATTAACAGAAAACTTGAAATATTCCAGCTTGTGCTTCATCAGCTAGCGTTTCTCATGATGTACTCTGCATATAAGTTAAATAAGCAGGGTGACAATATACAGCCTTGACATACTCGTTTTCCTATTTGGAACCAGTCTGTTGTTCCATGTCCAGTTCTAACTGTTGCTTCCTGACCTGGATATAGTTTTCTCAAGAGGCAGGTCAGGTGGTCTGGTATGCCCATCTCTTGAAGAATTTTCCACAGTTTATTGTGATAAAGCAGAAATAGAGGTTTTTCTGGAACTCTCTTGCTTTTTCGATGATCCAGCAGAGGTTGGCAATTTCATCTCTGCTTCCTCTGCCTTTTCTAAAACCAGCTTGAACATCTGGAAGTTCACGGTGCACTTATTGCTGAAGCCTGGCTTGGAGAATTTTGAGAATTACTTTAGTAGCGTGTGAGATGAGTGCAACTGTGCAGTAGTTTGAGCATTCTTTGGCATTGCCTTTCTTTGGGATTGGAATGAAAACTGACCTTTTCCAGTCCTGTGGCCACTGCTGACTTCTCCAAATTTGCTGGCATATTGAGTGCAGCATTTTCACAGCATTATCTTTGAGGATTTGAAATAGCTCAACTGGAATTCCATCACCTCCACTAGCTTTGTTTGTAGTGATGCTTCCTAAGGCCTGCTTGACTTCACATTCCAGGATGTCTGGCTCTAGGTGAGTGATCACACCATCGTGATTATCTGGGTCATGAAGATCTTTTTTGTACAGTTCTTCTGTGTATTCTCACCACCTCTTTTTAATATCTTCTGCTTCTGTGAGGTCCCTACCACTTCTGTCCTTTATTGAGCCCATCTTTGCATGAAATGTTCCCTTGGTATCTCTAATTTTCTTGAAGGGATTGCTAGTCTTTCCCATTCTATTTTTTCCTCTATTTCTTTGCACTGATCACTGAAGAAGGCTTTCTTATCTCTCCTTGCTATTCTCTGGAATTCCACATTCAATTGGGTATATCTTTCTTTTTCTCCTTTGCTTCTTGCTTCTTTCTTTTCAGAGCTGTTTGTAAGACCTCCTCAGACAGCCATTTTGCTTTTTTGCATTTCTTTTTCTTGGGGAAGGTCTTGATCCCTGTCTCCTGTATAATGTCATGAACCTCCATCCATAGTTCATCAGGCACTCTGTCTATCAGATTTAGTCCCTTAAATCTATTTCTCACTTCCACTGTATAATCATAAGGGACTTGATTTAGGTCATACCTGAATGGTCTAGTGGTTTTCCCCACTTTCTTCAGTTTAAGCCTTCAAATTAAGAAGTGCTTAGATGTTAAAAAATTTTAACTTACAATTAACAAAATAAAGTTAATACAGATAAAGACAGAGAATGAGAGAGAAGAGATATTTTTAAAAGTGATGAAGATTTTAAATATATGGTGATCTTTATCATATCTTTATGAATCGTCAGATTTAGAACTACAGTGAATTTCAAGCAGAACAAATAAGTAAAAATAAATCCACACATAGACACATTATTTGGATAATTAATGACACCAAAGATAAAGAGTTCCAAAAACTTTCCTGAGAAAATAAATTGCACACAAAGTCAGGAAAATTAGACAACAGAATTAACTCTCAACAGCAACTATTGAAGCTAGACACAGTATAATTAATTCTTCCAAGAGGAAATAGCTATCAATTAACAATTGAGTACCTAGCAAAATTCAATAATGAGAATGAAATTAAAAACATTTTCAGACTTAATTTGAGGGAGATATTCAGCATACATCTTCATCAAAGGGGTTTCTTTTCCTTTCCCTTTATCCATTTCTCATTTTTTAAAACATGTAGTACAATAATGTGGTTTAAAATTCCAAATTCAAAAGGATATAGCATTAGAATCTGCTGATTCTCAGCAAATCATTTCTCCCAAGGACAGTCATCATGTATTTGGAATGTGTATGTTCTATGTGTGTGTATCTTTAAAAAGATACTTTATAGATATATGAGCAAATGTACATACATTATTTCTGCTCCTACATTTTGATGAGCCTCTGTAATATTTCATGATAGATGAGGATTGGACGATGCTCAGTTGTGTCCAACTTTTTGTGGCCCCGCGGACTGTTTCTCTATCCATGGAATTCTCCAAGCAAGAATACTGGGGTGGGTTGCCATTTCCTCCTTCAGAGGATCATCCCGACCCATGGATCGAACTTGAGTCTCTTGCATCTCCTTCATTGGCAGGTGGATTCTTTACCACGAGCCACCTGGGAAGCCCATAATATTCCATGATAGGGTTTTGTACAGTCCATTTATTAGTAATATACATGAAGGCTGCAATAAGTCACCTTTCACATAAATACAAGTGGAAATACATGTAAGACAAATTTCTTTAGGTAGAATTATTAGATCTAAAGTGTATTCCAATGCAGCCTATCTTGCATCTATTTACCTCTCTACTGGAAAAAAAAAAATGACAACTGCTTCTGCATCCCCATCAAAATAGTTTTCAAACAGGTTGATCGTTGCCAAACTGATAGACGAGCTTACTTTTAATTTGCATTTCTTTTATGATCTGTAATGCCCAGCACACTTTCATGTTTGAAATTTATATTTTCTTTTAGGTGAGTTTTTATACCCATCTTCTATATTTGTAATTTTGGAAATTTACTTTTGATTTAAGGGCAGGCTTTATCTAAACTCAGTTAGCCCATGGTGTTGTTATGGGTTGAAAAAAGATTCTTCAATATTTTATGTCTCTTTTTTCATTGTATATAATGCTTTTATACATGCAGGAAATTTTAATATATTTAAATAGAATACTTAAAAAAATTTTATGACCTTTGCTTTTGTGTCATATTTAGAAAGCCTTTACCTTTTAGATAATACAGTTTTATTACTTATGCCAGTATTTTATCAATTTAGAATCTGTTCCTATGTAGGTCAGTTGATATAATGATCTTTCACAGCATCACTTATTTATTAGTCATCATTTTTTTAATTGAAATACTATGACCACATAATACATTTCCACATATTTTAGAATATTTCTGGAGTTTTTATTCTATTTTCATGATGTTAATATTTATTCATGCTTTAATATAGAAAAGTTAATGATTTTACCATTGACATGTTCTTATTTTTCCAATAAAATTTTGAATTTACTTTGTTAGTTCTAAAGCTTGTTTTTTGTGAGTGTAGTAAATAATTATTGTTGAAAAATCTGAATCTCTTACAGTTATTACATTTTGTTTCTCCCAGATAAATTATAGAATTATCTTATTAAGATTTTTCTCCAAAGAAGCCTTTTCAGATTCTGACTGTATCAAATGACATTCTAGTTTAATTTAGAAATAATTGACATTTTTACAACAGGGAAATTTCCTTTCCAAGAACTTGGTATTTGTTATGTCTCTCTATTTAATCAAGTTTACATTTGTTTTTCTTCAGTTGCATTTTATAGTTTTATTCAAAAGTACCCATTAATAAAATTTGCTAAGCTAACTATGGATGCTTTTGACTGCATAAAAAGGGTCAAGCCATTCTCTCCTATTCTGAATATATATGTCATTTTTTTTTTATCTTATGAGAATAGTTAGGATATCTTTGAATGGCAAAAAGAAGAATTAAGGGAGGAATTATCTATCTGGATAAAAAAATCACAACTCCTTCACTCCTCATACCAAACTAAATTCCAGACGGATCAAAGATTTTAAATATTGAAAAATAAATATATTAAAGCTAAATTTTAAAAGTTTGCCCAATTGTTTTTATAAACTTGTCATGGAAAGATCTTTCTAATCATGATAAACAAAGAAAAGCAAGGAAAAATTTACATAAATACATATCTATTCTTTATAAAACTATGTCTTGAGAAAGAAAGGCTGAAGACAAATGGTCCTCCCTATCTGTAGAGATCTCAGTCTTTAGTTCAATTCCGACAACGTTTCTAGTCAACCAAGACCTAAAATTAATGAACTTACTACTTTCTCACTTTGCTCACTCATGCACCCATATCGCTGTTCTTATCCGATTGAGTTCATGGTCAATGCTGATAATCATTTTGCCTGCTTGGTTAAATTATAATCCTGGGTAAATTCATCTGTCTGTCAGGCATCAGTCTCTCTGAATCTAAATGTGATGGGATTTCAGTCACACTGCAAGTCTCACTTTCAGCCTGCAGTAACTAACTTTAATAACAAGTGGGCTCTGAACGCCTTCCAGCAGTCGTGGTCCCTTCTCTTCCAACCTGGATGTCTCCTCTTTTCTCCTCAAACATCAAACCTCTGACCATCTCCTTCCACAGCCTACCTGTCATCTAATTACTTTATTCCCTTGGCACTGAAGAAAGAAAAACAGAAGAGAACTTCCACAAGCTTCCTTTGCCACATCAGACCACCTACCTTCATTGAGCAGCTTAAGTCTTATTAGCTTGCCTCTTCCAGAAAAATTCTTCTTCTATGCCAGTTAATTAACAGTATTTTTCCATTTTGTAGAGAAGTCTGATGATTGGAAAATCCCTTATAACCAGTAAGTTGGGAGAAAAACCTTTATTTTGATCAGACCTTTTCTAAAATTTTATTATTTCACTATAAGCGCAATTAATTCAGATACTCGAGACCTCTGGTAGATTAATTCATTAGACATCATGCTGTATGAACACAAAGTTAAACTGTTAGTAGCTTTTTGGGTCCACGTATTGCCTTCAGCATTACCTTCCTCAGAAAAATATTTGAGGGACAATATTGACCTCTTAAATGTTGATATATTTCCAATGTGATTTCCTAGAAGCATCTATGAAGCCAATTTACAATTATTTTCCCCCTAATGGAATTACAAAATGAGCCCAATATGAAGAATTCCATAAGTCTCAGCAAATGTCTTGAAAGCTGACTTTTTATATTTGACCCTCTGGAAATAGAGTGTGTCTCCTTTCTATAGAGGCCACAAGGACAGCCTGTACTCATCCAACAGCAGGTGACTCTGATGGATGAACCTGGTGCACGAAAGGGTCGGAAGCAAAACGATAAATGAGTTTCAGGGAGACTCTGCCTTTATTCTGAGACTGTAGGAGAACTCTTCAGCTGTACCCGAGAATGTGCGTACTACACTGAATAATTGTGTAGTCAAGGAGAGAGGTGTGTGTGTGTGTGTATGTGTATGCACGCTTCATGCCCTACTCAGCTCCTTCATTCTTCAAGAGTAGTCTCTGATAATTACTTTGGCATTCTTTCCACGAGAGCAAAATTTCAGTGGCAATATCAAGCTGATTGCTTTTTGCTCTTCTGTGAATAGCAACCCTGACCAATCTATTTCAAAGGACAGCACTCCAGGCATACCACACGATGCAAATGTAATGTGGCAATTTGATTTTCAAGGAGCACTTCATAGGAAGCATGGCTAAGCAAGCAGCAAAACAGTCAGCTCTCGAAAATGTGCTTTATCCAACCCAGTGAAGAATCCCAGAGTAAGGGAACCCTCTCAACTTTCCGCAAAACCGATCATACCCCAAAGATTGAAACTGTCTCGTTATTTGTGATCTTTAGCTCATAAGTGGCAGTCTTTGCCTTCTCTGAGCATGATTGGACGCTCTTAGACATGCTGAGCGCCCTCGAACTCCACTCAAGAGCTCTGTGACCGGGTTCTCTTTCCCATTCCCAGAGATGTCAAAGCGGTGAACATACATCATACACCACATTCAAGACTGAGACAATAAACAGAACTCTGTGGAGGTATCAGAGTTCCCCGTACAGGCTGTAAAATACTAAAAATGAGACAGGCTATTTTGAATTATCACACAGAATCTAGAGGCAAGAAAGAACCCTACCAGAACAAAGCAGGACTTAATTTCTAATTAAGGAGTCCTTCTTCCCCTACTCCATAAACCACCATGGGGTGTGTAGATCAGTAGCTGTCACTCCAAGACCAACTCTTTGAGTAAATTCTGACTCCTTGCCTTAAAAATCAGAATAATCTCCTCTGGATCAGTCAGATGCTTGCATCTTCCTTTCCACAGATCCTAATCAAAGCTCAGGTCCAGATATGAGTCTTCTCATGCTTGAATCGCTGTCAGTTTTCTCCACCATGAAAACCATCTCTCTGGTCTGTCAGTGTTGCGTGGTTCCTCAACAGCCTCCTGGCTTCCCTGCGAACTTGTATCAGGTTCCATGGCAGTTTGATCAGCTTCCTTGCTTAGTCAGAGCAGTCATCTGACCACGCTCTGGTAGCTGCCTCTGGGGTTATGGCAGCAGTTTTCACATATGTTGTTCTCAGGACCCCCAAACACTCTTAAACATTCCTGAGAATCACAATGTAGATGTTTGTTATATCTATTAATATTTACCATATTGAAACTTAAAATGGAGACGTTGCAACCATCTATTTGTTAAGTGAAAAATATTTAAGCCATCACATGCTAACAAAATATTTTGTGAAAAATAACTAGATTTTCAAAACAGAAATGCGTATAATGAGAAAAGTGATAAATCGCTTTACATTTTTGCAAAGCTCTTTAATGGTTGGCTTAGAGAAAGGGTGTTGGATTCTCATTTCTGCTTCTGAACTCGCATTGCAATATGTTCTTTTAATTGATGTTCCAAGAGAAACTGTGGCCTCACACAGCTATGTCCTTGGAAAAGGGAAGAGTATTTTAATTGCTTTGCTTCAGCTAATTTTGAATTTTTTTTTTGATGGTGTTTATTTTTTTTTAAATAGTTTATTTTCTATTTTTTAACTTTACAATATTGTATTTGTTTTGCCATACATTGACATGAATTTTCTTCTTTGATAAAACACCAAATCTTGACAAGTGGTAATTTCTTAAATGCTGCATGCAATAGAGAAACTAAAACCATACCAATGAACTTCTTTTACTCCATTACCCTGAAATCCATTGGCTTATCTCATTGTTGAATGAATCTTTTACCCATGCATAGTATTGTAAAATTATGTGTTAGTCATCTGGAAAATACTGAATAACTGATTTATGCAGCTCTTACAAATATTGATGATTTAATTAATGATATCAAAAATAATATTTATTATTATAACTACTTATTTCACAAGAAAAGTCAAGTAGTGAGAAGCTGTTAAATCTCATAGTTGTGAAGGTAAGTATTCCAAAATTTAATTTTCACGTAAAAACTCAAATGTTATCACTGATAACTCATACTGACAATTATTTTTTTTTTTTACTTTACTCATTTTCAATGTAATATCTGCCAAATACCCAGATCTGTATAACTATAGTTTATCTACTAATCGTCTGTTAAAATAAAACTCTTGTTGTTGCTGTTCAGTTGTTGAGTCATGTCCAACTCTTTGCGACCCCATGGACTGCAGTACACCAGGCTTCTTTGTCATTCACTATCTCCCGGAGCTTGCTTAAACTGAAGTTCATTGAGTCAGTGATGCCATCCAACCATCTCATCCTCTGTCGTCCTCTTCTCCTCCTGCCTTCAATCTTTCTCAGCATCAAGATCTTTTCCAATGAGTCAGCTCTTTGCATCGGGTGGCCAAAGTATTGGAGCTTCAGCATCAGTCCTTTCAATGAATTTCAGGACTGATTTCCTTTAGGATTGACTAGTTGGATCTTCTTGCAGTCCAGGGGACTCTCAAGAGTCTTCTCCAACACCACAGTTCAAAAGCATCAATACTTCAGTGCTCAGCCTTCTTTATAGTCCAACTCTCACATCCATACATGACTGCTGGAAAAACTGGTGTATTGCAAAAACATTGGCCAGTTTTAGCTCAAAACTCAATCACAGTATTTCCCCCATGATAACATTGCACTTCACTATTAAGCTGACATACTCTATGGGTAATTCCTGTTTTGTCAGACTATGTTAAAAAAACGACATATATTCAAGGGTTGACATTTAATAAAAATACTGTTTTTTGCCTCATCAAGGGCATTCTTAGGAGAAACTGACATTTTTTTTTCTTTAGCCACAAGTGTTTGATGGTGAAAAATAGGATGACAACCTGCATGGTTTGGCACCACTGTGTTTATGCTAATATGCGAGCCATTTTACCCATCATTGCCAGCGTCAGCACAGCGGAAAAGGCAAGCAATGCCTTAATATTATCGTGACAAGTGCTAAGACTTCATGGACCATGTGGGACTGTCTCAGGAACCCTCAGGGCCCATGTGCCATGCCTGAAGTGCTGGCCTGATACAGGACATGCCCAGCGCAGGTTGCACATTAAAAGAATGGAAAGAGTTTTTAAATACTTGTGCTCAGGTTCCAAGTCAGGCCATTTAAATCACAGCTGTTGAGAGTGGGGCTCAGTATTTTTTTAAAAGCTTCCTAGGTGTTTCTATGTCAGTAAAGTTGAGAAACTTTGGTCTCAGTGGTATATGAACCTGTTTTCAAGTGTTTTGTTCCTATTTTAAATTTTATTATTCTGGCTTTTCCCAAGTTCTTTGATGTGCTAAGAATACTTACCATTCTTCCATCTCATTCAAATCTTAAAGTCTGTAAGAAAACTTTTTAGACTTTAAACAAAGAAGACGATAAAGCATTAATGAACTATCACCTAGTTTGTGCAATTAATTGGCCTTTTTTTTTCTTTTTACTGTATTCCATTGCTTTTTTTTAAAAGACAAGTATCAAAATAAAAAGCTTATCTCCCATTTTTTCTTAAAAAATAATCAGGGGACTAAGTTAGAGTAGGTATAGTTTTAAATCATTCTCTTGTAATTACTCCCATAATGGGAATGATGATCAAAACGCTGTTCTCTCAGAGTAAAAGTATTTGAATCACAAAGATTGCAATCCCCTCCCTGTACTAGACCTAGAGAAGTATCAGTGCAATTTTAAAACATGTCTAACAATGCATACATTTTAAAATGTTCCTTCTTGGTTCATCACAGTACTTTATCTTGAAGCCATTTGGTTTATTGAGAATTTATTCTATTCTTTGTATTTTAAAATGATTATTGATTGCTATATGAACTTGTTCGTGGTAAATAATCCACATGGTGTGTTTTTTTTTTTTTTGCATTTACTGATAAGCCAAGAAAATCATATTGCGATGTATTAAATTCCTTCTTATACACAGAACTTTTCTCGATTTTGAATTCCACTGGATAGACTATTCTGGAATCAGTGGACAGAGTTAAGCCTGTTGATATAAATTATGTGATAGCTCTCTATAAGGGACAGGATTTCCTGATAAATATTAGACCATAAAGCAAAGGGTAGCAGAATTATAAAAATAAGTTTTCTGCTTATAACATTTTTTCCTATGAAAAAATACAAAATCCTTTTAAAGATAACTTATAATTTTTTATGCTAACCCTCCCACACCTGAGCACACTTTTCTTTTTCTTTCTTTCAAAAATAAAACAAGTCAAGAAAGTCTTAGCTGACCAGTGACACCAAGGGAGCTAATGGCAAAAATCCATGGATGCAGTCTGTGGGCACTAGCCCTCTAGCCTGGTTGGTAAAACTGTTCACAAAATGTCATTTGAACACTTTACTAGATGGAACTTAAGATGAGACAAGGAGGGGAAAAAGTATTTTTCTCCCTTCATATGGGCTGTAGTTCTGAGCTGTTATCAAGCTGTCTCATATTCCACCAAAGAGTGACTGATAGAGTCCGAACGAGAAGGAAAGAATTCCTCCAAGAGAAGAGGATAATGATTTTTTAAGAGTATATCAGGAGATTGATGACAGAGAGAGGACTTTCAGGCAGGCAAAGGAAATGGCTGGAAATAAACGTCTCGAGCTGTGCTAGTTTTCCGCCGTTGCTTTCAGAGCTGCCACAGGGAACAGCTTCACAGCTTTATTGACCATGAAGCCAGTAACATTTCCATTAAAATTTGCTAAATTAACTCTCTGGATGCTTGTGGACAAAGAGCAAATGGTCAGGCCTGAGGTTTCACTCACCTAACAATATTCGCTCTTCTTTTATTTATTATTATTAGTTTCATTCTCCTTTAAATGATCACTATTTCAAATAAATTATTTAAGTTATTTATTTAAACTATCAGTACATCAAACTTGTATGAAACAGGGAAGGAATATGAAATCCTATGCTCCCTTCATGGACCACGTTTACCTTGGATTGTGGTCCCAGGCTCTCTGTTCTCCTGCGGGACCCCTGAGATGGGACTCCACGCAGGGGGAGTGTGAGCTCCCTACACTTTTATCTGCCAAGTGCCTAGTAGCATTATCTGCATATAATTTTGTATCTTGTTGTCTTTTCTTCCTTGCAGAGTATCACCCAATGATTCATTAACTTCTCAGATTGTTTGGTTACTGTCTGTTTCAGTCGTTTCTACTAATTTAATTTTTCACCTCTGCTTTCAGTGTTAACTGAGAAATTTTGATGTTTACTTTGTTTGACTTCCCTTATGCTACAGATGTCTTATTTGAAATATCTTGGCTTATTTCCATTTTTATAATCCCCTTTCCCCCTCTCTGCCACTTCTTTTCCTGTTCCTTGATTCTCATCCTTATTTCAAAATTATAGGAAAGGGTCATAGATCTCTAACCATTATTCACTGTATACGATGTCTCAGGTGTAGATCTTTCTTGCAGTCTTACTCTGAGACAGGAATTATCGTTTCCCCCAGTTTGCTGATATTGAAACTCAAGCTTAGAAAGAACACCTGAATTGATGAGTTTGGTAGGTGTCAGAGTCATGGGTGGACTCAAGCTACGCTGCCTTTCCCTGCAGAATGAGATTCTTAACCACTCTGCCTGTGAATCTATCCCTAACCATTGCCACAGAGTGTCCTTTAAAAAAGGAGGTTAATATTAGTTATTAACTAACATAGATGTTAACCTCGAAAGAATTAGAATGTATTCCAAACAGCAGAAGCGTCCCTTAATGGTCCTGTACATGGCTGTGATCTGTAGATTTATCCAAAGCCATCTTGGAGTCATTTGTGTTTTCACACTTTGCATCTCACAGAGCAGAATTTTCAGAAGTTTGTTGTTCACTCCGTTAAGTGCTCCTCCTTTTAGACCTCTAAAAGTTCTGCGTTCATCACTCCTTTCAGCGTAACGATGGCTCTCCGGGTTGCTGCCTTCGTCTGGGCTCACTCCCTGCCCCTCTTCTTGCATTATTGGCATCTGTCATATCTCATCTCAGCTTTGACTTTCGGAGTTGTAATTCAGTCAGCACTGTTGTCTCCACTTCTTCTTGATGTCTCTAATTGCCCTCCTTTGGATTCTTTCCCCATCAACTGTATTCTTCCGAAAGTACAGATCAAACAGATTTCACAAATTATTTCTGATATGAAAGCTTTGTTTGGGAACTACTGTGAGGGATGGATTAAAAAGGGAGTTACATCTAAAAGTCTCAAAGCTCTTGCCATAATTAAGAGGTGATGAGGCCTTGCTGGGGCACGGGGGAGGCAGGGGGCGGGGGTGGGGTGGAGTTTATTAGTAAAGGAACCCTCTTGGCTTAGCCCACTCTGTGGCCTTGGCAAACACTGAAGGTCTTTGTGTCTTAATCCTTTTACTTCCAAGAGGAAAGCTGTAATGATTACCTTTCCTTATTGTTTGGAGCATTAGAGGAAACACATTCATTTAGATTTAAAGGAAGTACTCCAAAAGTTGTAGTTATTACAATCTAGATTAGGAGCAATTATGTTAAAAAAGGAGATAAGAATGAAAAGACCTCGAAGATGTTCATCCTCAGAGACTGGGATAAGATTAATATACCTTGAGTTATTTCTGGCCTTTGAGATTTCTGGCTTGTTCCTAACCTGCCACAATATATGGGATTTTGATTCTCATTTGGAAAAACTACTGTTTTTTTTAAAGCTATAGTTTTGATAACACCGGCCTATTATTTGTCAGTTAACTGTGCCATGTACACATTTCTATGTGTAAGAAGGTAGTGAAGGGGGGTAGTGACTGGAGAAACTGAGAGTTTGGCAAAGGGGTAGGAGGAAGACAGACAGGAGTAAAGGGGGGGTTGGGTTTGTTTGTTTGTTTTTGTTTTGATTCATAGCTTACACTTGGGTTTGCTCCGGGGTGTTTTTAAGTAGTGTACAGATTTCCTGCTGATTATTGATTCTGCTTTATAATACCTATATTTTATCATAGTTTGTTGCCTAAAGTTGCGTAAGTAAGTGACAGATTTCTTTAAAGTGTTTGCTCTCCATTGATTCCTATTATATTGTGGCTTAATTCACAGATGCTTCAGGGAGGACCTCTGTTCATTGCTCAGGTTCAAGGCCCCAGCCATTTATCCTTCCCTAGATTATTCTTGCCCTAAGGAGAGGCTTTGCCAATAGAGCAGCAGGGTAAAGTCTTACATTATAAACAACAGTATGATTTAAAATTTGCATTTCTCCCTGTCAGTACTCATGCTTCCAGCTTACAGTGATGTACCTTGTCAAATTTCTGTAATACATTCTATTGCCATTAAAAAAATATATATTAGAAGGACTAACACCAAGTATGTACTTTCTACAGTAAGATTTCAATACCTGGATGCTTTCCATTCTTGCCTCCTCCCACCTCCTGTATCCTTCCTGTAGATTCTGTAAACTACATGCTCTGTATTCTCTTTCATCTTCCAAGTATCTGACATTGAAATTATACCTAGGGTTCACTTGCTGGTGTAGAACATCCTTCTGTGTGTTTTCATCAGGGCTTTTAACATGTATTCTGAAAAATTTACACAACCTGACTTCACTGTTCTGTTTCCTCCCACAGTTCAACTGACCACTACATTACACAATCTAGTCCTTCCTATTTTCCTTAAACACTCTATAAAGTTCCCTCAGTACTCTTAACTGAGCCTTGGAATCTAAAACTCTTACTTTTTGTTTTAAAAAGTTGGCTTCCCAGAATTTTTAATTCAAGAATTCTTGTCCATTTTTAATTGACTTTATCAGAGCTAATTTGAACCTTGTTTCGGGTGAAGTTCGTGTGTGTGCGTGCCAAGTTGCTTTAGTTGTATCCAACTCGGCAACCCCATGCGCTGCAGCCCGCCAGGCTCCTCTGTCCACGGAGTTCTCCAGGCAGGGATATGGAGCGGGTTGCCATGCCCTCCCCCAGGGGATCTCCCTGACCTTTCCTTAATTAGTACACTGAGCACATGTATTTATTTCCTGACTTGCTCTTGCCATTCAGGCCTTGAAAGTTTTGGTTGCATTTATTTGGGTTGCATTTATTAAGTATTGTCTCAAGAAACACCAGTCAGAAGTCTTGGATTTGATTCTTCAGTCTATTAACCAGAATGGACCATCAGCCTCTCCAGCGATGGGGTACTTTTTTTTTCTGTGCCACTGAAATCCTTCCAGCCAAATGGCTACAGTTCCCTGTGTCTGCTCTATAATCATCTGATACATTTGTTTTGGTAGGGAAATCACATCCTGAAGATTTCACAATGATTGTTAATTCAGGTCATTTATAATTCCACAGTTCCTTCTACTACATACCTCTATTTCAGAATTCCCTTCCTTAACTAACACTGAAACATTAGCTAGAAGGTGAGCTGCATCAAGAATACCTGTGTTCTTACTGTCATTGGGAGGTCACCTCACTCTCCTGTTTACCCTGAAACCCTGAGAGATTATTTCTTGTGATTCTGATTCTCTCAATCAATCAATCAATAGATCTCAGATTTTTAAAAAAGGCGTATCATGTCATTCTGGTATAAAGGTACAAATTTTTGTAATGAAAAACTACTCAGGAATTTCCAAGTTTAAGACCATAGACCATAGTGAACATAAACTTGATTTTTATAACTGAAGTTATTTTGGCTACTGTCAGAGTAAATGTACCTTTGGTGACCATTCGTGACTGTTGAAAACAGGGAAAGAGACAAGAACAGCAACAGAAGACCTCAGAGAGACGGACGTGCCCCAAACTACACCCACGGGGAGCTGCCTGCAGAGATCTGGTTAAGAACAGGTGGGTAGACATGAGGATGTGCTTTTCAGCTTGTTTCTCCTTTCTTCTCCAGCCACTCCTCTGATCTACTCAGACAATTTGTTCTAAAAGATCTGGATTGGCTGTGGGGGTATATTAAAATTCATTGGATATTTGAACTAATCATCTTCTCGCTTTCACTGTATAGATACATCCTGGGAAGAATTACTCATATTTCACAATATACAGAATATTTTATTTTAATGAAGCAACTAGAAAATCAGTGTAAAGAATTATCCAATATTAACACAATCCATTACCAAAAATGCTGTGGGAATTCAGAAGAGAAGACATTGATTGGTATTAGTTAGAATTTTCCAAATGATTTTCATACAATGGATAGGATACTAGTGAGACACAAAGAAATGAGATTTGGGGGAGGCAGTTGTTCTAGGCAAGGGGGACCACTCAAGCTAAGGCAGAGTTGGGGCCTCCAGGTCACATATTCAGAGGGTGGGAAGCAAGCCCACGTGATTGGGTGGAGGCCATAATTTGAGAATGGTAAGAAGTTGTATAGTGGAAAGCAGATTGATGTAAGGTATTGATTAGGAAATGAGGGGAGTTGAGACCCACTCATTCAAGGAGCTAGATCTAATCCTGCAGAGCAGTACCAGAGAGTTTTAAGAGAGAGAAGTGTCTTATAAAGGTTAGTCTATGAGCAAAGTTCTGTACAGATTGAAACAGGAAAAAAATGATGATTTTGTCATGAGGCTGATGGCAAAGGTCTAGACTAGTGCAACTATTCTACTTTTATTTATAAAAATAAAGAGATGTGAAGCACACTGTATGGGGAAAAGCTAACTGTGCTTGGAGTCTGCAGGGGAGCCAAGAAGTTTGGGACAAGAAAATGGTAAGGAAATTAGAGAGTTCACAATATCCTGTTTAATACAAATTTTCCTTCATTTTCATTAGAAATGTTATAGTTGGGGTAAACAATCAAATGAAAAAAAATTGTACTAGATCTTCCTGGAGAATTGAATGTGATTAAAGAAAGGGTCAATACTTTTAAATATGGATCTGTTTTGATTCTGTAACTCAAGACCTAAGCTATAAAACGTAGTCAATGATCCTGTTTACTTATACACTGAGTAGCACTTTTTGTGATTTATATATTAAAGACAAAACACAAAAACTTCTACAAATGGGATTTCAAATGTCCTTAGTGTTAGTTCATTAATTCTATTAATTTTCTTTTATTCCAATTAAACACAAAAGCAGTATTCTGTTTCACTTTTGCTGCATTAGTTTAGGACAAAGTCCTAATTTTCCAATTTTTCCCTTCTAATGTAAGAACATGGATCTGATTCCCTTTTCCATAACGTTTTCTGTGACTGACTTTCTAACAAAGACCTCTGTGACTCTACTGCTCCTGGGGAGAGAAGGGGTTTCAGATAGAACCTTGACTGAAAAAAAGAATTATCTTGCTGCCCCAAAGACTGCACTTTTATAGAGAAAAATATCTTTTTTCTCTAAAATATTTCCTGTTACTCATTATCAGATACATACCTCACTGGGTAAGGGGGGTTAATAGCCACCTGCTTGCTGTCTTATTATTTCCTGTCAATTTAAATATAGGCTGGAAACGTAATGATATCCCTAGATTCATTGCTACCATCTCCACCGACCGTGAGGAGGACATGATGAAACACTTCTATGCCGCTTCTCCCAAAACCAGGCATGAGTGCAGAACTGCTTCAAATACTGCCGCTTCATTCCATTCACTCATCTAAGCTTAATGGAACAAAGTATGCATTTAGGCACTGAACATATTACAGACACACATGCTGTACAAAGAGATTTCAAAAGTTACAGATCTGCTTCACTGCCTTCAGATGTTAGGAACTATCTTATTTGAATATTGAAAGTAGTTAACACTCACATACACTTACTATGTACCAGGGACCATTCTAAATATTTTTAACATATTAACTCCTTTAAGCCTCACAGTAACCTCATTGTATTATCCCCATTTTCCAGATGAGGAAACTGAAGCTTGTAGAAGTGAAGTAACGTTCTAAGGGAAGTGACAGAAGCAAGATTGTTAAAAGGCTGGCATTTGTTCTCAAGAATCCTGAGCTCCTTGAGAGATTTGTACCAGGGTAGGAGACCAGTGCCTCTGAGTGGGAAAGAAAGAGCTGTAGAGAGACCCAGCTATGATCACAGAGTCCACAGCCCTGTCAAAGGCTCTGAGGGCCTCAGAAGCAACAAAGCTGATCCCTAGGGGACCACGTGGATGTAGGACAGGAACAGAGGCCTCCAGGATCGGTAACTGGTGGAGCCTCCCCATGGATCAGCTTTGGGTGAGTCTCCACATACGGAGGAATTTTGAGGACCTTGGAGCAGAAGGCCACCAATAGTTCTTGAGGTGGAATTTGCCACCAGGTGGTCAGAATGAGCCTCAGAGACTTAACTAATCTTGTCTTCAAGTAAGCAACACTTTTTAGCCTGCAGGGGTCTGTGGATTCCGACTTATCCTCATTTGAGTAGAATCACCTTTAGAGCCACAAACAATTCACTTCACCACCACCTGCTGGTAAAAGGTCATCAACAGTATCAGGTAGAGCAAAAAATCACAAATAGTTCTTTAGTGGACTTCCCTGGTGGTCCAGTGGCTAAGACTCCAAACCAGGGGCCCCGGGTTCAATCCCTGGTCAGGGAACTAGATCCCACATGCCACAGCTAGATCCCTGGGGCACAACGAAGAGCTGGCACAGCCAAACGTAAAAATATTTGGGAAACAGTGCATGCATTATGCCTTCCCAGCTTCTCCACATCGTCATTTCCCTCAAAAGCTAAGCTTTCAAGAATCAACTGGGTTTATTTTTAAATAGAGAACACCATAAGTTAACAACATGAAAAAGCAACAGTATATCTCCCAAGGGTACCAGCTCAGTTCAGTTCAATTCAGTCACTCAGTCGTGTCTGACTCTTTGCGACCCCATAGACTGCAGCACGCCTGGCCTCCCTGTCCATCACCAACGCCCTGAGTTTACTCAAACTCGTGTCCATTGAGTTGGTGATGTCATCCAACCATCTCATCCTCTGTCGTCCCCTTCTCCTCCCACCTTCAATCCTTCCCAGCATCAGGGTCTTTTCAAATGAGTCAGTTCTTTGCAGTAGGTGGCCAAAGTATTGGAGCTTCGGCTTCAGCATCAGTCCTTCCAATGAATATTCAGGACTGATTTCCTTTAGGATGGACTGGTTGCATCTCCTTGCAGTCCAAAGGACTCTCAAGAGTCTCCTCCAACTCCATAGCTCAAAAGCATCAATTCTTCAGTGCTCAGCTTTCTTCACAGTCCAACTCTCACATCCATACATGACTACTGGAAAAACCATAGCCTTGACTAGACAGACGTTTTTTGGCAGAGTAATGTCTCTGCTTTTTAATATGCTGTCTACGTTGGTCATAACTTTTCTTCCAGGTGCTAACTATCACAACGATATCTATTTTTACATACTATCTTTCACTTGCATAATTTCTTGCATTTGCAGTCATACCTTGTTGACTGTTCCATTTTTTTTCTGAGCCCATGAATGCTAATGCAGCAGATTATCTTCTAAACTAGAGAATAACAGAAATGATACTATTCAAATGCTCATCAATTATTGGACTGATGCCCGCTCCACTCTTATTTATTTATTTTACCACCATATGTCTTTTTTTTCCCCCTGAAATGCCTTGAGTTTTCCAAATAACCTGGGCTTTTGAAATAGTTCACACTTATTCTGGCTAAATAATAAAAGCAGCAAATCCCCCTTTCACGTTGTCACGGTTGTTACTCCTCTGCTAGAAACCTGAGGGAAAGAGTACAGAGTGAATAAGGCCTCAGTTCAAATCCTCTCTTCACCCACTTTTAGGAGTTTGTGTGCAGATTTACAAACCTTTTAAATTAATAGTTGGCATCAAAATGTGACTGCAAGTGGTGATCCTATGTACTTTACAAAATTGTCAGAATCATATTATCAAAATCTGATCAAAAACTTTTCAAAACATTTATACAGAACATAGGTATAAACTGTTGCATAGCTAAAATTATTTATCTTTAATGTAATTGCTTTGGCTTTTCCCACCTATCATTTCTAAGTAGCTCAACTGAATTTAAGAAATAATTGATACATGCAGCAACCTGTCAAGTGTGGGTACCATTGTCTGGAAGATGTTGAATCAGCTACAGACCATCCTGAGATAGGTAACATCATCATTCATGGCATAGCACCAGTAGGTAGAAGGAATGCTTTAAATCCAAGTAGATGGACTACTTTCTATCTACTCAATTTTAGAAAAAGGTATTGAACTGCCATTAAGAAAAAATTGATAGCTATTGTATAAATTTCACAGAGGTTTACTCCATTATCTTTTTTGTTATTTATGCAGAAATCATGTTTCACTTACAAAACAGCACTAAGCTGACCACAGAGCAACAGGACTTACTAAGAGCAAGCTTTGTGATCCTGATTTTTGGGTTTTTTTTTCTTGTTTTAAAGAAATTATCACTGTCTTCTGTTATTAGTCTTTGTGAACCTGACTGCTTCTAGAATGGCCTCTTAATCAAAATTAAGGACATAAACATTGAACATAAAAGCAAATTAAGCGGGTGTCTCATCTTAAAATTACTTGATGGAATAATCTAGAATTTATCTTATCTCTAAAGGAATGAATTGGTTTAGTGGAGGGGCGGGAGGTTCTTTGATTGTTTTATTAGAAAATTTATCACAAACTTATACATGAGTGATATTTGGCTCAAGTGAAATCAGAGGGTTGCACATCAATCATAGTTCAATAAAAACTTAAAAAATTTTTCCTTTAATGAAATCAGAGGGGGAAGTGACCTTAGAGACAGTGGTAGTTAACAATAAAAGGCCACAAATTACTTGACATTCCTGACATTGAAAAGAGCTTGGGACTGCTTTAATGAATAGAGTATAGTAGACAAGATGCTGTGGTTTCCTACCTACATCAGGAAAGGTAATACTTTTCTGTCCACACAGTACTATTTTCTTTCTGGTAAGGCTAATTCTCAAGCTACCAAAATTCCTGCTCTTGATTTCATCATTCATTAAACTTGTGAGGCCAAAGTGTCATTTAATGCCTTGGTTCCTTTGTCTATAAAATGTCCATCTCTTTAGAGTTGCTCTAAAGTTTAAGTGAGAATCCATGTAGAAATTGTTATATGATAAAAAACCACAGTTAGGCAGCTCCCAGCCACTGTCATATTTACACTTCTGGAAAACAACATAGTGAAACAACATTTGGGAAGGAAGTGACCTTGATGCTAGCATGTCATGCTATTGTGATAAATATCATCAACGCTAGAACTTTTTAACATCAATCCTATCGAGAATCAACTCCTACGACATCTGAAAAGCTCCATTCCCACACTTTATTTCTGACTATTTCCCTTGGAATGTAAATGAGCTGTTTCTTGCAAGCAGGGTCCTTGATGTGACATTGGAGTGTACTTTCGTTTGCTGAGGTCTTTCAAGAGACAAAAAGCTGTAATCTTCAGACTGGGTTTCTGGGAATTATATATGTAGAGAGAGCGAGCCAGACTTCCTTTTCTGTATAAGGAGGAGACTTGCTGTGTGAAGATACTGAGTTGCCCCCTGGAATGAGCCTCGTGGGTCTGAAGTCTGCTTCAAAAGGGTGTCCAACACATAGTAAGGCCAAACAGACCCGAACATCAGAGCTTGGAGGAGAAAAAGGTTTACAGCAGGGCTGAGCAGGGAGAACGGAGCAAGGAGCCTGTGTCCACCCTTCCACTCCCCACCCCCAAAACCCTGAACTCCCCAAGGGGCTTCAGCAAAGCCTTTTTAAAGGCCAGGTGAAGGAAGGGTGTCCCAGGGTTTGTGATCAACTCAAGCCCAGTTCTCTGGCTGATGTTGAAGTCACAGGGCAGTTAACATTATCAGTCCTTAGGTACCAGAAGGTCTAGGGGCTACATACTCATGACCATCAGGTAGGTAATGTCTTCCATTTGATGGAGGTTTTAGCAACTGAAAAACTCAGGAAATATACATGAGATACTATGACCTGGGTACTTCAGAAAAATACAGCAGAGGATACGGGGCTAGGGTCTGTCCCAGGAAGACCCTCCAGAGTCCTGCTGGTCACAAGGGAAGTTGGGCTTCTCTGTCCTTATAGGTATTTACTGTTTCCTAGAGTCATAGATTACACAGGATAAAGAGGAGACACTGGTTTCTCATCATCCTGGCGGTGATGCTGTCTTACATTTGTGTGAGTGGTGAATCATGCAGTTTATCTATACTGCTTGTGTGCTCGCCACCTTTTTCCTGAAAGCAATAGAGAAAAAAAAAAAGCCAAAATCACCCTTTGTCTAGAATCTTTAAGACAATGCCAACTCTCATTTTGGAAGAGTAGAAATTATCTTATTAAGTGTTATTGTTTTCCAGTACCAAAGCTATTTCTTCAATGCAAAGTACAAAGTGTGAAACTTTATTGTAAAAAAAAAAATCCTCCATGATTCTGATGAATAAGAAAAGCAAAATTACAGGAATTAAGAGGCCCCCTAATTTGGATGCTTGTTATTTATCCCAGGCTTATTTCTCCTTCTTCTCTCCTGCTGGTCCTTCCCCCACTGTAACCAGTCTCTCACTGCCAAACGCACTCTGAGACTTAACACAAACTATTGCCACTGCTAGGAATGCACTTTCCTGACATTCCAACAGTTGAGAAAGCCCTAACTTCTCTAAGTTCTCCACTGAACTCTAATTTCCAAATTTTCCATAATGTACTACAGCCAGAATTCTATGTCCCTCAGACATACCTCCAGGGGAATCTGTTTATACTTCTTATCAGTGGTTTGTTGTCAACTGTATTTTATCATTCATTATATTCTGTGTTTGAAATTAAAGATGCTTAATATGTTGGTTGCCATGAATTGTAAAAGATCTGAGATTTTATCTGAATATAGTCTAACAAGTTTGCCTTAGCAGTTTCATGACTTGCTGGAAGACATGAAGTTCCTGGGTCAGAAACAAAGGGCTTCATTACCCACAGATATAGCAGTAGCCAGAGTTATCTGTATGTGCACCATTTCTCTGAACCCTGAATCCCACCAGGTGCCTTGAAGAAGGCAGGTGTTGTCTGCATAGGTAATAGGTTGCATAATGGAAACGAACCCACGTCCTTTATAATGAGCAGTAAGCCCGCCTGATGTTTGCCCAGAAGAACACGTTATCTTTATTATACTGGACGGTACACAGATATGCCCTTGCTGCAGAGACAGCTCTCTCTGCTGTCTTCCAAGTCCGTTCACTGTGCAAACCTCCCAGGAAAGGCAGCCAGCACCTCAGCTCTCCAGACACCAAGAAAACGTGGCTGATTCATGGAATAGTCTCCCAATGTTAGTTTCCTCCATTTTGCTCTTAAGTCTTTCTGTCTGTTCATTATGGCCTTATAACCTAGGAAGAATGTCTTATTCATATTTCTAATAGAATAAACATTGTTTCTTGAAGAAAGTTCATCCAGCCTTCTGAGTAAATGGAGTGATAGAGCAAGGGTGTTAAGAATCTCCTCTGTCTACACCCTAGATTTTTAAACAATCTACCTTGCTGATAGCAGAATGGAAACCAGCAAGTGTGTATTTCAGTGTTGAGCATACAGCCTCCCTATTATACTTAGGCTTTCTCTTTGGGGATGATTAACTCTTAGGGCTTCCAAATTCTATTTCATCCGATCCTTGCCACAAGCAAAGTGCCTCCCACTTTCTTATTCCCAGCTTCATCAAGACCAGAGCCCAGGCAAAGAAGGTTCATTTCACCAGGGTGTAAATACTGATGACAGCTTTAGTGTTCCCCATCGGAGACTGACAGTAAGCTAAACAAGAAGGAAATACAAGTTGGGTAAATATGAGCAATTGCTAGCTACCCTAATTAACAGAAATTTTGACCGTTGTTCCTGAAATCGTACATTCACACTACACTGATGAACATCTGCCTTTCCTGTGTGTAGGAGTAAGCTTGGGAAATGAGTCCCAACAATACAGGGACATTAGTTAATATTTAAATAGTCAAAAGCAGAAATACAGCACTTTGCCCATCACATAAGCCTAGCTCTTCCATTTGAAAGCAGGTATAAAGTAACACCAAATAGTTTTGAATCACAGACAAGAAAAAAATACTTGTTCCTGCCAAGACAAACATTTAGTATAATCTTTTTCTAAGGACAACTTTCTGCATAGCCCCAAACATTTTTTTTTTTTCAAATGAACATTGAGAGTGCCAAGAGAGTTTGAAAGGAAGCATAATTATTATGTAGAGACCAAAAAGGAAGATGATTATCTTTTAACAGGAGAAATATGCCTGAGTATGAGAGGTAACTAGATGGATTCTATTTTTTTAAAAAAACCATCAAAGAATGCCTAGGACATATACTGCATTATATTTAATATAACATTTGCATGGAACTTGCCAGAACTCCCAGAAATGCTTTCAGTAGCATATCATTTTGCAGCTCTATAGGTATAGAGATGATTATGATAATTATTGGCCAGTTTTAGTAATTAATATTCACTGCAAAATATCAAACCCTGAAGTTTCCATGCCCAGCTTCACTCAACATTCAGATCATTTCAAAGTTACCACCTTGGGGAAGACCTGTGATTCCCCAACCTAAACCTGCAACTAGACACTACCAATCAGTCTGAGGGATCTCACCGCCATGTTTGTTTATTGATAACTCCTCCCTCCCCAGCCTGCCCCCAACCCTCCCCCCACATTACTTGAGCGTCACTGGAGCGGAGCCATGTCGGTTCCTTCCTAGCTCCATCTCCTGGGCATAGGATAGTGTCTCAGACCGGAAGTTAAAGAAATAACCAAAAGACGAATGGGTCCCTTGTTTTACTCTTCAGGGCTTCGCTTTTAGATCTTTTTCCGTTCATAGGATTCTTGGCAGCTGTCAAGTCTTCTCAGCAGTGTGCTGGCAGAGGGCATTTTCTCTAAACCCGTAGACCACAGGCGACATCTTGGTTTGGCCAAAGGGGAAGAAGGCCCTTTCACGCTTGCATTCACAATGACTGGAGTTTCCTCCTTCTCGTGATTTTCCTTCTCTTCATTTGTTCCTTGGTTTTCACTTTTTCCTGAGTGTAGAGCGCGTCACTCCTGGCTGCTCTCGGACACCTTGGCAGTTCACCCAGTTAACAAACCGCCTTCCTGTCAGCCTCGCCTCCTGCCGCCATCATTCAGCCCCCAGCAACTTGTGTGTGGTGTTTGCTCCCAGACACGTTCCACACATGCCCTCAAATGCTGTGTCTGTAACATGTGTTGTACGTATTGTTATCTGATATGTACATAAAAAAGAGTGATAAGGGTCTAGAGAGATTGCAGGACTATGGGTTCTCACTTTTTGAAAGCAAATATTAATTTATAAGGGCAATTTCAGAAAATAAATTTTTCTATTCAGTGTTTGGGTTAGGTCCCATAAAATTTGAGCTGTATCGAATCTCAGATTATTTGAGCCACATCAAGTTTTGGATTGGTCAGTCTTTGTGAACCTGGGCAGAATTCTAGTCAGGAAAAATATATATGCATCCTTCTCATGGTGAACTCCAGAGAATGCATGTGTTTTGTTTGTTTCTGGTATTATTTCTAGCACAGATCGTACTCCCGGTCATCCGTCTCCCTCCACCCTTGCTAAGTTCCTGCTCCTTTCACATTTTCTGCAGAAGTGGATTTCCTGAAGGAAAAACAGGGGGCAAGCAAGTGCTGTTAGCACAGGAGTTGACTATGATGGAGCCACGCATTTTGCAACTGGATCTGGAATCCATCTCCCTGTGGATCACGGTCTGCTTCCCTCTGTGTCCCCAGGGTTTTCCTGATTCATCTTGCACATCAAGCTGGTTCCTGGGAGCCTGAGGTGTGTTGTGAAGGACAGAGAAGGTTGTGTTTAGGGGAGGTGTCAGCCCCACATACAGAAAAAGTTCCTTAGCACTGGCAAGTTTTCTTCACTGCTCAGTGAGCTTTCCTCCTTTTCCTTATTTATCTGTGCTGTTTTCCCCCCAGGTATGTTTCTAACACTCAAAGAAGTTACCAGTGGTTTCCTGCTCTGTTTTCCTTTTCCTTCTCATCAGTTTCATCTCCCGTTTCTGTTCACTAAACCTAAGACAGTAAGATTACTGTCTGGTCTCTTCTTGGCTCTCATAAAGCCTCATTAAATTGAAGAGACTACTTGGTTGCCAATAGGGAGACCTCTTGAGAATGATTGTGGGGTGGGGAGAGGGTGGTGTGTGCTGAAGGAAATCGAGGAATTGAGGCCTGGAGGTAATTTTTATAGACCAAGTGAATGCCAAGAGGAAGGCAAGACAGGAATTCTCAGCTGAGAAGATTGCATTTGTATTGAAATGCCAGTAATCAACTAAATAGGCCCTAAGACTATTTATATTTGTGGGAATTATTCTGTAAACAAAGCAAAAAATATATTCAATATGGTGCTGAAAATAATTCAAAAGTTTTAATTTCTGATGGAAAAAAAAAAAAAAGAACAAATATAGCAACCGGCAGTCCTATCTAGGAAAACTCAGGATCCACTATAGCAGGTCAGAAACATTTGCTGTCTTTAGTTTCCATTCTGTGAAGAATTGGAAGGGCCCAACTTAAACCACAACACCCTGTCTCACGGCTTTGTATCACCATGATATCCCAACATCATACAAAGATATGGTGATATAATCCATTAGGCAAAGAACTCAAATTTAACACCCAGCCATCCCTTTCTGCCTGGTCCTTATAAATAATCGTCAAGTTTCCTGTTAAATCTTACCTCTGTAAGTAGGTCCTTTATCTCACAAAGTTTAGAGGGATGTATCCTTGCCTCAAAAATATGGATAGCATTTTACACTTTTAAAAAATTTTTGTTCTTTGAACTAGATTTGAACATTTTACATTTTAACAGTAATTCTAATTCTCTCAGTGTCGTAAAAAGATAAAGGTGGTTTACCAGAAAACAGAGGAAACCTTTATGTTTAAAAAATAATAAGCTATTATGAAACAAATACTGAACTCAACTTCACCAGATGACTCTGAAAGATTCATGGGTATTAAGACTTCATCCAGTAATTGACAACACAAAAAAATAAAACATGAAGGCATGCATTTTCTGCAGATATTATCCAGTCATCATCTCCACTCTCTCTCCATGTGGCAGAGACCCTGGTCTTTCTGAGACATGATCGACTGCCTGATAGTAAGAAAAAACAGAAGGATTCAAGTGTCATGAAGGAAACCTTCCAATAACGCAAGTGTGGAATGGAATTGGGTAGGACATCACATTGACTTTCTCAATTTATGGCTCTTTTAAAAACAAAAGTTGACATTTGCATGGTAGTCTTTCAGCAAATTTGGCAGAAAAAAATCTGACTTAGTTATTTCAGAAGAATTCTACCTCTCTTAAAAAAACAGTTCTTGGAGACCCATCAATGACAGGAAATATCTTTCAAGGCCTCCCTCAAACAATGTCACATTTACCAGGTGCCACTTTCTTCTCATAACTTATCTGACACACTAGCGTATCAGCAATATACTACAGGGAAGATAATTGGAATCAAGAAAGCTAATCCACCTTTCTGCTTCAACTGTCAGAGAGGGGGAAAAAAATGAAGTCACAGGAAATGCTTTTAAAAGCACAACAGTGGAATGTCAATTCCCTGACTCAGCAACCCAAACAAAAATGGCAAATCTATTCACAGAGCTGTAAGAACCTGCCACAGCTGGTGTTCAGTGGCATAATGTGCTTTTATAGCTAACTTGAATGGAAGTCGTAGGAAAGAGCGATGTGACAGACCCCTCGCCCCAACCTCCAAGTAAGGCTGCAAGGCACTGCACGCCCGTCTAGCGTCTAATAAATCCAGCCGAGTTAAAGCATAAATCTAGTACTCTGGTCTAATAGGGCAAAAGTTTCAGGAAAGTGATTTCAAGTGTAAAAAAAGGACAGTGACTTCCAAATAAATCTAGTTGAAAGCTGTGTTGCTTGGCCACAGAGTTAATCAGGGAGCCAAGTGGGTGCAGTCAAGATCTTAACCCCGTGATATTCACACAGGCTCATCCTCCTTATGCAGCAAAGCAAAGATTCCTAAGCATCACACAGAAACAAGCATGCTGATTACAGAAACCTCTCTGAGTGGAAGACAAAAAAAGAAAAACCTGACGATGAATATATTGTTCCTGTTTATATCATATCAAAAAAGTGAATCTTTGAAGGTATAATTATTATTCTAAGGACAGTTCTCACAAGATGTTTTTTCTTCCTCCTTCTGTCTGTCTCTTTCTGGATAGGGAGTCTCTGACTTAGGCACATCTGCCCACCTTACCAAGATGCTTGACATGCTGTCCCAAAAGCTGATGAGTATTTTTTCATGGGGAAGAAAATATCCAGATATCCACTAGCTATCAGCCACTGTATGAAGCAATGCCCTTCTTGAAAGGCAGCAGAAAGCCACAGTGGGGGCTGACCAACAGCTGCTGGGCGCTTTCGGTCAGTCCCACCCACTGTAATTGCCTCTGACCTGGCTGAGTAAGTGGGTGGATGTAGTTAGATTCTAAAATTGGCTCATCAAAGTCCAGAAGTTGAAATTTTTTTAATGTTCAAATATCTTTATTTTGTTTTCTACTTTGATTCTGAAGCACTTAAAAGGGAAAGAATCTAGGAAAAAAAGATTTTTAAATGAAATTTTGAAATTGAACATATTGAAGACTGGGTTCAGGATCCTGCCTACTGTCAAGATGACACCGTTATCACACTTGTGCAAAACACCCAAACACAGATTATTGCAGACTCATTCACAACCTGTCATGTCTTACTATTTAACTGTCATGTACCTATATCAACAGAAGCCAGTTTTTGCTACTAAAAAATGTTTTTATTGTGCAAGTTTTAGTGTAATTAATTCTTTGCTCTAACTTCAGGCTTAAGAGAGCAAGGTCTTTGTGCCTACAGAGACTGCTAAGAAGCCTGCCCTCCCCTGCCCTTTACACGTTAAACCGCCCTCATTAGCCACCTTAGCTAACAGAATATCCTATATGTTTGCAAAATTCTCTTATGATCAGTTCTAAAGTTGTTCCATGGAAGAGTTTTATTGCTTCCTACCTTCTTTCTTTTATATGAAGATATCTATTGATTTCCTACTAACATTAAAGCATTACACTTGAAACCAGGGAGAATACTTAAGACAGAAAGAGTTCTCCATCTTATCACCTGGGAGGGACACTTATAGGCAATAATAATTTAGGGAAATTATTTGTGTTAGTGTGATTGTTTAGGAACCCTTAGGAGGGACACGTAACTGGACTATAGTAGCGAGGGAAAGCTATGACAAACCTACAAACCTAGACAGCATATTAAAAAGCAAAAACACCACTTTGCCGGCAAAGGTCCACACAGTCAAAGCTGTGGTTTTTCCAGCAGTCGTGTATGGATGTGAGAGTTGGACCATAAAGAAGGCTGAGCACCAAAGAATTGATGCTTTCGAACTGTAGTGCTGGGGAAGACCCTTGAGAGTCCCTTGGACAGCAAGGAGATCCACCCAGTCCATCCTAAAGGAAATCAGTCCTAAATATTCATTGGAAGGACTGATGCTGAAGCTCCAATAATTTGACCACCTGATGTGAAGAGCCGACTCATTGGAAAAGACCCTGATGCTGAGAAAGACTGAGGACAGGAGGAGAAGGAGGTGACAGATGATTAGATGGTTAGATAGCATTACTGAGCCAGTGGACATGAGTTTGCGCAAACTCCGTGATAGTGAAGGACAGGGAAGCTTGGCATGCTGCAGTCCATGGGGTTGCAGGGTCAGACATAACTTAGTGACCGAACAACAACAGTGAGGGAAAGCACCCTGTAAGAAGTGACAGCCTTTACTGTAGGAGGAGGTGAGGCAGAGGAGGGATCCTGGTGAAGAAGGTCTGGTTGGAGACAGAATGTGAGGAGCGGGGACTTGTGAATCCTGGGCTTGGTGGTGTGAGCAGGGACCGTGGTACAGATTAGCCCTCTATCCTAGCACTGAAGTAATCACTTGAGAATTACACATGCTGTCCATTTGGGTTTGTGAAAGTTTGCTCTGGAGTTTGGAGACTGGATTAGAGAAGAGCCTTGAATCCAGTTTAGAATATCAGTTCAGTGCCTGTTAGAATAATCTCTATGGAAGAAAGTGATGGCCAAGCTAAGGAACTGCTGCTGCAGATGGAGAGAAATACACAGATTGGAAATATTTAAGAGGTAAATGTGATTGGCTCTGTGTGATGACAGACAAGTGTCGAGGTCTTGAGCAACTGGATGGATGGTGTTGTCAGCCCTTGAGACAGGACACATGGTAGAAGGGACATGTTCGGTGGGAAAAGTGAGTTCTGTTTGTACGTGAAGAGTCTGAGGTGACTGTGGGGCCTCCCAGTGGAGCTTCCCAAGAGGCACGTCAGGTCTTCCTGCTATGGTTAGCAGAATACAATATGTAATCACTGGGACACACCTATTCCAGGTCATGTTGTGGAGTTCTTTGATTCTTTGTCTTTCTTCTCCATTTGACAGTAAGTTCCTGGAGGGCAGGACCTTCGTCTGTTCTGACTTACCATCACATGCCCCTGACCTAGCACAGTGCCTGGTAGATGGTAGGAGCTCAAGACATGTTCCATTCATCCTGTTCCCTGTGGGAATAAAATGTTACTATTTGTATGCAGTAAGTGACAAAACATTTAGCAAGTTCGATGTTCGTTTTCTTCAGTTGTTAGCTTCCTCTTGGATTTTAACTCTGATGGTATGAGGCTAAGAAATCAACTATTGCATTAAGGTGTCTTCTTATGTTTGCATTTGCAGAATCTTTCAATTTACATGACATTTGCTTATCTATTGCTGTGTAAGGAATCCACGCAAAACTTAGCTGCTTAAAACAGAAGTTAAACTTTTTCTGTAAAGGGTCATATAATAAATAATTTAGAAATATCTGTTGCAGTCACCCCACTCTGCCCTTGTAGTAGAAAAGCAGCTATCGACAGCACACAAGCAGGGGAGTGTATTTGTGCCCCCATACAACTCTGTTGATGGACACCAACATCTGAACATTATAGAATTTTCTTGTGTCAAAAAATATTATTGTCATTTTAAGTTTCTTCCACAACTTAATAATGCAAGATCCCTTCTTAGCTCACAGACCGTACAGAAACAGACAGTGGGCTAGATTTGGCCCAAGGGCCAACAGCAACATTTATATTATCTTTATCTGGGGAAGTGGAAAAATAGGAGCCAGGCTGCAAGAACAAGGAGCTTTAGATGGGGTCTTAAGAAGTGCAGTTCAGGAGACGCTGATTCAGGAAAAACCAAGAGAGGCTTCCAGGGGAGGGAAGAGTCAGGGGCTTATAAAGACAAAAGTCACAGGGTTGTTAAAGATGCCTGGCAAAAATCATGATTGACATGTCAGGAAACACTTGTCCTTAAGGAATCAGCAGGCACTTTAGGGTAGGTGTCCGCTAAGTATCTTGAGTTCCTGTCAGATGTTCTAGATGCCTTCGTTAGGATAATAAATGGTCAGAAGGCCAGATTCCCTCCAGGCTGAGAGGTGTGAGTCACAGTCTCGCAGGGAGCTCCCAGCTCCATTTCAGAGAGCTCTCTAAGCACTACTGGCTCCTCTTCGATTTTTCCACTTGCAGAAGGAAAGAATTAAGACAGACCTCAGCAGGGTGATTCTCCTGCCCCTCTCAGTGTTGAGGAAGGCTGCTTGGTAGCACTTGGCTTTGGCTGTGCTGGCCTGGAGGATCTTAGCTTTATTCAGACACCTGGCACCTTGGTGGGAATGCCTGGGGAGACCTGGGCTCAGCTGGGAAAGCGACTGCAATCGTTGAACTGGCTTCCAGAGAGCTTCAAGACGAGCCATATGCATCCTGGAGGAGGGTAAGCCATGTCCCATGTGTGGAGCGAGTCAGGCTTTGAGAGGACGGATGATGCTTATCAGCAGCAAGAGAGGAGCACGGTGTCCACTTCTTAGTTTCCTCCTAAGAAAGTGCTTATGCTTACACACACTGTGGGGTTTTGTACAACTGTTCACTTTTCATCTGATCATTTGCTATTTTTCTCCATCCTTCAATTGCCTTCCCTTTTCAGTTCAAACAAGCCTGCAGAGTTGATGCTGAAGCATAATCCTGTATTAATTTATGGGCTGTGGTGTGGCTCACCAGAAATGAAATGCTCTGGCCCCATGAAATCCCAATCACTCTTCTAGCCAGCAGGTGCCAGGGTTAAAGCATTTCCAGGGAAGTGAACAAGAACATTTAATAAGACCAGGGCTGGGGACTGGTTTCATTTTAGTCAGGGAGAGGGAAGTGCTGAACCGCTGATCAAAGCTTAGCCAGGGGAGGCAACTCTGTTTGGCTTCAACTCAGTGGTAAAGGCAGTCACTTCAAATCCATGGTCAGTTCAATTCAATTTATGAGAGACTTACCCTGTTATTTCTGTATTGCATACCAAGCAGAGAGGATCTGAGCAGGCTTATGAAAAATCTCCCAAGTGAAAGAGAGAATATAAAAATTGTGCCCTGTATGAGTACTTTCAACTACCCCTGACCCTTTGAGCCCTTCTCCCAAAGTAGATCAGAATCTCAGAAGAGAAGGGCTCCTGGGAAGGCCTGTGTGTCTGGGGTGGATGGCTCCGGTCCCGGCCCCGCAGAAGAGTTCTCTCTGATGCCACATGAGTGTGGGAAAGCCCTTCCTATTAACTGCTGGCTGGGAGTAGCTCAAGTAAAAGCAGGTTTTGGGAAAGCTCAACTCTGGATGTGCTGGGATTAATGAACTTCCTGAATATACAAATGGCTATGGAAGGGTTTTCTAAAATCTAAGAACGGTGGACAGTAGGACATCTTGAAATTCATTGCAAAGCCAAGATAAGGTATAATATGGCTTTAAGACGAATATAATTTAGTTTTGATTATCAATTATGCCAAAGCAAAACAACTTCTCAAAGCTGGTAAAAATTTTACATGTCTCCTAATAGCAGATGGAAGTGATACCCAATAGAATGTAAACCAAAAATAATAATCAAAAATTTGCTGATGTAGTATATTAGGGCCAACAGCAGAAACTATATCTGCTGTTTCACCTTGGCAGAAACTATATCTTCTTAATGATGTTCTCAACATATTGACGTAACATAGTGACGTTAGAGTCAGCTTGTTTCCCTGAATTCAGCTTATGGTGTCAGGTAGAAAACTGCCCATTTTAATTTTTAGTTTAATGTTGGTTTTGAATGTTATTTTAAAGGGATTTAAAAAGTGATGTGAATAACTCATCTAATGTGTAGAAAATTAAACTTTCTAACATTGACTGTAGTACCACTTTTAAGTTGAATACAGTATTTAGAAATATTGATACACTTAATTGCAAATATAGTAATAGTCATCTTAGCCAGTCAGGCTTTGCAAATATGTACACAGGAAAGCCTGTGAGACATTTGTGTATGTTGTGATATGAACAGGGAAAGGATTGGGAAGATTTTCACAAGGTTCGAGTAAGAAAGGAAGGTGAGGGAAGATTTTGAACTGGGCCAAAACATACTCAAGCATGGATTCTTTGGGGGTAGACCGTAACCCAACAGGGAGAGGAGGAGGAGATGGTGTCTGTGTGGCAGAGGGTATCTGTGTGTGTTTACGTTTATTCATTCTCACTGGCTGATGAAATGATAATGAATTGTCTAGATCTGTAAGACGACAGAAGAAAACCCTTCAGGGGCTTTTGTGTTTGATGCCTTCTGTTGGTCTACCATGAAAGAATAGCTACAAGAATATTTTACAAGCGAAGTCCTCCAATCCCCTTCCTTCTTTCAACCAGTTTTGTCAGAATCATAACACAAATTATTCAGTTTTAAAAAGCAAAGCTGCTCAAGAATACGACTGCTAATGGAGCACTTGAAAGCCCTCCTTGTTTTGACAAGCCTGGTTCAAATAGCATTTGTGGGCACAAGGGCATGGTTTGTTTTTATCTGCCTCCAGACAACTTATCCCAGCAAAAGTTTTGTGCATGATTTTTTAAAAGAAATACTGTCTAGAGTTTTGACAGTGTTCTCGGCTGATAATCCTTAACCAATTAAAGAGGACCCACTGGAGACCTTGTTCATAAAAGATTTACCGCAAAGTCACAGTGTAGTTGAATTCAAAATGAAGAGTGTAAAGATAAGTGAGCATTTCTGAATAATAACCTATTCAGTAAAAGACAAAACATATCACTTCAAAATACAATGGAACAGCATTTAAAAAGATATCTTGGGAGACATTTCTCTCCCCTAACAACTCTTTAGAATAAACAGATTTCTTCAGCATTATTTTGAAAGACGGAAAGCACTTAATAGGTAATTGGGTCGACAGTCGCCCTGTTTTGAGACAACACTCTAAGGATTTGTACATCTTGCCCCCAAGCAACAGCAACATTTTGATAATTTGAAAAACAGAAACGTAGCTTGATTGTTTCTAGCCTAACTGACTCTAGTAGAGGAGGACTCCAGTTTATTTATTTCTGAGGGATATTGCGTATCAAAGCTTGGAGTAACTCCATTTGCTGCCACTGATAACTATTTAGTTCTAGTATATGATGTTACCTTTGCAGGATTTGATCATTTATGTTTCTTTTCTTCAGTTGGGGGCAGTGGCAGTAGGAAATGAGGTCTGTGACAGGAATTGAGATCCATAGAATCACAGGATATTGGTGCTGCTGGCGAGTGGGCAAGGGCCAGGAATTAAAAGATGTTCCCTTTCTGTTGTATGCCAGACACTGTGGTAGGTGCGTCGTAATTTATGAACAGCACATGTATTGATAGACGTAATTTGACAGGTGTGGAAAAAGACTCGTCAAGGAATTTCTCCAATAGATAATGTGGTGGCAGAAAAACAATTCCAGTTTTGTTGTTGTTCAGTCGCATTTAGGGCTATCAAATCCCAGTGTTGTGTTTCTGATTCATGAGGCTAACTTCTCCAGGAGGAAACTTGGCATCCTCTGGCTCAGCGCTGCTGAATTCTAAATTGATATGAGTCAGTGAAGGTCTTGACAGAATCAGTAGGCCTGGGGTGGGGTCTGAGAACCTGTATTTTTAATTAGCTCCCAGATACTGCTGATGGTGTTGGTTTGGCTTCCTGGTAAAAGGGTCTCCGATACAACCCTGCTTTAGCATCATTACAATCATTGTCTGATATTGCTTTTATTCTGAACTCTGGTTTAATTTTTAATTAGCCTTTATTACAATAAATGGAACAAGAGAGCAAGACAAGTGACAACGGTTTTATTTAGGAAAGAAGCCTTTTGACGTTTATGGCGTTTAAGGATTTTGAACAAGTTAGAAAGAAATGGAGACGGATTGCTAGCAATTGAAAGGAACTTTGATTTTCCACATCTACTGTAATATCTGATTTTCTCATAATATCATGTCGCCATCCACATTCTAGAAACCAAATTTTAATTAAAGAGAATACATGAACAACCACATCTAATGCACAGCATAGAAAGGTCACAAGTTTAAATCAGCTGACCATTGCTTTAGTGCACGGTCCAGGCATTAGAACTGTATGACTTCCTGTCATGGCAGCTTCAACTTTCCCCATTCTATCCAAGTTGAATGTGGCAGTGATTTTATCCTTCAAGTGGCTATGCTTTTTCAAATACTGAAATATGGCACTTCTTTACTGGCTGACCCTGGATTGTGTAAGAAAAGATTTATCTTAGAGCACCTATGGGGCATAGGCAATTCATAGACATGCAATTTTAATGGGCCTTGTCATCTTTTTAACTTCCTAAGCGTCAAACAGATACACATAAATAGCATAATACTCAAGAAAACAAGCAAAACTTTTAAGTGTCTTTTTAGAAGCACCTTTAAAGGTCTAGGAATCTTTTTTAAAAAAGACCAATAAAATGACATAAATAGGTCTTAATCTATTTTCATAATTAGCATCCGATTAAGATGTGTCATCAGTTTTTATTGAAATGAAGTTAATTAAACTATTAAGATACTGAGTTCAATTATGTCCTCAGCTCCAAATTCAGTCACCAAGTATCAGATGTAATGATACTTTAATAAAAAGAACTTCAACAATTAAAAATTAAGCGCTTTATAAGTATGTTACAGTCTATGTATGATATCTCAATTAAAAATGTCCTATGCTTATTATTTGCCTTTTGAAACCAAAAGGAATCATATGAGTGCTGGTATTAGGAATAGACTCTTTTTATGTGCATATAGTGTACATGTACATGTCTAACAACTTCAGGACAGAGTTGTACAAGAGTAAGTCGGGATCAACTAATTTGCTAGGGAGTGACAGGCTGTGAAGATCTTCAATTTTATTTTTCTGGTGGTACATGGTTGCCTAACATATTAAAACGGATGGCAAACACGCAAAACAGGCATTTCACCTTGACATAAATAAATATACTCCGAGTTTCAATCTGGCTTCTTTCTCCCTGTTCCAAGGCCCAGTATGAGATTTCAGCAAGTCATCACACCTCATGGGAACCCACAAGAGTAAGATTTTCCCTGCTGCTCTGAGTGTGAGGCTGCAGGATTATTTCCTTACTGGTTTTCAGGCCTGCATCAGCAGCTGCTGAGTCCAGCTTTCAAGTTCCTCTCTGAAGACTGACTGGATGGGCCAGGGGAGGGCGTCTGAGAGGAGGCAGCCCAGTCATGATATGTGGTGAGGTCTGAGCACAGGTGACCTGATAGCATTCTCAAAACAACAGCTTTCCAGCCCTAACTTACAAAAACCACGAAATATTAAGATGTGTAGGAAAACAACAGAGCAGATACACTGAAGGTGGGGAACGATATTGTACATCCAGTTTTATTAATGACTCCTGATGTGCAAGGTCATGACGGCAGAGATGGTAATGAGCGCACACATGTACAGCTCAGGATGTCGGTCCACAGGCCGCTGACCGAGCGCTCAGAACAAGGCAGACAAGAGCCACTGACTCACTGCTAGCCTCTGCACAGGATTCATAAAACCACAGTACAGATCAAGTTCCCTAAATCAACTTGCAGAAGAAATTATCAGTACTAAATTCTTGTAGCTGAAAGTTTAGAGAGTTCTGTGGCTAACAAACCTTCACAGGTTGAGAGCTCCATTCGAGGAAAAAGTCCAAGCAAAGCAACGCGGCTGCTCACCAGAAGGTGCCCGCAGTTTCTAATATGTGCAAAACACAATGCACCTTTAATAGTGACAGCCTTCTTTCCTCTTCAGGCTAGAAGGCCATATTATGTAAAACTGATGATAAGTCATTAAGAGACATACTACTGTAAAGGTACCGAAATTCAATTAGAGCATATCATGGTGGGACTCATCATTACTTTTCCTTTGGGTCTAAATATCTTGGCTATTCTACCTATTTAAGTATCCAAATACAAATTACGTTTTGTGCCTTTACTGTATTACTATGGAAATAAATCCCCAAAGTAGAAATTTCTTGAAACACTGAGCAGAAATCCAGAGATCACTTAAAATCAAACATATACAAAATATACACATATTCATTTTCAGAGGATATATAAAGCTTAAGTAAAAACAAATTTTTTTTCATATATAGAAAGTGAAAATGCTGTTTCAGCATAAAATTTATTTTTGTGCTTATTTGACAGAGTTTAGGACACAGGGGGCGCGTTATTTGATGACAGTGAGTAGCCTTTTCAGCTTCTGTTCCTTCTTTAAATACAGACGCTGACAGAAAAGATGGATTAGATGCAGTCTACTTTTTCCTCAGTTGGCTCACGTTTTAGAGGATTATAAACCATGAAATGAAACTGACTAAACGTTGAAAGTTTGTTGCAAGCAGCACCTGAAGCCAAGGAGAGAGAAAGCCGTTTGGTTAAATGGAGAATGCGCACACTCACAACCAGTACAGACACTTCGGCCACTGGCCACTGTGCACCTGCTGTCTAGTCAGCCATGCCAGTGTATGCGTGTCCACCTTAGTGCCCATCAGCTGACAGCCACAAGACCTCACAAGATAGGCTGATGCTCTGCTCCTATACATGTGTGGTCACTGCTACCATTATTTTAAAGTTTTCATACCCTTTTCGTAGCGGAAGAAAATTTTCAGGTGCATTTCCTAGTCACTGGGCCACTCCCTGTATCCATCCATAATGCTCCCCTCCCCAGGCTCCCTGTTTGTTCCTACTCGTCTATGCCCATAGGTGGGGAGGCTAACTTCTCAAGATGGTCTCTGTCAGACAACAGTGACTTCTTCTCCGACTCAAACACCTGGAGGGAATCCTTTTAATGCCATTACTTTCAGCATAAGGAGCTGGTCAATTTTAAATTCATCTACAATTATATAATTATCATTTTTACATCCTGTTAAATGCAACTTTGAGCTTTCTAAGGTTTATTTCCTAAGAGGGAATCGATGAAATGGACTTATTTTAGACATAAAGCCTTTTCCCCTGTAACTTATATTGACTTTTGCATTTTAGTACTTAAAAAAGTGTAAGGAATTCCTCCAACAAGTTTTCAAATACCGACCTGTGGGAAGTAAGAGATCAAAGCACAGTAATAAGCAGTCTAACCTAATAAGTTGTATTGATCAGTGGGCCGTGTATCTTCCCCATCTGAAATCTCACTAATGAGCGCCCATGGTTGATCTTGAAGTGCTTTGAAACTGTGATAGGTTCACATGGAAAGTAAATGAAGCAAACGATATGCCTCAAATACAGTGCAAAACTAATTCTGCTAACACCTTTAGTTTACTAATTGGTAATACATTTTGTACCTGGGAACCCTGAGATCTAAATGGCTGAGGCCTTTAAATAATGAATGGAAAAGAAGCGGGGAAGATCATTTATCCCTACCTACTTCTAACGAATAAAGGCATTTGACTAGATTAGCCCATCTCAGCATGCACTTGAGCTGAAGCTAAACTTTCCTTTGGACAGATGTCAAGGCTAAGAGCTAAAAGCCCAAGACTGGACCCTAACCACTGCCAGTCAACCGAGGGTTTCAGGGGCATTTTTAACCCTTTGGGGGTCTTGACACATCAGCAGTGAACATCTACTCAGTATAGCCCCGGTTTCTGCTGCAGAGGAATAAAATTCCTCACAGCATTTAAAAGTCTCCGTCCTCATCAACATTTGCAGGTCCACAGAAATATGAAATTCAAATAAAACCTACCATAACTTCCAGTCACGTTGGCACATATCACAGCCCCAAAGAAGTTGGGAAAATACTTTTGGATTCTTGAGATCACTTTTTCACATGCTGTGGTTGGATTTTCTCCTCTTCTCATATATTCTACAGCTTGATAGCTGATTTAAACAGAGGCAAAACTTTAGTTTTATTTAGTATCATAGAATAAACAAACTCCAAAGTTTGGTTACTTGAAGTTCCACATGTAAAGCCAACAGAGTTGTCACGTTTGATATAATTCAGTGCAGATAGGTGAATAGAGGCCCCTAACTTCTGTGGCAATATCAACAGAAAAGGAAGTAATCTTGATACCATTTCTGTCTTTTCAGCTCACCCACCCACTCATTTCAGAAAAGAAGTAAGGTATTTGGCTTTGGCTGAGTAACTGTTATTTAGTAATAACAGCCGAAAGTCAGAAAGTATAGAGGTGATCTTTAAATAAGAAACAGGGCTACTGTCAATGGGGAGAAACATGAGGCATGAACAAAACACCTGACTGAAGGGTTATCTTTCCGTCATTAATTGTATGTAGTGACTCCATTTTCTACTTTTGGTGTCGGTTTTCCCGTTTTCTCAGTGGCCTTACACTATTTAAATAGATCCTAAGTATTCTCAACTGTGTAGCACAATGAGCAGTATTATTCCATTTCAGAGGCTTATGATTACTTCATTTGAATGATTATGACTGCTAAAGTGAGAGTGTGAAGAGCTGGCAAGCAGGGTTTCTAAAAAGTTCTGCCACACACAGGTTCGAGTCACGTGGCACAGATGATTACGTTCTCTCCTGACGGATGGCATTGCCCCCCGACCCTCTGGAGTCACAGATGGGGGAGGACACACCTGGGGACGAAGCGCATCAGGATGTCACCGTCCCCCGTGGCTGCCGCGGCCCCCACCATGTCGTCAGCGTAGGCCCCGGATCCAGGTATCGGGGAGTCTCCTATTCGGCTTTGGGAGGGCACAGCATGGTCATTCAGGACGCAAAGGCAAGTGCAGAAAACTCTATTAGATGTTTCCGCTTAGTCACTGACTATCATTTCAAGTAAATTCTTCATTGGAATACAGACAATCAAGATTTTCCTTAGTTTTTCCACTTGGGTTTTCACAATCCTGCACTCCTCACATGCGGATGAGACAGAGGCCGTCACATGCAGGGGAACCGCCCAGGTTCACGGCGACTGTCCCACCATCCCTACCCTGCGTCCTCTCACGGCTGGGTCCTCTCAACAGGTCCCAACTGCTTTTCCTCATCTACAATCTTTTCCTGTTTTCCAGCTCACATGCCAACATTTCAGCAAGCTTTTCCTTGTGTTAATAAACCTTCCATGCTTTCCTGCTACTTTGAAGTAAAAGTCCAGGAATCCTTAAAGACCGCCTCAAGTCTGGCCCTGGTCTTCCTTCCCTGCACTTGACAGATGTTTAGTTTTGCTTCCGGCCATCCTTAGCCCTGAACCCAAGCGTGTACTGCTTCGGGTCGGCTCGGGCCTTGGCCTGGACGTCCCCGTTCCCTGGTTCAGGCTCAGGGTTAGTGCCCGGCCTCTCTCTCTGGCCCCCCTGACTATCCCGGCCTAATCTGGTCACACCTGAACTCTGCAGCCCTGGCTGAGACCCCTTCTCCTTTGCACTTAGCAGCTACTCATTTATCTTTTTTCACAGTAAACTCAGCTGTGAGGGCGGGGCTGTGCTCTTAACACTCTTCATCCCCCAAGGCACCTAGGACATATTGGCTGACCCTCAATACACATTTTTGAGATCTGTTCTTTTAGAAACACTAACCCAGGTATTTTGAATTTTATACCATTTGTAGATGTACCAGCAGCAGTATTTCCCATCTTATGGATGACGACCATGCCTAGAAATTTAAAAAAGAATCTATCATTGTAGGTATCAGCTCTACAGTCTACCTCAAAGAAAACCAAATGATTGAGCAATTGGCAATATAAACATCCTCTTCCATTAATTTCAGGTAGAGGACAACAGGAATCTTGGAGATTCTGAAAATTACACCAGTGGTATATAATCTGTGTGTTTTAATGGCCTGGTTTCACGGCATCATTTTGTAGGCATCCCATTTCCTCACTTCAGACTGCTCACTCTTCACTGCCTCTTCAACGGTTATGCCAAAGAGAATCACTGCTGGAGACTAATGGAAACTTCCAACATTACTGGAAATGACTGGAGAGATCATTTGAATGTGGCAAACATAAAAATTATTAAAGAACTAATTATCAAACAAAGATTTAAAAGTCATCAAGTGAATGATCATCAGATTTCTGTATAAGGTAATTGACCAAAATATATACAGATGATATGAGAAGAATGTGTGTGTATGCATATGTGTATATGTATGTTTTTTTCCCCTTAATTGGCAGTTAATCAAAATCACCTTCTGGTTCATGAATAAGAATAAAGAAATTTAAAACTACAAGGAAGCAATTAAAAATGGCTGACTATAACCATAAAAACTGTAGACAAGACAAATTACCAATAGTATCATGACTGTAACTGTGTGCTGTATCTTCGTAGGTGATACCATCTCGTTTTAAGATAGTAGGTGGTTTGTAGGGTCCACAGTATTTTGAAGAATCTGGTATAACATTCTGTAAATAATATAAGTTTTATTTTTTTAGAAAGGATAACTTTAGAAATCAGCAAGTGGTTATGTGCAATCACTAAACATTAGCAGGAAACCAAAAAGACATCTGCTAACTGAAAGGGAAGAATTAAAAGCTAAAGGTTAGCTAAGTCTTATGTGAAAAGATGAATATAAATTTGCTAAATACCTACTCAAATCTCAGAATTACCCGATATGGACTAGACGGCTATAATATCTGGAAGAGATCCCCACTTTTTCTCTGTATATGCCAAAATTTCTCAGCACAATGGCAAATATAAATATTTTCTTTTTTAGATATGATTTTTAAGATTAGATTTTCTTTTTTTTTTTGGATTCCTCAAAGAAATCAGATATACAACCTGATTTTTTCGATTTTAGAATCTGTTCTCTGGCCAAAGAAGAGTTATTCTGAGATTTAAAGCAAAATCTATTTTAAAACTTTCCAATTTTCAAAGCTAGGTTCATGTGAGCATATTCTAAGTTGTAATCTCAGATTCTTTTATGAATCTTAGAGGCTCAAGAAAATAATCCAAATTCATAAATTCAGCTTGTGGACCTGGATTAGTATTAAAGCAAGAAGCCTACAACTCAGGTCTTATCCATTTGCGCACAGGGTGCCTCCCATGACCTGGTGTCAAGCAGTGGTCTCTTTCAAGAGACTCCCTGGTTACTCAAAGGTAATTAGGATTTGGTGAAGAAGCGGACGAGAGATCAAGGTACTCCACTGAAGGACTCTGCTGGGAAAGAAAAACTGATTTAGGCTAAAGTCCTGGTGGCTCAGACTATAAAGAATCAGCCTGCAATGCAGGAGACCCAGGTTCAATCACTAGGTCGGGAAGATCCCCTACAGAAGGGAATGGCTCCCCACTCTAGTAATTCTGCCGGGAGAACCACATGGACAGAGGAGCCCGGCGGGTTACAATCCATGGGGTCACTAGGAGTCGGACACGACTGAGGATGAACACTTTCTTTGCTTTCCCATTGATTTAAAGACAAATTATCTTTCTAGTAATAGACACCTAATAGCATAAATCCTCAAGGTGAATAGGGCAAAATATTGAGTATCCTTCACACAGATAAACTGTAAGAAATACTTTAGATTAATGGTTTCCAAACTTTGGGTTTTTAACACATGGAACCTTTAGTTACAGAGAAACAGAGGCAGCCCCTTACCCCACAGCAGAGACCTTGTAAGTCTGAAGCCACTGCCAGGGGGCCAGGAGCTCCCCAACAGGGATGGGGATCGGGTGCAGCTAGGGAGCTTTCGAGACCACCTGTGCCCATAGCTGGCTTCAATCGCTGGTTCCAACGAGCAACCAGGGGTGCTAACTCACACTGCAGGCAACAGGTGGATGACGGAGAGCGGAAGGAGTCACTCAATATTTTCAAATAACTTACTTTTAAAAAAATCATGCATACGTACCTTCCAGTAATTTGGTTGGCAATTCCGAGCAAGCCAGTCTGAATGAAGAGCCTGAGAAATGTTGGTGGATAAATCCTCATTGATAAAGCCCATGCTTTCAGCAAACTTGGTGGCTAGAGATTCGGAACAAAAATGTAAATGAGTTAAGTGTCTTTTAAATACAATGTATGTACAGGAAGTGCTGTGGGTCAGCTGTCTCCTTTGTGGAGCACAACGATCCTGGGGGGAAACACAGACCGTCCAGAGAGTATTCAGACTCAAAAAGTGCCGTGGGCATCGGTTTCCAGGTCTCCATTTCCCTACGTCCTTCCTGATGCTCACCTACTGACAACCTGGTGATGTGTGTGGTGACAGTTCTCCTTTCCCTCCAGATCTCGCTCCTTCTGCTTTACAAAAGGAAAGGGACACCCTGGAGCAACAGTGCCTCCGTGGCTCTAACTGGGGTGCAATGCCTGGCGTGTAAAGAAATGCTGGGACACCCAACAAAGGCACCACTGATTCCATGGAGGAGTAACAGCTCCTGGCTGAGTCGGGTAGCTTTCCGTTCTGAACGTCAACGAAACTGAAGGATGCCTCCTGGAGTTGTTCACTACATCATTAAAAGATGTAGCAAATGTGATTTTTGATTATAGATCACCGTACGATTTTTAGTGTATACCTTGGAAGGTGTTCAAGGAAGCACCACTGTTGTAGCAAAACTTCTG
This sequence comes from Okapia johnstoni, assembly GCA_024291935.2. Taxonomy (NCBI): domain Eukaryota; kingdom Metazoa; phylum Chordata; class Mammalia; order Artiodactyla; family Giraffidae; genus Okapia; species Okapia johnstoni. Next base: position 6,045,048 of record CM044327.1, read on the forward strand.
TTCCTACCTTCTGTCATCGTATGTCTCTCAGGTCTTAAACCCATAAAAACGTAACACAAGAAGGGAAATGATGCTGAATCCTCGTCCCCCTCCAGTAATTACTTTCATTGATAATAAACTGATTTCTAAACATCCTCCGTTCACGATGAAGAAACTACGATTTAGAAGTTAAGTAACTTATCCGAAGTTAAATAGATGTTATGTAAAACAGCTGGAATTTGAACTTAGGTCTGCTTTTATACAGTATCTTATACTGAGCCCTTTTTTCAGAGTGAAGACTAGAGCCAAGACAACATCATGGAGCAGAGCTGAAACATACCTGCCTCTCCTGCTAACAGCGTGTGAGTCGTGTGCTCCAGGACCTTGCGCGCCACACCAATGGCGTTTTTAATTCGTCTAAGATCTCCTACTGCTCCCACGTTCATGGTAGTGCTGCCAGAAACAAGGGCGGTAAGATTAACTCAGGTCTTTTTATATGTTCACAAGGTTTTTACTTCAACCTATAGTGTTTTGTAGGATTAAACTCCACCGTCTTACCATAGAAGCGGCAACACATTCAAAGTTCATACAAACTCCCACATTCACACATTTAAGGAAAAAAACAGAAAAATCAATCAGCCATATACTCCCAAAGCACTGGCCTTCTCCGTTTCCCAGGGCTCTGGCTTTTGAAAGGGCCTTTAAGGCTTCAGGTCAGGCAGACCACAGGGTTGGTGGCTGGCAGGTAAACAATGGTTTCCCAGGTACGTGTTTTTATACTTTAAGGTTCTTTCTATTCTAAGGAGACCACCTACCTCCATGTGATACTTCTATTACGATAATGATTTTTCTTTTCAAAAAAATTTTAAATTGACGTGTAGTTAATTTACAATGTTGTGTTAGTTTCAGGTGTACAGCAAAGTGATTTGGATTCTCTTCCATTATAGGTTATTACAAGATACTAAGTATAGGTTATACCAAAATATATCAAAACTTATACATTGTGGGGGGAGGGATAAATTGGGAGATTGAGACTGACATATACACACTACTATATATAAAATAGATAGCAAGGACCTACTGTATAGCACAGGGGATTCTACTCAGCAGTCAGCAATGGCCTAAATGGGAAAATACAAAGGAATGGTTATGTGTGTAACTGATTTGCTTTGCGGCACACCTGAAACTAACACTACAATTGCACATCAACTACACTCCAATTAAAAAAAAAAAAAAACGCCTTATATATTTGTGCATCTTGCTCTGGGTATAAGACTAACCAACTGCCCACGTAACTCAACCTGCAGCACAGCCACAGCAGCAGGGCCGCGCGCGGGGCGTCCCTACCCGTCCATGATCATGGCGTCCAGCGTGGTCTCCGCGGACTCGTCTGGGCTGCCCCCGAAGCCCACGCTGCCGTCGCACTGCTGCTGCTCGCAGGTCGCGCAGCCGCTCTCAACTGCGTCCAGGGCCGAACCTCCGGCCGCCAACGTCTTCCACGCTGGGAATCAAATCCAATAGTGCTCGTGTAGATACCGATACCGATTTCCTTTTCCGTGCCAAACGCAACAGACCAAAAATGGCACGAAAATGCCTATTTTAAAAATTGTTTGCACATTTACTCCAGTTAAGTTGAAATTTTCGTTTATCAAGTGCTACAAAGAAGTCAGAATGATATAGACAGAATTATATAAGACAACTACTTACCATGAAGAATCCAAAGGCTTTGGCTATCGATACAAAGTGAGGGTTTTTTCACTTACTAGTACCCATTTCTACTATGTGTGTGAAAAAAGAAAACTTACGTAATTCTCGGCTGTGTGACCCTGAGCTAATAACTTAACCTCTCCGGATCTGTTTCCTGCTATTTAAAATGGGGATACTAATTACACAGTACCTGAATTAATTAATCCACCTGAGCCCACATTGGAATTACCTGCTGTTATGGTACTGTTATGGACACTTGATGTGATAGAGGCTACTTCAGTAGGTATATTTTTATTTAAAATATCAGGTATATTTTAAATAATCTGATGCAGAAAAAACCTTATGATGCTATGATTTCATGAATTTTCAATTTGCTTTTTAGTAGCTTCAGTTTAAGTTTTAAAACCGAAGGAGAGAAATACCATATTAAATATTTATTTTGGCTCCAGTGGTCATGCTTTTAACACTAAACTATGTTCTCCAGAGCCCCACACATGGAAAAGTGGAGGAAGAAAAAAGGTCTTCAGTAGTCAATTTCTTTACTGATAAAAACAGGATTCCTTGACGGGTTGGTGCTACTATTTGTAAATTTAAGTATTACTACTGAAAGAACAGGCTTCAAAGTACATTTAGAGAAGCTTCCCCCTTGAATTCAGGCAACATAGAGAACTGTCTCCTGCCTGGGGCCCTGAACTTTCTTTTCTGTCTCCTTGTGCTAAGAAATTCTTGCAGCCTGTTTACGCATTCTCTGAATCATACGCACTGCCTGTAACATACAAATTTAACTCCATCAAATGCTAAAGCCAGTTCAGCACCAGAAAATTCTATTAGCAGCCTCAAATCGGGGAGAGGAGTAGTAGAAGAAACTCCTGAGGCAGTACGAGTTGAAACGAATGGAACACAGTAAGAAAATGACAGAACCCTGATATGTACAGGATGTTACCAAAGCACATAAGACAGGCACCTGACTCAGACTGGGTCTGAGGGTGCTAAATGAGGGAAGGCTTCCTAGAGGAGGTGGTATCTTAGTTCAGTCGTTCTCAGTCCCAGCTGGCTGCAAATCAACATCACTTAAGCAGCTTGAAAAAAAAAAAGTTTCGGTTCAAGCAGTGGAATGAAAACCTCAGGAGTGGGGCCCAGGCATGTATGTTTTCTTGAGACGCTCTGATGATGATTCTGTATAACCAAGACTGGAACCCCATATTTCTGGTGACAAATACGGCAATGTCAGCATGTAGCACAGAAAGTAAAGGTGAACAGACGATGCTTTATTTGGGAACTTGGTCGTTTGCCAAGCTTAAGTAGAGAGTTACTGCGGATACATCGGGGGTTAGAAAGCAGAGGTGGTGAAGAAGGCCGGAGACACAAGCCCCGAAAAGACAATAAAAGGCAAAAGGAGGTGCAGGGGCCCCTGAAGTCTGAGCAGAGAGGCCGTCCGTGCCGCAGGTCAGGGTGGAAAATGGTGACTGGCGTCCGAACAGGAGTCACCCCGCCGCTGAAGACCTAACGTGCAGCTGTGGCGGGGAGGAGGGTGCAGCGCGGGAGACGCCGCGGCGCGGGGGGGGTGCGGGAGAGACCCGAGCGGGCGCTGCGGAAGGTCGGCTCGCTCCCCGGCTCCCGGTCCCGGGTCAGCGGCGGCCCGCCCGCCCCGCGAGCTCGCGCAGCGCAGCCCCCGGCCCGGCCCCGCACCTGCCACGGTTGCATTCCTGAAAGGCCAAGTGTTGAGGATCAAGGGCAGCTGGCCGAAGTTGCGCGCCGGGGCTGGGCCAAGCAGCAGCAACAGCAAGAGGAGGGCCGGCTTCCGCGCCATGGCTGCGCGCCCAGACCGCCGCCAAAGGTCACGGCCGCTGCGGACCCGCGGCCGGTGAACCCGGAACTCGTGGTCCCGGCGCCCCGCCCATCGCCCGCCCCGCCCACTCCCCGGGGGGGGGGCAGATCCTCAATTCTCGCGAGACGTGGTTTCCGTGGCCCCCTGGGAGTTTACAGGTCGCCACGCTGCTCTGGGTTGGTGCTAGCGTCCTTCTGAGGTCTATTTCAACCAAAAATTAGTATGAAATTGTTCGGCTTTGGCTTACACGATCCTGGGAACTTTTAAATTTGATTTCGTTAGTCGAAGTTGGTCAGTTTGTGAAATTTACAGTGTGCTCGGTGCGGCTCCTGGACGCATATGCGGGGGTGGTTATTGAGTGTCAGGTGAGCCGTGCTCGCCTATAAACCAGGTTTATTTTAGATTTCTCCCACCCTACCTGCAGTCGTCTCTCCGTTGCAGTTTTTGTAGGACGTCCTCTGGTTATAAATCCCTGAGCTGAAAGAAATGGGAGAAACTGGAGAAGCGGAAATTAACCGTCTACACAGCTCGCTGAAGTGTGCTTTGCTGTACCTCTAGGGCGAGAAGCTACCTCTATTCATTTCTGAGTGTGTTTTACTTGTGCCTGGCAGCATTAAGTGCTTAATAAATGTTTGAATGCAGGCAGAATGGAGACTTTGCCTTGTTGAAAGATGAACTGAAGCGCATTAAAGATTCTGGGAACTATTTCTAAGTAGACATACCGTAAAACATAATTCTCGTTGAGCGTTCATTTAAAACCTTTTGTTTATGTGCATCTAATTTACTTGTTCTTAACAATTAGATTTGCTTTTGGAAATTTCATGAAACATTAAACAGCTAATCATTTTAAGTTATGTTTCTTGCTGACAAATGCTGCAACTCTGAGGGAAGGAGCTTCTTTGACTTTGTAAACCGAGGTAGAATTAAAAATACTCTGTTTAATGATAATAGCTTCAAAGATTGACCTGTTCTAATTAAGTAAACAAACTTAAATTGGGTTTTATTTATGAAGATTATCCTAGATCACATGAACTTGAAAAACAGGTTAGTTTCTATATTTCTGTGAGTATACTTTATTTACTATTTGCCTTTAAACCAATTAAAATAGAGCTCTTTACAAATTAATAGTGCCAATACTACTGGGAAGCTTAAAAAATCATGCAACTATAACACACATAGATACTGTAAACGTACAGACAGATGCAAACAGTTGTTATAGCTTTTGTTTTAAAATTTTAGCGATGAGATGGGTATGATAATGCAAAACCCTTATAAAAAGGTTATAAAGGTCATTGTGTTTCTGGCAGATGGAACAAGTTAAGGTTACCTCTTCAGATAGCTTTTTACTAATACTTATGCAAGAGACTTTTCATAGGCCTAGATTGCAAAATAGCCTTTTCTCTCTCTGTCTCTCTCTCCTTCTGATAAGAATTACCTTGGTTTCTAGAGAAGACCAAGTAGAACAGTTACATCTCAAAAGACACAGTGAAAGAGTGCAAGTTCTACCAAGAAGGACTCCTGTTTGTAAGTCCAAATAATTTACGAAATCTGAAAGCATTTTGAGATGAATTGGGGAGGTTGGGGGATTGATTAAAAAAAGAAAAAGGAAGAAAAGCAAAGGAATGAGTGTGCTGTGAATTGTTTCTGGAGCCGCATTTCTGTTCTTGTAAAGACTCCATCTGTAATACAAGTCAAATGTTTTTAATTCCTCAAATAATTGGACTGCAACCTGAATATTAAGAGACTGACCCACCCATCCAACCACTTATCCTCAATTTGTTTCTTTATGCCAGGGAGAAGATCTTCCACTAAGGTAAAAATCAGAAGATTTCATTGTTTCAGATTTAGAGTTCTGTGTCTTTGGAATGTTTTAGTATATCCTTCCACAAAGGCTTCATAATGTGTTTCTTTCCTTCTGGGTACAGTTTTATTTTTAGTTTAGAGGACAAAACCTAAAAAAACATCGCTCTTAGCCTCTTAAAATCAGCTTCCAATTTGGCCAACTTCTGATAATAGAGCTACTTTAATATAAAGTTTTAAAAAATCCTCTCAAATACTTTGTCAGGTTTCAGTTGGAACAGACAGTAAATATTACTGACTGTATTAAACAACCCCGTGGAGGCAAGGGCTTCCCTGGTGGCTCAGCTGGTAAAGAATCCGCCTGCAGTGTGGGAGACCTGGGTTTGATCCTGGGTTGGGAAGATCTCCCGGAGAAGGGAAAGGCTACCCACTCCAGTATGCTTGCCTGGAGAATTCCGTATACTGTATGAGTCCATGGGGTTGCAAAGAGTCGGACATGACTGAGTGACTTTGGATGCAAGGGGCATTCCCCCAGGAGGATACAAAAGATCCTACTCCCCCAAGATCTGGCATCACCCACAAGACAGACAAAGGAAAGACTTGGAGTTCTCCCGAGATCTGGCAGTCTCAGTGGATTGCAACTCACGTATCTTCCAGGCTGTATTTGTGGACTCCCAACCTGAGAACTGTCAAGCCAAGTTCTCAGTCCACAAATGAAACAAACCAGCAGGCATAGCTGTTCTGGGAGAGAGAGTCACCATCAGTGAGCATCTAAAAATCTAAGTCACAAGTCACAACCCGAAGATCTAATTCTCACAAATGTTTTTTTCCTGCCAAGGTGTATTTGGAAACTCTTCCTTCCTCTTGGCCAAGCCCCACAGTAGAGATCTGGGAGAGCTGACTTTGGTCAAAATCCTCACCTTTGCCAGCTTTGCCAGTTTCCCCAGGATCCCGGCTGCAGGCCCTGGAGCAGATGGGGTGTCCCAGTGGGTCTCATCCAGGTCCCCAGAGACTGTAGAGGAGGAAAGATAATGTTCCCTCTACCCTTCTGGTGAGTGCTTGACTGAGACCCCTTTTCTCTAGGGCACCTCCTGAGTGGAGGTGAAAAGCCCTCCACCGTGGCCTCTGTAGTTCAGGTTACCTTTGTGAGTTGAGCCTGCCTGTTCAGCCTAATAACAAAACTTAATTCACCTGCGGTGCCAGGCAGAGCCCGGTCCAGCTCACAGACGTCCCCATCCACCCCAGACACAGTCTGGCTTCTGTGCCAGACCCAGCCCGACTCCAACCAGTTTCAGGACCCAGCACAGACAAAGGAATGCTCAGTTGAAGTCTAAAAGCTCAGACTAGGTTCCGGGGGGACTCACCCACGACCTCCAGAGCCGGGGAGAAACCGTGAGCTTGGGGCTCATCAGGTACCTGCGTTTGCCTGCTCTTTGCTGTTGTGTGGGGGGAATGGGGGTGTATTTCACTCTTCTGAGGCTGGCACTGTTAAAGGATAAACTGAGTCATATTAATTTATTGTATTTATTTGAGCAAAAATCAATTTGAACCAGGTAGTAGCCAATCTAGAAAGTAGCAGCTCGGAAGAGCTGTACAAAATGAGAGACTTTCACAGGCTGAAGGGAATGCAAACAAGGTGGTTACACTAGCCACCCCCCCAAAAAATAAAAAAGCAGATAGGTTGGTTCAAGATTACTTTCCTTTAAGGCAGCAGGGACCATTTTTGTGCAAGACAGTCTTTCCACAGACCAGGGGTGGCAGTGGTTTCGGGATGACTCAAGTGCATTATATTTACTGTGCTGCTGCTGCTGCTGCTAAGTCGCTTCAGTCGTGTACGACTCTGTGCGACCCCATAGACGGCAGCCCGTCCCTGGGTTTCTCCAGGCAAGAGTACTGGAGTGGGTTGCCATTGCCTTCTCCGTTTTACTGTGCAGTTTATTTCTAATCTAATGCCACTGCTGATCTGGCAGGAGATAGCAGTCCAAGACTCACAGCTTGGAGACCCCTGCTTTAGGGTAGGACAGAGGGCTTCGTGAGCAGATTACCTAACTAGTACTGATCAGATGGTTCCTGATTGATTGGTTTACCTTTCCATTTCTGTAAGAACCAAAACAGTTCTTGTAAGTCTTAGTTCGATGATGTGGAGCTTAGTGATTCCATTTTGGGGGCTGTCTTCTTATTTTCAATGACATGCATGGCTCACTTGTTTAGCTCAGTTGTCTGGGGAGATGGTAGAGCATGAACCTTCAGGGGCTGGAACGCCTGCCTGATCGCGAAGGGAAGCCGTGTCACCAAATGATTTTGAGGGGTTTCTATAAATCTGTCCAGACTTTTAAAATATTAACTTGGTAGGAGTTGTAAGGTTTACAGAAACTTCACGGCTCTTACTGCTATGAAATTAAATGTAGTTTAAACAGCCTAAGATAGCCTGGAAGAATTATCCTAAGATAAAGAAATGCTATTAAAAAGTTAGGTGTAATTGACGAGAGGTGTTACAAATTTCTGCTCAGGGTTTTCGGAGGAGGAATGAGTCATTTGTGCTGGTGTAATCAGGGTAAATTAATGCCAGCTGAAATTTAGAGGAGGCAAAACAGGTTGAGAAAGCAAGGGAAATGTGCACTGTCTTCTCAATTAATTTTTGTTAGCACCTGCACTGAATCTTGGTGTTCTTGATACACCCTTGGGGGCCAGGCCAAGCCTTCAGGAAAATAAAAAGTTGTATGATACAATACATGAAAAAACGTCTCTCTGCTCACTGCCCTCTATAGCTATCTCTGGTTCTTCTGTCTAAAAGAACTGTGTTGTGCATGCTCAGTTGCTTCAGTCATGTCCAGCTCTTTGCAACCCCATGGACTGAAGCCCACCAGGCTCCTCTGTCCATGGAATTCTCCAGTCGAGAATACTAGAGTGGGTTGCCATTTCCTCCTCCAGGGAATCTTCCTGACCCAGGAATCAAACCCACATCTCCCTATGTAATATTATGATAAGTCAAGACAGTTATGCGTTATTTTTATTTAAATTTAGAATGCATTACACAATTTTCTTTGGTCAAAAGCTTATTTTCCTAAATGGAACTTAACTTGTGACTAGCAATACTGAGGGAGAGTTCTCAAGTTCTGGATTTTAAAACGTTGTTTAGTTGATAAGTTCTGTGACTCTTTTGCAACCCCCGTTGTCTATAGCCCACCAGGCTCCTCTTGCCTACAGGATTTCCCAGGCAGGAATCCTGGAGTGGGTGTTCAGTTTCTTCCTCCAGGGGAATCTTTCAGACCCAGGGATCGAACCCTCATCTCCTGCATTAACAGGCGGATTCTTTACCACTGAGCAACCAGAGAAGCCCCTTTTAAACCATGGGGCAGCAACCTATTGGCCTGATTAATTCATATACTCTTCCCTCGGCACTCTTTTCATCTGCAAGATGGAGAAAAAAGAGTGTTATTCTTTATCTTAGAAAGTTTGGGGAATAAGTTAGGAGATGTGAGAGAATGGTAAAGTACTATGAGAATTCAGTTGTTTACTTGGCATTTGCCAAGCAATTGATGTCAGCGAGGAGGCAGCCCAGAAATACACAAAGCGGCAAAAGGAATGTCGCCGTTCAGGATGGTCCATGGGACTAATAGAGAGGTGGCTGGATGCCTATAAGGCATTTTGTAAAGTAAGCACTTTGATTTTCTCGACTGTCTTAAATGAGAATTAAAAAGATTGTTTTCCATTCTCTAAAATTTGGTTTACATGCTTAAAAAGATGGTCCGTGGCAGGGTTGTGAGATTTCTGGAATGTCTTAAAAATAGCATCCTCCAGCCTTCCCAAATGGAAACTTAAACGATGCTACAAATAGAGCCTTCCTGTGTTGGGTGAGGAGGGGGGCACAGGTGGCTGTAGGCGCCCCTCTTTTCCTCTAAACTTCATGGCTTTCAATTTATCAGTCTCAGAAGGATGAAGAGTTGAGTCTCTCCTGATAGCATTTGAAGCTGTGGTTCCACAGAGGATTTAACGCTGTAGTTGCAAGGAGTCTGGGTATTTCAAATCTGAGGCTTAAAAAACTAAGCCATCCCCTCCGGCTTTTGCACTGATGCTGTGAAATCTGTTTGAGAAACATGCTTGTGTTTTCTACTCGTTCAAAGCTGTAAGCGTGACTTAGCATTGAAATAATAATTTCGTTTTTCAAAAGCTCCCCACTGAACTATTACCTGGGTTATCTAAATACAGGTTATTTATTTGATTGGCATATGCTCTTGTCAGTTTTGCAGACTGTAAGTAATGATGGTTGCTAAATGTTAGAACATTGTGGTACCGCGTTTCTCATTTCTGTCCAATTTTACACTCATCCTGGGACACTTGATGGTTCTACCTGACTGAATATTCTAGATGTAATTAGTCATTATATAGAAATGTGTTACCTTATTATCTCTAAATGAGAAAACAAAGTATTCTTTCTTTCTGAAATATTTTTTCTGGTTCATGCCCTTGAACCCATTTGTCAAATCACAGGAGATTCAAATCCCAAACTTTTTTTTTTTAACTTTTTAACCTTTAAAAATCATCTTGGTGACTTACAGGACGAAGATTGTGTAGTAGCAAATGGCCCCATTAAGTGATTTCAAGGTAAGTTATGTGCATGTGCTACAATAAAGTTATAATAAGGATGTAGCGGACCACTTTACGTGGTGGAATCTACTTTTATGACAGTTGTTTACAATGTTGTGATGTCTTAATGAACGTGATTCTTTACAGGAATAAAGGGCACAGCAGAGCAAACTTCATGGTGTCTTCCTATCAGTTTAGACATCACCTGACATGACTAACTGGTGTCACAATTGGTTTTAATGAAGAAATTTAACAATAAAAGCAAAATCATAAAAAAAATCAGTGATTCACAGGATTGTGCTCACCATTTAAAATAACGCTCATCCAATGATCATGATTTAAGTGGAAAAATAGTCTAATATGAACAAATGTATCCAAATAGTCTGTTCTTTTCCAATGGTTCATATAAACTTTTAAAAGGAATGGTTATTATACATGTGACTTAGTGTTCACTTTTTAGAAACACATATGTGATCAACAGTCTGTCAGTTATCGGTACTGTAGCCCTTACTGAAGATGAGGTGTTAACATTTCGGTATATATCTGTTTGGTGAAAAATCTTGACAATATACACACTGTTGTGTAACCTACCTTTTAGAGATTTCTTTAGCTTCCTTGCATGTCACTAGTATTCTTTACACCATTTTAGTCTTTTTTTATTGTGAAATATAATGCAAATATAGAAGAGTACATAAAGCAAAAAGATACAAAGAATTTTGCCTAAAATGAACACCCATGCAATCACCACCCATGTCAACAAACAGAATATTTTGAGCACCCCATAAAACCCTTAACCATTCATACAACGTAATTTTTACTGGAGGTATGACATTCATTTATGTCTGAACAGAAATTTACTGTCTTTTACGTATATAGATTTGGCCAAAAAGTTTGTTCATGGTCTTTCTACACGCAAAAACCCTGAACAAACTTTTTGACCAACCTAATAGGTGAAAGTGAAAGTCGCTCAGTTGTGTCTGACTCTTTGCGACCCCATGGACTATACAGTCCATGGAATTCTCCAGGCCAGAATACTGGAGTCACTAGCCATTGCCTTCTCCAGGGGGGATCTTCCCAACCTAGGAATCAAACCCAGGTCTCCTGCATTGCGGGCAGATGCTTTACCAGCTGAGTCACCAGGGAAGCCCAAGAATACTGGAGTGGGTAGCTTATCCCTTTTCCAGTAGATTTTCCTGACCCAGTAATGGAACCGGGGTCTCCTGCGTTGCAGGTGGATTCTTTACCAACTGAGCTATCAGGGAAACTCAACCTAATAGGTATTTGTATATAAATCATTTTTCAGAATTAGCCTGTCCAGTAGTACATCGAATTTATGTGATAGACTGTAGCAATTAAAATAGTATCATGCTAGCTCATAGGTGAAGGTCAACACCAGGAATTCAGGGCTCTTACATGGCTCAGGTGGGTGGGCATCGCTTATTATTAATGGGTTTCTGAAGAGTCAGGACAGATTCAGAGACTAGGCAGCTCTCCAAATTCAGGGCAGATTAAGCGAGTCAGGTGGCTAGAGGAAATGAGCTCTCATTCTGAGGAAGGGGCTTTTCTACCCACCTACCATCTTTATCATTTTCTCATCTCTCTCATCACCATCTTAGGGAGCTGTGAACTGGATAATTTTAATTACATCCCAAGGCCCTGATGGCATTCAGTAGTTTAGGTGCCCTAATTACCAGGGAGCCTTAACAGTAAACGTTTAGGTCACACATCTTCAAACTCTTTGAATTTCACAGGTTTAGGATTATGATGACTGTGATTTTGAAATTTTGTATTGGCTTTAAGTGCTCTCAGTATCAAATAACAGAAAACTCAGTGATGATTTAAAGCAAAAGGAATTTACTTTTTTGCACAAAACAAGAAATAAAAAGGTGCTGGCCTTGGCTCAGTAGCTGGAAAATGGTAAAGTATCTGCTTATAGTGTGGGAGACCTGGGTTCCATCCCTGGGTTGGGAAGATCCTCTGGAGAAAGTAATGGCAACCCACTCCAATACTCTTGCCTGGAAAATCCCATGGGCAGAGGAGCCTGGCGAGCTACAGTCCATGGGGTCGCAAAGAGTCGGACATGACTGAGCGACTTCACTTGCACTTTATTTGTTGTCTTATAGTCACAAGAGAGCTACTGTTGCTCCAGATATTGCATCTGTGTTCAAATAACGGGGTGGAAGAAAGATCTGGTGTTAACCACGCTGTCTTTGCCTTTGTATCAGGAAAGCAAAAGCATTCCTGGACACACCCAGCAGAAAACCACTTCATTCTCATTGGTCAGAATGGTGTCACTTGGCCTTTTCAGTAAAAACCTTTATTCCATCCTCACAACATTTTCTTTTTCCTTCTTTTTAAGGAAGCATCTGGATGTCACTTCTGTGTCAGTGTAGTGCATAATAGGAAGAACACATACAGGAAGAGGTCAGATACTGGGGGACCTTGAGAATGCAAGACTTTTGTAAGTTTCTGAAGTCTGTTGGAAAGATTTTGGACTTCATCAGGGTGTAAACTTGGAGTCTGAGTCCCTCTTATTTAGATCTCAAGGATCAAAAGAACCTGATTCAAAATCAGAGTGATGACTGTGGTGCTCAGGTTGAAAGGAACAGGGCCACTCCCCCTCTGCAATAGAAAGATGATTATTTTTCAGAATAAGAGATTAAAGGAAAACAGGGGACTTTGTACCTGGTAATCTTGATCTTCTCTGGGAGTCATAAAAATCACCTGCCAAGATTATAGCGAGTTTGAAAAAGTGACTAGAAACTCGTGAGGGATTTTAGAAGATTCATTATTTCAAGTATCATAAAGGTGGGCAGTAACTGAACAGAACAGATGGTGGAGCAGGAAGGCAGATCGCCATTTGACATCAAGTTGCCTGATGTTGCCAAATCCTAAATAATCACAGTCTTTGCTTTTCTCCAGTATCATTTTAAATGACCTGACTTATACTTGGTTGATGGGAAACATGTTGGTATTGCTGATAATGGCAACATCCAGACTGAATGCTCTGTGTGTGTGTTTAATGAAGAGTCAACAGACCAGGTGAATAGAGCGCTGGAGAGCGAGGAGGTTGTAATAAACAGCAACAGCCCTCCTCACATATGAGGACTGCTGCTTCCTAGGCTTCAGGGTCCATCCTCAAATTGAGGAGGAGGAATCTTGCCGTGTGGGCTGGCCTTCGCCTTAGAAACCGCAGGAGCCGTTTTGCTTTCCTCGCCCCTTACCTCTTCTCTGTGTCCCTTCCTCCTTCACCTTCCTCCCACCCTCCCTTCTCCTCTTCATTCCTTCCCTCCGTCTTCTCTCCTGTTCCTCTCCTCCTTCCCTTTTTTCTTTTCAAAAGTAATTTATTGGTTGCTCATTATGTGTCAGGGATATTTTTATGTGGTATAGATACAGCAGTGACCAAATCAGAGAAATTCCTACCCTGATGGAACTGATCTAAACCACTGACATCCGTAGTATATTAAGGAGCAGTGGGAGCCACGGAGGAAAGGGAGACGGCGGGATGGGGCTGCCTGCCGCGGATGCTTCTGGTGACGGTGATGGGAGCTGGCGAGATTCTGGCTGGGTTTTAAAGGAAAGGCCTGTAGACTCGCAGATGGCAAGAGGCCCAGGTGTCGGTGACAACTCGGGACAACGTGAGCAGACACAACTCAGGACGAGCCGTGGGACAAAGACTGTATTTTCGGCTTGGGGAACGGAGTGACCTGGGAGTTGATGTCATATTGTCCTGCTCTGACAGTTTTCTGCGTCTTGGAGGGCAGAGTCTGTGTTTCTTGCAGTGGCCTCAGCGGGACGCTCACAGGAGTGGTCACCAGGCTGGAGGGAGGCGCTGCCTCCCCGCCCTTTATCATCACAGAACTCGCCTGCCGACTGCAGCGCCTTTTCTCAAAAGGGGGAGGCTCTCTCCTGTTTTGACTCCTTCTCCCGTTGAGGCTGGTAGTGAACTAGCCTTTCCAGTCTGGGCTCTGTGTGGTAAGTCAGGGAGGATGAAGCTGAGCGGACTCACCTTGACGTCTGGAGCCGAAGCTGCCCGCAAGGATGGGCTCGCCACCCTGCCCTGCGCCTTGTGTTCCTGACCCAGTGCAGTTGGCCAGTTCTGGGTCTCGCGGGGCGAAGACCGGCTGCTTGGTGGTGAAGAGCTGACTCTACCTTGGTTTATTCTGAAAGTGCTCATCAGACCTCGGTTTGTCCCCCCCCCTGGATTCTGTCTTACAGTTTACTCAGAACTCTGGCTCAGGAAAGGAATCCTGAGGGTGGAGTCCCCTGGGGAACCACACAGCAGCGTTGGTCACATCGCCTTCCATTTTTCACCGCGATTTACAGACAGTCGCAGGCATGTTAGCGCATCCGTGGCTCGCGCTGAGCAGGTGGAGGGACTGGAGTTTATAGCAGGTCATTGACACAACCAAACTCATTGTTACTATGAGTAGCAGCGAGATGCTATATCTAGGTCTCCTCACTGCTAAACATAATGTTTTTTCCCCTTATATCCATGACGACTTTGGACATACATTAAGGGTGAGTTTTCTTTGAGTCCTTGGGGGTAATGTACACCATTCATCAAAGTCTGAGCAGCAGCATGGGGAACCTCTGTAAAAAGCATGAAAATAGAAAACTTTCCACTATATATTTTATTAGTCAAAACCCTGTGCATTCGTTCATCCATCTCTCATTTGAAATATGTCAAATTTTTCATTCGGGCCTGAAATGTATACAAATATATCTTCTTTGAGAGTTGCCTTTCATAGTTTTTTTTTTTTTTTTTTAAGTGCTGAATTTTGGTGTAAATTTTGTTAGGTTATTGGTCGGGTGGTATTTGTGACTCTGTTGGGAAATGGATAATAACATCCCCAAACTGTCGAAGAATTTCTGTAGCAGCTGCTTTCTTCCGAGGACCTCTGAATTCTACCGTCTTGGCAGAATGCAATATCTATTAATTATCACAAAATCTTAAAAGTCTCCAGCTTCAAAATGGAAACTATGTTGCACTTATTTTTATGGGAAAGAAAATCTATCGTGGTGTGTGCCCAGGAGAGTCATGATGGCAGATAAAGCACATTCGAACGGTACTGGACGGTTTCCACGTGGCAGTAACTCTTATCTGCAGCCAAGACTCATCAGCACAAATAGGAGGAATGTGGGAATCGGCCATCGAGGCTGTGCATTTACTTCTAAGAGCAAGTGTGCCATCTCGTTTCCAAGACCTGAGCCACCCAAACACATTTTTCTACATTACATAACGCTATCATTTAAACACTGTCATTCCAATGTGAAGACCAGCTGTGCACATCAGGGCCCAGCTGCTGGGCTGAGGTACCGATGAGCCATCTGGTGCTTGGTTCTGGGTGGTTAAATTCCAGCCGGGCATTTCACTCCATATCCAGCTGTGATAAAGTCAACTGAAGGCTGCATATTATTCCTCAGAAATCACTCCTCAGGGACATTCCTCAGAAATAAATTTCCACCAGAGGTGTCATTGATTGGTTCTATACTTTCAGTGACAGCATTTGCCAAAATAAAACCAGAGAATCGTTCCGTCATTTTGTTTTGTTTGTGTGAAACAAAACAGTTAAAGAGAATGAAGCTTTTCGGTCCTTCTGCAGATTATTTGTGTACAGGGGCAACCTGCAGTATAGCTGCCTGGCTTCCCTCATCTCTCTGAGAGGAAAAGTCAGGTGCTCCATGAAGGCTCAAACAGCAAAGGCGATAATTAGCCTGATTTCCAGAATCATTCTGTCTGCAGGTATGTGAGACAGCAGACTCGCCTCTCACTCAGTACCAAATGTTTTCAAGGGAAGGATCTGAAAATGCTGCCTTAAGGTTTTATACGTGTGACTATTCGTGGTGTCCTCGGGAAGAAAAAGACCTTGAAAAATTAGGCTTGAAGTTTCAGTGTTTTCAGTCATTTCTGTTGCATAACTGAAACCATGCACCTCAGATTTGGACTTGAACCCACAGTCTTTTCACTGAGATCACACACCTGGTCTCAGGACTTAGTGAGGCTCAAGCGCTTGATGTCTCATTGCAGAAAAAAAAATTCAGTGAGAGACAAAGTGATAGGTAAGAAGTGGATTTTTATTTAGAAACACACTCCACAGACAGAGTGCGGACCATCTGAGGAGGTGAGAGTGACTCCAGGGTATGAGGTGGTCAGTTTTTCTAGCATATCATTTCATATGCTAATATGTGGGAGGAGTAGTCCAGCTATTTTGGGGAAGGGGTGGGGATTTCCTGGAATTGGGCCACAGCCCACTTTTTGGCCTCGGAACTGTCCTGGTGACCATGGGTGTGTCATTTAGTGTGCTGATGTGTTAGGGGAGAAGGCTGAGGCTCAAGTTCTAGTGGAAGTCAACCTGAATCTGTTTGGTTCGAATCAGGAGAATAGGTCATATCCTCAGGCTGTGTCATTCTTTCAAAGGTTGTGCTGATAGGAAACTATGGACTTTATCTTTATTATGTTTTAACATCTTCAAAGGAACTGACTTTTATAACTTAATACAATGTTGCACTTAGTAATACTCTATAGATAGTTTTATTTTCAGCAAACAGCCCTAGGATGTATTAATTACTGAGAATAGAGCTATGCTATGGATTAGTGTATGTTAGCTGTCAAGTACACTGACTGAGATTGAAATAGTTTTCTTTTTCTTTAAAATTAATTTGCTTTGTTCTGTGATTTCTGATTGGAAAAGCTAACCTTTTATCCCTGGATGGAACTTTCTTTTGGGAGCTGCAATTGCTCATTTAAACAATCAAAAGTGAATATATGTGCAGAGAAATTATCCAGTAAAGACACTTTATTATCTTTTTGGAGGAATTGTCTCATGAGGCTGTGGGGGCTGAGAAGTCCCACAATCTGTTGTCTGAAAGCTGGAGAATGAGACAGGCCAGTGGTATAATTCAGTCTGAATCTGAAGGTGTGAAAGCCAGGAGCTCTGAGGTCAGAGGCGGGAGAAGTTGGACATCCCAGCTGAAGAAGAGAGAGAATTTGCCCTTCCCCACCTTTGTGTTCCACCTGGGCCTTCAAGGGATGGGACAGTACCGCCCACATAGGTTAGGGTCTCCTGAATCAAATGTGGGTCTCTTCCGGACACCCCTGCACAGAAGGCCCAGAAGTGATGTTTTACCAGCATGTGGGCATCCCTGAGGCCAGTCAAGGTGACACAGGGAATTCACCACCACAGAGGACATTCAAGTTGGGTGGTTTACTTTCCTTTTGATTCTAAATGCAGAAATTCTTAAGGAACACTTTCCCTTTTATTAATATGAGTTTAAGTTCAGGGCTTGTTTCTCAGCTTCTGAGAGGTCTAAAATAAACTCGTGAGTGTATTTTTACAATTTATAGTCTCTTTGCATATGTTTGAAAGAGAATTTAAACAGAAAAGAGTTTTAGAGTTGATACCAGTGTTATATATATGCATTGTAACTTCTCCAAAATATGTATTTTAGAACCCCACTAATACTTTGAATACAAAGTAAAGAAGTCCATCCCTTATGCTTTATAGGTGCCCATATTCTACACCCGAGTCCCAGGACTCTGGTCACAGTTGGAGTAACTCCACAGAGCATGAAGGGGCAGGCCCTGAGGTCATAGAAGTCACGAGACAAAACTAAGAAACAGCAAGGAAAAACAAAAGAAGTTAACAAAATTGTAAAACTTATGAAGGTTTGAAACATGCGCTGCACCTCTTGTTTTCAGATTTAAACTTTGGACTGTTGTTAACTTTTAGGCTATTTCATTTCTTGTTCCTTTCGTTTTGAATACCTTAGAAGTTTTATTACGTGCTTTTGTACCTCAAAGTGTAGACAAGCAAAAAACAAAATTACTGCTGTTTGGTGTTAGCGGTTCCATTATTTGACTTAGAAAATTGCTTTTACCAAAGTCACCAGACTGCCCGTCCATGGTGGCAAGCATCCTTTCTTTACAACAAGAAGATGACAGGTGGGAAGAGTGTCAGGGAAACTCAGTTTCAGTGACTTTGCCTCTTTACCTTATGTGAATTATTTCTTTTGAAAATGAGAGATGGGTAGGCCTCTCCTAATCAGTGAATTTTAAAAATACTTGAAATAATAATGGATATTTATATAATCCCTCTGCTATATTGTGAAACATAGGGATTGGTAAAATGACCCAAGTAAATCTGATGTTTCTATGAAGGGAAGGGTTGTAAAGTCAGATCTTCTACCAAAGAAGGGATTTCTGGTGGTTTCATTTTTTCCTGTGTTTGCGTGCTACATCGCTCAGTTGTGTCCAACTCTTTGCAACCCTATGGACTGTGGAGCCCACCAGTTTCCTCTGTCCAAGGGATTCTTCAGGCAAGAATACTGGGGTGGATTTTCATGCCCTCCTCCAGGGTATCTCCCCAACCCAGGGATCGAATCCAAGTCTCTTACATCTCCTGCATTTGCAGGCGGATTCTTTACCACTAGTGCCACCAGGAATGGTTTCCAGTTAGGAAATGACTAGGAGCTGTGATAACAGCGGTGCCCAAATATATCGATATGTTACGCTATTAACACAAAAATCACCATGATGATCAACAGCTACCGTTTGTTATACACTTCCTATTAGCCTAGCACTGTTCTAAATATTTCATGTGCTAATTTATTGAATCTTCTCAACACTATTATTATCCACTCACTGTATAGGTAAGTTCTGAGTTTAACCAGAGAGGTTAAATAACTTGTCCAAATCCTTAAAGCTTGTAAAAGCTAAAGCCAGAATCCAAATTCATACTTAACCATACAGAAACCACATCCTTTTATGGTAGATGATACTGCCTCCAAAGTATTACCTTGTGTTAGGGTATTTTATATAATAATATCTGATTTTGATCATGTAAACAACCAGGACTCAATGTACAAACACACATAACACATACACGTGTGCACACTTTTCCTCTCAAACAACCAACCAAAGAAATGTTTGTTTAGAATATGTTAAATATGCTAAATTAATGAATTTTCTCTAGTTGCTTTCAAGTCAAACCCTGTCACATTTTGCAAATAATTTGAGGAGAGCAATTTGGAAGAAAAAGATAACAATCACTCAGCTACTAACATGGGCAATGGAGGTCAGAGTACAGAAGTGGCTTTGATTGGAGGAAGGTAACCTAAATGAAACTCAAATACATTAAAAACAATTCCTGAACAAAGAAGGACAGTCTCTACATCTTTATATACTCTGAAGACAGGATAAAAGGAAATGGATTTTGCTCACAGAAAGGCAGGTCTGGATTAGACATGAATAAACCTTTCCAAGATGATTTGAAAAAAACTGAAGCCATAGGGACTAACTTGGTTCTGCTCATCATGACTCATGCACATATGTTACTGGATTACTAAAATTCCTTACACCTCTGTGAATGGATCTGTTGCACTTGACCAAGTTCAGTTCAGTTCAGTCTCTCAGATGTGTCTGACTCTTTGCGACCCCATGAACTGCAGCATGGCAGTCTTCCCTGTCCATCACCAACTCCCGGAGCTTACTCAAACTCACGTCCATCAAGACAGTGATGCCATCTCAACCTCTCATTTCATCCTCTGTCGTCCCCTTCTCCTCCTGCCTTCAATCTTTCTCAGCATCAGGGTCTTTTCCAACGAGTCAGTTCTTCGCATCAGGTGGCCAGTGTATTGGAGTTTCAGCTACAGCATCAGTTCTTCCAATGAACATCCAGGACTGATCTCCTTTAGGATTGAATGGTTGGATTTCCTTGCAGTCCAAGGGACTCTCAAGAGTCTTCTCCAACAGCACAGTTCAAAAGCATCAATTCTTTGGTACTAAGCTTTCTTTATAGTCCAGCTCTCACATCCATACATGACGACTGGAAAAACCATAGCTTTGACTAGACAGACTTTTGTTGGCAAAGTAATGTCTCTACTTTTTAATATGCGGTCTAGGTTTGTCATAGCTTTTCTTCCAAGGAACAAGTGTCTTTCAATTTCATGGCTGAAGTCACCATCTGCAATGATTTTGGAGCCCCCAAAATAAAGTCTCTTACTGTTTCCATTGTTTCCCCATCTATTTGCCATGAAGTGATGGGACCGGATACCATGATCTTAGTTTTCTCAATGCTGAGTTTTAAACCAGCTTTTTCACTCTCCTCTTTCACTTTCATCAAGAGGCTCTTTAGTTCTTCTGCACTTTTTGCCACAAGGGTGGTGTCATCTGCGTATCTGAGGTTATTGATATTTCTCCCGGCAATCTTGATTCCAGCTTGTGCTTCTTCCGGCCTGGCAGTTTCCATGATGTACTTTGCATATAAGTTAAATAAGCAGGGCGACAATATACAGCCTTGACATACTCTTTTCCCAATTTGGAAGCAGTCTGTTGTTCCATGTCCAGTTGTAACTGTTGCCTCTTGACCTAATACAGATTTCTCAGGAGGCAGGTCAGGTGGTCTGGTATTCCTGTCTAAGAATTTTCCATAGTTTATTGTGATCCACACAGTCAAAGGTTTGGCGTAGTCAATAACGCAGATGTAGATGTTTTTCTGGAACTCTCGTGCTTTTTTGATGATCCAGCAGATGTTGGCAATTTAATCTCTGGTATCTCTGCCTTTTCTAAAACCAGCTTGAACAACTGGAAGTTCACGGTTCACATATTGCTGAATCCTGGCTTGGAGAATTTTGAGCATTACTTTACTAGCATGTGAGATGAGTGCAATTGTGCAGTAGTTTGAACATTCTTTGGCATTGCCTTTCTTTGGGATTGGAATGAAAACTGAGCTTTTCCAGTCCTGCGGCCACTGTTGAGTTTTCCAAATTTGCTGGCATATCGAGTGCAGCACTTTCACAGCATCATCTTCCAGGATTTGAAATAGCTCAACTGGAATTCCATCACCTCCACTAGCTTTGTTCGAAGTGATGCTTCCTAAGGCCCATTTGACTTCACATTCCAGGATGTCTGGCTCTAGGTGAGTGATCACACCATTGTGATTATCTGGGTCATGAAGATCTTTTTTGTACAGTTCTTCTGTGTATACTTGCCACCTCTTCTTAATATCTTCTCTTTCTGTTGGGTCCATACCATTTCTGTCCTTAATTGTGCCCATCTTTGCATTAATTTTTCCCTTGGTATCTATAATTTTCTTGAAGAGATCTCTAGTCTTTCCCAGTCTATTGTTTTCCTCTATTTCTTTGCATTGATCATTTAGGAAGGCTTTCTTATCTCTTGCTATTCTTTGCAACACTGCATTCAAATGGGTATATCTTCCCTTTTCTCCTTTGCCTATTGCTTCTCTTCTTTTCTCAGCTATTTGTAAGGCCTCCTAAGACAAACATTTTGCCTTTTTGCATTTCTTTTTCTTGGGGATGGTCTTGATCCTTGCCTCCTATAAAATGTCATGAACCTCCGTCCATAGTTCTTCAGGCACTCTGTCTATCAGATCTAATCCCTTGAATCTATTTGTCACTTCCACTGTATAATCATAAGAGATTTGAATTAGGTCATACCCGAATGGTCTAGTGATTTTCCCTTCTTTTTTCAATTTCAGTCTGAATTTGGCAATAAGGAGTTCATGATCTGAGCCACAGTCGCTCCCGGTCTTGTTTTTGCCGACTGTATAGAGCTTCTCCATCTTTGGCTGCAAAGAATATAAGCAATCTGATTTCGTATTGACCACCTGGTGCTGCCCATGTGTAGAGTCTTCTCTTGTGTTGTTGGAAGAGGGTGTTTGCTATGACCAGTGCTTTCTCTTGGCATACCTCTGTTAGCGTTTGACCTGCTTTGTTTTGTACTCCAAGGTCAAATTTGCTTGTTACTCCAGGTATTTCTTGACTTCCTACTTTTGAATTCCAGTCCCCTATAATGAAAAGGATATATTTTCTGGCTGTTAGTTCTAGAAGATTTTGTAGGTCTTCACAGAACTGTTCAACTTCAGCTTCTTCAGCGTTACTGGTCAGAGTATTGACTTGGATTACTGTAATATTGAATGGTTTGCCTTGGAAATGAACAGAGATTATTCTGTCATTTTTGAGATTGCATCCAAGTACCACATTTTGGACTCTTTTGTTGATTTTGATGGCTACTCCATTTCTTCTAAGTGATTCTTGCCCACAGTAGTAGATATAATGGTCATCTGAGTTAAATTCACCCATTCCAGTCCATTTTAGTCACTGATTCCTAAAATGTCGAGGTTCACTCTTGCTATCTCTTTTTTGACCACTTCCAATTTGCCTTGATTCATGGACCTAACATTCCAGGTTCCTATGCAATATTTTTCTTTACAGCATCGGACTTGACTTCCATCACCAGTCACATCCACAACTGGGTGGTGTTTTTGCTTTGGCTCCATCTTTTCATTCTTTCTGGAGTTATTTCTCCACTGATCTCCAGTAGCATATTGGGCACCTACCAACCTGGGGGATTCATCTTTCAGTGTCCTATCTTTTTGCCTTTTTATACTGTTCATGGGGTTCTCAAGGCAAGAATGCTGAAGTGGTTTGCCATTCCCTTCTCATCATAATTGGGCTTCTCAGGTTGCTCACTGGTAGAAAAGTCCGCCTGCAACGCAGGAGACACAGATTTGATGCCAGGGTTGGGAAGATCCCCTGGAGAAGAAAATGGCTACCCACTCTATAATTCTTGCCTGGAAATCCCATGGACAGAGAAGTCTGTGGGGCTACAGTCCATGGGGTTGCAAAGAGTTGGGCATGACTTAGTGACTGCACAACAACAATTATCATAATACTGTTATCATAACTAGCCACATTTTCTAGGCCACTACTAGTTGTGAGACCTCCACTATTGGTTAACTAAGGCTCTGAGGAGCCTAAAGGATTTTTGTTCCCCATTTTGCTTATTTTTTTAAAATATAAAGATCCGGATTTGCAACACTGTGATCTATGTTCTGTCAGGTTATGATCTTACATGTATACAACTTGTTCAGTCTTAACAAATTTTTTTTAAAAGTTCTCATTATTTCACTAATTTATTCTAACCCTTTAATGATGGGATGAAATTTACTCATGACCTAAGAGGGTTTTCATAGATCTCCTTTAAATTGTATCAGTTAGTTAATAAAATCAAAGCATTTACCATTCAAATATTGGTATTCAGAATCCATACCACTTTAATTACTGTATCCTTGAAAGAGATATGTCTTCTAGAAGAGAAGTAACTTAAAAGTTGCTAATAGAAGCAAAATGTATCTGTATAAATTTATATTGTGGTTTCAGAGATTTGTCTTCTATTATTATACAATACGATTGTCTGTTTTCCAGGGTAGATAAATTAATGTAGAATATTTTGTAATCAGGCATAATTAAATGTGTTATTAAGAGAACATCTATCTAAAAAGACTCTGTTTTGAATCTTTCTATTTATTACCTCCATGCTATCCAGTTACTATATTTTCACTGGGAATTGTATCAATTATTTCTAATAAACTGAATTAATACATTCTCCACAATCAAGATTAAATCTTTTTCACTTTTCTCAAGTTCTTAACTCCTCTACAGTTCCTTGCAATATTTTTGAAAACTTAAAAAGTTTTTAAACATTGCAAACATACAGACTATAAAATCATACAATGAAAATGTATGTACTGTACATACTATCTTATTTTAATAAAAGTTAGCCTTTTACCAGAGAAGGCAAAGGCACTCCACTCCAGTACTCTTGCCTGGAAAATCCCATGGACAGAGGAGCCTGGTAGGCTGCAGTCTATGGAGTCACGAAGAATCAGACATGACTAGTGACTTCACTTTCACTTTTCACTTTCATGCATTGGAGAAGGAAATGGAAACACACTCCAGTGTTCTTGCCTGGAGAATCCCAGGGACAGTGGAGCCTGGTGGGCTGCCATCTATGGGATCGCACAGAGTCGGACACGACTGAAGCAACTTAGCAGCAGCAGCAGCAGCAGCCATTTCCTTCTCCAGGGGATCGTCCATATTCAGGGATTGAACCTGGTCTGCTACACTGCAGGCAGATTCTTCACCATCTGAGCCACCAGGGAAGTCAATTTCTCAAAGGCACTGCACTTTTCTGAGTAGAGTGATGGGATATTTAGGCTGTTAAAATCACTGATAGGAAGCGTCACCTACAACTCTTCCACTGGACAGACTCGGTATGTCATGACACTTCCTATTTGTCATCATTACACAATCTCTTCCACCATGGAAATAGATGCCATTTAATTACTTCATGCCCAATATCATACATGTCACACCTATATTCATGGAATGAGTTTTTAAGGTCATCTTTTCTGTTCCCAAGACTTCTGAAATTATTACGTTTACTTCCTGTCAGATAAATGAGAATGTTTATAGCCAAGAGACCAAAGAGGGTAATTTCTATTTTAATATCTAATAACCCTCATTGTCAAGAAATGTCTTATGTTTAAATAACCTAATCCTTTAGGCCTCATCTTAACTGAATTTTCTTTCAATTTATCCTCAATAGTTACTGACCTTGAAATGTCACCAAACCTGTTTAAAGCCTTTGTGCATATTTGTTGATTTAGATTCATGCTTAAAAAGTCCATTTTGAGCAAGTGCCAGCTGAGGCTAAGGGTGACCCAGATTCTTATTCCTGGTGTCTTGATGCATCAGAAGCACAGCAGAGTAGACAAGATTTCATATTGTGGAGTCAGCCTACATGTGAGTGAACCCACTATACAAGCTGTGTGGTTTGTTACGTAAAACTTCATGTTACTGATTGTAGATAGTTTGCACTTCTGAGGATGAGCTCCATCTTTTTTAGCTGATCCTTTTATCATCTTCATGAAAGGCAGAATAGATGCTTGGGGCGGGCAGTTCTCATAATAGCTGCTGTCCCTTCTGAATAGTCCCGGTATCCATTCTGATTAACAAGTGCTGATGCATCAAAATTAAATAGCTTGAGTATAACTGCTGGGGCTGAAGATTATTGTGTAGGCAGTTGGATTTGGTTCATATATGTCTGTGATGAGATATTATCAGGAAAATGTACATGGAGCCAGAACTTCCTGGCCCTGGCTTTATAAGTAGCTTTTCTTCTAATAAGAACTTGGTTCCTCATGACCATTATAATTATTTTCAGTTTGTTTACTCTTATTGAGGTATATAAAATGCACTCTATCTGTATCTACAGCTATTTCTGGTGAAGATATTTAAGTATATCTTGTGTGTATATGTGTCAGTGCACAAATATTAGTTAAATAACTTGATGGATTTATACATATAGGAATATTTCCACAGCACCACCACCCATAGGGCAAGATTCAGAACTTTTCTGACAGCTGTACTCAGCTGTTTTCCATCCCATTCCAAAAATAAGCCCTAATGTGACCTTTATCACTGTAGGATAGTGTGCCTGTTCTTGAACTTTATATAAATGAAACCACATAGTTTATGCCTTTTATGTCCAGCTTGTTTTTCCCCCAACGCTACGTGTCTGACATTCACTTACATCACTGCACAGAACCATGGTTCTTTCTTTGCCACTGGCGTATAACATACTGTTCTACAATTTATTTACCCACTGTAGCATTAATTGATTGCATTGTGCCCAGTTTGGAACCTATATGCTTATATATGTTCTTGGGTAGACTTCAGCACTTATTTCTGTAGTGTGACTTTATTGCTCTTAAGCAAGGCATGCCAAAGAAGTAGCTTTCTCAGTACAGACATCTGCCTGAAGGGAGATTAACTAGCATTAGAAAATCATCCACTTCAAGTCTGTTTGTATGGGAATTCTATTTCCTCATTCATCTGATATGTTACTTTATCTCTGCAAAAAAGCCTCCATCTTACCAAGAAAGCAAAACCAAGTTGTAGAGATGGCCCATGAGTTGGTCTCCAATGAGACTTACTCAAGAGGACTATCAGTATTATGCCACTGACAGAGATTATGAAAAAAAAAAATTATCACAAAGCTCCCAGCTCAGCCCGAATACTCTGCTCCAAAAAATGTAATACAAACAGTTCAGAATCTCTCTGACATAACCTGCAGCAAATTCCAGCCCTTCCCTGCAAAAAAATCCTAAGCAGTGTGCAAATCTTCTTTGTCATACAACAGCCCTGATCACTGAGAGAGACCCCAGCTCTGTTCTGAGTCTCAAGATCTTTATCTGCAGGCAGAGGAAGCAAACACAGTGCTTACGTCTCCAGAAGCTCAGGAATTGCACTGGGAGCATAATGAGGTAGAAACATTTGTTGTTGTTTGGTCTCAGGCTCAGAATTAATCTAGCTCAACATTTAGAAGACCCTGAACCCCAACTCTGTGACACCACCTTTCTCCAGCTGCTCAGACTAGAAACCTAGAATTCATCCTTGATTTTCTTTCCTCAAGTCCATCCCCAATCCATCCTCAGCAAATCCTACTGAGTCTTAATAAAACTGTCCAAGGGCAAACACTTCTCTGCTTCCCAGTGCCCCCATCTCTCAGCTGGGCCACAGCAGCCCGCCCTCGGGCACCTCTGCGTCCACATGGGCTTTGCTGCTTTTGACCTGTTCCTACAGTCTCCTGTCCCTGCCGCAAATAGCATTTTTGTTTGTTTGGGTTTTTGGTTTTGTTTGTTTGTTTACAAATATAAACTAGATAATGACATTCCACTGTTAAAAGAACAGAAACAAAACAAGAACTTCCTCTGACTTCCCGTCAGGCTTGGACCAAAATCCTTTTTGGCCAAGAAAGCTCTGGAATCTCAAACTTGGCTGCACGTTGAGATCCACCTGGAAAGGTTCAGAATACTAACTGAGCTGGGTCCCTGGTGTCTGACGGCCTCTGGGCGGTGCCAGGTTCACCCTACTTCTCTACGGTCCCTCCTCCCGGTCCTCCTTCCCTGTCTCTCTGCACTTCAACCCCAAGTGCCTTCTTGCAGTTTTTTTTTTTTAACCATTCTCAGCTCATTTCTATCCCCAAGCATGGTTTGCTCTTCCCTCAGATCTTCAGCTAATGTGTTCTTCCACAGATTTCCATCTCTGTTCACATCATTAACTTTACAAAAATGTTTTCCTTGACAAACCTACTTAACCATCCTTATTTCTTTACCCTGTGTATTTTCAGCATTTATGGGAAATTGCTGTTTTCTTCCTTTCCTGTTTATGACTGACGTTCCTCATGAGAAGAGGCTCCAGGAAGAGGGCCACTCTGTCTTATTTACTAAAGTCTCTTAAGCCTGATATATATTATGCATGCATGCTTAATTGTGTCTGACCCTTTGTGACCCCCTGGACTGTAGCCCACCAGCCTCCTCTGTCCATGGAATTTTTTGGACAAGAATACTGTCCGAAGTGTCCGGAGTGGGTTGCATTTGCAGAGAGAGTCTTTTACTACTGAGCCACCTGGGACGCCTTAGTATATATTATGCCTGGTAGTAATTCTCCAATTCCTCCATTTTGAGTGAAGAAAAGGATTAATCAGGATTCTGGGATCAAGAGTTGCTACAGCTAGGCAATGGTGGCTCGCGGAATTCTTTATTCAGAAGGCTTATGCTGCTCTATTTGCAGCCTTAGACTTTCCTTCTGGAAATAGTCAAGGAGATCGTTGCTCGTATTTGCTTGACTGTGTTGCTTGGTTTTTATGCTCCACTTCCTTCCTGATATACAGACTGTATGGTTGGACTCTGCAGCGAGTTGGATGCTCCCGGGTTGGGAGTCTTGGCTCCATTCCCCTCGGTTGAAGGCATGGGATCCACATCTCCTCTTAGGAGATGCTACGGTGGGGAAGCCCTGCTCTTACGCTGAAGGCATCACCACGCTTTGTCTTTATTCACGTGTCCCCTTTTCACCTTTTGACGAAAGAGTCCCCTCCTTGACGCAGTGGGATGCACCTCCAGACAGGGGCCGTAAACTTCCTTGAGTCTGCAGCCCCTGACCTGGGTCTGGGGCACTGGTCACTCACAAAGAGTCTCAGGTTGGCTGCGTCCTGGCCCGAAGGCAGACGCTTCCAGTCTCTGTCCCGAGTTGGAGCTTGAATGAGAGCCTCCAGGGATGCTTGTCAGGAGAAGCCTGAAGGTTGTACTTGTTGTTTGACTACAGAGCAGTGCACTCCGTATTTTACCTTGTTTTTCTAAGGCTGAGAGAGAATATGCTGGGAGACTGAGAGAGCTGAGAGAAACTTGAAGAAACTCTAAAACCAAGATGAAAAAAGAATAAGAAGCAGAGAGAGGAGAGATTTTCTTTTGGGTTGGTGAAGAGAACCCAATCTGTCTATTTTAAGCAGAAGGGTATTTAATATAGTAAATTAAGTGCTGGTAAGAGCATAGATCAGGCTTCCCTGGTGGCTCAGTGATAAAGAACTTGCCTGTCAATGCAGAAGATGCAGGCTTGATCCCTGGGTCAGGAAAATCCCCTGGAGAAGGAAATGGCAACCCACTCCAGTATTTTTCTCTGGAAAACTCCATAGACAGAGGAACCTGGTAGGCTGCAATCCGCAGGGTCACAAAGAGTCAGACATGACTGGGCGACTAAACCACCATCTCCACCACAAGAGCATGGGTATGATGACAAAGAAAGCGGGGACAATAATTTTTTTAAAAAATTAAAAGTGGTGAGGAAAAACAGAGATGTACTGAGCATATGTTGGTAACATCCTTTTCTGGTAAGAATGATTCTGAGACACAAAATGTGAATTCAGTGACATATGAACAACAGTGAACAGGAAAACGATCAAGAAAGGAAAACACCAAAGACAACAGAAGAACACCTTGGCCATGTATCATGTGTAGAAACTCAGCATGAAATGAGGTCTGGCATATAAAGCTCTTAGAACAATTTCTGCACGGAGGGAGCGGCCAGTAAGTACTAGCTCAGACAAACCAGAGACTGTCCATCATGCTGAAGGTGCCGAGCAACAAAATTTATGTTGCAAGTTGCAGGGAGCTCACTGTCAAAAGACATTCTGTTCTTCCACTGTCAAAGCCAGTGGCAAGGCAGCTGAGCGTGGAGGTCACCAGAATCCATATCTGGTGTGGTGGTTTTGAGTACATCTGAAAGGTGTTAAGGTTGGTGGTGCCCGCCTCAACAGATTCTCTTTGTTTTTCCTCCATTAGATACTTAAAAAATCACAAAAGTAAAATATACACATGATATCACATCAAACAACAGAATGGTATAAAGTTGAGAAATGCACCCAACTTAATTTCCCTAACTCTGTTAACCAATGTTAATGGCACTGCTTATGTCAATCAACACACTTTAAATTCAGATAATATTTGTTTATTTTGGGGAAAAGTTATGAAGTAGAAACTGAAGTAGAATAGCATGCTTTCAAAAGAAGGTCATTTCAGAGGATTATTGGGGGAAATATAAAGGCAGTAAGCTTAAATCCTTTATGGAGTTACGAACAAAAGAATTTGGAGCAACCAAGTTACCTTTTTGATATTTTGTTAGTTAATTCTAAAACTAAATTCTTATTGGTATTATTCTGGGGAAAAAATGCTTATTAGGCAAGACTGTGAGCTCCTTAAGGATTAGTATTATCACAAAACCTGGCAAAGAAACTCATACGTGGTGAACATTTTCTAAGTGTTAAAATAGGAAAAAGAACATATAACTCTTTAAAAAATGTGAGGCCTCTTTTTCATAATACCAACAGAGTTCTCATTTTACCCAATATAATAATCATTTTCTCCACTACAATCATTCAAATAACACATAAAATGTTTATGTTCAATTTATTAATTTGCTTCATTTAATTATGACTATTGCACCATTTAGGAAAAACCCTACGTATTTAAGAGCTTAATATATTTTCTCTTTGTTTTATTTTGTGATGATTGAATAGTTTTTAAAATGTGCTTTGCTAACCTCCAATATTCCTTTTATATGATAGTTTTCATTAGCTTGTAGCTGTTTTTTTATTAGCTGGCTTCCTCCTTCTTGCTCTCTTTTCTTCCCTCCTTGGAGAACCTTACTCCTTGTGTTCATCAGAAAATCAAGGCCCTGTATGGGAGGGTTGGGGTATAGTTAATGAGATGGGGTATCCACCCCACTCAATATGGAGCATATGACTTAAATAATGACCAAATCCACAGCTCAACCAATTGGCTTTTACTGAGATTCTTGCATATTTATATTTTAGTTTGTGTAAGGAATAGGATCATTGGAAGGACTGATGTTGAAGCTGAAACTCCAATACTTGGGCCACCTGATGCAAAGAGCTGACTCATTTGAAAAGACCCTAATGCTGGGAAAGATTGACGGCAGGAGGAGAAGGGGACGACAGAGGATGAGACGGTTGGATGGCATCATGGACTTGATGGATATAACTTTGATCAAGCTCCGGGAGTTGGTGATGGACAGGGAGGCCTGGCGTGCTGCAGTCTATGGGGTCGCAAAGAGTCAGACACGACTGAGCGACTGAACTGAAGGAATAGGATTCTCCTGCATCATTAACTATGGAAAGATTAGGGAAGAGAAACTGGGAAGTGAGAGTTAAAAAATATGTAAGATTGAAATCTCTGGATCTTACTTCTTCTGTTGCTTTCTAAAAGAGAGTTGGTTAGTGACAAGAAAGAGCTAAATTATCTTGACCTGAAAAATAGAGCTTTAGTTAAAGAACGTTACTTTCTTGTCCTGGAAGAAAATAAAACCATATCTTTAAATACTGTCTTAACATGAATGGGTTGAGGGGCTGTAATAAAGATTGGCATATTACTAACACTTCCTTTTTGTATTCATTAAAAAAGTAAAACTGATGGATTGTAGTTATTGTAAAATACTACTAAATATATCATAATATACATTTTTATTGGCTGCTTTCTAGTGAATGCTGCATGACATATAACATGCTTCTAATTAGATTAATTTATTTAGGGGAAATGGACCTCATCAGCCAATTTTTCTAATGTTTCCATGACATTTCTTCTTTCTTTCTTTCTTTTTTTAGTTTTATGAACTAGGAATTTATTGTCAATGTTTGGTAAATAGCACTATGAATTAACACTTGCAAGAGATGACAGTTAAGTAGTTTATATTATTAATGATGCTAATAGTAAATAGTGACTCTGCCTGATTCAAGTCCTAACGTTGCCACTTACTTAATGTGTGACTTTAGGCAAATTATTTGACTTTTCTTTCCTTTCTGTAAAGTATCTCTGTTTACACTAAATCGGCAATAAAAATAACTTTTTCTGAGGACTGAGGTAACTCCTACACAGCATTTATAACTCAACACATGTAACACGGGTTTTTATTTTTCTGTTCAACAGAAGTGATACATACTTTGAGCCAGTCCCTTTCCCGAGCAGACATATTCAATCAAACTGGAAACTCCTCCCTCCTTGTACCCAAGGGTGGAGTGTATATTCCGGGAACTCGGAGAATAACAGGGCTTTGGAGGGGGCGCTGGAGACAAAGATCTGGCCCTCGGTCTTTGCTCACACCCTTGTCTGCCGAGAAGAGCTGTCGTCCCCCTGCATGGCCTTCCCCATTTAGCTCACTTCTGATCCACATCCGATATGCCCACTTCCCACCTGGCCCTGGTCACAGAGAAACTGCAGTGCTGTCTCAGCCCTGTCTGCCCAGACTCTCTGTGCCTTGGTTCCTGACCCTGCTGGCCCCCTGGACTCTCCCCAGGGTGTGGACCCCAGGCTTCCTGCATTCTCTGGCTCCACAGAGCTATCTGACAGTTTGTATGTGTAGCTAAGACGAACTCTGGGACAAACTTAGAAGCACAGAAACATAAGTGTCTATGAGATTTAACAAATTATCATTCTTAGTGTTTTGATCAAACTCTTCCAAGTTCCATTTTTCTTTTTCCTTTTGAAGGGAGGAAGAGGATTAGAGACAGTAGTTAGAATGTGCAGAGATATTACCAAGGATTCTGGGCTCTCACTCCCACCAAGCTCTGGCCAGGGAACTCCCCTGGACTCTTGAACAGTTGACATTCTGACCATTAAACTAGAGAAGCCAATGTAAAAACCAGTGACTCTAAGAAGGGAGTTTGTACAGTCACAGTTTGGTACAGTAACAGTTTGTCAGATGAAGGCATATTTGCAGAGTGTTAGGAGGGACAGGTCAGGTCTGGTTAGTGACTCACAGAAAGGGGAGAGGATGGAGGAGGAGGTATTTGATTCAGGTCTGGGAAGATACCTGGGCTGTTAAGCCAAAATACATGTTGCAGAGAAAACCTGTTCTTGCCCTTTTGTTCCCAAAGCTTATATTTTTTCATCCTCCACTTTAATGAATAGAAGAGTGTTTTGTGGAGAAAAGCATGTGACTTTGGGGCTGTCAGGTTCAGCGGTGTCTCTGTGTAGCTGGATGACCTGGGAAAATCTATGGCTGAGTGTTTGTACAATGACCATGACCTCATCCTTCCGGGCAGAGGGAATCAAGTGCTGAAACATACATGGTGCGCCCAAGTTCCAGGCCCAGCTCCTATAACAACTCAATAAATACCGTTTCTTTCCCTACTTTTGACCCCAGAAGTTTAGTGTAAAATTTATTTAGTATGTACTAGGAACTTGGGCAAAACTCCCTTTAGAAACTGTGTTCTGTAAATAAGTATTTATAGTCATGGTCTACTTTCTCCTGGAAGGATCTGTAAAATGCAAGACTTTACTGCCATTGATACCTAACCCCAGTTTTTATAATCATAAAATGGAGCAAAATAATGGGTGATGTACAGAACCTAAAGTGAAATATTGACTTGATTTATATGTTTTTTAGCTGCTAAATTCTACAAAGAGCTATTTTAAAAGGAAATACATCTGAAAAGCTAACATACAAGATTTTACAAGTGGTTGTATTTAGCAGAAAACATGATGTTTTTCTACCAGTTGATCCCTTGAGAATTAGGTCACTGGGTACACTCTGTTCCTCCTGATTGGACTTTGATAACATCTAATTGGACAACTCTGTTTCTTTGTTAGATCTTTTTGGTCTTATTATGTAGAAGTTTATCCCAACTCAAGAAGAATAAGGCAGCTACCCTAGAGTGCAGTTGGGAGGCCTCACAAGTTTGAGCAATGGAAAAGGGAACCAAGAACTAGCTTTCTCAGCCAAGTAGGCTAAACTTGAAGGTATAGATTCACAAATGTCCAGATAAAATTTCTTCATTGACACAGAGGAGAATTTCCAGCCTTGGTACTGCTGGGTACAGATTTGGGGACAGGAAAATTAAAAGAAAGAAAACCCAACTATAAATGGAAAGGAAATCAAAATACTAGACTATAAAAAGTCTGGTTTTAATTTGCACTTAGGTAAAGCCCTTTATGAGCTTCCCTGGTAGCTTGGCTGGTAAAGAATCTGCCTGCAATGCAGGAGACCCTGGTTCGATTCCTGGGTCAGGAAGATCCCTTGCAGAAGGGCATGGCAACCCAGTATTCTTGCCTGGAGAATCCCAATGGACAGAGGAGCCTGGCGGGCTATGGTTCATGGGGTCACAAAGAGGCAGACAAGACTGAGCAACAAAGCACAGCGCAAAACCCTTTATAATTATTCTATGCAACCACACGCTTGAAGTGTTTGAAATCACAAAATGGCAAAATTTATAAGTGAAAATCATCTTGGATTAGTCCTAGATAGGGATATTCTAATAGAGCAAATAATCCATCTGAAAAAACTACTCATTATTCACGTCTGCACAGCACAGCTGAGTATCAGCAGAAATAGGTATGTCTCAGAAGGAAAACTGTGGGTAGACTGACATTTGACTTAGCTGTTATCTTGAAGAATTCAAATCCATTCTCTTCTGCAGGAGTCCTATGGACAGCATTAGCCATCCAGCTCCCTCTGTGTTATCTGACCTGGCTCCTGTCTTGTGCATTTTTGTGTGACTGAATTTTTTTGCTTAAACCTGCCACGTTTGGTATTTGGTGGAGGGTATAGGTGCGTCCTGATGGTTTGTAAGTTACGAAACCATTTATGAGTACCACTGAGAGTCAGTCCATTCATTTTAGTGTGAATGTTTTTCCACTGGTTTGCCTTTCATTTTGCCAACATCAGTTACTTCGATACTGTTGTAATACTCACTGCTTGCTGAGAGCAGTGGACTCTGGCATCATTTCCTGTGATGGTGTAGATTTCCTTTGGTGTCCTACTCCGTCTGCTTCCTCTTCTTCTTTGTCATGGCCTTTTTTCCTTTTATGTTCATATTTGGCCAGTCGTTTCTGGTACTCATAGAGTTTTAACAGAACTTTAGATGTTTAACAGTGATTTTAAAGGCAGTACACCACTTTTGTGCTTACAATAATTTCATAAAAGAAATGTCACCGTTAGAATTTTTCCTGAAAAAATATGCAATTGTTAATAAATGGCATTTGGTAAGAAAAATATGTGAACACTGAAATATATGTGAACACTTGCTCTTGATTGTTAGGAAACTATTTTATCTAGTAGGTGTGTGTTGAGGGCCTACTGGTGATGAGAAAATATGCTTTCACCCCTCTGCTTCCTCTCACCACACCTACTATAAGTAGCTTGGGAAGAACTCTCTAAATATATACAGGAAATAAAACGTGCTGCAAGTGTGGCCCAAGATGCTCTAAGAATCCAGAGTGGAAGGGAATTTCTGTCTGTGTGGGGTAATCATTGAGGAGTCAGCAGATCAATGGGTTCTTGGAAGACTTGTGATGGGTAAAGATTGAGGATGAGCAATTTAAGTAGAAAGAATGACAGGACTAAGTCCACAAAAGCAGCAAATAGGAGATGTTTTTAGAAAATGATTCATTTTATCAAAGAAAAAATTATAAAGGGGAGTAAAGGGAGGAAGTCCCCAAGTTAAAATAAGACTGTATTGCAGATAGCCTGAAATAAAGTTCACATGGTGTATTTTGTTGTTTAAAATCTGTTCAGATTCAATGTGGAGTGAACGTAAAGCACTAAAATAAAATTTCACAGCAATTCTCACATGAAATACATCCAAACCCCATTAAGCATCAGTGCTTAAAGTGTGGTGAGCTGCACACTCTCCATAGACCTGTCGGTGGAATTTCCTGGGCTGGGGAGACGTTCTGTTAGCCAGCGTGTATCATCATGGTGCTGCGCTGCTCTCCATGTCTTGGCCAAAGAACAGGAACGTGAGGAGTCCAGGCCTTCATCTGGGTGGTTAGAAGGAAATGTCCCTTTACAGAGGGAGCAAAGCATCCGTCTCTAAGGCTTGTTATCACTCGCCCAATTTGGTCATTGATTATAATTTCCATTTTCTAGTCATGGATTAATTGGCATATATGCACTGTGCTGTGCTGTGCTTAGTCGCTCAGTGGTGTCTGACTCTTTGTGACCCCATGGACCCTAGCCCGCCAGGTTCTTCTGTCCATGAGGATTCTCCTGGCAAGAATACTGGAGTGAATTGCCATGCCCTCCTCCAGGGCATCTTCCCAGCCCAGGAATCAAACCCAGGTCTCCTGTATTGCACTGTGAAGTGAAGTCCCTCAGTCGTGTCCGACTCTCTGTGACCCCATGGACTCTAGCCTACCAGGCTCCTCCGTCCATGGGATTTTCCAGGCAAGAATACTGGAGTGGGTTGCCACTGCCTTCTCCAAGAGATCTTCCCAACTCAGGGATTGAACCCATGTGACTCAAGGAAGCCCCATCTATATCAGTAGCTGTAGTAAAATCCCCAATGTCATTTCAGAGAGTCTGCTTCAAGAACTCTCCGACTTGAAATTTTAGCAAATAAATATTATAGCCTTGTTCTTTCCACAGTCTGCAGTGAGAGAATGCGAGAGACAGGAGACGAATATGATTTGGTGCCAAAGAAAAGCACTGTTATCTATAGTACGTACATTAAATACTATCTGTAGTAGTGGCTCCAAGAGTCCTGACTCCATCAACTCTGAATCCGTCACTAAACCCCACTGTAAAAATAGCATTTTACCTAATGCAGATCCCAGAAAAATCCCAAGCACCATCTTCCAACTGCTATGTATAAAATGGATAACGAATGAGAACCTTGGAGTAGGACACAGCAACCCACTCCAATATTCTTACCTGGAAAATTCCATGGACAGAGGAGTCTGGTGGGCTACAACCCATGGAGTTGCAAAGAGTTGAAGGTGACTGAGCACGCATACAATGAGAGCCTACTGTAGAGTCCAGGGAGCTCTCCTCGGTGCTCTGTGGTGACCTAAATTGAGAAGAAAATCTAAAAAAAGAGGGTATAAGTACATGTATAGGTGACTCACGTTGCTCTACAGCAGAAACTAACACAACATTGTAATTAAAAAAATAGGGATTTTGGAAAGAAACATTAGATTTATTCATATAATTGAGAACTCTATCTAGTTTAAATTAGACTAGATTTATATGTCTCAAAAACTTCATAAATAAGATTTAAGTTAATAAAACAGAAACATAAAAATAATACATATACACAACTTTAATTTGAGGATTTCTGATAAAGAGGCCAGAAGAGCAAAAACTGGAGCAAAGACTTTTAGATATCAGCATTATATCACACTCATTATCCATCATTATCAAATTTATTTTTATAGTATTATAAAATAATCTTTTTTGTACCTAGTATTCTCCAAGGCTCAGTCTGCAATCACCAAGATAGCTTGTACCTTTATGAAATAGTAACTTCTTTTGCTCTGGTATGATGATAAAATTAGAAAGGTTTTTTTTTGTGGTAATAAAGAAAAAAAGAGGAAAGAACCATCACCTATGCAGCATCATTTAGGAAATGACATGTTTAATCAATTTTAGAAAAGCAAAGCTATATTGAAAACAAAAAGTGCCTATCAGTTTACTTCTACGGGAAAAATTTAAATTTTCTGAGTAGTTGGGTCAAATCCCAAAATACCATATGACTTTGTAACACAAAAATGAAAAGCATCTATTGTATTCAAACCATGTGTTCAGGCTAAAAGGTAACGTTAACTGGATTTCCCAAATCCAGCCTGGAAACTTTGATATCCTCTGGGCCACGTGGGGCTTAGAAGCCTCTGCCTATGGAGGATCAGACTGTCTTTTATCAGCCTGTCTGCCCCTGATCCAGTCGTGTTCCTGTTAAGTTCTGTTGTAACCCCTCCTGGTCCAGGGGCAGAAGTTGGCCATTCTTTTCTTTCTCTTTTTTTTTTTACAGCGGTGTGACTCAATCTGTGCCTGAGCTTTTCAGGAATAAATATATATTATGAACCAAGAAAAGAGTAAGAGCAGCGGTGAAGGTGACCAAGCTATTAGGGGACATCTTCCCTATTGAACACCTGCTTCAATCTCATAGGATGCTGGAGGCCGAGCTTTGGGGTCCTCAGACATCCTGAATTATTATTCAGATAATATAAAAAAGATACAGACGAAAGCTCCTGAAACTCAGCGCCTGCAGATTTTCATCTCTTCCTGTTACAAAGCGAAAACCATCACCGTTTTCTGATCTGTGTGCCAGGCATGAACGTTATTGATGGCAGTTCTTCCTGAATTATATTTGGTCTGTTGGGGAAAACCCTTATGTAATCAGTTTAGAAATAGAGTGAGTTTAAATGTAATGTCACAGATGGGCAGTGAGATTTTAATTCATGCTTTTATGATCTCATTCTCTGCCTCCAGGTCTCCTGCAGGTGTCCCACCGGACAAAGACAAGACAGCTTGTACAGTATGTGGCCCCAGAGAGTGTAATCATGCAAGCCTGGTCAGTGTGTCTGTCTGCTTGGAGAGCTGGGTTCTGGCTGCTGCTTAGGGCCGGGTTGATGGGAAGAGGTCCTGGGGATGTGTTTTTGAAACACCATGTGAATCCAAATGAGTTTCAGGTTCCCTATTGTCCAAGCCCAATTTTGCTCAACTGTGAAAACGTGGGGTTTTCATTTCTTCAGAAGTGCTGTTATAAATCATGATGCCCCATAGCTTTTACAAGCAGTTGTGGAATATATTTTTCCCAGACAGATTCAGAATATCAGACCCGTCATCGAATTTAGGTCAAGGCTAAAGTGACTTGTTTAATTTGCTTTTTTTCTTTTCTTTTTGTTCGACAGTACGGTATTCTTTCTGTGCCTTCCATGTAGATTTGCCATAATTTTTAAAAATTCCTTTAAGATCTTAGCATTGTAATATTTACCATGTTTAAAATAAACACAGTTGCAATCTTGTTTAAAAGTATGGTCATGTAGAACAAACTTATGATTACCAGAGGGGAGGGGTTGAGGGATAGGATAATTTGTGATGGACATGTACACCCTGCTGCATTCAAAATGGATAACCAATAAGGACCTACTGTATAGTAGAGTGAACTCTGCTAAATGGTATGAAAGCGAAAGCGAAGTCACTCAGTCGTGTCTGACTCTTTGCGACCCCATGGACTGTAGCCTACCAGGCTTCTCCGTCCATGGGATCTTCCAGGCAAGAATACTGGAGTGGGTTGCCATTTCCTTCTCCAGGAGATCTTCCTGACCCAGGGTTTGAACCCAGGTCTCCCACATTATAGGCAGACGCTTTACCGTCTGAGCCACCAGGGAAGTGCTAAATGGTATATAACAACCTAAATGGGAAAAGACAGAATAGATACATGTATATGTACACTTTGCTGTATACCTGAAACTAACACAACATTGTTAATTGACTATGCTCCAACTTAAAATAAATTAATTAATTAAAAAATAAAAAAATTAAAAGTTAAAAAACAAAGTATGCTCATGTATAGGCATGGTCTGCTGTGCATGGTGACACCATCGCCATGACCCCTGCCACTTCCTTGTTGATGACAAAGAAAAATCAAACATTCTTTATTTTCCTATGATTCTATTATATAGGATATTTTATAAACATTCCCAGGTATTATTTTTACCCTGATTTCCCAAGTCATCTTATTTGTGTCAACCTTAATTGAAAGTAAATCATTAAAATGCATTTCCATTTTTTTTTTTTTGCTATCTGAAAATGGAAATAGCCATAAGGGCTTTTATTTCTGAATGAAATTGCATAATTAGGTTTCTTTATCTACTGACATTTCCCCATTTCTTTTAAACATATTTCTTCTGCTATCTAGACGCACATTTGTCATATGTATTGAAGTCGGTGTAATTACTCTCCTTTTCAACCTATTGGTCATATTTTGATATGATAGCAGTTTTATGGGAATTGGGCTTCCCTGATAGCTCACTTGGTAAAGAATACGCCTGCAATGCAGGAGAACCCGGTTCAATTTCTGGGTCGGGAAGATCCTCTGGAGAAGGGATAGGTTACCCACTCCGGTATTCTGGGCTGGAGAATTCCATGGACTGTATGGTCCGTGGGGTTGCAAGGAGTTGGATTTAACTGAGTGAATTTCACTTTCACTTTCTTTATGGGAATTAGATGCCAGGAGTACCTGATTTAAGGAAGGGATATACTATTAGTGACTAGCTACTAGCTACCTTGATTTGATTCTTCCCAAGCATGGCATATTCCTCAGTGCTATAATTATAGACAGAGGCATTGAGAAACACAAATGAGATTTGATAGTGAAAAATCTGATATTCACAGACAAAGCACTTTTCCTTTTGAGCTTCTTTCCTCATCAAAGGGATAGTTATAGATCACACCTCACACGGCTTTGTAAGGAATGAAAGAAATATGAAAGCACTTCAAAACGTATGAGACTATTTGCAAATATTAGTTCTTTTTAATATTGCTCTAGTGGAGGAAAGCTTTTATGGACAAGAAGCAAAGTATTTAGCAGCTAAATTCAGTATTTAATTTTGAAGCACAGAATTTCTTCTATTAACAGTTAAACCTATCCCTTCTGCTTTTTTGCTGTATATTGTCTACCTCTTTGGGTTTTTTTTTTTTTTTTACTAGTATAAAACAGTGCATATGTGTTATGCATTTGTCTTTTAGTAAATCTATGTTATATTTTAGTAAAAATCAGATAATAAACAAAGGTTTTGAATATGTGTAAAAATATACCAGTAAATATGGAAAGTGAAAATAGACTCTAATAAGGCCCTTTGAGTATTTCACTCTGTTTAACTTCACAATAATAACAATAGTTGTTGTGTTTTCAGTCACAAAATATACTGATAATTATGTTGGCATTAACACACACTCCATTTCTATATTTTTCTCCAGTGTTTCTTTAGTGTTAACTAAATGTTGGATTGTTCTTTTTCAGTTCATTAAAGAATCATTTCTGAACTTATCTCTCAGCTTTTTCTGGTAAAGGGAACTTGAAGTTCAAATGCCAGTGTGTGCAAATAGTACCAAGTGGTTGGGATGGGGAATCTGATCTCATTCTACTCTTGGTCCTCTTGTCCCTCCTCTGTTTTGTGAAATTGCCCTCTTTTCTCTGAGACGGGAAGAATTCATATCTGCAGCTTTTCTTAGGGAATCACAAATGAGCTCCTTTAATTCTGTGGACCAAGTCCCTTTGCAGTTACCATAGAGACCCAGATCCAAACAATAGGCCATCTTTTCAACTGTTCTAAGCTCATAGGCTTCTTGGCTTCATGTTTCATTGTGTTTTCTCCCTGAACTAATCACTACTGAATTTTTTCTTCCTTCTTTTGTATTCCATTCTAGCCAAAATTACATATATTAATTCTTTTAAAAAGAAATATTTATAAATGGGGAGACTTGCCTCAGAAATGAACCAGTAATTTATGCATGTTCCGTGTAATGCTCACCCTCAAGCATGCTTAGTCACTCAGTCATGTCCGACTCTGTGACCCAAGGACTGTAGCCCACCACTCTCCTGTCTGTGGGGATTCTCCAGGCAAGAATACTGGAGTGCATTGCCATTTCCTTCTCCAGGGGATCTTCCCGAACCAGGGATTGAACCTGGGTCTCCTGCATTGCAGGCAGATTCTTTACCGTCTGAGCCACCAGGGAAGCCCCAGTGCTCACTCTACTTGTCAGTAATTTTATATATTAACCATAAAACAATCTCATAAGGCTTTATCAAGGACCAATTCACTTAGCTTTAAATGTGAATGCAGGAGGTATGATAATGCAGGACCACTAACAGTACAGTAAGGTCTCCCAATGCCCAGGTGAGCATCCAGTGTCTCCACACAGTTTCCAGTGTTCGTAAATTAGTTAGTCATTGACCAGCTGATAAACCTTTACTTCCAACTCGTACAAGATGAAAGTAAAGAGAAACTTCTAGAAGAATGCATCTATGCAAATGCATGGTTGGACTTCCTTTTACAGACTGGGTTGAAATAATTACAGGGAATATATAATTAGCAGTAAATAAAGCTCTGGGATGTGTCATTTCACATAGGATGAATTCTTCTCTGCACAACCCTACTGTGATCCCATCCCCTAAGTCAATATTTTCCAACCAACATTTTCTGAACATATGCTATGTGGTTGGTACTTTGGTAGAAACTGGACATAGACATAGGATTCTTGGCTTGAGGAACTCATGAGCTACTTATTTGACTAGAATATTTCAGTTGCAAGGATTTTATTGGTGGGGGGGGGGGGTTCTGTTTAAATAGTGACAAAAGTGACAAACGTTCACTGTCTTGCAGAGGTGGCAGATCATCACAGTTAAAATGTGGACTCTTATGTTGCCTTTCGAAATGCCAAACGTCGGAAAGGTGCATTTAATCTCTGAGGTTTGTTTCTTCATCTACAAATAAATAAATAACAACAGAATCCAACTCATAGGATCTTTGTAAGGCTTAAGTGAGTTAGTATTCACACAGCACTTACAATAGTGCCTGGATTTCAAATCATTCAAAACATAATGGCTTCCTTGTCCTTAAGGCCCCAAAAGGATGATTCATAGAGTATTTTTACCCTTATGAGAAACTACATTATGTTTTAAATCATTCACTTAGAATTAAACCATGAAGATGAACAACAAAGTGTTGGTAAGAAAACTGCTTGTTGAATTCAATATAGATAATCAACCTGTACCACTCAAGGCAAAAGAGAGAAATAATGTTCCAAAACAAGGGGCGCTGAAGTTTTACTTGGTCCTGAAATATACAGGTATATTCTTGGTCACCCCAATCATCTCCATCAAAATACATAATTGAGATTCTGTTGCCAATTAGCTCAAGTTGTGTGGACTCAGAAAATTCTCCTTGAACCATAGGCTTTGTGTGAACTCTTGCTGAAGTGTATTTGGAAGAGACAATTTTTTCTTTATGGTTGTGTTTCAATTAGAATTCCTGTGCTTATATTGCATCTGACCTCTTTGAAAACCTTAATTTAAATGAGAAGCAAAGAATTCAATATTCTCTTGCAAGGTCCATTCTAGCTGCAGCATTCTTCAATTTTGTGTTTCCAAAAGGTGCAGAGTTGCTCTGAATTGTGATTAGTGACAGTGAATTCTTGTTCTCCCAGATTGTGGATGGTAAGGCACAATCTCCTGACATCTTTGTAACAACAAAATTATGCTTCTGTACTTATTCTGATGAACAGAGAGAGTAGAGAAACTCAGTCGTGAGAGATTTCTTGGTTAAATTAATGTTTTAAGCCTATACAGGAAGAATAATTATTGGAAAAAATAATTATTTCTCTGGTCTCTTATCATACCATCTGCATAACCTCAGCTTTTCATCCTAGTTTTTCCCTATTAGTTCTGAACCCTTCTTGATTAATGATCCTCTTTTTCAACTTCATCTTCAATTCCTCCCTCCCCACTAGCCTTTGTCTGTAAGACAGAGTAGAAGTTTTCCTTTGGTCATGCTATTTCCTTGGGGAACTAACTTCTGATGTGCCTTTTAAATAAATAAACTTTTGGAAAGAGAACACTTTTTTACCCTCAAACATTCAGCTTCTGCTATAGCCTCTCCTTTGTTAAACCCCAGCAATCTGCTTTCCACCGTGAGTCCGTAACAACACACTTGAAGGTCACGTGCGGTTCTGTAGTGACATAAACAGTGGTTCTTTTCCAGTTGTCATCCTTCTGGATAAGCCCTTGACATTGAAATCAATGCCCCTTTTCCCGTCTGCAGAAAACTGTTACCCAGCTTTCCTGACACAGAATTTGACAGTCTTCTTCCTATTGCTGACTGCTTTATCTGTGACTATTAATTTTCCTCCTTCTGTTATTCCAAAAATTCCACCCTGAGCCATCTTTTCTATTTCTGATGCTTTCTCTTGGGTCTTCTCGCCACTCTCCTAACTTTAATCATTTCAGGTTGAAGGCAAGAGAAGAGGGCAACGGGGGATGAGATGGTTGGATGGCATCACTGACGCAATGGACATGAGTTTGAGCAAACCCTGGGAGACAGTAGAGGACAGAGGAGTCTGGCATGATACAGCCCATGGGGTAAAGTGTCAGGTGTGACTTAGTGGCTGAAAAAATCTCTCTCCTGAATTCTACACCCTATGCTTTTGTTTTAGAG
Source organism: Okapia johnstoni (assembly GCA_024291935.2). Taxonomy (NCBI): domain Eukaryota; kingdom Metazoa; phylum Chordata; class Mammalia; order Artiodactyla; family Giraffidae; genus Okapia; species Okapia johnstoni. Next base: position 6,088,101 of record CM044327.1, read on the forward strand.
AATTTTTTTCATTAAAAATGTCTTTATCATCTTGATTACTTATTCAAGTAAATTGTCCAAAAGAGGAGATGGTAATGGAAAGTCACAGTACTATTATGAAGCCACTTGCTTGTCTATACCTGAGTACTCCACCAAATGGGCTGTTTAAAAGGGGAAATAAAACCTAAGTTCTTATGGCATCAAGAAAACTGAAGTTTTGAGTTAAGCTTTCACCATCAAAGTGGCTATCAGAGAAAGCTGGTGGCCTTGGCCACCATTAGGAAGCTGCCACTTCCTTCCAGCTTCAAAACCAAGTCACGTCAATCAGGGAGTTGTCCAGTAGGACACCCGTTTGTTGACTCCACCTGACACGTAAATGAATCAGGGTTTATCCTCTGTGGGTAACTCAGCCCTTCCTGGTCATAGTAGAATTTGGGAGATAACCCAGAGGATCCCCACTTTTCTAGAGATTTGCTTTTTATCTTCCCAATAGAGCGATTACTCTATTTCCCCTTTATCTGTGTGAATCACAGTAGTAAATGCAGAAACTCCTCCTTTCTTCATGGTGAGTCTAGTGACGTGTGGACCCTCAAGTGACCAGACCTCACCTGCTAGTGCAGAGGGACCATATTCATTTTCTCCACTGAGAGCATCCGTCCCTTGGGTACCGTTTAAGGTACCATGCAGGCCAACCTGCTGTAATGAAGAAAGCCCCAAACAGAGTGGCTCAAACAAGATGATTATTTCCCTTTCAAACGAGTTGGCCAGTGATTTTAGGCATAGAAGTGTCTTTGCTTAATAAGATTATCAAAAAAAAAAAAGATTATCAGTCTTCTGTCTTGTTGCTCTGTAATTACCTCAGGGTCTCATCTGCATAGTGAACACTGGTTCATCTGCATCACACATGTGGATTCTAGCCCACACACGTGTGGGAACAAAGAAAGGGAAGTTCTAGCATTTTCCTCATTAAAGGATTTGACCTTGAAGTTGCATGCATCCTTTTGCTTGCCTCCCATGAGCTAGACCTATGGCACAAAACTCTACATAGAAGCAGTAGAAAGCTGGAACTTGTTTAACTAGGAAGATATTCGCTGAACAAATATTCAGGGTGTTCTCTTATTAACATGCAAAAGGAGATCATTGGTTGTGGGAAAGTTATCAGTCTATGCTATGGTACTAAAACCTCTAAAAATCAAGATACCAAAGTTTCAGGGATGGGAGGCAAAAATATTATGAGAGGGATACTAGGTATACCAGTAAGAGATGCTACTTTCCTCTTCAGTTCCAGTCCTGTGTATTTTGTCTGTGGCACCTGACATCAAATATCAGATGATGAATTGAGGCATATATCACATCCTGAAGGACAGTTTCCCAACCACACCAAAATTGGTGCCCCTGGAAGGATGAATCTTTCCTACTGTCCATCACGGCTGCCCTGGTGGTCCTGAAATGCTATATCAGTCTGCATAGTTGTAATGCATTGCTTTAGGAAACCAAGGTCAAAAGTTTTCTTCCCCTTCACCTGGCAGAGTGCATGCGTGCATGCTAAGTCACTTCAGTCCTGTCCAACTCTTTGTGACGCTATGAACTGTCGCCTGCCAGGCTCTTCTGTCCATGGGATTCTCCGGGCAAGAATACTGGAGTGGGTTGCTATGCCCTCCTCCAGGGGATCTTCCCAACACAGGGATCCAATCCATGTCTCTTAGGTCTCCTACATTGGCAGGCGGGCTCTTTACTACTAGCGCTACCTGGGAAGCCCATCTGACATAGTACTTCTCATAAGATTCTTTGAAGTAGAGGAGACAGTAGAACACGTGTAGAAATGGTGAGAATTTTTCTGCTCATACCGGCTTACTCTTATTCACAGATAATAGCACTTTTCAAGAATAGAGGTAACACTTCATCTCACTAATGTATTTCTTGGTGTTTGATAAAGGGACTCTTAGAGGGCAGAGTTAATGGATGGCTAAGTGGCCACTCATTAAAAAATCTAGCAGAATTATTAATATTTATTCTCCCTATTCTTGTTATTCTTTTTTACATTACTCAGAAAAAAAAGTTCTGGCCTCCTAAGTTCACCCTCCTGGGCCATGACTGAATCCAGATTTCAACCAACTGATCAAGTAGACAATTAGAACTTCAGCAGGTGCTTGATGAGCTAAACCAATCCCGAGATTTGGTTTCTCTTTCTCTGATTTAAAACGCTCACAATTTTCAAGAGTGTGTGTTTCCCAGCCAGAGTGTCTGGTATCGAATCCTGGTTTTAGACTGACCAGCTGTGTGATCTTGGATAAGCTGCTCACCTCCACCTACCTTGGTTTCCCTATTTGTAAAGGAGATATAGTACGTGCTCATGGGTTAATTGTGAATGCATTTAAAGAGGTTGTATATATACAGCATATGTGTGTGTGTGTGTGTATGAAACAAAGTGTATGTTGAATCAATAATAGCTCTTTTTTTTTTTCATTGAACGTAGGTCAGTATTCCTAGTTTGCCAGTAAAAGTCCCTTCTCTTTTTGTTATAATCTTTACTTCTACTCACTATTTTACACCAACCATGTGTTCTATTTTTATGAAGCTGGACTAAATCCTGTGTCTTGACAAGTCTCTCACTTCTGTTTTTGACATTGTTTCCTGACAAGTCCTTTCAGGAAACTCTGCTTATTGGATTTCACATACTTGTGATGCTCACATAGGGTGCCTGCTGCCACTGTGAAATCTTTCTTGCTATTTTTCTGTCTGAAGATAAGCTTTCCTCACAAACATACATCTTCATTGTGGGTCAGTTTTTTTTTTTTTCTCCAGGACACCTCATTAATTAACTGATTAGACACTTCTTAAGTGATACCCATGTTTAAGGAGACTTTTTCACTCCGTGAGAAGAACTTGCAAATTTCTAGGAGAAACAGACATATAAATAGATAATTCCAATATAGTGGTTGGCTGCATGTTAATAAGAGTCATGGTTCGAGGTCCCTTAGCATTCAGAAGACAGGTTACTTAGCTCCAAACTGGGAAGCAGTGAAGGCTTCCTGGAGGAAGTGATGCCAGAATTCAGTTGGAGAAAAGTTTTAAAAACCATTATAAAGTTCACATGGGGCTGCAGTACGGAAATACCAGAAAGGCAGACACTGAAAAGGTACCATCCCAAAGGATCATGTATGACAGTCAGGAGTTAGGACATATTTTTCAGTGCCATTGAAGGCTTTTCAGCAGATTTCAAATTTAGAGAATTCACCTTAGCAGTAGTATGGAGCTGGGGCTTCGGGGCCAGAAAAGACCAGTTAAATTGTTTTGCCATCATCTAGGTGAGAGGCAAGAAGGGCAGGAATAGTAGGACCACGTGGAAAAGATGGAATACCTTGAAAATTATTCCTTGCGAAAAATTTGAAGGATTTTATCATCAGTTAATTCTGGGAGATGAGGAAGTGGAAGGAGGTGATACATATATCTTTTAGGTTTTAATAGGGATAACGGGGAGGTTGGTGATGCTAAATTATGTCAACTAAATCTGAAACTCATAGTGTGAAGGACAAAAGAGCAGTATGTCTACCTAGTGCATATTGTGGATGCTCTCCTGGCTTTTTCAGATCTGCTGATTCACAGAGATATCACTCTCTGCGGTAGAAACTTGAATATGAAAGACAAAGGAGACTAAAACTTTGTATAATCATGTCCCACAAAGTCTTTGTCTGTACGCCTACTAGTGATTCACATCATCTGATTTACTGTTGATGGAGAAAATTGCTAAGGTAGAAAAAAGTCCACAATCTCACACCCAGAGAGGCAAGGGAATAAAAGGAAAAAGAAAGAATGAATGAAAGGAAAAGGAAAATAAAACATCCATGTGGCAACTGAATGTATTTGAATGTAGAATTTGATAAGAAATTGAAACTGGTAAATATGATCACAGATGAGCAGATAACTAAGTAGATAATGAAAAATTCCTTTTCATTTAAAATCCGCTAATCTCTACCCTCATCCTTTTTTTTTTTAAGTATGTATGTAAATATTGTGCAGTAAATGTTCTAAATGGAAACGTTAGAGGCAGACTGAAGACAGGAGACATAGGGGGCTGGGGAGACAGAAAGCTGGGTCCCGGCTCTACCTTCTCCTAAACTTGGCTGGATAAGAGATCGGGGCTCTCTAACCTCTTCAGAAAACTTATCCTCCTGCTGAAATCTTTTGACTTGTATAATCGGATGGGGCTTGTGACATAATTTACTGTGGCTCAGAAATATTTGATGTCTTCTTCAAAAATGCCTGTGAAAAGAGAAGCAGCATACAGGGACTGGACTCAGGCCTGACTGCCCACGAAACACTCTGATCAATCAAGACTAATATAAAATGATGTAATAATATGAATTAAGGCTCTGGCGTGAATAATTTTCATTTCCATCTCTGCTCACACTGAAGCGATCATAGGGATAAAGAATGGCTATCACTCAATTAACAGTCCATTGAGGCATCTCATTAGCAGGTTAAAGGGTTAAGACTTGTTAAAAAAAATGCAGCAGTCGGGTTCAAGGGACAGAAGGAAATGAAATGGAAACAGGTTACTAGGTTACTGTAATTAGACAGCATTTCACAGAGTAGGCATTTTGTAAGTTGAATAAGTATATGAAAGAGCCTGAGGTCTTGGCTTACTTTTTGCTCTAAATTAGTATTAAACTTTTAGATTATTATCAATGTTCTTCTTCACATGTGAATAGTATCTGCTTTTACAGTAGAGCAATCTACTTTTGCTGAGCATCATCTGTAATTGACATGCAAAGAATTATACATGTGTGTGTGTTTGTGTGATTATAGGTGCATGGAGAGACTGGTGGTGTTCAGTTTTTACCTGTTTCTAGGAAGCTCAAACTGTTGATTGAAGAGAATAATTTTCAGTTGATTTTACACTACATGGGAATGTTGAGTGGTACTAGACTTAAAAGTTTTTGAAAAGAGGAAATCCACTCTTTCTAGAGGAAGTTTATATTCACCAAGATGATAACAGTAGTTATACTACTGTATTGGCACAGCATAAAACAGTTGCCATGAAGACATTTCTTGAAAATTTGTGGCTCCTATAACTGGCTTTCAGAATTCATTCAGTGGCACGTTAACCAAAGTAAAAATGAATAGAGGCGTCATCCAAGAAAGAAATGATGCAGAAACTGATTGGCAGAATTTTGAGGGTAGAGTTTTACCCACAGTCTCTACAGATGCAAGGGAGAAAATAGGTTGTTCATGAAACTTAAATTCAGTGGAGGAACCAATTTAATTTTTGAATTTATGTTTGGTTCTCAAACAACTTTCCTTTTTCCAGACCACCGTGTCCTTGAAAAGTTAGTTTTGTTTTTATCTCTGGATCCAAGAGGGTTTGCATGACAATGGAAGTTGAAAGCTTCCCAGGTAAAGATCCTTCAAAGAATAAGGGACTCATGATAGGGTAGGATAAAAGTCAACAGTTTATACCACCTGATCGCTTTTAAGATTTTCATCAAATACATCCCCTGCAGTAGAAACTTACCAGAGCAGCTTCCCAGCAGAGTTAAAATCATAAAACAATGACATTATTCTCTTTGTTTCCCTGAGCCTTCACACAGGAAAGACAGCAACTGAACTGTGTGTCAACTTACTTTCTTCCCCTTTTGGTGTTTGGGGGGGGGGGGGGGGGGGGTGGGGGAAACACTTCTTACCTTGAGGTACCTGGTAATAACCACAGTTCAAGCAAAACATGGCTTTGTTTTTTGTTATCGGCGAGGAAAATACAACTTTATTCTAAGAGTGTTTGTGTTTTATGAATTCTGGTGTGAATGTGCCATGGACTTAACTCAAGGACAAAATCTGTTGAAACACAGAAAAAGGAGTTCATCGTAATTTTAAAAATAAATATTAACTTGTGACTGAAAAAAAAAGTGTTTACTAATACCTTTTCATCAGATGCCCAGGATCTGATGTTTTTAAATGTGTGTATATTTTATGACAATGATGACAGCTTATTTAACGATCGGCAGTTGTAGCAGTGAAGGAGGCTGCATGTTCTTATTTCTCGGATGTTGCACATCTGTGACCTCGTGCTGATGTTTGCTCTGGAGCCTGCCATATGCAAGCGAACGACGCCCTCCTTGCCCACTTGTGTCTCCTTTGTTCCCTCCTGGGAACAAAGCCATCAAGGGACCAGTGTCCTCAAAATGCCAAGTACAGTTTTGAATTGAGACGCTTTCTTAGAATCAACATTGTAGCTGCTTCACCAAAAGATACAGAATGCCCTACAAGTCTTGTATTGTGTGTGTGTGTGTGTGTGTGTGTGTGTTTTACCACTCAGTTGTGTCTGACTCTTTGCGACCCCATTGGACTGTAGCCCTCCAGGCTCCTCTGTCCATGGGATTTCCCAGGCATACTGGGAAATACTGGGGTGGGTTAACATGTGCTTTTCCATGGTATCTTCCAGACCCAAGGATTGAACCCTGGTCTCCTGCATCGCAGGCAGGTTCTTTACTGTCTGATCCGCCAGGGAAGCCCTTGTGTTGTATTGCAAGCTAATAAAAGTTGAAATTAGTTCTCCTAGATATTCATTGAGTAGCAGCTTTGTTATTGAATTGCCTCTTTGAGATCTAATTAAAAAAAAAATTCCTCCATGTTGGCACTGAAAAGATGCTGCCAGAAGGTTCCTGGGATGGACTATATGAATCTGGCTACATTTCAACTGGGTTCATTGCCTTTTGCCTACTTAATTTTTTGTGGATATGATCGTTCTCTTTATTCATGTAAATGTCATAGTCTGCTGAATGACACTGAGCACCTGTTACATTTCATTTCTTTAAAGTTTCTGAATGTTTGAAACTGTTACCCCATCAGTTTCTGTGTAAATGGTTTTGATTAGTCCAGTGGATGCTAGTGGTAGAGAACCCGCCTACCAATGCAGGAGACATAAGAGACGCAAGTTCTATCCCTGGGTCAGGAAGATCCCCTGGAGGAGGGCATGGCAACCCACTGAATACTGGAGAATCCCATGGACAGAGGAGCCAGGCAGGCTACAGTTCATAGGGTTGCAAAGAGTCAGACACAACTGAAGCAACTTAGCATGTACAGCTTTAGAATAAATTATTATGGTGTTCTACCATAACCCTATCATATGGATAAATACATCCAAGACAGGTATACTCTACTACAACTGAAGCCATCGTTTAAAAATTTCATGATGAGAAAGCAATGCATTTGGCAATGGTGTTGAAGTACATACAGTTTGATTTTCACCTCAGTATCTCAGCCCCCTCAACTCCAAAGGAAAGCTCACATTTGAGAAAGCTGGCATATTACTCTACAAAAAGGTGAAAAGATTCATCAGGTTGCTGAACGGACCCATCAGTTCTTTTCATTGTCTTCCGTGGAAATCAGAGTATTGCTTGGACTTTTATAGTTGCTCGGATGGCCTCGGAAGTTAGCTTAATTCTCAACGGCCTTTTATCTCCTGGTGGATGCTCACTGCACCCCTCAATTTCTCCCCTTCAGCAATGTCACTAGATTTGTCAACTCCAGTGATTGCTTTCCACATTTCTTCACTAACTTTTATAAACCTTTTTTATATGGTGCACCCAAACTCGTGTGACTTCCAGCTCAGCTCCTACATTTCCTGGCAGGTCACTGTTGACTGGGAAGGGGCAGGGAGCTCCCCAGTCCCCTCCCCCATGTCCCTATCAGCTCTCAAGTCACCTGCAAAATGATGAAGGAAATTGACACTTTTAGAGCATAAGGTAAAATGTGCCTGCAGGCATCTTTGGGCTTGGCCCGTTGCTTTTGATATGTAACATGTGAACAGCATAGAAACAGTGTGTCTGCTTCTAATTTTAACCTCAAGGCAAATTCCCTAGCCTCTTTCCCAGTAAGCCTGCTGCCCCTCGGCCCACCCTGCGATCTAGAAGTTCTCCAGCCTGGTGCGGCTCCCAGGACGTCAGCAAAGGGAGTCAGAGCAGAAACTGTCAGGGTGGGTCTCAGGCGCTAACACAAGATGTCCCCCAAGACCCCGGAAGTTGGGAGAGACTTTGCATTAATGGAGGGCTGTGTGCTGGGCAGATGTGAAGAAAACCAAAGACACTTGACATCTGAATTATTATGAATAACATTAATTATTGTGTAAGTAGCTCCTGCCACTGACATTCTGAGTTAACTGTCAGGACACTTGAGATGAGAAGCATCATCAAGGCAACAGGGATACTCAAGGATATCAATTTTTTTTCCCAGAATTTTCTGGAGGGCTGCTTAAAACAAAGCAAAAATCCGTAAGATGTTACGGAAAACCTAAATGAACTTTTGGCTGACCCAATACAATAATCAGTTTAAAGACCTCAAAGAAATTTTGTGCTTAGAGGGGTGCTTTCCACTCTTCCACTTGGTTCCTGTGGACAGGCAGATCAGTCTCTTCTGCTCCTAAAGGGACCTGGCTGAGACATTTGAGAAGCTCAGGATCCCATATCTCCACAGGGGCCCCGAGACATTGATTCAGCAGGGCTGACCAACGGAGACTCAGAGAATTCTAGTAATCTGTAGGCTCTGGATAATCTAGCTCAGCTCCGGCTCCTGCTCTGACCTGCAATCTGAGAAGGAATTTCATCTCATTGTTGTTGTTCAGTCTCTCGGTCGTGTCTGACTCTTTGTGACCCCATGGACTGCAGCACGCCAGTCTTCCCTGTCCTTCACCATCTCCTGGAGTTTGCCCAAGTTCATGTGCATTGAGTCGGTGATGCCATCAATCATCTCATCCTCTGCAGCCCTCTTCTCTTCTCCTTCTCCACTTCTTCCACCTCCCTGAATTTGTGTAAATCTCCTAAGGGTGGCTGAGGAGGTGTTACTGGAGTGGTTGCCATTTCCTTCTCCAGGGGATCTTCCCAACCAAGGGATTGAACGACATCTCCTGCATTGGGAAGCAGATTCTGAGCTGCCTGAGAAGCCCCCAAATTTGTTTAAATTTCATAAGAATCGCTGAGTAGGTTTTATAATCATTTTATAAGCAGAAAACCAAGGCTTGGGGATGTGTAACCTCCTCAAAGTGGTAGCAGGTGCCAGACATAAGTCAAACCCAGGTTTCTGGATTCCCAGGATGGGGATTTTTCTACTTCACTCTGCAGCCACCCGGACCTGACACCAACCTCAGCTTCTTCATTGCTCAGTCTGGAGACACAGACCCTTGTCAATTGATCAGATATAATTCTCACGTTAGTAGCCATAGTAATGAATATCAGTAGGGTACTTTACATTTTTGCAAAGCTCTTTTTTGTGTCTATTAGTTCATTCAATCCCCCCAATAACCTCTGGCAAAATATTTCTATGAACGCATTTCAGAAATAGTTGGAGGAATTAACCTCTATTTAGCTTCTACTGGGCATGGTACAAACCTCTTATGATATATCACCTCATTTCATATTCATAATCTCATCACATTGTCATTATGATTGTCATCTTTTGAGAAAATTGAGACTCAGAGGAGTTTATCATCATTCATGGATCTAGTAAATGTAGTAAAACTAAAATCTAGTAAAATGGAGGAAAACTCTAATGCAGTGATCAATGTCTTTCTTACTAAATGCCATTGCAGTTGTTTGGTCTCCAAGCAGTGTCTGGCTCTTTGCAATTCCCATGGACTAGAGCCCGTCAGGCTCTTCTGTCCATGGAATTCTCTAGGGAAGAATGCTGGAGTGGATAGCATTCCCTTCTCTGGGGTATCTTCCCAACGCAGGGACTGAACCCACGTCTTTTGCATTGCAGACATGTTCTTTTCCACGGAGCCACCAGGGAAGCCCCTTCTTACTCTGTGCTTGTCTCCTAGTAGGGCTCTGGGGAAGCCTATTCCTCTGCCTTGCTCAGTTCTCATGGAGGCTCCTGAAACAGAAGGTGCATCCTTTACTAGTTCATCTCTGCTCAGTGGACACAAGATGTCTCCTTCCTGTTACTCGTGGGGGAGCACTAGAAAGTTTTCCTGCTAGGATTACTTGCTCATGAGTAGCATTCTCCCTCTCTTCTCCTCTCTAGGATACTCAATTATAATAGCCTCTTTATGTCTCCAGGTCCCGACTACCATGAATAAGTTTCTACTTTCTGTATTTCAGGCAATGGGATTAAGCATGGGAGAGATTGACAGAGAGAATGGGGAAGGTGTTTGGGGACTGGATGATTCCTTGTGAGCCCAAAGCACAGCACGTAGGTTGAGAATCACTCATGCTTTGCATTCCCAGGAGTTTGTCTGCCCTGTGACCTGGTCATTGGCTGGACATCGGATGATGTAGTTTTTGATTAAAGGTAATGCGTCTAAAGGGCCAAAGTCTATTCCATTTCCTCAGCCTTATGCCGCCTTTCTGGGAAGAGGCAAATATTGTCAAAAGAGATAGAGCATGAACACTTGACACTTTGATTCAACTGGAAAAGGACGATTTAAGGCAGGTAGGGACAGCTGCGGGAAAAACTACGGTGCCTGAGTTGCTGAGGCAATCTTCTAGCTGTTGCTGCTGTTTAGTTACTCAGTCGTGTCCAACTGTTTGCAACCCCATTGGACTGTAGCTCTCCAGGCTCCTCTGTTTATGGAATTTTCCAGGCAAGAATACTGGAGTGAGTTGCCATTTCTTTTTCCAGGGGAATCTTCCCGAACCAGGGATCAAACCCATGTTTCTGCTTGGCAAGTGGATTCTTTGCCACTGAGCGACCTGGGAAGCCCCCCAATCTTGTAGCAATGTGTTGTTTAGCATATTTAGTTCAAAGGATTGCAAAGAGTCAGACATGACTGAAGCGTCTTAGCACGCATGCTATATCTATGGAGAGAACCCAGTCATGATGTAAATTTAGTGTTCAGAGGAGGAAGAAAGTTTTCAAGGAAAGTAGAGACTGAAAGAGGTTAGAGGAAAACTAGAATGTCTTAGAAAAAAAGAAAGGAAAGATTTTAAGATAGAATTGATGGTCAAGTTCTTTAGCAGCTTCCATGCTGGTGTCAGGATGGGACGGCCATTATTTCCCAGCCTCTAACTCTCCACGCTAGTTAGCCCCTCACCCCTGCCCTGCCAGTAGGCTCAGAAAAGAGGGGGTGGGCTGGGCTGACTCCTGGTCAAAGGCCGACTTCCCAGGCTGACAACCAGCAGGCAAGAGCTTTTATAGAGGCGGGGGGGGGGGGGGCTCTGTGCAGAAACAGCACAGTCAGCTCTGACAGTCATCTTGAACTTGGTCATCGGCGGTCTGATCAGCATCCTCCTGATAGTTTTAGGTACAGCTAGTCTTCAGTTCCTTGGGCTTCCCTTGTGGCTCAACTGGTAAAGAATCCGCCCACAATGCAAGAGACCTGGGTTTGATCCCTGGGTTGGGAAGATCCCCTGGAGAAGGGAAAGGCTACCCACTGCAGTATTCTGGCCTGGAGAATTCCATGGACTATTCCATGGGGTCACAGAGAGTTGGACACAACTGAGCAACTCTCAGTACAATAGTCCTCAGGTCCAGGGTCAGTTTGTTCTCATTTCTTTGAGGCCAGTTCTCAGAATCGAGGCAGCATAGGGTCACAAAGAGTTGGCCACGACTGAAGCGGCTTAGCATGTCATGGCTACAAATTGCTCATCATGTAGTTAATTCTCCACCTGGTGTGCTTTCAGTGTCTATAAGACAACTCGAAAGACTTGGCTCAAAATATTAGCTATAGCCCTTGAGAAGGAACTAAAGGTCTTGACTATGCTTAATGACTATACTGTTATAATTATTTGGTCTCCTTTGACTGCTCTCCTTTATTCTGCATTTTCTCACTTCTCTGATTAAATTTATTCTTTGGGTAGTTTTTCCACAGACAAAAGGAAGCTGAGGACTTGGGAGCGATGCTCTGTTTCACAATCCCATTCTTAACTTTGTATCCACTCAACCATCTGCTGTTTTTCGGACTCAACTGCCACTATTTTCTAAATCAAATGTGGTCTTTTGCTTTGGTGCCAGTGTGACACTTAAACATGTGACCTACCTACAATTTTTTTTTGTCCTCAAAAGTCCACTTTATTACAATGCTCTAGCATCGCCTTGAGCTGTATATGTTGTAAGACAGCACATAGGTCAAGAATTTTTCCATAAGTCATTTACATACCTTGGTGCTGGGCATTCTATGGAACTGTTTGTTTCCTGAGTGGAAATGCACAATTTCAAAGAAACCTCACACAGCAAAACTCAAATATCCCATGCTTGACCAAAAAAGCACACTTGCTCTCACACTCAGGAGACAGGGCAAGACGGGTGTCCTTGTTCTCCATGTCTCTAGTCTCTAGTTGGTGTCCATTCACCTTCTGCATCGAGAAGGCAATGGCACCCCACTCCAGTACTCTTGCCTGGAGAATCCCATGGATGGAGGAGCCTGGTGGGCTGCAGTCCATGGGGTCGCTAAGAGTCGGACACGACTAAGACACTTCACTTTCACTTTTCACTTTCATGCATTGGAGAAGGAAATGGCAACCCACTCCAGTGTTCTTGCTTGGAGAATCCCAGGGACGGGGGAGCCTGGTGGGCTGCCGTCTATGGGGTCGCACAGAGTCGGACATGACTGAAGTGACTTAGCAGCAGCAGCAGCAGCACCTTCTGCATGAAAATCCTCCTGGAATGGGACTTAGTCTGTTTCCAAAGAAGCAAGTCTCAGCCAGTGCAGTTTCTAAACCAGGGAGCCAAGTCCTCCAACTGTTTTTGATAGGCAAGTAGGTTTGCCTGACCCTCAGAATGGACTGTCCTTGAAACTGACATCATCCAGCCTCTCAGTTCAGTTCAGTTGCTCAGCCATGTCTGACTTTGCATGCCAGGCTTCCCTGTCCTTCACCAACTCCTGGAGCTTACTCAAACTCATGTCCATCGATTCTGTGATGCCATCTAACCATTTCATCCTCTGTTGTCCCCTTCTCCTCCTGCCTTCAATCTTTCCTAGCATCAGGGTCTTTTCCAAGGAGTCAATTTTTTTTGCATCAGGTAGCCAAAGTATTGGAGTTTCGGCTTCAACATCAGTCCTTCCAATGAATATTCAGGACTGATTTCCTTTAGGATGGACTGGTTGGATCTCCTTGCAGTTCAAGGGACTCTCAAGAGTCTTCTCCAACACCACAGTTCAAAAGCATCAATTCTTTGGTGTTCAGCTTTATTTGTAGTCCAATTCTCAGATCCATATATGACTACTGGAAAAACCATAGGTTTGACTAGACAGACATTTGTCAGCAAAGTAATGTCTCTGCTTTTTAATATGCTGTCTAGGTTGGTCATAGCTTTTCTTCCAAGGAGAAAGCATCTTTTAATTTCATGGCTGCAGTCACCATCTGCAGTGATTTTGGAGCCGCCAAAATAAAGTCTTTCACTGTTTCCAGGGTTTTCCCATCTATTTGCCATGAAGTGATGGGACTGGATGCCATGATCTTAGTTTTCTGAATGTTGTGTTTTAAGCCAAATTTTTCACTCTCCTCTTTCACTTTCATCAAGAGACTCTTGAGTTCATCTTCACTTTCTGCTATAAGGGTGGTGTCATCTGCATATCTGAGGATATTGATATTTCTCCCAGCAATCTTGATTCCAGCTTGTGCTTCATCCAGCCTGGCATTTAGCATGACGTACTCTGCATATAAGTTAAATAAGCAGGGTGAAAATATACAGCCTTGACTCCTTTCCCGATTTGTAACCAGTCTGTTTTTCCATGTCCAGTTGTAACTGTTGCTTCCTGACCTGCATACAGGTTTCTCGGGAGGCAGGTCAGTTGGTCTGGTATTCCCATCTCTCAGAATTGTCCAATTTGTTGTGATCCACACAGTCAAAGGCTTTGGTGCTCCTTAAAATTTTGCTATGTTTGCTCCAGTCTTGGGTGCTTTCTTTACCTCTTAGGTTTGTTCAACATTTATGGCCTGGCATGGAATGCAATGAATAAGGAATAAAAAGCACTGTTAAAATGTCATTGGTGATCATGAATAATATAATTTTAGGAGAGTGGAGGGATTAGAAACACTGAAAAACTCTTGATTTGTATCACATTATAGGTCATCTAAATACAAAGATTAGAAAAGGAATAGAAAGTGATACTGTATATTTTTCATTACAGAAAAATAGCAAGAAGTAACAGGGTGATTTGCTACATTTGTAGTCAGAATAAAAAAGTATGTAATAAATATTTTTTTCCCCAGAATCTCCAAAGTAGAGGGTGGGTATAGCAGCCAGCAAAAGTGGAAGAAAGAATTTATTGCAACTTGTCACATGAGAGACACATAATACATGGTGTGGTCATGATTGAACAAGCTGCCCTCATTGTAAAGCCGACCACACATGCTGTGTAATGGACATTTAAATCTTCTGGGAATCAGAACACAAATACACTCATCCCCAGCGTTACATTGTCATCCTACAAGAGCATTCAGTGCAGCTGGGAGGCTTCTCCATGGGCGACAGTTGACCTGGAAACGGGGACTCAGAGAGCACGATCTGGTGAGTTGAGATTTAAACTTGGGGCTGGGTTGAAAAGAGGGTGGGTCAGAAAGTCAGAGGTCCAGAGCTGTAGAAAAGCCAAAGCTATGTAATTTCTCAAAAGCCCAAGACCATGTGCAGTTTGTGGGTCAGAAATCCTCATTCGTTTCTTACTCTGGCAACAGCCAACACTTGATACGTGATAGAGGATGGCCTCAAACTTGGGGACTCAGAGTGGGCATGAGGGAGTTTTATCTTCATCAGTCTCCAGTGGAGGTCTTCCCAGGTGGCACTAGTGATAAAGAACCCGCCTGCTGATGCAGGAGACAGAAGAGACACAGTTTTGATCCCTGGGTTGGGAAGATTCCCCTGGAGCGGGGCATGGCAACCCGCTCCAGTATTCTTGCCTGGGAAATCCCATGGACAGAGGAGCCTGGTGGGCTACAGCCCATGGGGTCACAAAGAGTCAGACAGGACTGAAGCGACAGCACGCATGCCAGTGAAGGAGAGACACAGAGACGTGATACCTGATTCACCTACAAGTGCTCGGTACAGAAATGATTTCAAATATAAGCATTAATTAGCCTCTGTTGTTGCTGAGTCACAAAGTCGAGTCCGACTCTTCTGCGACCCCATGGACTGTAGCCCACCAGGCTTCTCTGACAAGGATACTGGAGTGGATTGCCATGCCCTCCTCCAGGGGATCTTCCTGACCTCTACTTCCAGGGAATTTTTATAGCAATGTCCCATTTGAAGAGATTCACTCTCCTCAAGCCTAATTAATTATGTTTTCTCCTATCAGCTATTTTAAGTGAAGGCATGTTAGGTTAAGTAACCATCATGTGATGAAGGGTCACATACTAATGAGATCTTATTTTTCCCATTTTTTTGTGGTCTGGCTCATCTTCATGTTAGGATAAAGATATTAAGAGATTTTTTTCAAGGTTATTCTACTAGTAAATGGTAGATTTTAAAAAGAACCTGTTTTTGATATGTCTCACTTGAAAGGCCACAAATAATTTCAGATTTAGAAGTCTGCCTTCAAAGCATCTTAGCAAAGGAGAGTTCATTTAGCTCTCAAGGTTCTGCCTTCAATCTTTCCCAGCATCAGGGTCTTTTCCAATGAATTAACTAGATATATGTATGTCCCCTCCCTCTTGAACCTTCAAAAACTTGCCTCTTTATCACAACTATTCTGCTTTCTTAACATTGAATTTTGATGTTTGAAAATAATTTTCTTTTTAAAAAACTCTCCTAGTTAGTTAGTCACAGTCACTCAGTCACATCTCTTTTCAACCCCATAGACTGTAGCCCACGAGGCTCCTCTGTCCAAGGGATTCTCCAGGCAAGAACACTGGAGTGGGTTTCCATGCCCTCCTCCACGGGATCTTCCTGACCCAAGAACCGAACCTATGTCTCCTGCATTGCAGGAGGATTCCATACCATCTGAGCCAGAAACCTCTCCTGGATTTTAACAATTAGGCTTGAAGTAGCTGTCCACTCTGTTCTTTTCAGTCTCCTGTTTCCTTCGGAGCTACCGTCACTGAATGACCTTTTCTATAGAATACAAAGCTAGTACAGTTTCTCTTTATCTTTTAAAAAATTAACTAATCTTGGCATTGCTTTATCATCTTGGCTTGTTGCAGGCTCTCTCACATTGAAAATTACCCTCTTTATTAAAGCCCAGACAGAAAAATCCATTTCTGCGTTTTTCTTTTTTTGAACAAATAGACTCTTAAGCTATTCCGTGTCCCATAACAGTTTACAGTCTTTGGGGGAAAGGAGTTTCCCCTTGCAACTTGCAAACCTGTTTCCACTTGCCATTTTAAAATTACTGTTGCCTTTGGAGGTGGGAGAATGTCTTCCTTTGTCAAAATGGCAACAGGAGGCACAAATGACAGTCCCTCTCCTTAAGACTGGTGACGGGACAAGCTGTCAGTTTTCAAAATGACACCGTGGTGCAGCCTTTCTTTAAGGCGGCGCTTTCATTTTTGACTCCTGCTGTTCCTGACAGTTGAAATGGCAGCAGGAGGCAGAAACTAAAGTAAGTTCTCTTGGCATTTGCCCTCGGGTAGAAATTAATAATAGAAGAAGCAGACCTGTGCTTCACAGCAGCTTGTGTCAGATGTCACGTAATGGACTGTAACCAATCCCCTAATGAGGTGACCCAAACGGTCCATAACCGTCCAAAGCTAGACTTCATTCTCAAACTTGCTTACAGTGTTAATCTGTGTCTTTAGACTTGTAGAGCATTTGATATCTTCTGGAAGATTATGTTCTACTTCGAGAAGTAGGCCAGAAATTGCAATCAGATTTCTCAAGAAACCCTAAATTATTTTGGCTGCATTGAATTTTATAAAGCGCACAATATTATTTCTTTCTTTTGAATTCAACTGTGTTTCTGATTGTGGATGAATTAATGTGCACATTTTTTTTCATGTAATAGCCTCATGAACTATCAGATAGCTCAGCTGATTCCAACCTAAGTATTAATTCTGTGGCTTTCCAGATTTATTGGTACCATATAGGCTTCCCTTACTAGTTTATTTATGAGTTGCTGGATTTTATTGTATCTCTTCTTTGCCTGGTGCCTTCTGGTTCTGCACCATCAGCTCATTTGTATTGAATATTTGCAACTCCTTTCTTTGTGGATGGATGCTCTATTCCCAGGGCTTGGAATCTGGACATACAACAGAATTTAAACTATCCTCTCCCAAACCCCACTTTGCTAGTTGAGCTCCCATACTCAGATCTGGGAATAAGCCAGGGCACTTAGCTGTGTGGTTATGTATGAGATATACATTCTGTCTTTTTGCTCAATAAATTTTCATATCAGTTCCTCTGCTGCTTGAAAAGTGCTTTAGCACGAACTTTATACTCTCTCATCTCTCCCTTTCCTTACCTATCGCTGATGCGTATTGATTTGTTTGCACTTCCTTAACTTCATCTTGCAATCTTTAGCTCTCCCAAATGCCTCTTTCTCAAACTTGATTACTTCTTGATTTCTTCTTTTTCCATTTTGGTCCATTTTATTCAGGGTGTTTTCCTTCCTGAGGCAAGTAAATTGTCTTTTTAACATTCCCCATTTCCTTTGGTTTTTGTATTGATTATTGATTTCATATATTTCATTCCACCTACTTTGCAGTCTTTCAAAAATTATTTTATGTAAATTCTTGACACATTTAATGTTACTTTGATAATAAGTCAGTAGTTTAGCTCTCTTACTATATATTCCTAATCTGTCATTCATATTATTACAATATAAACTGAGTGATGCTCTGTTTTTTACCATTCCATGTTTAGAAACAAGCTTTTCTCCATACTCATAACATACTCATAAAATTTCTGTTTTGAAAAAATTGACCTATATTGCCTTTGATATTCTGGTTTGTAGGCATACACCAATACGCTCTTAGAAATGTCATTAAAATATTTTTCATTGCCTATTTTTGTCTTTGTGTATATTTGTATATATATATGAGGAAAGGCAGTCTCATTATTTGTTTTGATTCAGAAGTTCCAAAACTTGGTTGCATACAAGCATCACCCAAAAGCTTTGGAAAGCTGTATTCCCAGAGACCCATTCCAGACTTACAGACCTGAATTTCCTGGTAAAGATCCAAGGATCTATAGAAAGATCCCTGCATTTGTAACAAGCCCCACTGAGAGTCTCAGATGGCTTAGTCAGCCTTAGTCCCGAGACAAGCGTTCAGGGATAATTTCTAAGTGGTTTTCCGTTTGGGTTTAAATACCCAAGTGAAAGGAAAGAATGAAGGTGAGAAATATGCTTTTGTTTATGAGATACCCCATCGTGAGCTGATATCTGGCTTTCAGCCTTTCCTGCGGGACTGTCATTTCTCTGAGGTCGGGGGCTGGCCCCTGCTCATCCCTGAAATCCTGTACCTGGTCTCCATCCTGACACATGGAGACACTCAGCACAGATTTGTTTAATAAGGGAACTGTCTGAACTACCTCTCATCAAGGCATGAGGTTTTGAGAGAATCTGTCAAGACAGATCTGAAGGCAAGTTCCACTGAAAATGCTAGATTATTAAAACAGAAGAGACCCCTTTTCTAGGCAAGCAGGAGGAAGTGAAACGGACATATGACAGAAGTAATGAGGAGGGGGCTAGGCAGATGCTGGAGGCATACAAGCTAGTGAGGTTTTTGTCGTGTGTGTATGTGTGTGTGTGAGAGAGAGATCTGTCCCACCTGTGTGGCAGATCAAACGTAATCTTTACAAGTTTCATATGTATTAGTATGAAATTAGTGCATGAGCCTCACAGTTTTCTCAGGAAAAAGTTCACTTCTAATCACCAAATAACACCAAATCAATAACTGAAAACTCTCATTAGTACACTGAAAGAAAACAAAGATCAATTTCAAGTTCTAGTATCTTTCACCCCAGCTTCAGATCTAGTTTACACTAGTGTCAGAAATGTGCTGTTTTTTAAGGATGCAGAGAAACCATTGCAACAAGGCCGTGTTTCCTGGAGGCATCTGTGATGGGCTTTCTCTCACTGGGTAGTAGTCCTGACATTAGGCAAAAGAGCAAAGTAGAAGAAGTGTAATTGAGAAGTCTCCCACCCACTGTTACAATTCCTAATTATTAAACCTCCTTTAACTGATGAAATCTGAGCAGATGTGATGTATGTGCCCACAGAGTGGACGCTTTAACAGCCTGTGTGACCTCCACTGTTTTTCCCTCTGCCTTAGTAACAGCCATGTTGCAGGGAGTGACTGACTTTTCTGCAACTTGCTTGGGTCCAGGGGCTTAGATCCAGGAGCTTGGGGTGGTCACAGAGTCAGGGAAAGCAATCAACTTTGTTCTCCAAAGCCACTGAGACTGGGGGCTTTGGTTTCTACATCGCTACTTTGATCATCCTGATTGATACAGGGGTATGCGATTGATAAAAGGGTTTGGCAATTCACTAGTTGCTAGTGCAGAAAGTTTCAATAGATGTAGTTATTTAAGCAAATATATTGTGCCCAAGTTTTAAAACATATTGCAAAATTTGGGGGGGAGGATAAATTTGGAGTATGGGATTAACATGTACACACTACTGTGTATAAAATGGATAAACAACAAGGACAGGGACATAGCACAGGGGACTATATTCAATATCTTATAATAATCTATAATGGAAAGGAATCTGAAAAAGAATCCATATACATATACTTGAATCACTTTGTTGTACACCTGAGACTAACAGAGGTTTGTATATCAACTATCCTTCAAAAAAAAAGAAAAACCATACTGCAAAATTCAGTTACATAATATAAACCCTTTGAAAGAAAAATAGATAATGTAAAAACTTATTCAGTGATTATGCAATATAAAATCATTGAAGTTTAACATTCAGGGAGACTACAGGGTTCTGTAATGACTGCCATGTGTAGATGGAAACATCCCTAACTGTGGTCTTTCCTTTGCAGGCATTTGGAGACTATGGAACTCACTGCCTTTTTGAGTCAGCAAATCGTATTGCTAAGAATTATAAACCGTTAGGCAGAACTTTCTTAAATTTGGAGAAAATCATTTTCCTGAAGGTTAAGTTCTACTCTAATGGGGAATAGTCTTCTGACTCAGCCAATTCTGCTGCTGGACAACTATAATTATTAGGTAGAATTTTTTACATATATTTAGCAAATCTTTTCCTTGCTACTTATTTTTTTCCAGTTCTACCCTAAAGAAAAGTTTCAATTAAATCCATTCTGCTGTTCATGTGGCAATTCTTAAAATATCTGAAGGCAGCTATCATGCCCCCCAAACTCTATTCTGTAGCCCTGAATATTCTGTTTCTTCAGCCACTCATTACAGGAAACCCTTACCACACCTTCTGAAGAAACTGAGCTCTCTCTGCCAGACAACCTAGTTCACAAACGTCTCTTTTAAGGTACAGCAAGAACATGTGACATGCCAGAAAGAGTGTGGCCATTTCAGAGAATTCAATCATTATTCTTCTTGGGTATTACACTCCTGTTACTACAGCCTGGGATTGAATTAATTTTTTTTTTAAAGTAGTTGAACCATCCAATTGGATCATCTAAATCTCCCAGAATGTTTTCCTTACGATCTGTTATAAAACTGAAGTGTCATCTACCCTTTTATTATATAATGGAATTTTGGAAAACAACATAGAACCCTATATTTATTTGTAAAATACTTTCAGATTTTTAAAAAATGAACATTTAAATTATTTAAAGTAAACATTTTAGATTATTTTAAAGTAAATATAAAGTAAAGTAAACTGAGTGAAAGGTGCTCAGTTGTGTCTGACTCTTTAGGACCCCATGGATTCTCCAGGCCAGAACACTAGAGTGGGTAGCTGTTCCCTTCTCCAGGGGATCTTCCCAACCCAGGGATTGAACCCAGGTCTCCCGCACTGCAGGCGGATTCTTTACCAGCTGAGCCACCAGGGAAGCCCAAGAATACTGAAGTGGGTAGCCTGTTCCTTCTCCAGGGGATCTTCCTGACCCAGGAATTGAACTGGGGTTTCCTGTACTGCAGGCAGTTTCTTTACAGCTATGCTACCAGGGAAGCCCAAGTAAACATTACTTATATTAATTCCATAGTAAGGCAACTTATTAAACACTTAAGTTTGTGTATATGTTTATAAATTAATATTTTTATTAGAGAAATATTTCTTTTTTTCCTTAGTTTCTTACATTTCTTGGATTACACATTGCTACAGTTTCCTAACTATGCTGCATAATGCTTGACATACTTGTTTTAAATCTATCAAAGTTAATTATATCATTGGTAAATATTTGTGTGAATTTTTCATTCATAGAGGTTTTCCATTCCATGCATGTTACTTCCAAGAAAAATAACCTAACTCAAATGAAATTATTTAAAAATATTAAGCATTATCAATAGTAAAATGAACATCAAATGAAATATTACATTACATATTGTATGAAGAACAAAATCAGGCAAAAATAAACTATCATATCTGTCATTAGGACAGTGATTACCCATGGGTTGTGATGGTATAAGTGGGCAGAGGTTGCTTCTAAGAATCTGATAAAGCTTTTTTTTAAATTTAGGAACTAGATTTATGATTGGTGAAAAGTCATCCACCTGTGTACCTATGATACACAGTCATGTATGATGATAGCCACACAGTCGTGTCCAACTCTTTGCAACCCATGGATTGTAGCCCGCCAGGCTCCTGTCTCCATGGAATTCTCTAGGCAAGAATACTGGAGTGGGTTGCCATTCTCTTCTCCAGGGGATCTTCCCAACCCAGGGACTGAGCCCAGGTCTTCTGCATTGCAGGCAGGTTCTTTACCACTTGAGCCACCAGGGAGACCAGGTATACCTGTGATGGGTACTCTTTTTTTGTGTGTATCTTATGCTTCAATAGAAAGTTTACATTAAACATGTTGAACGTTTTCTTATGGGGAATTATAATCATAATTCTCTAGACTATTAAATGCATTCAGCAAACTGTTTTAAAGGTAAAACTATTCTCACAGTTTAACGAAAGATTATTTCATTGACAGTGCTGTCCTTATTTTGGTTATGTTTTAGAGAAGCATATTAAACCTATTAAACCATATTAAACCGTATTTTAAACCATGCTTAAACCATAGAGCATATCAAACTATATTAAACCTAGAGAGCATGTTAAAAAGCAGAGACATTACTTTGCCAACAAAGGTCTGTCTAGTCAAAGCTATGGTTTTTCCAGTAGTCATGTACGGATGTGAGAGTTGAACTATAAAGAAAGCTGAGTGCCAAAGAATTGATGCTTTTGAACTGTGGTGTTGGAGAAGACTCTTGAGAGTCCCTTGGACTGCAAGGAGATCCAACCAATCCATCCTAAAGGAGATCAGTCCTGAATATTCATTGGAAGGACTGATGTTGAAGCTGAAACTGCAATCCTTTGGCCACCTGATGTGAAGAACTGACTCATTTGAAAAGACCCTGGTGCTGGCAAAGATTGAAGGCAGGAGGAGAAGGGGACAACAGAGGCTGAGATAGTTGGATGGCGTCACTGACTCAATAGATGTGAGTTTGAGCAAGCTCTGGGAGTTGGTCATGGACAGGGATGCCTGGTGTGCTGCAGTCCATGGGGCCGCAAAGAGTCGGGCACGACTCAGTGACTGAACTGAACTAGAGAAGCATTGTGGAATTACTATGGTTTCGCCACTGCTGAAGTATTGCATCAGTTACAAATGTCCCTTCTGTGGGAGTTTTCAAGTAGGACGGTGCCAAATGGAAACAGGATTGCTTTTGGAAATCGGTTCTGACTGAGGAGTGAGACCTCTTCACACTCCCTTGCCGCCACCTCCACTGCTCCTTCATACCATGAAGAACAGCACTTTTTCGCACAACCCGTTAGAGACTGCTCTATTTCTTTATTCTATTGGCTTTAGGCCTTGCCTGCTGTTTTCATATATCTCTATTGAAATCTGTTGAAAGTGGCAGAATGTGCCCATTAAAAACAATTCATTGCCACTTTGCTTGAAGACGTTGGCCCAAACCATAATTAATAGTGACTTAAAGGGGATGGAGTCAGTAGTGCCGGTGACTAGAGGTGGAAAAAAAATCAATAAAGAGAAGCCATGAGACACAATAGAAGAAGCAAAGCACATTAAAATAAAGAAGAAAGTAGAAAAGAAAAAGAACTGAGGAGGAAACGAGAAATGAAGGGACATAAAGACAACGGGATGAAAAGAGGCAAAACCTGAACGCGCTCTCCTTCCCCTCTGCCTCCCACCCCTACCCACCGTCGTCCCACCAGAGTGTCCCTTTCCTGGACTTTGTTTGAAAGTTGGTCTGGTGCTAACAGATATCTTCTCTACATCACTCACCCAGGAAATCCTGTTTTTTTTTTTCTTTTCTTTTAAACTACTTTAATTCTTTTCACGAACATTTACTGAGAGCCAGGAGCCCACTTGGCTCTGAGGCTATCAGGGAAATTGAACACTCAAGGTCGCTCTGGGTGACCTGTGGCTTCAATTACCCTGACCCCTGATGCTGCAGTCAGGATCCTGTTCCCCTCTCAGGATCATCCAATTGGCTAAGTATTACCTATGAAAATTAATGAGGTTCTACAACTAAGTCCAACCTTTCAAACTTCTCTTTGTGTTTGGGTGTTTCATTTTATAAATATATATTTAGAGTTTAGTTTGCAGGTATACCAATATATACCTTTTGAGCTTCCCGGGTGGCTCAATGGTAAAGAATCCACCTGCTAAGGCAGGAGGTTCGGGTTCAGTCCCTAGGTCAGGAAGATCCCCTGGAGAAGGAAATGACACCCCACTCCATTATTCTTAACTGGAGAATCCCATGGACAGAAGAGCCTGGCAGGCTGCAGTCCAGGGGGTCACAGAGGTGGATGCGACGGAGCATGCATGCATACCAATAAATACCATTACATCTGGTTTACTGTGATTGTTTTCAGTCTTTATTGTTCTGTTTTAAAGGTCAGTTTATAGAAAAACATTTCTTAAGTGCCTGCCTTCTGTCAGTGAGTTCCCGGAAAAGTAGGATTGTATAAACAAGACATGTGATGTGCTTTCAAAACATTTTTTTAAATTGAAGTATAATTTATAGTGTTGTTAGTTTCAGGTGTACAGTGGAGTGATTCAATTATACATTTATATCTTCTTTTTCAAATTCTTTTCCATTATAAGTTATTATAAGATACTGAATATAGTTCCCTATGCCATACAGTAGGTCCTTGTTTATTTTATATATTGTAGTATTTATGTGTAATCTTAAGCTCCTAATTTATCCCTTTTCACCCCACTCCCACCGCCCCCCACCAACCCTTCCCTTTGGTAAATGTGAGTTTGTTTTCTGTGTGTCTATTTCTGCTTTGTAAATAAGTTCATTTGTATCATTTTTTTGGATCCCACATATATGTCATATGATATTTGTCTTTGTCTTACTTCACTTACTGTGATAATCTCTAGGTTCATCCATGCTGCAAATGGCATTATTTTGTTCTTTTTTATGCGGCTGACATTTTAAAGCAGGTGGTATCAGCTGCAAACCGAATTTCTTTTGTTAAAGGCTCTATCAATACCATGGCTTCCCAGGTGCCTCAGTGGTAAAGAATCCTCCTGAGAATGTAGGAGCTACAGGCAACGTGGGTTTGATTCCTCAGTGGGAAAAGTCCAGTGGAGGAGGAGATGGCAACACACTCCAGTATTCTTTCCTGGAAAATTCCATGGACAGAGGAGCCCAGCAGACCACAGTCCCTAGGGTTGCAAAGAGTCGGATGTGACTATGTGACTGAGCATGCATGCTATCGATACCATAGTCTAGTAAATTCTAAAGAGAAAATCCAGGCATAGTTATTGGGAGAGGTACTACATTTCCTGTACAATTCTACAGCTAGGATAAATAACATAATTCCCTTTCTCAAGCAAAAAGAAAAATACAAGGGGCTATATGATTAATTGATTAACTCTGTGGCAGAAGTGTACTTGCTCGAGGGTTTCAGAGCAGGAAGAACCTGAAGGTTCTTGAAGATATGGTCCAGATGGGTTAGGGCAGATGTGGACCAGTGAGAGAAAGCAGGAAAGAAAGATATATCTGGTGGGTCTAGAAGCTTGGTTTTGAATGTGAGTCCTTGAGGAGGCTCTTGGTACGTGATGAAGTGCAGAAGGAGTGAAGGTTAGATTGGCCACTAGGGTCAAGTTATCAAAAGCGTTGAAGGCCATGAAGACCAACATAAGCAAGAAGAAACAGGGATGGGCAGGAAAATAAATTCATTTAGTGGTCATACATTAGAAACAGTAACAGGTCACACTTATTACCTAAGGTACCAAGCACCATTCTAAGAAGCTTATATAGTTTCTGTAATCCTCAGACCAACCTTGTGAGTTATTTTAAAGACATGAAAACCGAGGCACACAGAGAATAATTCACTAGACTATTTTACACAGGTCCTAGGTAGAAGAACCAAGATGCTTCTACATCTTCTGAGCCTATACTCTTCAAATCTTTGCCATTCAGGAGGCTGGAGGCATTTAACTCTGGGAAATAGGTATCGTCATCCCAATTTTCAGACTGGTATGTTGTGTCCACAAGCTCTAACTAAGTTAGTTACAGCTGAAAGTTCTACTTACCTGAAAATGCAATATAATATTGATTCAGATTTCAATTGTGATGAAAAGAAAATATCTAATCACTACATTCCACCAATAATGATAGATGACAATACTATGTGCTGGGCACTATCAGAAGTGCTGAGGATGTAACTGGGACTAGGAAATTACCTAAATATTTTAACAGAAGTCTCTGCCTTTACCTGTATGCTTCTTATAGTTACTTGGCAACTAGTATTTCCTCCCAGCAATCAGCGTTTACTTTGGCTTATTCTGAATTCAGCCTAACCACTCCTTACACCCATGCTTTGAAGACAAGACAGGAAATGGGCAAAACAGCCCAATACTTCGTGAGGAAACTAACAATTAACAGTTTCCTCTGATATGGAGCTAGTATGGCTTCTAAGGACAGACTGTTAAAAATTCAGGAAGTTTGAGAGCTGGTGATTATATTACTGGTAGCTTGGAATTAGCCATAGAAGGGTGGATCTACATTACAAAAACGGGCAAACATTACAAACAGGGCTTTTATAAAAAATCTGACTTACCAGTACACCACTGCCCTGCTTCTGCTTGAGGAGATCTCATGTTCCATCTTCACTCTTTTCAATGGCGAGTGCACTTGTGTTTTCATTTTTTCTTATCAAAGAACGCTCAGTAAAATGGAAAAGAAAGATAGCTGCTATCTCTTGAGCAACTGCTTTATATCATGCATGATGCTTATTTTGCATGTTATTTGATATTTGTGACAACTCAGTGAGTTAGGTATTTACTTACCATCTAAGATTGATTAGAAAACTGGCTCGGAAAAGTTAAGTTACATCTCCAACAACGTCAACCAGATAGTGAGAATTGAAGTTGAATTTCTCTGCGAGGAACACATGATTTCAAAGCCCACTGTCTTTCCCTGGTCTCCCACTGAATCTGACTGAGTGGAATCGGGAAGTTACCTATTTAGATCTATTACTAGTTTTGAAATGCTTTAGTAAGTGATTAACATGATTGCTTTTTCATTTATAGATTCTGTAAGTGCTAAAGGAGAAGTAACTGGGTCCCTACCTGACAGTGAGAGGCACAGTGAATGCCACAGATGGTAATGAAAGAGAGCCACCCGGTCCAGGGGATGGAAGGCATTGGTCCCTGTTCAGAAGTATTGAAAAGCTTTTCGGGGGAGGCAAGTATAGACTTCTTGGCACCCCATCAACTCTCCCACGCTCCTGTTCCAGTTAGAGCTGAGCCTGAAGGCAGTGCTTAGGACCTGCTCTCAAGACCTCTTCCTGCCATTTGAGTGAAGTCTTTGTATACTAGAGCCAAAAAATTGGTGTCTTTTAACAAAATTATTACTAAATTTTGGTTTTGATTCGGGCAGAAATAAACATGAAGATGTGTCAAGGGTATCTTTCCTAATAACCAAATTTTGCTGTAGACGTGTTGAAACTTGAAGATGCAGGTCTCCCAAATTCCAACCTTGCTGTTTATAACCTGCTGATCACACCGTAACTGTTGCTAATTCAGGAGACTGTTTGCATCTGCTTTCCTCTTCTGTAGCTTCATGATTATAATACTCACCTTCCAAGATTGGGTAATTGTAGATGATGTATATACAGACATGCCTCATTTTACACTGTGTGTAACTTTACTGCAATTCAGATACCTTTTTTTTTTTTTAAACAAATTGAAAGTCTGTGGCAACCCTGTGTTGAGCTTCTTTCAGAGCTATTTTTCCAACTGCATTTATTCACTTTGTGTTTTCTGTGTCACATTTTGGTAATTCTTGCAATATTTCAAACTTTTTGATTATTATTGTATTACTATTATGCTGGAAAGATTGAAGGCGGGAGGAGAAGGGGACGACAAAGGATGAGATGGTTGGATGGCATCACCAATTCGATGGACATGAGTTTGAATAAGCTCTGGGAGTTTGTGATGGACAAGGAACCCTGCAGTCCATGGGGTCGCAAAGAGTCAGACACCACTGAACGACTGAACTGAACTGATTACTATATTTGCTGTGGTGACTTGTAATCAGTAACCTTTGATGTTACTACTGGGATTTGCTGAAGGCTCAGATGATGGTTAGCATGTTTTAACAATAAAGAAGTTTTAGGTACATTTTCTTTGTTCTATAATGGCATCACTGACTCAATGGACATGAGTTTGAGCAAACTCCAGGTTATGGTGAAGGACAGGGAAGCCTGGTGTGCTGCAGTTCATGGAGTCGCAAAGAGTTGAACACAATTTAGTGACTGAAAAACAACAGTGCTGTTGCACATGTAGACTACAGTACTGTGTAAAGTGAAAAGTGAAAGTGAAGTCGTTCAGTCGTGTCCGACTCTTTGCGAGCCTATGGACTGCAGCCTACCAGGCTCCTCTGTCCATGGGATTTTCCAGGCAAGAGTACTGGAGTGGGGTGCCATTGCCTTCTCCAGGGGTTCTCTCTGACCCAGGGATTGAACCCGGGTCTCCCACATTGTCGGCAGATGCTTTACCATCTGAGCTACCTTTAAATGGGTTGGGGAAATCCAGACTTTTGTGTGTCTCTTCACCATGATATTTGCTGTATTGTGGTGTTCTGGAACTGAACCTGATATATCTTGGAGGTCTGCCTGTAATCTTTCCAATCTACCTTTCTAGCCAATTACCTTTCTAGCTAATGTCTGTCAGTTCTTTTAGTCTGTCCCTTCATTTTAGTAAAACTTACCTTCTGGCTATTTTTTGATCAGTCCTCTGGGCTTTGCTTCTCTGAAATGCCTTCTTTTCACTTTGTCCCTTCAATCATGTCCATCTTGAAGGTCTAAGTCAAGTTTGATCCCCCCCTGCCCCCACCCCGAAGCCTTTCTAGTCCATGATATCTTCTTAGAACTGACATTGTCTCTTCCGAGTTTAGACTTTATTTTCCCCTGCCCCATCTACCATCTACAAGCCTAGGAGGGAGGCCACTGAGCAACCAAATCTGCCGACACCTTGACCTCGGAACCTCTGGAGTTGTGAGAAAATACATTTTTGTGTAAGTCCCATCTGTGGTATTTCACAGCAGCCCTGGCAGTTAGGATCCGTCTGGGATAGAAGGGTGGGTTTGGCTGCAGCTGCTCATGGCATGACTTATTTCCCTTCATAACTGCCCTTACGTTTGGGTTCTAGGAGCCAGTGAGCTCATTTGCTTGGTTGTCTGTCTGAGGGAGTGCAGAGAGGTAGTGTATAGGGCCTACGAGCAGATTTACTGCCCCGCAGCCAGACTTTCTGGCTGTGGCCATCAGTTTTGGCAACCCACTCCAGTATTCTTGCCTGGGAAATCCCACAGACAGAGGGTCCTGCCGGGCTACAGTCCCTGGGGTCGCAAAGAGTTGGGCATGACTTAGTGACTGAAACAACCACCACAGCCCGTTTCATTTCCCCTTATCTAGATATCCCTGGACAAGTTCCTTGACTGATTTTTGTCTCAGTTTCTTCACCTGAGAAATGGAGACAGTCATTGGATCTTTTCATAAGGATGTTGTGAAAAATAATGACTTTTAAAAAACATACCAGTGCTTAGGACAGTCCTTAGCACACAGGAGTGAATAAACTCTAGCAATTGTTTGAAGATATTTACATTTAATACATTATTTGAAGTTACTTACCTTTGCTAAATAGAACTCTAGCACCTTTAAACAAATTTTAAGCCCTGAAATTTAAGGTCCCATCGCTTTTAAAACCTACTCTTAATTTACTAGAAAGCTAAATTATTCATCTCTTTATTGTGTTTATGTACACACACGTATATATAGTTTTATTAATCCAAGAAGAAGTAACCTATTAGCACTTCTGTTGTCAAAGAGAAAGCACACGTTCATAGGCATTGTCAAGTTCCCTGGGGCTTTTGTGTCCCTTTTGTTTGGGTACCTGGGTCAGTGGGTCATGAACTATCCTGTTGAATTAATGAGGCAAACTGGGCTATGTAGTCCAGGGCTGATGAATGTCCTAAAGAATGACTTCCATTGAATAGTTTTCTTTTTATTATCTGTTTTCCTCCCAAGTTAGTGCCGTAATACCAACTTTCAAAGGCATTTGTGTGATTTGAGATTATTGCTGTTACTACCCTTAGATTTTTTTTTTCCCCCAAGGGGGTTGCAAGACCAAACTGCCTTTGCACATTTCGAGCATCTAATCTGTTATAATATGCTAATAAGTTTTAATATGGTTCAGTCTTGTGTTTATAACCACAAACCTTATTGTAAATGTCAAAAGAATTCAGATCTTAATATATCCCCTGTAGTGATACATTAATAAGGGCCATAGGAGCAAATTCTGTAGGTAGTTATTTCTTAATGGACCAGGGCTCTTTGCTATTTGATTTGGAGATCAAAACCCAGAGAGACGATAAATAGTGTGCATTTTAATTTCAGGATGTGATGTTTGCTCTCCCCACAGCATGGGAGAATTTCCCCTGAAAACCCTCATTTATTAATCTACCATGACGGTGCCAAGGACATAATAGATTTTTTTAACTTGTAATTGTCGAATAAATGAATACACGTATTATACTCATCACTACGTTACAATTACATACTGTAGCAGCAGAGGTGATCTTTGAGATCATCTAACTTTGCATCGTTGCTTTGCAGATAAGTTAATCAATGTCAAAGAAGTTGAACGACCATGGACCATGACTGAGTCAAATCTAGAAGCCAATTTGTTTGACTTCGAGTCCAGTCTTAATTTCGGTTTTTAATTATACCATCTCTAATAATGATCTGAGGAAAGGAGTATAATTGTGAGACTTCTTTACATTTTACTAAACACAATATTTTTGAGGAATACATGGAAAATATAAAGTGAATTTAGCTGTTTGGTCTTTATGCAATTAAAAGATCCCTGAGGGTAGGTGGTGCCATTTTTCATAACCTTTACTCAGGCAAACTTGTACCCCTTATTTTTGGAATAATGAACCAAGTTTCATGAGACAGCTGATCACTAATCTTAATCCAGGTGGTGCTTAAAACAAAATGCTATACAGCAGCTTCCCACTAGCTATCTGTTTTACACACGGTAGTATATATAGTCAATGCTACCCTCCCAGTTTGTTAGCTCGGCACTCTGTGATGACCTAGAGGGGTGGAATGGGAGGAGAGGGAGGCTTAAAAGGGGGGAATATATATATAAGTGCGGATGATTCAGGATGTTGTACATCAGAGACTAACACAACATAATAAAGCAATTATATTCCAAAAAAAAAAAATGCTCTTCAGTTGATAAACGCCACACAACTACCACCAAGCGGCAGCACAACCAAGCAGCCCAATCTTTTTCATTCTTTATCATTTGATGTTTAACAAACCTACCAAAGAGAAGAGCATAATAGCGAATGGATTGATATAAGCTCAAATTACGTCACCTCTCAGGTCTTTTGTGGTGTGGGCTAAAACTATGATGACTTAAGTGGTGCAGGAACAGAGCTTCAGGTAGGAAAAAACAGGGAGTCCATATCTGGATGACTTGCCTCGTGACCACCCACGAGTCCAGGTGAAAGAAGCATCTAATCTTCTGCGTCTCCATTTCAACTAGGCCATGCAGCAACAAATCTACAATAAATCTCTCTTCAGGTGGCATTATGGTTTGGAGAAAATATTATGAATTTCGCATGAGAAATCCTGGCTTTTCCATCAACTGTGATGTCTTGGCCTCTTGGCCTTTATTTTCTAATATGGAAAATGGGGAGATGTGTTAAAGGAGGTTTTCTTCCAATAATGTCTTTTCTGGGGTTGTGTAACAATATTATGCTTCTAAGAGGGAAGGCCAAGAAAAAATGTGACATTTCCTCCAGCACTGAGACTGGCAGGAAACCTTCTGTTTCTGTACAGTTAACTTAAATATCAGGAGAGTCATGGGCTGAGTCAAAACACATCCACTCTTAAAGCTGGGATGACCCAGTCAGAGTACAAACTCAGTCTTGGCTCTTCACAGTAGGTTTTAGCATCTCCCTAGCACGCTTGCTATCTCTAGACTTTGAGGCACTGTGGTGGAAGATTATTGCTGATATAGACCTAACAGGCTGCCTCTTGGAGACTGGAAGCTGCTCTGATTGACAGCTGGTTTCAGATACATACTTTCACGGCTTTGGTTAGGTGTGAGGACATATCAAAACGAGTTGCTGAGTGCTATGGAACAAAAGGAAAGGAGGGAGTTTTTCTACCTGTGTGATCTCTAAAGATCTTAAAGGAATCATTTGTAAAGCAAATTGGCTAAATATCATTTATAACAGTCTAAGTGAAAGTTTTTTTTTACATACAAAAGAGACTTGGGAATTAAATAAGAGGCCCTTTAAACTGAGTGTATGTTAGTTCAGCGGTAAGCAAACTGCTGTTGAATGTTTCCTTTGTTATCAGTGTTTTAAGACTGATTCATTTAAGTCAGCAGACGGTTTCTTTGTTCATAGCACTCACATGAAGTGAAAGTATGGTGTGTTTTAAACCAATCCTCTTTAGCATTTATGTGCATGGAGGTTTACTAACAGTAATGATGTTGATGATGACCATGATTGATAATTTTCAGTAAGGAAAACTGAGGTGTAGGGATATTAAAGATTTGAAACAAAATGTAAATATGTGATATTTTGATTTTACTTAAGTCTATGCACTACCTCTCAGGCGTAATTCACATTTCTGAATATTTTCAAGACTTATTTTTGAGGTAGGGAATATGTAAAAGGTTGGAGGACCAAAAAATAAATGCTTCTATTTCCATTAGAGAATCCTCGGATTCTGTTAAGACAACTTCCATTGAGGAAAGGCAGTATCTTCAACTTTAGCCAAAACATTAGACTTTCATTTGGACCTTGGAAGCCTGTAACTTTTGCCAAAATATAATTCTTTTTCATATCAGTTTTTCACTGTGTAAAAATGGAAGTGGTTATATAGTAGAATTTTTTCTTCATGGTTATTAAGACTCCAAAACATTTATCTTTACAAATGGCAGTAAGAACCCCCTTGATACCATTGGCTCTGATTTCCTCGTCAGTCTTTCCAAACCAAGGCTCCCTGGTTTACCAGTTGACCAGATTGCTGCCAGCAGAGAATCATAGAGCTTTTCTGACAGGGTCATACAATTCTTTTTGGAGAATCGACTAAAGTTGTAAGAAATGATAAGAGATCAGTGGGGCAGAGAAATACCCCCAAAGTGATCAGACCTGGATATGTTAGGCTAATGGTAGTGCAAGGATGGGTTGACAGTTAAGAGGGAATCCGGAGAGGGCACATTTCTGCTTTTTCCTTTGGTATGAGACTTCCAACATGCACTATTTTTAGCCCTTTTAAAATTGTTCAGCACCTCAGTCCACTAAGACTCCTCTTAGCAGCATTGTTCCTTAATAGCTGTACTACAAATTGTGTCATTGGCAGGAGATACTGCAGACCATGTTGTGCTGATTTTAGTATGCAGCCAGGTGAAGACCACGTCTTGGTTCTTAATCTTGAGATTTGCAGCAAATATGGCTACTGGCATGCAAATTTGAGTACATCTTCTTCCTATTTCCCTTTTAATGGTGAGAATTTCAAGATTGAATTTAGATTTCAGAATTTGCCACAGGTAACAGGTATATAAAGGGGCTTCCCAGGTGGCTCAGCGGTAAAGAATCTGCCTGCAGTGCAGGAGACACAAGTTTGATCCCTGGGTCAGGAAGATCCCCTGGAGGAGGAAATGGCAACCCATTCTAGTGTTTTTGCCTGGGAAATCCCGTGGACAGAGGAGCCTGATGGGCTACAGTCCATAGGGTTGCAAAGAGTCATGACTTAGTGACTAAACAACAACAGGTTGATAATTCTGTGAAATTAACCAACATTTTTTCCCCTCTTAAACAAACATGCTTTTATTGGTATGATTCTGCAGGTTTTATTCAGTGTCCTTGTTGCAAAGTTCCCTCCACCACTGCAGTGACTGGGCTTGTGGGACATAGCTTGAGATTCTCCGTCACAATTAAACAAATAATCTCCTTCCTCCTATAAAACAAACAAAAAAACAAACAAGTTAAACCCCACAACATGGCAGCATGCCTCCCTGTTGGGTGTGTCCTTTGCTGGCTTCCCCTGGCTTGGTTCCTGCTGCTTCATCCTTAAGGAGACTGTAGGCAGGTTGACATCTGCTAGGTCACAGCTGCCTCTTCTGAATTATGCTTCTTTCTTTCTGTCCCGCTTCTAAATGGCTAACTAGTGCTATCTGTTGCTTTTACCACCTGCTGAAAAGCTGACAAAACTGGTCTCTGTTTGGAATCGTTCATTCTGAATATTCTTTTAAGATGCAGCTCTCATTTCTTACTTTTCAGACATGCACACAAAATTTTATTTTCCAAAGTAATACTTTTTCTGTGATAACGCAAAGGTCTTCAGAGAAATGTTTGAAAACTAACAAAGTAAGCTTGCAGTATATACCACATGAAGTCATATGCCATAAATAGTAATTTTTTCTGTGGAGGATGTGAATGTTATTTTAATTTGATTTTTAAATTTTGTGATTTATATTACTCATACAAAATTTGGACTTGATGTTTCTATTACATTAAGAGCATTAGGAAGAAAAAAGTCAGCTAGAGAAGCAATAGAGCATGGGAAACCTTTGTGGGTATTTAAGGAGCATCACTGGACAGGTCTTCTGAGACAGTCTAATCAGAGGCAAGGTTAGAAAGGCTCGTTCATAAAAGCCCTCTCTTCTTTGGCCAGAATCCCTGTGGGTCTCACATTTTTGGGGATCAGCTCTCAGTAGTAGTGTTTGATAGCACAAGCCCATAATTTTCTATTGAAAGATCTACTCTTTTTTCATATCGTATCTCATAAGAATCAAAGACAGAGCACTACATTTTAATTTGATCATATCATTTATATAGGGATCTGAGATAAAATATCCAGACACGGTGCATTCATAAGATGTATCATACAAATGGAGCTGAGAGGCTCTAGAACAACTCAGTTCAGTAGGAACAGGATGCAAACCACTTAAGTAATTCTGGATTTTCTAGTGGTTGCATTAAAAAAAAAAAGTAAAAAGGAAACAGGTAAAATTAATTTTAATAATTTATTTTGTTTGAAAATGAGTGTTAGTCGCTCAGTTGTGTCTGACTCTTTGTGACTCCATGGAATGTAACCCACCAGGCTCCTCTCTCCATGAAGACCTAATATATTAAAAATATTATTTCCATGTAAGTAAGTATATAATTATGAATGTGAGATATATTACATTTTTCTTTGATAACCCAGTGTGTTTTACACTTGCAGAACATCTCCATTAATGCTAATAACATGTTAAGTGTCCGGTAGCTGCAGATAACTAGTAGCTACTGAATTGCACAGGACAGTTCTAAAGGAGTGATTGGGTATTACGTCCCTTGCACAGATCCTTTTTTCAAAAAAATCACATCTCTTCAGTATGTTTGACTAGTGCTGGATGACATCTGGATGGTTGACTCTGTGTAGGTAGCAAAATTGTACTCTCTTAGAAAATTTAAAAGCCAAATTTGTCTTCTCACTCAGATAGTCATTTCATTAAGGCTAAAATCCATATCCTGGTAAATTATGAGACATTTTTCTCTCCAATTAGGGTAAAGGAGATGATAGTTACTTGAATTATCCCAATAACTGTTTAGTTTCAGAAGTGATATTTAAGCACTTAATCCTTCTGTCATAATTTAAATTGTCACAACTTTCAAGATTATATCTATTTATCTAAAGACTTGAACAAGACTTTCAAAATTTAGGTTATTCCCTTTGAGAATTCACTGTAATAGAAATTGGCATGGTGATACATTTTTTAAAAATCACATTTTTTTCTTGTGAAGTTAAACTGTAGAATAACACATTTAAGTGTAAAATAAAGAGCACAATGGTGTACAATCTAGAGTAAAAAATCCCACTACTTTCTGTGGAAATAAAAGTAGTAGTGTAATGGTGGAATTCCCTAGAAACACCACACAGCATAACATCTTATTCTTGCCAAGTAACAAGACCTCTTTAAAAGCTCTCATCTCATTTCCAAAAGGAAATAGAAAATCAATGAACACATCAACAAGAAAAGTAAGCCAGGTGCTTCAAAGAGGAAATAGAAAATCAATAATCAATAATTACCCAGCAAAGTAAGTAATGGTAATATTTGTAAAGAAAATTAATATATGTTAGGGGAAATTAATATATACACACACATATATATGCTTCTCTTTGTATTGGAAGCAGAGTTGGAATTAACATGAATGCATCACAGTACAAATACTTATTAGATATATGATTGTATTTTAGGTCATATTCATACTTACTGCTTCATCTTATTTTATATTATTTGAATTCAATTTTGATATAAAATGGTTGTAAGATGCCAAAGAGCTTCTCTGGTGGCTCAGCTCCACCTGCCAGCGCAGGAGACATGGGTACAATCCCTCGGTTTGAAAAATCCCCTGGAGGAGGAAATGGCAACCCACTCTAGTATTCTTGCCTGGGAAATTCCATGGACAGAAGGGCCTGGCAGGCTACAGTCCATGGGGTCACAAAGAGCTGGCTGTCAAGACTTAATGACTATACAACAAGAACAACAAAGATCTAGAAACCTCATTGTCATCCATCTTTCTAGTCTTCATACTATTCTGACCAAATGTTACCTTTGGATTTTTCTTCTTTGTTGAGTCACAGTATAACTCTTACCACTCTTTTATGTTTAAAAGGCATAATGTTAAATTTCCTAGAAGACTTTATGTATTTATAGAATAAGGCTTAACATATGAATAAGATTCTAATTCATTTGAAATAGCTTTTAATCTGTATAATTTTGATGACTTTTAAATCACCTCTAGATATTTTTAAATGGTAAAGCCTTCAAATTATGAAATTACATAAACTTAGAAGTTTAGTATAGATAATGTTTTAGTTACTTTGATACTATAGGATGGGCAATAAAATAAATGTATCTCGAAAAATTTTTTTAATTTCCATTTTAATCAAGAAAATGTGAAGTATTAAGATGATTAGATGCCTATTAAAAATAAATGTTACAGGTACATTAACTTTTCAAAATAAAATTTTCATTTTAGAACATTTATGGTGAAACTGTGAAGATAATACAGAGTTACCAGGTACCCAACAGTTTTATCTATTATTAATATATTTAATGAATATGGTAGACTTGCTACAATTAATGAACCCGTATTGATACATTATTATTTTAGAAGTCTATTCTTTATTCCTGTTTCCCTGTGCTTGCGTCCCCAGTCACTCAGCGTGTCAGACTCTGTGACCCCATGGACTATAGCCTGCCAGGCTCCTCTGCCCATGGGATTTCCAAGGCAAGAATACAAGAGTAGGGCCATTTCCTTCTCCAGGGGACCTTCCTGACCCAGGGATTGAACCTCCATCTCCTGCATCTCCTGCTTTGCAGGAAGATTCTCTACTGCTGAGCCACCGGGGAAGCCCAAGGTCCTTTTTCTGTTCCAAGGTCCCATCCAGGATGTTGTGTTACATTTAACCATCATATCCTCTTAGGCTTCTCTTGGCTGTGACAGTTTCTCAGACTTGCCTTGCTTTTCATGACCTCTGATGGTTTTGACAGTTACCATTCAGGCATTTTGTAGATTGTCCCTCATCTGGGACTGTCTCACATTTTCCTCATGATTAGAACTGGACTCTGTGTTTTGGGGAGGAAAACCACAGAAGTCGTGTGCCGTTTTATCACATCTAAGTGCATCCTAGCTAAGTAACAGTTGATGTCAACAAAGAAATACACGATGGAGAATAGTATGGGACAGGTTTTTCTGCTATAAAGTTATTTTTCTCCTCCTCTTTCCACACTGTAAGCTTTGGAAATAAATCACTGTGTGCAGCCCACACTTAAGGTGTGGGGGTTGTGTTACACCTCCTTGAAGGGGGGGAATCGATGTAAATTTTTCGGAGTTCTTTGCATAGAAGGCTTGTCCTTTCTCTTCCGTCTCTCTCTTCCTTCTTTACTTCCTTCCCTTCCTCCCTCTCATTTTTCCTTTATTCATTATTTAATCACTTATAATTGCATAGGCTCATGCATAGTCGTATTTATTTTGGTATGTAATCCAATATCACTTTATATTTTATTGCCATTGGGAGCTCTTTCAGTTGCCCCCATATACCTTTGACGTCCTTGCGGTGTGTTTGTTTTAATTTTTTGAGTTCTTCCTTACTTTCTGGAATTATTGGATGCTCCAGGTCCCTCTTACTCTCTTTATATTTCCTGCCCTAAATCTAGAATCAGCCATTTTCCCTAAGCTTTCTCATTGCTCCTATTTCAGAATCATATTGAAAACCAGGATCTGGATGCCCAATATTCTTGCTTCTGTATAAAACCACTGTTGTAGTGCTCACAGCTGACGGAGAATATATCATGTCCTTTTCTGATCCTTGTTTTCCTGTGACTTTAGCCTGTAAGTTAGTCTCAAAGAGGCTACCAACACTACCATATGTTCACATCTTTAACTAGGCTGGTAATGGTACACTACTTATAACCCCTACTCTATCCCAGCCTTGTATATAGAAAGGATATAATGACTATTTGCCCATTTTTGTTTTAAATCATGACTTTATATTTTTCAACCAGACAGATCTATTAGAGATAATGGTCATTCAAATACAAAGGGTAATAGGTTTGTACTGATTTTTATAGAAGCACAAAAAAGGGAAATTCACTTAACCTGTGAGGTGAAGTGCAAGGATTAGTAAAGTATTTAAAATAAACAAATCATAAAGACCATTGTGATTATTGTGAGTCTTTTCACCAAAAAAAGATTCAT
The DNA here is from genome assembly GCA_024291935.2 of Okapia johnstoni. Lineage (NCBI taxonomy): Eukaryota > Metazoa > Chordata > Mammalia > Artiodactyla > Giraffidae > Okapia > Okapia johnstoni. Next base: position 6,126,333 of record CM044327.1, read on the forward strand.
TCACTTACTCATGTTGTACCAAGTGTGCAGTTTTGAAGACTGATCTACAGTGTTACTGCCACCAAAGTTTAACAGTTATGCCTCATTTTTTTCAAAATCCTTTTTTAAAACTCGTCTATGAGCTTTGCTTCTTGCAAGATTCTTTATGGCTGTTTGAGTTGATATAGAATTTCTGTATTAGTTTTTACTCAGATTTCAAAAAAATCAAAGTCTGAGTGGCTTCCTTCGGTAAACACTTGCTTCTGCTGGGCTTGGGTCCATGTGTACTCTGGTCTGAGACCTACGATGGTGGAGTGGCCTTCTTGTGTGTAACGCTAGTCTCATGGCTGAGAGCAAGAATAAAGCCAGGTTGAGCTTCACATCGAAAGCTCCTGCTCAGATGTAGAAAGTGTCCCATAGGCTCTCAAGGGTCAAAGTCAATGAGTCTGATAAAGCCATATCCTCAGGAGGCACAGGGCAAGTTACGTGAAAATGGGCAAAGCTGTAGAAACAGAGGAGAGGGAGTGAGAAATGATTAGCCAAATCCCTCAAATGTTGCCTAAATACTTTGGATGACATTGAACTGCATCTGCCGGAAAAACCTTTAAGGAAAAACAGAGTGGCTCAAAACAAGGTAGAGGTTTATTTCTCCCTCACAGATACAAGTTCAAGTAGCTGTCCCAAGGTCCCTGTAGCAGTCCACACTGCCAGGGACCGAAGGTTATCTTCTCTTGTTGCTCACTTCTCTGTGACTTGTGATTTAAGATGGTTCCAGGCAGTAGTATGGAGGCAGAAATTAAGAAGGACCTGTACCTCACTTCTTTTTTTCAGAAGTATCTAGAAAAATGTTAAATAACAATTTTACTTACATTTTATTGTCCAGAACACAGTCATGTAACTATACATAAATGCAAGGGAACCTAGTAAATATAGCTTTTATTCTCTGTGGTGTCTCTGTGCAGCTAAATTTTTTACTACTATGGAAGAAGTAAAGAGAGATTCTGGAATAAAAACATGCTAACAGGACTCGGAGAAAATTCTGTTGGATTTATCAAGTAAAGTCTTGGAAATGAGGGCTTATAAAGTAATCTAAAAACACCAAGTGAAAAACAGGAGCAAGTGAAAAAGCTCCAGAAAATGATGGCGTGATGTAATGTAAAATGCAATGAAGCAGCAGTAGAATTTGAACAGAGGAGAAGTATGGTTTGAGAATGGAAATAACTTTTTATTTCTGAAGCAACTAGGTACAGATCAGGTTCACAAAGAGTTAAAATTGAGTATTTTTCCGTTAAAGTAATGCTCCATCTCCGGAATCTTATGTGAAGTAAGACCTGCCCCAAACTTGTTTCATTTCTTATGATCCTTCATTTTTATTTAAGTCATTCATTTTCCGCTAGAATTCTAATCAAATTGCTTTAAAAGGATCTTGGTGATTCCTGGATTATGCTTAGCTGATCAAATATTTTCTCAACAAATTAGTGGACTTGCAAATCAGATGAGAGAAAAAGTTGGCTGGGAACTGCATTATGTATTCCAGAAAGTTGGAGAATTACTGGATGTACCATGTACTGTTAATAAACCGAGGCATGAAAAAAAAAAACAAAAAACCGAGGCATGTTAAAATTTTGAGGAGTGTATTTGAGCCAAAAAATTATTTCAGATCAGGCAAAGACAAACCAGAAGTGGTTAGAACTCCACCAACAAGAGCTCTGGGAGACCCTTCTACAGAGAAAAGGCGACGCAAAGAAATGGCTGATCGACTGTCGTGTGAAGTCTGGTTGGCTGTCTGTGGTTGGTTTTCCTTAGTGATTTGATTTCCTGACCTGGAGGCCTTTGCTGGCATAGATTCTGGCTTGTTCCTACAGGCTGCCATGGCAGGAGTGCTGCCGCAGTCTGATGGCGCCGTGTTTTTAATTTAGCAATTCCCCTGTTGTTCATCTCTTATGCGAGACAGACCGACAGTGTAGTGGTATTAGTGAGACTGTCAGCCACCATCAGAGTTGTTTTTCTCTTATTGCAAAATGTTTCAGTTAGTAACATTTTCTCCTGTATAGGCGCACTAGATAGATTTCATGTCTGGGGTACTTACACTTTGATACTTACTCTTCATCTTTTATAAGTGCTATATAAGACAGAGCCTAATATTTCTAGAGAATATGCACAGATATTTTTAAAATGTGTGTGTGTGTAAGTCACCAGTTGGATGTAACTGGTGTGATTTATACTGTGCTTGGAAGGGCATTGCAATTTTGGCTGCTGAATATAAAGTAGTCATTTTCTATTTAGTTGGTAAAAAAAAAAAAAGTGCTTAATGATTGCTACACACTTAAAGGGTCCTAAGGTTAGACTTACGTTTTTTTTTTTTTTTCAAATATCTCACTCCTCCCTTTTTTTTCATTCTTTTATTTTAGCATATGAAATGAATGCAGAAAATCCTAGCATTATCCATCTGGGGGACTGCCATGACCTTTAAAACAGCAGCATCAAAGGGATCTGGGGAAATATACGCTGTGAACATTTAATAACACCACTACCGTGACTTAGTGAATATTTCCATGCTTCTATGGAAATATCGCATTGGGACCATGGTTGAAAAGTTCAAAAACACAAAAGTTGAAGAATACATGGCATTTGAAATATCTACTTTAACTGTTCTGGACAATGTTTGGTCTTGGCCTAGTTGGGGATTATTTAAGTCTTGGCATGGATTTTCATAACAAGGACAGAGTAAACAGTGATTATTTACTATTTGGGATGGCCATAATTTAAAATGTTTTTTAAACTCTCAAATTCCACTAACAGCATATTAATGTACTAGTCAGTTTTCTTCGACTTTGTTACAAACTCACGATCTGTGCTGCAGAAACAACCGGGACTAATTTTTTTGTACTAAATGTATTGCAACAGAAATTTTCTTTGCTCCTCTGACAAAGGACTTTGGAAGAATGAGTTGCTCTCATCCCCCTTTTCTTTGAAAAGCTGTGATCAGAAAAATGACCATTTTTCTTTCCTTGCTTACCTCCGTGGTTGATAATAGGAGTTACAAGGTGAAAACAGCACCTAGGGTTGCCCCAAATTCCTTCCCCAAATCGTTATGCCTGCCAAATAGCTTTGACTTTGCAAACTCATCACATCTTTGGAAAAGTGCCCAATATTAATTGTTCTCCAACCTTCCATTGGGAGGCAAATGTGCTCAAGGCCATTTGCTGTTCAAAAGACTTCAGATCTTCCATCCGGCCCCACGGATTCTAAGCCTCTGCTGCCCTGGTAGCTGCATGCTTTGCTTTTTTGACAGCAGGAATAGTTCTTTGGCTTACTTTCTCTTCTAAACTTCAGCTAAACTTCAAACTTCTGCTTTTTTTCCCCTCTTTTGCTAAAGCCAGTGATCACACGCTGAGTAGATAATCTACAGACCATGATCCGCTGTCCTATCAGGCTTGTTATCCACACTCTAAACCCCACCGATGTCAAACCTGCCTGCTAAGTATTCCCAGGTAGGTTCTGTAACCGCCCCCCCACTGGTTACCATCGCCACTGCTTACACACTCAGAGAACTCCCTTGTAGCACACTGACTATATTTGGAAGAACTAATTGGTGGTTCTGGTCTCTTTGTTAGGAAAAAGTGACACTTTTTGAAGTTAATAAAAATCTTTTCAGCTACAGCCTTTTATCAGACGTAACAAAACATTGTTTGAACAAATACACTCTCAGTAGTCGTGACAGTTCATTTCTGCTTTTCCTAACCATAAACATCTTAGGAAAGAAAATGGTAGAAGTTCCTTAAAGGCATACAATTAGTTTTTGACTAATGGCAGTTTCTGATAGAAAATTGCTTTTCCAATCAATAACTCAATTAAATTAGGTTCCAATTTGATTGCATCAGCATCTTTATGATATATATTTAAGGAATATATTTCTCTGTTGTCTTTAAGCAACCTTTATTATTACACTTCAGTGCTGGGTAAACATTTTTCATCACATTATTGACTCTCCGGGAGGAAAACAGCCTATTTATCAAATATCACAATTAAGAAAGTTGACTCTGATAATTTAGGTGTGACATCAATAAAACTAAAAGAGGGCTCCTTTAGCTTTTACAAATAGAATTTTCTTAGAGAATGAGAGAGAGAGATGAAGAAAGAGATCACAATCCTTGGAAATAAAATTCCTACTCTCAGCGCAGTAAAGCTGGGTGTGCTCACCAGTCACTGAGGACTCACCAAAATTAGTTTCTCAGTATCTGAATTCTACCATGATTATTACATTAAGAATTGTGTTTATTGTGTATTTGAAATTGCTAAAACACGTGTATTCTTTTCCAGGGGGAGAAATAGGATAAATATAATTCATTACTGATAGGACAATACCCAGGGGAGTCTGGAGGCCAGGGGCTCATTTCCTCTTGCTCTGCAATATCTGTCAACTACCTACAAGTCACCCACATAAATGTAAAACCTAACTGAAATATATTTGGCAGCTTTAAGATTTTTCTAGAGAAATTCTGAAGCTAAACACTGCTGGTGTTTTCTTATCAAGTATTTTAACAATATGGGAAAAGATAAAAATCTAGCTTCTTTATACAAATCTATCTACTATCGTACTTAGTAGGAGTTTTGTCTTTTTTTAAAAGTTGTAGATAATTTTTAAAAACCAGAGTGTGTTCAGTCACTCAGTCGTGTCTGACTCTTTGTGACACCATGAGCTACAGCACGCCAGGCCTCCCTGTCCAACACCAACTCCCAGAGCCCACCCAAACTCATGTCCGTTGAGTCTGTGATGCCATCCAACCATCTCATCCTCTGTCGTCCCCTTCTCCTCTCGCCTTCAATCTTTCCCAGCATCAGGGTCTTTTCAAATGAGTCAGCTCTTCGCATCAGGTGGCCCAAGTATTGGAGCTTCAGCTTCAGCATCAGTTCTTCCAATGAATATTTGGGACTGATTTCCTTTAGGATGGACTGGTTGGATCTCCTTGCAGTCCAAGGGACTCTCAAGAGTCTTCTCCAACACCACAGCTCAAAAACATCAATTCTTCGAAGCTCAGTTTTCTTTGTAGTCCAACTCCCACATCCGTACATGACTACTGGAAAAACCATAGCTTTGACTAGACAGACTTTTGTTGGCAAAGTAATGTCTCTGCTTTTTAATATGCTCTCTAGGTTGGTCATAACTTTTCTTTCAAGAAGCAAGCATCTTTTGATTTCACGGCTGCAGTCACTGTCTGCAGTGATTTTGCAGCCCCCCAAAATAAAGTCAGCTACTGTTTCCACTGTTTCCCCATCTATTTGCCATGAAGTGATGGGACCAGATGCCATGATCTTAGTTTTCTGAATGTTGAGTTTTAAGCTAGCTTTTTCACTCTCCTCTTTCACCTTCATCAAGAGGCTCTTTAGTTCTTCGCTTTCTGCCATAAGGGTGGTGTCATCTGTATATCTGAGGTTATTGATATTTCTCTTGGAAATCTTGATTCCAGCTTGAGATTTATCCAGCTTGGCATTCTGCATGATGTGCTCTGCATATACACTAAATAAACAGGGTAACAATATACATCCTTGACGTACTCCTTTCCCAATTTGGAGCCAGTCCTTTGATCCGTGTCCAGTTCTGTTTCTTCTTTACTTGCATACAGGTTTCTCAGGAGGCAGGTAAGGTGGTCTGGTATTCCCATCTCTTGAAGAATTTTCCACAGTTTGTTGTGATCCACACAGTCAATTGCCTTAGCATAGTCAACGAAGCAGATGTTTTTATGGAATTCTGTTTCTTTTTCTATGATCCAATGGATGTTGGCAATTTGATCTCTGGTTCCTCAGCCTTTTCTAAGTCCAGCTAGAACATCTGGAAGTTCTCTGTTCATGGTTTATTGAAGCCTAGCTTGGACAATTTTGAGCATTACTTTGCTAGCGTGTGAAATGAGTGCAATTGTGTGGTAGTTTGTGCATTTTTGGCATTGCCTTTCTTTCGGGCTGGAATGAAAACTGACCTTTTCCAATCCTGTGGCCACTGCTGAATTTTCCAAATTTGCTGGCATATTGAGTGCTGCACTTTCACAGTATCATCTTTTAGGATTTGAAATAGCTCTTCTGGAATTCCATTACCTCCACTAGCTTTATTCATAGCGATACTTCCTAAGGCTTACTTGACTTCACACTCCAGGATGTCTGGCTCTAGGTGAGTGATCACACCATTGTGGTCGTCTGGGTCATGAAGATCTCTTTTGTTCAGTTCTTCTGTGTGTTCTTGCCACCTTTCTTAATATCTTCTGCTTCTATTAGGTCCATACCATTTCTGTTGTTTATTGTGCCATTCTTTGCATTAAATGTTCCCTTGGTATCTCTGATTTTCTTGACAAGATCTCTAGTCTTGCCCATTCTATTGTTTTCCTCTATTTCTTTGCATTGATCACATAGTAAGGCCTTCTTATCTCTGCTTGCTATTCTTTGGAACTCTGCATTCAGATGAGTGTATTTTTCCTCATCTCCTTTGCCTTTCACTCCTCTTCTTTTCACAGCTATTTGTAAGCCCTCCTCAGACAACCATTTTGCCTTTTTGCATTTATTTTTCTTGGGGATGGTCTTGATCACTGCCTCCTCTTCAATGTTATGAACCTCCATCCATAGTTCTCTAGGCACTCTGTCTACCAGATCTAGTCTCTTGAATCTATTTGTTGCTTCCACTGTATAATCATAAGGGATTTGATTTTGGTCATAGCTGAATGATCTAGTGATTTTCCCTACTTTCTTCAATTTAAGTCTGGTTTTGTCAGTAAGGAGTTCATTATCTGAGCCATGGTCAACTGTTGGTTTTTTTTTTTTTTCACGTTTTTAAATTAATTTATTTATTTTAATTGGAGGCTAATTACTTTAAAATATTGTGGTGGTTTTCACCATACATTGTCTTGAATCAGCCACAGGCGTACATGTTTCCCCTCGTCCTGAACCACCCTCCCACCTCTCTCTCCATCCCTTCCCTCTGGGTTGTCCCATCGCACTGGTTTGAGTGCCCTGCTTCATGCATTGAACTTGGACTGGTCATCTGTTTCACATACGGTAATATACATGTTTCAATTTGGTTTTCTTTTTGCTGACTGTATAGAGCTTCTCCATCTTTGGCTGCAAAGAATATAATCAATCTGATTTCGGTGTTGACCATCTAGTGATGTCCATGTGTAGAGTCTTCTCTTGTGTTGTTGGAAGAGGGCACTTACTATGACCAGTGCATTCTCTTGACAAAACTCTATTAGCCTTTGTCCTACTTCATTTTGCACTCCAAGGTCAAACTTGCCTGTTACTCCAGGTATCTCTTGACTTCCTACTTGTGCATTCTAGGTCTCTGTAATGAAAAGGACATCTTTCTGGGGTGTTAGTTCTAGAAAATCTTATAGGTCTTCACAGAACTGTTCAACTTCAGCTTCTTTGGCATTCACGATTGGGGCATAGACTTGGATTACTGTGATATGAATGCCTTGCTCTGCAAAAAGACAGAGATCATCCTGTCATTTTTTAAATTGCACCCAAGTACTGTATTTTGGGGTCTTCCCAGGTAGCTCAGCTGTTAAAGAATCCACCTGCAATGCAGGAGACCTGGGTTCAATCCCTGGGTTGGTGAGATCCCCTGGAGAAGGGAATAGTTACCCACTCCAGTATTCTGGCCTGGAGAATTCCATGGACTGTGTAGTCCATGGGGTCACAAAGAGTCGGACATGACTGAGCAACTTTCATTTTCACTGCATTTTGGACTCTCTTGTTGACTATGAGGGCTACTCCGTTTCTTCTAAGGGATTCTTGCCCACAGTAGTAGGTATAGTGGTCATCTGAATTAAATTCACCCATTTCAGTCCATTTTGGTTCACTGATTCCTAAAGTGTTGATGTTCACTCTTGCTCTCTCCTGTCTGACCACTTCCAATTTACCTTGATTCATGGACCTAACATTCCAGGTTCCTATGCAATATTGCTCTTTACAGCATTGGACTTTACTTCTGTCACCAGTCATATCCACAACTGGACATTGTTTTTGCTTTGGCTTAGCTTCTTCATTCTTTCTGAAGTTATTTCTCCACCCTTCTCCAGTAGCATATTGAACACCTACTGACCTGGGGAGTTCATCTCTCAGGAATAGATTATAATAAGTGGTCTAGTTTTTTTTTTAAAAATGTATTTTATTATGGTAAAATGTTTCACCTGAGAGCTGCCCCCTTATCTTTTTAAGTGTATAATACACTGTTGACTTGAGGTACAATGTGGTCTCTGGAACTTTGTTGTCTTTTTTTTTTTTAATTGGAGGATAATTGCTTTACAATGTTGCATTGGTTTCTGCTCTACAACAACATGAATCCACCATAAGTATATACATATGTCCTCTCCCTCTTGAGTCTCCCTCCCCCCCAACCCCCCAATCCCACCCCGCACAGGGCCCTCACAGAGCACCAGGCTGAGCGAACTTCCCACTAGCTATCTATCTTGCACGTGATAGTGTATATGTTTCAGTGCTACTCTTTCAATATGTCCCACCCTCCAGAGAAGGCAATGGCACCCCACTCCAGTACTCTTGCCTGGAAAATCCCATGGACAGAGGAGCCTGGTAGGCTGTAGTCCATTCGGTCGCTAAGAGTCGGACACGACTGAGCGACTTCACTTTCACTTTTCACTTTCATACATTGGAGAAGGAAATGGCAACCCACTCCAGTGTTCTTGCCTGGAGAATCCCAGGGACAGCGGAGCCTGCTGGGCTGCCGTCTATGGGGTCGCACAGGGTCAGACATGACTGAAGTGACTTAACAGCAGCAGCAGCAGTTCCTTACCCCACTGTGACCACAAGTCTGTTCTCTATGTCTGTGTCTCTATTCCTGACCGCAAATAGGTTCATCAGTACCATTTTTCTAGATTCCATATATATGTGTTATTATACAGTATTTGCTTTTCTCTTTCTGACTTACTTCACTCAGTATAACAGGCTCTACGTTCATCCACCTCAGTTCAACTGAATAAAATTCATGGAACTTAGTTGTCTTGAATAACTGAAGCTTTATGCCCATTGCCCATTGACTAGTAATTTCCATTTTCCTCCTCCCCTGCCCCTGCCCCCCAGTACCTGATAACCTCCATCCCACTCTGATTCTATGATTTACCTATTTTAGATGTCTCATGAAAGTGGAATCATGCGGTATTTGTCCTTCTGTGATTTGCTCATTTCTCTTAGTGTCATGTCCCCGAGTTTCATCCATGCTGCTGCATAATTTCTTTTTTTTAAAGACTGAATAGTGTTCTATTGTTTTTCATACCACACTTTCTTTCTTTCTTTCTTTCTTTATTTTTCTCATACCACACTTTCTTTATCAATTCATCTGTTGATGGACTTTTAGTTTGTTTCCAAACCTTGGGTTTTGTGAATAATGCCAGTAAACATAGAAGTGCAAATGTCTCTCTGAGATTCTAATTTCAGTTCTTTGGGATAAATACTCAGAAGCAGAACTGTTGCATCATATGGTAGTTCTATTTCTAATTTTTTTGAGAAGCTTCCATACTGTTTTCAATAGCAGCTATACCTGTTTGCATTCCTACCAACAGTGTGCAAGGATTACAATTTCTCCACAACTTTGCCGGCCCTTCTTGTCTTCTGCTTTTTGATAACAGCCATCCTTACAGGTATGAGGTGATACTTCGTGGTTTGGTTTTGTGTTTCTCTGCTGATTTGGAAGTTGAGCATCCAGAGAAATGTCAATTCAACTCCTTAGCCCATTTTTAAATTTGTTTTTCTTTTGGTTTTTGAGTTGTAGCTTCTTATATATATTTAAATATTAACCTCTTATCAGATATGATTTGCAGATATTTTCTTCCATTCCATATGATGATCTTGTTGTTTTGCTTTGTTTTGTTTGGATCCTAGTAAAGTATCAAATGTAGTTCATCAGGGTTTTTTTTTTCATAATCAAAAGTGATATGTGAATATATTATATTTAACTGTGAAGGAGAATATCTGAATTGAAATTCACGTGCCAGTCCTAGATACATGAGTCTAGTAAAATCTGAAAATCAGTTCAATACAAAAATGCAAGTTGGTATAACTAACTTGACAATTTTGAATAGCAAGCTATTATTAACACACTCTACTTTTCATTATCAAAAAATATTTTCAAAAAAATTCAGCATTAAAAATTACAAACTTAAAAATGGAACATTAGCAAGTTCAGAAAAACTATGGGTCAAAGTACAAAATAACTGTTTACTCATTATTTGAATCATTTATTCATTGAACCACTCAATCAACAAAACTCTGTTCTCTATTGCATTTGTTTTTACACCAAGGAGTGTATTCAATACAAGTGATACAGAAGATTTGTACTTTCCCTGACTCCAGTGATCTGAGAGAGTTAAAACACTTCTAAATGCAAAAAACACATAATTGTCTTCATCCAAGTAAAACTGAGAATCAAACAAACAAAAGCAAAAAAGCCAAAAAACTAACAAAATTAACTGAGATATTAGCACCAATAGATAAAAAGATGTGAAGATGTGTTGTGGTTTGCTTTGAAAGTTAACTGGACTTTTGTAGATTGTCCATCTTGTTTTATGGGATTAAACTGAGGCAGTACTTTCAGAAAGTGTATTATTCAGTCTAAAAGGGGGTAAAAATCCCTTTTCCTTAGTTTTCATAAAAAGACATTAAAACAAGTTTTACTTTTTTAAAAATATGTTTAGTTCATACTATTTTTAATTTTTCTTGTATTTATTTACTCTTGGCTGCGCTGGGTCTCTGTCACCGATCAGGCTTTTTTCTAGCTGTGGAGAGTGGGGACTCCTCTCTAGTTGCCGTGCACGGCCTTCTCACTGAAGTGGCTTCTTTCGTTGGGGAGCACGAGCTCCAGGTGCTCAGGCTTCAGTAGTCGTGGCTCATGGGCTCTAGAGCACAGGCTCAATAGCTGTGGTGAGTGGGCTTAATTGCTCCATAGGATGTGGGATCTTCCTGGATCAGGGATTAAAACCCTTGTCTCCTGCATTAGCAGGTGGATTCTTTACCACTGGACCCCCAAGGAAGCACTCAAACATGGGTTTCAAAAAGTAGTGTTCGGTCGGTTGAGATCAGTGACTCAACTGACATTCATTTCTAGCAGTTAAACCCTGCCCGCTCCCCCACACCCCCAGTTTATCACTTTCTTCATAATCTCCAACTGATATATCCTTCTCTTCATCAGTTTCCTGCCAGTTCAATACAGTAGCAGTGACGTGTCCTGAAATGTAAGGATCAGAATGCCATGCCACATCCTAGGAAAATGTTTTGTTCTTTAGAAAATACTGTGTCTCTTTTAATCCTGTGCTGTTGTTGAGACTAAAGCCCCAAACATAGACTGTTAGATTTGGAATGACCTAAAAATATACAATTGAGAACTTAGATATCAATGGATTAAAACAGAGGCTGGCAAATTTCTTGTATAAAGAGCCAGCTGATATATACTTCAGGCTTTGCAGGCCATATGGTCTGTGTTCCAAGTACTTAACTGTGCTGTAGTGGTGAGAAACCTGCCACCAGCAACACGTAAATGAACAGACCTGCGTGTGTCCTAACAACATTTTGTTTATGCAAACACGAAGTGAGCTGGCTTTGGTTTGTGGGGTGCAGTTTGCCAAACCTTGGATTAAAGTATATGTGGGGTGAGTTGGCACTTATAGTAGCTATGAATGTTAGTGCGCTGGGTTGATAAGTCACTGCGTGCAAGGCTGAGGTTCCTCACTGGTTAGTGAGACACAAGCTGCTGGTTACTGAATCCATCGAAGGAAATCAACTTCACTTCCGTCTCCTTTCTCCCGATCAGAAAGGGTTCTTTCGGAGCTCACATTTCCAAATGCCATTCTGCCAAGGCATCAGGGTTTCCCTAGAGCAGTGCCTATGCCAATTCCTTCGCTTGTTGTGTCAGGCGCAGAAAAGGATGTTATTTATATCACACGCTTGGATAAGTGGATGAAGCTGCTCACGGATGATGCAATGCAGCGTAATTCTCTAAGTGTCCAGGTCCCTCCCGCCATCCCCAGGACGGACACACTGCTGACAGGATTTTGCCCTACATGGTGTCATTGGGGAATTTTTGAAGGAGAAGATCAAAAGTGTATTTGGCAGTTTTGAGTCTGTCCTTTAAACTCCAAGAATTCTTACTGGATTCTCACTTCCTCCCCAATTCTTTGCAGGCTTGAGTTCCATTAAATTTCTCAAGGAATAAATGGCACAAAAGTGTTCAGGAGTTTCTGTAGTCTTCTAGGATAACACTGTGTAATGATCAATTGAAGTTATCATTCTAGCTCCACCTTCAACTGTTTATGCGACTTTAGGGCATTCATTTAAAACCTTGGCATGTATATGCAAAGCAGAAATGGACTCAGAGATGTAGGAAACAAACTAGTAGTTACCAAGGGGGAGAGAGAGGAGGGGAGAGACAAATAAGGGGTATGGGGTTAACAGAAATTACTGTGGATAAAGTAGGTAAGCAACAAGGATACAGGGTATCACACAGGGGATTGTAGCCATTATTTTTTAAAAGTCTGTGATGGAGTATATATAATCTGCAAAAATACTGACTCACTACACTGTACATCTGAAACTAATATAATATTGCAAATCAACTATACTTCAAGCAAAAATAGAAAATGAACAGGAGCTATGGGACATCCATTTTTGGAAAGAAGTCAAAGGTCTTGTTCAGGACTAGCATTTATGTATGATACACCACATTTTATAATCTGAGGATCTTTTCCTGTCCTCTGAGCCCTTTTCTCTCATGAGCTGTTCCTCGTTTATAAAATCCTCATCTCCATGCTCTCACCCTCTTGTTGAGGACAATGGGCTCATTAAAATATGTGGAAACATTGTACAGTAGCATCCCAACCCATCAACCCTCAGAAACTGTCTTAATCACGGTAAATTACACTGAAACAAACAACCCAGTGTTCCAGGGGCTTGTCAAGTAAGGGTGAGCTTCTCACAAACATTGTGGCTGTTGATTTAGGTCACAGTGGAGTGTGTCAGAAGTGCCTTACTCTGTGTAAGCATTCAGAGACCAGGTACGTCTAGCTAACGGTTCTCAAAGCCTGAAGTTTTCCACGGATAAAGGAACAGGGAAAAAACTGGGTGACCTGGATATGACATATACCATCTCTGCCCACATTCCTTTGGCTGGTGCTCAGTCACATGGCTGTAGGTAACTGTCAGCGAGGCTTGGAAATAAAATCTAGCTGCTTGCCTAGAGGAAAAGGAAATTCGATTTGGGGAATAAATAGCATTTTCTCTGCCACAGTCCCCGAAACAGGTTTTCCGTGGAGTGAATGTTGGTATGCACTTCCTGCTTGACATGTGCCATGTGCCAGACCTTGTTGTAATTGAGGAGAAGCACAGAAGTAAACCTTAGAGTCGATGGCAGTGGCTGGGATCCTGACACTCTGAGGGAGCCAAGACGCCCACAGTGGGACTGGGGCTGAGCCTAGGTCTGGAGACGACCGCTGAGCTTAAGGATAACAAGGACTCTCAGCCTGTCACCCCCTTCTCTTCCTGCCCTCAGTCTTTCCCAGCACCAGGGTCTTTTCCAATGAGTCAGCTCTTTATATCAGGTGGTCAGAAGATAAGGTGCTTGGATGGCATCGCTGACTCAATGGATGTGAGTCTGAGCAGACTCTGGGAGACAGTGAAGGTCAGGGAAGCCTGGTGTGCTGCAGTCCTGGGGTCGCAAAGAGTTGGACACCGCTGAACAACAAAAGGACTCAAGGTCAGCAGCCAAGCGAAGGACACGCTGCAGATAACATCGTGTTTAGCTGTAGAGATTTTACAGGCATATAGTCATGTAAACTGCCAGAATGCTAAGTGACAGAAACCAGTCTTCTAAAATAGATGAAATGAAAATGGTTTAAGAAAGAACCTAATGATGAATTGGTATTTATTGGATGAAGAGGTCCGTATTCTAGGTGCACCCATATGTACACATGCCCAGCAAATCCTGTGTTCTCCTCTCCTCTCCTGCTTTCAAACTCAACACTTGCATGAAAAATTCTTTATGTCTTTCCCCCCAGACTGTAGTATTTATGATATATATGATATCCTAGCCTCTTTTAATATAGCGCTTATTGGAGCATTTTTGGGAATTATGGATATAAGCAATGAAAGAGACTGTCCTCTCTACCTTTAAGGTTACAATTGGTGGGCTACTTCAAATAGTCCTATTTGCTTATACAAAACAAATGAAAAGATTAGGACCAAATATTTACAATCAAGATAGGTTAGTCATCCAAATTATTTAATTTTGAAAGAATGATGGACTGCTTTTTGTTGAGAAGTATTTTATATGTAGTATATGTGGCAGTCAAAACTTACTAAGTTTCCTAATCTAAAGTACAGGATACAAACTCATTTGTTATATCTGTAGACATGTATTTAAGCCATTTTCTAGTGACTAGATACTTCCACAGAGCTGCATGGAGCTTAAGATAAATCAAGTTAAGCATTATGCAATTTTTAGTAAACCATCATCTGTGTCATAATGTTTTGGTATCATGACCATGTGAAGCTGCTCAGTCATGTCTGACTCTTTGCAACTCCATGGACTGTAACCTACCAGGCTCCACTGTCCATGGGATTTTCCAGGCAGGAGTACTGGAGTGGGTTGCCATTTCCTTCTCCAGGGGATCTTCCCAACCCAGGGATTGAACCCGGGTCTCCTGCATTGAAGGCAGATGCTTTACCGTTTGAGCCATAGGTTATCAGAAAATGGTATAAATGGTCTCTCAAAAATAACATTCATAAACTCTCTCAAATTTCTTTTAACAGAGCCAATTCTTTAATACAGGCTTCCCTGGGGGCTCAGCAGTAAAGAATCCACCTGCCAATGCAGGAGATGTGGGTTCGATCCCTGGGTGGGGAAGATCCCCTGGAAGAGTAGATGGCTACCTACTCCAGTATACTTGCTTGGAGAATCCCATGGAAGCAGAACCTGGTGGGCTACAGTCCATGGGGTTGTAAAAGAGTCAGACACGACTGAGTGATTTACAACAATAACAAATTCTTTGATACATTAAAATACTTACTGGAGGGTTTTGGGGGTTTTTTTTGACAGAAATGGAGACATCACAGTTGTTTTTAAAACAAAGTAAGCTCACTTATTTAAAACTCATCACACACTACAATTTGCCAGAAAAACCAGGCAGCTGAATTGGTGACATAGGTACACAGAAAGATCCGAATTATCTAGCTGGCCATACCTTTGAGAAGCCTGTTTGCTCTGCATTTGTTTTGCATCATTATTGTGTCCCTGTGCACCAGTGCTACCTGTATTCTCCCCAACTCTGCTTCCTCCTCTTCCTTTCACTGGTCTATTTTTTCTTGCAGCACCAATTACCTTTTAAGAGATGGTCCAGATTGCTTATTTTACATGTGAATTGTTTATTCTCAGTTTTCCCTTCTAACCTGCACACTCAAGAATCAATTAATGTTTTCGCCAGTCTGTTTCTAAATTGAATGTGAATCTAACTGCAAGTATTATTTTAACGGGATTAGTCTTTGCTGAAAACAACCAACAACAGCAAAGATCACCCCGAGTGTGGCTTTCTTTCGAATGGTTGATAGCTCTGATACAGGTTGTGTTCATCAAGAACTGGCTTGTCTGTGTCTAAGGACCTTGAGCTCAGCAATCCATTATTGTTGTGCATATCAGAGTATTCTGATTGAACCAACTCTTCTGCCTTTCTCAGTGTTTCATTATTAATGCACTGAATTCCAAATTAATATGAAAAAACAAATCCTCCATTCCCTTTGAAGTCCTCTCAAATTCTTTTGGAAACAAGGTCAATCTAAATAAATGTATACACTTCCTGTTGAAAACGCTTTCATTTCCCATTCATTTTGTTTTGGATTTTTGCTAAGAAAAGATGTTTCCTTCAATACAGTGTATCAAGATTGCTTTATTTCAAGGACATATAGCACTGTCCAGGGCTCATGTTTCCCTCATCCACCATTCATTTTTTGTGCAAATGCAAATTAAATAGTCTCCTTCACATGAACACTGAGAGCAACTTTGTAGGGACGTACTTCCTCCTCATTCTTTCGTGCCGTCCATCTACCCCTTTCCCTCCAAAGTCTGTCTTCCTTAGGTCCCTCACCAGCAGCTAACATCATCTTGCCTTCATGGTACTAAGCCCACTGCAGTCACATCCACAAGCAATAGCTTTACATTTGACTATGAAATCTGAAATCAATTTAGTTGGCTTCGTTGTTGTTGTTCAGTCTCTCAGTCATGTCCAACTCTTTGCAGCCCCATGGATGGCAGCACGCCAGGCTTCCCTGTCCTTCACTGTCTCCTGGAGTTTGCTCAAAATCATGTCCTTTGGAATTGGTAATGCCATCCAACCATCTCATTTGAAAGAATGGATACATTTCTATCTATCAGTGAACCACTTTGCTACACACCCAAAACCAACACAACATAGTTAATCAACTGTGAGCCAATATACAATAAAATTTAAAACACAGGTTAGTTTGATTAGGTTATATTAATATAAAAATAATCTCCACTTGTAAAGATAACGGCTTCCCTGTCTCTTAAAATCCATCCAGTAGAGCCATCTGTTCACTTCCAGGTCATCTCTCTCATCCTCAGAGACCTGCGGATGTACGACGAACATCCGTTCCTACCATCCTGGTGTGGGGCAGATTTCTAGTTGTTTTCACATGGTTGTTTTATTTAGTCCTTTCACAAACCTTGTGAGGAGATATTATTAGCCTGGTACGAGGAAATAGAGGCTTAGAGAATTTCAGGGACATGCAGATTCACCAACTTCATGACACACCATGCTGGAATCAGAAGGTATGTCTTCTGGGTCTAGGTCTCCTTCCAGGGTGCCTGTAGAAGGTTGGATTCCTAACGAGGGCAGATTAGGTTGTAACTAGGACCCTCAGATCAGCTGTGGTGCTCTACTTCATAAACCATCTTCAGCTAATAGTTTAATATATTGTCAAAGTTTGTATGAAAAAGATACTCTGTTAGTAATCACTACTTTCCCGAGTAAACTGGAATGTATGGTTACCCAAAATGACATTAATGCATTGTGCTGGTTCTCTTGAGGATATCTTAGAGATGAGAGAAGAGCAAATTTGTATTTGTATATTCTGGTTTATCATAAAAGCAATATGTGAAGTAATTTGTATAATTCTTCTAAAACTTTCTATTAGTCACATGTGTCCTTGTTTTCCTATATGTCTCTTAGAGTTCAGGAATGATGAAAGAATTGACCTGAATATTAATGTCTGATTATTGGTGATACATGACCATCCTATGTAAGAATTACACCAACTTTTATTATAGATATTTTAAGAACTTACTGAATAAGAATAATGGGCTGCACAACTGTTTTTTTCATTGATTGTAAAGATGATAATCACGATGCTTTTGGAAATAATTTTCTTAAAGTACAATGATGTAGGCTTGAAATCTTAGCTACATGGTTCAAAAAATTTTAAACTTTGGACAAACTAATTTATGCCTTTTGTGTGTTTTTTAGCATTTATGTGTGTGTGTCTAGTCATATCCGATTTTTTGCAACCCCATGGACTGTAGCCCGCCAGTCTTCTCTGTCCATGAAATTTTTCAGGCAAGAATACTTGAGTAGGTTGCCATTTCCACCTCCAGGGGGTCTTCCCAACCCAGGGATTGAACCCATGTCTCCTGGAGCTCCTGTATTGCAGGCAGATTCTTTACTTGCTGAGCCATTACCTGAGCTTTCTCATTTGAAAAAGGATTATACTGGTGTCTGCTCTAACTGCCTCACAGAAATGCTGTAAATATGAAATAAGATGATATGTAAGTGCTTTGGAAACTGTAAAGTACTTTAAAGATGTATGTATATATAATATAAATGTTATAATATAATATAAATGTACATATAAAATTTTTCGTAAGTTTATATTGCCACAGAGAGTTTACATTTATTTTGCTTTACAATAGAATTTTAATCAACACATTTTTTTTTTTTTTAGTTCTACCAGTTTATTGCTACCAACCCATCTCCCTCCACCCTCATGCACGCGTGCTCAGTCATGTAACCCCATGGACTGCAGCCCACCAGGCTCCTCCGTTCATGGACTTTTCCAGGCAAGAATACTGGAGTGGGTTGCCATTTCCTTCTCCTAATCAACACATTTTTAATTAAAAATGTTAGTATATGTACAAAAATTTTTATGTCTTTAATTCTCAAAAAATATCCATCAGGGATATCAACTTCTAACTCGCTGCCTAGAACTGTTATCTAAAAATGTCCTGAAGATGGCATAGTAAGTACACTTTGATGCAAACGTTATTAAGGACAAGGCTTTAAGAAACATATATATGAGGTTAAAATACTCAATCTAAACAAATCTTTTCTAAGTTTGTGGAAAAGAAAATTTCTGAGCTGTTTAACCAAGGCCCATTGTTTTATCGTTACAAAAGTCATTTGTTTGAGCCTTAAGGAGGAAGAGGTAACTTGGCGGAAAACTGATAGAATCTGCTGTTACTGACGGAAGTCAGGTTAGTTCGTGTCCTACAGTTTTATCAATAAATTTACCCTTGGAATTGTAAAACAGCTGATGCACTCATCTGGCATCTTCTGCATAATTACAGTCTGCACCTAAATGCCAGTTTTTATTAGAAACATTATGAGGATAAGGGCTGGCAGAGAGATGAGATGAGTTGAAAGATATCTGGTTTATTAAAATATAAAATACAGTGGGGCCTATTCTTAGAAAAAATATTGACAGGTTGCATTATTTCTGTAAGATTGTAATACTTGTAAGTTCTAAAAATATGTATCTACCTGATACCCCTTTATGGTCTACCACGCGGAAGTAGAATCAATATGTGTGCCCAATGAAATACATAACTGTGACAGTAGGTCTGCTGTATTGATTGTCAGAGGTTATTTGTTCTCAGCCATCTCTGAGACTTGCCTGTTTTTACATGTCACACATGAAATACTTATAGTGTGTATCGTATAGGCTCTTTACCTATTAAGGACTTAAAATCTAAATATGACCAACAGTATATTTATATACATTTACATATGAATGACAGGGATAATCAGAGTTGCAAATATATTTGTTGTGAATATAAATCCATAGGCACTTTCTTACAGCATGTAGAGTAAATATGCAAATGAAATCTTATCTTTACAAGTAAAGATTTCTGATTGGTTGGAGGAAAGAATTGGTGTTTTATGTCTCTCACTGGAAGGAAATTTCTTGGCTTAAGGTTTTGAGAACTGAACTTTAGTCCCCACAAAACTGCCGTTTGATAAGATTAGAATTAATGATTTCTTATGCCATTTGGACAGCATTGAGATGCGAGAATGATGTTAGTGATTCTGACACCTTGAATCTAGTTATAAACTTACTTTGTTCCACATCAATATCCAAGATGCCTGGAGGTTTTGGAAATCAAAAGTGATGCATTTTTAGCGTTTATAAATCATAGAAAAGTCAATACAATCCTCTCAGTTGAGATGGATTGTTAACAAATTAAACTGGCCTGAAGTTAGAGCGTTTGAAATTTCTTCAGTTTATTAAATTAGGAATTGAAAGTCTTATCATCAGTCTTGAAATTTTCTTCTTGCACTTTCTTTTGGAATAAATTATTTGTTTATTTAAAGTATTTTAGGCTTTTTATGTTCATAATCTTTAGATAATGAAAATAGCTGTATATTTTCAGAAAATTCTAGGTCATGATGTTTACAAAGAAGCAGTCTTAAGTTATCAAAGGATGGTTCAAAAAAGTCTAAATGCTTGTTAACTTGAATGTCAGTAATGTCCCAGTTTGACTCATATAGGGTCAAAATGTTTGACAAAATGCTTTTAAAGATGTCAAGCTACATATTCATAAATACTATTTTTTGTTTAGTTGCAGTCATGTCTGACTCTTTTGCAACCCCATGGACTGTAGCCCACCAGGCTCCTCTGTCCATGGGATTTCCCAGGCAAGAATATCGGAGTGGGTTGCCATTTCCTTCTTCAGGGGATATTCCCAAACCAGGGATTGAACTCTTGTCTCTTGCATTGTAGGTGAATTATTTTACCAGGGAGGCTTTGGGGAAGTTCTTAAATATACTATATTGCTACTGTAACAATGATTTCAAAATTATCCATTTATGCATTTATCTAAGTTACCTTTTCTAATGCATTTTCCACTGGTTTCTCCATTCTAAAGAAATGAGCAAAGCTGATAAACAAAGGAAACAAGCTAACAAACAAAAAGCATTAAAAAGAGAAAGTTAAAACAAGAATCTTAGTTTGTAATTTATCTTTAATTTAATCTGACAGAATCAAAGAATTAGTTCATTGTTTGCAGAGTCTCAAAAGATTGTTAGATTTTATTATTTGATTGAAAGGAAACATGGCTTTTAGTCATAATGTTCATATTTGTTTGAATTCAGCTTTTTTTTTTTTTATAGAATGGCCTTTGGTGCAGTTGTCAGGCTTGTAAAACCTCCTCTGTTGGTACTATAGCACAGCCTATGAATGCAGAATGAATAGACTGGTATCTTTTCTTTCAAAGGAGCCCCAGCATGTCATAATGTCTCCAGTAAGTTCTGAGATCCACAGTCTAGGACAAGTAACTTGGTGGATTGTCACATGTTAACCCAGGGAGCAAAACTGTATCATCTGTGGTATGATGAGAAAATCAACAGATATCTGTGCATGACTAATGCTGATTGAATTATTACTCAGAACTCATAACAACTGGTGGAAGCCACTGAAAGTGTGATGATTTACTATGGTGATATATCATTGTAATTATTTAATTGTTCATATTTTCTTGAACAGATTTTAAAATTTATTTTTTTCTGTATTACATAGCTGCTGATGCTGCTAAGTCACTTCAGTCGTGTCCGACTCTGTGCGACCCCACAGACGGCACCCCATCAGGCTCCCCCATCCCTGGGATTCTCCAGGCAAGAACACTGGAGTAGATAGTGCTAAATGAGATGAAGCTGGTTGTCATCACCTCTTGTAAAAATCATGTATATTTCTTAAAAACTGCTTTTAAAACATTTTTAATTTAATTTTTTATTAATTTTTAACCACATACTTTTATAAAAAAATCTTTTCTAAATGGTCACACAAGATTGTATCACTATGTTTTTGTCATTTGAAAAAGGAACATAGAAAACTTCAAGGAACAGTGTTAGAAAACTTACTATTTTATCTTAACTTTCTTCACTTAATTTATTTTAAAACAAAAATAATTGCACTTTTAAACATATTTTTTTTACATTAGCTTCTTCATTCTGTATTATGGAGAGTCTAGCGTTAGTCATCTTTCTCCATAAAAACAGCAGTCTGTAAACTGGATATATTTTATGGTGTCTAAGGCTACTATCAATTAGAGGGTATGCCATCTTCTGTTCCAAAAGACTTAAAATAGTAGTCATTATAATGATTTAGATGGAGCATTACGTGAAAAAGAGAAGGTGCTGTGAGTGATCGCCAAAGTTTTCTTAACAGCTTTAAGACTGTGTGATTTTTCTGAATGGAGTTTGGTTGTTCCCCAAGCAATACCATTAGTCATGGTGAGTTAGAGTATTCATATAAGCCATCTCCTTATCTCATCTAAATAATCAATGCCAACATGTGTGAAGCTTTAGCAGCATCAATATTACACCTGTTGACAGAGATAAAAGGGATGAGTTGAAAGAAAAGGGGCTCTAGCTGCATTTGGGAGAAGGCAATGGCACCCCACTCCAGTACTCTTGCCTGGAGAACCCCATGGATGGAGGAGCCTGGTGGGCTGCAGTCCATGGGGTCGCTAGGAGTTGGAGACGACTGAGCGACTTCACTTTCACTTTTCACTTTCATGCACTGGAGAAGGAAATGGCAACCCACTTCCACTCCAGGCAAGTGTTCTTGCCTGGAGAATCCCAGGGACGGCGGAGCCTGGTGGGCTGCTGTCTATGGGGTCGCACAGAGTCGGACATGACTGAAGCGACTTAGCAGCAGCAGCAGCAGCAGCAGCAGCAGCTGCATTTGTGGCAGTCTCAGTGCATGGCTCCTGGGTTCAGATTCACTGATGTCTTAATACGAGAAAACTCTAGAACGCCCACACCTTCCTTTAGGAGAACTTACTTCTCAGAGAGTAATTAGGGATGTGAATGACGAACTCACACCAGGCAGTTTGTCCTACCACTGAGTCACTGCCACCAACATGTTACTTTGGTCCTTTGGGTATTCATTGCCAAGAATGGTGCAGGGCCCTAGGGATGGTGGTTTTGTTCCTTCCCACGTTGCGGAGTCACTCCAACTCACCCCGGAGACCATTACCAATCAAACCCTTCTCAAACACTGCTGGTACCATAACATATGAATGAAGGTCGTTTTCTTTTGGCCCAGCCAGTGAAAAATATACAAACTAATCTCTTTCCTTTTTTGTTTTAAGGAAGAAAATGAAGAGCTATACTCAGATGCAGCTGAGCAATCACTGCCCAGCTGAGGTTTCAAGTGGCATATAGCTCAGCATCTCTTCCTTCTATTGCATTAAATTGATTAAGTCCATTAAATTCATCAAGCAGACTTTGATTTTATCCTGTGATGCCTGATTTTGTAAGCTACTTCGTGTCCCCATGGAAATAGGTGAAGTATAATTCTTAAGCAAATAGATCTCAATCTTTCACTCAAGAACTTTAAATGTCTTGCACTTTTCTACTGTATCAATTCTAAGTTCCTCTGTGTGGTTTATAAGAGTTTCTGCTCCATCTGTTTGATTTTATTTCCCACCATTTCTCAAAAGGCCCCCGCTACTCTAATTAGATCCATTTCCTCCAGGTTCTCTGAAGCTGTCATGCTCGTTCTCACCTTTGCTTCCCTGAAGCCCGCCATCAGGCCTCCATTGCCCTTTCCTTTTCCTCCCTCCTGTATAAATCCCACTGTTGTGTCCTTTGGGGACAATACCCTAACTTCTTTATGAAGCCTACTCTAATTATTCATGGGTCTCCCCCTTTCATATTAAAATTTTCAGTTTCTGTGCTGCAAAAAATATCCCCTAAATTATTTTTACATTTTTGTCAGCTCTTTAATGTCAGATTTTTGTGGGTAGAGAAACATAAAAATTTCTTATGTTTTCTGATAGTGTCTAAAATAAGGTTGAGGACTCATTCAATAAACATTTTTTGTTATTTATTTATAGGTGATTTACAGTATTATATTAATTCTAGGTATATAGCTTAGTGATTCAGTATTTTTGCAGATTATACTCCATTAAAAGTTACAATAAGATAATGACTGTAATTCCCTGTGCTATACAGTGTATCCTGGTTTCATATCTGTATTTTAGGGAACCCTCTTTCTTTTTTTATTTTTTAAATTATGAAATTATGATAACACATTTATAGTAGACTTGGAAAATATAGAACAAAGTTACATATAGTTCCACTACATATTACTATTGTTTTTAAGTAGATACATTAAGATTTTTAGTTGGGAGTTGGAATATCAAACTCTGAAAAATGGACAGAATGAACAGACAGAAAAGTAGAAGGATATCGTAGACCTGAAAAGCTCTGTGAACCAGTAAACATTTTGTAGTAGAGATCTGAGGTCTGTTAACTCTTTCATATATTACAGACCTGTAGAATTGATTAGTTAGGAGAAGGAAATGGCAATCCACTCCAGTATTCTTGCCTAGAGAATCCCATGGACAGAAAAAACTGGTAGGCTGCTGTCCACGGGGTTGCACAGAGTTGGACACGACTGAAGTGACTTAGCATGCATGCATGCATTGGAGAAGGAAATGGCAACCCACTCCAGTACTCTTGCCTAGAGAATCCCTTGGACAGAGGAACCTGGTGAGCTGCTGTCCATGGGGTTGCACAGAGTGGAACACGACTGAAGCGACTTAGCAGCAGCAGCAGCAGCAGAATTGATTAGTTAGGATACAAGGTAAAAACAGGCAGTAACATCCACCCTCCCTCTGCTCCTCTCTATTCCCTAGCCTGTTCTGACTGATGAGCTGGAGCAAAGATGGCAGGTCACTAGGAACTGAGGCAGATAAGGCAGGTGGGTCTCCCCTAATCTCTCTGTCTTCTCTTCTGACGTCGGAGGTGTCTGTTCCAGATGGCACCATTGGATCTCAGGTTGTTGAAGTTCAGGTGGACAAGAAATATATGTGTAGTAAGCTCTCGAGACTTTTTGAAGTTGAAATTAGTTGAAATTAGCTCTTGCAGTAGCTAATTTAATTTTATCCTCTGGGCTAAAAGGTTACAAGTAACCATCCATAAGCTTTGCAGAATCTTCAATTATATGTATACACGTTTTGTAAGAATTTTAAGTATTAGTCCAGAGACCTACATCAATCTAGAACTACATGGAGTCATACTCAGGAACTATTTCTAAGTGAACTAAAATTGTTTTGCCTATGGGAAACAGAGGTATGCATTTCGTGATTTCTTTAGTGACAGTGAACGTTGATTCTGACTTCATCTGGGCATCAAACATTGTTGATAATCATCTCTGAATCTTCTGAAAGGTTGTAATCTTAGTTGGAAATACTATTGGCTAGTGGTCGGAGAAGGCAATGGCACCCCACTCCAGTACTCTTGCCTGGAAAATCCCATGGACGGAGGAGCCTGGTAGGCTACAGTCCATGGGGTCGCTAAGAGTCAGACACGACTGAGCAACTTCACTTTCACTTTTCCCTTTCATGCACTGGAGAAGGAAATGGCAACCCACTCCAGTATTCCTGCCTGGAGAATCCTAGGGACGGCAGAGCCTGGTGAGCTGCCGTCTATGAGGTCGCACAGAGTTGGACATGACTGACGCGACTTAGCAGCAGCAGCAGCAGCAGTGGTTGGTCAAGGGGATTAGAAATTGTGAGTTTGAAATTTTACTCAATTTTCTTTTTTTGATCTTAAAAAGAATACATTCAACAAAAAGAAATTGTCCAATTGTAGGTTATGTTGGAGCATGACAAAATGTACAGAAACGTTCTAAATTCTAGGGCAAGAGCCACATTATGTAGTCTCAATATGTAATGTATTGCTTCAGCAATACGTGAAATGTGAACTTCCAGATGTTCAAGCTGGTTTTAGAAAAGGCAGAGGTACCAGAGATCAAATTGCCAATATCCGATGGATCATCATAAAAGCAGGAGAGTTCCAGAAAAACATCTATTTCTGCTTTATTGACTACAGCAAAGCCTTTAACTGTGTGGATCACAATAAACTGTGAAAAATTCTGAAAGAGATGGGCATACCAGACCACCTGACCTGCCTCTTGAGAAACCTGTATGCAGGTCAGGAAGCAACAGTTAGAACTGGACATGGAACAACAGACTGGTTCCAAATAGGAAAAGGAGTACGTCAAGGCTGTATATTGTCACCCTGCTTATTTAGTTTCTATGCAGAGTACATCATGAGAAACGCTGGGCTGGAGGAAGCACAAGCTGGAATCAAGATTGTAGGGAGAAATATCAATAACCTCCGATATGCAGATGATAACACCATAATGGCAGAAAGTGAAGAAGACCTTAAGAGCTTCTTGAAGAAAGTGAAAGAGGAGAGTGAAAAAGTTAGTTTAAAGCTCAGCATTCAGAAAACTAAGATCATGGCATCTGGTCCCATCACTTCATGGCAAATAGATGGGGAAACAGTGGAAACAGTGTAAGACTTATTTTGGGGGGCTCTAAAATCACTGCTGATGGTGATTGTAGCCATGAAATTAAAAGACGCTTACTCCTTGGAAGGAAAGTTATGACTAACCTAGACAGCATATTAAAAAGCAGAGACATTACTTTGCCAACAAAGGTCTGTCAAGTCAAGGCTATGGTTTTTCCAGTGGTCATGTATGGATGTAAGACTTGGACTATAAAGAAAGCCGAGTGCCAAAGAATTGATGCTTTGGAACTGTGGTGTTGGAGAAGACTCTTGAGAGTCCCTTGGACTGCAAGGAGATCCAACCAGTCCATCCTAAAGGAGATCAGTCCTGAGTGTTCATTGAAAGCTGATGTTGAAGCTGAAACTCCAATCCTTTGGCCACCTGATGCGAAGAGCTGACTCATTTGCAAAGACCCTGATGCTGAGAAAGATTGAAGGCAGGAGGAGAAGGGGATGACAGAGGATGAGATGGTTGGATAGCATCACCGACTCGATGGACATGGGTTTGGGTGACTTAGGAAGTTAGTGATGGACAGGGAGGCGTGGTGTGCTGCGGTTCATGGGGTTGCAAAGAGTCGGACATGACTGAACTGAACTGGCTGAATATGTAACATAATGAAAAAAGCTGTGGAGGAGAAAGTCGAGGAGAGAAGGTGAATCTGATGCTTCATCTTCATTCCTTCATCATATCCCTTTATTAATAGGGCCCATGGATAGTCACTGATAAGGACTGTTCGAAAACCTCAACTGTTGAGGAAAGCTATACTTTTCATAATATTCTCATTTGAGAAAAATGAAGTTTTGAGTCTCAAGTTTTTAAAATTTTAGCTTAATCATGAGTATCGTGTGTGTGTGTTAGCTGCTCAGTTGTGTCCAACTCTTTGTGATCCCATGAACTGCACCCCGCCAGGCTTCTCTGTCCATGGAATTCTCCAGGCAAGAATACTGGAGTGGATTGCCATTCCCTTCTTCAGTGAGTATCAGAGTGGCTTAATAATTATCAGTACATGTAATGTGACAGAGGACCTTCAAATTTATTTTGCACATTCATAATAAAAGACTCAGATTCTTCTCACAAGGAAACTAGTCCTTTTATGGGGGTCCCATCCTCATTATTTTATCTAAGCCTAGTTACCTCTCAAAGGTGTTGCTTCTAAATACCATGACATTGGGGGTTAGGAAGAGCAGACACAATTTAGTCCATAGCAAACACGTAAGTGCAAAAACCAGGGGCTTGGGTAAGTATATTTTGGCACATTTTGGTGATGATGTATTTACAGTCACTAAAAATATTTTAAAAAAGAATTTCAAGTATTTAGCAACATGGGAAAATATTTGCAGCATTAAGAGAAAAACAAGTGTAAACTACAATTACTGCAATTTAATAAAAATTATATAGTTCTTTTGAAAAAGCAATGAAGAGAAATACACAGAAAGAGTAATATCGGTTATTTTTTTACGGTGGAGTTGTTAGAGGTTATTAAAAATTTATATTTTTCTATAATAAGGAGTTTCTTTATGAAGGAGTCAAAAATATAGAAGAACATATAGAAACTACTAAACCATTAAAATAAGCATCAGCTATTTTGGTCAACAGACATCACCAAATTCTGCTCCAGTTCCATTGAACTTATATCATATTGTCTTTCTGTAAAAGTATTTGCTATTGTTACTTCATAACACACAAAAACAGTAACAGAAATCACTTTTCTTCTTCTTGGGCTAACATACTTCATCTTAGCCATCAGAGGAGCCCTTTTGATTTCCTTCAAGTCTGGTTATATGTTCTTTCACTGCTATTGTATCTGCTGTGTTCCTCTATAATCATATTCAAATGTTATTCATTTTCTTGTCTTTGGTCCCTGATGGATTGTAACTCTAGTTCTTTGAGGTATTAAACATACTTCATCCCCATATTCTTAACATTCTGCACAATGATGGGCACGTAAACACCAGTCAATAAATGTTTGTTGTTGAAAAATGCTTACCATGACTCATGACAAGTGTGTACACAAACTGCAGAACTCCCCTGAGGCAAGTTCAACTCCTAATGTGATTTTATTCTAAATTTCTGGAATTTTGTTTCTAAGTAGTCCGGAAGCCCTATGTAAAAACATTGTACATCAGCTCCTGCTGGTCAAAGATGATTTACATAATTATATGACTAAAGGACTTTTTTTTAGACATTTGAATGTATTTTCCAGTGATAAATTTGAGCCTGTGGTTAACCTCAATCAACAGATTTAATCTTTCAAAAGTAGAAATGTTAACAAAAATTCCCACCGTTTTAGAATTCATTGTAAATGATAAAGTGCACTGCTAGTAGACGTCTCGACTCAAGTCACAGCAGTGTTTCACAAATTTGCTTGATGAGGTTGTTTATTAATTATGAATTAATGAAAGACATTTGTCATAGTGGGCCTCTCAGGTGGCTCAGGGGTAAAGAATCTGCCTGCCCATTCAGGAGCTGCAGGAGACACAGGTTCAATCCCTGGGATAGGAAGATCCCTGGAAGTAAGAAATGGCAACCCGCTCTGGTATTCTTGCTGGAGAATTCCATGGACAGAGGAGCCTGGCAGGCTACAGTCCATAGAGTCACAAAAATTCGGACACAATTAAGCGACTGAGGACTAGCGAGCGAGTCTTTGTTGCTGTGCAGGCATTTCTCCAGTTGCAGCCAGTGGGGGCTACTCTCTGGGTGTGGTGCTGAGGTGGGGGCTTCTCGTTTGTCGTGGTAATAGCTTCAAGTTAACAAAAACACGATCCTGGTCACATTTACTAAAGCAAGTAAGTCTGCTCTCTTGCAAAGCAGTTCTCTACTTTAAAGAAAACAAGTCAAATACAAAGAGAATTAAAATTAAACTTCAAAAGTATTTTCACAATACAGAAAAAAAGTTTTGAAAATCCCCCAATTTAGAAAGCCATCTCTATTAGCATAATCAAATATTCAGATCACTGGCTTTTCCACAGAATGCACATTTTATTCAGAATGATCCACAGCAATGTGACTGGATTTTAGCCTGATTTTGAAAGACTGAGTTAATAAGATGCCTGAGATGTGTCTGAAAAAGAAGGCAAACAGATAAAATTATTTCTCTGGACAAAATATGTTATCTTTGATTCCCTACCCATGCTATTTGATTTGTTGTAACTTGCTGTGATGCTAATTGGATGACAGAATGAATGAACGTGCTTTCATGGAAGAATGGCAGATGCTAAAAATAATAAAAAAGGCAATACCTGAGCTCCAGTAATTTCATTATTGTGCATTTAGACAGTTTTGAAATCTCTGGAATTCCTGCTGGGAAATGATTTTTCCTTGCTGAATGGATCATTACAAAGTCCATTTACTACAATAAAATGCATGTTTTGACTCTATGCATGTGTATATATGTATGTATGAATTTGGAGATTTTTCTTCAACTATGGATACAAGAATTTCATTAATATAATTTTAAGAGTGAAATAAGTTTCTTAATATTATTTTTTAAAAATTGTTATGTTCAAATAGCATTTGACAAATATTATTACTGTTAGGTTTCTGTGTTGGGAAAATAATATATTATTGTCTCTCAAACTCTAAGTTATATCTTATGTACTTGAATGTTTAATTATCTGATAGCTGTATTTTTAACAACATATATTCAACATCTTAGAATAACAGTCATCTCTGTATTTTAGAATCAAAACCTCAAACAAATCAGGCTTATATGTATAAAATATTACATGTACATATTTTCACTACTACATAAAATATAAATATACATTATGATTTTACATAATCCCTGCTCTAGAAATATTACAGTAATTTACCAATTGCTGAAGGTCAAAAAGTTAGGAGGATATAGGTTCAAAATAAAATTCTATATGAAAAAAATGGCCTTGAATACCATTTGCATTTTAATTAGAATAAAGTTAAAATATCAATAAAATATTTTCAGATGCTGTACTCATCATGGAAGATATTTAGGTATTTTTAAACAGGTGTCTAGAAATCTCAACAAATACATGTATAAACTTATCCATGTGACACTGAATTTATGAATAATTTAAATTGTCCTAAATAGCTGCAGAGTCCTCTGTGTGATAGGAAATGGGAAAATATTTAGTAATATCCAGATAATTGACTCAGTTCCCTGTGTCTGGTCTGTAATTGTCAGTATTGAAATATCGAGAAAGTAGATGATTTAATTACTGGATTACTTCAAGTTCCTGTAACCTCAAATTGAGATGACAAAGCCTAAATCCTAGGTGTTGCTTATGTACATGAGGTTTTAGTTACACGGTAACAATAAGGTTTATGCAGTGCAACCTTTAAAAATAGCTTTCAGAGTGTTGATTTTCACAGTTACAAATAAGTACAATTTAACTAGTCATTAAAATGGAAATGTTAACAAATGCTCCGCATTGATGCCTCATTTGCAAGTACAGTTGATGATCTCTGTTTTGAGGCAATCTGTCTGAGTTTAATCCTTATTTGAAAATTTCCCTGAGGACATTCCTTTTCTTACAAAGCCAAGTGAATTATTTGAAAAAAATATTAAAGTGCAATTTTCTGTACTCTTCTTTTAAAGAAATGAACATTTATTTGCATCATATAAAGGTATCAGCACCAGCAGATTTAATTTATTATGGTAACACCATTCCTGTCAATACATATATATAGCTCTACTTTGTACCTGGTATTTCATTGGAATGTAATCACTAATGTAACATTATCATATTTTGACAGTAAAAATGTTAACAACTTTTTCTCGAATAATTAAAACAAAAGGCTTCTTTTAGCCAACTGTACATTATGCCTACCACATATTATCTTTTTAGTAGATCAATATATAAGATGCTTATTTTGATATCCTCAAGCTTTGTTGGGGTCTTCCCTGGTGGCTCATAATATGCCTGCAGTGGAGGAGACCTGGGTTCGATCTCTGGGTTGGGAAGATCCCCTGGAGAAGGGAATGGCAACCCAGTATTCTTGCCTGGAGAATTCCATGGGCATAGGAGCCTGGTGGGTTATAGTCCATGGGATCTCAAAGAGTTGGACACGACTGAATGACTAACACTTTCACTTTTCAAGTTTTGTTATACTCTGTAAATTTAATAGTTCTCTTCTTTCAAGAGATGATTTTTTTATTCAAACAATTTCATAAAGAAGATTAATAAGTATTTTATGAAGATTGTATATTTCTAATATTTCCAATGATTCTTCTTCCAACTTAGATCATATTTCCTAAAATAAAATTAAATGAGCTCGTACATACATGCAAGGTCAGTGTAGAAATTCCTAGGCAGTTTGGGAGCCCATCCCAATTCAGTGTAGACACATCAGGGGATTTCTGCACACATACGAGATTAGAGTGGATGACACTTGGAAAATGAGGGAACCATCTCAGTTTAATACAGACAACAATAAGGAAATGGGGAGATATTCAAGATTAGTGTAAAAACATTGATTAATTCAAGAGGCATCCCAAAGTAGAAAACACGCTCCTGAGAACCGAGCAGAGCTCCAAAGACCGTGATTGAACTTAGAAATTATAGAGTCCGCCTGAGTCAGTGCAGACACACCCAGGGGTTTAGAAACAATTTATTTTTTTGGTTAGTGTTTGCAACCTGCAAAATTAGGGCAACATCCAAGGATAGTTTAGAAACTCCTGAATGGGTTAGAGAGACACCCTGGGTTATAGAAGGCAAACCTGGAAAGTTACGGAAAAATCACTTGTCAGTGTACAAATACCTGGGGAATTAGGGTGACCACTTCAGTGAGTCTAGACACATAAGTAAACACATTCTGGGGAATAAGTAAAACAAACAACCTAGAGTAGAAACTTCAGCAAATTAGGAATATATCCAGACACACTGGAGAATCAGGGAGCCATCCAGGCCAGGGTGAACACCAGGCATATTAGAGACATACTGAAAAACAGGATTAATTCTTTATAAATCTTAGTCCTTATCTCTAGAGTCACTATTACATGACTTTTACTGCATTGTTTATGATAACATAATATATTGAATTTATGCAAATTGTACTCAGTTTGGTATATTTTTTGAAAATTGTACTCAAAGGTGTGTTGATAGAACAAAAATATGAATTGCATGGTTATTACTACCCTCTTTATACAAATACAACTATTTAAGATTCTTTTTTAAAATGTGTTTTGTATTATTTATATTTGAATAAATTTTAGATATAAAATAAATACATATTCATGTGTTTTTTTAGGAAGCCTAGGATGTCTATGTATGCTTTATTTTAATGTGAACACGGAAAGCCAGAGAGATTGTCATTTTTTTCTCCTTGGAGACAAGGCAGTTGGGTAACGGATAACAAACCACTTGTCTTCTGCTTGAGAATGTGCTCCTGGGGCTTTGTGTTCCAAGAAGTGCTCCTGCTCCCACTGCCATGTTCTGTGTCATAAGGTAGAAAAGTTAGTGTCTAATGGTTTTTTTGACTGACATACTCTTCTGAGGCTCTTTTGCCTAAAGGGTCCTCACTGTTACTAAAGCCACTCCCAGTGCTCCTTTGACTTTTGGCTCTCTGTCCTTTCTCATGGCTGGATTAATAAGAACAGTGAGATTAAGTGTTCACTCCCAGTGATGGCTCTAGTACATCGCTGTCACCAGCTGCAATCAGTGCTCAGAAGGCAGTCGCTTCCTGCCATGTTTGGTCAGCCCACAAGAGCAAAAACTAAACAAAGCAGAAATCCCATTTTATTAATGCAGAGAATGTTTACTCTTTCTTTTAGATTCAAGATTCAAATTGACACATGTGCTAAGTGCTTCGGTCATGTCCGACTCTGTGACCCCACGGACTGTAGCCCGCCAGGCTCCTCTGTCCATGGGATTCTCCAGGCAGCAATACGGGAGTGGGTTGCCATGCCCTTCTCCAGGACACCTTCCCAACCCAGGCATTGAACCTGCATCTCTTATGTCTCCTTCATTAGCAGGCAGTTTCTTTACCATTAAGCCACCTGGGAAGCCCATTTCTTTCAGATGTGTGCTCAATTTTGTCTTTTTCCTTGTGGAATAAAAATTTCTTCTCAAATAAGGCAAAATATTCATGTTTCATACGCTATCAGTGAAATAATGTATTGAATTTATGTGTACATGTTCTTCCTTCATTTTCTGAAATTTCTCAATGTCTCACAGCTTTGAAGTCATAAATAGTTCACTGGACTTATCTTTTCCAATTTTAATCTGATTCTTACTTACTCATGACTGCTAAATTTACCCTCCTGGTATTCCCAAGATCATTTTGGGGAATGATGAAGAGAATGCAATTTGATGTAGTATTTTGTACAAGCTGGTTTCTTCCATTCTGGTTGAAAAAGGCACTGAAAAAATCTGAACATTTTAAAGTATCTGATTATATTAATATATGTAACTCTTAAGCATTTTCATTTTTTTCTTTGAGGGTGTATCTATAAATGATTAGTAATATTCATATATTTTCAACATATATTTAAAAATGTAGCTGTTTACTCTAGTGGGATACAACCAGTATTTCTTTATTTTGTGTTCATGACCATGCATTCACTTTCCTCATGTTGCAAAGTGAAATTAACTAAGGAGGATTTATTTATGAAGCGCGTACTGTACATTCAACATCTCCGGCCACTGGGTAGCCACCCATGCAAGTTTCTCCTGTTGTCTGTCTACCTGTTGTGGGTTTATCTGCCTTATCCCTCCCTCTACATGCCTTAAATCTTTCCCTCTTCACTTATCTTCTTTATCCCAATATCTCCTTTCCACTGTGCAATCTCTCCTCTCCGCTCTTGAGAGTGGCCATTACATTCCCCATTTACTCTCATCCTATAGGTTCTTAGAGGCTTGCTATATATTATTATATATTATTATATTATATAATTATATATCTTATTATATATAATATATATAATGTAAATTATATATATTATATTTATGTATATTATATACATTAAATAATTATACAATAATTATATATTATTATATATATCATATATAATTATGTATAATTATGTATAATATAATTATATTGTATATAATATAATTATATAATTATATATATAATATAATAATTATATATAATATATATAAAAATATATATAAATATATAAATATAAATATTTATAAAAATTATAAATATATAAATGTAAATATAATTATAATATAAATATAATTATATATATCATATATATATATATATAATATAATTTATATATATATAATATATAATTAATGTATTATATATATTTATATATATATAATATTTATATATAATTATATTATATAATTGTTATTATTATGTTATTATATTATATAATTATACAATATATAATTATATTTATATATATGTTTATATATATATATTATATATATTATAATATATTATAATATATATATATATATATATTATAATAATGTATATAATATATATAATATATATATATATATATATATATATAATTAATATGTATAATATATATATATATATAATATGTATAATATATAATATATATAATATACATGTATTATATATATATATATATTATAATTATGTATATTATTATATATATTATATATAATAATATAATGTATATATTTTATTATATATTATATTATATGTATTATATGTTATTTTTATATATTTAATATTTATAATATTTATATATAATTATTGTATATAATATATAATATATATATTATATATATATATATAATATAATATATTATTATATATGTATTATACATATAATATATATAATATATATAATTATATATTATGATTATATATATTATTATATATGTTATATATATATTATATATTATTAGCATTGGTAAATTAAGAACAATATTTTTGAGTGTTTGCTCCTAGTGATAGCATAATGAGTTATTGTTTAAATTTTCTTCCAGTTAAATTCAGACTCAAATTATAAGACTGCTGGCCCATACCTAATTTATGAATTCTGCTGAGATAAACATTTTTTTATTCTTCAGTCAGTGTGCATTGTTCTGACTTGACTTTCCTTTTCATTCTTCCAGGGAGAACCTCTTTCTCCAGAATAATTTACTTTCGAAACTTCTGAATACAAAACTAATAAGTAAGACTTAACTTCTTTTAGGTGATTGTTAGACTACCAAAAATTGTTCTTTTTAATGTTTCATTCATTACTGATTCTACTATATTTTGTTAATTGTACATTTTAAAAATTTGTAAGTGAAATCATATATTTCATAGAGAATCTTTTGAATTTGTGTCAATGAACATTTCCTAAAGTGAAAAAAGAGTAATTTCCTTTACTTCCATTTCTAAATGTTGTTACACTTTTATAGTAAAAGTTTGGGTGCACAGTGACCAAGGGCTGGGGCGGCTGAAAGCATCCAATATCCTGGGTTGTCAAATGGGAAACTTCCCTCATGAAAGCAGACCAGTTATTCTAGCTTTGTTGATCTCTTTGCCTGTGAACTTTCCCAGCTCTTGCAGCTCGTATAATACACTGTTGTCCTAATTTTGTGTTGTCTTGGATCATATCATGTGTGTTAGATTGCTTCCTGAATTCATAAACTTTTTTAGGATAGTTGTTGCTCAGTCCTGTCTGACTCTTTGTGACATGGTGGGCTGCAGCACGCCAGGCTCCCCTGTCTCCTGGAGTTTGCTCAGACTCATGTCCGTTGGGTTGGAGATGCCATTTAATCATCTCATCCTTTAAGAATAGAGTGTATGGCTTACACTTGGTGAAGAATCTGCTTGCAATGCTGGAGATCTGGGTTTGATCCCCGGGTCTGGAAGATCCCCTGGAGAAAGGAATGGCTACCCATTCCTGTATTCTTGCCTGGAGGATATATCTTATATTTGTATATTTCCTATACTTCTATCATTCCAAAGATTACATTGTAGTGAAGAAACTGAGTTTGTTACTAAACAGATTATCTCTAATTTTTAGCAAAGAATACTTAAGCAAGTGATTAACTTTTAACAATAGCACCCTAGAGAGGTAGGCATGGTAATTTAAACCTTAATTTTTATAGGTAAGGAAAATTATCCATAGAAATGAAATGAGCATTGAAAGATAATATAGCAAAATTGTTCTCTTAGCCTTTTTGAAATGGTCCCAATTTTCTACAATGTGCACTTTACATATTGTCTATTAGCATCTTTATTGGTGGATATGTAGAGATAGTATTTCCTTTTTATTTTAGATGAGTTACTAAACATAAGCTTAAAACAGACAATTTAGGCTATCTAAAATATGAAATGAATGATTTACTTCTCAACTAACTCCGAATGTGTTAATTAATTACGATAGTGATGGTAATAATGTACAACTGACAGTTGACAGTAACATTTAATGAGGAATTAAAACATAAAATTTGTATTAAAGGTAAGATTTCTGTTTATATGATAAATCTTTCACATCAGATAATTTTATAACAAATTGCTAGTCTACTCATGTTTCTTTTTCTACAATCATGTATTAGTGAGTTATCAGCAAATACTGGAGTTACATTCCAATGAAAAGTTGACACTGAAATTTAAAATGTCAAAGTATATTTTATATTCTCTTTATGTAACACACACATGCACGCATGCACACACTACTGCAGAATAACATAACTAATTTAAAAGTATGACTCTAACTACAGACACCCTTATGTAATATAAAAATATATGCCAGCAACTTATCTGTTGTACTTTTCCTCTTAAATAAGTGTTCATCATTTTGCTTTATTTAGTGACTAAATCATAAGCTGCAGTTCTAGCTGCATTTGTTATTTGCAGTTATCTGGTCTTTGAATCATAGGCCTAATATCTAATATGTGCTTCAGAATGATCTTTCCTCCTTGCATTTTTTTTCCTGGCCCACAGGAGAACAGAGGCAATTTCATTACACAGGGTGTTGTGCTGAATAATATAAACCAGCACATGTGTTATAAGTACTACACTATATACTTCTGCACAAGAGAAACAAAATGCACTTTGTTCTCTTTGATAGACATTTAAGGGACATCCCTGGTGGTCCAGTGGTTAAGACTTCACCTTCCAATGCAGGGGGTACAGGTTGGATCCCTGGTAGGACAGCCGAGATCCCACATGTCTCGAGGCCAAAAAACCAAAACATAAAACAAAGGCAATATTGTAACAAATTCAAAACAGATTTTAAAAATGGTCCACATAAAAAAACTTAATTAAAAAAGACTCTTAAGTTGGAAGAATCAGACTATATGTAGGAAGAAGCCAGAGCACCCTCTGCCTGGAGGGGCACCCCTGGGCCTGGCGGACTGTCCTCTGAGAGAGAGCTGAAGGCAGGGGAACAAAATCAAGTAGGAATACTCAGAAGGAGACTGACATGTGGAATAGATTTATAACGAACAGATGAATAGGAAGTCTATATAGAGGAACAATAGATTAATAATGCCTGAATGTAGCATTCATTGTCTTCTGTCTCAAATTCTTTTTGTGGAGACCTGACAGTAAGCTGCTTGCAGTGCATTCTTCCTTTTCTTTCTGAAATCATGCTGTTCAGGACTAATCAGTCATCATAACAATGTACATGTCCTCCATTAGTGCTTATCCTCCTGAAAGCTTCAAGCCTACAAAATGTCCAGATTCACTCCTTGGTTTTCTTTTCTCTAAACTCTGTATACTCCCTTTGCACATCCTCTGGGCCTAATTAAGTGATTTTTAAAAATTAGGTTAGCAAAAAAGAAGAAAAATGCCCCCGTTTTTATTGCAGTTGCAAAGACTAAATGATGCCTCTACATTGCAATGCTGACACAGACAGTGATAATATATAAAGATGAAAAGGCAATTGAATCCTTGCATGTTTCCCCCTCTCACCTTCCTTCTTATTCTTTTAGGGACAAAAGAAGGCAGTTTTCTTTTTTCCATCATCGCTGTCACAATACTGACTGGCCTGCCTTGGGAAATCACCTCTAGAGTGGCACAGAATTTGTACCAAGTTCAGGCAGATGACAAAACCGAGTATCAAGTAATATGCAATAGAGAAATGATTTGGAGGTGCTTTTCAAAACATGAAAGTCTTTTGGGTGCTGGCCCTGACCAGGGGTGCAGAGAACACATCAAATAGATCAAGCTGTTTTCCGATAATATTGACAAATGTATATGTGCTCTGAAGCCTTCCCCAACTTTCCCAAGCAGAATAAGTGATACAGGGTGTGCTGTTCTCAAAAGAGAACTCTAGCCCAATATCTGACAATCTGAAGAATCGTGAAGGATTGAAGTTCCTGAATGTTTGAACTAAAAGCCATCCAAAATTCTGAAATAGATGATCCCATTTATCTACTGCAACATAATAAGCGACCCCAAACTTAGGGCTGTCAAATGTCAGCCATTTCTTTATGCTCTGATTTTCTGTGGATCAGGATTAGAAACAGCATCTCGGGAATGATTGTCTCAGTTCCGTGTCTGGGGCTGCTCCTGGGAAGACTCAGGAGGCGGAGGTGACACACTTCTGAGGCTGGAGCCATCTGGAGCTTTCTTCACCTGCAAGTCAGGGTTCCTGAGCTGGGTTGACCAGAAGGCTCCGTTGACTGTCAATCAGCCACTTGCATGTGCTGACTCCATGCAGCTCAGGGTTTTCCCAGCAAGGCAAGCTGCTAGGAGGGTTGTATTCTGTGAAGGAAGCTCTCCCTTCCCAGCCCTCTCTTGCAGAGAGCAAGCTTTCCAACAGAGCCCATGGAAGCTGTATGCTTTTTGGGACCTCACCTTGAAAGTCACATAGCATCACTGCCTCTGTAATCTGTAGGTCAAGGCAGTCAGAGTCATGCCCAGATTTAAAAGACTAGGCACGTCAAAGAACCTAGGGCCGTCTTTTAAGGCCAGCACATTATACCCATAGTACTTTCTCTGTACTTTTTGCAAAGCCTGTCTGCGACTCTGGTCTGTGTTATTTGTTCTCTTTCCCCCAGATGGCTATGAGTTTATGCAATACAAGCATTTTTAATATTAAAAGAAAAACTTTTTAGATTCTAAAAGTGTATCATCTGAAATTTACTAAAAATATTGAATGAAACAAGACTGATGTTTACAAACTCACCTAGAGAAAATTAAAGCGTTAGGTAATTGGAGATAACCAAATATACATGGTTTATCTCTTATTTAAATGTGGCCATTTGTATTTGAATACTTGATAGGCATGAGTCCAGTAACATTTCAGCCTTAAACAGGTCAGTTATACAGTCCTAAAAGAGATAAGTCCTGGGTGTTCATTGGAAGGACTGATGCTGAAGCTGAAACTCCAATACTTTGGTCACCTGATGCGAATAGCTGACTCATTGGAAAAGACCCTGATGCTGGGAAAGATTGAAGGCAGTAGGAGAAGGGGATGACAGAGGGTGAGATGGTTGGATGGCATCACTGACTCGATGGACATGGGTGTGGGTGGACTTGGGGAGTTGGTGATGGACAGGGAGGCCTGGCGTGCTGCGGTTCATGGGGTCACAAAGAGTCAGACACGACTGAGTGACTGAACTGACCTGAATACAGTCTGTATTTTTTTTTGGTGTATTACATTGTTTCAGAGTTTTCTTGAGCTTTGGGGAAGGGGACAGTCCCACTGGTCTCTAGGAAAGCTCTGTCAAATAAATGTCTGGTTGTTGTTATTTAGTCGCTCAGTCGTGTCTGACTCTTTGCGACTCCATGGACTGTAGCCCACCAGGCTCCTCTGTCCATAGTATTCTCCAGGCAAGAATACTGGAGTGGGTTGCCATTTCCTTCTCCAGGGGATCTTCCCCACCCCGGGATCAAATCCAGGTGTCCTTCACTTGTAGATGGATTCTTTACCACTGAGCCAATGTCTGGTAGACAACAACAGAAAGGCCGTAAAATGTATGTCAACTTGCTTTCCAAGTGTAGATTGAAACATGAATTGAGCATCAGGGTAGTCAGTTCAGTTAAGTTCAGTCGCTCAGTCGTGTCCGACTCTTTGCGACCCCATGAACCACAGCACGCCAGGCCTCCCTGTCCATCACCAACTCCCAGAGTCTACCCAAACTCATGTCCATCGAGTCGGTGATGCCATCCAACCATCTCATCCTCTGTCGTCCCCTTCTCCTCCTGCCCCCAATCCTACCCAGCATTAGGGTCTTTTCCAATGAGTCAACCCTTCGCATGAGGTGGCCAAAGTATTGGAGTTTCAGCTTCAACATCAGTCCTTCCAATGAACACCCAGGATTGATCTCTTTTAGGATGGATTGATTGGATCTCCTTGCAGTCCAAGGGACTCTCAAGAGTCTTCTCCAACACCACAGTTCAAAAGCATCAGTTCTTCGGCCCTCAGCCTTCTTCACCATCCAACTCTCACATCCATACATGACCACTGGAAAAACCACAGCCTTGACTAGACAGACTTTTGTTGGCAAAGTAATGTCTCTGCTTTTTAATATGCTATCTAGGTTGGCCATAACCTTCCTTCCAAGGAGTAAGAGTCTTTTAATTTCATGGCTGCAGTCACCATCAGCAGTGATTCTGGAGCCGAAAAAAACAAAGTCTGACACTGTTTCCACTGTTTCCCCATCTATCTCCCATGAAGTGATGGGACCAGATGCCATGATCTTAGTTTTCTGAACGTTGAGCTTTAAGCCAACTTTTTCACTCTCCTCTTTCACCTTCATCAAGAGGCTCTTTAGTTCTTCTTCACTTTCTGCCATAAGGGTGGTGTCATAGGTCATGAGAAAAAGGAGACTGTGACTCTGGAACTTTACATCTAGGGTTGCCACTTATATTCAGAGTTCTCATGGTCTTCTTGCTTTTCCTCTAAGGACAGTACTCACTCTTTTCAGGGCCCTCGTTCCTGCCCGGATGCTGTTCTGTAGCATAAGCATGCCTCCCTCTGCCACTACTTCACAACTTCTACTTAATTATCTACTCATTAACTTTCCTAACCACTGAATGCAGCCCCCGGTCCTATTAGTTACACTCTATATTTTTGCTGTGGCATTTACCTATTATAAAACTATGTATTTATGTCTGTCTTCCTTGCTGTCTTCCTCACAGTGTAAATTCCATGAGAATAGATTTATTTTCTACTACAATTCTAGTTCTTAGAGCAGTGTCTGGCTCATAGTAAGCAATTACTGTACACATTTGTTATATCGGAGAATGAAGGCAAAGAACGTGAAGACAACCTTCCTTGTGCAAGAGCTTAGAAGGTAATTAAGTCTTGATACATGTAAGTCTTTTACATTATACAACTTTGAAAATCACATCTAAGGGGCATGATCAATGATACTTTTTTTTTTTTTTGACTCTAGCTGAAGCACCAAAACCAGAAATAAAATAGAAGCCACCCCCTCCCATATTCTGAGATGCTGTTTTAGGCCATCTGCGAATTACAAAGGAGGTGGCCTGAAACTTTCTCTGCATTGTTAGACCATCCAGGTATATAAAAAAAAAGACCTGGGCATTCATTACAGGGATGTTTTTAAATGGAATTTCCTTGGACAAAAAATTTTAGGGAGGCGAGGTACATTTTCTGTCTAAACCAGGTGAGAAGAACTTTGGGGAAAACACTTAGGGATCTTGACATGTATGCTCCATGCTGTAGACACAGGGGTTGTTACCTGGCGCAGGTGTGAGGAAAAATTGAAAAGCTTTATAATTGCCGGCAGAGCAGGAGGAAAGCTGGAGTGGGAGCATAGTGCACGCCCCCTGATGTTGGTGTAAAGAGGCACTTTTCCACAGATGGACCTGGAGGGTGCTGTGCTTAGTGAAATAGGTTAGACTGAGAAAGTCAGAGACTGCGTGCTTTCACTCAAACGTGGAATCTCAAAAACAGAAGGAACAAAACAGAAGCAGACTCACAGAGACAGCAAATTAGTGGTTACCACGGGGGTGGGGTGGGGTAAGGGTGAAATAGGTGAAGGAGATTAAGAAGTACAAACTAGCAGTTTTGAGATAAAATATGTCACAGGGATGTAATGTACAGCACAGGGAACACAGTCAATATTTATAATATTTGTATGGTGTATAATCTACAAAAATATGGAATCACTATGTTATATACCTGAAGAGAATATAATATTGTAAGTCAACTATGCTTCAGTTAAAAAAAAATGCACAATTTCCAGGGGGAGCCAGACACAGAGCCCTTAGAAAGGACCTGGATTTGAGGGTCTCAGTGATTTTGAAAGGAACCGCCTAGAATTCACTCCTAGAGGAGTGAATAGCAGGCTAAGCAGGGATGTGCTAATTGTGGGGACAACATGTTGTGTCCCTGACTGGATTGACAGGGAGGAAGACCACCAAGGAATCCACAAACATTCACTCTTCCATGGGAGAGAAGATAATAATGTCTGTTACTAACTGGGGTTAGGGAGGAAAGAATAAGAAAAGAGAATTAGTTGAGAGATTCATGCTTAGATGTTAGGTTGCAAATGACTTGATAACTCCACCCCACCCCTGAAAGTGGGAGTTCTTGTTAATACCTAGGAGTGATAAAAAGTATTTTATCCAGGAATGAATAAGAACAATTCAAAACTGGAAAGAACAGCTAAAAAATAAATGCAGCTATTTTCTATTTTTAACCTTCCAACCCTGGCTCAGTCAATTTCAAGGTTGTATACAATTTAGAAAATACTATTAACTAGTAAAACATTTATGGTATAGTTTTGAGTAAAAAGCCCAATGTCTTGCACTTTATGAACAATATAAACTCATCTTTATTTCATATATGTATATATACATATACACATATATAATATATAAAGACACACACACACACACACACACTGGTATACATAGAAAAAAAAATGGATGTTAATACATCTATATCTAAATGTTAACACAGATTTTTCCCCCCCATTTTCTTGATTTAAATTTTCTTTATTTCCTCATGGCCAGAAGAAGGCCTATTCTTTACTAATTTTTTTTTTGAAAATTTATTTATTTACTTTTCCTAACTTTTTATTTTATATCAGAGTATAGCTGATTAACAGGGCTTCCCTGGTGGCTCAGCAATAAAGAATCCACCTTCAGTTCAGGAGATGCAGGTTCAATCCCTTAAACAACAAACAAACAAAAAAAAGCTGATTAACAACGTTATGTTTCAGGTAGACAGCAAAGGGTTTCAGCCATGTGCTAAATTACTTCAGTCGTGTCCAACTCTTTGTGACCCCATGGACCGTAGCCCACCAGTCTTCTCTGTCCGTGGGATTCTCCAGGAGAGAATGCTGGAGTGTGCTGCTATTTCCTTTTCCAGGGAACTTCTCATACATATTTGCACCCTCCCCTCCCATCCAGGCTGCTACATGACCTGGATAAGAGTACCCTGTGCTATACAGTAGGTCCTTGTTGGTTATCAGTGTTACGTATAGCAATGTATACATGTCCATCCCAAACTCCCTAATTATCCCTTCCCCCTAATCTTTCCTCAGCAATCATAATTTCATTCTCTAAGTCTATGAATCTGTTCCCATTTTGTATACAAATTCATTTGTATCATTTTTTAGATTCTGCAATGAAGGACGTTATAAGATATTTCTCCTTCTCTGTCTGACTCACTTCACTCAGTATGAAATCTCTAGGTCCATTCATGTTGCTGCAAATGGCATTATTTCATTCTTCTTAATGGTTGAGTAGTATTCCATTGTATATATGTACCACATCTTTATACAGTCCTCTGCTGATGGACATTTAGGTTACTTCCGTGTCTTGGCTATTATAAACAGTGCTCCAGTGAATACTGGGGTGCATATACCCTTTCAGATCATGTTTTTCTCTGGATATATGCCCAGAAGTGGAATTGCAGGGTTATATGCTAGTTCTATTATTAGATTTTTAAAGAACCTTCATACTTTTCTCCATAATGGATGTGCCAATTTACATTCCCACCAACAGTGTAGAAAGGTTCCCTTCTCTCTACGCCCTCTCCAGCATTTATTTTTGTTTGTGGATTTTTTTGATGATAATCATTTTGACTGGTGTGAGGTGATATCTCATTGTAGTTTTGATTTGTATTTCTCTAATAATTAGTGATGTTGAAAATCTGTTCATGTGCTTATGGCCATCTGTATGTCTTCTTTGGAGAAATGTCTTTTTAGGTCTTCTGTCCATTTTTTGATTGGCTTCGGTTGTCTGTTTGTTTTTTGATACTGAGCTTCACGAACAGTTTATCGATTTTGGAGATTAATCCCTTGTTGATACTACTGTTTGCAAATATTTTCTCCCATTCTGTGGGTTGTCTTTTCATTTTGTTTATGACTTCCTTTGCTGTGCAAAAGCCTTAGAGTCTGATTAGGTCCCATTTGTTTATTTTTGTTTTTATTTTCCTTACTTTAGGAGATGTTGCTGTGATTTATATCCAGAGTGTTCTGTCTTTTCCTGTTAGAGTTTTGTAGTATCCAGTCTTACATTTAGTTATTTAATCCACAATAAAGAAATACGGTTGGCTTCCTATTTCCTACCACATGTAATGGTGAACTACAGGTTAATGGTGTTAATTTAAATAGAAAAGCTATTACATATGGGGATGGGGAGAAAGTTCCTTTCAGAATCCTAGAAATATATTGTGTATGATTGTAACTCAATGGATTTATCTACATAAAAATTCAGGAATTTCGTTCAGTGGAGAATATTACAGAAAATATTCACAGATGAATAACAGACTGGGAGATTTTGCAAAGGACTTAATAATGAAACTGTAAAAGTGTCTTCTAACCAACCAAAAATGGTGGAGAAATTAGTAAGGCAATTGGCCATAAAATGACTTGTGATTAGTCGCTCAGCCGTGTCCGACTCTTTGCGGCCCTATGGGTGGTAGTCTGCCAGGCT
Source organism: Okapia johnstoni (assembly GCA_024291935.2). Taxonomy (NCBI): domain Eukaryota; kingdom Metazoa; phylum Chordata; class Mammalia; order Artiodactyla; family Giraffidae; genus Okapia; species Okapia johnstoni. The sequence goes on from CM044327.1 coordinate 6,170,721, forward strand.
CCTCAGTCCGTGGGGATTCTCCAGGTAAGAATGCTGGAGTGGGTTGCCATGCGCTCCTCCAGGGGATCTTCCCAACCCAGGGATCGAGCCCAGGTCTCCTGCACTGTAGGCGGATTCTTTACCATCTGAGCCATCAGGGAAGCCCATAAAATTAATTAAAGGTGTAAAACCTCTTCATAATCAGATAAACAAGGTTTAAAACAAAAATAAAATATTAATTCATGCCCACTGGATTCACAAAAAGATACAACCTAGTGATGACCGGAGCATGGAGGAATGATACTTGTCATTTACGTTTTGTAGGATCTTAGTCTGGTGCAGCCTTTTTGGAGGGAAATACAGAGTAGTGAATTTGCAAATGCTTATATCTTATTCAACAATTCAATATTTGTTATTATACTCCTGAAAATCTAGCCCTCAGTTCCAAGCAGGGACATGACTGAAGTACGTTTGTGTAAGTAGAGTACTGGGGGCAAGTTAGGTAATTTTTATTAGGGAAGTGAAAAAAAGCAAAATAGGTTGATCCTATACTATAGAATAGTTAACTAACATGGCTGATCTTGAAAATTTAACTTTGACTGGAAAAAGTGAAAAAAAACAACTGGTGTAGATGTTTAATTCTGTTATTTTCACCTGTGGTGAAAATCAAATACCATGTTAAATTATATTTTAAAGGGCTTTCCCTGGTAGCTCAGTTAGTAAAGAATCCACCTGCAGTTCAGGAGACCGCGGTTCGATTCCTGGGTTGGGAAGATCCACTGGAGAAGGGATAGGCCCCCCACTCCAGTATTCTCAGCCTTCCCTTGTGGCTCAGCTGGTGAAGTATCCGCCTGCAATGCGGGAGACCTGGGTTCCATCCCTGGGTTGGGAAGATCTCCTGGAGAAGGGAAAGGCTACCCACTCCAGTGTTCTGGCCTGGAGAATTCCATGGACTGTATAGCCTATGGGGTCGCAAAGAGTTGGACACGAGTGAGCGACTTTCACTTTCACTTTAACCTAGACAGTGAACCTAGATAGTGAAGGAGAGGGAAGCCTGGCATGCTGCAGTCCATGGGGTTGCAAAGAGCTGGGCCCGACTAAACGAGTCCATAAAGACCTATTTTATTCTATTATGAATCTCTTTGGAATCCCTTTACAAAACTGAGTAGAATAGTTAGCATTATACCTTAGAGCTTGCTGCATATTAAGTTTTTAACTGTTATGCATTTTGGAATTTAGTGTGGATTATCTCGGTTTATGGCAGTTTTCTTGTACGTCTTCACGATGCCATAAACAAACAACAGATATGGAAAACACTTCTGTCATCATAAACTGGAGAATTGACACCGTCTACCATTCTACTCTGCTAATACCAGCCAGTGTGTTCACTCTGGGAAACTAAAACATACCAAGTCTTAGGTCTAACAGGATTACACTTTATTTTTTGTTGTTGTTTCTGAAGGTAGTGTTGTTGTTGTTCAGTCACTAAGTCATGTTTGACTCTTTGAGACCCATGAGCTGGAAGCGTGCCAGGCTTCCCTGCCCTTCTGGAGTTTGCTGAAACTCATGTCCATTGATTGATTCGGTGATGCTATCCAACCATCTTATCCTCTGTCACCCCCTGCTCCTCCTGCCTTCAATCTTTCCCAGCATCAGGGTCTTTTCCAATGAGTCGTTGGCTCTTTGCATCAGTTGGCCAAAGTATTGGAGCCTCAGGTTCAGCATCAGTACTTCCAGTGAATATTCAGCATTGATTTCATTTGGGTTTGACGGGTTCGATTTCCTTGCAGTCCAAGGTAGACTCTCAAGAGTCTTCTCCAGCATCAAAAGAGACACAGATAAATAGGACAGTATTATGGACTCTATGGGAGAGGGCGAGGGTGGGATGATTTGGGAGAATGACATAGAAGCATGTAAATTATCATATGTGAAACGAATCACCAGTCCAGGTTCAATGCCTGATACAGGGTGCTCGGGGCTGGTGCACTGGGATGACCCGGAGGGATGGGATGGGGAGGGAGGTGGGAGGGGGGTTCTGGAAGGGGAAAACATGTACACCCATGGTGGATTCATGTCAATGTATAGCAAAACAAATGCAATATTGTAAAGTTAAAAAATAGAAAATAAACTAATAAAAAAAATAAATTAAAAAAAAAAAGAATCTTCTCCAGCATCAGAGTTCAACAGCATCAATTCTTTGGCACTCAGCCTTCTTTATGGTCCAGCTATCACACCCATACATGACTACTGGAAAAACCATAGCTTTGATTATATGGACCTTTGTTAGCAAAGTGCTGTCTCTGCTTTTTAAAACACTGTCTAGGTTTGTCATAGCTTTTCTTCCAAGGAGCAAGCATCTTTTAATTTCCTGGCTGCAATCACTGTCCGCAGTGTTTTCGGAGCCCAGGAAAATAAAACCTGCCACTGTTTACGTTTTTTTCCCATGTATTTACCATGAAATGATGGGACCAGATGCCATGATCTTTGCTTTTTGAATGTTGTGTTTTAAGCCAGCTTTTTCACTCTCTTCTTTCACCTTCATCAAGAGGCTCTTTAGTTCTGAAGGTTTAGTTCTGATGGTGTGGTGACTAGTTATTCCTTTTGTAACATATATTATGCACAGCCCAAAATAATCCATTAAGCACTCTGTCCTTTTTCTCTTACTGTTAAACTTTAAATCCAATGCTTTCACAAAATTAATATTTTGCCAACCTGATGTACCAGATGTATCACATACTATGATATTCATTTTCTTTAAAGTCACACTGGGACAATAGCATTGAAACATATATATTGTCATATGTGAAGCGGAACACCATTCCATGTTCTATGCATGGAACAAATGCTCAGGGCTGGAGCACTGGGATGACCCAGAGGGATGGGATGGGGAGGGAGGTGGGAGGAGGGTTCGGGAGGGGGAGCACATGTGAACCCATGGCTGATTCATGTCAATGTATGGCAAAAACTACTACAATATTGTAAAGTAATTAGCCCCCAACTAAAATAAATAAATTTATTAAAAAAAAAAAGTCACACTGGATATTGGTCCATACCTGACTTGAGCTTTTCTCTTTGCATTATTCCTTGTATAGGAGAAATATGGATTAGAAAAGCAGTGTAAAATAAAGATAAGAAGGCTAGAAAATGCTTCCCTAAGTAATTGAAAATGAGTTATGAGTTATCAAAAAGTGATATTGTAGTTCTTAAGTAAAATCTAAATATGATTGGTAACTGTATTCATTTGCTAAGGATTAAAATCTCATTAGATAACAATGGAATATAACCTACAGGATAAAGTTCTTCATAAAGTAGCTAATAGTTTTCTCACAATATAACATAGAAAACTGAGCAATTAGCAGTATGGGGTGGCCAATGGCAAACAGTATTTGATTTTCATAAAATCTGCACAAATTCATATTCTTCCATTTCACACATACAGAAAAGCCTGTTATTTTACTGTATTCAGTCTCCTCTTTGGGGAAATGTGTTTAGGAGTAATAGATTTCATCTTGAGCTCTCTGCTTCTGTTCTATGACATTTATCCACAATAAATTTTAAGTTGCCGGAAAATGCAAGTTATTGATCTTTATCGGTAGATTTATTTACTGTCTGTCACTCTTGAATTTTCAGAAATTTTCCTTATAACATATGTATATTTTGTTTCTAACCTTCCACTATCTTGTGTGGTATTTAATATTCATATGTATCTTCCTTTTTGTTACACTGGAGTTTTAGAATGCTAGCCTGTGGTATGTTCTTCACATACTATAAATTAAAATATTTTTCATCCTTTAAAATACCATGTTATCCATGATCCATCTTTTACTAAAATCAAATCACATCTTATTCTCACCTTAGCATTTAACAGTTGTTCTTTCCTGTGTTACTAGGAAAACATAACTGGTTTTTAAAACATTTTTAGTTGTAATTATAACAATATCCTTCTTCTCCTGATGACTTTTTTTCCTAGGTGGTCTATTTTTATCCTGACATTTTTGTCCATCCTATGAATTTCATCATAGGGAAGAAACAGCAGTTTGTCTTAGAACAGCTCAATTTTGATCTCCAGGTGACAAGCTGATATTTCTTTCCTTTGAAGAAGCTTTTAATATGATGGGTTAAATGTCAAGGAAAAAACTCATCCTATATTGAGCCTTGCTAACCTCATTTTTCTTAATATTAATGACATATTGAGATTTGATTTCTATAAAATAAGGTTTTGTTTTTTTAACAGAGGTAAAGGTTTTTTTCAAAAGAATGCATTTATTTAGGTATCTTGTCAGTTCAGTTCAGTCGCTCAGTCATGTCTGACTCTTTGCGACCCCATGGACTGCAACACGCCAGGCCTCCCTGTCCATCACCAACTCCCGGAGTCCACCCAAACCCATGTCCATCGAGTTGGTGATGCCCTCCAACCATCTCATCCTCTGTCGTCCCTTTCTCTTCCTGCCTTCAATCTTTCCCTGCATCAGGGTCTTTTCAAATGAGTCAGCTCTTCTCATCAGGTGGCCAAAGTATTGGAATTTCAGCATCAATATCAGTCCTTCCAATGAACACCCAGGACTGATCTCCTTTAGGATGGACTGGTTGGATCTCCTTACAGTCCAAGGGACTCTCAAGAGTCTTCTCCAACACCACAGTTCAAAGGCATCAGTTCTTCGGCACTCAGCTTTCTTTATAGTCCAACTCTCACATCCATACATGACCACTGGAAAAACCATAGCCTTGACTAGATGGGTATGTTGATATAAATCATAGTGTAATGGCAACATATTTTTATTTTTAAATATGAAATAAGTCATCAACTTAACAGTTATTCACTCATCTTTAGTCATTTAACTGAGGTCCTAGCTGTGCTTGTGTGCTCAGTCGTGTTTGACTCTTTGTGACCCCATTGTCCGTAGCCTGCCAGGCTCCTCTGCCCATGGAATTTTCCAGGCAAGAATACTGGGGCAGATTGCCAGTTTCTACTCCAAGGGATCTTCCCAACCCAGGAAGTGAACCCATGTCTTCTACATCTCCTGCATTGGCAGGTGGATTCTTAACACTGTGCTGTCTGGAAAGTCCTTTAAAGTTATTCACTCATCTTTACTCATCTCCCCAAGGTCCTAGATGCAACATTAGTTTAAACAATAAAACTTGGGATCTCTAGACTAAAAATTCTGTGATAGACTTTTATTCATTTTTAGCTGTAAATATGGTCTGTTATGAAAACCATGAAGGAGAGAAAAGACTAATGGAGCTAGCAAAAGAAATATCTTTTAGATTAAAGGAAATTATAAAAAGGATATTTCTAAAAATAATTTTAAAATGTTACAGGCTCCGTCAATAGACCGCACACAATGATGCTTTGGAAACACAAATATTCTTTAATATTTATTGATAAAATACATTATATTACTTGTTTACTGTTTACCTAAGGCCATTCATTATACAGCAGAAGCTAAACTTATTAAGCTACTTACCAAGCCTGAAAACACATTTCTTTTCATAGCTTTACAGCAGAGAGGATATGAAACAAGGCACTTTAAGAGAAGTGACGTGACTCTCATATAACTTTAAAACGAGGAAGAAACATGAGGTTTCTAGCCTACTGTACACATCTACAATTACAATAGTCAATCCTTATCATTTGTGCACACATACACAGACACACACATACATGCACACACACACAGATGCGCATGAACTCATTTAAAAGATCTGTCCTGCACTTTTGTCAATGATAGCCACAAGCCACGTGGAGATATCTAAGCTTACATTTAATCTAATGTTGATAAAAAGTTCACTTCCAGGTTTGCACTGTTTACGTTTTCAAGTGCTCTGAAGCTGTCTGTGGCTGTTGGCTACCAGGGTGAACAGCACAGGTTGGAAACATTCCTATCATTGCAGAGCATTCCCTTGGGAACCGCTGCTAATCGATTTCCCAGTGTGGAAGGAGGGGTCTTGAATACCTTGGATTCTTTCATGATGTGATCTAGTATCGAGTGCACTCAGTCTTTAGTTTCTAGGCATGCATTTTGCTCCACTTGCAGCGAGCTGTGACGTGCGTCCTTTTCACAAAATTCAAATTTAAAAACATCCTCACCACTGCTTGCTATCAAGTTTGTCTTTTACAGTGTTCAGTTCAGTTCAGTCGCTCAGTCGTGTCTAACTCCTTGCAACCCCATGGACCGCAGCACACCAGGCCTCCCTGTCCATCACCAACTCCCAGAGTTTACCCAAACTCATGTCCATCAAGTCAGTGATGCCATCTAACCATCTCATCCTCTGTCATCCCCTTCTCCTCTCACCTTCAGTCTTTCCCAGCATCAGGGTCTTTTCCAGTGAGTCAGTTCTTCACATCAGGTGGCCAAAGTATTGGAGTTTCAGCTTCAGCATCAGTCCTTCCAATGAATATTCAGGACTGATTTCCTTTAGGATGGACTGGTTGGATCTGTTTGCAGTCCAAGGGACTCTCAAGAGTCTTCTCCAACACCACAGTTCAAAAGCATCAATTTTCAGCACTCAGCTTTCTTTATGGTCCAACTCTCACATCCGTATATAACTACTGGAAAAACCATAGCTTTGACGGCAAAGTAATGTCACCTGTGAAATAACTGGACAGCTTGCTCACCAATCCCACTATAGAGCAAAAGAAGTACATTTTCTTAGGGGAAATGAAGAGTAAGTATTTATGTTTGGTTACTCAGTTCTGGAATTAAATTTTTTTAAAAAAATCATTTACCTTGATGTATTTCAAGATAAATTTAAAAAGTGTGTTGCCTCTATTGAAACTTTTCTCTTTGAGTCATTTTTCTTCAGAATATTTTGCTTTGTAATTTTACCAGATTTCTGACATTCTGAACAATGCCTTGAAGGAATTATCTTTTACAGATCTGAAAAATTCTTGGTGACTAAGACCATGGAAATTTCAAGCCATAGAATAGTAATTATATTAAAACACAAGAGGCAAAATTTACAAGGCCAGCGAGGTATAGTAGGTGTTATTTAAAAATGATTAGATGCTTTAACCAAAAGTTGTTTTATATAAAGTTAATTCTATCAAAATAAGTGACTTTATCCCTGTTGCTGTAGTTTAGTCACTAAGTTGTTTCCAACTCCTTGCAACCCTATGGACTGTGGCCAGCCTGTCTCCTTGTCCATGAGGTTCTCCAGGCCAGAATACCGGAGTGAGTTGCCGTTTCCTCCTCCAGAGGATCTTCCCGACCCAGGGATCAAACCCGTGTCTCCCATGTATTGGCAGGTGGATTCTTTACTGTTGAGCCATGTGGGAAGCTCGTTATCCTTGTTATGGAGAAGTTAAACCGAAGTTCAAAGAGGTACCGAAATTCACAGAGGGAGTGGTTGCAGAGCAAAGATCCAAGCTTACATCCACCGAACCTCCAATTCTTGTGCTGTCAAGTATGCAACACTGATGTCCTAGTAAACCGGGGTAAAAAAGTAAAAAAGTTAAAAAAAAAAAAAAGACAACCCCCCTGTGCTTCTCTGTGATGTAAACACTCCCACTGTGGCCACGGTTAGACTGTCATTGGTGTTAAACCTCACAAAACTCCCCAGTATTTTGTTATCCTCTCTTTGGATCTATCCCGAGCCACTCCACCACGCCCCTACCACTCTGCCTCTTTAATAAACAGAGAAACTTTGAATGACAAAAGTAAGTGAACAGTTCTCCTAAAGATAAGAACGTTACAGAAGTATGGACTATCGCCCTTCTCTGCCCCTGAATTTTATTATGCTGTCTTGTCAATTAGAGAGAGCTAGCTTAGCTTTTTTATCCAAGTATGATTATTTTTGAAGACAGTGAAATACTTCACTGTAATTCTCTTTCCTTTGAATGTTGTTGCATGATATAGATCCTAAAAGTTCTAGCAGATTATCATTCCTACTGGATATTCAATTGGGTTCTCTTCTTTTCTCTCAACAACCTTGTGGCAGGATGGTGTCTGACCACAGGTAAATAATTCTGTTGAATAATTGAGTAAAACATGAAAAGTCCTATGCAGATAGTGAAATCCCATAAACTCGATGCTAAGACTTTATTCTCATCTTTTCTGGAGGAGAATCATCAAGACTCAAGTGACTATATTATCTAATAAAAATCGTAAAGAATAGAATATTATTAAGTATAAGTGTTAAATGGGCTGTTTTATTTTTTACAGATTATCTCCAAATTATAATTACAAATAATCAGTATAAAATTACAAGTAGGCTGACTTGTTCAATTACGTGCATGCCTATCTCAAGCGGGCCGATTCTCTGCACCCAATGCGGAAGCCATATTGTGTGCTCAGATTCCCAGCCATGTCCACCTCTCTGTGACCCCCTGGACTGCAGCCCGCCAGGCTCCTCTGTCCATGGGATGCTGCAGGCAAGAACACCGGAGCGGGTTGCCATTTCCTTCTCCAAGGGATCTTCCCAACCCAGCGATCAAACCTGGGTCCCTTGTGTCTTCTGCACTGGCAGGCAGATTCTTTACCGCTGAACCGCCTGGGAAGCCCTGAAACCATGTCACCCTCATTCTGATACACTTGCCCAGAATAGAGAGAGTTTTCATTGAAAACCTTTCAAAACATTTCAGACCATGTGGTCTCCACATGCTCCAACTTCACACACAAAAACGGCTCTGGACATTGCCCAAAAGGCAGTTTCCTGGGCCCTATTTCCTCTTCACAACTTGATGAGATGTTTCAGTTAATGCACAACTGCACCATCTTGTTAAACAAGGGCATACTATATTTCTCAATAGAAAAATAAGGCGTTAAACAGAGATTTTTGGGCAAAAGAAACTGGGAGGTAAACTGAAAAAAAGGTGGTTCTGAACAATTAGAACTGTTCTATATGAAATAATGAAATAATGAGCAAAGACTTCTACTGTTTGGTTAGATAAGGAAGTCCATGTTGGATGAGTGGGGTTATCACCACGAAGGACTTGGAGCTGGAGCTTATTAGATCAGTTTTCTGCTTCTGTGCCCAGTTAGGTACTGTTCTCAGGAGTCGCATGTTGATTATGGGACATGACAGTAACACAAAGTGTATATTGGCATGGTCCTGACACTTGTAGGTTGCTTAAATTCAGGGTCAGTTATGTTATCATACAAGGACCAGTAAGGTAAAAATAGAACACTTGCCAGAGAAACTGACTTGTGGAAAATGATTAAAACATACTTTAATAAAGCTGAAAACTGCACTCATATTTTCTCCACCCATCCTCCTTAACACCCCACGATACATTCACAAACTCAATTTTTTGCTTCAAAGGAGGAGGTAGCTAGCACAGTTGGGAGCTGTTATCCATCTTGATGAGTCTATATTCATTCCCACTCATCACCCCCATAACTGTGGGAGTCTTGTGCATTGATTCCTTCATTTATTGTGGCAGAATCTTTTCAGATCCTTCCTTGGGTTTACTAGTTTGCAATTCCTGAGGATAACATTATGTACTTATGTATTTTTGTAAAGTGGGCAATATGCCTGCATTTGCTCAGACATACGGGATCTCACCGTTCCTCAGTGAGTCTTTAAATATAATAGGTAAAGACACTGAAATTCTGTCAGTAGCTCCTGAGTGCTCCAGGGTCAATTTCATCAGGTCTTGGGCACTTGAACGCGTGTGGCTTGACTGAGCAGTCTCTCACCTGGTGAACTGCGGTTTACAGTCGCTGTGCCGTCGACGTGGAAATTTATGTGAGAGCTGTGATCACACTTAATGCCTTTTGGGAAGAGGAAAGAAAATACAGTTTAAAGTCTGATGTTTTGGATTGCCTCTTTCAGTTCTTGAAAAATGTTGCTAATTTCCTTTGAAGGAAATTTTGTCTGCTTATGCCTGGCCAGCTCTGTACCATGGGAAGTGGTGGAGAATAGTAAAACTAAGTGCAAGACCATGGAGCTAAGGGTCCTGGGTTCAGAACCTCAGCTTTGCTACTTACTGTTTTTTCTTTTTTCTTTTTAAGTTAGTTTATTTACCTATTTTTTAACTTTACAATATTGTATTTGTTTTGCCATACATTGACATGAATCCACCATGTACTTATTGTTTTTTCAAGAATGTTATGTTTCTGAAAATGGAGCCACAGTGGGAACTACCTCATATCCACTTCATAGGGTAATTACAAGGATTAAAGGGGTTAATGTATAGATCACTTAAAACTGTACACGGCACCTGATGGTCACAAGGAGTATTAATTCTCATTTATATATGTAACATTTATATATATTGTGTATCAGGCTATCTATCTTGCCACATACACCATTATATTTTCTGTATACACGCATATGCGTGTGTGTGTACGTGTGTGCACGCACACTTGTATGTGCTCAGTCATGTCCGACTCTCTGTGGCTCTTTGGACTGTACCCCGCCAGGCTCCTTTATCCATGGGATTCTCCAGGCAAGAATAGTGTCTCCTGCATTGCAGGCCGATTCTTTACCTGCTGAGCCATTGGGGAAGCCCACATGCATGCATATATTCATACAAACATGGCATGTTATTTTCCTTGTATGTTTATGCTTATTCTATACATACACACATGCAAGTAGATGTTTAAATGATAAAATATTTTAAAGTTATGAGTATGACTCACACAAATAGAAAAAGAGAATACATGTCAGATATTTTATCTGATATATCAATTAATGAGGGACCAAGATGTTAAAACTAATTCAAAGGAGGATTCAAAACATATGCACTGCCAAGTTTATTTCCTGCAGTGAATCTGTTTCAATCACTGTCATATTCTGTTTAATCATGTACTAATACTTCTATCTACAAAATTACCTGCTCTCCATTTTTTTCCTCTAATCATTAAGATCTTTTGTTTTGTTTCTCTGTGCTAAGATTGGTGTTTTTGAAAGACATTTACTTTTTCTGCATTTTTTCCTAAATTTCACATATAAAATCCTTGTTGCTACTCCTGTACTCTTAGAATATATACAAACACTAAATGTCTTCTTGTAGTTTGTCTTTTGGTTTGTGTACAGAGTACACCCTACAAATTTGTCAAATAAACCCCTTCATCACAAATCCAATGGCTATTTCCACTTAGCTTTCGAATTTTCTCTTTATCCACTGTCTTCTTGAATCTCTATGCAAAATCTCTATCACTAATAGAGACAAAGGTGTCTCTTTTGCTTCTTACTCTCCTTTTCTAGTGATATTTGAAAGCTATCTCACCACGAGTTTTATTGCTCATTATCATTGCTTTATGTATTCCTATAATTCTTTTGTGAATATGATTAAGTATCTTCTTTTCTCATTATTGTTCCTGGTACAGCATCTAAAATCTGCATCAGCTGATTGCTTTCTTCATCACTGCAATTTAGAATCCCTCTTGACTACATTCATCCCTCACTGAAATTAGCTCAAAGTCCCCTTCTTGGATTAATGACTCCTCCTCACCCTGCGCTATGCTCTCCTTTTTTTGAGAGATAAATAGATAAGTAGCCCATTCCATTATCACCAGATCATGAGTATAGATGATAATGCTGGAGGTTATTTAGAATTGATCCCCTGTGTTCCAGATGGAAGGGTGGATTCAGAAACTTTCCCAGACTGAGGGTTATCTCTTCAGAAGGAGATTTGGGGACATCTTTTGTGAATACAGTTATTTCTATGCTGTGGTGCTGAGTTACTAAAAATGAAGGTTCAATTTACAGCTACAAATTCAAGTAAGTTTAAATCACATTACTGCCAATTATCTTTTGCCCATACGTGCCGAAGGGGAATATTAACCAGTAAATTAGCATGTTGAATGTCTCATCCAAATACAAATCAAATTCAAGCAAGATGTCCTTACAAGGAGAAAGCAACAAAGCACCTATCCTTAACTAACTTTGTAGGACAAGAGATTGAATGAGGTCCCAGTTTTTAGACACAATGTAATTCACCTTTCAAATAATTTTTTTGTTATTTCCTGGTAGAATTTAACTGTGTGCTAAGTGGAGAATGTTTCCAGAGTTAACACATAAAGTTTTATCTTTTCTACTTATTTACATATCTGTCTTGTAACCAATTGTAACTTTACTTGTGGCTACTAAATAAGTGGGTTTCCTTTTGCAGGGGGAGTGTCTCATACTGAAATTGGATGGTAAACAAAAACAGTTCAGAGAGAAGCATGATATATCTGCAGTGCATTGATCAGTGATACAAAACATTCTTAGAGCTGCTTATTACCACTCTTATCTACACTTTCCTTCCTTCCTGAAATAGCCAACACCCCCTATTTACATTTTGTTGTTTTAGGAGCAACTGAACTGTGTCACCTTCTGCCGGAAATTTTCTCTAACTCTCTCCGTTTGGTTTGGCAGATCCCTCTGTTCACATCACCCTGCCCATGCTGGGTTTATCATTGCCCACAGAACCTAGAATGACTTGTCTATGGATTGGTCAGCTGGGCTGTGCTGGGTTGTGAAGTTCTTTGTAGACAGGATCACTCTTGGTTGCACCTGCATGCTTGCTGACTGACACTGCCCTTAGTATTATTGTGCTCAAAATAACATCAGCAAAAGCAAACATCAAACAAAAATAGTATTGGGTATGTGATGAAGAGTTTTAACAAGCTCATAGGTCTTATGCAACACAGAAAACAAAAGAGAACAAGAAAAAAGTAACAGTACATATGAAACAAAGAAGAGACAGGCAAGAATAATTACAGTAAATGAATCTGCTAAATTCTGTGTGAACTATTACAGATTTGATGGGTATTTGTAGCTAGAAGTTTAAAGATGTGATACATTATCTGTTTTTAAAATTTTTATTGGAGTATAGTTGATTTAAAATGTGTTAGTTTCTGCTGTACAGCAAAGTGAGTCAGTTATACATATATCCACTTTTTAAAAATTCCTTTCCTATATAGGTCATCTGGTTGTTCAGTTGCTCAGTCACGTCCGACTCTCTGCAATCCCATGGACTGAAACATGCCAGGCTTCCCTGTCCTTCACTATCTCCCAGAGTTTACTCAAACTCATATCCATTGAGTTGGTGTTGCCATCCAACCATCTCACAGAGGTCACAACAGAGTATTGAGTAAAGTTCCCTGTGCTATACAGGAGGTCCTTTTTAGTTGTCTGCTTTGTATACAGTTGTGTGTATATGTCAATCTCAATCACCCAACTTACCTCTCCCCACTCTTTTTTCCCCAGTAACCGTAAGTTTGTTTTCCCCATCTGTGACTCTATTTCTGTTTTTAAAGTAAAATTTAGGTAGGAGGGGCTCTATGAAGAGATGACACCAACAGCATCTCAGTGATGGCTTGCACCGCCCCCGTGTACGCCACTTTCCGGTAGCGATCAGCGTGGTGGCGCTGGCGGGGGGAAACTTGGAGGCAGAATGTGGTCTCCTGATGATGGTCTGATGGAGAGCTCACTTTTCCACTTGAAGTATCACATTTCTGAGAGAAGATCTGTGTAAGTCCTTCACAGAGAGAGCCTGAGGGGCACCTGGTTTTCTGGGGTCGCTTAGAGCAAGGGGTGAAGGGATGGACAGATTCAGTCACGGAGCTCAGGGAAGGAAGACACATGGGTTCGTCTGTACCATTTTTCTAGATTCTCCATATGTGCATTAGTATATGATGTTTGTTTTTCTCTCTGTCTCATTTCACTCTGTATGACAGTCTCTAGGTCCATCCACATCTGTGCAATTGGCACACCATACCCTACTAGGTATAAAACAGATGACAATGAGGGCCTGTTTGATAGCACAGGGAATTCTACTCTGCGCTCTGTGGTGACTTAAATGGTAAGGGAATCCAGAAAAGAGGGGATATATGTGTACGTATAGCTGATTCACTCTGCTGTACAGCAGAAACCAACACAACACTGTGAAACAACTATACTTCAATAAATTTTTTTCAAAAAATTCCTGTACCTTAGTGAATAATTAGAGCTTCCCAGTGGCGCTTAGCATTAACGAACCTGCCTGCCAGTAAAGGAGCCGTAAATGATGTGGATTGGATTCCTGTGTCGGGAAAGATCCCCTGGAGGAGGAAATGGCAACCCACTCCAGTAGTCTTGCCTGGAGAATTGGATGGACAGTGGAGCCTGGCGGGCTCCAGGCCATGGGGTTGCAAAGAGTCCGACACGACAGAAGCGAATTAGTGCACACACACAGTGAATTATTCAAGGGGAAACATGTTGTTCATTAATTTACCAGGAAATTTTAAAGCTAACAAAAGACATGTTCCCTGAAAAAAAAAAAAGTCTTTATTCAAATCCTTCAAGTTCACAGGGCCAGGGAATACAGACGCGCTGCTTGGCCAGATCCTTCTGGTTGCTGTAGGGGTGGCCGTCTGTCCATGTGAGGCCCTGACTGACGATTCTCCTGCGGGTCAGGACTCTTCGACAGTCACCTTTCACAGTGACAAGGCTTATGATTTTGCTCGCACTTCCCCTGTTTCTCCCTTGAATTCTTTTAGACTTCAAGGCGTTTAATCCAATACCGGTGACTTGTCTTTCATCCAGTTTACCAGTTTGAACTCTTCCCTCTGCCACTGTGAATGGTCAGTTTTAGTGACAGAATGATTATAAAATGACCCTTAAAAATTGGAACCACAACCATAAAGGAAGTGAGTGAAGCTCACTGAGAACAAGAGTTCTTGGGAAAGAAAAACAAACTGCACCAGGAAAGCAAGCAAACAAATAGAATCCTGGAGAAAACAAAATAAATGGCCAAGTAACAATGCAAGTAAAACCAGGATGAAATTCAAAAGCTAGATACAACTCTAGTGTTTGGGCCTACTTTGAAAATGTGGGAAATTGCCATTGATATTCAGGAGAGAAGCATTTCTGAGAACAGTGGGAGTCAAACCTGAAAGGAATGGTAAGGATTTAATAAGTTTACCAAGAATATCATAGTGATGTTTAAAGGACTGCATCAATTTGAAATAGCTTACCTGTGAAGAGATGTTTACAGAAAGGCTTCAAGGAATTTATTCTGGAATATAAGACAATTATAGAACAATATGACGCTACCCTTGATTAAGTCAAAAACTGTGTTTCACGGAGTATTTTATGTTTGTTTGAAAATAATTTTTAACAAGATGCATAGCCATAAAACATTCACGTTTCAGGTGTACATTATTGGTTTCTGGAGTGAAATAAGGATGGCAGCCTTTAAAAAAAATTCATATCCTGATTGTAGCAGAGATTCTTTCTTTTAATTAAAGAGCTCACCAGACACTTTTAAAAACCATCCCCTAACTAGGTCCCTCGTGTCTCGGAATTGCTTGTACTATGAGTGAGGGGAATCCTTTAATACAAGCTTATTAGACAACCGAGCGGCTTGGAGGTTCCCCACTAGACCTTTCAATGAGGCTTAATCAACCAAGTAAGACCCTGATGAGGCTGGCAATTAGACTTACTGTATTTTTTAAACTGAGTTGCTGAGTTTCAAAATGTTAAAATGCTATTTCAACAGGGTGATGACAAAGTCAGAGGTGCTGTTGTGACCACAAATCAGAATCTGTATCTGACCTCATCCTCGCAGCTCATTACAGTGCGTTGTTGAATTAACAAGGATTAATCTGCCTTTAAATTGTCTCTTGGAATTTAGTCTGATTCCGTATAACCATGTGAATGGGAAAACTAGTTGGGATTACTTATATAGTTATTACACGGAGAGCAGTTAAACTCAGTTTTTTAACTTTCTATATGTCTGAACTGGATTATCATTTTTCTTTTAGTTCTCTCTTATAAAAATGTATAATTTACATGTGCATGCATGCACACTCAGTCACTTAAGTCATGTTTGACTCTTTGCGACCCTATGGACTATAGCTGGCCAGGTTCCTCTGTCTATGGGATTCTCCAGGCAAGAATACTGGAGTGGCTTGTCATGCCCTCCTCCAGGAGACCTTCTCAACCGAGGGATCGAACTCATGTCTCTATCTCCTGCATTGCAGATGGTTTCTTTACTGCTGAGCCACAGGAGAAGCCCCATAATTTACATGTATATGTATATAAATGTGTAAGTTGAAATACCTATATTCATGATGAATACTATATGAACAAAAAAAACAATTCAAAATCTATCAAATATATTATTAAAGATAGCTTCTCTCTTCATTCATTAGGGTTTGTTTTTTTTATATGCACACACTGCTAGACTTGTTTATTTTGAATTAATTTTTGGCTGCCCTGGGTCTTCACTGCTGCATGCAGGCTTTCTCTAGTTGCAGAGAGAGGGGTCTACCTTCTAGTTGTGGTCCACAGGCTTCTCACTGTGGTGACTTCTCTTGTTGTGGAGCACAGGCTTCAGTAGTTGCGGCTCAAGGGCCGCAGGCTTCAGTAGCTATGGCAGACGGGCTCAGTAGTTATGTCTTGCGAGCTCAGAGCACAGGCCCAATAGTTGTGGCCATGGGCGTTGTTGCTCCGTGGCATGTGGCATCTTCCTGGACCAGGGATCGAACCCATGTTCCCTGAATTGGCAGGTGAATTCTTATCCACTGTGCTACCAGGGAAGTCCATTCATTAGGTTTGTAAGTGGAAAGAGTAAGGGCAAATACAAATTAAATAAGAGACTTGATTCTCTCTGCTGAAAGTAAAAGACTTTCTCCTTTACCTTTTCTTAAAGCATTTACTTTAGGAAACTTGTAATTAAGATTTTTCTCTATCTCTTTAAGATGTATGCAAATATTTTTAAAAGTTAAATAAGCCTCTGGCTACATTTATCACCCAGGTTTATCTTTATCAAGGTCCTGGGACTATCTCTTTTAGTTCAGTTCAGTCGCTCAGTCGTGTCTGACTCTTTGGGACCCCAAGGACTGAAGCACGCCAGGCCTCCCTGTCCATCACCAAACCCTGGAGTTTACCCAAACCCATGTCCATTGAGTCGGTGATGCCATCCAGCCATCTCATCCTCTGACGTCCCCTTTTCCTCTTGCCCCCAATCTTCTCCAGAATCAGGGTCTTTTCAAATGAATCAGCTCTTCGCATGAGGTGGCCAAAGTATTGGCGTTTCAGCTTCAACATCAGTCCTTCCAATGAACACCCAGGACTGATCTCCTTTAGGATGGACTGGTTGGATCTTCTTGAAGTCCAAAGGACTCTCAAGAGTCTTCTTCAAAACCATAGTTCAAAAGCATCAATTCTGTGCTCAGCTTTCTTTATAGTCCAACTCAAAACCATAGCTTTGACTAGATGGACCTTTGTTGGGAAATAATGTCTCTGCTTTTTAATATGCTGTCTAGGTTGGTCATAACTTACCTTCCAAGGAGTAAGCATCTTTTAATTTCATGGCTGCAGTCACCATCTGCAGTGATTTTGGAGCCCCAAAAAAATATCTCCCACTGTTTCCACTGTTTTCCCATCTATTTCCCATGAAGTGATGGGACCAGATGCTATGATCTTGGTTTTCTGAATGTTGAGCTTTAAGCCAACTTCTTCATTCTCCTCTTTCATTATCTCTTTAAAATGTAATTATTAGAAAGCACCTCTAATTCTCAGTATCTGTGGGAAGGTGAAAGTCTGCTTTGTCAGTTTCCTCCCTGCAAACCACAAAGCTCTCCCTTTCATAAAGATATTATTTATTTTTTCTTTTTATTATTGTTCAGTCACTCAGTTGTGTCCAACCTGAGTCCATGCAGACCCCATGAACTGCAGCACACCAGATCTCCCTGTCCTTCACTATCTTCCAGAGTTTACCCAAACTCATATCCATTGAGTCTGTGATGCCATCCAACCAGCTCATCCTCTGTCATCCCCTTCTCCTCCCACCTTCAATCTTTCCCAGCATCAGGGTCTTTTCAAATGAGTCAGCTCTTCGCATCAGGTGGCCAAAGTATTGGAGCTTCACCTTCAGCATCAGTCATTCCAAAGAATATTCAGGGTTGATTTCCTTCCAGAATAGACTGCTTTGATCTCCTTGCAGTCCAAGGGACTCTCAAGAGTCTTCTCTAGCACCACAAGTTGAAAGCATCAATTCTTCTACCCTCAGCTTTCTTTATGGTCCAATGCTTACATCATACATGACTATGGGAAAAACCATAGCTTTGACTGTGCGTATGTTTGTCAGCAAAGTGAACACAGATGGCTACCCCAACTATTTGTGGGTGGGTGAACTCCGTGTGTGAACTGTATGTGGCATATGATGCTGTCAAGTCCTCTTACATGAGGACTAGTTGTTGATCTTAAGAACATGTGTGCAATGGGCTCTATCTGCTTGGCTCTGTGAGAGGTGAGATTTCCTTTTGTTTTTGTACTCTTTTGCTGGATTCTGTGCCAGGCACATCACATTCTGGTTTATTGCTTACTCAATAATAAAACTGGTTTCTTTCTCTTCTACTTTAGTGGAAAATTTTCTGAGTTACGGGAAGATTTTGTGTTTTATTTCTATTTCTTCAACGCAAACAATAGGCACCACTCTGATTCTCAATGGAGAAAGAAGATTACCTGAAGCATGGGAGAGCTAACAGATACACCCAAATAACTGGGAAGTCTGAACTGAAAACCGGGTTATAAGTGTCCTAACTTGACATGTAAAGTGGGAAAGTAGCTAGAGGCAGAGATGGTTTCCCAACACATTGGACAACCCTGTCCTTCATCTCTATGGCTTTCCTGCAAATTGGTCATTTTCTTTGGCCTATTTTTTTATTGGGTTCTTTTTCTTTTTCTTGTCAGTTTAAAGAGATTCTTTAAATATATTAAATGCTTACCCCTTTTTTCCTGACATAGATTACATGTATGTTCTTACGATCTGTGCTTTCTTTCATTGAATTTTGTTGTACAGAAGTGACAATCTTTTATATTAAATTTTTTCAATTTTGTTTTATATAAAAATTCATTTTTAATCTTGAAATGATAAGACACTCTTACATATTTTATTCCAAAAAAATCCATCCATTTATTTTTGTATGTGGTTTGAAGTAAGGATCTAATGTCATTTTGTTCATTTTCTACACGAAAAGTCAACTGTCCAGAACAAATGATTGAAAAGGCTTTCTGTCCCCACTGATCTGCAATGATAATTATATCTTATGTCAAGTTTCCAAAACTGTGGGACTCCAGGCCCAAGCATTCCTGAATCCCACTTCTCTGCTTGTCTGTTCTTGCACAAATTCACACTATTTTATTTATTATTATTTCATAATAACATTCTTAGGTATCACTGTTGTTTTTCTTTAAGTATTTTGGTCATTTTTGGACACTGAAATTTTTATGTACACTTTAGAATCCATTTGTTAAGTTTCTCCTAAGCAATAGTAGAAAAATACAAATTTCTTGTTTTAGCATTGACGGGAGTTGTTTTGGCCTTAGAGATTTTGGCCGAATTGACATTTTTCCAATATTGAGTCTTCAATTCATGTACCTACTCTTGTTTTAAAAATTCCATGAAGAGACTACACATCTTTGCTAGAGTTTTTCTTTGCTAGATAAATGATAGTTTTATTTGTCGTTGTAAAGTTGAGTTTTTAAGGATTTATTATTGCTGTTGTTGCTATTTTGCAGGGAAACAATAGGTTTTTCACAGTGTTCTTGTCATCAGACTTGCTGAATTTGCCTTTTTGTTCAAACGCTTGTAAATACGTTTAGATTTTCCACTTACACAATTATAACACATGTAAATAGTGAGTTTCCTTTTTCGTTTCCAACATTTACGGTTTTATTTCTTTTCCTGTTTTTTTATGTCACTGTTTATAAACTACAGTAGTAAGTGTTCTCAGATGTCCCTGACTTTTAAAGGAAAGGTCTCTAATGTTTTGCCAGTATGTGTCATGCTTGGTCAACGTTTTAGAAAGTTACCATCATCACCTTAGGTACTATCCATCTGTTTCTATTATGCTAATAATTTTCTTTTTAAAGTTGTTTAGAGAGTTTGAATTTTATCCTAGATTTTTATATAGCTATTGATTTTTTATCAGCTTTTGTAGATTTTTATGTATCCTCTTATATTTTTATATTTATGTATATTTACATAAAATGTATAAAATATTTATGTGAAATATTTATATACTTCGATAAGTGGTTATATTGGTTTGTGCTGGCTGTCATTTAAAAGTGAAGTGAAGTTGCTCAGTCGCGTCCAACTCTTTAGGACCCCATGCACTGTAGCCTACCAGGCTCCTCTGTCCATGGAATTTTCCAGACAAGAGCACTATAGTGGGTTGCCATTTCCTTCTCCAGGGGATCCTCCCGACCCAGGGATCGAACCCGGGTCTCCCGCATTGCAGGCAGATGCTTTACCATCTGAGCCACCAGGGAAGTCATTTTAAAAAATACCACTAACTCAGCGGCTTAAACAATATAATTCTTTTTTTTTTTTTTTTCTGATAGTCCAGGAGGCTGGAAGTCTAAGATATTGGCTGGGGTATTTTCTCCGAGGCCTCTTTCCTTGGCTTGCAGATGGCCAAGCTTCCATGTCACTCATGCCTGATGTTGATGGCACAGGGTCAGGTCCCTTGCTGGATTCAGTTCTATCTGCTGCTGCTGCTGCTGCTAAGTCGCGTCAGTCCTGTCCGACTCTGTGCGACCCCATAGACGGCAGCCCACCAGGCTCCTCCGTTCCTGGGATTCTCCAGGCAAGAACACTGGAGTGGACTGCCATTTCCTTCTCCAGTGCATGAAAGTGAAAAGTGAAAGTGAAGTCGCTCAGTCGTGTCCGACTCTTCGCGACCCCCTGGACTGTAGCCTGCCAGGCTCCTCCGTCCATGGGGTTTCCCAGGCAAGAGTACTGGAGTGGGGTGCCATTGCCTTCTCCCTCAGTTCTATCTATTCTCCTGGAAAAACCGTCCCGGGATGTCTGGGTACCTTTGCATCTCTGAAAGTTCACAGCTTACAGGTTCTTATGTAGGGAACTTACTGTAACCTCTTTCAGGTAGAGACCAGGAGGTGCGCGCTGCTGTCTGTGACTGCTGCGCTGAGCCCCCGGGGACAGCTGCATCAGGCCTGGGGACTCTGGGGACTCTGGGGACTCTTCCTTTGCTGGCTGTTGTCTCATGGGTCCAATGGACAAAAGCCCTGTAAGGGTTTCCGATCTAGGTGCTTTGGGGGCCTATTCCTCAGGCGGAAGTCTTACAATTTGGGGTCTAAACCCTTCATTCCTCAGGGAGAAGCTGGGATTTGTGGGTTCCCTCCTGATGGTTTGCTCCTGCGCTGGGGATATGCGGGGGGCGAGAGTGTGTCTCACCTTCCTTACCCAATGTGGGTTTTTCCTTGCTCACCTGGTGTGTGGGAATTGCTCAGCTAGCTCCCAGATTTCTTTCAGGGGAATTGTTATGTGTGTAGGTGTGGGTTCAATGTATCTGTGGGAGGAAGTGAGTTCAGGGAACTCCTGAGTTGCCATCTTGAACAAGAACCATTCCCTTTCCATTTTAAAAAATTTTATCTTATCTGCCATGGAATAAGATAAAGTTTTAAAATGGAAGGAGAATGGTACTGGTTCAACATGGTATCACAGGAGGCTCCTGAACTAGAATATTACTCGGCCCTAAAAAGAAATGAAGTTAGGTCATTTGTAGAGATGTGGGTGGACCTCGAGTTTGTCATACAGAGTGAAGTAAGTCAGAAAGAGACCTAGAGGGATGGGATGGGGGGCTGTGGGAGAAAGGTCCAGGAGGGAGGGGACATATGTATGCGCATAGCTGACTCACTTTGTCGTAGGGCAGAAACTAACACAGCATTATAAAGCAACTCTACCCGACTTTAAAAAAAACTATCTTAGCCTTTCATTAGATTTTCTTATTTTAACTTCTGTACTTATTACACTCTCATATTTCCATATCTGTTTTAACTTTCTGTTAAATTCTCAGTAATTTTTTCAGATTAATATGCAAACATCAATTTTTTTAGCTTTAATTGACTCCTTAGCTGTTTAATTAATTTTTTTCATTTCTTCTATAAGTATTTTTAAAATTTACTTATTTTTTACTTGAAGGATAATTGCTTTACAGAATTTTGTTGTATTCTGTCAAGCCTCAACTAATTTTTGACTACAATTACTATTTTTCAATACTCAAGCTTCTGTTTTCTTTAAATATGCCTTTTTATAGTCTGTTGATCTGAACTTTCTATGTTTCTGATGAATACTTTTATTTCTTAGTCATTTGAACTCACTGTATTGTTCATATCTGATAGTTCTACGATCAAGTTTGTAGTTCTTGAGTATTTCCTCCTGCTTCCTGTTGTGTTTGCTGGCTTACACTAATATTGGGCTGGTTTCTAGTATATTTGTAAGATTTGGGAATTTGGGAGAAAAGCTTTAGTGAGAGTTTATTTGCAGTAAAACTTTAGGGCCATATGGGTACAGCCCTCAAGAGACTTATTGTTTTTATCTGCATTTTCCAGGTTCTGCTGGTTTCTCAGCAGCTCAGACTGTATTAAATGTTGTTTTCTTGAAGTAGGAATTTCTGGACTACATTAATACTTGCACTTCAGGCCTCCAGCCTATTGTGCTAATAAATTTCCAGGAGATTTTAAAGTTTTCTGAGCAAAGCCCACTCAAAGACAGGCAAAATGTATTTTTGGTGTTCCTCCATCAGGGGGAATTTTCTCCTGTTTTATGTTTTTATTGTATCTTCATCCAAAGTATATATGGAGTGGAGTTCTCAGTAACAATTTCTCAAGACCTCTTTGCCCGTCCTCATGTGTGTTTTGACTTAAGCCTGAGCTTATAAGATCAGCTGAATCCCTCAGTCAGTCAGAGCTTCAGTTCATGGGCATCTCCACAAATTTTCTCTGAGGATTTTCTTCATATTTTCTAATCAGTTTTTTTCCTTACTTGTAGTTCTCTCTCTCTCTCTCTCTCACACACACACACACACATACACTCATCACGATTTTTATGTATTTCTAAAAGTTTTCTATTGGGAAATTCTTTATGGGTTTACCCAAGGTTTTTGCCTCTTGAGTGGGGAAAAGAATTGAAAGAATGAAACTTACTTGCTTGGTCAAGAGATTCCAGTAGTCCCCACAGGATAGGTGAATGAGATTTCACCATTCTGTTTTGAGCAGTCATCTCCCAGGACTAGTAGTTTAAGACAAGACCATCTTGTGGCTTTTTTATGGTTCCCAAGACCCTCAAAGACAAGATGTGAAATAATGTTTTGCCCACAGTCTGTAGATAGAGGAGCAACAGTTGCTATATTCTTTAAAAAAGAAGCTTTGGATTCTCTGGGCAGCTTGTAAATGTCCTAGTCACATACTGTCACTGCAATGACTCATGGGAAGAACTGATACAACAAATAAGACACATACCAGCCACCACTCCTATCTTTTCAGTAAGAAAAAAGACCTGAACCACAGTATAACCATTCTGCTACAATTCCTTCTTTGGAGATGCCTCTAGTG
Source organism: Okapia johnstoni (assembly GCA_024291935.2). Taxonomy (NCBI): domain Eukaryota; kingdom Metazoa; phylum Chordata; class Mammalia; order Artiodactyla; family Giraffidae; genus Okapia; species Okapia johnstoni. The sequence goes on from CM044327.1 coordinate 6,193,977, forward strand.
GCTTGGGGGAGACTTCCATTACATTACTTAGCATGTTACCTGATTCACATGTCCTGTATCAGATACTTTTAGTTATTTTTTCCCACTTAATGCTAGTGGACAGAGTAATATTTCTTACAAGTCATATTCCCTTTGCACTAAGTCAAGATGCACATTAATTGCTGAGTTCAGAAGTCATTAGGAATCTCTTGCATCCCCAGGTTATTTTTTAATTAAGTTACAGCATTTGGTTAACAATACTATTTTTCAGTTGAAAAATCTAATAATACTATTCAATATAAGCCTTTCTGTTATAACAAGGTATGTTTAGACTTCTGTGAAATAGGGCTTTTTGAAACATATTGTACGGATGAGTTCTAAGTGTGTGCCTTAACACATGTAGGAGGGAAGCTGTAGGAATGTTGGACCTTCTGGGTTATGACAACCTGAAGATACTTGGCTCATGGGGGAATATGAAGAATAGAAACTTATTTTTTTCTCTGTAATAGTAACAGGTACCTTTCAATCAACTTAGTAGGCTTTGATTTCATAAGGAAATAGCCATAAATGAGAGTTAAACTGTGTAGGGACGTGAAGTCTTGACACTTTGTCAAGAATTGAAATGATTAATATTCATCTCGCCATTTATTCATCTCAAATATATCTATGTATCAGGCATTTCTATTAGGCACAATATGTGCAAACATGAGTAAGCTGACCTTTTTTCTCAAGGAAGTCCTATTTTCCTAAGACAATAAACACTATGTATGTATACATATATGTATATAAATAAAGAAAATCATCAAGAAAAAGTTCACAGATGATTCAGCATAATGGAGTTTATCAATCAGGAAAGGAAGGGAAAAAAACACTACAGGCAGGAGGAACAATATTTATATATAAAGATGTACTAAAGTAAAAGTATTATTAAGAGAAACTGGGATAGTTTGGAATTTCTCAAGTGTGAGGTGCAATAGAGAGAGGAGTGAGAGGTCAAATTAGAATGGGACGTGGAGAGAGTTAAACAATCAAAGGCCTGGAGCTGTGACTTTAATATTGCCAATAATAGAAAGCTACTCTGTAAGTTTAAAAAGAAAGACCTTATACTTGAATGTATTAGATTTGCCTTTCGTACTTCCATGGATGGTACTAGACTTTGTCAATTATTATATCCCTTCTAAAACCTAAATTTCCTGCAGCCTATTCTTACTATTCTTCCTATCATGATAGCTCACTCTAGTCCAGAAACCTTTCAGAAACACCAAGATCCCTGAATCCACTGGTGTTACTATCATTTAACTGTCCCTCACCTACTTCATGTGATTGCTCCATACCCACCACGAATTTCATGGTCAATAACTATTATAAGTCCTTTGCAAATAATTTCAGATTTTCGGGGTACCTTCCTTGCTTGGTGCTAGCCTGGCAAACCTATAACCTGATTGAACCCAATTCTCCACCCAGTGCCATGCCGGCATTATAATGGGGCCGAAGAAAGCACAATCATGCTGACAGGCCTTGCTGAATTCACGACCATGAACCTCAAGAGGGCTGCTCGGATCCAACTGTGTAACCATGCTAGTCTATGAAGACCACCTCATATCTTCTGCTTTCATATGCCAATGCCTCTGCCCCCATCCTTCCTCTGGGCTTGTTTGCTCTTGCATTACAAAAATGAAGCGATCAGGAGAGACTTTTCATGGACTCTGTCTTCGTCTCCTTCGTCTGTCTCCTGTGCTTGCTCCTAACCGGTGCTCCTTTTCTGTCTGCTAGCCCAGCTGGAAAGCCTTACCATGGAGAACCAGGGTCTCCACTCCTCCCATCAGTGCCACGTCACATCTTTGTTGCTTGAGACAGCCAACGCTCCTGCCCGCTGCGTCCACCCTCCCACCCAGGACCCCAGGACGGGGGCAATGCGTTCCCTGCAGTAACCCCTCCCCTCACTGTGGTCCTGCTCGCTTCTGCGGGCTCCACAACTATTTCTGTCATTATACCTCTTACATGCTATTGTAGTTTCTCGTTTATATGATTGCCCTCTTCCCTAGGCTTAACTGTAGGAACCATTTCCTCACTCATTTTTATGTCCTTACAACCCGACACATAGTAGACCCTTAAATATATCTGTTGAGCTAAAATAATGCAACAAAAATATCTCCGAAATTGTAAAGAAAGGACCAGGATGTAAGTAGATAAGAGGACTAGAAGGACAGAAGCATGCCATTGCTGAATGCTGCGAGAAGTTTTGTTCCTGGAAGCTGTATTTGTGATAGAGGATGCATATCCGGGAGAATGTGGACTCAGACTAGGCTTAGAATAACTGAATTACTGTGTGTTGTTTGTGTGTGTTTTCTTCTAAATAACTATGTGTTATTTAGAAGAAAAGTGTCAAAGGCATAGCCTTTTGTTTTTATTAAGGTTCCAATTACCCAATAAGCAAAATATTCTCAATTTCAGTCTCAAAACAACGACAAGCAAAAAACAAACAAAATATTGTATTCTTATCTAACAGAGTATTGCATTCATGGTTCCTAACTCACTGAGCTTAATTTCTGAGAAAAAAAATTAAAATGGGCTAATTTGTATTTGTTCAGCATTATGTATGTAATTAGAAATGGTTGGGTCATTCATTAGGTAGTCTATGTGAGAGTTCCATTATTAGTCTGTCTTTAATTCTGGTTTTCAAGAACTTTTTAAGATACATCTGCTAGCACATATATTTTAATGCCAAAAATAATGTGCTACTTCCCTTTGAATGAGTCTTTTTATCTTGGAGTATTTATCCTTGTTGACACTGCATTGTTTTAGAATGTAGAGTCCTGAGTTTAATTCTGAATTCTGTCACTAACTTGGCTAACTTGGTCCAAGTCATTTTTCTACTCGGAGCAGGAGAATAAAAATAGGCATCTAATCTTACTCTATTGGAAAAACCTACAATAGTGTTTTCAAAGCACTTTGTATTCCTCAGACAAAATGCACTATATAAACCCAAAGTTTCATTCTTTCTAAAAGTGAATTGAGACTAAAAGACAAAAAAGTCCAGGTACGTGATGGGATTTCTTTTTCTTGCATAAATAATGAAAATGGCATGGAAACACTCCAGGGTCCAGTGAGTAAGACTCTAATTCCAGTGTTTGCTCCCACAAGTGTCTTGGGAGCAATTCCTGCAGTGGTGAGGTCACGCCCTCCTTGGGTTTTAGTAGCCCTTTGCTTTTAATTCATCATAGATCATGTACAACATAACAGATCTTTAACATCATAGATCATGTACAACATAACAGGTCTTTAATAAAAGAATTAAAAACTTAAAAAGAGATTCCCCCCACCCCCATTCTTTTGACAAATTCAGAGTTAATTGCTCAAACTCTCACACTTCACTATAAACAGAAGCCTGCGCTTCCTGTGTAGAATATACTACTAGAATTTCAATCATATTGTATGATAAGGCTTGCTTTAAAGTCATTTTATGGGCAAATACATTTGCAGGCATCTTGATGCTATGAAACTGAGACCAAGAGTGGGCATTTTTTAAGGATTCTGAGTCCAGCTGGAAAAGGAAAAAAAAAAACAAACCTTAATGCTTAATGTCATTTGCATATAAGCAGCATCCACAGTGTGATGTACAAAACATTTGGGGGTGAAGTGGGGTTGGAGATGGAAGAGTCTCTAGAACTTAACATTGAAAGAAAAGTCCAAGAACATCCTTCTAATTCCTTCACTCTCTTATCCTCAGTATGTCCCTTTTCTGGTTGTGTTTGAAATGTCATCCTCCTGTCCCCTTCATGTTTGTGCACTGTAATGGCCCCTTCTGTCATTAGCGTTCTTCCATGTGTACTTAAGATTCTAGGTCATCAGCACAGTCTTTCTCTTTCCTGTGTGGTAAGCATCACTCTCCATTTCACTTGGCAAAGCCCCAAACCTGGCAGAAATGCACATTTGTCTGCCTGATTCGTCATCCACCCAACCCAGGCTGCCACACAGGGAGACCTCCCCCCGTTCAGAGACTCCCCCTGAGACCTCTGGCATCCTCCGGATGCTTCCGGAAGAGAACCCGCTTCCTCACAGCGCTTCAAGGACCAGGGGTGTTCTATGTCCTTCTCTTCCCTCCTTGGCACTTTGCAAATGTGCTGTAAAGACAGGAGAGACTTTACCATGGAATTCCCCACCTCGTCCCGGGCTTTTCTGCCTGCAAACATTCTCAGAGCTCAGCATTCAAAGTGCCATTTGGTTTTGAAACTATCCTGTTACAAGATCACGTCCTTGGTGGATGAATGTGGTAGATTTGGTTAAGCTTGCAACTTGACGTAGCTTAGCCACATACGTCTTTCAAACATTTTTCTTCCCAGAACAATTCTAGTGAATATACATATTCACTACAATGTATTATAATTAAATTGTAATATGATAATTATTAATATGTTATTATGATATATAATATTACATATTATAATTGTATATTTATATAATGCTTGCATGTATGCTAAGTCGCTTCAGTCAAGTCCAGCTCTTTGTGACCCCATGGACTATAGCCCTCCAGGCTTCTCTGGGCATGGGTTTTCCTAGGCACAAATACTAGAGTGGGTTGCCATGCCCTCCTCCAGGGGATGTTTCCTACCCAGGGATCAAATCTTATTTGGGCAGAATCCTTTTTTTTTTTTTAGGTAGGGGATGAGAAAAGAAAAGTTTAATGACACATGATGGACTCAGGTGCTTCATGAGGCTGAGATTTCTACCCTTGTTTCACCAGTAGACCACATTCTGATTACTTGAAATGTTCTGAGATTTCTTCTTCTTCTTCTTTTTTTTTTTTTTTTGAGATAACTTCTTAACAAAAAGAGCAAAGTTACTTTCCTGTGAAATTGCAATACCAATTCTATATTCTCAAAGTGAAAAGGAACAGTCTATTATTTTTCATAAGTGAAAGTGAATGTGAAGTCAGTTGTGTCCGACTCTTTGCGACCCCATGGACTGTAGCTGACCAGGCTCCTCCATCCATGGGATTTTCCAGGCAAGAGTACTGGAGTGGGTTGCCATTGCCTTCTCCAGAGGGTCTTCCCGATGCAGGGATTGAACCCAGGTCTCCCATATTGCTGGCAGATGCTTTACCATCTGACCCACCAGGGAAGCCAGAAACCAGCATATTTTAGAGATTTGGGTTTTGTCTAGTTTTGTATGGTCATCATTCTTAGGCATATGATGCAATATATTCATTTTTTACAACATGGCTTAGATGGTAAAGAATCTGCAAGCCATGTGGGAGACTGCAGTTCTATGCCTAGATTGGGAAGATCCCCTGGAGGAGGAAATGGCAACTCACTCCAGTACACTTTCCTGGAAACTTCCATGGACAGAGGAGCCTGTTACAGTCCATGGAGTAGATATGTTAGTTTTTCAGCAACTTTCAGAGCTTTTCATGGTTAAATAATAGTTTTTCAGACTAGATTTTTGAATTATAAGAGGCTTCAAAGATTGCTTTCAGGATACCAGGTATTGGTGAATTTGAAACAATAAAAGAGCGTGCAACAATTTGTATATGCATATTTAATTTTTTTTCCTGGAAAAAGAGTACAAAACATTATTTATATTTTCAGTGGGGTCTGAGACCTCACAACTTATTAAGAACTTGTATCTGTTTTGGGTAACTTCAAAAACACTTTTGACTAGAGGTAACAAATATGCTCGCAATAAAGAGAGACACATTTCAATGTTAGCTGTTGTTTTCTCACCCTAGATATAATCACTCTCTATACTGCTTAATGTATATTGTATCACAGTACAGTGTGCCTCTACATAGATAGTTTGTGAAGACTTGAAGCATTTGCTGCTCATGAAAGGATCTTGTCTTTCACTAATTTGTGAATCTAAAAAAACTTCATGAGTTGTTTTTCTTCCCAAACTTAGTTGTTCTCTCATCAGTATTTTCCTCTTAATAGGCCACAGACACTAGTCTTTCTAACTAGCATTTAATGCAGGAAGAAAAAAAAACACACAAACTGTGGCTTGCTCACAGTATTTTGGTTTGCTTCATTTCACTTATCTTTTTAAACATTATTTGGTGGAGTTTTCAACTTCAGTCTTTCAAGAATATATTTTAAAACATATTTTTAAGTTCTGACACTATATTCATTTACCCCTAAGGTAGAAAACGAAGTGGAGCTGAACAACATTCCTAACCCACAAATGTGAATATAGGTTTGCTCCTAAGATTGCCTACGGTATGGTATCTATCAGTCAACTGGTAGAATAAAAGGTGTTGTTAGATTTAACAAAATTAACTTTGTGCTTTGTCGGTGTTTTATATTTCTTTTTATATTTTCCCCTGGGTATTTCTAATTAAAACCAAGTGCTTCATTTGCAGTCAAAGGATGTATTCCTGGCATTCCTGGCATCCTATTGGTTGAGCGTAGATAGCTCAGTAGTGGTCCAGCAAACCCTGCTAGATGCTCCCTTGAACAAGTTTGGAATTTTTTACTTTTCATTTTTTAATATACAGAAATACAGGCGTGTCGATTATTAAAACACTTCTGAATTCAACTTAATGTGGCTGCATTTAAATTATTTTCAGATCTAGTGCCCCAAACATTTATCTGACCAGAGGTGGTACTCACTGTGCTTAAAATCATGTCTGTGCATACAAACTAAAAGTATCCAGGAGAATCCATCATAAGAGCAGGCTGCTCATTTGACATGGAGGTCTCTTTCTCTTTGTTCCATTAATTGTCACTGAGTGCAATTTTATCATAGTTAAAATGAATTCAGGCCTATTTCCCAGTAGCAATAATTTTGGAGGGCTAGAGAAATTAATATTCCTCAAAAACTAATTAATAATCTCTAAAGAATCATTTGCATAAAGGATGTTAGAATCTCACAGCCATTATGTGTTGTATGTAACTAATGAAAAGGTCCATTTTCATTATTGCCCATAGCTGGGAGGTGACAGGCGTGACCGCCCCAAATGGCCAAGCACAAGGCTTAGTGATTGAGAAATCATGTGACATTATTTCATCCAAAGCATCAAATTGTTTTTGCAATAAGGTCCCTCGAAGGAAGGATGGAAGGAGGGAAGCAAGGTGGGGAGGGAGGTGGGGAGGAAGGAAAAAAGAGAAAAGCGACCCAGATGGTGGGATGGTTTTCAAACCTACACTTTGTTCTACCCTAAATCTCAGAACTTTCCACGTTTATTTTACTTGAGGCCAGTTTGTTTCTGTATTTTGATACTACGATGCATCAAGACGAAGTGTTGATTTCACCATAAACCTACATGGAAACAGGTTCATTATATAATACATATTTTTACATTAGCAGAAATAACTTTCCAACTTTTCATTTGTTTTGATGTCAATTTATTACAAGAAACTACTGCCTGGAAATAGAGCTGTTGTGTTGCTCTGCTGAAAATTACTGTGTATAACAGCCTTAATATGTGAAATTTGTTTGACTTATCGGTAGAGCCGACCAAACAAGCTCCACAGAAGAGAGCATCACTCTTAGTAGACAGAGGATCCATTCATTATTTCCATTATAATTACAGTGAAAACATTATTGATAAATCAAACTGCAATAATTATTCTTTGAAAAGGAAAGGACATTAAGCTTTCTAATGTCCTGGAAGATGCTGTGTGTAAAATCTGTTTGCTTGCTAACTCTCCAACTTGCTAGGGCAGCCCAGAAATATCAAATGCAGCTTTCCACATCATTTCCTCCACCAAACTTCATTCCCACCATCAACAGTGGTGAAATTACAGGCCTTCAAAGAGAACATATGGAATAAAAGTCAATTCATCTGAATGAGGATGCAACATCAACCCCCCACCCCCAACCTCAAGCAAAAGAAAACAAAATGAGTTCTTATAGCTTTGAAGACAATCCACGGGAGGTAAATTTCCCCCATAGCAACACCCTACTGAAAAGTGTGCGCTTAGAAAGCATTTCAATTACCAGCTAGCTGAATATGATTCACAATTCTCCAATAAATCTTTGTCCCCTAGTTTTCTGAATATATAGAAAATTACTTGAAGAAATAACTATAGAAAATAAGAATGCTAAAGTCAGCAGCTGAAAATGGAGAGAGTAATGTTGAATTGCTTGGTCAAAGAAATCTATTGAATCTGCACTTACATTGGTGGACTCTGTATCTGAACTTAATATGACAAACTTATGTCACTGTTGTTAGCTGTGGGCATAAAGGTACTTGCATGAACCCATATGGAATCAGGTTTTGTTTTTTTTTTTAACTAGAAGAATCTTTGGGCTTGGGAAAATGGTTGTCTTTGGCTTATTCTTTTCCCTTAAAATGCCCAAGGCGTTTGTGAAATGCGAATGACCTCATTTCTGATTGCTGTGCCAGGTTGGTCTGTCGACTGTTGTTATTTCCCAGAAGCCGAGAGTTACTCCACGTTGTTTCAAATTGTGTTTCTGTATTCTTCAAGCTTTTCTTCAGACTGCTGTGCTTATAGCCATTATAGGGCTTTCTAGGAGCAAAGTGCTTTTACAATCTTATAAAATATAATAGGAAAAACACAAAGATGACTTCATTTGCTGCACCACAAAAAACTGGGAACATTTGCTTTAAAATGTCCCTGAAGAGTGTTGCTGAATATTTGCATCAAGAAAAATCTGTTTAATTACAAAATAGCAAAGCAACAGTTTCAACATTAAAATAACACCCTGGGTTAGCAGTGGTTTAAATAATCCCCCAAAGAGATTTAATGCTTTTGCTAAAATAGACAAAAACGCTGCCATTTCTACATTGTTAAAGGAAATAGAGTCAAGTCCTAGTTTACAGGCTTGGATTCTGGGAATTCTGTAGAAACCAATTTAGAAGAAGCAACAGAATACAGGGTTTTAGCTCAAGAGTTAGAGAGGACTGAGTTGTAATTCACTGGGTTAGCGTATTTCTTGATAGAAATAAACTGTGCATTTCATAACACAGGAGTCCTTCTGGAGTAATCAGAAATCATTTGGATTCTCATTTTTAAAATATTTTAGATTAGGTTATCTCAAATATTATTTTATCAGATTTTACTACTATGACTACAAGTTCATTGAGGGATAAGCAGAATATTAATTAATATATGCAAATAATATGGTATTTGGAGTACATTAGCTATATCCATGGCTTGGTGGTTTTTTCTTTGATAATTATTTTTTAAATATATATACAGCATCATTAAAGTGAGTTCATAGATGGTATTAAAATCTACATACTATGCCGTACATAGTTACAATACAAAAATCTTATTTTCTGCTTCCCACCCACCCTATTCAATTACTAAAAGTACTTCAAAATATTCATCCATTTAAATTTAAAAATTTGTATGCCTTGCAAATATTTTCTTCCTTCCAGTAGGCTGTCTTTCTGTTTTGTTGGTTATTTCCTTTTTGTGCAAAATCTTTTAAGTTTAATCAGGTCCCATCTGTTTATTTTGCTTTTGTTTCCTTGGAGACAGATCCCCCCCAAAATATTACTACAATTTATGTCAACGAGTGTTCTATGTTTTCTTCTAGTTTTACGGTTTCTGGCCTTATGTTTAGGCCATTAATCCATTTTGAGTTTATTTTTGTATATGGCATTAGAAGACACCCTAGTTTCATTCTTTTACATGTAGCTGTCCAGTTTTCCCAGCATCATTTATTGAAAAGACTGTCTTTTCTCCATTGTATACTCGTTCCTCCTTTGGCATAAATTAATTGACCATAAGTGTGTGAATTTATTACTGGGCTATCAATTCTTTTCCATTGATCTATGTGTTTGTTTTTGTGCCAGCAACATTCTGTTTTGATTACTATAGCTTTTTAGTATAGTCTGAAGCCAGGGAGTGTGATACCTCAAGCTTTGCTCTCCTTTCTCAAGATTGTTTTGGCTATTCAGGGTCTATTGTGTTTCCATACAAATTTTAAAGTTCTTTGTTCTAGTTCTTTGAAAAATGCCATTGATATTTTGAAAGGAACTGCACTGAATCTGTAGATTGCCCAACCTCTCAGCCTACAGATATATTTAACTCTCCATATTAAAAATATTTTCCATGTACAGTTACTCCCTTTTGGTTTGCCACCTTACCTTTCACTTCTTCATTAACTCATCAAATAACGAAGCAGGTTTCAGACATATAGTAGACTCTGACAACATAAAAATGACAGACAAAAACTCTATCAGAAGAAAATCAGTCTAGTGGAGAACACATAATGTAGGGAATAGAAATATTAAACCTACCACCTACACCAGACATCTCAGTTCTTTTCTCTCCTCCTTGACTGCCCTTTTTATACCTTAGAGAAGGTACATGGACTAAGGTCTGGTAGGTGGTATTTTTCTTAAATTCACCATCTCTACCTCTGCTGAAGTTTACTGGGTCATGGATATGAATAAATATAAATCAAATCATCTATTCCAGATTTACAAATTATCTGTATACAGAGAGTGTGAGCTGCAAATTGGGGTAATATATAATGTAGATGGTAAGTAAAGAAGCTAGTCTACAAAAAAAAGAAGGTAGATGGATGGAAATAAATATGTAACATAGTACCCTGGAGGAGGGCATGGAAACACACTCCAGTATTCTTGCCTGGAGAATCCTGTGGACAGAGGAGCCTGGTGGGCTGCAGTCCATGGGGTCACAAAGAGTCAGACACAACTGAGCGACGAAGGACAGCACAGCACCATGATATGAAACAGACAGAAAGAGAAACTGCTTGAAGAAGATGTTTTCATGCTTTTCAAGCTCTGTTATACTTTGTCTAATGTAATTACATGTATATAAATATATATGTATGTGTAGATATCTGTGTATACACAGCATCATCAGTTCAGTTCAGTTCAGTCACTCAGTCGTGTCCAACTCTTTGCGACCCCAGGAATCGCAGCATGCCAGGCCTCCCTGTCCATCACCAACTCCTGGAGTTTACCCAAACCCATGTCCATCGAGTCGGTGATACCATCCAACCATCTCATCCTCTGTCATCCCCTCCTCCTCCTGCCCCCAATCCTTCCCAGCATTAGGGTCTTTTCCAGTGAGTCAGCTCTTCACATGAGGAGGCCAAAGTATTGGAGTTTCAGCTTCAACATCAGTCCTTCCAATGAACACCTAGGACTGATCTCCTTTAGGATGGACTGGTTGGATCTCCTTGCAGTCCAAGGGACTCTCAAGAGTCTTCTCCAACACCACAGTTCAAAAGCATCAATTCTTCGGCACTCAGCTTTCTTCACCGTCCAACTCTCACATCCATACATGACCACTGGAAAAACCATAGCCTTGACTAGACGGACCTTTGTTGGCAGAGTAATGTCTCTGCTTTTAAATATGCTATCTAGGTTGGTCATAACCTTTCTTCCAAGGAGTAAGCGTCTTTTAATTTCATGGCTGCAATCACCATCAGCAGTGATTTTGGAACCCCCCAAAATAAAGTCTGACACTGTTTCCCCATCTATTTCGCATGAAGTGATGGGACCAGATGCCATGATCTTAGTTTTCTGAACGTTGAGCTTTAAGCCCACTTTTTCACTCTCCTCTTTCACTGTCATCAAGAGGCTCTTTAGTTCTTCACTTTCTGCCATAAGAGTAGTGTCATCTGCATATCTGAGGTTATTGATATTTCTCCCGGCAATCTTGATTCCAGATTGTGTTTCTTCCAGCCCAGTGTTTCTCATGATGTACTCTGCATATAAGTTAAATAAGTAGGGTGACAATATACAGAATTGACGTACTCCTTTTCCTATTTGGAACCAGTCTGTGGTTCCTGTTCTAACTGTTGCTTCCTGACCTGCATACATGTTTCTCAAGAGGCAGGTCAGGTGGTCTGGTATGCCCATCTCTTTCAGAATTTTCCACAGTTTATTGTGATCCACATAGTCAAAGGCTTTGGCATAGTCAACAAAGCAGAAATAGATGTTTTTCTGGAACTCTCTTGCTTTTTCGATGATCCAGCAGATGTTGGCAATTTGATCTCTGGTTCCTCTGCCTTTTCTAAAACCAGCTTGAACATCTGGAATTTCATGGTTCACATATTGCTGAAGCCTGGCTTGGAGAATTTTGAGCATTACTTTACTAGTGTGTGAGATGAGTGCAATTGTGCAACATACACATGCATAAAATCATGGATATTAGCTGGAGTGCCCATTTCTTTTGGTGATTTACAAATTAGCTCTCTGGAAAGATGACCTGTTGGCTGAACAGACAGGAGAGGAGAGTAGTAGATAATCCTTATTTCCTACAGTGAAGGCAGTAGATGCCAAGACACATGGCACAGAAGTGTTAACGATGTTTGGGAACAAAGTCATTCCAAAGTGTAAGAGGCTAGGGTATGTCTGGGGCAGTGGACACAGGTGATAATAGCATGGAATGCAGAAGCCAGTCACGAATGACCATATTTGCCCTACTGAGGAGTCTTAATTATATTCTGTAGGTGATTGGGAGTTGCTGAAAGATTTTAACAAGGCGAGTGACATGAAAAAGTTTTATTTTAGAATATTGATCTTTCAGATCTTCTTGGGTGAATTGTTGCTTGGCCATATATGATATGTCATACACAACGTTCAAACTAAAATGCTCATGAAAATCTCCTTCTGGTTCTCTACACACCATGACAATGAAGCCTAAAAATAGTAGTCACCCTATGCAAGAATTAACGGAAAGACTGATGGGCTGGAATGATAAACATAATCCATGCCTGTGCATGCGTGGAGGGAACTAAGATAAGCAACGGAAGGCTCTTATTTCTCTGTCTTCTAGCTTGGCTCACAGGGGACGTTTAATCTAGAAAATGTACACTTATTCCATGACTCAACAGGAACCCCCACATGGGACAGTAAATTATTAATATGTCATCTCTCACATGTATCATGTATTATGGGGTGTTGTTTTTCTTTTCAGACTCTTAGAATTATAAATCAATAGTAAAGTCACTCTAGAATAATCCTAAACTAGTTATTGGAAATAAGGGTGAAGATTTGTTGTTGTTGCTCAGTCACCAAGTTGTGTCCGAAGATAATAGTACAATAATTCACTTCTGGTTTAGATGTGAGAGAAAAATATTCCTGTCTATTATATGAATGGAGTTATAAGTGAAGTGCAGTGATTAGGGAAATTTTAACATTACTTTGTCAGCAATAATCAACCTAAAAAGAAATAATCTCATTCAAAAACAAGCAAAGATATGTCAGATGAATGTGAAATCCATGAAAATCTGCTCTGTGAGGACCATTACTCTGAAATCTCAGAGTAAAGTATTTGTGAAAACCCAATAAGAAATCAGATATAATAAAAATAAATAATCCCCTTTGTATTTATAAAATGATTCCAAGTACAAGAGCAGGGACTGTAAAGAGACACTTATCTGATTCTCAATTCATCTCTCTGATTCCAGTTTTATTTCTCTGAAATCATCTCCTGCATAAAACTTTATCACATTATACAATGATTGCCCATCGCCCACAAGGGAAATCCAATCTACCTGCCACGGGCGTCTCCAGGAATGGACATCTCGGTGGGTCTCCTGCCTCATTTCTTCTTTCTTCCGACAAGGCCCCTGAGGCTCACAAGTACTTCACTGACAGCGTTTCACATAAATACTACTGACACCTGCCCGGATGCCAGTGAGTCTAGAGAGCCTTCTGCTTTCCACTTCACGTGATGAAACCCCATTTGCACCCCGTCTCCGAGGAGTGCTCGTGTTACCGCCGGGCCTGGTTTTGATGGACTCATGTTCTTTACACGTCTCTGTTATTTTATCATCAGTGTTCTTCAGTTATCTGTCATGTGTTTGTCTCATTCTTTGGAACGTGGACTCGTTGAGCTCAGGAGCTACGCCGTGTTTATCTTTAAACGTGCAGTGCTTAGTAGGCGCTGGGGCCAGAGCAGAGGAGGAAGATGGTGGGCCGTGGCGTGAGATGAGAAGCAGCAGAAAGGCATCTTAAAGACACAACACGGTACGTGAGAGCTACAGGTAAGCAGTGGACGGCTATCGACAGAAGCCTGAGTGAGTCGTGGTACGCAAGTTTCTGCAGATACAAAGGAAATAATAAAAGAGAAAATAATGACAGGAAAGCCAACAAGGAGAAAAATTTTCTATAAACTTATAAGAAAATAAAACTCTGAATCAGAAACCAAAATGGAACAGAGCAATTAAAAAAACAGAATGAATGAAGATGGCCTTAATGAAGAAAAAATAAAATCTCAACGCTGAAAGAGATTGCTGTTTTCGAGGCTGAAGATGAGACATGTTCCTAGAGAAGTGTTAGCAGTATCTTAACCCAAGAAAAACAATCCTGCGGCTTTCAAGCAGAAGAATGATAACAAAAACTTGATTATTTGAAAAAATCTTACCGTAACAGTTATCTACAATATGAATTTCCAGAAGGCAATGGAACAATAGCCAGCCATAAAATTTTGAGAGAAAACAGTTTTGAAACAGAATATCAACACCCAATACCTGTAGATGCAACAAAGGAGATTTTCCCAGAAAAGTAAAGATTAGAGGGAGTGTCTTGAAGACTTACTCCTACTGAACAACTGACCTTGAGATAAATGCAAATGAAGAATTTAAGAATGTGTGGTTTAAAATATATAAGTACTACTCATGATCACTGAAATAGTAATGTGAAATGAAAAATTTAAATTAGTTCCCATTGGAATAAATAAAACAAACGGGAAATACATGTGATTTCTTAAAAATGAAATAATTATTTGGATTGGAATTTCAAGATTGAATTCACAAGATAGAAATTGATGGAAGATAGAAAAATCAAAGACGTTTTTTTCCCTCTAACAAGAGAGAGTGTCATCTTTTTGTATACTTTTTGGACTGTCATATTAGAAGATGTAGATTCATGTAGGTTTGGGAAAACTTAGAGACAAATAGCACTGGAATTTTTTAAAAGTTTGACTTTCAAATCATTGAATAGAGTGTAAGAGCTCTGTAAATATAATAAACTGGCATGAAATACATGAAACAACAAGGAAATCTAATAAACCAAAACATAAACCAAGAAAACAGAAATATAACCAAGAACATCAGTCATTGCTATAAATGATCGTAGGACAAAGTCCCCTACAGAAACAAAAATGCTCTCAGATTGTGTCAAAAAACAAAACAAAAGTAAATTCAATTGTGTGCTGCCCATAATGGGAAAAAACCTAAAGCAGAGTTACACTGAATATTTTGACAGAATAAGCATACATTTCTTAGGCAAATAAGAGGAAAGACACACAGGAGTTTAATTATTAATGATAGACAAAATTTAACAGAATAGAATTATTAATTTTATATTGATAAAAATTATTACATGCTGTTAGAAGGCTGTGTATTATTTCCTTAAAGTGTGAAATCTTTGGGCAAAGCGACTACAACCAAGGCCAGACACAGTGACAAGTGCATAGTGTTCCTTTAAGAAAAACTTTCTCCATAATATGAGACAAAGAGGGTAATGTTTTACTGCTAAGATAGTAATCACCACTTTTGCCTATGTGTAGTATGCACAACTGAAGTCTCATTAGTTGCAATAACTCCTTCAGCCATAATTCCTGTTAAAGACAATCTAGTCATAAAACTATGTGATAAATAATTGAACAGTAAAATATCTATGACAAAAGCCATCGAAAACCCAAGGTAAATTGATAACCACACAATTACTGGAAGAATCATTAATAAACTGTCTTCATTAAAATATTATCAAATACATAAAAGTAAAGAAGAAATTGGAGGTTTGAGCACCATCATCAATGCAGTTAAACTAATATGTAGCATATCTTGTGCCCTGCAAATATGTACACATTTTTACAGAGGCTAAATGAGAGAGGTAAATGAGTCTATCGGGTATAGAATGATCTTCACTGAGATAGAAAATTTGAGGTTATGGTCAGTTTTAGAAGTCTGGTTTGAGACATTTTGATATCGATGATTTATTTTCTGACCCACTTGCTGACAGGCTCAATTTTTAGGTGAAAATTTTTAAATCCTCTAAATAATCCTACACTGAGTATCTGAACTTGATGCACTGCAACTCCAGCTTGTCTGGAGAGACCTTATTGAAACAGCACCAATCTGACATCAAATTATGCTAAATGAGATTCATACTGTATGAAGATGACAGTCCATTCTGCCGTTCATGGGGTTGCAAAGTGTTGGGCATGACTTAGTGGGTGAAAAAGACCAACAATGAATATGACGGAAAGCAAACGTCCTTGTTAGATGGATTAGAAATTACTCTCAAAGGAATGGACACATATTTCTGAAGGTGTCTGTTACGGATACTGTGAAACCCCCTTAATAAACTCAATGGTCTCTCTTCACTTCTTCATTCTGCTGGATTTCTTTGCAGAAATGGCAGTTGTCCTTACTTTTGTTCTTGAAACGCTCCGTATTGGTTGTTCTCCAAATGCCTTTACAATTTACCCCCAGTCTCACTCACTGTTCACTCCTTTTGCCCATGTCCTAAATAGTGATGCTTCATGGGAGTAAATCACTAGTTTTCTTTCCATTCTACCTTTAAAAAATTTTTTCCCAGACCCATATACTCAGAAACACTCTTCAGTAACCTTGGTTTTCCCATGGAACAGTGAAAGCAAATCATTGGTAATAACAATGGGAAGAAATAATGTGCTTGATTGAGATTGCATTGATTCTGAAGACCAATTTTGAGATAACTGACATCTTACCAATTTTCATTCTTTGATCTTGGAACATGATATATTTATTTCATTGATTTAAATCTCTAATTTTGGTGGTATTTTGTAGTTTTAACCGTATGTGTCTTGCTCAAAGTTCTTAAATTTATTCTGACTATCTTGTTTCTGGATGTTATTATGAGATAAATCAATTTTTAAATTTGAGTTTCTGGCTTTGTGTTACTGCTTTTATATAGACATATAAATGTTTTTATATCAACTATACATTCTACATCTTGCTAAATTTTTTATTAATTCTGGTAACTTTCTTGCATATTTCTTTAGGCTTTCTCTATGCAGGATCATGAAATCTATTCCCAACCAGTCTGAATTTTGTTTCATTTCCCCTCCCCCCACCCTTATACACTCTAATACAATTGAGTAGAAGAAATTAGAGTGGTTATTTTTGTTTTATTTTTGATCTTAGTCTTCCTATTTTTATTGTGATGTGAGCTCTATGTTATTTGTAGATATTACTTATGAAGCTAAAAAAGTTCCCTTCTATCCCTAATTTTCTGGGAGTTATTATTATGAATGGTAGTTGGATAGTTTTCCTTTTATTTTAATCAATAAAGTCATATGAACCTAGAGGTTTTAAATTTTATTCTCTTATGAGAAATTATTAAATTTTTTTTTGTTTACTTGCTTAGTTTTGTGGGGGCTTGTCTGGGACTTGAAAAGTTTTTTTTGACCTGCATACAGATTTCTCAGGAGTAGGTAAGTGGAAGTCAGTCACGCCTGACTCTTGGTGATACCGTGGTTTATCGCCTGCCAGGCTCCTCTGTCCATGGGATTCTCCAGAATACTGGAGTGGGTTCCCATTTCCTTCTCCAGGGGATCTTCCCAACCCAGGGATCAAACCCAGGTCTCCCATATTGCAGGAGGATTCTTTACTGACTGAGTTACCAGGGAAGCCCATTTCTTGAAGAATTTTCTAGAGTTTGTTGTGATCCACACAGTCAAAGGCTGTCAATGAAGCAGAAGTAGATGTTTTTCTAGAATTCCCTTGGTTTTCTCTATGATCCAACGGATGTTGGAAATTTGATCTCTGGTTCCTCTGCCTTTTCTAAATCCAGCTTGTACTTGTGGAAGTTCTTGATTCACATACTGTTGAAGCCTAGCTTGAAGGAATTTGAGCATTACCTTTCTAGCATGTGAAACGAGTACAATTATACATTAGTTTGAACATGATTTGGCTTTGCCTTTCTTTGAGATTGGAATGAACTGACCTTTTCCAGTCCTGTGGCCACTGCTGAGTTTTACAAATTTGTTGACATATTGAGTGCAACACTTTAACAGCATCATCTTTTAGGATTTGAAATAGCTCAGCTGGAATTCCATAACCTCCACTAGCTTTGTACATAGTAATGCTTCCTAAGGCCCTTTTACTTCACATTCCAGGATGTCTGATTCTAGGTGAGTGACCACACCGTCATGGTTATCTGGGTCATTGAGTGGTTTCTTGTACAGTTATTCCGTGTATTCTTGCCATGTCCTCTCAATCTTATCTGCTTCTGTTAGGTCCTTGATGTTTCTGTCCATTATTTTGCTCATCTTTGCATGAAATGTTCCTTTGGTATCTCCAATTTTCTTGAAGAGACCTCTAGTCTTTCCCATTCTACTGTTTTCCTCTATGTCTTTGCATTGTTCATTTTAAGGAGGAGTTTTTTTTTTTTTCTCCCAAATCTCTCCTTGCTATTCTCTGGAACTCTGCATTAAGTTCAGTATATCTTTCCCTTTCTCCCTTGCCTTTCACATCTCTTCTTTTCTTGCATTTCTTTTTCTTTGGGATGGTTTTGGTCACTGCTTCCTGTACAACGTTATGAACCTTGTCCATAGTTCTTCAGGCACTCCGTCTGCCAGACCTAATCCCTTGAATCTATTCATCACCTCCCCTGTATAACCATAAGGGATTTGATCTAAGTCATACCTGAATGGTCTAGTGGTTTTCCCTACTGTCTTCATTTAAGCCTGAAGTTTGCAATAAGGAGTTCATGGTCTGAGCCACAGTCAGCTCTGAGTTTTGCTGAGGTTTTGTTTTTGCCAAGTGTATAGTGTTTCTCCATCTTCAGCCACAAAGACTATAATCAATCTGATTTCGGTATTGACCTTCTGGTGATGTCCATGTGTAGAGTTGTCTCTTGTGTTGTTGGAAGAGTGTGTTTGCTATGACCAGTGTGTTCTCTTGGCAAAACTCTATTTTGATCCTTTATATTCCCTTTTTTTCTTGATCAGTCTAGTTTGAGTTTTATCAATTTTACTGATTTTTTTCAAAGAATTTCCTTTTGGTATCATTTTTCTTCATTTCATTATTTTTTCATTGTCTATTTCATTGACTTTTACTCTTGTGTTTTGTGGAAGTTTATTTTTAGTCCTAGTTTACTGAGTGTTTTAACATTATTAGTAAATGTAACTTGTTTGTTACTTAGATAGTGTGTTTCACCCACAGTTAAGGATTTATACAAAGCATGGACGACAGAGGAATCTTAGAGACCAGCTTAGAAGTATTTCTACATAGAAGAATGTAGAGTGATCCTCACTCAGGGCTTGTTTCACTGGATTCCTGAGGCTCCCTGTGGTCTATACTGAACTCTCTGTGTTCAGTGAGGATTTTCTATTCTGGAGGTGTGGAATTGGAGTGTTCCATCTCCCTGGTGAGCTCTGAGGATAGTTCAGTTTGTAACTTCCTAAGATTCTCACCCGGCCTCATGGAATTTCACTCTTTGCCTGTGCATCTTAGTTTTCAGCAGCAACCGTAAGGGGAACGTTGAACGGATTTCTGGAACTCTCTCTCTGCATAGCTTTCTCTCTTCAGCCCTGTGTTCTGTCTCAGCCTCCCTGAACTCTGATCTCTTCTTTTCAAGGAAGGGACACTGATTTGCCTTAGGTAGAACCCTTGGGGTGGTATAGGACTCAACATATTTCTTTTCTTTTTTTTTTTAGGGATTATAGTCAAGTGCTGTTTGCTGCCCAGCATCTGAAAACAGTTTCCTTATATGTTTTGTTAGATTTTCTGTTTATTAATAGCAGAGAGGCTATTTCAGTGTTAGGAATCTGACATGGTCAGCAGCAGAAGTGTTTGATTTTAGTGTGAAGGTGCCTGTACTACCATGGCTCTGGCTAGACAATACTATTATCAGACTTTGGGAAAATGTTGGTTTCCTATTATCCTCTGCCCTTAGTCTATTTTGTGTATGGATATATGGGAAGGATCTATATAATGCTGCCTGAATATTCCAGGCTTACAATGATGCCCATAATCCAATCATTCTTTCGACCAGACAGAATTGTTCTGTCTCAGAATAATTTTTAATAAATTAGAATTTCTGGGAGTCAGTCATAATCATCACTAGTTTCTAGAAGCTAGACATCTTATATGCAATAGATTGTAAGAACTACTACTTAGATATGTCTTTTAGAAATCCCTTGTGTTTTGTTTGCAGGTAAACTGAAATTGGAGGGTTCTTTGGTGAGTAGTTCTTTTCTATGCCTATAATTTGAAAGTGGTTTCACAAATTATGCTACTTTTTTTTCCCCTAAAAAGAAACCTTTGTGTGTCATTTAAGATCTAGTGTGGTATAACCAAACCTGGTTATGGTTCTCTTTTATAGAATATAACTTGTAAGTTTACTAAAATATCCTAACGGTGCTCACCCTCAGGGTACGTAAGAATGAGCTTCTGCTTTCCTGGGAGTGAATTGCAGATCAGCATTTTTAATGCTGCCTAAGATCCTTAGTGTGTGTGTTTTTAAAAATTACCAACATAGATCATCTTTATGTTAATTGTATGAAAAAGCAACAGAAATAATCAGTAATACTTACACAACTTTATGTTTTTAACCTAGTTCCAAGGCAGCAGAATTATTTAGTAGTCAGCACTATAAAGTAGGTAAAACTGGTCATAAAGCATTTCCTTTGACAACTTTTTTTCTTCTTCCTTGTTGCAGGCATGCTTGTGTACTGTGCATATTGATGTTGTGGTTGTAGTGATGTGGCTTAAATCAAATCTGTCTCAATCTACACTAAATAAGTTTCTTTACATATGTTAAGCAGTCTGCTCTGAATGATTTCTCTGTTTCTCAAAGGTTGCAAGCAGCTCTTGACAGGAGTAAAAATGATACTACTAGATATGACAGTAGAGAACAGACACATGAATTCCCTTGTGTAAAATTACACACACACGCAAAGACATATAAAAAAATACCTGTACTTTAAAAAGTTTATAAGAAATCAACATTTATTGAGTGCATGGCTGTATACTTTATTGACTGAGCAAGAAGCCCATCTTTTTATTTTGAAAAGAAGGCCCCAGAGTAATGCTAAAAAAAAAAAAAAAAGAAGGGAAACAAATCTTAGAAAGAAGTTGCTGTACACTTCTTCAGGGGCTGTGTAGCATTTTCTGTCTAAATTACATACTAATTCTCTGCCCTGGCATGTTGTACTTCTGAATAAATGTATGCTTTCATCAATAATATGCATTCACCAATGCTTCCACCAATGATATCACCTCAGATATGCAGATGACACCACCCTTATGGCAGAAAGTGAAGAAGAACTAAAGAGCCTCTTGATGAAAGTGAAAGAGGAGAGTGAAAAAGTTGGCTTAAAGCTCAACATTCAGAAAACTAAGATCATGGCATCTGGTCCCAACACTTCATGGCAAATAGATGGGGAAACAGTGGAAACAGTGGCTGACTTTATTTTGGGGGGCTCCAAAATCACTGCAGATGTTGACTGCAGCCATGAAATTAAAAGACGCTTACTCCTTGGAAGGAAAGTTATGACCAACCTAGACAGCATATTAAAAACCAGAGACATTACTTTGCCACAAAGGTCCGTCTAGTCAAGGCTATGGTTTTTCCAGTAGTCATGTATGGATGTGAGAGTTGGACGTTGAAGAAAGCTGAGCGCCGAAGAATTGATGCTTTTGAACTGTGGTGTTGGAGAAGACTCTTGAGAGTCCCTTGGACTGCAAGGAGATCCAACCAGTCCATCCTAAAGGTGATCAATCCTGGGTGTTCATTGGAAGGACTGATGTTGAAGCTGAAACTCCAATACTTCGGCCACCTGATGGGAAGAGCTGACTCATTTGAAAAGACCCTGATGCTGGGAAAGATTGAGAGCAGAGGAGAAGGGGACGACAGAAGATGAGATGGCTGGATGGCATCACTGACTCAATGGACATGAATTTGGGTAAACTCTGGGTGTTGGTGATGGACAGGTAGGCCTGGTGTGCTGCAGCTCACGGGGTTGCAAAGAGTCGGACATGACTGAGTGACTGAACTGAACTTCATCGAAGAAAGATGAGTAACAGGTTAAAAAATATTTTTATTGAATCTATGATTTTTGAAGGAACATAGATTTAAGTGAATATATTATAGTACCAGGAACATCAGTGAAGACCTGGGATTAATTAAAAGGCTCTTGCTGTTGTTGCACAGTCTCCAAGTCGTGTCTGACTCTTAGTAACCCCATGCACTGCAGCATGCCAGGCTTCCCTGTCCCTCACCATCTCCCAGAGTTTGCCCGAGTTCACGTCCATTGAATCAGTGATGCCATTCAAACATCTCCTTCTGACCCCTTCTCCTCCTGCCCTCAACCTTTCCTAGCATCAGGGTCTTTTCTAATGAGTCAGCTCTTCCCATCAGGTGGCCAAAGTATTAGAGCTCCAGCCTCAGCATCAGCTCTTCCAGTGAATATTCAGAGTTGATTTCCTTTAGGGTTGACTGGTTTGATCTCCTTGATGTTCAAGGGACTCTCAAGAGTCTTCTCCAACACCACAGTTCAAAAGCATCAATTCTTTGATACTCAGCCTTTTTTCTGGTCCAACTCTCACATCCATACATGACTACTGCAAAGACCATAGATTTCACTATAAGGACTTCGCTAGCAAAATGGTCTTTGCCTTTTATACACTGTCTAGGTTTGTCATAGCTTTCCTGCCAAGAAGATATCATTTTCTAATTTCATGTCCTATTGAGCCTTAAAATTATTACTGAATTTTCTAGGATTGGAGTGGCCTCTCACACTCTTATTCTTTCTAACCTCCCTTTCACTTACTTCCCGATTGGGCCTTTCGTGATATGTCCACCATTGATAGATTCCTACTTTTTTTTTTAAATCCCATCACTATTCTACAAATTTCTCTCTTAGACATACATATAGACATCTCTTAAAACATCATAGATCATGGCAAGAACTTGTTTTGGGGGGTACTATGTGATGGTTAATATTATGTGTCATATTGACTAGTATAATACAGTTGGTATAGATAATTTCTAGTTATCTGGTGAAATATTTCTGAGTGTGTCTGTGAGGGTGTTTCTGGAAGAGATTATCATTTGTATCTGTAAGCTGAGTAACAAAGATGTCGCCATCAACACAGATGAGCACCATCCAATTCACTGAGAAAGGGTTTGCGTATATCAGAAAGTCAGAGGAAGGGTGAATTTGTTCTCGGGTTTGAGTTGGAACATCTGTCTTCTGCTGCCCTTGGACATCAACATTCCTGGTTCTCAGGCCTTTAGATTTGGACTGAATGACACCAGTTAAAGTCCAGTCCAGCCAGCTTGCCTCATTGTTCAGCTTGCAGATGGTGGATGGTGGGACTTCCCAACTTCCATGATCATGTGAGTCAACTCCTAGAATAAATTTCTCTTTCTCTCTCTCTACCTCTATCTCTAAATATACATACATTCTGTTTTTAATTGTATTCTCCCAACAATAGCTGAATAACAATTTTGAAATCATGACCAAATACCACTTTTAGAGATGGAACTAAGATCCAGGAGGTATGATCATAACTGGTCTGCCAAAGCTCTCAGAGCTGGTCAGCATAGCCCTTGTTCATATTCAAAAGTTTAATTCTATTTGAATGTTCCCATATGAATAGCTAATAAATCCAGAGGAATAGTTTTTTCTATGCTTCAGTGGAAGCGAATCAGCACGGGGTGACATCTAAGGTTATTGGCATTTCCTAAGTGATAGCTGCTCATTGTAATGTGTAAAGACTTATTTCACTGACTTAATGAAAATCCAATCATTTCTACACTTTGGTGCTGAGTTAAGTGAGAGAAACAGAGAGAGAGAGGGAGAAAAGAGGTGCAAAGAAGTCTTGCAAATATGAATCGATTTATTAATATCATTTTTTGTCAGTTCAATAGGATATGGCATGAAACAAAATGAAAACACACAGGTATATTACCTTTAATGAAAGAAATTAAAAGAGGTGATGCATAGCTGCAAGGTTGAGGAATAATAAAAAAAATAGATAGTAATAAATGTGATATTGTAGCAGTTTTGACTGCTCAGGAAAAATAGATTTGGAATAAAACCAAGGTGCAAGACAATCTAACTTGTACCAATATACACTGTAAATTATATATATATGTATATATATATATATATTTATATTTATATTTATAAACAAACCCCCAAGAGTCAATTTTAAAATAGCTTAGATGAGAATGAAAGTGTTTGAAGGTTGGCTGATTCAATCATTCATAGGCTGTAATATGTCAATGCCATTTAAAAAATTGTGCTTTCATAAAAACGAATTCTTACAAAGTACCTAAGGAATGGGGCTTCCCAGGGTGGCCCAGTGGTAAAGAATCCGCCTGCCAATGTGCCAATGCAAGATACGTAGGTTCAGTCCCTGGAGAGGGAAGATCCCTTGGGGTAGGAAATAGCAATCTGCTCTAGTGTTCTTGCCTGGAAAATTCCATCGACAGAGGAGCCTGGTGGGTTACAGTCCATGGGGTCACAGAGTCAGACATGACCGAGCGACTGAGCATGCATGATCTTTTAATGCCTTTTGCTACTATAAAATTTAAAAGGCTGTTCATGGATGAGGCAAAGGAGGGGATTTGAATGAAATATTACCCTCATTTTCATATGTGGACTTGCCAGATGGTTAAAATATTTGGATGTTTTAGGAGGTGTAGGGGAATGGTATAGGAACAGGAGTGGTAATAACCTCATTTAAATGACTTAACCAAAAAGCGTTCTATATAATTTATCCATTCAGTATTTGTTTTTGTGGAAGTAGTATCACGTACCAGGAAAGTGATGCCTATTTCATATCAATGTGAGCTTTGTTACATTGAATGGAAACAATGATCTGAAGAAATCCTTTACTTTTAATTTGCATTTGAACTTAAGCAAATGCAAATTAATTAATATTAAGTTCCGGCTCATCGCCACTTACAAAGTGGTTTTGTCCTGTATCGATTTGTGTGCCTGTAATAAAGACCTGTGCTTTAAACTCAAAAATTTCACTTATAATTTGTTTCTTCATAAACTTATTGACCATGTTGCCTGCAAAGTGGTAACATTTAGAGATGTAAAGATTAAAAAAGTATAAATAATATTTTGTTTGAACTTAATACTTGACAGAAATGGGAGAATATATAAACTAGGAACATATTTCATGGAGAAGGAAATGGCAACCCACTCCAGTATTCTTGCCCGGGAAATCCCATGGACAGAGGAGACTGGTGGTCTACAGTCCATGGGGTTGCAAAGAGTTGGACCCGACTGAAGTGGCTAAGCATGCATAGGAACATATTTAAAAGATGTGAATGTATTAATAGCCTTTACAATGATTACTTATGATTCATAAAACTCATTTATGTTGATAATAGAGAATATAGCATAAAGTATCAATTGTTTTGTAAAGTTGGTAGTGGCAAAATACTTGCTTTATCATTTAAATGAAATTCAATATAATTCTGCATCTTAGTCACATTTTAATAACTGCAAACTATCTGAATATAAGAAAAATGATTCAAGCAAAAGCACAATGGATACTCAGAAAAGCTACTTTCTTCTGTGACATTGGTGATTATCTCAGGAATAGATGACAGTTTTAGCTAATAGAGAAAAAATTAAGAGAAATAAAAATCACTTCACACTCTTTGAGGTATATTCATATCAGTAGCATATTTGCATTTTGTATATTTCTGTTCAATATTTTTTCTACTTCAAAATTGTAATCAGACTCTAAGTACAGGATATGTAGTGTTTTTCTCACTAGGTATTATATTGTGAAAATTTCCTCATGATGTTAAAAATTTTCAAACACCTATATTTATTATATGAAGTAGTCTTTTATATAGATCTGTCCTAATTAAGTGAACTATTTTCTAACTGTTGAAGATATGACCTATCTATATATTATAACAAGGTTGTTATCATTGTAACAAGATTGTAATGGAGATATTTTTACCTATTTTTATATCCAAATATGTGATGATGTAATTAGGAAAGATATCAGAATTAGAATAATTAACTCAAATTGTATGCACATTTTTAGTCTCTCGATGCAGACTGTTGAATGCTTTCCAGATGTTTGAACCAATTTATATTCCCTGTACCCACCCATGAGCACTGCATAATATTTTAAAAAATATTTTTCACATATTAGAGCATGTTTTTATTCAATCACTATAGTAACAACAGATATTGTATTTTTAATATATTCAAAGAACCATCATATTTTCTTATTTTCTCTTGTGTCCAATTGCCTATTCATCATTGCCTTCTCCTGTTTTACATTTATTTTAAGGGTATATTGTGTGTATTATGTAAAGCCCTCCTTCTGAGTTACTGCTTCCTCTCCCAACATCTGTCTCTGTCATGCAGTGAATACTGTGGCTTTTCAGTGATGACTCCAGGAAAAGTGTCCTTGCCTTGGGGCAACCGGACACGTGGTCAGAACACAAGACCTTAAGCTTAATATCTTACAAGAGAGACACACAGAGGCTAACAAAAGACTGAGTGGTTTTGACTTTGTTCTGTTTTGCTACCCGTAAAGGTACTTCTGAGGAGACTGCAGTTTTTAAGTTTTTTCTCTAATACATCACTACAAATTAGCTTGTTTTCAAGATGAAAGTAATTTGATGTACCTGTTGATCAGGTTGGCTTCTAGAAAGGTATATGCATTTCATTGGTATGCACCCTGAGGACTGGTGTCACCCTCCTCATCCTTGTGAGAAGATACGGATTCTGTTCTTACTCCAAAAGAAAAGTAATGTGGATCTTTCATGCAAAGCATTCTGAAGATTAGCTATTTAACTACTTAAGTCAGCTTTTGAATAATAAATTAATAACACGATTATGCTAATAAGTAACTCTAATATTTGCTTAACAAAATAAATTTACCTACTTTGGAAGCAGATCAAGTGGTTAAATAGAGCAGTAAAAGAGTATTCTGGAAAATACATCAAAGTTCTACTAATGCAAACTATTTTAGGACTGGTAGCAGTGTTTTGTTGGCCAAATATACATAACAGAGACCCTGTCTTAGATACTTTCTTGGAAATAAATTGATAATCATACTGCCTACCATTTTATTATTTTACAGTCTGTAAAATACTTTCATTACATCATTTCATTTAATGGACATACAAATAGGGGTATTACTGCCAGTGCATGCATGCTTAGTCGCTCAGTCATGTCCAACTCTTTGTGACCCCATGGACTGCTGCCCACCAGGCCCCTCTGTCCATGGGATTTCCCAGGCAAGAATCCTGGAGGGGGTTGCCATTCCTTTCTCCGGGTTATCTTCCCAACCCAAGGACTGAACCCGGATCTCATACACTGCAGGTGGATTTTTTACTGTCTGAGCCACCAGGGAAGCCTGTTACTGCCAGAATTAAGAGCATTATTATGGTTTTAGTTTTGTTTTTTTTTTTAAAGACTAATGATAGAAAAGCAAGGAAAGTAAGTTTTTCTCTAGTTATCTGTTCAAATGGTAATACAAAGCAAGCTTTATACAGTTTGAATAAAAAGTTTTTCAATGTTGAAAAGATTCTTTATTTGAGAAAAAAAATCTTAAAGACAAAATTCTTGGCAGACAGAGGGCATTGAGCTGAAATAGTGTTGAAAATGGATCTGTGAGAGAAGTCGAATGTGCCCTGAGGCATAAAGATACTAATTTTGTTTTATTGGATTTTACTGTAGCTATTAATATATTTTGCTAGAGATTTATGTGATCAATTTATCCTATGGCCTGAACTAATTCCCCCAGTATATTTTATCAGAATATGTGACTTTTTCCTAAATTTAGCTTTATTTCTAAAATTTTCCATGCCTGGGAAATATTATTCAATATCTCCAGACATGTTAAGTATTACAAAAGTATTTTGAGCATCTAAAGAAAAATAAAGCCAAAATATTATCCCTGTTCATCCTGAATGTTTCTCTCACATGTAAACCAAGGTTGTTTACACCAAGGTTATTTGCATGTCACTGGCATTATTGAATTCTTCAATGAAATGAAAAATGGATTACATTTCTGGTTTTGTGGCTTTCACGGCTCTATTGATTTTTTGATAATATTTGCCTGCTGCAAGTAGTTATTTTTCATTAGCACATTCAAGCATGGGTAATAATTTAATAATGGTGGATGTGAAGTTAATTAACAATCCAACAGGTATGGTCATTGGACAGGATTGTGCTCCATCTCAAATACAAAGAAAACAATTTCATTAGTAGTTATAAATTTGCATAGAATGATACAATATGGAATTCTGGATAAATCTCTTTCATGAGTAAAAGTGGACATTGGCAAACTGTACTAAAGTTCTCTGTTTATAGATAATCTATAATGTTATTTACAATGACAGTCATCATCGCTAAGAATACCTTAGTTAGGGAATTCTTGTAGTGGATCAGTAGGTATCAATATTGAGATAGTTGAGGCTCTTTAACATATTTTACAATTTGTTTGCATATATCAGTGGTTTTATAAACACTCAGGATATCCATGTGACTGTGATTTATCTTGTAATTTACCTATTAAAAATAAGTGTGTACTGATGCAAAAATCCTCAACAAAATTTTAGCAAACAGAATCCAACAACATATTAAAAAGCTCATACATCAATGACCAAGTGGGCTTTATCCCAGGGATGCAAGGATTCTTCAATATTCACAAATCAATCAATGTGATACACCACACTAACAAATTGAAAGATAAAAACCATATGATTATCTCAATAGATGCAGAAAAAGTCTTTGACAAAATTCAACACCTATTTATGATAAAAACTCTTTAGATAGTAGGCATAGAAGGAACATCACTTAACATAATAAAAGCCATATATGATAAACCCACAGCAAACATTATCCTCAATGGTGAAAAATTGAAAGCATTTCCTCTAAAGTCAGGAACAAGACAAGGGTGCCCACTCTCACCACTACTATTCAACATAGTTTTGGATTTTTTACCATAGCAATCAGAGAAGAAAAAGAAATAAAAGAAATCCAGATTGGAAAAGAAGAAGTAAAACTCTCAGGTTGCAGATGACATGATCCTCTACATAGAAAACCCTAAAGACAACACTAGAAAACTATTAGAGCTCATCAATGAATATAGTAAAGTTGCAGGATATAAAATTAATACACAGAAATCCCTTGCATTCCTGTATTCTAACAATGAGAAAACAAAGAGAAATTAAGGAAACAATCCCATTCACCATTGCAACAAAAAGAATAAAATACTTAGGAATAAATTTACCTAAAGAAACAAAAGTGAAAGTCAGTCGTGTCCAACTCTTTGTGACCCCAGGAACTACACAGTCCATGGAATTCTCCAGGCCAGAATACTGGGGTGGATAGCTTTTCTCTTCTCCAGGGGCTCTTCCCAACCCAGGGATCAAACCGAAGTCCCCTGCATTGCAGGTGGATTCTTTACCAGCTGAGCCACAAGGGAAGCCCAAAGAAACAAAGACCAATGTATATAGAAAAGTATAAAACACTGATGAAAGAAATCAAAGATGACACAAATAGATGGATAAATATACTATGTACATGGATCAGAAGAATCAATAGTGAAAATGAATATATCACCCAAAGCAATGTATAGATTCAGTGCAATCCCTATCAAGCTACCAACGGTATTTTTCACAGAACTAGAATAAATAATTTCACAATTAGTGTGGAAACACAAAAAACCTCAAATAGCCAAAGCAATCTTGAGAAGGAAGAATGGAACCAGAGGAATCAACCTTCCTGACTTCAGACTATACTACAAAGCTACAGTCATCAAGATAGTATATAACTGACATAAAAACAAAAATATAGATCAATGGAACAAAATACAAAGCCCAGAGATGAATCCACACACCTATAGACACCTTATCTCTGGCAAAGGAGGCAAAAAAATACAGTGGAGAAAAGACAATATCTTTAACAAGTGGTGCTTGGGAAAACTGGTCAACCACCTGTAAAAGAATGAAATTAGGACACTTTCTAACACCATACACAAAAATAAACTCAAAATGGATTAAAGATCTAAATGTAAGACTAGAAACTATAAAACTCCTAGAAGAAAACATAGGCAGAACACTCTCTGACATAAATCACAGCAGGATCCTCTATGATCCACCTCCCAGAGTAATGGACATAAAAGTAAAAATACAAATGGGCCTAAATAAACTTAAAAGCTTTTGCACAATGAAGGAAACTATAAGCAAGGTGAAAAGACAGGCTCAGAATGGGAGAAAATAATAGCAAACAAAACAACTGACAAAGAATTAGTCTCAAAAATATACAAGCAGCTCCTGCAGCTCAAGTCCAGAAAAATAAACAACCCAATTAAAAAGTGGGCCAAAGAACTAAACAGACATTTCTCCAAAGAAGACATACAGATGGCTAACAAACACATGAAAAGATGCTCAATATCACTCATTATCAGAGAAATGCAAATCAAAACCACAATGAGGTACCATCTCACACTCGTCAGAATGGCTGCTATCAAAAAGTCTACAAGCAATCAGAGCTGGAGAAAGTGTGGAGAAAAGGGAACCCTCTTACATTGTTGGTAGAAATGCAAACTAGTACAGCCACTATGGAGAACAGTGTGGAGATTCCTTAAAAAACTGGAAATAGAACTGCCATATGACCCAGCAATCCCACTACTGGGCATACACACCAAGGAAACCAGAATTGAAAGAGACACGTGTACCCCAATGTTCATCGCAGCACTGTTTACAATAGCCAGGACATGGAAGCAACCTAGATGTCCATCAGCAGACGAATAGATAAGGAAGCTGTGGTACATATACACAATGGAATATTACTCAGCTATTAAAAAGAATACATTTGAATCAGTTCTAATGAGGTGGATGAAACAGGAGCCTATTATACAGAGTGAAGTAAGTCAGAAAGAAAAACACCAATACAGTATATTAATGCATATATACGAAATTTAGAAAGATGGTAATGATGACCCTATATATGAGATAGCAAAAGAGACACCAATGTAAAGAACACACTTTTGGACTCTGCGAGAAGGCAAGGGTGGGATGACTTGAGAGGACAGCATTGATACATGTATATTACCAAATGTGAAATAGATCACCAGTCCAATTTCGATGCATGAAACAGGGCCCTCAAAGCTGGTGCTTTGGGACAATCTTGAAGGATGGGATGCGGAGGGAGGGGGGAAGGGGTTCAGGATGGGGGACACATGTCCACCTGTGGCTGATGCATGTCAATGTATGGCAAAAACCACCACAATATTGTAAAGTAATTAGCCTCCAATTAAATAAATTAAAAAATAAAAATAAATAATATATAAAATAATTTTACATTTATTGCATATAACCATATTTATATGTATGTATCTAGCTTCCTGTTGTACTTCCTTACTTTCTCCCTCTCTCAATTTCTCCCTTCCTTTTTCTTTCTTCTGGTACCAAACACATCTTCTTCAAAATCAGCATAAGGAAATCAAAATAAAAAAAGCTTTCATCATTTATTCAAAACCGGTATAGCGTACTGGTCCTCTTATTCTATATTTTAGGTAAACTGTTGTATTGGCTAATCTGTTCACTTTATGTATGCAAGGAGTTCCCTTTCGCATTATTTATTAGTTATTGAGTAGACCTGAATGCAAAGTCAAGTAGGCCTTAGGAAGCATCACTATGAACAAAGCTGGTGGAGGTCATGGAATTCCAGTTCAGCTATTTCAAATCCTAAAAGATGATGCTGTGAAATTGCTGCACTCGATATGCCAGGTAATTTGCAAAACTCAGCAGTGGCCACAGGACTGGAAAAGGTCAGTTTTCATTCCAATCCCAAAGAAAGGCAATGACAAAGAATGTTCAAACTACTGCACAATTGCACTCATCTCACATGCTAGCAAAGTTAATGCTCAAATTCTCCAAGGCAATCTTCAACAGTACATGAACCATGAAATTCCACATGTTCAAGCTGGATTTAGAAAATACAGAGGAACCAGAGATCAAATTGCCAACATCCGCTGGATCA
This sequence comes from Okapia johnstoni, assembly GCA_024291935.2. NCBI lineage: Eukaryota > Metazoa > Chordata > Mammalia > Artiodactyla > Giraffidae > Okapia > Okapia johnstoni. The sequence goes on from CM044327.1 coordinate 6,225,890, forward strand.
TCGAAAAAGCAAGAGAGTTCCAGAAAATCATCTACTTCTGCTTTACTGACTATACCAAAGCCTTTAACTGTGTAGATCACAACAAACTGTGGAAAATTCTGAAAGAGATGGGAATACTGGACCACCTGACCTGCCTCCTGAGAAATCTGTACGCAGGTCAAGAAGCAACAGTTAGAACTGGACATGGAACAACAGACTGGTTCCAAATCAGGAAAGGAGTACGTCAAGGCTGTATATTGTCATTCTGCTTTTTTAACTTATATGCAGAGTACATCATGAGAAACACTGAGCTGGATGAAGCACAAGCTGGAATCAAGATTGCCAGGAGAAATATCAATAACCTGAGATATGCAGATGACACCACTCCTATTGCAGAAAATGAATAAGAACTAAAGAGCCTCTTGATGAAAGTGAAAGAGGAGAGTGAAAAAGCTGGCTTAAAACTCAGCATTGAGAAAACTAAGATCATGACATCCAGTCCCATCACTTCATGGCAAATAGATGGGGAAACAATGGAAACAGTGAGAGACTTTATTTTTGAGGGCTCCAAAAATCACTGCAGATAGTGACTGCAGTCAGAAATTAAAAGACACTTGCTCCTTGAAAGAAAAGCTATGACAAACCTAGACAGCATATTAAAAAGTAGAGACATTGTTTTACCAATAAAGGTTTGTATCATCAAAGCCATGTTTTTTTCCAGTAGTCATGTATGTATGTGAGAGCTGGACTATAAAGAAGGCTGAGCACTGAAGAACTGATGCTTTTGAACTGTGGTGTTGGAGAAGACTCTTGAGAGTCCCTTGGACTGCAAGGAGATCCAACCAGTCCATCCTAAAATAAATCAGTCCTGAATATTCATTGGAAGTACTGATGCTGAAGCTGAAGCTACAATCATTTGCCCACCTGATGTGAAGAACTGATTCATTAGAAAAGACCCTGATGCTGGGTATGGTTGAAGGCAGAAGGAGCAATAGAGGATGAGGTGGTTGGATGGCATCACTGACTCGATGAACATGAGTTTGAACAAGCTCTGGGAGTTCGTGATGGACAGGAAGCCTGGTGTGCTGCTTGGGGTGACTCCTGCATGGGGTCACAAAATCTGACACGACTGAGTGAGTGAACTGACCTGAACTGATTGAGGAGACCAAGAAGGAAGTCCAAAGAAGTAACAGGTGCTGGTCAGAATAGAACCCGTAGGTCCAGGGAGGGGCCTTAGTGAAAATGACAGTCATTGGAACAGTGTGAGCAGAGGATTGTCATGAGTGAATTGATATTTTAGAAGCACCTGTCAATGCTGAGTTGAGAACTGCCAGTTATGAGGAAGGTGAAAGAGAGGAGACCAGTTTGGAAGCTCTCAAAAGAATCCTAGCAGGAGACAGCAAGGCCTGGGCCAGGCCAGACAAGGCCAGACCAGGCAGGACAGCAGTGTAGATGCTAAGAGGTGGGCAGATTTGGGGTGTATGTTGATGATGGAAGCAGAAAAGTTTACTGACAGCTTAAACATAACAGCTTTAGGGGAGAAAAAAAAAGGAACCCAGAATGTTTTCAAGGCTTTTATCCTAAATTATATGCAAAGGATGATGCTATTGCAAAATAAAACCAGGAAAACTGGGTCAACAGGTTTTAGAAAAGACACTATTTTCAGTTAGGAAGAATTTAAATGTGGCTTATCTGTCACCCACGTGGTGATTTTCAGTAGGCAGTTGTTCAGTTTCTCAGTTGTATCTGACTATTTTGAGACCCCATGAACTGTACCTCTCCAGGCTCCTCTGTCCATGGAATTTCCCAGGCAAGAATACTGGAGTGGGTTGCCATTTCCTTCACTAGGAGATCTTTCCAACCTGGGGATCAAACTCATGTCTTATACAACGGCAGGCAAATTTTTTACCAATGGGCCACCAAGGAAGCCCCCGGTAGACAATCGTATGCAAGAATTTTAAGCTCAGGAGAGAGTTCTGTCTAGGAGATTTAAATTTAGGAAGCATCATTTAATAAAATATTTGTAAATCGGGATCTGGACAAAATCACATAAAGAGCAAGGAGTTAGGTCTGAGCGCTGCATGTGAGGGCTCTGCACTGTGTGGACATTGTCAGAAAAGTGGAGTCTGCTGTGATGGGCCAGCCATAGGTGGTGATGCAGACAGTGAGGTGTGAGGGAAGCTGGGGGAGACCCCAGGGCTACTGGGTCAAGTGGGATGAAGACTTGACCATTGACTGTAGCAACGGGGAGGGTGCTGATGATCTTTGCTTCCCTAGAAGGGACAATAGAAATAATTATGAATTGATAATGACATAATTCATTACATTTTGTGATTTGCCTCACCTTGACAGGACTTATATTGTGTCCCTGGCAGTCCTTAAAGGTTTTTTTCAACTACTGAATCTTTAATTCCTCAAAATGAACTATGGAGAGGAGCCCATTTTTCTTGCCACCTTAGTGATACAGCAACTGACATCAGAGAGGTTATGAAATGGGGTCATGATATAAGATGTGACCTGAAGTGGTCTGATATTAGAGACCATAATCTTGAGCACTGACTAAGAGGTAAAGGCATGCAAAGATCAAGTATGTGTATGATTCTAAGTAGTACAATGTAAGAAAACAAAAATGACCATCTTTGAATCGTTACTGAGTGATAAATTCAGACTATTTTCGTATCTAGTTTTATCCCTACATATTTGCTCCTTTAGTAAACAGTTGAGCCACTAACAATTAGGCTCTGGTTGTTTAAATATATTTAAACATCTTAATTTTTAATGCTTTTAAATTAAAAATGCTTCTGGTTGGAGTCCTTAGATGGCAGAGTAGTACAAAGTAAGATTTATTTGTTTTCCATGGATTAAATAATTAAAAAAAATTTTATATTGGAATATAATTGATTAGCAATGATGTGTTAGTTCCAGGTACTCTGTCATAACCTAAATGGGAAAAGAATTTCAAAAAGAATGGATATATATACATGTATAACTGAATCATTTCACTATACACTGGAAACTGGCAGAGGCTTTTAAGTTTTGAAACTCAACTTGGACCTTTTGTACTAGAAACTCTAGAGAGGCACTGACAGCAAAAGCATAATCCAGCAGCCACTAGCATCATTTCTGCGACCGGTCACGTGGGAACGTATTCCTTTGTAACAAACCTGGGCAAAGGTTTAATCCCATTATTTACAGCTCCTCCTCTATGTCCCCTAATGAATAGCCTTATTTTCTACTACTATTATTGTCATTATTATTTGCTGTAAAATCAAGACTTGATTTTATTATACTCATTTAAGACCATCTGGGATTCAGTTCAGTTCAGTCGTGTCCAACACTTTGCGACCCCATGGACCGCAGCACACCAGGCCTCCCTGTCTATCACCAACTCCCAGAGTTTACCAAAACTCATGTCCATTGAGTCAGTGATGCCATCCAACCATCTCATCCTCTGTCGTCCCCTTCTCCTACCTTCAATCTTTCCCAGCAACAGGGTTTTTTTCCAATGAGTCAGCTCTTCCCATCAGGTGGCCAAAGTATTGGAGTTTCAACTTCAACATCAGTCCTTCCAATGAACACCCAGGACTGATCTCCTTTAGGATGGACTGGTTGGATCTCCTTTCAGTCCAAGGGACTCTCAAGAGTCCTCTCCAACACAACAGTTCAAAAGCATCAAATCTTTGGCACCTAGTTTTCTTTATAGTTATATCCATTTAAGACCATCTGGGATTAAACTGAGTTAGTTGGAGTAAACCAAACTCACTATCTTTAATTCTCCTTAAGCTCATTGAAACTTCCAATTCTTTAGGTTATATGTATTTTTTTAAATCAAAACCTGTCATACACATTTCATTTTCGCCCAAAATTAACTATATTGTCTACTTTGTTTCCTCAAAGTGAATACATTTTAAACTCACTGCTTCAGTTGAGCTTAATTTTTGCTTAAACAATTTTCCCCAACCTCTAGTCTGACGATACCCATGTTTCTTTACAAGGCCTTCACCAGGAGACAGTTTCTTAGAAATAGTAAGATTGCCTCGTATTTCTACTTTACTATTTGAAATTTTATTATCTATCAGATTTTATTGTATTTCACTTTGTAAAGTTTGTTTCCTTACCACACTTTCCATTTCTAAAGGGACACATTTGTGTGTGAGCATTTTATTCATAATATAATTATTTTATCTATTCCTTGGTTGTGAACTAAACAGGGATTGCAACATTTAACCTGCTCAGACCTACTATGACATTTTGAAAAGTTAGACTTCATCTGGTAACAGGAAGTTATGAGATATTCACGTAGTGGGGTGAAGTAAGTGATTTGTGAAATGTAAGCCTAGAACCACTGTAGCACATGGGTTGGAAGAGGAAATGGCTGGACGCAGGGAGGCCAGCTAGTACATGACTGAAATACTATTGTCAAGAGTTGATTAGCTCTGAATTTCTAAAATAGAAGTAGAAGTGGTGGGAAAGTGACAAAATCTGGGACAAGTTCAAAACATTAAATATTTTCCTCCGCTGTTCTAGGATACTGAGAAACAGGACTAATGAAAAATTTCCCCTAGAATCATCTTCCTTCACTGTTATTATTTTGTTGCTGGTTTCACCCCTCTCTTTCTCTCGTAATAGACTTTATTTTTTAGAGCAGTTTTAGGACCACAGTAATACTGAGAGGAAAGTACAAGGACTTCCTACTCTGTCTTGATACATGCATAACCTCCACCGTTATCATCATTCCTCACCAGACAGTACACTTGTAACAGTTTATGAAACTACATTAACATGTCATTATCAGCCAAGGCCCATAGTTTACATTAAGGCTGACTCGTGGTGCTGCATATTCTAGGCATGTGTGTTTGCTAAGTCCCTCAGTCGTGTCCAACTCTTTGTGACTCCATGGACTGTAGCCCACCAGGCTCCTCTGTCCACAGGATTCATCAGACAAGAATACTGGAGTGGAATGCCATGCCCTCTTCCAGAGGATCTTCCTGATTCAGGGATCGAACCCATGTCTCTGATATCTCCTACATTGGCAACCTGGTTCTTTATCACGAGCACCACCTGGAGAGCCCTGTACATTCTTTGGGTTTGGACAAATATATGAAGAATGACGTGTTCAGTTCAGTTCAGTTGATCAGTTGTGTCCAACTCTTTGTGACCCCATCAACTGCCGCACGCCAGGCTTTCCTGTCCGTCACCAACTCCCAGGGCTTGCTCAAACTCACGTCCTTCAAGTTGGTGATGCCATCCAGCCATCTCATCCTCTGTTGTCCCCTTCTCCTCCTGCCCTCAATCTTTCCCAGCATCAGGGTCTTTTCCAATGAGTCAGCTCTTCGCATTAGGTGGCCAAAGTATTGGAGCTTCAGCTTCAGCATCAGTCCTTGCAATGTATATTCAGGACTGATTTCCTTTAGGATGGACTGGTTGGATCTCTTTCCAGTCCAAGGGACTCTCAAGAGTCTTCTCCAACACCACAGTTCAAAAGCATCAATTCTTTGGGGCTCAGCCTTCTTTATAGTCCAACTCTCACACCCATACATGACTACTAGAAAAACCACAGCATTGACGATATGGACTTTTGTTGGTAAAGTAATCTCTCTGATTTTTAATATGCTGTCCAGGTTTGTCATAGCTTTTCTTCCAAGGAGCAAGTATCTTTTAATTCCATGGCTGCAGTCATCATCTGCAGTGATTTTTGAGATTAAGAAAATAGTCTGTCACTGTTTCCATTGTTTCCCCTTCTGTTTGCCATAAAGTGGTGGGACCAGATGCCATGATCTTAGTTTTTTGAATGTTGAGTTTTAAGCCAGCTTTTTCACTCTCCTCTTTCACTTTCATCAAGAGGCTCCTTAGTTACTCTTCACCTTCCACCTGCAATTTTGAGTCCAGGTTGTGCTTCATCCAGCCTGGCATTTTGAATGATGTATTCTGCAAAGAAGTTAAATAAGCAGGGTGACAATATACAGCCTTGATGTACTCCTTTCCCAATTTGGAACCAGTCCATTGTTCCATGTCTGGTTCTAACTGTTAGTTCTTGACCTGAATACAGATTTCTCAGGAAGCAGGCAAGGTGGACTGGTATCCCTATCTCTTAAAGAATTTTCCACAGTTTGTTGTGATGCACACAGTCAAAGGCTTTAGTGTAGTCAATGAAGCAGAAGTAGATGTTCTTCTGGAATTCTCTTGCTTTTTCTATGGTCCACCAGATGTTGGCAATTTGATCTCTTGTTTCTCTGCCTTTTCTAAATCCAGCTTGAACATCTGGAAGTTCTCAGTTCACATACCGTTGAAGCCTAGCTTGGAGACTTTTGAGCGTTACTTTGCTAGTGTGTGAGATGAGTGCAACTGTGCAGTAGTTTGAATATTCTTTAGCATTGGCTTTCTTAGGGATTGGAATGAAAATGGACCTTTTCCAGTCCTGCGGCCACTGCTGAGTTTTCCACATTTGCTGATATATTGAGTGCAGCACGTTCACAGCATCATCGTTTTGAAATAGCTCAGCTGAAATTCCATCACTTCCACTAGCTTTGTTTGTAGTGATGTTTCTAAGGCCCACTTGACGTTGCACTCCAGGATGTCTGGCTCTAGGTGAGTGATTGCACCACTGTGGTTATCTATGTCATTAAGATCTTTTTTGTATAGTTCTTCTGTGTATTCTTGCCATCTCTTCTTAATATCTTCTGCTTCTGATAGGTCCATACCATTTCTGTTCTTTATTGTGCCCCTTTTTGCATGAAGTGTTCCCTTGGTATCTCTAATTTTCTTGAAAAGATCTCTAGTCTTTCCCATTCTATTGTGTTCCTCTATTTCTTTGCATTCGGAGAAGGCAATGGCACCTCACTCCAGTACTCTTGCCTGGAAAATCCCATGGACAGAGGAGCCTGGTGGGCTACAGTCCATGGGGTCGCTAAGAGTTGGACGACTGAGCGACTTCACTTTCACTTTTCCCTTTCATGCATTGGAGAAGGAAACGGCAACCCACTCCAGTATTCTTGCCTGGAGAATCCCAGGGATGGCGGAGCCTGGTGGGCTGCCATCTATGGGGTCGCACAGAGTCGGATACTACTGAAGCGACTTAGCAGCAGCAGCAGCATTTCTTTGCATAGGTCACTTAGTAAGGCTTTCTTGTCTCTCCTTGCTAGTCTTTGGAACTCCGCATTCAGATAGATGTATCTTTCCTTTTCTCCTTTGCCTTTTGCTTCTTTGCTTTTCCAGCTATTTGTAAGTCCTTCTCAGACAACCATTTTGCCTTTTGCATTTCTTCTTGGGAATGGTTTTGATCACTGCCTCCTGTTCAATGTTATGAACCTCCATCCATATTTCTTCAGGCACTCTGTCTATCAGATCTAATCTCTTGAATCTATTTCTCACTTCCACTGTATAATCGTAAGGGTTTTGATTTAGGTCATACCTGAATGGTCTAGTGGTTTCCCCTACTTTCCTCAATTTAAGTCTGAATTTTGCATTAAGGAGTTCATGATCTGAGCCACAGTCAGCTCCTGGTTTTGTTTTTGCTGACTGTATAGAGCTTCTCCATCTTTTGCAACAAAAAATACACTCAATCTGATTTCTGTGTTGACCATCTGGGGATGTCCATGTGTAGCATCGTCTCCTGTGTTGTTGGAAGAGGTTGTTGGCTATGACAAGTGTGTTCTCTTGTCAAAACTTTGTTATCCTTTGCCCTGTTTCATTTTGTACTTCAAGGCTAAACTTCTCTGTTACTCCAGCTATCTCTTGACTTCCTACTTGTGTGTTTCAGTCCCCTATGATGAAAAGGATATCTTTTTTGGTATTAGTTCTAGAAGGTCTTGAAGGTCTTCATAGAACTATTTGACTTCAGCTTCTTCAGCATTAGTAGCTGGGATATAGACTTGGATTTCTGTGATATCGAATGGTTTTCCTTGGAAACGAATAAAGATCATTCTGTCGATTGCACCAAAGTACTGCATTTCAGACTCTCTTGTTGACTATGAGGGCTACTCCATTTCTTCTAAGGGATTCTTGCCCACAGTAGTAGATATAATGGTCATCTGAATTAAATTCACCCATTGCAGTCCATTTCATTTCACTGATTCCTAAAATGTCGATGTTCACTCTTGCCATCTCCTGTTTGACCACTTCCAATTTACCTTGATTCATGGACCTATGTTCCAGGTTCCTATGCAACATTGCTCTTTACGGCATCAGACTTCATTTCTATCACCAGTCACATCCACAACTGGGCATTGTGTTTGCTTGGCTCAGACTCTTCATTCTTTCTGGAGTCATTTCTCCACTCTTCTCCAGTAGTGTACCTACCGACCTGGGGAGTTCATCTTTCAGTGTCATATCTTTTGCCTTTTCATACTGTTTGGGGGGTTCTCAAAGCAATAATACTGAAGTGGTTTGCCATACCATTCTCCTGTGGATCACATTTTGTCAGAACTCTCCACCATGACCCATCCATCTTGGGTGGCCCTACATGGCATGGCTCATGGTTTCATTTAGACAAGGCTGTGATCCAAGTGATCAGTTTGGTTAGTTTTCTGTAATTTGTTATTTCCATTCTGTCTTCCCTCTGTTGGATAAGGATAAGAGGCTTGCGGAATCTTCCTGATGGGAGGGACTGGCTGTGGAGGAATACGGGTCTTGCTCTGATTGGTGGAGCCATGCTCAGTAAATCTTTAATCCAATTTTCTGTTGATGGGTGGGATTGTGTCCCCTCCCTGTAATTTGGCCTGACTATGGTAGGGGTAATGGCAGCAATGGCATCTTCCTTCAAAAAGACTTATGCCAGGACTATTGTATTCAGTGCACTGACCCACAGCAGGCCGCTGCCAACCCATGCCTCTGCCAGAGGCTCCTGGACACTCACAGGCGACTCTGGCTCAGTCTCTTGTGGGGTCACTGCTCCCCACATGTATGACATGTATCCGTCATTATAGTATCATAGAGAGTAATGTCAGTGCCCTAGAAATCCTTCGTGCTCCTCCCATTCATGTATCTTACAGGCTGAGGGTTTGGGCACCTGTCTTTTTTCTCACTTCCTTACATGCTGTATATTCTGCAGCAGGTTAATTTCTGGAGGCTGGTTTCCCATTGACCCAAGGCTCTACAGCTAGGCCATCTTCTGGGGACAGAAATACAAAAGAATGCAAAAAGAATTTTTTTTCTCTTTGGATCTAGCATTGAATCAACCTGGATTACACTTGTCTAGAGATCATATTTTTAAAGCTCTGCTTATTACAGCCAAGTAATTACTGTAATAAACATTACATTACAAAGAAATTACATTACTTTGCCAACAAAGGCCCATCTAGTCAAAGCTGTGGTTTTTCCAGTAGTCATGTATGGATGTGAGAGTTAGACTATAAAGAAAGCTGAGCACCAAAGAATTAATGCTTTAGAACTGTGGTGTTGGAGAAGACCCTTGAGAGTCCCTTGGACTGCGAGGAGATCCAACCAGGGGACCACAGAGAATGAGATGGTTGGATGGCATCACCAACTCGATGGACATGAGTTGAGCAAGCTCTGGGAGTTGGTGATGGACAGAGAAGCCTGGTGTGCTGCAGTCCACGGGGTCGCAAAGCATCGGACATGACTGAGCGACTGAACTGAAGTGATTACGGCCAACTACAGTTGCAGGATCCCCTAAGAATTGTAGGAAGAGAATTCATGTCTTCTTGCTCCTTTGCCCGTGTTTCTCTCTTGGTTTCTCCAGGACCAAGACTTTATTTCTGTTTCTCTCCAGACTTTATTTCTATTCCAACTCCTAAACCCCCAAAGTGGAACTTTCCTCCTGAGGTATAATCTGTGACCAAATAAGCCACTGCCATTGAATTGTAAAAAGCTAGTATCAATTCTCGGAGAAGGCAATGGCACCCCACTCAAGTACTCTTGCCTGGAAAATCCCACGGATGGAGGAGCCTGGTGGGCTGCAGTCCATGTGGTTGCTAAGAGTCAGACACGGCTGAGTGACTTCACTTTCACTTTTCACTTTCATGCATTGGAGAAGGGAATGGCAACCCACTCCAGTGTTCTTGCCTGGAGAATCCCGGGGACGGGGGAGCCTGGTGGGCTGCCGTCTATGGGGTCGCACAGAGTTGAACACGACTGAAGCGCCTTAGCAGCAGCAGTAGCAGCAGTAGTATCAATTCTACATTACGTGCTAAGACTATTCTAATAGAAAATACACATTAAACTGAACTCTAAAATTCTACATGTGAAATTGTGAATGTGTGGTTAATGTGAATAACTGGTTAATTAACAACTTCCATTGATTTTAAACTCAAGTGAATTCTCCATGTAAGATGGCTTAAAATAGGAAAGCATTTTTTTTTTTTTTTTGGTATGAAAGTCTTGGGGTGGTGATAAACATTTTCATGTCTTTGGCAAAAAATCAACGTGATAGTAATGTTTATTTTGCTTGAGATCTGGAATTCAAAGTTCCATATGGAAGGGCTGTGAGTATTTAAAGAAGAGACGGAAAATCTGTGGAACACTGCAATATTCATGACTGACTGCATGTAAAATGATCTTACACTACTAGGCATTGACTCTAACCGGGTGAAAGCTGATGGCCCTCTGCATTATGGTTGAAATCATTGTTCCCCAAATAGAAGACTCAACCCTGAAAATTAAGTAAAATCCCAAGTACTTTCTCTTCACTGTAGCACACTAATTATAGGAAATATTTATATCAGCTTCTGTTGTATGTTTCTTTTTGATTTATCAACCTTAAAAATAGAGGTCTTGCTTTGGCTGAATCTTGTTTCTTTCTGTTGAATTAAATCCCATGGACAGAGGAGCACAGTGGTCTACAGTCCACGGGGTCACAAGAATCAGTCACGACTTGGTGACTAATATCTGGTTTATATTAATATCAGGTTTATATTAATTTCTTAGACTCAAATTTTACATAAAACTTTGGTGCTTATTAAAACAATATTGTTGCTGTTGTTGATTAGCTGCTATATTGTGTCCAACTCTTTGGCAACCCCATGGACTGTAGCCTGCCAGGATCCTCTGTCCATGTGATTTTCCAGGCAAGAATACCGGAGTGGGTTGCCATTTCCTCCTTCAGGGGGGCTTCCTGAGCTAGGGATCAAACCTGCATCTCCTGCATTGGCAGGCAGGTTCTTTACCACTGAGCCACCAGGGAAGCCCATTGAACAATATTATTTAATATCAAAATATATATTAGTGTAAATAATTTTCTAAATTGTCCATTTTTAGGGTTATGATTACCAATTGAATGAATAGTTGCAAGAAAATAATCATAATATTTTGTCATCTAATAATCCTATATTTTATGATTTCTCTAACTCAACCATTGGACCACATTGAGAGTCTGTTGACATGGACTTTTATTAGTTTTCTGATGCAGTTGTATGAATGATATGCTTAGTGAAAACTCATGCTCTTTTAAGGAACATTTGATGGTAGGCAGCAGAATAAACAATTTGTAGCAGTATTATAAACAAGGATTAAAAACAAGTTCACAATAAAAAAAAAAACAATCTCCATAAAGAAGAATGTATATAAAAATCCAGATAAAATTATCAGATCTAGTTTTGAATTTGGAAGTCATAAATCAAGAACAGAGGTGGACAGAATCAAGATACTATTTCAAGGTCACCACGCATAGGAAACACATCGTCGAATCAGGGAAAAGATCCCTTTTTATGGCTTCACATCATGTAACATCATTTTATATCTAAATCTATTTTGAATCTCTATTAATGTGGCTATCTTGTTCCTGTACCATGAACTGAAAAGAGAGCTTTCAAACAGTCAACATTTATTAGAAGGGTTTTAAAAGTATGTTCTTAAATTTAAATTTCATCATCCTTCATGAACCACTTATTATCTCTTTTATTATCTACCTCACCTAAATTCTCTGGAAGTTACTTGAGAAATTAAAAGGAAGTTATTGAGCATATCAATAATTTTTTAGAGCAAGCATTAAAATGCAGTGGAGTGCAGTAATAGATTTTTTATGGGTGATATTATTTAGCTTTCCTTTATTGCTTCTAGTTATTTTTTCAAGTACAAGGATAATGTTTAGAAAAGTACTATAGATGCCCATTGTCCCCACAGCCCCAACCCCCAACCTCCAAAACAGATCTATCCCAAGGCCAGGGTAGGGGAAGTAAGATGAAGAGGAAGCTAGCACCGAACTTTTAATCACTTACTTGTACATTGCATTTTACCAACCACCCTGAGAGATTTAATTTTATGAAGTTCAGAGGTTAGTGGTGAAATCCCTGGAGACAGAAAGACTGGAGTGTGAAACTTGTTTCTGATAATTTTTCCATGTGATCTTACACAAGTGAGTCCAAGCTTTAGTTTATTTACCTGTAAATTGAAGAAAATACTAACATTGTCCTAACAGGATTATGGTGAGCACAAAATAAGTTAATGCATGGAAGACTTATAGAATTATATGAGAAGGTGCACCAAAAGCATGTCATGCATACTAGCTATTATTTTAATAGTCCCTGGTAACAAAGACAGTAAATTATTTGCTGCAATGCAGGAGACCCAGGTTCGATCCCTGGGCTGGTAAGATCCTCTGGAAATGGGAATGGTTACCCACTCCCGTATTCTTGCTTGGAGAATCCCACAGACATAGAAGCCTAGGGACTGTAGTCCATGGGGTCACAGAGAGTTGGATACGACTGAGCAGCTGAGAACATATGCATGATCATCTCCAAATAAAACTGATTGTTAATCATTAAATAACCAAGAGAGGGATATCTGAATGTTTCAGGGCAGTGGATTTATGTACATGAATTTGACCACAGTTTTGACCCAAGGATTTCATAATGCCATTGCATCCTCAGCGATTAACTATTCTCATAGTCACATATTCATGCATTATTCAGGTAATTTATCTTCATTAAAAGAATGCAACACCTTCTAATGATCAATAATTGAATGTCTCACAAAAGTCAATTTTATTTTGTTAAAAATCCTCAGGATTATGCAAAAGACATTTAATCAATTCCTGCAAAAGTTATCTGCATGGATAAATAAAAAAGTACATCTCAGGATTTGAGGTTTGCCTGTATATCATGTTATTATGTAATGAATAGCAAAATGGGGTTTTGGGGACCCCAGATAAGCAGTTTATTGAAATCTGTTGTAATTCAATCTAAGTCTGCATCGGACTCATTATCTGCTTCCAGATTTGGAAAAACAAGAAAATAACAGCTTTCTCAAAATAGACATTCTAGTGCTTCTCCCAACCCTCTGCATATAATCTGTGCCTTGAGTTTTACATTCCACTTCATATATCATTACTTTTATCTATCACTTTCCTATTTTTCCTTTCTTTCACATTCGCTGGATCATCGAAAATGCAAGAGAGTTCCAGAAAAACATCTATTTCTGCTGTACTGACTATGCCAAAGCCTTTGACTGTGTAGATCACAATAAACTGTGGAAAATTCTGAAAGAGATGGGTATACCAGACCACCTGACCTGCCTCTTGAGAAACCTGTATGCAGGTCAGAAAGCAACAGTTAGAACTGGACATGGAACAACAGACTGGTTCCAAATAGGGAAAGGAGTACGTCAAGGCTGTTATTGTCACCCTACTTATTTAACTTATATGCAGAGTACATCATGAGAAACACTGGGCTGGAAGAAGCACAGCTGGAATCAAGATTTCCAGGAGAAATATCAATAACCTCAGATATGCAGATGACACTACCCTTATGGCAGAAAGTGAAGAAGAACTAAAAAGCCTCTTGATGAAAGTGAGAGAGGAGAGTGAAAAAGTTGGCTTAAAGCTCAACATTCAGAAAACTAAGATCATGGCATCCAGTCCCATCTCTTCTTGGGAAATAGATGGGGAAACAGTGGAAACAGTGTCAGACTTTATTTTGGGGGGGCTCCAAAATCAGTGCAGATGGTGATTTCAGCCATGAAATTAAAAGACGCTTACTCCTTGGAAGGAAGGTTATGGCCAACCTAGATAGCATCTTAAAAAGCAGAGACATTACTTTGCCAACAAAGGTCCGTCTAGTCAAGGCTATGGTTTTTCCAGTGGTCATGTATGGATGTGAGAGCTGGACTGTGAAGAAAGCTGAGCACTGAAGAATTGATGCTTTTGAACTGTGGTGTTGGAGAAGACTCTTGAGAGTCCCTTAGACTGCAAGGAGATCCAACCAGTCCATCCTAAAGGAGATCAGCCCTGGGTGTTGGAAAGACTGATGATGAAGCTGAAACTCCAATACTTTGGCCACCTCATGCGAAGAGTTGACTCACTGGAAAAGACCCTGACTCTGGGAACAATTGAGGGCAGGAGGAGAAGGGGATGACAGAGGATGAGATGGCTGGATGGCATCACCGACTCGATGGACATGAGTTTGGGTGGACTTAGGGAGTTGGTGATGGACAGGGAGGCCTGGAGTGCTGCGATTCATGGTGTCACGAAGAGTCGGACACGACTGAGTGACTGAACTGAACTTCACAAAAGCCATTCTAGTTTATAATACTTCCCTCAGTTCCTGCTCTAAGATAGGAAATCTATGAATTACTTGGGAAAAATACAATGATAATTTAGTGCTTATTGCAGGAATGACAACCAAGGAATGAAATCCTTCTAAAATTGCATTCAAATAATCTCAGATGAGGACCATTTTCATGCTTAATAAGTAGGTCTAGTCACTATATTTTGTTCTGTTTGCTTCATTTATTTTCCAATGTGGCAGACTTGCAACAACTTTTGGCTCCCAAGTATGCTGTTGTTTGATTTTTTTAATAAATTTATTTATTTTAGTTGGGGGCTAATTACTTTACAATATTATAGTGGTTTTTGCCATACATTGACATGAATCAGCCATGGGTTTACATGTGTTCCCCATCCTGAACCCCCCTCCCACCTCCCTCCCTATCCCATCCCTCTGGGTCATCCCATTGCACCAGCCCTGAGCATTTGTCTCATGCATTGAACATGGAATGGTGTTCTGTTTCACATATGATAATATACATGTTTCAATGCTATTCTTCCAGAATGTCCCACCCTCACATTCTCCCTCAGAGTCCGTAAGACTGTTCTATGCATCTGTGTCTCTTTTTCTGTCTCGCACATAGGGTTATTGTTACCATCTTTCAAATTCCATGTATATGCATTAGTATACTGTACTGGTGTTTTTCTTTCAGGCTTACTTCACTCTGTATAATGGGCTCCAGTTTCATCCATCTCAATAGAACTGATTCAAATTCATTCTTTTTAATGGCTGAGTAATATTCCATTGTGTATATGTACCACAGCTTCCTTATCTATTCGTCTGCTGATGGACATCTAGGTTGCTTCCATGTCCTGGCTATTGTAAACAGTGCTGCGATGAACATTGGGGTACACGTGTCTCTTTCAATTCTGGTTTCCTCAGTGTGTATGCCCAGCAGTGGGATTGCTGGGTCATATGGCAGTTCTATTCCCAGTTTTTTAAGGAATCTCCACACTGTTCTCCATAGTGGCTGTACTAGTTTGCGTTCCCACCAACAGTGTAAGAGGGTTCCCTTTTCTCCACACCCTCTCCAGTATTTATTGCTTGTAGACTTTTGGATAGCAGCCATTCTGACTGGTGTGAAATGGTACCTCATTGTGGTTTTGATTTGCATTTCTCTAATAATGAGTGATGTTGAGCATCTTTTCATGTGTTTGTTAGCCATCTGTATGTCTTCTTTGGAGAAATGTCTGTTTAGTTCTTTGGCCCATTTTTTGATTGGGTCATTTATTTTTCTGAAATTCAGCTGCAGGAGTTGCTTGTATATTTTTGAGATTAATTGTTTGTCTGTTGCTTCGTTTGCCATTATTTTCTCCCATTCTGAAGGCTGTCTTTTCACCTTGCTTATAGTTTCCTTTGTTGTGCAAAAGCTTTTAATTTTAATTAGGTCCCATTTGTTTATTTTTGTTTTTATTTCCAATATTCTGGGGGGTGGGTCATGGAGGATCCTGCTGTGATTTATGTCGGAGAGTGTTTTGCCTATGTTTTCCTCTAGGAGTTTTATAGTTTCTGGTCTTACATTTAGATCTTTAATCCATTTTGAGTTTATTTTTGTGTATGGTGTTAGGAAGTGTTCTAGTTTCATTCTTTTACAAGTGGTTGACCAGTTTTCCCAGCACCACTTGTTAAAGAGATTGCCTTTTCTCCATTGTATATTCTTGCCTCCTTTGTCGAAGATAAGGTGTCCATAGGTGCATGGATTTATCTCTGGGCTTTCTATTTTGTTCCATTGATCTATATTTCTATCTTTGTGCCAGTACCATACTGTCTTGATGACTGTGGCTTTGTAGTAGAGCCTGAAGTCAGGCAGGTTGATTCCTCCAGTTCCATTCTTCTTTCTCAAGATTGCTTTGGCTATTCGAGGTTTCTTATATTTCCATACAAATTGTGAAATGATTTGTTCTAGTTCTGTGAAATATACCGTTGGTAGCTTGATAGGGATTGCCTTGAATCTATAGATTGCTTTGGGTAGTATACTCATTTTCACTATATTAATTCTTCCAATCCATGAACATGGTATATTTCTCCATCTGTTTGTGTCCTCTTTGATTTCTTTCATCAGTGTTTTATTTTATTTTATTTTTTTAAATAAATTTATTTATTTTAGTTGGGGGCTAATTACTTTACAATATTGTAGTGGTTTTTGCCATACATTGACATGAATCAGCCATGGGTTTACATGCGTTCCCCATCCTGAACTCCCCTCCCACCTCCCTCCCCATCCCATCCCTTTGGGTCATCCCATTGCCCCAGCCCTGAGAATTTGTCTCATGCTTTGAACATGGAATGGTGTTCTGTTTCACATATGATAATATACATGTTTCAATGCTATTCTCCCAGAACGTCCCACCCTCACCTTCTCCGTCAGAGTCCATAAGACTGTTCTATGCATCTGTGTCTCTTATTCTGTCTCGCATATAGGGTTATCGTTACCATCTTTCAAATTCCATATATATGCATTAGTATACTGTATTGGTGTTTTTCTTTCAGGCTTACTTCACTCTGTATAATGGGCTCCAGTTGTTGTTTGATTTTAATAAGGCTTAATCTTGCAGTGAACTGAATAGGCGATTTAAGTGCTGATCTGTCTTACAGATCCCATAAACTTTCATTTCTATGTCACAGGAACGAATGAGAATGAAATCCAGTGTCATGTAAGTAGAGTAATCTATTTCTAGATTTTTATACCCTCACACCACCACCTCCTCCCACTTTGCAGCAAGCTTTTTCTTTGGTAAGAAAGCCTCCAGAGGAAAAAAAAAAAAGAAATCTGTCACGGGCTGATTTCTCTGGCTAACTCTGAAAATCTCGTGTTTACCATAACAGAGTCAGCAGACTCCCACTGGCTCCAAGCCAAAAAATTAACATCAGATTTCTCTGCATAGTAGACATTAATGCACCTTTTTGTTCAATGAGCTCCTTTAGCATATGGAATATAAAGTTCCACTCTGTGATTATGTCTTCAGCTAGCTGAGTTATAGGCACTTCAAGTACTTTTTTGGAGAGTAGATTTTAAATAACTCAGTTCATAGTGCTTCAAATGTTCTGCTGACTTCCTGAGCGTTTGTCACCCATAGACATTGAACACAGGCATAATACAGCATCAATAAAGGACCACGTGCATGCGTGCTCAGTTATTTCCGTTGAGTCCAACTTTTTGTGACCCCATGGACAGAGGACCTCATGGACTGTAGCCTGCTGGGCTCCTCTGTCCTTGGAATTCTCCAGGCAAGAATGCTGGAGTGGGCTGCCATTTCCTTTTCCAGGTTATCTTTCCGACCCAGGAATCGAACCCTTGTCTCTTATGTCTCCTGCATTGGCAGGCGGGTTCTTTACCACTAGTGCCACCTGGGAAGCCCAAAGGGCCATACACGTGCTCAAATATTGTGCTCCTTAAACACTTGCTTAGACATTTTAAAAAGGAAAATAAACTCGTTTATAAATTTTAAAATTTATAACATATAAATTCCATATCTGTTAAGATATGGAATTAGTTAACCATGAAATCCTGAGCTGCTACAACAGGGAAATTATTTGTGTTATACTGAAATCATCAAAATTATTTAAAAAAAATTCGTAGGTGATATTTGATCTGGCAACCTTTCCTACTTAACTAAAGGCAGGTTGTGGTAAACCCTTCACCACCAACACAGGGTGGGAAGAAATGTGAAAAGATTCAACAAGATGGAGAGAGAATATGCCAATCCTACAACTAGAAGTGACTGTATCAGATAATTGTCAGTGTCCAGACACATCACATTTATTTAAGAGATGTGTTTACTTAGTATTTCTCATAATTGGAAACTCACAAAATTCAGGGATTTCCATTGTCGGTGACACCAAGGTATTGCCCAAAGACAGGGTATCATCAGAATAACCCTTGTGTGAACAAGTATGAAAGCTGGATTAGGACATAAAGGAACTCTTGGAAAGCTTCGCAGAGACAGCTGCCACCCTGCAGGTCTGCTTGCGCTGCAGAAGAGCTGCCCCTTGTCCTCTCCACGGTATTTCTTTCACCACACCTCAGACCTATGTTTAAGGGGTAATTTGCTGGAATGGCTCACTTACATCTGCTCTCTGACAGATGAAGGCATGGGCCAGACCAGAGTACACGCTGTTGGCAAGTTTCTGTGTTCATCTGTTTTTCTTCACATAAGCGCTGGGCTGACAAGTAAATCCATATCAACTTCCTTTCCTCTTAATCAGCACAGACTGATGGGCAAAGACCCATGTGGTTCAAATAAGACTCTAACCTTCAGGGAGCCATTCCTCCATCACAGGCTTTCCTTCCACTTCATCCTCACTTTCATAGCTTGCTTCTGCACAGTCACCTCTGAGTCTCTCTCATTCAATGAGTTTAGTTAAATATGTTTCAATGTCTGCATGTCTCAGGGTGAAAGAAACATACTTATTTTTATGTATGAAAACTAATGCAAAAAAATGTTTATTAATTTTTTTCTCTCTGTGTTAAATATACATTTCAGTTGATGAAGTTTAGAGCAATTTTTGCAGGATAAATAACAAGGCCTGGAAATTTTTTTTCAATGTTCTCACTCTTCATGACACATTTTTAATCCCAGCATAGTCAAAGACTAAATTCTTATATGTTATACCAGTAGCAGATTCCATTGTCCTCAAACTTGATAATTCAGGGAAATGTAGTTAATCAGAGAGAAGTATTACATCTTATCATCATCAAGTATGAAGTGCTTTCCTTTGCCAGTCAGCAAATTAGCTTCTTAGTGATCTTAGACAATTGTGCATTTGGAAAACATAGGAGAAAGACTATACTTGACTGTCTTTGGAGTTATCAGTTACTGTTAATAAGTAACGTAATAGTTACACTCCACTCAATGGATCTATTGATACTTGTTTCCCAGCTAAAACAATGTTGTCTTTTCCCCAACAGTAAAGGTTAAAATAAAGCAAAATAAAATAAAAAAAAGCAAGCAAACAAATTAAAAAAATAGGAGCAAAACTGAGGTTCTTTGGTGAGTCTTCAGATGTAGATCGTCCAAAGGAACAGCAGAGAGTTTGCTCAAGATCCTCGGGATAAACCAATGACTGCATGGGGCAGGCTGCTTCTACCTAAAAGCTCTGATGCCAGAAGCCACTAATTATGTTTATTTGCAAGTTTTTGTTCTTTATCCTCTAGGCTATTTTCTTTCCTCCACTGGTAAAAAGTTCTAAATTATTAGGAGACACTCTTCTCCTTAAATCATAGTATTCCTAAGATTCTTGTCAATGATAAGCACTAGATATGTGAAGTTAGGACATATCAGATGGTTAAAAAAGATCATTAAAAAAAGTACAAGAAGGAATTCAGTTTCAAGGGGTCAAAATACTACCATTATAAACATGATACAAGGTCACTATCCATTTAATGAACACTGTTATCAGTTTGGGTTGATGGCAGTCCTAGGAAATGATGGTCCATCCTTTAGCCTAGGCTGAAAACCTACCAGAGAAGGGACTAATAAAAGAAAAATACAGTCTCTGTAGACAGCTAGACTGTGTGTGTGTTTGTAGAAGGTGGTGGTTGTGGTGGGGGATGAGAACTTACACAGAAACTGCAACTTATAAGACAGGCTGATATATTACTCACAGAAGAGATAATTCTACCACGCAAGAACATGACATATATCACACACTATCTGCAATTAGAATTCCCTGATACCAGCTTGATCAGACCCATTTGTTCCAGAAACAAAATGACAATATAGATAAACATCCCTGTAGTTCCACATGGATCACATGTTCTAAAGATGAGACTATCCCAGGACTTTGCCTGTTTTATGCATCCTGACCAGTCCTTGCCAAGACAAACTGATGACTGACCTTATTAGCCCATCACGATCTAGGGCTTTGTTGGCGGCACAAGTGGTAAAGAACACAGCTGCCAATGCAGGAGATGCAAGAGACGTGGGTTCGATCCCTGGGTTGGGAAGATCTCTGGGAGAATGAAATGGCAACCCACTCCAGTATTCTTGCCTGGAGAATCCCAGGGACAGAGGAGCCTGATGGGCTACAGTCCATGGGGTCACAAAGAGTCAGACTCAACTGAGAAGACTTAGCATGCACGCATCGCCTTCTCAGATTATCCTTCTCTAATGTCTCATATGAAATTCCCCATGATCATTCTTGTGTTTATCATCCCTTGCTGCAAAATAAATAAATTCACTTTTTTTTTTTGGCCACCTGTATTTCAGGTGGTCAGTAGTTGTGGCTTCTATCAATCATTAACAAGGTAGTATTTAGTACCATTGTAGAATTGTTATGAAACACATAGTTAAGCATTAAGCATGCAATACCAAATTTTTAAATGGCTAGAAAATCATGTGCTAACTCATTAAACATATTTGCCTTTTTACAGCGTTTCCCTTAATCATTTATTTTTGTCTTTGGCTGTACTGGATCTTCGCTGCTGCGTGGGCTTTGCTTTAGTTGTGGTGAGTGGGGGCTACTCACTAGTTGTACCGCGTGGACTTCTCATTGCGGTGGCTTCTCCTGTTGCAGAACACAGGCTCTAGGGTGCTTGGGCTTCAGGAGTCATGGCAGGAGGGCTCAAGAGTTGCCGCTCCCGGGCTCCAGAGCACAGGCTTAGCAGTTGTGGTGCTCGGGCTGAGCTGCTCCATGGCACGTGGGATCTTCCCAGACCAGGGATCAAACCCGTGTCTCCTGCATTGGCAGGTGGATTCTTTACCACTGAGCCACCAGGAAAGCCCTTCTTTATTGCTTTTAATTAAATCTTCAACCTGATGAGTGGAAAGAAAATTAGAGATAATTTTAAAGAATGACTAAAAGGAAAATATCTCCAAGAAAATACCTTTCATTTGCATCTCTGTTGGGAAGGGGTTCAGTGACCATAAGCATTAATGAAAATTCATACTTATGAAATAAATCTCACTTCATTTTTCTAAACCGGTATGACTATCTTTGCAACACTGAGCTTTTTTAAAGAGGCAAATCTTACATCCAAATGATCAAATTATCCCATTCCTTACAAAAAAGGCAGAGGAAAAAATATGTAGTGTAATCAAGTGCTTTTCCCCCTAATATATTCTTTTAAACTTTCAGAATACTCTAATTTCTCTGCCACTATCTGACTTAATAATACCCCAGATATTTCTTGTCTTTATATCATGCTCAGGAAAAATCAGAGATATTATAAGCTTCAGGCTAACCAAAGCAAAGCAATTACATGAATTATCTGATATTGAAAATGTTTGTCATTCAGGCTACTATGATTATACATAAAATGATAAAAGCTACTTTACATTTTAATATCAGATTTACCTTTTATCTTCATAGGGAAATAGGCATGCATACAGTAAAGTTTAGGTAGCAATTATGAGCTATAGTTAGAAACGGAATAATCACAATCCTGGTTTCTTACATTATTATGATTATTTTATTTCATTAAATATTCTTAACAAAATTTCTAACTCTAGACTATAAAGAGTTGATGGTCATGCTCTATTTCAAAATGTTTTAAATATAAATTCTGACTCATAAACGACACATTTTTGAAGTTTGGGAAGGCATAGGTGAAGAGTTATAAGTATTAATGTGTTGACCAGAAAAGACTAATTTTTCTTCATCCTTTAGGCTACATTTGATACAACACAAAATCTGTTTAGTTACAAGAATAATCATATCATCCACTTCATTTCCCCAAAATAAGTACACTTGAATTGAAGGGAAAATGAAAATGCCCCCTTTTCAGTGGAACCCTTATTTCTATTTTGAGGTCATTAGTTCATTCAATTCCAGAAAATTAAATCAACTCAGGGAATGAACATTTCATACTATAATCTACAACAGTAAACTCAGTGAGTTTTTGCCCCTATTTTAAATGGCTAAGCTTGTTAGGATAATTCTTAGTGTACATGTTTTATCTTCATTTTGAGAGTTTACCATATCTCATTCAGTTTCCCAAACTGCTTTTTTTTCTTGGAGTGAATCTAAAGATAAGGGCCATTTAAAATAAAGATATCTCTGAACCCTATTATTTGAAGATTTGGTCACAGCATCTGCACCTAATTTTACCTTAATAATGTTGCTGCAAAAGTCTGTATAAGTCAAGAAGCTAATTGTGTATCCCTAAGCTAATAAATATCCCTATTTATTATTTGATGCTCAGCCATTTCAGACATGTCCAACGCTTTGTGACCACACGGACCATAGCCCACCCGGCTCCTCTGTCCATGGAATTCTCCAGGCAAGAATACTGGAGTGGGTAGCCATTCCCTTCTCCAAGGGATCTTCCTGACCTAGAGATTGAACCTGAGTCTTCTGAATTTCAGGCAGATTCTTTACCATCTGAGCCACCAGGGAAGTCCGCTGTTTGAACTACACAGTACAACACAGAATGAGAATTTGATAGTAAATAAATAATAAATCAAATTCTCGTTCTGTGTTGTACTGTGTTGAGTTGAGGCATGACCTTAAATTCTGTGATATGTTGAAAATGATTAATCTTGGCATGGTATAACGTGCAACACACTCAGAAAATAGCTTTATTAAGTTGGCATTCACAACCTGGAATTGCACAATCCACACTGAGATAAAAATTCCTTAAGAAATATTTTCTGATAATATGTATAATAAATATTTAGAAAATTCTGGAAAACTTCTTAGGGGAAAATAACCCAAGTTAGCATGATTCTACCATCCAGAAACAACTCACATTAACATTTCATAAATAGCCTTTATATAGATATTTTAAAATCTAAATTAGAATCATGAACATAAGGCACTCTGTAATGGTATATTACATTGTATAACCTGCCTATTATACTTAACAGCAAACTGTTTTCCTAGATTCCTGAGTATTCATGCATATGTGGCAAAGCTAATTTAACCTATTATGATCAGAAAAGCATGCAGGTGAAAGTCTTAACTAGAAATGACCCATTGTCACATAGGGTTGACCAAAGTATGTCTGAAATCCAGGTGGCTGAGGCAATTCTTTACCAATTGTCCTTGGGTCCTTTTTAAGCAGAGAGAATGTGGACCCATATCAACATGTAGAAACTTCCCTATCCTCTGATTTCCTTCCCTTTGTATTTTCTGCTGCTTTTTCTTAGGTAGCAACTCTGCTACTTGTTGCTGTTCTCTTAATCCATATGTTGTTGCTATTCAGAGAGGAAGACTTAAGAGAAAAAACTATACATATATATGTGTATATATATATATCCCTAAAGGAGGGCATGGCAGCCCATTCCAATATTCTTGCCTGGAGAATATAAGCACACAGCACATATTCATATATATGTGTATATATATATATGTGTGTGTGTGTGTGTGTGTGTGTGTGTGTATACACATATATATATATATATGCTGTATGCTTAGTCACTCAGTTGCTCATATATATATATGTATGAATGTATATGTGTGTGTATATATACACACACACACATATACCTATATCTATATCTATATATCTATGCATGAGTGCTGAGTCCCTTAAGTCATGTCTGACTCTTTCTGACCCCATGGACTGTAGCCTGTCAGGCTCCTCTGTTCATGGGGATTCTCCAGGAAAGAATACTGGAGTG
This sequence comes from Okapia johnstoni, assembly GCA_024291935.2. Classification (NCBI taxonomy): domain Eukaryota; kingdom Metazoa; phylum Chordata; class Mammalia; order Artiodactyla; family Giraffidae; genus Okapia; species Okapia johnstoni. The sequence continues at coordinate 6,249,930 of CM044327.1, forward strand.
GGTTGCCATGCCCTCCTCCAGGGGATCTTCCTGATCCAGGGATCGAACCCAGGTCTCCTGCATTGCAGGCGGATTCTTTACCATCTGAGCCACAATGGCAGTCCATGAATATTGGAGTGGGTAGCCTATTCCTTCTCCAGGGGATTGAACTGGGGTCTCCTGTATTGCAGGCAGATTCTTTACCAGCAGCACACCAGGAGTTTGCTCAAACTCACGTCCACGGAGTCAGTGATGCTATCTAACCATCATATATTATATATATATACACAACCCCACACTTTCTGAGCATGCTTGCTTCAAAATACCCTTGAGAATATAAAGGGTGACTTTAAGATAAAAGTTGACAATTTGAAAAAAAGTTTTAGGAGAAAAAGTCATCTCATTTTAATTTAATTTCTTTGTTACCCAGTGAGGCTGAGTTTTGTAATGTATATTTAATATTTTTATGTATATTTAGTTTTGGGGACATGAACATTCTAGCAACTGCTTGTCCACCTTTTAAAGAAGGGGCTATCATTTTCTCATAGCTTGAAAATCATCTTTATACAGTAGGAATATCAAATATCAAATGTGATGTTTAATTTTGCTTTAGGAGTTTTAAAAATCACTCCTTTGTCTTTTCTGCCATTATTTTCACCTTTAAAATGTCATTTCCCAATTCCAGTGTCAGCTTCACTTGACACATAGATGAAAATTCTTGTCTTACAATAACAAATAACCAAACTTGATCACAAATATCCTAACCTTCTAAAGTGGGTTCAGAAAGGTGTTCCTGAATCCTAGGCCTTCTGGTCTCAGCCACGAATGATCCAACTTGCCTGTAGCACTGTAGTTAGTATTTGTCAAAAGATAAGACTCCAACTCGTGAGCAAAATCACGTGTCTGCCCTCAGCAGTCACTACCTAATCAGCATGACTTCTTTTTTGTTCTGCCTTCCACATCTTACACAGTGTCTCTTCATGGAAGAACATAATATGAACCCTGTTATGAAAATAATCCAAGAAATTCTGTGAGCGGTTAGAAGAGTGAGACTATTCCTGAAAATCAACAAACTGTGTCTGGTAAGTCCATCCTCTTGGACAATCAGTTCCTTATACATCTTAGTCTCATATTTGAACTTCCAAACTCATCAGTGGCAACATCATATTTTCCCCAACATGGTGCCAGGATGATGTGCTTGTTAAGAACCCAAAAATAGGAGACCAAAATTTCTTACAAGTCTCAATAGTTTTCTGTGATACAAATTCATGTCCTAGTCCAATCATCATCCTCTTTAATATCAGACAGCTTAATCACCACTCATATACAATATTAGTGGAAGTGAATGAGCTTCTACAATTTGTCACAATGTTGCAGTTGGTATTTATGAGATTTTTTTTCCCAATAGAATTTCTTGTTCTCTTTGGCCTCAGCTAGGTCTTTATCCAATTATGGTTCTTAACCTCATAGATTGTACCAGGTGTGTGGTCCAGTTCTTTGTAACCCCATGAACAGAGGACCCCATGGACTGTATCCTGCCAGGCTCCTCTGTCCACTGGATTCTCCAGGCAAGAATACTGGAGTGGGTTGCCATCTAAATTATCACTGAAATTGAGTCATTAATGATCTTAATTATTTGAAAGTGTTGTACTCTTTCATTTACTCTTAGCGCTGGACAGGGGCAGATTCCAGATATTCTTCTTACAGAGCCAGTTTTGTAGTATCAATTCCATTTTCCCCTTGATCAACAGGATCAATCAACTGTGATTCCATTTGTTACTGATGGATGGGTCATAAGTGACAATATGACAGCCTCAACTTGCAATTCAAGTCAATCACTGTTGTCATTGCTGGTGGAAATATATCTTCTTTGGTATCAAAGACATATATTAGTGGTGTCCAAGATTTGGGAGAGTTGTTGTTGTTCAGTTGCTCAGTTGTGTCCGACTCTTTGTGACCCCATGAACGGCAGAATGCCAGGCTTCGCTGTCCTTCACAATCTCCTGGAGCATGCTCAAATGCATGTCCGTTGTGTCAGTGATGCCATCCAACCATCTCATCCTCTATCATCCTTTTCTCCTGCTGCCCTCAATCTTTGCCAGCATCAGAATCTTTTCCAATGAGTCACTTCTTTGCATCAGGTGACCAAACTATTGGAGCCTCAGCTTCAGCATCAGTCCATCCAATGAATATTCAGGACTGATTTCCTTTAGGATAGACTTGTTGGATCTCGTTGCAGTCCAAGGGACTCTCAAGTGTCTTCTGAAACACCACAGTTTGAAACCATCAATTCTTTGGTGCTCAGCCTCTATGGTCCAGCTCTCACATCCATACATAATACTGGAAACACCATAGCTTTGACTATAGGGACATTTGTCAGCAAAGTAATGTCTCTGCTTTTTAATATACTGTCTAGTTTTTAATATGCTGTCTAGATTAGTCATAAGTTACCTTCCAAGGAGTAAGCGTCTTTTAATTTCATGGCTGCAGTCAACATCTGCACTGATTTTGGAGCCCCCCAAAATAAAGTCAGCCACTGTTTCCACTGTTTCCGCATCTATTTGCCATGAAGTGATGGGACCAGATGCCATGATCTTAGTTTTCTGAATGTTGAGCTTTAAGCCAACTTTTTCACTCTCCTCTTTCACTTTCATCAAGAGGCTCTTTAGTTCTTCTTCATGTTCTGCCATAAAGGTGGTGTCATCTGCATATCTGAGGTTATTGATATTTCTCCCAGCAGTTTTGATTCCAGCTTGTGCTTCATCCAGCCCATCATTTCGCATGATATACTCTGCATATAAGTTAAATAAGCACAGTGACAATATACAGTCTTGACGTACTCCTTTTCCTATTTGGAACCAGTCCCGGGTCCCATGTCTAGTTCTAACTGTTGCTTCCTGACCTGCATACAGGTTTCTCAAAAGGCAGGTCAGGTGGTCTGATATCTCCATCTCTTTCAGAATTTTCCGGTTTATTATGATCCACACAGTCAAAGGCTTTGGCATAGTCAATACAGCAGAAATAGATGTTTTTCTGGAATTCTCTTACTTTTTTGATGATCCAGCAGATTGGCAATTTGATCTCTGGTTCCTCTGCCTTTTCTAAAACCAGTTTGAACATCTGGAAGTTCATGGTTCACATATTGCTGAATCCTGGCTTGGAGAATTTTGAGCATTACTTTACTAGTGGGTGAGATGAATGCAATTGTGTGGTAGTTTGAGCATTCTTTGGCATTGCCTTTCTTTGGGATTGTAATGAAAACTGATGTTTTCCAGTCCTGTGGCCACTGCTGAGTTTTCCAAATTTGCTGGCATATTGAGTGCAGCACTTTCAAAGCATCATCTTTCAGAATTTGAAATAGCTCAACTGGAATTCCATCCCCTGCACCAGCTTTGTTTGTAGTGATGCTTCCTAAGGCCCACTTGACTTCACATTCCAGGATGTCTGGAATAATGACACCATTGTGATTATCTGGGTCGTGGAGATTTTTTTGTACAGTTCTGTGTATTCTTGCCACCTCCTCTTAATATCTTCTGCTTCTGTTAGGTCCATACAATTTCTGTCCTTTATTGAGCCCATCTTTGCATGAAATGTATCTTGGTATCTCTAATTTTCTTGAAGAGATCTCTAGTCTTTCCCATTCTATTGTTTTCCTCTTTTTCTTTGCACTGATTGCTGAGGAAGGCTTTCTTATCTCTCCTTGCTGTTCTTTGGAACTCTGCATTCAAATGGGTATTTCTTTCCTTTTCTCCTTTGCTTTTCGCTTCTCTTCTTTTCACAACTATTTGTAAGGCCTCCTCAGACAGCCATTTTGCTTTTTTGCATTTCTTTTTCTTGAAGCCATGAAATTAAAAGACGCTTACTCCTTGGAAGGAAAGTTATTACCAACCTAGACAGCATATTAAAAAGCAGAGACATTACTTTGCCAACAAAGGTCCATCTAGTCAAGGCTATGGTTTTTCCAGTAGTCATGTATGGATGTGAGAGTTGGTCTATAAAGAAACCTGAGCACCAAAGAATTGATGCTTTTGAACTGTGTGTTGGAGAAGACTCTTGAGAGTCCCTTGGACTGCAAGGAGATCCAACCAGTCCATCGTAAACGAGATCAGTCCTAAGTGTTCATTGGAAGGACTGACATAGAAGCTGAAACTCCAATACTTCGGCCACCTGATGGGAAGAGCTGACTCATTTGAAAAGACCCTGATGCTGGGAACACTTGAGGGCAGGAGGAGAAGGGGACGACAGAGGATGAGACGGTTGGATGGCATCACCGACTCAATGGACATGAGTTTGGGAAAACTCTGGGAGTTGGTGATTGACAGGGAGGCCTGGCATGCTGGAGTCCATGTGGCCGCAAAGAGTCGGACACGACTGAGCAACTGGATTGAACTGAAGTCTTCTAACTGTATCATTGCTATCTTCTCCTCTCCTGTAATTTTCATTCTTTTGTCTTTCTGTGTCTCATTCTTGATAGTTCTGCTCATCTATTTCCCATTCACTAATGTTCTCTTCAGCTACCAGTAAATCTCCCTTCCTGTTACCTTTTGCTCCTGAGTTCCTGATTTTAGTCATTGCATTTTTAGTGTAGAATTTCCAGTTGTTTCTTTTTGAAACCTAGAATATATATGTTTTTTCATCTTTGAATTCTTTGCAGACATGGTTATACTTTCCTTTTATCTCCACAGTAAGCACAGTTATCTTACAATCCAAATCTACTGATCGTACTCTCTGGAGTAACTGAGGACCCATTTTTGCTTAACATTTATGTGTTTGTCTCCATTCAGATGTCATATCTTCTCAAGTCTCCAGATATCTTTGATTGTGTGCTGAACATTTTAGTAGAAATATTATTTTTTAGAAATAATTGTCAAAGTATTAGATGGTGTAATATTCTTTCAGGGAAAATTTTAAGCCTCTTTCAGGTATCTGAGGACATTAGAAATACGTGATCAGCCAAACCGATGACACAGCATGAGATCAGTTTGGATCACTGATACATCTCACAGAAGTGCTGTGGTCCATGTTGTAAGGGCCTGTTTGCTGCTCTTTATATTTCCTTTTAGGAGACAGTACTGTAAAGGGTGGTTACAGTGCTGTGTGGATAGCAGGCTGTCTTCCAACTCCGGTGCTGCTAGGTCCGTGAGGATGAAAGTTCATACTTTAAGCTGTTCATCTTGTTTTAATAGTGGGCAGAATAATCCCAAATTTCTGCCTCATCTCACTGTGCCTGCTGTGTGCTGAGCCACTTCAGTGATGTTTGACTTTTTGTGACCCTATGGACGTAGCCCACCAGGCTCCTCTGGCCATGGGATTCTTCAGGCAACAGTACTGGAGTGTGTTGCCTGCCCTCCTCCAGGGGATCTTCCTGACTTAGGGATCTAACCTGCGGCTCTTAAGTCTCCTGCATTGGCAGGCGGGTTCTTTTCCACTAGCACCACCTGGGAAGCCCTCATCTCACTGATATCTCTTTTCCACTAGCACCACCTGGGAAGCCCTCATCTCACTGATATCCAGTGTATTCTACAACTTAAGTCTTGTAATTGCTTTTAATTGTATTTCTTTGCTTACTTTGAGGTTTTTCTACTTTGAGTAATATATTTAACACAGGAAATGAGAGGCAACAAAACCATTGGAAAGTCTGAGAAGGGAAAAAATATGGAAGCTTAAGGAGTGCAAAGAAGCTGCTCCCAATAGTCTCAACCGTGATTGTACTAAAGCAGACAACTTGAGAAAAGACAAATATAATCTACCATGTTGGAAACCAGATTAGTGGCTGCCTAGGACTACAGGTGAAGAGATAATTGACTGAGAAGATGCAAGAGTGAACTTCTGAAGTGTTGGAAACATCCTGTGTCTTGATTTGGGAGGTGGTGACATGGGTGTATACGTTACTCAAGACTCACTGAAATGTGCATCTCAGAGCGTGCACTGTAATATAAATTATACTCCAATGAAGAACTTAAATAAAAAAGCAAACAACAGAGAGAACTGTCAGGTTGGAATGAGGAAGCAGAAGCCAGTTTTCTGGAGGAAGAGATTCAAAGGTGACCGAAAGGTCAAAGTCATCAGTGATAGGAGGCACAATTACGCAGGTTTTTAGGAAAACCCTCTGTTAGGAGATGCTCCTGAGAGTGAGAGGTTTACCTGGATAACTGGTATTGTCACATATTCTTCTGGAAGAAGCAAACAAGTTTTTCCTTTGAGACTCAGAGAAATCAAGAAGGAAGAGACAGAGGGAGATCCTTCCTTTTATAGATGACGCTGTTTCTCACAGCCTGCGTGGCAACTGTGCTCGAGCAGGAAGCAGGTTTCTGAGTCCTGCTGCTCTTCACCCAGGCTCCTGCCCACTCAGCAGTCAGAGCGCCACGTGCAGCAGGAAGAAGCATGCGCTTTGGTGCCCGCAGAGCAGCATGAGAACCCCGCCTTGCCACCTACTAGCTTTGTGACGTTATTTCAATTCTACTTGGCTCAGTGTATTCATTGGTAAGAGCTTCCCAGGCGGAGAGAGTGGTAAAGATCATGCCTGCCAATGCAGGAGGCATAAGAAATTCAGGTTTGATCCCTGGGTCAGCAAGATACCATGGAGGAAGGCATGGCAACCCACTCCAGTATCCTCACCTGAAGAATCCCACGGACAGAGTAGCTTGATGGTCCATGTGGTCACAGATTCAGAGGCAACTGAAGCGACTTAGCACGCACACAGCCCCACTCACTGCTAAATGAGAAATATCCTTGCAATACTAAATGGGGTCACATGTATCAGGTACCTTCTGCAGTGGCTGGAATATAGAAAGCATGATGTTAATTGTAGTTCTTACTGGGGCCTTCCTTGGTGGTCCAGTGGCTAAGACTGCACTCATAATGCAGGGGACCTGGGTTCGATCCCTGCCCAGAGAACTAGATCCTACATGCTGGAACTAAAGATTACCCACAAAAAAAGAGGTTGCCCAGCTGACAAGTAAGATTCCACATTCCCACATGCCCAACTAAGACTCAGGGCAACCAAAAAAAAATATATATATATGTAATATATATATATTTCTTACTAAGATGTGGTAATAGAAAGAGACGTTCATGGTTCCCTTCTACTTAATCACTGTTCTCTCTCATTTATGTTTGGTGAGAAAACTTACAACTCAGATAGGCTCTACTTGTCTTAGCTGGTGTTATGAGGTAGGTCTTTGTGCCACAAATTTCTCATATGATCCCTAATTTGCTTTTGGGCCCCCCAAAATTTTTTACATGAAAGGTAGAATTCCAGCCTCCCACCCCAGGGCCCCAGCCTAAGGCGTGCTCACTCTAATTCCTGGCACCTGTGAGCACACTCTCTTGCACGGCAGCATTAAGTTAAGGGTCTTCTGATGGGACATCAGGTGATGCAGGTGGAGTCAACATGAAGGAACCTTATATAAAGGGAGGCGGTGGCTCAGAGCCTTGGGCGGGAGCAAGGCGGTGAGCGATGTGAAGACGCGCGCGGGTGGCAGGCGGAGAGAAGGCATTCTTGTCCAGAGCCCCCCGGAGGAACCAGCCCTGCCCAGCACCCTGATTTCCCACCTCTGAAGGTAGGAACCCACTTTCCTTGTGCTCTGGCGCTGTGTTTGCGGTGGTTTGTTGTGGCAGCGACGGGAAACTGACGCGGGCGTGTCGGGGAGCCTGGGGCAGCTCCGCAGAGTCTCCGCGGCCACCCCTGGAGACCGCGGTCCCCCTGAAGATGCTCACGGGCCCGGCCCTGGTCCCCGGGTTTCCCTGAGCATCTAGGACCGTGTGTCCCACCACCTTCCCGCCCCGTAGCTTCAGAGGGAGAGGGTGTCTCTCTCTGCGGTCAAACTGGCAGAATCACCACCGCGTCGCCTCCAGCTGTTCACGTGTTAAATGTGTCCTGTTGGTTAGGAGGGTCTTGTTGACTTGGCCAAGGATGACCCAGCCAGCTCATCACTGCTACTGGGATAAACAGAAAGTTACTGTATGTTTAACCGCAGCTCGAAATGAAGAGAGCCAGGGACGTATCTCTCTTCTCCAATCTCATGAGCACACTTATGGGCCGGGAAGGACTTCAAGCAGACCACAATTTTGTTTAGAAAAGGAAAAATTAAAACGAACACATTCCACATCATTCTTAGAGATGAATGTTGTTTACAGTAACAGCGATCTTTCTTGGAAGAGCTGGTCAATGAGTTGTGTGTTTGTATCAAGATGTGTTTTTGTTGCCTCTCAAGGTATCTGGGAGAGAGCGATTTTCTTCAGACTAATAGTTGTGAGGAGAGCACTGCAGGTTGAATCACTTTAGGGATGATGAAACACTCAATTAAAATAAAAACGCTTGGGTGAAGGCTATCATCACAAAGGGATGTTTTACAAAGGAAAAAAAAGCTATATTTGAAAAACCTATTTTGAGTTTTCTTTTTGTGATTTTTAATGTAAGAAGCCTAAAAAAAAGGATCACTTTAAACATCCGTTTGTTTTCAAGTGAATAATCAATATATGGAAATTCTTGCAAGGATTTGTTTCAAGGTTCTCTGAATTTCATAACTTTCTCTAAAAGAAGATTCAGTGGTGGTAAATAGCAATGAGAGAGTATAAGGAATCAGAAGAAAAACAAAAGATTCTTTACAGGGTAAAATCAAAGAGAAACGACTACTTTCTTGATGGACTAAACCACAAGGCTTTTTAAATAGCTGACTCAGAATCTCAGTTGATGATTTCTCAACTTTGGCTGAGGGTTGAGAGGAATCACCTGGAGGACTTTCAATGTCTAACACCCGCCCGATTCCCACAGCAGAGCCGCGGTGTTAATTGGTTTGGGCTGTGGCCTAGCGAGTTTTCAAACCTCTTTCTCTCTGGGTAGTTCAATATTCTGGAGAAGGCAATGGCACCCCACTCCAGTACTCTTGCCTGGAAGATCCCATGGACAGAGGAGCCTGGTAGGCTGCAGTCCATGGGGTCGCAAAGAGTCGGACACGACTGAGTGACTTCCCCTTCCCTTTTCACTCCCATGCACTGGAGAAGGAAATGGCATCCCACTCCAGTGTTCTTGCCTGGAGAATCCCAGGGACGGGGGAGCCTGGTGGGCTGCCGTCTATGGGGTCGCACAGGGTCGGACACGACTAAAGCGACTTAGCAGCAGTTGAATATTCAGCCAGCCCTGCCACCAAGCCAGCATTTCTTCCTGAAATCTGTGACCCTGCTAGGATCCATCCTTAATTCATGGCCTTGCCTCTCAGTTAAAATAAAAGATAAAATCTGTGGCTGGCTGAGCCTTAGGAGGTGTAATTTCCAACATATTTCTCCCTCCATGAAGGACAAGCCAGCACACAGACCAGTCACCATGATTTTATAAACTAAGTATTATAAAAACATGACTCTGCCACCAATTTTATCTTCCCCTTAAAACATACTCCCATGCACGGCTCCATTTGAGAGGCTGTGGGCGGGGCTGTCAGGCAGGGCCTGGGTGGATGGTGAGCAGCTGTTACTGGGAGAAGCACTTCCTGCGGGGAATCCCATCCCTTATCCTGAACAATCCTCCCTCTTTACTTGACCTGTGTTTACACTGGTGTCTAACTCATGCCAGTGTCTACAAGCCTGCTGTTGAAAAGTATCTTGTTAGTTGAGAAGGAAAGGAAAAAGGTACATCTTGTAGACATGTTGACATTCAACGTTATCCTGCTTCAATAGGAAGTACTTCTTTGCTTTAAAAATGTACAGCTTTATTTATTGTCATACTAATTCAGTAATCTATTAAATGAAAGGTTTTTAAAAGTACTCTTGCATCTTAATTTTTCAGATTATTATAAAGGTACATACATCCCAGTGTTCATGGCTGTATTTGCAAGAGCCAGGATATGGAAGCAACTTAAGTGTCCATCAGTTGATGAAATAGTAAATACACACACACACACACACACACACACACACACGCACACGCACACGCACACGCACACACGCCTGCACATACGCAGAATGGAATACTGCTCAACCATAAAAAAAGAATGGAATTCTGCCATTTGCAACAACTTGGATGGATGTTGAGGGTATTATGCTTAGTGAAGTAAATCACACAAAGACGCTATATTGTCACATATGTGGTGGAATCTAAACAATTATCAAATGAATATAACAACAGAAACAGACTCAAAAATATGGAGAACAAACTATTGGTACCAGGGGGACAGGGAAGGAGTTACACGATTTAAAGGCACAGACTACTGTGTATAAAATAAATAAGCTACAAGGATATACTGTACAGAGCAGGGAATATAGCCAGTATTTTATAATAACCTTATATGGAGTATAATCTATACAAATATTGAATCATTTGTAGACCAGAAACTAAAATGACAGTCAATCAACTGTACTTCAATAGAAAATAAAGAATAAAAAAAAAAGCAAATATTTTCTTCTTAGTATCATCTCCTTTTTTCCAGATTGTGTCCATTGCCACTACATGTTCTTCATGGTTATTGGAATAGTTCAAACAATTTTGAATACTTCCATAGTCCAGTTTTATTTTGCTTTGAATTTGAAGACCAAACAAAATTCTAATAAGAATAAAACATTTATGTAATACCCTTCAAATATGTAAATTTTTTTACATCTGGTTCTGAGCACCTAAGAAAACTGAGAAAGTAATACTCATATTTGTTTTTAGTATAACTGCAGAGAACACTGGCTGTTATCATTGGTGTTTCTTCATATTCATTTTCAGTATATTTTAATAAGTATCCTAAATTGTGGCCTACAAATTTTATAGATTTTGTTGTGAGGTTTAATTGACATATAATGTGCTGTACATACTTAAACCATAGTGTGATAAGATTTGACATCTGTATCAATACATACCCATAAAATATTTTCCACAATTAAGAAAATGAATGTTTCTACAATTTCCCCAAATTTCTCATCCCGCTTCTTCTCTCTCATCTCGAGGCAACCAATAATCTCTGTCAACACTGAGATGAATTTTCTAGAAGCTTCTATAATAGAATCACCGTGTGCTTTCTTCCACTCAGTAATGTTATTTTGAGATTCATGTATTTTCTTATGTATATGCATAGTTGATTCTCTTTTGTTGCTAAGCAGCCTTTCATTATTGGCAGGTACCAAAGTTCACCTAATCACATGATCATGGGCATTTGGGTGGTTTCCAGTGTTGATTACAAATCTGTAGTCACTACCCTCATTTCCATTTTTGTATGGATATAGGGCTTCCCAGGTGGTACTAGTGGTAAAGAATCCACCTGCCAGTGCAAGAGACAAGAGACATGGGTTCAATCCTTGGGCTGAGAAGATCCCCTTGAGTAGGAAATGACAACACGTCCCAATATCCTTGCCTGGAAAATTTCATGGACAGAGGAGCCTGGCGGGCTGCAGTCTGTGGGGGTGGCAAAAGAGTCAGACAAGAATGAGCATCACCACCAACATACATTTTTTCCTCTTGGGTAAATACCTAGGAGGGAAATTGCTGGATCATATAATAGATGCATGTTTAACTTTTTAAGATGCTGCTAAATTGTTTTACAGAGTGGTTATAACATTTTACATGGCTTCACCAGTGTATGCAAGTTCAAGTTCTTTTACCTCCTCAGCAACCTGTGGTTGCTTTTTAAATTTAGGCTGTCTAGAAGGTGTATTGTTGTATATCATTTTGGATTTAATTTGTATTCGCCAAATGACTAATCAGGTTGATCATCTTTTCTTGTTTTTCCATCTGCCGGAGTCCCGCTCCAGCTGGTCCAGGGGTCCCCAAGGGATGAACGGCGTCAGCGAAAGGAAAAGAAAGGAGACAGAGTTTTGATGGCCCAAGGACCTTAATCTTTGTTGCTTTAGTCTATATTTATATAGCACATGATCTTCTACATAATGATTCTTACAATATTTTTCCATTCAGATCAACATCCCCTGATTCTAAGATGTGTTAAAAGTTTTTTCCTAGTCTATTGTCACATTTTGGTTACATGTTTACCCCGAAACCTATTTTTATTTTACTAAAACATAATCTATAAATCATATTATTCCATCTACTTATTTTGTACAGCCCACTACTACAGCGAGTACAGCGTCTTGCTTCAATGAATAAAAACTATAGCGGTGGCTAAGGGCAAAGTTTTTCATAGTACAGCCATTGCCAGTGGTGGCTTGTTTACCATCTACCCACATAATACAAGACTATTTCTGGCAGGGACAAGTCTTTTGCAGTTTACCTAGAAACTATTTACAATGCAATTTATATATTTCTTTTCCGTTTATGCTTAGATTCTGAGGGGAAAAGGCAACTGGCTTAGTTTCTGTAATTTTCCCTGATACATGACCCAAGTTTTCCAGTCATCAATAACAATTTCCTCATGAAGCCAGGTCACAATAGGCTTAGGGCTTGTTTTCCAAATGATCATGGCCTTATCCCCTGGCTGAATGTTAGGGACCCACCAGTCAGGGGCCTCAGTAGGTTTAATCATTTTTGGAATGTTTCTCTGGGGCAAGGGATCATTTTTCTTTTTACTGGACTCTCATGATCTCATCATGGAAGCCCCTACAACTCCAGCCATCAAAGAATGAAACAGAGTTAGCCACAACAAAAGCACAGACAGGAAGGAGGGAAGGTTCCAATCCTGGAGAGAAACCGCTTTGCAGTTTCTTCTTGAGTGGTGCCGTGACTTTGTCACCCGGCAGTAGTTTCAGAACAGCTCCCAACATCCATCCATATGTTTTTGGTGCCATGTCTGTTCACATATTTTGTCTGCCTTTTATATTTTTTAAGAACTACTGATGTTGGACATTCCTTATATATTCTGAATGTATGAATATAGGGCTTATACATATATAGGGCTCATATATCTTTCTCAGATACATGACTCGCAAAACTTTTTTTGTTAGACTGCAATTTGGCTTTACATTTTAACTATATAATCCAAAGATGAGAAATTTAAAATTTTGACAAAGCCAATGTCACCAGTTTAGTTCGTGGATTATTACTTTAAGTGTCATATTTGAGGAATCTTTGCAAGCCCAATTTGAAAGACCTTTCACTTATATTTACTTCTGGAAGTTGTAGCTTTAGGTTTTACATTTAATTATATGATCCATTTTGATTTATCTTTTGTATATTGTCCAAACTACAGAACAAAGTTCACTTTTTTCTGTGCATGGCCATGCATCTTGCCTATATTTGGAAAGCAATCCTTTTTTCTCTGAGTAGTCTTTAAACCTTTGTCAAAAATTGCTTGTGCGCATGTGTGAACTCACTTCTGGACTTCCTATTCTGTTTCATGGCTTGACCTGGCTATGTTGATGCCAGTAATGCTGTCTTTTGAACACTCAATTTAAAATCTTGTAGTCAAATAGTGTTCTCCAATTTTATTCTTCTAGAACTTTTCTGATTTCTTTGGATTTTCGTTGGAAATATAGAATCACCTTTTCACTTTCTGCAAATATTCCATTGGAATTTCTGTTGTGATTGCATTGCATCTGTAGATCAATTTGGACTTCCCTCAGTCACTCAGTGGTAAAGAATCTGCCTGCCAATGCAGGAGAGGTGGGTTCGATCCCTGTGTTGGAACTTTCCCCTGGAGGAGGCAATGGCAACCCGCTTCAGTCTTCTTGCTTGGGAAATCCCATGGACAGAGAAACCTGGTGGGCTACAGTCCACGGGGTCACAGAGTTGGACACGGCTGAAGCAACTGAGCACATGCATGCACAGAGGTCTATCTGGGGAGAATTGACATCTTAACAACATGGAGCCGGTGTAGATGAACTTTACATTGAATGAATTCCCCTTTATTCCTCCTTTGCTAAGAGTATCAGGAAATGGATGTTGGATTATATGATAATACTTTTTCTGAATTAAGATCACCATGCTTTTTAAATTTTGTTAATAGGGCGAATAGTATTGATTCAGCTTCAAATGTAAAACCAAACTTGTATTCCTACTCATGTATGTTTTAAAATATTTTTATCTCCTTAGTCACCATTTTTTAAAAGAATTTGTTTATGTTCATGAAGGGTAATGTTCTGTAGTTTTCTTTATAATGCCTAGTTTGGGTCTCATTGGATGTACAGGAAGCATTTCATATTTTTCCATTTAAGTTTGGTAGAAATCATCAGTGATGACATATGTGCCAATCATTTTCCTTGTGGGAAAACTTCTTAAATTATAAACTAATTTTCTGTAATAGAGGATTGTTCAAGCTTTCCCCCCCTAACTTTGAAGGATTGTGTCATTTCATTGGAGATGTTTAATATATTGTCACAAAGCTGCTCATAATATTCCCTTGAAATCCTCTTTGTATTTGTAGAATACAGTTATATTCTGTAGTTCTATTCTCTTAATCCTGATTTGTCTATTTCCAGACCACTCTGACCATAGTCGCCTTTCCTTTTGCCTTCTAAGAGCCAGTTTTGGTGGACAGTGATCTTTTTTTTTTCCTGCTTGTATGTGCTCTGCTCATTAATACTTCCCTTCATCTGGTTATTTTAATTTGTTCTTTTTCTATAGCTAAAATGGAGCATGATATCATGCATTTGGGTGTTCTTGTTTTTCTAACACAATTTTATGCTCTACATTTCTGCCTTTGCATGGTTTTAGTGACATATCACTTACTATTCTTTTGTATTCAGTTCAAAACACTTTTCTAATTTTCGGTTTGATTTTTACCTTGACTCACATGTTATTTAGAAGTGTTGTTTCATTTTCAATTATATACAAATTTTCCAGGGATCTTTGTTAATGTGAAATTCTTTTGTAGTCACAGAACATATTCTGTATGCTTCGAATCCTTTCAAATTTGAGACTTCTGTTACCATCCTGGGTATGACTCACTGGGCTCCGTGTGCACTTGAGAAGAATATGTGTATTCCGTGGCTGAGATGATTCTAAAGTTGTCAGTTGGGTTGATTTGATAGTATAACCGGCGTCTTCCATACACTTAGGGATTTTCTGTTTATCACTCATTGAGAATAGTACTGAAATCTTTAACTGCTTGTGGAAACGTCTGTTTCTCCTTGCAGTTCCATCAAGTTTCACTTTACATATTTTGAAGATACGCATATAAAGTGTAGGATTTTTATGTCCTGTAGATGAATTGCCCTCTTGACCATTTTGAAAAGACTTTGTCCATTCCTGGTTATATTCTTCCGTAATTTACTTTGCTGACTGTTAACACAGCCACAGCATATTTGATTAGGATGGTCTTTTACTTCTATCCTCTGATTTTTAATCTACTTAGCTACTAATATTTAAAGTCCGTTTCTTTTGAGCAGCATAAAGTTGGGACATGCCTTTTTTATCTAATCTGAAAAGCTCTGCCTTGAAACTGTGGGTGTGTCATTTACATTCAGTAGCATACAGTGGGGTTTAAGTTACATTTGAAGTTAAGAGTGGAGCTTATGACTATCCTGCCTCAACTTCAGCACAAAGGAGGACATATTTATAATCCCACATTTTGTTAAAAATGCTAAATAACAATTCTTGGATTGGTCACAAAACTGAACATAAAAATAAACCTCTACCTACCTTCCTGTATTTGCTTTTATAAAGTGATAACCTGTAAGCAACTGCACTATTTAACAAGAGACTATAAATTAATCTTATCTTCTACTGTAGAGTTGGAGACCTTCTTTAAACAGTACAAATCTTTATTGGAGAATTATCAGCTTTTCATGACAGTACTGTGTTGTTGTTGCTCAATCCCTCAGTTGTGTCCATATCTTTGCAACCCCATGGACTGCAGACACCAGGCTTCCCTGTCCTTCACCATCTCTTGGAGTTTCCTCAAACTCATGTCCATTGAGTCGGTGATGCCATCCAACCATTTCATCCTCTGTCATCCCCTTCTCCTGCCTTCAGTCTTTCCCAGCATCAGAATCTTCTCCATTGAGTTGGCTCTTCACATCAGATGGGCAAAGAATCACAACTTCAGCTTCAGCATCTGTCCTTCCAGTGAATATTCAGGGTTCATTTCCTTTAGGATTGAATGATCTCCTTGCTGTCCAAGGGACTCTCAAGAGTCTTCTCCAGCACTGCAGTCAGAAAGTGTCAATCCTTCAGCACTCAGCCTTTTTTATTGTCTAGCTATTACATCCCTACATCAGTTCAGTTCAGTCTCTCAGTCGTGTCCAACTCTTTGCCACCCCATGACTAGAGCATGCCAGGCCTCCCTATCCATCACCAACTCCTGGAGCTTACTTAATTCATGTCCATTGAGTTGGTGATGCCATCCAACCATCTCATCCTCTGTCGTTCCCTTCTCCTTCCGCCTTCAATCTTTGCATCAGGTGGCCAAAGTATTGGAGTTTCAGCTTCAACATCAGTCCTTCCAATGAACACCCAGGGCTGATCTCCTTTAGGAGGGACTGGTTGGATCTCCTTGCAGTCCAAGGGACTCTCAAGAGTCTTCTCCAACACAACACTTCAAAAGCATCAATTCTTTGGCTCTCAGCTTTCTTTATAGTCCAACTCTCACATCCATACATGACTACTGGAAAAACCATAGCCTTGACTAGATGGACCTTGGTTGGCAAAGTAATGTCTCTGCTTCTTAACATGCTATCTGGGTTTGTCACTGTTTTTCTTCCAAGGAGCAAGCATGTTTTTTTTTAATTTCATGGCTGCAGTCACAGTCCACAGTGATTTTGGAGCCCAAGAAAATAGTTTGTCACTGTTCCCATTGTTTCCCCATCTATTTGCCATGAAGTGATGGGACCAGATGCCATGATCTTAGTTTTCTGAATGTTGAGTTTTAAGCCAGCTTTTTCACTCTCCTCTTTCACTTTCATGAAGAGGCTCTTTAGTTCTTCTTCACTTTCTGCCATAAGGGTGATGTCATCTGTGTATCTGAGGTTTTGATATTTCTCCCAGCAATCTTTATTCCAGCTTGAGTTTCATCCATCCCAGCATTTCACATGATGTACTCTCCATATAAGTTAAATAAACAGGGTGCCAATATATAACTGTGATGTATTCCTTTCTCACTTTTGAAACAGTCTGTTGTTCCATGGCCGGTTCTAACTGCTGTTTCTTGACTTGAATACAGATTTCTCAGGAGGTAGGTAAGGTGGTCTAGTATTCTCATCTCTTTAAGAATTTTATACAGTTCGTTGTGATCTATACAGTCAGAGGCTTTAGCATAGTCTATGAAGCAGAAGTAGATGTTTTTCTGGAATTCCCTTGCTTTGTCTATGATCCAATGGATGTTGGCAATTTGATCTCTGGTTCCCCTGTGTTTTCTAAATCCAGCATGTACATCTGGAATTTCTTGCTTCACATACTGTTGAAGCCTGGCTTGGAGAATTTTGAGCATTACTTTGCTAGGACGTGAAATGAGTTCAGTTATGCTGTAGTTGGAATATTCTTTGGCATTGCCCTTCCTTGGGATTGGAATGAAAATTGACCTTTTCTAGTCCTGTGGCCACTGCTGAGTTTTCCAAACTTGCTGGCATATTGAGTGCACTATAATAGCATCATCTTTTAAGATTTGAAGTAGCTTAGCTGGAATTCCATTACCTCCCTAGCTTTGTTCGTAGTGATGCTTCCTAAGACCAACTTGACTTCACAGTCCAGATGTCAGACTCTAGGTGAGTGATCACACCATCATGGTTATCCAGGTCATGAAGATCTTTTTTTGTACAGTTTTTCTGTGTATTATTGCCACCTCTTGATATCTTCTGCTTCTGTTAAGTCAATACTGTTTCTGTCCTTTATTGTGACCATCTTTGCATTAAGTGTTCCCTTGGTATCTCTAATTTTCTTGAAGAGATCTCTAGTCTTTCCCATTCTGTTGTTTTCCTGTTTCTTTGCATTGTTCACTTAAAAAATCTTTTTTATCTCTTCTTGCTGTTTTGTGGAACTCTGCACTCAGATGGGTGTATCTTTCCTTTTCTCCTTTGTCTTTCACTTCTCTTTTTCTCTCAGCTATTTGTAAGCCCTCCTCAGACAACCATTTTTCCTTTTGCATTTCTTCTTCTTGGGGATGATCTTGATCCATGCCTCCTGTACTATGTCATGGACCCCTGTCCATACTTCTTCAGGCACTCTATCTACCAGATCTAATCCCTTAAATCTATTTGTCACTTCCATAGTATAGATAGGAGGGATTTAATTTAGGTCATACCTGAATGGTCTACTGGTTTTCCCCACTTTCTTCAATTTAAATCTGAATTTGGCAATAAGGAGTTCATGATCTGAGCCACAGTCCCAGTCTTGTTTTTGGTGACTGTATAGAGCTTCTCCATCTTTCGCTGCAGAGAATATAATCAATCTGATTTCAGTGTTGGCCATCTGGTGATGTCCATCTGTAACGTTGTCTCTTGTGTTCTTGGAAGGGAGTATTTGCTGTGACCAGTGCACTCTCTTGGCAAAACTCTATTAGTCTTTGACCTGCTTCATTTTGTACACCAAGGTCAAACTTGCCTGTTACTCCAGGTATCTCTTGACTTCCTACTTTTGCATTCCAGTCCCCTATGATGAAAAGGACATCTCTTTTTGTTAGTTCTAGAATGTCTTGTCATTCTTCATAGAACTGTTCAACTTCAGCTTTGGCATTAGTGGTTGGGGCATAACTTGGATCACTGTGATGTTGAATGGTTTTCCTTGGAAACAAACAGGGATCATTCTGTCATTTGTGAGATTGCACCCAAGTACTGCATTTCAGACTCTTATTGACTATGATTGCTACTCCATTTTTTCTAAGGCATTCTTGCCCACAGTAGTAGATGTAATGATCATCTGGATTAGATTCACCCACTCCTATCCATGTTAGTTCACTGATTCCTAAAATATCAATGTTCATTCTTGCTGTCCACTGTTTGGCCACTTCCAGTTTACCTTGATTCAGTACTGTTTATGTGCATAAAGTTTGTTCAGTAAATAAGTGTTAAATTTCCCTGCTGTGTCATCTTATATGTTTAGTCCACTGCTTGTTAGCCCATTGCTCACCATTGGTTTCCTAGATTCCTGAGATTATGTTGAAGCTTCTGGTCTGTTCGAAAGTTGTCAGCTGGCAGTACAGTGGAGAGCAGTTAGATAAGGAAGTCATCTTGAGATAATGGAAGCCTGTGGTCCCACTGGTCACATTCCCAATGTTGTCCAGTGCCATATGCTGCATCTTATGTGGCCTGCACCTCAGAATTAAAAAATGTGTTTCTCACTTTTTCCACTAACTTCATGCATGAGGAACCTCTTTACACATCCATCGAAAGAAGTTACCAAGTTTTATAAAGATGGAAGTAAAATTACAGTAAAAAAAGAAAACCAAAGCTTAACTTGATTATGCATCTGTGAGAAAAATTCAATGTTTTTACCTTTATATCTTCTTTGATCTGAATTTTACAGGCTTCTCAGATGGCCCAGTGATAGAGAGTCCTCCCGGTAATGCAGGAGAGATGGGTTCAGTACTTGGGTCAGGAAGATCCTCTGGAGATGGAATTGGCAACCCACTCCAGTATCCTTGCCTAGGAAATCCCGTGCACCAAGGAGTCTGGCAGGCTACAGTCCACAGGGCTGCAAAGAGTCAAACATGACTTAGCAATTAAACAACAACAAATGCATTTTATATTTAAGTGATTAATGCATGTTTTATATAAAGTATATAAGAAATTGAATTATTAATATTACCAAAGTTGCTAATACATACAACACTAAGTCTCATGACTGTGGTTTTGACACTTCACTCAATTATTATTAACTGGAGAGGATGAATAATTTAGTTAGAAGTCAGATTTAATAAATATGTGTGTTGAGAAGATAAGTTCCTGACAGATAGCCCTTGGTTCCATTAATAGAACTATTTTTGTCCACTTATGTACACTTGTGTAAATGAC
Organism: Okapia johnstoni; assembly: GCA_024291935.2. Lineage (NCBI taxonomy): Eukaryota > Metazoa > Chordata > Mammalia > Artiodactyla > Giraffidae > Okapia > Okapia johnstoni. The sequence goes on from CM044327.1 coordinate 6,269,718, forward strand.
AGATTTTTAAAGACATAGAATATTTGGTAACTTGGTTATAACATCCACAGGCCTATTAAGTTTTAATATCTACAGGCCTATTAAGTTATTGGAAAAATTAGACCCTAGAACATTTTCAGGGAAGACCATGATCCTAGCTGTGAAATCCTTGTTGCTGAGGTGTATAATTATGTTTTTGACAAAAAGATATGACACTTTTTAATATTTGTGTCAGCAGATAGAACTGTGGAATATTTAATCAAGTATACACGAGTACTTATCTGCCAGTGGTGCCCTAATATGACAACCTGAGGACAGTCCGCATAAACAGGACTCCAGGTAGAACTCCACTTGTTGTCACTCATCTGGAGCATGGTTCCTTTAGCCAAGGCGAGAGGGCTGTTATAGAGCCTATAGTGACCACAGCATGTTTCTTTTTTATTTTTAAATAAATTTATTTATTTTAGTTGGGGGCTAATTACAATATTGTAGTGGTTTTTGCCATACATTGACATGAATCAGCCATGGGTTTACATGTGTTCCCCATCCTGAACCCCCCCTCCCACCTCCCTCCCCATCCCATCTCTCTGGGTCATCCCATTGCCCCAGCCCTGAGCGTTTGTCTCATGCATTGAACCTGGAATGATGTTCTGTTTCACATATGATAATATACATGTTTCAGTGCTATTGTCCCAGAACGTCCCACCCTCACCTTCTCCCTCAGAGTCCATAAGACTGTTCTATGCATCTGTGTCTCTTATTGTGTCTCACATATAGGGTTATCATTACCATCTTTCAAATTCCATATATATGCATTAGTATACTGTATTGGTATTTTTCTTTCTGGCTTACTTCACTCTGTATAATGGGCTCCAGTTTCATCCATCTCAATAGAACTGATTAAAATATATTCTTTTTAATGGCTGAGTAATATTCCATTGTGTATATGTACCACAGCTTCCTTATCCATTCGTCTGCCGATGGACATCTAGGTTGCTTCCATGCCCTGGCTATTGTAAACAGTGCTGCGATGAACATTGGGGTACACGCGTCTCTTTCAGTTCTGGTTTCGTCGGTGTGTATGCCCAGCAGTGGGATTGCTGGGTCATATGGCAGTTCTATTCCCAGTTTTTTAAGGAATCTCCACACCATTCTCCATAGTGGCTGTACTAGTTTGCATTCCCACCAACAGTGTAAGAGGGTTCCCTTTTCTCCACACCCTCTCCAGCGTTTATTGCTTGTAGACTTTTGGATGGCAGCCATTCTGACTGGTGGACCACAGCATGTTCCAATAATAACTAGTTCTGAGTTCCCCAGAACCTCTAATGGGCTCTCATTTTTTTTATAGGTAGTTACATGAGGAGAAAGAGTATCCTAAGGTTATGTGGGAATGCATGATTTGGAAGCAGGAGGGAGTTGCTGGTGTGTGTCGTAAGTCTGTATCTCACTAAGCCTTCACCCCTCTCTGATCCGAGTCTGCTGGGTGGGGCAGGTTGGAGCAGAGCGGACTTGAGAAACAAGCGCAGATAGGCAGTGCTCACCTGGGGCCGCCTGTCACCCAGGGTCGGGGTCCTCCTGCCTGGGTAATAAGTGTGGGAAGACAGACAGCTTTTGATAGAAGCAAGGTGAGTGGGAGCTGATTCCAAACTGTCTCAGAAGCACTTACAAGTACTGTATTGGTATTTTTGCATTTCAGAGAACGTACTGGGTATGGAGGATAATGGTGTTTAAATGATGCAATGTTACTACTAATACAATTTCCCAAGTATTTGGAAAAATAGGTTCCACTTGAGGATGCCATCAGCTCAATATCTTGTTTCTTCTAGTACTTCTTGCAGAAGGTTGTGTTTTCCAAACACAGCTATACACATGCACGTGTGTAATTGTGTATATCATCCTATATACTCATAATGCTGACATACCTGCATTAAGAGGTGTGGTCTGTGTGCCCTCCCCTCAAACCTGGGTGGACTTTTGTGACTTCCTTGGCCAAGAGAATTCAGAAGAGTGTTGTTGCATGATTCTGAGGCCAAGCCAGAAGGCAAAATGTGGCTTCTACTGGCTCTTCTGGAACACTTGGACCTGGAATGGATGGACCACTTGTAATTCTAGCTGATAGTCCCAGCTAGTCCCCCAGCTTGCTATTAGCATCTATGATCAAACATGTGATCAAATGCACTCCCAGGCCTGAACTCTGAGTCTTCCAGCTGTGTTCCCTGCCCTGTGGAGCATAAATTAAGTCATCTCCAGTGTGTCCTTTGTAAAGTTGTGACCGATAGAAACTGATAGTAAATATTTGTAGCCTCTAAGTTTGAGGTGACTTGTTACACAGCATTAAGTGACTGATGCATCTCTGTAGCTCTGGTGCTGAATTCTTAAGATTTTGCTTGTTTTCTTCATGCACCCCCAGCCCCCTGACACACACACACTCGTCTTCCAGCCCATGTATTTCAGCCTTAAGTATTTTTTGCTATGGTGGCAAGATTTAGGACCTCTGATGTCAGCACCAGCCACAGTATCAGGAAGGAGAATGAGTTTGGACAAGGACAAAGTGTCCTGTGAGGAATGATTATTCCTGAAGCAGCAGAGTGAATTTGGTGATGAAAGAGAAATGTTAGATCCAGCGGCACTTTGGATCCCGTTTATATGTAATCTCATCACAAAGTTACCTTACATTTTGATTGCCCATGATTTAAAGCAACATTATTAAATTCTAACTTAATGATGTAAAATATTTCATTCTTAGAATGCATTAGTGATGCTTAAACATTGTATTGTAAGTCATCTTAAGACTTAAAAACAAACCCACTTTTGATAGGTTAGTACTTAAAATAGATGTTTACTTGAAATTGTTGAAATAAGGTTTTCTCTTTGACAGGCAGTTAACATGAGTGTATGCAGCTTTTTTCTGAATCACCATCAGGATTAAATGAAGTTTTGCTTCTGGGCTTTGCAATTGTACTTAGTTGGCAAGTGGACATTGCATTTTCAATCTGTAAATCATTTTGGTTAAAAAGTTAACAGGTTAACCGTTTTCTGAGTCACCCGAATAATGCAAGATTTCTGCTTTCTTATACATTCTTTTCATCTGTCTCTAGAGACGATATCAAGTCCTATGCTTGAGCTAGGAAATTGAGGGAAATTTTGCATTAGTAACTTTTGACTCACAGGTAACTTAGTGACAGTGATTTATGATCTTTTCAACCTGGTGTGCTTATAGAGATATAAGAAGTATTAATATTAAGCTTGAGCATTATTCAATATGGAAGTTGGAAGGAAATGCTTAACCTCAAGAGTTTTTGTCAATAAATAATACCGTGGGAAATGTTATGGATTCAGTGATATGGATTCATTATCATGTCTACATAGCTGTACTTCAAAAGCCTTTTGGTGGCATATCCCATAATACTTGTTATTGTAGTACAGTGTGATCAGAATTAAAACAAGACAACTAGCCCTACTAAAATTTTCTGAAACATAATTTTTAACTAGAGATAGAGACAGACATTTCCAATGATGTAGGCAGGTGGGTGGGCCTGGGTCTCCTCCAGCCCATCCTTGTCATCCCTCCTTCCCCGTCAGAGTGGTGCCCGGGTGGACCAGAACTTACGTATTCTGGTTTGCGTCTCGCCTTACCGGTGGTGGTGAAGTAAACCCATTCATACTCTCGGCCCCAGTTATTTTTATACTTACCACTCATAATGCTACTGTTTGCTTGAAACACGCAATATTGGGAATCCTACCCAACTGGACCTTCTGGGAAGGTCTTCCCCCATCTTGTGCTGTGCTTATTCGCTCACTCGTGTTGGACTCTTGGTGACCCCGTGGACTGTAGCCCGCCAGGCTCCTCTGTCCATGGGGTTCTCCAGGCAAGAATACTGGAGTGGGTTGCCATTTCCTTCTCCAAAAGTTTGACCAAGTGATACCAAAAGCGATGGGTGATGATAATTCACTTAAAACGAGAAAATTTGGCAAATTAAAAGGAATTTAGTGAAATCCTCATTATTTTCTAACAATAATTGGTAACCTGCTAGTATCAAAAATTTAAAGTACAACATATTCCTCAATACAAAAAGGTCAGTGGAACAAAGTAACTTCTGGACAGAAGTCAGGATATATAAAAATGTGTTAAAAAATAAAAATTCATAATACAAGTTCTGAAAACAAGCTGAATATATTTTTTCAAAAAAGGTGATTCTCAATCCACATTACTTTGACTCTGGGGCATTATTTTTACTAAAGTCATTACTTTCAATTCCATGCTAAGCTTTTTCCAACTAAACTTTTCTCAACAACCTTCTTTGCTGATTCACCTTTTTCCTCGTAGCCTCCAAATATTGACAGGCCCCAAAGCTTCATCCTCTTTATCCACATTTATTCCTTGGGCTGTATCATCCACTCTTATAATTTTAAATTCTATCCATATGCTGACAACGTCCAAAATATACTTCTAAAATTCTAAATTCATTATATTCATCAGCTACTTGACTACATACAAATGGCTAACTATTACAGTATCAAACTCAACCACCAGGCAGTTTCAGCTGCTTCCACACCTCTACTAGACCTGTGGGAATAATCCCACAGGATTTGTTTCTGAAGGCAATGGTCTTGGTAGCGCAGGACTTGGCAAATATTTGGAAACTCAAACTTAATTTAATGACTCATTGAACCTTGAACAGTAATGGTAATTTAAAGTTTTGTGTGTATAAGAACAAAGGGTCCAAAAAAAAAAAAAAAGCTGACGCTATGCTTTTAAAGAGTGATTGTTTGGAAAAGAGTGAGAGGGATGATCAGCAGAAGAATCTTGAAAGATAAACTGAAGTCTTCAAATCCAGCTTATCTATAACTGCAACTAAGAACTTCCTAAAGCACCATAGACAAATAGGTCTGTCCTCTGGCTTATCTGCAATTAAGCTGTCCTATGCAAACATTCACATACTACCTGATATTATAATTATTTGCAGGTAGAAACTTGTCTCTACTGAAAAGTTAACTCTTCAAGGCACACCAGGTTTCTGGCCCTAGAAATGCTTAGCATTATAGCTTATGCATAAATAAATACTTCAAAGAAAGAGTATCATATAGACTAATTTAAAATTAACTTTTAAAATGCCAGAAATCAAGAAAAAAGTGATGTGTTTTCATGCTGAACATTGTTTGTACTTTTCTTTTCTGTAAATATAATTAGAAATGAAATTATTTATAGTTAGAAATGTGCCTACTACTAAGACTAGCTTTAAAATGCCTGATTTCTTTGTGCCATGAAGACCAAAGTATAGACTTTAGATGTTTGCTTTCATGAGAAAGTCTTTTCCTTCCTTTGGCCTAGTAAAAACATCTTAGAAACCTTCAGACATTCTAAGTTTCTGGAAACAAAATCAGTGGCATTTTAAAATGCAGGTTGTTAGACTATGATTTATTATAGCAATTACTTTCCAAAATTATGAAATATAGAAGCACCAGATCTGAGGGCAGGGGCATTTTTTATCTTTCTGTCCCAGACTTTTATGTGTGATCCTGTAAAAGATCACACATAAAAGAATGAATATGGAGAAAGTGTATTTGTGTCAACATGTGTGTGTGATCCTAGATTACATGTTCACATTATAAATACTTTCCAACATTCCTAGGAAAGAAAAAAAAGGATAAAGCAAAGTAGGATCTTACTATATAGGGTATTATATGAGATATAAAGAAACATAATTTTGTTTTGCAATTTTTTAAGGGGAAACAATGGAAATAGTGACAGACTTTCTTTTGTTCGGCTCCAAATCACTGCAGATGGTTACTGCAGCCATGAAATTGAAAGACATTTGCTTCTTGGAAGAAAAGCTATGACTGACCTAGACAACATATTAAAAAGCAGAGACATTACTTTGCCCACAAAGCCCCATGGCTGATTCATGTCAATGTATGGCAAAAACCACTACAATGTTGTAAAGTAATTAGCCCCCAACTAAAATAAATAAATTTATTAAAAAAAAAAGGTCTGTCTAGTCAAATATATGGTTTTTCCAGTAGTCGCATATGGATGTGAGTTGGACCATAAAGAAAGCTGAGGGCTGGAAGATTGATGCTTTTGAACTGTGGTGTTGGAGAAGACTTTTGAGAGTCCCTTGGACTGCAAGCAGATCCAACCAGTCCATCCTAAAGGAGATCAGTCCTGAATATTCATTGGAAGGACTGATGCTAACTGAAACTCCAATCCTTTGGCCACCTGATGTGAAGAGCTGACTCATTGGAAAAGACCCTGATCCTGGGAAAGATTGAAGGTGGAAGGAGAAGGGGGTAACAGAGGATGAGATGGTTGGATGGCATCACCGACTTGATGGACATGAGTTTGAGTAAACTCCGGGAATTAGTGCTGGACAGGGAGGCCTGGTGTGCTGCAGTCCATCGGGTCACAAAGAGTCGGATGCGACTGAGTGACTGAACTGACCAAACCAGCAATCTATGCAGTTTCTGGCAAACTTGTTTCCAAGTACTTTTTTTAATTGACATGAAGCTGCTTTACAATGTCGTGTTAGTTTCTGCTGTACAAGGACGTGAATCAGTTTTACATATACCTATATCCACTTCCTCTTCGACCTGCCTCCCATCCCACCCATCTAGGTCGTCATGTAGCACCCAGTCGAGTAATTCTAATTGCTGCATATACAACTAGGAGTTAGCAATGGCGGGGGGGGCAGCTCAGAGTACTGGGTACATGTTCATGGTACCACGTATTTGCAGGTTTCTCTGCATCTCAACTGTGTGGGAAGGAGGCATGTACTTACTTCAGTGGGCAGTGCCCTCCAGAATGGTTGTCCAGGGCCTGGTGGCCTTTGTGGAAGGGCAGACAGAGCCCTGACTTTATGCCTGAGATCAACTGAATAATGGATTCATATACTGGCTAACTGCATTGGTTTGCTTTTGTTAAAAACACTGTGTTCAGTGACAGGTCTGTTTTAAATCAGTACATAGATTTTCTCTTTTTACTGCAGAGCATCAAAATCCGATTGTTCTTTTTTCTTTTTTAAGATTCTGCATATTGTTTTCTCAGGGGATGGCCTAAGATTTCCCACGTCACCATATGTATAGAACACATTATTTTTGAATAAATGCCACTTAGCATGTTATTTATCAAATTTACAAGATTGTTTTCTAATGTGCTTTTCCTGTCAGACTTCTCAGCAATTCTCTGACACCCCACAGCGAAAATGACCCATCATACAATCTGTTGATGGCATTCATTGAATTAGAATTAGGCTTATAACAAATTTCACATACTTTAAAGTACAATAATCAGGAGGATATGTTATTTAATGGTGACAGTCCCATCTGGTGTACACTGGTGAGACTGGGTACTCTAGTGTGAGAGCCCGAGACGGGCCCTGTGGCTTGCCCGTCTAAACCAGGCAATGCATTTATAAGTTAAGCTATTTTGCATTACAACTGAACATTTTCCGAAGAATTCTTTTTTTTTCTTTCTGCCCTCATGTTGCGGTATACTTTCCGACAAGTGATGTAACTGATGGCCCCTGCACTGAAAGTGTGGAGTCTTAACCGCTGGACCACAAGGAAGTCGCTCCCAAGAATTCTTTAAGGAATAAGCCTTGGGAGGGGGGGAGGGACCATCCCTAGCGTGGTCCAGCATTATGACTTTGTCTTCCAATGCAGGGGGTGTGGATTCAATTCGGGTGGGGGAGCTAAGATCCTGCATGCCTCACAGCTAAAAAACCAAAACCTCAAAGAACAGAAGCAACATCGTAACACATTCAGTAAAGACTTTAAAAGATGTGGTTAAAATTGTAAATTACAAAAGAATATGTCTATATACGTTGGATATTTTAATTTTTAAACAGCTTTTTATCATTTCGTTCAACCTACACAACCACACAATGTAAAACTCAGAAAGCAGGTTGTCCTTACTGGTGTCCTGTTAATGGAAACTTGCCTGTATTGGGACGAAGCCCTCTTTTTTAGGTTCCATGGTAACTTGGAATTATCAAATCATTTAGGAAAGCAACCCTGGAGAAGGAAATGGCAACCCACTCCAATATTCTTGCCTGGAGAATTCCATGGACAAAGGAGCCTGGTGGATTACAGTCTCATGGGGTCACAAAGAGTTGGACACGCCTGAGTGACTATCACTTGCTCATTTAGGAAAGCATGCCATTTACATAATGATGAAACATTCAAATTTAGGTAGAAATAGTATGCCATTAAGTATAAAATAAGAAATAAAGATAAGTGTCATGACATAGGGGCTTCCAAGGTGGCTCGGTGGTAAAGAATCTGCTGGCCAATACAGGAGATGTCAGAGATGCAGGTTCGATCCCTGGGCCAGAAAGATCCCCTGGAGAAAGAAATGACATACCACTCTGGTACTCTTGCCTGGAGAATTCCATGAATGGAGGAGCCTGGCAGGCTGAACTCCATGGGATTGCACAGAGTTGTATACGACCGAGCAACTCTGCAAGCATGCTGTATGACATAACTGAGACTTAGTGCCTAATGGTGTGATATTCCCAAATCCGTTGGAGATGCTTAAGCTGCCATTGATTTAAAGGAGAAAAACGTCATCTTCTCAGTTGCCTTTACTATTTTATCTTTTCCTATATCTTTATTTCAAAAAACTAAATATGACTTTCCCTTGTAGAGCAGACCAAGAATGACAGTATGATACCATCATTTAGGAAGCGCTGTCTAAAATGTTTGATGAAGGCCAAGAAATCAGAGGACTGAGTGATAGAATGCCTACTTGGACTCTGCTGATGAGCCCTACGTGTACTTGGTTTATAAGGTTCTTTCATGGAAACCTTAGGATTTTGGATGGAAATATCTTAAGTCTCCACGACTTATGTATTGGTGGGAAAATTTTAAGTACAGAATCAGAAATCTATGAAAACTACTGATTTTCATCTGTTCCAGAAGATCAAGGAGGTCCAATGCCATAATGACATCAGGGTAACCTCCACATCCTGGTTCTGAGAGTGTGATATTTCCTTTTCTAGCATATTTTCCTTCACTTTGTATCCTTTGCCAGAACAAATGGCCTGTCAGTATAATACTGTGACAAATGGCCAAGGCTTGTATTAAATGTTTTTCCTAGATTAAGTAATTCTCAAAACAACCTCATGAAACAGGCACCCTAATTATCTCATTATTTCAGATGAAGTAAAAGGGCTAAGAGGAGATTGTGTGTATAACATAAGCAGCAAGAAGAGGCAACCCTGGACCTCAGATGAGCCAGTCCAACTCCATAGCTTTTTTCTCTTTTTGATATGTAGTATGTTTTAAAAAACTTTTATTGGAGTATAGTTGATTCACAGTGTTGTGTTAGTTTCAGGTGTAGAGCAAATTGAATCAGTTTTGCATATACATATATCCACTCTTTTTTAGATTCTTTTCCCATCTAGATTATTACAGAATATTGAGTAGAGTTTCCTGTGTTATATAGTTCAGTTCAGTCTCTCAGTTGTGTCCAACTCTTTGCGACCCCATGAACTGCAGCACACCAGGCCTCTCTGTCCATCACCAACTCCCAGAGTCTACCCAAACCCATGTCCATCGAGTCAGTGATGCCATCCAACCATCTCATCCTCTGTCGTCACCTTCTCCTCCTGCCCCCAATCCTTTTCAGCATTAGGGTCTTTTCCAATGAGTCAACTCTTCCCATGAGGTGGCCAAAGTATTGGAGTTTCAACTTCAACATCAGTCCTTCCAATGAACACCCAGGATTGATCTCCTTTAGGATGGATTGATTGGATATCCTTGCAGTCCAAGGGACTCTCAAGAGTCTTCTCCAACACCACAGTTCAAAAGCATCAATTCTTCGGCACTCAGCTTTCTTCACTGTCCAACTCTCACATCCATACATGACCACTGGAAAAACCATAGCCTTGACTAGACAGACCTTTGTTGGCAAAGTAATGTCTCTGCTTTTAAATATGCTATCTAGGTTGGCCATAACTTTCCTTCCAAGGAGTAAGCGTCTTTTGATTTCATGGCTGCAATCACCATCAGCAGTGATTTTGGAGCCCCCCAAAATAAAGTCAGCCACTGTTTCCACTGTTTCCCCATCTTTCCCATGAAGGGATGGGACCAGATGCCATGATCTTAGTTTTTTGAACATTGAGCTTTAAGCCAACTTTTTCACTCTCCTCTTTCACTTTCATCAAGAGGCTCTTTAGTTCTTCTTCACTTTCTGCCATAAGGGTGGTGTCATCTGCATATCTGAGGTTATTGATATTTCTCCCGGCAATCTTGATTCCAGCTTGTGTTTCTTCCAGCCCAGCATTTCTCATGATGTACTCTGCATATGAGTTAAATGAGCAGGGTGACAATATACAGCCTTGACGTACTCCTTTTCCTCTTTGGAACCAGTCTGTTGTTCCATGTCCAGTTCTAACTGTTGCTTCCTGACCTGCATACAGGTTTCTCAAGAGGCAGGTCAGATGGTCTGGTATTCCCATCTCTTTCAGAATTTTCCACAGTTTATTGTGATCCACACAGTCAAAGTAGACCCTTATTAGTTAACTGTTTTATGTACAATAGTGTGTATGTCAATCCTAATTTTCCAATTTATTCCTTCCCTGTCTTACCCCCTGATAACCATAAATTTGTTCTCTATATCTCCTATTCTATTTCTGTTTCATTTATAAGTTCATTTATAGCCTTTTTTTTTTAAGATCCCACTTATCAGTGATAGCATATTTGTATTTCTTTGGCTGACTTACTTCACTCACTATGACAGTCTCTAGGTCCACCCAAGTTGCTGAAAATGGCACTGTTTTATTCTTTTTTGTGGTTGAGTAATATTCCACTTTATACACATACCAAAGCCTCTCTATCCATTGCTCTGTTGATGGTCATTTAGATTGCTTCCATGTCCTTGGCATTGTAAACAGAGATGCAGTGAACATTGGGATGTGTGTCTCTTTTCACGTGATGGTTTTGTCTGGCTTTTATGCCCCTGAGTGGGATTGAAGGTTTCTGTGGTAGCTGTGGGCTTCCTTGGTGGCTCAGATGGTAAGGATTCTGCCTGCAATGAGAGAGACCTGGGTTCGATTCCTGGTTTGGGAAGTTCTCCTGGAGGAGGGCATGGCAACCCACTTTAGTATTCTTGCCTGGAGAATCTCCAGAGGAGCCTGGCGAGCTATAGTCCATGGGGTCACAAAGATTCGGACACAACGGAGTGACTAAGCACAGCACGTGGTAGCTCTAGTCCATAGCCTTTAACTGCTGTGTGGTATAACACTCCCTGCCTCTCCAAGGATACATCTTTAATTCACATTGCATTTCTCTCTGATACACTATGTCTCTCCTCTCTCTCTCTTTACCACCCACTGCTTCCTTTCCTTTCCTCACTTGTAATTTTCTTCTTAGAACTTCACTGAAAGTATGTACCTCCCATATTTCTTCTCTTACCATTACCAGCTTATCCTGATGGCTCTTGGCTTTTTTCTGACACTTGAAACAACTTAGGTAGGTCAGCCTCTTAAAAATATCTCCTCTGTGATTTCTGTAACAGGACATTATACTACTTCCCTTTCCTTCTTACCATTGCTTTTATTTCTCCATGACTGGCTTCAACTACAAGTATTTGTTGGCATCTCACTTTCATCCCCTTCCTTGGCCACCTGTTTTAATGGCCACAGCTCTTGTTTTTGTAATGCTGCTGCCTTTATCATGAGTCCTGAGTTCTTACTGGGTGTCTGTTCTAATATTTTGAATCTTCAAATATTCGCTTCTGCTAGGACACTCCATTCCAAGGTTCAGCTAAGGGTAGGATTTGATCATCAATAAGGCAATTATTCTAACCTTTTGTTGCCAAATGGAAAGGCCTTGAACAACATTTTCATATTGTCACTGTCTTCTTAAAATAAAAGCAACATTTACTTTTTTTTCCCCTCTGTAAACTTGCTTGTATTTTCAGGACTTTCTTTCTTTTATAAACTGTTTGTTTATTTTTGAATGCACTGGTTCTTTCTGCACAGGGGCTTCTCTAGGGACAGTGAGTGGGGGCTACTCTTTGTTGCAGAGCATGGTTCTCACTGTGTTGGCTTCTCCTGGTGCAGAGCACTGGCTCCAGGCATAGGGGCTCAGGAGCTGTGGTGTGCTGGCTGAGTTGCCCCGTGGTGTCTTTCCAGACCAGAGATCTATCTACCCTGTGCCCCCTACACTGGCAGGTGAATTCTTAGCCACTGGATCACCAGGGAAGCCCAGGCTCTCTCACTGTGTCCTTTCACTTCTCCTCCCTCTGCACCAGGCTTCCCTCTGCCTCTCCTGTTCTGGTGCCCCCTGCCCTGCCCTCTTCTTTCTTCCCCCTTCCCTTCTCGGTCCTCACTGTCCAGCCCCAGCAGCCCGTTCTCTCTGTTGTCCGCAGTTCTACTTTTTCTCTCGGTCACGGCATGCAGTGCTGCTCTTAGCCATCACAGTTCTAGTAGGTGGTCGTGGTAAAGATGAAAACCAGGATCCGCCAGCAGGGCACCTTTTCCCCCATCCCCTTGTAAGCTTCATCTCCTGTGAACTGTTACATTGTCCCTCCAAAGTTGTTTAACCCTTATTGCAATAGGCAAATTTAGTATCATAAAATGCGCTGTGATACCATTGTTGTTTTCCATTCCCCACATAGCACAGCAGTGCTAAGCACCCGGTAGGTATTCAAACAAGCACTCATTTTGATGGATCAGTTCTTGGTCATGGAATACATGTCCGCATTTCTCAGAAAGTTGTGTGAGTTAGATCCTTTTCTATGTGACCATAAACAGAATTTTCTTTTCTTAAATGACACTTTTTTAAAAATTTAAATTTTATTGGAGTATTGTTGATTTACAATGTTACGTTAGTTTCAAGTATACAGCAAGGTTATTCACTTATATGTATACACACAATTATTCTTTATTAGATTCTTTTTCTCACATAGCTTATCCTAGAATATTGAGCAGATTCCCTGTGCTATACAGAAGGGCCTTGTTGGTTATCTATTGTATACGTTGTGTGTTGTTTAGTTGCTAAGTCGTGTCTGACTCTGTGCAACACTCTGGACTGTAGCCCGCCTAGATCCTCTGTCCATGGGATTTCCCAGGCAAGAATACTGGAGTGGGTGGCCATGCCCTCCTCCAGGGGATCTTCCTGACCTAGGGACTGAAGCCTGGTCTCCTGCACTGCAGGCAGATTCTTTACCGCTGAGCCACCAGGGAAGACCATCTTATGTACAATAGTGGGTATCTGCTCATCCGTAGTTGCTGATTTATTTCTCCCCCTATGTGTCTCCCCCTTGGTAACCATAAGTTTGTTTTCAATATCCATAAGTCTGTTTCTATTTTGCACACAAGTTCTAAAATGATACATTTTATTATGTTATTAAGTCCTAAAAGTACTTCAGCTAATTCTGATGACATTCAGGGATAATTTTTTAGAAGTTAACAATGTGTCATTAAAATTATCTGGGGACTAGAGAGGAAAATAATTGTACACAATGTTCTTTCTTCAACCTTAAGAAAATGAATGCATGTGACTGCCCATTTGACCAAACTTATATGAAGATCGCTACTTTGGATTTTTCATTTACTTATGACTTTCTCTACCTAGTTTTCTCATAATAGTAATTCCACAGCTCCCATGATAGCCTGTCTTTTAACCTTCATCTGCCCTTGACCAGGGACTTACTGTTACATACCTGCAGTGACCTACATAACTCTGCCTTTTGTACTAATTTGTGTTTGTTCTTGTTACCAAGAAGATCATTTAAGGCAAAGTTGGGGCTTTATGCTTTTCTTTGTCTAAAAGCCCTGTGATAACCTGTGGTCCATCCAAAGGTGCCTCTGGTTGTATAACTGCATTTGTTGAATAAAACCTGCGCCTGACAGTGAATGAGTATTTTCACCATGTACAAGAGGCCATTTGTCAAAACTGACCTTTTATGTGAAACAGCTACAATTATTAGTTGATTCAAGTGTCTGAGCCCCGTCGTCAGATAAGGGTGTCAGCTAGGAAATTTTTTTCTCATTTGATAATAGGTTTCAGAAAAAGTTATAGATGGATGTGATGTTTCTGTCTAAGGTTAAAAACTTGGCCCCAGATGTGCCCAGAGCAATTTAGGTTCCCACCTTTGAACTGAGTTATATATAACAGTTTTACTTGCCTTGTAGATTGCCCATAAAATCATCTCTTTGACCAGCATCTTGCTTTCAATTACCTTGTCTTAGTGCTAACAAAAGTGAGGGACAACACATCTTTTATTAAAAAGCCGCATTTCTCTATATGATATGTTATTTTATATTAATAGCATCTATACTACCTTGATAGTAGATGATAGAGACCTTTAAAAAACTTAGACTATTTAGCACCATGGTCCCCAACCTTTTTGGACCCAGGGACTGGATTCATGGAAGAAAATTTTTCCACAGACTGGGGGCAGGGGATGGTTTTGGGATGACTGAAACACATTTCATTTGCTGTGCACTTTATTTCTATTATTATTACATCAACTCCCCCTCAGATCATCAGGCGTTAAATCCTGGAGGTTGGGGACCCTTGATTTAGCATAAATGCTTAATTAATGACAATGTACAGTTGATTGTGGGTGTCCCGGGTGGTTCAGTGGTAAAAAATCCTCCTGCCAAGAAGGAGACTTGGATCCGATCATGAATTGGGAAGATCCCCTGGAAAGGAAACGGCAACCCACTCCAGGATTCTTGCCTGGAGAATCCCATGGACAGAAGAGCTTGGTGGGCTACAGTCGCAGAGAGTCAGACACGACTGAGTGACCACACAACAGCAACAACACAGTTGACTGTAAAATCAACTCCCAGCGTTTTGTAAACCAAAGACAGAAGATAAATAATCGGGAAACATGAGAAGTGCAAACCAGTTAGAAAAGCTGCATCAAGAAGACTTTCAACGTGATTAACAGGAAAGTTTCTCCATGCAGCAGAGCGTAGATGCTCTTCTCCGTGCTGGCACAGTACTGCTTTAACCTGAGGGTCTGCAAAAAGGTTAGGCCTTGCCGATTTCATAGAGATAACTGAAACAGCATCATGCAGAATAGAAGTGTTAAAAAACTCACAAGAGACGTGTTTGATTGAAAAGAGAAAGTATAAACATAACACACTCCAGTGCAACAGACAGGACAATGGGAAAATGATGAAGCTGACGAGAAGAGAGTTATTTGAAGGCAAAGAAGGGGATTTAACATTAAAATCATGGAGTGTGAGAAGCCCCAAGCCTACTTCCATGATAAAGAAACATCCTGGCAAGAAACTAATGTGCCTTGTAATGGCTTGAGCAAAGTCAAGTCAGCCATATGGAGAACTAAAAATAAGCTTCTTTTTAAATCCACCTGTGGAGGAGATGTCACCTTGAAGGTACAGAGAACAGAAACATCAATTCTTTTTTAGAAGAAATCCATGTTAGTTATGAATTTACATACATAAGAGCACCAAGTTTAATTAGGTAAAATAAAATTGGCATAAAAAAACTCATCCAAACTCTTGATTTAATCTGCTTTCTTCAAGGCTTCGATTATCCTTAAAAGTGGGGTTCCCTGGTGGCTCAGATGGTAAAGAATGCCTGCAGTGCAGGAGACCCATGTTCAATCCCTGGGTTAGGAAGATCCCCTGGAGAGGGAAATAGAAAGCCACTCCTGTATTCTTGCCTGGAGAATCCCATGGACAGAAGAGCCTGGCAGGTGACAGTCCATGGGGTCACAAAGAATCAGACATGACTGAGTGACTGACACTTTTCACTTTCATCCTTAAAAGCATCTCCTGGTCCTCCATGTGTGTGTAGATGTGTATGTTGGCTTTAATGGTGCTGTGGAACTATGAAATTTACTCTGCAGACTGAAACTGCAAAGTGATCTTATTAATCATTGGCAAAAATCATGTTTTTTTTCCATGACATTTACAAATGTTGGTCTGAATGTTAAACACTCCTTTTAGTTACTTACAATGCATGGCGAAATGAAAAATAGTAGAATTATTAACTGCAGTTTGACACATTGGAAACACTGAGAATTGTTTTTCTTTTTGTTTTGTCTTTTATCCAATAAACAATGGAATGAAAACATAAAGTATCTTCAGACTGTTATCAAGAAGAAATCCTATCACTGTACAACAACCTCTGAAGCATCTCTAGTTGCTTCTTGAAACAATTACATGGATTTTTAGGTCACGTGATGATAAAGAGACCATTTCAGCTTATACAACAGCAAAAACATGTTCACACCAAATAGTATAACAGAGCGTACCAAACTCGCTCACACACACAGAAGCTCTCTCTTCTCACACAGCTCCCATGTGCTTGAATTTCATTACCCTGGTTCAGTTAGATAACACAGTACCAACAACCACTTCGATTTCATTATATTAACTATGAGTAAGTGCATTAAGTACTAACTTTGCTCCTAGCTTTTCAATATTCAGACCTCTAGGTAGATAACATATGCACTGTGATCAGAGCCCACTCAAATCTCGCAGAGTTCCTTGGTGATTCACTGTGCATCTGATATTCAATTTATGCACAGACAGTAAGGCATATAGCTGTGTTGCCTCCTTGTATCCCAGTGATAAACCCAAGTAGCACTTTTCACAAAACTTTGTAATTCAACGAGGGATTGGGTAATACAGATAAAGCCCAGGAAAGAAACCAAAAACACCGTCAAAATAAAATCTGAGTCACACATACGTGGAGCCATAGGAGAAGTCAATTGTGGGTCTGTTGTCACGGTTGCTGGTCCAGAGTCGATCTGTGTCTAATACAGAGGCAAGTCCCCAAAGAAACCAAAAACACCACAAGAAATCAAATCTGAATCACACATAGCTTGAGTCACAGGAGAAGTCAACTGTGGGCCTGTCATCACTGCTGCTGGTCCAAGACTCTGAATATGCCGTCAGAGGAAGTCAGTGAAGATGAACTTGTCAACATCAGTGATGAAAGTGGTTGTAATGAACAGGATGAAATTGTCCCAAGGATTGGAAGTGCACAAAAATTTCATATTAAAAGGAACTGAGTGATGTCCCACAACATCAATGGCACAAGGATAAAATGCCAGCTGACCCCAATTCCAAATATGACAGTTAGTATAGGACGCAGGCACAGAGAAGCAGCTCAGCCCACACCAGAAGCTGTACCCTGAGGGGAAAATGCAAGTACTATTGAAAACTAGTCTTGCACCTATTTTATGAAGAACTGGCCTCCTCACGCTACCGTAAATGTAGCAAGCAAACATCCTCTCCCAATCCTAATCCTGACCAAGGCAAGCCATCACAGGATATGCAGAGCATCAGACCCAAAGAAAGAGCCACACAACAGAACCAGCGCTGGATCAAAGAGGCATCTGATCCACCCTCACCGAAGATGCCACCGTGCTCTGTTGTCACAGAGAGAAGTCACTCGCTGCCAGAACGACTTCGCCAGAAGGGTATGGACAGTTGGGGAATTTCAGCACAATGAACCATTTAAGCCTTGCAGTTAAGAAAGCCTTGGATTTTTTTTAATTTACTGTGATACAGTTGGTGTCTAACATTGTGTAAGTTTAAGGTGTACAAGGTGTTGGCTTGATGAATTTATATGTTGTCGTATAGTGCGACTGTAGCATTAGTTAATACCTCTATCATGTCCTGTAATGATCATTCCTTCTTTATGGAAAGAACAGTTTCCTAACAACTTTGAAGTTGATAATACATTGTTGCTAATTATAATCACGATGTTGAACATTAGATCTCCAGAACTTTTTATCTGCTTATTATTATCTACTGGTTGCAAGTTCTATCCTTAACCATCATTTCCTCCGGCCCTTGGCAACCACCATTCTGCTGTTCTATCAGTTCTGCTTGAAAAGGCTCAAATTAAGCTATCACTTTCTTTATCAATGACTGTATGCATATAGCCTGAGTAGCTACTGATAGGATTTCAAATTTTTTTCCATTCTTTAGATTATTAAACATGTTTCTTATATTTTTAGATATAAAACAAGAGATATTCTTAGATAATCAAAAAGGAAGAGACTTGAGGCTTCTTACTCTTTCTAAAAGTTTCTTTACCAGCATACGCTTCTTAATATTGCAGAAATTCTGAGCCGGAGATCGTGGGCTCCTCTTGTACAAATCTTTTCTTTTGCAGATGAGAAAATAAGGAATCCGAGCAAAGGAAACGAATAAAAGAGGATTATATTTTCTCCAATAACCTTAGAAGATAAAGTATTTCTGTGAAGTTTGCAGTCTAGAAAGTACACTTTCATATCTATTATTTGACTTAATTCTCAGAACAGTCCTCTGAAGTTGGTGAGCAGGAATTACAGTCACTGTGCCAATGTGAAACAGATTTAAAGAAATCAAATGTCTTCCCTGAGGTGACCCAGCTCCTGACAGATGCCCTCATCTCCTTACCCCAGGACAGAGGCTTTATCTGTTATTTACCTGTGGCCTCCTGTGTGGGAGGTGACACTCGTGTATAGAACCTCTGGCTGGCTTTGAGTGATTTCCCTTCAGAAGTCCTTGGCAATCTTGATCTCTTTTTCCAAAGGTTTGCAGGTGGTGTCACTCTGCGCTGCAAGATGCAACTTGCTAGAACTGTTAATTCACGGTCAAGCAGGAAGCTCTCAATAGCAGCGTACAAAATGAAAAAGATGAGATGTCGTTCTCCGGGAATGCAGCCTGTATTGCTGTTGAGTCATATGCATCCTGCTAATACTTTGTGGGGGGGTCAGTCCAGGTGGACTCCGAGCTTCATTCTCCTGAGTCCCTGTGTTTCTACCGCCATCTAACTGGCATGATAATACCTTCATTAGATGGTTGCCTTCTCCAAAGGGCTCCTAGACTTCTCAGTCAAGTTTTTACGTCACATACCCATATTGCATAATTCCTTTTCTGCCAAAATATTTGTTATCCAGGCAAAGTTTAAGAATATACAAACACAAATTGCATAGATGTGTAAAGGAGTTAAACTGTTAGGCACATTTGAAAGAGAATGTCCATTCTTATTTAAGGAATTTGAGTTCTCTGTATATATGCTCTGTATAGAAAGGAGCCACCCTGAAATAAGATGCTTACTGTAGAAATAATTGTGACATTTTCAAAACAGTCATAACTCAATATATATAAATACACCTGTGACTCCTGTGTATCTTTCATGCTCAACTTCCCTATATAGAAAGTTTAAAGATGGATAAAATTTTCATGCAGAAAATTGCACGTTCACAGAAAACTTGCTATGATAGATGAATCATAACAATAACTTTGAATATTTTGTGTTGGAGTATGGTAGATAAAATGAGTGGTAAATTTAATATACCTGCAGATATATTTATGGGATTAAACTATTTACATTGAGAAAACTACTGATGTGATGTCTTACTTAGTCTTTTTTCAATAGCATACAATTAAGCGTCAATTTCTCCTTTGTCCTTCATGATTATAAAAGGTCAAATAACTTTTTTTTCTGTAAATAATAATTAACTTTGAGTAATTCTATTAGAATTTGTGTTTCAATTTCATAGAACATAATCAAATTATAAAAGAGTCACCATTTAAAAATTCAAATTTATTTGAGACTTAAGCTTTGATGAATCATAATTTATGAAATAGTCCAGTGGGATAATACACTTAGCGGCCTGAGACTGTACTTGGAGTTATCTGCATGTAACAAGCAATTTGTTCAAGGTGAAGATTCTTAAACACATGTGAGGTTTGCATATTTCCTGGAGGCTCGCATTAAATCCATCCAGCAGTCAAACGACCTTGCCACCAGCTTCCTCCCAGAAAACTGACATTTCCATTTGTAAGGTTAAATAAAATACATAATGGAGAAATCCAAAAAGAAAGGAGGAAAGATTATGCATCAAAGGAACATATCCTAGGTTTTCCCATCTTCCCTGACAACTCAAACCTTTGTATAATGATCCTGTCAAGAATAATATCTATTCTTGTGAGTTGTCTATGTATTGGGCTTGGCAACTTAAGTTCAGTGTAACAAACTGAAATAATTGTTCTATGTATGTGAGAGGCTTTTAGAAATGAGATTATTCTGGGTTATGATCTCAAGATGTATGTTGACTGTCTCTGCAACCATGATCTCTTTATCACACACAGACATCAGAAATGTGCTCTGGTAATAGTGATGTACTGAGTTGGGAAGGTATTTTAGACAATATACCAAAAATAGCGATTCAAATGAATAAATGATTATTTTTAGAATGACAGGTAATTTCTGTTTTGCATTTACAATTTAGGAAAAACAGATTATAAACTTCAACATAGATAATAAATTAAGGAAGTTAAGAGTACAAAATTGTCACTGATTATCCTGCCTAGGATAAATGAATGATTTTTTTTTAATTTGAATTGCCATCATTGGTATGTTATCTGAAATACCTTCCCAACTTGGTGTGTCACTATCACCACAACAATTTGCTACTGGCTTGATCCCCACAAACACCTCCATGTTCCATTGCTCTGTGCCCGGGCTGTGTCTTTGAATTTCTTTAGAAATGTTATTGACTCGGTTAAAAGCATTTGTTGTTGTTGTTGTTCAATCACTCAGTCACGTCTGACTCTTTGGGACCCCATGGACTGCAGCACACCAGGCTTCTTTGTTCTTCACTATCACCCGGAGCTTGCTCAAACTCATGTCCATTGAGTTGGTGAAGCCATCCAACCACCTCATCCTCTGTCGTCCCCTTCTCCTCCTGCCCTCAATCTCTCCCAGCATCAGGGTATTTTCCAAGGAGTCTACTCTTTGCATCAGGTGGCCAGAGTGTTGGAGCCTCAGCATTTTAAATAGGTCTTCATCCTCTTTCCCCTCACTAATTTGTATACAGTGATTACAGTTTCGTTTTGAATCATTGCATTCATCTGTTTTGAACAATATAAACAGTTTGAGTCTTTTTCTTTTTCCTCCTTAGAGGATAACACGTTTTATTTTAACTTTCATTCTATTTAGTTTTGTCTTCTGTTTTCGAGTGCTTGACAGAAATTTGTGGATTTCTAGGTCTTGGGTGTTGATGTGCGGTTAGGTTCTGCATTTACTGCCATCTGGTCTGTTTCCCTACAGTTCCATCCTCTGCTCCCTGATCCACTAGAGGGGAGTGTCGACTTGGTTTCACAGGAGTCCTGGGCGTCGGGTAAAGGGCTGTCCCGTGTTAGAACTCGCCCTGGTGTAAGCTGTCTTACTTCCTCCAATGGGAAGCATTTTAACTGAACTAATGTGTCTCTTGCTTGCTGGTGAGGAGAACTGCTAAACTGCTAAGTCGCTTCAGTCGTGTCCGACTCGGCGCGACCCCATAGACGGCAGCCCACCAGGCTCCCTCGTCCCTGGGATTCTCCAGGCAAGAACACTGGAGTGGGTTGCCATTGCCTTCTCCAATGCATGAAAGTGAAACGTGAACCTCATTGCAATAGGAGGCGTAGGATAAAGGATAAATTCTGGGGCCATTTTGTAAGTGAGCAGCCTTGAAGTAATTATCTTTTGAGATAAGCATAGTTTACACAAAAGAGAAGATTCCTAGGTTGAATAGTTTTTGTCTAAATTGCAGTCAATATTGACAGAATGATTCATATGGAATCTCAGAAGATTTAATAAAATTAAGTCTACTCACAGCAAATTGCTACCCATTTTATAAATGGCAAACATGTTCTACTTTTATCTGGGAGTTGCATTTCTGAGGCAGCAGGTTATAGAAACTCAGAAGTGGGGAGAATGTTTCTTCATACTTGACAATATCACAGTGTTCCACAATACAGCAGAAAAAGCAAGATGACAAATAGTTCTGTGTTCAATGGTGTTTATGACTTTCAGTTATATTACTACCTTTATCTTATCTCTCATCAGATATCTGCTTATCTGGCTTCTTAGACTTTTCCTCATAAATCAGACCCTTTTCAAGTGATTTTTAACCTTCACAGATAGGTTTCCTTAATTGTTTCTCTTCATTTCAGAAGAAACTAATTTCCTAATGGCATATGTATCTAAACACACAGAGAGACCTACAATCTATAGCTTACTTATAGCCATGAGAGTATAATTTTCATCAGAAGAATTTGGTTAAAAAAAACTCATGTTTATGAACTTAAGTATGGATAGGTTTGATGGATTGTGAGCTGGTGTTAAAATATGGTGTCAGTGTAAGAAGTTGTATCAAGTAAGTCCATGAGGATTGGCTTTTATGACCTTTATATTTGATTATTTTCTTGATTTAGAATACGAATAAAGCATATTCTCAAATAGAATTTGAAATATAAGTGTATATAATGGTATATGCCCTTTATATATGGTGAAAAATTGCATAGCTACAGCTATACTTTTTTAAAACCTTTAGAGTTTTATTTGAGGAATTACCTCCCTAAAATATATTTTTAGTCATTAATGTCTGGTTGTTAGAAATGTATTGTTTGGAGTCAGCCTGCTGGGGTTTTCATCTTGTGTTACCACCAGGCAAGATATTGGGTGTGGGTGTGCTTATTTTATATCCTTGTACCAAAATTTCTGTATCTATAAAATGGGGGTGATAACTTTATTTCATAGAGATGCTGTAAAGATTACATATGGGAAACATGTGTGTACATGGCACGAGATCACAAAATGTTAGCCAATATTCCTTTTATCACTATGCGTGAGTCACTGTGGGGACTCCAAAATTGAAAACAATATAGCAACAACAAAAAGACTGCTCATTTCCGAAAAGGGAAATGGGCTTGTTTACAAACTGTACAAGGTAGTAAATTGCACAAAATTGATAGTGACAGAAATGTGAAACTTGTGCTTGTTATAGCAAACTTAGCGATGATCAAAAGCTTTCAGATGAGAACTTTCTAGATTTATTCCAAGTCTGGATACTTAATATTACTTGCAGCAGTTTTTTTTTCTTTTTTTTTTGACTCATAATTTTCATTAAGTCAAACTTTAATTAAAACACCTCTGCCTAGAGACGCTGCCTTTGAAATCCTGGGCGAAGCTCAGTAGGACTGTTTGTTTGTGACAATATTATATGTTAGGCTGAAAAATGTCAGCTTAGCAGATGGATAATTGTATACTTTAACACTCTTAATGGAGAGAGATGTATTTCAGTATAAACTTTAATATCATCTGTGAATAAAACCATAGCTCATAAAGGAATAATCTTATTTACACGTGCTAATGTACCTACACACTTACCCAGCAGTAGTTCAGTAATACCAGTATTATAAATGACGTTAAGAATGATTGGTTGTTGTTCAGTCACTAAGTTGTGTCCAACTCTTTGCGACCCCATGGACTGTAGCACACAAGGCTTTCGTGTCCTTCATTATCTCCTGGAGTTTACTCAAACTCATGACTGTTAAGTCAGTGATGCCATCCAACCATCTCATCCTCTGTCTTCCCCTTCTCCTCCTGCTCTCAATCTTTCTTCCTGCCCTCAAAGGACCCAGCATCAGGGTCTTTTCCAATGAGTTGGCTCTTCGCATCAGGGGGCCAAAGTATTGGAGCTTCAGCTTCAGCATCAGTCCTTCCAGTGAATATTCAGGATTGATTTCCTTTAGGATTGACTGGCTTGATTTACATATATTTATCATCTAGGAGTTCTCCATGAGACATAGGTGTCTCAGTTCAGGTTTTTAAAGCAGAGTCTGTGCTTGGGGCAGCATGCTGATTGAGACTTGACTTGGAGTAGGAGTAGTAGGCACCAGGGATTGGGTTTTGCAGGGACTTCTAAGCAGCGTGTAGAAGGCTTCCTGGCCTTGTCCCAGGGCTGCAGCTTTTATCCTTCAGCTTTCCTCCTGTACTTGCTGAGTATTTCCTAGTATCACCTCCACCTCGTTTCTGTAACTCATTTGTCCAGGGCCAATTGGTCAGAATCTTAGACTTGGAAGATGATACTACGACAGAAATCCGAAGGAACTTTCAGAGGTGATTGTGGTGGAAGACTTAGTCTGAGGGTCACTTTGAATAATGTTGGGCATAAAGAATCCACCTGCCAATGCAGGAGACACAGAGACGTGGATTCGATCCCTGGGTCAGCAAGATCTACCCAGAGCAGGAAATGGCAACCCACTCTAGTATTCTTGCCTGGGAAATTCCATGGACAGAGGAACCTAGCGGTCCATGGGGTCATGAAGTGTCAGATATGACTGATCACACACATTGCATAAAATCCCCCAGTCTCATGATCTTTAAATGAGCACCAGGCTGAGGCAGCAGATTTTCTGTCTGCCTCCCGTCTGCCATTCTTTTTGCTGCTCAGATCCGTCATGGGGTCCTTCTGGTTCCCAGCTGGGCAGAGTGGCAAGTCAGCCACAGCTTCTTAGAAAACTTTCTTAGGGAATTAAGTGTAACAAGCTGGAGTCCCCATTGCTGCAGCCATTTGGGGGCTGTAATTAATCATCTCCCTTTTCCATCACCCATGTGGGATGTCCCTTCCTCGTGGCCCACATTTCAGCTTGCTAATTGTGGTAGAAGTCCAGAATTTCATCTTTTGAGACTTGATTTCCTCTTAGATCAGCCTGCGGTGATCACCCATTCACTTGTGTCAAGAGTTATAGAAGGACCAAGTAACATCCCAGGGGCCCCTCCAGGTCCCAGGCCACTTGCTCCATTAAGTAGCAGCCCCCTAGATACTCAGAATATTCAAGTCAATAACTAACCCAGGTGCAACCTACATGGACAAGTTGAGTATTCAGGAGTGAGAGAAAGCCCTGCTTTCTGAGTGAGAGGGAGCCCACACTGTGGAGCCCATGCTTATTCCTGGTGTGGGCCATCAGGACAAGATTTTACAGCCCCTCTTAAACTAGGAAGACCAGTTGCATAGTCGCATCTTCTATCAGGCTAGATGCATGCCTTCATGCTTGGTCACTCAGTCATGTCCGACTCTTTGCAACCCGATGGACTGTAGCCCATCAGGCTCCTCTGCCCATGAGAGTTTTCAGGCAAGAACACAAGAGTGGGTTGCCATTTCCTCCTCCAGGGGAGCTTCCTGATCCAGGGATCGAACCCTCATCTCCTGCATCTCCTGCATAGCAGGCAGATTCTTAACCCACTGAGCCTTCCGGGAAGCCCCCGTCAAGTACTTAGGAAGCCATAAGCACTCTTCCCTTCTCACTTGTTTGTTTCTGTGCAAATAACACAGTGGAGATGGTTTGCAGAGGCTGGGGGGACCACGTGACAGTGACATTACTAGCACAGCAGGAAGCATGCCCTTGGCACTTCCAGTTCCCAGAGGGAGTAACAGAATGAGCAGTGATCTGACCGCGGAAGTCAAGGTGTGTACATGTGTGGATACACACTATATCTTTTACTGGCTGTACAACACCAAGTAAGTTATTTTTCTCAAGACAATTCTTAATCTGCATTATAAAGTAGGTCCTTAATTCTGTTGTCGAGTGATTCCTACACAGATAGTGTCATTTCTCAACTACTTCATGAATCCGGCTGCAATGCAAGAGACCTGCGTTTGATCCCTGGGTCAGAAAGATGCCCTGGAGGAGGAAATGGCAATCCCTTCCTGTATTCATGCCTGGAGAGTTCCATGGACAGAAAAACCTGGTGGACTGCAGTCCACGGGGTCACAAACAATCAGACACGGCTGAGCGATTAACACTTTGACTTTCATGTTATTTATTCTCCTCCTTGATTTGAAGATGGACAGATGTTTTCTTCTTGAACCATAGGGGTGGATTTATAGTTGTAGAAGCCAATGGGGCAGGTATTTCTATTGGAGGGGGGCAACTAGACAGCTTTTGCAGACCTAGAGAATATTAACCTATAACATTCATAAGTACAACGTACATAATTCCAGGTGAGATGACGTCTAAGGACGTGTGAAAAGCAGATGGTCCTAGTCATTCTGAATGATGAAGGATCATGTATCCCCAGTCTTTGTGGATGGAGACTCAGTGAGCTGTTTAGGACACAGAAGGGAAGAGTCTGCATTTGAAAGACAAAGCTTCACGAAACACAATTTTATCTGACAAATCCAATTACTCGGATACTTAGTTGACTGAAGAAATTTTTATATGATGTCCACCATTGTAGAGATGTACGGAATACAATTTATGAGATCATTTAACTGTATAATCATTTATGTCTAAGGAAACTGGCTGTTAAGCTACGTTCTAGATTTCAAAATGAAGATTCTCAACCGCATAGCTGTGGCTGGTTACTCAGTTTTTCAAAACAGGCTGAATGCAACCAAGATTAGGTGTCATTTTTCCTTGTT
Organism: Okapia johnstoni; assembly: GCA_024291935.2. Taxonomy (NCBI): domain Eukaryota; kingdom Metazoa; phylum Chordata; class Mammalia; order Artiodactyla; family Giraffidae; genus Okapia; species Okapia johnstoni. The sequence goes on from CM044327.1 coordinate 6,295,876, forward strand.
TGGTTCTGTGACTTAGATCTGCCTTTATTAGGTGCAATAGAATCATCCGGTCGTTTCCCAATGGTTCTGGAAAAATATGTCACCTCTACTACAGGTGAGAGGACAAAAGCAAAAGACAGTGGTTTCTGTTTATTGATGAGCTGACACTATTAACCCTTATAAAGTACACAACATTATTTTCACATTTCTGATAGAATTGTACGTAATATTTTCAAGCTTTTCTCTACACTGTGATTGTATCAGGTTTTTCTACAGAAAAGCGTTTTTATAAGTAGGAGTATTTTACACGTCTGTAGGTTAAACTAGGTAAATAACACCTCAAATTTGATTCATTGCAGAAGCGTACTCTGTACTTTTTATGTAATTCTGTGTTGTCACTAAATTTGGATGACTTTAATTATACAGCTTGGGGGTACTTTCACAAAGTAGCTCTGAAGCTCTAGCATGGATGTTGGAGACACCTTGTTTGCCCCGTTATGCTGTTGTCTTTAATTAAAGACCAGTAGTACTTTTATTGGATTACCACTTTTAGTATGTTAACTTCAATTTCCAAACTAAGCACTCTGGCTTGAAAGCTCAGTCTTTTACATGAAATTGTATACACTTGACCCTTGAACGTTGTGGTGGTTTGAAGCTGGGCACTGACCCTCTGAGCAGTCAGAAATCTGCCTATAACTTTCAGTGTGTGCTGCCGCTGCCGAGTGTTTACTATTGAAAAAAATCCTCTTATAAGCGGACCTGCAGTCAAATTGATGTTCAAGGGTCAACTGTGCTCTTCTTCTTTGATTAGCTTATTATGACTCCTTTTTCTTGAAATACATAAATTGCATGTAAGTTTTACCAGCCTAGACACTAAAATCACCAGAGTCTAGAGCTGGGTTCAGAATCACTTTCTAAATTGCACATTTTTGCAATCATGCAATGCCCTTGGACAGTCGAGTCCTGGCCTTGCTGATGCCCCTGGGTGTGTGGCTTTATATTAGTATCTTAGATTCATTGCTCAGCACTAACGTTGCACTGGGCACCTTCCAGTCTTTGCTGATCTTGCATGCAGAGTCCTAGAAAAGATTTTTGCTAACAGTTATGCAGCCTCCTTTGGTAGTTTCTCTAAAATTCTGAGACTTCCCAAATGGCTTTCTACAGAGCCTGGGTGATGGGGCTACTCTGTGTCCGCCTGGTTCATATGCCTATTCAGGATACAGAAGATGGAACATTTAACTTTCTTCCCACATGTCTGAGATCTTAAAGAATAGCCCTTTTCAGATTTCTCAATTGACAATTACAATCTCAGTCAGGATATCAAAGATTCATAACCACAGTCATTATCACATTTGCTTGTGGGCCATCCTTGTCCTCATTGCCTCCAGGAATACTCCTTGCAGCTTTGCAGTGTGCTTGCTGACCTTCAAGGCTGGAGGGTGTGAGTGGTTTAGCACAAGCTGGGTTGGGAGGTGGCCTCCTGGTGAGCCAGCGTGCCTACCATAAGGGACTTGGGGCTGGGAATAACAGGGAACAGGTTTCATGGATTGGGCTGTTACTTCCTGGCCTTGAGCACTCAGCAATTCACTTCCTCTAGCTTCCTATTTCTTGATGTAATACTTTTATCCACCTCAATGGCTACTGGCAAGATGAAAAGAGAGTCTGAGCACCCAGCAGGCCATTGTCTGGCTGCCACGCTGGCTGCCACATCACAGATGCTCTATAAGTGGTTGGTGCCCTGCCCTTTCAACTCATGGAGGAGTTGGTCCCTGATGCTGCTGGGGCTTACTCTGAGAGAGGATAGTTCCACACGTGAACAGCAGTCCTGGGAGACCGCCCCCTAGGCCGATGCTGTACAATTTTTTGTGGCTACCTCTTCTGGACTCCATGACTGGAGCCTGAGGCTCAATCCAACATACACTCAAGGCCTCTACCCCATCCCACCCCCACTTTTTTTTTTCCTAGCTCAACTGTACACGTAGTACGTTTTCCTAGAGTTTGACCCTGGAGACTGACAGGGGGATCGGCTACTTTTGAAGGAGAGAAATAAGCAATCCACCATTGGAGTGGACAGTGTTGTGTATCCTTCTGCTTTCCAAATGTATAGTCTTCCACTGGGAGAACTGACGAACTTAATTGCTTTCTGATTCTGTCCCTCAGGCCTCTTCTGCAGACACTGTCCATGGGCGGGAGTGGCAGATGGTGCTGCCCGTGAGTTTATACAAGACCTTCAACAAACTTCCATGCGCAGGGCAGTTAGGCTGATGCGAATTCTGTGATGGTTAAAGATGACTCCTTGTTCTCCATACAGGAGGGGCTTCAGAGCAGCCATGCTGATGGAAGCCTGAGCCTGGGGACAGGTTGTGAAGCTGTATATATGTGGGCATGTCAGTTTCACTGTAATACTTAGGTTGTGTGTTTGTGTGGTACAATAAGTATAAAGTCAGAATAGCCCATGTCAAGTCACTGCTTGTTTGGCAGTTTGCTCTGTACAGTGTGGATTTAGTTCTTACAGCAAGGTGGCTGAGATTCCTAATTGGTACATACAGAACTTACTCGGTGGATCAAAACAGACTGAAGGATTATTTATGCAGCGCTAGACAGACAGAACCTTGAAAGCTGGTGCCGTTGCTTACTGCTTTCTATTTGGTAATTAACATGCCTGTCGATGCTTATCATCTTGCCTTTGGATTAAGTTACTTTAATCTTGAGATTTTTTAGCTTTGTTGTTTATTTCTTAACTTCTCACTCTCTTCTCTGGTCACATACACATTTAACAAGACACACGCTGTCCATAATTAAGCCGTGTATTTTTCATTCATGTGGAGAAACTGATCTCTCTTATTTGTCACTAGCACATTTTATATGCACTTTTATTCTGCACAGAAATTCATCTGTGAATAGGAACCACTCAGAACCTATGGAAGAATGTAAAACCCCAATGTTTATTTTCAGCAATGATGATCACTAGGGCTTAAACATTCTTCTGCATTGCTGATCCTGTATTTTTTCTAGAAATCATGTGTGTCTGCTGTCTCTTTCATGCCTGTAGAATTACTGAGTTGGAATACAGCAGAGAACTAGCTTTGCAAATACACCTCCAATCTCATTTCCACTTCTTAATGGACTCCAGTCCATGTCTTGGTACTAAAAGCCTTTCATTACTTACTTCACCCTGACCTTTTTATATTCTCTTTATTTGCTCAGTCAGTTTTATAGGCCAGTTCTTTTTTTCGTCAAGTGGCTTATAACACATTCTTCCAAGCACAATAGTTCACCATCTAAAACATCTGTAACTTCAGTTCACTGTGACTTTCTACTCCTATGTTTGTCATAGATGCCTTTACGGAATTGCTAATAGAAACATGCCTTCAACAAAATTCGTGTTTTTTTCTTCTAAACCAACAGGGACTGAAACATACCCCCTACTGGTGTCATTACTGCTCCTTGAGCTGTCGTAGGAAAAAAGTGGCATTTGTGAATAATGGCTGTGACAGAAATTCAAGGAATAAAACATTTTAAAAGCCATATTTTACAAAAGTTTTACGATTTCTCTTTTCCCACCCAGTAGACAGGGCATTGCTCACCTATATGTGTGTTAAAACTGCTGTGAGCTTCCTACGACGGTGGAATGTGTATGCTGTCCTGCACGCACGCACACACTTGGGTCTGATCATGGTGGGTTTTGTAGGGAAAGTGTCACAACTTCAGTAGATCGAGATGAGTTCACTCCCTGCTGTTTCAGGGCAGGTCGATGTTGGTTACTTGGAGCTCTCTGCACCAACCCAGCCATCCCTGCTTTGAAACCTCCAGAGAGCTGGCCCATCAGGACGTTTACATAGAGGCTAAATTCAGTGACAGGGTGTATTTCAAGAATTATTAACTCAGAATATATGTGCTAAATGTATCCTGTATTCCAGGTTCCAGGTAAATACCTACAAAAGCTGTCAGGTCTTCATGCCAACCAGTTCATGTGCTGAGTTACTTGGGGTCACTAAAGCTTTTTACCCCATATATGTTTGTTTAGTTTTTATTCATTTTTAAGCATTGAAGTATATAATTGACTTACAACATTACAGTAGTTCCAGGTATGCACCATAGTGATTTGATAATTTTATGGGCTCTACTCCATATAAAGTTATGGTAAAGTATTGGTTATAGTTCCTGTGCTATATGTTATGTCCTTACAACTCATTTTTAAAACATTTTTTAAAATTGAAATATAGCTGATTTACAATGTTGTATTAATTTCTGTTGAATAGAAGTGATTCAGTTATACACACACGTACATGATATATACATTCATATATATATATATATATATATATACACATTCTTTTTTTTTTAATATATTCTTTTCCATTATGGTTTATCACAGGATATTGAATATAGTTCTCTGTGCTATACAGTAGGACCTTGTTTATCCATTCTGTATGTAAAAGCTTCCATCTGCTCACCCCAGCCTCCCGCTCCTCACCTCCCCCAAGCAGGCTCTCTCCCTTGGACACCACAGGTATGTTCTCTATGCCCGTGAGCCTGTTTCTTTTTCAGAGATGCATTCATGTGTATCGTATTTTAGAATCCACATGTAAGTGATATCGTATGGTATTTGTCTTTTTCTTTCTGACTTACTTCATTTAGTAGGATAATCTCTAGTTGCTTCCATGTTGCTGCAAATGGCATTATTTCATTCACTTTTTTTTCTTATTCTGAGCGGTTGTGCAACTTATTTTTAAAAGATGATTATTGCTCCCATGATACAGTGTCTCAAACTACAATGATTTCTGTATCCCACCAACAATTTGTCAGTGTATGTGAGGCTGTGTGATTGTACAGTGGCTTGCAAAATCTCAAGCACTTAAGAAGGATGGCACCTTACTCAGCATTCTATCACTGAAGTGCTCCACGTCAACAGGGCCTGTCCCCGGTCCCTACTGTGCTTTGGGGGCGATTTATTGAACACGTACACAGCTCTGCTTCTGTGGCTTCATTTCAGCTCATTCTAAGCTGTTCAGCTGCCCTGCAGTTACCCCCTCTCCCCACCTCTCCTAGTCATGACCTCACTGAATTAAATGCACAGCCCCCAGCTTTAATGCCGGTGACTTGGCAGCACTGTCAGACTCGGGTTTATTTTTTCCTGCCATCACATGCTATGTCTGGTTTCTAGGAGATAAATCCATTCAAAAATGTTCTGCAAATTCTATTGCTGGGTATATGGACTTTGATAAAGCTGTTTTCCTTTTAAACTGACCAAAGAAAGCCCATTCAAATGATGTGATAGTTTTCAGCTTTATACAAAACTGTAACACAAATGTTATTTGAGGTTTCTGGATGTCTTTCAATGGAAGATGCTTAAGCTACCTTCTGATTTTGCCTGGGTTTACGTGTAGGGAATACATCCAGGCAGAATGTGTTCTTTGAGCTTTTTCCAGCTCCCTCTTCCCGTTGACACAGCCTAAAGATGGCAGAGGCAAGAAGCACAGCCGTCTTTTTACAGGCACTGTTGCCTTCATGACAAAGAGGTTTGGACCTGATCCCTGAGTAGGATGCCAAATCAGTTAAAAGCCTGGGATTTTCCACATGCTAAAGAACTTTATGGCGGGTGAGCTCCTAAAGCTAAGGCAGAAGGAAAAAGTGAGAGAGACGTGGAAGATGTAATCTCAACACGTACTATATGGGCAAATCTGGTCCTCTGGGATGCAAACACTGTTTTGGAAATAGAATCGACTTGCCCACTTTTTCTACACTGCTGTCTCTAATGTAGATGAAATACCTTTATTTTATTTTTATTATTCTTTTTTTACAGGAACCTAAGAATGGTGCTCATTTTTAAAAAGCTTTTTATTTTGTGTTGGGTATAGCCATTTGACAATATCATGATTGTTTCAGGTGGACCATTCTCCCCCAAACCCCCACCTATCCAGTCTATCACATAATATTGAGCAGAGCCTACTGTACTAAACAGTGGGTCCTTGTTGGTTATCCATTTTAAGTATAGCAGTAGAAATACTTTTACTTTAAAAATTTAAATGTATGTATTTTATTGAAATATTACCAATGTGTCAATGGTCGACTCTCCTCTCAGAAACCTTGTCTGTCATAACTCATTAGTTACCAAACATCTGCTTAACTGCATTGTGTCTCTTCAGATAGTGAGATTTTTTTTTCTATAGAATTTCTTATTTAGAGTATGATTATTGCCTCTGCCTCAAAGGCTTGAATTCAGTTAATTTAGATTTGTATTTCAGGCTTAATTATAGAGAACTACAACCACCTATTGGGTTTTTGATAAATTGTTTTTTGTCAAGGTCCATTTTAAAATTTGAATATTTTTCTGAAGCCAAGATATTTTAGTTATTGCTAAGTACTTAGTATATCCATGAAAATTTCAATGCCCCATATGCTGGAGACTTTGATGAATGAGGGTAGTCAGTTTGCTTAATGAAGAATTGAGGCTAAACTTTTTCATATGCAGGTTAATTCAGCTTTATTCTAAATATAGTGATATAAACTAAATAATTCTGTAACAAATGCAAGTATTTAATAGAATTATACCTTCTCTTGACAGTGATACAAAAGTTGGAACATTAATAACTACTGAGTTGTAATTTTGCTTCAGTGCATACTGTTTTCCCAGCCTGTTCCATCAGAACCAAATGAACTTTCTTGTTTTATATGAGACCCAAAACACTTAAATTGTCCTTACTCCAAGTGCTATCTATTTAATCAGGTTTATGGGACCCATGTATCAGATCACCACCACTGAATGCTCCTTAGAAGCCTTGATAAGTTTCCATAATTCTTTGAGGCAGGAAAAATGCTTGTGTTCCACAGCTTTAAGCAGAAATACTTGGGAGGCCTGACATTTGAAGTCAGAATCATTGCTCACCTCTTCCATTTAACTAGAATCAGTCACACGGACACAGGTTCTTAAAATGAAAAATATTTCCTCCTTCCTCCCATTCTGACAGATGCACATCTCCCATTTAAAATATAGTTGAACAACTAACCGAACAGGTTTCAGAAGCATCACATCAATTTCCCCATCCACACCTCGTTGTTGGTTCAATGGAGTGCCATACATCAGAGTGAAGATGAAAGAATCACAGGAAGCATTCAGTCAGTGAGGACTTATTGAGAGTTTTCATTGTAAAGAATGCGAACTAGTCATCAGAAGGATAAAAGAGAAATCAAAGGCATGACTCAGGTCCCAGAGACACGCACGATGGATGATTCAGTAGTAAAGCAAGACATCTCTTCCCATAAAACAATATTTAGTCTTTGCCTTCTCCAGGTTGGGCCACGTAAAAATAAATGGAACCTCATCATTTCTTTTTAGATAGCTTCACTACATATGATTCCCATCCATGTACCTAGGAGCACTGCAGTCTACCCACAAGTTTTCCATCATTCCATACTGCCTATGCCTATGATATTGCATGTAAATTTCTACTTTCAACTTCTGAGAGAGTATCACTTCCATTTACATTTTCTACATGGCCTCACTGCTCTAAAATATTACTGATAACAGAAGGCTCCATTTATCCAGGGTCTGTTTTATTTTAGGCTCTGAGATATGGGATGAAATGAACACACAGGCAGCCTTTGCTTTATACGGCACTGTGTTAACCGAGAGATGCGAAATAAAAAAATATATATATATATATATATATTTTTTTTTTTTCTGGCTGTGCTGGGTCTTCATTGCTGTGTGAGGACTTTCTCTAGTTGTGGTGAGCGAGGGCTACTCTCCAGTTGCAGCGTGTGGGTTTCTCATGCTGGCGGCTTCTCCTGCCGCAGGGCATGGGCTCTAGGGCACATGGGTTTCAGGAGTTGTGGACCCCAGGCTCTAGGGCACGGGCTCAGTAGCTGTCGTGCAGGGCCTAGTTGTTCCATGGCATGTGGAATCTTTCTGGGCAGGAATTGCACCCATGTCCCCCGCATCGACAGACAAGATTCCTAACCCCTGGACCACCAGGGAAGTCCACGAGATGTGAAGTTTGGAGCCAGGTCCTACCTTTGCACTTTTTGCTTTATGTGGACTTACAGAAGCATCACAAAGATAATACAGACTTCATATATCCTTCCTAGAGCTGCTTCTAATGATTTCATCTTATATAATTGTGATGCATTTATCAAAGCTAAAAGGTGAACAATGGTATGATAGTAATACTACTTACAAAACTGCCTGGTGTTACTTGAATACCTCTGATTTTTCCATGAATGCCATTTCTGTTCCCAGATCCAGTCAGGAATCATGTCGCACTTAGTCTTCATGTCTCCTCAGTCTCTTCCAGTTATGGTCTTTTTCTCATCTCTCCTGACCTTGACACTTTTGAAGTTGGCTGGTTAGAATTTTTGTATATGTTCCTCAAGTTGCATTTGTCTGATATTTCTCATGATTAACCTGATGTTAGAGATTTAATGGAAGAGTACCATTAAGGTTTTATTACATCATATGGGGGTGATATAAGCTGGATTAATTTTTGGTGAGTTAACCTTGACCATTTGGTTAAAGAAGGGTCTGTCAGGATTCCTCAGTGGAAAGTTACTCTTTTTCCTTTCCATATCCTAAGTGCTAGAAGGAAGGTAAGTACAGCTCACACTTGACAGCATAGCAGTTCTTAAATTCCATCTCTTGAGGTAAGGTGTAGATTTAGATTTTTGGACATGTTAAAACTATCACAATAATGAATATTTGCAGGGTACACAAAAATTCTGTTAAGTTTTGAACACATTTTAGTATTTGTCTATGCACTTGATATGCCAGCAAATTTGGAAAACTCAGCAGTGGCCACAGGACTGGAAAAGGTCAGTTTTCATTCTAATCCCAAAGAAAGGCAATGCGAAGCAATGCTCAAACTACCACACAATTGCACTCATCTCACATGCTAGTAAAGTAATGCTCAAAATTCTCCAAGCCAGGCTTCAGTAATACCTGAACCGCGAACTTCCAGATGTTCAAGCTGGTTTTAGAAAAGGCAGAGGAACCAGAGATCAAATTGCCAACATCTGCTGGATCATCGAAAAACCAAGAGAGTTCCATAAAAACATCTATTTTTGCTTTATTGACTATGCCAAAGCCTTTGACTGTGTGGATCACAATTGGGAAATTCTGAAAGAGGTGGGAATACCAGACCATCTGACCTGTCTCTTGAGAAACCTGTATGCAGGTCAGGAAGCAACAGTTAGAACTGGACATAGAACAACAGACTGGTTCCAAATAGGAAAAGGAGTACGTCAAGGCTGTATATTGTCACCCTGCTTATTTAACTTATATGCAGAGTACATCATGAGAAACGCTGGGCTGGAAGAAGCACAAGCTGGAATCAAGATTGCTGGGAGAAATATCAATAACCTCAGATATGCAGATGACACCACCCTTATGGCAGAAAGTGAAGAAAAACTAAAGAGCCTCTTGATGAAGGTGAAAGAGGAGAGTGAAAAAGTTGGCTTAAGGCTCAACGTTCAGAAAACTAAGATCATGGCATCTGGTCCCATCACTTCATGGGAAATAGATGGGGAAACGGTGGAAACAGTGTCAGACTTTATTTTTTGGGCTCCAAAATCACTGCAGATGGTGATTGCAGCCATGAAATTAAAAGACACTTACTCCTTGGAAGGAAGTTTATGGCCAACCTAGATAGCATGTTTAAAAGCAGAGACATTACTTTGTCAACAAAAGTCCGCCTAGTCAAGGCTATGGTTTTTCAAGTGGTCATGTATGGATGTGAGAGTTGGATGGTGAAGAAAGCTGAGCACCGAAGAATTGATGCTTTTGAACTGTGGTGTTGGAGAAGACTCTTGAGAGTCCCTTGGACTGCAAGGAGATCCAATCAATCCATCCTAAAGGAGATCAGTCCTGGGTGTTCATTGGAAGGACTGATGTTGAAGCTGAAACTCCAATACTTTGGCCACCTCATGTGAAGAGTTGACTCAATGGAAAAGACCCTAATGCTGGGTAGGATTGGGGGCAGGAGGAGAAGGGGATGACAAAGGATGAGATGGTTGGATGGCATCACTGACTCGATGGACATGGGTTTTGGTAGACTCCAGAAGTTGGTGATGGACAGAGAATCCTGGCGTGCTGCAATTCATGGGGTTGCAAAGAGTCGGACATGACTGAGCGACTGAACTGAACTGACGCATCTTGTCTGCATAAATTATTACTATGGAGTTTTAGTAGTGTTGAGAAACATGGATAATTTCTTTTAAATACTATTCTACAATACAAGGAGTCACACTCCTTGGAAGAATGGCTGGTTCTGGGGTTGGAGCAGGAAATATACAAGATAAACAGAGGGCATCTTGCAATATCAGAAAGTAAGTGCTAAAAACAAAAGAAAAAGGATGCAGACATGTTAAACGGACACAGAAACCAACTCACAGCTGGAAAAATTTCACCAACAAAGTGGTGGTAGTAACAGATTATAAAATAAAATAATATCCAAATAAAATAATATCCAAGAGTCCAAACTGATAAAACTGAATAAGTGGGAGAAAAGGGACAAACAGTTGCTTACAGAAAATTCCAATTACTAAATGTAGAAACAATGAAGAAAATAGGAAGTCATAGTGAGATGCCATTTAATAATTTCTATCCAATTTAATATCTGCCAAAAACATGTTTCATATAGTTTTTATCAAAATATGAGCCATTGAGCATAGTGTTCTTGGTAGTTAATCCAAGTGCTATTTATGCCACAATATTATATTCACATTCACTGTTAAATTTTTTAAATGTACATAATTATCAAGGAAGGAAAAACTTGCAGTCAGGCCATAAGCAAATTTCTTTGATTTCTAATATTATTCTTCACACTTATTTGCAGTATTTCACAGTATTTCTTTTTTTTCTGAGAGTTTATAATTTGTGTATCTTACCTACAAAACTTGAAAAAAAAAAAAAACTGTACCTGGTTGTTTTGCTCCTTGAATTTCCATTTAGCATTTTTATTAACTCCCCCCCACCCCTAGGGTTAAATACTTTCAAAAGCAGACTTCAATTACTGGATTCTATTCTGTTATGCCGAAACTCCAAATACATTTTTCTAAAAGATCTCTTTTAGATATTTTACGTAATAATATCCTTGTATATAAGTCTTTGCCTGCACACCATCAGAGGTAATGTAGGCTTTTAGCAGGATGAATAATTTAAAGACTATAAACATTTAAAGCTCTTCGCACACACACAAGCATGACTTTTTAATACTATCATAAAACTGTAGTATAATTTAACCATCGTAATATTGTAGACACTTAGATAATTCCAGGCAGTTTATACACTATTACCAATGGTACATGTATATTTCCCCCAAATTACTAAATTCTCAAGTGTCTTAGGCTACTTAAACATACTGCTAAATTGATTTCCAAAACAGATCACACCATGGCAAATTTCCAAATGATAATTTCTGTTTCATATAACATTTCTAAATGTTAACTATAGTAATTTTCTTTAAACTCTTAATTTTTTTGTAGAATAGATATCTTTTAACACTTGATTTTTAAAAAAACTTTTGGTCAGTTTGAATATGGAAAACTAAGAAGAAATACAACCTTTGGAAAATATATTTTATGTCATGAATACTTGTGAATTCTTATCATTTAGCACATTTTAATCTACCGGTTAGTCAACAATAATTAAATACTTGCATTAATTCAACAACCTCAATATGCAGATGATACCACTTTAATGGCAGAAAGCGAAGAGGAACTAAAGAGCCTCTTGATGAAGATGAAAGAGGAGAGTGAAAAAGTTGGCTTATAACTCAATATTCAGAAACTAAGATCATGGCATTTAGTCCCTCACTTCATGGCAAATAGATGGGGAAAAAGTGGAAACAGTGACAGGTTTTATTTTCTTTGGCTCCAAGATCACTGCAGTTGTTAACTACAGCCACAAAATTAAAAGACCCTTGCTCCATGGAAGAAAAGCTATGACAAACCTAGACAGTGTATTAAAAAGCAGAGACATCACTCTGCTGACAAACATCCGTATAGTCAAAGCTATGGTTTTTCCAGTAGTCATGTATGGATTTGAGAGTTGGACCATAAAAAAGATTGAGCACTAAAGAATCGATGCTTTTGAACTGTGGTGTTGAAGAAGACTCTTGAGGGTCCCTTGCACAGCAAGGAGATCAAACCAGCCCATCCTAAAGGAAATCAATCCTGAATACTCATTGGAAGGACTGATGCTGAAGCTGAAGCTCCAAAACTTTGGCCACCTGATGGGAAGAGCCAGTTCATTGGAAAAGATCCTGATGCTGGGAAAGATTGAGGGCAGGAGGAGAAGGAGGCAACAGAGAATGAAGTGATTGGATGGCATTACTGAATCAATGGATATGAGCTTGAGCAAACTGCAGGAGATAACGGACAGAGAAGCCTGGCGTGCTGCAGTTAATGAAGTTGCAAAGAGTAGGACACGACTTAGCACCTAAATAACAATTAAACACGACTTCAAAATTAGGTCTTATTCAAAATTTTTAATAGAAACATACTTGGCAAATAAAAATCATATGTTCTTCATGAAGTATGGTTATTTTGATGAAAACAGGAAACTGGAAAACAAAACTCTTGAAATAGACAAAGAAAACTAAACTGGAAGATATACATCCCACAAGATATTTGAAAATACAGGTTTTCATATTTGTACATGTTTTAGTTCAAAAATTTATTTTTTTCATAGAATTCAAATATTGTGAAAACCTCGAGAATAAGTAGTGCTCTTAGAGCAGATAATGAAAATTTAAAATTACTTGGTAATTTTAATCCTGTAGGATCTTAAAAGTGAATGTAGTTATAATTTCAATAGAAGATGCTCAAGTAGCTATTGAAGTATGGTAAACTGTGTATATCAGTAATTTGTTGGTGGCTGTTAGGTATATAACTTAATGCCTTTGCTCTTAGTTCATGATCCTTAACCTGTTTAAATTTAGCAGGTCTCTATCAGCTAGTAAAATACATACTTGGATATGTTCTACTGTTTTTTCTACCAACAACAAAAAAAACATTAAAATAAAATCTTTATTGTCGGAACACCTGAAGAGGCCAGAGGGATTTTAAGTTCTCTCACTGAAGTGCAAGAAAATGCAAAAATTAAGGCACAATACACATTTTCATTATGTTAATTTCTTTTATCAGCAAAAGTAGAAAAGGCACCCACCTGTTGAATTAAAAAACATGTTTGCCAAGCACTTTATTCCTTTTAATTTTAATCCCTGTGTATTTTAAGAGAAATGAAATCCATGTGTTTGCTATTTTTTACTTTTAGATTCCACCAAAGTTAAGCAAGTTTATTCAAGTTCACTTGTATTTCCTCTCAATGTATTCTTTATCAGTTTCAGATTAAAAATTTTAGGTGCAAAAATGTAGGAAAATAGAGCCTTGATTAGTTACATGGATTCTGTCTTTGTACAGTTTTTCATTAATTTGTGAGATGTTACGGAAGGACCCATAGGAACCTTTTGGCCAACCCAATACATTAAGAAAACAAGCATATGAGAAGGATTGTCTATTTTCTTGATGAAATGTAAGGGATAGTTAACTTCAAGTAACCAAAGGTTTCCTTTGAATTCTGGTTTAGAATCTTGTCTGGTTTGCAATCCTGAAAGTCTCTCCTAATTGCAAAGAGACTCATGTGACAGCAGATTAAAAACTATGGCCAATGATATGTCCACTGAATGAGGGGCTGGACTGATTTGGAGAGTTTTTCCTATTTTTCCAAATATCGATGACAGGCAACACTGCTGCGGGTTTCCTACACAATAGGCACTCCTGTGTGATGCCTACAGTTGTTTTATATTGTTGGTAACTCATTGAAGTATTTATTCTCACTATTTTACAAACACACTTTGAGGCCAGTTTGACATCTCAGTCCAGATTTCATCCCCTTAACCTCTCTTCTGTCATCTTTCAGAAGCATGGGGGTTAGTGAAGTTGTCCTGGAAAACTGAACTAGCGATGTGCCTTGGCTCACACCCTCTTTCTTGTGAAAAAAAGTCATTACCCTGCAGTAGTTTAGGAAGAGAAGTCAGTCTTTGTCTCATCATGGCTGTTGGCTGATGTATGATACTTTGAAAGTGAAAGTTGCTCAGTCGTGTCCTACTCTTTGCGACCCCATGGACTATACACTCCTGGAATTCTCCAGGCCAGAATACCGGAGTGGGTAGCCTTTCCCTTCTCCAGGGGATCTTCCCAACCCAGAGATCGAACCCAGATCTCCTGCATTGCAGGCGGATTCTTTACCAGCAGAACCACTAGGGAAACCCAAGAAGACTGGAGTGGGTAGCCTTTCCCTTCTCCAGCGGATCTTCCCAACCCAGAGATCGAACCCAGATCTCCTGCATTGCAGGCGGATTCTTTACCAGCAGAACCACTAGGGAAGCCCAAGAAGACTGGAGTGGGTAGCCTTTCCCTTCTCCAGCGGATCTTCCCAACCCAGAGATCGAACCCAGATCTCCTGCATTGCAGGCGGATTCTTTACCAGCAGAACACTAGGGAAGCCCAAGAATACTGGAGTGGGTAGCCTTTCCCTTCTCCAGCGGATCTTCCCAACCCAGGGATGAACCAGGATCTCTCCTGTATTAGTGGATTCTTTACCAACTGAGCTATCAGGGAAGTCCATGATACGTTGACCAGATGAAATATGTAGTTATGACTGGGAGCATAAGATTCACAAACGGCTGCTCTTATTTACTTATTTTTTAAGTGGAGGATAGTGGCTTTACAAGGTTGTGTTGGTTTCTGCCAACAACAGTGCAAATCAGCCATCAGTATCCACGTGTCCCTGACTGTTGAACCTCTCCCCATCCCACACCCCATCCTACCCCTCTAGCTTATCACAGAGCAGAGGGTTGAGCTCCCTGGGTTATACAGCAACTTCCCATTAGCTATGTGTGTTACATACGGTAATGTGTATGTTTCAGTGCTACTGTTTCAATTGGTCCCATCCTCTCCTCCCGCTACTGGCTCCGCAAGTCTGTTCTCTATGTGGGCATCTCCGTTCCTGGAAGGGATATTCTCATCTCCACAACTTAAAGCTCATGACCTGTGATGTTAGCACAACATGCGATGTCACTTACCACTGCGCCCTTTCGGCGCCCATCAGGGTGGTTTACTGGGCTTTGGGGTCTATGACAGGATGGAAAAAATTGTAAATGGTGACAGTGAAAAGGCCCTACAAACAAAAGTCTGGCTGCTTAAAAAAATCGAATAAACGAAGCATGTGAATTTGTTGTGTTGACAAACAACATTCTTACGAATACTTGAATGTCTGCTTAATTTTCTTTTAGAATAGACAGCGTAAGGAAACTAAAAATGCTGTAGAATATAAAGAAATCGCTTTTTCAACACAGTTTTAAATTTTAATTGTTCGAGAAGGTGTGCAGGTTAGCATAAACTCTAACATTTAAATAATAAAGGAATCTGAAGAAAGGGCAATTTAATATAGGCCACATTCAGCATATTAATAAAACTATCAGAAAAAAAAAATGCTAGACTACTTATCTTTTTTGCAGTTTAGAACTTAAGGGACCAATACACTAGATATTTTAAAGGTGAAAAGAAATGGAGTAAGAATTTTCTATAAGCTATCATCCATGTGCAAAGGCAGCAGAAAAATATTCTAAGTGGAGAGGCTTAGAAATTATACCAGTATCTAATTGCAGAAATAAGATAATAGAACTTAAGTATAAAAATATTTCTTTTTAAACATAAATCCAGCTTTCATTTCTATTCTATGAAACACATTTTGAAGGGAAGGCTTGAATAGAGATAATCTGTTGATCTTTCCCTTTAAAAACATATTAATGCTTGAATATAAAGAATAATACTTATTTTTAAATTATTAAAGTTAAAATCAATGTTTTAAAAATACTAGTAAAATTAAAAGCATGACACATACCTCAAAACAACTGAAAAGATGAACAAAAAACAAACATAATGAAGATCATAACATATAAAACAAAGGATGAGCAAAGTGAGAAAGCAGAAAACCCCAAAAACATAGAACATAGGAACCGAGGAACCCTGTACTCTGAAAGTCTATTTCCATACTAGTTCAAATTCTTGTTTTGAAAAGTAGACATTTCAACTTCATTTAAAAATACAGCTTGATATTGTAAATAAATAATGCTGCAGTGAACATGGTGGTGCAGATATCTTTTCAAATTACTGTTCTCCTTTTTTTTTTTTGATAAACACCTGAAAGTGGTATGGCTGCATCATTTTGTTGTTGTTCAGTCGCTAAGTCGTGTCCGACTCTTTGCAACCACATGGACGACAGCACACCAGGCTCCTCTGTCCTTTACTATCTTCCAGAGTTTGCTCAAACTCATGTCCATTGAGTTGGTGATGCCATCCAACCATCTTGTCCTCTGTCGCCCCCTTCTCCTCCTGCCTTCGATCCTTCCCAGCATCAGGGTCATTTCTAATGAGTTGGTTCTTTACATCAGGTGGCCAAAGTATTGGAGTTTCAGCTTCAGCATCAGTCCTTCCAATGAATATTCAGGGTTGATTTCCTTTAGGATTGACTGGTTTGATCTCCTTGCAGTCCAAGGGGCTGTCAAGAGTCTTCTCTAGCACCACAATTTTAAAACATCAGTTCTTCAGTGCTCAGCCTTCTTTATAGTCCAACTCTCACATCCATACATGACTACTGGAAAAATCATAGCTTTGACTATACAGATCTTTGTCAGCAAAGTGATGTCTCTGCTTTTTTAATATGCTGTCTACGTTTGTCATAGCTTTCCTTCCAAGGAGCAAGCATCTTTTGATTTCATGGCTGTAGTCGTGTTCTGCATTGATATGGTAGTTCTCTTTTTAATTTTTTTTTAGGAGCCTCCGTACTGTTACCAGAGTGGCTGAACCAATGTACATTCCCACCCATGGCACACAAATGTTCCCTGTACATCCTCACCAGCGCTTATATCATGTCTTTTTGATAACAATTTTAACGTGAAGTGTTATTTCATTATAGTTTTGATTTGTGTTTTCCTAAAGAGTGGTGTTGAGCAGCTTCCATGGGCCTGTTGGCCATTTGTGCATTTTTTTGCTTGAAAAATGTCTACATTCTCTGTCCAGTTTTCGTTGGATTGTTTTTGTGCTGTTGAGTTGTGTGGATTCTTTATGTACTTTAGATGTGAACCCCTTATCAGATATGATTTGAAAATATATTCTCTCATTAAAGTGAGTTGCCTTTTCTTTCTTTTTTTTTGTTTCTTTTGCTGTGCAGAAGCTTTTTAGGTCGATATAGTCTCACATGTTTGTTTTCACTTTTGTTGCCTTTGCTTTTGGTGTCAGATCCAAAACAGCATCACTAATACTGATGTCAAACAACTCACTGCCTAGAGTTTCTCCTATGGTGTAAGCCTTACCTTCAGACCTTTAATCAGTTTTGAGTTCACTTTCTGCGTATGATGTAAGAGTGGTCCAGTTTCATTCTTTTGTATCTGCCTGTTCAGGTTTCCCACCAGCCTTTATTGAAGAAACGCTCCTTTCCCCAGCGTATGTTCTTGTGGTCATGAATTGACCCCCTCTGTGTGGTTTATTTCCAGACTCTCACTTCTGCTGAACTGCGTGTCTGTTTTTAGTGCCAATACAGTACTGGTTTGATTACTGTCACGATGTAGCATAATTTAAAATCAGGAAAGATCACGCATCCAGCTTTGTTGTTCTTTCTAAAGACTACTTTGGCTATTCGAGTTCTTTGTGGTTCCACAAAAATTCTGGAATTGTTTGTTCTATTTCTATGAAAAATGATGTTGGAATTTTGATAGAGATTGCATTGAATCTATAGATGGCTTTGAGTAGTATGGACATTTTAATCACACTTCTTCCAATTCATGAGCATGGGATATCTTTTTTTAGTTTCTTTAATATCTCTCACTAATATGTTATAGTTCTCAGTGTATAGGTCTTTCACTTTCTTGGTTTTATATATATATACATGTGTGTATATATATATTTACTCCCAAGTATTTTATTCTTTTTGATGAAACTTTAAATGGGATTATATTCTTAATTTCTCTCTGTGGTATTTTGTTATTACTGTATAGAATCACAAGAAATTTATATATATTGAGTTCATATCCTGAAACTTTACTGAATATATTAACACTAACAGTATTTTTTTTTTTGGTGAAGAATTTAGGGATTTTATATATAATATCATGTCATCTGAAAATTGTGACAGTTTGACTCCTTCCTTTCTGATTGAGATGCATTTTATTTCTTGGATAATAGCTCTGGCTCAGACTTCCAGTACTATGTTGAATTAAAGGTAAGAACAAGCATCCTCGTTTTCTTCCTCATCTTAGAGGAAAAACTTTCAGCTTTTCACCATTGAGTGTGATGTTAATTGGGGGCATCTTATATTATCATGTTGTGCTGCTGCTGCTGCTGCTGCTAAGTCGCTTCAGTCGTGTCCGACTCTGTGCGACCCCATAGACGGCAGCCCACCAGGCTCCGCCATCCTTGGGATTCTCCAGGCAAGAATACTGGAGTGGGTTGCCATTTCCTTCTCCAGTGCATGAAAGGGAAAAGTGAAAGTGAAGTCACTCAGTCGTGTCTGACTTTTATTGACCCCATGGACTGTAGTCTACCAGGCTCCTCCGTCCACGGGATTTTCCAGGCAAGAGTACTGGAGTGGGGTGTCATTGCCTTCTCCGCATGTTGTGCTACATTCCCCCAATACCCAATTTGTTGAGACTTCTTATCATAAATGAATGTTGGAAAGATTTTTAAACAATTTATACTTGAGTGCAGGAAAAGTTTTGAACTTACTAAACTTTTAAGAAAGCAGAAAACAGAGTGCATCCTGTACAATATCTGTATACTAATAATGCATGCTTAATGCTTCAAAAGGCTGCAGATATTTGTCCAAAAACAGCAAGTGAAAATTACACTACATTAAATAAAAGAGGAAATTAGAGCTGCTTTGGTGACCACAAGCTTCTAGTCTCAACGTGAAGGTTGCTTAGTCATGTCCAACTCTTTGTGACCCCATGGACTATAAAGTCCATGGAATTCTCCAGACCACAATACTGGAGTGGGTAGCCGTTCCCTTCTCCAGGGGATCTTCCCAACCCAGGGATTAAACCCAGGTCTCCTGCATTGCAGGCAGATTCTTTACCAACTGAGGTACCAGTGAAGCCCATCTGGGCTCTAAAGTCTATACCTATCTCGACCCTCCAGGAGGAAGCAGAGATTCAAAACCTTATCTTTATGACGATCCTGGGAATAGGTCAGGATCACCGTTAATTTTATGAATTTGTTCACATTCTCAGGTGTGTTAATATTATAAGGCTCCATATTTCTACTTCTAGATACATGATGTGAGTGAAAAATCCATTAATTATACGGAATTATATTTATGATTTCGACTTTAAAAAATTAACAAAACACAAGAAATAATCAAAGTGTCTAACAATCAGAAATGGTTAAATTATGGTTAAGTAGATTGTTGCATACTCAGTCACTCAGCTGTGTCCAGTGCTTTGTGACTCCATCAGGCGCCTCTGTCCATGGGACTTACCAGGCAAGAATGGTGAAATGGGTTGCCATTTCCTCCTTCAGGAGATCTTCCAGACCCAGGGATTGTACCCACCTGTCCCATGTCTTCTTGTATTGGCAGGTGGATTTTTTTTTTTTACTACTGATCTACCTGGGAAGGCCCAAGTAGATTGTTAGTCAATCATAATGAGCAATCCTAATTGCATTCAATATTGTGATAAATAATTTAGTATATGAAAAGTTGTATATTGAATATAATGCCTAAATAATAAAGATTTAATAAAACAGGAAGGACAACAGAAATTTTATCAATAGTGACTTCTATGAGGAAAATCTTATTCTGTTTATGATTCTGTTTTTCTAGTTCTTTGTGAGCAAAAGTTACTTTCAGATTCATAGAAAAATTAGAAATTTGGATACAGAAATACATGTAAAACAAAAATGAAGATATATGAACATGTTAAAGTGTTAAGTATTATATAAATAAGAAATGATACTCAAGAAAACCTGATTCTTTGAACTAATTCTTGTATTCACTGTATGCTATTGAACAAATGCTCTCAGGATCAGAATTGGTTTGCAATATTCCTTCAATGTGCTCAGAAGAAATAAAACTTAATTTTTGCATGCAGTTGCCCTTGAGCTAAGAAAGGTGTTTGATACAAGGCTTGACAGAATACTCCTGTACGTAGCAGAGATTTAAACAGATTTAATATCTTATGGAAAAATAACCAGGCTCTGGAATTATTAACCCAAGTCAAAAGGCAAATAGGATGTTCAAGAAAACATATGATAGATACCCAACTCAGCCTTCTAAGGAGACTGTGGTTTGAATAAAAATGGCCTATGCAGGCTCAAAGTTTTCTTTAAAATTCTGTAAAATTTCTCTGAAATTATTGAAATATGGAAAACCTCTCTAAAGCAACCTGAATGACCTTGCTTCAGAAAACATTGGAAATAAGATAGCTGCACTTTGCTTCATGGACTGCATGAATGTCAGTCCCAGTCTGCCAGTTCATCCCGGGCCCACACCCGGTGTCCCCACGGTGGTTCTCCACATCTGGGTCTTATTCCTCCCTGGCAAATAGGTGGATCTGTGCCACCTTTTCTAGATTCCACAGTATGTGTTAATATATAACGCTTGTTTTTCTCTTTCTGACTGACTTCGTTCTGTATGGCAAACTCTATGTCCAGCCATGTGTCTACAACTGACCCAATATCATTCCTTTTTTCCTGGCTGAGTAATATGCTCCACATCTTCTTTATCTATGCATCTGTTGGTGGACATTTAGGTTGCTTCCATATCCTGGCCACTGCAAATAGTGCTGCATTAAACATTGGGTCATGTGTGTCATTCTGAATTATAGTTTCCTCAGGGTATATGCTGATTAGTGGGATTGCTGGGCAATATGGTATTTTATAATACAACTGTATACACATGCAGAGATGTAATACATAAATATGTATACATATTTATATTTGTAGGTTACAGTCAATTTCACATACCCATGGAATGGTTACAAATGACCATTTATTTTCATTTTTCTTGGCGTATAGTTGAGTTATAATGTTGTGTTGGTTTCAGATTACAGAAAACTGAATCAGTTATACATATATCCACTCTTTTTAAAGATTCTTTTTCCATACAGGCCGTTACAGAGTATTGAGTGTTCTCTGTGATATATAGTAGGTCCTTATTAGTTACCTATTATTTATATATATGTGTTAATCCCTTTCTCCCAATTTATAAACGACCCTTTGGTAAGCACCATGTTGCAGAAAGGGCTTCTCTGGTGGCCTAGCAGTAAAGAATCCACTTGCCAATGCAGGAGATGTGGGTTCAATCCCAGGGTCAGGAAGCTCCCCTGGAGTAGAAATGGCAACCCACTCCAGTATTCTTATCTGGGAAATCCCATGGACAGAGGAGCCTGGCAGGTGACAGACCAAGGCATCTTAAAGAGTTGGACATGACTTTGCATCTGAGTAACAACAGTATTTCAGAAAATGGAAATAGCGTCTTTGCGTAGTTCATCTAACAAAGTAGGCAACGAATACCTTAAGCAGCACTGTTTTTTGATAGTTCGAATTTCCAGTTGCTCATTTAGCTTCCTAGAGGGAAGGTGGAATTCTGAGTTGAGTGAAGGACCATGATTTACTAAGTGTCTTGGAGGTTTGCTGAAGTGTCAACAAGGTGTCATTTATTTCACTAATAGAAATGGCAGGAGCATTTCCTGAAAGGCGTATCAAGCACTGGAGTACACGGTGGGGAAACCTGTGGTGACGTGGAAAGTCTGTCACTTTGTCAAGAGCCCCAATGTCTGCGCAGAAACATGCGTGTCATGAACTTTGAGACCCGTGAGTTGGCTGCATAAGGTGCCTCCTCCCTAGCGGTGAGGAGGACCCGACTGCAGTAGGCATTGCAGGATGAAGGATCAATTCTGGGGTGGCTTCATAAACGAGCAGCCTTTAAGTGATTGTCTTTTGAGATAAGCATAGTTTACACAAAAGAGAAGACACCAAAGTTGAATAGATTGTTATTAAAAAAAAAGAACTGCTATGCCTCCAGTTAGATCTAGGTAAAGAAAAGGAAAGCAATTAGTAATTTGGAAAAATTCACAAAAAACGCCGACTATCATCTTTGTTGCTACAGAAAAACATCCGAACCATCACAGTCCAGTCTGAATAGTTAATCTATATTCTGTCTATAATATTAAGCTAAGTCAAAAGGAGAGGGTTATAGGTAATGTGCATTGCCTGGAGGGACTGATGGAGGAAAACATGGACACGCAGAGTTTTTAAGAGAGTTAACCTCAGAAACGTGTGTGAAGCATCCACAGCCTGCCCTGTGAGGCCTGTGAGAAGATCCTTAGGTCACTTCCTTCATCTGGAAAGACCCTGGCTGCGAGATACCCTTTGGTCCATCTAAGAATGTACACTTTGAAAAGTTCTCAGAACTCGCTGAACTAAAATGTACATTTATAATTTCATTTCCTCTGTTGATTTGTTACTAACAGGAAATAAAATTTAATAATTTTATAATTTATAATTTTGCATTTATAATTGTGTTTCCACTGTTTCTTATTTACCTACTTGGTATAAAATTGCCTATGAATGTTCAGAAGTAACATTTTAGCTAACCTGAAAAGTGCAGTTTGAAATCAGCTTCATTACTGTGGCATCCACTCGGTACACTGACATGCATCGTTTCAGAATGCTATGCCTCCTCGTCAGTCTTCCTGTGAGCTGGCTTCCAGCCACACCAGCTCTCTAGCTCCCTAGAACCCAGATGTTTCCTGACCCCACAATGGAGACCCTATGATCCCTCCACCCTCCCGTCACCCAGCTTTTCCCAGGACTGAGGTTTCACTTTCATTTTTGTGACTTTAGGTTATCATTTAAGGCACCTGATTCTCTTGGTCCATATAGTTCAGAAATATTTTAATCACTTCTGTCCAGAATGCTGGCTTGAGAGTTTAGTTCATAGTCGGTCATGTCCAACAGCCTAAATTAAATCCCATATTTAGTCCCCAGCTATCAGTACTTCTGCTATTAGTTCTTTTATAAGGTGTCTCTAGAACTGGCTTCATTCTTCTGTGACTGGACCTTCCAGCTACAAGGATGTTAGTGTTCACCAGTCAAGAACCCACTGCCTGCATTTTGTGTATCATCTTGGAGCCCCAGAAATTTGAATGTTTCTAGGTAGTAGCATCACCATTGCCTGCTACTAGGCAGTCAACCATCTGCTCTGAAACTTCTGCTGTGTAACTCATCTGCTGTGAAAGTCAAGAGTATCCTTCCCAGTACAAACCATGAAAAAAAACATTCTAGGATTCTAGCTTTTTATTTGGCATGGTGACTGGGAGGGCTGTATATTCCAGGCCGTGTAGTTGCAGCACGGTGGGATCACCATCTACCTGGTTCTCAAGTGCCCACAGCAAAATCCTTTTGGAATGTATTATGGGGTTTGTTTGCCTTGTGGGGTTTGTGTATTAAGCTGCTGAGACCTTGGGATTTGTTGCTACAGTGTGACTTTGCAAATACAGGTGGGAAAGAATTAACCTCCTTACCCTCTCAATCCTCCTCTTCTCCCTCCTCTTTCCTCCTTCTCTTCTTTCTTTCCTCCTCCTCCTCCTCACCATCATCATCATGTGGGTGGGAGAAAACTTTAGGGGGTGATGGATATGTACTTGGCCCTAAAGCTACTGATGGTTTCATGGGTGTATATGCATCCCTAAACCCATCGAGTTGTATACTACGAAAGGCGGGCAGCTTTTATGTATCGATTGATCTCAAAGTGGTTTAAAAAATAAGGAATTTCTACTGTGTCTGTAGACTTTAGGACTGTTAAAGGGAAACACAGAAGGGTGGGTCAAAGCTTGATACGTGAACTAAAAAGAGGGAGGTGTATTCCAGGCAGGAAAAGAAACATTAAGGCAATTACAGAAAAGTAGGTGCAGACTGTGTTTAGAGAACAGCAATTATTTCCAAATTATTCTTTCTTCTACTTGGCATTGCTCTCTATCTCCACCATGGCTTTTTCCCCGTTACCTTATTAGAATTAATTTTGTATATATCCATTTCCTTCCTAAATTGTGATCTTCTTGTGAGCAGAAACATTTTTTTCTTTATTTTACCCCCGTATGATCTAATATACTACCTTATATAAACTAGTTGTCAAATGGACATAAATTTCAGTAATCTGGAATTAAGGGATTTATCAATTTTATTTTCCCTAAACATTTCACTCCTTTATTTCACGCATCCTCTTTCAGAGATGCACTCCCAGGAAAGAAAAATCTAACTCTGAGAAAGGCACACAGAATTGCTTTATGTAAACACAGGGACTTCAAGCCATATTTTTCTAACAAGACACATTTGGATTTCTGAGTAATTATAAACATTTGTTAAAAGTATCCCTGGGTAAAGTCCTTAAAAATGCTTATAACATTAACAGCTTTCTGTGATATGCATAAATACACACATTAGTAAAATATCACAGGTTAGAGTTCTTAAAAATGCTTGAAGAATAACAGTTCACACAGCAGTATGCATAAATACACACATTAGGCAAATATCACAGGATACAATTGCTTAAAACTGCTTAAAATATCAACAGGTCTTACTGTGAAGTGCAGGTAATAAAAAAAAAATTATCTTAATCAACAAAGGTGTCCATGCATAAGACCTCAGCTTCATGGCAATAATGTTGGAATTTGCAGCAGTATGTCGTCTCCAAGAATTCACGGTGCCAGGAATAATTACACTCTTTACAGTTAACTAGATGTTATCTGACCTGAAACCAATCTAAAGAAATTATTGCTATAAAAGTCTTCAGTCCTGAAATATGCTGTTTTTTTTTTCCTCACAGTCTATATTTATTGGAACCCTTATATGGTTTGAAGGGGCTAAATTTATTTTCCCTTGAAAGACTTCTCTTTTTCTCTGAAGTTCTTCCACTACAGAATGGGAATGCATGTGCATATAAATACCCCTTCTGTTTACATTGCCAGAGGAGGACTTTCCAGTGAAACTGCTTATCCCAGGCATAGGGTGTATATATATGTCAGGAGCATATATTTACAGGAGCTCTAATTTATCAGCTCTTAACTCTTTGGACATGAGACTGTAAAACTCCAGATATGCTAAAAGAAGATTGAGATCTGGAACAGTCCTTCATGGCTCAGGAGTGAGCTGTCCAATCCCAAGGGCATCTGGAGGATAGCAGTTTAGCTTTTCTGGTCAAGGAAGCCAGCAGCTCTGAGATAGTATCTAGCCAGGAGCCCCTCACACTTTGGTTCCTGGACTATTTAGTTGGATCTTTTAAAATATAGGCTGGTTTTACTCTTATATTCTTTTCAATTCAAAAGTTTCTGCAAAGTCATTATCAATGTAGGGTAAAGTGTAATAAAATGACTCTTCTCTAGGACTAGCATGCCCGGATGGGAAAATTTGGGTGTCAAGTTCCACGACTGAAGTTGGGAGATGACTGAAAATGTTTTAAATTAGCAGTAGATTAGTTGGAAATCAGATGGGCTGTTACAAGGAGGAAGGCATTGTAGTAAAGCCTTAGCAGAGGTAACAGAAAAACCCAGACGGGGAAAGTCAGCGTTGGTCCTCTCTGATCAGTGGCTCGTTTTCACCCCGTGGGAACCTAGCTGTGAGAAGAGGTGGTCTTAGTAAGAGTCTGGCCTTCCCTTTGATACTTCACTCTCAGGTTAATGATATGACATTCTGTTACCTCCCCCCAAAGACAAGCCTGATGATAGGGTGCTGCTTTTTCCACATGTTTTTCACCCCCAAATTCATATATTGAAGGCTAACCCTTAAGATGACGGTGTTAGGAGGTGGGGCCTTTGGGAGGTGCCAAGTTCTGCCCTCATGAATGGGGTCACTGCCTGTAGAAAAGTGGCCAGGTGTCTAGAAGGATGGTCCTGATGAGGCTACGTGCAGGGCAGCAACGGAGACGCAGACACAGAGAACAGACTGTGGACACAGTCGGGGAAGGAGAAGGTGGGACAAACTGGGAGAGGAGCATTGAGACATATGTATTACCATATGCAAAATGGGGCGCTGGGGGGGCTTTGCCATATGACACAGGAGTTCAAACCTGGGGCTCTGTGCAACGCAGAGGGGTGGGAGGTGGGAGGGAGGTTCACGAGGGAAGGGGCATGTGTATGTCTAGGGCTGATTCATGCTGATGTAACCAGCACAATATTGTAAAGCAATTATCCTCCAGTTACAAAATACATTTCAAAAAGTGGCTAGAGAAAGCTCCTTTGTCCATATGATAGTGTGTGAACCGGGAAGTGGGTTTTCATCAGATGCTGAATTTGCTGGCATCTGGATATTAGACTTCCTGGCCCTAGAAGCTTGGAGAAACACATTTGTCTGTAAATCACCTAGTTTCTGGTATTTTGTTATAGCAGCCTGAGCAAACGCAGACAACTGCTCCCCGTTGGGGGTTTCTGATGGCTTCTCGGGGACGACAGAAAACTCAGAACTCAACACCATCAACCAAGTCCTGCACGGTTTGTCCCTGGACTTTCATAGAGCATCTCTTCCCAACATCTGCCTTCTCTCACACTCCCAGCCACTCAGAACTTCGCACATTTCTAGATTGATGTGTTTTTCAAATCTTTCTTCTCTACATGTACTTTCCCTTCCAGGAACGACCTTATCTTGACTAGGTAAACTCCTGCGTGTCCTTAAAGGCATGTGACTTTATCTCTTCAGTCTTCTCAGATCCTCAGAGAGTTAAAGCACAATGTGGAATGTTAAAACGGTGTTTTTATGTCTCTAGTACTCATTAGAGGCTTCCCTGATGGCTCAGTTGGTAAAGAATATGTCTGCAATGCAGGAGACCTGTGTTCGATCTCTGGGTCAGGAAGATCCCCTGGAGAAGGAAATGGCAACCCACTCCAGTATTCTTGCCTAGAAAATCCCTTGGACACAGGAACCTGGCAGGCTACAGTCTGTAGGGTCACAAAGAGTCAGACACGACTTAATGACTAAACCGCCACCACAGGGGTAATTAGACTTCGAGATCTTTGAGGAAGGTGACCATTTCTTACAGAAGGCCAGTATGTGACTGCTGAACAAATTGATTAATTAACTCTTATGCACATCATCATTCGGGAGAAATAAGCCCATTACCTGTTGAACAACATCTTTCCTCTCTGTAATAGTTGTGTCAGATTTAGTGGAATTTAATGGAGCAATTTTCTTTGTTTACTATTTCTTCAGTGAATCTGGATTATAACTTTTCATGTGGGTACACCTCAAAATTAGATAAGTGCTGATAAATATGAGTGGAACTGAATGACACCTGGAAAATGTGGAATGATGGATACAAGAATATTTTCTTACTTGTGGACTTTCTGACAAAGATGACATTTTATTTGGAGAAGGAATATGTTCGCTTCTATTTCTAAATGTTATTTATCTTAGCACATAGCTTTGCCTTATCACATAATTATCGATTGTGACTCTTAAATAATGCCATGTGGAATTATAACAATGATTAGATTTGATTAGAAATTTGGAGACTAAACTTGTAAAAGAGTCAATGACTTTAAAAGACTTCCTTAAAATGTATAATTTAGGTTTTGGGTTTTTGTGTGTGCAGGACTCAGTAGCAATGGAATCCCTGTTTGGCTGCCTGCTAAAGAGTCGTTATTATCAGTAATACTTTCATTATTTGTTTGTGTAACCCATTCCCCATGTTACTTTGTTAAAGGCTATTTTTATTCTGTAGGAAAGAGGATTAGTCTTGTTATTTGATTGGAGCATGTTTAAGAGGGTCAGAAAGCCTGCACTGTGTGACTAATGTAGCTAATTTTTTTCTGTGGTCTCAAAGCTCCTACTTTGTGACAAATAATTATATGGATAATGTTGTCCCCCCAAAGTAATATTTTTCTTGTTAATATGCCCAAAGTATGAAACTCTGCTTGAATATAGGCATAACTAGCTTCATTATTCCCTATGTGGGAAAGGGAGGTGGTAACAGAATTCATGATTTCTCCAGAGCCTCTGAACATACAACAAGCACAGCCATGTTCGACAGGGTCAGCCCCTCACAGAGGCTAAGTGTACTGGAGGCTGAGGGCACATATGAGACAGAGGACGAGAGATTCTATCGCCAAAGATTCTATTCTAACATCAAGTTACCCGATAAACACCTAGTTGGTTCCTAGAACCTGAGTTCATGAGGTTGGGGCTTATACTGCGTACGTGATGATTAGACCAGTAATATCTGCCGTCAAACATCTTTTCAGCTGGATAGAAAGCTAAAGAACGTTGACATGCCGTCTGTGATAGGTTGAAGCCACAGATGCACAAGCGAGGACACTGAGGTCCCTCTCTCTTCCCTGTTGCTATTGTCCAGTCACTCAGTTGTGTCCGACTCTTTGCAACCCCATGGGCTGCAGCACACCAGGCTTCCCTGTCCTTCGGCATCTCCTGGAGCTTGTTCAAACCCATGTCTATCAAGTCGATGATGCCATCCAGCCATCTCATCCTCTGTCGTCCCCTTCTCCTCCTGCCCTCAACCTTTCCCAGCATCAAGGTCTTTCCCAGTGAGTCAGCTCTTCACATCAGGGGCCAAAGTATTGGAGTTTCAGCTTAAGCATCAGTCCTTCCAATGAATGTTTGGGATTGATTTCCTTTAGGATGGACTGGTTGGATCTCCTTGCAGTCCAAGGGACTCCACTTTATGTGAGGGACTTGAGTGTCAGGGGTTTGGGCATGCGTGGGGATCCTGAGACACAGTCCCTGCACATGCTGAGGCATGACTGAGTTATGACTTCATAGAGAAGGATCCAGGAATCTTTTGATACACACACACAAAACACACATACACACACACACATATATATGTATATAATGCTGTCTTATCTGTATTGATATTTCTATTGTGCATCCCAGTATTCATTCTTTTAAGGAGCTCTTCCAGCCTAGGAGATAGTCATGGTTCTTGGTAAAATACATTCCTCCCAGTTGGAACTTTAAGTCCAGGGCATCTAGTCTCAGCGTTTTGGTCTTTCTTCCACTTTCTTTAGCTCCACAGCTGATGAGATCACTGTGTGCTGTCCCTCCAGGTCCTCAGCTCAACTGTCCAGCTTGATGTCAGATCCAGCGCTTCTGAAACTCGGATCTGTTTTCCTTCCACTTCGTAGTTCTGAGGTTCCCCCCTCTCTTAGATCTCTTTCTTGTATGAAGTCTTAGAAGCATTCTTGTCATTCTGGGTTGTTTTGAGGGGAGTCGGTTCCAGATAATCATTTTTAGCAAAAACATTGAATGGATTTTCTAATCACCTTAAAAAAGGACACATTATGTTATGACGTAAAAAATCATATTCTTGCCCCAGTCTATTTTCTGAATATTCTTGCTTTTCAGAAACATCAAATAATTGAACCATTTTCAAGCATTCTTCCACATTTATTGCAGTCAATTCTCATTATCTGTGGTGATGTTCTGCCAAGTTGCCATGAACCTTCATTAATGAATATTGAACCTTTGCTCCTAGAGAACATACAGGGTTGGTTCCTGTTAAGCCTCCGGTCAGAACATTTTTAACACATATTTTAAAATGTAGGTTTCTGTTTAAAAATACCTTATTTCATCCAGATTGTGTGTGTGTGTGCATGTGCTCAGTCATGTCTGACTCTTTGCAACCTCATGAGCTGACTGTAGCCTGCCAGGCTCCTCTGTCCATAGGATTTTCCAGGCAAGAATATTGGAGTAAGTGGCCATTTCCTACCCCACGGGATCGTCCAGACCCAGGAGTCAAACCTGAGTCTCTTTCATCTCCTGCACTGGCAGGTGGATTCTTTACCACTGGCGCCACGAGCGTACATGCTTAGTCATTCAGTTGTGTCTGACTCTTTGTGAACCCATGGACTGTAGCCTGCCAGATCCTCTGTCCATGGAATTCTACTGGCAAAAATACTGGAGTGGGTAGCCATTCCTTTCTCCAGAGGATCTTCCTAACCCATGGATGGAATCCACATCTCCTGCATCTCCTTCATTGCTGGGGGATTCTTTCGGAAGCCCTATTTCATGTATATTATTGGTTCATTAACATAAAATTTACAAACAACATTTTTTATAATTAATAGTTTATTTATTGATTAATTATACTTTAATTGAAAATCAATCAGTGAAATATTAACCATGCACTTAGTTTGTCTCTAATTGTAAAATAAGCATCCTCTCTCCCTTCCCCACCAGAACCTTGTTAAAGAGATTTTAGAACTCATCCAGCAAGGATGAGGGGCTTTTTCATGTTTGCTGTTGGTGTTTTTAGTAATTAGACTGATTGTACTGTGAAGGGAGGTAAATCTGATTCTGTCGTTGTGAAGCAGGTTGGCTGCCCCATGACCTTTTCTCCCAGATGGCATCTTGCCCCCCCTAGGAAAGCTGGCTGAGACTGTGGTATTGCTAGGTTAATGGCTCCTAAACATGGGAGATTTGTCTTAGCAGCCTGTAACAGCTCCCTTTTACTAGGATCTATTCTTTACAACACCTTTTCTTACATCTGTTTGAATCTAAACTCAATTTGTGCTCTTTTTAAAAAAATTTATTTATTTATTTTCATTGGAGGCTAATTACAATATTGTAGTGGTTTTTTGCCATACATTGACATGTGTCAGCCATGAGTGTACATGTGTCCCCATCCTGAACCCCCCTTCCACCTCCCTCCCCATCCCATCCCTCAAGGTCATCCCAGTGCACCAGCCCCGAGCACCCTGTCTCATGCATCAAACCTTGACTGGCAATCTGATTCACATATGATAATATACATGCCTCACTGCTATTCTCTCAAATCATCCCACCCTCGCCTTCTCCCACAGAGTCCAAAAGTCTGTTCTTTACATTGGTGTCTCTTTTGCTGTCTCGTATATAGGGTCATCGTTACCATCTTTCTAAATTCCATATATATGCATTAATATGCTGTATTGGTGTTTTTCTTTCTGACTTACTTCACTCTGTATAATAGGCTTCAGTTTCATCCACCTCATTAGAACTGATTCAAATGCATTCTTTTTAATGGCTGAGTAAGATTCCATTGTGTTTATGTACCACAGCTTTCTTATCCGTTCATCTGCTGATGGACATCTAGGTTGCTTCCATGTCCTGGCTACTGTAAACAGTGCTGTTATGAACATTGGGGTACACGTGTCTCTTTCAATTCTGGTTTCCTCGTTGTGTATGCCCAGAGGTGGGATTGCTGGGTCATATGGCAGTTCTATTTCCATTTTTTTAAGGAATCTTCTCCACACTGTTCTCCATAGTGGCTGTACTAGTTTGCATTCCCACCAACAGTGTAAGAGGGTTCGCTTCTCTTCGCACCCTCTTCAGCATTTATTGTTTGTAGACTTTTTGATAGTAGCCATTCTGACCAGTGTGAGATGGTACCTCATTGTGGTTTTGATTTGCATTTCTCTGATAATGAGTAATGTTGAGCATCTTTTCATGTGTTTGTTAGCCATCTTTTTGTCTTCTTTGGAGAAATGTCTGTTTAGTTCTTTGGCCCATTTTTTGATTGTGTTTATTTTTCTGGACTTGAGCTGCAGGAGTTGCTTGTATATTTTTGAGACTAATTCTTTGTCAGTTGCTTTGTTTGCTATTATTTTCTCCCATTCTGAAGCCTGTTTTTTCACCTTGCTTATAGTTTCCTTCGTTGTGCAAAAGCTTTTAAGTTTAATTAGGTTCCATTTGTTTATTTTTGCTTTTATTTCCATTACTCTGGGAGGTAGGTCATAGAGGATCCTGCTGAGATTTATGTCAGAGAGTGTTTTGCCTATGTTTTCCTCTAGGAGTTTTATAGTTTCTGGTCTTACGTTTAGATCTTTAATCCATTTTGAGTTTATTTTTGTGTATGGTGTTAGAAAGTGTTCTAGTTTCATTCTTTTACAAGTGGTTGACCAGTTTTCCCAGCACCACTTGTTAAAGAGATTGTCTTTTCTCCATTGTATATTCTTACCCCCTTTGTCAAAGATAAGGTGTCCATAGGTGCGTGGATTTATCTCTGGGCTTTCTATTTTGTTCCATTGATCTATATTTCTGTCTTTATTCCAGTACCACACTGTCTTGATGACTGTGGCTTTGTAGTAGAGCCTGAAGTCAGGCAGGTTGATTCCTCCAGTTCCATTCTTCTTTCTCAAGATTGCTTTGGCTATTCGAGGTTTCTTATATTTCCATACAAATTGTGAAATGATTTGTTCTAGTTCTGTGAAAAATACCGTTGGTAGCTTGATAGGGATTGCATTAAATCTATAGATTGCTTTGTGTAGTATACTCATTTTCACTATATTGATTATTCTGATCCATGAACATGGTTATTTCTCCATCTATTTGTGTCATCTTTGATTTCTTCCATCAGTGTTTTATAGTTTTCTATATATAAGTCTTTTGTTTCTTTAGGTAGATTTATTCCTAAGTATTTTACTCTTTTCATTGCAATGGTGAATGGTATTGTTTCCTTAATTTCTCTTTCTGTTTTCTCATTGCTAATGTATAAGAATGCAAGGGATTTCAGTGTATTAATTTTATATTCTGCAACTTTACTATATTCATTGATTAGCTCTAGTAATTTTCTGGTGGAGTCTTTAGGGTTTTCTATGTAGAGATCATGACATCTGCAAACAGTGAGAGTGTTACTTCTTTTCCAATCTGGATTCCTTTTATTTCTTTTCCTTCTCTGATTGCTGTGGCTAAATCTTCCAAAACTGTGTTGAATAGTAGTGGTGAGAGTGGGCACCCTTGTCTTGTTCCTGACTTTAGGGGAAATGCTTTCAGTTTTTCACCATTGAGTATAATGTTTGCTGTGGGTTTATTGTATATGGCTTTTATTATGTTGAGGTATATTCCTTCTATGCCTGCTTTCTGGAGGGTTTGTTTTTTTTAATCATAAATGGATGTTGAATTTTGTCAAAGGCTTTCTCTGCATCTATTGAGATAATCATATGGTTTTTATCTTTCCATTTGTTAATGTGGTGTATCACATTGATTGATTTGTGAATGCTTGCATCCTTTCATCCCTGGGGTAAAGCCCAGTTGGTCATGATGTATGATTTTTTTAATATGTGGTTGGCTTCTGTTTGCTAGAATTTACAAACAACATTTTTAACTCAGCTTGAACAAGGCTTATCTTACAGGGTAATTTTTTCTGGGAGGTGCATCACAGCCTTCTTATGAGAAACCTCAGATGGTGCTTCAGCCCTCTGGAGGCCATTCTACATGGTGGAACTACTAACAAAAATTGTATATATGAGCAACATGTGACATTAAGAAATGTCCCTGCAAAAAGGGGATTGTTTGTAGTATGAAAGCTGAAAGAAGACAGAACATCACCTGGTTTGATCTGAACTGGGAATGTGTGTCCATCAACTCCAACTTGTCACCTCTATAAATGGCTGTGAAGGCTAGTTTTGGGGGGTTAGAAATTTCTACAGGTTAGCAAATTTGAAAATATTGAATCCACAAATAATGAGAATTGACTAGACTTCATATGGAAATTAAAAAATTGTAAAAATACAAAAAATTGTACTTTTTGTAGAAGTCAAGGAATTTGTACACATGGCAGTATTAAAACACATAAACTCACCTCAAGGGTCAAGATCATGGCCAACGGATAACTGAATTATTATACACCAGGTTCTGTGCCAAGTCCTTCTGTATGGTAATTCACTGAAGCCTAAACTCAATCAGTGAGTGGTGCCTAGTGGTAACGAATCCACCTGCCAATACAGGAGACACAGATTTGATCCCTGAGTTGGAAAGATTCCCTGGAGGAGAGCATGGCAAACCACTCCAGTACTCTTGCCTGGGGAATCCCATGGACAGAGGAGCCTGGTGAGCTACAGCCCATAGGGCCACAGAAAGTTGGACATGACTGAGCTACTGAATGCACAGCTGATTAACTGTGTTGTGATGATTTCAAGTGCACAGCCATATATATAAATGTATCCATTCTCCCGATTCCCATCCAGGCTGCCTCTGTCCTTTCAGTTTCACATTTTCCCCATTTTTTCAGGAAGACCATGTGTAGATACAATATCCTCTCCTGCTATGGGGGATGGACGACAATGGAAGGCATTCCTAATAAATGGAACAAAAGGAGGGTAAAACTTTTCATTCTATCTTGGGTAGTATTTTCTGGAAAAGTTTTATATATAGGCCTGGCCTTTACACCCTGTACTCAGCATTCAAGGAAAATTAAATAGGTTCCTGACACTTTTAAGGACAACTGTAAATAGAATATTTTCAATGTATCAACTAGATACAGGCCAATAACTGAGAAGCTTCACCCAGAAACTATGTTTTTTCCTGCTGTGCTATAGGCCGACTTTCTCCTGACCCCTGATGTGTAAGAGTTTATGTCTTAAACTCCCGCTCAGATCTCTCGCCTGTATTACAAGCTCTCTTTGATACTCACACCTTTGCTGCTCCCCTCAAAGTGAGTCATTATGTGCATGACATTATTTTATCAGGTGAGCTACTGTGAACCACCTAATTCCATTAACAAATCTGTGAGAAGAAGGGGTGAGGAAGGCAGTTCTGCTAATTAACAGGTTGCTTTTCCTCCACAAAATAATGGAACCACTTTGAAAGCAAATTTAAATTAACAGCTCTAAGTAGGTTAGCTGTAAAATGCTTAGATGCAAAGAGGGAAAGAGTGAAATAGTGGGGGAAAAATAAGGAATAAGTGTCTTTGTCAAGGGAAGTTTATATATGTGTCTATCATTTGTAGTGAGGCTCTCACAGCATACTTAAATATTTCATCCAGTCTGGCAACTAGAGGTAGGGTCTGAAAGAGAAAAAGAGGGACATGCTTTTTAAAAAAGTATTAAGAAAATCCAAACGTGATCCATATCTGTCCCATGCTTTGCTGAATTCTGAAACTTGGGTTTATTTCATCCATTAATCTCTTGGATTTTTTTCCCACCTTTTTTTCTACCATTTATTTTGTGTGATACTTTATTTTCTCTCCTGTTCTCCATTCTATGTAGAAATTTTCTGAAAGAAATCTTACAGCTAGTGGTTAACAGTGTCTCCAGTTCCTGATATGCTGTCCACTCCTCTTCATTCCTTGATTTGAGGCTTTGTTTTCAGATTTCTACTTATCTCACACTTCTTCTAATTAATCACAAAAATATTTGCTTTATTAACTAAAAAAATTAGCAAGTCTCAGACTACATGTGCATTGTAATAGCTGACTCAATCCTTCATTCACCAATAGATATTTAAGGAACACCTAAAATGCTTCAGAAACTCTTATATTCCAATTAGTCATGTGAACACATAGGACGGGTAGGTGCCTGGCTCTCATGCATGAGACCTACTTAACATGACGGTCACAGAGAAGAGCATCTTTACAAACAGAGGCAAGTGCTGTGAAGGAAAAAAACAGGTTGTATAATCACATAAATTAAAGAGGTACAAACTACCACTTATAAAACAAGCTACAGAGCTATGATGTACAATCCAGGGCATATAGCCAATATTTTATAACTTTGTGGGAGGAGAAGGGGACTAGGGAGGATGAGATGTTTGGATGGCATCGCTGACTCGATGGACATGAGTTTGAGTAAGCTCTGGGAGTTGGTGATGGACAGGGAGGCCTGGCGTGCTGCAGTCCCTGGGGTCACAAAGAATTGAACACGACTAAGTGATTGAACTGAATCTGTAAGTATCAACCCACTATGTTGTACATCTGAAACTGAAATGATATTTTAAGCTAACTGTATATTTCAGTAAAAAATTTTTTAATTACAGTGAAAACCTCTGGGGTTAGGAATGGTTTCCATGAGGAAGTAAAACTTGAACTGAAATCTGAACACAGGGACGGGATGTGGGAGGCTGCATGTTGTAAAGGAAAGTTGTCCAAAGGTCCCACACAAGGAATGAATGAGAAAGTGTGAGGAAGTGACCGATGACCAGGAGGCTCATGGGAATCTAAAGGAGGGTGGGGCGGTTGTGAAGTCTTCAGGGTGTCAGACACTCCATGAGCCCGGCTTGGGTGCCATCCTGGTGCAAAGCCAAGCCATGGAGTGTGGATCTAAGAGTGGGTGGAGGGGCTGAGTGGCATATTTCCCTTTGAAAAGTCTGTCTTCATAAAAAAAAATCACTTGAGTGTTTACAAAATTGGTAAATAATGAAGAATTAGAAATGTTAGGATATAAGAACAGTTTTTTAAATATTTGATATATCATAGTGAATACATTTTAATATTAATTTGACTCCTAAATAAAACAGTTTGCTGTCATTTAAAAAAATATTTGCTTTGAAGTGTAGTTGATTTACAATGTTGTGTTAATTTCAGGTACACAACATAGTGATTCAATTATACATATATATATCTACTCTTTTTCAGATTATTTTCACACATAGGTAATTATAGAGTATGGAATCGAGTTCCCTGTGCTATACAGTAGGTCCTTGTTGATTATTTATAGTAGTGTGAATATGTCAATCCTAAACTCCTGATTTATCTCTGCTCCCCATCTTTCTTCTTTAACCTTAAGATTTTTAATATTGAACATACTGAAAGGTACTCTTCAATATGTTTCATATGTAGTTCAAATAATTTAAGTAGGTTGTTTCCTCTATTGTTTCCTTTTCGGTGACTAAGTCATGTCTGAGTGTTTGCAACACCATGGACTGCAGCACCCCAGGCTTCCCTGTCCTTCACCACCTCCCAGGGTTTGCTCAAACTCATGTCCATTGAGTCAGTGATGCCATCCAACCATCTCATTCTCTTTTGTCCTCTTCTCCTCCTGCCTCAATCTTTCCCAGCGTCAGGGGCTTTTCCAATGACTTGTCTCTTCACGTCAGGTGGCCAAAGTATTGGAGCTTCAGCATCAGTCCTTCAGTGAATATTCAGGGTGGATTTCCTTTAGGATTAACTGGTTTGATCTCCTTGCAGTCCAAGGGACTCTCAAGAGTCTTCTCCAACACCACAACTTGAAAGCATCAATTCTTTGGTTCTCAGCCTTCTTTACGGTCCAACTCTCACATCCATACATGACTACTGGAAAAACCATGGCTTTGACTATATGGACCTTTGTCGCAAAGCTATGTCTCTCCTTTTTAATACACTATTTCCTCTATATATAGAATAAATTATTATCTCATCTAAAAATATTCTTTTACTTGAAATTATTCCTTTATTAAAGATCATGTAGCCATTTCCCAAGAGGTCTTTGTATAACGAGTTTGGATGTAATTATCTTAGTACATCAGGTGGTTTCTCTTTATATAGGAAGAAAGGACCACGCATTTTGCTTGTATTCTTTCTTTGTTCAGCTAACATCCTGTGTTGGCTTGATTATTATTTCCCTGCCATGTTCTTGAGCTGTTTTCAAGTCTGTAATAGCTCCTTATGCATCCCCCCACTCAGAATTTCTTACTACAACTTGGGCCATTCCCTTGAAACAGCTGCATCTCATTTTCAAAATTTTACCTTTTCTGAGTAGCATGCAGATTCAGACGTGAACATTGGCACATACAATACTTTGGAAATAATTTTAGGAAAGGAATATTCTTTTGACTTCCCTGGTGGCTCAGATGGTAAAGCATCTGCCTACAATGTGGGAGACCCGGGTTCAATCCCTGGGTTGGGAAGATCCCCTGGAGAAGGAAATAGGAACCCACTCCAGTACTGTTGCCTGGAAAGTCCCATGGATGGAGGAACCTGGTAGGCTGCAGTCCATGAGGTCACAGAGTCGGACACGACTGAGCGAATTCACTTTCTTTTTTCTTAATATTCTTGATGGGAAAATAAGCAGTGTGATACTTTCTCTATAAATTCATAGTTCCTCTAAGTCGCCGTTTGGGTTTGTGACCCCTGATGTAGTTGGTATTAGCGTACGTTTGACTGTTTCTGGAGCAGCCCCTATCGACCTTACCATCCCCAAATAAAACACCATAAATGGGCTTTTTTCCTTTGTCCTGTTCTTGCTGTGGTTATCTTTCATTCATCTATTTTAATCATAGACCCACTACTATATTCTATGTTATTCATTTGTTAGATTAATAATTCATTAACAATTAATTGATAATTAAACAGCTAGCCCTGTGCAATGTGCTGGTGTAAAAACAGAGAGAGATAATATGGTTCATGCCTTCAGATCTCTCTGTCCTGTGGTGGGGAATTGTATTTAAACAATTCAAACTACAACACAATAAATCTGTAATGAAAGTTATGTCCAAAAATGCCACTGGAGTAGGGAAATATTATATTTAGGAGACTATGAATTATAGAATGAATCTAATTTTGCCAGGTTAGAGCACTACCTAGCTTTTTGCATTTCTAGAAATAATCTAACCAGGATTGGATCAAAGTTTCAGGAGACAAATGATGGTTAACATTTTCTCAAGGCTCATAGCAGTTCATTATAATTTTTTATTCTGCCATTGTGCCCTAACACCTCCTTTCATCAGAGTCAGAACAAATCCTAGTATTCCTGAAAATACCCCATGGCTTACACTTTTTCTGCAGTGAGTCATTTCTGGAACCCCAGAATTCAGTGCCTTATTATTGGCTCATATTAGGTTCAATAATGACAAATATGAGGAATTTTTTGGTAAAATGCGTCACATCACTTAGAGCCTGATGAGGTGTCCTTATCAAAATGCATACTGATAAGACAGCTGTCCTCTTTTGTTTTACCAAACTTAGCAAGTATTTTATTTGCAATAAAGAAACTGAAGGGCCATCCAAGTTGTGTAGAGCCATCTGCTTCCTGAATTAGTTTCATACGGGGGATTTAATCCTCAGTAATTCTCATCTATTTATGATCCTGGAAATGCTTTGAGTATTTTAAGCCTGTAGTTTTGTTAACTACACACATCTAATTCTAATCTATCACCTTATATCAAGTGTGTGAGCACCATTTTCCAAATGGAGAAGATGTGGTAATAACCCAGAGCTTATACATGATAATGAATCATATCACAGGGCTCCGTCTGTCTAAAAAAGTGCTAAGAACTCTTTACGCCTGTTAAGAAGCATATGGAAAAACATGACATATGATCCAGTTTATAAAAGCACAGCTTAAAAATCTAATGTAGTTCAGAGCAGGTGGGAATTCTGTGATAAGCCTGACTCGATTCATCAATATCTTGAGATGCAGTCACATTGTACCATTGTTTAATTTCCCTCAGTCTCTTGGACTGTAGGAAAACCCATTAACTGTATTTTACTCTTCCGTGTGTTTCTAGAGGCATCTTTGACCTGTTTTTCACAAGCATATGTGAATCATTACGAAGTTGATTATGTGTGTGTTAAGAACCAAATGTGTTTTACAGTATTAAACAAGGTTAAGTTCATTTTAATAGGAGGCAATAAACTGGACCTAGGCACTCCCTAATGTCCCTCTTTACCAGCATTTACTTTTATTCTTGTCTGTAGGGTATTTGCTCATGATCCATAGTCTGTTTGTCTGGCTTTTACCTGTCGTCTCTCTTAAGGTTAAGACATTGCTGCTTTTAAGTGTTGACACATTTTAATGTGTTCTGACCCACGCAATGAGCAGTTTCCACTTCACTAATGGATTTAGTGAAAGAACTGCATTTTGCAAGACTATCTAAATAGACTACCATGAAATGTGAATTTTCATTCCTTTGAGTTTAGTCCAAAAAAAGCTAATTTGTAGAGTACAATGAAATGTGTGTTGAGATTTTGAGGAAAAAACCTACATTACTTTATGTAGCAGAAAATGTCAAATACGCTATAGCTAGTGTTTGTGATATTTGTAGCACTTTTGATCCTTGATAGCAACTAAACCACTCTTATAGAATACTAATTCGTGTAGGACTCTTGTGAAACCATGGACTGTAGCCCACCAGGCTCCTCTGGCCCTGGGATTCTCCAGGCAAGAATACTGGAGTGAGTTGCCATTTCCTTCTCCCTTCAAAGCACTAATAAAATGGATATCAAATTTTACTTAGTAATATCCATTACAAGACTTTTGAAAATATTAAATATTTCACAGTAAGTCCTAGGGCCCATATTTTAAAGCTTAGTTGTCATCAATGTCCCTTGATTCATTCTTTCAATTCCTTCAAGCAGTATTTGCGAACTGTATGCCCTGCAGGCAGTGGGGTTGTAACAGACCAAACTAGACATAACCCCTTCCTTTCAGGGAGGTGAAATTATACTTTAGAGTAGAAGATGGACAATAAAGAAGAGACAACAGATATCTAAGTATAAATTCTGATAGTACTGTGAATAAATAAATCCATCATCATCCAGAGGGAAATGATGAGTCCCCGGGTCTGGGTGGGAGTCTCAGGGTGGACAGTTACGGGCTTGGATCTCTGCTCTGATGTTAGGGGTTTGAACTTCCGTACTGACAGAGGAAATCAACAGCTCCCAGGATGGACTATAAGGATGCTTTTTATTAATACATGGAGAATTTTTCCCTTCTATAGAAACAGTGTAGTGTGCTTGGTGAAATTAATCACCTTTCCTGATTAGAACAGTGATAAAATCATTACATTTTATGGGCAATGAAGTGCTCATTTTACAGTTATCATCACGCTCTTCAAAGTGCTTTGATGTATTTTTTTGTCATTTATTTTTGTAATTATGTACAATTTCTTCACATAAATAGAGGCATAAAATTAACTCATTTTCCATATATTTAAGAGACTAAAAGAAGGCTGGCAATCATTAGTATGGTTCAAATACTGTGTAAAATACATACTTTGATTTAAAAAATATCACACCAGGCTGACAAAAGCCTATCATTGTTTTCTTTGGTTTTTTGTTTCAGAAGATATTGTTTACACATAAAAATAATAAATATCACATTATATTTGAATATACACTGATAAAAATAAATTTGCACTGATAAGATGAAAAGTACTCAGTCATACTAAATAGGGACTTCCTGTGGCTCAGATGGTAAAAAATCGGCCTGCAATGTGGAAGACCTGGGCTCAATCTCTGGATCAGGAAGATCCCCCGGAGGAGGTCATGGCAACCCATTTCAATATTCTTGCCTGGAGAATTCCATGGACAGGGGAATCTGGTGGGCTGCAGTCCATGGGGTTGCAAAGCAGTCGGACACGACTGAGCGACTAAGCACAGCTCAGCATACTAAAAAACACTGGTAAAGAACTCTGATCACTTTATCACTACTGCTTCTCAGAGACTTAAATATTAAGCACATAATTTACGGACTTTATGTGGTCGATTCTCAGTAAGTTTAGACCCCACTGCTACAGTGTTTCTCGGAAGGTAACTGTAGTTAACAGATGGAACATGGAAATGTGCTCCTGGCGGTCTCATTTCCTAAGATCAGCATTTTATTTAAAATGTATTATTCATGGTATAATAAACTTATCCTCTAAGTTAATGCAGTTTTCTTACTAATGCATAAGAACATAGTGGACATTGACTTTAGAAACATTTGGGATGTGTTTAATGGCCCAGATCTAAGCTTTTAAAGAAAGCTAAAAAAAAAAAAAAAAGTATTTTATCTAATGTACTTTCTCCATCTAATTAGAGTATGCATGAAACTTGTCTATCATATTTAATTTATCCCAATTTGAGCTTCTTGAGTAGGATTTTAAAATACGAAATTTCGAGTACCGATTTTGTTTTAAAATAAACACGCGGGCCAAGGTCTCTCTGTATTCCGTCCTGATGCTTTGCATTGAGACTAAAAACAGGTTGAGAAGAAATGAAGTATGTGGTGGGAAGCTCCATAAAAACCCCTTGAGATGAACTTCCCTAGTTCTCAGTTAAATGAATAAAACCGTTTCTATAGCCCATCCGGCTCCTGATTCAGTATCAATAGTAAGTCACTTTAGCAGACTAATAATACTGAGATCCATGGTTAAAATTGTGCTCGCTCATTGCTGGAACAGTTTTACAAATCATATTGATAGTCGACTAGAAAGATGGAGACTAGAATAGAATTCAGTCTCATTTGAAAAAAACACATTGTTAGGCTTTTCTTTAAATCGTGTCTATCTTTTCATTCCGACTGCTTTGGGGGAAGATTGAATACAAAACAAAATCAGATATAGACTGTCACACTTAAAGACCTGCTTAAACAAATGATTGCTGCCCTTGGAAATCTTCTCGTTCTTGAAACTTTTTTTGTGTGTTTTAATTGATAAAAGAGAAAGGGAAAGAGCATGGAGAAGCTGTCGTAGCAACCTCATGGAAGGACGCCAGTCTGGGAACAAGTTTCCCCTCAGAGTTACTGTGCTGTAGGTGTCACCTGCTACATCAGCTTTGACACAAGGTAGCACTTAATTAACATAATTGATTTTTTTTCCTCAATAGAAAAATCACATTCTCTTTATGTACAATCTTTATCATAGAGTTCAGTCTAGACAATTTGATCGAAATATAATTATCAATTACAGGCACCTTTGGATCCATGGACAGGATTATCTTTTAGGGACTTCGTTCTTTTTCATACGATTCTTGGAAATTATAGAGTCATCATTCCTCCTAGTGAATTACAAATTATGTTCTACCACGACGATGATATTGTGATTAAGGGGAGGAAACAAAAGCCCCATCAGATGTCATATCATCCTTAGTGGATTTTGACAAGGTAAAACTTAAAACGACTCCATGGGGAACAGTGAACAAAAGTGACAAAAAATATCCTGCAAAATATTTCCTTTTTGATAGCCCTTGTTAATATTTTTATGGACCTTTTAAGTTTCTCCAAAAGATTTTTAATGCAACAGGCTTTGTTATGAAGTCATTTATCTAGAAAAATAGATGGATAGACATAGATATCTTATTTCCCCTCACAATATCATACATATCAGTCTTTATCACAGTGGGAACAATAAAGTAACAGACCGCAATGCATTAGCATCGTAAAGAAAATGTAATAAATGACTTTATAACTGTCGTAAAAATTGCATGAGCACCGGCAGCTGTACCAGAAGTGTTGCTGGAGCAGCGCTTTATGACCTAATGGTACTCAGTGGGCTGATGGTACTGTGTGTGTGTTTGGGGGTGGGGGGGAATGCCAGGAGTTTCCAACGCCTGGATTTCAACTCGATAAATAATTGAAAGCACTTTGACTTTTCCCTAAAATGTTTAATAAGAGATCAAACCCTCCCTCCCTGTAGTGGAAAATTAAATAGATTTTATGGTAGTATTTTAGGATGGAATTCTTACTGCTAACTGTGGGAAAAGTGGTTTTTAAACACAGACTTTGAAAGTAAAGAATGCCTCCAATAGCTTGTATAGTCTTGAATTTGATTAACAGGATTTTTTTTTTTTGACTTAATTTTTCTTCTTTGCTCAAGTTTCTGGCTTTTGGATTTTGAAGACTGCCTGAAATACCGTGATTGATTGAAGTAAATGTAGAGAGAATGGCATACTTGGGGTGCAGTGTGGGTGTGAGTCTACAATGCAGAGTACTAACTGCAGTGAGTGGATACCCTGAAAATGACAGACTTGATCATCCTCGATTGTGAATGTGCGATTCACCACGGATTCTTTATGCTGTTAAGGAAAAAAAAAAAGTGCGAATGATTTTCTCATCTCATTCACAGGACAGATGAGATGTGAAATGAATGCTCTCTGAGTGGGTGAAATTTTCATATCATGTATGATCTGGGAGACTGGGATTTATTTAAATAGAGAAAACAAAATATATTTTTTCCCCTAGGAGAAATTTTAATGGTAATTTTTGCTATCACACATGACTTTTTCCCCCTGTTTTGAGAGGGATGAATTTCACAACTTTTGCTCATTTGTTGAATGCCTGCCTTCTTCCTTTTATTTGGCTGTTGGGAGCCTGAAGGGAATTAATGTATATTCTACATCAGTTGAAGTGAGGTTGCTAACCAGTTATCACAAACACTGGCTGTCAATTACTCCATATGGCACATGTTCTTAGTCAATCAAATATACAGCATTAGTAGGCTGTCGTCTTAGTGTGAAATGAAAAAGATAAAACGTATATAAAACAGTCAGATCCCTCTAAGATAAATATGTCTAAAACTCTATCTTGAGAATGATTTAACAGAAAAGAGCAACAACTCAACTGAAAAACATAACAAAAAGTGTTTCAAATAATGGTTTGACTGCATCTGCTAAATGTCACCTCCTCAGTCTGGGGACAGTAACAAGTTTCACTGATCTAGGGACAAATTTAGACCTCACTGAGCAAAGTTATTCAGTCTTAAGCAGAAAACTCTTCTTTTTGGCTTTAAGTTTGTAGTAGCTTATTTGCTCTGATGACAGCACATACGCTACTATTTGCTGTCAGGATGAAAACCGTAAAGGATAACTAAGTATTCTCATCTTAAGACACCTTGTTAAAATGAGCTCAGAGGAGAGACAGCATGTGATACTCCTACTGTTTGCATTAGATAATGGAAGACAGTGACTCTGAGTTTGAATGTTAACTGTCTGCCACTTGGTAGCCATGAAATTTTTTTCAGTAGTTCAGTAGGTTAATATTTTAAATGTATTTAACCATGGGATGGGCTTCCCAGGTGGCTCAGTGGTAAAGAATCTGCCTGCCAATGCAGGAGACATGGGTTCAGTCCCTGGGTCTGTAAGATCCCCTGGAGAAGGAAGTGGCCACCCACTCCAGTATCCTTGCCTGGGAAATCCCATGGACAGAGGAGCCTGGCGAGGTACAGTTCATGGGGTGGCAAAGAGTCTCACCCACACCCACACACACATTTAACCATGGGACTGAAGTGATGGTTGTGGGAGTTACTGAGCTGATGGCACATAACTTAGGAAAGAAC
Organism: Okapia johnstoni; assembly: GCA_024291935.2. Taxonomy (NCBI): domain Eukaryota; kingdom Metazoa; phylum Chordata; class Mammalia; order Artiodactyla; family Giraffidae; genus Okapia; species Okapia johnstoni. The sequence continues at coordinate 6,340,618 of CM044327.1, forward strand.
AGGTCCCAGACTTTCATGAATATTGCTTCCTTTTCTCTCTTCCTGCACCTTTAATTGCTCACAATGATTTGAGATCCCAGAAAGTATGAGATAATGTTTCCATTGGTGCCCAGTTTTGTAGCATCCGTTTTGCCCATGTTTTCCTATCTCTGTTTGATAGACCCCATGATTGTCAGTTACACCACCCCAAATTTTCTCTTGTACGGAGGTGACACCAGAATTATTAGAAGAAAATAAAATCATGTGTAAGATAGTGGCTAAAGGTCATCACACTTGAATTCAGTTTGTTGAAATTTTTTGTTCTAGTTCTGTGAAAAATGCCATTGGTAATTTGATAGGGATCATATTTAATCAGTAGATTGTGTTTGGTAGTATAGTCATTTTCACAATATTGATTCTTCCTACCCAGTAACATGGAACATCTCTCCATCTGTTTATGTCATCTTTGATTTCTTTCATTAGTGTCTTATAGTTTTCTGTGTACAGTTCTTCTGTCTCTTTAGGTAAGTTTATTCCTAGATATTTAATTCTTTTTGTTGCAATGGTGAATAGGATTGATTCCTTAATTTCTCTTTCTGATTTTTCATTGTTAGTATATAGAAATGCAAGTGATTTCTGTGTATTGATTTTGCATCCTGTGACTGCTAAATTCACTGATTAGCTCTCATAATTTTCCGATACTAGCTTTAGGGTTTTCTATATTTAGTATCATGTCATCTGCAAACAGTGAGAGCTTGTTTTCTGATCAGGATTCCTCTTATTTCTTTTTCTTCTCTGATTTCTGTAGCTAGTACTTTAAAAGCTATGTTGAATAATAGTGGTGAAAATGTCCACCCTTGTCTTGTTTCTGATCTTAGGGGGAATGATTTCAGTTTTTCACCATTGAGAATAATGTTTGCTGTGGACTTACCATATTTGGCCTTTACTGTTTTGAGGTAGGTTTCTTCCATGCCCATTTTTTGAAGAGTTTTCATCATAAATGGATGCTGAATTTTGTCAAAGGCTTTTTCTGCATCTATTGAGATGATCATATGACTTTTATCTTTCGATTTGTTAATATGGTGTATCACATTGATTGATTTGCATATATTTAAGAATCCTTGCATCCCTGGAATAAACCCAACTTGATCATGGTGTATGAGCTTTTTGAAGTTTTGCTGAATTAAATGTTGCCTTTTGAATGTAATTTTTCTAAAGTTGTGCTGTTTAGTAGAGCTCTGCCTATGAATTTCAAGATCAGTACTAGAGTGCACACTGCAAAACCAGTACATGCTTCCCTTGCCAACCACCACCTCCAGTTAGTTGCTGATGCTTCCTTCCTCTTTTATATGGAAGAGCTACTCACCAGGAAATATGGGCTTTAACATGGAGAAGGTGGCTATTACTGTGGTGACTGTGTTCAAATGTCCACTGCTAAAGCTGATGCCTACCTGACCAATCCTGGGTCTACTAAAAGCTTCTCTGTAGGTTATTTTGATCCCAAATTTCACTCACTGTCTGATACTCAAGCATCCCAACCTATGCGTGATGTGTGGGTTTGACACCCATGTTTCCTACTTGAATTTGGGTCAACTAGGTAATGCACAAGAATTCAATAATTGATCATATTGCAGATAGATAAAATCCAGGTGGATAGAGGATCTGGTGTGTTTGGAATTAATGACGCTCTAGTCCATGCTTGTGGCAATGCAGGGAGTCACTCAGCCAGTCTCAGGAAAGCCTGGAAAATGATGAGGTACCCTCACCCTCAGCTCTGTACCCAAAGCCTGTGCACGGTGTTGTTGTTCAAGAGCAGAGTCACGTCCAACGCTTTGCAACCAGTGGACTGCAGCACACCAGGCTTCTCTGTCCTCCACTATCTCCCAGACTTGCTGAAATTCCTGTTTATTGAGTTGGTGATAGCATCCAACCATGTCATCCATGCAGGAAACAGCCCTGGACTCTGAGTGGGTGCTGCTTTAGCAGGACTGTCCCAAATAGATGACCTGAGTCCTTCCTCTGCTCATGAGAAAAGAAACACTGGGGACAGGAAGGATGGATGTGTTCCTCTGACAGTAATTCTTCCAGCTAGTGACAAAGTTATGCCTAAAGCATAATTCAGTGTAAACTGGATTATGTCTGTTTGACTTCCAGCCTGCTTGATTTTCTGACATGTGTTCTTTAGGGGAAAAAAAAAATTTGCGTTTATTCCACCTGTATATCCAGATACATAATTATATTAATACATCTGTTTTAAAAGATGTACATTATACTTGTGAATTATGTATTATTTAAGAACTTTGGGAGAAATTCTTTTTTTTAAATCCTTTAAGATCTTCAAATCTTTGCTATACCTGTGCTGTGCTTAGTCGCGTCCGATTCGTTGCGATCCCATGAATTGTAGCCTACCAGGCTCCTCTGTCCGTGGGGATTCTCCGGGCAAGAATACTGGAGTGGGTTGCCATGCCCTCCTCCAGGACATCTTCCCAACCCAGGCATCAAAGCCAGGTCTCCCACATTGCAGGCATATTCTTTACCAGCTGAGCCACCAGGGAAGCCAAAGAATACTGGAGGGGGTAGCTTATCCCTTCTCCAGGAGATCTTCCCAACCCAGACATTGAACCCGGGTCTCCCTCATCGGAGGCCAGATGCTTTACCCTCTGAGCCAGCAGCTTTGTTTGAATTTTAAAAGAATGAGTCATAGAAAATGGCATTCATTTTGAATTTTAAGGCTCAGCTACTGAAGGAGGAGAATAGGGTCATAGGGTCTTGTTTTTTTTTTTTTTTTTTGTAATATGTAAATGTTCTGTTTTAAATGATTTTGGGCTAAAATAAGAGTTGTGAAGATAGTAATCGTAAAGGAATTGTAAAGATGAGAGTTCCTTCATCCTTTTATTCCGTTTCTCCTATTGTTGACATCTTAAATAATCGTGCTTCTGTCAAAACTAAGAAATTCACATTAATATAATTAACTGAACCATAGACTTTTCATATTTCTATAATGTTTCTATTACTGTGCTCTTCCCATTTTAGAACCCAGTGAGGATGAGGTCTTCTTGATCTCATTTAAATCCGTCATCTTTCCTGTTCTCTCATAGCTTTTGCTTGGCTAACCGGTAACACTAATTTCAGGAAAGCCATCAAAGCAGTAAAACCCTTACCTCAAGGTTCAAAGTTTAGGTCTTATAAAACTTATTACACATTTTTACTATAGAGTCACTTATTAGCCGATGAGATTATTAAATTTCAAGAGATTATGTATCTGAAGGCAATCATCTAATGTATAGCAAATCCTCGTTAGTTTTAAAAATACAGAATTAAAAATGTGAATTGCTAAAGTCAAACTACCTGCCCCACTTCACACTTTTTCTATTTTTAGAAATGATCATTCTAGTTGCTGTCTGGGTGGAACAGTGTTCTGCTTCTGTTGCTATTACTGTTTTATGAAAATGTTTGAGGTAGGATCACCTGATTCTCATGTAATTATCTGTTGATAATTGACTGCTGGAGTGTAGCTAAAGTATTTGTTTGGAAATTGAGATGTATGACTTGTCTTGAAGGAAAAATACTACATAATTTAATTTGGCTATTTCTTTAATGATGACAAAAATTAGATCTACATTTATTACATAAACATTCTAATAAGTTTTGGTATGTAAGTCTATTTACTTTGATTGTGTTTGTGGGTCCATGATGTGAACTTTATTCTTTTAAACCTATTTAAGCACATTGTTTTTGTCTGTGTACTATTAGGTTGATGAAAATATTTGTTTGGGGTTTTCCATAAGGTGTTACATTCCACCTTTTCAAAAGACCTATGGGTGCAAATTAGAGAAAATAATGAAACAAGATAGATAAAGATTTAATTTCTGAAAATTCTACATTTACATAACTGTATTTACAGTTCTAACAATTTTAGAACTGGCAACCACTCCAGTATTCTTGCCTGGAAAATTCAATGGACAGTGGAGCCTAATGGGCTACAGTCCATGGGGTCACAAAGAGTCAGACATGACTGAATGACTAACACACTAACAATTTTAGCTCTTATTAGATGATAAACTTAGTGATGCAATTCATAATATTTTGGTGATCACGTTGAAAAGCAGATCCTTTTCCCACTATTAAATCTTGAGAATGTCAACTAAAAAATGCACAACTTGAGAGGTATGAGTTAAGTTTTATTTGGGGCAAAATGAGAATTGCAGCCTGGGAGACAGCACATCAGAGAGCTCCAAAGACACAGTGGGGAAAGGTCAATATATAAGGTTTTGGTGAAGGGGGAGTGTAATACCATTAAGCACTCAGTTTACAAAAGGTTTTCTGCTAGTCACAAGAATCTGATGTCACCATGAAGGGATTTAGTGTGTTTCTAGATATGAGGAGATCCAGGGATTCAGTCAGTTCCGTTCAGTTCAGTTGTGTCCAACTCTTCGCGACCCCATGGACTGCAGCACGCCAGGCCTCCCTGTCCTTCACCAACTCCTGGAGTTTGCCCAAACTCATGTCCATTGAGTCGGTGATGCCACCCAACCATCTCATACTCTGTCATCCCCTTCTCCTCCTGCCTTCAATGTTTCCCAGCATCAGGGTCTTTTGCAATGAGTCAGCTCTTTGCATCAGGTGGCCAGAGTATTGAAATTTCAGCTTCAATATCAGTCCTTCCGATGAATGTTCAGGATTGATTTCCTTTAGGATGGACTGGTTGGATCTCCTTGCAGTCCAAGGGACTCTCAAAAGTCTTCTCCAACACCACACTTCAAAAGCATCAATTCTTTGGTACTCAGCTTTCTTTATAGTCCAACCCTCACATCCATACATGACTACTGGAAAAACCATAGCTTTGACTAAATGGACCTTTGTTGGAAAAGTAATGTCTCTGATTTTTAATAAGCTGTCTAGGTTGGTCATAACTTTTCTTCCAAGGAGCAGACGTCTTTTAATTTCATGGCTGCAGTCACCATCTGCAGTGATTTTGGAGCTCCAAAAAATAAAGTCTGTCACTGTTTCCGCTGTTTATCCATCTATTTGCCATGAAGTGATGGGACCAGATGCCATGATCTTAGTTTTCTGAATGTTGAGCTTTAAGCCAACCTTTTCACTCCCTTGTTTCACTTTCATCAAGAGGCTCTTTAGTTCTTCTTCGCTTTCTGCCATAAAGGTGGTATTACTTGCATATCTGAGGTTATTGATATTTCTCCCGGCAATCTTGATTCCAGCTTGTGCCTCTTCCAGCCCAGCGTTTCTCATGATGTACTCTGCATATAAGTTATATAAGCAGGGTGACAATATACAGCCTTGACGTACTCCTTTCCCTATTTGGAACCAACATGTTGTTCGATGTCCAGTTCTAACAGTTGCTTCTTGACCTGCATACAGATTTCTCAGGAGGCAGTTCAAGTGGTCTGATATTCCCATCTCTTGAAGAATTTTCAGTTTGTTGTGATCCACACAGTCAAAAGATTTGGCATAGTCAATGAAACAGAAATAGATGTTTTTCTGGAACTCTCTTGCTTTTTTGATGATCCAACAATGTTGGCAATTTGATCTCTGGTTCCTCTTCTTTTTAATATGCTGTAAGGAAATGCTGGATCTGAAGAGAATTTTAACCTAAGATATACACTCTTTGTATAACCATTGAACATAGTAGCTCATCAGGTCCAAAAATGGTAAAAGATGTTTTGGGTAAGGTGCAGCCTTACCTTTGGACCTGATGAGCTACTATGTTCAGTGGTTATGCTGACAGCATATATCTGAGGTTGAAATTCTCTTCAGATCCACATTTCCTTACAGCATATTAAAAAGCAGAGACATTACTTTGCCAACAAAGTTCTGTCTAGTCAAAGCTATGGTTTTTCCAGTGGTCATGTATAGATGTGAGAGTTGGACTGTGAAGAAAGCTGAGTGCCAAAGAATTGATGCTTTTGAACTGTGGTGTTGGAGAAGACTCTTGAGAGTCCCTTGGACTGCAAGGAGATCCAACCAGTTCATCCTAAAGGAAATCAGACCGAATATTCATTGGAAGAACTGATGCTGAAGCTGAAACTCCAATACTTTGGCCACCTGATGCGAAGAACTGACTTATTGGTAAAGACCCTGATGCTGGGAAAAATTGAAGGTGGGAGGAGAAAGGGACGGCAGAGGATGAGATGGTTGGATGGTATCACCGACTCAATGGACATGAGTTTGAGTAAACTCCAGGAGTTGGTGATGGACAGGGAAGCCTGGCGTATTACAGTCCATGGGGTCTCAGAGAGTCGGATATGACTGAGCGACTGAACTGAACTCACCTGGGCTGCTGCCAGTGATTAGAGTGTAAGTCATACTGGAAGAACACTGGGCCAGTTGGAAATCTGTGTCCCTGGGTCCAAGTTCTGGCTGTGACCTAACTAGGTGAGCAAACCTGGACAAGTCAAATCCTTGCAGGAGAATCTGCCTACAATGCAGGAGACCTGGGTTCAATCTCTGGGTTGGGAAGATCCCCTGGAGAAGGGAAAGGCTACCCACTCCAGTATTCTGGTCTGGAGAATTCCATGGACTGTATAGTCCATGGGGTCACAAAAAGTCGGACATGACTGAGCAAATTTCACTTTCGCTTTCAGAATTGATTATATGTAGCCCTTCAAAATGATTTATTTTCCCTGGGTTAAAAGTCTCTCTGAATCTATAAACATAAAATAATAAATGATCCCCTGGAGGAAAAAATGGCAACCCATTCCAGTATTCTTGCTTGGAAGATTTCATGGACAAAAGAGCCTAGGAGGCTACAGCTCATGGGGTTACAAAGAGTGAACATGATTGAGCATGTATGCGCAAAATTAGTCACATGCAGTATTGAAAGTTATAAAGTTAGTCGCTCAGTTGTGTCCAACTCTTTGAGACCCCATGGACCATAACCCACCAGGCTCCTCTGTCCATGGGATTCTCCAGGCAAGAATACTGGAGTGGGTTGCCATGCCCTCCTCCAGGGGAACTTCCCAATCCAGGGATCAAACCTGGGTTTCCCACATTGCAGGCAATTCTTTACCATTTGAGCTACCAGGGTAGCCTTTATAAACATACAATGCATTTAGTATAAAAAGAATTACAGCTTCCCTCTGTCACTCAAGCCTTTCCCCCACAGATGATTTCAAAATTAAAAAAAAATTTTTTTCTGTATCTCAAGTGATTTTCTACTTTCTACATATGTGGTGATATATATGCTTTTAGAATTTTGAGTAATCCTTTTCATTTTTTTTTTTTTCCAATAGATACTCCAGGCAAATTCAGATGATGATTGTTTTGACTTTTAATTTTCAAGGCCTCCTGTGTTCGCTTTGACATTTCCTAGAACAAAGCATAGATGTTTGTGGAAAATGCTTTCCCCTCTGGCTTCTGAATAAACCCGCAGAGCCTTTATCCAGTTGTCAAGCCTACAGTTAGTCCTTGCCCTCAAGCACCTATAGCTTTGAAAACGTCTCTGCCGTCTCGCATTGTTTCTTAGGAACCTAAATAGTAACAGGATGTAAAGCATTTCTACATAACTCAGAGGTGATTAAACTCAATGTAATAAGTTGAAAAAACATGAGATTATGTTGGCTTCTTTGATTCCTTGACCTGGTTTTGTGTTTAGACCCATCAAACAAAATATGTGTTTGACAGATTGACATAACCGCAAGCATACGAGGCATCATGTCTTGTTTATTATTTACTTAAAAGATTAAGGATGGTGAAAGTGTAGAGATCTTTAGAATGTTTTCTTTAGATTTGAAATGAAATTTACTTGTCCTTTTTTCCTCTTTTTAAAACTCTATTGTAACCTACAATGCTTTGTAAACTATGATTTGAGAAACATTTATGTGTTAAAAATTAATATATTAAAAGAGCATTTTAAACATGAAAAGTAATGAAACCAAAACTAGAGTAGAATAGGCTACAATACAGTAGAAAAGCTGGACATACCTTACACATAGAATCAGTGTTTGGTAAACTTGCATTTCAATGATGTGTGTTTATGCAAAGTCATGCATACGTTTTCTTGTGCCATAAGATATGTTTCTGCACGTGGAATAGACTCAGAAGAGCTTGAAATGTACTGATTTACTATATCATGACCCACCAGTATAATATATATTCAACCAGAAGGTCAGTGTCCAGTGAAGACATTATCTGTGTACTACATCAACAATCTCAGGATTATTTATCCATCGTATCAGAAATGCATCAAGTTGTATATAAGAGATCAACCATGTTGTTAGCACTAACTTGAAGCTGTAACCTTAAATAGTTCAGATTTAAAAACTAGCCAGGCTGCATCTTTAAGTCTAGCCACCTGAAGCTTATAAGTCTTGTGGTCACAATCTGTTGGCTTTCAAGGCTAGATGTTTTAGGAGCCATCCCTCAAGAGGAAGTCTTAACTTGGGGTGCTAGATTTTGGCTCCAAACCCTTCACTACTCAGGGAGAAGCTGGTGTCCTGGTTATACATCTCTGTGCCAGGGCTGGGGTTTATAGCAAGTGTGGTTCATTTTTTTCCACCCATTTCTATGTGTGTGTTTTTTTTTTTTAATTTTAAATTTACCCAATGTATGCTCTCCTAGTTTCTGCATTTATTTAAGAGGGAAATATTCCATGTATACTGGTAGACTTGGTGTGTCTAGAGGGAAGTTCAGCATCCTGAAAAAAATCAGTCTGATCTAGCCCAAAAGATAAACTTTTAAAAGTTCTTCAGGTGTTTTTATTGTGGATGCAGTGTGTCAGAAACCCTGATTTAGCTATTAGAGACATCAGAAAATCTAGCTACAACCTCCTTTTCTTTACAGAATGATACTAAATAATAAGCCTAGTATATTTAACTAACACTGTAATACTTTAGTCCTTCCCAGCTGGCACTAGTGGTAAAGAATGTGCCTGCCAATGCAGGAGACATAAGAGACACAGGTGTGATCCCTGGGTTGTGAAGATCCATTGGAGAAGGGCATGGCAACCCACTCCAGTATTCTTGCCTGGAGAATGCCATGGAGAGAGGAACCTGACAGGCTACAGTCCATGGGACCACAAAGAGTCAGACACAACTGAAGTGACTTAGCATGCATGCATGTAATACTCTGTAAATGAGACAGGATATTCAAGACAAAACTTTAAAAAATTCTTAATGACTCTTAAACCTGTAGAATCAAATTCTGATTTCTTGGTGTACTGATTTCCCATGAGCTGGTTGGTCCTGCTTACCCAGGCTTACCATTCTCTGGTCTCCTTGTGGTCGAGGGTCTCCCTCTGCTTGGTTAATCACCTCTGATTCAGTGTAGTTGCCACTTTATTTTCTCTTACATCCTGCCCTTCGGTCAGTTGGTGAGGATCTGTATAACGAATCATGGGTTCAGTTCAGTTGCTCAGTTGTGCCTGACTCTTTGCCACCCCAAGGACTGGACTGCAGCCAGGCTTCCCGGTCCTTCACTGTCTCCCCGAGTTTGCTCAGACTCATGTCCATCGAGTCGGAGATGCCATCCAAACTTTTCATTCTGTCACTCCCTTCTGCTCTCAATCTTTCCCAGCATCAGGGTCTTTTCCAATATAGAATTTCTAAATATTTTAAAATATTTAGTCTTCATCCCTTACTCATAATTGAACACTTATATTTTTCAATCCTAAGGCAAAGGTGGAATATTTAACAACTTTTATGCCTCCGAGAATCTCTAGTCTCTTTCAGAATGAAAAGACAGCTTACATCTAAAAAGGCTTATAATGGAACTGCAGCAAGTTTACAAGTGCTTATGAATTCTCTTCTCATGTTTCTCAGGGTTCAGAGATTCAAGTTTAATGACAGCCTTCCTTAAGACGACATCTCTAAAACACTGTTTATAGCTTTTCTGACAATTTGGCCTCATTGAATCCCTTTCTCTGTTTAGGAGGCCTCCATGTCTACGTAATTGTAACTAGCAGTGAATACAACTTTGATTCATTCTGAATTTCATGGTCAGACATTTAAAAATATTTTTCTTTGATTTATATCCTGCACAGTCCTACCAAGCCTGCATGAGACTGTAGTCCAGTTACCTCACTACTGTCCATGGTTTGCCCAACATAACTGGAAAAGAAATCAAAACTTCATGACTGAGTTCATGTTGTATTTCAACTATTAGTCTGGTATCATTTGAATATTCCCTGAGGCTTAGCAAACCTTCCTTTTCTTTGTTACATTCCAATACTCGTTGTTCAGTGTTTCAAGTCCTCTGAATGACATGCATACTTAGGAAATTATTAGTTTTTATGATTTCAAAAATGAATTCATGTGTATGAAAGTATCCTAAATAGTGTCTTGAACAAATGAAGCACTGCAAACATTTGCTATTTATTAACTATTTGTAGGGAGCCTAGTGAGAAATGATAGCAAGTAGGAGGCTACTATATTAGTCTAAAACAGAGATTATGGTATTTACATTAAAGTGGAAGACATTAATTGAATACAGGATTTTTTTGTTGGAGGGATGAGAGGGGTAGGGAAGGTTGAAAAGATTTCATTAAAGATGGTATCAGGAAGTAAGGGGGGAGGAATGCAAAGTCATGGAATGTGGTCTTTTACTTAAATCATTATGGGATGCTGGTACAATTTACATCTTGGGGAATAGTACTTGGAAAAGAATACATTTGCGAGGTTTGGGTGATGGAGGCTAGACACCTATAAGAAACTCGTTTCCGAGTGCCAATGCAGAGACATCAAGAAGGAGAGTGAATTATCAGTATGGAGTTTTAGAAAGTGATCAGGAAGAAAGAATGGCCAGCACAAAGTCTGGGGGTACGTTCCCATTTAGAGACCAAGCAGAGAAAAGTGAAAGTGAAAGTTGCATCCAACTCTTTGTGGCCCCATGGACTATAACAGTCCACGGAATTCTCTAGGCCAGAATACTGGAGTGGGCAGCCTTTCCCTTCTCGAGGGGATCTTCCCAACCCTGGGATCGAACCCAGGTCTTCTGCATTGCAGGCAGATTCTTTACAATTCCCTTTACCACAAGGGAAGGCCAAGAATACTGGAGTAGGTTGCCTATGCTTTCTCCAGTGAATCTTCCCAACCCAGGAATCGAACCGGGGTTTCCTGCATTGCAGGTGAATTCTTTACCAAATGAGCTATCAAGGAAGCAGAGAAATCCTGACTGAAAAAATGTTCAGTGTGAGAGTTGTGAGTCAAGTTTTATGTGTGGACAAAACAAGGACTGTAGCTCAGGAGACAGCATGCCAGATGGTTCTGATAAACTGGTCCAGAGAGGTGGGGGAAGGTCAGTATATATGTGATTTTGGTGAAGGGGCAGTACATGCAGTCAAGCACATATTTTTTTTTTTTGGCAGTAGATTTCAGCTAGTCATAAGGAGCAGACGTCACCTTAAAAGAATTTAGTGCTTTTCTAGATAAGAGGAGATGTAAGAATTGGGCTTATAAAATCAGCTCCTGAAAATAACTATCTGAAGATCTGTCTTCCCAGTTTTTCCAGCATACAGGGTGTCTCAGTTCTGCTCTTTATTCTGAACTCCCTTCAGGGGGTGTTGAAGGTCAGCAGTTGCAGCAGCACCTGATTTAATCCTTGTAGAGGTGGATGGCAAGTACCCATGGCAAGTGCCAAATGTGCGGTTGAGAGAAGAAAGCACCCATGAGGGACTGTGGAGAAGGCAGCTGGTAGGAAGAGAACCATTTCCTGGAAGCCGTGTGCAAAAAGTGTTCCAGGAAGGCAAAGTGCTCAATTGCACAGAATGCAACTGAGAGGTCAAAGGACAGAGAAGGGGCTGATGGATTTGGGAGCATAGAGGTCAGTCATGACCTTGACAGGGTGGTCACCACAGAACTGGCAAGAAGAGCTTGGTAAGGAGTGTGGAAAGTACAGGAGTCAAGAAACTGGAGTTTAGTAATTACAAGCCACATTTTTCTTTCAGTGAAAGGGAGGGAAAAAAGATAGGCTTACTTTTTGTCAAATTTATCATTTCATTCCCTCCAGGCTGCTAACACATTGCTGTGTTTTCTTCTATCATAATAATTTTAAAAGAAGTTTTTTTTTACTTCTGTACCGACTTGCCCTTTGATCATTTGACAGGTCTCCCTAGCTGGCTTGTTGAGAGTGTTCTCTTCAGGGTGTAGAACATCTATTTCCAACAGCGTTTTCCCTCTGGTCTTTATTGCCCTTGACATGTCAGCGGTACTTGACATTATTAAAGACCTTTCTTGATACATTTTTCTCTAAAAAATTTTTTTGATTCTACTATAGTAATTTATTCCACCTGACTAATTACGATTTCATTTTTTCAATTAGCATCAGATGTCTCATTTAGGTTAAGAATATAGCCCAGAAGAACTTGTCCCCAAATATTTTTGTTTCAAGTTAAATTGAAACTTGCTTAAGATCCCAAGAGCCTGACTTGAAAGTGGCACAAAATCCATTTCTCACTTGGAATCCTTTAGTGGATCATCTGTGAGTCTTCGAAAATCTAAACCCAGCTCCCAGCGTGCATGGTCCCAGGTCAGTTCATCTTGACATCACTGCCCTCACCCCTTGTCAACCTCGACACACGTGGAAGGTTGGCCCCACCCATTCATCTGACCTGGCAGGGATGCTGTGGTGAGGTCACAGCTTCCAGGTTCTCAGCCGAGAGGACCTGCCCCGGGAATTCTCCCTTGTTGCTGTGCTCCAACCAGCTCCTCACTTTCTGAATTTTTCAGGCCACAATTATTTTAAGTCATACACACACTCACTATCATCCAAGGTCTTCCTTCTCTAGTGATCCTGTTCTGGAACTGGATGGTTCTCATATCACTTCAGTCAGTTTGGTCACTCAGTCGTGTCTGACTCTTTGCGACCCCATGGACTGCAGCACACCAGGCCTCTCTGTCCGTCACCAACTCCCGGAGTTTACTCAAACTCATGTCCATCAAGTCAGTGATGCCATCCAACAATCTCATCCTCTGTCATCCCCTTCTCCTCCTGCCTTCAATCTTTCACAGCATCAGGGTCTCATTCACAGCTCCTGCACTCAAAGGCTTCTTTCTACTCCTTTTCTTTTTGTTGTTTCATAATCAATTTTTATTATTGACAATTCAGAAAAGTTTCTTTTTACTTCATACCACGTTATTGGTAATTCATATATCTATCAAATTAAAAAAGAACATTGGACTGTAGTTGACTCACAGTGTTGTTCATTTCAGGTGAATAGCAAAGTGATTCAGTTACACATACACATCTGTTGATTCTTTTTTAGCTTCTTTTCCCATTTAGGTTATTGCAGAATATTGGATCGAGTTCCCTGTGCTATATAGTAGGTCCTTGTTGGTTCTCCATTATATGTATAGGAGTGTGTGTGTTAATCCCAAACTCCTAATTTATGCCCCCCACCCACATTTCCCCTTTGGTACCATAAATTTGCTTTCAAAATCTGTGTCTCTTCCTGTTTTATAAATAAGCTCATCTGTATCATCTTTTAAAATGAGGCTCCAGATATGAGTGATGTCATGCGTATTTGTCTTTCTGTGACTTCACTTGGTATGACAATCTCATGTCACTGCAAATGCCTGCTCCTTTTCTTATAAATGTTGTGATTATTTCTCAGGGAGAGGGGCAGGATTTAAAAAACAAACAAACAAAAAACTCTTCCTCAAACATTAGTAAAGATGAATTCAGTAGTAGTTTCCTGACCAGAAATTCTGAATTGGTGAGTCTAAGGTAGAACTGAATAATGTGTATTTTAATGAGTTCTCTAGAAGCAGTGTCTTTTGTCTAAGGTGTAAATCTTGAGAAATACCTCCTTTAGAGATAGAAAAATGAAATTATTTTCCCGGGAATAAGATTTAATTAAATCTTAGTCATCAAAGCAATTCTACTTCTCTCTGGGAGAGACAGGTTGGAAAATGTTATGCTTCACAGGTAAGACCCTTGGAGGAAAAACACAGTGAACTCAAGATACCTTCTTACTAAAGCAGCACATGAAACAAGACACAGGTTACATCTTTAGGAGGATGTACTCATGGTTAAATATGCAGCAAGAAATTCTTTATCTGAAAAATAAGCACACTGACCGTAATGAATGTGACCCCATATGAAAAAAGAGCAAGGTTGAGGGAAGCAAAATGCTGATGCATCAGGCCCATGACTGGCCTCACAGTTCTGAGATTCATGGCCAAGGCTCAGTGTATTGTCTCCAGGTCTCCATTTACCTGGCCCTGACCCCTCCAGACCATGATGCTTGCATCTTGCTTCTCGTCTGGACCCAGACACCGTTCCTCGCTTTCCTCTCTTCTGTTCTGCCCTGCAGACCTTCACTTCTTCAACAGTGGCTGTTACGTATTAGCTTGCTCGTCAGATGCTCTTTCTCCTCGCCTTGCCTGGGACCTGCTTCTCTCTGAGGCTGCTAATTCCTCCTGGTCCTCTCAAGTGGACTGTTGGATTCTTTTGAATGCTAAGTCCCTCAGCGTCTAGAGCTGGCCTTGTCAACAAGTCCTGGTCCTCACTGTCACTTTTAGGCTATTAGTTTCCTCCTCCTGTTTCTTTATTTTATTTTTAAATTTTTATTGGAGTGTAGTTGCTTTACAATGTTAGTTTCTGCTGTACAGCAAAATGAATCAGCCGTATGAAAAGGCAAAAGATATGACACATGAAAGTGAAATTTCCTGAAGTTCACAATGCTGGTATGGGGTATATCAGAAGTTTAAATGTATAACTACTTACAATCCCAGGATCTTAATCGGTACTTTTATGGCCTCTGTATTTTTAAGGGGATCCCAGGGCAGCCTTACGCAGTGAGAAAATTTCAGAAATCTAGGAGGTAAAGATGATTTGGGGAAATAGCAGTGGAATATTAAAAGAAGCTAACATTTTAGAGGACCAGCCTCGCTCACATCCTTTTTCCTAATGCCCCTGATCCTCAAGTGACGCACTTGTTACCCAGAATTTCAGTCAGAGACCTAAAATGATTATTTTTGTTAAAGGAATGAACAAACTCAATGTGTTAAGCACAAAAATAATTTTGCAATTATGAAGTTCACCTCCTTATTTCAGAATTACTTCCCTGCGGCCAATGAACGGCGCCATCTCGGTTGTTTCTTGGTGTCCTAACATCTCAGTTTGCAGCCTCAGGCTTGACGTCCCCGCAAAACATTGACCATGTCATTTCTACTTCACGGTTACTTCTCAGAAAAATGATCTTGACTGTTGTGACTTCTCTGATTCAAATTTATTATGTAGTAAGTTTGTCTCCATAATGAATTGCCAGTCATACGATCACTTTAAAATATGGATGTGTAAGTCATAATCCTCTTTGAAATTAAATAATGTAACAGATACGGCCTTCCTTTTAAATTTCCAATTGTTCGAACTATGTTTCTTTCTTGCCATGAGGAAATATTAATTAGTCAATTAAAACCAGAAATTTGACCCTCTGCTGAGTGGAAACTTACCTAGTAGTAACTGACTTAGCACCCTTGTGAATACAGCTTTCTAACAGACCACCAGGGAGGAGATTCAACTTCGTGATAATTTGGCGTACTAGGTATTTAAAAAATAAAACCTCAGCTAGAATCGCACTTTTAATACAAACAACACTCCATCCTGTTGCCAGCTCCCTAAGGAGAGGTACACTTTCTTTATTGGAAACACCTTTTCCTCTTACACGATTGATCTTCCTAAAAAGAATTTTAGATGACAATGAGAATAATAGTGCCAAAAAAGAAAAGGTTAATCTCTATATATAGGTAAAAATGAGAAGTGTATGGTCTGAGGAGTATAAAAAGACTCAGACTCTGTGCTAGTGGAAGAACTGCTTTTGAATGGATGAAGTGTATTTTGTTATTTTCTTGAATAACCCAACTATGGTTTGGGAGCATTTCCGTGAGAAGACAGGGGCATGGAGATACGTATCAGTCAGATTGCAGTCCATTTAAATTGGAGATTGATTTATGTACTTTCAATATTGCTATTCTAGGAATTTAGCTAAGTGCAAGGTCTGGTGATGGAGACAAGATGGAAAATGATAGTACACTTACATTTTCTTCTATTATCTTTTTATATAAGCACATACATAATACAATTGACTATAAGAAAAAGAAATGGACTTTTCCCCACTTCTAATTCTGTATCTAAAGTGACTTCTTCCAGTGTCTCCTAGTTTATAGTCTGCGGGAATCTGAATAGAATTTGTATCCTACTATTGTGTGAAAACTGTATATATCTTAAATATATTGAATTGGTTCATGGTGCTTTTCAGGTCTACTATATCCTTCTACTTCTTTGTGTATTCATTCTATTAATTTTTGAGAGTTTGATATTGAAATTCCATCTAAAAATCTTAATTTATCTATTAAAAATAATTGTGGTATATAGTGGAACTATACGTAACTTTGTATTGTCCACATCTCCTGTAAATGTCTTATCATACTTTCATAGTTTAACACATAAGAAAGAGAAAAAAGTAATTTACAACCATTTATGTAAGCTGAATTTTACCTTTTACACAAGCTTTTTCTGAAAAATTTCAATGAATCTTCATGCAGCTCCTGTAAGGGAAAAAGGGACATTAGTGTTGCCATTTACGTTGAAAGCAGTGAAAGCCAGAGCTGGTGATGAGTGGCCCAAGGTCACACAGATGGTCTGTGGCAAACAACCTAGGGCTTCTGATTTCAACACTAAGTGCTATTTTTATTAACCCAGCTGCCACCTCACCATCTACATTTGGGAGAATAATTGGAAATAATTGGCATTATTATTAGTGTATCTACATATACATGAAACCCTAATTCTGCACGTTTTCCCACCATTAATACCAAACAGTAAAATACGTTCACCCTTCCCGGAGATATTTTTGGGTCAAGTAATTTTAAGCAAACAAGTAACCAAAAAGTATTGTAACAAGAACTGCTGGTTGACTTTTATTCTTGCCACAGGCAGCTGCTTGGCAGGTGCTGATGTCTTGATGAGTCTGTCTTATTAAATTTTCAGTCCAATTAGTGTACCTAGATATATTTTGACTGGTTCTTCACTTATGGCAACTATAAATTGTAATTGGCTGCTAATGGTTATTACCTTACTGCATCCGGGACTGATAACCATCCATTGTAATTTTACATAAACAATAAAAATAATTATAACCCAATGATCATTATAATTCAGAAGCCATATTAGAAGTATCAACACCAAAGAGAATCTGCCCCCAAGGATAATGACCTTGACTTCATCCAAAATGGTATTTCTTTAAGTAGTTCAGGAAAATGCATTCATTTTTATTCTGCTCACTATGTCTAGGAAAAGGAATCCATTTTTAATTCCTGAGTTTTTGGTGATACAGGTTCAGACTAAATTTTTATGATCACCGAGAAAATAGGTGTTACAGATGAATGAAAAATTTGTTAATTCCCAATAAATAGATAAACCTTCTAAGCTTTGTTATCAATGACTGGAGGGCTGATTTAGTCTTCCAGTTTAAGAGGCCCAGACAGTGTCTCAAAGACACTGAATATTAACAACCATAGAGAAACTTTACATTGACACGGGACTTTAGAGTAAGTGATAATGTTGGACTTCCAGCTGGTGAGTTATTCTTGAAAACTCTCTTGTTGGCATCAGCATGTGAGGCTTTATGACCTTCCTCCTGCACAGCTTAGAACTCCAGCTGTCATAGGGCAGGTCTTTGTTTCTTTCTGTATAGTCTTCTCAACTGAATACCATGTGAATGTTGCATTTTTCAGAACCTGGATGCATTATGTATAGAGCATTGGCTGTCAAGTGAAGTAAAGTGGAAGTCACTCAGTCATGTCAGACTCTTTTCGACCCCATGGAGTATATAAGCCATGGAATTCTCCAGAAAACAAAGGACACGGGAAGTGAACAATTCCAAGATCAAATTCTGGCTTTGACTTTGAGCAAATTACTTAGCCACTTTGAGTCCGATTTCCTGTACAAGAGAGAAATCATATCTCTTGTATGGGGGCTAGTGACAATTAGAGGATGTAATACACAAAAGTGAAAGTGAAAGTCGCTCAGTCGTGTCCGACTCTTTGCGACCATATGGACTATGCAATCCATGGAATTCTCCAGGCCAGAATATTGGAGTGGGTAGCCATTCCCTTCTCCAGGAGATCTTCCCAACCCAGAGATTGAACCCAGGTCTCCCGCATTGCAGGCGAATTCTTTACCAGCTGAGCCACAAGGAAAGTAATAATATTGGAGTAGGTAGCCTATCCCTTCTCCAGTGGATCTTCCCTATCCAGGAATCGAACCAGGGTCTCCTGCATTGCAGGTGGATTCTTTACCAACTGAGCTATCAGGGAAGCCCCTGATTGGCTGTTAAACTCAAGTGTAAACCAGACTTGTTGGACAATCTTGCTGAAAGAGTTGGCATCTGTCTACCCCCCACAAAGTTTGTGATTCAGCAGATCTGGAATTAGGTGGTCTCGTGTGCATTTCCACCAAGTTCCAAGAGGAAAGATGCTGATGATCCAGTGTCCGCCCTGTGAGAACCATTGAACCCGAGTTACAGTAAACAGCAGGGTCTCCAGCCACCAGTCTGCCTAAAACCAGGTTGAATTCCGTTCCTTACTGGCTGGTTTACCTTCACTGAGTTTACCTCACTTGTGGTCTTGTTTCCTGATCTGCACAGTGGGTGTAACACCAGGACCTAGCTCACAGACTATTGTAAGATAGTATCCCAGACAGGGAAAGCAGTCAACAAGTTAGCTATTGCAATTGTGTTCAGAGACCACTTTGGCTCAAAGTTCAGGGTAGCCCATAAAAAATATTCTCTTCTCTTATTTGAATAGATGTACTGTGCTCACAGTAATCCCCATTGAATATGAAGAAGATGACACCCGGTCTTAGATAGTTAACTGGTAAAAACATTTAAGAAAGGCTTGCATAGACTTCCCTGGTGGTCCAGAAGTTGGGACCACCTTCCAATGCAGGGGATGTGGGTTTGATCCCTGGTTGAGGAACAGAGATGCCACGTGCCTTGTGGCCAAAAACCAAAGCATAAAACAGGATGAGTGTTGTAACAAATTCAATACAGATTTTTAAAAAATAGCCCACTTCAAAAAAACTTTTAAAAAATGGCTTGGATAAACTGGAATGCATCCTGAGAAGGTAGAAGAATTTAAAATTATGCCACATGAGGGATGTTGGAGGCATTTCTCAAGGAGGGAATCATATTAGAGATGACCCAGCTCTGATAGAAGGTCCAAACAACGGTCATACAGACAGAAATGCCCTGTTATATGCACTCCAAGTTTGCCATTTATAATAGCATTCTGTTAATCACACTTATGCAAAATAATGGATTACTCTGTAGGTTTTTATTTAATTTGCTGTTACTGATGGTGTTGAAGAAAGAAATGAGTGATTCTTTATTATGATCTTTGGAGAATAATATGCTATCTTACATAGAAGTATGGTTAGGCAATATTTTTAGGCTTTCCTGTATCTAAACCACTGCTTCTTGGTCTATGAACTTGGACTTGGACTCTGTACATCATGCTTCTAAATGACAGACTGTATTTGACATCCAGGCAGTTATGGTGAGGTTAGAACTGCCTACAACATTTGTTGATTTTATTCAGTAAAATCTGCCTGCATGGCCCTGCAAGAAGCAGAATCTTGATTATGTCAGTTGTGGTGTTAGAATACCAGCCTGGGATTATTTTACTGAGCTGTGACAAATTGGACTGTCCATAATTTTCAATCATGCCTGATTCTGCTATTGTTTTGTGAATATGGACTGATTATCTTAGTGAAACCACCTGGCTCACCATCAGGCAAAGCTGCTGTTACAGCAAAGATGATGAGAAGGCTTGCTGGTGTTGTTGAAACAGAGAGTAACGGCAGAAGCAAGGAATAGTGATTACAGAGGTCACTATCCATAGGGAGTATAATGTCTCATCAAACCTTGCTATTAAAAGCACACTTGCCTTCTGAAGCACCTAGTTATGAACACTGATATGTAACTCATTCAGTGTACTTCATGCCTTCACCAAATCAGGCACTCGCGTACACAAATGGATGCTCAGTCGTGTACCACTCTTTTGTGACCCCGTGGACTGTAGTCCACCAGGCTCCTCTGTCCATGGGATTCTCCTGGCAAGAATACTGGAGTGGGTTGCCGTTTCCTCCTCCAGGGGATCTTCCCAACCCAGAGTTCAAACCTACGTCCCCACCTCCCACCCCGTCTCCTGCATTGCAGGTGAACTCTTTACCTGCTGAGCAATTGGGGTACCCCCATACAGTTGAATATATGTTTAGTGACAAAGTTAGGATGATATATAGTATGGATAGAGAGGAAGGAATGCACTACAGCAAGGGAAAATATTTCAAAGAATCTGTAGCAAATACACGGCTATTAGAGAAAGGGATGGACTCATATCTGGTTTCATACCAGTTGCTTTACTGATTGCTGTTTTCACTTCAGTCAGAATTAACCATGGCTTCTTGCTCATATGATGGTGGCTAAGGATTTCTAGGCCTGCTGGTTTTGTGTTAGTTTACTCTTGGGGAAGGAGCATTTTCCCCCTGCCCATAGAGTTCTTTTGACTGGACTAATAATTGGTGCAACACAGGTTAATGGGAGGGAAAAAAATTAATTTGTACACGTGAATGTCTGCTAGAAATGGAGTGCCAGAAGTGACCAAGCAGGCTTGTGCTTGGGCCAGCAAATCGATAAAGAAGTAACAAAGGTTTTATACAAACTTTCTCTCTTAGAGTTGACTTCTCTAACTGTTGATACGTATGCTTTCTGTTCTTGTACAGGGAGGGTAAGTTCATATGGGAGATTTATTTCTTGCTTTAGGGGAAAGAAAGTGGTCAGGAATTTTTTGTTTTAATACCATTTTTTTCCCCAAAGGCTGTTTCTTAAGTAACTTTACTTCAAGATAATGAATATGCCATTGAGGTGTATTTTGGGGCAGTCTGCCTGGGGCCCCAAGAATATTCTGGGAAAAGATCTCAATGAACTAGTGGATGAGGTGTGCCCTTTGCTCTAAGTAGACACAAATTGAACTGCCCAAAATTTAATATCATGCAAAATAAAGCTTGACAGATACATGAGTTAAAAGGCAAAGTGGCTCCTGGATGTACAAGGCTTGCTTGAGTCCTGATTGGGTGCCTTGAGCATCTAAGGAAGAACACATTTGTCAGAAAAGAATTTGATAAACAGGGGGAGCCTAGAAAAAAGTGTGTGTACCCAGGAAACGGGGTGAAGTGCGGTCATCACCCACTATGTAGACATTTTAAAGCAATGATGTTTGTGGAGAGGAATGTCAACATTAAAGGTAGTTTTTCTTTCATTTAATTCAGCAAACACCATTCTGACGAAAATTGTTTTTCCTCGGTAGGTCTGGTTGTCTAGGAGTTTCTAGTCTGGTTGGCTATGTTTGTCATTATAAATCGGAACTTGTGGGTTTGGTTAATGAACGGCAGCCTGGGAGACTAGTCCTCATGCAGTGTGCTATTAAGATTTTCAAGCCTGCAAGGATGAGAGCTAACCCATGCATAAATTCACCAGCATGACATGTGTTACCCTCTGAGACCTTGTGGAGGAGAGCCTGCCAGCTTCTTTCGAAGGAAATGACCCTGGACACCAACTTGACTTCCTGCTGAAATTTTGAAATATCCTAATCTGTCTCATGCAATTTGGAGAATTAGGGACAATGAAAGTGAGTCACCTAGCATTTAGAAGGTATTATTAAGCAAGTATAGTTAGATGTAGATTTCTGAACTTAAACTAGGTATTCTCTCTGTGTTGCATTTAGGACAGGTTAGTGAATAAAAGTGTTAGTCGCTCAGTCATGTTCGACTGTTTTGGACCCCGTGGACTATAGCCTGCCAGCTCCTCTGTCCATGGGATTTTCCAGGCAAGAACACTGGAGTGGGTAGCCATTCCCTTCCAGGGGATCTTCCCGACCCAGGCATCGAACCAAGGTCTCCTGCATTGCAGGCAGATTCTTTACCATCTGAGCTACTAGGCAAGTCCACAGTAAGGGAAGTTATAGAAATAAATGTGTTAAGTCATGTCCATATGATGACAATGGAAAGAGTCCATCATACTCAGGGGAGTGTGTAGGATGTGTAGGGAACTATTCAGAGTGCTTCTCATAGATGAACTCAGTCCTCAAAGCGACCCTCTAAAGGAAGTCTCCCCTTTAGGGAACTGAGCAATGTTACAGTTAAAATAATTCGCACAAGTGTTTAGTCCAGAGCATCTGGCACGGACCCCATCCAAGAAGCCCTCCAGGAGACAGAGGATGTTAGGTGGTGGTTCAGATTACAAATTGCCTTCCCAAATCTACCTCGCCATTCCTCTGTGCGAGAGAGCCTCTCCATTTCCAAGAATGCGATATGCCTATCTAAACGAGAACTTTTGTAATCCCTCTTTCTCTTACGGTCTGATCCTCCCTCTTTGCTGTGAGAACATTCTGTCCAGTGGTAGCAAAAGTTAGAGTACATGACTGGGATGATAAGAGGTGATAATTGTGTGTCTGCACCCATGGAGAGGTGTGTGTGTGTGTGTGTGTGTGTGTGTGTGTGTGTGTGTGTCTTTTGTTGCTCTCCATCATTTTTGCATTTTGGCCGCAATGTAAGTGTGAAGGCTGGAGCTTGAGCAGTTACTCGGATCTGGAAGTGATGTAAAGAGTGCAGCCATAGGAGTGTAGTTGCTCAGGGTGTGGTCTTTACCAAAATAGAACTGTAATATCCATCCCAGATGTCCTCCACTGCCTTTAAAAACCATGTTTCCTTTAAAAACTGAGAGCCACAACGATGGCCTTTCTCATATTTCTCCACTTGACTCATCTTGATCCTCTTTCACGACCACCCTTGACTTAATGGAACTTGCGTTTGGTAGCATCTGAGGATGGTTTCATAAAGATAAGCTCAATCTCTTGGGCTTAAATAAAGTAATCATACAATGTCCCTAAATTGGAAAACTTTTAAGAATGAAAGGAGGCTCACTTAATAATGATATAATGGAATATCATTATTGGCTTTGATGGATGTAAACCATGGCTTCCCTGGGTAAAACACAGGCAAGGTCTCCCTAGGCTTAAAAGTAGGAAGACTCAAGAGAAAGAAGGAAAGATACTGTGATAGAAAGATTTAGAGAGCAGAGAAATGAAGACAGACTGATGTTCTTAGTAAGTCCAATTTCTGTTCCATAATGCCTCACAATTTCAGGAATCATAAGTACAATACAGATGAGATGCTAATAATGGTTCTCACCGTGGTTGTTGTTATTACTACAATAATAGCACCAGTTATGATCTATGAAGGCTATTCAGTGTGAACATCAGGTTTCAAAGGGAGCTGATGGAAAAACAAACCCTAAAAGGAATTTCCGAGTTCTGCCAATCCTTCGCTGAAACAACGCATCAGGGGCAGATAGGAATAAGTAAGTCTGCTAGTTATCATTGCTTTTCCCAGAAAACCATATGAGGTCTAGGTAAGCTTTAAATAGACATGCAATTGTAGCTGATGATTAGACTACTGATGATCAGATTACTGCTAGAATTCTGAGCTTCGAATTTTTATGGCCAAAATGTGCGCTTTTTTTTTTTTCCCTCAGTGGTTCAGAGTATTGTGTACTCACATAGCAAAATGAACCAACATGTCTACTTTTCTCAGAAGCCTCTTAAACTAATGCGGCACAAAGACCACTGAAGCGAAAATAAGACCAGGTCCACACGAAGGAGTTCTCAGTTAGGTTGTTAGGAGTGTGTGCTGACTCCATAGTTTCTTAAAGATGGGCTTGGTAAGGGAAGTGCTGGACCCAGTGGGAAGAAGGAAAGAGAACAGATGCTGGCGGTGAGCGGTAGAGCCAAAATATTGAGAAAAAAATGGTAACCACTATAAAGGAAAGGGAACTGCGATACAAAAGCCAGCAGAGGGGAAAGTGACATGTGTATTTTTCCTCTCTGGTGGGCAGAAGCTTGAGAGAGAAAAATGAGTATTCTAATTTGAGTATACCTTAATTCTTGTTTCAGAATAAGAAAAAAATACTTTATTTACACTTCTGAGTGAATTTTTCCACAGTAACTCTGAAACAGAAGGCCAAAAGAAAAGAAGTTGTGTGCATATAACACCCATAGGAGAACAGGTACCGCACAATAAGGAAAAATAATGCAACTCTGAGAAAGATAGTATTTTTAGGATGAACAGCTGCCTAGAGATTCAAGTTCCAATGAGAAAAAAATTCACTCATTAACTTGCACACAGGATGGCACAGCACACAATATTTAGATGGTCTGTCATTCTGGGGGTTTAGCCACTGACTTAAAATTTTGATTTTTCTCCCTGTCACAGTATGCTTTCTATCTTGTGTTGTTTTGCTTTAAATGAGATAGAAATATTTTGCTTATAAATAACATGTCAGTGGCAGATGATAGAACTCCAGCTTGGGCATGTATTGCCTAGAGGGGTGAACAGTAACTGTATATTTTGAGAAGCAAATTGTTGAAAGGAGAGACACAGAAATTAAGTTTACTGTCTTATATCTTGCTGTTTGAAACTTTAATTTCTTAGCTTTGACATGATGAATATATATACATATATTTTCAAAGTAAGAAAGAATAGCAGTTAATGTCCCAAGTTGTTTATTTTTAAATGTTTTTTTTTTTTAACCATTTAGGTGGTAAAACTAGATGATTAACTTCTTTCAACTATGTCAGTCAGTCAGTTTAGTTGCTCAGTCGTGTCTGATTCTTTGCGACTCCATGGACTGCAGCATGCCAAGCTTCTGTCCATCACCAACTCCTGGAGCTTGCTCAAACTCATGTCCATCAAGTCGGTGATACCATCCATCCATCTCATCCTCTGTTATTCCTTTCTCCTCCTGCCTTCAGTCTTTCCCAGCATCAGGGTCTTTTCCAATGAGTCAGTTGTTCACATCAGGTGGCCAAAGTATTGGAGTTTCAGCTTCAACATCAGTCCTTCCAATGAATATTCAGGACTGATTTCCTTTAGGAAATGCTCTGAGGTCTTTAAATTTATACCATTTTTACCCGAAATTGTGCACAAATTTTAATTGGCATATGCTTTGATGTCTCAGTTTTTTTTTTTTTTAAAGATATTTTACAGTAGTAACAAAAACTCATCTGGGCTAGCAACTATAGTATCCGTGTGGTCAGTCATGTCCAATTATTTGTGACCCCATGGATTGTAGCTTGCAAGGCTCCTCTCTCCATGGAATTTTCCAGGCAAGAACACTGGAGTGGTTAGCTGTTTCCTATTTCAGGGGATCGTCTCGATCCAGGGATTGAACCTGTGTCTCTTGCATCTCCTACATTGGCAGGCAGATTCTCTCCCATGATACCAAATGAGACTGCAGTATTATTTCTGTGTATTTTCTTTAAGGAATTTATGACAGATTTTTACCAACTTAGCAATATCATCTCATTCCTTTTATGTTCACCCTGTTTAATAGATATTAGACACTACCAATGAGACTCATTGGGCCCCATTTGGAAGGGACTAGAAAAACAGAAGTCTTATTATTGTTCATTGGTAGCAGAGATCTGGTGTAATGACATTTTTCACAGAAATAGAAAAACTTCCCAAATCTGTATGAAATCAAATCCCAAATAATGAAATCAGTCTTGAGAAAAAAAAAAAAAAGATTAGAACTGGAGTCATCACAGGTCTTGATTTTAAATTATATTACAAAAGTGTGGTAATCAAAACAGTATGGTATTGGCAAAAAACTGGCACATAGGTCAGTGGAATCAAATTGAGAACCCAGGAATAAACTCACAAATCTATAGTCACTAAATGTTTCACAGGGGAGCCAAGAATAGGCAATAGGAAAATAATAGTCTCTGTAACAAATGGTAGCAGGAAAACAGGATATCCACATGTGGAATAATGGAACTGGACTCCTATCTTACACCAAAACCAAAAATCAACTCAACGTGGATTAAATATTTGAATATAAGACATGAAACCCTAAAATTCCCACAGCAAAGCACAGAGGGTAGACTTTTTGACCTAGATCCTGACAGTGGTTTCTTTTGGATCTGACACCAAAAGCAATGGCAACAAAAGCAAAGATAAACATGTGGAACACAATTTAAAAAGCTTCTGCACAGCAATGGAAATCATCACCAAAATAAAAAGGGAACCTATGAAATGGGGGAAAAAAATTTTTGCAAACCCCATATCTGGTAAGGGGTTAACATCTAAGGAACTCAGTAGCAAGAAAAATCTACAACCCAATTAAACAGGCAAAGGTCGTGAATAGACATTTTTCCAAAGACATACCAACTGACCAACACATGCTTAATATCACTAATTTTCAGGAAAAGATGAATCGCCACAGTATCACCTCTTACTTGTTAAGATGTCTGTTATTAAAAAAAGAGATAAAAGCGCTGACAAAGATGTGAAGAAAAAAAAAAACACTTGTGCACTGTTTGTGGGGAAATAAAACATTACAGCCACTATGGAAAAGATTATGGAGGGCCCTCAAAACTTAACAAGTGAACTACTATCTGACCCAGCCATTCCACCTCTGGGGGTACATCCAAAGAAATCAAAACCCACTATTTTGAAAGGATAACTTGCACCCATTTGTTCATTGCAGCTTTATTCACAAAGGTCAAAGTATGAAAACAACCTAAATGTCCATCAAACAAAATGGCATCGACATATAATGAAGCACTGTTTTGCCTTTTTAAAAAAAAGAAAATTCCACCAATTCATCCAACAACATGGATGACCGTGTAGGGCATTATGTTAAGTGAAGTAAGGCTGAGAAAGGCAAATATTGCACACCTTTGCCACTCACTCTTTTTTTAAAAATTTTTTTAATAAATTTATTTATTTTAGTTGGGGGCTAATTACTTTACAATATTGTAGTGGTTTTTGCCATACATTGACATGAATCAGCCATGGGCTTACATGTGTTCCCCATCCTGAACCCCCCTCCCACCTCCCTCCCCATCCCATCCCTCTGGGTCATCCCATTGCACCAGCCCTGAGCATTTGTCTATGCATTGAACCTGGAATGGTGTTCTGTTTCACATAGGATAATATACATGTTTCAGTGCTATTGTCCCAGAACGTCCCACCCTCACCTTCTCCCTCAGAGTCCATAAGACTGTTCTATGCATCTGTGTCTCTTATTCTGTCTCGCATATAAGGTTATCGTTACCATCTTTCAAATTCCATATATATGCATTAGTATACTGTATTGGTGTTTTTCTTTCTGGCTTACTTCACTCTGTATAATGGGCTCCAGTTTCATCCATCTCAATAGAACTGATTCAAATATATTCTTTTTAATGGCTGAGTAATATTCCATTGTGTATATGTACCACAGCTTCCTTATCCATTCGTCTGCTGATGGACAGCTACGTTGCTTCCATGTCCTGGCTATTGTAAACAGTGCTGCGATGAACATTGGGGTATACGTGTCTCTTTCAATTCTGGTTTCCTCAGTGTGTATGCCCAGCAGTGGGATTGCTGGGTCATATGGCAGTTCTATTCCCAGTTTTTTAAGGAATCTCCACGCTGTTCTCCATAGTGGCTGTACTAGTTTGCATTCCCACCAACAGTGTAATTGGGTTCCCTTTTCTCCACACCCTCTCCAGCATTTATTGCTTGTAGACTTTTGGATAGCAGCCATTCTGACTGGTGTGAAATGGTACCTCATTGTGGTTTTGATTTGCATTTCTCTAATAATGAGTGATGTTGAGCATCTTTTCATGTGTTTGTTAGCCATCTGTATGTCTTCTTTGGAGAAATGTCTGTTTAGTTCTTTGGCCCATTTTTTGATTGGGTCATTTATTTTTCTGGACTTGAGTTGCAGGAGTTGCTTGTATATTTTTGAGATTAATTGTTTGTTGCTTCATTTGCTATTCTTTTCTCCCATTCTGAAGGCTGTCTTTTCACCTTGCTTATAGTTTCCTTTGTTGTGCAAAAGCTTTTAATTTTAATTAGATCCCATTTGTTTATTTTTGCTTTAATTTCCAATATTCTGGGAGGTGGGTCATGGAGGATCCTGCTGTGATTTATGTCGGAGAGTGTTTTGCCTATGTTTTCCTCTAGGAGTTTTATGCTCACTCTTAGTACATGGTAGTTTGCATCTCTTAAGCTCAAATCCCTAATTTGCCCCTCCCCCTTTCCTCTCCCCTGGTAACCACTAGTTTGTTTCCTATGTCTGAGACTGTTTTGTGTACATATACGTTTATTTTTATATTTTTAGTACTCACATATAAGTGATATCATACAATAGTTGTCTTTCTCTAATATCTTAAATTGCCATTCAAAATCTTTTCAGGCTCCACTGCAACAATCCTAGAGATAATGGATTCACGGCTGTCTCCTGTGAATCAGCCCATTGTTTGGACATTGTTTTGTTCTAATGATGCTTGGCCCGCTGGCCACAAGGAGGGGCTGGAGCAACAGCCCAGACACAGGGTGCTGCTGGCCGACGAAGTGCGTAGTCAGGAGCTGGAGGCACAAGGGCGGGACAGGAGGGAGCCAGTTTTATGCATCAGAATATAAGGCTCCGGGGAACAATGATAAACTGGAAAATGGCTCTAAAGAATGGCACGTGACAATTAACAGAGACAGACAGATGGATGGGGCTATCCAATAACCAGGAAGGAATCTGTAAAGTGATGAGTGTCAGACAGTTCATAGCTAGAGTCCTTGAGGGGGAAAAAAATTAAAAAAACCCTGTCTGCAAGAGCTGAAGCAACAGCTAGAAATCAGAGTCGAATGGCAGGCCAGTCCTCCTGAAGCTTGATTAGTGGAGCTCAGCTGCCACGGAGGGTCAAGCAAAAGTAAACTTTCAAATCTAAGTGATGCCAATTTAGCCAAGAAGCTGGAATCATACATCCTGCTTTGAGGTCATGAGTGACACTTGAGAGGCTCAGGGAAGAAATTCTGTTTATATTTTCATCAGTGCCTTCTGATGCCACTTTGTGTGGGCGAATTCACTGTTCAAATGGTACCGAGAGAAGTGGCAGACAACTGCATACACTTGGAAGGAGAATTTAGAAACGTATTTATCCTTTTTTAAGATATTTGTGCTTCATCTCTGTTCAACTGTAGAGTTCTACTGATAAGAGCTTGACAAGTTTTCAGTATAAAAATATTAGGAGCATCTCATCTTGCACTTGGACCTTCAGCTGCTGACATGTTCTGTATGGCCACACCACTGGCCAAAATTGAGATGAAAAGTCCTCAAACAGTATAAAGGAAGACAACTAAGGAAGTTTGGCAAAGAAAGAAAATAGCTGAGCATTCTTGCTGCCATCCCATACTGGATGTATAGTATGAATTAGCCCAGACCGTTTGTCTGGCTTAGGGTGTATGTTAGTTTGTGCCCCGACAAAGTACCACTGACCAGGGGCTCAGACGACAGGCATGCATTGTCCCGGTTCTGGAGGCTGGATGGCAGAGATGGAGGCGGTGGCAGGGTTGGTTCCTTGGAGCGCTAACAAGAAGAACCCGCTCCAATCCTCTCTGGTGGCGTCTGGCACCTCACTGGCCACGTTTGACAGTCTTTGCCCTGTAGGGGCAGTTCTCCTGTCTCTGTCTTCATCTTCACATTGTGTTTTCTGTGGATATCTCTGTGTATAAATTTCCTCTTTTATCAGTTCAGTTCAGTCGCTCAGTCATGTCCAACTCTTTGCGACCCCATGAATCGCAGCATGCCAGGCCTCCCTGTCCATCACCAACTCCCAGAGTTTACCCAAACCCATGTCCATTGAGTCGGTGATGCCATCCAACCATCTCATCCTCTGTCGTCCCCTTCTCCTCCTGCCCCCAATCCTTCCCAGCATTAGGGTCTTTTCCAATGAGTCAACTCTTTGCATGAGGTGGCCAAAGTATTGGAGTTTCAGCTTCAACATCAGACCTTCCAATGAACACCCAGGACTGATCTCCTTTAGGATGGACTGATTGGATCTTCTTGCAGTCCAAGGGACTCTCAAGAGTCTTCTCCAACACCACAGTTCAAAAGCATCAATTCTTCGGTGCTCAGCTTTCTTTATAGTCCAACTCTCACATCCATAATGACCACTGGAAAAACCATAACCTTGACTAGACAGACCTTTGTTGGCAAAGTAATGTCTCTGCTTTTTAATATGCTGTCTGGGTTGGTCATAACTTTCCTTCCAAGGAGTAAGCATCTTTTAATTTCATGGCTGCAATCACAAGCAGCAGTGATTTTGGAGCCCCCCAAAATAAAGTCTGACACTGTTTGCACTGTTTCCCCATTTATTTGCCATGAGTTGATGGGACCAGATGCCATGATCTTAGTTTTCTGAATGTTGAGCTTTAAGCCAACTTTTTCCCTCTCCTCTTTCACCTTCATCAAGAGGCTGTTTAGTTCTTCTTCCCTTTCTGCCATAAGGGTGGTGTCATCTGCATATCTGAGGTTATTGACATTTCTCCCAGCAGTCTTGATTCCAGCTTGTGTTTCTTCCAGCCCAGCATTTCTCATGATGTACTCTGCATATAAGTTAAATAAGCAAGGTGACAATATACAGCCTTGATGTACTCCTTTTCCTATTTGGAACCAGTCTGTTATTCCATGTCCAGTTCTAACTGTTGCTTCCTGACCTGCATACAGGTTTATCAAGAGACAGGTCAGATGGTCTGGTATTCCCATCTCTTTCAGAATTTTCCACAGTTTATTGTGATCCACACAGTCAAAGCCTTTGGCATAGTCAATAAAGCAAAATAGATGTTCTTCTGGAACTCTCTTGCTTTTTTGATGATCCACCGGTTGTTGGCAATTTGATCTCTGGTTCTTCTGCGTTTTCTCAAACCAGCTTGAACATCTGGAAGTTCACGGTTCACTAATTGTTGAAGCCTGGCTTGGAGAATTTTGAGCATTACTTTACTAGCATGTGAGATGAGTGCAACTGTGTGGTATTTGGAGCATTCTTTGGCATTGCCTTTCTTTGGGATTGGAATGAAAACTAACCTTTTCCAGTCCTGTGACCACTGCTGAGTTTTCCAGATTTGCTGGCATATTGAGTGCAGCAGTTTCACAGCATCATCTTTCAGGATTTGAAATAGCTCAACTGGAATTCCATCACCTCCACTAGCTTTGTTCGTAGTGATGCTTTCTAAGGCCCACTTGACTTCACATTCCAGGATGTCTGGCTCTAGGTGAGTGATCACACCATCATGATTATCTGGGTCGTGAAGATCTTTTTTGTACTGTTCTTCCGTGTATTCTTTCCACTTCTTCTTAATATCTTCTGCTTCTGTTAGGTCCATACCATTTCCTTTATCCAGCCCATCTTTGCATGAAATGTTCCTTTGGTATCTCTAATTTTCTTGAAGAGATCTCCAGTCTTTGCCATTCTGTTGTTTTCCTCCATTTCTTCGCATTGATTGCTGAGGAAGGCTTTCTTATCTCTCCTTGCTATTCTTTGGAACTCTGCATTCAGTTGGGAATATCTTTCCTTTTCTCCTTTGCTTTTTGCTTCTCTTCTTTTCACAGCTATTTGTAAGCCCTCCTCAGACAGCCATTTTGCTGTTTTGCATTTCTTTTCCATGGGGATGGTCTTGATCCCTGTCTCCTGTACAGTGTCATGAACCTCTGTCTATAGTTCATCAGGCACTCTGTCTATCAGGTCTAGTCCCTTAAATCTATTTGTCACTTCCACTGTATAATCATAAGGGATTTGATTTAGGTCATACCTGAATGGTCTAGTGGTTTTCCCTATTTTTTTCAATTTAAGTCTGAATTTGGCAATAAGGAGTTCATGATCTGAGCCACAGTCCTCTTTTATAGGGACACAAATAAATCTAGATTAGGGCCTAGAGACCTCATTTTAACTTGTTTACACTTATAAATGATCCCCTATTTCCAAATCAGGTCACATTCTGATAGATTGGGGATTGGGGCTTCAATGTATCTCCTTGGGGGACATAATACAGCATATTATAGGCATAGTAGACCAAGGAATGAGTCAAGTCATACAGTTTATTGTATGTCTTCTAAAATTAACACCACTGCCTAATGTCTTCTAATGAGAAAATTGAGGACAAGAAGATAGAAATACAGTGCTCAGAAGGATCTTTAGAATGGTACCAGATGGGTATTGGCTTCACTGTAAAGGTCACTAAATGTTGCTTACATTTCAGATGAGGTCCTATCAGTTTATGGCTAACACAGGGGGAAAAAGTGGAAACAGTGACAGATTTTATTTTCTTTGGCTCCAAAATCACTGTGGATGGTGACTGCAGTCATGAAATTTAAAAACACTTGTTCCTTGTAAGGAAAGCTATGACAAACCTACACAGAATATTGAAAAGCAGAGACATCACCTTGCTGACAAAGGTCCCTACAGTCATGCATAGATGTGAGAGTCAGATCATAAAGAAGGCTGAGTGCTGAAGAATTAAGGCTTTCAAACTGTGGTGCTGGAGAAGACTCATGAAAGTCCCTTGGACAGCAAGGAGATCAAACCAACCAATCCTAAAGGAAATCAGTCCTGAATATGCATTGGAAGAACTGGTGCTTTAGTGCTAATACTTTGACCACCTGATGCAAAGAGTTGACTCACTGGAAAAGACCCTGATGCTGGGAAAAACTGAAGGCAGGAGGAGAAGGAGGTGGCACATGGTGAGAGGGTTGGATGGCATCACTGACTCAATGCACATGAGTCTGAGCAAACTCTGGGAGATAGTGGAGAACAGCGGATCTGGTGTGGTGCCGTTCGCGAGGTCACAAAGAGTCAGACACAGCTGAGTTCCTGAACAGCATCCCTTCACATTCAGTTCAGTTCAGTTCAGTCGCTCAGTCGTGTCCGACTCTTTGCGACCCCATGAATTGCAGCATGCCACGCCTTCCTTCACATTAATTCTTCTGAATTATTGGGTCACATGGTCGCTTTGAGCCTGTAATAAAAACTTAGACCTGCTCCTCAGAAACTAGTTGTCACAGAAAACCGGTTTTGTACAATTGTCAAGAACATTTTTAAACTTTATCTCTAATAATCTTTCCTCTAGAGGTTCTCTTTTGTCAGATAATCTTAGGTATGTTTGTGTGCTTGCCAAGTCACTTCAGTCGTGTCCGACTCTTTGCAGCACTTTGGACTGTAGCCCGCCAGGCTCCTCTGTCCATGGGATTTCCTTGGCAACAATACTGAAGTGGGTTCTCATGCCTTCCTCCAGAGGATCTTCTAAACCCAGGGATCAAACCCACATCTCTTAAGTCTCCTGCATTAGCAGGCAGGTTCTTTACCACTAGCACCATCTGGGAAGCCCTAGGTATGTTTAGGTGCCATATAAAACTGTTTAAAATTCTCTAAATTAACAAGGATATGATGCTGCCTTTAAGCTGGGGGAAAAAAAGCATATTCACTTAGAGTGAAAATTTCCCCACTTCTAGATTTTTTTTTTTCCTGTCCTGGAAGCAGCAGCAGGAAAGGAAGGAGATTTTTTCCAGCAACTTTTTTTTGCCATCCTTTGTTACCTCCTTCAACTTTCTGCTTAACAATCATGCAGGCAGCGTATGGTTTTGGCTTAAAGCCCTGTAGAAATCTTCATCTATAGTTACTAGATGATAGGAAAGTGTCTAAAATCACATCAATCAAAAAGAGAACTTTCTACTTTGCATCGTATAGTGGATTTATTTTGTCCAAAGTCCACTGGCATTTAAATGAGATTTACATTATCCAAGTGTATGACAGTATATTAATACAAACACATAATGCATTTGAAAGCCTCAAAGAACACCATTCAAGTCACTCAGACACATGAGGGCTTGCATCTGCAATTTTATTAAAATTTAGCAGTGCTGGCTGCTATCCTCTGGCTTGGAGCGTGGGCCCCGTCCTGCTGCGAGAGTTCTCTGCCTGGTCCTCGGCAGGGGCTTAGCTGCACTGGCCGCCTGGAGTTCCCAATCTAGGGCCTCTTGAAAGCTACCTGCTGAGTCACACTCCCTCCAAGCCCCAGTGTGTCAATATGCCTTCAGGAAGTTGGCTGCATCGCGGCTTCCGTTTCTGTCATTGTGACAATACCTGTTAAACAGGGTTCAGAGCAAGGCTTTTCTCTTTCCAGTGTCCCCCTCTCTCCAAACTGCCTCTTCCAATTAGTACAAAGAAGTTGAAAACCCCATCCCCTGAAGTCACCTGTGGCCTCCCTTTCTTTTGAATTAATTTCTCACACCATCAAGAGTTCTAGTAAGCTCCTGGGCTCTTTTTGAATGGAAATTAGACAAAATGTATGTGGATTCTTTTTTGAGTCTGGCGCTAGGGCTGAGTGGTGGATGTAAAATTCCCTGATTACAGTTCCATCCTCATCTCATATCTTTTCATAACACAATCTCCGACACTTGTTAATTCAGAACACTAACATCATTTTGCTGGTAAAACATATGCTCGGAGCACAGAATTTGGATGAAGATGCCTTAGGTAATACTTTTAAACCTATCAGAGATTAAATTTAAATATAGGTATTGGCAAGATGGCAGTTATCGTTTGAACTTAGGGAGAATAATTTGGAGGCTAATTTGAGACGGAAAATAATTGCTCTAAACAATCACATTGAAACAAGTGGCTTCAATGTGTAGTTCCCGTTCTTCAGTGTATTGATGAAAACCTTTATAATTGAACATCCTGACTCTTCATTTTCATTCTCCAACCTAACAGTTGATGCTTCCTAGGAGAGCCATGTGTGTCCTATATTCTGTATTCTGCCTTTTGAGAGGCTGAATGTAACCTGGGCAGTGGCCAGACCATCCATGAAAACAGGACATGGACCACGGCTTCTGCAGAAAGGAGCCCAGAGCAGCCAGACCTTGGTCACGAACTGCCAGCCTCTCTACTTTTTGTTACTACTTTGAACACAGGATCAACCAAACAAGGCTAACTATGCTTTCCAAACTAACCACACAGGATTATTTTACATATGCCCTCCTTTTATTTTAACCTTTTATTTATTTTTCCTGGAGTACTACTTTCCCATAATCCAAAACGTGGAGTGAAATGAGAACCAGCTTCCTTGTCTTATTGCTGATCTCTTTCAGACCACAGATTTTACTAAAATATGTTGTAGACAATCTTTGGATGTTTAAGGTGCATATATTGTTTTGTACGTCCATTACCTAGGCTATAATTGTAAGAGATTTTCTTGGTTTCCCATTTGTGTGTCTTTCATCTTTTTTTTAACATTTTTTTATTGAAGTATAGTTGATTTACAATGTTGTGCTAATTTCTGCTGTACAGTAAAGTGATTCAGTTATACATATGTACATTCTTCTTATAACATTCTTTTCGATTATGGTTTATCATAGGATATTGGATATAGCTCTCTGTGTTATACAGTAGAACCTTGTTGTTTACCCTTCCTGTATATAATTGCTTACATCTGCTAACCCCAACCCCAATCCATCCCTCCCCAAACCTCACCCTTGGACACCATAATTCTGTTTTCTCTTCTATGATTCTGTTTCATAGATAGGTTCATGTAGATTCCACATGTAAGTAATATCATATGGTATTTGTTTTTCTCTTTCTGACTTTCTTCACCTAGTATGAAGTCTCTAGTTGAATCCATGTTGCTGCAAATGGCATTATTTCATTCTTTTTGAGAGCTGAGTAAAATCCCATTGTATATATGTACCACATCTTTATGCATGCCTCTGTTGATGGATATTTAGTTAGTTTGCATGTCATGACTTCTGTGAATAGTGCTACTATGAACATGTTCATTCTTTAAGTCGTGTCTGACTTTTTGCAACCCCATGGACTGCAGCATGCCATGCTTCCCTGTCCTCCCCCATCTCCTGGAGTTTGCTCATGTCCATTGAATCGGTGATGCCATCCAACCATCTCATCCTCTATCTCCCCCTTCTCCTCTTGCCCATAAGGTTTCCCATCATCAGTGTCTTTTGCAATGAGTCAGCTCTTTGCAGCAGGTGGCCAAATTATTGGAGCTTCAGCAACAGTCCTTCCAATGAATATTCAGGACTGATTTCCTTTAGAATGGACTAGTTGGATCTCCTTGCTGTCCAAGGGACTCTCAAGAGTCTTTTCCAACACTGGAGTTCAAAAGCATCAATTCTTCGATACTCAGCTTTCTTTATAGTCCAACTCTCACATCCAAGCACGACTACTGGAAAAACCATAGCTTTGATTAGAGGGGCCTTTGCTGGCAGAGTAATGTCTCTGCTTTTTAATACACTGTCTAGGTTTTTCATGGGAGAAGGCAATAGCACCCCACTCCAGTACTCTTGCCTGGAAAATCCCATGGACAGAGGAGCCTGGTGGGTTGCAGTCCATGGGGTTGCTAAGAGTCGGACACGACTGAGCGACTTCACTTTAACTTTTCCCTTTCATGCACTGGAGAAGGAAATGGCAACCCACTCCAGTATTCTTGCCTGGAGAATCCTAGGGATGGCGGAG
Source organism: Okapia johnstoni (assembly GCA_024291935.2). Taxonomy (NCBI): domain Eukaryota; kingdom Metazoa; phylum Chordata; class Mammalia; order Artiodactyla; family Giraffidae; genus Okapia; species Okapia johnstoni. The sequence goes on from CM044327.1 coordinate 6,376,950, forward strand.
CCTGGTGGGCTGCCGTCTATAGGGTCGCACAGAGTCGGACACTACTGAAGCGACTTAGCAGCAGCAACAGCAGCAGGTTTTTCATAGCTTGTCTTCCAAGGAACAAATGTCTTTTAATTTATGGCTGCAGTCACCATCTTCAGTGATTTTGGAGCCCAAGAAAATAAAGTCTGTCACTGTTTCCATTGTTTCCCCATCTATTTGCCATGAAGTGATGGGACTGGATGCCATGATCTTAGTTTTTTGAATGTTGAGTTTTGAGTCAGAGTTTTCTCTCTCCTCTTTCACCTTTATCAAGAGGCTTTTTAGTTCCTCTTCACTTTCTACCATTAAAGTGGTATCATCTGTACATCTGAGGTTGTTGATGTTTCTCCTGGCAATTTTGATTTCCAGTTTATGCTTCATCCAGCCTGGCATTTCACATGATGTACTCTGCATGTAAGTTAGATAAGCAAGATGACAATATACAGCCTTGACGTACCCCTTTCCCAATTTTGAACCAGTCCATTGTTCCATGTCCAGTTCTAACTGCTGCTGCTTGTCCTACATACAGGTTTCTCAGGAGGCAGTTTGTTGTTATCTGTACAGTTAAAGCATTCAACATAGTCAATGAAGCAGAAGTAGATGGGTTTTTTTGGAATTTCCTCGCTTTTTCTATAATTCAGCTTATGTTGGCAGTTTGATCTCTGATTCCTCTACCTTTCCTAAATCCATCCCTATGAACATTGAATTACAGTTCTGTCTGGGTAGATGTCCTCATCTTCTTACAGCTTGAAGAACATGATTTCCCATCACACAGCTAGCTCACTGGATCTCGGTTTTACTTGTTTGATTAAATCTCCTTACTGGTGTGTCATCATACCATCTCACATTTTTTGATTTTGCCTGATTTTCATGTATGTACTTTTCCATAATGTGCTGAAGCAGTGTTCTATATCCTTGACTGCATTTCTCCTCCATGCAATACTTTGAGTATCTTTGAACAGCGCTTCTCAACCTGTCATGTTAGTATGATCCACTCCTGGGTCTTGTTAAAATGAATACTCTGATTCAGTAGATCTGAATTATGTTTATGTTCTGAATTTCTCATGGCTGCCACAGAACACATTTTGGGTGACAAAATTGAAATTACATTTCCAAACCTGGTAGATTATTAAAATCGCCAGAGGATATGAATACACATGACATATAGCTATAGACACATACATATACACACACACATAGATGTGTATATGAACTTATTGGCCCCAATCCAGGCATAATGGGTCAGTCCTGGACTAGTCTTATAATTATTCCTCTAGGAATAATCTAACCCTCAGTACCTCTTAGAGGCCCCATCTTCTAGTGTCATTGCATTGGGAGCTAGGGCTTCAACAAACAAATCTTGGAGGGAGCCAGTTCAGTATGGAGTAATTGGTGTCCACCACTGAATGACAGCATCTCTAAGGCCATCACACAATCAGTGGAGCAGATGGGTCTGGAACAGAGGTTCTGGTTACTTTACGTGGAGACTATCTGAAGTACCCCATTCGTGACTCACTCCGTGTGTACCCTCACCTGGGAGAGAAGTTCAAGGCTCCCTGGAGGTCAGCTATGACTCAGACCCTCCTTCCCATTGTGTGGTGTCCAACACTGGAGTTACCCACTTCCCCCTCCTCCTGGAGGCCTTCAGCAGTGGAGCTACTCGTCCCTCTATATCTGCATCTCTGAAGGCTGCTTTCTTGTCAGCCTACCTGCCCATGAGGGTCACCTTTACAACCTTCTCAAATCGGGTCCATTTTTGTTTGCATCTCGCATACCTGGAGCTCAGCATGTGAGTGTCAGGACTCACCTCCCTGATCCCGGTCACTGCTTCCAGATCAGGGCTCCAAGCACTTCCATAAACAGAGACAAAACCCCCAAAACTGCTGTGTGCTCTCTGGCTCAGTCATGTCTGACTCGTCTCGATCCCATGGACCATAGCCTACCAGGCTTCTCTGTCCCTGGAACTTTCCAGGCAAGAATACTGTAGTGGGTTGCCATTTCTTACTTAAATCCTACTTACTGGAGGGTTATGCTGAGAGACTTCTCTGGTGGCTCAGTCGGTAAAAGTGTCTGCCTACAATGCTGGAGACCTGGGTTCGATCCCTGGGTTGGGAAGATCCCCTGGAGAAGGGAACGGCTACCCACTCAAGTACTCTTGCCTGGAAAATCCCATGGATGGAGAAGACTGGTAGGCTCCAGTCCATGGGTCACAAAGAATCAGACACGACTGAGCGACTTCACCAAGTGTAACCAACTAACGATGCTGTCATAACTAACTCACTTGTTCCTGGAGTTCTGATCTCCTGGTCATTCCCCAGCACTGAAATGAGTCTTAATCCTTGGTAAGAGCAATATGCATGTGAACAAACTACCCTAGAGTGTGGGCTTTTGGTTTTTCTAACTTTGTATCCAGAGAACTTTTTCTGTGTCCAGCCTAAGTTCTCATTCCTATGATAAACACCCCCACTTTCATTTCCTTTGTATGAAGCCAAGTAACTGACTCAGATAGTCACTAACTGCCTGGCAAATTTAGTGTGGTAAAATGCGTGGTCAGGTCCTCTTCCTTGAGGACTAGTGACTGTTGAGAATGTGTGTGTGATGGGTGATACCTGCTTTGCTCTATAAAAGGAAGATCTCTTGCTGTGTCAGAAGTCTCTTCGTGGATTGCCTGTGATGCCCTTCACATTCTGATTTAATCCTTATTCAGTAATTATTTTCCTCCTCTTCTACTTTGGAGAGGTTTTCTGTGCTGAGAGCATATTTTATTTTTAAATGTATTTTCCCAAACGTCTCATCCATGTTCTTAGTGTGTGATAGTTCCCAAGTTTTATCTCTGGCCAAGACCTCTTCTACAAGTCACAAATTCTCTGAATTTCCACATACGTATCTCATAGGTATTTCAACTTCAAAAAACTCATTAGTATCTCCTTCTAAACCTTGTCCTCACTGAGTCTGTCTTTTCAATATGTTGTGTAACTATCTAATAGCTCCTGCTAAAAATATATTGTTCTATATTCTTTTCTTATTCATATGCCAACCTTTTTTTTTCCCAACCTTTTTATATCCAGAAAACCTCTTGATGCTATTTCCAGTCAAGACCAGTGTGATTCTAATACAAACCTTGATTCTGTCCTTTTTTCAGAATGTTAGTATTTTAAGATGCCATAATTTTTCAGGAGTACTGTCATAATAAATAAACTATGACATTGTGGTGTTTTGTAGATATTTCCATATTGCCAAGCTCATCTTTCTTGGTCCATTTTTTGCCCTTCACTTAGCCATTCTTCACATCATAACAAGATTGATGTTCTCAAAGGAAAGCACTCATTTCCTTCTTCTTAACACTGTAGTCTACTTGTAGAAAGATTTGCTGTTTTTATTTTTGCTAAGCTTCTATTTGCATGTTAGTCATTTGCTTGTAACAAAAATATTTATTAAGGAAACACTGGGCACCAAAAAGGGGACTAATTTTAACTCTGAATGCAAATTGATAAACACAACACTAAGACATATAATTAATTTTCTTTGTGAAGTTATTTTGATAAAATTAGAATTGATTTACCTCCTACATTTTCAAGTGTAATCCCATAATGAAAGGCAATGCATTACATACAATGCCGACTTGTTTATTAGCCATTAATCATCGCTGTGGCAGCTATGGCCAGAAGGATGCCCTGGACTAGGTACCACTTACTGGGTAATTAAATGTTCTTCTGTCACTAAACATCACAATAGTTCTTTTTCCCCTAATGAAAATAATTATTTTTTCATGGTGAGTAGTCTACTGCTAAACATTCTGTGATAGTCCCCATAGATGGATCTAGTACAAACCTAGAAGTTCCATTCATAAGCATGAACTAGCCCACGAGCAGAATTTTAAGAATTCAGATTTGTTGAGTGCCAAGGTCCAAGAGGTTATATATACATTGCTATGTTGCTGATAAGGTTAAAGGTTTTTTTTTTTTATGTTAAATGAAAGTTAAAATATTGGAAGAAAGACAACATGAAATGGTAAATAACACTGCCTTTGAAAATATCTCATCAGTGTATTGGATCACAGCACCTGTAGCATCTGGGAGGTTTCAGGTACCACTTCAGGCATCTCCAAAACTTGGAGTACATCAGGGAACAGAATGTGACTTGTGAATCTTCCATATCTTATGTTTAGGCAAAGGGAGATAGACAATAAAAATAAGCATAATAATTAAATTATAGTGTTATGAAGATGTGAATACTGAAGTAGTGAGCTAGATAGAAAATGTGTGAGATGGGGGTGCCAGGGAGTGGGTGAGAGCAAAATTAAGCAAGGTGTTCAAGACCTGCAAGATTTGGGGAAAGAGTTGAATAGAGAACTTGAACCAATAAAATATCTTGGGAAGAGTACCTACATAGAGGAACCAGCTGAACAATGGCCCCACATGGGAGTCTTGTAAGTATGTTTGAGTGTTGTATGGGGTCTTCTTTGTCTGAAGTGGGGTAAGCTGCAGGGAGGGTATCAGGAGGGGTTGGAGAGAATGGAGGTAGGGGGCCAGATTACTCATGGGCTTATCAGTCATTAAGCCTCTGTAAAGACTTGGCCTTTCATTCTGAGTAGAATAGGGACCCTCTACTGGGTATGGAGCAGAGGAGCCTGTGCTCTGTCTTGGATTAAAATAATGGCTTCAGCTACACTGCTGACTAAGGATGAAGGAAGAAGTGAATCAATATACTGGAGGTTACTGCAATGATACTAATGATCAGTGATGTGGAGGAGGTGCAGAGTATCAGTAGTGGGTGTGGTGACCTTAGAGATGGCCCTCCATATCCGTAAGTTCCACACCCATGGAGTTTCAAAATCCTTTCCCAAGAAACAGGCAGGTTTCTGGTTGCTAAAAGACATTAAATAGAATGTTTGTTTCTGTCAATTGCTTTCTGAATGGGAGAGGTGTCCAGCTTGCTAACAGTATGCTTCGTATTTGGATTAAAATCTGCCTACCTCTTTTTTTCAATGCTATGTGTGACCTTGAAAAATAATATACCTTTGAATTTAATTGACTTCATCCAAACAATGGTTTATATCCTTTTATCTATGATTGCAAATAACAAATTTAAACTCTTGACAAATAAGTACTGCTTAAATTGTGGCTATTATTTCTTAGAGAAAATTAATTGTTCCACCTCTTCATTTTGTCTCTTTTGAAAATAACAAAAAATCACATGCATGCCCTAAACAATGAGATCTAAAAAACTAAAATGCGTAATTTATTTGTATAGCAAAATAATTTTGAATAGGTAGTATTCAATACATGCACACTGTATAAAAGACAATGGTTCAAAAATTTGCCCTATGAAAGTCTCTGCTTTCTAGCCTCCTGATCCCCCTCCAAAAATTTAATCAACATTTTGCTGTCTAAATAACAAGGTTCTCTGCCTTACAAAAATGATAGCTTGAAAAATACACTCTTGTGCATCTTCAGAAGGCTGCTGCATTGAAGACATCAGCGGAGGTCTTTCTTAAAACTGTACTGATGATCAACCTCTTCTTTTGTTCAATCTTGCTTCTATCTGCCCCTTAAGAGGTTGTTTCTGAAAGAGCAGCCTAATAATTTACCAGTGTGCCCACATTTATGTCGCAGACTCTCTCTTCTGGGAAAATGACCTCTGGCAGTACCTTACATATTGAGATGAAAGGTCATTGTGTTTTATATTTCCATGTAGTTGACCTTAATCAATATTGGGCTAAAAAAGTTCTCAGCGCAGACTTAAGGGGAAAATGACTTGATGTATATACTAAATGTAAAGACTTTAAAAATGTTAAACACTTAAAAATATTTTAGGACCTTTGTCACTAAAATAATCTGAACCAACCTGGAACATACGCACATAAGAAAGAGCTATGACCTTGAGCTTGTGGAACTACTTAGAGATGGAGAGCATAGTTAGCTGCATGTATTAAACCCAGTGCGCTGAGTTCTTGCTCAGGCTGCAAAGGGAGAAGGAAGTGAATACTTAGATATCTAAAGTGGACACTCAAACCATTAGCGAGAGGAAAGAAATCACTAACTCAATTTTCAAAGACTGTCTTTAGGACCTTACCTGCCAAGAACATGATGAAAGTCATGCTTTGGTCTTGAAAAAGGCTCTCCTTCTCAATATTAGTCCTTACAAGTCTATTATTTGTGGGGCTGAATCACATCCTTTGGACATACTTATTCTACAATACCGTCCCACATTGCAGGCAGATTCTTTACTGTCTGAGCCACCAGGGAAGCCCATGAAAGTCATATAATACATTACAATAGGGGATTCAGAATTATCTCAGTAGTGAAAGACCTATTAAATTTTGCTTTGCAGCATTAAGTCAGATATTTAACAATATTTCAGTTTATGGACTCCATTCATATTATAGTACATCTAGTTGAAAAACAATCATATTATTCAGAAGTTCCTATCTTAAACTTTGTCACCATTGCATTCTAAAGAAATGGACTTTTAAAACATTTTTCTATTTTGAAAAAATAAGGTCTTTTCTACATCGCTTGCCATTCTTGAGAGGCACTAATCATTGTGAGATGTGCTTGGTCACTCAGTCGTGTCCAACCCTTAGCAAGCCTATGGACTGTAGCCTTCCAGGCTCTTCTGTCCATGGGATTCTCTACGCAAGAACACTGGAGTGGGTTGCCAAGTGCTGTCTTGGGGGATCTTCCTGATCCAGGGATTGAAGCCGTGCATGTCTTGAGTCTCCTGTATTGGCAGGTAGCTTCTTCACCATCTGCACTAACTGGGAAACCCTAATCATTAAGTAACATCAAAATGCCAAACAAGCAAAAAAGAATGAAGGCAACATAGAGCCCAAAGGGATTATCCTTTCATATTAATACAGCATTTATCCAATAATAAGTAGCTTAAAGGAGAGCTTTTCCTCAGAAGTGCATGATGAATTAAAAATATGAAGTTAAACTGTTAATTTATAAATGTACATCTGAAGGTCATCTGATACAATGCTCGATCCAGCAAAAGAGTAGATTTCTGGTCATTAAAAGGAAAGCTAGGATTGGATGTAGGCTTTTCTACTTAACAATGACACTGTGTGCAATTCACACAGCTTTCTGAGCAGAAGTATCTTGGTAAGAATGAAAGATAATGTTAATACAGCACCTGACACTATAAGCTATGAAAATTATATGTGTGCTTAGTTGCTCAGTCGTGTCTGACTCTGCAATCTCATGGACTGTAGCCTGCCAAGCTTCTCTGTGGGAGTGAGAGTGGGTTGCCATGCCCTTCTCCAGGGAATCTTCCGATGCAGGGATCGAAACCAGGTTTCCCACATTGCAGGCAGATTCTTTACTGTCTGAGCCACCAGGGAAGCCCATGAAAGTCATATAATACATTACAATAGGGGATTCAGAATTATCTCAGTAGTGAAAGACCTATTAGATTTTGCTTTGCAGCATTAAGTCAGATATTTAACAATATTTCAGTTTATGGACTCCATTCATATTATAGTACATCTAGTTGAAAAACAATCATATTATTCAGAAGTTCCTATTCCTTATCCATGGATGATCAAAGGATGGTAGCTGTGGTTACTTTAGAAGTGACAGTTGTGATTCTCAATCAGGGTAAGTTTTTTTAAATGGATGAAACCCAGGATGGTCTATATCAGTGAAGAATGCTGGGTGGAATTCCATTAACCCAGACTCTTGTCACTAAACCTGAAAAGCAGTTTCTGAGATTCATCCCTTTGGGTCCTTCCTCATAAATCCCTCCAACTACAGAGGCAGCACCAAAGTTGGTGGCTGTGAAACTGTCACACCACCAGAGCTGAAGACTAGTTAAGAGTCGCCCTTTGGGAAAGGACCCCAGGAACAGACTGGAGAAAACACAGTGCTGGAGTAAAGAGTAGCCAGAAGAGCCTAGGAGGCAGGGGGGTAACCAAGAGAAGTGTGGTCCAGTTCATAATTTGCTACTAGTAAATTCCACAATTGCAACAAAAAATAAGTCTTTGGGGATATTTTGGAAAAAAAAATTATGAATTGTCTCTATTTCAAAGTGTCATTAATACTGGCACTACGGGCATGTCTCACTTTTTCCTTTGTGCTTTGTTGAAACCTTACTGTTTTAAGAAATGATATATATATATTTTTTAGCCTATTGATATGATGGATTGCATTCGTTGATTTTTTAGTGTTAAAGCAGCCTTGCATACCTGGTATAAATCTCAGCTGATCATTGTGTATAATTCTTTTTACATATTGTTGGATTCAGTTTGCTAATGCTTTAAGGATATTTTTCATCTATGTCCTTGAGAGATACTGGTGTGTAGTTTTTGTTTTGTTTTGTTTTTTTCCTTGTGATGTCTTTGTCTGATTACGGTACTGGGATTTTGCTGGCCTCATAGAATGAGTTGGATATATTCTTTTTACTTCTCTCATCTGAAAGAGTGTTTAGAGTATTAGTATAATTTCTTCTTTTGCTAGAATTCACCACTGAATGCAACTAGACCAGGTACTTTCTGTTTTGAAAAATTATTAATTTTTGATTCAATTTATTTTATAGATATTTTAATTGTATGCTTCTTCTTGTGTGAGTTTTGTCAGATAATGTCTTTCAACAGATTGGTCCATTTCATCTAAGTTTTCAAATTAGTGGACATGAGGATATTTATAATGAGCCTTTATTATTCTTTCAGTTTCCATGAGATAAGCAAGTAATGTCTATATTTCATTTAGGACATTACTGATTTGCATTCTCTTTGGCTAGATGGTTGTCAAATTTATTGACCATTTTTAAAGAAGAAGGCTTTTGTTTCATTGGTGTTTCTCTATTGATTGTATGTTTAATTTTAGTAATTTCTGATCTAATGGATCCTTTCTGTCTGCTTATTTTAGAATTTGTTCTTTTCCTAGTTTTCTAGGGTGAATGCTTAGATGATTGATTTTAGATGTTTGTTCTTTAATATGTGGAATTAGTGCTATAAATTTCCCTCTAAGTGCTGTTTTTGCTGTATCCCATTATTTTTGATAAGTTGTCATTTTACTTAAATTCAAAATGTTTTAAAATTTCTAATGACATTTCTTCCTTGACTCATGTGTTACTTAAAAATGGATTGTTTAATCTGGATATGTCTTGGAATTTCCAAGCTATCTTTCTGGTCCAGATTTTCAGGTGAGTCTCATGATCTGTGGAGAAGGAAATGGCAACCCACTCCAGTATTCTTGTCCGGAGAATCCCATGGACAGAGGAGCCTGGCAAGGCCATGGTCCATAGGGTCGCAGAGAGTCGGACACGACTGAAGCAAATAAGCACGCATGCATTACGATCTGAGAATGGACCTTGTATGATTTATGTCCTTCTAAATTTGTTAAGATGTGATTTCTGATCTGGAATGTGGTCTGTCTTGGTAAATTTTCCACATGAGCTTGAAGTATGTGTATTCTTTTGTCGAATAATGCAGTTGATAAATGCCAACTATATCCAGTTGATTGATGGTGCTCTTGAGTACAGCTGCGTGCTTCTGCCAGCTGTATGACAGAGAATTGTTGACGTCTAATAATGGGTTCATCTATTTCTCCTTAGAGTTCCATCAGTTTTTGCCCTAGGTATTTTGAACCTCTGTATTTAAGAACATGCACTTTAAGGGTTATGTCTTTTTTGAGACTTGATCCTTTTATCATGTTGTAATGCCCCTCTTTATCCCTGATAACTTTCTTCTGACATCTACTCCTCCAGAAATGAGTATAACTACTCTTGTTTTCTTTCTTTTGATTAGTATTAGTAAGAAATGATATTTAGGAAAACTTATGTATGTACTCGAAACATATTTTCTTCAACTCATATAATATTCATTGAGACGTTTACATGAAGATCACTAGTTTTATAGCTCTCCTGCATATTAAAGAATAACATCCTGGGAAGTTATAAGAGTTAAGTCAGGGGAAGCTGGTAGAAAACTGGCTGATGGATGACACTTGACTCATAAATGTAAATAGAGTGATAATTCTTGACTTTGATACAAACTTCTGGCTCAAAATAACCTAAAGCTTTAACTTGAAATTGGCTGGCCAGAGTAGAAGAACCCGGGGAAGTGTCAGTCAGAATCATAGTCTAAAAGGAAGCAAAGATAGTTGAACAGGTGCCCAGAATCTTTTAAAATTAATCAGCCAGATACACAGAAGTTACCTTAGGATGGAATCCGGTGGGTGGAAGTTCAGATCATTAAACTCCATTTTACGGGGAAAGGAAACTAGTATTAGATTATGCAATGTCTGCAGAAAATGCAGGTGAATCACCCATTCTATTGCAGAATGTATGTTAATATATTTTAAAATTATTGTTCATACTTTGAGTTACTTCACCTGATTTTCTCGGCAGATAAGTTTGAATTAATTTTATATAAGATAAAAGAGTGTAGGAATTAGCTGGAGATTTTCTTAGGGGTGATGATTTGAACAATGTAATATTTCTGGTTGTCCTTTGCCTATATACTCAAACATTATAAAACTGTGTTGGTTATCTTCCTACCAGAATTTGAATTGGTCTCTGTAGAGAACCACTGTCTCTGTAAAGTACTGTTTCCTCTAGTGTGAAAGCAGTTTTGAAAAGCTTGAAAGTAGAGTCTGTGTTCCTTTTTTGGTTTATTTTAGTAGTGTAATCATTGGCAGAGTTTAAGAAGTAAATGCTATCAATTCAAATCTCAAAAATAAAAATATTTTCATATGTACAAGTTTCAGAATACATTACTTAGTGTATATAGTTCTTCCATGCTAACATGCACTGTTCATTAATAAAACAGTCATTCTTCATTATAGACAAAGCAAATGTTCCATACATCACCCTAGAGAAAGATCATTTAGAAATAAACAAGCAATGCCTTAAGGAGATGTGTAATTTAGCAAAAATAGCCACCCAAGCCTGGTTATCTTTTGGGGAAAGGAAATATGAGATAAACAACCATCCTGAAGGGAGTTGATTTGAAAATAAATTAAACATTTTCCCATGAGAGGCACAGCGGAGAGAGAGAGTATTCCTGAATAGCACCCAGCAGTCAGTCAAGACAAGACAAGCACCCAAGTGACATTGAAACAAATGTGTTTTCTTTTTCAATAGTTGATTTGTAAGTTTTTAAAATTACAGTCCATTAGAAATCTCACTGGTCTTTTGTTACTGATTTAGACGCTTTCTTATATTTTAAACATTTTATAATTTATTTGCATTTGCTTTCCAGATATTTTTGTAAATCTTATTTTGAATCATTGCTTTGTACTTCATTTTTATTAGCATTATTTCTTTCTTGAATGTTAAGGTAAATTTCTCTTCTTTAAAGTTTTGTCATTTCAATTAAATTCCCTACAATATATCCCCTGATTTAACCTTACCATGACCCTGTTTCCACATTTAAAAAAAAAAATCAAAAAACCCTGCAAATCATATTAAAACTTTATTTTGCATTTTTAAATCTTATTTTGAAACATTTCATCTGAGATTCAAATAGACCAGCATACAGTTTGTGGTTCACTAAAATACTATAGTCAGTGTAAAACATTTGGAGGCATCCTTGTTGTCTTTCCTTGTCATCTCAACTTCAGATTTTCTGCAAGTTTATCAGAAAGCCAAGCACATCAATGAACTCATATTATAACAGTGAAAAGACATTCATTTTTCCTCGGGAGTCAGCAACTCCATATAAGTTATATCAGTTAGTCTTGCTCATTTCAGTGCTCCTATTTAAAGAATTAACTAAATTATCAGTTTTGGTAATCCATCGCTGTCTGTGTGAGATTCTTTCCTTGCATTTAGTATACCACTAGTTTATAGCTTTTTATTTTGTGCTTCCAATACCGAAATGAAGGCTAGGACAGACGTATCTACGAGGAATTGAGGCTCAGGACCTCTGTTCTCAGCCATTTTTGTGGCTCTGATCCTCTTGCCTGATCTTTCTTCATGACAGCAGGATTGTAAGAACATCAATCAAACAAAAGCAAGAATTGGGGGAATAATAGGATAATAATAGGAAAATCCCAGACCAGCGGGCAGAAATACCGAGTTGCATAGAATTTAGAAGTGAGCCTCCTGGGTCATAGAAGGGAAGAGCAGATCAGGCTGTGGGAGTTAGGGGAGTGGGTCTGAACATGCAGTAATAATCAAATGTGGTTTATAAATAAAAGATTTCCTTAAAACTTTGATAAAGGTTCTTCCTGTTACTTTATTGCATTAAACATGTATTTTTGTCTCTTGAGTGATTTGACTGAACAAAACTAGATTAGCATCCTGTTGTGAAATGAGGATACCACGTCCATTCCCTCTGCTTCCCAGGGTTGCTTTGCACATCAGAAAAGTCAGTTTTTCTCAACATTATGCAGGATCACTCTGCCAACCTTGTATCTGGGGTGAAGCATGGAGGGTGGGTTATTTCACATGCCCTTGTCAGTCTAGAGATTTAGGCCCTCCTAGGAACTTTGTTCAGTGTTGCATGAAATCATAAACAGTGTATTCATTAGTGAAAGGAAAGAGAAAACACCGTGACCCTTAAATAGATACATCATATCCTTGACTCTGTGCAGAAAAAGGAGTAGAAACAAGACTAAAAGAAGACAGGTAAGGAGGCATCAGTATTATGCACAGGGGGAATCACAGCAGTAAAGATTCAGGATAAAAGAAGTAGATTAAGGCATTGTAGTATCCAAGTTGTAAACCAAACACTTTGGGTTTACACTGGAAGCAGTGACTGGCAGAGGAGCATCGAAGGAAGGGGGTACTTCCTTTTCCATATGAGTTGAGCATGGATTATTGAAAAGAAGATAGTAGTCTGTAATTAGCATGCACTTTTTATATCCTGAGTTTTTCTAATTTGAACATGAGTTTGTTCTTACAGTTAGTTGATGAAAGACGGTGAGAAAGAACATAATCAGTACAATAAACTCTAACAAATTTATAGACTGCCTCATAATACCTGGAAGAGGTCCAGTGATGGTATAAATCTGTGCATTTGTGAAGATGGGCAATATGAGGCTGGTTACATTTTTAAATATTATGTACACAGCATAATAGAGGACCAGGGATTGCTGGTAAAGCTGTCCAGAGAAACTAGTGATAATTTCCATAATAATCTATAGAAAATAGATGCATTTATTTGTTGATGCTCATTATCTGTGACAGATCAATGGATACACTTTTAAAACCAAAGAAACACAACATGACTCAGTTGACTTTGGAACTCTTTCTCTGGCTTCATGCTGATTTCCTGGACTCCAAAAGCCTAGGAAAAGAGAGCTGCACTTTATCTGCCTCTTAGGGTGGTTATTAGTATTAGAAAAATTGTTTAACTGCCAAGAAAGAATTTGGGGTCTTTTTGAACTTGTGCTGTTACGCTTTTGTTAGAGTACCAGTGAAATCATTAAGGGAACTCTCTTCTAATGAGAGGATGTTTCTGTTTTCAGAATAATTATATGCAAATTCATAGGTCTTAGGTGGTGTCTGCTTATATTTGTCTTGACAGAAAACAAAATTTCCTGCCTTCCAAATGTTGTACGTTTCCTTATAAACCTGCGACTTTTCTTGTTTTTGTACACAGAGAGTTGTAGCTGACCAAAATATCACTCTTGGATGTTCATTTTCAATTACTGAGATGGGTTATTTCTGGGAGAAATGCTCTACTATGAAGTTTTATTTCTCAGTTTCATAGCATTAGTCCTGGTCAACAGAGAGTTTGTGGACACACCATTAGAAGCAAGATTAGGATTTTATGAGATGAGAATTTACAGCTCACATCTCAGATCCTCATTTCAGCTCTAGGCATGTGTTAATTCTTAGTGGGGCTCAAATACAACCATCTTGTATGACCACAAAGCATCAGACAGCTGGAGGCCAAGGATCTAGCAAATGTTGAAAATACTTATTAATATTTACTGAAATGGTTTAATTTTTTATAACATTGGAAATGTAAAATTTGGAGCAATTATTATTATGCAGTGATCTGCTCTTATTCTAAGAATGAAAATAGAAGTTATGATTTCTTTAAAAATGAGAATATTCTTATACCCTTCAATATGGAAAGAGTCACATCATCCTCTGTTTCTTGTTACGTGAGCAGGAAGCTTATAAGACTTCATATCTATGAGACTCTTATCTATAAGATGGAGTTTATAGTATCTGATCTTTATGGTCCCATGTAGGTCTAAAATTCTGAGATTCTCTCAAATTACATGACTTCTTTCTTTTCAAGACCCAGGAACCAATTTATAATTAAAAATAGATCAAGTCATTTAAATGAGTATCATGTTTCACAACATTTTCCAGTATTAGGAATACTGACCCTGGTGCTGAAAGAATAATCGACACTTTAAAAATTCTAATCAAAAGTATGTATTCAGTAGCCATAAAGTACAAGGATCAACATGTAAGAAAGATTCTAACAGTTCATGAAGCTCTATTTTTATTTTTCCTTAACACTTATAATCAGTGTTTTCATTGTGCAAATGTACTCTAGAGTGTTGGTGGTAATTTAATATTTCAACTCTCTTTCCTAGTGGTGCTACAAAATGCATATCATCTAGGTTATTGATGTCACTCTGGGAAAATCATTAAGTTCATCCACTCCATGAACAGTGCACATCAGAAAATAGTGGCTTATATACCATTACAGAGGTTATAAGATTAATAGTTACCAGCCTGAAAATGTGTATGCTTATACAAAATACACATAGTTCTTGATTCTTTTTGTATATTCAGGAAATTTTCCCCATATTTTCAGTTTTGATTGATAAAGAGTCATCATTTTTTTTAAGTTCCTTTATTGACTTCTTGAAAGTTCTTAGGTTAATATAGGGCACTCCAAATCTGTTTTCTCCTTCAAATAAATCCATCCTTAGTTGCCTTCTTGGTCAGTTGTACAGAAGAGAACAACTATAACAGTGAACTTAAACTTTATAGAATTGCCTGTCCCAAATCCTGATAAAATGAACAAAAACCCATAATAGCTAGTAAGTGAAAAAAAAAAAAAGTTTCATAAACCCTTAAATAAATGAAATAAAACACATAAGGAAAGAGATATAATTTAATGAAATCATGTTCAAAATTTCAAGCAAGGGGATAAAGTAAGATTCTCTAAATTTGCATTTGGCAGGAAAAGCTACAAAGAATCACCATTCCCTAAGCTGACCTCTTTCTCTAGGAGCCATCCTGGTGAAATGATATTCCTGGGGCATCGCCATTAGCACTTTCAAGTGTGTAGAGGAATGAAGTGAGCGAGCCCACTTTCTTTTCCCCACTCTGCCTGAAGAAGAGGAGAAACGGACGGCTAGAGAAGGGTACAACATGATAAATCAAACAGGGCTGCTTGCTTCCAGCAGAGAGACCCGCATACCGTGTTGAGGAATTTACCCGAAGCCTGATGGTATCCTTCTATGGGATGAGGCTATACCACAAAATTAACAGAGATGGACTCTCCTACACAGCATTTATTTAACAAAAGCCAGCACAGTCTAACAAAGACTCCAGATAGCCTGAAGTGAAGCTATTGAACTTCAAGGATAAAGATAAAATTCTGTAGACAATCACACCAAAAAAATATCACCTAAAAGCAGGAAGAATGAGCCAGGTCTTCAGCGTCTCCATAGTAAGAGTCAAAGTCAGGAGACAATGAAACCGTGTCTTCAAAGCTCCAAGGGAATGAAAATATGACCCAAGAATATTATTCACAATCACAATATTATTCCCATACAAGCACAAAAGAGCTTAGAGATATACCAACATGAATTCTGTTTAAAAGGGAAAAGAAAAATTCCTTGACAATATGTAGACAATTAGAGATAAATTAAAGAACTCGGGATTTGAAGCTAACGTTATTGCTGGTGAACCTCGAGTCCCTTTATATATAGACATAACAGTAATCAAGTCATTGTGCACTGTCTATCGTTATTAGGTACCTCACAGTTTGCAGAGAATTTTTCTTCAATTAATCCTCTCAAAGCGTATACTGCAGATATTGTTATTATGTCTTCTATAGATGAGGAAAACAGAAGTGCACAATAATCTAAGCAACTCATTTAAAGGCACAGGGAGAATTCAGAGTAATTCCTTTGAACCCAGAAGAGGCGGAGAGATGATCAACCTCTTCACTGTTAAACCTGTTCTGTGGTTGTCCACACATCCCTGTGCACCTCAGTTTGACAAACCAGAATGAGGGTTATCAGGGAAGCTATTTTCCCTTTTGATATGTTGCATTTTTCTTCGACCTAATTCACATCGCTTAGAGCCCAGGAGTTCCTGGCATATTTGCATTTGCTTTATCTTCTGACTCACCATTGTTCTCTTTCTCAGAGCTGTTATCTGTTTGCTCTTCTCTCTTGCCATCCTTTGGACCGATATTGTGTTTACCATTTTTATTTGATTTTTCTCTACTATTAACATGAGCTTGTCAAGGATACATTTTCCTGCTAGTGGTTACCTTCTCTTTTGGTTGTTACCTTCCAGATCATAGCATGCATCCCAGGCATTGTTAAATTATTAGAGTGTAACGTACCTCTGTGCTTTTAATGTTCTTCAGGCCAGGCTGGAACCCAGAGCACTTTTAACCACGTTTGATCTCCCTCTGTTTTCAAAGCTGAATCCTGACAGACACAGGTATGGCAATTACACATACAGCACAAGTCACAGATATAAAACTTGATAAAACCTTATCAAATGATCCCACCCTTATGAACAGCACTCACATAAAGAAACAGAACGTAACTAGGGTAGGAAAAATGTATATTACACCCGTACACGTCTTTACTACCTTCAAGAGAAACCATTAATATGAGCTCTAAAATTCAAATGATTTTGTCCATTTGTAAACCTTAAAAATTGGTTTATGCCTACGTACATGTCTTGGTCCTAACCTTACTGAGGAATCATCCATGTCCTTTTGTTTGTATCCTTAATGTTTGTCATTTCCATTGCCCTTTAGTAGTATTGTGTTGTGTGACTACACAGTGCTTCCATATGTGTGTGTGTATGTGTGTGTGTATATATATATATGTATGTATGTAAATATGATCCTGTCACAGGCTACATTATTAGAGGATAATAGGTATCCATGTATTTTAAAATGTGAAAACACACTGAACTCATTAAATCTACATGAATGCTACTTCTATAACTTCAACATATTAATACACACCTATACTGTTTACTTCTGTAATTTTTAGGTTGTTTTTAAGACTCTTGGAGTTAAGCAAAATGGCCTGTTATTAATTTAATCATCATCATAATATAACTGTGCAACTTTTAAGACAATATGCTATAGTGGAAAACTATTTGTACAGAAGGATGGTGCCTGTAATACCCAAGTGTTACCAGTTTTATGCATTATATGTGGATCAGGCAGAATCCACAGCCATAAGCTTTTCTCTGCCTTGCTGTCTCTGTAAGGCAACTGTGGAATAACGTCTTTAAGATTCATAATTTGAGAGTATTTTGCCATGAGGAGAGGTTGGAGATGAGAAACACTTTTCTTTTACGACGTCTGGCTTTTTTCTGCTTAAGCACTTCTGAGGTCGTGCCTCTCTCCTCTCATTTAATCCTAACAATGAGAAGATGACAGACGGCCCTTCAGAGACTCCCCCTGAAAATCCCCTGCCAGCCTGCCCACTCCGTGGTCTTTTCCTGTCCCCAGTCCTGCGGGTGTCAGCATTGCTGACGGTCCCGCCCCGATAACACGGGGTCTGTTACCTCCCCTTTCCAGTGACATGTCCTTCCTGCAGGTCTTCACTCACCGCCTCTCTGATGCCTTTTAGGATCTCACCAACACTTTTCTCAGGAAGCCTTTAGGGCTCCATCTGTTTTCAGGCCCCAACACCAGCGATTCAAGCATGTTGGCGCAAGCCGGCAGCTCAGCGCTGGTGCAGTTCTCTCCAGGTGAGGGCTCGCAGTGGCCTTCTTGGGCTCCCTTATGGCATAGTGCTTGGTTCTAAGAGCAAGTACCCCAAGGTAATCACGTTGGGACTCAGTGCTATTTCATGACTTAGGTTCAAAAATCACATAGTGGCACTCTAAGGATAACCATCAACCCATGCAGATTCAGGGGGAGGGGGGAATGTACAGGGCCCCACCCCCAGAATAAAATTGTCAAAATCTTATTTTAAGAAGAATGTGTTAGATGGGACATTGTAGTCTGTCACACACATTTTAGTCATACTAGTAGAAGACATTCCTGTATTCTCTCATTTGGGACAAAACAGCACTACAATTACCATTTTAGTGCATGTCTTTTGCAGGACATATGTTAACATTTATGTAATTATCCAAGAATATAATAACTGTGTGTTCAGTTAGGCATACAATTAGAGCATACTGCCAAACAATTTTCAAAATCATTTTACTTCCCATCAACCAGGAATTTACCTTTCACACAAATATTTGTAATTGTGTAGGTCGATTTTTGTTCTTGTTCGGTTGCTGAGTTTTATCCAACTCTAGGGCCCCATGGACCACAACACGCCAGGATTGCATCTTCTTTACTATATTCCATAGTTTCCTCAAATTCATGTCCATTGAATCGGTGATGCTGTCTAACCATCTCATCCTCTGCCACCCCTTCACCTTTTGTCTTTAGTCTTTCCCAGCATAAGGGTCTTTTCCAGTGAGTTGGTTCTTTGCATTAAGTGGCCAGAGTATTGGAGCTTCAGCTTCAACATCAATCTTTACAATGAATATTCAGGGTTGATTTCCTTCAGGATTGACTGGTTTGATCTCCTTGTAGTTCAAGGGACTCTCAAGAGTCTTCTATAGCAACACAAATCAAAAGCATCAGTTTTTCGACACAGCCTTATTTATGGTCCACTTCTCACATCGGAACATGACTACTGGAAAAGCCATAGGTTTGACTATACAGAACTTAGTCAGCAAAGTGATGTCTTTGCTTTTTAATACACTAAGTTTGTCATAACTTTCCTTCTAAGGAGCAAGTGTCTTTAATTTCATAGTTACAGTCATCATCTGCACTGACTTTGAAGCCCAAGAAAATAAAATCAGTCACTGCTTCTACTTTTTCCCCTTCTATTTGCCATGAAGTGATGAGACTGGATGCAATGATCTTAGCTTTTTAAATGTTGACATTTAAGCCAGATTTTTTACTGTCCTCTTTTACTCTCATCAAGAGGCTCTTTAGTTCCTCTTCAATGTCTACCATTAGAGTGGTATTATCTGCATATTGGAGGTTGTTGATATCTCTCAGGTATCTTGATTCTAGCTTGTGATTCATCCAGCTGGCATTTTGCGTGATGTACTCTGCATATAAGTTAAATGAGCAGGATGACAATATACAACCTTGATGTACTTCTTTCCCAATTTTGAACCAGTTTGTTCTTCCATGTCTGTTTCTAACTTTTGCTTCTTAACCTGCATACAGGTTTCTCAGGAGACAGTTAAGGAGGTTTGGTATTCCCATCTCTTTAACAATTTTCCACACTTTGTTTTGATCCATATAGTCAAAGGCTTTAGCACAGTCAATGAATCAGAAGTAGATGTTTTTCTGGAATTCCCTTTCTTTCTCTATGATCCAACAAATGTTGGCGATTTGATCTCTGATTCCTCTGCATTTTCTAAACCCAGCTTGTACATCTGGAAGTTCTAGGTTCATGTACTGTTGAAGTCTAGCTTGAAGGGTTTTGCGCATAACTTTACTAACATGCTAAATGAGTGACATTGTACCGTGGTTTGAACATTCTTTGACACTGCCCTTCTTTGAGATTGAATGAAAACTGACCTTTTCCTGTCCTGTGGCCACAGCTGAGTTTCCCAAATTTGCTGGCATAATGAATTTAGCACTTTCACAGCATCATCTTTTAGGATTTTAAATAATTCAGCTGAAATTTCATCACCTCTGGTAGCTTTGTTCATAGTAATGCTTTCTAAGGCCTACTTGACTTTATACTCTAGGATGTCTGGCTCTAGTGAGTGACCACACCATCTTGGTTACCCAGGTCATTAAGACCTTTCTTGTATAGTTTTTCTATGTATTCTTGCCATCTCTTCTTAATCTCTTCTGTTAGATCCTTACCGTTTCTGTCCTTTATTGTGCCCATCTTTGCATGAAATGTTCCCTTGATCTCTCCACTTTTCTTGAAGAGATCTCTAGTCTGTCCAGTTCTATTGTTTTCCTCTACTTCTTTGCATATGTATTAAGAAAGCCTTTTTATCTCTCCTAGCTATTCTCTGGAACACTATATTCAGTTGGGTATATCTTTCCCTTTCTCCTTTGCATTTCACTTCTCTTCTTTAAGACAACCACTTTGCCTTCTTGCATTTCTATTTCCTTGGGATGGTTTTGGTCACTGCTTCCTGTATAATGTCATGAACCTCTGTCCATAATTCCTCAAGCAGTCTCTCTACCAGATCTAATCACTTGAATTCATCACTGCCACTGTATAATCATAAGGGATTTGATTTAGGTCATACCTGAGTGGCTTGATGGTTTTTCCCTACTTTCATCAATTTAAGTCTGAATTTTGCAATAAGGAGCTCATGATCTGAGCCACAGTCAACTCTAGGTCTTGTTTTTGCTGGATGTATAGAGCTTCTCCATCTTTGGCTGCAAAGAGTATAATCAATCTGATTTTGGTATTGATCATTTGGTGATGTCTATGGGTAGAGTTTCTCTTGTGTTGTTGGAAAAAGGTGTTTGCTATGACCACTGCGTTCTCTTAACAGAATTCTATTAGCTTTTGACCTGCTTAATTTTGTACTCCAAGGCTAAACTTGCCTGTTACTCCAAGGGTCCCTTGACTTCCTACTTTTGCATTCCAATCCCCTGTGATGAAAAGGACTTTTTTTTTTTTTTTTTTTTGGTGTTTGTCTTAGAAGGTCTTGTTGGTCTTCACAGAACCATCCAACTTCAGCTTCTTCGGCATTAGTCATTGGGGCATAGACTTGGATTACTGTGATATTGAATAAATTCCCTTGGAAACAAACAGATCATTCTGTTGTTTCTGAGACTGCACCCAGGTACTGCATTTTGGACTCTCTTATTGACTATGAAGACTACTCCATTTCTTCTAAGAGATTATTTTCCACAGTAGTAAATATAATGGTCATCGGAATGAAATTTGCCCATTCCCATCCATTTTAGTTCACTGATTTAAGATGTCGCTCTTCACTCCTGCCATCTCCTGCTTGATCACACCCAACGTGTAGGTTAATAGTGGCTTGCAGTTCTTGCCTCACTCTCCTGCTGACCACTGGTGTCTTATTGTCTCCCTCTCAGATCAGGTCTGGCCTAGATTAATTCCTTGACCAATAGACAACAACAGAAGTGAAGCTCTGGAGCTTAAAATAATAGAAAACATTGCAGTTTCTCTTGGCGCTTCTTGAAGGCCTCTCATTTGGAGCTCTGAATGTGAAAGAAAGTGTTAGACACTCAGTTGTGTCTGACTTTTTGTGACCCCATGGACTATAGCCCACCAGGCTCTTCTGTCCATGGAATTCTCCAAGCAAGAATACTGGAGTGGGTTGCCATTTCCTCCAGGGGATCTTCCCTAACCCAGCTCTGAGTCACTATATAAATAATAGTCTGACCACTTTCAGACCATCAAGCTAGGGAGGACTGCTTGACTGTTATCAGTGAATCCCAACCTTCCAGCAAACCTTCTCTGACAGTCACATGAGTGAACTTGTCTTGAATATTATCTGTTATATACAATAATGATGGATAACAAATCATCTCTGAACATAATGTGGTTAAAAAATGATATATTATTTCCTGTGTGTCAACTAGTTGACTGAGTGATTCTCCTGCTCTCTTTCAGATTAACTTCTGCAATTCCAGTCAAAGGAAGGTTGGCTCATTTACTCTGTAGATTTTTTTTTTTCTGTTCCCCATTTCTGGAAGTTGTCTTTTGACTTTTCTATGACAGACTTGATTGGATTAACTTATCTCTCCCATGTATTTGTCTTTAAAATCCTTACAAAAGGATATCTTAGACATGTGCTCATGTTTACTGCAGAGAAGTGAGAGAAAATTGTAACACACAGGTACTTCTTCAAGCCCCTCCTTGATGTCAGTCAGTCAGTCTGGCCATCTTTTTTTTTTCCCCACCAAAACAAGTAGCATCAACAGGCACAAATTAGAGGAGTAACAAAATCTACTCCAACTATGTAGTTCAGTGAATTTCAAAAGCCATGGATACAGGGAGAGGTGCCCAGTTGAAGTCATCTGTACAATCATTCAACTGTACCCGTTTACCATGTGAAATGTTTCTTTTTCTCTAGTAATGACTTTTTTTTGCTTAAAGTTGGATTTATGATTATTAGTCTAGATAGATCCATTTTATTTTTCTTAATAGTTTCACAGAATTCCTCTTTCTAGCTCTTTGCTTTCAACCTTCTGAGTCTATTTTTTTTTTCCATTTTTGTCTTTTTAGCAACAAAATGTTTTTTATTTTTTCCCAATGCTGATGCTCTTTGTGCTTTATTTGGCATATTTAATTCATTTCCATTTATTGGCATAACTGATACCACTCATTTTACTTTGTCTTTTCTCTTTGACCCATTGCTTGTTGCCTTCATTTGATTAACTATGAATATGTTTTAGTATTTCATTTTGCATTCTACTATCGTACTATTTATTCATCCTTTTGCTGTCCTTTTACCACCTACCATAAAGATTACAGCATGATTTTAATGTATTAAATCTAAAGTAAGTTACTGTTTTTACCACTTCCCACAATACCAGTAGTACCTTCAAACCATTAAGCTCTATTTATGCCTTTCTCAACTTTTGCATTATCATGAATATGTCTATTGAGGTACATACTATTGGACTTTATAGGAACTCGCAATTGTTGTTTAGCAGAGTAAGTTTCAATTTTATCCATAATTGCTACCATTTTCAGGTTATTTCACTGCTTCTTGCATTTACATATTTCCACGTGGAATAATTTTCTTTCTGCCAGAAGCACATACTTTAGTTTTTAAATATATATTTGTATCTCATTTACCGACTCCTTGAGTCTTTGAGAACATCTTTGCTCTACCCTCATTTTTAAGAGAATTTAAGTGTATGTTGTCGCTTAGAGTGAAACCTCCAACTATTTTCTTCCTATAGTATACCTACTCTGCTAATTTTTATGGCTGGTGTAACAGAGTGCTACAGATTGGGAGCTTAAACAACAGAAATTTGTTTTCTCACAGTTGTGGAGACTAGAAGTCTGACATCAAGGTGTCGGCAGGTTTGGTTTCTTCCGAGGCCTCTCTCCTTGACTTGCAAGGGGCCACACGGACCTCCTCCTGTATCTACAGGCCCCTTTCATCTCTATGTGTTGATGCCAAGGAAGGAAAAAAAATATGATCATATAAATGTTAATTAAAAGCCTACAAGACCGAAAAGGAGTGGGAGATGAAAATTGGAATAAAAAACAAGAACAATGAATAGAAAATAGTAACAAAAATAGTCAACATTAATCCAACCATACCAGTAATCATTTTGAACATCAATGGTCTAAATGTGCTAGGTAAAAGACGGGTTGTCAGATTGGATCAGAAGACATGACCTAAGTCTATGTTGACTCTAAGAAACCTACTTTAAATATAAAGACACTTTTGACTAAAGGTAAATTGATGGAGAAAAATATTCTGTGCTAATACTAATCAGAAAATAAGCAAGAATAGCTATATTAAGAAAGAGCAGACTTCAAAGTAAAGGATAAAAAGAGCATATTACATAAAATAAAAAGGTCAGTTCTCCAACAAAAGGTAGCAGTCCGTAATGTGTATGTGCCTAGTGACAGAGCCTCAGGCTACAAGAAGCAAACACTGAGAGAAATGTAAGGGGTAGGAGATTGATCTACTGCTAGAATCGAAGATTTCAACACCCTCTTTCAGAAATAGATCCGGAAAGTAGAAAACCAGTAAGGGCATAGCTGAACTCAAAACCACCACCAATCAACTGGATATAAATGGCATCTATATGCTACTGCATCCAACAGGAGGATATATATATATTTTTTCAAAGTCACATGCAGTATTCACTAAGATAGGCCACATTCTGGGCCATAAAACACATCTTCACAAGTGAAAAAGAATAAAAATTATAAAATGTCTGCTCTCAGATCTCAATGGACTTCAGCTAGAAATCAATCAAAGAAACATAACTGGAAAATTCCAGCATGCAAAAATCAAACATTTCTAAATTATTCATAGGTCAAAGAAGAAATCACAGGAAATATTTGAAAATATTTTGAACTAAATGTAAACACAACTTACCTAAATTCGGTGGGTGCAGTAAAAGTAAGGCTTTGGAGGGAGGGGTGATTAGATTAAGCATGAAGGATTTCTAAAGCAGTGAAATTTGTATGTAACAATCTAATGGTAGCTCCATGTCATTACACATTATCCCAACCTCAGAGAGGCTTCAGCTTTTTGGGGTGATTTGTGGTTCCGTACAAATTTTAGGATTCTTTGCTCCAGTTCTGCCAAAAATACCCTTGATAATTTGATAGGGATTGCATTGAATCTAGGTGGCTCTGAGGAGTATGGATATTTTAATAACATTATTTCTTCCAATCCATGTGCATGGTGTATCTTTCCATTTCTTTGTATCATGTTCAATGTCTTCAAGAGTGTCTTATACACTGATGTATAGATACGTCTTTTACCTCCTAGGTTAAATGTGTTCCTAGATACATTATTTTTTAGATGAAAATAGAATTGCTTTCTTAACTTTTCTTATAGTTTGTTATTAATGTATAGAAATACAACAGATTTGTATATATTGATTTTGTATCTTGCAAGTTTACTGAGCTTCATTGATCAGTTCTGATAGTTTTTGGTGGCATCTTTAGAGTTTTCTTTATGTATGTAATATCATGTCATCTGCTAATAGTTGACAATTTTACTTCTTTTCTGTTTTGGATGCTTTTATTCTTGCCTGAGTTTTGTGATTAGAATTTCCGGTACTATATGCAATAAAAGTGGTGATAATGGACATCCTTCTCTTACTTCTGATCTTATATGATAAGATTTCGAATTTTCTTCATAGAGTATCATGTTTGCTGTGGATCTGTCTATACCACCTTAATTATGTTAAGGTATGTTTACTCTAAACCCACCTGTTAAGAACTTTGGTCACAAATTGATTCTTGCCTGGAGAATCCCTGGAGAGAGGAGCCTTGTAGGCTACAGTCCACGGTGTTGCAAAAAGTCGGACATGACTGAGCGACTTCACTTCACTTCACTTTGTCTAATGCTAATTTTGTTTAAGCATCTATTGAGATGATATGATTCTTAACTTTTGTTCTGTTAATGTGATGTGTCACATGGACTGGTTTATGGATATTGAATCATTGTTGCATTGTTGAAATAAACCCCATTTGATCACGGCATATGATCATTTTAGCATACTGTTGAATTTGGTTTTTTAATACTTTGAGAATTTTCGCATCCATGTTGATCAGAGTTAGTGGCCTGTGACTTTCTTTTTTTGTGAAATCTTTGTCTGGTTTTATTATCAGGGTAATGATGATTTTCTAGAATGAGCTTTGATGTGTTTCTTCCTCTTATTTGAAATGGTTTGAGAAGAACAGATGTGACTCTTCAAATATTTGGTAGAATTCTCCTATGAAGCTGGACTTTTGTTTATTGGGAGTTTTTTTTGAATCAATTTCATTACTAGTGATCAATCTGTTCAGAATTTCTGTCTCTTTCTGATTCAGTCTTGGGAGATTGTATGTTATTAGGAATTTATCTGTTTCTTTGTTGTTCAGTTGCTCAGTCACGTCCAGCTGTTTGTGACCCATGGACTGCAGCATGCCAGGCTTCCCTTTGCATCTCCTGGAGCTTGCTCAAACTCATGTCCGTTGAGTCAGTGATGCCATCCAAACATCTCATCCTCTGTCATCCCGTTCTCCTCCTGCCTTCAATCTTTCCCAGCATCAAGGTCTTTTCCAATGAGTTGTCTCTTCTCATCAAGTGGCCGAAATATTGGAGCTCCAGCTTCAGCATCAGTCCTTCCAATGAATATTCAGGACTGATTTCCTTTAGGAGTGACTGGTTTGATCTTGCTGTTCAAGGGACTCTCAAGAATGTTCTCCAGCAGCATAGTTCAAAAGGATCAGTTCTTTGTTGTTCAGCCTTCTTTATGGTCCAACTCTCACATTCATACATAACTACTGGAAAAACCATAGCTTTAACTATATGGACCTTTATAGGCAAAGTAATGTCTCTTTTTAATCTTTTACTTCTAGCTTGTCCAATCTGTTGGCACAAAATGGTGTGTAGTAACCTCTTATGATCCTTTGTATTTCTATGGTGTGGGTTGAATCTCCTCTCTTTCATTTCTGATTGTATTTAAATTTGTCCTGTTCTTTTTCTCTTGAGTCTGGCTAAAGCTTTGTCAATTTTGTTTATTTTCTCAGAGAACCATCTCTTACTTTTCTTGATCTTTTTATATTTTTATCTCTATTTCATTTATTTCCAGGATGATTTTTATTATTTCTTTCCTTCTACTAACTTTGGCCTTTTTTTAAAATTTATATATAAGATTAGGGAAGACCTTTAGACATTTGCTGGCAAAACTTCTTTACAGGTGGAATTATACCTTAATGTTATGAGAAGACATATGTCTTAAATATTTGCATAACAGCACTTTAGTAATTTAATAAGTAATTTAGCATGTTTTTGCGCCTGAAGTCTTCTAAATACCTTAATTTTCTATATAACAATAAGTAAGACTTACTATAATAAATGCCTCTAAAATATTTAACACCATGTCCTATTATAGTGATCATTGTAATTAATATTTTTAAACTTTTGCTTCAGATGTCAAGTTGATTATTTTGCTAAGTGATTTTAGTTTCATTTGTGAGTCTGCAAATGTTATGAAATCAGAAAAAATTGAGGGTTACGTCACCATGTTTTTTTTAAGACGTCATAATTCTTGTGTGTTTGTGTGGGGAGGAGGTAAATTGCCTTTTCTAAAAGCGATATAATGAATGTTCTTTAATTCATTCTAACTACCTGCCATCTTCCTATGTAAATAATACTGCATTGCTGTCATTCTAAAGAAAGGCTCAACAAGTACAATAGCAATGCAACGCAGGTTACATTTAGGTGTCAAATGAATAAGACACTTAACATCTTTAGGAAACTAATTGCCTTCAGGCCAGGAGAACAGAGAGGTCCTAAAACAGGGATTTGAAGGTTAAGCTTAAAACACAGTATGTCTCTCAACATCTTAAAATTTGGTTTGCATAAACTATTAAATATTCACAAGGGGCATTTTATTCTTTAGCCACAAATCTAATGCCAAGGAGAGTTCATAAAACTGCTATGGCAAGTTCCAACTTGTCATCACAAAGTACTTTTCGAAACCTGAGTGTAAAACAGACTGTTATAAAGGTTTTATGTTTCCTCACAGGAACAATGTTGCAATTTGACATTATATGGTAGACCAAGCAGCAAATAAATCATAGACATGACTGAAAATATGTCATAAAGTAAGGGATACAGCTATAAATTTGTGCGATTTTAAATGATAAAATTATGCTCCGCGTTCTAGGCAATGGGCACAAATGTACCATGCACTCTGATAATTCACAGGCCCCGGTGAATCATAAAGACAGAGTATATAAGATACAATTCTACTGTATTCCAGATTTGAACTGGCTGTGAGATTTAGCTAATTTTCCTCTGCTGTTTATGCCTGGAAGATTGGAGGAACACCGTCCCTTCTTCTCCCTCCTCTCTGCACTTCCCCCCAGTCTGTCACTGTGCTTCCCACCCCTCCCCCATGTGGCTGAAACAGTTAACTGTGAATTTCAAGTTAATTCAGCTCCCTAAAAGGATCATTAAATGGCGAAATTGAGATGCGTCTTAGACCACCATATGGCAACTGTGAGACTACTGTTTCAACTCTCTTTCGGTGGTTTAATCACTAAGTTGTGTCTGGCGCTCTCAGCCCCATGGAATGAAGCACGCCAGGCTTCCCTGTCCTTCACTATCTCCTGGAGTTTGCTCAGACTCATGTGCATTGAGTCAATGGTGCTATCTAACCATCTCATCCTCTGTGAGAGATGGAAGAGGGTATCCATGTGCTAGAGCTGACCTACATTTGCATGCAGTTTGTTTACCTTTTGAAAGGTAGTGGCATGGATAAAGGAAGGAAATTTCTCTCTGACTCATTAAACAATGTGAAAATACCCCCAGATCTCTTTCCCTCTTCTATTTGCTTAAGGGATATCCTTGCCAGATGCGAGGCAGAAAGAGGCAAGCTAAAAAACTGTTGATTTAAAATACATGATGGATAAGGGAAATGCCCCCAGTAGCTGAGACATCTGTGAGCACACACTTATTGAGAGCTATCCAGAATCAAGCAGACTGGGGCAGAGGCTGTGTTTCAGTACTGAGCTCAGACTCAGTAGGGTGCTGGCCAGTGAAGCCCTCAGGGTTAAAAGAACCTTGAGAGCCTGTGGACTCTCAGATCTTTCTCCCCAGAGAGGGCCCTCCTTGGCTTCCCTGTTACTTCCTGCCTCAGCTTCCTTGGGAGTCTTTCTGTCTAATTGCACCTCCCTAAACTGGAGTGAACTGCCTTGAAATGTGATCTGTGTAGAACCAAGGATTCTGAAGCTGAATGATTGTTGTTCGAAGAGCTACAAAGGCAGACTAATACAATTGAGAATGAATGTGTGGTCTCACACAGAAGTCCTGGAGCTCTTCCTTTATGGATTCCAAGTCTGTGTTTTCCTGGACCTAGAATTAGTGACCTCATTTTCAAAAGTAAGACAAACCAAGAAATTTGATAATGCTTGTTTGTCCTAAGGGATGAGGTTGTATAGGTTAAAATGGTACAGAATACACAGTTCCAGACAAAGATGGGAGTTTGTGGAGATTGAAGTGAGAAGTATGCTACTAGTGGCAGGAAGCTTCCTTACTCCAGTGAAATACTTCAGAAGTGGCTGGGCCTGTGGGTGTCCAATTTACTATTAATATTTTTTTTTTGAAAAATTGATTTGTGTTCAAAGATGTTTTTCCCTTTTCTAGTTCACTCTCAAAGAGACTTTTTTTTAAACTTAATTTTGGGTGAGGTGGTTAGACTTTTTGTTTTCAATTCTGAAATTTTTAAAAGATGCTCACTCTGGGGAAAGTTTCATGCTTTGAAAGATAATTCTTAATTATCTTAATAATAATAGGTCTTAATAGGTCTCAAATATGCTCTTAACTTAAATATTTATACGTAAGATCTTGCTGAATTCCTTAAACAGAACAAAAGAACCAGCTTGTATACCAAGATATTCTAGGTCCTGTAGATAATCTTGGAAACTAATCCTGTGATTCTCAGTTATCTGTAGGTGGTGCAGTCGTAAAGAACCCGCCTGCCAATGCAGAAGACACAAGAGACGCAAGTTTGACCCCCGGGGCGCAGAAGATCCCCTGGAAAGGAAATGGCTACCCACTCCGGTGTTCTTGCCTGGAAAGCTCCAGGGACAGAGGAGCATAGTGGGCTGCACTGCAGTCCATGGGGTCGCAAAGAGTCAAACATAACTGAGCGTGCACGCACACACACACACACACACACACACACACACACACACACACACACACACACACACACACACACACACACACACACACACACACACAAACTGTGTATATGGCACTCGCTTTTTTCCTTCCAGGAAGCAGGCGTATTTCAAAGAACCCTTCAATTTCCTTTAAATTTTGACCAGTATGTGCTTCTTTTTGGTTTATCAGCTTTTTCTTATACATTCAAACTAAGTAAGCATGTTCTTCATTATTTTCTAACAATCAACTCTCTTCAGTCTCATATCTTTCATTTTAAGTAACCAAAGTATGATCCAATTTCACCTATCCCCAGATTAAGCACAAATACACACATACACGTAAACCAAAAGATAATTTTTAGAACTCCTATGTTTTCCTAGACCCTAGTTTCTGAGCTTGTTACAAACCATCGAGGGCAGGTATGTAGGTACGTGCTGCCTGCACCCTCGATTCCCTAGAGAGGGGACCTGCATCTCTCTGTGAACTGGCCTTCCGTTGAAATTGCTTCTCTAACGATGTGATTTTTAACTTTGCAGTTGACAGATTCCATCGGCCTTTCACATCCCTCCTTCTCTTTTGCTTCTCTGGAGCATGTGGTGTTGCCCATACCTCTCTGAAATTCTGTAGTCTTCTCTGACAACATGTTTCATACTACTTCACATGCTGTCTTTCGACTTTTTCTTGCTCTTTAACATGGATATCCCCCAAATAGTCTGCATTTCTCTGTTTATTCTTTTCAACACCCTCACCCTTAGTGATCTTACACACACAAGTTGGTTTTGGTTTCTTCACAGAAATGGGTCCCAAATGTACAGCCTTGGGCTGATTTCTCTAAGACTCATCTTCGCTCATGCCTGCTGGGAATTTCTGTCTAGTTATCTTCTCAACAGCTTTCTGCCTGAGATACATTTGCTTTTTTTCCCCACTCTATCAGTCTAAATCCTACGTGTTTTCTAAAACTCAGCTGAGATATCAACCGAACTGTGAGATTCTCCAGTTTAAATAAACTCTTCTTCACTTCTGCTACTTTGTACCTACTTCTGAAATATATCACAAATATTCTTACACTTAGTAAATGTGTTTATCACTATGAAAAGTGAAGTGAAAGTGTTAATCACTCAGTTGTGTCTGATTCTTTGCAATCGCTTGGGCTGTAGCTCACCAGGCTCCTCTGTCCATGGCATTCTCCAGGCAAGAATACTGGAGTGGTAGCCATTCCCTTCTCCCGGGGATGAAACCCAGTTCTCCTGAATTGCAGGAAGATACTGTCTGAGCCCCCAGGAAGCCTGTTTATCACTCTAACAGTATTTTTAAATTTACTGAAGAAAAATAATTCCAACAGACTGAAGTTAAATATTCAGTTAGAAATCACTTTAGTAATATGCATGTAAATGTGTATATGTGTATATTAGCATTAGACTAATATAAATGGTCCAGATTTTTTTTCATTAGAATTAGTGAAAATGCTAACAGTAGTGAAATACAATGATCTTAAAAGTGAACCAAATGACAAGATCGGCCTTAGTTTGCAAGTGCAGCTACCCTCTCCAAAGAATTTTCTTGACTGGAGATATTTGGTCTATATATTATGTTTAAAGCTGAGTCATATAATCTAAATATTAAAATGTAAGCAAGGCATATTCCTTTAACATCAAAAGGATACCATCTCTATGTGAGATGCATGCATTTCACAGAAATTCTCAGTTATTAATGTTGCTACAAAATTTACATTTTAATAGCACCACAAGAATCAGGGTGTACACAAAAGCAGCCTCCATAAAGAATAGGTAATAACTTCATGTGGCAAAATATGAGGCTGTCTTATCATTCTCCCAATGTTCATTTATAACTTAATGCTCTGATGCTATTTCATTGTGGGGGGGGGACCCAAAACCCATACCATACTTGCTGCTAATTCACATCTTCATCCATGTTTTGTTTACTTGGTTTCTCATCCCCACCTAATATGCTAATGTGTTATTTCAGTTTGGTATTGATATAATACTACATTATGAATCATTATCAATAGCCCAGTTGGCATCTCCATGTGAGTTCAAAATAAGCATGTCCTATCTCATTGCAATTGTAATGCTGGTTTTGTTGTAACATACATACTAGTGCTATCTATCAGATACTTGTTATAAATATATAAATCCATCGTGTCTGTGGACCAATAACACTTCCTTAAATGCGATACACATAAGTAATGTACAACCCCCACAGCAGTGTGAAGGGACCCCAGACAAGGCACCATTGTGTAGAAACTGACCCTCAGTTTGTGTATTTGTACCTATTGTATTTGCATTGGTACTTATTGTATGGATGGCACCTATCTCATAGACTTTTTTAAAGCATACATGAATTAAGTATATCCCAAGATTTAGCATCATTGTTCAGTACATCTTAGTTTTCTTTTTCCCAAGAACACATAAGAAGTTTCCAAACTCACTTTTGTCAAGAGCATTTTCCTTAGGTTTGAGCTCAGACATCAATGTTTTTTTCTATAAAGTATTAGATCATGCATATTTTAGGCTTGTAGGCCTTATGTATAACCTCCACTGTGACTATGTCATTGTATCATAAAAGTTGCCATAGACTAGATAACATGCAAATGAATGAGCATGACTGTGTTCTAATACAACTTTATTTGTGAAAAAGAGAGGGCTTGATTTGGCCCGTAGGCCAGAGTTCCTGACCCCATTTCCTCATTGATACATGGAGGAGCTGTGTTAGTCTATTTCATTAATACATGGAGGAGCTGTATTAGTCTATTTCATTAATACATGGAGGAGTTGTATTAGTCTATTTCAGTTATGTTTTTATGCCCTGACCCAGACAGAGTTGCTTAGTAAGGTCACTTGATTTAATTCTTTATGCAAACTCACTTTGTACTTCTGTTAAGGCTGAGGTTAGAGGAAACCTTCTCCTTGATAATATATATCTCTAAGACTTTGATCTTTCCCCTTCTTCCTTATCTTCAGTCCAAACTGATAATTTTTATTTCTCTTAGGGAGAAGATACATTTAACTTCTACTGAGATTATTTAGACATTTTTTTCTTATTTTTTTCTCATTTTATTGAAAATTTTTTGTAAATATGTTTCATGTAAGTAGCCCCAAACCGTATTTTCTAAGCTCATCTTTTCTTTCTAAGGCAATGAAATGTCTCAGACCAGCATTCTTCCTATTGGGGGGTGGGGGTGCACAGTGCCACAGCTTTTGAGGCATTTCAAAAACCCTATATCTGCATGGTCTGCCACCCTGTGAATTTTTGCTCAGGCAAAATTATCAACCCTATTAGAGCCCAGAGCTGCTGTTTTACGAGGTGCCATTAACTTGAGTTTGAGGCCTGAAGCAATCTTAAAAGAAGGCTTTGGGACAATGTAGGCAGTCTACCATGTACCACAGGACAGAAGTTAATTTGACTTTCATAATTCAAAACAATATATATATATATATATATGCTGTCCTGAAGTTTCCCAGCCCTGGGCAAGGATGCTTACCAAAGTCCATCAATATGAGAATAAAAGTTATTTTGCCGATCTAAATCATGTCCTTTTCTCAAGGGGTATTTGCTACATCTCATTCGTTTTCCTTCGGAAAGAGTTATTTCTTTGTTTAAGTCTTATTATGGATATCAACGATCTAATGCATAAAACAAGGCAACTGAAGTCAAAACAATAATATTCAGTGCATATAGAAAATTGCACACCAGCAGCATAACATCAGATATAATCTGTTTTTAAAAAAATGAGAAATAGATATAGTAACAGGTATGAATATACAACTTATTGTATTGTTCATTCCATTGAATTAAGTAAATGGGAATCATAGATATGTAGTCAACTACTGCTACTTTGTTTTGGAAGAATAAGGACATGAGAAATTAAAAAATAGACATTCAAGTGAAAATCAAAGTAACGTGTCCTTCCATTAGATTTTGTACTATCACTCTGGATTTCAAGGGCTCACAAAACAGGAAACAAGTCTAGTGATTATCTCAGCATGGTATAAGCACCCCTTGCATACACCTGAGGCAAGGTACGTACTGGCGTGGAGGCAACCTTGCTTTGGAATCGTTTTCATGCTACACTGGTCTACTCTTCACACTTTTTGTTCTCGACAAGTGGTCATTAATCCAGAAAAACCATGTCCCATAACCTGCTAAGTTCAATGTGTCCTTACTGCTTTCATGGCTTGTACTCAGTTGCAGCAAAACTTTGTTGCTAGGCTTATTTGTAGCATATTTGTAAAAAAAAAAAAGTACATGATTAATTCCCAGGTAAAAAACAAACAAAAAATGCCAAACACACAAAAGGGTATTGGAAAAAGAGTGTCCCTCCCTAAAAGTTTATCACTACAGTTATTATCTAAACACTAATAAGATAATGATCAATTGTTTATTTTTTATTGCATCTTCTGAAAGGAATATTAATGTTATCAGAAAGCATAATCACAACTTTTTCTGATAGAAACTCTTTTCAGCTCTGAGAGTCTGTAACTTAGGTAAATATATAGAATGTCAGCAATTTCTGAAAGGAGCTCTCAGAAATTCACCCTTTCCCAGGGGCTTCTGAATCTTCCCAGGTTCTAGTGGGAACCGTATAGCTGAATTTATTTCTAGGACTAGTTGGAAGATAATCTGAAATTCAGACACTTTAGAACAGGAAGATGCTAGCATCTCTTTCCACAAAGACATCTTATTGTTGATGTTGTAGTCGATTATTACAGTATGAGAACAATGTGGAGCCCAATGAACAATGATTTCCGCTTTCAGAGACTGACAAGGGTGCTGTTTACCAATGAGCAAAAAGTCACCCATTTTCTTTGTAACTGAAGTGCTGTCATGACCACATCCAGACACAAACTTACTGACGGTGCCTATTATGTGTCAAGCATTGCTTAAGCAGATGAGACATATTAGTTTTAAAAAATGCACCAGAAGCAGCTTATTGAAATGCCCATGAATTAACAAACCAAAGGTTCACTGTCAGTTTGTACGCTCTTTCCTCACATTGTCAACCTAGCATATTCTTCACTAAAAAACGATGAGAAATTCCTTGTTTCGTCTGCTTTCATGTTTGGTGACTGTTTTTCAGCATTTAGACCACTGACCTAAAAATTAGATTATTTATCTAAAAATAATTATTTAATTTTATAATTTTTTTCTATTAATGAAACTTGTACGTAGTTGCTGTTCTTTTTTGTGAATTTTCAGATTAATTTTTAATTCCTTTGTTGTTGGTGCATATATTATATTTTTTCTTTTAGTTTTATATATATTATAACAAAACCAATTTGTTAATTTCTAGAGAAAAATACCCATCTATGTCTATCCATCCATCCATGCTGTATGAATATTTTTGAATATTTTTCCATTTACCAGTACTATGTTCACTTAACCAGCCTAATCTGGTTATTGAGAGTAATTTTACTGGTTGAAATTGCTTTAGGTCAGAAGTTCTTCCCTTTCTGGAAATGCATTAGAGAATTTCTAATTGACAAGGTCTGAAATTTGTTTTCTATTCCAGTAGAATTTTGCCAACAAAGAAAATCGGGGAAGGGCTGAAACAACCATGGCTCCATGAAGCTCACATGACACTTGCGCAAAAAGAGTTTCAATTCAGTTGCATTTATGAGTAAGAATTAGTTTTCTGGCCTTTGGCTCCAGATAATGGACTGCTATAATTAGACTTTAAAGTCCTGCATGTGATTAAGTCTGGGATCCTTTGATTCTCCTCATCAAAATACATTATACATGTTTTGAAGTTCTCCCACTATTCGCCTTCAAGCTTTTGTGTTTCTCTCCTTATGTAATCTCAAACAGTTTAACAGAATGTCTGTTTTGAGTCCCATAAATATAAATACCTTGGGGATTTTTTTTAAATAAATGAGATAAGAATTTAGTATGATGGCTCCTCTCTTGATTTTTTTTTAATAGGATATTCTGATACTTGTAAAAACTTCTAAGGTTCATAAAGTAGGTACAGGAGAGGAAAAGTTGAGAGAAAGCTTACTCTATAAGAGGAAGTTTTTTCAGCATCAGAAGATAAAGAAGGCAAACAGTCCTCCCAAAATTAAAAAGGGACAAAGCCAGTAAACTAAAATATCTTTCTCTTATGCACAGCCCCTGGAGTATTTTACTTGCTTAGGAAGTGTTCGTTTAGTTAGAATTATAGTTGTGTGATAGAATTATAGATAAGTATATAATGATATAATTTATTATGATAATGAAAATGCCTCAGAGCTGGTGAACAAGTAATCAGCAATATTAAGATTTTCCTGGGGGTGTCTTTTCCAACACGCCTTTTTTTGTATTTTTATATAATATTAATTTTGTAAGAATACGGGCTTAATAAAAGCAAATGCTAAAGAAATGAAAACAAAACAGTGCATTCTATATGTGTATGCATAAATGCTGTTTTCCTCTTTTGTTTTATTGTGGTAAATATACATAATAGAAAATTTACCATTATAACCATTAAGCGTCGAGTTCAGTGTTACTAAATTGCATTGATATTGTTGCACAGCCATCACTAACATCCATCTGCAGAACTTTCT
The DNA here is from genome assembly GCA_024291935.2 of Okapia johnstoni. Taxonomy (NCBI): domain Eukaryota; kingdom Metazoa; phylum Chordata; class Mammalia; order Artiodactyla; family Giraffidae; genus Okapia; species Okapia johnstoni. The sequence continues at coordinate 6,413,048 of CM044327.1, forward strand.
CTCCTTTCCACACTAAACAGGAACTTCCTACTCCTCTCTCCTTCTAGCCCCTGGCAGCCACCATTCTCCTGTCTGTCTCTGTCAAGTGGACGACTTTAGCTCTGCAGTATGGGTAGAATCATAAAATATTCTGTTGTGATTGACTTATTTTACTTAGCACAAGGTCTTTCAGGTACCTGCTGTAGTGCGTATCAGAATTTCCTTTCAAAGGCTGGATAATATTCCACTGTATGTGTGTACCACATGGTTCTGATCATGGACACTTGGTTTGCTTCTCTCTTTTGGCTGTTGTGAATAATTCTGCTATGAACATGGTTGTACAGAAATCTGTTTGACTTCCTGTTTTCTTTTGGTATAGACCCAGAAGTGGACTTCCTGGAAAAAATAATTCTGTTTTCATCAGTTGTTTGTGGAACTACCGTACTATTTTCCACAGCATTTGCACAGTTTATGTTCATGGGTTCAGTTTTCTCTGCCCTCTAGCCAACCATTGTTACTTATTTTTTGTCTTTTGCTTTTATTTTCAGTAGCAGTCATACTGATATTGGTGGGGTATCTCAGTGATGGTTTTTATTTGTATCTTGCTAATGAGCAGGGGTATTTTTTGATTGTTTGACATGCTTTCAATTGTTTGACATACAATTGATCAAAGGATTCTCTTATTGTCCTTTTTCATTTTGTAAAACCTTTGGTTGTCTTTTTTTTTTTTTTTGGTTGTCTTTTTTCTAATTTCAGTGTCTGTTTGAAACGATTTTGTTGTGGTTGGTCAATCTGGCTGAAAGCTTATCCATTTTATTGATTGAAGAATCAAGTCTTGCCTTCATTGTTTCTCCTTGTTGACTTTCTAGTCTCTTGTTATCTCTGCTCTAATCTTTATTATTTCCTTCCTTCGGCTACCTTTGGGTTTCTTTCCCTGTAAATTCTTCTTTGATCTATTTAGAGTGTGTTGTTTAATTTCCACATAATTGTGCTGCTGATTTCCAATGTCATTCCACTGTGATTAGAAATGATTTTTTCTAATGATTTTATGATTTAAACTTTTACAGTTATTGAGACGCCCAGGAGTCCTGCGCTTTAGTATGTTCTATGTGCACTTGACGGAGATGTGCGTTTGGCTATTGTTGGGTAGAATGTTCTGAATGTGTCTATTGACTCTAATGAACCATAATATTATTCAAATCCTGCATTTCCTTGTTGATTTTCTGTTTGGTTGCATGGCCATTATTGAAAGTGGAATATTGAATTCCCCTATTGGTATTGTATAGGCACTTGTCCTTTCAATTCTTTCAATGTTTGCTTTATTTAGGAGGTCTGATGGGTGGTCTTCATGTATATATGGTCTTTTAACCGCATTCAGTTTAGTTATTCTTTTCTTAAACTGGCAATCTTTGATTTTTCTTTTTTTATGGGAAAAGTGTTTCTTAAAATACACCCTTGCTGAAAAATCAACTATGTTCTTAGAAAGTGAAGAGCATTTCAGATGGCATCTCCCATAGCTTTCTACCTAGATGAAGTTGTATTTGGAATTTTAAGAAGTCATGTGGTTGGACTGGGCTGTTACTGAGGACCGTGATACTAACACTGGGTTTACCTTGTCGGTGCAAATGAGTTTTGAGGGAGAAAAACTTAGGAGTAATTAGAAATGCTTCATAAATCATCTAGAGATAAGTCACTTAAATTGCATCTTTAAAAAAATATATTTTTAATTGGAGGATGATTACTTTGCAATATTGTGATGGTTTCTGGCATACATCAACATAAATCAGCCAAAGGTATACATATGTCCCCTCCCTCTTAAACCACCTGCCCACCTCATTGTTGTTACATAGCACCAGTTTTGGTTTCCCTGCATCATAAAGAAAATTCCCATTGGCTGTCTATTTACATACGGTAGTGCATATGTTTTGCTGCCACTCTCTGAAGTCATCCCACCCTCTGCCAAAATTTAGAATCTAAGTTTTTAGTTGGAGTTTTGAAAGAACATGACCAAGCTATAGAATGCCAAGTTACAATACTTTACAAATGGGATCTCAATTGTACTTTAGAGAAAAACTTGCCAAATTGTTTGAAGATTTCAAAGGTGATGAAATATGGAAAATGGAACTTGCTAATTCCACTGGAATGCAGTAGAATGCACTTGAAAACTTAGTTGTAGTGCAGATGATTGCACAGGAAAACAATAAAGAAACTTCACCATTTTGGAAATGTCAAGTTAGTGCATACTGTAAACAGTAACATTTTTTTCTTTTCTGAAAAAGACCCAAAGAAATTATCCTTGAAAAATGTTTAACTGATCCTACCAAGTTCTGTGATAGCAAACATATTCCTCTACCAAAATTTAAAACAGCTGAGGAAAGAATATAATGGTAGGGATGAACCTCTGAAAATGCTACTTGAGAAAAAGGAATTTGTTGTTTAGTAGCTCAGTCATGTCCAAATTTTTGTGACCCATGGACTGCAGCACACTAGGGTTATCCTGTCCATCTCCCGGAGTTTGCTCAAACTCTTGTCTGTTGAGTCGGTGATGCCATCCAACCAGCTCATCCTCTGCCATCCCCTTCTCCTCCCACCTTCAATCTTTCCCAGCATCAGGATCTTTTCCAATGAGTCGGCTCTTCGCATCAGGTGGCCAAAGTATTGGAGCTTCAGCATATTCAGGATTGATTTTCTTTAGGATTGACTGGTTTGATCTCCTTACAGTCCAGGGATCTCTCAAGAGTCTTCTCCAACACCATAGTTTAAAAGCATCAGTTCTTCAATGCTCAGCATTCAATATGGTCCAACTCTCACATCCATACATGACTACTAGAAAAATCATAGCTTTGATTATATAGACCTTTGTTAGCAAAGTAATGTCTGATTTTTAATATTCTGTCTAGTTTGGTCATAACTTTCCTTCCAAGGAACAAATGTCTTTTAATTTCATGGCTGCAGTCACCATCTGCAGTGATTTTGGAGCCCAAGAAAATAGTTGGTCATTGTTTCCCCGTCTATTTGCCATGAAGTGAGGGGACTGGATGCCATGATCTTTGTTTTTTGAATGTTGTTTTAAGCCAGCTTTCTCACTCTCCTCTTTAACTTTAATCAAGAGGCTCTTTAGTTCTTCTTCACTTTCTGCCATTAGGGTGGTGCCATTTGCATATCTGAGGTTATTGATATTTCTACCGACAATCTTGATTCCAGTTTGCGCTTCATCCAGCCTGACATTTCACATGATGTACTCTGCGTATAAGTTAAATAAGCAGGATGACAATATACAGCTTTGACATAATCCTTTTCTAATTTGAAGCCAGTCCATCGTTCTGTGACCAGTTCTAACTTATGTTTTATGATCTGCATAGAGGTTTTTTCAGGAGGCAGGTAAGATGGTCTGGTATTCCCATCTCTTTCAGAATTTTCCACAGTTTGTTGTGATCCACACAGTCAAAAGCTTTAGCATGGTCCATGAAGTGGAAGTAAATGTTTTTTCTGGGATTCTCTTGCTTTTTCTAAGATCTACTTGATACTGGCAATTTGATCTCTGGTTCCTCTGCCTTTTCTAAACCCAGTTTGAACATCTGGAAGTTCTTGTTTCACATACTGTTGAAGTCTAGTCTGGAGAATTTTGAGCATTACTGTGCTAACATATGAGATGAGTGCAGTTGTGCACTAGTTTGAACATTCTTTGGCATTGGTTTTCTTTGGGATTGGAATGAAAACTGACCTTTTCCAGTCCTGTGGCCACTACTGAGTTGTGGACTACTTAAAAATATTGACTGGAGAAAACAAACATGTATCTGATTATCCTTGACAAACCAGACACATTCTCTGAAAGAGAAAAAGACCAATCTTCTTTTAAAAAAATATTTTTAATTGGAGGATAATTGCTTTACAATATTGTGTTGGTCTCTGACACACGTCATTATGAATCAGCATAAGTATATATATTTCTCCTCCTTCATGAACCTCCCTCCCACGTCCCACCCCATCCCACCTCTCTAGATTGTCACAGAACACTGGCTTGGGTTTGAGCTCCCTGCATCATAACAGCAAATTCTCACTAGCTCTCCATTTTACATATGGTAATATATATGTTTCCATGCTACTGTCTTAATTTGTCCCAACCTCCCCATTCCCCACTGTGTCCACAAATCTGTCCTCTGTGTCTGCATCTCCATTGCTGCCTGCAAACAGGTCCATCAGTACCATCATTCTAGATTGCATGCATATATGTATGTATCCGATGTTTGTCTTTCTAACTTCACTTCACTCTGTATGATAGGCTCTAGGCTCATCTACCTCATCAGAACTGACTCAAATGTGTTTCTTTTTATGCTGGAGTAATATTCCATTATGTATATGTACCACAGCTTCCTTACCATCTGTCAAGGAACATCAACAAGTCTTTGTGGTAGATTAACTTACATGTGGCAAGAGATAGAGAAAGAGTCCAAATAGAGAAAACTGTAATCTTGAGGATATCAATTTGGAGAAGATATAATAAATCTAAAGGCTGACTCAAAGTAAGAAAAGGTATCTAAGTAAAAATATAAAATGTTAAATACAAGTTATAAAGATAAGTGAGATTTTGCTTGGAATCAAGAACAAAGATATTTTTATGAGCAAGTGATAAAATTAACAGATTATCTACATTAATTTTATCAAGCAACTCTGCTATATCAAATGATATTAAATGCAAATAGACAAACTTTGGGTTTGACAAAGGCTTCCTTAAATGAAGATAATGCATTGCAAGCTTTAAGACCATGTAGCCTATATTTTGTAAATATTTTAGTAACTAGCAATTTACTCATTTTGGGTTTAATGATAGCAATTATAAATTAATGAGCTTGTATTGAGTATTTGTTCCATTTTAAAGACTGAGCAGTATTTCATAGACTTAAGCTTTATTCTCACTTTGTCTTTGAAACAACCTGTCCAGGATTTAAAACGTTGGTATCAAGTTAAGACTAGACTCAACTTCAGTCACTTGGAAGGTAGTAGCATATTTACTTAGATACAGCTGTTTCAAAATCTTCACAGGAGGTTACGATGCTTTGATTTTTTGCTTCATGTTTTTGAAAACAGGAACTTATTTGACTATATAAATAATAATAGGGTCATGGACAACAAAGGTTCTCACTTCATCTAATCAAAAATATCTATTTATGAAAAAAATAGCCAATGTTTTCTAGCCTCCTATTTTCGATGAAGGAGATTTGAAGTGTATACTTTTATTCATCTGTTTGCTTCTTTGTTTCTGTCTCAGGTCTGTAGCATTTTGGCAGAAGGCATTGTAAAATGTTGGGTATTGCAGAATTGCTATGAGGCTGGAAATATATTGAAGTGAATTCTCATGTAACATAGCTACAGTATGAAAAGTTCAAAGAACCTACACAGTTATAACAAAACAAGAGTTTCTGACACTGGGAGAAAACATTTTTCTCAGAGTGTCAGGTTGGGAGAAAAGAGACACTTCAAAATTTTAAGAAATAAATATTTCATATGTTTTTGCGTTTTTGCTTGAATTTAATGATGAAGAATCATGCTACAGATATGAATGTGTCCATCATGTTTCTGATCATTTGCTTAAAGATATAATATATATACTTTTCCCCCAAAGTCTTGTGTAGAAACAGCTATTTTCTTGTACTTTCAAAACTACAATAGTACAAAACATGTAGTGAATTAGATTCATCTTTGTGCTTTGCTTAAAGTCCCTTTTACATATAAAGGGAAACGATACCTTTATTGTAAAGGCAGATGAATTTCCCCTAGACTAATGCTATTTTCAAAATTATTAAAAAATTAAGGACAAATATGTCTTTGACATTGGGCTTCCCTGTTGGCTCAGCAGTAAAGGATCTGCCTGCAGTGCAGGAGACGTGGGTTCAGTCCGAGTCGAGAAGATTCTCTGGAGAAGGAAATGGAAACTCACTCCAGTATTCTTGCCTGGGAAACCCCATGTACAGAGAAGCCTGGTGGGTTAAAGTCCATGTAATCACAAAAGAGTCAGACACGACTAAACAACAACACCAGCAACAATGTCTTTGCAATCAGTAGTAAGTACCTAGAAAGTCAAATGTTAGAAAAATTATTTCTAGAGATTTAGAGATGATTATTACTCTTAGGTTTTAAAATCGAGTTACCCATATACATTTTTCCTTCAGTGTCACAGATGCAGAGTTTAATCACTGTCTCTACATGATTTGAAAAGTTGAGTTTCATTTTCCATTGGCTGCAAAAAGGTCAGAACAGATCAGACTGAATTTGATAAATTCGTGAAGTGAACAACATTAAATTCATTCATTGCTGCTGCGGGCTGTAGAAGTACTTAAATGGAGCAGCAGAAAGAGGACCAATAATCAGATAAGCGGAGAGCTCTAATTAAAGATGTAAAGCAAGGGGAACACAGGTTACAGGCAACACAGGAGCAGGAAAGATACTCAGGGTCTTCAAACACAAACTCAGGGTCAAGGGATAGGAGAGCAGGTGAGTCAACAGGGTCCCACTGCTGTTGCTAATTAACTAGTCATCTCAAAATGGAGTGGTAATATCATCATTATATGGAGCTCACAGTTTGTGTGGGTCTGGAGTTTAGATCGGGCACAGAATAGATGATGTGCTTCTGGCGCACATTTGGGTTCTGAGAACATGGGACTTTGCTTGAATATCAGGAAACTCCCAGGTTTACCTGTGGACTTCCCTACTGCTCAAGTGGTAAAGAATCTGCCTGCAATGCAGGAGATCTGGGTTTGATCCCTGGGTCAGAAAGATCCCCTGGAGAAGGACATGGCAATCCACTCCAGTATTCTTGGCTGGAGAATCCCATGGACAGAGGGGCCTGGCGGGCTACAGTCCATGGGGTCACAAAGAGTCAGACACGACTAAGTGACTAACAGACACCCAGGTTCACCAGGACAGACTGTGTCCTAGAAGAACAAATGAGACTGGAGATCTTTCTGTTACCATGATTATAAAATAAAGGTACCTCGATTAGAAAGGAGGGCAGAGAGCTGTGCTGGATTATCTGGCTAAAAGGAATACTGTTGTCCTGGCTGATAGCAATCCATTTTATTAGGCTTGAAGCACATATTGCTATACAGAAGTATCCATACCTCACAACCACTTACCTTGTGTTTGGTTAGCAGGTTATTACATCCTCAGTTACGGATTAACTATTTCAAAACATGCTAACATAAGCTTAACACAGAGGCTGGCCTGAAAGTTAAAGGCACTCCAACTCTCTGAGATCCCATGGACTATACAGGCAAGAATACTGGAGTATTCTCCAGGCAAGAATACTGGAGTGGGTGGCCTTTTCCTTCTCCAGGGGATCTTCCCAACCCAGGGATCGAACCCAGGTCTCCCACATTGCAGGCAGATTCTTTACCAGCTGAGCCACCAGGGAAGCCCCAGAATATTGGAGTGGGTAGCCTATCCCTTCTCCAGCGGATCTTCCTGACCCAGGAATCAAACCTGGGTCTCCTGCATTGCAGGCAGATTCTTTACCAACTGAGCTATGAGGGCTGCCCTGAGCAAGCTGTTTTATCGAGATACTGTTGTTGTTCAGTCGTGTCTGACTCTTTGTGACCCCATGGGTCGCAGCACACCAGGCTTCCTTGTCCTTCACTGTCTCCTGGAGTTTGCTCAAACTCATGTCCATTGAGCTGGTGATAAATTCACCCCCATAAAATATATATATATTCATTTCCAAGGTTTTCAGTATATTTAAACCAACCATCACCACCACTGTCTGATTCCAGATTATTTTCATCACCCTGAGAGGTGACCTCATACTCATAAGCACTCACCACCCTTTTTACGCTCCTTCCAGGCTCTGGAAACTGCTCATCTGCTTTCTGTCATCATGGTATTGCTGGTGGTTTAGTCACTCAGTCATGTCTGACTCTTGGTGGCCCCATGGACTGTAGCCCACCAGGCTCCTCTGTTCATGTGATTTCCCAGACAGGAATGCTGGAGTGAGTTGCCATTTCCTTCTCCAGGGTATCTTCCTGACCCAAGGATTGAACCCATGTCTCCTGCATTGCAGAATGATTCTTTACCACTGAGACACCAGGGGAGCCCTTCTGTCATCATAAATTTGCCTATTTGGGACCCTTAAATTATATAAAATGTGGGCTTTGCACCTGACTTCTTTCACTTAACACATTTTTGCTGTTCCTGCTGTAGCATGGATCAGTACTTCACTCACTCTTATGACTATTATCCCATTATGTATTGATAGGTAGATGTCATTTTGTTTCTCCATTTAATAATTGATAAACATTTGGATTTTTAATCAACTTTTTTGGCTGTTATGAATAATGTTGCTATGAACATTCCGGCACAAATTTTTATGCGGTTGTATGTTTTCAGTTCTTTCCACCCTAAGAATGGAATCGTTAGGTCGTATTGTAACTATGTTTAACTTCCTGAGGAGCTGCCAAATTGTTTTTCCAAGTGGCTGCTCCACTTTACATTCTACATTTTATACTAGCAATGTATGAGGGTTTCAATTTCTCCACATTGTCACTAAAATTGACTGTTGCTCTCTTGTTGATCAAAGCCATCCTAGTGAGAATATAATAATACATCATAGCAGTTTTGAGTTTCTCTCATTACAAATGATGTTCAGTATCTTTTCGTATGCTCATTGGTCATTTGTATATCTCCTTTGGATAAATATCTACTCAGTATTTTTTTTGCCCATGTTAAAATTGGGTTATTAATCTTTATGCTATTTATATATTCTCAATACTAACTCCTTCTCGGATACATAATTCACCAATATTTTCTCTCACTTGTTGGTTATTTCATGTTCTTGATAGGGTCCTTTGAAGCACAGACCTTTTTTTTTTTTTTGATTAAGTCAAAATTATTCTATTTTTTTTTTTTGGAATTTTAGTGTCATATCAAGAAACTATTGCCTAAACCAAAGTCACAAACTTTTATCCCAATGTTTTCTAAGACTTTTAGAATTTTAGCTCTTGTATATAGATTTTTGATTCATTTTGAGTTAGTTTTGTAAATGGCATGAGTTAGGGGTTCATTTTCCATCTTTGCATGCGGACATCCAATTATCACAACATCGTACTGGTATGTTGAAAAGTACTATTTTCCCTATTGAATTTTCTTGGCATCTTTATTAAATTTCAGTTGATCATAAATGTAAGGGTTTATACCTTGAGTTTTAATTCTATTCCATTGATATATGTATCTGTCCAGTACTCTTGCCTGGAAAATCCCACGGACAGAGGAGCCTGGTAGGCTGCAGTCCGTGGGGTCGCTAAGGGTCGGACACGACTGAGTGACTTCACTTTCACTTTTCTCTTTCATGCACTGGAGAAGGAAATGGCAACCCACTCCAGTGTTCTTGCCTGGAGAATCCCAGGGACGGGGGAGCCTGGTGGGCTGCCGTCTATGGGGTCGCACAGAGTCGGACACGACTGAGGTGACTTAGCAGCAGCAGCAGCCAGTAGTACACCATTTTGGTTATTCCAACGGGGTACAAAGTTCTCAACTGAGAACTGTGAGTCCTCCAACTTGGTTCTTTTAAAGATGTTTCTGGCTATTCCGGTCTCTTTCATCCCCTTGTACCTGTGTGATGTGCTCAACAATTTGTGAAAAATGAAAACAACAACGACAGCAACAGGATTTTGTCAGGAAATGCATCAAATCTGGAGGTTGATTTGGGGTGTTACTCCCAACTTCACAGTATTAAGTTGTAGTTTCCAATCCATTAACGTGGGAAGTCTTTCCTTTTATTGAGGTGTTCTTTAATTGTTTTCAACGTATTTTGTAAGTTTGGGTATATAACTTGTACTTACTTTAATAAATTAATTGTTAAGTGTTCTATTTTTAATAGGTGAATACTTTCTCATAAAAATTTTCAATTCATCATTGTGAGGATATGGAAAGACTATGAATTTTTGTTTATTGATCTTGTATCCTGCAGCCTTAATAAACTCGTATATTAGCTCAAATAATTTTTGGGGGGTAAATTCCTTTGGATTTACTTCCTTTGGATTTATTTATTTGGGTACTTAATGTCATCTGTGCAAAGAGTGTTTTGATTTTTCAGTATAAATCCTTTCCCCTACCTCCTATTTTTGTGCCCTAATACTCTACCTCAAACCTCCAGTATATTTAATAGAAGTAACATGGGTGGGCATCTGCATTTGTTTGTGATTTTAAGGGGAAAACATTCAGTATTTTACCATTATTTTCCAGTAGTTGGTAGAGAATTGATGTTGCTTTTCTTTTAAGTACTTGGTTGAATTCACCATCAAAGCCATCTGATATAAATCTATTCAGAATTTTATTTCTTCTTGAGTCAGTTTCACTTTTTTTTTTTCTTTTCTAGGAATTTGTCCATTTCACGTAGGCAGTCTAATTTATTGGCAGGCAGTTGGTCATCATATTCCTGGTAATAGTCCTTATTTTTGTGACATCGGTAGAATGATCTCTCCTCAAGTCCTTGTTTCAGTCTCTTGTCACCTTTTTTTCTTGCTGTGTCGAACTAAAAGTTTTCCATTAAACACAAACATTTATTTGGTGGCATCAGGTCTTAGTTGCAGCATAGGGGATCTTTGCTGTGGCATGTGGACTACAGAGCACGTGGGCTCAGTAGTTGTAGACTAGGCTTAGTTGCCCTGCAGTGTGTGGGATCTTAGTTCCCCAACCAGGGTTTGAATCCATGTCCCCTAAATTGGGAGGTGGATTCTTAACCACTGGACCACCAGGGAAGTCCTTGGTTTTTAAATTTTATTGATATATGCAGAGAGCCATTTTTTAAGTTTTGTTGATTTTCTCCATTGTTTTTATGGTATTTATTTCCTCTCTAATCTTTATTATTCTTTCTTTTTTGTTTTAGATTTAGTTTGCTAAGTTCCATTTTTAAGGTAGAAAATGAGGTTATTGATTCTTGACTTTTCTTCTTTTTTAATTAATAGCTATAAATGCCTGTATTTCTTCTGAGTATTATGTTTAGCAGCATCTCATAAGTTTTGGTATGCTGTTTTTATTTTCCTCCAATTTGAAGTATTTTCCAATATCCCTTGTGATTTCCTTGTTGACATATTAGTTATCTAGGAGTGTCAATTTCTATGTACAATTGACCTGTGGACAACATGAGTTTGAACTGCACAGGTCCATTATACATGGGTTTCTTTCAATAATAAATACTACATTATTTCATGATCCAAGGTGGATTAAATCTTCAAATGTAGACCCTAGGCCACAGGGGAATCTCAATTACAGAAGGCATGACTCGAAAGTTAATGTGCATTTTTGACTTTGTGGAGGGTCAGTACCTCAACCCTCACATTGTTCAAAGGTCAGCTGTATTTGTAAATGTCCTAATTTTCCTTTCATTATTAAATTTTAATTTTGTTTCACTGTGTCAGGAAGCATATGTTGTATGACTTTAACTCTTGTAAATTAATTCAGATTTGCTTTATGGCGTAGTATATGGCTTATCCAGGATATGTTCTTGGTGTGCGTGAAATGTATTTGTTACCATTATTGGGGTGAGTATTCCAAAACTGTGACCTAGGCCTACTTGATTTACAGTATTGCTCAAATTTTCTAGATGCTCGTTGACCTTCTGTGTAGTTGTTCTTTAGTGATGATGTATTATTGGTGTATCCGTATATGTATCCATATATTCTTGAATTGGTGTATCCATATATTCTATTTATTTCTCATATCAAAATAAAATATCCTTCTTTGCCTCTAGTGACAAATTTAAATTGAGAGTCAGACACTACTGAAGCACTTAACATGCATGTATGCTATATCTTTTTTGTTCCTGTGTTCCTCCATTATTGTGCTATGTTAGTTGCTTAGTTGTGTCCAACTCTGTGACCCAATGGACTGTAGCCTGCATTCCTCCATTACTGTGTTCTTTTGTGTTAAATTGATATTTTCTAATATACACTATTCCATGCCATTTTTATAAAAGTTACATCTTTGTATATTACATAGCTATCAATAGCTACAGCTTAATGATTACTGCTTTATGTATCTATATCTTAAATCTAATAGGAAAGATACATATACAAATATACATGTTTATATATCAATTATAAATATATAGATAAAAATATATCTATATGAGATATGAAAACTGGAAAAGGTCAGTTTTCATTCCAATCTCAAGAAAGGCAATGCCAAAGAAGGTTCAAACTACTGCACAGTTGCATTCATCTCACACACGAGCAAAGTAATGCTCAAAATTCTCCAAGTCAGGCTTCAACAGTATGTGAACTGTGAAATTCCAGATGTCCAAGCTGGGTTCAGAAAAGACAGGAATCAGAAGTCAAATTGACAACATCTGCTGGATCATCAAACAAGCCAGAGAGTTCCAGAAAAACATCTACTTCTGCTTTATTGACTATGCCAAAGCATTTGACTGTATGGATCACAATAAACTGGAAAATTCTTCAAGAGATGGGAATACCAGATCACCTGACCTGCCTCCTAAGAAATCTGTATGCAGGTCAGGAAGCAACAGTTAGAACTGCACATGGAACAACAGACTGGTTCCAAATCAGGAAAGGAGTATGTCATGGCTGTATATTGTCACCCTGCTTATTTAACTTATATGCAGAGTATATCATAGAAAATGCTGGGCTGGATGAAGCACAAGGTGGAATCAAGATTGCTGGGAGAAATATCAATAACCTCAGATATGCAGATGACACCACCCCTGTGGCAGAAAGTGAAGAAGAACTAAAGAGCCTCTTGATGAAAGTGAAAGAGGAGAGTGAAAAAGTTGGCTTAAAACTCAACATTCAGAAAACTAAGATCATGGCTTCCAGTCCCATCACTTCACAGCAAATAGATGGGGAAACAATGGAAACAGTAAGAGGCTTTATTTTTTTGGGCTCTAAAATCACTGAAGATGGTTACTGTAGCCATGAAATTAAAAGATGCTTTCTCCTTGGAAGAAAAGGTATGACAAACCAGGACAGCATATTAAAAAGCAGAGACATTACTTTATTGACAAAGGTCTGTATAGTCAAAGCTATGGTTTTTCCAGTAGTCATGTATGGATGTGAGAGTTGGACCATAAAGAAAGTTGAGCGCCAAAGAATTGACACCGAAGAATTGATAGTTTTGAACTCTGGTGTTTGAGAAAACTCTTGGCAGTCCCTTGGACTGCAATGAGATCCAACCAGTCCATCCTAAAGGAAATCAGTCCTGAATATTCATTGGAAGGACTTATGCTGAAGCTGAAACTCCAATACTTTGGCCATCTGATGTGAAGAATTGACTCATTGCAAAAGACCCTGATGCTGGGAAAGATTGAAGCCAAGAGAAGAAAGGGACTTCAGGGAATGAGGAGGTTGAATGGCATCACCAACTCAATAGACATGAGTTTGAGCAGGCTCTGGGTGTTGGTGATGGACAGGGAAGCCTGGCATGATGCAGTCCATTGGTTCGCAAAGAGTTGGACGTCACTGAGAGACTGAACTGCACTGAACTGATCTCAATTTATCCTACTTAGGGATTGCATAGGTTAGATTAATGCTTTTTTTCAATATAGAAAGTGTTTGACTAGCATTTATTTAAATATTATTTGTGCCCACTTTTATCTCCTTTACTTCTGGGATTTCTATTATGTGGTTTTAGTACACTTAACTGTGTCTCCATGGATCTCTGAGTATCTGCTCATTATTCCTTTTTGTTCAGTATTTCTGATATTTGCTGCTGATTGTTTTTGACAAACTTCCTTAGGAAAAAGCTGTTTCCAGTAAGCAAGCTTTAAGTCAGGTCAAATAAAGACAAGCCCTATGTGTGTGTGAGTGGGTCCAGGAACTGTCAGATGATCATAATGCTGTGCAGATGAGCCTTTTGGGTAGCCCCCATCCTGGTCTTCCCCACCCCTTCCAGTGGCTAGTAGGCTGCTGGTTTTCATGAGTACTATAGTTGCTAGGTTGTTGATTTTCAAGGCTACCATTGAGCCAGTATATTGGAAGGCGGGGAAATTAAAATGTCTCATTGTTTATTGTTCAGCCATTGCCTTCTTGGATAAATATTGCTAGAGTATTGAAAGATTTTGGTCAATTTTCAGAGTTGTGGTCACATATCGATTTTGAAAAAGTTTCTGGTGTTATCATTGCTCTTATGGAAGAGTAGATTTTTGGAAGTCTTTATTTTGCTATTCCATGTGACTATGCATCACTGATCAATTTTAGCTTTTATTTATCTTTTTAAAATGACTTACTTGGTATACAGATTTTGTGATGCTTTAGGGTTATCATTAACAATATCAGTTTCTGATTGAATTTTTAAATGCTAGGTAATGTAATTTTGGTTATTGAAAAACTATATAAAGCAATATATCCTATGAAGCCCCTTTTAATGTAAAACAAGGACAGTTTCCATAACATTAACAGAAGCAAAGTTACCTCATTTTATAGAAAGGACGAGACTGGTAAACATTACCAATTCTTAAAAAAAAAGTCATTATAATTCTCCATTTCAGCTTTGAAGCCAGTGATAACAAAGGACAGTTTACATTTCCAGAAATGGGAAATACTCGCTTTATACTATTTTTTAGTAGACAGAAGCCATGTAAACTTTCATTACTGAGTAAGGATTTTCAACATTGCTCATATTATGCTTGTTATTGCCATTGTTGCACTGGAAGTGTTTTCCATAAAGATAGTCTGGGGATTAAAATGGAAAGATTAAGGCAGTTTCGGTAATTTAATTTAAATGTATTTATGATGGTATTACATCAAACAGATTGTTTACTCAGCACAGTGCTAAAGTTGCTTCTTGCTCTTGCTTCAGAGTAAAATTTTACCCACAGTCCCAGATACAGTCAAAAAAAAAATAGAGGAAAAAGAAAACGCAAATGATCTTAACAACCTGGATGCAGTGCAGGGACCAGAATCTGATATGACTAGCTACGATGCCCTCGTTTTGTGAGTAGCTTCTGCTTGCTGATACACATTGCTTCGCCTCAGGAGTGAAAACAAAAGACAGATTCAGCTTAAAGAATCCTCATAGTTCAAAAGTATTTTACAGTAGAAGAGCAAAGGGGTGAGAGGTTGTGGAGAAGGTCATACAAAGAAAAAGGCAATGAACTTGAGTCAGAAGGTTGGAATTTGACTCCTAGCTTTGCTATAATTGTTTGTTTTTAAGAATTAGGGGTCTCAACTGTCAATGTTGGATTATGGTAATAAAATGGTGAATGTCATGAAATGAGAATATGTGACAAAGTTGTGATACTTTATAAATGGTGTAAGATAGCTTTGTGTGTGTGTGTGTTCAGCCACTCATTCACGTCTTGACTCTTTGGACTGTAGCCTGCCAGGACTATAGCCCCATGGACTGTAGCCTGCCAGTCTCCTCTGTCCTTGGGATTTCCCAGGCAAGAATACGGGAGCGGGTTGCCGTTTCCTACTCCAGGGCATCCTCCCTACCCAGTGGTCAAACCCATGTCTCCTGCATTGGCAGATGGATTCTGTACCACTAGCGCCATCTGGGAATATGTCATCACAATTATTCTTCACCCAAGGAAGTTTCTGTCAGTTAACTAGTGTGTTCGATTTTCTTTCCCAACTCTTCCCAGCCCTCAGATGATGATTATGTATTTCAGTTTGCACACACAGGAAGAAGTTCCCATTATAAGTAGGATTCAGCACGTTAAAATGCATCTCTTCCTATATCTTAAAGTATTTACATTGCCACACCAAGTTCAGCTCAGAAAGCCTCATGTGCAGAACTGTGTCTGTAGAGTATTTTGGATGCCATTATGGTAGTTGGACTCTACCTGAGACTTCTCAGGTGATGGGTTTTCACTATAAAGAAAACATTCTCTTTCAGTGTCATCAACTGCCCCTTTGTGGCTTAGTGGGAAGAAAGAGGATGTTAGGGAAAATGGCAATAACTTAACTTGCAGCCTGCTGTTAGGGACCTGACAGCTGAATAGATGCTTTTTCTCAGTGGGAGACTGTTAACCTGTTAGCATCAAGTGTGATTCTCGCTGAGTCCAGTACAGTATTAATGGGAAGCCACAGGCGGAGGAGGATAGGTGTGTCTAGGACCATGCTAGGCCACTGCTGCTACAGTTAGTCATCTCCCGGTTCATGTTAGACGTTTCCCTTTCCTGCCTCTCTGAGTTCAACAAAACTGGATTAGTTCAGGATGTGACTATGGAAAAATATTCAGAGTTTGGAGATGAGGGTTGGTGGACCAGATAAAAGAAGTTGTCTGTTCCACTTCAAGAAGTTAACGTGTAGAAAACATAATCATTGCAATGATTAACTGAGAGAAATTTCTGAAAGTTTGAAGATAGGATACTTGACAAAAATGTACTTAACTTCTTTACGCTTTATATTAAAATGATAAAATTTAAAATTTGATTGGAGAACAATGTAATATAAGGTCTAATTCACTGCTGACCATTTTGAAAAGGGTCTCAGAAAATAGACATAAATGAAAATCTTTTTGCTTTTAAAAATGTCCATTGTTTAAGCATGAGCCGACCACACTCTTTGCTTGGTGCCTAAAATGAACACTGTATTTTTCCTCACTATGAAAGAAAAAAAATGTCCATTGTTGACTTCTAGCAACTTTCACCCTTAGACCTGAATTCCCCCTTTTGTCAGGTTTGTTTTTTCTGCTTCTCCCTCTCTTGTCTCTCAACTGTCATTCATTCATCTCTTCCAAATAGTCCAGGCAGTGTGCTAGGAGCTAAGGATGCAACAGTGACCAATGAAACAATCCCCACTCCTGTTGAACTTACTGCCCAGGAGGGGGCTCAGGCATGAATCAATTGTATGATAAAAAGGAAAGTTGCAGCTGTGACCACTAACAGCAAAGTTAGGTGCAGCTCCTCCAAGAGCTGTTGACACAGATTGTTTACATAAGGTGATGGCGTTGTGATTCAGCCCCTCAGCTAATAAGAATAACTGTATCATAGACCTTTCTCTTACCCAACAGTGATGCTCTCTGTCAGACTGAAGGCTGCGAGAAGACAAGGAGTGGTCTTTGTACCAGGCTGTCTGAGGCATCATATATCAAGACACGATCACTTTTGTTCCTCTGGGTGACAAGAAGCTGTATATTTACATACTGAAATCAACATTTTCCTTCCATGTTGGCAGTATGATAACTTGTGAAAATTTAATCACTATTGTGTTGTGAAACAATCCTTAATACCATTTTCTGTTTGCACATTTTATTTTCATTTTGATATTTTTGAAGAACTGCTAGAAGAATTGGCAGCTTTCTTATATTTTGTTTTATTTGTGTGCTCTCAGTCATGTCCCACCCTTTGTGACCCCATGGACTGTAGCCGGCCATGTAACCGTCCACCGGATTTCTCAGGCAAGAGTGTTGGAGTGGATTGCCATTTCCTATTCCAGGGGATCTTCCCAACCAAGGGCTTGAACCTGTGTCTCCTGCATTGGCAGGCAGATTCTTTACCACTACACTACCTGGGAATCTCTTTGTTTTATGGGGTTAATAATAATTAGATGTCCCGACTGCTTGTTAGAGGGCAAGCATGGTTTTGAGTTTTCAGCAGTGATTAATATCACTCTCATAGGGAGGTGACCTATGTAATTTATTTAAAAAAAGCGCTCAAATAATAATGTATTATAAATTCTTGACACAGTCACTGGGATATGGTCTGCTGTTCCAAGCATGAGAGAAATAAAGGTTAGATTTTTCTAGACTTAACCTGAATCCCTAGGTCCAGAAGATCCCTTGGAGAAGAGAATTGCAATGCATTTCAGTATTCTTGTCTGGAGAATCCCATGGACAGAGAAGCCTGGTGGGCTACAGATCATGGGGTTGCAGAGTTGGACATGACTGAGAAACAAACACTTATTTCACTTTCAACCTGAATTCCATGTTATAAGTTTGATATACTCCATACACACACACACACACACACACACACACACACACATATATATAATATAGATTTAGTTAAAGTTGTCATTGGGAAGGACATTCTCTTTAAGAAGCCTTTTAAAAGTCAGTGTAAAAAATGTTCAAAATAGGAAATGAGCCATGACAGGAAACTATATCAAACTTTTTCGTCAGAGCGTAGGTGCATTCTATTTTTTGGTAATGCTAATTGAAATTGGTAGCAAGGAAATACAAATGCTTCTGTATGTTCACCGCTGTTTCAGTGATGTTCAGTTTATGGATATTATCTCTGTCCTCTTATTGAATACGTCAGGACTTTTAAGAAATTACTACCACCTTATTAATCAACACATCTACAAAACAGGGCCTGGTATCCAGTTCTCTTTTACAATATACTTAGTGATGGTTTAGTAGTCTAACATGAGTACTCAACCTTGGAAAGGAACTTGGTTTTCTTGAAGATGGTCATATAAAAAATACACTTCAGGAAACTTTCTTGATACTGAGATGTATTCGTGACACCTCAAAACATTATGTCTGTGTAATTGAACATGCTGTATGTGGTTGACATACAAAAACATATAACCTAGGAGAAAATATTCATACTTCTTGATGAGACTGTTTTCTGATGGCATTTCTTAAAACCCTAATAACACTTTAGCCCTTCACTCATTCTCAATATTGTCCCTTATTTATTTAATTTCAAGATATTTTGATACTTTAGTCATTTCCATTGTAGGTTATACAATGAGAAACGACATATTTGGTTAAAGTATTCTAGTTTAACCTGTACAATTTAGTTCTCCACTTATTTATTTCTCAAGCATTTTGATTTCCTAGAACCTTTGGAAGTTTTTTATCCTTTTGTTGTGACCATGATCTGGTAGTGGGTCATGCAATTCTACTTAAAAATAGTTTAGATTTGATTTTGCCTTTTCTTTGTAATGTTTCCTCCTCTTTTCTGCAACATGAGAAGAGACAAAAGTATTTTGAGAGTTTTTTCTATTTAGTTTTTTTTTTTTTTTGCAGTTACATGCAGTCTCCCCTTAAGAGGAAGAGAGGGAAGTGAGAGGCAAAGCAGAACTCTCTACAAGTTCAATTGCATTTAAATTGTGGTTCAGTTTGGAAAAAAAAAAGTGATTTACATACAAGATTTTAGGCATCTGCTGAGTAAAATGAAATATATCTGTAATCTGCTTAGTACATTATATTTATCGATATATCATACCTTTATTACTTGGTTGAAACACTATTAAGTTCACTCTCATTTCACGTTCTTAAATATTTATAGGATGTACTACTTCCTATGCCAATCTGTGATTATATGTAAAAGGGAATTGCCTGATTCGAGTCATGTACTTGGCTTAGACCTATGGACTAAGTAAATACAAAAATATCATATTAGGTTAGAAAGTTCTCCTTTATTATGCTAGAATTAGAGAATTAAAATAAATCCTGAGCTTTAGTCTATGTTTTTTTTTTTGTTTATGTTCTAATGATATGTTTTAGTCTTTATACTTAAGTCTTGTTATAAAGACATATTCTTGAATTACACTGTATTGCATTATATTATGGGCTTCCCTCGTGCCTCAGATGGTAAAGAATCTGCCTGTAATGCAGGATACATGGGTTTGTACAGTGAGGAACTTATTTACCATATAATAACAATATGAAACAATTGAAATATATGTAATTTATTGGCATAATTTTTATAGATAAAAAACAATGTTTTGTAGACAAAATTGCATCCAGCAATGCTATTTTATTTGTGTGTCTTTCAGTGAGAATAATTCCTAGGTTTCTTCTGGAAATTTTTTAAAAATATAAGTCCTATTTTCAAATAGAAGACATTATATAAACATCAGGTTAACATTAATTCATGATACACCTTTTTGAAAAAATATTTTGAGGGGAGTAATAGAGGCTATGTTTGTAATCTTTGGGAAAATCCTATTTTATATAAGAATTACTTTAAAAAACTATTAAGTCATTCTTGTGAGTTTATAGATACTTGTATAGTTCTTAAATAAATTCAGAATTTTTGCTACAAAGAAAAAATGGGCTTTCTCTAGAAGATGTTTTTAAAGTTGGTGGTTTGTCAGGTTTACACATTAGAATCTTCCTTTTATATTATTTCATCAGTTGCACAAACTGTCTCTTAAATGAGTTTCATTTAACAACAACAACAAAAAAATCAATTCTGAGCCAGGTATACATTCCCAAATTGCTTCCTACACATACTTAATAGATGATGAAAATGAAAGTCGCTCAGTCATGTCCAACTCTTTGCGACCCCATGGACTATACAATTCATGGAATTCTTCAGGCCAGAATACTGGAGTGGGTAGCCCATCCCTTCTCCAGGGGATCTTCCTGACCCAGGAATCAAACTGGGGCCTCCTGCATTGCAGGCAGATTCTTTACCAACCGAGCTATCAGGGAAGCCCGATAGATGATACATTTAACAAAAACAAACCATTTTGGGGAGATAGGAAAGGGGCAGTATAATAAAATGTAAAGAAAAATGCTGGTTTGAAAATTCAGAGATGTCCTATGTTGATTTACCAATCCTTTTTTATGGCATCTTAACAATATTAGTATGATTAATATTTATAATAAACCTTTGAAGCCATTGCCCTAATTTACTGAAGAGAAAATTGAAGCCCAAGTCATGAACTTGACTGATGCCCCAGAGGTGATGAGGGGCAGAAGTGGGACCCCAGCGTCCGTCTGCAGAGCCTGTACTCTGAGCCTCCTGCCGACGCTGCCTCCTGGGTCGGGGTGAGCTCCTGATAGACGGGTGGTTGGGCTCGGGTACGGGGTTTACCCTCTCCATGCTATGGGTACCTCAACTCTAACACCGAGATGATTTCTCATGAAGTGTTTCCGATGAAGTGAAATGATAGATGTGCGTCACTGAGCAGGGTACCTGCCTTCTAATATTATCTTTTAGTTAATTTTGTTCAATTGCAAGTTAAAAAGAAGTAAATTCTTTGAAAATGTTGATGTAGATTTGGCCGTAATAGAACTGTTTCTATTACTTTGTTTTATTTTGATTACAAGTTTCTCTTTATTTCTAAATTGAAAATAAAAAGTTACATAGCCTTCTGTAGGACTGATAGCTTGGTGGCTACTTGCCAGCTGTGTGACTTGAAGCAAATTTCTTAATCTCCCTGTGAAAGAAGCAGGATGATAAGAGTATTCTAAACTTTCTATACTGAGGTCGAAGGCATTTTGGAAAAATAGCAAACTTACCATATAAATGGTATTACATTTTCCACTCCATCTTTAATATTAGGCTTTCCCAAAAGGGGCAAGAATAAATCCTGGAAACTTGACTCATCTATCTTAATGGTCTTCATTAAACCTATTGCTGGATTTTTCTTTCTTAAACGTATGGATCAATATTGATTTCAATATTCAGACGAGAAATACATTTAAAAGCTTTTTAGCTATTGGTAACAAACACCCTCTCCTGCTTGTGTCACTGTACAAGGTTGGATGGAAGCCTCTTTAATTGTGTACTTTCCATTAGCCCCTTTAATTCTGTTTGTAGTAGTTAAAGCTAGTCATGAAAAATTTGAAAGCTGCTTTGATCTGCAGTTATTAGCTAGACAAAATTCCAAACGGAGATTTAAAGCCATGTGTTACACAAAGCTTCTGTCCAATGGAAAATCCTCTATTACCTTAAGAGCTTGCCTCACATTTACAGCGCTTTCTCTTTTTATAAAATCCAAGCTTCTGTAATCCTGGGCTGATTCAAGCAATTATTTATGGTGGTATTACCTCATACTCACTTTCTCCTCAGTGAAGTTGCATCTGTATCAGGACCGAGTAGTGTGAACCATGGGGCTTGAACATTCCCCTTCCTTTGCTATAACCAATAAAATGCACTTCCTTGAGATCCCACTTCTGTTTCTTCTTGGATTAGATGCAGTATTCTTTCACTCTGCATGTAGGGAAAAGCAAAAGAAAAGCCAGGTGCATTCTGGGATTCTGGAATGTTTCCATGTTACTGAAGTTTATACTTGGTCAAGATAGGACTATCAATTAGGTTCAATTAAAGACACATCTTCATAAAATAGGTTTATCAGTTGGTTTTAACAGCAGAGTGTTCATCACTCAATGTGAGTTCTACCAACACGGGAAGACAGGGTGCAAAATACCCTAATAGCACTTCTGTCTCAACGATGAGCTATTATTTATTTGTAAGCTATTTTGCTCAGTTACCAATCTCTCATTTTGCGATTAATCTACTCAGGCCACCACATTGGTTTTCTTGGTGACGTGAGTAGTATTTGAAGCTAAACTTAAAATTCTCAATTCTATATGTTTGGAAATTCTATGGGTTTTAGATAATAAAATTCTGCTAATATGCCTAAAGTGCATTTCTTTGTAGTTTATTTCTGTGGGAGTTGCAAACGATCAGGGCAATTTAATAACATCGTTTATAGACATTTTACAACACTCCGCTGACAATACTTTAAGAGACTCTTGCAGCTGAGGATCAGCCTTCAGGTATTCCAATTCATAACTCGCAAAGGTAGAAGTTAATTTTGGTCATTGTGCTTTCAGTAAAATTATTTGTTGCGTAACAAATCCTTATCCTCTTCAATAAGGCTAACTTTTTGAAATCCCTGGTCTAGGTTTGTTTAGTTTTCTACCCTTTCTTCTTTTCTCATATTAAATTTTATTACAAGCTTTGGAGGAGGGGTAAAAACATTGCAGGAGAAATAAAACCAAGAATCTTAAAGTTTTATGGAAGTTCTAAACTTTTCTGGGTATATGATATACTATTAGGGCCTGGGTAGTCACCAAGCTGACCTGAATACTTGTAACGACTCTATCCCCTTGAACTGTTGTGTCACATTCTCCAAAGGGAAACTGATTAGATGTCTGCGCTCTCTGAAGAAATCTGGGAAAAGGCTCTAAATTTATAGAGGGTTATAAAGACAGCAGAATTGTGTGGCTGAAAGTCATGCTTGGATTCCAAAGGCTGTGAACTTGGATAGGTATCCAAAGGACTACATTATAACATAGCATGCTTAGAAAACTTTGAGATTCAAATAGAGTTGAATCAGTATAAAAATAATTAACTCAAAAGGTAAATATTTATTTACTAAAAACATTTCTATATGCAAGTCAAAGTGAACATAAACCTCAGAGACTAGGATCTGAACTGATTCTAAATATGTTAGATTCCTTTTTTTCTGTCTACTTTGGGATAATATTTACTACTTACTGTAAGCTAGAAATACCGTGGCAGAGATAGAAATCTCCCCAGTAAAGATTTTGTTGTTCAGTCACTAAGTTGTATCTGACTCTTGGTGACCCGTGGACTGCAGCATGCCATGCTCCTCTGTCCTTTACTATCTCCTGGGGTTTGCTCCTATTCATCTCCATTGAATTGACGATGCCATCCAACCATCTCATCCTCTGTCGCCCCCTTCTCCTCCTGCCTTCAATTTTTCCCTTCGTCAGTCTTTTTCAGTGAGTTGGCCCTTCACATCAGGTGACCAAAGTATTGGAGGTATAGCTTCAGCCTCAGTCCTTCCAATGAATTCTCAAGGTTGATTTCCTTTAGGATTGACTGGTTTGATCTCCTTGCTATTCAAGGGACTTTCAAGAGTCTTCTCTAGTGCCACAATTCAAAAACATTAATTCTTTGGTGCTCAGCCTTCTTTACGGTCCATCTCTCACATCCATACATGACTACTGGAAAAACCATAGCTTTGACTATAAGGACCTTTGTCGAAAAAGTGATGTCTCTGCTTTTTGATATGCTGTCTAGGTTTGTCGTAGATTTCCTTCCAAGGAGCAGGCATCTTAATTTCATGGCTGCAGTCACTGTCTATAGTGATTTTTCGAGCTGAGGGAAATAAAATCTGTCACTGCTTCCACTTTTTCCCCGTCTGATTGCCATGAAGTGATGGGACTGCATGCCATGATCTTAGATTTCCAGTAAAGATTGTTGAATGAATAGCGACAAGTCTTGACTACTCCCTCTCCCCCTCAAAATCAATGATTCTTAAGTAACTCTTGAGCAATGTTAAGGTGATTTTTGCTACTGTCTTCTCTCTTGCCCTTCTAATATATGGTCTGTGAAGAAGTGAATGCCTTCCCTGATGCTACAGACTTAACCCAACTAGAGCTTAACCAACCTCATTTTCTCTGCTCTCTGAGCAATCTCAGCTTTAGTGTACTAGTTTCCTCATTTCCTATTAATGAGACTTCATCCAGTTTGAAGAAAAGTACAAGTAAACATGGTCAATTTTGTCCGCAGTTTCATTGGTGGGGGAGCAAAGGTCAAAGAATAATGAGTCACTAATATGTGAGAATTGCAATGTGACAAAATCCCACAACAGAAATCAGTATATTAGCTTTCAGATAATATAAGAACATTCAGTGGTCATTAGCTATCTTGGTCCCCTTCTTTTCCATCTGTCCTTTTCCTGGTAAATATCCACTCCCTTCCATTTAAAAGTATTACAAATCTTCAAGATAAAGGTGTTGTAGATATCCTATCTCTATTCTTTCCTGAGAATCTATCTGAAATAATGAGCTAATTAATCTTTTACAACCCTGCTTCCTACCTGTATACAATCTCATGATCTGACTCATTAATAATAATTAAACCCCACGTTGGTATATATATTGCTTTCTTTACCTTTAGGAGGAGTCATCCATGAATTGACCTGTCTTACAAACATGCACTCATGGATACCCACACACACAGGTACACACACATGTATATACATGCAGACAAACACACTTTAAGATTCACTCTGCATCCATCCATATGTGAACTATCCTTTGTGGTTCAGTCCCTAAGTCGTGTCTGACTCTTCACATCCCCACGGACCATAGACACCAGGCTCCTCTGTCTTCCACTATATTCCAGAGTTTGCTCAAAGGACTATCCTTGGTTCTTTTTCAATCCCTTTAAATTCTGCCTATACTTTGTCTCAACATAGGGCATGTAGTTTTTCTTTTTACTCTTAGGTAACTGTGAATTGTTAGAAATGTACTGATAACCTTCTAATACCCCTAGTTTTTTTTTAAAGTAGTATTTTTTTTTTCTGATGGAAAG
Organism: Okapia johnstoni; assembly: GCA_024291935.2. Lineage (NCBI taxonomy): Eukaryota > Metazoa > Chordata > Mammalia > Artiodactyla > Giraffidae > Okapia > Okapia johnstoni. The sequence goes on from CM044327.1 coordinate 6,438,015, forward strand.
ATACATTTGAATCTTGTTCCTCTGTCACACAATTAAAAATTCCTATAAAGCGACTAAGACAGACATAGCTAAAAAGCAAATTATGAAGCAAAAGTGAAGGACTTAATACTATTCAGAGCCAGTTCAGTTATAATCTACACCTAATCTAAATAAAGATGTCTAGAAGTTCTATATATGTTTTTGATATGTATATATATGTAAAAGTAATTGTTTTTCTTGGTGTTGCCCATGTCCTGGATTAAGCATTCTACAAGCTGTATTTCACTAGAAGCCTTGTTCAGTCTTTCATACACTTTGTGTGTTAATATTCTCCAAAGAGCTCAGCTGCACTATTCAACTGCAAAATCACTTTCATCTAAGTCAGTTTAGTAGTGAGGATGAGGATAATTTCACTCTGGAGGATTCTTTCCACTTGACTAATAGAGCCTCTGATCTCAACTTGAGCCTCAGAAAAGCATTCTTACTCACCTACGTCAAGTGGATGACTGATAAGGTGATGTATGACTTAGTGGCAGAAGACTGAATGAGAACAACCCCCCCAACCCAACCATAACGTGTGCACTACATGAAAATTGTTGATTTATTAGGATGAAAATCTGCCAAGAAAGACGATACCAGGGCGGAAGTGGTCCCTCACTGTCACGAATCCAAAGTAAACTGCAGCATCCTGATGACTGACCTATAAAGCCAGGTAGAGTAGGCTCTTCATTCTTCAAGACATTTCCTTCCTATTTATCATAACCTAAAACTTAAGACCCATTACTGAGATGAAGAGCAAGATGGAAAAGGTATAGAAATGAAGACATTTATCCTGTGATTAAGGATTCTTGATAAAATGCTCAGAAAAGTAAAATTTTAGCTCCTATTTTCAAAGATCAACGTCAGCTCGCCCCATCTTTTGACCAAATTTGATTTTTGTCTGTTGCAGTTGTAGCCATGTGATTTGTATGTGTCTGCTGTCCTCGTGTGTGTGTGTGTGTGTGTGTTTAAAATCTGTCTTTCCCCACAAGAATGTTAGCCCTTCAGGGCAAGAATGTGGTCCTTTTTGTTCACTGCTGTGTGTGCAGTAACTAAAAGAGCCCCTGCCCTTTGCAGGCACTCCAGAAATGATCATTGACGGGATAAGTCAGCCAAGATGGGTGTGTGTTCGTGTGTGTGTGTGTGTGCTCAGTGGTGTCCAACTTTTTGCAACCCCATGAACTGTAGCCCTCCAGGCTCCTCTATCCATGGGATGATCCAGACAAGAATACTGGAGCAGGCTGCCATTTCTCTTCCAGGGCACCTTCTGACCTGGGGATCTAACCCATGTCTCTTGCATCTCCCGCAATGGCAGGCAGATTCTTTACCACTAGCACCAAGATAGTCTTTGAAACAAAAGGAGTTGTGAGTAGGGGATCTCAGGAGGGATGCAACAAAAATTCAGATCCTCCTCCTCACAGGGCTTTGTCATCCTACAGAAATATCGTCATAGAGTCTTTACAAATATCTGGGGTGAATTATATCTAGCATGAGGTGTTTTCCAAAGACAAAGGTACAGTGTGATTTAAAAATTTGTGCCTCGACCTTATTGTGTGCAGTTGAGGAAAGTTGACTATAGTGTATAATTCTTGCTTGTTTCCATTTCCACACATGCATTCATGGGACATATTAATTAAAGAGAATTTCGTGCTTGGGAAAAATACCTCGGTACAGAAGGAGCTATAACTGAGCTGAGATCTTTTTGCCTCAGGAACTCCTTTTATGTCAAATTGTACGGCAGAGTTTAACGTGGTATATTTAGGAAGAAAGAATGATGCTGAAATTTGCTGCTCCTCTTTTTAGACATTTCTAATTGCAGGAAGAATAGAGGAATTTATTGAGAGCCAATTATTGATTTTAAAAGCATTCTCAACAACACTTTAGCCTTATTTTATGTGCTGAGGAAAAGGCAATAAGGAAAGGCTGTATGTTAGGTATTTAGCATTTAAAACTTTTAAACTAATTAACCTAAAGGTATCCAGTAGTTTTTCACTGTGTTTAAACACACACAGTTTACACTATATTTATGTCAAGACACAATTTTACTTACTTTAGCCTAGAAAAGTAACATATTTTTGAGACAGTAATGCTGAGAGAGAAGAAATACCTGTTTATAACCTTTTCATCTGCTCACCAAAATCAGTTTGGCAAAATCAATAGAACTCCATTTTCCAGCTGGCCTTGGCTCTCCTGAATGTTTACCAAATGCATTTCATCTTTAAATGAGATTCTTTTGGCCTTGCTGTTTAAATGCCAGAGGGTGGAACTATGCAGCTAGGTTTAACAGTAATGCTGTCCAAAGAGCCAGTTAACACAATTTAGTCATGCCGAATTTTGGGCCCACGTTGGTTGTTAATGCCCATCTGAAGACACGGAGTAATTGCACATTTTAAAATTTACTTTTCCATGAGGCATTTAGTTTAAAATGTAATTGGGAGTTCTGCCTTTTTCCTTCTACAACTGCAAAACTATTCAGAAATTATCTGTCCTAAACCTGCATTCAGGTTGAATTTGAAATAATCCAAGACAGATTGTGATCTGTGTTATTTCGGTAGAGTTTATATTTTTGGCATTCTTTAATGTATACTGGTTGACTTTTAATTTAATCAGTGAAATTATTAATGTTAAACACATTTTAAGTGTGGTGTATCCCATTATATCTTCTTGTATCATAGTTTATTTCTTAACTTGATGACCTCAACCTGTGTGTTTGCGCAAATCAACTCATTTTTCTGAATCTTGGTTTCCTCTTTTATAAAAAGGCTGGTTTGGGATGCTTAGAGATCAAAGACACAGGTCTTGAGTCAGATCCAGGTTTTATCATGTTTAGTTTCCTCCACAGAAATCAAACAAGTTTGAATCAACATTCAAAAATCATGAGATACCAGGTCAAAATTCCAACTCCCAGGTTCATTTGGAAAACTGGGAGAGCTCCAGACTGAAAGCCAGCATTTTCTCTTGGCCGTGGTTGTGTAGGACTGATCACACGGGCTGCTCTGTAGCTGACCACAGTTCCCATAATGTCTTCCTGCCTCCTCCTCCTGACACCAGAATTAAACAATATTTCCATTTGTCACTGTGCTTACAAAATTTCTTTTAAAAAATACATAACATTCTTCTGTACAAGTGTTTCTAACAAAAGAAAATTTGTAAATGTTAAAGCAAGAAGATGAATGTTTCAGGGAAACTACGTATTATTTAGTGAGTGGAACTAAATAATAGTCTCAGTATTTAACATGCAAACCAAGTACATCTGTGTTAAAACACTGCAGTTCGAGGCACCATTTTTAAACAAACAATAGTCATAGTGATGAGTTACATGAAGAAATGACATGTCATGGAAAAGAATGAACTGAAAGGAAAAAACTAAAAGTTTAAGAGGGTTTATTTGTTCATGGAAGTATTGCTAGTCTGAGAGGCAATTATGTCATGAATGAAAACAATTATTTTATATCAATACTTTTCTAAAATGATTAGTTTGGAGATGTTCTTATATGAAGAAAAAAATACCAAAATGCAGCAAATATTGGCAAATATGAGATTAACTTAAATGCTTGTTGCCCAGAATGCTGAAAATATAAAGTATGGCTGAGCATACCCAGAACACACCCAGTTTGAATTAAGTAAAAAGCAAATAAGAGACTGATTTATGTTGTTTTCACCTGCTGATGTCATATATTTGTGATGTATTATCAGTGGAATTGTGACGTGGTTTGGAACTTATGGACATGAGGCTCATGACTGCAATGGCCTCACAACATGATTTTGTGTGTGAGTGTGTTTATATGTATGCCTGCGTGTTGGACCCTTCTGGAAAGGTTTAACATGAAATTGCCAAGGGAAATGACTCAAGGCAATGTTCCAAAGGTGATCAGTTAATTTTTGACTTAATGTATCTCTTAAATAGTATTTAGAAACATGTTGTGATGATAAAGTAGTTACCCTCATCATTCACCTCTATCGGCTTTAAGTAAGAAGTTTGAATGGAACTCCTGCTGTAGAGGAAGATTAAGCTAGTCATCTGCGTATATTTCCTTGGCTTCGGCCATTGTCTACTGAACTGCCTGTAAGTTAGCTGATTTGTCATTTGATACTGAACAGCTTCTATGAGAAGTAACATGCAATGGGTTTCTATTATCTAAGATAAAAAAATCCATCTTAGCTTCCAAGTAAAGATGGACTCGATGACATTATCCCTTTGTTATTATTCATCTTCTAAGTACCTTATAAAATACTATGTAGAATAAAGAAATAGTATATGATTTACATGCTCAATTTCTTGTGAAATTATGCCTTTGGAAACCCTTTGTCAAAGACTAACCTGGCTTATACTACTTGTCAGAAATCACCTTCTTCTGGAACTTAACAGGATTGTCTAAATAACTCCTAAAATATTTTTTTAAAAGGAAGGAAAGAAAAGTACAATTTCAGACTTAAAACTGATAACAATGACCCCACAGTGTTCAGTCATATCATATGACTAGAGTTAAGAGCTAGAGTTAGAAATTTTATCCTGGTGCAATGCAGGTTCAAACATTAAAGGCAGCAATATTGAAATGTCTGAGTCTTGCAGAAAACTTTGTAATAGCTATTCTAAATATAAAAGCTGTGATGTAAAAAATTCTGTGTATGGAAGTATCTTAGTTTTATGGAAGTATCTGTTTTCTAGTAAGAAACTGAGTAAAATTAAATATTACTGCCGTTAAGAGGTTGAAAGCCAAGTTTCATTCAATGTGAAAGCACAGCACAGTATAAATAAAGTGAGAGCCCTGAGCTTGGTAACAGAGGCAGGGGGTTCTCAGGTTTACTTTACAAATCAAAGGAAATAATAATGATGGAATATTTTTTTTGAGATTTTGATCTCAAATTTTCCAGTAACATCCATTTTTTGTTACAATATAATTGCAATCTATTTCAGAACGTACAGAGTTTGGATGTTTGTGATATGACAGTTGACTCTTTTCTTTTTTAACAACCACTCTATTTCACTCATTTATATTATATGCCTCTCATCTCACCATCTGCTTCTAGATCTAAAGTTAAATCAACTGTTAACTTCCAAGCTAATGATCAGGAGAATTTGGAAAGAATGTAGGTAACTCACCCTGAACATAATGATGTAGATCTTCGACTTAAGGATGCCTAAAAATGGACTTTTATGGTTCTGAAAAGTGATATCAGAAACTAATTAACTTGGTTTGTTATATATAAACACATACTTAATCTTCTATGCTTCATCAAAGTGATGTATACATCATATTATACGGTCTACTAAACCTATAGTCTAAGAGAAATGTATTAAAATGTAAGGACTTTTGTGAAAAATATTCTAATACACCAACTTTCCACTAAAATTTGTATTTACTCATTGTGAATGTCTTCACTTGGGAAGAAACACAAGTTAACTACATTAAAATAGAGATTATGAAGTCATTTCTTACAGTTATTTTAAGGAGTCTGACACATTTCCCATATGCAGAAATAATTTAATATCCAGTTAGACTTTTCTGAATGTATGGAGCATATTTGCATATGACATTCATATAATTAAAATATTTAAAGTTTCCTTGAATGACTTTGTATAACCTGCCTTCAACAGATAATTGCCAATTCTGTGCATCCTTTTATAAAACTGTCTCCTAAATATAATTAATTAGTAAGCTTTGAAAATCTTCCACATCTCAAGGATGTTTTTGAAAAAGGCAAAGTTAATTATTTCAAATCTTAATTTATATTAAATCAAGCTATTCCCCACTCAATGCAAAAAGAACTACCTTGCTTGAACAACTGATAAAACACAAAATGGAGTCAGATGATAAACACTTCACCAGTGAATTTTATGATTAATGATCTATTGTTCCATTTAGGGTCAGGATCCCTTATGTCATTATTGGGTAAGACACCCATTGCTCCCATATCTGAAAATATCTGTTTAGAGGCAGTTGCTATCCAAGTATGGCACCCCACTCCAGTACTCTTGCCTGGAAAATCCCATGGACAGAGGAGCCTGGTGGGCTGCAGTCCATGGGGTCGCAGAGAGCTGCACACAACCGAGCGACTTCACTCACTCATACATCAGAGAAAATCCAAACTCCACAATAGACCCTAAAGGCCCTCAGTCTGGCCTGGGGCCCTGCTCATGAATCCCTTTCTATATCCGCAACATTGTAGGAAGGTGGACCTCCTTCCAGACACCTGAAGACATACAAGTTCCTCTGCCTACTTTAGGGAACATGGACCCTACTTGGCCCGCTTCCTAGAACCCTCTTCTCTATTCTTGACTGATTTCTTCTCATGATCCAAGTCTCATGTTAAATGTCACCTCTTCAGAGAATATACTGTTAATATCAATGTACTCCATTATTGTCCATCTCTTCATCTTGCTGTTTCCTACCTGGTACTTATCACACTTTTGATTATATGTAGTTCAGGTTTATGGTCTGTTTTTCTTCCCTCTACACACAGACACCATGGCCTTGAAAGGGCCATGGGCCCAAGTGCTGTTTGCCATTCACCATCCAGGGCGTAACTCATACCTGGCGTATGACAGGCAAAACAGGATACTCCAATTGAGCGAATACATAAAATACCAGCTCACTTTCTAGCCTTGTGAAATAGATGTTTTTATGCACAAAGAAACTTTGATTAGTTAACAGCAGAAAAAGCTCCAAGAATATTGTTTCTGTAAATCTCCCTAAACAATGTATCACTTTATTTTTATATTTTACCTTACCTTTGACATAGATTTTTCATCTTATGATCCAGAAAGAAAACTGCTTTTTATCAGGGGAGAAAAATGTCCAAAACCTTTATAACATTTGACCACATTAAGTTTTATATTGTATTTATTTTGATGAGAAAGGTTTTCATTGTAATAGCCAACTCTAAAGGGAAAGTTATATTAAGTATTACATATACATTTACAATTTAGGATTGAATTCAGCTTTGAATCTTGAAGCAAATTCAAATATGCTTAGGTTGATATTTCATAGGAACAGTGTATTTGCCAAACCTCTAGTGACCCTAGTCAGCTTTTCCTTCTAAATGCCAGAAAATGCATCAGAGTTTGGTTAGAACCTACCTTAACACTGGTGTTTATTTCTTAACACTAGAATTATCTTGTCAATAATGAGAATCATTTTGTAACTAATACAGCACTTTTGGAATGAGCAATATTTCCCTACAAATGCTTATGTACTACAAGCTAGAATGGCATAGTTTAATTTGCTTTAGATTTCTGTTTTTGTTATTGGGAAGGTTTTAATATATCTTAATAGTTCCATTAAACAATTATATTAGTTCATATAAGTGTCAAATAACAGACTCAAATTATACTTTTATGTCATGCAAAACTGTTTTCAAAGAAAGACATGAGAGTCAACTTTTTGTTAGTTAACTTTTCTTGTATAAAAATATTTATCCAAAAATAACATTATAATTCTTGCCACAATGAGACATCGTGAAGCTGCCAGTCATTGCCCACGGTATAAAATTGCATGTGAAAAGATTTCATGTTGTAATTTCATGGTTCTTCTTGCACACAGAAAATCTGATTGATTGCAATCATTTACACAGCCAGAGAAGAGAAGAATATTAAAAAAAATTCAAATATATCATTTTAAGCCTCTACCTACAAAGCTTTGGGAAGTGAACTAAAAGGAAAAATCCCACACTCCGTCCAGATTGCATAAAGCAGCTGTGAATTCAGATTCCACGCTTCATCTTTCATTTTGATGTGGATTCTTTTGATCTCTGGAAAGAAATATATTTATAATTTCCAAAAGAACTGCCTCAGAGGTAAGCGGTATCCAAATATTGTTCTGCAGAGATAAAAAATAATATAGTGTCAGTGGTATTTGGCTATGGATTGATGATGCATTGCACAAGAATATAGAGACATCATTCCTATAAAACTGGTACAACATGACAGTTTAGGGACTATTTAACCTTTAACACAAATCATTTTTATTTTCCCACTGGAATTTAAGGCATTTTGTTCTGTTACATTGCATTTCCTTTTGTTTCCCCATTTTTTCCCTGCACTAAATCCATGGAAAATTTTGTCTTCGGCAAGCTGTAACTAAAAGAATAAAGAATGTGACTGCAAGGCAAACAAACTGAAAAAGATGTAGAACCAATTTCCAGAGAAGTTATACTTTTAATGTAAGTGAGCTTAAGTCCATGCCAGCAAAAGATTTTTAAAAATTAGAAATAAATTGGTTCTATGTTTATTTTTCTGAAGAGTTCTGCCAGATAAACTTAGGTGCAAACAATAACAAATTGACAATATGATAAACAAACATACTGGCAACAGTACATTTTATCCTTGCATTTTTCCTATTCAGTGTTATAGAATGTTCTATCAGAATTACTTGGAGGCACATCACTGACAATAAAGAGAAGAAAATAAGACAATCAAGAGAAGAAAAACTCTAAGTGATCTTGAAAATTAAAGAAAGGGGAAGTCAGAGAACACTACATTTCATAAATAATCTGACATCAGTGACAATTTTGAGTCTTCCTTTTGCTCTATTTGCTGAAGACATCTGCATTCCTTTAAGGAGTTCTGCAGAGGTATTGCACATGGATGAGATTTAAACATGTCTTTCCTTTGTAACAGAATAACACCTTAGTCAGTACACAGCGTTACAGAGAAATAAATAATAAAATGTTTTGAGTTCTACTGGGACAATAAAAATGATTTGTATTAAAGGTTAAATAGTCCCTGAATTATAATGTTACAAGTTTTATGAGAATAATGTGTCTATATGCTGGAGCAATGAATCAGCAGTTCTCTGCCAACAACCATGACATTGTACATTTCTATCTCTACAGAACTGTACTTGGATAGCTGCTGCTGCTGCTGCTAAGTTGCTTCAGTCGTGTCTGACTCTGTGTGACCCCAAAGATGGCAGCCCACCAGGCTCTCCTGTCCCTGGGATTCTCCAGGGAACACTGGAGTGGGTTGCCATTGCCTTCTCTGTTTGAAGGCTTAGTGGGAAGCTATTTGAAGGCTTACAGCAAATGCTTATGTCTGTGTTTTAAAGATATATTCTGGTTGCTTAATAGTAATTTAATTTATGATTAATATAACATGATTTATAGAAAAAGAGGAGACTCAGAAGCATAAATTTAAAAAAATGGAAAATACAGATTTAATGTAAAAGCTCAATTGCTTTTTGTTTGCTTGCTTTTAATATATTAAATTTGAGGCACCTGTGAGGCAGTGAAGACCCTTTGAACTGTTGAGTCTAGAGTTGAGAGCAGACCAACCACTTAGACTCGTGCATTTAGAGGTGATTGGTCCATAAGGTTCCTTGGGTGATGATCAGCCTCTCTCTGCAGAGAACGTGCTCGTGCATGAAAAGAAAAGTCTGCACATACCCTGGAAAAATGTTAAGATAAGGAGGTCACATAAGAGGAGCTAAAGTAGGTTTGACACACTCTACCTTGAGAGGCATGGACATACCCATCTGTGTCTGTAGGAAGAAATTGTATTTCTTATAAGCATTTAAGGAGTCTGAGTTTAGACATGATTTGCCAGACGATCCCATAGTGTCTGTTGAACTTGTTATATCTAAATGTGACAGGGCGGTGTGCAGGGTAGAGAAAAGCCAGAAGAGAGTGCTATCACAGATGCCTGGGTGAGGCTTTCAAGGAGCAGTTGAAAGATCCAGAAACATGAGAAGTAGAAATGGTCCTGTAGATTTGGCTACATAATTGTCACTTGTGATAGTTTCAGGTGTACATCAGAGTGAACCTGTTTTAAAATTTTTATTGGAGTACAGTCAATTTCCTTGTGCTATAATGTTGAATAGTTTTAGCGATCTATTTTATATATCGTAGTGTGTGTGACTTTAGAGGAGCACTGTTCACAAAGTTAAATGAATTGCTTAAGCTCACACAGCCCCTGAACCAAACATGTGTTCTTACCTGTAAAATTTGTGAGATTCACCTGCAAAGCCCAGAAATCTTCACATTTGGGTCAGTCCTCAATACTGTGTCTTCCTTAATATGCTAGGCTGTAAAGAAAAATCAGACAGTCAAAGTCAGGCAAAATCCCACAGTCAAGTAGATAGATTTGTCATTTATTCATCATATTCTGTACTACGGTGTGTTCTCTGAAATTTCACCCCAGGTGCCCTTCATTCCAGGTCACTTCCTCATTTTCTTCTGCCAAGAGCCAAAAAATTCTGTTTCCCCAAGCCTCTGGCCCCAATATACATCATCATCTGCCACTTCAACAGCTAAACTCATCTTCTACTTTACAGAGAGAGTAGCGATCAGCTGACTCTAACTTGATTTGATACTGGTCTTTTAAAAAATGTGTTGGTACCTATCTCCATTCTCCTATTCTCTGTCTCAGCCTCAGAAAAATTTAAAGATTTTTCCTCCTGAGATTTCTGGTTGAAGTCTACTTCTTTGAATCTATTCTTCATTCAGTAACTACAGTTTGTGCTTCAAGCTCTTATTATGTTTTCCTTTTGTGGAAAACGCTGACTCAGGTGTTGTCTTCCCATGTAAAAATACAGTCATTTTTCACGGTGCTAGGGCTGTATCCTATGTCCATATCCATCATACTGATCACTGTACAGATTATGAAGTGGTTTTCAAACCTTGTTGAAAATCTGACATAAGAATTTCCCAATTTCCTTTCCCAGATGGTCTATTTCTGTAGCACTGGAGCAAGACTCTGCTTGAAATTAGGAATCTGTATTTTGTCAATATTGCTATGCAAGATGATGATCATTCTGGGTTTAAGCCACTGAATCATGGGAAGAACATGCTCTTGAGGGCAGAGAGAAGTATGTTTACTTTCAGCTCTGAAACTTGCTAGAGAATTGTTGTTTAGTCGCTAAGTAGTGTCTGACTCTTTGCGACCCCATGGACGGCAGCATGCCAGGCGCCTCTGTTCTGCACTGTCTCACGGAGTTTGCTCAGATTTATGCCCATTGAGTCGCTGATGTTATCTAACCATCTCATCCTCTGCTGTCCCCTTCTCCTTTTGCCTTCAATCTGTCCCAGCATCAGGAGCTTACTGGAGGATGACTTTCAATCAAACCCTCAAGCTATCTGACTCCCAGTATATAAGCTTCTTACCTGTCTTCAAAATGTGTCCAGTCTCCTGCTAGGTCTTCCCAGGTCTTCCAGTAGCTCAAGTCATGATCATCTCTCATATGGCCTATTGCAAACCCTTGGCTCATCTGTTTCACAGTTGCAAGCCATTTTCTATGTATTTTACATCTGAGCCTGTAGAGATTCCTTTGTGGAAACATCATATGATGTTATTCCTGTCCTTCACATCTTCCAGTGGCCTCTTTTGGCGTGCAGAGTATGACCCAGATCTTCACAATGGCCTGTGACTTTAAATGATCTGCTGATAGAAATTTTCCCTTTCCACCTCCTGTTCTCTTTGATTTCTTCTTCTATCTCCCTTTCCCTTGTTGATTCTAGTACAGACACACTGGACACGTGGCTGTTCCTTATTTACATTTACCAAATCAGTTCAGGCCACAGGGTCCTTGGGTTGTTAAATATGCATTGTAATTAGATGTACATTTTGTTGAATGCAAACAGGTGTAGTTAACCAGTGATATAATGGTGAAATGCTGTATGATCAATTGCCAATTACACTTCTAGTCACTAAAACCCTCTGGCTCCTGATCTAGCATGTCCTAAAGACTAAGTGTTTTTGAAGGTAGTACTAGTAAGCCCCAAATAATAACACACATTATTTTGACTAAAGAAAAAGGCCATGGCTCATTTTCTCATTAGATTATGTCAGTTACAGTATTACTACAAATCTATTGCATTAATATTTTTTCCTGGTGTCTCAGATGGTAAGGAATCTGCCTGCAATATGGCAGACTTGGGTTTGATCCATTGGTCAGGAAGATCCCCTGTAGCACAGAATGACAACCCCCCACTCCAGTAATCTTGCCTGGAGAATTCCATGGACAGAGGACCCTGGAGGGCTAAAGTCTGTGAGGTCACAAACAGTCGGGCACGGCTGAGTGACTAACATTTTCACTTTCCAAACAAAAGTGGACTGTATATGATGATTTGTGTGTGTGTGTGTTGAAGGGAAATGTGTGGGTTAGAGCTATTATTAGTTTCCCTTTGTAAAATGACTCTTGGTTAATTAGAATCTATGTTTGTTTATAAATATTTCATTGGAAATTTAACAAATAAGCATGGAGCCTATCACTGAGGTGGGTAGTGATTGTCTCACTGAAGCCTGAACTTCTGTCTGTGACAATGTCTTTGTCTGGTGACACTATTCATAGAAGCACAATGAGCAAGCTTAGCTTATTCTATTGTTCCTTTGTTGCATTGTCATGTCAGTTTCATACAACCGTTTCCTCTTTTATTTCACTCTCGGCCACCGCATTGGCTATATTATTGCTTAAGTGACTTGTGCTTTCTTTTGCCCAGTGCTCCTTCATGCATCGGAGTATCACAGCCATAGCATCTAAAAATACAGTTTACTTTCACTCTGTGTGTGTATATGTATACACACACACACACAGTCACTTCTTTGCTTGCAGTGTTGGATATGTAGGCAAAGTTCATAGCAACTGGAGTAGCTACCAGGAGTTCAAAATATAGGGCATCGTAAGCGCACCGAGGGATGTTTATGTCATAGAAATAAATCTTAGAATGTTTTAATGTCCCCAAAATCACTCTTGTACTTGAGCACTTATTATAGTGCTTATTTTTCAAGTTTTTGTTGAAGTAACATACATTTTTTTCCCCCTCTCCATTCAGTGCATTATATGCAGCAAACTGTATGATGAAAGAAATGTCTCCTGAGGAGGCAAATGATTGTGGATTCTCTGTAGTCCTGGCGAAAGCACTGCTTTTCAGTAGGACCTTATTAATGTCATTTTTACCCAGAGGGTCTCAGGTTTTTAGCCTTGAAAAGAGAGAGAGAGTTGGAGCATTTTATAATTTGATGTAAAGTTTTATACGTGATCTCTTCTTGACGCATGACTGCTCATGGAATACCCTAGATCAGTTTCTTAAAGGCCGTTATTACTTCCTATCTTGCCTTAGTTTTTACATCATTGAGTTCCGATCTTATTCAGAAGAAATCTGTATTGTACACACACACCTGCACACAACTGCAGACTCATTCACACTCACATTAGGAATTAAGGATGGGGAAGTAGACGGTATGTACACTAACTGTGCCGGGAACACTTGCTGGCCTGACATATGATTCCACTTGATATCAATTGAGGAAATAGAGTTTAGAGAAAAAACTATGTTTTTAAAAAGAAAATAAATTCTATGTTCTTCCCTAGTTTAAAATAATTTGTCCATTAAAATGGGGTCCTTTAAAATATTTCCTTTTAGTTCTCTATAAAACAATCTATCAATATGTAACTGTGTAGTATAAATATAAATAGCAATATATAATATAAAATCTATCAGAATGTAATAGTGACTGTCTCTCTTGATCAGAAGTGGATTGGCATCATAATGGTATACATGTTTGATCTGTATTCTTTTGATTCTCTTTCTTAACTATCTTCATTCTAATTTCTAGAGTAATCGTTCCTAGGATAACCAAAACAAAAAATCTTCTCAAAAACAGACATTTAGTTTGGCAAGACCCCCAAAATTCCATTTCTATTACAAGAGAGTTAATAAAATTTACAGACAAAGATATTTTTTAATTAAAAAAACATTTAATTGTGTTGGTACATCAGAAAATTTATAATATGGTCTGAATGAGATGGTTGGATGGCATTACTGACTCAATGGACATGGGTTTGGGTGGACTCTGGGAGTTGGTGATGGACAGGGAGGCCTGGTGTGCTGTGGTTCATGGGGTTGCAAAGAGTCGGACACAGCTGAGCGACTGAACTGACTGACTGAATAATGTCAACAGGTCATGAAAATTTAGACCATGCTTACCTAGTTTGACTCAAAATATATTCAGGATGCTTGGTCTTCATACTAAGACTTAGATCTTCAATATTTAATAAACAAGCAATTTTATAAAGCAATAAAATATATTAGATTGTCAGAAGAGATTATTTTCTTATGGCTGCATATCAAAGAAACAGGATGCACTGTATCAGGAAGAGTGTCCTTGATAGTGACATTCAGGTAATTGAGGGATAATCGTAGATACTAGACCCTGCTCAACTCAGGCTGGGATTAGCAACATTTAGCTGCTCTTCAGGTGACATCAGAGTCTGCCAAGAAACAGAAACCGTGTGTTAGATGAATCACTGTCCTCCGATGGAAAGGGTGATTGAAATCTGTTGTTTGCCTTGTACGGCTTTGAGAGAAGAGAAAGAAAACTCCATCCACCCAGTTTGCATTTCTGACATCTGTGTTGCATGTGATTGGAGCTTCTCTTTCTTCTAAATGTCTATTGTGTGTCTCATTGATGACTGGGATAAGAGCCACTTGTTTTACAGCAATTGTCACAGGATAACTGCCAGATGGCGATACTAAGAAGGGCAGCAGGAACAAAGAGGACTCCTATAATGTTTCCTTCCCACTTATAGGCTAAATTGATCTAATGACTGAAATATAGTCTGTCCTTCTTTGAGTCGAAAAAAATGATCATTGATGCCAGTGGCACATAGATACTGAGTGAACGTGACTGGGGAGATTTTTTTAATATACCTGCAAATTATTTGCCCCTGGTATCTGTTTAATGCTGTTAAGTGAGGGAAAGGGTTCTTTTGCCATTAAATGAAGGTTTGGGTGGTTCCTGTAACTCTTCTGTTCTCTTTGGGGGAGTCCGTGGTGATTTTAGATTATACACAGTATGAGGTCAGCAATTAAAATGCCCGGTCCTTTATAATACACGTAACTATGAGTTTAGGTCTTCACTGTGACGATGGCAGTGGTTTCAGGCAGGTTGTCTGCTTCTTGGGCATAGGAGTGACGACCTATTTCTCTCTCCGCTGCTGACTTTTCTCCCAAAACCCACCAAGTGGGAGTGGGGAGGGGGCGTGGCAAAGAGCTAGAGTTTTATACAGCAAAGTATTTACTTAAAATCAGCACTTCTCAAGGATGAATCGGTGTTCTCTAAGCCTGGCAGGTGGTTACAATTGACTTTCACTAGTTACTAGTCTAGTCTCACCTTTCCTTAGAGGAGCTGGTGAACTTTCCCAGTCTGTGATCTGTCTTCCTGAATAACTGGAGAATCTATTTTTCTAATCCTATCCTATTTTTTCAAAGGGAAAAAATTATACTATTTATCTCTCTCCCTTCTGAGGACGAGAAAGTAAAGAGAGTTCATAGGAAGTGGGTGCTCAAAGAGATGACAGTGGTGTGTTGATAAATCCTTTCAGATGCCTGGTGACCATATTTGCTTCCTTAAAAAAATAATCGGTTATTTCACGGCCCAACAAACTGTTCAGAAGGATGGCCTACCGACCTTAACTGCTCTAATTTCCCATTTTGTAGCCCAGCTATTAATTCATTATCTTGCAAAATTCTCATAGCTTTGGCCACTTTATTACCCCCAGTGATGGGCTGCACTTCTATGGCATTTTCATTAAACTGCTTGTCATTTGGGGAAAAAATGGTGTCTTTGGGGATCCTTCACTTGGACTTTCTTCTGTCATAGGTTGTGAATACCCTCCTGCTGCATATTACTCCCTGTAAGACCCTGGTTTTTCAGGGCTGTCCTCCGTGGAAAACTCTTTGCTTGAGTTTGATTATAACCCAGACTTGCTCTTGAGCACAAGTCGCGCAGACTCCAGGCTGCCGCTGCTCCTCCCACGTGACAGAATATCTGGGTCTGTTGTTTACCTGGACCGAAATGACTCACCCATCATTTACCTTGACCAGTTCTCCAGTGAAGGCTCAGTTCACTACCTAAGAATTTCAGCATCACATTTCTCTTGCTTTTCAACTTCCTTACTTGGGAATCAGGACAAGAGTCTGCTCCCCCTTCCAGACTCTGTGGACACAGACAACTTCAGGGTTGCCCAGGCGTGTTACCTCTCTCTAGGGCTCAGGAGGAGAGCGCGCTTCCCAAACCGTCCATTGGACAGTTCCCGTACGGCGCTGGGCCTCATAGCACAGCGGCAACTCTGTCCACAGGCATCTCTCTCAGTCTCCTTTCTAAGCTGCTGGTAAGCTTAGCTACTTCGAAAACCTGCCCCTTGTTAGGATCTACATTTACTTAGTTGATGGATATTTATTGTCAGTTGGAAACTGAGTCAAAATTTCTAAGTTACTAATTCTGATTACTGGAAGAATTAAAATAATATTTGCTCATGACCCCAAATTTCGTACTATTTAGGAAAATAAGTAAAACCCTGTTGGTACCACTTTATTCCTGAGTGTTCCTAGTAACTAAAAATGTGAACAGTGGACAAGTAACTCAGAGACGGTTAGATGGTTATTCACATCTTCACTGATGTTTTGCCCAAGTAATGGCAATGTGAGGCCTTAATTAAAACAATTAGGAGGACACAAACCTATATTTTTAACGTTATGCTGCCAATGAAACAAAGGAGGGGTTGTTTTATGATTTCTAATGATTATTTATACATCTTGATATATGTATACAGAAATACATAGAGTGTCATTGTTAGCTTGGTTTTTATGGTGATTTTCAATTTTGACATAGAATATTAAGTAACTGGTGATAAGACAAATCCACCAAAGCTATTTTGAACAGAAATTTTTTGGCAGTGTTGAGCTATCTAGCAATATTGCAGACAATACACAGCTTGTTCTGTTCATATTTATCCTGCTGATCTGGAAGATAAAGCTGATACTTCACTGCAGGGGCTGCACCGGAGGGAATGAGACATTGTGTTTGTAGGACCTCTGATCTTCTTTGCTGAGAAAAGTAATTCATAAAGATGGAAAAGGGCATCACAAGAAAACATCCACCCCAGAGTCTGCAGGGAGAGTGAGGATTGCTAGGAGGATGGGACATAAGCCTTGAATAACTTGAGTAACTGAACCAGAAGGAAAATCTCTTCTTCCTACATTATTCTTGAGAATGTGGAACTGAAAAAATATGTCTGATAAATCTTCACATGGCTTGAGGTACAGTTATATTAGTTTATTTAAAAAAAAAAAAAGGTATTTTTTTCCTCACACTGCATGCATCTTATAATGACCGTTGTTTTTACTTGGAAGCATTTTACTGCTGCTGCCTATTTTGCATTAAGCACTTGGAGACAATACTTGTGAGTGGGCTCTTGTGATCTTATATTTCAGTTTTGTTTTTTTCTTAATTCCATAAAATATGAGTATGCTACGGGGACAATATTTTGGATTTTCCCATAGGTTCAACAGTTTTTTTGTTTAACCTTTCCTTCTTGCATCTCAGTCCCTTTTCCAGATTGATTTCCTTCTATGGGGTCAATTCCTGGGTCAGGAAGATAACTTGTAGGATGAAATGGAAACCCACTCCTGTATTCTAGCCTGGGAAATCCCAGGGACAGAGGAGCATGGCAGGCTACGGTCCACGGGATCGCAAAAGCGTCAGATATGGCTGCACAACTAAACAGCAACAATCTCTTGAATGACTAAGCTGATGTAATAATGCATAACTCTGATTTTCTGTGGGGGAAGCAAAGGTGAAATTGATATCTAACACAGAAACGATAGGTTTGTTACTTAGCAGTAGAATTTATCAGTTTTCCACTCAATGTTTAATTCTTAAATCACAAATTTATAATCACTATTTTGTTCTGACTTAAATATTTCCCTTCAGTTGTTTATATGCAAATATACTCTTACAGGTGGTTACATAACTCACCTTTCATTGTGTTTGGTTTGTCTAAAGTCAAGTCAGCTTATAGTTAGGATATACAGCATCACCCTGCTGGCTCAGATGGTAAAGAATCCTCCTGCAATGTGGGGGACCTAGGTTTGATCCCTGGGTTGGGAAGATTCTCTGGAGAAGGGAAGGGCTACCCACTCCAGTATTCTGGCCTGGAGAATTCTATGGACAGAGGAGCCTGGAAGGCTACAGTCCTTGGGATCATAAAGAGCTGGGCAAGACTGAGTGATTTTCACTTTCAAACAGCATCACAACATTGGATTTCATGGGTGGCCTAGTTGAGCCTGATTTTTTGTACAGAGCTCCAGGCTCTGTCTGCCATGGGTGTTGGCCTTGCTGGAGACAGTATTTGTGAGATATCTATGGAGCATCTTCTGTAAACAGTTCTTTCTTAGATGACATGAAAAAATTATGAAGCAGCAAGCCAAATTTGATAAGAGGTGATTCTTTTGGCAAGATTTCTAATGATGCCAGTAGCTTTGTAAAGAGAAATTCACATTTGTCCAAGAAAAGTATCATAATATGTGTAAAACTATGAATATTTAAAGCTAATATTTCTAAGTATGTTTTAAAAATCTGATTCAGAAAGTAAACTTATAAATAATGCATATTAATAGTCATATCTACATATCTAGGCACTTATATCTTTTATATGTTTTTATGCAGTTTATTATGGCTGGCTTGGTCAGAGATTTAAAAAATTTAAATATCATAAAAGACTTAGCACCATCTTACAACTTAGAAAGAAAGGGAAATAACTTCTCTCACAGAAAATCCTATCAAAATGATTCAGTTCTGTTCTACCGCATTTTTAAAAAACATATTATTCAAAAACCGTATTAAAACATATCATACAAAATCATTAAATGCAAACAACACAGTCTGTTTAAAATGTTAAAATATTAGTAACCTACTTGATGTAGGTAAGGGAGGCAAATATTAGATTTCAAACTGAAATGGTTATTTGGAAAATGCTGAAATAATTTTGTCTTGAGAGATGTATATTTAGAAGGACACCAGCATAGAGAATTTCGTCAGTTTTCAGTCATTTGTAATAATTTTCAGTGTTTTGTAATAATTAATTGACATGAAACAGATTATTTATAAATCATTATCTATAGTCAGGAAGAACATTCCAAAGTCTTTTGAAGAAATAGATGCTATCCACATTCTGGGTTTTTATTTTTTCTCATTTTAAGTTTAGCCCTTTGAAACTCATCAGTATTATTAATGATTATTGAGAATTCAAAGTACTGTGAATTGGTGGAAAACAAAACCTTTAGTTTGTCTACATATTCTACGCACTGAGAACTTTGTGAAACAATTATACTCCAATAAAAAAAAAAGACAACAGAAAAAGGCAAGCTAGTGATGGTTCAAGCCATGCCTTCTCAGTAACTACTTTTTTTCCCAAGACTCTTATCAACATCCTTGAGAAAATGCAACATAAGGATTTTAAAATCAACACTGTTTTGTTTCTCTTTATGTAGAGGGGCAGGAAGAGAGGTAATATAAAAATATAAAAAGTTAAATCCTGGTATTCAGCCTTTGGGATATTAGGATAGGCATTAAAGCTTTCATTTGGTGGCTTAAAAATCTGCTTCTGCTTGGTATTCTCAATATACGTGTACACACACACGCACACACACACATTAATTCTTTAATGACCTGAATCACATTTTTAAATAGTTTGCATTTTCAAATAAAATCAAACCCTTGGGATCATCACAGCACACCATGCTGAGCTCCCTCTGTCATACAGCAGCTGGCTATTTTACACATGGTAGTGCATATATGTCAATGTTACCCTCCCAGTTCACCCCACCCTCCCCTTCCTCTCCTCTGTACACATGTCTATTCTCTGTATCTGTGTCTCTATTTATGCTTTGCACATAGATAGGTTCATCTGTACCTTTTTTCTGGACTCCACATATATGTGTTAATATACCATATTTGCTTTTCTCTTTGATTTCACTTTGTATGACATTCTCTAGGTCCATCCACATTTCTAAAAATGGCCTAATTTCATTCTTTTTCATGGCAGAGTAATAATTCCTTGTGTGTATGTACCATATCTTTATCCACTCATCTGTCAGTGGACATTTAGGTTGCTTCCATGTCCTGGCTATTATAAATAGTGCTGCTGTGAACATTGGGGTGCACATGTCTTTTTGTGGGGAAGTTTAGAAAGTTATCTGATGCATGATAGGATCTGATGCCAGTCTGGGAAGGTGATAGCCAAGTTCCTACTAAATGATGTCCAGGGTTGTCTTCATCCTCTTTCATTTTGAATTTCATTATAATTGGCAGTTGCAAGAAGTTTGGGGGTCTACAGATTTACCAAATCAGTTTAAGTGTCTTCCTAATTGCTGTAAATTAGGACTTCCCTGGTGGCTTAGACAGTAAAACGTCTGCCTACAATGCGGGAGACCTGGGTTTGATCTCTGGGTTGGGAAGATCCCCTGGAGAAAGAAATGGCAACCCACTCCAGTTCTCTTGCCTGGAAAATCTGATGGAAGGCGGAGCCTGGTAGGCTACAGTCCATGGGGTCACTAAGAGTCGGACACAACTGAGCGACTTCACTAACCCCTGTAAATACCCCATTTTAAGCTAGTTTTCAGGACTCTGAAAATATCAACCACAAAGTTTTACTAAGACAAGCCATTGCAATGTACAAATGTGACTTTTGATATATATGTGCATGTAAGCATCGGGCTAAATGCCGTCTTGCATTTAAAAATGATGCAGAATTCTCTAACACAAGTGGAAATGCACTGACAGTCTGCCTATAGGTATAATGGGAGGCATGGTTCTATTGCATGTGAGTAGGAAACCTGGTTTTCTCATGCTTTGCGTTATTCATCAAGGCAGGCAGGAAAAGCCTTTTGGGATATTATGTATTTCTAGTGGAGAAAATATAACACGGTGCTGAATTGTGTCTTACAGGAGAGGAAGCAGTGAGGTTAGTTTGTATGATTTATTGGGAGCACCAGAAGTGAGGTGGGCAAAGCAGTGTATATTTTCCAGAGTCTAGACAAGTTTTTCAATTCTCTAAGGTTTTTTAAAATAAATACCAGATGATCATGCAATATACATGTGAGATACTGATTATTATCATTAGCATCATTATATAACATATTTGGACTCCTCTATGCTAGACATTATAGTATTTAATAAATGCTTTAAAATATTACATGATTTAATCCTCACTTCAAATCTGTAGATTTGGTGTGAATGTCAGTAGCTGCCATACGAGGAGAATGAAGTGGAAGCAGATAAAATAACTTATGATTCCATGGAATCTGTTTCATGTGAAAGGAGACAAATTCTTTTAAAAAGAAATGAATAACTAAAGGGAACTTTGAATTGAAAGAAGTAAAAACAAAAGTCATCAAGTCTTAAGAAGGATTAAAAATGTATTAACTGTGTATGAAAATTTAAATATACATTATATAACTATTTTTGCTTCCTGGGTCTATTAAGGTGTGCCAGGGCAGGAGTGACCTAGTATGTGTGTCTGTATGTATAATGTGTGTGTGTGTGTGTGTGTGTGTGTGTGCGCGTGTGTGCACGTGTGCTTCTAAATATATCCTGCTTCACTATTTGCCCATCACTGTGCTGTGCTTAGTCGTTCAGTTGTGTCCAACTTTGTGACCCCATGGTCTGTAGCCCACCAGGCACCTCTGTCCATGAGGATTCTCCAGCAAGAATACTGGGGTGGGTTGCCATGACCTCCTCCAGGAAATCTTCCCAACCCAGGGATTGAACTCAGGTCTTCCGCATTGTAGGAGGATTCTTTTACTGTTGGAGCCACTAGGGAAGCTCATTACTAGGCATACTTAAAAATGGTGCAGAAACACACCCTGCCATATTTTATTACAGAATAGCAAAGATTTAAACTGCATCTCCAAAGCTGACATGCCACTGCATCGTTAAGGGACCCGCCAAGAACATTTAAAGTATACAGTATGTGCATTTACAGTGGAGGGCAGATCGAATGTAACGCCTTCAGAGTTTAATATATTTAATTTGGCACAGTTGGTCCTATTCTTTGTGAGCCGTTAATCTTTTCAACCAATACAACAAAATGTCAGTGTCTTCATTTGCCAAGTATAATAGGCTTATATCCTGAAACAATCAAGTCATAATAGCTTGTCTGTTGCTTGGTGGAGCTATACAGATTCCGCCTGAGCCTGTGGTGGCATTCCCTGCTTTTTCTCAAGATTCTCTTACACATGCCCTTCCTGTTTTGTTGGGAAAATTAGCCACATTCATAATTTTTTTTATAAAATCAACTATATGTCTTAGACTAATTTTCCATTTCAGTATAATTAATTTTTTCAGTATTGATATAATTAGCAACTGAAGACATTGGTATTAATAATGTAGAGAAAACATTATCCTTGTTTTAAATACTACTTCAATTTTTTTTTTGGTAGAAAAAACTCTAAGCTTTGGGAAAGTCTCATATTTGCAGTATAAAAACAAACGTGAACAAAGTCATTTTAATAGAGATTACTACCTTATACCAATTGTCATATTCAACTTCATTCTCCTTGGCAAGGGAAAATTCATTCTGTTCAACTTCTTTCTCTTCTGATTTATTTCACTGCTAAAATGTAGAAGTCATCATATTATTAAAAAAATAAACCCAAACATTAACAGTTCAGTGAATAGATGGTTTCATTTCCCCAAATGCTATAATTGTGTAATCAATTCCATGATGTCATATATTCTATTTAGAACTCTTTTTGTTTTAGTTGGTTTTATTAAAACTTTTGAGTTACAGTGATTCAGAGAGGGGACTTTTGCAAGTGTTGTTCACTGTCGTTGAAAAAGTTCAGTGATTATGCTGCTTTATTGCATTTTACTTCTAATATTCCTGGTCTTTTATGCACAAGATTGAAAGGACTAAATCCAATATGTGGCAGTTACCACTTGTTATCTCAAAAATATTTATAGACTAAATAAAGCATGATTCTACAGGTAAGAGTTATCAAGTCCATTTTAGGAAGAATTTCATAAAATTAACACATCTGAAGTTGAACCTGTGTTACAGGAAATATAATCTCTAGTTCATGTATTTCTAAACAAAGGGTGTATTTACAGTATACCCCCTTCCCTATAGGCCCAGTTTATTGCTTGAAAGTTTTTCTAATCAAGAGTATTGGCACCACACATTGAACTGACCTCCTCAAGATTTTCTAGTTGTTATTTATTATCTGAAGCACTATGCTGGCATATCTACTATTTTTTAGATAATGTGTTCAGATTTTATTTCAGTTTTGGTGATTGTTTAGGGTTTTGTTTTCCCACTTGCAAGTTAATATAATGTTGAGGATCACACTTATTTTAACCAGAGGCACAGGTAGGTCACACACACACTGCTCTTGCACTGTCTATTAACCCTGGAAGGCAGTGAACAGTGTGGTTCACCCCTGCCTCTGGGAACCCTCAGTAGAAGAGCTTAATCCATTAGACTGTGCTGTTAACAACCCTGGCCCTGGCGGTTGAGATGGTGAAATATATGCTTGTAATGCTGGAGACCTGGCTTCAGTCCCTGGGTTGGGAAATTCCCCTGGAGAAGGGAATGGCAGCCAACTCCAGTAATCTTGCCTAGAGAATACCATGGACAGAGGAGCCTGGCCGGCTACAGAGTCAGACGTGACTGAGTGACTAGCACACACGTTAACTACAGATAACTCAATGACGTTTTTAGTCCTAGCTGTGATAAAGTGATTTGGCCTTACCAGTTTAAATCATTCAAACCTAATTAAAATCATGGTAAATTTCCATTTTATCTGTGATAGAGTTTTAGAGACTTTTTGGGAGAAAAATAATGCATTTAGTATACCCTATAAAGGAGATGGAGATTTTTTTTCTGAGTAGCATAAAACTAGCATACAATATTCTATATATTAAATTCTAAACACATCCTGTTTTGTGTACTTTATATTTCATACTAAATAGGAGGTGACACATATCAACTATTTTGTGGTGGAGAAAAAGCTGTTTAAATTTGCCAGCTAGTTATTCTGTGATCTTTTCTCTAAGCCAAAATTCTTTCAATGAAATCGGCGCTATACGTCCATAAAAGGAATGCTTTGTAACTGAACAGTTCCATGTGTGTGTGTGAGTTGCTCCAGTTGTGTCTGACTCTCTGTGACCCCATGGACTACAGCATGTCAGGCTCCTCTGTCCATGGAACTCACCTGGTAAGAACACTGGCGTGGCTAGCCATTCTCTTCCCAGGCAATCTTCTTGACCCAGGGATTGCACCCTAGTCCCCTGCATCCTAGGCAGGTTTTTCACCATGTGAGCCACCAGGGAAGTCCAAATAATTCCATACATATATATGTATGTGTATATATATAAACAGATATAAGTTCTTTGATGCTTTTGAACACCCCTAAGTTTCTAAGGGATTCATATGGCACGTCCATAAAACAGAGCATCTTGGGACAAAAATGGTGGAAGGTATGAACTTGTTAAGGATTTTGCCTATTTGAGGTTCATATTTCCAGCTAGAAATTGGAATAATATTACTTATGATATTATTTATCCTTATTTCCTCTATGGTGGCTCTAAACGTTAAATTTAAAATATGAGTGGCTTTCACATTGTATATAACATAATAGATGCTCAATAAATATCTTTCTTTATTATTACTAATAAGGAAGTAATTGGTAATGATTTGGCAGCCAAATTATTCCTCCACTACTTATTAGCTATTTATCCTTTTCAAGTCAGTTAACTTTTCTGAGTCTCAGGTTCTTATTCTGTAAAGTTGAGATAAAAATTTCTCCACAGTTGTTAGGACAATGTGTGTGCTTCGTCACTCAGTTGTGTCCGACTCTTTGCAACCCCATGGACTGCAGCCCACCAGGCTCCTCTGTCCATGGGGTTTCCCAGGCAAGAAAACTGGAATGCATGGCCACTTCCTCCTCCAGGGGATCTTCCCCAGCCAGGGATTGAACCTGCGTCTCCTGCATTGCAGGCAGATTCTTTACACTGCTGAACCACCTGGGAAGCCCATATTAGGACAATATTTGTAGGGTAAAACATCCAAAGTAAAAGTCACTCAGTCATGTCTGACTCTTTGTGACCCCATGGGGAAAATACAAAAAAAAAATGTTTCTCTCATTTTCTTACCCACAGAGGATGCAGTCTTCAGTGAGTGGAGGTTAATTGGGTAATCAGGAGTGTTGCTCAGAAAGAGAAATAATAAATGGGTTAAAAAGTCATCAGAAGTATTGTTATCAAATGTTATGAATTCATGCTAGGAGGCAATAATATATTTTAGAACTGACGGAGCTATAGGATTTTTTTTCAACATGTAACAAGAGGAGCTGGAGGGTATATGAAGGGAGTGGGGTTCTGAGGGTGCTGGGTTGACATGGGCAGAAATCTCAGATTGTGTGTGAAATAGTTAGTGGTAGGGAATCACCTGCCTCCTATGAATCACCGTCTAGGATGGCTCTCATAGTGCTGGGAAAAGCCACCAGTAAGTGAAGGAGCAATGCCCCTGTTAGGGTGGAGGCCTAAGTAAGGCACCCAATGTGTGGATGGTAATGGGTGGTGTGGTTTGTTGGCCAAATCCCTCCTAAAGGACTGAGGCGCCCCCCGCCCCAGCTGCCGGGAGTGCTGGTGGCGGACGATGAGCACTTAAGTCCATGCGTTGGGATCTTGAAGAATGGAGTAGCCACAGTAGACATACTTCATCTTCTGGATGCAGCCTCTACCCACGTCTCTTAGGTGTAGTTGGTATAAAGCTCCCTACCTTGTCCTCAAGAGGAGTCAGTTCTGAAGGGACATCCCAGGCCCAAGCACTCACTGTGGAGGTGCTGTGTCTTCTTCTGTCCTCCCTGCAGTGAGCACCCCTTTGCTCATCCTCCTTCTTCTACTCCACAGCACATTCTTTTTTTTTTCCTCTTTTTGATTTTTTTATTGTAAACTATACAGAGCATAATATTTTTCCATCTTAACCTTTTTACACATACAATCCAGTAGAATTAAACACATTCACATTATTATGCAAACATCTCCAAGATTTTTGCATCATTCTGAACTGAAACTCGGCCCATTGAACATTACCCACCCAACTCCCTCTCATTCCAACCCTAGTACACATGAGTCTATTTTCTGTCTTGTGGCCACCCTAAGTAACTCATATGTGCAGAATTATGTGGCATTTGTCTTTTTATGTTGGGTTTCTTTCACTTAGCATAATGTTTTCATGGTTCATCATGTTGCAGTAAAATCAAGAGTTCCCTTCCTTTTTAAGACTAAATAATGCTCCATTGTATGTATATGCAACGTTTTGTAAACATACATCTGTTGATGGACACTTGAGTTGTTTTTGACCATCATGAATAATGCTGTTCTGAACATTGGTATACAAAGGTATCTCCCTATCTCTAAATTTTGGGGGTATATACCTGGAAGTGGAATTGTTAGATCATACGATAATTACACATATGATACGTTTAATATTTGGAGAAACTTCCACAATATTTTCATAAGTGGCTGTACCAGTTTACATTCCTAATGGTTTAAGCCATAATGGTTCTAATGGTTCCCTCACTAACACTTATTTTCCTAATAGGTGTGAAGGGATATCTCATTGCCATTTTGATCTAACGATTGGTGATCCTTGGTATCATCCCATGCCCTCATTGGCCATCTGTATATCTTTTTTTAGAGAAATTTCTATTAAAACCTTTTTTCATTTTAAAATTGAATTGTTGGGTATTTTGTTGTTGATTTGTAGTAGTTGTTTTTATATCTGAGATATAAAATCTTTATTAAATATGATTTGCAAATAATTTTTTATTTGGGGGGTTACCCACAGACACTCTCTTCATAGTGTCATTCAGACAAAAGTTTTGAAATTTTATGTAGTTTGGTTTGCTGATTTTTTCTTTTGTTTTGCTGTCATGTTCAATATATCATTGCCAAAATCTCTGTCATGAAACTGTTATTTTAGTTTCTACACTGAGATGTTTGATCCAGTTTGAGTACGTAGTGTTTGTATACAGTATAAGATAAAGTCCAGCTTCATTCTTTTGCATGTGGATATCCAGTTTTCCCACTATTCATTGAAATAATTGTCCTTTCCCTAATTGAATTGTTTTTACACTCTTGTCAAAAATCATTTGACTGTACATGCAAGAGTTTATATCTGGGCTCATTATTTCTGTTTTGTTGGTCTATGTGTCTGTCAATACATCAGACCACACAGTTTTGGTTACTGTAACTTTGGAGTGAGTTTTGAAATCAGGAGATGTGAGTCCTTCAAATTTGTTTTTCTTTTGGATTGTTTTGGCTATTCAGAACCCCTTGAAATTCTGTATGTATATCCAGTAGACTTATCCTGAGGTCACAACTCAGTGAACTTTCTGCATACCAATGTCCTTCTTTTAATATCAGTATTTAATGACCAACTGAAATACACTAAATTCAATTTTCTTTTCATCAAATATCTTTCAACACTGAGCTAATTTTTCCTGGGACTACACAAGTATAAGAATTTTCTTTTTATGTAGGGACTACGTCCTTATATTAGGCCAAAAACATCCAGATATCTCACAATATCCTTTCTTTTCTTTGCTGAACTTTTCTATTAACACAAATAACCATTCAACTTGACATCTGACAATGATAATTTTGATTTTATCCCTTAATATACCTAAACAATTTGATAGTTCCCTAATAATGAGAGTTATTGGGTGCTTATTAAATTTAATTAAGTAATGCACTCTATACTTTTCTTTTATATACAAATTTTTATCTAAAGAATTTAAAGAGAAGAAAGTAGAAATTATAGTCTTGGCTGATATATACAAACAGTGATTGGAAATCTTTTGAATAATCTCATATGTCTGAATAGACTGGCAGCAAGAGGTTTATAGCACTAGAGAAAGTAGATAGTATAATTGTTAATAAAGCTCTATGATACCATGTCTATTAGCTTTTCAGCAAATAAGTAGGAATTAGTAGTCTTTTTTGGGTTCAGAAGCCTATTTAAAAATTTTGATTTTTAATGTGCTATGAGCTTTACACCTTCTAAGATCTTTAGCAGTGAAGCTTTGTAGGCATTAATTATTCTGAACTTATTCTTGTAATTTATATTTTTACATGTGTTGTATCCTTCTGATTTATTGCTTTGATCTTATTTTTGGTTCAGCAATCAATTTGGTTGAGGTCCTGATCATTCCAGTTAATTTAGTGAACTACAAGATATAAAATTATTCTAAGTAAAATCTCCTCACATTTTCACAGTGGTAGGGGTCAAGGAAAGTTCTTACATGAAATATTTAAGAAACATCTGACTATAACCTAACCAGCATGTGGGGAAATTACATTATTTCTTAGACTATTTTAACATCAAAGTAGCTCTGAAGTGAAGGATAGTCATTAAGAGCCGAATGACTGAAAGTATATCTGGATAGTACACTTAAACACATTTCAGCAGGCTAAAATAATTTAAAATCTGAAGTGTGATCCAGAATCACATATGCCAATTACTATGTTGTCTGTGGTATTAAAAATGCATGCAGCTGGAGGCTTTAATTATATGAGATTTCTCTGACTCAGAAATGCTTTGGCTTTTATTTTTTGAAAAAGTCACCTTTTCAGCAGTCCAAGGGAAAATGTTTATAAAATGCATCATGCCTTTTCCAATTACCTATTACTGAAAGAGAGAGCAACACTAGAGAGTTATAGAAGTGAACTGAAAACATGGTTTTATATTAAATCTGATTATTGTTTGCAGACAGCAATTGCTTGGGAAAGAGTAAATGTTTGAGTCAGACATTTCTTCCCCCAATGCCCATGTCATTAAACCAAATATGATCGAGTATGTGTTGTCTTGCCCCACTATAATAAATCAAGAGTTTTACAATTAAAATTTTCAAGTAACTTTTGGACTTATCTTTCACTGATAAGTAATATTTATTTTTCTTTGGCATTAATAAAATCCAACAAAATAAACATAACAATTGACATGATACACACACACACACACACACACACACACACACACATATAGATACTGAAACTTTTCATCATACATTTGAACTTATTACAAGATGCTTTTATTAGAAAATCATTAGCTTATATAAAGCTACACGTGCTCAGTCACTCAGTTGTGTCCGACTCTTTGCGACTCCATGGACTGTAGCCTGCCAGGCTCCTCTTTCCATAGAATTTTCCAGGCAATAATACTGGAGTGGGTTGCCATTTCCTATTCCAGGGTAAGTTATATGAATTGCCTCTAAATGTATTTCTAATAGATACAACATCCTGGGAACATCACTAAAATATGGCCCTTGAGAACTCATTAAATCCACCATCTCTTAAGACAAAAATATGTCTCAAGAATACAAATTGTTTTTATTTCTTAGAGGACAGATGAGATTTAAAAACATTTATTTTATCCTCTAGCCAGGTTAGGTTTCATGCAGATAAGGAACATGAAATTTTGTAAAATGTGTATTTTTGGTAAAATCTTCCATGGAAAAGATCTGGTTGCCTTCTAGATAGCAGATTTCTCTTTGCTGGGATTTCCTTATTTTTCCCTTCCAGAATTCCTGTGCACAATACAGCCCTTCACACTCCAAAGGAAGCAAGCAGCCCAGTGACCCACACCTTGGTCATGTGGGTTAGATAGTTCACTGATGTGATGGCTTGCTCTTTTACAATGACTTTTTGTATCCCTGAAATGAGTCTGGATTGACTTTTGTTCAGATTCAAAGAGAGTGTTGGAATAAATCTCCTCTTTAAGTGGCAGGAGGAAATCAAATGTATCTCTCATTAAATAAAAAGTCAGTGTGAGTTTTGGAACTCTTCCTATTATCTATAAAACATGTCTTGTGGGACCCAGAATAAGGATGTGAAAAAAAAAAGTGACCTAATTTTCTAAAGGGTTTTTCAAATAATCGTTGTTCAGTAAAGCAATACTGAAAAAGATCTACCAAGTAGACAGGATATTGATATTCTATAGGTACTAAGGAGAAAAAGGCAAGCTTAAACATCGATGAATTCAGTCTTCGACCAACATTCTTTTTGTTAGTGTCAGGTCTTGCTTTTTCTTATAAAAATGCGAAAACATGTAGAGGTTTTTAATTGAATATTTATCTTATTAAGCATTTAATTAGCACCTTCCCCATGTAAGAGTATGTGGTTGCTATTCCTTGGGTGACAGATATTCATAGATTGTTTTGGAGTCTGGGGTGCATGACTCCCCTTATTAGGGAGTGTTGTGATGCTGAGGTCTCCCACACCCTTCACTACCATGCCCTCCTTCAGAAAAGATCCTTTATTTCTCATGGAAAATTTCTTGTTCTCCAGGGAATGTTAAACCAATGTCCTAAGAGCCAAAACTGTGTGACTTTACTCTCTTTCTGCACTTTGACTGAAATTGTGACGTTAAAGCCACAAGAGGTTTCACACTGTTTCCTCAGTCAGATGATGGTACCCAGGAAAGGCGGGGTGTAGCTTTAGATGGAGGTGCCTGTGAAGTTCGCTCCAGCCAGGGCACTCGGGTCCCTGTACTACCAGCCCCCGAGAGTGGGCTTCTCATCCACATATATATTGTGGATGTTCTTCTGTAAAGCACCATGTTCAGACTTTGCAGCATCCTTCAGAATACCAGAGACTGGGATAATGAAATCTTTCTGAATTAAAAAAAAAAAAGTGATGGCACTTGTGCTAATGTTTTGGGTTTGTATTTTTAGGTGATTTATACAAGGAAGTGATTGCTCTCTTTTTGAATAGCACCAGTTAATAGCTAATGCTTTTTTTCTCAGTCTATATAGCTGAAGCTAAATAAATTGAGAAATGTTGCAAGGATATTTATTATGTTATTGGTCCAGTTAGAGTTGTCTTCAGATCTATTCTAATATTATTTCTGCTGTACCAGATTGTACCTTTTAAAAATAAAAGTGAATGTAAAAGAGAGATTATACCTAGGAAAATACTTAAAATGTCAGTAATAAAGGAAAAATCTTACTTTCCTTCTCTCGTAGTTAATGTTGGGTTGGCCAAAATGTTTGCTCTGTTTTTCCATAACATCTTATGAAAAATCCAGAAGAACTTTTTTGGCCAACCCACTATATAATTTGATTAAATCACAGATGTGTTGTCTGATTCACATACAGTGTCTGTGGCAGAGAATGCGCAGAGCTCCACCCTCCCTCTGATAACAAGGCAGTGTGTGGTGTGATACTGATGGGCCTCATAAGAAATGAGCATCCATGTGTCCAGGGATCATTTACTAGAGCTTTGATTTGAAGCCAGACACAAAACCTCTTTGAGACCAGTTTCCTGACATTTACAAAGGCAATATTATTTTCTTCCCTCAATCACAGAACTTAGATAATATGTAAAATATTATATGAATGTATGATTTTGAAAAGGAGTTATTTTAGAATATCAGATTACCTAGTCTAATTAATCATCAGCACCAACTCCTTAGCAGAAATATGTCCCTGGAATCTTACCCTACTTTCCCACTCACTGTCTGAGGGATTCTCATTTCTGCCCCTGACGGAAAATCCTAAGGCAATTGGATACGAAATCCTTAGAAAAGCAATTTTTTCTAATATTGACTTTTATATAAATGATACGGCCCTGCTGAAACATTTTGAAGGTGAGATGCCAACTAACCAAATCATTGAGATTCCCTAAAATACAAATTTATCACCACTTCACAATCATCTGTCCATATTATGGTGACAGATGACCCACAAAACTTGAGCTTCTGCCAAAATGTTTTTAAGTTTCAGTGTATCACACTGGGAAGGTATGTGATTTAGACCTGATGTGGGGCCTTCGGTGTGAATTCTATCGTTTACTGATTTCAATACAAGGAATGTCTCCTTAGAACGATTAAAACTGTCACACATTTTAATGGATTCTACTGAAAACATGAGGCCTTTACAATCAGGTCTAGAAAGAAACATGCATCGGAAGCCATATTTCTCATTTTCCAGGTCCCTGGGGTGTGGCAACACCATCCCTTCAAATTTATAGGGCACATTTTCGTGTCATGTCATGGTGACACTTGTTTGTGATTGGCCCGTATTTCTCTGGGTTGCGGTTTCCTTACACATTAATTTGTTATTCATATACACATGCGGTTTGTTTATATATTTACTTATTCCTTAGAAATATCCAGGTGTAGCTAAGTTTTTTCCTGCCAAGCATTTCTACCACCCATTATTTTAAAATCAGATAGGCATTCACTTGATTCATGTAACTGGTGATAAACCAGCACTTTGGCAGGCTGCTTGAATCTATTTGGCTCCATTGAGGGGCTTGATTCAGCTGTAAGTGCATTCAACTACACACTCAGCTCTAAATCCTTAGGAGTGTTCTTGATGGAGGCCACAGGCTGTAGGCACAGCTCCATAGATGACATCCTAAATCATTATTTGGGGAGGTATAAATGCATATAATTATTGTGTGGCATTACACCCTATTTCAAAGGCTATAAAAAGCAGAGCCCTCAGGTCAGAAAATGGGATTCCAATCCTATGTGAAAGTGAAAATGGTAGGTAGTTGCTCAGTTGTGTGTGACTCTTTTGCGACCCCATGGACTCCACGTAGCCCACCAGGCTCCTCTGCCCATGGGATCCTCCAGGCAAAGAATACCGGAGTGGGTTGCCATTCCCTCCTCCAGGGGATCTTCCTGACCCAGGGATGGAACCTCATTCTCCTGCATTGCAGGCAGATTCTTTACTGTCTGAGTGTCACGGGGGAAGACCTGCTACCAGGGAAGCCCCTATACATGCCAAGAAATAGTTCTCCCTCTGTTCTTTGACTCCAAGATAACAGAATACAGCATAGCACATTTTTACATAGGAAAGATATTTTTCTAATATTCTGATGCTCTCTGGAAAACTGTGTAAATTGTAACTATGATAATGGATATACTCATATTCACACAGAGAAGGCAATGGCACCCCACTCCAGCACTCTTGCCTGGAAAATCCCATGGACAGAGGAGCCTGGTGGGCTGCAGTCCATGGGGTTGCTAGGAGTTGGACACGACTGAGCGACTTCACTTTCACTTTTCACTTTCATGCATTGGAGAAGGAAATGGCAACCCACTCCAGTGTTCTTGCCTGGAGAATCCCATGGACGGGGGAGCCTGGTGGGCTGCCGTCTATGGGGTCGCACAGAGTTGGACACGACTGAGGTGACTAAGCAGCAGCAGCAGCAGATTTACACACAACATTGCATGAGAATTTCATCTTTATACAGAAGGAGTCGGTGCAAATATATGCTGGAAACATCCTGCATATTAAGGTTTGAGTATAAGAAAATATTAGCTTTCTACATTTAGGGAAGATAAACTCTAGAAAATTAAAACAGCACTTTTTTAGTCTATGAATAGCTTTAGTTGTAAGAATAATTAAAGTTACTATTATTTGGAATCACAGACTAGAAACTACTACCTTTTTTTCTGCTTTATTTTTTGATACTACTTGTCACTAATCAACATTTTCTTACTAATTTTTTCATTGTCTCCTTTTGGAGAATGTTACTATGCAACTTTGGACATTTTCTGTCCGTTTACGTGCCCTGTCTGTAATGATCAGAAGAATGTCTGCCACGTAGGGATAAGTAAATATTAAATCACATAAAAGAATGATTTCATAATTTTGGTTTCTGAAATTTTTCTAAGCTGTATACTGCTGCTTTGCTTTCTGAGGCTATAATGAAATATCCATTTTATGTGCCATTTATTATTTTAATTTTTACATATATATAGGTGTGTATAAATAACCTTGAAGGGCTGTATCTATCTTCTTACATTTTGAAGAAATAATATAGAATTTAATAAGGCCTCGGAAAGATATATGATGTGTTCTATTCCCCAAAGAGGTAAAACCAGGAGATGAAGTGGGCCATACAAATAGTAAAGGAAACTCAGTAGAGAGTGCGGTGTTTTTATTCCTGGGAAAGAGGGCTACAGAAGAAATATTACCTAGTCAGTTGGTTCTCCTGTTTAAAAAAAAAAAGAATGAAAGGTAATGTGTGCAAAAATGACACAGATTCTACAAAAACAGTTGAAACAATAGTAATATAAATAGTGGATGGAGTGAATTATTAGTTTATCACCAGATTCTGAACTAGTATTGCTATCTCCCTGGACTAAAACTTTAAGGGTATGACAGCTTTATTCCTACAATTTAAAAGCAGGTATTTTGGATACCCAAAATATACAATGGGCATTTAACGTGCAACAAGTAAACAAACCAGATAAAAGTACTCAAGGGCAGATGGTGGGAGCCAGCAATCTCACCCTTAGACTGTGGATTCACAGATGAGAAGAGGGGGCTGGAATGAGCCATGTGGGGTGACAGTGACTTGGAGAGCTAAGTAAGAACACATGCTTAGTCTAGTACAGATGGGTACATATAAAAATACTTATAGGTATATGTATCATGGTCTTCCCTAGTGACTCAGGTGGAAAAGTATCTGCCTGCAATGCAGGAGACCCAGATTTGATCCCCGGGTTGGGGAGATCCCCTGGAGAAGGGAATGCAGCCCACTCCAGTATTCTTGCCTGGAGAATTCTATGGACAGAGGAGCCTAGTGGACTGCAACCCATAGGGTCACAAAGAGTCAGACACAACTGAGCTACTAAGGTACGTGTATACATACAGGTTAGCACGAGTGTGCGTGCGCGCGCGCGCGCACACACACACACACACACACACACACACACACACACACAGATTTCTTTGCCCAGTTAGTTGAGAAAACCCAAAAAAGTGACACACAAGTAGCAAAAGAAATACCTAGCACCCAGATCTTAGTTTCTTATTCTCCTATAAAGTGAACTCTGGTATCTAGGACGAATGGTTGATTATAGGACTGGGATAGCAAACACACATGTGTCTGAGCATCTTGTAGTTTCAGAATATAAGAAAAATGCTACACACACATACATATACACACTCTATCTGCCTTTCTTTCTATCTCTCACACACACACACTCTGTCTCTCTCTCTGGAGTATGTCAGAGAGACGCAGGAGGCAGCCAGGGTCAAAATAAAATAAAATAGACAGTGTTAGATTATAACCCAGCATATAATACAAATGGCTGTGAGCCCATCTGATGATAAGTGAATGACTGAATAAAGTTAATAAATGGGGCAGCAGAGCCGGTGTCTCATGCCGGAGAGTTCTACGTGTTTGATGTCGATCACCCACCCTTGAAGACCCAAAGCCCACCTCCACGCTCATTACGTGTGGGCTGCACAGAGTGACTTCCTGCCAAGGAGGATGTTATAGAAAGAGATTAAAAAAAAAAAAGAGCCACTTTACAGTGAAGAAATATGACAAACACTCCCTCAGCCAGGCGATAAAGGTCAACATTAACAGTCATAAATCATGTTGCTAGTTTGTACCCTTGGTATGAGGTGATGAATATGGCATTTTATTTCTGTGATCTTCCTCCCCAAAGCTCATAACCTCACAGCAATCATGGCAAAAACAAATTCCAATAGAGGGGCATCTGACAAAATACTTGACCATTAGTCCTCAAAGCTGTCAAGGTCATAAGAAACAAGGAAAGTCTGAAAATTTGTCATAGCCAAGAGGTGATATCAAGAAAGATGATGTTTAAATTTAAACCTATCCTGGTTGTGATCCCTTAACAGAAAACGGACATTAAGTAAAAGCTAGTGAAATCTGGATTTTAGTTAACAAAGTCTGGACTTTAGTTAATGAATATGTATCAATATTGATTCACTAATTGCAACAAATGTCTTTACTAATGTAAAACATTTGGATCAGGAGAAACTGGGTGCAGGGTTGTGGAAATCAATTTTTCTGTAAACATAAAAATGTTCTAAAGATGAAGTTTACTTATAAAAAATGGGTAAAGATAAAGGTTATTATGAGGTAATTGGAATGTTTTGTAGAACCTGCACTGCCCATTTTCCAAAATACCAAGTGACCTAAAAAGATGTGCATCATAATTCTTTATGGTGGGAGACCCATGGTTCTATTTCTGACCTAAGGTTCTATTTTGTATTCAACCTTATGGAATCTAATGTAGAAGCTTTCCTCTAGATTTCCACCCATTAAGCACAGTAGAGTGTTGAGAGAAGAGGAAGTATTGGGCTGGTCAAACAGTTCATTGGGGTTTTCTATAAGATGGTATCTTTGGCCAGCCCAACAAGTCAGTCCTGACTTGGGTAATACCATCCGACGTTTAGGACATGGGGTTGGTCTGGCTGCACTGAAATCTTAAGCATCGGTGAGATAGAGCCTGTATTAACTCAGTACAGTTCTCCTGACACTCTAGTCACTCAAGAGACGATCTTTTAATTGTCACTGTTTAGGGCAGTGCCCTATACTAGCTTTGGCCTGATGATTACTAATACAAGGGTTTGACTTGAATCAGTGTTTGTTGAGTTCTGAATCAGTGTTGAGTTCCTATTTTTTTTTTTTCGCTAAATCCAGAGAAACTCTTTTCTACACTTGATGAAAAATGTAGTATAGTGGTGGATTTTACTTGCTGGGTAATAAAAGAGAAAAAAGTGAATATGATGCTATAGAGGTTATACCAGTAAGGGAGGCATGACAAAAAAAAATGTCTAAGTACAACTGTGGCAAGAAGGAAGGTTGTTGTTCATTGATCAGTTGCTCAGTCATGTCTGACTCTTTGCGACCCCAAGGACTGCAGCATGCCAGGCTTCCCTGTCCTTCAGGATCTCCTGGAGTTTGCTCAAATTCATTTGCATTGAGTTGGTGATGCCATCCAACCATCTCATCCTCTGTTGCCCAATTCTCCTCCTGCCATCACTCTTTTGGATCATCAAGGTCTTTTCCAATGAGTCAGCTCTTTGCATCAGGTAGTCAAACTATTGGAGCTTCAGCATCAGTCCTTCCAATGAATATTCAGGGTTAATTTCCTTTAGGATTTACTGGTTTGATCTCCTTGCTGTCCAAGAGACTCGCAAGAGTCTTCTCCAGCTCCACAGTTCAAAAGCATCAATTCTTCGGTGCTCAGCCTTCCTTGGAAGAATGCTGAGAAGATGCATTGTTGGGAAGATGGTAATTTTCATGGAAATTTTATGGGTGAGTAGGACTTGTGAAAGTGGAGAAAGGAGATGGGGCATTTTTAATGGCAACAAGGGCATGTGTTGAAGATGACAGCTATGAAAATGCACACTGCTTTGGGAGTAGTCCTGATTAAGTGTGAGATAATAGAAAACAGAGTTTAGGAAGAGAAAGAAGTGAGAAAGTTTAGAAATGAGGAGACTATCTCCAGCTTTTAGTTTTCAGTTAATACATTGCATATGCAGAGTGAATCCATTTAAAATGTTCTGATGACTCCAGGTTTAAGAAGATATCTCTGACTTTCTCTGGCTCAAAACTTTAAGCAACTGATTCATTGTCTCTATTACATTTTTCTAAAATAAGAATAGATTTCCATCTGATTGAAATTTCATGAGCTAATATAAAATAAACACGAAATTGATGGTGCTTTAAAGGATTGTGTGTTGTCGCTTCACAGAATGAAGTAAAATTTGATACTTTAATCTAGAGGTCATGAAAATAGAAAAATCACTCCTCCTTGAGTGGTCAGAGCTTTCCAGTATTGTAAAAGTTAATTATAATTCGTGTGAATTATACTTTATAATTACTAGGATGAGTGCAGTTTTAATATGAATTTAAAATAGAGTAAGATTAAGGGCACATAATTTAGTGCAAAGTGACATCTTGACAACATATAAAACTTGCTAGAAATAAATGGTTATTCATATTAAGAAATATAATAAGGATTGGTTGATTCTTTAATGATTTAGATGATTTTGATTAGAGTTACTACCATGTGGGAACAGTGTTCTTTGTAACTGGTGATACTGTGTGGGCGTGTCACCGACTCGAACTGATTATCTAAGGCAAGTTACTTTTTTTTCTTCTAAGGACAGACTCTGTCATCATTGACTTGGTGGTTGGTTGTAAAATCTAATATGGTGTCAAACAAAAAGAACATATCTCTGGGTTTCACCAGATTCCCAGTTTTAATGAAGCCATGTATGCTAGCCCTTACAATTTTTTTTTTTCTCTAGTGCTCTGAGTTTCTTTGGGATTCAAAGCCAGGAATACTGATTGAATCTTAGATTTGACCTAAAAAAAAAAAAAGGAAAAAAAATAAGATAGGAAAAATGTATTACAAAAATCTTTGACTTGAAACGATATCACTGTTTGTTCTAGAAATGAATCTAGTGGATGGAAAGTTATGATTTTTAAGAAAATGTTTTTAGTCCAACTATATTCTGTTATTCCTCATGTTCATGAAATAACATTCATGAAGCACTTATACCCCAAGTTAAAGGAAAATCATGTTTACCTAGTTTTTGTGTTACTTTTCAACACATGAAATTGGAATGACCCTGATTTTGACTCTTCTCAGAAATTATTTAAAGGAATAAAATAAACCATAATTAAAGAAAAAAGCAAGTTAAAGTCCCTATGCTTGGCAAGATACAATTGTTGATCAATTTAAATGAGTAAGAAAGTAAAATCCAACTTTTTTAAAGTGTCCAAGAAAATAATATAGTTCATGTTTATGCTATTTTCGAGGTGATCCTGGTTAATTAAAAAACAACTATAGCAACACAAACCCAAAGACTCTAAGCTTCACTTAATCCTTCGGGGTTGTAAAAATTGTGATTAAATGGCCAAACAGATTTTCAGCATCTTGTTACCGTGGCTTTATTTTTGATACAGGTGTTACTGAAGTATGTGAAATAATAGAAATTCTTAAACGCACCTACAGATGGTCAGAACCACTTATAAGGTGTGTGAATATATTCTGCACATGCAACAGATTCACAGGTAGGCAATAATAAAACACGTACTTATGCAAACAAAGCCAAACAAAGACATCTCCAAGGAAGAGAAGGAATAGGAGACTTAGCAAACTAAACTGATCCCTGCAGCGCTCACCAGTGACCTCTCACCTTTGCAGATCTCCTCCTCTTATGAGGGCGTCATCCACATTCAATTAGGTCCCACCCTCATGGCATCATTTTAACTTAATCCCCCTTAAAAGGCTTCACCTTCAAATACAGCCACATTCTGTGGTACTAAGACTGAGAGCTTCACCACATGAATTTTGGAAAGACACAGTCCAGCCCATAACAGTGTCTATATACTGCTTCTAAGATATTATCTTTATTTGGTTCTCAGTGGGGTGTTCATCTAAGTGTTGTTTTCATTTTGTCTTTTTTGGGGTGTGTTTGGATTCTTAAATTTGTAACTACCCTTCATTTGGCAACATTTGAGAACATTAGGGTGGGACCATTCTTTTCCTGGGCTCCAAAATCACTGCAGATGGTGACTGAAGCCATGAAATTAAGAGGCGCTTGTTCCTTGGAAGAAAACCTATGACCAACCTAGACAGCATACTAAAAAGCAAAGGCATTACTTTGCCAACAAATGTCCATCTAGTCAAAGCTATGGTTTTTCCAGTGGTCATGTATGGATGTGATAGTTGGACTATAAAGAAAGCTGAGCACCAAAGAATTGATGCTTTTGAACTGTGTTCAAAACTGTGTTGGAGAAGACTCTTGAGAGCCCCTTGGACTGCAAGGAGATCCAACCAGTCCATCCTAAAGGAAATCAGTCCTGAGTACTCATTGGAAGGACTGATGCTGAAGGTGAAACTCAAATACTTTGGCCACCTGATGTGAAGAGCTGACTCATTGGAAAAGACCCTGATGCCAGGAAAGATTGAAGGCGGGAGGAGAAGGGGACAACAGAGGATGAGACGGTTGGATGGCATTACTGACTCAATGGATATGAATTCGAGTAAGCCGTGGAGTTGGTGATGGACAGGGAGGCTTGGCATGCTGCAGTCCATGGGGTTGCAAAGAGTCAGACACAACTGAGCCACTGAACTGAAAGGATGAGATCAAAGTTTGATTTTTATCCCCATTTTGTCTTCTTCCATTATTTAAATTTCATATAGGATTTTTGTGTGTTCTGTTAATTTTCCAAGCTTTTATCCACATTGCCACTCTTTATTTTCCTTCTGTGCTTCAGATTGACTTATTCATGACATAGTTTCCATTTTATAGTCTGTGTTTTGCTATCCAACCTGTTGCTAATCCATCCTGTGAGGACTTAATTTGTTTATAATACATATTCGCTCTGGAAAATCATTTAATTCTTTACCATAAATTAAAATTCTACAGGAAATTTTTCATCCTTTCACCAATTGACTTCATCCGTATTTTTCTTATTTTTGTAACAAATTCATCAGAACTGTTTGCCTTCTTTCCTGTCTGGGTCACCTGTTTGTTCGCTTCTGCTGTCTGGAGTTTCTTTTATTAAAATTTATTATGTAGATGTTGCTTTCTGTTATATATGTTTTGGCCAAAAAGTTTGTTTGGGTTTTTCGGAAAACTCAATATGTTTTCTATGTATGCTGAACTCCGTGTATGAAAGAACCTTAGAAGTTTCAGATTATGTTGTCTCTCAGATGAAAAGGTTTATCCTTCCTCCTATACCTCCTCCTATTAGCATATGGAGTCAGAGATGTATCACCATAGCCCAGCTTGGGAACGAACTGTGTCCAGGTTCGGTTTCAGTGTTTGTAGCACTTGTGGTTGACTTCTGTTTCCAGAATGTTCCTCAGGAACTTTCAATAGATAGCCTGGTTGAACTTTGGACCCTTAGCTCTGAAAGACTACTGGCGATGTGTTTTAGATTTTCAGAGTATTTTATGTTTTCTGTTTAGCCTATCTTTCCTGATTTTCTTAGCTCATACCTGTACAGTTTGTCCTGTATATAAATTGAATTAATCTGGTGCATATTGGTTTGAAATCTCACTGATGACTTAAAAAAATGTGATTTTATAACTTTATCTTGCCTCGTTAGCAGTTGACAGTGAGAGCAATCGTCTATCCCTGATCATCTGCACTTCACAGAAGCAGACCTCATGTATTTTCTTATCTTCAACATTTTGGGTACAAATAAACCTACATGTATGAGCAACTAATTTACAGATCCAGTAGATGATACAAGTTTCAGGGTTAATTAAACTGAATTTGAAACACTCCACTTGTATTATTTGAATTTCAGGTAATAAACCCTCTAGAAGGAAGGTTCATTTATCAAGATGAGTATTATGCATGTCTCTCTATATATGTATCTATACATGTATACCTATGTATACATATATATGACAACAAAAATACACATCATTTTAAATTATAAAAAGAATATATTTACATATATACACACACACACACAGGTATATAGTTGCATATAAATAAACCTACAACTATACATTTAATTACATGTTTTTTGGCCACATAGACCATACTTGAATCAAGGTAAGAGATTAAATCTTCGTAGAAACCCAGCTATAATTTAATTAATTTGGTAATGATTACCTGTCATCTTAGGGCAAACATTCCAATAAAATTTTAGTGTAGCCTCCCAATTCCTTGGTAGCTAGATAAGTAAAATTGTTAACACTGGGTTTTTTAAGCATAGAAATATGATTTTTAAATAGTGCTGTGTAAGTTACCTCTGTTGTGTAGAAAATTACCATACCACAGATGTAGTGATTTTAAATGCCACACATTTATTATCTCCCTTGACTCTGCTGGTTGATGTAAGTCTGCTTAGATCTTTCCCCTACTCAGAGTCTCAAAAGCCTGCCTTCAAGGGATCAGCCAGGCTGTGGTCTCATATGGTGTCTTGACTGAGGAAGAATACAGCCTCTCTCCTCCCCAAACTTGATCAGATTTTTGGCAGAATTCCTTTCCTCATGGCTGTAAGAATGACCAAACTCTTGATTTTTGCTGTCTTTCATCTGGAAGCTTTGGTCAGTTCCTAAAAGCCATCCACAGTTCCCTCCTTTGAGGTCCTCTCTGTATGTATATAAGCAGTTCAAAAGCAAGAGAGTGAATCTGACAGCAAGATAGCATCTCATGTAAAGTAACAAATCATAGCAGGGACAGCCTATCACCTTTGCCACATTTTCTTGGTTAAAGCCAGTCATGTCTTCCCCACCCCCAAGGGGTGGTATTAAACATCATCCAGGCAGACATGGTAGGACCACTGGGTCCACTTTAGAGACTGTCTGCCAAGGTACTTGACCATTGATGTGACATGTCTAAATATGTGGTTTCAACAGTGCAAGAGGATTCCATTAAAAATCTAAAAATAGAACTACCCTGTAACCCACCAATCCCACTACTGGGCATATACCTTGAGAAAACTGTAATTCAAAAAGACACATGTACCCCAAAGTTCATAGCAGCACTATTTACAATAGCAAGGACATGGAAGTAACCTGAATGTCCATCAGCATGAATGCACAAAGAAGATGTAGTGTATATATACAGTGGAATATTACTCAGCCATAAGAAGGAATGAAATTGGGTCATTTGTAGTGATGTAGATGAAACTAGAGTCTGTCATATGCAGTGAAGTAAGTCCGAAAGAGAAAAGCAGATATTGTATATTATGCAAATATATGGGATCTAGAAAAATAATAGCAATAAACCTATTTGCAGGGCAGGAATAGAGATGCAGACTTAGAGAATGAACACGTGGACACTGGGGAATGGGAGGGTGGGATGAATGGGGAGAGTTGCATTGACATAAATGCACTTCCATGTATAAAACAAATAGCTAGTGGGAAGCTGCTGTGTAACACAGGGAGCTCAGCTAGGTGCTGTGTGATGATCTAGAGGGGTGGGATGGAAGTGGTTTGATGGAGGCTCAAGAGAGAGGGGGACATAAGTATACTTGTGTGTGATTCACATTATTATACAGCAGACACTAACAACATTGCAAAGAAAGCAATTAATGTGCCAATGAAAAAATACATTTATGTAAAATTCTCAGCAAAGATAAATGTGTGGTCTCAAAAATAAATTTAGGTCATTAAGAAAAAAAGAGAAATCAGTTGGTGATAAGCAGTTTAATTTTGCATGTGTGTGTACTCAGTCATCCAGTTGTGTCTGACTCTTTGAAACCTCA
Source organism: Okapia johnstoni (assembly GCA_024291935.2). Lineage (NCBI taxonomy): Eukaryota > Metazoa > Chordata > Mammalia > Artiodactyla > Giraffidae > Okapia > Okapia johnstoni. The sequence continues at coordinate 6,480,844 of CM044327.1, forward strand.
TAAACTGTAGACTGCCAAACTCCTCTGTCCATGGGATTCTCCAGGCAGGAATACTGGAGTGGGTTGCCATTTCCTCCTCTAGGGGATCTTCCCAACCCAGGGATCAAACCAGTGTTTCTTGCATCTCCTGCCTCTCCCGCATTAAGAAAATTCTTTACCACTGCACCACCTGGGAAGCTGCAGTTTAATTGTATATATGTCCAAATTTTTACAAAAAAAAGAATATATATATATATATTTTTTTCTTGAGTGTGTGTAAGTGTTTCAGAGCAAATAGAATTTGGAATTCTATTTCTCCAAGGAACTTCAGTTGTTAACTTGAACAGTATTCTTTACATATTTATTTCTTTGCTAAGAAAAAGAAAACATACTTTTTATGTAAAGCCTGATTATTTACGCAGGGTCACTTTTGTCCTCAAATGCTGGGTATAACTGGCATTTATATTACCTCTTAAAGTTTGTTGAGAAGAAATCTCAATTCTGAGAATATTTGGATTCAGCAGCTATAATACCTTTCAATCCACTATTTAAAATATTTTTAGCCTCGGGGCTTGTGTTTCATTTGACAGCTATCTCATTTTCCTCTTCCTTTTTACTGCAATGGCTGATTCTTCTCAACCCTGAGGACATTTAGACTTTATCATGAGAAGCTGAGTGGAACATTCTGGCTCCTGCTCCGTTGGCACATTTGCCCTCGTTTTGACCTGGTTGTAGAGTTGGAAATCTGAATTTGGTTTCCTTCATGATGTTAGAAAGTTTTGAATGTATAAAATTACTTGAATGTGTTGATTATTTGGCATAACTCCTGGAATGTATCTGAAAGATGAATTTTTCTGGACTTTCATATACAATATTTTATATCTAATAACAATAAATATAATCTCATAAATCATTTACATCAATCATTTAAATCAGTGGAGTCATTGATCATTTTATATTGAATGTCTAAGGTGAATATACTTATTGAATACTTAGAGTAAAGCAGAGTACAGTGTACAAAAATTAACAGGAGAAAGCTTTTTCCCTGTCCATATTTGGGCTTTTAACTTTTTATAATGAACTTAATATTTATTGCAAACAGGATAAAAGTTTATTTCCTCACATATGATTACTATGGATAAACACCACATTACATACGTAAAATTGGTAAGAATATCCAAAATACATCCAAGTCTTGCCGATTTACACAACTAGGCCAAATTGAAATGGCTGGTTTCCTCTTTAACTAAATATGTGTTGCACAGTCTGAATTTCTGAACTTAATTAGAATTTTGATCAGATTCAGTGAGGAGGCAATGGCAACCCACTCAAGTGTTCTTGCCTGGAAAATCCCATGGACAGAAGAGCCTGGTGGGCTGCCGTCTATGGGGTCACACAGAGTCGGACACGACTGAGCGACCTAGCAGCAGCAGCAGATTCAGTTCAGTTCAGTCGCTCAGTTGTGTCCGACTCTTTGTGAACCCATGAACCGCAGCACGCCAGGCCTCCCTGTCCATCACCAACTCCTGGAGTTTACCCAAACTCATGACCACTGAGTCGTTGACTCCATCCAACTATCTCATCCTCTGTCATCCCCTTCTCCTCCTGCCCTCAATCTTTCCCAGCATCAGGGTCTTTTCCAGTGAGTCAACTCTTTGCATCAGGTGGCCAAAGTATTGCAGTTTCAGCTTCAACAGCAGTTCTTCCAATGAATAGCCAGGACTGATCTCCTTTAGGAGGGACTGGTTGGATCTCCTTGCCATCCAAGGGACTCTCAAGAGTCTTCTCCAACACCACAGTTCAAAACCATCAATTCTTTGGTGTTCAGCTTTCTTCAGTCAACTCTCACATCCATACATGACCACTGGAAAAACCATAGCCTTGACTAGACGGACCTTTGTTGGCAAAGTAATGTCTCTGCTTTTAAATATTCTATCTAAGTTGGTCATAACCTTCCTTGCAAGGAGTAAGCACCTTTTATTTCATGGCTGCAATCACCATCTGCACTGATTTTGGAGCCCAGAAAAATAAAGTCTCTCACTGTTTCCACTGTTTCCCCATCTATTTGCCATGAAGTGATGGGACTGGATGCCATGATCTTAGTTTTCTGAATGTTGAGCTTTAAGCCAACTTTTTCACTCTCCTCTTTCACTTTCATCAAGAGGCTTTTTAGTTCCTCTTCACTTTCTGCTATAAGGTTGGTGTCATCTGCATATTTGAGGTTATTGATATTTCGCCCAGCAATCTTGATTCCAGCTTGTGTTTCTTCCAGCCCAGCATTTCTCATGATGTACTCTGCATATAAGTTAAATAAACAGGGTGACAGTATATAGCCTTGATGTACTCCTTTTCCTATTTGGAACCAGTCTGTTGTTCCATGTCCAGTTCTAAATGTTGCTTCCTGATCAGATTGCTCAGGTTATTATAAAACACAGGTTTATTTAATACTTAAATTGAATATTGAAATAATTGTTAATTGACTGACAGATAGCTTTTAATAGCTTAAATATCTATCTACGTTCTGAAATTTTGGGGAATCTATTCAGAGAAAAAAATATGAAAAAGGTAAGAGGAAATAATGATTACAGTTCTCTGGCATGAATCCCTAAGCCCTGTCTCAAAATGCCTCACCAAAGTGAGGGCTCTCTTCTGTCTGTTTTCAGTCAGGTCCCAAACTCAGGCGTTTCAAGTTGTGCATTCCTTGCCTAGAGTGATAGTCTAGTCCCCCTCCCCTCGCTTTTTGGGCCAACACTTAAGAATTCTCCCCTACAACTTCTGAAATTCTCAGTGTTTTTTATACTATAAATGGGACATGTGCGAGTACTTGCTTTGCTGGACTTCCCTGGGTCCTCAGTGGTCAAGAATCCACCTGCCAGTGCAGGAGACACTGCTTTGATCCCTGGGTCGGGAAGATCCCTGGAGAAGGTAACGGCAACCCACTCCAGTATTCTTGCCTGGAAAACCCCACAGACGGAGGAGTCTCGTGGGCTACAGTGGGGTCACAAAATAGTCTTAGGGACTGAACAGCAAAGACAACTTGCTTTGCTGAACATTTTAAGTTGTTCCAACAGTATTTGCTATGCTGTAACTATAAACGTATATAATCAGCTTTGATGTGTGCTTAGTCGCTCAATCATGTCTGATTCTGTGTAACCCCATGGACTAGCCCACCAGGCTCCTCTGTCCATGAGGATTCTCCAGGAAAGAAAACTGGAGTGGGTTGCCATACCCTCCTCCAGGAGATCTTCCCAGCCCAGGGATTGAACCCACATCTCCTGCATTGCCGGCAGATTCTTTACCATCTGAGCCACCAGGGAATCAGCATTGATAAAACATGTGAAAACCACTATAGAAGGTAGAACTTGAGAGTACATCAAGTCAGACTGATGTGGTTTCAAAACCTGTATCTTAGAAGCTGTGTAACTTTGGATAAATTATAATATTATTTTATTATATATATTATAAATATGTATTATATTTATAATACTAATGTCAGGATTAAATGAAAGAATGTATGAAAAACACATAGCGCAGTGCCTCTTCCAAAGTATTCACTGATTTCTATTTGATTAGTACTGATATTACTTCTGTTACCACTATAATTACAGTTAAATCTCTCCCTCCTCTAATTATCACTATAAAACAATCCATATGGTAAACTTTCAGGGAGCTGCCCAGGCCAGAGGATCACTAGTTGTAGAGAAACAGTTGTATGTGCAGTAAGAACAGTCAGGCAGAACTTTCCCTTGGGTCATGGTGGAGTAAGAGTGAACTGGCCTGACCTTGTACGGCTCATGTAATAACCTCTGTAAATAACATATGAAGCTGACACTGGAGGCATTGGAGAGGGAACAGAAAGAGCAGCTTCTGGTTAGATAATCATACTCAGAGGAGAGAGTAACAGTGATTCCTCCATTTTTGCTAATTTTAGACTGCAGGTAGGCACAGTTGCATAGAACAGTGAGACTGTTGGTAGAAAACTCAAACCTTAAGGCTTGAGAATCCAGGGAATAGAGTGAAGACAACATGACTGCAGGAGAGGGAAGGCAGAATCTAGGGCCCGAAAGAGCCAGGAAGACGGTACTTCACTCACGTCTTTCTGTTTATCTGGGTGATCCCTGACCCGTGCATTTATAGACCAGAATAAAAGCATTTAGCTAAAGAGTAAAGACCAAAATGAAGGTCACAAGTGGCTCTCCCGGAAAACAGTGCCCGGTTTACACCAAAACAAATAATATTTTGCTAAAACAAATGTTTGCTTAAACAAAACATATTTAGGAACAACAAATAAATTCAAAGTCACTGCAGCCATACACGAATAATGACTAGGACACATTCCAAAATACCTGATAGAATCTATATCTTGGTAACCATTTTTAAGAACAAAGACAAGTAATTGAGAACTAACCTAAGATAAATGATGATATTCACAGAGAAGAATTTGAAAACTACTTGTATAGATATATATGTCTATTTGTTGCTGTTTAGTCACTGAGTCATGTCCAACTGTCTTGTGGCCCCATGGACTGTAGCCCTCCAGGCTCCTCTGTCCGGGGCATTTCCCAGTAAGAATACTTCAGTGGGTTGCCATTTCCTTCTTCAGGGGATCTTCCCGTTCCAGGGATTGAAACCATGCCTTCTACATTGGCAGGTGGATTCTTTACCACTGTGTCACCTGGGAAGCCCCTTATATGTTTATAAATTATACTTGTTAAACATAAACTATGTGTGTGTGTTTTAATTGCTCAGTCCTGTCCGACTCTTTGAGACCCCATGGACTGTAGCCCACCAGGCTCCTCTTTACTTTGAAAGGTTGAAAATATAGGAAACATTACTAGAGAGGATAAAAACAATAAAAGTAACAAGGAAATCAAAATTATAAAAATATACAATATCTGAAATTTGAAAAATTTATCTGATATCCAGGGGAAAATTCATGACAAGGGAGACAGTGACATTGGAGATATACCAATTAAAATTATTTCCTAGAAAAAAATTTAAAAAGAAACCAGTCTTGGTACCTGTTAGATCATATCAAATAGATCAAAGTTGATTCCCAGAAGGATAGTATTATGGGTTGAATTATCTCCCCCAAATTTGTATGTTGACATCCTAACTCCAAGTACTTCAGAATATGACTCTTTTTTGAAAATAGGATCACTGCAGGTGATTTCCTTCCCATTCAGGTCCCCACTGTGCAGAGTAGAGTTCCCTGTGGTATATGTTATATTATCATTAATTATCTATTTATACACAGTATCAATAGTGTGTATCTGTCCAGTGTGTGCGTGCTAAGTCACTTCAGTCATGTTCAACTCTTTGTGACCCTGGACCACAGGCCACCAGGTTCCTCTGTCCATGGGATTCTCCAGGCAAGAATACTGGAATGGGTCACCATGCCCTCCTCCAGGGGATCTTCCCGACCCAGGGATTGAACCTGCATCTCTTATGTCTCCTTCACTGGCAGGTGGGTTCTTTACCACTAGTGCCATCCAGGAAGCCCATATCTGTCCAGAGAAAACCAGAATTCAAAAAAGTACATGCACCCCAATGTTCATTGCAGCGCTATTCACAATAGTCAGGACGTGGAAGCAATCTAGACGTCCACTGACAGGAATGGATAAGGAAGATGGGTAGATAAAGACAATGAAATACTACTCAGCCTGCTAATAACTTGATTTAAATTTCCTTCAAAACTATGAGAAGCAAAATTTCTCTTATTTCTGTCCCCTCAGTTTGTGGTCCCTTGCTATGGCTGCCCAGCAACTGAATGCAGAAAGAAAGCAGAAGGAACATTTGAAAAAATAATGGCTTAATTTTTTTCAAATGATAAGAGATTTCTTCTGTGGTGAAAAGATGAGGCTGAAGATAAGTTAACCTTTTACCGTCTAACATTTCCCACATTTTATGTAAAGTGGCATAATATAAACTTGAAATAGACTGTGGAGTCCCTTGAAAAATTACTAAAATGTAATGAAAATAAGAACACATGAAAATATTTTGATAAAAAAGTCAGGAAATGTCAGAGTCATAATAAACAGAGGTGGCAAAGAGAAACAAATAATGCAGTATTATCCTAACTTGATACGATACTATTAATTACATTAAACTGTAATAGACTCCCTCCAATTAAAAGACATTAAGTTGCTATGAAAAGAAGACAAGTCTTATGTACAATGACAGCTATAGTTTGAGGACAAATGGCAGGAAAATATATACTATGCGAACTGCAGAGTAACAGGCCTTTTATTGAGCTATCAGTTTTTAATAAAATGGATTTAAATTAAAAAAAATTATTGTTGTAGAAAAAGTGGGCTATTTCCTAATGATAAAAAGTGTCAATTCACCTTGAGTTCATAACTGTCAATGTGCATGTGATAAATCATATTGCTTTAAAATACGTACAGAAATATTCACATAATCAAAGGACAAATTACATGAGTCCACAATGATAGCTGGGGCATTTTAACACCTATTTCAGTAACTAATACAATAACTAGATTAAAAATCAGTAAAAATATAGAAGGTGTGAACAACACAATCACTTTGATCTACTTGATATTTATAGATACTACACTCAAGAGGAATACAAATTTCATATATTAATGCATATATATGGAGTCTAAAAAAAATGGTACAGATGAACTAATTTTCGGGGCAGGAATAGAGACACAGATATGTGGATAATGTGGGGAAGGGGCGGGTGGGAGAATCCAGAGAGTACCACTGAAATATATATACTACCAAGCTAATGGAAGCCTGCTGTACAGCTCAGCGCTCTGTGCTCTGTGATGACCTACGGGGTGGGAGGCAGGGGGAGGGAGGCTGGCTCAGAAGGGAGGGGGTGTGAGTGTGTGTGTGTGTATGCATGCGTGCGTGTGCATATTGTTGTTGTTGGTCAGTGGCTCAGTCATGTCCGACGCTTTGGGACCCCATGGACTGCAGCACGCCAGATGTCCCTGTCCTTTCCCATCTCCCGGAGTTTGCTCAAACTCATGTGCATTGAGTCGGTGATTGCATCAAACCTTCTCGTTCTCTGTCATCCCCTTCTCCCACCTTCAATCTTTCCCAGCATCAGGGTCTTTTCCAATGAGTCAGCTCTTTGCATCAGTTGGCCAGAGTATTGGAGTTTCAGCATCGTTCCTTCCAATGAATATTCAGGGTTGATTTCTTTTAGGATTGACTGGTTTGATCTCCTTGACATCCAAGGGACTCTCAAGAGTCTTCAACACCACAGTTCAAAAGCATCAACTCTTTGGTGCTCACCCTTCTTTATGGTCCAGTTCTCACATCCATGCGTGACTACTGGGAAAACTATGAGTAAAGCTCTGACTAGACAGACCTTTGTCAGCAAAGTAATATCTCTGCTTTTTAATATGCTGTCCAGGTTTGTCATAGCTTTTCTTCAAAGGAGCAAGCATCTCTTAATTTCATGGCTATAGTCAAAGTCCACAGTGGTTTTAGAGCCCTAGAAAATAAAGTCTGTCACTATTCCAATGTTTCTCCATCTATTTGCCATGAAGTGATGGGACTGGATGCCATGATCTTAGCTTTTTAAATGTTGAGTTTTAAGGCAGCTTTTTCATGCTCCTTTTTCACTTTCATCAAGAGGCTCTTTAGTTCCTCTTTACTTCCAAAAGGGTTGTGTCATCTGCATATCTGAGGTTATTGATATTTCTCAGGGAAATCTTGATTCCACCTTGTGCTCCATCCAGCCTGGCATTTGGCATGATGTACTCTGCATATAAATTATATAAGCAGGATGACAATATACAGCCTTGTTTTACTCCTTTCTCAATTTGGAACCAGTCCATTGTTCCATGTCTGGTTCTAAATGTTGCGTTTTGAGCTGCATACAGGCTTCTCAGGAGGCAGGTGAGGTGCTCTGATTTCCCTGTCTCCTTAAGAATTTTCCACAGTTCGTTGAGATCCACACAGTCAAAGGCTTTAGCATAGTCAATGAAGCAGAAGTAGATGTTTTTCTGGAATTCTCTTGCTTTTTATATATATTTATCAGTAGCTGATTCATGTTGTCACAGCAGAAATGAACACATAACACAATCTTGTGAAGCAGTTATACCCCAATTAAAAAAAAATCTGAACACATTCTTTTCAAGTATATATGATATATTCACCAGGACAGATCAATGCTGGGATATAAATTATCAATAAATTAAAATATGTTGAAATTCCCCCAACATAATTATATTGAAAAACAGTAAGACAAGCATTTAAAAAACTCCCAAGCACTCGAAATTAAACAAAGATAAAAGACTAGAAAGGAATCATGGAAAATGACAATATATTTTGAATTAAATGGAAATGTAAGCACAACTTTAAAAATGCTGGGGGCCCAGCCAACACAGTTCTTAAAGGTAATGTATTTCTTTAAATGATTAAATTAGGAAAAATGAAAGATCGTAATTCAGTGATCTAAATGTCTTCTTAATAAACACAAGAAAAAACCTAATTATTCAAACAGTAGGAAGAAACAGTTTAAGAGCAGAGATCAATGAAATAAAAACAATTAAAAGAGAAAAATCAGTCAAATCAAATACTGATTCTTGGAGAAGTTCATTAAAATTGATAAAATTCTGCTGAAACTGGTTACAAACAAGTAGAGAACATATGGATGAACAATATCCATAATGAATAAAGAAACGTTACTATAGGTCCTGCGGAAAATAATAACGAGGGTCTATTGTGAGCAACCTAGTTCCAAGATCAACATTATCCTTAAAGAGTCCAAATTTCCATAAGCCTCATAAGAAAAAAGAAAGTTAATAGAAATAACCTTTCTCAGTGAAAGGAATGAAATTCATAATCAACATCTGCCTTGCAAAAAATAACTTAGCTAAGAGATGACTTCCCTGATGAATTCCATGAACCTTTAAAGGATTTTCATTTTAAATATCTAGAAGTCCTTGTCAAATCAATAATAAAACAACCCCGACATGGGTAGACATTTTTAATAATTACTTTATAAAAGGAGACACCTGGTCAATAAGCATATAAAAAGATAATAAAATGTCACCAGGGAAATTTGAATTAAAGCTCCAGTGACACTTTGAAATTTAAAACATACATTGATGAGAACGTGGAGCAACTGGAACTCTCCATACTTTGGTGGGAATGTAAAATTGCTGTCATTTTGGAAAACAAATTAGCATGAGAGATAAAGTTAAATCTAAAATTATATATGACAAACTGTCCTACAGAGTGAACTCTGAAACAGAACAAATATATATTAATGCATGTCTGGGAATCTAAAATTTGGTCCAGATGAACCTAGGTCTAGGGCAGGAAAAGAGATGCAGGTGCAGAGAATGGATGTGTGGCACGTGGGGGAAGAAGAGGGTGAGAGGAATTGAGAGAGCAGCATAGACACAGATACACTGTGGTTGTCCAGTCACTAAGTCATGTCCGACTCTTTGCAACCCATGGTCTACAGCACATCAGGCTTCCTTGTCCTTCACCATCTCCCAGAGTTTGCTCAAACTCATGTCCATTGAATCGGTGATGCCATCCAACCATCTCATCCTCTGTCATCCCCTTCTCCTCTTACCCTCAATCTTTCCCAACATCAGGGTCTTTTCCAATGAGTTGGGTCTTTGTATCAGGTGACCAAAGTATTGGAGCTTCAGCATCAGTCCTTCTAGTGAATATTCAAGGTTGATTTCCTTTAGGATGGACTGGTTGGATTTCCTTGCAGTCCAAGGAACTCTCAAGAGTCTACTCCAACACCACAGTTAAAAAGCATCAATTCTTCACTGCTCAGCTTTCTTTATAGTCCAACTCTCACATCCATACATGACTACTGGAAAAATCATAGCTTCGACTATACAGACTTTTGTCAGCAAAGTGGTGTCTCTGCTTTTTAATATGCTGTGTAGGTTTGTTATAGCTTTTATTCCAAGCAGCAGGTGTCTTTTAATTTTGTGGCTGTAGTCACTGTCCACAGTGATTTTGGAGCCCAAGGAAATAAAGTCTGTCATTCTTTGTATTTTTTCCCAATCTATTTGCCATGAATGAATGGGACCAGATGCCATAATCTTAGTTTTTTGAATGTTAAGTTTAAAGCCAGCTTTTTCACTCTCCTCTTTCACCTTCATCAAGAGGCTCTGTAGTTCCTCTTTGCTTTCTGCCATTAGGTTGCTGTCACCTGTACATCTGAGGTTATTGATATTTCTCCCAGCAATCTTGATTACAGCTTGTGCTTCATCCAGCCCAGCATTTTGCATTATGTACTCTGCATATAAGTTAAATAAGCACGGTGATGGTATACATCCTTGACATACTCCTTTTACACTATCATGTAAAACAGACAGCTAGGGGGAAGCTGCTCTCTGCAGCACAGGAAGCTCGGTGCTCTGTGATGGCCTCGAGGGATGGGAGGAGGGGTGGAAGGGGGATTCAAGAGGGAGGGGATATATGTACGCATATGGTAGATACATTTCATTGTAGACCAGAAACTAACAACATTGTAAAGCAGTTATACTCCAATAAAAATAAAGGAAAAAGTACTACATAAGACCCAATAATCTCAGTTCTAGAACTTTATCCAAGTGCAATGAAATACATACGCACATAATCACCTGTACACAAACCTCAGTAGTATCATTGATGGTAATGGCCCCCCCAATAGAAATAATCCAAATAATCTAAATGTTCATCCACTGATTCTAACAAAATTTTGGTACATCTGTGTTGTTGAACGCATGCTGCAGTGAGAAGGAGCAAACAGTTGACACATAACCATTTAGATCATTGCAAAATATGCTAAGTGAAAAAATTAGAAAAGATGGCGTGTTGCAGGAAATATGATATTTTATAAAAACCTAATAATACTAAAAGTAAACAATAAATTTGGTACTTGTTAGGAGTCACCTGTGATAATATACATACTTGACTTTAGCTAATATCAATAAGTAATTCATAAAGGAAATGCACATATAACCAACTGAAATTCATTTGGTTTTAATGTAGATACTGATTTAGTTAATTCAGGACACTGAAGAATGTTTTTTCCCCTGAATTTCATATTACCCCAAACCTAAGGAATTCTGCCAGGTGGTTGTGAATGACTTTTTCATGACATGGCTTCCCTGGTGGCTCAGACAGTAAAGAATCTGCTTGCAGTGTGGGAGACCTGGTTTTGATCCCTGGGTTGTGAAGATCCCCTGTAAAGGGAATGGCAAGCCACTCCAGTATTCTTGCCTGGGAAATTCCATGGGGCAGAGGAACCTGGCAGGCTATAGTCCATAAGGTCGCAAAGAGTTGGACATGACAGAGTGACTAATATTTTCACTTTCCCATTTTTCATACCATGGGTTATGTCCCTAAAGTTACCAAATACATTAAGAACCAAGAATGTACTTAGAACAGAATTTGAAAAAAAATTCAAGAGTGAAAGGTATTGTACAAACAATTGAGAATGTCATATTGCATTTGAACATAATCTTGATTCTTATGAATGAACTTGTTCACGGGCAAGCATTTAACCTGTCAAATACACCTTTAACATTTACTTGAAGCAGCTATTAACAATATATAATGAAATAACCATTATGCATACTTACAATGATGTTAAACATGAGACTTGTAAGACTGAAGACAATTTTTTAAGTGACTTTATAAAATACTCAGATTCTTTGTATTCATAGTCATAAGAGAAAGAAAGGCAAAATGATTTTATGTGGTAGGAACCTGAGCTCCACATTAGACAATAGTTAGAACAGTTCTTGACTATATTAAAAAAAAAATGGTTCCAAAAACTCGACACTCCCTGGCAACAATCATACCATTTTAAATCAATGGGAATTTTAGAATGCAGCAAAGGGATTGAATTGAGCCCAGGGTAATTAATTAAAATGACAAATGTGTGTAAATAATGAATATAAACCATAGTAATTAGAGACTCACCAGGTGTAGTAAATACACTGTACTTTCATTTTCAAAATTGCTTATAGCCTGAGAGTGAGATGATTTTCTGGGGCTCATCTGAAATCCCAAGTCTCTGCAGACGATGGGTGATCTAGTTAGAGTTTCCCTTGCAACAGTGAGTATGCATCTAAAGACATGCAGAGGTGATAAAATAAATGTTTAGACTAGTTCAGAAAATGAGGAATCTCTGTATGAGGTAAAGAGGTGAGTGGCCTAATTAACTTTGGGCTGGAAGGAAAGATAATTCATATTTTGTCTTTAGAACAAGGTTAGCTAAAATATTTGTACCTCTTTAATTGAGTGTTTTCAAAATGTTGCCAAAAAATTTACACAAATCTCTCCTGTTTTAAAAATTTGAGATTTGTCCAAATGTGATTAATTTGATAACTTATCCTCCCCAATTTACAAAATGGAAATTCACAGCTGTTACTAATTACAAGCCTACCCTTCATAAAATAATCCAATAAAACCATCCAAATTTACTAAAAGGTTAAGTTCAGATGCACTGACTTGAACTAACAAAGGACACTGTTTTGTTTTGTTTTTTTTACTTAATCCTTAAAAAACTAATTGCATTAATACACTTAAATGATTTGGAAAACATTTTTAAAGTAATTGATGGAAAGGTTTAGAGAACAAAGAAACAGGTGACTAAAATACTGAGTCATTTATATTGAACATAAGTGAAAACAAAACACCTAAAATTATGATAACCAACGGATTCCTTTTCTTGAAGCTTTGCTGCATGCTCAGTCATGTCTGACTCTTTCTGACCCCATAGACTATAGCTTGCCAGGCTCCTTTGTCCATAGGATTTTCCAGGCAAGAATACTGAAGTGGATTGCCATTTCCTTCTCCAAGGGATCTTCCCGACCCAGTGATTGAACCCATGTCTCCTGCATCGCAGGCAGATTCTTTACCACTGAGCCACCTGGGAACCGTCTTGGAGCATTACAGGGTCACAATGATTCGTCACCTTCCGCTTCCATAGGTTGGCTTAAGCAACTCTACTTAGAGTGTGCATAGTTAATTTTATACAGCCCCCAAATAAGTACCCTTTTACTGTTTTCTTCAAATTCAGAATTTTTGTATTTTAGTTATATAAAGATGAGAACAAGTTTTGTAAACTAAAATATTTACTTATTGAAATTATACTAATACTTCTGTAAACTATGCAAAAAAATAAATAACCAGAAAACATCTGCGTTCATAGAACCGTGTGGCAGGTCCCCACTGAGGGCATTTCCAGCACCACCTCATTCATTGTTTAGGCACATTCATCTACTCACACAGCATGGTTAGTCTTCCAGTTCTTTCTTTCTCTTTCTTTAGTGAAGTATAATTGAGTCATAATCTTTTGTTAATTTTTGCTGTATAGAAAAATGATTCAATTATATGTGTGTGTTCAATTATATTCTTTTCCATCATGGTTTGTCACAGGGTAGTGAACGTGATTCGCTGTGTTATACAGCAGGACCTTTCTTACCCGTTTGATATGTAATAGCTTATATGTGCTAACCCCAGCCTCCCATTCCCTCCCTCCTTCCACCCCGCCCCCTTGGCCACCACAAGTGGGTTCTCTGTGTCTGTGTGTCTGTTTCATAGATAGGTAGACAGGTTCATTTGTGTCATAGTTTAGATCCCACATATAAGCAATGCCATATGATATTTGTGTCTGACTTTGCTTAGCATGGTTCCATCCGTGTTCCTGCAAATGGCATCGTTTTGTGCCTTTTACGACTGAGTAGTATTCCATCGCATACACGTACCCCCTCTTCATCCATTCATCTGTCAGTGGGCTCTCAGATTGTTTGCATGTATTGACTGTTGTGAATAGTGCTGCGATGAACATGGGGTTTGTGTATCACTTTGAATTATAGTTTTCTCTGGATACGTATCCAGGCATGGGATATAGTGGTTCTACTTTTAGTATTCTGAGGAACCAACAGTGTAGGAGTCCCCCACTTCTAGATGGTTCCCTTCTGCTATGAATGTGTGCGTCCAGTCATCTGCTTCTCAGAGTTGCCATTGACCTTCCTCATCTGTTGTTAGTTTGCAAACTGGCTCCATACTCAGAGGGCAAGGAGAAATCCAAGAAAGAGGCTGTCCACTCTAGGTGGGTAGGTGGCAGGTTTGATAAGCTACCACTTACATATGGTGGGATATGTAACTTACGCCACCAAGTAAGGAGGGAACTTACATATGAGAGACCCCCAAGATAAGGAGATCTCTGCACTCACCCACAAGAATATGAAGTGTTTACACATACAGAGGCCTTGACTGCACTCAGTCATGTCTATCACCCAGAGACCTCCAGGACACACTGCTCTCTTAAGGATGTGGCCTTGGAAATGTCTCCTAGTGTGGGACCAGTGGACAGAGCGTACACTCCAAGGACAGAGGAGAGAGTCAGGAGCCTCTGATTGCCCAGGTCCCGTGAGTGGGTCCCTCAGTGGTCACATCCTCTCCAGGACTTCCTCCAACATCCATCGGCACTGGAGGAGGACTGGGACCTGGCAGACAATCAATTCAACCCACTCTTCTAGGGACGTTTTATTGTATGCTTTAAACAGGAATTCTCGAACTGTTAACTGACTTGTTTGGTTTCATATTGCCAGTAGTACTGCAGCCAAGATTCTAACAAAGTCACGTCTATTCCCAAAGCCTACACTGCTTCCTCGGGAGGATGTTGTCCTTAGATACCCCCACTTTTCTTGATGATTTTTCAGGATGTGTCTCAGAGCCACTGTGCATGACACCCCTGATGCATGCTGACTGGACAGCTGCCAAAGATGCCCTTCATGTGGGCAAAAGTTTGCCCTCTTTTGGGAGTTGCCTGGTGCAACTACTCATGTATCTTGAAATTTCCAGTCCTTCACATTATTTTTGATTTGATTCTGGGCATCAAAATCAAAAAAAGTAGAAAAATCTACTTTTCTATAGTAAATTGAATTAGTATCCAGAATTTAGCATTTGAGTACCTTTCTTTCCAGACTGACATAATACGTATAACATGATATAATAATACATATGTAGTACAGAGTGGGCTTCTATGATTGCTCAGTGGGCACAGGATCCACGTGCAATGCAGGAGATATGGGAGAAGTGGGTTTGATCCCTGGTTTGGGAAGATCCCCTGGAGGAGGAAATAGCAACCCACTCCAGTATTCTTGTCTGAAAACTCCCATGGACAGGAACCTGGCAGGCTACAGTCCATAGCATTGCAAAGAGTCAGACGTGACAAAGCGACTAAGCACATACACACAAATACAGAACACCCATAATATTCAGGTGTGTTTTATTCCACATACAAATTTATAAAGTTTGTTGATACTATATTCTGTCATTGTGCCTTGCATTATAAAAAACAAAAATATTTGGTGGATGAATACATAACTGTTTAGTTTCTACAGAGTGAGTATGTATGCATGCATGTCTGTGTGTATGTTAGGTGTGCATTTCTTTATGTAATCAAGTGATCACGTGGCCATGGTATATTTCATTGTTTTCTGGCAAAATCCCAGGTACAAATAACTGATAAATAAGCTTTTTGATGATGGTCTGTTTCAGACTGAGAGATTACAGAATTCCAGAGAATATATTGTACAGTAAATCATAATTCATTTTAAAGAGAAACTGAACAAACTTCGGGCAAAGCACAGGCTGGGTGGGAAAAAATCCTCTGAATATAACACTGAATTCAGTGCTAAGATCTTTGTAACCCTGAGACTTGTTCCACAATGGTATCTGATTCCTGAGAAGAATTGACCCCATTCCCCAGAAACATGGCTTCCCTCATAGCTCAGTTGGTAAAGAATCTGCCTGCAATGCAGGAGACCCTGTTTCGATTCCTGGGTCGGGAATGTCCACTGGAGAAGGGAAAGGCTACCCACTCCAGCATTCTTGGACTTCCCTTGTGGCTCAGCTGGTAAAAGAATCTGCCCGCAATGCGGGAGACCTGGGTTCAATCCCTGGGTTGGGAAGATCCCCTGGAGAAGGGAAAGGCTACCTACTCCAGTATTCTGGCCTGGAGAATTCCATGGACTGTATAGTCCATGGGGTTGCAAAGAATTGGACATGACTGAACGACTTTCACGTCACTTCCCCAGAAGCATAGTGTTAGAGGATGGAGGTCGCACTTTTGATATCTCTGTAAAGATTCTTGCTGTAGCAGTGGTTTGTTGGATTAAATATACTCAACGCATCTTTGAACTCCTGTTCAAAAATTTACAGTTTCTCTTTTGACCTCTTTCATTAGTAGTTAGTTTTGTTCTTTTTCTTGAGAATAATTCACAATTGTCCCAACAATGGATCTTTCAATTTTTCTGCAATTAGTCTCTCACCACTATTCTAGAAGCCTGCAGGAATATTGCTGGATTTTCTAGGGATGAGATAGCCTGTCACTGTTAAGTATTCATAGATAGGATTTCTGTCAGTTTGATAATAAGGAGATGGATTTATACATTGTAACCCTGTGGTGTCATTTTATTGTCATAACTCATTCTTTGAAAGGCAGTGAAACTGGGATTCCAGATAAATGGTAGAAATGTACACTTGGTTATTGAATGTTTGGGGAAGAAACAATATCATTAAATTCTTGGTAGCTTGCACAGGAGTCAAAAGGCAAAGTCTAAACAGCTATGTATTTGCATTTCTTTTAACTAGTCTCATTTTAAATCCTGATTTAAGAGGATATCAGACTTTCTTTTGTTTCTTCAACAGTAATACAAAGCAAACAGCAGGCTGCAAAGGTGGGAAAAAGTTGATATTTGCTTTAACAGGCATGGTAGCTAGGGGTTTTAATAATAAATCAGCTGTTAACTAGACAAGTTTTGTTTCTCCCTTATTCAAATATCAAAGTTTAACTGAATGTGATTATAATTAGGATTTAGTCACGATACTCAGATTTAAAACTTTCTATTCCATAGAATAAACAAAAGGCAATATAACTATTTGTAGATACAAAATCATGTTCTTAATTAATTTATATATTTAGCTCATCTTCTCTGTCTTCTGTAAACTCAAGTTTAGGGGAAAAGCAAATGAGTTACTGTACATTCAGCAGTATGGATGTGAGTTTTCAATGCTATGTGAATATATCACTGATGTAAAATACCAAAGTCAAGTTTCATTAGCATGTGATATTTTAGGAGAGCAGAATTATGTGCTATCCATCAAAAGTAAGTGTTTCTCTTAAGTAATATTTGCCTTTGCTATGGCTATAAGTGAGTATCTGGGGGGAACCGACTAACCTTGATTTGCATTTAATTAAACCAAAATAGGGAATCAGTGTTTGTTGGATTTAACTGAATCCCAGTTAATTACGTACTTGGCTAATTTTTTTTTGACTCAAATTAGTATTTTGCAATTGATGGAAGTGTCTCTATGTATATTCACTTCATTTCTGCCACTTTGAGTCCCATTAGCTTCCTTTACCAGGACAGAAGACTGCTTTTGGGGAAATATCTGAGCACATTTACTTTTTAATCACTTCATGCCTGCCTAAAGAAATTTTAAAGTTCATTGTAATCAGTTGTTGATGCTTTCAGGAAGCAGAGAACTGCTGGCCAGTTGTCCGCAGTGGCTGCAGGCCACTTCCTAGCCGTTCACAGGGAAGAGAGTCTGGACGAAGTCAGCCTTTGCAGCTGCCACCAAGCATGAGTGTAGACCCCTGGGGAGCAGGGCTCAGGTATAAGAAAGCCTCCAGGGTGGCTTTTCATGGAAGAGACAGGTGAACGAGCCTGGATGAGAACTCTGTTCTCTTTCCAAGCGGGAGGCTTCTTACCAGGAAAGCATGATGTAGAGCGGAATGGACTCTTAAGACTGAGGCCTCTTACCAAGTGGGACGTAACTTCAAGCACAGTTTTCGGAACCAGCTGCCGAGAAAGGAAAGAATCCAGGGGAGATTTTTTTTTTAACTCTTCTCCCAAGAAAGATGTCACAGCAAACCAGGAAACAATTCAAATATCCCTATCATCAAGGTAAATAATCCGCCACTCCCTGAAACATTTCTCCCTAATTGTTCATGTCTATGAGGGGCTTCACTGGTGGCTCAGATGGTAAAGAATCCATCTGCCACACTGTTTACAATAGCTAGGACATGGAAGCAACCTAGATGTCCATTGGCAGACAAATGGATAAGAGAGCTATGGTACATATACACAGTAGAATATTACTCAGCTATTAAAAAGAATGCATTTGAGTCAGTTCTAATGAGGTGGATGAAACTGGAGCCTATTATACAGAGTGAAGTAAGTCAGAAAGACAAACACCAGTACAGTATATTAAGGCATATATATGGAATTTAGAAAGATGGTAACGATGACCCTATATGCGAGACAGCAAAAGAGACATGGAGATAAAGAAAAGACTTTTGAACTCTGTGGGAGAAGGCGAGGGTGGGATGATTTGAGAGAATAGCATTGAAACGTGTATTATCAGATGTGAAACAGATCACCAGTCCAGGTTCGATGCATGAAGCAGGGTGCTCAGGGCTGGTGCACTGGGATGACCCGAGGGATGGGATGCGGAGGGAGGTGGGAGGGGGGTTCAGGATGGGGAACACATGTACACCCATGGCTGATTCATGTCAATGTATGACAAAAACCACTACAATATTGTAAAGTAATTAGCCTCCAATTAAAATAAATAAATAATAATAATAACAAAAGAATCCATCTGCCAATTCAGGAGACCCATGTTCAATCCCTGGGTCAGGAAGATCCCCTGGAGAAGGGAATGGCAATCCACTCCAGAATTCTTGCCTGGGAAATCCCATGGACAGGGGAGCCTGGAGGATATAGTCTATGGGGTCTCTAAGAGTCTGACAAGACTGAGAAACTAACACTTTTTACTTTCTTTCACTTTTCATGAACTCCTCCTAAGATTTGCAGATGGTCACCAAAGGCCCATGCATTTCACATAACAGTTTCTCCCAGTCATAAAGTTGTATTTCAGCAGAGAATGTGTTCTACTTGAGCTTATAGTCCTGCCCTCTTTTTCTGGTCTGAGAGTCCATTCCTTACTGCATCATGCTTTCTTGCTTCAGACAGTTCAAAATCATCTCCTAGGTTTTCCAAATTCAGTAGGTCATGAGCTTTTCAAGGATAGGGAACATGACTTATTTGTTTTAATAACTCCCAAGTCTGCCATAATTACTGCCATATTAAAAAATTCAAGCTCTCGAGTGTGGTGACAGAGTAAGTCAGAACCCCTTGCTGTGATTTTTAAGAAAGAAAGAAAAGGAAAAAGCCTAGCTCAGTGATTGAATGAGACTGAATTTAAAGGAGGAAAAAAGGTCACAGACGGGGAGCAGATATCCTAAAAACCAGGTATTTCTTAGCTCTTAAAGGGGCGAGACCTCTTGATCCTTCAACATGATTTCACCTTCATCACATGGAGAGGGAAAGGGCAGGACAGAGGAATGTGAGCTGTGATGTGGACACTCTCAGCTTGCTGATCCTTTTACCTCTGTCATTATCTTAAAAAAGATGTCATCATCCCAACATTTTTGTCCCCAGCCCACTTTCTCTGCTGAGAACTCATCTCCAATTATGCAAATGCCTTGGAGGCCTGGTCTGACTTCTCATTTTGTGTAACTTCATCTTTTTCTTTAACACTGAATCATTCAGTACCTTAACCTCATCTTCATTTTAGACTTCTGCTTTCTTCATATTTGATTTGAGCTGCCTGGGAGCCCATTCAGTTCTTTATTGTATCAATAAAATGTGTCCTTTGTCTTAAGTCGGCATCTCATAAAACCAGAAATAGTCTTATCTAAAACATAGAGACATTATGTATTTTAAAAAAATCTACCTGGTGTTCACCTATTTTATGTGTGTGTGCAATTATTTATTTTTATAAAAACATGTATTTCTAGCTATGTTCAACATTTTATCAACAAAATCCTTCAGCACCCCTGATCTTACTGACCTTTGAAATATATTCTAGATCAGGTGGCTTCTCCTTGAATGTCTATGTATTTATACACATACACACACACACATATGTATTCAGTTCAGTTCAGTTGCTCAGTTGTGTCCAACTCTTTGCGACCCCATGAACCACAGCACGCCAGGCCTCTCTGTCCATCACCAGCTCCCTGGGTCTACAAAAACCCATGTTCATCGAGTCGGTGATGCCATCCAACCATCTCATCCTCTGTCGTCCCCTTCTCCTCCCGCCCCTAATCCTTTCCAGCATCAGGGTCCTTTCCAATAAGTCAACTCTTCGCATGAGGTGGCCAAAGGATTGGAGTTTCAGCTTCAACATCAGTCCTTCCAATGAACACCCAGGACTGATCTCCTTTAGGATGGACTGGTTGGATCTCCTTGCAGTCCAAGGGACTCTCAAGAGTCTTCTCCAACACCACAGTTCAAAAGCATCAATTCTATTCATTTGCTATGACCAGTGCGTTCTCTTGGCAAAACTCTATTAGCCTTTGCCCTGCTTCATTCTATACTCCAAGGCCAAATTTGCCTGTTACTCCAGGTGTTTCCTGACTTCCTACTTTTGCATTCCAGTCCCCTATAATGAAAAGGACATCTTTTTCGGTGTTAGTTCTAGAAGGTCTTGTAGGTCTATTCCCTTCTTGTGTATGCTCCCTGGTTTGTGTGTATCTTTGTTTTACTTTATATAATGTCCTTCTGAAATATACTCACAGAAAAGTGCCAAAACCATAAAATGCAATTCAATGAATGATGGCACATTAAGCATATCATGTGATCTCCACCCAGATTAAAAAATAGAATATTAACATACCTCAAATTCCCCAATAAACCTTCCAAACATTTACCCCTCTTTCCTCTCCAAAGGTTGTCCCTATCCTGTTATCTAACACCATAGGTTAGTTTGGTCACTTTTTAAAATATTTCATATAAAATTATACAATATTTTCTTTTATATGGTTTTGTGTGTGGCTTCTTCACTCAACACAGTATTAGTGGAATTCCCACCAGCTGTTGGATGTAACTACAGACTATTCTTGTTTTTTCATATTTGCCTATTACTGTACATTATTCTATCGTAACAATAAAATGGTTTGAGTTACCATTGTAATGTTAATGGACATTTGGAGCTTTTCCAAGGTTGGTCATTTTGAACAGTAACAATATTTCATCCGTGTCTTTTGATGCACATGTGTGTGTGTTTCTCTTACGCATGAAATTGCTGAATCCTGGTTTGGGCTTTAGGTCAGCTTAGATCATGGCATCAAGAGTTCCAAAGAGACATTATCAATTTAAACTGATTCTTGCATAAACTCAACAAAACTTGTTATCATCAGTACCTTTCACTTTAGTTACTGGAGTTCGTGTGTCTTGGTGTTTCATTTTGGTCTTGACTTATGTTTCACTGATTTTGAGTGATATTGATCAAGTTATTTGAATAGGCTTTTAGGATATCAGTGTCTGAAGAACTGTCCTCTTTTTTTCTTGCTTTTTTTCCTTACTCTTTTCTTATTTTCCCCCACTGCCAGTTTTCATTGTGGGTGTTATCACCCACTAATTCTCTCTTCTCTCTTACTATCTTTTCCTGTCTTTCTTTGTGTTTCTCTTTTTCACTCTACCAATCTTGTCCTCTCTATACATTCACCCCTTTAAGCCTATGTATTCAAAAATGATGCCACATCTTCTCATGATTTCTAGAGTATCATTCTCTAATGTTTACAGCAATATCTTTGGACCAGAGAGCTAGTTTGAAATCTTGTGAGTTACCTTATAATACTTTATTATAATGTAATTCATATTAAAAGAAATATTCAATTTATAGGTATTTTAATAATTTATTTTTTAACTATTAGTAACTTCTAATCATATTACATTAAAATTTTGTTTTAGTTGTACACCACATCATAGTAACATTTTTCCTTTAGTAGTGTCCAGTCATAAGATTGCAAGTTATGAATGTGATATTTAATACAAATATAGAACAAATCATCTAGATAAAAGGTATACAATCTATGGTAACAAGTAGTACCAAATTATAGCAGAACTCAGATAATTTGAGGCATCTGATAAAAGTGATTTTTTTTTTATCTTAGGGAATAGCACAGAATAAAAGCATATCAACCATAAGTAAACACATAGTTACACAAAGCATATGTTTGAACAAGCAGAGGAAATCAATGGCAAAGGAAAGTTGCAGAATTATGACTTATTCCTACTTTAGAAATGATTAAGAGGTATCATAAAAAGAATAGCTATGTGAACAGAAATAAACCAGATGGCCTGATAGAGGCCTCTCTTAAATCGACAAATTCTAAGATTCTGTGAGAAACTATCCATCAAAAATTCAGGCTCAGGTGGCTTTAATACAGCTCTCCTCAAGAAATTGAAAGTAATGAAGAAGAGTGTATAACCAAATGACAGAGATGGAGAGTATTCTCTAGTGAGGTTTTCTTCACAAATAATAAGGCAAAGGAAAGGGTAATGCTGGTGATAAAGGAATTTTAGAAGAATGGATAGAGTCTACATATAAGAACAAAATTTTAGGTTCTACTTTTGATCCCTCAAATATTAACTGATGATTTTCTATGGTGTGCAGTGGCATGGGTGCTGGCATAGTAATTTTGCTTTTTTTTTTAACCCCTGTTGTTTGAGGGAGGACATAGTTATAATTCAATAAAGGTCTCCCTTGAAATATGTTTCTTTAGAACATTCAGCTGTTTTAGAATTTAAGAAAAAAATTACATGATCCCATTTTGTATGGCATATTTAATTTTATCTTAAAATACATTCTTCACTTTTATGTGTACATCTTGATAAAGTTTCCCTTCTCCTACTGAAATTGAGATCAGTATTTTTTATCTTTTCAAACTATAATGATCTTGCTTTTTATGGCCAGTGGTTGAGCAGGTCTGCAGAGTATGTAAAAAATGGTTTTGATTTTTTTCATCACTGAATTTTTTGTTGCCACAATTTTCTTCTCCACAAAAGTTACCATGATGCAAATTCATGATGTGAGTTTTTATCTTTCTGATGGGAGGAAAAGATCAGAAGGAAGTAGAATCTAGTGGTTATTGGTGGATAGAATATAGCAGGATAATTATTCCTCTCCCTTGATTTTTCCCAGGAGCATGGTGGCAAGTACCTAAGGGCCATTTGACACATGAAGAGTTGGGAATATATTTGAGTGTTTATGGTTTTGCAAAGGACTTAGCTTGAGCACCACACAGGAAGGGAGTTAGGTGTTGGACTCCTCCATAGATGGCAGAAATCTAGCCCTGGGATCACCTGCAGGATGTGACAGCCTTCAACAGGCTACATTCCCCTTCAGAATGTTCTTGTTGTTCAGTCACTCTGTCGTGTCCAACTCTTCGTGACCCCATGGACTGCAGCACGCCAGGCTTCCCAGTCCTTCACTATCTCCTTGAGTTTGCTCAAAATCGGGGCCACTGAGTTGGTGATGCTATCTAAACACTTCATCCTCTGCCACCCCCTTCTCCTCTTGCCCTCAACATTTCCCAGCATCGGGGCATTTTCCAGCGAATTGGCTCTTTGCATCAGGTGGCCAAAGTATTGGAGCTTCAGCTTCAGCATCAGTCCTTCCAATGAATATTCAGGGTTGATTTTCTTTAGGGTTGACTGGTTTGATCTCTTTTCAGTCCAAGGGACTCTCAAGAGTCTTCTATAGCACCACAATTTGAAAGCATCAATTCTCTGGCACCCTGCCTTCTTTATGGCCCAACTTTTTCATCCGTACATAAATACTTCAGAATAGGGCCCAGGAAATTTTGCTGAGCTCAGGGAGGAAGCAAAGGTGCTCCTTTGTAAAGGATTTCTCTTGTAAAAATTAAAACACTGGCTTTCCCCCCATTATACATTAGGAATCCAAATTAATACTAATTGATGTGGGAATTTTTGAGCCAAAATATATTAAAGGCTTGCCATAGGCAGGTAACATTACTTAGAGACATAAACACAGAAAGTGGTGTGTGGAGCATTGCCTGACATGTAGATTACATGCACCCCTTACATGCACGTTATATCCCTTACATGCAGAAAGGGGATATTTGGGGCAGTAAGAACCTGCTTTGCAGGTTTACACAGCCCTCATGACCTTGCTCTTGTACCAACTCTTTCTGCAGTGACTTCTCCATTTAGATTTAATGTCTAATTTTGAATCTTTCTATAATTCTACCTGTAAATTTTGACATTGCCTATTCATTACATTATTTTTTCTTACCTTCTCTAGGTAATTTTAAGAATATTACTCAGTGAGCTTATTTAATGCTTCTCTTCTCTCTCCATCTATATTAAACATTTTCCTCCATCTGTGCAGCTGATAATTAACAGAATTAATTGCTACAGATCAGTCATCCAGGAACAAATGCTATGCCAGTATTATTAAAATTTGGGAAAATCCTTAATTTCAGTTGTTAAGTTGGCTGTAGACCAGGGCCCAGTAATCTCACAATGCTTGTGATTTAGGAGTTTTATAATGTGATATTTCTTTCCCTGAAGAAAGCCTAGAGAAAAGAGTTCATTTAAAATTGCAGGTAAAGCTGAGTAAAAAGAATGAAAGACAGAAGCAGGGTAAATTTTAAAGATGACAGATCTTTAAGATAGACTTTCTTGAACTTTATTTTGAGGCCTCAGTCCTCCAGTTAAACACTCAGACTTCTAAATGTTCCATGTTCTGTCCTTTAATTTTTTATAGAATTTCTCATGTCTATCAGTTCATTATATTTTACAAGTCATAAGTACACCCTTAAGGGCCATTGATACTGTGTGTTGACTTGTTTTGGGCTGTTTATCAAGCAAAGTGCCAGAGCGGGGAATATATTGAGACTTTAAATAGAAATCAGACTTTTTTTTCAGAAAGAGGTTTAGGGGACTTCTCTGCAGTCCAGTGGTTAAGACTTCCCCTTCCAATGCAGGGAGTGAGGGCTTCATCCCTGGTCAGGGAGCTCAAACTCCCACATGCCTCGAGGTCAAAAAACCGCAAAGTATTGGAACAGAGGTGGTATTGTAACAAATTCAGTGGGGGCTTTAAAAACGGTCCACATTAAAAAAAAAAGTCTTTAAAAACAAAGGCATTGAGATTTTGACAAAGACAATCCCATACAAATAAGAAAGCAGAATCATTACATTTGGCCTGTGTGTGCTTTGCACGTTGCTTTGGTTTCCCCAAACAAGCAGTGTTATGTGGGGGTTGTATGACCAGCAAGCAAGCGGGGGAATGTCTTTCACAAACTGGGGGGACAGACACTATCCTCCTGAGGACTGTAAAGAACCTGGGATAAAGTGCGCCCTGATCCCTTTTATGATGTGTTACTGGTCTGGTAACCTGTAAGCTTCCCTGGTGGTTCAGATGGTAAAGAATCTGCCTGCAATGCAGACCTGGGTTCAATCTCTGGGTTGGGAAGATCCCCTGGAGAAGGAAATGGCAACCCACTCCAGTATTCTTGCCTGGAGAATTCCATGGACAGAGAAGCCTGGCTGGCTGCAGTCCATGGGGTCGCAAAGGTTTGGACATGACTGAGCTACTAACATTTTCACTTTCACTGGTCTGGTAGCTTCTAGTCATTAGCACC
Source organism: Okapia johnstoni (assembly GCA_024291935.2). Taxonomy (NCBI): domain Eukaryota; kingdom Metazoa; phylum Chordata; class Mammalia; order Artiodactyla; family Giraffidae; genus Okapia; species Okapia johnstoni. Next base: position 6,506,300 of record CM044327.1, read on the forward strand.
CAGAGTCCACTGGGTTGACATGGAAATTGGGGACACTCTATGCATTCTCTGTGAAAGCTTTCTGTCTCTATCTTCAACAGAACTGAGAAAATCCAGGGCAGAACAAAGCCCTGCGTGTAAAATAAATAAATAGATAAATAAAGCTTTGTACATAGATACAAACAGAAGAAAAAGCACTAAAAACAACAGATGAGTAAACATGTTAATAGCAAACAGCAGTATACTTTCTGGTGGTACAGCTGCAAATTCCAGGATTCTACATTTTACATAAAGATCTAGCTTTAATGATCATATACAAACACTTAATCTGGCTACAAATTCTAGGATAACAAGGTAATTTTAACAACTCTGCACAGTAGAACTGTTCAGAACTTTGTTGTTCAGTCACTAAGTTGTGTCCAAATCTTTGCAACCCCATGGACTACAGCACGCCAGGCTTCCCTGTCCTTCACCGTCTCCCAGAATTTGCTTAAGCTCATGTTCATTGAGCTGGTGATGCCTTCCAACCCTCTGTCACCCCCTTCTCCTTTTGCCCTCAATCTTTCCCAGCACCGGGGTTTTTTTTCCTAGTGAGTCAGCTCTTCACATTAGGTGGCCACAGTATTGGAGTTTCAGCTTCAGCATTAGTCCTTCAAATGAATCTTCAGGACTGATTTACATTAGGATTGACTGGTTGGATCTCCTTGCAGTCCAAGGGACTCTCGAGTCTTCTCCAACACCACAGTAAAAAAGCATCAATTCTTTGGGGCTCAGCCTTCCTTATGGTCCAACTCTCACATCCATACATGACTACTGGAAAAACCATAGCTTTGACTAGACAGACCTTTGTCAGCAAAGTAATGTCTCTGCTTTTTAATATGCTGTCTTGGTTTGTCATAGCTTTTCTTCAAGGAGCAAGTGTCTTTTAATTTCATGGCTGCAGGCACCATCTGCAGTGATTTTTGGAGCCCAAGAAAATAAAGTCTGTCACTGTTTCCATTGTTTCCCTGCCTATTTGCCATGAAGTGATGGGACTGGAAGCCATGATCTTAGCTTTTTGAATGTTGAGTTTTAAGCCCGCTTTTTCACTCTTCTCTTTCACCTTCATCAAGAGGCTCTTTAGTTCCTCTTCACTTTCTGCGATTAAATTGGTATTATCTGCATATGTGAGGTTGTTGATATTTCTCCCGGCAATCTTGATTCCAGCTTGTGCTTCAACCAGCCTAGCATTTTGCCAATGTACTCTGAATATAAGTTAAATAAGCAGGGTGTCAATATACAGCCTTGATGTACTCCTTTCCCAATATTGAGCCAGTATGTTGTTCCATGTCCGCTTCTAACTATTACTTCTTGACCTGCATGCAGGTTTCTTAAAAGGCAGATCAGGTGGTCCGGTATTCCCATCTCTTTCAAAATTTTCCACAGTTTATTGTGATCCACACAGTCACAGACTTTAGTGTAATCAATGAAGCAGAAATATATGTTTTTCTGGACTTCTGTTGCTTTTTCTATGACCAGCAGATGGTGGCAATTTGATCTCTGGTTCTTCTGCCTTTTCTAAATCCAACTTGAACATCTGGAAGTTTTCAGTTCACACACTGTTGAAGCCTAACTTGAAGGATTTTGAGCGTTACTTTGCTAGCATGTGAAATGAATGCAATTGTGTGACAGTTTGAACATTGTTTGGCATTGCCCTTCTTTGGTATTGGCTTGAAAACTGATCTTTTCCAGTCCTGCGGCCACTGTTGTGTTTTCCAAATTTGCTGGCATATTGAGTGCAGCCCTTTAACAGCATCATCTTTTAGGATTTGAAATAGCTCCACCTGAACTGGAATTTCATCCACCTCCACTAGCCTTGTTTTTAGTGATGCTTCCTAAAGCACTCTTGACTTCTCACTCCAGGATATCTGGCTCTAGGTGAGTGATCACACCATGGTGGTTATCTGGATCATTAAGATTTTTTTTTGTACAGTTCTTCTGTGTATTCTTGCCAGCTCCTCTTAGTATCTTCTGCTTCTGTTAGGTCCATACCATTTCTGTCCTTTATTGTGCTCAGTTTTTCCATGATATGTTTGTTCCCTTGGTATCTCCAGTTTTCCTGAAGAGATCTCTATTCTTTCCCATTGTATTGTTTTCCTCTAATTCTTTGCGTTGATCACTCAGGAAAGCTTTATCTTTCTTTGTTATTCTTTGGAACTCTGCATTCAGATGGGTGTATCTTTCCTTTTCTCCTTTGCCTTTTGCTTATCTTCTCTTCTCAGCTATTTGTAAGGCCTCCTCAGACAACCATTTTGCCTCTTTGCATTTCTTTTTCTTAGGGATGATTTTGATCACTGCCTCCTGTACAATGTTACGAACCTCCATCCATAGTTCTTCAGGCACTCTGTCCACCAGGTTTAATCCTTTGAATCTAATCTCGCTTCCACTGTATAATCATAAGGGATTTGATTTAGGTCATACCTGAATGGCTTAGTGGTTTTCCCTACTTTCTTCAATTTAAGTCTGAATTTTGCAGTAAGGAGCTTGGATCACTTTTGAGCTCATCTCACCAGACAGGAGATGTAAAGAAAAAAATACTGTTTTGGTGAAATAAACCTAGTGAACACACCTGTTGGTCTGAGAGCCTCTTGATTCTGTCAACTCGATGTCTTTAAAGCAAATCTCCAGAAATGATCCTGATACTAGCATTCAATATCTGAAATACAAAGATTATTATGAAGTTATTTATTTCAGTAAAGTGAGACACAGTGTCTTTGCCCAGTGCAGGCTGGCAATTTTGTGGAGTTTTGCATATCGTGGACAAAAGAATTGATGGTCTTTCAGAAGTAAATGTGTTGACATTATCTGCAGAAGTGTGGTTACATGGGTGAGATATTGATGAATGACACTCTTAACTGTGTTTGTGGAACAAGCCTGTTCTTTATTGCTGACTTCAGAAGCAAAGTTGTGACACTGGTTGACTTACAAAAATGGTTTCTTTCACTGGTTGTCCATGATCAACTTAACAGTTTTCAGTTTTTGGTGGTTAGTTGTTATTATCACTACAGAGCAACTAATCTTTTCCTATGTAGGTGGCAAATTTTCCCCAATAGCATATGCTAAGCAAACATAAATCCAAGAGTGATACAAAACTTCAGTAATGGTGATGAAAGGTCATCCTGATAAATGTTGAGTTTGATTTTATTTATAAGCATCTATGTAGACAAATTTGTCAGTCTGATCAAACTTTTAAATAGATAACATGAGATCTGGTATTTTAACAGGGGGTTCATAATTATTTAAAACCAACAAAGATTATTTTGCTATCAATAATTCTTATGAAATAACTATATTTCTTCTTTAATCTGGGAATGTTGACTTCATTGTATTTATTAAAAAGAAACATTATCATTTTAAGTAATCAAACAATACTGCAAAGAAAGGAAGGCACTAGAGAACTCCACAAATACCAAGTCATCATTAGCGTTAAAACCATTCCCTACACTAATCCATAAATCCCACAAATGTTAGTTTTAGTTTTGTGCTTAATTGCATTCAGTGTTTATCACCAAATCCTGTAACACCACTTCCATTCCTGAGTTATTTTGAGTGAACTCTTTTGGGGCACATTTTTTTGTTTCTTGCAATTCACACGTTTGTCAGCATATTGTTTATGTTTGACCACCACCCTTGAGTGTAATATCCTTGGGCTTCATTTTTTCTCAGAATATTCTACATGTTTTTAAATATTTCTTGTCATTGAATGTTTCTCTGGAGAAGTATTAGGTCACTCTTGATTTTCCTCTGCCATGGCACATTTTCTCCTACAAGGGTGACTAGAGACTTTTATTCTTTTCAGAGTTTGGTAAAGAAGCCAGGAATGGATGTGGACTGAGTCGGCTTCATTTTCATTCCCGTGAAAGATGTCTTACTACCTTATAAAAGCTAGACAGCTAAGCACTGCGGTCTTCAGCATCCCTATCACCCACTCAACAGATATATCTGTATTGGAGTTTTGGAAAATGAACATAAAAGCAAGACCGATTCTGTTGATACTAATTCTTGCCTTGTTTAAAGGTTCTGTAATAAACACATCTGAAGTATGTACCCTCTGTCTGATATAAAATCTCATGACCTACGCCTGCTAATTTGTCATTAGTTCCCACGAGTCATAGAGGGTTGCAGAATTTAGGATATGTGTCATTCCCGGAATAAAGAGACACTGAAATGTGTGTATTTCTTTCTCAGATAAGGTCGATACATGAGTGCTTACAGGTGGTCCTGTTGAGTGGTTTTAGAGTGTTTTCATGTTGAAAACCCCAAAGGTGATGGTATTAGGTGGTGCTTAGGTCATGAGGAGAGATGTATCATGAACGGAATTAATTCTCTTATGAAAGAAACCCCACAGAGAGTGCCTGCTCCATGTGAGAACATGGCAGAAAGGCACCAAGTGTGAACCCTAAAAGGGACCATCATCCAACCATACTGACACTCTAGCGCCAGTACTTCCAGCCACCAGAACTGTGAGAAATAAATTTTGATTGACAGTGTCTCGGCAGCTTGAGGAGAAAAAGAGAAGATAGAACTTAGTCGCCAAGAAAAGTGGAAGAAATTTCAGTGAGCAAATGCTTCACTCCTCGAAGCAGTTGTAATGCTCTCTTCCAGGCGGTCTGTGTGTGTACAGCAAAGCAGGCAGCTAAGCTGCGTTTCCTCCCGGTGCCCATCGTGGTTTAAGCAGACAGAGAGGGGTTTTTTCAGAGAAAGCAGGGAGGCAGGGAGAAGGAGAAATGTGGTGAACTGGGCAGAAATCATGGGGAATAGGAATCTTATGTCACGTTCACTGGTGTCTGACTCTTTGTTGAAAAGGCATTACAATATTTCAAGTAATGATTTATCTATTGTTGTTAGTTCTGCTTGGAGCCAAGCATGTGTGTGTGTGTGTGTTAGTCACTCAGTTGTGTCCGACTCTTTGCGACCCCATGGATTGTAGCCCGCCTGGCTCCTCTGTCCATGGGATTCTCCAGGAAAGCATAGAAATTGATAAAAGAATACACGTCAGTATCATATTACTAGGAAAGATCAGGGGATTTTTTTGTTATGCAGTATAATTGAAAGTAGGTTGTGTAACATAGTCCCTAGACAATATGCATCAAATAAAATCAAGAAATACATGATCTCATTTTGATTTTAAAATTTGTTCAAAAAACAATAGATACTTGAAAACTGATATATGTGAGTGGGTTTTATATATGATAAAATACTACATGTGATGTTTGAGGATGTGAATCTATTTTTTTTTTCCTAACAAACATATGACCTTAGGGATTTATTTAACTTTGAATTCCTCATATTATCAATGAAGAGATTGGGACCAGATGATCATTAAGTGGCAGATCATTCAAGTTTCCGACAGCATCTAGTTTTCGAAAGGTCTGTCTTTGGGATGAGAGGATAACATCTTTTTAAGTCCTAACAACTCATGAAAAAAGAGTTGTTCTGTGAGCATAATTAATTTTTTTTTTCCAAAAAATGTTGAAAGCCTAAGAGAGCAGAAAAAGGTAAATGGCTTAACTTGACAATCAGTAGAAACATTCTCTTATACTTGAAGGCAGGCTACAGAAAGAACACCAGTCCTTGCCAGGATTCTCTTCTGCCCACTCAGTAGGGGTCAGGCCTGTGTGGGATGGCCCTGGGCTAGAGATACAGTGTCATCCCTTCTCCCAGTATTTCTTTGTGACTTAAACTCACTCTGATGGTAATTTACTGCCGTTTTTCAATACACAGGAATATTGTTACTCAGAAGTAAGACATTTTAAAAATTGGCAAGGCACCATTTGAATTCAAAGTATTTTAGTGACTTCAGATTTCATAGCCATAAACATGTGATAGATTTCAGTTTTAAGGACAGAAACAATATTGGGTTCTATCTACCAACTGCCAGGAACAATAGTAAAAACCTAGTAGGCTCTCAAAACAAAAACAAAAAAAAAAAAAAACCAGTGACTGTTTGCAAATCTATTATCATTACCTTGCTTTTTTTTTGGTCAGTCAGCATTTCTGTTTCTGAAATTTTTATCTTTTGATAGTATTTTTTATTTTATGTGTAAAATACAATTCATGTCTTGCAAAGCAGACTGTATTGTCCAGTCTGCAAGGAACTTTGGAAACTGTAGCAAGAAGCAAAACAAGCAGACATTTTGGTAATTGAATTTCTTTGAGAACTGACTTGGTTTGTCAGCTTGGACTTGACTGTCAAAAGAAAATAAAACAACCAGCGAATTCATCTGAGATAACACGGGGGGTAGTTTGATGATGCTAAGGTGAGAGACTAAGTGTTTTCTATGAAGTTCTCTGCACTCAGATACCCCCAGCTAGTGACTGTGAGTTCATGTGAGCTTTGAGTCCCTGTTATCTGACGCTGAGGTCTGCGATTAACTAATGACCTGTCAGACGGCCATACAGAAGCCTTTCTTCCGGCATGAGAATGCACACCATCACTGCTTAAAAAGCCCAGTATACTCTTTGTCAGTTATTTCATAAGTGCAATTCATCTTTTACTGCTTCCGTGCATGGATTGCTTGTAAAATGTTTAGTGGTTAATTAGCCTGGAAGGAAGTCCAACTTACGAAAATCCAGGTAGGAAAAAAAAAAAGTGTCATAAAATTAATGGCTTATTCTCCCGTTATTATTTGATAGAACAATGTTAATCGGATCCCATTAGAAATTTACCTTTGGCTACCATGTAGCCTTCTCTATAACTGGCTCCAGAGATTTTCCACCATGGAAAATCCTTTCTTTGGCCTGTGCTTTTCACCAAAGGACTTAAATGTATTAAGAGACTGACAGTCCTCCTAACAACTGTGGACTGGGCTAACACTAAAAGGACACAAGGGTCTTGAGATATCTCTTTCCCAAAATATCAAACACGAAAAACATTTAAATATAAATGAAGCCAACACTTGTTACTCTGTATGAGTAGACTGATCTTGAGTTTACATTAATCGGTTAGGGAAAAATTTATAGAAAACCCATAAAAGTACAGGTATAGAAATATTATAAAGCTATTTTTATAGTCATGAAGATAGCAAATTAAAGGATTTCAATACAAAATACCACAGTTGTATATAAATTATTCAGTTTTATTACACAGTCTGATAAAAGTACTAAAAAATCCTTAAATTAACAAAAGTGGTTACATATGTTGTTCACTTTATCGTGAAAGGGAAATATATATATATATATATTTACCACAGATATTGTCAGAATCAGTTTATACAATTTTCTTTAGCTTAAATATGAGATTCTTGCATTATGGCCTGTAATACACATAGACAGTCATTCAGTTGCTCAGTCATGTTTGACTCTTTGCGACCCCATGGGGCCAGGTCCATCACCAACTCCTGGAGTTTACTCAAACTCAAGTCCATTGAGTCAGTGATGTCATCCAACCATCTCATCCTCTGTTGTCCCCTTCTCCTCCTGCCTTCCACCTTTCCCAGCATCAGGGTCTTTTCCAATGAGTCCATTCTTTGAATCACGTGGCCAAAGTATTGGAGTTTCAGCTTCAGCATCAATCCTTCCAATGAATATTCAGGACTGATCTCCTTTAGGATGGACTTGTTGGATCTCCTTGCAGTCCAAGGGACTCTGAAGAGTCTTCTCCAACAACACAGTTCAAAAGCATCAATTCTTCGGTGCTCAGCTTTCTTTATAGTCCAACTCTCACATTCATACATGACTACTGGAAAAACCATAGCCTTGACTAGACGGACTTTTGTTGGCAAAGTAATGTCTCTGCTTTTTAATATGCTGTCTAGGTTGGTCATAACTTTCCTTCCAAGAAGCAAGTGTCTTTTAATTTCATGGCTGCAGTCACCATCTGCAGTGATTTTGGAGCCCAAGAAAATAAAATCTCTCACTGTTTCTACTATTGCCCCGTCTGTTTTGGGACGGTCATTAACCTCTTCTGATATGAGATGGATTATAATGAAACCCATAGAACTAAATTCAGCTTATGTAAGTGGTTTTAGATTGTGATTTTTCCCACCCCTGGTCAACTGGCTGTTCATACTAGGTAACTTAAGAAAGGGCCCTGTCCTGCAGTAGCAGGTACTGGGTTGTGTCTTTTTTAACATCTTAGCTTCCTTGGTGGTGCCTGAAGGATCTGCTTGATTTTGTTTATACCCCCAAAATATGCGGATGTGCTCTAGGGGTGTGGTTAAGTCAGTACATGCTTCTTCTTAGGTTCATGAAAAAGCAGAATTTTCAGATTGTCTTGGGAAAACGATAATGTATTAATAGAAAGTTCCTTTTATTAAACTGGTAGAATTCTGTATTAAGTTAACCTTATTCTGCTCTACACAATAAAAATATGTATATGCACCTGAAATAAGTACAAGGGGGTGTTAATTCACTTGTTCTTCATCCTGTGGATGAACTTTTTTGTCTTCAATTAGGCAGTTACTGTTGAGCATTAAGACCACTTTTTCCTTGTCACCCAGCCATCAGCTACCTCAAATATCATAGAGTGGAAACATGCTGGAGAATGCATTAGTACTGTTAACTCATCCGTATGAAATGTTTCATGTTCCCAGTTCCAAGTAGTGTATTGCTATTAGTATTCATCAAACATTGTATTTGATGGCTTTATATGACAATAGGATAAAATCTGGGCAAGATTTATACCCTTAGTTTAAAGAGAAGACATCTCTGATTAAAGTGCTATTTCATATCAGAAGAAATAATAGATGACTATTAAGGCATATGTGTGCTTTATAGGCCTTCTGTAAATTTTTAAAAGTAATAAAATGCTGCACATTATTAATTTGGGCTTTAAAATGGAATTTTAAGTGCCCTTTGTTTCACATAGTGGTGTAAGTTGAAAAAGCCAAGCAAATTATTTGGATAAATGTCAGCACTCTGTGTGTATAAGAGCAATGATAGAAGAATGCTCCTATTTTCTTTTGTAAGTTTTTACTGGAGTTGCTTTACAATGTTGTGTTAGCTTCTACTGTATAGAAGGATTAATCAGCCATACATCTATCCCCTCCATTTTGCACTTTCTTCCCATTCAGGTCACCGTAGCACATTAAGTAGAGGTCCCTGTGCCATCTAACATGTTCTCATTAGTTATCTGTGTCATACATAGTATCAACAGTATATGTGCATCAATCCCAATCTCTCAATTCCTCCCACCACCCCTCTTCCTCTTTGGTATCCATACATTTCTTATCTAGGTCTGTATCTCTGTTTCTGCTTTGCAAATAAAATCATGTGTACCATTTTTCTAGATTCCACATATATGCATTGATAAATGATACTTTTCTCTTTCTGACTTACTTCACTCTCTGTGACACACTCTGGGGCCATCCACATTTCTACAAATGACCCAATTTCATTCCTCTTTATGGCTGAGTAATATTTCATCATATTCATGTACCACATCTTCTTTATCCATTCCTCTGTTGATGGACATTTAGGTTGCTTCCATGCCTTGTTTATTGCAAACAGTGCTACATTGAACACTGGGGTGCATGCGTCTTGTGTAATTATGGCTTTCTCTGGGTATGCGCCCAGGAGTGGGAGTGCTGGACCATAAGGTAGTTGGAGGACTTCTCTGGGGCCTCAGTGGTAAAGAATCGGCCTTCAATGCAGGAAATGTGGGTTCTATCACAAGATAGAAAAGATCCCTTGGAGAAAGAAATGGCAACACACCCCAGTATTCTTGCCTGGGAAATCCCATGGACAGGGGAGCCTGGCAGGCTACAGTCCATGGGAGTCACAAGAGTCAGACATGACTTAGCAACTAACCACCACCACCAGGGTAGTTGTTGTTTTAGGTTTTTAAGGAACCTGTACACTGTTCTTAATAGTGGCTGCATCAGTTTACATTGCCACCAACAGTGTAAGAGGGGTCCTTTTTTCCACACCCTTTCCAGCATTCATCTTTATAGATTTCTTGATGATTTATTTTTGATGGATCATTTTTACTTTCTGAGTGGTGTAAGATAATGCCTCATTGTAGTTTTTTTGGTCTTTCTCTAATAATTAGTGAGGCTGAGCATCTTTTCATGTGCATCTTGGCCATCTGTATGACTTCGTCAGAGAAATATGTAGTCAGGTCTTCTGCCCATTTTTTGATTGGGTCATTTGTTTTTTGTTTTTTATATTGAGCTGTATGAGCTGTTTGTCCATTTTGGAGATTAATCCATTGTTGGTCACTTCATTTGCGAATATCTTCTCCCATTCTGAGGGTTGTCTTTTCATCTGGTTTATTGTTTCCTTTGCTGTGCAAAAGCTTTTAAGTCCTCTTTGTTTGTTTTTATTTTCATTACTCAAGGATGTGGGTCAAAAAAGATCCTGTTGTGATTTATGACAAAGAATGCTCTGTCTATGTTTTCCCCTAAGGGTTTTATAGTATCCAGACTTACATTTAACTTTTTAATGCATTTTGTGTTTATTTTTGTGTATGGTGTTAGAGAGTGTTCGAATTTCATTCTTTTACCTGTAGTTGTCCAATTTTCCCAGCACCACTTATTGAAGAGACTGTCTTTTCTCCATTGTATGTTTTTGCCTCTTTTGTCATGGATTAGGTGACCATAGGTGTGTGGGTTTACCTCTGGGGTTTCTATCCTCTTCCATTGATTGAAGTTTCTGTTTTTGTGCCAGTGCCATACTGTCTTGACTACTGTAGCTTTGTAGTATCAAGTCTGCATTCAGGAAGCCTGATTGCTCCAGCTCTGTTTTTCTTTCTCAAGATTGCTGTGGCTGTTCAGGATCTTCTGTGTTTCCATACAATTTGTAAAAAAAAAAAAAAAAAATTCTAATTCTATAAAAACATGATTGGTAATTTGATAGAGATTGCACTGAATCTGTAGATTGCTTTGGATAATATTCTCATTTTCACTCTATTGCTTCTTCCAATCCAAGAACATGTTATATCTCTCCATCTGTTTGTGTTATTTCTTTCATCAGTGTTCCATAGTTTTCTGAGTTTAATTCATTTGCCTCCTTAGGTAGGTTTATTCCTAGGTATATTATTATTTTTTGGCAATGGAAAATGTGCTTGTTTCCTTAATTTGTTTTCCTGATCTTTCATTTTCAGTCTATAGGGATGCAAGAGATTTTCTATGTGATTTTTGTATCCTTCAACTTTACCAAATTCAGAGAATAGCACCAGTAGTTTTCTGGCGGTATCCTTAGGGTTTTCTTTGTTTAGTATCACGTCATCTGGAAACAGTGACAGTTTTACTTCATGAGTCCAGTTCTTTTTATAATACTACTTTCTCTTCTCTGATTGCCATGTCTTGGACTGATTATAATGACCAGGGCTTCCCTGGTGGCTCAGCAGTGAAGAATTCATGTGCCAGTGAAGGAGACGGAGGAGATAGCGGTTTGATCACTGGGTCAGGAACATCCTCTGGAAACGGAAAGGGCAACTCACACCAGTATCCTCGCCTGGAAAAACCATGGAGAGAGGAGCCTGGCAGGCTACAGTCTTGTTTTATAGTTACAATGTCCTGTGCGACTCTTTGTGACCCCATGGACTGCAGCACTCTAGGCTTCCCTGTCCTCCACTGTCTCTCAGAGTTTGCTCAAACTCCTGTGCATTGAGTCAGTGATGCTGTCTAACTGTCTAACCTGCTGCTGCTCTCTTCCCTTTTCGCCTTCAGTTTTTCCCAGAACCAGGATATTTGCCGATGAGTCAGTTCTTTGCATCAAGTGGTCAAAGTATTGGAATTTCAGCTTTAGCATCAGTCCTTCCAATGAATATTCAGGACTGATTTCCTTTAGGATTGACTGGTTTGATTCCCTGCAGTATAAAGAACTCTCAAGAGTCTTCTCCAGCACTAAAATTTGAAAGCATCAATTCTTGATCACTCGGCCTTCTTCATGATCCAACTCTTAAATCCATACATGTCTACTGGAAAAAACCATAGCTTTCACCATATGGAATTTTGTCGGCAAAGTGACGTCTTTGCTTTTTAATATGCTGTCTAGGTTTGTCATAGCTTTCCTCCCAAGAAGCAAGTGTCTTTTAATTCCATGGCTGCAGTCACCATCTGCAATGGTTTTTAGAGCCCAAGAAGAGAAAATCTGTCACTGGTTCCACTTTTTTCCCCCTTTTATTTGCCATGAAGTGATAGGACTGGATGTCATGATCTTACTTTTTTGAATATTAAGCTTTAAGCCAGCTTTTTTACTCTCCTCTTTAACCCTCATGAAAAGACCCTTTAGTTCTTCTTCAGTTCAGTTCATTCGCTTAGTCGTGTCCAACTCTTTGTGACCCCATGGACTGTACAGTCCATGGAATTCTCCAGGCCAGAATACTGGAGTGGGTAGCCTTTCCCTTCTCCAGGGGATCTTCCCAACCCAGGGATAGAACCCAGGTTTCCTGCATTGCACACAGATTCTTTACCAGCTGAGCCACCAGGGAAGCCTCAAATGAGAACGATCAGTCATGTCCAACTCTTTGCAACCCCATGGAATGCAGCACTCCAGGCCTCCCTGTCCATCACCAACTCCCGGAGTCTACACAAACTCATGTCCATCGAGTCAGTGATGCCATCCAACCATCTCATCCTCTGTCTTCCCCTTCTCCTCTTGCCCTCAATCTTTCCCAGCATCATCAGGGTCTTTTCCAATGAGTCAGCTCTTTACATCAAGTGGCCAAAGTATTGGAGTTTCAGCTTCAACATCAGTCCTTCCAATGAACACCCAGGACTGATCTCCTTTAGAATGGACTGGTTGGATCTCCTTGCAGTCCAAGGGACTCTCAAGAGTCTTCTCCAACACCACAGTTCAAAAGCATCAATTCTTCGGCACTCAGCTTTCTTTATCGTCCAACTCTCACATCCATACATGACCACTGGAAAAACCATAGCCTTGACTAGACAGACCTTTGTTGGCAAAGTAATGTCTCTGCTTTTTAATATGCTGTCTAGGTTGGTCATAACTTTCCCTCCAAGGAGTAAGCATCTTCTAATTTCATGGCTGCAATCACCATCTGCAGTGATTTTGGAGCTCAGAAAAATAAAGTCAGCCACTGTTTCCACTGTTTTCCCATCTATTTGCCACGAAGTGATGGGACCAGATGCCATGATCTTAGTTTTCTGAATGTTGAGCTTTAAGCCAACTTTTTCACTCTCCTCTTTCACTTTCATCACGAGGCTCTTTAGTTCTTCCTCACTTTCTCATAAGGGTGGTGTCATCTGCATATCTGAGGTTATAGATATTTCTCCTGGCAATCTTGATTCCAGCTTGTGCTTCCTCCAGCCCAGTGTTTCTCATGATGTACTCTGCATATAAGTTAAATAAGCAGGGTGACAATATACAGCCCTGACATACTCCTTTCTCAATTTTGAACCAGTCAGTTGTTCCATATAAGGTTCTAACTGTTGCTTCTTGACCCAAACACAGGTTTCTCAGGAGACAGGTCAGGTGGTCTGGTATTCTCATCTCTTTAAGAATTTTCCAGTCTGTTGTGATCCCCACAGTCAAAGGCTTTCTCATAGTCAATGAAGCAGATGTTTTTCTGGAATTCCTTTGCTTTTTCTATGATCCACTGATTGTTGCAATATGATCTGTGGTTATTCTGCCTTTTCTAAATTCAGCTTATACATCTGGAATTTTTCAGTACACATACTGTTGAAGCTTAGCTTGAAGGATTTTGAGCATAATCTTACTAGCATGGGAAATGAGTGTAATTGTCCAGTAGTTTGAGCATTCTTTGGCATCGCCCTTCTTTGGGAATTGGAATGAAAACTGACCATTTATAGTCCTGCAGCTACTGCTGAATTTTCCAAATTTGCTGGCGTATTGAGTGCAGCACTTTAACAGCATCATCTTTTAGGATTTGAAATAGCTCAGCTGGAATAGGGAACGGCAAAGAACTCCAGTATTCTTCCCGTGAGAACCCAATGAACCGTACAAAAATGACTACATTCTGTGGGTTGCAGAGTTGAGCACAACTGAGTGACTAAACAACTACAACCACATAGTATTATTCTGAGAGATATCTAATTGTGTACATGTTTAATATTATATTTTATACAATTCGAGTAAATCATCCCTTCCAAATAGTTTCGGATCCTAACTTTTTGGGGGTTCAAAGTGTAAGAGAAAAATAATTTGAAACTTATTCTTTGAGTCTTTGATGTTGGTCCTGATAGAATTCTTTGGAAGAATAAAATAAAGCAGTGGGCCCTGTTTGGATGAATCTCTAGGAATCAGGAAAGTTATGTGACTAGATGTTTAGTCTGATGCTTGAACTGTTCAAGATACGCCCCAGCAGTAAGTCAGCTGAGTCTTCTCAAGTTCGTTAGGAATACACTGCCTTCCGGTAGGGACTTCAGGGCTAAACTACAAGGCCGAACCTTCAGGTTGGCTGGGACTCTGGCTCTTTACATGGTGTCTGTTGAGGTTCTTCAGACAGAACTCGCGCGGTGCCTCCCAAGCTGAGGACGCAGCCGCAGAGAGCACCTGAGCTGGTTCCCGCACCCACAGCTCTGAGAGCGCTGTTGCCGCTCTGTGTAGTTTAGCCCTTGAGTGTACGCAGCCTGCCTTTGAAACGTTATCACTTTATCCATTTTTCATTTGTCTCTTTAGCTATTGTACCTTACTATTTGCTCTCATTTATAAATATTGACAAATAGGTACTTAATTCTCAGAATGACTGGAGATCAGCAGAATATCTTGGCCCCTTAAGAAGCACATATCTCTGCTTCTGTCATCTGAGGTAAATTCTTCAAAAAAATAAAAATCAGCCTCATGAAATATAAAGCATCTTTTAAGCAGTATAGTGCCCTGTGAATGAAAAATCTCCCCTGAAAAGTCAGCAAGGAGAAGATAGGGGGGAAGTGGAAATTCTAAGTATTTAATATGCATGATCACACCTAGTTTCATAGCAATATTATGTGTATATATTATGATTATTCTTATTTAACAGATAGTAAAAACGAGGCTTAGAAATTGCTCAAAGTTAGAGTGTTAGCAAACCATAATGCCAGTATCAAAATCCAGCTCTTCTCAGATGTCAATTATCCAGCTTTTAGCCGTGGGAAAAGTTACTTATCTACTTACCCATTAATAGTCCAGTCTCAAAATGAAAACATACAGCATCTACTCTTGTTAGGATCAGGACATAACAACACAAAGAGATGGGAAGGAAGTCCCCTCCTGGGAGGAAAACTATTGTCAATGATGACATCCAACTTTTGTAACTGAAGTAGTTCTCAATATGCCAATTCCTTCTTGGAAGGTAAGCAACAGAGTGTCCAAAGTCAGGATTCTGGGTTCCTTTTTTTGCCAGAATGCTACAATTGACTTGTTTTCAACTGAGTGGTCTGGTGGATTAGTAAAAAACAATTAGGCTTTACAATCGATGCAAAATGGGTTTTAACCCGCAGAGGCTCTTATTGGCCTGTGGGAAATTAAATTTCTTTGGTGGACTTAGACATTCATAAGATAAAATAATACTTAGCTTTCACATTTATGAAGAAAAACAGAATAGGTATTCAATAATTGATAGTTATTATTGACAGATTATTATAGTTATTGTTATTTACTTAAGTCAGACATTGATTTCTATACTCCAATTTTTTTTAGAATGTAAGTGGAAACTGACAAGAGCATGTATTTTGAAAGATGTTTTAGAAACATCATATGTGCATATCTAAGAATACATTTAGTAACATATGTATGCATATTATATATATATTTGGCATTCTTTATAGTTGAACAGAATCCTATAGACCACTAGACTAGATATGCAGGTTCTCCCTATTACACTTTACTCTAGCTGTCCTCAAAAATTCTTCTAGATCATTAAGTGTTAAATCAGAAATGTCCTCTGTACTACTGATCTTAAACGTGAACAGAAAACTATGATGTGGCCACTCCATGGAAACTGGCAGGCACATGGAAATGAGGGCCTCGGTACTTTCCTGTTTGGTTTAATGCTGTTTTTAATGAAGGTTTCTCAGGGTCTGAAGCTTACATAATTTTATGAGCTGTTTTTAAGTAAAAAGGCACAAACTTTCAAATAAAACATTAGGGCTTTGTGTAGAGCCTTGACCTTAGAGCTGATACATCATCAGCTTTGTTTAGAATCTTCCTTGAGATCCAGAGTCTTCATGTTGAAACTTCTTCCCCATTTGTAGAATCTGTTTGGTTCCCTTTACATTACTGATAAATATTACTTACAATGGCTTTGCTCCCTGTATCTTCTCTCTCTTAGTACACTGAAGTCCAAGCCCACTTTCCTCATCCTGTTTCCCTTCTTCAGTTTTTTTCTGTTATTACTCATCTTCATTGGGGTAGAGCTGCTTCACAGTGTTGTATTAGCTTCTGCTCTACGGCAAGGGGAATTAGCTACATATTTACATACATCCCCTCTCTTTTGGATTTCCTTCCCATTTAGGTCACCACAGAGGACTGAATAGAGTTCCCTGGGCTATGCAGTAGGTTCCCGCTAGTTATCTGTTTTATACATAGTATCAATAATGTATATACCTCTGACCTCGCCTAGTCACCTATTGAAGATTCCCATTCTTTCTCACTAAAGCAGTCATCACACTAGCCCTGCTTCAGTTATCTGGACTTGTACCATCCATTATTCTACAGGAACTCTAACCACACAGTAATCTAATGTGTATTAGATTTTCAGAATCTCTCTCTCTCTCACACACACACATACACATTTGAGCATTTTCCTTAAAAAATGTATAAATGTTTTCTACAAAAACGAGGAAAACTATGCATATGAGTACATATGAATTGAGGCAGTGTGTGCAATCTGACACAACCATCCTGTACTGTAGGCATTGCAGTTACGAGCAGATAGAGATATGGTCTGAGACTGGAAATATCACACCTTGTTAGTGCCCCTTATGCCAGGGTTTCCCAGGCGGTGCTCGTGGTAGAGAATCCTCCTGCCGGTGCAGGAGACAGAGGTTGATGCCCTGATTGGGAAGATTCCTAGAGTAGGAAATGGCAACCCACTCCAGTATTCTTACCTGTAAAATCCCATGGACAGAGGAGCCTGGCAGGCTATAGTCCATGGGGGCACAGAGTCAGACACGACTGAGTGACTGAATGTGTGTACACACACACACACACACACACACACACACACACACACACACACACACACACACACACACACACACACACACACACACACACACACACACACACACACACACACACACACACACACACACACACACACACCAGGCTAAAGGCCTTAGACATTTCACTTAAGGCTGGGAAAGTCAATCAGGGTTTTTCCATGTGAGCTGATCAACAGATATGCGATAACAAGATCTCCAGTGGCAAGCTGGAAGCATAGCTTGAGAAGAAGGGAGGTGAAAAGACAGGCTGGTTAGTGGTCCAAGGGGAACTGTGTGCATGGGGAAAAAAGAAAAACAAAAACATTCTTAAGAGATAAACTTGGTGGAGCTTGTATATTGATTAGAAGCAGAGAATAAGGAGGAGGAAATGAAGAAAGTTAAGTTATATATATCATGTTTCTATCTTGAGGCTGTAATTGGATGATGGGTGAGTGGTATATGGAACTTGGTGAAAAATGTGCAGTTTTATAGGTAAAAGGAAACTTTCATGGGAGCCTCGTTCGAGTTTGTGTATGATTGAGATACTTGTCTACAGTATGTGATCTCAGTTGGACATGCTTTCAAATGACTTTAAATTGATTCAGAAGATTCTGGCCCTCTTCTTTGTAGCTTTCATGGTGGCTCAGATGGTAAAGAATCTGCCTGCAATGCAGGAGACCCAAGCTCAATCCCTGTGTCAGGAGGAGCCCCTGGAGAAGGGAATGGCAACCCACTCCAGTATTCTTGCCTGGAGAATCCTGTGGACAGAGGAGCTTGGTGGGCTCCAGTTCATGGGGTTGTAAAGAGTCAGATACGGCTGGGCAACCTAATGCTTTCACTTTTCTCTGTAGCACTTCCATTGTGTAGAATCGAGATTAGTTCACAATCTCTGTTGTAAAATGTTTGCATTACTTTTTCAGGAACCCAGAAGCCTCATGCTCTTGGCTCATAACAAGGAGTTTGAACTTGAAGTTGTTTTTCTTCCTGCTGAGGATAAGACTGATGCTCAAAACAGATAAGCCAAGAGCAAGGCCTCTCCTATCCATCATATCTCAAATTAGAAAAAACTCTATCTATTTCTCAAGTTGGTTGTCAGAATGCTTACCTGAGTGGCTCAAACTTCTGTGGAAATGCCTTCATTTTACTATTTTTTAGTGTTAAGCTCTGGCTGTATTAAAGATAGATTCAGTAAGTGGACATGGGAAGAATGCTCACAGCTTTGCTGCTGTTGAAGACATTGCCCATTCTCCTGTTCTCTGTCATTTGTAAGAAGTGCCCGGGGAAAACATTATTCCTTGACTTCAGCACTGGAAAATGCTGATTCTCTTACAAAGCAGGTTTGATATTTTTGATCAGAGAATGGAAAGGATGTAACTCAGTTGAATAGTATGTAACTCGGTCTGTTTTTGCCTGAATTCTCAGAGTTAGAATTTGTGAACAAAGCTAATAACCACATTTAGTTGAAGTTAAACTTCACGTGGCAACCCACTCCAGTATTCTTGCCTGGAGAATCCCATGGACAGAAGAGCCTGGCGGGCTGCAGTCCATGGGGTCGCAAAGAGTTGGACAAAACTGAAGCGACTGAGCCCAAACACAGCACAAAACCCCAAACTTAGACACACCTGTTTTATCCAGTTATTATTCCAGCTTTCAAAAGTACGCTAAGATACATGTTTCCTTTATAATAAAAGGTTTGAAATTTTTCAGAAGTGTATAGGTTCTAAATAATAGATGAGTAAATCATCAAAAATTCATTAATTGTATATTTGCTTACAAGTGATCATACTTATATTTTTATTTCACTGTTTTCTACCTGAACTCTCAAGAAAGAAATAACTTGATAGGTAAATATAGTGAAATCATTCCCTCAGAATTTTGATATTTGGAAAATTTTTAATTGTTTATTAATTATAAAAAAATAGCTTTCCATTAGGATATGGCTTTGCTTTCATCTGTTTTTCTATAATAAAAGGAGATAATATACCGACACACAAGGCTATTTTATATATATATATATATATGTATATATATATATATGTATATATGTGTATATTTCCTTCCATCACATTCTTTTTAGACTACACCCATGTTTGTGCTTTCACCTTTGCCATTCAGTTCTAATTCTTTCATTGGCCTGTGAAGCTTGGAGAAATTAGGTGTTTGTGGTTCAGATTTGTGGTAACAGCTCAACGTGCTTACCTTTCCTGGAGGCATTGGAAGGCTTACTTTTGGGCCATAGGTTATAGCAAAATGCTACACAAGAATATGTGGGAGTTGGACTTTGGCAACAACATCAGAGGAAGCAATTACATACAAGACCGTCCTGTTTATGAAGAGAATGAAGACGTCTATAAGGAATTGCTGTTACTTAATCGCTAAGTCATGTCTGATTCTTTGCCCCATGGACTGTAGCCTGACAGGCTCCTCTGTCTGTGGGATTTCACAGGCAAGGCTACTATGTAGCGGGTTGCCATTTCCTTCTCCCAAGGGACTGAATCATCGTCTCCTCCTCTTGTAATAACACCACACCTATTGGATTAGGACTCTTTCAATCTCATTTATCCTTTATCTCCCTAAAAACCCTGGACTCCAAATACAGTCACGTAGAGGGTAAAAGTCTCAACATGAATTTTGGAGGGACACAATCCAGTCCATCCCAGATGGTTTATACCTATTTTTGCTTGAATTTTTGCCCCCATTTTGATTCCAAACAGCCGGAGGGTGTTGATTATGTATATAATCCTTTCAATCAGATTTATACCAAAATTTGTGTACTGCATTTTCATTGCAAAATACATATTCCACCCTCCAATGAAATTCAGCCAATTTAACCCTTGTTTTATGCTTTTTTAATAGCACCATTTATATGTTTTTAGTTTATTCCATATTTTTGGATTGATATCATTAAAATAATTTTCATCAAGATTAATTGCTTTTTTGAAAATTTCAAATATTTGATTTGTTGATTGTTTATTTAGAGCAAATCAGGTTTTTTTTATAAACTATTACTCTTGCTATTGAAAGCTTCCTTGATGCCATTATTTCAACCATATAGAGTTTCTGTGGATTAAAATTTCAGAATCCAAAATACATCTGTATTAAATCCTTTCATTAATTTTTAACCAACAAAAATTTTAATGAATGTATTTTCAGTCACTATTTTTTGGCATTAATTTTATTAATTTTGCCAGATCTAGTTTTTTCCAGGTCTCAAATTTGCAGATTTCAATTTTACCAATAAGATATATTTCATTTTGTTGTTCTGTTTGTGGAATTTCTTATTTACCATGAGTTTTCTAGCAGAGCAAAAAAAGGTAAAAGCTGATTTTTTTTTTTTACCATAACACATCTAAGATCATTGTCTCAAATTTTCAAAATATGAGGCTATTTTATAGTTTATGGGTGAGCAAATTTGATAAGCCTTTGGAAAGTAATTTTCTGTGTCTGTTTAAAGTAACAATAAACAACTATGATTCAGCAATTTGATTTCTAAGAATCTCTATGGAAATGATAAGTAGGTAAAAATGTACATGCAATAATCTCTTTAATAGCACAAATGCTGAAAAACTGTAAATATCCATCATGCTAAGGAAAATAAATTTGGTTAGTTCATATGCTGAAATTACATCCATCCATTAAATGAGAGATATAAACCAGCAACTCCTTCTGAGGAATTGCTGTCGAGTAGGTATAAAGTTTCAGTTACGCAAGATGAAAGATTTCTAGAGATGTGGGTACAATAGCATCTGTACAGAATGTTACACTGAAATTTTGCTAAGAGGGCAGATCCCATGTTAAGTGCTCTACCACACTTAGAAAAATGTAATAGAATTACAGATGGGACCTCTTAGAAAGTTAATCTTGATATATCAACTTTGCTTTGGGAGAGGTATGGTGGGTATTATTTTTCTAATGAAAATTAAGCTAAAGACAGATTTTCAGTGTTTGGGAATGAAAGTCATGAGGAGTCATTAGTGGTGTTCATCAAATGTTTTGGTGCAAATGGACTGAGCTTCCCTACAGTCATCGAATTAAGTGTAAATTTGCCCCTTGATTCGGTGCCTAACATGAGTGGAAGTGACATAATACATTTGGGTGGAACCTTAACATTCAGTGCACGGTTAGCCATAATGCCTTCTTTCTGCCTATGCAATTGTAACACAAATAGAGAGTCAACTTCTGCATGAATAAGATACATCTGTGATTTTAAGCCCCTGAGAGTAGGGGATTATTTTTTACTTACAGCATAATCTAGTTTATTCTGTGCTGATCTTAAAGGTTTTAAACATACTCTTACCCCTGGGCTTGTAATAGATTTGGAGCTCTTTTGAAAAGTCTTCTGTCTCTTCTTACTTTCCTAACTCAATCTAGTATGTATCTTACCAGCATACAACAACACACTCTTGTCAGTTGGCTTTATTAGACCAATGAGATGAACATTTTAGTATGATTAATGGAAGCTCTTTTATCAGTCCTTATTTATTAAATTGGCAGGAGTAAGATAAATACCCATTGCATCTCTGATCACTTTACCCATTAATTTCCAACTCATCAGGTGTACCCTTCTATGTAGGGTCTTTGATACTTTCCAAAGTGCTACCATAATTGGCGTAAACATATGAACACAGCAGAAAACATTACTGTTACTGTCTCTTCTGTGATGCAGGATAGACTTGATAAGTTGACTGTCTTGTTCCCATCTTAGCATATGTCAGTTTTATCAATAGGCAAAATGATAGAAATTTGGACACTAGAGTAAAATGTGTTACTATGGTAGTGTCTCCCAAATGAATTCTGTGTGGAAGTTTGGGGGCTTTTTTTTCTAAGAAGGGAAATGTAACCACATACCTAGTACTCTCCTGGGAGGTCCCTTAGAGCCTCTAGGGCAAAACTCTGTAGAATCTGTGTCTTTGTCTTTCATAGAATCTGTCTTTACAGATTCCAAATTTTTCTGTGATGACTGGCAAGTGACCATGGAATGGCTCTCAGTCAGGGGCTTTCATCAATAGCTGGAAGCTAGGAAATTCAAAGGGGCCAAAAACATATATTTATTGCTTTGATTTTTCAGCTTTACCTAAGTGCTGGCTTTGATTCTAAATACTTTGCATGCGTTGATTTAATTCTCAACAACTCTCTGAGATAGAAGCCATTATTTTCTCAATAAGTAAACTGAGGCACTGGAAAATAATTTATCTTTGGTTATATAATTGGTAAATGGATTCAAACCCAGGAAGTCTGAATAGAAAGGAATGTTCTCAACCAGCGTGTTGCATTGCCATTCAAAAAAAGTCATCGAAGGCAAGCATTATTACACAGTCAGTGTTCAGAGAAAATGAAAGAGGCATACCCTGAAAGACTGGTGGAGTTCACCAAGAATAAGGGAACGCTGACATGTCATCCTGGTGATGTATTTTACACCTGACAGGGGAAACACAGGACCCCAAACCTGTGTGACTGGTAGATTCTGGTCTCAGCTGACTAGTGCAGCCTGATAACAAAAGTTATGTATCAAGAGAGATGCCATTAGTTCCGCTTAGTGGTGTACAAATGTACAGTGTTACTCATTACACTGCAGATTTAGACTGTAATCACTTTGTAATATGTAATAATAAGTTATACCTGTTTCTTGTGTTCTGTTCTGAAAGTTTAAATAGTCTGTAATAATGGAAGACTGTTGCACATAGACAGGAATCTTAATGCTAAACTATAGCACTACAGCATCTCAGTACAGATGATAGGGTGAAAGTGAAAGGGTGGACACATGATTTCTATTTATTCATTGTTGTATCCCCAGCCTAGCACAGTGCCACATGAATTAAGGCAGTATTATAACGTTATTCATTTTCCAGTAAACTCTCTGGTTTATAAGGATCACACATTGAAAAAGAACAGCTTTCTTATCATAAGGAAGATTTTTGTTGTGTGTGCATGCTAAGTTGTGCCTAACTCTTTGTGACCCCATGGACTGTAGACAGCCAGACTCCTCTATCTATGGGATTTCCCAGGCAAGAATATTGGAGTGGGTGGCCATCTCTTTCTCCAGGAGATTGTCCTGATCCAGGGATCAAACCTGCGTCTCCTGCATTGGCAGGTGGATTTTTTTACCACTGAGCCACCTGGGAAGCCCTACAAATTCCAAAAGAAAGTAGTCAGGTGTTGCAGTGTCACACATGACATCCAGACCCTGGGGCATCACTATTACCCCAAGAACCACGATTACTCTTAGGCTAATTGATCTTCAGTATGACAAAATGCCCACCAAAGAGGAATTGTACACTATTGCTGGATTAGAGCACTGAGTATTCATTTATTTTCCCATAAGTTTCCACCTTCAATTTTTAAGTTATTTATTAACAACTTATTTGGTAATATTTGTGAAAACATTAATAGTTCTCATGTCACATCACTTTGATACTGACTCTTCTGTCTGTCCCTTCCATGTTTAAGAACGAATGTGCTTACAATGCTTCACCTGGATAAGCCTGGCCACTCTCTTATTTAAGGTCAGCCCCAGGAGCAGATGGACTTGCATCTACTGCCTTAATTCCCACTTGCCATATAAGTAAACATTGACAAATGTGGGGGATTAGCATTTAGATATCTTTAGGAAGCCATTATTCTGCCCACCATAATATATACTAAAAAAAAGAAAATATTTGTTTAAATAGTTATTTATAATTTAAGTCACTTTTTATTCCTTCCTGTAGATCAGGGCTTCCATCTACTGCTGCTGTTCTTTAGGACTAAGAGATCTTTGAACACTTCTCATGCTGCTAGTTTACTGGAATATGACTCGCTCAGATGTTTGATGGTATGAAGCTGTACTTATTCTCCATTAAAAAAAAACAACGACTATATTTTGCATTGGGGATTGCTGATTAACAATGTTGTGGTAGTTTTGGATGAAGAGCGAAGGGATTCAGCTGTACATATGCACATATCCATTCTCCCCCAAAAGCCCCTCCCATCCAGACTGGCACATAAAACATTGAGTCGAGTCCCACGTGCTATACAGTAGGTCCTTGTTGGTTATTCATTTTTGAATACAGCCGTGTGAAGGATGTTTTCATTGGATATGGAATTCTACATTTACAAGTACTTGCTAGTTTATTTTTTCCTACTTGCATCACTTAAAATGACATTCTTCCATCTGCTGGTCTCCATTGTTTCTGAAGATCGTCATCTATCATTTATATCACCTACCCACTATATGTAGTGTCTTTATTCTCTAGCTTTTAATATTTTAAAATTAATTTTTTAGAAGTTTTAAGAAGAGGTGCCTAAGTTTGATTTTCTTTGCTGTTTTACAATTTTTGGGTTTCAGTGACCTTCTTAGATTTATGGCTTCATGCTTTTTCATCAATTTTAGAAAATTCTCACATTATCTCTCCAAAACTTTTCTCTCTTCACCTGGTTCTCCAATCATACACAAGTTAATTCCACAAATCTCTGAAGCTCTGCTTACTTAACCTGTATGCATTGTTCAGTTCAGTCGCTCAGTCATGCCCGACTCTTTGCAACCCCGTGAACTGCAGCACGCCAGGCCTTCCTGTCCATCACCAACTCCCAGAGTTTACCCCAACTCATGTCCATCGAGTCGGTGATGCCATCCGGCCATCTCATCCTCTGTCATCCCCTTCTCCTCCTGCCCTCAATGTACATATATGCTTTCAGTTTACACCTTTCTGCTGCTTTTCTACAAGTGAGATTATGATGAAATCAAATCAAATATTTATTTATAGTATTTGCATTCTTATATATAATTTCCTATAGAACTTTTCTGTTGATATCTCCTGGCTTTTTTGTCTAGATCCTCTAACATATTTATTCTAATTACTTTGGAGTCCTTATCTGCTTGTTCCTGCTTCTGGGTCATCTGTGGGTCTGCTGCTATTGTTTATCTTCCCCCTCGATTATGACTCATATTTCCTGCTTCTTCCGGTCTCATAATTATCTACTGCATTCCTGCCACTGTATATATGTAAAACAACAGTAAGTACAAAAGTAAATAAAATTCACCAAGAAAGGGGGGCCTGCCTTATCTACACTTATCTACAGATTTTCTTCACCACACAGATTGCTAGTGTAGCAGATCCGTCATTCCAATCGATAGATGAGGTATTTCTGGACCTTGTTGCAGCTTTATTTGGGGCTCAGTTCCCCACTGGACTGCACTATTTTCAGGGCAGGGTTAGGACTTTTCCTTCAGCACGGTTTGCAGTCTGAGGAGGGATCTATGTTGTATGGTCCAGTCACCAGTTTTCCAAACCACGGTTGATTTCTCTTTTGTTTTTTTAAACAGAACAGTTGCTAGCTTTTTGGATCACTAGGTATGTCTCTGGGCTCTTGAACCTGACTCTCTGCTCCACCCCCAGTGTTAGGAGTTGCATGCCGTTGGCAGGAGTTCTGTTTTACTCCATGCAAGGTGGAGGCTGTGTCCATCTGTAGCTGACGTGGCTCAGCTTTGATGCTCTCCCAGTGTGGTAGGTTGTTGATGTGCATTCAGGAAGACCCTATGTACCTTTGGGAAGAGGGTTACAGTAATCACTTCCAGGTCTTCCCTATGCTCACCTGACCCTGTGCCTACAGAGAAGGCTCTGTAGGAAGGAACTGGTGGGCAGGGACAGACTTTCTGTCTCTATTTTGAGTCTGAATTCATCTTACAAGCCACAGACAGCTAGGAAAAGTTCATTAAACATATCTGGATTCTCTTTATCCCAGTCTGGTTGGTTCTTTCTGCTACCAGTCTTAAAGGATTGAAGGCAGCCTTGTATCTTGTTTATTTCTGGATTTCAGTTTATCTAGGTTTCTTTACACCAAAATCTCTGATGGTTTTAAAAACTCTGATCTCACAGCTTTCCCCCAATATTCTTACTGTTAGTTTGTGAGTGCCTACATTTTAACTGAAAGGAAAAATACCCTTTGCTAAAATTTTCCTTTCTCTTTGATGAATTATCAGAGCAATTTTGAAAAAATTGTTATTGCTATTAAGGTTGAAAATAGGTTTAATTCTCCTTCACACAAAATGATATTCTATTCTGTGTACATTAGTAGCTGAAAATACAGCAATGGTTCACTGCTTTTATTTTCAAAATGACAATGCTCTTAAATTTGATAAATTTAATGTCACCTTTTTCAGTGTTCAGCCTATTTGCTTTGTATAGTCCAAGTATATATCAAAACAGCTACAGTGTACTACATAGTGGGTGTAAATTTTGCACACTTAATATTGAATATAGGTCACCTTAGGGATGTGGACTAACATTTGTGGAAGTTGCTATCAGGTGGCAATGCTAACCCTGTAAATATGCATAGTACCTAATTATAACTACTCAGTGTCATGGTGTAGAAAATCATTATGGCTCCAAGACAATATATGCCTTGATAAAAATAACCAAGCAGTATTAGTAAATTGCCTTCTGTTAGAGGAACGTGAACTTGAAAATCCAAAAAAGCAAGAATTAAAATATGTTTATTTATACATTATCCTGTTATAAAATTATTAAAGGAGATGGAAAAATATCTGATTAAGATGACAAATAGAGGGGAATTCAGAGAAAAGTAAATTAGATAGACACAAAGTTAAATCACAAAGAAATACAAAATGAAATGCTATATGCTTTGTAATATGGCAAACAAGTTGAACTCTGAGCTGTCTAGTGTTTCACAGTGTCAGCAAGGCTTCCACTCGCAATTAGAGTGGTGGAAAGTATGCATCTAGACTAGATCATAATGGGCAGATTATTTTAATTCCTGGAGCTTTAGATGTTTCCTGTGAAGACAGGCAATTTTAAAACTTTTCCCTCCCAGCCACATACTTTTTGCTTAAACTCCCATTAAGTTCCCAACAACTGGTGTTTGATCAATTACTCTTATTAATCCTAGTCTTTTTGTGAGAGCCTTCAATGATTCCTCAAATTCTGGGCACTTCCCTAGAGAAAGAAGTCTCTGAAATGTCCACTTTCTTACCCAACTTCATCAGCCAAGCTTGGGCTGTACATAGATGCTTCCCTGAGCTCTTTAAACAATGCATCACGTGCTGTTTTTTCCTTCATCTCTGCCACCCTCACTGATGCTCCAGAATATCTCATCACTCTAACTGAGGCAGTGATTTAAGAAGAGACTTCGAATTATTTTATAAGGGTGGATTCTCCACGTTCTCAGAATATTTCAGGTGATAAACCCATCCTCCAAGTGAAAGTGAAATTCCCTGAGTTGTGTCTGACACTTTGAGATCCATGGACTGTACAGTCCATGGAATTCTCCAGGCCAGAATACTGGAGTGGGTAGCCTTTCCCTTCTCCAGGGGATCTTCTCAACCCAGGGATCGAGCCCAGGTCTCCCACATTGCAGGCAGATTCTTTACCAGCTGAGTCACCAAGGAAGCCAAAGAATATTGGAGGGGGTAGCCTATCCCTTCTCCAGTGGATCTTCCTGACCCAGGAATCGAACCGGGGTCTCCTGCATTGCAGGTGGGTTCTTTACTAATTGCGCTATCAGGGAAGCCCCCCAAAAATCCATCCTCCAACTTGTCCACAAGTACAAGGAATGTATTTTGTCACCCTGTCAGGTCAGAAATTCAGTCTCCTCCTTTATGGTCCCCTCCCAGAGAACTTCATGGTAAGCATCTCTTCACCTTCTCTCTGCAGCCTCTCAGACTCTAGGGCGTTGTGTTGTGAATGCAGAAGTTCACGTGTTGTTCACTATTACTTCCTCTCTCTGCCTCTCACTATCCCCCTCCAGAATCTTCTAAAAGATTCTCTCATTTCTTCCAGCCAAAACAAGTCTCTTACAAACAAAAAATACAGTTTTATTCTTCAAACCCTCCATCTCTTTCTGTTACTTAGAAATACTTTGATCACCTAAAATCCTCTCTAGAATAACCTGAAATGATCGAACTTCCTCAATCTTAAAAGTCCCAAACCCAGTTTTCCCTGTGGATTCTTAGAATTCCTCTAAAAATATTTCTACCAACACAGCAATAGAACTTCTCGTGTTCTCTCTTACTCCAAATTTATACATACAGACCCACTTGATTATGCTTTTATGGAAATATCTCCCAATTTTTACAAGGGAGTTCTGTTCCTAATCTTGACTCTCAAGCCATTTTGATGGAAAATTCCTCTTGCTGATTCAGCCAAGCAATCCGTAAAACTA
Organism: Okapia johnstoni; assembly: GCA_024291935.2. Lineage (NCBI taxonomy): Eukaryota > Metazoa > Chordata > Mammalia > Artiodactyla > Giraffidae > Okapia > Okapia johnstoni. Next base: position 6,534,526 of record CM044327.1, read on the forward strand.
CACGATTACTTTGTTATCAGAAAGAGCTCTTATAATCACTTCCATTTTCAAGCACTGTTCCTCTCTGACCAGTTTAAAATAGTATAGGCTAGTTTATGATAAAAAAACACAATGCTTCTCAACCAATTTTTAAAGAAAGATTTCCATATAAGCTTATTAGCTGAAATGCTTTCCCCTTCCTTCTTAAAGGCTTTAACATCAGGACTGACATAAATACCCAGAAAAGTGTGGTCTGTTCCTACATGTCATCATCCATACCTCTCAAGCTCACTGTACTTGTCTGTGGCATGCTTGGGAGTTACTGGAAATGAGTTCATTGGGGGTGTTTCCTCTATTGCTTATTTTTATATTTAAAAAAGAACTTAGGCTACAAGCTGCTTTTTATTGTGAGCACTTTGTGTAGTAAATCACTGTTCTGTTTCCTCTCTTGCCAACCTCAAGTCCTTAATAGCAAACCATACTCTATCAAGTTTTATCATGGTAAAATAAGCTTTGTTTCTTTCTCTTTTCCTCCAAAATTTCAAGACAATAAAATGAGTGTAGTACTATTTAGGCAGTACAGAAAGAAACATAATGTTGAGCTGCACCCTGAAGACACTTCTTTTGTATTATAATGCTTTTTATCCACAGATGTTAGTTGAAAATTGATATAATGATGTTTCTTGTAAGTCTACCAGAAACAAAACAAAACAAAAAACATTTTAAAAGTAGAATAGATGTAATTGTATGTGATAAATGAGCCTGGTGGAATTGTACTAGAAACCCACAGGGAATAATTATCTATCAGCGGCACCTGCAGAGGAATTATAAGCAGCTGCAGAATTTGATTTTTGAACAAAAAAAAATAGAAGAGAAAATAACTTAAAGACTGGTATTAAGAATTGAGAAGTTAGAGAACAGAACAGAATATAGAATGAGAAGAGGAGGATTTAACTGGGATTTCAGTCCAAAGATAATAAGGTGAAACACAGCTAGAAGTGCATATATATTTAATTGTTATGAATAAGTGTGCAGGGCCAATTAGGGGAGAGGTAGGGAAAACATTGAGTTTGAAGTTCAGACTCACAATGTCTCTCACGTTTAGGAATGTAAAACACCTGAATTTAGAAACTCTTTTTAGGCAGTAGGCTGTAATAAAAAGTATATAAAATCTGAAGACAAAGATATGTCCAGCCCCTGCTGTGTCACCTACAAGCTGTATGTTCTTTGAAAGTTATCTGATGTTTCTGACCATTTGTTTACATCATCATGTTGTGAAGACAAAGTAAATTTGCATTTGCTTTATACTTTGGACAGAGTTTAGTGAATATTAGGTACTTAGAAAATGTGGATTCTCATTATACCTCTTTTTATTATTTTGGTAAATACACAAAGTTTAAAAAAAATCTTTCTTGAATATGGACAAAGTCAACTCTTGTTATTTGAGGTAATTCTATAAAGTCTGTGTAAACACTGAACCATCACTCGTGGGCTTAGACAGTTCCTGCGAGATTTGGGTCACATTTTCATCCACCTAAAGACACAGCCTTGTCTTGTGTGTGTTTTATTTAGACGTCTTATATAAAATGTATTGGTGATTTGTTAATTCACACCTGGAGGAAGTCTACTTAACCCGTGGATTTTCTTCATAAGGCACATCTCAGCCTTCTTACTGTTACAAACACTAGACAGTATTTCAGCACTACAAATGGGCCCTTTCCATACAAAATCACCAATGAAAAGCACACAACTATGAAAAGTGTAGGTAGATAAATGTACTACACAAAGGACACATTTGTGGCACAGGCTCTGAAATGAGAAGGCCGAGTGTCATCTTGCCTGATCTCGGGAACATGCTCACCAGTGACTCAAGTGTTGCACACTCAGTGCACATCCACAAATAACCACAAAAGTGCGGTTCAGTTGCTCAGTTATGTCTGACTCTTTGTGACCCCATGGGCTGCAACACATCAGGCCTCCCTGTCCATCACCAACTCCCAAACTCATGTCCATTGAGTCAGTGGTGCCATCCAACCATCTCATCCTCTGTCGTCTCCTTCTCCTCCTGCCCTCAATCTTTCCCAGCATCAGGATCTTTTCCAATGAGTCAGTTCTTCGCATCAGGTGGCCAAAGTATTAGAGTTTCAGCTTCAGCATCAGTCCTTCCAAAGAATATTCAGGACTGATTTCCTTTAGGAAGTACTGGCTGGATCTCCTTGCAGTCCAAGGGACTCTCAAGAGTCTTCTCCAACACCACAGTTCAAAAGCATCAATTCTTCGGTGCTCAGCTTTCTCTATAGTCCAACTCTCACATCCATACATGACTACTGGAAAAATTTTAGCCTTGACTAGATGGACCTTTGTTGGCAAAGTAATGTCTCTACTTTTTAACATGCTGTCTAGGTTGGTCATAACTTTTCTTTCAAGGAGCAAGTGTCTTTTAATTTCAAAGAATCCGCCTGCAATGCAGGAGACCCCGGTTTGAGTCCTGGGTTGGGAAGATCCGCTGGAGAAGGGAAAAAGCTACCATCTGCCCTCCAGAACTAGTTCATGGGGTCAGAAAGAGTTGGGCAGGACTGAGCGACTAACCACAAAAGAGCTGTGAATTTTTGAGAAGAAAATGTCTATGCAACATCAATGAGAAAATTACAGAGGAAAACAAAAAAAAGGAAAACATTTGGTGACCCTGTTTTCATATACATATTTACATGTTTGTTTTTATTATGGTTGAAGTCCTGTTTAGAACTCTGAGAGCTTGATGAGTGTGGTCTCATCACATATGTGATGACTATCAGAGAAGAATGGCTGGGATTTTCAGAAATGTCAAATTAATCTTACTGATAGAGTGATTTAAGTCCCTTATGTGAAAATTAAGAATCACATGTTCTTATTTTTGTTGTTTAGTCACTAAGTCATATCTGATTCTTTGCTAAGTCTTGTCTGATTCTTTTGTGATCCCGTGGACTATAGCCTTCCAGGCTCCTCTGCCCATAGGATTCCCAGGCAAGAGTACTGCAGTGGATTGTCATTTCCTTCTCCAGGGGATCTTCCTGACCCAGGGACCCAACCCACATCTCCTGGATTGGCAGGTAGATTCTATATCACTGAGTCATCAGGGAAGCCCATAGGTTCTTATGCTGACTGTAAAAAACAAGATATACTTTTTCTGTTATTTCTGCCTTAATTAATATCAACAGCAAAATACTGAATCTGTACTTAGAAACCTTTAAGCATTACGGTAAATGTTGAAGTAGTGACCAAAGAATACTGTAGGAACTGGGAACCCCTGATGTGGATTATACTGGGATGTGCTTAGTTTGGACTCTTTCTGTTGTATAGCCTCATCCTATGAGACTATTATGGGATGTACCTTTCTCCTAAATCCTGCTACAGCACTCTTCTTGAAACTGTGTTGGTCAAGTTGCTCTCTGACATTTTTCCACAATGGAATCATCTAGAACAATTTGATCCTTGAGAGGAGACCACCTACTCAATGGTGGCTTTCCTAAGAACCCCTGTAGAGTGTGTGGGCTTCCCTAGTGGATCAGACAGTAAAGAATCCGCCTACAATGCAGGAGACCTGGCTTCAATCCTTGGGTTGGGAAGATTCCTGGAGAAGGAAAGGGCACCCACTCCAGTATTCTTGCCTGGAAATTTCCATGGACAAACGAGCCTGATGGGCTACAGTCCATGGGGTCACAGAGAGTCAGACACAACTGAACAACTAAGCACATCAGTGAGGCAGGAAGATTAGTCCACTACTAAGGGTCATTGTTCTTAGAAGAGAAGCAGCTCAGGCATAACTCTGGCCCACTCCCTCACATCACTTCAATCTCGTCTGTGCTGTCTCTGAACTCTCCACACCCTTTGACTGGCATCGCTCACTTTTACTTTTTCTCATCCCATCCTGGACTCCACTGTCTGCTGTCTATGTCTCTTTGAAAACAGAGACTAGATCCCATCCATGAATATGCTTATGGATTTTAGCACCATGGTTACCACAGCGGAGGGCTTCCCTGATAGCTCAGTTGGTAAAGAATCCGCCTGCAATGCAGGAAACCCTGGTTCGATCCCTGGGTTGGGAAGATCCCCTGGAGAAGGGAAAGGACCCACTCCAGTATTCTGGCCTGGAGAATTCCACGGACTGTAGAGTCCCTGGGGTCGCAAAGAGTCGGACAGGACTGAGTGACTTTCACTTTACCAGAGTGGAAGTCCTCAGGGAAGCTTGTTAAATAGTGTAGGAGGAGACTGAAAAGAGCAAGCCTTGCAGGTGAGTGTCTGTAGTGACAGGTGAGGGAGGCACTGTCCCCCAGAGAGCAGAGCACCTGTGGCCATCAGGGCAGGGACCTCGGCCTGGCTGTCCTGCCCTCTGTCCCCCTGGACACCGTTTATACATCTGTTGCCACTCAGAAACAGCATTAGCTCTACGTCACTGCATCCATCTGAGATTGTTTTCATTCCCTTTCCTTTATAGAGGAGAAGAACACAAAGGACGATGAGATTTTTAGTATCACTTGCTGATTGTTACCACTAATTTCAGTCAAATCCTGTAGGCCAAATGGATACTTTTCCTAATCAGCAGACTCTACACAATGACGTAGGCTTCTGTGTGCATGCGTGTACGTAGGTGTGTATTTATGTATGTGTATACTGACCCAAAGAATGTGACCAAGGAAAATCCATGAATGAAGAAAGGGAAAAGTAAAGAGAGCACTTGTAAAAGAAAGATCTCTGAAACAACTGACTATAAGAATATTTGTTTTCTTAGGAATCTCCAAAATATTCACAAGGATAGCACCAGATATTCTGAAGGATATGGAACAGGGACCTAAATCAGTGTGATGCTTGTCTTAGAGGCTGGGAGACTGCAGGAGACTCCCACTGTTAACTTACAATAGAAATCCCCATAAAGCTCTTAACATACTAATAATGTCATCCCATAGATAGTAAAATATTCCCAATCGATAACAAAGGCAGAAATTTGAAAACTTGACACATGCGATCTGATAATTATGGGAGAATGTGTATCTGCAGACCTAGCCAATTTTCAGTGTCTAACTTAGCACTAAAACAAGACAAATCTGGAAGTTTCCAAACTGATAATTAAGATGTTTTAAGAACCTGAAATGTTAACTTGGCTGATCAGTCCCAAAGTCAGTTATCAAAAAAATTATTTAAATCATAGGGGAAAACCAAATTATAGACAACTCAAATTTGCCAAGGCAGATGACATTACCAACACTCCATAATTTCCAGTTGCTCCAAGCAATGCGCTATTGTCTTTCATTAATATTTTTGTCTGAAAACTTTTTCACATGCATTCACGTCATTTTAATGGTTTCTGTTGGCTGTGTCCATTAATACTTTAGAAAAAATGTGTAGTTTCTCTTATATCACCTTTAAAAAAACAAAAGGGTCGCTTTGTTTGGACTCAACCGAAATAGAGTAACTTTTAGAATGAATGAATCTAAGAAAAGTTGTATAATAAATTCACTATTTGCTAACTGTCATTACCGGCCAGAAATATTACAACACTTCAGTGTAAGAATTCAGAAGTGTCCTACAGATCTATAAAATAATCAACAGTCGATTCCATTACTTTGCATTGATTGGGAATGGTGCAACAAAGTAGCTCTAAATACTGTACATTAATAACGAGTTTTCCACAAATGGTCCATTGTCCTTTTTTGATATCGCATACATTTTTAGGTGTTATAATGCCTCACAGTCATATTCTAAACCTCAGTTTTAATCACATCTTCCTTATAAATGAATAAGGTTACAGTAGGAAGACAGGTCAGTTTTAGCTAACCTTATTATTACTACCTTATTTTAACCTTTTTATATTAAAAGTTAATATAAGAATATTAAAAAATATATTATTCTGGTTAAAATTGTGTTCACACCAAGAAGTTATTGGCATTGTATGTATTTCTAATTGATAATGCCTTTAAAACTCTATCTTTTACTTTCAGATTTCAACAACTTCTTAAGGTAGAAGTTTAGGTCATCAATTTGAGTTCTTTATTGTGTGTGTATATACATGTATATATAACCACACATATTCAAAACTTCTAAACTGTACTTTTTTTTGAATTAGTTTATCTATTTTTTTCTTTACAATATTGTATTGGTTTTGCTGTACATTGACATGAATCCACCATGGGTGTACATGTGTTCCCCTTCCAGAACCCCCCTCTCCCCTGCCTCCCCATCCCGTACTTTAAACTCTCCCTCTAATCCTAGAGTCCATGTTTCTGGCTATTACCTACATGCTCTCCATCTAAACATTTAAACATAATTTGTCTACTCAAAAAAATAGTGTGCATTTGAAAGGTTTTCTAATTTCTCTTGTGGTTTATTCTTTGACACACATTTCGTATTAAGTGTGGTGTTTAATTTCCCCCACATGTGAGCCTTTCCCAGGTTGCTTTCTATAATTGATTTCTAGGTCACTTCCCTTGTGGTCAGAGAACACAGTGTGCACGATTTCATTTGTTTTACACTTCTCTATTAATGGCACAGGATATGGCCTCTGTGACTGTTAATGAGCAATTGAGAAGCATGTGCGAATTCTGGATATGGTATTGTACAAATATGAATTAAGTTAGCCTGGTCAAGAGAGGCCCACCGTGGAGCTTGGGGTGGGATGGGGTTGACAGACGAGGAGCTTGAGAAAACTTGATGAGGTGAAAGAGTTCTGTTTCGATTAGATGGATTTTATCATAATGAACTTTGATAAAGATGATTTAAAACAAATCTCCTTCCAGCTACTGCCCTATTTCTTGGTAAACCATGACCCTAAACACTCCAGAAGCATCGCCCACACTTACTAATTTCTCTAACATCTCTCCGCCTTTCTGACATCGTCGCGGGGGAGGGTTCTGCCCCCCACCCCCGACTCTAGTCTCGGGGCTGCGGTCAGCAGGCTGCTCTCTCTCTCTGTCATGCCCATCTTCCTCCTCCTTCCCTCTCTGTGATGCTGCGGCTGAGATTCTACTCCCCTGCCAGCAGGCCTTTCCTAATTAGCCTAACTTGCTGAAGATACTGGAGGGGAACCAGGTTGGAGGAAGAAGGGCAGGATGTCTTTCCTGTTTGTTTCTGTCAGAATCGTTGTGGAGCAACAAACGGTTTCCTTATTTCAGCTCCCAGCTTCTTCCGGCGTTGCCAGCACCTACACAAAGCAATCTGTCCTTTAAGACAGAAGCACCAGCTGCCTGACTTTAAGGCCCACCATCATGTCCCCTCCTCCACACCCCAACGTCCCCTTCTCTATACCCCCATCCCTACTTAACCAAACCTCTGCCCTCCGCCCCCACAGACCCAGGTTAGCTGCTGCATGTAGAAAGTAATCCGTGTGCATCTCCGTTTTTCCTCTTCTGGTTTTACAGCGCTATGCAACCAAATTAAGCTTTCTCTGTTGGAAATACTTAAAGTAGCTTTTGATTTTCTGACTCAGCCAGAATAACATAAAACTTGGTACTAAGAATGACACCAGAAAACATCCAATGGTTTTGTAAGCGCTGTGATTCAAAAGGAGGGCAGAAATGTTGAAATTTGAAGAACGTATACCTAACTTGAAAGGAGCCTTTCTTGGTAATTTTAAGAACCTCTGAAAAGTTACTAGAAGAAAGTGATATTTGGACATAGATTTATTGATAAGATGTCACTTAAATTTGTTATTCATTACCTTATTTTTCTTATTAGATAATGTTGGGCACATGAATAAGTGTTTAGTAATCCATTCTTTGGAGTGAATTTAAGCTTAAATGCTTAGAAGGAGAGAACATATAACTAATAGGCAGAAGCATGGAAGAGAGGATCTAGCTTAGGCAAACATGTGTAGTTTGATCTTGGATAAATATTTAACACTATTGGTTCGCATTCCTCGTTTGTAAAACAAATAGCACTATCTGAGTCCTAGGGTCCCTGTTCGGTTTTGGTGCCTCCTTGAGTACACCTGCAGAGATGTTGAGAGCAAACAAGAGTCGCATGCAGATCACAAAAGCAGCCCAAACCAGAAGGAGCCATGTGTGTAATGAGAAAAAATGGTAGATATCTGGGATGGAAAAGTCTAAGTCCCCCGTGGTAACAAACCATTCATATTCTTGGGTAGAGATGAAGCAAAAGGCCGCGTTTAGATGAGAAATCTGGACATAAAACTGACAACCCAGCTCAAAAAATTGAAGACAGGTAAAAAGGAAACATGTAAATATTCAGATATGAAGCAATCAGAAAAAAGTATTTCTTATGGAAATTCTAATATGATAGGTAATTGTATAGCTATTTCACTTGCCAGGATACTTTTTTTTTTTTTTTAATACAGAGTGTCCTTGCTATGCTATGTGGTGTGGAATAGAATTAGTAAGCACATAACAGAAACAACTCAGAAGACTGTACACCTATATTCAAATCTGTTTGATATTTAAATACTACAGAAGTTCAGAGATCATGAAAGATCTGTATTCTCAAACTGTCCCATATTAAATACAGTATAAGTTAGTCAGTACTGCATTCTATTATATGAGCTGAAGAGCCAGCTCTTTGGAAAAGGTGGTGATGCTGGGAAAGATTGAGGGCAGGAGCAGAGGGGGTGACAGAGCGATGCATGGCATCATCGACTCAGTGGATGTGAGTGAGTGAGTTGAGTGAATGTCGCTCAGTCGTTTCCGACTCTGCGACCCCGTGGACTATATAGTCCACGGAATTCTCCAGGTCAGAATACTGGAGTGGCTGGCTTTTCCCTTCTCCAGGGGATCTTTCCAACCCAGGGATGAAACCCAGGTTTCCTGTATTGCAGGTGGATTCTTTACCAGCTGAGCCACAAGGGAAGCCCCAGTGGACATGAGTTTGAGCAAACTCCAGGAGATAGGGAAGGACAGGGAAGCCTGGCGTGCTGCAGTCCATGGGGCCACAAAGAGTCAGGCATGACTGAACAACAATTGTACATGTCAAGTATATCTCAATTTTAGGTTTTAAAACTACTATATTCTTTGATTTTTTTTTGCATCTTAATGAAATAGTCTGTGGATGTTTTATCAACTATTCCTAAAATTTTTTTGTTCGAGTCATTTTGCCCCCACTGTGCGTCACCCTATTCAGTTCTCTCTTCCATAATCGAGCAGCTGATCCACTCGTACCAGATCATCATTCAGGATTTATGTCATTTTCCACATAACATTAATAGAGTTTCTGTAGTTTTCTTTTTCTAATATCCATGGTTTCATATAGATACTCCACATCTACTATAACTTAGTGTTCAGAGGTCAAGTACAATGTGGAATAATTTTTCAAAATAACACCCGCAAAGGAAACTATTAAATTATGAAACACATAATCAATGCCCATTTCTTGGTCCCTTGAATTCTAGACCTGCTTGGTACAAGCCTGTTATACACTTGTGGAAACACGAAGTCTGAGGTAAATACCTAATAGTTTGGAACCTATAATATATTGGTATCTCCTGGACTTTCGTTCTACCTTCTATAACTACTGAATTTATTTCACATTGTTAAGCCCCAAGCAATACAGTTTCATTCAAAATTTATTTCCTTTCCCAAAGTGGAAACAGATTTTAAAAATAAAACACCTTGTACAAAGCCTGAGAGTAGTAGTAATGATAGTACAGTCTACCCACTTCACTCCCTACCTGCTCCCGCTCTTCCTCTGTGAGCTGCTCAGCCACTTCCCACTTCACCAATTCCATTCCATTCCATCCCTTTCATGCTCATCTCACCTTAGTCCATCCTTGATGGTCCTTAAAACTCTATTTTCTTTATTGTTAGGTAGATCAAGTCACCACTTTTTTCCAGTACTCATTTACTATTTGAACATCCAAATGCATCAAAATGTTTCACAGTCTAAGAGTATCCATACTCGTTACAAGTCAACTGTGTTTAAAAGTATATATATGTACACATATATATATATATGTGTGTGTGTGTATATATATATATATACACGTGTGTATATACGTGTGTGTGTGTGTGTATATATATATATATACACATAAACTTTGTTTTTCATTGCAAATCCAAGTACTTGCTAAATAAATGGTGCTATATAGATGGTGTAGGGTCAAAATATTGCCATACTTTTGTTGTAATTCCTCCTCTCCATGGATTAAGAGACCCTTTCCCCACCCTGGGGCTAGACTAACTAGCCATTACTCTGTTACCCTTCTTTAGTCTGATTTTCCACCAATATGTAGAGAAAAATTCTGTTTATTTCAAATTATCGTGATAGATGTTTCTAGTTTTTAAAATGTGACTTTCAAAAGCTTTTATTTATTAATTTTTTTGGTTGGTCCTATTCACCAAGTACCAAAGTGGTGATGTGTCCTATTTTACAGTGAGATCAAAATTCTAATGGGCTCCAATAGTTTAAAGAAGTAATAAAGTGAACATATCAAAAAAGAAATTGCTCCTGAGCTGAGTTAGACATATTTCCAAAAAATCTGGTAATGTGTTCTCTAGGAATGTTCCTGATTAGGATGGCAGCACCTGTGCGGTGTGGAGAGTAAGTACCCAGGACAGAAGTGCCTGCTTATGTACTTGCTTGTGCGCTATCATAAAACTGATAGAAAGTGCTTGAAGTCTTAGAAAAAAGGTTATTTAGTGGCTCTGTTTGCTAAGATACATATTTATAATCAGTACTAAGTTATAAGACAACTAGCTGTCAACTTGTTTAGAGTGTGCTGTTGAATATTTGTAGTCAGTTCCACTTAATTAGATGGTATGAGGAATCATTGTTTGAGGCTTCCACTGATTTATATGACAAGCCTCCTTATGGGACAATATATTCAAAAGTAAACTTTGTTTCACTGCCTGTAAACACTGAAACCTATATTGGAGAAGCTCAAAACCTGTATTCAGTAAACGTCAGGGATTTTATTGCTTCTGCATTTTGGAGGACACTGGAAAACCAAAATGATTTTTCAGAAATGAGTAAACCGAAACATTGCTAAGATGAAAGCTATGCAAAAACGATTTTAAATCTAGGCTTTTGGGTCACTGCATGTATCAAACATATTTCTATGACAGACTAAATGCTTTTTATCTTTTCTCAGGTAATCACAAAACTAGGCAATGAGGATTTTAATTTCGGTTGAAATACTTTACATAATGCTATTATACACTGAATTTCTCTGTATGTCTCTCACTCTTTGAGACCCCATGGACTGTACCCTTGACAGGCTCCTCTATCCATGGGATTTCCGGGCAAGAATATTGAAGTGCATTGCCATTTTCTTCTTCAGGGGATCTTCCCAACCCAGGAATCAAATCCGTTTCCTGCATTGCAGGCAGATTCTTTACTGACTAAATTTCTCTGATATACTTAATTCAGCAACACTCCTTTCAATCTTGACAATATTAGGTTATCTTTCCTGTTAACACAATACTATAAGTTTGCATATTTCCCACCACATGCATGATCCATTCTAGTCCACTTCAACTTTGATTCTGAAGGTAATATTTGCATATGGTAATAGCTCAATTTTAAGCTCAGAAGAACAGTCTAGAGCACCAGACCAGCAGCAGACCTCCTTCACCAAGATATCTGAGGGATCAATTGGTTTATTATTTGGTGGTTTTCACTTTCATTTAGAAGGAAGAGGGACGCTGCCCTGCCAGTAAGGGTGGGTATCAGAGTCTTGATGGTGGGGTGTGGGGTGCGGAGTTGCATTAAAGATTGCAGATGACTCTAATAGCATTACAAAATCATACCAAACTTCCCATCATTGTGCGGCTCTTGAATCATTTTCTATTAATAATTACTTAGCAATATTTTATGGCATCTATTGAATATCTCTAATGTACCAAATACTGTGGCAAGAATGACTTTATTTAATTCTCATAATAACTATGAGGCAGGTATTCTTCTTATCCCCATTCACAAATAAGTAAATTGAAATATGAACTAAATGACTCAAGTTGGGTATCTTTAAAGCCAGAGCTCAAAGAGAAGACTATTGATATCAGAGTTCAGACTCTAAGTCACTACTGACTGTTGTGTTGGGTTTTGCTCAGTTTAGCCTCAACTGTGTCTTAATAAAATTATTTTGAGAATAGTCAATGTATGTTTATATCTAGTAATGTGATGGTGACGGGAAAATACTTTAGAAAATGACTGCAACTGTGCAACTAATCAAAGACCCATTGATTTCACCACTACAGGGAGAGTGCTACACAACACAGGTGGGAATCCATTAAAATATTTCAGATAAAATATGCGTGATCCCAAGCAATCCTTATTATTTCATTGTGTGCTATTGTATTTAGTGTTTCCAATTTTGTCTATTATTCAAGAGTATTTTAAAATATGAAATGATTTTTTTTTTTAGTTATAAATTTTAATAGTTAAAACAGATTGACATATCGACTTAGAACTAAATTATCTCTGCAAAGCAGCAAAGATAAAAGGATGAAATGGGCAGGCAGGTTTTGATATCTAGGCAACCTCCCTCATACTTTAAAGTAGTCTTTGTAATGCCACTTGAAGGTTGTTTTAATGCCATTTATTCATCTGTTATTATTTGGTTGTATAGAATATGTACTATGGCTATATCAATTAATAATGAAAAGAAGCAACTTCTAACGTAGTGCTTCTAGAGTTTCTGTTGTTTTTCTCTTTGCATTTCTTTTAAGTAATAGAAATGAACCTCAATGTTTAAATCTATTTTATTAAGTGTTATCTGAGTATATTAGACCTAAAAGGCTGTGGTCTTAATTTTCTCAATGTTTTAACTCATGAAAAATGTACACTCAAAATTCTTAAGCCATAGAACAAAGGTTTTAAAGGGTGAAGAACTTAAAATTATGTGACTCACTTAATTATATAAAGAGGCAAACAAGAAGATTGAGCTTAACAGTCAGTATTCTTTAGAGGTCTGGGTGTTCTCATTTTAGATTATTAATAAAATTTAAGACAATTATTTTTTCATATTGAACTATAGTGGATTTACAGTGTTAGTTTTAGGTGTACAACACAGTGATTCAATATTTTCATAGATTATACTCCAGTTACAATGGCTATAAAATATTGCCTGTATTCCCTATGCAGCACAGTATTACACTGTGGTATGTTATTTGTGTTATACCTAGAGGTTTGGACACCTTAATCCCCTTCTCCCCTCTGATGAGTGTTCTCTGTGTCTACACTTAACTACACATTTATCAAGTAAATGAAAATAAATCAGTCATAGCATTGTATCCTAAATTGCTTTAAATGTATTACTAAGTGAATATTTGCATTTACAAAGCATTGTGATGCTAAAGCATTTCCATGTCACTGAAACACTAAAAGTACCATAAGGCTAATTCTAGGTAAAAGCAAAAATGATAAAGACATGCTAAATTGCTAACAAAGTTGAATTTTGAATATCTGGCACATTATGTTAAATTTTCCACCAGTCTAAGACACAGAAAACAAAACAAATAGTATGAAAGCTCAGAATAAGCTGAGTAAAGGAAATTAGAGAGCAGAAATGATGGGAAAGAAAACTACAAGCATTAGAAACATTGGCCAAAACAAACATTTCTTCTTTGAAGAGGAAATGCACTTGTAAACTTGCTAGCAGCCTGGGACCCCAGATGGCACAGTAAGCTGCCCTAGGATCCGCCTGTCAGTGGGTCACCAACCACAGCCCAAGGCAGAGCCTGGCACCCAGCTGGGCCAGGGAACAGCCTCACCCCCTGAACCTGCAGTAGTCAAACTTGGCCTAGGAAGAAACACAGGGTGCCCCCAAGTGGGCTGCAGAGAACGCAGCTCTGGGGCCCACAGGAGACTGTGCTGCTGGGCCCTGGGGCCTCCTACAAGGCTACTTCTTGAAGACTGAGAAATGCACCTGGGCCAGCTAAAATGTAGTAACAAATTCAAAGTAGAGGGATATTTTTCAAATGAAGACATAAGACAAAACTTTATAAGAACTAAGTGAAATGAAGATAACTAATTTACCCCAGAAAAGTTTAAGATAACAACCTTAAATATGTTCAACAAACTCTGGTGCAGAAAGAATGAAGACAAATTTAACAAGACTCCCCATCCTGGGGGCTGACATTAGGAGGAGCCCAAGAACATCTGTGTTTGAAGGCAGGCGCTCCCGGTACTTGGGGAAATAGAGACTGCAGTCTTAGGGGACACAGAGTTTCACATGGAATGGACCCAGGGCAGAGCAGTGACTCGGGAAGAGCCTGGACAGACCTGCCTGCAGAGTTTGGAGTGTCTCCTGAAGAGCCAGCGGTCACTGGTCACTGTCGCCCACTGCAGGGTCAAGGACACCCAGAGAATACTCAAAGATCAATGAAACTAGCATAAAAACAGAGGTCTATTTCAATGGTATAGGACAGAAAGCTCACGTACCTATGGTCCACATACCTACAGTCATCTAATCTATGACCAAGGAGGCAAGAAGAAAATACAATGGAGAAAAGAGAGTCTCTTTAATAAGTGGTGCTGGGAACACTGGACAGCCGCATGTAAAAGAATGAAGTCAGAACAGTCCCTAACACAAAAATAAACTCAAAACTGATTAAAGACCAAAAGGTAAGACTAGATACTATAAAACTCTTCGACGAAAACATAGGAATACTGTGACATAAATCAGAGTAAGATCTTTTTTGACCCACCTCCTAGAGTAATTAAAACAAAAATAAATAAATGGGACCTGAATAAACTTAAAAACTTCTGCACAGCAAAGGAAACCATAACAAGATGATGAGACAACTTTCAGAATGGGAGAAAATATTTGCAAATGAACCAACTGACAAGGGATTAATGTCCAGAATATACAAACAGTTCATGCAGCTCAGTAAGAAACAGTCCAATCAAAAACTGAGCAGAAGACCTAAATAGATATTTCTCCAAAGAAGACACGCAAATGGTTAAAAAGCACAAGATAGGGCCTGGTACCCAAATGGGCCAGGGAACAGCTTCACCTACAGCCAACATGGGGGTGCCGTAGAGAATACAGCTCTGGTGCCCAGAGGAGCCTGTGCTGCTGGGCGCATGGGCCTCCTACATAAAGCTGCCACTTGAAGACTGAGAAATGCAACTGGGCCAGCTAAAATGTAATCAATTCAAAGAGTTAAAGGGATATTTTCCAAGTGGAAGTATAAGACAAACCCCCAGAACTAAGTGAAATAAAGGTAACTAATTTTCCCAATGAAAGTTTAAGATAATGACCATAATTATGTTCAACAAACTCTGGAGCAGAAAGGATGAAGACAAATTTAACAGACTAAATGTTATAAAACTGATCCTATAAAAAGTGCACTGGAAGGAATCTATAGTAGATTAGGTGATAAAGGAATGGATCAGAGAACTAGAAGACTAAGTAGTGGAAATCCACCAAGATGTTCACCATCACTAATTATTAGAGAATGCAAATTAAAACTACAATGAGGTATATCACTTCACACTGGTCAGAATGGCTATCATCAAAAAAAAAATCTACAAATACTTTAGAGCATATAGAGAAAAGGGAACACTCATTCACTGTTTGTGGGAATGTAAACTGATAGAGTCACTATGAAGAACAGTGTGGAGGTTTCTTAAAAAACTAAAATTAGAACCTACCACATGACCCAGAAATCCCACTACTGTGCATATAGCCTGAGAAAATCATAATACAGAAAGATACATGCATCTCAGTGTTCATTGCAGCACTATTTACAACAGCCAGGACATGCAAGCAACCTAAATGTCCATCAACAGGTGAATTGATAGAGCGGATGTGGTACATATGCACAACAAAATATTACCCGGCCATAAATGGAGCAAAATTGGGTCATTTGTAGACACGTGGACAGACCAAGAGTGAAGTAAGTTAGAGAAAACCAAATATCACATATTAACACATATATGTGGAATCTAGAGACATGGTATTTGTAGGGCTGGAACAGAAATGCAGAGGTAGAGCATGCACATGTGGACACAGTGGTACAGGGGAGGGTGGGATGAATTGGGAGATTAGGATTGACATATACCCACTACCATGTGTGAAATGGCTAGTGTACAGCACAGGGAGCTCAGCTCTGTGATGACCTCGAGGGTGTGAGGGAGGCCCAAGATGGAGGGGACGTATGTGTACATATAGGGACTCACGTGTACCCCAGAAACTAATGTAACACTGTAAATCAATTATACTCCACAATTTAAAAAAAACTCAATGAAACTTTTAAAAGCTGGGTTCTTTAAAAAGATAAAATTGATAAGACCTTTAGCCAGACTCATCAAGAAAAAAGGAGAGAGGATTCAAGTCAATAAAACTAGAAATGAACAAGAAGTTACAACTGACATTACAGAAATACAAAGGATTGTAAGAGACTAATACAAACAACTATATGCCAATAAAATGGACAACTTTAAAAAGAAATGGATAGATGCCTAGAAACTCAATCTTCTAAGACTGATCTAGGAAGAAACAGAAACCATGAATGACCAATCACAAGTACTGAAGTTGGAACTGTGACTAAAGAACTTACAACAGATGAAAGTCTAGGACCAAATAGCTTCACATGTGAGTTCAATCAAACATTTAGATAGAAGGAGTTAACACACATCCTTCTAAAACAATTATTAAAAAGCTGCAGGTAAAGAAACTCCCAAACTCATTCTAGGAGGCCATCATCACTCTGACACCAAAATCAGACAAACAAATCATAAAAGGAAAATTATAGGCCAATATCACTGATGAACATAGATGCAAATATCCTCAACAAAATACTATCAAACTGATTCCAACAACACATTAAAAGAATCCTACAGCATTATCACGGTGGGTTTATCTCAGGGATGCAAGGATTCTTCAATATCTGCAAATCAATCAGTGTGATACACCACATTAACAAACTGAAGAATGAAACTACACATGCATCTCAATAGATGCAGAAAAAGCTTTTGACAAAATTCCATACCCATAAAAACACTCTGGAAATGGGCATAGAGGGAACTTACCTCTACATAATAAAGGTCACAGTGACAAACCCACAGCATACATCATTCTCAGTGGTGAAAAAACAGAAAACATTCCCTTTAATATAGGACAAGGATGACCACTCTTGCCACTGTTATTCAACACGGTTTTGGAAGTTTTAGCCATGACAGTCAAAGGAAAGGAAACTAAAGGGATCCAAATTGGAAAGGAAGAAATAAAACTGTCACCGTGTACCTATGACATGATACTGTGCATAGGATAATTGACAAGGTATTAATCAGCAAAATACTCAAACAGCTCGATAAAAAACAACCCATTCAAAAATGGCCATAAGGCCTAAATAGGCATCTCTCCAGAGAAGTCATACAGATGGCCACAAGGCACATGAAGAGATGTTCAACTTCACAGTTATTAGGCAATTGAGTCAAAACGGCCAATATCAAAAAATCTACAACAAACAAATGCTAGAGAGGGTGTGGATAGAAAGGAACCCTCCTACACTGTTGGTAGGAGTATAAATTGATACAGCTACTATGGATAACAGAATGGAGGTCCTTAAAATGTTAAAAGTAGAGCTACCATATGACCCAGTATCCAACTCCTGGGCATATAGATGGAGAAAACCGTAATTCTAAAAGATGCACGCACCCCAGTATTCACTGCAGCACTATTTTCAGTAGGACATGGAAGCAACCTAAATGTCCACTGACAAAGGAATTGATAAAGATGTGGAGGACACATACAATGGAATGTAAGCCAGCAATAAGAAATAACGAAAGAACACCATTTGCAGCGCCGTCGATGGGTCTGAGATAGTCCGATTGAGTGAAGTCAGAGAAAGACAAATATCACATGATATCACTTACATGTAGAATCTAAAAAAATATACAAATGAACTTATTTTCAAAACAGATATAGACTCATATATAGAAAACAAAGTTATGTAGCCAAAGAGGAAATGTTGGGTGAGAGGGGAGATAAATTAGGAGATTGGGATTAACATATATAAGCCCTGCTATATATAAAATAGATAATCAACAGGACCTACTGTATAGCATAGGGAACTCTACTTAATAATCTATAATAATTTATATGGGAAAAGAATCTTTAAAACTAAAGGATACATGAATATGTATAACTAAAACTAACACATTGATGTACACTGGGAACTAATACATAACATTGTGTATCAACTATAATATAAAAAAAATTTAAAAATAAAATAAATTTATTTAAAAAATTAAAGGTTAAAAAAAGCATATTAAAAACCTCAAGAAAGAAGTAAGTAGTTATGTACAAGAGAATTCCTCTACAGTGGTGAATTGGGTTTTCAGCAGAAATTTTGTAGGACATAAGGGAGTTGGAAGATACATTCAAAGTGATAAAAGCAAAAAAAAAAAACCCCAAAACCAAAAACAAACCAAGAATACTCTTCTGTCAAGGTTATCATTCATATTTGAAGAAGAGAGAAAGAGTTTTATAGAGAAGTAAAAACTAAGAGAGTTCTGAAACTTTAGACTGGCTTTAGACAAAAAACGTTCAAGACATTTCTCTAAGGAGAAAATACTACAATTACAAATATAAAATCTCATTTTATATTTTGGAAAACATATAGTAAAGTTAGATTCACAACTTATAAAGCTATTTGGAAGGCTAAAAGAGAAAAATAGTAAAGGCATCTATAGCCACAATAAGCAATTAAACACACAAAACAAAATAGGTAGGGAATTGGGGATCAATATTACACACCATAATATTTAAAATGGATAACCTACTGTATATAGTACAGGGAACTCTGCTTAATGTTATGTGTCAGCTTGGATGGGAGGGGAATTTGGGGAGAGTATACATATGCATATGTATGACTGAGTCCCTTTGCCGTCCACCTGAAACTATCACAACGTTGTTAATTGGTTATACTTGAATATAAAATGTTTTTTTTAAAGACATCATAAGGGAGAGAATAAGAATGCCGAGTTACTAGGACATGTTTAAACTTAAGTGATGCACTTCAGATCATCACAACCAGAAACTATATAGATAGAAAGAAAAGGGAATAGAATTCAAACAAAACACTGAAATTAGTCATCAAATCACAAGGTGAGAGAGCAAAGAAGGAACAAAAAACAACTGCTTATCAGTAATTACTTTAAGGTGTAATGACAATAAACACATATTGCCTATCAATAATTATTTTGAATGTAAATAGACTAAATGCTCCAATCAAAAAACATAGGATGACTGAATAGATTAAAAACAATGACCCATATATATGCTGCCTGTAAGACACTTACTTCAGATCTAAAGCACACACAGACTGAAGATGGAAACAATGGAAACAGAGAAAGCAGTGGCGGAAGGAGAGAGGGACTAATTGGGCCGATGCATGGAAACAGGTACGTTACCTGTGTCAAACGGCCAGCAAGTGAGGACTTGGAGTGACACAGGGAGCTCAAACCAGTGCTCTGTGACGACCTGCAGGGGTGGGGTGGGGTGGGGTGCGAGACGGGAGGGGACATATGAATATCTGTGGCTGATTCGTGTTGATGTGTAACAGGGGTCAACACAATCCTGTACAGCAATTTCCTCTAATTAAAAATAAAAAAGAAGAATGCTCAGGGAGAAATACTTACATCAAATAAAAGACATTTTAAAATGAAGACTGCAACAAGAGATAAAGAAAGAGGGACATTACATAACAACAAAGGATCAATCCAATAAGAGGATATTGTAAATATTTTTGTATATTGTAAATATTTTTTCACTCAACATAGAAACATCTGAATACATAAATATAGCAGACATAAAGGAAGATATTGACAGTAATACAACAATATCAATAGAAAGGTATATTAATACCTCTACTTATATCAATGGATGAATCATCCTAATAGAAAATCAATAAGAATCTAGCCTCAAATACATTACACCAGATAAACTTAATAAATAATATTTCACTGCATAACAGCAGACTACACATTATTTTTAAGTGCACATGGGATATTTGCCAGGATAGATCATATGCTAAGATACAAAACACATCTCAGTGCATTTAATAAGACTGGAATCAAATTAAGCATCTTTTCTGACCATAGTGTTATGAGACTAGATCAAATACAAGAAGAACTGCAACAATACAGTCATGTGGAGGTTAAACAATATGCTACTAAAAAAAAGATGTGGGTAAAGAAATTAAAGATAGAATAAAAAAATACCTGGAGATAGATAATAATGAAAACACAATGATCCAAAATGTATGGGACTTAGCAAATGGAATTCTAAGAGGAAAGTTTATTGCAATTCAAACCCACTTCAGGAAACAAGAAAAATCTCAAAGTAATCTAACCTTACTACTAAGGGAACTAGAAGAATAAACAAAACTCAAAGTTGTAGAAGGAAAGAATTTATAAGATCAGAGCAGAAATAAATGAAATAGACAATAAAAAAATAGAAAAGATCAATGGAACTAGGAGCTATTTCCTTAAAAAATAAACAAAAATGATAAATCTTCATCTAGAACATCTAGTCTAGTCATCAAGAACAAAAAAGGACCCAAATACATAAAGTCAGAAATGAAAGAGAAGAAGTTATACCAACACCACAGAAATACAAAGGGTTATTAGAAATTACTAGGAACAATTATATGCCAAAAAAATGGACAATCTAGAGAAAATGGATAAATTCCTAGAAATGTACAATCTCCTAAGACCAAATCAGGATCAAATAAAAGATATGAACATACCAATTATAAGTAATCAAATTGAATCGGTCATCAAACGCCTCCAACAAACAGAAGTCCAGGACCAGATTCATCACAAAAGATTTTAACCAAACATATAAAGAAGAGTTAACTATCCTTCTCAAACTATTCCAAAAAACTGCAGAGGAAGGAATGCTTTTGAAATCATCCTACAAGGTCAGCATCACCACGATAACAAAACAATACAAAGATATCATCAAAAAATCACAGGCCAGTATCACTGGCAAACATAGATGCAAAAATCCTTAACAAAATATTAGCAAGCCAAATTTAGTAATGCATTAAAATGATCACACCCCATGAGTAACTGGGATTTATCCTATGGATGCAAGAACTGTTCAATATCCATAAAACAATTTCGTGCATGATATACTATATTAACACATTTAAATATGTAAATTATACGATCATCTCAATAGATTTAGAAAGAGTTTTTGACAAAATTCAATACTCATTGATGAAAACGACTAAAAATTAGGGAATATTATTTGTAGAAAGTATATATGTAGCATCCTAAAAGCTATCAGAATAAAATTACCTCAGAATAAATCATTTTGTATACCACCAAGTGTATGAGTGAACTGTACTGAGAAAAGTATAACCCCCTGATGAAAAAATTGGAAGATGCTACAAATGGAGAAGATATGTATTGCAATAAGTAGTTTGTTAAAATGGCCCAGGATCTCTACAGATTCAATGCAATCCATGGCATTTTTTCACAAAACTAGAGGCAATAGTCCTAAATCTTGTATGGAACCACAAAATATCTCAACTAGCCTAAGCAGTCTTGAGAAAGAAGAGCAGAGCTGGGGTATCAGGCTCCCTAATTTCAAACTATCCTGCACAGCTACCGTCATTACACCATACGGTGATGGCAGAAAGACACACAAATCAATGGAACAGAACAGAGAGCCTGGAAAGATTCCATACTTATATGGAAGACTCATCTTAAGCAAGAGAGAAAGAATATTCAGTGGGGAAAAGATAGTCTCTTCGATAAATAGTGTTGGAAAAACTGGACAGCTACAAGGAAAACAATCCCACTGGACTTCTTTTTCACAAAATATACAAAAATATAAACTCAAAATGGATTAAAGATTGTATAAAACACTTGAAAGCTTAAACTTAACCAAAGTTTAACTTTGGTTAAAGTTAAACACTTGACTCAGAGGGCAGACAGAATGAAAGCCACTATCACAGAAAACTAATCAAACTGATCACATGGATCACAGCCTTGCCTAACTCAATGAAACTATGAGCCATGTTGTGTAGGGCCACCCAAGATGGACAGCTTATGGTGGAGAGTTCTGACAAAATGTGGTCCTCTGGAGAAGGGACGGCTCTTCAGCATCTCGCCTCGATAACCCCATGAACAGTATGAAAAGGCAAAAAGATAGGACAATGAAAGATGAATTCCCCAGGTCAGTAGGTGCCCAATATGCTACTGGAGAACAGTGGAGAAATAGCTCCAGAAAGAATGAAGAGGCTGAGCCAAAGTGGAAACAACACCCCGCTGTGGATGTGCCTGGTGGTGAAAGTAAAGTCCGATGCTGTAAGAACAATAGTGCATAGGAACCTAGACCGTTAGGTCCATGACAAGGTAAATTGGAAGTGGTCAAACAGGAGATGAGATGACAAGAGTGAATATAAACATCTTAGGAATCAGTGAACCAAAATGGACCAGAATGGGCAAATATAATTTAGATAACAATTATATCTACGACTGTGGCAAGAATCCCTAAGAAGAAATGGAGGAGTTCTCATAGTTATCAAGAGAGTCTGAAATGCAGTACTTGGGTGCAGTCTCAAAAATGACAGAATGATCTCTGTTCGTTTCAAGGCAAACTATTCAATATCACAGTGATCCAAGTCTATGCCCTAACTACTAATGCAGAAGAGGCTGAAGATGATCAGTTCTATGAAGATGTACAAGACCTTCTAGAACTAACACCAAAAGAAAGATGTCCTTTTCATCATACAGGAATGGAATGCAAAAGTAGGAAGTCAAGAAACACCTGGAGTAACCAGAAAGTTTGGCACTGGAGTACAAAATGCAGCAGTGTAAAGACTAATAGAGTTTTTCTAGGAGAACAGACAGGTCTCAGCAAACATCCTCTTCCAACAACACAAGAGACGGCTCTACTTATGGACATCACCAGATGGTCAATACCGAAATCAGACTGATTCTATTCTTTGCAGCTGAAGATGGAGAAGCTCTATACAGTCAGCAAGAACAAGACCAGGAGCTGACTGTGGCTCAGATCATCTACTCCTTGTTGCCAAATTCAGATATAAATTGAAAAAACTAGGAAAAACCACTAGACCCTTCAGATATGACCTAAATCGATCTTTTACGATTATACAGTGAAAGTGAAAAATAGATCCAAGGATTAAATCTGACAGAGTGCTTGAAGAACTATGGATGGAGTTTCTTAACACTGTACAGGAAGTGGTGATCAAAACCATCCTCAAGAAATGCAAAAAGGCAAAATAGTTGTCTGAGGAGACCTTACAAACAGCTGAGAAAAGAAGAAAAGCAAAAGGCAAAGGAGAAAAGGAAAGATATACCCATTTAAATCCACAGTTTCAAAGGATAGCAAGGGGAGATAAGAAGGCCTTCCTCAGTGATCAATGCAAAGAACCAGAAAAAAACAATAGAATAGAAAAGACTAGAGATCTCTTCAGGAAAATTATAGATACCAGGGGAACATTTCATGTAAAGATGGGCACAATAAAACAGAAATGGTATGGACCTAACAGAAGCAGAAGATATTAAGAAGAGGTGGCAAGAATACACAGAAGAACTGTACAAAAAAGATCTTCATGACCCAGGTAATCACAATGGCGTGATCACTCACCTAGAACCAGACATCCTGGAGTGCCAAGTCAAGTGAGCCTTAGGAAGCATCATTATGAACAAAGCTAGTGGAAGTGGTGGAATTCCAGCTGAGCTATTTCAAATCCTAAAAGATGGTGCTGTGAAAGTGCTGTACTTACTATGCCAGCAAATTTAGAAAACTCAGCAGTGTTATCTAGGACTGGAAAAGATCAGTTT
This sequence comes from Okapia johnstoni, assembly GCA_024291935.2. NCBI lineage: Eukaryota > Metazoa > Chordata > Mammalia > Artiodactyla > Giraffidae > Okapia > Okapia johnstoni. The sequence continues at coordinate 6,558,256 of CM044327.1, forward strand.
TTGTTCCAATCCTGAAGAATGTTCAAACTACCAGAAAATTACTCTCATTTCACATGCTAGCAAAGTAATGCTCAAAATTCTTCAAGCTAGGCTTCAGTACGTGAACTGAGAACTTCCAGATGTTCAAACTGAATTTAGAAAGGGCAGAGAAACCAGAGATCAAATTGCCAACATCTGTTGGGTCATAGAAAAAGCAAGAGAGGTCCAGGAAAACATCTTTTCTGCTTCATTGACTACCCTAAAGCCTTTGACTGTGTGGATCACAACAAACTGTGGGAAATTTTTAAGAGATGTGAATACCAGACCACCCTACCTGCCACCTGAGAAACCTGTATGCAGGACGAGAAGCAACAGTTGGAACCAGACATGGAACAACAGACTGGTTCCAAATAGGAAAAGGAGTATGTCAGGGCTGTATTTTGTCAACCTGCTTATTTAACTTAAATGAGAGTACATCATACGAAATGCCGGGATGGATGACACACAAGTTGGAATCAAGATCGCCAGAAGAAATACCAATGATATCAGGTGTGCAGATGACAGGACCCTAATGGCAGAGAGCAAAGAGTAACTCAACAGCCTTTTGTGAAGGGGAAAAAGGTTAGTGAAAAAGCTGGCTTAAAAACTCAACATTCAAAAAACTAAGATCATGTCATCCGGTCCCATCACTTCATGGCAAATAGATGTGGAAACAATGAAAACAGTGACAGGCTTTATTTTCTTGGGCTCCAAAATCACTGCAGACGTTGACTGCAGCCATGAAATTAAAAGACACTTGGTCCGTGGAAGAAAAGCTATGACAAACCTAGACAGAGTATTAAAAAGCAGAGATACTATTTTGCTGACAGGTCCATCTAGTCAAAGCTATGGTTTTCCCAGTGTCATGTATGGATGTGAGATTTGGACCATAAAGAAGGCTGAGCACCAAAGAATTGATGTTTGGAACTGTGGTGTTGGAGAAGACTCTTGAGAATCCCTTGGACTGGAAGGAGATCAAATCTCTCAATTCTAAAAGGAAACCAATCCTGAATATTCATTGGAGGGACTGATGCTGAAGCTGAAGCTCCAATACTTTGGCCACTTGATGCAAAGAACTGACTCACTGGAAAAGACCCGGATCCTGAGAAAGACTGAAGGCAGGAGGAGAAGGCAAGGACAGAGGATGGGATGGTTGGATGACAAACCGACTCAATGCACATGAGTTTGAGCAAGCTCCAGGAGATGGCGAAGGACAGGGAAGCCTAGCGTGCTGCAGTCCATGGGGTGGCAAAGAGTTGGACATGACTGAGCAACTGAACAATAACAACAACATGTCTCCTCAGGCAGGAAACAAAAACAAAAATAAATGGGAAAATAACAGACTGAAAGGCTTTCACACAACAACAACAAAAAATATCATCAAAACAACAACAACAAAACCTCTGTGACAACCTAGAGTGGCAGGATGGGGTGGTCCATGGGAGGGAGGTTCAAGACAGAGAGGACATACGTATGCCTATGGCTGATTCATGTTGATATATGGCAGAAATCAACACGATATTGTAAAGCAATTATTCTCTAATTACAAATGAATTAGTTAAAAAAGGAAGCCTACTGAATGGGATAAGACATTCGTAAACAACATATACAATAAGAGGTTAATATTGAAAAGATAAGCAGAATGGATACCTCAACATTAAAAAAAATGATTAAAAATATGCAGAGGACCTGAACAGACGTTTCTCCAAAGGAGATACACAGATGGCTACCAGATACATGAAAAGATGCTCAAAATCAAAAATCATAAGGGAAATGCAAATCATAATCACAAATAGGTATCGCTTTATACCTGTCAGAATGGTTTCATTATGAGGACCACCAATAACAAGTATGGGCAAGGGCAGGGAGAAAAGGACACACTCATGCACTGTTGTTCTGATTTTTAATTGATGTGGTCACTACAGAAAACAGTATAAGGGCTCCTCAAGATTTTAAAAATAGAACAGCAAGATATTAAATATAATGCAACAATTTCACTTCAGCATTTACCCAAAGAAAACAAGCACTAATTTGAAAAGATATATACATACCAGTGTTCATTTTCACATTATTTGTAATAGCCAAGATACTGAGGCAACCATGATAGTTGAATGAATAAAGATGTAGCATACATATACAATGGAATATTACTCAGCTATTAAAAATGAAATCTTGCCATTTGGAACATCACTAGATCTATACAGCATATTTCTAAGTGAAAAAAAACCAGAAATGGAAAGACAAACAAAAACCACATGATCTCATTTATTTGTGGAATTTGAAAAATAAGACAAATGCAGAGAACCAATTAGTAAGTTGCCAGAAGGGAGAGAGTTGGGACATGGGTGAAATAGCTGAAGGGGATTAAGTGATCTTAACCTCTAATACATAATAAATAGTAACAGTGATGCAATAGCATAAGGAATATGGTAAATATTAAATATTAATATGTATTGCACTTATCAGTTCATTCTATGCAAATGTAAAAATCATTATATAGAACACCTGAAACTTATGGATATTTTACATAATTAATTTTAATTTCAATTAAAAATGTTTAAAACTGCAAACCTTGCTCAAATGAAGAGAAAAATATGATAAGCCATATGTAAAGTAAGAATGAGAAAGTCTAAATAGATTTCATGGTACACATCTTTTTCTCCAAAAATAAGAGTTTCTCTTGTTCCCTAGAATGGGGAGGCATTTGTGGTACCGTATGAGTGACAGAGTATAGAGGATGCTCAGGGAATAATGTTTAAGTGCTAGTTACACACATCCACACCCACAGATTATTAAATTGCTAAAACAAGAAATCAAGAGGAAAACAGAAAATTCGCAAAATATAAAAGGATATCAATAATCATCTTAGATGTAATAAAATAGTTTATGCCAATAAATGAAATATCTTATGAGAGCTGTTTTTAAGTTACTTAACAGTGTCACAGTATGTAGATGAAGACTATCTATAGAAATGTGAACACATCCAGCAATAGTAAAATTTATAAGGTCTGACATGAAATACATTACCAAACATGCAAAGAAGCAGGGAAATGCCACCCATAATGAAAAAAAAAACTCAATCAAGAGAAACAGACAAAATTGACATAGGTAGAATTGATATCTAAAAAAACATTAGAGTGTTATAACTATTTTTCATATACTCAAGATGGTAGAGGGATGACATTTTTTTACAAATACTGAAATATATACAAACACATAAAGTCAACTTTTAAAGGAATAAAAGTATAAACTATATACTTTTTAAAGGTATAAACTATAATGCCAGAGATGACATATTCACCAGATAGGATTAACAGCAGACTACGTAACAAAATTGAATGGTTTGCCTTGGAAACAAACAGAGAACATTCTGTCATTTTTGAGATTGTACCCAAGAACTGCATTTCAGACTCCTGTTGACTATGAGGGCTACTCCATTTCTTCTAAGGGATTCTTGCCCACAGTAGTAGATATAATGGTCATCTGAATTAAATTCGCCCATTCCAGTCCACTTTAGTTCACTGATTCCTAAAATGTTGACGTTCACTTTTGCCATCTCCTGTTTGATCACTTCCAATTTGCCTTGATTCATGGACCTAATATTCCAGGTTCCTATGCAATATTGCTCTTTACAGCATTGGATAGTGATAGTGAAAATTGCTCAGTCATGTCCAACTGTTTGTGACCCCATGGACTGTATAGTCCATGGGATTCTCCAGGCCAGAATACTGGAGTGGGTAGCCTGTCCCTTCTCCAGGGGATCTTCCCAACCCAGGGATCGAACCCAGGTCTCCCTCATTGCAGGTGGATCTTTTCCAGCTGAGCCACAAGGGAAGTCCAAGAATACTGGAGTGGGTAGCCTATCCCTTCTCCAGGGGATCTTCCCAACTCAGGAATCAAACCTGGGTCTCCTGAATGGCAGACAGATTCTTAACCAACTGAGCTATGAGGGAAGCCCTTACAGCATTGGACTTTACTTCAATTACCAGTCACATCCACAACTGGGTGTTGTTTTTGCTTTGGCTCCGTCTCTTCATTCCTTCTGGAGTTATCTCTCCACTGCTCTCCAGTAGCACATTGGGCACCTACCGACCTGGGGAGCTCATCTTTCAGTGTCCTATCTTTTTGCCTTTTCATACTGTTCATGGGGTTCTCAAGGCAAGAATACTGAAGTGGTTTGCTTTTCCCTCCTCCAGTGGACCACATTTTGTCAGAACTCTCCACCATGACCCTTCCATCTAGGGTGGCCCTACATGGCATGACTCATAGTTTCATTGAGTAGGACAAGTCTATGGTCTGTGTGATCAGTGAGTTTAGTTTTCTGTGATTGTGGTTTTCATCCTGTCTATCCTCTGTTGGAGAATGGTAAGAGGCTTATGGAAGCTTCCTGATGGGAGAGCCTGTGGGGAAACTGGGTCTTGTTCAGATAGGCAGGGCCATGCTCAGTAAATCTTTAATCCAATTTTCTGTTGATGGGTGGGGCTATGTTCCCTCCCTGTTGTTTTACCAGAAACCAAACTATAGTGGAAGTAATGAGAATAATGACAACCTCCTTTAAAAGGTCCCTTGCAGGCACTGCCACACTCAGTGCCCCTGACCCACCAACCCACACCTCCTCTGGAGACCCCTGAATACTCACAGGCAAGTGTTGTGTGGTCTGTCTCATGGGGTCACTGCTCCCATCTATTGCTATGGGCAAGAATCCCTTAGAAGAAATGGTGTAGCCCACAGAGTCAACAAGGAAGTCTAAATGCAGTATACGGGTGCAGTCTCAAAAATGACAGAATGATCTCTGCTTGTTTCCAAGGCAAACCAGTCAGTATTACAGTAATCCAAGTCTATGCCCCAAAAAGGAAGGCTGAAGAAGCTGAAATTGACCGGTTCCATGAAGACCATGAAAACAGCTTCTAGAACCAACACCAAAAAAAAAAAAAAAAAAAAGATGTGTTTTTCATCATATGGGACTGGAATGCAAAAGTAGGAAGTCAAAAGATACCTAGAGTAACAGGCAAATTTGGCCTTGAGTACAGAATGAAACAGGGAAAAGGCCAATAGAGTTTTGCCAAGAGAACACGCTGGTCAGAGCAAACACCCTCTTCCAACAACACAAGAGCAGACTCTATACATGTACATCACCAGATGGTCAATACCAAAATCAGATTGATTCTATTCTTTGCAGCCAAAGATGGAGAAGCTCCATACAGTCAGCAAAAACAAGACCAGGAGCTGACTGTGGCTCAGATCATGAACTCCTTATTGCCAAATTCAGAGTTAAATTGAAGAAAATGGGAAAAACCACTAGACCTTCAGGTATGACCTAAATAAAATCCATTACAAATATACAGTGGAAATAACAAATAGATTCAAGGGATTAGATCTGATAGACTGTCTGAAGAAAGATGGATGGAGGTTCATGACATTGTGCAGGAGGCAGTGATCAAGACCATCTCCAAGAAAACGAAATGCAAAAAGGCAAAATGGTTGTCTGAGGAGGCCTTACAAATAGCTGAGTAAAGAAGAGAAGGTAAAGGCAAAGGAGAAAAGGAAAAATATACCCATTTGAATGCAGAGATCCAAAGAACAGCAAGGAGAGATAAGAAAGCCTTCCTCAGTGATCAGTGGAAAGAAATAGAGGAAAATAACAGAATGGAAAGACTAGAGATCTCTTCAAGAAAATCAGAGATACCAAGGGAACATTTCATGCAAAGATGGGCTCAATAAAGGACAGAAATGGTATGAACCTAATAGAAGCAGAAGATATTAAGAAGACATGGTAAGAATACACAGAACTATAAGAAAAAGATCTTCAGGAACCACATAACCATGACAGTGTGATCACTTACCTAGAGCCTGACATCCTAGAATGTGAAGTCAAGTGACCTTAGGAAGCATCACTAGGAACAAAGCTAGTGGAGGTGATGGAATTCCAGTTGAGCTACTTCAAATCCTAAAAGATGATGCTGTGAAAGTGCTACACTCAATATGCCAGCAAATTTGGAAAATTCAGCAGTGGCCACAGGACTGGAAAAGCTTAGCTTTCATTCCAATCCCAAAGAAAAGCAATGCCAAAGAACGTTCAAACTACCACACAACTGCACTCTCTCACAGGCTACCAAAGTAATGCACAAAGTTCTCCAAGCCAGGCTTCAACAGTACGTGAATCAAGAACTTGCAGATATTCAAGCTGGATTTAGAAAAGGCAGAGGAATCAGAGATCAAATTGCCAATATCCATTGGATCACTGAAAAAGCAAGAGAGTTCCAGAATAACATCTACTTCCGCTTTATTGATTACGCCAAAGCATTTGATTCTGTAGATCAATAAGAAACTTGAAAAATTCTTCAAGAGATGAGAATACCAGACCGCCTTACCTGCTTCCTGAGAAATAGGTATGCAGGTCAAGAAGCAACAGTTAGAACCAGACATGGAACAACGGAGTGGTTCCAAATTGGGAAAGGAGTATGTCAAGACTGTATATTGTCACCCTGCTTATTAAACTTATATGCAGAGTACATCATGAAAAATGCTGGTCTGGATGAAGCACAAGCTGGAATCAAGATTGCCAAGAGAAATATCAATAATCTCAGATATGCAGATGATACCACCCTTACGGTAGAAAGTGAAGAGGAACTAAAGAGCCCCTTAATGAAAGTGAAAGAGAAGAGTGAAAAAGCTGGCTTAAAACTCAACATTCAAAAAACGAAGATAATGACATCCAGTCCCATCACTTCATGGCAAATAGAAGAGGAAACAAAGGAAACAGTGAGAGACTTTATTTTCTTAGGCACCAAAATCACTGCAGATGTTGATGGCAGCCAGGAAATTAAAAGAATCTTGCTCCTTGGAAGAAAACCTATGACCAATTTAGCATATTAAAAAGCAGACATTACCTTGCCAACAAAGGTCCATCTAGTCAAAGCTATGGTTTTCCCAGTAGGCAGTAGGTTTTCATGTATGGATGTGAGAGTTGGATTATAAAGAAAGCTGAACGCCGAAGAATTGATGCTTTTGAACTGTAGTGTTGGAGAAGACTCTTGAGAATCCCTTGGACTGCAAGAAGATCCAACCTGTCTATCATAAAGGAAATAAGTCCTAAGTATTCATTGGAAGGACTGATGCTGAAGTGGAAAGTCCAATACTTTGGCCACCTGATGTGAAGAACCACCTTGTTGGAAAAGACCCTGATGCTGGGAAAGATTGAAGGCAGGAGGAGAAGGGGACAACAGAGGATGAGATGGCTGGATGGCATCACCGACTTGATGGACATGAGTTTGAGTAAGGTCTGGGAGTTGGTGATGGACAGGGAAGCCTGGCGTGTGCAGTCCATGGGGTCACAAAGTGTCGGACATGACTGAGGAGATTAACTGAACATAACAAAATGCTTGTGAACCTGATAATGTCTTAACAGAATCTGTCAAAAGAGATGGTAGAGGAGGAGAACCAAGAATCAATAAACTCTTAGACAGCTTTCAATAGGCTGATGTTCTTACATAGAAGGGAGGGCTGTAAGAAATAATTGTCAACATTTTCCCCTAATTTGATTAAAAGTATAAATCCCTAGATCCTAGAAGAAAGTCCAGTGAATTTTGAAAACAAAGAACTAAGTGGAAATACTTAAGACTGCCTGGTAAAGATATTTTCAAGCTATATTATTGCCAAGATTATTTAATGGTAAAAGTTTGTATATATTCAATATTATATACATATTCTCAACAAATGGATACGCATGACAAAAAATGAATTTCAGATGTTACCTTACATCATAAAGAATAGTTACCTCAAAGTGACTCCAATCCCTAAATAAATGTAAGTACAAAAACTACAAAATTTCTAGAAAATAGAATTTAGTGAACTTATATCAGGCAAAGATTTCTTAAAAATGACACATAAATTATTAAGTGTAAAAGAAAAATATTAATAAAACAATCAAAAGTCAACACTTAATTTTCCAAAGGCACTTAAAAACTTGAAAGGCTCAAATAAATTATTCGGAAAACATACAACTCAGTAAGAACATGCATTAGGAACTATTTACAGATTGCCTTTGAACAATGTGAGGATTAAGGGTGCCTGCCCTGAAAATTTTTGTGTAACTTAACATTGGTCCTCCAGATCCACAATTTCTTTCTGTTCACAATTTTACCCAACTGAGGATTGTGGTACCACTGTATTTACTATTGAAAAAAAATCATGTCTAAGTCGACCCCTGCATTTCAAACCTGTGTTTTTTAAGGATTAACTGTATATGTTTATACATACACACATATATATCAATAATAAAGACAAATACCTCAATTAAAAATGGGAAACATTTGGATAATTCTAAAAAGACATCTGTAGGCAAAGAAGCATCTTAAATACTACTCGATAGCATTTGATTCTGAGAAGGCAAATCACAACTCCATATACATTATAATATATATAATGTACCACACACATTACAATAGCACAAATTAAAAAGATAAATTGTACCAAGTTTTGGACAGGATGGGAAACAACTGAAACTCATATACTGTTGTTAGGAGGGTAAAATGATACAACCATTTGCAAAAAAATTTTAGCAGTTTCTTAAAATATTAAAGGTAGACCTACCTTATGAGTCAGCCATTCCAAGAAAAATGAAAGCCTGTATAAACATAAAACTTCTACAGAAATGTTCAAAGCAACTTTATTAAAATAGTCTAAATGTCTATCAATAGGTATGTGGTTAAACAGATTGTGATGTACCCATACAATAGAATAATGCCAAAGTATTATATTTCCAAAGTAATATTGAAAGCCAATGCCAAAGAATGCTCAAACTACCACACAATTGCACTCATCTCACATGCTAGTAAAGTAATGCTTAAAATTCTCCAAGCCAGGCTTCAGCAATACGTGAACTTCCAGATGTTCAAGCTGGTTTTAGAAAAGGCAGAGTAACCAGAGATCAAATTGCCAACATCCGGTGGATCATTGGAAAAGCAAGAGAGATCCATAAAAACATCTATTTCTGCTTTATTGACTATGCCAAAGCCTTTGACTGTGTGGATCACAATAAACTGATCACGATAAAATTCCTAAAGAGATGGCAATACCAGACCACCTGACCGGCCTCTTGAGAAACCTGTATGCAGGTCAGGAAGCAACAGTTAGAAGTGGACACAGAACAGCAGACTGGTTCTAAATAGGAAAAGGAGAACGTCAAGGCTGTATATTGTCACCCTGCTTATTTAACTTATATGCAGAGTATATCATGAGAAATGCTGGGCTGGAAGAAGCACAATCTGGAATCAAGATTGCCAAGAGAAATATCAGTAACTGCTGATATGCAGATGACACCAATTTTATGGCAGAAAATGAAGAAAAACTAAAGTGCCTCTTGATGAAATTGAAAAAGGAGAGTGAAAAAGTTGGCTTAGAGCTCAACATCCAGAAAATTAAGATCATGGCATCTGGTCCCATCACTCCATGGCAGATGGATGGGCAAACAGTGGAAACAGTGACAAACTATCTTGGGGGGCTCCAAAATCACTGCAGATGGTGACTGCAGCCATGAAATTAAAAGACACTCCTTGGAAGGAAAGTTATGACCAACCTAGACAATATATTAAAAAGCAGAGACATCCGGCCTCTTGAGAAACCTGTATGCAGGTCAGGAAGCAACAGTTAGAAGTGGACACAGAACAACAGACTGGTTCTAAATAGGAAAAGGAGAACGTCAAGGCTGTATATTGTCACCCTGCTTATTTAACTTATATGCAGAGTATATCATGAGAAATGCTGGGCTGGAAGAAGCACAATCTGGAATCAAGATTGCCAAGAGAAATATCAGTAACTGCTGATATGCAGATGACACCAATTTTATGGCAGAAAATGAAGAAAAACTAAAGTGCCTCTTGATGAAATTGAAAAAGGAGAGTGAAAAAGTTGGCTTAGAGCTCAACATCCAGAAAATTAAGATCATGGCATCTGGTCCCATCACTCCATGGCAGATGGATGGGCAAACAGTGGAAACAGTGACAAACTATCTTGGGGGGCTCCAAAATCACTGCAGATGGTGACTGCAGCCATGAAATTAAAAGACACTCCTTGGAAGGAAAGTTATGACCAACCTAGACAATATATTAAAAAGCAGAGACATTACTTTGCCAACAAAGATAAGTCTAGTCAAGGCTACGGTTTTTCCAGTGGTCATGTAAGGATGTGAGAGTTGGAATATAAAGAAAGCTGAGTGCTGAAGAATTGATGCTTTTGAACTGTGGTGTTGGAGAAGACTCTTGAGAGTCCCTTGGACTGCAAGGAGATCCAATCAATCCATCCTAAAAGAGATCAATCCTGGGTGTTCATTGGAAGGACTGATGTTGAAGCTGAAACTCCAATACTTTGGCCACCTCATGCGAAGTGTTGACTCATTGGAAAAGACCCTAATGCTGGGTAGGATTGGGGGTGGGAGGAGAAGGGGACGACAGAGGATGAGATGGTTGGATGGCATCACCGACTCGATGGACATGGGTTTGGGTAGACTCCAGGAGTTGGTGATGGACAGGGAGGCCTGGCGTGCTGCAACTCATGGGGTCGCAAAGAGTCGGACACGACTGAGCGACTGAACTGAACTGATAGGGTCTGAGATAATACAATCAAATATTTACATGAATGATTCCAGTTCTAATAAATTCTAGAATAAGCAGGACGAAGTTTCAGTGATGGAAAGCTTATCAAGATTGATTGTAAAGGAGATTTTAAAGAACTTTTTAAGGAATGGAAATTTTATCAGTGATTACACTCATCTGTCAAAATTCATCAAGTTTGACACCTCACACTGGCACTTTTTATTGAGTGTAAATATATTTGATTTAAACAACATTGAAATATCAGGTTTCTATTATAAGAAGCTGAATCATAAGATATAGACATAACATTTTATAAGATACTACAATATAAATTCCAACAAATATTTAATAATTTTTGTGAAGCTGAAATTCACGGTAAGATCTACAATTAAAGTCATGATTTACTCTTTCAGAATTTGAAAAATGGTGTACTTAAAAAGGAAAGCACTGGGTCTATGTAGGAATTGCTAAAAATCCAGCTGTATTCAATTCACATAAATAACAAATTTATTGGATTTAATATTCTTCTAAAAGGGTGAAATTCAGTGAAGCCATTATAAAATTTTTAAGTATGTAACTATTTTGGTAGAATGTATCATTTTACCATTTGAGCCCAGTTTGTTCTGCATAAGAGTACAACCCCTGATTATTGTTAGAACGTGCCACATTTCTGTGAAGAGCCTTTTCAGTTGAAACGCAGTGTATATAGTATGTGTGTATGTGTATGTGGTAGTTGTATGTAGTGTATACATGGTAGTTTTAATAAAATTAGAACTCAGAGCATTTTTCTTATATCTTAGTATCTTGTACTCACATTTCATGGTCCTCTCCAGGCGATGTCCCGAGGAGTTAGCCGGGGTCATCCTGCCCGGGGCTCTGTCTTCAAGGCTGTAGTTCTTTTTGCTGCGGACATTATTCCAACAGCCTTCAGGTACTCCTCTCCCTCCTTTCATTTAGTTTCTAGATCTGTACTAAAAGATTCAGGCTGCCAATTACAAAATTCTAAAAAGATTTTTATTTTCCTACTCTATATTTTAAAATCGTGTTTCTTTTTCTCATAAGACATAACTATATGCATTAAATTTTAAGTGTATTTTTATTATTCAAAAGACTGTGCCATGAAAACACACTTTGCCTGATTTTTGTCACTGGTTTATATTTAGTGCCTATATACAACAGGTCCTCATGAAATATTATGTAGATCAATACCAGCTTGAGCACATAAATAAATGGGTGTCTCCGAGTTCTGATCAACCACAGTGATCAGTTTCTGTTTTGCAACCTTGGTTGTACCCGGCCCCGCAAAAGTGAGAAACTGGGATTTCTCAGCTTGGAACTGCAAAGAAAAAATAAAATCTGAGCCCTTTTGAAAATAAGCTATACATATTGTATGCTAAACCATAGCTTCCTATCTACTTTCAAGAAGACTAAAGGACTCAGAAATTAAAACAAACTTTTTTTTTCAATTCTACTGTCTGAACACATTGACTGTCTCTATTAATCTATCCTGGTGTAGCACCTGGTCAATAAAACTTATTCTCATCCTCCCTCCTCCACTGATCACTTTCCTCCTGTACCTCCTTGCCAACTGATTTGTAATTATGTTCAACATCACCAAATGTAGGTACTGAAAACCAACATAAATGGTTTTTTTTTCTGTTCCAACTAGAATCTAACTTAAAGCTAAATTCAAGTCAGGAAGATGTGGGCTATTTAGCTTTTCTAGTCAACCTCCTCACAAGCCCAAATCATGTGTTCACATTTGGCCCTGGTGGAAAGGGACTGAGCACAGAAAGGCCTCTGCGCGGCTTTTGTTCCGTGACACGGGCTTGACTCTCCTCCTGCGTATACAGCAGGAGAAATGACTCCTCTATGGTTTTCTGCAGCTCACCAACTTAGCCTGTCAGAAAATGGTTGGCTCTCATTTGCTTCCTCCAGTACTGTCAGACAACCTGGTAATGCTTTTTTTTTTTTTTAAATAAGGAAAAATAAGCTGGAATAAGAGTGAACTAGATTTGGATTCATTCAAGTCATAGATTTTTTGTTGTATTGGACCTTGGGGAAGCATTCCATTTAAGGCTCATTCACACAGAGTGTTATAAGGATTAAAGTTGAGAAATCTTTGAAAACGTACTTGGTGGATGAAGCGGACACTGGAGTCCAACAGAAAGAGCAGCTCTTCCAGAGATGAATGGAGTTCCACAGTGAAGGTCAGCATCAAGATCTCTGTGGACTGGGTTCCTGCCAGCAAGACTAGGTTGTTCTCACCTCTCAGCCAACAAGATAATTCTGTAAATAATCATTTATATTAATAACATCAGTGGAGTAAAATGGCTGATCTATCATATTTATCTAGTCAATCATTTTTTTCTCCAACTGTTTCACCTATTCTTATATTTTACAAATGTATCTTTAAGAACGTCTATATTCCTTTTCAGGAATATGTGAATACTGTAACAAATCCTCAGTGAGTTTTGGTGAGTAAAATATAAGCACAAATATGTAATGCCATTCACAGTATATTTTTTCTAAGAAGAAATCTCTGGTTTGCTCTCAAAGTGAGCAATAAGAACTTTAATTTATGTTAATATTCATAAAAAGGAATGTCATTCTTGCTTGAGGTTTTCCCCATGTTTAGTGGACCATAGCACGGGAAGTATCTTGAAAATTTTATTCATAAAGAACATGTCAGTTCAGCCTGAAAATAAAAATTTAACAACTGCTATACAGATTTCAATGTATTTTTTGCTCATTGGCTCAAGATTTGAAGACTATTTTGGAAATAACATTTCCATTGAAATTTTAATGTAGTTGTAACTTTTATAGAGATTATTTTTCTCTAATCTTCATTTTAGGAGTTGTCACCATAAAACAACTATTAATTTTATTAATATTCATACAACTTTATATTTAGAGTAAAAGAAGTTGATAATACCACTGCATATATTTGTAAAAGATAATACAAGACAATTCCCCCAGAAGACAACAGCTGTCTGCTTATTCTTTTCCATAAATAATGGAAAAAAATTTGTTCAGAAATGATTTCAACAGATGTCAACCTTTGAATAATTGCTATAACAAAGGAAACTTCCCTCATAGTTTTCCAGATTTTGTGTGATTTATAGTCATCTGTAGTAAATAGTGTTTTTAATTTTTTTGGTACAATGACCAAATCATATAATAAAACTTAAATGAATGGAATCAAACAAAAACAAATTTTCTGTGATAATAAGACAAACACTTTTGCATTCCATTTTTGCTATTTTTTCTTTTTTGCTTTATTCCCTCCATTTCTTTTCCTACTTTTACCACTCAAATGCAGAAGTCTAAACTTACCACAAGCGAGCCTGCTCTTGTATTTCAAAATGATACAGAACATCAGGTGTTTCATTTGACATGGTATTAAGTTAGTTTTATCACAAACTGAATTCAATTGAAAGTTAAAGGGATTAACATAGGAGCTTAAAGTTGAAAGTAAGCATGTGAATAATGTTGAAAATGGATGTGTTACTTTTACTATAGATTCTATATTTAATCATTAAATTAGTCACACGTGTAACAGTATTGTGATATAAAATAGAACAATGAGTTGTATGGTCTCTTTTAAAGGTCATTATGGTAGATGACAAAGTTTCATAATATAATTAGTAACTTGAAATGTAGTTCTTGGTATTTTACCTTTTTCTTTACCTGTGAGGTGTCTAAAACCTCAGCTATATTGCTTCTTTAGCAACAAGAGTCTATTTTTCAACTATTTTTTTTTAAATGATCAGAACAACAACAAAAATGCCTTACATAGGTTCTGTAGAATGAGAAAAATAAATTCTAATTAACAGATAGGTATGGTCATATACAAATAAATAAAACTACAAATATTATTATATAAACATACTATTCCACCATTCCTTTGAAATGCATCTTTAATGAAGTGTAGTCATGTTTTCTACACCTTGTTTCATTGATTTATTAGCATAAGCCTGCAAAAAGAGCATACCATTTACTTCCTGAGATAATTTTGTTTGTATTTTGATGTTGATCCATCATTATTTTTAGTATGCATATTACCTAAGCCTTTTAAAATGTACTGAGACTTGTAATACTCTGTAAAGGTTTACATAATAAGAAAATCATACTTCGAAGTATTGTTTTTAAAACATTTTTGTACGTTTATGAGCCTGTTTCCATGTACAGGGTAATACATAAACCCCTTTTAATAATTCCTCATAGATACTAGTACTTGAAGAGTCTCAAATCCTTTTGCCAACACTAGAAGCTGATAACGTTCAAGGACACACTGGAAAGAAGCTGAGCTGAAAAAGGCTCTGCACCCAGTGCCTGAAATTCCCACACTATGCTGCCCCTCCTGCTGCTCAGGGAGCAAGCTGATGTGTTCATGCTAATGCTTGACTCATATTTAAAGCTAAAATTCAAGATGCTCTGATATCAGAAAACAGAACCAAGGTTACTTACTATCATCATTAGCTAACGTTGTTCTCTTTGAGAAGATGATGTAAAAATAAGAGAAAGAAAACAGTATAAAATTGAAAAGAAAAATATCAGTTGCAAAGTAATTGCTCATTTTACAATTTTATAGATAGAACTACAGTAAGCTAATCAACACTCCAGAAGAGTTAAATGCACAGTAGTATCATAATAAGAATTATTAGGCAATAAATATATGTGGAAACAACCTATGTCTCAATAACAGCAAGCTTATTGTTGAAGCTTAAAGAGCTAGACATCATCATAAGCTCCTCATTTCCTTCCCTCTCAATCTTCTCTATTTCTATATCATTTCTAATCAAAATAATACACACTGCATTGGTAAACACTAAAGCTGGATAAAGAAACCATGTATTATGAATATGTCACTTCTTCCTAAGCAAATATGATTCCCCATGAAAATGCTAATAGCTTCAGCAACTATCTAAACTTCCAACTGAATAGAAAAAATGAAATGAAAATTACACAGAGATATTATAAAATTTAGTAATATTGAGAAGGCTCTCCTAATGGATATTAAAACATATTATTGGGCTACAATGTTTAATGTATTATATTAATGGTAAACACATAGCTCAATAGAATAAAGACCAGAAATAGAAAAATGTTTTATCATATGATACAAGTAGCATTCAAAGTAAGTGGATAATCAATAGATTATTAATTGACACTAGGGTTGATGGATAGCCATCTAAACAAAATCCAGTTCCTTCCCTCCCTCACTCTTTTTAACAATTTAACTTCAATTAATCACCAATAACAGATTTCAATCATAAAGATCAACACAGATTGTTGAAAGAAATCAAGGGATATTAACTATAATTTTGAAATCAGCATATAAAAATATAATATTGAAGTGATATTTGTTACTTTTTAAATGAAAAATGCTGACGTAAAAAACTTAAAGCATAAAAATTCAAACTGAGAAAATATTTGAAACCTATATGCATGAATAGGGCCTATTTCCTTAATATCAGTTGATATGGATACAAGACAAATAGGGATTTAGCTGGTCATTATGAAAAAATAAACAAATACTGAAATACAATTACAATATAAAACTTACAAAAATATTTTCACTGTAAATAATTTTTAAATTAAAGTCAGGGTATATACATTTTATGGAGAAGGCAATGGCAACCCACTCCAGTATTCTTGCCTGGAGAATCCCAGGGACAGAGGAGCCTGGTGGGCTGCCATTTGTGGGGTTGCTCAGAGTCAGACACGACTGACGTGACTTAGCAGCAGCAGCATATACATTTTAAAAACAAAGTAGGAAAGATAACTGTGATAATAACGTGTTGCTCAGAGTATGGGGCAAGAAAGACCCCCCATACAATTTTGGTCCAGGTAATTAGTTAATAAATATCAGAATTATAGGTACATAGATACATATTTACTGGGGTATGTATATATAATCCTATTCATTGGGGTTAGTTTGTAATAACAAAATATTTTGATACAAACCAATTTACTGTCCATCAACAAAAATACTAATTAAGTATAATATGCCCTTGCATTGATGTACTATGAAACCAAAAAAAAAAAAAACCGCCAAAACTGACAAAAACAATATATCACAATAGAAGGAACCTATCTCAACATAATAAAGGTCATACATAACATACTCACAGCAAACATTATTCTCAGTGGAGAAAAACTGAAAACATTTCCTCTAAGATCAGGAAGAAGACAAAGCTGCTCATTATCACCACTGTTATTCAACATAGTTTTGGAAGTCCTCACCACAGCAATGAGAGAGGAAAAAGAAATAAAAGGAATCTAGATTGGAAAAGAAGAAATAAAACTGTATTTGCAGATGACATGATACTACATAGTATAACATACATGATATACATACATAGATAACATGATATTATACATAGAAAACCCTAAAGATTCTGCCAGAAAATTACTAGAATTCATCAATGAGTATATTAAAGTTACAGGATATAAAATTAATAAACAGAAATCTCTTGAATTCCTATATGCTAACAATGAAAAATCAGAAAGAGAGGTTAAGGCAGCAATCCCATTCACACTGCAACAAAATGAATGAAATACCTAAGAATAAACCTACCCAAAGAATCAAAAGACCTGTATGTAAAAAATTTTAAGACACTGATGAAAGAAATCAGAAATGCCACAAAACAGATGGAGAGATACACCATGTTTTTGGATTGGAAGAATCAATACTGTGAAAATGACTAAACTACCCAAAATAATCGACAGATTCAATGCAATCCCTATCGAACTATCAATTATATTTTTCACAGAACTCAAACAAAAACATTTCACAATCTCTATGGAAACACAAAAGACTCTGAATAGCCAAAGCAATCTTAAAGAAAAACAGAACTGGAGGAATCAGCCTTCCTGACTTCAAAGCTACAGTCATGAAGACAGTATGGTACTGGCACAAAAACAGAAATACAAAGGAGTGGAACAAGATAAAAAGCCAAGAAATAAACTTACACACCTATGGGCACCTTATCTTTGACAAACGAGGCAAGAATATACAATGGAGAAAAGGTAGCCCCTTCAATAAGTAATGCAGGAAAAACTGGACAGCCACATGCAAAAGAGTGAAACTAGAACACTTTCTAACAGCACACACAGAAATAAATTCAAAATGGATTAAAGATGTAAAGGTAAGGTTAGAAACTATAAAGCTCTTAGATGAAAACATAGGCAGTATGCTCCATGACATAAGTCACAGCAAGATCCTCTGTGACCCACCTCTGATGCTGCTGCTGCTGCTAAGTCACTTCAGTCATGTCCGACTCTGTGTGACCCCATAGACGGCAGCCCACCAGGCTCCCCCATCCCTGGGATTCTCCAGGCAAGAGTAGTGGAGTGGGTTGCCATTTCCTTCTCCAATGCATGAAAGTGAAAAGTGAAAGCGAAGTCACTCAGCCATGTCCAACTCTTAGCGACCCCATGGACTGCAGCCCACCAGGCTCCTCCATCCATGGGATTTTCCAGGCTAGAGTACTGGAGTGGGGTGCCATTGCCTTCTCTGGTGACCCACCTCTAGAGTAATGGAAATAAAAATAAACAAATGGGATCTAATTAAACTTAAAATCTTTTGTGCAGCAAAGGAAACAAACAAGATCAAAAGACAATCCTCAGAATGGGAGAAAATAATTGCAAATGAAACAGCTGACTAAAGGATTAATCTCCAGAATATATAAGCATCTCATATAGCTCAATATTAGGAAAACAAACAACCCAATCAAAAAATGGGTAGAAGACCTAAACAGACATTTCTGCAATGAAGACATACAGATGGCCAATGAACACATGAAAAGATGCTCAACATCAGTAATAATTAATGAAATGAAAAATCAAGACTACAATGAGGTATCACCTCACACCAGTAAGGATGGCCATCATCAAAAAATCTACCAACATTAAATGCTGGAGAGGATGTGGAGAAAAAAGAACACTCCTACACTGTTCATGGGAATGTTAACTGCTTCAACCATTGTGGAGACTCCTTAAAAAAACTAGGAATAAATCTACCATATGACCCAGCAACTCTACCATTGGGCATATACTCTGAAAAAAACATAATCAAAAAAGACACATGTATCCCAGTGTTCATCACAGCACTGTTTACAACAGTCAGGACACGAATGCAACCTAGATGTCCATTGACTGATGAATGGATAAAGAAGATATGGTACATATATACAATGTAATATTACTCAGCCATAAAAACGAATGAATTTCAGTCAGTTTTAGTGAACCTAGAGCCTGCTATACATAGTGAAGGAAGTCAGAAAAAGAAATAAAGTATATTAACACACACACACATATAAAATCCAGAAAAATGATACTGATGAATCTATCTGAAGGGGAGGAAAGGAGACAGAGATGTAGAGAATGGATTTGTGGACACAATGTGGGAGGGAGAGTGTGGGACAAATGGAAAAAATAGCACCAACACGTATACATTATTGGGTATAAGGTGGATGGATGGTGAGAAGTTGCCGCATAGCACAGGGAGCCCGTCTGGTGCTCTGATGACCTGGAGGGACAGGACCCAGGGAAAAGAGGGAGGCTGGAGAGGGAGGGGATATTTGTGTAATTATAAATGGTTTGCATTATCGTATGGCAGGAACCAACACAACATTGCAAAAAAAATTTAATTAAAAAAAAAATGTATCACAGCCATCACTGATGTGAACTCACCCCAGAGTAAAATGCTATGTGGAAAGAGCTTGCAGAACAATGTCTATGGTGTGTAGCATCTAGGATGGAAAGGGAGGAAAAAGATGGATGACAATTACCAGATGAATACATAAGGCACACTTGATGATTGCTACTTCTATGGTGTCATCTGTGGAAATCCAGGTCCCAGAGGACAAAAGGTCACTGGAAGATTAACTTTTATTTCAGCTTTACACCTGCACACACACACACACACACACACACACACACACACATACATGTATACACACACAGATATATATATATATGTATGACTTCACTGTTTGAATTTTATTTTACCTTCACAGATATTATCTATTCAATAAATTCCCAATAATTTTATAACATGTGAACTTGGTTAATCTATTTGAAACTAAAACTTAGTTTAGATCTAAAGTGTTGCTACATTCTATTTGAATTTTAAAAGAATTCTTTTGAAAATATACCAAATCAAAACATGTATTAGTAACATAAAATATTACATGTAAAATGTTTTTGAGTGGTTTCTGTAAGTTTCATGAAATCAAAGTACTGCACAGTAAGAATGTGCTCTGGGCTCAAAAATAAATGAAAAACAGTTATAACAACTTGAAGATTCTTTGAACGACTGATGTACACTGCCATGCTTGAGATGTTTAGAAAGGAAGACAGGAAGTTTCTATTCTCCTTAATAAATAATTCCTGGCCATTTTATCATCTCGTAAATGACTTCTGACTTTGAAGAATATCATTTACTTAAACAGCAAGACAGACCATAGAGATAGAACCAAATTTCTTTTTGAAGTATGACATTCAAAGTTACAGTTTCCTTTTGATCCAGATCTATATTAGGTTATCTTTTTCTTTTCAAACTCCTGACATTTTGCTAATGAGTTGAAGCCAAGGCTCACAGCTGATGACATTACATTAATATGATCCTTCACTTGGCGAAGCTTTGGAACAAGGACTTCTGGAGTAGAACTTAGTTTTCTTCCTTTCTATCCTCAAAAGACCACTTTCAGTGTCTACTCTGGGATATATGAGATATGTTATTTCACTACAAGATAACATATTGTTAATGGTAATGTATTTCAAGTGTTTACGTGCAGTCAACGTGGAAATTGAATTTCATCTGAAAGCAGAAACAAGTTACCGCTTCTAAATGAAGAGTTTATGAATATGTAAATGTGAGTCTAAATCATAGTATAGCGATCTTTTCTGAGATATTTAATTACCTGAAAGAAGCATGAGACATTGTCATTTTTAAAGAAAAATGACAATCTATAATAAAAAGACTGAATGCTGAGGATGTATTTGAATAATTGTATTATTAAGCAAAGTGAAATAGGATATGGAAATAATGAAGAACTCCAGAGAAATAAATTACATCTAGCTCAGACTCTCTAATTACCTGTATGACTAACTTCTGTATTCTCTAGATTAGCTATTAACTGGTTATAATACATGCCTTACCTCCTAATATTTTTTATAAGAAAAAAATGGAAAATATATATGGACGTCAGTTTTTAGAGTTTAAAAAAAACACCCCTTGAATATATCATTTTAATAATTCTAGAAGCATTTTTTTATTATTTGATAGCCATGATGACATTGGTAAGAACAATCAAGTAATTAAAACAGAATCTCACCATTATTCACTTAATAACCTACACGGGACTAAGTAATTTACCCTTTTGGCAAAGAAGAATGCTTGGTTTCAGCATCTTTTCCCATTGGAAAAGGGAAAAATATAATCACTAAAAAGTGAAAGAGTGGGAGAAGTACTGATCAATGTTTCAGCATCCAGTTTTTCATTGAACATTAAAAGTACTCTCAAGTTTCTAGGTTTGTTGGAGGAAAAAGGTTTTTGTTAGACGGAGGAAGCTAACTGTTTCTGGAAGAGGCAGGTCGGCATCGCCCTTCCCAGCTCTTCTCGGCTGTTTTGGGAATCGCTTCCCTTGGATTCTGCGCACTGGGAGAAGCAACAGCTGGTCCTCCTCCCCCTGATGGAGCCTGCCGCCATTTCCTTTCCCACCCCAGCTGATGAGGGTGTCTATTATTTATGATCATGAGATTACACTCATCTCTCAGCCTTTGGGCAGGTATACAAAAACAAATCAGCCCATCAATCTTTTCCTCCCGAGTTTCCAGTCTACGGATTCACACCTGTCCCTGTCCCATATTTATTAGACAGAAGCCTGCATCCACAGATGTGCCTTCACTGGGAAGAAAAGGAAAAGCAAAATTTAGAAGCATGAAAACCTACAGATAATTCTATCATCTTGCTCATATTATCGAAAAAAAGAAAGATCATTAGCTCTTGATCATCTACAGTTTGCAAGTCATCATCAGCAGTGTTGCATCTATACTGAATGTCGTTTAGATGCAAATACATCAGCACATACAAATATCAAGGACAAAAGGTATATGTTCAAATTCATAAAAATATACTGAGAAAGAAAATACTTTAGATGCAATAAAGAAATAAACAGTCCTTTGTGAAACGTTAAGTAGCCCTGACAGATATTTAGTATCTGGGACAGGGTTTTCTCCAAATCAAAGTCATTAAAGTGTTTTAGGAAAATGAACCTGTGTCACTATTTAAAGAACTCCACAGTTTTCAAAATAGTATTTGTCTTATCTGAGTGTTACAAAGGCTAGACTGTTTCTACAGTCCTACAGCCACGTATAAAATCACCCTGATGCTGGTGAGTTTTTAGATACTGATCACAATAAAACTGCAGTTTGAATTGAATTAACTGAATTTTTTGGCTTCCTATAAGAAATATAACTTGACGGACACTATGCTTATCTTTAATATAAGAAATACAAGACCAAGTATAGTAACTTTTGAAATGTAATAACATGAATCAAATTTGAGGCAAGGGATTTCTTTGAGGGTTCTATTAACAAAACCACTGTAAGTAAATAAAGAGTAAAAATGGTGAAGGTTAAGCCCTGTGAAGAGGCTGTCATTTCTGTAATAAGACAGATGTTTAAACACATGCCCTCTGGCATGGCCTTCACAGGAATCTCTAACTGCAACTGCACCTTAAAGTGTACTCAGGAGATAAGGAACTCTGGAAAAAACTCTGAAAAAGGAAAAAAATTACTTTCCATATGTTTAATTCTAATTATGTGAAAATATAAAATTAATTTTGGTAATATTCTGTACATGTTATCTACTTATAATTTTCCTGCTTTCAGCGAGCCTATACATAACTTCACCAAGGTTCAAATGACATAAAGGCAAAAGCTGAATATTAATCATAAATAAAGTTTAAACTATCTTTCAAGATATTTACTTTTGAATTATCTTTAGACTCTCCTTATCTGCTTTACAAGGATTTTAAAGTCTAAAATTTGCTTCAAGTGTCCATTTCTCTATCTCTATTTGTGTCTACAGCTACATCTACAGCAACATCCAGAGCTATATTCTCATCTATATTCCTTACATTATTCCTATATTTACTCATATCAATGTAGCTATTTCAAGGGTCTCAGATTAACAAATCATTACTAGTTTTATCTTCCTTGAAAGAGTTAAGTTTGTTAAAAATAAGCCTGTATTATGTGAATTCTATCAACCATTTAGAGAAGGGTTAACACCTATACTTCTGAAACTCTTCCAAAAAATTTCAGAGGAACACTCTCACGCTAATTCTATGAGGCTACCATTAATTACCCTGAAACAAAAACCAGAAAAAGATCACAAAATTACTGGCCAATATCACTGACAAACATAAACACAAATATTCTCAACAAAATACTAGCAAACGAAGACCAATAACACATTAAAGGAATCATACACCAGGATCACATGGGCTTTACCTTAGTGATGCAACGGTTTTCAACATATGCAAATTGACTGGTGTGATACACCAAATCAACAAATTGATGAATAAAAACCATATGATCATCTCAATAAATGCAGAATAAGCCTTTAACAAAATTCAACACCCACTTAATGATAAAGTGGGCATAGAGGGAACCTGTATCAACATAATAAAGACCAAACTTCGCAAACCCACAGCAAAAATCATTCTTAATGGTGAAAAACTCAAAGCACTTCCTCTAAGATCAGGAAAAAGATAAGGGCATCCACTCTTTCACTTTTATTCAATGTAGTTTTGGAAGTTCTAGCCACAGCAGTCAGAGAAGAAAATTACATAAAGGAATCCAAATTGGGCAAGAAGAACTAAAACTGTCTTCCAATGGCATCTTTCACAGAATTAAAACAAACAAACAAACAAACCCACAATTTGTACAAAAACATTAAAGACTCTGAACATCAAAAGCAATCTTGAGAAAGAAAAAATTGCCAGGGACTGAGAGTGAGGGCAGGAGGAGAAGGGGACGACAGAGGATGAGATGGTTGGATGGCATCACCAACTCAATGGACATGAGTTTGGGTAGACTCCGGGAGCTGGTGATGGCCAGGGAGGCCTGGCGTGCTGCAGTCCATGGGCTCGCAAAGATTCGGACATGACTGAGCGACTGAACTGAACTGAACTGATACAATAAGTGGTTCTGTGAAAACTGGACAGCTACATGTAAAAGAATGAATTAAGATATACCCTTATAGCATACACAAAAATAAACTCCAAATGGATTAAAGACCTAAATGTAAGGCCAAGAACTAAAAACTTATAGGAAAACATCGGCAAAATGCTCTTTGACATAAATTGCAGCAAGATGTTTTTTAACCCATCTCCTAGAGTAATGAAAATAAAAACAAAAATAAACAAGTGAGACCTAATTGAATGTAAGTTTCTGTACAGCAAAGGAATCCATAAGCAAGATGATAAGACAACCCTCAGAATGAGAGAAAATATTTGCAAGTGAAGGAACAACAAGCAGTTAATCTCCAAAAATATACAAACAGCTCACACATTTCAATATCAAAAAAGAAATCCAATCCAAAAAAATGGGCAGAAAATCGAAATAGACTTTTTTTCAAAGAAGATTTATAGATGACCAAGAGGCACGTGAAAAGATGATCAGTGTCACTAATTATTTTGTGTCACTGGCTCAGTCGTGTCCAACTCTTTGTGACCCCTTGGACTATAGCCTGCCAGTCTCCTCTATCCATGGAATTCTCCAGGCAAGAATACCAGAGTGGGTTGCCATTTCCTTCTGCAGGGGATCTCCCCAACCCAGGGATTGAACCCCAGGTCTCCCACATTGCAGGCAGATTCTTTACCATCTGAGCCACCAGGGAATCCCATCACTAATTATTACAGAAATGGAAATTAAAAAAAAAATGATATTCCACCACACACTAGTCAGAATGGTCACTATCAAAAAATGCCATTTACATGCCAAATACAAACAGTAAATGCTGAAGAGAGTGTGGAGAAAAGGTAACATTCTTAGACCATTGATGGAAATGTAAACTGATATAGCCACTATGGAGAACAGTATGGAGGTTCATCTAAAAATGAAAATTAAAACTACAATATCACCCAGCAATCCCACTTTTGAGCACATTCCCAGAGAAAATCATAATTCTGAAAGAATATATACCCCAATGTTCTTTGAAGTACTATTTACAACAGTCAAAATATGAAAGTAACCTCAATGTCCATCAACAGAGGAATGGATAAAGAAACAATCTACCTCATATAAATATAGTGATGGAAATGCCATATGGAATATGGTAAGATATTAAATACATGTGCAGTTTCAAGTTCAAAGAATCTGTGATCCTGAACTTTCCATATGTAAATGCTGGTAGTCTTGAGGATCTACTTAAAATATTTGAAATCCTCTACTACTACTTACTGTCATAGCAATCAATCTCACATTTCTTGAACTTTCCTTTTTCCATGATATGTATTTCTACCATATTTCAGCTTATCCATCATTCTATTTTAGGAATACATCCATCTTGTCTAAGAGTAACATCAGACAGTCCTGAAGGTTATAGTGAAATTGTTATCACTTGAAAGCAAAAATGCAATCTTTTCTTTTTATACATGTAAAATAAATCTGCCTCAGCTTTACTACTAGTAAGATAAAGACGTAGAAGTGTTTCCCTTGTGCAAAGAATTTTGCTTTTAACTAAGATTTATCACTATTTCCCTATGACTTTAAAACAGATATATATTGCAGTTTTTATACAGACTTGCAATCCTATTTTTATCTTTATTCACATGCTAATTTTTAAGGAAAACTCAAACAGCTAGGGATTTTATCATCACCTATTTCATGCAGTAATTATAGCAATTATATTATTTACTCTTTTAAGCACCTTGAAGTGTTCTTGTACCATGCTAAGCATCATATAAGTTACTGACAGTAGGTAGATTAAATAAAAACTAACTTGTTCAAATATATTCATGAGTTTTGAACATTTCAATTATGTTTAATGAAAATGAAAGCTGCTTTGCTGTCTAAAAGATGTTGATTTTCAGTGAAATATCTTATGATTTTTCAGTATTTACCCAGTTCTCACCTTATAGTTTTCCTTTTGGGACAAAAACAATTACATATTTTTAGTAAAATATGCTGTTCTGGAATCAATGTAAAGAGCAGATAGATAGCCATTTTAAGTGATCAGACAACTATTTTAAGAATGCATTGATCTACATCTGAAGTCACTAATCTCATATCACCAGGTTAATGTCAATCTATTTTTTTAAAAAGGTAAAGGCAAGTTTTTTCAAAGACAGATATGCATTGATATTTTTAGCGCTCTCAAGAGTCTGAAATTCCAGAGTATATAATCCCTGGTGTTTAAGAACCACAGGCTGTGCATGGACAATGTGTGATTCTAAGGGGAACTCCTTTACCTCAGTGCTTAGAGGGGTTTTCTTATTAGGAAAGCCACACAATTAATTATAATTTAATTATGACTTTGGGTCAATAAGTTTTGATATGGACCTTTTTCTTTTTTCACACCAAAATCCTTAAATGAGTGGTCAAAACCTCTTCTCTGTGCTTTTCTGTTTTGTGACTGCTAATGATGTTCCTCTTTAAATGAGGCATTGGTTGGGGGGGGGCGGCTGCTGCCTGTACTATCAGTACATTCTTCTGAAAGCCTATCAACGAAACTAATGATTAATTTGTCTTGAACCTAGGCTGGTTTGCTCCATCTTACCCCTGGGAATTTCCCAAGGGTTGGCATTTGTCTTTTGTTTTTATAGGCACTGTGTCCTGAGAGATCACATCTTGTTTTCTTCCTGTTTTCACTCCTGAAGTAATGTCTTCAAAAATCTTTGCTTCCCCTCTCACCTTCCTTTTGTTTGTTTTATGGTGCTGGGTTTAAGGGCGAGGGGTTGACATAAGTGAAAATTTACTTTGTAAGCAGTAACCACAACCTATTTCGTACTAAGGATAACAACTGTTTGTACTGAATCAGTTTTACTTAACAATTCCCCAACAATATACCTAGATTACTGAGCAGGACTGTGTGTCATATGCTAACCTGAAATGTGAGAAAGATCATGAAAAGTGGGATGCAAAGGTTTTGGTCACCTAGGTGGAAATATCTAACTTCTTGGAAAAGAATGTTGTATTGCTGAAAGTAACATAAGTGAAACCATCTTTTGTAAATATCCCTGAGATTATATCAAGGCCCCTTAACAAGTCTCCTGTGAGACAGCTTTCAGGCTTGTTCTTTTACCTGAATCTTTCTGACACTCAGCAACACTTGTGACATAGTGATTTTATTTTCCTTAAATGGTGGGATAGAAATTTATGTCATAGCTAAAAATATAACCCTCATTATGATTATAGTTATTAAAAGAAAAATTGTGACAACATAGTAGTTTTAAATATTATAATTATATGTACATTATATAAATATCATTTATAAATCAGTGTAAGCAAAATTATATTTAAATACAATATTAATATAATGCTTGAACTCTCAAGATCACACACTTTCAGCAGACATTAATTTGTTCATAAATGAAATCCAAAACTGTTTAATTTTCAAGGATTTCTATAATTTGCATGACATCAGCATTTCAGTGTCATCATCAGGTAGTTCTGACACACTGCTGTGGAGCTGGATCTCTTTATAATCCCTAACTCCTTTCTGTCCACATCTTTACACTCATCACTTGCTTGTCTCTAAGATTGATGCCACCTCTCTGAGTTCCCCTCACATCCCAGCACCTCACTGATCTCTCCTCACCAGATCTCTGTCTGTATACAGCAGAGATGCTCTTACTGTATACAGCAGTAACTTCAAATATTTTGCAAAACTGTCCCTTAAAGAATGTTACAAACTGTCCAATCCCCTGAACATATATAATTTGTCAATTCTTTTCTTCACAAATTTCAACAGCTACTGTAAGCAAATAATTTCCATTATATAAATGGTTACTCTAAGCAAAAATTATCACATCATTCAAAATGTAATCAAGTTTATGTGCCATAGATACTTGGTATCATATTTCATTAACTTAAAAACTATGTCAAAATTCTCTTTAAGATTAAAAAAAATATATTATCCTTCCTATTCTAAGAATGCATATTTGTAATTCTGAAAATTTTGACTATTTTATGCTTTAAAATATTTGATTTTCTCTAGCAAAATATATATACATATTATGCTATATGTGTATACACATTTCATGCAATTATAAGGATAAATATTTAAATAATATTTCTCTGGATTAGTCATAATTATTACTTACATATAATTGATTTAAATAAATACCTATGTCATGCATAGTTATTAAATATAAATGAAATGAGCATTTTTTAAATGCATCTTTTTTTTGCATCTTAAATAAATATATAAGCCTCTGACTTTAGTTTGTGTATCTCTATGTCAATTCTATTTTTGTCTTTCAACTTTATGACTATAACCATCGAGAAAACTTATTCACATAAATAAGTAAAAGAGAAAGAAATGTGGTGTGATCTAGTAGTGTCACAATTATTTAAATCCCTACTGTTTTAAAAGATCAAAAATCATATAGTACTCTACCATCAGAAACAAACCCTATGGTTCACTGGTTAATAACTACATTTTGGTTTTACTCAACTTTTGTCCTAAGTAAAGATTTGGAGACCGCCTGACTTGCAAATAAACGTGTTTCCTGGTGTCCTGCACTCAATATGTCAGCAAATTTGGAAAACTCAGCAGTGGCTCTAAGACGAATAAGTCAGTTTTCGTTCCAGCCCTAAAGAAGGGCAATGCCATCACTGAATGCTCAAACCACACCATTGTGCCTATTTTGCATGCCAATACAGTTATGCTCAAAACCCTTCAGGCCAGGCGTCAGCAGGGCCTGAATGGAGAACTTCCAGATGTACAAGCTGGGTTTAGAAAAGGCAGAGGGACCAACATTTGTTGATCACAGAAAAAGCAAGGGAACTTCAGGAAAACATCTACTTCTGCGTTAATGAAGCAGGCTAAAGCCTCTGACAGTGTGGGTCAATACCAGGCCACCTTACCTCTCTCCTAAGAAATCTGTATACAGGTTAAGAAGCAACAGTTAGAACCAGACATGGAACAACTGACTGGTTCAAAATTGGGAAAAGAGTACGACAAGGCTGTCTACTGTCACCCTGCTTATTCAATGTCTATGAAGAGGACATTTTCTCACTACCAACACCAATATGCCGAACATATTCTTTTCCAGGTGCTCCAGGATCTTTTACACTCAGGGCAATGCCTAGAGTAAGAGAGAATAAATGAAATGCCTTGCATTTCTTCTCTGGCAGATTAATAAGTACATACAGAGGCTGAAGATGTGATGTTCACGTTTCTCAAATTATCTGTATCTTTATACCCAGGAAGTTTTGGCATACCTTCAGAAATATTCAGACCCCATTCTGAAGATCACTGCTTTCCAGCACTGGAAAAGCCATCCAAAAATTAGGTCTTAATTTTAAACCAATTATGTCATTCATTGTTGTTTTATGAAACTTTGTTTAACTTCCTCATGTGAGGTGGAGTCACTTGAGTTACACTTAGTTTATGTCATGCACTTCTTGATACTAAACCATATCTTTCAGTGCAGATTAGAATCCCAAACATGTATGTGCTTCGTTTCCATTTCTAAAAGCATCAGTTAAACAAACAAACAAAAAAAAAGCAAGCAAATTAAATAACATGATGTGGTCATTTTTAAATGTTAATGCCAAAAATATTTTGCATTCCAACCGCAGACCACTGTAATTTATTTTGAATACAACTATAAATTAGATTACAGCCTCCTACGGAATGGAAATTCAGAAAGATTGCAAATTAGTAGAAGTCACTACATTTAAATTCAGTCTGTAACACAGTCAAATCCAGATACACACACTGTTTTCCCACAGGTATCCACATAAATTCAGACAACTACATTTACGGTTACACTTATGTTTTATGTATATGCCTATTATATTTATAGGGCTTTATTTTGTTTTCCCAGTTGGATATTCCTTAAGGGCTAGAGTCACATTAAAAAAAAATGATATTTTGTTTTGGAAATAAACATTTGGAAAAAAGAAATTTGGGGAAAAAACCCACTATTGATTATTTCAGAGTTTTGAAATTAAATGATTTTTTTTTCATAATTTTCTTCATTTTTATGTCATCTTACTAAATGGCTTAACACGTTCAGACATCTACCTATAAATAGATTCTGTAAAATTCTACCTATAAGTGGATTCTAAAGCATTTGGTTAATTTATTTCAGTTTTAACTTAATTTTAACCTTTCATCTTGATACTCAAACCTTCAGATAATCTTTATTCTGCTAAACCATTTTACATCGTAAAAGTGTTTCTCAACAGTTATCTTAGATTTTTGTTCCTGATTATCTAGGTAACAGTTTTCAAATTTACATCAATATCCATAAAAATGTTCCTCCACATTTATAACCATATTTTCATGACCAACTTCCAATATTTCTACTTAATTTAAGAATCCAGAGCTAGTCACAATTTAGTTTACTTTCTGAAGGGCTGCATACAAAACTTTTCCTATGAAGATTACTGCAGAATGTATTAATGTTTTTTCATGGTAGATAAATTCTTTATATCCCAAAATTGTTGCCTTTGTTTCAAGATAACAATATATATTAAATTATTTGAATCTACCCTTTCCCAATGCCACTGACAAGTAAGAATAATTGACCTTGTGTATGTGTGTGTATGCTAAGTCGCTTCAGCCATGTCTAACTCTTTGCGACCCTATGGACTGTAGCCCAACAGGCTCCTCTGTCCATGGGATTCTCCAGGCAAGAATACTGGAGTGGGTTGCCATTTCCTCCTCCAGGGATATTCCCAAACCAGGGATTGAACTCATGTCTCCTATATCTCTTGCATTGGCACACAGGTTCTTTACCACTACTGCCACCTGGGAAGCTCTATAGTTGACCTTAGCAAATATGAAATCTTGAAGTTCATAGATGGTGAAACATAATACTATGAATTTGAGAAAAAAGTATTTAAAAATATGGCCACATTTCATACCATGGAAAGAAAAGACTTATCCAAAATATAAGTCACCACTCCTGTCCTTACAAGAAATTGGGCAAACTGAAAACCAGCAATGCATCCTAGACCCACAAGAGGACAAAGATTGCAGGGTAACTGAAATTTTGAGATACAGGCTCATCTAATGAGAACCAGCCAAACTCTCTTAACCTGGAGCAGAAGCTGCTGGAACCCTATCTGTTAGGAACATTTAAATGATAATTTTGATGAACTGTTAGGGTAATGAATATAGACTGGTGTTAGAAGGAAAAAATAAATGGCTGGGTACAAGCTTTAAAAATGTTCTATATTCTTGTGGGCTTTATCTGAAGGAAAATTACAAGGTTCTCAGAATGTTCCCCATGTGGCTCTAGGAAGGAGGAGAAGATTAATCATTGTAGTTATAACTGAAGTCTGCTCAGTATATTTCCCATAGACTTCTCCTTAACTCTCCATGGGGGAAAATTGGCCAGAGACTTATCTCTATGGGGAAGACCATCCCTCCTGCTCCAGACCTTTCTATCCTTCCTGACTCACGAAGATGTGGGATGGGAACTACAACCAATAAAACTGAAGGCTTCGAGGTCATTGATGTGGAACGCTGTAGCCAGAGAAGGAAGTTGGGGTGAAATGGAAGAAAAACTATTCCACTGAGGAGAAAGACTTATTAAGGTCACATTTTCAAAAGATGAGTCCATTAAATGACTGATATAGAACACCTCCATCACCCCACACTTTACGACTACACCACTGGGGCACCAGCACATTGCTGGGGGTAGCTGAAAGTAGCTTTCTTTGAGGAAGGTTACCTAGGAAAGCCTGAAGTCAAGAGATAAGACAAACAGGGATACCAGGGGAATGTGCAATGCAAAACTTCTGGTAAGTCCAGCAAATATTAAACAGAGCCTGACTCGGCCAGAGTAACATAACCACACAGCAGAAAGGTCTCTCTGCCTTAGTAACCATAATGATCCACGATATCTGACTTTCAACAAAATTACAAGGTTGCCAGGCATGACAAAAGGCAAGCTAAAACAATCCAAAGAGGCAAAGCAATCATCAGACCATATGCAGATATGACACAAATGTTGGAATTAACTATGAGCTCAAATTCAGTGTTATGTGGCAACCTAGAGGGGTGCGATGGGGTGGGAGGTGGGAGGGAGGCTCAGGAGGGAGGTAATGTGCATATATCTACGGCTCATTCATGTTGATGTATGGCAGAAAGCACACAATATTATAAAGGAATTATCCTCCAATTAAATACATTTTAAAAATAAGTGAAATTTGAACTATGAATAATATGTTGGGTGCTCTAATGGAAACAGTATTCTAACAAACATGAACACAAGGGTGATGAAAGTAGATGGAAATTCTGAGCAAGAGGCAAAGGGAAATACTTGGATTCAAAAACATTGTAACAGAAATGATGACTACCTTTGATGGTCAGTAAACAAGCTAGGGTCGAATCAAGCAGCTTTAAGATAAGTAAATAGAAACCTCCCAAACTGGAATGCAAAGGAGGGAAAAAAGAAAAAGCCGGAACGGAGTATCGAAGAATTATGGGACAAAAGGATTTAACACATGCACAACTAGAAAACAAACACATAAAAAAAGAGAAAACATAGAACTATTTTAAGTAATAATAGCTATGGGCTTTTTAAATTAATGACAAACACCAAACCACAGATTCAGTAAGCTCAGAGAATACCAAGCAGGATAAATACAAGAAACAAACAAACAAAAAAAGTCTTATATATAGGCTTTCTGTTTTCAAAAGGTAGAAAACCAGAACACGGGAAGTTTTGGGAAGCAGCAGGGGGAAGGGACACATAGAATAAGACCATAAACGGAATGGATATCTTAACATAAACCATGCAAGCAATAAGAGAATTGAGTTGTGCGTGTGTGTGTGTGTGTGTGTGTGCTAAGCTAAGTCACTTCAGTTGTGTCTGACTCTGCGAGTTATTCAGTGTTTAAAAACAAACGAAAAAACATACGATTCTAACTACAGGAGAAACAACTTTCAAAAAAGGAAACATAAAGATTTTCATAAAAAATAATGAGAAAATTCATACCAGTAAACCTTCCCTGAAAGCAACGTGAAGCATTTCAGGGAAAAGGAAAAGCAGTTCATCAGTCAGTTTGGCATCTCAGTCATGTCTGACTCTCTGCAACTCCATGGATCACAGCACACCAGGCCTCCCTGTCCATCAGCAACTCCCAGAGCTTGCTCAAACTCATGTCCATCAAGACAGTGATGCCAACCAACCATTGCATCCTCTGTTGTCCCCCTTTCCTCCCACCTTCAATCCTTCCCAGCATCAGGGTCTTTTCCAAGGAGTCAGCTCTTCACATCAGGTGGCCAAAGTTTTGGAGCTTCACGTTAAGCATCAGTCCTTCCAATGAATATTCAGGACTGATTTCCTTTAGGGTGGACTGGTTGGATCTCCTTGCAGTCCAAGGGACTCTCAAGAGTCTTCTTCAGCACCACAGTTCAATAGCATCAGTTCTATGCAGCTTCTTTATAGTTCAACTCTTACATCCATACATTGTTGGTAAACTAATGTCTCTGCTTTTTAATATGCTACCTAAGTTAGTTATAGCTTTTTTTCCAAGGAGCAAGTGTCTTTTAATTTCATAGCTGCAGTCACCAGCTGCAGTGATTTTGGAGCCTAAAAAATAGTCTGTCACTGTTTCCATTGTTTCCCCATGTATTTGCCATGAAGTGATGGGACTGTTTGCCATGATCTTAGTTTTTAGAATGTTGAGTTTTAAGCCAACTTTTTCACTCTCCTCTTTCACTTTTATCATGAGGTTCTTTAGTTCTTTTCACTTTCTCCCATAAGGATGGTGTTATCTGAATATCTGAGGTTATTGATATTTCTCCCAGCAATCTTGATTCCAGCTTGTGCTTCATCCAGCCTGGCATTTCAGATGAGGTATTCTGCATATAAGTTAAATAAGCAGGGTGACAATACACAGCCTTGACGTACTCCTTTCCCAACTTGGAACCATTGCGTTTTTCCATGTCTGGTTCTAACTGTTGCTTCCTGACCTGCATACAGATTTCTCAGGAGGCAGGTAAAGTGGCCTGGTATTCCTATCTAAGAATTTTCCATAGTTTGTTGTGATCCACACAGTCAAAGACTTTGACGTAGTCAATAAAGAAGAAGTAGATATTTTTATGGAAGTCTCTTGGATTTTCTATGATCCAACGGATGTTGGCAATTTGATCTCTGGTTCCTCTGCCTTTTCTAAATCCAACTTGAATGTCTGTAAGTTCATGGTTCACATACTGCTGAAGCCTGGCTTGGAGAATTTTGAGCATTATTTTGCTAGTGCATGAGATGAGTGCAATTGTGCAGTAGTTTGAACATTCTTTAGCATTGTCTTTCTTTGGGATTGGCATGAAAACTGATCTTTTCCAATCCTGTGGCCACTGCTGAGTTTTCCAAATTTGCTGCCATATTCAATGCAGCTTATAAACTCAGTTAAATTAAAAAAGGAGGATCACTGGAAACTAATTAAATGGAATTAAAATAAATGCTTCATTTTTCTTATTCTTTATATAGAATATAACTGCTTAAAGAATTAGTAGTAAAAATGTACTAATGATAGCATAAGTATAAGTAAAATAAAAGACAGTAGTTTTAGAAAAAATCAGAAAGGTAGGGATTGAGAATATTGTCAAAAGGTACTTGTAATGCAGGTGACATGATATAGTGTTACTCAAATGTGAAGTTAAGATTAATTAAGATATATCCTGTAGACTCTAGGGCAACAAGTGAAAAATAAAAATAAAAGTAAGTTCAACTGAAATTCTAAAGAGAAATTAGTATGGAACCCTCTAAATGCTCAATTAAAATTAGAGAAGAGAGTAAAAGAGAACAAAAACAAGGAGCAAATGCAATTATATTAGTCATGCACACTGTAAAGGTGAACGATATAAATACAGCACTTAAAAAGCAGAGAATTTCAGGGCAAATAAAAATATGAACCAAGTATAAATTTAAAGTGGATTTCTTTTAGAACATATAAATATGCAGGATAAAAGGAAGGACTCTAGAGAGATATGCCAGGCTAATTCTAATTTTTAAAAACGTTCGAGCAGTTGGAGAAATATTAGAAATAAGTTAACATCTGACTTCTGAGAAATTGAATGTGGGATACTATAAATATGAAACTATTTCACTATTTTCTGTAAATATATATGTATTTTAAATTGGGGTATAGTTGGTCTACAATGTTGTGCCAGTTTCTGCTATACAATTAGGTGAATCAGCTATGTGTATACATATATCTCGTCTCATAAATTTCTCCCAGCCCAGCCCCAATCCCACCCATCTAGGTCAGCCCAGAGCGCTGAGCTGAACTCCCTATGCTATAGAGCAGGTTCCTACTTAAGACTATTTGAAAATTTTAAAAGGAACTACATTAAAATTGCATTAATCAGTGAAAGTACTACACTCTGTTTTGAAAGAAATAATTTGCAACTATTTGTTCATACAGAGAAAAGCAAAAAATAAAGACTATCCATCAAATCATTAATTATGATTGACTTTAGAAGCCTTTACATAAATTATATATTTCTAATGTTAGTAGCCCACATAGTCAACAAGAGTCTGAAATGCAGTACTTGGGTGCAGTCTCAAAAATGACAGAATGATCTCAGTTCCTTTCCAAGGCAAACCATTCAGTATCACAGTAATGCAAGTCTATGCCCCAACCACTAATGCTGAAGAAGCTGAAGTTGAATGGTTCTACGAAGACCTACAGGCCTTCTAGATTTAACACCAAAAAAGATGTCCTTTTCATCGTAGGGGACTGGAATGCAAAAGTAGGAAGTCAAAGGATACCTGGAGTAACAGGCAAGTTTGGCCTTGGAGTACAGAATGAAGCAGGGCAAAGGCTAAAAGGGAGGCAATTGTACACATGGACATGACCAAATGGTCAATACCAAAATCAGATTGATTATTTTCTTTGCAGCTGAAGTTGGAGAAGCTCTGCACAGTCTGCAAAAACAAGACTTGGAGCTGATTGTGGCTCAGATCATCAGCTCCTTATTACAAAATTCAAGCTGAAATTGAAGAAAGTAGGGAAAATCACTAAGCCATTCAGATGTGAACTACATCAAATCCCTTATGATTATACAGTGGAGGTTACAAATAGATTCAAATGATTAAATCTAGTAGACAGAGTGCCTGAAGAACTATGGAAAGAGGTTTGTAACATTGTGAAGGAAGCAGTGACCGAAACTATCCCAGAGAAAAAGAAATGCAAGCAGGCAAAGTGGTTATTTGAGGAAGATTTACAAATAGCTGAGGAAAGAGAAGTGAAAAGCAAGGGATAAAGGGGAAGATGTACCCAACTGAATGGAGAGTTCCAGAGAATAGCAAAGAGAGATAAGAAAAGGCCTTCTTAAATGAGCAATACAATGAAGTCGAGGAAAACAATAGATCTCATCATGAAAATCAGAGATATCGAGAGAACACTTCATGCAAGGATGGACACAATACATGACAGGAACAGTAAGGACGTAATGAAGGCAGAAGAGATTAAGAAGATGTGACAAGAATACATAGAAAAAAAATTACAAGAAATGTCTTAATGACCCAGATAACCGCAATGGGGTGATCACTCTCCTAGAGCCAGACATCCTGGAGTGCGAAGTCAAGTGGGCCTTAGGAAGCATCACTAGGAACAAAGCTAGTGGAGGTGATGGAATTCCAGCTGAGTTATTTCAAATTCTAAAAGATTATGCTGTTAAAGTGCTACACTCATGTCAGCAAATTTGTAAAACTCAGCAGTGGCCACAGGACCGGAAATGATCTATTTTCATTCCAATCGCAAAGAAAGGCAATATCAAAGAATGTTCAAACTACTATACAGTTGCACTCATTTCATATGCTAGTAAGGCTATGATCAAAATCCTCAAGCTAGGCTCCAACAGAATGTGAACCAAAAACTTCCAGATGTATTAGCTGGGTTTAGAAAAGGCAGAGGAACCAGAGATCCAATTGCGAGCATTTGTTTGATCATAGATCAAGGGAATTTCAGTAAAATATCTACTTGTGTTTCATTGACTACACTAAAACTTTGCCTATGTGGATCACAAAAATCTGTGGAAAATTCTTACAGAGATGAGAATACCAGGCCACCAAACCAGTCTCCTGATAAACCTATATGCAGGTTGAGAAGCAACAGTTAGAACTTTACATAGAACAGACTTGCTCTAAATGGGGAAAAGAGTACATCAAGGCTGTATATGTCACCCTGTTTAACTTATATGCAGGGTATAACATGTGAAATGCTGGGCTGGATGAAGCTCAAGCTGGAATCAAGATTGCTGGGAGAAATATCAATAGCCTCACATATGCCGATGTTTCCAATAATGGTAGAAAGTGAAGAGGAGCTATAGAGCTCTTGATGAAAGTGCAAGAGAAGAGCAAAAAAGCTGGCTTAAAACTCAACATTCAAAAAACTAAGATCATGACACCTGGTCCCATCACTTCATGGCACATATGGGGAAAAAGTGGAAGCAGAGACAGTCTTTCTTTTCTTGGGCTCCAAAATCACTGTGGATGGTAACTGCAGTCATGGAATCATCTTGCTCCTTGGAAGGAAAGTTATGACAAACCTAGACCGCCTATTAAAAAGCAAATATGTTTCTTTTTCCATAGTCATGTATGGATGTGAGAGTTGGAACATAAAGGAGGCTAAGTGTCAAAGGATTGATGCTTTCAAGTCGTGGTGTTGGGGAAAACTCTTGAGAGTCCCTTGGACTGCAAGGAGATCTAACCAGTCAATCCTAATGGAAATCAACCCTGAATATTCACTGGAAGGACTGATGCTGAAACTCCAATACTTTGGCCACCTGATGCAAAGAGCCAACTCACTGGAAAAGACCCTGATGTTGGGAAGGATTGAAGGGAAAAAGAAGAGCTCATCAGATACAAGGAGATTTTAAATAACATCTTCAACTCAATGGACATGAATTTGAGCAAACTCAGTGAGATAGTGAAGGACAAGGAAGTCTGGCTTGCTGCAGTCCATGGGGTCATAAAGAGTTGGAGAGGACTTAGCAAATGAACAACAAATGTTTAATATCACCTCATAGATTTTCTTAGGTCTCATTCCTTAGAATCGGGCTTAAAAGGGGAGTTTTTATGTAAATGACTTATTCCAAGAATGCCCTCTGGTGAAAGGTACAGGAAAGTGATGGAAGCAAAACAGGGCAGACAGTGAGTGACATGGAGGGACCTAGAGACTGTCATACTGAGTGAAGTCAGTCAAAGACAAACACATGATATCAATTATATGTTGAATGTAAAAAAATGGCACAAATAAACTTATTTACAAGACAGAAATGGAGTTATATATGTAGAAAACAAACTTATGGTTACCAAGAGGAAAGAGGGAGGTAAACTGGGAGACTGGGATTGATATATACACACTGCTACTGCTGCTTAGTCACTTTAATTGTATCTGATTGTGTGGTCCTATGGACTGCAGCCCTCCAGGCTCCTCTTGTCCATGGAATTTTCTAGTCAAGAATACTGGAGTGGGTTGCCATGCCCACAACCAGTGGATCTTCCCAACCCAGGGATCGAACCCAGGTCTCCTGCATTGCAGGCAGATTCTTTACTGTTGAGGCATCAGGGAAGCCCCATCTACACACTGTGCTATGTTGTGCTTAGTCACTCAGTTGTGCCCGTCTCTTTGCAGCCCCATGGACTGTAGTGCACCAGGTTCCTAGGGATTCTCCAGGCAAGAATACTGGAGTGGGCTGCCATACCCTCCTCCAGGGGATCTTCCCAACCCAGGGATTGAACCCAGGTCTCCCGCATTGCAGGTGGATTTTTTTACCAGATGAGCTGCCAGGGAAGTCCCATATACACACTAATATATATAAAATAGAGAACTACTATATAGCACAAGGAACTCTACTCAATACTCTAATGACATATATTGGAAAAGAATCTAAAAAGAGGAAATATATGTATATGTATAAATGATTCACTTTGCTATACAGCAGAAACTAACAATATTATTAGTCAACTACACTCCAATAAAAATCATTTTAAAAAAACACAAACAGAAAAGGCTCAACAGTATGGCTCAGACTGATTCCATAGGCACTCTACATTTGCCATGCCTTGACGCAGCGGGCTTGGCTTTTATATCTCCTATCAGATCATCATGGACCTCAGTCCTCACTGACACAAGGGTACACATATCAGGACACCAATATATATATATCTATATATATCTATATCTATATCTATATATATATATATATATATATATGTATATATATGTGTGTGTGTGTGTGTGTATATATATGTAGCATGAATATGTATTACGCTTCTAAGCAGAAAAAAAAGATCATGTGTTTTCTGGAGGCTGGTCAACCCCTCCACTGATAGTTCTAAGTTAGGTAAATCCATCATTTTTTATTTCTATTCCTCTGCTATTCTTCCTGCAACCCATAGTGTATGCCTTTCTAGAATATGTACACTGTCAAACAGCATAAAGCGCTGACACAACTTTCGGTTTGTGTAAATGTTTCTTCAAAGCAGTTTGCGTACTGTATCTAGGTATTGCTTTTCCTTTATTGCTCTCCTAAGTATTTAAATGTCTGAAAATTAAGCCCAGAGTCTAGTCCACAAAACAGGAAATTAACTAGTAACTTTTATTCCAGTTGAATCATAAATCCTCGATTTAAATGGTTCTCTCATGTATAGCTTTTTAAATTATCTGTTAACTATCTGATTTTACTCCATATTTTGAAAGCTAAATCACTACTATCAATTAATTTAGGTTTTTACAATGTAAAAGTATAATTTTAAGAGAGCAGCTGTACTAAAGTGCTATCTGTTTATTTACACAGAACTATTGCTACAGAGACACTAAGCCTTCAAAGAAAACTTACTTAACTAGGTATTCAGGAATAAATGAAGTGACGTTTTCACTACAAAAATGGTTTTTATTCTAAAAATGGTACTTTCTCTTTCACAATAATGTAATCAATTCATAAGTACAAATAACTGCTTTGGGTATTTTGGACATATTTGGATAGAAATGTGCTACAACCTAATACTATTTCCGTGCGTGCTCAGTTGCTCAGGTGTGTCTGACTCTTTGAGATTCTTTGTGGACTATAGCGCCCCAGGCTCTTCTGTCCATGGAATTCACAGGCAAGAATATTGGAGTGGGTTGCCATTATCTCCTGCAGGGGATCTTCCTGACCCAGGGATTGAACCCTCATCTCCTGCATTGGCAGGCATATTCTTTACCAATGAGCCACCTGGAAAGCCCTTACATAATACCAAACATCAGTTGGTATCTAGAGATGAAATTGCCAACATCCACTGGATCATCAAAAAAGCAAGAAAGTTCCAGGAAAAAACATCTATTTCTGCTTTATTGACTATGCTAAAGCCTTTGACTGTGTGGATCACAATACATTGTGGAAAATTCTGAAAGAGATGGGAATACCAGACCACCTGACCTGCCTCTTAAGAAATCTGTATGCAGGTTAGGAAGCAACAGTTAGAACTGGACATAGAACAACAGACTGGTTCCAAATAGGAAAAGGAGTACGTCAAGGCTGTATATCGTCACCTTGCTTGTTTAACTTATATGCAGAGTAGATAATGAGAAACTCTGGGCTGAATAAAGCACAAGCTGAAATCAAGATTGCCAAGAGAAATATCAATAACCTCAGATATGCAGATAACACCACCCTTATGGCAGAAAGTGAAGAAGACCTAAAGAGCCTCTTGATGGAAGTGAAAGAGGAGAGTGAAAAAGTTGGCTTAAAGCTCAACATTCAGAAAACTAAGATCATGGCATCTGGTCCCATCACTTCATGGCAAATAGATGGGCAAACAGTGGAAACAGTAACAGATTTTATTTTTGGGGCTCCAAAATCACTGCAGATGGTGTCTGCAGCCATGAATTTAAAAGACACTTACTCCTTGGAAGGAACATTATGACCAACCTAGACAGCATATTTAAAAGCAGAGACATTACTTTGCCAACAAAGGTCTGTCTAGTCAAGGCTATGGTTTTTCCAGTAGTCATGTATGGATTTGAGAGTTGGACTAAAAAGGAAGCTGAGTGCTGAAGAATTAGATGCTTTTGAACTGTGGCGTTGGAGAAGACTCTTGAGAGTCCCTTGGACTGCAAGGAGATCCAACCAGTTCATCCTAAAGGAGATCAGTCCTGGGTGTTCATTGGAAGGACTGGTGTTGAAGCTGAAACTCCAATACTTTGGCCACCTGATGAGAAGAGCTGACTCATTTGAAAAGACCCTGATGCTGGGAAAGATTGAAGGCGGGAGGAGAAGGGGACGACAGAGGATGAGATGGTTGGATGGCATCACTGACTCAGTGGACATGAGTTTGAGTAAACTCCGGGAGTCGGTGATGGACAGGGAGGCCTGGCATGCTGCAATCCATGGGGTCACAAAGACTCGGACATGACTGAGCCGTACTGAACTGAACTGAATCCGGATAAAATCATGGGTTTACCAATTGTAATTAACTGAATCATAGGCAGAAACTTTGCTCTCTGTTAGTAATGAACTGTCTTTAAAAAAAAAAAACAGTGCTTGACTTTTTTTTCGTTTAAGGATGAGAATAAGAAGAATGCATCATATAGATAGATCAATGTATCTTACATGTTTTTACTGTATGCAATGGACACATATATGTTCCTAAACATAATTTCTATCCATTGATTTCCCAAAGACTAAGAGAAAGAAATTATTAAAGAAAACATCTACCAAAAAATAGTAAAGATAAAGTTTTACATAGAAAATTTCTCATGCTTGCCTTCTGAATATACATTTTACAGTCTATTTATTTCATTATACTGAACTTGCCTGATTATATTACACACACAAAAAGTCCAAGCTTAATTGAAGATAGCTAAACTTTTTACTACTGTACATGTTTTTAATGCTGCTCATATTTTAAGTGTCTTTTTATGAAGAATTGATACTTGTCATCCAGACTTGTTTAATTATTAACTTATCCATGGATAAAGAAAATCTTCAAAAGGTAAACTAGTTATCTGGTAAGAACTATTCTGTCTTTAATCAAAGATATATCAAGTCTCTTTGATCTGATGAACAATGGTGTTGAAAAAAAGTAAACTTTGCTTTTGGTTGGCTCATTAAAGGTAGTTTCTCAACCTTCTATCATTTCAGAGATTAAAAAATCCAATTTAATTAATGATAGACTTCAATTTTAACTGCCAAATAATATACTGAATAAAATTACACATTAGGCTAAAGAAGTTCCTCATGCTATATTGGGACTTACATTATTTTAAGATTTTATTTCGACCTTAATAAAACAATTCAAGTTGGGTTGTACCCAGAAATGCAATTTTAAACCCTAATACAATTGAAATTGATCATAACAGTGAATCAAAATGCATATAATAACTAAAAAGTAAAACTACAATTTAAGAGAAGAGACATTGTTATATTGGTATAATTAGCCAAACATGTTTTAAATCATATTTAATGTAATGAGTTTTCAATTAATAAATTTAATCTTGTATAAGATATTAAGCTATTTGTAGAACTCTATATGCAATAAAACTTACATCTCTATACAGACTTTATGACATTATAAAACTATTTTGCTATGTTTTATCTTTATATATTTACAGCTGTCATATAGACGAAGATAGAACAATTTTAAACATGAGTATAGCTAACTAAGAAAAAAAAGCTAGACATCATTTGATTGAATTTTAAGGAGAAGAAAGTGTTTCAGAGTCAGGGTTGTGTTTCTATACCACATGTTTATTAATTCAATATGCTTTAACGCTAATATTTATATTCCTTTCAGTTCTACATAATCTGAAAAGATGGATGTAAGAAATGTGAAATTTAAGTTTAGAGGGGCGGTTCAAGCTGGTGGTACAGGGAGACCTTGAACTCGCCTCCTCCCGGGGAGACTCCCAATCTCCAGCTACACACAGAGCAGTTCCGGCTGGAAAAGGCCTGAGAGCAAGACGCCTAGCCCCGCAGCGCGGGCAGGCGGCCCGCGGAGGGCAGGGCAGGGGAGGCAGCCTCTGGTCTCACCCACACCCTGCCCCCGGCGCCCCCACCGCCGGGCGGGAGGGATCGCGTCCAAGCTCTGAAGGCCTCCCAGAGGAGGGAGAGACGTGTACCCCGGATCCGGCAACACCCTCCCTGGGACCTGCAGCAGAGACACAGGCCCCCAAAACCCCTGACCTAGAGAAGAAATGGGGCTCACGTCCAAGGCCCCCAAGAGCTGTAGGTAACTGAGATTCTTCTTTAAAAGGGGACGCAGCCCAGAAGTGGCAGTTTGAAAAGCACCTGGACTGTATGTGAAGAGGATACATTTGCGAATCTTAAAGCATCGCTAGAGCAGGGTGGACACGTAGGGCTGTCTCCAGCAGGGTAGGTGCCTGCAGACATCACATTCACACCTCCTCTCCTCCCATAGACGGTGCACACGGTCTCCCCTCTTCCTGCTGTCTCTCCCAGTACGGCGAGCGGGGCAGGGGGCTATTTCACTGCCTCGGGGAAGCTAGTGAGCGTGGGTGGCCACAGCAACGCCCTGCTCCCTGGCCGGGGCTGGCAAGCAGGAGCAATCACAGGCTGCCCCCGTCCCGAGCTAAAGCCGGTGGGCACACACGGCCAAGGCATTTACCCTATTCATCGCCGAGGCTGGCCTGTGCAAGCCGTCACGACATCTTCCCGCCACCTTGCTGATGCCAGTGAGCGTGCCCTGGCGCCCACACTCACCAGCTGGCTCACTAAAGCCAGAAGGTACGCAGGATCCACACGGTGGATGTCACTTGATTACCTGGCCTGGCGGTCAAGGGGCTTGCATTCCTGGGCTTCAGGAACACAGTTTTAACAATTGAAAAGATAATTATTGATGGGCTACTACCCCACCATGGGAGTTTCCCAAGTGGCACAGTGGTAAAGAACATGCCTGCCCATCAGGAGTCTCAAGAAATGTGGGTTCAATTCCTGGGTCTGGAATATTCCCTAGGGGAGGACATGGCAACCCACTCCAGTCTTCTTTCCTGGAAAACCCCATAGGCAGAGAAGCCTGGTGGGCTACAGTACATGGGGTCATAAAAGAGTTGGACATGACTAAGTAACTAAATACCAACCACCACCACCCACCCCAGGGCACTGCACACACAGCAGATTGAAATACAGTCCCTGTCTTCCTGTGAAAAAGGACTGTTTACTCAGAGATGCAGCCTGGGGGACAGGTTTCAGGTTTGCCGCACGCCTGAAGGCTCTGGAAGCAGCCTCAGGGAGTGTAAGCAGCAAGACGCTTTCTTCAT
Organism: Okapia johnstoni; assembly: GCA_024291935.2. NCBI lineage: Eukaryota > Metazoa > Chordata > Mammalia > Artiodactyla > Giraffidae > Okapia > Okapia johnstoni. Next base: position 6,602,343 of record CM044327.1, read on the forward strand.
CCACTCCCTTGGCTTGACTGCAGCCTGACAGAACCTCCTGGAAAGGAGCCTGTAAGCAATCATCTGGAGCCCCAGTGTTTGCAACTGTCGTCCAGGGAACAGCTTCAGATCTCCTAATCTGGAGGCCAGCAGGGTTTACAGCCACAGCCCCACAGATCTTGTTTGTGTGCATACTTCAAAAGCTGGTCCGTGAAGTCTAAGTTCCAGTCAACATGAAACTAAGTGCCAAATGAGGTCCTTCCTCTTGGAGCACTGATCGGTCTGGGCATACCCCTAATAGCGGGGATCTGGTGAGAATAACTCAGGCTGCTTAGACAGCCACGAAGATTAGAAAGACAGTCACGAGCTGGCGCAAGCTGTGAGTTTCTGCACAATGCCATTCCTTCAAGACTGGGACCCTTCTCATTCACTTAATGCAAAGGAGCAAATACAGAACCAAGAAAAATGAGGAAGCAGAGGAATATGTTCCAAGTGAAAAAATAAAACAAAACCTCAGAAGGAAAAACAAATGAAAGAGAGATAAGTAATCTACCTGTTAAAGCATTCAAAGCAATGGTCATAAAAGTGCTCACTGAACTGAGAAGGAGTGAACACAGTGAGAACTTCAAAGATATAAAAATCATAAGTACTAAACAGAAATCATGGAACTGAAGAATAAACAAACTGAAAAACACAATAGAGGGGTTCAACAGCAGACTAGATGAAGCAGAAAAATGGATCAGTAATCTAGAAGACAGGAAAATAGAACTGACCCAAATAGAGGAAAGAAAAATATATTAAAAAAAGTAAAGACAGTTTAAGGAGCCTGTGGGACCATATCAACCAGAGCATCATTCGCCTTATAGGGGTATTAGAAAGAACAAGGAGAAAGGGGAGGAAAACCTATTTGAAGAGCCAGTGCCTTAAAAGTCCCCTAATCTGGGGAAGAAAAGAGACATCTAGGTTTAGGAGGCCAGCATAAGATGAACCAAAGGAGATTCACTCCAAGATACATTATAATTAAAATGGCAAAAGTTAAAGAGAGTATCTTAAAACCAGTAAGAAAAAAACACTTGCTATGTCAAAGGAAAACCCATAAGAATATCAGCAGATTTTCAGCTGAAATTTTGCAGGTCGGAAGGGAGTGACATGATGTATGTACCCAAAGTGCTGAAAAGAAAAAATTTACAACTGAGAACACTCTATCTGGCAAGACTATCATTCAGAATTGAAGGGGACTAAAGAATTTTCCAGACAAGCTAAAGCTAAGGAGTTCATCCCCACTAAAGAAATGTTAAAGGCAGTTCTGTAAGCTGAAAAGAAATGGCACTAATTAATAACAAGAGAGCACAGGAAAAGAAAAAAAATCACACATGGGAAAATAAAAAAAGGCAAATTTATAGTAAACATCATGTATTCATTACACAGCTAGTATGAAAGTTAATATACAAAATTAGTAAAATTGACTAAAACTCCAATAAGTAGTATACAAAATAAGATGTAAAATATGATATTAAAAACATAAAACATGAAGAGGATCAACATATAGAGCTTTAGGATGAGTTAAAATTAAATTGCTAATAACTTAAAATAGAATGTTATATAAATAGGCTGTTATATGTAAATCTCACAGTAACTGGAAGGGAAAAATACATGGCATAATGAATACAAAAATTAAAATGAGAAATCTAAATGTAACACCAAGGAAAGTCAAAGGACAGGAGAAAAGAGTAAGAGAAGAAAAAAACAGAGAGCAACTACAGAACGATCCAGAAAACAATAAACAAAGCGACAATAAGAAACACCTGTCAATAATTACTTTAAATGTAAATGTGCCAATCAAAATATAAGTGCCTATACTCACTTTAGCAGAAAGGCCACAGAGTGAAGAGATACAAAATATATTTCATGAAAATGAAAGAGATGGTGTAGCTATAATCATATTAAGCAAAGGAAACAAATATTGTAATCAAAGACAAAAGAAAAACCACATTACATAATGATAAAGGAATCAATCCAAACAGCAAATATAGCATTTGGAAATATATATACACCCAACATAGGAGCACCAAAATATACATTGACACAATTTATTTTGCTGTATGGCTCAGGAAACTCAAACAGGGGCTCTGTATCAACCTAGAGGGATGGGATGGGAGGGATATGGAAGGGAGGTTCAAGAGGGAGGGGACATATGTACACCTATGGCTGATTCATGTTGATGTTTGACAGAAAACAAAATTCTGTAAAGTAATTATCCTTCAATTAAAAAATAAATTTAAAGAATAGAAAAGAAAAGGAGCAAGAAAAATATGGAAAAAAATTAACTTTCTAAAGGAATTAGAAAAAGCAAGAAAGATTAGGCAAGAAATAAAGACTAAAAAACTCAAACTAAGAACTGATTCTTTGAAAATATTAAACTTTAGTTAGACTTAAAAATAGAGTATGCATAAATAAAATCAGAAATGAAAGAAGTTACAACTGAAAACACAGAGATACAAAGAATCATAAGTGACTGCTAGAAACAATTTCACACCAACAAACAGGAAAACCTATAACAAATAAACTTTTAGAATCATACAATCTTCCAAGACTAAATTAGGAAGAAACAGAAAATCTAAATAAACCAGTTACTTGTAAGGAGATTGAATCAGTAAACAAAAGCCTCTAAACAAATAAAAGGCCAGGACCAGACAGCTTCACTGGTGATTTGTATCAAATATTCAAAGATTTAATACCTATCCTTCTTAAACTCTTCCAAAAAAAATTGAAGAGAAAACACTTCTACACTCATTTTATGATCAGCACTACCCTGATAACAATATCAGACAAAGACATCATCCCTCAAAAAAGAAAAAAAAATATATATATATATAGGCAAATATCCCTGATGAACATGAACACAGATGCAACAGTCCTCAACAAAATATCAGCAAACCAAATTCAACATCTGTTAAAAGGTTCATATACTATAATCAAGTGGGATGTATTCCAAGAATGCAAGGATAGTTCAACATCCACACATCTATCACCATGATACACTCTATTAACATAATGAAGAATATAAATCATATGATCATCTCAGTAGATGCAGAAAAAGCACTTGAAAAAATGCAACATCCATTTATGAAGAAAAACTCTCAACAAAATTGGTACAGAGGGAACATAATTCAACATAATAAAGACCATATATAACAAACCAGGGGAGAAGGATTGTGTGGTGAACAAAATGGGTGAAGGGGGTCAAGAGATACAAACTTGCCATCATAAAATAAGTCATGGAGACATAATGTACAGCATGGTAGTCAGTAATACTGTAGGGAATACTTGAAAGCTGCAAGGTGAGTAAATCCTAAAAGTTAACTTTGTGTGTTTTAACAGGTAGTAAATAGATTTAATTTGGCCATCACTTTGCAATGTATACATCACTTCATGGCAAATAGATGGACAAACAATGCAAACAGTGACAGACTATCCTTTTGGGCTGCAAAATCACTGCAGATGGTGACTGCAGCCATGAAATTAAAAGATGCTTACTCCTTGGAAGAAAAGCTATGACCAACCTAGACAGCACATTAAAAAGCAGAGATATTACTTTGCCAACAAAGGTCCATCTAGTCAAAGCTATGGTTTTTCCAGTAGTCATGTATGGTTGAGAGAGTTGGACTGTAAAGAAAGCTGAGCACCAAAGAGTTTATGCTTTTGAACTGTGGTATTGGAGAAGGCTCTTGAGAGTCCCTTGGACTGCAAGGAGATCCAGCCAGTCCATCCTAAAGGAAATCGGTTCTGAATATTCATTGGAAAGACTGATGCTGAAGCTGAAACTCCAATACTTTGGCCACCTGATGTAAAGAACCGACTCATTGGAAAAGACCCTGATGGTAGGAAAGATTGAAGGTGGGAGGAGAAGGGGACGACAGAGGATTGGATGGTTGCATGGCATCACCGATGCAATGGACATGAGTTTGAGTAAGCTCCAGGAGTTAGTGATGAAGAGGGAAGCCTGGCATTTTGCAGTCCATGGAGTCGCAAAGAGTCAGACACAACTGAGCAATTGAACTGAATTGATGTCTATTATACCTCAATAATTTAGAAGCATATGCCTTTATTCTTTGAGATATTCAGCTAATTCTGATTCTCTTTATCTAAAAGTAAAGTCACATAGAAAAAAGATGAGAAAGCAGGTCTCATACTGTCAGCCCAGCTCTCATTCCTTGGCACTGACCTCTGGTAGCTCAGCTGGTTTAGAATCCACCTGCAATGCGGGAGACCTGGATTCAATCCCTGGCTTGGGAAGATCCCCTGGAGAAAGGAATGGCTACCCACTCCAGTATTCTGGCCTGGAAAATTCCATGGACAGAAGGAGCCTGGCAAGCTACAGTCTATTGGATCACAAAGAATCAGACATTACAGAAAGACTTTCACACACTAGCCAAAGCAAATTCCTGCATCTATTGTTCAATGTCACCAGAGAAGCAAGTATAAACAAATAAAGCCTTATTCTTACATTAATTCTGAAAATCCACTCCCCCAAAACACAAACTATCAAGGTGTAAAACTGAAACAGAATTTGCCTGGAGACAAATATTTGGATGTTATCTACATGGGTCAACGCTCCACAGCAGGTGTTTTTAATTTAGTGTTATTTTTGGCTTATTACATATATGTCTAATGTCAGACCCCCACAAAAGCAGATCTTGAGACAAAGTATTTGAGGACAATTTTGGAGGCATCTGAAAACAGGAGGGAAAGCAGGGTATACACAGAAGAACAGAAAGCCCCCATATGGGCACATTTTCCATCTGGAAATCAGACCTGGTGGCCATCTGGGTCTGAGACCTGGTGGGGACTTCTTAGAAACAGTTTAGACCAAATCAAAGAGTAGCTCATTTGAGGGGCAAGGAAGCTAGAGTGTTAATATTCCAGTTCCCATTCATCATTATTTGAGAGCTGTTTCACAAAGTCCTTTTTACATAGAAGTTACTATTAACAATACAATGTCAAATTATATCTATTAATAAGAAATATTAGTAGTACAATGTCAAATTATATCTCTGATGATATGACCGGTAGGAAGTTTATCGCCTATACATTGTGGGTTGGATGATACTACAGGTTCTGTTTTTTGCTTTTAGAATACCGCATTGCAAGTATTCATATTGATTAATATATCATTCCCTTGGGTATAGTAATTATACTTCTAGGAAACAGAAGTATGTGTACACTTGCAACCAGTATGTCTATCATTAACCCAGTATAACCTATTTTATAAAACAGTATGTGTGCCAGAGACATTTATTGAGATGTCCAGTGAAGTATTCACGCTACATTATTTATGCAATGTTGAGTTGGATACCCTCAGTTTACTCTCTAGATTGCCCTCCACTGTGTCAAATGGCTCCCTTGCCATCTAGCTTCCTGTTGCAGATGGGCAGCGGGAAGCCCCGTGTGCTATCAAAGAGAGAAGGGGAGAGGACAGTCAAATTACAGATCTGCCCAGATCCTCCTTGCAGTGTCTCCCCTTGTGAACTGCCTACTGCCCAATGCCTAAGCCATAATTCCAAGGAGACAGCATTCTCCGCAGTACTCTTCTGTCCTCTCCATGTTATCCTTCAGTGGATAATCCACTGTGCCTTCTACTTCCTGCCCTGTGCCCCTGGCTGATGCAATCATTTACTACATGGTAGGTGTTAGTCTGTTTGCCACCATGCCATCACTCACTTAGCACATATTCTTTGAGAGAGACTAACAACATGAATAGAAATGAGTACAACTGATGAACCTACATCAACACATCATGTAAACAGCAGGGGAGGTTATTCATGAATGGGGCCAGAAAGTATATGGAAAATATTTGCACCTTCCGGCTGATTTTTCTGTGAAACTAAAACTGCTCTTTAAGAAGTCTGTTAAAAAAAAAAGTGGAAGCTGTGATCAAAAGCAAAGAACATTCTGCCTTGGGTGTCACTTGGTCCTGGTTCTAGTCTGGGTGTTTCTACTAACCAGCTACGTAGCCTTGGACTCTTTTGAATTCAGTATCCTTGTATGTAAAATTGGAGGAGAAAATCAACAGATTTAACATTTTCAAAAGCCACTTCTAGCACTGTACGGAAATTTTTTATGCCACATGAGAAAGGTAAATGATTAATTAGTGCCACCCTAAGGGGGAAAAAGGACCCATCTGGCATATACCAAAGTATTAATATACACAATTTTCTGTTTCCAACTTTATTGACCAAATCTTCAAAGATATAACACTACAGCAACAATGCTGTTGACAAAATAAGACTTTGAAATTTCTCAATAGGTAGAAAGATGGGTAAAGACCAATATGATTAAATTGTACAGTGACAAATGGGCAGTCACAATTATAGGGGGGGAAAAAGCATTGCTCTAATTAAAGATGGGTCGAAATGTTTTCTTGATATTACTAGAAGTGAAAAAAAGAAGTAAGTTTTTAGCTGACCAGAAAGATCAAAATGATTGGCACAGCTGCTCAAGAAATAATTAAGTGAAGGAACTAGAGATTAATCTAGAACAGCGAAAACTTGAGTGATCAAACATCAAAATAGTCTCACACGGAAGGAGTTGGCACATTCTTCTTTGAACAGAGTACAGAAGTAGGTCTACTAAGTTCTTGTATCTGGTGATTCATTAAGTTAAACTTTTTCAAGTGTCCACCAGTGGATATATGGATAAAGAAGATGTAATATGTGTAGGTATATGTGTACTATTAAGTTATGAGAAAGAGAGAACTTCAAGTCCTATTTGCTTATTAATAGCAAGTTCAAGCTGCTTTTTGCAACAACATTGATGAACCCAGAGAGTATTATGCTAAGTGAAATAAGTCAGACAGAGAAAGAAAAATACTTTGTGATGTCACTTAAATTTATAATCTAAAAAAAAAAAAATTGAACACAGAAGCAGAGTGGAATGGTGGTTCCCAGAAGCTGAGGAACAGGAAGAATAGGGAGATGCTCGTCAAAGAGTCCAAGCCTTCAGTTATAAGATCAAAAAGTTCTGGAAATCTAATGTACAGTATGGTGATGACAATAAATAATACTGTATTATAGACTTAAAATTTACTAAGAGAACAGATATTAGTCATTCTCATCACACACACACAGAGTAACTTTGTAAAGTCATTGATGTATTATCTAAATTGATTACAATAATCATTTCACAATGTATATCAAATCATTCCGGTGTAGACTTTAAATATATACAACCTTATTTGTTAATTATACCTCAATAAAGCTGAGTGGTAAAATGAAAAAAAAAAAAGAAATGAGTAAAATGTAATGGATTTATGAGAGAAACAACCAGAAAAGAACTGAATTTTCTGGGCATTGAAATGGACCAAGGGAATATTCTTGGAAAGATTTTCCTGAGTAATCTGGAGCAATTGAGGAGTTGTCTATGACTTCCTGGGTAGGGATTAAGGGATAAAAGAAGCAGAAGTCCCAAAGATCAAAGACCCTGGATAAAAATGTGCCTTATATGTGTGAACAATCATGAAGGGTCCAGTGTGACTGAAGGGGAGTGAGCAAGAGAGGGGACAAGCAGATGCAGCCTCACAAATGGGCAGTCAGCTCCTAGATAATTCTGCAAGGTCTCTTAAAGAATCCAACATTCCATCTGGATGATATCAACAGTGAATGCAGATATTTCAGCGGGAGTAACATGATGCGTCATAATTTAATAGAGTCATCCCTTTTGCTATCATGAAGACAGAAGGGCCTGGAGAAAGATCTGGAAGGCTTAAGTCTGGTTGGAAGAAAAAGCAGTAATCCAGGAAAGATGTTCAGAACTCTGCCAGAGGATAGAGCTAAGGATGCAGAAAGATGATTAATTTCTGGACACTCGTGAATGTTGGAGAAAATTAAAAAAAAAAAAAACTATAATGAAGATTAAAAAATAGTTTATAGTTAATAATAGAATAATATCAATATTTCTGCTGTAAGAGCACCTCAGACATCTTAGTTGACTTTTACGAAGATGGGGAAGATTTCTGTAGGAACTAGTTAAGGAGATTCTCTGAGAGATCAGTTGTGGATGGCTTGTGTTCATCTGCATACTATTATATCTAGAAGAAACTTTTGAGTAGGGGATTATAAATATGGATCTCATCTCAGAGGAGAAGATGAGTCTGATATACATATTTGGGAGTTAGCACCATAAGCTGTGAGACCAGGTAAGATGATCCCAGGCTTTTGTATGAGAAACACTAACAGGGCTGGGCTCTGAGTCAGTTCAACACTTAGATGCTGCCTCTATGAGAAGAGAAACAAAAAGCCCCCCAAACCCACAGTAAAACCTTGGAAATGGCAACCAGTGGGTAGGAAAATCAAGAGATAATGTTGTACCATAGACACATGAACGGAGTCTTTCAAAAAGGATATAATGACCAACCAGATCAAATGTTATTACCAGTATAATGACCAAAACATATCAAACATTGTCTGCAGGCTAAATAATATCACATATGGAAATTAATGATCCTAAGTATTAACATAGCTGATATCGAGTATCTTTTTAACGGTGGAGGGGTGAAAATCTGGATGCATTTAAGAGAGAATGGTAAGTAGAAAAAACACTCAAAAAGTTAGTAGGGCTGGTTTCTGGGGAGAGAAGTGGTTTTGTTACATGTAGCATTTAAAATAGAATTAATAAAAGTGTATTTGTATGGTGGATAAACAGTAAGGATAGAAAATAATGAGACGAGAAGGTAACACTAAACGCATAAAAGAAAGGGTTGGCCTTAGCTAAGAATGAGGACACTTTAGCCAATGCAGGACAGACGCAGATAATATGGACAGAAATGCATGTACATGGGGCTTGGGAGCTTGCACAAGTTCTCCAACAGTTTATTGTTTTCTCAGTGAAAGAAAAAAAAAAAAGGTCAGCAAGTGAGTGTGAGAGGAGGAAATGAGGTATTAGGTTTTGAATAAAAAGGATAATGCAGGAGCCTCACATGTGAGAGGAAAAGAAAACCATAATTGCCTAAAAGCCTAAAAACCCAGTGAGCTGAGTACTCAGGAATCCAAGTGAGATGAAGTTCAGTTGTTCAGTCATGTCTGACTCTTTGCGACCCCATGGACTGCAAAATGTCAAGTTTCCCTGTTCATCACAAATTCCCAAAGCTTGCTCAAATTCATGTCCATCAAGTCAGTGATGCCATCCAGCCATCTCATCCTCTGTCTTCTCCTCCTCCTCCTGCCTTCAATCTTTCCCAGCATCAGGGTCTTTTCTAATGAGTCAGTTCTTCACATTGGGTGGCCAAAGTATTGGAGCTTCAACTTTAGCATCAGTCCTTCCAATAAACACTCAGGACTGATCTCCTTTAGGATGGACTGGTTGGATCTCCCTGCAGTCCAAGGGACTCTCAAGAGTCTTCTCCAACACCACAGTTCAAAAGCATCAATTCTTTGGTGCTCAACTTCATTTATGGTCCAACTCTCACATCCAATACATGACTACTGGAAAAACTATAGCTTTGATCAGATAGACCTCTGTTGGCAAAGTAGCATCTCTTCTTTTTAATATGCTGTCTAGGTTTGTCATGGTTTTTCTTGCAAGGAGCAAGCATCTTTTAATTTTATGGCTACAGTCACCATCTGCAGTGATTGTGGAGCCTAAAAAAATAAAGTCTGTCACTGTTTCCACTGTTTCCTCATCTATGTGCCATGAAGTGATGGGTCCAGATGCCATGATCTTAGTTTTATGAATGTTGAGCTTTAAGCCAACTTTTTCACTCTCCTGTTTCACTTGCATCAAGAGGTTCTTTAGTTCTTCTTCACTTTGTGCCATAAGAGTGGTGTCATCTGCATATCTGAGGTTATTGATATTTCTCCTGGCAATCTTGATTCCAGCTTGTGCTTCATCTAGCCCAGCATTTTGCATGGTGTACTCTACATATAAATTAAATAGCAGGGTGACAATATACAGCCTTGACATATTCTCTTCCTGATTTGGAACCAGTCTGTTATTCCATGTCCAGTACTAACTGTTTCTTCTTGACATGCACACATATTTCTCAGGAGACAAGTAAGGTGGTGTGGTATTCCCATTTCATGAAGAATTTTCCACAGTTTTTTGGTGATCCACACAGTCAAAGGCTTTAGCATAGTAAATGAAGCAGAAATAGATGTTTTTCTGGAATTCTTGCTTTTTCATTGATACACTAGATGTTGACAATTTGATTTCTGGTTCCTCTGCCTTTTCTAAATCCAGGTTGAACATCAGGAAGTTCATGGTTCACGTACTGTTGAAGCCTGGCTTAGAGAATTTTGAGCATTACTTTGCTAGTTTGTGAGATGAGTGCAATTGTGTGGTAATTTGAACATTCTTTGGCATTGCCTTTCTTTGGGACTGGGATGAAATCTGACCTTTTCCAGTCCTGTGGCCACTGCTGAGTTTTCCAAATTTGCTGACATACTGAGTTCAGCACTTTCACTGCATCATCTTTTAGGATTTGAATTAGTTCAGCTGGAATTCCATCACCTCCACTCGCTTTGTTCATTGTGATGCTTCCTAATGCCCACTTGACTTCACATTCCAGGATGTCTGGTTTTAGGTGAGTGATCACATCATCATGGTTATCTGGGTCATAAAGATCTTCTTTGTATAGTTCTTCTGTGTATTTTTGCTACTTCTTAATATCTTTTACTTCTGTCAGGTCCATACGATTCCTGTCCTTTATTGAGCCCATCTTTGCATGAAATGTTACCTTGGTATCTCTAATTTCCTTGAAGAGATCTCTAGTCTTTCCCATTCTGTTGTTTTCCTCTATTTCTTTGCATTGATCACTTAGGAAGGCTTTCTTATCTCTCCTTGATATTCTTTGGAAATCTGCATTCAAATGGGTATATCTTTCCATTTTTCTTTGCCTTTCACTTCTCTTCTTTTCTCAGCTATTTGTAAGGCCTCCTCAGACAACCATTTTGCCGTTTTGCATTTCTTCTTCTTGGGGATGGTTTTGATCTCCACCTCTGGTACAATGTTATGAATCTCTGCTCATAGTTCTTCAGTCACTCTATCAGGTCTAATCCCTTCAATCTATTTATCACTTCCACTGTATAATCATAAGGGGTTTGATTTAGGCCATACCTGAATGATCTAGTGGTTCCTGAATTTTGCAATAAGGAGTTCACGGTCTGAGCCATAGTCAGCTCCCAGTCTTGTTTTTGTTGAATATATAGAGCTTCTTCATCTTTGGCTGCAAACAATACAATCAATCTGATTTCGGTATTGACCACCTGGTGATGTCCACGTGTAGAGTCATCTCTTGTGTTGTTAGAAGAGGGTGTTTGTTATGACCAGTGTGTTCTCTCAGTAAAACTGTTAGCCTTTGCTCTGCTTCATTTTGCACTCAAGGGCAAACTTGCCTGTTATTCCAGGTAAATCTTGACTTTCTACTACTGCAATACAGTCCCCTATAATGAAAAAGACACCTTTTTTCATGTCCTTTTCATGACATGATTCCTCAGTCATGTGAATATGCAAGTCATCTTGATTAAACAGTCACTTGATTACTCAAGTGAGATTATGCAGCATTTTTTTTTTTTGCTAACACCCTCAGCTGAATGGGCAGGGTTGCTGAAAAAGTGAACAATTAGATACATCCAGAGTTAATATTTTGCAAAATGCTTATGATGAGATGAAAGTGTTCCATTTTTAAAGCTACATGTCTGGAAAGGATGGGCTTCCCACGTGACACAGTGGTAAAGAGTCCGCTTGCCAATGCAGGAGGCAGAAGGGACATGGGTTCAATCCCTAGGTTGGGAGGATCCCTTGGAGAATGAAACGGCAACTCCAGTATTCTTGCCTGGGAATCTCATGCAAAGAGGAGCCTGATGGGCTATAGTCTATGGGATCGCAAAAAAGTCAGACACACACACACACACACACACGTAGGAAAGAGTTATAATAATACATTTTTATCACATATCTTAACAATGTGCCAGGTACTATTCTAAGCTCTTGACAATCATTCACTCATTTCAATGTCATTAACAGCCCTGTGAGGTGGATTTCCTATTCTCCCCATTTTTACAGATAAGGAAAATGAGGCATAGAAGGTAAGGAAATCTGGCTCATGTCTGGATCTTGTAGATGATGGGGCTAAGTCTCAAAGCCTGGCCACTTTTCTCTATAGCTCATACTCTTAGGGGTCTTAGGCAGGATAAGGAGGAATGAACCTTCAAGGGACTTAAAGTTCAGGCATGAACCATAAATTATTAGAAATGGAAATCCTAGAAAAACGTGGGAAAGAACAAGATGGAGGATTACTATTTAATGTGTAAATCAGGGGAAGATGCAGAGGTTCAAGTTGGTAAAAATGTTTTAGTGGCTCTGGTGGAGAAGAGGGAAGCGTAATTTGAGGGAATGACAACATCCCTGAAGCAAAATACGAGAACACTAAAGTGTCTAGGATTATGACATGAATTGTAGGGAGTGGAAATAAGCAAAGACTTAAAATCCTGAAGAAATTCAGCAAAGTGGCTCATGGTATAGTAGAGTAAAAGATGGCAAATGAGGATTATCTGAAATAAAGGCTGTTAGTAAGAGCAGCAATTTTAGCAGTCAGCAAAAGGAAGAGCTGTGATGTATGAAACAACACCTAGAACGAATGAGGGGGGACTCTGTTTTTTTCATAGAAGGGTCCCCACAACATATTTTACACTGCATGTACTGCTGAACCAAATTATATACTCTAAATACAGTATGAATACCTTCTAATACCCCAAAATGTTCTGTGTCTCTGAAAATTCAGGTATACACAAGTTCACGGAAAGAAGTCTGGAAGAACATATTCCAAACATAATTGTAGTTCCGGGAAAATAAGTCAAATGGGAACTTTTAAATGACTGTTTCAAACTTCTACAAGAATGTGAATATATGTACAAGCAAAATGACCAAAGAGTACAAACTTACAATTTTAAAAAAGTTTATGCAGTTAAAATATCCCTTCATTCCCTCTTCTATTTAAAGTACTTGGAAAACTCACTTTGATCAGCTTCTTCTATATCTTTGAATATATTTATTTACCCTGTGTGTATCTTCAGAAGTTTTTATATAAACCAAAAATGCATGTTTACACAAGTAAACATATCACAAGTACTCAGCTCAGTGTAAATTATCTAGAAGTGGATGTATTTGTGTAACCAAAGAAATAAAAAAAAAATTATCAGTAATTCAGAAACCTTAGGTACCAACCAATCACCAATTCCTCCTTTGATGCCATAGTTAAATTTATCCTGACTTCTTTAATAAGTGTTTTTGCCCGATTTTTAACTTTATAGGTATAATCATTCTATATCTTATATTTGAGAAAATTATACATGCCATTAGAACTAGCAGTAATTTTTCATTTTTGTATAGTATTACATTTGCAATATTCAGTTACTTGCTATTATAAATTCTGGTATGAATATTCTTATAGATGTCTTTAGCTACACATTTGCTTATATAATTTCAATATAATTACCTGATTTTACCAATAAATTGAATTCTGTATCTTTTATGCAAGTGTTCTTCTTATATTAATAGTCTGTTGCATTACACTGCATTTTCCCCCAGTCATTTGTATTTTGACATGGTTGGTGGTATTTTGGCCCTGAAAAATGTTTTATGCAAGATTAATATATGCCTTCTTTCATTTATTTATGTTTAACAATACCATATCTTATAGAAAATGTATCCAATATTTCTTTAAATTCTGCCCTACTCCAAAATATAGATTAGTAGTAACAGTGGTTTTATAAAATAGTTTCTGAAACTTTCTTTATTCTCTGAAAAGTTTAAATAGTATTAGAATTTGTTCTTTTTAGATTAGTAATTAAACTGAAATTTTCTGGCACTATCTTTATTAGGTACTTAGATTATGATAACTTTTACAATTATTTTATAATAATTGGCCTACTGAGATTTTATGTATATCTTTGAGAGTTAGTGACAGCCACTTAATTTTCTAAAGCCCTTCAATTCCACAGAGGTTTTCAAATTTGATTAATATATTCTTTAGACATTTACAACTTCCTATTTGTTCTATTTCCACACACAGTTTCTGATTTTGTATATTTTGCTCTCTGCATCTTTGTTGCTTATGGCAGCTCATTGCTTATCTTTTAATTATATTTTTCAAAAAGCCAATTCTTTGATTTATCAAATCTAATTTCTCTATAAATTAACCTTGCTATTTCCATACTTATTAAACTCTGTTCATCCTCTTTCTAACTTTTTGAATTTAATGCTTAAGAAATAATCTGTAGTGAAGGATTTTTTTGTCATTATTTCTATTTTAATTTTGTCCTTCCAATTCTTGTTTAGGAGAAACTTTTCAATTCCCTGCTGTATAGAGTTTCCTTTCTTTACTTTTCCTACTTAAAAAAAAATCATCTTTATATCATGATCAAAGAAAATAGTACTTAAAACACAATACTGGTAATTTTGATCTTTAAAAATCCATTACAATTTTCTCTGTGATCTGAACAGATGATCACATTTGGTAAGTGTTTCATGTTTCATAAAAGTATATATTACTAGATATTGATTAATTAATCCAATCAGTATTTACTAAAGGATCACTTATCTTTAGCACCTGAAATTAATGAAAAAAATTAAAAGTCTTTCCTTTCCTGGGTTTATATTCAGCTGTGGAAATAAAACAAACCCTGCACATTTTAATTAAATATACTATATTTTCTCTTAATACTATCTATGCCATCAGGGAAGAAAGTGAAGCAAAGTTTTGAAGGGTAGGTAGTGAGAGGGTTTGGAATTTTGAGTATGATGGTTTTGGAAAGCTTCATTGATAACGTAAAATACTTGACCAAAGACCTTAAAGCGGGAAAGAGATCTCCCTGCTTATCTGGAGGAAAAAGCATTCCAGACAGAAAAACAGCCTGTAAAAAGGCTCTAATATGAGAATGTATCTAGCATCATTGAGAGCAGCAAAAAATAAAAAGACTGGTCAAGGTCAAGGAAGGGATACGATTGTAGGATATGAAGTCAGCAATGTAATGAGGCTGCTGTAAGGACTTTGAATTGTACTCTGACAGCAGCACGAGGAACTGGAGATTTCTGAGAAGAGTGATGTGATGTCACTTTCAGCAAAATAGGACAGTTCCCACATATCTGTGACGAGGCAGAGATACTCACGCAGGATCACAGATGAGAAATTATCTTGGCTCAGACTAGGACTGGAGTAACAAAGCAAGTTGTTGAATTTGGATTCTTTTTCAAAGTAGATCCCAAAGTATTTTTTCCCACTATGCCCGTTGGCATATAAAGAATATAAATCATGTAGGAAACCACAGTTGTGATCTGAGCAACTGGAAATACAGAATTCGTTAAAGAAGTCTGATGGTGAAGTAGGTATTGGGGGGGTATGAGGAACTGAGTTCTGGATGGGCTCAGTGAGATATCTGCAACATGAATGAAGTCTAGTAGGATGAGAGGTGACTGAGCTATGAGTCAGCAGCTATAGAAGGAATTTAAAACCAAGAGGAAGGAGGTTATAACTGAGGGTGTGAATGAAGACAGAACAGAAGAGGTGCAAGGGCTGAGACTGTGACATCCTAAGGCTGAGAGAGGTCAGGAGTCAGCAAAGGAAATTGAACAGGAGTGATGAGCGCAGGAGGATGAAGACAAAGACACTGAGATGGCCTGGTTAGACTCTGGTTAAGGAAAAATGGAGGGAAAGTGGAGATGGTGAGTGAGTGTACTTTCAAAGTGTTTTTTTTTTCAATTAAGTAACTTTGATTGAACTATAATTACTTTACAATATTGTGATGGTTTTTGCCATACATCAACATGGATTGGCTACGGGTATACATGTTTACCCCCCATCCTGAACACCCCCCCACGTCTCTCCCCATCCTATCCTTCTGAGTTGTCCCAGAGCACCAGCTTTGGGTGCCCTGCTTCATGCATCAAACCTGCACTGATCATCTGATTTACCTATGTCAATATACATATGTTTAAATGCTAGTCTCTCAAATCATCCCACACTCACCTTCTCTGACTGGGTCCAAAAGTCTGCACTTTACATCTGTGTCTCCTTTGCTGCCTTGCATATAGGATCATCAGGAGATCCATGTAATGGATATGTATCTGACAGAAGAGAGCATGTACCTTCCTCTCTTGTCCCCAGCCCAGCTCTGGTGTTTTCTATCATCTTAACTACACAGTAGTAGTGAGGTCAGTAATACAAAGCTTTACACATTTCTTAAAGTTTTCTCTATCAGTGGTGATAGGTCTAAGGCTCTATCCCTGAGACCTGTAAGCTGAAAGTTACAATGAAAGACTTCTAGTCTTCTCACATAGCACATAGTCCCCCTACACTCAGCAACCTAGTCACAAACCCATATGTAGACAGTGTAACGTAACAGCAATGTGGTTTTTAAACAATACGAGATTCATTCAATGACCTACTTAAATTTTACTGAGTCCCTATATATGACAGAGATTTTCCTAGGACCTTAACATGCAACAGTGAACAAAGGAGTAAAAAAAAAAAAAAGAAAGAACAACCTTGACTTCAGGTGAAATATAGTGAGGGAATACAGATGATAAAAAATACTTAATAGATTAAAAATAAGGCTTGCTATGAGCCCTGTCATTCGGGGCCACCAAGGACAGACGGGTCATAGCGGAGAGTTATGACAAAAGATGGCCCACTGGAGGAGGGAGTGGCAAACCACTGTAGCATACTTGCCATGAGAACCCCATGAACTGTATAATAGGCAAAAAGATAGGACACTGAAAGATGAGCCCCCCGGGTTGGAATGTGTCCAGTATGCTACTGGGGAAGAGCAGAGGATAACTACTAACAGCTCCAGAAAGAATGAAGCAGCTGGGCCAAAGCGGAAATGATGCTGAGTTGGGGATGTTGTCTGGTGATGAGAGTAAAATCCAGTGCAGTAAAGAACAATATTGCATAGGAATCTGGAATGTTAGGTTCATGAATCAAGGTAAATTGGACGTGATCAAGCAGTAGATGGCCAAAGTAAACATCGACAAACATTAAGAATCAGTGAACTAAAATGGATGAATTTAATTTAGATGACCATGACATATTCTACTGGGGGCACAAATCCCACTGAAGAAATGGAGTAGTGCTCATAACCAACAAAAGAGTCTGGCATTCAGTACTTGGATGCGACCTCAAAAATGATGGAATGATCTCAGTTCATTTCCAAGGCAAACCATTCAGTATCATAGTAATCTAAGTCTATGCCCCAACCACCAGCGCTGAAGAAGCTGGGTCGGTTCTATGAAGACCTAGAAGACCTCCTAGAACTAACACCAGAAAAGATGTCCTTTTCATCATAGGGGACTGGAATGCAAAAGTATGAAGTCAAGAGATACCTGGAGTAACAGGCAAATATGGTCTTGGAGTACAAAATAAAGCAGGGCAAAGGCTAACAGAATTCTTCCAAGAGAATGCACTGGTGATAGCCAACACCATTTCTCAACAACACAAGAGATAACTCTACATAAGGACATCACCAAATGGTCAATACCAAAATCAGATTGATTACATCCTCTGTAGCCGAAGACAGAGAAGCTGTATACAGTCAGCAAAAACAAGACCTGGAGCTGCCTGTGGCTCAGATCATCAGCTCCTCATAGTAAAACTCAGGCTTAAACTAAAGAAAGTGGGGAAAACCACTAGGTCATTCAGGTACAACTTATATCAAACTCCTATGAATATACAGTGAAAAGTGAAAGTGAAGTCGCTCAGTCACATCTGACTCTTTGTGACTCCATGGACTGTAGCCCACCAAGGTCCTCCATCCATGGGGTTTTCCAGGCAAGAGTACTGGAGTGGGTTTCCATTTCCTTCTCCAGGGGGTCCTCCAACCCAGGGATCGAACCCTGGTCTCCCGCATTGTAGGCAGACACTTTACCTTCTGAGCCACTAGGGAAGTCCATGAATATACAGTGGAGGTGACAAATAGATTCAAGGGATTAGATCTGGTACACAGAGTACCTGAAGAACTATGAACAGAGCTCGGTAATACTGTGTGGGAGGCCATGATCAAAACCATCCCAAAGGACAAGAGATGCAAGAAGGCAAAGTGATTGTCTGAGGAGTTTTTACAAATAGCTGAGGAAAGAAGAGAAGTGAAAAGCAAGGCAGAAAGGGAAAGGTACACTCAACCAAATGCAGAGTTCCAAGAGTAGTAAGGCCAGAATAGAAGGCCTTCTTCAAATGAACAATGCACGGAACTAGAGAAACTAACAGAAGGGTAAAGACTAGAGATCTCTTCAAGAAAAGTAGAAATATTGAAGGAACATTCCATCCAACAATGGGCACAATAAAGGACAGAAATTGTAAAGACCTAAAAGAAAAGAAAGAGATGAAGTTGTGGCAAGAATACACAGAACTGTACAAAAAGAAGATCTTAATGATATGGATAACCATGATGGTGTTGTCACTCACCCAAAGCCAGGCATTCTGGAATGTGAAGTCAAGTGGGCTTTAGGGAGTGCTGCTGCCAATAGAGCTAGTGGAGGTGATGGAATTCCAGCAGAACTGGAATTCAAATCCTAAAAGATGATGCTATTGAAGTGCTGCACTCAATATGTCAGCAAATTTGGAAAACTCAGCAGTGGCCACATTACTGGACAAGGTCAGTCCTCATCCCAATTCCCAAGAAGGGCAGTACTAAAGAATGTCCAAACCACTGGACAACTGTACTCATCTCCCATGTTAGTAAGATTATGCTCAAAATCCTTCAAGCTAGGATCCAGCATCACATGAACCGAGGACTTGCAAATGTTCAAGCTGGGTTTAGAAAAGGCAGAGGAATGAGAGATCAAATTGCCAACATTGTCTAGATCATAGAAAAAGCACGGAAATTCCAGAAAAACATCTACCTTTGTTTCATCAGCTACACTAAAGCCTTCAGTTGTGTGAATCATACCAAACTGTGGAAAGCTCTTAAAAAGACCATCTTACCTATCTCCTGATAAACCCGTATGTGGGTCAAGAAGGAACAGTTAGAACCTTGTATGGAAAAACAGACTGGTTCAGGATTGAGAAAGGAGTACGACAGGGCTGTTTATTGGCACCTGTTTATTCAACTTACACACACAGCACATCATGCAAAATGCCAAGCTGGGTGTGTTACAAGCTGGAATCAAGATTGTTGGGAGAAATATAAGCAACCTCAGATATGCGGATGACACCACTCTAATGGCAGAAAGCAAAGAGGAGTGAAAGAGCCTCTTGATGCGGGTGAAGGAGGAGCGTGACAAAGCCAGCTTAAAATGCAATATTAAAAAGAAAACTAAGATCATGGCATCTGATCCCATTGCTTCATGGCAAATAGAAGCAGAAAAGGTGGGAGCAGTGACAGATTCCTCTTCTTGGGCTCTAAAATTCCTGTGGATGGTGACTGCAGCCATGAAATTAGAAGGTGATTGGTTCTTGGCAGGAAAGTGATGACAAACCTAGACAGTGTGTTAAAAACGGAGATATCACTTTGCTGAGAAAGGTCCATAGAGTTAAGGTTATGGTTTTTACAGTAGTCATGTACAGATGTGAGAGCTGGACCATAAAGAAGGCAGAACACCAAAAAATTGATGCTTTCAAAAGTGCTGCTGGAGAAGACTCTTGAGAGTCTCTTGGACAGGAAGGAGATCAAACCAGTCAATCTTGAAGGAAATCAACCTTGAATACTCATTGGAAGGACTGATGCTGAAGTTTCAATCCTTTGGCCACCTGATGCGAACAGTTGTCTCATTAGAAAAGGCCCTGATGCTGGTAAAGATTGAGGGCAGGAGCAGAAGAGGGGGACAGAGAATTAGAGGGTTGTATGGCAAAACCGACCCAATGGACATGATCTTGGGCAAATTCCGGGAGATGGTGAGGAACAGGGAAGCCTGGCATGTTGCAGTCCATGGGGTCGTGAAGAGTCAGACATGACTTGGTGACTGAACAAAAACAAAAATAAGACTTAGCAGAGGATAGTTAGTTCTGCGTAAGATTTGAAAAAAAAATTTTTTTCAGAGAAAGCAGGCTGGTAGCTGAGTCAATATTAAACAGAGTGATCTGAAGGAGCCCCATGAAAAGAGGTAACAAGCAGATACCATCAGAAATAACTTCCCTGGCAGAGGCCACATTTTAGAAAAACAAAGATGTTCTTCTGATGTGAAGAGCAGGCAGTGGATATCACATTGGAAAGGGGTCTCCAGGCCCTTTGGTTCTGGAGAGGCTGATGAGTAGATAGCTGCACAGTCAGTTAGCAGAATGAAAGGGTAAAGAACTCAGAGAAGAGAGAAATAAGCTTGTAAAATAATTTTTGCCTCCAGGTTTCAGGTTCCTGGTGCAAGCAAGACTTAGACAAATATCGTCCTAGTTAGGGCAATTAGGCAACTAATTAAAAGCAATTAACCCAGCCTCCACCTACAAGATGAAGAAGTCAGAGCTGCAGCTCACTTTAGAGGTGGAAGCATCTGGCTGAAAAAAGCCTGCAGCTAGCTTTGTCTGCTGCTGTGTTAATTGTAACCTGGTTGATTGAAAACACAATTTAGGAGGGAGAAGCCATTCTTTTCTTTTTTTTTTAATTTATTTATTTTAATTGGAGGCTAATTACTTTACAATATTGTAGTGGTTTTGCCATACATTGACATGAATCAGCCAGGGGTGTACATGTGTTCCCCATCCTGAACCCCCCTCCCACCTCCCTCCCCATCCCATCCCTCTGGGTCATCCCAGTGCACCAGTCCTGAGCACCCTGTCTCAGGCATCGAACCTGGACTGGCGATCTGTTTCACATATGATAATATACATGTTTCACTGCTATTCTCTCAAATCATCCCACCCTCGCCTACTCCCACAGAGTCCAAAAGACTGTTCTATGCATCTGTCTCTCTTTTGCTGTCTCGCATATAGGGTTATCATTACCATCTTTCTAAATTCCATATATATGTGTTAGTATACTGTATTGATGTTTTTCTTTCTGGTCTGTCTGTCTTTCTTTCTTCCAGGTCTTAGTTTTGACACACGGGATCTTTAGTTGCTACATGTGGGATCTAGTTCCCTGACCAGGTCTCCTGCATCACAAGCCCAGAGTCTCCTGCACTGGACCACCAAGGATGTCTGTAGCATCATTCTGACTTTATGAAATTAGCATTATCACTATCTATACACAAAACACACAGACATTCAAATGAAACTGCTGTATTTCTAGAAGTCTTGCTTTATCTGATGTTCCTTTCAAATATTTTGCCGAAGTTGACAGGATTCTTTACAATGATTACAATTAATCCTAGTGTTAGATACTTTATATGACCAATATAATATGCTTAAGGGTCATAGTGGAATGGAATCCAGAGTTATGAAGTGTTAAGAACACAGGAAGTAAATTAATAAAGCAAATATTTAGTGGCAAAATACCACAGATTACGGAGAAGGCAATGGCACCCCACTCCAGTACTCTTGCCTGGAAACTCCCATGGACGGAGAAGCCTGGTAGGCTGCAGTCCCTGGGGTCACCAAGAGTCAGACATGACTGAGCGACTTCACTTTCACTTTTCCCTTTCATGCACCGGAGAAGGAAATGGCAACCCACTCCAGTATTCTTGCCTGGAGAATCCCAGGGATGGCGGAGCCTGGTGGGCTGCCATCTATGGGGTCGCACAGAGTCGGACACGACTGAAGCGACTTAGAAGCAGCAGCAGCACCATAGATTAACAGTGAACTTTTAAACAAATTAGTTAAAAAATACAAAATGACACCTACTGAAATTCACTACAAAGGAAGATGAATAAAAACCATGGCAACAAAAAACATGAGTATGATATCTTTTGAATATTAAAGAATATTTACTACTCTGTTTACTACTGTGGTATGTCAACTCTAAATGATGTCTTGGCTAAACTTCACAACTCTTTAGTATCAGTATTTAATATAAGAAGCTTCAGATTCATAAAAGTTGAGTAATTTGCTCAAATTCACACAAACAAATGAAGGACCTGTTCTAATTTTTTTTGCTTCTTACACTAGCAAGAAACTATTCAGATGACAATTCCATGTGGCCTTTTCAGCCCTTAGGTGCAGATATAGCTACCGATTGTGAATAGAATTTAAGGAAATAATTGAGAGAAGAAAAAAAAAGTTGAAAACACTCATTAAAGTTTAAAATGCTGTGCATCAGGAAAAATGTAAAGACAGGCTCATGGAACTCAAACTCCCTCCCTAGATTCCTACACTTTAAGGGATCTGGCTATGATTTTAGATGCATTCAAATTCTAACTAAACTACTTTCCAACTTTTTGTCTTTACGGCATTTACTTAATGTTTCTGTGGCTTAGTGTCCGCATCTAAAATAGGACAATACTACTTCCATATCATAATAATATGTCATTGTCACCTGTCCTTTTCTCTGTGTTGACATTTGCTGCTTTTATCTTAGTGTAATCCAAGGTAATTGCACCAAACTATACTTGTAATCATGGTATCCTTTGCTGCTCCCTACATAAAGCACATGGATACAATGAAATGAAAATTCTGTTACGAATGTCGATGATAAGAATGGAGTAAGTAAATGCCCATTTCCATTTCAATGGAAATTGTCCACGAGTTTCTTTGTAGGATAAGTAATTCTTTAGAGTTCAGTCTACCACAGAATATGATTTTCGATTATACATGGAGTGAAAGAGATGTATGACAAACTTTTTCTCCACAAATACAATTTACAAGTTCAGGGTTAATGAAATCCAGTGATTGATAATGAAAGTCAAAATAAGATTATAAACTTCATTCTCTGTTAGAATAAATTACTAAACATAGAATGCAATGGGACATTTAGAAATATCCTATATGTTGACACAATAGTATGAAAATAATATTTCTGTATATGTGGAGGAAATGTAAAAAGCTAGGTTATTCAGTTACACTTGTTGCATTAAGAAAAAAATGTAATTAAAGTGTACTGGACATACTTTTTCTTTAATTCTATTTTAATACTGTTGCAAATATCATAGGAGAAGGC
Organism: Okapia johnstoni; assembly: GCA_024291935.2. Taxonomy (NCBI): domain Eukaryota; kingdom Metazoa; phylum Chordata; class Mammalia; order Artiodactyla; family Giraffidae; genus Okapia; species Okapia johnstoni. Next base: position 6,625,331 of record CM044327.1, read on the forward strand.
AATGGCACCCCACTCCAGTCCTCTTGCCTGGAGAATCCCATGGACGGAGGAGCCTGGTAGGCGACAGCCCATGGGGTCGCTAAGAGTCAGACACGACTGAGCGACTTCACTTTCACTTTTCCCTTTCATGCACTGGAGAAGGAAATGGCAACCCACTCCAGTATTCTTGCCTGGAGAATCCCGGGCACGGCAGAGCCTGGGGGCTGTCATCTATGGGGTCGCACAGAGTCGGACACGACTGAAGCAACTTAGCAGCAGCAGCAGCAAATATCAATTAGCCACTATACAATGTTATTTGAAATGTAAATTTTCACAGTTTCTTTGGGAGTTCTGTATTTCAATGTCCCTCAGAGTAGTAAATATATTCATTCTCTTTGATCTACATTTAAAGCACTTTCAAAATTATATCATATGGGTATTGCTCTAAAACCAGAAATATGTTGTGCATACCCTGTATATCACTGCTTTTTTAAAAGAGTTTATTAGAGAAGTCCATTAAAAGTTTCTGAACCTTCTTGATTTCTCTTCCTTCATATTTTTGATATCAGAATCTGTTCATAAGTGGGAATGACAATATGTGAAATAAGTTGAAACTAGGCAGATGTCTAGTTGGAGATTAATATTTTATTTTACTTTTCCCCCTATATCCCTGCTTTAGCAAGAGGCAGTAGAAAATCTCCTTGGCTAATAAGGAAGAAAAATTGCCTCTGAATCTCTCGTAATAGGTTAAAATTTCTCCCACCAAGAAATAAATTACTAGCTAGCACATATAAGCAAGCAAGCAAACAAAAATTCTATTAATAAAAATATTGTGATACATGTATACAGGTGAAAAAAGTTATAACTGCTATGACACCTCATAAATCTAATAATTTTACATTAAGTGTATGAATCATATCAGTTTTAAAAGGTAAGGAAAAATAAACAAAAGGCAAAGATATTGAGACTTTAGAATAGCATCCTCACCTATTATTTAAGTAAGGATCCAAATAATAAGGATACAGAATATCTAATATATTTCATAAAGTTAATATTAAGTGTTTAGGTATATATGTTCACATGCATCTTTACAAACCTTTAAGATAATGCCAGGTTGATACATCTGCTTTGTCTCTCACTATGAGATAATAAGGATGATCTAATTGACCATATATACAATTTCATAATACTATAAAATTTGAAATGATTAAGACCGTATAAACAAATCAAACAATTTGAAATTAAATGTTAAACAAAACATTCTCCTAGATAGCTCCCATGTCTAGGTTATCAAGCTGAAATTGATTTTTAAAAAGATCAAAAAAATGATCACAGTATATAAACATACTTGATATGGACAATGCTTAATATAAAGGAATATTTATAGCCCTAAAATGTTCATTATATTCTAGAGGGATTAAAATAAGCGAATTATTTGGATAAGGAGGTTAAAAAATAACCCATAAAACTGTAAAACTCCTGAAAGATAACACAGAGGAGAAAAACGAGATGATCTTGGATATGGCAAAGACTTTTTAAATACAACACCACAGGCATGATCAATGACAGAATTAACGGATAAGCTCACCTTCATTAAAATTAAGTACTTCTGATTTGTGAAAAAATGTGAACAGAATGAGAAGACAAGCCACAGACTAGGAGAAAATATTTACAAAAGACACATCTGATAACTGACTGTCATCCAAAATGTGCAAAGACCCCTGAAAGCTAAAAATAAGAAAACCAACCTAATTAAAAATGGGCCAACATCAAAGGCAACATAAAGTTGTCAAGCAAGCATATGAAAAGATACTTCACATTCTATACCCTCTGGGAAATACAAATTAGAACAATGAAATACCACTACACATCTCTGAAAGTTACTCAGTCGTGTCTGACTCTTTGCAACCCCACGGACTTCCACCCATCAGTCTCCTCTGTCCATAGAATTTTCTAGGCAAGAACACTGGAGTGGGTTACCATTCCCTTCTCTAAGGGGATCTTCCTGACCCAGGGATCGAATCTGGGTTTCCTGCATTGCAGGCAGATTCTTTACCGTCTGAGCCACCAGGGAAAACCAAATGGCCAAAATCCAAAACACTGAGAATACTGTTTGTGAGAATGTAAAGCAACTGGAACTCTCATACATTGCTGCTGGAAAAACAACAAAACTGTACAGCCACTTTGCTAGACAGTTTGGTGGCTTTTTACATTTAGACAATGAAGTAATACCCAGTGCTAAAAAGAAATGAGAAAAGCATGGAAGAAAATTAAATGTGTATATGACTCACTCAAAGAAACCAATAAGACAAGGCTACATATAGTATGATTCCAACTATTTAATATTTTGGAGAAGACAAAGTTATAGAGATGGTAAAAAGGTCAACAGTTGCCAGGGATCTGGGGTAAGGTGGCAGAAAGATGAATAGGCAGAGCACAGAGGATTTTTAGGGGAGTATTGTACCATAATGAGGGCTTCCCAGGTGACTCAGTGGTAAAGAACATGCTGATCAATGGAGGAGACATAAGAGATGCACGTTCCATCCCTGGGTTGGGAAGACCCCTTGGAGGAGGGCATGGCAACACATTCCAGTATTCTTGCCTGGAGAATCCCATGGACAGAGGAGCATGGGGGGCTACAGTCCATGAAGTCATAAAGAGTCGGACACGACTGAAGTGACTTAGCACACATGAACTCACACCATAATGATGGGTAATTGTCTGTACACAAATGAACACATATTTAAATCCATAGAATGTATGACCCCAGAAGTGCACCCAAACGTAAACTATGTACCTTGGGTGATTATGATGTTCATAAATTATAATAAGTCAATCTTCTGGTGGAGGTGCTGAAAATTGGGGAGGCTACACAGGTATGGGGGGCAGAGTTACAGAAAATCTCTGTAACTTCCCCTCCATTTTGGTGTGAAAAATTTAAGCATCTAAACAAAGAAGGCCTTAATAAAAATAAAGAAAAAGAATAGAAGGCAAAGCAAATAAAATGAATAACTTAAAAAAATGAGAAATCAATGTAATCTAAGTGGTTTTTTATTTATAAGAAATCAATATCTTGAAAATACATTACAAATGAAAGAAAGGCAAAACTTTTGGATAATAAAAATGTCACAGATGTAAATGTAGAGGTGTGTTCCCATTCTTTCAATGTCCATTGACTTTTGCCTAACTTTTAATATATTTTGAAAATAGGTATGATAGTAGTAGGGGCTTCCATTGTGGCTCAGATGGTAAAGAATTTGCCTGCAATGCAGGAGACCTGAGTTCAATCCCTGGGTCAGGAAGAGCCTGTGGAAAAGGGAATGGCTACCCACTCCAGTATTCTTCCTGGAGAATTCCATGGACTACTGCAAAATCCAGACTTAAATTGAAGAACATAGGGAAAACCACTAGGCCATTCAGGTATGACCTAAATCAAATCCCTTATGATTATATAGTGGAAGTGACAGATTCAAGGTATTACATCTGATAAAGTCAAAACTATCCCCAAGAAAAAGAAATGCAAAAAGACAAAGTGGTCATGGGAGGAGGCCTTACAAATAGCTGAGAAAAGAAAAGTGAAAGGCAAAAGAGAAAAGGCAAATGATTCAAACCATCTGATGCAGAGTTTCAGAGAATAACAAGGAGAGGTAAGAAAGCCTTTTTAAATAAACAATGCAAAGAAATAGAGGAAAACAATAGAATGGAGAAGACTAGAGATCTCTTCAAATACCTTAGAGATACCAAGGGAACATTTCATGCAAAGATGGGCACAATAAAGGACAGAAACGGTATGGGCCTAACAGAAGCAGAAGATATTAGGAAGAGTTGGCAAGAAAACACAGAAGAACTGTACAAAAAAATCTTCACGATGATAACCATGATGTGGTGTGATCACTCACCTAGAGCCAGACATCATGGAATGTGAAGTCAAGTGGGCCTTAAGAAGCATCACTATGAACAAAGCTAGTGGAGGTGATGGAATTCCAGGTCAGCTATTTCAAATCCTAAAAAGTGATGTTGTGAAAGTGCTACACTCAGTACGTCAACATATTTGGAAAACTGGTAAGTGGCCACAGGACTGGAAAAAGTCAGTTTTCATTCCAGTCTCAAAGAAGGGCAAGGCCAAAAATGTTCACATACAACATGATTGTACTCATTTTACATGCTAGCAAAGTAATGCTTGAAATCCTTTAAGTTAGTTCTCAACAGTAGGTGAACCAAGAACTTCCAGATGTTCAAGCTGGATTTTGAAAAGATAGAGGAACCAGAGATTAAATTACCAACATCCCTTGGATCATCAAAAAAGAAAGGGAATTCCAGAAAAACATCTACTTCTGCTTCACTGACTATGCTACAGCCTTTGACTGTGTGGATCACAATAAACTATGGAAAATTCTTAGAGTAGTGAAAACCAGACCACCTTACCTGCCTCCTAAGAAACCTGAATACAGGTCAAGAAACAACAGTTAGAACCAGACATGGAACAATGGACTGATTCCAAATTGGAAAGGGGCACATCAAGGCTGTATATTGTCACTCGGCTTATTTAAATTATATGCAGAGTACACCATGCAAAATGCCAGGATGAAGGAAGCACAAGCTGGAATCAAGATTGCTGGGAGAAACATCAATAACCTCAGATATGCAGATGACAGCACCCTATGGCAGAAAGCAAAGAGGAACTAACTAGCCTCTTGATGAAGATCAAAGAGAAGAGTGAAAATCTGTCTTAAAACTCAACATTGAGAAAAACTAAGATCATGGCATCTGGTCCCATCACTTCCTGGCAAATAGGTGGGGAAACAATGGAAATAGTGACGACTTTATTTTCTTGGTGTCCAAAATCACTGTGGATGGTGACTGCAGCCATGCAATTAAAAGATGCTTGCTCCTTGGAAGGAAATCTTTGACAAACCTAGACAGCACATTAAAAAGTAGAGATATGACTTTGCTGATACAGATCCGTATAGTCAAAGCTATGTTTTTTTCAGTAGTTATGTATGGATGAAAGAGTTGGACAATTAAAAAGGCTGAGCAGTGAACAATTGCTGCTTTTGAGCTGTGGTGTTGGAGAAGACTCTTGAAGAGTCCCTGGACAGCAAGGAGATCAAACCAGTTAATCCGAAAGGAAATCAACCCTGAATACTCACTGGAAGGACTGATGCTGAAGCTGAGGCTCCAATACTGTGGCCTCCTCATGTGAAGAGCTGACCCACTGGAAAAGGCCCTGACAGAAGATAGAATGCAGGAGGAGAAGGGGATGACAGAGGGTGTGATGGCTGGGTGGCATCACCAACTCGATGGACAAGAGTTTGAATAAATTCCAAGAGATGGTGAAGCATAGGGAAGCCTGGCATGCTGCAGTCCCTGGGGTCACAAAGAGTCAGACATGACTGTGTGACTATAGTAGATAAGATGAACTTCTTCAGTAATATCGAGAATGACTTCTTTCACCATAAGCAATGCAAAGTAAACATCATTTAATTGCCCGATTTTTGACCCTCGGAAGTATTTCAGACTTTAGTAAGCCAGGAACATCATACTAATAAATATTTTCCAGTGGCAAAGCTACATAATTTGGCCAATAGGAGTGTAAAGCAGTGATACAACGTCTACTGCTCATCACAGAAGGAACATTGCGTCCATGTCCTCTATTAGTAGTGAACACTAGTAATTTGAGTGTTTTCCACTAAGTTTTTTCCCCACTATAAAGCTACTCATTGTGTAATTGATAAGTAATTAGGGAAATAATTTGGTATTATGGAAATATTCGGTTCTTTTAACCGTTTATTCAATAGACTTAGCAATCCAGAATGATGTTTTTTGGAATCAACTTTTGAAAGTTTTGCAGTGACAGTTTTGTAACTTTATCATTGTTTCTATGTTTATTAGTTGGCATTCTGCTGTAAGGAAGAAATTTCTTTTCCTCTTTTCACTGTTTTTTTTTTAATTTACATGCAACCAGATTTTTATATTATTCAATGGACTATTGTTCATGACTGTCATCTTATGTTGATGTTTGAATTATACATTTGGACAGGTGCAGCTATTCAAAATGGCTTTTTATTACTTTCAACATAACTCATTTTTTTAAAAGCACTTTCTTACTTTCTGTCATGTCCATACACATCCTGTACTTATCCTGTTTCACCACTGGAATCAATTATTTCCCTAGAGTCTAGTTCTTATTGGGAAATTGTATTTAGCAACCAAGATTTCTGAGCTAAAGTGTACTGTCCTTCGCCGCTGGAGTATCTGCTTCTGGGCCATTTTAGAGGAAAGAACTAGGTAAAAACATTGTACCACTCACCTACAAACATACCAAATGCAAATATATGAAAGTTGTATTTAAAATTAAACTATATATGACATTTATATACTATGATTTCAATGTCTAAAATTTAAAATAAAAACTCATTATCAGTGATAGCTCTAATTTCAATCCAACATTATAGGATTCCATCTTGCCTTCCTCACTTCATGTTAGTATCTCCCTTCTTCTATTGCATAAGCTTTGTCTCCCAAGATCAATCTTCAATATATTCATATATTTTTCAACCTAATAACAACATATTTTCAGAATAGATGCCATTATACCATTATGTATATTATGTACACATACCATACTGCTAAAATCCAAACATACAGCCTAAGAATATATAGTCATGTTTCCAAAATTGTGTGTATTTGGTTTTCTCTTTGATCATATGATATTCATTTGAAATACAGTGAGGGGGATAAAAATGTGCCACTCTGGCATGTTGATTTTTTTTGATTTAAGGTTACTTAAGCAGCCAGTGCCAGATGTCCTGACCCTCCTCCTCTGTCTCCCTGAAAGCAGGAAGTAAATCTTTCTTGTGAAGGTACCGTCCCTGTATTAGGAAGGTAGAAGGCATCCTTATCACCAGAGAGAGGAAATTCAAGACTGATACATACAAATTCACATGAAGATTTTTATGTCTGGCTTAGAAACTTTTTTATATTTTTAAATCCAGCCTTGTTATTTTTTTTATGCTGACAGTAATACTTTATGAATAAACTAATATCTTTATCCCCATTCCCCATTAGATGTGCTTTCAGGTGATTCCAGTTTTACATAATTATAAAGAAGGCTGCTAAGAACATTTGTGTGTAGGTCTCTAAGTGACCACATGTGTTCTACCTTTGAATGAGAATGGTGACTTTTGTATGTTTAGCTTTATAAGAAATTACCAAAGATCTTCCAAAATCACTGTATTATTCTAATTATAAGTATGAATGTCAAACAGTCATTCTTTATCCTTCCGAACATTTCTTTCTTTTTTTTTTTTTTTTGGTCTTTAGCCATCCTAGTAAATGTGTATTGGAATCTCTTTTTAATATAGATTTTTCTATTGAAAAATGATAACAAATATTTATTTATTTCCCAGTTTTATCTCATCCTTGGTAAAGTATTTGTTCAAATATTTTGCATCTTTTAGTTGCCAATTTATTCTTACTACTGAGCATAAAAGTCCTTCATAAACCCTGAATATAAGTCCTTTAGAGATATGCATTTGCAATTATATGTCTCATGTATATAGCAATATGCTCCAATATCAGATGTGAGTTGAAGATTTATTATGTTATTTCAATAATGAGCTTATTGAAGAGTCAAGTTTTTTTGTTTAAAATGAAATATACACATCTATTTCTCTGTAACTTACAATATATTTATTATGATAATAACACACTCTATTGATTCTCATAGCTGCAGGGTAAATTTCAAACTCAATTACTGTGAGCCTTTTAATAGTTTTACTTCAAAACTTTGGTCCTTTGCTCTTTTGTGTACATTTTGAATTAGTTGACAAAATCTATGAAAGTTCTGCTGGAATTTTATTGGGCTTATAATGAATTTTTAAATGAATTCTGAGAGAACTGATTCAATTCATGAATGAAGTATATTTATCCATTTATTTAGATAGTTTTTAGCTTCTTTCATGGATGTTATACTTTTCAGCATGTAAATCTGGGACATATTTCAATTTCTCTAAGATTATTTCATGTCTTCAATGTTACTGAACACATAAGACTTACTTTACTTTCCATAAACAATTACTCAATTCCATTGTAACAAGAAGTGAAAATGAGTTTTGTGTGCTCTTTTGTATAGCACAACTTTGCTAAACTATACTTGTTTCTCCTGACATTCAGAAAAAAAAGATAAGACAGAATTGAAACAAATCTTATTTTCGTCTTTATGTCACGTTGAGGCTTCCCTGATGGCTCAGTGGGTAAAGAATCTACCTGCAGTGCAGGAGACACAGGAGATGTGGGTTCAATCCCTAGGTCAGGAAGATCCCCTGGAGGAGGAAATGGCAACCCTCTGCAGTATTTTTGCCTGAAAAATTCCATGGGGAGAGAAGCCTGGTGGGCTACAGTCCAGAGGATCACGAAGAGTCAGATATGACTAAGCAACCAAGTACACATAGTAAATTCTCATCATTTACTTCAAATCAGTTTTTTGTAATTAGGAATATCTATCTAGTAACACAGAGTTGTGTAAGTGTGTGTTAGTTGCTCAGTAGTGTCCGACACAGTGTTGGAGATGCAAATTTTGTCCAAAGTAAACTTAATTGTTTTGAGCTATTACAAACCAAGATTCAATATAATCGTATGTCCATATATGGGGTTATATAATGGGGTTCTCTGAATTAAATTCTTTGGAGAATACAATCAATATTTATGAAGGATACACTTAAAATAGGTTCTGATTTGAATGTATATATGTATTTAATGTATACAATTAAAGTTCAAAGATAACTGCCACAATTATTTAGAACCTAAACCCACAAACTAATTTTTTTAGGAAGGGAATTTTAATACTGACATTGTTTAGAACTGCCAAAAAATGCTGTTAGTAAAAAGGAGAACACCTCTAATGATTTTAACACTGGCTTTAGATTTTAATATTTGTTTTAAATTTTAGATAACACAATCCTAATTGTTTGTATTAAGAGTAAATAATTTCCATCTTATCAACCTTGATATCCCACACTCCCTGTCCAAGTTTTATCCATTACCAGGAATGTTTAATATTTCTTACAATTTCTTATTCAACCAGTGTTTATTAGCTAATCAGCTAATATGAATCCTTTGAGAGAACTGATTTTTAACTTTAGTTTTAATAAAGCAAATCTAGGAAATAATAACCAATACAAAATATGCATTCCATTCAAAGAATAGTAAGCATGTAACAGTATTTTGTAATTAAGTTTTAAAGATGACAGTAGTTGAGGATATCTGTGCCTCAGAATTTTACATATGGAATTCTTTATTTCAATGAAAGAAAAAAAAAGCCTTAAAAATTAAAAAGCATAATAATTCAAAGAAATGGAAAGCTATGCCATGCTCTTGGATTGAATTAATTAATACTGTTAAGATGGCAATACTACCCAAAGCGTTGTGCAGATTTAATACAATCCCTATCAAATTACCTATGGCATTTTTATATGGAACCATAAAAGACCCAGTATTGCCAAAGCAATCCTGAGGGCGGGGGGAAGCAGGAGGCGTAACTCTCTCAGACTTCAGACAATACTAGAAAGCTACAATAATTAAAACACTGTGGTACTGGTACAAAAACAGACACATGGAATAATGGAACAGGGTAGAGAGCCCAGAAATAAACCCTTACACCTATGGTCAATTAACCTTTGTCAAAGGAGGCAAGGATGGGACAAATGGGGAAAAGACAGTCTATTCAGCATGCAGTGCTAGGAAAGTGGGACAGCCGCGTGTAACTCAAAGTTAGAACACAAGATGGCTTAAAGACTTAAACATAAGACCAAACTGTATGGAAATCCTAGATAGGACATAGGCAAAACATTCTGACATTAAATGTGCCAATGTTTTCTTAGGTCAGTCTCCTAAGGCAATAGAGATAAAAACAAATAAAATAAATAAGATCTCAAAGAGTTGGACACGACTGACTTAAAAAAAATCAAACTTAAAAAGCTTTTTCACAGCAAAAGAAATCTTAAGAAAAATGAAAAGACAACCTGTGGAGTAGGAGAAAATATTTGCAAATGACACAACAGACAAGTATTAAACACCAAAATATACAAATAGCTCATGCAATTCAACCACAAAAAACTAACAACCTAATCAAAACATGGGTAGAGATGTAGACATTTACCAAAGAAGATACACAGATGACCATTAGGCACATAAAAGATGTTCAACATAGACAATAATTAGAGAAATGCAAATTAAAACTACAATGAGGTGCCATCTCACACTGATCAGGATGGCCATCATGAAAACCTCTGCAAATAAATGCTAGAAAAGGTATCAAGAAAAGGAAACTATTCTAGACTGTAAGTTGGTGCAATCACTTTAGAAATACTAGGGAGGTGCCTTAGAAATCTAAAAATAGAACTACCATATGATTCAGCAATCCCACTCCTGGGAATACACACAGACAAAACTGTAATTCAAAAAGATGCATGCGCTTCTATGCTCACAGTAGCAATATTCACGATAGCCAAGACATGGAAGGAAGCTAAGTGTTCATCAACAGATGAATGGATAAAGAATAGTCATACAAATATACAATGGAATACTACTCAAGCATAAAATAGAACAAAATAATGCCATTTGCAGCAACATGGAAGCAACTAGTGATTATCATACTAAGTGAAGTAAGTTAGAAAGAGAAAGACAAGCACCACATGATATTACTTAAAGGTGAAATCTAAAAAATATGGTATGAATGAACCTATTTCACAAACGTTTCTGTTTCACAAATGAAACAGAAACAGACTCACGAGAATGGACTTGTGGTTGCCAAGAGACAGGGGAGGGAGAAGGATGTAGTGGGAGTTCAGGTTTAGTAAAGAAATCAGACTCCAACTTAAGAAAAAGATCCTGATTTGATTGCATAAAGAGAACGGAAAAATTATAATGTTTAGACTGTTAGACAAGCGAGTACTAATTAGATATTTGATGATATTAAGGAATAATTGATTATGTAAAGTCTGATGATGATATTGAAAAAAGCATAATAGTTAAAAGTATATAATAGGTTATAGAAATCAATGTATGTGGTTGAAATAACATCAACTATAATTTCATACTGTTTGGGACAATTTAAAAAAATTGAATTTCATCTTACTGTACTTGTCACAAATCCTGTATCAAAATTCAAGTGACTGCTTATAAATATTATATGTTTTATTTTATTTATAAAGATTAATTGATTTTAAATTTGAGTAAGTTACTTACATCATAAAGTATTAAATCTGTTTCAAAATAACATGTACACCTAATGCATTAAGAGTATATAAAATGGGTGGCATATTTGTAGTCCATTGCATTCTATTTATTAATAAATTAGGCACCAACCGCTTATTTATTTTTCATAAAATATATTCATGAAAAGCACAGACATCACCCAAGTTAAAAAAATCATATACTTCTTATCTTCCAAGAAAGCCAATATTCTCATATATAAATAACACTGCAAAATGCCCTGAGAGAACCCAGTTCTTATATTACTATATCAGAAAAAAAAAATCAAGTTTACTTTTAACAATGTTAGGCCAGAAGCTGAATTTTCTAGAAGATATATTCATAAAACTTTTACAACATTAGCAAGCTATGAACAATTATCTGTTACACTACTTTTGTAATATCCAAAGTGCAGGAAGTGCAAACTCTGAACTCCATAAATCACATTAAATTATATAAACTGTGCATGCATTTGTGAATACTCATTTAGAAAGATGAAACTCACCAATAGTCTAATCAATATTTGTACTTTGAGACCATGAAAACATTTTATACTATATATAACGTTAAATACTCTTATATGTAATATCTTACTCCTTATAACAAAAAGATGATTATTTTCACAATTCTGTCTAAGTAGCTGGAACTTCTCAATATATTACCTGACTTATCTTTGTGTATTCTTTAAAATACATGTAAGAAAAACATGAGCTTCCGTGGTGACTCAGTGGTAAAGAATACACCTGACAATTCAGGGGACATGGGTTCGATCCCTGGGTTGACAAGATACCCTGGAGAAAGAAATAGCAACCCACTCCAGTATTCTTGCCTGGGAAATCTCATCGACAGGTGAGCCTTGCAGTCCATGTGATCATGAAACAGTCAGACACAACTTAGAGATTAAACAACAGCAACAATGAGAAACATATGCCCTTTTAGGCCATTTATTTCCTAGTCACCTAAATTAAAATTACAGTTACTTCATTTGAGTCACTTAGATTGTATGTGAAAAACTTGCTTGTATAACTATATGATTTATTAGGTGTCAGATGAAATATTAAAATATTTAACGTTCACAATGACAATTCTGAACTAACTTATTGATATAGCAAAATACTCAAGTTTGCTTCAGACTCACAAGAAACAAGTCATAACTGACAATTTTTTAGTAAATATAAATATATCAAAATCTATAGTGAGTTTTAAATTGTGGTGCTAAATCTAAACATTTTACGAAGTCCATCAGTTTCAAAACTGACTTCACAGAGAGACCGACTGGACACTAAGTTTATTCAGAAGGTCACAGGTAATGCTGGGGCTTCCCAGGTGGCTCAGTGGTAAAGAATCCACCTGCCAAGCAGGAGCTGCAGGAAATGTGGGTTCGATCCTTGGATAGGGAAGATCCCATGGAAGAGGAAATGGCAACCCATTCCAGTATTCTTGCCTTGGAAATCCCATGAACAGAAGAGCCTGGTGGGTTACACTCCGTGGGGTGGTAAAGAGTTGAACATGACAGCACACACAGATAGGGAATATTGGAAAAATTTAACTATTTGCTTGGAACCAAATTTTACCATTATGACTTAACTCACCTGTTATTTCACAGCCTGTGTTCTACATAAAAAGAAGATAGAATCACAAAAATAAAAACACATCTATAAGGCAAGTACCTGCCTTCAAGGATCAAAGCCTTGTTTTGGCCAAGGAGCCTGCGTAACTCAATGAAGCTGTGAGCCATGCTGTGCAGGGCAACCCAAGGTCGATGGGCCAGAGTGGAGAGTTCTGACAAAACGTGGTCCATTGAAGAAGAGAATGGCAAACCACTCTCATATTCTTGCCTTTCGAACCCCATGAACAGTGTGAAAAGGCAAAAAGATACAAAATCATGAGATGAGCCACCCCAGGTTGGAAGGGGTCCAAGACACTACTGGGGAAGAGCAGAGGGCAGTTACCTATAGCTTGAGAAACAATGAAGTGGCTGGTCCAAGGCAGAGCTGACACTCTGTTGTGGTTGTAATCTGGTAATAAAAGTGAAGTCTAAAGGTGTAAAGAACAATATTGCGTAGGAACCTGGAATATTATGCCCATGAATCAAGGTAAATTGGACACAGAAAAGCAGGAGATGGCAAGAGTGAACACTGACATCTTAGCCATCAGTGAACTAATATGGACTAGAATGGGTGAATTTAATTTGGATAGCCACCATATCTACTACTGTGGGCAAGAATTTCTTGGGAGAAATGGAGTATCCTTCATAATCAACAAGAGTCTGAAATGCAGTACTTGGGTGCAATCTCAAAAATGACAGAATGATCTCGGTTAGTTGCCAAGGCAAACACTGACGCTGAAGAAGCTGAAGTTGACCAGTTCTATGAAGAATTACAAGACCTTCTAGAACTAACACTAAAAAAGATGTCCTTTTCATCACAGGGAATTTGAATGCACAAGTAGGAAGCCAGGAGATACCTGGAGTAGCAGGCAAGTTTGGCCTTAGAGTACAAAATGAAGCAGGGCAAAGGCTAACAGTTTTGTCAAGAGAACACATCGGTCATAGCAAACACCTTTTTCAAACAAAACAAGAGAAGACTCTACACGTAGACATCACCAAATGGTTAATATCAAAATCAGATTGATTATACTCTTTGCAGCCGAAGATGGAGAAGCTGTACAGTCAGCAAAAACAAGACTGGGAGCTGATTGTGATTGAGATTGTCAGTTCCTTAGTGCAAAATTCAGGCTTAAAGAAAGTAGGGAAAACCACTAGACCATTCAGGTATGACCTAAATCAAATCCCTTAGGATTATACAGTGGAGGTGACAAATAGATTCAGGGGATTAGATCTGAGAGACAGAGTGCCTGAAGAACTATGGACAGAAGATCCTAACGTTGCACAGAAAGTAGTGACCAAAACCACCCCAAAGAAAAATAAATGCAGCAAGGCAAAGTGGTTGCCTGAGGAGGCCTTACAAACAGCTGAGAAAGGAAGGAAAGTCAAAGGCAAATGAAAAAGGGAAAGATACACCCAACTGAATGCAGAGGATAGCAAGGAGAGAGGCCTTCTTCAATGAACAAAGCAAAGAAGTAGAGAATAACAATAGAATGGTATAGATGAGAGATCTCAAGAAAACTGGACATATCTAGGGAACAATTCATGCAAGGATGGGCACAATAAAGGACATAAATGGCAAGGTCCTAACAGAGGCAGAAGACATTAAGAAAAGTTGACAAGAATGCACAGAACTATACAGAAAAGATCTTATTGACTCAGAGAAGTTGTAGTCACTCACCTACAGCCAAGTGTGAAGTCAAGTGGGCCTTAGGAAGCATCTCTACGAACAAAGCTAGTGGAGATGATGGAATTCCAGTTGAGCTATTTCAAATCCTGAAAGATGATGCTGTGAAAGTGCTGCACTCGATATGCCAGCAAATTTGGAAAACTCAGCAGTGGCCACAGGACTAGAAAAGGTCAGTTTTCATTCCAATACCAAAGAAAGGCAATACCAAAGAATGCTCAAACTACCGCACAGTTGCACTCATCTCACATGCTAGCAAGGTAATGCTCAAAATCCTCCAAGCAAGGCTTCAGCAGTACGTGAACCCACACAGTCCAGATGTACATGCTGGGTTTAGAAAATATAGAGGAACCAGAGATCAAATTGGTAACATTCATTCAATCATAGAGAAAGCAAGAGAATTCCAGAAAAAACATCTACTCTGCTTCATTGACTAAGCAAAAACTTCTAACAGTGTGGATTACAACAAACTGTGGAAACTTTTTAAAGAGATGGGAGTTCCAGACCACCTTACCTGTTTCGTGAGAAACCTGTATTGGGTCAAGAAGGAATAGTTAAAACCTTACATAGAGCAACAGACTAGTTCAAAATGATAAGGCTGTATATCTTCACTCTGCTTATTTAACTTCTATGCCAAGCACATCATGCAAAATGCTGGGCTGGTGAAGCTCAAACTGGAATCAAGATGGCTGGGAGAAATGTCAATAACCTCAGATATGCAGATGACAACACCCTCATGACAGAAAGTGAAGAGGAACTAAAGAGCTTCTTGATGAGGGTCAAAGATGAAACTGGAAAAGTTGGCTTAAAACTCAACATTTGAGAAACTAAAATCGTGGCATCTGGTCCCATCACTTCATGGCAAATAGAATGAATAAAGTGGAAGCAGTGACAGATTTTCTTTTCTTGGGTTCCAAAATCACTGTGGATGCTGACTGCAGCCATGAAAATAAAAGATGCTTGCTCCTTGGAATAAAAGCTATGACAAACCTAGACAGTATATTAAAAAGCAAAGACATTACTTTGCCAACAAAAATGCATATACTTAAAGCTATGGTTTTTCCAGTAGTCGTGTATGGATGTGAAAGTTGGACCATAAAGAAGGCTGAGTGCCAAAGCATTGATGCTTTCAAACTGTGGTGCTAGAAAAGACTTGAGAGTCGTCCGGACTGCAAGGAAATCAAACCAGTCACTCGTAAAGAAAATCAACCCTGAATAGTTATTAGAAGGACTGATGCTGAAGCTTAAGCTCCAATACTTTAGCTACCTGATGCAAAGAGGTAACTCATTGAACAAGACCCTGATGCCAGGAAAGACTGAAGGCAAATGAGAAGAAAGTGGCAGAGGATGAGATGGATAGATAGCATCACCAACTCAATGGATGTGAATTTGAGTAAAATCTAGGCAATAGTGAAGAATAGGGAAGGCTGGTGTGCTGCAGTCCATGGGGTCACAAAGAGTTAACTATTCTACAAAAATATAATAAGGAAAGAGCATATGATCAAACATTTTCAGTTCAAGGTGAGATTTTAACAGGGAATAGATTTTCCTCATGCCTGTGAATAGGAGACCTTCATGGTAAATGGTACCCTAAAGACGCTACTGCTTTCAAGTCAAGGAAGGAGCACTGCCAATGGTGGAAATGGTTCCAGGTGAAAAGCACGTAGTTACAAATGTGACTCTGCAGAATTCTTAGGGCACATTTTTTCAACTAAAAGATTAATTACATTTTAGTGGGAAATAAGTCAGAAAGAGACAAATATTGTATATTAATGCATATATATAGGGGATTTCAAAAGACAGTGCTGATGAACCTATCTTCAGTGCAGCAATGGAGACGCAGACACAGAATAGACTTGTGGACACAGGTGGGAAGGGAGAGGGTGGGACGAATTGAGAGAGTAGCATTGAAACATATACTTTACAATGTGTAAAACAGAGAGCTAGCGGGAACTTGCTGTGAAACACAGAGTTCAACCCGGTACTCGGTGATAACCTAGAGGTGTGGGATAGCGTGAGAGGGAGGGGACATATGTATACTTATGGCTGATTCATGTTGTGGTATGGCAGAAACAATGCAACACTGTAAAGCAATTATCCTCCAGTTACAAGTAAATTTTAAAAAATGATGTCTTAATACAGTATCATATGGTGATGAGTGTAACATCAGCTATAATATAATGCTTAGTACAATATAGCAAAGGATAATACATGACTATGAGTGACCTGCTAAAATACATGACAATAGTAAATAAAATTTTCCAAGAATAAACTACTTCATAATATATATGTAAAAGACAATACCTATGGTCATTTAATCCACTGAGAGATTTTAATTAATACTAGATAAAACACTGAACATATTATATGGACTGATAGTTATCAGTAGAAATATAAATAAAAATAACTGGAGTTAGTTATTTAATTATATATTTCTTAAATATTGGTAAATATGCATGATTTCATTCATGAATGAAGTTTTTTTAAAAAGAGTGGCAGATGCTTACAATGGAAAAGGCTGACTTTTACATTGGTTTTGATAGATTGTTTGATGTTTAATTATGATTTGCAATAGAAAGAATGGCAGCATATATTAATATTGAAGTTTCAACTTGCTGATTTTGCCAGAAATTCTGTCAAGATTTTATGCTACTAAATCTAAAATTACTACTATAGTTCAATAGATTTTTATGTGCCATTCTTTTTACTAACAATTAACTTTTCATTACAGAATTATCTTTGAAGACTAAAGCTTTCATTCTTTCATTTAACTATCATGTTTTACTTCCTATAGAAATCTATTGATCTAATTAGTTTAAGACTGTGTGCTCACAGATTCAAACAAATGGAAGAAAACAAAATGAAATAAAGAGATGACTTTAATATACACCTAGAACTATGAACAGCAAAGGTACAGAGATATAAATGAAGTATTAAATCCTGAATTACAGGTAGTTTACACTTTTCCAGAACAGAAGACAATTACTTGTGAGTCTGGTATCATTTTTCATGTTTCTCTGTTAATACAGAATTGTGAGAGATTTTACAAATTCAAATTGTTAAAAAGGTGTCAATAAAGTAGAACCATTTTAATCAAAAGTAATGGATTCTTTTCTCAAAAGCTTGTTTCTTAACTGTGAAGCTGTCTCTGAGTTAATGTGTTGTACAGAGAATCTACTCACATAATCTTAAATCAGATTGATGGTGTAATCATTGAATACATATTGAAAATACTTTTCATGCACTATTCTTTTAAGCTCGAAATTTCCAAATGTTTCTGAAACACAGATATGCCTCGGCACTCCTCCTTGCCCCCCAGAATCCTCCCTCTCTCACCATATTTCTTGGCAATGATGATAGATGTGTATTAGAATGAACTGGGAGTTTGGACATAAGATATTGGAATGAGTTCTCATTGAGGTTAAAGTTTTGTTTGGAAATCACGTAGGATTCCTCTGTAATTACTATCATAGTATTAGGAAATGTCATTCACATAGAATCCTTTTTATGTGTAAAATAAAGTCAAAGCACTATATGCTAGATTCTCCTATAACAAAAGTCTGTAACTCACGGAATAATTTAAATTATTTTTTGAATTGTCGATAACCTTACAATTTATGAAACTGAAAGTGTTAGTCAGTCAGTCATGTCTGACTCTTTAGAACCTCATGGGCTGTAGCCCATCAGGCTCCTCTGTCCATGAGATTCTCCAGGAAAGACTACTAGAGTGGATGGATTGCCATTCCCTCCTCCAGGGGATCTTCCCAACCCAGGGATCGAACCCAGGTCTCCCACACTGCAGGCAGATTCTACCATCTGAGCCATAGAAAGACCTTCTAAAGGCTGACTTGCCAGGAGTGGGATTTATAGATTATTCTAGTAACTTCACCAATACCTACCATATCAAAATTATTTTATTATGTGTGTATTAAATAAAAATG
The DNA here is from genome assembly GCA_024291935.2 of Okapia johnstoni. Lineage (NCBI taxonomy): Eukaryota > Metazoa > Chordata > Mammalia > Artiodactyla > Giraffidae > Okapia > Okapia johnstoni. The sequence goes on from CM044327.1 coordinate 6,643,797, forward strand.
AAAGAGATGGAATATGTGTTCATTCACAGTAATGACATGCTGGCTAATGTGGACCAACTCTTACTGGGAATGATTTTTCTGTATGTATCAGTAGAGAAATTCAAGATTACTATACAAAAAAGGCAACTTGAATATTTTGTAATTCATCATTTAGGGCAACATTTTACCTAAGACTGTCTATTTTGGAAAAAGTAGCTGAAAGAATGAGGAGCTGTCAGCCACTTGGAGATAGGGAGGCAGAATTTGGAGCCCAGGGTCTACCAAGGGAACAGTGACTTATTAATCCTCCAATTGTTTGATTTGGTTCCTGAAGGGCTAAACGATTATAAGCAGGGTTTTAAGAGGAAATAAAAACTAGAACAATATTAGCCTTCACATGTGCTGAAGCCCAAAGTCATGTTATTTTAAATACTTTACTGGATTATATTAATCCAGGGATGATAGTGTACCTTTTTTCACTCCCAAAGCAAAGGTAAATACTCATGGCATGACTTAAAGTTACATATAGCCTCATTATTTTTTTTTGTATAAATGTCTATAATTCAGTCTCTCAAAAGTACCAGCATGAGAGGAAACAAAGTGATGGGACAGAAAGCCAGAGGAAAATTAGATAACAGAAACACAGCTCCAGAGGATGCTGACGATGATACCATGGGAGACATTAAAATAAAAATACTTAAATATTCACAGAGAGTTATTTCAGCAGAGAACTTAAATCTATGAAAAAGATTCAAATGTTAATTCTAAGAGTGAAAAATTCATTAATTTAGTTTAAGAATTCAATAAGCCAGTTTAGCGGCATATTGGGTAGAGAAAAATAGGATTAAGGAATTGAGGATATATCCATAGAAAACACCCAGGCAGGTTGAACAAATCATGCATAATGAATGGGAAAACCCAAAAGAGGTCTTAATAGATCTATGGATGAATAGGTTATGAAAGTGTAATATGTATTGTATGTATGATGAAATATTATATATATAATAGATATGTGTGCATATATATATACATATATATATATGATGAAATATTATTCAGCTATAAAGCTGTAGTCCTGCCATTTGCAACAACATGGATGAAACTGGATGGCATTGTACTAAGTAAAACAAGCGAGACATAGAAAAACAAACGCTATATATCTCACTTATATTTGAACATTCAAGAAAGTCAAACTCATAGAACCAGAGAAGGACAGTGGTTGCCAGGGGCAGGGGATGGATTGAAGGGAATGGGGGAGTGTTGGTCAAAGGCATGGAGTTTCACTTATAAGATGGGTAAGTTCCGGGGATCTAGCATCGTGATTTTAGTTAAAGACAAACGTACAACACGGTGATTATAGCTAATATTATGTACTGTATTGTATACCTGTAACATACTAATAAGAAAGTGGATCTGAAGTGTTCTAAGCACACACACACAAATACTGAGGTGGTTATGTTAATAAACTTGTGGTAATCATTCACAATGTATATTAAATAATTGTAAACCTTGAGTTGTACACCCTAAGAAATCAGGTTGAGCGAAAGGGGGCATACATATACCTATGGCTGATTCGTGTTGATGTATGGCAGAAACCAACATAATATTGTAAAACAATTATCCTCCAATTAAAAATAATTTTAAAAGGAAATTATCACAACACTGTAAATCAACTATACTTCAATCTAATAAATTTTAAATAAATCAAAAAAAATCATGCTGAACAGTCTTAATATACATTACTTTTATTTGTCAGTAATACCTCAGTAAGGCCAGAAAAAACTCAAGCATGCAAAAAACTAAAAACTAAAATCAAAGAACTCTATAGTAACCTATTGTTAAAACCTATAGTTAGAAATTAGTCTAGTGTACATGTTAATAAGACAAGAGCTAAGGGTTTCCCCAGGGGCTCAGTGGTATAGAATCTGTCTGTAATGCAGAAGTGAGTTTGATACCTGGGCCAGGAAGATCCCCTGGAGGAAGAAATGGCAAACCACTCCAGTATTCTTGCCCAGAGAATTCCAGAGGAGCCTGGTAGGCTTCAGTCCATGGGGTCTCAAAGAGTCGGACATGACTGAAGTGACTGAGCACTCAAGAATACTCCCAAATTAGGGGAATTCAAAAAAACATAGATTCAAGAAGTGCTACAAAGGAAATCAATCCTTAAGAACTCCATGGTAGAACTGCTTAAACTCAAAACAAAAACTCAAAGGCATTTTTACCAAAGCCAGATATAGATAATTCATCATTCAGACCTATGATGAAGGAACTACTAAGGGGTAAAATCAGGCAGAAGAAAAACAGGAAAAGAGTAACCAAAAATGTGTATTTAAGTGAGATTTTGGCTGTGCATAGCATGGTCCTGTTGTATTTAAAATTTCATTAAAGTACACAAGAATTGGAGTAGGAAGTGGCAACCCACTCCAGTATTCTTGCTGGAGAATTCCACGAACAGAGGATCGGGGTGGGCTGCAGTCCATGGGGTCGCAAAGAGTCAGACACGACTGTGTTCACACGTATGCAAGAAAGAAGTGCTGCTTCTACTGGGAATACGGAAGACTCCAAGAGAGCATCACCCTCAAACTACAAGTGAGCAACAGCCAGATAAAATGCAGAGACAATTTTGGGAACTAGTCAAAGAGCTGAAGTTGCAAGGCTCTTCAAGGGAACGGCATGTCAAGGAGTGACAAGCTCTTCTGGAGACCAGAGGCACAGGAGGAAAAAAGAAAGAATAAAAACTAGCAATATTGCAAAGGGGAGCTGTAGAGAAGGGCTGGACACCAGTTCCCACAGCCGTAAGCCCTACATATAAAGCATTCATTCACAAACTCTTCTAGATATTTAACAGGAGTCTGTGAGCAAAGAAGCAGACAACCACAAGGGATGATCTGGTCCCAGTGGAGAATGGGAAAGCAGTGTAGTTTTTCTCATCCTCATGATGGAGCAGCAGCTGATGCTCTTTCAGACACAGGCCTGTGAGGATACGTTTAGAGAGGAACCCATCTGCATCTTGGGAAGAGCTGGGGAAAACCACCTTTATGCCCTCAGCGTGAAGTCGCTCAGTTGTGTTGGACTCTGCCACCCCACGGATTGTAGCCTACCAGGCTTCTCCATCCATGGGGTTTTCCAGGCAAGAGTACTGAAGTAGGTTGCCATTTCCTTCTCCAGGGGATCTTCCCAACCCAGGGATCAAACCCAGGTCTCCCACATTGCAGGCAGATGTTTTTACCGTCTGAGCCACCTGGGAAAATGGATTATGCCCTCAAGGGCAAGGCAAAGATCCCTGGCTTCTGGGGAAGAACGGATGCAAAACACTTTGCCCTTGCAGGAAAGCAAAGAAAAACAAATGCCTTACGGGAACAAGATGGTGTTCCTCCACCACTAGGCAAAGATGACCTTCTCCTGCACGAGACCACATTAGACACAAGGTAGACTTCAGCTGCTGTGGGAGGAGTGGAGGCAGGAAGGAGAAGGAGCATCCCCTGAGGCCAAACACACCTGCAAACCAAAGACTGGATGGAGCAGGAGAGCCCCACGCCCCCTACACGGAAGATAAGGCAAAGGCATTGAGAATGCCAAGTGTGCAGCAGCAGCAGCTGCCTCTGGAGAAGACGCGAGAGTGGAGAGACAGACCTCTCTGTGATTCAAAAGCACAGGAACCACGTGAACCATGAGGGAAAGATGGACGGAAACACTAGGTTCTCAGGATCTCAGGACTAACAGGAAGCCGACGCAATGATAGCCTGTTGCTGAATGAATGTGAAGTCTGTGGCACTGGAGGTCAGTGATAACGGCAAAAAGCACAAATCTCTCTCAATGGTTCACCCTATTAACCTAACTCTTCATCATAATGGCCTGACAAAGCAGTAGGTGTACCCATTTCTGGTTGTAAAAAATATATATCTCAGTCTCACTTGTTCTTAATTTTATTTCTGGAAGTATATTATATCAGAAATGAAAAAATTCCTTTAACAGTCTAATAACTAGTTAAGGGTAAGGAATGAGTCTATTGAACTGGAAAATATGTCAACAGAACTTTGAAAATAAAATGCAAATAAAAAATTTAAAAATCAAATACAACAGAACATCTAAGACCTGTGAGTTAGAATCAAAAAGTTAACATTTAGTATTGTATTTATAGAGGAATAAAAGGCAGAATGGCCAAGGAGTTATTTAAAGAGATGATGATCCCCAAATTTCAAAATAAAGAAACACAAACACATATCAAAGTTTAGGTAACTGCAACCTGATAAACACAAAATGAAAGAAAAAATAAGAAAAAAATTAAAGTCAATTTTCTGGAAAACAAATGTAAATAGAATCTTGATGGCAAAATAAAAATAACTGTATATGGAGAATATAAGGATTTAAGCAGATTTATTTTCAGAGATTATACAATTTGCCAAAAGTGAGGAGATATCATTGTAATTCTGAAAGAAAGATACTTCAAACAGCATTTCTATACCAAGCAAAAACGTACTAATTGGTCAAGAAAAAATAGAAAACTATAGCAGAATGTATGAAGATGATTTATATATTGAGTTGAAGGATGTATGGATTTTGAAGACTGAAGCAGCTATTATAAATATTTTGATGGGTCAAGTAATATGACATCAGTTGGTAAATACTTGGCAACTACAATAGATGCAAACAATTAAAAAATAACACATACTTAAAAATTCAGTTCAGTTCAGTCACTCAGTCGTGTCTGACTCTTTGCAACCCCATGAATTGCAGCACGCCAGGCCTCTCTGTCCATCACCAACTCCTGGAGTCTACCCAAACCTATGTCCATCGAGTCGGTGATGCCATCCAGCCATCTCATCCTCTGTCATCCCCTTCTCCTCCTGCCCCCAATCCTTCCCAGAATTAGGGTCTTTTCCAATGCATAGTGAAGTATAATAATCAAAATGAGAAATTCACTGTTTGTTGTCAGTAGCAGATTGGAGAGGAGAGAAGAAATGATCAGTGAAGTTGAAGCTCTATCAATGGAAATGGTTTGGTCTCAAGGTATCAATAAGAAAGTCTGAAAAAAAGATTACAAACAAGCATCTAACGTATCTAGAATTGAAGTCACAGAAAGAAGACAAATTGGGGCAGAAGGAGATATTTGGATGACAATGATTACTTTTTTCCAATTTTATTACAAATTGGATTTACACTTGGAGATGTACACATTTCAGCAGACAGTAACCAGGATAAGTATCAAGAAAATCACATCATAGTAAAATTGCTGAAAATTACAGGCAAAAATTCAAAACAGCCAGAGAACAAAATTACACAAAGAGCAACACTAACCTTAATGATAGCTAACTTCTCAGATGCCACTAAAGCCACAAGTAATGCAACAGAATCATTCAAGTGCCAAAAGAAATGCTTCAACGCAAAGTCCAGGAAATCTTTTTTACAGGGAAGAGAAAATACTGTTACAGTTAAATAAAAGATGAAGATGGTGGCTAAAGACCTGCACTGGAAAAAGGGCTAAAAAACATACTTTAGGAAGAAAGAGAATAAAACCAGATAAAAACTCAGTATCAGAAACAGCAAACAAGTGGGAATATACACAGTACATTTTTCTATTGATTTCTTGAAGGCAAATGACTGTTTAAGAATAGCATTGAAGATATGTAGAAGGAAATACAGGAAAATAGAACAAAGTAAAGAAGATGCAAAGTATAAATCATAAAATGAGAACAAAAAAGGAAATGGTATTTTAGAATCAAGGGTGAAGTGGAAAGTAGAATAATATTAAGTTTAAATGCTGAAATTTTGAAGATGTCTAATGTAAACTCAAAAAAAATCAAAGATAATTTTAATATATATATATATATATATGAAACAAAGTCATTAGGCTATAAATTAATTAGAGTCAAGAAGTAGACCTACATATGGTCACTTTTTTTTCTTTTACCCTTTTTTCACTCTTATTTTTCAAATTATGAAAGTATGATAAATGGTCAATTTTTAACAAATGTGAAAACATTTCAATGAGTTAAGATTAATACATTCTACAAATTGTGTTGGAACAAGTCGATAACCATTATTTTATTTACGTATTTTGTATATATATCTTTACCTAACACTACATGCAAAAATGACAAAATTACATTGAAATGGATCAACTTAAATATCAGAACTTAACCTCTAAAATCTTCTAGAAGAAAAGATAGGAAAATTATTTACCTTGGAATGGGTAAAAGATTTCTTATGTAGGATGCAGAAAAGCATAAACTATGAAAGAAATTGATAAATTAAGACTGATTTCCCCCTATTCAAAAGACAGTCTGAACAAAATGGAAAGTAAAGCTATAGACCAAAAAAAAAAAAAATCTGCAAAACTTTTACCTGATAAAGGAATTGTATTCAGGATATATATATATATATATATATATATACACACACACACACACACACACACACACACATACACACACACATATACATACACATACATAAATAAAATATATTTTTAGAGTAATAAGATAAATGACTCATTAGAAATAAATACAGACATTCAACGTAAAAGGGAATACACACGAAAAACTGCTCAGGATAATGTCATTTAGGCAAATGCATATTAAAACTACAAGATCGCCACAGCATAGCTACTAGAAGGCGTAAAACTGAAAATCATATATTCATATCTGCTGTGGATTGGTGTGTTACAATTTCACATCAAGTTGTTTAGGGCTTAAGTAAAGTTGTCTGAGCTAAGGGAGTTTCTTTACGTTGGGGAGGCTGTCAGGATGATGTCAACAAAGTTGTTGTGCTCACCGTTTACTGCAATGAACATACGGAGGAATGACCATCAACATTTAAACCCTAAATACCAAGATTTTGTGAGGACTTAATGAGAGTATTTGGTGCAGGCAAGGCTCCTCTTTGCCAGCTGTGGTGAAAACCACAGCGGTCCCAGAACTAAGACCACCCTGCCTGTCAGCACTGGAGCCTTGGTTCCACCAGCATCACGCTCCGGCAGTGGGGGCTTTCTGTCTGCACAGGAAGCTGGACGTCAGCTGCTGGTTAGCTAAGCTCACTCTTCCGAGAATCAACCCACAGAAAGGTACACTTGAGTTAAATTTAGATGTTTTGCACTTTTCATCTTCCCTTTGCCTGGAACAATAGGGTGATTAATCTATCCTTGGTTTGGAGTATGTTATCTCTTTATTGGCTAATTAAGAGACATTATCCTGTATGATACTGGGTTGTGAAATATTATAATTTCCACCGTGAACCTGTGGGAAACACAATACTGCAAAAGACAATCTCAGTCTGTGCACAATTTTTCCCAAATGTAATTGGTGTGATTGGCAATCCTACTCAATGTAATAATAATATTGATCAGTACTGTAGGATATACCACACTCCATGTCAAATCTGAAAAACAGGTAGATAAATTACATTAAATTTATGATTGACTAAAATCTGGTAGAGCCCAACATGATGAACTTTAAACTTAATGAACTATTTACAATCTATTTCATCCTACTGAAATGCAAAGCAGCTCATGAATAGACAAAATTGTGCTATTATAGTTGGAATCCTAGAGCCAGCCACAATACCTATCTTAATACTGCTTGACCATATTACATAAAATCTGGAACACTATATTAAGGGCCTGTATAATAAAACATCTTAAACACTATTGTGAAAGACAGGAGGACAATAATTAATATGCTTCTCACGTTAGCCCTGCCAAAATCGCTCAAGAGGTGCTTAAGGGGCACACTGGATTATGTGTTAAATTCTGAGGATCCCTGGCGACCTATTAAAGACTTTGTATCAACAAAACTTAAAAAATATTTTAGATGTTGGTCTGATCACCTAACCCAGTGAGTTATAGTCTACATCATAAACACCAAGACAGAAATTGCAGAGGTCTTATTAGGAGCAAGTGAGGCTGTTTCTGTCCTGTTACAGGAACTCTGGACTTCGTTACTTGCTGTTTATAACACAGACTGCAACTAACTGGGTTAGATGATCAGGTCAACATTTAGAGTATATTTTAAGTTTTCTTGAGACAAAGTTTTCAATAGGTCTCCAGAGATCCTCAGAAGAGAGAGAGAGTAGAATGAAAAAGCTGGCTTAAAACTCAACAGTCAAAAAACTAAGATCATGGCATCTGGACCTATCACTTCAAGGCAGTAGGTGGGGAAACAGTGGAAACAGGGACAGACTTTATTTTACTGGACTCCAAAATCACTGCAGATGGTGACTGCAGTCATGAAATTAAAAGACACTTGCTCCTTGGAAGAAAATCTATGACTAACCTCAGTTCAGTTGAGTCGCTCAGTCATTTCCAACTCTTTGTGACCCCATGGACTGCAACACATCAGGATTCCCTGTCCATCAACAACACCAGAGCTTGCTCAAACTCATATCCATTGAGTTGGTGATGCAATCCAACCATCTCATCCTCTGTTATCCCCTTCTCCTGCCTTCAATCTTTCCAAGCATCAGGGTCTTTTCCAATGAGTCAGTTATTTGCATCACGTGGCCAAAGTATTAGAGCTTCAGCATCAGTCATCCCAATGAATATTCAGGACTGATTTCCTTTAGGATGGACTGGTTGGATCTCCTTGTAGTCCAAGGGACTCTCAAGAGTCTTCTCCAACACCACAGCTCAAAAGCATGAGTTCTTCAGCGCTCAGCTTTCTTTATAGTCCAACTCTCACATCCATACATGACTACTGGAAAAACCATAGCTTTGACTAGACAGACTTTTTGTTGGCAAAGTAATGCCTCTGCCTTTTAATATGCTGTCTAGGCTGGTCATAGCTTTTCTTGCAAGGAGCAAGTGTCTTTTAATTTCATGGCTGCAATCACCATCTGTAGTGATTTCAGAGTACAAAAAAATAAAGTCTGTCACTGTTTCCACTGTTTCCCCATCTATTCGCAATGAAGTGATGGGACCAGATGCCATGATCTTTGTTTTTTAGTTGAGTTTTATGCCAACATTTTTACTCTCCTCTTTCACTTTCATCAAGAGGCTCTTTAGTTCTTCTTCACTTTCTGCCATAAGGGTGATGTCATCCTTGTATTTGAGGTTATTGATATTTCTCCCGGAATCTTGATTCTAGCTTGTGCTTCAACCAGCATGGCATTTTGCATGATGTACTCTGCATATAAGTTAAATAAGCAGGGTGACAATATACAGCCTTGACGTACTCCTTTCCCAATTTGGAACCAGTCTGTTGTTCCATGTACAGTTCTATCTGTTGCTTCTTGACCTGCATACAGCTTTCTCAGAAGGCAGGTCAGGTGTCTGGTATTCCCATCACTTTAAGAATTTTCTGCAGTTTGTTAGGATCCACACAATCAAAGGCTTTGGTGTAATCAATAAAGCAGAAGTATATGTTTTTTCTGGAACTCTCTTGCTTTTTCAATGATCCAGCAGATGTTGGCAATTGGATCTCTCCTTCCTCTGCTTTTTGTAAATTCAGCCTGAACATCTAGACAGCATATTAAAAAGCAGAGACATTACTTTGCTGACAAAGGTCCATCTACTCAAAGCTCTGTTTTTTCCAGTTATGATATATGGATGTCAGAGTTGAACTATAAGGAAAGCTGAGCACTGAAGAATTGATTCTTTTGAACTGTGGTGTTGGAGAAGACTCTTGAGAGTCCCTTGGACTGCCAGGAGATCAAACCAGTCAATTCTAAAGGAAATCAGTCCTGAATATTCATTGGGATGACTGATGCTGAAGCTGAAGCTCCAATAATTTGGTCACCTGATGCTGGGAAAGACTTAAGGCAGGAGGAAAAGTGGACGACAGATGATGAGATGGTTGAATGGCATCACCAACTCAATGGACATGAGTTTGAGCATGCTCTGGGAGTTAGTGATGGACAGGGAATCCTGGCATGCTGAAGTTCATTGGGTCACAAAGAGTCAGACATGACTGAGTGACTGAACTAAACTATTAGGAGCAAAGGGTTTCCCATGTGGCACTAGTAGTGAAAAACCCATCTGCCAATGGCAGGAGATGCAAGAATCTCGAGTTTGATCCCTGGGTCAGGAAGATACACTGGAGTACGCAATGGCAACCCACTCTCGTATTCTTGCTTAGGGGTGCACGGAGTTGGACGTGATTGAGTGACCAAGCACAAAACAACACAGAAACATGCAAACAGAAGAGAAAGGCTCAAACAATATTCTCTAGAGTAGGAAGAAACACAGACCCTTTTTGCTCCTAAAGGCATGATTTCACACCCGGAGGAGGATGGGATGATTATTATTACCCCTTGACTCCAGTAACTTAATCCTGGGCTTTCCTGGTGGCTCAGTGGTAAAGAATCCACCTACCCATGAAGAAGATATGGGTTCAAGCCCTGGGTTGGGAAGATCCCCTGGAGTAGGAAATGGCAACCCACTCCAGTATTCTGGCCTAGATAATTCCATGGACAGATTAGCCCGGTGGGCTACAGTCCATGGGGTTGCATAAGAGTTGGACTCAACTTACGGACTAAACAACAAAACTTTACTACAAACTAAGCCCACAAGAATAGATAAATCTATAAGTGATAATATGGAAGACATCAGAGTCACTCAGAACCTGTACTAGACAAGAAATGACAAATTAGAATGCAATTCCAACTAATTGAGTTGGACAGAGAAACCCAGAGGCTAGTAGATTTATGTTTCAGAACAAAACTGATCTTCACAGAAGCAGAGAGTATGAAACTCAGACCCAGGACCAGTGATGCTATGTTCAATCAACATCTTAGAGTATTTGGATAAAGTTACAGGTAGCCACGTATCTACTAAAGAAATTATCAAAACCTTTTCTCAAAGAAAATTATACAGCCAATTGTTTTCAGTGGCAAATTTCAATTAAGGATTTAAGGAAGACCTGTATCTGTCTTTCATGACTCTTAAAAGAAAAAAGAGGAGAAGGTACTTTGTATTTATTTTATGAGACTTACTCTGATATCAAAATCGAAGATTTTACAAAAAAAAACACCTAATATAAAATCAATATTCATCATGAGCATAGTCACAAATATTCTTATCTATCAGGAAATCAATACCAGTGATATATATAAATGGTAATATGTCATGACCAAGTGACTGTTATGGATTTTAATGATTTCACTGAACATAATGGACTAAATACAGGCCAAATAGAGCTGGACATTGGTAGGATGCAAGGTGAGCTGGTCTGTAACATGCACAAGCCCTAAGGAAGCCTGAAAACTTGGGCCCTAGTCAAATACTCCTCACCATATTAACTCAGTCAGTCTATACTCACATGTGATCCTGGCTAAATTTACTGTTAACAAACGGGACAGTTGTAACTCACTGTTGAGATTTATTGATTGAGTAATCCTTAACTTATGCACACCCTGAAATTAATGAGATGCAGCTGAAGGTTTCCTAGGTTGGATGGTTTGCTTTAATTAAGACTGCTTGAACCCACAGAGTCTTATTTCTTATACACAGAGTAGGGATGCTGATTAATGTGTCTGGAAATCCCCAGCTCTCCAGAACCTGACTATGCATGCTACGTTGCCTGCCTCATTTCCTTCTTGGAATAAGCTAGCTACTGGCTGATTGTGTTTTGTAAATTTGATTTTCAATTTAAAACAAAAGCCACTGATTCTGGCCAAGCAGATTAGGCATTACAGTCAGACTGCAGGATTATCTACTGATTGATAATTTACATTTTATTGCTTTATACCACAGAACCTCATTAAGAAACTATATTAGAAAATGTTTTTAAGATCACTCATATTCTTATCAACCACTCATAAGAGTCTAGAAACCAACCATACAAAACATGTATTAATTTAATAGAGAAAATAATTTTAAAATGACTTAAGATACTAAGTATTCAGTCACTAAGTCATTTCCGACTCTTTGTGACCCCATGGATTGCATCAGGCTTCCTGTCCTTCACTAGCTTTTAGACTGTGCACAAACTCATGTCCGTTGAGTTGGTGATATTAAATAAGTTTTGAATAAACAGTTTTGCTGTTCCTAAGTATTTGTTTGGGCTTCCCAAGTGGTGCAGTGTTAAAGAATCCACCCGCCAGTGCAGGAGGTGCAGGATACATGGGTTTGATCCCTGGGTCAGGAAGATCCTCTGGAGGGGAAATGGCAATCCACTCCAGCATTCTTGCCTGGGGAATTCCACGGACAGAGGAGCCTGGGGGCTCTACAAGGTCACAAAGAGTTGGACATGACTGAGCGACTGAGCACACATGCACAACCTCAAGTATTTATTTAAATTCCTATTAAATTCTGAGCTTGATATTCTGAGTGATTTGAATAATTTATTCTAAGTTTTTGCATAGAACAATGTTTCCAATGACGAAAGCAACTTCATGAAAGAAAACAAAAGTGAGAAGTTCTACCCTATCATATGTAAGTGCAACATACAGGGCCATAATGGTTCAAAATACTACTAGTGCAAGAAAGAGTAAAACAGAAGTTAGGAATGGACATGTATTTCATATTAAATTATAAATTTTATAACTTACAGCATGTAAGTTTTAAAGTTCTTAGTTAAGCAATGGAGAAAAACAAGGGGATTGTGGAATACAGATGGAGGAACTGGCTCAATATGTGGAGAGAATTACGTTTCTCTTACCACTTTGAACTGTCTTGCTCTTGTGCCTACATAAATTAGAAAAAATTAGAAATCTCAACTAGACATTTTGTTTATGTAAACGTTTTATGAGGTTTAACATCCAACTTACAAGTTCAAATAATTCTTATAAAGGTTTATTTTAAATTTTCAATGAGCCACAAAGTTGATTTCACCATCCTTCAACTTAGCACAAATAATTGAAAACAATTTCACATGCATCTGAATTAAAAAGCTATTCACTTCAGTAATTCACGTTCTCAGCTTCTGGGATAGGGATTAATTTAGGGTTGTTCACTTTCCCTTTAATACCATCACATATATGTGACTATATATATGAATGGATAGATTCTCCTTTTTCGTTAGAGTTACTTTCTATAGAGTTTCTGAGAACACTGAATTAGCAAAAACAAAACCATTTCTCTTAGGGGAAATAAAGATCAGATGCCCGTGAATCTCTGCCACAACATTTTCATCAGCTCATCTATAAACACTTTATCTTATGTGTGTTTCTGCTTGAAGATACTTTAATTAACATTTATTTTGTACAAATAATTATATTGTCTCTGGATGATTAAAGCCAGGGACTTTGGAACCCATTTGTGTTACATAGGTTGGCTTGCCAGTGTCCTTGTAACATCAGTTTTAAAAATTATCATAATTCTTGACTTTATTTCTACCATATGTCAAGATTTAGAGAATACTAACAGAGATTAAAGTACTACATAGTAAATGAAGAGAAGAAAACTAAGGTATACCAAGGCAAAACAAGAGCAGTGGCTTGTAGATTTCAAGACTAAGGTCTTGAGGCGTCCCTGATGGCTCAGTGGTAAAGAATTCGCCTGTCAGTGTAGGAGACATAGGTTCGATCCCTGATCTGGGAACATCCCACATGCCACGAAGCAACTCTGCCCATGTTCCACAACTACTGAGCCTGTACTTTAGAGGCCAGGAGTCGCAACTACTACAGCCAGTGCACCACAGAGTAGCAACAAGAGAAGCCAACGCAGTGAGAAGCCCGCACCCAACAACTAGTGAGTAGCTCTTCCTTGCCAGAATTAGAGAAAAGCTTGCACAGCCAAGAAGACCTAGCACAGCCAAAAAATAAATATTTTTTTAAAAGGGAATAAGGTCTTATATAGTCATAAATACAATCAATTGTACTCGGCATCGCAATTTTATTTTTAAAAAGTGGGAGGGTAATAGAAGGGAGCAAGAAATAAAGCAGCATGTACAAAAGAATGGATGGAAATGTTGGGAAGGATAATAGATATAAATGGATAAATGGATAGAAAGGGATGAGAAAATACTTGTTGGAATGTTCAGAGTACGGACACTAGTTATCATGGAAGTACTAGACTATGTGTCTCCTTCACTCTCTCTTATTTACTTTCCCACTCAGCACCTGAGATGGTTTCAGAAACCATGTAAGCAGCCACGAAGTTTATCACTGTAAAATTGATAAATGTTTTTCTTTACTAAGACAAATGCTAATGATATACTATCAAGATATATTGACATAGTTGGCAATGTGTACTTCACAAATAATGATTCATGCCAAATAACCTCAGGCATGCAAAATTTACTACTATACCATTATTTTATAGCTGAACAACCAAGGTTCAGCTAAGTTTTCAAAGATAATATTGCAAGTGAGAGCTAAAGACCACAGCTTGTTCCATTTCATAAAAATGAAAAGTTTTATTTATAATTAGTTTAATAATTTGCAATATTAATAAAATCATACAATACACCATTGTTTAAGGGTGTTTATGGGCAAGGTGTTATGATTTAGTAATTTTACTAAATTGCCATATTGTCCATTTTAGTTTGGAAGCATTACTACTTCCGTTTCACATTCGGAAAATCTGACACTCAAAAGAAATTTAGTTTGCTCAGTGCTGCCCAAGCATCAGGTGACGAAGACTGGGTTACACTGTCTAATTAATCTTCAAAACTTAAAAATTTTAACCTGTAATTTCCATAAAAGATACATGAGAGTTAGGTCCACAGTTTCTAACACACAGTGTATCAAGATGTGTCTCTAAGCCCTGTTATCAAGAAAAAATGGGAGAGGGTTTAAATCAATAAAATTAGAAATGAAAAGAGAGAAATTACAACCTACACCACAGAAATACAAAGGATCCTAAGAGATTACTACAAGCAACTATATTCCAATAATATGGATGACCTGGAAGAAGCAGGAAAACACTTAGAAAGGTACTACCTTTGCAAGACTGAACCAGGAAGAAATATAAAATATAAACAGAGTAATCATAAGTAATGAAATTGAAACTCTAATTTAAAAATTTCCAATAAACAAAAGTCCAGGGTCAGATGGCTTCACAGGCAAATTCTATCAAATATTAAGAGCCAACACTCATTCTTCAAAAACTCTTGCAAAAAATTGCAGAGAGAACAACACTGCCAAAATCATTCTACAAGGCCACCATCACCTTGATACCAAAACCAAACCAAGATATATCAAAAAATGAAAATTACAGATAAATATAACGGATGAACATATACACAAAAATCCTCCACAAAATACTGGCAAACAGAATCCAAAAATAATTAAAAGAACCATACACCACAATCAAGTGAGATTTATCCCAGCAATTCAAGAATTCTTATATACATGAGTCAATATGATATATCATATTAACAAATTAAAAAATAAAAACCATATATGATCATCTCAATAGAGGCAGAAAAAGATATGACAAAACTCAACACTCATTTATGATAAAAATAAAATAAAACTCTCCAGAAAGTAGGCATAGAGGGAACCTATGTCAACATAATAAAGGCCATTTGTGACAAATTCACAGCAAACATCATTCTCAGTGGTTAAAAAAAATGAAAAAATTTCCTCTAAGATCAGGAACAAAACAAGGATGTCCACTCTCACCACTGTTATTCAACATAGTTTTGGAAGTCCTAGCCACAGCAATCAAAGAAAAAGAAGTAAAAAGGAACCCAACTTGGAAAAGAAGTAAAACTGTCAATGTTTGCAGATGACATGATATTATACATGAGAAAGCCAAGAGATGCCACCAGAAAACCACTAGAACTAATCAATGGATTTGGTAATTTTGCAGGATACAAAATTAATGCACAGAAATCTCTTGCATTCCTATATGCTAATAACAAAAGGTCAGAAAGACAAATATAGAAAACAATCCTATTTATCATCACAACAAAAAGAATATCCAGGAATAAACCTAAGGAGACAAAAGACCAGTACTGAAAAAACTATTAAATGATGATGAAAGAAATCAAAGATGGCACAAATAAATGGAGAATCAATATTGTGAAAATGACTATACTATCAAAAGCAACCTCTGGTTTCAATGCAATCCATATCAAACTATCAATGGTATTTTTCACAGAATTAGAAAAAAATTTTACAATTTTTATGGAAAGAAACAAGACCCCAAAAAGCCAAAGCAATCTTGACAAAGAGGAACATAGTTGCAGGAATCAGGCTTTTTGGCTTCAGAAGATAATACAAAACTACAGTAATCAAGACAGTATGGTCCTGACACAAAAACAGAAATAGAGGCCAGTGGAACAGGGTGGAAAGCCCAGAAATAAACCCATGCAGCTATGGTCAGCTAATCTACGACAGAGGAGGCAAGAATGTACAGTGGAGAATAGACAGACTCTTCAGAAATTGGTGCTGGGAAAACTGGACAGCTACGTGTAGAAGAACGACATTAGAAAACTCCCAAACACCATAATATGAACATAGATTCAAAGTGTAACACCAAATACTCTAAAACGCTTTTAGGAAAACATATCAAAAACATTCTTTGACATAAATTACGGCAACATCTTTTTTGATTCAACTCCTAGAGTAACAAAAATAAAAACAGAAATAAACAAAATTGGACCTAAATAAACTTAAAATCCATACAGCAAATGAAACCACAAACAAGAGGAAAATATTACCCTCAAATGGGAGGAAATATTTGCAAATGAAGTAACTGAAAGGATTAATCTCCAAAATGTACAAACAGCTCATGCAACTCAGTAACAAAACAATGAACAATCCAATCAAAAAATTGGCTAAGACCTCAATAGACGTAACTCCAAAGAAGTCATATAAATGGCTGAGTCATGTGAGAGATGCTTAACATCACTAATTATTAGAGAAACTTATATCAAAACTACAATGAGATATCACCTCATAATGACCAGAATACCCATCATCATAAAAATTTACAAGAAAAAAAAATGGTGGAGAGGGTGGGGAGCAAAGAGAACCCCGTTATACTGTTTTTTGGGCTCCAAAATCACTGCAGATGGTGACTGCAGCCATGAAATTAAAAGACATTTGCTCTCTGGAAGAAAAGCTATGATCAACCTGGACAGCATATTAAAAAGCAGAGACATTACTTTGCCAACAAAGGTCTGTCTAGTGAAAGCTATGGTTTTTCCGGTAGTCATGTATGAATGTGAGAGTTGGATCATAAAGAAGGCTGACCACCGAAGAATTGCTGCTTTTGAACTGTGGTGTTGGGAAGACTCTTGAGAGTCCTTTGGACAGTAAGGAGATCCAAGCAGTCAATCCTAAAGGAAATCAGTCCTGAATATTCACTGAAAGTATTGATGCTGAAGCTGAAACTCCAATACTTTGGCCACTTGATGCAAAGAATGACTCATTTGAAAAGACTCTGATGCTGGGAAAGATTGAAGGCGGGAGGAGAAGGGAATGACAGGGGATGAGATGGCTGGATGGCATCACTGACTCAATGGACATGAGTTTGAGTAAACTCTGGGAGTTGGTGATGGACAAGAAGGCCTGGCGTGCTGCAGTCCATGAGGTTGCAAAGGGTTGGACACGACTGAACAACTTAACTGAATTGAACTCATACAGTTAGTAGGAATGTAAATTGATACAGCCACTATGGAGAATTCTATGGTGGTTCCTGAAAATAACTAAAAATACAACTACCTTGAAAAGAAAGTTAGTCAATTAGTCCTGTCCAACTCTTTGTAGCCCACTAGGCTTATCCATGGAATTCTCCAGGCAAGAATACTGGAGTGTATTGCCATTTCCTTCTCCAACTACCTTATAAACCAGCAATCCCACTACTGGGCAGATATGCTGAGAAAATCATAATGTAAAAAGACACATGTACTCCAATGTTCAGTTCAGTCACTCAGTCATGTCCGACTCTCTGCTATCCCATGGAC
This sequence comes from Okapia johnstoni, assembly GCA_024291935.2. Classification (NCBI taxonomy): domain Eukaryota; kingdom Metazoa; phylum Chordata; class Mammalia; order Artiodactyla; family Giraffidae; genus Okapia; species Okapia johnstoni. Next base: position 6,661,568 of record CM044327.1, read on the forward strand.
TGCAGCACGCCAGGCTTCCCTGTCCATTACCAACTCCCAGAGCTCCCAAACTCATATCCATCACATTGGTGATGCCATCCAACCGTTTCATCCTCTGTTATCCCCTTCTCTTCCCGCCTTCAATCTTTCCCAGCATTAGAGTCTATTCCAATGTTCACTGCAGCTCTACTTAGTATAGCCAAGATATGAAGCAATCTAAATGTCCACCTACAGATGAATGGATAAAGATATGGTACATTTATACAATGGAATTGCAGCCAAAGATGTAGAAGCTCTATACAGTCAGCAATACAAGACCAAGAGCTATCTGTGGCTCAGATCATGAACTCCTTATTGCCAAATTCAGAATTAAACTGAAGAAAGTAGGGAAAACCCCTAGACCATTCTGCTATGACCTAAATCAAATCTCTTACAATTATACAGTGAAAGTGAGAAATAGATTCAAGGGACTAGATCTGATAGACAGAGTGCCTGATGAACTATGGACAGAGGTTCATGACACTGTACAGGAGACAGGGATCAAGACCATCCCCATGGAAAAGAAATGCAAAAAAGCAAAATGGCTGTCTGACAAAACCTTACAAATAGCTGTGAAAAGTAGAGAAGCCAAAAGCAAAGGAGAAAAGGAAAGATATACCCATTTGAATGCAAAGTACCAAAGAACAGCAAGGAGAGATAAGAAAGCCTTCCTCAGTGATCAGTGTAAAGAAATAGAGGAACACAATCAAATGGGAAAGACTGGAGATCTCTTCAAGAAAATTAGAGATAACAAGGGAACATTTCTTGCAAAGATGGGCTCAATAAGGACAGAAATGGTATGGACCTAACAGAAGCAGAAGATATTAAGAGGTAGCAAGAATACACAGAAGAACTTTACAAAAAAGATCTTCATGACCCAGATAATCACCATTGTGTGTGCACTCACCTAGAGCCAGATGTCATGGATGTGAAGTCAAGTGGGCCTTAGGAAGCATCACTAATGAACAAAGCTAGTGGAGGTGATGGAATTTCAGTTGAGCTACTTCAAATCCTTAAAGATGATGCTGTGAAAGGGCTGCACTCAATATGCCAGCAAATTTGGAAAACTCAGCAGTGGCCACAGGACTGGAAAAGCTCAGTTTTCATTCCAATCCCAAAGAAAGGCAATGCCAAAGAATGCTCACACTACCACACAGTTGCACTCATCTCACATGCTAGTAAAGTAATGCTCAAAATTCTCCAAGCCAGGCTTCAACAATATGTGAACCGTGAACTTCCAGATGTTCAAGCTGGTTTGAGAAAAGGCAGAGGAACCAGAGATCAAATTGCCAACATCTGCTGGATCATCAAAAACACAAGAGTTCCAGGAAAACATCTATTTCTGCCTAACGACTATGTGAAAGTCTTGACTGTGTGGATCACAATAAACTGTGGAAAATTCTGAAAGAGATGGGAATACCAGACCACCTGACCTGTCTCTTGAGAAACCTGTATGCAGGTCAGGAAGCAACAGTTTGAACCAGACATGGAACAGCAGACTGGTTCCAAATAGGGAAAGGAGTATATCAAGGCTATATATTGTCACCCTACTTATTTAACTTATATGCAGAGTACATCATGAGATATGCTGGGCTGGATGAAGCACAAGCTGGAATCAAGATTGCCGGGAGAAATATCAATAACCTCAGATATGCAGATGACACCACCACCCTTATGGCAGAAAGCAAAGAAGAACTAAAGAGTCTCTTGGTGAAAGGGAAAAAGGAGAGTGAAAAAAGTTGGCTTAAAGCTCAACATTCATAAAACTAAGATCATGGCATCCAGTCACATCACTTCATGGCAAATAGATGGAGAAGGTGTGGAAACAGCTTCAGACTTCATTTTTTTTGGGCTCCAAAATCACTGCTGATGGTGATTGCAGCCATGAAATTAAAAGATGCTTACTTCTTGGAAGGAAAGTTATGACCATCCTAGACAGTATATTAAAAAGCAGAGACATTACTTTGCCGACAAAAGGCCACCTAGTCAAGGATATGGTTTTTCCAGTAGTCAAGTATGGATGTGAGAGTTGGACTATAAAGAAAACTGAGCATCAAAGAATTGATGATTTTGAAATGTGGTGCTAGAGAAGACTCTTGAGAGTCCCTTGGACTGCAAGGAGATCCAACCAGTCCATCTAAAGGAAATCAGTACTGAATATTCATTGGAAGAACTGATATTGAAGCTGAAACTCCAATACATTGGCCACCTGATGTGAAGAGCTGACTCACTTGAAAAGACCCTGATGCTGGGAAAGACTGAAGGTGGGAGGAGAAGGGGATGACAGAAGATGAGATGGTTGGATGGCATCATGGACTCAATGGACATGAGTTTGAGTAAACTTATGGAGTTGGTGATGGACAGGCAGGCCTGGCATGCTGCGGTTCATGGGGTCTCAAAGAGTCGGACTCAACTGAGCGACTGAACTGATAGAATGGAATATAAATCAGCCATAAAAAAAATTGGGTAATTTTTAGATGTATCTAGAGTCTCTCCTTCAAAGTGAAGTCAGAAAGGGGAAAACCAATATCATATATTAATGCATATGTATATATCTAGAAAGCTGGTACAGATGAGCCTGTTTACAAGGCAAGAATAGGAACACAGACATAGAAAATGGAATGTGGACACAGCAGGGGTAAGAAGAGGGTGGGAGGAATTGGGAAATTAGAACTGACTGATAAACACTACCATGTGTAAAATGGATACCTGGTGGGAACCTGCTGTCTAGCAGTCTGGCGCTCTGTGATGACCGAGATGGGCAAGATGGAGGGAGATCCAAGCATGGGGTGTCGGGGGGGATAGACGTAAACATGCGGCAGAAACTGACACAGCACTGCAAAGCAATTACATCCCAAATAAATAAACCCGTCATGTTACCTTGTTCATACCTAACCAGTTTCATAAAACCTCAGGTTATGTACATGTAGGTAAAGTGCAGGTTTAAACAGACACACTGATGTACTTTCTTTAATATTTTGGTTTTCTATGGGATTAATGTAAATATTTTGCTAATTCTATGCAAAGACTCTGTGGAAGTGGAATCAGCCATGATAATTGTGAAGTACAATATTGAATTAAAAATAAAATGCAAATTAATGCTTGACTATATAGCATTTAAGTATAAAATGATGGAAATAAATTGTGATCACAGCTTTTCCAATTTGGACTGCGAAAATATTTAATATGTTTATTACATTTAACAAACCTTTTTCACTGATAAACTCAGAAAATAAATCAAAATAAATAAAACAGAATCATGGAAAAATCAAAACTGAATGTACATTAGTCTAAGCTTAAAGGTTAAGAAATTTTGAAGTACAACTTATTTTCATCTATCTTTGACACATAGTTAAGAATTACAAAGACCTACTTCATTTTTAATTTTCACTAGAAAAGAGGTCAGTTGCCAAAAGATTTACTTACATTTTAGACTACCTTGATAATCCTTTTATATTTATAGGCATTAAATAATGATAGAGAATAAATTATAGAAGACAACTACAAGGCAATAAAAGTGTTACGTTTGGAATAAAATATTGCTACAATTATGAGGGACATTTTGTAATAATGCAGTGATCAACCACTCCAGTATTCTTGCCTGGAGAATCCCATGGACAGAGGAGCCTGGTGCACTAAAGTCCACAGGGTCGCAAAAACTCGGACATGACTGAAGCGACGTAACACAGGCACGAACAGCTGTATTTCTATTTTCTTGTCTGGTTGTCAAACAGTCCTTTTTGAATTTGCAGTAATATGAACATTGAAAAAGAATACTGATACTCTTTTGAATAGCCAACGTGTTTTGCTTAAGGATTATGCAAATCAGTTCTTAAGTCTCATTAAAAGATAATATTTAAGCTGAACACTAAAAATTCTCAGTTAAAATTCAGGTCATCCAAGCATGGAGTCAGTAGGTAACACCTTACTGTTTTATTGTGCATGCTGCTACCGTATATAAAGGTTCTATTTATATCTCCTATTTTTTATGTATTAAGTATCTAGGACATCCTCTCTTCCTTTATTATGATATATGCATACATATTTTAGTATGTATGGCAGAATATTTCCAAGCAAATTTGAGGTCCATTTTGAGAAATTATAAAATTTTCAATATACAGTCTGAAATCTTCAATGCAGTAAATTTTAGAACTGCATGTATAACTGAACTACTCTCAACACTGGGAACACAAGGATTGGGAAAAGTTAGAGAAACAATTAAGACCCCTGTAAACTTAGTGCACTTTGTTTTGCCTTCTTTGTGTGAAACAAGGAAATCAAGTGCTACTAACCAAAATGTTAAAGGTTGAATGTGTCCCCTTAGTGTCTGAGCCTAAGGGAACCAAAGCTTTTAGTAACTGACTTTGTCAAACTGTGTTAAAAACTGAGGCTCAACTTGATACATGTATTGATCAGCAATTTAAAATACATTTTAAATCACTTAAGTGGAATCATAGTAATATTAGAACAGTCATAATTAAACTTACAGAAGTTTGAATATCTGGATACTTCTAAACAATTCAACAAATTTCACCAAGTGATGCAAGGATTATCATTTATAAAGAAAGCAATAGTCACCAAAAGACAATAAAGCTAAGAAGGCATTTAGGTGCTCAAACCAAAAATTCTCCCACACTTGATGCTTGCAGTATTTGTTTCCCATTCATATTTATTTATAGAGAATTGACTTGCTTCATAAATATAAAATTATGTTCAGGCAAAAAAAAACTACATGTACATAAATATCCTTGGAAACAATGATGATTGTTTACAGCAATATCTTTGAACAAGGTGAGGATCAAAGGGTCCTCTGTGTCTGTGGAGATAGATTTTTGGTCTTAATCTTGTTTTTCAAGCACCCTACATTACCTTGATAATGTGGATAACTGAAACTACATTAGGGGACATTCAGACAAGCTGCCTGTGTTTTCATTCCATTCCCTTGTGAAGATCTATATACACTGTTTGTCAGAAATGACTTTCCCTCTTGGAACTTTTCAATGATGAGCTATACTTTCCAAATGTACACCAGTGCTATGATTTATTTTGAAGGGAGTCTCATTAAATTGTACACTGCTGTACTGATATATACATGGCAACACTAAAAGTGCTGACACAAACATTGTTCATATTACTCTTCAAGTTGGTTGATTTTCTGAGAATGTTAAATCAAGGATGAGAGCTTCCTCTTCTTCATCTGCATAGAGATGAAGGTACTGCATGTACCCATTATTTTCTCCTGCACTGTCAGATATAAATATTTGATGGAAGAAAATAATCTATGGGAATGTTAAATAAAATCACTATTTTTTGTATTACAGGTTAGCTATCTTAAAAACTACTTATAGTAATAAATATCTCTTTGTCCAAAGGGAGATCTATATAATTGATGATTAATATTATATATCAAATTTTAATGCCATAGTGATAGTTAAGAATGTGATTTAACAAATAAGTTTCTTCAAGTGAAAGTGAAGAAAGTGTAAGTTGCTCAGCCGTGTCCGACACTTTGTGACCCCAAGGACCATACAGTCCATGGAATTCTCCAGGCCAGAATACTGGATTGGGTAGCCTTTCCCTTCTCCAGGGGATCTTCCCAACCCAGGGATCGAACCGAGGTCTCCCGCATTGTGGGCAGATTCCTTACCAGCTGAGCCACCAGGGAAACCCAAGAATACTGGAGTGGGCAGCCTATCCCTTCTCCAGCGGATCTTCCTGACCCAGGAATCAAACCAGGGTCTCCTGCATTGCAAGCAGATTCTTTACCAACTAAGCTATCAGGGAAGCCCAAGTTTCTTCACAAAATATACTCACGTAATTCATATCTGCATCCTGCCTAAAAGTAAGTTTGTTACATTAGTAATTGCTTTCACTTTAAAAATATGTGCCTTCTTTAACGAATTTAGTTATGTTTAAAATAATAGTGTGTCACTTTTCCAGATATTCCTTTGGCATGCTTTAGAAATATCTTTAATATCAATGAATTTTAATGTTTGTTGTGTTAGAACATATTTCACAAGTATAAACATAGAACAATATACTGTGATGTTTTATATGTCTCCTTCTCCCATTGATTTTAAGTTCCTGTAAAGGAGATCCAACATATTTATGCAGATGGGAGGTAGGAGAAAGGTAATAAGTCATACCATCCAAATCTGTTGCCTTGAAAAAAATTCTTACTACTAATACACATAAGTAAATGAATACATAAAATTTCTGGATTTAGCAACACCGTTGCTTATGACATTGAATGCTCTCTTCACTGGTCCACACCTGCAACTGTACAGGACTCCAAGTATATGAATGCAAGAGTGAGGGTCCAGTTTGCTCAATTACCACCTCACAGTGAGTGAAGCAGGAAAAAATCTGAAGCTTTCCACTCATTCAGAGAAGCTCAGGATCCTGTGATCTGACTTGACTCATGTATTCCATATCCTCAGTGGATTCTGGAGGCAAATTCAAGCCTGAGGATGCCTAGGCTCTGTAAGTTCATTTCCATGGTAATTTCCTGTCTTTATCAAAGTTAAAGCAAAGCATCTTATGAAGATGCTCTTGAAATCAGTCTTCAAAAATGTCAGAAGAGAGTTTCCTGTCTTCTGTTATTTTATCAAAAGTACTTCTATTCTGCATTGATATTTCAAGTAACTGATTGAATTTTACTGGTAGGAAAACAGCTAAATACGTGTTCCTCTCTTAGCTAAAGTGGAGACTTCTTTTAGTACACTATTTCCTCTTAACTTTAATATAATCATATTTATTATTAGTTTTGTATAAAATTTGATATAACTATTTTAGTGAATTAATCAGAACATTGTTATAATTTAGAAACTGCATGTTGTATAAACCGATTTTTCAGTAGATCTGCCTATGACTTTGTGACAAGAGCTGCTTATGGACCACAGACTGGAATGCAATGTTGGTGTCTCTGGACAATAGTCTCCATCCAGGTTGTGAAAAGCTGACTCATTGGAAAAGATTCTGATCTGGGAAAGACTGAGAGCAGGGAGAAAAACAGGCGCCATAGGATGAGATGGTTGGAGGGCATCACCAACTCAACAGACATGAGTTTGACAAACTCCAGGAGACAGTGAAGAACAGGGAAACCTGGCATGCTGCAGTCCATGGGGTGTCAAAGAGTCAGACACGGCTTAGCGATTGAACAGCAACAATATGGTGTCTATCATTGGTCAGTTGGCCACCTTTTCAAATAATGTAAGCATCAGGAAGCCAGGACATTAGTGCTATTCGCCATTACACCTTTAGTACCTGAAAAGTGACACTTCATAGACAATGAGACTTATAGAATAAAGAACTTCATGTTTTTATTTAACAATTGTCTAATATAAATCGATTCTTAGATAATTCAGTTTGATTCACTTTTGAACTTTATCCATATTAGAGCATCATATTTTGCTTATGTGGAGTACAGCTAGGAGGTCTGATACTGATTGAAAGACCACATCCTATGTTATTCCTATTGGAGAATTAAATTTGCTTCCAGAATTCCCATACTAAATTAGGTCATAAATACATGTAGCGCAAGCAACCAAGTTTCATGGGCACCAAATGTATATAGTAGAAGAGAAGAAAGAGAGGTGAGAGAAAAGAGCAGCTATACCCACATCCAGTCTGACTCATGGAGGGTTTCGTGGGCTTGGAAAGAACTTCATACAGGTTGAGAAAGCTCTTCAAATGACTGTGATAAAGTTATATCTAAGTAAGTAATTTTCCTAAACGAAATTCACTCTAAAACAAAATTGGCCATAAAGGAATCCCTACTCTCTTTAGGGACAGGACTGTAGACTCTATGTTCTCTTTTTTTTTTGACTAAATTTGATTCACACTTTTCCAGTCTCAGATGAGCTGATATTTGTTGCAAATTAATATTTACCTTGAAATAATATTCTTTTGTACCTATATAGTACAAGTAGTTTATCCATTCTAATGTTATGTTTGAGGAAACAGTGACAGACTGTATTTTTGGGGCTCCAAAATCACTGCAGATGGTGACTGCAGCCATGAAATTAAAAGACGTTTGCTCCTTGAAAGAAAAGTTATGACCAACCTAGGCAGCATATTAAAAGGCAGAGACATTACTTTGCCAACAAACGTCTGTCTAGTCAAAGCTATGGTTTTTCCAGTAGTCATGTATGGATGTGAGAGTTGGAAGAACTGATGCTTTTGAACTGTGGTGTTGGAGAAGACTCTTTAGAGTCCCTTGGATGACAAGGAGATCTAACCAGTCCATCCTAAAGGAAATCAGTCCTGAATGTTTGTTGGAAGGAGTGATTTTGAAGCTGAAACTTCAATACTTTGACCACCTGATGCGAAGAACTCACTCATTGGAAAAGACACTGATGCTGGGAAGGATTGAAGGCTGGAGGAGAAGGGGATGACAGAGGATGAGATGTTTGGTGGCATCACCAACTCAATGGACATGAGTTTGAGTAAACTCCGGGAGTTTGTGATGGACTGGGAGGCCTGGTGTATTGCAGTCCTTGGGGTCGCAAAGAGTTGGACACGACTGAGCAACTGAACTGAACTTAACTGATGTTGAATCTTCCATGATGTAAAAGTGATATTTCCACAATATGCCAATGATAGTTAATGTTTGTCAATGCAGTTTTTAATTTTCTAAAATGTTTTCATATATACTTTGTAGAACTATTCCTAGATACTTTAAAATATTCATTCATAAATTTTATTTTACTACATTTAATAAGGACTTGCTGCTGTGCATATAACTGTCACTTTTTATATATGTCGATTTCAGCCATCTTTCTAATCTTTCTAATCACTTCTAGCACTTATCATATACCCTTTGGATTATAGGGTCAGTATTCAAAAATTAATGGAAGCTCTTGAAAATGCATACATCAATGATAATCATTAGTAAGTGATTTTAAGAGAATGCCATCAACAATTTTATGCCAACAAAAGTAAACATTTTAATAAACTAGACAAATTCCAAGAAGGACACACTATGAAAACTGAGTCAAGAAGAAACAGCAAAAAAAAAAAAAACGTACAAAAAGTAAGTGCTGTATAATGGATTAATAATTTTAAAACTTATAGTAAAGAAAAGCCAAGTCTTCACTGGCTTTTCTACCAGTTACTTAAGTAATTCTACCAAATACTTTAAAAAATTAACACCAACACTTCATAAGCTGCTATAAAAACAGAAGAGGAGCAGTTTTCAGGTTATTTTGAAGCCCACAATACCCTGATACCAAAAGCCTATCAAGGCATCACAGGAAAACTACATACATACCAGTACATCTTTCAACAAGATGCAAAAACACTCAAAACACTATAATGCCATATCCACTATAATCAAGTTGGATCCATACCATAAATGCAAGATTATCTTAACATTCTATGATCAATAAATGTAATACCTCCAGTAGAATCAAGGACAGAACCACATCATCTCAAATGAAGAAAGAAAACATTTGACAAAAATCTAATACATTTTCATGATCAACTGCTGCTGCTGCTAAGTCGCTTCAGTCGTGTCCGACTCTGTGCGACGCCGTAGACGGCAGCCCACCAGGCTCCACTGTCCCTGGGATTCTCCAGGCAAGAATACTGGAGTGGATTGCCATTTCCTTCTCCATTCATGATCAGAACATCAGCCAAATAAGCAAAGGAGTATCTTTCTCAAACTCATAAATGAGATCTATTCAAAACTCACAGGTAAGAGTGTTTCATGGTAAAAGACAATGAACATCCAAACAACAGAATGCTATTCATCACTGAAAAGAAATGAGCTATTACACCATGAAAAGGCATGGAAGAAAATTGAATGCAACTTACTAACTGAAAGAATCTAATCTAAAAAGACTAAAAACTACTTCCAATTACATGACATTTTAGAAAAGGTGAAACAATGGAGACACTGCATATTCTAGACAAACCTAGACAGTGTATTTAAAAGCAGAGACATTACTTTGGTAGCAAAGGTCTATCTAGTCAAAGCTATGGTCTTTCTATTTGCCAATATGGCTGTGAGAGTTGGACCATAAAGAAGTCTGAGTGCCAAAGAATTGATGCCTTTGAATTGTGGTGCTGGAGAAGGCTCTTGAGAGTCCCTTGAACAGAAAGAAGATCAAACCAGTCAATCCTAAAGGAAATCAACCCTGAATATTCATTGAAGGACTGATGCTGAAGCTACAATATTTGCACATCTGATACAAAGAGCCAAATCATTGGAAAAAACCCTGATGCTGGGACAGATTGAAGGCAGGAGGAGACAGGGACAACAAGGGAAGGGATGGTTGAATGTCATCACTGACTCAATGGACATGAGTTTGAACAAGCTTCAGGATACAGTGGAGAACAGGGAAGCCTGGCATGTTGCATTCCATGGGGTTGCAAAGAGTGGGACACGACTTAGCAACTGAACAACAAATGGAAACAGTAATAAGATGTGAGTTGTGGGGCCAGGGAGGGATGAAGAGGGAGAGCAAAGAGGATCTTAAGATGGTAAAATACATGTTACCATAATGATACATCCTGTTATACATTTGTCCAAACCCAAAGAATGTATAACAGTAAACTGTAATGTCACCTATGGTTTTGATTTAGTATACATAATTAATACTTTTATTATATTTTATTATACATAGTTTATTATAAATAATTATAGTTTATTATACATAAATATACTTTCTTCAGTTATGACAAATATGGCACTCTGGTTGGAGATGTTAATAATGGGAAAGATTCCTTGTGTGAGGCATGTGGTATATAGAAAATCTATCTTCTCAATTTGCTGTAAAGTTTAAACTCTCTAAAAAATTGTTCTAACTTTTTAAAAAAGTTATATTCCCTCTTCAAAATTTCATACATATTAATTTTATCAGCTCACCAGAATACCTAGAAACCTTAGTCTAATCTGTTCACACCATACTTGAATTCCACATGGGTTCCTTCCAAAATAAGGTAGCATTTAGGACATAGAACCCCAGAGTTATTGGTTTAATTTGCATACATGTAATGAATATAATGATCAAATGTAACCACAATGCTCTTCATCAAATAAATACGGGAAAATCCCAAATCAGTTCATGGTCCATTTTCTTAGCTCTCTGAGGTTAAATACATCACAGATTTTGCATCCCTTTAGAGATATATGTGTGTGTATGACTTGGTGACCCACTCCAGTGTTCTTGCCTGGAGAATCCCAGGGATGGGGGAGCCTGGTGGGCTGCCGTCTATGGGGTTGCAGAGAGTCAGACACGACTGAAGCGACTTAGCAGCAGCAGCAGCATGACTTGGTGACTACGTGTCATTGTGATCCTGTAATGAGTAGCTTAATACTCTTGCTACAGAACTTATGGGATAATAAAGGTTAATGTCTATTTATGCCCAGACTAAATGTGAAAGAAAAATAATAATAATTGTATAGATATGTAATGCCTACTGTGTGTTGATTTTAAGCATTACTTCCAGGTAAATATTTTCCCACCCATTTGCAAATGAGGAAATTGAAATTCAGGCTTTAATTTATCCCTGCTAAATTGCTACTATTATTGTTTCCATTCATCCTTTTAAATAAAAAATATTATATATTAAGATTTTAAAATTATATTCTAGTTAAAACTATCTGGGAAAGAAAATACAGATCTAATCATTTGTAAGTCATGAAGCAAGATAATATGGAAATCTCAAAACTGTTTCTAAAATGTTGGCATCAACTTATTAATTCTTACAAAAATTATGCTGAAAAGCTTTGGACCAACACATTATCATTTAATGTTTGCTTAATATTTAAGATTAATCTAATACTATTTTATTTAATAACTAAAACTATACATATTTTCAATGAGCTTTGACAAATTTTATAAATCTGCATTTCAAATAATGACAAATTTCAGAATATGTATAGCTTTAAATAACTTTTAGTATATACTGAGCAAATATATTTATACAACATATTCCTAAAATATTTGGTGCAAGATTTGACCCTGGAAAACACATTATGCCACAAATTGTGTTCACAGATTGAGTATGTGTGTCTAATTATTTGCAGGATTGGAATTTAAATGAAAATAATTTGCAGGTGTTATGTCATACTTTCTCAGTGAGTTTTAATTTTGCAGGAAAAAAAGGGTGAAATCTAGTGCTAACATAGTCAGTTCCTGGAATTATTTCATGGTTCAATACGACAAAGATTTCCATATTTAGGCAAACACTGTATCATATTTATTTTAAGTTTTATAAAACAAGAAACATTTCTGACCCAGATTTTATGGAGCACAGATGGATTAAGAGATGTAAATACATAGATAGCTGGCAAACAGATGGCTTTCACTTTTCTATTTAAATGCTGTCCCTGGTTGAACGTGGCCTCTGACATTTTTCCACGTATTTTAACATTTGGTGGCTTTAATAAAGTGGGATAGAAATTAACAGAAAATGTGGGAAAAGTATGTATGTTTAAACTAGGTAGTGGTAGAGAAAGTCGTTCAGTCACGTCCAGCTCTTTGCGACCCCACAGACTGTAGCCCGCCAGGCTCCTTTGTCCATGGAATTCTCCAGGCAAGAATACTGGAGAGGTTGCCATGCCCTCCTCCAGGGGATCTTCCTGACCCAGGGATCAAACCCGGGTCTCCTGCATTGCAGGCAGATTCTTTACCACTGAGCCACCAGGGAAGCCCAAATCAGGTACAATTTTTCCTATTTGGGAAGTATTACTGCATCACAACTAATAAAATACAATTTTAGAATTATGCCCACACACTGGTTTTTTTTCATATTATTAGTCTTTTCCAAAGCAAACATGGATCGTTAAGCACTTAAAGCATTTTCCTATAACTAATACATGAACGGACTAGATTATCCATTTCAATTTCAAATCAGATGTGTATACATTACTCACTGCTTAGACTTTATGAAAGCAGACACTTTTGCAGTTAGCATTTATAAAAATAAGATGCTAAAATATCTAATGCATATTTTTAAATACTCTAAAGCATGAAATAGTAGTTCAAATGGTTATTTCAGCATCAATAAAGATATAATAAAATTTTACAAAAATGTTCATTAACCTTTAAATACAATGTTACATGAATTATACTCATAAGCTAGTTTCATTAGGATCTTTATATCTTTTAAATTTCACTTAGCTTATTAAGAGTGGCCATGTCACCACATCTGCAATGACTGTTTTCTTTGCATATTTGAATTTTATGTAATCTCTCAAGCCTCTTGCAGGAATCTGATCCTCCCTGTAACTCACACGTTTCATCCTGTTATGCCTCTAGTTTTCACTGGATTCTCAAATGCTTGTGCACTTTCTTATGGTCTTTAAATATTGTTCCCAATTTTTCACACATATGAATATTCTCTGTCCTATGAATTAAAGAACGTAAGGTTCATCCTTGTATCCAAAATATATGTTACACATTGAAATAAACATGATTCAATTGAGTATGGCTTTATTTAAGCTTGTTTATATCTGAAATTTCAAACTGTGGTGCTGGAGAAGACTCTTGAGAGTCTCTTGGACTGCAAGGAGATCCAACCAGTCAATCCCGAATGAAATCAACCCTGAATACTCACTGGAAGGACTAATGCTGAAGCTGAAGCTCCAATACTTTGGCCACCTGATTCAAACAACTGACTCATTGGAAAATACCCTGAGCTGGGAAAGATTGAAGGCAGAAGACAGAGGATGAGATGTTTGGATGGCATTACCGATGCAATGAACATGAATTTGGACAAACTCCAGGAGATGGTGAGGGACAAGGAAGCCTGACATGCCTCAGTCCATGGGGTCGCTAAGAGTCAGACACGATTTGGAGACTGAAGAACAACATCCAGAATATATGTAATTATTATCTGTTGTATATGCATGTGCTCAGTCATGCCTGACTCTTTGCAACCCCATGGACTGTAGCTCGCCAGGCTCCTCTGTCCATTACATTTTCCAAGCAAGAATACTTGAGTGGGTTGCCATTTTCTACTCCAGGATATCTTTCCAACCCAGAATTGGAACATGCGTCTACCTGTGCCTCCTGCACTGGCAGGTGGATTCTTTACCACTGTGCCACCTGGGAAACCCCATAAATATTATACTTCACAGTAAATAACTTTGGTTCAAATTTACTGTATCAGTACTTAAAATATGTCCATTTTATCATATGCACCACTCACTCGCCAGAGAATAGTAATCGAGAATAGAGACTAACATGAAAATTCTAAAATGGCAAAATATACCATCTGAAATTATGTACACTTTCATTGAGATTAATAACACATAAGAAATGCAAAAGACAGGATTACTGAGCTGGAAAGAAAGCCATTAGAAAATATCTAAACTTAAGCACCACAAAATTATAAAACAGAAACTGAGAAAAAATTAGAACCACTTGGGACACAATGAAGACATCTATCATACATGTAAATAGAGGCCCCACGGGAATGGAAAAAGAACTGATATATGAAGAGATAATGGACAAAATATTTCTGAAACCAATAGAAGAAACAAACCCTCAAATTCAAAGATCTGCGAGCATCCCAGGCAGAATAAGAAAAAAAAAAACCCACACTGTTGAAAACCAAAGACAAGAGATGAGCTCAAAGCAAATCCAAGAAAATATATATTAGATTCCAAGGAACAACAGTTAAACTGAGATCTGACTTGTGAAAGTTAGGTTGGACCCAGAAAGTAACACAAGGACACCCTGTTTCTGAAACACACTTTCACAGTCCAGATATGAATCATGGTGACTTTCAGACTGATATCAGAAGATGAAAAAGGAAACAATATGGAAAAGAGTTTCAGTGTATAGTAAACAGGATTTGATGGATTACATATTGGAGGAAAAGCAAATATTTAAATCAAATTATATACACAGTTCAGGTTTTTCCTTTGTTGTTGTTTTAATCAAGTTGCTGACTCCAATTATAGATATGAGTAAGCCTGGGGTAGTTTGTGTGGGAGGGAGAAATGGTCAACTCTGTTTACTTACATTGAGTTGAGAAGCATATTAGACATCTAAGTAAAGAGACATATAGATACATTCTTTGAGGAGCTAGGAAAATTTGTGAGAGGGTTATATTTAGATATGGTAGTCAGGGTGACTTCACTGAAATGATGTTTTGGTCGACTCAACACTTTACTCCTCAGTAATAGAATCATACATTCATACTTGTTCCTTTAAATGCTGAATTGCCTTCCAGAGTGGAGAGAGTAAATTTTCCTGTTACATTGCTCTTGGCACTGCCATGCAATTTGCTTTGCTTTACTGTATTATATGGTTATATGTAATTCCACTGAGATACAACTGTGGTTACATGGTTTAGTTTGTCTTGGTATCTGCCATGAGAAGAACATGTCTCAGGTAGCTTCTCGTGTCATAACAACAGACAGAAGTGGAATGGACCTGACTTGAAGGGTGGATTTAGCTTGACTCAATGTCATCAATATCATCCAGACTCTCCACTCTCAGATCACATACTCATCAAACAAGTGTCTGCTTTATAAATCAGAGGAGCTTAAGTTCATTTTAGCTCACCTACAATATTCTGTTAGGTTCAGAAGTATAACATACGATTTGATGTCTTTATTTAAAAAAATATATTAACAGAGACATTGGTGCTGGAACTGTGGTGTGGGCTGTTCTACCATGAAATATGTGCCATTGACTGTGGGAAAGTGCACTTGAGAAGTGATAAGAAGACATAAGATAGCAACACAGTGGGGTGAAAATTGTGTAATTCATGCCTGTGGTAGCCTAGCAGTGATGACACCTGTGGCTCAAGTCTGCTTGGCAGCTGTACTTAACACAAGCAGCAAAAAAAGAAATGGACTCAGAAGAATCGACTGGTACTTCAAGAAAATTTAACTGAATAGGGAGACCCCAGAAATTCTAGGACTTTGATTTAGAAAATGAATTAACTCTCAAGAGAAACAGTGTCCATTCATTAAACCATGAACTCAGGGAGAAGAGACAGTTCAGATGTCTGCCCTTACATCACAGGCTTAAGACAGAAATCACATTAAGGTCGTTGACATTAAGACTGACAGATACCCTTTCAACTGGATCTAATGGGTCCAAGAAGACTACAGACATTGTCCCATAAAGCCTTTTATACCATCAATTTTTTCCTTATATCTAGACAGAGAGAATAACAAATTGTGGGCATAACTTTTGGAACATAAGATGAAACAGAATCAAACAAACAGGTTATCTCAAAGCTTTTTTTAAGTTATATTGGCCAGAGCAGATATTAAAAGATTTCTACTACTCTCTTCAGAGGTGGCCAAGGAGGATGATGAAAAAGCAAAGGGCACACAAAAGATGCATAAAGTGCCAAATAAATTAACAGACTGGGGAAATGCATTCAGGGAGAAAAATACAGATTTAATAAATGATAGAGAGATGGTAAAGAATCTGCCTGCAATGCGGGAGACTCAGATTTGATTCCTGGGTTGGGAAGATCCCCTGGAGAAGAGAATGGCCACCTACTCTAGCATTTTTGCCTGGAGAATTTCATGGACAGAAGAGCCTGGCAGGCTATAGTCCATGGGATCGCAAAGAATCAGACACGACTAAGTGACTAATACTTCCACTGTTTCAGAGAGATCCCAAAGACTCTGGGCCCAGTGTAAGAGAATATCACAAAACTGGCTCACTGATTTCCAAATTACTGTGAACTACTGATGCTGAAGTTGAAACTCCAATACTTTGGCCACCTGATGTGAAAAACTGACTCATTGGAAAAGACCCTGATGCTGGGAAAGATTGAAGGCTGGAGGAGAAGGGGACGACAGAAGATGAGATGGTTGGATGGCATCACCAACTCAATGGACATGAGTTTGAGTAAACTCTGGGAGCTGCTGATGGACAGGGAGGCCTGGCATGCTGCAGTCCATGGGGTTGCAAAGAGTCAGACACAACTGAACAACTGAACTGAACTGTGAATTACTGTGAACTAGTGGCTTCTGGGTGCCAGCCCTTCTTTGCATTACTGCTGCTGCTGCTGCTGCTGCTGCTAAGTTTCATTACTAAACGGAAGTATTCCTGCAGTTATCCTGCCTCTATTTTGGATTTGGGGAGAGAATGTAGAACTAGCGTTTGATTTCCTATGTTTCTTGCTCAAGAGGATTGATTGACTTTTGGACTTGGGAAAGATCACTGAAAAGTTCATAAAGATACTGAGATGGATTATAATAAAGCAAAAATACAGCCATTTTAAATCACATTAGAGCAGTGGAACCATGTCATGACAATACCCTGAGAACAAGTTTCCAGGCATAAGAAATATCAAGTACCCAGGCCCTGACATAAGTGTTAGAATCAAAACCAAATGGAGGGACTTCCCTGGTGGCTCAGTGGTCAAGACTCCTCACCGACAATGCAGGGGGCAGATTTGATCCATGGTCAGGGAACTAGATCCCGTATGCTACAACTAAGACCCTGGAGCAGTCAAAAAAAAAAAAATGAGACAAGCTTTGAAAACTCCCCGAGCACACAAGACCAGTTTGGTCATGCACAGACACACACCTTACCTTGGTTTATTTTGCAAGGCTAACTAAACCTGAGTCAGTTCTTGTTACACCTCTGGAAATTATCAGCAAAACAAACTGTTCCCTAAAGTTGATATGAGGTAACTGCTGACCAATTTCCTATCATTTAACAAGATGCTAATATTAGAAACAATCACTGAAAAATAAGTAGTCACTGCTTCCTCTTATATAAGCTGCTTGATAAAAACATGCCCTTGAGATGCAGCTTGTGTTTGAGTTTGAGGGCTCCCAGTATTCTGTCTTCCTGGTGTGTGCACAACAAATTCTTACTAATTATTACTTCAGTGATCCACTGGTTTTCGATCTATTATACGAGTTTTTGACAAAAGCAAGAAGAGCACAGAATTCAGTGTGGCTAGATCCAATTAGTCAAGAAAGACGAAAAGTTAGAGAAAGGGATGAAGACAGGGACGAAATGGACCATGCGTACATAAAGTTACACGTGGGGCCTTGCTAGAATTTCAGATTTTGCCTAAAGAGAAATGGAGAACACTTAAGGGTTTCAGATATTAATAACAGGATATGACTTATCAATTAAGATTCGCTTCCACTTTGCTATGGAGTACTGGAGGGGTCATGTGCAGAAACAAGGTGGCCTGCAATAATCCAGGCAAGGGATGAAGGTGGTAATGAATCAGGGTCTTAGTGTTGGTCTGATGAGAAGTGTTTAGATTTGGGATTTAATTTGAAGCTTAAGTTTTCATGATTTGTTGGTCTGTTGATTTATTTGGAATATTAGAATCATCAAGAACAGCAGCAAGTTTCTGGACTAATTTAAAGTATGACATTGACAATAATGAAGGTAAAGATGATTGACTGCAGGAGGAGTTTTACTTTGTATGTATGTGTGTGTGTATGAGAAGTAAAAAAGTCAAAGTGTTAGTCGTTCAGTCTTGTCTGACTCTTTGCGACACTATGGACTGTAGTCTGTCAGGCTCCTCTGTCCATGGGATTCTCCAGACAAGAAAACTGCAGTGGGTTGCTATTCCCTTCTCCCGGGGACCTTTCTAACCCAGGGGTTGAACTTAGGTCTCCTGCATTGCAGGTAGATTCTTTACTGTCTGAGTCACCAGAGAAGCCCTGTGTGTATACGTACATATTTATTTTTGTGGGACAGAATGGTTTCAGAAATTTGCTTTTATACACAGCCAGTCTGAGCTGCTGGTTAGAAATCCATGCAAGATATTAAGGGGGCTCTTTTGCCTAATAGTTTGGTGTCCAGGGGAGATATCTAGATGTAAATATATGTTTCCGAGTTACTTGTCTTTAGATGCCACTTGAAACCATAAGATAGCATATGATCATCAATGGATAAAGCTGAAGACTGAACCCTGGGGCATTCCAAGGCAAAATAAGATATGAAAAGAAAAATGCCAGCTAATTTCAAACTGAGCATAGTCATCTAGGAACAAAAAGACATTAAGGTGACACAGACACTAACTGAAGAGAATGTGGTTAAGGGAAAATGGTATTCAATCAGATCAAATGCTTTTGTACACCAAATAAGAATAGGGATAAGAAACTCACCATTGGATTTAACAACACAGAAGCAATTTTCCAGTGACTTCCCATACTGATAATGTTGGCAAAATCCAGTTTCAGTGGGGTGGTAAGGGAAGAAAATATGATTGAGTGATGGTTTGGTCAAAGGATAAAAGTGGCAAGGGAATTGCAGGTGTAACAAGGAATATAATTATAGTTACTTTCCATGAAATTTAATCTACCTAAGAAATAAAGATAAGGTGCCTGGGACAGAGAAATACTGATATGATCACTGGAGTTTAGATCTTGTTAAAGTTGTAAGTTTCTGTAAATGTAAGATAATGATATTAGTAAGCTAGAAAGTGGTAATCTAAGAGAATAGTTAAGGAGATATGACTACTAAATACAATGTCATATCCTGAAGGGGATTCAAGTAGTACATCAAAACTAAAGAAAAATGATAGAGCTCAGACAGAACTGTGTTTGAGCATCTCCTGTGGAGGTGCGGGTCAGCAGTGGACTGCCACAGGCACAGGGGCTCTGGGTGCAGAAGACTTGGAGATGGCACAAGCCCTCTTGGAGGAAGTCACCATTAACCCCACCATAGAGCTGCCAAAACTTACACAGGACTGGGAAATAGACTCTTTGAGGGCACAAAGAGAACGTTGTGTGCACCAGGACCCAGGAGAAAGGAGCAGTGACCCCACAAGAGACTGACCCAGACTTGCCTGGGAGTGTCCAGGAGTCTCCAGCAGATGCGTGGGTCGGAGGTGGCCTGATGCAGGGTTGGGAGCAGTGAGTGTAGCAGTACATGCACAGGATCTTCTCAAGAAGGTCACCATTATCTTCCTAACCTCCACCATAGTTTGGCCCCAGCTAAATAGCAATGAGGGAACACAGCTCCACCATCAACAGAAAACTGGATTAAAGATTTACTAAGCATGGCTCCGCCCATCAGAACAAGACCCAGTTTCACCCTCAGTCAGTCTCTCCCATCAGGAAGCTTCCATAAGCCTCTTACCCTTCTCCATCAGAGAGCAGACAGACTGAAAACCACAATCACAGAAAACTAACCAATCTGATCACATGGACCGCAGCCTTGTCTAACTCAATCAAACTATGAGCCAAGCTGTGTAGGGCTACCCAAGACAGATGAGTCATGGTGGAGAATTCTGACAAAATGTGGTCCGCTGGAGAAGGGAATAGCAAACCACTTCAGTATTCTTGCCTTGAGAACCCCATGAAAAGTATGAAAAGGCAAAAATATAGGACACTGAAAGATGAACTCCCCAGGTCAGTAGGCGCCCAATATGCTACTGGAGATCAGTGAAGAAATAACTCCAGAAAGAATGAATAGACAGAGTCAAAGCAAAAACAACAGCCAGTTGTGGATGTGACTGGTGATGGAAGTAAAGTCCGATGCTGTAAAGAACAATATTGCATAGGAACCTGAAATGTTAGGTCCATGAGTCAAGGCAAATTGGAAGTGGTCAAACAGGAGATGGCAAGACTGAACATTTACATTTTAGGAATCAGTGAACTAAAATGGACTGGAATGGGTCAATTTAACTCAGATGACCATTATATCCACTACTATGGGCAAGAATCCCTTAGAAGAAATGTAGTAGCCATCATAGCCAACAAAAGAGTCCGAAATGCAGTACTTGGATGCAATCTCAAAAACGACAGAATGATCTCTGTTCGTTTCCAAGGCAAAACAAGGAAAACAGTGACAGACTTTATTTTGGGGGGCTCCAAAGTCACTGCAGATGGTGACTGCAGCCATGAAATTAAAAGATGCTTATGTCTTGGAAGAAAAATTATGACCAATCTAGACAGCATATTAAAAAGCAGAGACATTGCTTTGCCAACAAAGGGCCATCTACTCAAGACTATGGTTTTTTTCAGTGGTCATGTATGGATGTGAGATTTGGACTATAAAGAAAGCTGAGCGCTGAAGAATTGATGCTTTTGAACTGTGGTGTTGAAGAAGACTCTTGAGAGTCCCTTGGACTGTAAGGAGATCCAACTAGTCCATCCTAAAGGAAATCAATCCTGAATATTCATTGACAGGACTGATGCTGAAGCTGAAACTCCAATACTTTGTCCACCTGATGAGAAGAACCGACTCATTGGAAAAGACCCTGATGCTGGGAAAGATTGAAGGCAGGAAGAGAAGGAGACAACAGAGGATGAGATCGTTGGATGGCATCACCGACTCAATGGATATGAGTTTGAGTAAACTCTGGATGTTGGTGATGGGCAGGGGGGGCCTGGTGGGCTATGGTCCATGTGGTCGCAAAGAGTCAGATGTGACTGAGCAATTGAAATGAACCGGAACTGAAAGAAACATGAATAATGTATAAACTATATTTAATAAGGATTTATCTATACTAGCTTATCCATTATAAAAAATATACCATGCAAATATGAGATATTAATTATACTAGAACAGTTTAGAACATATAACAGCTCTATACTGTATTTTAAGTTCTTTTATAAACCTCAAACAATTATAATGCTAAAAAGTAATTAAAAGTGGGCTACTTGAAGCTAGGTATTAATTTTTCAGTTATTGATAATAATGATATGGTGATAAGAACAAATGAGTGAGTAGCTGAAACCGAATGGAGAACTTGAGTTCAGTTTGTTAAGGAGCTTGGAGGTCACTGACTTAAAGGTCAAAGAAATAACCAAAATGAAAAGTGGGAGGTGATTAAGAGCTGGGGAAAGTTCTGGAAGCAGCAGTGTACAGCAGGAGAAACTTACTCCATCTCCCAGCCCATTTGATGAGGAAGAGAAAACCTCACCATTTGACAGTTTGAAAGATCAACTGTGTAGTCAGAAAAGAGCCAAGCTTTAGAACAAATGGTGAAAAGGGCTTGAGGTTATAGAGATTTTTCAAAACACTGACTAAGGTAAAAAGGCAGAGAGAAATATAGTAGGAGTTGGGACAAATGGGAGGAATGGTTAGCAAAGTGTTTAGAGCTATTTAATTCCTGAGACTGAATGATAATGAAGATGCCCTAGACTTCTTGTGATGACTGGCATAAACTGGGAAAAACATCCTTCCAACTACATGCTATAGAATGTCTGGTATGTCTGCTGCTGCTGCTGCTGCTGCTAAGTGACTGGTAGGGCCACAATGTTGTGTGTTCTGTACTGTAAATACCGGTTATCCTGACATGACCACAGCAAATAATGCATAAAAGTTGTATGCCCCTGAATTTTCATGAAAAATCGGTTATTCATGTGTGTTAGGACTCACTCTACACTTTCCAGAGGCATCGATTATGGTGTTTAAAGTGTGCAACTGAATGAGGTGCATCTTGTTAGAGTTAAAATAGAAAAGGATCCAGGACAAAATCTCAGACTAAACCAATTATTAGAAGTGAAGGGATAAGTACAAAAACTGACCTAAGATAAAGATTAAGACAAAATAGTATAAGTATTAAAGAAGTCTATTTGGTGGTTAGGAAGATTTACATTAATAATATGCCACATACAAAAGTCAAATTGATAAGAAATCTTGAAATAATCTGAAAGTATTAGGATTCTTAACAGAAAACCAAACACGGTCCAATTGTTTGTCACTAAGTTTTATAAATCAGTGCAACATTTTACTTTTCTCTTCTGCAGCACTAATTATATCATGAATTGATTAGTATATTTTACACACCATTATAATTGAGGGCTATATGCCACAAGAATCAATTTTTAATTGTCTGTTTGAAATTATCATATCATTTACAAATCTAACAACATATTAAGTATGCCAGGTTTTTAATTACAGTTCAAGTATTTAAGGGATTTTCATGTTTGATTTTCATCAGAGCATTTAAACCAGAAAATGTCCCTGAAATACTTAGGTTTTATGTCAAACGGACATTTTCCAAGAGTACTCTAATTATTCTGAAGAATATCACATTACTCTTTTAGAAATATGAGCAGAATTCAGACATCAAGATGAAATAGTATAGTTGTTTTGCCATAAAAAATGAAGATGAGTTTGTATAAAAGTTCTACTAAATTAAAGGTAATTTAGAGAGACAAATATATTCTGTGAAATAGATTTCTGAAAAGATATTAGGAAAAAATGAACTTTTACAGAAACTCTTTAAAAGTCATTACTGTGAAAAAAAAAATTCACTTGATATATTTTGAGTGAGAAACAGTGAACAGGGAGACGTCTAACCTGAAAGTGGTATTCCTCAGAGCCATGCCATTACAGGATGACATAGAAAGTGAAAATTAGGAAGTTGTTTAAACTTTATGATGGTTGGTTATTACAGTGGACTTTCCAGTCAATTATAACCAAAACTCTGCTATCTTAGACCATTGTAGGCAGATGACAAGTTTTACTTATGATTATCAGAGGCATTTACAAAAAATAACCAACATTAATCCTGGCTTATGTTTATGAAATGAGTTTGATTAAATTATGATTGTCTTGGCCATTTTGTCTGCTTGAGGTATCTTCAAGCCTGGTCTCCATTTATTTTAACAACAGAGAACTACACTAAATATGAAAATATTAAAAGGGATTTTCTTCTCTTGTTATTCTAATCCAGTGATTCCCAACTGGAGGTGATCTTGCCCTAAGGGACATTTGGCAAAAACTGGAGACATTTCTGCTGTTACAACTAGGGGAGTTACTGGCATCAAGGGGTAGAGGCCAGGGCTGCTGCTGATCATCCTAGAGCTCACACGATGGCCACATGATAAGGAGGCACTGTCCCACCCAAAATGTCAGTAGGACCATTTTTGAGCAATTTTCCTCTCACATCTCTTGTGATTCGATCTTATTCATATCTATAGTTTGCATTTCCACATCTAAGCAGAGGACTAAGCAATTTACTTATCTACATTACATCTCATCTCTAAGCTCCAGACCCTTTGATTTCAGTCTCTTCTTGGTATTTGCTTTTGACGGTTTCACAAAAGCATCTGAACTCAACATCATCTTATCTAAATCGCCATTCAATTTGAACTTTCAAAAAACATGGAAATGTCTCTATTTCCCAGCTGCCATTTGTTGTAAGAAGGTGAACAAAAAGTACAAAATTCTAGTTATATAATAAATATTAGGGATGTAATGTACAATATGATGACTATGGCTAACACTGCAGCTCTGTGACGTGTAGCAGTTGTTTAGAGTAAATTTTAAGAGTTATCACAAATTTTTTTCCTCTATTCTTTATTCCGTTCTATTTATCTGTATGAGAAGATGGATGACTAATAGGTTCAACCATATATATTTCATAATATATATGTAATTATATATATTAAATCATAAATCAAACCATCATGCTACATTCTTTAAATTTAATACAGTGACATGTATCAACTATTTCTCAGTAAAACTGGAAGAAAATAAAGTTTATTTTAATCATGGACAATCTAAGCAAAAAACAAGATAATTTTGTAATGAAATTACATATGGGACCCAAAGCGTTGCTGGAGCTAATGTTTCTCCTTCACCACTAAATTTGCCCTATTTGTAGTTAACTGCTCCAGGAATAATCATTCCTCCCAGGACATTTTTGTCCTCGTCCAAACTCATTCCCCCTCCTGACACTGTGGCTTGTGCTGACATTAGAACTCCTAAATCTTGCCACTGTAGCGAAAAGTAGTGAAGGATGAAGTATGTGGGCTGGGGGGAGGAGTGTGGGGTGCCATGAAAAGCACAGGCACAGTTTTAAAACTCAGCACCAGAGCTACAGAGATGCATTGGTCACCAAATGCTGTGTAACAAGTCACCCCAAACTTAGAGGCTACAAATAATCATTAACAGTTTCTGCTGATCATTAATCTGGTGGACATATGGAGATGGTTTTAGTTCCTGTTCCACAGCGTCTGGAACAAAGCTGGAAGACTCAAAATACAGGCCTGGAAACATCTGGGAGCTCATTTGCTCGCATTTGATCATAGACGCTGATGTCCAGCCGGGGGACCAGCTGGGACCATCTGCCAGAATAAGCCACAAGGGGTCCTCCAATTCCAGAGGCAAGAGTTCCAGGAAAAGGAGAATCAGGAGAAGCCACATTGCCACTTCTAGTCAGGCCTCAGGAGTCATGCAGCATCACTGCTACATTATATTGGCCAAAAAAGCCATAGGAGCCCACTCAGGCTTGAGGGGAGGGAACATAGATCACACCTCTCAGTGGAGACATGTCAACATTACATTGTAAGTAGAGTATACAGATGGTATGTATTATACACGTGTGTCTGTACATTCCAAAGGTGGCTACACACACACAAAACGTTCCACGAGAAGTACTAGAAGAAAAGAAATATTGTGTAGATGGAATTCTGAATTTGAAAACTTTTCCAAATAATTGAGAAATTAGTAGTAATATTAGCTTCGCCATCATTATCCTCTTATCCAGTCTGTTGTGTAAAATGCATAAATACCAATATACATAAATACGAGTGCTTATAACCTTTTCTTAGATTGCTTGGGACAACCTGCCATTTTTACTACTGTTTTTATCAGAAACTCTCCAGCCTTCACGCCTCACTCCCAGGTCAGGAGCACTCCTAAATTTCTGGTTACACACGATACAACCCCAGGTGAGCACTGCCTACCTGCTCTTCTTCCTCAGGTGCCCCTTCTCTCCTTTCCCCCAGCAGACTCACATTCAATTGTGGATAAAGGCTTCATACAATATGAAATTGTGACACACACCAGGAACTCTCTGCTATTTCCAGAGAATGCATTCCAGCCCTAGTATATTCTTTTTCAGCATTTTATCACTTAAAAAAAAAAAATGAAAAGCTGCTGTTATATAGAAGTGCTGAGTTTCAGGACTAATTATTGGAATATGATGTGGTCACCATGGGCTCTATAAACTTGCCATTCTCTAGTGAAAATTGAATCTGAAATGCTATCTGGAATCATGTTTATAATGACTGTCCTCAGACTGTTACTAGGGTATCACAGGCAAATAAGTGCTTGTATATTCCTAGCTACATACTCCACAGTTCTGTCTGCTGACACAATTATGAAAAAGATATATCTTTTTGTCAGAAACATAACTATATGGCTCAGTAACAAGGATTTTACAGATTGCATCATAGTTTTTCCTGAAAATGTTCTATGACCTAATTTTGTTAATAATTTAATAGGTCTCCAGATATAACCAAGTTACCCAATATTTTGGAGAAGGAAATGGCAGCCCACTCCAGTATTCTTGTCTTGGAACACCCATGGACTGAGGAACCTTGTGAGCTACAGTCCATGGGGTGGCAAGAGTTGGACGTGACTTAGTGACTAAATAACAACTCAATATTTTGTTTTTAAAAATCAATCATTATATATAGATGTATATATAACTGGTCAAAAATTATTAAAACTATGAGTTGAGCCAAAAGATATCTTGTCAGGAGCTTATCTTCACAACACAGACAACTATTAAATCTGACTTCTAAGCTGAATTGTAAAATGCATCCCCTCCAATTAATAACTGAGTGAAATATATTAAAACCACAGCTGTTAAATTTAATATTGTATGTGTTGGTAAATCTGTAAATAATTCAGTTTTTTAAGATACCATATGTACAATATGTATTCATCACTTAGTTGTAAAATACATATCAAGGAGAACAGAAAGGTCAAATATTTAATTTTTCACTGGATTCATAAATTATTTTTAGATTTTTATTACAATTTAACCTCCATCTTTATCAAATCAGTTACTTTGTTTTAACAGATGTGTAAAGACATTTCTGATGTATGGGGTCAGTAGCACTGAGTGAGAAAATCATATTCCTTTAATTCCAGAGTTCAGGCCAGAGTTATAAAGCCTGTGGGATTGGACAACACTGAGAATATAATCAGTGGGACCAAACTTTCCCTGCATCTACAGGTGACTTATCTGACCACTTCTATGTCACTGTCAGCCGCAAACTGTAGCACATACAGGAAGCCTCAATGTAATTTTAGGAATCTAGGAAAATCACTATTAGGGTGTGGGCCAAGGAGTATTGGACTAGTTATCCAACAATATACAACCAGTGCAACTTAATAGTTATTAGACTAGCTTTGTGTTAGTTGCTTAGTTGTGTCCTACTCTCTATGATCCCGTGGACTATAGCCCCTCGGGCTCCTCTCTCCATGGGATTTCCCAGACAAGAATACTGGAGTGGGTTGCTATTTCCTTCTCCAGGGGATCTTCCTGACCCGGGGATCAAACGCATGTCTCCTGCTTGGCAGGCAGATTCTTTACCATTGAGCCACCTGGGAAGCCTGAAACTAGCTTTAACCACAGCATATAGAACTGCCTATTGTGGCTCAGATGGTAAAGAATCTGCCTGCAATGCAGAAGACATGGGTTCAACCCCTGCATCAGGAAGATCCCCTGGAGAAGTAAATGGAAATTCACTCCAGTATTCTTGCCTGGGAAATCCCACG
This sequence comes from Okapia johnstoni, assembly GCA_024291935.2. Classification (NCBI taxonomy): domain Eukaryota; kingdom Metazoa; phylum Chordata; class Mammalia; order Artiodactyla; family Giraffidae; genus Okapia; species Okapia johnstoni. The sequence continues at coordinate 6,689,020 of CM044327.1, forward strand.
GATAGAAGAGCCTGGCAGGCTACAGTCCATGAGGTCGCAGAGTTGGACAACTGAGCAACTAACACTTTTACTTTCAGCTTCATGCACAACATATACAACTTCCTATTATACTTAGTTGAAAAAATTTCAAGACATTATAGTATTTGTTTAAAATAGGCCCCATCCCTGCAGCAGGACATAGAATTTATAGTCTCTTTTGTTAAATATTACCATTATTTAAAGATTAGCATTTTAGAAAGGCAAATATAAAAAAAGGTAGATGTTTATTTTTATGCCTAGTTTTGTGACAGACTGTCAAATTCTCATTTTCAGTTTTTAACAACATTTGGGGATATAAATATGCCTCCACCCATGCTGAGGTTGAAGACGGCCAGTTAAATTCTCTGTTAACTTCAAGATTGACTTAATCCAAGCCATAACAATCACATTAAATGTAAGTGACAATATCACAGATAAAAGGCAGAGATTGTCAGCTTAGATAAAAATGAAGTTCCAATTTTATGCTTCTTAAAAGAAATGCACTTTGAATATTAATACCTAAGTAGGTAAAAAGTAAAAAGGATCAAAGTGATAGCCCATTCTAAACTGATCAAAATAAATCTATCACTATAGTAATAAGCAAAGTGAATTAGAGAAGAATACAATCAAGAATTAAGGTCTTTTCATAAAGAAGCAATTCATAAAGACAAAACTCTTCAACTTTATGTACACAATGACTTCAAAATACAGAGGAAAATCTGGTAGAACTGCAAGAAGAAACCGATACTTCCAAGTTCATATTTGAAGATAAATACTACTTTCTCAACAGTCCACAGGCAGAAAATACATAAGTGCATGGAAGACTTCAACAACGCTATCAACTAAATCAACTCAATTGTCAATTTTAGAATAATCTTCTCAGCATTAGAGTATACAGTCTTCTCAAGTGTACACAGAACTCTTGATGTGATAGAACCATACCCAAGACCACTTAACAAAGTCTAAAATTTAAGAGAATTTATACAAAGAATGTCTGACAACATGATTACAGATCATTAACAAGGGTTTTCTGAAAAATCCTTAAGTAGCTGAAGATTAAATAACACTTCTAAAAAACATGTGTCAATGCAAAAAAATCAAAAAGGAAGTTAGAAATATTCTGACTTCAATGTAAATGGAAGCACAAAATATAAGTTTCTGGCTAGTAAATACACTTTAACATACAACTGACCAAATTTCAGGCAGAAGTTTAGACTGTAGAATTGTATTAGAAGAAAACAAAACTCAAATTCATGACCTCATATTCTATTTTAAGCAACTAGAAAAAGAGCAAATTAAACCCAAATGAGCAGAGGAAATGAACTGATAATCTGAACAGATATAAGAAGGAAAAATACTGGGAAAAAAAAAATCAAGGTACCCCAAAACTAACTCAAATAACTTAATCCGGTAAGAGTCTAGTAAGTTTAGTCAGGAAAAAGAGAAGAATAAAACTCAATTTAACTGTGTGAGATTTAAAAGATAATAACTACAAATATGTCATATTCTACAAACATTAGCAGAATTTCAAAGGAGTATCATGACGGTTTTGCGCCAGTATTTTCAATAACTCCAATTAAATTCTATAATTCATATGAAAATCCCAAGTAATTAAAACAGGCAAAACAACTCTGAAAGAACAAATACTGGAGAGCATTATCTGATTATAAGAACTAAAAATCACAGTAAAAGTTTGTTACTGGCCTCACTATAAACAAGGAGATCAATGAAACAGAATAGGAAATCTAGAAGTGGATTCACACACATGAATAACCGATTTTTCATGAAAATTCAGGGGCAATTCAGTGATGAAAGAATAGTGTTTCCACAAATACTGTTATAAAAGTTGTATGTCCTGATGCAGAACATGTGATTTTGTTTCCTATCTTGTACAATATATAGAAATTAAATCAAAATGGATCATATACTTAAAGGTAAAACCTAGAACTATAAAAACTTTTGAAATTAAATGAAAGAACTTTGAAATTGGGCTGGCAAAGACTTCTTAAGTAGGATACTTAAAAAATAATCCAAGAGACAAATTGGTAGCATGAGCTTTATTAAAATTTCAAATATTTTTATTTTCACAATATACAGTTAAATAAAATGTAATGGCAAACCACAGTCTGAGAAAATCTTTGCAAGGTATTTATCTGATAATAAATTGATTCCAGAAAAAAAGAATGCTCAAAACACAGCAATAAAAAACCTAATATCAGTTCAGTTCAGTTCGCTTCACTCAGTCGTGTCTGACTCTTTGCGACCCCATGAATTGCAGCACGCCAGGCCTCTCTGTCCATCACCAGTGCCCGGAGTCTACCCAAACCCATGCCCATCGAGTTGGTGATGCCATCTAACCATCTCATCCTCTGTCGTCCCCTTCTCCTCCTGCCCCCAATCCTACCCAGCATTAGGGTCTTTTCCAATGAGTCAACTCTTCGCATGAGGTGGCCAAAGTATTGGAGTTTCAGCTTCAACATCAGTCCTTCCAATGAACACCCAGGATTGATCTCTTTTAGGATGGATTGATTGGATCTCCTTGCAGTCCAAGGGACTCTCAAGAGTCTTCTCCAACACCACAGTTCAAAAGCATCAATTCTGCGGCGCTCAGCTTTCTTCACTGTCCAACTCTCACATCCATACATGACCACTGGAAAAACCATAGCCTTGACTAGACAGACTTTTGTTGGCAAAGTAATGTCTCTGCTTTTAAATATGCTATCTAGGTTGGTCATAACCTTCCTTCCAAGGAGTAAGCGTCTTTTAATTTCATGGCTGCAATCACCATCAGCAGTGATTTTGGAGCCCAAAAAATAAAGTCTGACACAGGTAGATAAATATGCAAAAGATATTTCACCAAAAAAAAATGGATGGCAAAAAGACACAGGAAAAGATGCTCAACATGATTAGTCATTAGGCAAATTAAATCCAAATTATAAACCACGACATGGTTTCTGGATTTCCTAAGATTTTTCTTAAATTGAAATAGTTGATTTACAGTGTTGTTAGTTTGAGATGTACAGCAAAGTGATTCAGTTATACATATATGAATACATGCGCATTTTTTTTACATTCTTTTCCATTATAGGTTACTAAAAATATCAGGTATAGTTCCTTCTGCTATACATTAGGTCCTTGTTGGTTATGTATTTGAAATATAATAGTAATACTACATATATTTTAGTCCCCAACTCTTAATTTATCCCTCCCTCCTCCTTTCCCACCTATTAATAGTAAAATATAAGTTTATTTTCTGTAAGTCTATTTTTGTGTTATAAAAAGTTTGCATCATTTTGGTAGAGTCCACATATAAGTGATATCTGATATTTGTTTTTCTGCCTAGCTTACTTCACTTAGTATGATGATCCCTATGTCCATCCATGTTGCATTATTTGAGATGGCATTAATTCATTTTTATGGCTGAGTAATATTCCATTGTGTGTGTATGCATGTGTGCACACACACACACACACACACTGTTGCTTCCATGTCTTGACTATTGTAAATAAGTGTTACTATGAACACTAAGGTGCAAATATCTTTTTGAATTATGGCTTTCTCTGGTTATATGCTCAGGAGTGTAATATATAGGATCATATGGTAGTTCTATTTTTAGTTTAAGGAATCTCCATACTCTTCTCCATATTAGCTGCACCAATTTACATTCCCACCAACAGTATAAGGGGCTTCTTTTTAATCCACACCCTCTCCAGCATTTATTGTTTATAGATCTTTTTATGCTGGCCATCCTGAATGATGTGAGGTGATATTTCATTTTGATTTTGGTTTGCATTTCTCTAACTGTGATGTTGAGAATCTTTTCACATGCCTATTGGCCATCTGTAAGTCTTCAGAGAAATGTCTACTTATAATTTCTGCCCATTTTTTTTATTTCGTTGATTTTTTTATAGAGCTGTATGAGTTGTTTGTATATTTTAAGATTAATCCCTTCTCACACCATTTGCAAATATTTTCTCCCATTCTGTAGATTTATTATGGTTTTATGGTTTCCTTTGTTGTGCAAGAGTTTTTAAGTTTAATTTAATCATTTTGAGTTATAGTTTTACTTGGTATAGAATTCTAGACTGGCATTTTTTCAGTAAATTAATGTGTAATTACATTTTCCTTTTCCTTAGTTTATGATGAGTAGTCGGCTATCATTCCTGTTTTGCTTCTCTTTATATAATGTTTATGTTTCTACTTGTTTTGAATAAGGTATATTTAATGATATCTCCGCCTTGGAGAGGTTCTCTTATTATTTGGCATTGATTCAATTTTATAAATAACCCTTACATTTGGCAGATTTTAGTCACTAATTATTGTACTATTTTCTGTTCCCTTCTCTGCTCTGAAAAAGTTCACACATTTTAAAAAATGATTGCAACTACCAAGTAAGAGATTATAGTACCTTGTAATATGGTAGAAGCACTTGTAATGAAAGGTGATTTAACATAAAAAGAAGTGGATTTCAGGACAGGAGTTTATCCTGGAGTTAAATATTTAGAGTCACTGGTTTATTTTGTATATAATATAGAAAACGAGAATGTTAAGATCACCAAAAAGAAAGTCTAGATAAGGGTCAAGACAACTATAAGGAAAGTCTTTCGAGTAAGACGAAATTGAGCTCAAGAAGAGATAAAACTGTGCTCAGCCTCATTAATTAGAGAAATGCAAATCAATACTAAAATGAAGTATCACCTTACATCATTCAGAAAGGCCATCATTTAAAAATCTACAAACAATAAATGCTGGAGAGGGTGTAAAGAACAAGGAATGCTCATGCACTGTTGGTGGAAATGTAAACTGGTGAAACCACTATGGAAAACAGTACGGAGGTTCCTTATAAGCCTAAAAATAGAACTACTATATAATCCTGTAATTCCACTCCTGAGCCTATGCCCAGAAAAAAAAAATGTAATTCAAAAAGATATATGCACTCTAGTGTTTAAAGCAGCACTATTTACAACAGCCAGGACATGGGAAGCAACCTTATTGTCCACATGTCCATCAACAGAGAAATAAAGATACAGTACATACATAAAATGGAATATTACTCAGCCATAGAAAGGAATGAAATTGGGTCATTTGTAGAGATGTGGATAGACATACAGAATATCATACAGAGTGAAGTAAGTCAGAAAGAGAAAAATAAATATTGTGCATTAATGCATGTATGTGGAATCTAGAAAAATGGTATAGATGATCATACCTGCAAAGGAGAAAGAGAGACACAGATGTAGAGAACAGATGTATGGACACCAAGGGGGAAGAGAATACAGGAGGAATTGGGAGGTTAGGATCGACACACATACACCATTGACACCACGTGTAAAACAGATAACCAGTGAGACCCTCCTGTGTAGCACAGGGAGCTGTGTTTAATGCACTATGGCGACCTGGATGGGAAAGAAGTCCAAAAGGGAGGCAATATGTGTTTATGTATGGCTGATTCATTTTGCTGTACAGTAAACTAAGACAACATAGTAAAGCACTACACTTCAATAAAAATTTTAAAATATTAAAAAAATAATAATGATAAAATGAGAAGAAGAATTTAGGTTTCTGGAAAAAAAGTATAGTACCTTGGAAAATAAGTAATATAAATTTCAAAAAAGGAGGCAGCAGTCACTTGCGTTAAATAGTGTGGAGTAAAAAAAAAAAATCAGAAAAATCATGGACTATGATAAAATCAATGTATTGAATAAGATGAAGGTCACAGTCATTGGCAGAGTGATTTTAACAGAGGTGGAAATAAGTCCTTAAAGGTTAAGAAAATAAAAAAGCAAACATAGTTAAGTACAGACTAACTCGTTCAACAAGTTACTAAGGGAAAAATGTTTAACAATGTTTAAGGGGAATGTAGGCAACTACATTCCTTAATATAACTACATTGCTTAATGTGTTTCAGCAAATATATAGCTTTGTGATATCTGAGGTTATTGATACTTCTCCCAGCAATCTTGATTCCAGCTTGTGGTTCATCCAGCCCAGCGTTTCTCATGATGTACTCTGCATAAAAGTTAAATAAGCAGGGTGACAATATACAGCCTTGATGTACTCCTTTCCCTATTTGGAAACAGTCTGTTGTTCCCTGTCCAGTTCTAACTGTTGCTTTCTGACCTGCATACAGATTTCTCAAGAGGCAGGTCAGATGGTCTGGTATTCCCATCTCTTTCATAATTTTCCACAGTTTATTGTGATCCACACAGTCAAAGGCTTTGGCATAGTCAATAAAGCAGAAATAGATGTTTTTTCTGGAATTCTCTTGCTTTTTCGATGATCCAGCAGATGTTGGCAATTTGATATGCAGATATGCATATCATACCTCAGATATGCAGATGACACCACCCTTATGGCAGAAAGTGAAGAACTAAAGAGCCTCCTGATGAAAGTGAAAAAGAATGAAAAAGTTGGCTTAAACCTCAACTTTCAAAAGATCATAGCATCCGGTCCCATCACTTCATGGCAAATAGGTGGGGAAAGAGTGGCAGACTTTATTTTTGGGGGCTCCAAAATCACTGCAGATGGTGATTGCAGCCATGAAATTAAAAGATGCTTGCTCCTTGGAAGAAAAGTTATGACCAACCTAGACAGCATATTAAAAAGCAGAGACATTACTTTGCCAACAAAGGTCCGTCATCCGTCTAGTCAAGGCTATGATTTTTCCAGTAGTTGTGTATGGATGTGAGAGTTGGACTATAAAGAAAGCTGAGCACTGAAGAATTGATGCTTTTGAACTGTGGTGTTGAAGAAGACTCTTGAGAGTCCCTTGAACTGCAGGAGATCCAACCAGTCCATCCTAAAGGAAATCAGTCCTGAATGTTCAATGGTAGGACTGAAGTTGAAGCTCAAACTCCAATACTTTGGCCACCTGATGTGAAGAACTGACTCATTTGAAATGACCCTGATGCTGGGAAAGATTGAGGGTGGGAGGAGAAGGGGATAACAGAGGATGAGATGGTTGGATGGCATCACCAACTCAATGGACATGAGTTTGAGTAAGCTCTGGGAGTTGGTGATGGACAGGGAGGCCTGGAGTGCTGCATTCCATGGGGTTGCAAAGAGTTGGACATGACTGAGTGACTGAACTCTACTGATAACTTTGTCATATCTTATGCTGCTTTATTTACATAATTATAATACCATATTCAACTGCATTTTGCTTTTATTTCAGCTCATATTTTATTCTATTTTGGTAAAAGTAGATTTAATGAATTATTCTAATGAATAGTATTTTATGACAGTATGTATACCGACTGTATTTTTCATGATCACTTAACATGTTTTTCATTTATTCATTACAGACACTTGCAATGAACATTTTTGTATTATTTTGAGAAGTTACAAGTTTTATGTACAGAAAGGAAGTAGCTGAATACACGTGTAACACCTTTAACTTCACTGCTGCTGCTGCTAAGTAGCTTCAGTCGTGTCCAACTCTGTGTGACCCCATGGACGGCAGCCCACCAGGCTCCTCTGTCCATGGGATTCTCTAGGCAAGTATACTAGAGTGGGTTGCCATTTTCTTCTTGTTAACTTTACTAGATACTGCCAATTTTCTCAAAAGTGTCCATGATAATTCTCACGTTCACCAGTAACAGGAGAGTAAAATTTTCCCCTTTATCTTTACCATTCTTATTGTCAGACTTGGAATTTTGGCAATACACTGTGTTTTATTGTATGTGTGTATGTTTTCAAATTTCAGTTTCTAGATATAGAACAATTCTCAACCACACAGGAGCTGACATTTTTATGTTCTTCTCAGTGAATTCCTATTTAGATGCTTTACCCACCTGACATGTTCTTATCTTTCTTATTTCCCCTCTTGGGCTAGAATGGGAAACACCCCAGTGGGAAGCCTCAGTACCCTGCCTGCTGAGCTTGGCATAACCTGCGCCTCAGAGCACCATCCTGCCTCTGCGTGCAGGACAGTTCCCACTGTTGCTAGATGCCCCATCTCAGGTCCTGGCTCAAAGGGAAGAAGGGGACCCACAGGGATCAAGCAGCCCAACCGGTCCCTCTGTGGTGCCTCAATTCATCTCCCTGCAAGGTGCTCCCAAGTCTCTCGGGCTCCAGGGGACCTCTAGACATACACTGCCTTTAAGGTGCTCCATCACCTGTGGACCTCCCCCCAACAGGCTTCATTTTCATATGTTCCACCATTTCATTCTTCAAAATCATCTAACCTACTTTCTTAAGAGAAAAGTCTCAGTTTCTGCTTCTCTAAGAAATCCTTTTGTTCATTTTGATCACTCTGTATTTTCACTTTCCATCATTATATAGTTCATGTGGTTTGAGGAATAGAGAAGAGACTGATGCTTACAAGCCCTCTGTCCCAGTTCTGACAGTTTCAGACCATCCTAGGAGAAAGAAAGACCATCATCAACTACAACCAACCTTTACCTTCAGAACTCTTAAGGCATCACACACACACACTATTCAGCCACTAAGAAGTAGAACTGCCATATGACCCAGCAATCCCACTGCTGGGCATACACACCAAGGACACCAGAATTGAAAGAGTCATGTACCCCAATGTTCATCACAGCACTGTTTATAATAGCTAGGACATGGAAGCAACCTAGGTGTCCATCGGAAGACAAATGGATAAGAAAGTTGTGGTACATATACACAATGGAATATTACTCAGCTGTTAAAAAGAATGCATTTGAATCAGTTCTAACGAGGTGGATAAAACTGGAGCCATTATACAGAGTGAAGTAAGTCAGAAAGAAAAACACCAATACAGCATGCTGCTGCTGCTGCTAATTTGCTTCAGTTGTGTCTGACTCTGTGCGACCTCAAAGACAGCAAGCCAAACAGGCTCCTCCATCCCTGGGATTCTCCAGGGAAGAACACTGGAGTGGGTTGCCATTTCTTCTCCATCCAGTGCATGAAAGTGAAAAGTGAAAGTGAAGTCGCTCAGTTGCGTCTGACTCTTCGCAACCCCATGGACTGTAGCCTACCAGGCTCCTCCATCCATGGGATTTTCCAAGCAAGAGAACTGGAGTGGGTTGCCATTTCCTTCTCCACAATATAGCATATTAATGCATATATATGGAATTTAGAAAGACGGTAACAATAACCCTATATGCGAGATAGCAAAAGACACACAGATGTAAAGAATAGATTTTTGGACTCTGTGGGAGAAGGTGAGGGTGGGATGATTTGAGAGAATAGCATTGAAACACGTATATTATCATATGTGAAACAGATCACCATTGCAGGTTCAATGAATGAGACAGGGTGCTCAGGGGTGGTGCACTGGGATGACCCTGAGGGATGGGATGGGGAGGGGGGTTCAGGATGGGGACACATGTACACCCATGGCTGATTCATGTCAATGTATGACAAAACCACCACAATATTGTAAAGTAATTAGCCTCCAATTAAAATAAATTAATTAAAAAAAAAAAAAGAAATGAGCCTGACCCAGAAAAAGACAAAGGTTTCCATGAACATCCCTTGACATCACTCATCTTTTAGGTTGTAAAGCCCAGCCACACACTAAAAAAATAAAAAAACACAGATGACTGGCATTAATAATTCATTACATTTATAAAATGACATTTATGTTACTAGATTATTGAATTAGTATTACAATACATAAGGCTATAAAATCTTAAAGGGAAAAAAGTACTTTCAGTTAAAGCAAGATAAGTTTTAATGGCCTCACATCTGTAAAATGTTTTTCCCATTTTGTTTCCTTCTCAGCTGAATTAAAGTATTTTAAAGGCATGTTAAAATATTTTTACGTTATAAAATATAAAGTGCTGGAGATCAGTGTAAACAAGATATGTGTAAAGAAGGAGGATTTGTTAGAATGAAGGATGGGATTCTCAGCACTAGGATGATTCTTCCAGAAAGGGCTGTTCAAAATCTACCCTCCGACACACTCACTACTGCATCCCAGTTGTACTTTTTTATGAGAAGAAAAAATGCGTGGCAGGAGCCTTAGTTTTTAGTTTTTTTTTTTTTTTTAATAATTTTATGTTTTTAATGGAAGGATAACTGCTTTACAGTATTGTGTTGGCTTCTACATAACATCAACAGGAATCAGCCACAGGTTTACCTATGCCCCCTCCCACTTGGACCTGCCTCCCACCTTCCTCCCCATCCCACCCCTCCAAGCTGTGATCAATCCGAGTTATACAGCAAATTCTCATTGGCTGTCTATTTTATCTGTGGTAATGTATGTTTCCTTGGTACTCTCTCCCTACATCCCACCCTCTCCTTCTCTCCTGCCCCCGCCCCCAGCCAAGTGCATAAGTTTGTTCTCTATGTGTCTCCATTTTGACAATATTCAGTTTATAAAATCATCAAGGCAGCTATTCTCTGTAACGGCTTAGGCTGAGTCACTGCTCATCTTTCATGGAGGAAATAACACCATATTGAAACCTCCGAAGGCTCTGCCAGCCAAAAGCTGGTGTGTGTGTGTCTTGTTTTATCCTTTCTGTAATCAACAGGGGACATGTTCGTAGTGTGAGGCTGGAACCCAGCAGTGTCCCAGGTCCCAGGAAGAAATGTGGCTGAGTGGCAGGCCTGGCTGACTACTGCAACCACCCAGGGAGAAAGAGGCTTGAAAACCCATCAGACCACACCCCAAATCAATTACTCCTGAGTCTCTGCTGTGGGAATCAGGTGTAGGACACTGAAAATCCCCCAGGTGATTCCTCTCCACCCTCAGCCAGAGCTGAGCAACCGTCACAGAGCTTCTGAGCGTGTGACTTAAAGCTTCCTGGTTTCCACTCCATAAAGGCAGCTCTATTTGATTTTTCCATATTTTACAAATTTATGATTCCTCCCATTACTGTTTACCACAACTGAAACTCCTTCCAGATAAAGTTACCAAATTCAGATAACCTTGAAAGAAGTACTTTCAAGAATTTCCATCTATTGATTCATTCACCTGAAAACAAAGGCATGTTTTAAGGACATTGTCTGCTCTATGCTTCTTACATTGAGAATCACAAAAAAACTCAAAATGGATTTTCAAATATAGCTTTCTTTCTCCGTAAAACATTCCATTGTAATGATAGCCATTACACAAACGCTTTTAATTGAGTGTTTCATTATGCCTAAAGTGATTCAACCTGCAGTGCTCTCCACGCAACCATTAGTCAAGAAAATCACTCTCAGATACCTTGCAAGGCAGCAAAATACATAGATACTAGGATCCAATGAACAGTTCTTCCAAAAAGGTAGTTGCTATTGTAAATAACTTTGGCCTCCCAGAATGATGTGGCACGTGTTCACCTTAAATTTCACTTTTCTAAACAGAAACCATTTACCATCTCCTCCTGAAGTCCTAAGTGACCAATGCATGCTTATGAGTTTGGAGAAAAGAGATACAAACCCTGGCTCTCTATTTTGAGCTGCAGTAAAACATACAGAATTTTATGCTCATCCCATTAGCAGTGATGAGTTTGCCCTGGGTCATCCTTGGCCAAGTCAGCAAGACACTCCTAACCAACAGGACACATTTAACACGTGAACAGCTGGAGGCGACGCGGTGGTGATTCTGCCAGTTTGACCGCAGAGAGAGACACCCTCTCCTTCTGAAACCACGGGGCAGGAAGGTGGTGGGACACACGGTCCTAGACGCTCAGGGAAACCCAGGGACCTGGGCCGGGCCCGTGAGCATCCTCAGGGGGACCGCGGTCTCCAGGGGTGGCCACGGAGACTCTGCGGAGCTGCCCCAGGCTCCCCGACACGCCCACGTCAGTTTCCCGTCGCTGCCGCAACAAACCACCGCAAACACAGCGCCACAGCACAAGGAAAGTGGGTTCCTACCTTCAGACGTGGGAAATCAGGGTGCTGGGCAGGGCTGGTTCCTCCGGGGGGCTCTGGACAAGAATGCCTTCTCTCCGCCTGCCACCCGCGCGCGTCTTCACATCGCTCACTGCCTTGCTCCCACCCAAGGCTCTGAGCCGCCACCTCCCTTTATATAAGGTTCCTTCATGTTGACTCCACCTGCATCACCTGATGTCCCATCAGAAGACCCTTAACTTAATGCTGCCGTGCAAGAGAGTGTGCTCACAGGTGCCAGGAATTAGAGTGAGCACGCCTTAGGCTGGGGCCCTGGGGTGGGAGGCTGGAATTCTACCTTTCATGTAAAAAATTTGGGGGGGCCCAAAAGCAACTTAGGGATCATATGAGAAATTTGTGGCACAAAGACCTACCTCATAACACCAGCTAAGACAGGTAGAGCCTATCTGAGTTGTAAGTTTTCTCACCAAACATAAATGAGAGAGAACAGTGATTAAGTAGAAGGGAACCATGAACGTCTCTTTCTATTACCACATCTTAGTAAGAAATATATATATATATTATACATATATATATATATATATATTTTTTTTTGGTTGCCCTGAGTCTTAGTCGGGCATGTGGGAATGTGGGATCTTCCTTGTCAGCTGGGGCAACCTGTTTTTTTGTGAGTAATCTTTAGTTCCAGCATGTGGGATCTAGTTCTCTGGGCAGGGATTGAACCCAAGCCCCCTGCATTATGAGTGCAGTCTTAGCCACTGGACCACCAAGGAAGGGCCCAGTAAGAACTACAATTAACATCATGCTTTCTATGTTCCAGCCACTGCAGAAGGTACTTGATACATGTGACGCCATTTAGTATTGCAAGGATATTTCTCATTTAGCAGTGAATGGGGCTGTGTGCCTGCTAAGTCGCTTCAGTCGCCTCTGAATCTGTGTGACCATGTGGACCATCAAGCTACTCTGTCCACGGGATTCTTCAGGTGAGAATACTGGAGTGGGTTGCCATGCCTTCCTCTGCGGTATCTTGCTGACCCAGGGATCGAACCTGAATCTCTTATGTCTCCTGCATTGGCAGGCATGTTCTTTACCACTCTCTACACCTGGGAAGCTCTTACCAATGAATACACTGAGCCAAATAGAATTGAAATAATGTAGCCAAAGTCACAAAGCTAGTAGGTGGCAAGGCGGGGTTCTCATGCGGCTCTGCGAGCACCAAAGCACATGCTTCTTCCTGCTGCACGTGGCGCTCTGACTCCCGAGGGGGCAGGAGGCTGGGTGAACAGCAGCAGGACTCAGAAACCTGCTTCCTGCCCGAGCGCAGTGGCCATGCAGGCTGTGAGAAACAGTGTCATCTATAAAAGGAAGGATCTCCATCGACCTATCTCTTCCTTCTTGATTTCTCTAAGTCTCAAAGGAAAAACTTCTTCACTTCTTCCAAAAGAAGACTTGATGAGAATGGTCATCCAGGTAAACTTCTCAGCCTCAGGAGCATCTCCTAACAGAGGGTTTTCCTGAAAAACTGTAATCTTGCCTCCTATCACTGACAGGATATCACCTTTCAGTCACCTTTAAATTTCTTCCTTCAGAAAAATGATTTTGACACATCATGTCAATATGACAGTTCTTTCTCTAATCTGTATGGTTTTTTTTTATATTTTAACATAGTTTGTTGAAGTTTAATTTATATTACAGCACACTCACTGAGATGCACGTTTCAATGCATCTTGATAAATATATATACACCCATGTCACCACCTCCCAAATCAAGTTCCCATCACTTCAGAAGTTCTTTCCTGCATCTTCTCAGTCAGTCCTCTCTTCACTGTAGTCTGCAGTCAGTCAGTTCAGTCACTCAGTCTTGTCCAACTCTTTGCGACCCCATGAATCACAGCACGCCAGGCCTCCCTGTCCATCACCAACTCCCGGAGTTTACTCAGACTCATGTCCATTGCGTCGGTGATGCCATCCAGCCATCTCCTCCTCTGTCATCCCCTTCTCCTCCCTGCAGTCCCAAACGGCCACTAATCTGGTCTCTGTCGTGGTAATCATATTGGCCTTTTCTTGAGTTTAATGTGAATAGAATCATATGGTAACACTTTCTATGCCTGGCTTCTTTCACTCAGGGTGATAGTATTTTGAAATTCCAGTTGTTGTATCATCAGTAACTAATTCATTTGTATCATTGGGTATTATTCACTCAGAGCTGTATCTCTAAGAAATTAGAGCACATTGATGTAAAGGATGTATTGGACTTTATAGCACTTACTCTGAAGAGAAAAAATTGTTGCTATAAAATTACAATATTTTACCCACAGAATCTAGCAAAATAACCACCATGTTTACAATGCAGTATTTTATAATCCATTTAATTATTTCATTAAAAACACACAGTTACCAATAGCTATTAAGTTATAGAATTCCATGTACTAATATGATTCCTGTCATATTCCTACTTTCAACCATTGCTTAGCACGAGTTTCCTTTGCAGTTTTCATTTGGTATTGTTAAAAGAAAAATGGTTTATCATTTGGTATTTTCAGTGCCCTTACAGCATACTCTAAATATAAATTAGGGATTATGAAACATGTAACATTTATTCAAAAGATCAGCTATATAAATACATATTCAGAGATTTAATCATTTGCTTATACTGGAAATTACAATTGAATGAGTTGAGATGTGCCAGATACTATCTGTGGGCACTCAGCATATTTCATCCCAATCTATAAACTCTCTGCTGTATGCAGAGGTATAAACCGGAATGCTTCACTTGCAAGTGTGTTTTGCCAGGGAGGTTATAGACAGACACTGCCAACTCCGTGGCTTTAGGAAGGTGAAAGAGATTATTCTCAAGTGGCCACTGCAATTAGATGCATGGGTGTCTGCAACTTGCTGACTTGGGAAGTTGCCTGTGGATTTTGCACGCCTTGTTATGAATCATCTACTTTAATACATACACGGCTAAGACTGTTGGAGCAGTTCCCCTACAATCCCCAAGCTTCTGTATTTTTGCACCTCTCACATTTGCCAATGATTTTGTTAGCCTCTCCTATCATGTATTAAAAGTATTACTGGTAGTAGGAAACATCAAAGTCACGCAATCTTACCATCTAAAGAGGGGAATAAAAGATAATATGCGAAAGCTTAGCTGAGAGTCCTAATGCAATGACAGCTGAACACCAAGGGCAGAGTATTGATATCTCCGGAGGAGAGGCTGAAAGAAAAAGTGTCCTACCTGTGGCAGAGCAGGAGAGGAAGACGTGGCTGCTTTGGGAGTGGGGAAGAACAAAGCAGCCAGAATGTTAAGGTTGAGTGTGCTTGGCGCACTAGAGATAACTGGAAATCCTCACAAAGGAAGGATTCTACACTCACTGAAACCTGTTCCTCATGGTCCTGCATCATCTGTTGATTTAGAGGCTGGGGAGAGGACAGAGGACCAGAGACAGCCTCCTTAATGATGAGGAGAGAATGATGCAATCAGCTCCCCCCAAGGAAAGGCATGAAGCATGTCCCCAAGCTCATGTCTTACATTGGGTCAGCCAACAAAGTTCAACCGGATTTTTCCATAAGATGTTACAGAAAAACCCAACTGAACTTTTCAACTAACCCAAAATGACTGGCCAATAACCAGTCCCATAACCCACAGAACTTCTGGTTTGTGACTTAAAGTTTCAGGAAGACCTAATGGAACTTCTCTTTTTCAAAAGTCAACTAAATTCAATACCACATTTCTCAAGGAATTTCAAATGTAAAGGAATGTTCAAAGACATTTTCAAACTGTGATGATTTCTATGATGTGTCTACTTAATTTTCCTATTAGCCTTTGAATAGACAAATGTATCTTAGAGAATGGCAGTGCAATTCCATTATGTAACCAGGAAGCATTCCAGTTGCACCCATGTCTTATCTTTGCAAATGTGAGTTAATACAACCTCTGGAACCTGCAATAAAACTATCTATTTGAAAAATGCTCTATTATCTATACCAAGCAAGAGACACACGACATGTGGTTTTCCTTCTTCTGGTAGCAATGTTGTTGTGGCTGTTGTTGTGTTAATCGTTCACTCATGTGTGACTATTTGGGACCCCATGGACTGTAGGTCACCAGTCTCCTCTGTCCATGGAATTTTCCAGGCAAAAATACTGGAGTGGATTGCCATTCCCTTCTGGTTGCCTTCCCCCCTTCTCCAGGGGACCTTGGCGACTCAGGGATCAAACCTGGGTCTTCTGCATTGCAGGCAGATTCTTTACCATCTGAGCCACCAGGGAAGCCATGTAAGTATGTGTAATTTCTCAGTCTTACCTCAGGGCTGTGTCATCCCCATCACTGTCAAAGTCTAGTCTTAAGGTATCTTGATCACTTGATATCAGTTTGGACATGACACTATTTTGCCATATTGGTCACATGATGATTAGATGTGTTAATCATGAAGTGATGACTATTTTATTCTATTTAGTTACAAAATGGTCTTATCAAAGGGTGAAAATCAAATGAAAACCAAGAGCCAACCAACTTATGGAAAGTTCTATGAATCTAGTTATCTGGAGTATGTTAATATTGTTTCTCTAAAGATAAAAACAAAAAAGAGAAGTGTTTTGCAATTTTTACCTTTTAACTCTATGAAAGAGACACACTTCTCTGCACTGTGAAAGTTATACAATGTAGCTGTGTGTGTGTGTGTGTGTGTGTGTCTGTGTGTGTCTGTGTGTGCTCAGTCGTGTCTGACTCTTTGTGACCCCATGGACTATGGCCCACCAGGCTCCTCTGCCCATGGGATTCTCCAGATAAGAATACTGGAGTGGGTTGCCATTTCCTACTCCCAAGAGACCTTCAATCCACTTCTCTTGCATCTCCTGCAACTAGTGCCACCTGGGAAGTCATGTAACATAAGATAGTGTCCTAATTTGAATTATTTACTGAATAAACTATACGGCTGCTACAAAGTATTAATACGAAGCCTCTTGCATTTTGTAAACCGGATCAAAGATGTTACAAGTATCTGTGGCAGACATGGTGGGTAAAAGGAGACTCTGGCAAGATCTCATAAGGCATATATCAGAGTTGGGGAAAGCATGCTTTTATCTTCCAATATATATTCTCCTTTGACAGCAGCTTCTGCCTTAATGATGGGCACTGGTAAGGGCAGAAAGCTTGACCTCAAGTCACTAAGTAACCTTGCGGTCTGACCGTCCTATCACAACATATATATAATCTAATCTATGAAGGCATGAGGTTAAGGTTAAGTACTCCATTACCAAGTATAAGTGCAATATAAAATATCAGCCCTAAACTGTTTCAGAAGGCAAATAAAGTCTGGTGAGCTATGGTTCAGACCCCTGTAGTCGCTGCTATTTTTCAGTGACCACATCTCCCACACCTACCTCAACCCAAACCTGTGGCTTATTGTGGAATTCTCTATGACCAGTCAGAATGGAAATGCAAACTGACATTTTGTTCATGATCACTCCACAATAGTATGCTGACACAGCCTAAAATTACACTGGTTGGTCACATAAGTGCTCAAAGGAATATTCCTAAATGACAGTGGGTAACGATGAAACTCCCAGTTGAGAAATTTGGGCAATTAACCTGTCTACAAGAAGAGATTACTAAAGTGTTGGAGTTACATTAACATTAATATATGGAGAGTGGCTCAGTTGATGGTAACAGACTTGGAAGGAACATCACCAGAGAAATGAACACAAGGTATATGAATGGATGCTCAGTGTAAGAACCGAGTATACAAACCTTATATTGCCATGAGATAGATCATCAAAGTGAATCTTTTACAAATCAAGCTCTTAGTGATCAAGTGGATGAAAATGATCCATTCAGTGAAGGTTTATCTCCCTTCTTTTCCAACTGACCTAGTTTTCACTGAAGGGACACGTGAAAAACACAGCCATGGCAGCGGAGGTAAAATGATTGCACAATCTTTGTCTTCACAAGGTTGATTTGGCTGACATTATTACTGAATATGCAATATGTCAACAACAGAGACTACTGCTGATTTCTTGCTATGGCATCATCCTTTGGAGGGAAAGAACAGCCAACTGGCTGCAAATTAAGATTGATTGCCTTGGAATTCTTCCATCATGGATGGAGCAGTAATTTGTCAATAGGTAAATAGACACATCCTTAGTATGTAATTATTGATACATCTTCTACCTCTATGATTTCCACCAACAGCACCACTCATATATTTATTAAATACCTTATTCATCATCATGAAACTTTAGTCAGCATTGTCTATGATCAAAGAATTTACTTTTTATTATTTTATTTCTTGCGGCTAGAGCTTTTAAGAACTTTCAGGATAAAATAATTGTGGAAACCGGGACTTCCCTGGTGGTCCAGTGGTTAAGAATTCACCTTCCAGTGCAGGAGACATGGGTTCAGTGCTATAGAGCCCGTACCCTGCAGCAAGAGACGTCACCGCAATGAGAAGGCTGGGCACCCCAATGAAAGAGTAGTCATCACTACTCTCTAAATAAATAAATAAAATTTAAAAATAAACAGACAAAATAAAATAATTGTAGAAATGGCCTTAAGTCCCAAGATTCAAAGTTTTAAGCTTTCTCTATCAGAAAAAAAAAAAAACAAAAACCCTGAATAAAACACTGGAATGGGAGTCCTTTGATTACAGTAATAATGAACTAGCCAACTGAAATAAATCTGGACTCAAAATAAGAAATTTGAATGATATAGTTAAAATAGATTCCTGAAAGAATCAAAATACATAATAGTATAAGAAGGAATTACAAGGCTAAGATGTGGAATACAATAGGTATCAGTAGGATGAGCCAAGCCTTTTGGGATCATTCTGCCCAGTATGAAAGCAATACAAGCAACTGAGAGAATGAACAGGAGACCTTCAGTCTTCTGAGACTAGCAGGATGGGAGCTGGGCTACAGAGTATGCTAACTTTGCAGCACTCTAACCCACCTTTATTTAAATATGAGGTTTTAAAGTGCTGTATGCTGAGGGTAATTAGAGACGGAAGCAAATAAGCCCTTACATAGACTATAGCACCTCTCTGAGTTATATCAGTGACCCCAAAAAACACATGTTCTGACATTGGGCTAGATTAATCATGTATTTCTAATGTCCTCAGGTGCCTGAAGGAGGTTAACACATTCTCTCTGGAAGAATAAGACCTCACCCAACACTTTTTGACTATTTTAAAAATAATATTTCAACTAAAATGTTTAGCACACAATCAATGATATCTAGCATCATAAGAAAACACAACATCTAAATAAAGACCAAAAATACAAAATATTAAGCAAAAATAGATTCTTAGTCACTCCTGATGGTAGAGTCAATAGATATGGATTATAAAATAACTATGTTTATTGTGGAGATAGAAGGAAAGCATAAGCATTTCGGCAAAGACACTGCTAATTTATGTCTTAAATTTCAAATATCTAGATATGTTTCCACCAGGAATAACAACAATCGTTGCTCTGAATCACAAGTTGAGGCAACCATATTGTAGCTTAAGGCTCATCAATCAGGAACAAATGGGGATCAAAGTTGATTGATCCTGTTTATCAAAGGGAAAATGGAATTGCTATTGTAGAACTGGCTCAAGAAGAAGAATGTCTGGAATTCGGGTAGTTCTCTGGTAGTACTGTTGGTGGACGTGCCTGTTCAGTACTACAAGTTAATGAAAGACCACAACACCCTCAAATAAGTAAGATCATTAATGACTTAGAATTTTTAATAATTATTAGGCTCAATCTATGAAATTAAGAGCCATAATTTGATGAGGCTTTAGCTGAAATTGGTAATAGAAAAAAGAACTTATAAATATCAACTACAACTTTGTAATAATCAGTACAAATGTTTGCAGAACATCATCCTCATATACTAATATTGTATATAAGATGAATTAGTTATGGTACTCCTTAAGATATATGTTATCTAAAGGGAATGATGGTTGGGCTAGCAGATGAAAACACATGACAGCAAACGCAGAGAGTTATAAGAAGGTTTGGTCTCTTATTTTAGGGTTCATAATGGGTACATCTTCCTGGGACCGTATTTGGCAAATATGACATTAACCCCAATGACTGGCAGTTTAACTAAGAGTAGATGATGTACATAAAACTAATTGCTCAAGAGGGTGGACTTACCAGGTACAGCTTGTTGATTTTCAGAAATATTCTCACTCTTCAATGCACTCACTGAATTTCTTGGATTCTTTTCAGAACAGGGTTCAGGTTATATTCTTCCATGGAGAGACACTGTGTTAAGATGTGGGAGGTAAAAACAAAAGAGAGATCATCCTAATGTGGTGGTGACTAGTGGGGGTAGACACGTGGTTTTACTCATGACTTGGAGTCTTATCTTTTGACAAGTACTAACTACAGTGCTATAGGCAAGTGGATCATTCATAGTTGAGGCCAGCAGCCTTAGGAATCAGGCACACCAGCCTGAACCCACTTTATAAGGTTAGGTTATTTGCAATCAAGTTTAGTTATTTGCTATTGTGAGAACAGAATTTTCATATCCATATAAATGTGGCTGACACTGGGATTAAAAAATTACCTTGTGAAGGTATCAGGATTTAAACACTAAAACCAAATTATATATATAATCATAAATAATGATTATAAAACATATCATAAAACATATAATTATATATGTTATTATTGTTCAGTTGCTGAGTCATGTCTGACTCTGTGATTCCCATGGACTGCAGCATGCCAGGCCTCCCTCTCCCTAACCATCTCCTGGGGTTTGCCCAAGTTCATGTTCCTTGAATCGGTGATGCTATCTAATCAATCATCCTCCGCCCTCTTCTCAATTTGTCTTCAGTCTTTCCCAGCAACAGGGAGATATATATATATTTATTTATGTATATATTTATATATAAATGTAAAATTATATATATTGTTGTTTAGCAGTAAAGTCGTGTCTAACCGCTGTGACCCTATGGACTGCAGCTTGTCTGGCTCCTCTGTCCATGGAATTTCCCAGGGAAGAATATGGACTAAGTTGCCATTTCCATCTCCAGGGGGTTCTCCTGACCCAAGTATCAAACCTGCAATGGTGTGTGTGTGTGTGTATACACATGCAATATCTTTTCTCTTATGTCTTCCTTTCCAAAAAATTGTGAATATGGATAGTAGCAATATGCTTTAATGGAACAGCAGTGTCTAACAGAGTTAGCAGTTTAAAATAGGCACAAAAACTCACTGAATTTCAGGATTGAATTCCACCAAACATTTAAAGAATTAAAGCCAATCCTTCCTAATTCTTTCAAAAACGGAAGAAGAGAGAACATTCCCACATTTATTTTATGAGGCCAGCATTACCTTGACACCAAAGCTTGATGAGAACACGGAAAAACAGAAAGCTAAAGGCCAATCAATATCCCTGATAATATAGATGCAAAAATCCCCCAAAGTACTAGCAAAGAGAAATCAAAAGGACAATAAAAGGACCATACACCAAGATCAACTGGGATTTGTACCTGAAATGTCAGGATGATTCAACACATGCAAATCAGTATATGTGATGATCACATTAATAGAAAATGAGATAAAAAAGCAATGATCATCTCAATAGATGCAGAAGAAAACATTTCACAAAGACAGCATCCTTTCATCAAAAAAAACCTCTCAACAGATTGGCAATATTTACCCTTTCAACATAAAGTTTCTTCTAAAGAGTGAATCCCGTGAATGTATCAAATCTCCTTTTTAGAAGCATTGAAGATAGCACCAGCCTTAATTCAGAGTCCCTGTTATGTGGTCGTGGTGGTGGTTCGTGTGTGTGTGTGTGTGTGTTTGTGAAAGAGAGAGAGAAAGAGAGGTATTTAAAGTATGTCTCCTTTACAGACAATAAACACAAAGAAACGGGGACTTGACTATCTGTTGATCTCTTAATTCTCCCTCGCCTCCTGTAATATTGTCAGTTTTATAATAAAGTTCTCAAATACTTCTTCAATGGATAATGAAAATAACCATCCCTTAATCTGCCTGCAATGCAGGAGACCCCGGTTCGATTCTTGGGTTGGGAAGACCTCCTGGAGAAGGGATAGGATACCCGTTCCAGTATTCTTGGACTTCCTTTGTGGCTCAGCTGGTAAAGAATCTGCTCGCAATGCGGGAGACCTGGCTTTGATCTCTGGGTTGGGAAGATCCCCTGGAGAAGGAAAAGGCCACCCCAGTATTCTTGTGTGGAGAATTCCATGGACTATATAGTCCATGAGGTTGCAAAGAGTTGAACACGCCTGAGCAACTTTCACTTTAGTTTCATTTATTGTTTCATTCAAATGGAAAGATATTTACTAGCAAGAAACCGAGAGTGAGACAAAAATTAGTGAAAACATTTAACCTGAAAATCTGTGCTGGACTCAAGTATAGAATTAGCGTTGAGAAGAAAATGTTTTTAAAAAAAGTGTAATCCCAAACCAGACACTTCTAAGAGTTGGTGAATGCTAAAAAATTAATTATTTATATTTTATGTACAATTGTAAAATATTTATTGAACAGAATGTTGGGTTTATTCTTTATCATAGAAATGGTTATATTCAAAATATCACTGAAACCAAATTCCTTCTATAAATTAATATCTATCTGCATTTTAAATTGAAATTGCATAAGTGGTTTTTGATTATATAAGCTTTAAAATACCATAAATAAAATTATTATTCTGTACTGTATTTCCATACATTAAAATTTATAATCTTATCTAATCTAATATATAATACTCTTATGACTAGCATTTTCTGAAAATTTTATTTCTAAATTCTGTCTTATTATGTATTTCTTACAAAATTGCCTGCAACAGTCTTCAAAGTTGTATTTTAAGATTTAAAAATTTTGAATAGATTACACCTTTGTTTATACTTTGTTGTAGATCATAATTTTTCTAAATTAAGGAGACACTTTTTCTACAGCCTACCTAGTAAATTCAAGAGGGAATTCTTAATTATATCTGTTTGGTTTTGAAATGTATAAATATTTTCCTAAATATTTTCACAAGTATAGTCTGTTTGGCCTTCATTAGATTAGTTTTTGACAAATGGTATTTAAACGAAAGAAATTTGCTAAATTAGATGACTATATGCTTTGCCGAATCTAGATGCTATGAAAAGTTTAGGACTCAATGTAGTTCTATTATGTTATGAAATATAATTTCATTCAGTTACAAGTAGGAGCTCCTTTGAAAAAAGTTTCCCCACTTATAACATTTAAAAGTTGATTTTCGTACACAATTTAAAACTCATCATTTAAAATTTTTAGTTTGTCCTTGACAGTAAAGTGATATATTTTAATACTCTACTACTCCAAATGGTTTATTTCAAAAATAGCATCTCAATTGAATCTTAAAATATTAAAATTATTGGAGGTATCATATTAACTAACTAAAGAATTTACAAAAGTCATGAGCAAACAAGACAAGCAAAATCAAAGAACTCATCAAAATACGAATTAAAACAATTGTAAGACACCTATATTGATTTGTAAATTCTTACATTTTAAACTTTCAACTTATAATACGCAGTTTGAAAATCATTTTGTCTTCTGACTTCTGATTCAGTTGACTAAATAGTATAGTTTATTTGGAAATACTTGAGAATTACGTCTGCAACAGCAACAATTCTGAGTACATTTCACTTCTCTTTTTCCCGTGCACATTTGCAGAAAATCAATTGACCACGTATATGGCAGTATCCTTATACTTTGAAGCAGAGAGTTCTTGCATGTGTTTTTGTAGGATTTACATCTATATATTTAATTTTTTGTGTTGTAGTTGTGAATGGTACTCTTAAAACTTCCAAGATTTCATTTCTAAAATGTAGAAATATTATTGCTTTTTGTATATTTAACTTGTGTTCTAGAGGCCTTGTTAAACTCATGTATTTGTTGTAATAGCTTCTTAGCAGATTGTGTGGGGGTTTATATGTTGATAATGATGTCTGAGAATAGGAGTTTTAAGTCTCTTCTTTTCTAATCTGTTATGTCTTTTAATTTGATTTTCTGGCTTAACGAAGATTTTCAATAATACAATTTTAAAATTAAGTGAGAATACTTTTTTTCTGTAATGTTATATCTCATGGAAAACTATCTTTGTGTTACCACTTCAAAATAAACTTTTATCATTACAGTTTCCTGGAGAAGGAAACAGCAAACCACTCCGCTATTCTTGCCTGGAGAATCCTGTGGACAGAGCAGCCGGCAGGCTACAGTCCCTGGGGTTGCAAGAGTCGGACATGACTTAGTGACTAAACCACGACCACCACATCTTTATTGTTTAACTTTTTGACCAATTTTAAGGAGCATTCATGAAATGCCTGATGACCCACCTTTGGGGGCCTCTAGATTAGCTGTTCCCCCTACCCCTGCCTCCTTCTGAGCTTCCTCTGGTCATGCTCCTCCTCATAGGACCACGTGTCTGTGGGGACAATTGGAAATGACCACCCAAATACCACTCCTCAGCTACGTGATGTCTTCAAGTTGTTCTTGTGATCATATTGGGCAGATAGTGATAAGTAATGGGTACATGGAGCTTACCGGATGGCCCAGTGGTAAAGAATCTGCCTGCAATGCAGAAGACACAGGAGACACAGTGGTTGGATCCCTGGGTCAGGAAGACCCCGTGGAGGAGGGCATGGCAACCCACCCCAGTATTCTTGCCTTGGAGAATCTCATGGACAGAGGAGCCTGGCAGGCTGCAGTCCATAGGGTCGCACACAGTCAGACACGACTGAAGCAGCTGAGCATGCCCAATGGATACATGATCGCAAAATCAGTTTCAAGAGATTCATTTTATTGCTTATCATATTCTCTCAAGAAAGCTTATTATATTCAGTGTTTATGTTACTTTTTCTTTCTATATGTCTATGTGTATGTCTATCTGTTCTCAGTGATTGACTGCAAACTCACTGCGAAGAGAATCGTGAATTACTCATCTGGGTGTCATCTAAACCATATAGCAGGTTAAATGCTTACTGAATATATGTGTTTTTCCTGTAAAAGCTAGGAAATGTGAAATTAGGTTTTTAAAAGCCAAAGAGCTAGAATATACTACATGTTATATAAAATTGAGAGCTTCATTTATCTCAAGACATACTCTTTTGTTAGTGATGCCAGATATTGAAAAGCAAGCTATAGCCTCTCCACACCTGATGATAGTTTTGTTCATAACTAATATGAATTTAATAAGCATTCATTCATTCCTTGTTTTAGAAATCCAGCATTTGTTAGCATGTTTTCTTGTGATGAACTGGTTTGTATTCTTTAAGCCTCCAAATTAAGTGCATTTTAAAATGTAGACAGTGACATGGAAACACATATAAGACTATAACTGATAGTAAAATAACACAGTTGTGTCTGTTTGCATTTAAATTACTGCCATTATGAGCTACGGTGCTTCCTGAAATTGTAAAATGACAGTTGGCTTATAATTTTAGTAGACAGTAACTTTAGCTCCCCCTGAGTATTCATTATAGATACACAACTATTTATTCAAAGGATATGGCTTTTACCTAAAAGTGTGGCATCTTGACAAGCATCTATGACAGCATATAAGTATTTATTAGAAAACTAGCCACCAGATCCACATGCTTTACTCTGTTAGGACAAATTTATAGCATTTCAGTTTGCTTAAGAGTCAGAGACATTAAAAGTGTCTTTGTATCACCGTACACAGCATGTTGAGAATTGTTAAATCAACCATCCCTGACCCTCTCCCTGACAATAATATATTTTTTATACACCAATATTTTGAAAATGGTGGATTTTGTTTTATATCACTATCACTAGTCCATCTTAGCTTCAAATATAATTAGGGTTATAAAAAGTGCTAACTGATATATACTCATGCCAAGAAATGATCACTTGGGCTTGGTGGTTATATTTGTTTTGAAGTTCCCATGACTTGATGACGTCCAGGATGTTAAAACATTATTTCTGGTGCTTACTTAGAGGAATAATGATTTTAAAAAGTTTTATCATGTTACTATGCAAATTAATGAATCAGAAAGATTTTAATGAAAGTGCTTAAGCTTTTAGTTGATTATTTCTTTGTGGATTTTCCATTTACAATTTGCCTTTAAACTATAGCAAAATTATTACAGCAAATAATGGTTTTAAATTTTATATCCTATTTGGTTTATGTATACTATGCAATGAAACTACAGATTATGTAATGGTCTTGCTTTCAGAAATGGATAAAGTTAAATATTTTAAGATGTATAAAATATTCATTTTTAGATATTTTAGAAGATAAAAATAAGGACTATAAAAATACAGATTTGCTATTAAAAAAAAAAAAAAACTTCCCCAGAGAAAGAATATTCTTCAAAAATATGATTGTATTAAGGCTATCCTTCTAATCAAATAGGAATGAAACACATACTAAGCCAAATAAGGAATTTGCATAAAATTAATTAGAAAGTTGCTTAGAAAAATCTCAACTGACACTAAGTCCTAATTTCTTTTCCAAGGACTGCGTGAGTGGGACCTGCAGCCTGGGCTACCCTTAATACACAACTCATACCCATCGCTGATTGAAGTGGGAGGGTACTCCTGATCCAAATGGGGCCAGTGAATGACTTCCTCAATGGGATTTTTAAATGGGGTCAGTTTTCGGCACATATTAGGTTGTTAAGTTGGCTTGAGGCAATGGGAGTCCGCTGGGACTGTGATTTTGCATGAATAACAAAAACAGAGGAACTGCACAGAAAGAGGGGAAGATTCCTAACATTGCTGAAATAATAAGAGAGTTGTGGTCCCAGACAGATTGTTACAGTCTGAGGCATTGTTCATTGGACTTAAATTTTATGAAATGCCTTTAAATATTCCTAAGAAGCATACTTTTTTTTCTTTTCAATTTAAACTTGTACTAGTGGCTTATATTCCCTGAAAACAAGGATTATTGATTAAGACTTTTCTTCACTCTGTTTAATTATCCTCCTATCATAGATTCAGCATATACTTGATTTTGGCCTGTTTCTTGTAAATACATTTTAACTGAGATAGTTTTGTAATTGATAAGAAAATTAATATATTATACAATAAGAGAAATACTCATTATTAGAAATACTATTGTGCATAGCTGGAGCCAGCAGAGGAGTACGCGCAATGCCGTGGAGAGTACTGGGTGAGCTGCAGAATCCTGGGGGTCACAACCTTGGTGCAGAACCAACTGCTAATTCATCCAGAAGCAGGAGGTTTCGGGCCTACAGTTGCACTCATCTCACATGCTAGCAAAGTAATGCTGAAAATTCTCCAAGCCAGGGTTCAACAGTACATGAACCTTGAACTTCCAGATGTTCAAGCTGGATTTAGAAAAGGCAGAGGAACCAGAGATCAAATTGCCAACATCCGTTGGATCATTGAAAAAGCAAGAGAATTCCAGAAAAACATTTACTACTGCTTTATTGACTACACGAAAGCCTTTGACTGTGTGGATCACAAAAAACTGTGGACAATTTTTAAAAAGATGGGAATACCAGACCACCTGACCTGCCTCCCAAGAAGTCTGTAGGTAGGTCAAGAAGCAACAGTTAGAACCAGACATGGAACAACAAACTGGTTCCAAATCAGGAAAGGAGTATGTCAAGGCTGTATATTGTCACCCTGCTTATTTAACTTGTATGCAGAGTACATCATGTGAAATGTCAGGCTGGATGAAGAACAAGCTGGAATCAAGATTTCTGAGAGAACTATTTCTCAGATATCTCATATATGCAGATGACACCACCCTTATGGCAAAAAGCAAAGAACCAAAGAGCCTCTTGATGAAAGTGAAAGAGGAGAGTGAAAAAGTTGGCTTAAAACTTAGCATTCAGAAAAATAAGATCATGGCATCCGGTCCCATCACTTCATGGCAAATAGATGGGGAAACAATGGAAACAGTGACAGACTTTATTTTCTTGGACTCCAAAATCACTGCAGATGCTGATTGCAGCCATGAAATTAAAAGATGCTTGCTCCTTGAAAGAAAAGCTATGATAAACCTAGACAGCATATTAAAAAGCAGAGACGTTACTTTGCCAACAAAGGTCCATCTAGTCAAAGCTATGGTTTTTCCAGGGGTCATGTATGGATGTGAGAGCTGGACTATAAAGAAAGGTGAGAGCTGAAGAATTGATGCTTTTGAACTGTGGTGTTGGAGAAGACTCTTGAGAGTCCCTTGGACTGCAAGGAGATCAAACCAATCAATCCTAAAGGAAATCAGTTCTGAATATTCATTGGAAGGACAGATGCTATAGCTGAAACTCTAATACTTTGGCTACCCAGCAAGCATGGGTCAATGGTGGCCTGCTGCAGGATCAGAGGCACTGATTACAACAGTCCTGGAAGCCATGGCTTGCTGGCCTAAGTTCTTTTGAAGGAGGTCACCATTACCACTTTTACCCTTACCATACCCTTGTCCTGAGGCCAAACTATAGGGAGGGAACACAGCCCTACCCATCAGCTGAAAGTTGGATTAAAGATTTACTGAGCATGGTCCCTCCCACCAGAGTAAGACCTAGTTTTTCCAAAAGCCAGTCCCTCCCTTCTGAAAGCTTCCACAAGTCTCATCCTTATCTATCAGAGGGCAGACAGAATGAAAACCACAATCACAGAAAACTAACCAAACTGATCAGATGGATTACAGCCTTGTCTAACTCAGTGAAACTATAAGCCATGCCCTGTAGGGCCACACAAGATGGACAGCTCATGGTAAAGAGTTCTAACCAAACGTGGTACCCTGGAGAAGGGAATGGCAAACCACTTCAGTATTCTGGCCTTGAGAATTCCATGAACAGTATGAAAAGGCAAAAGGATATGACACTGAAAGATGAACTCCCAGGTCGATATGTGCCCAATATGCTAATGGAGAAGACCAGAGGAATAGCTCCAGAAGAAATGAAGAGGCTGAGCCCAAGTGGAAAGAACACCCAGTTTTGGATGTGTCTGGTGCTGAAGTAAAGTCTAATACTATAAAGAACAGAACTGCATGTGAACCTGGAATGTTAGGTCCTTGACTCAGGGTAAATTGGAAGTGGTCAAACAGGAGATGCCAAGAGTGAACATTGACATTTTAGGAATCAGTGAACTAAAATAGATGAGATGGGCAAATTTAATTCAGATGACCATTATATCTACTACTGTGGGCAAGAATCCCTTAGAAGAAATGGAGTATCCCTCATAGTCAACCAAAGAGTCCAAAATGCAGTACTTGGGTGCAATCCCCAAACTGACAGAATGATCTCTGTTTGTTTCCAGGGCAAACCATTCAATATCACAGAAATCCAAGCCAGTGTCCCAACCACTAATACTGAAGAAGCTGAAATTGAACAATTCTGTGAAGACCTACAAGACCATCTAGAATTAATACCAAAAAAAGATGTCCTTTTCATCATAGGGGACTGGAGTGCAAAACTAAAAAGTCAAGAGATACCTGGGGTAACAGGCAAGTTTGGCCTTGGAGAACAAAATGAAGCAGGGCAGAGGCTAGCAAAGGTTTGCCAAGAGAATGCACTGGTCATAGCAAACACCCTCTTCCAACAACACAAGAGATGACTCTACACATGGGCATCACCAGATGGTGAAAACCGAAATCAGATTGATTATATTATTTGCAACTGAAGCTCTATACAGTCAGCAAAAACAAAACTGGGAGCTGACTGTGGCTCAGATCATAAACTCCTTATTGCAAAATTCAGACTTAAATTGAAAGAAGTAGGAAAAATCACTAGGCCATTAAGGTATGACCTAAATCAAAACCCTTACAACTATACAGTGAAAGTAACAAATGGATTCCAGGGATTAGATCTGGTAGATACAGTGCCCGAAGAACTATGGACAGAGGTTTGTAACATTGTACATGAGGCCAATCCCAAGAAAAAGAAAGGCAAAAAGGAAAAATGGTTGTCTGTGGAGACCTTACAAATAGCTGAGAAAAGAAGAGAAGTTAAAGGCAAAGGAAAAAAGGAAAGATATACCCATCTGAATGGAGAGATAAGGAAGCCTTCCTCAGTGATCAATGCAAAGAAATAGATGAAAACAATTGAATGAGAAAGACTAGAGATCTCTTCAAGAAAATCAGAGATACCAAGGGAATATTTCATGCAAAGATGGGCACAATGAGGGCCGGAAATGGTATCGACCTAACA
The DNA here is from genome assembly GCA_024291935.2 of Okapia johnstoni. NCBI lineage: Eukaryota > Metazoa > Chordata > Mammalia > Artiodactyla > Giraffidae > Okapia > Okapia johnstoni. The sequence continues at coordinate 6,718,935 of CM044327.1, forward strand.
GAAGCAGAAGATATTAAGAAGAATTGGTAAGAATACACAGAAGAACTATACAAAATTATCTTCATGACCCAGATAACCACGATGGTGTGATCACTCAACTAGAGCCAGACATCTTGGAGTGTGAATTCAAGTGGGTCTTAGAAAGCATCACTGCGAAGCTAGTGGAAGTGACGGAATTACAGATAAGCTATGTCAAATCCTAAAAGATGATGCTGTGAAAGCGCTGCACTCAATATTCCAGCAAATTTGGAAAACTCAGCAGTGGCCACAGGACTGGAAAAGGTCACTTTCATTCCAATCCCAAAGAAAGGCAATGCCAAAGAATGTTCAAACTACTGCATAATTGTACTCATCTCACATGCTAACAAAGAAATAATCAAAATTCTCCAAGCTACTCTTCAACAGTACTTGAACCAAGAACTTCGAGATGTTCAAACTGGATTTAGACAAGGCAGAGAAACCAAATATCAAATTGCCGACACCTATTGGATCACAGAAAAAGAAAGAGAATTCCAAAAAAAATCTACTTCTGTTTCATTGATTGCACTAAAGACTTTGATTGTGTAGATCACAATAAACTGTTGAAAATTTTTAAAAAGATGGGAATACCAGACCACCTGACCTGCCTCCCAAGAAATCTGTATGCAGGTCAAGAAGGAACAGTTAGAACTGAACATGGAACAGCAGACTGGTTTCAAATTGGGAAAGGAGTATATCAAGGTTGTATATCGTCACACTACTTATTTAACTTCTATGTAGAGTACATTATGTGAAATGCCTGGCTTGATGAAATGTAAGCTGGAATCAAGATTGCTGATATTTATTAATATCAATAACCTCAGATATGCAGATGACACCAGCCTTTTGGCAAAAAGCAAAGAGGAACTAAAGAGCCTCTTGATAAAGGTGAAAGAGGAGAGAGAAAAAGCTGATTTAAACTCAATATTCGAAAGACGAATATCATGGCATCCGGTCCCATCACTTCATGGAAAATAGATGGGGAAAAAATGGGGAGAATGGCAGACTTTCTTTTCTTGGACTCCAAAATCACTGCAGATGGTGACTGCAGCCATGAAATTAAAAGGTGCTTGCTCCTTGAAAAAGAAGCTATGATAAACCTAGACAGCATATTTAAAAGCAGAGATATTACTTTACTGACAAAGGTTCATATATTCAAAGCTATGATTTTTCCAGTAGTCATATATGGATGTGAGAGTTGGACCATAAAGAAAGCTGAGCATCAGAGAATTGATGCTTTTGAACTGTGATATTGGAGAAGACTCTTGAGATTCCTTGGACTGCAAGGAGATCCAACCAGTCCATCCTAAAGGAAATTAATCCTGAATATTCATTGGAAGGACTATTGCTGAAGCTGATGCTCCAAAACTTTGGCCACCTGATGTGAAGAACTGACTCATTGGAAAAGACCCTGATGCTGGGAAAGATTGGGGGCAGATGGAGAAGGGGATGACAGAGGATGAGACTGTTGGATATCATCACTGACTCTATGGACATGAGTTTGAGCAAGCTCAGGAAGATCCTGAATGACAGGGAAACCTGGCATGCTGCAGTCCATGCTGTCACAAGAGTCGGACACGACTGAGCAACTGAAGAGCAACAGCAACACGTAAAAACCAAAAAAAAAAAAAAAAAGAAAAAAATGCTTAAAACATTGTAGCAGATCATACAGGCAGGTGGCAAAACAATTGAAATTAAACCTGAAATAGTAGGAATATCAGGAAACTTCAGTTTAACTCCAAGTTTTGCAGAAAATTACCTAGAAAAATTTACTTTATATACAAAACAATGAATTAAAAATGTAAACTCTTGTGAATATTTTTCAGTTATGTTATCAGTCTGATTTACAGACAAGTGCTGTCATTTACTTTTTTTTTCATTTGCATACTCTGTCCATTACTTTGGCCATTTGATACAAAGTGCTGACTCACTGGAAAAGACCCTGATGCTGGGAAATATGGAGAGCAGGAGGAGAAGGGGACAACAGAGGACGTATGGTTGGATGGCATCACCAGCTCAATGGACATGAGTTTGAGCAAACTCCAGGAGATAGTGAAGGACGGGAAAGCCTGGAGTGCTACAGTCCATGCGGTCACAGCGATTCAGATGCAACTTAGTGACTGAACAGCAACAACAATGTAGAATTATTGGGGATAACTGGTAAATGTCTAAAAACTGGCTCTCTCTTAACAAAAATGTGTGCATATACACACATTTTCAGTATAAGTTGTATTAATATAAAGCATTTTAAGACATAGTTCAAATAATAAAGTAACATGCAATAGTCTTATCATTTTCACATAGCCAGTGAATTATCACAGAATGCTTTTGTTGGTTTGGCTGGATGTCTGTATCAGCAGCCCACGGCTATAGTAGCATCTGATGAATAACCGTCATTACAAAATGAGAGTTCTTTGATCTTTTCATTTAAATTAATGAGTGAGATAAAAGGGAAACAGTGAAGATATATGTTGAAAGTAAACCTTCAACAATGACATGAGTAGCTTCTTATCTGAAATTGAAAGAATGTTTCCTTAAAATTTTAGCTGTTTCCCATGCAATGGCTGTAGCACACTTTTACACCTACACTACATTATTAATATTTTCTACACCATTTTCTGAAGTTTAGACAATTTTTGTTTTGTTTTGTTGAAACCTTAACTCAAAGCCTGATGTGTAGAGCTTTCTGACTGCTGTGATACAAATATTCCCATTACCTGACTCCAGCTGTGCAGCATTATTGAAGGCAGTGTTGAAAATAGAGGCACAGTACCGCAGCATTGCACAGTGTCCTCACACTAAACATAAATAACCTCGTTACATAGCAGCAAACTGATTATGAAACAATGAGTTTTGAGTACTTACTACTTCTTTTTAAAATATAATTTAATTATAATGTTACATATTTTAATTTTTAAATAATTTCAGTATTGAACAAGTTATGCACAAAAATCCCTGAAGATGTAACAATGGGCTCCCATGACTCATTAGGAGCTGGCTCCAACACACCTCTAGAACTCATGTATTATAACTAATAATAATAAAGTCAGACACAGATGTTCTAAGAAATTTACACCTCATGTGATATGAAGAGGGTGGATAATCAGGATATTTAATTGGTGTGGGTTTGGTACCAGCCTACATTCATATAATAGCACTGCCATCTAACCAGCCAGCTAGCATCTCTGGATTAAAGTGCTCATATGAGGAGGGGATTTTTCTGTGTAATGAACAGGGTCTAGAGTTTGGGAGCAACTTAAACATAGCAACAACTCGGAGGCAGGGATAAGAAGGTATTGTAATCTTATATGATTGGTAAGTAGGCACTGGAGAAAATGCCATGGAATTCTGAGCACATGAGTTCAGGCACTGCTTGGTAGGCAGCGCAGGCAGATTTTAATTAACTCATTCGAAGTGCATGGTGCTGAAGAAGCAAGTGTGAATCAATGGCTCCTCGGTCCTCAAAGGGAGCCTGGGGAACCCTCTGCCTCAGCAGATCCAATCCAACACATCCTGGCTGTTGGCAGAAATGCCCATGAACAACTGGATCATAGAAAAAGCAAGAGACTTCCTGAAGAAAACATCTACTTCTGCTTCATTGACTATGCTAAAGTCTTTGACTGTGTGGATTACAACAAATTGTGGAAAATTCTTCAAGAAATCGGAATACCAGACCACCTGACCTGCCTTCTGAGAGATGTGTATGCATGTCAATAAGCAACAGTTAGAATGGGACATGGAACAACGGACGGTTCCAAATAGGAAAAGGAGTACATCAGGGCTGTATATTGTCACCCTGCTTATTTAACTTATATGCAGAGTATATCATGTGAAATGATGGACTGGATGAAGCGCAAGCTGGAATCAGGATTGCTGGGAGAAATATCAATAACCTCAGATATGCAGATGACACAACCCTTATGGTAGAAAGTGAAGGGGAACTAAGGGGCCTCTTGATGAAAGTAAAAGAAGAGAGTGAAAAATCTGGCTTAAAATTCAACACTCAAAAAACTAAGATCATGGCATCTGCTCCCATAACTTCATAGCAAACAGATGAGGAAACAGTGATAGACTTTATTTTCTTGGGCTCCAAAATCACTGCAGATGGTCACTGCAGCTATGAAAAGATTGCTCCTTGGAAGAAAAGCTATGACCAACCTAGGCAGCATATTAAAAAGCAGAGACATTACTCTACCAACAAAGTCTGTATAGTCAAAGCTATGATTTTTCAAATAGTCATGTTTGGATGTGAGAGTCGGAACATAGAGAAAGCTGAGAGCCAAAGAATTGGTGCTTTTGAACTGTGGTGTTGGAGAATGTTGGAGAAGATTCTTTAGAGTCCCTTGGACTGCAAGAAGATCAAACCAGTCAATCCTAAAGGAAATCAGTAATGAATATTCATAGGAAGGACTGATGCTGAAGCTGAAGCTCTGATACTTTGACCACCTGATGGGAAGAGCTGACTCATTGGAAAAGACCCTGATGGAATGTTAGTAGGACTGACCTTCCCTCAGTGGGTGGGGGAACTGAAGCAGGGTCCAATCTCCACATTAGGGCAATTGTCTGGGTCAGAGGATAAACATTTAAGGCTGAGAGTGAAGCAGCTGATCTGTGACAGCCTAAATGGAATGAGAATCAGACAGTCCCTGCCGCAGCCATACCTACCCCGGACAGGGATGCACGTCCCCTGGAAGGTATAGCAGCTGGGAGCTGGAGTGTAGGGATTGTGGAGCAATCCCAGGGTGAGGGCTGCTTTTGACTGAGGAGAGACAGACCAAGGGAACCTGAACTGAGGGAGGAGATTATAGTGGGAAATGCTGTGGAGGAAAGCCAGGCAGCCATGGAAGCAAGGCGATACTGCTGCGTCATGCATAGGGGGTGGAGCCATCACCATAGCCTCTGTCCCTCACATGTCAGCATCAGCAGCTGAACAATAGAGAGGCTGGCCCATCAAGCGCCTGACCCGTGGAACAACAGAGTAGGACCCCACCCAGAGTGCCCCTTTAAGTACCTCAACTGCCAATTTACAGAGTTGGACCCTAGCCAAGGGGCCTCTTCTATGTGCCTGATGCACCAAACAACAGAGAAAGACCGCAGGCAAGGGGGCCCTCTAAGTGCCTGTGCAGGTGGAGCTATGGAGAAAGACTAGCCAAAGAGGCCTTCTGATTACCAACTACCAGAGCCTCGATAAAAGACTCTGATCAGGCCATAACTCCTGCAGCTGAGGCAATCTCTCAGGGGCCCTTTGTCCCAAGCAGCTGCGCCACAGTCATGCTCAACCCTCACTGGGGCAGAGCTGCCACAGGCAAAAATAGTCTTGTATCTATGTAGGTGGGGTCACTTCAGTTGTGCCCAACTCTTTGTGACCTTGTGGACTGTGGCCTTCCAGGCTTCTCTGTCAGTGGGTTTCTCCAGGCAAGAATACTGGAGTGTATTGGCCAATGCTGGTTGCCATACCCTTCTAGAGCACTATATTTCCTGCTGCCCTAGCCGCCAACTCCCCTGAGTACCTGGTGCTGCCAGAGCCCCTGGGACCCAAGCAGCTGCACTACCTCCACACCTGGCACTCACTGGGGCAGACCCAAGTCCTCAAGGGCAGCCAAACCCCAGTGGAGGACCCATATGCAGAAGTGGAAATAAAACCACAATTGAAACTCAGAGGCAGTGTGGCTAAGGAAGTAGACCCAAAACCTTTGCACCAGCTGTACAAGCTTCAGATTAAATCCACATGATTAAAGCTAGGCAGACTCCGTGTCTATCCAATATATAAAAGGAAACTGAGAGCTCTCACAAAAGAAAACACACTATTTCTGATATCTGTGGACATTGAAGGCAAGAACACACGGGAATAGGACCAGATTAGAGTCCGAGCTGCCCCTACAGCAGGTCTATCTAAACCTCTGTCTCTCACATTGGCAGTTTGGGAGTTTCCTTTCTCTTTTTTAAATTTTAATTAAAAGTTTTTTTTTTTAAACCTACTTTTTATTGCTGTTATTTTTCTACATTTATTCCTTTTTTAAATTTTGTTTGCCTATTCCTACCTTTCCTACTGTTCTTTTCCCCTGGCAGTTGACCTTTAATATATATAAATCTTCTTTATCTACCTCGATTTAACTTTGCATTTCTATTGTTTTTTCTTTTTTTCACCATATTTTTTGGTTTTGTTTTTATCGCTTTCTTCCCCAGTTGGCACCTTGCTTTAGTTTTGTTTTCTAGTCTGTGCTTTATTTAGTTTTATTCTTAACTGGTGGGTATAATTTTTGATATGCTTTGTTCTACAGGTCAATCTATTTTACCTTATTTTTGTTGGACTATTTTGATTTTGCTTATGGGTGTATATGTGTAGGTGTATATTCCATTATTTTAATTATTATTTGTCTAATTTTATAACTGCTATTTTTCTAGGGTTCATCTTTGGTTTCTCACTTTTGGGTATTTGTTTTAATCTCATTTAATGCCATAACAAACCATCTGTGGAATCTCTGTTCCTGGCCAGAAATCAAGCCCTGAGCCTTTGGAGTAGGAGCACTGACCCCAAGACCCTAGACTACCAGAGAACTCCTAACCCTAGGGAGTATCAATAGTGAGAACTCTCACAAAGGAAACCACTTGAATATAAGACCTGGCATCACCCAATTACCAGTAGCACCCTGTGCAGGATGCCTCATTCAAACAACAAACAAGACAAAAATACAAACCAAATCATCAGCACACAGGATTACCATCTCACTGAGCCCTGCACATAAGAGGAAAAAAAAAAAAACTCAGCACAAATCTCACCCTATATGAAGCTTACACAAAACTGGACCAAACTTAGGAGGGCAGAAACCAAAAGTAATAAAGAATTCAACCCTGAAGCCTAGGAAAAGGAGACCTCAAACACAATAAGTTTAAGAAAATAATATAAAGGCAGAGAAATACTGCACAAATGAGAGAACAAACTAGAAACACAGAAGACCAAGCAAGTGAAGAGGAAAGAGGCAAACTACCTGAAAAAGAATTCAGAATAGTGATTGTAAAGGTGATCAAAAATCTTGAAAATATAATGGAGAAAATGCAAGAATCAATTAACAAAGACATAGAAAAATTGAAGAATAAGCACACAGAGACAAGCAACACAATTACTGAAACTAAAAATACTCTAGAAGGAAACAATAACAGAATATCTGAAGCAAAAGAATGTATCAGTGATCTGGAAGATAAAATGGTGAAAGTAACTGCTGAAGAGCAGAATAAAGTAAAAAGAATGAAAAGAACTGAGGACAGTCTCAGAGACCTCTGGGACAATATTAAACACATGAACATTTGAGTCATAGGGGTCCCAGAAGAAGAGGAAAAAGAAAGGGTATGAGAAAATTTTTGAAGAGATTATAGTTGAAAATTTCCCCAACATGGAAAAGGAAATAGTCAGTGAAGTCCAAGAGGTGCAAAGAGTCTGGAACAGGATAAACCCAAGGAGAAACCTGCCAAGTCACATACTAATCAAAGTAACAAAGATTAAACACAAATAAAGAATATTAAAAGCTGTAAGGGGAAATCAACAAGTAACATACAAGGGAAATCCCATACGTTTAATAGCTGATCTTTCAGCAGAAACTCAGCAGGCTAGAAGGGAATGTCAGGATATATTTAAAGTACTGAAAGGGAAAAATCTACAACCAAGGTTACTCTATGGCAAGGATCTCATTAAAAATTGATGCAGAAATCAAACACTTTAGAGACAAGAAAAGTTAAGAGAATGCAATACCACCAAACCAGCTACAACAAATGTTAATGGGACTTACATAGCCAGGAAATACCAGAAAAGAAAAAGATCTACAAAAACAAACCCCAAACAATTCAGAAAATGGCGATTGGAACATAAATATCAATAATTACTTTAAATGTAAATGGATTAAATGCTCCAACCAAAAGACACAGACTGGCTGAATGGATACAAATACAAGACCCATATATGTACTATCTACAAGAAACCCACTTCTGACCTAAAGACAATATAGACTGAAAGTGAGAAGATGCAAAAAAAACATATTCCATGTAAATGGAAAGTAAAAGAAACATGGAGTAGTCAGAGAGTCAATTTCTAGGTAGGTTGATAAGAAGTCTGGGGTCCCTGAGGAAGAGAGAGAGTTCTGGGGCTCTCAAAGAGGAGATAGGGGTCTGCAGTTCTCAAGGAGGAGAAAAGGACAAAGGTTTCTTTTCTACATTGCCTTGTCTTAGCCAATACAACAATGTATGTTCCTCGAGGACACGTTTCTCTTTAACAAGAACCTTCTGACTAATCTTGTTATCTTAACAAGATATGTTAAGATATGATAAGATATGTTGTGAGAGTGGGTCTGCTCTGCTAACATCTTTCTATTGACTAGTGAGGGGGGCACTCTTCGTCCCCCTGCTGATGTCTATGTCGGAAGCTTTCTCTGTCCCTTTTTATACTTTAATAAAACTCTGCTACACAAAAGCTCTTGAGTGATCAAGCCTGGTCCCTGATCCCAAAGCTAAATCTTCTTCTTCGGAGATCATGAATCCGACCTATTGCTATCAGTAGCAATCCTCATATCAGGCAAAGTAGACCTTAAATAAAAGAATATTATAAGACACAAGGAAGGATGCTATACAATGATCAAGGGATCAATCCAAGAGAAAGAGATAACAATTGTAAAATCTATGCACCCAACATAGGAGCATCTCATTACATAATGCAAACATTAACAGACATAAAAGGAGAAATTGACAGTAACTCAACAATAGTATGAGACTTTAACACCTCACTTATGCCAATGGACAGATTATCAAAACAGAAAATTAATAAGGAAACACAAGTGATACCTTAGATGAGATGGTCTCATTGATATCTTCAGGACATTCCATCGAAATGCAGAAGAATACACCTTTTTTCAAGTGAACATGGAACATTCTTTAGGATAGACCACATCTTGGGTCACAAATCAAACCTCAGTAAATTTAAGAAAATTGAAATCATATCAAGTATCTTCTCTGACCACAATACTATGAGACTAGATATCAATTACAAGAAAAAAAAACTGTAAAAAACACAGACATATGGAGATTAAACAATACGTTTCTAAATAATGAACAGGTTACTGAAGAAATCAAAAAGGAAATTAAAAAAAATTGCTAGAAACAATTGACAAAGAAAACATGACAACTCAAAACCTATGGGATGCAGCAAAAACCATTCTAAAAGTAAAGTTTATAGCAATACAATCCTACCTCAAGAAACAAGAAAAACATCGAATAGACAATCTAACTTTATACCTAAAATAACTGGAAAAGAAGAAGAACAACAAAAAAGCACAAAATTAGCAGAAGGAAAGAAATCATAAACAACAGAGCAGAAATAAGTGAAAAAGAAATGAAAGACACAATAGCAAAGCTTAACAAAGCTAAAAGCTGGTTCTTTTAGAATATAAACAAAATTGACAAGCCTTTAGCCAGACTCATCAAGAAAAAAATAGAGAAGAATCAAATCAACAAAATTAGAAGTGAGAAAGGAGAGATTACAAGAGACAATGCAGAAATACAAAGGATTATAAGAGGCTATTATGAGCAACTATATGGCAATAAAATTGACCACCTGGAAGAAATGGAAAGATTCTTAGAAAAGTTCAATCTTCCAAGATTGAACCAGGCAGACATAGAAATTTTGAACAACCCAATTACAAGCACTGAAATTGAACCTGTGATCAAAAATCTCCCAAACAACAAAAGCTCAGGACCAGATGGTTTCAAAGGTGAATTCTATCAAACATTTAGAGACTAGGCAATGCCTTTTCTTCTAAAAATCTTTCAAAAAATTGCAGAGGAAGGAACATTTCCAAACTCATTCTGTGAGGCCAGCATCACCCTGATACCAAAACCAGACAAAGATAACACAAAAAAAGAAAAATACCAGCCAATATCACTAATGAATATAGATGCAAAAATCCTCAACAAAATTCTAGCAAACAATTTCAACAACACATTAAAAAGCTCATACACCATGATCAAGTTGGGTTTATTCCAAGGATGCAAGGATTCTTCAATATATGCAAATCAATCAATGTGATATACCATATTAACAAATTGAAAGATAAAAACCATATGATCATCTCAATAGATGCAGAAATAAACTGACAAAATTCAGCACCCATTTATGATTAAAACTCTTCAAAAAATGGGCATAGAAGGAACCTACCTCAACATAGAAAGGCCATATATGATAAGTCTGCAGCAAACACTATTCTCAACGGTGAAAAACTGAAAGTATTCCCCCTAAGATCAGGAACAAGACAAGGGCGTCTACTTTCACCACTGTTATTCAACATAGATTTTGAAGTCCTAGTTACAGCAATCAGAGAAGAAAAAGAAATAAAATAAATCCAGATGGGAAAAGAAGAAGTAAAGCTCTCACTGTTTGCAGATGACATGATACTATATACAGAAAACCCTAAAGATACTATCAGAAAATTACTAGAGCTAATCAGTGAATTTAACAAAGTTGCAGGATACAAAATCAATATGCAGAAATCACTTGCATTCCTATATACTAACAATGAAACATTAGAAAGAGAAATTAAGGAATCAATCCCATTCTCTATTGCAACAAAAAGAAGAAAATATCTAGGAATAAACCTACATAAGGAGACAAAAAAACTATACACAGAAAATTATAAGACACTGATGAAAGCATTCAAAGATGACATAAACAGATGGAGAGATATTCCATGTTCCTGGGTAAGAAGAGTCAATTTTGTGAAGATGACTATACTACCAAATGCAATCTACAGATTAAGTGTGATCCCTATCAAATTAACAATGGCATTTTTCACAGAACTAAAACAAAAATTTCACAATTCATATGGGAACACAAAAGACCCTGAATAGCCAAAGAAGTCTTGAGAAGGAAGAATGGAGCTGGAGGAATCAACCTTCCTGACTTCAGACTTTAGATTATACTACAAAGCTACAGTCATTAAGACAGTATGGTACTGGCACAAAAACAGAAATATAGACAAATGGAACAAGATATCAAGCCAAGAAATAAACTCACACACCTATGGGTACCTTATTTTTGACAAAGGGGGCAAGAATATACTATGGGACAAACATAGCCTCTTCAATAAGTGGTGCTGGGAGACTGGACGGCTACACGTAAAAGAATGAAATTAAAACACTTCCTAACACCATACACAAAGATAAACTCAAAATGGATTAAAGGCCTAATGTAAGACCAGAAACTATAAAACTGTTAAACTCTTAGAGGAAAATATAGGCAGAACACTTGATGACATAAATCAAAGCAGGATCCTCTTTGATCCACATCGTAGAGTAATGGAAATAAAAATAAAGTAAATAAGTGGGACCTGATTAAACTTAAAAGATTTTTCACAGCAAAGGAAACTAAGCAAGGTGAAAAGACAACCCTCAGAATGGGAGAAAATAATAGCAAATGAAACAACTGACAAAGGATTAATTTCCAAACTATACAAGCAGCTCATGCAACTCAATACCAGAAAAGCAAACAACCCAATCAAAAAGTGGGAAAAAGACTGAAACAGACATTTCTCCAAAGAAGACATACAGATGGCTAACAAACACATGAAAAGATGCTCAATATTGCTCATTATTAGAGAAATGCAAATCAAAACTACAATGAGATATCACCTCACACTGTTCAGAAAGGCCATCATCAAAAAATCTTCAAGGAATAAATGCTGGAAAGGATACGGAGAAAAGGGAACCCTCTTGCACTATTGGTGCAAATGTAAATTGATAAATCCACTATGGATGGAGGTTCATGACATTGTACAGGAGACAGGGATCAAGACCATCCCCAAGAAAAAGAAATGCAAAAAAGCAAAATGGCTGTCTGAGGAGGCTATACAAATAGCTGTGAAAAGACTGGAAGTGAAAAGCAAAGGAGAAAAGGAAAGATATACCCATTTGAATGCAGAGTTCTAAAGAATAGCAAGGGGAGATAAGAAAGCCTTCCTCAGTGATCAATGCAAAGAAATAGGGGAAAACAATAGAATGGGAAAGACTAGAGATCTTTTCAAGAAAATTAGAGATACCAAGGGAACATTTCATGCAAAGATAGGCTCAATAAAGGACAGAAATGGTAGGGACCTAATAGAAGCAGAAGATATTAAGAAGAGGTGGCAAGAATACACAGAAGAACTGTACAAAAAGTTCTTCACAACCCAGACAATCGTGATGGTGTGATCACTCACCTAGAGCCAGACATCCTGGAATGTGAAGTCAAGTGGGCCTTAGGAAGCATCACTACAAAAAAAGCTAGTGGAGGTGATGGAGTTCTAGTTGAGCTATTTCAAATCCTGAAAGATGATGCTGTGAAAGTGCTGTAATCAATATGCCAGCAAATTTGGAAAACTCAGCAGTGGCCACAAAACTGGAAAAGGTCAGTTTTCATCCCAATCCCAAAGAAAGGCAATGCTAAAGAATGCTCAAACTACCACACAATTGCACTCATCTCACATGCTAGTAAAGTAATGCTTAAAATTCTCCAAGCCAGGCTTCAGCAAAATGTGAACCATGAACTTCCAGATGTTCAAGCTGGTTTTAGTAAAGGCAGAGGAACCAGAGATCAACTGCCAACATCCGATGGATCATCGAAAAAGCAAGAGAGTACCAGAAAAACATCTATTTCTGCTTCATTGACTATGCCACAGCCTTTGACTGTGTGGATCACAATAAACTGTGGAAAATTCTCAAAGAGATGGGAATACCAGACCACCTGACCTGCCTCTTGAGAAACCTGTATGCAGGTCAGGAAGCAACAGGTAGAACTGGACATGGAACAACAGACTGGTTCCAAATAGGAAAAGGAGTACGTCAAGGCTGTATATTGTCACCCTGCTTATTTAACTTATATGCAGAGTACATCATGAGAAATGCTGGGCTGGAGGAAGCACAAGCTGGAATCAAGATTGCCAGGAGAAATATCAATAACCTCAGATATGCAGATGACACTACCCTTATGGTAGAAAGTGAAGAAGAACTAAAGAGCCTCTTGATGAAAGTGAAAGTGGAGAGTGAAAATGTTGGCTTAAAGCTCAACATTCAGAAAACTAAGATCATGGCATCTGGTCCCATCACTTCATGGCAGATAGATGGGGAAACAGTGGAAACAGTGGCTGACTTTATTTTTCTGGGCTCCAAAATCACTGCAGAGGGTGACTGCAGTATATATGTGTATATCTATGTCTGATTCATACTGAGGTCTGACAGAAGACAGCAAAACTCTGTAAAGCAATTATCCTTCAACTAAAATATAAATTTATTTTAAAAAAAGAAAAGAAAAGACCCTGATGCTGGGAACGATTGAAGCAAGGAGGAAAAGGGGATGACAGAGGATGGGATGGTTGGATAGCATCACCAACATGAGTTTGAGCAAGCTCTAGGAGCTGATGATGGACAGGGAAGCCTGGTGTGCTGCAGTCCATGAGGTTGCAAAGACTTGGACATGACTGAGTGACCAAACTGAACCAAATGCACAGGGCACAGGATGTCAAGTAATTAGATTTTCAGAGGGATTAAGGAAGATATTGCCTGCTAAACACATATTTAAGTTGGGGGACAGATAGTTTGATAAAAGAAGAGGGTTTGATATCATTAATACCAAAGTGCAAAGAAAGAAAACGTGTGAAGGGAGAGAATTTCAAAGAAGTTAATTGGGGCGGAAACGGAGAAGGGTTACAAGGTTAGGGGCTGGATATTTAAGTGGAAAATAGGAGTCATATTGTGAAAGGATGAAGAGTTTGGATTTTGTCCTGTGGGAAAGAGAATTTGGCTTTTTAAAAACCGAAGGAGTTTTGCTTCTTAAAATAGTAAATTTGATGGCTATGTGTGGAAAGATACTAATGTCAAGGAAGCTACTGCTATAAGGATGCAGGCAGTCACAGAGTGGAGGAGAAGCCATTCAACAGAGATGCTCACGTGAACTAAAGCTGAAATGATGGCTGACTTTTGCTGGGAATGAGAAAGAGTCACATTCAGCCTGGAATGCCTACTTTTAAAGAGCAGGTAGATGGTTATACCATTTAGAGATGCGTAAAATACAGGAGGGCGGTGGAAGCTTGTGACAGAGTAACGCATTGTGTTTTCATTGGTGGAGCTCTGGGTGCGGCTGGACCACGCAGACCTATTCCGAGAAGTGCAAATTGGGTCCAGACATGTGTCAATTGCTGAGGTGCTGGCACAGACGTGAGGGCCCTTTCAGTTAAAGCGACGGCATAGATGTCAGGTAAAATGAACTGTGACTTTTACTTATCAACCAGATCCTAGATGATTACTGATGAGAGTCTCAAGCGCAGAATGTGACACCGGGGATTACTGATTTAAAATTGTTAGAATGGGAGCTGAGGAAGTGGAAACATCAAGCTTCTTTCAAACGGCTTGGTGGTGAAATAATCGAAGACAGAGAGAGGTTAATGAAAAGAGCGAGGTGCAGCTGGGAGAGGCATGCGTGTCCATGTCTTCGCACCTTAGTGGATCCACCTATGACCATATTTTCGTACGGGAACTGTCACCTCAGGTTGTACTTTACATGATGATTATGACACCTCTTTGTAAGATCAACATGAAATGTATAAATTAAAACAAATATATTCAGAGATGATAAAATATTAACTAGGGTTTCTTTTTAGCGCCTCATTTCACTGATGGTGAAGTTTGCAGTGTTATTCTTTTCATTATGTAAGTACATGTCAGTCCTGTAGGAGAGGTCTATCAGTTAAATGAGGGCAGGTAAGAACAATTCATTATGAGAAATCCCAGGTGAGGGAAAGAAGAGACATGAAATCCTAACACTGAGGTTAAATGGTTCTAATCTAAACAATGATTTTCTTTTTTTTAATCTGTCCAGCAGCATGGAAGTCACAGAGAAACAAAGACAGAGTTTCATCATCAAACTTTGTAGGTGCCAAGACTCCTAAGAGAAACTCAACAGTCTGAGCACAAGGGCAGGCCCGTGATCCACCAGGACACATGAGATACACATCAAAGAAGAGAAAGTGAAAGTACAAGTCGCTCAGTCGTGTCCGACTCTTTGTGACCCCATGGACTATACAGTCCATGGAATTCTCCAGGCCAGAATACTGGAGTGGGTAGCCTTTCCCTTCTCCAGGGGATCTTCCCAACCCAGGGATCAGACCCAGGTCTTCCACACTGCAGATGGATTCTTTACCTGCTGAGCCACAAGGGAAGCCCAAGAATACCAGAGTGGGTAGTTTATCATTTATCTAGTGGATCTTCCTGACCCAGGAATCGAACCTGGGTCTCCTGCATTGCAGGTGGATTCTTTATCAACTGACCTATTTGTTAAATGATAGACCATGTTGTTAACTTTCTCCCTCTCTCTGTGTGTGTATATAGAATTTGAATGCTGAAATTATGACAAGAGTAAAGCATTCAGACCAAATCCTTTGGGTTTTTGAATTATTACAAATACATATATTTGGCTTTAAGATGTTTGATGGAAAACTAAACATCTATAAATCTTCTGAATAATGCTCTGCAAGCTGCCTGAGAGCTACCTTTAGAGACTGTTTTTATTGCTGTTGTGTTTTCCTTTGTTGACCATAGTCTTAAAATTCTAGTACTGTGATGAGGACTGACTTAATTAACATTTAAAAGACACGGAGAATTTGTGAGGAATGTATATTTCAAATATTTGCAGTTCTACAAATTTTGGTGTGGAAATACTTGTATAGTCTATATTATTTTATTTAGTTTATTTCTAAATAATATGCCTATTGAGATTCACATGTTTCCTTTGTACATCTTTATACAAAACCATGTCTTTTTGATGTCCATGTTTACCTGAAAACTAAATTTTAACCAATATATAAGAAGTATTTATGCTGACTATAGAGCCTGGTGGAGAAGGCAATGGCAACCCACTCCAGTACTCTTGCCTGGAAAATCCCATGGATGGAAGAGCCTGGGGGGCTGCAGTCCATGGGGTCACTGAGAGTCGGACACAACTGAAGCGACTTAGCAGCAGCAGCAGCAGCAGCATAGTACATAGAGGTTTGATAATATGATATTCGCATGCCTAAGAAAGCATGGGGACTATATGGCTATAAGTAGGCAACTCTGGCCTTTAGTTTGGCTTCTGATTTTAAGATGCTAAATCATCGATTACATAATATCAAAAATGGCTATTACACACACTCTCTCTCACCAGGTCTATAATATACAAACATATACTCTATGCTTTAACAAAATTATAACTTGTTAGCTGTCAAATAATTATTAAAACCACTGGGGGGTATAATTGATTTGTTGTTATTCAGTCACTAAGTCCTGTCTGATGCTTTGTAACTCCATGGACTACAGCACGCCAGGCCGCCCTGTCCTTCACTACAAACACACACACACAACTTTGTATTTCATCCACTATGGGGATCCCTTATGAATTTTCAGAACTGTGATGAACCAACATTAGTTCTCTAAAATGATGGTAGTAAAAAGAAAACAAAAAATAACTGTATTTAAATCAGTTACATAGCTATTTTTTGTAATCATTTATTGAGAAATATTTTATCAAGTATTTCACCAACATTAGGGAGTCAGACTCAAATCAAATACATGTACATTTACCTCAAAGTTTAAAATCTATATATAACTTTAACTAAAGCAGATTCTGAATGAGATAAAGGAAGACCAGAGTAACCTGGGAATATGCTGTTCTAGAGTGAAGCTTGCCTTTATTGAGCTGATTAGTGTTTAAATTACAATGTCTATGGGAAACAGAAAATCTAGTCTTAATTCAGCCCATTTCTGTTCTCTAAAACAACTGGATTAATGAGGAAATGCTGGAGGAGTTGGGAAAGGACTTTGCAGAGATCTCAGTATATATCTGTGAAATGTTGATGCAAGACACTAAGACACTCAACAAGGGTTAAAAATAGGACCAACCCTCCAGGAAGAGAGATGGCAATAGCCAGCCAGGAAATGAGAACCTTAGCTAAACCTCCAGAAAATGAAGCCTCTCAAGAGCAGGCTTCATCTTCACCAAAAGGACTGGAATTCACTTATACTATATATATATATGAGACTTAGGGCAGAGGGCCAATTCCAGATGAGATTTACTTTTTAAAATTTCGTCCCTGGTGTGTTGCCAGGCTAAAATAATTGGGTGAAGCTGAGTGCTTACGTAGAAAGTTGGAAGGACGTACAACTGGATGGAAGTGAAGAAGTCAAGGACAAACACACAGCTAACTGTCTAAGACCCTGATGCTGGGAAAGATTGAAGGCAGGAGAAGAAGGCGATGACAGAGGATGAGATGGTTGGATGGCATCACTAACTCAACAGACATGAGTTTGAGCAAGCTCTGGGAGATGGTGAGGGACAGGGAAGCCTAGCATGCTGCAGTCCATAGGATTGCAGAGTTGTACATGACCTAGCAACTGAACAACAACAACTATCTAAACTGTGTCACAAAGTTTGGGAACAAAAAGCGGTAGAAAATTAATGAGCTTTCTATAGACTGCATCGAGGGTTAAAGAAGTATCAGACCATTTGTGACATTATGATTATAATTATTCCCAATTATTTACTACCCACTTCCCTGAAAAAGATTATTTATCAATTGCTTGCCTTGGATTGGCAGTGCCTTCCAGCAGGAAGTAAGTATTAAAGGTGCACTTACTTAAGCCACTTACTTACTTACTTGACCACATGCTTTCTCTTGGTGAATGATGTGACAGGATGTCGATTCCAAACAGAAACATTGAGAACCATTGTAGGTTTTATCCAACTCTTTTTTGTTTATTTTTTTAATCTGCCACAAGACAGCATGTCACAATGCAGAGTAATTTCTTTTCATCCTGAAATGAAGGAAAAAGTGGAACACGAGCAGAGCTGTCAACAACTAAAGCCAACGTTAGAGGAACGAATATGGGCTGCTGTGAGTCACTGATATTTTGGAGGTGGTTTATTAACACAGCAAAACTGAGTAGTTCAGAAACTATGTAAGAAGTGAAGCACAGCCACACAGAAAAAGCAGCATATGTGGTCCTGGCCCCAGGGCTGAAAATCAACTATAATTAGTGGATGGAAAATGGCAACCTGTTTTGTGTATTGATGAAATTTTATGTATTAATGAAATTGGTAACAATGTTTTCTACAATAACATTTAAGCCATTTAATGTAACTAATTAACTTGTGACTTTTGGCAAAAGGGGTAATACACAGAACTTGATCAAGTGTGCTTTTGCTATTGGCTGGATTTAAGAAAACTAAGATGAGACCAGAAGAGAACTCACTAGTTAGCCAGAAGTAAAAGAGGAAAAAGACAGTGCAGACAACTAAGAACTTGCAGAGTTGAAAAACTTGCAAGTTCTTGAAAGTACTGTAACTTATAATTAACCCAGAGCAAAGACCAAATTAAGATACAGGTTCACATCCCTATGGGAAAGTAGGGAGTTCCTATGAAAACTTTCATTAAGTCAAAATAGCAATAAAGTGAAGAAGCAATTATCTTAGGATATGATGCTGGCAGATGAACAAAATAAACTGTGACAAAGCACAGATGCTCCTGGGAAGTTCAAGGCTCTGGCAGCTTGATGCTGAGATGTGGGGTGTGGCACCCAGGAAAGGAGCTTGGTTGGCTGCTTTGAGTGTGCACTGCCTCTGTGTGCAACAGTGTGCAACAGCTCTCTGCAAAACATAGGTGCAAAGCTAGTTTGCATTTTCACCTTTTTATGTAAAAGCTAAAATCCTCTTCAGATTTTTTGGTTAATGAAAACAGAAACCCATATAAAAAACATGTCTTTTGTAAAAATGAAGTGGCCTACGGCAAACTTTCCAAAAGCAGGGGATACCTATAATTGTCATCTGCTCTTGGTTCATAAGTCTGAATAGATTATGGTAGCTACAGATAAATCATTTCAGTTGAACAAAATAGGGCACAGAAAACGGACCAAGACTGGCTTCAGAGTGAAGTCTAATAAACTCAACATAATGTTACATAAGGGCAAGTCAGGGACTTCCTTGCTGGTCCAGTGGTTAAGACTCCATGCTCCCAATGCAGGGGGCCTAGGTTCAATCCCTGATCAGGGAACTAGATCCCATATGCCACAACTAAGAGCTTGCATGCCCCAACTAAAGATCCCGCATGGCCCAACTAAAGATCCCACACACCGCAACTTAGGAACTCGTATGCCACAACTTGAGACAGAAATGGTGTGGACCAAACAGAAGCAGAAGATATTAAGAAGAGGTGGCAAAAATACACAGAAGACTATACAAAAAGATCTTCACGACCCAGATAATCACAATGGTGTGATCACTCGCCTAGAGCCAGACATCCTGGAATGTGAAGTCAAGTTGGCCTTAGCTAGTAGAGAACAAAGCTAGTAGAGGTGATGGAATTCCAGTTGAGCTATTTCAAATCCTAAAAGATGATGCTGTGAAAGTGCTGTACTCAACATGACAGCAAATTTGGAAAACTCAACAGTGGCCACAGGACTGGAAAAGCTCAGTTTTCATTCCAATTCCAAAGAAAGGCAATGCCAAAGAATGCTCAAACTACCACACAATTGCACTCATCTCACATGCTAGTAAAGTAATGCTCAAAATTCTCCAAGCCAGGCTTCCAACAGTACGTGAACCATGAACTTCCAGATGTTCAAGCTGGTTTTAGTAAAGGCAGAGGAACAAGAGATCAAATTGCCAATGTCCATTGGATTATCTTATGGGCCAAATAAGCCAGGAGGCCAAGTTCATGTTCATGGGTGGAGAAGGTTACTCCTTCCCCTAGGAAAGCATGGTGATTATATAGCAACATGCTGCTGCTGCTGCTGCTAAGTTGCTTCAGTCATGTCTGGCTCTGTGCGACCCCATAGACAGCAGCCCACCAGGCTCCGCCGTCCCTGGGATTCTCCAGGCAAGAACACTGGAGTGGGTTACCATTTCCTTCTCCAGTGCATGAAAGGGAAAAGTGAAAATGAAATCGCTCAGTCATGTCCAACTCTTCGCGACCCCATGGACTGCAGCCCACCAGGTTCCTCCGTCCATGGGATTTTCCAGGCAAGAGTACTGGAGTGGGGTGCCATTGCCTTCTCCCATATAGCAACATAGTGATGCATAATTAAAAAGCATGAAGAAAATTAACAAAACAATAGTACAAAGAACAATATCCACAGTCTTGGTCACAAACATCTGTGTGTGTGTACGCTCAGTCATGTCCAGCTCTTTGCAGCCCCATGGACTGTAGCCTGCCAGGCTCCTCTGTCCATGGGATTTCCCAGGCAAGAATGTGGATCAGGTTGCTGTTTCCTGCACCAGGGGATCTTTTCTTCCCTGGATGGGAAGATCAAGCAGTATTCTTGCTGGGAAATCTCACAGACAGAGTAACCTGGTGGGCTTCAGTCCATTGGAGTCTCAAAGAGTCAAGCTCAACTGAGTTACTGACACACACACACATCTAATCTCTATAGCAGGTCCAAATCAAGCTTTTAAAAGTTGGTGGCACATGAACACACAAACATACACACACATACTCATTCTGTATTCTAATCCCTACATACTCAAGGTTAATAGTGGAATAAGGGCTAGAGATCCACAATTACTACTACTATTCAGAAATGGGACATGATGGGGTATAGGATCAGTGGCCGATAGTAATTCTGGAATTCTGTTGGCCAGATTTTTCAAGGAGCATAAAATGTTTCTTGATTATAATTTTGCTTCCTGGATATACTCCAATCTGTCCTTCTTAGTGGCCTGCAGCTCTACTTCGGAGAAGGCAATGGCAACCCACTCCAGTACTCTTGCCTGGAAAATCCCATGGACAGTGGAATCTGGTTGGCTGCAGTCCATGGGGTCGCAAAGAGTCGGACACGACTGAGCGGCTTCACTTTTACTTTTCACTTTCATGCATTGGAGAAGGAAATGGCAACCCACTCCAGTGTTATTGCCTGGAGAATCCCAGGGATGGAGGAGCCTGGTGGGCTGCTGTCTATGGGGTCGCACAGAGTCGGACACGACTGAAGCGACTTAGCAGCAGCAACAGCAGCTCTACTTCTGGACAATTCTTATTTATTATATGAGTAAACTTTGTTAACTCTGAAGAGAGCATTGAGGAACGTACCTTCCTTGTGCTTGAAGAGCTTGCTCACTAGTTCCAGAGATTACACATCAATGCAAAGCTGTTGTACATCTCAAATAGTAACCATCTCTTTAATTCATGTTGGTGGTTTTTTCGACAGTGCATCCCTCTTAATAACATTACTTTTCACTTGTTTGATTCCAGTCATTTCCATGTGCAAACCAACACACTCACAGAGCTTTCAGGGGCAGCCCCTGGCGCCCTTCTTCTGCCTTGTCCTTATTTTTTAAGATTTATTTTATTTATGCATTATTTGGCTGCTCAGGGTTTTAGCTGTGGCATCAGTTCAGTTCAGTTATTCAGTCGTGTCCAACTCTGCGACCCCATGAACTGAAGCACACCAGGCCTCCCTGTCCATCACCAACTCCCGAAATTTACTCAAACTCCTGTCCACTGAGTCGGTGATGCCATCCAACCATCTCATCCTCTGTCGTCCCCTTCTCCTGCCTTCAATGTTTCCCAGCATCAGGGTCTCATCAAATGAGTCACTTCTTCGCATCAGGTGGACAAAGTATTGGAGCTTCAGCTTCAGCATCAGTCCTTCCATTAAATATTCAGGCCTGATTTCCTTTAGGATGGACTGGTTGGATCTCCTTGCAGTCCAAGGGACTCTCAAGAGTCTTCTCCAACACCACAGTTCAAAAGCATCAATTCTTCGGCGCTCAGCTTTCTTTATAGTTCAACTCTCACATCCATACATGACTACTGGAAAAACCATAGCTTTGACTAGATGGACCTTTGTTGGCAAAGTAAGTCTCCTCTTTTTAATAAGCTGTCTACATTGGTCATAACTTTTCTTCCAACGAACAAGCATCTTTTAATTTCATGGCTGCAGTCACAATCTGCAGTGATTTTTAAGCCCCCCAAATAAAGTCTGTCACTGTTTCCACTGTTTCCCCATATATTTCCCATGAAGTGATGGGACCGGATGCCATGATCTTAGTTTTCTGAATATTGAGTTTTAAGCCAACTTTTTCACTCTCCTCTTTCACTTTCATCAAGAAAGTTCTTTAGTTCTTCTTCGCTTTCTGCCATAAGGGTGGTGTCATCTGCATATCTGAGGTTATTGATATTTCTCCCAGCAATCTTGATTCCAGCTTTTGCTTCATCCAGTCCAGCATTTCTCATGATCTACACTGCATATAAGTTAAATAACCAGGATGACAATACACAGCCTTGACATACTCCTTTCCTGATTTGGAACCAGTCTGTTGTTCCATGTCCAGTTTTAACTGCTGCTTCTTGACCTGAATACAGATTTCTCAGGAGGCAGTTTAGGTGATCTGGTATCCCCATCTCTTGAAGAATTTTCCACAGTTTGTTGTGATCTACACAGTCCAAGGCTTTGGCATAGTCAATAAACCAGAAGTAGATGTTTTTCTGGAACTCCCTTGCTGTTTCAATGATCCAACGGATGTTGGCAATTTGTTCTCTGGTTCCTCTACCTTTTCTAAATCCAGCTTGACCATCTGGAAGTTCATAGTTCATGTACTGTTGAAGCCTGGGTTGGAGAATTTTGAGCATTACTTTGCTAGCGTGTGATATGAGTGCAATCGTGTGGTAGTTTGAGCATACTTTGGCATTGCCTTTCTTTGGGATTGGAATGAAAACTGACCTTTTCCAGCTATGAAAAGAAGAGAAACGAAAGGCAAAGGAGGAAAGGAAAGATATACCCATTTGAATGCAGAGTTCCAAAGAATAGCAAGGTGAGGTAAGAAAGCCTTGCTCAGTGATCAATGCAAAGAAATAGAAGAAAACAATAGAATGGAAAGACTAGAGATCTCTTCAAGAAAATTAGAGATGCTACAAGAACTTTTCAGGCAATTATTAAACCAAAAAGATGGTTCTTCTTTATAGTTGAGTACTGGAATTCTATTACATAGGATGTATCACAACCTCCTGGGTAGATGGGGCACAATAAAGGACAGAGATTCTACATATATGTATTAATATAAATATTTGCTTTTCTCTTTCTGACTTAATTCACTTTGTATAATATGCTTTAGGTTTATCTACCTCATTAGAACTGACTCAGATGGGTTCTTTATAGTTGAGTAATATGCCATTACATAGATGTATCACAACTTCTTTATCCATTCATCTGTTGATAGACATCTAGCTTGTTTCTATGTACTACCTAATGTAAATAGTGTGGTGATGAATATTGTGGTACATGTGGCTTTTTCAGTTATATTTTCTCAGGGTATATTCTCAATATACCCAATAGTGGGGTTACTGCATCATATTGTAGTTTTGTTCCTAGTTTTTTAAGGAATCTCCACAATGTTCTTCATGGTGGCAGTATCAATTTGCATTCCCAACAACAGTGCAAGAGGCTTCCCTTTCTCCACACCCTCTCCAGCATTTATTGTTTGTAGATTTTTTGATGATGACATTCTGACTGGTGTGAGGTGATACCTCCTTTTACTTTTGATTTTCATTTCTCTAACAATGAGTGATGTTGAGCATCTTTTCATGTGGGTATTAGCCATCTGCATATCTTCTTTGGAAAAAGTCTGTTTAGGTCTTCTGCCCACTTTTTGATTAGAATTTTTTTTTTCTTGTATTGAGCTGCATGGGCTTCTTGTATATTTTGGAGATTAATCCTTTGTCAGTTGATTCATTTGGTATTATTTTCTCCCATTCTGAGGGTTGTCTTTTCAGCTTGTTCATAGTTTCCTTCACTGTGCAAAAGCTTTTAAGTTGAATTAGGTCCCATTTTTTTATTTTTTTGTTTTTATTTATCTTACTCTAGGAGGTGGGTCAGAAAGAATCTTGCTGTGATTTAAGTCAGAGTATTCTGCCTATGTTTTCCTCTCAGAGTTGTATAGTTTCTCGTCTTCCATTTAGGTCTTTAGTCCATTTTGAGTTTATCTTTGTGTATGGTGTTAGGAAGTGTTCTAATTTCATTCTTTTACACATAGCTGTCCAGTTTTCCCAGCACCACTTATTGAAGAGATTGTCTTTTCTCCATTGTATATTCTTGCCTCCTTTGCCAAATATAAATTGTCCAGAGGTGTGTGGGTTTATCTCTGGGCTTTCTATCTTGTTCTACTGGTCTATATTTCTGTTTTTGTGCCAGTACCATACTGCTCTCTTTAGCTGGCCAAGATACAAATTTAAATTAAGAAAATAAAAAAATACTGTCCATTGGTAAATAGAAGACAGAGCCAGAAAAAGAAGTATTATATGAAAATCCAGAAGTAAAACTATTTCTAGAAATTATGTATCTCAGAGTCCAGAAGACAGTTTTAATGCATTTGTCATTTTTAACCTTCTGCTAGGTGGCATAGCCTCTACTATAGGAGCCTGAAGATCCTCCTGAGGAAATCAAATGGAACTGAAATTTCGGCAGGATCCAATTAAAATTTAACAGAACATGAAGAAAAAGAATTTATTTAATTTAAGAGAAATAAATGATCTATGGCAGGGCTGCAAAAGAATTTAAATCCAATGTCAGAATATATTTCTACAGTAGAAGCAGTAAAAGGCAGACTTTATACTGTGGAAATCAAATTTCAAAGCTCAGTCCCTGTGCAGCCTGAGTAGACTCGTGCAGTACCCTCTGAGTAAAGGCGCATTGACACATGTCCATGGCCAGGCTTTAGAAAGAATGGGAAATTCTGACTGGGGGCAGAAACAATGTGAGGAAGCAAAGCCAGTACGTATGAACGGGCACCATGTTGGTTAGTGCTGAAGTGTGTGTGTGCGCTGGGGCTAGTGCGCCTGGCAGGGGTGCATCCTGATTTAGGGAAAAGCTGGGAACACAACAGGAACCATTGGAGGTTGACATGAACCCCCTGCAGGAGTCCCAGAGCCTAGAGGAGAACCTGGTGTGCACCCCTACATAAGGCTTTTCTTCCCAGAATGCTAGGTTAGGTGATTTGTTCCCATCTTTCTGCTGATGTCAATCAGAAGAGTTGAAACATATTATAAAACATTTTTTTGAAGGGACTTAAGAGCTAACCAGTAAATGAAGAAGTGTGATATCAAGCTGCTGAGGTTAATCCCCAGGGATGAGATGATATTTGTGACCATTTATTCCCTCAGCCCATCTGTTGATTTCAGCAAGTAGCTTGGAAAAAGTAACAGTGAGTCTGAGAAGAGTAGTGGGTTTTTCTTTTAGAAAAGAGACTAGGAATTTTAAACATGGATGGGGCTGTTATATGCATGAGAGTTCAGAGACTAGACAGTGTAGTCAATTTGGAATAAATTAAGTCTGATGTACATTATGCGTTGAGTTTGGATTTTCAAGTGATCCAAGCTGTCTATCAGGTCCTACTCAGTTAATTTTTTGGTGAATAAATGAAAAAACAAATGAATTAAAAAATAAAAAGAAATAGATATACCTAAACCAGAAGAATGTCTTTTGAAAACCTGATACATATAAAAGAGCTCACTTGGCAGTATTTTTCAGCTCTTTATAAATTAATGGGCATTATGTTGAAATAGTTTTGGTATGCCTATTAAGTTTAGTATTATAAAACAGAGGACCTATGAAAAAAACTAATGACTTTTTATCTTTGGTTTACATTCTAAAATCTATTAATTTAATCCCTTAATGTTTTATCTATTGAAAAATACACAAATGTGTTCAATATAACACAAATACATATTTTCCTAGGAAAATTGAAATGTGACATGGTGTGAAGCACGTCTCTTTTTTTTTTTTTCCTCCTCTACACACACACACACACACAAACACAAAATCAAGATTATAGACCTACTGAGCAGATGGCCTTTGGCTTGGAGAAAATTGGATCCTGGGATAACTTTCTGAATTTATCTTCGATTCAAATAGTCTTTAGTATGCACAAGTCATTAAAGCTCTAGTCTGGGCCTGAAGAGGTTTTCCTTCAATATTTTATAGGTGGGATTTTGATCTATGATTTATCAGTCAACTGACAGCACAAAGGGCAGAGAGGATTTTTTTTTTCCATTAAGAATCAATTCTTCTGGTAGATAGATTTTTATTTCCATTCTCACTCTGGCCATCGAAAAAAAAATCTGCTTTGGGAGATGTCTGTCAATTTGAGTGACCAGGCACATAAGTGGTATAAAATGCAGGAATTTTTAAGCTGTGAGAAGGACTGCAGTGTTGCAAAACACATCAAAAGTGAATAAGTAAAACCTACCAAGCATCTTTTATGATTTGTAGGTGTTTTTGAATGCAGGAAACATTAAAGAGGAATGCATTTTATTTATGTAAAGGTCACCATTAGGTTTTATTTCTACATGCATCTTCTCCGCTCATGTATAGAATAAAAAACTTTGTGGACAATGCGATTATGTATTTCTGAGGGATCTGCAGTTCGTCTTTACAGTATTTTGTTTAGTGTCATTTATTTTCTTATAGCTTGTGATTTATTGCCTGTCATGCCAGTCAGTGTATTTTTCATTCCTCAGAAATGTGTGACTGAATTGCGAGTAAATTTTTCAGTCAGTTACACTGGCTTGAAAAGTAAATATTAAGGAAAAAAAACTATCAAGTTTTATAAGGAGATATATCTTGCTATTATTATTTCTGCATGCAAGGCTGACTGCAGCAAGCCAGCAGGCACAGAGAGCGGCTGGCAGCTGCTAGGCTTCTGGTGAATATCGAGTAATTTGGAAACGGTTTTCTTAGAGGAATGCTCTCTTCTCTCAAGAAATCATGAGTTTCAGGAGCTCTGAAGTCTTTCAAACTGCTTCCCTGAAAAGTTGCTAGGTGGTCATGAAGGTTCTATTACGGTAATGAATTGGAATTAAAACAGAGCTGTGCCACTTGTGTGAGGAGCTACTGTAAAGAGTAGACTTTTATCAGGTTCTTCCTGTCAGTTAAATACAGCATGTCAGGGTCTTCATGCCTGAGATGCATGAATATGCTGCTACTAACATACCACAGATGTAGTACTTATTTCTATTTATCAGAATTATGTATCATCTCTCTATGGAGATGCCTCTGTACAGCTCATGTAAAGCAAATATTTTTGAAAATATGATTCACTGTGGTTCAGGTCTTTAGCCGCCTCCCCCTGCACATCATGATCTTCTTAAAATGGGTTTTTGTTTATGTCCTCTACTATACTCTTCATATGATTGTTTCTTTTGGAACCTAAGATGCCTGGAAGAATACATTTCATCATCCATCAAATTATTACATCATTAATTCACATGTAACCCTGTATTGGCTGAATATCTTTAACCAAAACTCCAATCTAGCTTTCAGACTGCTTTCTCCAGAAGCTGAACATTTTGTATCATCACCCTATTTTCCTCCCTGGGGTGAAACAGTAGAACAACATATTGTTCCCTCCTCCTTTAAACTACCACTTTGTGGCAAGTACCCATGTGGAGGTTTACATGTGCTGCACGAGATGGTGCATGTTTATATCAATATTAGAGTGAGAAATATTCATATTTAATGAGCATGAATGGATGGCTATCTGTTTCCCCCAGGAAATACCAGTTGTCTCCAAGCTGAAGAAACAAAGCTGAAACAAACCCTAAGATAGAGGCAGAGCAAAAGCATTAGGCAAAGAAGATACCACTTACAAATTTTAGGATATATTTTGGTTTCTTGATGAATACTCTTCTCAAATAACCTTGGGAGTTTGGCTCAGCTGGGGCTATCTATTTTGAGTAAAAAAAAAAAAAAGTGATGGATAGAAAAACAGCTAGGAAAATAGGAGAATAAACTGTGCATAAAATCTAAGATGAAATGATGACATTCAGCCTGTTGGATGTCACAAAAAGTGTCTTTGACTAGGGCTTTACTTTAGATATTTTTCATTTCTTACTGGTAAACAATTTTCAGTGTGAAATATGTCTATTATGAATTAACAAAGCCTCCTTGTGCTAAGAAAAAACACCCAACACAACTGGGTTATGCAGTGGCTGTCGTGTAAAAGAGGAGGGTCACTGCGGATTGTTGTTCAGTCGCTAAATTGTGTCCATTGTGGATTAAGGAGATTATATTTCTGAGATAGCAACTATAAGAAATTTACACTCCTTCAAAAAATGACACGTCATTCATTTTTCAGTCATCTAATCATGTAAACATTCCCCACTGTCTTCAAAACAAAATCTACATATTGTAACGTGAACCTATCTATGCTTACATCCCAACCTCCTGCCATTCCTGTTCTTCCAATGCAATTTAGATTTAAAGTATTTAATTTGCATACAACCACTTGGAAACCACAGTATGCGCACATCTTTGGGGTCTCCTTACATTTTCACCCACTGCCCTTTTGACATGCACTGCATTTATTCTTGTTCCATTTCTTTGTTGTTGTTCAACTTTTTGTGACCCCATGGACTGCAGTATGCCAGGCTTCCTTGTCCTTCACTATCTCTTGGAGCTTGTTCACTAACTCCCGGAGCTCGCTCAAATGTAGGTCCATTGAGTTAGTGATATCATCCAACCATCTCATCCTCTGTTGTCCCCTTCTCCTCCTGCCTTCAGTCTTTCCCAGCATCAGGGTCTTTTCTAATGAGTCAAATCTTCCCATCAGGTGGCCAAAGTTTTGGAGCTTCAACTTCAGCATTTCTTTTTAAGATCCTAGTAAGTTATTGTTTAGCTGAAACTGCCCCCAAAAGCTTGTTTCTTAGAGTCTGACACTGATGTTATTCTAAGTCCATCCTTAGGACTTTAAGATTCCTGCAGACAAAGGAAGCTTTTATTCACCCATATTTCTTTAGCAACCACCCCATTGTCTATGGCGTGTGTGTGTGTGTGCTCAGTTGCTTCAGTCATGTCCGACTCTTTGAGACCCCCATGGACTGTAGCCTGCCAGGCTCCTCCATCTATGGGATTTTCCTGGAAAGAATACTGAAGTGGGTTGCCATACCTTCCTCCAGGGGATCTTCCTGACCCAGGAATCAAGTCCATGTCTCCTGTGTCTCCTGCATGCAGGCAGATTCTTTACTGCTTGAGCCATCAGGAAAGTCCCTGCTTAGGGCATACTGGAAGCTAATCCTTTGATGAAAGGAGAAAGAAAAGGAGAGAGGGAGGTTAAAAAAGAAGAGGATGGATAGGAAGGAAGGAATGAAAGTAATGACAGACTGAGTAAGGAAAAATAGCCTTCCTTCCAAGAAGGAGCTTGACTTTAGTATGAGAAAAGAAGACCAGTACTAAGGGAAAAGCTCTGGTCTTGAAGTCTTGATATAGTAAGTGTCTTCATTTGCAACTCTTGTTGGTCATGGGAACTTAGGCAAGTACTGTTACCTTAATGAGACTTAGCTTCTCATTCTGGAAAGCCGAAATAACAACATAAACTCATCCTCCTACCCCCGGGTGCAACAGGCATCACATTTAATGATATTTGCATATGTGCTTCATATTTTCAAAGGACAGAACAGCTACAGGGTCTTATTATTTCAAAACATACCAAAGATTAAAAATAAGATCAGATAAAGATAAAATTTAACTTATATGTAGTGTATCTGTAAAAGTTTTACAGAGCAATGAGTGATTTTCTAATTAAAAGCGGGCTCAAATGGAAGTCAAATATTCTGCAATTAAATATGCTTTTTTGTGTTCATACACAAGTGCTCTGAGCAATTACAAAACATTTTTCAGGAAGAGTGCTTTAGTACCTAGTTGCTTTTGCTTATACCTACCATATCCCTTTATTTCTGCTCTATTCAGCATTATTAGTTTATTGTCTGGGCTTCCAAACAATTATTTCAGAAATGTATTCATTAATTATATGATGAAAGGCTTGGCCAGTAGTTTTACCCATAGAGTATTAGCAAGCTTATTTTTCATGTGCACATGAAAATATCACAAATTTAGGCTAACTTGAGGCT
The DNA here is from genome assembly GCA_024291935.2 of Okapia johnstoni. NCBI lineage: Eukaryota > Metazoa > Chordata > Mammalia > Artiodactyla > Giraffidae > Okapia > Okapia johnstoni. Next base: position 6,748,886 of record CM044327.1, read on the forward strand.
TTATTTGTCTGGAATATTTTCTTTGTTCAAACTCAGCATCTCAAAGACTTCCTTTTTTTTGTTGTTAATTTTGTGACTACCTGGAAGCCTATAAATTCAAAATAAAAAGCTCATTTGTGAATTCCCTTAATACTTCAAGGAAAATTTTTTTATACTTTATTTACTCAACAATGTTCTTAAAAGTGAACAATGTATTTTATTATGCTGTCTTGTCATCTTTGCTGCAGTAACACACAACCAAAATATCTCCAAATGACCAAAATATCTCCAAGGGTTTATTTCTCACTCTCATCGCATATGAGTTTTGAGTCAGTGATAGTTCCCCATTTCTCTTAGATTTCATGATCTAGACTGGAGAAGCCACTTGCCAGATGTGGTGTGGTCTTCCTTTGAGAGTGGAAACAAAGCCAAGAGATTTGGCAAAGCCACAAAATAATTTAAGCCCTGAAGCCAATACATCATGACTGTTAAAGATTAAATTGCCTTGAGGAACTGGGCTATTGTCCCTTGTGCTCTGGGAGTTGGTGATGGACAGGGAGGCCTGGTGTGTTGCAGTCTATGGGGTCACAAAGAGTCGGACATGACTGAATGACTGAATTGAACTGATAGAGAATCTAGACAGATGGTACTGACGAACCTATCTGCAGGGCAGCAAAGAAGATGCAGACACAAATAACAGACTTGTGGACACAGGTGAGGAAGGAGAGGGTGGGACAAATTGAGAGGGTAGCTTTGAAATCTATATATTACCATATGCAAAACAGATGTGCTGGTCTTAGTTAGTCATGTCTGACTCTTTGCGGCCCCATGGACTGTAGCCCACCAGGCTCCTCTGTTCATGGGGATTCTCCAGGCAAGAACACTGGTGTGGGTTGCCATACACTCCTCCAGGGGATCTTCCCAACCCAGGGATCGAACCCAGGTTCCTGGTTTACAGGAGGGTTCAATACTGTCTGAGCCATCAGGGAAGCCTAAGAACACTGGAGTGGGTAGACTGTCCATTTTCCAGGACATCTTCCCAACCCAGGAATCAAACTGGGATCTCTTGCATTGCAGGAGGATATTTTACCAGCTGAGCTACCAGGGAAGCCCATGCATAATAGGTAGCCAGTGGCAATTTGCTGTATGGTACTCAGAGCCCAACTTAGGTGCTCTGTGACAATTTTGAGGGGTGGCATGGGGTGAGGGGTAGAAGAGAGTTTCAAGAGGGAGGGGACATATGTATACCTATGGCTGTTTCATGTTGATGTATGGCAGAAAACAACACAAAATTGTAAAGCAATTATCCTCCAATTAAAAATAAATAAAACTGACATGCATTGAAATTGTCTTTTGGACTCTGAGAGAGATAGTTTCTAGAAACAGATTTTGTTTCTGAGTATTCATATAATAGTTCTCTATCTGGTTCTCTCTTGTATTTAACAATGAATACTATTGTTTTATTTTTTTTTCTTTAAATTTTTACCTTGGCCAGCTAAGATTTCTCTCAAAGATTTATTATCTGTTAGTCTTGTCTATGAGCTTCCTTGGTGGCTGAGATGGTAAAGAATCCATCTACAATGCAGGAGACCCAGGTTTGATCTCTGGGTTGAGAAGATCCCCTGGAGAAGGAAATGGCAACCCACTCCAGTATTCTTGCCTGGAGAAATCCACAGGCAGAGGAGCCTTGTCTCTAGTATATATTCGGGGGAATGGCTGAATTCCTTTATCAGTTTGGAACATTCTTAATTGTTTGATGTGCACAGGTTTTATAAACTTCCACCTACTTAGAGAACTACCTCTGCTACTGTAACTCCAAACTAGGTATGTAGTCTTTCCTTCATGGTCTAGTTTTCACATATTTTAAATACGTAAATAGTTAAATAGTAATTCCAGTATGAACTGTAACTATGGTAGCAGCCTCCACTCCAATCTTCCCTCTTTTACTTGTAATCAATTCTGTAATTCCAGGATGCTATAAAGTTCCCACAGTTCTTGCTATTTCCGTCTCTGCCTCCACAATGCTCATTTCCCATCCAGCAGATTTTCAGCTTATGCAGCATCCAATGTCTGAGGGAATGCAGAAGAGAGGAGAGTTTGGGGCACTGCTCTCCATATAACACAGAACAGCATGGGAGGGCTGTGGTTTCTGACTGATACCAACCATGGATCTCTGCATGGGGGATTGGAAACTACAAGATTATATACAAAGAGTCTTGGCCTCTTTTTGCAGCAGGAGGCAGATAGTTACCCCGTCCAGGGTAAAGCAAATTGAGATTCATTTTCTACTGAAGAAACTCCAAGACAAGAATAGAAGAACAATTAATGGAAGAGGCTGGGCCTTGCTCAGACCACATATTTCTCCTTCCCAGAGTCAGAAGGTCTCCCTGACCACACATGTGCAGAAAGGCTCCTTGGAGGTCAAAGGGGAGTGATGCCAACTAATGCCTGGTTACCCATACACCATTGTGATAGAATCCATCTTGGCTAAGAGATGCGTGCACACACATGGAAGGATCCTGAGATATACCACATGTGAACCGTGAACCAGGCAAAACATCATGATTCGTCAAAGGAAAACCAGAAGAAATGTTCCATAAAAGTAATTCAGACTGCCAGATGGGTGCAGCTCAGTGACTCTCTCTCTCCCTGAGTCCACCTATGTGTCTATCTGCATGTATTATACTCATTTTCTCCTAATGAATACTTTACTTGCTTCACTACTTTCTGCCTTTGTGGACATTTTTTTTTTTTTCCTGCAAAGCCAAAGGGACAAGATCCTTGTCACTGACCACTGGTCTAGTCCCTAGCCTCTGGTGCTCTCACCACCATGACCCAGCCCAGTTTCTGCTGGGAGCCCGTCACCTGAGGTCATACCCAGGAAGTCTCTCTTGTAAGAAATAAAGCCTAGATAAGCCATTGACTGGAATCAAGATCCTAACACAAACTGAAATCAAGATTGCCAGGAGAAATATCAATAACCTCAGATATGTAGATGACACCATGGAAGATGAACTCTTATTAAAAAAAGCTAAGGAGAACTAAAGAGCCTCTTGATGAAAGTGAAAGAGGAGAGTGAAAAAGCTGGCTTAAAACTCAACATTCAAAAAAACTAAGATTATGGCATCTGGTCCCATTACTTCACGGCAAATAGATGGGGAAACAATAGAAAGAGCATGAGATTTTATTCTCTTGGGCTCCAAAATCACTGCACATGGTGACTGCAGACATGAAATTAAAAGATGCTTACTCCTTGGAAGAAAAGCTATGGCCAGCTAGACAGCATATTAAAAAGCAGAGACATTACTTGGCCTACAAAGATCCCTATAGTCAAAGCTATGTTTTTTCCAGTAGTCATGTATGGATGTGAGAGCTGGACTAACTGTGGTGTTGGAGAAGGCTCTTGAGAGTCCCTTGGACTGCAAGGAGATCAAACAGTCAATCCTAAAGGAAATCAGTCCTGGATATTCATTGGAAGGACTGATGCTGAAGCTGAAGCTCCAATAATTTGACTACCCAATGTGAAGAACTGACTCATTGCAAAAGACCCAGATGCTGGGAAAGATTGAAGGCAGGAGGAGGAGGGGAAAACAGAGGATGAGATGGTTGGATGGCATCACCGACTCGATGGACATGAGTTTGAACAAGCTCCAGAGTTGGTGATGGACAGGGAAGCTAGGCGTGCTGCAGTTGCAAAGAGTGGGTCACAAAGAGTGGTGCATGACTGAGCGACTGAACTGAACCGAACCAAAGCAACTGAAGAAATAGTGTGCATATTCTGAAGGAGGGCAGAATTTGCCACCTCAAAATCAATCCTGTAATCACAAGGGTGATTGCTGGCTGATTACTTTTAAGAAGCAGCAGACACAGGAAAAAGTCTGAAACTTAAGTAGAAGTTACCCTTTAGAAAGAGACATTTGCATTTGTATGGGAACTCTCCATTTGAAAAGGTCCCTCCCTCTTTGTTACCAGGAAGGGAAGGATGACCTGATCTCTAGAAACTCTTATCAGTGGATAAGACAATGACCTGAATCTGCACAACAACCCTACCTTTGTTGACTGTGATCATCCAGGCAGGCTCCACAGCAGACTCACCCATCCCCCAACACCTTCTTTTGTTTAACTGGACACAGCATTGAAGGTGGTGTCTTGGGCCATTTTGAGGAACTATTATTCTGGTCTCTCCCATGTACACAGGAGGTGTACATGTTATTAAACTTCCGCTGTTTCTTTTTCTCCTCTTAATCTTTTATTACAAGGAGGGCAGAGCTGTCTCAGCCCAGACCTAGAAGAGTAGAGGGAAAATTCTCTTTCATCACCTACAGTGTAAATTAATTTCATCTGTATGATAGCATGCAGCACATTCTAAAAAATCTGACATTATGTAGTTTTCCAGTTAAACTTTTTAATAGTTTATTAGCTTTTTGTCATGGCCTGTGAGTAGCTTGGAAGAGAATTTCCAGACATGAGGCAGTAGGAGAGGACAATAAAGTTTATTAGAGTGGGAAATGCTGCTTCCAGCTCAAGGGAGAGCCGGCCCCTTCCAACTTTTATTGCCTCAAAACAGAGAAAATTCCTACTGGAAGAGTTGCATTAGGTGATTGGTTAGAATGCTATAGGGTGCATAATAGGGTGGATCTTTTACCTAATTTGGGGTCAGGGTACTGTTGTTGTTCAGTTACTAAGTCATGTTCTTTGTGACCTTATAGACTGTACCCCACCAGGCTCCTCTGTCCATGGGATCTCCACGCAAGAATGCTGTAGTGGGTTATCATTTCCTTCTCCAGGGGGTCTTCCTGACCCAGGGATTGAACCCGGGTCTTTTATGTCTCCTGCATTGGCAGGTGTGTTCTTTACCACTAGCAACACATGGAAAGCCACAAACAGTCAATAAGTGAAAGTCGCTCAGTTGTATCAGGCTCTTTGCTACCCCAAGGACTGTGTGTAGCCTGCCAGGTTCCTCTGTATATGGAATCCTGTGGGCAAAAATACTGGAGTGGGTAGCCATTCCCTTCTCCAGGGGATCTTCCCAACCCAGGGACCGAACCCAGGTCTCCTGCACTGCAGGCAGATTATTTACCGTCTGAGCCACCAGGAAAGCCCAAGAACACTGGAGTGGTAGCCTATTCCCTCTCCTGGTGGTCTTCCCTACCCAGAGACTGAACTGGCATCTTCTTCATTGCAGGCAGATTCTTTACCAGCTGAGATACCAGGGAAGCCCTTAATAAACTGGCAGATTACAATTCGGTCATTTGTGAGGGTTAGTCTGAATCCTAGGCACCACTTCCAAGGGATCTCCAGCTGACCATGCAGATTACCCATGTGGAGTGTGGAGGGAATCCAAGGACCTGGCCCCAATCTCTTCCCTGAGCTGTTGGCTTCATCAACATCAACTTGTCAGTCATATGAACAATTTCTCTTAAAAGTAGACTTTCCAATTTATAGTTGAGCCAATCTAGTGTCAGTTGGGGAAGGAGTAGTTGTCCCCACCATGCTTTGTCCAATTTGTAGATTTTGTACAAAACAAATTGATGGTTGTAGCATTAGGTAACAAATTTGGAGGTAATCTGTAATAAAATAACAGCTATCTGGTTGAGCAAGAAAGTTCATTCAACTAGGGAATTCATTGTTCAACAAAGTTCTTGGTGAATATCAAAAAACATGTCTTTATGTTTACTTAAAACCAAATGAACATTTTGGCCAACCCAATATTTGACCTGAAGGCTCTGAGATTCATCTATTTCCAATGTGCTCAATAATAGACAATCTTCTTCTTCGATATAAAACTTGCATTTATATCTTTTCTTATCTGGAACAGTTTTAAGTTATGGGAAAAAATGATGAAATTTAAGTGGCTCCATTGACTACTTTGTCCACCAACTCGATGGACATGAGTATGAGCAAGCTCCAGGAGTTGGTGATGGACAGGGAAGCCTGGCGTGCTGCAGCCCATGGGGTCCCAAAGAGTCGGACATGACTGAGTGACTGAACCGAACTGAATTAAAAGCTTTGTATATACTTTCAGGTACAAAGCAGAAGAAAGCTAAAAATGGGGCTCAGTTTTCAGATGACCTCTACATATCACTTATATCTCACTTGAGAATCCATACTCTCAGGATTCACATCACAGGAGCTGAAGATGGGTCCATCTCCAGAGCCATATAAAACCAATGCAAATGATTCTTCACTGGAGCCTCTTGATAGCTTATGGTGAATAATTTCAGATTCATGCTCTCTGAAGAAGATTTAGTTTTTGGACCAGGGTCCAGGCTTGTTCTCTCAAGAGCTTTTGCATAGCAGAGCTTTATTAAAGTATAAAAAGAGACAGAGAAAGCTTCCAACATAGACATCAGATAGAGAGTGCCCCCCTTGCTAGTCTTACCCAGGCCTTACATACTTTTACCAGACCCATTCCCACACATACATCTTAAATTAACAAGATTAGAACTAACAATAGAAAGGTCTTACCAGACCCACTCCTGCAACATACGTCTCAAGAAAATAAGATTAGTCAGGAGGTTCTTGTTAAGAAGGAGAAACATGTCCTCAAGAAAGATACATTGTTGTTATGTAATCCATTCGCCCTTTTGTCCTCTGTGAGAGCCCTGGACCTCTTCCTCCTTGAGGGCCCTGGACTCCTTATCAACCTACCTAAGAATCCGTTCTCTCACACTTTTGTTGATGAGGCATTCTCTGAAATATATTGTCAGCATTTTCCTTTCTGCGGGGCTCGTTCTCATTAGCACATAAACCTGCTCCAGTCAATCACAGTCAGCAGAAAAGCCTTTCATCAACTTTCTTTCCTGTGACTTCAAGCTTTCTTTCTAACCATACTCTTTGCAACCCCATGGAGTATAGCCCAGCAGGCTCCTCCATCCATGGAATTTTCCAGGCAAGAGTATTGGAGTGGGTTGCCATTTCCACCTCTAGGGGATCTTCCTGACCCAGGTCAGGGTCTCTCGCATTGCAGGCAGACGCTTTACCATCTGAGCCACCAGGGAAGCCGAGTGCATCCTCCTTTCTGTCATAATAAACATTGCCTTCACTCTTTTTCCCATTCTAATCTGACTGCCACTTCCAACTCAAGTCCTATAACTGATTCAACTTGGGTTACAGGGTAAACAGAAATACTTCTTTCTGAACTAAATGGATATTTTGGTTCCTTGTTGACCTGACATATCCACAGTATGTGTTCTTCTTGTCAAGTTCCTCCCTGCCTCTCCTTAAAGACCAAGCATATCTGAATTAGCCTGCTTGGGCCATCATCATAAGACATCACAGGTTTTGGTGGCTTAAGCAATAGACATTATTTTTTTTTTTTGTCTCTCTCAGTTCTGGAAGTGGGAAGGTGGAGATAGAGGTGCCAGGAGCTTGGTTTCTGATGGGGTCTCTCTGGCTAACACATGCCTGCTTTCCAGCTGAATCCTAGCACAGCCTTTCCCTGGGGCCTGTGTAGATAGCACTCTGGTGCCTTGTCTTCCTTTTTCCCAATAATAAATGTATTTATTTAAATGAATTTTTATTGGAATATAGTTGCTTTACAATGTTGAGTTAGTTTCTACTGTACAGCAAAGTGAATCAGTTATACATATATGCATACCTCCCCCCTCTTTTTTTTTTTAATTTCCTTCCCATTTAGGCCACCATAGGTCATTGGGTCCCTGGAGCAAGGCAGGGCAACTCACTCCAGTATTCTTGCCTGGAGAATTCCATGGACAGAGGAGCCTGGTGCGCTACAGTCCACGCAGTCACAAAGAGTCAGACACGACTGAAGCGACTTAGCAGGCCCACAGGTCACTGAGTAGAATTCCCTGTGCTGTACAGGAGGTTCTCCTCAGTTATCTAGTTTATGCATAATATCAATAGTGTATATACGGGCTTTGCCTTCTTGTAAGGTTACCAGTCCCATATGATTAGAATTTTGCCCTTAGGACTTCATCTAACCTTAATGACCTTCATGAAGTCCCTGCTTCCAAACATATCATATAGCAGGTAGGGGCTTCAACACATGAATTCCATTCATAGCAATGTCTCTTAGCTCATCTGAGCTCAAATTTCATAGGCTCTTCTAACTATGCTGACACTTCAGTGTATTTATTGTTATTGTTCTTTATATCTTTTTTTCTCAGACTCCTTTATTTTCGCTCTCTGAATAGCCCTTCCTTCTTACAACTTAAATTACAACTTGTATTTCACACACCTTTGCATCTTTAGCCCAGCTATCTCCCCAGAGTGTCAGATTCACTCAGTTCTATATTAGACTCACTAACTCTATGCCCCACAATTATTTTACATCAAACAATCCAAATTATTGATAAGTCATATCTCGTGTACATGAAGCAAGTTATTAGCAAGTAATCCAAGCCAGGATTCTGGGTTTTGTCTTTTTATCCTCAACAAAGTCATACACTTAAAATTCAACAATTTCCTTTGTCTTTCTTTTATACTCATGCATATGTGTATGCTCAGTCACGTCTGAGTCTTTGCAACCCCATGGACTGTAGCCTGCCAGTCTCCTCTGCCCATGGGATTCCCCAGGCAAGAATACTGGAGTGGGTTGCCATGTCCTTCTCCATGGTATCTTCCTGACCCAGGGACTGAACCTTTTTCTCTTGTGTCTCCTGCACTGGCAGGTGGATTCTTGACCACTGCACTGTGGTCTCACTTTTCTAGTATGCTGCAAATGTCTCTGGATACTGAACTCTCTTCTCTTTGTGTTTTTTCAAATGTACTTACTCCACCAAGAATATTCTGGCTTCATCACCGAGGTAATCCCACTCCTCTTCATGTCTAACCTATGGCACAACCTTCTCTGGGAAGAAGGTCCTGAATCTCTAGACTGATCCTAGTCACATTAACCCATTTCATCACTTGTTCTTCCTTGTATAGTCTGTTGTAGCCACTCTTCAAAAAGAGGATACACTCCCACCCAAAATTTGGTTTAATAAGACTGATAATCACACACACATAAAGGACTATAAAAAAAGGCATCATTTATAAAATGAAACTTTCTGGAGCATGCAGCTTTTCTGACAAAGTCCTAAAATGGCTTGAAAAAGCAAGGAAAGGACTTGAACTGTGGTCAGGTTGGGATGGGGATGAAGGCTGTCACAGAGTAAGCTCTCAGCACTCTGAAGCTCTCACTGCCACTGAGTGAGCAGCCATCTGGGTTTCTCATCAGCTTGAGCAGATGTGAGGCAGAAAAGGGAGAGGAGTGATGCTGAAAAGCTGTCAGCAGTCAAACATCAGAAAACAAACTCGAACTCTTTAGTGTGTGGTGTTGGGAGTTCAGCTGAGCCAGGAAAGTGGGAGCTGGGCTGTCAGACACCAGAAGGGCCCGTTAAAGCAACATGCCAGCGATGGATGAGTTAAAGCTTTAGTCCCTGACTGCAGCAGGAGCAACAGGAGGCTAACAGGGAGCCAGTTCCCCTACGAGGGCTCACACCGGAGGGTCAGGCAGAAGCGCAGGTGTTGGCAGTCATTTCACTGCTGAGCGAGCCCCGAACCAAAGGTTCTGCAGCTGAACAACCCTGAGATGGAGGAGGGTAGGAGAAGGTAGGGCTGACAGCGGAGAAGCAGGGGGTATAGGGTCAGAGTGGGGGAAAGTTACAGACACTTGCTGTAAGGGTTTCTCCTCCTCCCCATAGACAGGAGTCTGCAGAGTCTAAAGATGAAGACCTCTGCCCCAGATCTCAGAGAAAGAGACCAGGCATGAAGGCATCAAGGCTAGGAATGTAGACACATGTGAGAGCGTCCCCTATTGGGAGGGTCTGGACCCTCCAGAGACTGCAGCACACGGGCTGTGCCAGGCGTCTGGTGTGGGAAGGGCCCTTGTCTCCATGAGGCCTGTCAGCTAAAGCTTCGGTCATAGCCAATGGTCAGGTTGGAAAAATTACACATAGAGACTGACCCTGAGCCAGACTCCTCACAGGGTCCTTGTCATATGGAATTATGGTCACATGCAAGGTCAAGGGAAACAGACACACCTGATCAGGTGAGTACTTTCGCTGGGCATATGTTAATGCATATTAGTTACCTTATTTTTGAAATATTCTGATATTAATTTTAGCTGAGTTTCCCTTTCCTTACATTATAGGTCAATATATTTTCCATTGGAAAATGTGGCCACTTTTTAAATAATCTATACTTATAAATATATTTTGAAAGCAGATGGAAAATTTTTTATACACTGGCAAAAAACACAGTTTGAGCACAGCCATCATTAATGTGGAATAGCCAACGAGAGCTTTCCTTTAAGAAAGGAGAACAGAAGAGCTTTTAGAAGGTAAGCGTTCAAGTTACGTAGACTTCAGAAAATCCTATAAGCCTCAATTTTATCATCTGCAAATACATTTTCTAAGATTATTATGAAGATGGAATAAGGCAAAACATAACGACTGACATACTCTTTGGCATATATATGGCCCAGTTAATGACTAACAGATGAGTCAGTTAGAATGTGTACTATGCCTTATGGTTCTGAAGTGATTTAACACTATGTCTACAGATACAGACTTGAGAAGTGAGTGATGGGTAAGGAGGGAAGGTGAGACTCCTTGAGACTCAAACTTTCTGTTAAAAAAAAAATGGAGAAGTCCCTTTTTCTCTTCAGTGCTTTTGGGGCTTCTTTGCATGCCTTCAAATTGTATAAGAAGCTCAAAATTATTGCAAGAAGCCTGATGAATTTTGGGGAGTTGTAAGAATAAATCTTTCTATACATTGCTCTTTCAAGAAGAGGCTCAGATTTACAATATACTGAGTTTTTCATAAAACATAGTTCTCCCAAATCATTAATATTCTTGGCATTATTTCTGCCCCATCACCTAATCTGTCCTGCTCGCATTGTTTCCCCATGAGTCATGGACATGAGTTTTGAAGACCTATTAACCAGGTCATAAGGGCAATATGTATGATCTTCTTCAATTTTTATACTTATGCTACTATGGGCTTATTATAATAGTGAGCATGGTACTTCAATTCAATTAAATTCATGTCAGATGTTTGATCAATTATTACTTATTATTAGGAACTAGCGATTTAAAGATTAATAAGATGTATCCTCCGTCCTTGAAAACCTGACAATTATCTCAGAGTATAGGTACATATTTAACTTACATAATCAATGGAATAAGGACTAGAACAAATACAACAGCAGTATGTCTTAAAAACAAAGAAAAGGGTGCTATTCAGTGTCTTCAAGTATTAGGGAATACTCTACCGAATGAGGTCACAACTGACTTCTCTCTTTAAGAAGAGATAAGTCTGCCCAGGAACAGAAAATGAGAGAATGCCATGTAGAGCGGAATCAAGACTATGAGAAAAGACTCAGCGAGTTCTCAGACCACAGATGAAGCTGAAATAAGGCCACTTGTACACCTGTCCTCAACAAAACGTCCTTCCAAGTTTCAAAATTACCTTCAAGAAAAGCCAACAAGTAGCTAACTTTTGTCTACTTGACAAAAGTAGATAGGAATTACATTGAATGAAAACTGGCTTTAATCATAAATACCACAGTACCTACTAGTCATAATTATGATGATGAAGTTGCTTACCATGTGCTGAGATTATACAATCTGTTGGTGGTGCATTTGCCTGGGAACAGTTATTCCTGAATCCAAGAGCATGCTGGAGTTCCTCCTTAGCTGTTCACAAGAACAAATAATGAAAATTTATTTATTCATAAAAACTCTTAGTTTGTTTCCTGTCTGGAAAAAAAAAAAGCTGCAGAGGAAATTTTAATAAAATTTTAAAAACTTTTCTGATAACATATTTGCACCCTGTCAGGCACTGAGTATAAATGTATGCCTTGAAAAAAATCTCCTACAATAAGGTTTACATATATTTTTGTGTTACATTAATATACATGCTGTTCGGAGAAGCCATCCATGAGATCACAAAGAATTGTATATTTTCTATATAAAAGTGCTGCACGGCTGTTCTCTGAAGAAATGAACTCTCACGCATCTAAAATATAGCATGTGTCATGACAGGGAAGTGAGAAATTTCAGTGAAATGCTTAACTGTGTTTAAGTCTTCCTTTTTTTCCTTACATATTTCATCGCAACTACTCCTGAACGTGCTATTTTAATTTGAGTTGATTCTGTCACAAACAGACTCATATTGTCTGCATCTTATGGCAGCTGGCACCCAGGTTCTCTTGGACCGGCTAGTCAGAACTTCATAAATGCGCTGTGGTTGCATCACGGGTCGGAACAGCCGCGCTGGGCAGTGATGGGAGACTGGATGTCACACCAACCTGAAGCCACGCTGAAGCTGGCAACTGATTTAGCACCGTGAGCTGTTCCAACCGAGATGGATTGTTTGTGTTCCTTAACTTCAAGAGACAGTTATTTTGAAAGACGCAGTTCTTTTGTGCGGCTGAAAAGAAGACTTTGTCTTCATTATACTCGACATTTCAAAGCTCATACCAAGAGCCTTCTCTGGGGACAGAAACAAACCACTTGTCTCCTCTAGAATAGGAGAGTGAAATGAAGAAACAACCCTTGTTCTTCTCATTCCATAGTGCAATCTCTCTGATGTTTGTTTGTTTTTGGTCTCATACATTTTTTTCTTTTGAAGAGCACTGGATGAACCCATAGCTTAATATTCTCTAGGACAATCAAAGTATCGATGGGAGGGCTATTTTGGAAAATTAAGAATAAAATTGCTAGTGTACAAAGCAACATATTGTGTGCCCTTGGTTGTTCTATGTGTTCATTCAGAGCAGTTAATTTTCTCTGAAGCAGTAAAATAAAATGGGTACTAATATACCAAGAATCTGACATTTTTAAACTTGTGTTTCTTTAAATTACTGCAAATTTAATACTACTGTTCTCTTCAATTTTAATTTGAGTTCACTGCATTTGTCATTTCCTCTGAAAATATATGAGTTCTGTGGTTTCTATTCATCCTGAAATGTTTCATCATCCATGTTTTATCTCTTACATGATCTATATAAACATTTATTATATAAAAGTATTCAAATTACTTTTTCCATGAAGGTGAATAGGGAATAATGTAATTTAATTTATAATTAAAATTAATTTTATAAAAAGATGATGCATTTTCTGAGAGAATAAAATTAACTTAGTCTTATTTGTACTTCTAGAAAATAGGAGGTTGAAGTAATCAATGGCATGAAATAGCAAAAAATGAATAATATCTGTAATTTTTCCAAATTATATGGCATAAATACAGCATCCATTAAATACAAGACTAAATTTTAGGATGTAAGCGTGGAATTATATAAAATTCTTTGAAATATATGGATGCAAGCAGACTGGCCCTTTAGGTATAATTGTAAAACATCTGGGATATTAAAAAAATTCCATATTCTACCAATAACAATATACAGACATCAACTACTTTTGTATGAGTCTAGAATATATACAAGAGGTTTCAAGGAGGGAAGTTCAAGTGGATACTTAAAATGAGAAAGAGGTGTCTAAGCATATCATTCACAAGAGTTGAGATAACTGCTTCCAACAGTATTGAAAAAACTGAAGAGCACATCGTGATGTTGTTATTTTGTATATTACTTCATTTTAAAATTTATTTTATATGTCCTCTCTCTAGTTGCATATATTTCAAATGTTTCTCAATGGTATCACATATCCTTTTGTAGAAATTATGCCTGTTTCTATTTTTCTGGGTTTAATTCACAAATTATGTTAGCATAATATATATTCTTATAATATTATATATTAGCATATGTTAGCATATTTATTAATAAGCCACCTAAAGGCAAGGACATTATTTCAAGTGGAAATTCACAAACATGGTGAGATAACAAAATCTAACTGGTTAATTTGGTTATTTAATTACTAATATTAATTTAATCAATCATGGCATATTGTGATGTCTTTGTACTTGACAGTTTGCTTGTGCTAGACAGGCAAAAAGACAACAGTTCTTGTCCTTGATGAGCAATCACATGTATTATGATGATATCTACATTTTTATATAATAGGCTTCCTAATAGTTTTAGAATAAACAACAAATATAATCTCCATTATATTGTTTTAAATATTTATATTTAAATAAAAATATACTTTTCTCTTTGAAATACACCCACTGGAATCTAAATACCAAAGCAATTTGATAACTCACATTTATCTATGAAGAAAAAAATACATAAATAAACTCATCTTTGACAGTCAAATTTTGACTGTGTCAGCTTTTCTGCTTAATTCATATACCCTAATTTTATTTTAAATTTTAAACTGGAAAGCCTTCTGTTAACCATCATGTAATAATTTTTATCCATAAAATCACATATGCATATTGAACTCTATTTTTAATTCTTTAGGCCATAAGCCTATACGTTTTAAAAGATTTCTTTAAGATTGAGTTAAGACTTCAATTACTTTAGTACAGACCTGATCTAAACAATAGAAATGTACTTCAAATTTCTAAAAAGGCATGAAAGTTACACTGAAAATGTCTCTTAATAATATATCTGTCTACATGTAACTTTTTATTAAATGTTTCATGTATGTATGAATACCAATGGTAGAAATAGACTGAGTTTGACATCAATCTTTTTTTTTCATGAATTTACATATGATTGAAGGCAATAAATACATAATAACTTATCATGTAATTGTCTATTTTGAGCATGTTCATATATCATGAAGAATTTTCTGGACACATAGAAGTGCAATAAATTCATTAAGGCGCCTATATTTCCTCTAATCCTCTAATGTCTAATGTCTAATTCCTCTTAAGTCTAATTCCTCTAATGTGATGTTTTTGTCCACATTCTGCACATAAATCTATCTCCACCAACCTTTCTGTGTATTAATATAATGTTTAATTTTACTGTTTAAATTTCCTTAAAGGGTTTATTGACATTAGTATTTATGTTAAATTTTCCATTTCTAGAAGAAAGAATGTGCTTAGAGTAGATTTTGTAGCAGTCATATGCTTGACAGGGTTATCTTTGGGTAAATAGCAGCTGCTATTGAAAAGCATCCTAAATAATTATTAGCATAAGTACAAAATCACTGCAGATGATGACTACAGCCATGAAATTAAAAGACGCTTACTCCTTGGAAGAAAAGTTATGACCAACCTAGACAGCATATTAAAAAGCAGAGACATTACTTGGCCAACAAAGGTCCGTCTAGTCAAGCCTATGGTTTTTCCAGTAGTCAGGTATGGACATGAGAGTTGGACTGTGAAGACAGCTGAGCGCCAAAGAATTGATGCTTTTGAACTGTGATGCTGGAAAAGGCTCTTGAGAGTCCCTTGGACTGCAAGGAGATCCAGCCAGTCCATCCTAAAAGAGATCAGTCCTGGGTGTTCATTGGAGGGACTGATGTTGAAGCTGAAACTCCAATACTTTGGCCACCTGATGGAAGAACAGAGTCATGGGAAAAGACCTTGATGCTGGGAAAGATTGAGGGCAGGAGGAGAAGGGGACGACAGAGGATGAGGTGGTTGGATGGCATCACCGACTCAATGGACATGAGTTTGAGTAAGTAAGCTCCGGGAGTTGGTGATGGACAGGCAGGCATGGCGTGCTGCAGTCCATGGGGTCACAAAGAGTCTGACACAACTGAGAGACTGAACCAAAACTGAAACTGAATGAAAAAAACATTTGGTATATTCTTTGGAATGTTTTGATATATTCATAAAAGTGCACCTTTAGTATAAAATGTGCATTCCATATTAGCTACATATTTCTTGAAATGTAAATCAATTATTCCCAGACCTTTAAAAGAGAATGCCTGAAATGATTACATGCAATTGTCTTTAACATAATCATTTAGATCTTTGAACTCCACAGTAAGAAATTGCTGATATCACAGCAACTGCCACTGTCATTCAGTGAAGTGAACTGGGTTTCTGCAGCAAAACAGAAAGGAGAGATGAGATTTTGTGTCTCCTATTAAAATCACTGGTCTTTTTTCAGTCCTCAATATTAGAACCCTGCTAGTCAATATCTGAATATGAATAAATATCATTTGTTTATTTTCTTATTTTTTTAACTCTATTAAAACTCAACAGTATTACCACAGAAAATTGTATTAATCCATGCATGCATTACGGAAGTCATAAACCCATTTCAATACAATGAGATGGATGAATTCTATAAAAATGAGAAGAGAGATACAATAGGACAACAACTGAAAATATGAACATTGTTTTGTCTGCCAATTCCCACCGAGATGACTTAGGTTGAAGTTGAAGCCAGACTTATGTGAACGGCTGAATTTAAATATTTTACTTTTCAAAGTAAATAGAATTTTAGCCTCTGCCTATGTTACAAATCTTACAACAATAAGAAGGTGTCTGAAAGAGCAATCTGGAAAGGCAGTTTCTTTAGATTACCAACAAATTGTATTGCTGAACTTGAGGAATTCTGTGTTTTCACAGCTAATAGACGGACAGGACATTCATAAACAGAAGTTTTTGGTGACCATACGGCTCTTTAATTCTTTCTTTCTTTAGTGTTATTTTTGTAGTGTTATTTTATAGTTTTATAACAAACTATTTCAGATTCCATATGTGCATGAGTGTGTGTTCATGTGTGTATTTCCCCTGATTTTGTTTCCTGCTAGTATTTTGTGCATTTTAATGTCCTTATTCAAGTCCCAAATTGTAACTGTACAGTGAAAAGAAAAAAGTTAGGACCATGGAATCAGAGTTCTGTTCAAAGAGTTGGAAGAGTGTAGGTAATTTATTTAAGCACTCAGTGCCTGAATACTTAGAAAAGAATGGATTCAAGAAGAGTATGAACTGGTACAAAAGTGCCCAAAGCTAGTGTTTAGAAGATAGAATGGATTAAGTAAATATTAATTTACTTACCACCTTAGTAAATACATATTAATTACTATATTTAACAATTTATAATTGCTACAATTTTCATGGAAAAGCAAACAATGTCTCCCTAAGGTGGCAGTCCATGAAAGAGAATGTACATATCGGCAAACTTTATAAGTAATTTTTTTTGCTTTGTCTTGAAGAATTTTAGTACTGTTTGACATACTTTCTAGCACCCTACATGAGATCAGGAACACTGTAGCAAATATTTTCTTGTATCTCACAGTGTTTTATGTGGAATAGTTCAGTAAGTTGTTATTCACTATTATGCATATATATGTTCCAGGTAACCTCAAAATAAGAAGTAAATATAAGTTCTACTAAATTACATAAGAATATATTACATAACTTACGTTAATTGAAAACTTCAAATGCCTAATCTTCTTGCATGCATTGAATCTACAGAATGTTTGTGATTAGACACGAGTAATCAAAGTAAAGCAATCATTCTTTCTGTTGAGATTTTTTTAAAGTGTTGTGGAAGTATTTACATGAAAGGTATAGATTTGTAAAGAAAAAAAAACAATTGAAAATGGTAAATTGAGTATTTTTGAGTCTGCAAGAGATAATGATGTATAATGAAGAAACATATGGTCTGGAAAAAAACAACAGTGAAAAAAATTTTAAAGATAGTATGTTTAATTTTCAACTCGATTTTGGATTATACAGTTTCCTGTTTTTCATGTTATGCAATGCATGAGCTCATTGAATCTGACATCAAACTGAAAAGCTTCTGCAAGGCAGAGGAAACAATCAATAAAATGAAAAGCAACTATGGAATGGGAGAAAATATTTGCAAATCATATGTCTGATAAGGGGTTAATATACAAAATATATAAAGTATCCATATAATTCAACAGCAAAACAAATAACTCAATTTAAAAATGGACTAGGGATCGAACAGACACTTTTGCAAAGAAGACATGTAAACGGCCAGCATATACATGAAAAGAGGCTCAAGTGAAAGTGAAAGTCGCTCAGTTGCGTCTGACTCTGCGACCCCATGGACTGTCCATGCAATTCTCCAGCCCAGAATACTGGAGTGGGTAGCCTTTCCCTTCTCCAGGGGATCTTCCCAACCCAGGGATCAAACCCAGGTCTCCCACATTGTGGGCAGATTTTTTACCAGCTGAGCCACAAGGGAAGCCTGTCTAATCATCAGAGAAATGCAAATCAGCATCACAATGAGACACCACCTCACACTGTTTACTGTGGTTCACATCAAATATAAAAGAGATAACAAGTGTTACTGAAGATGTGGAGAAAAATGAAGCCTTTGTGCACTGTTAGTGGGAATGTAAATTGGTGCAACCACTGTGGAAACTGTATGAAGATTCCTCAAAAAAATTAAAAATAGAGCTACCATGTGGTCCAGCAATTGCACTTCTGAGTACAAAACCAAAGGGAAAAACAACAGGATCTCAAAGAGGTATGTGTATCCCATGTTCACTGCAGCATTATTGACAACAGCCAAGTTATGGTGAAGGAGGAAACAGACAGAACAGGCTCCATCTTGAAAGCAGGACTCCATCTTGGGCCGGACAGTGGACTTTGAGCTCTATGCCCAGTATCTATGGAAATGTCATACCAACTGGAAAACCAGGCCCCCCAGATGGAAGAGCCCCAGGGTGCATACCTAGACTCTCCTTTGCCTAAAAGAATACCTAATTATCTGCGTAACTGTATAGAATCATAAATTCTATTATGCTTATTGGGGTATGACCTTAGGCCTATTGATAATTGTCCACTGTTAACTTCTTAGGCTTCAGGTGTACGAACCATGGGTTCAAGGCATAAGAATGACGGGTTAACTTTGATTGTATCTTTCTTTTCCTTGGTTCAGACTAGTTTCAGAGAATTTGGGGAGGTGGGTTAGAGCATGTACACTTACGGTATATAAGGTGTTCACAGAAACTGGTCGGGGTCCTTGGCTAAGAGGAGACTCTGTCTTGGGCCCGCCAGTGTAATAAACTGCACTCCACTACCTGCATTGTCCTACTGAGTGAGTTTGTTTCCCGGAATGCGTGGCTACAACAATGGAAGCAACCTGAGAGTCTGCAGGTCAGAGTCAAAACTTGTAGCTACAAAACGAATGAGTTCTGAGGATTTAATGTGCAGCATGGTGAGTATATGGTGATTACATGCTGATTGTATATGGTATTGCTAATGGCTCAGATGGTAAAGAATCTGCCTGCAATGTGGGGGAACCGGGTCCAATCTCTGGGTCGGGAAGATCCCTTGGAAAAGGGCATGGTAACCCACTCCAGTATTCTTGCCTGGAGAATCCCATGGACAGAGGAGCCCAGCAGGCTACAGTCCATGGGGTCTCAAAGAGTCGGACCTGACTGAGCGACTGATACGTTCATGGTGATTATATTAATAGTTAATAATAAGGTTTTCTCAGGGCTTTCCTGAGCATGTGTCTTGCCTGGGTCTGAGGTGGCTTTTTTGATTCTCCTTTCCTTCCACAGGGCTGCCTTTAAACGTCTTAAAGGTCAAGAGCCTCACCCTAGCTCCCCTGGGCCTTGGATGCTCTACTGTCTGCCTCACTTGCCTCTCTGCTCCACGTGGTCACCCTGCAGCTTTCCCAAGAGGCACCCGCTGCTTTTCCTGCTGAGATCTAAGTTAGGTGAAGCAGAGACTAGTCCTTCAGACCGCCCCCAGTCAGGTTAGAATATTCAAACACATCTTCTCTGCTCCCTCCACTTCAGTGGAGAGAACTGGGAACAGGGCTGCAGCCTTTCACAGACCAAGACCAGGTGAGCTGCTGAGCAGGTGGGGCAAGCAAGTGGGGACATCACAAGATCTCAAACCTGAATGCTGTGGCTTTTTTCTTGAAAGGGTGTCCAGTTGGTTGAGGTAGGCTTTCTAACCAGAGTTCCTCTAAGGTTGATTTAGCCCATTTTTAATGTGCTTGATGTCTCCCTGGGGGAACAAGGGCTTGGAGCTTCCTATTCTATCATTTTCTGGAACAAAACTAAACACATTTTAAAATATTCATTTAAATGATTGATCCTAATCCTTTACAAAGCAAAAACCTGTCAGATTGAGATACTATTAACTGCGTAATAATTATAAGATACATAATTAAATAAGAAATCATGCTTATTTTTAGTTTTGTTAAACTAAAGAAAATTAAGGAAACATTTAATACTTTGTGCCTCACTTTCTTTACCTGTATAATGTGATTAATGCCCCCTCACAGGATGGCTTGAGTATTACTTTATTTCAAATGTGGACAGCGTATGGAAGAATACACATAATTTTAATTTTCAAAAAAATGTGGCTAGTTTTACTTTCATTATAATTTTTCATAATTAGCATCATAATATATAAAGCTAATCTTAAACATAACAGAATACATCAATAGAAATTATTTTGTTAGAATGAACACATAATTTGTAATCCAAATTGATATTTTGAGGATGAAAGTATCATTATTTATAATTATACTGGTGAAAACAGTAATAAATCAAGACTCTTCTGGGTAAACCTGTACATAATTACAGTGAATAATTTAACATTTCTCTGACAGAAAAAATTAATATAACAAAAAGCCCATTCATGCAATTAATAAACATAGAATAATGTATGTCTGAACTTTTTAATCCTATAAATATATGTAATAAATGATGGCCTTTAATGTAAAATAATGGCCTTTAACATGAAATTATGAAAACAAATGAGCTAAACTATGTCTCAAGTTGTTAATAAAACATATTAAATAAGACAGCAAAGGCAAAATAAAGTTATCAAATGAAAATAGAAATAAACAAAATAGACATTAGAAATAATAAAAAATAATTCATAAATACAAAGACAATGGAAATTTTTAATTCATTAAAACTCATAAAAGCAAATAACGTGTAAGAGGCTAAAGATTTTGTAAAAATATTCAGCTGCATTCTTACATTTAGAGCAGATGGTTTTACCTGAGGTTTCTTTTATGCTATATTAACTATTGATAATCCACAGCACAATAAAGGGTCAAATGTCATCAGAAACTAAGGTTAAACTCATAATGGCTGCACACCTACATACACATTTTTACTTCTACCCACATACATATACACCAGAGACATCTCACTTATATGAGAGAAATCTCACTTAGAAATATGAGTGCATTTGGTACACTTTATCAAATTTTATGTATCTATATCTGTATAAAATTTTTAAACTAGTGATTCTGGTCCTGGGTTTATTTTTCACAGAAATTCTTACACAGGCAAAGAAGGACATATTGCAGATGTGAGCTATTTGTCAATTCAAACTCATGACCACTGGTGCTTGTGCAAAATATAGCTCATACCAGTCAATAAAAATTCCATTAAATGCTCTAATCAATCAAATGACAAAGGTATGGCCAAAAAGTCCACAAAAGAATTGAGAAAAAATTACTAATGACCAAATAAAATACTGGAAATACCCAAGTAGGATTTTTGAAAGGAAATCAAATTTGCTTAAGAATAATATATAATTTTGTTTGTTAAATTGTAATAGGTTTGACATTATGTCAAAACATTCAAGTTGCATTAATATCTATAGTTTTTCTCTATGTATATGTAAATACACTTAAGTACATTTTTATGTAGTAAAATATTGATAGAGTAGGTAAACATAGAGATATATAAATATGAATGGAATACAATAACATGTTAACATTAGTAATGCCCATAAAATCATATGGTTGGGTCTTACTATTTGTTCTTACATTAAAATGCTTTACTATAATTTTAAAATTATTCAATTAAAATATATAGTTCTTATAAGAAAATGACAATATTCTAAATAATTTATATAAGAATTTATTCTGGCCCTTACAGCAACTTTGGTCTTTTAACTGGCCTGTGAAAGTATATTAATAGCATATTTCTGAAATAAATCCGCAGATAAAATTACCACTCTGCATGAGTAAATGTTAAAAGGTTTTGTTTTCGAACAGTAAGAAGGGACTTCTGCACTTGACAAAGAAGGGCAACAGCAAAAGACATTTCTACATTCAATTTCTAAAAGTCTCCATATACTTTCCTATACAATTTATAAACAAACCTCATAGTGAAAATCATATTTGTATAACCTGTAAGACTTCATCTATACTAACGCCAATTTGCACCTTATATACTAATAATAATTTTATTTAAGATACTTTATCATTTCCATTTTAAAGACAATAAAAGTTTTTATTTCCTGCCAGTGAGTATGGGTTTCCCATGGTATCATTTATCTCAATGTATGACTCTTTTTTTTCCCCTAAATTTTCAGATACAAAAGTAATTGATAAGCCAACAATTCTTCAGAAAGCATCAAGTAAATACTGAAAAAATGCATGGTATTCTGGGTATATAATCAGCTATAATATACATCTAATGCTTTAAATTCCTTTAAATGTATCTGGGAAGAGAAGTGAAAGTGAAAGTTAAAGTTGCTCAGTCATTTCTGACTCTTTGCAATCCCATGGCCTATTAGTTCATGGAATTCCCCAGGCCAGAATACTAGAGTGGGCAGCCTTTCCTTTCTCCAAGAGATTTTCCCAGCCCGGGGATTGAACCCAGGTCTCCCACATTGCAGGTGGGTTCTTTACCAGCTGAGCCACAAGGGAAGCCCAAGAATACTGGAGTGGGTAGCCTATCCAGTCTCCAGTGGTTCTTCCTGACCCAGGAATCCAACTGGGGTCTCCTGCATTGCAGGCAGATTTTTTACCAACTGAGCCACAAGAGAAGAGAAGAGAAACTATAATTGAAGATCTCACAGAGACTTAAAAAGAAAGGGCAATGCTTTGTGTGCTAGAGAATCTCAGAGAATTCTTCATGGAGGGGGTCTTGAACTGGAACTTAAATATTGAGAAACATTTGAAATGATGAGGCTCTAGACGTTGTCGGACACGACTGAGCGACTTCACTTTCACTTCTCACTTTCATGCATTGGAGAAGGCAATGGCAACCCACTCCAGTACTCTTGCCTGGAGAATCCCAGGGACGGGGGAGCCTGGTGGGCTGCCGTCTATGGGGTCACACAGAGTCGGACATGACTGAAGCGACTTAGCAGCAGCAGCAGCAGCAGACATTCTGAGAATGCATGGGGGAAAAAAATATCCCATATCTGGGTTATCTAGTGTGGGAGTTAAATGCAAGAGAGTACTGTACCACCATACAAGCATTATTCCCTGCTTTGTATCCTGCCTTGCCTTTTCCACACCATCATATAAATGGACTCATATAATCCATAACCTTTCAGTTTTGACATCTTTCATTTGTCAAAGCATATTTAACATCCATTTTTGTTGTTCTAAGAATCAATAGTCCATTAATGAGCAGAATTCCATTTCCTTGATGTTTGTTCATCCTTCATGTTTGTTCAATATTCACATATTGAAGGGCATTTTGTTATATGTAATAATGTTAATTATTCTCAATTTCAAAATATCATTGATACTTTTCCATGTAAGCTAGTGTGCTGCTGTGATATTTTTAATGGTTACAATGCCACTGAATTCCATTTACTGTATATACAACAATTTGTTTACGTAATTCTTTATTGATTGTTGACGATTTCCAAGTTTAATAATAATAATAATAAAGAAATTTGAAACAAAATTTAGCTCCCTTCATAATTCTATTCTTAATCTAATTTTCTTGAAGTAAAATTTGGAGTCAAAAGATGCTCAATATTTTGGGCATTTGGACTCAAAATTTATGAGGCTGATAATTTTTGCTATATGGACATCTCATGATTTTGTTTTTTGAGGAAGAAGTATTAGGCTAAGGGAATCACAGAGCTACATAACAAGAAGGATGGAGGAAAGAAAAGATTACATTTGTTAAATTTACTTAAAAACAAACTCTGTGATTGGAATTAATGCCAAAATAATACATTAAGCCAATTTTACCAAGCACTTAATTCACAGCGATAAAGTTACTCACATTGTTATGATTAATTCCATGTAGAAAAAACTGAATTTTTTTCACATATATTCTCATAAGACTACTTGCAATCAATCTACTCCTTCCCCAGGTCTGCACGTAGAATCTTTCCAAATATAATATTTAGGTGGAAATTAATCAGCATAAACATACCAAACAATGTAGACAATCTATCAATTCAGTGAACACATTAACCAATTTATAATTTTAATAAAAATAAGAAAAGTGTCTGATTTTCTGAATTACATTTCTTTTAAAAGATTTATTGCTATCTTGTAGACACTATCTTAATGTTCATATATTATTTCCTCCCCATTCAGCTAAGTCCATAGTTGGTTTCATACTTTATTACCAATATTTTTTCTTTAGAAAGTATGAAACCAATGGAACATTTTATGACCACTTTCAACTTTCATTTAAAACTCTAAATCCATGGTGGAGAAAAATTAATTTATGATTTTTTTTTTACTATCTTACTCTCAAGTCATAAAGATTTTTCATTTTAAAGAGCTATATAAAGTTAAATACTCTTTTGGGCTTTACTCCTTAGCTCTTAAATGCATATGTATTTTTTTTTTCCTTTGAACTAAGAGGTGGCATATTGTCAGGAGTAAATGAATCTTGAAATTTATAAGTTCAGAATTTAAGGTCTTCAAATTTTCAGGGAAAGTTGACCTTGGATAAAGGCAGTCACTGAGCCCTATCATAAAAATTATATTCTTTATGTAGGCTTCCATAGTCTTCTGAGAGATAGATCATTCATGTAAGAAATAAGTACTGCCATTTATGGAGAAAACACTTGTTAATTTTCTACAATAATTTTCTCAACTTTCTTATTTGGATCAATTCAACTGTAAGAGGAAAACTAGATTGTATTTTTTCATTCCCTTTATATTTTAAATATTTATGATCCTACATCACTATTAAAATACAAAGGATGCTATGTATTAAGTTACCTCAATGATGGAAGCTCAAGCTAAACTTGTAAGATTAAAAAGCAATCTCCACAATATTGAAGTAAAAGAAATTATCATCTGAAAACTTGACAGTTTAAACTTCAGACTGTATTAAATTTACAAATGTATCCAACTTGATAATTTATCTCGAAATACGGTATCTTAAAATAACTTTTTGGACTTATGTTATTTGTATGAGTGAGTTTTCTTATCAACAAGTTCCACAGGCTAAAATGATTATAAATAAATAACTGATTTTAACTATGTTAGGGTAAATAAGTAATGCTTTAGGGAAATTACATTCACTCCATTGATAAACACTTAACTTAATGGCATATGACGATGGGCATCTCCTTTTATGCATTAAGGGATGGGCCATAGATGGGTGGGCCGCTGTGTTATTAAAAATGCATTAGACTGGAAAACTCATTTCATGTTGTAGGCAAAATTAAGAAATCTTCTAATATCAGTAAACAGAACTGTACT
This sequence comes from Okapia johnstoni, assembly GCA_024291935.2. NCBI lineage: Eukaryota > Metazoa > Chordata > Mammalia > Artiodactyla > Giraffidae > Okapia > Okapia johnstoni. The sequence goes on from CM044327.1 coordinate 6,774,054, forward strand.
TAAGCCAATTTCAAGAGTTTCAATAGACTTTATATTGTAAAAATACATAAATTATTATTATTTGTTTTTGTGAATATTAACAAAATGCTGAAAACCATAAATAGTTAACTTTTCAAATTTATTCTACATTAGACATAGTCATTTGTCCACATAGCCAAGAATTATATATTTACACAAATATATGATATCAAAAATTATATAAACATAGAAATGCTTATTATACTTTTTTGTGTTTAAGCTTTTATATAAATGATATCATTCTGCATGTATTCTTTTGCAACTTGCTTAATTTCCTAAATATTTTCTAAATTTACAGTATGGCACATTATTTTTTGATTTGCATACATTTTAACTCAAAACATTCAATTTTATGTAGAACCCAGACCCCTGCACATGTCTCCTTGAATACATGAATAAATGTTTCTCCCACTGAGTCTTTAAACATGCCATGTAGCAATGCCCTTCTTCAATTTAGATGTCATCTTGGGCAGGACCCACAATTTCCTTATGAATTTCAGTTCTGTGTTTTAGAGAGTTACCATTCACTTAAAAGTGTGATGGAAGAAATTTTCACATATTGGAGTCTACAGAGGTCATTCTGGCTAGGACACAATTTAACTTGAACTTTATGTTAATTAGAATGGCCTGACTCATGGTCTGTTTATCATACACTGTACAACTGCTTTAACCATTAAGGAAAAGGATGCATTTAAAAGTCAAAGTGAAGTATTAATAATGGTGATTCAGGCATTTGTAATGGTGCCATGTGCCCATAGTGGATGTGGTTTCAGATACATTTCTTCATCCTTGAGAACTTAAATTTTCTGAATTGGATTAAACTCAGGAACATCCTCAGATATTACTTTCTAAACAATATCTGCCAGCAGGTGCCGGCTGCTCCCTTCTGGTCACAAAGTCTCCCCTTGTAACTACGCAACCATTTCACATTCCAACCAATCTTGGCTTAACAAACACCCTGACATCTTACCAGCTCCAGAGCTGTTTTGTCAAATGATTCACAGAACTCTGTGTAGGTGCAAATAATTGATAAACAATCTATAATGGAAATAGAAAGGCTCAAAATGAAACTCTTGTGTACCTACTCATGTTAATTATTTCCACCTACACTGGATTTCCCTGGTGGCTCACACGGTAAAGCGTCTGCCTACAATGCTGAAGACCCAGGTTCGATCCCTGGGTCGGGAAGATCCCCTGGAGCAGGAAATGGCAACCCACTCCAGTACCCTTGCCTGGAAAATCCCGTGGATGGAGGAGCGTGGTGGGCTACAGTCCTTGGGGTCGCAAAGAGTTGGACACGACTGAGCCACTTCACTTTCCTTTTCACACATGTTAAAATTTCAGTCCCTCTAAATTAAAACTTTGATCTCATGTCAAACCCCATCATTCTCCACTCACCTGTCCCAGAGCCCGTGATGGGAGAGAGGTTTAATACACTCAATGGCCCTTTCTTGATTTTCTCCTTCTCCACATCCTGACTCCTTCAAATCGAGGCTCACTAAGAAGGCATGAGAGGTAAAGACCTAGTCAGAGGATCTGCAATTCTTCCTTAACCAGGAGTGCCTCCATCATGGCAGTTTTATGGGAAGGTCCCAGGACCCTTCCTCTGTGGTAAGCAGTGCTCTCTCTGACATCCCATCCAAGCAAGAGCTCTTCTTACACTGCAGGAGGGCACGTGTGTGGAGATGGCTCCTGCCTCAACACCTTCCTGTGGGAAACCAGGAGAAAGCTGGCTGAATTTACCCACAAGAAACTCTGCCGCTAGCTATGACAAGTGCCTGAGGTGCAGCCTCCACACTCTAATGTCCCATCCAATACCCTGTCCTTAAAAGATAATTGGCTTAATAATGAAATTCACTATTTTCAAAAACAAAATAGGTGCCTGAGCAACAAAAGCATTTGTATGCTTGGACACCTATTGCTGTTGTTGTTCAGTTGCTAAGTCCTGCCCGACTTTTTGCAACCCCATGGACTGCAGCATGCTGGGCTTCTCTGTCCACCACTATTTGAAATTTGATCAAATTCTTGTCAATTGAGTTGATGATGCAATCAAACTGTCTCATTCTCTGTCTCTTCCTTTTCCTTTTGCACTGAATCTTTCCCAGCATCACTATCTTTTCCAGTGAGTCAGCTCTTCACATCAGGTGGACAAAGTATTGGAGCTTCAGCTTCAGCATCAGTCCTTCCAATGAATATTCAGGGTTGATTTCCTTTAGGGTTGACTGGTTTGATTTCCTTGCAGTTCAAGGGAGACTCAAGAGTCTTCTCCAATACCACAGTTCAAAAGCATCAATTCTTCGGTGCTCAGCTTTCTTTATAGTTCAACTCTCACATCCATACATGACTACTGGAAAAACCATAGCTTTGACTAAAAAGACTTTGTTGGCAAAGTGATGTCTCTGCTTTTTAATATGCTGTCTAGATTTGTCATAGTTTTCCTTCCAAGAGCAGGTGCCTTTTAATTTCATGGCTGCAGTCACCATCTGCAGTGATTTTGAAGCCCAAGAAAATAAACTCTGTCACTGCTTCCACTTTTTTGCCTTCTGTTTGCCATCAAGTGACAGGACTGGATGCCATGATCTAGTTTTTGGAATGTTGAGTTTCAAGCCAGCTTTTTCACTCTCTTCTGTCACCCCCACCAAGAGGCCCTTTAATTTCTCTTCACTTTCTGCCATTAGAGTGCTATCATCTGTATATCTGAAGCTGTCAATATTTCTCCCAGCAATCTTGATTCCAGCTTGTGATTCATCCAGCCCTACATTTCACATGATGTACTCTGCACGTAAGTTAAATAAGCAGGGTGACAGTACACAGCTTTGGCCTACTCCTTTCCAATTTTGAACCAGTCAGTTGTTTGATGTCCTGTTCTGTTGCTTCTTGACCTGCGTGTTTCTCAGGAGAGAGGTAAGGTGGTCTTGTACTCCTATCTCTAAAAATTCTCCAGTGTTTTGGGATCCACACAGTCAAAGTCTTTGGTGTAGTCAATGAAACAGAAGTAGATGTTTTTCTGAAACTCCCTTGCTTTCTCCATGATCCAACGAATGTTGGCAATTTGATCTCTGCTTGCAAATGTATCATATCTTTACTCACAGTTACTTCTTGAATTCAATCTTTTTTTTCCTGGGTTCAGTTTCTCTGATTCTAAAATACATTTTAATTTGACATTCTTTGATGAAGTTCTGTTAATAACAAATTCTTTAAGTCTTTTCTTTTTCCTTTTTTTAATCCTTTCACTTGAATTTTTGTTTTTACAGATTTATAGAATTATATGTTAAATAATGGTTTACCTCAGAATTTGCAAGCCATGCCTTAATAAGAAAGAAGTCTGTTGTCAGCACAATTATATTATTTTTAAACTTAATTTTTCTTTGCTATTTTATAATGCTATTATATTTTACCAAGGTGTTTATGCTTGTTTTCTTTTTCTTGCTAAAGTTATATTGAGCTTATTTGAATCTCGGAAATTATTGATTCCAACATTTCAAATATAAAGCAGCCACTCCATGAAATATTTTTGTCCAACTTTTTTGTCATTATGTCTGAAAATCCAGTAAGACATACAGTAATTCCCTCTTATTCACAGGGGATACCTTCCAAGACCCCCATTGGATGGTGGAAGCCATGGATAGTACAAAACCAAGAATGCCTGAAACTGTGGATATGTGTGTGTGTGTGTGTGTTTGTGTGTGTGTGTGTGTGTGTTAGTTGCTCATTTGTGCCTGACTCTTTGTCAGACTCCCATGGACTGTAGCCTGCCAGACTCCTCTGTCCATGGGATTCTCCAGGCAAGAATACTGGGGTGGGTAGCCATTCCCTTCTCGAGGAGATCTTCCCAACCCAGGAATCGAACCCAGGTCTCTTGAATTGCCTGATTCTTTACCATCTGAGTCACCAAGGAATTAAATATATATAATAAAATATATGTATATACATCTATAATGTTTTCCCTATACATATATACCTATGATAAACTTCATAAATTATTAACAGGTACTGTAAGCAATTAAGAATAATAACAGCAAAATAGAACAATTATAACAATATACTGATATAAAAGTTTTGTGAATGTGGTGTCTTTCTCAAAATATCTTATCGTACAAATCGAATGCCTTTTCCACCTTAACAAAGTACTCATCACACCACACTGGGGGGCCACAGTAAAACTAGCACAAATTTCTTTTGCTTTCTTCACCGTTTCACGGATAGAAGATTCATCCTTATTGTAATCTCGGCAACCTCAGCATACCATTTCTTTTCTTTCCTCATTAAGTAGAGAATTGCACCTTTCTAGTTAAAGGAAGCACTTTATGGGTTCTCTGTGGCATGTCTGATTTGGCAGCATCACCGCTCTCCTGCTTGGGGGCCATTTGGACATGAGCACCGTGACACCTTCAGAGGTGATTGGATAACCCGGACATTACTGAGTGATGAATGCACGCGATATGCTGGGCAAAGAGATAATTTACACCCCTGACAGGACAGAAGAGAATGCACAGAATTCCATTGCACTATGCAGAAAAGTGTACAATGTATGAATTGTCTACTTTCATAATTTTCCATTTAGTATTTTCAGACTGCAATTGACCAGACACCTGACACGGCAGAAAGTGAAGCTGCAGGCAGGGGAGAGCATGGACAAGGGAGCTATCTTCTTTTCCTACACATCTCATTTTTAGCTATGTCCTCTCTCTTTCTCCAAATTCACTAATTCTCTCATTAAATGTGTCTCATCTGTGACTTAGCTCGTTTATTTTTCCTTTTTGCTTCAGTGGCTATTTTATTCTATTTATGCAATTTATTCCATTGTTCAAAGCTGCCTGTTCTTTTTTTCCTAGTGTCTTGACCTTAAATTTCATAAAAATGTAAAACATACTATGGTCCTAAGTGCTTTTTGGTCTAATTGTGCTGCTTATTATGCCTTAGGATTCTTGCTCCTGGAAGTTTATTCCTACATATGATTTGTAATTTTTTTATGTGTAGCCTGAAATCTGCATAATGCACAGTAATTGTAGTTTTTCTCTGTGAGAATCCTTCCTCTCCTGCTTGGTGGGTGCATTCCTCCTGAGCAATCTGCCTTTGTTTCTCTGTAGCCGCAGATGTTCCATCAACCTGCTTTAAGAAAAGTGTGTAACTATTGCACCTTGAGATTTTTCAGCACACAAATGTGGTATAAATTTCTAACCAATTTCCAAAGGAAGTGCACGTTTAAGCCTTTGCATATTTATGAGAAACTTTTTGGTTGGTCAGATTTGAGGGAGAGAAAGACATTTATCCTTTCTGTGCCAAAAGATGATTTATTTCCCCCTCACCCCCGGTGCAGTGAGATTCTCACTCCCCTCAAGGGTGACCCAGGTTCTCACCACTCCTCCTGTGTGAGCACTCACCCCAATGACCCCCTGGTGACCAGTCACGTCTACATGGCTGTGATCGGATCTGTAAATGACTGCAGTTTGTTGATTAACACTTTCCTCTTTATTTCCGGTATTTGATGATTTTCCTTTCTTGGAAGCTCAGGTATACATTCCAAACAATGCCTACTCTATACTATCTTTCTTTTCTAGGTATTTGTAGTAAGTGGAACTTAAATCTAAGTTAGTATACATTTTTTTTTTTACAAGATCTGGAACTTTAATTGATTTAAACAATAGTTTAAATCACTAAGAAGATTGTCTTTAAAGCCAGTTCCTTGGATATAACTTTTTCAACAAAAAAGAGAGGGGGGATTCTCACAGAGAAAAATGGTGACGATAGCTGTGTATTATGTAAAACTTAAGGTACACATTAAAAAAAATACAAATCACATTTGGAATGAAGTTCCCTGAGTAAAAATCAGCAGTCATAATAAACAGCAAAAGTAGACCAGGAAGCATTTACAATCTCAAGATGTTTCATGTTGATAATTTTTTAACTACACTCTATTTTAATTTTCTAAAGTATAACATGAAGAATTGATGGTATCCACCTGTCAGGGTTTTCTCATGGATCGTACGTCTCAGCGTACTTTATTAGTCAGTCAAGGGTATTGTGGAAAAATCTACCAAGCCAAATTACAGTGACTTGGCAGGAAAAGATGTTTCTTGCTCAGATCAAGTCTGACATGCATCGCTGGAAATTGCTTCTAGTTGCTTAACTCAAGAAACAAGACTGTCTTCCTCTAGAAATGCTTCTATGTCATCACGAGCATCTGTTCACATGGCTTCCAGGTCCTCTAAGCAGAGAACACGGAGGGTGGACAGAGTACACTGGTTCATAACTGCCTCAGCCCAGAATTAGCGCACTTCAGATCGGGGCAGTCTAGTGACCTAGACAGTCACGAGGGTTCAACTGAAGTGGTGTGAAGGCTAGAAAACATGGGAGGCACCTGCAATATTTGATGAGCATTCACTGTCTGTGCCAGAAATACACAAATATTTTATAATAAGGTCTTGCCCATAGTAAACACTCAACACAGATTAGCTATTATTATTATTATTATAAATAGCACTGTGATTAACATGTTTACATCCAAATATCTGCCACAGTTAGGTTATTTCATTAAGATTCCTGGAAGTACACTTATTATGTTCAAGGCTATGGGTATTTGTGGGCTTTTTATAAAGGTTGTCAAATTCATTTTAAGAATGAGGTTGTTATAAATTTATCACAAGTATTTGTATGTCTATTTCATTGGATAAATGACAATAATAAACATGTTTTTACAACATGTCTGTGGATTTTCAAGTCAATTTACTAATCTTCCTTTATTCCATTAGCTTAACAAATTACATTTTCTCTTAATTTGCATTTATTTAATTACTTTTGTGGGGTTGAACATTTTTATGTATTTATACTGGTCATTAGCTTCTGATCTAGAGAAAATTACCCGCTTGTAACCTAAGTCCATGTAGCTATTCAAGACTTCAATGTTTTTCACTCACCAATTTGTAATGGTTTTTCATTGTCAAAAGTTAATCCTTTTTGCAGATAATGGCTAAAAATGTTTGCCTTCATTTTTCATGGCGTTTTATACTTTAGTATCTTTGGATATGAAACTATTCCTGAAAAGATTTTAAATGTCCTTTTATTGTATGTATTAACCCTTTACCATCATATAAAGATCCTCACTTATTTTGGTAAATTTCTTTGTTGGGAAGTCTAGGTAATGTTAATTAAATTGTGACTTATTTAATATTAACACAGCCATGCCTGTTTTTCTTTAATTAAAATTTTTTAATTTTAAATTTAAATTTTTTTTAATTAAAATTTCCCATCCTTTTACTTGAAACCTGTATAAATCATTATAGTTGAAATGAGTTTTTTTGTACATAGAGTATAGTGGAAGCATGTTTACTAACCCACTCTGTCAACCACTGTCTTAGTAATGATGTAGTTCTTGATTTGTTAGAGATTAAGTCTGACATTTAAATTTTTCTATTGTTCTTCTCTTTCTCGTTCATTTCTTTTTCTTGCCTTTCTATTTTCCTTGGATGTGTAAAGATCTTATATTTATTTGTCTGTAGTGTGTTTGATTGTAATTCTTTGCATAACCTTTTAACTCTTTGCTCTAGGCATTACATTATATGCACATAACTTATCTCAGTCCGCAGGTGTCCACACTTCACTAGTTTGAACAAAATGGAGACATTGCGCGTCCCATTAAATTTTTTTCATCTACAATACAATTGCTTTAAATTTTTCCTCTATACATTTAAAAACTATTAAAGATGTTTTCACAATTCTCGCTTCAACTGTCAAATATAATTAAATGCTCAAGTGGAGAATAAAAGCCGAACATATATGCTCATATTTTTGCTTACTGTGTTCTTTCTTTCTTTTTGAAGTATCAAAGTTTGTTTTTTAAATCATTTCTTTTCTGTTTATAGAACTTACTTTAGCCATTCTTTAGGATAGGTATGCCTGTGACAAACTATCTTTGTTTTTCTTTATCTGAGAGTGTTTTCAGGGACCTGTCACACCTAATTAATATTGTTACTGGTTTTACATTTTTGGGTTTATGTTTTCTTTCAGTATGTGAAAAAATATTGTACCACTCTTTTCTGATTTCCATGGTTTCTGAAAAGAAATTTGAAAGTGAAAGTGAAAGTCGTTCAGTCATGTCCGACTCTTTGTAACCCCATGGACTATACAATCCATGGAATTGTCTAGGCCAGAATGCTGGAGTGGGTAGCCTTTCCCTTCTCCAGGGGAGCTTCCCAACCCAGTGATCAAACCCACAGGTCTCCCACATTGCAGGTGGATTTTTTACCAGCTGAGCCACAAGGGAATAAGAAATTTACTATTATTCAAATTGGATTGTTCCCAATAAATAACCTGTGGTTTTTCTCTAGATGTCTTACAAAGTTTTTTGTTTATTTGACAATTTCAATTCATTAGGAAGACAACCAGTTACCATTGACCTTCCTACCAGAAATGAGGTACTATAATAAAAACTGGTTTGTTTTAGCTTTGTTTTGTTTACCACTGAGTGAACTTTATTGTGAAATTTAAGGGGGCATGGATGGGGTGAGACAGGTAAGAACAGGGAGAGAATCTGTTTGCAAACATCTTGAAATGTATTTAGATAAAATAAATAATTCAAGTCATCCAAGATTTATTTCAAATGTTTGTGTCCATATAATCTGGGGAATTCAAGTTGAGAGCTAATCTTCACTCTTAATAATATGTACTTCACAGCAGATTTTTTTCTTCTATACTTTGCAACACCAAACTCTTACAGTTCTTACCCAATATTCAGTAAAGAGACTGTAGTTACACACATCCAAATATTTTTTACCCATTACTACTATTTATAAAATTAAATTCCTATTTATAAAATTATAGGGCTTCCCTATAAAATTAAAATTTTAATTATAAAATTGAAAAAGTGTTCATGGGGCTGATTCAGGAAACTGCCAACTTGGTTTGTTGGATACCATGTGGGCTATTTAACTGAACACACTGAGATTCTAATTTCAGTTCTCACACTGACTGAACCAAACAAACTAATGCCAACCTTTCATTGTCTGATTCCTCATCTTGAATATAAAAGACCATGATGTAAAAACTATGGTGATGTAGGGTGCTGTTTTGGACAATAACACTATTCCTATTTCTAGGTGCCCCAGGCTGCAAGATATTTTCAAGATAAGAAGTAATTTCTCTGGAAACCTGGATATGGCTAACCTACTGATTAGCACAGAAACTCTCCTCAATGCTCTATAATGACCTATACGAAAGAAGAATCTAAAAAGAGTGATATATGTATATGTATAACTGATCCACTTTTCTGTACAACAGAAACTAACACAATATTCTACATCAACTATATTCCAATAAAAATTAATTTTATAAAAAGGAAAAAACCTCACAAAGATTTAAGATGGCACCGAGTAAGCATTGTCAACTACGTGAATCTTTTGAGAATATTATGAATATTGTTCCACAAAAACCAGAGACACCACCTAAAGTAGAATGAGACCAGTTTCCAAAAGAATTCTTAGTCTGATTTTTGCCTAATGGAGTGACTCATAACATGAAGCATACATAGAAAACCCTCAATGTTTATATGGAGTTTTACAAATTGGACTAAAAGTTACCAAGAAAGTTTGCAATGGAAAGAAAATTTGGAGTCCTCAAACTTCTGTGAGATAGAAACTGCCTAGGGAAGATTTGTGGTTGTTTTAGTTAAATCATGTCTGACTCTTTTGCGACCCCATGGCTTCTCTGTCCATGGGATTTCCCAGGCAAGACTACTGGAGAGAGTTGCCATTTCCTTCTCTGGGGGATCTTCCTGACCCAGGGATCGAACCCACATTTCTTGCTTTGGCAGGCGGATTCTTTACCACTGAGCCACTAGGGAAGTCCCTGGGAAAGCTATTTAGTTTTAAATTCTCCTTGTGAAGGCAAAAGGAGAAGAGGGCAGCAGAGGATGAGATGGTTAGGTAGCATCACTGACTCACTGGATATGAATTTGAGCAAACTCTGGGAGATAGAGGTGGACAGAGGAGCCTGGCCTGCTAATGTCATGAGGTCACAAAGAGTTCATGACTTAGCAACTGAACAGTAACAACATACAGGTCATTTCTTAGAAATATGAAGACGTCTCAGACTTCAAAGCAAAGATCCAGATGATTTGCCAAGACAAAACCATGAACCAGAGAACCATATCCAAGAATAAGAACTTCACCCTCATCAAGGAGATTTTCCTCTCCTTAAAGTAGGGGCATCTGGCATTGGGTGCCTGGATGGGTCTCAGAGCTGCCATGCACCAGCTAACTACTCCCAGGAAATTCAGTGCTGCCTTGTGAGAATCTCAGCTGAACCCCATGGGAATGAGAACACGAGGAGCTGAAACAAACAGACTTGGTTCGTGCCCTTAGAGAGGCCAGCAGAGCCACGACTACAGCATGTTTATTTACTACTTCCTCACACTGTACCTTTCTCTGTTCCTACCAATAGGTCTCTAAAATGTAACAGTTAAATATTTCAAGCAATCCTTTGTGCTCAGTGCCACACTTAATATCTCCTATATTTTCCTGTCCAATCATCCAAAGACCGTTCTCTAAATGTAGATAAATATCACATCTACAAATCTTCTCTGTGTAACCCACCCATTCATTGAAATAGATCCAACATGTTGATAATCACTTTTAACTGTCTGTTGAAATATATAATTATATGAGAAATGTGAATACCCAGTTTGTTGAACTCATAACCTTTGAATGCTGCTGCTAAGTTGCTTCAGTCGTGTCCGACTCTGTGAGACCCCACGGACTGCAGCCTACCAGGCTCCTCCACTCCTCCATCCATGGGATTTTCCAGGCAAGAGTACTGGAGTGGGTTGCCATTGCCTTCTCTGAACCTTTGAATAGTTTCAATGAAATATCTACTCTTGAATATGAGGTTAAAAGAATCCTTATGAGTTAAATCTTCTACATTCTTCTTGTAACATAACTGTACTCTTTTAAATTTCATTTTGCCATGTGCTGAATAAGGTTCTTTCCCCCTTTCCACCAAGCAATTAGCTGCAATTTCGATTCAACTTTGACAGTGGTAAGAGTCATATTTCTTGATTTCAAACTCTCAGCTTTTCCCATGCTGCATAAATTGAGAGAATTTTTATGTCATTAGTTCTAACTGACTTTATGTTGATGATATTTAAGCACTGAAGAAATAGTTAAGAAAGCTTTAGTTTTAGAATATTTACTGTATCAAATTACTATCTACTGCAGCCCATTGCCTTCCATAAAGAAAAGCTTCCTTTAATAAAAACATAAGTAACTCACAAGCTGGTAAGAGCTGTTTTCCAACGAAGTAAATCGTGACAATGGAAATAAATTCTTCCATGGTTGGTGAAGTATATTGTCTACAGTAAGACAGATGCTTTCTCAAGTTTACGTAAGAAAGAGAGGCAGCTTTATTTTGTTCCTGTTGATGGGTTTGTCCAGCCATAAAAGATGCATTTCCTCGTATTTACCATTTCTTTCTTCTGATTATTACCAACACAGTGAACTGGTAAATGCAAATTCTAAGTTGAATATTTTTGATAGCAAATTAAAAACAAAGTTTGATAGTTGTTTTTTTTTTTTAGGTCATTAAAATAAAATGCACAATACAGCTTGTAAAAATACTTCATTAAACAAAAAAGAGATAAAAATATCACATACAAAAAGGCACTGAAAATGGGTGCTTGAGAGACTATATAGTAAAAAAGTAAATGAAATAACTCTGTAGATTTTCAGTCTCAGAACAAGTAGCTAAAAGATAACTACTGAAGCATTGGGGGCTGTTAAGAACAGGTTAACAGCATGCCTTCCACCAAGAGGTATTTTTAAAATAACGCCTTTAAATAGTTGTATTCTAACAATCAAATAATTTGAAGATTATTCTTCAACTGTAAAACTTGAACATCTAAGAAAAAAGTCAGCAAAAAATTCAAATCCCAATTTCAATTTCTTTTTTTTTTTTCTGCTAAAATCTTTAGATTTTAAAAATGGCATTTTTATGATTGGAATTCTCTCTCACACATCTTCAGATAAAACATTATAGAGTTGATCCTTGAACAACAGGCTTGAAATACACAGGTCCACTTACATGTGGATTTATTTTAACAGTAAAAGTCCCAGTACTACATGGTCTGGATATATGTAACCAAGGATATAGAGGAACCAGGTACCCAGGGCTGACTATAAAGTTATATTTGATTTCAGCTGTGCTGATGGTCCATTCCCCTAACTCCCATGTTGTTCAAGGGTCAACTGCATTTAAAAGAGAAATCATCACGTACAATTAGAGAGGAAATAATGTGTCAACATAGACTTCCCTGGTGGCTCAGGGGTAAAGAAACTGCTTGCAATGCAGGAGACACGAGTTCAGTCCCTGGGTCAGGAAGATCGCCTGGATAAGGAAATAGCTACCTATTACAGTATTCTTGCCTGGGAAACCCCATGGACAGAGGAGCCTGGTGGGCTACAGTCCATGGGGTCGCTAAAGAGTTATTAGACACGACTTGGGGACTAAACAATGACAGCAATGTGTCAATATTTCCTTCTAACCCCCAACTGAGATTTTTAACAACAAAATTTAATTTATTTGTGCAATGAATATAAGCCTGGGAGAGAATCAACAGATAACTTGATTCAGGAAGCCAGGTTATCCATCCAAAATAATTTGTGTAACTACTACAAACAAATTGCATGCTAGACTAATAGGATTTTTGCCTTGCATTTAGGGGGTTAGCCTTTAATTGCTGAAATGCAAAGAATGTCTTATTCACAGAGTGGAAGGATTTACTATTAATTTATTCTGATGTATAGGTGGTCCATAGTCACTACACCTTTCTTAGGAAAACCAAGCTAGTACCTAGAAGGCTGGTGAACATGTTTCTTCAAAGTAGACTAGAAATTAAAAAAAACAAAAAAACAGACTGGTATTTTATGGGCAATATAAGGGAAGCTAGAGAATTCATACTACACGTGTGTATCACATTCTAGGGATCTGAATATTCTTGGAACCAGAAATATTGTCTCTGTGCCCTGCCATGCCAAGTCACTTCAGTTGTGTGTGATTCTTTGCGACCCTGTGGACTGTAGACTGTCAGGCTCCTCTGTCCACGGGATTGTCCAAGCAAGAATACTTGTGTGGGTTGCTGTGCTCTTCTGCAGGGGATCTTCCAGACCCAGGATCAAACCCATGTCTCCTGTGGTTCCTGCATTGTAGGCAGATTCTTTACCACTGAGCCAAGGGGAAGCCCCAATATTGTCTCTACTCTTAGAAATTCTGAATATTTGATATTTTTGGATGAAATGTAATTTTTGCTTTTGAATGTCTATTGCCTGGAATTAAAGATATTTTACAAATAATAAGAGAATACAGGTATACCTCAAAGATACTGTGGGTTATGTTTTAGACTACCACAGGAAAGTGAATATCACAATAAAGCAAGTAATATACATTTTTTAGCTTCCCAGTGCTTATAAAATTATGGTTGCACTATATTGTAGTCTATTAAGTTTGCAACAGTACTATATCAAAAAATGTACACATCTTAATTAAAAAATAATGCTGCTAGGAAATGGCATTGACAGATTTGCTTGACACAAGCTTGCCACAAACTTTCAACTTGCAAAAAATACAGCGTGAAGCAAAATGAAGAGAAACACAATAAAATGAGGTGTACTCTTAACTACAGTGTGAAAGTAAAATACAGGATTCTATATTCCAGGAATTGCTATCAACAATGATTAAACACTGTATTTACAATGATATTTTGTGTAAAAATGAGATATAGTTATCATTGCATTGACACTCCAGATCAAATGAGAAACCTCCATAATCCAGAATGACCCTTTCTCCCTCGGAGTCTCTAGAAAGGATTATTGGGGAATGAGATACTGATCAAAATAAATCAATTTAGAGTTAAAAGGAGTCAAGCTGCAAAGTAATGTTTGCTTTCTTGCTCACTCATGTCCGACTCTTTTACAACCCAATGGGCTAACAGCCCACCAGGCCCTTCTGAGCATGGGGTTTTCTAGGCAAGAATACTGGAGTGGGTTGCCATTTCCTACTCCAGGGACTCTTTCTGACCCAGGGGTCAAACTTTTGTCTCCTGGGTCTCCTGCACTGCAGGCAGACTCTCTACTGCTGAGCCACCAGGGAGGCCTTCTAAAATAATGAGTCTGGCTCTACAATAACCGAGCAGCAGGTAGTAATGGAATTTAGCCTCGTTGTTGCTGTTCGGTCACTCATTTGTGTCCGGCTCTTTGCGGCCTCATAGACTGCAGTTCGCCAGGCTTCCCTGTCCTTCACCATCTCCTGGAGCTTGCTCAGACTCATGTCCATTGAGTTGGTGGTGCCATCCAACCATCTTATCTTCTGTCATCCCCTTCTCCTCCTGCCTTCAATCTTTCCCAGCATCAGGGTTTTTTCCAGTGAGTCAGTTCTTCGCATCAGGTGGCCAAAGTATTGGAATTTCAGCTTCAGCATCAGTCCTTCCAGTCAATATTCAGGACTGATTTCCTTTAGGATGGACTGGTTGCATCTCCTTGTGTCCAAGAGATTCTCAAGAGTCTTCTCCAACATTACAGTTCAGAAGCATCAATTGTTCAGCGCTCAGCTTTCTTTATGGTCCAACTCTCACATCCATGCATGACTACTGGAAAAACCATAGCTTAGATGGACTTTTGTTGGCAAAGTAATGTCTCTGCTTTTTAGTACGCTGTCTAGATTTGTCACAGCTTTTCTTCCAAAGAGCAAGTGTCTTTTAATTTCATGGCTGCAGGAATCTAGCCCAGGGGAATGAAGTCAGCCTAGTTCACAGGAAGGTGAGAATTAGAGTTTCTAGTCCTCCTCCTGTTCTCCCCACTCATTCCTCTTCTCATGTTGCAAACTCTCATTTTATTTTTCATCTCTCTTCCCCCTCCACTCACCCTAGGTCCTCTAGAAGTAATAGCAAGAGTGAAACTGAACGGGGGAAAATGCAAACAATCAACAAATATAAAAACAATGTTTAACTTCATTAGCAAACTTGGATAAGTTAATTATGAGAAGACATCTTGAGATAATTTTTTAAAGAAAATAAGATTATAACGCAGTTCAAAAGATTGCACTTATGTCTCATTCTAATTCTCAAGGTGGAATAAAACTTCCTAGTAAGTATGAAAATTTAGATGACTCAGATTTCAAAGTTACTAAGAAAAAAAACTTATTACACTGAAAATAAATCTCTTTTTTACTCTTTTAAAAGCCATAGTTAAAAAAGAAAGAAAGAAAGAAAGAAACCAGAAAACAAAGCAAGATCAAAACCCCAAAAGAAACCAGGAAAACTTTGAGAGGTGTTGGATATTTGTGTTCCCTTGACTGGGGGAGAAGGTATTCCTGGTTACTGCATACGTGCAAATTTATCAAAATGTAAGTGTTAAATATCTGTAGTTTTTGTATAATAATTATACTTCAATAAAGCTGTTTTAGAAAGAATAAAAACACTTTTTATCAAATAGTTATAACTGTGTTAATAAAACTTCAGTCAACTAGAAGCTTTCTGCATCATCGTGGATATTTTTTGTAACACTGGATTTTGTAGTTTTTTTTTCAGTAACCAGTCGTGTCTGACTCTTTTGTGACCCTGTAAATTGGGATTTTCCAGGCAAGAATATGGAGCTGGTTGCCATTTCTTTTCTCCGAAGGGTCTTCCCGACCCAGGGAACAAATCCGTGTCTCCTGACTGCATCTCTTGCAGGTGGATTCTCTACCTCTGAGCCACCAGATACCTCGGTTGCTTTTTTTTTTAACAACTAATTCTCTAAATAATTTTTGGTGTCAAAGAATAAATGAAACAATGGTCACATTGTATTGTGTCACTGTATTGTAATGGTCACTGTATTGTGTTAATGAAGATTAAAATTTTAAAAACCTAAAGTCTAAACAGGAAAAGATCTCAAGGGTGTCAGAGGTACTCAGGTGACCCTTGTCTATCCACAAACACACTGCGGCCCTGTCTCAAAAGTCACTACTGCTCACAAAGCTCTCGATTCAGCTCAGGGGTTTCAAAAAAGCAAGGAATCAGCATATCTTGCACTTCATTTACTCAATTAACAGAAACAACGCAACAAAAATAGGAAACTTTGGCAAGGCTTGCTCCGTATTCAGTGGGCATAGAATTTATAAGTGATTGCAGTTCAGTAATTGACTTAGAGAAAAATATGACCTTTTAAAATTAGTTTCTGAACTTGCTTTTTTTTTAATGTTTATTTATTTATTTATTTCTACTGAAGTATAGTTGATTTACATGATTCTTAATTCTTGTGATATAGCAAAGTGATTTGGTTATATACACATTCTTTTTTTTTTTTTTAATGAATTTATTTATTTTAGTTGGGGGCTAATTACTTTACAATATTGTAGTGGTTTCTGTCATACATCAAAATGAATCAGCCCTGGGTTTACATGTGTTCCCCATCCTGAACCCCCCTCCCACCTCCCTCCCCATCCCATCCCTCTGGGTCATCCCATTGCCCCAGCCCTGAGCATTTGTCTCTTGCATTGAACCTGGAATGATGTTCTGTTTCACATATGATAATATACATGTTTCGATGCTATTCTCTCAGAACGTCCCACCCTCACCTTCTCCCTCCGAGTCCATAAGAGTGTTCTATGCATCTGTGTCTCTTATTCTGTCTCGCATATAGGGTTATCGTTACCATCTATCAAATTCCATATATATGCATTAGTATACTGTATTGCTGTTTTTCTTTCTGGCTCACTTCACTCTGTATAACTTTCTTAAAACGAAGAAAAAACATGTAACTGCAACAACAGCAACAAATCTCTGGATGTGTCTTCTCAAAGCTCTAACACAGGTACCGTTCTGATTTGGTCTATCTGACAAGGGTCCACTAGGACATGTAAGGTGACATATCTATGCGCAGCAGCATGATTAAAACCATCAGCTGGAAGAGCCTGAGAAACGTGAGAGCAGAATACGGCATGCGCTGGAGCAAGTGGTTCCTAGAGAACTTTTGTTCTAGAAAAAAACCATGTAGTACTTGGATCCATGGGAGTTCAGGGTTCCCAAGGAGAACATTTTTAAGGAGAAGTAAGGGAACTTTGAGGATCTTAGAAGAGTTGCAGTTCTCCACAGAGAATGAAAGCATTTCTTTACTCTAACAACTCACACAAGTGTAGTGGTGCAAGGACAATGTCCGTCATGTAAATAACAAAATGCCCTTGACAGTCCTTTATAAACACCTTGCAGCTTTATTTGGAATAAATAATAAATACAGTGTTTGGAACACTGTATAGGGGTGCTGGGAGCACAGTAAGGAATGAAAACCTCAGACATTAAAGAATAAGCCATCTGTGGAAGAAATTAACATGTTAGGATGATAAAGTCTGCGATTGGAGTCTGTACTTTGTGTGTTTGAATGTATGGAGGGAGAAATAACATTCTCCAGGAGAAACTGAAAAAAATTGGGCCATAGAAATAGACATTTTAAATTGGTCTTGAAGAATGTGTATGAGTTTGTTAGATGGAGGAAGAAAACAAAATCTTCCCCAACTAATAACATCTGAAGAAAAAAATTGTTAGAAGTATTAGCCTACAGACATGACTGATGGTTGTTTCTGAGTTCACATATTGGTTACTTGTGTTTGGAGAGGCATAGTCTCTCTTGATGGTGCTAGGCTTTAATATAAGATTGATCTATGCCTTCCCCCAGTTTGGCATTTTTTGAAGCTTATGTTGTGAAATAATACACATTTGCATACAATTACTGACAACTCATCTATAGTAAATAATATATTGTCAGAAATTATGTGGGTGAACCACACAACTATTAAAAATCATATAAACATTACTATTTTGCTACTCAAATAAACTTCACAATATTTTGTTGAAGGAAAAACTATAAACTGGCATCTATTACATAATTCCATTTCTAAAACAAAAACCACTGAACATTTCCATGTATATGCATAAAAATATTAGGTAACTATACACCATAGGATTATTTTGGAGCAGTGACATTATTTATTTATTTTCTTGGGCTCCAAAATCACTGCACATGTGACTGCAGCCATGAAATTAAAAGACATTTGCTCCTTGGAAGTAAAGCTATGACCAACCTAGGCAGCATATTAAAAAGTAGAGACATTACTTTGCCGAAGAAAGTTTGTCTAGTCAAAGCTATGGTTTTCCCATCAGTGAAGTATGGATGTGAGAGTTGGACTATAAAGAAAGCTGAGTGCAGAAGAATTAATGCTTTTGAACTGTGGTGTTGGAGAAGCCTCTTGAGAGTCCCTTGGACTGCAAGGAGATCCCACCAGTCCATCCTAAAGGAAATCAGTCCTGAATGTTCATTGGAAGGACTGACACTGAATCTGAAACTTCAATACTTTGGCCACTTGATGAGAAGAACTGACTCATTTGAAAAGACGTGATGCTGGGAAAGATTGAAGGCGGGAGCAGAAGGGGACAACAGAGGATGAGATGTTTGGATGGCATCCCTGACTCAATGGACATGAGTTTGAGTAAACTCCGGGAGTTGGTGATGAACAGGGAAGCCTGCAGTCCATGGGGTCGCAAAGAGTTGGACACAACTGAGCAACTGAACTGAATGGAACTGAGTGACATCATGGGTGCATTTTGTCTTTTTTTGCTACATGAATCTCTTGATTATTTTACAATGAGCATAAAATGTTCACTAAATATATACATAAATATTAAGGGAACCACATTGTTCTTGTATGCCAGCAAATAAACATAGATAAGTGATAACTGAAGTAGGTCTTAAAGTAGAAGAGCAGTCATTCTGATAAAGAAAATTAACATAAGGAAATTATGTCTCTCAGATCATTCTTCAGCATTGATATGAATTTGAGGAAGGGGTAGAGATTTCTTTATGAAAATTTAATGGCTTTATTATATTATGTCAACTAGATTTCTGGTAAGTTTTTCCTCTTTCACAAGCCAAATTAACTCCATGCCATCAAAAATACTGTTTAAATTTCCTGTGGCTTAATTTTCTTAGGTTTAAAATGTGAATACGTATCAAAACATCTTCGTAGGTTAGCTATGAGACTATAAATTAAATAGATTCCTTATGGTGCATAGCTTCTTCTTTCTCAAAATGCACTCCTCAGTTAATTTCAGTCACTCAGTCGTGTCTGACTCTTTGCGACCCCATGGACTGCAGCACACCAGACCTCCCTGTGCACCACCAACCCCCTGAGTTTACTCATAAACTCGTGTCTATTGAGTCAGTGATGCCATCCAATGCACTCCTCTCCTGGCAACAAAGTGTCATATCTTGAGAAACTAAGGCATCTGGTAATGTCTACTCTGTATATTACAACCCTAGAATGCTTGATTCTTTCAATAACTTTATCAACATTCTTCCTCAGTAGTGAGACAACTTCTTTACTATTCTTTTTTTTTTTTTTAACACTTGTGAATACTTCTAGCTCTGAACACATCTTTTGAACAATTAAAGTGCTTAGTTTCATTTGCTTGGTAATATTATAGGCACACACCAGGCAGAAAACATAAACACACTTTGTAGTTTTGGTAATCATACCATCATACAGGAGGGGCATTATAAAAGAAGAGGAAATGAAGACACTGAGTCTCAGCTTAAACCTTCTGTTTGAAGTAAGGCAGGGCAGAGGTGCAATATGAACTCAGATTTGAAAACTGAAGCAGTGTATCAGTGTGCAGAACAAGGACTGAGGAATGTGCACTGATTCTTACAGAAGAAGCCACTATGTTACCAAGCTTTAATATGGGCGCATAAAAATAAGTCTTAATCATAGGAAGTGATTAGGACTATCAAGCATGTGTCAATCAGCAGACATCAGTGGCTGAAAGCTGCAGAGGGCCCAAGAGTTCCATCAATATTGTCCCTTTACCATTTCTCAAGTCAGTCTTCACTGCCTTATTCTAAGCTCTCGCAACCTCTCACCTAAGCACCTGGAGGAGAGCTCAGCTGAGCTCTTCCACGTTCTATCCCAACCTCAGTGTGTTTTCTATAAGGCAGTTGGTATCCTAAAATATGCTGTCTGTTACCTTGTTGGTGTCCTCTTTAACTCTCTCCAGTACATTACTATAGCTTAAAGACGAAGGTCTACAAAAACCTGCAGTTTTTGGAGTTTTCTTACCAGTCTAGACGTAGCCCTGGACACTCTCTGGGATTTCTGAAAACCAGCTCTTTCAGCCCTTCTGGGGGGTTAAATCTTTTAAGTACCCCAGATTTGTTCTTCCCTAGAGTCTCCTCTAAAGCTAATCCAGTTCCTTGGCCTTCTCTGATTAGTGCCACTGACTCTTTAGATTTGACTGGAAAGAGCACTTTGTACGGTAAAACTTCTCTGGTCACTCCTGCTCCTCACAGTCTTGCTGAAGACCCCGGTATCACTGGTGCTCCAGGAAGCCCATAAAGTCCTACAAGATTTAAATGTAGATTGGTTGATAGTTTCTTGGCGCTCTGAACATAAAGCAACCAGCTACTGCTCACCTTTCAATTTAAAAGAAAAGGACACAGTCTACTCCAGAACAAAGCAGATGGGGAGCATGGCAAGGTACACAGGCTGCAGATATCTTAGCCAACTTGTGTCAAAGGATGCTTTGGTTGCACAAATGTAAAATGTTGGCCAAAGTTGTTTTTTTCTACTAGTTAGTATTATATTATGCATATAGATATTTGAAAGGCAAAGTAGAAAAAATGCTATTAATATAGACACACTTCAAATATTTGAAGTCAATATTTTCTATTCTGGTTTAATGGACACAAAACTGAGGAAATGGGCAAGTGGATTTGAATAAAAAGGGCAACTGCAACTAGGATATTAGCTATGGCTAATTTCTACTGCTTAATCGTATCATATTAAAATTAGTTTTTTGATAAACTGCCTCATTTTACTTTTGTGCCCTCTTTTATGTAGGAAAAAAAAACATATTTATGTCATCAGCTGTTTCCTCTTTGGGGAAAATGTTTATTACCTTTAATTTTCTTTCTTGTTACTATATTTCCTCACTTAAATCCTTCTGTGAGCTGCATTTGCTGGGATCATACTTCTTTGTTTTATTTTCTTTTTCTTAACCCCACGGCTAATAAAATTAAAGTTGTATTGAAACTGAAGTACAAGAGCTACATGGAAAATAAATCTGTTTCTATTTTATATACCAAGTTAAATCACCCCTCCCAGAAAATCACATCAGATACTAATATGCCACCTATGCTTTGCTATCTGTGAAAGTGAGAAGGCTATCTAAAAATCCAGTGACATGATTGAAAGATCATGACTCAATTTCATAGTTGACTGAAGGATGTAATGATTCCTCTAAAAAAGTTGCTGAAAGAAACACTTGATACTAATTGTTTTGAGAAAATATTTGATTATTAATATTGCCATTAGTTTCACCCTTTATTTTTCTTAAAACTATCTTGTGCAAAGTAGAAATCATATATCTTTAATATGTTTATATCACAAAATTCCCACATTTTAGAAATACCTTTTCTGGTTAAAAGAAGCTAACACACTGAAGCTTGACAGTACAATATCAAAACCAATTCAGAGCAGAACCTCTCAGAGATGCAATATCTCCTGTGTGTGTTTTTATTATAAACATACTTTCTGTCCATACTCTACCCAAAAATTTTCACAAAAATTGTAAGGAAAGCTGATGCTTTGGGATCCAACATTTAAAAATAGGATATAATAACCGAAATTATAATTCTCCTGTCTTATTTATTATTATTCTCAATTGGGGAAGAAAAAAAAACACTTAATAGATTTGCAATTTTAGTGAAGGATACATTTTCCATAGAATTGCTGGGATTAAATAAATGAGGCAAATGGCAGGAGGAAATTAGAAAGATATTTTTACTGTTTGCAAATAGGATAACCTACGGAAACGCTTTGGCAAACTGATGAACCATCAAGAATTTTAAGATCTTGTTGTATAATCTACTGATTAAAAGAATTTCTCCACATAGGTAGTCATTTGTATCTGTAGCCTTGGGCAAGGTCTTTCCATACATTTCAAGCTGTACTTCAAACTTCCTGCCAAAGACAAGTAGAATACGTGAAGCCTTGTCTATGTCTTCCTGTTTATGAAATATGTCTACGTCTTCCTGTTTATGAAATATGTCTATGTCTTCCTGTTTAAGACCTACTACTGGGTCTTCCCTGAATATTTATTGGAGTGTTTTGTGGTTTCAAGTGGCAAGTGACTGATTGGCTTAGCAGGAAGGGAGACGCTGATCAATAAAACATTCTTTGTTTCTGATTTAAATTCATTGTAGCAACTTCAACAAGGGCCAGTTACAATAACATTTGTAAAAATCATTTATTGCTAATCAGCAAAAATTCCTGACTTTGGTTCGTTGCTTATAACAGTTAATATTAAAGATACACATCACAACAGAATACTGCACATTTAAGGCACTGTTTATTTAAACCCTATAGAAATGGAAATAACAACAGTTTAGTGTTAGTTGCTCAGTCATGTCTGACTCTTTGAATTCCCATGGACTGTAGCCCACCAGGCTCCTGTGTCCATGGGATTTTCCAGGCAAGAATACTGAAGTAGGTTGCCATTTCTCCTGCAGGGGAGCTTCCCGACTCAGGGATTGAACTTGGGCCTCCTGCATTGCAGGCAGATTCTTTACCATCTGAGCCACCAGGGACACTTTAGATTGGGCTTAAGGAGTTCTTAGGGGTTATTAAGGCTCCAACACAGTCCTAACATAGCTAACGAAGAAAAATATATCTTGCATACTTAAGGGAATTATCCTGAGTGAACAGACCATTTTCCCCATCTGCCAATTTATATACTTAAACACACTGATGTGCAAGTATTTACATCTGCACAAGACCTCTGTCTCATCCCTTCCTCTCCCTCCTCTCACAATACACACATGCACACAACCCACTCCTCCCTCTCTCAGTCACTTATTCAAAGGGCACCAACTAAGCGCTTCCTATATTCTAGGCACCACACAGGCACGAAACACTGAAAAACAGTCTGAGCTCTGAGGGTTTATAGCACAAAGGGGAGACAGACATGGACACAATCATTTTAAATAAAGTAACGAATGCTACCGTGAACATGTATCCAGATGGTATAGTGGTAGAATAAGGGTTTTGTTATTTGTTAAAGTCACAAGGTGATGAGTTTTACAAGAAATAAATATATGCTTTAAGTAAGGAGAAACGTAAAGTCATTCTAAATTAAACACTTTTTTTAGGAAAAGGTCATTTGTGGATGTCATGTCAGAAAAGCTTTCAATGAAGATAGAATAGTAGTCAATTTTAGAAGTAGAGATCACGATAATTTGAAAACATTTGTTTAATTAACTCACTTGTGTGATTTCTAAGATAGTCTACATGGCCCAAAGGGAAAAACAATTCAAATCTTGAAAACATCATTTCTACTGTCTTCATCTGTGTGTGCTTAGTCACTCAGTTGTGTCCAGCTCTTTGTGACTCCATGGACTGTAGCCCACCAGGCTCCTCTGTCTATGGGGATTCTCTAGGCAAGAATCCTGGAGTGGTTGCCATGCTCTTCTCCAGGGGATCTTCCCAACCCAGGGACTGAACCCAGTTCTCCCACATTGCAGACAGATTCTTTACCATCTGAGCCACCAGGTTCATGGTTTTAAATAAATCAGTTGCTGCCTTTATCATTTTCTAATTCCTTGTTTTGGTTAGATACTTCTTTAAAATAGCCTCTTGGTTGCAAAGAATGTATCCTGTGTGCATGCTCAGCGGCTCAGTCATGTCTGACTCTTTGCGACCCCAAGGACTGTAGCCTGCCGGGCTCCTTGTCCATGGGATTTCCCAGGCAAGAGTACTGCAGTGGGTAGTCATTTTCTTCTCCAGGGGAACTTCCCAACCCAAGAATTGAACCTGCATCTCCTGCAATGCAGACCGATTTTTTTTTTTTTTTTTTTTTACCACTGAGCCACCTGGGCAGCCCAAAGAGCACTTCACTCTATCTTAAAATTAAAATCCCTCCATATGTATTTCTTTTGTCGCATGCACTTTTACAGTTGACTTGTAACAGTTTGCCTGTTTTAGAATAACTTGGGATTGTACATATACTTTACCCTAGGAATTTTATTTTCTTATTTTGAATTTTTATATACCCAGTTGGAAAAATGGCAAGATATTTTCATGGATTTATTGTGTGTGTGTGTTTGTGTGTATGCGTGTCTGTTTGTGTGTATCTTTTAGTCTCTCAATGCTTCTCCTTTTTTTCTTTTTCTGTGTATAGATATGTATGTATTTATATCAAAGAAAAAGAAAAAGCCTTTGCTACATTTCATTTTTCTTTCTTAATGGAAATCTTATGCATACACTTAAAAGTATAATAATATAATTGGTCTTCTTTAGCCACAGATACATTTTAACTCTTTGCTACATATCCGAAGCATAAGCATCTTTTTATAACTCATTTGTTAAAATGAAAAAAAAAAAAACAATAGGTTCAATGAAACATAGATAGTAACAGGTATTTTTGAGGGAGATACAAATTTTCAAAGAATAAAAACAAATGGCAAATGATTGCCACTTAACATTATACAATGTATTAATTTAGTGTTAGTATTATCTAAGTAATTATCGTTGGACTATAGAGAAACATGAGTTTTTCATGTTGATGATTAGAGGCCATTTTCTAACACCTTAGGATATGTAGTGATCATCTGTTGTTTCTGTCTGCTAAGTATCACTTTCTCCCTTTGGGACACTAAACCCTCTACTCTTCCCAATGTGTCACTGGAGGTGGGGCTCGCCTTGCCACCACCCACCGCGTCGAGCGCATTGTCCACACTGATGAAGGCTTGGCCAGGCTCTGCATCCCCCATCCCGCTAACTCCACCATTTACTACAGGTATGGTCCGTTCTGGTTTTTGCTGTTTAGTCACTAAGCTGTGTCCAACTCTTCTGTCACCCCATGGACTGTAGCCCACCAGGCTTCTCAGTCCATTGGATTTTCTAGGTGAGAATACTGTTGTCACTTGCTCTTCAGGGGATCTTCCCAACCCAGGGGTTGAACCAGCATCTCCTACACTGGTAGGCGGATTCTTTGCCACTGAGACACTATAACCAAAGCAAGGCTATTCAGGGACCATTCTAATACTTTAGTAGAAAGTTATGGGAGACGACATCTGTCTTCCTGCTAAAGATGCTGAGTTAGTAGGAATCTGACTTGAAGTTGTTGGTGTTTGTTCTGCCAAAACAAAGAGTGGGACCACCTTAGGGTAAAGGTAATAATACAGGAGAAAACAAATTCCAGAGATATTTACCGAGTACCAAATTTTGTGAACCTCTGGCTACATCAATGCCAGAAGTCAGGTTTTCCACCAAATATTTATGAATTGAAGTCCTTATTTTAACACTTCTTAGGTGACTATACTGTGTCAGGTAATATGAAAGATAAATGGAACACAGTAATCTTATTTATTATTATCATCTAAGAAATGTTAAAATAAGGACTTCAGCACAGAAATATTTGGATCGATAAAGAATCCGCTTGCCAATGCAGGAGATGCAGGTTCAATCCCTGGGTCAGAAAAATTCCCTGAAGGAGGAAATGACAACCCACTCCAGGATTCTTGCCTGGGAAATCCCACGGACAGAGGAGCCTGACGGGCTACCGTCCATGTGTTGCAAAGAGTCAGACATGACTTAGTGACTAAAGAACAATAAAACAAATAAATAAAAGGCACAGATCTCTTGGATCTGTGCACTAATAGAGACATGCACAAGCAAGTAAGTTCCTCAGAGTTAGGAAAGTTAGACAACAAATATGTTGAAAGTAAGAAGAGAGACTGCAAGGAAAGAGGTAGTCAAAACAATGTAAAGAGAGTTAAGAAAACTATATAAAGCTTAAAAATTATTGAACTTTCAATATGCAATCATAATGCAAATACATTCAGAGGATGCATTCTCCATGAAAAGAGGTGCTTAAAACATTGACTGAAGCATGAACAGCACAGATCAAGTAGAAAAAAATCCACAAGTGTTACATTTTTTTCACCTTACTACAAGTCTAGAACAATCTCTGCGTTAAAATCTTCTGATTTATTTCCTTGACTAGCAAAGAATTGGACATTCAGAATGACTAAACATCTCCTAGACCAAAAAAATTTATCACGCTCATAGTAAACATCGTAAAATAGAGAGCTCCAGTATCTGCTTATATAATATCTATATTGGGAAACAAGATTTGTGGAAAATAATACATTCATTTTTGTAGTGACTTTCAAAAGTAGAATATATAAATTTTGAAATAAAATGACATTTTTCTTATCAACAGCAATTGAAAATGGCAATGTTGATTCTATACATGTTTGAAGAATATCTGTAAATAGTTACACTATTGCTATCTTGTGCAATGTAAGTAAAACATAGGTTCAGAAAACAAAATTGTTGCAAAGTTGCCTACAATATTTTGTCGATAAAACTGTAATTAATAGATGTCACAGCTGAATTAGTGAGCTATAAATATATATAGATCTTTCTCCATTTACAATGGGATTACATTCAATAAACCTACTGTGAACTGAAAATATTTTAAGCTAAAAATGCATTTAATATACCTAGCTTATGGAACATCATAGCTTAGCCTAGCCAACCTTAAACATGCTCAGAACCATTAAATTAGCCTATATTTGGGCAACATCATCTTAACACAAAGCCTATTTTATTATAAAATGTTGAATTTTCATATAATGTATTGAATACTGTACTGAAAGTGAAAAACAGAATGGTTGTATGGGTACAGAATTGTAATTATACTAGTTGCTTACCCTCAATCAGACTAGAAATTCCAGAAAGTTTTAGCATAATCATAAGCACATTCTGCTAATTTTGACGATCTAAAAATCAGGATTTCTAATAGGTATTTATTACAACAATTCAGTTATAAAGATGATCCAAATACACAACTAAAAGTAGTCTAAGTCTCATATGAGATAACTGGCTCCTTGTTTATTACTAAGTATTCATGGTATGTAAGTAAAATTTATTATCAAATTTAGAAATATATTATTATAAATAAAAATCTTAATTTAAAGTCAGTAAGAAAATGTGAGATGATTTACAAGGATTTGCAAGTTACTCTACAAGTCTCATGTTACTTCTTTATTTCATTTTATTTTCATATTACTTCTTATAACCAAATAGGTAACTTGTTGTATAATACATAGTATTTTAGAGGAATCAAGGGAAAAGACTATACTTTTTCTGGAATTTGAAGGCCTTCTTGATATGAAATTGCTTTTCTTATTTCTGTAAGGTTTTTAAATCTGTGTATATGGAACATTTTCATGTAGTACTTTGTATTATCTTAATTTGTTCAATCTGGGCATTGTTCTGAAGGAAATCAGTAAGGTAAGCTACACATGAAGATTGATCCCCTTTTATGGATCCTTAACTGCCTCTGATTGTAACTGCTGGGTTGGATACAAAGGTTCTTTCAACTGTTTTGTGGTCAAATAAAGTGTGAGATATACTTGTGGGGCTGGGGGTGGATTTAGCATTTCATTCTATGGTCACCATTTCTAAAGTACATCTTAGTAAATCTAACATCACTGATTCTCATCCAACTAATTGACCTGTCATTGTACTAATGTTTCTCTCAGTTTTACAGTGTTCATTAAGATTGATACTACATCATTTTGTTCTAATTTATTTATGTGCATAATTGCACGTTGTGAAGTCATCATCTGCATACTAAATTTTCTTTTACTGCTGACAATCTCTAAAAAAAAGAAAAAGACTCAATTACATATGCTGAAAAACTTCAACAAATAAAAGGGAAAAAGTGTGCTTTTTCTTATATGTAAATTTCTAACGAAGAAGAATTTTTGATACTGTTAAATAAATGGTGACAAGACAAATAGACTATTTTTTAATGTATCAGTGTTTAAAAAAAAGTTGATCAGTTATTTTACATTGTAGATAAAGAGTGATGTTGGAAATGAAGTATAATTATTCTTCCCATTATTAATAATAATGACATGGTTATAATAATGTATCTCCTTCAGTAATAAAAGGTAGGTTGATATATCAGCTAATCAGATAATATAAATTATATCTTAGGAGAAAGATAAAAGTAAAATAATGATGAGCACATAAAAATGTTCAGGAATGTGAATTATACATGCATGACCAGATGTGGTCCTCAGTTTTAGCAATTAAAGCTTAAAGGAGAAAGCATATTAGTAATATAGATTACTGCATTCATAAGACAAAAACCTAGTCATTCAAAAGAAAACTATATCTCATAGAAAAATGAAAGGTAATTTATTTTCAACTTTCCTCCACTAAAATATATTTTTGATGAAGTAAACACTGTTGTTAATAACATTAAAGGAATCAAATATGTATTCCCAGGACATTGTTAGAAGATAATTTCTAGATTGTTTTTAGATTATATACTAGAAAATGTTCAAAAAACTAGCAGTCATAGTAACTGCAATTAAAATTTTATTTCCTTTATAATAAGTAGTCTATATTGGAATACTGTTACTAAAAATTAATTTCATACAGTAAATATGCAAAATGGCCCCAGTAAATGAGGTGAAAGTAATAAACAAATGTATACTTTTTCAAGTATATTTTCGACACGTAAATCCAGCCTCCCTAACACAAACTTTCCGTGGAGTATTTCCGAGTTGGGAAAAGGCTGAAGCAGTTGAGGTTTTTAAACACAAAGTTTGATTAAGTTTGGACTCGAAACCACTCTATTTTTCTTGTTATTATGTAAGACAAAAATGTCTTCAAATCTGGCCTGAGAACTTAACTAGACCACGTGAAATTGTTTCTCTTTGCAGAAAGAAACGTGACTATTCGACCGGAACCACTGTTTTTTAAGATCTGCTGCATTCGGGTGTCCCATTTATAAAACAGAGCTAAGACTTATCTTTTTTGAGGAAAAAACAGAAATATCTGCAAATCCCTGTCCAAAGGCCCTTTGCTTGAAAACAATTCAATTTTTCACAATTTGTATATGATTTCTTTACTTACAAATTAGGAACAAACCAAAATGACATTTTTCCTGTATATCTAAAGAACGTATCAGAAATCTGTGACTGAATGTCATAATTAGCCTGTAGTTTCTATTTTGCAGAAAGCAATTAAAGGTATTTTAAATACCACATGGTACTTAAATGGGGCATTGGCATTAGGACAAAATCCACCAGACATCCAGTATTCCACAGCAAAAGTCCCGGGACATAGTACTGTTACAGTGACCAGCTGCCCCTTCCTACATTCAGAGGACTGGATGCAGTATAATAGCTAGATATGTGTGTGCTCAGTCTTATCCGACTCTCTGCGACTCCATGGACGGTAGCCCACCAGGCTCTTCTGTCCATGGGATATTTTTAGGCAAGAATACTAGAATGGGTTGCCATTTCTAGTATTTGACAAAGCATTTAATACGCAAAGTAACTCAGGTGTTCTCTGATTCAGTATGTCAAGATTTTCCCAGTCAATGCAATAAAAACAATCCAAATATAGCCTCTCAACAGAGGGGCAAAAGAAAAACCGAAACGATTTTGGGTGACCATAGTGACCAGAGAGATAGTCCAAAGCTCTCTCTTTTGGCATCTTTGTTGTGCAAAAGGCATCTTTGTTGCTCAAAGTAGTTTTGCATTGTCTTTCTAGTAGAATCATTAATAAACATAAAGTTATCTTTTGTACATTTTCAACAGAAGACCAAGAAAACTACAAATATTTGTCAGTTGGGGAATGTTGAACGAGTCACAGTACAACCATACAGTGGATACCAGGCAATTCTGAAAAGGAAGCGTGTGCATTTTTGTACACAATCTATGACATCATCTTCAAGACTGTTGTTGTTTAATCGATGTCATGTCCGAATCTTTTGTGACCCCATGGACTGTAGCCTGCCAGGCTCCTCTGTCCAAGTGATTTCCCAGGCAAGAATACTGTTGTGCGTGTGTGCTAAGCCATGACAGTTGTGTCCTACTCTTTGCAACCCTAAGGAGCCCACCAAGCTCCCCTGTCCATAGATGCTCCAGGCAAGAATACTGGAGTGGGTTGCCATGCCCTCCTTCAGGGGATCTTCCCAACCCAGGGATAGAACCCATCCCGTGGTTCTTATGTCTCCTGCATTGGCAGGGTTCTTTACCCCTAGTGCTACCTGGGAAACCCAGACTGGGTTCCTATTTTCTTCTCCAGGGGATCGTCTTCACTCAGGGATCGAATCTGCATCTTCTGAATTGGCAGGTGGATTCTTTACCACTGAGCCACCAGGGAAGCCCTATCTTCAAGATATTTATAATTAAAAAGGCAGGTAAAGTACATAAAACATGCTACTACTTCCTATATATAGGAAATTCATATATATACACATTAATTTATAGACACATAGAATTTAGGTATATTACATTTATGCATATACGCCTTACATTTATACATATATTGAATCATTATAGAAATTGAAAGTTGAACTCAACTATTTAAAAAAAATGGTTACACATGAGGGACGGAATTCAAGTGCACAGTTTGGAGGTTACCAGGAGGTAGCTCAGACGGTAAAGTGTCTGCCTGCAATGCGGAAGACCAAGGGTCAATCTCTGGATTGGAAAGATCCCCTGGAGAAGGAAATGGAAACCCACCCCAGTACTCTTGCCTGGAAAATCCCATGGGGAGAGGAGCCTTGTAGGCTAGAGTCCATAGGACATGACTGAGCGATTTTACTTTCACTTTACTTTCTTCAGTACATTTGATTTGAACCATGTAAATGGTTTATATAAAACAGAAAACATTAGCTTAAAATGTAATCTTTAAAGACATTTAAAAATGAGACCAATTAATATTAACATAAAGAGTGCTTACATAATACATAGAAAGTTTTTTTTTAAGTTAAAATATAGTAATTTGAATATAACCCTCTCTATAATATATCTTAAAGGGTGAATTGACAAGAATAGCCTAAACTATTTGACAATTCTTGGTAAAAGTGTAGCTATTGTTATTCGAAGACTATCTTGAGATTATTGTAAATTAATGGAAATAGCTATGCTGATGTCCAGCCAGTTGGGATTCTCTGTGTACAAATGAGTTGCAGAAATAAGATTAACAAGGACAACTAAAAAATCTATATTTCTGAATGTACCAGAATAAGCACATATTGTGTACAATCTTTCTTAAAACGCATTTCCTCTGTCTTCTGAAATGACTACCCTATAGCAATGGGCATCACTAATGCCTTGATTATATTCTATATATATTATGTATGTTGCATTATATATTCTTATAAATATTATATAACATATATTAGTATCAAATACCATTGCCTCCTTCTGTACCCACTCCCCTCCTCCTACCCAGAAAAGGGAATAAGGGTTTTATGGAGAAATAAATTGGCTGATATCATGTGTGGGCTAGGACATGATTAAAATGAGCATGAACTATCTACTGCTTGAATTCAAGCAAGCTATCAAAATTTTGGTGCTCCTGTTGTAAGTACCAAGAAGACAGCAAGAGGAATCAAGCATTGGCAGAAGGTATAAAAATCTGAGCTTCAAAAAAAAAAAAAAACTGAAGTAAATTGAATCGCATCCAATATTTTAAATCCATGAACTCCTAATTGTCAGCTCTGTGGCTCCTAAAGAAAGCAACTCAGCATTCTGAGAATCAGCAAACGAACAAAAACATCAAGCATCTATGCTGTATTTCCTATAAAGTTAAATCTCCGAGAATCTAACTGTTTATTGGGGATCTTTCTTTTTGAAGAAATAGTCCACCAAAAATTATGAAGGAATGGCAAAGTTCACCATTTGTATGAAATAATGAGTCTAGAGAATGATCATCAATGCCTGCAAACATCAAAAGAGATAACCACTTGTTGGAACAATGGAATATCATCCAAGAAATATTATTTCTCCCTAAAAATCAAACTTGAATCTAACCATGCTATCTGGCAACAAATTTACAGGAAATGCAGGGGACAAAAAGTTAATAACTTTTCAACAATAAAGCAAGGATGCAATTGGCAAAATATGGATTGCAAAAACATCTATAGGATAGCCAGCATGCTCTCTTCAACGAAATACATTTTAGGGGAAAATAAAAAGAAAGAATAGAATCTACAGATTAAAAAATTCTTAAGCAAAACTGTATAATTGGTCCTCCTGCTAAGACCCTGAGGAAAAAAAATGTGATTGTGATTACAAATTATGCATGAACAATGGGGATAAACAGGGATGGCACCCAACCATGTAAGACATATGACTCTAAAAAACACAACCACCAAGTGAATCTCTGGAGCTGAATTGTCCAAATTTTAAAATTTTCTTCAAGAAGATACAGCAAGGCAAATATAATCACTAGCTGGATGTTTGAAAAATTACTGTTCATTATTTAAGGTATAACAGTGTTATGGCTATAATTTTTGAAAATTTATCTTTAGTAGTAAATATAGAAATATTTACATAATAAAACATATAATATCTTGTTTTGCTTCAAAATAACAAGTTGGGGAAGCGGATGGGAGTAGTAGAGTCTTATAATTGGATAATTGGCCATGGATTGATTAGTTTGACTGACCGAGTTTACTACGCTATAGTTTCTAATTTGTATATGTTTGAATATTTTAAAAGAGCTATTTATTGAAACTTCCTCATTACCAAGCTGATGAGTATTGTCATTTTGTTTGGACCTAAGCCAAAACCATTAAGTCAAGCTCTACCTAGTGGGAGTATGAACATTATTATTTTTGAAAAGCTTCTCTGCTGACTCAAATGCAAGGTCTGGGCTGTGAACCTACACCATCCAAAATTAGCCCTACTTCAACAGAAACATCATTACTAGTGAATTAGTACTTACTAACTTCCTGGGGGAAAGATAATTTTAAAAGTCTTTAAATTTTGAAACAAAATTGTCAAATTCCTTTTGTCATAGAGCATAAAGAGAACAAATTAATATGTGAATACAAATTATGACAATTAAGCAACATACTTTCATTTCAGTCGCACACCAAGTTATCTGAAATTCTGGCTTCTTGAAATTCAGTCTATGTTTGCAATTACTACAAAGCATTGATGCAATACGAAATATTATGTGATTGGTTAATGTTTTAAATAGTTATGTTATCCTTTTTGTTTCTCTTTGTAGTTTATCTGTTTTTCCACATTCAAGGAGAGAGTTATATGTACTGTAATTTTTTTCAGCTTCTCCATTATATATCCTATACTCCTTCTCTATCGTTTTCATGAAATTTTGTTTGGGAATCTAGATTTTGCTGCTCTCAATTAGCAAGTTTTTATATCTGACCATTCACTCTGCCTCAGGGGATAAAGTATGCATCCTAAATTGCTTCAGTCCCGACTCTGTGCGACCCTATGGACCATGACCCGTCAGCCTCCTCTGTTCACGGATTCTCCAGGCAAGAATACTGGAATGGGTTGCCATGTCCTCCTCCCAGGGATCTTCCCAACCCAGGGATCAAACCTGAGTCTCTTAAGTCTCCTGCATTGCAAGCAGATTCTTTACCACTAATGCCATGTGGGAAGCCCATAAAGTGTACCACCCAGGTCTGAATGAATCATATTTAACCAAAACAGCCATAGTTGATATGTTAATATGCTGCTAGTGTTAAGGGTCGGAGTAGGGGGGAACTTGAACAGATACTATGGTTTTGTTCAGGGATACAAAAGTCAGATTTCATTTCACAGCTAACACAGTGGCCAAAAAGAAAAAAAAAAAGAATTATCAAACTTTCCTGAAGAATCAGAAACAGCATCTACCAACCCACTTGTTGGAGTTTGTATAGTGTATCCACTTTGGAGAGCAATTTAGCATCTAATAAAGATGAATATACAATTATAAATGCGCCTGCATTTTACTTCTAAGTATATTACTCAGAAATGATTTTGCACAGGTTCACAAGAAAATACATGTCACATTAATTTTGTTGGTACTACCCTTAGCTAAATATCCTTCATCAGAAGAGTGAATATATCATACTATATATTTATACACTGAACTATCATGTAGTATTAGTTGGATTAGTATTAAGGCAACTCCTAATTCCTCAGGTGTTAGATTTTGCCATGCTATGCTACGTTATGCAAGTCTCCAAAATCTCACTGGCTTATGATAAACAGTTATTTCTTACAGAGGCTACATGTCAGCAAATACAGATATGCCTGTGGGACTCTGCTCCAAGCTACAAGCCAAGTTTGGTGCACTGATGTAGTCAACTTCTCTTTCCAGAAAACTGACTGAAAGAGAGCCTTCACTCGCCGATACAGAAATCTGCAGAGCTCCTAAAATCCTCTTTAATGAACCAGTGTGTGTAACTTCTATTCAAAGGACTTTGGCCAAAGACACATATAAGTTCAAGTGGTTAGGACTCTGCACTCCCATTGCAGGGAGTCTGAGTTCCTAGGATCCCTATTTCATGCAAAATTTACAAACTGATGGTTAATCCAAGACCAGGATAGAGTAGAATGGAATAGTGGTTTTGCAAAATAAAATATTTTCATATTTTATATTAATATGATTAAGAAGGTTTATTGTATTCTTGGTCTGCAAATAATCTTTATCATGAATGGGTGTTAATTCTTAACATTTAAGCACAAGCTGGAATCAAGATTGATGGGAGAAATAACAATAACCTCAGATATGCAGATGACACCACCCTTACGGCAGAAAGTGAAGAAGAACTAAAGAGCTTCTTGATGAAAGTGAAAGAGGAGAGTGAAAAAGTTAGCTTAAAACTCAACATTCAGAAAACTAAGATCATGGCATCTGGTCCAATGACTTCGTGGCAAATAGATGGGGAAGCAATGGAAACAGTGAGAGACTTTATTTTGGGGGGCTCCAAAATCACTGCTGATGGTGACTGCACCCATGAAATTAAAAGACGCTCACTCCTTGGAAGAAAAGCTATGACGAACCTAGACAGCATACTAAAAAGCAGAGACACTACTTTGTCAACAGAGGTACGCCTAGTCAAGACTATGGTTTTTCCAGTAGTCATGTATGGATGTGAGAGTTGGACTATAAAGAAATCTGAGTGCTAAAGAATTGATGTTTCTGAACTGTGGTGTTGGAGAATACTCTTGAGAGTCCCTTGGACTGCAAGGAGATCAAACCAGTCCATCCTAAAGGAAATCAGTCCTGAATGTTCATTGGAAGGACTGATGCTGAAGCTGAAACTGCAAGCCTTTGGCCACCTGATATGAAGAACTGACTCATTGCAAAAGACCCTGATGCTGGGAAAGACTGGGGGCAGGAGGAGAAGGGGATGACAGAGGATGAGATAGTTGGATGGAGTCAATGACTCAGTGGACACGAGTTTGAGTAGGCTCCGGGAGCTGGCGATGGACATGGAGGCCTGGCGTGCTGCAGTCCATGGGGTAGCAAAGAGTCAGACATGACTGAGTGACTGAACTGAACTGATTGAAATAATTATGCCTCTCACTTTTTGACGAATGTGGTGGATACATTATACTTATTACTTTTCAAACAATAAATCAGTGTTGTGTTTCTGAAATAAACACCAAAATTAATAAAATAAATCCTGTTTTGTTTAAGGCATGCATGTGTGCTTTCTAAGTTGTTTGAGTCATGTGTGACTCTGTGTAACGCTATGGATTGTTGGTAGCCCAGCAGGCTCCTGTGTCCATGGGATTCTCCAGGGAAGAATACTGGAGTGGGTTACCATGCCCTCTCCAGGGGATCTTCCTGACATAGGGAATCAAACCTGCATCTCTTATGTCTCCTGCATTGACAGGTGGGTTCGTCACCACTAGGCTACCTGGGAAACACCAACATAATATTTCACAAGAAAGATTGATTGGTAATGTTCATTTCTTGTAATGATCCTGTCATTAGGTTATGTACCATGGTAAAGATAATTTTATAAAATATTTGTGCTACTACATTCTATTTTTCTTTGAAATTTTTAAGACTAGTACTTTTCATTTTCAAATTTTAATGGGAAATTTATTAGCTATTAACAGTTTCAATTTCTTTGATACACATTCAACACTTTGGATTTCATATTTTCTTTGTGCATCAATACTGGTAACTTGTGTTTTTAATAAAATTTTCCCCATTGTATTCAAAATTAAAAACTTAATGAATTAAAGTGGCTCTTTATACCCCTGTATTATTTTAATGTCTGTATAGGATGTTGCAAATCATCATTTTAATTGTTTGTTTCTCTTCATTTTTTTTTTTATTGATATTGTATGTTCTAATTGTTATGTCTTTTTGAGAGTTTATCAATGTTATTAACTTCACACTGGAAGTATATCAATCTTATTAATCTTCTCAAAGAACCAACACAGTTAATTTGTTCTATTGTACCTTCTTTTCTATTTCATTAATTTTTGACTTTCCTTTATTATTTTCCCCTTTCTTTTTATTTTCTTTCTTTATTTTCTAGATTCTTGAGATGGAGGTTCAGCTTTTAGATTTTCAGCCTTCTTTCATTGCTAACACATGCACGTGAAATCAAGAAATATCTTAGAAACAATGCTACAGCCATATTACCCGATTTTAATAGATGCTACTTTCATTACCTTCTTTAAGCCGTTTGTGATACACATTGTCATTTCTTCCTGACTCCCAGGTTATTTGGAGGTCTTTGGTTTAATTTTAGGCTATTGGTGATTTTCCAGATATCATTTTTTGGTAGTTTTCACATTCATTTCACACTCACTCTTTTCAAAGACCTCTCCTTATAAGATTTCAATTCTAATATAATTTTTGAAACTTATTTTATGAGCCATATATAGGTTCCTCCTCCCAAACTGGAATCATAAAACTCATCTCAGTGTTCTTTCTTTATGTATTTCTGTTTCCAATATGTTGGAAAAGGTCATTTATTTGAATTTGAAAATGGCAGACTACCCTTTCAAAAAAGAAGCAATGGCCTCACTTTGATGCTTCCATCTTTCTTTGATGTTTGTTTGCTCCTCTGC
The DNA here is from genome assembly GCA_024291935.2 of Okapia johnstoni. Classification (NCBI taxonomy): domain Eukaryota; kingdom Metazoa; phylum Chordata; class Mammalia; order Artiodactyla; family Giraffidae; genus Okapia; species Okapia johnstoni. The sequence goes on from CM044327.1 coordinate 6,811,019, forward strand.
CAATCACTAATGACTTCTTCCACAGAGGCTGCCAACAAAATGCTGATTAAATGATGCCTGCAAGCTGATTCTAGACCATCACACTCATTTTGCTATAATTTCATTACTCTTTATTAAACACTTAGAATTTGTGAGGAGTAACAGTGTCTTTTGGAGAAGGCAATGGCACCCCACTCCAGTACTCTTGCCTGGACAATCCCATGGACAGAGGAGCCTGGTGGGCTGCAGTCCATGGGGTCGCGAAGAGTCGGACACAACTGAGCAGCTTCACTTTCACTTTTCACTTTCATGCACTGGAGAAGGAAATGGCAACCTACTCCAGTGTTCTTGCCTGGAGAATCCCAGGGATGGTGGAGCCTGGTGGGCTGCCGTCTATGGGGTTGCACAGAGTCGGACACGACTGAAGTGACTTAGCAGCAGCAGCAGCAGTAGTAGCAGTGTCTTTAAATTTTGTTTTATTGGAATTACACAAATCAGGAGAGGATTGAGACTTCTTCATTCTCTTGATATTTAAGTATTTCTACATTAACGAATCAATGGGTCTTATTTTAGCTATAATGTCTTCCCTCTAGTAAATTATTTCCCTGGCAAGTAATCCAAGGCAGAGCCATGTCATATGAAATTCTGTACTGTAGTCCACCATGGTATGAAGATTCTCCACAATACTTTCAATTTTCTTTCTACTTTTAATGCTGCTATTTTGTATTTGGGGCTTCCCTGGTGGCTCAGCAGTAAAGAATTTGCCTGCCAATGTTGGAGACGCAGATGTGGGTTGGATCCCAGGTCGGGAAGATCCCTGGAGGAGGAATTGGCAACCCATTCCAGTATTCTTGCCTGGGAAATCCTATGGGCAGAGGAGCCTGGTGGGCTACAATCCATGGGGTCTCAAAGTGTTGGACACAACTTAATATCTGAACAACAACAATGCAACAACAAATCTGTATTTGCTAAAATACATGGCCAAAAATCTCTAGAATCATTAAAGAATGATATTTTCTTAATGATCACTTCTGTAAAATGTTTTGTCATATAGTAAGAAAATGCTTCTGAGTGACGCTAAAATCAATTAGATTAACTTAATTGCTGGTCATTTATTTTCTGTCATTAAGTTATGCTTTTATCCATTAGTCACATATAGGCATGGAAAGCTACCGGAGCTGGCCTTCAGACTGATTTGTGTTCATATTGTTTCTTCATTAATTGAATGCAACTGTTGGAGCAATTTCCATTTCACCATCACTCCCCTGTTCCTCCCTGCCCGCCCCCCGCCCCCATCCTGTTCTTTTTTTTCAAACAGAGGTCTATTATCAGTCAGCCCTTGCAGGCATCTGGCATCTGAAAGTGAAAGTAAGTGAAAGTCGCTCAGTCCTGTCTGACACTTTGAGACCCCATGGACTATACAGTCCATGGAATTCTCCAGGCAGGAATACAGGAGTGGGTATCCTTTCCCTTCTCCAGGAGATTTTCCCAACCCAGGGATGGAACCCAAGTCTCCTGCATTGCAGGCAGATTCTTTACCAGCTGAGACACAAGGGAAGCCCAAGAATACTGGAGTGGGTAGCCTATCCCTTCTCCAGTGGATCTTCCTGACCCAGGAATCGACGTAGGGTCTCCTGCATTGCAGGCAGATTCTTTACTAACTGAGCGATCAGGGAAGCCACTTTTTTCTGAAAGTGAAATCCTGTGTAATTGTTTTCCCGACATAAAAAAGTCAAGCAAAGCATCAGACATCTTTTTTTTTTTTCAATATCTCTATTTCAGCTAATATATACCCTTTTGTGAAACCAAAGCTGTGCAACTCTCTGATTACTTCGAGTTGATGTAAACCATCCAACAAAGTCATTTTTTTTGATTAAACTGAATTATCTACTTGGTTCTCAGTACTGTATTCATCACAGATTTGCACATTCTCAGTTTTGCTAGTCTTTGTATCTTAAACAGAGTATCACAGTGAGAAGGGCTATATTTATAATAATAGAAATCCCATCTATTGTATGAACAGATAACTCGATATTCTGAAAATAATTTGAGCAATTATGAAATCTTATGTTTATTTATTTTACAATACTGCAGAAAATTCAATTCAGTTCATGCCAACCTAAATTTCCTCCTAAATAAATTATGATTGTAACTTTTCTTCACCAACATAAAGATAGTTTTATTCATTTAATTGATTGATTAGTTTATGAATTTCAAGATCCAAATAAAATGTGCAGTGATGATGAACACAAAAGTTGAAAAAGATAACGTGTATATAGTGTAGTTGCATGTGTGGTATGCACGTGCTCAGGCGTGTCCGACTCTTTGTGACCCTATGAACTGCAGCCCACCAGGCTCCTCTGCCCATGGGACTTCCCAGGCAAGATCACTGGAGTGGGTGCTGCCTGCCCTATCAATTAACAGGAGGCTGTGACTATTAGCAGTTGCAGCCACCCTGGACTGGGGAGCCCTTTGTTGCACAAAAACCCAAAACACAAAAAACCTAGCCCTCAGCTCCTCCCAGCCTTTTGCTCAGTGCTATCTGAGATGCTGACTCTTGGGCTTGAAGTTCTAGGAATGTCCCCGGGATAAACCAAAACTCTCAACTTTTAGGTTATGCATTGTTTTCAGTGGACAACAGGATAAATTCTTAAGTTATTGATAGAATTTGAATCAATACAATTTGTTAGGAAAATAGAGGTCATTGAGTCTGACAGGTGTATTTACTTTGATATTGGGTAGGTGTTATATAGTAGCTTTATAATAAGTGAAGAAGATAGATAACCATTATGTTGAAAGAAAAAATCTCCTATTAGAAGCCATGTTTGCACTTCCAATATAATTGCATGCTGATGGTACAAAGTCTTCAGTATGTCCAGTTTATCATAAAAATATTTACATCCATTTGGACAAAATAATATTTCTGAGAATATCAGAATATTAATAATTTTATATTATTAAATGAGAGTTATACAAGAGACATCAGTTATATACATTCAAGTAAGTGCTGGTAAAATAAAGCTTTACTCTTTTATCCCTTGTTTTTAGATTACTGTAGCAAAAAATTGTATTGTCTATGAATTAATTGAATCTGTGCAAATACAACAAAATGAAAATTATCTTAGTAAATTATTTAATATTTGGTAATGGCAAAGCATCACAGTCTTCATGAAATGGTAGCAGAAAGGTAAGTATGCCAATGTAAAGGCCAGTAAGGTTAGCCGCTTAGAACTTTAAGGCACAGAAACAAAACTAACATTTTTATTGGAATCAGAGAAGAGCAGAGTTTGTTTTGTAGAAAACTTTATCAGTAACGTGGAAGATAAATTGAGAAGCTCTTCCAAAAAGAAGATTCAAAAGACAAGAACAAAAACAACATAGATGAAGAGAAATGTGAAACTCTTAAGACCAGAAATACACAATGAGAATCCTGGGTATGCCTTTCCAGTAAAACTGAATTAACACAACTGAAAAAACCTGCTTTGCCTACAAGAGATTTGAGAAATTCCACACATTCCCAGATGCCTTTGCTCTGTCCTTAGGCACATTGTGTTAAAAACTATTTAAGTATAAGATTTAAAAGATTCTACAAGCTTGGCTTTATTCACTTAATTTTTAAAAATCACACATATCTTATGATTCCTTTGTATGCAATCTGAATATTCAGAATAGTCAATTGCTTAAGACAGATTGGAGATTTGCGGTTGCTAGGGGCAGAGAGGAGGATGCGTGGGGATAGATGGCGCTTTGCCTGGAGGGAGAGAAATGCTGTGTAACTAGATACAAAGTGGGGGCAGAAGAAAATTGTGAATTTTACTAAACGCCTCTGAAATGGTCAATAAACTATTTAAAATAAGTATGCAAATACAGGAACCAAAATTAAAAAGCCTGAGTCTTCAGATTCACACAGATAGGGGTCTGAGCCTGTGCCCCTGTGCTGGCTCTGTGGTCTTGCTATTAATAACTCCTGAAAGCTGGGATCCAATCAATCCATCCTAAAGAAGATCAATCCTGGGTGTTCATTGGAAGGTCTGATGTTGAAGCTGAAACTCCAATACTTTGGCCACCTCATGCGAAGGGTTGACTCATTGGAAAAGACCCTGATGCTGGGTAGGACTGCGGGCGGGAGGAGAAGGGGATGACGGAGGATGAGATGGTTGGATGGAATCACCGACTCGATGGACATGGGTTTGGGTAGACTCCGGGAGTTGGTGATGGACAGAGAGGCCTGGCGTGCTGCAATTCATGGGGTCGCAAAGAGTCGGACACGACTGAGCGACTGAACTGAACTGAACTGAAAGCTGGGATGGCGATAAGAGGATCACCCCATACGGTGCGCTCCAGGAAACAAGCTCACTCAGAAGGACGATGCAGATAGTGAAGTGCAGTTTATTACACCTGCGGGCCCAAGGCAGAGTCTCCTCTTAGCCAAGGACCCCGACCAGCATTTGTGAAAATCTTTTATACCCCATGTATACGTGTCTGAACCCACCACCCCAATTTCCTTGTGACTTACATAAACAAAGGAAAGGTAAATACAATCACAATAACCCCATATTCAAACAATCAATTATCAGTAAACTCGAGGTGACAGAAAAAAAATCTATGACCTGTCCGGAAGTAGGGGGATTAGTGTATGTTTTCCCTTAGGTGATGAGTAACCTGAACACGATCTTCAAGATTCCCCTGACCGGAGGGGGTCTTGTCCTTCTATTGTTGTTTCCACAGGCACTAAGCACAGAGTTCAGAGTCCATTAGAGAGGTGGCCGAACATGATCAGCACAAACAGGCCTAAGATGGAGTCCAGGCCCCATGAATTCCTTCTTCAGTGAGGTTTAAACCAGACGTGCAAAAGCACTTGACCGCATGCCTGGCACGCTGTGAGGACCTCACAAATGGTGGTGACTGTCACTAATCACAATTCCACAGAAGCCCAGGGCCAGAAGGAACCTCTCACATCGCCCGACCCTGTGCAGAGGAAGCAGCGGAGATCCACTCAGAGGCCGATGCTGACTTGCGGTTCCCTTCAGTCTGCTTCCCCAGCTCTGCGTCCTCACTCCATCCCTGCTCTCCGGCAGAGTGGGATGAGGGCGCGTTGGTCCTATGAGTCCTCCCGCTGCTCCCTCCCCTGCTGACGATGATCGTAAAGCCCCAGTGAGGCCCCTGTGGGGTAGATTTTCCTCCCTTGGAAGGGGCGCCCCTTGGGAAGGTCAGGGTGGAGAGCCGTCCAGGAGTTCCTTTTCTGCACACAGCGTGGCCCCACAGTGCGTGCTCCGGGCCGGCTGCTTGATGCCGGCCTGGACTCGCAGAGCCAGCATGAGGGCCAGCACTCCTGGCCTTGGTGCTGCCCAAGACATGAGGAAGTCAAGCACAAGATTTTCACAATATATTACCAGAGAGATGCCACCTTTGTGTACTTAAAGAATTGTTAGAAATGCTGATATGCTGTACATGCACCGCTATAATAGCAGAGAATAAAACTCTCAATGTTTATAAACAAAGGTGTCACATTACACATTTTAAAGTAAAAGAATATTAGTTAACCCACTAAAACACATTTATTAGGCTTATTATATACTTTAGAAATGGAAAAATGAATAAGGTATAGTTGGGGGGACATTACCTTCTAGCATAGAAAAATATATTTTAGGGGAAAACCCCAGCCATAATCATCACATAATTGCAAGTATAATATATTTTCTGAATATAACTTAAAAAAAATATTTATTTATTCTAATTGGAGGCTAATTACTTTACAATATTGTAGTGGTTTTTGCCATACATTGACATGAATCAGCCATGGGTGTACATGTGTTCTCATCCTGAACCCCCCTCCCACCTCCTTCCCCATCCCATCCCTCAGGGTCATCCCAGTGCACCAGGCTGGGATGAGCACCCTGTCTCATGCATCAAACCTAGACTGGTGATCTATTTCACATATGATGGTATACATATTTCAATGCTATTCTCTCAAATCATCCCACCCTCGCCTTCTCCCACGGAGTTCAAAAGTCTGTTCTTTATATCTGTGTCTCTTTTGCTGTCTCACATATAGGGTCATCGTTACCATCTTTCTAAATTCCTTATATATGCGTTGGAAAGGGTGTGAAGAAAACAGAATCCTCTTACACTGTTGGTGGGAATGCAAACTAGTACAGCCACTATGGAGAACAGTGTGAAGATTCCTTAAAAAACTGGAAATAGAACTGCCATACGACCCAGCAATCCCACTGCTGGGCATACACATCGAGGAAACCAGAATTGAAAGAGACACGTGTACCCAATGTTCATCGCAGCACTGTTTACAGTAGCTAGGACATGGAAGCAACCTAGATGCCCATCAGCAGATGAATGGATAAGGAAGCTGTGGTACATATACACAATGGAATATTACTCAGCTACTAAAAAGAATGAATTTGAATCAGTTCTAATGAGGTGGATGAAACTGGAGCCTATTATACAGAGTGAAGTAAGTCAGAAAGAAAAATACCAATACAGTATATTAATGCATACAACTTTTAACCACTAACACAATTTATGAAAAAATACAGTTACTGATTCTCTTAACTTTCACTTTTCCCATCAGTTTCTTCATCATTACATGAACTACTTTTCAATAATCAGAAGAGTTTTACTACCGCATGTTTTCCTCTGTTAGAAACGTTTGATATGCAATGGCTTTTTAAAGTGATACATCGTGCTCTCACTTGAAAATTTATCCAAAGCTACAAGTGCCTGATCATATATCCTTAACACAGCCACATTTATTAAACTTTCATGGACAGAGGAGTCTGGTGGCCTATAGTCCATGTGGTCACAAAGAGACAGACATGACTGCGTGACTAACACTTTCATATGTATGTATGTATACAGAGATATACATATATGGGTATATACATTCTCCACAATATAACCACTGAATGTATGTAACACAGTGATTTTAAAAATGAGATTTAAAAAGGTTTGTGTACCATAATGAACTAAAATACACCAGAACGGGTGAATATCATTCAGATGAGCACTACATCTATGACTGTGGGCAAGAATCCCTTAGAAGAAATGGAGTTGCACTCATGGTCACCAAAAGTGTCTTAAATGCAGTACTTGGATGCAATCTGAAAAATGAGAGAATGATCACTATTCTTTTCTGAGATTCAGTATCACAGTAATCCAAGTCTAGGCCCCAACCATTAGTGCTGAAGACGCTAAAGTTGAAGAGGTCTATGAAGATCTACAAGACCTTCTAGAACTAATACAAAAAAATAAAAAGTAACAATGATGTCCTTTTCATCATAGGGGGCTGGAACGCAAAAGTAGGAAGTCAATGGATACCTGGAGTAACAGGCAAGTTTACAAAACGAAGTACAAATGTACCTTAGAGTACAAAATGTGGCAGGGCAAAGGCTAACAGAGTTTTGCCAAGAAACACACTAGGCATAGAAAACACCCTCTTCCAACAACACAAGAGAAGACTCTACACATGGACCTCACTAGATTGTCGACACCGAAATCAGATTGATTATATTCTTTGCAGCCAAAGATGAAGACACTCTATACAGTCAGCAAGAACAAGAACGGGAACTGACTATGGCTCAGATCATGAACTCCTTATTGCCAAATTCAGACTTAAATTGAAGAAAGTACGGAAAGTCACTAGACCATTCAGGAATAACCTAAATTAAATTCCATACAATAATAAAGTGGAAGTGACAAATAGATTCAAGGGATTAGATTTGATAGACAGGGTGCATGAAGAACTATGGGCAGAGGTTTGTGATATTGTACAGGAGGCAGTGATCAAGAACATCCCTAAGAAAAAGATATGCAAAAAGGCAAAATGATTGTCTGAGTTGGCCTTACAAAGAGTTGAGAAAAGAAGAGAAACAAGGGCAAAGGAGAAAAGGAAACATGTATCCATTGGAATGCAGAGTTGCAAAGAATAGCAAGGAAAGATAAGAAAGCCTTCCTCAGTGATCAATGCAAAGAAATAGAAGAAAACAATAGCATGGGAAATACTAGAGTTCTCTTTAAGAAAATTAGAGATACCAAGGGAACATTTGATGTAAAGATGGGCACAATAAAGGACAGAAATGGTACGGACTTAACAGAAGCAGAAGATATTAAGAAGATGTGGAAAGAATACACAGAGGAACTATACTAAAAAGATCTTCATGACCCAGGTAACCACGATGGTGTGATCACTCACTTTGAGCCAGATATCCTGGAGTACGAGGTCAAGTGGGCCTCAGGAAGCATCACTAGGAACAAAGCTAGTGGAAGTGATGGAATTCCAGTTGAGCTATTTAAAATCCTAAAAGATGATGCTGTGAAAGTGCTGCACTCAATATGCCAGGAAATTTGGAAAACTCAGCAGTGGTCACAGGACTGGAAAAGGTCAGTCTTCACTTCAATTCTAAAGAAAGACAATGCCAAAGAATGCTCGAACTACGGCACACTTGCACTCATTTCACACGCTAGCAAAGTAATGCCAAAATTCTCCAAGCCAGGCTTCAACAGTATGTGAACTGAGAATTTTCAGATGCTCAAGCTGGATTTAGTAAAACCAGAGGAACCAGAGATCAAATTGCCAGCATCTGATGGATCATAGAAGAAGAAAGAGAATTCTAGGGAAAAAAAATCTACTTCTGGTGTTCATGGACCCCACTAAATCCTTTGACTAGGCAGATCACAACAAACTGTGGAAAATTCTTAAAGAGATGGGAATACCAGACCACCTGCCCTGCCTCCTGAGAAATCTGTATGCAGCTCAAGAAGAAACATTTAGAATTGGACATGGGAAAACGGACTGGTTCCAAATAAGGAAAGGAGTATGTCAAGGCTGTATATTGTCACCCTGCTTATTTAACTTATATGCAGAGTACATCATGCAAAATTCTAGGCTGAATGAAGTACAAGCTGGAATCAAGATTGCCAGGAGAAATACAAATAACCTCAGATATGCAGATGACACCACCCTTTATGGAAGAAAGTGAAGAAGTGAAGAAGAACTAATGGGCCTATTGATGAAAATGAAAGAGGAGAGTGAAAAAGCCAGCTTAAAACTCAACATTCAGAAAACCAAGGTCATGGCATCTGGTCCCATCACTTCATGGCAAACAGATGGGGAAACAATGGAAACAGTGACAAACTTCATTGTCTTGGGCTCCAAAATCACTGCAGATGGTGACTGCAGCCATGAAATTAAAAGACACTTGCTCCTTGGAAGAAATCTATGACCAACCTAGACAGCATATTAAAAAGATTTGCCAACCGATGTCTGTATAGTCAAAACTATGGTTTTTCCAGTAGTCATGTACGGATGTGAGAGTTGGACCATAAAGGAAGCTGAGCACCAAAGGATTGATGCTCTTGAGCTGTGGTGATGTTCCTTGGGATGCAAGGAGATCCAATCAGTCCATCCTAAAGGAAATCAGTTGTGAATATTCATTGGAAGGACTGATGCTGAAGCTTAAGCACCAGTACTTTGGCCCCCTGATGCAAAGAGCTGACTCATTGGGAAAGACCCTGATGCTGGGAAAGATTGAGGGCAGGAGGAGAAGAGGACAACAGAGAATGAGGTGGTTGGATACCATTACTGAGTCGATGGACATGAGTTTCAGCAAGCTGCGGAGTTTTATGAACAGGAAAACCTGGCATGCTGCAGTACATGAGTTCACAAAGAGTTGGACGGTACTGAGCGACTGAACTAAAATGAACTATAATGTATAATCCTTAGGAAGAAATAGAGTTTGCTTTGACCTCTGTATTTAAATGCATTTCATCAAAAGACATTTACAAGCATCTGAAGCTAGAATTAATTGGACTTTTTAAACACCAATGGTTGACCGGTATCAAACCTTTGACTTCTACTCTATAGTTATAACACTTCTAGGCAAGGAAGGTGTCACCCCCTATTCATCCTTCTCTGACACCACGTGGAGGGGGGTGAGGGATAGGGAAGGACAGGAGCATCTTGTTACCCTGGTTACCACAGGACCAGAGTGGGCAACTACTCCTTTGTCTGCAGAGGGAGGGGAAGAGTGTTGGACTCTGTATGGGTAGTATGTGGCTGGAATAGAGTTACTGTTACTGGATGAATATTTTTTGTCCTTTACAACTGGCCCTTAAAAAGTGAAGCCGCTCAGTTGTGTCCGACTCTTTGTGACCCCATGGATTGTAGCCCACCAGGCTCCTCTGCCCATGGGATTCTCCAGGCAGAATACTGGAGTGGGTTGCCATTTCCTTCTCCAATAACTGGTCCTTATCCTTAGGCTAAAGAAATCAGGTTTGATTACTTGGTTTTATTTTTGTTGTTGTTGTTTTCTTCACCCACTGTGTTTACCGGATGGCTAATTTCTCCAGCAGGGTCAGTGATAAATGAGGAAAAGAGAAAACCCAAGGAACTCACCACTATGCTGATACTGTCCCTTGGGTCCCTAGGTAGCTAGTCAGTTCACCTTCTTTCCTTTCAGAGTCTGCTTGTGTTTTCTTTATATATAATATCCAGGTATTTCAGTTGTTCTTGGAGTAGGAATAGGGAAAAGTATGTCTGCCCTTTCTTTCTGCTCAAAGACTTTTTGAACAATTCAAATATAAGGAGACTCCCCATGGTCTAAATTTTGTTCATCTAATCAAGTTTATAAGAAGCGTAAGCTTTCCTAGTCTGTTCGGGCTACTACAACAAAATTACAATAAAGTGTGCACTTAAAAACAACAGAAATGTATCTCTTATGGTTTTGGATGCTTGAAGTCCAAGATCAGGGTGCATGTGTGGGCTGGTTCTGGTCCGAGCTCTCTTACAGTTTGCAATAGATGATGTCTCTTTGAAGCCTCACTTGGAGAGATCAGAGAGGGGAAGTGAGTCTCTCATGACTCTCAAAGGGCACCAGTCACCAGTTCCTGGGAATCCACCTTCAGGAACTCCTTGACTCCTTATCACCTCCAAAAGCCCATCTCCTAACACCTTGAAGTGGTGTACAGGGTTTCAAAATATGAATTTTGGAGGGACACAAACATTCAGTCCATAACACTCTCTAAACCATGCTTTTCTGTAAAATAGGGATGTTAACTATATAGACCTGATAAAGTTGAGGGATGCAACAGATAATTTCTATAAGGTGCTAAATTGCCTGGCACATAGTAAGTCCTTAATCCATTTCATCTGCCAATTTTATCATCACAGGCTTTGCTTGCTTTTTAATGTTTAGCATATCACATGTGCATATTCATGAGGGGCTCTCTGTAATCATGAACTCTTAATAATTTTTGCTATTTTTTCTATCAGACTCTTGGACTCTTTTGAACTTTTTAAAGGATTTGACATTTTAAGGATGCTACCAAAAATGTCCCCATATGTAATTTGCCTTTGATAGCTTTGTGCTTGTTTACTATATATACTCTTACAAAATTTTATGTAGCAAAATTTAGAAATTTTGTCTTTCATTGCTTCTGGATTTCATATCACGGTGATGCTCTGATTTCATTAAGTTATGGAGCCAAAATAAATCTTACATTCATACAATAAATATTTTTATTGCTGAAAAATATGTACATATATGAAATTTTAATGTATTTGGCCTTTAATGTATGATGGCCTTGGCTATGAAACCATAACAGTGAATTATTTTTTCTACTTCTTTTTGAGAGGTCCTTGAATTATTTCTGCTAATAACTTCTTTATTTTCTCCTTTGTTCTTTCCTTTCTTACTCCCTTTCACTTATTTTCTTCTTCCTTTTTATGATTTATAATTCAAATAAAAAAAAAGAAAGTGAAAAAGTTAGTTACTTCACTCGTGTTCAACTCTGGTCGACCCTGTGGACTATAACCCACCAGGCTCCTCTGTCTATGGAATTCTAAAGGCAAGAATATGGGAGTTGGGTAACCATGCCCTTCTCTAGGTGGTTTTCCCAACCCAGGGATCAAACCCAAATCTCCTGCATTGTCGGCCGTTTCTTTACTGCCTGAGCCACCAGGGAAGCTCACAATACAATTTCCTGTATAGTTGCAAGGGTGCCTCATTTTATGGTCACTGTGTAAAGTCGTTGTAGTCACAATCCAAAATGTTGTGGAGTTCTGGGGGCAAAGAAAAGTTTAAAACACAGTATCGCTTTGTCCCATGTTTACTAGGAATCAGCAGGCTTTCTTTTCCATGATAATAGCTCATCTTGATTAATAAGACAATGTGTTGACTCTCCTTGGAAGAGGTCAGATTGTTCTTCCTTCAGCTGAGATGTGAACAAAGTCGAAGGAATGCTCATGTAAATACAACAGTTAACCGAATGGTTTCCTCTGTTAGTAAGACATCTGCACAGAGATTTTCAGTTTTCTACCACATTGAAAGATTATTCAGGAACATTGTTCAGAAAAACTCCACATGACGTAGATCTTGTGATTTATGAGTCCAGAAAGTGAATGGTTTAGGCCCACTTCTGGATTGCCCAAAAAGGAATTCAGCTCTAGGCTAAAGTTATATGCTCAGTAAGTACTCATCACATTGATGTGAGGCCAGGGAACCCCTTTTGCACCTCTTCCTTAATTAGGTGGGCTGACACTTTGACAGTCTGGAAGTCCTTCCATATACGCCTCTCCTACTCTGAAGCTCTAAGATTGGTTTTGAGATTGTTCTTCCTTCAGTTAAGATGTGAAGTGAAGTGAAAGTCGCTCAGTCATGTTTGACTCTTTGTGATTCCATGGACTGTATAGTCCATGGACTTCTCCAGGCCAGAACACTGGCGTGGGTAGCCTTTCCCTTCTCCAGGGGATCTTCCCAACCCAGGGATCGAACCCAGGTCTCCCATATTGCAGGCGGATTCTTTACCAGCTGAGCCAAAGGAAGCATAATAAAAGAAACATAATTCAAAACAGTGAAGAGGAAAATGCAAAAACCATACCCCAAATTCAAACATCCTGTGCTATGGCATGACCTCTGACACGTGAGGTCACAGAGACTCTCTGAATACTATCAAGTGAACACACTGAAAAGTAACTCAGCAACTCGGACCCTGTGATTCAGCTTCTGAATATGGAAAGTAAGTGAAGTGAAGTGAAAGTCACTCAGTCGTGTCTGACTCTTTGTAACCCCGTGGACTGTGGACCATCAGCCACCTTTGTCCATGGAATTCTCCAGGCAAAAATACTGGAATGGCTACCCACTCCCTTCTCCAGGTGGTCTTCCCAACCCAGGGATCGAACCCAGGTCTCCTGCATTGCAGGCAGATTCTATTCCATCTGAGCCACCAGAGAAGCCCCAAAGTAAATCTAATTTGTAAAACATTTATTTCAAAATATTTTTTCTGACACATAGCGAAAAATGTTTCACTACAAAATGACCTTACCGTTTAAATGGAAGTATTTTTCTGGTGCATAGAGAATTATTTCAGACAAAAAATATTACCTTTGAAATCATATGGTACATGTGGACAATAGACAAATTTATTTATAAGCATAACTAAATTAGAAGAAATTGAAAAATTTAGAAAGTCTGAGTCTTTGGGATAATTTTATTTGGTGAGAGTATCATAAATAGTCCTTCCATGTTGATATATAGCAAACTTAGGAGCATGAATACTCAGTCATTAGAAAAAGAGTCATAGTTGATTCAGGAAATTTTTCACAGGTTATTATCCATGATTGGGATTTAAAAGAATAATAAAGACGAAAAGATATGATACCAATGGTGTTTGGATTTATAGTCCTTATGTGATACTTTTTTTGAGTTGCACTATTTTTAAAACCAATTTGTATCATTTGTCCTCAACTTATTCTTTGAAAGCTACCTCTCCAACAAGTTACATGAGCACAGTGAAAAATAAACTTGATTTACAACCTAAAATATTCCAGAATTTATTAGCCGTCACATTTTAGCAATTATTATAATCAACAGAAAATAGGATAATGTGTTACTTTTCAACATTGGGCATATACTTTCTTTTACCATCTAAAAGATCACACAAATTCATGAACACTCAAAAGCTTTTTAGAAACTTTGCAGCTCAGAAGTGCTTGAAGTGTAATGATCTTTCCCTTCGGTTATAAAGTTGGCTTGTAAATCTCATAGATTGATGGTATTATATACCTTATGTTTAAAGCAACAGACGTTGGGGAACTCCTATTCAATACTGTTTTATGTCATGTATCTTTTATTAGAAAGTACATTTAAGTATTTGGACATTTATAAACCCCTTTATAATAAACATAGAAAATGCAGTTTATAAAAACGCTTTCCACTTAAGTGTAAAAATCATGCCTCTTGTTTTGATTCTTTATAAGTAAAAAGACTTGACTACATTCTGAATTTTACAATTTTATGCATAACAAAGAAATGTTCACACAGAATGATCTGTCCAATTTTATGATTTTATAAATCTCCATGCCTGTATGCACTTTTACAGTTTTTTTTCAAATTCAAATTGCACCTTTAGAAAAGATTTTAATAAAATTAGATTATCTCACAAATATATCCACACAAAAACTTTCCTCTTATTAGATTATCTATAAACATAATCGAGTGAAAAGTTTCTGATGGCAATTATTCTGTTTATAATTGCTATACTTGGGTAACCTGATGTAAAGAGCTGACTCATTGGAAAAGACTCTGATGCTGGGCAAGATTGAAGGTGACAGGAGAAGGGGGCGGCAGCAGATGACATGGTTGGATGGCATCGCCACCTCAATACACACGAGTGAGCGATATGGGTGACAGTGAAGAACAGGGAAGTCTGGTGTGCTGCAGTCCATGGGGTCACAAAGAGTAGGACACAACTTAGGACTGAACAACAACAACATGATTTGCACTTACATATTTATTTCATTTTCCTCTATCAATAATTATTGGTTAAAAATGATTTTTTAAGTATCAGGAGATTTTAAAGCGTGGCAAAATACGTGTTCTCAACTTCTTAATATTTTTGAAGAGTAGTTTACGCTACAAGTATTTTAGATAATTTCTATATAATATCATTAATGACATAATCATGTTATATGTTATACATAAATAAATATGTAATGAACAATATATAATTTAAGACTATCACTATGTTATAAAGACAAATTACAGACATCATTTTTAATGAAACATTATCTTTTAGGATTGATACATCCCTTATCATCATCTTGTGTCAGGAAAACAAGGAAGCTGTTTCATAGCTCAAACAGGAAGGGGAAGAAAGAATTATTTGCAGAATTTTATTAGGGGCTTCTAGCCTTCAGCATGGAGAAGGCAATGGCACACCACTCCAGTATTCTTGCCTGGAAAAGCCCATGGACGGAGGAGCCTGGTAGGCTGCAGTCCATGGGGTCACTAAGAGTCGGACATGACTGAGCGACTTCACTTTCTCTTTTCGCTTTCATGCATTGGAGAAGGCAATGGCAACCCACTCCAGTATTCTTGCCTGGAGACTCCCAGGGATGGGGGAGCCTGGTGGGCTGCCATCTATGGGGTCGCACAGAGTCGGACACGACTGAAGCGACTTAGCAGCAGCAGCAGCAGCCTTCAGCAATAACTATATTCAGACATTATACTATTTAACTTATAAAAACCATAAAACCAAAATACAAAATTAAATACATTTGGAAAATAATATAGAAAATGGGAAATGCACAATGCATCTGCAAATTAACGAAGGCACTAATGCGAAGAAACAGGTGGTAAACTGGCAAGTGGTCCTCGGTGGTTTTGGCTTTAGTGAATTTTTCAAGCCCTGGGTTTCCCACTTCCTCACCCCAGCATGATCCTAAAGTTGATTTTGCCAGTGCACTTATAGATACATACAGAGTATAAACAGGAGAAATAACTCCCATGTATTTTGCATGAGTAGTGTCTGATCCTTTAAGCACTTAACAGAGTGCTTAAGAAAGTGCTCATCCTGCAGTTTATGGATGGCTAAGGAGATTGGCATGCTACTTGAGAAGGTCAGGTCATGCTAAAAACAGTTTATTAGATAAATGAAAAAATAGTAAATTGAGTGCTTGGCTTAATGTAAACATGATATGATTAAAAGATAGGTTTCACTGAATAGTTTTTTTGGCATCAATTAAGATGTATTAATTTGTAAATATTACAAATTGCCTGAGAAAAGGCGGTATAATATTGTGATAAAAAAAATAATGATGATGAAATTAGAGAATAAATCCCTCTCCGTTTTCCTCCCAACTATGATATTAGATATCATTTTGAACTTTTTGAGTTACCATTTCTTGGCTTTGATTCGCTTATCTATAAAAAGAGTATCAGACTGAAAAAATGTCGCCTAGATTTTTTACAGCAACTATTATGTGCAAAATTCTGTGCAAGCTACTTGCATCACTAGAAGTTAGCCTATGACTCAAAGTACGGCATGAGCTCGTGTTCAGTCTACGTTTACAGCTGGAAGGACCTTAGAGACAGTCTGCAGATGGAGAGAAACACTTTGTTCATAAACACTATTAATGAGACCTATTGAGAACAGTAAATAGAGAACACATTAACTTACATTCCCGTTTTGCATAATTATAACTAATCATAGTTATTAGACTAATGATCTTAGTCATCAAGAACAATGTAATTGTTACAAAGGTTAAGAAACATGACAAATTGACATCATTCTATTATGGTTCTTTCATAACTCCCTGGATATCCTTAGTCAATTTCTTTCATGGGCTATTCTCTTTCCACTTATCCTTTAAATAGGAAGCATTCTGCCCTCAACTTCCCCTAATGCAACTTTCTTGGTCTTTCCAACTTTGATACTTCAGGTTCCATTTAAATTAGTACATGAATACACCAAAATGTAATTATGAGATATATCGTGACCATTTCTAAATCCATGCCTCAGTCTCAAACCTTTGGATATCTCCTTTAGGACTTCTCCCAGGAACCTCTATATGTCCAAAACAGTTACACTCATCACTTTTCCACCAAAGGTCTTGTTTGTCAGATTCGGTCTCAGTTGATATCCACAAGAGTCACAGAGCTGCTCAAGTCTGTCATCTGGATTCCAAGATTATCTCACATCCCATTCCCAATCACTGCCTAAGTAGCCATCAATGTTTGTCAATGCTCACTCTAAATTATAATTTACATTTTCTCTTTCTTTCTCTTGCACATATTAGATGCACTTTTTTTTTCTGTGCTTTTATATTAGTTTCATAATCTGATTCCAATTTCTCATCTGCCAGCCTGCCCAGCTTTGAACAGTCCTGGGGTCACCCCCTGGGTGAACTTTGAAGATGACATTCTGACAAGGTCATTTTCCAATTCAAAAAAAATTTCCCTTTGATGTCAGGATGAATCTAAATGCCTGCATCTGACATAGAAACTCTTCTTGAGATTGTTTTGTGCCCATCAGCTCAGCTTGATATCCAAGGTATTTCTCTTCACTCTGGCTGCCTTGAGGTGTGCTGTTCCCCTAACTGCCGCAGTATTTCGTGCTTCAATTATTCGTTCGGCTCTGCCCCTTTACATAACCGGAGCACTCCTTCCTACTTGTCTGTCAAGTGCTCACACATCTTCTAACCCTCCCTCAAGTCCTGTGGATTCCTACCATCCTTTTTCCAAGCTTTCACTTCACTCTGAAATTTTCTTTACTTGACTGTATGAAACTTAGAAAGTGGTCAGTTTTCATTGTTTTTACATTAAATGGTAATAACAAGAACAGTATCAAAGATGCATTATAATTTTTTTTAGAATTCTAAGGAAATGAGCAAGTGGAAATTTATGCAGAGAGCATGCATTTTCCTGACAG
This sequence comes from Okapia johnstoni, assembly GCA_024291935.2. Classification (NCBI taxonomy): domain Eukaryota; kingdom Metazoa; phylum Chordata; class Mammalia; order Artiodactyla; family Giraffidae; genus Okapia; species Okapia johnstoni. Next base: position 6,828,719 of record CM044327.1, read on the forward strand.
AAATAAAATGGCACTAAGTACTATGCAGGAAATAATATAGTCATAGTGGGCAGTCAAATTTTCAGCTTTTACAGAAGTTATGAGTTCAGAAAGAGGAAAGTTGGTAGGTAGTGAACTGAATATTAAAGATGAGATGCTTTAAAATTACTCAAAGGTCTGTGAAAGAAAGTGTTTTAACAGAAAATTTGAAAATCAGAGCTATGGTTGAGAAGGAGACATACACGTTCTGTTTTCAAAAGTAAATGATTTAAGGTTTTCATGGTCATATGTAGCTATTCTAAAACAGAAATTCATATTTTCAAAATTAACATTGGTAATCAAATTTAAATATGAGGAAACAGAAAGCTTAACAAACTAATACAAAAGTGTTATGGTTTCTTGTTTTCAATCTTCAAATTATTCACTAGGTTTTAACCCACATAAATTAAGTGAAAAAGTATGCTACATTATTTTTTGTAGTATTTCTAATACATTTAATGCTGTTTCATCAAAAAGAAATATTTCCACAATTTTGATTACAATAGTAATAGTGGTTTTAAATGGTCAAAAATTTTCAAATAATGGAGTATGTGGCTGGCACCATAGTGAAACCAAAGACAAAGTGATGTTAGAGGCAATTAAAGTACATGGCTACATCCATGCACTTTACTTATCCATAAAGTAAGATAAAATTTACTTATCTACAGCCTTCAGAAATAAAACCAAAAAGTTTAGAAAGCCACTATGAAAGATTATTATATCACAATTATACAAACATCTTTAATTACATACCAGTAAAGGAGTTAAGTGAAATGAACTATGCAAAATCTTTAGGAAAAGGCCAGTCACAAACTAGGTGTAAAAGTAGTTAAATAAGAAATTTTCAAATGTGTAGGATGGCAGAATTTGGGTGAGGAGGTGCGGTAGGCGTGGTAGTGGGCACCTAACTGACTCATTTATATTTAATTTCCCAAGGACATTTGGCACTTTCTGCTTTGTAGTTCAGCCAATATAGAGGATTTCTTTATTTACCATAGAGCTTGAAAAGCAACATAAGATTTGTCTTTTTATACTTTTTCAACAATTAATTACCAGGTAAGACCGACATTTAATTTTCACAATTTCCTATATCTTTTTACATTTCTAATCCAACTTGAATTCAAAAACATCTACCATCGTGGAATTCTCAGTGAATTTGCAAAGTCTCATCATGTGGCTAATTTAGTTTTGACTCTCAGCGTGTTCCAAAAACCCATCAAGATACATAATTTTATATTTATATAAAACCCCTTTCAGAATGTTTTAATGAAAAACGAATTTAAAAAGCAACTGACAGATCAATAAGTAACTTCCTGGAATATCAGTGGTTAAAAAGTTCAACTGGATATTTAACACTTAATTTTTGTAAAAGAATGTCTAAAGTACATACTGTATCCTTCAACAGTGCTGGGTAAAGGTTTTCCTTCTATTGATAACTCTAGGGTTCTGCTAACTTTCCAACTAGGCGAAAAGATTTAGAAATCCAGATGTCAAGATACAATTTGAAGTAAGAAAAGTTTCACTGCCTAATTAGTGGATTTTGGAGACAAACTTAGCAGGTAATTAATATTTATTAATGCCTATTCTGAGCCAGCTTCCATGATGGCTGCCTTTTCATCTCACTGTAGCCTCCTCGCAACTCTGAGGAGCTATTCTGCTCCCATGTTATATGTGGGTAAACTGATGAGCACAAAGGTTTAATCATTTGCACATGGTGCTAAAAATCATATGGTGCAATGAGTCTCAAACCGCTCTAGATGATTCTAAATTCCACAGCTCTTTCACAATGCTGCAAAGTACAATCTTGATGATTAAACACTTAATCCACAAAAATATTTTCCCATTAAAATAATTCTTCCCAGAGCAATAAATGTAAAATCAATCAGAATCATTTAAATACTGTGAAATGATTCAAATAAACTAGTGGTGATACTGTTATTTTTAAAATATACTTAATTTTTTTTATAGAAGTTTTAAATTCACAGCAAGATTGAGCAAAAAGTATGGTGAGTTCTTGTGTTTCTCCTGACCAAGTGCATGCATAATCTTTGCCATCATCAACAACCCACCAACATGACACATTTGTCACCAGCGGTGAACCCACACTGACACATCATAATAACCCAAAGTCCACAGTTTACATTACACTTCACTACTCTTGGGGCTGTACATGCTGTGGGTTTGGGAAAACATACATGTACCTATTCGTATGGGCTTCCCTGGTGGGTCATTTGGTAAAGAATCTCCCTGTAATTCTGGGACCCAGGTTGGGAAGATCCCCTGGAGAAGGGCATGACAATCCATTCCAGTATTCATGCCTGGAGAATCCCATAGACAGAGGAGCCTGGTGGGCTACAGTCCATGGGGTCACAAAGAGTCGGGCATGACTGAGGGACTTCACTTCACTTCATGTCACACTTCACCCATCCCTATAGTAATATACAGAGTAATTGCATTGTGCTCCACCTCGTAATTCATCCTGCTTATCCCTGGCAAACACTAATCTTTTTTATTGTCTTCATAGTTTTGTCTTTTCCAAAATGCAAAATAGCAGAAATTATACTATATGTAGCTTTTTCAGATTGCTTTTTTACTTAGTTTCATGCATTTAAGTTTCCTCTATGTCTTTACCTGGCTTGATAGCTCATTTCTTTTTCGCACTGAATTATATTCTATTATCTCTGGATGTACTACTATTTATTTATCCATTCGCAGACTGGAGGGCATCTTGGTTGCTTCTAAGATTTGGAAACCATGAATAAAGTTGCTATAAACATCTGTGTGGTTTTTTTGTGGATATGTTTTCAACTCCTTTGGTAAGTACATTTTATAGATACGTGTAGTTTTATAAAACAACAACAACAAAAAGTCAAAAAACCTTGTGAAACTGTCTTCCAACATGGTTATATATTTTTACATTCCAAACAGCAGTGAATAACAATTCCTGTTGCTTCATATCCTTACCAGCAATCACTGTTGTCAATATCCTAGAATTTGGCCTTTCTGATAGATGTTTAGGGGTATCCCATTGTCTTAATTTGAAGTTCTCTAGATAATCACAATGGTGTGATCACTCACCTAGAGCCAGACATCCTGGAATGTGAAGTCAAGTGGGCCTTAGAAAGCATTGCTACGGACAAAGCTAGTGGAGGTGATGGAATTCCAGTTGAGCTATTTCAAATCCTCAAAGATAATGCTGTGAAAGTGCTGCACTCAGTATGCCAGCAAATCTGGAAAACTCAGCAGTGGCCACAGGACTGGCAAAGGTCAGTTTTCATTCCAATCCCAAAGAAAGGCAATGCCAAAGAATGCTCAAACTACCGCACAATTGCACGCATCTCACACACTAGTAAAGTAATGCTCAAAATTCTCCAAGCCAGTCTTCAGCAACACGTGAACCATGAACTTCCTGATGTTCAATCTGGTTTAGAAAAGGCAGAGGAACCAGAGATCAAATTGCCAACAACCGCTGGATCATCAAAAAAGCAAGAGAGTTTCAGAAAAACATCTATTTCTGCTTTATTGACTATGCCAAAGCCTTTGACTGTGTGGATCACAATAAACTGTGGAAAATTCTGAAAGAGATGGGAATACCAGACCACCTGACCTGCCTCTTGAGAAACCTGTATGCAGGTCAGGAAGCAACAGTTAGAACTGGACATGAAACAACAGACTGGTTCCAAATAGGAAAAGGAGGACGTCAAGGCTGTATATTGTCACCCTGCTTATTTAACTTATATGCAGAGTACATCATGAGAAACACTGGGCTGGAAGAAACACAAGCTGGAATCAAGATTGCCAGGAGAAATATCAATAACCTCAGATATGCAGATGACACCACCCTTATGGCAGAAAGTGAAGAAGAACTAAAGAGCCTCTTGATGAGTGTGAAAGAGGAGAGTGAAAAAGTTGGCTTAAAGCTCAACATTCAGAAAACTAAGATGATGGCATCTGGTCCCATCACTTTATGGGAAATAGATGGGGAAACAGTGGAAACAGTGTCAGACTTTATTTTTTTGGTCTCTAACATCACTGCAGATGGTGATTGCAGCCATGTAATTAAAAGACTCTTACTCCTTGGAAGGAAAGTTATGACCAACCTAGATAGCATATTAAAAAGAAGAGACATTACTTTCCCAACAAAGGTCCATCTAGTCAAGGCTATGGTTTTTCCAGTGGTCATGTATGGATGTGAGAGTTGGATGTTGAAGAAAGCTGAGCCCCGAAGAATTGATGCTTTTGAACTGTGGTGTTGGAGAAGACTTTTGAAAGTCCCTTGGACTGCAAGAAGATCCAACCAGTCCATCCTAAATGAGATCAGTCCTTGTTGTTCATTGGAAGGACTGATGTTGAAGCTGAAACTCCAATACTTTGGCCACCTGATACGAAGAGTTGACTCATTGGAAAAGACCATGATGCTTGGGAAGTATTGGGAGCAGGAGGAGAAGGAGATGACAGAGGATGAGATGGTTGGATGGCATCACTGACTCGATGGACATGGGTTTGGGTAGACTCTGGGAGTTGGTGATGGACAGGGAGGCCTGGTGTGCTACGATTCATGGGGTCGCAAAGAGTTGGACACGACTGAGCGACTGAACTGAAATGAACTATCATATATCATAATGCAAAATAACAAATTAAAGTCAAATAAATGTAAAGCATAATGTAGGATGTTTAAAATTTGTCACATTTAAAGAGAAGCTTCAGAAATATAGTGATAGTAGTAATATGACTATTATGTAGTGAATGAAATATGTTTCGTAGCAATATTTTTATTGTAAGAAAGCATATATAATATAAAATTTACCATTTCAGCCATTTTTAAATGTATAGATCAGTAGAATTAAAAATATCCACACTGTTGTATAACTTTCACCTTCTAATATTTATACTTATATAACAGAAGAACTTCGGTAAGAATTTTGATAGTATCATGAAATCTGGCTCAATGTAAACTAATCTTATTTTTCTTAATAAATAACTCATTCACACTAGGACTATATATCCTACTATGGGACTGTTTAAGTAGCTTAACTTTCTTTATTACATTAATCGTTTTTATCTGTGGTAAGAACATCAGTCTTACAATGAGGAAAGTTAGTGCTTAGACATAATTCTGCCCAGCATGAGGATGTGTTAGGTCTTGGGTACATTGAACACAGAGTAAGCAAAATGAGGGATCCAGATGTGTCTGACTGACTGACTAATCACTGACTCAGTTTCACACCTACAGCTAAATAAATCCCATGTTCTGTCTCTCACATTCGCACGCACCCTCTTTTACTCAGCATTTATGTGTCCTCAGTTGCTTCAGTCATGTCCGACTCTTCGCCACTCTATAGACTGTAGCCCACCAGGCTCTCCTGTTCATGGGATTCTCTGGGCAAGAATGCTGGAGGGGGCTGCCATGCCCTCCTCCAGGGGATCTTCCCGACCCAGGGATCAAGCCCAGGTCTCCTGCATTGCAGGCGGATTCTTTACCCACTGAGCCACCTGGGAAGCACATTCAGCATTTACATTTAGACAAAAACCTAAAGCAGCTAAGCAATTAAGCAAACATCTAAACAAATATAAACAAAATAGTTGTGTCTATTCTACTGTCATAATTATGCACCACAATTTATTTTATATTACTTATATAAAACATGTTACATGGGAAATAGTTTATTTATACTAAATCCCGTGGTGCTAAATTGTGTAGCAGAAATGAACACCCTCTTCTTATTTTAGAATATTTGTCTTTAAATCAAGCAAATGTGTAACCCCTAGGAATCATCCAGAGAACAAGCTAATTTAGCTATAAACTGGTTCAACTTTGACTGAAAGTATTAATCAAACTCTCCAAATACTATAAAATTAAGATGCAGATAGATGCCTTTCTGGTTAACCTGTGAATTCTGCTGAATATATTTATTTCAATGTTTTGTGAAGGATGATAATGACATATCTTTAAGCTTTTGTGAAATTAATTGAAGACAATATATAAAAGAATGATGCTGGTTTTCTTTTAAATCCTATGTCTTTATTAATCAAGGTTTACTTCTTTGATCACTATCATCTGTCACTTTCCTAAGGCTTTCAAAATAACTTAATAAGTTAAAATTTATATTCTACATTTACTGTATAAATATTCTATCACATATTTGAATTACATTCTCCTCTACATTTATAAATACTTAGTGTTAATTGTAATAGGTAAATGTTTATTATGAAAAATACATATATCCTCAAGCTTAGGCATATTTACTGAATGTCTTTTATTTATTACAAAGCCATGGTTTAATTTATGGGTTTAGTAATGCATAACAATAGTGGTATTTGAGTTCTGAATACGAAATTTTTTAAATATATATTCTTTATGCAGAAGTTTGTTATAAAAGGAATGCTACTATTTTCCTTCCTAAAATTAGCAATTTATATTGAATGTTATGTTCTCTGAATTTTACAGTAAGCAAGAGGATCAGTTTATTATACTTCCTTTAGTCACATAATTACCAATTACATTGAGAAAATATGTATGTGTACTTTAATAATTTTATTGTATAAGTTACTTAAGTTCCTCCTCACAAATTCCTCCAGAGGTAAGTATTTAGAACCATCTCCATTTTACAGATGAGGATAGTTAGCTACAGAGAACTTAAGTAATTGAGCTTAAATCCTGAAGAGAATGAGCACGGGCAGATAAATTCAGATCTAGCCTAACTGATGATAAACCTATCAGTGTGGTAAACTGGTGTGAATAGATGAGAAATAGCTTTTTGCAGTGAGCTTGTAACCTTGTTAAAGAGCTAAAGAAAACACAGGAAATGGCAAACTTAGCATCGTTGTTGCTCAGTCAATAAGCTGTGTCCAACTCTGTGACCCATGGCCTGCAGCCTGCCAGGCTACTCTGTCCATGGGATTTCCCAGGCTAGAATACCTCAGTGGGTTTGCCATTTCCTTCTCCAGGGGATCTCCAGTGGACTTAAGAAATGTAGGCGGATATTTTACCAACAAGTCACCTGGGAAACCCAAAACACGGATATATTATAGAGCTGTCAACTCAGTTTCTGACATCACTGTTGGCTCTACTAGTTGAAGAGACCATGGAAAAAATGAAAATCAGCCCATTCTTCATAACTGTCGATGATTTGGACAGAAGATGAAGTAATAAAAGTATTTTCAACTGGAAGAAATGATCTAAAATATGCAACAAAAGTCCAAATGAGCATTCATTTATCAGACTGTGAAGTCACAAACCTGACTAGAAGGATCTTTTTTCATCAAATACTGGAAGGCCAATGACTGAAACTTTCCATAGATTTTCCAAGTTGATTGGTTCCATTTAAAAAATGTTGGCAGAATTTAAACGTCTGTTTACAAAGTGTTGAGGAAGAATTAGACTCAGAATTTAGGGTTAATCAATTCTCTGAGAATGGCAAGTGATGGGAGTGTGAATAATGAAGAGTTATTCTGGTGTAGTATTAGATCAAAGGGAATTTGAAGCCAACACTTTCCAATACAAGTGGCTTCACAATATAATTGGATATAATATACCAGATGGCTTGTAAAAAGTATGTTTTTTTCTTTTAGTTACCTCATCTAATATTCTAAAGGATCTCCTATCATAATATAGTCACCTGAGTTCTGAGTATTCACATGTGATGAACAGTTTCTCAGATACCAACACTGACTCTGAATAAAATCTCTTAATATCTAGCAGATACTAGTAATAGAACATTTATGAGGCCAAAATAGCACCGAAGGCCCCATAAGCTAAGAATCTGTGAATGCATGATATTATTAGTTATGCTCTTTACTGGTCAAGTGATGTAGATTAAATGAACATAACTGCAGGTGTTCAAGGTCAGTGTCATTAACCCCTCCCCTAATAAGCCTCCCCTTGGAGAAGGAAATGGAAATGCAACTAATGATACATTAGCAGTAAAAGTTTTTAGTTTTGTAGTTCCTTTGTAATTCTTAACTAGAAAGGACTCAACCATTCCTGCTGGTGATTGCCCTGTAATTATTTCTTTTACAGAATATAAGGAAATTGTATTTTAAAATAGCGTCTTGGCTCTTTATAGCTAGAGACTGAAAGCACTGTTGTATTAGGAAGAATAAAATGCAAGAGAGTGGTAGTGATGTACTTGTTTCACACAGAACTGTTAAAGTTCATATGAAGCTAGCAACCTCAAACTTTGTGAGAAAGTTGAAATCAGACAGCTGCCCCGGTGCACAATCCTTTGCATGTCCCCAACCCCACTCAGTGTTTATAGGAAAATCCACAACACGGGAGGAGGCACCTCATTCTTATTTCTGTGACATCACAGTCTCCTTATTTGCCCCATGATGACTTACCCCACTTCTTTTATATCCTTTCTGCAAGTTTGGCTGTGGATGGTAGGGTTTCTTACAGCTTTCTTCTACACTCTCACTGTCCAAATGTCCTCTGTCTAGGCAAATTCATCCATAATCTGATCATCGCATATATGCCAACAATCTTCAAGTTCAAAAAGCTCTGAGCCATGTTCGTGCAAAAAACTGCCTCCTTGATGTTGCTATTAGATGTCTCTAGAGGAAATCAAGCACAAAATGGGTAAAAGGTAAATCTCATAAGCTTCCTCAGAAAACAGTCCCTTCTCTGATGACCCCAATTTAGAAAATGGATTCAACATTGATCCTGTTCTAAAGAACAGAAAACTGGTGACGGTGATGATCACCATCACCATCATCCTCTTCATCATTTCAGGATCCCACACATCTCTCTCCCCCCAAACAATCAGAAGTTCCTTTATCTTTTCTCCATCTGCTATTTTCAGCTACTGAGTGAAAAGAACTTTTAAAAATCCTCCTCATAAAGGAAAACCTTTCAATAGAACAAAACAAATCACGGACATGGAAAATTTCCAAAAAAAAAATTTTTAATAACTGCAAAAGTGAAAATCATTGATGATCACATACCGATATGGTATCACCTGTTGTAAAAGCATCGCTGCAAGTAAAATGAAAGATAGGCAACACATTTTATTGCACTCTGCTAGCAAGCACGCTAGAGCCTAGAAATGTCTCAATTGTTCTAACAGAAATTGCATACAAAAGTCTGAATTAAGACTTGAAAGAAAACTGAAAATTGACATTATGTCAAAAAGCATCTTGTAGTGGATTGAGCATAAAGTTATTTATCCAATTTAGGAAATACTCACTGGTGCATTACAAAGAATGGTATTTACGTCTTCATTTTTCATTTTACTTTTTCTTTTTACAAAATATATGAAGCTAGTACTAATCCCCCCCCTTTTTTTCTGAAGTATGTCAAGCCTCCCTTAAGCTCAAATAAGCCTAAATTCAGAGAGGATTACCACAGAATTTTGCATTTTATCTGATTTAAAAATGTCAAATCCATTTCCTCAACAGCACTGTATTAGCACTGCCATCCAGGTTCCTTCTGTTGTCAGTGGTGTTTAGCTGTGTTTTAGTCTTTAATATATAGTTTGAAAACTATAATATTTTGAAAAAAATAAACTGATGCAAATTACACCGGAAGAGAAACTTAGTTTAAACAGATATCTTACATATTTTCTCTCTTTCCCATTACTGTTCACTCCATCTATATTACATTTTGCATTTTGAAGTCTTATTTTCCCCCATGATTATTCTAAATTACTGTGCATTCTTAATTTTTTCCCTTTCTTGTTTATACCATGTTTTGGAAATAAATTATTGTTCATTTATATTAACATTGAGTACATACATTTAATAAGATCCATATTTTGGAGGGCCATTTCATTAATATGGTATTAAATTCAGAACAAGATGAGAATATATGTGTCATATAGAGTATTATTTCCTTAAGATGTCATAAACTTATACTTCCCGGAAATATTTTTCTTCCAAAGTTTTTCCATGGTGACTTTTTATTAATAAAAATAAAGATCATGGATAAAATCAAGTGGTTCAGTTAGACATACACCAAACTTGCATCTTTGTGGTATTTATGATTATGTGAATACAACTGATTTTACTTTAATGAAAATAGAAATAACTTATTGATGATTCTGTTACATTGGGTTGCTCTGCACAGCTTTCAAATTATAACGTGACTTTAAAATCAAGGTGTGCTTTTGCTTGAATCTACACAGTTAGAATATAATGATGTTACTCCTTTGTATTTTCACATTAAGTAGCATTAATTACATAGTTTAATTCATGTGTATGAAGATTGTTCTAAATCTTTTACAAAGTAATTTTAAACATTTTATATATGTCCTTCATTTAAACCTCAGTTCTAAAAGATATGCCACCAGAACCTTCTGCTTTATAAAGTTGTATTTGTTCAAGTTATTTATGAATTCCCCATAGAAATTCCTTATTCTAATGAACTGTGTAAGCTACTTTTACTCTATCAAGTCAAAACCCCTATATAATGACTCATTTATGATAATATACCAATTTGTAGATGGTCTCCCACTGTATTTACAAACAATATTTCTTTTGAAGTATTTAATTATCATATGGCACTTATAGCTTTAACTATGCATTTAATTTCTAGATAATTGACATCAATATTTAATTCCTAGATAATTGACATCAACCTTTATCCTAATGTGTGTTGTATAATTGCTATCATCAGATCATTTCCCAAAGGTACACTTTTTGGTGTTTCCCATAGTTTTTCAAAGTCATATTATTCCACAAAGCAGTTTTTATGATGTGATATTCAACTCTAGGCTTTAACCTAGGCTAGTAAGTAATGACAACTTATTAATATGCTTTATAAAAAGCATCTTTACATTTTTAAGGTATCTAATTATATTGCTGCCAATATTCATTTCCTAAATTCTTACTTATGTCTGGTAACGTTTATTTTGCTTCCTTTGTATCTTTGCACTTCATATTATAACTTTACATATTACATTATTACCTTAATATCTTTCTACTTATCTAATCATAGCTGTAGCTAGTAAATTATTTTAATTTAACCAAGTATTTTAAATTGTAATTGTTATACACAAATGATTTGCTTTTCATTATTGCTTGATAATTACATTTTAAAAACCTATAGTTTAATTTTTTCACCTATTTTTTGCAGCAAATTTCTCAAGCATGATGTAATTTTATACAGCCAAAAAGTCATTAATAATTATTACATTTGCTGTTAATACACAATTCACTATTCTGTAACTATTTGAAATCCTTTTCTCATAAAATTGTGAGTTCATATATTCTAAAGTGACAGATTCTAATTTCCTTCAAAAATATTTAAAAAGATACATTGCTTGTTTCTACTAAGAAACATTACTCCTTTGCATTACTGTAAATATTCTGAGGCATAAGCTTTTTTTCTTTTTTTTTTTTTTTTGACTCAGGACACTAGTATATCAAAGCAGTTAGTATTGCAGTGCTCAATACCAACTGAATGCTTCAGAGGGAATGATTATATGTAAACTGTAATTTGATTCATCCATTACTTTTCCAAGTAACATGAAACTAAAATATATTTATTCCATGCAACAATAAGCTACATCTTAGTACCATAAAAGAAAGCATAACTATGTTAAAAATTACAACAATACATAATTATTGAATGGAGACAATAAAATGGTACAATTTACAAATGAAGTATAACCCTTTCTCAAAGGACTTCAAATCTACAAAGGAGTAGTTATGATATATATTTTAAGTTTACATTTTGGAGGGTAATGGGCTTCCCAAGTGGCACTAGTGGTAAAGAACCGGTCTGTCAATGCAGGAGATGTAAAATAATGCTAATCCACTCCAGTGTTCTTGCCTGGAGAATACCATGGACAGAGGACTTGGTGGGCTACCGTCTATATAGAGTCGCAAATAGTCAGACACGACTGAAGCAACATAGCATGCAATAAGTTATACTATTCACAATTTCCCTTCATATCCATTATTAATAAGTGATTTGCAAATTTAAAACCTACTTGAAAATCATATCCTTTCACCTATTCAATTGCCAATGGAGAACAGTATGGTAATAGTATGTTTTATTTATTAATTAAGTGTATGTATTTAAATACACACCTAGGTATACATGTATATGTGTTAAAATACATATATATATATATTTTTTTAATGAACAGATGTAATGCTTCTTTCTCAGTTAAACTTGTTCTGCTTGGTGATTTTTTTCCCCTAGTATCCTGTGGAAGCCTACATATTTGCTCAGAGTTGAAGATATGGAAAATAAAGAGAGAATCGTAATGGTTGATTTTTTGAAATGTTGCCATACGTGACTCCTTTTTGCAGATAGAATTAAGGTCTCTAGCCAGTTGACTTTATTTTAACCACAAGAAAGATGACCATGGGTAGGAATGACATAATCAGGTGAACTAGGTCATTCCTACCTAGGGCTCTCCTGGTGGCTGAAACTGTAAAGAATCTGCCTGCAGTGCAGGAGACCTGGGTTTGATCCCTGGGTTGGGAAGATCCCCTGGAGGAGAGCATGGCAGCCCACTCCAATATTCTTGCCTGGAGAATCCACATGGACAGAGGGGCCTGGCAGGCTGCAGCCCGTGGGGTCACAAAGATTTGGACCGGACTGAGTGACTGAGCACACAACCAGTTGACTTTATTTTAACCAAAAGAAAGATGACCATGGGTAGGAATGACCTAATCAGGTGAATCTTTTAAAGAGACTCAAAGCTGCAGACACATGCAAAGCAAAGGAGCTCCTCCTCCTAGCTTCTAACAAACAGATGCATGTATTGTGAACTGTCCATGGAGGGCACCAAGTGGCCAGGACCTAAGAGTGGTCCCTCGAGGCTGAGAGTAGTCCCAGGTCAATAGTGTGCAAAAGAGGAGCAGCTCCATTTCTCCAAGTGCAAGGAGCTGAATTGTGGCAATAACCAGTTGGCTGCAAGAGAGCTCAGATTGAAAGAGTAACCTTGGCTGACATCTTGATTTCAGCTTAATGAGATTCTCAGCAAAAGAATGAATTATCTCCCTAATCCCAGAGAAATTGTGAGCTAACAAACTTGGTTTCAAGCAACAAAATTTGTAGTGAAGCAATAGAAAACTAATCTAGACTATAAAGAAAAGGATTTAGAGACAGATTTGTAAAATAAAAACATATTTTTAAGAAAATTTGAAGCATAAGGTATCTGGTGGGAAGTTTTCTACCATTTATAGGAAGTTCCAAAGCTAGAAGTACTATATCTTAGTCACTGTCCATTAACTTCACAAATCATAAAGGTTTTTAAGTGAAAGATTAAATCTGAATATCTATTATGCATGATTTAGGCCAAAAATTGTTCTTATATGCACTGACCAACCCGTTATTTATTATTTATATATTTAATCTATTTGCATGACTAACACAGAACAAATGAACTAAATTTGGATTATTGTCCATGATATAGTTGATTTGAATTTTTAAATATATGGTTATAAATATAATTAAGTCTTTTTTCTACAGTCACAACCTCATCTTGGTCAAAGTATGATATAGAAAATCTGTGAAACTTTAAGCATCCACCAACCCTAAGATCTTCAAACTTATAAGTAGTGCTGAAATATATCTGACCATTACATAAATCTTCAATATATAAAAGAATTTTTTTAAGATACTGTGGTACCTCCTCACTCCCAGTGATATGAATTAAACTCATTGAGAGTTAAGATTTATAGTTTCATTCTTCATGAATCAGGTGAATACTAATCCTGTAAAACAGGAAATAACCTGTAATGTTTAGTTTTCTGTGTCAACTTACTAGAGAACAGTCCCCAATTACTCAGTCAAACACTACATCTCATGGTATTGCTTTAAAGATACTCTAGATGTGATTAAGGTCCATAATGAGTTGACATTAAGTAAAGGAGGTTATCCTAGATAATCTGGGTGGATATGATTCAATCATTTTAAAGGTAAGAGCAAAATTGAGATTTCCCTGAAAAAGAACGTGCCTACAGATTGCAGCTTCAGCTGTTTCTTAAGAGTTCTAGGCTGCTCTTCCTGAAGACCTGCCCTGTCAATTTCAAAATTGCTTAGCCAGCCCACACAATTTTTCAACTCAATTCCTTACAGTAAGCCTTATAATCTGTGTTTTGTACTAGTTCTGTTTTGCTGGCCAGCCCCTAATACATAACTTCTCTGATTTGCAAACTTATAATGACAAGGGAAGCTCTCATGGATATGAAATCATTTTGGTGGATGTTTTTACTTATTTCAATAATCATCACAGACATAATATTTAAACAAGTAAGCAAACAAATATCCTAGCAGGCATACACAACTACCATGGAGCAATTGAAAATTAAAATTAGCAGCCCCCAAAACCCACGATGGATTTCATGAAAGGAAAATTACCATGGTATCCGTATATCTTCATATTAAGTGTTCAAAATGTATGTTGCTTAATAAATGTTCTACATGTATATAATTATCACTGAATTGATTTTCCATTTGAATTACTCACATATTATGCAAAACAAAAAACAAGAAAAGCTAAGAAGAAGAGGGGCTTCTCAGATAGTATATACTCTTTTATGAAGGCAAGCTTTAAATGGCTTTGAGGTCACATCACCAAGGATTCAATCATTCCTGACAATTCTTTCAACAGCAAGGATTATGGGCTGACATCTCATTATTGGAGAACTGAAACATGAATAATTTGTCCTACACTGATGACCAGGAGATACTGAAAGTCATACAGTTATGAGGTATGAGAATAAATTCTAAATATATTACAAAAGAATAATAATGGAAAAGAAATATTTAAGAAAGCTTTATAATTATATATTTTTTATTATAAAAGACTTGTAGTTATCAGGTACAAATCTTGTTTAAACATACAATTTTCTAAAAAAAATTATATTCCTCTAATTCTCAAAATTCCTGAGAATTTAAATGGTAAAAAATAAAAATGAAAGAACAGAATAAAAATTAATATTTATTTTAAAATTAAAGACAGATTGTATAATCCTTCTTAGGGTGGAAAAGATACATCTTCTTTTTTTGTATAATATGGGTTGAAAATAAAAATGCAGAACAGTTAGTTGCATATTAAATGAAAAGAGGAAATTTGAACACAACATCAGAAGTATGTCAAAAGAAAGTGTGAACATTGTGCTCATTTTATAAATAATATTTTTAAAGGAAACACTGCCTTCTAAGAATATATAACACTATCCATTTTTAAAACATAAAAATATACAAAATAAAATTTATGATGAATTTAGAACAGTTACTGCTACTGCTGCTGCTAAGTCGCTTCAGTCGTGTCTGACCCTTAGCGACCCCATACTGTAGCCTACCCCGCTCCTTCGTCCATGGGATTTTCCAGGCAAGAGTACTGGAGTGGGTGCCATTCTTCTCCGAGAACAGTTACTAGAAGGAACCAATATTTTAATTCAATAAGTTTACTGATACAGACCATATAGATATATCTGTCCACATTCTACGAGGGCCCAGAGCAAAGATGGAGCAGGATTGGTGTTAAGGACTGAATGCTTGCATTCCTTCCCAGTTCATATGCTAAAGCTCTAACCCCCTATTAACTCTCTGTGCATTCAGGATGGTGGAGTAGAAGGACCCGTGCTCATCCTCTCCTGTGAGAACACCAAAATCACAACTTGCTGTTCAACAACCATCAATAGGAGGATGTTGGAACCCAACCAAAAAAAGATACCCCAAGTCCAAGGACAAAGGAGAAGCCACAAGACAGTAGGAGGGTCATGATCATGACAAAGTTAAATCCCATACTCGTCTGGTGTACGACCCACGAACTGGAGAACAATAATACCAAATGAACTTCTCGCACGTTGTGAAGGTTCTAGGCTCCACATCAGACTTCCAAGTGCAATACTATTGGGAAATAGGTCTTTAGGAGGGTTTAGATAAGGTTATATGGGTGGGGTTCTCATGATGACATTGGAAATGGCAATCACTCCAAGCCTCTGCTTGCAATGCAGGAGACCCAGGTTCAATCCCTGGGTCAGGAAGATCTCCTGGAGAAGGGACTATCAACCCACTCCAGTATTCTTGCCTGGATAATTCCATGGAAAAAGGAGCCTACCAGTCTACAGTCCATGGGGTCGCAAAGAGTCTGACATGACAGAGCAACTAACACTTTCACTTGCATTTTCCAGTATTCTTGCCTGGAAAAATCCCATGGACAGAGGAGCCTGGTGGGCTACAATTCATGGGGCTGCAGAGAGTCAGATCTGACTGAGCAATTGAGCACAGGTGCAAGCAGAGACTAGAGGACTTGCTCCCCCTCTTTCTGCCATATGAGGACACAGCAGGAAATGGCCACTTGCTGACCGAGGCATCGTCAGACACCAAATATGCCAGCATCTTAATTGTAGACTTCTCAACTTCCAGAACTGTGAAAAATAAACATTTGCTGCTTAAACTCCAGTGCACATCATTCTGTTATAGCAGTCCAAACTAAGACAATAGGTGTCATAGATGTTTAAGCAAGTGTAAGGCATTCAGTGTTGTGGAGAAAACTAGCCAGTGCCATAGGACTGATTTTGATATTTCATCCAAACTACAGATTGCTATCAGTGAGGAAAAATCTCACTTGCCCAAGAATTAAGGATAAATATTCTCCATCTCAGTAAATGAATTAAACTTTGAGTTACTAAAAATGTGTTTTATTATTAAAAGACAGCATTAGAAAATTACTGGCTATGCTTATACATATACATTTAATAATACTATAATTTTTGAAAAGTGGCAATGAATTTCCCTAATTTTACTTTCTCCAAATAATTTCAGGCTTTGCTCACTGTATGTAACATCATATGATGTTTTATTTTGAATATTTACTTTAAATTAAATAATGTCTTCAAATATCACAGAATGTCCTATGGTCAAAGAGTTGATCACTTAAAAGTATATTTATTTGTTTTTAGCAGAAACTAAAAAAAATAAATTTCTGTACTACCAAGATTAAAATTTTTTCTTGATTTATTTGTTCTTATATCTTCTCTTTTGCTGGTATATTAAGTCACAAACAAGGGATATTTATATTCACAAAGACATAGGTAAGTATATAGACTTTTGAATGCAGTTTGAATAAATATATGTTTTGATATTGATACAAAGGAAACAGCACTGTCTTGATTTTTAATAATTCAGTAGTATTTTAGAACCATCACACATACATTTCCCATGTATCCTCAATATTAAGATCATATGATTACTATAAGAAAATCATAGTTAATGTGATTTAAAATGCAAGAAGCACAATTGATTAAATTGTATAGTAAGAAATCAACAGAACAAAAACCAATGTTCTCTCTAATTTAAACAAAAGTATAAAAGCTTCTGAAAGGAAAGGAAATTTTCTCCAAAGAATTAAAATCATCAAACTAAAGCTGCATGTAATGTAACCTCCCTCAGATCTTCCTTGAGTGGACTGATTATCTGAAGCCTCATTTGAATGAGAGCGGTGGAGATATTTCTGTACACAGAGCTGACCTGCCTCTCCTCTGCAGAACTTCTCCAAGCGCATTGTCAGAGCTGGTGACCTTCAAAAGCATCATGACCAAAAGGGCCTGGAGGGATGAGTTCACCCCCATCTTTCTGTGCCCTCTAAGTGCACTGCAGTAATTTTAAAGCTGATACCTATCTCTAATGAGCTCGGAATTTTAAACTTTAAAAATTCCTGATTATACTGCTTTTAATGGTGACAATTCCATATCACATTAATTGTTACCTAGCTTCTCTGAGAAAAGTCACTGTTAAGGGACAGTTAAGTTTTTTGTCTTCAAATTAAATGAATCAGAAAATGAACAGACTTTTCTCACCTAAGATTTATCTCTGAAACACCATTTATTTGGACCCATGTCTTGGGGTAATTTTAAGCTAGTGCCTCAAAATTTTAAGAGACATTGCTTCAAGAGTTCTTTTTCTTTTTCTCCATTCCATCTTCCTCAATATATGGTGATTATGAAATTTATATTCATGCTTAAGACTATATCCAATTTCAGATCCATATCTATAGCATAAATGAAACAACAAATATTAAATCAAATTTGACAAAAAATATGCATTGCACTTCTCCCTTCTCGCTTTCAAATTATAAACATTCTTTCTCCCTTTAACTGAGTCTTCCACACATACTGTTAAATTTCCCACTTTCTCTTTATAACTCACTTTCTCCTAAAGCTCTGTCTTGGAAAACACCAGTGAATTCCCATTCACCATATGTGATGGTTTCTCTTAATCCATATTCATTGACATCTCTGCATAATTTGACACTCTCTTGAAAGGTTCATTTTACAAATGAATTTTCCAAGGTAACTAGAGTGTTTTATGAGATGCTTACTTAAAAAAAAAAAAATCTCTGGTGATCAAATTAGCATGGGTTAGGATGAACAAAATTAAATAGTTCTTTCCCCTGAGATTTCTTAGAATCTTTCATATTAGTAATGTGCCTTGCCAACTTCCAGGAGGAAAACTATTACATTTGCATTCTTTATATCAGTTAGATCATGTAACCTGTTCTTAAAACTCTTAGAAGTGATGTTTTGCATCAAATGCTTTAGTTCAGTTCAGTCGTTCAGTTGTGTCCAACTCTGTGACCCCATGGACTGCAGCACACCGGGCTTCCCTACACTTCACCATATCCTGGAGTTTGCTCAAACTCATATCCATTGAATTGATGATGCCATTCAATAATCTCATCCTCTGTGATCCCCTTCTCCTCCTGCCTTCAATCTTTTCCAGCATCAGGGTCTTTTCCAATGAGTCAGTTCTTTGCCTTAGGCGGCCAAAGTATTGGAGCTTCAGCTTCAGCATCAGTTCTTCTAACGAATATTCATTAAGCTCCAGTACTCTGGATACATGATGAGAAAAGCTGATTCACTGGAAATATTTTTAGGTAATTTCAACTTTAAAAGTTGGGAATATGAGAGAGTAAATATTTACTACATTAATTTTTAGCCAAACTTCTTGGTCTTGCATTTACAAAAAAATGAAATATTGAACAGAAACCAAAAATAGTTTTCTCCCATCTAGTCCCCTTCCTGAATTGTATGAGTAAGGTTGTTGTCCTTTTTTATAATGGAGCCTTTATAATCGTACTATTTATAAGTAACCATATAACAAAAAAATAGCCTTTGTAATTTTTTGTCTGACTTAATTTACTTCATTTATATATGCTAGCCTATATCATCTACTTTATTTATTTTAATTGCTATATAGTTTTGGATTTACTGAGGTTTTCTAATCCACTCTTTGAATGATAATTACTTGGAATGTTTGCCAATTTTTTCTATTAGAACCTCCCATTCACTTGTTTTTTTTTTTTGGACCATGCCACATAGGATGAGAGAATCTGAGTTCCTTGACGTATGATTGAACCCATGCCCCCTGCAGTGGAAGCATGGAATCTTAAGCACTGAACACTAGGGAAGTCCTCCACCATTTTTTATGTTTTCACTCTCACCCTGAATCTTTTAACATTGTGGTGTCTTTTACCTCTTCCCAAATTTGAAGAAGGTATCTTATATTTAATCCCTGTGATACATTAGTATTCTATTGTTTAATACAGTCGACATATATTTAGATTATGCATCTCTGTGTTCTGTCCTGCATATGAGACATCCTATGTGAGAGCACCTTCCTTCTGCCTAAAATTCGTTCTGCTCTTTCCTTTTTTTTGCTGTTGTTTGCTTGTTTAAAAAGCATTCTGTTTGTAGAATTCTACCTCAGCAAGTCTCCCACTTCTCTTTTACATCCTGCCAGCCAACACGAGCTATTATCCTCTGATCTGCTTCCTTTCAATCTTGATATTTCAAAATCAGATACCAACCTCACTACTGCTCTTTTAAATATCTTTCTCCCCGACTGATTCTAAGATTTCTCTCTCCTTTCCATCTAGCAGCGTTTTTCAGCTTTACCATGTTGTGCACACTGTGAATATTCTTTCATTTTAAAATACTTCATTGTGACATAATTGGCATGCAATGAAGTGGAACTTTGATGTGTTTTAACAAATGCCTATACTTGTGAAACTATAAACACTACATGAGTAATGAACATTTATTAACAGATCATCATCAAAGTCCCCCCTACCCCTGTCTCCCTGTCCCCTTACAAGCTCAGAGAGTCACTGATTTCTTTTCTATCGTCAGTTTGCATTTTCTAGAATTTTATATAAATGGAATCATGCAGAATGTACTCTTTTTATCTAACATTTTTGTCTCAGTTCATTCTTCTTCATGGCTGAGTAACATTGCTCAACCCTTCATCTGTTGATGAGCATCTGATTTTTTCCCTAGTGATTGACTGTTACAAATAAAGCTGCAGTGGTTATTGCAGAGCCCCTATATCAAGATCACAGATGTGGAGCCTTGTACCAAGGTCACAGGGCAAAAATCTCCAAAACTGACCGAGCCCCATAGCAATTGTTGCCATGAAATCTCCTGACCCAGACTGTCCAGTTCCCTAACTTCTGTATTAGGTAAAATACCCACCTGATAGCATCCTGACAAATCACCTAATGCCACCCTACCAGCAGGAATTTTCTTTGTCTTGAGGCTGTAAAAATTGGCTGCTAATCCACGAAAGGGTTTGGCTCCCAGATCTGTCAGGAGGTCTGCCTGCTGTGTTTGCAGCATCTTCATTATCTCTGCTCTTTGTTCTTAGTAAACTCACTCTGTTCTGAAATACTCTGTGTCTGGCAATTGTTTTTCCACCCATGCACAGACCACAACAATTATGGGTATAGAAGTCTTAACATTTGAGTTTATGTTTTCCTGGGGCTTCCCTAGTGGCTCAGGCGGTAAAGAATCTGTCTGCAATGCGGGAAACCTAGGTTTGATCCCTGGAGATCCCCTGGAGGAGGGCATAACAGCCCACTCCAGTATTCTTGCCTGAAGAATCCCATGGACAGAGGAGACTGGCAGGCTACAGTCCATGGGGTCACAAAGAGTCAGACACAAGGAAGCGACTAACACTTTTCATACCTTATGTTTTCCTGGCATCGTGTATGATCGTCTCAAAGTTTGACAAGTACTACCCTGAAACACCTCTGTCTGTCTGTGTGCATACTAAGTAGTATCCAACACTTTTGCAACCCCATGGGCTGCACTCACCTGGCTGGCTATCCATGGAATTTTCTAGGCAAGAACGCTGGACTGGGTTGCCACTTCCTCCTCCAGGGGATCTTCCAACGCAGGCATTGAACCTGCATCTCCTGCATCTCCTGCTTGGCTAGTGGGTTCTTTCCCACTGCACCACCAGGGAAGCCAACCCTGAAGCACAGCAGTCATTAATTTTAGTCTAATCTGAATTCTAGATCCACCTCTGGCCTTGAATTCCATGAACCAATTCTATAACCTTATAGTAACCATTTCCCTTCATTTAACCTAGTGTTTGTATATTTTTTGCTTATAAAGAAAAATATTGAAGGTATAATAAATGATCCCCCCCTTGCTGTTTAAACTAGTTTCTGTGGATTTTTATTACTTATAGTCATGGGAAACTTTACTAATTCAGTTGCTCAGATAAAATTTCCTTTAACTTTGCAGCACAAACCTTTAAGTCTGGAAGCTATTACTGTAAATATCAGTGATGATGACAGATGTTATATATTGGGTTTGACTTAACAGTCATCTGTGAATTAATTATATTCTTTTGAGACAAACTTGTGCATTTCATGTTAATGTGGATTATCCAAAACAAGCTGAGTTTCATTTTCTTGAAGGATCCAAATAAAACTAAAGAGAAGTTTGTCAAAATAACATATTAGCAAACAGGGCAGCCATAATTATACATATTCTTATCATGGAAATCTATAGATGGAAAGTTCATTGATATAAGAGAAAAATAAACTATTCAATCTTGAAATAAAAGAGTAATTAAGAATGGATTATTCTGGAAGTTACATATATGACAGATTGGGAGAAATCACAATCTCATAAAGAAAATAAAGTTCTTTCGAGTACATGGAATTATCTTTCAATAATTCAAGTAGAAAAAATCTAAAAAATACACCGTGGTATCTGTAGAAATGGGTGCATACTATATTTTTTACACAGTAAAATTCTTAGAGCTCTTTAAGAACTTATTTCTGTGACAGAAAAAAAAAATCAAAGTTAAACAAATTATATAATTCCATATAATATAAACTTATGATACAATTACTTATGAGTTGCACAAATATTTATGAAACTGACCTTTATAAGGGCACTAACAAAGAGGCATTGACTACATCCTTTGCATTGTAGTCATGATCACGGTTTAAAGTGCGTTTTGTACCTTATTCTAGTAAATGCCACTAAACTGGAGAAAAAAAAGTAAATTTGTAATGTATAATTTTTCTTCTAGGATATATAGGAGCTAGCAAGATTGGACATTAATAAAAGACACAGCCCAGTTATTTATAACAAAGAATCTAAGGTTTATATATGTGTATATATATATATATATATATATAAAATATGTGTTAATGCAGATATCAGATATAAATAACATATGAATAGAAATATTTCCAAGCTACATTCCAGAAATCATTCCCCAATTTTGTGTCTGAACATAGGTTAATATTCAACTAAAAGAGCCCACATGCTGCAACTAAAACCCCTCAGGCTGCAATGAAGATGGACTCTCCTACATGCTGCCACTCAAATCTGATACAAATAAATATTTTTTTAAAAATGATGACAGTTGGTCTTTTGATTATTAATTGTTAGGTGCTATACACTTCAAAGTGTCATGCTTCTAAGGCAAGAGAATTGTCTATTATTTAGATATCATGGTTAATATTATTTTAATAATTACCACTATAAGACATCCACAATAATAATGATTCAAATATTTCAAACTTCAGCTCATTGAAATTTCAGATGAAATTAGAGAAAAAAACCTCCCTTTTGTGGCTTCCTCATTTAAAATTTTATACGTATATAACGAGTATAAACTTTTCTCATTTCTTTAGAACTTTATATAAGAGTTCCTCAATGCCAAGGGAGTTAATGAAATTTTGGACAGACAGATTAAAGAAATGGCATGACCAACCAAAATTGTCCTTTTAATGATAAATTCCTTCAGCACTGAATTATATGTCCATTCCATAAATCTGATGATCTTAAGGAGACATTCATTTTAAACTTAATTATTTGATAAAATTAGAAATAAAATATTAATATGCATCCCAAAGATATTTCTATTTTATTATATATTTTTAAAATGTCCTCTGTTACCATGTACTTGAAGGCAAAATACATTCAAAATCAAAAATGTCCTTTGGAACACAATATTTTAAAGTTCAATAACTACAGTGAAACCTGAATGGCTTCAAGCATTTCCGCAAACTATTTAATACTTTTCTAGCACAGGACGTGCCTGTAGTATGGATTCTTTCAGAAAAACATTCTTCTCTTTACCACTTTTGAAAAGTTCAATTCTAATAATATCTGACTAATTATATTTCACCTAATCTCACATATATCTCCATTAGTGAAATTATGAAAAATGTGAAGAAATTTGTATAATTAGAATCCCTGGTATCTTTCATTTAAAAATAATCTCACAATAATAATAATCACCATTATATGATATAATAAGAATGACTTAGGTGCTAACCATAAAACTTTCAAAATCTAATAAACAATTGCTACAAATTTATGTTATTTTTAAATGAAATTCTAAAATCCAATCCTAAACATAAAAGTCAATTTAAATCCTAATTTAAACAGTGGAGAAAGGGCTTAAGCTACACAGTGGGCTAATTTTTAATTATTTAACTTGCTGTAAGATAAATTGACTTAGACATTTTGAATTACTTTATATTATTAAAACATCTACATTAGAATTTAAGAGCAAAAGCCTAACTAAATACATAGTTGGAACAATGCAACTGAACAGAACAGCTTAGGTTCTTTAGGAGGATAATAAACTACTTGGAAGTTATCAAAATACACATTGAGTATTACC
Source organism: Okapia johnstoni (assembly GCA_024291935.2). NCBI lineage: Eukaryota > Metazoa > Chordata > Mammalia > Artiodactyla > Giraffidae > Okapia > Okapia johnstoni. Next base: position 6,852,636 of record CM044327.1, read on the forward strand.
TCCCTTTCAAGAGAAGTTTAAATCATAGAAAATGTCAGTTGTACAGTGGTCTATTTGAAGATATTCCGAGGTGAGGAAGGAAGAGCCTCTGCATTAACTGCACAGGGTATACTAACTAGAATTGCTGCTGCTGCTATTACCTATGAGGATGCAAATTACACCCCAGGTGGCTCTGTGGCAGGGTGAAAAAAATTTTGAGCTTTGAAGCAAAACAGAACTGGCTTTTAAGATCTGGCACCACACTTTGTCAACTGGGCAGTTTCTGAAATATATTTAAACTCTGTGTCTTAGATTTCGCTATGCGTGGAGGAGAGAGACGATCCTTTCTTAGGGCTTTTGTATAAATCACAAGTAATGTAACGCTCCCAGCTATCATGCACGTTAGTGAGGGGAAGTCAGTACTCCACAAATGTACCTCGGAGGACTGTAGATTTGGGAAGAATCAAGAAAACTTTTGGGGGAAATTTGCTTTTTAGAAGCATCTTCTTGATTGATAGCTTTTGTTAGAGAAGCCCTGGGGCATTTCTTGTGTGAAGATCAGGACAAGGCACCGATGTGCTATAAGCAAGTTGGGCAGAGGGCTGGAATAATGAGGGGCTATGGAAAATGTGTACAAATGGGAGCAAAGGACACAGGGAAGCTGGCTCCTTCCATGTCCCTTTCCCTTTGCTCCTACACATCTCTCACTTGGGGCGCGGCTCTAGCAGCTTAGCTTTTCTTTCCGCCCTTGGCTTCCTTTCAGTGTATTTTCAACACAGAAGTTAGAGCATTACTGTTAAATTTAAAATCGGAAGCCAGCTAGGAAAAGACAAATACTGCAGGATCTCATTTGTATACAGAATCTAAAAAAAGAACTCAAACTCATAAGAGCAGAAGTAGAAAGGGGGCTGTCAAGGACAAGGACGTGGTGCAGGGAAATGGGATGTGGCCCCAAGGATACAAAGTTTCAGGTATGCAGGATGAAGAAGTTCTGGAAATCAAAGGCACACATCCTGGTTAACTATAGCCAATACAGTAATGGATACCCGTAGTTTGCTAAGAGAGTTGATCTTAAGGGGTCTCACCACACATAAACTATGGGAGGTGATGGATCCATTAATGACCTTGATTGTGGGGATCATCTCACAGTATATGGTGCTGTGCTTAGTCCCATTTAGTTAAGTCCAACTCTTTGTGACCCCATGGACTGTAGCTGCCTGGCTCCTCTGTCCATGGGGATTCTCCAGGCAAGAATCTGGAGTGGGTTGCCGTGCCTTTCTCCAGTGGATCTTCCCAACCCAGGGATTGAACCCATGTCTCCAGCATTGTGGGCAGATTCCTTATCATCTGAGCCTCCAGGGCAGCCCTGGTGGCTTCACAGTATATTATGTATATCAAACATCTTGTGTACATCTTACACGTGTATAACTTTTGTTAATTACACCTCAGTAAAGCTAGAAAAATAGGTCTAATTCAGCAGGCCACTTTCCTGTTTAACCCCCCCCTAGCAGCTTCTCCTATTGTTCAGAGTAAATACCAGATTCCCTTCAATGATCTGAAAAGGCCTCAGGAGATGTGAAACGCTGATTAGCTGACTTTATTCATATGCCCTACATTGCTCCAGCCTCTGGTTCTATCTGTTTTTCTTGAAATTGCTCAACACACTTCCTTCACAGCATCTCTGTTCCTGACCTTAGTCTGCCTAGAAGTCTCTACTCCCAATAAACACATGGTTAACTCAGTCAATTCCTTTACTTTGTCATTTAAATAACAGTGAGCTTCCCCCCCGCCCAGTTTATAATATAAAGACTGCTACGAACCAGGTTCTTCTTGCCTGAGAGACAGGAGCCAAACCCTGAGATGCCGAGGTCTTCAGCAGACAGGACTTATTCACACTCAGCAGAGCAAGGAGACCGAAGAACACATTGGTCTACATCTCGAGTCTGCCCACTGAAGACAAGGGGCTTGGGGTATTTGGGGGATAAGGAATAAGAAGCAGAAGGTCCAGGGCACAGGGAACACGGGGACGGCAGGGCAAGGTGGCTGAAGAAGGTGTGGCTATCCTGGTTCTGCGCAGGTGTAACTGAGCTGCAGTCTTCAGCTCATTCAAAAGGTCACCAAGGGACACGTGCACAGGCCCAGCTGGAGGGCCGGGGTCCTGCCCCTTTAACCAGCTCAGCTCCGACTAGACGCAGCTGATTCCAAGTTTCCAGAGAACAACTCAGGCAAGCATCTTATTGTTCATTCTGTGTGCAACTTGGAGGACACACAAGTCTTAAAGCAACCTTCACTAGTGAAGCAGGTGAAGTGAATTTGACTCATTATCCATGGTTTTAAGAGTCCCTTCTTTAACATTTACTTTCTCCATATTTATTTTGTCTTTAGTATTAATTTCATCATAAAATACTCACATTTCCCTATGATGTATTCTGTTGATTGCGTTCCTCTGCTGTAGAATGGAAGTGTCTGGTTTACTGTAGCGCTCAATAAAGAAATATTTTCAAGTGACCAAACGAACAGCCGTGGGGAAGATAAGTTAAATTTTCTCTGCAAAGAAAAATGACTACAAGTTATCTGATGCTGTATCAGGCTCTAAAAATTCAGTCTCACTCCTTTCCTCAGTTAGTTTACAGAGAACAGTATTTAAGTGAGCTTCCAACCTAGAGATAACTGAACTTTAAAAATAAAATATAATTATTTCCAGAATTGTATGTTGAAGTATTTTGTGCTGCTGGAATGACAAATGGAAGTTAAGATGACATGATCCACCTTTGGAAAATAAAAGAAAGCTTTCTTTCTCTATTTTCCTTCTCTTACAACATATATCAGCCACTCTTTCATTTAAGAAAAAGTTAAGATATCCACAACATTTAAAGATATGAAGAAATACAGCTCATAAAAACAATATATTTTATTTAATAACACTAGATACTGGTCAATTGATTTAATCCAAAATCTTTAAGTAAATATTTTAAGCTGTTTGGAATGAATTTAAATAAAACTATAATTATAAAAAATAACAGAAGTGTAAATGAATAGCATTCTAATTTACATAAAAAATGCAGACAGGTACTTATTATCATCACACTCAGATTCATATCTGCAAATTGAGTTTATACATAGTACATGGCAAATTGGATAAACACATTTATTCATGTTAAAAAAAAAAAAAAAAAAAAAAAGAACAGTGCCAAACACCAAGACAGCTAGTACAAAACTACTCTGGAAATATCCTGAAGGAAAGGAATGGCTTCTCTTCTATCCCTTTGCATGTGGGTAATGGAGTGAATGAGGGGTCAGGGGCCTACACGGGCAAACCCCACAATGGAGCTAGCTGGCTCAGTGGTGTGCTAGGGTGTGCTGACACCCTAGAAACTTTGATTTTATTGTTTTATGTCACAAACTAGGAACACAGGATTTTTTTCTTCACATTAAAAAGCACAGACATATTAAGAAACAGAAATCAAGATCTATACATTTTAAAAATAGATTGAGTGTTCGCAGGAATTTTCCAAATGGAATAGAACTAAACTGGACATAAGAAATACTGTTGTATCTTTTGCTCTGAAAGGGAATCCATTGGAAATATTGAGAGATGCTTATCTAAGAGGCTGAAATATCACTGTTTGAAATTTTCAATATTTTTCAAAATTAGTTTGTAATTAAACAGTTATTGGTCAAAATTAATCTATGTGACAAATGTGACTAGGCATTACATAAGAAAAAGAGAAATTAACAAAATTACATAAATCCTGCTCATATGGAAATTACTCATGTTCTTGTAATCTGGGAATTTCTGTTAAGAAACAGGCATATTCCAATATACACACAACATACCACAACATTCATTAACAATGTTGTTGAAAATTATTTAGACACATTAATTCATTAACAACATTTACTTATCAAAAATACAAGAAAATAGTTATCTAAAGATAAGGTATTTATGGTTTTAAGATGGTTAAGTTTTTGAGGTATATATCAAATTGCTTCTTAAAAACTGAAAACTTAAAAAAAATCCAAAAGAATAAAAGTAATAATTAAGACAATATTTATAGAGGAATACATCAAGAATATGAAACACAACAAAAAATTGGTTAAGAACAAGGTTCTCAGTGGCATACATCATTAACTACATGCTAATGGCAACTCACTCCAGTATTCTTGCCTGGAAAATTCCATGGACAGAGGAGCCTGGTGGGCTGCAGTCCATAGGGTTGGAAAGACTCAGACATGACTGAGCAACTACACACATATGCATGCACAAACTTTGGGTTAACACTATTTTATTCAATATGTAAATATATATGTAAGCTGAGGATAGATAGGAGAATGACATATTTTTCACTTTTTGTTGTATCACAACATATTAAGAACAGGCATTCTATTGCAATATAGAAAAATTAACAGTAAGTGGAAGGTGAAATCATATTAAAAATGATGACTATATTGCTCCAATTTTAAACACTAAACAATTAATATATTCTGTATTATTATTTTACCTATGGAGGAACTATTATATTATGAAAAGATAGGGAAGAATTTTTCTATAAGAAAAATAATTCTTAATTTTAAGTTTCATTTCTTTTTACACTGAGATAATGAGCCAATGCTTATATGCAATAAGAGTGAGCAGAGTTATATAAACTTGCTATAAACAAGAAAGAAAGCAATTTAAAAGAAATAGTATTTAAAACCCAGAAAATAGGTTTGACCTTCTTCTAGAAATTAGGAAATTTGAATGAAAATATAAATAACACTCAACTTTAATATTTCACTTCTATTAAAAAATGATAGGAACTTTTAGAATTGTATTTACCTTCTTCATTTTAACCGTCATCCTTCCCCCAAAAGAATTCACCAAGGTACAAACAGTGAGTTATACTACAAAAGTAACATAAAATCACATACAGAAAAACAGAATGAGTGAGAATAAGATTTAGATTGTGCACAAATTTAAATTACCTACTTCTGAAAAGAGCTCTCCTGATATGATTCATTCCTAGATGGAGTTACTAGAAACTATGTTCCACTCCCTCCTTCCTTTTAATTGATTAAACAAATAAATATAATATGTAAATATATATATGTGATATCACATAAATAATGGTATATGCTTTCATTATACATTGTCATATTTTTAAAGATTCAGAGAAAGTATCTTTACAAACCTCCATTGTATGAAAACTTTTCTCAATTATCATCATGTCTATATTCAAGCAAGTTAGGAGAGAACTATTTCAAAAAACGAAACAGTCATTCAATATTGCTCAGGGTTCTTACAAATAATAGATTCCATCTGGCAACTTAATTCTAAAAAATCATTAAAAGACAGTAGGCTTAACTTCACAGAATCAAAAGCAGCAAACACTTCACAAGAATCACGGTAAAACTAACATTAGGGTGCTTTTCCTTTCTCATATGTAAGTAAAATACAGTATCTCTTTAAGCCTCTTTTATTCATGCTGTTCATAGCCAGTTCAAAAGCTCTTGAAAGTGCATTTGATTGGATGAACAGCAGTTATTTGCCTACATTTTAGCTACAAAGAACACTAGGAGAGTAAATTTCCACTATTCTATTTTGGGAAGCCTGGACTTTAGGCAATAACAATGACAGATGTTCACTATAATCTATCCATTGTCTCACCAATATGAGTGACCCCAGTGTCGTCCAGCTTGAATTCAGGGACCTCTGGGTGATGCCTGTCATCCTCTCATGTAGATACCAGATTTATATTCTCTTCTGAAGTTCAAAGTTAGATAGCATTAACGCAACATATGCTGATTAATAAAGTTATGAGAATGGAGAACAAGGAAGGAAAAGCAACTCATCCGTAAACAAATGCACATCACATCAAGGAAGAAAGTAAGTTTGGTGATCCTCATTCTTATTTATGAAGTTGCTTACAGGGAATTACCAATGTTAAAAACTACCTAAATCAGGTTCCTTTCTACCCAGGAGAAATCTCAGTTTTTTTTTTGTTGCGTGAATTATCAGGGTGAACAGGAGCTTCAAGCTGAAACAGTCTGTTTCTCAGTGGCCCTAAAAGTAGAATTTACTTTAGTCTTTAATTTTTTCTGCTTTCATCATGAAAATAATCACAATTTTCTCAAATACAGTTTTCCTTTGAAGGCTAGCAACTATATTCCCCCTCATCACTAAAATCAACCACAAGAGATGATATATAACTACCTTTTTTTGTTTTTTTGCCTCAACAAGTGGTTTGAGCAACCTTAGATAGTCAGATTATTTCTGAATCAATGACAGTATTGCTGGAATTTCTTTCTTAAGTTCCATGATTTTTCAATAAGCCCTTCCTAGGGATAAGAAGTTGGACAAAACTGAAACACCTTAGCACACACACACAGGGAAAAGGAAGAAAACATTTCCAGCATTTTTTAAGGATTGTAACTGCAGAGGGTGGGATCTGTATTTACCTCTTCATGTCCGAGCTCTTTTATACTCTTTACGGAAGAAAAGAACCACTTATTTTCATTAGCTCAGGACATATAGCATATCCTATAGTAGATCACAATCAAATTGTCTGGCATTTTATCCCAGCTAGTTCCATATGCATGTCTTCGGTAGACTGTCCGATAATTCTACAAGGCTAGAAGCTTCTGAGTGATGGAAAGTGTGGTAAGATCTGTAACATAAAATGTTTCTTATTCAGAAGCAATGTTGTATGCTATAATGCATTCATAAGTATTAAGTATAAAAATGTTGTCATGGAAAATTTATGCTAGGTAGGGAATAAAATTCCATATGCAGAATAAATGTTTAAATCAGTGTGAGTAAATTGCAGCAATCTTCATGATTAGCAGGGGTCTAATTTGAGCAATATGCCTCACCTCAGGGGCTTAATATCAAGCTGGGAGTTCAGTGCTGACTGTAGCCAGTTTAGCTCCAGTAAGAGGAGGACCTGGAGGTTGAGTCCATGTATAGTTTATATTCTCTGTCACTGTGGCCACCATTGTTGGGCCATTAAGCAAGCTTTGGGGTGAATGCCATGCACAGGTAACTCTCATAATTATTAGAGTCACCTCCTCATCAGAGTATTTTGATGAGAACTCATTTAGCATATAAGTACTTCAACATTCTATACTTATTTTAAAGATTTCCTCAACAGTACCCTTTCCCAAACTTCTCTAGCACAAATTATTTTATTGTAAATCTTATCCTATCATATCCTTTCCAATTCCCCAAACAACTGGTGAAATCACGGGTTACTATACAGCAGGCCATTTTTTTCTTTCATGAAAACTGGCCAGGGCAGTACACTACCTGAAGTTCTGACCAGTGAGAGGCCACTCATGCATTACTGGGGTTTTAGGATGCTCTTGGGCTCAGCTGTAATACGTAAATGTCAGTGTGTTGACACGTGGTGTATTGCTTTCTGTAAAATGGACTCATTTCAAACAGTTATTAATAAACTTTATAGTTATATGTAATGCTTCACATGGAAATATTAAGGTCCACAGGAAGTGTGTTTTAAAGCCCACTTCAGTTTAATTCCAAGTGATAATGAAGTGCTTCTGGATAAAACACCCAGTTTTCATATGGATGTCAGGTCACAACATACATGGTGTCCAAAAATGAGAAATTCAGCCTCTAATATGTAGGCATATCAGTATTGTTTATCAACATAAGGGTAGTTATTTGCCAAGTAATTTTTTCTAAAGTTTTATTATCAGGCTCGCACTATCTGGATTATGTTCATCTTAATTGCGAACTGAAACCCAATAACACTGGCTTACAGGCGACTATAGATGCAGACTTCACTTTCAGAAATGGTGGACTAGCTTAGAAAAACTTTAAAGTGGGAATAAAAATAAATTTGTTTGGAAGCATGGGAGAGCTCTCATGGACTTGTAGTGGCAAGATGCTAATGAGAATTAAAGCCAAAAAATAAAGAGTTCAATGGGTGGAATGATTTTTATTGATTTGGAAGCAATAGCTACGAGAACAGAACACTTAGGAGGTTCAAAGTGCTGAAAGGAAAACCAAAGCAAACAAAACAACAAACCTAGTGTAAGGGGCCAGTGGAGAAAGGAGACACTGTAAATACTCCAGGCTTTCCTTTCAAGATTCAAAGGTTCTGGCGTAAGAGTAAGAGCAAGCTATAAATAAAGAAGGCTTTAAATTAGATGAAACCAAGCTTCAAATACATTCAATATCTGATTGCATTAAGGTAACTCTTCCTTGCAAACTGTTAACCAGAGGCAAAAGTTAATCCTTTTAGATAGAAAATGACATCACAGAAGCTTTGAATTATTTAGAATTTTTCACACAGGAGGACTGTCATTAAAAAATAAAGTAATACAAAATGACTGTGGGAATATATATAAGTAAGTTGAAATTAGGAGGAAAGACAAGCAATAGAGGATGATACACAGAAGTTCTAGATATTGGGCTTTTCAGGCATGAACTTTAAAATTAATTTCATTAATATTTCAAGAAGTAATAAATTGATGCATTTTAGCAGTAAACTGGAAGTCATATTAATACTAAATATAAACATATATTATTTAGCTAAGTGCAAAAGACACGCACACATACACAGCTACCAAAGAGAAATATAATAATATCTTAATAGCATTAATTTCAGTGTAGAAACAGAGCAAATACTCATCATTAATATAGCTAAATAAGTTATGATGAATTCATAAAATGAACTAGTTATAAATATTAAAAAAAACACAAATTATTGCTATAGTCTACAAATGTATGCATGTCTTTGAGCAACTATATTCAAAATAATATTCACTCCATACTTTCATTTATTAAAGTTCAAAATAGCCCAAAACAAAAAGATGACATGCATTTATTTCTCCATGAATGCTGTGGTATATATTACACTAGAAAACTAGACATTTTCATCTTTCCTTCTTCCTTATGCATAAATTCCATTCACAAGATCATCTTCAGAGTCAAAAGTGGTTGCTCCAGACACAGTATCCAAAGTCTAGCCAATATGAAGATAGAAAGTACCGGAGAAACCTCTTCCCTTCTTTGTGGGCCCCTCCTAGAATCTGCACATATAACTCACCATCAGCCATTAGCTAAGTTCTGTTATAAGGGAACTTAGTAACGTAGTCTTTCTTTCATGTGGTGACATGTTGACTTAAACACTGAAACTTCCACTTATATATTAATAGAAGACTAAAGACAGGACAATAAATGAGTATTTTAGCATAGTTATCAATTCCTAACACAGTGCATCACTTTGGTCACCAAATATCTGCACATACCCTTTCCGAGACGTACAAAACACTCACCCCTTCTTCCAGGGAATCGTCACTAAAGTCCCAGCTATTTACTTTATTCACCTTAAAGTTCAAGAAATTTGGATGGTTATGGGTCCTTTTCATCAGATGTGTGCATAGTTCTAATTAACAAATAGACATATTGCTTAAAAATGCAACTGTAGGAAAAAAGGGAAAATACACAAGAACATAATAAAGATTCTTAAGGGAAAAGGACCTTTGAAATAAAATTAATCTGCAAAAACTATGAGCTTGTTTTTTTGCAAATAAATTGGAGAATATCCTAGGGAAATTCAATTTTCTAAAACAACCACATTAAAGATAAAAAATTTCAACTTGTAAATTTTCCTTAGAGATATTAAGAATGTTATTTAAAAAGTAGCTCAGTTCAGTTCAATTCAGTCGCAAGTCATGTCCAACTCTTTGGGACCCCATGAACCTCAGCACGCCAGGCCTCCCTGTCCATTACCAACTCCCTGAGTCCACCCAAACCCATGTACATTGAGTTGATGATGCCATCCAGCCATCTCATTCTCTGTCATCCCCTTCTCCTCCTGCCCTTAAACTTTTCCAGGATCAGGGTCTTTTCCAATGAGTCAGCTCCTTGCAACAGGTGGCCAAAGCATTGGAGTTTCAGCTTCAACATCAGTCCTTCCAATGAACACTCGGATTGATCTCCTTTAGGATGAACTGGTTGGGTCTCCTTGCAGTCCAAGGGACTCTCGAGAGTCTTCTCCAACACCACAGTTCAAAAGCATCAATTCTTCGGCGCTCAGCTTTCTTCACCGTCCAACTAACACATCCACACATGACTACTGGAAAAATCATAGCCTTGACTAGATGGACCTTTGTTGGAAAAGTAATGTCTCTGCATTTTTAATATGCTATCTAGGTTGGTCATAACTTTCCTTCCAAGGAGTAAGCATCTTTTAATTTCATGGCTGCAGTCACTATCTGCAGTGATTTTGGAGCCCCCCAAAATAAAGTCAGCCACTGTTTCCACTGTTTCCCCATCTGTTTGCCATGAAGTGATGGGACCGGATGCCATGATCTTAGTTTTCTGAATGTTGAGCTTTAAGCCAACTTTTTCACTCTCCTCTTTCACTTTCATCAAGAGGCTCTTTAGTTCTTCTTCACTTTCTGCCATAATGGTGGTGTCATCTGCATATATGAGGTTATTGATATTTCTCCCACCAATCTTGATTCCAGCTTGTGCTTCCTCCAGCCCAGCTTTTCTCATGATGTACTGCGTGTATAAGTTAAACAAGCAGGGTGACAATATACAGCCTTGACATACTCCTTTTCCTATTTGGAACCAGTCTGTTGTTCCATGTCTAGTTCTAACTGTTGCTTCCTGACCTGCATACAGGTTTCTCAAGAGGCAGGTCAGGTGGTCTGGTATTCCCATCTCTTTCAGAATTTTCCACAGTTTATTGTGATCCACACAGTCAAAGGCTTTGGCATAGTCAATAAAGCAGAAATAGATGTTTCTCTGGAACTCTCTTGCTTTTTCGATGATCCAGCGGATGTTGGCAATTTGATCTCTGGTTCTCTGCCTTTTCTAAAACCAGCTTGAACATCTGGAAGTTCACGGTTCACGTATTGCTGAAGCCTGGCTTGGAGAATTTTGAGCATTACTTTACTAGTGTGTGAGATGTGTGCAATTGTGCGGTAGTTTGAGCATTCTTTGGCATTGCCTTTCTTTGGGATTGGAATGAAAACTGACCTTTGCCAGTCCTGTGGCCACTGCTGAGTTTTCCAGATTTGCTGGCATATTGAGTGCAGCACTTTCACAGCATCATCTTTCAGGATATGAAATAGCTCAGCTGGAATTCCATCACCTCCTCTAGCTTTGTTCGTAGTGATGCTTCCTAAGGCCCATTTGACTTCACATTGCAGGATGTCTGGCTCTAGGTGGGTGATCATACCATCGTGATTGTCTGGGTTGTGAAGAACTTTTTTGTACAGTTCTTCTGTGTATTCTTGTCACCTCTTAATATCTTCTGCTTCTGTTAGGTCCCTATCATTTCTGTCCTTTATTGAGCCCATCTTTGCATGAAATGTTCCCTTGGTATCTCTAATTTGGTTGAAAAGGTCTCTTGTCTTTCCCATTCTATTGTTTTCCTCTATTTCTTTGCATTGATCACTGAGGAAGGTTTTCTTATCTCTCCTTGCTATTCTTTGGAACTCTGCATTCAAATGGGAATATCTTTCCTTTTCTCCTTTGCTTTTCGCTTCCTGTCTTTTCACAGCTATAGGAAAGACCAAAAGGGCTAGGTGGTATCACAAAAGAATTTACCCAATCTCAAAGGCCAAATTGTCTCAAAGCATCATTAATTATTTCTATATATAACATTGATACCTAAGCCTGAAAAGACTGTGCAAAAGAGAAAAAAATATATTAATATCATTTACAAATACTGTAACAAAAATTATACATACAATAACTAAAAGTACACACTGTACAAAAATAAATAGAATCTAGTATCACAGTAAGAAAATGATATATTAAGATCAAATAAAATTATTCAGAAATTTAGTTGTTTCAGTAAATATATTTATGTAATGTTACTGTATAATGTAATATACTATGTTAATACTTAAGGAAAAAATCATATAAATACCTCCACAGATGCTGAAAAACCTTTTGAGGAACTTTGATATTCACTTCCGATTCACACACACACAAAAAAAAGCAAAAGAGAAGATCATATGCCACTGTTCCCACTGTTTCCCCGTCTATTTGTCATGAAGTAATGGGACTGGCAGAGAAGGCAATGGCACCCCACTCCGGTACTCTTGCCTGGAGAATCCCATGGACTGAGGAGCCTGGTAGGCTGCAGTCCATGGGGTCCCTACGAGTCGGACACAACTGAGCGATTTCACTTTCACTTTCACTTTCCACTTTCATGCATTGGGGAAGGAAATAGCAACCCACTCCAGTGTTCTTGCCTGGAGAATCCCAGGGACGGGGAGCTTGGTGGGCTGCCGTCTGGGGTCGCACAGAGTCGGACATGACTGAAGCGGCTTAGCAGCAGCAGTCGCAGCAGCAATGGGACAGGATGCCATGATCTTAGTTTTCTGAATGTTGAGCTTTAAGCCAACTTTTTCACTCTCCTCTTTCACTTTCATCAAGAGGCTCTTTAGTTCTTCTTCACTGTCTGCCATAACGGTGGTGTCATCTGCATATCTGAGGTTATTGATATTTCTCCCGGAAATCTTGATTCCAGCTTGTGCTTCCTCCAGCCCAGCGTTTCTCATGATGTACTGCGCGTATAAGTTAAATAAGCAGGGTGACAATATACAGCCTTGACATACTCCTTTTCCTATTTGGAACCTGGGTGTTCATTGGAAGGACTGATGTTGAAGCTGAAACTCCAATATTTTGGGCACCTGATGCAAAGAGCTGACTCATTTGAAAAGACTCTGGTGCTGTGAAAGATTGAGGGCAGGAGGAGAAGGGGACGACAGAGGGTGAGATGGTTGGATGGCATCACCGACTCAATGGACATGAGTTTGAGTAAATTCTGGATGTTGGTGACGGACAGCGAGGCCTGGCCTGGTGCGGTTCATGGGTTTGCAAAGGGTCGGACATGACTGAGCGACTGAACTGAATTCAACTGATGATTATATGCAGTGTATCTTAATCCTAAATGTGCTAACTTGCTTTTGAGGAGAAACCAAGGGCATTTTCACTAACATCAGAAACAAAGTAAGGTGTCCATTATCTCCAGTACTATTCAGTTAAATAGATTAGAATATGAAATAGATGACATGAAATAAAATAATCTCTATGTGTAGATGGTTCATTCAGGTATCTGGAAAATCCCAGATACACAACAATAAAATTAACTCAAACAAGAAAAGGATTCAGTAAACTAAGAGAAGAGGCCAAATGGAAGTGAATATCCCTAGTGAGTTCCCAACCAAAACACTTCAGTACAGGGGAGGCTGTAACAAGAGGGTATTCACGCATGATGAAGCTGCAAGGCCACCTGAGCTCAGCAGAAACAGCACACAAGTGCAGCATGCTGCTTCACTCTCTGTTCCTGCAATTTATGAGGCACAATCAAGAAAAAACACATACCATTTTAGAAAACAATCTGAAATAGTCATGTCTACAAATGTTCTTTGCACAGATAGAAAGTGTGTGAAAACTAAATTTTTTACATGTTAGAGTTAGCTGAAATGCTCAAACAATACTTAAAAAGCTAAAAATTCAATGAAGAAACTTTAAGATTATACTTTTAAATTCAGAGGTTTTATAAGTTTTCTCCCCCTTAACAGGAAATCAACATTTTCCATATACATAAATAATAGTAGATGTAATGAGAGAAAAAGTTAATATCAAAAAGGAAGAAAAGAAACTAAATGGGAATTTAACAGAAAGTATGCAAAATTTTTACTGTGTGAGTAAACTTTTAAAACATTTGTGGATGACATCAAAGTAAACTTAAAGTATTAGGAAGAGCTAACTCATTAGAAAAGACCCTGATGCTGAGAAAGATTGAAGGAAGGAGGAGAAGGGGACGATGGAGGATGAGATGGTTGGATGGCATCACTAACTCAATGGACATGAGTTTGAACAAGCTCCAGGAGATGGTGATGGACAGGGAAGCCTGTCATGCTGCAGCCCATGGGGTCGCAAAGAGTCAGACATGATTGAGTGACTGAAAAACAACAACAACAAAATTAGTAGGAAGATATTTTTTATTCTTAGGTATGATAATTCAACAGAGGACTCAGATTCCCTAAATTAATTCATAAATTAAATGTTAATATGCATTTTATTGGCACTAGAAAATCTGATGTAAACATTCATATGAATATATAAACATTGAAGAATAACCAAGAAGACCACTACACCACATACACACACACTTAAAAAATCAATTCATTTAGCTGCAATATCAGATAATAAAACACACTATGAAGCCTCTATAATTAAAGCAGTGTGGTACTGACACGAATATATAGCTAGACCTTTGCAACAATATAGAAAGTCCAGAATTTCCAAGTACACATGGAATTTTACATCACAATAATAGATTTATGCAAGAGACAACAACGGATGCTAAACTAGGAGGTAGACGTTTGAAGAGCAACAAGATACTTGGTCTCTACATATCTCTTCACATTAACTATTAAATGGAAAAGGGTAAAATAGTAAAGCACTGTGCAGGAAGTCAAGAAACACCATCTGAACCAAGGGATTAAAGTTAACAGGAATAGTAACAGGACTAACATCTGTGTCCAGTTATAAATCACTGAGGATGCAGAAGCCTTCTGAGGTATTCCTGCCAAAAGCACATACCTGAATGCGATCATGGGGCAGTATCACACAGATAGAATATGTGCTGGCCTGCACTCCTAGAAAAGTCATGAGATATAAACAAGCCATCGGGCAAATTTGCCAGATTAAAGAGACTTGTGAGACATGATAGCTGAATGTAATGCAGGATGTTAGATTTGTTTTGCTATCAAGAATATTGTTGGGTTAATTGATGAAGTTTGAATAAAGTCAGTAGATTATGTAATGGTATCATATTAATACACATTTTCCAATTTTGATAATTTTACTATGTAAGATAGTAAAAAAGAAATACCTATTGATCTATTTAAGTAAAGGGGTATCATCAACTTTCAGTTAAGGACCATCTATGTGTGTCAACAAACACACACATATAGTAAGGAGAGAAAGAACCAATAAATGTAATAACATCTTAATATTTGGGAAGGTGGGGGAAGGATACATGGAAGTTCTTTGTGCTGTTCATGCAACTTGCCTGTAAGGTCTGAAATTATGTCCAAATTAAAATTTAAAAAAGAAACAAATCCTGTGATGCAGATGTTACCTATTTTTCAAACCAATACTAAAACTAAGACCAGAGAGTACAAATTCCCAACAATACACATGGAATCCTGACCCATTATGTAGTAAATAAAGAATACACTTCAAATACCAATATTTTTATTAACCCTAAAGCCCTCAGGTTGCCCAGCACTTCCTAATCCATAGGTCTAACTCTAAAATTGAAAGAGATTGAAAGGAATAAACTAGCAGAGGTCACTCTTTTCAGAATCCGTGACGTAGAAATTTAATCAAAGTAAATCCTCCTGAGTTAATATCACACTAGCTCCTAGGAATGTGTAGGGGCAAGGACACGCATAGAGTATGTGTTTTTCCATATTTATGGGTTGGAAACACAGAAACAAATTTACAGGTACCCTATCTTTATTATTTTAAAATATATTTGTTTTCATGCTATGTCTCTTTAATTTTTGAGGGAACATTAACACAGTTTCAGAAAAGAGTCATGTCTACAAGTGTCCTTTGACCACCTATGTGAAGAACTGACTCATTGGAAAAGACCCTGGTGCTGGAGGAAAAGGGGATGACAGAGGATGAGATGGTTGGATGGCATCACCGACTTGATGGATATGAGTTTGAGCAAGCTCGGGAACTGTTGATGCACAGGGAAGCCTGACATGCTGCAATCCATGGGGTTGCAAAGAGTCAGACATGACTGAGCGACTGAACTGAACTGAACTGAACAAGTGTCCTTGGGTCAGGTAGAAAGACTATGAAAACCAAATACTTATCTGTGCTATAAGTCATCTGTACATGCCCAAATAATAATAGAAGAATTAAAAATTCAAAGGCAAATTTAAAACATTCAAGTGGTTTATTTTCAAATTCAAAAGTTTTGTTTACTTTCTCCATAGCTAATAAAAGAAAATAAATCTATTTCATTAACATTTTATTTTCAAGTAATTATATGAGTAAGATTTACCTCCTGTAATGCACTTAGTTGTGTTTTTTTTAATGTATAAATTAAAACTGTAAGCATGCCACTGTAACTTTCTCCATAAAATGCCAGGGACACAGTGCAATTATTAAGCAGAAACGTGATGTGGAGTATAGTCATCAGAATGGCTTGATTCCACTTATGCATGAGTAAAGCAACTCTATATAATGTACTTTTTTTTTTTTTTTTTTAAATAAGAACAAGGAAACCTATCCAGAATTATTTATATGTTATACATATTATAAAGAAGGATGTCAAAATAATTCAAAAATCATATTAATAAAAAGTGACTAAAATTAGTGGTGGGAAAATATTTTTATCTTACTTTAATAACTGAGGAATTATGCTCATACATGCACACACACTTTTTTTTTTGGTCAATCAAGCAACAAGAGTACTTGTTATTGACATATCACATACTGAATGATCATCAGTATAAGAATATACAAGTTCAGGGGTCCCCCCCCCCAGAATCTATTAATAGTAATTCCATTTACCTTTCTGTCATACACACACATACACACACAGATGCTTTTTAATGTATATATACACCTATGATAAAATTTCATTTATAAATTAGGCACAGTAAGAGATTAATCACAATCATTATAAAAATAGAAAAACTCTAACCATATATGGTAACAAAAGTTATGTGAATCTGTTCTCTCTCAAAATATTGTACAAATTTAATTCCTTTTCTGTCTTAACTAAGCACTAATCATATTCACGGAGAAGGATCATATGCAACGCACTCCAAAATTCTTGCCTGGAGAATCCCATGAACAAAGGAGCCTGGCAGGCTACAGTCCATGGGGTTGCAAGAGTCAGACACAACTGAGTGACTGAACTGAACTGAACTGAAGAATTCTAGGAAGGTTAGGGACAGAGATCATAAACTCAGCTCTCCAAGATTAATACAACAAATCCATATATGTAGTTAAATACATATGATTAAAGCTTTAAGTAATTTCCTCATTAACAGATGCCTGTTAAAACCTGTATACTTAACTCAGTTGCAGTTGTAGATAACTGGAATGGCTAGCATGACCAGGTTGACTATGTCCTACTTGCTAATTCTGTGACTGTAGCCTTGGCTTAACTTCTAAGAGAGAGTGGAACAAATTCCCCTGGCAAACAGATTCCAAGTTATTGCTTTTCCAACTGTGCAATCTTGGTTACATTGTTTCAATGCTATTTGCCTCATTTTTTGGGAAGGTAAAGGCAACAACTTCTACACAATGTCGGTGTGAATACTGAATGAGAAAAATATTGGCAAAGGGACATACTGGGTCTTTGGTATTTGTTTTCCCCATTTTTCTGTCCTTTCCTCTCAAAGCAGAAATGGCATACCTCATAA
The DNA here is from genome assembly GCA_024291935.2 of Okapia johnstoni. NCBI lineage: Eukaryota > Metazoa > Chordata > Mammalia > Artiodactyla > Giraffidae > Okapia > Okapia johnstoni. The sequence goes on from CM044327.1 coordinate 6,870,048, forward strand.
GGCAGAAAAAAAAATTTGACATGGCTATAAATATTTATATTTTTTCATTACCCTTTCATTGCAAAATAATTATTGAACAAATTTCATACAAACACTTGGGGATGAAATGATGAACAAAACCTACTAGGGCTCGTTGCCATGGAGATTACATATGAAACACTCAAAACTTTTTCATTTATACTTTTATCTTTATAATTGATATCATTTGGATCTCTTCTCTTTTACTACAACATCCCTATTCCCAGAAAAGCTATACATCATATAACTAAACTCAAGTGGGGTTTTATATGTTTTGATTTTTTAAGCCACTTTTGAATTAATATCATTCATTTTTATCAGTAGTATCAAATACAGACCTGGAACAAATGATGATTACAGGACTAAATGCTAAATTTTGATCTTTAATCTGAAAGACATATTAAACATAAAACAGTGAAGTAAAACATTTTGTAATATATTCTGGAGCTGATGGGAAAGATTAGGTACTGCTTCTGAGGTTAATTATATTTTTAACTCAATAAATTATTTTACTTTCTTATTTTCACATAGAACCCTTGACAAACTGATTACCTAAAGATATTAATGCTGGTCTCAAGATTTCAAAGCAAATAAATAACTACAATAATACTTTATATTGCTTTCTTTGTAACTCCATTCAGATGGTAAAATAGTGTGTAATTACATTTGATATGGTCTACCTGTTTTATATTTATACATATAGATTGAGTCTGTCAGCTAGAGAATGCCTGAGATGGAACATGATTTGCAGAGTTAATCAGTCCACCACTCAGCAAACAATGGGTCTCCTAAAATTGTGCTGGCATTCACAGTAAGTAAGTAAGCATTTCTTAATTATATATTTGACAGAGGACAAATGAATTGTTCTCAGAAATGAAACGAATTATAAATAGGGTACATTTCAGGTTACAGTTTCCATAAGATGATATGAATGCTAATGATGCTAAAACTCTTTAGTAATAAAATGTAATTAATATATGAAGGAAAAGAAAAGAGAAAGGGATTGAAATGAAAGGAAGTGTGTGTGTATGTATATATAATCAAGAAAGAGAAATAAATACATATGTTTTCAGTCATGTATCTACCTAAAGAAGTCTACTTTAATGCTACATGAAAAAAGAAATAACTATTTTGTAGTTACTTAAAATTATATATAAAATACATATTTTAATGAAATTTTATCAATCACATCTTAACTTTGTTAATTCATAAAACATAGGAAATTTATTATATCCTAGTTCAGCATTCACACTATGTTTTAAACTTCCATACTTGACTTCAACAGCTTTCCCATAATCACGGGATGAATAGCATCAGTTTAAAGCTGCCTTTACTTTTAATGTTATCATTTGTCTACTATTATTAAGAAGAGTAGGGCTGTGTCTGTTTTATGACCTGCTGAGTCATCATCTTTTACAAGTCTTCTAACAAATAATTACCTGTTGGGTGACTGAATGAAAACAAGGTAGTCAATATAACTTTTCTTTGTATATTCATGCCTATCTTACTGTCATGAAGTCCAGTGTAGATCTGTGAAGAACAGCTTTTGGGTGGGTTGAAAATCCATTTATATCTGTGGCTTCCAGGGATTATGAGCCACTTGCTAGTCTACATGCAGTTTTTAGCAAAATACTAAAAAACATTCAGTGAATTCTCCTTAGCACCTGATAATGCCCCAAATCACTGCATATTCCCAGCATGTGTGTGTCCATGCCCTTAATGGACATTTTGAGCTGGCTTGCCACAGCACTTTTGTGCTGTCTGGTTGACTTGTGACTTCAACGATGTGGTGAGTTCAAAAAAGAGTTGTTTTGTTTTGTTTTTCAAAAAAAGTTTATCCAGTTTTTCTTTTTCTTCTCGTTAAATTGGAGAAACTCTCACTACAGCTTTCTACATCTGAGGAATGGAACAGTCTCTGCCACTTTAAGCTATTAGTCAACTTTCTATTTATTACATGTAACAAATAATTACCTGTTGGGTGACTGAATGAAAATATAATTCAAGATTGGATTATGACTAAACTAATCGTTTAGAGAAAGGAACTTCTAGAGAAGAGAATGACTTGGTTATCAAATACTTCGTTTGGTGAGAAGAGTGGAATTGTATTAAGTAAGAGGAATTTTTCACTATATTGTTTTAAGTACCTTGTTTCCAAATTTATGAGTGGAAGGATATATTTCAATACTAAGCAACCCAAAGGGTGGGCTGTGGTGTTTGTGGACAAGTGGCACTCAGTCTCTATTTTTCACTTGATGTCCATTTGTGAGCAGCGACAGTGGAAAAGTACAAATGAAAACTTCAGGAATTTCTTGTGGTTAAGAGTCTGTGAGTGAATTTTTTCAACTGGAAACACTTAATGGCATTTGGGAAGTACATGTGACTGGAAGTGTTTTCTTATTTTTGGAGACATGGGAGATTAGAAGCTGGCCAGTGTTGCAGTGCAGTGTTGTCAGACTTCTTGGAAATGGAAAAGTGGTTTCAGAGATAGTGAAGGTGGAAAAATATTTGCCATCTCTGCTATGAAGATGTAGTTTAGAACTCAGGAATCCATTAAGAGCTGTGACCACCTGACTCTGGGTCATTCAGAAAGGTGTTTTTAAAACCCCATAATTTATAATCACCAAACTCCTAGATTAAATACTTTTATGCTGGAATATACAGAAAATATTTCTCACTGCTCCACAGAATCATCAATTTAACAACAATATGCAGATGACGTTATTGTAGTCTTTCAGGTATTCTTATCAAAACATGTTCTCTTATGTATTATTATCTCTCATTACTGTGATGACTCTAGAATGCATTGAAGAGGTTACAGCCCCTCTTAGCTGAAAGAAAGGAGAGATGTGAGGAGATCATAATTGGAAGACACATGATCGCGGGCATTCATTGCAGCACTATTTACAGTAGCCAGGACATGAAAGGAACCTAGATGTCCATCGACAGATGAATGGATAAAGAAGTTCTGGCTCAGTTCAACCCAGTTGAGTCTCTCAGTCATGTCTCACTCTTTGCGACCCCATGGACTGCAGCACGCATGATTTCCCTGTGCATCACCAACTCTTGGAGGTGCTCAAACTCATGTCCACTGAGTCAGTGATGCCATCCAACCATCTCATCCTCTGTCATCCCTTTCTCCTCCTGCCTTCAATCTTTTCCAGCATCAGGGTCTTTCTAAATGAGTCAGTTCTTCACATCAGGTGGCCAAAGTGTTGGAGCTTCAGCTTCAGCATCAGTCCTTCCAAAAACACTCAGGACTGATTTCCTTTAGGATGGACTGGTTGGATCTCCTTGCTGTCTAAGGGACTTTTAAGAGTCTTCTTCAACACCACAGTTCAGAAGCATCAGTTATTTGGCACTCAGCTTTCTTTATGGTCCAACTATCATATCCAAACATGACTACTGGAAAAACCATAGCTTTGACTATATGGATCTTTGTCAGTAAATTAAATCTCTACTTTTTAATATGTTGTCTAGGTTGGTCATAGCTTTTCTTCCAAGGAGTGAGTGTCTTTTAATTTCATGGCTGAAGTCACCATCTACAGTGATTTTGGAGCCCAAGAAGATAAAGTATGTCACTGTTTTCATTGTTTCCCCATCTATTTGCCATGAAGCAATGGGATTGGATGCTGTGATGTTAGTTTTTTGAATGTCTGATTTTTAAGCCAGCTTTTTCACTCTCCTCTTTTACTTTCATCAAGAGGCTCTTTATTTCCTCTTCACTTTCTGCCTTAAGGGTGGTGTCATCTGCATATGTGAAGTTATTATTATTTCTCCCTGCAATCTTGATTCCAGCTTTTGCTTCCTCCAGTCTGGGACTTTACATGGTGGACACTGCATACAAGTTAAATAAGCAAGGTGACAATATACATCCTTGACATCCATTGACAGATGAATGGATAAAGAAGCTGTGGTACATATATACAGTGGAATGTTAACTATAAGCAGGAATTCATTTGAGCCAGTTCTAATGAGGTGGATGAATCTATAGCCTATTATACAGTGTTAAGTAAGTCAAAAGAGAAAAATACTGTATACTAAAGCATATATATGTATGTGTGTGTGTGTGTGTGTGTGTGTGTATATATATATATATATATATATATATATATATATATATATATATATATATATATATATATATATATACATGACAGGGCTGCCTATTGCCACCCTGTTTGTTTAACCTATATGCTGAGCACATCATGAGAAATGCCAGGCTGGTTGAGTTACAAGAATCAAGATAGGCGGGAGAAATATCAACAACCTCAGAAATGTGAATGGCACCACTCTAATGGCAGAAAGTGAAGAGGAACTAAAGAGCCTCCTGAGGAGGGTGAAGGAGGATAGTGAAAGAGCCAGCTTAACACCAAATATTGAAAAAGCCTAAGATCATGGCATCTGGCTCCATTACTTCATTGCAAATAGAAGGGGAAATGTTGGAAGTAGTGACAGATTTCCTCTTTTTGGGCTCCAGAATCACTGAGAATAGTGACTGCAAATATAAACTCAGAAGACAATTGCTTTTTGGCAGGAAAGCTATGACAAACCTAGACAATGTGTTGAAAAGCACAGACATTACTCTGCCAGCAAAGGTCCGTATAGTCAAGGCTATGGTCTTTCCAGTGGTCATGTATGGTTGTGAGAGCTGGACTAAAAAGAAGGCAAAATGCCAAAGAATTGATACCTTTGAACTGTAATGCTGGAGAAGACTCCTGAAAGTCACTTGGACAGCAAGGAAATCAAACCAGTCAATCTTAAGGGAAATCAACCCTGAATATACATTGGAAGGACTGATGCTGAAGTTGAAGCTCTAGGATTTTGGTCATCTGATGCAAACAGCTGACTCATTGGAAAAGTCCCCAGTGCTGGAAAACACTGAGGGCAGAATTAGAAGAGGGTGTCAGAGATGAGACAGCTGGATGGTATCACCAATGCAAGGACATGAACTTGGATAAACTTCAGGAGATGATGAGTGACAGGAATGCCTGGCATGCTACAGTCCATGGGGTCACGAAGAATTGGACATGACTGGGTGACTAAACAATATCAACAATGCATATATATGGACTCTAGAAAGATAGTACTGATGAACCTATTTGAAGGACAGCAGTGGAGACACAGATATAGAGAACAGACTTGCGGACACAGTGGGGGAAGGAGAGAGGGATGAACTGAGAGTGTAGCACTGAAACACATAAAGTACCATATGTACAATAGATAGCCAGAGGGACTTTGCTGTGTGATATAGGGAACTCGAATCCAGGGCTCTGTGACAACCTAGAGGGTTGGGATGGGGTGGGAGGTGTGAGGGAGGTTCAACAGGAAGGGTGGCATATATATACCTACAGGTGATTCATGTTGTTGTGTGGCATAAAACACATTTTTGTAAAGCAATTATCCTTCAATTAAAAATAAATAAATTTTTTAAAAAGCAAGGAGAGGTGCATCAAACCCTGCAGGAAAATTCACAGCATTTTAACCCACTCCAGCCACTTCCCATCACCAGCACGTCACAGTGTGATCAGGAGAAAATTTACAACTCACAGCTTCTTCCTTAGGAGAAGAGAAGGGACCATGTACCTAAGGTTCATGATTGTGTGGCAGAGCTGCCCTAGAGACCGGTTTTCATCTCATCTGACTTGGAGTTCTGACAGGAAGTGCGGTTTGGATGCCAGGTTGAGGGAGCTGAGAAAGAAGGTAAGGACCAGTGCAGGTTACAACACAGGAGTGACTGTAGCATTGTGGGCAGACACCAGGAGAAGAAAGAGACTATGGATCTCAGAGAAGAAACAGGCCCACCCTCTTTAACTGGGCAATTACAAATGGGCCCACAGATGATAAATCTCAAGTAGATTTGAGAGGTCCCCAGAAACTCTATCTGGACTAATTGGTGAAGGGCCCTTATCTGTACAAAGTCAGTCTATAGAGATAGGAAAGGGTGGCTTTTAAAAAATTATTTTAAAAGCAGTTTGATTGACTAAATACCATATATATGTGTTAGTATAGTGTATTGGTGTTCTTCTTTCTGGCTTACTTCACTCTATATAATAGGCTCAAGTTTCATCCACCTCATTAGAATATATGGTATTTAGTCAATCGGTAAAGATAACCCTGTATGCGAGACATCAAAAGAGACACAGATAAATAGGACAGTATTATGGATTCTATGGGAGAGGGCGAGGGCTGGATGATATGGGAGAATGACATGGAAGCATGTAAATTATCATATGTGAAATGAATCGGCAGTCCAGGTTCAATGCACGATACAGGGTGCTCGGGGCTGGTGCACCGGGATGACCCGGAGGGATGGGATGGGGAGGGAGGTGGAAGGGGGGTTCTGGAAGGGGAAATCATGTACACCCATGGTGGATTCATGTCAATGTATGGCAAAACAAATACAATATTGTAAAGTTAAAAAATAGAAAATAAACTAATTAAAAAAAAAAAGGACATGGGAGCCAACATGAAAGAACATTCAATGACTAAAGTTGGAGCAATGAGAGCAGTAAAATGGATAATTATATCATTGAATGATAGTCAAAAGAATAAAATATATCCAACATGATATACATAAATAGTTAATAAACAATGAGAGAGAAGTGAGAGCTCTTTGTTATAGAACTCCAGCTAGTAACTGTAGAATAATGAAGGAAATGTAAAATCACTACCATGACATCATATTAGATGTTGTTGCAGGAAGAATTCTCTCATGGATCCTAAGATGAGTGAGGGAAAATTTTTGTGGAAACAAATGGTTTACATAGTCTTACATCCTCTTCCCCTACATATTTCATATTTAAAAGGAAAAAAAATTAGTAAATTTACAAAAAAAAATAAAATAAAAGCAGTTTGAGGTTTACAATAGAATTAAGGTAAAGTGAGAAACGCTGGGCTGGATGAAGCACAACCTGGAATCAAGATTGCCGGGAGAAATATCAATAACCTCAGATATGCAGATGACACTACCCTTACGGCAGAAAGTGAAGAAGAACTAAAAAGCCTCCTGATGAAAGTGAAAGAGGAGAGTGAAAAAGTTGGCTTAAAGTTCAACATTCAGAAAACTAAGATCATGGCATCCGGTCCCATCACTTCATGGGAAATAGATGGGGAAACAGTGGAAACAGTGACACTTTATTTTTTGGTGCTCCAAAATCACTGCCGATGGTAACTGCAGCCATGAAATTAAAAGATGCTTACTCTCTGGAAGAAAAGTTATGACCAACCTGGACAGCATATTAAAAAGGAGAGACATTACTTTGCCATCAAGTGTCCGTCTAGTCAAAGCTATGGTTTTTCCAGTAGTGACGTATGGATGTGAGAGTTGGACTATACAGAGAGCTAACACTGAAGAATTGATGCTTTTGAACTGTGGTGTTAGAGAAGACTCTTGAGAGTCCCTTGGATTGCAAGGAGATCCAACCAGTCCATCCTAAAGGCGATCAGTCCTGGGTGTTCATTGGAAGGACTGATGCTGAAGCTGAAACTCCAATACTTTGGCCATTTGATGTGAAGAACTGACTCACTGGAAAAGACCCTGGTGTTGGGAAAGATTGAAGGCAGGAGGAGAAGGGGATGACAGAGGATGAGATGGTTGGATGGCATCACCAGTTCAATGGACATGAGCTTGAGCAAGCTCTGGGAGTTGATGATGGGCACAGAAGCCTGGTGTGCTACAGTCCATGGAGTCACAAATAGTCGGATATGACTGAGGGACTGAAGTAAACTAATAAAGACATATATCCATGGTCATTGTTTCATACAGAGTATTTGCACTGCTCTAAAAAACCTGTGTTCAGGTAGTTATGCTTCCTGATCAACTTTCCCACCAAATGCCTGGAAACTTCTGTTGTTTTTACTAGAATACACTATGTAGCTTTTTCTTATTGGCTTCTTTTACTGAATAATATGCATTTAAGTTTTGTCCATGTCTTTTCATGGCTTGAGAGCTTATTTCTTTTTAGTGATGATTAATATTCCATCACATGTATTTACCAGAGTTTATTTATCCATTTGCATACTGATGGTCATTCCAAGGTTTTTTTTCAATTAATTAATTTATTTTAATTGGAGGCTAATTACTTTACAATATAGAAGTGGCTTTTGCCATGCATCGACACGAATCAGCCATGGGTGTACATTTTGGCAATTATGAATACAGTTGATATAAACATCTGTGTGTGGATTTCTGTGTGGATGTGATTTATCAATTTATTTGGGTACCTATTGGCTATGCCACTAAAAAAACAGGGAACAAAAGCAAAAATACCCAAAAGACTACCAAAAAACTCAAAAAGTTCCATGCATCAAAGACACAAAAACCAACAGAGTGAATAGAAAACCTATACAATAGATGGAGATACTTGCAAATCATATATCTGATAAGGAATTCATATCTAAAATAAAGAACTCATACAACTCAGCAAAGAGAAAGCATATAACCCAACTAAAAATGGGTAAAGGACTTGAAGAGACATTTTTTCATAAAGGTATATAAAGAGTTAGCAAGTATACTAAATGAATCTCAAGATCATTAATCATTGAAAAGAGTACAAATCAAAACCACAACACTGTCACTTCACACTACTGGCATTAGAGTGGCCACTATTAAAACATAAACAAAAAAAATAAAACAGGGAAAAAGTTAAAACTAGACAATAGCAAATATTGACATGGATGCACAGAAACTGGAACTCTTGCACACTATTGATGAGAATGTAAAATGGTGCAGCCGCTATGGAATATAGTATGGTGATTTCTCAAAATGTGTAAAACAGAATTACTCTGTCATCCAGAAACCTAACACCTGGGGCATGTCCAAAAGAAAAAAAAAACTGAAAGCAGCATCTTGAAGAGTTATGGGCACACTAATGCTCACTGAAGCACTATTCACAATAGAGCTGTGAAGCATTATTCCAAGAGCTGGAAGCAACACAAAATATTCATAGACTGATGAATGGATGCAAGAAAATGTGGTATATACACACAATGAAATATTAGTTAGTTATAGTAAAGAAGGAAATTCTGTCATATGCTACAATATGGATGTACCTTAAGGAATATTATGTTAAATAAAATATGTTAGTGACAGAAATTCAACACCATATAATTCCATTTATGTGAAATATCTAAAATAGTCAAACTCTTAGAAGCAAAAAGTTGAAATGTCGTTGCAAGGGGATTGGGGAAGGGAGAAATGAGAAGTTGTTGTTAATGGGTATAGAATTCTAATTAAAAACAAAATCTAGAGAACTACTGTGCAACAATGCAAATATACTTTGTACTACTTAATTGAACAGTTAAAAATGTTTAAGTTAGTCAATTTTATGTTACGTGTTTTTCCAACCACAATTATTATAAACAGCAACATATTTGCATGGAGGGATAATATGTATATAAATTTATCTTTCATGTAGTTGATATCACACCTACAGGAAACTGATTCCTACCCTGAGAAAAGCTGTTTTCCTGGTGAAGAATATTTTCAGGAAAGAATAGGAGGACAGCATGTAAATGTGAGAATTGAAGGGCATAGTAGGATTTGTAAGATATTATCTGGTTGGGATAGATGCATTTGTGTCCAGAAAAGGGTCTATTGGGTAAAAGAGCACAGAGAAAGTTCAGAGAAAAAGTAATACTTTTGTGACCCTTGTTTTATTGTGAAGGGTGGGATTGGTACTTACCATAGTAAAGCCTAGAGGTGACTTATCCTTTACATCTAGCAATTTTCAGTGAATACGTTCATTCATCATTGTTCTAAATTTTGTTACAAGCCTTTGCCAATACTCTGTCTTACTCCTAAATAGCACACTTCCATTTTTAAGTATTGCTTTTAAATGGTTGTAATTTTTAAAAATTTCATTTCAGAGTGAGTAAACAATTGATAGATTTAATCTTGGTAGAAGAAAAGAAGAATCAATATTTTCCCTCTATTTTTTAAACAAATAGGTTAGGAATCTGCTACTCAGAATTAAATGCCTGTGTGAAGTCTCTCACCCAGCAAGTGATGGGGCTGGAATTTATATGCTTTTACTGCCTATGTTTTTTTTTTTTTTTTTTTCCATTTGTATGCCCAAGGCAAAGGCATTTGTTGTTAAAGAAGTGATAATCTTTTTTAAACCAAACTGTCTGGAAACAAGCACATTTTGATTGCATTGCCATTATTTCCTCTTCTAAATAAAAGAAAATTAATTATAGTTTTCATTGCTATACAGTCTGGCCTTTACTTACTTACATTTTTTTTCTACCTTTTTTCTTTCCCTAAATAGGCTGTTAGAACACTATGACCAGGAGTTATTCTAAGGCTAGTCTTGTGGAAAACAAACAATCTGCATTCTACCCAGAGTGTAAGCTGCAGAAACAGAATTTAACAGCAATTCAATGCAATAATAAGTCACTTGGGGAAACATAAGGGGATTCAGTAGACGACTATTTTAACTGTGATTACCACCAGACACAGTCAGGGCTGTATCTGCAGTTAACAGGGGGGAAGAAAAGCTGAACTTTTCTGTATCACTGGAAAATACAAACTTACATATCCATACATCCCATTACCTTTCAAATCCTTCTGTGATGATCACTGAGTGACTTGTTTTCATATTTAAGGATTAGTTCACAGGACCATTCAAAAGCTATACAAGCCATGATGATAGCAACAATATATTATGCTTTGTTCACTTTGATTTGAGCTCCTAGCATTCACTTATGTTTCCATGCAATATGTATGCCTTATCAACTTTATTGAGCTATAACTGACTACAACCTAGTACATATACTTAAACTTATAACTTGATGAGTTTTGTCATAAATATACACTAAAAATTACTACCACTATCAATATAGTGAATATACCCAGTGCTCTCAAAGTTTTCTCATATCCTGTTTGTAATCCTAAATCCCCAGGCCATCAGTGATCCACTTTCTCTCATTATAGATAAGTTTAAATATTCTAGAGTTTAAAAATGTATAAAACATTACATTATTTATATGTAAATACATAATATATAAACTTGTAATATGTATAATATATAATCATTAAAAAAAAAGCCCATTTCTTTTTCTAATATTATAGTTACTTTGGTCACTTTTTTTTAATTTATTTATTTTAATTGGAGACTAATTACTTTACAATATTGTAGTGGTTTTTGCCATAAATTGACATGAATCAGCCCTGGGTTTACACGTGTTCCACATTTTTGTTTGACTTCTCTCAATCAACACAATTATTATGATAGATGATACCAAAGAACATTACAAAAAAAAACAACAAAGTGATAAAATGGATTTCATAATAATTAAAATTTTCTGTTCTCAAAAAAAAAAATCATTAAGAGAAAGAAAAAAGCTACATACTGGGATAAGGCATTAATAAATCACATACCTGATAAAAAATTTCATCCAATATAAAGAACTCTCAAAATTCAATAAGAAAATGAACAACCAAATTTTTTTAAATGAGCAAATCATCTGAGCAGAAACTTCAACAACAAAAATAACATAGCCGCAAATGGATGGAAGTTTATCACCATGAATCAACAGGGAAACACAATTTAACCCCCTTAACCTTACGTCACTGCACATATACCAGAATGGCCAACGTTCAAAACATTGACACAAAGAGTCAGTAAAAATGGGAAGAACTGGAATGATCATATCCTGTTGACAGTATAATATGGTAACCCACTTTGAAAAAAAAAAAATTGCAGTTTATTTTAAAAAGTTGAACACTTTCTCCCATAGGATCCAGCAATTTCACTCCTTGTTAATTACTCAGGAAAAAAAAAAAGAAAACATGAAAGTTTTTGTTCAAAAACTTGAACAAAATTGTACATATCAGCTTAACTTTTAACAGACAAAAAACTAGAAATGACTCAAAGTTCCCTCAACTGGTGAATGAATAAAGAAAAATATGGTGAATCCATATAGTGGAATGCTACTTAGCAATGTAAGTAATGGACTATTGATAAACAGAAGTATCAATAGGTATTTCCATAGTCAGAAATATTTTCTTTTGGTAAAAAACACCAAGCATATTATAAGTGCAAGTGGATGTTTCATATTAACCATTATATCTCACATAATCCTCTACGTTTATTAGACAGACAATAATTAAAACGACTTTTATTTATTTTATTATTCTCCAATAGGGGATGGAGTAGCTTGGCTGTGTCATCTAGGTCATTCTTTTGACATCTGCAAACTGTCCAGTTTGAAATCTCCACTGTATACTGAGGCACCAGGGTTCAGAGCCTCAGCAGAGAAGAAAGATGGCGAGGATTCAGGCTTCTGACTCTTAAATACCTAATGAGCTTATTCTCTGCTGAACCACAGACACGTTTCTGTGTTCTGTTCCCTTAGCCTAGTTAGACTGAATTCTTCCCTGGAGCTACCTGAGGACCATAGCAAATCACATTCGACTGCAACCATCTAGTAAAATCACAGGCTAGTAAAAACCATCTAGCAAAATTACTGTGACCTCTGGATCTTCACTGCATCCTGATTGGCTCTCAGGTTTCATGGGATCTGAGGTTGTGGCAGCTTAAATTATTTCCTGTGCCTTCTACTTCCTTATAGGGCTTCCCTGGTGACTCAGTAGTGAAAAAAATCCTCCTGCCAATGGAGGAGACCTGGGTTGGATCCTTGGGTCAGGAAAATCCCATGGAGCAGGAAATGGCAACTCACTTCAGTATTCCTGTCGGGAAATTCTACAGACGGAGGAGCCTGGCGGGTTATAGTCCACGGGGTCACCAAGAGTCAGACATGACTGAGTGACTGAGCAACAACAGCTATTTCCTTGTACTCTCTAGCCTGCTATCATGTTACCTGTATTCTAGCTTGTATTCTTTATTAACTCATTATTGACTGGGGGATTTTTGCAGAAACTAATATCTGTGGCCCTGTGATTTGTTAAGTAAGTGAATATTGAAATGTATCCAGTCAATAACATTCAGGTAACAGAAGATATCCTAATAGGCCTCTGGTCAATAAAGTGTTAAGTATTAATAACATGTTTGCATTGCTTTTTTTCAAAATTCATTAGAGAATAGGTTATCAAAGAACTTTATATTGAAAGAATTTTAGTAAGTCTTTTTTAAAATATAAATTTAGGATTTATCCATCTATAAAATCTAAACATCAAATTTTTTTAGTGAAACAGAATTTAGAGAGTCACTTCTCATATCTCCACAGTGTTTTCTGTAACAAAGTGTTACCAATACAACTTTGTCACCCGGTAGCATTGATGCAGCCTTAAATTAGAAATGCCCAGAATCAAATCAAGTCAAACAGCAAGATATGTTTTTATTAGGTGCTTTCCATAGTTGGTTCTAGCCAACCTAGACAGGATAAACTAATATTCTTCATTGTTTGAAAACACTCCATGCATTTCAACTCCTATTTTTAAAATTCTTAGACATGTTTCCCTTCCTTGTAAGAACATAAAATGCATATTTTGGCCTTTGTCCTTGTAACTTCCAAATTCTATCATGGAGCTCAGTTGGGTCCAGCTCCTTGTGACCCCCAAGGAATATAGCCCACTAGGCTCCTCTGTCCATGGGATTCTCCAGGTAAGAATACTGCAGTGGGTTGCCATTTCCTTCTTTAGAAGATCTCCCTGACCCAGGGATGGAACCTGTATCTCCTGTGTCTCCTGCATTGCAGGCGAATGCTTTACAGCTTGATCCACCAGGGAAGCCCTTTCTATCACCACCCACTCACTCTCTTCTAAATAGTCATCTTTCAGATTAGTCATCTTTAAAATATGTAGTTATATTACCTTAAGGCTTGCTTGTTCCAACTTACTGTTCTCTCAAATTTAGAAACTGTTTTCTTTAGAGAGTTGCCTGTTTTATGGTTGTTCAATTTTTTGAAGTTCCTGTAATTGGAGCAGTAGTAAAAACACAATCAGTTCAGTTCAGTCGCTCAGTCGTGTCTGACTCTTTGCGACCCCGTGAATCGCAGCACGCCAGGCCTCCCTGTCCATCACCAACTCCCGGAGTCTACCCAAACCAATGTCCATCAAGTCGGTGATGCCATCCAGCCATCTCATCCTCTGTTGTCCCCTTCTCCTCATGCCCCTAATCCTTCCCAGCATCAGGGTCTTTTCCAATGAGTCAACTCTTCACATGAGGTGGCCAAAATATTGGAGTTTCAGCTTCAACATCAGTCCTTCCAATGAACACGCAGGACTGATCTCCTTTAGGATGGACTGGTTGGATCTCCTTGCAGTCCAAGTGACTCTCAAGAGTCTTCTCCAACACCACAGTTCAAAAGCATCAATTCTTCAGAGCTCAGCTTTTTTCACCGTCCAACTCTCACATCCATACATGACTACTGGAAAAACCATATCCTTGACTAGATGGACCTTTGTTGGCAAAGTAATGTCTCTGCTTTTAAATATGCTATCTAGGTTGGTCATAACCTTCCTTCCAAGGAGTAAGCGTCTTTTAATTTCATGGCTGCAATCACCATCTTCAGTGATTTTGGAGCCCCCAAAAATAAAGTCTGACACTGTTTCTGCTGTTTCCCCATCTATTTCCCACGAAGTGATGGGACCAGATGCCATGATCTTAGTTTTCTGAATGTTGAGCATTAAGCCAGCTTTTTCACTTTCATCAGTAAAAACACAATCTCGTAGATAGAGATTCTTGCCAGAGAACCTGTGTAACGTATCAAGTACAGAGACAGCTCACACCAGGCCCTGGGGACAGCTGCAAAAGTCAAAAATGGGCTTTGTATTTTAGAGAAATTTCCTTTATGAATGTGAAGTCACTCATAATTATATTTGCTAGAACATTATTTGGCCTAAGATTGATCTGCACAGAGCAAGCCTATGGGCCAGTTCTTTCTTGCTGTAAACATTAAGCTTCCTGAATGATTTATATCCATTCACTTAATTATTCCCAACATGGTAGTAATTTTTTTTCATATTAACTCTTTCCCATTAAAGAGGTCTTTTTAAGGTTTTAAAAATTATATACCCCTTAAAACAGATTTCAAATTGAATTAAGATATGCTACAGTTAAAAAAGACTTCAAATTGAATTGAAATATGCTACAGTTAAAAAAAGACATGCATAGACACATTTAAATATTTTAATAACATAAATAGTGTTGTCTAGTTTATTAGTTTATAGTCTATGGCACCTTGAACAGAACTTGTATCCTACTATTGTGTGAAAATTGTATAAATTTTAATTATGTTGAATTTTTCATAGTGCTTTTTGGGTCTAGTATATCCTACTTCTCTGTATATTCATTCTGTTAATTTTTGATAGCTTAATATTGAAACTCCAAGTAAAAATTTTAATTTATCTACTTAAAAAAATAATTATAATATATAAGTGAACTATATGTAACCCTGTTCTGTATTTTCCAGGTCTCCTGTAAATGTGTTATCATACTTTCATAATTTAAAAAAAAAATTATTTGTTTGAAGGCAAACATTAAAGAATAGCAAATGGGCCTTTACAATATTTACACTGAAGCAAGAGAATGTGTCATCCAAGAAACTGACATAGCTGCTTAAAATTATTCTAAGCAGCCCTTATCAAATATTTTAGGCATCACTGAAAATGCTTGTCACTGGAAATATAAGGCCTGTTCATAGACCGTTTGTTGCCTATTGTCTGAATGTGTGACTCTCCAAACTGACACCAAATTGCTATCTTGTCAACATGTAAAAGGATGGATCACTTTATCTCCTGACTGATGAAGTTTCAAATCCACAAAGCACAGGCCGTCAGTCCTTTGAGGTGATTATGATGCCTCAAACCCGACAGCCTGTCCTGACAGCTTTCACATATTCCTGAAACCAAATTGTTTCTGCTTCTATTAGAAGGCGGGCGTATAAAACCTAGAGGAAGAAGAAGGTAAATAGAAAAGAAAATTGTCTTTATGTTCTGAGTAATTATAAAAAGTTGTTTCCAGGGAAAAGTGTAGGTACTGATTTTGACTCTCCTAGTGATGTACACAGAGAGACACAAAGAACCCATATGGGTCCAAGGTTTGCCAGGAAAAGGAATGTCAGGATAAGCAGATGGCAGCCCCATTGCCATATGGCCCCTCAGGAATAAGCCCGTTATGGAGCATCGCCACAAGATAAGGCTAGAAATACTTTCATGCTACTATTTTAAAACAGCATAGAGAATGAATACCTGGTTTGCTGACATGAGAAGTCATTAGGAAGATATGACGGGAGCACTTTATTACAGGCACTGCCACTAACTGGCTGTTTGACTTAAAGGATCAAACTGATGAGGTTTCCTATATTTTGGATACAAAATTATGTGGATAATGCAGCAGATTTTTTAAAAATATCAAACCAAAAGTCCTAGTCATTGAAGTGAAAATATTTTAAAAGGCTTATGTTATAGCTAAGGCTTTGATCCAGAATTTCTAGTTTACAATAATAAATAAGCTAAATATTACTGGGAACATTACCAGTTCTCATGTTAACTTGATGTAAAATGACAACTATTAAATTTTTATTTAAAATTTGTTTCTAGTTTTATTGAGTTTTGTGTGAGTGCTAAATCACTTCAGTTGTGTCCAACCCTTTGCGGCCCCATGGATATTAGCCCGCCAGGCTCCTCTGTCTGTAGGATTCCCCAGGCAAGAATAATGGAGTGGGTTACCATGCCCTCCTCCAGGGGATTTTCCCAACTCAGGGATCGAACCTGAGTCTCTTATGTCTCCTGCATTTGTAGGCAGGTTCTTTACCACTAGCATCACCTTGGAAGCCCCTTTATTGAGCTGTAGTTGATATATAACATCTTAATTTAAGATGTACAATATGGTGATTTAATGTATGTATATATTGCAAAATGAGTAACACAATAATAACCTTAGTTAACTTATCTATCACTTCACATGATTGTTGTTGCTGTTCAGTCACTCAGTCATGTCTGACTCTTTGCCATGTCATGGACTGCAGCACGCCAGGTTTCCCTGTCCTTCAATATCTCCTAGAGTTTGTTCAAACTCATATTGATTGAGTTGATAATGCCAGCCAACCATCTTATCCTCTGTTGTTCCCTTCTTCTCCGGCCTTCAATCTTTCCCAGCATCAGGGTCTTTTCCAATGAGTCAGCTCTTCACACCAGGTGGCTAAAGTATCAGAACTTCAGCTTCAGCATCAGTCCATCCAGTGAATATTCAGGGCTGATTTTCTTTGGGACTGACTGATTTAAGTTTGGGTTTAGAAACTGAAGAGAAAGGTCCACAACCTGGTAAGCCAGTCCAGGCCAAGACAACACTGAGAAATCAACCCATCCAAGTTTTACTTTCCTTCTCTGCAAAAGGTTTATGTGTGATGTTACTTATTACTATACAGTAGAAGTAGGAAATAGATTTAAGGCACTAGATCTGACAGACAGAGTGCCTGATGAACTATGGACAGAGGTTCATGACATTGTACAGGAGACAGGAATCAAGACCATCCCTGAGAAAAAGAAATGCAAAAAAGCAAAATGGCTGTCTGAGGATGCCTTACAAATAGCTGTGAAAAGAAGGGAAGCAAAAAGCAAAGGAGAAAAGGAAAGACATACCCATTTGAATTCAGAGTTCCAAAGAAAAGCAAGGAGAGATAAGAAAGCCTTCCTCAGCAATCAGTGCAAAGAAATAGAGGAAAACAATAGAATAGGAAAGACTAGAGATCTCTTCAAGAAAATTAGAGATACCAAGGGAATATTTTACACAAAGATGGGCTCAATAAAGGACAGAATTGGTAGGGACCTAACTTAAGCAGAAGATATTAAGAAGAGGTGGCAAGAATACAAAGAAGAACTGTGCCAAAAAGATCTTCATGACCCAGATAATCACGATGGTGTGATCACTCACCTAGAACCAGACATCCTGGACTGTGAAGTCAAGTGGGCCTTAGGAAGCATCACTAAGAACAATGCTACTTGAGGTGATGGAATTCCAGTTGAGCTATTTCAAATCCTCAGGATGATGCTGTGAAGGTGCTACACTCAATATGCTAGCAAATTTTGAAAACTCAGCAGTGGCCACAGGACTGGAAAAGGTCAGTTTTCATTCCAATCCCAAAGAAAGGCAATGCCAAAGAATACTCAAACTACTGCACAATTGCACTCATCTCACATGCTAGTAAAGTAATGCTAAAAATTCTCCAAGCCAGGTTTCAGCAATACGTGAACCGTGAAATTCCAGATGTTCAAGCTGGTCTTAGACAAGGCAGAGGAACCAGAGATCAAATTGCCAACATCCGCTGGATCATTGAAAAAGCAAGAGAGTTCCAGAAAAACATCTATTTCTGCTTTATTGACTATGCCAAAGCCTTTGACTGTGTGGATCACAATAAACTGTGGAAAATTCTGAAAGAGATGGGAATACCAGACCACCTGACCTGCCTCTTGAGAAACCTGTATGCAGGTCAGGAAGCAACAGTTAGAACTGGACATGGAACAACAAACTGGTTCCAAATAGGAAAAGGAGTACGTCAAGGCTGTATATTGTCACCCTGCTTATTTAACTTATATGCAGAGTACATCATGAGAAACGCTGGGCTGGGGGAAACACAAGCTGGAATCAAGATTTCCGGGAGAAATATCAATAACCTCAGATATGCAGATGACACCACCCTTATGGCAGAAAGTGAAGAGGAACTAAAGACCTTCTTGATGAAAGTGAAAGTGGAGAGTGAAAAAGTTGGCTTAAAACTCAATATTCAGAAAACTAAGATAATGGCATCTGGTCCTATCACTTCATGGGAAATAGATGGGGAAACATTGGAAACAGTGTCTGACTTCATTTTTTTGGGTTCTGAAATCACTGCAGATGGTGATTGCAGCCATGAAATTAAAAGACGCTTACTCCTTGGAAGGAAAGTTATGACCAACCTAGATAGCATATTAAAAAGCAGAGATACTGGTTCACTCACAAAGGTCCTTCTATTCAAGGCTATGGCTTTTCCAGTAGTCATGTATGGATGTGTGAGTTGGACTGTAAAGAATTGATGCTTTTGAACTATGGTGTTGGAGAAGACTCTTGAGAGTCCCTTGGACTGCAAGGAGATCCAACCAGTCCATCCCAAAGGAAATCAGTCCTGAATGTTCATTGGAAGGACTGATGTTGAAGCCGAAACTCCAATACTTTGGCCACCTGACTCACTTGAAAAGACCCTGATGCTGGGAAAGATTGAAGGTGGGAGAAGGGGACGACAGAGGATAGATGGTTGGATGGCATCACTGCCTCAATGGGCATGAGTTTGAGTAAACTCCGTGAGCTGGTGATGGACAGGGAGGCCTGGAGTGCTGCAGTCCATGGAGTCACAAAGATTCGGACATGACTGAGTGACTGAACTGAACTGAACTGAACTTTCTCTAGCCTAGAGATAGATCCCTGGCTGCAAGGTTCCAGTGGAACCACTTATTTCATGTGGGCTAAAAGCTTCCCTGATCTGACTTCCCTGGAGAAGATGATGTGACCCAAGTTTCACAAGATCCTCACAAGTCTTATCATCTCATTAGAAGGAGCAGCTCACATCCTATTTGGCCTAGAGCTTGAGGCACAACCAAATAAGGCAGACATTCCTAGTGCCAAGTTGTCAAAGAAAGCCATGTTGGGGGTGGACAGAGATGACCCACTCTCTTCAAATGTGACCCCACAATCCAATCTTCTAATTTGTTGTTGTTTTTCATTCACTAAGTTGTGTTTGACTCTTTGCGACCCCATGGGCTGCAGCATGCCAGGGTTCCTTGTCCTTCACCATCTCTGAGTTTGCTCAAATTCATGTCCTTTGGACTGCAAGGAGATGAAATCAGTCAATCCTAAAGGAAATCAACCTTGAATAATTACTGGAAGGACTGACACTGAAATTCCAATACTTTGGCCAGCTGATGCAAAGAGCCAACTCATTGGAAAAGATTTTGGTTCTGGAAAAGGCTGAAGGCAAAAGGAGAAGAGGGTGGCAGAGGAAGAGATGGTTAGATAGCATTACCAATTCAAATATTCTAATCATGGTATCATTGCTTTTTATTGATTTCTTTTTCCTATTTAATTATTCTGAAAATGTAAGTAAAACACTTTTCTTTGTGTATCTAAAAGCCATACATCAACATGAGATCATTGTATTCTTTGTAATATCCTTTTCTCCTGTGTTTCTCACTAAATCTGTCAATCAAGCCCATGAGGGAGGTAGTATGAGCCTCCCCTCCCCCTAAACATATAAACCCAGACACATGATACACAGACAGATATGTTTAAGTTTTTACAAGATATGATCAACAACAACTAATTAGTAAGCAGTAGAACTAGAAGAAATAGCAAATTACTTAGTTAGAATAGACATGTCTTTCCACAATAGTTATAAAGGCTGATATCAGTTTGTTTACTTTTTAGATGTTTGCATTAAATCATCAGATGCAGGAAAATTTTCCACATTATTCTCCCAAGTTTTATTCAAAGGCTACAGATACACAACTACACAGACCATGCTGAAGTATAACTTCTTTCCTTTTAATATTATTTCTAAGTATTTGGTAATCAGATAGGAATA
Source organism: Okapia johnstoni (assembly GCA_024291935.2). Taxonomy (NCBI): domain Eukaryota; kingdom Metazoa; phylum Chordata; class Mammalia; order Artiodactyla; family Giraffidae; genus Okapia; species Okapia johnstoni. Next base: position 6,890,583 of record CM044327.1, read on the forward strand.
ATAAACTGATACAAGATTTCATTTAAAGAACACTGTATGTAGAATTACACTCCTGAGAAAGAAGGTAGCTATTAATGGTCAAGGGAAAGTAAAAAGTAACACTTTACAGAAGAATGAAAGAAAGAAAGAATGAACGAATAACTGAGATGAAGCTTGGAAAGAATTATACAACCGACTTTTTGAAATCGGGGTCTGTAATATCTGATAAACTGTGATGGATGTTAAAGAGTACACAGATATAGTATACTTTCTAGAACTTCAGGAATGAATTTTTAAAAAAGAAAAAAAAAAAAACCTGGCAGTGATTGCTGATGTACCTTACAACTTGATGGCACTTTGCTGAGTTTAAAGGGCCCCGAACTAGGAATCTGAGGAGGAGAGTCAGCCAGTTACCACTGGATGACCTACAACTCAACGACTCCCAGGCTTTCAGTTATTAGTAGAATGAGACTAATAGCAGTGGCCTCGCTTCTGACCTGGAATTTTATATGCATATCAAATAAAATGTTCTACCTGAAAATATTTCAAAAATGTTAATGTTTATTTTGATACACAGATTATTTTTAGCCATCTCCTTCAAAATTCTCAGGGAACATGAGAAATGGAAATGAATTAATCAGGGTTATCATTTTCAAGGCAGTAAAAATAGACGTTCTTCTTTTAGACCCAAAAAACAGTTATAGGAAAGTTGCCTTAGGATAAATATATTGATGTAGGCAGCAAGGATGGGCAGGAGCAAAAGCATGATCCCAGGTCAGATCAGCGGAAAAGACGGCCGTGTTCTGTAGTGGAGAAATGGGTATGCATTTGAAGTATAAAGAGGCCTGAAATGCATGGAAATAAAATCTTCTTTTGAAGGATGCTAAATGATATTTGGGGGATTACAGATTTTTATTGAGCTTTTCCATCATGTTAAATTTGGGATTTAATTGAAAGCTATTCTGTTAATTAAAATGATGCTGTTTGTTGAAACAGATAAACCCCCCAAACTCAGTGAATTTGCATAATAAAACTCTTTTTCTAGTTCTGGTAAGGTTCTATCTAGTGTGTGTTCACATTTATGGGTGTCTGCCCACTCAGCAACTTAAGCTGACAGGGAGCTGCTATTTTCATACGGTTTCCAAGGTGACCCTGGGTGTTAGGGCCACTCAAGTTACCAGGAAAAAATGGATAGATGACTACATGGAAAGTTTTTATTATTTTGTGTGCATGTGTGGGAGAAGGCAGTTTACTTAAAAGTGGAACACACCATCTACTTATACTTCATTTACCAGAATTTAGTCACAAGGACGTTAAAAAAAAAAGAATGAGAAATAGGATGTAGTTGTGTGTCTAAAAAATAAGGACATGAAAACTTGCAGCCATTTGCTGTCATATTCTGCCCTCTGTTCACCAAGTAGATATTTATCTTTTTCTTGGTCCTAACCCAGATCCCACTCACCCCTTCTCCCAAATTCCATTTAGCCACTGACTCAGATCTACTTGTTGCTCTTTGAGCTAAGGAGATCTGTAAATTCAAAAGACAGTTCATCTAAAAACAAATATATAATTTAAAAAGTGTGTGAAACCACAACGACAATGCTACTTCACAAAAGAAACAAACTCTATTTCACAAAAGAAAGAAACAGGAGAGACACAGCTCTCAGCGGCACAGCCTGCAGCCCCACACCTGGCATAATACAAAGCCTTGACTAGAACATGGATCTGTTTTCTGCAGCAAACCTCTTAGAACAGTGATCTCCTTGTCCTGGCTTCACCAGGTGGATGGATTGCACTTATTCATCCACTTCAGGGATTCCCTGATAGCTCAGTTGGTAACGAATCCATCTACAATGCAGGAGACCCTGGTTTTACTCCTGGGTCGGGAGGATCCTCTGGAGAAGGGACAGGCTGCCCACTCCAGGATTCTTGCGCTTCCCTTGTGGCTCAGCTGATAGAGAATCCACCGGCAATGTGGTAGACCTGAATTCGATCCCTGGGTTGGGAAGATCTCCTGGAGAAGGAAAGGCTACCCATTCCAGTATTCTGACCTGTAGAATTCCATGGACTGCATAATCTATGGGGTCGCAAAGAATCAGACACAACTGAGTGACTTGCACTTCACTCAGTGGCCACAACAAAGGTAAGACTGAGAAGGATGCCTCCTTGGAGGCTATCATTTTTTTAAATTTATTTTTAACTGGACGATAACTGCTTTACAATGCTGTGTTGGCTCTGCCATACATCAACATGAATCAGTCACAGGTATACACATGCCCCCCCACACCCTTGGACCTCCCTCCCACCTCCCACACTATCTCACCTCTCTAGGTTGTCATAGAGCAGTGGGTTTGAGCTCCCTGCCTCACACAGCAAATTCCCACTTTATGCTTTATATATGGTAATGCCTATGTTTCAACACCACTCTCTTAATTTGTCCCACCCTCTTCTTCCCTCACTGTGACCACAAGGCTTTTCTCTAAGTCTGCATCTCCATTGCTGCCCTGCAAATAGGTACGTTCAGTCCAGTTCCTTTCTCACTTTTTGACTCACTTCACTCTGTATAATAGGCTCTAGGTTCATCCACCTTTTTAGAACTGACATCATTTTTGTAGCCAACTTCCTACTGGTAACATTTTAGGATCAGAATAGTCTCATTGCCAAAATTTTCTTTTTTAGTTTAGAATTGCAGTTTTTTTGGACAATAACATCCCGTCAAAAATGCAGTATTTGTTTAATCAGTTCCAGATGTCTCTCATAGTCTCAGTTTTTCTTACTTGATGGTTTCTTTTTCTCTGTGATATTCTTGTAAACTTTAATGGAGGTGACCTTGAAGCAGATGGCATTAGTCTTAGCCATTTTCAAAACTAAGTCAAAAAGGGTTTCAACATTCAAAATATTTTAAAATTTTATTCTTATTATTTGGGGGCCTAGAAACTAATCTACTGTGACCTCTTGTACATTATTTACTTTCATTTCTGCTTGCAAAGAAGGTGATTATAACTTGAGGCCATTTCATTCTTTTCACACTTTGCTAAATGCAGTTAGTAGCTACCAACACACATTACCAAGTTGTGTTTTTCCAAGTGCTTATGCTCGAGCTGTACTGCCTCAAAAGATATCACAGATGCCATTTGGAACATTTGTTTCCTCACTACACAATAAAGATCTCCCTTTTCCCATTCTATTTTATCTATATCCTAGGAGTTCACTCCAGTATTCTCGTCTGGAGAATTCCATGGATAGAGGACTCTGTACAGTCCATGGGGTCACAGAGTCAGACACGACTGAGTGACTTCAGTTTCACACACTAGGAGTTCACTGCCTGATCAACAATGAGACAAGCTTACGGAATTTTAATTTAGTTTCCCACTTCTGATTATAAAGTTTATATTAACTAGATAACACCAGCTGCTGTAACCAGAAAAGTTTATATCTTACTCAAGTAAAATATCACAAGAATGGAGAGGAAATGGGCTCCACACATTCTAGAAAAGTCCATTGTATTAAATAAAGAAGAAGAAGAGGAGGAGAAGGAGGAGATGGAACAGGAGGAGGAAGGAGGGCATAGAAATCTCAAACTCACCCTGGGGTTTGAGATCTACTTAGCAGATGAATAAAGAGAGAGGGAGGAGAGGATCACATAAGAAATATTTAGTTGGCCACAATAGAAGTATTTGACATGACATCTGGAACTCTGATTAAAATATATCACATAGGTTGATCTAGCTATTTGGGCAAAGATAGTTCAGGGTTATGTGCAACAGAAAATCAAAAATAGGCTTTGTGAACAACTTCCCAGTCTCTGCTGGGGACTGAGGTATTATTACTTTATCAACAAATTCTACTGATTTCAGTATATTCATTGATTTAACTATTTGATCATTTAACATTGTGAGTAAATTATTACAGTTTAGGCAACATATCTACTTGAACTTCAAGACTAAAGAATATCTATTCTAAGATAAATAAAACTATAAAAAATACTATTTGTCAAGAAGGGAAACTTTTTATTTGTTGATAGGATGAAGAGGACAGAAGGAACTGAGTAAAAATACGTTTGGGGTAAGTATTGAAGGAAAGTTGGAAACAAACAGGCAAAAGAAGGACAAATATTTCAGTCAAAGGGCATATAATACGCACATATTCAAGATTGAATATATACAATATTTCTTCCTAAAGCAAGCTGCTGTTCAATAGCCTGGACTATAAAGTACATGAGGAAATAATATATTGAGTGATGATGATAAAGAGAAACTGTGACCAGGTAAGAAAAGGGCTTTAATGGGGTGATGTAATAATATATATTTTCACATAATGTAAATAAATATGTTTTTACACATATAAAAGTAAATGTATTTATATAAATTCATTTATTTATTTAGTCACTACCACGACATCCCACTTAGCAAAGGTGGTCTGGGTTAAAATTTGAGTTGTGTCCTAAAACAAAGAACTAAGCTTACAAAGTTCTAGGGTTATCTATTAGGGATGTATACTGGAAGTCCTCAATTCTATAGGAGATTTTGTGAAGTTTCAAGACTATTCCAGAGACTAATAATCTTCTTGGTATTCATAATTAAACTCTGTTTTTATTGACTAATTAGGCAGTTCCTTCTGACCTAGATTTCTTCCATCATAAATCAACAGCATCTCATAACTTTCAGCAGTCCAGTTTTTAGATGATACAGAAAGAGCAAGTTTAAAAGCTCACAAGAGCAAAACATGCCCATGATTTGCCCATGGTTACAATGGCTGAGACATCACAGGCTCTACCTGATTATCAGGTGGTTATGTTAAAGTACCTTATGCAGGTCTTCATTTCCTCAACTACAGTTCGTATTGATGCAAACTGAAAATGGAGAAACTAAAAAAATAAAAAATAAAAAAAAATAGAGATTGAAAACAAAAGTACACAGGGTAGATTATCGCTGTCATAGGTCTATAAGCCTTTCATTTAATAAAATGAGAATCTTGCATGGGGCATATTGAAAGGAAAGGAAAGGGTTTAGTGGTAAAAGTGAGAAATGGAGTCTAGACACTTCTATTGCATAGTCATGAAGCCTGGAAAATAAGTTCAACTTGACTATGCAAATATTAGAGGAGGTATTTGGTTTGCTTCAGGAAAGAGTTTAAAGCCAAGACATTCCTTTTGTGAGAAAAAAGAAAAACCCCTATCTCTTTCAAATTCCATAAGAATATTTAGGTTTTTCATTACTATACTAATATCTATATTACCTATGGGCTTCCCTGGTGGTTCAGTGGTACAGAATCTGCCTCCATTGCAGGAGAATCAAGTTCGATCCCTGGGTCAGGAGATCCCCTGGAGAAGAAAATGGAAACCTACTCCAGTATTCTTGCCTGGGAAACCCCATGGACAGAGGAACCCGGTGGGTTACAGTCCATGGGGTTGCAAAAGAGTCAGACGTGACTTAGCAGCTAAGCAACAATACCGTATTACCAATAGGTAGTATACCACATTATCAGCAGTGTGTTTTTTAACATCATGTTATTTTTAATAGAGCCATTGAAGCCAAAGCATTTTATATGATGGCTAACATGTTGACCTTGTTATCATTGTAGAGGATGATGAGTTTCTTCATCAAATATCCCTAAAACTGAAATGGAAGAAAAATATTCATCTCAAATTTCTTACATTTTTTGGAGAAGCATTTGATACACAAAAATGAGAAAGTGTGTATATGCATAAGTATGTTGATCTCTAGCTATCTATGCAAATTTTTCTACATGAGAGCATTTTGGTGGTGACGGTAGTAGTGGTTGGTTTGGTGGTTTATTTTCTTGGGGCCAAGTCTTGGGCTGAGGTGCATTTTATATTTTTGATATGTTGGCTGAAGTGAACATTTAACTATAAGTTTATAAGAAAATGTGTACTGTTTTTGTTTGTTTGTTTGTTTGCTGGATAAGTGTCACTATCACATAATCCTAGTTCATCTTTGTAAATACAGTGTAGTTGATTTTAGAATTATAAACATTAAGACATCAAACACGATACATGTATTTTGAGCAAGTCTCCATAACACAGAACTGTGTAACTTTGGGACTGGCTGCTCTTTGATAGGATTTATAGAACAAAAATAAGAGAACTTCAAACAAATTAAACTGGAAGAAGAAAGCAGTCTGAAAGATTTTTCCATGAAGGAAGTAAAGACAAAAAAATCAGTCTTTCTCAAGAACAGTCCCTACAGAGAGAGGATGTATTTAGATGATGAACATACCAAATACAAAGAGGCCACAGAAGAAAATCCGGAAAGAAGTTGGCATATTATCTACTCCTTCTTACAAAGTAAATAAAAGGGAGGAGGTCAGGTAAAATATGGAAGTAAGTTCATGCAGAATTGTGAAGATTTGACACTTCTAAGTGGACTGGGATTTTTAAGTCCACTTTCACTTGACCAGATTTGGGACTTTGCCTGAAGTTATCAGGTGGCAAGGCGGCAGCATTTTCTTTACCAATCTGTGTATAATAATAGAAGAATTATATCAGCTCTGGGTGATGCACTAAAAGGAATTTAGTGTGAACAATAAAAGGTTCAGGTTATTTTATTTCTAAAGTCATTTAGTCTTTTCTCTGCCTCTACAAAAACCAACAACAGAAATTCACCACATTTACAATGGAATCGATGTTGTCTGAATTAGGCACTATATACTAAAACTCTTGCTAAAATTCTCTCAATAAGTTCTAGAACATTATAATTTCTTTCAAATAAGAGAATGGTGATCAATCTTGAATCATATTCTTTGGAAGTAATCTCTTAAAACATGATTTTTCAACAGTTTAAAGATGAGTATATATAATTTATTATGTCATGTCTCTGTTTCCACAAACATTATTGACTATTTTAATTAATTTTACAGCAAATTTTATTCTTATGGTTATTAATAAAGTAATTTCAATCAGAAGATTCTCGGGTAAAAGTTCTTTAAAGTTAAAATATTCTATAAATTAATATGTAAAGTCATATATTTTATCACATTATTAGAATACTAATAAAACATATTTCCATTACATTGTAGTTCAGGAAACTTTTTTTGTACCATCCTTTGATGTTTTCCTTTTTTACTGGGTAATTCTGTAGCATTTTAGAAATATAACCTCTTTAACCTTGAATACAGAAGTATACTTATGAGAAGGGTTGATAATCACACCAATAAATTATTAGTTTACCATTACTATCTACACTATTTAATTTTAATCATGTTTATGCTTCTTACAGCTGAGCTGCATCAAATTTCTTGAATGCTTTTAGATATAGGCAATATATAAATCATGCATCTTTAATGAGATGAATTATAGGTATAGAGGTATCTTGTGATCCCTTTTTAAGTCCATTACTGTGCTTAGGGCACAGAGTTATCACAAGGAATCAGTCAGAAAAAGAATACAAAGGTCCAAAACAATCATTTATACTTCATCCATTTTCTCTTCCTAATAGATGAAAATTACTTGTTTTGAACTATTGGCCTCAAGCTTCCTCTAATAACCTCAGAACCCAGAATGTCTGTAGAGAGTAGAGAGGTGAACAAGTAAAGTGGAGTGAAAAATAATGTGACATGTTCAGGCAATTTACTTCCTGAGGCTCGGGGCAGAAAAGCAAGTAGGATGCTTATGTACCACTCTGATTTATTCCACTAAATGGCTATCACTATCCACTGTGGTCATAGGATGACTCTTACTGAAATCTTTGGGAATAGATAAGAAGTTCGAAGGACAATCAAAACTTCTTTTCACATTTTATTCTTATACAAATTATCCCAACATAAAGGGCAACAGTTGCTGTTTCTCACTTTCCCTCATTATTCCTAACCTTTCTCTTATATTCAGTATGTTTAAAAAAAAAAAAAAAAAAACCCTTCCACTCCTTTGGTAATTACCACTGAAGGGGTGGCTGCTTATATGTACTTTTACAAAAGTTAGAACTTTACATATCATTTCATTACAATTTTATACTCTTGTAAACAGCTCAGTGGTGGTTTTATGACTTTTACCTTTTCAATTAATTGATGCTTAATGGTTTTCTGATACTTTATCTATAAATAAATACATACAGGGAATACATGAAGAATAAAATAACAAGTTCTTTAGGATCAAAGACTCCATTCTGATACTGCAAATTTAACCAGTAAAATATGAGAGAAGATCTCTGAATTTTAGGGATTCTCTGAAAAAAAGAGAATTTTAAGTGAGGAACTATATTGGAAATTTTCCATTTTGATGTCTGGTGAGAACAGCCAAGGAGGTTACATTGCAACTAGATATGAGAGGTGGCCCTTCTTAATCCCTTTCCTTATGATTTTTGTGTTTTTCAAGGACCTGAAAAAGAAGTCTAACATTTACTTGTGAACTTAGAAGCCAGTAATAATTGAAGTGTGCTTCATCATCCCTGAGTCAAGGAGCAGCACATTAGAGAAATGTCTCATAATGTCACTCCCTCAGAGTAGATAAAACAGGCAGTCAAACACACCAGGGAAATCAGAGCTGGCACCTAGCAAATTAGAATGAATCACTTGCATTGGGCCACCATGAGACATTTTCCTTCCAAAAGGGAAAGTGAATGTGTTAGTCGCTCAGTTGTGTCAGACTCTTTGCACACCCATGGACAGTAGCCTGCCAGAATCCTTTGTCCACGGAATTCTCCAGGAAAGAATACTGGAGTGGGTTGCCATTTCCTTCTCCAGGGGATCATCTTGACCTAGGAATTGAACCCTGGTCTCCAAAGAGATAAGAAAAGCAGGGACTGATGCCAGCCCAGAACCACCTGACTCAGAAGGACAATGAACCTGTGGTCCCCTCTAATGCCCACCACTGGCATGTGCCCAGTTCTGTATGTACATTCTTATGGAGGCCGTTTTGGTAGGTTCATGTTCTTCTGCAGGACACTAATGATAAGAATATCAGGGAATTCCTAAAATGAAGTCTCTAAATTGACTATCATTAATTTATATATCTTGGGAAGACTATTTAATTGAAAGCCCAAGTGTCTAGGTCAAATTCTCTGCCATGAAGCAAAATCAAAGCTAAAAATTAAAGTAAGTTCTAAAATGACAGTTTTAAAATTACATATCTGAATGCATTTGACCCAAGAAAATTTGCTATATTAAAGTTATTGCACATCAAATACTATTATAGTCAAACTGGCTTAAGTAGCAGAATAAATTTTATTTTTTATTTTATTTTTTACTTTTTCTTGACAAGGAAGAAATTAGTAGACACCATATCATTCAGGAACTGGAAATTAAGTATAGACAGTTCACATTATGTCTTATTCTTGAGAGGCAAGAACCAAGTCTACGTTATCTCCTGAAACCTTATGGAGCCACTCATTGCAGCATCTCCTCATGTGTTTGATTCATTTTCCTCTATAAACAAATGAGCACTGTCTGATTTCAACTCCAGTTGGTCATGTGTCCTTATGGCTTCTTCAAAAGGCACTCTAACTTAAAACCTTAAAAAAATAATCACATACACTATTTGGCTTCTGATGTGTAACTGATCTAATCTGCCAATGTGCTCACTCCAAATATTTTCCCACCATGGGTCAGTCATCCACCATGGTTGCCTCAGCTGCTATCAGTTGAATTAATCTATTAGGCACACAAACGGTCTACATATGTACCCTTTCTGAGGGGCTGTGGATGAGCATAGATTACTTTAGGAGGCTTCACAGGGTAGTCACAATTATTATAGAAAGATAAAGTACATGAAAATACTCATTTCATTATTTTAAAAAACATTTAAACAATTTTCAATAGTTCTTAAAATCTATTCAATATGTACATTCATGATAAATTTTGATTTCACAATTGACTGCCTTCATGCTAAATTTGCCTTTTTTCTTAAACAGATGAAAAATCATTTTCCTCACTTTCACAGATAAAAGCTCATAGTTAATGAATGCATAGGATTGATTTTTAAACAAAATTTAAAAACATGGTCATTGGGCTTCCAGAGTTTAAGGATGAATCCTTTCCCTAATTCATTAAACTATCCACTAATCTTTATTTCAGTACATACTGGAAGCTTTCATTCAGTAACTGTATACCAGAATTTGAAAATTGGTATTCATATCACATGGCAACAGTGTTGAACCTTAAATCACATTCTTTCTTCAGGTGACATATTATAACATTGAATGATGGTATAATTTTCCTATCAGGGTTTCTTCAGTCTTAGGACTCTGAGTTTTTTCTCTTGGTTTAAATGACACAATTACAGCAAGGACAAATTTAGTGTTTTGCTCTTTTGGTAACATGTTCTCTAAATAAGAACATCTGTTTTACAGTCACTTCCTGTTTATAGGGTAAGCTATTGTAGTTAAATTTCAAAATGTCAAACTCAATCAAAAATACTGATCTGTTTCAGTGCACAAGCGAAATGGCTAATGTGTGTAAGGAGCCAATATAATCTTGTGGCAAGAATACTCTGTTGGGAAAAGGGAGGACTGTATTCTATTCCCAGCTCTCTCATGAATTATTGGCCTTGTCTATGAAGGGGATAAAAAGGTATTCCAAGGACAAACAGGCTAATGCACGCAGGCAAGAACCTGCTATATGAACTGCAGGCTCTGATTGCTCTGAGGAAGTGTTTACATGCTCCCTGAAGGTCATATGTGGCTACACTCCTCTAAACACTGCTGCATTTCCTACTATGTCTTTGAGTGTTCATGACACACATGACATTAGCTAAACATGAAAAGGGATTAACTCAGTAGAATAGAGCAGATTCTAGTGTATGTAAATATATATAAGCTTCTTATACACATTAGAAGGCTGAGTACTGAAGAATTGATGCTTTTGAACCGTGGTGCTGGAGAAGACTCTTGAGAGTTCCTTGGACTGCAAGGAGATCCAACCAGTCAATCCCAAAGTCAATCAAACCAGTCAATCTGAATTTTCATTGAAAGTACTGATGCTTAAGCTGAAGCTCCAATACTTTGGCCTCCTTATACAAAGAGCCAACTCATTGGAAAATACACTGATGCTGGGGAAAATTGAAAGCAAAAGCAGAAGGGGGCAACAGAGGATGAGACGGTTAGATAGCATCACTGACTCAATGAACATGAATTTGAGCAAACTCTGGGAGATGGTGGAGGACAGAGGAGCCTGGAATGATGAAGTCCATGGGGTCACAAAGAGACAGGACTTAGCAACTGAACAACAATGTGTGTGTTTGTGTGTATCCACTCAACTTGAGGGTACCAAGTCCAGGTAGGCTAACAAACATTCAGGGGGCGTACAAACCAACAACAACAACAACAAATACCTATGGGTTTTCTCTGAGGATGTAAAAAGCCTCTTTTTTAGCAGTAGGGACCTCCTAAAACTGAGAGGCTATGTATTTCCTCTTTTATTACTGTTCATAACTAATGATTTCAGAATCTCTTTGACACCTATTATAGAGTAATTTAATTATCTGTGTTTTAACTACATGATAACATGATTCTAGATGACCAAAAAGTGTTAGTTGGCTCAGTCTGAACAAATCTCCCTGCCAGATGTGTAATCACAACCACAATGTGTGTATGTGTGTGTGTATGTTACAGTCAGCAGCAGAGTGTGTGAGCCTTGCTTGACTAACAGCTGTGAACCACAAATGCATATATATTTTGAGTGAAATTTGAGTTAAATGATTACTTAAATGATTATGGTGAAAATTTCTTTATTTGTAAGGTTTTAAACGGGAGAGACTTAGAGTAGCAAAGTAAAACAGAAACAAGACTAAAAACAAAACAAAAACAAATATGTAAATAAACCCAGAAGTGATGGAGAGTTTTCCTCAAAAGAATTTAGGGAATTGACATTGATAAATACTATTTTCCTGTCCATTAGGTTTTCCTCATTCCCAACCAAGTGCTCTTGGGGATAATCAGTATATTTCAAGTTGATATGAAAGTTGATACAAAGAACGTTAATTCTAAATTCCAGGAAGAATCTGATATGGGATCCTTATTTCTGGTCCAGTCTCAAATCATACAATGACCTCACATTTTTCAGGGAGCACCCAGACATTCTCCTGTATTTACCTCTTCAGATGACTGTCCTTGCTAGAGATAGCTTTCCCCATGTTTTTCACAGAGATCACTTCCGAAAATGACCCTAAACTCACCATGATGACGGCTTCTTCTCATGTAACCCCCCTTACGATAAACTGGACAAAGGAAAGGATTTCACAGTCACTAACTAGTGCTTTCTTGTTTGTTCTGCTTTACTGTGTATAAAGTCAAGTCTCCCATTATTTAGTGTGAAGAGAAATTTCTCTGTCTTAGGAGTTAAGGAAGATTGATTTCCCTTAAAGAGCAAGTCCAGGATAAAGGAAGAATTCCTAATTCAGTGAAAGACCCTTTCTGATGACGGGTTATCGCAGTTGGATCTGCTTAGATATGGTGATGCAGGGTTAGTAGTCATCTTTAGAGACGTGCAGAGGGGAAATGGGGGAGAAAAGATTTACTCAAACCCTATATTTTACATGTTTAAAGGGGACCAAAAAATTATTTATTTATGAGATAAAATTTGCAAGAAAGGAAACATAAATAATCTTGGTCTACTCAAACTTCTCTGTCTTGCTGTTGTAAGGAGAAGTGATAGTAATGAACAAACCTGCTGGCTGCTGGCAGAGGTGAGAGTCCCTGTGACTCAAGGGTGTACCCTTCCCCCCTAAAACAGGCTCCATCACTGAATTCTGGTGGGACATTTTAGGACCACTTGACAGCCTCTCCCCACCACCCTGTATTGCCCCTATCATATCCTATCTTCCTCCTTACAGAAACAACTGTCTCCAACTTGCCCATAATAAGAGAGAAAATAACCCACGCTACTGACTTTCTTCACGTCCAGGGAATGGTGGTCACAGTAAGATGAGATGATGCCAGCTGAACTTCACCAGCTCTGCAGATCTCCATGCACAAGATGGGACTTCCCTTGAGGCTCAGCTGGTAGAGAATCCACCTGCAATGCAGGAGACCTGAATTCAATCCCTGGGTTGGGAAGATCCTCTGGAGAAGGGAAAGGCTACCCACTAAAGTATTCTGGCCTGGAGAATTCCCTGGATTATATAGTCCATGGGGTCGCAAAGAGTCAGACATGACTGAGCGACTTTCACTTCACTTCACTTCACTTCATGCACAAGATGAAGAGGGAGTATCAGGCTGCTGCTGTTACCAGTGTTCAGAGAAGGACGGTGCATCTCAGATTGTATTGGGCATACAAACTATCTGGATGTCTTTTTTTTTTTCTTTTGAAATTTCTATTTGGTATTGGGGTATAGCCAATTAACAATGTTGTGACAGTTTCAGGTGAACAGTGAAGGGACTCAGCCATACATATGCAGGTCTCCATTCTCCCCCAAACGCTCCTCCCACCAAGACTGCCACATAACATTGAGCAGAGTTCCCTGTGCTATCCAGTAGGTCCTTGTTGGTTATCCATTTTAAATACGTTGATATTTCTGACCAACAATCATATTTTCATATGATTTATTTTTCTGGGTCTTCCAACAGACAGTTATGTCTCATTGTCTTTCTCCTAATTTGAATGAAATAAGTAGTATTTAGTCAAACTGAGTAACATGGATAATATCTAAAAATAAACATGCATTAAACATTTTCCAAGTAGTATTTTGATAGACTATAACAATGGGAAATGTGATAATAGAAGTTTTACTATTATTCTTATATAATAATATAAGAAATAGAATGCATGCCATCTTAGTAGGCTTTAGGACTTAAAAATATCTTCACTGCATTACCTCTGTCATCTTACTTAACTGAAACTGGTATCCTACACTGTAAATATTACTACCGACCATCCCTGAAAACTTAAGAAACTCTGCTCATTTAAGAAACTAAAAAACAAACAAAAACAAACAAAACTCCCAGGTAACACTAGGACTGCTGGTCCTTTTGAAACAGCACTTAAAATACTGACAAGCTTTATTTAGCTTGGTTGGACATGACTGAAGCAACTTAGCAGCAGCAGCTGCCTTAAATAGGGTGTTGATTAATCAAGCCTTTGCGTTATTTTGCAGAGACAGCACTGCTCATGTGTAAGACAGCACTGCTCATGTCTTCAGTTGTTCAGTCGGTCAGCCAAGTCTGACTCTCTGCAAACTGATGGACCACAGCACGCCAGGCTCTCCTGTCCTTCACTGTCTCCCGGAGTTTGCTCAAACTCATGTTCACTGAGTCTGTGATGCCATCCAACCATCTCATCCTCTGTCGCCTGACCCCTTCTCCTCTTGCCCTCAACCTTTCCCAGCATCAGGGTCTTTTCTTCAGGGTGACTCACAAAACCAAGAATCTCCAGGCTACAGAACTTAATAGGGATGTTGCCACCTGAGCCCTTTAGAAGCACGTCCTTCAGTAAGGAAAATCTGGCTTCCAGCAGTGCCAGTGACTTAGAAGGACTGAGTTAAAACTAGCCAATCATCTTCCAAGTTAAAATTCTCCCAAACTCTCATATTTAGCTCCAACCCTGAATCAAGGAGATGTATTTGAGAGCCTTTTCTCCTGTCTCCTTGACTGTCAACCTCAGAATGAAGCTCTTTTCTCAGAAGTTGCTGCCATAGCATTGGCTTCTATGCACATCTGGCAGCGAGCCCTTGCTCAGTAAAACATTCAGTATGAAAGCCTAGGAGAAAATACCTCCACACTAATTGGTGGAGAATTTAGAGAGGTACCCTGATAAAATTACTCTTAATTATCTGACTTAAAACCATAATCAAGAGGTTTATTATATTTTAAATCCAAATATTTAAAGAGTTAAAAAGACAAAGCTGAGCAGAACAAAAATCCTCTGCATTAGACAGTGGATTTCAACTCTGTGAAACTCAATGCCCCCCATTTTTATCAAAACTATTTTTTATACTCCATTTCTTACTATGAAATAAAATTTATAGAAAAATGTATACATACACAGTTTTTAAAGAATCAATATAGTCATGATTATAATATAAAGGAAAATAAAAGGAATTTATCATAGAATTAGGAGTATTTTAACATGTAAATTTGTAGGCACAATCAGCTATTAGACATTAATCATAGGTGCTGAGAAATCCACTCCCTCAAAATTTCAGCATTTTGAGAATGGAAAAAAAATCATAGAAACTTCATAAAGTCTTTTCTCTGTTGCCCTTTGTGAAAATGTAAAATTTTTACATTTGATTTTTTCTCCATATAAAGGATGAGTTGAAGTGAATTATCAGCTTGACATTTTCTGTAATTCAGAAGTAAAATAATACGAGGGTGGTTCTAGAAGAAAACTTCCTATTTGCAAGAGACCTTAGAATTATTTCAAAATGAGAATCATCAAAAGGAATTTGGTTTTAAACAATAATTTCTGAGTGTATCTATCTTCAGGGAAAAAGAGAATATATCACTTCTTCACAAAATCTATGCACGAAATATGGATGATGAATCATTTCATTCCAAATATGTCCTATTAAAGAAAATAAAAGATCTAATGGGAAGTGACAATTGCCCAATGTACTAGAGAAAAAGTGTATCTTGAAGGTAAGGCATAGACTAAAGAGAAAGCTTTCTATCCACTGGAATCAAGCAAAAGACACCAAATTTAAAGCTAGAACAGGTTATGATGGTATGAATATTAGATATACATATGTTTCAAAAAATCAAAGCACCACATAAAATTATTTGGTACCACTTTATAATTAGAGATAACCTTTAGGGTAGTTCCTTTCCATGTGGATGAATTACCCCTATGAGGGGTAATGACAATAAGTGAGCTGTATAATAAGCTTCCTTGCATAGCAGCAGAACTGGAAGGATATGCTGGTTGACTGTGAGCCTATCTCTAGACATTGTCTCATATGTTCTCTCTGCAGTGGCCACTGGAGCAAGCTAAGACCTGCGTCTGGCCACCAGGGTCAGCAGCACGGAGAGCAGTGAGGGACTGCTGTGCTCAGAAACCCCATCAATGAGCCCATACTCGTGATACATCTCAGATGGTTTCAGTCACTTTTGAGAGCAAGTAGTTGATTTAATTAGTAAAGGTCAAACATACCGCTTTTAAATTTTCTCTTCTGGAAATGGCTACATCATGGAAATGTATGTCTCAAACTCCCCCAAATAGATCATAAAAGCAACCTGCCAGCTTTCGAAACACAAACACATGTGCCACAACACACATACACAGAAAAAGCATTTGCAAATTTTCAACTGGATTTCATTTACTAATGGAGTTGTGCATTTATTCTGGCTAAAAAATGTGTGTGTTAGTCGTTCCGTTGCACCTGTAGCCCGCCAGGCTCCTCTGTCCATGGGATTTCCCAGGCAAAAATATTGGAGTGGGTTGCCATTTCCTTCTCAAGGTGACGTTAGGAGGTAACCTAGAAGTAAAGATACTTTTCTGTTTACTTATATGACCTATTTTTCATAAAACATGTCATTTCTAATATACCTAGTGCTGAGATAGTTTCTACATAATGCTATAGCAACAGGTATATCCATTCAGAGGGACCAAACATCTGGGCAGGCCAGTGTAATAAATGAGTAGAATATCTAGCCATTCTAGCTATAGCTCAATAATAAGTAAGACACACTTCCCTTTCCTTTCTTGATGCTGTCATGTATGTATAGAATATCAAAAGCATTTGTAAAAATTAATGGTGGTTATAATGACAAACCTAGATAGTGTATTAAGAAGCAAAGACATCACTTTGCCAACAAAGGTCTATATAGTCAAAGCTATGGTTTTAACAGTAAAACAGATGTGAAATTTGGATCATAAAAAAGGCTAAGAGCCAAATAATTGACCTTTTTGAACTGTGGTGCTGGAGAAGACTCTTGAGAGTCCCTTGGACAGCAAAGATATCAAACCAGTCAATCCTAAAGGAAATCAACCCTGAAGATTCATTGGAAAGACTGATGCTGAACTGAAGCTCCAGTACTTTGGTCACCTGATGCAAAGAGCCAGCTCATTAGACAAGACCCTCATGCTAGGAAAGATTGAGGGCAGGAGGAGAAGGGCATGACAGAGGATGAGAAGGTTGGATAGCATCACCGACTCAATGTACATGAGTTTGAGCAAGCTCCAGGAGATAGTGAAGGAAAGGGAAGACTGGCATGCTGCAGTCCAGGGGTTGCAAAGAGTTGGGCACCACTTAGCAACTCAACAACAACAGTAACACAGTTTACAAATGGACTATCCCATAAGTTAGTGGGAAGGAAAGGCAGCCCCATCTATCCTGTTTTCACTGTTTAAGTGGAACTAATCTGATAAAGAAGTCAACTGGACCTTATCAGTGTGACAGAAGAGATTCGTTATAAGGCAATATCTTTGAAAAATGTCATTTCTTGGACTTCCCAGGTGGTTCAGTGGGTAAGAATACACCTGCCAATGCAGGGGATGTGAGTTCAATTCCTGGTCAGGGAAGATTCCACATGCCACGGAGCAACTAAGCCTTGCCAAAACTACTGAGCACTCCTCATGCTGCAACTAGTGAAACCCACGGGCCTAAAGCCTACGCTCTGCAGCAGGAGAAGCTACAGCAATGAGAAGCCTGTGAACTGCAATGAGCAGTAGCCCCTGCTCACTACAACTAGAAAAAGCCTGTACAGAGCAACAAAAATGCAGTGCAGCCAGAAATAAAATAAATAAATAAAACAAACCAACAGACCAAAAAAAAAAGTCTTGTAAAGTTAAATTCTAATGACAAAAATGAAATTAAAAATTATTATATTTACAAAATATAGATGGTATAACACATGGTTATATCTAATTGAATGCTGGTAGCAAAGATGGAAAGAACTAGTTTGGTATTTTTTTATCTTTTAATTTCTTAAATGAGCTTAGTTGCTGAAGTTTTCAGAGATAGTTGAAACTTTTGGTAGGCATATTTACTGGTAGGATAACAGTTTCAGTTAAGTTAAATGTCAGGTAATGTGGTGAAGATATTTTTAAATCCCCAAAACTATTATGATAGTAAATGTCACATTTCTCTATAACTTCTATTATTACATTCCCCATTGTTATATTCTATCAAAATGCTACTTGGAAAAATGGTGATGTATGTTTATTTTTAGATATTATCCACGTTAGTCAGTTAGATTAAATACTACTTATTTCATTCAACGGAGAAGGCAATGGCACTCCACTCCAGTACTCTTGCCTGGAAAATCCCATGGACGGAGGAGCCTGGTGGGCTGCAGTCCATGGGGTCGCTAAGAGTTGGACACGACTGAGCGACTTCACTTTCACTTTTCCCTTTCATGCACTGGAGAAGGAAATGGCAACCCACTCCAGCATTCTTGCCTGGAGAATCCCAGGGATGGCAGAGCCTGGTGGGCTGCCGTCTATGGGGTCGCACAGAGTTGGACACGACTGAAGCGACTTAGCAGCAGCAGCAGCATTTCATTCAAATTAGGAGAAAGACAATCATACATAACTGTCTATTGGAAGACCCAGAAAGATAAATCATATGAAAACATGACTGCTTTGGTCAGACATACCAATGTCTCTGGCTTTTATGTTCTCAGAGAAATGAATAAAAACTCAATTTCTCAATTTGCAAGAAAAGAAATGGTACATGTCCTGGTGCAAATTGTCAGAGGCTCATAACTATGCATGGAATCAATATGGAAGTTCGGTGATGACGCCCTATTAAAAAAAACAAACTCTAAATTTTTCTCACTAGTTTATATAGGCGGTTCACCATCTGTAATATGTCTTAAAAGGAACATGAATATGGAATACATGCAAGATTTGAGTGTGTCCTATTTACAAAACAAATTGGCAGATTGCATTTGGCTTGTTCTGGAAAACCAAAATAAATATGTTCTTTTAAAATTTCGTTTATTCTGTGTTAATGAACTAAAACAGAACCATATTAAAAAGCTGAAAAATGAAATTAAACACAAATATAAAATTTGAAAGCTTGGAAGGTGAGTTTTCAAAATGAATTTAATTGCATGTTTCATAATTTTTTCTTCAAAATTATATGTCACTCTGGAAGAAATTCAGATTAAAAGGACTTGTTCTGTGAACATATATACTATCCAGAAAATGTCACTAATGCCAGAAATGTTTTTTGTTCAAGATTTACTTGTTTTCACTGGTATAATTCAATCAGAAAATTAAATGCTTAGAAGCCAACATGGATTTAAACAAATTGTATAAACAGTGACTGTTTTGTTAAAAATGTAGATCTCAAGAAATCAATTAAATCTTCATTGCATTCGTTATCTCTGCTTCATTTTGCCATGCACTGAATCACCTTCACTTTTTAATGATTTATCAACGTCTATTCTTTAATATAATTCATCCATAAATTATATTTATAACATATGAAATTTAAATCAACAGTTTTATCTTATGAATTACTTGGCAGTTATATCAAGTACTGTTTATGAAATAGTATTCTTCTTAACCATTGAAAGGAAAATTCAAATTTATCAACTAATAAATATATGTATTAAATTATTTCCCAGATTCCCAATTCAGTTCTAATTATTTGTGCAATTTTGCAATATATAGAGAGATTATATGTATGTATGTATGTATGTATATTTATAAATATGTATTTATTCAAAAATATGTAATATATGTGTATACACACACACATATACACACACACGTATGTTTATATACACGTGAAGTTGGATTTGGAAACTGTGTTCTAAACTGTGGAGCATTCCTGCAAAGAAAATGTATGTAGAACATTATTCTCTGTCTGGCATATAGTAAACTCATAATAACTGTTAGCTATTATTATTTGAAAAGAAAAATTTTGATAGAATTTGAGGCTCTTGAAGGCTGTTAGGCAGTGGATACAAAGAGGAAGACACCATGTTCTGAGAATTTGTGGACATTTGGGACTTGATGGTATTTCCTACAGCTTTTTGAAAATATAGTTGTAATAGAATGAATTGCAATATCTAAAATGTGTAATTTGATAACTATTGAAAAATTGATAAATAGCTATTATAATATTACCACCACGATTGAGTAAATCGATATATCCATCACTCCTGAAATTTCCTCATGTCCCTCTCTTATCTCTCTACCTCCTCATCTGTCAAGGCACCATTAATATGCTTTCTGTTACTGTTGATTAGTTCGCATTTTCTAGAAATGTATTGAACAGGATTATACAGTATGTCAGGACATACTATATGGTTTTGGGTGTGGCTTCTTTTATTCAGTGTCATTGTTTTGAAATTCACTCAGGCTGCTGATTGTATCAAAACTTAACTCTTTTTTATTGCTATCTAGCATCCTGTTATATAGATATGCCACAAACTGTTTCTCTCTTCACCTATTGGAGAATTTTTATTTTCCTTTTCAGTTTTTATTTTTTACAATAAAGTTTCTATGAACAGTGAAATGCAAATTGTAGGGTGGTCATGTGTTTTCATTTCTCTTAATTTTTTCTGCCTCTCAAGGAATCACTGACATGCCGTGTACAAATCCTAACAACTGTTTGTTCATACACTTTGTGCTGTTTCTTACTTAAAGCAGAATGGTGAATTTAATTTCAGTTATTTTCTATCATGGCTGAAAGTGGGTCCTTATCCTATATTATTTTAATGACAGATTTTCCATCACTTACCAGTTATGATTTTTCTTTTTGCAAGAGGTTAAGTTCTGTGAAGGAAGCAATTTTTTTTCCTGCTTTGCTAACTAGTATCATGTATTTCTACCATTTAATTGAAACTTCATAAATATTTCTTGAATTAATAATATATGGAGTAACAAAAACATCAAATAACAGGGGATAAAAACACATGGAAATTTATTTTTTAACCACAATCCATGAGTCAAAAAGTGATCTGCAGACTCAACAAGAACCTGACTTGTTATATCTTTCCACTTCACTAGCTTCAACACACTGAACTTTTATCAACAGGCTTATAACCTCATGATTGAAAGAAGGTGCTACTGTTGTACACTTTGGTGCTCACTTTATCTCATCTAAAGCGAAAATAGGATGCAGAGAAAAAATAAATAGGGAGACCTTAATTATTGGGCATGCATTTTAATTTAATTTTTTGATTGTCCTAACTTGTTTATTGGGCTTCCCTAGTGACTCAGCGGTTAAAGAATCCACCTGCCAAGGCAGGAGATGTGGGCTTGATCCCTGGGCCCAGAAGATCTTCTAGAGAAGGAAAGGGCAACCCTCTCCAGTATTCTTGCTGGGGAAACCACTCAGACAGAAGAGCCTGGCAGGCTACAGTGTATGGGGTTGCCAAGAATCAGATATGACTTAAATGACTAAATAGCAGCAGCAACAAATTGTTTATTAGGTAAGAATTTTAAAGATTATTTGTAGACATATCTTTAAGAGAAAAACCTTGCTGAAACCCTTCAATATTACTTCTACTTAGCTTTGTCTCACTGGGCAAACATAGTTCCCATGCGTACACCTAAGAATATGGTAGCTAGAAAAGTCCTTACCTTTTTAATCCCAAGAGTGAAAGTCAATCAATGGAAAAGAAATCTGGAATCAACTGTTCATCTGTTTCATAGCCACCTATCAGTGTCTGTGATAGCATGTTTGCCTTTTCTGTGTATATTAATTTTTAATAACTTGATAATTCTCATATGTTTATTTTTATGTAAACTTAAAAAATCATCTACCTTAAAAATTTAACTTCTATTGTAAATTCACTGAATCTGCGTATTTATACTATAGCGAAAGTGAAAGTGTTAGTTTCTCAGTTGTGTCTGACCCTTTGAGACCTTCTCTGTCCATGGAATTCTCCAAGCAAGAATATTGAGTGGGTTTCCATTCCCTTCTCCAGGGGATCTTCCCCACCCAGGGATCGAACCCAGGTCTCCTGCATTACAGGCAGATTCTTTACCATTTGAGCTACCATATTATACTATTTGAGCTATGCATATTTATACTATATATTTATCAAATTGCGCATAATTTCTTCACATTTGTTCAAACCTTCTTCCATGCCTTTCATCAAGATTTGATTTTATTTTCAAATTTTAGTGTCCAGGTATGTAGTTTTGGAAGAAAACATACAATTATTTATTTTCAGCTTATACAATTTTATCATATTTTAATTCAAAATAATTTTATTACAGCTTTTGGTTTTTATTCTTAAATATAATCAAACCATCAATAAAAAGAGATAGTTTATTTTTTCTTTCATGAAGTTTCAATTATTTAAAAGTAATTTTGTCTTGTATTTCATTGTCTAGAACCTCAAAAATTTGAATTATAATAGTAAGCAAGCATCAAATTCTTTATATAACTGATAAGATTAGTGTTTCACCATTTAAAATGTTGTTTTATCTTGTTATTTGTTTAATAGATTTATCATAGTTAAGTACTTAAGTACTTACTTATTAAGAATCCACTGAGTTCTACTCAATACTGATTTATCGATCTACTCTATTCAAACTCCTCTGTCCATTCTATCCTGTGTACACCTTTTATGTACCACCTTGTACTAAGCATTACAGTTCTGTCACGTGTTGGATACTCCTTTTGGATTTTTGAATTAATTCTGCAACATCAATAAAACAGCATGTGCCACTCTCAATGATAAACCCTTGGAAACACCCCAAGAAAAATCAATACATCCCTCCTCTGAATTATTTCTTGCTTCCTCTAAATTGTTTATCGCTCATCCTTCTTATATCACTGCTTTTGTAATAACACCCTGACAGTTTCTCAGTCTTTCATGTATGACTGGCCTCTCACCATTGCTTAGAGAGAAAATTTAAAGGGCAATGTCAGATATAATTGACTGTATGAGATTCTCCCTTTGCCATTTCTTTTCAATTTTTAGCACAACAGACAACAAGAGGCTTAATATGTCATTAACACATCTAACACATACAGAAAGGAATCTCTTAGGAAGTATGCCAGACACATGTAGAATTAACCTGTGCTTATAAAATATGAGCAAACTACTAGCTTATAAATGGACTAAAAAAGAGAATTTTTTTTTTAAGTTTTATGGTGAAAACATACAGTTCAACTCAACAAACATCTGGAAGAAGAATAAAAAGGGATTTGTGATATACCAGATGAAAGAGCAGGTACAGAATAAGACAGAAAAAGGAGTACTTAAATCTATATCAAGTGAGGAGATCAAAGCAATTTTTCTCAGCAAGTAATATTTGACTACATTTTGAGGCTGACGAGTGTACTAGATAGGGGGTAATATTCCTGTGGCTATGTGCACAAAGATGTACACAAATATTGCCAAGTGTAGACATATGTCTCCTGATTAACAGCCACTTACTTTAGCATAAAGGAATATGTTTTAAGTAATGAAATCTTATCTTTCTAGGAGTTTTTATTACCTGCAAACACAATATTTATGTGCTGGGGAACAGGAAAGGAATGTAAAAGGATGAGGCTAGAGAAGCAGCCAGTGACTGGTTTATGAAAGATTGTATATATCATGCTGGGAGCTTCCCAGGAGGCAGAGTGGTGAAGGATCCACCTGCCAATGCAGGAGACACATAAGACGCAGGTTCAATCCCTGGGTGAGGAAGATCCCCCGCAGAAGGAAATGGCACCCCACTCCAGTATTCTTGCCTGGGAAACCCCACGGAGAGAGGAGCCTGGTGGGGGACAGTAAATCGGGTCACGAAGAGTCTGACACAACTGAGCGCGCGCGCGCGCACACACACACACACACACACACACACACACATACCATGCTAAATATCTACAATGGTAATTAGGGTACAGCAGATGCAGTGATGTGTGGCAAGGTTTGCAGTTTTTGAAAGATGACGTTGATGGTAATGCAAATAATTTGGGGGATGTGTAAAAGGGAAAGTGTTAAGTCGCTCAGCTGTGTCTGACTCTTTGTGATCCCATGAACTGTAGCCCATCAGGTTCCTCTCTCCATGAAATTCTCCAGGCAAGAATACTGAAGTGGGTTTCCATTTCCTCTTCCAGAGGATCTTCTCAACCCAGGGATCAAACCCCTGTTCCCTGCACTGGCAGACGTATTCTTTGCCACTGAACTACCTGGGAAGTGCATCCATAGGAGGTGTCAAATTTAGCAAAGGAGAAAAATACATTCAGAATGAATATGGATGGGAAAGCTTCAAATTATGTTAAATTAATATGAAAAAAAAACAATGGGTTGATAATGTTTGTTGTTATATGCCTAGAAATTGGTATTTAGAAAATTAGCAATTTTGATCATAGGTGGTATGGCCATCATTTCGTTAGCTGAGTTGCAGATGGGAGGCAAGAAATATAAGGTACTTTTCCTACTTTGCAAAGTTGGTAAGCTCTTTTTGTCTTTCACGAAAGTTAGTTATTTAGGCTTCTAAACAGCGTTTCTAAAAAAAGGGAAAAAAAAAGAGTCTTTCAAATCATAAAATGTGCCTATGGAGACCTGTTTTCAGACACTATTGTAGATCCTTTTTACCAAAGAAAGTAATCTTCATAGCAGAACTCCAAGCTTAAAAGTTATTTTGCTTTTAGATTCATCTCTGAATGTTGCTATGCTAAAAGAAACTTACAAAACAAGAATAAAGCATTTAAACTTCACACACAGCCACAGGGAAGCCTTACTCATGCATAGCCACGGGGATACCCAGGGCTTTAATGCTAAGAAAAAACAAGCAAATCCCTCAACCCATCACACCATCTGGAGGACATTTACTACACTCTACACACACACACACACACACACACACACACACACTCACTCACACACCTGGACAACAACCTATGAGCAAGGTTGGCTGAGGAATAACTTGGAAATACTTTTTTTTTGTCTTGTTGGAAAGTGTAAGTCCAATTCTAGCTATGACACATTTTTCGGAAAGCTTCAGAATCTACCTTATGGTTTTTCAAATTTTAGGAATTTGTTCATTGAATCAATGTAATTTTAAAATAATCACAGAAAATTGAAATTTACAGAGTCTCTAATTGTATAGGCTATTTAAAACCCATAACCAGCAGCAGTTACTAAGTAAAGCCACTCATTCACCTAGCTGTAAATTAAAATTTTAAGCATTTACCAGCTAGTTTGTATATTCATATCTAGGGAAATCAGTGAATGAAGAACATTTTGTGCATATAAAACCACTGATTTTGACAAGAGGATGGGCCATTTGAAGAACTTAAGAAGTTCAATGTGGAAGCATTGCAGTTTGAGTGAGAATAGAAACAATAAAAAATAAACAGGATCCAAATTAGGAAGGATCTTCAAGTCAGATGACAGGGATATAAATGTATCCTAAAGTCAGGGGAGCATCTGAAAAGCTTTAATAATAAGAACCAGTCTGATTGCTTATTAGCTAGCATAACATAAGAAAACCAGTCAGACATTTCCTCCTGGAGAAACTTGTGAAGGAGTGAGACATGAAGGGCATCTAGAAAACTTTTAAAAATATGTGAAAGGAAGCCCAGAAATAAGCAAAGGTCATCATGGATATAAGCAGAAGCGTTCACAATCACCTCCTTATCTTGAACTCATAGACTGATTTTAAAAAATTAATATACTACCACCATCACTGTTATTCTGGTACTGCATTCAGGTACATTAGCTCTTAGTGACTACATGTCATGACTTTTCAGAGCCTGAGAATACTGTAACACAATCCAGTTCTCACCCTGACTACCCCCAGAGCTCATAAGATATGTGACACAGCCACAAAAATACCCTTATTTCAGACTCCAGTTGTACTTCAGGGGTACTTAGGCCATTGGCATTTCTGAACAGTTGGCTATAAATTTGGGGTTCTTGTGACCATCTTAGTTTTCATAATTCATGAGAGTAAGCCACAAAATAAAATTTTCATTATAAATAAATAACATAAGCAGAGAACATCTGACAATATCAACTATTGGCAGAAATATTGAACAGTTTGGACTTTCAACTGCTGATAAGAATGTATACTGAAACAATTACAATAAAAACAGTATAGCATCACTACAGAGTTTAAGACTTATATTCCTATAGATGCAATATTTCCAGTTCTAGAAATATCTTCAGGAGTAGTGTCTGATTATGAGCATAAAACTGAATTAAAAAAAAGCCCTCACCTTGTTTTTATTAGCCATAAACAGGGAATTGCTCAATAACTCAATCCATTTTGATTTTTCCCCTTTCTATTCTACTCTATTCAAGTCCATCCTATTCTGCTCTATGTTTATATACAAATGAATACTATATAGCAATGGAAAAATCTAGATTTACGCACTAAAACAAAAATCAATTGAAACAACATCATGATGAGTGAGAGCAATCATGGAAAAATCCCCAGTAGATGACTTTATGTACATACAGTAAAATAGCAGTAAATCTATTCTCTATTGTACAATGTATGTATATCTAGGAGGTACCATCCTCAAAAAGTAGAATGTGATTACCATAAACATCATGATGGTGATTGCCTAAGGGTTAAAAGAGTGTAGGTAATTGGGAAAGAGTGTTCTAAGTGACTCTGGCATGTTAACAATGTATTATCTCTTGACTATAATGATGGTTTCAAGGATGTTTGCTTTTTAATTTATTACACTGTTCATTTACAGTAAGTGTATGACATTATATATATCATATTTCACAGTTAAAAAATTGAAAGCCACATCATCATATTCATAACGTCAGCCCTTCATATCCATGCATTCTGCATCAGCAGATTCAACTAACTGCAGGTAAAAAATATTCAAAAAAAATTGAGACGTTCCCAAAAGCAAAACTTGAATTATACATACACAGGATACTATTAACATAACATTTACAGATATTATATTAGATATTATAAATAATCTAGAGATGACTTAAAGTATACAGGAAGATGTACTAAAGTTATATTGCAAATACAAAGCCATTTGATAAAAGGAAATTGAGCATCTTGGGGTTTTGGCATTTCCTTCAGGACTACCAGAAGTTGACTGTACTTTGAAACACAAATTTAAATAACATATTATCTATTTGTAGATAGCAAAGTGAACAGGTATAGGAGAATAATTTGAAATGTTTGTCAATGTCCCATGCTTTAGTAAAAGCACCATACATTGTAATTAGCATTTATTGTTACTAAGTAAATATATTGTGGATTCCAATAATGAGAAGAGCAATACAATTTTTATTGGCAATTTTGCTTCATGGATATATGCAGTATCATTACTAGCAGCACCCTTTTGTAGGCATTGTTATATGCAAAACTTTATTTAAAATGAAACAAAGAAATCCACTTTGTTTAAAATGAAATAAACTGGCTTTTCTGAAATTTGGAGTTTTACCAATGAACCCTTATTCTAATCTTCTATTTTTCCATGAATTATTTAAGAAGTAAATTTATTTTGATTAGAATGCAAGTTTTTTTTTTATATCAAGCAGCTGTTCATCATTTTCATCCTGGTAAAATTTCCGTTATTGACAGATTTTATTTGTGTGTTTTACTTCAACAAAGCTACAACAAATGCTACAGTAAAATGTCAGAAATACTTGGTCTAATTTTAACAAATTAAAAAAGGAAATCAGGTAGAATTGATTTACATTCAATATAATTTGGAATGGTGCTTTTTTTTTCCACAAAATAGTATTCCTAGAAGGGCAATCACCTGTACCCTGATTTCATTCTCCCTTATGGAGAGGACTCCACAGGAAGAACACTCTTGGCCCAAGACCCAGCCGTTCTGTTCCTGCCCTGGAGTGGGGCATGCAATGGGCACAGAAGGCCACAGGAAGCAGCTCCAAATATTCAGATCTGAAATAACTGGAGCATCAAAATGAACAAAGATAGTATGATCACCTAAAGAATAAAATAAATTCTTTTTATTTAACTTTACATAATATAAATGAATAAGGAAGGAAGGAAGAAAGGAAAAGACAAATCCAAATAATTGATGTAGTTAATTTCCACCACAACTCTGGAATGCTCTGCACCAGAAGGTGGGGCTCAGTCCCCTTCTTTTGTGTTTGTCTGGGATCCTACTGTATATTCCCTCACCCAGTCTTAGAATGAGCCATTTCTCCAAGGACCCCCGTTCCTTTCACTGGGGACTTGCATTTGGAAACAAAGATGTAGGTAAGCGGTATTGTTATGCAGGTGCTGGAGGGTCCTCGCAGGAGACAGAGCCAGGAACCCTAAGTCAGGGTGTTATCTCATGTATACATACACGTGTCTGTAATTGGTTCTGATGAACATGAATTCTGCTGATATCTCTGACTCTGAATCAGTTTTCCTCAAAATCTAAGCCAAACTAACTCCCAGCTTGGTTAAATAATTAAAAGTAAATAATATTATCATTAAAAAGTCAGAGTGAAAAACATAGGCCAATAATGACTCGTTCTCAGCTGGGAGAAATGTTTTAAGGAGAAGACCCGAAAATTGGGGAAAGAAAAACAAAGGAAAGGAAACACACACTTACAGAACTTCTGAATAGCAAAAGCATAAGCCTGTATATTCAGAAGAGTAGGATAATGACTAACTTGCTAAGATGATAAATTCACGTTTAACCATTTGAATCAAAATAGCCCCTGTGAATAAATCAGGTGATAATACTTTAATAAAATAATGAACAAAATTAGTCACAGATTATTCACCATATAACTGGTTAACAGAAAAAATACTTCTATCAAATTATAAAGCAATTTACTGTTATAATAACTCACATTATTGAGGGTGGAGTGAGATATTGTTTTGTGAAGTGAAAGTGGAAGTCGCTCAGTCGGGTCTGACTCTTTGTGATAACCCAGCTTATCACAGGTTATTCCGCATTGCGGGCAGATTCTTTACCAGCTGAGCCACAAGGGAAACCCAAGAATACTGGAGTGGGTAGCCTATCCCTTCTCCAGTGGATCTTCCCTACCCAGGAATTGAACTGGAATCTCCTGCATTGCAGGTAGATTCTTTACCAACTGAGCTATCAAGAGGACTTCCCTAGTGGCTCAGTTGTTAAAGAATCTGCCTGTAATGCAGGAGACCCAGGTTTGATCCCTGGGTTGGGAATATCCCCTGGAGAAGGAAATGGCAACCACTCCAGCACTCTTGCCTGGAGGATTCCATGGACAGAGGAGCCTGGCGGGCTACAGTCCATAGGACTGCAGTGTATGTATGAATCACTTCTGACTTAGTCACAAAGATATTACTTTAATAAATCAAATATGCAAATGGAACATTCTTTTCTGAAGGCAATTTGGATTTAACTAAGAAAATATTTTGCAATGTTCACATAGTTTAACTCTAGAAATATATATTAAGGAAGTAATTAACTGTGAGGTTATATATTATATTCAAATATATTGTTGTTTCGTCGCTAAGTAATACTTGACTCTTTTGTGACCCCCATGGGCTACAACCTGCCAGACTCATGGGCTTTCCTAGGCAAGAATACCTGCAGTGGGTTGCCGTTTCCTTCTCCAGAGGATCTTTCCAACCCAGGGATCAAGCACTTCAGTGTGTCTCATCAGTAAGAGGAAAGATTCTTTTACAACAACAAAATTAACAGCAACAATTACACCAATGTTTAAAGAGACTGAACCCAAACTGGCAAATCAAGTATATACAGATAAATATTATTTAACTTTTGTGCGCTCAGATCAAACTATAAGCTATAGCATATTTTATTTTATGTGTTAATTATCAGATTTTCTTTCCAAAGGAAGAATAAAGAAGTTTAACCAAATGTAGTCTTGAGAAACACTTTTGTCCTGGACTTTTCAAAATCCTTTTTGTGCAGTATTTTTCTACCAGAGTTCTGTTCCTTTCCTGTGTCCCACCTCAGTAAAAGACTGGATCGATCCACACCACTTCTACGTCGGATGGGTCACTTCTGTGTCAGGATTGATAGATGCTAATTGCAGAGAAGCATCTGTCTTCATCTGCTCTTTTTTTTTTTAGTTAAGACTTTAAAGAACAGAGAACATCAGTTGAATCGCTTCAGTCTGCATTGTTTCCGTTTTTATTTATTGGCGCACGGATCCCTGTGAATGTAGGAACACAGAGATATGAAGTTGTTCTCTCATAGGCAAAATGACTGCTTTGAAAGTCCCTTCTCTCCCTCTGAACTGCTGCACTGGGAGGAGTTTTATCAATTTTTCTGACATTTGAGGGAAAATAAAAAACTTCTGATCAGAGTTTTACAGAAAGTGTCTCTTCAAATCTTGCAATGACCTTTAAACTACAATTACTTCCTTTGTGATTCTTTCAAATGTCTCCTAATAGCAGCAGGGCTGGTTGAAACTGTCCACTTTGGCTCACTAGGTTTTGCTTTTTAACTGCAAATGTGGCATAAAAGCAGAAGACAGCAGATTGTGCATTGATTGCAGTTTTTGAAAAATGTTTGTTTGGGCCTCTTGTGGCATCTGGCTAGCACTGTGTGATATAACTTACTCAAATGTCCAACTAAAATAGATATAAAGTGAAAATAACTAAAAAAAAAGTGTTGAAAATGTTTAAATAGCTAAATTCTATGATCTTTGGGGAAACAAATAGTATTAAGAGTAACCTATCAGGGATTTCTGTCGGATTTCCTTTGATGAAGTAGAGATTTCTGAAGTGGAAAAAAAAGAGCAGGATGTTAATTCTTACATTTCTCAGAATATGTCTGCTGACTCCAAATGTGTTTCATACTTGTTAGAAACAGTTACATCTATATTAAACAGAAATGTATATATGGGGTAAAGAGACCATATATCATACTATTTAATTTTTATGAAATATTCAGAATAGACAAGTTTGTAGAAACAAAATTAGATTAGTGATTGCTTAGGGCTGGATGAGAGAGGGAAGTAGGTGGGTGATAGCTAAGGGTATGGACTTCTTTTTGAGA
Organism: Okapia johnstoni; assembly: GCA_024291935.2. NCBI lineage: Eukaryota > Metazoa > Chordata > Mammalia > Artiodactyla > Giraffidae > Okapia > Okapia johnstoni. Next base: position 6,921,313 of record CM044327.1, read on the forward strand.
TGAAAAGTTCTAAAATTGATGATGGTTCTACATATATGTCAACACACTAAAAACCATTGTTTTATACACTGTAAATGTGTGAGCTGTATAGTATATGAAGTATATCTCAATAAAGCTATTGAAAGGAAGGAAGGAAGGAAGGAAAAGGCAAAGGAGTGAGGGAGAGAGAAAGAGATGAAGGAAGAAAGAAAGCGGGCTCAAAGCTCTGACACAGAAAGAGCATGGAGCCTCCAGTGCAGACAGTTCACAGAGAAGACCCAAGGTCAGAGAGCTGAGACTGATCTGCTTTCAAACAATGTTTCAAAATATTAAAAAGTGAATTTCAAAGATTCATTCAAAATGACTTTCAAAACATTCATATGTATTTCAAAAAGGCTCACAGCTAGTTGCATCAATGGGATCAGAATTTGATGCTAGGAGGACAGACCCAGCCAGAGCAGTGAGGCGACTGGCTGAAGTTCTCACACACAGTGAGTGACAGAGCGGCTGCAAGGGCTCAAGCATTCCAAGTGTCATTTTAGGGAGCCTCCAAAGAAACAAGGAAACACAGCACCTACTTCTGTGCCTCTCTTCTCTGACCCTCCTAGAACACACAGGTCAACGCTCTGGATCTCTGATACATACTAATTGTTCTATTCTCCCTCCACTGTAGATAGAGTTGCATTCTAAGCCCTGAAAAATGTGAATTCTTAGGGTCCTTCTACTCGTTGATGCAAAATGATATTTTCACTTATTTTAACATATTTCTTTATACATCCTATCCGTGATTAAACTGATAAACATGCATAAAATTCTAAAACTTTAGAGGGGACATTTTAAATGACATATTCTAATTCATTCCCCATACCTGGAATAATTTCACTAGTGGATGAAGAATATCTATAAAACTGCCATTCCATTTATGAAGGGCTCTTTTGGGAAATTCTTTCTTAGAGAAGACTAAAACAATAACCTCTTGGTATTTCATACCTGTGTATTCCAGTTCTGCTTTCCAGAAAAAAAAAATAAATGTATTATCTTTGGCAAAGCGTAGCTGTCAGATATTTGAACAGAACTATTACAAATGTCTGTGTCTTCTAATTGCTGTATTAAATACATGGGCTACTTCAGTGCCCCTTATGTCACTTTCTTTTCCAGCTCTTTAGTCTTCTGGGAAATCTCTTATGGCCTTACTTCAGATTGTCAGCTTCCTTTTTCATAACACTTAAAGAGCACAAAGTTCAATGTGACTATTATCTTAGTTGAGAATGACACTGTATTTGGAATTAACAATCATCAGCATCCTTCATTTAAAACTAATTTGTAATCAACTAAAATCTCCATATCAAAGTTTATTATATAAATTATAGTTAAGCTATTGTTTCCAAAGTATATTTAGGCAATTAAGATTTTAAAAGAAATCCAGATTCTTAATTTTTGCAAGTGATTTATAAGCATCAATGTCTGAAATATGCTTGTGTGAATTATAATGAAATTTTAAAAGATCATTTTAAATTTGGCATCACAGTGGAATCTAATTTTAGATCAATAATGTAGAAAAAAAGGAGAACATACTTAAGGCTATATTTTTTGGTTTGAATTAGAAAAAAATTGACATTATCTCGTTGATGGTGCAAAGGGTGAGAAACAAGTTTGTGGGAGAGTTGGGTTGAGTTCTGAACACCCTGAGCTTGAGTGGCTGGAGATTTCCAAGTGAAGAGGCAGAACAAACAGTTGAAGAAAATATCAGACAGAAAATGGAGTAAAGATAAGATGGAAACTCAACAGTAGATATAAGAGATTAATGAGATCTCAGATTTGGGAGAAATTTTGCCTATCCATGCACAGAAATTTTAAGTTATCTGTACAAAGTGAATTGTTAATTTACCTTGTCTTATTTAAACGTGCACAGAGTAAATGTGTAAATTCACTAATTTTAGTAGAGTGAATTGTTAATTTAGTAGTATATATACTACTCTCTCCTTCATGGATCACTGGCTTGTCATCCCGAAGGGGCTTGTGTAACTCAATGAAGCTATGAGCTATGCCATGCAGGACCACCCAAGATGGATGGTTCATAGCAGAGAGTTCTGATAAAATGTGATCCCCTGGAGGGAATGGCAAACCACCCCAGTATACTTGCCATGAGAACCTCATGAACTGTATAAAAGGCCAAAAAGATATGACACTGAAAGATGAGTCCCCCAGGTCTGAAGGTGTCCAATACGCTACTGGGGAAGGGCAGAGAATTACCAATAGCCCCAGAATGAATGAAGCGGCTCAACCACAGTGGACATGACGCCCAGTTGTTGATGTGTCTAGGGAAGCTTCCCGGGTGGCTCAGACAGTAAAGCGTCTACCTGCAATGCAGGAGACCTAGATTCAATACCTGGGTTGGGAAGATCCCTTGGAGAAGGAAATGGCAACCCACTCCAGTATTCTTGCTTGGAAAATCCCATGGACAGAGGAACCTGGTAGGTTACAGTCCATTGGGTCACAAAGAGTCAGACACGACTGAGCGGCTTCACTTTCTTTCTTTACTTGTTGATGTGTCTGGTGACAAAAGTAAAATCCAGTGCCGCAGAGAACAGTATTGTATAGGAACCTGGAATTTTAGGTCCGTGAATCAAGGAAAATTGGACATGGTCAAGCAGGAGATGGTAAGAATAAACATCGACATCCTAGGAATCAGAGAACTAAAATGGACAGGAATGAGTGAATTTAATTCAGATGACCATTATATCTACTACTGTGGGCAAGAATCCCATAGAAGAAGTGGAGTAGCCCTCATAATCAACAAAAGAGTCCAAAATACAATACTTGGGTGCAACCTCAAAAATGACAGAATGATCTTGGTTCATTTCCAAGGCAAGCCACTCAATATCACAGTACTCCAAGTCTATGCTCCTACCACCAATGCTGAAGAAACTGAAATTGATCAGTTCTATAAAGATCTAGAAGACCGCCTAGAACTAACACCTAAAAAGATGTTCTATTAATCATCGGGGATTGGAATGCAAAGATAAGAAGTCAAGAGATACTTGGATTAACAGGCAAGTTTAGCCTTGGAAAACAAAATGAAGCAGGGCAAAGGCAAAGTGAATTCTGCCAAGAAAATTCACTAGTCATAGCAAATACACTTTTTCAGCAACACAAGGGACAACTTTACATGAAATGAAGTGAAGTGAAGTCTCTCAGTCATGTCCGACTCTTTGCAACCCCATGGACTGTAGCCCACCAGGCTCCTCCGTCCATGGGATTCTCCAGGCAAGAATACTGGAGTGGGTTGCCATTTCCTTCTCCAGGGGATCTTCCCGACCCAGGGATTGAACCTGGGTCTCCCGCATTGCAGACAGACATTTTAACCTCTGAGCCACCAGGGAATGTTACATGGACATTGTCAGATGGTCAATAAAGAAACCAAGCTGATTGCATTCTTTGTAGCCGAAGAAGAAGAAGCTGTATACAGTCAGCAAAAACAAGACCTGGAGCTGACTGTGGCTCAGATCATCAGCTTCTCATGGCAAAATTCAGGCTGATACTAAAGAAAACCAGGAAAACCACTAGACCAGCCAGGTATGACTTAAATAAAATCCTGTATGAATTCACAGTAGAGGTAATAAATAGATGCAAGGGACTAGATCTAAATAACAGTCTGCCTGAAGAACTATGGACAGAGGTCTGCAATATTGTACAGGAGGTGGTGAACAAAACCTTCCCAAAGAAAAATTAAAGCAAGAAGGCAAAGTGGTTTTCTGAGCAGGCTTTATGAATAGCAAAAAAATGAAGAGAAGTGAAAAGCAAGGGAGAGAGAAATGTACGTCCAGTTAAATGCATAGTTTCAAAGAATGCCTAGAAGAGACAAGAAAGCCTTCTTCAATGAACAGTGCTCAGTAACAGAAGAAAATAACAGAAGGGGAAAGACCAGAGATCTCTTCAGGAAAACTGGAAACATCAAGGGAACATTCCACCCAAAGATGGGCACAATAAAGGATAAAAATGGCAGAGACGTAGTAGATGCTGAAGAAATTAAGAAGAGATGGAAAGAATACATGGAACAACTGTATAAAAAAGCTTTTAATGAACCAGATTACTACAATAGTATGGATAGTCACCCAGAGCCAGACGTTCTGGAGTGCAAAGTCAAGTGTGCCTTAAGAAGTACTGCTGTTAATAAAGCCAGTGGATGCAATGAAATTTCAGCAGAACTATTCAAATCTGTAAAGGATGATGCCATCAAGGTTTTGCATTCATTATGTAAGCAAATCTGGAAGACCCAGTAGTGGCCACAGGACTTTGAAAGTTCAGTCCTCATCCTAGTTCCCAAGAAGGGTAGTGCCAGAGAATGTGGTAACAATTGGACAATTGCACTCACCTTCCAGGCTAGTAAGGTCATGCTTAAAAACTTGCATGCTAGGCTTCAGAATTTTGTGAACCAAGAGTGTCCAGATGTCCAAGCTGGGTTTAGGAAAGGAAGAGGAACTAGAGATCAAATTGCCAAATTCAATTTGGATTATAGAGAAAGCAAAGAAATTTCAGAAAAACATCTATCTCCGTTTCATTGACTACGCTGAAGCCGTTTGACTGTGTGGATCATAACAAATTGTGGAAAGCTCTTAGAGAGATGGGAATACCAAACAATCTTACCTGTCTCTTGAGAAACCTGTATGTGGGTCAAGAAGCAACAGTTAGAACCCTGTATGGCTCATACAACTGATAGGCTCAAGATCGAGAAGGGAGTACAACCGGGCTGTCTGCTGTCGCCCTGTTTGCTTAACCTATATGCTGAGCTCATCATGAGAAATGTCATGCTGAATGACAAGCTGGAATCAAGATAGGAGGGAGAAACATCAACAACCTCAGATATGTGGATGATACCACTCTAATGGCAAAAAGTGAAGAGGAAATAAAGAGTCTCTTGATGAGGATGAAGGAGGAGAGTGAAAGAGCCAATTTAAAACTAAATATTAAAAAAAAACCCAAAACTAAGATAATTTCATCTGGCCCCATTTCTGCATGGCAAATGGAAGGGAAAAAGGTAGAAGTAGTGAGATTTCATCATCTTCTTGGGCTCTGAAATCACTGCAGATGGTGACTGTAGCCATGAAATTAGAAGACGATCACCTTTTGTTAGGAAAGTTAAGACAAACATAGACAGCGTGTTGAAAAGCATGGACATTACTCTACTGACAGAGGTCCATATATTCAAGGCTATGGTCTTCAAATTGGTCACATATGGTTGTGAGAGCTGGACCGTAAAGAAGTTCAGTTCAGTTCAGTTCAGTTGCTCAGCTGTGTTCAACTCTTTGTGATCCCATGGACTGCAGCACACCAGGTTTCCCTGTCCATCACCAAATCCAGGAGCTTGATCAAATGCATGTCCACTGAATCACTGATACCATCCAACGATCTCATCCTCTATCATCCCCTTTTCCTCCGGCCTTCAATATTTCCAAGCATCAGGGTATTTTCCAATGAGTCAGTTCTTCACATCAGAGGGCAAAGTATTGGAGTTTCAGCTTCAGCATCAGTTCTTCCAATGAATATCCAGGACTGATTTCCTTTAGGATTGACTGGGTGGATCTCCTTGCAGTCCAAGGGACTCTCAAGAGTCTTCTCCAGCACCACAGTTCAAAAGCATCAATTCTTCAGCACTCAGCTTTCTTAATAGTCCAATACTCACATCCATACATGACTACTGAAAAAACCATAGCTTTGACTAGATGGACCTTTGTCAGCCAAGTATTGTCTCTGCTTTTTAATATGCTGTCTAGATTGGTCATAGCATTTCTTCCAAGGAGCAACCTTCTTTTAATTTGGCTGCAGTCACCATATACAGTGATTTTGGAGCCCCCCAAAATAAAGTCTGACACTTTCCCCACTGTTTCCCCATCTATTTGCCAGGAAGTGATGGGACCAGATGCCATGATCTTGGTTTTTGAAGGTTGAATTTTAAGCCAAATTTTTCACTCTTCTCTTTTACCTTCATCAAGAAGCTCTTTAGTTCTCCGCTTTCTGCCATAAGGGTGCTGTTATTTGTGTATCTGAGGTTATTGACATTTCTTCCGGCAATCTTGATTCTAGCTCCTGCTTCATTCAGCCTGGCATTTCACATGATGTATTCTGCATATAAGTTAAATAAGCAGGGTGACAATATACAGACTTGATGTACTCCTTTCCCAATTTGGAAACAGTCTGTTGTTCCATGTCCAGTTCTACCTGTTGCTTCTTGATCTGCATATAGATTTCTCAGGAGGCAGGTCAGGTGGTCTGGTATTCCCATCTCTTGAAGAATTTTTCAGTTTGTTGTGACCTATACAGTCAAAGGCTTTGGCATAGTCAATAAAGCAAAAGTAGATTTTTTCTGTAATTCTCTTGCTTTTTTGATGATCCATTGGATGTTGACAATTTGATCTCTGGTTCCTCTGCCTTTTCTAAATTCAGCTTGAACATCTGGAACTTCACAGTTCATGTACTATTGAAGCCTGGCTTGGAGAATTTTGAGCATTACTTTACTAGCATGTGAAATGAGTGCAATTGTGCGGTAGTTTGAGCATTCTTTGGCATTGCCTTTCTTTGGGATTGGAACTAAAACTGACCTTTTCCAGTCCTGTGGCCACTGCTGAGTTTTCCAAATTTGCTGGCCTATTGAATGCAGCACTTTCACAGCATAGTCTTTTAGGATTTGAAATAGCTCAACTGGAATTCCATCACCTCCACTGGCTTTGTTGATAGTGACACTTCCTAAGGCCCAGTTGACTTCTCATTCTAAGTTTTCTGACTCTAGGTGAGTGATTATACTATCATGGTTATCTGGGTCATGAAGATCTTTTTTGTATAGTGCTTCTGTGTATTCTTGCCACCTCTTTTTAAAATCTTCTGCTTCTGTTAGGTCCATACCATTTCTATCCTTTATTGTGCCCAACTTTGTATGAAATATTCCTTTGGTATCTCTAATTTTCTTGAAGAGATCTCTAGTCTTTCCCATTCTGTTGTTTTCCTCTATTTCTTTGCATTGATCACTGAGGAAGGCTTTCTTATCACTCCTTGCTATTCTTTGGAAATCTGCATTCAGATGGGAATATCTTTCCTTTTCTCCTTTGCCTTTAGCTTCTCTTCTTTTCTCAGATATTTGTAAGACCTCCTCAGACAACCATTTCGCTTTTTTGCATTTCTTTTTCTTGGGGATGATCTTGATCAGTGCCTCCTGTACCATGTCACCAACCTCTGTCTATAATTTTTCAGGCACCCTGTCTACGAGATCTAATCCCTTGAATCTATTTCTCACTTCCACTGCATAATCGTTATGGGATTTGATTTAGGTCATACCTGCATGGTCTAGTGTTTTTCCCTATTTTCTTCAATTTAAACCTGAATTTGCAATAAAGATTTCATGATCTTAGCCACAGTCAACTCCCAGTCTTGTTTTTCCTTACTGTATAGAGCTTCTCCATCTTTGGCAGCAAAGAATATAATCAATCTGATTTCAGTATTGTCCATCTGGTAATGTCCATGTGTAGAGTCTTCTCTCTGTTGTTGAAAGAGGGTGTTTGCCATGACCAGTGTGTTCTCTTGGCAAAACTCTGTTAGCCTTTTACCTGTTTCATTTTGTACCCCAAGGCCATATTTGCATGTCACTCTAGGTATCTCTTGACTTCCTACTTTTGCCTTCCAGTTCCCTATAATGAAAAGGACATCTTTTTGGGGTGCTAGTTCTAGAAGATCTTGTAGGTCTTCATAGAACCGTTCAACTTCAGGTTCTTCAGCATTACTGGTTGGGGCATAGACTTGGATTACTGTAATATTGAATGGTTTTCCTTTGAAAGAAACAGAGATTATTCTGTTGTTTTTGAGATTGCACACAAGTACTGTATTTTGGACTCTTTAGTTGACTGTGAGGGCTATTACATTTCTTCTAAGGGATTCTTGCCCACAGTAGTAGATATAATAGTCATCTGAATTAAATTCATCCATTCCAGTCAATTTTAGTTCACTGATTCCTAAAATGCCAATGTTCATTCTTACCATCTCCTGTTTGACCACTTCCAATTTACCTTGATTCATGGACATAACATTTCTGGTTCCTATGCAATATTGTTCTTTATAGTATCGTACTTTACTTCCATTACCAGTCACATCCACAACTGGGTTCTGTTTTTGCTTTGGCTCCATCTCTTCATTCTTTCTGGAGTTATTTCTCCACTCTTCTTCAGTAGAATATTGGGCACCTGCTGACCTGGGGAGTTCATCTTTCAGTGTCCTAACTTTTTGCTTTTTCGTACTGTTCATGTGTTTCTCAAGGCAAGAACACTGAAATGGCTTGCTATTCCCTTCTCCAGTGGACCATGTTTTGATAGAACTCTCCACCATGATCCGTCTGTCTTGGGTGGCCCTACATGGCATGGCTCATAGTGTCATTGAGTTAGACAAGGCTGTGGTCCATGTGATCAGTTTGATTAGTTTTCTGTGATTGTGGCTTTCATTGTAAAGAAGGCAGAGCACCAAAGAAGCAATGTCTTCAATCTGTGGTGCTGGAGAAGACTCCTGAAAGTTCCTTGGACAGCAAAGAAATCAAACCAGTAAATCTTAAGGGAAATCAATTCTGGAAGTACTGATGCTAAGCGTGAAGCTTCAGTATTTTTGGTCATCTGATGTGCAAATGACTCATTGTAAAATTCCCTGACGCTGGGAAATATCAAGGGGAGAAGGAGAAGTGAGCATCAGAGGATGAGATGACTGGACATCATCACTGATACAATGAACATGAACTTGGGTTACCTCCAGGAGATGCTGAGAGACAGGGAGGTCTGGCATGCTGCAGTCCATGGGGTGCAAAGAGTCAGATACGACTGGGTTACTGAACAACAGCAATATACACTACCCTCCAGGCTTCCCTATTGGCTCACATTGTAAAGAATCTGTCTGCAATGTGGGAGATCCAGTTTCGATCACTGGGTTGGGAATATCCCAGGAGAAGGGAATGACTATCCCCTTCAATATTCTTGCCTGGAGAATTCTATGGGCAGAGCAGTCAGGCAGGCTATAGTCCATGGGGTCAGAAAGAGTTGGATATGACTGAGTGACTAACATTTTCACTTTTACTACTCTCCATTTTTCTGTGTCAGTTCAAAAGTATCCAGTGTGTATATTTTTAAAAATATGTTATCTCTATAGGCTTGTCTTTTGAGACCTAGATTGAGATGATACTTCTGAGAAAGTGTGCAAAGGGAGAAGAAAACAGTCTTAGACTATGAGCTAAGGAAAGCTGTTTATGTTTAAATAAAAGAAAATGAGCCAAGGGAGAAGGTGGGGAGTGTGCTGGGGATTAGCAAGATGCTCAACATGCTTAACTATATTCTTCCTGGACACTCCACTAAAGTACATTTTTCCAAATTCTCTGTAGTTGCAGTTGTTCATGTTCCCGACTTCTGGGAAATGGGGAGTTTTAGGGAAATGGCAGAAGTCAGTATATGGTTCCACATATGATCCTCACACCTCTACTTTTCTCATTTCTGGGAAAGATGCTGTAGTAGGCCTTGGGATCACTGAATATCCTCCTCAAGGAGGTGCTCAGTAGAGTGGTTTAATCAAGAGCACCTACAAGAGTGAGGAATGTACATTCATGTTGTGTTATTATGTCATTAGACCTATGCATGGGAGAAAATTCTTTCTAAAACTATCATCGGAGTCATTTGTTTTGCTTCTACTGACTGCATTTTTTTCTCCACTTTGGATCATATTTTTCCATTGGTTTGTATGCCTGTTGGTTATTGACTGAGTTTTGGTATTAGGAATATTATATCATAGAGATTCTGGCCAGAAGCAGACTGCAAAGTCCTGAAGAGCTTTGAATGGTAAAACAATGCATGAATAGAAAAACTGCATAATATTCTTAAGAAAACTTTAAAATCTAATGGATTGAGAGAGATAATGCATGCTACCTGCAGATAGTATGATTTTTGAAATATAATTATTAAGGCTTATTTAGTTTAAACAAGGCTTGACTACAGGAAAATTATCTAGAGGTAACAGATATTGAAAGCAGAAGAAAGTAGAGACCGTCTATGTTTTGGAGAAAGCCAGAAAAACATCTGCAATATGAATATAAGTCATTAATTTACAGTTTCATTGCATAGGTTCAAAGGCAGAACTATGTGGTTTGCCCATAAATGACACACTGAAAAGCATCACTTTTGAATAGAGTTGATGTAAAATGATAAATGTGCTCACTCAGTCGTGTCCAACTCTTTGCAACCCCATGAACTGTAGCCTGCAAGGTTTCTCTGCCCATGTGATTTTCCAGGCAAGAATAGTGGAGTGGGTTGTCATTTCCTTCTTAAGTGAAAATTATAAATATACCTCACCAGAGTATATATATATACCATGTGTGCGTGCGTGCGTGTTCAGTCATTCAGTTGTGTCAGACTCTTTGCAACCCCACTGACTATAGCCCACCAGGCTCCTCTGTCCATAGAATTTTCTAGGCAAGAATACTGGAGTGGGTTGCCATCTGCTACTCCAGGAAATCTTCCCAATCCAGGGATCGAACCCATGTCTCTTGTGTCTCCTGCAATGGTCAGTGAATTCTTTACCACTGTGCCACCTAGGAAGTCCATATGTATCATACATTTATGACATTATAGAGCATTTAAAAAGTTTAACTAAGACTGACCTATAGTATCATAGTAGCCATAGTACCTGAAAGTTGTCAGTCTGGTGTGACTAGTGTAATGAACATAAATTGACTCATTATTCTTTTTGAATTTATTTATGGCCTCTCAAAGTTATACAGATACAGTCCTTTTATGAAATATTGTCATTGAGATCAAGATATTCATCCATTATCTATTTATCTGTCAGTGGGTGCATTTGAACTTCCTGAAATCTGCACATTTAAAATCTGTGGTCAACATCTTATTTATTTGCTATTACTAAATTAAACATGGTATTTGAAAATAGGAAGAAAAATAAGAGAGGCAAAATTTCCAGTTGACAGCCACACAGAACTGCGGAATTTGTAAGATAGGATAATAATATGTTACTTGTGGAAAACACTTGGTTTGATTAACTGAGGGGAATATGGGCATTAAAGAAAAGAAGAAATAAAACACACAAATTCCACTTTCTTAAATAGTTGCTGCTATGCGGTCTGATTGCTGTTATACACATTATCATTATTTAAATTTCTACCAGTGTTTTTCAAGCCTCCAGACAGATGATGATACATGTGAAATCATTACAATAACCTGTATTGAAGAAAAGTATTTAAGGAGAAATATCAGAGTGCCACAAGTATGGCTTTAAAAAATTCTACTCTCCTTTTCTTCCTTTTAAATTGGATCTGTATTTTTACCTATTTTCCTACCCTCATGCATAGGGAAAAATAAAAGGAAAAGATTTAAAAAAAATAAGATTAGTGGTTTCTCAATTTTGAATCAAGCAATTTCCTAAGAGAAAACTGTTTTAATTTTTTCAAATGAACAGAAAAATTATAAAGCATTCTAGCAGTGTGCTGCTAGCATGCACATGATTGAAAGTTATATCTTTTCCATGTGTAATCCAGGAGCTTCTGGTCCCAGAAACTTGACCAATCAGAGAAGATCCTAAACAGCATTTTATATCAATTATGTACAAAACCCTGCCAATTATATTCCCATATAATCCACATCAATAACTGAGAAGCACAAAAGATATAAACTCAAACCATCTGCCCTCACTACAGTAAGCTACTGAGAGCTTACACAATAACTCACATAGTAACATACTCTGATACATTTATCTGGGATCATGCTGTTTACGTGAGATTTGTGATTAAAAATATTACCACTTTGGCCTCTCCACATTATAAAATATGTTTTCCCCTTTTAGAGAAAGCATTGTCATTTCTGTTTTATTACAATGGTAAATTAAGAGAGCCACTGCCAGCTACATATAAAGAACAAAAACTGCACTTCTACTTTATGTTTCACCGTAATTCTTTTTCCTGTTGATGCTAACAATACCCAAGCTCTTGAAAGAGAAAAGGAAAAAAAATGGCCTCCAGAAATTCATTATTTTGACACCTGCACAATTTTTGAACCAAGTTGAATGCCATAGTAAAGCTATATCAACATATAAAATGTTAACCCACAGTGCCTATATGACCCAAGAAGAGGAAGTAAAGTCTACAGTCACATAAGATGGCTGATGTTTAATATGTGACCGTTCTAAGTGTTAGAGACACAGAACTGGCACTTGCCAAAAATAGATGTGATTTTAAACAACATTCCAAAGGAAGCAGAGAAGGCAGACAATTCCCTTGCATTCCCATCAGAATCTCTGTCTTACATTATAGCTTATCAGGCCTGTCAAGATATCTATATTTCTCACGTTGACAACAAAAATACGTAAATGAAAATACTGTATTGTCAATTTCCCTAAACAGCCCTGTGTTTCATTTACAGATTCTCAAATCAGTTGGGGGATAAATTAACATTTATGATTCCCATACATCTTAAAGAAACCAGATTCCACTTGTTTCTAGACTTCAATAATATAATTTTGCAATCACGGTTTGGAAATGATCCTGCTTGACATAGTTTTTAAATCGGTGATGCACTACACAGAATGGAGTGGATATTCTCCACCCTGTTTCCAGTGACATTTACATTTTAATTATAACCAAAAATTTATTCCCTTCATGATAAATAAAGGCGGGTAAAGGAATGTAGCAGCTTATATTCAGAGAAGATATATATTATACCATTTCAAAATAAGACATTCACAAGGGTTTGAAGAGCAATACAAGATTCTTATGTTTTGTGCATGAACATTATCTTATTTGGTTATCAGTATGTATATGTACTTATGATACACAGTTCAGTATTCTTGTTTATACATGTGGAAGCTGGCAAAAAAAAATAAGAAAGAGGGTGTCCTTGGATCAGACACACATACTTGAAAAAGATAAGGTGGAAAAATTACAAAAATCTTTATGCTGTATGTTATTACGACCCATGTAGAAATTCTGTCAAAAAATTCAGTACACTTAAACTGAGATTTTTGAATTTTGATGTTGGAAATAAATGAAGATGCAATTTTTCTGATCCCTACCTCTAAAGAGGTGTACTTTTCTTTAATGGCCAGAAAACTTGCCTACACCATTTGGAAAAGCCTAATTGTACAAAAATATCTTGAACAGCAAGGATTATAATGGTTATGTTATGGCAGAGTTGACTTCACAAAAGGAAGAATATCCTGAGTGGACAGACCTGAACAGGTCATCCTTATATGCACCTGGGTTCTTTCTAGTGAACAATATAGAAGGCCCTGGAACATTTGTGCTTAGTTGCTCAGTCGTGTCCGACTCTTTGCGACCCCCTGGACTATAGCCCGCCAGGCTCCTCTGTCCATGGGGATTCTCCAGGCAAGAATACTGGAGTGGGTTGCCATGCCCTCCTCCAGGGCATCTTCCCAACCCAGAGATCGAACCCACGTCTCCTGCATTGCAGGTGGATTCTTTACCATCTGAGCCACCAGGGAAGCCCCTGAGAGTCTTGACACACTCGAAATTCTCCACTGCTGGCTTTAGGCCAAAAAGATAGTTATGGGAATCAACCAACATCTCTAAAACAAAGGAGTCTGCGGTGGGGTAGGGGAGGAAGAAATGTTGAGGTCTGGATCTTTATCTAGTCCTGCGGCTGGCGCTGCGTTTAGTCAAGATAGACATCGTTGAAGTGGATGCCTTTGCAATGAAAGCTTAGGTCAGGCACTTCCATTACGAAAATGGAAATAACAAACTGAAAAACAGCTGTGAGGCTTGTATTACAGAGGACCCTATCACAAGAATTCTTATAAGAAGGAGGTAGGACGGCCAGAGTCAGGAAAGAAATGTGAGTATGAGTATGAGCAGGGGAAATGCGAAAACAGAAGTAGAGTCAGGGAGAAAGGGAGAGAGAGAGACAGCGGAGATGGGACACAACTGGCTCTGAAAAGAGAAGGAGCCGTCAGGCAAGGACTGCAGGCGACCTCCAGAAGCTGGAAAAGGCAACAGAACAGGTTCTTCCAAAGAGCCTCCAAAAGGAACATGAGCTTGCCTGCCCACTACAGAATTTCAACACTCTCAACTATAAAACAATACATTTCTCTGGTTTTGAGCCATCATGGTTGTGGTTATTTGCATTAAGAAACTAACACACAATCTAAAATAAATTGCTGTGGTGTTTGTGATGGTGGCATGAATATATGATAACTAAAAATTCAATTACATATGTATATATACATATACATATACATACACACACACACACACACACACACAGAATCTAGTTAAATATCTTTAATAGATGTCAGCTACAAACGCACTTGCCATGGGCACCTGCCATCTACCTCCACAAGGATTAAATCCCATACTACTGCAACTGCTGATTTTCAACACCTCCTGAAAAGAGTTCAGGGTGGAGGGCAGAAATGAGGCACTGTGATGGGGGAAAACTAGCAGGACAGGTCTTCAGATAATTAGATCTTTCCAGGAGTTGAATTTATGAGCCCAATTCTTGTGTCTCCTCTTATCTAGAAAGGCGCCAAAATCCTTCATGATGACGACTGTTCCTTGAGACTAGCAGAACTTCATGAGACTAGTAAAAACTGTCTGGAAAAATATGTGCTTGATTGTATGTATTCCTCCTTCATCAAAATCACATGTATATTAACCTTCCCTCCTGCCTCTTTGGAGCTGTTTCTCAGAGCTATCTGAAGTGCTGTTTCCCAGGAGGCAGTCCTCATTTTGGTCAAACAAAGCTTAATTCACAACTCTCTGGTTGTGCATTTTTTCAAAGTCAACATAGATTTTGAAGAGCATTTTCCAGAATAGTTTATATAATAATAGACCATGAATTTATATGGAAGTTTACAAGATATTATAAAAATACTTGGGATTTCATTTTGTTGTTGTTGTTTTTCAGTCTCCCAGTCATGCCTGACTCTTTGTGACCCCATGGACTGCAGCATGGCAGATCTCTCTGTCCCTCACCATTTCCTGAAGTTTGCCCAAGTTCATGTCCATTGAAACAGTGATGCCATCCATTCGTCTCATCCTCTGATGCTTTCTTCCCCTTCTGCCCTCAATCTTTCCCAGCCTAAGGGTCTTTTCCAATGAGTCAGCTGTTCTCATCAGATGACCAAAATACCGGAGTTTCAGCTTCAGCATCAGTCCTTCCAACGAGTATCCAGGGTTGATTTCCCTTAAGATTGACTGGTTTGATCTCCTTGCTGTCGAAGGGACTCTCAAGAGTCTTCTCCAGAACCACAATCTGAAGGCATCAATTCTTCAGTGCCCCGCCTTCTTTGTAGTCCAGCTCTCACAACCATATGTGACCACTGGGAAGACCATAAGCTTCACAATACAGACTTTGTCAGCAGAGCAATGTCTCTGCTTTTCAATACCCTGCCTAGGTTTGTCATAGCTTTCCTGCCAAGAAGCAAATGTCTTCCGATTTCATGGCTGCAGTCACCATCCGCAGTGATTTTGTAACCCAAGAAGAGGGAATCTGTCACTGCTTTCACCTTGTCCCCTTCTGTTTGCCCTGCAGTAATGGGGCGAATGCCATGATCTTAGATTTTTTAATATTTAGTGTTAAGCTGGCTCTTTCACTCTCCTCCTCCACCCTCATCAAGAGGCTCTTTAGTGAAGACTTTTTGCCAATAGAGTGGTATCATCCATGTATGTGAGGCTGTTGATGTTTCTCCCGCCTATCTTGATTCCATCTTATGACTCCTCCAGTCCAACATTTCTCATGATGAGCTCAGCATATAGATTAAACAGACAGGGTGACAGCAGACAGCCCTGTTGTACTCCCTTCTCAATCTTGAACCAATCAGTTGTTCCATACAGGGTTCTAACTGTTGCTTCTTAACCTGCATACAGGTTTCTCATGAGACAGGTAAGATGGTCTGGTATTCCCATCTCTTTAAGAACTTTCCAAAGTTAATTATGATCCACACGAAGGCTGTAGTGTAGTCAGTGAAACAGAGTTGGATGTTTTTGTGGAATTGCCTAGCTTTCTCTATGATCCAGCAAATGTTGGCAATTTGATCTTTGGTTCCCCTTCCTTTTCTAAACCCAGCTTGGACATCTGGAAGTTCTTGGTTCACGTACTACTGAAGCCTAGCATGCAACATTTTAGGCATGACCTTTCTAGCTTGAGAGGTGAGTGCAACTGTCTGATGGTTAGCACACTCTTTAGTACTACCCTTCTTGAGGACTGGGATGAGGATTGACCTTTTCCAGTCCTGTTGGCCACTGCTGGATCTTCCTGATTTGCTGACATATTGAATGCAAAACTTTGATGGCATCATCCTTTAGGATGATTACCTTTATGGCACATTATTTCCATAAAACAGCAATTGCTGAGCACTGATGAGGTACATCACTATTGTAAGGAATTGTTTCAAATGAGACAGAAATCAACTTTTAAGCAACTTATAAGCTACTGACTGTTACAACAGACAGGTAGCAAGGAATGAGCAGAGAAAGGGGGTCCAGGCCAGATGGCACAAAACCACACATTCTGTAAACAGTAAGGGTCCATGGCAGACAAAAAAAAAAAGCAGGACCCTTCTGACTGACTGAAAGCCACACATTTTGGGGTGCTATATGTCCTGGAGGTAAACAAGGTGGGAAAAGGCAGGAATCTACTGCACTCAAATGTAATTTGCTGCTCCTCGTGCTCCCATCACAATAAAATTAGCCTTGTAGATAAAAAACTCCCTCATGTACAAATGCCATGACACTTCCAATCAAAGCTAAATAAGAACAAAAATCTTTCCTCCCCTAGGGAAAGTGGTGCTGGGATAAAAATCAGGGAATACAGCCCTTAAACCCCTCCCTCGCCATGGAACATTCCACCTCTGCATTTGTATACACCACTTAACCTACTTGCCAAAGAAACTCACGACAACTATTCACCTGAAATTGCCTGCTCTCATCTCTCAAGAGCCTACTGTTGCTTAAATAAATCCTCACTTTGCTTTATGAACCTTCCTGTCTTGTCTCTGAATTCTTTCTGCGATAAGACAAGGATATTTCACTGGGAACTACTCTAAACTAAGATCTCCAATTCAACAAGAGTTGAGAATGAAATAAAATATATAAATACTTCAATCCCAATTCCATGGAAAAATAAAATGTGACTCATTATCTTCCAATTTCGTGTGTCTCACTGAGCACTCAAAATACCTTTAGGATCTAAAAACCAAAACACTAATTAAAAGTTGTCCAAAGATTCATATTTCTTTATAAACTTAACCTAGTTTACATTTTCAGGTTTATGTGGCAGAAAGCTTATAAACATATACCCTGTATATTAGAAATGCAATGACACTTATAAATTAATTTTAATATGATTGGAATTATAAGAATCACCAAAGTATTGAAATAATAATGGTCTATGTATATATACATATATATACACATTTTTGTGTAAGGTGGTGTATGAAAAGGGTTTGTGTAATCAATACTTTCAGAGATCAGAAGTTATCAGGGTCTATTTCAATGTGTTCTTGCAGTTGATAACCAGGGTGGAACTGTGCAACTTGGAATCTGGCTTTTAGCTGGAACCCAGGTTTCCTGTGATGAGGAGTCCCTCTAGTATTACATATGCGGCATAATTCTTAAACAATGGCACTGTGTGTATTTCATTTCATTATTATTTAAATAGGCTCATAAATATTTTATGAAGAATTCAAGAATGGAAGCTTTGCATCTGGATACTCTGACGGTACGGCTTCCATCTGATTTGTTTTTCTATCAGATGTAGAGTTATCATATTATCATAAAATATGGTAATAGCAGAACATTACCCTGGAAAAAATGCTGAGGCTAATAATATAATGTATAAAACATATCATCTCAACATATTTCCAACTATTTGTATGCAGTTTTATAATAAATCCATGGAAGAAGAGAAAGGGCAAAAGAATCCAAGCACAGGGTGACTATAACTGTACATTGAAGTTTTCTAATATTGATAGTAAGATGTTATTAATTTAATACATATTAATACAAAACTAGATAAATAAAAGTTCTCCTAGGGATGTTAATTTATCCTCATTTAATATATAGAACTTGTTATTTTAAATCACCAGTTAGGTTTCTAAATACATATTTTATTGTGCAGGCTCTATAATGTTGATAATATAATGTTACCATGAGAACTGTAACTTTTCTGTAACGACATATATGTTTAGATTTGTAACCTTGTTGTTACATTAGCACCGAATTGTTTCTCTTAAATATTTCTTATGGCTTTGAAAGAGAAAGTGTAGAAAAAGTAATTTTAAAAAGCACCCTCAATTGTGGAAATACATATACTAAATATATACTGTAATATTGCTGAATTATAAAAAATCTATAGTCAATATCATTCCAGTGGAGAACGATATTTTGTGAAAATAAAATAATATGTCATTTAATATAAATATTTCATTATCTTTATCTTTTTAATGTATTTACATAGAAATATTTTGAGTCTATGTAATTTTTCCCATTTATGTTTTAATTCCGTAACTTTTAATTTCTCTCAACACATCTGTAAACTATTGTTTACCATCTGTGAGATTTTCAAAATTAAGATTTGAAACTTTAGATTTTCTTATTGTACATTAACATTAACTTCTTTCCTTGAACAATTATTTTAAATAAATATGATGTAGCAACACTGATTAAAACACTTCATAAATGATTGCTTCAATATACACACCTTTTAAATATATAGTAGGAAAAATGAGAGGTTAGACTTCAATATGTTCTGATTTCATTTAAACATTAGGATAACTTCAACATTAAGTACATTTATGATCAATTTATTTCTTTTGAGGGCTGATAATGAAAAAAATTGGATTTTTGATCCTTTATGAGTAAAAAATCTCAACTGCGCACTTCTGTGTAAAATATTATTTTGTGAACATTTGCAACATATGAGAAGTCATTTTATTTACATATTTAAAAATTATAATACCTAAGTTACATTCTCCTAAGGAAAGTTGTCTATTCTCCTGTTGTGCTTAATCTTAAAACAGTGAATATAAAACAAATAGGTATTAAACAAGAGAATTGTGGCTCATTGAAGTTTTGTTTCACAAGATTTGACACAGCCACTGAGATTATATGTAACATTGTGTGTGTGTGCGTGCGTGTGTGTGTGTGTGTGTGTGTGGTTGACAGGGGCAAACCATCACAGTCAATCATCAAACACTTATCTAACAAAATACATGTCGTCATTAAAACAATCGCCATCTTTAGCTAGTGTCGCACCATATGCCAAGTTACAACGAGTGAGAGAAAAGCCTGCTAAGGGTTTGTGTTGGTTAGACCTACTTAAGAGTCTGAACAGAAACAATAGACACCAAGTCCCTCTGAGAAGGTGCCTATGAGCATTTCTGGAAAATTCAATATGAAGTCTCTATGTATCAAAAGAGTCAAAGAACGGGATTCTTGAGGACTGGCATATCGCCCATGTGAGCTCTCAATGAAGGTCATACTCTAGTGAAAATTTTTAGCTTATACACTGGAGTGTAATACTTAGGCTATAAGTAAGATGGGTGATTTAATTCAGGAAATTACATAAAGTTGAAGTTAGATGAGATAATAGATTGCAAGAGAGAGTAAAATGCACTATTTTCATTCTATGTATAATAAGCATTTGACTGTAAGTATTATCACCCCTCTCTAGTCAGTCAAGTGTGGGAGACGTACCTGTCAACAGGTCTATGACAATGTGATAAGGGTGCGTGAACGCTCAGTTGCTCAGTTGTGTCTGACTTTTTGTGACCACATGGACTTTGGCCTACCAGGCTCTTCTGTCCATGGAATTTTCCAGACAAGGATACTGGAGTGGGTTGCCATTTCCTTCTCCTGGGAATTTTCCTGACTCAGGGATTGAACCTGCATCTTCTGCATCTCCTGCATTGCAGGTGGATTCTTTATCCACTGAGCCACCTCGGAGTCCCAGAGACAGCATATCTGGGACAAATCCAGCAATAAAAGAAACTTGAATACATTTTACTACAATTATTACTTCTGCCATTACATTTTTCTACTTTATTATTTATCATTGAAGTGTATTACTGATAGTTACGGAATAATGGAAGAAGATTACTGAAGAGGTTGCTAGAATTCATTTAGAAATTAAAATTTTTCCTCAATCATATTAATTTCCTTAAGTGAATATTTGGTTATACAATGTGATATGCAATAGGAGACAGGCTTGAATTGGAGGAATACAAGAAAAAGACAATTAATTTGTTCTTATTCACAAAGTAGATGAGTTTTAGTCGTTTTCAGATTGCACAAGTCAAAGAGTGTAGACAGGATTAGAGGGCAAAAACATGATAATATAAAAATAGGGTGAGCCAAAGAAAATTATAACTATGAAAAATACTTCAGTGGATGGGATCATCTATACAATTATACTTACTGCTTGTTGTAGAATTTGAAATGGAATAACGCTATTAAAGTAACCTTGCTAATAAACTGGTTGTATTTAGGCATAACATTCCCTTCTCCAGGGGATCTTCCTGACCTAGGAATTGAACCCAGAATGGCAGGTAGATTCTTTACTGTCTGAGCCACCAGGGAAGCCCCATTAAATACATACGTAACTCAAAGTATTACTAGTTAATAATATCTTTCATTTGTATAGTATTACCTATTCCTAATAGCTCATACATATGTCTTTATTTTTCATCTAAAATAAGTACATTTTTTTCATGGAAACTTGCATTTTTAAGGCCAATATATAACAATCTTTCTTTCTGTGTCTGTATTCAGTCGCTCAGTCGTGTCCAACTCTGTGACCCCATGGACTGTAGCTGCCAGTCTCCATTGTCCATGAGGATACTCCAGGGAAGAATATTGGAGTGGGGTTGCCATGTCCTCCTCCAGGGGACCTTCCCAGCCCAGGGAATGAACCCAGGTCTCCTGCAGTGCAGGCAGATTCTTTACCATCTGAGCCACCAGGGAAAGCTTTGCCAAATCATTAGCCTTATAATTATCATTATTCAGGAAAAATAGAATTGCATCTAGGTAGAAGTTAGATTTTACAGAAAACCTAATGCAGTAAGTGAAATTTGCTTACAGTAAAAATTTTTAAAAATATGAAGAAGCACTTGAATTCCCCATTAAGTTCAGCCTACTTATATACTCGCATATATATATATATACACATATATATACACACACTTGTATATATACCCTTGTGATGAAATGCATACATAAATGTACACACATGGTAAGCAGTGATATGAAAATGGATACTACATGATACATGTATATTTTTTACCTAGCCTGACAAAATTAATTAAAAAATTTTTTTCAGAGTGCTTTCACAGTTTAGATAGAATATGACCCAATTTCTAACAGTAGTGTTTAATTTAAATATTGGCTTCTCTCTGTCTAATATCTTTAAGCTTACATGAGAAGTGTTTTTTGATAAATACTAATTAAGAAAACAAGTATTATAAAATAGCAAAGTTTAAGAACAAAATAAACTACATAGTTTTCTCTATTGTTCCAAAATAATTATGCATTTGTAATGATCTAACCCACAATTGAAACAGTAATGCATGGTTTGACTCTAAGTATTGATAGAACTGAAGTATAAATGTAGGCTACCATCCATATTTAAACAGATTCAGTAGGGTGGAAGTGACAATCAGTTAATTCATTCACTTATTTAATGAAGACTTACTGTTGCTTGTGCATGCATGTTAAGTCGCTTCAGTCATGTCTGACTTTTTTCGACTCTATGAACTGTAGCCTCTAGGCGCCTCTGTCCATGGGGAGTCTCAGGAAAGAACACCGGAGTAGGTTGCCATGCCCTACTCCAAAGCATCTTCCTGACTCAGGGACTGAACCCGTGTCTCTTATGTCTCTTGTATTGGCAGGTGAGCTCTTTACCACCAGCACCACCTCGGAAGCTCTTCCTGTTGCCTCCTCTATGCCAAACTTGGGGATGTAACAGAAAACGAGAGAAAGATTCTCTGTGTTCACAGAGCTTGCATTCTAGTGACTGAGTTAGCAATGAATAAGCAAGGATATGACACATTTTCAACTAGTAGATTATTGTAAATAATATAGCAAAAAAATAAATTGTACTCGATAGTGACTCAACTGTGGGAAAGGCAATGTATTAGAGAAGGTAGTTAGGACAGAAAGAATTGCTAAATCTATAAAGATTTGGGGATGGTTAGAAACAATTGTTTTGTGTCAACAAAGGACTCCAATGAGTAATGAAATCATTAATGTAGTCTCATTTCCTAGATAAGTAAGTAAGCTGGAACAACAGAAGAATTCGTGAGGAATAGGATGTTTGAAATTGAAATATTGAGGGCAGTAAAATAATGGACAGTACAGAGCTCTAGAGTATCCTCATATGTTCAAGTGTGGGGTTCTAGAGGAAAATATTTTGAAGTGCAGATATAAAATAACTGAGAGGCAAGTGTGGTAGGCGGATCACCTGCATGCTGTTCAACCTGTTGCTAAAGACGACTCTGGGAACGATAACTGAAAGATATTCTGACTGGGTAGAGCTGACCTGAAGATTCCTAGATGATCACAATAAAGAGGTTTCGAATGAAGAGTGATAATCTGGAAAGAGCTGTAAAGAGCAAATAGGATAATACCCACTAACAATTCTGTGCTATTTAGGGTACAGTTAGGTAAAAAATCAAACTAAATCCAATCAAATAAAAACCTTTTCTTGGAAGGGCAACAAAATATGTTATGAAATCTATAGAAAACCAGATACTGTTAAACGAAAAAAGCAAAGGGTCTCTTCAAAGCAAAATATGATGGTGATTTTCTGATGTTAGACCACAGATGGTCTATGGTAGACTAGATGGTAGAAAATTGGGGGAAACTGGAGAGGGTGGAATGGTGGGTGGGATGAGGGGAGGCATAGATCATACGGGATAAAATCCTAGAAGACAACATATAACCTCAGATCTCCGGTATTTTTTTTTCCTTACTCCACATATTTCCTATTATAAAATCTACAGAATATTTATCCACACACATTTATTTTTCCTTTGTGCACGTAAATGTGTCCCTAGTCTCATTTTAGGTAATCCCTTGGTATGATCAATTCAATCATTTTCTATTTCATGAGAGTTTATTATCCCCATTCTCTGATTTGTATTCACTTCTTATTTCAATATTGGATCTTTTCAGTAAGATTTTATATATGTTCATAGTTCTCCCATCTTAAACAAAATCCTTCCTTGAGAGTCTATAGTTCAATTTATGACCTTTTTTCTCAGGAGAGGTGTTCTTTTAGCTTCCTGAACCAAATTTTATCGTGTGGAGGGGAGGTTTTCACCCACCAACAAGCAACCCTTAGATACCAGCTGGGTGTCCTACAATTCCACTCCTTTCTGACCCTGTCTGGTGTGTGCAAGCTCAGTTGTGTCCAACTCTCTGCAGCCCCATGGACTGTAGCCCACCAGGATCCTCTGTCCCTGAGATTTCCCAGGCAAGACTACTGGAAGAGGTTGCCATTTCCTCCTCCAGGGGATCTTGCCCTCTTAAGGATGGAATCTATGACTCCTGCTTCTCCTGGGTTGGCAGGAAGACTCTTTACCACTGGGCCACCTGAGAAGTCCATCTGACCCTATTTACCCAGAGATAATGTCCAATCCCACAGACTAAGGATGCAAGATTGCTCCCCCTTCACCCCGCTGCAGATATCAATTACAAACCCAGGTTGTTACCTATACTTCTGACTGTCTGTAAATCAAAGATTTCCATGATCCACTCCTTGCGTTCAACTAGTTTGCTGGAATGGCTCACAGAACTCAAGAAAGCTTTTTACTCAGGAGATCACTGATTTATTACCAAAGATCTTAAAGGACAGGAGTCAAAGGCCAGATGATGAAACACAGAGGACCAGACCCCAAGCAAAGGGGCTTCTGTTCTGTGGAGCCTGGGGTTTGGCATGATTGTACATGAGTGGGGGTTCCCCAACCTGGAAGCTCTTATAATTCTGTTCTGGGGTTTTATGGAGGCCTCATTAGACTGATTAAAGCATTGGCAGGGACCTGCAGTCTTGCAGGGACCTGGTTGTCTCATTAACATAACAAAAGACACCTTTGTTGCTCTCAACACTTAGGAAATCCAAGGATTTTAGGAGCTCTGTGCCAGAAATGTGGACAAAGAACTAATACATATTCCTTACTATAATTCACAATATCACAGGTATGGAAACCTATATTCTAATACTTTTTTTTTTTACATTAATTAACTTCCAACAGACAGGAAAATTTTCCAAGCATTTTAAAGTTATTTTTCTACAAGAATCAGAATGTATATATGTTTGTGCTTGTATCTACACAGAAAACGTTTTGCATAGAAAAACTTGTATTTATTTTACATTATTCTAAATAAATAAACAGAAAGTGCTATCACCACACTTATCGCTCTCTTTGGTCCTAACATCAAACTATACTCTCAATTATATGCTTTCCGTACCTTAAAATAATCCTTAGACGAAGACTAAGAAAAATGCACTGTGAGACCACTAGAGTGACAAGCTAAGAGGAACAGTAGCGTCTAAGTGCCTTATTCTGTTAAATGCAGGCACTTTTACTAAAAGATTTTCTTGTGGATAAATACTTTTAAACGCACATACTAGACTCATCAGTAAATATATATTGAAAGACTTTCGTGAAGGTCTTAATGTAAAATTTTAATGTCAGCTTCAAGTATGTGCTACCTATAAATATGCTGAAAATATTACTTGCATTCTTTCATCCATTATGACTAACTCTTTTAACCTCTCCTGTTTATAAAGCACTCAAATTACTGATAAAATTATAAGAGGCTGCAGGAAAGAAATTGAAGTTTAATTCTCACTTCACATTAAGGAGAACACTGGCTGAACCACAATGACCAACATAACAGTTTTCAGGAGCTTTTGGGAGATAAAAGACAGAGATGATCATCCAAAGATGTATTTGATGTCACAGGTTATTATTCAGCACTTCACTTTTAAGACAAAAGCATCCTCTTTCAAAGCACTTTATGAATAGGTATATATGAAGGAAATATTTCTAACTAATAATTGGTAACCGGCCAAACCTTTTTCTTTTTTTTTTTTTTTTACTTCTGAGTTACTGCTCTACAGAATGGAGAAGTCACTAAATGCTGGTGGGAATCAGGCTGACTAATAAAGAAGGTCCCTTTTCTTCCCTATAAAAAAATCCTGTATAGAATTTGAAAGAAACTGAAAAAAGTCATCTAAAATCACGTTTGCCTGTAACATAGGAAAAAGGAGAAATGTATTATTGGTTTCTTATTTTGTTATGTAGATGAAAAGATGAGAATGATAAAATTTAGCATTAAGTGCTTTCAGAAAAATCTAAAAAACATATTGATCCATGAAATTATATTTACCATATGTAAATTATACTCTGTATATAGATATACACAGGCTTCCCAGGTGGTACAGCAGTAAAGAATCTGCCTGCCAATGCAGAAGACGCAAGAGACGCAGGTTCAATCCCTGAGTTGCAAAGATCCCCTGGAGTAGGAAGTGGCAACCTATTCCTGTATTCTTGCCTGGAAAATCCCATGGACAGAGGACCATGGTGGCCTACAGTCCATGGGGTCACAAAGACTCAGACACAACTGAGCAACTGAGCACAAACATAGCACACACATACGATTCTCTTTGTAAAAATCCCCTTGCAGAGTCCAAAGTATAATTACTATCTTTCTCCATATATTGCTTCTCATTTGCTTCATGCTGAATTTTTCTGACAGTTATTTACCTGTTCCCATTCCTTCTCTGCTTCACACACATCTTTTTGTTCAACATATTATGAGAATTCAAGGAAAAAACATACGTGTAAACTTCTTTGCCTCTTATATTCCTCTGATTCAAAATGCATCAACAGTTGCCTTAAAAAACGCCTAAGGCCTATAGGAATATAAATGAGTTTCAAATCTGTTTGTAGAATGATCTAGATAAGAGGAAGGCGATAACACTTCAATTGATTTCCTTTTCCATAAAATGAGTATTCTATTAGAAAGACATTTCATGCAAGACAGAATGAATATTGTCCTCTAACACTTGGACAAAGACTTAGATTGAAAATATCAACTCGATGCACGCCAAAGTCAGAAATCCCTTCTCTTCTCCCTAAAATGTCTCCTATTCTTAGGATTTTTAGAAGACGCCTTCGGACCTTCTGTGTCCTGTTGGTGTCAGTAGCATGACAATCCCACATATAACGGGAAAGGAACTGGTCAATCACAAGAAACGATCTACATTAGATACCCAGACTAGGGCATCACTAGTCTGTATTATTTCATGAGCACAAATTAGTTTATTTGTGCAAAGGACACGTTGTTTTTTCCATTTCTAGACTATGATTTAAATAAAGACAGGAGCTAGAATTGAAAGTTATCTAACAGGTATGTGATTTTTGTCTACACAAAGGGCAATCTTGAGAGACCTTTAGGGAGTCTGATGAATAACATCATCAGGAATATATGTGAATCACTGAAATTTCCATTATTTGCTGTTTGTTATTTTAATAAATATGCTGAAGTTATATACTATAATCACAACCTTTTCAAGGTGTCTTAGTTTTGCTACTCACCCTGCTTGGTCCATTTATTCACAAAATCACCACTGGAACTGAGCTTGATTTGCTTGTCATGAATATTCCAAAAAAAAGGAAGTATTGGATACGATTACTTCTGTTTCACAATCCCAGGGATAGAAAAACACAAGTGATAAACAAAATAGATGTACTTTTGAAGAAAAGAGAAAACAAAACAGAATGACATCACTGTTGATTCAAATGGGGATAAAAAAACAGCAGCTTAGAATTAAAGCAGATGTTGTTGTTTAATTGCTAAGTTGTATCTCACTCTTTGTGACCCCATGGACTGCAGTTGACCAGTCTCCTCTGTCCATAGGATTTCCCAGACAATAACACAGGAGTGGATTGCCATTTCCTTTTCCAGGGAGTCTTCCTGACCCAGGGAATGAACTTGCATTTTCAGCTTGGCAGGTGGATTCTTTACCTCTGAACCACCTGGGAAGCCCCAGTAGAGCAGATACTTTTGCATTAAAGCACTGTCACTGGCCATTACCACTATTCCCCACTCCCCCAACAAAAGAAACCAGTATGTCCTTAAATGAAGACTTACTGGGACTAAGGCTGTGATGATGTTGATAATGACATTGATAATAGTTACCTTTATTCATTTATCATTAGTTGTGCCAGTTAATATCTAAACTTTGTACATATATTAAGACGTTTCTAGTGAAGCAGATGCAACTATTTCAACAGATAAATATGAAGCATAAAGAAGGCTAAGAAAAAATCCAAAGTCACAAGTCACAGGAGTTTAGAAAAGCCTGGGACATGTCACTTGTGATTACACCTGATTTAATCATTAACTTTGAAGCAACTCTTTCAAAACACCGCTTAAGTCTGAAGGTATTGAGAAACTCCACAAACGATTTCAACTTACTTTGTATTATTTCATCTAACCAAAGATTGTATAGAAAGAGAATTTTCATATCAGATATCTCGCCAGAAGCCAAATATACAGCGATGAGCACACAGACAGAGCCCTGGCCTTTTGGAACATCACGCCTAGTAGGTTAACTCAGCATTTCTCAGGTCCCAGTCACATGCTGTTGCTTTATTTTTCACTGCACCCCCATATCCTAGGTGAGTTCATGTTCTCCAATCA
Source organism: Okapia johnstoni (assembly GCA_024291935.2). Lineage (NCBI taxonomy): Eukaryota > Metazoa > Chordata > Mammalia > Artiodactyla > Giraffidae > Okapia > Okapia johnstoni. The sequence continues at coordinate 6,949,037 of CM044327.1, forward strand.
TTCAAGTTGGAAGACTTATACTACCTGATTTTAAAAATCATTATTAAGCTAGAGTAAGCAAAGAAAAGTGATTTAGGCATAATGTGACCGGTCTATAAATAAATTGAATATAATAGTGAATCTGGGAATAGACCTACACAGTTAAGGTCTATTTTTTTTTTTAAACAAAGGAGCCAAAGTAATGCAATGGAGATTAATGACCTTAAAAATATAGAACTTGAATATTTAAATATTCATACAAAAAAAACCTCTAGATCTAAATACAAAACATAAAACTATAGAGGAAAATAGAAGAATATATTCATGACCTCAGATTAGGCAAATATTCTTAGATCAAAAAAGTGTAAATTATAAAATATAATTAATTAATAAGTTATAACTTATCAAAATTTAAAATATGTGCTGTTCAAAGAAACTAAAAAGATTAGCCACTGACTAAGAATAAATATGGGAAAAATATATATCTGACTAAAGGCTTCTATTGAAAATATATATAACTGCTGAAACACAATAAAAAGACAAACTAATTTAAAGATGGGCAAATTATTGACAAGACATTTCCTGAATAAGTATATATTGGTGGCATATAAGTTTGTGATATGATGTTCAGAATCATTACTTATTCAGTTCAGTTCAGTTCAGTTCAGTCGCTCAGTCATGTCGGAGTCTTGGCGACCCCATGAATAGCAGCACGCCAGCCAGGCCTCCCTGTTCATCACCAGCTCCCGGAGTCTACCCAAACCCCTGTCCATCAAGTCGGTGATGCCATCCAGCCATATCATCCTCTGTCGTCTCCTTCTCCTCCTGCCCCTAATCCTTCCCAGCATTACGGTCTTTTCTAATGAGTCAGCTCTTCGCATGAGGTGGCCAAAGTATTGGAGTTTCAGCTTCAACATCAGTCCTTCCAATGAACACTCAGGACTGATCTCCTTTAAGATGGACTGGTGGATCTTCTTGTAGTCCAGGGGACTCTCAAGAGTCTTCTCCAACACCACAGTTCAAAAGCATCAATTCTTTGGCGCTCAGCTTTCTTCACCATCCAACTCTCACATCCATACATGACTACTGGAAAAACCATAGCCTTGACTAGACGGACCTTTGTTGGCAAAGTAATGTCTCTGCTTTTAAATATGCTATCTATGTCAGAGAGTGTTTTGCCTATGTTTTCCTCTAGGAGTTTTATAGTTTCTGGTCTTACGTTTAGATCTTTAATCCATTTTGAGTTTATTTTTGTGTATGGTGTTACGAAGTGTTCTAGTTTCATTCTTTTACAAGTGGTTGACCAGTTTTCCCAGCACCACTTGTTAAAGAGATCCTCCATGACCCACCTCCCAGAATATTGGAAATAAAAGCAAAAATAAACAAATGGGACCTAATTAAAATTAAAAGCTTTTGCACAACAAAGGAAACTATAAGCAAGGTGAAAAGACAGCCTTCAGAATGGGAGAAAATAATAGCAAACGAAGCAACAGACAAACAATTAATCTCAAAAATATACAAGCAATTCCTGCAGCTGAATTCCAGAAAAATAAACGACCCAATCAAAAAATGGGCCAAAGAACTAAACAGACATTTCTCCAAAGAAGACATACAGATGGCTAACAAACACATGAAAAGATGCTCAACATCACTCATTATTAGAGAAATGCAAATCAAAACCACAATGAGGTACCATTTCACACCAATCAGAATGGCTGCTATCCAAAAGTCTACAAGCAATAAATGCTGGAGAGGGTGTGGAGAAAAGGGAACCCTCTTACACTGTTGGTGGGAATGCAAACTAGTACAGCCACTATGGAGAACAGTGTGGAGATTCCTTTAAAAAACTGGGAATAGAACTGCCATATGACCCAGCAATCCCACTGCTGGGCATACACACCAAGGAAAACCAGAATTGAAAGAGACGCGTGTACCCCAGTGTTCATCGCAGCACTGTTTACAATAGCCAGGACATGGAAGCAACCTAGATGTCCATCAGCAGACGAATGGATAAGGAAGCTGTGGTACATATACACAATGGAATATTACTCAGCCATTAAAAAAAATACATTTGAATCGGTTCTATTGAGATGGATGAAACTGGAACCCATTATACAGAGTGAAGTAAGCCAGAAAGAAAAACAGCAATACAGTATACTAATGCATATATATGGAATTTGAAAGATGGTAACGATAACCCTATATGCGAGACAGAATAAGAGACACAGATGCATAGAACAGTCTTATGGACGCGGAGGGAGAAGGTGAGGGTGGGACGTTCTGGGACAATAGCATTGAAACATGTATATTATCATATGTGAAACAGAACACCATTCCATGTTCTGTGCATGAGACAAATGCTCAGGGCTAGGGCAATGGGATGACCCAGAGGGATGGGATGGGGAGGGAGGTGGGAGGGGGGTTCAGGATGGGGAACACATGTAAACCCATGGCTGATTCATGTTAATGTATGGCAAAAACTACTACAGTATTGTAAAGTAATTAGCCCCCAACTAAAATAAATAAATTTATTAAAAAAAAAATAAAATAAAATAGATGGGGAAGGGACCAAAAAATAATAAGTAAATCTTTTTTTAAATAAATAATTTATTGAATTTGTTACAATAAAAAAATAAATAAATAAATAATGCTATCTAGGTTGGTCATAACTTTCCTTCCAAGGAGTCAGTGTCTTTTAATTTCATGGTTGCAATCACCATCTGTAGTGATTTTGGAGCCCCCCAAAATAAAGTCTGTCACTGTTTGCATTGTTTCCCTATCTATTTCCCATGAAGTGATGGGACCAGGTGCCATGATCTTAGTTTTCTGAATGTTGAGCTTTAAGCCAACTTTTTCACTCTCCTCTTTCACTTTCATCAAGAGGCTCTTTAGTTCTTCTTCACTTTCTGCCATAAGGGTGGCGGTCATCTGCATATTTGAGGTTATTGATATTTCTCCTGGCAATCTTGATTCCGGCTTGTGTTTCTTCCAGCCCAGCGTTTCTCATGATGTACTCTGCATATAAGTTAAATAAGCAGGGTGACAATATACAGCCTTGACGTACTCCTTTTCCTATTTGGAACCAGTCTGTTGTTTCATGTCCAGTTCTAACTGTTGCTTCCTGACCTGCATACAGGTTTCTAGCAAAATGCAAATAAAACCATAACGAGATGTTGCTTTATACTTATTATAGTGAGAAGGAGAAGGAGGAAGAAAAAGAGAAGAAAGGAGGAGAAACAGAAGAAGGAAAAAGGAGAAGAAGAAGGGAAATAAGAATTTCAGAAATGCTGGTGATGAAAATATTGAGTAACTAGAACGTGTATGCACTGTGAGTGAGAATGCAAAATGGTTGTGTTGTTTAGTCACTCACTCACGTCTGACTCTTTGTGATCCCATGGACTGTAGCCCACTAGGCTCCTCTGTCCATGGGATTCTCCAGGCAAGAATATTGGACTGGGTTGCCATTTACAGCTCCTATGTAAAACAGGATGTCAGCTAACAAATGGAATTTGTTAACTCAATAAATATATTTTATTTATGGAGTGAAAAACTCAATATTTCTTCTGGTATATGTAATTTTGGAGTCTATCCCTAAAGATCACAGAAAGAAAGCTACAGAAGACACGTTGGGATAACAATAATTTCACCATGTTTGGACGTGGAGAAACCTTCCACGGTCTTCTTCATATAAACTCTTCTGTGCTTGCTAGTGAAAGTGAAAGTGGCTCAGTTAGGTCCAAATCTTTGCGACCCCATTGACTATACAGTCCATGGAATTCTCCTGGAGAGAAGACTGGAGTGGATAGTATTCCCTTCCCATGTTGCAGGCGGATTCTTTACCAGGAGAGCCACCAAGGAAGAATGTTCAAACTACTATACAATTGCACTCATCTCACACGCTAGCAAAACAATGCTCCAAGCCAGGCTTCAAAAGTACATGAACCATGAATGTCCAGATGTTCAAGCTGTATTTAGAAAAGGCAGAGGAACCAGAGATCAAGTTGACAACATCCGCTGGATCAAAGAAAAAGCAAGAGTTTCAGAAAAATATCTACTTCTGCTTTGTTGACTACATCAAAGCTTTTGATGGTGTGGATCGCAACAAATTTTGGAAAATTCTTAAAGAGATGGGAACATCAGACTACCTTATCTGCCTCCTATGAAATCTGTATGCAGGTCAAGAAGCAACAGTTAGAATGGCACATGCAACAACAGACTGGTTCTAAATTGGGAAAGGAGTATGTCAAGACTGTATTTTGTTACCCTGCTTATTTAACTTATATGCAGATTACATCATGCAAAGTGCCAGGCTGGATGAAGAACAGGCTAGAATCAAGATTGACAGAAATATAAATAACCTCAGAAATGTAGATGACACCACCCTTATGGCAGAAAGCGAAGAAGAACTAAAGAGACTCTTGATCAAAGTGAAAAAGGAGAGTGAAAAAGTTGGCTTAAAACTCAACATTCAGAAAACTAAGATTATGGCATCCAGTCCCATCACTTCATGGCAAATAGATGGGGAAACAGTGGAAACAGTGTCAGTTTATTTTGGGGGGCTTCAAAATCACTGCAGATGGTGACTGCAGCCATGAAATTAAAAGACACCTACTCCTTGGAAGAAAATCTATGACCAATGTAGACAGCATATTAAAAAGCAGAGACATTACTTTGCCAACAAAGGTCCATCTAGTCATAGCCATGTTTCTTCCAGTAGTCATGTACGGATGTAAGAGTTGGAGTATAAAGAAAGCTGAACACTGAAGAATTGATGCTTTTCAACTGTGGTGTTGGAGAAGACTCTTGAGAGTCCCCTGGACTTCAGGGAGATCACACCAGTCAATTCTAAAGGAAACCAGTCCTGAATATTCATTGGAAGTACTGATGCTGAAGCTGAAACTCCAATACCTTGGCCACCTGATGCGAAGAGCTGACTCATTGGAAAAGATCCTGAGCTGCAAAAGATTGAAGGTGGGTGGAAAAGGGGATGATAGAGGATAAGATCGTTGGATGGCATCACTGACTCGATGGACACAAGATTGAGCAAGCTCCAGGAGTTGATGATGGACAGGGAAGCCTGGCATGCTGCAGTCCGTGGGTTGCAAAGAGTCAGACACCGCTGAATGACTTAACTGACTAACTGTGCTTGCTAGTGCTAGTGCTAAGTAGCTTCAGTCGCCTGCCAGGCTCCTCTGTCCAAGAGATACTTTAAGCAAGATTACTGGTATGGGCTACCATTTCCTCAAAGGGGTCTACCTGGCCCAGTGATCAAACCCATGTCTCCTGCATTGCAGGCAGATTCTTTACTGTCTGAGCCACCAGGGAAGCCTGCTTCTAATATTTCAGTAACATATAAAAAGGGGTGTGTCTTTTTCTAATGCTAACAGATGTTGGCAGTTGATTATAAATGATACATGATTTTGTTATTGTGGGAATATTCTGAAGACTATCCAAAACTATCTTTAGTATTCATTTCCAAAGTACCCCAACTTAAAATCAAATACCAGAAGAACTGGAATATCTCTCCCATAGTAGGAAATCTGTATTCCTGTCTAAACTCTCCTAATCATAATTCTTCACTCTCTTTCTCCCTTCAGCCAGCTGTATATGGCATATTATTCATCAGCCTCTTGAATCTCCAGTACCATTCTCTTCTTTCTGACAAAGTAGCATTTGGAAGCACTAAGGTATTAGCATTCTAGTCAAGGCAACATCTGTACCATTCCGGGTGCTCTTTCATTTTCGTTTTGCTCTCTCAGCACACACTGGAGGAAGGCGAGTGTGCAGGCTGACATTTTATTATTTAATGAATAATGAAAACATAAATCTGATGAATATTGAATATGTATTCCTCACTAAAATTAATACAAATTAATATTTGAAATTAAAGGAGCAGGGTGATACTAACAGTAATTGTGATATCATAGACTTACGTTTGGATTAAAATATACAAGGTACTGTCATATATTCTGACTTCAATAGCAAGACTCTAAAATAGTCTTGCTTTAATGTGTTATTTGCAGTTTGTGTTTTGTGTAAGCCTTTCTGTGGTCCTTTTCTCACTTTTGTTAAAGGCAGCAAGTAGACACACTTTTGAACCGACATGCCAATATATGTAAATAAAATTCAGTTTTTGTGGAATAAATTGCATTTTTTGTTGACTTCCTAGAAAACTTTCAGTTATCCAATGGTTCCCCTTATGAGGTAATCAAAGGTATTTGTGTACTATCTTTTATTTCCTGGGTAAAGAGAACTGTCACTTAGACATTTCCGTAAAACCTCCTTCTTTTTCTAGGGGATCTCCCTTCACATGCTTCCTTAGAGTTTTCAGAACACCTGAAGGAGACTATCTTGGGGTGAACACCCTCTCTACTGAAAAAGAAATCTGCAGTTAGCAGAGTCTGAGAAAATGAAACACAAAACTTTCTTTAAGACTGAAGATAAGTACTAGAAGTATAGAAATCACAGAATTGATTCTAGCATAGCTAGAATGGAGGAGGGCAAATCTACAGTGAGATATTTTAGTAGGGCCTGGTATTCTGAGAATCACAACTAAAACATGAGTCTGTTGGGTCAGCAAGGGCAGGACAACTGAATGGGGCATCAGAGGAAATATCTCAATTGGAAAGGCACTGGGGCAATGTCTGAAAATGTATTAATGGAAGAGCAGACAGAGAAGGAAGAGTGCCTTACAGCTCCTGCCTAACTCTGCCACCCAATAGGTGTTTGAGAGGGTTTACGTGTTTTAGTTGCAGAGGCTATTGTCATTGATATTAATCATAGAGGGGCTTGTAATGCAACTAAAATTATAATCCTCTGCTTTCCTTGTTCTCTGCTAGGAATCTGACATTTCCTCAAAACAGAACACCCTTGAATGGAAATGCTTTTGCCTGAAGATTTTTCAGTTGTTGGTTGTGTGTATTTGTTTTAACACAATTCACTGATTTAGAAAATCTTATTTTCAAATGCCTCTTATGGGAACTCAGAATCCTCACTGACACATAAAATGTCAGTGAGGATATTTGGATAATTAATGCTGAGTATACTGATAGTGTTTAAATCCTAGGATATGAAAAGATGAGGAGAAATCCCATGGATAAAAGTGGAACAGAAACCTCTCCTTGTGCCTTTGTTGTTACTGCAGAGAAAGTGGGAAACACTGTAACACACACACACACACACACACACACACTGTAATACTGGAGCCTATAAATTCTTTATGAAGTTCTTCTTGGAGCCAGGATATAAACTGAGCATGGCATGGAGAATTCGGAATGATTTTGATCCATGAAATATCCTCTTTTGTTCAGTCATGAAGTCTCTCTATTGAATCCAAGATGCCATAGCTACTATTTTTAAAAAATGGCCATGGATAAAGTTGTCGGTGTACGTTAGCATGAAACTAAAAACAATTTACTCTTAGCATTGGGTTAGAATGAATCAATGCGTGCATGCTCAGTCACTTAGCCCTATCTGACTCTTTGCGACCCAATGGACTGTAGCCTGGCAGGCTCCTCTGTCCATAGGAATCTACAGGCAAGAATACTGGAGTGGTTTGCCATTTCCTCCTCCATGGGATCTTCCCAACCCAGGGATCAAACGTCTCCTGTGTCTCCTGTATTGCTGGCGGATTCTTTACGGCTGAGCCACCAGGGAAGCCCAGAGTGAATAAGTTGATCCACTAAAAGAAGACTGCTCAATTTCAACCTGTAAGGCACCAGTTCTCTTATCTGAACATATAAATTGTGTTTGAAAACAGAGTGAGACAGACTCTGTTTTTCCTTAACTGTGAAAGTCCCATACTAGTCTATGAGCCACAATGAGGCACCAGAGGAAATTAACTGTGAGGAGGATCCCTCATTTACTTGTATATTGCTACTTTAGATGGAATAGTATAGAAAAATTTTTCTGCCAGAAATTACAGATAATTGTATTATATTGAGGATAAATCAGAACTTCTTGTCATCTTATATTTTCAGAGCATGCTTATATGACATAACTTGTAGATAATAAATCTTTCCCATAATCTTTCCATAATAAATATTTTTATATTGGACTTCCCTGGTGGCTCAGATGGTAAAGAATCTGCCTGCAATGCAGGAGACCCAGGTCTGATCCCTGAGTTGAGAAGATCCCCTGGAGAAGGGAATAGCAACCCACTCCAGTATTCTATATTTCTCTTTCCCTATATATAGGCAGGTTTTGGGGAGTGGGTGGAGGCAGGAAGATTAAGTTTGACAAAGATCCCTGAGAGTACTTAAAATATTTTTAGATACACTGAAGTAAATATCAAGTATGCTTTTAGAGAGAAAAATCTCCAAGTTATTTTGGTGATTAGCTACCTTAGACTTTTGGATGAAGATCCATTTAGGCTGTTTATTAGAATTTTTTTCCTGCAGATAATAATTATTTTTTTTAATAAGGAGCTGAGCCATCCCTCCCGGCATCCCCTGGGTGGGCGCGTTGCCTTCTGGGAGGGGTCTTCCCACTTGGCACTGCACGTGCAGGGCGCTCTCCCCGCCTCACTAGTACCCCTGCCCCTGGGCAGGGTCTGGGGCACACCTCGCCTAATCTTTCCTGCAGATAATTTTTTGCCATTTGAAAAAGAAAACATCCATCCCACAAATAATTTTTATTTTAAATAATGACTACACATTAAAACACATGCTGAAAGAAACCATTTAGTTGAGTTAAAAGACCTAACTATATAATGTGATTTATTAAAATTGTATCCCTAGATAAGATAAATTATTAATCCAGTAAAAGTTAGACTTCATTCTGCTTTGTTTTTATTTTTCAGGAGCAATCTGTGCAGTAACAGGCTTCCTCTTCTCACTGCCTTCCTCACATGCCATCTTGATCCCACAGAGATGAATGAGAAACTGTATTGAAATGGAATTTTCTCAAACGTGCAGGTGTGAGCTACATGTGTGCTCATGGTGGGGGCAGCATTTTGAAGTGTGTCATCACTAACCACAGAATGAAGCTGTGTTAGTTGGAATTATTTCCATTCTGTTAGGACAATACCATAGGACCCAATCTTCTCTGCTAGGGCTCTTTAGAATTGGAAAGCAAGGGGTGACTCATATATCTGAATCAAGATTCAGTAGAGCTACTAATTTTACCTACAAAACATAAAACTACAAATGTTCTTTTATCTCCAAAGCCACCTCTTTCTTAATGAGACAGATGAACGTATAGAGCAAATTATCTTGCCCTAGAGCATAAACAATGAAATAGAGGTGGGCAAGGTTGACTCCACGTTTATCTTTTAAATATGGTTCATGTGCTCATCAACTACTATCTTTCCCTTTTTAGTTCCTGGGGCTTCCCAGGTGGCTCAGTGGTAAAGAATCCACCTGCCAATGCAGGAGACACAGGAGATGCAGGTTTAATCCCTGCTTTGGGAAGATCCCTTGGGGTAAGAAATGGCAACCTGCTCCAGTATTTCTTGCCTGGGAAATTCCATGGACAGAGGAGCCTGGTGGGCTGCTACAGTTCTTGAAGTCACAAAAAGTCAGACATGACTGAGGGACTGAGCATGTACATGCATGTGAGAGTACACAGTTCACTTGAATCATGAAGATGGACTAGGGAGAACTGTAGTGAGTACAGGTTATTAAAAGCAGCTCAGAAGAACCTTACATACAGTGGCCACTTATGCAGGTTAAGACTGTGTAAACTGTTACTGAATACATCTGTCAATCACTTTCCTGAATTTAACTAGAAACATTTTGTAACTCCTATTTATTCTCAAGGAGATAATGGTAAATTCGCTTAAATTTCTTCCAGATAAAATGCATACAAAAGGCATTCCTTTATATCTCTAATTTTCCTCTGAAAAGTGTACTTATTACTTTTTTTCTTTTTAATTACCTGGCTGGAAGCCATTGAGTATCTCTCCCAGAATCCTGCTTCTAGCTATGGTCCCCGAGTTTCAGAGTAATTTTGCTGGTGAAAAAAATGTTTTCCTTTAACCAGTCCAAATACTACAGTTACACAGTTAGTCTTTCCATGAAGACATATGACCAGAATGTTTTATTTTACATACATTTTAACTCAGTTTCTCAGAGGTGTCATCTTAATAGGCAGATGCATGGGTCTGTGCAATGTTACTTATTTTCTCCTTTATATTTCCAAATGTTTTACTGCAAAAAAACCTTTTAATTTTATTATTGCAAGCGTTTATTTCTTTTTTAAAATAGTGACCAGTTTATTCTTTTTCTAATTATCTCTTGGTGAGGAAAATTAGCCTCTCCAAATCAATTTTATATAGTAATTTTATCTCTGATAGTGTGAAATACAAAGCACAACAGTTCTCAATGCTGTTTTCCCATTTGTTTTCCTTAATAAATATTCAGACACTCTCAAATCTGCTTTCAGATATGTTATACTGTACATTGCTTATAATGATATTCCCTGCTTTCAAAATCTGTATTTGAATGTCATCTCAAATGTATATATTTCAAGTGTGTGTTGCATCCTTATCTTCAAGTATGTACATGAATCCTTTTGCAAATGAATTATGAGCCTTTTTTCTACCTATGCTTCCCTTCCCTACATATCACTATCTATCCCAAAACAAATTCTGAAAGATGCTTGTGTGGTGTCTGTGAGGAGTCTTAGATTATATTTATGCATTTTTTAAATTCGGTAAAATCAATGTGTACAGAGGTGTGGCCAATGATGGATCACACTCATTCTTCCCTGCACACAGATCTTGAGAAAAATATAAATCCATGTTAAAAATAACTGGGTTATTGTACAATTTATACACTTAAAATTCTAAGTTTGCTAAAAGCATGCTAAGTAAACTTGTATATGTTAGAATTTCTCACAAAGGAATATATTATTGAAGAGACAGTATTACGTTCTTATTTCTTTACGCATATGATAAAATAATATTTTTACTTGTAAGACAACATTAGTAAGGATATTTACATAAGATGCAACTGTTATAATAAGCTTTTAAAATCAAATGGCTTTTCTCCTTCAAAACTATATATTTGTATGCAAATATGTCACAAACATAGTCTTTGTCTTGCAGGAAGTCTTACATTATTATAAACAATATAATACAGCTTGGTACAGGCAAGCCTAAACAAATATTTATGCAGCAATTTCAGGAGAAAAGAAAACCAAAATTCTGAACAAAAGCAAGCATTAAGATATTTACATTTTGCATCTTATCTGTTATGTTACATATATATGTTGATTGAAAAATTATGTATATCTTTGTTGAAATATAATGATCTAAAAGTTAAAAACATGATTCTTAAATAAATATAAAATGTATGCATTCATGCTTAGCTGTGTTAGACTCTTTGCAACCCCATGGACTGTAGCCTGCCAGGCTCCTTTGTCAGTGGAATTTCTAAGGCAAGAATACTGGAGTGGGTTGCCATTTTCTTCTCTAGGAGATCTTCCTGACCCAGGGATTGAACACATGGCTCCTGCACTGCAGGTGGATTCTTTACCACTGAGCCACCCGGGAAGTCCATAAAATGTATAGGTATTGACAATTTCATTTGAACCACTGATTAAAAAGGACACCAGAGAGATGGTAAGGCTTGATCAAAGAACATTTGAGGAGGTGAGTAGTTATGAAAAGTTAATAAAATATTTCAGGATAAGTTTTCTGTTAAATATAAGACTGGTTAATATCCTTTGGGGCAAATAACTACAACTGTTGGACCTAACTTTTCTACAGGGAGTTATTCTGTAACTCCACTAAATCTAAGATCTTATCAGTAGGAAACAGTAAGTAGAATGAAGAACATTTCCTTACATAATCTTTGGGTAGACCTATTAAGGGCTTCCCTGGTGGCTCAGATGGTAAAGAATCCACCTGCAATGCAGGAGACCTGGGTTTGATCCCTAGGTTAGGAAGATTCCCTGGAGGATGGCAGGGCCACCTACTCCAGTATTCGTGCCTGGAAAATCCCATGGATAGAGGAGCCTGGTGGGCTATAGTTCATGGGGTTGCAAACAGTCTAACAGCTAAGCACGAATGCACATCTGAGCGACCAAGCACAGACCTGTTAAACAATGCTATCATATGATATGAAACAATATGCTGCCAAACATGCCTTATTTTAAGTTCATATTAAAAGTTAATCAAGAGGACAGTATCCACTGGCATTTAATATGCACTTACTAAATAATATTTAATGAACTTACAATATATAGATTTAGATACACTTGAAACTTGGATAATTTATAAAATATGTTATGAAATGTCAACAAATCACAATTTCAGAATGCTCATGCTATAAAAGACTCTGAATTGTCTCTACTTTCTTTAAATCCTAATTCTTTATGTTTTTCATGGTTCCTATGAGACTCCTGAAGAATTTTCACTGAATGAACTTAATTTGGCATTATTCTTTTTGCTTGTGTTTGAACTCATCAAGCCTGTTGCTCTGTCACAGTTTTGCATTCGCAATGTCCTCTGCCTGTAGTTCTCTTCCTCCAACAGCTTTCTCTTTCTCTTCATTTTGCTCTTAGTTACATCATCTGCCTAGCGAGGACGTTCCTTACCATGCCCCACTGATAGTTGCTCTTGTGCTGTGCTGTGCTCAGCGGTGTCCGACTCTTGGCGCCCCCATGGACTATAGCCCACCATGCTCCCCTGTCTTTGGGATTTCCTAGGCAAGTATACTGGAGTGGTCTGACATTTCCTTCTCCAGGGGATCTGCCCAACTCAGGGATGAACCCACATCAGTCGTGTCTCCTGCATTGACTGATGGATTCTTCATTGCTGCACCATCTGGGAAGCCTTATCTTACTTTCCTTCATATTCTTTTCTTACCACCTTAACTTATTATGTGTACTTATTTGTTTAATATTAAATTTCTATGCCTCCCCCCAAATATAAATTCTGTGAGACTGGGACTTGTCCTCGTTAGTTCATTTCTATATTTATGGCATGAAGAATAGATAATACAATCTAGTAGGAGGTCAATAATGTTTGTTGATTAAATAAAAGTATTGTTTGTTGTACAGATATTCTACTCTAAAGAATCTAAAGCACCAGCAATAAATCCATGCATAGACAGAGTCTTACATATTCAGTTTCATGTCTATTGGAAGAAGGTAGAAGCAAAGCATACTAATTAAAAAAAAAATGGTAACACCCTAAAATCTCGGTAATGTGCATGACTATACCAATCATGAAAAGACAGATAACCTGAAAGTAGTAATTCATTTCTCTTTCTTTATGTACCAGTGACTGCCTAACACACAGATACTATTTTGGACCCTTGTGGCTCAGACAGAAAAGAAACTGCCTGCAATGCAGGAGACCTGGGTTTGATCCCTGCATCAGGACGATGCCCCAGAGAAGGGAATGGCTACCCACTCCAGTGTTCTTGCCTGTGGAATTCAATGGACTAGGGAGCATGGCAGGCTATAGTCCATGGGGCTGCAAAGAGTTGGACATGACTGACAACAATTCACTTCACTTTCAATATATATCCTCTTGCAACTCTTCTCAGCATTAATGTAAGGTTATTTTCTACTGACTTTTTTTGTTTTTTGCCCTTTATCAATATTGACATACCTCATACCATTATATTGAAAAAAACTGATAATTTAATGACTTTTTATATCATACATCTGAATATTGTATTGAAATTCAAAGCCACTTATTTATAATTTAAATTAAGTATTTTGATCAATAAAAATACGCTGACCAATAAATATCAAATGATTATAATAAATCCATGGACCATTATGTTTCTCATCAGTTTTGTCCACTGAGCTGCTGTTGACCCTTGCATTTTCAGTAACACTGTCTTTTTAAATTTTTGTTAACAAGTAATAATACAAGAAAGTATGAGTACGGCAGTATTTTCTGGCACCAGAAGATGCTCTAGGATCATCCTAGATTTTTCCTTCCTCAGGTTGAGAGTCAACTAGATCTGAAGGAATCCTGCTTCCTCTTATTAAGAATGGTATTTAGAAACCTAGCACCTAGGGGCTGGATCCATTCATTGCCACAGGGCTGGCACTGCTTCCAGCTCCTCTCAGTTTACAGATATAGGAAAATAGGTACAAATATGTATGTACTGCAGTAATGCACGTACACATCTACCTGCATATCTGTCTATCCATCTCTGATCTATCATGAGTTTATATCAGTATATTTAATTCAAAAGCAGCACAACCATGTTCTCTCGGTTATCTCTACATTTTCACTTGATCTTTATCCATATACAACCTTCATATGAAAATAAAGTAATTTCAGAACTACTAACCCATGCCTTTGTGCTTTGTTATCAACAGCTTAAATATCATATATAGTGTTAAAGATTTTTTTTTCTTCTTGCATTCTGCATAATTTTCAAATAGGCATTTTGATATCTCACAATATTATTTTTTTAAAAAAATGCTGCCATTATTTCTTCAACTATCTCTTTGCCCTTCTCTCTATAGGATTCCAATTATACATATTTTGTAAGTTTTATGTTGACATACAGACCTTGAAACTTTTATTTTTAAAGTTATTTTTCTCTTTGTGTTTTCATTGATCTAATTTCTACGGGGAATTCCCAGGTGGCGCTGGTGGTATAGAACACACCTGCCAATACAGGAGATATGCGATTTCAATCCCTGGTCAGGAAGATCCCCTGGAGGAGGGCATGGCAACTCACTTCAGTAATTGTGCTTGGAGGATCCCATGGATAGAGGAGCCTGGCGAGCCACAGTCCCTAGGGTGGCAAAGAGTAGGAAATGACCGAGGCGACTTAGCATACACACACAATTTCCACTGACCTATTTTTAGTCTGCTGATTCTTTCTTTGGCTGGTTTGCCTCTACTGTTACACATGAAAAAGGTATTCTATTTCATGTCTCTATTACTGTAATGTCTCATGATTTTCATATGAAAATGGCATATGCCATGTAGAACTGTAAAGACTGAGATAAACAGTATTTATAACAGGAATGATCACACCTTTTTATTTTTCCTGATAGACCTTCAGTGTGGGGGGTTGACCTAACCTCTGTAGATTTGGGCAGGGACTGAGATGTGATCGCTGTCTTTACACATTTGCAATTCAGACTTAAATTCTTATAGAGACACCTAGAAATCTGTGTGAGAGTTGATTTCACAGAGAAGGCACTTCTACTCAGATTTGACTGAGATTTTTATGCTCTGCATCAGAGAGGATATCTTTGTGCTTCTTTCTCCTTTCCTACTCTTCCCAAGGAACTGTCTGAGGACTTAGTATTTAATCCTTTAGCTTGTTAGTGGTGAAGTTGAATGGTTCTATGAAGCTGAGGTTGAATAGTTCTATGAAGACCTACCCTCTCCAGCATTCTGGCCTGGAGAATTCCATGGACTGTATAGTGTATGAAGTTGCAAAGAGTTGGACACAAATGAGCAAATTTCATGCACACACTCACTCATGAAGACTCACAAAACCTTCTAGAACTAACACCAAAAAAAAGATGTCCTTTTCATCATAGGGGACTGTAATGCAAAAGTAGGAAATCAAGAAATACCTAGACTAAAAGGCAAGTTTGGCCTTTGAGTACAAAATGAAGCAGGGCAAAGGCTAACAGAGTTTTGCCAAGAGAATGCACTGGTTATAGCAAAAACCCATTTCCAACAACGCAAGAGACAACTCTACTCATGAACATGACCAAATGGTCAATATTGAAATCAAATTGATTATATTCTTTGCAGCTAAAGATGGAGAAGTTCTATACAGTCAGCAAAAACAAGACCAGGAGCTAACTGTGGCTCAGATCATGAACTTCTTATTGCAAAATTCAGACTTAAATTGAAAAAAATAGTGGAAACTACTAGGCTATTCAGGTATGATTTAAATCAAACCCCTTACAATTATACAGTGGATGTGACAAATAGATTCAAGTGATTAGATCTGACAGAATGTCTGAAGAACTATGGGTGGAGGTCCATAACACTGTACAGGAGGCAGTGATCAAAACCATTCCCAAGAGGAAGAAATGCAAAAAGGCAAAATGGTTGTCTGAGGAGGACTTACAAATAGCTGAGAAAAGAAGAGAAGCTAAAGGCAAAAAAGAAAAGGAAAGATATACCCATCTGAATGCACAGATCCAAAGAACAGCAAGGGGAGACAGGAAAGCCTTCCTCAGTGATCAGTAGAACACAAAAGACTAGAGTTCTCTTCAAGAAAATAGAGATAATGAGGGAACATTTCATGCAAAGATGGGCTCAATAAAGGACAGAAATGGTATGAAGCTAACTGAAGCAGAAGATATTAAGAAGAGGTGGAAAGAACACACAGAAGAACTGTACAAAAAAGATCTTCATGACCCAGATAACCACGATGGTGTGATCACTCACCTAGAGCCAGACATCCTGGAATGTGAAGTCAAGTGGGCCTTAGGAAGCATCACTACGAACAAAGCTAGTGGAGGGGAGAGAATTCCAGTTGAGCTATTTCAAATCCTTAAAGATGATGCTGTGAAAGTGCTGCACTCAAAATGTCAGCAAATTTGGAAACTCAGCAGTGGCCACAGGACTGGAAAAGGTCAGTTTTCATTCCAATCCCAAAGAAAGTCAATGTCAAAGAATGCTCAAACTACCTCACAACTGCACTCATCTCATATGCTAGTAAAGTAATGCTCAAAATTCTCCAAGCCAGGCTTCAGCAATACGTGAACTGTGAACTTCCAGATGTTCAAACTGGTTTTAGAAAAGGCAGAGGAACCAGATATCAAGTTGCCAACATCTGCTGGGTCATGAAAAAAGCAAGATAGTTTCAGAAATGTATCTATTTCTGCTTTATTGACTATGCCAAAGCCTTTGACTGTGTGGACCACCATAAACTGTGGACAATTCTGAAAGAGATGGGAATACCGGACTACCTGACCTGTCCCTTGAGAAATCTGTATGCAGGTCAGGAAGTAACAGTTAGAGCTGGACAAGGAATAACAGACTGTTTCCAAATACGAAAAGGAGTACGTCAAGGCTGTATATTGTCACCCTGCTTATTTAACTTACATGCAGAGTACATCATGAGAAACGCTGGGCTGGAGGAAGCACAAGCTGGAATCAACATCGGCAGAAGAAATATCAACAACCTCAGATATGCAGATGACACCACCCTTATGGCAGAAATCGAAGAAGAACTACAGAGCCTATTAATGAAAGTGAAAGAGGAGAGTGAAAATGTTGGCTTAAAGCTCAACATTTAGAAAACTAAGATCAAGGCATCCGGTCCCATCACTTCATGGCAAGTAGATGGGGAAACAATGGAAACAGTGACAGACTTTATTTTTGGGGGCTCCAAAATCACTGCAGATGGTGACTGCAGCCATGAAAATAAAGTCACTTACTCCTTGACAGGAAAGCCATGACCAACCTCGACATCATATTGAAAAGCAGAGACATTACTTTGCCAACAAAGGTCTGTCTAGTCAAGGCTACGGTTTTTCTGTAGTCATGGATGGATGTGAGATTTGTACTATAAAGAAAGCTGAGTGCCAAAGAATTGATGCTTTTGAACTGTGGTGTTGGAGAAGACTCTTGAGGAGAGTCCCTTGGACTGTAAGGAGATCCAACCAGTCCATCCTAAAGGAGATCATTCCTGAGTGTTCACTGGAAGGACTGATGTTGAAGCTGAAACTCCAATACTTTGGCCACCTCATGTGAAGAACTGACTCACTGGAAAAGACTGTGATGCTGGGAAAGATTGAAGGTGGGAGGAGGAGGGGATGACAGAGGATGAGATGGTTGGATGGATTCACCAATTCAATGGACATGAGTTTGGGTAAACTTCGGGAGTTGGTGATGGACAGGGGAGCCTGGCATGCTACGGTTAATGGGGTCACAAAGAGTTGGACACGACTGAGTGTCTGAACTGTACTGAGCTGAGTGTTTTTGTTGTTGTTGTTGTCAGAGTGGAAATGATCTTCCTTTGAGCTCTCTACATCCTGGAATCTGGAATCTCTCTAACTTTCAGCACACAATTGCTTACCTGCCATATTTCTCTGGCTATTTCTCTTTTGCATATTCAATTTTCTTGGCTAATGTGAGAATTTCTAAGATATTTCCCTAAGCCCCTTTTCATCCCACACTATGCATTTTCACTGAGTAATTTTATTTGCTTTCTGTGTCATCAGGTGGTTGTTATATGCAAAAGCCCAGATTAAATCTTTCTCTCTAGATAGAAGCATATCTAACTGCTTACTTTGAAAAGTCTCCCTAGATATCTCCTGGCATCCAAACTGAACATACACAAATTTAACTTCTAACTCTCTTTACATTCCTGAATCTACTCCTCCTTCTATCAAACAGCATTGCCACCATACAACTTTCTGTCTGTGCCAGCAATGTGGGAGTCATCCACAGTTAGTCTCTTCCATAACCCTCAGATCTAATTTGGTGCTAGGTTCTTTGTATTTTATAACATCAATAACTTCGTAATTCTTCCTTCCCAAAGGCTTCATTCTACAGCCTACAGCTACTTGGTTTATGTCTCCGGAGCAGACATTATCTTCATGAAGGCCAGACTGGTCTTTCTAAACCAGGGACTGGCAAACCACAGCCCACAAGCCAAATTCAACACCACTGTTTTGTAAATTCCATGCCCTCACATATCATATATTGTCCACAGCTCCATTCGAACTACAATGTTAGAACATAGTAGTTTTTTAAAAAAAATAGTATTTCAAGCAAATACATTTTTTTGTTTGTTTTACTATCTGGACTTTGGGGGAAAAAAAAAAATGACTGACCTCTGTCTAAACTTTGAAACACCCATCCCCTTGCTTAAAATGCTTCTATGGAGTCCGGTTTCTCTCGGCAAAAGAGAAAGTGCTTCAGTGTAGTTCACATCTCCGTGATTTGACCTGCGCCTCCTTTTCCATCATCTCTCACTATTGCTTTCTCCCGGTCACAGGGTGATGCACTAAAGCACCTGCGGGTTTCTGTAACGTCACCTTGCCATACTCCTCCCACCTTTGTCCATGTGCTTTTTCTCTTCCTGCAAACTTCGTCCTGAGACACACTCTTTAAATCCCTCAGCATAGTTTCAGCCCTTTGGCATTGTTGCTCATTTTCTCAGATCTCTGGCTTACAATAACACTCAGGAATTTTTCTGTTACAACAGTTATGACATTTTTAATGTTATTTAATGGCTTTGAACTTCCATTTCCTCCACTTATCTCTAAGTTGCTTATGGCTAGTTCCTTGTTACTTGGTCAATACAACTGGGAGGAACCATGTTTCGCACGGAAGATGCATCAGAAACCTGGAATATATTTCAACATGGAAAAATCAATAATTCAGTGATTTTTTTTTTTTTTGTAGTCTTCAATTGAATGCATCCTGAGTCTTGTTTTGGGATAAAAGCCAAATCAAATTTGATTTTTTCAACCTGATGGAACTCTTACCCAAAATAAATCTTTACTTTGTTTAAGGAGATAATTACATAATTCATTTACTAAAAAAGAAAAAATATATATAAAACACTCTTTGCATTCAATAGTAATTCATCCCTAAAACATTCAATTATTACTTAATGTTTGTTATTTATAAATATATTAGAATAGACTCTTCAATTCTGCAAATTTTAGCTGGAAAACATGTAAATAACATATAAATACATTTTTATCTGTCTTTCTGTGTATCCAGTTTATAGTATTTCTCCTTTCTTAATAATAATAATGTATTTCAAAAGATAATGAGACTAGTACACTGTATCTTCCAATATTATAATCAATAATATCCAAAAACAATGTTTATGAACATTTATTAACTTTTTATTTAGGAATGTGATTAAGAAGCATTTATTTTATGTATATCCAGTAGAAGGAATCACAGAGGTTTACTTGAGATAATATTAAATTGTATTGTAATATGTGTGACTTCCTTTGGTTTCTTAAATTATAAAAATTCTGAGACATTTATTTTTAGGTGTCAATATGATTTCTGTTATATATTTAAAGTAAGAAGAAATTAATACAGTAACACAGCAAGGGGGAAAAGCAGTCCTTTATCTGAGTTCATCTATACTATCTTAGTACTACTATATTCAATTGGTTATTAAGTGATAACATACCCCAGCAGGGGAATATGAGATCATCTTAGAGCAATCTCATTAGCAGAACCCTCCTGAGAAAAGGACACTGTTCTAGCTGATTCTTAAACTTTTTCCAATTAACCTGCCTTAGGTCTTATTTTTGTGTTCCATACATTCTTTTTTTAATGTAACATCCAATATACTTAATTTAAAATGCCCATTTATTATCTTAATAGTTATGATTTTAGATGGTATATACAAACAGGACTTTCTACCTTTATGAAAATGCAATGAGATATAAATATATAGTATTAAAATGTACATATATCTACATATAAAATCTTGATGAGAGAGAAACTTTAGCATAGCAAAGGAACTACTAGTCAGTAGATCGTGATAATTACTTTACACATGCATCCAGAAACAAGACTGATAATCTCTCTGACTACATCATTATGATTTTTGTTCTATATTTAAAGTTAAGAATTACATTTACGAATTATGTAGAGCAGTCAAAAGTAAAATTGATTATTAAAACAATCAAGAAGTAGCATAGTCTCAGATTTTATCTCTGAAATATACAGATGATTAAGCAAAAAAGTATGTGTTTCGTTTCATTGCTAAAAATATCCAGGTGATTTTTAAATCTGTCCTTGTTATTCTGTACCTCCATTTTTCCTGCATAGACCAGGGCTGGCTGCGCACTGTCCATTCTGAAGCACCATGAATGGCAGGCAGCCTTGCTCACCCATTCCAAAGAGGGAATTGTTTTCTATGATTAATTAACAACTTGGCATAACTCTAAGTTTATATCATTACACTGAGGTATTCATAAACACACTAGGAGATAAAATGTGTATATGCTCAGTTTCTCAGTTGTGTCTGATTTTTTTGCGGCCCCAAAGACTGTAGCCCTCCAGGCTCCTCTGTCCAAGGGATTCTCCAGGCAAGAATACTGGAGTGGGTTGCCATTCCCTTCTCCAGGGCATCTTCCTCACCCAGGGATTGAACTCATCTCTTGCATTTCCTGCATTGGCAGGTGGATTCTTCACACTTGTCCACCTTGAGATCATAGGAGATAAACTACATATTATTAAATACAGCTATACTATTGTTATCTAAAAAAATATTATTTGTTCTTTATTTGATGAAGAAATTACTAAGAAAATACAATTGGCCTCTTTGGCTGACACTAGATATTTAATAGAATTCTTTCATCTTTCACTGCAAATGAGTATTTCCTAAGGCAAAGCATATACAATCAAATATTATCTAACTTCCCAAGATTCCCTCTAAGAAATATTGATATTTATTTATTATGTATTTATTAATAAACACTAACTTCTTTATCTTCAACTTATACATATGGAAACTGGTGTTTTCCTATCAACATAAAGTTCTTGGCTCAAAGGTACAATTCTTATGAATAAAGTGATATTGTATTGAAACCAAGTTTATCTACCTCTAGTTCAGGATTCTTTACACAAAACATGTATATAAAGAATTTATATGTTATTTCTATGATATGGTTCACCACATTGGTGATATATAAAGGACACCAATGATTCTAATTCTGCTGACTAATAATAATGTGCTACATTTCAAAAGGCTTTTTCATTATATATGTTGATTTGGCATATCAAGTAAAAAGTGGAGCAAGGGAATTTTGCCAGTATTATGTATTTGCTTGTTTGTATTTAATTATAATAAAATACAGTGGAAAAGATGAGACTTATAAAAGTTACTGAATTCAATAACAATTACTACAATTCCACTTTGTTTTTATAAAAATATTTCATTTTTATTCCAAAAATATATGGAAGTACAACTGCATATAACTATAATTTCATTAACAAGAAATTTAAAAGTTAAGGTATTATAAAGCTGATTTTCTTTAATATTTATTTTTACTATGTCATATTATTCATATCATAAATATACTGTATGTCATTAACTATTCTACAACATTATTTTAGGAACTTTGTAATATTCTACTATATGAAAGTTTACTTATTTTTTTTTAACACCAGAGATGTATTAAGGCCACAGGTGTCAGTTCTTGCAAAAGTCTCCCAATCAATAATGTGTTAACCATTTTCTTTTGCTGAATCTAAATATAGCTTCTGCTTCTCACATTATGGCAATACAAAAACCACATAACACAGAAATGTTTTTCAACTTGTAACAGTTTCCATATAATAAATCTTGTGAAGTGGTACTCAAGACTCAATAATTATGAATATTTTGAAGTGTAAAAGATTTTTTCTACTACTACAAAGAAAATTTCACAGTTTTTATTCCTTAGAATTTCTAAAAGTTCCCTTTAGCAATCTAGTCAAATTTGCACTGAAGTTGAAATTATACAGAGCCTAAAACTGTATGTGTGGACATGTTTGCACATGGATTTGCTTGCACTTGTTTACGTGTTCGAACATGAAACTGAAAAGTTTGAGATACCTGTGAGGCACATATGCATATTATTGTAAAACTTTTAATCTCAAATATCTCCAAAATGTGATCATTTTTGGAAGAAAATGAATACAAACATATTTTATGAGAAAGACTATCGATAATGCCAGGAGCTTTACATTGTCTTTTCTAAAACAATCATTTCAGCAATGTAAACATCAGTGTAAAGGATGGAAAGTACATTATGCCATGTCTTTATGGAAAAGATTTTAAGTTTACAAAAAAGGAAAGAATCAATAACTACATTTCCGCATTCTAGAGGACCACATGGGAATTACAGTTTCCTCCTCAGGGGTATAAGATCAACAACAAAAAATACCCACAGAAAGGTGTGTAAGATGATTAGCAGGCAAAACTTGGCTATAACCTAACTGAATACACTAACATAAAAAAGTGAAACATCAATCAGATGCAACCCCAACCTACTTTTTACCTATATTTTGTTCATTTCAGGTTCAATCTTAGTATAGCTATTCACTCAGGCCAGAACTTGTCTAAGAACCATTTTAGACACATTCTTTCCTTTCAGCTCCTGTGCTGGTCAACATGGAGCTCGAAATTACCTTCAAACACTTCTCACATTTTTGGCCTGCCCTATTTAGTTGTTCCTTCATATCAGTGACCTAGCCTCCTCACCAATGCTGAAAAAATATTATTCAAATTAACACAAGGTCATACTTTTTCCTGGCTTGAATCATGTCAGTGTTTGCTCTTTCTCCCTGGCCATGTTTACAATTGCTATAAAGCTGCAAAATGTCATTCATGATGGGGTCTTCTGACTAGTAAGTCTCTACTCAGCCTCTCATCCTTTTGTTTGGATACTTTATGGTCAAGCATGGTTTATTTTTGCAGGAAAACAGCTTAATGATTCAAATAGCCAGCAGTGCTATGGGAGCCATTCTTCCTTCCCCCAGAGGATCCGATGGGCTAACTCTTGCCAAGTCTCTACATCTACATCTGTCTGATGTAATAGGAAAAAAACACTTTTTTTAAATGTCATGAATGATTTTCCCTGTTGCATTATTTTTTATTTATTTCTTTGTTTGTTTGTTAATACTGGCCACACCCCACGGTGTATGGGACCTTTGATTTCCCAACCAGGGATTGAACCCACTTCCCCTCCACTTGAAGGAGGAGTCTTAACCCCTGAACCACCTGGGAAGTTCCTGTTGCATTATTGAACTGTATATTAGTTTATGTGTTTATCTATTTTCCCCCTAATGTACACTAGTATCTTAAGGAGTAGGAACTCTGTTTAATTTGTGATTAAATCCCCAGCATCCACCCCCATGTGTGTCATGTGACCCACCCTGAATAAATATATACTGGTTGAAAGATAAGATATATTCTTCTTCATTATTTCATCAAAACTTCAAAAATAGGTACCCTAACATTTAGATTCTTACAAACTCTTTCAAAATCTGAGGCTGCTTAAGTGACATAATATATAACAAGATTAAGGAAATCAGATAAGGTTTTACAGGAATTTAATCTGTATAACAATTAAGATTTGCATGTAGATAACGGAAATAATTTTAGGTATTTCAAGCATTAACTGATTACATTTAGGCACTCCAGTGCTCACAAAACTGTTGAGGAGATTGTAGGTGCAAGCACAAGTTTTGGCTGGGTAAATGCCTTCCTGGTTACCACCATACAGCCTGCCCAACAAGAGAGCTGCTACTCTTACTACACAATGATCACCGCTTATACACCACGGACACAGTCCAAGACCCCCAGAGCATGCCTGAAACCATGGAAAGTGCATTAATATACACATACTGTTTTTCTTATACATAAATACCTCCCACAAAGCTTCATTTAACAACCACTAGTAAAAGAGAACAATGGAGACACAGGTTCGACCCCTGGGTCAGGAAGATCCCCTGGAGGAGGGCAGGCAACCCACTCCACTATTCTTGCCTGGAGAATCCCATGGACTGAGGAACCTTGCAGGCTGTGGTCCAAATGGTTGAGAAGAGTCTGACATGACTGAACAATTGAACAATTAAAAAAAAAAAACTAATAATAAAATAGAACAATTACAGCAATATATTATATTAAAAGTTATGTGAATGTGGTCTTTCTCTATCCTATTGTACAAATCATGCCTTTTCCATCGCAACCTAGCATTTTCACACACTGGCCACAAGTTTTGCCTTTTAAAGTGAAATGTTACACCAAAACTAGCATGGGTTTCCTTTTTCTTTCACAATTTCACAAATACAAGATTTGTTCTTACCATCAGTTTAGTTCAGTTCAGTTCAGTTGCTCAGTCGTGTCCGACTCTTTACGACCTCATGAATTGCAGCACGCCAGGCCTCCCTGTCCATCACCAACTCCCGGAGTCTACCCAAACTCATTTCCATCGAGTCGGCGATGCCATCCAACCATCTCATCCTCTGTCATCCCCTTCTCCTCCTGCCCCCAATCCTTCCCAGCATTAGGGTCTTTTCCAATGAGTCAACTTTTCGCATGAGGTGGCCAAAGTATTCGAGTTTCAGCTTCAACATCAGTCCTTCCAATGAACACCCAGGACTGATCTCCTTTAGGATGGACTGGTTGGATCTTCTTGCAGTCCAAGGGACTCTCAAGAGTCTTTTCCAACACCACAGTTCAAAAGCATCAATTCTTAGGCACTCAATTTTCTTTATAGTCCAACTCTCACATCCATACATGACCACTGGAAAAACCATAGCATGGACTAGATGGACCTTTGTTGGCAAAGTAATGTCTCTGCTTTTTAATATGCTATCTAGGTTGGTCATAACCTTCCTTCCAAGGAGTAAGCATCTTTTAATTTCATGGCTGCAATCACCATAAGCAGTGATTTTGGAGCCCAAAAAAATAAAGTCTGACACTGTTCCAACTGTTTCCCCATCTATTTCCCATGAAGTGATGGGACCAGATGCCATGATCTTAGTTTTCTGAACGTTGAGCTTTAAGCCAACTTTTTCACTTTCCTCTCTTAGCAAATTCAGCACACAGCTGTTTTTTTTTTCTTTCCTTATTAAGTGGAGAACTTTTATCTTTTTACTTAAAACCAGCACTTTAAGGCTTCTCTTTGGAATATCTGAATGACCAGCATCACTACTCTTGTTTTCTGGGGACAGTAGTAAAGTGAGGGTCGCTGGAGCACAGCAGTGCTGTGCTTCTATAGTCTGCCTCATAATGAGATAGTTGTAAAGTGACTGATGAGTGGGATACACTAGACAAAGGGACGATTCACTTTCCAGGCAGGACTAAGTGGGATGACACAAGATTTCACCATGCTACTAGGGATGGTGCATCATTTAAAACTTGAGTTGTTTAAACTTGGATTTTTTCAATTTAATATTTTCATACTGTTGTTGTCCACAGGGAACTGAAACGTCAGTTAAGGAGGGGCTACTGTGTTCAGAAAGCCATTGTGTCAGCAGCTGGGTACAAGACTACACTGTATCCACACTTGGGGGAAAAAGCTTTTAAAAATTGCGCCTCCTAAATTGCTTCAGTCATGTCCAACTCTTTGCGACCCTATGGACTGTAGCTCTGTAGCCTGTAGCCAGGCTCCTCTGTTCATGGGATTCTCCAGACAAGAATACCGTGAGTGGGTTGCTATGCCCTCCTCCAGAGAATCTTCCCAACCCACGGATCAAACCCACGTCTCTTATGTCTCCAGAATTGGCAGGCAGGTTCTTTACCACTAGCGCCACCTGGGAAGCAGCAACATAATAACTTGGCTTCAATTTGGGAAACAGGAAGACTGCTCCAGACCACTTGTGTCCAGAGCCACACTGCCGCATGGGAACTATGACTCAGTCAGTACTTTAGGACTCCTAGCTGCAAGGTGGTCTAGGAAAAGTTGTTTATATTTTCTCTGCAGTTGAGATAATAAAGTGGAATGAGACTGCATCATCTGGTTCATCTAACATTTCTACCACAATCTGTCTATGCAGTAAGAACAGTAAATATCATATAATAATGATATTGTATATGATACTGTTAATAATACTCTTAACAATAAATAATAAATACTGATACTGATAACAGTATCAATAATGATACTGTTAATAATAAAGATTAATCATACTGATCTTAATTATTAAAGGTCACATAAATCATTTTTATCTATGTCAGAATATGTAGAATTATCAATAAATGTCATAGTTAATATCAAGCAATACTTATTGAACATCTTTCCCTGTATAAGACACTATTTCATATGGAAATAAAATATCTACACATCAAAAATTCTAGCCCAAAAATAAACTGAATAAAGCCAAGTAAATTTAAACTTTATTCAATCTGTTTTATAATATGCACAATCAAAATTTACATTCATAATAATTCACATTTACTAATACCACCTTTCCCATTGTGAATACTTTGCATTTCTCAGATTAATTGCTTGCTACAGAAATATTTTTTTTCTGTGGAATATATATGTATACACACATATATATCTTTTTTCCTCATATCATTTATTAATATACACACATATATGTACACATTTATTTATTATATAAATCCTATAATTGAGTTCAGTGGGGCTTGTCATGGCTTTATTTTTGTGCTAAGTGCATTTACCTCACAGGAAATGCAATATAAAGAAAATTTGCTTTTTAATAATCACATTAAAATTATGATTTTTATATCTTAATCTGTACCCTTTCCTGAAATTGTTCTCCCTCAAATGCAAACTCTTCCCCTAATATTTAAATTATATCCCTTATTTTAACTTGTATGCTGGACTTGAACACAGAATCTTAGGCAGTTTTTGCCTCAGAAAAATGTAATTAATGATTTTTGCACCTCTACCTAAGAAATGTATTTACAAGGCTATATGCTCAGCACAGATGGAAAAAAGTCTGTGACATGGGCTGGTTACCTTAAGCACAGCTGACCTAATCAAAATCAACATCCTCTTTAGAAAAATTGATCATCCATTCATAAAATTCAGTGGCATAACATAAATGTCATGCCATCCATGCTCCTGCATCAGTAATTGATTTGTTTATGATATAAATGAATTCTCAATATTCTGCCTCTTTCCCAACAATAACAAATGAACAGGGAAGGTTATTATTTACTAGCCACAGCTCAATGCACCATGCAATCAAATCCTTTGTCAGAGCATCCTACCACATAATCAGATCGTGTGAATTGTCACAAGCAATTTTATAAATATGTATTCATGTAAAGCCTCAGTAAGCTTGCTACAGTGTAGGATAAGTACATTTTTCCTCTTTATTCCCTCTGTTGATTCTGTATTCTGAATTCTTATGTATGGAGTAATTACATTTCTTAAAATATAGTTCAACTCTGGAAAAATAATAAATTCTCTATTCACCTATCAGAAATATTACCCTTCTAAGCCCCAAACATTAAATTGCTATAGTTTGATTTGTATATAATTTTCTCCAAGGATAACTGCTTTATTGTTTACTGTTTTAAATAAATATTTCTGAAATTTTGATAAATATTTTTGCTGAGCCATGTTAGAGCTAAATAAGAATTCAGTACACACTCCAAAGTTTATCAAAATGTGTTTGAATATATACACGCAGACATCAACACCCACATGTACAATCACACTTCTTTACAAAGAACATGTTTCTGTGTAATTTATGACTTTGATTTAGTTTCATTTGTTCCTGATAGACTGTTGAACATCCTTTGGGCTTTCCTTGCTCTTGGTAACAATGAGAAGCTTTTTCATAAGGTTCATGGTATTGATTAAAATAAACTGAAAATCGATCTGCACCTCTCTCCAGAGGCCACGTGACTCACCACTAATAATAAAAAAAGTATTACATGGCTATTTTTACAGGATAACAATTACATAATTTCTGAGGAATAGCAGTGGAGAGGTAGGCCCTTACTCTCTTAAAATTACCCATATGCTCCAGAATATTTACTAGGAGGTATTTCTTAATTTAACATTAACTCAAAAACACTGAATATCTACTGTTGTACTTGGCACAAGTAGGTAGAACAGAAGACACAGAAGATTCAGTCTATAGCTTTAGGAAGTGTATTGGCTGGCAGAAAGTCCATTCAGGTTTTCCATACCATCGTACGGTAAAACCCGAACAAAATTTTGGACAACCCAACATAATAATGAAATGTAGCCAAAGAAACCAGCATGCAAACAAGGAACGAGAATAAAATAAGAGTTTGAGAGGGAATGGATACTAGCGGCTGTGAAGTAATCACAAGGGTTGTTGTTGTTGTTCAGTCAATAAGATGTGACTGACTCTTTGGGACTCCATGGACTATAGCCTGCCAGGCTCCTCAGTCCATGGGATTTCCCAGGCAAGAATACTGGAGTGGATTGCCATTTCCATTTCCAGGAAATCTTTCTGACTTAGAGATCGAATCTGTGTCTCCTTGAATTCAGGCCGATTCTTTACCACTGAACCACCAGAGAAGCCCAATTACAAGGATATTTTGTCTTAAAAGCTTTTGAAGAAGACATTGCTTGATATGATTTGAAAGAGAAATTTCAGTTGAACTTTTTAGACAAAAGCTGTTGGATGTGGGATTAAATGCAGTAGGATTAGCAGAAAGAGACGAATGTTCTTGGTAGGGAGAATCTTTTCAACTAGTTAAATGTTGCCTCATGTACAATCATAATTTATGATAATTTATTACACATAATAATTATGTTAGACTATAATAATAATTATAGGGAGGTGCCCTAGTGCAATCACTTTATCTCTTGCCTCAGCCTCTTAATCCCTTTCCTGGTAAAGGCAGTGATGTACATGGCTGGTAAGTTTGACAGAAGCATCTGGCACAGTTGACTATGACCCATCCTCTTGCTTTAAGAAGGTCTTCTATCTAAGACTGCATGCTCCTCTCTGCAGTATGTACACCTGGGAAGGCTCTCCACAGAGGAGGGCTATAGCTATTCACTATCTTTGTACTGTGCTGTAACCATGAAGGGTGTATAAGCCAAATTCAAAGTACCATGATAGGGTTTCCCTCTGGTCCAGTGGTTAAGAATCCACTTGCCAATGCAGGGGGCATTGTATCAATTTTCGGTTCAGCAAGATTCCACCCGCTTCAGGGCAGCTGGGCCCATGTGCCACAGTTACTGAGCCAGCACTCTTGAGCCCACGTGCTGCAACTAATGAGCCTGAACACCCTAGAGCCCTTATTCCACAACCAGAGAAGCCATTGCAATGAGAAGCTTCTGCCCCGCAAGAAAGAGTAACCACCACTCGCCACAGCTAGGTGAAGTCTGTGGGTAGTGATGGAGTTCCAGCACAGTAAAAAATAAAGATAAATATATAAATAAATAAACAAACCTTTTTAAACAAGTACCATGATAAAGTGAGTGTAGAAGGCTAGACTGTAGCCAGCCATAAAACAAGTATGAATTTACATCTGTCTGACTCCTTGGTCATCTCTCAACCCAGCCTCCATCTGAGCACAGAATATAATTATTTATTGGTTACCTCTAATGCCACTTTCAATGATTATAATTTAATTACTTTTAGATACAAATGCCTGTTCCAATCTAACATATTATGCAAAAATAGTACAAAATAATTATGTACAACAATTTTTACATACACAAAAGAACAAATACAAAATAACACTTGTTTCTTAAAAGAATCTGATTCAAAATTGCCTTTTAGAAAAGATATTCACCTGTACACTCTTGATGACAATACATCGATAGTATTAGATAATTTAGCAAGCTCTAATCTTATATGTGGGAGACTTAGGTTCGATCCCTGGATTGGGAAGATCCCCTGCAGAAGGGAAAGGCTACCCACTCCAGTGTTCTGGCCTGGAGAATTCCATGGACTGTACAGTCCATGGGGTCACAAAGAGTCGGACACGACTGAGCAACTTTCACTTTCACTCTCATCTTATCGCAAGAAATGGTGGCATTTCAATTTTGTTCAGTGGTTAGTCCAACACCATAAATATATCTACTATTAAAAAATACTTATTTGCATTCAAATACAACTAGGACATTTTCAACTAGGAAAATGTATCTTATCCTCTAAAATAATTTTGTGCACTTCTTTTTTTAAAAAATTCGTTTACTACAAGCTGTTAATCAGTCAATAGCCTTTATGTTTTGGTAAAAGCCTTAGTGCAAACTTTAAAAGCACATGAATTTGGAAACATAAATTCTCTTCCATTTTAGGGAGAATGTTCCTCACCATGATGATCCTGGGGGAAAGACAGAATTTTTATACTTTTATTGGATTAAAATGTGAACTTTACCTACAGAAGGAGTCAGGGGTAATTGTTTGAGGTTTGAAAATTTAGATGCATTTAGTAGTACTGCTCATAATTGGCATGAGGAAAAAAGAAGCATCATGAATACAATAAAAGTTTACTTCAGCAAAGAAGCTAAGAGATAAAAAGACCATTTTGAAACCTCTGTTTATTGTTAATGAAATGACAGCTCAAAGCGAGCAGAAAATATGGACAAGTTTTAAAATCCATCTGCATGAAAGAGCTAGATGATGGAAAGGACTAGAACATAGAAAGTGCTAAGTTAAAATAGAGTGATGACCTTGGATACAAGCTTAGTTTAGGGACAGGCTTCCGCTTAGGGCCGTTCGCTGGTTCTGGAGAAGATGGCTGAAAGGCGGAACAGAGCTGTGACCAATCTTAAAAGTGAGGCACTTGGGACATGTGTGGGGGTGGCTAGAAGATGACAGTTCTTTTTAGTTTTTTAGGCTCTCAGTACAGTGTCAGTTGCTTTTCTCAATGAGAATAATAATGCTGTCAGGCCAAATAATGGGCTAAATTCTCTGGTTTCCTCTTCTCTTCTGGTCTTGGTCCAGCACATCCTAGTTGTCTTGGTGATTTTAGGACCTAATTAAACTTAAAAGCTTTTGCACAGCAAAGGAAACCATTGCCAAAATGAAAAGACAGTCTACTGAATGGGGGAAAATATTTGCAAATAATATGAGTCACAAGGGATTAACATCCAACATATAAAAACAGCTCATACAACTCAACATCAAAAAAACCAAACAACCCAATTAAAAAATGAGCAGAAAAACTGAATAGACATTTTTCCAGAGAGAAAACACAGGAAAAGATGTTCAACACTCCTAATTATCAGGTAAATGCAAATCAGAATCACAATATCACCTCACGCCTGTCAGAAAGTCTGTCATCACCAAGAACACAGATAACAAATATTGGTGCAGATGTGGAAAAACAGGGGACCCTCATACTATTGGGGGGAATGTAAATTGCTGTAGCCATCTTGAACAACAGTATGGAGATTTCTCAGAAAACTAAAAATAGAACTACCATATGACCCAGCAATTGTACTCCTGTGTATATACCCCCCAAAACCCCCAAAATATTAATTCAAAAAGATACTTGCACCCCAATGTTCATAGCAGCGTTATTTATATTTGCAGCAACATGGATGGACTTGGACAGCATTATACTAAGTGAAACGAGTCAGAGAGATAAGGACAGATACTATACGATATTAATTATATGTGAAGTCTAACAAATACAACAAACTAGTGAGTCTAACTGGAGAAGGCAATGGCAACCCACTCCAGTACTCTTGCCTGGAAAATCTCATGGACGGAGGAGCCTGGTAGGCTGCAGTCCATGGGG
This sequence comes from Okapia johnstoni, assembly GCA_024291935.2. NCBI lineage: Eukaryota > Metazoa > Chordata > Mammalia > Artiodactyla > Giraffidae > Okapia > Okapia johnstoni. The sequence goes on from CM044327.1 coordinate 6,981,100, forward strand.
TCACTAAGAGTCGGACACGACTGAGCGACTTCCCTTTCACTTTTCACTTTCATGCATTGGAGAAGGAAATGGCATCCCATTCCAGTGTTCTTGCCTGGAGAATCCCAGGGACGGCAGACCCTGGTGGGCTGCCGTCTATGGGGTCGCACAGAGTCGGACATGACTGAAGTGACTTAGCAGCAGCAGCAGTGAGTCTAACAAAAAAAAAGCAGGCCCATAGATACAAAAGAACCAACTAGTGGTAATAAGTGCAAGATGGGGGTGGGGACATATAGGGGTGCGGGAGTGAGAGGCACAAACTTTTGGACGTAAAGTGGGCTCTAGGATGTATTTATTGTACAACATGGGGAATATAGCCAATATTGTGTTATAATGGTAAATGGAAAGTAGCCTTTAAAAACTGTATACTTTTTTTAAGTTAAAAATAGATAAAATCTAGTCTTTCTGAAAAAAAGAAAACAATCCAATTTACAATGGCATCAAAAACAGCAAGTTAGGAATAAATAAAGCTAAAATAAAATAAATTAGGATATTCTTTGGAGTGTGTGGATGAAAAACACTTTGGTGCAGAAGTTCCTGAAGCACTCCCTCCAAGAGGGGTGGATAGATGGATAGATAGATAAAGACATAGAATCAGAGACACAGATATAAGAATAGATGAAAATGAAAAAAAAAATAAACAAATGAGATACAAAAAGCAAGGTATTATTCTATAACAATTATATTAAGAGAATGAAAAAAAAATTAACTGATGAGTTTACCCTCTTTCCCTGTTCTTTTTTTGAGGCTAACAAGTAGTCTTTTCCCCCATATTTTTGCTTTATACTGCTCTTTCACTAGAAGGAAGGCTCTGAATCTGAATTAGCTTTTCTTTCTTAGCAGTCTTTTTAGAGCAGGATGAGAAATAATGATGCAAGAAGCAGTCACTAGTTACAAAATCTTGAAGATGAGGTGGGACTTTGGGAAAAGGTAACAACACATAAAGATTTCTGAAGTTTTCATTTAATAAGGTCAAACAATGCTCTTCTCTCTCTCCAACCAAGCATTTAAATATTCAATAAAAAGCAAATGAGAATATCTATATTCAATTTATTTGATTCCTACTCCATACAGGTAATGAACCATGAAGTTCTGACATTGGTCAGGTTTAACTGAAGAGAATAGAGAGAGACTAGAAGGGAAAGGAGTAGGTCAAAGCTGTATATTGTCACCCTGCTTATTTAACTTATATGTAGAGTACATCATGAGAAATGCCGGGCTGGTTGAAGCACAAGCTGGAATCAAGATTGCCATGAGAAATATCAATAACCTCAGATATGCAGATGACACCACCCTTATGGCAGAAAGTGAAGAAGAACTAAAGAGCCTCTTGATGAAAGTGAAAGAGGAGAGTGAAAAGCTGGCTTAAAACTAAACATTCAGAAAACTAAGGTCATGGCATTCTGGTCCCATCACTTCATGGGAAATAGATGGGGAAACAATGGAAACAGTGACAGGTTTTATTTTCTTGGGCTCCGAAATTACTGTGGATGGTGACTGCAACCACAAAATTAAAAGACGCTTACTCCTTGGAAGAAAAGCTATGACTAAACTAGACACCATATTAAAAAGCAGAGACATTACTTTGTTGACAAAGGTTGGTATAGTCAAAGTTATTTTTCCTGTAGTCATGTGTGGATGTGAGAGTTGCAACGTAAAGAAGGCTGAGCACCAAAGAATTGATGCTTTCAAACTGTAGTCTTGGAGAACACTCTTTAGAGTCAGTTAGACTTCAAGGAGATCAAACCAGTCCATCCTAAAGGAAATCAACCTTGAATATTCATTGGAACGACTGATGCTGAAGCTCCAATATTTTGGCCACCTGATGCAAAATCACTGCTGATGGTGATTGCAGCCATGAAACTAAAAGACGCTTACTCCTTGGAAGAAAGTTTATGAGCAACCTAAATAGCATATTGAAAAGCAGAGACATTACTTGTCAACAGAGGTCCGTCTAGTCAAGGCTATGGTTTTTCTAGTAGTCATGTATGGATGTGAGAGTTGGACGGTGAAGAAAGCTGAGCGCCGAAGAATTGATGCTTTTGAACTGTGGTGTTGGAGAAGACTCTTGAGAGTCCCTTGGACTGCAAGGAGATCCAACCAGTCCATCCTAAAGGAGATCAGTTCTGGGTGTTCATTGGAAGGACTGATGTTGAAGCTGAAACTCCAATACTTCGGCCACCTCATGTGAAGACTTGACTCATTGGAAAAGGCCCTAATGCTGGGAAGGGTTGGGGGCAGGAGGAGAAGGGGACAACAGAGGATGAGATGAGATGGTTGGATGGCATCACCGACTCGATGGACATGGGTTTGGGTAGACTCCAGGAGTTGGTGATGGGCAAGGAGGCCTGGTGTGCTGAGATTCATAGGGTCTCAAAGAGTCGGACATGACTGAGCAATTGAACTAAACTGAACTGAACTGATGCGAAGAGTCGATTAGAAAAGACTCTGATGATTGGGAAGATTGAGGGCAGGAGGAGAAGGGGATGGCAGAGAACAAGATGATTGGATGACATCATTGACTCAATGGACATGAGTTTGAGCAAACTCTGGGAGATGGTGAAGGACAGGGAAGACTGGAGTGCTGCAGTCCATATAGTTGCAAAGAGTTGGACATGACTAAGTGACTGAACAATAACAACAGAAGTCTCAGACTTAACAGAAGAGACCTGTTGGAAGGAGAATTGAAAAATTCCAACATTTCATCCCAACATTTAACATTCAGTTTCCTCGTGTAATCTGAAACTTTGTTTCTCATTGTAAATGCCAGATTCAAAGAAAGTGCTCTCTGCTTTGCACCATCTGGTATTAACTGTGTAACCTGGCATCCTAATAGCCATATCCAGTGGCTCAGTGGTAAAGGATCTTCCTGCAGTGCAGGAGACCAGGGTTCAATCCCTGGGTCAGGAAGATCCCCTGGAAAAAGGAATGGCAACCCACTCCAGTATTCTTGCCTGGAAAACCACATGGACATAGAAGCCTGGTGGGTTACAGTCCATGGGGTTGCAAAAGAGTTGGACGTGAATTAGCAACACAACAACAACGACCATATCAAACAAATAGGATAAAAGCAGCAGGTGACTTCTGGCATGTATCTGTCTTCCTATGTCATTTGTCCCAGCACAGAAAGAATAATGAAAGAAAATGTCAGTGAGGAGGTGAGAACAGTAGATTCCTCCTCACACATAATTCCTCACATATCTGAAAACAAGAGAGGACAATGATACAATGGTGCAAAACATGGTTTCAATTTATGTTGGCTGAAAAATATTTCTCTGTCATAATGATGTTCTTTGATTCATTTTAATTGTGAAACATCTTGTTTGAAGAAAAACCATACTGAGATCTTATGACAAAATATATTCAATATTAAAAAAAAAACTTAAATATCAGTGATATGAACCAAAATAAAATTTTATCAGAAGTTTTAATGTTTCAAAAGTTTAACAGCAGAATCAGATATTGCTGTGCATGCTAGTAATTTATTTTCTGAAATTTAAGACACATGATTGTAAACACATAACTAAGGAAACAATAGAAAAACGCTTAGGGTTAAATATTATATTTTGTTAAAAACAGATTTCCTTTTTTGATTAACTGATGTACATTTATATTTTACTCCCTCCTCCAAGAGTTTGGACACTGCTGCTTTACACTTACTGAAATTAATTTACAAAATGTTAATATACATGCACACATACTATAGAACACATACTCTCATACTGAGGCAGAGGAGAGACAGAGCATTCAGGAAATCAGGAGAGAGGGAGACAGAGAGATTATATACTATATATCTGGCAGTCCCAGTCTCATCTCTCCTTTTCCAACAACTCTGTGAAGCCCTGAGATGCCACCCTTCTTGCTCTTTTAAACACGGAGAAACAGTCTGAGGGTGGTGAAGTAAGCCACTTACTTCACTAACATTCTATTTCAGTTTCACAAAACCCACACTTTCTGGTGGTCTGAGTTCTCCTAACAGCATCCTTCTCATAGAAGCACTGCATATTTATCCAATTTCAACATGAGTTTTGTGTAAATAAAAACCAGAATCTCCCAATCTTCCATGTCCTGCTCCATGTTAAGCAAAAGAGAATCAGTTTATCCTATTTACCTCTCCGGCCCTTTGGATACTTTTTATAGCTACTGCAATTTCTCTAGGTGGGATAGAATATCCTGGAGAAAAATTATTTGGTATTAATTTAATATGTGACAGCATTGGTTTTCAAGTTTCACCTAGCATTTTGCTAAAAATATAAACACCTGACTTCTATACCCAGAGATTATGAGTCAAAATTGTCATAGGGTCTGAAATTGTAGTAAATTCCACAGATGATTTTGATGCAAATGCCCCCAGTGCTGTACTCTGGAACACACTGTCTAAGGAGAGATTTTGAGTTTAAATAATGCCATACATTTTAGCAGCTTCTACTTTCCTCTTGTTTGGAATATTTTGTTTTGCTTGAGAAGGAGTTGAAGAGAAAGAAAATATACTTATGTACATATAATACAAATATACTATTGCATACAAAGTTTTTTTTTTTTGCCATGAAAGATTAGAGCCAAGAAAATTACAAAATTGCATATATTGGATAATTTAACCTAATTTGGGTAGCTATACCTGCCATGCCCACAAATATAATTTAATTAAAATGGAAAATGTGATATTTGGGTAATATGTTTTCTAATTACCCACTGTAAGTGGAGTGACCTCATGTTGCTACTAAACAACTGAAAATATCACAAAATATATTTCCCTAAATGTTCCTTACAAGTCAGTAAAGTTAGCCGATTAAAAGCATGCGTTTTTCACATTTAAGCTAATATATATATGTGTGTGTGTGTGTGTGTATGTCAACATTAGAACCTTAGAAAAATTAAATTTTTGTAGCAAGAGCTTATCAAAGTATTATTTCAGAACAAACTTCCTATCTTTCAAAAAATTGTTTCAGGCAAACTGGTATTTCAAAATAAAAATTAACTACATGAAAATAAATTATAAACTGAAAAACAAAATTTTTATTGGCTCTAAGTGTTTCTCTTTCACAGAGATACAGTACAAGTGGTAAAGAACCCACCTGCAAATGCAGGAAACATAAAAGATGAGGGTTCGATCCTTGGGTCAGGAAGATCGCCTAGAAGAGGGCATGCCAATCCATTCCAGTATTCTTGCCTGCAGAATTTTTTGGGTAGAGGAACCTGGTGGGCTACAGTCCATGGGGTTACAAAGAGTTGGATATGACTGAAGCAACCTAGAGCATGTAGCCGATATTTTGAACGGAAAGCAATCTGCTTGAAGGTGGGTAACCTGTCCATCATATGTGGCAAAACAGGTACTCTCAATTTAAAGTGTTAGCTTTTACACAGCAAATTCATGCAATTCCTTCTGAGAACCCACTCTCGGGTTATAAGTGTTGGGTAATTCTGAATAAGAAATGAGTTTGTCTATGTCAACTTTAATTAAACCAACTTGTGAAGACATTTGAATGAGATGATTTTATGGCAAGAGGTGATGCCATACAATTGGGAAGCATTGACCTGATCTAGGTGTGACAAGTGTTCTGATCAACCAAGATACCTCATGGAAGTCTGTATCTTCTATTCCCATTTCTTTGTCTGGAAAAGATAAACTCTAAATGAAATATTAGGACTAAATGTACAGGGTGTATACTGAAGTGTTTTCTGTACTATGTAATACATATGTAATACTATATAACTAAAATAAAGCTTCAGTTATTATTGTTTATATCAAAATAAGCTAATTTATGCATATGTACTACATGCTAAGTGCTTCAGTAGTGTCCAACTCTTTGTGATACTATGGACTGTAGCTCTCCAGGCTCCTCTGTCCATGGGATTCTCCAGGCAACAATACTGGAGTGGGTTGCCATGCCCTCCTCCAAGGGGTATCCCTGACCCAGGGATCCAACCTGCATCTCTGATGCCTCCTGCATTGGTAGGCAGGTTCTTTACCACTAGCAACATTTTCCCCCTAAAGATATCAGAAATCGAAAGATTATTTGCTAACAGAATATTAAAATATTTAATGTCCTCATGAAGAAATAAATGCATTCTGTATTTTTGCTATCTCCCATGCCCAGAAAATAAATCTATTACAATGGGAATCTATCAGTTTATAAAGCTTTCAGAAGGGAGAGACATATTTTTGGGGGGGAGTGGTGGTATTATGGTTGTTGAGATGTAAAATTATGTAAAATAATTCAGCTTTATCTTTGACCAAAGTGAGCTATTTTCTCTCTACATCCTTCCTCTTTCTTTCTTACTTTGCTCCTACCTTTTTTCTCTCTGTATCCTATTTCTATTCCCTTCACAGTTCCTTGAAAAACATATTCTTTTCTGTATCTATGTTCTATATTTTTCTATATTTGCTTTCTTATGATTTGTTCTATTAATCATAAATCCAATCATACGTTAGGTATAAATTCTGCACTCAATTTATCAAAGGAGAAACTGTGTTCTTTCCTGAATATCAATACCTACGGACATAACCAGGGCTTCCAAGGTGAAACTAGTGGTAAAGAATCCTCCTGCCAGTGCTGGAGACTTAAGAGACATGAGTTCTATCTGTGGGTTGGGAAGATCCCCTGGAGGAGGGCATGGCGATCCACTCCAGTTTTCCTGCCTGGAGAACCCCATGAACCGAGGAGTCTGGTGGGCTACAGTCCATAGTGTCAAACAGAGTCAGACATGACTGAAGCGAGTTAACACACACACATGTATATATCTATCCATATCCATTTGTTGTTGTTTATCCACTAAATTGTGTCCAACTCTTGTGACCCCATGGACTGTAGCCTGCCTGGCTCTTCTGTCCATGAGATTTCCCAAGCAATAATACTGGAGTGGGTTGCCATTTCCATCTCCAGGGTCTTCCCAACCCAGGGATCAAACCTGCCTCTCCTGCATTGGCAGGCAAATTCTTTACTACTGAGTCACCAGGGAATCCCTGCTATATATCTATATCTATCTATCTATATCTAATCTAATCAATGTCAGGAATTGAGCTTAATGGCAGAAATTCAAGGATATGAAAAAATAGGTATTTGTCATCAAAAGAAAACTAACACAAAACTATATAGACTGGAAAGACCAGTGGCTGCCATGGGTTGAGGAAAGAAGGCTGAACAGATAGACCACAGAAGATTTTTGAAAGTGAAAGTGAAAGTTGCTCAGTCATGTCTGATTCTTTGCGACCCCTTGGACTGTAGCCTGCCAGGCTCTTCTGTCCATGGAATCTCCAGGCCAGAACACTGGGGTGGGTAGACGTTCCCTTCTCCAGGAGATCTTCCCCACCCAGGGGTTGAACCCAGGCTTCCTGCATTTCAGGCAAATTCTTTACCATCTGAGTCTCCAGGGAAACCCAAGAATACTGGAGTGGGTAGCCTATCGCTTTTCCAGGGGATCTTCCCAACCCAGGAATCAAACTGTGGTCTTCTGTATTGCAGGAACATCCTTTACTAGCTGAACTACCAGGGATGCAAAAGATTTTTAGAGCAGTGAACAATGGTGTACATGTCATTGTGAATTTGCTCAAATTGATAGAATGTACACCACTAAGAGAGAACCCTAATGTAATCTTTGGACTCTGGGTGAAAATAATGTGGAGAAAAACATTCAGAGAATTACAGTGTACATTATATATTATGGCGGATGTGTGTACTAAAGAGTCCAGGAATATAAGAGAATGAGTCTCTCCACCTTCCTAGAGGGAGGGAGTAAAAATAGGCAGCAGAGAATAGAAGATATATGAGTACAAATCTGAGTAGTAGTTCATCAGGAAGACTCTCAGTGTACAGTATAAGAGGCAAGGAGATGGGGTGTGGAAATAGCAGATTCTGAAATATCACCTGAGGTCAGGGGCTTAGGACACTTCAGTGATGCTAGAGCTTGAACTACTAAAGGAGACGTTATCAAGAAATAAGACTGGGAATGTAACAAGGCTGCAAGCAATAAGCAGTATGAATTTTGTTTTTAAAATAAATGAGGAGTCCTGGGAAAATGAGAAAAGTAATAGTTGATTTGTTAAAGATAACTCATTGACATTTATTTGAAACCTTAATAGATTGAAAGAGTGAGGCCAATAGACAACTGAAGCTGGGAGAATCATAAATAGATTACAATGGACCCATTTACACACTACAGGGTGATTCTAAATTTACAAGCTAAGATGTAAATAGCATACAGTCAATATTTTCCAGAAAATTTAGTTAGAAATATGACATATTCAAAACTAAAATATCAACTTTCTGTAAATACAAAATTAAAGCTTTTCCTAGTTGGGATTGTACCCGTGTTATTCTCTACCACATTTCTAGAGCTCACAGTGATACCTGGCACTCTCATAGACTTTGTAAACTTTGGTTTAATAGTTAAATTAATTAACAGTAGCTAAGTTTTCTCTTCTTGACTCTCTCAGTGTGACAGAAATATGTGGCAACATTCAGTTCAGGCCATGGTGCTAATGTTCCACAGACCGGGGTGAATACAACCCATGTCAGGTCCAGGAGATGGGGGAAACAGGGAGGGACTGAGGGGATGCCCTCAGACAGGAATCCGTCCCTCCACCTTTTCTGAGACACCTGCTCTCCCTGAGAATCTTAAGGTGAACACTGGGACCAGAGGAAGCAAATGAGATGGCTGCAAAAGGGAGAGATTAGCAATGGTCTCAGGGGCCCAGGAAGTTGTTTCGTGGGCTCCTTCCCATCTTCCTTCTTCAGCACACCCTTATTTGTAAGCTCAACCTAAATGCTGGCCCTTTTAGTACTATTCATGTGGTTCTCAAGGCAAGAATACTAAAGTGGATTGCCATTCCCTTCTACAATGAACCACATTTTGTCCACTTTTGAATGCTTTCAAACTGTGGTGTTGGAGAAGACCAAGAGTCGAACACGACTGAGCGACTGAACTGAACTGAAGTGAACATCATTGAAAGCAGAATTAGTAAAACATGTAAACCAATAATTTGAAATAGGCAGAGTTATTATATCTAGAAAATAAGGAGAGATAATAGCAATATGAATAAAATACTAGAAAACTTTTAAAAAAGACTTACAGAAATATTAACAAGAAGATTTAATTGTTGAAGTAAAGGATAAAATAGTTGAGAAACACATTGGAATGAATTCTGCAGAAAAGAAATTAGTAAGCAGGAAGATGTAAGAGATGAATACTTTTGTAGGCAGCTCCAGAAGATAAAGATAACATAGAATAAGTGCAACCAGATAGTAGGACTTTTGAAGGAAAAACACTACAAATGTAGATGAAGAGGTACTTGAAGAAACAAACATGTCCAGAATTAGAGAAAGATTAAATTTGCATTTAAAAAGGTAAAAAAAAAAAAACCAAAACACAGAAGAAGAGGTCAGGAAAATAACACAAGTACACAAATTCAGCTAAATTTAAGAATACGAATACATTTACAAAACCACCAGATAAAAATAGCAATCACCTAAATAACTATTTGATTCCAGTCAGCATCAGAATACTCAATAGCAGCACCAGACATAAGAAATCAACTTGTGACCGCATGAATTGTAGCCAGCTAGGCTCCTCTCTCTGTGGGATTTCCAGGCAGGAATACTGGAGTGGGTTGCCATTTCCTTCTCCAGGGATCCTCCTGACCCAGGTCTCCTGGGTCAATCCAGGTCTCCTGCACTGCAAGCAGATTCTTTACCAACTGAGCTACCAGGGAATTCACTAAGAAATCAAAATTCAAACCAAACCAAACATGCTAACAAATTTTTTTTTTTAAGAATCAAGGAAAAAAAAATACAGGAGTAAAAGATCATCATATAGTCCAGTTGTTTTTAAACAAGGCTGCTTATCTGGAGCTTTGGAGGAAAAAAAGCAGCATTCTATATTTATCTAGTTTCACTTTATTTCATATCCAGTGCTCCCATCTCATTTAATTTATGTTTTCCAATTTCTCCATCTCTTTTTTTTATGTTCTCTCTCAAGCCTTTATCAAGTTTAGTAGAAAAGCTTTTGTATACACATATATAAATAGTATGCATAATATACATATTTTAGAAAAAAAGAAAATATACAAAAAATTGATAAAGAACATGAACAGTCACTTCACACAAATGGCCTTTAACACAATTTCACACATAGTAACAAAATGTGAAATAAAAGTACTACACAAAGATCAAAATTGTTCTCCTAGTAGATTATAGAAATGTTTAGGGATTCACCGCAAACTAAGGAGGCAAAGAGGTGGGGAATTAGGTTGGCCCATGCACTGCTTGCAGGAATGCAACATGGACTCCCCCTAGAGAGGAAAATTTGGTACATCCTGTGGAGCTCCTTATGCATTCACCCTTGGACCCAGATATCCCACCACTAGGTATAAGTCCAAGGGTATTACTAAATTAAAAAAAAAATTGTAGCAGAATTTTTCATGATAATATATTGGAAAACACCTGGAGACCCATGCACAGAAGATGTGGTTCACATCCCCACAATGAGGTTCCATGCAGCAGGAGAAACAATAAGAAAAATTTACATCAGCTTAATCAGGTGAGGTGGAGTTTAAAATAGCAAGGTGTATAATAGTAAAAGCAGTTAAATACAGTTAAATGTATTTATTTACTTAAAAAAATACAAGAGACACAGAAAGCATTTATAAATCCAAAACTAATAAAAATGCTTATTAAGAGGGTGGGTAAAATTGGATATAAGATAATTTTGTCCTAACAAATTAATGATGTCCATGTTCAAAAGATACATTTTCTGAAATGTAAGATAAATTTAGAATAAGGGTTAAAAACTTTATAATGAAACTTTAAAACAGCAAAAAAAAAAAAAAAAAAAAAAGAAAACATGTATCAAATTTATAATATAACCACACATACAAAAAACTAATTTAGTTAACTCTGGCAAAACAAATGCAATATTGTAAAGTTAAAAAATAGATAAATAAACTAATTTAATAAATAAATAAATAAATAAATAAAACAGCACTATGACTGTTTACTCTTAATGGGATATTTCTTATTAGGACAAAATAACTACAAAGGAATCTTTAAGTTGACTTAATATATTTGTTGTGAGTAGTTGTATTGGTATAGAAATTAAACCACTTTCATTTTTGTAGTATAGATCAAATGAGACATTGTTGGAAACCATGATTATGACTGTAGGAATTTGTTAGCATAGAAATAAAGCATGAGTCCACACTTAGAGCTATTTGTATTTAGTAAATGATGAAGACCTAGTTTAAATTAATGATAAAAGAGATGAATTATTCAATAAATGGTAATGGGAAAGTGTTGGATCACTAATTTAATCTTTATAACAAAACGAATTCTGTATGGATTAGCTCACAAATATAAGTATTAAGAAAATAATTTGAGTTTATTTTTTAATCATCAAACTGAAAAGACATTTCAAAAAAATAAGAAAACCAATAAATAATAAATAATGCACTAAAGTTATGACTAATAAAAATTTAAAAAATCATGAAAAAATATATCTGGAGTAAGAAAATTTATAATATATTTTAAGGATATTAGTCTAAGTTCTTCAGTTTTCCAGAAACTCATAAATTAATTTTAAAAATGTGAAACATGCAAAAGGAAAAAATGGACAATTGAAGCAAATATGTTAGAATTAAAAGTAAATACTGAGTGAATTTTAAAGTATTCTCATACCTATTCCTAATTAAAGGCATACAAATCAAATTATGATGATATTGAATTGGAAACAAATCAAAGTTAGATACTATCCCATCTTGACAAGTGAATGGGGAATTTGTCATTTTCATGTACTGTTTGTACAGGGCTGATATTCAAGTAGCATGCACCAGTGTGACCATATGTTCTAATTGTTACCAGCATCTGTTCTAATTGGTCAGTTTGTCTTCTAGTGATTGTAAAATATGTTTAATATCTCCCTTGTGTGAACAGGGGTATAACTTCGTACATCCTTTCTACAGCACAATTGGCATTATGAATGCATGCACTTTGGTCCAACCATTCCACTGATAGGACTATGTCACCTTCTGTTACATGCAAACACATTTAACACCCGAAAACTTATTATAGAAATTTTTCTGTGGTGTGAAAATTTTGTTAAACAATTTGAACATCTCTTCCTGGAGGATATCTTTCCTAATATGTTCTTCCACATAGAGGGAGCTTCAAGCTAAAACTCCGGAAGTCCATCAGTCTGCTCGTGCATTCCCCTTGCATCCAACTGGTGGCTTCAGGATGAGGAAGTTGGCAAAATCTGTCAATTTATTTATCTACCACTCTCCTTTAAGACAACCGCTAAGAAAGACAAAATAGAACACTTTTAACTACTCTCTAACTGGTACCAGGTTAGCCATAAAGGCTCTACGTATACTGGACTTGTATCTAATCAGCTGAATCTTATTTTTATACCAAGTGTTTAAAATACAAAGGTATACCAGTTCTAAGCCAAATTGTCAAATATCTCCTTTAACAATATTAGTTATAGTCTTATTCTTCATCTACTTACTCTTTTACTCTCAGTTTTTAAATGGGAAAGAGAAGAGTTATACTTATTCTGCTTCCAGCAAATTCCACCCCATACAATAAGATGCTGTAACTTAATTTCCTCAACTATAGAAGTGGATAGCAATAGTAAGTGATTCACAGTGTCAAACCCAGTTTACACTTGTGTCCTTGCTGTAATTATTACACTTAATGTAGTTAATATTAACTCCTTTCCATTTCAGAATTGCCTGCACTTACAAGGTTGATTGAACTGTGGTGTTGGAGAAGACTCTTGAGAGTCCCTTGGACTGCAAGGAGATCCAACCAGTCCATCCTAAAGGAGATCAGTCCTGGGTGTTCATTGGAAGGACTGATGTTGAAGCTGAAACTCCAATACTTTGGCCACCTCATGTGAAGAGTTGACTCATTGGAAAAGACCCTGATGCTGGGAAGGATTTGGGGCAGGAGGAGAAGGGGACAACAGAGGATGAGATGGTTGGATGGCATCACCGACTCGATGAACATGGGTTTGGGTGAACTCTGGGAGTTGGTGATGGACAGGGAGACCTGGCATGCTGCGATTCATGGGGTCGCAAAGAGTCAGACACGACTGAGCGACTGAACAAGGTTGATTATACAGTTCCCTATCTACCACTGCTGGCTACTTTAGTCTCCCTAATGGGATGAGGGCTGGCTTTGGCTTTGCCTCTTTTGTGCCCACTTTGGTCAGAACCCAGGCAGTACCAACACCTGGGTTCAGTAGGACAAGCACTGTCAGAACACAGAATCCCTAATTTTCCCCAGAATCTATGCAGAAGGACATTATAAAAGAAGAGAAGGAAAGTAATGCATGATGAGGTGAACTTTGTTAGTGAATGAAAGGAGACAGGAGAACTGAAAAATTAAATTCATATACTTCTTCCCCCAACAGCTGATTGATTATAAGGTGTGGTAACCATAAAACCCCTCTATGTATCCAAATAACTAGTAATATTTTGATAGTCTGTGAGCAGTTTAGTAAGGCACTTCCTTGAATTTACTTTCCCTTACACACACTTTTTATCTCTCCTGCTTTGTTGACCTGGGATTATATTCAGACATCAAACATGGATTTTTCTCCTGCTCTGTTTTCTAGGGAACTCAGAGTAAGACAACACCAGGGATGGTCCTGAAAATGAAACATTAATAATGGGCATTTGGATTGGAAATCTCACCTGTCTGGAGGCAACAAGACCCCGTCACCTTGTTTTAAGTGGGGCAGTTATGGTCCACCAGAAAATAACCCATTATTAAAGCTTTCAACTTTTTGAGCTGGTACGGGGCATGGATACATCAAGGTATTAGAAGACCAAGCAAATCCTGCACTTGTTGATTTAAGGGTTATGACACTAATGAAAGATTTGATGTGGGTGACTGTTTTCTATGACTTTGCAGGTCTTGCAAAAACAAAAAGGAAAAGGGTCTCCTGCACTGCAGGTGGATTCTTTACCAACTGAGCTATCAGAGAAGCCCTAAGAATTTAGTGAAAGTTGCTTAGTCGTGTCTGACTCTTTGCAACCCGATGGACTATACAGTCTGTGGAATTATCCAGGCCAGTATACTGGAGTGGGTAGCCTTTCCCTTATCCAGGGGATCTTCCCAACCCAGGGATCGAACTCAGGTCTCCCACATTGCGGTGGATTCTTTACCAGCTGAGCCACCAGAGAAGCCTGCTGTGTTTGGGGCATTTCATTTCCAATATAAGACAAGTTCTAAAAGTTAGAAGGCTTAAAGGCAGCTTCAAAGGAGACTATCATTTCACACAGCCACAGGTAATTTGTGCTGAAATCAAGGTTCGATGTGGAAGAGCAATTCTGATGAAGAGGAAAACCCTTTGCCAAATTAAGAACCGCAGTAGAAAGAGTGGGAGCTGACAGCTGGTATTTTGGTAGAGCAGCTTGTGGATCTTTAACAACAAAAATTCCTTGAAACCCCCGGTTGCAGAAGGATCCCAATCCCACTGGTACAAGCAGAATAGTCTTCTCATCCGAAGACCCTGTGATGATCACAAATGGAGCATTTGCTGAAAGTGATGCTTTTGCATCTCAATATCCACACTCACTACCCTTCTTTGCCTTCAGCAAAAATACAGGGTCAGTTCTCAGCATAGCCAGAAACTGGAAGTAAGAACTCACCTCCAGAAAGAAATGGTCCAAAGATCAAAATAACTGAAGGTAAGTGGGGAAATATTGGGGAGAGTGTTAGGTGTTGGTGTTCATGGCAGAAAGTGAAGAAGACCTAAAGAGCCTCTTGATGAGGGTGAAAGATGAGGGAAAAACCTGGCTCGAAACTCAACATTCAGAAAACTAAGATCATGGCATCTGATCCCATTTCTTCATGGCAAATAGAAGGTGAAAAAGTGGAACCAGTGACAGATTTTATTTTCTTGGGCTCTAAAATAACTGCAGACAGTGACTGCAGCCATGAAATTAAAAGACGTTTGTTTCTTGGCAGAAAAGCTATGACAAACCCAGACAGCATATTAAAAAGGTGAGACATCACTTTGCCCACAAAGGTCCCTCTAGTTAAAGCTATGGTTTTTTCAGCAGTCATGTATGGATGTTAGAGTTGGACCCTGAAGAAGCCTGAGCACTGAAGAATTGATGCTTTTGAACTGTTGTGTTGGAGAAGACTCTTGAAAGTCCCTTGGACTGCAAGGAGATCAAACAAGTCAAACCTAAAGGAAATTAACCCTGAATTGGAAGGACTGATGCTGAAGCTGAAGCTCTAATACTTTTGGCCATGTGAGGCGAAGAGCTGACAACTTGGAAAAGACTCAGACTGGGAAAGATTGAAGGCAAAAGGAGAAAGGGGCAGCAGAGGTTAGACAGCATCACCGACTCAATGGATATGAATTTGAGCAAACTCCAGGAGACAGCAGAGCACAGAAGAGCCTGGAGTGCTGCAGTCCATGGGGTTGTACCCAGACCGACATGACTTAGTGACTGAACAATAGCAGTAATAGGTGGTGGGAACAATACCATGATGGAATAAGGGGAAATGCCTTGGTCCTGGGGCAGTAACTTAAGACATGGGATTTCATGTTTGGGCAGGGAACTTGGAAATGGGATGCTGGTCATTATATTTTGCTGCTATGGTTTCTTAAGACCAGGGACAAAAGGAAATAATCTGCCTTAGATGTGGTGTGGATACTCCAACTTTGGTAAACACAATCCACCAGGTTGAGATAGGGATTTTAAGGCTCAGAGAGGTAACAACCCCAGAATGGGGCACTGAGAAGTCACCACCAACATATATTCCCCAGGAGTGTTCACTGGACAGTCTCTTCACTAAAGCTCCAAGGACTGTTCTAAAGGAAGGGCACTATTATTAGATAATAACTCTACGTGGGAAAATAATCTTTAAAAAAAGAGTGGATATATGTATATATATATAACTGATTCACTTTGCTATATGCCTGAGGCTAACACAAAATTGTAAATCAACCACACTCCAATAAAAATTTTTGAAAAATCGTATGTCCTAAAATAGTGTTTTACAGAGGTGTTATTGGCATATGGATATAGAAGGAAAAACTGTAAATTTCTAGCAAGCTTTATTGAATATAATACCTTGTGCACGATACATTAGATACTACAAATTGATTGAAAAGACTGTTTTTAGTGTTATTTTTATAAATATAAAAACATTAATGTACCAAATCACATGCTACAAATGACTGTAGAAGGATCAGGAAGTTGAAGAAAGTAGAAAGAAATTCTTTCAATTTATATATTCAGATTTTGCTTTTAAGAAAAATATTTTAATATTCCTTGTGCATATTTTGCACTCATGGCCTTTATTCACAGCACCTTGAAGGTCTTTATGTTCTTCTTTATTTTCTACATACTTTTAACAGTCTCCTTTTGTTGCACAGCCACATTGTTATATTCATCCTTGAAATATTTGAGAATTTCACTAGCTATTATTTCCCAATTAGCCAGTGTGTCTATAGACTTTGTTCTCCTATCATATTACATTCTAAAACTTTTCAGTCAGAGTGATAGTTAATATGCAAATAATGTTAGCCACAAGCAAACATTTACCAAATTTATATTTCTCAAAAACAAGTTCATGAAGATAGACACATAGATAGATATATGTTCATTAAGTTGGTTTGAGAATATTTTATATTATTATACTTTTCATCTTTAAAATTTTCAACTTTTTATAAAAGTTCTTATAATACTATAGTCCTCATAGTACATTGGTTCCAATTTTCTTCCTATCCCTTAATTGGTACTGAATTTATATCAAAGAATCTATGTCAGTCTAAATATTATTTTAGACATTTTCTAAACATCTTGATTATATGTGAAGTGATTAAGGGAAAAGTGAGAAAACACACTGAAAGATATTAACATTCTCACTGAAGTAATCTTAAAATATTAAATTCTATTCATCAGAGGTATAAATCATTTCTATACATTATTTTGAGAAGGTTGTCTAATTTAAAAATTAATGCTAACAATAAAATATTTGAATTTCCAAAAATATTTCCAATGAAACATTCATTTTGGAAGTTAATAACAATAAATTCTGTAAAGTGAAAGTGAAGTCACTCAATCGTGTCCAACTCTTTGCGGCCCCATGGACTGTAGTCTGCCAAGCTCCTCTGTCCATGATATTTTCCAGTCAAGAATACTGGAGTGGGTTGTAATTTCCTTCTCCAATAAATTCTGTAAAATTCACTATTAAAAGTATCAATCTTTGCTAAATGTTTGGATAATAAGGTAGATTCATTAACACCTTTCAAATTGTGTAGAAAAATCACTGGGATTTTAAAATGGTGTGTGAGGAGGATGAACTAATATCATGGCATCTGGCCCCATCACTTCATGGGAAATAGATGGGGAAACAGTGTCAGACTTTATTTTTTTGGGCTCCAAAATGACTGCAGATGATGATTGCAGCCATGAAATTAAAAGATGCTTACTTCTTGGAAGGAAAGTTATGACCAACCTAGATAGCATAGTAAAAAGCAGAGACATTACTTTGCCAACAAAGGTCCGTCTAGTCAAGGCTATGGTTTTTCCTGTAGTCATGTATGGATGTGAGAGTTGGACTGTGAAGAAAGCTGAGCGCCGAAGAAATGATGATTTTGAACTGTGGTGTTGGAGAAGACTCTTGAGAATCCCTTGGACAGCAAGAAGATCCAGTCAGTTCATCCTAAAGGAGATCAGTCCTGAGTGTTCATTGGAAGGACTGATGTTGAAGCTGAAACTCCAATACTTTGGCCACCTCATGCGAAGAGTTGACTCATTGGAAAAGACCCTAATGCTGGGAAGCATTGGGGGCAGGAGGAGAAGGGGACGACAGAGGATGAGATGGTTGGATGGCATCACTGACTCAATGGACATGGGTTTGGGTAGACTCTGGGAGTTGGTGATGGAAAGGGAGGCCTGGCGTGCTGCGATTCATGGGGTCCCAAAGAGTCGGACACGACTGAGCGACTGAACTGAACTGAACTAAAGAGGATGAAGAAGGAAAATTAATTTTTTATTTTAAATAGAAGATATTTAATAAGAGTATGCATTAGAACAATTTAATTCATTTTAGAACATGAAGTCATCTTTGAAAAAGTCTTATGGGTTAGAAAAATAAGTATTTTTATTCCTTCTCCCTCAATATAAAATTGATCTTTATTATTAATTAATAAAACATGTTATTAAACTTAAAGCACGCAGGTGACTTATACTCAATATCATGATATGAATTTGAATAGAATAGGACTTTTAATAGAATTGTTCTTTTTGTGATATTATATGAAAGATACAAGGACATTCATATTGGACTACTAGGCATGCAGAATTTATGTATATTTGCCAATAGTAATCTCTCAGAAACTTTGCCTACATGCATTGCTAAAAATGACATTTTAAATATTAATCTTCCTTGTCTATTTCCTTTTATAAACTAGAAGTAATTTTTTTTCAAAAAGGATAATTATCAGGAGCTGCTAAAAGTTTTTCCTTGGCAGAATTAGTTTTAAAAGCAACATTTACAGCAGTAAGGAAATTTTACTTGAGGAAGTATATGCCAGTTAACATCACTATTTCCAAAAATAGTTAATATTAATCTATAATCACAAAATTTATAAGCAGAATTTCAGTAGTATAATTTATGATTAACAGCACACACAGTGGAGTCAGTTCAACTAATATTCACCAGGAATGACTTGCACTGAAGCAAATATATTGTTCCTTATCTTAAAGAAAACGTTTTTAGTTTTTCATCATGGAATATGATGTTAGCTATGGACTTTTCATATATAGTATTTATTATATTGATATAATTGTTTTCCATAATTAGTCTATTAAGAGCAACTATCAAGAAAGTTTGCTGATCTTTTTAAATGCTTTTTGTGTATTTATTGGGATGATCATGTGAATTTTTTCCTTTTTTATTAAAAGACTTTCATATTCCAATTGAGTGAAAGGTATACAGACTTTCCACAAACTGACAAATGCACACACAAATATATCAGTTAAGGTCGGTCACTCAGTCGTGTCCAACTCTTTCGACCACATGAACTGTAGCACTCCAGGCCTCCCTGTCCTTCACCAACTCCCGGAGTCTACCCAAACCCATGTCCATCAAGTCAGTGATGCCATCCAGCCATCTCATCCTCTGTCGTCCCCTTCTCCTCTTGTCCCCAATCCTTCCCAGCATCAGGGTCTTTTCCAATGAGTCAACTCTTCCCATGAGGTGGCCAAAGTACTGGAGTTTCAGCTTCAACATCAGTCCTTCCAATGAACACCCAGGGCTGATCTCCTTTAGGATGGACTGGTTGGATTTCCCTGCCGTCCAAGGGACTCTCAAGAGTCTTCTCCAACACCACAGTTCAAAATCATCATTTCTTCGGCACTCGGCTTTCTTCACAGTCCAACTCTCACATCCATACATGACTACTGGAAAAACCATAGCCTTGACTAGACATACCTCTGTTGGCAAAGTAATGTCTCTGCTTTTTAATATGCTATCTAGGTTGGTCACAACTTTCCTTTCAAGAAGTAAGCGTCTTTTAATTTCATGGCTGCAATCACCATATGCAGTAATTTTGGAGCCCCCCAAAATAAAGTCTGACACTGTTTCCACTGTTTCCCCATCTATTTCCCATGAAGGGATGGGACCAGATGCCATGATCTTAGTTTTCTGAATGTTGAGCTTTAAGCCAACTTCTTCACTGTCCTCTTTCACTTTCATCAAGAGGCTCTTTAGTTCTTCCTCACTTCTGCCATAAGGACTGTATCATCTGAATAACTGAGGTTATTGATTTTTCTCCCAGCAATCTTGATTCCAGCTTGTGCCTCATCCAGCCCAGCCTTTCTTATGATGTAGTCTGCATATAAGTTAAATAAGCAGGGTGACAATATACAGCCTTGACGTACTCCTTTTCCTATTTGGAACCAGTCAGTTGTTCCATGTCCAGTTCTAACTGTTGCTTCTTGACCTGCATACAGATTTCTCAAGAGACAGGTCAGGTGCCCTTGGTATTTCCATCCCTTGAAGAATTTTCCACAATTTATTATGATCCACACAGTCAAAGGCTTTGGCATAGTCAATAAAGCAGAAATAGATGTTTTTCTGAAACTCTCTTGCTTTTTCGATGATCCAGTGGATGTTGGCAATTTGATATCTGGTTCCTCTGTCTTTTCTAAAACCAGCTTGAACATCTGGAAGTTCATGGTTCACGTATTGCTGAAGCTTTGCTTGGAGAATTTTAAGCATTACTTTACTAGCATGTGAGATGAGTGTAATTGTACAGTAGTTTGAGCATTCTTTGGCATTGCCTTTCTTTGGGATTGGAACAAAAACTGACCTTTTCCAATCCTGTGGCCACTGCCGAGTTTTCCAAATTTGCTGGCATATTGAGTGCAGCACTTTCACAGCGTCATCTTTCAGGATTTGAAATAGCTCAACTGGAATTCCATCACCTCCACTAGCTTTGTTTGTCGTGATGCTTTCTAAGGCCCACTTGACTTCACATTCCAGGATGTCTGGCTCTAGGTGAGTGATCAAACCATCATGATTATCTGGGTCTAAAGATCATTTTTTGTACAGTTCTTCTGTGTATTCTTGCCACCTCTTCTTAATATCTTCTGCTTCTGTTAGGTCCATAATATTTCTGTCCTTCATTGAGCCTTTCTTTGCATGAAATGTTCCCTTGGTATCTCTAATTTTCTTGAAAAGATCTCCAGTCTTTCCCCTTCTGTTGTTTTCCTCTATTTCTTTGCATTGATCGCTGAGGAAGGCTTTCTTATCTCTCCCTGCTATTCTTTGGAATTCTGCATTCAGATGGGAATATCTTTCCTTTTCTCCTTTGCTTTTTGCTTCTCTTCTTTTTGCAGCTATTTTTAAAGCCTCCTCAGACAGCCATTTTGCTTTATTTTATTTCGTTTCCATGGGGATGGTCTTGATCCCTGTCTCATGTACAATATCACAAACCTCCATCCGTAGTTCATCAGGCACTCTGTCTATCAGATCTAGGCCCTTAAAAATATTTCTCACTTCCACTGTATAATCATAAGGGATTTGACTGTACTCCTTCATTATTAACATCCCCCCCCAGAGTCATACATTTGCTAAAGTGATATACTAAAAAATCAATATTGTTAAAATGACCATACTACCTAAGGTAATCTATAGATTCAATGTAACTCCTGTGAAGTTACCAATGGTATTTTTTAAAGAACTAGGACAATATTTTTAAAAAATTGTATGGGAACACAAGACCCTGAATAGCCAAATCAATCTTGAGAAAGTACAGAGCTGGAGGAATCAGACTCCCGACTTCAGACTATAGTACAAAGCTGCGTTAGTCAAAACAATATGTTAATGGAAAAAATTACATATATAGATCAACAGAAGAGGAGAGAAAGCCCAAAAATAGACCCACTCACTTATGGTTGATTAGTCTTCAACTAAGGAGACAAGGATACACAATGGAGAAAAGACAGTCTCTTTCATGTGTGGGGAAAACCGGACAGGTACACTTAAAAATGAAATTAGAATATTCAATAACACCACATACGAAAATAAACTCAAAATGGATTAAAGACCTGAATGTAAGACTGGGTACTTAAAACTCCTAGATGAAACCATAGACAGAACACTCTTTTGACATAAATTGCAGCAATATTCTTTGAATCTGTTTCCTAGAGTAATGCAAATAAAAACAAAAACAAACAAATGGGATCTAATTAAACTTAACCTAAACAAGATGAAAAGACAGTCTATGGACTGGGAGAAAACATTTGCAAATGATGCTATTGGCAAGGGATTAATTTCCAAAATATAAATAGTTTATATAGCTTAATATAAAAAATACACAAAAAACAACAAAAAATCCAATCAAAAACTGAGCAGAAGACCTGAATAGACATTTCTCCAAAAAAGACATACAGATGGCAAATAAGCACATAAAAAGGTATTTAATATCTCTAGTTACTAGAGAAATGCACATCAAAACTACAACGAAGTATCACCTCACATCAGCCAGAATATCTGTCATTAAAAAGTCTCCAAATAACAAATGCTGGAGAGGGTGTGGAGAAAAGAGAACCTCCTACACTGTTGTGGGAGCCACTATGGAGAACAGTATAGAGGCTCCTTAGAAAACCAAAATAGAGCTACCATATGATCAAACAACCCCACTTCTGGGCATATATCCAGAAAAAAAAAACACACAAAAAAACCTAATTGAAAAGATACATGCATCCCAATATTCATAGCAGAACTTTTTACAATAGCCAAAATATAGAAGCAACCTAAATGTCCATCCACAGATGAATAGATAAAGAAATGTGGTACATGTATACAATGTGATATTACACGGCCATAAACAATAATGAAATAATGTCATGGTGCAATGTGGATGGACCTACAGATTATCATAGTAAGTGAAGTAGGTCAGAGAGAGAAAGATAAATATCATATGATATCACTTATATGTGGAATCTAAAAAAATGATACAAATGAACTTCTTTAGAGAAAGACTCCTATACACAGAAAACAAACTTATGGCTACCAAGGGCATTAGTGGGCAACGGAAGTGAAGCGGAAATTAAGACTTTTGGATTAACATATAAACAATACTATATATATATGTATATATATAATAGGTAAATAACTAGTATGTTCTATATCGTACAGGGAACTATACTCAATATCTTGTAATAACCTATAATAGAAAAGAATCTGAATCACTTTTCTCCTTACTTGAAACTAATACAACACTTCAACTATATTTCAATAAAAATGTAAAAGAAAATTGATATAACATTTTTTCATTCAAAGTTCATAGTTTAAATGAAGGTTCACTCCTGGTGTTACACATCCTAAGATTTTAGACTAGCATATAATGACACGTACCCATCATTAGAGTATCATATAGATTAATTTCATTGTTTTAAAAATCTTCTGTATTCCACCTATTCATCCCTCCCTCTCTTCTGACACCCGGCAACCACAGATATTATTTTCCCCATGACTTTTTCCCCACAATGTCCTATGCTTAGAAGTATATAATATGCATACTTTTCTGACTGATTTAACTTAGTGTTTTACATTGAAGTGTCCCTCGTGTATTTTCATGGGTTGAAAGCTAATTTTTTCTTGACACTAATTAATCAACTACTCTCTGGATAAACCAGTATTTTTGTCATTTTTACTGGTGAACACTGTGATGTTTTCAAATTTTGGTAATTATTAATAAAACTGCAAGAGGCATCTGTGTACAAATTTTTGTGTGCATATACGTTTTGGTAAATATAAAAAATCATGATTGCTAGATCCTATTGTAAGAGTATATTTAATTTTGTAAGAACCTACAAAACTGTCTTTCAAGGTGGCTGTATCATTTTGCATTCCTGTCAGCAATGAATGAGAGTTCCTGTTCTCTACACCTGTGCCGATATTTGGTGTTGTCAGTGTTCTGGATTTTTCATTGTAATAGGTATGTAGTGATAACTCACAGTTATTTTAATTTACATTTCCCTGATGACATATGATGTGGAGCATCTTTTCAAAGCTTATTTTCCATTCATATATCTTTTTTGATAAGGTGTCTTTCAAGATATTTGGCTTATTTCTTAATTGGATTTTTAATTTTCTAATTGTTAGTTTAAGAGTTCTATGTGCTTTTAGATCACAGTCTGCTATTACATGTGTCTTTTGCAGATATTTTCTTCCAGTGTATGGCTCGCTTTATAATCTTGACATTGTCTTTTACATAGTCATTTAGCTGATCAATTCTTTTTTCATGGATCATGGCTTAGGGATTATATTTAAAATAAAGGTTTCACCATACGCATGGTCTAGATTTTACTATTAATTGAATTAATGTGTACTAAAATTATAAAATTAATGAAGAAATAATCAATGCAACACCAAAGTGTTTAAGATATTAACTGATAGCAATATAATAATCTCAATATGTACTTAATATTAAAACTAAGTGAAAATAAAACAGGTGGCTTGATTACCAAACAAAATGTGAGGTGCTAGATATACATTGAAAGATATTGATAATTTTTAATTGTAAACAAATAAACTAAATATTTCATTTTTAAGACTGTCACATGAGGAAAAATAAGTAATGCTTCAAAAAGGCGTGACAAATGCAATAATACTGAAAATTTTAATATAAAAATACTGATTAAGGGTTCATAAACAAATACTAACCAAAATAAGGATGGTATAAGCTAGTACCACTGCTAAAGTAAACTTTAGACAAAATTAATTATACAATAATGAAAATTTCAAACAATAATTGAGACAATTCTATAGAAATATATACCAGGACTAAATGTATAAGGTACCAGCATGTAACATCAATACACCATAAACGACAACTACAAGAACTAAAAGAAGAAATAGAAAAATCCACTATAGAGTTGGAGATTTAATCATTCCTTTCTCAAGTTTATTTACTAGTAAGAAACTCTCCTAAAACAACTTTAGATAGCTTTTGATATAATTAAACAAGAAAAAAATGTTATTAAATCAGTGATTATATAGTTTGTGATAGCACAGATTTTTCAGTAGTAGACTTTAGGGATTATAAATAAGCTAAATAATAACAGGCTATTGAAGTATAATAGTTATCATGACCTAATATCACCCCTAACGAGGTTATCTATGCCAGATGCAGCCATGTGCCTTCAAGCACCCAGAGGTGCTGTTATCTGGTAATTATACCTTCTGCTTTCCACACAGTATAAACATTCTGCATTTAAGTAGAGCTACTATACAAATTCTTGATGAAAGTGAAGGAGGAGAGTGAAAAAGTTTGCTTAAAGCTCAACATTCAGAAAACTAAGATCATGGCATCTGGTCCCATCACTTCATGGCAAATCCATGGGGAAACAGTGGAAACAGTGACAGACTTTATTTTTTTGGGCTCCAAAACCACTGCAGATGGTGATTGCAGCCAAGAAATTAAAAGACGCTTACTGCTTGGAAGGAAAGTTATGACCAACCTAGATAGCATATTAAAAAGCAGAGACATTACTTTGCCAACAAAGGTCCATCTAGTCAAGGCTATGGTTTTTCCAGTAGTCAGGTATGGACGTGAGAGTTGGACTGTGAAGAAAGCTGAGCGCTGAAGAATTGATGCTTTTTAACTGTGGTGTTGGAGAAGACTCTTGAGACTCCCTTGGACTGCAAGAAGATCAAACCAGTCCATCCTAAAGGAAATCAGTCCTGAATATTCTCAGAAGGATTGATGTTGAAGCTGAAACTCCAATACTTTGGCCACCAGCTGCGAAGAGCTAACTCATTTGAAAAGACCCTGATGCTGGGAAAGATTGAAGGCAGGAGGAGAAGGGGACAACAGAGGATGAGATGGTTGGATGGCATCACTGACTCAATGGACATGAGTTTGGGTAAACTCTGGGAGTTGGTGCTGGACAGGAAGGCTTGGCGTGCTGCGGTCCATGGGGTCATAAAGATCAGACACGACTGAGAAACTGAACTGAACTGAACTCTACAAATCTTAAAGATATTGCTCTGACCACAAGAAAATATTGACTAATGTAAGGTTAATTTATTAATTCAACATACAATTATATTGCTTAACTCATTATGAGTAAAAACTCTCTTACTCTGTAGTTTAAAAAATACTTCTTAAAAAAGAAAAAAATATTAATGAAACATAAGAATAGGAACATATTTATAACTATCAAAAAAAGTAGTTGTTTATGAAAATCAGTCATTTTAATCATTGATCTCCATTCTCCCATTTTTTCTGTAAAAAAAAAGCAGGGTGACCGTGTCCTTAAATAATTTTGGAGTTTTATTTCAACCTTATTCTTTGAAAGCATAGTTATGAGAGAAAGAACGAAAAGAAAAGTGAGTAATGTTTCATACTACAAATTTGTGGCTTATATTTCACTAACTGGATAATATTTTAAAGATACAAAAGATTTTAAGGATGTTATAAAAGTATAACACAGAAAATTGGTATCATTTATTATGAAATAAATTATTTAAGACTCATGATTATTATGAAGTTTTAAGAGAAAACAGTTACATAAATAAATTTAATATTATTATTATTATTATTATGGGCAGCCTTTCACAGATGATACTTGACTATAAGAAAAAAATGTTTTTCTTTATTCCTCCCAAATATCAAAAAGTTTCAATGCCTTTTAGTATTTCATCTTACTAAGATTTAAGTTGCCAAAATAGCAAGCACATTTCAACACAAGCCGTCAGTGAGTGATACAACTGATAAAGAATAGATTCACCTTGTTCTTTGTCTGATATGCTTTCATTTGGGATTGCTTTTCCTTGCTTCCATTAGGAGAAAGTGAGCAGACAGCAAGTAAAAATATTGACATTCTAATCAAATGCCTTTCATAAAGAAAAATTTTCTTTTAGTGGTCAATTTTACATAAACCAATCATTAAAACACTTCAATATCAACAACACCCTTACTGTTCCATACTTTATTGTTGACTAGAAAATTGTTCTGTTTATTCTCAGTTGCAACTTCAGTTTACAGCAAAACTAATGATATGCTTATCAATAAGTTGAAACCCAATGGAAACAAAATTTTCAATTTAATTTCTAAGATTCAAAGCTACCAGCTTACTGTATTGAAGTCAGCCATAAATGAGAAATAGAACAGATCATCAAAGCCTGCCAGATCGCAAAAAATTAGATACAGGGAAAAATAGGAACAAGAGATTGATCTGAGAAGAGATGGGGAAAACACACATGTACACACACAAATGCAAAACTTTCTAATAGCTAGAAGTTTTAATACATTTTCCAGAGAGGAAATAATAGTTTTTTGGCAAAGTAAACATATAACCATAACACAAAATATATTAAAAATAATATAAAAAGATACAATAGCGAAAAGTTGCAAAGCATGCCCTTATTAGGAAGTTCAAATGCTAGAACATTAAAGTAAATAAGAAAGGCAACAAAAAGGTGTCAAAAGATGGAGACTATCTCCCAACATTATACATATCAATCTACTAATAACTATTCCTCGGTGGCTCAGTAGTAAAGAATCCACCTGCCAAAATGCAGGAGGCACAGGTTTGATCCCTGGGTCCGGATGATCCCCTGGAGAAGGAAATGGCAACCTACTCCAGAATTACTGCCTGGGAAATCCCATGGACAGAGGAGCCTGGCAGGCTACCATCTGTGGAGTCTCAAAGAGTCAGACATGACTTAGTGAATAAAAAGCAGCAAACTAATAATTAACTGATAAGAAAACATAGAACCCAATCACTTATGACATTTGGTAGTGCTTGAATCCTGGGGTAAATTTTCATTGAATTATCAAAATCTTTACATCCTCTGAACCAGGATATTTGATCAAGTGGACTCTGGTTTTATGTTAACCTCATATTCCAATCTGGAGTAAGTTTATACACAATTTTGTCGTTTTACATATTAGGTTAAAAATGTATGAGTCCCTTAGGATTAGATCATGTATAATGTATGAGTAAAAAGCTTTGAAAAGCCTCAATCTAGTTCTCTGTGGTCTTTCAAAGTTTGTAGTGAGCCCAACTATTTTTAAAAAAGCGCAAACAAAAATAAACACAGGTAGATATTTTACACTAATAGTTTTCTATATTAATTGGACATTTAAACCACCATTTATTTCCTTTCATTTTCCAGAAAGAGTTGAAGCCACAGAGCCTAATTATTGATAATTACTATTTACTTTCAACATTTATCTCACAATATGATAGTGAGTGTTGTTCTCACTGTGTGTTTGTGTGTGCCCCACACACACAACTCGGAGATAACTTAATAATATGGTCTAAAGCATTAATAATCGTTTTACTGGAGAGCAACAGCTCTGCCAGAGTGCCCTGATGACCTTGTCCGTATTTACAACAGGCCACATAGGAAGCTTAATGAGAGTGGATCTAAGCTGGAACTTAATGCCCTGTGATTGTCCTGGACTGAAAGAACATGAAGGTTTTATGAGGAGGTGCTACTAGGCTGCTTCTCATTCACCTCCCTATTTATCATGGAGGCTGAGCAGAAAGCAAGTTTCTTATTGCCTCTGGGTTCTGATGAGCTTGGAGACTTTCGCCTTTCCCCGCTTAAGGTACATGAAAAGTGCAGGTTTGCAAACTGCCGGGACGCAGCATGAGGTCAGCTCTCAGCACGGAGCGGCCCGAAACCCCAGTCTCAGTCTTACAGACTCTTCTGTTTCAGTACCGTCCCAGGGGCACTGTGGGCCTTGGGAGTTGACGCTGTGCCATTCTTGCTTTCACTGTCCACGTAAGTAATAAACCGTCTGAACTTAAAACGAGTTTGTTGTTTCTTTACCAGCCAACTGGGTCAGTGTTACTTGACGCTACCTTTCCAAGAAGCATCACCTTCGAGGTTCTATTCACACAACACTTCTCAATAAACTGGGTTTTTCTTCACCTAGGTGCTGATTAGCAGAACATAGAGCCTAGATATTTTCATCAATATGCAAAGAGAAAAAAACTATAATTGAGAACTTAAGGTTAAAAGATGAAATTTGGGACCATGTGGTTTCTTCAATCGCCATAATTTTCCAAGATTTATTAGGGAATCTCTATCACTTTGGTTTTCTTAAGTTGGAAAAAAGAAAAAAATCTGTCCGGTAGTCTAGAATGCCGATGAAAGAAGAGACAGATTTTGTAGAGTTTCTACATAAAATACAAAGAGATTATATTATATACCATATAATACTTCCAGAACGCTGAGCAGACTGAATACCAAATTATGCTTCTCAGAATATTTCAGGACCATTTTAATTAAAATTAGAAGATGTAGCAAGAAAATCATTACTATTCATCTTCCTTTCCATGTACAGATGACATAATGATTTAAAAAATAAGGGAAAATGAGACAAAGCAAAAAAGAACTTGAAAACTATTTATTATGGAGTGTCATTTAGGACTTCATTGCATCAGCATTAGCTGCGAGTTCATTGCTAGAGTGAGAAATACATAAACAGGAAAAAATTAAGTGTTTGCCACTAACTTCTGAAAAAAAATAAAATTTTGACAATACATACATTTTCAGAATTATATCTAAAGATCTGTTCCTATTTCCAAATGTGGATTAAGTATTCATAATGCTTGTCATGGACTTCCCTGGTGGCTCAAAAGGTAAACCGTCTGTCTACAACGCAGGAGACCCAGGTTCAATCCCTGGGTCGGGAAGATCTCCTGGAGAAGGAAATGGCAACCCATGCCAGTATTCTTGCCTGGAAAATCCCCTGGATGGGGGATCCTAGAAGGCTACAGTCCATGGGGTTGCAAAGAGTTGGACAGGACTGAGCGACTTCACTTTCACTTTTTAATGCTTATCATGAGTAGTCATCAATACCTTAAAAACCTCTCTGCTGCTGCTGCTGCTAAGTTGCTTCAGTCGTGTCCGACTCTGTGCGACCCCATAGACGGCAACCCACCAGGCTCCGCTGTCCCTGGGATTCTCCAGGCAAGAATACTGGAGTGGGTTGCCATTTCCTTCTCCAGTGCCTGAAAGGGAAAAGTGAAAGTGAAGTCGCTCAGTTGTGTCTGACTCTTCGTGACCCCATGGACTGTAGCCTACCAGGCTCCTCCGTCCATGGGATTTTCCAGGCAAGAGTACTGGAGCGGGGTGCCATTGCCTTCTACGAAAAACCTCTCATATGGGACTATATTCTACATCTAAAAAAATTATTCTCAGCTATGTCCATTCCCTTTGCAGGTTACCATGCTGACATTTCTTCAAGACAGAATTTAAATAATTAAAATTCAATGTATTGATAGCAACTGGAATCAATAACATGGAGATCTGCAGTTCATTCTTGCATAGAGTCGAATTATACAGCTACAAATCAGTGGTAAAATGATATGTGTGTGAGAAATAACTGACTAAAATTTTCTCTAAATATATTTCTTGTTCTGATAGATCTGGTGAAGTATGTTTTAAACACACATTTAAATTTTTCTGCATGTCTGTTATCAATATTTGTAATCTAAAATAGTAATATTTGGACTTGTATCAAAAATGCTGCAAACTATTGAATTAATTGCTGTCCAATATGTTTGAATGAGCATATTGAATAATTTTTCATCTACCCAAGCTCTTTACAAGTGATATTTAGTAAATGTTCATAGAGAAATAACTTGTTCACTCAAAGGAAGTGAACAGTTCCTTAATGATATGAATGACATGCTGATCATGTTGAATTATTCTCTTTAAAAACATTTTGCTTCAAAATTGGCTCAGCACATGAGTCTTTTAACAGTATGTTCACATTTATATACAAGAACTAATTAAATCTCTGGACAAAGAATAAGTTCCACAATTCCTCTAATCTAATATGTTTCAATTTTAGTAGCTTTCAATGTCTTAACCTAAGTGTATGATTGCAATCCTAATGAACACGTACAATAATGATGCCATTGTCTTGTCATTATTATTACTTATTTTCACATTTCAAAATGAAAAGAGTAATTTTACAATAAACACTGAACATCTCATACTGTGCAAAAATAATGCTAAAATTATGAAATAATTTTTCATGATGTTCATCCAAATACATGTGTTCTTGTGTGCTATTTTAATCAGAAAAAGAAGTTACTGTACTTTATATGATTTAAGTAGCTTGTTCCTTCACTTTATGGATTAGTCCTAGAAAATTGTCTTGAAACCCAAAGAAAATATATGAGGACTACATAAAACAACACTATATAGAAGCAGTAAAACCTACATAAAATAGATAATAAATGAATATAGATTAATACAGAAATAAATAACATTTTTAAAGAAAAAATTACATCTTGAAATTTTTGTTCAATTTGTATAAACTTTAAATCTTATTGACAGACTAATAATCATAATCATGAGCTGAATTGTCTGAATGTCAAAGAATTGCAAAGTAAACTTTGTATAATACAAAAATGCAATTTTCTCATTTTACTTTCTAAAATACTTTACTTATAAAGGACTATAGTCAACTCTCATAAAAATAATTTAAATAGAATAAAGAAATTATTAGAAAAACACAACAGTATATTAAAATACAGTTCATCAGGAGTAAGAGGTTTCGCTTGTAGAATTACAATGAAGGAACATTTAATATGAATGCATATTCTCGTTAAATCAGACTCATAGAATGAGAACTAGTGGGCACATCTTTATCAGGAATACACAAAAAGGCACATCATACACCCCCCCCCCAACACACACACCTCTTTTTCTCTGAGATGTGTTTAGAGTTAATGTAACCAGAAAAAGGATTTACTTTGAAAGCTATTTTGTAGTCTACATATTAGTATGAAGAATGCCATGCCTGCAAGATTAGAATGATAAAGGAGGTGACATTTCAGCTGAACAGTGGAGGAAACAATATTCTCATGGAACTTTCCCACTGAAAGGGACTGTGGCATATTTTGAGAGCTAAACCAACCAAAAATGTTATTTAAATAATTAGGACATTTGAGTTACTGGGTAACATTTAATTCATTTTAACATTTCATATTCTGTACAAAGATGTAAATAATACAGTTTCATTTACCTAAAAGTAAGCCGTTGCCAAGATGTCTTCTCAACCTTATGAAGTTTGACCAGTCTGCTTATAGGAGCAATTTGGAAATCATGCCTCTGATTAACTAAGCTTCCAGGAAATTTCAAAATATGTTAAAAGTCAGCTGACTTGTCAGTTCCACATAGTTATTTTCAGAATGAGATCATAGGGTTATTCTGTTGCAATGAGATCAGTATGTAGTTCGCAATTGTGTTTGAATTGTATCAATTATTCCACATTATACTTTTATTTACATTGATAAAATGTAAGTTTGAAAATGTTTATTCCATATTCATTTTTCATTTATTTTATTTCACTCATATTGTAAATATTGATACTATATATTTTAATACATGCCAATATGGTCAATAAATTTATCATGAGGATTTACAAAATATATTTCTACTTTGTCTATCTTAAACATGGGAGAGTCATGGGGTTAGGGACACCCAAGAAGTCCCCTCCCTATTAATCTCTCTCTTCCAATCATGTGCAGATCCTATGACAAGGCTGCAAAAACACAAAGAAAATATTTGGTAATAGTAGTTTTGGAACAAAATGGCCCAGATTGTGTTTCACTGGACATCAATATGCAGAATGGTAACAATTATTCCTAGAAAGAAGATCTCGGGGGCCAATAGTTAAATTTGCATATTATTAAAACTTGAAAATTAACAATGTATATTTGTCTGTTAAATGTTCTGAGGATTCTTGATCTAAAATCTTTGTTTAAAGTGTGTTTTATCTTCATATCCCAAGCTTTCATTAGCAAAATTTCTTGCTTCATTGTACTGCATATTCTATCCACAATTTATCCAATCAGTAATGTTTTCTTGAACAGCTTCAGTAAGACTTATTTAACCCACCTCCATGGTGACATCCGGAGAAGGCACTGGCAACCCACTCCAGTACTCTTGCCTAGAAAATCCCATGGACAGAGGAGCCTGGTTGGCTGCGGTCCATGGGGTCACTAAGAGTCGGACACGACTGAGCGACTTCCTTTTCACTTTTCACTCTCATGCCTTGGAGAAGGAAATGGCAACCCCACTCCAGTGTTCTTGCCTGGATAATCCCAGGGATAGGGAGCCTGGTGGGCTGCCGTCTATGGAGTCGCACAGAGTTGGACACGACTGAAGCGACGACTGAAGCGACTTAACAGCAGCAGCAGCAGCAGCATGGTGACATCACATTTTAACTTTTGTTACTGATTTCTGGTTTAATTCCACTGTGTAGAGGTAATAAATTCTTAACGATTTCAACTGTGAAAATTTTTTTAATTATTTATTTTTACTTGGAGGATAACTGTTTCACAATATTATATTGCTTCCTGTCATATATCATCATGAATCCCCCATAGATATATGTATATCCCCTCTCTCTTGAACCTCCTTCCTACCTCCCACTCCATTCCACCCCTCTAGGTTGTCACAGAGCATCCAATTTGAGCTCCCTGTGTCATACAGCAAATTTCCACTAGCTATCTAATTTTAAATATGGTAATATGTATGTTTCAAGTTAGTCTCTCAATTCTTCCCATCTTCTCCTATCCCTGCTGTGTCTACATGTCTGTTCTCTATGTTTGCATCTCCACAGCTGCTCTATAGATAGGTTCATCAGTACCATCTTTCTAGATTTCATATATATGCATTAATATACAATATTTGTCTTCCTCTTTCTGAATTACTTCACTCTGCATAATAGGCTCAAACTTCATCCACCTCATTAGAACTGACTCAAATGCATTTCTTTTTATGGCTGAATAATATTCTATTGTATATATGTACCATTACTTCTTTATCCATTCATCTGTCAGTGAACATCGAGGTTGATTCCATGTCCTACCTATTGTAAATAGGGTTACAATGAGCATTGGGGTACATTTATCTTTTTCAATTATGGTTTCCTCAGGGTCTAGGCCCAATAGTGGGGTTTACTGAGGTTTTTTTATGGTGCAAAACATGATCAATTTTGCTATCTCATATATATTGAAACAAACATAAATTGTATGCTTAGAGTAGGAAAGGAATATCCCTAAAACTTATTTGAAATTCAGATATATCTGAATTTCATTTATACCTCAAGACTTTTCTAAACATCTCAATTACATCTGTCAGTCCCTTTGCCATTTTTTGTTTTGTTTAGTTTCGGTTAACTTGAATGTTTGTCACTTATAAAGACAGCCGTGAAAAATGTAACCGGGAAATACTGTTAAGTAAATTTGTGCTAAACATAAGCTATTTAATTCCATGACTTCCCATTATTCAGTTCTCATTTTCTGAAGAACATAGATGATACAGACATACTCACACATACATGTTTATATATGCAGCATCCACTCCCCCCCCCACTGGCATGTCTTAGTGTTGTGTTTTCAGGACATACATGTTGTAAATGTCCTAACTGAATGACAGCTGATGGGTTTTTATTCTTTATTTTTAATTGGAGAATAACTGCTTTACAATGTTGTGTTAGTTTCTGCTGCACAACAATGTAAATCAGCTATAAGTGTACATATAGCCCCTCCCTTCTGAGCTTCCTTCACATTTCCCCTCTCCACAACTCACCCGCCAGGTCATCACAGAGCACCAGGCTGAGTTCCCTGTGTTATACAGCAGCTTCCTACTAGCTCTCTAATTTACACATGGTAATGTATATATTTCAATGCTACTCAAATCATCCCACTCTCTCCTTCCCCTGTTGTGACCACAAGTCCATTCTCTACATCTGTGTCTTGATTCTTGCCCTGCAAATAGGTTCATCAGTACCATTTTCTAGATTTCATATATATGCATAACTATACGATATTTCTTTTTCTCTTTCTGACTCTAGGCTTATCCACCTTAGTTCAACTGACTATATAGTATTGTCTCTTCAGTATTCAGTAGAGAATAATTTATTATCTGCTAAAATTTCATTTTGCCATTAAATCTGAGGCCAGACTCACTTATCTACCTTGTAGATAATGCATTTTTACATTAATAAGTCTTCAAGTATACTTCTTTATCTCTTAAACTAAAAATTTTCCAAATTTACCTGTCACCCTATAGATAAGTGGCTGGATGTATTACTGCATCTCCTTATCAATCAAATTCAATTTATCAGTTATACAAATGCTAAGACACAGGAAAAGCATAATTGAGGAAATGGAGTGAGTTAAGAGAGAAAGAATCACACTAAATCTTGCTTGTATATTTACCTAAAAGTTTGATGATTTTAAGTAATTAATAATAAGTGGTTTTAATTAGATGTAAGGGCAAGTCTGGCTATGAATATCCACAAAATTACATTGTCATAACAATAAATATTTGACAAAAGTTTTTTTTGATTTTACCCCAAAATACTTTTATTAAGCATGTGCCATTGAGCATATGACTCAAAACATTAAATATTTTTATTTATGATACATCTCAGGAAGTCAGTACTCATTATGGCATCAGCATCTTCTAAAATACTTTGAGAGTAGTCGATTTATATATCCCCTGCTCATTATTATTTGCAATTTGTCTCAGTACATGGAATGATATATTTTATCTCTGTGTACGTGTTAGATTAGAGATCAAGCCAGTTACAGGAATTTATCCACTTAATTTCAAAAGTTAAACTTAATGAATACCATAGTCAGGGTCAGACTCTGCATAGAAAATATAAGGACAGAGTTCCTACTCTGATGGATCTTAGAGTTTGGTGAAAATTAAAAATAATTTCAAAGCAGATAAACTTATAA
This sequence comes from Okapia johnstoni, assembly GCA_024291935.2. Taxonomy (NCBI): domain Eukaryota; kingdom Metazoa; phylum Chordata; class Mammalia; order Artiodactyla; family Giraffidae; genus Okapia; species Okapia johnstoni. The sequence goes on from CM044327.1 coordinate 7,016,408, forward strand.
TTTCATATATGAAGAGATACATAAAGAAATAACAGAATTCTGTTAGAAAGATGAATAATGTATCAGATCTGATTTATATAGTATGCTTTTTCTGAAAAAGGAAGAACAATAAGAATCAAGGAGGAAAAGGATTAACTTTTGCTGTGAGCTGAGACAAGGAAAAACTTCTTGTATTTTCACACACCAGTGAGAAACAGAGTGTCTGAACCTTACTTTCAAGGTCCAGATCAGGGGACAATGTGGCAGTGTCAGGGTGGAAATCGATCTTTCAGGCATTTATGGAATGTATGCCTGAGCCCATGTCCATAGCATAGAATCTGAAGGGAAGATTAAAATGTTGATAGTTTATTTGTGAGTTGCACTGTCAGTAGGAGGCTGAAGAATAAACAGAAGTGAACAGAAAAAGAAAGTGCAAGGTATGATATGCAATAATTTACACTATTGGCCCATTTGTCATAAAGAGTTGAGAAGATAACACAGCTGGACTCTCAGGAAAATTGAGATTTCTTCCAGAGGATTTTTAAGAGGAAACTAACTTGGCATAGTTCTGTGAAAAGAAAAAAGAGCTGGGGTGGGGGATTAATCTGTGTCAATCTCTTCCATTTCTTATTTTCCATTAGCCAAAGATCTCACTCACATCCCTTCACTTTCAGGTTTTGTCATCATGCTCTGAAATCCCCATAGTTCACAGTTACCTCAAACAGAGAAGTGAAGGGATGATATTAAACTAGTTGAAAATGAGCAACAGAAGAGAGAGGAACAGAGAGAGAAGGAGAGGGAAGCATGACTGAAGGGATCTTAGAAGGCACACAGGGCTGTATCTAATAATACATCATGATAAAAATTTGGGATTTATGATCAACATAATGGTATTGCTATCAGTCAGTCCTAAAGGAAATCAAACCCGAATATTCATTGGAAGGACTGATGCTGAAGCTGAAGCTCCAATACTTTGGCCACCTTTTACAAAGAGACATCTCATTGGAAAAGACCCTGATGCTGGGAAAGATTGAGGGCAGGAGGAGAAGGGGATGACAGTGGTTGGATAGCATCACTGACACAATGGACATGAATTTGAGCAAACTCTGGGAGACAGTGGAGAGGGAAGCTGGCATGCTACAGTCCATGGGGTCACTGAGATGGAACCGACTTAGCAACTGAATGACAATAACAACAATGCTAATATATTGAATAGTATTTAGAGTGTTGTCATATGATCAGATTTGTATTTTAAATTGCTAATGTGGCAGAAATGCAGAGAGGCAGGTGAGTATTTACTAAGAAGAATGGTTAAAAAGTTTTCTAAATTGGCCCCTTGAACATTAATAAGGTAGGGAAGAAGGAAGAGCTCTAAGATGTATTTTGAAGGCAAAATCAGTGAGATAAATTGATGGTTGTAGAAAATGCAAAGTGAAGAAAAGCCAAGACTGATTCTCAGGTTTCTAAGACAAAAACTAGGAAATTTTGACATTTCTTGATGAAGTAAAGGGAAAAAAATTGGAAGCCGGATTTGAATAGAGATGATTAGTATAACTTTTTCAAATTAAAAATTCCTTAATTGTTTTTTTAAGAAAACATAATTCTCTTGATGAAATCGGGCTGGATGAAACACAAGCTGGAATCAAGATTGCAGGGAGAAATATCAATAACCTCAAATATGCAGATGACACTACCCTCATGGCAGAAAGAGAAGTGGAACTGAAGAGCCTCTTGATGAAAGTGAAAGAGGAGAATGAAAAATCTGGCTTAAAACTCAATATTCAAAAAAATGAAGATCATGGCCTCTGGTCCCAACACTTCATGGCAAATAGGGAAATTATAGAAACAGTGATAGACATTATTTTCAGGGGCTCCAAAATCACTGAAGACGGTGACTCCAGCCATGAAACTAAAAGACAGTTGCTCCTTGGAATAAAAACTATGACCAACCTAGATAGCATATTAAAAAGCAGAGACAGCACTTTACCAACAAAGGTCCATCTAGTCAAAGCTATGGTTTTTCTAGCAGTCATGTATGGATATGAGAGTTGGACCATCAAGAAAGCTTAGCACCAAAGAATTGATGCTTTTGAACTGTGGTGTTGGAGAAGACTCTTGAGAGTCCCTTGGAGTCCCTTGGACTGCAAGGAGATCCAACCAGTCAATCATATAGGAAATCAGTCCTGAATATTCATTGGAAGGACTGATGCTGAAGCTGAAATTCCAATACTTTGGCCACCTGATGCAAAGAGCTGACTCATTGGAAAAGACCCTGATGCTGGGAAAGATTGAAGGCAGGAGGAGAAGGGGACGACAGAAGATGAGATGGTTGGATGGCTTCATCAACTAGATGGACAAGTTTGCGTGAGCTCTGGGAGTTGGTGATGGACAGGGAATCCTGGCGCACTGAAGTCCATGGGGTTGCAAAGGGTCAAACAAGATTGAGCAACTAAACTGACTGAACTGAATTCACGTGAAATGGCCTTAAATCTCAAGCCTGTGTGTCTGTGTGGGCGCTCAGTTATTTCCAACTCTTTGCATTCCCATGGACTGCAGCCTGCCAGGCTCTTCTGTCTATGGAATTTTCCAAGCAAGATTACTGGAGTGGGTTGCCATTTCCTAATCCAGAGGGTTTTCCTGACCCAGAGATCGAGCCCGCATCTCTTGCATCTCCTGCATTGGCAGTCGGATTCTTTACCACTATTTTTGGTTGTAGAAACGCATACATCGAATCTTCATGGTTTTAATAAATGGGACTTGAAAATTTAATGTATGTTAAACTTAATAATGGTAAAGGAAATGGCAACTCACTCCAGTATTGTTGCCTGGAGAATCCCATGGACAGAGGAGCCTGGCAGGCTACAATACATGGGGTCACAAGAGCTGAACATGACTTAGCGACTAAACCACCAAACTGAATAAAATGGAGGCAGGCTGTGTGCTAAGTATTCTACCTGTATTATCTCATTTAATCTTCACAGCCATTTGAGATAGGCATCGCTATTATCCACGTTATAGAAACTGATATAAAAGATTACTAAGTAACTTTCCGAGGATACTTATTATGTGGTGATGCCACAGCATAAATTAAAGTATTCTGAGATCAGAATTAGAATTCTTGATCACTACACTGTATTGTTTCATTTATCATTCCAAAGTTACACCATGGCTTTGAAGCTTAAAAGACTTGGATGGAAATTTAGTCCCATCACTCAACAGATATAATGTCTCAAAGAATGACTCGAATGACTCATACAGTCTTTCAATTTTCTCATCTGCAAAAATGAAATAATTACACCTACTTCATACACTGCTTTGAGATTCAAATGGGGAAGATGCTGATCAAAGTAAGTATTCATCAAATGATACTCTTTTCCCTTTCTCTAGTGTCCAGGCTGAATATGTCAATGCAGATTTCTTAAGGTATTTTTTAAGACAGTTTGTTCATGATGGATTCAATAGGCAAACCAGAAGAGTTAAAGAAAGTATAAGCCTCCTATGAAAATGATTTTATACAGATAACATTTAAAGTCCCATAGGCAAAGCAAAAAGAATTTGGCATGTTTACAGTTCAGATAGGGAGTGAGTTTCAGTATAAAACACATTATGAAATCCAGGTAATTTTATACTGATTATCATAACTTAGTGAGAAGAATGTTTGATTTATTATACCTGTCTCCCTAAGTAAGATAAAATGTTTAAACAAAAAGTAATTTTAATTCTCAAGCCTAACTCTTGGTTTAAGGGGGAAGAAACAGTCAATTAGAGAAAAGTCGATAATGATGTAACAAGCTGAAATGTAAAGGCCCAGTTATAGAACTGTCCTTATGATAGTGATGTACTGATGTGTTTGCAGAAGTCGGGTAGAGGGAGCTTCTGTAAAAGGTCTTAGCTTTCACCATGGTCTATGGGAGCATCCAACCTTTCCAAATTGAGAAATACTGCTTCTTTATGTCTTCTTGGGGAATGAAAAGGAATTTGTCTCTATGACATAACAGACTAACTTCTACAGCACACATAGTCAAATCCATCCTCCAGGAAAGAATACCTTGTCTATAAAATCTATTATTCAGAAACCATGGGTGAAAAAAAAATATTGGTAGGTAGTTGGGACCACTGCCTTCTGTTTCCAATTTAAGCTATATGAGATTCCACTGCCCTATGTTCAAATCCCTGCTGGAAATACTTTACTTGATACATGTTATTGGCCTGATGAAAATGTTTTATATGATGCAAGCTTGCCCAGAAAACGAGGACAGAAGTTTTCAGAGTATAAAGAACCATTTTTTTTTCAAGATTCATTGAGCTATATTTGACAGATAAAAATTATTTTTATTTATAGTGTACAAGATATTTTGATAAATGCATGTGTTATTAAATGACTACCACAATCAATTTAACTACCAAATCCACCTGCAACGCAGGAGACTCCCAGTTTGATTCCTGGGTTGGGAAGATCTGCTGGAGAGGGATGGGCTACCTACTCCAGTACTCTTGGGCTTCCCTTGTGGCTCAGCTGGTAAAGAATCTGCCTGCAATGTGGGAGACCTGGGTTCAGTCACTGGGTTGGGAAGATCCCCTGGAGAAGGGAATGGCTACCCAATCCAGTATTCTGGCCTGGAGAATTCCATGGACTATATATTCCATGGGTTCACAAAGAGTCGGACAAGACTGAGTGACATTTACTTTCAAACACTTCACACAGTATTTTTTTATATGTGTGGTGAGAAAATTTAAGATGGATACTCCTAGCAAATTTCAAGTTTATAATACAGTATCATTCACTATTGGAGAAGGAATGGCCACCCACTCCAGTATTCTTGCCTGGAAAATTCCATGGACAGAGGAGTCTGATGGGTTACAGTCCATGGGGTCGCAAAGAGTCAGACATGACTGAGCACATATGCACATTATTCACTATAGTCAATATTCTGTACCTTAGACCTCCAGAAATCATTCATCCTACATAACTGAAATTGAAACTTTATATAAATGAAACTTAATATACTCTAACATCTCTTCATTTCCCCCACCTACTCTCAGAGAACATGGCAATCATTATTCTACTCTCTGATTCTATGAATTCAACTTTTTTGTATTTCTCATATAGGTGAAATCATGCGGTATTTACTTTTTCCTTGTTCGAACTTAGGTCACTTGTTATAATGCTCATCCATGTTGTCAAAAATTGCAGAAATTCCTTCATTTTTAAGGCTACACAGCATTCCATTGAATGTGTATGTATATATATCCAATTCAGTTGCTCAGTTGTGTCCAACTCTTTGTGACCCCAGGAACCGCAGCATGCCAGGCCTCCCTGTCCATCAGCAAATCCTGGAGTTTACACAAATGCATGTCCATTGAGTCAGTGATGCCATCCAACCATATCATCCTCTGTCTTCCCCTTCTCCTCCTGCCCTCAATCTTTCCCAGCATCAGGGTCTTTTCAAATGAGTCATCTCTTTGCATCAGGTGGCCAAAGTACCGGGGTTTCAGCTTCAACATCAGTCCTTGCAATGAAAATCCAGGAGTGATCTCCTTTAGTATGCGCTGGTAGGCTCTCCGTGCAGTCCAAGTGACTCTCAAGAGTCTTCTCCAACACCACAGTTCAAAAGTATCATTTCTTCAGCACTCAGCTTTCTTTATAGTACAACTCTCACATCCATACATGACTACTGGCAAAACCAAACCCTTGACTAGACAGACCTTTGTTGACAAAGAAATGTCTCTGCTTTTTAATATCCTGCCTAGGATGGTCATAACTTTCCTTCCGAGGAGTAAGTGTCTTTTAATTTCATGGCTGCCATCACCATCTGCAGTGATTTTGGAGCCCCCAAAATAAAGTCAGCCATTGTTTGCACTGTTTCCCCATCTATTTACCATGAAGTGATGGGACTGCATGCCATGATCTTAGTTTTCTGAATGTTGAGCTTTAAGCTAAATTTTCCACTCTCCTCTTTCATTTCCATCAAGAGGCTCTTCAGCTCTTCTTCACTTTCAGCCATAAGGGTGGTATCACCTGCATATCTGAGTTTATTGATATTTCTCCCAGCAATCTTTATTCCAGCTTGTGCTTCATCCAGCCCAGCGTTTCTCATGATGTACTCTGCGTATAAGTTAAATAAGCAGGGTGACAATATACAGCCTGATGTACTCCTTTTCCTATTTGGAACCAGTCTGTTGTTCTATGTCCAGTTCTAACTATTGCTTCCTGGCTTGCATACAGATTTCTCAAGAGGCAGGTCAGGTGGTCTGGTATTCCCATCTCTTTCAGAATTTTCCACAGTTTATTGTGATACACACAGTCAAAAGCTTTGGCATAGTCAATAAAGCAGAAATAGATGTTTTTCTTGAACTCTTTTGCTTTTTCGATGATCCAGCAGATATTGGGAATTTGATCTCTGGTTCCTCTGCCTTTTCTGAAACCAGCTTGAACATCTGTAAGTTCACGGTTCACATAAGGCTGAAGCCTGGCTTGGAGGATTTTCAGCATTACTTTACTAGCGTGTGAGATGAGTGCAATTGTGTGGTTGTGCAAACATTATTTGGCATTGCCTTTCTTTGGGATTGGAATGAAAACTGACCTTTTCCAGTCCTGTGGCCACTGCTGAGTTTTCCAAATTTGTTGGCATATTGAGTGCAGCACGTTCACAGCATCATCTTTCAGGATTTGAAATAGCTCAACTGGAATTCCATCACCTCCACTAGCTTTGTTTGCAGTGATGCTTCCTAATGATCACATGACTTCACATTCCAGGATGTCTGGCTCTAGGTAAGTGATCACACCATCGTGATTACCTGGGTCGTGAAGATATTTTTTGTACAGTTTTTCTGTGTATTCTTGCCATCTCTTCTTAATATCTTCTGCTTCTGTTAGGTCCAAACCATTTCTGTCCTTTATTGTTCTCATCTTTGCATGAATGTTCCCTTGGTATCTCTAACTTTCTTGAAGAGATCTCTAGTCTTTCATTCTATTGTTTTCCTCTACTTCTTTGCATTGATCATGGAGGAAGGCTTTCTTATCGCTCCTTGCTATTCTTTGGAAATCTGCATTTAGTTGGGTATATCTTTCCTTTTCTCTTTTGCTTTTCGCTTCTCTTCTTTTCACAGCTATTTGTAAGGCTTCCTCTGACAGTCATTTTGGTTTTTTGCATTTATTTTTCTTGGGGATGGTCTTGATCCCTGTTTCCTGTACAATGTCATGATCCTTCATCCACAGTTCATCAGGCACTCTATCAGATTTAGTCTCTTAAATCTATTTCTCACTTCCACTGTATAATCATAAGGGATTTGATTTAGGTCATACCTGAATGGTCTAGTGGTTTTCCCCACTTTCTTCATTTTAAGTCTGAATTTGGCAATAAGGATTTCATGATCTGAGCCACAGTCAGCTCCCAGTCTTGTTTTTGCTGACTGTATAGAGCTTCTCCATCTTTGGCTGCAAAGAATATAATCAATCCGATTCCCGTGTTGATTATATGCTGATGTCCATGTGCAGAGTCTTCTCTTGTGTTGTTAGAAGAGGGTGTTTGCTATGACCAGTGCGTTCTCTTGGCAGAAGCCTTTGCCCTGCTTCATTCTGTACTCCAAGGCCAAATTTGCCTGTTACTCCAGGTGTTTCTTGACTTCCTGCTTTTGCATTCCAGTCCCCTATAATGAAAAGAACACCTTTTTTTGCGTATTAGTTCTAAAAATTCATATAGGTCTTCAAAGAACCATTCATCTTCAGCTTTTTCAGCATTACTGGTCGGGGCATAGACTTGGTTTACTGTGATATTGAATGGTTTGCCTAGGAAATGAACAGAGATCATTATGTCGTTTTTAAGATTGCATCCAAGTACTGCATTTCAGAGTCTTTTGTTGGCTATGGTGCCTACTCCATTTCTTCTAAGGGATTCCTGCCCACAGTAGTATACACAATGGTCATCTGAGTTAAACTGAATTAAATTCACCCATTCCAATTTATTTTAGTTATCTGATTCCTAGAATGTCAACGTTCACTCTTGCCATCTCCTGTTTGACCACTTCCAATTTGCCTTGACTCATGGACCTAACATTCCAAATTTCTATACATTATTGCTCTTTACAGCATCGGACCTTGCTTATATCACCAGTCACATCCACAGCTGGGTGTTGATTTTGCTTCAGCTCCATCCCTTCATTCTTTCTGGAGTTATTTCTCCACTGATGTCCAGTAGCATATTGGGCACCTACCAACCTGAAGAGCTCATCTTTCAGTGTCCTCTCTTTTTGCCTTTTCACACTGTTCATGGTGTTCTCAAGGCAAGAATGCTGAAGTCTTTTGCCATTCCCTCTCCAGTGGGCCACATTCAGTTCAGACTTCTCCAGCATGACCCGTCTGTCTTGGGTGGCCCCTCATGGCATGGCTTTTTTTCATTGAGTTAGACAAGGCTCTGGTCCGTGTGATCAGATTGGCTAGTTGTCTGTTATTGTGGTTTCAGTCTGTCTGCTTATATACATATATATTCCATGTTTTCCTTATCCATTCATCCTTAAATAGGCACTTAGGTTGATTCTATATTTTGGCTATTGTGAAAGGTGCTGTAATGAACATGGAAGTGCAGGTAGTTCTTCAAGATAATGCTTTCATTTTCTTGGATATATACCCAGAAGTGATTTTGTTGGATCATGTGGCAGTGCTGTTTTTAGCTTTTTCAGGGATCTCATTCTGTTTTCCCTGATATACTGATTTACATGATTTATGTTTCCACTGACAGTACAGGAAATCCACATCCTTACCAATAGTTGTGATTTGTTTTTTCTTTTCTTTTTTTTTTGGGGGGGGGGGGGGTCCTTCTCATAAAAACCATCCTAACAGGTATGAGGCAATACCACATTGTGGTTTTCTTTGATTTGCATTCCTTAATGATTAATAATATTAAGCATCTTTTCAGATGCCTGTTGGTCATTTGTGGGCCTACATTTAAAAAAATGCCTATTCAAGCCTTTTGCCAATTTTTAACCTTATTTTTGCTTTATATCTATTGAATTGTTTGAGTTCCTTATAGTTTTTGGATATCCCTTATCAGATGGATGGTTTGTAAATATTTCCTCCCATTCTGGAGGTCGTTTCCTAACTATTTTGTTTCCTTTGCTTTTCCAAAGCTTTTAGACTGATGCAGTCCCATTTGTCAGTATTTGCTTTTGTTCACTGTGCTGTTGGGATCATATCCCAAAAATAAAAATAAAAAAACATCACTGCATATATCAAGGAGCTTTCCTTATGTATTTTCTTTTAGTAGTTTTAAAGTTTCTGATCTTATATTTAAAATTTTAATCCACTCTGAGTTGATTTTTGTATATGTGTGAGATAAGGGTCTAGTTTCATTTTCTGCATGTGATATCCAGTTTTCTCAATACAATTTATTGAAGAAATTGTCTTTTCTCCACAGTGTGTTCATGGTACCTCTGTCAAACATTAATTGGTAGTAAATGCATATATTTGTTTCTGGGGATGCATTTATTCCTGGGGTCTATGCTTTGTTCCATTGGTCTATATACCTGCTTTCATGCCAGTCCTATGCTGACTTGATTACTATAGTTTTGTAGTATATTTTGAAATTAGGTAGAGCGTTGTCCTCAGTTGCATCTTTTTGCTCAAGATTGTGTTGGTATTTGGGATCTTTTGTGGTTACATATGAATTTTAGATTTTTTTCTATTTGTTTAAAAATGCAATTAGAATTTTGATAGAGATTATTTTAAATCTGTAGATTGTTTCAGGCACTATGGACATTTTAACATTAATTCTTTCTATCTTTGAACATAGAATATTTTTCACTATTTGTGTCTTCTTCAAATTTTCATTAACATTTTATAGTTTTCAGTGTATATATCTTTCACCTCTTTGTTTAAATTTAAACCTAAGGTGTGTTTCTTTTTAAATTTTTGATCATATACAAATGAGATTATTTCTATACTTTCTTTTTTCAAATAGTTTACTTAATGTATAGGAACACTACTGTTCTTTTTATGTTAATTTTGGATCCTGCAATTTTACTGAATTTATTAGTTCTAATATTTTTTGATAAGAGTATTTACATTTTTCTATACATAATATCATGTCATCTGCAAACAGAGACAATTTTACTTCTTCCTTTCTGATTTGGATGTCTTTTTTTTCTGTATAATTGCTTTGGCTAATACTTTCCACATTTTATTGAATAAAAGCAGTGAGAGTGGGCACCCATGCATTTTTCTGATCTTAGAAGTAAAGCTTTTAGCTTTTCAGAATTTATCAAGATGTTCACTGTTGACTTGGCACATATGTCCTTTATTATGTTGAGCTACATCCTTTCCACCTAATTTGTCGAGGGTTTTTATAACAAAAGTGTGTTGAATTTTGTCACATGCTTTTTTATGCATCTACAGAGATGAAGATATGATTTTTATGGTGTACTACATTCATTTATTTGTGGATACTGAACCATTTGTGTCCCTAGAAGAAATTCTATTTGATCATGTTGTTTGGTCTTTTTAGTATGTAGTTGAATTAGATTACCTAATATTTTGTTGAAGCTTTTTGCACCTATGTTCACTGGAGACTTTTGTTGCTATATTTCAATTGCTACATCATGTCTGAATCTTAGCGACTCCAAGGACTACAGCATGCCAGGCTCCCTGCCCTTTACTGTCTCCTGGAGTTCGCTCAAGCTCATGTCCGTTGAGTAGGTGATGCTATTTTCTTCTGGTGCCCTGTCATGCTTGTTTGAGGTTAATGCTTTCATCATAAAATGAGTTTGGAAGTTCTTCCTCTTCTTCTACTTTTAGGAAGAGTTTAAGTAGCGTTAATTCTTGAAATGAGTGGTATAATTCACCAGTGAAGGCATCTGGTCCCAGGCTTTCTTTTGGGAAACTGTTTGACTACTGATTCAATGCTCTGCTTTGTTATGGATCTGTTTAGATTTCTTATTTCTTCAGGATTTAATGTTGGTAGCTTGTCTGTTTGTAGGAATGCATTCGTTTCTTCTAACACATTCAATTATTGGTATATAAATAAACTTAGGAGTTTCTTACAAACCTGTTTCTGTGACATAAGCTGCAATCTCTCTTTTTATGTTACGATTTTGTTGGAATATTTTCTCTTTTTTCCAAGTCTAGCTAATGATTTGTAGGTTTTATTTTATTGGAATGTAGCTGCTCTACACTGTCGTGTTAGTTTCTATTGTATAGCAAAGTGAATTAGTCACAGGTATACATATAGTTCCTCACTTTTGGATTTCCTTCACGTTTAGGTTGCCACAGAGCATTGAGTAGAGCACCCTGTGCTATACAGTAGGTTCTTATTAGTATCTATTTTATACATAGTAGTATATTATGTCAATATCTCTAATTTTGTATCTAGGATTGTATCAAGTATAAGCCTCATCTGAAATCAACTTTAACAGCAACAAAAGATTAAATACAGTTAAACTATTGGGTTGATTGAAGTTTGTTAGGTATATTTCAAAGTTAAATAACACCATTTTACTATAAGAGCACAAAACACAGAACAAATACAGAAAATAAAAAAAGAGAGAGAAGAAATTCAAAATTTCCTTAGTATAACATGCAAGTAAGACATTTCATAATTAACTCTTCCTGTGTGTTCTAGCTTATGCAGATGTTGGTTATCTAATCACTGCTTTATTAGGTGGCAGAGATTTGATGCCTTCTAATGGCAGCTGTACATTTTGTGCTTCACTGGTATTCTAGGACTCATCACTGTGGTCTGGATAAGAAAACTCTTCACTTTGTGTTTCAATGATAGAAGGAAATTGCATACTAAATGTTTAACAGACGAATTCTCTTTGAGTTTAACATCAAAACTACAGGTGGTTAGTGAAGTGTGAGGCTGAAACTCTTATTCACTGAACTCGTCTTCATGCCAGAAAAGGGAAAAGAGCCAAGATAACAAGCCTGCATGGATTTTCCAGTGATATGAATCAATTAAAATTCAGGAGAAGAGAAAACAAAAGTCCAGGGCAATTTATTAATTTGTTTACAGCTGTTTGAATATGTAATATGAAAGAGGAGTTTGGGGAATCGCTGTAGATTGGGGGATATATTGATTTTGACAATAGTGCTCAAAGAGATAGACAAGTGGTTTTGATGTATAAACTGCTACAGTGTAACTTGTTTAGTCTATTGATTCATGTGCTTTGATGGAGTTGTATATGCCTGCTGTTCTGGGACTCATTGAAAAATGAGATGCCATTTCAATGTGTGGAATAAAGAGAATATTTAGATGTGAAAAGCTGCTGGTTCCTTCTGTTATTTTACTGCTGTTTATTGCTCATTTGGCAAAAGATTTTGCAGTAGCAACCACTACATCTGCTTTTTTAAAGGAGTGAAAATAATACATCAATAATAATAATAATTTAACTATGCTCAATTAAAATAAAAGAAACAATACTGCTAGACTTCATAAAGGAAGTAGGAATTTTTGTAGATAATGATAGAATCTTAAGATAAAGCAACAGTTTAGTGATCACAAAGGGAAAACAACTGAGATATTATTGAGGGTAAATTCCATGTTAAAATCTTTATACTGCAAATAAAAAAAGATGTAAGACATCATTGTACAATGGGTTGAAAATTCTTTTACTCTTAGGCTTCCTAGATGAGAAATTACTTACTCTTGATTTCACATTTTATATGAGACACTACCTAGAAATAGGTATGAGTGTCTTCCTAGATAATTTTTTAGAGAATAAATTTTGATATATATAGGTTAAAAGTATACTTCAAGTAAATATATTTTTTTACTCAATGCTTCAAAACTAAATCACAGTAAATAAGTTGTAGTAACTGAAGTTTGGAAGATGCAACAGTTTTGGTGGAAGTTACCACTAACTTAGGGCTTCCCAGGTGGTGCAGTGGTAAAAATAAATCCCCTGCCAATGCAGGAAACACAAGAGAAACAGGTTTAAAATAGGCGAGTTCGATATCTGGAAGGAGAAGATCCTCTAGAGTAGGAAATGGCAACTCACTCCAATGTTCTTGCCTGGAGACTCTCACGGACAGAGGAGCCTCTTGGGCTACACAGCCCATGGAGTTGCAAAAAGTCAGACATGACTGAGCATGTGCATACCCATCACAAACCTACACCTTTTCATTGGCACACCATGAGGGCTTCAACATTTGATATCAAGTTATAAAGAATGTAGCTAGAGAGTTTGATTTATAATACCTTATATATGCACTCAATTATTAAGATGTTCAAAGAAATAACATATGTCTGTTCAGTAGCTATAAGCTTATCTATATTTTGTCAAAGATAAAACCCTTCCTCCACTTTGTTTTATTTATATGTAAATATTTGAATAATCTGATTTTGATTCAAAAACAGAATTATTAAAATGAAAATATCAACATTGGAAGTCAAATTCTCCATAGATTTATGGTGTTTTTCTATGGTCTCTGTCTCTGAGATGCTCCCCAGGATCGATTGTTGCTTTTCAGTCACTAAGTTGTGTCTGAATCTTTGCGGCCTTATGGACTACAGGCTTCACTGTCCTTGACTATCTCCCAGAGTTTGCTCAAACTCATGTCTATTTAGTTGGTGATGCTATTTAACCATCTCATCCTCTGTCGCCCCCTTCTCCTCCCACTCTCAGTCCTTCCCAGCATCAGGGTCTTTTCCAGCGGGTTGGCTCTACACATCAGGTGGTCAAAGTATTGGAGATTCAGCTTCAGCATCAGTCCTTCCAATGAATATTAAGGGTTGATTCCCTGTTGTTAAAGCTCAATTCCTGTCTTTCCACTCTTCAGAGACATTTACTTATATTCCATAGTAATAACTCTAAGATACTTTCCCCTTTTTCCCTCAGAAGAGATTTCCTAATACTTAAGGGTACTGCATGGAGATTCCCTCATGGCTCAGTCAGTAAAGAATCTGCCTGCAATGAAGGAGACCTGGCTTTGATTCCTGGGTTGGAAATATCCCCTGGAGAAGGAAATGGCAACCCACTCCTGTATTTGTGCCTGGGAAATCCCATGGACAGAGCAGCCTGGTGGGCTACATTCCATGGTGTCACAAGAGTTGGACATGACTTAGTGACTAAACTACCACCACTGTGTAGTCTAACTCCCTGGGAGGAAAAACAAGATACTATGCCAGCAGGCCCAAAAAAGTGCAGCATCTCATAATCTGGGGGTTCTTCTACTATGGCACACTTCACTCTGTGCATAGGTAATGTCCAAGCATCATCAGAACAAGATGTTGCTCTGGTTGCTATTTCTGCTGTGAATAATAAAAGACCTTTTGTTTTGCTTTAAGAATTTTGTGTCTTTGTATAACACACACACATACTTGTAGTACAACTCGTTACCTTGCAAGTAGTAATATATTCAGTTTTTAAGTTAACAATAAGACTCAAATCTACATTTGTAGAGAAAACAAAACAACATTTAAAAGCAAAGCACAGAGATTCCAGTTTACAACAACATTCGATGTGTGGAGATTGAAAGATGACTCCCTGCTCCCAGAAAAGTTTATTCTCTAACTTACAAAACATGTAAATATGCTACATTACAGAGAAAAAATGACTTTCCAGGTGTGATTAAAATAGAGATGATGAGATGGAGAGAATTCCTGGCTTGTCTCATGAAGTCTTAAAGGCAAAGAATATTTCCTGGATAAAGTCAGAGAGAGAGAAGACAGAGCAAAATGCAGAACATACACAAAGCATGAGGCAAATTCAGCTATTTGTTGTTGGGTTGGAAGATGAAGCAGAGATGTTACTTTGCCAACCAAGGTCTGTCTAGTCAAGGCTATGGTTTTTCCAGTAGTCATGTACAGATGTGAGAGCTGGACTGTAAAGAAAGCTGAGTGCCGAAGAATTGATGTTTTTAAACTGTGCTGTTGGAGAAGACTCTTGAGGGTCCCTTGGACTGCAAGGAGATCCAACTAGTCCATCCTAAAGGAGATCAGTCCTGGGTGTTCATTGGAAGGACTGATGTTGAAGCTGAAACTCCAATTATTTGGCCACCTGATGCAAAGAGCTGACTCATTGTAAAAGACTCTGATGCTGGGAAAGATTGAAGGCAGGAGGAGAAGGTGATGACAGAGGATGCGATGGTTGGATGGCATCACTGACTCAATGGACATGAGTTTGGGTAAACTCTGGGAGTTGGTGATGGACATGGAGGCCTAGCGTGCTGTGATTCATGGGGTCACAAAGAGTTGGACACGACTGAGCGACTGGACTGAACTGAGCTGGAAGATGAAGCAAGGGGGTCTTGAGTCAAGAAATTATGGCAACTTCTAGAAGTTGACTTCCCTGGTTGCTCAGATGGTAAAAGTGTCTGCCTGAAATGCTGGAGACCCGGGTTCGATCTCTGGGTCTGGAAGATCCTCTGAAGAAGGAAATGGCAATCCATTCCAGTGCTCTTTCCTGGAAAATCCTTGTAGGCTACAGTCAATGGGGTTGCCAAGATTCGGACATGACTGAGCGACTTCACTTTCACTTTCTAGAAGTTGGGAATGGCCCTAAAAAATGGGGACCTCAGTCTTAACAGCATCATGAAACTGAAATCTGCCAACAACTGAATGAGCAAGGAAAAAATTCCCCATTCCCAAGGCTCTCAGGAAGGAAGGCAGCCCAAGAACACCTTGGCTTTAGCTCAAAGAGCACTACTTAAGTCTTCTGAGCCACAGAACTGTGATATAATGAAGCTGTGTTGATGTTAAGTCACAAAGTTTGTGGTGGTTTTTAATGTCCGCAATAGAAAATAAATATACTATGTTACCCCTTATCAAACTGACCTTGTTCACAACATCCATCTCCCCCTTCTTCCAAAAATAGCTTTCTGATTTTCACTGGAAAAATCACAGCTCCCCCATCCAACCTGTGAGGTTGGGGTAAATTGATAACATCCTTAGCTCAGTTGACCATTCAATACATTTCATTCTTTGAGCAAATATTTTTGGTTCAGAAGTAAATACATGGCCTAACAAAGAAATACTGGACTCCTCTGTTGGAGTTTCTGCTAAGTTGTATTTTTCTCTCTTCCTTTTGTTTGGTGGGGTAAGATTAATTCTAAGGCTGTAGCCACATTATGGCCATAAGTGGAGAGTCTGAAGCAATGGGAGACCACAAGGAGCCTGAAAAGATATTGGCCCTACAGAGATTCTTTTAATCCTGTTCCGTTAAGCCCAAAATGTCCTTTTCCATGTTCCTATGGATTTGAGTTTCTCTCCTTGCAATAAAACAGTCTAACATATATGTTACAGGTTTTTCTTCCTGCGTTTTGCACTTAAAATTCTGGACCTGAAGGCAAATATCAAATTTAAAAACTTTCTATCACAGTATTTTAGGGCAATCAATTGAATGGGGGATTCACTTGTGAGATTTATTAAAAGTAAAAAAGTGAAGAATCACCATATTCTTTGTAAATAAGAATCTTTGTGTGTAGAAACAAAATAATCTGCATTTTTATAAAATTCTGAGGTTATTCATGAAATTCACTAGGATTTGAGAATAACTCCTCTAATAATAACAAATTAAAATGGAAGACAATTGCAAATTTGAACAAATTCCAGGAGTTAGTGGAGGACAGAGGAGCCTGGTGTGCTATAGTCCATGGGGTCACAAAGATTTGGACATGACTTAACGACTGAACGACAACAGCTTGTTTTGTTTTCCTCTTCTTCGTGTGTAAGAACATGCTAGAATGTATTGGTTCCTGTATAAAATTACAAAAATATAATTGTAAAGATTATACATCTAATAATGACTACCTGAAATGGTAGACTGGGATTCCTTTTCTTCTCTATCTTTGGTCACAACTAGTCACACTTATTTTGGTAAACTAGTAAATTAATCTTCTTCTGGAAGAAATAATTCTTTCTCTGGACTCATTATGTTTAAGGATAATTATCCCAAATCTCTCCACAGAATGGATCTTTGATGTCCTTAAGGGACTCCATATATTCCATCTTCTTAACTCTGCTAGCCTCGACCAAGCACAGCCAGTGAGGCAAGGGCAGATATAACTATAGTCAGTGGTAAAATAAAATAAATACATGCCATGGTTAAAAACTCCTCTTTTGGACCAATAGAGGAATGCCTGGAGCTGCTGGTGTTGACTGAGTAATGAAAAGGTTCTTATCATCTGAGAATGAAGCCTGCAGAGCCAAGGTATAGAAAAAGAAATAACTATGACCTTGATGACATTGTCTGAGTCATGAGATTTAGTCTTGACTGAAGCCAGTGCTATCCTAGGATTTTTCATTACTTGAATCAATAAAGTCAGTTTTTGCCAAGGCCAATTTGAGTAGGATTTTATATTACTTATCACATCTTGCCCTAACTTTCAGTATTTCATAAATGCTATGTGATCTTCTATAAGATAACATCAATATTTGTTCATCATAAAGTATTTATATAACAATGATATTCATATGGTTGAAATAAACATTTTGAATAGAAATTTTCTTATTATACATGTAATTCATAGATTCCAGTGTTTGTAGTTCTTAAAATGTGACCTCTACAGCAACATCCTCATCAGCACCTGGGAACTTATAAGAAGCAAATTTGAAAACTACTGATTTAAGGGAACAGAAAAATTACTATTGCCTAGCTCATCAGTAGTTTCAATTTGGTACCTCACAATACAAAATAAATGTGACATTGTGTAGCACTAAACTTTGGTGAGCCTTTAGGGGAAATAGAGATTTACTGTTTATAGTAACATAATTCAAAAATAAAGAAATGGGCATTGATTTTTCAAGATGGGTTATTGATAAAATGAAGATGGTTACCTCAGTACTTGTACCATTTTTTTAATCATTGTAGGGTGAACTGTGGTAGATAATTTTTCCTCTGCATATAAATTTTCCCTACTTCTTTATTCTACAGAAAACCTACAACAATGGACATTTGGCTCTAGCTGATCTATGTATCAAATCTATCTTCCTGTGAAGTCAAAGTTGCCCAGTCGTGTCCAACTCTTTGAGACCCCATGGACTAAACAATTCATGAAATTCTCCAGGCCAGAATACTAGAGTGGGTAGCTGTTCCCTTCTCCAGGGGATCTTCCCAACCCAGTGATCGAACCCAGATCTCCCACATTGCAGGTGGATTCTTTACTAGCTGAGCCACTGGGGAATCCCAAGAATATTGGCGTGGGTAGCCTATTCCTTCTCCAGGAGATCTTCCCAACCCAGGAATTGAAGCCAGTCTTCTGCATTGCAGGCGGATTCTTTACCAGCTGAGCTACCAAGCAAGCCCTGATCTATCTTCCTGAGGGATGGACAAATGATCAAGTATTAACAGTATCAATTTTTTAAAAATTCTAAACTACTGTGCAAACATTGGGAAAATTTTATTCTTTTGCTGATATAAAACTACACTTCAAATCATTTAGAGAGAATTTGTTGGCAAAATAAAGCAAAACACCCAACAGATAAAACCTGAGTTATTCTTTGATTCTGTGAATTATGTGAGTACTCAGTACTTACTTAACATAAAATTTCTTTTTGCTGAAGCTATTGGAGTTAGCTTCTGTCACTTACCAGTAAAATAATCATTGAAAATTTGCATAAAACAGTGACTATTAAATCTGCATATATATCACAGGGTGGAATGCAAACCAGTATATTAATATTCACCATTTACCTCAATGCATTTTCTCAAACACTAAACATTTTCCCATAATCAATAACCCTATTAAATTTTGCCAATTTTTGACCTGATTATCAATATCACAATGATGTGGAGGGTCCCACAGTTCCATTTTTTTCTTGTTAGTCATTAAGGAATTATAGAATTTAAATAACTCTAAATTCTTGAATTAATAGGCTTAAAACAAATATATGACAATACTCATTTAAAGTTATTATAATTCTGAAATATTATTAATAAATAAAAATATTCTTAAAATATAAGCTGCATTTAATAGTGAGCCATCATAGCTTCCATTTTTAACAATCAAAGCAATTCCTTTATGCATAGTCCCTTTACCATAGTCCCTGGTGGCTCAGACAGTAAAGCGTCTTGCTTACAATGTGGGAGACCTGGGTTCGATCCCTGGGTTGGGAAGATCCTCTGGAGAAGAAAATGGCAACCCACTCCAGTACTCTTGCCTGGAAAATCCCATGGACGGAGGAGCCTGGTAGGCTACAGTCCATGGGATTGCAAAGAATCAGACACGACTGAGCGACTTCACTTTCCTTTACCATTGGGATTACTTAAATCTGTGGTTCTCAAACCTGGCTAATTTAAGAACCATTTGGAAATTTAAAAATAAAAATCTTTTGAAACTAAAAACAAAACTTTTATATATCTATCTCTATTACCAAACCCCAGAAAGTATTATTTAATAGAACTGGCATCACTGTTTGGTCTTGAAAATCCCACAGGCAATTTACTGTTTAGCCAGTGTTGCATAGTATTGATTTAATCATTATCTCAAATATAAGAATCATCTAACTGTATAATATAGGAAACTGTATACAATATCCTGTCTTAAATCATAATGGGGAGGAATATACAACAAAAGAATGCCTATGTGTGTATAACTGAGTCACTTTGCTCTATAGTCAAAATTAACACACCATTATAAATCAATTATACTTCAATTAAAACAAACTAAGCAAGAATAATCTAAGTTTGATGTTATGTTAGGGTTATATATGTATTTTAAGAAAAAGTACTTATATTCTTGATATATTCTTTTAAATTGTGGTGATGCATAAATTTATACCTACATATCTCTCTCATGTAACAAAATATTATTATTAAATACTATAAATTGAATGTACTTAAGCAAAAAACATAGTCTAAACTTATCAACTCTATCAAAACTGCTCCAACTCTTATGTTTCAAGTCTCAATTTGGGGAACAATTATGAACCTTGTCAGTAAATAAACAATTTAAGCCGATCTCCTCCCCATTGCTGTCACTTGGTAAGAACTTTGTCACCAGTCTTCTCAATTCTATGGGAAAGCAGTTCAAACAGTTGGACAGCATAGGTAGCAAAAAACATGTGCCATGTTAGGGGTATATCAATCCTTATTTCACAAACTATGGTCATCTTTATTATCTCCATTGGAAGATTCTCACTGTCTAGATTGTTTTTACTCATTAAACCTTTCTAAATTCTGATTTACATGAACTCTTGAGATATGCTTCTGGATTCTGGGCTTCATCTAACCTCTTAGATTCATGACTTGATGCTTTTAGTTTCATGTGGCCAACAAAAATCCATATAGTCAAAGCTATTGTTTTCTCATTAGTCATGTATGGATGTGAGAGTTGGATCATAAAGAAGGCTAAGTGCTGAAGAATTGATGCTTTTGAGTTGTGGTGTTAGGGAAGACTCTTGAGAGACCCTTAAACAGCAAGGAGATCAAATCAGTCAACACTAAAGGAAATCAATCCTGAATATTCATCGGAAGGACTGATGCTGAAGCTGAAGCTCCAATACTTTGGCCACCTGATGTGAAGAACTGCCTAAAAGACCTGCCTGGAAAAGACCCTTATGCTGGGAAAGACTGAGGGCAGAAGGAGAAGGGGGCAACAGAGGATGAGATGGTTGGACGGCATCATCAACTCAATGGATGTGAGTTTGAGCAAACTCTGGGAGATAGTGAAGGACAGAAAAGCCTGGCGTGCTGCAATTCATGGGGTTGCAAAGAGTTGGACATGACTGAGCAACTAAACAACAACATTGAATATGTTACTCATGTTGCAGTTTCTTTGAGAACATGAGTGTTAATATAACAAATAAGCTCAGTCAAAATATCTGAGGTTAAATGTAAGATGAAACTATTAATTATGAGAATGGCTTTATTATGCTGTTTCTCAATAGTTTTGAGATTATTTCCTAAAGTAAAGTTTCAGAAATACTGTGCATAATGAAATTTCCTTAATAAGAAACTGCTAGTTTCTTCAGTATTTGAAACTACAAAAATTCTAAAGCCCATCAAGACATCATTATGTAACAAGAGCTAGAAAACTGAGGGGTTATTTTACTTAACTATTTGTTTCTGTTGTTGTTGTTTAATCACTAAATCCTGTCCAACTTTTTGCGATCTCATGGACTGTAGCCCACCAGGCTCATCTGTCCCTGAGATTTCCCAGGCAAGAATACCGGAAAGTGAAAATTGCTCAGTCATATCCGATTGTTTGCAACCCCATGGTCTATACAGTCCGTTGAATTCTCCAGGCCACGATACTGGAGTGGGTAGCCTTTCCCTTCTCCAGGAGATCTTCCCAACCCAGGGATGGAAACCAGGTCTTCCACATTGCAGATGGACTCTTTACCACAGAGCCACCAGGGAAGTCCTTGAGAAAGGAGGAAGGAAGAATACTGGAGTGGGTTGCCATATCCTTCTCTGGGGATCTTTCTGACTCAGGGAAGGAACCTGAGTCCCCTGCATTGGTAGGTGGATTCTTTACCAATGAATCACCAGAGAAGCCCATGCTTAACTATTTACATTATGATAAAACAATTTTGTAGGAATATAACTGTACTGAAGGGCTACAGTTACGGGGTGGCAAAGAGTTGGACACGAGTGAGCACTCATGCATGCACGCGTGCACACAACTGTACTTAAAGGTCTGAATGAACTAAGAAAACTGTGTTTACAACAAAGCTACTTCATGGACTCTTGTGGCAAAGAAAATGAGATAAAAGACAGTGTATTACAAAGCTTTATGGGATCAGTGGATAGCTTCCCAAAGTAGACTATTTGAGTAAGTGTCTGTATTTAAAAATTTATGATTCTGCAACTGCATTTCATAAATCCACCACCTAGGGGAGTATTAAGAGCAGAATTACTAGTGGTAAAAGATTACTAAACTTTTGCTGCCTGGTAGATATTAAAAGTTTTTAGAATAATAGCAATGAAAATTCAATTTATAAGGGGCATAAGCTACCTGAAATTTAGAAGTCATACAAGATTCTGAAGCGTGGGGTCATGGGTGATAACTTTAGTTTATTTTTAGAAACTAAATTCTTAAGTTCTTTGAATCTTGAAAATAACTTTAAATATTTTGTTTTTTAAAAATGAGTCCATATCTAGTTCTATTTTCAGCAAGCTTCAGGGCTATCTAATACAAAGAATAATTTTTATTGGATCAATAGATTACAAAGGCATATTCAATATGTTTTATTGTTTTTTCTAACTGACCTTGTCATTTTTGAAGTGTAATTAAGAGTTATAATGCCATTAGCAATTTTGCAGTTTTCTTAAAAAAATTTTTGAAAAGATAATGTTATATAGTTTTTCAATGCAATTAAATGTTTTGAAGAAAACTATACAAACTGTTAAAATAATGATAAGTAATCTAAACAGTAATAGAAAATGAAAGTGTTAGTCGCTCAGCCTTGTCTGGCTCTTTGTGACCCTATGGGCTGTAGCCCACCAGGCTCCTCTGTCAATGGGGTTTCCCAGACAAGAATACTGGAGCTGGTAGCCATTCTCTTCTCCAGGGGATCTCCTGAATCAGGGATCGAACCCTGGTCTCCTGCATTGGCAGGCAGATTCTTTACCACTGAGCCACCTGGGAAACCCAAAAAGCAATAGGTCATTAGGGAATTAATGATATGAATACTTTATGGCCTAAAAATTTGACTGTCAGCAACTTATCTTTACACAAAATTACTTGAAGTCTTTTTAAAAAGAGTTAATGTAGTTCAAATATTTAAGGTAAATTAGAATAGATTTATATCGTTTCAAAATGTTAAGTGAAACACATTAGAGATAAACTTCAAGAGAATGACTAATACTTAAACAATCAAACTGTGACATATTATTCATTTTCTGTCATATGAATTTGGAGTAGGCAGAGCCATGAATTCTCAATTCAAGTTGTGTAGAACTAATTAAAAAGTAAAATAAAAGAAATCATGGTGGTGATACAATTAAAAACAAAATAAAGATTTATCCATTTTTTACACACAGCGTACTCTCCTTTCAGGTTTGTGTTTAGCTTGGTTTACATTATTTTCAAGTGTTGTTATTAAAGTAATGTTTAAAAAAAGCCACTAGCATAGATCGTCCATAGATGATACATTTAACTGAAATTACCTAAGACTATGGACTGTGGACTGTGTTAGTCACTCAGTCATGTTCAACTCTTTGTGACTTCACGAACTGTAGCCACCAGGCTTCTCTGTCCATGGAAATCTCCAGGTAAGAATACTGGAGTGGATTGCCATTCCCTTCTCCAGATGAACTTCTCAACCCAGGGACTGAACCCTGTTCTCCTGGCTTGAAGGCAGATTCTTTACCGTTTGAGCTACAGGGAAGTCGTTACTTAAGACCATGGCACTCAAATTGTAGCACTCCTGCTAGCTTTCTAGAAATGGAAAGTCTCATGCACTATATCATTCTTAATGAATAAGAATGTGCGTTTAACAACATCCCTGACATTAATGTTTGAGAAGTACTGTTTAAGGTGTATATTCCAGGAAAAAGCTACCTGATATATCCAGTGCCTAAAAATGTGCAAATTATGATTTCCTTCTTTTTCGTTATTGATAAAAAAATCTTAAAAACCAGTGCTCCTTTGCCATATGACCCAGCAATCCCACTGCTGAGCACACACACTGAGGAAACCAGAATTGAAAGAGACATGTGTACCTCAATGTTCATCACAGCACTGTTTATAGTAGCCAGGACATGGAAGCAGCCTAGATGCCCATCAGCAGATGAATGGATAAGGAAGCAGTGGTACATATACACAATGGAATATTACTAAGCTATTAAAAAGAATACATTCAAATCAGTTCTAATGAGGTGGATGAAACTGGAGCCTATTATACAGAGTGAAGTAAGCTAAAAAGAAAAACACCAATACAGTATACTAACACATACATATGGTATTTAATCACTCGGTAAAGGTAACCCTGTATGCGAGACATCAAAAGAGATACAGATAAATAGAACAGTATTATGGACTCTATGGGAGAGGGCGAGGGTAGGATGATATGGGAGAATGGCATTGAAGCATGGAAATTATCATATGTGAAAGGAATCACCAGTCCAGATTTGATGTATGATACAGGGTGCTCAGGGCTGGTACACTGGGATGACCCAGAGGGATGGGATGGGGAGAGAGGTGGAAGGGGGGTTCTGGAAGGGGAAATCATGTACACCCATGGTGGATTCATGTCAATGTATGGCAAAAAAATACAATATTGTAAAGTTAAAAAATAGAAAATAAACTAATTAAAAAAAAAACAAAAAACGTGCTTCTATCTTATCCTCAGTGATATGTAATGCCTTCATTGAAAGAATTATTTTTTAAATGAGTAAATAAATAGATGAATGTAGTAATATGAATTATTTATTTAATACAAGTGGAGGAAAAGTTTTAAGAGAAAGAAGGAAGACTGAAGTTAATTGTGGACACCAAACTCAGAGGAAGGAAAAAACTGGAGAGGCTGGGAAAAAGATGTTTCTTGGAAGTATAAGGGCTCACAAGAAGCTGTACCAGTTATATTAACTTACATGTATCAACCCCTCATTCTCTATTGTTTGAAGGTATTGCACTTTCAGCTTGTAGTTGGAATAAAAGAATCACCAAAATGGCACATGATTAATATGGGCTTTGGCACAGCAGGGTTAAGCTCCCAAAGTTGAACTAATGAAAGTATTTTCTGCCACAAAATGACAGCAAGTGAAGGAGACGAGGGCTGGAAAGCGAAGGTGTAACAAATGCGGGATATTCAATCTGTTACATCCATATCAGCCATGGACATGTAGTTGGATGGTACGATGGAAGCAGCCAGCATGTATGTTTTTGAACAGATAAGTGGCAACAGCAGCAAGAATAAAGACGTAGTATTTTAGATTATGGACTTCCCAGGTGACACACTGGTAAAGAATTCCCCTGCCAATGCAGGAGCCACAGGAGATGCAGGCTCAATTCCTGTGTCAGGAAGACCCCCTGGAGGATGAAATGTCAACCCACTCCAGTATTCTTGCCTGGGAAATCCCATAGACAGAGGAGCCTGGTGGACTCTAGTCCACAGGGTATCAAACAGCATGCACTCGCTTCACTTTAGATTACTTGGTAGTGGAGGGTGTCACTTAGAAGAGATTCTATAGCCATAGGCGAGTTTACAAATTTATAGACTACTCTTGTGAAATATTTCTTTTTTTGTTTTAACACTTTCAATCCTGAAGACAATCTCAAGTCAAAGACTTTCTAAGCCACTGTGGATCAAAGTTCACTTTAACCTGAGCATCACAGAAATGGGAAACTGAAGTACAGGTACTGTAAACAGATTAGCATTTAGAGTTTTTGAACATGGATGCTTACAGTTTAGGAATTACTATTTTTGAAATTACTATAATTCCATGGATTTGAAATTATTCTTGCTTCACATAAATTTTATTGCTCTTGACATTCTAACATTTAGATTCTTAAATTCCTTATTAAAATATTAATACTCTATATATGTATATATATATATATTACAACGCCTAAAATGTCTATTAAAAGAGACATTCAAAAACACTATAGATTAAAAAAAAATGGAATTCTAAAACATTTAAGTAATCCAAATGAAGCAAGAGGAAAAAAAAAAAGCTGAAACAATACAGAGAGAAAATGGACCAGGAAAAAAGGTCAAATTTAAATTTTAACATATGAATAACTGTATGTGAAGTAAAAGATCTACATATATCAACTAGAGAGGGACATTAGTGGAGCATATTAATAAAAGAAATCAACCTGAAGCTGTATACAAGAAATTCACTTTAAATATAGTAACATATGTAGTAGGAAAATAAAAGAGTGGAACACACACACTTATCATGGAAATGGTGTCAAAAGAAAGCAAGAGTAGTTATAGTAATATCCTACAAATTAGACTTCAGAGTGAAGAAAATTACTAGGGACATAGAGATTCAACCAATCAAGAAGTCACAGCAATTCTAAAAGTTATGTATCTAAAATAACAAAATAGCTGCAAATCATGTGAAACAAAAAAAATTACAGAACTGCAAGAATACATACAAAATCTAAACTTCTACCTGTTGTAGACTTCAACAGTCCTCATTCAACGAATAACTGAGAGAACAACTAGACGGAAAATCAGCAAAGGTATCAAGCCCACCATCAACAAGCAGCACCCAATCAAGATTTGTAGAACCCTCTATCCAACAACAACAGAGTAGGCATTCTTTTCAAGCTACCACAGAAGTTAAACCAAGATTGGACAAAACCTGGGTTATAAACCAAACCTTAACAAAATTAAAGTAATTAAAATCCTACATGCTATGTCCTCTGACCACAATAAATTAAACTAGAAATTAATAACAGAAAGAAGACAGGAAACTTTTCAAATAATCGGACATGAAATTACACACTTCTAAATAATCCCTTGATTAAACAGAAAGCATTGAGAGAAGATTTTAAAATAATTAAACTGAATGAAAATGAAAATTTCAATATATCAAACTATGTGGAACACCACTAAAGCAGTACTGAACTGGAAATGTATGGCTCTATATGCTTATATTAGCAAAGAGGGGAGATCTAAAATCAATTAAATTCCTATCAGAAGAAAAACAAAAGTCAAAGTGAATCAGAAGGAAAAAATGATAACAAAAACAACAGAGACTGCACTGGAACTTATAAAATGAAAAATGACAAAAACTAATGGAACAAAAGGATTAAAATATTAATAAAAATTTCAAAATCCTAGCAAGACATGTAAGGAGGGAAAAAAGAGAAGACGTACTACTAATATCAGGAATGAAACAAGGTATCAGTCTGCAGAAACAGACTCTGCAGACATCATAAGGGTAATAAGGTAATATTTCAATCAATGCTACCAACATAAATTTCACAATTTGATTTACTGAAAAAGTAAGAACTACTTCAACAAGCATTAAATATAAAATAAATAATCTCAATAACCCTATAACTACTAAAGTAATGGAATTCATACTTTGACATCCCTGGAAAAAGAAATTGTCTTTTTGCTCTCATTGGAGAATTCTATCAAGTTTTAAGGAAGAATTAGCATCAATTCTATAGATTTTCTTCAAGGGGAAAAAAAAAGGGGGGTGGGAACACCACCCAACTCATTCTTTGAAGCCAACACTACAACAGCACTAAAGTCAAACTAAAGAAGTACAGAAAAGGAAAATAAATGAATAGAGAGAAGAAAGAGAGGGAAAGAAAGAAAGAGAGAGACACAGAGAGAGGGAGGGATGGACAAAGGAAGCATGGAAGGGAGAAAGAAAACTACAGACCAATATCCTTCATTATAGTATAAACCTATTCAAGCAAAATATTAGCAAATTGAACTTCAAATATCTGAAAATAATTATATATCATGATCAAGAGCATGCAAGACTGATTCAATATTCAAAAATTAGCCATCACAATCCACCATAATAACAGCATAAGAAGAAAAATATGTGATCATATTAATTTATGCAGAAATGTATAATCAACAAAATCCCATATCCATTCATAAGAAAACCTTTCAGAAACTTGGAGAGGGGAATTTCTTCAACTTATAAAGAAGATTTACAAAAACGCAGTATTACTACTATACTTGGTAAAGATTGAATGCTTTCCTTACGAAATCAGAAACAAGACAGAATATACTAGTCTCTTGTCTGCTACTCAACATAATACTCAGAGTCTAGTCAGTGCAATAAAGGAAAAAAGGGAAATGAAAGACAAGTACAGCAGGGAGGAAGAAACAAACTGCTGCTATTTTCATATAACAGAATTTTCTGCATAAAAAGACCCCAGGAATCTCTGAGAAATTCTCTCAGACTTAATAAGTGAATTCAGCAAATTCATAGGGTATAAGATCAATACATAAAATATATTCCTATATAATAGCAATGACCATGTAGAAACTGAAATGAAAAGTACAACTTCATCTGTCATTTCTTAAAAATAAAAATACTTAGGTATAAATTTCACAAAACGTATATAAGATTTATATGTTGGATACAACAAAACACTGCTGAGCAAAATATATTTTACCTAATGATCTAGCTGGATAGCAAATAAACACATGAAAAGATGTTAAACATCATTAGTATTAGGAAAATGCTAACTGAGACTACTATGAGTATCATTATATATCTATGAGAAGAGCTGAAAAATAAATAGTAACACCATGAAATGCTGGTGAAGATGCAGAGAAAATAGATCACCCATACACTGCTGATGAAAACACATTTTAAAACTTGCATCCAGGTTTGATGCATGAGACAGGGTGCTCAGGGCTGGTGCACTGGGATGACCCTGAGGGATGGGGAAGGGTTCAGGATGGGGGACACATGTACACCCATGGCTGATTCATGTCAATGTATGGCAAAACCAATGCAATATTGTAAAGTAATTAGCCTCCAATTAAAATAAATAAATAAATTAAAAAACACATTCATATGATTATGAATAATTATATTTTTCATGTTACTTGGAAGACTTTACTGCATATCTTAGATATGAATTCCTTTCTAATTTGAAATGTTACCTAGTCACATTCTAAATATGTGAAAACTTAAAATAGTCACTTTTTTAATATAATGTACTCAATGGATAAATATGTGTATGACCTGAGCATGTAACAAAAATAAATTAATGAATTATGGATCATACTAATAACATATGAAACAGAGAGACTGTTCATTCAAGAAGAAATTCAGTTGCAAAGGTAAGCAAGAGAACAAATAAGTATACCTGATTCTCTGCAGAAATCTTGAGGATAGATGTGGAACTCCATATGGAATGGGATCTGAAGCTTTGACCAATCCTCCTTGAAGGACAATGAATTCACCAGATAGTATGTGGCTGACACAATTCTGAAAAAATAGAGTATATTACTATTTGCAAATTAGAGCTACTTTTGTGAAATAAACAGAATTAGTTTCTTCAGTGTTGAAGAAAGAATGTAAAGCAAAGATTAAAAAAGAATTAGTGCATTTTTAACTTTCAATTATAATAGCTTTCCTTGTGGCCCACAGTCTAATCTTATATGGGCAGCTCTTTCCCTAACACTGATATACTTGTACACTTTAATATATTTTAAAACAATATGTATTTGAAAAATTAAGGGCCATCAATACTTACAGCTGAAATTACTATTTTAGTTGGCTTAATCATGGGAATGTAATTTCATTGATTTTGGACTTGTAATTCTATTAGGTAAAATATCTAGTTTTCTTATTACTAAAAAGGAAACTGAAGGAATTCTATGAACAATTTGGAAGTTGTTTAATAACCTTTATTTTCTTTGCATGTATGCAAAGCATCAGTCCTGTCTGACTCTTTCAGTCCTATGGAGTGTAGCCTGCCAGGCTCTTCTGTCCGTGGGGTTTTCCAGGCAAGAATACTGAAGTGGGTTGCCATTTCCTTCTCCAGGGAATCTTCTCGACCCAGGGACTGAACTTGCTTCTTCTTCATTGGCAGATAGATTCTTTAACACTGAGTCACTAGGGAAGATTTATTTCTGTTACTTGTCATTAATCGGCTTGTTCTCTCATGCTCAAGTTCTGGAAACTTTTTCAGATATTTTTGTTATCATAAAAATCCTACCACATGTCTTAAGAAAATCTCAGTAGAAAAATATAGAATCCTACTTGCAATTAGGATTGTAAATATAGAATCCTATTTTAGGCATAAATTCATGCTACTTCTGAAAATTAGCTTTTTAACAGAGATATCTATATCCTACTTCTTTCTCTTTGGACTAGTCTCTGTGTTATAAAGACACATTTTACTCTAAAATAAAAAATGTTCAGTAAATAACTTAAAGATCTATAACATAACTTCAGGTTATTTAAGATGCATATTAACAAAGGATAATGTAAATTATTGTTCATCAGTCGATAAAGTATGACATTGTATCCATCATAAGAGATAACTGGGGATACAGAGAAAAAAAGCTCCTTTTCTACTCTTTAATTCCTTAATGTATGAAGACCTTGAAAAATAATCAATATTATGAATCAATATTTGTGAGAAATGTATTACTATATTGGTCTGCATTTTAACTTTAATTGTTTTGATATATAGCTTGATGAAAGGATGCAGAAAAGAACAGTAATGAGGAGGATAATAATAGAAGTAGATAGCTGAAACTTAATTAAATAGTGTAAGCTGTGTCTATATAAAATGTATTTATCATTAAAACATTTGTTTAGCAATTGTCCTTAAAAGCTATAAAATGTTTAAAAAACATTATGAAAACTTGGGTCCCAGTTCTGCTACTGTCACACATAAGCTTTACGCCATTCAGCAAATGTCTTCAAATCTCAGTGAATCATTTGTTTCATTACCACACTGAGAATTTAGAACCTATAAAGAGAATCATTAGGAACATGTTAATATTTGAGATTATATAACTGATAGTAAAATTCTACTTAGAACAGCTTAATGTTTATTAGGCCATGTAATTTGCAATTAATTGGAGCTTATTGTGTGTCAGGTAATGTTGGCAAAGCTACTTTCCCTTACTTCCTCCTTCAGTCACTCATGTATTCTTTATGCAATTATTCAATGCTCTATCTAAGCTCTAGAAACACAATGGTGACCAAAACAATGGTAGTTGTTTAGAGAGGTATTCACCAACCTTCAGGTTGTGACTCTTTAAATGTTTCAAGAAGATGAAGAAAGGGTTCTCTTGTTAAAGGAAAAATGACCTAGATTTTTCCAATTTCTATTTCCTTAGCAGTATGAAAACTTGCAGATTTTCTTTTAAAACTGAACCATTTAAGAACCTTCTGAGTGTGTACTGAGTAATCCTGTGTAAAGATTAGCTAAGATCAGATAGACTTGATCATGATTCACTTAGTTGTTCTATCTGGCTCTTTTAGGCTTTTGATGTTTGCTTCTATATAGAAAGATCACTGATTTCTACGCATTTTGTAAACAATCACTTACTGAATTTAATGTGATGTGGGAAACACAGTTTTTCTTAATTTTATCACATAGATTTAATTATTAAATTAATGCAGTTAGCTTTGATTATTTATAGTATATTATATAATTAAGTCCAAAATTTACTGTATAATGTATAAAAATAAACTGAAGTACAGTTTAATGAGGAAACCCACTATTACAATTATTCCACAGAGTGTTTTAAGATTCAGGGGTATATAAGTCTCATTTGCTAGGTCAATATGTTTATGTAGCAGATGTAGCATATTAAATGTTTCAAAACTTTGCAAATCAATAAAAGGGAGAGAAAATATAGTGACTAACATATTCAATAAGACTATTTATTGCAAGTAAGTTCTCCACATCATCAAATTCTATTTCTGAAGAAGATCTTGCAAATAGGAAGTCATATATCCCTTCTTCTACTGCAATATTTACAACCAAAACAGAAATTATACAAACAACCTGACTGATGAATTTATAGAGTAGAAAATGAAATAAACAAAACTATCCAAACATCAGATCAGAAAGAGACTCATAGACTTGGAGAATGAACTTATGGTTGCAGGGGGGTAGGATGGAGGGGAGAATGGGGGAGAGGATAGGTAGGGGGTTTAAGATGTACGTGTACCCACTGCTATGTTTAAAATGGCTCACCAACAAGTACCTACTATATAGCACATAGAACTCTGCTCAATGTTATGTGGCAGCCTGGATGGGAGGGGAGTTTGGGGGAGAGTGGATACATGTATATATATGGTTGAGTCCCTTCACTGTTCACTTGAAACTGTCACAACATTGTTAATTGACTATACCCAACAAATTAAAAAGTTAAGAATAAAACAAACATCAAATGATACAAGAAGTTTGTTCTATGTCTGATGCTGCAACATAGTGTTACATTTCTGTTCAAGCTTTAAAATAGTTCTGGTTCTCAGGGCAAATATAATATGGCATTTTAAACATATATAAATTTAAAAATGCTTTGAGCTTACATAAATTATAACATAGATAACATATACAATTTTAGCTATACAGATTATACATGGCAAAGTTTTTTTCCAAAGCCAAATATTGTCTCTATTGAAAAATAGATGGCTCCCCAACCACCTGACAGTTCAGTTCCCCATTATAATTTATATAATCATCCATCTTTTCTTCTCATTGATTTTAAATGTACCATTATTTATATATGATATTCCAGAATTGTGTGAAGGCTATTTATGGAATTCTGACTTTGATCTCTGCATCATTTTTGTTGTTGTTGTTGACTTGTTCATTTGTGTGCAACTCTTTTGCGACCCGTGGACTGTAGTCCACCAGGCTCCTCTGCCCGTGGAATTTTCCAGGCAAGAATACTGGAGCAGGTTGCCATCTGCACCTCCAGGGAATCTTCCCTACTCAGGGACTGAACCCACATCTCCTGCAAGTATCCTGCATTTCAAGCAGATTCTTAACTGCTGAGTCACAGGACAAGCCCATTCATCCTTATATTGTCCTTTAATATCTGATAGAGAGATCCCACCTCTGCCCTTCCGCTATGTACTGTTTTTAAGAAAGCTCTTAGCTGATCATGCTGATTTAATTTTTTATGTGGCCTTTAAAGCCAGACTCATTGTTTCATCTCCTGTCCACAAAATATTATTTTTATTTTTTATTGGGATTTTATTTTATTTATAGATGAACATACAGAGAAATGGCATTCTTATTATTTTGAATATTACTATGCAGAATGTGATATACATCATATTTATTTATGCCATCTTTGGATCTTGGAATAATACTTTAATATTTTCTCACATAGATCAAGCTCATTTTGTGTTCTATTTCTATTTAACACAGTTCTTTAAGAACAGACTTTAACACAGTTCTGGCCATTGTAAGTTGAACTTTCTTGATATATTTTCTATCTGTGGGTTTTAAAGTAAAAGGCCACTGATCTCTGTATGTTAATTTAGGACTTTGAATGCTATTGAAAAATAAATTGCTTCCTTAATTTTTTTTTTCTTGGAAATTTGCTTCTTTATAGTCAAAGCTATGGCTTTTCCAGGAGTCATGTACAGATAAGTAGCTAGACCATAAAGAAGGCTGAGCTCCCAAGAATTGTTGCTTTCAAACTCTGGTGCTAGAGGAGTCTTGAGAGTCCCTTGAAGAGCAAGGAGATCAAACCAGCAAAAGCTAAAGGAAATCAACCCTGAATATTCATTGGAAGAACTGATGCTGAAGCTGAAGCTCCAGTACTTCCGCAACTTGATGTGAATTGCTGACTCACTGGAAAAGACTTTGATGCTGGGAAAGATTAAAAGCAAGAGGAGAAGGGGAAAGATGGTTGGATGGCATCACCAACTCTTTGGACGTGAGTTTGGGCAAACTCTGGGAGATAGTGAAGGACAGGGAAGTCTGGTGTGTGCTGCAGTCCATGGGGTCACAAAGAGTAGGGCATAACTTAGTGACTGAACAACAAGTATAAGTTGAATATATTATTGTAGATCTATTTCTACTCTGTTCTACTAATCTACGTATCTTTTCTTTTGCCATGTTATGTTATCGTAATTAATATGACCTGTGGTAAGGCTTGAAATCAAATCATGGAAGTCCACCAATATGCCTCTCCTTTTTCAGAACTCTGTTGTATATTCTAGGTTTCTACATTTTCCATATAAAATCTAGAATCAGTTTATTGATATTCCCAAGATAGCTTGTTGAGATATTGATATGTATTATGTTGATTCTATGGATAAAATTGGGAAGAATTAACATCTTAAGGACATCAAATCTCCCAATTCACTTGCATGACATTTCTTTATTTAGATCATCCCCAACATTTTCATCAATGTTTTGTAGTTTTCTGCATATACATTCTTTATTCATATTTTTTTTATTATTTATACATATACAAGTCATATATCATTAGTACTCTTTTTTGTAACCATATTTAATTTGGTATTACTTTTATTGTTTTGTAATAGAGTCAGTGGACACTGGTCATCTCCAGGAGTTGGCAAGATCACTTCACTAATTTCTTCCTTGCTTGATATCAGTATTTAGTACTGTCTCATAGGGGCTCCAAAATCAATGCAGATGGTGACTGCAGCCATAAAATTAAAAGACACTTGCTCCTTGGAAGAAAAACTATGACAAACCTAGATAGTAAATTAAAAAAAAAATAGAACTTTGAATGCTATTGAAAATGAAATTGCTTCTCCCCCACTTTTTTTTTTCCTTTGGAAATTTGCATCTTTATAGTCAAAGCTATGGTTTTTCCAGTAGTCATATATGGAAGTGGAGAGGGGCATGGCAACCCACTCCAGTATTCTTGCCTGGAGAATCCCCATGGACAAAGGAGCCTGGCAGCTACAGTCCATGGGGTCACAAAGAATTGGACACAACTGAGTGACTAAGCACAGCACACATATGGATGTGAGAGTTGGACCGTAAAGAAGGCTGAGTGCAAAATTGATGCTTCCAACTGTGGTGCTGGGAAAGATGCTCGAGAGTTCCTTGGATTGCAAGGAGATCAAACCAGTCAATTCACTGGAATATTCTTTGGAAGGACTGATGCTGAAGCTGGAGCTCCAATACTTTGGCCACCTGATTCCAAGACCTGACTCATTAGAAAAGACCCTGATGCTGGGAAAGATTGAAGGCAGGTGGAGAAGGGGACAACAGATGACAAGATGGTTGAATGGCATCACCAACTCAATGGACATGAGTTTGAGCAAACTCTGGGAGATGGTGAAGGATAGCAAAGCCTGGCATGCTGCAGTCCATGGGGTTGCAAAGAGTTGGAAATGACTGAGCGACTGAATAACAAAGAAAGGTTTATGGGAACAATTCTTACATAATTAAGTGTTAAGTTACCACTTTTTTGAACAGTTTTTGTTTTTCTTTTTAACTACAAAATGTCTTACAGAAACATCTAAATGTGCCATTATTTTCTGCCATCAGATGTAGCAAGGGATATACATTTTCCATTAGAGATTATTATAATTGCTGACCTCTTCCCTTTTAAAACTTGTTAGTTTATATTAGAAAATTTCAATAGCTTAACCAGCCGTATCTTTGTGTTTTTTACTGTACGCCAGCTCTCCTTTATCTTCTTGAAAAATGTGTATGTTTTCTTCTAATGTGTATGTGTAAAAATTATTTTTAATTTCAGGAATATTTTGCTATATTCAATAATCTCTCTTTTCTAAATCTATTCTTTTAATTCTTTCTTCAAAGGCACCAATTAGGCAGAAGTTAGATTCCTTTCCCTGCCTTCCATTTCAGTTATTTCACACAGAATTTATGCAACACTTTGTTAATTTTCATTTCCTTCCTCTCACTATTCTTGATCATGCCTTTTATGTTTCTTAATTTATCATATTAACAGTGCTATGTCCTTTTGTACTGCTTTCATCTTCACATAAATTGTATAATGATTTTTTACTTTCTTTTGTGAGATCTACCACTTTATTTTTCACTTCACAATTTATAATAATATTTCTTTAAATTCTTAGAGTTCCTCTTTATGCTCTTACTCATAACAGTTATTACATAATTACTTTAAAAAAAAGAAACTGGTGTACAGAATACCTGTTCCTGTGATTGGCTTCAGGAAAGCTGGTGAAGTTAATGCACTGGGTTGACTCTTACCAGCTATGTTCCAGTCCCAGCCCCTTTCTATGCTTTCTCTTCATCAAAATGTTTAAGAACTTAAGGACAATATTCTGTAAACTCATCTATAGCAAATCTCTGAGTCAGAGTTTACCAACAAGAAACTCGCTTGAGATTTATAAACCAAAATAGAGGAAGAGGCTGTTACTGCTTCATCAGTGATGGAAATCTTGTGGTATCCCATCCAAGTACAATCAAGACTGACCTCAAAGTCTCAGTTTTGCTAGAAAATGAGTTCTAGAGATATATTGTGCAATATGGTGCCTACAGTTAACAGCAGTTATTGTGCACTTCAAAATTTGTTAAGAGGGCAAATGTCATGTTGAGCATTATTACCAACAAACACACAAATGAAAAAATCTCACAGAAAGACACAAGGAGACTTTGGGATGTGTAGGAAATTTCTGTTACCTTGCTTGTGGTTGTGGTACCGTACCTATGTGTGTATGTTCAAATTTGTCAAGTGATAGCCATTAAATAGGTACAGTTATTTATGTATCAATTATACCTTAGTAAAGCTGTTAAGAAGAAAACCTACGATCTTGACAGATAACCAATGATATATTTTTCCAGAAGCATATGGATCTTCTTTAGGGAATGAGTCACTTCATTGCATCAGGGAGCTGAAAATAGCATCAGTTTCCTACGATTCCTACATTTCCAGTGGCAGCTTTCTTGGCATTCATTCTCCACTCAAACATATTGGTAAGCCTCCAATCCTCTGTATTTATAATGTTCTGATTAAAATATCTAGACTAGTCCTATCCTCTGATCAAAACCTATCAAGAAAGTCGGTAATTTTTTTAGCTTACTTGAGGCTAGGTCATAATTACATCATAATCTCAATAAATTAAATAAACATCTCCAGATTTAAATAGAATCTAATGATATACTTTGTCACAAGTGTTGTGGGAATGGCAATACTTTATAAAGGAAGCAGAGGTAACAGTTTCAGTAGCAGCATCTAGTACCCAACTACTGTGGAGTTTTGGTAGAAACTGCAGTAAATCTTTGCCATGAGAGGAGTGATGTTGGACTAATTCTGTGTTACTGTTTTGAGTATTATCTCTGACTATGTAATCAAATTTTTATTTCTCTAAAAATCTTAGGTTTCCATTGATCTTAACACCCTTTTCTAATAATTTTATTTTTCTGCTTGAATTT
The DNA here is from genome assembly GCA_024291935.2 of Okapia johnstoni. Taxonomy (NCBI): domain Eukaryota; kingdom Metazoa; phylum Chordata; class Mammalia; order Artiodactyla; family Giraffidae; genus Okapia; species Okapia johnstoni. The sequence goes on from CM044327.1 coordinate 7,053,087, forward strand.
TGCAGTTTGTTTTGTTTTTGTCTTCACACTCAACAACAAAACCTAAATGAAAGAGCAACTGGTGCATAATGGATAATATACAAAAAGTGGACTATCTGGGTGAATCTGGGAGAGGGCATCTGGCTGGTGGGATTAAGAAGGGTAAAGATCCTGTTAAGGATAAGGGATGACTTTATGGCAGTTCAAGGAGTGCAATGATAAAACAGTTCATCAAATGATCCCCTTTCATCACATGCAAAAATGAAGGTCATGTAGGAAAGGTCAGAAAATTTAAAGTGGCAACCCGTGTTCTTTGCCACCACTCTCTAACCCCCTGTGAACTACTTCTTTCCTTCCCACAGCATTCATCGCCATTGGATATGCCATGCATGCACTCACTTTGTTTGCCATGTGTCTCATTTTATTAAACTGTTAGTTCCATAGGACAGAGATATTATCTCTTTGTTCACTGCTGTGTCTCATTAGCTTAGCACAGTGATTAAAATAGAATAACTTCTCACCAATCATTTTCTATTGTGTGGATAAATAAGTCAAAGATTATGGGAAAAATTTGCCACAGTACAAAATTAAGTATTTATACCTTATTATTGCAAATACTATAGAGAAAGGATGATTTTTTCAAATTCTTGGCTTAAATAAAAAGAATAGAAGCCTCACATTTCTAAGTTCTCTGTTTGGGCTGCTGCTGCTGCTGCTAAGTCACTTCAGTCGTGTCCGACTCTGTGCGACCCCATAGACGGCAGCCCACCAGGCTCCCCCATCCCTGGGATTCTCCAGGCAAGAACACTGGAGTGGGTTGCCATTTCCTTCTCCAATGCATGAAAGTGAAAAGTGAAAGTGAAGACGCTCAGCTGTGTCCGACTCTTAGCGACCCCATGGACTGCAGCCTACCAGGCTCCTCCGTCCATGGGATTTTCCAGGCAAGAGGACTGGAGTGGGGTGCCATTGCCTTCTCCGCTAAATTCCAGAATTATGCTAAAGCATGTTATCTTTTTCATTCACACAGCAAAAAAAGAAAAAAAAAAGATGGAAAAATCAAATTTCAAATCCTCTATCTTCCAGTTTCAATAACACCTGAATTCATAAACTTTTAGATTTTCTATGCAACATTTGGGAATTGACTGAGGAAGAGGAGGTCAAATCTGAAGGTTTGAATTCATTCATTCATTCAACAATCTCTTTTGAGAGTTTATTACGTGCTACATCCTGCTCTAGATGCTGGAAAAAAAAACAAAACAAAATAAAACAGAAAAACAAAATCACTCTGTCATGCACGTTATCTTATAATGAAGATTCTTCCTTGGCTGGTAGGATCATTTCTTCTTCTTCTTCTTTCTGAAGATCCATTAGCAACCTCTCCTGAAAGAATAATCTGGCAAGAAAAAGGACATATACGCGTCTCCCCCTTTTCTCCAGACTGCACCAGATTAGATCCTTCTCTGTGGATCAAGTTCCAAGTCAAACCTGGGAGCAGAAAACTTACATGTAAGGACTTAGTGACTCTAAGTGAAGTGAAGTTGCTCAGTCGTGTCTGACTCTTTGCAACCCCGTGAACTATATAGCCTACCAGGCTCCTCCGTCCATGGGATTCTCCAGACAAGAATACTGTAGTGGGTTGCCATTTCCTTCTCCAGGGGATCTTCCCGACCCAGGGATCAAACCCGGGTCTCCCGCGTTGGAGGCAGACGCTTTAACCTCTGAGCCACCAAGGAAGTGACTCTAAAGTTGCTATAAATGTCATCATTTAGAATAAAATCAGGAGAAGTCGACCTTTGAGGTTTCCGTAGGCTGCACAAAATTTAGGTTGAACATAATTTTAGTTTGGCTTGAATTTATGAATATGAGTGCATTTGCCAGATATTCTGCACTCCGTGTGCTAGGTCAACTAGGTGGGAGTGTTCATAATCTCTCTTCTTGATTAGATGATATATTTGGATTCAGTAGTGGGCCATGAAAACTAAATTTGAGATGCCAGAAATTCCTGATAAAAATGTAGTGAACAGAGTTTATGAGCATAGAAGAATACAATATTTGAGTAGATTTTTTGGGTGAGAGATACCCACTGCCCCCATACAATGCCCTCAGAATGAAGCCAGAAGTCAATTTATTCACCAAATCATTATGAAATTCACTCCATAGAGTCTATATTTGTCTTTAAAAAGTGGTTGTAGATTCATTGTTCTCCGTAGGGAGATATTAATACGTCAGTTAAATGGGCTTTCTGATTTCAATCGGAACGTCAGGATTCCCAGGACAGCAAAGTCTGAGAAAGCACTTCATAAAGTATCACAGATATGTTTCATAAATCTTCTTCCTAGAATTCCTCAAATTCAATCCCTGTTTTTTGTTTTGTTTTGTTTTGTTTTTCTAACAGAGTAAACATGTACTAAGAAACTAAAAAAAAAATTGAAATTAACGTATCAGAAAATTTTCAAAACTGGCTCAGCTCTTCATGGATTCTGGGCAAACTGAACAACTCTAGGGTCCATTGCTGAGAGTGGAGCTTACTTTTCAAGTGATAAAAACTTTTCTTAGTGAGTCTTTTAATCCTACCTAAAATAGTTTTCCTTTTTTTTTTGTCTACTATTTTTTATTTATATTTTAATTGAAGAATAATTGCTTTGCAGAATTTTGTTGTTTTCTGTCAAACTTCAATTTTTCCTTGTTTTAAAATATATATATTTATAATAGCATTCAGCAGAATTCTCATATACACTCTAATCCTAATATGACTCATATGAGCATGGGGGACCAAATTGAAACATCTTTCACCCAAAATAGTAAGCCAAAAGCAATACTATTTCACGTAGGGAATCAGAGTTTAGTGTCACCATCAGAGACACAAAATATTATTCCCTGGTTGTCCTCAAAAGAAGTTAGATGATTTGGGGAGAAAAATAGTGGTTTAACAGGCTTCATTAATTGGAAATTTCAAATGCAGAGATTATACCTGACATGTCCTCCTTATTTGAGCAAATCAATAGAGCCCTAATTGATAAAACCAATTAAACCATCAAATGTTGTTTTTTTTCCCGTTTCACCTCCAATAGTTAGCGAATATCAGAAAATGAAGGCAGAGACAAAAGTATGTGTTAATTTTATTACACTGTGTTTTAGTCCCACTTTGGCTCTAAGACACAAATGAGAATAAAATGTCCCAACATGGCATAAGATCGTAACATATCCTCACTGATTGTACTTAGAGATCACAGGATATTGGGTATAATATATACTGTTAAGAATTAATTGGAGCATAAAATAGGAGAGTGATTCCATAGAAAATTAGGTGTCCAAGATTTCAGTAAAATCTCTGTTGGTCTCATGTTCTGTGTGTGTTCCAGCCTCTGTGTGTTAGTCGCTCAGTAGTGTCTGACTTTTTGTGATGCCAAGGACTGCAGCCTTCCAGTCTCTGTTCATGAAATTCTCCAGGCAAGAATACTGGAGTGGGTTGCCATTTCCTTCTCCAGGGGATCTTTCTGACACAGGGATTGAACCCAGGTCTCCTGCACTGCAGGCAGATTCTTTACTATCTGAACCACCAGGGAAGTCCAAGTAAGAATGTAGACTTTAAAAAATGAAAAACAAAGTAAAAAATAAATAAATAAATAAACAAGAGATGGAGAAAGCAATCATATCTTTCACTATTACACCTGATGATTCACAGAAAAACAAAAACAAAACCTCTGCTACTCCTCCCTTCCCCGCCCCACCCCACATACCACCTGGCCTAGTGGGATTATCTGGCTTAGAATTTTTGCTTCCTAGTGAGAAATATTTCATTGGTATACACATTTGATTGCTTAGATAGAAAGATAAAGGTTTTACTGAAGTAGCAGGCAACAGCAAGAATTACCTTGTTGAGTAGGGAGTTTAATCTTAACTACTAATGGTAACAGGGATATTGATAGCTTAGGTCCAGAGGAAAAAAGAATTTTCCAGGGTATCCTTTGACAATCCCATTGAGGAAAATAGTAAAACTCCAAGGGCTCAGAACACCCAGGAATCAAATTGTAGGTTATACCCCTGGATAATAAGCCATTGCATAACTTCGGATATATTTTGAAGTATTTTTTAAATTCCTGAAGCAAAGTGGATGTCTATAATTCACTCCTGTGAATCAAATTACTCTTCTCATAACAATAATGAGGGTAATGATAATGATAGAAAATATTTATGTATTTCTTAATATGTCTCTGACACTAAGTACCTTTTATAGATAACTAATTTAGTCCTACATTCTAAGGTAGATGTTATTGTTAATATATGTTTATTAGGACATGTAAATCTGAAAGAAGACTTTTATAACCTTCTTAAAAATGTCTGTTGCTGATAGATGATGGGATAAGCCCTACTACAAAAGTGAAATAGAACTACATTTAAAGACCAGAGAGGATAGAAAATGAAGTTAGAAGAGCTGAAATTCTATTGGACATTCTTATCCACTTTGCCAAAGCCAACCACATGGAAATCTTGTGCATCATCTGAAAGGTGATGTCCCACCTCTGACTTTTTTCTCCTTATTTTCCAGACATGTTTCAATTTTACATTGTAACGACAGGAATCAAGAAAGCTACTGATTGCTAAGAAAACATAAATATCATTATTATCGTTACTCATTAAGTTGACTGAAAATTTTGATTGATCATCTTAAGATCTTCAGTATAATTTAATCAATTCCTGAAACTAAAAATGAATATTAAATTATTTGCTAAACTTTCAGAGGTACAAGAGAAAAAGGCTAGCTTTCTGAAAATACAACACTAGTCTCTGGTGACTTGTGTGCATCTATGAGCATTGATTTTTAAATTGGTCAGGACTTTTCTGAGTGATGGTAGGGAATACGAGGCAGGCTTCATATTAGCAAACACATAACAATTTCCAGCAGATGTTGTAAGAGGCTTCACTGATTTGTCCTACAATCAGCTGGGCAATTGTTTCATTTTGATTCTCTATGAAAGCTAGTGTATCCATTCTAGTCTGACAGACATGTATTATTCCTCTGATGAATTTTCTGTATGGTTCTAAATGCAACTTGATAGCATTTTGAACAATGCTTTAAAAAAATACTGGTAATAACTTCTATCTTTCTAAAAAATCTTAAGCATCAGTGTCTAGTGAACATTTATGCAAGATTCAAAGGGTTTATAGTCTCACCTAAATTTGGAGTCATGGGGAAAACATATATGTTCTATACATATAAATCAACTTACATCATTTCATTTTAAAAAGTCTTGTCCATATAACCATAATGTTTAGCAAGAGACAAGTAAAAAATGTGATTTCTTTGAAATTTTCTAATATCCTAAATATAAGAAATGATATATGTAAATAAGAAATGCATTGCTTAAACAAGCCAATATTATGAGCCTCAACATTTGGAATTCATTTAAAATTAGTGATTTTTCTCTTTTCTATTTAATATAAAGAAGTTTTGGGTTTTTTTGCTCAGACTTGTCAGTACTTAACAAACCATGTTTCCTTAGAGTACTAAACACAAGCTAACAAAAACAAGCAGCAGTTAACTTTTAACATATATATTTAAATAAGTAGTATTTTGGAATAGTCATCAAACTGTACAATACACTTAATTCAAAATCACTTTTATGAATATAACCAGTTTTCCCACTCCTGTTTTAAATTTACATTCAAATATTCCTGGAAGATTTTTAGTATCCTGTGATGACTAATCATTATCACTGGAAGAAGGGTAGGGATTATTTTTTAAATAAAAAGAGTAATCCAGATGAATTATACCAATTTGGTCAAAAGCAAGATGTAATGTAAGCTAGTAGGATTAATTATCTTATGAGTGACAAGAAATGCTAATTTTCAAAGTGAAGGTGACCCATTTGGCAAAGGTATGTTGACTTCTTATTTTTTTAAATATTTATTTATTTTGGCTTTCTTGGGTCTTTATTGCTGTATAGATTTACTCTTTTAAGAGCTCCATGATTTAAAGAGGCCAGCTACTTAAATATATACATTTTGGTATACTTATAAATCAACTGTATTATTATAAACTCCAATTTTTAAAAGACACTAAGCTACACGAGAATGATTATTAGCAGAATATTTATCTCCAAAACCCAGCTATGCTTCATTGAGAACATTTATTGAAAATTCAGTTTGCTAAACAGAAACAGACTTTGAGAATGAGCTTATGGTTGCCAGAGGAAGGATAGGGGGAAGAGACATCTAGGGAATTTGGGGTGGACAGGGACACACTGTCATATTTAAAATGAATAACCAACAATGACCTACTGTATAGCACATGGGACTCTGCTCAATATTATGTGGCAGTCTGGATGGGAAGGGGAGTTGCGGGAGAATGGACACATGTATATGTATGGCTGAGTCCCTTAACTGTTCATCTGAAACTATCACACATTGTTTATTAGCTATACCCCAATACAAAATAAAAAGTTAAAATAAAATCCAGTTTGCGATTAACATCCAGAAAACCAACATATTTTATCTAGAATATCTAGAAGAAAGGATTGTTCACTTTGTGAATGACTTCATTTAATCTCAATAATCTGATTTAAAGACCCTATCTCAAAATATGAGGGCATCCCTGATGACTCAGTGGTAAAGAGTCCACTGCCAATGTAGGAACTGCAGGAGAGGCAGGTTTAATATCTGTTTCAGGAAGATCCCCTGGAGTAGGAAATGTCAACCCACTTCACTATGCTTGCCAGAAAAATCCCATATGAAAAGAGGAGCCTGGTGGGCTACTGTCCATGGTGAGCACATTTCTAAATACAGTCAGATTCTGAGAAAGTAGTTTTAGGACCCTGACATGAATTCTGGGGAGATTTGATTCAGCCCAAACTAGGGAGCCATTGATAGAAACTATTGAAAGCTTAACCTGTGGAGAAAACTCTCCAACAGCAGTTTTTGTGTAGGATACAGCTATTATCAATTACATTTCTACCCTTTTATTTTCTAACTGAAATCAAACAGAAGTGATAAGAGTCTGTTCAAATCAATCCATTATCAAGTTCCCGAAGTGGAAAACAGTAGAGAATAGATGTGTAAGGACACCTACATTTAGCATGGCAACCACTTCACACATCAATTGTCTGACTGAAAAACTCTTATCCCAGCTCAGGGAAACCACAAATTTTGTATCAGACACTGTATTATTAAGGATGCTTTTAATTCAGTTATATTCCTACCTGAAATTAAGGCAAGCTTCAAATAAATTAGATGGGGGGGGGTAAATTGTAAAAAGAACATTTAATTCACATAAAACACAGCTGCTAGAGTAATCCTTCTTAAATTGTCATGAGACTTAAGATGCTAACCATAACTTCTTTCTTATAGCATCCATTTCATTTCCCTCCCACTGTATTTGACAGTATATTGGTGAGAGAGAGTTACTTCTGGTGCAGTCATGAAAACTTTCATTTCCTGAAGTTTTGAAACCCTGATGCTCTGTCCCTAATGTTTTCTCTCTCTCTTATTTTTTTAAATAAATAAGATAAAACTTTAATCAGTTATACCCCATTTTATACCCCAATACAAAATGTTTTTGGTGTTAAAAAATAAAAATAAAAGAGAAATAAGATAAATGTTATTGGGGGTAATTTTAGCTTTACAGAAAGGCTTTAAAGAAGGTACAGTGTTCCCTCATACATACTCTATTCATTTTCCCCTAATGCTGACATTGTGCATAACATGCCACATCTATCGAAACTAAAAATTAATGTTGGTGCATTAATTTATAAAATTTTATAAAATTTAATTGATAAAAATTTATAAAACTTGAGGTTTCTATAAGGATTTCACTAGCTTTCCTATTAATGTCTTCTCTTCTGCTCCAGAATTCAGTCACGGATTGCCACTTTGCTTTAGTTATCAGGTGTCCTAAGTCTCTCCTCTTCAGTTACAGTTCTTCAGACTGTCCTTATCTTTGTTTGTTTTCCCATGACTTTGACAGTTTTGAATAGTTGTAGAAAGTCACTCAGCTGGGCTGTGGCTATTTTCTTTGTCCCCTGTTACAGTGGGTTATGGACTTTGAGGACAAATTAATAGGGGTGAAGTACTTGTTTCTACACTGTGTCAGGTATCAAAAGGTTGACATCAAAATGACACATTGCTGGTGAAGTTAATCTTGATCACTTGGTTAAAGTTGGTTAGGGGACTGTTTGCTGAATTTCTCTATCATATGTTACTATTTTCACATTTCCATATTCTATATTTGGAAGCAATCATTAATTCCAGCCCACTTTTGGGGAGGGATGAATAAGCTCCATTTCAAGAAAAGGAAGATCATACATCATTTGGAAGTACTCTATAAAGAAGCTTTCTAACCTGAACTCTAACCCTCCCTATGTCCCCACTGGTAACCATTAACTTGTTTTCTGTATTTGAGAGTTTGCTTCTTTTCTGTTATACTAATTTGTTATATTTGTAATATTTCACATGTAAGTATTACCACATAGTATTTCCTTTGTCTGTCTTATAATGCCCTCCAAGTCCATTCACGTTGCTGCAAATGGCAAAATCTCATTCTTTTTTATGACTGAGTAATATTCCATTGTATGTATGTCTATATGTGTATACAGACATACACACCACACCTTCTTTTTCTATTCGTCTACAGATAAGACACTTAGGTTCTTCCATATATTGGCATATGTAAATACTGCTGCTATAAACATTGGGGTATATATATATCTTTTCAAATTAGTGCTTTTGCTGTTTTTAGATATATTCCCAACAGTGGAATTGCTGAATCATATGGTAATTCTAATTTTACTTTTTTGAGAAAACTCCATATTGTTTTCCACAGTGGCTGTACCAATTTACATTCCCGTCAACAAGGTATGAGAGATCCCTTTTCCTGACATCCTCACCAACATTTTCTGTTTGTGTTCTTTTTGATTTTAGCTGTTTTAACAGGTGTGAGGTGATATCTCATTGTGGTTTTGATTCGAATTTTCCTGATGATTAGTGAGGTTGAGAATCTGCCATGTGCCTGTTGGCCATCTGTATTTTCTTTTTGGGAAAATATTGTTAAAATACTATCCTACTTAAGGCAGTCTACAGACTCAATGCAATCCCAATCAAAATACCTATGGCCCTTTTCACAGAACAAATACTTTAAAAATTTTCTACATAAACAGAAAAAAACCCAAATAATCAAAATAATCATGAGAAAGAAGAACAGACCTGGAGGAATCATGCTGTCTGACCTCATATTATAAAATAAAATGCTACAGTAATCAAAACAGTTTGATAATAGCAAAACAAATAGACATATAGGTCAATAAAACAAATCAGAAAGCCCTAAAATAAACCCATGCACTTATGGCCAGTTAATCTCTGAGAAAGGAGACAAAAATATACATTGGGAAAAAGACAGTCTCTTCAATAAGTGTTGCTGGGGAAACCAAAAGCTACATGTAAAGTAATAAAATTAGAAATTCTCTAACACCATATACAAAAATAATTTCAAAATGTATTAAAATCCTAAACATAACACTGGATATAAAATTCCTTGAGGAAAACATAGACAGAACACTCTTTGCCAAAAATTGCAGCAATCTGTCTCCTAAAGCAAAGAAAATTAAAGCAAAAATAAACAAATTGGACCTAATTAAGCTTAAAAGCTCTTGCACAGAAAAGCAATCCATCAACAAAATGAAGAGACAACCTATTAATGAGGGAAAGTATTTGCAATTGATATTACCAATATGGTGTTAATATCCAACAAATTAAAAAAGAAAAAACTCTACAACTCAAAGTCAAAAACAAACAATCTGATTAAAAATGGACCGAAGAACTTAATACAGCTTTTGTTTTTATTATAATTTTTAATCATTAGTCTTAGGATTCCTAGTCAAAACACTGTTTTCTAAAGTTATTTAAGTTAGCTTGTTTACTTAAAACTGTGTTAGTGACATTTATTTTTAGCATTGTATCAACAGCATAAAAAAACATATTCATTGACTTGGCTTCTGTTTTGTTACCATATCTACTAACACTGTTTCCCTCACTTGCTGGCAATCCTTTGAAATGTTTAACTGCATGACCCCTTTTTAGATGACAGATGTAGAAGAGAGAATTTTGTTTCATAGAACACATGCCTTGTTTCATATTTACTTGTTTTTCATTAGGTTATATACGTTTTTCATTAGGTTATACATGTATTAATTATACTTACATCTAAATTATACTTATATCTAAAAAACTAGCAAAGTAAACATAATTAAATATAACATTAAAACTTAAATGTAAAAATGTCCATGTGGTAAATTAAGAATCTATAAATAAAATAATCAATGGCCAAAATATTTCCTATAGTTAATGTTTGCACCTATATTCTGAGTCTCAACATAGAATCTCAGATAATGATTCTATTATCCCTATAAATTACCTTAATTTGTGTGAAATTATATGGTTTAATGACATGATTTCCAAATCGGGAAAGGAGTATGTCGAGGCTGCATATTGTCACCCTGGTTATTTAACTTATATGCAGAGTATATCATGAGACACGCTTGGCTGGATGAAGCACAAGCTGGAATTAAGATTTCCAGGAGAAATATCAATAATCTCAGATATGCAGATGACACCACCCTTATGGCAGAAAGTGGAGAAGAACTAAAGATCCTCTTGATGAAAGTGAAAGAGAAGAGTGAAAAAGTTGGCTTAAAACTCAGCATTCAGAAAACTAAGATCATGGCATCTGGTCCCATTACTTCATGGCAAATAGATGGGTAAACAATGAAAACAGTGACAGACATTATTTTTAGGGGGCTTCAAAATCACTGAAGATAGTGACTGCAGCCATGAAATTAAAAGACGCTTGCTCCTTGGAAGAAAAGTTATTACCAACCTAGACAGCATATTAAAAAGCAGAGACATTACTTTGCCAACAAAGGTCCATCTAGTCAAAGCTATGGTTTTTTCCAGTAGTCATGTAAGGATGTGAGAATTGGACTATAAAGAAAGCTGAGTGCTGAAGAATTGATGCTTCTGAACTGTGGGGTTGGAGAAGACTCTTGAGAGTCCCTTGGACTGCAAGGAGATCCAACCAGTCCATCCTAAAGGAAATCAGTTCTGAACATTCGTTGGAAGGATTGATGCTGAAGCTGAAACCCCAATACTTTGGCCACCTGATGCGAAGAACTGACTCAACTGAAAAGATGCTGATCCTGGGAATGACAGAAGGTGGGAGGAGAAGGGGAGGACAGAGGACAAGATGGTTGAATGGCATCACCAATTCAATGGACATGAGTTTGAGTAAACTCCAGGAGTTGGTGATGGACAGGGAGGCCTGGCATGCTGCAGTCCACGGGGTTGCAAAGAATCGGACACAACTGAGCAACTGAATTGAACTCAACTGAACTAGATGATGACTGGGGTGTCTTTTGTTGTTGTTCAGTTGCTTAGTCGTGTCAGACTCTTTGCAGCCCACTGGACTGCAGAATTCCAGGCTTTCCTGCCCTTCACTATCTCCTGGAGTTTGCTCACACTCATGTCCATTGAGTCCCTGATGCCAACCAAACATTTCATCCTCTGTTGCCCCTTTCTCCTATCTTTCAGCTGTCAATGTAAATCAAATCCTTAGTTAAAATGTTCTAATGAAAAAAGGCATATATATTTAAAGTTCTACTACTTCATTACAACTAAATTTTATCATTTAAATGTTAAATAGAGAGTCCATTTGCCCCTCTATTTCTCACTCTGTCATATTTTTTTTTCCCCTCCTACTACTGTTGTCAGGTCAGATGGTCTGGTATTCCCATCTCTTAAAGAATTTTCCACAGTTTATTGTCATCCACACAGTCAAAGGCTTTGGCATAGTCAATAAAGCAGAAATAAATGTTTTTCTGGAACTCTCTTGCTTTTTCGATGATTCAGCAGATGTTGGCAATTTGATCTCTGGTTCCTCTGCCTTTTCTAAAACCATCTTGAACATCTAGAAGTTCACGGTTCACGTATTGCTGAAGCCTGGCTTGGAGAATTTTGAGAATTACTATACTAGCATATGAGATGAGTGCAGTTGTGCGGTAGTTTGAGCATTCTTTGGCATTGCGTTTCTTTGGAATGAAAACTGACATTTCCCAGTCCTGTGGCCATTGCTGAGTTTTCCAAATTTGTTGGCATATTGAGTACAGCATTTTCACAGCATCATCTTTCAGGATTTGAAATGCTGAACTGGAATTCCATCACCTCCACTAGCTTTGTTCGTAGTGATGCTTTCTAAGGCCCACTTGACTTCACATTCCAGGATGTCTGGCTCTAGATGAGTGAACAAACCATCATGATTACCTGGGTCGTGAAGATATTTTTTGTACAGTTTTTCTGTGTATTCTTGCCACCTCTTCTTAATATCTTCTGCTTCTATTAAGTCCACACCATTTCTGTCCTTTATTGAACCCATCTTTGCATGAAATGTTCCCTTGGTATCTCTAATTTTCTTGAAGAGATCTCTAGTCTTTCCCATTCTGTTGTTTTCCTCTATTTCTTTGCATTGATCGCTGAGGAAGCCTTTCTCATCTCTCCTTGCTATTCTTTGGAACTCTGCATTCAGATGGGAATATCTTTCTTTTTCTCCTTTGCTTTTCAGTTCTCTTCTTTCACAGCTATTTGTAAGGTCTCCTCAGACAGCCATTTTGCTGTTTTGCATTTCTTTTTCTTGAGGATGGTCTTGATCCCTGTCTCCTGTACAATGTCATGAACCTGCATCCATAGATCATCAGGCACTCTGTCTATCAGATCTATTCCCTTAAATCTGTTTCACACTTCCACTGTATGATAATAAGGGATTTGATTTAGGTCATACCTGAATCGTGTAGAGGTTTTCCCCACATTCTTCAATTTAAGTCTGATTTGGCAATAAGGAGTTCATGATCTGAGCCACAGTCAGCATCCAGTCTTGTTTTTGCTGACTGTATAGAGCTTCTACATCTTTGGCTGCAAACAATATAATTAATCTGATTTTTGTATTGACCATCTGGTGATGTCCATGTGTAGAGTCTTCTCTTGTGTTGTTGAAAGATGGTGTTTGCTATGACCAGTGTGTTCTCTTGGCAAAACTCTATTGGCCTTTTCCCTGCTTCATTCTGTACTCCAAGGCCAAATTTGCCTGTTACTCCAGGTACTTCTTGACTTCCTACTTTTGCATTTCAGTCCCCTGTAATGAAAAGGACATCTTTTGGGAGTGTTAGTTCTAAAAGGTCTTGTAGGTCTTCATAGAACCATTCAACTTCAGCTTTTTCAGCATTACTGGTCGGGGTATAGACTTGGATTACTGTGATAATGAATGGCTTGCCTTGGAAATGAATAGAGATCATTCTGTTGTTTTTGAGATTGCATCCAAGTACTGTATTTCAGACTCTTTTGTTGACTATGATGGCTACTACATTTATTCTAAGGGATTCCTGGCCACAGTAGTAGATATAATGGTCATCTGAGTTGAATTAACCCATTCCAGTCCATCTTAGTTCACTGATTCCTAGAATGGCGATGTGACATGCCTCTTTAGAAACCTGTATGCAGGTCAGGAGCAAGAATTAGGACTGGACATGGAACAACAGACTGGTTCCAAATAGGAAAAGGAGTATATCAAGGGTGTATATTGTCATCCTGTTTATTTAACTTATATGCACAATACATCATGAGAAATGCTGGGGTGGAAGAAGCACAAACTGGAATCAAGATTGCCAGAAGAAATATCAATAACCTCAGATATGCAGATGATTCCAACCTTATGGCAGAAAGCGAAGAACTAAAGAGCCTCCTGATGCAAGTGAAAGAGGAGAGTGAAAAAGTTGGCTTAAAACTCAACATTCAGAAAACTAAGATCATGGCATCTGGTCCCATCACTTCATGGCAAATAGTAAATGGAAAATAGATGGGGAAACAGTGGCTGACTTTATTTTTGAGGGGCTCCAAAATCACTCCAGATGGTGACTTCAGCCATGAAATTAAAAGGCACTTACTCTTGGAAGGAAAGTTATTAGCAACCTAGACAGCATATTAAAAAGTAGAGACACTATTTTGTCAACAAAGGTCCGTCTTGTCAAGGCTATGTTTTTTCCAGTAGTCATGTATGGACGTAAATATTGGACTATAAAGAAGGCTGAGCACAGAAGAATTGATGCTTTTGAACTGTGGTGCTGGATAAGACTCTTGAGAGTCCCTTGGACTGCAAAAAGATCCAACTAGTCCATTCTAAAGGAGATCAGTCCTGGGTGTTTATTGGAAGGACTGATGCTGAAGCTGAAACTCCAATACTTTGGCCACTTGATGGGAAGAGATGACTCATTTGAAATGATCCTGATGCTGGGAAAGATTGAAGACAGGAGGAGAAGGGGACAATAGAAGATGAGATGGTGGGATGGCATCACCAAGTCAATGGACATGAGTTTGGGTAAACTCCGGGAGTTGGTGATGGACAGCAAGGCCTGGCATGCTGCGGTTCATGGGGTCACAAATAGTCGGACATGACTGAGTGACTGAACTGAACTGAACTGAATACTGTCGGAGGAGATCATCAGAAAATCTTGACCACCAGTTGACCCAGAAGATGGATCAGATGACTGGAGGCTAGTTACTCTCTACCTTTCCTTTGGAATATACGTTCTGCTTACTATTCCCATATTAACAGCCATTTCAGGGATGCAGCTTTGACAGAGTAATGTGCTGTTGAGACAATCTGGCCTGAATAAGTGACTGAATGATGTATTAGTCCTCTGAATAAACTTTTAAGATTCTGGCAGGCAGGTGCAGAGGTCTACTGCTTTTGCCCAAACAAGCCTCATACACAAGTTCCTCTGCTTACTAAACTGCCACTTACCAATCTGGAGAGGTCAGCGTCTTCCCTTGGTCTCTCCTTTCTCTCTGTGTATAGAGCCAGTTTTGAATTTCATCTGGAGAATTCCCAAGACTGAGGATCAACAAATATGTGCCTGGAATAGTTGACATTAAATTAATTAGTAATAATAAATCCTGGGGATAGAAAATGCTTTTGATACATCCCACAATGTTCTTTTCAACTGAAATCTGTTAATTATTTTGTATTAATTAAACCAAATTAATTTTATTTAATTATTGGAATCATCAAGAATGTCAGCATCTTAAGACTAAGACTGTAATAAACTCACTATATAATATATACATAATTATATAACAATCAAAGGGTCAGTCCAAAAAGAGGATACCATATTTGTACATATGAATGGATAGAGAAGTTGTAACATATAAGCCACAGAATATATACATATACATATATATACATATATATATCAATATTATTCAGCCAAAAAGAAGGATATTCACAGATATATGCCATATAATCAAATTGGGAATGGGAGTATTCATTGTTATCAATAAATTAAAAGCTCTTATCAATGATATTTACTGATAAAAATTTTATGGTTTTATTCAGATTAAAATACATCTTTATGATATTTCCATTGCTATCTTCCTAGCACTCATCTTTGTACCTTCATTCATTTGTATAATACAATAAAAATGATTTTCAAAAATTTACACATAGAAATTTGAAACTTTACTCTGCTGTTCATAAAACAAGGTAAATTTTAAATTACATATCTCACAGAAAAGTGAATTAGTGGTTATTTTTAAAACTGACACAACATTTTTTTGAAAGTCTGGGCTGAAATGCAAGGATCCATGGAATTCAAGTCTATACTATAGATTCTCTTTCATGTGCTAAATCAAGTGCATCTTGTAACATTAAATATTTCACAAACTGAAATGAACATTATAAATCAAGAAATTTCATAAAGAGGTAAACAATACAAAGAATATATACCATGAAATCTAACAGGATCTACAATCCAGTATTTTGAAACATATATATCTCTGCTATTTGAATCCATTACATTTCTTATATATATACTCAAGACTAGAGACGATTTATGATCATAATGCAAAATCAAATTGCTTTCATAACAACTGTATAAAATTCAGTGTTTCTACATAATTCTAAAAAGAATGTGCTGTAAGCATCAACCACCTTCTTTTAAAAAATTGCATAGAAACTCCTGATGGGTTTCCCTGGTGGTTCAGTGGTAAAGAATCCACCTGTCTACACATTTACATAGGTATGCACACTACCCAATTCTTATGTATATATACATTATAGTAAGAATTTCTGAGTAAAAATTTGAAAGTAATATTTTTGTTACATAGAAAACTCTAATATTAGTTCTACACAAGACCTATGGAAATGTAATAAGTTTGGAGAGAAAATTCAAGTTTTCAGAACAAAAGCCACTACATTCAGTTGTGGAAGTTTATTTTGTCAGATTTGAGTTTTTCCAAGGTAACACATATTAACAGACTGATGCATAATATACAAAATAATATTTAACTATGTTTTACTACATTTCACTCAGGGCAGATAATATAGAATTATAGAAGTTAATGACTTAATAACTTATTGACATAAGTCAATAAGTCAATTTACAACAGCCAAGTTTTCAATGTATTTGTCTGTGTTAGTCACTCAGTTGTGTCCAACTCTTTGTGACCCCAAAGACAGTAGCCTGCCAGGCTCCTCAGTCCATGAAATTCTCCAGGCAAGAATACTGGAGTATATATACCAGGAGTATATATACCATAACTTCTTTATCCATTCATCCATCGATGGACATCTATGTTGCTTCCATGTTCTAGCTATTGTAAATAATGCTGCAGTGAACAATGGGATTACCATATGTAAAATATATAGCCAACGGGAATTTGTTGTATGCCTCAGGAAATTCAAACAGGGGCTCTGTATCTATCTAGAGGGGTGGGATGGAGCAGGAGGTGGGAGGGAGGTTCAAAAGGGAGGGGATATATGTATACCTATGGCTGATTCATGTTGAGGTTTGACAGAAAACAACAAAATTCTGTAAAGCAATTATCCTGCAACAAAAAAATAAATAAATTAAGAAAAAATACTGGGGTAGTTTGCCTTTCCCTTCTCCAGAGGAATCTTCCTGACCCAGGGAGCCAACCCAGGTCTCCTGCATTTCAGGCAGATACTTTACCATCTGAGCCATCGGGGAAACTCTTTAAATGTATATATAGATACTAAATCTATACCATTCATTTATAATTTCCAATTACAGTTAAGTAAAAGAAAAATACATAACTAATGGAACAGTTTTATGATAAATATACAAAATATAAACTTCAATATTTACATGAAATAATATTTTGTTCACTTAATTTGTATAAAATATCTAAAGTAATGAATAATTTTCTGCTTAACCACATAATAAGAATTGCTTTGTAAATTTAAACATTATCTAAAAATATAATTCTAAAGATAATAATGATAGAAGAAAAATCAATCCATTTTCATTTTTTCTAATTTTATAATTGCATCCATTTTATCTGCCTGAGTAGAAGTGAAATGAAAAGATAACCAGTTTTAGTAATTAAAAATGGTTTTACAGCATGACATTCTAGTATTTGAGTGAATGCACTTCAATATGGGCTTTGGTGCAAGTTAGTCATTAACTGTGTAACATAGCACCCCAAATTTGGTGGCTAATAATTTATTTAGCTTATGATTCTAAGTATTACTATTTCAGCTGGGTTCAGCTTAGTGTGGTTTTCAGGGTGAAGCTGGATTCTCTCATTCACCTGGTGTCAGATGCATGTAAGCTGTGTGCTAGATTTACTGATTTGGACTCATTTTTCTTATATTTATAGAGCTTGGGCAGCATCATTTGAGATGACATGTTTTTGGTGTGCATAATCTCTCATTCTATAGCAGACTAGCCTATGCATCCCACGGGAGCCATAAATCCATACATGCAGAGTCGAAGTAAGCAAGGCTTGGAACTACAACACCATCATTCTGACACATCTTATTAGACAAATAATATCACAAATTCAGAGGGAAAGAACTAGGTTTCTTGTCTCAATGGGACTAATTGCAAAGTCATGAGGTACAGTCTGTACATAAGAAGAAAGTACAACAGATGTCCATTTTTGCAACTTACTACTGCTGGAAGCAGAAGAACTTTCTATCAACATTAGAAAAAAAAGGGAATAGTTCTGATAAACAGAACACATGGGAGAAAAAACTGGGGAAGGATTAGTCTGTATTGATGAAATGTCAATAATTTTAAATAGAAAATAATGAGTTTGTAATTAGATTTATCTGCAGCTGTGTAACTGTTGTGGGTATAACTTTAAATCTGTTCTAATCGTCAACATTGTAACATGTGCGTACACACACATACACACAAACAATCACACTCCTCACTGGGGATGCTGCTTTAGAATTCCAGTAGGTGTGGTGGCTGGTTGTTCACTTAATATTTTATCAACTCAGCTTGAAGTTTGATGTTTTTAACTGAGCTTTCCCTTAGTTCCTACCATGTCTTTTAATTTTCAAAATCTGCTTAATGCATATTATCTTTTATCTTTCCTAAACTTTTCTCTCTGAATGTGGAAATTTGCTACTAAAGTGAATCTTACCTAGATATATAGTTTTTATCTATCAGCTACTTTTGAATGAATAACATAATATCATGGAAAAACAACAATACATGAAAACAATAATTTAACCTCCAAATTTACTTACTGATATTATGCTGCTATAACATCCTGAAATACATTTATTTCTAGTGACCCTGACAGATTCTTAATGATATAAATGGGAGGAAAATTTTTTTCTTATTTGTATCAACATGAAATTCTGGGAGATTTAGAGATTTTGAGTTACTTCTGTATATAGAGGCTTTGAATATATTAGAAAATAAGGAATTGAAAAAATGGCAACACCAAAGGGGAGGTATTTTAAATGTTTATATATAGCAAATAAATGTCCTTAAAAATAATATATATATTACTTTAGATATGGTATTATGATGTGTAAAATTATAAATTCATGTCACACATAGACAGTGTGATTATTTGCATTTAAGTGGAAAGTTGTACGCTTGAGAGCTATTTTTTCATTCTGTGTTTACCCACATGAATGGAAGTATAGGATAATGGAGACATTTAACTCTAAGCTCCTTATAAATGTTCCTCTTGGCCTTTCTTTGATAAATGCTAATCCATCGATTTATGATTTTATCATTTATCTAGAAATAGATAAGTGATAAAAATGGGCATTTATTTGAAGACTATATATAGTTTCCACAAACAACATGTTAGAGGAATATTTTCAGGGTCAGCCAATTCATTTTATTAAGGAAAATTTTTGCATGCATGCTCAGTCATGTCTGAATCTTTGTGACCTCATGGAATGTAGCCCACCAGGCTCCTCATCCCTGGAAATCTCCAGGCAACAATATTGGAGTAGGTTGACATTTCCTCCTCCAGGGGATCTTCCCGACCTAAGGATTGAACCTAAATCTCCTGAGGTTACTGTGTTGGCAGGTGGATTCTTTACCATTGAGCCACCTGGGAAGCCCAGGAAAATTACTAGATGAGGAAAATAAAACCTTCAAGAAATTTCAACAGGAAGTTATGGATAATGGTTAAAAATACTAATTGATGGTAAAAATGAAGAATTTTACATTGACTTGCCGTGGAGGATTGTTTCCCCTAGTTGTTGACCTACATTGCTAAAAAACATAATTGACCTCCTATGATTTTGATGTGGAGAAGGTCTCTATTAAGGGAGTCTCTCTTTTTTTTTTTTTTTTTGAGGGGGTAAGAGTGGCCTGGTCATGTATCATCTGTCTCTAAAAGCTCCAAAAGCTCTAGACTTGGAATGGTATCAAAGGTACTATTGTTGCAAGAGAGAAAAACAGTTTAGCTTCATGATTGATTGTAAAAATACAGTGATAATACATGTCTTCCTAGTTTCCAATGATTCACTGTAAATATTACTGTTACTTATAGGTTTAAATATTATCAGAATAAATAATATTTTAAAAATAACTTAGACATAAATCTTCTCAGGCTAGCAGAGTGTAGATTTAGCTTTTAAATCTATCTGTAACCAAAATATATAGGCAGTTAATCCTATAGTTTCCTCATCTGTAAAGGTTTATAGAAATGGTTTCAAAAGACTGGATATTATATTCTTAATATGATGAAGGAGTTGTCATCTGGTAAATTTCTTTTTACTGAGTGAGGAACAAGATTACCAACTTACAATTTGAATAGGGGAAGGCACATGGGAAACACATGAGAAACAGATCAGAAAATAAGATAGTAAAGTTCAGCTGATGGGGTAGGGAAGTATATTTGTTACAGAAACACGGTTGGTTTGGGCAGGGGTGCATAATGGAGACATAATTTTAAACTTTAAATAATTCAAGAGAACTTGGGCCATTAATTTTTATAATTATTTCCACATATGTTCACTTCCTTAAAGGCTTCTGTTTGTTACTATGTGAAACAGCACCATCTTTAATGCTTAAAAGGACCTCGGTGAATTGTCCCTCACTCACCGATTCTGACTTATATTCACCACACTGTTATTTGTAGGTAGAAATGGTTTCCCATTTTTAAAAAAAGGTAGCCAGTTGCACTCTCAACAGAAAAGATCATGTAAATGTTCTTCATCAACATATGCATGTTGTGCTAAGGTGCTTCAGTAGTGTCCTGGGATCCTATGGGCAGCAGCCTGCCAGATTCCTCTGCCCGCAGGATTCTCCAGGCAAGAATACTGGATTGTCATGTCCTCCTCAAGGGGATCTTCTCTATCCAGGGGTCGAACCTGTGTCTCTTACATATCCTGCATTGGCAAGCAGGTTCCCCACTATAGTGCCAGCTGAGAAGCCTGTATGAGTTCTATACCATGCTTTAAAAAATATAAACACATTTCAAAAGATTAGCATGCAAATTATACCATATGTACTTTCCTAGAGACAGTAGCTGATCTGCCTATAAATTTTCAATGGACGTGCAGTGGTTTCAACTGTTCTAAAAAGTAACAAAATGTACATAAGCAGATATAAAATATAACAATAATGTTATATTATATGTAAAACTTCAAATTTTTAATTCTTTACCAAAGGCATTCTTATATGAAACAGGAATGTTTAAATTCTGCAAATGAGTGACAGTAAAAAATTAAAATCTTGGTGCCCTGTCTTGATTTTTGCTGAGGTCCATTAGTACTTCACATGACTGTTTTTTGCATGATTGGCACAAATCTTGACACAGTGAAACATCATAGTTTTGATCTCAAGATGCATTGGAAGGATCTTAGGGTCTCTTCAGGGGTTCACAGACCACACTTTAAGAAGATCTGCATTAGAAGACTTTCCATGTTTGCTTTGTTTCTACTGCTCTACTTCAAACCCCAAGTCCACCTAGGAAGTCTCAAGTTATTGGTGTTTAGTTGCTAAGTCACGTTTGACTCTTTTGCGACTCCATGGACTGTAGCCTGCCAGGCTCCTCTGTCGATAGAATTCTCCAGGCAAGAATACTGGAGTGGGTTGCCATTTCGTTTTCCTTGGGATCTTCCTGACCTAGGGATTGAATCCATGTCTTCTGCTCTGGCAGGTGAATTCATTACCATTGAACCACCAGGGAAGCCCATAAGAAATCTCACACATTTTCAAACACAAAATTTACAGAATATCTTGTTATGAGAAATCTTCTCTGACACATATGGTATCATCATCATAGCATTAAAATCATGGGCTTTCCTTGAGATTTTCATAATAGCTGATATTTCTCATTAAGTTGTTTCTTATTTGAATTTTTATCTTCTAAGAGATCACAGATCATAAAATCAAATAACTGAAGCCCCAGGGAATCATGCAGGATACCCCTGAACTGGATGGCTTAATGGACACAGGCAGTAGACAGAATAATATCTAAGTGAGAAATGTGCACAATGCTATGTCAAACAACATTCAGACCCTTCCCTGAGGGACATGGAGACCTTTTGAAAGTCAATCAAAATCTACCTTGGGGACACGTTTTCATCCTAGTACTCCAGGGCTGCAGTCTACAACCATCATAAGGGCACAGACATGATATGCATTCTAGTTTTAGAATTTTTTGGATCTTTCCCTCAACAGTGCCCAAATTACATCTCTACACCTGGGAAACTGAGAATAGAAATTTCCAAAATACCATTAGGATGCTGTGTGATCAATTAATGCCAAAGCCAAATTCTTACTTAGCACTGTTATGCCACAAGAAGTTGCTTCTCTTCATTGGATTTATTTAGGCTACATGAGAAAGGAACTCAACAAGGATTAACAAAGAATTATCCAGGGTCCATGTGGGATTGCATCAACCTCCACAGGTTCACTACTTGTCAGGAAGCTTTCCCAATACAGCCCCTTCAGTCTTAGGAATGCTGACGGCTCCCACTGTTACCAGCTATCTCTAGGATCCTGCACCTTTACTTGCTGATTTCCCTGGAATTTGCCCACATCACAATAAACATCCCCTTTATTAAATCCTATGAAGCACACTTCTTAGATGAAGCACAAATACAGCTTGGATGAAACACAAGCTGGAATCAATATTGCCAGGAGAAATATCAATAACCTCAGATATGTAGATAACACCACCCTTATGGCAGAAAGCAAAGAGGAACCAAAGAGCTTCTTGATGAAACTGAAAGAGGAGAGTGAAAAAGCTGGCATAATACTCAACATTCATAAAATTAAGATCATGGCATCTGGTCCCATCACTTCATGGCAGATAGATGGGGAAACAATGGAAACAGTGACAGACTTTATTTTTCTGGGCTCTAAAATCACTACAGATGGTAAATGCAAGCATAAAATTAAAAGGTGTGTGCTCCTTGGAAGAAAAGCTTTGAAAAACCTAGACAGCATATTCAAAAGCAGAGACTTTTTTTTTTTTTTTTTTGCTAACAAAGGTCCGCCTAGTCAAAGCTATGGTTTTTCTAGTAGTCATGTATGGATGTGAGAGTTGGACCATGAAGAAAGGTGAGTGACAGAGACTTGATGGGTTCTAACTGTGGTGTTGGAGAAAACTCTTGACAGTCGGGAGATCAAACCAGTCAATCCTTAAAGACATCAGTCCTAAATATTTACTGGAAGGACTGATTCTGAAGCTGAAGTTCCAACACTTTGGCCACCTGATGTGAAAAACTGACTCACTGGAAAAGACCCTGATGCTGGAAAAGATTGAAGGCAGGAGGAGAAGGGGATGACAGAGCGTGAGATGGTTGAATGGCATCACCGACTCGATGGACATGATTTTGAGCAAGCTCCGGGAATTGATGATGGACACAGAAGCCTGGTGTGCTGCAGTTTCTGGGATCGCAAAGAGTCAGACACGACTGAGCGACTGAAATGAACTGAACAGAAATTACTTTCACTCTCCCATCTCTTTCCCACTGACAAACAGACTCATATATCTACCCTGGACTCACTTATGACCCAACGTAAACAAACAAACAAACACAGTTTCCAGGAGTGGCTTTTAACCACATTTTCCTTGCATATATATAGTAGGTGCTCAGTAAATATTTGATATATTAAATTATAAAAGCATATCAAATAGCAAAACTAACTTCCATCTCTTCTAACTATAAGTAAGTAGATAATTGCCCCTGAATTGCAAGTTTGGGTTAGGATATTCAGGATTTTAAGAAATGAATATCTCATTAGATTGACAAGTCATCCATTTCTTACTAGACTTATCATTATCAAACCTCTGTATAACAGAAAAGTACTACACTCCAAGTACTTTTATAATCATTCCAGGACCCATACCCCCAAATCCTGATTTAATTAGTCTGGCTTGAATCCCAGACACCAGCAATTTTTTAAAGCTTCCCAGGTGGTTGGTTCTAAAGGGTGTCTGGGATTGCAAATCTCCACTCTTGGCACTCCACATTTTCCTTTGCAGGGGTAATAAATCTTTGCTTTAGCCACAGTAAGGTTGCAAATGTGAAGAAAAAAGTATGTGGCCCACTGGGAAAAGATACCTAGGGAAGTATTTCAAAATATTTTCCCTCTTAAACATAAAACTGTTGAATACATAAAGTGAACTGAATGTGCTTTTTTAAAAAAAAATGTTATCCCAGCACCTAGCACTGTATGTTAAACATGCTGCTTTCAAAGGTAAGTTTAAAGAATGAAAAAACACAGTTTTAGTCATATGGGAAATTGTTAGGATATGAATACATGGAAAATTTGGTGTGTAAGAAGGTGGAATCATGAACCCAGGATGTTGAGTAGATTAGTGATTGAAAATTACAGTTGCCTTTTGGGCTACATGGGATATAAATGACAGCTGTGTGCTAGAAAGGTAAACTGTGATACTGACGAGACTGTGTCTGTAGGACTATGGAAGCTTGTAATAGATCAGAATGACAAATGATAGCTGTATGTTTTCATCGTACTTCCCCTTCCTTCCAGAATACATAAACTCAATCCCAAGCACAACACACTCTGTGATGATTACATTAGTAAAAAACAAAAAAGTTAGGGGTTGACAGGGGAAATGAAAGAAACTTAGTAATCTAGATAAGAAAATTTAGACCACTGCATTCATACCTATATTCTCAAACTCATATTCCTCAACCAGTGGAGCTGAGGTTTACAAGTATTACTAGGGGTTATTATTTGAAAGTCCAGTTAAATTTTTGGCCACTGCCCACAAGGAAAGTCAGCAATCATAAACATGAGTTACGTATTCTTAATAGAGAATGCTAATTTTTTGAAAAAAGGATACAAAAGATGAAAATATGCTTAATTATGAGATAATGAAACCCAGCAGTGAAAGATGAAATGGATGTAGACTATACTGATCTATTCATTTTATAATATCATAGATAGAAGGAAAAATATTTTTTCCTCTATTTGTATACCTCTGACTTCCAATTTCTGAATCTCTCTCTTTACATCCAGACACAATCTTGCTGTTTCACATTTTTTAAAACAAAGAAAATAATTCTATCCTACATGGTAGGCAGAGTATCACCTGAAAATCACCTACTCAAACACAAATAGTGGTGTATAATATAACCAAAAATACTTCAGTTCAGTTCAGTTGCTCAGTCGTGTCCGACTTCTGCTACCCCATGGACTGCAACTCACCAGGTTTCCCTATCCATCACCAACTCCAGGAGCCTAGTTAAACTCATGTCCATCAAGTCGATGATATCATCCAACCATTTCATCCTCTGTCATCCACTTCTCCTGCCTTCAGTCTTTACCAGCATCAGGGCATTTTTCAGAGACTCAGTTCTTCACATCAGGTGGCCAAAATATTGAAGTTTCAGCTACAGTATCAGTCATTTGAATGAATATTTAGGATTGATTTCCTTTAGGATTGACTGGTTGATCTCCTTGCTGTCAAAGGGACTCTCAAGAATCTTCTCCAACACCACTATTCAAAAGCATCTATTCTTCAGTGTTCAATTTTCTTTATGATCCAACACTCACATCCATACATGACTACTGGAGAAACCATAGCTTTGACTA
The DNA here is from genome assembly GCA_024291935.2 of Okapia johnstoni. NCBI lineage: Eukaryota > Metazoa > Chordata > Mammalia > Artiodactyla > Giraffidae > Okapia > Okapia johnstoni. The sequence goes on from CM044327.1 coordinate 7,078,460, forward strand.
GACTGACCTTTGTTGCCAAAGTATGTCTCTGCTTTTTAATATGCTGTCTTTGTCATCGCTTTCCTTCCAAGGACCTGCTGCTGCTGCTAAGTCTCCTCAGTCGTGTCCGACTCTGTGCGACCCCATAGACGGCAGCCCACCATGCTCCTCCGTCCCTGGGATTCTCCAGGCAAGAACACTGGAGTGGGTTGTCATTTCTTTCTCCAATGCATGAAAGTGAAAAGTGAAAGTGAAGTCACTCAGTCGTGTCCGACTCTTAGCGACCCCATGGACTGCAGCCGACCAGGCTCCTCTATCCATGGGATTTTCCAGGCAAGAGTACTGGAGTGGGGTGCCATTGTCTTCTCCGTTCCAAGGAGCAAGTGTCTTAATTTCATGGCTGCAGTTACCATCTGCAGTTATTTTGGAGTCCAAGAAAATAAAATACCTCACTGTTTCCATTGTTTCCCCACCTACTTGCCATGAAGTGATGAGACTGGATGCCATGATCTTAGTTTTTTGAATGTTGAGTTTTAAGTCAGCTTATTCACTCTCCGCTTTCACTTTCATCAAGAAGGTCTTCAGTTCCTCCTCACTTTCTGCCATAAGGGTGGTGTCATCTGCATATCTGAGGTTACTGATATTTCTCCTGGCAATCTTTATTCCAGCTTGTGCTTCATCCAGCACAGCATTTCACATCATGTATTCGGCAGACAAGTTAAATAAGCAGGGTGGCAATATAAAGCCTTTTTGTACTCCTTTCACAATTTGGAACCAGTCCATTGCTCCATGTGTTGTTTTAACCGTTGCTTCTTGACCTGCATACAGATTTCCTAGGAGGCAGGTAAGGTGAACTGGTGTTCCCATCTCTAACCAAAAATAACCAATTAGTTAGTCATTTGATCAGGTTAAGCTTAAACGTGTTACTAAGTGCATTAATTATATAAAATATTTACTATTAATACAATCTAGATACACAGATACATGCATGCACACGTACACACACACACACGCACACAAACACACCTAGGCATATAATCAAGCTGTAGAAAACCAAAAACAAAGAAAAAAAAAACCTAAAATTGAAGATGTGCAAATGGAAGAGACAAAAATGTAGAGGAGCAAGGATAAGAAATACAGTGAACCTCTCATCAAAAACCAGGCAAGCAAGAAAATCTTGGCTGAAATCTTTAAATTTCGAAAGAGAAAAAATGTGCTGAATTACATATGCATATTCACCAAAATTACTCTTTATAGGTGAACAGAAAGGAAGTTTATTTTCAAATCACACATGATGGAATTCATTACCAGCAGAAATGAAGAGATTCAGGTACAAAAAATGACATGCAAAAAAACCTTGGATGTATATTTAAAAAAGGTAATGAAAATTTTTTTTAAAAAATGTAAAACAAATATTTATCGTCTATCATAATTCTCTAAGAGATCAATATTTATTGCAATAATAGCAACAATTTTTGGACTATAGCATATGGTTTGAATGACAAGAATGACAGTAAATTCACAAGGGATTAAGATAAGTATTAGGAATGCTGTGTTGTAAGTATTCACAATTCTCTTAAGGTCATAAATATATTTGACATTGGACTTAGATTATTTAAAATGCATAAATATTGTAATTCATACATCAAGGTCAGCTACAAGAATGATGAAATATTGTTCAATGAAAACCTAAGAGAGTAAAAGAAAAAAGAAAAAGCATCAGATTAAATGAATGATTTAATGAATAAGTCTCATAGATTCTGGAATATTTTTCAGTTCAGTTCAGTTGCTCAGTTGTGTCCGACTCTTTGTGACCCATGGACTGCAGCACGCCAGGCCTCCCTGTCCATCATCAACTCCCGGAGTTTACTCAAACTCATGCCCATTGTGTCAGTGATGCCCTAAACCATCTCATCCTCTGTCGTCCTTCTCCTCCCGCCTTCAATCTTTCCCAGCATCAGGGTCTTTGCGACTGAGTCAGCCCTTTGCATCAAGTGGCCAGAATATTGGAGTTTCAGCATCACCATCAGTCCTTGCAATGACTATTCAGGACTAATTTCCTTTAGGATGGACTGGTTGGATCTCCTTGCTGTCCAATGGATTCTCAAGATTCTTCTCCAACACCACAGTTCAAAAGCATCAATTCTTTGGTACTCAGCTTTCTTTAAAGTCCAACCCTCACATCCATACATGACTATTGGAAACACTGTAGCCTTGATTAGACAGAATTTTGTTGGTAAAATAATGTCTCTGCTTTTTAATATGCTGTCTAGGTTGGTCATAACTTTCCTTCCAAGGAGTAAGCATCTTTTAATTTCATGGCTGCAATCACCATCTGCAGTGATTTTGGAGCCCCCCAAAATAAACTCAGCCACTGTTTCAACTGTTTCCCCATCTATTTGCCATGAAGTGATGGGACTGGAAGCCATGTTCTTAGTTTTCTGAATGTTGAGCTTTAAGCCAACATTTTCACTCTCCTCTTAGACTTTCATCAAGAGGATCTTTAGTTCTTCTTCACTTTCTGCCATAAGGGTGGTGTTGTGCATATCTGAGGTTACTGATTTTTCTCCCAGCAATCTTGATAACAGCTTGTGCTTCATCCAGCCCAGCGTTTCTCATGATGTACTCTGCATATAAGTTCAATAAGCAGTGTGACAATATACAGCCTTGACATACTCCTTTTCCTATTTGGAACCAGTCTGTTGTTCCATGTCCAATTCTAACTGTTGCTTCCTGACCTGCATACAGATTTCTCAAAAGGCAGGTTAGGTGCCCTGGTATTCCCATCTCTTTCAGAATTTTCCACAGTTTATTGTGATACACACAGTCAAAGGCTTTGCCATAGTCAATAAAGCAGAAATAGATGTTTTTCTGGAACTCTCTTTCTTCTTCAATGATCCAGAAAATGTTGAAAATTTGATCTCTGGTTCCTCTGCCTTTTCTAAAACCAGCTTGAACTTCTGAAAGTTTATGGTTCAGGTACTGTTGAAGGCTGGCTTGGAGAATTTTGAGCATTAATTTGCTAGCATGTGAGATATTGTACAGGAGTTTGAAAATTCTTTGGCATTGACTTTCTTTGGGATTGGAATGAAATCTGACCTTTTCCAGTCCTGTGGCCACTGCTGAGTTTTCCAAATTTGCTGGCATATTGAGTGCAGTACTTTCACAGCATCATCTTTCAGGATTTGAAATAGCTCAACTGGAATTCCATCACCTCCACTAGCTTTGTTCGTAGTGATGCTTTCTAAGGCCCACTTGACTTCACATTCCAGGATGTCTGGCTCTAGGTGAGTGATCACACTATCATGACTATGGGTCTTGAAGATCTTTTTGTACAGTTCTTCTGTGTATTCTTGCCACCTCTTCTTAATATCTTCAGCTCGTTAGGTACATACCATTCCTGTCCTTTATTGAGCCCATGTTTGCATGAAATGCTCCCTTGGTATCTCTAATTTTCTTGAAGGGATCTTTAGTCTCTCTCATTCTATTGTTTTTCTCTATTTCTTTACAGTGATCACTGAGGAAGACTTTCTTATCTCTCTTTGCTATTCTTTGGAACTCTGCATTCAAATGGGTATATCTTTCCTTTTCTGCTTTGCTTTTTGTTTCTCTTCTTTTCACAGCTATTTGTACTACCTCTTCAGACAGCCATTTTGCTTTTTTGCATTTCATTTTCTTGGGAATGGTCTTGTTCTCTGTCTCCTGTACAATGTCTCGAACTTCTGTCCATAGTTCATCAGGCACTCTATTAGATCTAGTCCCTTAAATCTTTGTCTCACTTCCACTGTATAATCATAAGAGATTTGCTTTAGGTCATAACTGAATGGTCTACAGGTTTTCCCTCTTTTCTTCAATTTAAGTCTGAATTTGACAATAAGGAGTTCATGATTGAGCCACAGTCAGCTCCAAGTCTTGTTTTTTCCTGACTGCATAGAGTTTCTCCATCTTTGGCTGCAAAGAAGATATTCAGTCTGATTTCGGTATTGACCATCTGGCGATGTCCATGTGTAGAGTCTTCTCTTGTGTTGTTGGAAGAGGGTGCTTGCTATGACCAGTGCATTCTCTTGGCAGAACTCTATTAGCCTTTGCCCTGCTTCATTCTGTACTCCAAGGCCAAATTTGCCTGTTACTCCAGGTGTTTCTTGACTTCCTACTTTTGCATTCCAGTCCCCTATAAAGAAAGGGACATCTATTTGGGGTGTTAGTTCTAGAAGGTCTTGTAGATCTTCATAGACTCAATCAACATCTGCTTCTTCAGCATTACTGGTCAGAGCATAGACTTAGATTACTGTGATATTGAATGGCTTGCCTTGGAAATGAACAGGTCATTTTTGAGATTGCATCCAAGTACTCCATTTCAGATTCTTTTTTTGACTATGATGGCTACTCCATTTCTTCTAATGGATTCTTGCCCACAATAGCATATATAATGGTCATCTGAGTTAAATTCACCCACTCCAGTCCATTTTAGTTTGCTGATTCCTAAAATGTCAACGTTCACTCTTGCCATCCCATTTGACCACTTCCAATTTGCCTTGATTCATGGACCTAACATGCCAGGTTCCTATGCAATATTGCTCTCTACAGCATCGTAACTTACTTCTATCACCAGTCACATCCACAACTGGGTGTTGTTTTTGCTTCCACTCCGTCTCTTCATTCTTTCTAGAGTTATTTCTCTACTCTTCTCAAGCAGCATATTGGGCATCTACCAACCTGGGGAGTTCATCTTTCAGTGTCCTATCTTTTTGCCTTTTCATACTGTTCATGGGGTTCTCAACCCAGGAATGGAGAAGGAAATGGCAACCCACTCCAGTACTCTTGCCTGAAGAATCACATGGATGGAGGAGCCTGGTAGGCTACAGTCCATGGAGTCGCTAAAAATCAAACACGACTGAGCAGCTTCACTTTCACTTTTCACTTTCACGCATTGGAGAAGGCAATGGCAACCCACTCCAGTATTCTTGCCTGGAGAATCCCAGAGACAGAGGAGCCTGGTGGGCTGCTGTCTATGGGGTCGCACAGAGTCAGACACGACTGAAGTGATTTAGCAGCAGCAGTAGCAGCAGCAATGGAGGAATACTGATGTAGTTTGCCTTTCCCTTCTCCAGTGGACCACGTTTTGTCAGAACTTTCCACCATGGCCCATCCATCTTGGGTGGCCCTACACGGCATGGTTCATAGTTTCTTTGCATTAGACAAGGCTGCGGTCCATTTGATTAGGAATAGTTTTGAATTAGTACAAATTTATATATGAAAATGGTAATCTGAAAAGAATGTTCAAGTGATAACTAATTATAGAGTTAAATACATCATTTAAAAAATGTATATTTTTAAAGAAGAATTCTTTAGAAAACAATTAATATCCATACAAAAAGCATCTTTCTGAAATTTATAACCAAAGCTAACAGGTCCATTTAAACCTGATGTAAGGAATACATGGAAAATACCCACAAGCATGAATGTGTGAGGTATGGATACAGCAGGTTCAAGAAATTGTATTTTATATAGTTATACACATAAACATTATCAGGAATTCAACAAATATTCTGAGCCATTGTTATATTCAGAGATGAAAATCCGTTCAATATTTGCAGATAACAGACTGCAACTTTTGGGATATATTATGTCACTCATAGAGACGGAGCTGTTGCTAACATTTCACATTGCTCACTTTTGATTTTTTTTTCTCAAAACAAGGATTTGTTGGAAGCTATACAGTGGAAATCTCTGAGAATCTAACAACCTGTAAGCCTGAGGGAGGAGGTAAATTCTTCCTCTGATTTTGCCAAACAGAACCTCCAAGGAATTGATAGAAAAAATTCTCTGCCTGTGCCTTCATGCCTTAGAAAGAAGTAAAGCAAAAATCATATTCACCTCATTTCACCTGAAGAAAACAGAGTGTTAGTGTACAACTTTCTTATGAAAAACAAGGATGGATGCTTTTCTTCAAAGGAAGAGGTAGTGATTTTAAGTTAAAGGGAACCAGGAAGCATTAGAAGAAAATGTATGTTGCACAGACAAATAATGAAGGGTATGTGGTTCTGTTCATATACATCTCAGCAGATGGGAATAATTTCTTCAAGTGCTTCCTGCCATATGGGACACTGGACTCAGAAAGTAATAAATAAAGTAGAAAAGTACTGTATTATATGGCACTTTTGTCAAAGCTTCAGAGGGATTTTTTTTAATTCATTTGTAACCTATTTGAATCTTTTGTGGGGCTTCCTGTTAAAGATGGTAGGTCAGATGGTAAAGAATCTGCCTGAAATACAGGAGACCTGAGTTCAACCGCTGGGTTGGGAAGATGCCCTGGAGAAAAGAATGACTGCCCACTCCAGTATTCTTGTCTTGAGAATCCCATGGACAGAAGAGACTGGCAGGCTATAGTCCATGGGGTGGCAAAGAGTTGGACACAACTGGGTGACTTTCACTTTCTGAATCTTTGCATGCCCCCTAAAATATGTCACATAAAAAAAGCAAATATGTCTACTAGTTAGCCTTATTTAACACTTGTTGGAGTCAGAGACAAAACCACTAATATGATTTTATAGTATCTCCATATAGATAGCAGAGTTAAGCTCTGGAAATAAGGGTATGAGGTTTGAACACTGATTCTTAAAAAGTTCACATTTTCATCACCCTTTTCATTCATTGCTTCTTGTATAATAAGGAACAGTATATGCTAACTAAATAAACTTATAATCTTCTTTTTTATTATCAAACCTAACACTAGTCTGTTAGCTTATGATTACTGATTAAATTATTCAATGTAAAGTTTAACTTGAATTTTAAATTTCAGTTCAGTTCAGTTACTCAGTTGTGTCCATCTCTTTGTGACCCCATGGACTGTAGCACACCAGGATTCCCTGTCCATCACCAACCCCTTGAGCTTGACCAAACTCATATCCATCGAGTCAGTGATACCATCCAACCATCATATCCTCTTTTGTACTCTTCTCCTCCTGCCTTCAATCTTTCCCAGCATCAGTGTCTTTTCCAAACATCAGTTCCTCACATCAGATGGCCAAAGTATTGGAGCTTCAGCTACAGCATCAGTCCTCCCAATGAATATTCAGGACTGATTTCCTTTATGACTGAGTGGATTGATCTCCTTGCAGTCCAAGGGACTCTCAGAGTCTTTTCCAACACCACAGTTCAAAAGCATCAGTCTTTCAGTGCTCAACTTTCTTTATGGTCCAACTCTCACATCCATAGACTACTGGAAAAAACGTAGCTTTGACTAGACAGACCTTTGTCAGCAAAGTAACATCTCCGTTTTTTAACATGCTATATAAGTTTGTCATAGCTTTTCTTCCAAGGAGCAGCGTCTTTTAATTTCATGGTTGTAGTCACAATCTGCAGTGATTTTGGAGCCCAAGAAAATAAAGTCTGCCATTGTTTCCACTGTTTCCCCATCTATCTGCCATGATGTGATGGGATCAGATGCCATGATTTTAGTTTTCTGAATGTTGAGTTTTAAACCAATTTTTTTCACTCTCCTCTTTCACTTTCATTAAGAAGCTTTTTAGTTCCTCTTCGCTTTCTGCCATAAGGATGGTGTCATCTGTACATCTGAGGTTATTGATATTTTTTCCAGCAATCTTGATTTCAGCTTGTGCTTCATCCAGCCAGGCATTTCACAAGATGTACACTGCATGTAAATTAAATAAGTAGTGTGACGATATATAGCACAGATGTACTCCTTTCACAATTTGGAACCAGGTCATCGTTTCATGTCCAGTTCTAAGTGTTGCATCTTATCCTGCATACAGGTTTCTCAGGAGGCAGATCAGGTGGTCTGGTATTCCCATCTCTTTAAGAATTTTCCACAGTTTATTGTGATCCACACAGTCAAAGGTTTAGAGTAGTCAATAAAGCAGAAGTAGATGTTTTTCTGAAACTCTCTTCCTTTTTCTAAGGTCCAACGGATGTTGGCATTTTGATCTCTGTTTCTTCTGCCTCTTCTAAATCCAGCTTGAACATCTGGAAGGTCATGGTTCACATACTGCTGAAGCCTGACTTGGAGAATTTTGAGCATTACTTTGGTTGCATGTAAGATGAGTGCAATTGTGCGTTAGTTTGACCATTCTTTGGCATTGCCTTTCTTTGGGATTGGAATGAAAACTGACCTTTTCCAGTCCTGTGGCCACTGCTGCATTTTCCAAATTTGCTGGCATATTGAGTGCAGCAATTAACAGCATCATCTTTTAGGATTTGAAATAGCTTAACTATAATTCCATCACCTCCATAGCTTTGTTTGTAGTGATGCTTCCTAAGGCCCACTTGACTTTGCAACCCAGGATGTCCGACTCTAGGTGAGTGATCACACCATCGTGGTGATCTGGGTCATTTAAATCTTTTCTGTATAGTTCTCCTGCGTATTCTTACCACCTCTTCTTAATATCTTCTGTTTCTGTTAGGTCCATACCATTTCTGTCCTTTATTTTGCCCATGTTTGCATGAAATATTCCCTTGATATCTCTAATTTTCTTGAAGTGATCAAGTCTTTCCCATTCTGTTGTTTTCCTCTTTTCTCTTTATGTTTTTGCACTGATCATGGAGGAAGGCTTTCTTTTCTCTCCTTGCTATTTTTCAGAACTCTGCACTCAGATGGGTATATCTTTCCTTTTCTCCTTTGAACTTTAGCTTCTCTCCTTTTCTCAGTTATTTGTAAGGCATCCACAGACAACCATTTTTCTTTTTTGTATTTCTTTCTCTTGAGCTTGATTACTGCCTCCTGTACAATGTTACAAACCTCCATCCATAGTTCTTCAAACACTCTATCAGATCTAATCCCTTGAATCTATTTGTACTTCCACTGTATAGTCATAAGGGATTTGATTTAGGTCATACCTGAATTGTTTAGTGGTTTTCCCTGCTATCTGCAATTTAAGAAGAAAGTATGATTTTAACCTATATTCTTCTTAAATTGCAGAGAGCAGGGAAAACCACTAGTAGAATTTTAAATTTAAATCGAAGTATTTGATTAGCCTAATATTCTAATGTCTACCTAACTGAAAAAAAAAGAGTGATATTTTAAAAACATCAGTTACTAACTGTACAGTGCCTAAGAACACTTGTTGTTATTGTTTAGTCACAAACTATGCCCAACCCTTTGTGACCCCGGCGACTGTAGCCCACCAAGTTCCACAGTCCATGGGATTTCCCAGGCAAGAATACCAGAATGGTTGATCAAATACATGTTTCCTACATTGGCAAGTGTGTTCTTTACCACTGAAACACAGGAAAAGTCCATCTAAGCACGCTAACAGCTTTATAAATAAGATGAGGGGAAAGAGATCACAACTACAAATGCTTTCTCTCTGCATCTGTCCCCAGGTTTCCTCAGTTATGTATCAAGACAATATACTGGCTAAATAATAACGCTTCTAGCTCTATAAGCAATGTTAGAAATAAATGAGACATAGCTATATCAAAAGTACACTATGTCAGGATAAACATGCAGATATAAAAGGGAATATCAAAATCACAAAATGTCAGGTAGAAGTGTAAAAATATGTATTTTTTTGGAATTACCAGTCTAAAGCAATTAGATATAGGAAACTGAAGTTAATATTAGTAGGCTGTGATGATAAATACATATATCACCGTTAATTATATATTTCCTTCTTTTTCAACTCTGCTGCAATTATATTCTTTCTTTTTTCTGTTTCTATGGATTGGAATTGAAAAGGCAAAAGTGATTAACAGGGGAAGTAACAGATATCATATATAAATATTGCCTACTTAGTAAGTGCTTAGAGATGATCTTCGGAGAAGGCAATGGCACCCCACTCCAGTACTCTTGCCTGGAGAATCCCATGGACAGAGGAGCCTGGTAGGCTGCAGTCCATGGCGTCGCACAGAGTCGGAGACGACTGAAGCGACTTAGCAGCAGCAGCAGCAAAGATGATCTTGCTGAATATATTTTTTTTTAATTTTGTTGACAGAAATCCAGGTATCCTGGGTTAGGAATGCAGTCAAATGCATCATAATTACATTTCATATTTTTAAAATTAAACATCTCATTTGTCAATCACCACACTGAGTATCAGAGAACTGAAATAGCTAGATCCCGCCTCTTTGAATAAACCTTGGATATAAGATTCTTCGTTCTGGATATTTCTTTTATATCTTAGCTTTGAAACTCTCTAAATATGTCATCAAGCCTCTTATTATATTGCTGCTTACATAATTTATTGCATATTTGTCACTGCAGTTAGTCCCAGGGACTAAGTCTGTCTGAGACCTTTTAGTACAGTCACATTGTATAGTCTCTGGCAATTAGTCAGTGCTCAATATATGCCTGCTGGCTATAATGTGTCCCTGCTTTCAAATGCAAAACATTCTTTCTTTACTGAAGTCCCTAAGTAAAAATCCTGGATCCACACACTTTAAGAAGTCTGATATGGCATCTTTTTATAGTAATATAATACAGTGGCATTGAGCAATTTACAAATGAGAAAGTGGATGGATGGATGGCTTTTCTGGTAAGACCATGTTATTTACTATCCTGTGACTTTAAGTCACCTTTTCTTTCCTTTTTTTTTTTTTAATTATGTTATATTATCAGCAGTGTTTGTAATATCACTAATTGTCTCCTGGAAATCTTTCAAAATACTCAATACAATGTAATGGTATATTTTTAAAAAAAGGAAAAGGACCCTAAACAATTATTCAAGTCCCCAAATTTATCATTCCTCCAAAAGAAAGAGGCGTTAAGTTACTTGGTTGTATAGTTCACTCTACTTTACCAAGGAGACAATAAAATATTACCTTGGGCTTAGTCTGATAAAGAAATATAGATTATCAACTGTTTATAAAACCAAGCATGTGGGCTTCAACCAGATTAAGAAATGTTACCATTTGCAAAAATTATGGAGAAATCAATAATTTATATTATAAACCTCAGTGGTTTGGAAACCAATGGTGGACATCATCTATTGATGTTTAGACAATATGTATAGCAGTATACAAATGTTTTTAACATTCTGTGGTGGATATGAATGGCATCACAGTAAAGAATTTGGCGCTGTTTTATCCTTTATGGTTGTATTTAAAGGAAAAAAATTCTAGATTAAACAACTTAGAGTTGTTTACAATGCAGTTCTCATTGTTTAGAAAGAACAGTTTCTGTTTGAGGAGGGGTAGGAACAAAATCTAGCATTCTAGGAAATAGAGAATTTAAAACTTTAATTCTGAATTTTATTTATTTCACTTATTGTGACAGGCAAGAGGCAAAAATTGGACTTATAAATACATGAGTTATGCAGAGAAATTCAAAAATTGTATATTTTTAAGCCTTTTCTGTCACAGTGGTAGCCCCTACCCTTGCAAAATAGGGCTTTAAGTGATTATATCACAATAGTCAGCTTCAACATCAGTCCTTCCAATGAACACCCAGGGCTGATCTCCCCTAGGATGGACTGATTGGATCTCCTTGCAGTCCAAGAGACTCTCAAGAGTCTTCTCCAACACCACAGATCAAAAGCATCAATTCTTCAGCACTCAGCTTTCTTTATAGTCCAACTCTCACCTCCATACATGACCACTGGAAAAACCATAGCCTTGACGGATCTTTGTTGGCAAAGCAATGTCTCTGCTTTTTAATATGCTGTCTAGGTTGGTCATAACTTTCCTTCCAAGGAGTAAACATCTTTTAATTTTATGGCTGCAATCACCATCTGCAGTGATTTTGGAGCCCCAAAAAATAAAGTCCGCCAGTGTTTCCACTGTTTCCCCATGTATTTGCCATGAAGTGATGGGACCAGATGCCATGATCTTAGTTTTCTGAATGCTGAGATTTAGTTAAATAAGTCAGAAAAAGACAAATACTACATGATATCACATATGTGTCAGATCGATTTTCCAAGTGTAGGGGAAGGAAAATCAACGTTGATTCCAAATTTTATGTGAACAACTAGAAAACAGATTTCCTGCTCTTTTAATGGGGAATGCCTAGGAAAGAATAGAATCAAAAGAGTTTTGAGTGACTGGAAAGTTGAGATTGAATAGGGAGAATAAATAGAAAAGAATTATAGATAAAATTATTTCATAAGTGGACTCTCCTGATAGTTCAGTTGGTAAAGAATCTGCCTGCAATGCAGGAGACCCCATTTTGATTCCTGGATGGGGAAGATCCGCTGGAGAAGGGATAGGCTACCCACTTCAGTATTTTGGGGCTTCCCTTGTGGCTCAACTGGTAAAGAATCCCCCTTCAATGCAGGAGACCTGGGTTCAATCCCTGGGTTGGGAGGATGTTCTGGAGAAGGGAAAGGCTACCCACTCCAGTATTCTGACCTGGAGAATTCCATGGACTGTATAGTCCATGGGGTCACAGAGTGGGACATGACTTTCACTCTCACTTTCATTGCATACGTTTTTAATCACACCATACTGAGAAATTTTATTGAATCCTGAAGATTTTAAATTAATATTATATACAGCATTAATGCTTGCTATACACAGAATAGTGTTTTAGAATCATATTTAAGTCATAACATAAACACCATGTTGGCAGAAGAAAATAATACAAGAAGACAGAGAGTAAGAAGCAAGAGAATATTAGGATTTTTGCTATCATGAAGGCAGGCAATAATGTGAAGAGTAAAGTTTCACTGATTTCATTTTTCCAAGTAATCGCTATACCCAATGTTGTGTGTTCTGTACTGTAAATACCGGTTATCCTGACATGACCACAGCAGGATTTTGTTTCTTCAATCTAATGTTTTGCCACAGGTAAGGTGGTTTATCATGGGTTAGCGTTATTTTTGCAAAGCAAAATTTATCTATTATTCTATACGACCAACAAGGTATAATATTAATCTATATACATACATATATATGCACCTGTAACTTTACTTCAGTAAAAAAAAATCATTCAGAATTAATACATTACATATGTGAGGAATACATTTGAAGAATCTCATTAAAATATAACTAAATAATGATCTGAGCTAAAAAAAAAAAGGGTCTATAAATTTACAGATGAGTGAGAGTTAAAAATATCAAGAGACATTGTCTGACAGTCTGGCTGAGAAGGGAATACAAAGGTTTCTGTGGGAGTCATTGGCTGATAAAAGGAAATATGTAATATTCACTGCAGGATTTTCTTAACATTAATCTTAGTGTGTTTTCAGGCCAGATGCTTAATGAATATTTTACATTTTCTTATGATTATAAGGTTTTAATACTTTACATTTTCTTATGATATATAAGATTATATATATTACATTTTCTCATGATTACAAGCAAACATTTGCTACACGTTTGCGAACACTTTGTACAATATATTTGATAGTTAAATAACATATCTAAAATGCATAATTCCCTTTAACAAACATAATAGTATAAAATGAGTTTTAGCTGACTTTATATAAACTAAGTTAAATGAAACTCAAAGCAGAATGGTGTCAAATGTTCAAGAAGGTGAGTTTGGCCAAAAATAATATGTAAAAGAACAGCTGATGTACTATATCTATGTCAGTTGTGTTAGTTTCATGTAACCCTGATGTCCACTCTATGAAATAAGCACAATTATACCCCATTTTGCAGAAAAAAGATCCTGGTAGTCAGAGTAGCTATGAGACGCCATATTTAAAGAAAATAATTACTAAAGAATTGTTTTGATTCCATCGTTCAGCCTCCAGTGTAATCTCCCAATAAGCTTTTCAATAATATGAAGGGAATATATATTAAACCACAGATGCTGACTCATCCTCTATGAATAAAAGTCCAGCACATGATTCAAACACATAACTCACAGAAGAGCCACAAAAAAATTTGTAATTTTCTTGATTTTCAACTTTATTAGTTTCATCTTGAGAATATACATTTTAAATTAAATGGATTTGATAAACACAGTTGGCTTCCCCACAGAAGAAGCCAAACAGGAGAGGCAAAGAGGGAAGATCTTCTGGGGGAGAATAACTTGATCAAAAATCTCTTCTTTGGCTTTTTAATTTCCTGCAATCTGATTTTGGCATTTACCATCCAGTGATGTCCATGTGTAGAGTCTTCTCTTGTGTTGATGGAAGAAGGTGTTTGCTATGACCAATGCGTTCTCTTGGCAAAACTTTGTTAGCCTTTTATCTGATTCATTCTGTACTCCAAAGGCAAATTTGCCTGTTACTCCAGGTCTTTCTTGACTTCCTACTTTTGCATTCCAGTCCCCTATGATGAAAAGGACATCTTTTTTGGGTGTTAGTTCTAGAAGGTCTTGTAGGTCTTCATAGAATTGTTCAACTTCAGCTTCTTCAGCATTATTGGTCAGGGCATAGACTTGGATTACTGCGATATAGATGGTTTGCCTTGGAAACGAACAGAGATCATTCTGTCGTTTTTGAGATTGCATCCAAGTACTCCATTTCAGACTCTTTTGTTGACTATGAGGGCTACTCCATTTCTTCTAAGGGATTCTTGCCCACAGTAGTAGATATAATGCCCATCTGAGTTAAATTCACCCATTCCAGTCCATTTTAGTTCGCTGATTCCTAAAATGTCAGTGTTCACTCTTGCCATCTCGTTTGACCACTTCCAATTTGCCTTGATTCATGGATCTAATATTCCAGGTTCCTATGCAATATTGCTCTTTACAGCATTGTACCTTACTTCCATCACCCATCAAATCTACATTGGTTGTTGTTTTTGCTTTGGCTCTGTCTCTTCATTCTTTCTGGAGTTATATCTCCACTCTTCTTCCAGTAGCATATTGGGCACCTACTGACCTGGGGAGTTCATCTTTCAGTGCCCTATCTTTTTACCTTTTCATACTGTTCATAGGGTTCTCAAGGCAAGAATACTGAAGTGGTTTGCCATTCCCTTCTCCAGTGGACCATGATTTGTCAGAACTCTCTGCCATGACCATCTTTCTTTGGTGGCCCTACAGGGCATGGCTCATAGTTTCTTGAGCTAGACAAGGCTGTGGTCCATGTGATCAGTTTGGTTAGTTTTCTGTGATTGTGCTTTTCATTATGTCTGACTCTTAATGGATAAGGATAAGAGACTTATGGAAGCTTCCTGATGGGAGAGATTGACTGAGGGGGAAACTGGGTCTTGTTCTGATGGGTGGGGCCATGTTCAATAAATGTTTGATCCAATTTTTTTGATGGGTGGGGCTGTGTCCCTCCCTGTTGCTTGACCTGAGGCCAAACTATTAAGAAGAGATGGCAGAATACTCAGAAGAGTTATCCAAAAATATTTTCATGACCCAGACAATCAGGATGGTGTGATTATTCATGTAGAGCCAAACAACTTAGACTGTGAAGTCAAGTGGGCCTTTGGAAGCATCATTATGAACAAAGCTAGTGAAGGTGATGAATTCCAGGTGAGCTATTTCAAATCCTAAAAGATGATACTGTGAAAGTGCTGCACTCAATATTCTGGGCAAATCTGGAAAACTCTGCAGAGGCCACAAGTCTGTAGTAGGTAAATTTTCATTCCAATCCCAAAGAAAGGCAATGCAAAAGAATGTTAAAACTACTGCACAATTGTGCTCGTCTCACAAGCTAGCAAAGTAATGCTCAAAATTCTCCAAGCTAGCCTTCAACAATACATGAACCATGAACTTCCAGATGTTCAAGCTGGTTTTAGAAAAGGCAGAGGAACCAGAGGTCAAGGTGCCAACATCCTCTGGATCAATAAAAAAGCAAGAGAGTTTCAGAAATACATCTACATTTACTTCATTGACTATGCCAAAGCCTTTGATTGTGTAGATTACAACAAACAGTGGAAAATTCTTCAAGAGATGGGAATACCAGACCACCTGACCTGCCTCCTGAGAAATCTGTAGGTAGGTCAAGAAGCAACAGTTATAACTGGACGTGGAACAACAGACTGGTTCCAAATTGTGAAAGAAGTACGTCAAGGCTATATATTGTCACCCGGCTTATTTAACTTATATGCAGAGTACATCATGAGAAACACTGGGCTGGATGAAGTACAAGCTGGAATCAAGATTGCTGGGAGAAATGTCAATAACCTCAGATATGCAGATGACACAACCCTTGTGGCAGAAAGTGAAGAGAACCTTAAGAGCCTCTTGATGAAAGTGAAAGAGGAGAGTGAAAAAGTTGGCTTAAAGCTCCATATACAGAAAACTAAGATCATAGCATCCAGTCTGATCACTTCATGGAAAATAGATGGGGAAACCGTGAAACAGTGGCTGAGTTTATTTTGGGGGGCTCCAAAATCACTGTAGATGGTGACTGCAGCCATGAAATTAAAAGACGCTTACTCCTTGGAAGGAAAGTTATGTCCTACCTAGACAGCATATTAAAAAGCAGAGACATTGTCAACAATGGTCCGTCTAGTTAAGGCTATGTTTTTTCACTGGTTATGTATGGATGTGAGAGTTGGACTATAAAGAAAGCTGAGTGCAGAAGAATTGATGCTTTTGAATTGTGGTGTTGGAGAAGACTCTTGAGAGTCCCTTGGGCAGCAAGGAGATCCAACCAGTCCATCCTAAAGCAGATCAGTCCTGGGTGTTCATTGGAAGGACTGATGGTGAAGCTGAAACTCCAATACTTTGGCCACCTGATGGGAAGAGCTGACTCATTGGAAAAGACCCTGATGCTGGGAAAGATTGAGGGCAGGATGAGAAGGGGAAGACAGAGGATGAGATGGTTGGATGGCATCATCAATTCAATGGACATCAGTTTGGGTAAACTCTGGGAGTTGGTGATGGACAGGGAGGCCTGGTGTGCTGCAGTTCATGGGGTAGCAAAGAGACGGACATGACTGAGCGACTGATCTGAACTGAACTCCTTGGAAGGAAAGCTATGACCAACCTAGACAGCATATTAAAAAGCAGGGACATTACTTTACCAACAACGATCCGTCTAGTCAAAGCTATGGTTTTTACAGCATTCATGTTTGGATGTGAGAGTTGGACTATAAAGAAAGCTGAACGTGGTAAAATTGATGCTTTTGAAGTGTGGTGCTGGAGAAGACTCTTGAGAGTCCCTTGGACAGCAAGGAGATCCAACCAGTCCATCCTAAAGGAAATCAGTTCTGAATATTTCTTGGAAGGACTGATGTTGAAGCTGTAACTCCAATACTTTGGCAACCTGATATGAAGAACTGACTCATTTGAAAAGACCCTTGTGCTGGGAAAGCTTGAAGGTGGGAATAGAAGGGGATGATAGAGGATGAGATGGTTTAATGGCATCACTAGCACAATGGACATGAGCTTGAGTAGGCTCCCAGTGTGTGATGGACAGGGAAGCCTGGTGTGCTGTAGTCCATGGCATAACTAAGAGTTGGACACAACTGAACGACTGAAATGAACTGTATAGTCCATGGTTGCAAAGAGTTGGACATAACAGCCACTTTCACTTCACTTTCCAGTATTCTGCCTGGGAAATCCCGTGGACAGAGGAACATGGTGGGTTACAGTCCATGGGGTTTCAGAAGAGTTGGACATGACTTAGTGACTAAACAAGAAAATCATTAAAATAAGGTGATTTTATCACTTCAAAGTCTTTCATTGGATTGAAATTAAAACTATGTTTTCTTTAAAATCAGGTGACTATAGAGTCAAAATTTGAATGGAAAATGCATCTGTCTAATGGAAAGTTGTAATGAAAGCCTTAGAAATGCCAACATCTTCTGACTGTTTCCATAGAAAAATTATATTTTAAGAAGATTTCATTCTGTTATTAATTTCAAGTTTTCTTTTGAAATAGTATACATTAAAGCATTTTGTTTTGTCATATTCATAAGTATTTTGCATGACAAAATTCTTTTTAAATGCCTAACTTAAATTAGTTATCTTAGAAATAAAAAATCTCATTTACAATCTACATCATTCAGAAATGTCAAGCCATAACAGATGCACAAAACCAAGGTATATCGCATCACATGATCTAGATTTTAGTTTAGGGAAATTTCCTGGAATAGAGTTCACTGATAAATACAATATAATCTCCATCACCTTCTTAACAATGAAAGAAACAGAAATAGTAAATCTAAATATTCTAAAATATGGAATGGAAGACTCCACAATTCTAGATATTATTGCTTAATTTTGCATTTGGAGGTGGCAGGTCAAAGTGCTTGAAACTTCAATCACTTAAAAAGTATTGCTGATATACTCTTGATGAGGGTCTCAATGATTACATATGATGCAAATTATATTAAAAAGGAATAATAAAAATGACAAGTATATTTACAGACTGATATTGGAAAAGGTAGAAGGTCATTAAAGACCAGTAATCATAAGTTCCAAATGTTCTAAAAATAACAAATACATGTCTAAAGAAGATTTCATGGAAAAGAATCACCAAATCATGTGATATTTAATGACAGTTGTAAACAATGATTATATAAATATATTTTACATTGGGAAGTGAGAGTGTGAGCAGTTTTCAAGCTATTTTAGTTTAATTATCGTTGTTGTTTTTTAATTGATAAGTCGTGTCTGACTCTTTGTGACTCCATGGACTGCAGCACACAGGCTCCTCCTCTGTCCTCCACTATTCCACAGAGTTTGCTCAAATTCATATCCATTGAGTCAGTGATGCTACCTAACCATCTCATTCTCTGCTGCTGCTATCCCCTTTTGCCTGTAATCTTTCCCAGCATTAGGATCCTTTCCAATGAGTCAGTTCTTTACATCAGGTGGCCAAAGTATTGGAACTTCAGCTTCAGCATCAGTCCTTCCAATGAATATTTAGGGTTGGTTTCCTTTAGGATTGACTGGTTTGCTCTCAAGAGTCTTCTCCAGAACCACAAATCGGAAGCATCAGTTCTTCAGCTCTCAGTCTTCTTTACAATCCAACTCTCACATCTATATGTGACTAATGGAAAAAACATGGGTTTGACTATGTGGACTTTGATATCTCTGCTTTTTAATATGCTGTCTAGGTTTTCCATAGCTTTCCTTCCAAGGAACAAACATCTGTCAGTTTCATGGGTGCAGTCACCATCTGCAGTGATTTTGGAGCCCAAGGAAAGAAAAACTGTCACTGCTTCCACTTTTTGTCCTTCTATTTGCCATGAAGTGATGAAACTGGATATAATGATCTTAGTTTCTTGAATGTTGAGCTTTAAGCCAACTTTTTCACTCTCTTCTTTCAACCTCATCAAGAGACTCTTTAGTTCCTCTTCAGTTTCTACAATAGAATGGTAACATCTGCATATCTGAGGTTGTTGATATTTTTCTTGGCAATCTTGATTTCAGCTTGTGATTCATCCAGCCTGGTATTTTAATCTACATATAGGTTACATAAGTAGGATGACAATATGCAACCTTGATGTACTCCTTTCTCAATTTTTAACCACTCTATTGTTCTATTTAAGGTTCTAACTCTTGCCTCTTGACCTGCATACAGGTTTCTCAGGAAACAGGTAAGGTGGTCCGATACTCCCATCTCTTTTAGAATTTTCCAAATTCTTGTTGTGATCTACAGAGTCAAAGGCTTTAGCACAGTCAATGAAGCAGAAGTAGATGTTTTTCTGGAATCCCATTGCTTTCTCCATGATCCAACAAATGTTGGCAATTTGATCTCTGGTTCCTCTGCCTTTTCTAAACCCAGTTTATACATCTGGAACTTCTCAGTTCACATTCTGTTGAAGCCTTGCTATAAGGATTTTGAATATTACCTTGCTAGCATGAAACGAGCTCAATTATATGGTAGTTTGATCATTCTCTGCCATTGCTTAAATATAGTATCCATTAAGCCAAATTCTTTCTCATCTAAAGTTATCCTCATGTTCTGAGATCATGTTGCTCTTTTCCTACTTAGGATGTAGTATGTTCTTATACAAAACTCTGTATTTCTTCATATCACTTGCTACAACTATATTGAATGCTATCTATACAAGTGTTTATTTAATATTTATGTTGCCTGTTAGGCTATGTATGCTCCATGTTACCAGGGATCATATATCTAGCTTATAACTATGTCCTTGATCCCTGGCATATGATAGGTAACACACATTAATTGTACAAAGTGTTCTAAGCAGAGATATAAAGAGTTTCAAGTAGCCAAAAAATTTTTAAAAATCACAGGTCACAAGTTGAGTTGTGAAAGAAAACTTGCAAAAAAATGTTACATATTCATATGTGTTTCCCTTTACAGTTGTGCTTTAACATAAGTAAGTTGGTGTTGGAGAAATGTAGTAAATCTTGTAGTAATCTAAAGAAGTGGAAAATATTTTCAGATTAGATACTGTTTCTGATTTAATTTCCAACTACTATTATAGTAAAACAGTGGTAATTGTCATGAGAAAATTCTTCCATTTATATCCATGAATATAAACATGTCAGATCTTTGAGAATCTGATTAAAACTGTAGATAATCTCCAGAATGATAAAGCAAACATACCCTCCAAAAAGTAAAAACAAAAACAAAATCCCCAGATAAATATTTATAAATTGTACCACTTGTAAATTGCTCATAAACTTCTTGCTAATGATATGTTCTAATTTGAAACCACAATTTAAGACTGAAAGGAAATATTTTCATTCTATTAAAAAATGTTGTAGTTGCAGTGTACAAGGCAAATAGTTTGATCAATATCTTTCCTTATTTTTAAGGACTTTAGCAAATCGCACTGTTGGCCTCTATTGATGATAGTCTCTTTTGATTCATTTAACCTTCAAGGACCCAATTTTGCATACCTTTGAACTATTTTTAGGTGTCACTAATGATATGTGTATATTGAATCAGAACTGCGTCCTACAAATGGTACACTAATTATTTGAGTATTCTTACCTTAAATTACAAGCCTGTTTGAAGCTGAAAGAGTTTTAAATGGATCTTGTAGTTGTTCTTTAAAGAAAGATTCTTAAACAAGGGCCCTGGGGATAATAAGTGCAATGCTTCCTTCAGTGCACTGCAGGCCTTTCTTCTGTGGAGCATAAAATGCTTCACACAGGCTATCAAAGCTAGAAATGTGGACATGTAAACAACTTTCCACTCAGTGAGGATGTTACTCCACTGTGGAGACCCCGTCTTTTTCATAATAAAATCCTCAGAGGATGAGTGTAAAGAGAGCAAAGTCATTTCTGTATCTGTATGAGGACTTATTCTCAGCTATATGTTCCATCTAAGAATGAACAAATAGATTTTTTTTTTAACTAAGGAACTCTACTTAATTGGCTTAAAATTAGATACGCATATGAAACTGGGAGAATGGCTCTAAATTCAGGTAAAAGCTCTAATCTCTTCCTTTTTTTTTTAATATCCAGAAGGGGAAAGACATGGAGTGGTAGATTTTTATAATACTGTCTTTAAATAAACACAAATTTTCAGTGCTTAATTTACTTATGTGTGGCATTAGGGTAAGAAAAGATGCCATTCACATCACTTTGATGGGCTTCCCAGGTGGCAGAGTGGTAAAGAATCAGCCTGCCAATGCAGGAGGCACAAGAGATAGTGATTCCAATCCCTGGGTCAGGAAAATACCCTGGAGAAGAAAATGGCAACCCAGTCCAGTATTCTTGCCTGGAGAATCCCATGGACAGAGGAGCCTGGTGGGCTACAGTCCATGGGGTTACAAAGTGTTGTACACAACTGAGAACGCACGCACACTATGAGGATTAAATGAGCCACTACCACCCGTTCCTAGGCTCATAATGTTATCTCAGTGTTAAATTCAACTAATGCCAATACCAGTATTCATATCTTTAATTTTATTAAAATGCAAATATTTGTTACTTCATGTCTTATTGCTTATAACTGACAGAAACTATTTACATTTTTTGATAATTATGTAATTTCTTTGAAAACAATTGTTTGACATATTTATGATTTAGTGCCAGTTATTTGTAACATGTTTTTCTTTAGTAGTTATATGATATTTAAAATTAATTTTATATAGTATGTTCTTCAAGACGGGTTACAGATTTTGTAAATATAAAGAGTAAGCCTTTTCTTTAAATTTTTGACTGAGTACTAAAATTATATTAAGCATGATGTTTTCCCATATGGAAAATTCAAAATAGCCATTAATGTACTTTGATTTTCAAAGGCAATTAGTGGCATCATTTTGGAATTCACACACCTTTTCCTTAATAGGTTCTGTTACTCTTTAAAAGTCTAGAAAATGAGGTATTTTCAGTGAAAGAAATTTAACATTCTTTTTTTTCCTCCTCTCATGACAACAGTACCCTACAAATCAGTGCCAAATGATGCACAAAAATCCCTGGGTATCTTAAAGAGGAAAAATTTATGTAGGTAAACAGATAAATCTTTAGAACATTTGTCTTTATATGAGAAACTCCTGCTGTTGGTCTCTAACCTGCAGGGCATTAGTTTTCTCTAAATTGCCAATGGTGTCCCACAGCTCAATGAAAAATAGAAATCACTGGAGGAAATAGCACATTCTTCCACAAGAATTTCCAGACAGACATGGGCTTTAAAAAAATATACATAAAACCGATTATTTTCTGTTGTCGGATATTTCATCCAGGGTTTTTATATAGTGATTTTCTCAGCTGTCCAAAAAAATAAATAACTTTGAGAAAGCCGTCAGGTCAAAATGTAAAAATGTACCGTAACATGCTAATTATTTAAACTATCCAACAAGAAGGATCCACATAAGATATTACTCTTTAAAAGTAATAAATGAGTTATCATCAAATACTGTTTTTTCACTTTCAAATTAATATCAGTAAAAATAGTTTTACTATTCAAAAATTGTAAATTTTATTCATTATCCAATTAATAGAATTTGGGGGGACAATTAAGAACAGCTTTCTTGTTTATGAAACATATTTGGGTGAAAATTAAATCATTAATTTATGTTACACTGTGAAGTGATTTAGTCAGAAGCATTTGAAAGTATCAAACTCCTTCTATAGATGTTTCATTGTCTCTTACTGTCAACTTCTGCTATATACACACTACAAAATGTTGCACAGGAAGCAAGTTAAAAGTAGGATTGGGGCATGCACTGAAGTGTGTAGGGGAGAGAGGGGAAGGACAGACAGGAGCCAGCTCTAAAATTATCTTTCAAATAGCAATAATTCCCAGAGAATAGCACCTCTCATCAGCACTAAGATTTTTCACTGGAAGTAGAAGAGAGGGATCTTGACTGAAAGTGTCAACTTTTATTGGGTTCTCATGTGTTCCTTCAGGACATAGGGTATGGTTTTTCTTTTGTGTTGCTTATGGTTTTTAAACCAAGAATGTTAGACTTTTTCACAATGTGAATTGCTCTTCCTGAATAAATTTACGTACATGTTTATGACTCTTTCTGCAACTGAACTTTGAACCTGGATAATCCACAAATTGTGAGTGCTGTGTGTTCTCAGTTGCTCAGCTGTATCTGACTCTTTGTGACCCCATGGACTGTAGCCCTCCAGGCTCCTCTGTCCATGGAATTTTCCAGCCAAGAATACTGGAGTTGGTTGCCATTTCCTTCCCCAAGGGATCTTCCCGACCCAAGGATTGAACCCTCATCTTCTGTGTCTCCTGCATTGGCACACGGTTTCTTTACCACTGAGCCACCTAGGAAGCCCGATTCATAAGCTACCATTTATGTTTTTACAAATGAGTTACAATTGGCAACATTCAATCGAACTGTAAACATTCATTGTTGTCAATAGTTCTTATCACTATTTTCAAGTTACCTGAAGCTAATAACATTGATCTTTCTCTTAGGGCAAGTAGCTATGTTTAAAAAGATCTCTACAATAGAGTGGGTAGAATTGCCTGCATTTTGGGGGTCTAGTTTCCTGAAAATTTTACTCTGGTTGTTTTTTTATGTGAGTGTGTGGTTGAGTGAGACTGGGAGAAAAACAGGAAGGAGAAAGGAAAAGGGAGAACAAAAGAGAGAGAGTAAGAGAACACGATGTAGAGGAGGGGTTGGCATGAATACATGCACGCCAATGTCTAGCCTCCAAAATCACATTCAACGTTTGTCAGTGTCCTCCAGATAAGCCAGGTAAGCCAAAGAACACCTGGAACACACGTGTCGCTGAACAGTTAAATCTGCTCCTCCTGTTGCCAGGGAGACTACACACCATAGGAATTCATTTGGTATCTCAGTAAAAATGTGCTAGGAAGGACTTGTTTTAAAACTGGGGCTTGTATTAGGTGACTTTATGAATCTTTTGAGGATATGGGACTTTACTTTGAATTGGATACTGTTAGGAAGTAGGAATAGTGTTTGATCTGGTATCTCAATAAATCTTGCTTAAAAGATGGAAAGACTAGACCTAACAAATACCATCTGGTACCTGGTAAAGAAGCAAAGATCATTCGTATTATCCAGGGAGCAGATTGGCGCTAGTGGTGAAGAACCCGCCTGCCAATGTAGGAGATGTAAGAGACACAGGTTCAATCCCTGGGTCCGGAAGATCTTCTGGAGGAGAGCATGGCAACACACTCCAGTATTTTCACCTGGAGAATCTGACAGAGGAGCCTGGTAGGCTACAGTCCCCTGGGTTGCAAAGAGTCAGACACAACTGAAGTGACTTAGCACACACACACAGATCAGGCCACTTTCATGTTTTGTCTGGGTTTACACAGGACTACAGAATGACTTTGTTTGCCTTGATTCTTCAGTCACAAAGTGGCCTTGTCCGAGGTTTAGGTCCTGTGAAATGATTTATGTTGAATAAAAGAGCACCACGACCTAGGAGTGCGTGTCATTCCATGCCAGCTCATAGCAAAAGCAAGTCTTAGAAGATCATACCAGTGAAACGCCTGGATTTTAGGGGTTGCACTTCTCTTTCTCACATTTTTTAAAATTTCTTTTTAAAAACTTATTTTTAATTTGTTTATTTTTAACTGGAGGATAATTACAGTACAGTATTGGTTTCTGCCATATATCAACATGTATCAGCCACAGGTATACGTATGTCCTCTCCCTCTTGAGCCTCCCTCCCACCTCGCACACTCTAGGTTGTGACAGCGCCATGGGTTTGAGCTCCCTGTGTCATACAGAAAATTCCCACTGGCTATCTATTTTATATATGGTAATGTATGTGTCTCAATTTTACCCTCTCAATTCATCACACCCTCTCCTTCCCCCACAGAGTCCACAAGTCTGTTCTTTATCTCTGGGTCTCCTTTGCTATCCTGCAAATAGGTTCATCAGGACCATCTTTCTAGATTTAATATATATATATGTATATATATAATATACACACATTAATATATTATATTTGTTTCTCTCTTTCTGACTTACTTCACTCTATAACAGGCTCTCAGTTGAGCCACCTCATTAGAACCAACTCAAACGTGTTCCTTCTGATAGCTGAGTGCTATTACATTGTACATATGTACCACTACTCTATCCATTCATTTGTTGATGGACATCCAGGCTGCTTTCACATCCTAACTATTGTATAATGCATAGTATCTTTTTCATATTTAAGAAATGTTCCCTGAATACATATCATGTAAGGTAAGATATAATAGGTTAAAAGAAAAAAAAAAAGACTACAAAGAACAAAAATGCTACAAAAATGTTGATAACCCTATCATGTTTGTATTGCTGTCATTCTGTTCCAGAATAAATAGATCAGATTAACAAACTATTATTTTAAAATTTAAAAAGTTTTATTATCTTAGATAATAGAGGTCATTCCAATTTTTATAGAAAAAATTTTAATATAATATCTGCAATTTTTAATATCTGGGATTTTTACTTGTCTGCTATAAGCCTTAAATATTATATCACCTTCTTAAAAAGTATTTCAGATAATACAATGCTTGTGATCATACTACACATAATTTTCTTAGGAGACTTCTTAAAAACAGACTGTCTTCAAAATTTTTGTTGATTTAAGATGGAGATGAGACAGCATCATTGAACCCAGTTTCTGGTTTGAAGACAGTCCATTGTTCACTCAGTTTTTGTGGAGATTTACTCAGTAAAGCACTGAGTGTCAAGCCTATGTAACACAGCTGGGCAGAGAAAGGAGCCAGGAACTAATTTTCTGAACTAGCAAATATATATAGTTCTCATCAGGTAATTCAAAGGGCTCCATAATTATAGAAAGCACGCTGAGAAAAAGACTCATGATTTCAAACAACTTGGAATGGTCAGGGTTGCTTTAAAGTGTGGGAATAATTTTGAAACATTAAATGTCATTTACAAAGTTTAAGCCTATGATAATGCCACTTAATCATATAAAGGAATACAAATAAGTGCCAAGAAAATTGAGAAATATTAAAAGTAGAAATGAAAAACTAAAACATAAGTGAAACTTCAAGGTATTTAAAACATAAAATTATTGACCATATGATTAAGGCAAAGAAAAAGACCTACAAAAAAAATACTGATTTAAAAAAAATCAAATTTACCTCACTGTATTGAGCTTAGCATGTAGTCTTAAGATGAATATTAATAAAAATTAAATGTATAATGTGATAACCAAATGTCAAAGGAAAAAATATTTATAAACCAAAATTTAAGAAATTAGTCTATATTATTTCAACTGAAAAAGATTAGGAAACCTGAGTAAGCACTTGATTTAAAGGTGATCAACAGTTTATAGCTCTGCTTCCAACAGTAACAGCAACACCACCACCACCACCACAACCACACACACACAAATGATCTATGAATCTGGACAAGCTCCTTAGGTAGCACCTGTGATCTTCCTCATGCTGCTTTCTTACCACCTCAGTCTCCCCAACTGCTAATAAAGTTGCAATCTCTGTGCCCATTTGTTATTTCTTTGTCCACATTACCAATTAGTTTTCTTTTCCCCTTTAAAAAAATTTTAATTGGACAATAATTGCTTTACAATGTTGCATTGGTTTCAGCCATATAACAATGTGCATCAGCCAAAAGTATACATACATCCCCTACCTCTTAAACCTTCTCCCCAACACCCTCCTACGTCTCACCCCTCTAGGTTGTCACAGAGCATGCGATTGAGCTTGCTGAGTTATACAGCAACTTCCCACTAGCTATTTATCTTACATGATTCAATGCTACTGTCTCAACTCATCCTATCCTCTCCTTCCCTCCCTGTGTCCCCAAGCCTGTTCTCTAAGTCTGCGTCTCCAATGGTGCCCTGTAGATAGGTTAGTAATTACCATTATATATTGATTTCATATATGTGCATTAATATATAATTATATTTTTATCTTTCTGACTTAATTCACTCTGTATAACAGGCTCAAGGTTGATCTGCCTCAGTTCAACTGACTCAAAGGCATTCCTTTCCATAGCTAATATTCCATTGTACATATGTACCACAACTGCTTTATACACTCTTCTGTCAATGGACATCTAGGTTGCTTCCATGTCCTGGCTATTATAAATAGTGTTGCAATAAACATTGGGGTACCTGAGTCTTTTTAAATATGGTTTTCTCAGGGTTATGCTCAGTAGTGGGATTGCTGGGTCATATCACCCTTGACAAAAATCACAGCAAGGTCCTCAATGACCCACCTTCAAGAGAAATGAAAATAAAAATAAACAAATAGGACCTAATTAAACTTATAAGCTTTTGTGCAGCAAAGGAAACTACCGCTTTTTTGTCATTGTTTGGTTGATGAGTCCTATCCGACTCTTTTGCAACCCCATGGACTATAGCCCACCAGGTTCCTCTCTCCAAGGGAATTCCCAGGCAAGAATACTGGAGAGGGTTGCCATTTCCTTCTCCAGGTGATATTCTGAACCCAGGGACTGAACTCCCATCTCCTGAATTGGCAGGTGGATTCCTTACCACTGACTCACCATGAAAGCCCAAAGAAACTATAAACAAAATGAAGACAGCACTCAGAATACGATAAAATAATTACAAACAAGGAAACTGACAAAAGCTTAATCTCCAAAATATACAAAGAGCTCATGCAGCTCAATATTAGAAAAACAAACAACTCAATCAAAAAATAGGCAGAAGATCTAAATAGATGTTTCTCCAAAGAAGGCATACAAATGGACAATAAACACATGAAAAGATGCTCAACACAGGTCATTATTAGAGAAATGCAAATCGAAAATACAATGAGGTATCACCTCACACAGGTCAAAATAGCCATCATCAAAAAATCTACAAACAATAAATGCTGGAGAGCATGTGGAGAAAAAGGAACCCTCTTTCACTGTTGTTTGAAATGTAAATGGATTCAAACACTATGGAGCACAGTATGGAGATTTCTGAAAAACAAACAAACAAACAAACAAACAAACAAACTAGGAATAAAACTACCAGTTAGTTTTTTTTTTTACATGATTTCACCTAAGAGCAAACTTCTTGGACATTTCTTGTTAATTAATTATATTCTGTCCACTGGGACAATAGGAAACATAAACTACAGTCAACATATCTCTCAGAAGCAATCACTATTCTGATTTCTGTCACCATCAATTGTGAGTTTTGTATGTTCTTGATTTTCATGTAAATGAAAATAATTTTTCGTAGCTGAACATTTTTTTCACTCAGCATTATGGCATTAGAAGCGTGCATATTACCACTTATAGGAGTAATTCATTCCTTTTTATCACTATTAATAAACATTATAGATGCATATTGGGTTTTTATGAATAAACTGTTATGAATGCTTTAAAAATATATTTTGGTGTTATAACTATTTCTGAATATGTCTATATATTCAAGGTTAAGTAAGTAATGCTACATAGTTTTTTAAAGTGGTCACACAAATTTAACACACTGCTGCTGCTGCTGCTAAGTCACTTCAGTCGTGTCCGACTCTGTGCGACCCCATAGACGGCAGCCCGCCAGGCTCCCCCATCCCTGGGATTCTCCAGGCAAGAACACTGGAGTGGGTTGCCATTTCCTTCTCCAATGCATGAAAGTGAAAAGTGAAAGTGAAGTCGCTCAGTCATGTCCAACACTTAGCGACCCCATGGACTGCAGCCGACCAGGCTCTTCTGTCCATGGGATTTTCCAGGCAAGAGTACTGGAGTTGGGTGCCATTGCCTTCTCCGAAATAACACACTGATAATATATAAAAATATCAGTCATTCTGCCATGTGGCATTACCTGATCTTTGGACTATAGTCACTCTGGGGCAGACATTTCTCCTGGGTTTCAATTTACATTTATCCTGTGTAAAATATTTTGAGTAACTTTTAATTGCTATTTGCCTTTAATAGCCTCCTTAGAGAAGCACTTGTTTTCCTCTTTAGTTGCTGATTAAAAAAAAAATACATGAAAGGCCATTCTATATTAATGGGATGGAACTATCAGCACATATGAATTTTACTGATCCCCAAGTAGAGTGTAACAAAGAATTGCAGAAAAATATGTTAATTGGATACTCAGAAGAGCTCAATTCCTTTATCTGACTTTGCAAGTAGTAAAAGCATTTGAAACCCAAGATCTTTAATTTGAAAAGCTCATGGCAGATGCTGCAGGACTGCTTCTGTGATAAATGTGTGCTGGGAAATGGACACAAGACAGGATTGCCAGACAAAATTAATGGTATTTGTGTCCCAGCTGAGTCATAAGTATTACCAGATTCTTGCCAATTATTTGAATTAGGTTGGATAAAGACAGGAAAATCCATAACGTGATTAAACAGCCTTTTCCTCCTCTTCATTTTTTTTTCTCCACTAGACACCCTTATTTTTATGCTGTGGACTTTACCATCAAGTTTTGCCTGAGAATAAAACTGGTTTATGTCCAAGAATATAATCTGGTATTCATTTTAGTGTAATATTCAAGTCTTTTGGGGGAGGATAAGGGAATTGTTATTACAGATATATAAAATACTCTTAAACTAAACAACCATTTTCACAAATGAGATTATACAACACTAGCATCATTACTAAATATTTTACAAATAAACAACAGAAAGTCTGTTATTCTTACATTAGTTCAATCACTTATTTATTGCATATTGCATGTCTAATTAATTTATTATAAAATATCCCCTTAATATATAATTTTCATTCTCATGACTTTCAGTTTGGTGAAATTCTCAATTTAATTCTTGACTTTCCTTTCTTCTACACCATGATGTCAAATCTAATGTCATCATATTTCAAATAAACAACATGTAAGTGATACTATCTACCATGAACTAAAACTTTAACTATTCAATATACCAGAGATAAAATAAGAACCTAATATAACTTTTATTAAAGAAAACTAGCTTACAAGAAAAGCATGCAATCAAGTAATCCTTATCAAAGAAATATGTGTTTTAATATTATTTGATAGAAACATGCATAACTTATAAGCTATTGGTTTTGCTATGAAAGCATAGTAAGACATATTTATAAATAAGAGAGGATATTTGAAATGATTCTTGAAAATGTCAAAGGACATTGCTGGTAAAGTGAGCAGGGTAAGCTGAGGAAAAGTATGGCATGCTCAGAGGAAAAAAAAATAAAAGAAGTAGGAAAAAAAAGTAGCAAAAACAAGTATGTAAAAAAGAAAAGAGACATATTGGACTTTCAACTATATATATTTCACATACTTTCATAATTATACATGTATATAAAGAATTATATGTAAACTTTTGAAGAATATCATAATTGCTTTATTAATAACAAAAAATGAAAGTTGGGAAAATAAGAGGTATAATTATTTTGTATAAAAATAAAATGACAATTAAAGTCATACTTACGTATATATGAAAATATACATGAATCGATAAGATAAAGAGTAGGTAGCATATAAATCAGCTTACCATTACTGGCTGGAAGGGAGAGTAAAAAATAACAGTAATAAGAGAGTGAGACTCGGGACTTCCCTGGTGGTCCACTGATTAAGAATCCTCCTTGCAAAGCAGGGGGCATGGCACCAACCCCTTGTCAGGGAACCAAGATCCCATATGCCCTGAGGCAGCTGAGCCCATGTGCCACAACTAGAGGGCCTACCTGGTGAGCCCAGGTGCCACAGCAAAAGATCCCGCATGATGCAATGAAGATCTGAGCCACAACTAAGACCCAGGCAGCCAAAAAAAAAATTTTTTAAGTGCCAGACTCATTAAAGGATGTGTCTGCAGTAAGTAAAAAAAAAAAAAAAAAAAAAAAAAAAAAAAAGCAGCTTTAATAAAATGATTCCAAGTATTTAAAAATTATAACAGGATATTCATAAAATGTTAATGATGATTAACACATTTAAAAAATTAAATGTCTACTGTGCTGAATCAATGCCTAGAAAACAGAGGTATACAATAGCCTGGCAGTTTTGTTTCTTTACATCTATCTATGTCTCTGTACATCTACCAAAGAAAATATGCCTTGAGAAATTTTTCTAATTCCTTAAATTTTTAAAAATGGATAAACTTTTTGCTTCTATATGACAAAAAAAAAAACCAAATTCAGTGAAGTATTCTTTCTGGTTAAGAAAAAAATAAATTGGCCCTTACCTGGGCAAAATTTTTGCATTTTCAACCAGCTTGTTATATCAACTCTCTGAATGCTTTACTATTAAAATTACCAAATTTGTCATCATTACTCTTCTCATTAAAAACGGGAAGTTTTTGATAACTGGTATCTTATTTGCGTTAACTTATTGGATGGCCATTGACAAATGAATTAAGACTTTTTACACTGAAATGAGTACTATTAATATCTCAGAAAGCAATGTGATGTTGTCTCCCTTAAATTGACTGTATTCCAGGCATCTGAAACAGAAAGACTTTCTTTGGAACTGGATTAGAGGATTTCATCTACAACTTTTTTTGTAACAAACTGTCTAACATCTAATATCTGATATTTAAGTATAAAGATATAAATGACAGAAATTTTCTGGATTTCCTTAATTTTTTTACCTAGGCTTTACTGCATAGTGACAAATTGTGTTTTGCTGTTATTTCTTTTGAGTATATCAGAGAAGATAATATCGATCACCAAGCACACAAAATGATTCAAAATATTTCTGCAATATTGCTTTCTACATGGCATAAAATAAAGTGAAAATGGTCAATTACTCCAGGAATATAACTACTCCATACTCCACTGATAATTCTGCTTGAATTCAGGTTCAGGGATGCCAATATACTAAACAGTTACTGTATGCAGATTAGGAACACATGCCACACCAGGGCAAGCACACAGATTTTGAAGGTACCCTACCACCTTACAACAGCAATCCTTTAATCAGGTCCATTCAGCCCTCTGCCTGGGTCCAAGACTAACTGTCCTTGTTGCTTGACCATCCTGTATATCCAGAGACTTCATGCAGGATATGATAATCCAGTGCCAAATATTCATCAGCTGCAATCTCACTTATATTATTTTCCTATAGGTTACATTTTTGTAACAAAATAAACATACATTATAATAGTACCCTTGAATATAAGATTATGGTGTTCACATTTCTTTTTTATTGGATATTTATTTTAAAAAATCTATAATCTGTAACAGGGAACTGTGAGGTTTAAAGAAATAGAAAATTTCTGACACTGTAAATAGTTTTTCAAAGTATTAGTTGAGCTAACTTCTAAATTCAGTGTTTCTCCCCTCAAAATGGAATATGCTTATATTTTTTCATATTTCTTAACTCATGGATGTGCTCAGTCACTCAGTCATGTCCAACTCTTTGTGATCCCATGGACTGTAGCCTGCCAGGCTCCTCTGTTCATAGGATTTCCCAGGCATGCATACTGGAGTGGGTTGCTTTTTTCCTTCTCCAGGGGATCTTCCTGAATCAGGGATAGAACCCATGTCTTCTGCATCTCTTGCCTTGGCAGGTGGATTAATTCATGGAAGCTATAATTTATCCTATTACTTTTGAGTTTAGAGGAGGAACTACACCACTGACCGTGGAATCTTGCTTCCCTGAGAGCAGCCAAGAAATAGAATAACACAAAATGAAGTGTGAAGCAGTTACTACCTCCTGGAGGAAGCCTTGACATTAAGACAGAAAAAAACACTTGTGAATCAAGCTGTCTCCCGCCCATCTCCCAGGCAACAATTCTGAGGCTGCTGGTTCCTCAAGGTCTTTCTGAAAGTTCTTCAGCAAGACCAAGGGAGCTGGCAGTTCCTTAAAACCTGTGACCAGCTCAGGAAGACATCACCTCACTATGTATTTGTTTTCTTCCTTTCCTATTTCAGTTTGCTGTCCCCCTCACTGTTATTGTCCTGAGATTACACTGCCCAATAAAACCATAATATACATCTCTGTCTCAGGTTGGAGAAGGAAATGGCAACCCACTCCAGTATTCTTGCCTGGAGAATCCTATGGACAGAGGAGGCTGGCGGGCTACAGTCCATGGGGTCGCAGAGAATCAGACATGACTGAGCGACTGAACAGCACAGTCTCAGGCTCTGTTTTCGAGAGCCATGGCCTAAGTCAGAAAGTCAGCCGTTCAACAGAAATAGCAGACCACCCTCGGCTGAAATGGTTCAGGGGTAGTGTTAGACTATTTAATAACAAAACTATAACTGACAAACTACTCACAGGATGGTAAATGCAATGCTGAGGAGATAGATTTTAGTTTAAGGGGATTAAAGGACTATGATGAACTATTTTTAAAATAATGCACTTTTGTATAAGGATGACAAAAACTAAAGCAGAGATAAATTGATTACATATCAGGTAAGCAGGTGGCCATATTTAATTCAGGAAAAACCTGCTCATATACCAACAAATAAATAAAAACATAAATCTAAGTACCTACTTAAGCTCAAAGATTGTTCAACTTCAAACATTAAAGACTGTCAAAGATGGAGAATACATATACTTAGACTAAAAAGGAAACACCTTGAGAGAAGACTATGTTGTAGATACTATATATTTTAGAATATTTAAAGTGGCTTTTTTTTTTCAGGAAAGAGAGTTCTTTCCAATTTTATATGAGTTCTTTAAGTATTTGAATCAACTTGAAACACTACTTTATCAATTTACACACAAAAAACTTTCCACTAACTGGTAATTGATAAATGTACCATAGCAGAGCTTACAAACTTAAAAGTAAGCATTAAACATTTCCACATGTATTGAGTAGTACTTGTAGAATGGTCTATAGTGGGAAAAATGTCCACCAGAATCTGGAAAAAACTGATATACAAATAGAATGAAATCTAGAAAGTCTTTGTAAATGGAAGTTAAATAAGCAGAATGATCAATCACTGAACTGTGTGTTATAAAGATTATCGGAAAAATATTAATTTGATAGAAATTTAAAGAACTAGAAAATGTAATAAACAGAAAACAATTAAAGTAGCTATTTAAATTTAAAAGAAACCGTTACTTTTTAAAAATGCATTATATTTTGTATGGAGCAAAATACTAACAAAAGAGCCTAAAATATAAAGGTAAAGGATAATTGAAAAGCCTGCTTGATGTACCAAACACTAAGATATATTTTACATATTAACATATTTTAAACAAATTATCCTGTTAAGTAAACTCATTTAATCACTAAACATAGAAAGTTAAAATGCAGAACAAGTTTATTTACCTTTTACCTATAATTTTAAATTAAAATGAGAAATAAGAAGCCTAGATTTCTTTTTTTAAGAAAGACACAAATGTGATTGTCGGTCACATTAAAAATTACAAAAGGAAAGAAATAATTGAATGATGCCTCAGGCACTGAATGTGGTTTTTTCATCTAAACATAGCTGAAATGATTTGTATGATTTCATTTGCTAACAAGCTTCAAAACTTTTAATAGCTTTTGAGTGGAAAAATTTTAAAATATTGTGTAGGACTGGTCATGTGATGCAAGTATTTTAAAATGCATTCTGTAGTGAAGTTATACATGCATCATACTAAATTGTCCATGAAAGAGAAAAATAAATCATTTTTAACTTGTTTATATGATGCTATTTTTCTCATATGCAATATTCTTGAGGTTATGAAATATTAGGACCTTAAACGATATGAATCCATCATGTTTTCACAACTGTCCAATTGCCTAGTGTTACAATGAACACTGTAGAGTGTGTATGTGTGTGTGTGTGTGTTTGTACAACTATAGATACAAGCTACCTATGCTATCAATATTCCATTCTACTTAGCTTGTTAAATGTATTTCACACTAAAAAAAAAAATAACTGTGATAACTGATAGTCATAAGGTACATTAATCCATCATATAGTGCAATTCTGAGTTGGCATCTCAAAATTTCCGCTTAGAAATGTTATGTTTCTGTTTTTTTCCCCCCAAAATCAAGGAAGTTACTATATAATATTTTAACTACTTGCAGGGCAAAATATATTCTGTGCTTAGGTAACTCATACCTAAAATAAACCTAGAGGTATGAATATCTCAAGATAAAATTTGTTCATATAATGACAAAGACAAGATTGCTGGGGTCTGGGTGCCAATGGTCTTGTAAGATAAGTATATGGAAATGATTTTCTTGGTTTTTAAAGTGGTTCAGGATAAATTCTTGTGTACCAAAGCATAGTGTCTATTTGTGTGTTCAAAAGCATAATTATTTCAAAAGTAGACATTTGAGGAAACCAGATAATTAGTCAAGTACAGCTGGTATAAAACAGTACTGGCACAGATACTGCTATCATTAAAATTCTGGCAAACTATCTTGTAAGAAATACCCTCGGGCAAATCAAACAAATTAAACACCTAAGTAATTCTTTAGAACCTAAGGAAGTGTACATAAAAGACTCCTGATTTTTCTGCTAAATTTAAAAAGCCCTAACAACACAAAGAGCAATGCAACATTCTTTATTTTTCTGTTAATTTGAAAATCACCTTACATTTTACTTACTCAGAATTTCAGTCTATTTTACTTAATTTAGAACACTTTTTTCCTGAACTCAATTATATTCATATTTTTTGTTAGTATTCTATGTAATCTACATACCTATTTTCAAATTTATTTCCCTCCTTTAATGCTGTCTTATTGCAAAATATATTATAGATACAAAAGGTGGTATAAACTACATATATCCCTTAAAGAACAATTATAAAATGAATACTTGTTCACACAATGACGAGCTTGAGAAACAGAATACTAAGTGAAGTCTGAAGTCCACTGTGTGCCTGGATCATGATCCCCTTCTCCACCCCAGAGTGATTCTGGAATTTTCTGATTCATTGCTTTATTTTGCTTGATAGCTTTATCATAATTATATAACTTTTTTTTTAAAGTTTATATGCTGTGCTGCATGTTTTTAAGACCAGTTTGCATGTGTGCTGAGTCGCTCAGTTAGGTCAGACACTTTGTGACCCCACGGATGGTAGCCTGCCAGACTCCTCTGTTCATCGTATTTCACAGGCAAGAATACCAGAGTGGGTGGCCATTTCCTTCTCCAGGGGATCTTCCTGACCCAGAGATTGAACCAGCATCTAATGCATTACAGCAGATACTGTACCATCTGAGTCATCAGGGAAGCCTTAATGTC
The DNA here is from genome assembly GCA_024291935.2 of Okapia johnstoni. Lineage (NCBI taxonomy): Eukaryota > Metazoa > Chordata > Mammalia > Artiodactyla > Giraffidae > Okapia > Okapia johnstoni. The sequence continues at coordinate 7,114,649 of CM044327.1, forward strand.
AATAGTATAATTCATTTTGATGAGGTTCAATAAAGAAAAATCTTCACTTGGGCCAAGTGGAGTCTTCACTCATTTGGGAAAAGGGCGTTGGTAGAGAAAGGCCAGAGAAGAGTCCTTAAAAGTGTAGACTGGAGGCTAGCTTCCCTTCTTGTGGCAGTCTAAGCATATTCCTAATTTTTTGGTTTGTACAAGTTTAGAATTAGATATCATTTTCATAAGCAAAATATCTTGACATTTATAGTGAAAACTTTACCCCATGTTATGATTTTTGCCATACAATTTATATTGTCTGATATGCCTAACATTGCACAAGGATTTTCTAAAAATTGAATGTTACTTCCATTCATTCTGAGTCCTTATGCATTAGATGCTCCTCACGCAAAAAGGATCTTGTTTGAGATATTTTACAACATAAATAGACAATTCTGAACAAAAAACATCTTCATGACTCAGATAATCATGATGGTATGATCACTCACCTAGAGCCAGACATCCTGGAATGTGAAGTCAAGTGGGCCTTAGAAAGCATCACTACGAACAAAGCTAGTGGAGGTGATGGAATTCCAGTTGAGCTATTTCAAATCCTGAAAGATGATGCTGTGAAAGTGCTGCACACAATATGCCAGCAAATTTGGAAAACTCAGCAGTGGCCACAGGAGTGGAAAAGGTCAGTTTTCATTCCAATCCCAAAGAAAGGCAATACCAAAGAATGCTCAAACTATTGCACAATTGCACTCATCTCACACGCTAGTAAAGTAATGCTCAAAATTCTCAAAGCCAACCTTCAGCAATAAGTGAACTGTGAACTTCCAGATGTTCAATCTGGTTTGGCAAAAGTCAGAGGAACCAGAGATCAAATTGCCAACATCCGCTGGATCATCGAAAAAGCAAGAGAGTTCCAGAAAAACATCTATTTCTGCTTTATTGACTACATCAAAGCCTTTGACTGTGTGGATCACAATAAACTGTGGAAAATTCTGAAAGAGATGGTCATACCAGATCACCTGACCTGCCTCTTGCAAAACCTGTATGCAGGTCAGGAAGCAACAGTTAGAACTGGACATGGAACAACAGACTGGTTCCAAATAGGAAAAGGAGTACGTCAAGGCTGTATATTGTCACCGTGCTTATTTAATTTATATGCAGAGTATATCATGAGAAATGCTGGGCTGGAAGAAGCACAAGCTGGAATCAAGATTGCTGGGAGAAAAATCAATAACCTCAGATATGCAGATAACACCACCCTTATGGCAGAAAGTGAAGAAGAACTAAAGAGCCTCTTGAAAGTGAAAGAGGAGAGTGAAAATGTTGGCTTAAAGCTCAACATTCAGAAAACTAAGATCATGGCACTTGGTCCCATCACTTCCTGGCAAATAGATGGGGAAACCGTGGAAACAATGGCTGACTTTATTTTTCTGGTCTCTAAAATCACTGCAGATGGTGATTGCAGCCATGAAATTAAAAGAGACTTACTCCTTGGAAGGAAAGTTATGACCAACCTAGACATCATATTAAAAAGGAGAGACATTACGTTGTCAACAAAGGTCTGTCTAGTCAAGCTATGGTTTTTCCAGTGGTCATGTATGGATGTGTGAGTTGGACTATAAAGAAAGCTGAGCGCAGAATTGATGCTTTTGATCTGTGGTGTTGGAAAAGACTCTTGAGAGTCCCTTGGACTGCAAGGAGATCCAACCAGTCCATCCTAAAGGAAATCAGTCCTGAATATTCATTGGAAGGACTGATGCTGAAGCTGAAACTCCAATACTTTGGCCATCTGATGTGAAGAGCTGACTCATTTGAAAAGACCTTGATGCTGGGAAAGATTGAGGGCAGGAGGAGAAGGAAATGACAGAGGATGAGATGGTTTGATGGCATCACCGACTCAATGGACATGGGTTTGGGTGGACTCCAGGAGCTGGTGATGGATAGGGAGGCCTGGCGTGCTGCGGTTCACGGGGTAGCAGAGTTGGACACAACTGAACGGCTAAACTGAACTAGGCAATTCAGTCCACTGACTTTTAATATGATTACTGTTATATTAGAATTAAATTTAATTGTTAGACTTAAATTGTTAATCTATTGTTAAACCTATTGTTAGACTTAAATCTAACAATATGTTACCAGATAGTATCTGGCACTACTGTCCATTCTTTATTTTTGCATTTCAATATTCTTCTTTACTTGGTTTCTTTTGTATTCATTTTTACATTTATGTCACTATAACTCTTCTCTTTTTGCTTGCATATTATATAGTTTATGTGTAATCTCGTAAGGCATAATTTGTGTGTTACTTTAAAAAGTCTATTATTCAAAGTTTTTAGCTGATCACAAACAAGTTATAGATTCTTCACAATAAAATGTCTGCCTTTATTGTGTTTTCATTAGATTCATCTGCCATATCCTGCAGTTTCTCATTTATAAAAATTTATTTGGTTATATTAAGTATGCAGATTTCAGTTCTGCATGGAATTATTTCATCTCTCACCTACAAGTTTAAACATATTAGTGATTTTAACATCTATGCCTGATTTTAACATCTATGCATCCTCATGTCTATTTCTAGCATTCTTTTTCGATTTTTTCCATTGTTTTTCTATTATTTGGTCTAATCTTCAATTATGACTAGTAATTTTGATTTTTTTTTGTTTTAATTTTTTTTATTATAGTCATCCATTATGAGTATGAAGTGGTATATAATTTTTTTTTTTGGCTTCTGCACACAATATACTGTATCTCAGATCCCCAAGACCAGGGATAGAACCCCCACCACCTGCTGTGGATGCATGAAGACTTAGCCACTGGACTACAAAGGAGTCCCAGTAATTTTGTTTTAATACTGGGGATTAAGTATGAAAGTAGTTAAGAGACTGGATAAAATTATCTTGATCTAGATATGTATCTCCAGACATTTAGTTAGAGGAGAAAACTGCCACTTCAGTCATTCATGGAATTCATTTTTATGCTTGGTTCAATCATTATAAGATCTAATTATTTTTATTTGTCCTTCGTGAGGGTGCAGAGATACTACTGGATCTCAAACAAAAGTCTTTTCTAAGTAAGCCTCATTTATGCAGGTGCTGAACTCTACCTTTCTCCTCACTCCTTTGAGACTGTTTAGCTTCCAAGTCCCCTCACTTAAGACCACTCCCTAGTTGGCTAGCCTCTTGTGAAACAGAACTTAGAAATTGGTAAATGCCTCAAGAGTAAAATTGTCACGTAATATTGGGCTCACAATTATGCATTACATTTTCCTATAGGACTTTCTATAAAGACTGCATTTTAATAGAAATTTTAGTTTTACAATAAATTGCGAGGAAGGAACAAAGATTCCCCATAAACCCTGTTCCCCACATACGTATAGCATCCTCCCATTATCAACATCACTCATCAGAATGACATATATATGTATTATATATATACCAAGGATGAACCTACATTGACACATCATGATTATCTAATGTCAGCAGTTTAACTTAGGATTCATTCTTGGTGTTGCTTAGGCTATGGCTTTACACAAACTTGTAATGGCATATGTCCATTATTATGACATTATATAGAAGAATTGCACTGCCCTAAAGAAACCTCGGTGCTCTACCTAGTCATTCTCTTTTCTCTTCTCACCCCAGGAAACCACTGACCTTTCATCATCTCCATAATTTCACCTTCTTCAGAATGTCATATAGTTGAAATCATATATTTTGTAGCCTCTCTTCTGACTTTGCTAAGATCTTGGTTTTCTTTGGATGTAAGATGGATAATTTGACCCTTTTTCTGTCAAATGTGATATTGTTAGAATCATCTCATCTTCTTGAGTCAATTGATCATTTTATCATTAGGCCAACTCAGTAATGAACATGTTTTATAGAACATGGGTGATGACCACACAATAAAATACACTGAGGCTCTTTTTATTTAATATACATGATTACAAATTCTGTTTTCATGTAAAAATTATTATATCTTAGTGAAGGTTTTAGTTGTTCAGTTGTATCCAACTCTTTGCAACCCCATGGACTCTTCGCAACCACCATTTCCTCAGTCCATGGAATTCTCCAGATAAGAATATTGGAGTGGATAGTCATTCCCTCCTCCAGGGGATCTTCCTAACCCAGGGATTGAACCTGGGTCTCCGGCACTGCAGGCAGATTTTTTACTGTGTGTAACTTGGCAGGAAAAATGAAGGTATTCATTTATCGGGTTTTCTAGTTTTATAGGAAATTTATTTCAATCAGTTTTTTCAATAATTTTCATAACAAATTGTGACTATTACAGTTTTTTTTTTCTATTTCTTGAAAGAAAGGTAAAAGAGAAATCTGTTAAGGTATAATACCAGCACTGACCCCAACAATCCTACAAATTAAGAATTGCAACAAAGATTAATTTCAGTATCAGTTGTAACAAATAATGTCTCCCTTCTTTGAGGTAGCACAGTATGTACATATATACACGCATGTTAATATATATACACATGCACACACATATTTCAAAGAATGAAGAGAAACAGTCATGGACACTTTACTTGTAGTGGACATAATTAACAGAAAAAACCAATATCCCTCTGGCATGCACTTTCATCAAGGACTCTATTTAATAAGATTCTCTCTTGAAAATTAACAGCAGTGCAAACACTTCCTCTAATTTCCAAAGTCATTCTGTCATTATTATTTTACAAGAAATTTTAATAAGAAAAAAAATACCACATTTTGGTTACATAGTACTAACACAAGTATCTCAAAATTATGTCAATGGACCTCAAATTAGAAAGGAGTGTATTTTTCATTAATAATAAAAAATGTCAGGTTCTTTTCTCTCTTTTTAGGGATACTGTGCTTGCTTTATCCTTGCTGGCCCCACATCCCCAAAGGTCATTATTGAAGCCTGATGGCACGGAGAGTGGAGAAGGGGCTGATGGTGGTACCGTGATGTGGAGGGTGAAGGAGGTGGTCTTGACACTGTGTTTAAGGAGCAGGCACACTGCTCTTATTTATACTGTGTGTTTATGGGGATCTGGCCATAACAATGGTCATAAAACCCTGTCTAAGCTTCCCCTTCAGTCTATTTAGCAGTGAGAAAGTTCTTCTATGGCCACTTCCTGAAGAGAGAGATCTTTCAACTCACAGAATACTGAGGAAGCTAGTAGGGAGAGAGTGGGAGCTGCCTGAACTGTAATCAGCTCCCAGATTGCAACCAACCTGAGAAGATCAGGAGCAGGTATCAAAAGCTCATGCAATGCCAGCCTGGAATTTCCTTGAGTAGATTTCTAGAAAAATTGGGCTGCTGTTGGAATATGGAATGATTGGGTCTAAGTAGTAAATGAGGAGGACGGGCTGCCTCCAGGTACAACTGAGAAGTGTGGGATAAATAATACACTCCTTTTGTGCTACAGGGGAGTGAGGGTTCATAACAATTTTAATGATCAGCACTTATAAGTATATGAATCCAAATGTAGACAGAGTGGACAGGTGAGATAAGAGGGCTCATCATCTTTGCTGTCCTAAGATTTATCCAATCAGTTAAGTTCAGTTCAGTGGCTCAGTTGTGTCCGACTCTTTGCAACCCCATGAACTGCAGCACGCCAGGCCTCTCTGTCCATCACCAACTCCCGGAGTCTACCCAAACCCATGTCCATTGAGTCGGTGATGCCAACCGACCTTCTCATCCTCTATCGTCCCCTTCTCCTCCTGCCCCCAATCCTACCCAGCATTAGGGTCTTTACCAATGAGTCAACCCTTCACATGAGGTGGCCAAAGTATTGGAGTTTCAGCCTCAACATCAGTCCTTCCAATGAACACCCAGGATTGAGCTCCTTTAGGATGGATTGATTGGATCTCCTTGCAGTCCAAGGGACTCTCAAGAGTCTTCTCCAACACCACAGTTCAAAAGCATCAATTCTACGACGCTCATCTTTCTTCACCATCCAACTCTCACATCCATACATGACCACTGGAAAAACCATAGCCTTGACTAGATGGACTTTTGTTGGCAAAGTAATGTCTCTGCTTTTAAATATGCTATCTAGGTTGGCCATAACCTTTCTTCCAAGGAGTAAGCATCTTTTAATTTCATGGCTGCAATCACCATCAGCAGTGATTCTGGAGCCCCCCAAAATAAAATCTGACACCGTTTCCACTGTTTCCCCATCTATTTCCCATGAAGTGATGGGACCAGATGCCATGATCTTAGTTTTCTGAATGTTGAGCTTTAAGCCAACTTTTTCACTCTCCTCTTTCACTTTCATCAAGAGGCTCTTTAGTTCTTCTTCACTTTATGCCATAAGGGTGGTGTCATCTGCATATCTGAGGTTATTGATATTTCTCCTGGCAATCTTGATTCTGGCTTGTGTTTCTTCCAGCCCAGCGTTTCTCATGATGTACTCTGCATATAAGTTAAATAAGCAGGGTGACAATATACAGCCGTAACGTACTCCTTTTCCTATTTGGAACCAGTCTGTTGTTCCATGTCCATTTCTAACTGTTGCTTCCTGACCTGCATACAGGTTTCTCAAGAGACAGGTCAGATGGTCTGGTATGCCCATCTCTTTCAGAATTTCCCACAGTTTATTGTGATTCACACAGTCAAAGGCTTTGGCATAGTCAATAAAGCAGAAATAGATGTTTTTCTGGAACTCTCTTGCTTTTTTGATGATCCAGCAGATGTTGGCAATTTGATCTCTGGTTCCTCTGCCTTTTCTAAATAGTCATGTACAAATGTGAGAGTTGGACCATAAAGAAAGCTGAGCAGTGAAGAATTAATGTTTTCTAATAGTGGTGCTGGAGAAGACTCTTGAGAGTTCCTTAGACTGCAAAGAGATCAAACAGGTCAACCTTAAGGGAACTCAATCTTTAATATTCATTATAAGGGCTAATAATGAAGTTGAAGCTCTGATATTTCGGCCATCTGATGCAAAGAGCAGACTCATAGGACGGCGGGAGGAGAAGGGGACGACAGAGGATGAGATGGTTGGATTGCATCACCAACTCAATGGACATGGGTTTGAGTAAACTCCAGGAGTCGGTGATGGACAGGGAAGCCTGGTGTGCTTCAGTCCATGGGGTCGTAAAGAGTAGGACACAATTGAACAACTGAACTGTCTGTCTAACTGTCCTTAACCAAACATAAAGTTTATTTCTTTTCTAAAATCCTGTACTTTAGGCTTACATAATTTGTTGTTTAATAATAATGTTTATTTCTCTTTTAAACACATCAAAAGCAAAATTGCTTTATTTTTCATGACTGTATACCTGGCACCTACGTAATCAATTTCTTAATGGTAGAACCAGGTATAAGTCTCTATCAAGGTATATATCTCTCTATATATCTCTCTATATATCTCTCTATATATCAAGGTACAGTCTCTCATAAACATTGATAATGTTTAATATAATGAACTAGAGAAAAGGTGAATGGACTAGAGAAATGGACTGGAGAAAATATTTCCTATTTTGTAACAGAGTAACTGAAACCACATATGAATTTCAGTTAAAATAGGAGTATTTTAGTTCTATAAAGCACAAATGTAATACCATTTTAACTAGAAAATGCTGAACACATAATTCTGCAAGTATATAGAGTATAAACAGAGAAACCTATTAAAAATAATAAGATACAGGAAGGAAGTGTTGTTGACAGAGGATTTACTCTGGGGTAGTCCACTCCTTACACAGCACATTTTCCATGAAGGCCATTGTGCTAGAAATCTTGCCTCCCAAAATGAAGATATTTAGAAGAGACTGTGAATGGCTGTGACCTAAGTGCACACATGATGGAATCCTGAGTCCCTGTGGGCTGGGTCAGAGAGAGCAAGGTCAAAGCATGGGATGAAAATCATATTACTACTGCTCCTACAGTTTGGTATCTCCAGTGTGCATATCTTTTGTGTTCTTTTTTAAATGTTTAATAAATTATGTTGATTGCTTCAATGTTCTAATCTTCTTAAGATAAACAACTGGATCCAGAGAGCTATTGAGCAGTGTTCACAATGTGAAGGTAACTGAGAGCCAGAATTAAGGATGGCAAAGGTGGACAGAACACCTTTCTGGGCAGCAGTTACTCCCCTTTGAGACTTCTTTAAGAACTTAGTGCTACAAGTTTGGAGTTCTGATTAAACAAGGTGAGATATTATATCTCTTTCACTAATATGGTTCATATTTGATTGGCATCTTTATCAGTTGTTTGATAAGTTACAGGTCTGAGACCTCCTAGAGCAGATTCTCAGGCACTGGGGTCCAGTAAAGGAGCTTAACAGGATCACCAAATCATTACAGTGCCTACTTGTGTTTAGAATTGCATTTCACTCTTAAAAGTATGAAAGGATAAATTAAAAATGAAAAAACGAATTCCAAAACAACTTCTTTAACTCAGATGCAATTAGTACTTCCAAACTTAACAAATTTGCCTCCACAATAAAATAGAAAATATCTTATGATAGGATCTAAAATCTCTTTGTAAGAGATATAATGAAACAAAATGTGCTACAAGAGGAAATGCATGCATAGGACAGTGAATCCCACCATACTAAATATTAGGTTTATCTCTGAACTTTGAAAACAAGGTGATCTCTGACCCTTTTCTCAGAAACATTAATTGGCCTTGTGTGTGTGAGGTGCTCAGTGGTGTCCTGGACTATAACTCGCCAGGCTCCTCTGTTTATGGGGTCTCCCAGGCAAGATTACAGAAGTGGGTTGCCATTCCCTTCTCCAGGCCATTTTCCCCACTCAGGGACTGAAACCTGACCTGCATTGAAGGCAGATTCTTTACCATCTGAGCCACCAGGGTTAGTCTGGGATAAAACCTAGGCTTCCAAGTTTTTCTTATTTCAAATTCCTAATTGATCCTAATGAATTGTTAGGATTTAGAAGATAGTACAAAAGGCAAACAGTGAAAGAATGTTGGTGAAATTGCAAGATAAAATGAAGCCAAAGGGATCTTCAGTGGTTTTGAACCTCTAACCACTAAGTAATTTAGCATAAGAATAGAACCATTAGAGAGATATAGGGTAAGTTGGCAAGAACATTTACTTAGATGGAAACGTTAAACTGGTATTCTTGATATTTGTGGATCAAATAAGAAAAAAATAAACAAATATAGTTATTTTATAATATAAATAAGAATCAATATACTATTGTCCAATTACATATGTAGTATTAACTGCTGAGATAAACAGCTTTTTTGTGGTAGTAACAGAATATTGTTTATAAACAAATAACATTATTAGTGTTACAAAATAGGCAATAAATTAAACCTAATTAAAAAAAATACTCTGGAATCATTCTCTGACTAGAAGGTAAAGTTGAAAATGAGATTAAAAGTAAATCTTAAACAAATATATTTTTTTCTATGTATCTAAAGTTTTGAAGCAAAAACAAGTCTACATTGACCAAGTTTGGTATTTGCCATAGGACAAAAGGACTTTCAACTCATTAAAGCTCTAATGCAAACTGAAGGTAAGAGATCTGAGACATTGTATACACAATTTTCTCATCAAAAAAAATTCAATAATATCATGTCATAAAGGACTGTAGGGCAATTCATATGTGTACCAGAAGAGCCAATGGGTTATTTACTCTGGACGTTGGAGTAGTTCATTGGCTTTTACTAGAAAGGTAGGAACCACAGGTTGTTTCAGATCATTCTAAGTATATTTATATTAAAAATGTTTACTTAGTGTAAATTGTCTTCTATGTTCCCAACACTGTATCAGGAATAGGGTTAAATGGATTTTTGTGCCTTGAAGAAATCCCTGTCTAGCAAACAGTGGGAACTTTGAATAACTTAATGAACATCATGGAAAAGGCAATTGGTATTGCCTAAAGGCAAACATCCTGTGTGAAAATAAGATGAATGCGTAAAGCCAAAGTAAATTAATATAGTGCAATATATTGCATACCTTCTAACAGATGAATTGTTAATTTTAAAAGCACCATATTTGGTTATGATAGTTCTCTCTTATTGAAATTCACAAATTTATAATTAAAAAGTATTTTGTCCATTTGAAATTTAATAATACATTGCTGAGATATTAAAAATGTATTATATGAAGTTATAACATATTTAAAAATAGTTATTTTAATACTTTTCTTCAATTCTGAGTAATTTCCTAACTCTTTGTAAAATAATGCCCTATTAACACAAGAAAAAAAATAGAAAAGGTTTGTACTTTGTATTCATAGAGTTGACATGTTTAGAGAAAATAACATTATTCAATAAATTACTTATTGGTTAATGCTTTGGAAAAATGTTAAAACATTTTTGTGCTTCAAACTGTCACTCAAAATAAATCACCAGTGAATTAGTTGTGTTTGAATGTAATATGTTAGATATAAATTCATCAGTACTTTTGAACAGATGTTCAATCTGTAAATATGTATTAATTAATCTACATGTCCATATTGATCTGACATTTCACATTTATATTAAGTGCAAAAATGCTTTGTACTTTTAGAAGCTATTAAGCAATAGATTATTATTTTATTTGAAATATATCAATGGGTATGATTCTTATTATGCAGATAAAACCACCCTTACTAACATGTGAAAGAAAACAAAAATAAGAGAACAAAAATAAAAGGAAAAGAGAATAAAAAGAAAAGAAAAAGACATTGAGATACCAAGTCATCCTGACAGTCTAGTTCCTAGTTCCGGTGATTTTTAAGACATAGATATGTTTCCATCTTTCATGAGATATCAGTATCAAGTTAATAATTTCTTTTTTTCTTTGAAAATGAGTTGGATTTTTTATTATAATTAAATATTTACTATGTGATATATATCACAAAGTGATATTGTAATTAAAGAATGTGAATAAGATGCCAGAACAAGTAATATTTTACTAAGGTTCAGTAAAATATGAATATACTCTATGTATGGGTTCATCAGTTTTAAAATTGTCATTTAAATGTCTTTACTTAAATATGAGATTTTATACAATTAAAAGCATGTTTAATGATTCAATGACTTATTTCTTTGAAATTACATAAACTAGAAAAATTACGCTTATATTATGAATCTTAACTGATAACGTTCACTTCAGATTACAAATATTTAAGGCAAGACTATTTTTCTGTTAGCAGCCCTGTTGTTTACTAAGAAAGTGAACAACACTTTAAGTGTCTTATTAAAGAAAAATCTACAATGTAGATTAATATATAAGTGATTTCCAAATAAATTCCATTTCCAGTATCTTAAATTATAAATCATCAGAAGTCAATAATTATAACCTCAGTTCTCTCCTTTTTAAAGCATCTTTCAGCAACTGCCTGCTACATAAAGTTATTGGGGTAACGGTATTACTGTATATTAAAATTTTATGACTACATGTTAAAATATTTATATTAAAATCAATAACCACTGTTGAAGTATTTCAGCTTATTGGGGGAGTTTTAGCTACATATTCTCATGATTATGTATTTAATTCCAAGATTAAATAATGGAATGTTGTCTTTGCATTAAAAATCAATTGATAATTACACACCATAAAATTTTAGGAAACATTCCCCACAAAACAATGAGCCAAATTATGATATGTTATGATAAATAACATATTTTTTGGTAAAGGGAAGAAATAGAATCACTGCCCTACATAAGCAAAGAAATAGGATGCATACTATAAATGATTTGATAGTTTAAAATATGAAGTATTAGTAATTGTAACACTTTTTCATTAAATCAGTTGTAGCTGATAATTAGTGAAACATAAAATTTAAGTCATTATTGTTTAACAAAGTACTTTCTAAATTAACATTGCGTATATATTGTTTTATTTGCTATGTTGCTGTTTAATCAGAGTCATGTGTGACTCTTGCAACCCTATGGACTGTAGCCCACCAGGCTCCTCTGTCCATGGGATTTCCCAGGTAAGAATACTGGAGTGTGTTTCCATTTCCTTCTCCAGGGGAACTTTCTGACCCAGGGATTGAACTCATGTCTCCTGCACTGGCAGGCAGGTTCTTTACCACTGAGACACAATTATTAAAAAATAGTAATTAAAAAAAAATTAAAATGTTACATTTTCTGTGGTAATATCTTCTAAAAAATTTAAAACAATGATGACAATACCTGATTGTAAATTTCAGAGTCTTTGTCATAGGCAATACAGATTATGTCATGATTCAATGAAAGCAGTTAACAATTTTGTTTCAAGGATCAAACACCAATTTTGTCTGCTTTATATATTGTGACACTATATGTTATTTCATTGTATGAAACTCTTCTTCCTATCAACCCCACTTACTCACAAACATATTAATTGAAAAAAAAAAGAAAACTCTTCCAGGCTTAAGGTAATGCAATTTGAGTAACAAAAGATGGGTTTGAGTAACAAACATGGGTTTTGGAACCAGGCTGTCTTTTTTAGTTTTGGCTCTACTAGTTCATAACTTAATAACTTGGTTCTTAAAATATAGAGTCACCTATAAATAGTCATCTAGAGACTCTACGACAACCAAATGGCCCTTCCATGTGTTTATCCATAATAGATAGATATATTTTTTGAAAAATCTTATGTTAAAATAATGATTTTATTAATGCTTGTTAAATCAAGCTTGTCCACATTACAAATCAGGGTGACAGTTCTGAGGTCATTTCTGATAATTCTACTTATTTAAGTATACTTAATATCACCTATAACTTCAGCTAGTATATCTTCTAGAATATCATGTATTTTATGATATAGTGTGGCAGGAGAATTTGTTGCATGAAGACATTTAAACTTAGAAACTGAGAATTGTCAAAATTAAGTCAATTGTATTGGTTTTAAATGGAATTTCAAGAAACAGCATACATAAAGATATTTGACAATTACCATGGGGTTTATTTCTCACTATCAATTCATCATCCCCTAAAATATTCATGGAGTGGTACATATATTTTGGGAGGGGGCTCCTTTCTTTTATGCCTTCCTTCTTTTCTGAGAAATGATAGTTCTTACCCTTTTCTTTATATATTTATTTTTTTCTTTTTATATTTCTATATATATTTATTTTCTATATATATTTATTTATACTAACCAAATATCTATTAAGCTTCAGTCCAAATGTAAGCTTCCTTAAGTCTCTTCCAAAAATTCACACCCTCTCTTCACTGCTAATTTATTAGGAGTTTTTATTCTACTGCTTTATTATTGCCATCACTGAATTTTCATCTTGTTTTATACTATCTACTCATGTTTCTCTATTTCTCATTAATTTTTTTTTTACTGCATTGAGGACAGAGATCATTAATTATTTTTGTTTCCCCAATGAGAAGAAAAGTGATTAGCACATAATAGGCTAAGAAATATTTGTATAATTTAAAAATGAATAAATGAATATATGTGAACAAAGCTCAGCTCTGGATGTGTCTGGTGGTGAAACTAAAGTTTGATGCTAAAAAGAACAATATTGCATAGGAATCTGGAATGCTAGGTTCATGAATTAAGGTAAATTGGATATGGTTAAGCAGGAGATGGCAAGATTGAACATCAACATCTTTGGAATCACTGAACTAAAATGGATGGGAATGAGTAAATTTAATTCAGATCACCATTATGTCTACTACTGTGGGTAAAATTTCCTTAGAAGAAATGGAGTAGCCCTCAGAGTCAACAAAATAGTCTCAAATGCAGTACTTGGTTGCAATCTAAAAGTGACAGAATGCTCTCAGTTTGTTTCCAAGGCAAATCATTCAACATTACAGTAATCCAAGTCTATGCCCCAACCGCTGATGCTCAAGAAGCCAGGGCTGACTGGTTCTGTGAACACCTTGCAAAACTAACACCAATAAAAATGTCCTTTTCAACATAGGGGATTGGAATGCAAAAGTAGGAAGTCAAGAGACACTAGGAATAGCAGGCAAATTTGGATTTAGAGTACAAAATGAATCAAGGCAAAGGCTAACAGAGTTTTGACAAGAGAACGCACTGGTCATAGCAAACAACATTTTCCAAAAACACGAGACAACTCTACACATGGACATCATCAGATAGGCAATACTAAAGTCAGACTGATTATGTTCTTTGCAGCCAAAGATGCAAAAGCTATGAACTGTCAGCAAAAACAGTCTGGAGCTGACTATGGCTCAGATCACAAGCTCCTTATTGCAAAATTCAGGCTTAAATTGAAGAAAATAGGGAAAACCACTAGCCCACTCAGCTATGACCAAAATCAAATTCCTTATGATTATAAGGTGGAGGTGATGAACACATTCAAGGGGTTAGAAGTGGTAGACAGAGTGCCTGAAAACTATGGATTGAAGCTACTAACATTGTACAGGAGGTAGTAGCTAAAAACAACCCAAAGAAAAAGAAATGCAAGAAGGCCAAGTGGTTGACTCTGGAGGCTTTACACATTGCTGCGGAAAGAAGAGAAGGAAAAGCAAGGCAGAAAGGGAAAGATATACCCGAATGAATGCAGAGTTCCAGAGACTAGCAAGGGGAGATAAGGCCTTCTTAAATGAACAATGGAAAGAAACAGAAGAAAACAATACACTGGGTAAGATTAGGGATTTCTTCAAGAAAACTGGAGCTATCAAGGGAATATATCATGTAAGGATGAGCACAGTAAAGGACAGAAACAGTGAGGACCTAACAGAAGCAGAAGAAATAAAGAAGAGGTGGCAAGAAAACACACAGAACTGTACAAAAAAAGGTCTCAATGATCCAGATAACCACAACTGTATGGTCACTCATCTAGAGCCAGACATTCTGGAATGTGAAGTCAGTGAGCCTTAGAAAGCATTACTATAAACGAAGCTAGTGGAGGTGACATAATTCCAGCTGACCTATTTCAAATCCTAAAAGATGATGCTACACTCACTATGTCAGCAAATTTGGAAAACTTGTCAGTGGCTACGGTACTGAGAAAAAGTCAGTTTTCATTCCAATCTCAAAGAAGAGCAAGGTCAAAGAATGTTTCAACTAGTGTACAATTGTGATCATTTCACATGCTAGCAAGGTAATGCTCAAAATCCTTCAAGCTGGGCTTCAACAATGTGTGAACCAAGAACTTCCAGGTGAAGATGCTGGGTTTAGAAAAAGCAGAGGCAACAGCGATCAAATTGCCTACATTCATAGGATCACAGACAAAGCATAGGAGTTCCCGAAAAATATCCTCTTCTGCTTTATTGACTACGTCAAAACATTTTACTATGTGGATCACAAAAAATTGTAGAAAATTCTTAAAAGGATGGGAAAATGAATAAGATGGGTATATATAGTTGAAATGATGAGGTTTAGTATTTAATTCTGAACAAGATGGCTTCCTTTCCTTCTCAAGTTATTGCTGATAGATTTGGGTGAAGAAAGAAGTATTAGCACAAACGCTACAAAAATGTTACTTTTGGGCAGTAAGTCAGTGGGTATGGTATACACTCTGTGATGTGTGCTGAGACACGGTGAAGAGAAACTTATAAGAGTATGTAGAAAATATTAAATCAAATTTATTTTTTTAAACAAGATTTTGAAAGTGATTAACAATGACTTCTAAATAAAAATAGTTCAACTTTTATTATTTTCTTTTAACCATTAGCAAGAATTTAGCTCATGAATTCCTTATTCTTAAAAAGAAAGTGGAGGTCATGATCAGAAACTATATTTATATATGTGTGTGTTTATGTGTGTGTATGTGTGTGTATATATACATATCTATATGGTACATATGCAAAACAACTATAAACAGATAATAATTTTAAACTATTTTGTAACAACCATTATGATATATATTAATTTCCATTAGCCGATCTTTAAAACTTGCCATTTTTACCATGACAACCTGCTCAATCTGTCATTCTTCTTTAGTATTTATACATATCCTCATCTTCAATCATTTTTCTTTAATGACCAAATTACATATACTATAATAACATTTTACAGTTTCTATGTGGCTCTAAAGTCATCTTTTGCTAAGTAGCAGAATACTTTCTTCTAAGTTGTCATGAGAGTGAAAAAAGAAATCACATTGAATGGGAAAATCAGGGAGAATAATATCCTGAAGGTAGGGATCTTAAATGCCAAGTGCCCTTTCTCAGCCTCAGCCATTCATTCTGAAAATAGCCTATCAAAAAAGCTTAGAGGGAGCAGTTTAATTACTGTTCATTTGACATATGTAATACATTTTCAGTAGCAGGTCCATGCATTTATTTAAAGCCAAATGTTGTACAACAAAACTGTCCTCCAAGGTATTTTTTTGTACCATTTTTCCCCGTTTGGCCTACCCAGTGATTTTTTTTAAATAACCGTGTCTTTTTTGGAGATAGTTTAAAATAAGCCTTTAATCATGTTCCTCTTCAGGAATAATACAAACCAGGAATGGAATTAAAAGAGCCTTGCTCACTTTTAAATACTTAATTTAAATATTTAATGGTATCTACAATTTAGGCTTTTATCTACACATTATGCTTCTCTGATTACTTTCTACACTGTGTCTACGTCAGTATGGACAATTCTACCTGATTGGACTTCTGCATCTTTATTAATGTAGTGACTAAACAGCAACAATCTAGTTAAATATGCTAAAAAGAATCAAAATACTAATTTTCTATTTTAAGTAACTTAGATTTAAAGAAATATTAGGTATATTAGGTGGCTCTTGAACAACAATCAAAACAGCAGATATTTTTCAGTAGTAAATATTATATATTATACAATCAACAGCTGGTTAAATGTGGGGATGTGGAAACCTGGATATTGAAATCAAACAGGAAAATTTTAAGTGGATTTTCAACAGCACAGAGGTCTGTGCCCCTAATCCTCACCTGTTCAAGGGTCAGTTATATTGGTCAAGGGTCAACTATAGACATATGTTTATATCCTGCATTTATTAGCCCTTATCCTGTTTTAAAGATTAAGTCATATAAATTTTTGAAGAACTAAAAATCTCTTTAAGAGCTATCAATATGTCATTAACGGAAGTTCTTAAGTTTATCCAAAGAATTAAGAGATAAAGTGTATAGATGGGCAGAGATAAATGTCTGCATTCAACCATCTATGTCTGTCTGTCTATCTATCTCTCTATTTATCTATTTATCCATCTTGATAAGATGGGGTGGGGGTGGAGGGAACTACAGCAACAAAATTGAGAAGCTTGAATAAATAGGGCAAAATTTCCTACTCCATGCAAATGCAGTGTTCTGGTGGCCCTGGCCTATGCTGCCATTTTTGCATGCTTAATTTTTAATCCTAATATGTTCTTCTATCACATACTGCTACAAGCAAAATATTTTTAATGACCTCATTCCTGGTAAAATCTGCCACTGTAAAGTATTAACTAGCAATCTCCTTCATTTTGGGGATTGTATGAATATTAGTTTCAAAAAGACTCAGTGGGAAGACTCCAATAATCAAGAATGGTTCCGAGAATATTATAATAAAACAAACAAACAAAAACAACCCCCTTGTATTAAGCTAAATAATCCCTCCTTGGTTTAATAGGACTTTAACTAGCTCTAAATATATGAGCCTCTCTGAATTTTGAAAGACTTAAAGCTTCCTTCCAAGTAAGCAAAGTGGATTAAAATCAACCTTTGTGTTTTATGATTTGCACTGAACTGACCTATACTGTGAGTTTTGCTAAAGCCCTTAAGTGTTTTCTTCCCTAGTAGCTGGCATCTCTCTAGAGTAAGATCATGAAATTCTATTTCCTTTGATATACTTCAGCTAGCAAACACATTACATGAACAATGCCTTGCCAGATACTCTTTTTTTCTCCCAAACCCCATACGCCCCTAAAGCATTTCTCTGCTGCTTACATACATAATGTGTGATGAATACTATCATTTAAGGAGAAAAATAAATTATTTGAGAAAATCTGGAAATGGAAGAAATAGATATTAGTGAGATATCAAACAGATGCTAAAATAGATCAAGACCATAATGAATTTGTACTTTCTTTCTCAACATTTTCTCTAAATTTCTAGTAGCCAATGTTGACAAAAGGAAATGCAACTTTACTTTTGTACTGCCTGCACTGCTGACTTTGACATTTATAGGATTACTGACTTACAGCTCTTTTTTGTGTGTCTTTGATTTATGAAAGTGAAACAAAATATCATGCATGCATTAAACTGTGTAACTGCTAAATTTTGTTATCACTTATATATCAGTAAAAATATAGGGTATAATATAAAGGAATAGGTAATATATACTTTCACCTTTGTATGTTGGGGCTACGAAGTGAAATTAACTAAGTTACATAATTAAATACGGATGATAAATAAAGAGGTTTTATTTATTTTTTCTTTTTATTTTATCTCATTAGGAAAGAGAAAAAGGATGGAAGGAAAGAAGGAAGGAAGAACAGAGGAAGGGAAAAAGGAAAGTTGAATTTATTAATCAATAATGAAGGGAGAGCTGTAAGACACAAAAGTCAATGAACAGAATACTTTGCTCAAGTATTTGGAAATATAAGCTTTAAAGATTTCAAAAGTATGTAAACTGCTTTATGGATTGGCTGACTTTCAGAAGCATAAATTGTAACTGGCTGGTTCTCAGAGCCTGTCTATTGATGCCGACTTGTCAGGGATCAATTAGAACCCCTTTCACAGAGCTCTAGTGGTTAGATGTGATTAGATCCAAAGAACAAAGAGTCTTTCCCTCCTCAGTCAGAAGTTCTTTATCCTCACTCCCTCACTTTGCCCTTCTAAGCCACAATAGCAAGAGATGTTATCAGGAGTGTCCAGAACCTCCCGAGTGTTGCTGATGCTCCTGGGAGGCAAAGGTTTGTGAAGGTCTGATTATCAGTCTGGACACTAATCAGCATGATTGCATTCTGGTCCTTTTCTTTGATTTATGTAATCATGTAGAGACAGTAGGTGCACAAAAGCATCAAGCCTCTGGGTAAACTATCACAGGACCATGAAACATGCAAGTACAACAAATTATTATAAGATTTTTCAGGCTTGATCAAGAAAGCAAGTGCCAATGATGCTATAAGTCTATATTTTCCTTAAATTGCATACATTCTTTACTTTAAATTTGATAAAATTTAGCCAAGCTGCCTCTTCATTAGTACAGATATAGATTTTCCATGTTAATTGTGGTATTAATTTTGATATATGAAGTCTAGCAATAGTGCAGACACTGCTGCTTGGCCAAAAGAAAACCAGATGCTATTTTTTTTTCTTAATTATTAAGGTAAGGAACTAAATGGGTGGGGTGTCTCATTAGGAAATATGCTATCTTACTTACTAGGTAAAGTGAGGGATGAATGTTGATTTCCACTTTGTACTGCTGATTCCAATGAGCAGAATAATCTTAAAAAGCATTAGATTACCAGACAAGAATTTTATCCCTCCCATCTCTTTAGGAAGACTGTCCTCTGAGAAAGTTGAAGTCATACACTTATAACTGTCTAAATCTTTATTCCATAGAAATACAAACCTTGTTCCTACATTGGAGTTCAGAAAAAAAAATAATAAATGATTCCCACATAAGAAAAGAAATTAGAAAATGTGCAAGTGATGTAACCAATTTTAGTGGAGTTCTAAGTATGCTGTCTCTGGCAGTTGTCTTGAAAAAGAAATCACTGCTACACCCCTACAATATTTATTTACCTATTTCATCACAAGGATAATTTTCCTTTATGTTCAAATGAGTATCATTATAGCTAAGGTGGTCTCATACACTTTTATATTATCCTCTTTGTTTTCTTATGTTTGAACAGTTAGAGCAGATACAATCTGAATTAGTTCATTTGTATTTTGGAGGCATTACCATAGGCAAAATTACCTAAATTGAATATACTAGAAATAGTTTGGGATAGCAGAGTTAGAGTTTGTCCCTAGTAAAACCTAGGTTTAGGCAAGTTATTAGTTGTAGTAAGGGGGCACCTTAGATGTAGCCTTAAAAGTGGCAGAGGAAAAACAGAGCCGATACTATAAAATGGAAATGTGTGTAAAGAGTGCATTACAAACACAGTTCTGGGCTTCTAAGAGTCTCCTGTTCAGTGGCCTTTACCAAATACAGGTTGCCTCATGCATATTCCAAAGATTTGGCTAGTAGTTTGCTTCTATAGACTACTTTTAGAAGTCTCATGGAGACCCACAGTTTAAGAGGTATAATCTATATATAATCTTCTACTTTGATAATGGGTGAAGTTCCTTTAATTGGTTAGTATATATTCAAAGATGAATTCCTTGTGCTTTAATTGCTTACAAGGTAGTCAAGAATATCTGATAAGAGACATATAGAACAGATTGATATCTGATAAGAGACATATAGACATATAGAACAAGGGGGATGAGGGTAGGGGAGGGATGCATTGGGAGTTTGAGATTAGTAGATGAAAACTATTATATCTAGAATGGATAGGCAGGAAGGTCTTACTGTATAGCACAAGGAACTATTCAATCTAGTTAGATATTGAATATATATATTGATAGATATAACAATATAGATATTGAATATATATATATTCAATATTCTGTGATAAAACATAATAGAAAAGAATATGAAAAATAATGGATATACATGTATAAATCAATCACTTTGCTGTACAGAAAAATTAACATAATGTTGTAAAGCAACTATATTTAGATAAAGCACATTAAAAATAATATCTGATAAGGTATATTTTGTGGTATGTCCAAGGCCAATATATCTCTGATGTCTGTTGCAGAATACTGAATCTCTTGGAAGTCATGTAGGCAATTACTTTGGGATTAGGTGGTTGAAAGCAAGGAACCCTATGTTAGGACTGATATGAGTTGATGCTTTAAAATACTTAGCTATTCAGTTTGTTAAAGACTGGAAAGCAGTATGGGTGGATATATTTTTATTTGCAAGAGCCTGTAACTAACCAGTTCATAGCAGGTACTAAGACTTCTTTATAAGAAAAAACGAAAGGATATAAGAGCCAAAAATTACCAAAAAAAAAAAAAATCACAATGAGCAAGCCTCCAGAAAAATAAATATGCATCATAAATAATGATACTAATCTCTTTTGCACTGAAACAAATATAAATCTTAAGTGCATTATTGTTAGTTACCTAATAATTGTTAAAGACAATATCATATACTGACATATGTTTTTTCTGAAGCAACTTATAAAATGAAATCTCATTCATTACTTTGAGAAATATGTTTAATAAAACTTGCTGTAGAAAAAATTTGCAAAATCCCACCAAAAACTAAATAGATAATTAAACTTGTATTTTAATATGATTTAGTTGTCCTTTTCTTTAAAGGAACAAAAGAAACAAAAGTAATCAATCAAGAATCAGAAACACAAATTAATTTGTAATTTGTAATTACAGGTTCTCACTTTAAAGAACAGTGAATAGATATGCCAGAATATTTTAACAGAAAACTCTGTGACTGTAGATATCAGAAAATATTTAAAAAAAGGACAGTTTTCTTACATAATTAGCACATCGAGAGGTGTAAGACTATCAGGGGAGTATGTAATTTCCTCAGTTCTGTTTCACCACAGCAAAAATTTGAAGTGATGGATGGACCAGTGTTATAGCTCAGTTTTATTTGGCAAGCAAAGGAAAATACATCCTTGAGGCATGAAGGCAGCCGACCCAAAAAACACGAAGAGAAGAGAGAAGAGCAAAGAAGAGAAGAGGAGAGTCTCAATTTTGGCTCCTCTTTATATGTTTTTTCTCCTCACCCTGAGCCTGCCCTGTGTAAACTGGGCGAGCCAGGAGGGCTGTTTGCTTCACCTGAAGTTTTCATTCTGGTCCTTGGACCTCATTTTGTTCAATTTTTGCAGGCTTTTCCCTTCTCTGTCTTTTAGCTACCGCTATTTAGGACTCCTTTTTCCTATTCTAACTACCTAACAAGACTATTTTCTTTGTACAAGAGATCATTACATGTCCTTCATGTTTCCAAGGAGGAAAAGAAATGAACAATGACTTGAAGAGTCAGGCATGAAAGACATATTGTAGGAAATAATCTTTACATAAACTTTATACAGCAAAGAAATAATTTGCATTGTAAGTAAAACAACAGCTGCCAGTCTAAGTTTACTGGATTCAAGTAAAGGCTTAGTAAAGGATGTGTGTGCACACACAATTCTCTCTCCTAAAGAGCACATATAGGTTTGGACAGATTATCAGTCTCTCCTACAAATAGGAGGGAATATATGGTTTTGTGGGTTAGACACTACCAAACACAATGTATTTCAATAAAAGATGCAACCAGAATTTTTAAACAATATTTAAAGGCTAACCTTTAGCTAGCATAAAAGTGTAAAACTCCTGAGGTCTATTGGCAGGATTATACACTCTTAGACTTTCCCTCCGGGAATCCCACAAGTTGCTCACAGGGAATATCTTAGTGCATCCTGAGAAGGGTTCCCCTCTAGCACTGCTGGAAGAGATAAAATGTTACCATTGTAAAAGCTCTACACTAACATATCTTTCCTAAGGAATGGAAGATTTAATCTACAGAGGGAAGTTAACAAAATTTATAGTCTCTGGAAAATGGTAGAGTCACTGAAGCCAGGGGGTAGGAAATGTTGAAAAACAATAAAAATGGCACACACCTGTTTTCCCTATCTCTTCTAGGAAAAAAAAAGCCTTAATCTACATAAGTAAATACATCAAAAGTGCTTCAAAGTGGAACCAGAGATCAAATTGACAACATTCCTTGGATCATAGAGAAAGCAAGGGAATTCCAGAAAAACATCTACTTCTGCTTTGTTGACTACAATAAGTCTTTGGTTGTGTGGATCAAAACAAACTGTGGAAAATTCTTAAAGAGATGAGAATACCAGACCACCTTACCTGTCTCCTGAGCAACCTGTATGCAGGTCAAGAAGCAACAGTCAGATCCTTACATGCAACAATGGACTGGTTCAGAATTGAGAAAGGAGTATGACAAGGCTGTATATTTTCACCTGCTTATTTAATTTATATGCAGGGTACATCATGTGAACTGCCAGGATGTATGACTCACAAGCTAGAATCAATATTCCCAGGAGAAATGTCAACAACCTCAGAAATGCAGATGATATCAATGTAATGGCAGAAGAGGAACTAAAGAACCTCTTGATGAGGGTGAAAGAGGAGAGTGAAAAAACTGGCTTGAAACTCAACATTCAAAAAACTAAGAACATGGCAACCTGTCCCCTCACTTTATTGCAAAAAGATGGAGACAAAGTGGAAACAGTGACCCATTTTATTTTCTTGGGCTCCCAAATCACTGAAGACTGTTACTACACCCGGGAAATTAAAAGATGCTTGCTCCTCAGAAGAAAAGCTAAGACAAACCTAGACAGAGTATTAAAAAGCAGACATGTCACTTTGCTGACAAAGGTCCATATAGGCAAATGTATGGTTTTTCCAGTAGTCATATACAGATCTGAGATTTGGAACATAAAGAAGGCTGAATGCCAAAGAACTGATGCCTTTGAACTGTGGTGCTCTAGAAGACTCTCAAGAGTCCCTTGGACTGCCAGGAGTTTCGAACCAGTCAATCCTAAAGGAAATCAATTCTGAATATTCATTGGAAGGACTGATACTGAAGCTGAAGCTCCAATACTTTGTCCACCTGATATGAACAGCTGACTCACTGGAAAAGACCCTGATACTGGAAAGATTGAAGGCAAAAAGAGAAGAGGGCAGCAGAGGATGAAATGATTAGATGGCATCACTGACTCAATGGACATGAGACTGAGCAATCTCCAGATATAGCGGAGGACAGGGAAGCCTGGTGTGTTGTAGTCCATGGGGTCGCAGAGTTGAACACAACTTTGCAACTGACATCAAAGCAGTATCACAGGGAAAACAGTAAAAACAAACAAACAAAAAATGTTGTCGAGGCAAGGGCATAGGCTGAGTGTTACAAATGAAGAAGGAAAAATAGAACATTTATTATGAATAACACAGAGTGTAAGATTGAGACTTAATGTTCTGAAAAAATCAAAACAACCAGGTATATCCTATCTCCCACCCCCATCACCACATTACCAAATCCAGTACAGATGACAATGTACTTGCTCTGATATGCTAAGCAAGGAAAACCCAAGCACAAATAGGCAAACACAAGGTATTATTAGCAGAATTTGATGCCTCTGATTCACCGAGTGTAAACATAATAACAAAAGAACTCAAAACCAGTCTGGTTCCTGAATATCTTAAGACTACTTACTAAGTGCTGCAGAAGGCAATCAGAAGTACTCAGTAATCCACTTACTGTTTAAGCCTACTTTAATATGCTAGAGGTATACCAAAATTATGCTAACAACCAGATTTGCCCCTAAAGCTCAAACCCAAATAACCGAACCTTGCATTTTCTTCATTTTAAAGTATTGCTGCTGCTGCTGCTAAGTCGTTTCAGTCGTGTCCGACTCTGTGAGACCCCACAGACGGCCTCCCACCAGGCTCCTCTGTCCCTGGGATTTTCCAGGCAAGAATACTGGAGTGGGTTGCCATTTCCTTCTGAAATGCTACTCTGTACTAAATTGGATTCATGGGTTTGCCACAATCTCTCCAAATTACTTTCCAGAATTGCTTTTTCTTTTAATGAAATAAATATATTTATCTAGTTATTCTCATTATTCCTTTACATAATATACATAGACTTTGTCAATTCCTTAACAAGATAGCAGAGTAGAAGGACATGCACTCCTGTGAGAACTCCAAATTGCAACTAACAATTGAACAACCAGAGACAGGAGAATGTTGGACTCCATTAAAAAGTGATACTCCATGTCCAAGGGTATCAAGGGCAGCCCCAAAAAGATGGCAGGAGGGGCTATATAGCATTTAGAATTGCTCAGAAGATTCAAAAAAAACTTTGTGTGCACCTGGACCCAGGGATCCACAAGAAAATGAGCCAGACCTGCTTTTGAGTGTCTCAGTGTCTCCTGTGGAGGCATGGGTGAGCAGTGGTGTGACACAGGGATGGGGCACTGGTTGCAGCAGACCTGGAGGTGCAGTGTGTGAGCCCCACCATAGAGACTAGCATACAACCAAAACCTGGAGAAGAATTATACCAAAGAAGTCCTTGCATTGTTGTGAAAGTTCCAGGGCCTGCAATAGCTGAGAATAGAAGAGAAGGGAAAGGCAAAGGAAAGCAGGAAAGATATATTGATCTGAATGCAGAGCTCCAAAGATTAGCAAGGAGAGAAGAAAGCATTTAGAAGTGATCAATGCAAACAAATAGAGGAAAATGATAGAATGGGAAAGATAAGAGATCTCTTCAAGAAAATTAGAGATACCAAGGGAACATTTCATGCAAATATGGGCAAAATATAGGACAGGGATGGTATGGACCTAACAGAAGCAGAAGATATTAAGAAGATGTGGCAAGAATACACAGAAGAACTATATAAAAAGATCTTAATTACCCAAATACCATGATGGTGTGATCAATCACCTATAGCCAGACATTCTGGAGTGCAAAGTCAAGTGGGCCTTGGGAAGAACCACCACAAACAATGCTAGTGGAGGTGATGGAATTCCAGTTAAGCTATTTCAAATCCCAAAAGATGATGCTGTGAAAGTGCTGCACTCAACATGCCAGCAAATTTGGAAAACTCAGCAGTGGCTACAGGACTGGAAAAGGTCAGTTTTCATTCCAGTCCCAAAGAAAGGCAATGCCAAAGAATGTTCAAACTACTGCACAGTTGCACTCATCTCACACTCTAAAGTAATGTTCAAAATTCTCCAAGCTAAGCTTCAATAGTATGTGAACTGAGAACTTCCAGATGTACAAGCTGAATTTAGTAGAGGCAGAGGAACTGGAGATCAAATTTCCAACATCCTTTGGATCATATAAAATGCAAGAGAATGCCAGAAAAACACCTACTTCGGATGCATTGACTACGCTAAAGCCTTTGACTGTGTGGATCACAACAAACTCTGGAATGTTCTTCAAGAGATGGGAATACCAGACCATCTTACCTGTGTCCTGAGAAATCTGTAGACAGGTCAAGAAGCAACAGTTAGAATCAGACATGGAACAATGTACTCATTCCAAATTTGGAAATGAGTATGTCAAGGCTGTATACTGTCACCTTGCTTATTTAACTTATATGCAGAGTAAATCATGCAAAATGCTGGACTGCATGAAGCAAAAGCTGGAATCAAGATTGCTGGGAGAAATATTAATAACCTCAGATATGCAGATGATACCACCTTTATGGGAAAAAGCGAAGAGGAACTAAAGATCCCCTTGATAAAAGTGAAATAGGAGAGTGAAAAAACTGGCTTAAAAGTCAATACTCAAAAAACGAAGATCATGGCATCTGGTCCTATCACTTCATGGCAAATAGATGGAGAAACAAAGGAAACAGTGACATACTATTTTCTTGGGCTCCAAAATCACTGCAGATGGTGATTGCAGCCATGAAATTAAAAGACGTTTGCTCCATGGAAGAAAAGCTATGACAAACTTATATAGCATATTAAAAAGCAGAAACATTACTTACCAACAAAGGACTGTCTAGTCAAAGCTATGGTTTTTCCATTAGTCATGTGTAGATGCAAGAGTTGGACCATAAAGAAAGCTAAGCATTGAAAAATTGATGCTTTTGAACTGTGGTGTTGGAGAAGACTCTTAAGAGTCCCTTGGACTGCAAGGAAATCCAATCAGTCAATTTTCAAGGAAATCAGTCCTAGATATTCACTGGAAGGACTGATGCTGGTGCTGAAGCTCCTATACTTTGGCCACCTGATGTGCAGAACTGACTCATTGGAAAAGACTCTGATGCTGTAAAGATTGAAAGCAGGAGGAGAAGGAAATGACAGTGGATGAGATGGTTGACGGTATCACTGACTCGATGGACATGAGTTTGAGCAAGCTCCAGGAGTTGGTGATGGACAGGGAAGCCTGGCATGCAGCAGTCCATGGGTTCCAAAGAGTTGGACATGACTGAGTGACTGAACTGAACTGACTAGACTTTGTCATGTAAATATAATGCTTCTATAGTTTTGGACACTGAATTGTTTTTTCTTTTTCTGATTTTTTACATTTCTTAATCATTCTAACAGATATCTGGAACATAAGGACTCATGGAATTTTTTTTTTAATGTTATCAGCAAGAACAGGAAATCCAGAATAGTATTCTATTAAAAAGTCTACATCATGTATTTTGATTTTCTTATTCTTCCTCATTTATTCTCTTCTTTGAGTAATTTTTTTTCCAGAGGGAAAATTCTGATAGACTTCCAGGCAGGCTACAAACTTCAGTGTCCTTCCAGGTGTTGCTTCCTATTGCATTTGATTACATTTCTGATTCTTTTGCTTGTTATGGTTGTTGGTTCATATCGTTATCACATACCAACTTAGAAACCTAGGAATTTTGACAATGCTCATTTTCTAACACTCCTCCAATTCCTCTAACCATTCCTATTAGAAAAAATGTACTTTTCAGTATTTATGCATACTTTTCTTTTCCTTTATTGTTTCAAAATCAAGCCTTGCTTTAAATTGTTAATTCGGGTCTCTTCAACAAATGATACTAGGAAAACTGGACAGCTACATGTAAAAAAAGGAAATTAGATCATTCTTTAATACTATACACAAAAGTAAGCTCAACATAGATTAAAGATCTAAATGTGAAACTAGACACTATAAAACCCCTTGAGGAAAACATAGGCAGGGCACTTTCTGACTTCTCCCAGGATAATGGAAATAAAAACAGAAATAAACAAATGGAACCGAACTAAACTCAAAGGCTTTTGAACAGCAATGGAAACAATAAACTAAATAAACTGCAACACCAAAATGAGTGGGAGAGAATATTTGCAAATGATGTGACCAACAAGAAATTAGTCTCCAACATTTGCAAACAGCTCATGAGGCTTAGTATCATCAAAACAAATAACTCAATGAAAAATGGGCAGAAGACCTAAATAGATATTTCTCCAAAGAAGACATTTGGATGGCCAAAAAGCACATGAAGAGATGCTCAATATCACTAATCGTTAGAGAAATGAAAATCAAAACTACAGTGAGGTATCATCTCACACCAGTCAAAATGGTCATCATCAAAAAATCCACAAATCACAAATGCTGAACAGGGTGTGAAGAGAAGGGAACCCACCTACATTGTTGGTGGGAATGTAAATTGGTACAGTCACTATGGAGAAGAGTGTGTAAGTTCCTTAAAAAATTTAAAAATAGAGCTACCCTATGACTTTGTAACCCCTACTCCTGGGCATGTATCCATAGAAAAATGAGGTCTGAAAGGATATATGTACCCCAGTGTTCACTGCAGCACTGTTTACAATAGCTAAGACATGGAAACAACCTAAGTGTTCACTGACAGAGGAATTGATAAAGAAGATGTGGAACATATATACAATGGAATATTAACTCATCTATTACAAAGAATGAAATAATGCCATTTGTAGCAACATGTAGATTCCTAGAGATTGTCACATGGAGTAAAGTAAGTCAGACCAAGAAGGAGAAATATTGTGTGACATCCCTTATATGTGGGATCCAAAAAGAAGTGATACAAATGAACTTATTTACAAAATAGAAACAGACACATGAGCTTACAGAACAAACTTACAGTTGCCAGAGCAGAAGGATTGGAGGCAAGAGACAGGACGTTTGGGGTCAATACATACACACTGCTATATTTACAATGGATAACCAACAAGAACCTACTGGATAGCACAAGGAACTCTGCTCAACGCTATGTAGTAGACTGGATAGGAGAGAGATTTGGGGGAGAATGGATACCTATATATGTATGGCTGAGTCCCTTTATTGCCCATCTGAAACACAGCTTTTATATTGATACTACCTTGTATTTCTTCATAGTACATGCAAGCTCAGTTGCTTAAGTTGTGTCTGACTCATTGTGACCCTATGGACTGCAGCCCTCCAGGCTCCTCTGTCCATGGGATTCTCCAGGCAAAAATACTGGAGTGGGTTGCCATGACCTCCTGCAGGGACTCTTCCTGACCCAGGAATCAAACTCACATCTGCCTGCACCTCCTCCATTGCAGGCAGATTCTTTACCCACTGAGTTACCTAGGAAGCGCATTTCTTCATGGTACCTAAAATAATTCCATTGAATCAATAATTAAGTCATAAATTGTTACCTAAATGTCTATGTGCTCTTGGAGAATATAAACTCCTTGACCACTTTGCATTCCTTATAATCTAGCCCTGAGTCTACTCTTGCTAAATATTTTTGCATAAATAAATGGCCATTGTAGGAAGGTGAATAGATAGACAAAAAGAAATAAGAAACTATGATTTAGAATTTTAGCAAGGATGAATAGGAGGCATCTCATAATACTTTTCCAAATCCAGGCATCTTAAAAATTTCCTCTATTTTCTATTTTAATTTCCACATATTAGCTTATTTTCTTCTTATAATTCTGTGGCTGCTATACCAAATAATCACCAACTTGATTGGGTAAAACAAAAGCAATGTGTTCTTTCAAAGTTCCAGATTGCAGAAGTGTGAAATCAGTGTACCTCTGGAGGAAGACTGCCCCCTGCCCCTTCTAGTTTCTTGTATCTGCCAGTGATCCTTTATCGCTCCTATCTCCACCCCTGTCTTCATGTAACCTTCACTTCTCTGTGTTGATGTGTCAAAGCTCATTTGCTTTTCTCTAATAAGGACACTTGTGATGGATTTAGGGGCCAAATGGATAATCCAAAATAATTTCCAGGTGTCAAGATCCATAACGAAATCACATTTCAAAGACTTTTTTCCAAATAGGGTAACATTTACAGGTTCCAGCAACTAGTACCAGCCATCGCTGAGTAGCCATTTTTTCAGTCTACTACTCCTCCTTTACATAACACAAGGCACTAAGTTATATTTTGAGAATTTTCCATTTTCATATCCTGATTCAAAAAATTAAGGTTACAAAAAAGTATATATTAAAGTTTCTAAATACAAACATATCCTTGGACCATGCAAATGATTAAATTCTGTGTACATATTAATTTTAGTTTAAAAGGGTTCAAGAGAGTTTGGGAAATTGTAGGGGTGTTTTCATTTATATAAAATGCAGTATGAAATTTACATCATCCCTTATTCCACTCACTGGAAAATAGTTTAAATATTGGGCACACAGTAGTGATTATTCCTCATGACTTCCCTTCAACTCACACCTTACTCAAATGTATCATCTCTAGTTCTCACTTGTAAATCCATTTTCACTTCTGACTCTATATTGACCCTACCCTGAAGAGAGCACATGGAGAAAAAAACCCACTAAAGCAAATGACAGACACGGTTATTGCCTGAATAAATGAAAACAGAAAGAAAAATTAGAAACTCCAAAATTATGCCTTAACTTTAAGCAGAATAAATTATAATATTTCTCCTTGTGAAATAAAATAATGAATTGAGAAATAAGCAACTTTTTTTCTGTTTACAATAAGAGATATACAATATTGATGGCAATAATCTCATTGAGGTTCTCATAAAATCAACAGATCCTTAAAATGCTATTTTGATGCCCATTACTGGTAAATTGCCATACTGAGATTTCCAAGGCAGCATCATCCACCTGAGCCTCTTGGAGAGCCTGCTCTGTGTGAAGCCAGCTGCCATGAAAGAAGTCCAAATTCCTGGGACCAATATACTAAGTCCAAGTCAGCCACACTGAAGAGCCATGTTGAAAGAGAGATGCCATCCCAGCTCAAATGTCAGAGATATGGATAAAAAAAGCCTTCAGAAGATTCCATCCCCACCAGTTGTCTCACTGTCACCTCAAGAGGGACCCCCAGTGAGAACCATCTGCCTAATTCCAAACTGCAAAACTGTAAGAAATTAGAATAAATTGTTATCTTAGGGCATCAATTATCTCTCATCAATAAATTAGGAACATCAGTTTGAAGGAATATGATATTCTATTGATAGTGTGATTAGCTGACTAGAGTGACAATCTCCATGGGATGACTAACTACGTTGGGCTGGCCAGATCTCACTGAAATAATTCAGAGGACAGCCAGTTGTATAGACCTGGCCCTGCTTATTAGTCACTAGCTGATAGCCTTAAGACATCCATATATTACCAGTGAAATCTATATGAAACTACCCCCTCCCCATCTTTAACTTTGCAAATTCCTTTTAAGAAGTGAATTGTTGTCTTAATTCTCACTCAATCTACCAATAGTTCTGGATTCTTCATCCTGCTGCCCTCATCTGCATGTGGACATATTCTCTATATTTATAAAGTGCTGCAATCTGTGTGTGGCTTTCCAGGTGGCTTAATGGTAAAGAATTCACCTGCCATGTGAGAAACTGCAAGAAACCTGAGTTTGATCCCTGGGTTGGGAAGATTCCCAGGAGGAAGAAATGACAACTCACTCCACTATTCTTGCCTGGAGAATCCCAGGGACAGAGGAGCCTGGCGGGCTATAGTCTATAGGGTTGCAAAGAGTCAGACAGAACTGAGTGACTGTGCATGTTCTCACATCATCTATGTGCATCACTGCAATCAAGCTAACAATGCCTTCAATTCAAATGAAATATTTGGGCATTAACCTATTTCAGCCTCAATTTTGACCTCACTGCTTGCAAATACATTTTGCTAATTAATCAAGGTATTCTTCAGCATGGCCTCACGTCCTGCACGTATGTTCTGTTTCTATGATTAGATTACAAAGCCACTGAAGATAAAAAACATTTCATACCTTTTAAAAACCCTGATGTATAAGAAAAAGGTTGATTAGAAAACATATAAAATGATCAATGATGAAAACGAATTACAATTAGATATTTATATGCCTTCCTGGAGAAGGCAATGGCACCCCACTCCAGTACTCTTGCCTGGAAAATCCCATGGACGGAGGAGCCTGGTAGGCTGCAGCCCATGGGGTCACTAAGAGTCAGACATGACTGAGCGACTTCACTTTCACTTTTCCCTTTCATGCACTCGGAGAAGGAAATGGCAACCCACTCCAGTACTCTTGCCTGGAGAATCCCAGGGACGGTGGAGCCTGGTGGGCTGCCATCGATGGGGTCGCACAGAGTCGGACACGACTGAAGCGACTTAGCAGCAGTAGCAGCATGCCTTCCTCTTTACTTGCTTAGGTAAGAATAGAACAGAATTAATTCTTATGTGTTGTCAACTCCTTTCCTAGGTCTCATAGCTAGTAAATAATATTTTTACTGAATATAATTATATACCATTCTTAAACATAAACACATTGACTGCTATGAAGTATGGCTACATATGTATGTAAGTTTTACAATCTTACAATTTGGTTAGTATATTCATTTCTATTTTTAATTGTATTAGTATGACCACTCTTGTTTCTTTTACTTAAGAAAGGGTGAAAATCTTTAACTTCATTTGTGAGTCTTCATGCACTTCAAGTACTAGTCTGAACTGATAACAACACCATAGAGGTAATTGACAAGTCGATTAACTGCTTGTCTATAAAATTTGGTTACGGTGCATATGTTTCATAAGAGTATAGAGTCTACTGGCCAGTAAACTTGAGCTGTTCCCCAGAAGAAAATAGCTACTAACACTATGCAATTTTGATATATTTTTATGATGCTGGATATTTGCTTTATAACCTTAAGTTTCTGCGTTTAACTGAATCCATATAAGAAATAGATTTTTAAACTTAGAAATATTTCTGAGAAACAAATTATTTAACTTTGCTGAAGAAAGTAATAAGAAATATAATAATATAATAAGACATATAATGATATAAATATATTAATAATATTATAATATATAAATATTATAAATATATTATAAATATATTAATAATATTATAATATATAAATATTATAAATATATTAGAATAAAATAATAATTATTCCACCAAAACCCTAAGCACCATTTCTCAGGACAAAAAAAAAGATCTCATTGTTCTCCCTAACTTGAGGGAGAGCATTCAGGTTCGCATCTCTGTCACACTTAACGCTTATTCTTTTTGCAAAAGAATGTAAAAGTATAACAATCAAACAAAAAGGAAAACAGAAAAAATGCATATATTATTTTCATTTTTCAGTTCAGTTCAGTCGCTCAGTCATGTCCGACTGTTTGCGACCCCATGAATCACAGCACGCCAGGCCTCCCTGTCCATCACCAACACCCGAAGTTTACCCAAACTCATGTCTGTCGAGTTGGTAATGCCATCCAGCCATCTCATCCTCTGTCGTCCCCTTCTCCTCCGGCCCCCAATCTTTCCCAGCACCAGGGTCTTTTCCAGTGAGTCAACTCTTCACATGAGGTGGCCAAAGTATTGGTTTCAGCTTCAACATCAGTCCTTCCAATGAACAGCCAGGGCTAATATCCTTTAGGATGGACTGGTTGGATCTCCTTTCAGTCCAAGGGACTCTCAAGAATCTTCTCCAACACCACAGTTCAAAAGCATCAATTCTGTGGTGCTCAGCTTTCTTCACCGTCCCAACTGTCACATCCATACATGACTACTGGAAAAACCATAGCCTTGACTAGACGGACATTTGTTGGCAAAGTAATGTCTCTGCTTTTTAATATGCTATCTAGGTTGGCCATAGCTTTCCTTCCAAGGAGTAAACATCTTTTAATCTCATGGCTGCAATCTCCATTTGCAGTGATTTTGGACTCCCTAAAAATAAAGTTTGCCACTGTTTCCCCATCTATTTGCCATGAAGTGATGGGACCATATGCCATGATCTTAGTTTTCTGAATATTGAGTTTTAAGCCAACTTTTTCACTCTCCTCTCTCACTTTCATCAAGAGGCTCTTTAGTTCTTCACTTTCTGCCATAAGGGTGGTGTCATCTGCATATCTGAGGTTATTGATATTTCTCACTGCAATCTTGATTCCAGCTTGTGTTTCTTCCAGCCCAGCGTTTCTCATGATGTACTCTGTGTATAAGTTAAATAAGCAGGGTGACAATATACAGCCTTGACATACTCCTTTTCCTATTTGGAACCAGTCTGTTGTTCCATGTCCAGTTCTAACTGTTGCTTCTTGACCTGCATACAGGTTTCTCAAGAGGCAGGTCAGGTGGTCTGGTATTTCCATCTTTTGAAGAATTTTCCACAGTTTACTGTGATCCACACAGTCAAAGGCTTTGGCATAGTCAATAAAGCACAAATAGATGTTTTTCTGGAACTCTCCTACTTTTTTGATGACCCAGCAGATGTTGGCAATTTGATCTCTGCACTGCGGCTGTGATGGACTGTGCACAAGCGCAGCGGCTGTGAGGGACCGTGCACAAGCGTGACTGAAAGGAGCTACCCCACATCCGAGGTCAGGGGCGGCGGCCAAGAGGAGCAACCCCACCTCCAAGGAGGGGCGCCTGGGCAGGCGCAGGAGGGGTGGCTGTGAGGAGATACCCTTCGTCCAGCAACTGCGCTTTGCTGGAATAGCTGTGAAGAGATACCCCAATTCCAAGGTAAGCGAAACTGAAGTAAGATGGTAGGTATTGAGAGAGGGCATCAAAGGGCAGACACACTGAAACCATAATCACAAAAAACTAGCCAATCTGATCACACAGACCACAGCCTTGTCTAACTCAAGCCATGCTGTGTGGGGCCACCCAAGATGGACGGATCATGGTGGAGAGGTCTGACAGAATGTGGTCCACTGGAGAAGGGAATGGCAAACTACTTCAGTATTCTTGCCTTGAGAACCCCATGAACAGTATGAAAAGGCAAAATGATAGGACACTGAAGGAGGAACTCCCCAGGTCGGTAGGTGCCCAATATGCTACTGGAGATCAGTGGAGAAATAACTCCAGAAAGAATGAAGGGATGGAGCCAAAGCAAAAACAATACTTTCATTTTTAAAGTATAGTAATTTTAAGATGATATTTAGAACATGTAAGTTATATAGAAAGATAGCTCACCAGACTCCAAATGTAGATACTATCTAATGAGGCAAATATTATCCTGGATAAATGTGGCTTTAGTTTTCAACATTAGCTATTTTTCTCATATTCAGAAGAGTTCCAATACAGCAGATTCTATGGCAGTCCAATGGATTACTCATCTCCTCTGCTGCCTAATACAGTGAATATTAAATAAGAGGTTAACAATCACATCTCTGATATAAATATTCTACTTATTATTGCAAAAATCTATACTGAATGTTTTGTATATTAATTTTCAATTGGTTAATAAAACAAATTTATTCAGAATATTTGGTAAAATGAAATGGTGATAACTTTGCCACCCATGATAACTTTAAAAAGTTAAATAAAACTAAGCTTTGGGCCTGAGGCTCAATAAAGCTAAGTCTAAGGCTTCCCAAACCATGGGGATTCTCCAAGCGAGAATATTGGAGGGATCGAACCCAGGTCTCCCACATTGCAGTCAGATCCTTTACTGTCCAAGACACCTGGAAAGCCCATGAATGCTGGAGTGGGTAGCCTTTCCCTTCTCCAGGGGAATTTCCCCATCTAGGTGCCCAATTGGGGTCTCCTGCATTGCAGGCAGATTCTTTAGCAGCTGAGCTACCAGGGAAGCCCATATGAAAAAGATCATAGCATTATCTAAAAAATCAATACTTTGGAGGAAGATATTCTCCACAGTACTTCTGTAACTCTTCATAAATTCCTTCAAGATATACTCCCCTAACTTCCAGATTCTCACTGTGCAGGGAGTGAGATGGGGATGGTGGAGTAGCGGGAAGCAGAGCTCGCCTCCCACCATGAGCATAGCAAAAATATATCTATATGTGAAGCAATTCCCACTGGAAACAAACTGGAAACCAGTAGAAAGGCCATTTTACAACCCAAGAAGAGAAAGATATTTTCTTAGTTATGGAGTTTACTTTTATATTACAGGATAAAAGAGTAGAAGTCTCAGTTTCTATCGAAGAACTCCCTTGTGAACACCAGGGGACCCCAAATCCCTGACATTAATTCCATGCTCCTACATGTTCCAAAATGGAATAATTAGGCTTTAGCAAATTATTATCAAATGGAGCAGTAACCAATACTGTAAGTTCTGTATTCTTCATTGTTACAACAATCTTGATTACTTGGTTCAGGTAGTAGGAGGAACTATGTGAAAGCCAGGTAAAGACAAACATAAGAAACAGGAGGGAAGAGAAGTTACGGACATTCCAGAATACAATAAGAGACATTTGGAGCAGCAAAATTGTTAAAAACAAGCAAAAATAATCACAGTTTTATTCAAACAGAGTAATTATCGTCATATAAACTTATTTATAAAATTAATTAAATCTAATCACGCAATCTATATCTTATAATGTGCCATCCCAACATATAAGCTAAAAATACTAAGTAATAATTCTTTATCTTAAATATATAAAGGGAATAAATACATTTTAAAGTTCTTTAATACT
Organism: Okapia johnstoni; assembly: GCA_024291935.2. Taxonomy (NCBI): domain Eukaryota; kingdom Metazoa; phylum Chordata; class Mammalia; order Artiodactyla; family Giraffidae; genus Okapia; species Okapia johnstoni. Next base: position 7,150,811 of record CM044327.1, read on the forward strand.
TCATAACATAATTCATAAAAATCAAACAAGGTGTGTGCTCAGTAGCTCAGTTTGTCTGACCCTTTGCGACCCCATTAATTGTAGCCAGCCGGGCTCCTCTGTCCATGGACTTCTCCAGGCAAGAGTACTAGAGCAGGTTGCCATTTCCAGCTGCAGTTGAATTTCTCAGTCCAGTGGTCAAACAAACTCTCCTGCATCTCCTGCACTGGCAGGCATATTCTTTATACCACACTACCTGGGAAGCCCCCAAAATTTTTAGAATGATGATCATATAATTCTCACTATAAATTATGAAAGGCAGAAATAAGCACTGATATATTGAATCAAATCAATTTAGATAGGCAAATGTCATTTAAGCAGATAGTTTTTCCAAACACTATTTTATTCATCAATATAAATTACACTTATTGGAAAGTTCGAGACTAATTTATTATAAGTTCTTGAAAGAAAGTTGAATGTGTTGAGATTATTATATTTTAAATTCAAGAAAATGTTTGTGGCCTAAAATGTACTACCTAACTATAGCTTCCTAGTTTGATAAGTACATTTTTCAACAACACTTCTAAAAAACTTCTTGGAGGCATTCATTTTAAACATATCGCCAGATTTTTTTGGACTTTCACTAGTTTATTTGGCATTTTAAAAAGCATTCTTCCTATATTAATTGATCTAAGATGAATTTATTCAGATATATTAACTTTTAAAATCACTTCTAAAATTATAAATGCATTGTATTTTCCAAGTATTTTAATATATACTTAGTCAAAACCAGCAGCAGCAGCAAAATCATACCTTTATGTTTCTCCCTGAAAGTCTCCATTTTTCTTTCTCTGCTTTACTGAACACCCTGAAGCTTCTCAAAGGTGAAAATAAATAAAGGCTGAAATAATGAATACTTTCCCAAGGCACATCTTGTCTTGATTTGGAATACGTTTAAAGAAGGCAAGAATAATCAGTCTCCACTATGTTTATCAAAACATTGGAACTTTGCAGTACATTTTAAAATTTTAAATGGTTAATTGATTGCATAGACTTCTTGTTTAAACTGGTAAAGTTCCTTTTACTATTTGAATGGTTTGTTTTGACACAATCTCAAAAGACTTAATTTCAAGGCAAGTTTATGACTGATGATGGTTAAGATTATGATGAGTCTCTTTCCATGTCTGATTCTGTAAAAGATATGAAGATGAAATTGACTGCATAAAAATTTTGGTTAATTTTATTTATGTTCATTAAGATGTGATTCATTCCCCTTTACAAGATTATTTAGACAAAGAGCAGTAAATTGGGGGATTATTTCAGTTTTACACACCAAAATCCATATTTAGACAAATACAGTACTATTTTATGTTCCTCATAAAATCAACATGAGAGGACCTGAGTTCTTAAACCCCTTAATTATAGTGAAATTGAAATTATAGTGAAGAAAATAATGTCCAGTAAAGTGGGAAAGTTACACAAATGGAATCAATATCATCCCTAGGCTTCCTCAAATTGCTGTATTCAAAAATGCTTGAAATACAATGTATTTCTTGAGAACATGGACTCTATGGGTTACATAACCTCTTTTAGGCCAACTGAGTTGACTACTAAACAGATAAAATCATTTTCTATGGAAATAAAGTATTGAAGATAATTAAATGGGCATCCTCACAAGATATTCTAGGTGCTTGCTCATTTATTTATAGAATGTATATATTAATATTTCCATAGGCACTGAAACAACTATGAGTGTAACTCAGTAAGGGTTATTTTTTATCTTTTCAAAGTAGGTCTATTCCTCACCTGTTGTAATATTCAGGAATCTATGTTCTTAACAATTCTTCTCCCAAAAGATGGAAAAAAACAATTTGTGCTGATATCAGCCAAATAATTAACATAATGTGTAAAATTAAATTTTACCTAAGTAAAATTAATTTTCTCCATTTCCTTATAATTTTTAATGTGGAATTTACTGAAAAACTTAAATGACCCATATTATCTCCTACGTGTAGTTCACATTATGTTTCTAATGGACACATTGCTCTGAAGCATTTATAATAAATGGCAATGATAACAATGCTGAATGGGAAATCATAGTGGAGCAATACAAAAATTACACACATCCAATAAAAATACCTGTCAGCTTTTTAAGTTTCTTGTAAATGATAAGATCTCTTGAGGTTCCTATTTCATTTTCCCTGGAACCCAAGGGAACCGCACTCATTATATCTGTCATGTGCAGTGACAAGTGTAGTCACAGCTACAAAAGAATCTTCTTTTATATCTCTATTTCCATGTTCTCAGTATGAAAACATTTTGCCTTTTATCTGGAAATTTGCCATTATTGAGCCTCAGGCCAAAAGCTTAGTTTTGTTTAACTTTTTAAAAGTTATCATGGGTGGCAAAGTTATTACTGCTTCTTTTACCAAATATTCTGAATAAATTTATTTTATTAACCAAATTGAAAATTAAAATACAAAATATTCAATGTGGATAATAATTTTTTTCAATAGTAAGCAGAATATTTATATGAGAAATGTGATTGACAGTCAACTCAGAAAAAATATTATTCAAAACACAGAGAAAAACAGGCTGTGACATTGCATTAGAAATCTTAAAAAGCCATTCAGGCACTCTTATTTACTTAAGGTGAGGTAAAAATATCACCCTTTGAATTAACTCATTGTTTTTGTACTTCTGTGAGGAGGGCATGGCGATCCACTCCAGTATTCATGCCTGGAAAATCCCATGGACAGAGGAGCCTGGCGGGCTACAATCCATGGAGTCGCAAAGAATAGGACATGACTGAAGTGACTGAGCAAGCAAGCCACAGCTTAGTAGCTTGCTGTGAGAAGCGAGGCCTAGAAACTGGGCTTCAGGGTGAGCTGTTGTGAAAGTAATTATACCCCAGATCTCTTCAACATATGTCTAAGTCTAGAAATCCTACTTATTTTCTTCCATAATGAGAAGGTCCAAACAAGAAGTATTGGCTTGAGAAACCACAAATATAATTTTTTCTCATCTTAATATCATAGTTACAAAAGTTGTTTAAAGTTATTCAAGTTATTCAGTTCCTATTGGGATTACAGAACTTACAAGAGAGAATGGACAAAGGTTCAGAAATATCAGGAGTATTTTATCTTACAGTGTCTGAAGTATCACAAATAGGCAAAGAGGCAGATATTCATCAAAGAACTTAGGAATTACTATGGCTTATGAGATTAGCTACGTGCACATTCTATACAGGTATTAATATTATAACATAACCTATCTTTTGAGCATTTAATATGTGCTTTTCCTGGAAAATACAAAGGTAAAAATCTAATCATCAAGTGTGTGTGTGTTAGTTCCTTAGTCGTGTCCGACTCTGCGACCCCATGGACTGTAGCCTGCCAGGCTGCTGTGTCAATGGACTTCTCCAGGAAAGAATACCTGAGTGGGTTACCATTCCCTTATCCATGGGATCGTCCCAGACTAAGGATCAAATCTGGGTCTCCTGCATCGCAGGCAGATTCTTTACTGTCTGAGCGACCAGAAACGCCACTCTAAAAGTCACATTTTTTATTTTTAGAAGCATGGCAGCTAACATACATTAAAACACTTTCTTAATCAAAATTATTAAATGATGAATAAAATGAAGCCCCTCCAAAACCCTTTGTAAGCCCGTAACTTTGCTATTAAAATATAAACAAACTGCAGAGACTAAAGCAAAGAGAAAATAATATGGCCCTGGGAGGTAAGAAAGCACAGCACTGATACTCATCCTGAGGGTTTCTCTTCTTTCAGGAAGAATCGACTCCATGTTCACATTCCCTCCCCCATTTTATCTTAATAACTGTAGAATATACTTAAAAAGCAAAATGTTGTCATTTTAAAAGTAGCATCTTTCAATAGGAACCTCTTAATATCAGTGTCCACCAAGATAATAAATAGCCAGATATTGAGTTCCTCTAAGTCATCTTTTTGATTTTACACAGAATTAAAGACACGGTGAACCATTAATACAGAAACTTTGAATTCTGGTTTCATGAGAATAATATCTTTGAGCCTTCAGACACATAATTTGAAATCAACTGAGTCTCAGATGACACAGGGCCCTGTGTGTTAATCGATCATATACAGATGATAATACTAAAAATGCGTAAAAATGACATCAGTTCAGTTCAGTCGCTCAGTCGTGTCTGACTCTTTGTGACCCCATGAATTGCAGCATGACAGGCCTCTCTGTCCATCACCAACTCCCAGAGTCTACCCAAACCCATGTCCATCGAGTCGGTGATGCCATCCAACCTTCTCATCCTCTGTCGTCCTCTTCTCCTCCCACCCCCAATCCTACCCAGCATTAGGGTCTTTTCCAATGAGTCAACTCTTCGCATGAGGTGGCCAAAGTATTGGAGTTTCAGCTTCAACATCAGTCCTTCCAATGAACACCCAGGATTGATCTCTTTTAGGATGGATTGATTGGATCTCCTTGCAGTCCAAGGGACTCTCAAGAGTCTTCTCCAACACCACAGTTCAAAAGCATCAATTCTTCAGTGCTCAGCTTTCTTCACCGTCCAACTCACACATCCATACATGACCACTGGAAAAACCATAGCCTTGACTAGATGGACCTTTGTTGGCAAAGTAATGTCTCTGCTTTTAAATATGCTATCTAGGTTGGCCCATAACCTTCCTTCCAAGGAGTAAGTGTCTTTTAATTTCATGGCTGCAATCACCATCTGCAGTGATTCTGGAGCCCAAAAAAATAAAGTCTGACACTGTTTCCACTATTTCCCCATCTATTTCCCACGAAGTGATGGGACCAGATGCCATGATCTTAGCTTTCTGAACGTTGAGCTTTAAGCCAACTTTTTCACTATCTTCTTTCTCTTTCATCAAGAGGCTCTTTAGTTCTTCTTCACTTTCTGCCATAAGGGTGGTGTCATCCTCATATCTGAGGTTATTGATATTTCTCCCAGAAATCTTGATTCCAGCTCGTGTTTCTTCCAGCCCAGCGTTTCTCATGATGTACTCTGCATATAAGTTAAATAAGCAGGGTGACAATATACAGCCGTGACGTACTCCTTTTCCCATTTGGAACCAGTCTGTTGTTCCATGTCCAGTTCTAACTGTTGCTTCCTGACCTGCATAGAGGTTTCTCAAGAGACAGGTCAGATGGTATGGTATCCCCATCTCTTTCAGAATTTTCCACAGTTCATTGTGATTCACACAGTCAAAGGCTTTGGCATAATCAATAAAGCAGAAATAGATGTTTTTCTGGAACTCTCTTGCTTTTTCGATGATCCAGCGGATATTGGCAATTTGATCTCTGGTTCCTCTGCCTTTTCTCAAACCAGCTTGAACATCTGGAAGTTCACGGTTCACGTATTGCTGAAGCCTGGCTTGGAGAATTTTGAGCATTACTTTACTAGTATGTGAGATGAGTGCAATTGTGCAGTAGTTTGAGCATTCTTTGGCATTGCCTTTCTTTGGGATTGGAATGAAAACTGACCTTTTCCAGTCCTGTGGCCACTGCTGAGTTTTCCAAATTTGCTGGCATATTGAGTGCAGCACTTTCACAGCATCATCTTTCAGGATTTGAAATAGCTCAACTGGAATTCCATCACCTCCTCTAGCTTTTTTCGTAGTGATGCTTTCTAAGGCCCACTTGACTTCACATTCCAGGATGTCTGGCTCTAGATGAGTGATCACACCATCGTGATTATCTGGGTCATGAAGATCTTTTTTGTACAGTTCTTCTGTGTATTCTTGCCACCTCTTCTTAATATCTTCTGCTTCTGTTAGGTCCATACCATTTCTGTCCTTTATCAAGCCTATCTTTGCATGAAATGTTCCTTTGGTATCTCTAATTTTCTTGAAGAGATCTCTAGTCTTTCCCAATCTGTTGTTTTCCTCTATTTCTTTGCACTGATCAGTGAGAAAGGCTTTCTTATCTCTCCTTGTTATTCTTTGGAACTCTGCATTCAGATGGGAATATCTTTCCTTTTCTCCTTTGCTTTTCACTTCTATTCTCTTCCCAGCTATCCATAAGGCCTCCTCAGACAGCCATTTTGCTTTTTTGCATTTCTTTTCCATGGGGATTGTCTTGATCCCTATCTGATGTACAATGTCACGAACCTCTGTCCATAGTTCATCAGGCACTCTGTCTATCAGATCTAGTCCCTTAAATCTATTTGTCACTTCTACTGTATACTCATAAGGGATTTGATCTAGGTCATACCTGAATGGACTAGTGGTTTTCCCTGCTTTCTTCAATTTAAGTCTGAATTTGGCAATAAGCAGTTCATGATCTGAGCCACAGTCTGCTCCTGGTCTTGTTTTTGCTGACTGTATAAGGCTTCTCCATCTTTGGCTGCAAATAATATAATCAATCTGATTTCGGTGTTGACCATCTGGTGATGTCCACGTGTAGAGTCTTCTTTTGTGTTGTTGGAATGGGGTGTTTGCTATTACCAGTGCGTTCTCCTGGCAAAACTCTATTAGCCTTTGCCCTGCTTCATTCTGTACTCCAAGGCCAAATTTGCCTGTTACTCCAGGTGTTTCTTGACTTCCTACTTTTGCATTCCAGTCCTCTATAATGAAAAGGACATCTTTTTTGGGTGTTAGTTCTAGAAGGTCTTGTAGGTCTTCACAGAACCGTTGAAATTCAGCTTCTTCGGCGTTACTGGTCGGGGCATAGACTTGGATTACTGTGATATTGAACGATTTGCCTTGGAAACAAACAGAGATCATTCTATTGTTTTTGAGATTGCATTCAAGTACTGCCTTTTGGACTCTTTTGTTGACCATGATGGCTACTCCATTTATTCTATGGGATTCTTGCCCACAGTAGTAGATATAATGGTCATCTGAGTTAAATTCACCCATTCCAGTACATCTTAGTTCGCTGATTCCTAGAATGTCGACGTTCACTTTTGCCATCTCCTGTTTGATCACTTCCAATTTGCCTTGATTCATGGACCTAACATTCCAGGTTCCTATGCAATATTGCTCTTTACAGCATTGGACTTTGTGTCTATCACCAGTCACCTCCACAGCTGGGTATCGTTTTTGCTTTGGCTCCATCACATCATGCTTTCTGGAGTTATTTCTCCACTGATCTCCATTAGCATATGGACACTAAAATCCATAGGTGTGAGCAGGATTAAGGAGGTAAGGGAGGTTATGGCATACAGAATCCAGTAACAAGAATCTGTTACCACTTCTAGGGCTGAGGTAATAAATAAGAAAACAAGGTGGTTATATTCCCAGGTGTCACGGTGGTAAAATATCCCCTGGCCAATGCAGGAGATGCAAGAGATTCAGTTTGGATCCCTGGATGAGGAAGATCCCCTGGAGGAGGAAACAGCAACCCACTCCAGTATTCTTGCCTGGAAAATCCCATGGACAGAGGAGCCTGATGGGCTACAGTTCAGGAAGCCACAAAGAGCTGGACATGACTGAGCAAATGAGCACAGACAAAGAAAAGGGACCATTCTGTGGGACCTTAAACTTGGTAGGATGCTACCACCAGATCCAAGGTCATGAAAAAGGGAGGGAACAGGAAAGACAGACCTGACCTATTTCACCTCCAGTTTCTTGCTATAAACTCCACTAACCGAACCTCCCTGAAGCCAGCCAATAAACTTTCTCAAGTTTTATGTCTCTCTTTTATTAGCAGAGAGGTGACTGAACTATGAAAATGTGTGACGTATTTTTATCCTTTAATAATGCAAGTGGAAATATTATGAACACTGTTTATGTTATTAGGTTCAAAATAGACAAGATAATTTAAGACTACAGACCATGCCTTCTATTTAGTCAATTACAGCCTAATCTGTTGGCACGCAGTCATCAAAAACACTGAAGATCAAGGACAGAAACAAATCACTGTTCTTCTTTGTAAATACTGTGCTACATTGAATGAAGTAGCACATTTTGTTTTCTTTTATGTAAAATCCAAATCATAAAATTAGACGGCCAAGATGACAAATGTCCTATGCCAGACAGAATGATGCATTTTTTAGCGTCTATGATTATATATATTAGATAAGGAGTTTGTGGTGTTCCATCAGTAAAAATTTATGCTGGAATGTACTAAAAATTTACAAGGCACAGTAGGTATAATGAGGTTATAAAAATGAGTAAAATGTGGTCCCTTTTCTCAAGGATTTTATTCAAGGGGGAATAATACACATTCAATAATGTAAGACACCATGTAAATACTGAAAGAGATATATGGTCCTCCCTTAGCGCTTGCAAGGGATTGGTTCCAGCACCTCTGTGGATGCAAAAATCCCTGGATGCTCAGGTTACCTATATAAAATGGCATAGTATTTGCATATAACCTACACGTATTATCCCCTATCGGAGAAGGCAATGGCACCCCACTCCAGTACTCTTGCCTGGAAAATCCCATGAACGGAGGAGCCTCGTAGGCTGCAGTCCATGGGGTCGCGAATAGTTGGACACGACTGAGTGACTTCACTTTCACTTTTCACTTTCGTGCATTGGAGAAGGAAATGGCAACCCACTCCAGTGTTCTTGCCTGGAGAATCCCAGGGACGGGGGAGCCTGGTGGGCTGCCGTCTATGGGGTCGCACAGAGTCGGACACGACTGAAGCGACTTAGCAGCAGTATCCCCTATACTTTAAATCATTTGTACTTCTAATACCTAATACAATGTAAGTGCTGTATAAAATGTTGTAAGTGTAATGCAAGTGCTATGTAAATAATTGCCAGTGTACAGAATATTCATGATCTGCTTTTTGGAACTCTCCGGAAAACTGTTTTGAATATTTTTGATCGGCCCTTGGTTGAACTTGTATACCCAGACCCTGCAAATATGGAGGGCCTACTGTAATCACACTGCTGGTAGAAGCACATAGGAAGGTACCTTATTTTTGAATGGAAATATCCTGAGAGGTTTCTTCTTTGCTGCTAGTGGAAACTTCAAACCCTTACCCTGACTCCATCTCCTAAACACTTCAGATCCCAAGTGAATATCTTTTCCTGCTCCCTTAAGTCATTTTTGGACCAGCTTTCAGAAAGCCTGCCTTACTCGCCCCAAAATGTCTCATTGTATGAGCAACAGCACTCTTTATGTCCTCTGTGTGTGTGTGTGACATCACCAGTCTGGACATTTGAAACTAATTTTGGAATAGAACCAGTTTATATCATCAGGATGGCCTTATCGCATAGGATAAATAAGAAATTTCAAATGTACCATGCAATGGCAGATAAAGTGTTTGCGGCAATCTGTAATCCAATCAGCACATGACAAGAATGGTCATTTCCTTACATGTATGTTTCCCAGTTATTTACAAGTTGTAATTTAAACTATTTGAATCCAGTGGCTACAGAACTACATCTTAAGTTGTAATTTTTTTAATTTTTGTGATGTTTAATGAAATTGAAACAACTTTTTATAGGTTTCTTCTCCAAAGGACAGCACTAGTATTTTTTTTAATTCTCTGAATTATCTTTACATGTATTTAGTTTTTTATTCTTTTAATATAATTGCTACTGACTTGTAGTTTTTCATATGGAGTAAATATCCACTCATAATACATTCGGAGAAGGCAATGGCAACCCACTCCAGTACTCTTGCCTGGCAAATCCCATGGATGGAGGAGCCTGGTAGGCTGCAGTCCATGGGGTCGCTAGGAGTCGGACACGACTGAGCGACTTCCCTTTCACTTTTCACTTTGATGCATTGGAGAAGGAAATGGCAACCCACTCCAGTGTTCTTGCCTGGAGAATCCCAGGGAAGGGGGAGCCTGGTGGGCTGTCGTCTATGGGGTCGCACAGAGTCGGACACGACTGAAGCACCTTAGCAGCAGCAGCATAATACATTGGCAACATTATGGCACCATGTTTTCCTACTTAACAGTTTGTACTTTTAAACAATTTATGGTATGTTTTGATGAGCAGAATTTCTAATATTTGATATGGTAACAAATTAATTTTATAACTTATTTGCATTTTGCTTATATAATTTGTTCAATATTTCCCACATTATTCCTTCAAAAACTTTAATATTCAGTATCTACATTTAAGTGTCTAACACACCATACACTGATATGTGCACAATGTGATGAGGTAATAACTGATTCACATCAGCTTTCTTTCCTTGTAGATGACAAACTTTTCTAAAAGCATTCATTTCATAGTCTCTCCTTTCTCCATTTACATGTAATGCCACTTTTAATTTCCTTGACTTTCCCTTAACATTCACAACTTGGCTAACAGTTTGGCACAAAAAGTCTAGCTTTTGGCCTATCCTGACCTTTGACGTCTTCCTCACTTGAATCAGTCCAAACTTTTAAAGAGACATCCTTTAATTTGAACACTTAGAGGCCATTGTAGGAGTATTTAATTTGTCTAATTTCAATATTTTTGTGTCTCATGGAATAGGGAAGCCCAAAGATAAGAAGAGAAGGGAAATGGCTGGTCGGTGGAAAAATCAGGCCATGCACATTTACTGATAAAGTTTGTCATCATATACAGGTGTAGTTCATGTCACCTAAACACAAGTTCCCTGATCAGAGATCACCATAATAATGCAATAATAATGAGAACATTTGAAATAGTGCAAGAATTATCAAAGTGTGATACAGAGACAGGATGTGAGCAAATGCTATTGGGGCGAATGGCAGTAAGAGTCTTCCTTAACACAGGGCCCCATGAACCCTCAATCTGTGAAAAATGCAACATCTTTGAATCACAATAAAGCAAGGTGTAATATAACCCAGTATTCCTGTAATTTGGTGGGATTCATTTTCTAGTACACAAATTTTATTTTTATACTATCTAATTAGCAGTTTAAAGTATCATTGCATTTTTAATGTCAATGGAAAATTTGTCATTTCTAGAACATATATTTCAGGGGTTTTCTTTGAAATATAGTTAGCTTTATTTACACTTTTATAATTTTCTCCTAATTTTTAATATTTAAAAATATTTGATGCAGATATTATTTTCTGGGTTTGGTTTTTCGTAGTCATGGTGCCTTTTTTCCATCATTTTAATCTTTGAGGAAAGAGTAGAATTCCAATTCTCCACAGGAATATTCCCAACTGGGAAAAATATGACATTAAACCCTTTATTGGGGTTTAATGGGCCATACTGTTCATATAAATTTGCACCAAAAATTTCATGAGGACTAACTTATGGTTTCACATTCTCAGGGTAAATATATTTTCCTTCATCCAGTGTCAAGTTCAGGACAGAAATCTACCTTCTTGTTCCCAATAATTTTAATTTACCCTTTTAATTTATTTCAGCTCTTTGTGGCACCAGCTCTTTATGGGCATTTCCTTTATATTCTGTCTTCCAAAGTATTTGCAACAATCAATGCTTTATTTCCCCTGACATGTGGCAAGAGGGATCTTAGTTACTCAACCAGGGATCAAATCCATGCACTCTGGAGTCTTAACCACTGGACCAACACCTAAGTTCCAGAAATCAAGGTTTTAAAGACAAAATTAGGCTAAAAATCTTCATAACAAGAAATCTCTGCTAGATGAAAGAACAGTACCTGCTATATAAATTTGTCTTCTGTAGTGAGCTAAAAGTGCACTTCTCCAGATATGGATATGTTTTGCTATTTCTTAAATCCTTACTGAGTGCTTCCTAGGTGGCACAGTGGTAAAGAAACTGCATGCAACCCACTCCAGTACTCTTGCCTGGAAAATCCCATGGACTGAGGAGCCTGGGAGGCTGCAGTCTATGGGGTGGTGAAGAGTCGGACACGACTAAGCGACTTCACTTTCACTTTTCACTTTCATGTATTGGAGAAGGAAATGGCAACCCACTCCAGTGTTCTTGCCTGGAGAATCCCAGGGACGGTGGAGCCTAGTGGGCTGCCATCTATGGGGTCGCACAGAGTCGGACACGACTGCAGCAACTTAGCAGTAGCAGAGATGTGAGTTCACTCCCTGGGTCAGCTGGAGGAGGAAATGGAAACCCACTTTAGTATTCTTGCCTAGAAAATTCCAGGGACAGAGGAGGTTCATGGGCTACAGTCCATGGGGCTGCAGAGTCAGACACCACTGACTGCGCACGCGCGTGCGTGTGCGCGCGCGCGCGCGCACACACACACACACACACACACACACACACATCCTTACTAGGTAGTTTTAATGATCCCTTTGCTTCCATATTTTAAAATCATGCCATTTCCTGGTGATTTAAATTTTCCTATGTATATTGGAAAATTTGTAAAAGATACCACTTTAATTCCAAGTTCTTCTGTTGCTTGTCCACTCTTCTGCCTTTTATGCCAAAGTTATTCAAAATAATAGTGTACTAATTCAATAGCTGAGAGCCTTAGGAATGATCTCTGAATAACCTATTCTTACTCATTTTATATGACCTTTCATAGGAACTTAATTTCTCTTTTCCTGTGTTTAGTACACATTATCAACTACTTAATAGGTTTCTTATCAACGACCTAATTTATCAAGTATCGCTGTGCTCCAGTGATCTATCTTCTGTTCTTTGGTGTATGTTCCTTTCTCTCAAAGATGCGCTTCCACTCACACAGATCCATATTTTATCTTAATGCTAATGCTTTTTATAGCTGTATCTATCAACTTAGCACCAGGCATTTATATCCAACTGCTAACTAGATTTTTTTACAGAGATCTCTTCCTCCATTTATGTACAATGTCCTTTTTAAAATGTGCTGTTACCCTATCTAGATTTTAAACTTCTAGATATCTTAGAAAATGCCATATACTACTTTGGCCATTCCTTGGCGTCAAATACAATGCATTCAAAATATAAATGTTCAGTAATTTTTTTAAAAGCAGAAAATGCAGTATTAGAATTGACTTGATTTGAATAAATGAAGATCTTAAGTAGTACAATTATATATCATGAGGCTGAGCTATATTTAACTGTCCGTGTTTCCTCTTTTCTGAAATAGAATGGCTATTTTTCATAAGCAAAATTTCCTGGAAATAGTCAAGATTAAACCAATATATTCAACAAGTGTCAAAGAAGTTAAAGAAAACTCCTATATAAATTCATATTGCATCACAGAGTCCCAAGACCAAGTCTGAGGAGAGAATATTGAGTTTGGAAAGCAGGCGATATAGTACTTTCAGTGACATTTTTTTTTTAATGGCTACTTTAAGTGGTTGTCAGCGTGAAGGGAAAAAAAGTATTGAGTAATGTATTCTGCATTAAGCCTTTAGAAAGTTCACTTTTACATTAGATGCTTATATCTAGAGAATTAATAAAGTCAAGATTAAAAACGCCTTTCATGTTGATACATGAAATACAGATTAAAGGAAAGTTGCCTGAATTTTCATATTAATAGTTTTGGAAAGAAGAAAACTTTAAAATTGCTACTTTTTAAAAAATATCTTAGATTTCACCTTTAAAGCATTCAGCCTTTACATTCCTCAGACTGGATGATGTGCTTTTGCCCAAGGGCATATGAATGTCACTCCCTCAGAAACCCATCAGCTCTGGTCTAAAATGGCCAGAGGAGTTGCTGCAGGCTGGGCAAGCTGAGGTTTCAATCCATTTCTCTATGTCTTTACAGTTCTGAGGACTAAGAACCTTCCAGCAACATCTGTATGTTGTGCAAGGCCCTTACCCCAATGTGGCTGCTCGTAACTATCCAGGAGTAATTCAGAGAATGATAAAATACTTTCATGCCAGTGCAGAATCATTAAATCCCATATAGCCATATCTGTAAACCCAATACTATAGTATTCTTGCCTGGAGAATCCCATGGACAGAGGGGCCTGGTATGCTACAGTCCATGGGGTCGCAAAGAGTTGGACACGACTGAGCGACTTCACTTCCACTTTCACTTTCAATACTATACGGTAATATGTGGAACAAAATTATTTATTTCAATTCTTACATTTTAATGAGTAGACTCAAGCAATGGCAATTGCAGAACTCATTGTTTCCCCAATGCAAGAATAGCTTTTTAAAAATATAGAAAAATCAAGCACTGTTTTGGACTGAAGTCTTCTCCAAGACTGCCTACCTTTCTAAAAGGTGGGTTGCAGACTGGGCCAGGATGAGACTGCCATAGCAAGACACTAAAATCTTTTCAAAAAGAAAATTAACTATTTCACATGATGATGCAAATGAGAAAATTCTTTTCAGGTTATTAGTAAAAAAAAAAGAAAGAAAGAAAACTCGTCACAGTAGTAGACTGAAAAGTACTGTTGGATGAGACTGAGCAATTGGAGTAGCCAGGCAAGACAGTGTATTTTTCTGCTATTTACCTGAAGATTTCTGTAAAAAATATTAAATTGTGCACTCAAAATAGTGTTTTAATGCTATTGTCAATAAGGTGGCACAATGGTAAAGAATCTGACTACCAATGCAAGAGACATAGGTTGTATCTATGGAAGGGGAAGATCCCCTGGAGTTGTTGTTCACTCAGCTGTGTCCAACTCTTTGAGACCCCATGGACTGTAGCATGCCAGGCTTCCCCACTCTTCACCATCTCCCAGTGTTTCTTCAAACTCATGTCCATTGAGTCAGTGATACGATCCAATCATCTCGTCCTTGTTTGTCCCCTTCTCCCCCTGCCTTTAATCTTACCCAGCATCAGGGTCTTGTCTAATGATTCAGGTCTTGGCATCAGGTGATCAAAGTATTGGAGCTTCAGCATCATTCCTTCCAACGAATATTCAGGCCTGATTTCCTTTAGTATGGACTGGTTTGATCTGATGGACTGGTTTGATCTCCTTACCATCCAAGGGACTCTCAAGAGACTTCTCCAGCATGACACTTCAAAAGCATCAGTTCTTCAGTGCTCAGCCTTCTTTATGGTCCAACTCTCACATCCACACCTGACCATTGGAAAAACCATAGCTTTGACTAGACGAACCTTGTTCAGCAAAGTAATGTCTCTATTTTTTAATACGCTGTCTAGGTTGGTCATAGCTTTTCTTCCAGGGAGCAAGCATCTTCTAATTTCATGGCTGCAGTCACATCTGCAGTGATTTTGGAGCCCAAGAAAATAAAGTCTGTCACTGTTTCCATTATTTCCCCATCTATTTGCCATGAAGTGATGGGACTGGATGTCATGATCTTAGGTTTTTTTTTTAATGTTTTTAAGCCTGGAGTAGGAAATGGCAGCCCACTCCACTATTCTTGCTTGAAAAATCCTATGGACAGAGGAACTCAGCAGGCTACAGTGCATAGGGTCGCAAAAAGTCAGACACCATTGAGTGATTGAGCACACACACATATTAGAAAAATTTCCTTGGTTCATCATTTGGCAGAGATATAATCTGGAGGAAAAAAGAACAATCTCAGAGTAGGGAAAATACGGCATAGATTTCCGCAGTAAAATTGGAATCATAATTGGAAATCTAAATCATAACGATTCGGAAGGTGAATCATTAACTGAGAGAGATCTTCGAGGGGAAAAGCAAAGAGGAGAAAAGAATCTAAATAAATTAATCTGGAATCAAGTTACAGCATTTGTTGAACTTGCTTTCCCACCATGCAATATATTGCTGCTGCAAATATAACATTAACTTGGAGATTTCACTGAATAGTTCTCAGTTTCCAGAGGTTAAAAAATGAATTAAGAGACACAATCTTTTAATCTAAGACTGAGTAAAAGAAACCATAAACAATAACTCTGTAAAAGTCTCTGTATCTATCGCTACTTCAAATTTAGTGATTCCTATGGCAAATTTACATGAAATTATTTTTTTAAATAAAACTGTGATGACCTTGTCAGAGTGACAGATGGTGTTTCAGAGTTATATTCCTCTGATAAGTAATCTGCATGAATTTGTTTTAGTGCCAGTTGTGTGAGGAATAAATGAAGCTTTAATATACTAAGAATGTTTTTTTCTTGATGAAAATAATTAAATTAAATACTAACATGAAGTAAAAAGTGTTTAAAAGACAAATAAATTATAGTTTACATAAATTCAATTATTGGTTTCATCTTTTTTAAATACAGTGTTCTATCCTGGGGTGGATAACATAATACTTTAGAAATTATGTATGCATTTCCTCTCTCATGGACTTATAAATAGGAGACTACATATTGTAGTTTAGCTATTAATAATATTGAGTTATACAGTTTTGTTTCAAATTCTGGCTCCACCGCTTACTAACTAGGTGCCTATCACTAGCTAGATTGATCCAATTATGTGAAAGGTTTTAGTATAACTGGTATTAATTTTCTTCCTTTTGCTTTCTTTCAATATATGTTATGAAAACTAATTTTTTTATTTCTTTAAGTGAATCTTGCTTTATTTTATTTTAACTTCTGTGGATCATTTGAAAGAACATTAGAAAGACATTTCTAATGACTGCACTAGTCATAACAGATCAAATCCTAAAAGTCCTGCTATTAACATGGTCCATAATATATCTATGCCTAATTCATATTTTAATTCATGATTGAATGTCATTCTAGTGTTCCATATGTATAGTCTTTAATGTTTGATGTATTATTTCATTATATTATTTAGCTTTAAAATGACTCACCTTACTGAATCATATAAAACCAATATAATATTACAGTTGTATTGACACTAATACTATTGGTACTGCTATCATGTCTATTTTTTTTTAAGTGAGAAACATCTTTATTGCTATAAGCCTCTAAGAATTTAGAATGACATTATCACAGCAGAAACTGGTTACCCTAAAAATATGGAACGCTTCACGAATTTGTGCGTCATCCTTGCGCAGAGGCCATGCTAATCTTCTCTGTATCGTTCCAATTTTAGTATATGTGCTGCCGAAGCGAGCACTATCATGTCTATTATTACTATTGCTTCCACTTATACTCTGAACAGCCCACATGTAGTGAGTGCTCTCCATATGACACTATTCTGTTTTATGTTTATTAACTATTTTAATTCTTATAATTACAGCATGAAACACAAGAGGCTCAAGAGAATTAAATATCTTCCCCAAACCACAAATATTCTGTGTGTTAGAACCAAAATTTGAAATCCCATATGTCATTTCAGAGAGCACTCATTTATCCACTGCAAATTCAATGCCTTTCTTAAAGAAAAACTTTAAAAATAAGGTTAATAATTTGAATAAAATTTTATTTTGCTTTTTTAAACTTTCTCATTTTTAATTTTAACATTTTGCAACTTATTTTAAAGTGTTTTCTTTAATATTTTATTTTTACTTTGCGTATTTAATGTTTTTCATGTTTGAGGTCCCATTTAAATACCCATTGCTTCCTGGGTGGCACAGTGATAAAGAATCTGCCTGCAGTGCAGGAGACACAAGAGACATGGGGTCAGTCCCTAGGTAGGAAGGATCCCTTCAAGTAGGAAACAGCAATGCACTCCAGTATTCTTGTTGGGATAATCCCATGGAGAGACGAGCCTGGTGGGCTTCAGTCCATGGGGTCGCAAAGAATCAGACACAACTGAGCATGCACACGGCACTTAGTTACTTAAATACCCGCCCCCCCCAATAGCCTATCTAGATAAGCTCTTATTCCACAGATAATCAAATGCTTGAGTATTTTCCCCAAAATACATACTACATACATGTGACACCTAGGAAAGTACTTACACACTTAAATTTTCTTTCAGATGTCTTTTTTTTTAATTGGAAATAGGCCTCAAAACATTTGACCCAATTTTCATAAATGGTTTTGAACATTAAAGCTAGCTTTAATATCTATTTGATGCTATTTTTAATTCTTTGATAGAAAACATGTAAGATTAATTTTTAAAGCTATCTTCTAAATTGTGTCTTTAAAATATTTTAAATTTTCCAGTAATTACACAAGAGCAGGAAGTACCCTTTGACCCTGCATAAGAACCTGTGATTTATGAAATGTCTTACACAAACTAGCTCCCATATATGTTCTAAGTGTTGAGAAATGTATCCTAAATTTTAAAGTCACCTACAGAGCTTTCAGGACAGGAAAGTACATTTAATTCCCCCTCTAACTTTTTCCTGGGCCACATGTTCACTATTCCAGACAAATGAGAATCCACTCATGTCTATAATTTGCCAGAGAAGATTTCTTAACAGTCCTGCCATGTTCTCCCTCTTGCTTTCAGTAGACTCTCCTTATTGCTAACTTACTGCTGCTTCTGTTGCTCTCCTCTCTTTGGATATGAGGAACAGTTGGCCAATGTCTTCTGTGTAAAGGCATTTGAAATTCTGGAATATGGTAATTAAAAGACGTCTTTGCCTCTGACTAACATTTTTTACAATTTATTTGAGACTTTAATATGTTTTTAAGGATACCTATGTGCTTCTAGAGTTCTGGAATAATGCTTTTTTAGGAAGCTCACATTTTTTAATATGAGATATTGCCTCAGTAGCTAACAGTAATAAAGGGATTATTGTATTTGACTCTAAAATATCATCCTCTGGTTTGTTTCAAAATTGCTGTTGGAGATATGAGCCATCCAAGTAGAAGCTCATATTTAAATTGCTTTTTAAAATAAGGAAAAATAAAGGGACGTGAAATAAATTACCAGAAAGTATGAATTCAAATGTACACTAATATATACATATGCATGCTAAGTCACTTCAGTCATGTCCAACCCTTAGCGGCCTCGTGGACTGCAGCCTACCAGTCTCCTCTGTTCATGGGATTCTCCAGATAAGAATACTGAAGCGGGTTGCCTTGCCCTTCTCCAGGGGATCTTCCTGATGCAGGGAACGAACCTACATCTTTTATGTCTCCTGCATTGGCAGACTGATTCTTTACCACTAGCGCCACCTGAGAAGCCTATAGATATATTCATTAATAAAATATTCATTTACAAAATATTCTGTTTTGTGGGGTTTTATCAAATTAAGCCATGAGCCTGGAATATCTTGGCATAGATTGCTTCTTTCAGTAACAATAATCAGTAATTAATGGAGCCTTAGAATTTATAAGCTTGATTACAACATTGGCACTAGTTTCTGACATAATCTGCAATTTTATCTTGGGTTTGTTTAGTTACACGCTCATAAGTCTAAAAACAAAGTAGAAAAACATGAAAATGGAAATACTTATACTAGGTACACTCTATATAGCATGTAGTTGGAAGGATGAACTGATTTTTTTTTATCCCTCAAGCATAGTTGAGGTCTGTGCTCATCAAGCTTTTTCTGTAAAAGGCCAGATAATAAATAGTACAGGTCAGTAAATGAATATTTTGTATACCATATGGCCTCTCTTCCAGCTATTCAACTACCTTTTTAGCAATAAAGCAGCCAAAGAAAAATAGAAACAAATACATGTGACTATGTTACTATAAAGCTGTATTACAAACACATAAGAAACACTGATTTTTGCCCACTGACCATAATTTGTCAACTCTTGCTCTGCAACAAGGAGTGGAAGGACCTTCCTATGCCTGCCTGGCTTTCTGTTTCCATGCTCTCTGAAATCTCTTCTCTGTTGGGACTCTGAGAGACAAATCTTCACCAAGAAGAGAATTAAATTTCAAATCTACCAAATTTTACACCTCCTTTGTGTGCTGTGCTAGTATCTTGGATGCTGACACAGTCAGTGCAAAGCCAGGCTGATGTATTGATATATCATGACCTTATATCTGGCTAAGTTTTCTGCTTGAAGACTCTTAATTTTTCATAGTTTAGAGCAAAATCTAAGCTTTCCTGCCACAAGTCTTCCAAGAGATTGAAACTCTCATCCTAAATCTTAACTCCAGTGATTAGATATGCAAATATTCCTCACAAATCTCATTTCTCAGGTGCTCAAGCCAAAAATCCAGGCAGATTTTTCATTCTTCTCCTCCTATCTCCAATTTATCAAGACAACTGTGTTAACTGTAGGTGAAAACACACACACTCCTCACTGTCACCAAATCAAAATCCTCCCATGAGTTCCCATTTCACCCAAAGTAGAAATCAAGGCTCTTATAATAAAAAACATGGTGCCAGTGTACATGATCTGTGATACTTTCCCACCGTGAGGCTTCTAACACTTTACCATTCTCCCTACTCTCTGTGGTCCAGCCACTCTGACCTACTTGCTATTTCTTGACCACACGAGGCACACTTCCACACTACAGCACTTCCTAGACTTAATTTTTCTGCAGGAAATGTCCCCGGCCCCTACCTTCACTTAAACAATGGCCTCACCTCTTTCTCTTTTTGAGAGTAATTCTGCATTCTTAAAGTCCTGACTTGGCCAGTTTCTTATTACTGCAACCATCCCTGCTGCAACCAGTGACTCCCTCTCTCAAAATACTTCTTGCCTGGTTTTACATTTTCTTTTTTTTTATATACATATAAATCATAACCTTCTATCATCTTATAAGTTTTATATAAACTTTTATAAGTTGTGGATATTGTTCTTAACTTTCTCCCACTATTAAATTTCAAATCCTTGACAGCATGAATTCTTACCTTCTCTGTTTAGTGTTTTTCCCAAGCATCAAATATAGTGTTGGATCAAGCCAGTAGATGAACCTCAAAAACATTATAGTAAATTAAAGAAGCTAGACACAAAAGGTAAGCATAATGCATGTTACGTTTACCTTAAACATCGGGCATAGTAAGTAGAGGCAGAAAGCAGGTTGGTGGTTGCCAGGAGCTAGGGTGGGGGTAGGAGAGGCAATAGAGAGTAATCTGCCTGATGGTATGGGTTTTCCCTGTGGGCTGCTGAAAGCGCTTTGGAACTAAATGGTACTGTAGTGCTTGTATAACATGGTAAATGCTCAAAATGGTGACGAATAGTTTATTTTAAAATGGTAAATTTTGTGTTATATCAATTTCATCTCGATTCAAAAAACTAAAAAAAAAAAATCTATAGAGTGCCTTCAGCTGTAAAAATACTTATTAATATGAGTTCACATACTTCAGGAATAGACTTGATGCAGTCGGAAGCTGTAGACTGCTGTGTGTGTGTGTGTGCGCACACGCGCACACGCTCAGTTTCTCAGTTGTGTCTGACTTTCTTTGACACCATGGACTGTAGCCTGCCAGGCTCCTCTGTCCATGGAATTTCCCAGGCAAGAATACTGGAGTGGGTGCCATTTCCTACTTCAGGGGATCTTCCTGACCCAGGGATTGAACCCTTGTCTCTTGCATTGGCACTTGGAAATGCTACTGAGCCACTTGGGAAACCCTGGGGACTGCTAGAGATATGATTTGCAGCAATCACATAGTGTTGCATGGCTGAAAGGACTCACAGGCTCCAAATCTTCCCCAAATGGCACTAGTTTCAGTTTAACCACATATGCTTTGCCTTGATCATTGCCTTCCATCCATAATTCATAACCTATAAACATTAGGTCACATGTTACTATAACAAGTTGCAAAAGCAGGAGATACTTATAACTATTATACTTGAATATTTTTCTTAAAAGTTTAAAAGTTACACATTTCCATTCCTCTGTTGTTAAATAAACTCTTCTGCGTGTATTTAGGAGGCAATGGTTCTCATTATTACCTAAGAATGTGCCCTCCATAATAGATAAATCTTTTTAAGATTTATCCATTAAGTCAAATGGAAACCAAAAGACAAAGTTAAAACCTTAGAATTATTGGAAATGTTCATGCAGCTGCATCAAGATACATCACAGACATAGATTACTCTAAATTGCACACTCCTTAAATCTGCCCAGACCCTTTCTGAACCTTCGGCTACAAACAATGGAGGGTGATTTCTGCAGGCTTTGTCCCATTGACATCTCCTAATGTCGTGATTGCTACTGACCATTTTATAAGATGCTGTGAGGATTACCAATTTTTATCCTACTCAATGAGAAGATTTTCTTTTCCTTCTTCAATCAACACACAGCTGCCTTATATACTCCAGTCTGAATTTTAGCCCTCTTCCCTTGAGCTACCAACTGTAAACCACATCACTTGCTGACTATCTTCTGGTAAAAACAGAAAAATGTTCATTTAGCTATGAATCAATTACGTTATCAGGGTCGTCTAATGTAGGGCTTGAAGACATGAGAGCTTGTTATTCAATTAGGGTATCCCTAGTGATGCTTCTACATATTCTTACTGAATATACCCTTTCTATTTAGAGAGTGCATCCCCCTCCGTTTTAGAATGTTGCTCTTATATTGCAAGGCAGACGTGATCAGTTTTCAAGTCTTAAAATATTTTTAATTCCTTCTGTAACAGAAACAATTTCAATTGAAGTTCAATAAGAGGCAAGCAATTGCCTCTCACAGGGAATACATCTTGAGCCCAACTCAGGTAATTGTCTAATCCAAAGTCCTCAATCACCTGACTGGTTGGCAGTCACAGGCTTTTGACAGAGACTCCCGCCTGTATGTTAACTGATTACTTCCAATGTCATCTGAACATTGGAGTAGTGTGAACCCAAAGGGTTGACTGGGCAATATCTCTTTGAAGTGCTAATAAAGTATGCAGTTGTTTAGGGTATCATATAGGGTCCATAATTTTTTCATCATAGTTTGTGAACGGGCTACATGTGACAGGTCATGTCTCCACAAATCAAACAACCCATTCAAATCTTATGCCTCTTGTTTTGATTTCAGGACTGGCTCAGACAATAACCTATTTTTGATTGTTTGAGGGATAGCTCTGACGGCTCTGGCCTATGTTATCCCTCATAATTTTAACATTTTGGATTCTGAGTTTAGCTCAACAGCCACTCCCTTGTGGTTGTATGTTTAACTAGTGTTTGAAACTCAGTTATAGCTTAACATTCAGGTTGCAATATCAGTCTTATATAACAGATACAAGTAACTCTTTTATCATATGAATCAAATCTAAGTCCCATCTCACTATGTTGTGAATATAAGCAAGTAAACGAATATCCCTGAGAAAGCACAGAAACAAGTATTGCAGTCCATTTTGGAGAAGAAAATGGTAGCTCACTCCAGTACTCTTGCCTGGAAAATCCCATGGACAGAGGAGCCTGGTAGGCTATAGTCCATGGGGTCGCGAAGAGTTGGACATGACTGAGAGACTTCACTTTCACTTTTCCCTCTCATGCATTGGAGAAGGAAATGGCAACCCACTCAAGTACTCTTGCTTGGAGAATCCCAGGGACAGAGGAGCCTGGTGGGCTGCTGTCTATGGGGTCGCACAGGGTCGGACACGACTGAAGCGACTTAGCAGCAGCAGCAGCAGCACACATGAATTTAAACTGGCTTTGATTTGCTTGCAAGATAAAAATTAAGAAGTGTTTTCCCAACTAATCAGAGAATATCAATCTCCTTTAACTTATTGCCCAGCCTGAATTGTTGATACTATATTGAACACATCTGACACATTTGGAGGCATGCATTAATTCAATCCTCTGATAACTAATGTAATATCAAGTGTTTGGTTGACTTTCAATCTATCTGAAATTTTAAAAATCTATTTAAATTGAAAATGAAATTGCAGCATATGCAAATTTGCAAGATGCACTGAACATTACTTAGAAGGAATTTTATAGCACTGAATGCATTTATTAGACAAGAAGAAAGATCTAAAATCAATACTATAAATTTCCAACTTAGGAAACTAGAATAAGAAGAGAAAGTTAAGTGTAAATAAACAGCAGAAAAAATAATAAAAACTAGCACAGAAATCAATGCAATCGGAAATAGGACATCAATAAATAAAATCAATGAAACCATAAGCTGGTTCTTTGCAAAGATGAATAAAATTGCTAAATATGTAGCCTAGCTAACCAAGAAAGACACAATTAATAATATAAGAAATGAAAGAGGGTTCATCACTACTTATTCCATGGACATTACATGGATAATATAGAAATGTCACAAACAACTCCATGCCTACATATTGGATAACTTAGAAGAAATTTAAAAATTCCTTGAGAGAAATAATCTATCATAACTCACATAGGGAGGAGCTTATAATCTGAATATACCTGTATCTATTAAAGAAATTGAATCAATAGTTCATAATTTTCCACAACAGAAAGCACTACACCAAGAATTTTTTACTGGTGAATTCTACCTAGTATTTAAGGAAGTAAATTCATCAACTCTCTACAGTCTCATCCAGAACAGATAGGCAGAGGGAGTATTTCCTAACTCATTCTGAGACTGGCATTACCAGAAAACCAAATATATTAGAAGAGACGAAAAGTATACATTGATATTCTCCTATGAATATAAATGTAAAAGTCCTTAGCAAATCAAATTCGAGAACATGTAAATTGTATAGCATGACCAAATGGTATTTATTCCACACATGCAAGTCTGGCTCAACTTTTAAAAATCAATCAGTTTAACCCATCACATCAACTGACCAAAGGGGAAAATTATCATAATTTTGTCCACAGATAGAGATAAAGCATTTGAGAAAACCCAATATCAATTCAAAATACAAAATTCAAATAAAGAGCAATACTTATTCATTTTCAAAAATAATATCTAAAAAAAAAAGTACAGCTAACAGTTAGGTGGTAAGAAACTACGTATTTTCCAGCTAAGATTCAGAATGAGGCAAGATGTTGACTCTTACCAATCTTATTTAAAATAGTACTAAAAGTCCTTCTTACTACAATAAATCAAGAAAACAAAATAAACAGCATGCAGATTGGAAAAGAAATAAATTTCTCTTTGTTGCAGATGACATGATTTGCCTATGTAGAAAATACTAGAGTCAACAAAAAACTCATAGAACTAATAAGCATATATAGCACGTTTGAAGGATTTAAGCTTAATATAAACAAAGTATTGTTTCCTCTACACCAGCAATAAAATTGGTACCTGAAATTGAAAACACATTACCACTTCCATTAGCATCAAAAAGAGAAATAGTTAGGTATAAATTCAACACAGTATATACAAAATCAGCATAAGGAAAACTACAAAACTCTGATAAAATAATTTATTTTAAAGATCTAAATAAAAGCAGAGATATTCCATATAGGAAAGGAAGATCCCATATTGTTAAGATGTCATTCTACCAAAGCTGATGTATAGATTCAATGTGATGCCAGTCAAAATTTCAGCAGGTTAGTTTGTGGATATCAATAAACTGACTGTGAAGTTTATACAACAATGAAAAACCCAGAATAGCCAACACAATATTGAAAAGAAGAACAAAATTGAGGTCTGAAATTCCATGAATTTAAGATTTACTATAAAGTTGCATTAATCAAGACAATGTAATACTGCCAAAATAGAATAGAGAACCCAGAGGTAGATTAACAAATACAATGCAACAAAATAGAGTGCCCAGAAATACGCATGAACACAAGCCTTTGAATTTCAACACAGTCCTTCAAATTTCATACACTTCTGATATATCTGATGTATAATTTGTATTAAAAATATACAAATAATAAGAAAATAAGCTTAACAAGAAGATAAACAACCCAATTAAGAAATGGCCAAAGTTGTTACCAAATTCTCACCAAGGAAGATATACCAATGGCAAATAAGCATATGTAAAGATTCTCAACATCATGTGTCACTAAGAAATTAAAGATAAAAGACCATCATGAAATTAACACACACCTACTAGCATGTGTAAACTCCAAACACTGATGAGGATGTGGAGCAACAAAACCTTTCGTCCGATGCTCTTGGCAAGGTGAGATGTATTTATTAAATGATAGGTGTAGATCACTCAAACAGGTTAGAAGCATCAGAAAAGAGTCGTAACCATTGTCAACTGATTTTGACAAAGGTGGAGAAACAACCAATGGACAAAGAACAGTAGCGTCAAGAAATTGTGCTAGAAAAATTGGATATTCATAAGTAAAAAAGTGAAATTTACACATAGAAATGGCAACCCACTCCAGTATTCTTGCCTGGAGAGTCCCGTGGACAGAGGAGCCTGGTGGGCTGCTGTCCATGGGGTCGCACAGAGTCGGACACGACTGCAGCAACTTAGCAGCAGCAGTAGCACACATACTTAGAAACAAAATTTAACTAAAGACAGACAATACACATGAATATGTGACTGAAAACTATGGCACTTTTATATTAAAAGAGAAAATACATGAGACATGAGGTTAAGTAAAATTACTTAGACATGGCAAAGACATGCGTATACCAAAGACATTTTCAATCCGGAGAAGAAACTACTGAGAACAAAATACATAGGTGACATGAGCGCTGACACCAACAAGCAGGGAACTTTAAATAACTATGATTAACATGTTAACAGCTCCAGTTGAAAAGGGGGAAATATGCATGTTTAATTTCAAAAATCTCAACTTACGTTGAAAGAATCGCTTACAATTATACAGTGGAAGTGACAAATGCAATCAGGAGATTAGATCTGATAGAGTGCCTGAAGAACAATGGACAGAGGATTGTAACTATGTATGGGAGGCAGTGATCAAAACCATCCCCAAGAAGAAGAAAGCAAAAAAGGCAAAATGGTTGTCTGAGGAGGCTTTAAATAACTGAGAAAATAAGAGAAGCAAAGGCATAGAAGAAAAGGAAACATATATCCATCTGAATGCAGAGTTTCAAAGAATAGCAAGGAGAGATAAGAAAGCCTTCCTCAGTGATCAATGTAAAGAAATAGAGAAAAACAATAGAATGGGAAAGACTAGAGATCTCTTCAAGAAAATTAGACATACCAAGGGAACATTTCATGCAGAGAGAGGCACAATAAAGAACACAGATGGTATACACCTAATAGAAGCAGAAGATATTAAGAAGATGTGGCAAGAATACACCGAAGAACTGTACAAAAATGATCTTCATGACTGAGAAAATCATGATGGTGTAATCACTCACCTACAGCCAGACATACTGGAGTGCAAAGTCAAGTGGACCTTAGGAAGCATCATTATGAACAAAGC
Organism: Okapia johnstoni; assembly: GCA_024291935.2. Lineage (NCBI taxonomy): Eukaryota > Metazoa > Chordata > Mammalia > Artiodactyla > Giraffidae > Okapia > Okapia johnstoni. The sequence goes on from CM044327.1 coordinate 7,177,491, forward strand.
TAATGGAGGTGATGGAATTCCAGTTGAGCTATATCAAATCCTAAAAGATGATGCTATGAAAGTGCTGCAGTCAATATGCCAGGAAATTTGGAAAATTCAGTAGTGGCCACAGGACTGGAAAAGATCAGTTTTTCATTCCAATCTCAAAAGAAGCATATGCCAAAGAATGTTTATACTACCACACAATTGCACTCATCTCACACGCTAGCAGAGAAATGCTCAAAATTCTCCAAGCTAGGCTTCAACAGTACATGAACTGAGAACTTCCAGATGTTCAAGCTGGATTTAGAAAAGGCAGAGGAAACAAAGTTTCCATTATCTACTGGATCATAGAAAAAGCAAGAAAATTCCAGAAAAACATCTACTTCTGCTTCATTGACTATGCTAAAGCCTTTGACTATGTGGATCACAACAAACTGTGGAAAATTCTTCAAGAAATGGGAATACAAGACCATCTTACCTGCTTCGTGAGAAATCTGTATGCAGGTCAAGAAGCAACACTTAGAACCAGAAATGGAACAACAGACTGGTTCCAAATTGGGAAAGGAGCATGCCAAGGCTGAATATTGTCACCCTGCTTATTTAACTTACATGCAGAGTACATCATGCAAAATGCCAGGCTGGATAAGCACAAGCTGCAATCAAGATTGCTGGGAGAAATATCAATAACCTCACATATGCAGATGACACAACACTTATGGCAGAAAGCAAAGAGGAACTAAAGAGCCTCTTGATGAAGGTGAAAGAGGAGAGTGAAAAAGTTGGCTTAAATCTCAACACTCAGAAAACTAACATCATGGAATCTGGTCCCATCACTTCATGGCAAATAGATAGGGAAACAATGAAAAAAGTGACAGATTTTATTTTCTTGGGCTTCAAAATCACTTCAGATGGTGACTACAGCCGTGAAATTAAAAGACATTTGCTCCTGGGAAGAAAAGCTATGACCAACCTAGACAGCATATTAAAAAACAGAGACATTACTTTGCCGACAAACGTCCATCTAGTCAAATCTATGTTTTTTCCAGTAGTCATGTATGGATGTGAGAAAATTGAGCATGAAAGAATTGATGCTTTTGAACTGTGGTGCTGGAGAAGACTCTTGAGAGTCCCTTGGACTGCAAGGAGATCAAACCAGTCAATCGTAAAAGGAATGAGTCCTGAATATTCACTGGAAGGACTGATGCTGAAGCTGAAACTCCAATACTTGGATTACCTGATGTGCAGAACTGATTTACTGGAAAAGACCCTGATGCTGGGAAAGACTGAAGGCAGGAGGAGAAGGGGACGACAGAGGATGAGATGGTTGGATGGCATCACTGACTCAATGGACATGAGCTTGAGCAAGCTCTTGGAGTTTATGACGGGCACAGAAGCCTGGCATGCTGCAGTCCACGGGGTTACAAAGTGTCAGACACAACTGACTGACTGAACTGAACTGATGCTGAAAGAAAATACATGTCAACTAAGAAGTGTGTTGTCAACCAAACTTTCTGTTGAATGAATTATGGTGAGTACATTTTCAGACTAACAAAAACTTATAGAGTTTACTAACCACAAATCTGTCATTAAATACAAAGTATGTACTGGAGGAAGAAAATGGAGCAGTGGTAAGGAGAAAGGAGAAGAAAAGCAACAGCAACTGCTACAGTCCCAGAAAGATCTATGAATGAAAAAATGTATGATACAAATATCCAAGTGATTAAGGAAAGGTGTAAGTTAGTATAAATGTCTACTCTCTCTATAATGATATGTTGAACTTGTAAATAGTTTTTTAAACTAAAATTGAGAATATCAACTGCTTGCAAATTTAGGTAAGAAGGTGATGACTGAAAATTTTAAAAACTAATGCACTGGTCATAATGGCCATCATCAAAAAGTCTACAAAGATTAAATGCTGGAAAGGGTATAGCAAAAAAGAAACCCTTTTGCGCTTTTGGTGGGACTGCAAATTGATACAGGCACTATGGAGAACAGTTTGAAGATTCCTTAAAAAACTAGGAATAAAACTACCATATGACTCACCAATCACACTGCTGGGCATATACCCTGAGGAAACCATAGCTGGAAAAGACACATGTACCCTAATGTTCACTGTAGCACTATATACAATAGTTAGGACATGGAAGCAACCTACATGTCCATTGACAGGTGAATGGATAAGGAAGTTGTGGTACATATACCTATTAGAATATTATTTGGCTACACAAAGGAATGTATTTGAGTCAGTTCTAATGAGGTGGATGAACCTAGAGTCTACTATACAAAGTGAAGTAAGCTAGAAAGAAAAACAAGTATTGTATATTAACACATGTATATAGAATCTAGAAAGATGGTACTGTGAACCTATCTGTAGGGTAGCAATGGAGACACAAACAAAGAGAACAGACTGGTGGGCACAGTAGGCAAGGAAAGGGTGAGACAAACGGAGAGAAGAGCTTGGAAACCTATACACTACCATATGTAACAAAGACAGCCAGTGGTAATTGGCTGTATGACTCAGGGAGCTCAGACTGCTGCTCTGTGACAACCTAGAGGGCTGGGAGGGAAGCTCAAGAGGGAGCAGACATATGCATACCTATGACCAATTCATGTTGATGTATAGTAGAAACCAACACAGCATTGTGAAGCAATTATCCTCGATTAAAAATGTTTTTTTTAAAAAGAAAAAGTGTTGCAGAAGAGTCTAGGCCCTTGACATAAAGAAACATCTGAAAGTTCAATAAACATCAGAAAAGGTGCTAAATCTTATTTGCCACCAGGAAAATACTAAATAAAGCCACAACATGATACAATTTCATAACAACCAGTATGAAAATGACAGACAATACTGAGTTCTGGATAGACTGTGAAGCAATGGGTCTTCTGTAAACTGCCGGTGGGTGAGTACATTAGCAAAATCATTTTGCAAAAGAACTTAGAAGTTTCTAATAAGTAAAATGGGCTTCCAAGGGGACATGGTGCTAAGGAATCTACCTGCCAATGAAGGAGTCATGGGTGTGATTCCTGGAGGCTCCTGGAAGAGGTTATGGCAACCCAGTCCAGTATTCTTGCCTGGAAAATCCCATGGACAGAGGAGCTTGATGGACTGTAGTCCATGGGGGTCACAAAGAGACAGATACAACTGAGCAACTGAGCACACATGCAGTAAGTAAAACATAATTCTACCGCATGATACAAAAATTACTCTCTCGGACAGATATTCAATATAAACCCAAAGACAGGAAAATAAATGTTCATAGCAGAACTATTTATTGTTACCTCAAAGTGGAAGCTGCACAAATGATTTTCAACCCAACGGATAAATAGCTGTGGTACACGCACATAATTTTGTCCAATGTAGCAATGAGGGTAAACACCTGTAGTTACACTGTAAGTTATACTGTAGTTAGTTAAAGAATAACTAAAACATAGTGTTGAGTTTTGCTTCCTTTGAAGCCTGAAAAAATAGTAAATACTGTCTGATTTTATTTTAACATTCAAATATGGGCAAACATTCACACTGTAAGACACTGAGATACTAGTTACTCTTATGTAGTGCTTAGTGATAGGTAGGAATAAACCTACTATCAGCATCTGGAATGCTGATAGTATTCCACTGTGAATATTCATTCAGGTCTGTATATGTATAATTCATGTACTTTTCTTTTAGGGCACTTATTTTTATGCACTATATTTTTCAAAAACAAACAAAATAGGTTACACTTATTTTGTGCTTTCTCTGTGCCAAGCTACAGTAAAGTTTCTATCTAGGTAAAGTTTCTGCATTATGGCATAGTTCTGCAAGGTGAACACTGCCATCTTAGTGAATACACATTCATGATTAACTGAAGGAAAAACTTGTCCAATAACTTTTATGAAAATATAACTTAAGTGGTTAGCATTAGTGTTTAACACTGAATACAATATATATATTGAATTAGAAGTTATGGCTATAATAAACTTGAAAATAACTAGATGCATTTTATCATCAATGCTAACCTATTGCCACTCAGTTTCACTAAAGGCTTTATGAGAATCTGCATTTAGAAAGACATAATTTTTTGGACTCAATATGAAAAAAAAAAAAAATATATATATATATATATATATATATATATATGTATGTATGTATGTATCACTGGTTCTAAAGCCTCCAGACTCAGGACTAAATTCCACCGGGAGCTCTTGCTGGAGACGAGAGTACAGGTATTTTTTCATGACTCTAGAAAAGTTTGAAAATATGGACTAATTAGAAAGGAGCTATGTCTATAAATGGAAAAATGTGAAAATATATTTTAAAAAGAAAGTGAATATTCTTGAACATGGATAGCAAGAATTAGTTACTATTTTCTTTCCCTCTACCATCAACCCACTCCAATTTTTAAGAAAATATCCTAATACACCCTTGACTGTCTTCCCTGCTATACATAGTCAAGAGTCATTCGTAACTGAAAATACCAGAGTCTACAAAAGAGATCTTTCCATGAAAATGAAGACATGCATGTTGTCCTTACAAAAGATTAACTATCTGTGCAATTATTTCCACTCAATTAAAATATCTATAGGTTCAAATTCCCAAATGTACAACAACAGAGACTTTTCTTTTTCTTCTTGGTTCCAAATCCCTTTTCAGATATCTTATGTTTCACTTCACTTTTTAATAGCTTACATCTTGATTTTCCCAAATAATATTGGTGGAAAACTGAGAGGCAGGAAATGTGTCTCATTCATCATGATATCTTTGAGGTCCAACATTTTTTATCTTGTTCAGTTCAGTTCAGTTCAGTCACTCAGTCATGTTTGACTCTTTGCAACCCCATGGACTGCAGCACATCAGGCCTCCCTGTCCATTACCAACTCCCGGAGCTTACTCAGCTCACGTCCACTGAGTTGGTGATTCCATCCAACCATTTCATCCTCTGTCATCTCCATCTCCTCCTGCCTTCAGTCTTTCCTAGCATCAGAGTCTTTTCCAATGAGTCAGTTCTTCATATCAGGTGGTCAAAGTATTGGAGCTTCAGCTACAGCATCAGTCCTTCCAGTGAATATTCAGGGATGATTTCCTTTAGGATGGACTGGTTTGAGAGTCCAAGGGACTCTCAAGAGTCTTCTCCAACACCACAGTTCAAAAGCATCAATTCTTCGGCACTCAGCTTTCTTTTTGGTCCAACTCTTACATCCATACATGACTACTGGAAAAATCATAGCTTTGACTAGATGACCTTTGTCAGCTAAGCAATGTTTCTGCTTTTTAATATGCTGTCTAGGTTGGCCATAGCTTTTCTTCCAAGGAGCAAGCATCTTTTAATTTCATAGCTTCAGTCATCTGCAATGAAACAGAAGTAGATGTTTTTCCAGAATTCTCTTGCTTTTTCTATGATCCAAAGGAGGTTGGCAATTTTATCTTTGGTTCCTCTGCCTTTTTGAAATCCAGCTTGAACATCTGGAAGTTCTCAGTTCATGTACTGTTGAAGCCTAGCTTGGAGAATTTTGAGCATTACTTTGATAGCATGTGAGATGAGTGAAATTGTGTGGTAGTATAAACATTCTTTGGCATATGCTTCTTTTGAGATTGGAATGAAAAACTGACATTTTCCAGTCCTGTGGCCACTACTGAGTTTTGCAAATTTCCTGGCATATTGACTGCAGCACTTTCATAGCATCATCTTTTAGGAGTTGAAACAGCTCAATTGGAATTCCATCATCTCCAGTAGCTTTGTTCATAGAGATGCTTCCTAAGGCCCACTTGACTTCACAGTCTAGGATGCCTGGCTCTAGGTGAGTGATCATGCCATTATGGCTGTCTGGGTCATTAAGATCTTCTTTGTATAGTTCTTCAGTGTATTCTTGCCACATCTTCTTAGTATCTTCTGCTTCTGTTAGGTCCATACTGTTTCTGTCCTTTACTGTGCCCATCTTTGCATTTTTTCTTGTAACTATTTCTAATACTGGTTAATGAAGGAGTAGGGTGAATATTCTATGGTCTAATTGTACAACCTGAATTAAATTACAAGTTTCATAAAGAAAAAATTCTATTTTTTAAATTTTTGTCTTTTTTTTTTTAATTTTATTTTTTACTGCACTGAGCAGCTTAAGGGCTCTTTGTTCCCTGACTAGAGATCAAACCCGTGCCCTCAGAGTTGAAAGCACAGAGTCCTAATCACTTCACTACCTGGGAAATCCTAAGGATAAATTCCTTATATATATCTAGTTTTTCCCACCGAGTATTACCTTTTTAAAAAATGGACTTCATATTTTAGGGTAGTTTTAAGTTCAAGCAAAACTGATCAGAAAGCACAGATATTTGTCCTATAAATCTTGTCCTCACATAGTCACAACCTCCTCAAATATCAACATCCTGCACCAGATGGTACATTTATTACAAATGATGAGCCTACACTGATGCATTTTAACATCGAAAGCCCATAGTTTTACATCAGGGTTCATTTTTAGTGTTGTGCATTCCAGGTGTTTTACAAAGGTACAGTGCCACAAGTTCACCCTTGTAGTATCATACAAAAGAGTTTCACTATCTTGAAAAGTTTCTCTGCCCTACCTGTGCATCCCTTCCTCCCTCCTTACCCCTGGCAACCATTAATCTTTTTACTATCTCCCTAGCTTTTCCTTTTCCATAATATCATATAGTAGGAATTGTATGGTAAGTAGCCTTCTCAAATTAGCTTCTTTTACTTTGTTATATGCAATTAAGTTTCCCCCATGTTTTTTTCATGGATTAATAGCTCATTTAGTTTTAATGCTGAGTAATATCCATTGTCTAGATGTACCACAGTTTATTATTCCATTTACCTACTTAAGAACCTCTTGAGTTGAATCTACTGGAGACTTTCCAAGTATTGGCAATTATAAATAAAGATGTTATAAATATTCATGTGCAGGTTTTTGTACAGGTATCAGTTTTCAAAACTTTTGAGTAAATATCAAGAAGTATATTGTTGAATTGCCAGTAATCACTTCTATTACTTACTTTCTAACAGCATATATATCAGATTTTATTTCGCAAACAAGGTTAAGTAACAATAAAATATGAATTTTAAATTTTGTATTGATAAAAAAGTTGTAGAAATAAGCAAACAATATTATTGTGAGGAATAACAGCACAATTTTTAAAGTATTTAAATAGTAAAGTATATATGTGCATGCTCAGTCAGTCACTCATTTCTGATTCATTGTGACTCCATGGGCTGTAGCCCACCAGGCTCTTCTGTCCATGGGGTTTCCCAACAGCTGGAGTGGATTGCCATGTCCTACTCCAGGGGATCTTCCAGACCAAGGGATCAAACCTGTATTTCCTATGTCTTCTGAACTGGCAGGTGGATTCTTTGTCACTGTGCCACCTGGGAAGACCAAAATGAAAAGTATAACCTCTCTTAATTCACACAAATCTAGAACTCCCAGGCAGTTATCCAGATATCCAGAGTAGTGGCTAACCAAGGCCATTCAAATGCATTAACCTTTGATTTTCCAGAAGTAGAAAATGATAAAGATGCTATATTAAAAGGGAAATAATTGCAATGACTACTAGAAAGTTAATATGCTTATTTTGATTACTAGAAATGTAACCAATTACTAAATGCAATATTCAAAGTTACTTATGTTAAAAATTTGCAGTTGTGTGACACAAGAAACTTTATGTGCTCACATTTCACAAAAATAAATAAATATTTGAGAATAAAACAAAGTTAAATTGAAATCACAGAAAATTTTCTTCTGCTACTTACTATAAATAATACAACTAAGCTATGGGCCACTGAATAAATACCAGCAATGCATAAGCAATTGCTAGAAGAAAACAAACATTTGAACTTGAAATAAAAGAAGCTTTGCATATGTGCCTGGAAAGAAATCCATTGATTAAAGCAAATTACATCTCCATTTTTAGGGTTGAAGCTCCATCTAGAATAAATAGAGAATAATCCACAGCAAGAGGGAAATCTCACAGAATGTTATAGTTGGAGGACATCAATGCAAATATTACATTCATCAAAATTAACTCTGAACTACAAATATTACAAAAAACAGCTTGCAAATAATAGAGAAATGGTTTTAAATGTGAAAAGCAGACTTGAAACAAAAGGGAGGATGAGAGGAAAGAAGAGATAGACCTAAGAATTGAAAAGGGAGAAAGGCATTTCTAAATGCAATACACAATACTAACAGTTATTACATATAAAGGTATACGATTACATATAAGAAAAATATTCATTGATTTCTTTAAATTCCTTTAATTTCAAATCACTTAAAGTTTAAGTTTAAAATAAATTTATAGTTACAGTAAAATCAGGCACTTGCCCTCTTAATACATAACACTTCCATTTAATATTTTATATTTGCAATTAAGAACTATAAATTAGAAGCTCTTTTGTGTCAGATGATAAAGATAATTACCGAAGATCAAATGCAGTGATCATGTGCAGAAAATGGTATCAGTCTCAGTGAAGGACACAGAAGAATCTATCAGTTTAATCTGAAGATTATCTATCTATCTACTTACCAATCAATATTTACCTATTTTTGTAGAGACACACTTAAGGAAACTAACAGGAGAGCTTCAAAACTAGCAGAATACAGGTGTAAGAAAGTATGCTGATGTTCTGACTAAGGAGGCATACTGGCGTTTATGGCATACATGCATAATAAATGACAGTAAATAGTGCTTTTTAAACAGAAGGTTAAGGGGATAAGATCAAGATGATGGAGCAGGAAGACATTGAGCTCATCTTGCTGTGTGAACACATCAAAACTACAACTACGTACAAAGCAACTCTTGCTGAGAATGACCTGAACAGCAGCAGAGCAGTTCGTCTGAAACCAAGGCTGCAAAGCAAGAATCACTTGGAAACCGGCAGGAGGGGAGGTGAAGGGATATAGATGGGACCCACACTCCTAGAGGGTGGACTAGAAGAGAAAGCAAACATCATAGGCTCAGGAATCCTCCCTAAGGAGTGAGGGTTTCAGGTCCTGTATCAGTCATGCCAGCCCTGGGTTCCAACTCCAGAAAGACAAGCCCCTCTTAGCTGGTTTAAAAACAAGTGGCCCTTTCCAGAGGGCTCTAAGAAATAGAAACTCCAGTCTTACAGAGCGCACACACAGATCTGCTGGATCCGAGTCCCAGACCAGAGGCAGCAGATAAGAAGCTGCCTGGAGCTCTGGCTGGTCAGCCAGGATCAGCCCAGCCCACAGCAGGTTCTTGCTGAACCCCTCTTGCTCCAGCACCGTACCTTGCTAAGATGGAGACCGCCATCGTCAACACACATACATACACTAGGGAAAGAGAAAAGTCAGCCAGGCCCCAGTTCTGCTTCCAGCCGTGGCACAGACTGCCATCACCACAGCACACACACACGCACCTGGAAAAAAACAGCTAGCTCACAAGTGCAGTTCCAATTCCTGGAGCCACAACCATGCCTCTAATCAGCACACAAGCATAGAAGAAAAAGAGGTCAGCACAGCCATAGGGTCCCAACAACACAGAGACCAAATCGTCCATGGAGAAGGCCTGCCTGACACCTTGCTCTGGGTCTGGCCCCTCTACTCCAGCCCCCCATCAAGCAGACTGCTGCCGGAGCAGGGGGAAGAGATGGCCTGTGACAGCTCAGCTCAGACCCACCTCTCACATCAAAGCCACTGGGCAGAGGTGGACTGCCATACAGTCCACCTTGGTATTGTCATACACAAGAACATGCATCCAAGACTGGAACAGTAATGCTTCAGCTCCTTCCACAGAGACAGAGAGAGTAAAGCAAAATGAGAAAACAGGAATATACTTCAAACAAAAGAACAAGACAAAACTTCAGGAAAAACACTCTAATGATGCAGAAACAAATCACTTTTTAAATTTATTTGTTCTAGCTTTCTGAAAAATGTGATTGATATTTTGATAGGAATTTCATTGAATCTATAGACTGCCTTGAGTAAGATGGTCTTTTTAACAACATTTTTTCAAAGAGGAAATGCAGATAGTCAACATGCACATGAAAAGATGCTCAATATCACTAATTATCACGGAACTACAAACCAAAATCACAATAAGCTATCACCTCACACCTGGCAGAACTGTCTGGTTAAAAAGACAGCAGATAGTAAACTGTTGGCAAGGAGGTGGAGGAAAGGGTACCAGATATGTAAGCTATCACCTCACACCTGGCAGAACTGTCTGGTTAAAAAGACAGCAGATAGTAAACTGTTGGCAAGGAGGTGGAGGAAAGGGTACACCTGGCAGAACTGTCTGGTTAAAAAGACAGCAGATAGTAAACTGTTGGCAAGGAGGTGGAGGAAAGGGTGGAGGAAATGTACATCAGTGCAGCCACTATGGAAAACAGTATAGAGATTCATCTAAAAATTAAAATTGTACTACCATGTGACCCAGAAATTCCTCTCCTGAGGATATATCTGAAGCAAACAAAATGCTAATTTGAAAAGATAAATGCACCCTAAAGTTTACAGGAGCATTATTTATAATAGCCAAAATATGGATGCAACCTAAATGTCTATTAGCATATGAACTGATAATGTGGAATAATACTTAGTCATAACAAAGAAATTTTGCCAGTTACAACAACATGAACAGATGTGGAGGATGCACAGTGCAATAAGTTAGAGAAAGACAAATACTATGTGTTTTCACGTAGAATCCAAAGGAAATAGAGAAAACAAATGGATATAGCAAAACAGAAACATGGAAACATACTCAAACTTATAGTTACCAGTGGGGATAGATGGGAGAAGGGGCAAGATAGCAGTGAGAGATTAAGGGTAAAAACTACTATGTATAAAGTAAATGAGCTAGAAGGACATAATTACAGCACAGAAAATACAGTCAATGTTTTACAATTACTTGAAATACAGTATACGCTATAAGTATATCTAGTAGTTATTTTGCAATACCTATAACTAATATGATATGACCATCAGAGCCACCATTCCCCGGCCCAAGTCAACTATCCCTCCAAAAAAAATATTACCTCAAAAATTAAAGTAAAACAAAGCATTTAAGACAAATGAATGCTGAGGAAATCTTTTGCTGAAAAACCTGCTTTATGATAAATACTAAAAGAAGTTCTTTAGGCTAAAGGTAAGAGATATCAGATGATACCAGATGATATTACTCTAGTAGCAGAAAGCAAGGAGAAACTAAAGAGTTTTAGTTGATGAGGGTGAAAAGAGGAGAGTGAAAAAGCTGGCTTAAATCTTAACATTCAAAAAAAGGAAGAGCATAGCATCTGGTCCCATTACTTCATGGCAAATAGAAGGGGAAAAATGGAAACAGTGACAGATTTTATTTTCCTGGGCCCCCAAAATCACTGTGGATGGTGGTTGCAGCCACAAATTAAAAGACTCTTGCTCCTTGGAAGGAAAACTGTGACAAATCTAGACAGCATATTAAAAAGCAGAGATATCATTTTGCTGATAAACGTCCATATAGTCAAAGCTATGTTTTTTTCCAGTGATCATGTATGGATGTGAGTTGGACCACTAAGAAGGCTAAGCACCACCAGGCCCACCAGGCTGATGTTTTCAAACTGAAGTGCTGGAGAAGACTCTGAGAATCCCTTGGACTGCAAGCAGATCAAACCAGTCAATCCTAAAGGAAATCAACTCTGAATATTCTTTGGAAGGACTGAAGCTGAAGCTCCAATTCTTTGACCACCTGATGCAAAGAGCCAACTCATTGGAAAAGATCCCAATGATAGGAAAAATTGAGAGCAGGAGAAGAGGGTGACAGACGATGAGATGGTTAGTTGGCATTATTGAGTTAATGGACTTGAATCTGAGCAAACTCCAGGAGATAGTGAAGGACAGGTGCCTTGCATGCTGCAATCCATGGAGTCACTAAGATCCAGACAGAACTTCATGACTGAAACAACAAGAGATACCAGAAACTAAATGTAATCCATTCCTGCACTGTAGGTGAATTATTTACCACTGAGCAAGCCCCTAATAAATGAATGTAAGAGATTGAGATTAAAAGAATATTTGAGATGGAAAAAAATAGGTTTTTCAAACAAAGGAAGCTGAATTCTAGTTTCAGTTTTTTCAATAATTAGTTTCAGACTTTATATGAATCCTTTTACCCTCTCTTCAACTGTAGTAAAATTAGCTGGAATATACATCTTCTGATATCCTAAACACTTTTATACTTCTAAAATTGTGAAGTTCAAGGTGTTGGTAAACCTGCTGGTGAATTAACTGAAATGCAGATGAAGGTACTGAAGCCCTAAATGTGACAGCAAACAATAAGCTATAAAAGCCTTATTCTTAATCTGATTGTCTCCAAAGAGATTTACGAGATATTTTAATCACAAATATGCCTACTTAACAATGGCTGCTAACAGTCAGTCTGTCATTGCCTTGTTTGACTGTCTTATCTAAATTCTCAGGTTCTTTCTGACAAATAACCTACTAGTTCTAGACTTCCAAGACATTGTTTCCTGTCCTGGGTAATACTGTGGCTCAGACGGTAAAGACTCTGCCTGCAATGAAGATGCCCTGGAAAAGGGAATGACTACCCACTCCAGTATTCTTGCCTGGAAAATTCCATGGACAGAGGAGCCTGGTGGGCTACAGCCCATGGGGTCGCAAAGAGTTGGACACAACTGAACAACTAACACTTTCACTTACTTTTCATTGGGTTGGTTTAACATTTTCTGTCTATCTCTAAACCCATGTATGATTTATATGCTATGCAATCACAGAAAGCATGTGTTAATTATTTTTTAAAGGACCTGATAAATTATTCTGGATGACACTCATGGTACTGGGAAGTGGAAAAAAGACAGATAACACCTCCTTTTTAAAATTTAGTAATTTGCGTGAATGCTTTCAATCATGTCCTATGATGAAAAACAGAAGAATAATCTCCCATAAGTAGGAATATAATGATTTACACCATTAAAATCAACTTCTTGATTCCAAGGATCATGATATGTTTGCTCAATTTAGAAAACAAAGACAGAAATAAAGAAAACAGCATGGGTAATCTTCAAAAGACCTTTCAATTTATTGGGAGTTAAAATGTGCTCAAGATCCACATGTATAATATAGCACAAATGAGAAACTGATTGTGAATCTTTGAATGAGTGCCCAAAATCTGCCTACCTGAAATTAAATAGCAAAATTCTACTATAAAACTATTCACTTGGTAATAAAAATCACTTAACACAAAGACACAAAGCTCTTTATTACCCTTTATTATTTTACAGTAACAGTATGACCTAAATACATTACATAGTCTAATTTTGTTCCCTCAAAGAGAATGTACTCTTTTTGCTTGCTAGAGATTATACGCTTTACATTAAAAAAAAAAAGTTCCAGAAAATATATATTCTGAGGCATTATTTATCCTATTATGAATTTTCTCTTAATTTTATGCTGGTAAATATTGAGATGTAGAAAGGAGAAATCTGAGAATAACATCTGCCTTTTCAGAATCCTCCAGTTGAAACTGTCTTGTGAGAAATATGTGAGATTCTCAGATTAAGAAAGACACAGATTTTAGTTAATGTTTCTTTTGATCTGTGTGTCTGGTTACTATAATGCATAGGCATTTTTCATATTAACTTTTATGTGAAGAAGAAGAATGGAGTTACCATATATATATATATATATATATATATATATATATTCCCTCCAAAAATCAACTAAAACATCATACAAGCCAGATTGTCCTCAAATATATACCAATTATAATCATTCACAAGTCATTCATAAATGAATGAATATACAGTTTGAACCCCTGGTATTACTTAAATACTTATGCAAATGTTTAATAAATATTCTTATTCTCACATAGTTTCATTATTTTATTGGATGATACCTATTCAAGAATTGCATTAACCTAAATGTTCATCAAAAGAGGAATGGATAAAGAAGATGTGGAATATATGCAATGGAATACTACTCAGCCATAAAAGAAGAAGGAAATAATGCCATGTACAGCAACATGGATGGACCTAGAGATTGTCATACCCAGTGAAATATAGGCAAATATTATATGATATAGCTTATATGTGGAACCTTAAAAAATGATGTAAATTAATTTATTTATAAAACATACATAGAGTCACAGACGTAGAAAACAAAATTATGGTTATCAGGGCAGAAAGAGGGAGAGAGATAAATTGGAAGATTAGGATTGACATATACACACTACTATATATAAAATAGATAACTAATAAGCACCTGTGGTATAGCACAGGAAAATCTTCTGAATAGTTGATAATGGTCTATATGATAAAAAATCTAAAAAAAGAGTGGATACATGTATATGAATAAGTGATTCACTTTGCTGTACATGTGAAACTAACACAACTTTAAAATAAATTATACTCCGGTGAAAGTGAAAGTGTTAGCCACTCAGTCCTGTCAAACTCTGTGACTACATGGACTGTAGCCCACCAGGCTCCTCTGTCCATGCAATTCTCCAACAATAAGAGTGGAGTGGATTGCCATTTCCTTCTCCAGGGGATCCTCCTGACCCAGAGGTTGAACCTGAGTCTACCACACTGCAGGCAGACTCTTTACCGACTGAACCACCAGCGAAGACCTAATAATACACTTTTATACTCCAATAATTTTTTTTTTAAAGAATTGAGATGAGTCCTAGGAACAATTCATGGAACAAGACAGAAGTGAATCATAATCTCTCAAACATGACAACTTTGCAATTAAAGATGACATATTTTTTAAAAATTCAAATGCAATGATTATAACTTAAACCATAGAATTCTACGGTAATTTATAATAGAGGGTTACAACATATTGAGAAGGATATAAATAGAACCTTTTTATAATTCAATTTCTTCAGGCTGAGAAACAAAATTAGTTTAAAGCAGACGATACTACAGATGAGGCTCTTAGGAAGGAAGAAACAGAAAACTGAAATAAGTAAGAGAATTGCACTAGTTTTGGACAAAAAAAAATAGGAAAGAAGGAGTGATGTTATTGGCACAAGTGGCAATGAAAGGGCCTCTGGAAATCTGCATGAAAACAATGAGAATATTGACCCCCAAAAAAGCCAAAAATCCACTTTTTCAGAACTCTGGAAATTAACCAATGAATTCCAACTATTTTATGAGTGTTTATTCTGGGAAAATAGTTAACTGTTGGAAAGAACAGTGCCCTCTGTGATATTTTAACTTGTACTGAGATGGTTAGAAAACATCACCAACTTAATGGATATGAATATGAGCAAACTCTGGGAAATAGCAAAGGACAGGAAGCCTGAGGTGGGGCAGTCCATGGGGTTGCAAAGAGTTGAACATGACCTAGTGACTGAACAACAACTCATACAATTATCAATACCATCCCCACAACTCTAAGAGAAACTAGAATAGAAACGACCTTGTAGGCACAGGAAGGGAAAGAAAGAGTCACATTCCAAGATGACTCTCGTTATCTGATTTGTCTGGAAGAGTTGTAAATTTGCCATGACCTCCCCAAATTCCCCTCAGCTCTGTGATGAACTAGAGGAGTGGGATGGGGGGATGGTGGGAGGAAGGCTCAAAAGGGAGGGCATGTAAGTAGACATATAGATGACCCTTGCTATTGTACAGCAGAAATTAACACAACATTGTAAAGCAATTATACTCCAATTAAAAAAAAAGACTTTGTGCTTCCAATGCAGAGGGGTGTAGGTTTGATTCCTTGTCAGGATATTAAGATCCCACATGCCATGGTGCACTGCTAAATAAAGTTGTTTTAAAAAGTAAAATAGAGTAATGAATATAGTACATAACATGTAAAATGAGGATATGTGGATATGAAAATTTTTCTAAATACATATATATTTGTATAAATTTCTCATATATATTTATGTATAGTGTGTGTTTATGTATATACTCTCTCACTGGAGATGGAAAAATACAATAACCAATAGATCTACAGTTCTAGGAGACAGTTTGAATGGTGTGCTCCAAGACTAGAACTGTTGTCTGATGAATTTTCTAACACCAGGAAAGTGAATTATGTGCTACTGTAAATAATGATCTATCAGAAACTGAGTAAATTTCTTGACAGTAAAACTCTTGCATTTGATCTCATACACACACACATGCACATACACACACACTCTCTCTCTACATACATGCATTTGGAATTTATTATGTGCTGTGAGTGGGAGATATCAAATACCTAGATATGACCAGCACACAGACAGGGCTGAGTCAAAGCAAATAAAAATTCAGTTATTAAATATATGAGAACTATACAACCTCTTCACATAATGTGCAATTGTGGGCCTTATCCCATAGTCGATGAATTTGATTCTTCATTTAATAAACTGAGAGGCACCATTTTAGAACATGTGCAAATGCAAGTAGAAACAGACTGGTAAACTTTACAAAGAACTGTCTTGAGTCAATAATACACTGTCACTATTCAGATACTAGAGATTTTGGAACTAATATCACTGGGCATGCATGATTTAGACTCAAAATGCATGGATATGGAGCAGGTGTGAAAGGAGACAAAATTCAGAAGCATGCTTCCCTGGAGCCTCAGCAGCACTGAATTCAAACCTTGGAAAATCTCCACACTAGTGATTTCAACAGGAAGGGGAGGATGACTAAGTCATACCCACATTTTATGAACAAAACAAGCTAAGCAGTTCAGTTCAGTTCAGTCACTCAGTTGTGTCTGACTCTTTGTGACCCCATGAAGCTAACCAGAAGATAAGTTATTTCACTGGCCGTGGCCTGAGCCTTATTAGCAAGTGCAAGTAGATAATTAGCAAATCGACACTCTCAGGTACCTGAAAATCTTTTGAGAATTCTTCCATAAATCTCCTGAGATGCTGCTACTAATGTGAGGAAAGCAAGCAGATCCATTAATGGGTATGTCCGTCGTGGAGCACAACTATAAAGACAGTAACTTTAAGGAGAAAGGTTCTGGATCACTTTACCTAAACTACAACCATTGCTCTTTGTGGATGTTGTTGTTGTTGTTCAGTTACCAAGTCGTGTCTGACTCTTTGGGGCCCCACGGACTGCAGTACTTCAGTTTATCTTGTCGTTCACTATCTCCTGCATTTGCTCAGATTCAAGTCCATAGTCAGTGATACTATCTAACTGTCTCATCCTCTGCCACTCACTTCTCCTTCTGCTTTCAATCTTTCCTAGGATTAGGGTCTTTTCCAATGAGTTGGCTCTTTGCATCAGATGGTCAAAGGATTGGAGCTTCAACTTCAAAGTCAGTCCTTCCAATGAATATTCAGGGTTGATTTCCTCTAGGATTGACTGACTTGATCTCCTTGCAGTTCAAAGGACTCTCAAGAGACCTCTCCAGGCACCATAATTTTAAAGCACCAATTCTCCTACACTCAGCTTTCTCTGTAGTCCAAATCTCACATCCATAAATGACTGCTGAAAAACCATAGTTTTGACTATATGCACCTTTATCAGCAAAGTGATATCTCTGTTGTTTAATACACTGTCTAGGTTTGTCATAGTTTTCCTTCCAAGGAGCAAGTTACTTTTAATTTCATCACTAATGTCACCATCTAGAGTGATTTTGAAGCCCAGGAGAATAAAATCTGTCACTGCTACTACTTTTCCCCTTCTTTTTGCCATGAAGTGATAGGATTGGATGACATGATCTTAATTATTTTAATATGAGTTTTAAGCTAACTTTTTGTTCTAATAACTACCATTGATCTGTTTTCCAAATTTCTTTAAATTTCAAATTATATGTGTTTGGAATTTATTGATTTATATATTTTTCTCTACGGACAATGTTTTAATTATTTTTTACAATTAAAATTCTGGGATTTAAAAATCTGATAAAATTTATTTTCCACTTGAGCCACTACTTTGCAAAATAAAACACTCTATACTGAATCATGTCTACAATTCAGTCAATCAGCTAAATCCTTTAGTCATGTCCAAATATTTGCAACCCCATAGACTGCAGCAGGCCAGGCTTCCCTGTCCATCACCAACAACCAAAGCTTGCTCAAACTCATGTCCATCTAGTTGGTGATGCCATTCAATAATCTCATCCTTTGTCATCCCCTATTCCTCCTGCCTTCAATATTTTGAAGCATCAGGGTTTTTTCAATGAGTCAGTTTTGCAACTTAGGTGGTCAAAGTATTGGAGCTTCAGCTTCAGCATCAGTCCTTCCAGTGAACATTCAGGACTGATTTCCTTTAGGATTGACTGGTTTGATCTCTTTGCAGTCCAAGAGATCTCAAGAGTCTTCCCCAACACCACAGTTCAAAAGGATCAATTCATCGATGCTCAGCTTTCTTTATGGTCCAACACTCAAATCCATACATGACTACTGGAAAAAGCACAGCTTTGACTAGACAGACCTTTGTTGGCAAAGCAATGTCTCTGCTTTTCTATATGTGGTCTAGGTTGGCCATAGCTTTTCTTCCAATGATCAAGTGTCTTTTAATTTCATGGCTGCAATCACCATCTACAGTGATTTTGAAGCCTAAATGACTGAGCGACTTCACTTTATGGTCCAACTCCCACATCTATACATGGCTACTGGAAAAAGCACAGCTTTGACTAGTCAGACTTTTTTTGGCAAAGTAACATCTCTGCTTTTTAATATGGTGTCGAGGTTGGTCATAATTTTTCTTCCTTGAAGCAAGCATCTTTTAATTTCACGGCTGAACACCACCTGCAGTGATTTTGGAGCCCAAGAAAATAAAGTTTGTCACTGTTTTCAGTTTCCCATCAATTTGCCATGAAGTTAAATTCTTCATGGCATGAGGAAAACTCTTCAAGAGATGGGAATACTAGAACACCAGGAGGGAGGTAAGGTGGTCTAGTATTCCCATCTCTTGAAGAATTTGCCACAGTTTGTTGTGATCAACACAGTCAAAGGAAGTAGATGTTTTTCTAGAACTCTCTTGCTTTTTCGATGATCCAGTGGATATTGGCAATTTGATCTTCGGTTCCTCTACCTTTTGTAACTCCAGCTTGAACATCTGGAATTTTATGGTTCACATACTGTGGAAGCCTTGCTTGGAGAATTTTGAGTATTACCTTGCTAGCACGTGAAATGAACTAAATTGTGCAGTAATTCTAACTACTAACTTCTAAGGATCAGGGAAAGATAATCCTACAGTGTGCACAATTAAAAGAATAAAAAATAATAACTTACATTATGACCTCCAACATTGCATAATCATAATTACAATCATTATTATTTCAAGTTTCTTTGTAATGGCTTAATTGTAATTGTTGCTGTCAGGCATTTTAGACTGGGACCTCTGGCAGTCATGCAATTTCTAATTAATTTTTAATAGAGATAAATATATGCATGTTTGAATTTTTGATATTTTCCTGTGTTGCATTCACATATAAATGTCAATGTTTCCAGGTAAAGACTGCTTGGTTTCACACATATCTCATGTTGATCCAGCTTAGTTTTATGTGTACATAAAAAAAACTCTGTTTACCTTGATGTTTATAATATTCTTTATATTTGAGTTATACTTATTTGCCTAGACCCTATTGTGCTACATGAAAAGTCAGACAGGACTTAGTGACTGAACAACAACAACACTGTTGTACTGATAAAGACCAATATTTTATAATAATGGACGAATTTTCACGAAACACTCTGATCCATTTAAAATCAAACTTAGTTCTTAATTTCATTGAATATAATATACATATATATATACATATATATGTATTTCTTTTTCAGCATTTCTGTCTCATACTTATTGACTTCTGTAGTCACCCTAAAAGATGGATATCCTGTTATCAGGGGTTTAAGAGTTCTGTTAAACTTCAGTTTCACTGAGTGTGTTCCTCAAGCATAAAATACTTCCATTAGTAGTTATACGTAACTGAATAAATTCTTAAGAGACTCAATATTCCCAGCTAAATAAATTTTGATGTAGTGTCACTGTTTCATTCATTATTTTCTTACGTGAAGGAAAATGAGGGGAAAAGTCAGGTCCAATCTATTTATTACCACCTAAATCTTGCCTAAAATTTTAAAAATCAGACCTCATGTATGGGTCAATATGCTCTGATCATTGTTTTATAAATATCTTCTCTATCCTTTTCCACTACTTGTTTCAAAATTAAATAATGGGAGCTTTGGGGTCTGCTGACCAACATTGAGTAATTTCATCCTTTCCACTGATTAGAACTAAAAATTGTTAACAAAAGACAACAAAACAAAACAACAACCTACTTGAAAGACTGAAAAGTACACTAGTACATGCATTAAGTAGGGAAGTCAACACTTAGAGGAATGACTAATATAACAGTGAATTTCCTGTTTTGTTTCCACTATGATACAGAGTCTGTGAAGGGAAATTCTCCTTTCTCTCCCCTCTCATCTTTCTCTCCCAATCCTGTCCTGAAGTCTTGAGCTGCATGGCTTCAGGAAGACAGGCTGTGGATGTAGTAGGCAGTGAAGGATCTGAGAGAAACATTTCTTCCATATTTGGAAAAGTCAAGAAAAGTGAATTGTTTTGTAAGAGGTATTGGGAGTCCCCATTTTCTCTTTTTCTCTCCTGGCCTGTCTCCAGGCCGGCCCTAAAGTTACATGGCTTCAGAAGTGACAGAAATTCTGAGGGTGGCACAGGCATAGAAGAGCTTGAGAGAAAGTCAGGTTTTTATGTTCAAGAGAATTGAGAAAGAGTGAGAATAATCTGTTACTTACCTCTCTTTTCACTTAAAGCTTAACTCCAAGATTGGTCCCTATCATGTTTTCCTGATCAATAGCACAAGTAGCAAAAATCTGTAACAATACCATCCCTCTGAACAGAGCGGGTTTTAAAATGAGACACAGAGCCAGAGGGTATAATAGAAGACCTGGAGTTGGGAGAGTCAGAGAAGAGGAACTTTTATATAAACTAACCAAGTCTTGGGTTTACGCTCAAGCTGTGGATGCCTGGAACACACATGGAACGTTATAAACAAAAATGTTAAGAACTTACTTATAACATAAGCCAAAGCTGAAATCACACATGGCATGCATTCCAAAAGCAGTTGTGCATAGCACAGGAAAGGCTTAGAAAACTGATGATGCATTGGAACCACCCACAGGAACTGCGACAGGCTGGACCAAATCAGACTAACTGCCTGCTAAAACAAATAAACAAATCTAGATTCCTGAAGATATTTTAATGGCACCTAAAAATCTCATAACATAATATTCAAAATATCCAGACTACAACGGAAAATTTCTTGATTTACTGAGAACCGTTAAGTCTTACTAGTTATCAAAGGAAAAGACAAATCAATGCCAAATATAAGATGCCCAAGTGGTGTATGTATTAGACAGAGTCTTGAAGCCACTGTTACAATCAAGCTCCAAGAGGGAAATGAACATTTAAATAAGAGAAAAAAGAGAAATTCTTGTCAGAGAAAAATGAAGTACAAAATAAAACCAAATGAAAACTATAGAGTTTAAAAATATAATATTTAAAATTAGAGAATTCACTGGCTCCATAACAGGATGGTGATGAGGAAGAAAGAGGACGTAAATTGAAAATAGAACAATAGAAATTATACAATCTGAAGAACAAGAAACAAGGGTTTTTTGGGTTTTTTTAATGAGTACTCATATTGAAGGTATAACCTTCTTGAGGGAAAAAAAAATAATGGTTTGGCAGAAGAAATTATGGCCAAAAACTTCTTAAACTTGGTAAAAGATGGAAATATACAAATTCAAAACACACAGCAACTCAAAGAAAGGCTAAACTCAAAGAAAACCATGTATAGACACAATAAATACAGAGAAAAAAATGCTCTGGCTGCCTGATGCGAAGAGTAAATTTATTAGGAAGACTCTGATACGGGAAAGACTGAGGGTAGGAAGATAAAGGAGCAGCAGAGGATGAAATGGTTAGATAGCATCACATAGCATCAATGGGCATGAATTTGAGCAAGCTGCGGGTGGAGAGTGCAGGACAGGGGAGCCTGGTGCGCTGCAGTCCATGGGGTCCAAAGAGCCACACATGACTCAGCGACTGAACAACAACAACAGCAAGAGGAGAAAAAGTTTTATATTCTTTTTTATATATAAAAGGGAAAATACCATTCAGATGATTACGTATTTCTCATAAGAAAATAAGAATGGTGGAATGAGTCATTTTAAAGGCTGAGAAAAAAAGAACTACAGACGGAAAATTCACTGTACTTGAAAATGATACATTTGTTAAAGTAATTAAACAGGGCCTCATTATACTGAGGAAACTGATGCCTCAGTGGCCTGTGTAAGCAAACTGAAACCTAAGCCAGAATTAATGCCCTCAAATCTGAGAAAATTAAATTGAAGAACACCTAATCACAAACAGTTAACCAGACTCCCTCACACAAGGTGATCCATTAAGTTACAGCCAGTCAAAGCTAATTTGTTTGCTTACCTTCCCACATTTTCTGTAAAAGCCTTTCCTCGGCTCTTGTCAATGTAGTGTTCCTAACCATTTTCAGTTTAACAGCTGTCTGATGGGAATCAATGTTTGCTCAAATAAACTCTTAATGTACCTCAGTTTATCTTTTAAATGTTCTGGTTTCAGAACTTAAAGGCCATTAGGTATCATCAAAGCTGTACATGGAATATCATAATATTTTAGAATATACAAAAATCACTATTCTTGGGCTGGATCCCAATTTTTTTTTCTAGTTTCCTTCAATATCTGGATACAAATCTCCAAACTATCTTTTCCAATTTTCTTCCATCTTTCTGACTTGAAATTATAACAAGAACATCCCTTTTCTTGAAGCCTTTAAATTGAAGCTAGATGACTTATATGAATTTCAGAAGTCATGACAGCAGCTCATGTCTGGACAATCTTTGCATCTGTTGCTGTGTGGATCACTCAAAAAAGTTCACTAGAGCATCTGATGACATCACCAAAGACATTCAGATTACAAAAGATGCTTTGAGATCAGTATCTGGGGGCCTGCCACCTGGAAATATCAACTGGCTATCCTCTGAAGTCAGAAATTGGTTTATAATCTGTTTCAAAAATTAACTTTTGTTTTTCCTTTGTTTCCAGAGAAATGCCTCTTATTAAACATCTGACTAATTGCAACATATGGACCTAACTTTGGAAATCCATCTACAATATTATCTATTGAAATGAGAGAACTGTTTAACTCAATTGACCTATTCTCAGGACTAAGAAACTGCTTAAACCAGATGTAATTTCAATATACCAGTGGAATTTCTAAACTGTGGAATTTCTCAGGAAAGTTTCAAAGACAGGGAATGAAGAGTGGCCACCCCCAAATATGTCTCTTTTGAACAGAATTATTTTGAGTTGATAAAGTGGTTTTAGATAATAGAATCGCTTTAGATTACCTGTTGGCTGAAAAGGGAAGAATCTCTACCAAAGCTTCCCAGGTGGCACTAGTGGTAAAAAATCCACCTGCCAATGCAGGAGACATAAGAAACTCAGCTTCCATTCCTGGGTTGGGAAGATTACCTTGAGGAAGGCCTGGTGACCCACTCCAGTATTCATACATGGAGAATCCCATGGACAGAGGAGCCTGGCAGGCTATATAATCCATGGGGGTCACAGAGTAGGACACCACTGAAGCAAATTAGCATATAGCTCTACCAAAGCAAAGGCCTCCTACTGTAACTGGATCAACACTTCTGGTGTTATAGAAACTTAGAAACATGAAATGAACAAGTTATTTGATGCCTATTCAGATACAGTCTTTGGTTTATTTGATACCAACTGATTAAGGTCATGGGGATCCTCGCTAAGGAGCATACTTCAGTCTCTGGGCATCACCCTCCTGAAATCAGCACTGTAGATTCCCTGGTGTATTGTCTTCTCTTCAGGGTCTTAAATATACATTAGCAGCCATCAGCAGTATAAGAAATGTCTCACTGAGCTTGGAGCAACAGAAGCAAGACAAACAATGAGGCGACCAGCAAAACCAATTCTTTCACAGACTTCATATTATACCTATAAGTTTCACCATCAGATAAGAACAACTGAATCTTGATGGTTACCGAGAATGGTACTAGTATCGAATTTTGCTCACAATGTCACGTAGGAGAGGATGACCAAAAGAGGGGAAATATTAGGTAAACAAGATGGCCATTAACCTGAAGTGGCTCCAATGTGTTGATAGCTTACAAGTAAATGAAAACCTAAATGAGAGCCAATGAACCCAAATTCAAGTATACAAAATTTTGGAAGAGCTAATAACAAAAAATTTACTACTTAAGCTACAGTCAATTATTTACTTCTTTGTTTTTGTTTTGCTTCCACATCTTCTTTTATAAAATCCTTTCCCAGCACTTATTGATGGAGTGCTCCCAACCATTTTTGGTTTGGCACTGTACAATTAAAATAAATGCTTGCTTAAATGCTTCAAAAGTTTAGTGTATTCTATTTGTTTACCTTTGAAAATTAAAAATAAGTTATTTTTACTAAAAAAGAAATGTGCCTTAATGTATTATAACCTGTATTTAGACAGACAAATGTTAAATGGTTTGTTGTCTTTGTGTTCATGGTGAGAATTTCCTTCCTTGTGAAGCTCCCCAAAAGTCATTATCTCGGTTTCTCAGAATACAAAACAGTTGACTAATGTGCATAAAAGAACGATTTCTTCCATATGGTATAAAAGAACTAGTATTTTTTGTTTGTAGATGTCACAAATTTCTAGGGGAAAACTCAGCAATCTTCTACTTTTTTCTAATATATTAAAATTCTTCCAGATTTCCTATTACAACTACAGCCATGGGCCTGCGATTATCACTAAACTAAAATGTAAATAGATTTACAATTGAAAATACACATGCAGGATGAGTAAAGATCCATTCCCAACTTGTCTACAACAGTACCCAGACATAATGATTTCATCAGATTCTACTAAAGCTAATGGGAAATGTCCAAATGTCAAGCTAATTTCTATCAATATGTACCCAATAAGTGCTTTGGGAATTAGGATTAAGTTTGCTACTAAAGAAAAATATTTATTGAAATCCTGATGCTATCCATCTTTACTCTTTTGATTAATAAGTATTCTAAAACTACATGGACATATACAAATAACATCTAAATATTAACATATAACCTGGGGTTATATGTTTTATATTATTTATTATAAATATTGACATGATTTATATTAATAATAAAATGTGATCATTGTGGTTATATTCAATAGACTTTCTGATATATTAAATAAGATATTACAATAATATTTTAAATTAATGTAAGAAAGGAGCTCTTCAATTTAAATGGAGTACAATCTAGAAAAATTAGCTATAAAATTTTGTTTTAATATAATTTCTTTCTCATAGAAATATGACTGACTAGAAATGCATAGTCAATTTTAACATATATAATTCTATAAAAAATGAAATACTTTTAAAAAATATAAATGAAATATACAGTCTGTAATAATTAACTGAACTGGAGTTCTGTCACTGAGTCCACATAATGCATCTAATATTTTAGTGGACCTTTATATTTTAAAATGATTTTTTCAACATTATTTTCCCAAGAAATCCATAAGGGTATTATACAAATGTTATTAATCTTATTTCACAGAACAGGAAACTAAATTTGAGCTACTTAAGTTAAAAATGGCACACATAAAATTATTGCCCCACCTTTCTTTTTAAAATGCCCATTTAATGTTTATTTCATGATACCTTATTTCATCTTGAGAAGAATATTTTCAATGACAAATTTAGTAGCTGCCCTATAATGAAATTATAAAACATTCTGATGATTTTTCTTGTATTTTAAAATATATCATTTGAACAAACAGTATTTACATACATAACAGTATTTAGATAATCAAACTCTCCCAAGAGAGTTATGCATTTCTACTTATTTATTTTATGCGGGTTTATGAAAGTGGAAGCAAAGTAGAACAAGTCGAGAAGAAATAGATTTTTGTGTGACAAAAATTAAAAACCTATTTCATATTTATAGAGCAATATTTATACAATATTTCCAGAGCTATTCTAAAATATTGCATACTAATTTTAAGCTAATACAAAAGTTGCATATGTCATTTTTATCTAGGAAAGTTGACTTTGATGTTAATTTTTCAGTGTCTGAATGTACACAAAACTTTTACTTAAGAAATTTTGTTTGTGGATCTCAGAATTTACAATTTTATGCATACTGATGAAATATAGTTTTGAAGTTGACAAGTTGAACCTGCTAAGACGATTATTTTACATTTCATATTTTCATACAGGATCTACCAAAAACTTGCTACTTATTGCTACAAAGACATTGTCAAAATGTAACTGGTGGTTCTGGTAGAAAATTATTAGTGTCTTATATGCTTTTGATAAAGCAGAGGAGCTTCCAAATATGGAATTATCTCTGAGAAATCTATGAAGAAAGAAAATACCTGGCAAGTTATCTGGTTCATCTAACTATTTCAGTTAATCATTTACAATATGGGTATATATGTAGTGAAGTTATCCTCAGACCCAAAACAGTAAATGGTTAACATAAGAGAAAATGACTGATTAATTAGAAAAATTTGATTTTAATTAATGGTTTGTATAATCTGTGTTTGAACTAAAAGTAAAATATAATAATTAGAGAACATTTTGAAAATAAAATAGCACAGGGAAAATTAAATATCAATATTGTTTCCAAACTACACAAATAGCATTAAAGAGGTAACAAAGGTAATTTTCATAAGATGACATTTACAATCCACTATCAGAAAGCAATACATATATTTATAAACCAAATACGACAGCCTTTAATTTGTAATGCATGCATGGGAGAGTAATAAAAGAGTTAATGAAAACACATCAGAAATAAGAATGTTAAATATCTTTTATCAGCCTATGCCACATTAAGTAAAACTAAATTAAGTAGAGAATATGAGAAAGTTATTTTGATTTAATGAATATAAACTCTTCTAATTTGAAAATGGGTTATAAATAGAAAACTGTGTCAGACTATAAAACCATTCCTAAACTCTGAAACCTGTATGAAGGTCAGGAAGCAACAGTTAGAACTGGACATGGAACAGACTGGTTCCAAATAGGAAAAGGAGTACATCGAGGCTGCATATTGTCATCCTTCTTATTTAACTTATATGCAGAGCACCTCATGAGAAACACTGGGGTGGAGGAAGCACAAGTTGGAATCAAGATTGCTGGGAGAAATATCAATAACCTCAGATATGCAGATGACACCATCCTTATGGCAGAAAGTGAAGAACTAAAGAGCCTCTTGATGAAAGTGAAAGAGGAGAGTGAAAAAATTGGCTTAAAGCTCAACATTCAGAAAACTAAGATCATGGCATCCGGTCCCATCACTTCATGGCAAATAGATGGGGAAACAGTGGAAAAAGTGTCAGACTTTATTTTTCTTGGCTCCAAAATCACTGCAGATGGTGACTGCAGCCACGAAATTAAAAGATGCTTACTCCTTGGAAGGAAAGTTATGACCAGTCTAGACAGCATATTAAAAAGCAGAGACACTACTTTGCCAACAAAGGTCTGTCTAGTCAAGGCTATGGTTTTTCCAGTGGTCATGTATGGATGTGAGAGTTGGACTATAAAGAAAGCTGAGCACCGAAGAATTGATGTTTTTGAACTGTGGTGTTGGAGAAGACTCTTGAGAGTCCCTTGGACTGCAAGGAGATCCAACCAGTCCATCCTAAAGGAGATCAGTCCTGGGTGTTCATTGGAAGGATTGATGTTGAAACTGAAACTCCAATACTTTGGCCACCTCATACGAAGAGTTGACTCATTGAAAAAGACCCTGATGCTAGGAAAGATTGAGGGCAGGAGGAGAAGGGGCCGACAGAGGATGAGATGGCTGGATGGCATCACCAACTCGATGGACATGGGTTTGTGTGGACTCAGGGAATTGGTAATGGACAGGGAGGCCTGGCGTGCTGCTGTTCATGGGGTCGTAAAGTGTCAGACATGACGGAGCGACTGAACTGAACTGCAACTCTGAAATTATGTTGTAAAATTAATTATAAAACATCATTAAAATAGCAATACTTAATAGTAACACTTTTGATTACATTTTTATGAATTTTAGCAACAGGCCAATATAATCTATGTTGTCAAATGTTGTATAATATGCGTCTTTGGAGAGGGACACAGATGGAGAGGGGCCTCATGGAGCAATTCTGGAGTTGCACTAAATTTCTAAATCTTAATCTGAGGGGTCACTGTGTAAGCATATTAATCATGTGATAATTCATCTTAGTTATCACAATTTCAATTTGTGTCCTTTCCTATATCTATGATATATTTCCATAAATTTCTACTAAAATATAATCAGATAATCTCACTTATAAAAGAATGTAGATTTTTAAATTAAACCTTAGTGAATAAAATTCTGCGATTCTGTCAAAGAATGATATGTAAATAATAGTTCAATAGAGTACAACTAATTAACAAAATACATATTTATGAGTCAAGGCAACAATCATAAGTTCATCTCCAAACTTACTGAAAAAATATTTGCTTCATCCGATCAGCTATTTCTCTCTGACAAAACATTTCTACCAAGATGAATATAATTTCTCTCTATCCCTGTATATATACATAAAGTGAAGTTGCTCAGCCGTGTCCGACTCTTAGAGACCCCATGGACTGCAGCCTACCAGGGTCCTCCATCCATGGAACTTTCCAGGCAAGAGTACTGCAGTGGGTTGCCATTGCCTTCTCCAATATATACATAAACACATATGCAACAAAATGGTTACATTAAAAAATTGATACAGGAGTTGCATCATCAAACAGTTGAAAGAGAGGTTTTCTACTATCTTCCCATCAAATCAACCTTATTTTAACAATCACTCATGGAATTGCTTTTATGGAAGTCTAAGCTGGAGCAGAGAAGTTCCAGCAAAGTGTTAGAGCAAAATAATCTAAGATTGGATGAACTGAGAGGGTAGGATACTTTCATTTTACTAATGTCACTCCTCCCCTAAAGAAGCACAACTCAATGACAAGAGAGCTCCTCCTGGTCTGTGTTTTCTCCCACAGCGGAAAGTGAAAGCAGGTGAGAAAGCATCCAGCTTTCCCAGCAGTGTGGAATGTTGCCACAGAGATCCACTTTATTCTTTCCCCATCTGGTAAATTTCTGAGCCTCAGAACAGAGCTGATTGAAGGTATTACTTGCCCAAACCCAGTCAGTAAAGACAGGAAAAGATGACTGCTTCTGCAATACAAAGACAGCAACACAAAACTTCAAAGAATGTGAAAACCCAAGGCAACCTGACATCACCAAAGGAACATGAAAATTTTCCATTAATCAACTCCAAATAAATGAATATTTGTGATGTGCCCAATAAAGAATTTGAAACAGTTGCTTCAAGGAAGTGCAGAGAGCTACAAGGAAGCACAGAAAGATAACTAAAAAAAAAAATCTGGAAACATTACTTGAGCAAAATAAGACGTTCAACAGAGAGTAGGAAGTCATCAAAAAGAACAAAACAGAAATTCTAGAGCTAAATACAATGAATATTAATAAAAAGAAAACTGTGACAGAAAGAATGCACAGCAGACTAGATCAAGCAAAAGAAAAAATCTGTGAAGTAAGACAAATCATTTTAAATTATCCACTTCAAGAAAAGCAAAGAAAAAATAATAAAAGAGAGTGAGGAATGCCTACATGAACTATGGGAAAACATTAAGAAAAAAAAAACAAAACTCTGTACAATAAAACAGACCCAGAAGGAGAAGAAAGGGAGAAAGGGGAGGAAAGCTTACTCAGAGAAATGATGAGCATTCCTCAGATACTTGGAGATTTGGACACCCAAATTCATTAAGTTCAAAAGCTCTCCTACATTTTAACCCCAAATAATCTTTGCAGGCCAGGAAGGCGGAGGATGATATACTCATAGTGCTGGGGGAAAAAAAAAAAAAAGCCAACCAACAACACTGAGCAAGGCTAAATTATCCTTAATAAACAAGGGAAACATAAAAATTTTGCCAAAAAGAGGCTAAGAGAATTGATCAACTTTGACCTCTCTCACATGAAATAATGAAAAGAATTCTTCAAGCTGGAGGCAAAGCATGATAATTACCAACATATGAAAACATGAAAATATAACACACACTGGTAGATGTAAAATTGTAGTCAAACTCAGAAGACACTAATACTGTAATACTGCAATATGGCTTCCCTGGTGGCTCAGAAGGTAAAGAAACTGCCTGCAATGCAGGAGACCCAGGTTTGATTCCTGGTTCAGGAAGATCCCTTGGAGAAAGAAATGCAACCCATTCCAGTATTTTTGCATGGAGAATCCCATGGACAGAGGAGCCTGGCAGACTACAGTCCATGGGGTTGCAAAAAGTCACAACACAGCTGAGCAAATAACACTTTCAATACTGTAATATAATTCTGTGATACTCACTTAACTCTAGTATAGAAGTTAAAGTATTAAAAATAACTATAATTTAGACAACTTGTCAATGTTAAGTCAGTTCAGTTCAGTCGCTCAATCGTGTCCAACTCTTTGCGACCCCATCAACCACGGCACACCAGACCTCCCTGTCCATCACCAACTCCTGGAGTCTACCCAAACTCATGTCCATTGAGTCAGTGATGCCATCCAGCCATTTAATCCTCTGTCGTCCCCTTCTCCTGCCCCCCATCCTTCCCAGCATCAGGGTCTTTTCAAATGAGTCAGCTCTTCACATCAGGTGGCTAAAGTATTGGAGTGTCAGCTTCAACATCAGTCCTCCCAATGAAAACCCAGGACTGATTTCCTTTATGGTGGACTGGTTGGATCTCCTTGCTTTATAGTGCAACTCTCACATCCAGACATGACTACTGGTACAACATATTAAAATAAGTAAAATGTGACACTGAAAACATAATATGTGCAAAGGGAGAAAAGAGTAGAATTTTTGTATGTGATAAAAATTAAGTTGTTATTTGCATAATATATTTTATGTAAGCTTCATGGTAACCACAGGAAAATGTTATAGTAGATATAAAAAAGATAAGGA
This sequence comes from Okapia johnstoni, assembly GCA_024291935.2. Classification (NCBI taxonomy): domain Eukaryota; kingdom Metazoa; phylum Chordata; class Mammalia; order Artiodactyla; family Giraffidae; genus Okapia; species Okapia johnstoni. The sequence goes on from CM044327.1 coordinate 7,208,392, forward strand.
AAATGGCATTAAAGCAAACTATTATGTGATTACAATGAGCGCTGAAGAATTGATGCTTTTGAACTGTGGTGTTGGAGAAGACTCTTGACAGTCCCTTGGACTGCAAGGAGATCCAACCATCCATCCTAAAGGAGATGAGTCCTGAGTGTTCACTGGAAGGACTGATGTTGAAGCTGAAACTCCAATTCTTTGGCCACCTCATGCGAAGAGCTGACTCTTTTGAAAAGACCCTGATGCTGGTAAATATTGAAGGCAGGAGGAGAAGGGGATGACAGAAGATGAGATGGCTGGATGGCATCACTGAATCAATGGACATGTGTTTGAGTAAACTCCGGGAGTTGGTGATGGACAGGGAGCCCTGGCATGCTGCATTCCATGGGGTTGCAAAGAGTGGGACACAACTGAGGACTGAACTGAACTGATGGGATTAAAAAGTCTTATCTATCAATAATTACTCTCTATGTAAATGGATTAAATTCTCCAGTCAAAAGAAAATTGTGTATGTATGCATGTATGCACATACATACACAATTAAATTCTACTCATCCATGAAAAAGAATGAAAATTTGCTTTATGCATCAATGTGGATGGACTTGGAGGACATTACGCTAAGTGAAATAAGTCAGAGAAAGACAAATAGTGTATGATATCACTTATACATAGAATCTAAAAAAATACAAGAAAATAGTAGGAAAGAAAACAAACAAAAGCATACTCACAGATACAGAGAATAAACTAGTGGTTATTGGTGGGGAAGGGGAGGGGACAATATAGGGATGGGAAAAACAGAAAGTAAAGTCGCTCAGTCGTGTCCAACTCTTTGTGACTCCATGGACTGGAGACTACCAGGCTCCTCTGTCCGTGGGATTTTTCAGGCAAGAATACTGGAGTGGGTTGCCAGTTCCTTCTCCAGCGGATCTTCCCGACCCAGGGATCGAACCCAGGTCTCCCACATTGTAGGCAGATGCTTTACCATCTGAGCCACCAGGGACGTTATAGGGGTGGGGGAAAAGGGTTATTAAAGGATTATATGAAAAAATCTGTGTGAAATTTTTGAAAACTGTAAAACACTATATATTTAAAGAATCTTTTATTCAATAAATAAATGAAGTAACATTAAATTAAAAAAAGAATGCAACCATTATGTTTTGCATCTCTAAATATAAGCATAAAACATACTTATACCTTTAGTGAAAGTTCAAATTTAGATATGTAAGTATATTTTTTGGAATGCCATGTTGATAGTAGTTTAATATTTCAACTCTTGAAGAGATTATAAGCACTACTCAATCATTATTAGAATGTGTTTTTACCATTCTGTAAAGCATTTGGTGCCCTGGCTTAGTTGGTTAAAGTGCCTGCCTAGTAAACAGGAAATCTTGGGTTCAAATCCCAGCAGTGCCTCTGGAGGTGTTAGTTGCTTTTGGGCTTCCTTGGTGGCTCAGAGGGTAAAAAATCTGTCTACAGTGCAGGAGACCTCGGTTCGATTCCTGGGTCTGGGAAGATTCTCCTGTAGAAGGAAATGGCTATCCACTCCAGTATTCTTGCCTAGAGAATTCCATGGACAGAGGAGCCTGTCCATGAACTGGTGGGCTACACAGTTCATGGGGTCACGAAAGAGCTGAACATGACTAAGTGACTAACACTTTCACTTCTCTTCACTGTAAAGTGATTAGAATCACCATAACTTTCTTACCATGTCACGTACAAACAGACACACAATTACACAATAAAGATTATATTAACAAACACAGTGATAACCTTAGTCTAGCAATCCTCTTTAAGTACTTGAACCATCAAGTTGAACTAGCTAAGATTTCCAGTTGAATCACATTATCTGTTATTCATGTTTTACTCTCACTGAGGATTGTTTATTTACTAGAAATGTACTCTTTATCAAACCTGTCATATTTTTACAGTGTACTTATTTTAAGCAATTTCCATATGTTATTCTGAAAGTGAAGACATATGGTTCATATAGCTTTACCATATGCAGGCAATGATAAACTTACATTACAGCAAATACATACACCTTTAATTCACGAATTAACTCTGTTCAAATTATATTTTCCATTATGCTGAACTAATTTCAAATATTTAATTGTATTTAAAAATACATTTTCAACTAATTATTATTACCTACTGAGCACTGAATTGAAAGGGAAAATAAGTTATGATATAAGAGATAACTCTTAATGTTAAATATGTCACTGTAACAGATTAAGAAGAATTTTGAATATGTGATTTATAGATTCTAAGACTTCAAGATAAAAGGTATCCATAAGGAACATGGAAACAAGAAATAGTCACTGCAAAAGAAAAATTTATACTTATTGTGCTTCTTTGCATCAAAGTGACTATATGTAAACTAAAACCTTGGTAGATAGACCACACTTTATAATGGTGTTATTAAAAATTTTTTAAAGGGAAGCAAAAAATAACTTTCTTTTTTGCTCTCTTTCTTCCTATTCATACTACTTTTAATTAGGTAAATAAGAATGTGCAATGGAGAAGAATGGTCTTACTTTTCATTTTATATTCCCGTGGTTCAAGAAGTCACATCGATGTCCACAGCAGAAAATGAGTGAACAAATTTTTTGTTTTCTGCAACACAAGTTCCAAGAAGTTAAACATGCTTTTCAGTATTAGTTCTTCTGAGAAAGAATTAATAATTAACTTGTATAACGTGACTCATCCAGGTTCAAAATAAGATTTTCCACTGATAGTTTTCTGAGTGGAATATAATGTATTTGACCAGGCAAGTGCAAGGTTTTGACTCTGCTTTATATAGATAGGTATAAATAGGAAACTATTTAACTCAATTCACTATTTGTGGAAACACAATTCAGAAGTTTTACATATATACTGATGGCAAAAAAAAGCACAAGTAAAGAAAAATACCTGCACCATATTAGCTTTTTCTCATACTTATGCAATTATCATTGCCTGATTTTGTCATTGGATTTTTTCAATGGATCATGACTGTCTGGGAATTTATATGATTACAATTTTTTTCAAAGATTGTTACCACATCTAGTTTATTTTTTTCCCTCAGAGATACTGAGTGACTAGCACCTAGCTGATGCCTAGAAAGTGGTTGTTGAATTGAACTAACCTAACTTATACTGGTAAAATACAGTGACTCCTTATTTCTTTGTATTTAGTCTATTGCTTGCTCATAAGAAACATTTAATATGCGTTTATCAGTCCTGGGTGTTCACTAGAAGGATTGATGTTGAAGCTGAAACTCCAATACTTTGGCCACCTGATGGGAAGAGCTGACTCATTTGAAAAGACCCTGATGCTGGGTAAGATTGAGGGCAGGAGGAGAAGGGGACGACAGAGAATGAGATGGTTGGATGGCATCACCGACTCAATGGACATTAGTTTGAGTTTGGGTGGGCTCCAGGAGTTGGTGTTGGACAGGGAGGCCTCGTCTGCTGAAGCTCATGGGGTCACACAGATTTGGACACGACTGAGCAAACGAACTGAACTGAACTAGACTATTTAACTTTAAACTGAAATAAGTAAAGTTGAAGTAGATCAATCCTATGGGGTACAGTGCTCAAAATTATATAATTATTATCATCATGGGGCAAATTTTATTTTAGTCATTGCTTTTATTTGACTTCTTTTTCCTATAAATATTGGACATATGATTTGAGAATTAACAATCTCTGCTTAACTACTAGTAATAAATTTATTTTCCATAACCTGCAGATGGGAGTAGGAGAACTTTTGATATAAAGATATTTTTCATAGTGGGTATTTTATAATCATGTATTGAAAAATAGAATATTTTCTGTATCATCAATCTAGTGTATTTAATTATGTTGCCACTTATAGCAACATTTTATATAAATTTGTAGCATCAGTTGCACATCATGCTAAGACACTCATTTAAAGGGCTCAAATAGATTAGAAAATTACAAAAGTTAGTCATTAATATTATAGGCCACATGCCATTTTGGGTTACAATGCAATTCATTTTTTTCATCAGGCTTATATCATTTTTAAACATGTATTAATAAGACATGTTTACTTGTAAGCATTCAGAAGTTTAACAAACTTAGGTTGATTTTTTTTATCTGAAATGTTCAGCCTAGTGGATTTTCTTTTAAAAAAGACTTAACTTGACAGAAGCATATTGTGCCACTGGAAGAAGTGATTAATCCTTATATTCATGGATTAGTAAAATGATAGTATAAAACTTGTCATAAATACTGAGCTTAGCTCAGTAAATTTTCCTTCTACCCTCAGTAAATTTTTCTCCTGTCTTAGAAACTATTACTTGGGTTGTGTTTTTTTCTTTCTTCTTAGCTTTTATTCTATTTTTATTCCATAAAAAGTACTTTTCTCCAATAGGTAGAAAATTTATCTTTCTTTCTCTTCCACAGGTCCGTGTCTCAGAAAACATTTAGAGAAAACATAAGTAGTAGCTTTGCTCTGTGTATCAAATTTGGTTGCACTCTAATGTGTCAAGCATATTCAGTCTCATGTTACTGATCTTAAATATTAATAAATCTCAAATGATAAAATGCTTTGTAAGTAATATAGTCTCAATTGCATTACATGGAATAGCCATTTAATTTATATTATACTAAATAATTATTTTCTATGAGTGTTTTATATTTCCATTGAGAACTTACTTTCTATATAAATATGAATTTAATATATGCTATGGCAATAAAATTGTAAATATTTATAGTTATAATGAAAATTAATAGTTCAAAGTACACAAAAGATATGTGTCAGCTATTGAAATATACATTATAAAAATGAAGTAAAATCTGTTGTAACAGTTAATGTGGGACTTTACATGAACTTAAAAATATATAAAAGATGAACACCTCCTGATATTTATGAGGATGGAGGAAGACGATCTCTTGTATATTATGTGGATTGCTATAATTCAAAGTTTTCTATATGTCAAAAAGGGAGATTTTATATTCAAATTTTATTAGGCTGAGTCATATAAAATAGCCATTTTAAATATCAGAAATTATAAAATATTTCAGCATACTATTTCACAAAAGCATAGCATTGAAACATACTGTCTGGCCTTCTTCCTAATCTTGGTTCACTATGTAAGCAAAGGATATTCCATGTATTAAAATCATTTCTAAAGGTAGCGGCTTAAAAACTGTATATATCATGGCAAAACTATATGGCAGCAAAATATGAGAGCAATGCACTGTGCAGTTGTACATTGTCTATACATTACTTCAAATAATTGAGTTAGGTTTATAAAGTCATTCTATTCTAGACCTGGAAAGATATCATAAGGCATTCAAATAATGCTTGACATTCAGAGAAGTCAGCTGGTTTGTCAAAGGTCACACAGCTACTGCAACTGAGAACTGAATATGTGTCTTTAAGTTTGCAATCTTAATGGGAACTTTCAAAGAGATTTAGCATAATATGTTACTTGGCTTCCGAAGTGAAAAAAGAAGAGAGAGACGTGTTGGTACAAGCCTAAAGGACTAGTCAAAAGATGAAAAAAAAAATCAGATGAAAGCAAGAGCCTAAGAGAAGAGTTAAACACCACACATTTCAAGATTGGCAATTCTAGGCAATTTCAGTGAAAGATTGCGATTCAAGAAGAATCCAGTCTGAGGTCTTCAAAAGCAGGATGTTGCAAATATCAGAGGCAGAATATGAACTTCTCAGACAGTAAGGAGATTATAAGTTTTTTTAAAAAATGACAAGAAAAAGTTCTAGATTTGTACCAGAGGGAAAAAGTAATTGAGTGGATGGAAAATTCGCTTCCTGAAAAAAAGGGAATTCAGCAGCCAGAAATTGAGATGTTCAGGGTATGAAGTTTGATTTGGAGAAGCTATGATCAGAATCACTGTGAAACATGAAAGCTCACTGATTAGTCAGGTAGGAGTAATGGATATTTTCCTTTTAGGCTGAAAGAGATACAAAATATATTCCTGTAATTAACTACAGGGATTACAAGAATTGTCTAGACACTTGGGATTGTCTAGGCTTGTAACAGAACCAGTGGAGAACCTTATAAATTGTTCTTTCAAGATGTTTATTCTAAAGAGTAGAAAAATAATTTCAAAATCCATTCCAAAAATATAATTTTTACTTCCTGCAAGCCATATAAAGATTAACACCTCTCTTCTCTGCTCCCTACGATAGTTTGATTTTTATCTCCAGTACACCATGTATTCCTTTCTTCTCTACATAAGATTCATGTGCTTCATGTTGCCTTCCCTTCTAGACTCCAGATTTTGTAGGATATACTAGTATCTCCCACAGTGATCAGAATGGTGCTATACACTCCATAAAGGGCTTCCCTGGTGGCTCAGACAGTAAAGAATCCACCTTCAGTGAGAAGATATGAGTTCGATTCCCTGGGTCAGGAAGATCCCTTGAAGAAGAGAATGGCAAACCACTCCAGATTTTTGTCTGGAGAATCCCATGGATAGAGGAGCCTGACAGGCTATAGGCATGGAGTTGCAAAGAAGTGGACACAACTAAGTGACTAAGCACACACACACACACACACAAACACTCCCTAAAACTGTATCAGCATATTTGTCAAAATGTGACATAGTACTATCTAAAGCGAAAGTCGCTCAGTCATGTTCAATTCTTAGGGACCCCATGGACTGTAGGCAGCTAGGCTCCTCTGTCCATGGGATTCTCCAGGCAAGAATACTGGAGTGGGTTGCCATTTCCTTCTCCAGGATATCTTCCCAACCCAGGGATCGAACCCAAGTCTCCTGCATTGCAGGCCGATTGTTAACTGTTTTTGCCACCAGGGAAGCCCAATACTATCTATACCTGTGTCAAAGTTATGGTTAAATAATGTAATTTAAACTGCTTTGGAAAATATTAATAATTTCAATGGCAATAAATTCTATGAAAGCTAGCAATTTCTGAATGTCTACCAAGAGTAAGGCAGTTCTAACTGCTTTACAGTCCCTAACCCACTTAACGGAGAAGGCAATGGCACCCCACTCCAGTACTCTTGCCTGGAAAATCCCATGGACGGAGGAGCCTGGTCGGCTGCAGTCCACGGGGTCGCTAGGAGTAGGACACGACTGAGTGACTTCACTTTCACTTTTCCCTTTCATGCATCGGAGAAGGAAATGGCAACCCACTCCAGTGTTCTTGCCTGGAGAATCCCAGGGATGGGTGGGCTTCCGTCTATGGGGTCGCACAGAGTCGGACACGACTGAAGCGACTTAGCAGCAGCAGCAGCAGCAGCAACCTACTTAATCCCTTCAACAATCTTATTGGACAGGTACAGTTACCCCCACTTGTTGGCTAAGAAAACTGGAGCAAGAAAAATCAAAACCCCTGATATAGTAGGTACTTTGTTGTTGTTGTTTAGTCACTAAGTTGTGTCCTACTCTTTTGTGACCCCATGGTCTGTAGCCCACAAGGCTCCTCTGTCCAGGAGATTTTACCAGTAAGAACACTGGAGTGGGTTGCCTGTCAGGGGACGTTGAACTTTAAGGAATCCAATATGTTGCGTCTTCCTCCTTGGTGTGCCATTTCTCAAGGATTCGCGGTTCCTTATCAGTCCCTATTCCGGGAAAGAGTAGAGCTGCACGCAGTTCTCAGGACTGAGATCGTGGGAAAGGGCACCTGCTTAAATTCCTTCCAGTAACTCCCTTCAGTGACTCTTTTCAACGTCAGCGACCTTGTATGTATTAGACTATCCATTTTGTTGCAACTGATGGAATTTCATTCTTTGTAATGGCTGAGTAATCATTTTACTAAAGATATATAAGCCTGCATTTCTGCTAATAAAATACCCTTGCTGCACTAGAAACTTGGGTCCCCCGTGTCCTTTCTGTCTTCATTCTCTTCAGAGCGTGGAAACCTGCTGAGCTCCCTTTCTCGCCTGGGCTTTCAAGACCTCCTTTAGAGGACTCCCTGTGCCTTCGTGAGCAGTAGAAGTCCTGTTATGGGCTTTATTGGCTTTCCACATAACCCGAGAGATACTGCTCTCTCCCTCTTTTTTTCTCTCTTTCTTTTCGCCGACTCCATTCCACCGGGCCCCGGTCTGTAAAGAACCCCACAGTTGCCATTTCCTTCTCCAAGGGATCTTCCTGACCCAAGGATCTAGCTCACATCTCAAGCATTGGCATGTGGATTCTTTACCATTGAAACACCTGTGAAGTCCAATATGTATTTACATTGATATAAATATATTAAAGGGGCACTGTGATTTTTCAAGGACATTGTATAAATATGCATCATCGGTTGAATCTTACCTATGGCTAATAGTTCAACCGCTTCAGTTTTCACTCATATATCTCTGCCTTATGGTCTCTGGTTCATATCCTCTACTGGTAAGGATGGCTTTAAAGTGTAATTCCAATCACAAGATACTTCCAAAGACATACCTACATTTGACAAGATTCCCCAACAAAACATATGAAGAAAGAAGTTTAAAATCATTACAAGGAACTTTTCCTAACCAATGGATAGTGTTAGATTTATAGATTTCACGGTAACTTTAGTAAATCTCCTTATTTTTTTTTTAATTTTTTAATTGGAGGATAACTGTTTTACAATGTTATATTGGTTTCTGCTGTACAATAACTTGAATCAGCCATAAATATGTACATGTATATACCGTATACATATTCTCTTCCCTTTGAGTCTCCTCACCAACTTTCTATCCCACCTCTCTAGGTCACTAGAGAGCCCTTAAATTCTTAACAGTGCCATTTTACAAGGAAAAAAAAAAAAACAAAACACATAAACTACATTGCATGTGTTCTTTCTAGAACTACTTCCAAGGTAATAATTATGTGGCTCAATGAAGTATGTTAATTATTAAAGAATAAGCACATTGTCAAATAATGTGTAGTTTTATAATAAATATTACTAAAAGATTTATAGATTATGACATACATCCTATGTGGGGAATTTTCACATGCAATGTGGTTTGCATTTAATTTGTTTGTAACAGTGTTTTAGTGTTACTAAGAACATATACATATACCTGTATCCTGCTAATATGCCATATTTGCTGTCTTTTCTTCTGCAATAGCTTTCTGACTTAGTGATCCACAATCACAACTATGAGTTGCAAAAGATAAGAATGACTATAACTTAAAAACACAAAGATAATTATGTTTAAGACATAAGCAGAACTTTAATCATCACTAAACAACAAACTTCAATAGCTTTTTATATTTTGTAAATTGTAATCTCACTCTTTCCACTCTCAAGTATGAAAACATACTGCCATATTCATGAGCACTAAATTGTTATAGGAATTATAGCAAATGTAATTTTCTCTATAAGTACCAGATTACTTGAAACTTTCCTCATTAATCCAGACAAACCAATATACTGCAGTTAAGAATTGATACCCTTGATAGATATTAATATTGTAAGTTCTATGAATTTATCTAATATAAGTGAACTAAATATGAACCACCATCTTCCTCACTGAAGCATCATTATTCTTTTCTACACTTGATTTTGTCATCTTAATTGGAGTTATTAAAGAAAAATAGCTATAACAATTCGAAAAAGTCGGTGAATCTGTCACTTCATAACATTACTTTCCTACAAGCACTGGCAAGTATATTAGTTTATAATTATTTAGAAATTCTAATAGCGTAAAAATGCTTTGAAGAAGAATATAGTAAAAATAAATTGTAAGTATGACAGACCTCACACAGACATTGTGTTTTATGTTCAACATGTAGAAACAAAGCGTAGAAAGCCCAGAGATAAACCCATGCACCAATGGTCACCAAACTTATGACAAAGGAAGCAAGAATATACAATGGAGAAAAGAGAGACTCTTCAATCAGTGGTGGTTTGAAAACTGGACAGTTACATGTAGAAGAATAAAATTAGGCACTCCTTAACACTATACAGAAAAAACAAACTCAAAATGGATTAAAGACTTAAATGTAAGACTGGACACTATAAAAACTCTTAGAGAAAAACATAGACAGAACCTTATTTGATCACAGCAAGGTATTTTTTGACCCACCTCCTAGAGTAATGCAAAAAAAAATCAAAAATAAACAAATGATGCCTAATAAGACTTAAAAGCTTTTGCACAGAAACGAAAACTATAAACAAAAGGAAAAGACAACCCTCAGAATGGGAGAAAATATTTGCAAATGAAGCAACTGACAAGGGATTAATCTCCAAAATATACAAACAGCTCATACAGCTCAATATAAAATAATAATACAAAAAAATGAAAAAAAAAATGGGTGGAAGACCTAAATAGATATTTCTCCAAAGAAGACATACAGGTGGCCAACAAACACATGAAAAGATGTTCAATCACTAATTATTAGTGAAATAAGCTTTCCAAGTAGCTCAGTGGGTTAAGAATCAACCTGTAATGCAGAAGACCTGAGTTCGAACCCTGGGTTGGGAAGATCCCCTGGAGAAGGACATGGCAACTCACTCCAGTATTCTTGACTGGAGAATCCTAGGGACAGAAGAGCCTGTTGAGCTACAGTCCATAGGGTCCCAAAGAGTCAGACATGATGGAAGTGACTGAGCACAGCACAGCTCAGCAAATCAAAACTACAATGAGATACGAGTTATCACCCACTTCACTTAGGTCAGAATGGCCATCTCAAAATAATCTACAAATAATAAATGCTGGAGAGGATGTGGAGTAAAGGAAACCCTCCTCCACTGTTGATGAAAATGTAAATTGGTATAGCCACTGTACTTCTCAAAAAAATTTAAAAGAGAACTTCCATGTGACCCAGCAGTCCCAATTCTGGGCATATACCCAGAGAAAACCATAATTCAAAAAGCTACCTGTATCCCAACATTCATTTCAACACTACTTACAATAGTCTGGAAGCAATTTTAATGTATGTCAACAAAGGAATGGATAAAGATGCGGTATACTTTTACAATGGAAAGTTACTCAGTAGTAAAAAGTAATGAAAGAGAGACATTTTCAGACACCTAGATATACCAAGAGACTGTCATACAGAGTGAAGTAAGTCAGAAAGAGAAATTCAAGTATAATATCACTTAAATGTTGATTCCAGAAAAATAGTACAGATGAACTTATCTGCAAAACAGAATTGAGACACAGATATAGAGAACAAACTCATGGATACCACGGGAGTAAGGATGGGGGTGGGATGAATTGGGAGGTTGGGATTGCCATATGCACACTATGATGTATAAAATAGATAACAAATTAGAACTGCGGAAAATTCTGAAAGAGATGAGAATACCAGACCACCACCTGACCTGCCTCTTGAGGAATCTGTATGCAAGTCAGGAAGCAACAGTTAGAACTGGACATGGAACAACAGACTGGTTCCAAATAGGAAAAGGACTGTGTCAGGCCTGTATATTGTCACCTTGCTTATTTAACTTATATGAAGAGTACATCATGAGAAACGTTGGGCTGGATGAAGCACAAGCTGGAATCAAGATTGCTGGGAGAAATATCAATAACCTCAGATATGCAGACGACACCACCCTTATGGCAGAAAGTGAAGAAGAACTAAAGAGCCTCTTGATGAAAGTCAAAGAGGAGAGTGGAATAGTTGGCTTAAAGCTCAACATTCAGAAAACTAAGATCATGGCATCCAGTCCTATCACTTCATGGCAAATAGCTGGAGAAACAGTGGAAACAGTGTCAGACTTTATTTTTGGGGGCTCCAAAATCACTGTAGATGGTGACTGCAGCCATGGAATTAAAAGATGCTTACCCCTTTGGAGAAAAGTTATGGCCAACCAGCATATATAGACAGCATATTAAAAAGCAGAGACATCACTTTGCCAACAAAGGTCTGTCTAGGCAAGCCTATGGTTTTTCGTGTATGGATGTGAGAGTTAGACTATAAGGAAAGCTGAGCACCAAAGAATTGATGCTTTTGAACTGTGGTGTTGGAGAAGACTCTTGAGAGTTCCTTGAACTGCAGGAGATCCAACCAGTCCATCTTAAAGGAGATCAGTCCTGGGTGTTCATTGGAAGGACTGATGTTGAACCTGAAACTCCAATACTTTGGCCACCTGATGTGAAGAGCTGACTCATTTGAAAAGATCCTGATGCTGGGAAAGATTGAAGGCGGGAGGAGAAGGGGATGACAGAGGATGAGGTGGCTGGATGGCATCACTGACTCAATGGACATGAGTTTGAGTAAATTCAGGAGCTGGTGATGGACAGGGAGGCCTGATGTGCTGCAGTCATGGGGTCGCAAAGAGTCGGGCACGACTGAGCAACTGAACTGAACTGAATGAGAACCTGGGCTTCCCAGTAGGCTCAGTGGTAAAGACTGTGCTTGCCAATGCAGGAGACATGGATTCTATCCCTGGTTTTGGAAGATCCCCTGAGAAGCAAGTGGAAGTCACTCCAATAGTCTTGGCTGTGAAATCCCACAGACAGAGGGATCTGGTGGGTTACACTCATGGGGTCACAAAAGAGTCAGAAACAACTGAGCAACTAATACTTTCACAGGCAATAGTATAAAATAATAATGTTCAAAAATACAAATTATTAAAAGTTCAAAAAAAGGAAAACAAGTAGCATCAGATGATGTTTTGTGCTGATGAAAAAGAGTAACCAAGGAAAGGGAAATCATAAGAAGCTACACTATTATGATTACAAGAAGCTACACTCATGTTATCATCAACTAGAAGGTGACTTCATACATTTCAGTGGTTTCTGTCTAATAAACCTTCACAGAGACTTATTAAAGAAGGCCATTAACATATACTCTGAAAATTATTTGTAATGAACCATAATATGCATTAATGTTCATGTTTCTTTAGAATTTAAAGAACTAGTGTGATTTTCCTTATAGAATATAGGTTAAGACACTGCAAGAAAACAGCAGAGGAAGATTTAAAAGCAATGGTAAACTCTTATCTGTCAAAATGTTACTGAGATTTCACAGCTCCAAGTCAACTTATCAATTATATGATAATTTAAAGGTAAATTTAGTTATTATTTATTTAATTAACTTCAATGTTATCTGAAAGCATATTTTCACTGATATAATTGGAATTGTTTAATTTAACCTGATAAAAGGGGCTAGGTCTCTGTTGGACCTAAAATACCTGAGAGTTAGAAGGATAAGTCCCTCAGTCGTATCCAACTCTTTGAGACTCCATGGATTTTGGAGTCCATGCAATTCTCTAGGCCAGAATTCTGGAGTGGGTAGCCTTTCCCTTCTCCAGGGGATCTTCCCAACCCAGGGATAGAATCCAGGTCTCCTGCATTGCAGGCAGATTCTTTACCAGGTTAGCCACAAGGGAAGCCGGAGAGTTAGAAAGAGAGACCTAATTAATGGTATCCTTGAAAATAGTCTTAAAAATAGTAAGAGAACTATATAGAAAAGGAATGTCTGTGGGCATTTTCTTCCCAATAGAACTCATCGAATTAACAAATTCTCTCTCGTTATTTTTTACATGTATATTTTTCTAACTGTGATCATCTCCTTTGGGGACTACACTTACATGCACATTTTGTTTGAGGCTGTCTTGTAGTGTGCATATATACTCTTTCCATATCTTTATATTTTCTCTTTTGAATAGTTTCTATTATCCTGAACATTTTTCATTATTCTGTTTCCAATTTGTTGCATTTTTGGCTTGTTTTGTTTTTTTGTTTTTTGTTTTATATTCAATTACAGTTGATTTACAAAGTTGTGTTAGTTTCAGCTGTACAGCAAAGTGATTCAGTTATATATATACATATATATGTTTTCAGGTTCTTTTCCTATATAGGTTATCTTCACTATGATTTTCTGCAAAGTTTAGAGGATAATTAAATGCATCCAGTGAAATTTTCACCTCACATTTTGTAGTCTTCATTTTAGAATTTTAAATTTATCTTCCCTACATATTCTATGCCTTCACTTAACATTTTGTAGTTTTAATTTTCTTGTTTTAACATTTTGAGTATACAATATTTGATGCAATGTACAATTCAGTAAACATAACTGTTTTAATGTCTTTTCCTTCTAAATCTAATGTTTCAATACTGACTGGCTTTATTTTGATTTATTGTGTTTTCTCCTTATCTTGGGACAACTTTTTTTCTGCTTCTTGCTATGCCTGATAAATTTTTTTGTTGAATATGAGGGATTATCATCTTTTGGGGTGTTGGATGATTTTGTACTCCTACAATTTCTCTTGCACTTTATGCTGGGACTCATTTAAATTATTTCAATGCCAATTAATTTTTTCTCCAATAATTTTAAAATTATTATAAGTTGATAGAAAACTGTTTATTGTTGTTCAGTTACTAATTTGCGCCCGACTCTTTGCAACCCCATGGACTGCAGCACACCAGGCTTCCCTATCCTTCACTGTCTCCCGGAGTTTGCTCAAACTCATGTTCATTAAGTTGATGATACCATCCAACCATCTCAACCTCTGCCGCCCTCTTCTCCTCCTGCCCTCAATCTTTCCCAGCATCAGGGTCTTTTAAAATGAGTTGGCTCTTCTCATCAGGTGGGCAAAGTATTGGAGCTTCAGCATCAATCCTTCCAATGAATATTCATTGTTAATTTCCTGTAGGATGGACTGGTTTGATCTCCTTGCTGTCCAAAGGACTCTCAAGTGTCTTCCTCAGCATCACAGTTCAAAACCATCAATTTAATTGTTGTGTCTACCATTAAAGACTTTTCTGCTAGTAAATGCTGGTAGTGTGTTTGCTATGCAGTGTGTCTTTAGCATGATTTTGTTGTTTAGTCACCAAGTCGTGTCTGATTCTTTGGTGACTCTAGCCCTCCAGTCTCCTCTGTTCATGGGATTTCCCAGGCAAGAATACTGGTGTGGGTTGGCATTTGTTCACCAGGGGATCTTCCCGACCCAAGGATCGAACTCACATCTCCTGCATTGGCAGGCAGATTTGTTACTACTGTGCCACTAGGGAAGCCCTCTGTATAAATATTAAGTAACAAAATTACACAGATACATTTTTTTATATCAAAATTATGCAATTCAAGTTTAGAATTATGAATATTGTAGATGGATATATTACAAATAATTTTCTGCTTGCTAATTATTTTCTTAAAATAAATATATGCATAGTAATATATGTGATGTATATATATAATATATATAGATAGATACATATAGATATAGATAGTCTGAGTGCAACACACCTTTCTATTTCAAACTGGGCTTTTTTTTTTTATTCCCTAAATCTTTCATCAACAGTAAATATCAGTCTAACCCCCAAGATACTTTTCAATATGCCTGAGGAATTATACCACCCATATTTTGCCAGTAATTTAGCCAATTAAATGAATATGGGTTTGTTATAAACATTTCACTACTGAAAGTTTCAGAAATCCCATGACAAAATATGTCCTTCCATCTAGCATGTGGCAAGTTAAAATTTCCATTTACTGTTGTTTCCCTTTTGAGGCATATCTAGGAAATGAGCTTTTTACTTTGAGTGAAACAGGCTATTTTGTTGGTTGCATTTCTATTACAGTAATAAACTGTTTCATTAGGATGTGCATAGGGATTAAATATGGCAATTGGTGACAACAGCTATTTGGGTATAAGAGTAAGTAAATAAATTAATTAACACATAAAAATTTTAATTTTATTTGCTTCAATAAAAAATGACAGCACCTCAGTCTCAGTCTCTTATGATACAGCAGTTTTGTTCATTTCATATTATTTTGAAGGTATTTAACAATATCTTTTTAAAAACAGTCTGCAAACTTTTCTTTAATGAGCTATTATTTTCATGAAATGAGCACTCACATTAATTAAGCTGAAAATATTTAAATTCTTCCTTGGAGTGAGGAAATATCTCCCTCCAAAAGTATGAGCATAATAAAATAAAAACATTTTGTCATGAAATAAAAATAATTCAGCAACTTACATTCTCTTAAGAGTTAGACCAACATTTACTTGACACTTGATATGCTAGATATTTTTTAAAAAAGTGTAATATAGGTCTTGAATTAACTAGAATGTAGCAATGCCATCTTTGGTATTCAGCCTCATTAAAATACCATCCATCTATCAAGCAACCTGAAGCACAGCAGACAGAGTTCAATATCTCTCATATGTGACAAAGAATATGAAGTAGTGAAAGCACAAGTGGAAGCAACAAGACTCAGAACGAATATTGTTTTGTGTCACTAAGTGAAAAGCCAAATGTTCAATCTGATACTTACGATGCAAGCTAAAGACAGAAAAGCATTTATAGACCTAAACCTCAACATTTTCTTCAACTATATGAAGCAATGAAGGAGGAACTTTAAAGAAAGATTTATATAAAACACACTTTGGAGACTAAAGGGATCAATGGTCATCATGCTTTTAATAATTTTATAAAAGATAAGCTACAGGTGAAGAACAGGTCAAGGGAATATACCCCACACAGTACCGCTCTCACCAAGTGGTTTATTTTTCTGCCACAGATATTTATAAAAGGCTATAAATATACATCAACTCAGTAAAGAAGGGAGTGGCCATGCAGCAAACAAATGTATAACTAGGTCTTTTTGGAAGACACTTTCCGTGATAAAATGCACTGACAGTAGCTTTAAACACAGAAACTTGATGGCTGCTATCATTCTGTTAACTCTCCATTATTATTGCTGTTTTGACAGATATGTACCTGTCTTGAGTTATGAAACATAAATTTTATGTCAAGCCAAGTAATGGGTCTTAGAAATAGCCTAGCTGTATTTTGAAAACTGTTGCTAAAGTGTGGGCAATGAAATGCCTAACTATAGTGACTCTATTAAGTGATGTAAGTAACTCGGCAGAGCCCAGCCAGAAAGCTTTGCCACCTGCATAAGCACCTGTTACTTGATATCATTTTTCTTCTCACTCATGAGGTCTGCGGACGGGGACAGAAAAGTAAACAGAGCTAGAGTAAACTAAGCTTCTGTCCTCCTGAAAGCTTAACACAGGAAGATAACATAGAATTTTGGTTTTGTTTTGTTTTCAGCTTTGGCATCAGTTACAGAGATGAAGAGAGGAAAACTATTACAGACACACTATGGTTCCCAATTTTAATATCATTTCAAAGTTATGTGGTCTTAATATAACAAACAAGAGCCATATATACAAATACCATGACCCAGTGACACTTTGCCTGATCAGAAAAGCATTGTAAAAACTTTAGAGACAGATAGTTCCTAATTATAAAGTGAAAGTGTGCAAGTGTGAGTTGCTCAGTTGTGTCTGACTCTTTGCGACAACATGGACTGTAGCCCACCAGGTCCCTCTGTCTATGGAAGTCTCCAGGCAAGAATACTTGAGTGGGTAGCCATTCCCTTCTCCAGGGGATCAAGAAACCCAGGTCTTCTGCATTGCAGGAGGATTCTTTACTATCTGAGTCACCAGGGAAGCCCTAATCATAATATACAATTAAAAATAGTAAAAGCCAGGCTACCCAGGTGGTTCAGTGGTAAAAATCAAATCTACAGGTTTGATCTCTGGTCCAGGAAGATCACACATGCCATGGAGCATCTAAGCCCCTGCATCACAATTACTAAGCTTCTGCTCTAGAGCACAGGCCACAACTACTGAAGCCCAGGTGCCCTAGAGACCCTGCTCCACAACAAAAGAAGGCACCACAATGAGAAGCCCAAACTAGAGAGTAGCATCTCCTCACAGAAACTAGAGAAAAGCCCATGTAACAGTGAAAATCCAGCATGACCAAAAAAAAATAGTAAGAGCCAATTCTTCTATAGAGGCAGTTTGCATGAATAGATATTACAATAGATTTAACCAAAGGATTTTAATAGACACATATAATATTTTTATATTTAATGTGCTATATATTTTTTAAAATATAAGTATATATTAAAGTCCTATGTCAAATCTAATTTGTTGGCAACATATCAGAAAATACAAATACATATATGACCTATCCATTAAATCTTTACTTATCTTTTTCAGTGTCAGTAAATCAGTTTAGTCTCATGGCCCATGAGATAAGCATTAAAATCATCACTTCACAACCTCAAAGTAATGACTTGAGAAACCTAAAATCACCTAGTTACTAAATGGTGAAAAATAAACTTGAGTTCAGGACATGCAACTTCAAGTCTTGGTTGTTTCCTTACTTTCCATTCAGTCACTTAGAAAATGTCATCACAGACACTTCAAGTAGCAGGCAATGAAACATTTTAATGAAATGGGTCATAATGGGTCATGATACTTAACCTGACAGAGAATTCAGAACATGGAAATTTCAAATTGCATATGGGTCCTTTGTAAGAAAAGTAACTTCTTCCTTAACCAACATGCATGGTACCTCCCTAACTATCTTATTTAGCACAGTTTTTCTGCCAAAGAGGTATAAACAAGACTTTATTAAGTATTAAAAGAAGAGGAAAATAGGGGAAGAGTATGTGTTCCGAAAGATACATTCCAGTATAGGCAAATACCGCTTGCAGTGCAGGAGACCCCATTCAATTCCTGGGTCGGGAAGATCCCCTGGAGAAGGGATAGACTACCCACTCCAGTATTCCTGGGCTTCCCTTGTGGCTCAGCTGGTAAAGGATTCACCTGCAATGCAGGAGATCTGGGTTCAATCCCTGGGTTGGGAAGACCCCCTGGAGAAGGGAAAGGCTACCCACTTCAGGATTCTGGCCTGGAGAATTCCATGGATTGTATAGTCCATGGGGTCACAAAAAGTCAGACATGGCTGAGCGACTTTTTCACTTTGCCAAAAAAATCAATGATCCAGTAAAATCAAAGAGAAGTGATCAACGAGTCCAAAATGAAGTTTGCTGTCTGTCATCTTTGTTTGAATTCAAAAATATACTCTGGGCTGGTTTTGACATCAATTGAAAAAGAAAGATTAACAGAGAAGAGAATTTTCTTCTAACAGTGAAAACAGTGACGAAGAGGAGTATCACATTTTGGCAGGAATGGGATGGATAGAGTTAAAGCAAACTAGGACAAAGAAAACCCAAGCTCTAAGAGCTGAAGTGCTTAACTGCCAGAGGGAAACGGTGTCCTGGGAGATAAACAGGCAGAACAGAAGGCAAAGAAGGGAAGAGAGAAGCCTAGGGGCAGAGAGAAGAGCTTGAATACCTTTGTAGAATGGAGAGAATAGGAAAGACAGAGAAATTAGTACCTGAGGTGAATAAAGAAAATAAGAAAAGCAGAGGAAAAGAAAAATGATGCAACTGGAATTCTAAAAGATGATGAGAGAAAATGTTATCTGTGAAGATTAAATGAAAATGTATTAAATACTACAAATAGATTCATAAGTAATTTGCTTACAAAATTTGAAATAATTTCACCACCTAAGTTTTGTGGAATGGCATACATAAGTGATAAAGATAAGGTGTGTGCCATGCTTGATGGTAAAGCAAAGACAAATTTACTATAGACAGGCATCTTCAATATGCCATGTGAATGGCACTACTTAATAAAAGCTTACTTTTCAAATATTAAACTTTATTTTTAATAGTGGAAATATATATATAACTTAAAATTACTATTTTAGACATTTATAAGCATTAAGTATATTCACATCATGTGAAACCATTATCACCATCTAGCGCCTGAACTTTTACCATGTTGTAAAAACATAAGCCAGTAAGTTTAATTTTTATAAAATTTTATGTGTATGCACACCTACGTCATTTGAGAATTATAACTAAGAACCTCAGCCTTTCTAACTAGGCTCAATTTAAATCTTAAACGATTTCTTCTATTCAATCATATAAACGACACTGACTTAATTCTCTTCAGATGCTTTTTTATTTAAACAACAAAAGTTTCAATAGACAAAATAAAAAAAAATGACATTCATGTTTTAAAAAAATAAAGAAAGCCTTATTCTCTAAAATTGATATTTGAAAAATTGAAGAGCTATGATAAAAGTTGATTTTGGGCTGATACAAATTTTCCACGTATCTTTACCAACTGGTGAACTCTTAGGGATTGCTTAAGAACAACAGCATCAATGAAATTGCTAAAACGTTTGGCTCCATCAATTTTCTAGGAAATTTAAAGGCAATACCATGGACTTTGAATGAAGGAATGGAAGGAAGTGAGGTGAAAGTCGCGTCCAACTCTTTGCGACCCCATGGGTTACAGAGTCCATGGCATTCTCCAGGCCAGAATAGTGGAGTGGGTAGCCTTTCCTTTCTCCAGGGGATCTTCCCAATCCAGGGATGGAACCCAGGTCTCCCACATTGCAGGCAGATTCTTTACCATCTGAGCCACAAGGGAAGCCCAAGAATACTGGAGGGGTAGCCTATCCCATCTCCAGCAGATCTTCCTGACCTAGGAATCAAACCAGAGTCTCCTGTACTGCAGGCGGATTCTTTACCAACTAAGCTATCAGGGATAGCAAATTGATTTTCTCTGTATATGGGGCTATTCTCAGAAGAATTGATCCTTTCCAGATCCTCATTTCAGTGAAGCTCAACTTAGTTTAGGATTGCCTAAATATACCCATACTCTTTGGATTATGTTTATCCAGTTTTAGACTTAATGCTGCTTTCTTTTAAAAACTTAAGTCTGTAAATTTAGCTGTATGAGCTGAATTTTGTTGGTATTGTAATCAATATAAGAAGAAATTTGACTTGGAAAATTTAATTACTGTTTATAATTTGGTATGAATGCTGTTTAGGTAAGGTATCTTACATTATCAAAGAAGAGCAAACATAAACAGTAACAGTGATCTTCATTATTCTGCACTGTGACTTTCATGTTAGGCAAGAATAGGCAGAGGATGAGACGGTTGCATGGCACCACTGACTCAATGGACATGAGTTCGAGCAAACTCCAGGAAATGGTGAAGGACAGGAAAGCCTGCCGTGCTGCAGTCCAGGGGTCAAAGAGTTGGACATGATTTAATGACTGAACAACAACAAAGAATACGTAACAGCAATCACTTTATGTTTCATTCCTGATAATTTGAGTCTTTGACCTATTCTTGAATTTATAAAAATACATTAGTTTATTAATTTAACACATTTTATTGAAATGACAATAAAATATTTACATCCCTTGGGAAATAAAGCAGTCTGAAAAATTATCATTTACCTTAATTAATAATATAAAAACACAATCATTTTAAGAACTGTACTTTAACTGTATTATGTCAATATCAAAATCAGTGCATTTATCAAAAAGAAAATGTGTTTCACTGTTAGCTTAGCAATCGACATGAAGAAAGTTGAAAGCATATTTACAAAAGATACTATGGAAAGCAATTTTCCACTTGTCTGAATTATAAATAAATAAATGTTACTGATATAATAAACATATTCTATATTAATATTAAAGAATTGCTGTATTAAATTATGAAAGATCTGAAGAGTGCTAGCCTGTACATGGATTAATCACAGCTATTCTTTTAAACTATATGTGTTGTGCTTGAAAAAATAAATCTAAAAATGTATTGAAAAAGTATATAGGGAATTTTTATGGTTATATAATATTAACCATTAGACTTAAGGTAAGAACTGAGACATTGTTCTTCTCCTTAGTTATACACATTCTATAAACAAAATTATAAAAACGTATACAAATATGTCAAATGTATGTTTTAAAATCATAATTAATGACAGACTTTATGTATATTTTAGGCTTTATAGTGCATATATACTTGGAGTATATATATAGAGGATGAGATGGTTGGATGGCATCACTGACTCGATGGACAATGGTTTGGGTAAACTTTGGGAGTTGGTGATGGACAGGGAGGCCTGGCGTGCTGCAATTCATGGGGTCACAAAGAGTCAGACATGACTGAGTGACTGAACTGAACTGAACTGACTTGAGTATATAAATAAATACATGGTGACAGACAAAAAGTCTCATGCTTAATAATAAAAAGTTATGAAAATTTTAAGATACATGCTGTAGATATACTTCTATTCATTAAAATGCATTTTCATGAAAAATTTTATAAATTAAAATTTAGGGCAAAAGCATACGGAAGTTGACAGGTGTAAAGTCTAAAAGTTAATTCTTAGATACCTCAACTCTAATTTGTTTTCTGAGTATAGTTTACATACAAGGATTTTGAATTTTTATGTGTTTTTCCACACAGGGTTCAAGCTGATGTATATTGTGCAGACACGCTCATATGAGAAGAGACCTTGATGTGCATGTGTGCCTGTGTATGTGTGTGTTTGTGTGCAATTGGTAAGATTCTTTCCAGTTTATTATTGCTTTTTTGTTGGTGTAGAGGTATAGTGATTTACAATATCTTATTAGTTTCAGGTGTACAACAGAGTGGCAGACTTTGTTATATATTATTTTTCAATTAAAGTTACTATAAAATATGAACTATACTCTCTGTCTGTACAATACATTCCTGTAGCTTATTTATTTTGTACATGGTAGTTTGTTCCTCTTAATCACCTTGCCCTATCTGGCCTCTTCTCCAGTCTGCCTCCCAATGGGAATCACTAGTCTATTCTGTACATCCATGAGTCTGTTTTTGTTTATTTATATTCATTCCTTTCTTTCATTTTTTTAGACTCCACATGTAAGTGATAACGTACAGTGTTTGTCTTTGTCTGATTTATTTCACTAAGCATACTACCCACCATGTTCGTCCATGTTATTCCAAACAGTAAAATTTCATCATTCTTTATAGAATTCCATTGCATATTTATACCACATCTTCTTTACCCTATCATATGTTGGTGGACACTTAGATTATTTCCATATATTGGCTATCATAAACAATGTTGCTATGAACACTGGGGTGCATGTATATTTTCAAATACAGTGTTTTCACCTTCAAATATATACCCAGGAGTGGAATTACTGGATAATTTGGCATTTCTAGTTTAAGCTTTTTCAGGAACCTCCACACTGTTTTCCACAGTGGCTACACTATTTACATTCCCACCAACAGTGTAAAAGTGTTCCTTTTCTTCACATCCTCACCATCAGTTATTTGTGGTCTTTCATATGATAGCTATTCACTGTGGTTTTGATTTGCAATTCCATGATGATTATTATCTTTTCATGTCCTTGTTGGCCATCTGCATATCTTCTTTGAAAAAATGTGTCTTCAGGTCTGCTCAGTTTTCAATTTAGTTTATTTTTTTCCCTTATATCAAGTAGTACAAGATTTTGTATATTTTGTATATTAACACCTTATACATTATATCATTTCAAATATATTCTTTCATTCAGTAGATTTTCTTTTCATTTAGCCATTGGCTTCCATTGCTGTGTAAAAGTTTTCAAGTTTAATTAGTTTCTTTTTGTTTATTTTTGCTTTTGCTGCCTTTGTCTTAGACGACAGATCCAAAAAAATATTGTTACTATTTATGTCAAAGACTGTTCTATTTATGTTTTCTCCTAGGAATTTATATTTTCCAGCTGCAGTCCATGGGGTCGTGAAGAGTCGGACACGACGGAGTGACTGCACTTTGACTTTTCACTTTTGACGGAGTGACTTCACTTTGACTTTTCACTTTCATGCATTGGAGAAGGAAATGGCAACCCACTCTAGCGTTCTTGCCTGGAGAATCCCAGGGATGATGGAGCCTAGTGGGCTGCCTCTATGGGGTCGCACAGAGTCGGACACGACTGAAGCGACTTAGCAGCAGCAGCAGCAGTCTTACATTTAGGATTTTTATCCATTTTGAGTTTACTTTTTATCTGGCATGAGAAAACACTCTAATTTCATTCTTTCACATGTAGCTGTCTAGTTTTCCTCACACCACTTTTATAGAAGAGACTGTCTTTTCTCGATTGTTTATTAGTGCATTTGTTGTAGATTAATTAACCATAATTGCATTGATTTATTTCTGGGCTCTCTACTCTATGCCATTGATCAATGAGTCTATTTTTGCGCCATCATCATACTCTTCTGATAACTGCACCTTTTCAGTACAGTCTGATGTCTAGGAATGTGATACTTCCTGCTCCATCCCTTTCTCTCAAGCTTGTTTTGGCTGCTGGTGGCTGACTGCTGTGGATCCACTAATAGGTGTGGCTGGCCCCTCACCCAGCTGGTTACCATGTCCTTTCTACATGGAAGCCACTGACTGCAATGGCTGTGTCATGAAGCCACTGACTGCGGATCTCTGGGGGTCTCAGTGCTGGTCTGGTCCACTGGTGGACGGGGCCATGACTGGGGTGGGTGGGTGGTTGCAGGGCTATGGTACCTTCTCTATATCTTTAGCTGAAGAATTTTCTAGCACACGCTGGACTTTCTCATCAGTAGTGATTCTATAAATAGTTGTAATTTCAGTGTTCCTCTGAGAAGAGGTGAGCTCAGGATCTTCCTATTTGTCATCTTCCATACACATCCAGGTTATTGTTTCTTTTTGAAATATATTTTATTAAGTTACATAGCTGTCAAGACACCTATATCCTCCATCAGATATTCTGGATTTACAGTCTTGTAGTTACAGGATTTCATTTTTATTTTAAGTGGAATAATCATCATTAATACCCTTATAAAAACATATTCCAAATCATTATTTTTCCAGACAATAGACGTTCTCATACATATTTTTAAAAAATCTTATTTTTTATTAAACTTCAGCTTTTGTTCTACTAACAAAAATATTA
The DNA here is from genome assembly GCA_024291935.2 of Okapia johnstoni. Lineage (NCBI taxonomy): Eukaryota > Metazoa > Chordata > Mammalia > Artiodactyla > Giraffidae > Okapia > Okapia johnstoni. The sequence goes on from CM044327.1 coordinate 7,232,872, forward strand.
TTTTATTTTATTTATTTATTATTTTTGCTACACTGTATGACTTGTGGAATGTTAGTTCTCCAACCAAGGACTGAATATAGGCCCTTCGCAGTGAGAACATAGAGAAGAAAATGCAAAATATTCTATTTATTATTTCCCATTATACCAGTTACAAATGAATGTTACCATAAATGTAAAATCCTAATGAAAATATTTTCTCCCCACTAAGTATCAATTCTTTATGTGGAATACACTGGCATATATTCATTTTCTGACTATTGGATTTATTCCATTATGTGTGTGTGTGCACGTGTGTCAGTCATGTCCAACTCTGCGACCCCATGGACTGTAGCCTGCCAGGCTCCTCTGTCCATTGAATTTTCCAGGCAAGAATATTGAAGTAAGTTAGAACAATTAAAAGTAAGTCACGGTTAAAACAAAATATTATCTATGATAACTATAGCTGATGAAATCATGTCATAAAGTTTTTTTTTAATAATGCATCTATATACATTATAACATACACTGACATACTAGTCAATTTTTTTAATTTATAATTTTTATATTTGATATACAATTTTATATTTGATAAAGATTTATGTTAATATACATTTTAATTTTCAATCTTATTTTCATTGAATGATAATGATTACTTGAAATGCTATTAAAATATTATTATTATCTACCAGTACCTCTGCATTATGATAGTTTCAGTTAGAACTTAATGTTCTACCAATCATAACAATGTACTATATGGTTACCCACTCCAGTACACTTGCGTGGAGAATTCCACAGACAGAAGAGCCTGGTGGTCTACAGTCCATGGGGTTGCAAAGAGTCAGACAGGGCTAAAGAACAAACAATTTCTTTCATATCAGCCAAATGTTTACTTATAAACACAGAGGAAATATAATCAGCAATTTTAATGTATGGTATTAATGTTTATTCTTTGATTATAGGTATTCTATGCATCATGTACACAGAACCTTTCAATTATTTCTCATTTTATTTACACAGAGCTGAGTAATTTAATTATTTTGCTTATAACTCCCTGCAGTTAAACCCTGTTGACATAAAAATTGATAATGAATTGTGTGTAAATAACTAAATGCATATACTATTTTTCATTTATTCTTTTCTTCATACTGTCAGTCTTTATTTTTGTTTTCATTACACTGGCAGCTAATATCTTCTGAATTTATTCTACACTACTTAATTCAAAAGGGGTAGGTTACTCATCAACTATATTGAAAAGTAAAGGAATGAAATTAACATTTCTTGAATAACTACTATATCCTGAGTGCCATATTGGATGATTTGTCCTCATTGTACCAAATAATATTTAAAATCATCCAGAGAATTTTGTATTACCATTCCAGGAATCTGATAATCATGATGATATAACCTATTAATGCTTCAGTTAACAATTATACCATGCAGTCTGATCACAAGAGGATAATAATGATATTGTGCACAAATAAAATATAAGAGGGTGGATATGGACACATATATAGAGATATAGTTTTGCTAAAGTTAGATATTATAATGATATTATATAGTTAGTTGAACTAGACACACTTTTAAAATTTGTTTATTTTTAATTGAAAGATAATTGCTTTACAATATTATATTGGTTTCTACCAAACATCAACATGAATAAGCCATAGGTTTACCCAGGTCCCTTCCCACTTGAACATCCCTCCCACCTCCCTCTCCATCCCACCCCTCTATGTTGTTACAGACGCCTAGTTTGAGTTCCCTGAGTCATACAGCAAATTCCCATTGAGTATCTATTTTACACATGGTAATGTATGTTTCTATGTTACTCGCTCCCTACATCCCACTCTCTCCTTCCTCCGCCCACCAGCCGTGTCCATAAGTCTGTCTCTATGTCTGTGTTTCCACTGCTGCTCTGCAAATAGGTTCATCAGCACCATCTTTCTAGACTCCATACATATGCGATAGTATGTGATATTTGTTTTTCTCTTTCTGAACTAAATACATTTTAAAGAGAGATAATATAGTGCAATGAGATGCAACACTGGTCAAGTGAAAAATAGATGGTCTACTCTATTGCTAAGTGAATATTAGAAATAGATTTCCCTACGTTGTGCAAAGGCTTAGGACTATGCATAAGCCTCTGGAGGAAAATTAAAAGTAACAATATGGGAACACTAATCCGCTATCATTCTTTACAGATAATTGATAGCATGTGGCCTACTATTTTGGTAAATAATATTTACTGATAAGAATTTAGCTATTTGTCCATATAAAATTTAAATTAGAAAGAGTCTATCAAATATATATATACAATTCCAGACATTGAAGCAATGGTCAGAGTCATTTAAGTATAACTGGACTTCTTTTCTAACTCAGTGATAAATGAAGTTTAGTAAACTGATCTATTAACTAAATGATCATTTAAAGCAATGGAAAGTAGAGCCACCAAAATTCTACTTAACACATTAACTAATGAGAGAGAATCAGAGTAAGAAAACAATGGATAAGATTGATTTACTATGCAGGGAAATGACTCCATGATAATATTTTTAATCTGGAGTGAGATACCTAAAATTATGTTTAGATTAAAAATGTGATCAGTTAAAACATTGACGATAAGCTTTTTTTTTTTTTTGAAAAGAATATTTTAAAGAGCATAGCATTTGGAAGACAGATTACTTTTAAGATTTATTATTACATTTTCATTAAACATAATGTAGAATATGTGAGTTAAGGTATTCCATTTAGCTCAGGTATCCCTTCAAAGATTGCCACAATTTATAGTCTAATGTGTATTGAGTAATTAAGCGAATTTATTTTAGGGTATATATAAAATTCTATTTTGTTTGCTTTCTATGTTCTGAGATTGAACCATTGATTATATATATCAGGATGGTAAGATATCTAAATAAACATCATTTATAATATATATGACTATAAATCATGTAAGACAATGCAAATTTACTTTCAAAAATTCATCAGGCAATAAGCAATAACTAAAGAAATTAAAAATTCTTCTCATAAGTCTCTGAAGGGGAAAAAAGTGTTTGTTTAAAAAAAATTCTGTTAACAAAAGTAATTTTCAAGTAAGACTGTAAACCATGTATCCAAAATATTAAGACATTTGTTATTTTATTTATAAGGTACCAAGTACAAAAACTTACCAGCATGCTGTTAACTTGCAATATTTTGGTGATTTCTGTAAGGACCAGTAGTAGAGAAAAGCTAAGAAATGCTATTATCCTTGTCAGTGTTGATTATGGCAAGTCAACATGAATAACTATCACTATGAATTCTAGGACTTAATATAAGGCTTTGATTCCTGCCTTGTCAATAAAATCTCTCATCTAAATTCAACTTTATTAAGAAATTGATGTGTTCTCCCAATCACTTGTTCTTTGGGGACTTTAATTACTTTTCTTGTTTCAATTCTTAAATTCTCTTTAGAGTCTTCAAAGCCTCACTACTTTTTAATATTAATTATGTTCATAGATTATATTGAAATAGTTTATATTGTATACAGCTTTAAAATACTTCATGCTTTCTCCTAAACACATTCCTAAAATATTGATTTCAATATAGCTTGAAGAACTGATTTCACTCTCCATTCAAGTCTATATAAAGATTCCACATATTCTTTTCTTCTCTGTTGAATGCAATGTATCTTTGCAAACAAAGAATCTGATTCTTCTAGGTACTTCTCTCTAATAAAGGCTGAGAGTGTAGTTAGTTAATTTACTGTGTTTAACACCTAAGAATAAATCATGAAAGATAAAATTATTACTAGAACAGAAAAAGAAAATTAGTTTTATTTTTAAATTATGAATGATATTTTAAACTCACATCACTTTTACTTTTAGTAATTTCATGATTAAATAATATTCACTGGGTTAGTCTTCTAAGTGTATATGAATATTCTGATGCCTTTTAGGCCCTGACTTTTATTTTTGTAGTTACATTTAAGAAATATGTTATTTTCATTTAACAACATTCATTTATTTCTTCTTTCAATACACAAATATTTACTGACTACTTATAAGGTGCTGGATATTGTTTAATGTACAGAGCTAACAGAAGCAATGGCTTCCCTGATAGCTCAGTTGGTAAAGAATCCACCTGCAATGCAGGAGACCCCAGTTTGATTCCTGGGTCAGGAAGATCCCCTGGAGAAGGGATAGGCTACCCACTCCAGTATTCTTGGGCTTCCCTTGTGACTCAGCTGGCAAAGAGTCCACCTGCAATGCAGCAAATAAGATAAGCCTTTCTATTTTATATCATTATTAAGAAATTGTTACTATTTAATTCTTTGGTGCATACCTTTATTGTTTGGTATTATAATACCATTAATAACTTCAATATTAAGCTAAGGTCTTCATACGTAAGTCACTAATATTTTAATTTTAACTTATACTTGTTTCTCGTTAAGTATATTGTTTTCACCACACATCTTTTAAAAATATTTATCAAATAAACATAGTTTTTATACCTGAGGAAAAGAACTATCTCATTGCATATACCTACAAAAATTAATAGTAGTGCAAAAATTATGCACAGCCAGCAAAACTAGCAAAATTAATGTGCTGATTCTAACCGGATTTGCAAAAATGCAAATATTGCAGTTTTATCTCATAGTTTAAAGAGATAAATTTCAAAGAAACAGCAATACTTCTTTTTTATAAAAGTATAAGTAAGCTTAAATAATTCTTGATACTAAAATATTTGTTATGACAAAATATACAGAAACCATTTGTCAGAGACTTTGGGTTTCCTTCAAGAAGATACACATTTTGCAAACTGTATGACATAAGAATATATATATATATATATATATATATATATATATACACACATATATATATATATATATTTGCATTCATATACTTACAGGACCATTACTGTTCACATTATTTACAAATACTACTGAACTTAAATATAGAAGCATATAATTTTGAACAATACATGTTACAACTTAACTACTTAACACTAATTAAATTACTTGTTTGGATGAGCTAAAAATCTAATATTATAACTAGTTACAAAAAATACAGTAACAAATTAGAATCTAAATTAGTAATGCATTGAACATGTTTTAAGAATATTTTAAAGGAAACCACATCTATATAACAACAACAACAACAAAATTAGCTGGGCTAGGTTTCATTATTAGTAATATGAGAAGTGCTTAGGTGTGCTATAAACTGTACATTTCTTTTGAAATAAGAAAAAGGAAGAAATTATCTCCTTTAAAATTCACACTCGTGTGAGGAAGATAATTGCCATTACGCTTATAGTTAGAAAAAGTATTTTATCACAGGTCTCTACATAATTGTGTTCGTATAGAAACTTTTAAGACATGGATAAACTGGTAAAAATCAAAACAGGATTAATATTTTAAGAAAAATGTATCCAGAGGAGTTACATGAGAAGTAACATAAAACAGACATTATATTAAATTAAATATCAAGAGATAAGAGTCTTTCTTCCTTTGAAAATTAAATTTGTGAGATTAGTTACATAAAACGTGTTTTGAGAAGGATCTGTTCAAGAAGTAAAAGAAAACATAAAATGAAAGAAAAACAGTGAAAGAATAAGAATAAAACTCAAAATAATTTAACTGAAGATAGTTTACAATTAAACTTGATATTAATTACATAGAAATTGGAGGCTGAAGATAAAGATTAGAAAAGTTCCTAGCAGGCAGGTAGCAGCTGCGATTTACTGCCTAGAGTATTATCTAACTGAAAGAGTAGAAATAAAAAGGTTAGGGAATGTCTATATCTGTGTCTATATTATATCTTAATCTGGATCTAGATAAATATATGGGTATAATGGGACTTGTAAATATATATGAGTAATGTAGAAAATATGTTGCAGTGGTAAGAAAAAAAAAAACTACTCAAAATCTAACAGTAGGCATTAAGGAAGGTATCAAAAGATAAGGGAGATAAATAGTAAGAAATATTCACTGAAAGGGATAAACTTGTGGAAGAAAATAAAGTTACCTCAAGAGAAAGATAAAAACAGTAAGAATTTACAGTCAGTCAAATTGTGTCTCTTATTGATTTAGTTCATTTACCACAAATAAGAAACATAGCAATGCTGAACTACACTTGAGAATTGTAAAGTGTCTGAGAGAAATTTAAGGTGTGTGACTAAAGCAAAACTTAAGTCCTAAAAGATGATGCTGTTAAAGTGTTGCACTCAATATGCCAGTAAATTTGGAAAACTTAGCAGTGGCCACAGGACTGGAAAATATCAGTATTCATTCTAATCTTAAGAAAGGTAACACCAACGAATGTTCAAACTACCGCACAATTGCACTCATCTCATACACTAGCAAAGCAATGCTCAAAATTCTCCAAGAGAGGCTTCAACAGTACAAGAACTTACAGATGTTCAAGCTGGATTTACAAAAGGCAGAGGAACCAGAGATCAAATTGCCAACATCCATTGGGTCATCAGAAAAAAGCAAGAAAGTTCCAGAAAAACATCTACTTCTGCTTCATTGACTAAGCCAAAGCCTTTGGCTGTGTGGATCACAACAAACTGTGGAAAATACTTCAAGAGACAGGACTACCAGGCCACCTTACCTGCATCCTGAAAATCTGTATGCAGGTCAAGAAGCAACAGCTAGAACCAGACAAGGGACAACAGACTGGTTTCAAATTGAGAAAGAAGTATGTCAAGGCTTTATATTATCATGCTGCTTATTTAACCTATATGCAGAGTACATCAGATGAAATGTCAACCTGGATGAAGCACAAGGGGAATCAAGATTGCTGGGAGAATTATCAGTAAACTCAGATATGCAGATGACACCACCCTTATGGCAGAAAGTGAAGAGAACTGAAGAGCCTCTTGATGAAATTGAAAGAGGAGAGTGAAAAAGTTGGCTTAAAACTCAGCATTAAAAAATAATAATAATAATAATATGATCATGGCATCAGGTTCCATTACTTCATGGCAAATAGATGGGAAAACAATGGAAACAGTGACAGACTTTATATTCTTGGGCTCCAAAATCACTGCAGATGCTGACTTCAGACATGAAATTAAAAGACTCTTGCTCTTTGGAAGAAAAGCTATGACCAACAGAGACAGCATATTAAAAAGCACAGACATTACTTTGCCAATAAAGGTCCGTCTAGTCAAAGCTATGTTTTTTTTCCAGTGGTCAAGTATGAAAGTGAGAAGTGGAACATAAAGAAGGCTGAACGCCGAAGAATTGATGCTTTTGAACTGTGGTATTGGAGAAGACTCTTAAGAGTCCCTTGGACTGCAAGGAGATCCAACCAGTCAATCCTAAAAGAAATCAGTCCTGGTCCTGAATATTCCACTGGAAGCACTCATGCTGAAGATGAAGCTCCAATACTTTGGCCACCTGATGTCCAGAACTGACTCATTGGAAAAGACCCTGATGCTGGCAAAGATTGAAGGCAGGAGGAGAAGGGGACGATAGAGGATGAGATGGTTGGATGGCATCACTGACTTGATGGCATGAGTTTGAGAAAACTCTGGGAGTTGGTGATGGGCAGTAAAGCCTGGCATGCTGTAGTTCTTGGGGTCGCAAAGAGGAAGACACGACTGAGTGACTAAACTGAACTGAAAACAAGACTCTTTTTTGTTTTGCTGTTATTCAGTTGCCAAGTCATGTCCAACTCTTTGCGATCCCATCGAATAGAGCATTCCTGGCTTGCCTGTCCTTCACTATCTCCCAGAGTTTGCTCAATTTATGTCCATTGATTCAGTGATTTCTATCTAACCATCTCATCCTCTGTCACCTCCTTCTCCTTCTGCCTTCAATCTTTACCAGTATCAGGGTCTTTCCCAATGAGTCAGCTCTTCACATCATGTGGTCAAACTGCTGGAGCATCAGCTTCAGCATCAGTCCTTCCAGTGAATAATCATGGTAGATTTCCTTTAGGATTGATTGGTTTGAATTCTTTGCTGTCCAAGAGACTCTCAAGAGTCTTCTCCAGCACCACAATTTGCAAGCATAATTCTTCACCACTCAGCCTTCTTTATGGTCCAAATCTCACATCCCTAGATGACTGGAAAAACCATAGCTTTGACTCTACAAAACTTTGTTGGCAAAATGAGGTCTCTGCTTTTTACTACACTGTCTAATTTTGTGATAGCTTTCCCACAAAGGAGTAAGCTTCTTTTAATTTCATGGCTTCAGTCCCTGTCCACAGTGATTTTGGAGTCCAAGAAAATAACATCTGTCACTGCTTCCACTTTTCCCTTTCTATTTGCCATAAAGTTATGGGGTCAGATGCCCTGATCTTAGTTTTTTAAATGTTGAGTTTCAAGCCAGCTTTTTCACTCTCCTCTTTCACCATCATCATCACTTTCTGCCATTAGAGTGGTATTATCTGCATATCTGAGGTTGTTGATATATATCCTGACATTTTCAATTTCAGCTCATGATTCATCCAGCCTGACATTTCAACTGAAGTACTCTGCATATGTTAAACAAGCAGGGTGACAATATACAGCCTTTTCATACTCCTTTCCCAGTTTCAAACAGTCATTTTTTCCATGTCTAGTTCTAACTGTTGCTTTTTGATCTGTATACAGGTTTCTCAGGAGACAGGTAAGGTTGTCTGGTATTCCCATCTTTATTTTTTTTGTAGTTGCCATTTGAAATAATTTCATAAGAATATGGTGATGCCAAAATTAACTTTTTAAAAGATTTATGTATTTATTATTTTTGACTGCAGGGTCTTTGCTGTGAGGGCTTTTCTCTAGTTGCAGAAAGAAGGGGCTACTCTCCAGTTGCAGTATGCAGGCTTCTCATTGTTTTGGCTTCTCTACATGCAGATTAAGAGAGTCATTTCCTAGGCAGGTTGATAGGAAGTCTAGGGGTTCCCAAGGAGAGAGGGGTCTGGAATTCTCAAGGAGTAAGAAAGGACAAACTTTCTTCCCCCTCTACATTCCTTAGGATTATATAACAATAACGTATCCTGCTTGAGGACAGTCTCTGGAAAAAACCTTCTGGCTAATTCTGTTATCTTAAAGTTAAATTATGGGAGTAGGTCTGGTGAGGTCTTTACAACTTCCAGACATTCTTTTGATTCACTAATAACTAATTTGAGAGTATATAATTCCATTGCTAACACTAGCAAGGGGGTACTCTTTCTGCCCCCTTCTGATGCCTATGTCAGAAGCTTTCTCTATCTCCTTTATACTTTAATAAAACTTTAGAGCCACAAGGGAAACCCAAGAAGACTGGAGAGGGTAGCCTGTCCCCTCTCCAGTGGATCTTCCCGACCCAGGAATCGAACCAGGGATTTGTGAATTGCAGATAGATTCGTTACCAAATCAGAGAAGAGCAGAGGGAAACTACTAATATCTCCAGAAAGAATGAAGCAGCTGGGCCAAAGCAGAAATGACGCTCAGCTGTGGATGTGTCTGGTGGTAAAAGTAAATTCTGATGTGCTAAGAACAGTATTGCATAGGAACCTGGAATGTTAGGTCCATGAATCAGGGTGAATTTGACATGGTCAGGCAGGAGATGGCAAGAGTGATCATCAACATCTTAGGAATCAGCAAACTAAAAGGAATGGGAATGGGCAAATTTAATTCAGATGACCATTATATCCCTTAGAAGGAATGGAGTAGCCCTCATAGCCAACAAACAGGTCTGAAATGCAGTACTTTGGTATAATTCAAAAACAATAGAATGATCTTGGTTCATTTCCAAGGCAAACCATTCAACATTACAGTAATTCAAGTCTATGCCCCAACAACTGATGCAAAAGAAGCTGAAGTTGACTGGGTCTCTGAAGACCTACAGTAACTTCTAGAACTAACATAAAGCAGGGCAAAGGGTAACAGAGTTTTGTCAAGAGAATACGCTGGACAAAGCAAACACCCGTTTCCAACAACAAAAGAGATGCCTCTGCACATGGACATCACCAGATAATCAATACTGAAATCACACTGATTATGTTCTTCACAGCCAAAGATGGAGAAGCTATATACAGTTAGCAAAAACAAGACCTGGAGATGACTGTGGCTCAGATCATCAGCTTCTCATTGCAAGATTCAGACTTAAATTTAAGAAAGTAGGGAAAACCACTGGGCTATTCAGGTATGACTTAAATCAAATCCGTTAGGATTATACAGTGGAGGTGACAGGTAGATTCAAGGGATTAGGTCTGGTAGACAGAGTGCCTGAAGAACTATGGACAGAGGTTCATAAATTGGACAAGAGGCAAAAAACATCCCAAAGAAAAAGAAATTAAGAAGGCAAAGTCATTATATGAGGATGCTTTACAAATAGCTGTGGAAAGAAGAGAAGTGAAAGGCAAATGAGAAAGAAAAAGATGTACTCAACTGAATGCAGAAGTCCAGAGGAAGCAAGGAGAGTTAAGAAGGCCTTTTTAAGTGAACAATTCAAAGAAACAGAGGAACACAGAGAATGAGAAATACTAGCAATCTCTTTAAGAAAATTGGAGATATCAAGGGAACATTTCATGCAACAATGGGCACAATAAAGGACAGAATGTAATAGAAGCAGAAGACATTAAGAAGAGGTGGCAAGAATACAAAAAAAAAAAAAAAACTAATCAAAGAAGGTCTTAATGACCTAGATAACCACAATGTGTGGTTACTTATCTAGAGCCAGATATCCTGGAGTGTAAAGTCAAGTAGGCCTTAGGAAACATTACTACAAACAAAGCTAGTGGGGGTGATGGAATTCTAGCTGAGCTATTTAAAACCCTAAAAATTAATGCTGTTAAAATGCTGCACTCATTATGTCAGCAAATTTGGAAAACGGCGTTAGCTCCAGGACTGGAAAAGTTCAGTTTTCCTTCGAATTCCAAAGAAGGATAATACCAAAGAATGTTCAAACTATACTACAATTGCACTCATTTCATATCCTAGCAAGGTTTTGCTATAAATCTTTCAAGCTAGGCTTCAGCAGAACGTGAACCAAGAACTTCCAGATGTGCAAGCTGTTTTTCAAAGAGGGAAAGGAACCAGATATCAAATTGAAAAACATTCATTGGCTCTTGGAGAAAGCAAGGGAGTGAGTTCTAGAAAAACATCTACTTTTGCTTCATTGACTATGCTAAAGCCTTTAACTGTGTGGATCACAACAAACTGGAAAATTCTTAAAGAGATGGGAATACTAGACTACCTGTATAGTATTCTTACCTGTCTCCTGAGAAACCTGTATGTGTGTCAAGAAGCAACAGTTAGAGCCACATATGGAACAACTGCTGCTGCTGCAGCTGCTGCTAAGTCGCTTCAGTCGTGTCTGACTCTGTATCACCCCATAGACGGCAGCCCACCAGGCTCCGCGGTCCCTGGGACTCTCCAGGCAAAAACACTGGAGTGTGTTGCCATTTCCTTCTCCAATGCATGAAAGTGAAAAGTGAAAGTGAAGTCATTCAGTCGTGTCTGACTCTTAGCGACCCCAGGGACTGTAGCCTACCAGCCTCCTCTGTCCATGGGATTTTCCAGGCAAGAGTACTAGAGTGGGGTGACATTGCCTTTTCTGATGGAACAACTGACTGGTTCAAAATTGGGTAAGGAATATGACAAGGCTGTGCTTTGCTTATTTAATTTATATGCAGAGAACACCAGGGAAATTCTGGCCTGGATGAATCACCAACTAGAATCAATATTGCCCAGAGAAATATCAGCAACCTCAAATAGACAGATAATACAACTCTAATGACAGTAAATGAGGAGAAACTAAAGAGCCTCTTGATGAAGGTAAAAGAGGAGAGTGAAAAACCTGGCTTAAAACTCAGCATTCAAAAAACTAAAATCATGGCATTTGGTCCTATCACTTCATGATAAGTGAAAGAGGAAAAAGTGGAAGTAGTGACAGTTTTTATTTTCTTGGGCTTAAAAATTGCTGTGGATGATGGCTGCAGCTATGAAATTAAAAAGGCACTTACTCCTTGGAAGGAAAGCTATGACAAATCTAGACAGTGTATTAAAAAAGAGAGACATCACTTCCCCCATCAAAGGTCCCTATACTCAAAGCTATTGCTTTTCCAGTAGTGATGTCCAGATGTGAAAATTGGACCATAACAAAGACTGAGTGCTGAAGAATTCATGCTTTCAAATTGTGGTGCTGTAGAAGACTCTTGAGAGTCCCTTGGACTGCAAGGAGATCAATCCAGTCAATTCTAAAGGAAATCAACCCTGGATATTCATTGGAAGAACTGATGCTGAAGCACCAATATTTTGGCCACCTGAGGTGAAGAGCTGACTCATTTGAAAAGACCTTGAAGCCAGGAAAGATAGAGGTCAGGAGGAGAAGGGGTGACAGAGGATGAGATAACTAGATAGCATCATCGACCCAATGGAGATGAATTTTAGCAAACTTCCAGAGATAGTGGAGGATAGGGGAGCCTGGCATGCTACAGTCATGGGGTCACAGAGCTGAACATGTCTAGAGACTGAACAACAATAACAATGGGCGTCCTCAAGGATCAGGGATGGAATCTGTGTCTCCTGAACTATCAGATGGATTCTTTACCACTGAGCACCAGGGAAGCCTCCAAGACTTATTTATTATTCACAGCCAGGAATTTTTTTTCATATTGCAGTTTAAAAACGATATTTAATGATGATATTTAAGCACACATATTTCATAATATATATATTTTCTTCTTAAAGAAATTTCAAACCAGACATCCCTGTTCTGGAAACAAGAACACAGCATCATTCCTCTCACACTAAATACATTTATAAAATCTAAATAAAAAATGTGTTACATCTATTTGAGGAAAAAACATAAAATTCAAAGTACTAAAGGAATGGTAGTGAATTTCACATTTTTCCCCCCATTGGTATTCACCAGCGTGAAACTGAGAAATGCGGAGAGAGGTCCCAAGAAACTGTCTACTTCTGGTTAAAGAGTAGAAATGGAAATTCTTAACCTCAGAGAGAAATTTTTAAAAATCTCTATTTTTTCCTCACTTTTTTCTACATTTACTTGTATCCTATACTTCAGGCATTTCTATGCTAAGTGTGACAGTGGCAAATATAAGTTGGTAACTGCAGGGACAAAAACTCTAAAAGACGAACTTTTTTCTCTGTTAGATCAGTCAATGGTTCCAAGAAAGCTGGATCAAATGCATTGCTTTTTTCCTTCATTTTCCAGACTCTGAATTTCAACTGTAGAAGTGAGAGCTTCAGCCTATAGAGCCTAAAAGGACAGACCAAACAAATCAAGTAATACAGAAACAGCAAAGACGGGGAGCTTAGGGAGATCAAGCCTGTTTATTAATCTGCATGCTTCATATAACCTGCCCATGTGTGGATCTGTCCCTAATTAGGATGCAAGACTTTGAAAACGGAGGAAATGATTAGACCTCCACACAGAGGGTAAGCCTGGACACTTGATGGAGCAGAAACAACAGCATTCTTTTCAAACTGAACTCATACTGAAACTACTGCCTATAGAATGTCAGTTGGACCTTGAGGGCCTGAAACAAACAAACAAGGTCAAGTGCCTGATAAACATATCAAAATTCTCTATAGCTTTTTAAGATCCTTATGAAGTAATCTTCAAAATGCTAGAATCAAAAATTTTAAACATACAAAGGACCATGAAAATTGCAACTTGCATGTGAAAAGATAGTTAACAGATGCTAAGAAGTAGACAGATGTTGGCATTATCTAACAAATACTTTACAGTAGCTTTTTCTTTCTTATTTTTTAAATAATGAAATTATGATAGTACATGGACAAAAGACTTGGAAAAGACAGAACAAAGTTACTTACAGTTGCACTATACTAGAATTATTTTTTAAGTAACTAAATGAAAAATTTTAGTTGGAGTTTCAATATCAAACTTTCAAAAATTAATAGAATGAGTAGACAGAGAAGTTGAAGGATATAGTAGATGTGAAAAGCACCATAAAGCAATTCAACATAATTAAGATTTATACAGCTTTCACACAGCAGCAGGATACAAATTTTATTCACGATCCCATAGATTATAAACCAGGAGACACTGAAACATATTCAGGAACAAAAAACAGGAGCAAAAATGTCATGGTCTAAAAGAATTGAAATCATACAGAGCCTGTTCTCTTGTCACTGTGGAATTATGTTAGAAATCAATATCAAAAGATATTTGAAAATAGCCTACATATTTTCAAGTGCAATGTGACATTTACCAAGAGAGATCTTTGGCTTAGCCATTGAAAGCCTCAATAAAGTTCAAAGACAATAAACATAAAAGGTGATTGCACAGAAGAAAGAATTCAAATAAGAGATTATCAAAAAGAGAATTGACTAAATCCTAAAGTAGCTTTATATAAAAAAAATAAGCTATGGAGAAAGATACTATTGAGGTTGAGGTCATAATGGAAAGAAGATAACAGAGAAAAGAACCAGTTAAAAAGAAAATCAATATAAATTATACAACTTAATATCACAGAAAAATATATTACAGTTAAAAATAAGCTATGGAACAATAACAAATGTTATAAATTTTGTATCATGAGTCCCAGAAGGCGAGAAGGAAAAACACTTCAAATAAATTTAAATAGGATGAAATATTCCCAAGTACAGTAAAAGATGTCATCTGTTTTACTAATTACTATAATCTGTTTTATTCAGAAGCTGAATAACTGCAAAATAGGATAAACTCCTAAACTATGCAAACTGACACATCATAATCTAGTTGGTAAAAAGTTAAGAAAGAAAAAATTTTTAAAGACAGTCAAAGAAAATGACCTATTACCTTAGGAGAGATCAATGATCAATTGTTATATTTACACTTAAACATGAAAGCCAGAAGGAATTGGTATAACATTTTAAAGTCCTGAGGGGGAAAAAATACTATCAATCTATCATTATATATACAGCAAATATACACTTCAGGAATAAACATTCTCTGCTGAAAGGAAATTCAGAGAATCCTTAGTGAGAAAATCTAAATAATTGCCAAGGGAAGTTCTTCAGATAGAAGTTACATGACTCAAGAAGGAAGCCTGAACTTTAGGAAGAAAGGAGAAACAATAGAAATAAAAAGTTACTGTGGAGAACAGTGTGGAGGTTCCTCAAAAAAACTTTAAAATACCATATGGTCCAACAATTTCAAGCCTAGGCATATTTGAAGAAAATGAAAACATTAATTTGAAAGGGTACATGCACCCTAACATTTATAGCAGTATTGTTTACAAAGCCAAAATACGGAAATGATCTAAGTGTCCATCAACAGAGGAACAAAGATTTATTTTATAAATGAAATATTAGTCACAGGAAATGAAATCTGCAATTTGCAATAACATGGACTGAAACATTAGACAAATACAAATACTACATGTTATCACTTATTTGTGGAATCTAAAAAATAAATGAATGAATATAGCAAAAGAGAAACTGATTTATCAGGTATAGAGAACAGACTGGTGATAACCAGTGAGAGAGGAAGGTGGGGAGAAGTAGGATGGGGTTAGGGGACTGAAAGGTACAAACTACTGTGAATGAATAGGCTACAGGGATGCACTGTCCAGCACAGGGAAATATAGCCATTATTTTGTGCTGATTTTAAATGGAGTATAGCTATAAAAATGTTGAGTCACAATGTTGTATACCTGAAAATAATATCATATTGTAAATCAACCACACTTCAAGTAAAAGAAAAAGATAAAGGAAAAATCAGTGAAATTGAAAACAATCAAAAATCAATAAGCTCTAAATGTGTTTATATTAAAAGATCAAAAAACTTACAGACTTCTTAGCAAGAATGATTAAGCAAAAATGAAGAAAATGACACAAATTATAATAATTGAGAATGAAAAACATGTATGTTTAGAGACCCTGCAGCTATTTGATACTAATGCAAATATACTGCTGTAAATAATACACATGATAAAAACTCACCCCAGATGAAACAAACAGTCTGAATATAACTATCAAGTAAACCAAATTTCTAGGTAAAAGATATGCAGAAATATATCTGGGCACTATCTCTATTATAAACTCATTACTTATTTTAAGAAGAAATAATTCCAATTCTACCCAATCTCTTCCAGAGAGCAGAAGACAAAGAATGCTGGCTGATTCATTTAATAATAAACTCAGACAAATTTGGAATAAAGAAAATGCCTACCTAACAATACTCCTTATGAATTTAGACACACATACAAAAACCCTAAAAAAGATTTTGAAAAATTAAATTCAAAATATGTAAAAGGACCAGCACATCATAACCAAGTGGGGCATATTTTGATAATTCAATGTTTGCTCCGTATTTGAAAATTAATCAATGTAACCCACCATAATAATAATTTAAAGAAAAAAATGCAATGTCATATGTACATCTAACATCAAGCTTAACAGAGGAGAGAATAATTTTCCATTAAGAACAAAACACAAGCTGGAATCAAGATTGCCGGGAGAAATATCAATAACATCAGATATGCAGATGACACCACCCTTATGGCAGAATGAAGAAAAACTAAAGAGCCTCTTGATGAAAGTGAAAGAGGAGTGTGAATAAGTTGGCTTAAAGCACAACATTCAGAAAACTAAGATCATGGCATCTGGTCCCATCACTTCATGGGAAATAGATGGGGAAACAGTGGAAACAGTGTCAGACTTTATTTTTTTGGGCTCCAGAATCACTGCTGATGGTGATTGAAGCCATGAAATTAAAAGACGCTTACTCCTTGGAAGGAAAATTATGGCCAACCTAGACAGCATATTTAAAAGCAGAGACATTACTTTGCCAACAAAGGTCCATCTAGTCAAGGCTATGGGTTTTCCAGTGGTCATGTATGGATGTGAGAGTTGGACGGTGAAGAAAGCTGAGCACTGAAGAATTGCTGCTTTTGAGCTGTGGTGTTGGAGAAGACTCTTGAGAGTCCCTTGGACTGCAAGAAGATCCAGCCACTCCATCCTAAAGGAGATCAGTCCTGGGTGTTCATTGGAAGGACTGATGTTGAAGCTGAAACTCCAATACTTTGGCCACCTCAGCGAAGAGTTGACTCATTGGAAAAGACCCTAATGCTGGGAAGGATTGGGGGCGGGAGGAGAAGGGGACGACAGAGGATGAGATGGTTGGATGGCATCACCGACTTGATGGACATGGGTTTGGGTAAACTCCGGGAGTTGGTGATGGACAGGGAGGCCTGGCGTGCTGCAATTTGTGGGGTCGCAAAGAGTCGGACACAACTGAGCGACTGAACTGAACTGAACTGAAGAACAAAACAACAAGATGGATATCCTCTCTTACCACTCCTGTTCAACATAATGATGCAAATCCTAGCATATGAAACAAAGCAATAAAGATAAATAAAAAGAACTCAGGTCATAAACAAAGAAATAAAACAACCTGATTCTAGACAATATGATTATCTATGTAGAAAATCCAAAATAATCCACATAAACACTCTGGAACTAATAAATGAGATTAGCAAGGTTCCAAGATACACAGTCAACACATAAAAATCAATTTTATTTCTATATAATGCATGAGTGCTAAGTTGATTCAATTGTTTCCAATTCTTTGTGAACCTATGGGACTGTAGCCTGC
This sequence comes from Okapia johnstoni, assembly GCA_024291935.2. Classification (NCBI taxonomy): domain Eukaryota; kingdom Metazoa; phylum Chordata; class Mammalia; order Artiodactyla; family Giraffidae; genus Okapia; species Okapia johnstoni. The sequence goes on from CM044327.1 coordinate 7,250,372, forward strand.
CAGTCTTCCCAGTCCATGGGATTCTCCATGCAAGAATACTGGAGTAGGTTGCCGTGCCCTCCTCCAGGGGATCTTTCCAACCCAGGAATTGAACCTGTGTCTCTGTATTGGCAGACAAGTTCTTTACCACTAGCACTACTGGATTTCTTTACCACTAGCACCACCTGAGAAGCCCTTCGGTAGCAATGTACAACTGGAAATACAAACTTTAAAAAATACCATTTATTTTAGACTCAGAAAAAGTTAAGTAATTAAGTATAAATCTAGCATATAATTACAACAACTGTATGCTGAAAACTACAAAATGCTGATAAAATTAAAAAAAAAGATCTAAATAAGTTGAGATACATACTGTGCTCTTGGATTGGGATACTCATCATTGTAGAGATGTTAATTCTTTCCAAATGGATCAACAATTTTAACACAATATAAAATGTGGATTCATGCCAAGAATTTTTATGTTGTTTTGTTTTTTTATATAAATATGTTTATTGTAAAGCATATGGAGGTACAAGTAGTAGGACAGGGAAAACAATTCTGGCAAAAAAAGAAAATGAAGTTGGATATAAAGACTTAAAGTAACAACAATCAAAATAACGTGGCACTGGGGAAAATCTAAGAGAGTCCATAAAATGGTTCTCACAAATATGGTATTTGGTTAATAAAAATATCAAGGGAATTTAATGCTCAAAGGATAACGCCTTTCACAAATGGTATTGCAATAACTGGCCAGGCACTTGCAGGGAATCAACATAAGCACCATATCTTATCAATATATTAACTCAGAATAAACAAAAGATCTAAATGGTGAAAGTAAAATTATCAAGGGACTTCCCTAGCAGCTCAGTGTTTAAGACTCCATGACTCCAGGGTAGGGTGGTGTGGGTTTGATCTCTGGTAGGGGACCTAAGATCCCTCATGCTGCATGGCATGGTTGCAATTTTTTTTTTTAATAAAATTATCAAATAGAGGAAAAAAGTCAGAGAAAAACACTGTAGAAACTCAGATTAGGTTAAAAAGTTCTTAGTCTTGATATAAAAATAGCAATCTATTTTAAGCAAAACATAAATTGATTTCATCAAAATAATAACAAAAATAAGAAAAGGTTGGCTGTTCTGAAAGACACTGTTAAGAGATGAAGAGACAAGCTTATCATTGGGAGAAAATATTTTTAAATCATGTCTCTGACAAAGGATTCGAGTCCAGAATATATAGAGCTTTGCATTCTTATTAAATGTCATTTAGTAAAGGAACTGATATAACCAGAATTAGATTTTTAAATTTACATAATTTTTATGCTATGCAAATAAATCTTAAGATAATTTCAAATGGAGTATAATTCAAGAAAGAGTGATTCCAAAAGGACTTTAATATGTCTTGAGACATCTCCTGAGAATTTTCTGAAACTTAAAGTATGATATGCATTTCAATACACAGTTAAATTTCCAATATTTTTATATAATTTATTTACCAATTTTATTTGAGGATATTCCTTTCTCTTTATGATTTTTGGAGGATAATCCTAGACATTGGACAAGATTTAGCAGAGCTCAGTGCAAACTATTTTTTTTCCTTTTGTTGCAAACCAAGAGGCCATTTTCTTTCATCCATCTTGTTTTATTCATTTACTGAAATCTTCATTCTTCCTTTATTCTAAGAGTCAGTGTTATTATACTACATGTACTGAAAATAAAATTGATTCCCTTATACTCACAACTGAATGTATCAAGGAAACCTTCAGAAATCCCACTTATAAGAAGTATTTCTATGGCTGATATAAAAATTTACCAAGGACTTCATGCAAACTCATGTATTTACTCTGTTAACTTTTTAAAGAGATAAATCAAAACCATGGGAATTTGGGTGACAGAAGTTGAGTATGCTATGGCAGAGTTTTCCCCAAAGTATGAAAGTTAATTTAACAATGTACACTTTTTTCATTTTAAAATTATGTTTCTGGCCAATTTATATGACAAATTATGATGCTTCCTTTAAGAAATCTTGTTGAAATTTTATTTTTTTGAACAAAAGAAAAAAGTGGTCTGCAGTCAGTGGATATTTAAGGAAACAACATTTTTCCCAAATATTTTCAAATTGTTAACTTATGTCATGGCATTTTCCTTGTGTATATGTAGTAGTTCTCAATATTATTAAAGTAGAAATGCTCTACTTATTTCCTAGCTACAGGAAAACATTGATTTAGTGTCTTGCAAATAATATATAACTAGTGTACATAAGGTTATAGAGTGACTAACTACATTGCTAAAACGTTATTTTGTTTTCAATGGCAAAAAATTTTCATTTCACACACTCAGAGACAGATATCCAATGCTTCCTTGTTGTTTCTTATTCAACCTTGACAGTTAAGAATACTGATAGCATTGTTGTATTTTGTAATGTCTGCTGTTCAGAACTAAGGTACATATGAACAGTTTTCATGTAAGTGATTGATAAATTGAGAAAATTATGATGTATTTGGAGAAGGCAATGGCAACCCACTCCAGTACTCTCGCCTGGAAAATCCCATGGACGGAGGAGCCTGGTAGGCTGCAGTCCTTAGGGTGGCTAAGAGTCGGACACGACTGAGCGGCTTCACTTTCCCTTTTCACTTTCATGCGTTGGAGAAGGAAATGGCAACCCACTCCAGTGTTCTTGCCTGGAGAGTCCCAGGGATGGCGGAGCCTGGTGGGCTGCCGTCTATAGGGTCGCATAGAGTCAGACATGACTCAAGTGACAGCAGCAGCAGCAGCAGCAGCAGCAGCAGTGATGTATTTGAAGCAGCATATAAAGCATATTCATAAAATGCTGTTTTTTTATATGTTTTTCATACACTTGCTATCATTATACTGTTTTATCCTGAGGCAGAAGTTAAAATATGTGTGCATGTTTGTGAAATTAATGTTATATGAACATTAATGATTATAGTTATGCAATGAATATATCTAAAGTTCTTCCAGTGAAATAGAAGAGGGAAATACAATATCAGTAATATTGAGAAGCAGCATTTTTACTTTTAAGAAGAAAAATTAAATCCTTATAGAGCACTATAGTTATATTTGGCATTAAGACCTTTCTAAATTTAGCAACATACAGAAAAACGGATATACCAGGACCAAGTGAGTTATCCCAGGAATGCAAAGTTAGCTTAACACCTAAACATTAATTAATGTCACACATTGCTATCAATAAGCAAAAAAACTCATGATTATTCTGATAATTTCAGTAAAGGCATTTGAGAAAATTCAACGCTGTTTCATGATAAAACCTCTCAACAAACTGGGAATCAAAAGGAATTTCCTCAACCTGATAAAAGGCCTCAAAGCCTTTGATGTGGAAACACACACCTACCATCAGACTTAGTGGTGAAAGCTTGGACACTTTCCGCCTAAGTTAGGAAACACAAGAACGATGCTAACTGTCATCACTTCTTTTCAACATTGCACTGGATGTTCTACTCAGAGCAATTAGACAAGAGACAGAAATCAAAGACATTCATATTGGAAAGACAGTAGTAATACTCTCTATTTATGTATTACTTGTATATAGAACATTTTAAGAATTCCACTAAAAAAGCTAATAGAATGAAGTTCAGCAAATGTGCAGGATACAAGGTCAATACATATAATCAATTGATTTCTATATAATTGCAACTCCACTTGCAATAGCATGAAAAAAACTAGAAATACATTTAATAAAAGGAGTATAAAACATTCTCTGGAAACTATAAAGCCTTGTTGAGATAAATTACAGAAAGACTAAGAAACTGGGAAAACATTCCATGTTTATGGATCAGAAAGCTTAACTAAATTGTTAACATTCCTCAACCTGATCTACAGATGCAACACAGCCCCTGTCCAAATTCCAGCTAACATTTTTATAGAAATTAGCAAGCTGATTTTAAAATTCTTATGAAGCCAGAATAGCCAAGACAATCTTGAAAAAGAAGAATAAAGCAGAAGGACACATACTTCCTGATTTCAAACTTAACTATAAAACAATGGTCAAAGACAGCTTGGTACTGGCACAAGGACAGGCATATAGATCAATGGAGTAGGATTAGTAATACAGAAATAAACCTAAACATCTATTGTCAACTGACATTCGACAGTTGTGGTAAGACCATCCAGAGGTGAAAGAACAGACTCTTTAACAAATAATGCTGGGACAACTGGCTACCCAAAGTTAAAGAATGAAGTCAAATTCACACCTGAAACTTAAACACACTGAACTCTGCCTGTTACTTATGGATTTGGGTATTTGGGGTGTTGGTGGTGGTGGGAATTTTATAAGTATTTTTATGACTTACTCAAACTTCTTTAAATTTATGAAAAGTGTTTTAAAAATGTATTTTATTCTATTGCTGAGCTTAGGATTCCATATCTTCTCATTAAATCATCATCTCCCTTATGCGGATTGTACATGGCTTTTGTGGCTATTTTTGTGCACATGTGAAGATGTTTGTTTACCCAAGAGGTTAATTATGTGTGAAAATTATTTTCAAATCCCTCAAGCTACATTTATGTGTTTCTTAATATCTTAATATATGACCATCAATTTTTATATATATATATATATATATATATATACACACACACATATAGACATATATATATATAAATATACATACATTTTATATATAATACAAATATATGCAAAGATTGGCTCAATAAAGGACAGAAATGGTATGGACTTAACAGAAGCAGAAGATATTAAGAAGAGGTGGCAAGAATACACAGAAGAACTATACAAAAAAGATCTTCATGACCCAGATAATCACAATGGTGTGATCACTCACCTAGAGCCTGACATCTGCAATGTAAAATCAAGTGGGCCTTAGGAAGCATCACTACAAACAAAGCTAGTTGAGGCGATGGAATTCCAGGTGAGCTATTTCAAATCCTAAAAGATGATGCTGTGAAAGTGCTGCACTCAATATGCAAGCAAATCTGGAAAATTCAGTAGTAGCAACAGGACTGGAAAAGGTCAGTTTTCATTCCAATCCCAAAGAAAGGCAAAGCAAAAGATTGCTCAAACTACCCCATAATTGCAAACATCTAACATGCTGGAAAAGCAATGCTCAAAATTCTTCAAGCCAGGCTTCAACAGTCCGTGAACTGTGAACTTACAGATGTTCAAACTGGTTTTAGAAAAGGCAGAGGAACCAGAGTTCAAATTGCCAACATCTGCTGGATCATCGAAAAAGCAAGAGAGTTCCAGAAAAACATCTATTTCTGCTTTTGACTACGCCAAAGCCTTTGATTGTTTGGATTACAACAAACTGGAAAAATCTGAAAGGGATGGGAATACCAGAACACCTGACCTGCCTCTTGAAAAATCTGTATGCAGGTCAGGAAGCAACAGTTAGAACTGGACATGGAACAACAGACTGGTTCCAAATAGGAAAAGGAGTACATCAAGGCTGTACATTGTCACCCTGCTTATTTAACTTATATGCAGAGTACATCACGAGAAACGCTGGGTTGGATGAAGCACAAGCTGGAATCAAGATTGCTGGGAGAAAAATCAATAACCTCAGACATGCAGATGACACCACACTTATGGCAGAAAGTGAAGAACAACTAAAGAGCCTCAATGAAAGTGAAAGAGGAGAGTGAAAAGGCTGTAAAACTCAACATTCAGAAAACGAAGACCATGGCATCTGATCCCATCACTTCATGGGAAATAGATGGGGAAACAGTTAAAACAGTGAGAGAATTTATTTTGGGAGGCTCCAAAATCACTGCAGATGGTGACTGCAGCCAAGAAATTAAAAGACGCTTACTCATTGGAAGAAAAGTTATGACCAACCCAGACAGCATATTAAAAGGCAGAGACATTACTTTGCCAACAAAGGTCCATCTAGTCAAGGCTACAGTTTTTCCAGTAGTCATGTATGGATGTGAGAGTTGGACTATAAAGAAAGCTGAGCACCAAAGAATTGCTGCTTTTGAACTGTGGTGTTGGAGAAGACTCTTGACTCTTGAGAGTCAAGAGACTCTTGAGACTCTTGAGACTCTATCGAGACCTCAAGGACATCCAACCAGTCCATCCTAAAGGAAATCAGTCCTGAATATTCATTGGAAGGACTGATGCTGTAGCTGAAACTCCAATATTTCGGCCACCTGATGTGAAGAACTGACTCATCTGAAAAGACTCTGATGCTGGGAAAGATTGAAGGCGGGAGGAGAAGGGGAGGACAGAGGTTGAAATGGTTGGATGGCATCACTGACTCAATGGACATGAGTTTGGGCAGGCTCAGGGAGTTGCAGATGGTCAGGGAGGTCTGGTGTGCTGCATTCCATGGGGTCACAAAGAGTCGGACATGGCTGAGTGACTGAACAGAACTGAGTACAAATAGATGTATTATTGGCCACAGCAGTGCTCGGGCTTTCTCTGATTGCAGAGTGCATGCTCTAGAGTGTGCAGGCTCATAGTCGTGGCACCTGGGCTCTCTAGTTGCCCTCTGAGATCTTAGTTCCCTCACCAGGGATCAAACCCACATCCCCTGCATTCAGAGGTGGATTCCTAACCACTGGACCACCGGGGAAGTCTCTATATACTGACTATATGTTATTAGGTGCATAAAAGATCAGCTATACAAATTTTCATTTGGTTGGTGCTTATGTGATATATTTTGTTCATACTTTTAAGACACATAGTTTTCATTTATGTTTAGCTATATTTTTATAAACACCATGTAGCTGGGCTGTCCTTAATCTATTCTGTCAATGTAAACTTAGTAAATCTAAAATTCTATACATTTATCATTATTTTCAATAGTATTATATTTAGGTCTTTTTTCTACATCCCAATTTTGAACTTCCTATTTGTCTTCTGTTTCCCATAACTTCCTGTATTCTTGCTTTTTTTCATCTGAGCTATTTTACTTGTTTTATTTTTACATCATCTTGTAAAACCCAATTTGTTCAAACTCTTCAAAAATATACAGCAACAATATACTGCAAAGTGTAATTTAAATTTTGCTATTACAAAAGAATATATGTTCACTCTCTCTCTAAAAAGACGGGCTAAAGCATTATTGGTCACTCAGATTTTTTGAACTTAGTCACATTCTAGACTTAATATACTGACGGGTTTTCAGTCTCATAGGGACTTGGTGTTCCATGACACCATTTCCAACTCGAACCTAATAATATGGCAAAAATAGATGCTCATTTTTTTTCCTTTGCTAAAGAGGTCACAGCTTTATTTGAACACCTCTTGTTTTTCATTAAGATTGTCCTTGTGGGACTGGATAAAGAAAATGTGATACACATATACAATGTAATATTACTCAACCATTATAAAGAATAAAATAACACCATTTGTAGCAACATGGATGAATCTAGAGATCATCATGCTGAGTGATACAGTCAGACAGAAGGAGAAATATTTTAGACATGTCTCATATCTGAAAAGAAGTGATATAAATGAACTTAGAAAATAAAAAGAGACACACAGAGAAAAAAATTATGGTTGCTGGGGGAAGGGATAATTAGTAAGTTTGGGATGGACATGTACACATTGCTGTACTTAAAATGGATATCCAACAAGGACCTACTGTAGGGCATAGGGAACTCTCCTCAATATTGTGTGGCAGCCTGGTTGGGAGGTGAGTTTGGGGGAAAATGGATACATGTATATGTATGGCTGAGTCCCTTCGCTGTTCACCTGAAAAAATTCAGTTCATTTCAGTTGCTCAGTCATGTCCGACTCTTTGCGACCCCATGGACTGCAGCCAACTCCAGGCCTCCCTATCCATCACCAACTCCTGGAGTTTACTCAAACTCATGTCCACTGACTCAGTGATGCCATCCAACCATCTCAGCTTCTGTCATCCCCTTCTCCTCCCGGCTTCAATCTTTCCCAGCATTAGGGTCTTTCCAAATGAGTCAGTTTTCACATCAGATAGCCAAAGTATTGGAGTTTCAGCTTCAACATCAGTCATTCCAATGAATATTCAGGACTGATTTCATTTAGGATGGACTGGTTGGATCACCTTGCTGTCCAAGCGACTCTCAAGAGTCTTCTCCAACACCACAGTTCAAAAGCATCGATTGCTTGGTGCTCAGCTTTCTTAATAGTCCAACTCTCACATCCATACATAACTACTGGAAAAACCATAGCCTTGAGTAGATGGACCTTTGTTGGCAAAGTAATGTCTCTGCTTTTTAGTATGCTGTCTAGGTCTGTCATAACTTTTCTCCCAAGGAGCAAGCATCTTTTAATTTCATGGCTGCAGTCACCATCTACAGTGATTTTGGGGCCCAAAAAATAAAGTCTGTCACTATTTCCACTGTTTCCCCATCTATTTGCCATGAAGTAATTATAACACTGTTAATCAGCTTCAGTTCAGTTCAGTTCAGTCGCTCAGTCATGTCTGACTCTTTGCAACCCTATGAATTGCAGAATTCCAGGCTTCCCTGTCCATCACCAACCTCCAAAGTTTACCCAAACTCATGTCCATCGAGTTGGTGATGACATCCAGCCATCTCATCCTCTGTCATTTCTTCTTCTCCTGCTCCCAATCCTTCCCAGCATCCGGGTCTTTTCCAAAAAGTCAACTCTTCGCTTTAAGTGGACAAAGTATTGGAGTTTCAGCTTCAACATCAATCCTTCCAATGAATACCCAGGGCTGATCTCCTTTAGGATGGACTGGTTGGATCTCCTTGCAGTCTAAGGGACTCTCAAGAGTCTTCTCTAACACCACAGTTCAAAAGCATCAATTCTTCGACACTCAGCTTTCTTCACCATCTAACACTCACATCCATACATGACTACTGGAAAAACCATAGCCTTGACTAGACGGACCTTTATTGGCAAAGTAATGTCTCTGCTTTTTAATATGCTATTTAGGTTGGTCATAACTTTCCTTTCAAGGAGCAAGCGTCTTTTAATTTCATGGCTGCAATCACCATGTGCAGCGATTTTGGAGCCCCCCAAAATAAAGTCTGACACTGTTTCCACAGTTTCCCCATCTATTTCTCATGAAGTGATGGGACCAGCTATGCTTCAATAAAAAATAAAAAGTAAAAAAAAATTGTCCTTGTGGACTAGCATCTGCCATATTTCCAGCAATATGGTATTACCTAGATATTCCTTACAGGAAAATGTTGTGCAAATATTAGAACTAAAAATCTATCTTTCTTTCTGTCACTTAAGATCACCCAACAGTGGCATTTGCATATTAGTGAAAATTGCTTAATATGTCAAAAGGTAATTTCTTTGAATTAGAGATCTTTTTTGTTTGTTTTATGCTTCAGTGTATTTTGCACTGAAATAGAAACTGAAGGCAAATTAGTGAAATCGACACTTTTGCTGAAACTGCTCTCTACTGTGATGACTGTGGGCACTTGCTACTTTAGTGTTTAGGAGTCCAGGGGCCATGGGAGAAAGTCTGACCCTTTAGACATACATACTTCTTAATGGAGGCTATTAAGGGGGTGCTTCTTTCTTTCCTTTTTTCCTCTCATAAAGAGGGAAGGGTTTGTTTATTTGTTTTGTGAGTAGAAGCAGTTATCGTATGAAAAAAAAGTAACAAGCGTGGGGAGTAAAGCCACACTTTGTATGGGGGAAAATACAGGAAAAGACAAAGACTGGCATCTTTGACCAGTGAAATGATGCAAGCTACATTTACTTCTAGACTTTGTGTGATGCAAGGAAAAATAATACTTTTTTTTTTGTTTTTTTTTTAAGGGAAAGGGAAGAGTCATGGGTAATTACAAGGTTTCTGGGTTGAAATATTGTCGAGTTTTCATTTAAGAACTGACTCAGAACAAGTGTGAGGAGGGTAGGAAAAATGAGAATTAAATTTGGACATATTAGCTTCATTTCAAATACCTCATTGTTTTCCAGAAAGAGACCCAGTCAGAAGTTGAATATGAATCAGCTAGGTTTAGAGGAGAAATTTGGGAAGGAGATAACCATTTTGGAATCATCAGCCTAGGAATGACACTGGAAGAGATAAATTAGTGACTTTATATAAATAGAAAACAGAAGTCATCTGATGACTTGACTCTGGACCACTGTAACACAAAGAGAAGGAATCACCAGAAGAGAATGAAAAGAAGCAGCCATTTGTAGGAAGACAACCAGGACTGTCCTGTACTAGAAATAAGCAAACAAAAGCAGTATCTCAAGAAATATAGAGACTGAACATGTCCAGCTCTTGATAATAAAGAAAGAGAACTAACTAAAGGACTGGGTATCAAAATGATTAACAAGAGGGTTTTGGTGGGGCATTTTTGTGGAATATTAGAAAGGAATGCACAAATAAATGAAGTGGAATAAATGGGAAAGGGGATTTGGAGATCTTGATTCTAACATATTTTGACAGGTTTTGAAGTAAAAATGAGAATATAAATGGGTCAGTAGCTAAAAGGAAATTTTGAGATTTTGAAGGACCAAAAAAAAGCCCCTAAAAGACAGGCACATTTTAATTCCCCAAATTTAGGATTATGTTACCTTACAGGAAAAAGGGACTCTGAGATGTGACTAAATAAGGAAACTGAGATGGAGAGATTACACTAGATTACCCAGGAGAGCCTACTGCAATCACAAGGTCCTCACACAGGAAGACCGGAGTAAGAAAAGGAATGCAGGGGCTTCCCTGGCAGTAGCAGTCCAATGGTTAAAACTCCACATTCCCGATACAGGGGTTGTTGTCATTCAGTCCTTTGTTCAGTTCAGTTGCTCAGTCGTGTCAACTCTTTGCAACCCCATGGACTACAGCATGCCAAGCTTCCTTGTCCATCACCAGTTCCTGGAGCTTTCTCAAACTCATGTCCATTGAGTCAGTGATGCCATCCCACCATCTCATCCTCTGTCGTCCCCTTCTCCCCCTGCCTTCAACAGTCCATAAGTGGTGTCCAACTTTTTGTGGTTCCATGGACTCTAGTATACCAGGCTCCTCTGTTCTCCACTTTCTCCTGGAGTTTGCTCAAATTCATGTCTACTGACTTAGTAATGCTATCTAACCATCTCATCCTCTGCCGCCGCCTCCTCCTTTTGCCTTCAATTTTTCCCAGCATCAGGGTCATTTCTAATGAGTCCACTCTTCTCATCAGGTAGCCAAAGTATTGGACCTTCAGCTTCAAAACCAATCCTTACAATGAATATTCAGGGTTGATTTCCTTTAGGATTTACTTGTTTGATCTCCCTGTTGTCCAGGGGACTCTAAAGAGTCCTCTCCAGCACCAGAATTAAAAACCATCATTTCTTTGGTGCTCAGCCTTCTTTATGGTCCAAGTCTCACATCCATATATATGACAACTGGAAAAACATAGCTTTGACTATAAGGAACTCTGTGTGTAAAGTTATGTCTCTGGTTTTTAACATATTGTTTAGGATTGTCATAGCTTTTCTTCCAAAGAGCAAGCATCTTTTAATTTCATGGCTGTAGTCACTGTCCACAGTGATTTTGGAGCCCAAGAAAATAAAATCTGTCACTGTCTCCACGTTTTCCCTTTTGATTTGCCATGAAGTGATGGGAATGGATACCATGATCTTGGTTTTTTTAATGTTTAATTTTAAGCCAATTTTTTCACTCTTCTCTTTCACCTTTATCAAGAGGCTCTTTAGTTCCTCTTTACTTTCTGCCATTAGCATTGTGTCATCTGCATGTCTGAGGTTGCTGGTATTGCTCCTGGTAATCTTGATTGCAGCTTGTGATTCATCCAGCCCAGAGTATAGCATGATGTATTCTGCATAAAATTTAAATAGTCAGGGTGACAGTATATAGGCTTGTCATACTCCAGTCTCGATTTGCAACCAGTTCAGAAATGGCAACCCACTCCAGTGTTCTTGCCTGGAGAATCCCAGGGACGGAGGAGTCTGGTGGGCTGCCATCTATGGGGTTGCACAGAGTCAGACACGACTGAAGTGACTTAGCAGCAGCAGCATTGTTTCATGTAAGGTTCTAACAGTTGGTTCTTGATCTGCCATACAGGTTTCTTAGGAGACAGGTAAGGTGGCCTGGTATTCCCATCTTTTGAAGAGTTTTCCACAGATTTTTGTGATCCAAAGAGTCAAAGACTTTCAGTTCAGTTCAGTTCAGTTGCTCAGTCATGTCCAACTCTTTGCGACCCCATGGACTGTACCCTGCCAGGCTTCTCTGTCCATGAAATTCTTCAGGCAAGAACACTGGAGTGGATTGCCATTCCTTTCTCCAGATAAATGGGCATAGCTGTGTTCCAATAAAACTTTGTTTACAAAGACAAATGGTAGCCCATGTTTACCCTGAGGTCCACAATTTACTGACTTCTGCCCTAGAGCATTCACCATTTTACATCCTCTGGATGGTTTCTGTATCACAGTTTTCTCTTATCAAACATCCAGTGCTTTCTTTTCATTCAGTTAGAAATTGTCTCCTATTTCATGGAGAAAATGGGACTGAAAAAGAATGTGGGTTTTGTTAGTGTTATATAAGGAAGGCATCTCTAAGGACATGACAAGCTGGGATTTGAGGAAAAGTTTGGGGTTTGGGGCTTTTTTGTGGTTATTGATATAAATATGCCAAAAGGCATGGTGAGATTAGTCCTGGTCTCTTGAAAGTATTTAGCTATATTTTTTAGCATTAGAAAGCACTGATAAGAAAGACGGAAATTTCCTGGAGCAAGGAGAACACTGTGAATCCTCACTTTGCTAATGAGAGCAGCAGGAAAACCAGGAGGGAATGGTGTTGAGGACAAGTGCTAAGGCTTTCCATCTTCATTCTTACTGGTCTAGAACAAGAAAGTTATTAATACAAAACAGAATCTCAAGAGTAATACAATTAGATAAAAGAATCATTCATAGGAAAAGACCCCAAAATTACAAAGAATTTTCATAAGTGACCCAAGTGGAAAATATATTGACAGCACCCTAGATAAAATTTTGTTTGCCACATAGAGATGGTCTGGGAACCAACCCAAAAAATATTGCCTCAGGTTTAGATCATCTTGTAGGTGCAACCAGTTCAAACATCTTTCAACAAATCACCCCATATCACTAAATCAAGCTAGTCTAAAGGATTATTTTCTACTGTTGATTTTTTAACAAATGAAATAATAACCTTCGGGCACAAATCATATAATGCATATTTTCTCAAGATTAATAAAACATGTCATAGTACGTCTTGCTTTGTGGGGGTCTGATATGAAAATATTAAGAGAATCAAAGCAATAATATATGTAATCATTGTAAAAGATTTTATTTTACCTGAATAGGAATGCAGATGAAACTCTTAAAAAAGAAACACAAAAAACCATTAAAAACACTAACAATTTGACTTAAGTGAAATCTAACAAAAGTGATGAGGACAACACCCTTGGTCCTCCCTGACTTTTAGGGAAAAAATTAAAGTCCACTATTACATAGATGCTTCATGTCATTTAGGGCAGAGGAAGTGCAAATCAGGTGACTCTATCCAGTTAGAAAATGTAAGCAGCACAGGCTCAATGGCTTGTGGTCCTGGAGGACAAGACAGGCAAATATCAATTCCTGACATTGGCTACTCAAGTGAATAACTCAGAATTCCTCTACTGATTATCTTCTTTTTGGTCTCTTCTCCCTGTTTGTCTCTTTATCTCTGTACTTTCTTGTTCTTACCCATATTTTAAACATGGGCACACACACAAACTCACCATACTTTCTGTTATTTTTCTGTTTTATATATATATGGAAAGTAAATTTGTAGAAACCTATAGGACCAAAGATATTTAACAAAGTAAGCATGTATGTAGTAAGATTCCAAGAACAGGTTTTCTGAAATTTCCCAGAAAGAAATTTGCTTTTATTCCTCTTTCTCATGCTCTATGTGCATGCGTGTGTGTGTGTGTGTGTGTGTGTGTGTGTGTGTGTGTGTGTGTAAAGCTCATTGAGTGAAAGTAATCCTGGTGGTTTGCTAGAATGCAGTCTTGGGTTCCAACCCAACCCCAGGATATTAAATTTGCATTTTAATAAGATCCCCGGGTGATCTGTTTCCACATTAAAGTTTGAGAAGAACTGTCACAAAAGATGAAGAAGAACACCTGAGTTATATTGAAGAAAAGTGAATGGAGTATTTGAGTAACATATTCCAAGTATAGCTACAGTTTCTTGAATTTTTAATAAAATTGAGCAGTTGCTTTTATTCAGTCATGATTATATCCCCAAGAAACTACAATCCTGTTGACCTCATAGTACAAAATAATTTGCAAAACTATCTAAGGCAAACATGACTCCATTTGTTCTTGTAACCATTCAGCCATACGCATGTTAATCAAATTTCCTTCCTCTTTAAGAAGACAGAAATGACAATCAGAAAAAAACTGTGATTTCCTCACAGTTCAGTTCAGTTCAGTCCCTCAGTCGTGTCCAATTATTTGCAACCCCATGGACTGCAGCACACCAGGCCTCCCTGTCCATCACCAACTCCCGGAGTTTACCCAAACTCATGTCCATTGAGTCAGTGATGCCATCCAACCATCTCATCCTCTGGCATTCCCTTCTCCTCCCGCCTTCAATCTTTCCCAGCATCAGGGTCTTTTCAAATGAGTCAGTTCTTCGCATCAAGTGGTCAAGTTTTGGAGTATCAGCTTCAGCATCAGTCCTTCCAATGAATATTCAGGACTGATTTCCTTTAGGATGGACTGGTTGGACCTCCCTGCAGTCCAAGGGACTCTCAAGAGTATTCTCCAATACCACAGTTCAAAAGCATCAATTCTTCGGCACTCAGCTTTCTTTATAGTCCAACTCTCTCATCCATACATGACTACAGGGAAAACCATACCCTTGACTAGACTCACCTTTGTTGGCAAAGTAATGTCTCTGCTTTTTATTATGCTGTCTAGGTTGGTCATAACTTTTCTTCCAAGGAGCAAGTGTCTTTTAATTTCATGGCTGCAGTCACCATCTACAGTCATTTTGGAGCCCCAAAAATAAAGTCTCTCACTGTTTTCACTGTTTCCCCATCTATCTGCCATGAACTGATGGGACCAGATGCCATGATCTTAGTTTTCTGAATGTTGAGTTTTAAGCCAACTTTTTTACTCTCCTCTTTCACTTTCATCAACAGGCTCTTTAGTTTTTCTTCACTTTCTGCCATAAATGTGGTGTTATTTGCATATCTGAGGTTATTGCTATTTCTCTCAGAAACCTTGATTCCAGCTTGTGCTTCATCCAGCCCAGCATTTCTCATGATGTACTGGGCATATACCAAAAATAATTAACAAACCATGCTACTATAAAATTTTAAATATTTATTTAATCTATATCGCTACCTACTGGGTAGACTACTGAACTACATGTTTTGCTGATCTGAAGAATAGTGAATTTTGATTTTTAAATACTAATCACACTAAATAGATAATATGTAAATATAAATATGGTTATCATAGGTTTGCATGCTTAGTTGCTCAGTCATGTCTTACTCTTCTGACCCCATGGACTGTAGCCTGCCAGGCTCCTCTGTCCATGAGGATTCTTCAGGGAAGAATACTGGAGTGGGTTGCCATTTCCTACTCCAGGGGTTCTTCCCAACCCAGGGATTGAACCCAGGTCTCCCACATTGCAGGTGGCTTCTTTACAGATTGAGCCCCCAGGGAAGCCCATCATAGGTTTACATGATTTCAAAGGTCTGCTTCTACCCATTTGTATCATATCTACCTTATTTAAAATTGCAACTCTGTGAGAGGTTCTGATATGACAATATGATAACCAACTAATAATTTTATCATGCCTTCCTAAAAATGTTATGATTTCTTAACTCTAGATCACTGTTTCCTTTTAAAATAAATGTACCCAGAAGCTGTCACTTAAAATGAAATTTCATACTAATTGAGCTTTGCCATGTAAAGATAGATATAGTTTTATTTATAAATCAAGGTTGAATTTGTCAAGATTACGGCAAAAAATAATTAAATTTGTCACAATAATTGGTATAGTTAGGGAGAATCATTGACTGCATTATTGAAAAAAAAAACTAGCAGCATTAGCAATGAATTAACTGGTATCTTCACCTGTTTTCCAACAGTTTGCTTCACGTTTCCTCACATTAAGTTCCATCTACAGTTAATAAGTACATTACCAATCAATCCAACATTCTTAATTTTATTTTATAGTCTTAAGACTTCTATCTGATCACTGGTAAGATTCAGAAAATTTACATATTTTCTGAAATTTCAATTGTAAAATTCAAAATATTTTGAAATTATCAAAATAATTTGTATCAAAATATTGTAAAAATTTATTATTCAATAAAATTTACTAATTTTATTATTTTAAAATTATGAAGACATGTTACATATAAAATAAATACTTATAGCTGAAGTTTAAACATATATACTTTGATCATATGCCTTAAAATCCAATTAGAATTAACACAATGATTTAAAACAATAAAATATAGAATTAGAGTTATGTAATAGACATAATTTAAAAAAATTGAAGTCAAATAAGTTTCATTTGAGCATTTACTTATTCATGTTCAAGTTTATCCTGTTTAAAACTGGATATTGTAGAGTTTTTCAAAGTCAACTAAAAAATGAGCAAATAAACTTAAGTTTGAGGACTCAACTTACTTTCAATGAACTGCTTTCAATAAGTTAAAACAGAGTTACAAATTAATTATTTGAAAACAGTTAAATGGCAGTTATTTAAAAATCTGCTTTCTCTCATATGGAATTTTTTTAAAAGATCATTACATTTTGCAAGAAAATGCCAGTTAATAAATATGTGCTTATATGCTGGAGAGGAAAAGCTTACACATAGAAAAAAGATGATATAGATTAAATAACTTATTTTTATAAATTTATAGGAATTAATTATTCTATATGCTTTTTGGTTAGTTTACTTATTTTTGGCTTCCCTGGTGGCTCAGATGGTAGAGTCTGCCTGCAACATAAGAGATCTGGGTTCAATCCCTAGGTTGGGAACATCCCCTGGAGAAGGAAATGGCAACCCAATCCAGTATTCTTGCCTGGGAAATTCCATGGATGGAGGAGCCTGGCGGGATACAGTCCATGGGGTCACAAAGAGTAGGACATAACTGAGTAACACACATAAGTGAAGATTAGATTATCTGTTCTGAAACTCTAATCTTAAATCAGAAACAATCACAGACATGTATATAACAGCTGCGTGATTTTTCTTCACACACACCATGCATCTCCATGGCTTGGAAGCAGAATTTTGACAAAATAAATGGAGTAGACTATGTCTGACAGTCTCAGCTGTCAGATACTGAGCTATCAGTTTCCTGGTTGATACACAGTAGTTATTTCATTTACTCTTTTAAAAATTGCTCTCTCTGGATAACAATGAAAGAAAGACAACAAGTATCAATATTGCAGGAAGTCCCTTGTACAAGCTCTTTGGTAAACAAAACTTAAAAAAAAAAAAAAGATCAAACTTTTCTGGAGTTCAGTGTTTGTACAGTGTTGTTCAACATGATACATTCAATACCATGCTCAGATTTGCTCTATCTGTTCAATTTTCCTGAGCACACCATTAAATACAATGTTTTATTCCTTTTTTAATTTTTTCTAACACATTACAGGAGAAAGCAATGGCACGCCACTCCAGTACTCTTGCCTGGAAAATCCCATGGACGAAGGAGCCTGGTAGGCTGTAGTCCATGGTGTCGCTAAGAGTCGGACACGACTGAGCGACTTCACTTTCACTTTTCACTTTCATGCATTGGAGAAGGAAATGGAGACCCACTCCAGTGTTCTTGCCTGGAGAATTCCAGGGATGGGGGAGCCTGGTGGGTTGCCGTCTACGGGGTCGCACAGAGTCGGACACGACTGAAGCGACTTAGCAGCAGTAACAGCAGCAGCAGCACGTTACAGTTAACATAAAGAATTAGTGTAGCCTTTAAAAGTTTCATTTTATTTTACTTTTATCATACAAGAATTGTGGTAATATATAGTATAACAAGTGTTGTTAATATTAAAATAATTAGGTGTCAAGAATGCACAGACGAACTATATCAAATGATCTTAATAACCCAGATAACCAGATGGTGTGATCACTCACCTAGAGTCAGATCCTGGAGTGTAAAGCCAAGGGGGCCTTAGTATGCATCACAACGAACAAAACTAACTGAGGTGATGGAATTAACAGCTGAACTATTTCAAATCCTAAGAGATGATGCTGTGAAAGTGCTGCACTCAATATGCCAGCAAATTTGGAAAACTCAGCGGTTTTCATTTCATTCCCAAAGAAGGGCAATGCCAACGAATGTTCAAACTACCACAAAATTGAACTCATTTCACATGCTAGCAAAGTAATGCTCAAAATCCTTCAAGCTAGGCTTTAAAAGTATGTGAACTAAGAAATTTCAGATGTACAACCTGGATTTAGAAAAGTCAGAGGAACCAGAGAGCAAATTTTCAACATCTGCTGGATCATAAGAAAGAGAATTCCAGGAAAACATCTACTTCTGCTTCATTGACTATGCTAGAGGCTTTGACTGTGTGGATCACAACAAATTGTGTAAAATTCTTAAAGATGGGAATACCAGACCACCTTACCTGCCTCCTACAAAACCTGTATGCAGGTCAAGAAGCAACAGTTAGAACCAGACATGGAACAATGGATTGGTTCAAAATTGGGAAAGGAGTATGACAAGGCTGTATATTGTCACCCTGCTTATTTAACATATATGTAGAGTACATCATGCAAAATGCCAGGCTGGAAGAAGCACAAGCTGGAATAAAGAATGCTGAGAGAAATAATAATCTCAGATATGTAAATAACACCACCCTTGTGGCAGAAAGCAAAGGGGGAACTAAAGAGCCTCTTGATGAAAGTAAAAATGGAGCATGAAAAAGCTGGCTTAAAACTCAACATTCAAAAAACTAAGATCATGGCATCCAGTCCCATCACTTCATAGCAAATAGATGGGGAAACAATTGAAACAGTGACAGATTATTTTCCTGGGCTCTAAAATCACTGCAGATTGTGACTGCAGCCATGAAATTAAAAGATATTTGCTCCTTGGAAGAAAAGCAATGACAAACCTAGATAGCGTACTAAAAAGCAGAGACATTACTTTGCCTACGGTGGTCCGTATAAGCAAAGCTATGTGTTTTGTTTTGTTTTTTTCCTAGTAGTCATGTACAGATATGAGATCTGGACAATAAAAATGGCTGAGCACTGAAGAATTGATGCTTTCAAACTGTGGTGCTGGAGAAGAGTCTTGAGAGTACCTTTAACTGCAAGGAAATCAAACCAGTCAATCCTAAAGGAAACCAACCATGAATATTCATTGGGAGGTCTGATGCTAAAGCTGAAAGTCCAATACTTTGGCCACCTGATGCAAAGAACTGACTCATTGGAAAATACTCTGATGCTGGGAAAGATTGAAGGCATGAGGATAAGGGGACGACAGAGAATGAGATGATTGGATGGCATCACCGACATGATGTACATGAGTTTGTTCAAGCTCCAGGAGATGGTGAAGGATAGGGAAGCCTGGCGTGCTGCAGTCCATGGGGTGGCAAAGAGTCAGACACAACTGAGTGACTGAACAACAATTAACCGAGGAAACAATATCAAGTAGAAAATTTGGGGGGACATTACCAGAGCAAAATAGGAATGTACATATCAATTTTGATCCAGGTAGAATAAATATTTATGTAGCCAATATTAGAAGACAACACATAAAGAAAAGTATCTCTAACCACCTTGATATCTCCATTTGAAAACCCTGGCCATTCTATCTTCTCATTATTCTCCTGGGACTATGCATGCCATGCTTGTTCATCCCAACTTTATTCGCAATGCCTCTTATCTCTTGCCAAGCACAGCTCTGATTTCTATGCACCTTTCTATTTGGGCAAGACATTAAAGCTTCTTATCATTTACATTTCAGAGTGATCTTAGAAAAGTAGAAGAACTCAAGAGTTCAGCTCTTAACAGGATGATACTCTTTGAAATAACCACTCCAATATTGTCCTTGAAATAACATCTGTAGCCAGCCATCATTTTTTCCCCCAATTCTGCTGTGACTTTTCTATCTGCTTAATTAAAAAATAAATAAATAAAAACACTTTTTTTTTCCTGGAATACATCTGTTAAGCTATTGAAGAAGTGTCTCAATATTGCCTGAAGGCATACATAAATACTATATAAAACATGCCATTATTATGAGCTAACATTACTAAAAAACACACGATGATCAAAGTTGCTTTGCAGTTACATATTTGCTTCATTTTATTTATTATCACAATGAAATATATTTCACAATTATTATCCTATTCTCCCATGCCAAATCCATAAATGGAGATTCATGGAAACCCTCTGGAGAATTTGTTTTGGTAGAATATTATTATTTTCAATGTTAAATAGCAGTATGTGCTTAAAAGACTACTATATTTTACCTGGTATAAATTAAGATTTGAAAAAGACAGTTTATAGAATGGGAGAAAATATTGGCAATAATGTGGCTGACAAGTGATTATTCTCCAAAATATACAAATAATACATATAATTCAATATCTAAACAACAAACAACCCAACTGTAAAACAGGCATAAGATACAAATAGACATATCTCCAAAGAAGACATACAGATGGTTAAGAATCACATGAAAAGATGTTCAGCATCACAGATTGTCAGAGAAAGGCAAATGAAACTACAATGAGACATCACCTCACCAGTCAGAATGCCATCATCAAAACTCTACAAATAATACATATTGAAGAGTGTGTGGAGGAAAAAAAGCCCTCTTACACTGTTGGTGGGAATGTGAATTGGTATAGTCACTGTGGAGAACAGTATGGAGGTTCCTTAAGAAAACTAAAAATAGAGCTACCATATGATCCTGCAATCCCATTCCTGAGCATGCATCTGAAGAAAACCATGATTTGAAATGATACAAACATCCCAATGTTCACTGCAAATCTGTTAATAATAGTCAAGACACAAGAAGCAACCTAAGCATTCATCAATAGAGGAATGGATAAAGAAAGTGTGAATATGTACACACACACACACACACACACACACACAATGTAATATCACTCAGACATAAAAAAGAATGAAATAACACCATTTGCAGCAATATGGATGGACCTAGAGATTACCATATGGAACATATCATTTATATCTGGACTCACAAAAAAAAAAAGATTATACAAAGGAACTTTTATACAAACTTACAGTTACCAAAGGGGAAAGTTAGGGGAGAGATAAATTAGCATGTTGGAATTAGCATATACACACTACCATATATAAAACAGATAACCAATAAGGACCTATTATATAGCACATAGAACTATAGTTGATATTTTATAATAACCTACAAGGGAAAAGAATCTGAAGAAGAGCACATACACAGCATGTACAACAAAGTGATTCAGTTATATGTATCAAAAAACAAATTAAGCCCAGATTCTTCCTTCAGCATAGCATGAAACTGTGGAATCCATTCTTTATTTAATATTTCAACATTTCAAAACTAATTTATGAAATTTGTATATTATCTTTTGCTAAGTGATAAAATAAGTTTCAAAAATAAAAAACAGCATTATTTTAAATGGAGAAAGCTGCTATAGCAAAGATTATTGTTCTTATCAAATGCCTATTCTCCCTTTTTAAGGGAAAGAAAAGCTGGGATTTAGCATGAAACTTAGCCATGTGTGGAAGAATTTTATTCCCCAACCTTCCTTGCAGTAGTAGCAACTAGATCTGAAGGGAGGAATTATAAATTATCACATCTGGGAAGCATAAATATCTGAAAATGGTACTCTCATCAGCCTTGTGGGGGGGTGGATAATTAAACAATAAATTAAAAGAGTAGAAATTTCCAAAGTTTTAAAATAAAATAAATGATCAATCTCTAAAGCGCTTCCTTCTAAAAGCGATGGCCCAATGGTAATACTAAGATATTATCAGCAATAACAACAATTTAAAAAGGAACTAAATAACTGGAAAGACTGGAGAAAACAGCAGCAGATTCTTTTTCTCATTTATGCTTTGTGATATCGATATAATATTATGAAAAGTCAATATTCCACTAATTAATCTACAAAACAGATGTAATATCAATAAAAACCCAGAAAATTTCTTGGGAGATTTGCTAAATATTATAACATTTATTTCTCTTTCTCTATTTAGTCGCTAAGTTGTGTCCAACTCTTGCGACTTCATGGACTGTAGCCTGCCAGGCTCTTCTGTCCATGGGATACTCCAGGCAAGAATATTGGAGTGGATTGCCATTTCCATCTCCATAACATTTATACATACTACTAAAGATCTTAATATGAATCACCCCTTTTTTTTGAAAAAAGAAGAAATAAGAAAGTCTTTCTCTAATAGCTAACAACACATTATGTTAACAAAGATATTATAGCATTTTCACAAGAACAGACAAAGTGACCCATGTGGTAGAACAGAAAATTCAAAGATAGGGTCAATATCTATTTAATTAGGTATCAAGAAATGGAGGGAAAAAGATGACTTGTTTAGAAGATAGAAAAGCTGGCAAACCATATTAAAAAATAGTAATAATACTGCTTTCCTGCTTAAAATGATTCACAGAGATGAAATTTAAAAATGAAGCACATGAAGAAATATTATCAACATTATTAATAATCATAAATATTAAAAGTTAAACCATAATTAAATAGCACCCTTCTTCTATTAGAGTAGCAAAATTTAGAAAATTGGCTAATGTCACGAATTGGCCCCAATGTAGGGAAAGGAAAATTTCAGCAATGCTTTTAGTGTGTATATTTGTTATTCTGGAAAGCATTATCTTATATTTTCAGTTATAAACATTAATCATACATAATTCATAATAATTTTCACTACATTTTGCTATGGTAACCAACGGCTCCCAAATTTCAGTGACTCACAATAATAAAGTTTACTTCTTGCTCATGTTACATCTCAGTTGCTGATTGGTTTTGACTCTGCTCAGCTCAGTTTCATTTGCCTTCGTATGTCTTATACATGTTTTCACTCTAGGTTCTGGGTGAAGTAGGGGCCAGATTTGGGATATGCATTTTCATGACAGAAGGCAAAAAGGAAGGGATTGGATGGGAGCACACAGAGGCTCTTAGAGCTTCCACTTTGAACAGAAGTGTCATTTTCACTCATCTTTTTATTAATCAGTGCAATTCAGATGGATATACCTTCTGTCAGAAGGCACTGTGAGTCATGTCACAGTGGGTGGCGAGACACGGGGAGTGAATAACTAAGAACAATAATATACGTTGTCATATATACAATATGATCTAATCATTTATTCCTGGGTATACCCCCAAGTTTTCAAGCAAACAGTAAAGTGACACATACCACAGTGATTATGCAGCATTCTTCATGGTGTCAGTGGTCTGGGTACAAACTGCATGTTCGTTCCTAAAGGATACACAATTGGCAGTGAATTTTAATGGTGAGGAATTATTAGAAGAGCAATTACAAGCAATGAATTAATGTGTAAATAATTATCTGAATGGATTTTAAAATACAAAATACTTGATGATAAAGCAATGGCAAGTATACTATGTATTAAAATTTATTAAAATGCTTGTGTCACGAAACAGTATTTTATCAAACAAAAAAAAAGTACTTAAGTAAAGAAAAGGACAGCACAGACCAACAATTATAATGCTGTACAAATTGAGGAATACAATGAACTCTACTATATGTCACTGTGTGTGTGTGTGTGTGTGTGTGCTGACTCTTTGCAACCCAATAGACCATAGCCCTCCAGGCGCCTCTATCCTTCTCTATCACACAGAATGGGATCTCCAGGCAAGAATACTTGAGTGGGTCACCACGCCCTCCTCCAGGGGATCATCTCCACCCAGGGATGGAATCCACCCCTCTCATGTCTCCTGCATTGGCAGGTGGATTCTTCACCACTAGTGCCACCTGGGAAACACATATGTCACTGTAGCACAAGTAACTGAAATTCTTTCAAAAATTTGTATCATAGAGGAATTGTCTCTGACCCAATGAAATGAAATTAAAATCCAATAACAAAATAACCATATTTAGATATTGAAAATATAATATATATCTTAACATATGAAGATATAATAGGTATGGTAAAACTACAGTGAAAATCCAGAAAATACTGAACACCAATTTCTAAATAAAAACACTGGGAGGAAAAGAGGGAAAAAGAAGGGGATGAGATTTGTATGTGCCTCATGATGAGTATTGCTTCTATCTGCTTTATATTTCATTTTTAAATTTTGTACATAAATTATTGTTTCATTTATTATTTAATCATTTTTGAATTATGAATTTATTTTTAAAGAAAAACTGATGGGGATCTTAACTGAGATAATGTGGATTGAGTAAGGCTATAGTAGAAGACATAAGTAGAGAAGAAAAAAACACAGGAAAAGATATTTTAACAATTGGTAACAATAACTGGTAAAGTAATCAGTAAAGTAATTGTCAAAATTCTCCAAGCCAGGGTTCAACAATACATAAATGTAATATTCCAGATGTTCAAGCTGGTTTTAGACAAGATAGAGGAACCAGAGATCAAACTGTCAACATCTGCTGGAACATCAACAAAGCAAAAGAGTTCCAGAAAAACATCTATTTCTGCTTTATCGAGTATGCCAAAGCCTTTGACTGTGAGGATCACAACAAACTCTGGAAAATTCTGAAAGAGATGGGAATACCAGACCACTTGACCTGCCTCTTGACAAATCTGTATGCAGGTCAGGAAGCAACAGTTAGAACTGGACTTTGAGCAACATACTGGTTTCAAATAGGAAAAGGAGTACTTCAAGGCTGTATATTGTCACTGTGCTTATTTAACTTAAATGCAGAGTACATCATGAGAAACGCTGGGCTGGATGAAGCACAAGGTGGAATCAAGATTGCCGGGAGAAATATCAGTAATCTCAGATATGCAGATGACACCACATTTATGGCAGAAGGTGAAGAAGAACTAAAGAGCCTGTTGATAAAAGTGAAAGAGAAGAGTGAAAAAGTTGGCTTAAAACCCAACATTCAGAAAACTAAGATAATGGCATCTGGTCCCATCACTTCATGGCAAATAGATGGGGAAACAGTGGAAACAGCAACAGATTTTATTTTTGTGGACTCCAAAATCACTGTAGATGGTGACTGCAGCCATGCAATTAAAAGATGCTTACTCTTTGGAAGGAAAGCTATGACAAGTCTAGACAGCATATTAAAAAGCAGACACATTACTTTGCCAACAAAGGTCCATCTAGTCAAAGCTATGGTTTTTCCAGTAGTCATGCATGGCTGTGAGAGTTGGACTATAAAGAAAGCTGAGCGCCAAAGAAATGATGCTTGTGAACTGTGGTGTTGGAGAAGACTCTTGAGAGTCCCTTGGACTGCAAGGAGATCCAACCAGTCCATCCTAAAGGAAATCAGTCCTGAATTTTCATTGGAAGGACTGATGTTGAAGCTGAAACTCCCAATACTTTAGCCACCTGATGTGAAGAACTGACTCATTTGAAAAGACCCTGATGCTGGGAAAGATTGAAGGCTGGAGGAGAAAGCGACAAAAGAGGATGAGATGGTTGGATGGCATCACTGACTCAATGGACATGAGTTTGAGTAAACTCGGGAGTTGGTGATGGACAGGGAGGCCTGGCATGCTGCAGTCATGGTATGGCAAAGAGTCGGACATGACTGACTGACTGCACTGAACTGAACTGAACAATAACTAACTTATTAGGTCTGGCCACAATCAAAACAAACATTTAATACCTGTCAGTGCCTAAAAGGCAACACACATCTTTTATTTATATCAGGGCTTTCAGGAAAATCTAGCAACTAGCAAAAATCTGACAGGTCTAGGCAATTTTCTGCTCTAGGAAGATGACTGGGAAATTTCCTATTTAGGATTAAGAAGTTGAAATGTTGACGCACAACATAGCTATACACCTCTAAAATATTAGGTACCCCAAATTAATTTGCAACCTCCTGTGCTTCTGTTTTCCCCAGATATCCAGAGGCATCTATTGCCTATGTTCATGTCTTGAGTTAGACTCTCACACAGGACCCCTGACATTCTCTTATTATCTCTGCTTTAACCTTGTTCTTTCAGAGAAGGCAATGGCACCCCACTCCAATACTCTTGGTTGGAAAAATCCCATGTATGGAGGAGCCTGGTGGCTACAGTCCATGGGGTCGCTAAGAGTCGGACACGACTGAGCGACTTCACTTTCACTTTCCCTTTCATGCACTGGAGAAGGAAATGGCAACCCACTCCAGTATTCTTGCCTGGAGAATCCCAGGGACGGCGGAGCCTGGTGGGCTGCCATCTATGGGGTCGCACAGAGTTGAACACGACTGAAGCGACTTAGCAGCAGAGCAACCTTGTTCTTTCCCTGAGACAGATCTAGCCTACCCATTTCTGATGAGATCTTATATAATCTCGTGTTTTCAAACACTATTTTCCATTGTTTTCCCATTTCTTCCACACTCTTCCCTCTTTTTATTGGATCTTCTGACTCTTTAATCTCCACTTTTTAATGCACATTTTCAAATTATACCAGTAAACATAATCAGCTTTTTAGCATAATTAATTTTAAAACGAGTATCCATTATTTTTAAATGAAGATAGAATTTTATGAATATATAGAGATTAGATTATTATAACATAATAGTTATGTTAGATGCAACTATTCCCTTACATGGATTCAACATTATAATACATAAAATTTAGAGGAATTATTAGCATTTACAGTGTAACATATTTTATTATTCAGGGTGATTTCTTGCAACAGTTTTAAAGGAAATAATAATCAGTTTCCTCTTCTATCTTCATTACTTTGTTTACATTATATTTATTAAATTTAAAAGCATATATTATTTTTGTCTCATCCTTAAAAATCTGTTATTTGCAAATGTGTCTAATCAGAACTGAGGAAATTATACATTCAGCAACAGAGGTATCCTAGATGCCAGGTATAAGGTCTCGAACATGAAAATTTGGAATTTAAGATTTATGAAATAACTCAATTTATTGCTAGTGAAGCAGAAATGGTGCTTATGTCCCATCTTCTATGCAGTTGGCATGGTACTCCCTCAGATACTTCCCTCAAAGTTTCATAGAAACACTTTTATTGAATGCCTTGAACATTTTTATGGCTGAACTTTTCTTGTAAAAATAATATTAAAAAGTTAAAATGTTCTCTTTACTTTTTACATAATCTCTTTATGAGTCTGTATAACTTTTTGAAATGCGTTAGAAAAATATTTTTCAAAATAACCTTCTCTGTGGCAAGATTTTCTGGTGCACTGGAAAATGATGATGTTATTGCTCAAAGTGATATTCCAGCTGTGCTCAGCAGACAAGAGACTCTCAGTCAAGACACACTTACCAAGATTGTGCACAGCATTAAAGAGACTGGATGATGTTTCCTTGAGAAGACTATGAATGACCAATGGTTCAGGGATAGGATTAGTACTGGCTTTTCTGGGACAATTTTGAATGAAAATATATTATTCTATTTCCATTTGAGTACAACTCATCTTGCCAGATCATATATTTTGACAGTTAGTTTAGAAAAAAATCTTTCTCTTATATTCTAGATGCTCAAGAACATAATCCCTTAGGTAATAACATAACAGCCATACTGCAAAAGTTAGTAGGGTTGACTGGTAGTGGAGAGACCTGTTATGTTTGATGAGGTAAAAACTTAAATTTACATACATATCTTAAATCCATTTTCTGAGAATAGTCAGAATTCATACGGTCTACAGACACTGAGGCTTCTGAAGGTGTGGATATCTTTGAAGACCATGGAAAATGATTTAAGAGAGTTACTTTAGAAAAATATAATACAGACAAGAGAAAAATAAATGGAAACCAAATCAGCAAAAAAAAAAAAAAATGTCTAGATAGCTATCAGTAGCAGAGATTTAAAACAGAATCACTCAGCATTTTTCATGACTTTATATAAAGTACTTAACCTGGAAGAGAAAAAAAAATAATCAAAGAAATGTGGAGTTTGACTGAAACTGACAAGAGAATAGTAACAGGGAACTTAAGGAATCATAGTATGAATATACTATTGTAGTTTCTCATGAGGAGATTAAAATGTATCAGGAAATCAAGAAATATTTAACAACAGTAACGTGTGAGACATTCAATGTGTTTAATAGAACTCGAATTTATAATGAAAATGAGCAGAAAAAATTAGAAAGAGAAAATAAGAGAAGCTGAAAAATAGTTGTCAGAGAAGGAATTGCTGATTTTGAAATATTTAATGTGGAGCAAGATTAAATAGCTGTTGTTCAGTCACTAAGTTATGTCCAACTCTTTGCAACCCCGTGGACTGCAGCATGCCAAGTACCTCTCTCCTCCACTATCTCCAGGTGTTTGCTCAAAAACATGTCCATTTAGTTTTTGATACTATCCAACTATCTCATCCTCAGTTCAGTTCAGTCACTCAGAGATGTCCGACTACTTGTGACCCCATGGACTGCAGCATGCCAGGGTTTGCTGTCCATCACCAACTCCCAGAGCTTGCTCAAACTGATGTCCATCAAGTCAGTGACACCATCCAACCATCTCATCCTCTGTCATCCCTTCTCATTCTGTCTTCATTCTTTCCCAGTATCAGGGTCTTTTCCAAAGAATCAGTTCTTTGCATCAGGTGGCTAAAGTATTGGAGCTTCAACTTCAGCATCATTCCACCCAATGGACATTCAAGGTTGATTTTCTTTAGGATTAACTAGTTCGATCTCCTTTCAGTGCAAGGGACTCTCGAGTCTTCTCCAGCACCACAATTCAAAGGCATCATTTCTTCAGTGTTCAGCCTTCTTTATGGTCCAACTCTCATATCCATACATGACTACATAGCTTTGGCTTTATGGACTTTTGTAGGCAAAGTGATGTCTCTGCTTTTTAATATGCTGTCTAGGTTTGCCATAGTTTTCCTTCCAAGGAGAAAGCATCTTTTAATTTCATGACTGCAGATACTGTCCACAATGATTTTGGAGCCCAAGAAAAGAAAATCTGTCACTGAAAAAATAAAAATGAAAGTCACGCAGTTGTGTCCAACTCTTTGTAACCCCGTGGACTATACAATCCATGGAGTTCTCTAGGCCAGAATACTGGAGTGGGTAGCTGTTCTCTTCTCCAGGGGATCTTCCCAACCCAGGGATCAAATCCAGGTCTTCCACATTGCAGGCGGATTCTTTACCAGCTTTGCCATTAGGGAAAACCAAGAATACTGGAGTGAGTAGCCTATCCCTTCTCCAGCAGATCTGCCAAACCCAGGATTCAAACTGGGGTCTCCTGCATTCCAGGCAGGTTCTTTACCAGTTGAGCTACCAGGGAAGCCAAATCTTCCACTTTTTCTCATTCTCTTTGCCATGAAGTGATGGGACCACATGCCATGTTCTTAGTTTTCTTTAATGTTGAATTTCAAGCCTTTTCACTCTCTAGTAAGGAATTGCAAGATGGGGTTGAATTTCTAAATGATAACACTGGGATGGCAATGGAGTAGATAAACATGATGAATTAAACAATCTTTGAAAACAGGGAAGGGCAGAGAGAACAAGATGGCAGAGGAGTAGGTGGACGTGGAGTACATCTATCTCCACAGATAAATCAGGAATACATCTTCAGACACAGAAGTGCAGGCAGAACACCAGCTGACAGCAGACAGGAGGACCTGACCAGCGGAAAACAATATAGAGAACCATGCAAAACTCGGTAGGATGAAGGAACTAGGGGGAAAAACAGGAGTGTTAGAAGGACTGGACCTTCCTTCTGCGGGTGGGGGAACTGAAGCAGGGGTCTGATCCCCACATTCGGGCAACTGTCTGAGTCAGAGGGGAAACATTTAAGTCTGAGAGGGAAACAGCTGATCTTTGGCAGCCTAAACGGAATAAGAATCAGACAGTCCTTGCCACAGCCATACATACCCTGGACAGGGATGCAGGTTCCCTAGAAAGCACAGGGGCTCTAGCTGGAGTTTGGGGATTGTGGAGCAATCCCAGCGTGAGGGCTGCTGTTGACAGCAGAGAGATGGATAGAGGGGATTTGAGGGAGTAGATTGTGGTGGGAAATGCCTGTGGAGGAAAGCCAGGCAGCCTTGGAAGCAAGGCGATACTGCTGAGTCACATGTAGTGGGTGGAGCCATCACCATAGCCTCTCTCTCCCCACAGGCCAGCATCGCAGCTGAACAACAGAGAGGCTGGCCCATCAAACTTCTGATGCAATGAACTACAGAGTAGGACCCCACCCAGGGTGATCCTATAAGTGCCTTATGCGCTGATCTACAGAGTAGGACCCCAGCCGGGGGCCCCCATGTGCCTGATGCACTGAACAACAGAGAAGGACCCGCATGTCAGGGAGCCCTCTAAGTGCCTGTATGGACGGAGCTACACAGAAAGACTGGCCAAAGAGGCATTCTGATCGCCAGCTACAAGAGGCTTGAAGAAAGATTCTGATAGGGCCATAACTCCTACAGGGGAGGCAGTCCGTGTCCCTGCACGCTTAGCACGGCCAGGGTTCCCACAAGCCAAGTAGCTGCACCACCTTCGTGCTCAAACCTCACTGTACATAGCTGTCACAGGCCAAAAAAGTCTCGCATCTATGCATGCAGGGTTGCTTTGGTAGTATGCAACTCTTCGCAACTCTGTGGACTGTGGCCTGCCAGAATTCTCTGTCAGGGAGTTCTACAGGCAAGAATACTGGAGTGTATTGGCAAATACTGGTTGCCATACCCTACTAGAGCACTATAGTCCCTGCTTCCCTAGCTGAAAACTCCCCTGAGTATCTGGAGCTGCCAGAACCCCCACAACCCAAGCAGCTGCACCACCGCCACACCTGGCCCTCACTAGGGCCAACCCAAGTCCTCCAGGGCAGCCTCAGGAGCAAACCCCAGTGGACGACCCAAATGCAGAGGTGAAAATAAAACCAGAGTTGAAATCAAGGGGCAGTGTGACTAAGGAATAAGACCCAAAATCTTCCTACCAGCTGTACAAGCTGCAGATTAAATCCACACGGTCAACTAGGCAGACTCTGTATCTATGGAATATACAAAAGGGCATTGAGAGCTCCCACAAAAGAATACTCACTAGTTCTGATAGCTGTGGACATTGGAGGCAAGAACACAGATTAGAATCTGTGCTGCCCCCACAGCAGGTCTAGACCAACACAGTGTTGGAGGGCATCCTAGGGAGGTGAGGTGGACTGAGACTCCCAGCGAGGGAAAGGATTGACTGCAATGACTGCAGTGACTGCAATGACTCGAGTAAAACACTTACTATTCCTATGTTTTGACTTGTTCTGTAGATTCTTTTGGATTTTTTCTTCCTTTCTTTTCCCTCACTGTTGTAGTTGTTGATTTAATAGGCACTATGAAATCTAATTGAGCCTTTGAGCTTTTTATTTTTTTTAGTCACATTTTTTATTGTTGGTGTAAACCTCTGCCTCTACGTTGGGCTTTTGCAGTTCTCTGGAGTTTTCCATTTTCTTTTTTTTCTTCTTCCTTTTTTTCCATCTATTTTTTAATTTTAATTTTTTAAAACTATTGCTATTTTTTTCTACATGTATTTCTTTGTTTGTCTTTCCTGCTTTACTTTTCCCCTTGCAGTTAATCTTCATTGTGTACAAATCTTCTTTATCAACCTCTATTTAACTTTGCATATATATTTTTTCTTTCTTTTCTTTCTTTCCTTTCCTCTCAACATATTTGTCAGTTTTCTTTTCACTGCTTTATTCCCTACTTGGCATCTTGTTTAGTTTCGTTTTCCAGTTGTGCTTTAGTCAGTTTTGTTCTTAACTGGTAGATATAATTTTGGGTCTCCTTTGTTTGCTAGGTCAATCTATTGTACTTTATTTTTGTTGGACTGTTTTGATTTTGCTGATGAGTGTATATGTATTTGTGTATATTCAGTGTCATTTTTTATTGTTGGTATAAACCTCTGCCTCTATGTTGGGCTTTTGCAGTTCTGTGGAGTTTTCCTTTTTTTTTTTTTTATTTCTTCTTCCTTTTTTTTTCTTTTCTCTTTTTATAATTTTAATTTTTAAACCTATCATACTCTCTACATTCACTCCTTTGTTTGTTTTTCCTACTGTTCTTTTCCCCTTTCAGTTAATCTTTGATGTACATAAATCTTCTTTATCTATCTTTATTTAACTTTGCATATCAATTCTTTCTTTCTTTTCTTCTTTCCTTTCCTGTCAACATATTTGTTAGTTTTGCTTTCAGTGCTTTATTCCCCACTTGGCACCTTGATTTAGTTTTGTTTTCCAGTTTGGGCTTTAGTTAGTTTTGCTCTTACCTGGTAGATATGATTTTTGATTTCATTTCTTTGCCAGGTCAATCTACTGTACTTTATTTTTGCTGGACTGTCTTGATTTTGCTTATGGGTGTATATGTATATATTCTATTACTTTAATTATTATTTGCCTGATTTTATAACTGCCATTTGTCTGGGGTTCACCTTTGGTTTCCTGTTTGGGGGTATTTGTTTTAATCTTACTTAATGCCATAACAAACCACTTGTGGAATCTTCGTTCCTGACCAGAGATCAAGCCCTGAGCCTTTGGAGTGGGAGGACTGACTCCAAGACAGTAGACTACCAGAGAACTAATCTTAGGGAGTATCACATAGTGAGAACTCACAGAAAGGAGATCACTTGAATACAAAACCAGCATCACGCAACCACCAGTAGCGCCCTGTGCAGGATGCCTCATCTAAACAACAAACAAACAAAAATGCAAACCCAACCATCAGCAGACGGGATCTCCACTCACTCAGCCCTGCCCATCAGAGGAAAGCAAACAAAAACTCAGCACAAATCTCACCCTATACGAAGCTTACACAATCCACGGGACCAACCTTAGGAGGGCAGAAACCAAAAGGAAAAAAGATTTCAAACGTGAAGCCTGGGAAAAGGAGACATCAAACACAATAAGTCAAAAAAAAGTAATGAAAAGGTAGAGAAATACTACACAAATGAAGGAATAAGCTAGAAAAACAGAAGTTCAAATAAACGAAAAGGAAATAGGCAAGCTACCTGAACAAGAATTCAGAATAATGATAGTAAAGATCAAAAACCTTGAAAAGAGAATGGAGAAAATGCAAGAATCAATTAACAAGGACCTAGAAGAATTAAAGAATAAACATACAGAGCCAAAAAAAAAAAAAAACTATTACTGAAATTAAAAATACTCTAGAAGGAATCAACAGCAGAATATCTGAAGCAGAAGAACAAGTCAGTGAGCTGGAAGATAAAATGGTGGAAGTAACTGCTGAAGAGCAGAATCAAGTAAAAAGAATGAAAAGAACTGAGGACAGTCTCAGAGACTCTGGGACAGTATCAAACACATCATGAGAACATTTCTGAGGAGATTACAGTTAAAATTTTCTCAGCATGGAAGAGGAAATAGTCAATCAAGTTCAAGAGGTGCAAAGAGTCCTATATAGGATAAACCCATGGAGAAGCACACCAAGACACATACTAAACAAACTAACAAAGACTAAACACAAAGAAAGATATTAAAAGCAGCAAGGGAAAAGCAACAAGTAACATACAAGCGAAATCCCATACATTTAAGAGCTGATCTTTCAGCAGAAAATCTGCAGGCCAGAAGGGAATGGCAGGGTGTATTTAAAGTACTGAAAGGGAAAAATCTACAACCAAGATTACTATAACTGGCAAGGATCTCATTCAAAATTGATGGATAAATAAAAACTTTCCAGACAAGCAAAAGTTAAAGGAATTCAGTACCACCAAACCAGCTTTACAACGAATGTTAAACGGACTTATCTAGTCAAGAAATACAAGAGAATAAAAGATCTACAAAATCAACCTCAAACAATTAAGGAAATGGCAATAGGAACATATATATCTAAACTTACTTTAAATGTAAATGGATTAAATGATCCAACCAAAAGACACAGACTGGCTGAATGGCTACAAAAACAAGACCTATATATATGCTGTCAACAAGAAATCCACTTCAGACCTCAAGACACGTATAGACTGAAAGTGAGAGGATGGAAAAATATATTCCATGCAAATGGGAAGCAAAAGAAAGCTGGAGTAGCAATCCTCATGCCAGACAACACAGACCTTAAGATAAAGATTACAAGAGATAAGGAAGGACACTACATAATGGTCAAGGGATCAATCCAAGAGGAAGACATAACAATTGTAAATATCTATGCACCCAACATAAGAGCACCTCAATACATAAGACAAACACTAACAGACATAAAAAGGGAAATTGACAGTAACACAATAAAAGTACTGGACTTTACCATCCCAGTCACACCAATGGACAGATCATCAAAACAGAAAACTGATAAGGAAACATAAGTCTTAAATGATACATTAGATGAGATAGATCTCATTGATATCTTCAAGATATCCCATCCAAATGCAGAAGAGTACAGCTTCTTCTCAAGTGCACATGGAACATTCTCCAAGATAGACCACATCTTGGGTCACAAATCAAACCTCAGTAAATTTAAGTAAATTGAAATTGTATCAAGCACCTTCTCCAACCACAATGCTATGAGACTAGATATCAATTACAAGAAAAAAAAACTGCAAAAAACACAAACACATGGAGATTAAACAATATTTTCCTAAATAATCAACAGGTTACTGAAGAAATCAAAAAGGAAATCAAAAAAATTCTAGAAACAAATGACAATGAAAATACAACAACTCAAAACCTATGGGAAGCAGCAAAAACAGTTCTAAGAGGGAAGTTTATAGGAATACAATCCTAACACAAGAAACAAGAAAAACACCAAATATACCACCTAACTTTACACATAAAACAACTGGAAAAAGAAGAAGAAGAACAACAAAAATTAGCAGAAGGAAAGACATCATAAAGAACAGAGTAGAAATAAGTGAAAAAGAAATGCAAGAAACAATAGTAAAGATTAATAAAACTAAAAGCTTGTTCTTTGAGAAGATAAACAAAATTGACAAAACTTCAGCCAGACTCAGCAAGAAAAAAAGAGAAGAATAAAATCAACAAAATTATAAATGAAAAAGGAGAGGTTACAACAGATAATGCAGAAATACAAAGGATTATGAGACTATTATGAACATCTATATGGCAATAAAATGGATAAACTAGAAGAAATCAACAGATTCTTAGAAAAGTTCAATCTCCCAAGACTGAAGCAGGAACAAATAGAAATTATGAATAACCCAATTATAGCACTGAAATTGAAGCTGTGATCAAAACTCTCCAAAAAACAAAAGCCCAGAACCAGATGGTTTCACAGGAGAATTCTATGAAACATTTAGAGAAAAGCTAACGCCTATCCTTCTAAAATTCTTTCAAAAAATTGCAGAGGAAGGAATATTTCAAAACTCATTCTACAAGGCCACCATCACCCTGATACCAAAACCAGACAAAGACAGCACACAAAAAAAGAAAACTAAAGGCCAATATCATTGATGAACATACATGCAAAAATCCTCAACAAAATTTTAGCAAACAGAATTCAGCAACACATCAAAAAGCTCATACACCATGATCAAGCTGGGTTTATCCCAGGGATGCAAGGATTCTTCGATATATGCAAATCAATCAATGTGATACACCATATTAACAAATTGAAATATAAAAACCATATGATAATCTCAATAGATGCAAAAAAAGGCCTTTGACAAAATTCAGCATCCATTTACGATTAAAACTCTTAAAAAAAAGGGCATATAAGGAACCTACTTCAACATAGTAAAGGCCATATATGATAAGCCCACAGCAAACATTATTCTCAATGGTGAATAACTGAAAGCATTACCCCTAAGATCAGGAACAAGACAAGGGTGTCCACTTTCACCATTACTATTCAACATAGTTCTGGAAGTCCTAGCTAAACAATCAGAGAAGAAAAAGTAATAAAAGGAATCCAGATAGGAAAAGAAGTAAAGCTCTCACTGTTTGCAGAGGACATGATATTGTACACAGAAAACCCTAAAGATAGTATCAGAAAATTACTAGAGCTAAATCAGTGAATTTAGCAAAGGTGCAGGATACAAAATCAATACACAGAAATCACTTACATTTCTATGTACTAACAATGAAAAATCAGAAAGTGAAATTAAGGAATCAATCTCATTCACCACTGCAACAAAAATAATTAATATTTAGAAATAAACTTACCTAAGGAGACAAAAGAACTGTACACAGAAAATTATAAGACACTAATGAAGGAAATCAAAGTCAAAATAAACAGATGGAGAAATATTCCATGTTCCTGGGTAGGAAGAATGAATACTGTGAAAATGACTATACTACCAAATGCAATCTACAGACTCAATGTGATCCCCATAAATTACCAATGGCATTTTTAATAGAACTAGAAAAAAAATTCCACAATTCATATGGAAACATAAAAGACCCCGAATAGCCAAAGCAGTCTTGAAAAAGAAGAATGGAGCTGGAGGAATCAAGCTTCCTGACTTCAGATTATACTACAAAGCTACAGTCCTCAAGACAGTATGGTACTGGCACAAAAACAGAAATATAGACCAATGGGACAAGATAGAAAGCCCAGAAATAAACGGACGTACCTATGGGTGCCTTATTTTTGACAAGACTATACAATGGGTCAAAGACAGCCTCTTCAATAATTGGTGCTGGGAACACTGGACAGCTACATGTAAAAGAATGAAATTAGAACACTTCCTAACACCATACACAAAGATAAACTGAAAATGGATTAAAGACCTAAATGTAAGACCAGAAACTATAAAACTCTTAGAGGAAAACATAGGCAGAACACTCAATGATATAAATCAAAGCAAGATGCTCTATGACCCACCTCCTAGAGTAATGGAAATTTTAAAAAAAGTAAACAAGTCGGACCTGATTAAACTTAAAAGCTTTTGCACAGCAAAGGAAACTATAAGCATGGTGAAAAGATAACCCTCAGAAGGGGAGAAAATAACACCAAATGAAACAACTGACAAAGGATTAATTTCAAAAATGTTCAAGCAGCTCATACAACTCAATACAAGAAACAAACAAACAAAACAAAAAAACCAAAAAGTGGGAAAAAGACCTAAAGAGACATTTCTCCAAAGAAGACATAGATGGCTAACAAACACATGAAAAGATCCTCAACGTTGCTCATTATTAGAGAAATGCAAATCAAAACTACAATGAGATATCCCCTCATACCGCTCAGAATGGCCATCATCAAAAAGTCTACAAACAATAAATGTGGAGAGGGTGTGGAGAAAAGGAAACACTCTTGCACTGTTGGTGGGAATGTAAATTGAAACAGCCACTAATGGAAGACAGTATGGAGATTTCTTAAAAAACTAGGAATGAAACCACCACCATATGACCTAGCAGTCCCACTCCTAGACATATACCCTGAGGAAACCAAAATTGAAAAAGACACATGTATCCCATTGTTCACTGCTGCACTATTTACAATACCTAGAACATGGAAGCAACCTAGATGTCCATTGACAGATGAATGGATACAGAAGTTGTGTTACATATACACAATGGAATATCAGTCTTCATAAAAAGGAACACATTTGAGTCAGTTCTAATGAAGTAGATGAACCTAGAACCTATTATACAGAGTGAAGTAAGTCAGAAAGAGAAAGATAAATATTGCATTCTAACGCATATATACAGAATCTAGAAAAATGGTACTGAAGAATTTTTACAGGGCAGCAGTGGAGAAACATAGAGAATAGACTTATGAACATGGGGAGAGGGGAGGAGAGGGCGAGATGTATGGAAAGAGCAACATGGAAACTTACATTACCATATGTAAAATAAATAGCCACAGGAATTTGCTCTATGGCTCAGGAAACTCAAACAGGGGCTCTGTATCAACCTAGAGGGGTGGGATGGGGAGGGACCCGTGGGGAGGGAAGGTGGTTCAAAAGGGAGGGGATATATGTGTACCTATGGCTGATTCATATTGAGGTTTCACAGAAAAAAACAAAATTCTGTAAAGCAATTATCCTTCAATTAAAAAATAAATAAAATTAAAAAAAATAGGGAAGGGCAGAATATAGAGGAAATAGGTATCAATTTTCCCCAACATGGAGGATATCATTAAAGACTGGACACCAATAATCACTAATAACAACAGTAATCAAAGGACATTATACTTGTTTTTTCTAAATTCCTGGACTGGTGCAAGAAGAAAAATGTCTCTTTGTTGAAATAAAGAATGTAATAACACCAAGTGAAAAACAGTTTTCTACGGATTCAAAGGAGAAAAAAAGAAAAGAATTTCATAACATATTAGGGATTTAAAGAAAATAGTTCAATGGATTACAACAGTGACTTGCTAGGATTAAAGGGTTCACAGTCCTGCATGTATCTCAGCTCCTCTGCAGAGTGAAAAACTTCTAGGAGTATCACATGCTCAATGAGGATGACTTAATTTAATTGTAAGAAGAGTCAGAAAGTATGTATGGCACTCTCCCATGGAGGAAGAAGTGATACCACTCTTGTCACTGAAGGAAGCACAGTCTAGCCAGAGCCCAGCTACAAAATGCAGCAGGAAATCAAAGAGAACTGCAAAGTCACTGAAAACAACAAAAGGTTAGGTCCCTGATGGAGGTCCATCTTGATCTGAACAAACTAAGAAGACAACTCACAAGTTCACCAGCTACACGTCAGTGAATAACAACATACAGAATCCAATTTTGAAAGCAAACTAGCGAACTGTATAAGAATCTTTGTAAATTCATAGCAATCTTTCTCTAAGCATCATGATGTCATTAAGTCCCCTATTTCACTCATACAACTATATAGCTTCTTGAGTTGAAAATAAGAGAAAAAAGTCTAACGAATTGAATATAAAACTTGGTTACATTAAGTTACAAACACAGGTTACTATTAAACAGTGGGTTAAATACTCCTGATGCACAAACCAAGTTGGCTGAGAACTGTGGTACATCTTATTATATGTTAATCATTATTTTTTCTTCATCAGAGCTTCTTGATATATAAGATATTGTTATCCACCCCACTGACTTCTTCTTTGCCATGTGACTTGTTTTATTCAGTGGATTTTGCACAGCCTTGACATGCAATGTTTAAGCAGAAGCTTTAAATATACTCATGTGGTTGCTTTGGGGCCCTGTTCGTTTCTCTCCGTCATGAGAAACAAAATTGTACACAAAATAGCCATTCCTTCATCCTTCATTCTAGAATTCCATATTTAGCTGAATCAGAGAAACCAGCTGGAAAAAAACAGAGGCATGATTGAACTGTACTCTATATGTAACATGAACAAGAAATAAACACTTATTGTTGTATGCACTGAGATTTTTTTTTGATACCAGCATAAAAGCAGATTGACTATCAGTTTATCAAAAGACCACATAAGTTACAGTTTATAATAATGTAAAGTGCTTTTTAAATAGAAGATCAGGAGGATGATAATAAGAGCTAGTTCTAGTAGCCAGTACCATTGGATTTTATTATTCAACATGACAGTCAGTCATTTGCCTACAGATTTTACAGACTTAGAGTATAGTTCTGTGTCTTTGCTTTTGCACTATTTTAATTAATGTACTTTGTTGTTGTAGCAATTATCCACACTGTGATAAATTTTCACATATACTTTTTATACCATGTTCATTTTTCTCCATTTATCCCTTACCCTAGATATTAATATGACCAAATTTTCTTACTACATAAATTAAATCATTAAAAACCCTTGAGTCTATAGGGTACTACACTGCTATCTTGGGATTGTCAAAGTTTTTATGGAAAATAATTTATAAAATTTAAATTTTATTGACTGAGTAACCGTAGAAAATGAGAAAAAGATAAAGCAAACACAAAAAATTAAAAGTGCTTATAATTCCATGATCTGCTGTTAACCACTATTGAAATATTGAGACAGATACTGCCTCCAAAAAACTGGGATAATATTCAACATGATATAGTTAAAAATATGTAAATATTTCCTAATGAAATTAAATATAGTTATATTGTATTCAAATTTCTAAGTTGACAAATTATTTAGCCATTTCTTATAATTTTGAACTGGAGTATTTTGGTTTAACTAGTTAAAAAGTAAGAGATATTTCTGATGATTTAATAAAAGTTTTGAAAACTCTTTATATCTGGGTTGTCATTAAAAATATTCACTTCAAAAAATTTCTTTTTGTTAAGGTGTTATATTGCCAAGCTGTTGGAGTAATGCAGCTTGGTTCCAAAATTTTTTAAACATAACCCTAACCCACTTTAGACAATGAACTAAAGTGGACCTAGCTCAAAGTAGACATAGCTGTCTCTTAATAACACTGAGAAAGAAAATAAATAGTTCTCTTTTTCAAGTACTAGGCTCCAGATACTGGGTTTAGATCTACTATACTCTAAAAGAATCCCTTAGTCCATACATTCTAATATTTTCTCTTTCACATATTTAAAACACCAAAATTGACAGAACAATTATTGGCATATGAAACTGCACTTGGATAACCCCCATTCACATAATGATTTAAAAGTAGTAATATTTTAGACTGAATTGAGCTTAAGATTTTGCTAGATAAACTTGGACATTCTAAAATTCATCATAAAGACAAAAAATAACATCAAGGTAACAGTAATATACCATTGTGAACCTATAATATGTTAGCATCCAATTTCACGGGGTGGCTTTGTTCTGTGAATAATGGAAGAATGCTACTTGAATATCTAAATAGTGAAATATGGAAAACTCTTCATGGGGATGTGTATGATAAACATCAAGGCAGGGAAACAAATGAAGTTGTTTTGACTTTTTTTTTTTTTATGTCACTGCCTTGCATTTTCTTTGTGAAAAAAAAGGGCTTTCTAATTTTTATGCTTCAAATGTATATATTTATATATGTATATATTTATATATATATATATATATATATGTATATGTATATATGTTGAGACACTTAAGTACAAACTGAGAAGTGTTTTTTCAGGAGACTACATTTAAATGTGACATCAGTCAACCTCTTCCACATAAAAGAGTATTCATTAAAGTCAGCAAGTTTCTGCAACAGAGATCTTCTGTCAAGGTTTCTGTGCATTTCCCCTTTGGATTCACATTTTTAATTGGTTCGACCAAAAAGAACATGATCTCTACCTGGTAACAGTGGAAGATATCCAAGTTTCATATTAACTTTCTTATCTCTAGTGGCTATCTCTTGCAATACAGAATACTAACGAACAAAAGATAAGGACCTCTGTGACTAGAAAAAGAAAGGAAAGATGATCTTCGTTTTTGGAAAGTTTTACCACTAAGACCACATGGATCCATGCAATTTTCTCTACTGTGGCCTCAAACATATTGTAAATAGACTTCCAATGAGTTGAATTCTTTTTGTTAAGGTGTTATATTGCCAAGCTGTTGGAGTAATGCAGCTGGGTCTAAAATTTTTGGCTTTTTAGTCAAAGCTGAACGGTGTCCACAGATTTTTCTGAGCCACTTCCAACATACAGTAGCAGCTGCTGTGTTTATGTACGATACCACTGTGCAAGTGGCAATTAAACTACAAAATTCTAGATACGTACTTGGGAAGCAGCAGGCAGTCAGCACACAACTGGCATTGAGCTTAAACACAAAAGATTTCTACTTTAAAAATGTAAGTCAAGCTAACAAACCCCATGCTGCTGTGTACATAAAATGGTGGTAAAAACCAACACTAATAGAACAGGACAAGAATCTTTAGAATGAAATATAAAGTCTTTCCTTTTTTTTTTTTATGTCCTTCCTTTTTTTCTACATATGGCTTTAAATAGTAATTACAATAAGCATGAACTCTTTTGACATACTATAAAATAATTAATGTTTAACACTGTTATTACTTCAGTGCATGTCCTACGTGGGCAAAGCTCTAATACTAAGCATATAAGGGCAAATGATTTTGGAATAATTATAGGTTTGTTTTTGACATTTGGGACACATGATAAGAATGCCAAATTGTCTCTGAAGAAAATAAGAGACAGTTATAATTACAGGGCTTGTACCTACTGACTATTTCCTCTTTGAAGTTTCTAAAAAATACCATTGTTAAATCCAATGGACTTTCAGCATCTGTCATGAACTCCAAAAAGGACATTTTAGACTTGATTGACTGCCTTCTGAGAGATTAACCAGGACAAATGAAAATCAAGTCAGTGTATTTACCCTTAAATAACATTGTGGCAGATGCTCTAGTTTTCTGTATGTTGTTAAGTAGATCTTTATATGTTTTGAGAAAAGTGTATTACTATATTATTTAACATGTCTTGGAGAAATAATTTATTTTTATAATGCAATTATTTATTAAAGACTACAAATATAGTTTTGATTTATTAACCATAATCTAGGTGGTACAATGGTAAAAGAATCTGCCTGCTAATGCAGGAAACACAGAAGACACAGGTTCAATCCCTGGATTTAGAAGATGCCCTGGAAAAGGAAATGGAAACCCACTCCAGTATTCTTACCTGGAAAAGTTCATGGACAGAGGAGCCTGATGGACTGCAGCCCATGGGGTTGCAAAGTGTGGGACATGACTGAGCACTCAATCCTCCTCAGTGAATTAAAAAAGCCTTAAATACCTGATCAAAAATGTTGGATCACGTAATGAATGAGTGAAAATCACTCAGTCATGTCCGACTCTTTGTGACCCCACGGACTGTAGCCCACAAGGCTCCTCTGTCCATGGAATTCTCCAGGCAAGAATACAGAGTGGGTTGCCATTCCCTTCTCCAGGGAATCTTTCTGACCCAGGGATCAAACCTGGGTCTCCCACATTGCAGGTAGATTCATTACCATCTGAGCCACCAGGGAAGCCCAGGATCACATAGTAAACTAACACAAAACAAAAACAACTTGGTCTAACATTTCAAACACTCCTAGAGTTCCACATATTACTTCTACCTAAATCTCATCTCACTTCTGACACTCCATTTATATCACTGAATCCTTTGTTTTTAGTATCAACACTGATAGAGAAGTAAAATATTCCAGAGTGAAAATTTTATCTTGGGAAGGGCAGGAGGAAATCCTAAACTCCTTAATTAAGAGTCCAGATTCCATATGTGAACCGGGTTGTTACAGTGCCCAGTCTTGTCTGACTGTGTGTGACCCCATGGACAGAAATCCATCAGGCTCCTTTGTCCATGGGATTATCCCAGCAAGGATACTGGTGTGGGTTGCCATGCCCTCCTCCAGGGGATTGTTCTGACCCAGGGACTGAACTCACATCTCTTACACTTCTGCATTGGCAGGAGGGTTCTTTCCCCCTAGAGTAACCCAGGAAGCCCAACTCAAAATGGCTTATTTCTCATCACACCTTCTAGGTGGTCTCCACTGACAATGTTGAAAGAGGTTCCTAATTAATTATTGCAGAGATAAAAACCCCAATTCACTGCAAAGCCTTCTCTGATACCATCCTAGTGGGGCATGGGAATATTTCTGTTACCTCATTACAACCTGGAAAGTATGGAAGTCCAGGTTCCCTACTGGACCTTTGCAATTGTGGGTACAGAGGGGGCTACATTTTTTCCTGGGGTCTGTGACTGGGGTAGCGCAATATCGGGTAAACATTTTCTGTATGGTTATAATCCTCCTTCCCAGTCACCTAGCTGGAAAGAGCAGCCTTTTGTTGGGCTCCTCTTTCCAGGTCATCTAGCTAGAAAGAGCAGCCTTTTGTTGGGGTCTACACTGTCTGCACCCATTGGCATATCTGGGTTCACATTTCTCCTACAAAAACCAGAAAATTCACCATCACATTAACCCCTTGTCTCCTGAAGTCCCTGGTTAATCTGCCTCTACTCTGTACCTTTTAGAGTCTTCTTAAGTATAATGGGTTATATATAATGCCCAGGGGTTTAGTTATACTTAACTGAAGGAACAGGGAAACTTTATGTGTAGTCTATCTTCCTGGAAGCAGAAGTTGTGCATGTGGTTTTAAAGGTACTATCATAAATAGCATTATTTGTATGAGAACGTTTGAACTCATAAAAAAATATAATGAAAGTAAATGGTTTTACAGTTGAGACACCTGAAGCTCAGAAATGTCAAGTGGATTGTTCCAAACTTGAGGATAAAGCTTTTATCTAGCCCTACATTGCTTCAAGTCCAATGCAGAAATTTTACCCCATTATACTTTCCTATATTATGAAGAAAATAGTATATCTGTAATGTTTTCTGATATGAATTTTACAAATTCTACTTGTAATTCTGCCAAATTATGTTTATTGTAAAGTGTACTCCAATTTACAAATGTAGAAGCTTCCTGGAGAATTTTTTCATTATCATTTTATAGTGACTATCATTAATCATAAATCCTATTAATGATTTTTGATTGATTTCCTTTTGTGTCAATACGCCAACACTAACTTCATCCTCTAATTTTTAAATTTCAATCCGTGTTCTTGTAAGTGGTATATATAGGGATTTGAGGGGGAAGAAGCCTACAATCTCCTTTTTAACTAGCGATTTGCCATCATTACTGATATATTGGATTTGTTGTTATTATCCAATTTCATTCTTTCCTTTAATCCTGCTTATTCTCTCATTAATCTGTCCTCTTCCTGACCTTCCTCAGAACTGATT
Source organism: Okapia johnstoni (assembly GCA_024291935.2). Lineage (NCBI taxonomy): Eukaryota > Metazoa > Chordata > Mammalia > Artiodactyla > Giraffidae > Okapia > Okapia johnstoni. The sequence goes on from CM044327.1 coordinate 7,294,855, forward strand.
AATTTTCAGTCCCCTCTGTACCCTTCTACTCTTGATTTAGGTATTTGGTGTTAAATTTCTGTTCCTCACTGACTACCTTTGAATACTTAATTTTAAACTTTAAAAAATTAATTTTACCATGAGTCTCCTGGAAATTATACTGACATTGAAAAAATTACTCCTGTAATTCTGATAACCAGCCCCCATGGTACACGCTGCATTTTTCAGCATTAAATTCCACCTCATTTTTCCAATTAGTCATTACTGTTATTTCTGTCACACAGCATTAACGTATTTGGTCATCAACATTTCTTCTCAAGCTCTTCTTTTAGGAATAGTCCTTTCCTTTTCAAATCCTTTATTACTAGTGTCCAGTTTATTCTATTAGAAGTAAACTCCCCTATCTTTTTCCAAAGTGACTTTTAATTTCATCCTTTCTTTTAAATTCATCATTTCATTGCATATAATCATACTGTTTTTCTACTCTCAGAAATGTGAAGATGTTAGAATACGTGTCATATGCAAATCTAATATAAGCATACTCGATACTGTGTGTTGCATACTTGCATTTCACTCTATGTGTGTTTTTGAGCATGTTCTAATTTGAATGAAGCTTACTCCACATCCAACTGATTTTTTCAACTTGACTGTATTCAATTGTCTCAAATAGTGACACAGTTACTATTCTGCTATTTGCCATGCCTTCCTCAACATCAGAGAATAGTATAAAGTTGGTCCTCTATCTGCTTGCTCTGCTGCTGCTGCTGTTGCTAAGTCACTTCAGTCGTGTCCGACTCTGTGCGACCCCATAGACGGCAGCCCACCAGGCTCCGCCATTCCTGGGATTCTCCAGGCAAGAACACTGGAGTGGGTTGCCATTTCCTTCTCCAACGCATGAAAGTGAAAAGTGAAAGTGAAGTCGCTCAGTCGTGTCCGACTCTTCGCGACCCCATGGACTGCAGCCTACCAGGCTCTTCCGTCCATGGGATTTTCCAGGCAAGAGTACTGGAATGGGTTGCCATTGCCTTCTCCACTGCTTGTTGTAACTGATCACAAATCAACTGAGAAAGTGTTTGGTGACAACAGCACAGAGGCAGATGAGGCACATATCCTGGACTACAATGCAGTCAAAATTCACATGCTGTTCATTCAAATTGCAAATGGCTACTCATTAAAAGTAGTGACAACTTTGATGATTTTATTCTGGTATTGAAAGTACTATGGAGATACAACTCCATTCACAATACAAAGCATTTGAAGACTAGAGTATGCTCTAGGATGCTTAATAGGCCGTGATCTGTCTACACCTGTAGGTGAACGTGGTTGTTTTGAATTTGCTGAACTTTACACAAGTGAGATATAACCCAATTGTGTTCTCTTGTTTTCTGACATTGACTGTTGTGTTTGAAAAATCTACCAGCAATCTACTAAATCTGACTATTTTCAGATCACTCCCATTTTTTTTTTAGGTTTCTCTTTTGCTTTCTTCTCTGTATTTTGCTGGAATATGGATTAAAAATAAAAACACTCCTCAGGACTTCTTAGGCTTCAACAGTATGAGGATTATCTGTTTCATCAACACTGAAAAAATATCAGTCATTATTTTCTTTGAATATTGTCTTCCATAATTCTCTCTTAGTCTATCCTTCTGAGGCTCTTTCTAATCCTTCTTTGGACATTCTAAGTTAGTCTTCTTGTCTCCAAAGTTTTCTTTTATATTTCCTATCCCTTGAATTTTCCTTTTAAGCTAAGTTTATAAAAATACAAGTTGGATGTTATCATCTCGCATAGGCTCTAACCTAGGTAATTTAGCTTGCAGAAAAAAAAGATAACATTCAAGGAGGATCTATTTCTGCTCTCTGGAGAAAAGTCAGTTGTTATTTAAATATATAATTACTGGCACCAATTTCCCTTAAAATTTAGAGTGAGCCATGATTCTCAATGTTGCTGTACTTTATAACTTTCCTCGCAAGACATTAGCAAGATTTACCCTGAAAACAATGACTCAGCTCTCTGTTATAGTGTCCCTTTGTTTTCAGAGTCAAAATTGTATACTACACAGTTAAAAGAGTCACTATATAAGTACTAGCAAACAGTCCTAATGGCTTAATTTTATTGAAGCATTTTTGCAAGTCAAATTTCAGTTTTGCTCTTGTCTGTAATTTGTATCACATTCCCTCCAATTTTTTTTCCCCAAATTTGAGTGGAATTTTCAAATATCTCAAAATCATTGTTTCACAATTAAGAATGTAATGATTGAGGGCAAACAACAACAGATGACATTACACTGTCATGATTATGAGACAAATCTTCAAAAGTACATTTTTGATGAATGGGCAATTATTGCTTAGCTGTCTGGGTATTATAAGCACAAGATATAGTCCCCTCTGTAGCAAGTTCAAGGGGCCTTCCAACTGAAATAAGAACTAACTATATAAAGAATGGGATGCTCGGGAAAAGAAATGTGCATTCTTAGCCTTCGCCAGATACACCTTTAGCAAAGGAGGAAAATAAAACTCAATTTTTCCATCATGTGCATAAAGAAATGCTGGAAATATTATCTCTGAGAATTTTTTCCCTGTAGAATGTGTCTATATGGCCCTCAAATTCTGGAATACACTAGGATGAGGCTCTAGTGGAAGATCAATGAAAAGAAGGTTAAGGAGACTACAGCTTTCATAAGCTTAAGAAATTTTCCACATTTTAACCTTCCCCTGTACCCACTATACAAAGTTATATCAGGACTTAATACTAATACCAAACCCAGCAGGACATAGTTTGCCAAGAATCCACTTGTGCAGTAATTTCATCTGTCTCAGATACAACCTTGCCTTTGTATTGAAGAGACTGTTTATAATCAACAAACTTAGCTTTGCAGCAACCTTATTTGCAGCCCTCTGTCCTGCCATTCTCAGCATGTTGGTCAGGTGGGGTTTTTTTGGTTTGTTTTTTTTTTTTTTTCAGTTGCCAGATGGCTAATGCGATTCTAGATGTCACAAGCAGACACTATAATGTCCAGCAAAGACTACTACATTTTCTTCTACAAGTACCTATTCATCAATGACAAATCCTTTCTCAGATGCCCTCCAGACTTTTTCTGATTCCCATTGAATATGTTTGGGTCACATGTGTGTGTGATCCTAACTATCAATGATCAAACTGCTGGGGTGAGGTTTTCTTGAATACATGGATCTGCAGATGGTAAATAACCAAACAAGACCAGAGCTATTGCACATACGAAGGAAGGAGGTGTATTGCTCTTAATTAGAAAACTGATAATACCCATCTTAACTCTAAACAAAGCATTTTTTAGAATTAAGTATAATAATTCAAAAGAAGAAATCAGAAATTCATAAAATCAAATTAATGCATTAAATATTTGGAAAGTGTTTAGTGTCTAAAGCCATTAACGGGAGTTTACAATTTATTAATTCTTCATTTACTTTCAACCTCATAAATTGCTTATTTCTCAAAATTTTTAACATTAGGAGCAGCGATATGAAGATGAGATCAGAGAGATTAAGGCAAACTTTTGGCTGTCTAAAATAACATTGGGTCAAACTTACAAATCTAGATTAAAATAAAAGTAAACAACACAACCTTGGGATGAACAACACTGTGCACTATAATATCACTGTATGAACACCCAAATGTAGTACTACAATGTTTGATGTTCTGAGTGAAAATTCTAAGATTATATACATGTGTATACAATGTTTTGAACATTGTGATAAAAATGAGGACCAATTCAAGCCTAAATTTCACAAGCAAATATAATTTAATGTTTAAATTTGAAGGAACCACATTTCACTGCATAACACCTTACTCCTTGATAATTTCAAACAAATGAGGTGTATTGTGATGAAAAATATAACAAAGAAAAACTATCACAGTTATTACTTTAAAAGAGTAAGGTAGTTACTCATTAATGTTTGTTATTTCACTTAGTACCTAAAAAAGAAAAATAAAAACACACAAAAATATGTAATATTTTGATGAGATTTTCTTAAATACTTTATTTTAGCATTCATTCAAATGAAATATTTTCTATGCTGAGAAAAAAAAGCTTTTATCTAAGCAATATAATTAAATCCTTAAGATAGTTTTATTAATTATCTCTTAAAATGTCAACATCCCATATTTCAGAGTTCCTATGTTTTAGAGCTGTATATGTAAATATAATATACAAATTGATTTACATTTAAGCTACCTACTATTTAAAATAGTAAGCACTTTAAGGCAGGATAGTTTATAGTACTTTCTGGATAACAAAATTATTGTAGTAAATGAGTGACTATAAAAGTGGTTTAATACTTGTACTATTTAATGAGAAGATACCATTAAATAATTTTTGTATCATTATTTAAATCATGTCAGAGTATAAATAAATTGACACTGTTTAGTTAATAGTTTTATTATTTAGTTAATAATTAGTCAATAAATGAATAAGAGTATTTAAAATACTAGTTCCTCAACTCTGAAAACCAGAAAAAAAAAGGTTGCTCTATGTCCCTTTCAAAGTTGGTATATTGGAATAAACTTTAAAGACCAGAATATTTTGATCAGGGAAAATTTATTTAAGCCACAATGTAGTCAATATCAATTCCAGCATCTATCAATAAGTTTAAGTAATACATTGTAATTTGTTGAAATTAAGTGTATATGTTTTCAAGTATACCATTTCCTTGACACTCAAAAGAAGACTTAGTGAAGTTAGTAATTATCTTCCTCATTTCATTTAGAGGTAAAATAACAACAGCCTCATATCACCTAAGTGCCTTGCTGCTGCTGCTGCTAAGTCGCTTCAGTCGTGTCCAACTCTGCGCGACCCCATAGACGGCAGCCCACCAGGCTCCGCCGTCCCTGGGATTCTCCAGGCAAGAATACTGGAGTGGGTTGCCATTTCCTTCTCCAGTGCATGAAAGGGAAAAGTGAAAGTAAAGTCGCTCAGTCGTGTCTGACTCTGCGCGACTCCATGGACTGCAGCCCACCAGGCCCCTCCATCCATGGGATTTTCCAGGCAAGAGTACTGGAGTGGGGTGCCATTGCCTTCTCCACCTAAGTGCCTTACCCGGTGTTATTTTGCATTCTTATTCTATAGTATTCATAATTAGGAAGAAGCAGTGTCACCACAATTTGTGTTTAAATCCATCACTAAGTACCAGCCATAAACCTTGAGACAGAGAATAGATAACAAAGAAACAATAAATTGTTCTCTATTTTACCTGCAAAACCATAAATTATGAAAAAACAAATGTTTTATTGAGATTTACTTTATGCAAGACAAGATTATGTATTTTATATTAGTAATCTAATTCAATTATTATAACATACACTCAGAAATGGACTTCATTATTCTATTTTATAGATGGGAGAAGGCAATAGCAACCCACTCCAGTAATTTTGCCTGGAGAATCCCATGGACAGAGGAGCCTGGTGGGCTGCAGTCCATGGGGTCGCGAAGAGTCGGACACGACTGAGCAACTTCACTTTCATTTTTCACTTTCATGCATTGGAGAAGCAAATGGCAACCCACTCCAGTGTTCTTGCCTGGAGAATCCCAGGGACAGGTGAGCCTGGTGGGCTGCCGTCTATGGGGTCGCGCAGAGTCGGACACGACTGAAGCGACTTAGCAGCAGAAGCTGCATTTTATAGATGAGAGATCTAAGATTCACAGAGGTCTATAAACTTTCCTAAGTTTACACAGAAAGTTAGACAAGTATTATTGGGAGTTTCTGCCTTTTCACGTGAACTCATTTATCACTGCTGTTCTATGCTTTGACTGGGGGAACTGCAATGAATAATTTGAGAGTTTAAAAACTTGCATTTTTAAGGGGCTACATCCCTGGGCCAGGATGATCTCCTGGAAGAGGGCATGGCAACCTGCTCCAGTATTTTTGCCTGGAGAATCCTATGGACAGAAGAGCCAGGAGGACTATAGTCCATGGGGTCGCAAAGAGTAGGACATGACTGAAGTGACTTGCACAGCATAGTACATACTAAAGGGGAGAGGAGGGAGGGAGGAAAGGAGGGAATAGATAAAAGGAAAGGAGCAAGAAAGCAATAACTGCCATGGAAGGAAAAGCAAGGAAGGTTAAGGGGAGGAGAGAGGAATGGAGGTGAAGAGAGAAGAGAGAGGGGAGAAGACATGCAGGGAAGGAGGGAAGAAGAGGGGAGAAAAGCAAATAACCAGTGCGGAACCTCCATAAGCAGAGGAGAAATAAGTCACTTAGGGGAGAAACAGAGACAGTGCAGATTTGGAATCAGAAAATCTGTCATAAAAGCCAAGACAGGAGAGTTATTCCCAAAAGGAAATATTTTGACTTAGAGATTGTTGCATTTATTTCCTAATATGTATTAGTCTTGAGCATTCTTCAGTTCTAATTCTCTTGCACATTTTCAGGATTAAAGTTTTCCTCATATTTTGCCTTTTATTCCCAAGGCTACTATTCTGTAATAGACTCTTCCAAGCACCCCTGGAGATCACAGACTATAAAACAGAAATATAGTAGCTTGCGTTTGAGGACTCTCAAAATTGAGCCTCACACTATTTTTAACCTAGGAAATTTAAAGGCAATACCATGGACTTTCGATGAAGGAATGGAAGGAAGTGAAGTAAAAGTCGCTCAGTTATTGGCAAATTCAGACTTAAATTGAAGAAAGCGGGAAAACACTAGACCATTCAGGTAGACCTAAATCAAATTCCTTACAATTATACAGTGGAAGTGACAAATATATTCAAGGGATTAGACCTGATAGAGTACCTGAAGAACTATGAACGGAGGTTCGTATTATTGTACAGGAGTCAGTGATCAAGATCATCCCGAGAAAAAGATATGCTAAAAGGAAAAATGGTTGTCTGAGGAGCCCATACAAATACCTGTGAACAGAAGAGAAGCAAAAGGCAAAGGAGAAAAGGAAAAGTATACCCATTTGAATGCAGAATTTCAATGAATAGCAAGGACAGATAAGAAAGACTTCCTCAGTGATCAATGCAAAGAGGAAAACAGTAGAATAGGAAAGACTAGAGATCTCTTCAAGAAAATTAGAGATACCAAGGAAATATTTCATGCAAGATTGGACACAATAAAAGACAGAAAGGGTATGGACCTAAAAGAAGCAGAAGATATTAAGAAGAGGTAGCAAGAATACACAGATGAACTACACAAAAAAGATGTTCATGACTGAGATAACCACTATGGTGTGATCACTCACCTAGAGCCAGACATCCTGGAATGTGAAGTCAAGTGGGCCTTAGGAAGCATCACTATGAGTAAAGCTAGTGGAAGGATGGAATTCCAGTTGAGCTATTTCAAATTCTAAAAGAAGATGCTGAGACAGTGCTGCACTCAATATGCCAGCACATTTGGAAAACTCAGCAGTGGACACAGGACTGGAAAATGTCACTTTTAATTCCAGTCCCAAAGAAAGGCAATGCAAAAGAATGCTCAAGTGAAGTCGCTCAGCTGTGTCCAGCTCTTTGCAACCCCATGGACTGTAGCCTATCAGGCTCCTCCATCCATGGGATTTTCCAGGCAAGAGTACTGGAGTGGGTTGCCATTTCCTTCTCCAGGGATCTTCCCCACCCAGGGATAGAACCTGGGTCTCCTGCATTGTAGGCAGGTGCTTTTTCTACCATCTGAGCCACCAGGGAAGCCAAACTACTCCACAATTGCACTCATCTCACACACTATAAAAATACTGCTCAAACGTCTCCAAGCCAGGCTTCAACAGTACGTGAACCATGAAATTCTAGATGTTCAAGCTGGATTTAGAAAACGCAGAGAAACCAGAGATCAAATTGCAAACATCCGCTGGATCATCAAAAAAGCAAGACAGTTCCAGAAAAACGTCTACTTCTGCTTTGTTGACTATGCCAAAGACTTTGACTGTGTGGATCACAACAAACTGTGGTAAATTCTTAGAGAGATGAAATACCAGACCACCTGACCTGCCTCCTGAGAAATCTGCATGCAGGTCAAGAAGCAACAGCTGGAACTGGACATGGAACAACAGAATGGTTCCAAATGGGGAAAGGAGTATGTCAAGGCTGTATTTTGTCACCCTGCTTATTTAACTTATATGAAGTGTACACTGCAGTCATGAAATTAAAAGATGCATACTCCTTGGAAGGAAAGTTATGAAAAACCTAGATAGCATATTAAAAAGCAGAGACATTACTTTGCCAAAAAAGATCCGTCTCATCAAGACTATGGTTTTTCCAGTAGTCATGTATGGATGTGAGAGTTGGACTATAAAGAAAGGTGAGCACCGAAGAATTGATGCTTTTGAACTGTATTATTGGAGAAGACTCTTGAGAGTCCCTTGGACAGCAAGGAGATCCAACCAGTCCATCCTAAAGGAGATCAGTCCTGAGTGTTCATTGGAAGGAATGATGTTGAAGCTGAAACTCCAATACTTTGGCCACCTCATGCGAAGAACTGACTCATTTGAAAAGACCCTGATGCTGGGAAAGATTGAAGGTGGGAGGAGAAGGGGACGACAGAGGATGACATGATTGGATGGCATCACCGACTCAATGGACATGAGTTTGAGTAAACTCCGGGAGTTGGTGATGGACAGGGAGGCCAGGCGTGCTGTGGTCCATGGGGTCGCAAAGAGTCGGAAACAACTGAGCAAATGAACTGAACTGAAACTCCATGCAAAATGCTGAGCTGGATGAAGCACAACCTGGAATCAAAATTTCTGGGAGAAATATCAATAACCTCATATATGCAGATGACACCACCGTTATGGCAGAGAGTGAAGAAGAACCAAAGAGCCTCTTCAGTTCAGTTCAGGCCGAGAGGAGCTACCCCACGTCCAAGTTAAGAGAAACCAAAGTAAGACGGTAGGCACTGAGAGAGGGCATCAGAGGGCAGACAGACTGGAACCACAATCACAGACAACTAGCCAGTCTGATCACATGGACCACAGCCTTGTCTAACTCAATGAAACTAAGCCATGATGTGTGGGGCTACCCAAGACGGACGGGTCATGGTGGAGAGGTCTGACAGAATGTGATCCACTGGAGAAGGGAATGGCAAATCACTTCAGGATTCTTGCCTTGAGAACCCCATGAACAGTATGAAAAGAGCCTCTTGATGAAAGTGAAAGAGGAGAGTGAAAAAAGTTGGTTTAAAACTCAACATTCAGAAAACTAAAATCATGACATCTTGTTCCAACAGTTTAGTTCAGTCACTCAGTTGTGTCAGACTCCTTGAGACCCCATGAACAGCAGCAGGCCAGGCCTCCCTGTCCATCAAAACTCCCGGAGTACACCCAAACCCATGTCCATTGTGTCGGTGATGCCATCCAACCATCTCATCCTCTGCCATCCCCTTCTCCTCCTGCCCTCAATCTTTCCCAGCATCAGGGTGTTTTCAAATGAGTCAGCTCTTCGCATCAGGTGGCCAAAGTATTGGAGTTTCAGCTTCACATCAATCCTTCCAATGAACACCCAGGACTGATCTCCTTTAGGATGAATTCATTGGATCTCCTTGCAGTCCAAGGGACTCTCAAGGGTCTTCTCCAACACCACAGTTCAAAAGCATCAATTCTTCAGTGCTCAGCTTTCTTTATAGTCCAACTCTCACATACATACAAGACTACTGAAAAAACCATAGCCTTGACTAGATGAACCATTGTTGGCAAAGTAATGTCTCTGCTTTTTAATATGCTATCTAGGTCGGTCATAACCTTCCTTCCAAGGAGTAAGTGTCTTTTAATTTCATGGCTGCAATCACCATCAGCAGTGATTTTGGAGACCAGAAAAATAAAGTCAGCTACTGTTTCCACTGTTTCCCCATCTATTTCCCATGAAGTGATGGGACCAGACGCCATGATCTTAGTTTTCTGAATGTTGAGCTTTAAGCCAAATTTTTCACTCTCCCCTTTCACTTTCATCAAGAGGCTCTTTAGTTCTTCTTCACTTTCTGCCATCAGGGTGGTGTCATCTGCATATCTGAGGTTATTGATATTTCTCCTGGCAATCTTGATTCCAGCTTGTGCTTCCTCCAGTCCAGTGTTTCTCATGATGTACTCTGCATATAAGTTAAATAAGCATGGTGACAACATACAGCCTTGACGTACTCCTTTTCCTATTCGGGACCAGTCTGTTGTTCCATGTCCAGTTCTAACTGTTGCTTCCTGGCCTGCATACAGGTTTCTCAAGAGGCAGGTCAGGTGGTCTGGTATTCCCATCTTTCAGAATTTTCCACAGTTTATTGTGGTCCCATCAGTTCATGGCAAATCGATGGGGAAACAATGGAAACAGTGACAGACTTTATTTTCTTGGGCTTCAAAATCACTGCAGATGGTGACTGCAGCCATGAAATTAAGACACTATCTCCTTGCAAGAAAAGTTATGACAATCTATACAACATATTAAAAAGCAGAGACTTACTTGCCAAAAAAGGTCCGTCTAGTTAAAGCTATGGTTTTTCCAGTAGTCATGTACGGATGTGAGATTTGGACTGTAAATAAAGCTGAGAGCTGAAGAATTGATGCTTTTAACTGTGGTTTTGGAGAAGACTCTTCAGAGTCCCTTGGACTGCTAGGAGATCTAACCAGTCCATCCTAAAGGAAATCAGTCCTGAATATTCAATGGAAGGACTGATGCTGAAGCTGAAACTCCAGTACTTTGGCCACCTGATGTGAAGTGCCAACTCATTTGAAAAGACTCTGATGGTGGGAAAGATTGAAGGTGGGAGGAGAAGTGAATGACAGAGGATGAGATGGTTGGATGGCATCAGTGACTCAATGGACATGAGTTTGAGTATTCTCTGGGAGTTGGTGATGGACAGGGAGGCCTGGGTGCTGCAGTCCATGGTGTCGCAAAGAGTTGGACTGACTGAGCGACTGAAATGAACTGAACTACTTTAAACCTGTATCTTCCTACTGAAATAGATTGACTTTTACTATATTTTATTTTCTTGGGCTTTAAAATCACTGCAGATGGTGACTGCAGCCATGAAATTAAAAGATACTTGCTCCTTAGAAGAAATGCTGTGACAAACCTATACAGCATATTAAAAAGGAGAGATATCACTTTGCTTATAAATGTCCATATAGTCAAAGCTATGGTTTTTCCAGTAGTTGTGTATGGATGTGAGAGAGTTGGACCATAAAGAAGGCTGAGCAAAAAATTGATGCTTTCAAATTGTGGTGCTGCAGGAGGCTCTTGAGAGTCCCTTGGACTGCAAGGAGATCAAACCAGTCAGTTCTAAAGGAAATCAACCCTGAATATTCACTGGAAGGACTGAAGCTGAAGCTGAAGCTCCAATACTTTGACCACCTGATGTGAAGAGATGACTGGAAAAGATCCTAATGCTGGAAAAGATTAAAGACAAAAGGAGAATGGGGCAACAGAAGATGAGATGGTTGGATGGCATCACTGACTCAATGAACATGAATTTGAGCAAATTCTGGGAGACAGTTGAGGACAGAGGAGCCTGCCATGCTGCAGTCCACATGTCACGAAGATTAAGACATGACTTGGCAACAGAACAACAACAATAAAAGCTAAGTAAGCTTTGAACATTTCAAAAATCATTCTTATTTTCAAAAGAATATTCTTTGTTTCAATAGTTTATGTTTTTAAAAATATTTATTTTAATGAGAACATGTGATCCTTGGAATTTTGTGTCATATTTTAAAGAAATTGGAAAAATCAATTTACCAGATAAAGGAAAGATAAGAATATGTCTCCTTTATAATCTCAGATTTACAGAAAAACAGCCCAAAGTTTTATAGTATGCTCAATGAATAAGTAACTTTGTTTCTTGCCTCTTATTCTTGATATTTCAATACCACTGGGAAACAAAATTCTGTGGTTCCATTTCCTGTGTTTTAAATTCTTATGCACACGATCTTATTTGATCATGGATTGTTGACAAAATAACAAAAATCTACAGCTCTTGATACTCTGGCTACAAAAATGTTCTTCGAACAGCTGTAGAATACCAATAATTATTTTGGTCAGTGCAGTGCAGCACAGTCAGGCAGCTAGCATTCAATTCCTCTGCTAAAAAATAGCCCACATAACCAAATGTAAAATAGAGATGCTCTCTCAGACCCCAGAATGTCTCATTCTCTTTCTCTGGATAGAAAGTAACTGGAAAGTACAAACAGCTGAGGGCTTGTAACAGCTGTAGGACAACAATTCTGGATGGCATTAAGTCTTCCTCATAGCACAAATTTTCATTTAAATATAGCTGCATGCATTGACAACTGAGTATATGGAGAAAAGATTTCAAATAATTTATATCAAGCATCAGTGAAATCCATCTATTGCAAGATCTTATTATGAAGATGCTTCTGTAAAATTCCTTGGATATATAACGCAATGAATGATACTTAATTTTTAAAAGTGTTTCTTTCATAAACACATGTCTATGTCAGGTAAAATACTGTAGACTGAAGTTTAGCCCTTCAGAACAGTTCTTTCCCATGGTAGAAACAAGCTAATACAGTATCAGTATAAATTATATTTTCCTGAGGAAATAGAAGCAAGCTGAAGGGAATCAGATATTCACTGTCTTCAGAATGCATAGATAAAATTCTCTTAGGTTAACTATACATTAATGCAAAGTACTGGGAAGAAAGCAAGCAAGGAATGAGGGTAATGGAATAAAAATAGAATATTGCCTTTTTAGCGGTAAATAGCAAAATTTACACAGCCTCATTTAATAAACCCTTGACTTTTTCTTCACATTCTTTATAATACACAACCCTGGTCTTGCGAACAAAGGGAGAGAAACAGCACAGATTGGTCTTAAGAGAATTTACAATCTTATTACAGAAGCCATCTTCTTTATTTAAATGAGAAGCAGCTAGCATATAATAGGAAACCACATTATAATTATATATACTAGTAATAAACTCATCTAAATAGATTTATTAAGTAGGCAAATCTCTGACATAATCATGAACATGGATTTGTGTCGGATAAAGAAAATAGTCATTCACAAAGCAATGGCAATATGAGAGGAACAGATAGGAACAAGGAAGACTTTTAAAGTTGTTCTTAGTTGAGTTGAAGGGGCCAACTGCTCTGACCTCTCCACTCCCCATCAGGTCCCAGTCACATCAGCCTTTTGTCTCTGGGTGCTTGGTAAGCAGGACCTCTGGCAGGTTGGAAGTAATCAGACTTCCAGAGAAGGGCCACTGCTCTGTGGCTGCTAGTATGGCTTCCCATGTCATGCTAGTGGTAAAGAGCCTACCTGCCAATGCAGGAGATGTAAGAGATGCGGGTTCAATCCCTGAGTCAGGAAGATCCCCCAGAGAAGGGAATGACAACCCACTGCAGTATTCTTGCTTGGCGAGTCCAGTGGACAGAGGAGTCTGGCAGGTTACAGTCCACAGGGTTGCAAAGAGTCGGACACAACTGAAGTAACTGAGCACACACTCACTCCAAGAGAGCAAAACAAACTTGGATCTTGCAAGACAGAAGATCTTGGAGTCCAGAACCTACCTACAGCTGCTCTCAACAACCCTAGAATTATCCACCTACAGAATCAGGAAATTAAAGCAGGGAGACCTTAAGCAACTTGCCTAGGGCCATATGCATGCTTGTTCAGTTGCTCAGTCATGTCTGACTCTGCAACCCCAAGGACTGTAGCTCACCAGGCTCCTCTGTTCATGAATTCTCCAGGCAAGAGTACTGGGGTAGGTTGGCATTTCCTTCTGTGTCTCCTGAATTTCAGGCGGATTCTTACCACTTAGCCACTAGGGCCATGTGACTAGAGTTCACGTTCTGAAGCCCATACTCAACCCTGTTTTGCTGCACTGCTTCTCAAGAACACAGGTCATCACATCTCAGACAAGTAAACATATCTGGAATATTATACATTTCCTTGGGAAAAGAGGAAAAATGAATGCTGAGTTTTGGGTTTTTTTTTTTTTTTCTTACAGAAGCCACTGCTACACCATAGCATTTATCACAAGATAGTTGTTAGTGGCCCCTGGACTTCAGAATAAAATACTACCTGAATTTAGGTTTAATGCAATGCTAAAAGCTTTACTTAAGACTGTTAGGTCAAAAAGGTGCTATTTGTCAATTATAATAGTGCTCCAGTCCAAAGAGGATCTAATTTACTTCCAACAAGAGGAAGCTGAAACTATATTTGAAAACCTGGTAATGCTTTTTCTAGTCTTTCGTAAATCATTTCATTAGTAAGGGCAAAGACTGTTCACAAATCAGCAACTAAATTGCAGTTTAGGGACTTTACTGCCAGAAATGTGTCACAGTTACAAGAATGAAGATAACCTTCATTACTGATGAAAAATGTCATGGTATCTATAATTCTACATTTTAAAAATGAGATAAGTCTAATTAAGTGACTTTGATCAATATAGTAAATAATAGCAATTTGGACAGATTTGTTTCTTAGTGCTTTCTTGTTTGTGTTATTGTTGAACAAGGATAATATTTTTGTCTCTAAATAGTAATTGACAATAAAATTTACAGACCACATTTCATTTTATGTCTATATTCATAAAAGGAGAAAATGATTCAATCAAATTTTATCTCCACCTATTCTATCTTGATCTTTACTTATCTCCATGGTAACACACTTCCACATTGGATATGTATGAATATTTAATAATAGCTTGTGCTTTGTGTGTTAAGTCGCTTCAGTTGTGCCCAACTCTTTGATACGCTATGGACGGTAGCCCACTGTCCACAGGATACTCCAGGCAAGAATACTGGAGTGGTCTGTTATTTTCTTCCTCCAGGAAATCTTTCAGACCTAGAGATCGAACTCACGTCTCCTATGTCTCCTGCATTGGCAGGAGGGTTCTTTATCACTATCACCACCTGGGAAGATCCTAATAATAGTGTGTAGGTCTGCCATTGTGAATTTGTTGCAAGCGTTTTGTAAAATTCCTCAGCAGTAAGCCAATAAGGCATGTTTTACTTCTGACATACAATTAAAGGATGTTAACATGTAATGTTATGTAAATAAAACCTGTAAATAAAACAATTCATATTAAATATATATATATACATATAACTTTAAAAATGACCCTACAAAAAATTACATTCATTATCTATAATAGTTTCTTCTCTTTCTGTATTATTCACACTTGAGTCAATAGCTAGAGCTGGCTAAGGGAAATACTACAATAACAAGAATACATGAATTTATATAGTCGTTTTTGTGTAAGAGTCTCATAGTATTTTTAGTATATTATCTCATTTATTCTCACAGATTTATTAGAAAGTTGCTAGAGGGACATTTCATTTATTCTCACAATATTCTTATAGAAAAGGTTTGTATATCCTTTCTAAATTAGTTTTAAAGCAATAAATTTGGTACCTTTAAAAATCAATTTTTTCCACATTATTGGACTTACCAATTTTTAATCAATATTTTTATATATAAACACATCTGATGTCAGAACTGTTTGCAATAAAAAATAACTGTTTTCGTACTATGTTTTTCTGTTTAGTTTTTTTTTTCTTTTCAACCTCTTCTCTCTTTGCCTAAATATATATTAATATAACCTTAAACAGTGCGCTTTGTCTTCTTGATGTTCGTTTTTCAGTTGCTCAGTTGTGTCTGACTCTTTGTGACTCTATGGCCTACAGCACACCAGGCTTCTCTGTCCTTCACTAATTCCTGAACCTTGCTCAAACTCATGTCCACTGAATCATTGATGCCATCCAACCATCTCATATTCTGTTGTCCCCTTCTCCTCCTGCCTTCAATCTTTCCCAGCATCAGGGTCTTTTCTAATGAGTTGGCTCTTCACATCAGGTGGCCAAAGTATTGGAGCTTCAGCTTCAGCATCAGTCCTTCCAATGAATATTCAGGACTGATTTCCTTTAGGATTGACTGGCTTGATCACCTTGCAGTCCAAGGGACTCTCAAGAGTCTTCTCCAACAACACAGTTCAAAAGCATCAATTCTTCAGCACTCAGCCTTCTTTACGGTCTAATCCTCACATCCATACATGACTACTGGAAAAATCATAGCTTTGACCATGTGGATCTTTATCAGCAAAGTAATGTCTCTGCTTTTTAATACGCTATCTAAGTTTGTCATAATTCTTTTTCCAAGGAGAAAGCATCTTTTAATTTTGCGGCTACAATCACCATATGCAGTGATTTTGGAGCCCAAGAAAATACCAGCCTAACATATATCCATTCTCATTTCATTTTTCTCTCTTCATTCTTTTGATGTACTTCCTCCAGAACACTCCAACATGTCTTTGTTATTATAGTGCCTCTCTCCCTGTTACAGTGTTTTCCTCAACACTGTATCAAAATTAGCATTCATCTTACATTCATCTCCACACCCCTTTTCTTTTTTCTGTTCCTCCCTACTTTTCATGTTCTGATCCCTCACCTTGGGAATTATTCTAAGTTTCCCATTAATTTCAGGTATAGAAGAGGAATCTTAAAATTATTCTTTGTCAGTTTTTTTTAAATAATAATTTTTTAAGGCATTACATTCTTATTTTCCACAGAACTTTGATCTCTACTCATATTCAGATTTTTGTTTATTCATTTCTATGCTACCTTTATTGCTAATTTTTTCCAGTAACTGAAGTTATTTACTATGTACCTTAAATGCAGTTGGATAAATGAGTGTGTCCTGAGCCAGTACATTATTAGAGAAAATAAACTCTATTTTTAAAAAATATCTCATTATACTCTTTTTGACCTGAGTTTGAGCAAAAACTGGGAGATACTGAAGGACAGGGATGCCTGTCATGCTGTAGTCCATGGGATCAAAAAGAGTGGGACATGACTTAGCTACTGAACAGCAACAACTCTTTTTGAAACAGGCCTATTCTTCAGTCAATCCTAAAGGAAATCAACCTTGAATATTCACTGGAAGGACTGATGCCGAAACTGGAGCCCCAATACTTTGGCCATCTGATAGGAAGTGCTGACTCATTGGAATAGACCTTGATGCTGGGAAAGACTGAAGGCAACAAGAAAAGGGGGTGGCTGAGGATGAGATGGTTAGCTAGCATTGCCGATTCAGTGGACATGAATTTGAGCAAATTCTGGGAGATAGTGAAGGGCAGGGAAGCCTGGCATGCTTCAGTCCATGTAATCACAAAGAGTCAGACACAACTTAGTGACTGAACAACAGTAATTTTTTTTTCTTGATGTGATCATCTGTGTGCCCATTTTAAGCTTCCAGAGATGAACCGAAGATTTAACTATTCTCAGTCACTATACCCTGACTTAAAGCATTTTCTTAGAACTATTACTGCTACAGGCATACCTCAGAGACATTACATATTGGGTTCCAGACCACAGCAACAAAATTAATATCTCAATAAAGTAAGTCATATGAATTTTTGTTTCCCAGTACATATAAAAGTTATGTTTATACTATATGGTATTCTATTATGTGTTCAATATATAAAATGCACACACCTTAATTTTAAAATAGTTTATTGCTAAAAAATGCTAACCATCATTTGAATCTTCAATATTTTTTCCTTGGAAAGGGTCTTGCCTCAAGGTTGATGATGTTGGCTGAAGGTTGAGATGACTATGACAACTTCCTAAAGCAAAACAACAAGGAAGTCTGCCACATTAACTGACTCTTCCTTTCAAGTATGATTTCTCTGTAGCATATCAGGCTATTTGATGGTTTTTTACAAAGTAGAACTTTGGTCAAAACGGGAGTAAAATGTTTCAAGCCCTTCAGCTGCTTTATCAGCTAAGTTAATAAAATATCCTAACTTCTTTGTTATTATTTCAAAAATCTTCACAGCATTTTCACCAGGAGTAGATGCCATCTCAAGAAACCACTTCCTTTGCTCATCAATAAAATGCAACTTCTCACCCATTGAAGTTTTACCTTGAGACTGCAGAAATTCAATCACATCTTCAGGTTCCACTTCTAATTCTAGTTTTCTTCCTATTTCCACCATATCTACTGCTACTTCTTCCACTGAAGGTTTGAATCCCTCAAAGTCATCCATGAGGGTTGAAATCAACTTTCACCAAAGTCCTGTTAAATGATAATATTTTGTCCTCATGAATCGCTAGTATTCGTAATGGCATCTAGAATGATGAATTATTTTCAGAAGGTTTTCAATTTACTTTGTCCAGAATCATCAGAGGAATTATTATTCATGATAGCTATAGTTTTATGAAACATATCCTTTAAATAATAAAACTTGAAAGTCAAAATTTATATTACTCCTTGATCCATGGCTGGGTGGATAAAGGAGTAATGAGTGTTAACAGGCATGGCAACAACCTTCATCTCTTTGTACATCTCCATCAGAGTCAGCAGGTGACAAAGTGCACAGTCACTGAGCACTAATATTTGTGTGTGTCTGTGTATGTGTTACAATTAAATGTTATTTAGATAAAAAGGCAACAGGAAGAACTGTCCCTTGAGTAAGGGCTTAAACAGCTTCCCAGGTCGCTCAGTGGTAAAGAAAGTGCCTGCCAATGCAGGAGACACAGGTTCCATCCCTGGGCCAGGAAGACCCCCCAGAGAAGGAAACGGCAACCCATTCCAGTATACCTGCCTAGAAAAATCCCATGGAAAGAGGGGTCTGATGGGTCACAGCCCATGGGATCACAAAGGGTCAGACATGACTGAAGAACTAAAACAACAACAAAGAACTTAAACGTCCTAAGATATACTGATGTGACTTTTTCATTTATTTTTAATTGGAGGATGATTGTTGTACAATATTGTGCTGGTTTCTGCCATATATTAACATGAATCAGCCATAAGTGTATATATGTGCCCCCCTCTTGAACCTCCCTCCCACCTCCCACCCCACCCCACCCCACCCCCTAGGTTGTCACAGAACACCAAATTTGAGCAGTAATATGGGGCTCCAGAAGAATCCACCTGCCAGTGCAGGAGATGTAGGTTTGATCCCTGGGTCAGGAAGATCCCTTGGAGGAGGAAATGGCAACCCGCTCCAGTATTGTTGCCTGAAAAACACCATGGACAGAGGAGCTTGTAGGCTAAGGTCCATGGAGTCCCAAAGAGTGGGACACAACTGAAGTGACTGAGCACTGAGTGCATTTTGAAAGGAACGTTTTTCTTTTCTAAGCAGTAGGTCTCAACAGTGGACCAAAAATACGCATTATCCATGTTACAAACAGGTGTAGTATCATCCAGGTTCTGTTGTTTCATTTAGATAGCACAAGCAGTCAGTTTAGCATAATTTGTAAGGGCCCTAGTATTTTCAGAAATGCAAATAAACACCGGCTTCAACTGAAAGTCACCAGCAGCATCAGCCCCTAACAAAACAGTCAGCCTGTCCTTTGAAACTTTGAAGTCAACCCTGACTTTGCTGTTCCAGCTATTAGAGTCATAGATGGCATTTTCTTCCAATAGAAACATGGGGAAAACTTACATGCATATTATTAAGTGAAAGAAGTGAATCTGAAAAGGCTACATACTGTATGGTTCCAAATACACAACATTCTGGAAAAGTATGGAGACAGGAAAAAAAATATATATATATATATATTAGTCATGGCTATGGGTTAGGGGCAGAGAAGGCAATGGCAAACCACTCCAGTACTCTTGCCTGGAAAATACCATGGATGGAGGAGCCTCGTAGGCTGCAGTCCATGGGGTCGCAAAGAGTCGGACACGACCAGCGATTTCACTTTCACTTTTCACTTTCATGCACTGGAGAAGGAAATGGCAACCCACTCCAGTGTTCTTGCCTGGAGAATCGCAGGGATGGTGGAGCCTGGTTGGCTGCTGTCTATGGGGTCACACAGAGGGACACGACTGAAGCGACTTAGCAGCAGCAGCAGCAGGGGTTAGGGAAAGGAGGAATGAATGAAATGAAGAGAATTTTTAGGGCAGTGAAATTATTCTGTATGATACTATAATGGTAGACACCTGTCATTATACATTTGTCAAAACCAGCAGAATGTAAAATACAAAATTGTTGTTTTTCAGTCACTAAGTTGTGTCCGACTCTTTATGACTTCACTGATGGAAGCATGCAAGTCCCTTCTGTCCTCCAGTATCTCCTGGAACTTGCTCAAATCCATGTCCATTGAGTCGGTGATGCTAAATAATCATCTCATCCTCTGTCTCCCCTTCTCCTTTTGCCTTCAATCATTCCCAGCATCAGGGTCTTTTCCAATGAGTCAGCTCCTCACCAGGTGACAACAGTGATAAAGAATCTGCCTCCAATTCAGGAGAAGAGGCATGGTTCAGCCTCTGGGTCAGCAAAATCCCCTGGAGAAGGGCATGGCAACCCACTACACTTATTCTTGCCTGGAGAATCCCTTGGACAGAGGAGCCTGGTGGGCTACAGTCCATAGGATCACAAAGAGTCAGACACAACTAAAGCTACTTAGAATGCACATAACTCTTTGCATCAGGTGGCCAAAGAGTGACTACAAAGAGTGAACCCTAATGTAAACTTTGGGTTTGGGCTGACAATGATGTGCCAATATAGGCTCATAAATCATAACAAAGGTACCACTCTGGTCAGGGATATTGATAGCAGAGGAGGTTGTGTGTTGTGGGGACAGAAGCAGGGCGTACAAGAACACTCTCTGTACTTTTTGCTCAGTTTTGCTATGAATCTAAATCTGCTCTAAAAAATAAAGTTTATTAATTTTAAAACATGAAGAAGATACAAGGCTTTCCGACAAAAGTAATGATATAATTAATTACCATCAGACCCTGCACTTCAAGTAATGTTAAAACTTCACTAACAAAAGAAATATGGCCCAAGCAGGAACATGAAACTATAAAAAGAAATAAAGAAACCCAGAAAAGAAATAAAGGAAGACAAAATAAAATTAATATTTTATTTTATATGCCCTAAAAGATAATTATCTAAAAATAATTTCCATATGTTAAATTGTTTTAGTAGCATTTTTGAAAGTGAAATGTATAAGAATAAGATAAAAAAGTTACAGAGTGAACTTGGAACTATCATGCTGTAAGGTCTTCAAACTACATGTGAAAGTAATGCAATAGTACTTAAAGTAGACTCTAACTAATGGTGAATGACACAAAATCTAGGAAAACCACTTTAAAAAGTAAGAAAAAATATAATCAATAAATCAATAGAGGAAATAAAACAGAATTATAAAAAGTTCTCAATTAACCCAAAAGAAGGCAGAGAGAAATATGGAAGAATAAAGAAACTAAAATAACAAAGCTGTTTTGGAAAGAAGAACCAAAGGTAGAAAATCCAAACAACCTGCTATCAATATTTATTTATTTTAAAGCTACAGTCATCACAACCATAAAAATTATATTAAAAAATATATATATAAATCAATGGAACAAAGCAGTCATGAAACAGACCTGTAAAGATGTGGTCAATCGGTGTTATATATATTTATTTCATATTTTATTTTGAAATAATTTTATATTTATAGAAGTGTTACAGAGATAGGATAGAAAAGTTCCTATAAACCCATCCTCCAGGTTCACCTAAAATTAACATCTTATGTGATAACTTAATAAAAACAAAAAATTACATCGATAGAATATTATTAAATTCACCAGCTTTTTCACTTTCTTTTAATGTTTCAAGATTTAAGCCAAGACACCATGTTGCATTTAGTTATGACTCTGCTGTCTCTTCCAATCTATGACAGATTTCCTGCCTTTCCTTAGTTTTCATGAATTTAAGAGCTTTGAATAGTTTTGGTCAAGTATTTTTTAGAAAGTCCCTTACTTTGAATTTAGCTGATATTTTTCTCATAACTGTACTAGACTTAGAATTTGGGGGGAAATAATCAAAAGTGGAAGAATCTATCTCATCACATTGTATCAGGAAGGACATGATAGTGACATGGTTTATTAACTCACAAAGATGTGAAACCCAATCCCCGAGTATCTCTCAGTTTTCTACAATTTAAAGTTCCTTTCCAAATTCTATTCTTTAGAATTAAGTGTTTTATAAGATATAAAGATTCTTTTGATGACAAAACAAGACACAATGATACTCTGGTAGTCTGAAGGCAGAACATTTTGCTGCTTACAACTCCAAAGGAGAGAAGGCTGCCAAAGAATTTTCAAGTCCTATTTTTAGATTCATACACATTTATATTTGATATGCATTCTTGGAGAGTTGACCTTTTTTTTATTGTTTATGCTCCTTATCCCTGAAAATAACCCTTGCTCTGGAATTAATTTTGTCTAAAATCATTATGGATATCCCAGATTTTTCTTTCATGTTTTCATGGTACAAATTGCTTAATTCTTTTATTTTTAATGTAAGTATATGTTTATAATTAAAATATGTTTCTCATAAGGAATCAAGTAATTATGTTCATTGTAAAACTTGCACATGAAAAATTGTAGTCCTTTATCCATAATACCATCATAGTCAACAAAACAGTCCGAAATGCAGTACTTGGATGCAATCTCAAAAACGACAGAATGATCTCTCTTTGTCTCCAAGGCAAACCATTCAATATGTTTATCATGTTTATGCCCCGACCCTGAAGTTGAAGTCTATGACCTACAAGACCTTTTAGAACTAACACCCAGTAAAGCAAAGATGGGCTCAATAAAGGACAAAAATGGTAGGGACCTAACAGAAGCAGAAGATATTAAGAAGAGGTGGCAAGAATACACAGAAGAACTGTACAAAAAAGATCTTCATGACTCAGATAATCATGATGGTGTGATCACTCACCTACAGCCAGACATCATGGAATGTGAAGTCAAGTGAGCGTTAGGAAGCATCACCAAGAGCAAAGCTAGTGGAGGAGATGGAATTCAATTTGAGCTATTTCAAATCCTGAAAGATGATGCTGAGACAGTGCTGCACTCAATATGCCAGCACATTTGGAAAACTCAGCAGTGGCCACAGGACTGGAAAAGGTCAGTTTTCATTCCAATCCCGAAGAAAGGCAATGCCAAAGAATGCTCAAACTACCGCACAATTGCACTCATCTCACACACTAGTAAAGTAATATTCAAAATTCTCCAAGCCAGGCTTTAGCAATACATGAACTGTGAACTTCCAGATGTTCATGTTGGTTTTAGAAAAGGCAGAGGAACCAGAGATCAAATTGCCAACATCCACTGGATCATCAAAAAAGCAAGAGAGTTTCAGGAAAAAAAAAATCTATTTCTGCTTTATTGACTATGCCAAAGCTTTTGATTGTGTGAACCACAAAAAACTGTGGAAAATTCTGAAAGAGATAGGAATAACAGACCCCCTTACCTGCCTCTTAAGGAACCTGTATGTAAGGAAGGAAGCAACAGTTAGGACTGGATATGGAACAAGTGATTGGTTCCAAATAGGAAAAGGAGTACGTCAAGGCTGTATATTGTTACCCTGCTTATTTAACTTATATGCAGAGTACATCATGAGAAATGCTGGGCTGGAAGAAGCACAAGCTGGAATCAAGATTGCAAAGAGAAATATCAATAACCTCAGATATGCAGATGACACCACCCTGATGGCAGAAAGTGAAGAAGAACTAATAAGCCTCTTGATGAAAGTGAAAGAGGAGAGTGAAAAAGTTAGCTTAAAGCTCAACATTCAGAAAACTAAGATCATGGCATCTTGTCCCAGCACTTCATACCAATAGATGGGGAAAGTGGAAACAGTGGCAGACTTTAATTTTGGGGGCTCCAAAATCACTGCAGATAGTGACTGCAGCCATGAAATTAAAAGACGCTTACTCCTTGGGAGAAAAGTTATGACCAACCTAGATAGCATATTAAAAAGCAGAGACATTACTTTGCCAATAAAGGTCCGTCTAGTCAAGGCTATGGTTTTTCCAGTAGTCATGTATGGATGTGAGAGTTGGACTATAAAGAAAGCTGAGTACCGACATATTGATGTTTTGAACTGGTGTTGGAGAAGACTCTTGAGAGAGTCCCTTGGAGTGCAAGGAGATCCAACCAGTCCATCCTAAAGGATATCAGTCCTGGGTTTTCATTGGAAGGACTGATGTTGAAGCTGAAACTCCAAACTTTGGCCACCTGATGCGAAGAGCTGACTTATTTGAAAAGACCCTGATGCTGGGAAAGATTGAGGGCAGGAGGAAAAGGGGATGACAGAGGATGAGATGTTTGGATTGTATTACTGACTCAATGCACATGAGTTTGAGTAAACTCCAGGAGTTGGTGATGGACAGGCAGGCCTGGCCTGGTGCGGTTCATGGGGTCGCAAAGCGTCAGACACAACTGAGTGACTGAACTGAACTGATCCATAATAGGGGGCTTCTCCGGTGGCTTAGCTGTAAAGAGTTTGCTTGTAATCAGGAGACGCAGGTTCCATTCTTAGATTGGGAAGATCCCCTGCAGAAGAAAAGGCCACTTGTCTGGAAAATTCCATGGACAGAGGAGCCTAGCAGGCTACAGGCCATGGGGTCTCAAAAGAGTCTGGACATGGCTTAGTAATGAAATGGCAACAACAATCCATAGTAGACCCAGGTTGGAAACTATCAGCTATCCTTCAGCTAGTTAATAGATAAATAAGCTATTTTATCTCCATCCCAGGAAATACTACTCAGCAATAAAAAATAACAACTACTGATCTTCACAGTAACACAGACACATATATCAAAATCAATTTGTTGAGTGAGAGACAGCAAACCCAAATGGCTACATAAAGTCTGAGTTCATTTATATGACATTATAAAAAGGACATTAATATAAAGATAAAAATACAAAAATAAAACACAGACCAGTGGATTCCAGGAACTGAGCGTGGGCTACATGGAGAAATATTTTTGATTGCTGAAACCAGTTTATATCAACATTGTGATGGCAGACATAGGACTCTATTCGTCACAACTCACTGAACTCTATACCAGACAGAATGAATTTTGCTGTAGGTAAATCAAAAACATTTGAAGTTAACTCAACCTTAACCACCAAAGGACAACTAGATGCACACAACAGAGAGAATTATTTGAGCAATGAACTAAGAGGTTCCCTAGAATCCTAATGTGAACAAAATTAACTTCAGAACTTTACTGGAAATCATTTATAGTGTTTTGTATAAAAATTATGCTCAAGGTAACTCAAGGGACAAGGTAAAATGTGATAACATTTTATCCAGTTTTCATTAAAGAACATGGATTTTCTTTTTCTTCACTTTCTCAATTTGCTCTTTATTTTTAATCTAACACATAGTAGATTCTTACTGTATACTTACTGAATAAATATATTTTGCTATGGTGTCTTAAGGTTAATTACTACAGATTGATTTTGGACTGAGTCTATACATAAAGATTAAATAATGTAAAGACATATTAATGTAAAGACTGAGTCTTTACATCAAAGACTCTCTTTCTAGAGGGATCAGAATTCTATTAACAACCTTTACAAAATTTTTTCTTTGCCAGACTGACAATGGACTAAGAGGTTTGGATGACTGACATAGTTATATGCGTCAAACAAGTTTAAGTATATGTTGATTAAGTTTTGCAATAAAACAATCATTTAAATAGCATAAAGTCAATATCTTTAGAAACTGGCATATTTCTGATTTGCCCCTTCTTATTTTAAGTAAGTAAAAAATAGTGGTCTCATATATCAAGAGCTTTGTCATTTCTCCTTTCTCTGTATATTATGAGTGTATGTATGCTCATGTATACAGCTCTTTCACTATAGTTATCTACTTCCTGGAAAGCTCAGTAGGTAAAGAACCTGCCTGCAATGCAGGACACAAGGGAGATTGGGTTCTATCCCTGGGTTGGGAAGATCCTCTGGAAGAGGGCAT
The DNA here is from genome assembly GCA_024291935.2 of Okapia johnstoni. Classification (NCBI taxonomy): domain Eukaryota; kingdom Metazoa; phylum Chordata; class Mammalia; order Artiodactyla; family Giraffidae; genus Okapia; species Okapia johnstoni. The sequence goes on from CM044327.1 coordinate 7,320,514, forward strand.
GGCAACCCACTCCAGTATTTTTGCCTGGAGAATCCCACACACTTAAAGCAACTGAGCACACATGCTGCTGCTGCTGCTGCGTCGCTTCAGTCGTGTCTGACTCTGTGTGACCCCATGGGCTGCAGCCTACCAGGCTCCTCCGTCCCTGGGACTCTCCAGGCAAGAACACTGGAGTGGGTTGCCATTTCCTTCTCCAATGCATGAGAGTTAAAAGTGAAAGTGAAGTCGCTCAGTCATGTCCGACTCTTCACGACCCCATGGACTACAGCCTACCAGGCTCCTCCATCCATGGGAGTTTCCAGGCAAGAGTACTGGAGTGGGGTGCCATTGCCTTCTCCAGAGCACACATGCACTCATAATTTAATTAATGAACACATAGGTTTCTGGAGCATTTTAAGTGCTGTTATACTTTGTATATTCTGATAGATTATTTTTGTCTGATTTTATCAGGTGGCACAGTGGTAAAGAATCCACCTACCAATGCAGGAGACTCAAGAGATATGGGTGAAGAAGACCCCCCTGGAGAAGGAAATGACAACCCACCCAGTATTTTTGCTTGGGAAATCCCATGAATAGAGACGCCTTGCAGGCTACAGTCCATGGGATCACAAAAGAGTTGGACATGACTGAGTGACTGAGCACATTTTGATTAAAAACATGCACTCACATGCACATGAACACATACTTTGCACACATAGCTTCAATTCATATCCTTGTCTATAAAGTTTCTCTGTCTCTTGAATGAGCTTCAGTAAAAGAAAGTTTCTAAAATGTTTTTTCTTTAATTTGGTTTCATAATATGTAGGACTCAGGGTCTCTTCACTTTCTTTTGCTTCACCTTTTACTATAAATTGGCATTAGTTTAAAGACATGAACAAACAAATGGTCTTTCCAAAATTTTTTGGCTGAACACTATAATGTCAACTGTCTTAATTAACCTTTTTCTGTTATATATATATATATCGTATTATTCAAATATTAGTTACTTCTCTTACTAGCAAACAGCAAATGACCTCAACTCTCAACCAGTAATCTATTTGGTCCCTTCTCCTTGCCCCAGAGAACTGATGTCTACAGAACCTTCTGTAATTCTTCTGTAGCTCTCAGAACTCTTTACTTTCACATAGGCTGTGTCTCTAAGCCTAATAATATAATCCAATAACTGCTTTTTAATCTCATTTATATTAACAGTGGCTGATTTTTGCCCAACATTTCTTACCTGAATTTATTTCATATTCATTAACCATAAAATGTCATTTTTACCTCTTACACATTTCTATTCCCAATCAATGTCCATCTAATTGAATACCACTTATATTTTCCTCCATGCTGTTTTTTTTTCCCCTTGCATTATCCTTCTCTAAGCTTTCTAACTTTTTCAGACTTTGCTTTTCCTTTTCCTCTGGGCTTCTTTTTGAGATGCTAATTCCTCTGTGATTGTCTCCCTTCTTCAGCACTGAACCCTAACTTTACCATTTGGCACTCAGCCATAGCCAGAGAGCTTGCTCTGAGCTTGGTTTAGTCTTTATTGCTTATTTCACAGATGGAAGAATGATCTCGCTGATTTTCATTAAGGTTTTTCACACTATCCTCCTACTCTTTAGTTTTCTCATTTCTCTCTCTCCCTTTTTTTTTTTTTGCTCCTTTGAAATATTCCTTTTGTTCCACTTCCTTTATTTTTTTTTGAAGACTCTTCTTTTTCACTTTAAATTGCTCCTATTTTCTGTGTCCAGATGCCTACAGTTCCTCTTCCCCTCTAAATATTCAAAGCACACTTCCGTTATTTTTTCTGACATGTTTCTCCCTTCTCTTGTTTTCTCCTCGTTCTGTCATGCTCAGGCTAGGCAGTCAGCTACACAGAAGAAACTAGGCAGTAAACCAGCCCTGCTTTGTATATTCTACAGAAAATAAGCATGCAAACAAAACATACAACTGGCTTTTGAGTAAAGGTATAGATTCAGGCACAGAAAAGTGAAAAATACAAGTAAGGAAACTGTAAATGGAAGAAAGAGAAAAGATAGATACAGAATATTGTATTTGAATTAGGTTTGAACTAGATTGAAGGTCAGAGCAGAAGAGTAACGAGGAAAGTTATTCAGTCTGAAACAATTACAATTCATGATATAGTGTGTTGATGTGACATGAGTAGCAGTTGAGAAGGACTAATAGCAACACATACTTAAGTGAAATATATGTTCTGCTTTTCTGACTTACAGTGATTGTCATGAAATCTAATCCAAAAGTAGAAGAAAGAATAAGCCAAGCACATTGAAATTTTTATCTTAATAATTCAAGACTGCTGACTTATTTCCTTTACCCACACCCTAATTAGTTTCTGCATACAATGTCAGCATTTTCAATGGCTGAACTTTCTTATATTTGAAACCAGACAAAATTTGATCTCTCTTTTAAAATTAAAATTGTAAATTAAAATCCACAAAACACTATTTACCAATGTCATTCTTGGTAACTTTTGGATTCCATTTATTGGGCTATTTGGGAAAGTAATTCATCTTTGCATAATGGTTTCCATTCTGCATTTTAAAATGTTACAAACAAGACAAGATTCTTATGTAAAAGGCATCACTGCCCTTCATATTTAAGATGCTATTACAAAGGTAATGCTATTTTTATATGTAAGACTGATGAAACTGTTTATGTTTAGAGGAAAAAGTTAAGGAAAGTATAAAAACATAGTAATATGTCTATCCTTTTTCTTTCCTCTGTAATATGAGCACATTTAAATTTATCTAGCTAAGATAATATCAACAACATACTTGCCTTCAGCAATTATTTTTTTGTCATCAAATCATTTGTTACAATAGTTTCTTAAATTTGTGGGAAATGCTTTGATTATGGATATTATTCCTACCAAATGGATTGTTATATATCTAATCACAGGGTAGAAATAGTGAGAAAGCTAATAAGGGTGAAATTTCTTATATTAAAATAGGTAAAGGCAGGACTTTTAAAGCTCTTCCTCACATGCCACAAATCTGTGTCACAGCTTTCATCTTTTGAAACACCTTGTTCCCAAATCCAAATCTTATTTAAATTCATTTTGCTTTCAACCCTGTTGTCTTTTAAAGGGTTAAGGTAAACTAAATATTTTAACAGATAATGCAACCACATCCATAACTTGCACTTTTAGGTTTCTCTTAACTAAGAAGGACGAAAATGAAATTAACCTCTAATAAATACACTTTAAAGAGAGTTTAACCACTGTATAAAAGTAATGTGTTTTACTTCTTTTGGGTGTACACACTTTATATTTTAACTTGCTTTCTATTTTCATGTTTACTCGAGACTCTCCCATCTCAGTTCCCTTATTGGAATTTGCATACCCTACTGCACAGTCTGGTATTTCAGTCCATAACTGAAATTATAACTCCTAAGGTCTCCCAGAACCTTCTTAGACTGTGGGATCATCAATCAAAATCTTCACCTTGAGGGCTCAGCCTTAGGGCATGTATTCTAATAGGCTTCTCAACCTGAGTGGCCCTAGCCTGGACTTTGATTTCTGTACCTCTCAAACCAAAGACATCAAAATGAGATTTTTTTTTTGTCCCAATTAGTGAATACACTCAAGGTTTTATGGTATTGTGTATCATGCTCCATTGTTGCTCTCCTCTCCATTTGGTTTGAGTCTCAGATCTATAACTCACTAGAAGTATAAACTTGTTCAAGTTATTAGACGTCTCAATTATTTCTTCCATAAAATCTGAAGAATGAGAAAACCTGCTTTATACCATTGTTTAAGCATTAATATATATGAAATGTTCATAGTGTTTGGCATACAGCAAGCTTTACATAGATTATCTACTGTCAGTAATATTGTCATTATCATTATTATTCTATCCTACTATCTTCTGAAGCCAAATAAAGCATATAGTTTTCCCAGAATAGCTCATGAAAAATCATCTCCTTGTATATTTTACCCATGGATGTTGTTACTAGATATTACCATCTTCTACTTGTCTGCTTAACCATGTTCTGATATTATTCAATGAGAACTTCTTTCTAGAAAATACCTCTCAATTCCTTGAATCAGAAATAGTCTTTATCTCCTATTTTCTCACTTGAAAAATGCCATTTATTATAACAGTCATTCATTTGCTTTGTTTTGCACTGGACATATGTCTCTGTTTCCCCTAAAGACCATAAATTTGTATTTTTGGAGAATATATCAGATTGATGTTTTTAATTCTGAGTGCTTAGTACATTGCTTTGGATACAGTAGGTGCTCAAAAAATACTCACATATTTAAATTCAATAATAGCCATAATCCACCTCAAACAAGTTTGAAACATTCTTTATGTTGTATTATGTAGTATGAAACTATACTGTGTGTATTTGCAACCTAAAGGATACTCTAGGAAATTAATGAAATTTTTCTAATTTGTAATTATAGAATCTCAATATGCTATGTTTTCCATTTTTGCATGTCAGGTATCAGTTTTATCCACTCATGACTCTCCCCTTTATAATTTCTTGTATACCTTGTAATGAAACTTTTATAAGCTTGAAAATCTGATCAATAAAATGTATTACTACAGTATAGTAAGAGGAAGTATTGTTCAGTGTTCAAACTAGTGACAAAATGATTTACTGATTTCATAACCACCATGTAATCAAACTAGATTCTTTCTTCAGTACTATTATAAGACTTATAGAAAAAATAATTGTGACAGAAGAGTGTTAGTCTTACTAAAAACCTATATGCATTTCTCTATTCTTAGTCCTCAGTTTAGGCACAGTCATATAACTAATGCTTACCAGTGGACATCAACCAACATATCTGCGACTTCTGAATCAAAGTAAATATATGGCTTGGGTGTGTGCATGCTAAGTTGCTTCAGTCGTGTCTAACTGTTTGCGACCGCCTGGACTATAGCCAGCAGGCTCCTCTGTCCATTGAATTTTTCAGGCCAGAATACTGAAGTGGGTTGCCTTGCCCTCCTCCAGGGGATCTTCCCAAACAAGGGATGGAACCCACAACTCTGTGTCTCCAGCACTGGCCGGCAGATTCTTCACAGCTAGCCCACCTGGGAAGCCCAAATATATTGTTTACTGACAGATAAATAAGGGCTTCCCTGACAGATACATTTTTATCTCTTGAGAAATCTGTATGCAGGTCAGGAAGCAACAGTTAGAACTGGACATGGAACAACAGACTGGTTCCAAATAGGGTAAGGAGTACTTCAAGGCTGTATATTGTCACCCTGCTGATTTAACTTATATGCACAGCACATCATGAGAAATGCTAGGCTGGATGAAGCACAAGCTGGAATCAAGATTGCTGGGAGAAATATCAATAAACTCAGATATGCAGATGACACCTCCCTTACGGCAGAAAGTGAAGAAGAACTAAAGAGCCTCTTGATGAAAGTGAAAGAGGAGAGTGAAAAAGTTGGCTTAAAACTCAACATTCAGAAAACTAAGATCATGGCATCTGGTCCCATCACTTCATATCAATAGATGGGGAAACACTGGAAACAGTAACAGACTTTATTTTTTGGGCTCCAAAATCACTGCAGATGGTGACTACAGCCATGAAATTAAAAGATGCTCGCTCCTTGGAAGAGAAGCTATGACCAACCTAGATAGCATATTAAAAAGCAGAGATTACTTTGCCAACAAAGGTCCTTCTTGTCAAAGCTATGGTTTTTCCAGTAGTCATGTATGGATGTGAGAGTTGGACTCTAAAGAAAGCTGAGCACCGAAGAACTGATGCTTTTGAACTGTGGTGTTGGAGAAGACTGAGAGTCCCTTGGACTGCAAGGAGATCCAACCAGTCCTTTCTAAATGAAATCAGTTCTGAATATTCATTGGAAGGACTGATGCTGAAGCTGAAACTCCAATACTTTGGCCACCTAATGTGCAGACCTGACTCATCTGAAAAAACCCTGATGCTGGGAAAGATTGAAGGCAGGAGGAAAAAGGGACAACAGAGGATGAGATGGTTTGATGGCATCACCAACTCAATGGACATGAGTTTGAGTAGGCTCTGGGAGTTGGCGATGGACACGGAAGCCTGGTGTGCTACAGCCCATGGGGTAGCAAAGAGTCGGACATAACTGAGCGACTGAACTGAACTGACAGATAAATATAGTCATTTTCAAAATTCTCTTATTTAAACACCTAAGAGATGGTGGAATTAGAACTTTCAAGCAGTCTGAATTAAGGGAGCATCATGTTACACAGGTGAGTCCTTCAACCCTCATCCATCTATCTATACGTAACCTATCTTTATGTATACATACAATTTTTTGCAAACATCAAGCTAAGAAATATACATACAGTTTTCCTTGTCATAAAGATAAGATCACAAGATGTATTTATATTTACTTAAGATTAATCTATTCTGGCTAATAATACTGACTAAATAATTTAAAGGACAGATATCCTTTAGCAGGCACTTATTTTTAGAAATAAGTGCATTGCAAATTAAAGCTTTCCCTTTGTTCCAGCCATTTCCACCTGGTTGGCCAATAAATATTTTCCCGTAATTATCAGTGATTATAGATTCATTTGCACTTAAATATTCTTCCTTACCTGTTGGTTTTCAGTTTTAGTAGTGAAGCTACCCTTTCCCAAAGCAGGTGCAATAAATCAGTATATATAGCATACTAATGAAGGAATTTCTAAGTGGAAAAATAACCTACAGAATTTGATGCTCTTATTTGTATAGCATCTATTTAGTTTAGAATTTTAACTTGCAAAAATAAAGCCTAATAAAATATATGAGTAATTTTGCAAACAATACAGTCTCTGTTAACCACGATAGCAACTCAAATATTATTATTCCACCTTTCCATCCGATATTGCCACATATCTACCAGGATATAGATACAAGCAACTCTTTGAATTCAATCCATCTTAAAATTTTCTGACAATAACAATCACTGGTAAGCATTATGTACCAGGATCTCTCCTAATCCCTATACATAGAAACAAGTAGGCCTGTGGATGTAGGTTTTCATTTCAGTGATATTGACTATTCCTTGATCTGTGATGAGGATGGTAAAAGGCCTAGTAGAGGCAAGTATTTCCACTCAGGATGAGCACTGACTCTGCTACTCTGTTAGAGAGAGGCTTACCTGCACCAAGTTCAGAAGTTCCTTCTTCACACCTGTTGATGAGAGTGAGCACCTCCAGGAAATCACAATGTTATTCTAATATTGAGACTTTACTCCCCTTAATGAAGGGAAAGAAAAAGAGCATGGAATATATTGCCTAACTCTCTTTTGTGAGTAGCTTCCTGACCCTCTTTGATGTGAGTAGACATCCTAGGAGTTGTGGTCTCAACTTGAGAATGGGTTTAGTTTATTATTTTTAATTTTTAAATTTTTAATAGAGGATAATTGCTTTACAATGTTGTGTTGGTTTCTGCTGCACAACAACATGAATCAGCTATAAGTGTGTGCATGTGTGTGTATATACATATATAAATATATTTATGTATACATATATTTATTTATATCCCTTCTCTCTTGAGCCTCCCACACATCCCCCTCATCCCATTCCTCTAGGTCATCAGAGAGCACTGAGCCAAATTACTAATGACATTTTTCACAGAAGTGAAACAACAGTTTGTATGGAAACACAAAAGACCCTGAACAGCCAAAGCAATCTTGAGAAAGAAAAACAGCTGGAGGAATCAACTTTTCTGACCTCAGACTATACTACAAGGCAACAGGAACCAAGACAGTATGGTACTGGCCCCAAAACAGAAATGCAGATTAATGGTACAGGATAAAAAGCCCAGAGATAAATCCATGCACTCATGGGTAGGTTATGTTGGACAAAGGAGGCAAGAATATACAGTAGGTTTACTCTTGACTCTGGGAAAGTTGTGGACAGTGATTGTGCTTACTCTGTCCTGACTCCATGGATGGAGGGAAAAGTTTATTAGATGGTAAAAAAAATTAAATTATTTCTGGAATAATCAATTAATTATTTAGAATTAAAATAAACAGAAAGGAAAATACTACTCATTTTTCTACTCAATTTTCTCATTCTTAGAATAAGCATGATTTTTTTAAGACTTAAAATGTGTGGTGAATACAAGAAAAATTTACACTCTGTACATATTTTTTAAAAGCTGACATTAAAAGAAACTTTATTGTTATTCTAAGATGTATAGGGCAAAAATGAAGTGTATCAGAAGTATCACTGTCAAAGATAAAAGAAAAGGAAAGGAAAATAAGAGTAGAAGTGATACTGTAAGAGGTTATAGAAGCATTTTTGGTGAAGAATTTTACTGTTTGCTGAGATAAGCAAAGTGTAATGTACAAGGTGGTACTAATTCACTTCACTATATTAAGAAGATGGGTGATGCAGGTTTAAGGGAGTCCATATCAGTTTAATTCAACAGTTAGAATAACTCAACGTTAAATTCAGACTTTTATTAAGAAAGACTATATCAGGGTCTCTCTATCACTATTTAAACTTTATCTTTTATAAAACATTTTCTCTCTTACTTGCTTATGTTTTCATGTTTATCTCATCCCTAACATTAATCCTAACATATGTGTTATTTTATTGTATCTTACCCTTCTATCATATAGAACTCCTAACATATAGTCATTCTTAGCAACTAAATGTCTAATTTACATTTGGTAAAAACATGTTAATGGTCTAAATTTAAGTTATGCCTGCTTCAGCTTGTCTGGGAACTAAAATAAATTAATCTGTAAGAGATTATGACCTTAGATTTGTGAACTTTCACAAAACCAGAAATCAGGACAACATTCTTACTTGATGATCTGGGATTAAAGAACAAATATTTGTGAAATAATATGAAAGTTTTAATATTTCCACTTCGTTTCTCTTTTCTCTTAATTTTGTTCTGGTCACATTTTTCATACATTAAAAGAAGCATCAACAGAGTGACTTTCTGGAGACATGAGACATAGGCAAAATATAATAAATACAAACAAGTCTCTAAAAAGTTAAATTTGAAGTAAATTTTCAATTTAAGTTTAATATAATTATAACAATATCAAACAAAATATTGCACTTATTACATTGTTGTCTTTTATTATTATCAATAGTTTTTGTTTTTATTACTATAAATACATAAAATAAGTATTTCATGTATAGAGAGGGATTAGGGCTTCCCTGGTGGCTCAGATGGTAAAGAATCTGCCTGAAATTTGGGGGACCCAGGTTTAATCCCTGGGTCAGGAAGATCCTCTGGAGAAGAGATGGCTACCCACTCCAGTATCCTTACCTGGAGAATTTCACAGACAGAGGAGCCTGCTGCGTTCTAGTCCATGGGGTCGCAAATAACTGGACATGACTAAGCAACTAACACAAGGAGAAAGAGATTTAGAGAGCTAGAGATGTAAATACATACTAGATATTATAACATGACAAGTATCTGCATGAAATATTATCATGACAGAAAAAAGTGTAAGTGTTATCGTTTAGTCCTGCTCGACTCTGTAATCCCATGGACTACAGCCTACCAGGTTCCACTGTTCATGGAATTCTCCAGGCAGGAATAATGCAGTGGGTAGCTATTCCCTTCTCCAGGGTATTTTCCTGACCAAGGTATCAAACCCAGGTCTCCTGCATTGCAGGCAGATTCTTTACTATCTGAACCACCAAAGAAGATCCTATTATTGTGACTAGTCAGATAATATCAGAGGTTCTCTTTTTATGAAGTGACTAAAAACATTAATTATCTGAGGCATTCAAATTGTGAGGTGATTCTAATATCAATAAAACTTCCACACAGTTTTAAATATAAGTTTTGTTAAAAGAAACAATATTTTAAAGAGTTCCAAAAGTAACAATTTGCAAATATACTCAGGTTGGTACCTGACACCCAGAGATAAAAATTAAGTCTATATACCATAATATAATAAACTACAGTGATGTGTTACATTGCTCTCATAAGAAATTCAAGGGTCTATAATTCTAGATCAGTATATTTATCCAAAATTGTAATGTTTATTACATACGTTGATAATATGCCCTCTTCCTATGTGTTTAAAAACAAATAAATAAAGAAGAAAAGATTAATAGGAAAGCAAGATGAAAACCAAGCCAAGTGGAGAATACTGTTGTTATAGTAAAAGAAATAGATACTGTGTTTCTTAGTGTTGTGTCAGTATTACAAGCCATTCCAATGTGATGTATGAAAGAGAATATAATGGAGGAGGAATATACTGACTATATTGAAGTATCTTGATTAAGCAGATTTTCAAAGAACAAACCCTTCATATGTATAACAATCTTTTCTTATCTACTCTTGCAGGTTAGCAGTTTTTTGCATTTATGAATATGTTTTCAAAAATACATGCAAATTTACCATTGAAATTGTAGTATTTTGTTATTTTTTCTAACACACATCTCAGTAGGGCTTCCCTGGTGGCTCAGCAATAAAGAACCTGTCTCCAATGCAGGAGAAGCCATTTGATCCCTGGGTTGGGAAGATCCCCTGGAGAAGGGAATGTCAATCCACTCCAGTTTTCTTGCAGGTAAAATCCCATGGACAGAGGAAACTCGTGGGCTACAGTCCATAGGGTCACAAAGAGTTGGACATGAATGAAGAGAATGAACACACACACACATCAAAGTAATTATTATATGTGACACCAGGAAGTAAAGCAGCATTAAAGTTATTCTGCCTAACTGGTATATCATTCATAACTGATTTTGTATTGTATCTATAGCAATAGTTGATTTGAAATCCAAAAACCTTTATGGAATTTATTACTATTGAGAGAGTACAACAAGAAATAGCAAACAACTTAGTCAAAGGAAATGCATTTTCAGATTTGACGCCAAAAGCAATGACAACAAAAATAAAATTAAGCAAACAACTACAGTAAACTGAAAAGTTACCACACAGCAAAGTAAACCATTAACAAAATGAAAAATCATCCTATGGAATGGAATCCTGATTCAGGATTGAAACCGGATCTCCTGAATTGCAGGCAGATTTTTTACCGTCTGAGTCACCAGGTGACTATAGCTAATGATATTGCATTAGACACTTGAAAGTAGATCTTAAATGTTCTCATCAAAAGGAAAAACACTATTTTGAGGTGAGGGATGTTAAGTAAACTTATTGTAATCATTTAACAACATATATGTTTATTAAATCATTATGTTGTACAACTTAAACTGCATATATCAAATCATTAGGTTGTACATCTTAAAGTAAAATAATGTTACATGTCAACTATATTTCAATAAAACTAGGAGAAAAAAAAGAGAGAAATGCACTCTGCTTCCTACCAAATGAAGATCTCTGTGACTGTATCACAGTATTAATTGAATCATAAGAATCAAACCATTACGCTGTTTCCTATTAACAACAAATATATGCTGTGTGCTTAGTCACTCAGTCATGTCCGACTCTTTGCAACCCCATGTAGCCTGCCGGGCTCCTCTGTCCATGGGGATTCTCCAGGCAAGAATACTGGAGTGGGTTGCTGTGCCCACCTCCAGGGCACCTTCCCAACTCAGGGATTTAACCCAGGTCTCCCGCATTGCAGGCAGATTCATTACCGTCTGAACCCAGAAGCCCATGAATACTGGAGTGGGTAGCCTATCCCTTCTCCAGGGGAACTTCCCAACCCAGGAATTTAACCAGGGTCTCCTGTACTGCAGGCAGATTCTTTACCAGCTGAGCTACCAGGGATGCCCCTCACAACAAATAAAGGCCTGTCTTTGTCTAACTCTTGTGATTTGGAAATTCAAACTAATAATAAATGGTAAAACACCTAAAAATATATGAACGCTGAGTACTATTCTGTGTAGACAGCCAGGAACAATAAAAATATTATGAGATGTGTATAAATCACACACACAAAAATATTTATTAATGGTAAAGTTTCTAATGATGAGGAATTCAAAGATAATTCATGTTCCAAGTGAATTGATTAGATAAAGCTAAGATAATAAAAAAGTGACAATTTGACAATAAAGTATATTATGAAATGTATATGTCCTTTTACTCAATTTAAATATAATCTTTAAAAGAAAACCATCCAGGCTTCCTTGGTGGCTCAGTGAGTGGTAAACAATCTGCCTGCCAATGCAGAAGACACAGGTTTGATCCCTGGTCTGGGTAGATCCCACATACCACAGAGCAACTAAGCCCCTGCACCTCAACTACTGAGCCTCTGTTCTAGGTCCTGGGAACTACAACTACTGAGTCCCTGTGCTGCAACTACTGAAGCCCACGCATACTCTAGATCCTGTGCTCTGCAACAAGAGAGGCCATCACAGTGGAAAGCCCATGCACTGCAACCAAGAGTAGCCCTCACTCGCCAAAACTAGAGAAAACCCCACATGGCAACAAAGATGCAGTACAGTCAAAAATAAATAAATAAATTTAATTAAAATAGAAAACGTCCTAAAATTTAGCCACTTGAGGTTCCATAGTTTGGTGGTTATTTCACCAGCAAAATGATTTATTCAAGAGAAAAAGGAAAACAATTTAAAAATGTCCTAGTAATTATTACAGCTATTGCAAATGAAATAACATTTATACTTTCAAATATGTCTATATTCTTTCTCTCTTTCCTATATATATATATGGTCGTAGTGATTTAGTCACTAAGTCATGTCCAACTCTTTCTGACCCCATGGACTATAGCCAGCCAGGCTCCTCTGTCCATGGGATTTTCCAGGCAAGAATACTGGATTGTGTTCCCATTTGCTTCTCCAGGGGATCTTCCCTACCCAGGGATCAAAGCTGGGTCTCCTGCTCTGCAGGCAGATTTTTTACCAACCGAGCTACTAGGGAAGCCCTATTAAACATATGTATACATATATGTGTGTGTGTGTGTGTAAACGTAACTTACATATATATGTGTATATACATATGTTTATATATATTAATATTGTATGTACATGTATATTTGTATATACATATATTAATATTAATAAATTATGTGATGTTTCCATATTTCCTACAGAATTGAATCCATGTGAGGATAGTCCTATAACTCCTGCCAATTCAGCAAAATCCTAAATGGTCCAGCCATAGTGTGACACTTAGAGGAGAATGCCTATGTACATAGAAAGAAAACTGCAAAAATGAAACAAAAATGTTCGAGAGTAGAATATTGAGAAATACTGACAAACAAATGCCAGATCTTTCAGCACTTTCAAGTAGTCATAAAGGAATAAGAATTAGTGAGAATAGCATACAGCTCTAGAGTCAGACGGGCTTCCCTGGTGGTTCAGACGGTAAAGAATCCACCTGCAATGCGGGAGACCTGGGTTTGATCCCTGGATTGGAAAGATCCCCTGGAGAAGGGAACAGCTACCCACTCCAGTATTCTGGTCTGGAAAATTCCATGGACAGAGGAGCCTGGTGGGCTAGTCTATGGGGTCACAAAGGGTCAGACACGACTAAGTGACTTTCGCTTGTCACTAGAGTCAGACCCTAAAGTCAGATTCTACCACTCTCTTGCTGACCATATTTGAGCAAATAATTTAATTCAAAGCCCAGTTTTATCTTCTGTTAAATCCAGATAGAATGGTTTTAAATCAAGAAATTGTTTGAAAAATTAAAGGCAATAATACATATTAAGTGCTTTGAACACAGCATGATATAAATCAAGTACTTAACTTTCTATATACTGTGGCTATCACCTTCTTTGTTGTTATCATTATCATAGTCATCATCTTCATCCTCACCACTCTAAAGAAAGTCAAATATCTGGCATATAGCTTTTAATAAGACAATGAGGAAAAACTATATCACCAAATTACCAATTACCAAAACTATACAGTTGACATAATGAAAAACTCTACCCACACTCTCTAATTTACAGGTTATTTCACTGAGTTACGTATGTAGCTATAGTTAGTTCAGTTCAGTTCAGTCGCTCAGTCGTGTCCGACTCTTTGCGACCCCATGAATCGCAGCACGCCAGGCCTCCCTGTCCATCACCAACTCCTGGAGTCCACTCAAACCCATGTCCATTGAGTCGGTGATGCCATCCAACCATCTCATCTCATGTAGCTATAAGCAACAGATAATCCAACCATAATGGTTTAACAATTGTAAATATTTATTTAAATCATTTAAAATAATTTTGAAGAAATCCAAGGTAGTGTTAATACTCCAGGAGCCTTTATCTTCTTGTTCTACTATTCTTTGTCTAAAGCCTTTTTCTCAAGATGGCAATACAATTATAATTCCTCCCAGTATCAAATGTATACCACAGAGAGAAAAGAACAAAAGTACAGAGATAGAAAAACAAAAATCTCATGAAGCAACCAAATCTGTACCTGTCATCAGCTTGACTGAGAGCTTCATCAGGGCCTTCTGCCTACATCTTACTAACAGAGCCTGGTCACATGGAACAGAGTTTGAGAGATGACAATAGAACCTTCAGTCTCTATTAACAGAAGAAGGCAAAGAAATGAAGTAATCCTCAGTCTCTCCCTCACAGGAGTAGAAAGCAGGAGAATAACAAGAATGTCATGTAGACTAGAAATCATCAGTTCATGATCTTTTAAATATCCAAACAAAAGGATTCCAACTTTTAGAAGTTTTTTTTTTCTAAATTGAAAGTGAAAAGCTTAATTTGGATTGTCTGGATAAAGAAAAAATAGAGATTTTTACCTTCGAAATTTCAAAATGAGACTTCTCTGGTGCTCTAGCGGTTAGGACTCCACGCTACCATTGCAGGGGTCAAAATAACAAAATATTTAATGTTCATCAGCTTTTTAAAAACAGACAACCTCTTCTAATATTTATTTTTACTTTTTGGCCACATTATGCAGCATGTGGGATCTTAGTTCCCAGATCAGGGATGCAAACCATGACTCCTGCAGTGGTAGCATGGAGTCCTAACCACTGGACCATAGCAAACTTAACTTGCTTGCTTATTTGGTCACTTACATTTTCAAGTTTCAGCAAGTTACTTGAAGACAGGGTTTTGCTGTGGTCTAAATTTTGCTTAAATGGTTCATTTACCTCCAGGCAGAGTGGAAAGGTCTCTTTCTCACATCCTCAGTAAGAGAAAACACCTACAAAGTGCCCAGAGTCACCCAACCAAGATATCATACTTTAGGAAAAAAATAAAAGAAAACATACTATTTGTAACTTTGGTGATGGATCAAGTATCTGTCCATGCATATATAAAATGGTCCAGGTAAATATATCCACACTTGGAATTTTATATAAAAGTGTATCTTGCCCATGGATAGCACGAATATCCATTACAGTGATGACACGTTGTACCCATTAGCCTTGAATTACAGGAAGCAGCCTGTGGAAAGAAAGGACTTTGGGGTTAGTCTAAATTTATCTCAGCAATTCCAATGAATTAATTTCCACTACCAGTAATTGTCTGAGACTTGAACACTTAAAGAAAATGATAATGAAGTAAAGGAAGTCAGCTCCTACATGGTGGGTGAAAGGTAGGCATAGGTATGTTGCTGGGAAAAACATCCTCACTTCAAAGAATGATCTCCGTTTCCTCTGGACATTTTTGCTTCTAAATGTAGTGTATTGTAAGGCTACATACCTCTTGTTACCATGAGGGAAATTAGGCTGACATAAATTCCCATATAGCAAATGTGGTAAATGGAGAGAAAAGAAGTTAGATTTTTATTTATTTATTTTTAATTGAAGGATAATTGCTTTACAATATTGTGCTGGTTTCTGCCACACATCAACATGCATCGACCATAAGTATACATTTGTCCCCTCCCTCTTGAACCTCCCTCCAACCTCCCATCCCATCCCACCTCTCTAGGTTATCTCAGAGCTCCGGTTTGAGTTCCCTGAGTCATACAGCAAATTCCCATTAGCTATCTATTTTACATGTGGAATCATACGTTTCCATGCTACTCTATCCCTTTGTCCCACTCTCTCCTTCCCCTGCTGTGACCACAGGTCTGTTCACTATGGTCTGCTTCTCTTTTGCTGTCTTGCAAATAGGTTCATCAAGCATTAATATATGATATTTGTTTTTCTCTTTCTGATTTACTTCACTCTGTACAATAGGCTCTAGGGAGAATGTAGATTTTTTTAATGATGCCACTAAGCTTCTAAGCTTCAGACAGAGTTCCCAATCACTGAATTTCATTGGTCAAGATACAGAACCGTTACATCACCACAGGTTTTCCGTTACATCACCACAGGGTTTCCTCATTTTGATCTTTTATAACCACACTTAACCTTTAAAACTGCATCACTACCACCAAATCCTAACCCATAGAAATCACTATTGTGTTCTCCATATCCAAAATTTTCTAATTGTTTTTTTCTCCCCCTTTGGGATTAATCCAACAATTTTATTGTTATTAATTTCTATCTAGAGGCATCTTATGGTATGATAACCCTGGTTTACACCTAGGGCTTGGAGATTAACAAGGACTTGATCCCACCATAAATTCCTGAGGGCAGAGGGCCCCACTTAAAATAATAGCTTAGAGCTAAGCCCAAGTTAGCGACCTCTGCCACAATCAACTTATAACTAATAGCTGCTTGATATCCTGCCTTCCATCTCCTGCTCACTCATGACCAGGGACAGAGGACTGCACTTCCTCTGGTTCATGCGTCCTCACCCCCAATTCAGGGACCTGTAAGTAATAAAACTTGTGATTCTACTTCCTTTCGGTGGGTGTATTAAGATTGTGCCTTCGATCAAAACTTATTCAAAGTGCAACAACTCAAATAGCAATAACACTTCTTATTTGTTGTTTTATAGCTGTAGGATATGAGAAACATTCCCTTTTTAATTCCCTTTTTAATGAGATATTAGTAATTAGTGTCTTCTCTACTTTAATTTCTGCCAGTCTTCTTAGAGACTCATCGATTTTATCAACTTTTTTGAAGAGCCAGATTTTTGCTTCATTTTCTCTTTCGTTTTCTACTTTCAATTTAATTGACTCCTGCTCTGATTGTCATTATTTCTTCTTTGTGGTTGGTTTGGGCTTATTGTGCTCTTTCCCAAAATAATTGAGAGTTTAAATTATTGGTTTGAGCCCTTTCATTTCTTATGTAAATATTTACTACTATGAATTTTACTCTAAATACTGCTTTAATTACTTCTGGATATGCTGAAATGTGTATATATATACATTATATACACACACATTCAATACAGACATTCAAAATACATGCATATATACAATATATGCATTCAAAATACATACATGCATGTGTATACACACACACACACATACATATTGCATGTAGACCTTTAGACCTCCTCTTATATCCATTGATAATTTAGAAGTATATTGCTTATATTGTTTTAATTTCCTCACATTTAGAAATATTCCTGTAGTCTTTCTGTTACTCATTTCAAGTTTGATTCCATTAGAGTCGAAGAAGATCCTCTGTATGATTTAAATTCTTTTAAATTTGTAGTTTATTTTATGGCCCAGGCAATAGTCTAAACTGATGGATATTCTATGGTGCTTTAAAAATGTTTACCTTTTATTTGGAGAAACGATCTATAGATAAGTCACTTAGATTCTGTTGGGTGATTGTGTTGCCCAAATCTTCCAAATATTTGCTGATTTTCTGTCTAGCAGTTTATTTTTTTTTTATATTCAACATACCTATGTCATTTAATTTGAATTTGTTGTAAGTTTTTTATAAACAACATATAGTTTGCTTATGGTTTTTAATCCACTCTACCAGTCTTTATTCTTTGACTGGTATATTTAGGCCACATAATAATTATGAGATGCTAGAATTCTTCATTTTATATTTTTCAGTCTCCTCTGCTTGTTGCTCCTTTTTCTTTCTACTTGTCTTCCTCTGGGTTATTTGAGCATTTTTTGCTTCTCTATATATTTAATTATAGTGTGCTTGAATATATCACTTTGTAGTTTTTCAAATAAAAATTTGAGAGTTCCAAACCACATTTCTAAATCATGCTTGCTAACATAGACAACTATAATTCAATAACCTCAAAAAATGAGTGTCTAATTCACAAAGGCTAGTTCACTATTTCTTGAACCAATGGATTATTCTTGAAAATAGCCCTTATTTTTCAAAAGAAATCTTACGGAGATAATTGTTTATATGCAGTTGCATTATTCCTGCAGATCTCTGACTATATCAGTCTCTAAACTAAGGACAAAACATTATCTTTTCAGATACATAAAAATAATATTCATTTTCTTTACATCAAAACCAATTTACACTTATAAAATGATATGATGCAACTATTGATTTGGTTAGTGTAGTATGTATTGAACATCAGGAAAGCTTTCATACTAGGCTTTAAATATGTTAAGACTGCTTATTTTCCCACAGTCTATGAATCTCACGGCTGTAAATTAGACTGATATCAATCTCATATCCCAAGTCAAAGCAGGTAGTTGACCACAACGTTCATTCTTCCCCTTTTTCACGGTTTATTGGGCAAAAGATCAAGTCTTTCCAGGTGGCATTAATGGTAAAGAATCTGCCTGCCAATGCAGGAGACTCAAGAGATGCAGGTTCAATCCCTGGATAGGAAATGGCAACCTGCTCCAGTATTCTTGCCTGGAAATTCCCATGGAGAGGAGCCTGGAGGGCTACTGTATGTGGAGTCACAAAGAGTCCAACATGACTGAGTGTGTACATACACATATTTATTAAGGCTCTCTTGAATCTAATTTTAGCTGTGTGACTAAATTGTGGCCAATGAGATGCAAAATAAACTGGCATGTGTACCTTTTAGGAAGGTGTTAAAGAGAATGGCATTTTCCTCTACTTACCTTCTCTCTTTGCAACTGGTTACGTTGCTGGCTGGAACTTGTGATGCTGCAGCCATTTGGAGAATAATTCATTTAATGAAAAGTCTAGACAGTAGTGCAAAATTCACTTAAATTCTGAAAACTGGGATCCTGAACTTACTGTTTATCTAACAGAGAAATAACTTTTTATCATTTCAAGCTATATTTATTTTTTTCTTCATGTGACTACCAGCTGAACATGCTAATAATTAATGTACTCAACAATGTTAATTCTATTGTAAATCCCTTTTCCACAATGAAATTCATTTTATTCCTACAAAACTTCAACAATGCTTATTACTGTAATAATTATTTAGTGTTTTAAAAACTATTATGCTACTTCATTTTTTAAGCATTTCAATAACTTGCATCTTTCGGCAATAATATTACTGATATCAAATCCTTTATATGAGTTTCATCATCTCTACAAGCAACCACCACCTGGCTTTTCAACTCTGTAGGTTTAGTACATTCTTCCCCACTCTCCCTTCACTTCTACATGTTTCAAATATAATAGCATTATCTTTGCTCGTGAATTCTGTCATGTTACATACGTCTTACACGTATTTTTTCCTGATGATTTTGTTTCTTCTGAGGACTCTCCTACCAAAATCCAGGTCTTGCCTTTTTTTAATCTTTTATTTAATTCTTCATTCTTTGGTTCTCAGTTCAAATATTTCTTACTTAGGGACATCTCCTTGACCCTTTAGATCATCTCATATTCTTTTATTTCATACTTTCACCAAAATGCGTTTCTTTACATCACTACTGTATAATTTTTCAATTCATCTCTATATCCTCTTGTTAGAATATCAAACCCATGAATGTGTGTGTTTTTTTTCCTTTTTGTTTAATTCAGGGACTGAGAACAGCACTTAGCACATAGTAGGTGCTCAATAAAAGTTTTTAATTGAATGAATTAAAAAAGAAAAACTTCTGGACACTTTTCTTTAGAAATTGGCATTTGGCTTTCTAACTTTCCCTTCGGCACTTGGCTTTCTAACTTTCTCTATACAACAAGTCATGTAATATACTTCAATAGCTTAAAAATTACTATAGAATACCCATCCAGCAACTTTGTCTCTCTGCTTCTCAAACTGCTAATTTCTTTCCCATTCTCTTCAGTCCTACAATATCATCATCATTCTTTGGACATTAATACCACCAAAATGTCATTAAATACCATTAAATGCCATTAAATACTGTGAATATGATCATCTTTTTTCCTTATTTCTACTGCCTTGTACTTGACAGCAGTGTTACTTGCAATCTTTTGACTATGTTTTGAATCCCCACTGCTTTGAAGTTATACTGTAAACCATTTCTAAAATAGTCTAGAACATATATTGGGAAAAATATATAAAAATTTAGATGAACCCAACAGTTGGTGTTCTCTGTGACTGCTGTTAAGTGGTTGACAGGCAGTGGAGAGTGTCACACCTCAAATGGGGCTTCAGTACTGCCCAGACAGCTAATGTCCCCAAGGAATTCATTTTCTGCTTGCCCATATAAAAAGATGAAACCCAAACCCAGATGTATAATTTAGAATGCTTTCCACTAAAAATACCAGAATTATATGTGGGTTAAATAATGAGATAATAAGCAAATAGGAACATTTCAAAGTCTTTGATTCAGTTACCCAGCAAAGTCATAAAGGAACAGAGATTTTTCTATTCTGACATCTCCAGTTACTGCTATTACCTTCCCTCATGTTCACGAGATGGCTTCAGTAATTCTCAGCATTACAAGATGGGATCTTGCAAAGAAAAGGGGTATTTGGCTCAAAGCAAATATTTGTATTGGTAAGGAAAACCCTTCTCAGAAGCCAACAAGCACAACTTCTCTCAGGTTCCAGAGGATATACCTAGTACACATGTACATCCTATTAGCAAGGAGAATGAGACCACAGGGGTGTGTCAGATGATCCAACATTCTTTATGTTGACCTTGGGTGGTAAATACTTTCCCTAAGTAAACATAATGGGAACAGTAATCAACTCTATAAATCTGAAGCTTTGTTAGCCAAAAAGAAACTGCTTTTGATAGGCAACCAACAGAAGAGAAGTGGTGTCACAGAAATTAAGAAGAAGGAGAACTGAATTAACTACATACAATGCTTCTGATATAAAGTGAGAAATGAAAACACCGCAGTATCAACATGAAGGTCATTAATGGGTTTTGCAAAAACAATACATGCTGAGTAGTGAGATCATGCAGGCTTGGAAAGAAAGCTTATAATTGTCAAAAGCAATATAAAGTGATATTGTCCAAGGCTGATCCTCTGACCCTAATATCATCTGTTTCAAGTCTTAAAAGAAGAAGAAGAAGAAGGAGAAAAGGAAATGGAGCATGAATTACATATAGTGATTAGAACGACAACACTCACATGTTGACCTTAAATAGGTCGACTTACATGGACTTTTCATGAGCTATTCTAGTTGAAGGTCAGGAAAATAACGTAAAAACAGTCCACTGAAGAGAAACCTTAGAAATAATGGCTGTTTTCGCTTTGAATGGAAGTGCAATTTATACAGCATCCTGTGGAATTTGCTAATGTTTCACATTTATCCTACAAGACAGATCTTTCTTCTACAAGACAACAGATGAATTCCCTTGAGGTTATTCAGCATTTCTGTGTAGCGACACACAAAGAATACTTCAAGAACATGTGTGAGGGAGGGAGTTCTAGGGAAGGTCTTATAACAGGGCCTTAGAAAACAGAAAGTAATTTAAGAAATGCTGTGAATATGCATAATATCACATTAGTACATGTAATACTTTTCAGCTCTATAACTAAGCATGCTGTTATCTCCCTTTCTGGCATAGTTAATATTTCATAAAGTGTTCTGATGCACTGCAGGGTTACCAACACCAACTTTAATGTAGCGTTTTTCTTTAAAGGACTGAAACCAAGTGGTCTCTCCAGGGCATCATAAATCTTAGTTTTCATTTAGAATATAGAAACCATAAAGAACATAAAACAATATTTAAGCCTCAGAGAAGACCAATTTCCAATACAAAATGGGATTGTTATGACAGTAAAGGAATAAGCAGATGAGAATAGGAACACTCCAATTTACACAGGGCTGCCAGAAACAAAATAAAGGAGGCATTGGAGCCCCAGGGATGGTATATGATAGAGGAATGATCAAGAAACTGAAATGGTCCATGTGGACAATTCGGCTTTTCAGTCATTTGTAACCAAAGAATATAAAATATCAAGATTTAAATGATATTGCTAAAGACAGATGCTAAAACTATTCATACACATATGGGTGTGTGTGTAAATATATATACACACACATACATGTACATGCACATATTTATAAACTTTATATGAATCAAGTTAAGAAGTCATAATTTTAGGTAAATATACAATGAAAATAATATAATTTGACAAACCTTAAAGGTAAAATAATTGCATGGAATTAAGCCACAATGCATTATAAATCCCTAATTACACACAACATCTTTAAACTTCTGAAGCCATTAAAGCATAGCAGGAATTTAATGGGATATCTAATTTTGTGTACATCTATTGCATGATTAATTTCTTAGAAGTTTTGTGTGAGTGTTAGTGTGGGTTGGGAACTTTCAGACTTTTATATTCCAATAATATACTGATGTTCTATTTCTATATATATACCCTGGGATTTGCAAAAGCAATATAGATGGGTATTCTTACAAACATAAAAGAACATCTCTGTTAAAATGTATAAAAGGAAGGAAATCTTTCTGTAAACTCTTATTGTGTTAAATAGCACACAATATCAACATATTTCACTGCCTTCTTAGTGAAAATGAAGAAAATATACCAAGTAATAACTGATTTAATCACGAAAATAAAGGTAATAAATCATCTAATAAGCAAACACAAAATACAATCCACTCTCCTCAAAGTTTTAGATGCTTAAAACATTTCATACTCATAATAACTTTATGAAGCACTATTCACCACAAAAATTTAAATGTTTGTTAACCAAAGCACAGACAGTTTAAGTCACTGAGTACACTGAAGAGCTGAGACCTGGCCCTAGGTAGTCTGACTCCAAACCTATGCCTAAAATGATTACATTATTTTGCAAACTTGCTTCTGAATAATATATTTTCCTAGACCAGTAAACTAAGTTACAATTTTTATCTCAATTTTTTTTTCAGAGAAATACTGGCATAGTATACACCAACAGTTTAAAAGTATTAACACTGGGATGACCCAGAGGGATGGGATGGGGAGGGAGGTGGGAGGGAGATTCTGGAAGGGGAAATCATGTACACCCATGGTGGATTCATGTCAATGTATGGCAAAACAAATACAATATTGTAAAGTTAAAAAACAGATGAATAAACTAATTTTAAAAAAATTAAAAAAAATAAAAGTATTAACATAATGTAATTATATTAATAATTTCTCAGAAAAAATAATCCCTTTCCTCCTCATTTTTATTCTCAATCAATTAATAAATGACCAATTCTCTTTACTTATAGAAAAATGAAAACACTTATGGGTGGGGAAATACTTTATGCTGTAATAAATCACCTCTTCTGTATAAATTTCCTAAAATGTGGTCAAAGGATTCCTAGAATAAGAATCTTCATGGGTGCTAATTATTTAAACATTTCTAGACATATATCTTGGGCTTCAGTGGTAAAGAATCCTCCTGCCAATGCAGGAGACGCAGGTTTGATCCTTACGTCGGGAAGATCCCCAGGAGAAGGAAATAGTAACCCACTCCATTATTCTTATCTGGAAAATCCCATGGACAGAGGAGCCTGGTAGGCTACAGTTCATGGAGTCACAAAGAGTCAGATAAGACTTAGTAACTAAACACAATAGACACCTATCTTGTTTGTGCTGTTGGAGACTGAAAGTGGACATTTAACAAGCTCTTAGGTGACATACAATTTCAAAAC
This sequence comes from Okapia johnstoni, assembly GCA_024291935.2. Taxonomy (NCBI): domain Eukaryota; kingdom Metazoa; phylum Chordata; class Mammalia; order Artiodactyla; family Giraffidae; genus Okapia; species Okapia johnstoni. Next base: position 7,344,147 of record CM044327.1, read on the forward strand.
TTGGCTCTAATGGTAATTAATTGTATGCATCATTCTAAAAATAAGATTCAGGGTGAGCATGAAGATATTGAATTCCTCAACTTATTGAGCTATTATGTTACTGAAGATGGAAGACTGTGTATTCAGAAGACAAGGGAAAATGGTAATAGATTCTTGCATACTTTAAAATGGCACCAAGAGATGTCACCTACTGAATGAGGATGATTTCAAAATCATTAATTTATAGTCAAAATTAAATATTAATAAAATATTCAAAAGCTCATCACTGTTTAAAGTACTCTAAAATGTTGATAATATATTTTTCAGATTTCCCTTACCAAAAAACACAGTGTTCATCTTAAGCTATATTAAAATATTTAAAAATCGATATTAATTTGAGGAATACAAGCCAAATGCTGTTCAAATACATTTTAATAAATTACTCTTGCTGTTTTTATAAAATTGTGTCTATGTCTTTAAATAGCTAAATAATTGACTGGCATTTTAAGGTGCTTGACGTATACAAGTTCCTATTTCAAATTATCACTGGAAAGAAACTTGCTTATATTTTAAGGATTTTCAAAAGCCAAACCAATGCTTACACATAGTTAAATTGTCTAACATTAAAAGTTGAAATAAAAAATGACTATTTACTAAAGAATAAAATTGTTTGGAAAGGAGGTAAAGAGAAGTTAAAGAAATAGGCAACAGATTTTAAAATACCTTTCTTACTCAAACGATTTAATTTGAGCTGGAATACAACCCATGTAATCTGCAGGGTATCAGTAAGAAACACAGCAGCAGATGAGTAGGAACAGACATCTGTGGCTAGGGAAAAAACTTGGCAAAGGCAGCAAAAAACAAGTAGTTAAAGAGCTCTAAATGGCCATAAAAATGTAGTCTTTTGAAAACATAGGGCAGTTTAAATTCTTATTTTCATTTTCTTCCCCTATTAAGTAATACATACTTGGCAGTATCGCTATAAGTAAGAAGCCAAAAGAATCATTCTGAAAACAATAAATAAATGCAGTTTATGGAGGACAGAAACATAGAGAAGTATATATTTTATATGGAGTAGATAATTTAAAATATTTAATGCAAATCCACAGTACTTTGGAAAATACATTCCGGGTTCTACCCTTAAAACTCCTGCAAAATTCACAGGATTCTATTGTTCAAGAACGACCTTTAGAGGTTTATGTAATTCTTCCCCTCAGAAAATAAAACCTGTGAGAACCACTGAACACACTGCCTATATCCTAACCTCTTTGGGATACGATAACAAATAAATTATCAAGATGAAATACAGAGCAGGGATTTTAAATCTATACAGGGTCTATGATTACTGATATAATTTTAAATTTTCTAATAAAATTAAATAAACAATATACAAATTCATCACTATAATCTAAAAGTCATCAAAGGTCAAAACCAAATGCTTGATGGTAATAGTAAAGAAATACAGAAAAGTTAAAGGAAAAAAATTTCCCAGTGATATTAAATCAGACTTTTGTTTATGAGTGTAGAAAACAATTTAAAAATCCAGTAAACCTCATGATAGTACTAGTCCATAGTGTGATAACAACATTTGATAAAATGTGAATTTTTAATTGGGTTTTATTTCTCCAAATAATGTTCACATTTTCTGTTTGGATGTGGGGTGGGGAAAATGGAAGAGATCTATTAAATGACAGGGTTGTGGTCATGTGGCTATTTCTCAGTTTAGTGTATCAGTTCAGCTCAATTCAGTCACTCAATCATGTCCGACTTTTTGCGACCCCATGGATTGCAGCACACCAGGCTTCCCTGTCCATCACCAACTCCTGGAGCCTACTCATACTCATGTCCATTGCATCGGTGACGTCATCCAACCATCTCATCCTCTGTCATTTTTTCTCCTCCCACCTTCAATCTTACCCATCATCAGGGTCTTGTCCAATGAACCAGTTTTTCACAGCAGGTGACCAAAGTATTGTAGTTTCAGCTTCAGCATCAGTCCTTCCAGTGATTATTCAGGACTGATTTCCTTTAGGATGGACTGGTTGGATCTCCTTGAAGTTCAAGGGACTCTTGAGAGTCTTCTCCAACACCACAGTTCAAAAGCATCAATCCTTTGGCACTCAGCTTTCTTTATAGTCAAACTCTCACATACATACATAACTACTGGAAAAACCATAGCTTTGACTAGACAGAACTTTGTCAGCAAAGTAATGTCTCTGATTTTTAATAGGCTGTCTAGGTTGGTCATAATTTTTCTTCCAAGGAGCAACCATCTTTTAATTTCATGGCTGCAATGATTTTGGAGCCATCTGCAGTGATTTTGGAGCCCAAGAAAATAAAGTCTGTCACTGTTTCCATGTTTCCCCATCTATTTGCCGTGAAATGATGAGACCAGATGCCATGATCTTAGTTTTTTGAATGTTGAGTTTTAAGCCAGATTTTTCACTCTCCTCTTTCACTTTCATCAAGAGGCTCTTCAGTTCCTCATCACTTTCTACCATAGGGTGGTGTCATATGCATATCTGAGGTTACTGATATTTCTCCCACAATCTTGAATCCAGCCCGGCATTTCACATAACGTATTTTGTATATAAGCTAAATAAGCAGGATGACAATATACAAACTTGACATACTTCTTTCCCAATTTGAAACCATTCTATTGTTCCTTGTCTGGTTTTAACTGTTGGTTCTTGACCGTCATACAGATTTCTCAGGAGGCAGGTGGTCTGGTATTCCCATCTCCTGAAGAATTTACCACAGTTTGTTGTGATACAGTCAAAAGCTTTGGAGAAATCAACAAAGCAGAAGTAGATATTTTTCTGGAACTCTCTCGCTTTCTTGATGATGCAACAGATGTTGGAAATTTTACCTCTGGTTCCTCTGCTTCTTCTAAGCCCAGCTTGAATATCTGGAAGTTCACAGTTCACATACTGTTGAAGCCTGGCTTGGAGAATTTTGAGCATTACTTTGCTAGCATGTGAGATGTGTGCAATCATGCAGTAGTTTGGAAAATTCTTTGGCATTGCTCTTCATTGGGACTGGAATGAAAACTGACATTTTCCAGTCTTGTGGCCACTGCTGAGTTTTCCAAATTTGCTGACATATTGAGTGCAGCACTTTCACAGCATCATCTTTGAGGAATTGGAATAGCTCAACTGGAATTTCATCACCTCCACTAGCTTTGTTCCTGGTGATGATTTCTAAGGCCCACTTGACCTCACATTCCAGGATGTCTGGCTCTAGGTGAGTGATTACACCATTGTGGTTATCTGCGTCATGAACATCTCTTTTGTATAGTTCTCTGTGCATTCTTGCCACACCTTCTTAATATCATCTGCTTCTGTTAGGTCCATAACATTTCTGTCCTTTTTTGTGCCCATCTTTGCATGAAATGTTCCCTTGGTATCTCTAATTTTCTTGAAGAGACCTCTAGTCTTTTACATTATTTTTGTATTCCTCTATTTCTTTGCATTGATCACTGAGAAAGGCTTTCTTATCTCTCTTTGCTATTCTTTGGAACTCTGCATTCAAACAGGTATATCTTTCCTTTTCTCCTTTGCCTTTTGCTTCTCTTTTTTTCATAGCTCTTTGTAAGGCCTCTGCAGATAATCATTTTACCTTTTTGCATTTCTATTTCTTAAAGATGCTTTTGATCGCTGCCTCCTGTACAATATCAACATCCTCTGTCCATACTTCTTCAGGCACTCTGTCTATCAGATCTAATCCCTTGAATTTGTTTTGTCAATTCCACTGTATAATCATAAGGGATTTGATTTATGTCATACCTGAATGGTCTAGTGGTTTTCCTTACTTTCTGCTGTATAAGTGTGAATTTTTCAATAAGGAGTTCATGATCTGAGTCTCAGTCAGCTTTTGGTCTTGTTTTTGCTGACTGTATAGAGCTTCTCCATCTTCGGCTGCAAAGAATATAATCAATCTGATTTTGCAAGCAATATAATCAATTTGGTTTCGGTATTGACCATCTGGTGATGTCTATGTGTAAAGTCTTCTCTTGTGTTGTTGGAAAAGGGTATTTGCTATGACCAGTGTATTCTCTTGGCAAAACTCTGTTAGCCTTTGCTCTACTTCATTTTATACTCCAAGATCAAATTTGCCCAGTACTCCAGGTATTTATTGACTTCTTACTTTTATATTCCAGTCCCCCATGATGAAAAGGACTTCTTTGGGTGTTAGTTCTAGAAGGTTTTGTAGGTGTTCATCAAACCATTCAACTTCAGCTTCTTCAGCATTATTGGTCAGGGCATAGACAGTACCTAAGTAACAGTAAACTAGATGGCCTCTGCTGATTTACTTGCAAGCTCATCTTCAGAAAATGTTTATTTCATCTTAGGTCTGACATTCTGCATTCTCTAAGAATTGGCTAGGGATTATCTATGGATTCTGAACAATCTTGACCAGGCTAATTTGAGTTGAGTCACCTAAATTCTAATTTAAGTGTTAAATAACCCTTTACCATGACCTTTGGTTACATTTGTATGATCACTTTAATTTCTCCCAGCTTACCATCCAACAATTGATATTCTTCACCTAGGATGTGTCTTGTTGTTGTTTAGTCACTAAGCCATGTCTGACTCTTTGTGACCCCATGGACTGTAGTGCACCAGGCTCCTCTGTCCATGGGATTTCCCGGGATAGAATACTGGAATGAGTTGCCATTTCATCCTGCAGGGGATCTTCCCACCCCAAGGACTGAACCTGCATCTTCTACACTGGCAGGGAGATTCTTTACTCCTGAGCCATCAAGGAAGCCAGGATGTCTTACTAACATTCCAAATAAAATACTTTTAAAATAATGGATTAGTTTTATGGATTAATGCAAAGTTGTTTCAAGAAACTCAAATTGCAGAAAGCCTATATCTTGTTATATAAGGGTTTTAAATCCTGCTAAACCTCAAATTAAATGTTTTTTTTTTATAAGAAATCATTAAGCAGCAGAAAAAGCACAGTGTTTGGCAATAGGAAGTATTTGTTGATTGCCTGAACACAATGAATACCTTTTGGCTTCCCTCATTTAATTGATAATTATTACTGTTGATTTCCAAATTATTTGAATGGAATCTGTTCATTCCAGTTTAAACTCATATTTTGAAAAAAGTAAGTATAGTTTGCATCAGAGTATGTATTTCATCTACTGGGCCTTATGGTTTCTGCTTAATGGAGCTCTACACAGTGATAGCCATTTAACAAATATTTACTGTGCACCTATTATGTGCCCATGTATAAAGCAGAGCTTTTGAGTTTTTTTTTTAATTGCAGTATAGCTGATTCACAATATTGCGATACTTTCAAGTGTATAGCATAGTGCTTCAATATTTTTTCAGATTATGTTCCATTATGGGTTATTATAAGATACTGGGTATAATTCCCTATGCTATGCAGTAAATCTTTGGTGCTCATTTATTTTATATATAATAGTTTGTATCTATTAACCCCATACCCCTAATTTGTCCCTTCTTTCGTCCTCCCTTTTGCTAACCATAAGTTTGTTTTCTATTTCTGTGAGTCTCTCTGTTTTGTGTGTGTGTGTATATATATATATATGTATATATTCATTTGTATTATTTTTTAGATTCCACATATAATTGATATTGTATAGTATATATCTTTCTCTGGTTTATTTCACTAAGAATATTATTCTGGGAACATCCACCTTGCTGCAAATGGTAGTATTTCATTCTTTCTATTTCATGGCTGAATAATACTCCAGTGTGTGTGTGTGTGTGTGTGTGTGTGTGTGTGTGTATGCACATCTACTTAAACCAAGCATTTGCTTACGAACACTTGGGATTCTTCCATGTCTTAGCTGTTTTAAGTAGTGCTGCTATGAGCATTGGGGTGCATGTATCTTTTCAAATTCGTTGGGTTTTTTTTCCAGATCCAGATATATACCCAGGAGTATAATTACTAGATCACATGGTAGCTCTAGTTTTAGTTTTTTAAGGAACTTCCACAGGTCACTGCATCAATTTACATTCCCGCCAACCATGTACAAAGATTCTCTTTTACCTACATCCTCTCCAACAATTGTTATTTATAGACTCTTTGATGATATCCACTCAGACATGCACAGGTACAGTGAGGAGGTACTGCACCTACTTTTGATCTTATTTGGAAAAATGTCTACTCAGACTTCTGCCCATTTTGATTGAACTGTTTGGGGGTTTTTGTTATTGCATTGTATGAGCTGTTTTTAGGTTTTGGATATTAACTTCTTGTCACATCATCATTTGCAAATATCTTCTCCCATTCTGTAGGTTGTCATGTTGTTTTGTTGATGGATTTCTTTGCTGTGTAAAAGCTTTTGTCCCATTTGTTTATTTTTGCTTTTAATTATTTTGCTTTGGGAGAATGATTCAAGAAAATTTACTACTATTTGTGTCAAATATGTTTTCTTTTAAAAGTTTCATGGTTTTATTCACCTCCAAATAGATCAAAAACTTAAATTTAAGATCCAAAGTCATAAAACTCATAGAAGAAAAAATAGGGTTACATGAGCTCCTTGGCATCACTCTTCACCATGATTTTTTGGAATTTTGCACCAAAAGCTAAGACAACAAAAGCAAAAATAATTATTATATATGGTATCCATATTATAATATACAATGGAATATTATTCAGTGATAAAAATAAGGAAATCCCAACATTTGCAACAACACAGATGATACCTGACACCATTATGCTAAGTGAAATAAGAGAGAAAAAGACAAATATTGTGTTATCTCACTTATATGGGAAGTCTAAAAACAAAATGAAAACAGAGCTCAACCTTATAGAAATAAAAATGGAAAAGTGGTTGCCTAGGGCTGAAATGTGGAAGAAATTGGACAGGTTGGTAAAAGGGTTCAAACTTTCAGCTATCAGATGAGTGTTCTTAGGATCTAATGTAAAACCTGATCACTATAGTTTATAACACTATATTGTGTAGTTGAAATTTATGAGAGTAGATAGAATTAATGTTCTTACAAAAAAAAAACAAAAAGCACATAAAATGTGAGGTGACAGATGTGCTAATCATATGGGAAAATCCTTTCACAATGTATATGTATATCAAATCATCACGATGTACACTTTAAATATCTTATAATTGTATGTGTCAGTTATACCTTAACAGAGCTAAAGTAAAAAGATAAAACTAAAAATAATGAATAAAACATTTAAAAGCTAGAAGATAATGTACTCTAAAATAGTCTACCATAGAATCAAAGAGGGATAAAGCAACTAGTATGCTACAAAAGACTTGATAAAATAGGATGGCAGTTTATATACTTAAGCTAAGAATGGAGAAGAGGAATCATTTTACACAAATTTTGGATATACAGCTTGCAATAACCAGGCTATGTTATATGATGGGGAATGTTAGAGTTTGAAAGTTTAGAATCAAAGCATATCTCAAGGTGATGTGATCAAAGTCTTAATTGTTCCTGCAGGTGATTGAAACCTAATTAAGATGAAATTACTCAAGTTTGAAGATTTAAAATATATATTTAGCAAAATTAAGAAAAGAAAAGTCATCAATAAGAAATTAGAAGCTGTTAAGATATATGGCAAAACATGCATGCATATGTGCATGCTCTTTGCCACCCCATGGGCCCCATAGCCAGCCAGGGAGGTTGCCATTTCTTTGTCCAGGGGATCTTCCCAACCCAAGGAATGAATCCCAGTCTTCCCGGTCTCCTGCACTGGCAGGCGGGTTCTTTATCACTGCATCACCTGGGAAGTCCATGGCAAAACATATTTACATACAAAGAAACTGAGCAAGCTCCCTCACTGCTGAAGACCTCCTGGGCATAAATAAATAATGAAAATGAGAATAGAAAGTCATGCTACAGTAGGTGGCAAGAACTTCTGAATTAACAATTTTAATAGTGGTGGTACATCAATAATTTGCAAATAAAAGTGAGGTAGAAATAATATGATGACCCATAATGCCATTGCTATAATTAGTTAAGGGAGTGAGATGTATATCATCCTGTATTGAAAGGGAAGTTATCACCAGGTAAGAGCAGGGAAAGTATTAAATAACTATATAGTCAAGATTGAAAATTTTGTTTATATAACAATTCAGATTTCCTGGAGCAAAACAGACGTAGAAGAGACACTACAAAAAATGTGTTGATTGGCTAGGAAACCATAAATTACTTAAGTTTCAGATTATATCAAAATATAGAAGGACAGATGTGTACCTTGAGATGATTGCAGACATCAGAAAATGTAGGTAAAAATAAGTTTTATTTTCCAGTATCACTATAACAAGTGATTCATCTGTTCTTTCTGAATTGTGACACTTCCAATACCTCAAATTATTGTGCATCTATTATTGTTTCACCTTTGGGACATCCCAGTGGTAAGGGCAGTTCAGTGTTTTAGTTCCATTTTCTGGGTGAAGTAGTTGATGTCTACAGAGATAACAACCTGTGGTCAGATTGAGATCCAGGACTTAGAACTGAATGTCCCAATCAGGACTATATTCCACGTCAACAACGCCTCCCAGGTGTTCGCTATTAATCTTTGCCACAAATTGTGAAATGTATTTTCTGTCATGTTTCTCTGACTTCATTTTGGATAATCTTCTACAAGCAGGCCTTACACATGAGTTACTAGAGTTTATTTGAATTAAATTTTATTATAAAAACTTAATTGAAATTGATAGGTTATACAAACTGAAATCTCTGCGGTTGGTAAATAAACTATTCTCCTACTGAAAAAAAATGTTTGTATTAGTTCTGAAATAAAATGGAAACAAAAACCCAAGAAGAAGGGAACAACAGATGTTTTCCTCTAGGAAAACCACACCTGATTTTACATTTTCCATCCCATGCAACAGATTGTGTCACTTAGTGACAGATAATACTACAAAAACAATCCTAAATCATAGGAAGTTTATAATATGTCAGGTATGGTAGATATGCTAAAATGAGAAAAAAAACCCAACTTTTTATTTCAATGTGCTCACAAATATTATTTTACTCTGAACACCATCTTTATCATATAGCATCTAGAGATTTACACTTTCATAATAGGAGCAGACATGGGCATCATAAAGATCTGTTTGTCCTCTGATGATTACACACAACCAAAGCTAAAGTACTACTGAATCAAAACATAATTGATATTAAGAAAAAAAAAAAACCTTTGGCTGATTACTGAGACATGAATCAGTAATGCCAATAGAGCAGGAAAAAAATAGATATCTAAACAGATATTTGAATAAAAGTATAAAATCATTATTGCAATCTTTAAAGAGATAGTATTGCATTTATTTTAACACAGTGTGAGAAAATATGGTTTTGCAAGTCATTTGGTTAGTGGCATAATGAACCACATGGCTTGCTGAAAATTTGGATGAAGTCCAGTTCAAAGGCCACTATTCAAATTGAAAGTGACAGCTCATTCTGAGGGAAAAATGTTATTTTCAATTGATTGATATGAATTCAAAGGAGTGTGAAGAACTATAGTGTACTTGGTGCATAAGAGTTGTGACAGGTTGGCACATCTTTAATTCTGATTTAAAACAAGACAGGGCATTGCAGTTTCCAACACCATTAAGCCTGTATACCATAAGAAATTATTTGAGTCACTGGAATATTCCACAAAAGAAAATCTGCCAAAATTTAAAAACTATGAGTCTGATTTCTGTAGTAGATTGGCATGCTATGTGCTAAAACTAATTGCAATGTTTTCTTCCATTAATAAGAAGGAAAACATTCATACATATTAAGTAAACGTGATCATAACTTAGTAAATACTCTTGTCTAATTGTGAAATTCAGAAGTGGAATACCAGGTGAAAGGAAATATAGTCCCTGCCATAAAAAATACAACATTAAAACTTGACATCAAAGCAACTGGGTCATAATTCAACTGAATGACAAAGAAGACTAAATGCAGAATAAAGACAAATTTCTTCAACCTATTTAAATTTGACTGGTTGCCATATTTATATTTTAATTTTCTTAACTGTATTCTCACAAAGGCCAATCAATTAGTGGGTTCCTTTTGTTTGTTAATACAAAAGCATTCAAAGGAGACCATTTATACACTTTTGATGGTCAATTTTTTTGAAACTATACTGTATTTTCAAAATTTCTATTGTTATTAATACAAAGTGGCATCATCTTACTAAACAGGGAAGCCCATATCCTATAAGTGACTACTCAAATAGTTGTGACTTTCTAAAAGTTAAGGTGGTTGCCTATTCAGTGAGATGTTTTATATATTGTCATTCTACTCATTTTGTAGGCCCTTTTTCTTAAATTATGTATGCTTATTGTCATTAGCTATTATTATGCATGTTGCTCAAAAACTAAAATGGACTACATGTCAAAGACACGCATGTATGCATGCTTTCAGGTATGAGTCAGTTATTTCAATAAAAGTGACAGGAGTCTGATTCCCTGGTGGCTCAGTGGTAAAGAATCTGCCTGCCAATCAGGAGACACAGAAGACGTGGGCTCAATCCCTGGGTTGGGAAGATCCCCTGGAGAAGGAAATGGCAATCCTCTCTAATTCCTGGAAAATCCCATGAACAGAGGAGCCTGGCAGACTACAGTACAGAGGGTCACAAAAGAGTCAGACACAACTGAGTGACAGAGCACACATGCACCCAGGACAGGAATACAACTCAAAGATACACAAAAATCTAACTGGGAAGAGCACACTACAAATAGCTTTAAGAAAGCCTTGATAGAGACATTAAAAAATTTCCTGAATAAAAAAGTGTTCTTCAGGAATATTTCTGTCTGTCTTTTGGCTATATGCCCATTCTCTTGAGAGCTGTCTCTACAATGGAACAATAAACCTAGAATATCCAGGCTTAAAGATATCTACTGTCAATAATCTTTAACAGATGATGTCACCTTTTTCTAAATCCCTTTCAATTCACTGAAATAAATCTGTCTCAGTTTTAGTAAGTGTCTTCCATGGTGGCTCAGACAGTAAGAGAATCCACCTGAAATGTAGGGGACATTGACGCAATGTCAATTGAGACAATGACTTAATCCCTGGGTCAGGAAGATTCATCCACTAGAGAAGGGAATGGCTACCCACTCCCGTATTCCTGCCTGGAGAATTCCATGGACAGAGGAGCCTGCCAGACTACAGACCATGGGATAGCCAAGAATCGGACACAACTGAGTGAAGAACACACACACACTTCAGTGTTGGTAAAATGCCCTTTTATCAACTAAAAAGCATGCACAAAGGAACGGTACACACTGACCAGCCTTAGAATTCTACTGGTGGTTTTCTTGGCCTGACCTGTAGACCACATCATGTAAGGAAGGAGTGCTTCCCAAAATAACTGAAGGATTCTTCTATCAAGGTAAAAGAGTGGAGAAGGGAATGGCAAACCACTTTGGTATTCTTGCCTTGAGAACCCCATCAGTTCAGTTCAGTCACTCAGTCCTGTCCGACTCTTTGTGACCTCATGGACTGCAGCACACCAGGCCTTCCTCTCCATCACCAACTCCCAGAGTTTACTCAAACTCGTGTCCATTGAGTCGGTGATGCCATCCAACCATCTCATCTTCTGTTGACCCCTTCTCCTCCCACCCAAAATCTTTCCCAGAATCAGGGTCTTTCTAAATGAGTCAGTTTTTCACATCAGGTGGCCAAAGTATTGGAGTTTCAGCTTCAGCATTAGTTCTTCCAATGAATATTCAGGACTGATTTCCTTTAGGATGGACTGGTTGGATCTCCTTGCAGTCCAAGGGGCTCTCAAGAGTCTTCTCCAGCACCAAAGTTCAAAAGCATCAATTTTTTGGTGCTCAGCTTTCTTTATAACTCCAACTCTTACATCCATACATGACTACTGGAAAAGCATAGCTTTGACTAGATGGACCTTTGAACAATATGAAAAGGCAAACAGATAGGACATTGAAAGATGAACTCCCCAGGTTGGTAGGTGCACAATATGTTACTGGAGATCAGTGGAGAAACAACTCCAGAAAGAATGAAGAGACGAAGCCAAAGTGACAACACGCAGTTGTGGATGTGACTAGTTATGGAAGTAAAGTCCAATGCTGTAAAGAGAAATATTGCATAGGAACCTGGAATGTTAAGTCCACGAATAAATGCAAATTGAAAGTGGTCAAACAGGAGATGTTAAGAGTGAACATCAACATTATAGGAATCAGAGAACTAAAATGGACTGTAATGGGTGAATTTAACTCAGATAACCATTATATTTACTACTGTAGGCAAGAATCCCTTAGAAGAAATGGAGGTACCATCATAGACTACAGAAGCAGTACTTGGATGCAATCTCAAAAATGACAGAATTACCTCTGTTCGTTTCCAAGGCAAACCATTCAATATCACAGTGATCCAAGTCTATGCCCCAACCAGTAATGCTCAAGATGCTGAAGTTGAATGGTTCTATGAAGACCTATAAGACTTTCTAGAACTAACACCCAAAGAAGATGTCCTTTTCATTATAAGGAACTGGAATGCAAGAGTGGGAAGTCAAGAAATACCTGGAGTAATGGGCAAATTAGGCCTTGGAGTTCATAATTAAGCAGGGCAAAGGCCAATAGAGTTTTGCCAAGAGAACGTACTGGTCAGAGCAAACACCTTCTTCCAACAACACAAGAGAAGACTCTACACATGGACATCACCATATGGTCAACACCAAAGTCAGACTGATTATACTGTTTGCAGCCAAAGATGGATAAGCTCTCTACAGTCAGCAAAAACAAGACCAGGAACTGACTGAACTCCTTCATGTTCATGTTCAAGATCACATTCAAGATCATGTTCAAGATCATGAACTCCTTATTGCTAAATTCAGACTGAAACTGAAGAAAGTAGGGAAAACTTGTGATTAGCCTTTATAACATTTTCTCCTTCAATACCTGAAATTCCCATTTTTAAAATCTCACATTTATCTGTCTCAGATCATCATCTCAGGAAGAACATTGTGAAATGTTTGACTTTTACATCAAGAAAGAAAACAAGTCTTGAAGACTAGTACTGAAGAAGAGGAGAATTTTTAAAATATAAGTAATATTGAAAATAAGTGTTTATTCATATACCAGAATATATATGTTTATTCATATATCAGCACAGATGGCCTCAATCTTATTTTACTCTTAAAATCTACAATGAGACTCTTACAAGTTAAATGGCAGTTCTGTTTTTACTTAACTGGGTGTGTAAAACTCAGGAAATTTGATGTAAGCAACAGCTTCTAGGGAGCCCTTCATTGAGACAAATCATAAATCACTTAAAGATAACTTCAAATGGATTGAATATGTGAAGACAAATCTCTAGTGCTTACAAACTTAGTTTGAAGCCAAATAATATAAAATATATAAGTTCAATATTTTTGTCTTTCAGCTGTGCACATTATCATATTTCATTTTCTACTTTTTACATTGCTTGAAGCTATCCATTTAAATATACAAACATAAATCACATAAATCACATGTTCTACAAAGGCCTCCAAATTACCCATTTTTCACACATACACACAGAAAACTAATTTCTTCATTATAGTGTAACTCTAATTAAAGTAAGCATGAACCTGAACTTATGCTTGGACTCTTGGTGTGCACATATAATCACTGCCTTAATCCAATCAATTTTGCTTCTTATTTTATTGTTCACTAAAAAATCTTAATGTAATCTGAATTTTATGTACATAAAAACAAGCCAGAAATATGGCAAGGAGGGAAAAAAAGCAGTACAGCATGGAAAGGCTAAAAACGAAATAGAAATACTCAACTTGAACTTTAAAGAGCAAACTTGATAGATTGTAAGTTATGTTTGCTTTAGGAAGGCTTAAGCTTTGTTTCCAGTAAAAATGCACCAGACAAGTCAAAATCCCATTGACCTTGGCAATGTTTGAAGGGAAATATACTCGTAGAGACCCTCTGCACTGAAATTAATCTCTTATGTTGATCAAGTAAGAGTGATGGATCTTTCTAAAAAGAAAAAAAAAAGACAATTTGGGTTTTGTTCCCCTACTGATGTTTGGGGAACAAAAACTAGTCATTGTAGTCTTAAAAAATCTTAAGATTTTTTTTTTGCTATTAGTCACAATAAGTCAATCATGAAGTATCAGTGCAGTGAGGCAGTTTACCAATTTATGTTCCTTTTCATCTCTTTCTGAAGAGTCTATAAATAGCACCTTTGAGTACTTGAAGTGAAAGTCGCTCAGTCGAGTCCAACTCTTTGTAACCCCATGGACTATACAGTCCATGGAATTCTCTAGGCCAGAATACTGGAGTGCGTAACCTTTCCCTTCTCCAGGGGATCTTCCCAACTCAGGGATCGAACCCAGGTCTTCCACACTGCAGGCAGATTCTTTATATGCTGAGCTAGAAAGGAAGCCCAAGGATACTAGAGTGGGTAGTCTATCCCTTCTCCAGCAGATCTTCCTGACCCATAAATCGAACCAGGGTCTCCTGCACTGCAAGTGGATTCTTACCAACTGAGCTATCAGGGAAGCCCTTTGAATACTTGGTTATCTTTTACACTGCATTTTTGGAAATTTTTATTTTATTCTTTTAAGCATGGTTTATATACAAAAACTTCACTTTTTACTTTACCTGTGAGATCAATATATTTATTAGAAGAAATTTGAATGTTTTTAAAAGTTTCAGATTGGGAGACTTAGGAGAGTAGAAATAAAGCAAAAAACTATACATTCTACACCTATGCTATTGAATAAACATTTTTTGCTTTAGAACAATTGAAGATGGAGAAAAAATTGTGAAGAAACTACAGAGAATGGGCTTCCCAGGTGGCGCTAGTGGTAAAGAAAGTCAGAGTCTCCTCAGTGGAGTCTAACTCCTTTGTGACCCTATGGACTGTAGCATGACAGGCTTTTCTGTCCATTGAATTCTCCAGGCAAGAATACCAGAATAGGTTGCCATTTCCTTCTGCCCGGGATCTTCCCGACCCAGGGACAGAACCCAAGTCTCCTGCATTGCAGGCACATTCTTTACTATCTGAGCCACAAGGGAAGTCTAGTAGTATAGAACCCACCTGCCAAAGCAGGTAGACACAGGAGACTCGGGTTAGATCCCTGGGACAAGAAGATCACCTGGAGGAGGGAGTGGCAGTCCACTCCAGTGTTCTTGCCTGGAGAATCCTATAGACAGAGGAGTCTGGTGTGCTTCAGTCCATAAGGTCCCTAAGAGTCAGATACAACTGAAGTGACTTAGCACACAGAGAATTTCCATTTACCATGAACAGAGATATTGGAGTCTTGTATTAGTGTAATCTATTTGCTAAAACTAATGACCCAATATGATATATCATGTTAATTAAAATGCATGCTTCTTTCAGAATTCCTTAGTTTTCACCTAATGTACTTGCTCCGTTTTAAGATCCCCTCTAGCAGAGCATATTTTATTACATCTGTCTTTAGTTAAATTTGCTTGGCCCTAAATCTGAAACTTCAAGATTTTAAACATACTGAGAAGTATCCTGTGCTTTACTCTGTCTCATTATTTTCTATATAAATATATATAAACACCAGTTTTTTATGTAAAATAAAGAATTCATTCATTACCATGATAGATAATAGGTATTAAAGAATGAATACAGAAATGAGTTTTAGCCAAAATAAGAAAAGTTCACAAAATGAATTTTTGAAAGTCTACAAGCAACAGTTAGAACCGGAGATGGAACAACAGACTGGCTCAAAATTGGAAAAGGAATATGTCAAGACTGTATATTGTTACCTTGCTTATTTAACTTATATGTAGAGTACCTCATGAGAAATGCCGGGCTGGATAATTCACAAACTGGAACCAAGATTTCTGGGAGAAATATCAACAACCTCAGATATGCAGATGATACCAATCTAATGGCAGAAAGTGAAGAGGAACTAAAGACTCCCCTGATGAGTGTGAAAGAGGAGAGAGAAAACGCTGGCTTAAAACTCAACATTCAAAAAACTAAGATCATGGCATCTAGTCCCATCACTTCATGGCAAATAGAAGGGCAAAAATTGGAAGTAGAGACAGACTTTCTTTTCTTGGGCTCCAAAATCACTGTGGATCGTGACTGCAGTCAGGAAATTAAAATTGAATAACTGAATAATTGCTTTTTATTATTTACTTATTTATTCATTTATTATTTACTTTTGTTATTTATTAACTGGATTTATTGACTTCAACAAAAATATTAAAAATGTAAAATTACCTTTTTTGTTTTGAAAAGACACTTGCTCCTTGGAAGAAATACTATGACAAACCTAGACAGCATATTAAAAAGCAGAGATATCACTTTGCTTACAAATGTCTATATAGTCAAAGCTATGGTTTTTCTAGTAGTAATGTACAGATGTGAGATTTGGACCATAAAGAAGGCTGATCCTGGGAAAGACTGAGGGCAGGAAAAGAAGCGGGCAACAGAGGATGAGATGGTTGGATGGCATCACTGACTCAATGGACATGAGTTTGGGCAAATTCCGGGAGGTAGTGAAGGACAGGGAAGACTGGCATGCTGCAGTCCATGGAGTCTCAAAGAGTCAGACATGACTTAGCGACTGAACAACAAGTACTGCCATTAGAGTGAAGTAATATATTTTACTATAAAGTTCCATTCCCAATATAAGAATGAATTATGATCAACTACACTATTCAAAACATCTGTGCAGAATTACAACAAGCAAATGATATTAAGACTTTCTGAACAAGTATCAAGAAAGTGTATTCAAGGGCTTTCTGGCCACTGAAATCTACATTTATATGTGGAAATAATAAAATATACATAAGAGTTTTGACAAATGCTAATGGGAGGGGATTAAATAAACAGTGAATCTATAACTATATTTAAGTTATTGAATAATTACTTTTTATTATTTACTTATTTATTTATTCATTTATTATTTAATTTTATTATTTATTAACTGGATTTATTGACTCCGACAAAAATATTAAAAATGTAAAATTACCTTTTTTGTTTTGAAACAGCAGAATTAGGTATGCCCCCCAAAAGATAATGACAATAATCATCTAGGATTATATTATGTTTCCTAGTACATAACATTTAAAATAAGTCTGCATCCAATTTATAATCAACTAAAAACCTCATTTTTATTTTGGTGTTATATTTTGAATAAAGCAATGATATTTATAATTTTCAACTAGAATCATATTATCTTGAAAGTATCTTCTACACTTCTTTTAGTGAGTCCTGTGAGATCTCTAGATGACTCTCTTTATACTCTATAGCAATAGATTTAGAACAACATTCATAATAGAATAAATATCCTCGGCATCTATGGTGGCTTGGCTAGTTTGCTAACATCCCTTCTACACATACTGCCTGGTAAACCTGGGCATGTTTCTCAGTCATGTTTTTGCCAGATTCCTCGCCTATAAGATGGACATTATTATCACCTTTTTATAAGTTTTATTATAAAAATGAAAAAATATTTCTAATAAACTGGGAAAAACATATATATGCATGCTGCTGCTGCTGCTGCTAAGTCGCTTCAGTCGTGTCCGACTCTGTGCAACCCCATAGATGGCAGCCCACCAGGCTTCCCCGCCCCTGGGATTCTCCAGGCAAGAACACTGGAGTGGGTTGCCATTTCCTTCTCCAATGCATGAAAGTGAAAAGTGAAAGAGTAATGTCGCTCAGTCGTGTCCGACTCTTCGCGACCCCATGGACTGCAGCCTACCAGGCTCCCCCATCCATGGGATTTTCCAGGCAAGAGTACTGGAATGGGGTGCCATTGGTCCCAATGTTTCATACCTTGAGTAACACAACCTGCATCTACTGCTACAATTATAGTGAATAATAATGATGCAATCTAGGCAGTTGGATTCGAGTCTGAATTCTCAGAAAATAAGCTATCTTCCTCTTTGGATAGTTCAACCAATAATCGTCATCTTCATTATACATAGCTTTGTTCCATACATAGCCAATATCTTGTTGCAGATTGTAGGATTTCTAATATAGGGTTTGAGCTAACCATAGTCTCTAAGTTGCTTCTTTGAAAATAGTCATGGTATCAGACTGTTTATTATCTCTTGGTTCTCATAAAATTATAGAGCTTGAAATAAATTTCAGTTGTTTAAATTTCCAACAAAAGTGATTTCTCAGTAGATTCTATTAAGAAACAGAATAATAAATATCATATCCTAACTTATATTTCAGAATAAGCACTGTAGGTAAAGTAATTTCTTGTTGTTTGCCAAATATAAATTTGGAATTCATGCAGTGAGTTGATGGTAGTTCTAGAGCTAGATTTGCAAATGTTGAACTGTCAGTGGGACAGTTAGAAAAATTATAGCTTATTAAAAAAAAAAAAGAACTCACAGACCTATTAACAAATTGAATACAGTTATTTCAGTCAGAATCCTAACCAGTTAAATAAATCTCTTTCTAACTCAATGTAATGATGGCTTTTATTTTACTGTTTTTGTCACCCATTCATTAGATATTTGGGAGAAGGCAATGGCACCCTACTCCAGTACTCTTGCCTGGAAAATCCCATGGACAGAAGAGCCTGGTAGGCTGCAGTCCATGGGGTCGCGAAGAGTCGGACACAACTGAGCGACTTCACTTTCACTTTTCACTCTCATGCACTGGAGAAGGAAATAGCAACCCACTCCAGTGTTCTTGCCTGGAGAATCCCAGGGGCGGGGGAGCCTGGTGGGCTGCCGTCTATGGGGTCGCACAGAGTCGGGCACGACTGAAGCAACTTAGCAGCAGCAGCAGCAGCAGCATTAGATATTTTAGTTCATGTCAAAAAATGTGATTTTCTTAGATATTATAACCTACTTGTATTAAGAATGTTTGAGTTGAGTATAGTGATGCATTAGCCATAGCATTCCATTTCTGGTAATATTGTTAGCTAATTAAAATGAATGAAAAAAGAAACTAACCTTTTCTAAAATAATGTATCCCATTCAGAAAAAATGTATGCTATAATAATTTTAACACATTTACTTGATGTCTTGTTCCAGTTCAATTTGAATCAAAATCTTGAAAATTTAGTTTCTCCCATATAAGTAATCACATTAGTTTTAATTATGAAAAAACAAATTATGTCCAACTCAATAGCAGCATGTCAATCAGCTGCCAAGGACTAAAAATAAGAGTGTTTTACTCTTTCTCTCTTGAGTTTACTTTATGATTATAACTGGAGAATATTGAATACTTCAGTCAAAGATATTAATATATATGTAAGAATTCTATGCAAATTTAAAAATTTAATTTTTCCCCAATTCTACAGTGTGAAAAAATGTAAGAATACTGAAGACCTGAGTTCATTGTAACTTCACTTGATTAAGAAAAAAATCATGAAAACCTACTTTTTATAATGTCATATTACAGACATTTAGGGTTTCAAAGATTAATAAGATACATTAATTTTCCTCAGCAAGCTTAGAAACATGTGGAGACGATAGATATGTAGCTAACCAGCACATTCAGATCCTTTAGTTTTGAGCTTTTGAACAAAATATTTGTGACACATCTTTTGGATGTGCTAATTAAAAAAAAAATTTAACATGAAAAAAACTGGGTTAATTTCCCCTTCTTTGATCCTTAACCTAACTCCCTAGCTCACACCTTCACCCATGTTTTTGCTAACTTTACCAAAGGGCAATGATTTCCACCTAATCATGAAAACTCAGATTTAAGAAATGGTCCAGGTCTCCATTTTTGCTATTAATAAGTGTAGCCAACAATTTAACTGAATCCTATCATGTTGGATCTTGAATATCTCTCAAATTTGTCTTCAAACAGCCATCCCTAGAGTTGATTTATTTCTTTACACAGATCCCTTTCTTGAATCTCCAGAGACTAAGGAAATGCTTTCTAAGCAATCTCTCTGGTCAATGTATATCTTACTTCTTTCACATCAATTGCTGGGACAGTAATCAATGAAAATTACAAATTAAGCCATAGGTTTTCTTTCCATAAAAAACTTAAGTAGAACATCTATGATATAATTACTTTTATTTCTCTTGTCTACTCTGCAATCTCTGTAATTCACGCCTTCATTTGCACCTCAAACTTTAACTTGTTGAAAGGCAATGACAAAGAGTGTTCAAAATACTGTACAATTGCACTCATTTCACATGCTAGTAAGGTTATGCTCAAAATCCTTTAGCTAGGCTTTATCAGGACATAAACTGAGAAATTCCAGAAGTACAGCCTGGTTTTGCAAAGAGGCATAGGTACCATATATCAAATTACCACCATCCACTGGATCATGGAGAAATCAAGAGAATTCCAGAAAAACAAGTATTTCTGCTTAACTGACTATGCTAAAAGCTTTGACTGTGTGGATTACAACAAACTGAAAAATACTAGAAGAGATGGGAGCATCAGATCATCTTACCTGTCACCTGAGAAACCTGAGAAAACACAGGTCAAGAAGCAAGTCAGAACCGGAAATGGAACAACGGACTGGTTCAAAATTGGGAAAGGAGTACAAGACTTTATATTGTCACTCTTTTTTATTCAACTTATATGAGAGGACATTATGCAAAATGCCATGCTGGATGAATCACAAGCTAGAATCATTGCTGGGAGAAATATCAACAACCTCAGATATGCAGATGATATCAATATAATAACACAGAGAGAAGAACTAAAGGACTCCTTGATGAGGGTGAAAGAGGAGAGCATTGAAAAAACTAAGATCATGGCATCCAGTCACATCACTTCATGGCAAATAGATGTGGAAAAGTGGAGACAGTGACAGGTTTTCTTTTCTTGGGCTCCAAAACAACTTACAGATGGTGACTGCAGCCCTGAAATTTAAAAATGCTTGCTCCTTGGAAGGAAAGCTATGCCAAACCGAGACAGCATATTAAAAAACAAAGACGCCACTTTGCTGACAAAGACTTGTATGGTCAAAGGTATCATTTTTCCAGTAGTCATGTATGGATGTGAGATTTGGACTATAAAGAAAGCTGAGCGCCAAAGAATTGATGCTTTTGAACTGTGGTGCTGGAGAAGACTCTTGGGAGTCCCTTGGACTGCAAGGAGATCAAACCAGTCCATCCTAAAGGAGATCAGTCCTGAATATTCATTGGAAGGACTGATGATGAAGCTGAAGCTCCAATACTTTGGTCACCTGGTATGAAGAGCCAACTCATTGGAACAGACCTGGATACTGGGAAAGACGTCAGGAGAAGCAGGTGACAGGATGAAATGACTAAGTAGCATCACTGACTCAAAGGACATGAATTTGAGGAAACTCTGGGAGATAGTGAAGGACAGGGAAGCCTGGTGTGCTGCAGTCTTTGGGGTTGCAAAGAATTGGACATGACCTAGTGACTGAACACAGAGATAGTAGCCTGGGGTTGTCTTCTATTCTCCTAACAAGGGCCATGACAGCTGACACAAGTGCTCTGGAAGCTTTCACCTGAGTATGAGGCCTCATTTGCACTCAACTCTCATGCGATCCAATTTTTTTTTTTTTATTCAAAGCAACTGAAGAACTAAAGTAAGCAATGGGAAAAGAGATGTGTACAGGGTACCATATTCATAAACTCCCTTACAACTACTAATATATTGTTGATTTCTAAAATAATATGACCAGTATGATGAAAAGTTCTGGAATTTGAAGGAAAATCATCATTGACTAATACTTGGGCCATTTCTATAAAGGCTCCAGATGTGCTCTATACAAAGGTGGATCATCTATTTTTTGAATTTAGGGATTTACTATAATGGACTTCCCAGGTGGCGCTAGTAGTAAAGAATCTGCCTGCCAATTCTGGTAGATGTAAGTGACATGGGCTCAATCCCTGGCTGGGGGAAAATTTCCTGGAGTAGGGCATGGCAACCCACTCTATTATTCTTAACTGGAAAATTGCATGTACAGAGGAGCCTGATGGACTACAGTCTATAGGGTCGCAAAGAGTCAGATAGAACTGAAGCGACTTAGCATGCACTATTATATCAAATTTGATTTTGTTCTCCAAAGTATTTGTCTGCTGGATCTATGAGTACTTATAAGAGCTGATTAATACATTCCATTATAATCATGGATTGCCCATTTCTCCATTCCTCTGTGCATGTTTCATATATATTTTTATATTCATACATAATTATGATTGTTACATCTTCTTATACAGTGTTTGTTTTTAGCATTTTATCATTTTTATCATTTTCTCATATCAGTGGGAATATTTGTCTACAACACATTTTACCAGCATTCTTGGCTCACTCTTTCCTTTCCACTCCAGCTCACTATTCCCTACCTGCTCACACGTTCTCATTTTTTCAGTTTGAAGTCACTCCTTTCCCATTCTAGTGAGGTCTTGAGGTGGTGAAATTTCTTCTTCTTTGCAAATATATTTATTTCACCCTCATACTTGGGGAAAAAAGAAACTTTAGTTGGCTATAGGATTTTAGATTGAGAGTTGTTTTCCTCCTGCACTTTGGATACATCAATTTATTTCCAGCTGGCACACAGTTTTGCTAATGAAACATCTATTGTCTTGCTTACTGATAGTCCTGGGTAGGTAGTTCATCTTTTTCCCCTAGAAACATATAAACAATTCTTTTTATCCTGGGTAAACTGAAGTTTTATAAGGTGAGACTTTTTTTTTTTAATTTAAAACTGCAGGTTGTCTTTTCACTTCCTTCATAGTGCCTTTGAAACACAATATGGCGTGATTTGAGTTTGATGAAGATCATAATTTTGTCTTTTGTTAAGTGTGCTTTTGGTGCCACATTCAATAAATCATTGCATAACTGAAGGTCACAAAGAGGTATGACTATGTTCTCTTCTAAGTGTATTTAGTTATGCTTTTAACTTTATGTCTCTCTACTCTGAGCTAACTTTTGTATGTGGTATGTAGTGGGGTTCCAATTTCATTTTTTTTTTGAATGTGGATATTCATTGGCCCTATAACTATTTGTTGAAAGGATATTTTTTACGCATTGAATTTTCCTGTCAAAATGGTCAAAAACCAATTGATCATAAATAAATGAATTTATTTATTGAATCTCAATTCTGTTTCATTGATCTTACATCTATCTAATGCAAATACAATGCTGTCTTGATTATTATAGCTTTGTTGTATGTTTCAAAATCAGGAAGCATGAATCTTCCAACATGGCTGTCATTTTTCAAGTTTGTTACCTTCTCTGAGTCCCATCATTTTCATGTAAATTTTGAGAACAACTTGTCAATTTCTGCCCAAAACATAGTTGGTATTTTGATAAAGATTGCTTTGAATTACTAGTGACCTACTGTAAAGTAGTACATCATTTGGACAGATTTGCCAATTCAGTTCAGTTCAGTTGCTCAGTCGTGTCTGATTCTTTGTGATCCCATGAACTGCAGCACGCCAGGCCTCCCTGTCCATCAACAACTCCCGGAGTTTACCCAAACCCAGGTCCATCGAGTCAGTGATGCCATCCAGCCATCACATCCTCTGTCATCTCCTTCTCCTCCAGCCCCCAATCCTTCCCAGCATTAGGGTCTTTCCCAGTGAGTCAACTCTTTGCATGAGGTGGCCAAAGGATTGGAGTTTCAGCTTCAACTTCAGTCCTTCCAATGAACACCCAGGACTGAAATCCTTTAGGATGAACTGGTTGGATCATCTTGCAGTCCAAAGGACTCTCAAGAGTCTTCTCCAACACCACAGTTCAAAACTATCAGTTCTTCGGTGCTCAGCTTTCTTCACCATCCAACTCTCACATCCATACATGACCACTGGAAAAACCATAGCCTTGACTAGATGGAACTTTGTTGGCAAAGCAATGTCTCTGTTTTTTAATATGTTGTCTAGGTTGGTCATAACTTTTCTTCCAAGGAGCAAGTGTCTTTTAATTTCATGGCTGCAGTCACCATCTGCAGTGATTTTGGAGCCCAAAAAATTAAAGTCTCTCATGTTTCCACTGTTTCCTCATCTATTTGCCATGAAGTGATGGGACCAGATGCTATGATCTTAGTTTTCTGAATGCTGAGTTTCAAGCCAACTTTTTCACTCTTCTCTTTCACTTTCATCAAGAGGCTCTTTAGTTCTTCTTTGTTTTCTGCCATAAGGGTGGTATCACCTGCATATCTCAGGTTATTGATATTTCTCCCAACAATCTTGATTCCAGCTTGTGCTTCATCCAGCCCAGCGTTTCTCATGATGTACTGCACATATAACTTAAATAAGCAGGGTGACAAAATACAGCCTTGACATACTCCTTTTCTGATTTGGAATCAGTCTGTTTTTCCATGTCCAGTTCTAACTGTTGCTTCTTGACCTGCATACAGATTTTTCAAGAGGCAGGTCAGGTGGTCTGGTATTCCCGTATCTTTAAGAATTCTCCAGTTTGTTGTGGTTCACACAGTCAAAGGCTTTGGCATAGTTAATAAAGCAGAAGTAGATGTTTTTCTAGAACTCTCTCACTCTTTTGATGATCCAACGGATGTCGGCAATTTGATCTCTAGTTCCTCTGCCTTTTCGAAAACCAGCTTGAACATCTGGAAGTTCATGGTTCATGTACTGTTGAAGGCTGACTTGAGAATTTTGAGCATTACTTTACTAGTGTGTAAGATGATTGCAATTGTGCAGTAGTTGGAGCGTTATTTTGCATTGCCTTTCTTTGGGATTGGAATGAAGACTGACCTTTTCCAGTCCTGTGGCCACCGCTGAGTTTTCCATATTTTCTGGCATATTGAGTACAACACTTTCACAGCATCATCTTTTAAGATTTGAAATAGCTCACCTGGAATTCCATCACCTCCACTAGCTTTGTTCCTAGTGTTGCTTCCTAAGACCCACTTGACTTCGCATTCCAGGATGTCTGGCTCTAGGTTGGTGATCAGACCATCGTTATTATCTGGGTCATGAAGATCTTTTTTGTACAGTTCTGTGTATTCTTGCCACCTCTTCTTAATATCTTCTGCTTCTGATAGGTCCAAACCATTTCTGTCCCTTTTTTGCCCATCTTTGCATGAAATGTTCCCTTGGTATCTCTAATTTTGTTGAAGAGATCTCTAGTCTTTCGTGTTATTTTGTTTTCCTCTATTTCTTTGCATTGATCACTGAGGAAGGCTTTCTTATCTCTCCTTGTTATTCTTTGGAACTCTGCATTCAAATGGTTATATTTTTCCTTTTCCCCTACATAATGGTTATCAGCAAAAGCTTTGGAGTCAAACTGTTAGGTTTTAAAGGCTGTCCCTCTCACCTAGCAATTTTTAGCCAAGTGATATTTAACCTTTATATTTCTTTCCTGTAAATTCTCAGTTGTATTAGCACTGACCACATTATCCTGTGTTCAAGAATAAATGAAAAAAAAAATAAAAAGAAAAAAAAAGAATAAATGAATTTTATATGTTGAGTGCTTACAATATCATCAGGTAAAAGTCAATTAATAAGTGCTAAATATTATAAATAGCATCCCCTCATTCAAAAATGAAGGCTGTTTCTCTGATACTTCTACCACTACTTCTAGTTCTCCTCTAATGACAAAAAAGAATATGTCTATACAGATTTGAAGATAATTTTCAACTTAGCTGTGATACAGTTTCAAGTTACTCCTCACCCTAGTTTTTAATTTATAAGTAAATCCCAATTAGTCTAAACATTCAAGACATCTACCAAGATTTAAACCCTGTCATCCTAGCTTGATTTTTGGCTATGCATATAAATTGTTAGTAGCATTTCTAGTTTTCCAGACATTAAGGATATTACAATCACACATAAATCTTGTGACAGGCACATGAAGTAATATATTTTTCTTCAGTTGAACATTTTGTTTTGTGATAACTGAAGAGTGACATGCAGTTGCAAAAATAATACAGAGATATCTCAAGATCCATTATCAAGGTACCCCTCCAATGACAATGCTTTGCACACTACTACAATTGACATTGATATCATCAAGATGCCAAACATTTCCATCGACATAAGGATCCTTCATTTTGCTGTTAAATCAATACACCCACTTTCCCCCAAACGCCTTCATTAACCTCTAGTATATACTTATCTGTCTTCAGCTTCTATTATTTTATCTTTTCAAGAATATTATATAAATGAAATCATATGGTACACTACTCTTGGGAATTGGCATTTTTTTCCCTTCTCATTCTTCTATTGCTGAGTTGCACTCCATGATATGGATAAACAGTCATGTTTAGGTTTTTGGGCCAACATATAATCATTTCTGTAATATAACTAATCAAGAGTCCAAACATTGATTCCTGAAATAGTCACCTGTTTAATATTTTTTTAAGAAACTGTCAAAACGTATTACAGAATGACTGTCATTTTGCATTCCCATGACCAAGTTATACAGTTACTCCACATCCTTGGCAGTATTTCCTGGTATCAACTACTTTTTAAATTATCATTTTAGTAATCTTAATAAATATGTAATATCTCATTATAGTTTTAATAATGAGTTCTCTAATATCTAATTATGTTGAACATCTTTAACATAATTATTTATTATCTCTATAATCTCTTCAATAAAATATCTGTTCACTTCTTTTGCCTATTTCTTAAAAACTGGATTGCTTTTTCAATGTTAAGTTTTATGAGTCCTTAGTATATCCTAAATTCCAGTTTTCTCTTGTATAGGTGAATTGCAATTAATTTCTCCTAGTCTGTATCTTGAATTTTTATCCTCTCTACATGGCCTTACACAGAAAGTTTTTAATTTTGATGAGATCATTTGATCAACTTGTATTTTTATGGGTTATGCTTTCATATCAAATAAAAAATTCTTTGTCTAGTCCTAGATCCTGAATAAATAATTTTGCTTATGGATATCCAATTGATCCAGCACCACTTATTGCAAAGGCTACCTTTTTCCCACTGAACTGCACTTTGCCTCTGTGCATTAAAGCGATTGGGACATAGTTGTATGGGTCTACTTCTGAATTCTCTATTCTGTTCCCCTGATCAATGTGCCTTTCCCTATGCCAATATTATACAGTCTTGGTTACAATAAGCCCTGAAATTGGATAGAATCATCCTCCTTTCTTTCTCCCTTTCCAAAAGTGTTCTAGCTATTCTACTTCCTTTGTCTTTACACATAACATTTTAAATTTATCTTGTCTATATCTATACAAATGCCTCATTGGAATTTGGATAGAAATTATGTTAAACCTCTTCAATTTGGGGAGAATTGGCAATGTTACTGTGTTTTTCAATTGACCAATCTGACCTTAGCTCTTGAGACCAACAAAGGAATGTGTCAGGAACTGGGCTTGTTCTTTGTCTAAATGCTGCTTACCTCCCTGTACAGCCACAGGAGGCATGCCAGGTACTTCCTCTAGGAAATGGAAACCCACTCCAGTATTCTTGCCTGGAGAATCACTTGGACTGAGGAGCCTGGCAGGCACAGTCCATGGGGTCACAAAAGAGTTTGGACATGACTTAGCAACCAAATCATGACAACAAAAAATGGTCTTTGTTGAATCATGGCTCACCATTCAATACCCAGGGATCTACCTAACAAATGCTAATTTAACAAAAATTACAACACTGGCAAAGACACTGGCACAGTTCCTGGATCCAGATTGAGGCTCATTTTGGGCAGAGAGTACCTCCAGGGTGTCTACAATAGGGAAGCGGTGCTCATTAGGTTGGACACTTGTCCCTTGGCCCAAAAGAAGAGTGGCAGACAAGAGCCAGAATTTATTCCTCAGATATGCCAGGCCTACTTCAGAGCCGCTAAGCTCTTCATGACCATATCAAAGGGTTTCACTGTAAGATATAATGCTTGAAAATCAAATTGACTTATAAGAACTATATTATATGGTTACTAAGCTGTTGATAAAATGCTGGCAGCAGCATTTTAAACTCCTCATATAAACTTTTGAGTCATATTTTTTACGTTTATTTCTTAGCTCTCTTTATTGTGTCACATGTTCCTTCATCTTGCATTCACATAATTTAGCTCACAGATTTCACTACACTTTTTCACTGAGCAGGGTGTCAGTGCTTCAGCAATTCCTGTAAAAGTACCTTTTCCAGGGAATCTGCAGCAATGCTTCATTTAGCTTAGGCATCTAGATAGTCCAACAAAACAACCACACCAAATGGCCCCATGAATAACTGAATTTAAATTATGAAACTGCTTTCATAACTCTTGGCTCATCTATCTGAATATGGAAAATAATTTTTCTATAAATCAGAATTAGTACATATTACTTAGTGAGTGCAATGCCTTAGTGAATGACATTAAAATGAATGTTTTGTGTCATTAGAAAGAATTACTAAAAATCATGAAGAATAGCCTCAATGTTAAAAAAAAATAGCGAAACATAAAATATTTCTTAATATAATAGTAACTTAAATATATTACATTTTCTTCATTGTATGTGTGTTGAGAACAGATAATACTTGGCTACGTATAGATGGTTCTTCCAGTTTATCAAGCTTAGAGATTACCATCTTCTAAAACGCCTCCCTAGTTCCATTTTGTAGTTAAAATTATTTGATATGCACCTGTGCTTTGGACAATGCTCTCCTTACATCATTCAAATCTTTACATTAATATCTTCGTGTTTTCCCTAATGAGTCCCTTTTAATTTTGTGATAAAATAAAATAAAATTAATTAGAGATAAAAGAAAATGCTTGAGAATGCATGTTCACTCATTAGATCTAATCATTTGCAGTACTTTCATTGAATTAAAAGAAAACTAACACTTAAATACACAAAGTGCTTGGTTGCGATGCTATATTTCTATGTCCTACAGTGCTAACTGGCTGCTTGTTTAGCCAAAGACGCTTATTCCTTGGAAGAAAAGCTATGACCAACCTAGACAGCATATTAAAAAGCAGAGGCATTATTTTGCCAACAAACTTCCGTATAGTCAAGGCTATGGTTTTTCCAGTAGTCATGTATGGATGTTGAGAGTTGGACTACAAAGAAAGCTGAGTGCAGAAGAACTGATGCTCCAACTGTGTTGGAGAAGACTCTTGACAGTCACTTGGACTGCAAGGAGATCCAACCAGTCCATCCTAAAGGAGATCAGTCCTGGGTGTTCATTGGAAGGACTGATGTTGAAGCTGAAGCTCCAATACTTTGGCCACCTGATGTGAAGAGCTGACTCATTTGAAAAGACCCTGATGCTAGGAAAGATTGAAGGCGGGAGGAGAAGGGGATGACAAAGGATGAGATGGTTGGATGGTACCACCGACTCAATGGCCATGAGTTTGGGTGGACTCAGGGAGTTGGTGATGGACAGGGAGGCCTGGCATGCTGCAGTCCATGGGGTCGCAAAGAGTTGGACATGACTGAGTGACTGAACTGAACTGAACTGAGCCAAAGAAATTACCACAGGAATATCTATTACTATTCAACTAACAGCATTAAAAAGTCAGTAGGTATTTATATACTCTATTTAATACTGAATGTAGTTACACAATAGAAGATCAATAAGAGAAAAATTGGCAAAGCAGAGGTCAATATAAAGATTTTATTTTCAGGGTCTTAGTCACTATCTGGTCACCAACCTGGCACCTTCAGAAGATACAGTTTTCACACTCACAAGGTACTGTTTAGTACACTTAAGAGTCACTTGATTATAACACTGAGTATACCCAGGAATATAAATGTAATGACTATCAAAGTGTCATGAAAAATGTGCACTATTTCTTATTCCTTAATTCTCACACACTAAACCACTAACTTGAATGGAATCCCAGTGAGCTGAAAGAGTTAAGGGAGCCTCAAGCTACCCTGAAAAATCTCCATTTGGATCAAAACTAAGAATGTAGTTTGACATTAAAATTCCCATATAAGAGTGATAAACAGAAGACTAGAGCAAAGGACTGCTATAATTTAATCATGAATTTTCCATCCCATCTTATTTTTATAGAAGGGAGGCTACCTATCTGGTTGAACATTTTTTCCGTAAATAAGTCCTAAGTTTTTCAGGAAAACAGAGACATTAAAACAAATACCAGAAAAAGTGAGTGAAATAGATCCTATAATTAATATAATCTACAACCAGATGACTGAGCAACAAGCAAAAGACTTTTAAACTTAATGGTGAAGAAATCTGTCAATAATTATTACTAGTCTGACTCCATGCTCAGAACCAAAAATCATTTTAGTGAAAAATGTAATATGAAAAAAAGGAACACTTGAGCAACCTACAAGAAAATAAAACCCCACCATTAGATGTGAAATTACTGATGCAAATGGAGAAACTCTTTAAGGTTACTCTTTTTCTTTTGTGATAGACATTTCAGGAGGAGGGCAGAATAGTTTCTAGAACATCTGCAGTGATTTTGGAGCCCAAGAAAATAAAGTTTCTCACTTTTTCCATTGTTTCCCCATCTATTTGCCATGAAGTGATGGGACTGGATGCCATGATCTTCATTTTGAATGTTGTATTTTAACCAGCTTCACCCTCCTCTTTCACCTTCATCAAGAGGCTCTTTAGTTTCTCTTCACTGTCCGCCATAAGGGTGGTGTCATCTGCATATCTGTTATTGATATTGTTCCTGACAACCTTGATTCCAGTTTGTGCTTCATCCAGCCCAGAATTTTATATGATGTACTCTGCATATAAGTGAAATAAGCAGGGTGACAATATACAGCCTTGACGTACTCCTTTCCCAAACTGGAACCAGTCTGTTCTGTGTCTGGTTCTAATGGTTGCTTCTTGACTTGCATACAGATATCTCAGGCAGCAGGTAAGATGGTTGGTATTCCCATCTTTTTAAGAATTGTCAACAGTTTGCCATGATCCACACATTCAAAAGCTTTAGAGTAGTCAATGAAGCAGAAGTAGGTGTTTTCTTGAATTCTCTTGCTTTTTCTATGATCCAACGGATATTGGAAATTCGAACTCTGGTTCCTCTGCCTTTTCTAAATCTAGCTTGAACATCTCTGGAAGTTCTGGGTTCTTGTACTGTTGAAGCCTAGCTTGGAGAATTTTGAGCGTTACTTTGCTGGCATATGAAACGAGTGCAATTGTGTGGTAGTTTGAACACTATCTGGCATTACCTTGCTTTGGGATTGGAATGAAAACTGATCTTTTCCAGTCCTATGGTCACTGCTGAGTTTTCCAAATTTGCTGGCATATAGAGTGCAGCACTTTCACAGCATCAACTTTCAGGATTTGAAATAGCTCAACTGGAATTCTATCACCTCCACTAGCTTTTTTGTAGTGATTCTTACTAAGACCCACTTGACTTCGCACTCCAGGATGTCTGGGCTAGATGAATGATCACACTACCGTGGTTATCTGGGTCATGAAGATCTATTTGTTTAGTTCTTTTTTGTATTCTTGCCACCTCTTCTTAATATCTTCTGCTTCTGTTAGGTCCCTACCATTTCTACCCTTTATTGTGCCCATCTTTGCATAAAATGTTCCCTTGGTATGTCTAATTTTCTTGATATCTCTAGTCTTTCCCATTCTTTTGTTTTCCTCTATTTCTTTGCATTGATCACTGAGGAAAGCTTTTTTATCTCTCCTTGCTGTTCTTTGGAACTCTGCGTTCATATGGCTATATTTCCTTTTCTCTTTTGCCTTTAGCTTCTCTTCTTTTCTCAGCTATTTGTAAGGCCTCCTCAGAAGACCATTTTGCCTTTTTGCAATTATTTTTCTTGGGAACAGTTTTGATCACTGCTTCCTGTACAATGACATGAACCTTTGTCCATAGTTTCTTCAGGCACTCTGTCTATCAGATCTAACCCCTTGAATCTGTCACTTCCACTGCATAATCATAAGGGATTTGATTTAGGTCAAACCTGAATGGCCTAGCAATTTTCCCTACTTTCTTCAATTTCAGTCTGAATTTGGCAATAAGAGGTTCATGGTCTGAGCCACAGTCAGCTCCCGGTCTTCTTTTGCTGACTGTGTAGAGCTTCTCCATCTTTGGCTGCAAAGAATACATTCAATCTGATTTTGGTATTGACCATCTGGTGATGTCCATGTGTACAGTCTTCTCTTGTGTTGCAAGAAGAGGGTGTTTTCTATGATCAGTGTGTTCTCTTGACAAAACTCTGTTAGCCTTTGCCCTGCTTTACTTTGTACTCCAAGGCCAAACTTGCCTGTTACTTCAGGTATCTCTTGACTTCCTACTTTTGCATTCCAGTCCCCTATGATGAAATGGACATTTTTTTTTTTTGGTGTTAGTTCTAGAAGGTTTTGTAGGTCTTCATAGAACCATTCAACTTCAGTTTCTTCAGCATTAGTGGTTGGGGCATCGAGTTGGATTACTCTGATATTGAATGGTTTGCCTTGGAAATGAACAGAGAGCATTCTTTTGTTTTTGAGATTGTGCCCAAGTACTGCATTTTGGACTCTTTAATTAGACTATGAGGGCTACTCCTTTTCTTCTAAGGGATTCTTGCCCACAGTAGTAGATGTAATGGTCATCTGAATTAAATTCAGCCATTCCTGTCCATTTTAGTTCACTGATTCCTAAAATTTCGATGTTCACTCTTGCCATCTCCTGTTTGACCACTTCCCATTTACATTGATTCATGGACCTAACATTCCAGGTTCCTATGTTCTTTTCAGCATTGTACTTTACTTTCACCACCAGACACATCCACAGCTGGGCACTGTTTCTGCTTTGGCTCAGACTCCACTCCTGGAGCTATTTCTCTGCTGTTCTCCAGTAGCATATTGGGCACCTACCAACCTGGGGAGTTCATCTTCCAGTGTCATATCTTTTTGGCTTTTCTTACTGTTCATGGGGTTGTCAAGGCAAGAATGCTGAAGTGGCTTTCCATTCCTTTCTCCAGTGGACCACATTTTGTCAGAATTC
Source organism: Okapia johnstoni (assembly GCA_024291935.2). Classification (NCBI taxonomy): domain Eukaryota; kingdom Metazoa; phylum Chordata; class Mammalia; order Artiodactyla; family Giraffidae; genus Okapia; species Okapia johnstoni. The sequence goes on from CM044327.1 coordinate 7,376,816, forward strand.
TCCACCATGTCCATCTTGGGTGGCCCTACACTGCAGGGTTCACAGTTTCACTGAATTAGACATGGTTGTGATCCATGTGATCAATTTGGTTTGTGTTCTGTGATTTTGGTTTTTATTCTGTCTGTCCTCTGATGGATGAGGATAAAAGGCTTGTGGAAGCTTCCTGGTGGGAGGGACTGGCTGTGGGTAAAACTAGGTCTTGCTCTGGTGGGCAAGGCCATGCTCAGTAAATCTTTAATCCAGTTTTCTGCTGACGGGTGGGACTGTGTACCTGTAACATTAACTGCATCTGATACAACAAGTCTTATTTCTCAACTACCTCAGGGCAAGATTTTGGTTTTAGTTTCTTTTTTGTTTTTGCTTTTTTTTGTTGGTTTTAAATCTAAGGCTAATTTCATTTTTTTTTTCCTTTGGCTTGGGTCACTCTGATATCAGTTTAATTTTAAAAATGAGATATATTTAATAGCCTCAATCTCAATTATATGGTGTATATAAACATTTGCAATTCTGGCAGAAGAGAGACCTGATTTTGCATAATTCATCTCAATGAAAGTTTATGTGTCTCAACATAATAAAACATTGTGTAGGTTTATTTAATAAATGCACACATATAAAGGGTAATTTAAGAGAAGTATTTCACAAAAAATAATCACAATCTAAATTCATCTACTTATATTTTTGTTATAAATGCAAATTTCTTTTTATATAGTGCATTAAATAATTATAAATTATAAATATCTTGCCTTTCATTAAAAACTTCTACCGTTCATATATTCAGCTTTTCAAACTATTGAACCACAGTCCATGATCCTTTTTCCTTTTTTTGGAAAGGAACAACAGTGTTAATATAATATGCTGCACTGTAGTTTTCCTCTAAATCATTAGAGTTGGATGGCATGTTTTAAATATTCCTTTTAAAAGAAGGCAAGACTTACCATTATCAAATTACATCAGCTTTCTCTGGCCTCCGGTGATAACAAGGAAAATAAATTGTATTTTTCAAAACTTTTTGACAAACAACAGAACTGTAAAAGTCCTGCTTTAATGTTCCATAAAATCACTTGTAATTAATTCTTATCACATGTGATTTAAAGTTAAGTAAAACTTAATTTTCCATAAAATGATCTGAAATATTTGACATAATATTAAATGCTTTTCCACTGTGTACAATTATATTTTTCTTAATGAAAGCTGATATTAATATGTTCAGTGTGTAGCTCATTACATTATAAAAACTATACTCTTTAAGTGTAGAATATAGCTATTAACTTAGCAAAGGTTTTAAAAGAGAATACTGAATACAGATTTTTGTTTCTCTTATTTCAATAACATTTTATTATCAAACACTAGACATGAATTCATGAGGTGGAATTTTAACTGTAAAGACAAAAAAAAATGCCTTGCAAAATTTCCTGTCAAAATTCCCAGTAAATGATTAGAAAGTAATATAATAAGATGGAAAGAATGAATAGGAAAACTGAGGAATAAGGAAAGATAAAGCAGAGATATCATCTTTCAGGACTAATTAAAGTGAAAGTGAAAGTGTTAGTCACTCAGTCCTGTCAGACTCTTTGAGATCCTATGGACTGTATTCCACCAGGCTCCCCTGTCCATGAAATTCTCCAGGCAGGAATACTGGAGTGGGTTGCCATTCCCTTCTCCAGGGGATCTTCCAGACCCAGCGACTGAACCTGGCTCTCCTGCATTGTAGGCAGATTTTTTACCATCTGAGCCACCAGGGAAGCTACATATAATTAGGCTAGTGATTATTTTGAAGTAAAGATTTTGTATATGTGTGTTTGTGTTTAGTTTCTCAGTCCTGTCTGCCTCTTTGCGACCCTTTGGACTGTCGCCTGCTGGGTTCCTCTCTCCACGGGATTTTTCAGGCAAGAATACAAGAGTGGGTTGCCATTTCTTCCTCCAGGGATCTTCTCGACCCAGGGATAGAATGTGTGTCTCCTGCACTGCGGGCAAATTCTTTACCTGATGATCCATCAGAGAAGCCCCAAAGATTTTGTATACAAGTTAAATGAGGATTATGTAGCAATAACAATATATCTCAGTGTTTTTTCAAGCAGCCCCAACTGTACAAAGTGATTTTATACTTTAATTATTTAATCTACTACATATTTCATTTAGATATTAAACTGTTGATTTATTGATTTATTAGTTTCTTGGAAAATTGCATCTTCTAGTATTCCTGCTACTTTAAATAGATTTAAAACAGATTTTTAATCAAATTTATTCAGGTACTCTTAAATAGTTTAAACAGGCTAATTTTTAAGTCATTTATATTTGAAGTTACTCAAAATATTATACTATTAAATATTTAATAACATCATTACAAAAATTTAAGTAATTCAAGGCCAGATTCTACAGGCATAGGGATCATCACTTCTGGTTCTCAAAACTTCAAACAAGTCCATTGAGATTTATGCATTTTTTTCATAATTTAATAATGTGGCTTAAGTTGTTGCTAGCTTTGCAAAAATACAGTGTAATAGCACAGATGTGACTGTTAATTAAAAAGTCTCTTGTGAGAGAAAATGGGTTTCTGGGTGATGTTTTGAGTAAGATTATGCCATTTAGAAAAACAAGTCTGAGTACACAGAATTCTGAGCTTTTAAACCCTATGTGCCTATGAGACCACTATTTTTTTTTTAATCCCTAAACACCTCGCCAAGTGAAGAGAACTGACGTATTTAAACGCATACCTGAGTGTTTTTATATTTCCTTTTAGTGAATCACATTTCTGCCAGTGTCAAAATTTATCTTTAGTTTTCGACAATGTAGTTTTATAACTTTAAAATTGTGTTTGCTGTTAACCATGTAGGTGACAGGCACACTTGAGTCTTTATATCACTTTCACCTCAGTGATATTCAAAATGTCAAACTTCAGGAGAGAGCGAAGGACAAGGAAACCTGGCTTGCTGCAGTCCATGATGTTGAAAGGGTCGGACATGACTTAGCAACTGAACAACAAAATTTCATAAGTAATTGACTGCATTTTACATAGTTTTAAATGTAAGATGAAACTAATATGCTCTTCTAAATAATCAGAAAAATACTTAAATTTAAATATGACCAATTCAACAATTGGTTGGTACTAAGATATTTTGTCTATGATAAATTATAACCTATTTTCCTAAATGGATCCAATTTTACCAGATCTTTTTTTAAAAATTTATTTTTTATTGAAGGATAATTGCTTTACAGAATGTTTGCTGTTTTCTGTCAAACCTCAACATGAATCAGCCATAGGTACACATATATCCCCTCCTTTTTGAAACTCCCTCCCATTTACCTCCCCACCCCACCCCTCTAGGTTGATAGAGCCCCTGTTTGAGTTTCCTGAGCCATACAGCAAATTCCCGTTGGCTATCTATTTTACATATGGTAATGTAAGTTTCCATGTTACTCTTTCCATACATCTCACCCTCTCCTCCCCTTTCCCCAGATCTTTTATTTAAATCATGAATTATTACTCAATGGACATGAGCATGAGCAAGGTCTGGGATATGGTGAAGAACACGGGGACCTGGAGTGTGCAGTCCATGGGGTCACAAAGAGTCGGACATGAATGACTGAACAGCAACAATAAGACAATATCATCCAAAAAGTGAGGAAATTATACTTCTTCTTGATTTATGTGTGTTTTAATTCTTTTTTCTTGTTTAACTGCTCAGTCTAGGTTGTCCAGTACTATGTTGACTAAGAGTGATGACAGTGGGCACTCTTGTCTTGTTTTTGATCTTAGCTAAGAAAACTTGCATCCTGTCACCATAGTGCACAGTGTTAGCTGTAGGCTTATCATATGTGGCCTTCATTATATTGAAGCATGTCCTTTCTATACTCAATTTGTTGACAGCTTTTAGTATAAATGGATGTTGAATTTTATTAAATGCTTTTTCTGCATCTACTGAAATGATCATCATATGATCTTTACCTTTCTTTCTATCAATGTGGTATATCAATTGATCTAAGTGTGATGAACTATCCTTTTATCACAGGGATAAATCTCACTTGATCATGGTGTGTGAACTTTAAATTTCCTGTTATTTAAGTTTAATTTTTGTGAGAATTTATGCATCTATATTCATCAGGAATACTAGCATTTACATATTTCTCTTTTCTTATAGGGTCCTTATCCTGTAGCAGAGTAGTGCTGGCCTTATAAAATGAGTTTGGGAGAGTTCCTTCTTCTCTAAATTTTTGGAAGAGTTTAAGATGAATTGGTATTTTTCTTCTTTTAATATTTGATAGAACTCACCAGTGAAATATCTGGTCCTGGGCTTTTAATTGTTGGGAGCTTTTTCATTACTAATTCAATCTCCATAGTGATTATTGCTATGTTCAGATTTTCTATTTCTTCCTGACTGAGTCTAGAAGGTTGTATCAGTAAAACTCTGGAATCAAAGCATGATACATAGCAGAGGGGTGAAACTAAAGATAAATGCATGTCTACACAATGCATGGTGACACCCCTCTGCTCTCTTCCTCAACATATTTATCAGAATTATTTCTGGACAGTAGACAGACCAAATGTGAAAAGATAATGACACTCAGGATTTCCCAGTGAAGTAACAGCTTCAAGGAAAATGTATTCTTGAAAAAATATCACAAGGCTATGCAAAAGGGGTATTCAGAAAACAAAAAGAACCATATCATCTGGCCCATGAGGTATGAAGTTATTGGTAACATGTGACTTCTTGTCACTGCTGTTAAAAGAAAGGAATCCTCCACTTCGCTTTCACCTCTTCCTGCTAGTCGGCATGTGCTCAAGGGGCTGGCCCAAGCATGACAAACAATAAAATAGAAGCCATGTGAGGAAAATGATAGGGAAATAAGAGTAGATAAACTAAATCTCCAATACTGTAGACCTGTCATGCCAACCCTCAAGTGACAATGTTCAGACAGGTATCTAAAAGAGAGAAATATTTCTGTTTGATTTAAGGCACTATTATTCAGAGTCTTCCTATAGCAACCAAATCTGATAATGAGTACATAGTTGATTTTTTTGATAAGCACACTGATAACACAAAGAAAAAAACATGAGGTGGGGAAATTATTAAAATGAATATAGGGAGCATATCCAAGTGACTGTCATAAAACTAACAGCAAATACCTGCATTTTTGACAAAAATATCAGTTGATTCAATATTTTAACCAAAATATCTATATCAGTGTTAACCAAAATATCAAAGGATATAAATACCATTTAAGGACAGCAAGGTCTCAAAATGTTTACCTTTATGCATTATTATTTTTTTCCCAAGAAGCTACTAGAGAGCATGTTTCACAAAAATTATAAAAGTTAACCATGAAATGAAAATAATGTGGAAACCAGGAAACAAGTATTCAAGATACGAAGAAAGCATAAGACTTCCCATGAGCATGGTAAAAATAAATTCCATGACAACAGCTGTTTTGTGGGTCTGAAAACAACCCATTTAAACTGCAAGTAGAAGACAAGAGGGGAGAAGGCAATGGCACCCCACTCCAATACTCTTGCCTGGAAAATCCCATGGACAGAGGAGCCTGGTAGGCTGCAGTCCATGGGGTTGCTAAGAGTCAAATACGACTGAGCAACTTCACTTTCACTTTTTGCTTTTCTTCATTGGAGAAGGAAATGGCAACCCACTCCAGTGTTCTTGCCTGGAGAATCCCAGGGACAGGGGAGCCTGGTGGGCTGCCATCTATGGGGTCGCACAGATTTGGACACGACTGAAGCGACTTAGCAGCAGTAGAAGACAAGAGTGTTTCAGTAACAGTGAGTTTAAGAAAAAAATGGAATCGGTAGTTTACCTAACTAAGTATTTGAACATTTTGAGAAGAGTTTTATAGTTCTCTTAGAAAGTCTGGGTTAATCAATGAGCAACAGGTAGAAAGACAAAGCACCCACACCTAGATGAGGTAATTATTAACACCAAGAAAATCAAAAGGTTGTCCTAAAAGGGAAATGTAATCACAGTAAATGATGGGGATCACTTTAATTAACATTTATACCCATAAAAATGTAATCACTAAATAATGCACCAGAAATTGAGATACAAGAGGACTGGGAAGAGTATAAGGTGAGGGGAATGGGTAAGAGGATATTGAATAAGAAGGTTATATTCTCATCTTTCATGGTAGGCAGTCAACTGTTTTATAAATAGAAATACCCAGAAATGGCAATAGGCTATAACAGTAATCAGAAATACAATGAAACACGCAAGAAGAAACAGATGAATGAGTTGCACAGGTGTGCCTCTGGAGAGTAAAAATCATAGATATGAAGGGGTGAGGCAGAAACTGCTGTTCTCAGTTACAGTACTTTTTTTTATAAACAAAACTTGTGTACTTAAAAATGGATAAAAAAACCTCATCTTCATATTCTTCTTGCCTTCTGCCCCATAAAAGTTTCCAAGGCAAAGAAATGCAGATTCTCTACTTGCTTGGAAATAGAAGAAAGAACAAGCCAGGAAACCTGCATGTAATATCAGTTGTAATTTGCCCACAGCACTTCAGTTTGGATCACTGCCTGTCTAATATAGAGCAAATAAAGAAGTATTGTTTTCTGGTTGCCGAGTTCTTGCCACCTCCATTTCTACCCAATCACCTAATATTTCAGTAAGAAGAGGGTACTGAAGTGAAGCAGGATCTTAGATTTACTACCCAAATGTATTCAGCAGACTAAGTGTACTGCTAATTTCTTAGCCAAAATCCAAATAAGATATGTATATTTCATATTGATTTTTGGAGGGATAAGACTAGTTGCAACAGAAATGATAAGAAATTTTAAAGTATCTACATTTTATATCTTCAAAAAATTTAATCACATTGAATGATAATAAACAGCTCTCTGAGGTTAATAAAAGCAATAAATGTTTCTACAACTTTTAATAACTGTTGTCTTTTTGTGCAATGTGATTAGAAATAATGTACACCTTTGCCTTTTTCTGTTTGCTTGCTTCCTTCCTTCCTCTTCTCTTTCCTTCTCTTTTTAGGCCATTTCTCTTAGAGAATAATTTTCTTTATCCTCTCCAGAAATACTCGATTACAGGCATACTGCTTTCAAACAAGAGCAAACCTCATCAGTTTAAGAATGGAGAGTCCATCATATAATGAGTTTATGTCTGTATCTCTGTTACCAAATGGATCTAAAGTGACATCTCAGGCCCCTGTTAATGAGATTGTCTTATGTAAGGGAATCTGGTAATGGGATCACAACAAATCCAATTATTTAGAGATAATGTTAACACAAATCAAATTAATTAATGTTCAGTTTGCCCTTGACAAACAAAAAAATTAAAAGAGTTAACCAGAAACACAGGATGATACTAGTGATGAAATATCATATTTCAGGATCAAAGTCTAGACTTTGTAAATTGCGAAGTTGATAGAACAAAAGTAGCTGTGCTTTTGAAAAAGACATTTCAAAGAAAAATGTTTTCAAGCCCAACAACAACTGATTCTCCTTGATCATCCGAGGCTACATTAGGCAGTTCATTTGTACTTCCAGAAATTACAAGAACTATTCCATTTCTAAAGTGCTCTTCTTCTACACACACTGTGTTTCTCCTTCAAAAACTACTAAAAAGTCACACCTCATATGCAGCATCCTTAGCCTAAATTTCAGTTATTCTATGATAGCCATCACACCTTATTTAAATGCACTCTTATAGGTGTTAATACATTTGTTTACAATAGCTGTGCTATTGGTAATGAAAAAGCACATTATACAGTAATCATGTGACCTTGAGGGAGAAATATTTAGGTAGAAGTTCTTAGATAATTTTTCACATCATATAGAAATAAGTTGAGATAAAATGTTAAGAGAATATATTGCTATGAATTATGTTTTTTTTACTAAAGAACTGATTATGATTAATGTGTACATAAAAATGAAAACATATTTAAAACATAGACTGAATTGTTTCTGATTCTATGTGTTACATCAATATACTATATTACATATTTGACTACTATTATATACATCTCTGTCTAATGCAAGCATGAAAGGAAAAAATGAATATTTTGTTCGTATGTCACAAAATTGTTATTTTATTCACTCATTCCATCATTTTTTGAGAATTATGCAACAGGTTTCTTCTAAATGTAGGAAGCATAGACATAGAGCATTACACAGACAAAATTCCTGTTCTCAAGGGACTCACTTATATTTATTTTGATGGAAAAACAAATAAAACAGGACACTTAAACATAGAAATAGGAAAGCAAACTAATAATTGGACAAGTGATTTTCAGGTAGTGATGAGTGCTATGAAAAAAGTACCAGTAATGACGGTGATCATGTACACTTTGTTGTTAAATTTATCTAAAGAGATTCACATTAGTTGAAACCTGAATGGGTAACTTGGAACTAAGTATTTTAAAATCTGGAGTCCAACCACTTCAGGCAAAGAAAATAACAAATGTTATGACCTTGTAACCAAGCCAGATGCTTTTCCCTAGAATTCTTTTTCTCCTTCATTTAACTGAAAAAAAAAAGAAAAAAAAACGACCTTCTTCAAGTTTAAGCAGGACACATATCCACATTTCCCACACTATTACATGAGACCATGTGAAATGAGCAACTGTGGACTATGAATGGATATAGGTTAAAATCACAGGTCATGACCTGTAAGGATATAGTCCTTGATTTCTTCTTCCTGTGGGCTGAAACTTGTAACTGATGCTGATGGCTAGTTTAAGCAATGCAAACAAAGACAATTCTCTAGGAAGCTATCAGATCATCAAGCTGGAAGGATCCTTTGCCTATCCTAGTCTGTTATATGGAACAGACTGGTTCCAAACAGGAAAAGGAGTACATCAAGGCTGTATATTGTCACCCTGCTTATTTAACTTATATGCAGAGTACTTCATGAGAAAAACTGGGCTGGATGAAGCACAATTTGAGTAAACTTCAGGAGTTGGTGATGGACAGGGAGGGCTGGTGTGCTTCAGTCTATGGGGTCGCAACGAGTCGGGCAGGACTGAGTGACTGAACTGAACTGAACTGAATCTGTTACATGAGAGAGAAATTAATTTCTATTTGATGTGAATCATTGAATGTTTTGTTTTATTTTTTCCATCAGTTTGGCCTGAACTACGCATTACTTCTGTGGAGGAATAAACTTTGGTGTGTATAAGAAAATGCTAGAAAACAAGTATTCGTGAAATAGTGAGTCTGAAGAAAGGTAGCAATAAATTATTTCTGAGAATTAAACTGTGATAAACTTATCAATGGCCTTATCAGTCATCTCAATTACCTTTAATATGAAAATTTTCAGAGGAAAGTAAATTAATTTGGCTTTTTTTTTAAAAAAAGAACTTTGTTGCAAGCAAAATTGATTCCAGTGGATCAAATGCAAACAGAAACACAGTAACAAAACTATTTAAATCATCTAGTTGAGAGACTGAGAAAGGTGGGCTCCATGGAAAGTCTGAAAAGCATTTAGTTACACATTTGATACATGAAATTAGTGGTAATAATATCGAAATACTCATTAAATATGTGATTATTAAACACCACCTGTGTTTCAATAGCATGTCAAAAACTAGATAGATAATGATGAATGATGAATGAGACATGATCCCTAAATTTATTGATGACTATAAATAATACATTATAGATATATAATTTGAAATTGGAATAAGTGCTACAAATAGATACAGGGAAGGATGTTTTGGGGGTGAAAATAGAATTCACTTAATTTTAAATATGCCTCACTAAGGAAACACTTGACCTAATATGTAAAATATAAACAGAGATTACCACAGCAAAGAGTTGTGGAGAACTCTGGGTAGAGGAATGAACAAATGGTGTGCAGTGGGAAAAAGTGTAACAATATATGACATGTAATGGGAAAGATCTGTATTAGTAAGGCAAAAAATATAAAGACATAATATGATAAAAACAACATTTCTTGTATGTAACAAATAAATTAAATTTAGTTAAACAATGTATAAAATATTAAAGAATATGCCTATAGGATATCAGTCTAGCCAGAATAACTTAAAAGTCATTTTGCGTAGATATCATTAGCAAATACAACTTTGCTTTCTCCATAGAATGACATTACAGCACAAAATTAGAATGCATTATGAAAACAGATTTACCCTGAAATTTCTCCATTCTATGATATGTTTCCACATAATTTGTCTTATTGATGGATCTAATTAATGATGCCTTTCAACTAAGATTATGACCTATTTCACTGCTCAGTTCAGTTCAGTTCAGGTGTTCAGTCATGTCCGACTTTTTGAGACCCCATGAATTGCAGCACGCCAGGCCTCCCTGTTCATCACCAACTCCCGGAGTTTACCCAAACTTATGCCCATTGAGTTGGTGATGCCATCCAGCCATTTCATCCTCTGTCATCCCCTTCTCCTCCTGCCCCCAATCCTTTCCAGCATCAGGGCCTTTTCCAATGAGTCAACTCTTTGCATGAGGTGGCCAAAGTATTGGAGTTTCAGCTTCAACATCAATCCTTCCAATGAACACCCAGGGCTGATCTCCTTTAGGATGGACTGGTTGGATCTCCTTGCAGTCTAAGGGACTCTCAAGAGTCTTCTCCAACACCAGAGTTCAAAAGCATCAATTCTTTGGTGCTCAGCTTTCTTCACAGTCCAACTCTCACATCCATACATGACTACTGGAAAAACCATAGCCTTGACTAGACGGACCTTTGTTGGCAAAGTAATGTCTCTGCTTTTTAACATGCTACCTAGGTTGGTCATAATTTTCCTCATAAGGAGTAAGTGTCTTTTAATTTCATGGCTGCAGTCACCATCTGCAGTGATTTTGGAGCCAAGAAAAATAAAGTCTGACACTGTGTCCACTGTTTCCCCATTTATTTCCCATGAAGTGATGGGACCAAATCCTATGATCTTAGTTTTCTGAACGTTGAGCTTTAAGCCAACTTCTTCACTCTCCTCTCTCACTTTCATCAAGAGGCTTTTTAGTTCTTCTTCACTTTCTGCCATAAGTGTGGTGTCATCTGCATATCTGAGGTTATTTATATTTCTCCCGCAACCTTGATTCCAGCTTGTGCTTCTTCCAGCACACCGTTTCTCATGATGTACTCTGCATATAAGTTAAACAAGCAGGGTGACAATATACAGCCTTGATGTACTCCTTTTCCTATTTTGAACCAGTCTGCTGTTCCATGTCCAGTTCTAACTATTGCTTCCTGATCTGCATACGCGTTTCTCAAGAGGCAGGTCAGGTGGTCTGGTATTCCCATCTCTTTCAGAATTTTCCACAGTTTATTGTGATACACATAGTCAAAGGTTTTGGCATAGTCATTAAAGCAGAAATAGATGTTTTCTGAAACTCTCTTGTTTTTCTGATGATCCAGTGGATGTTGGCAATTTGATCTCTGGTGGCTCTGCCTTTTCTAAAACCAGCTTGAACATCTGGACATTCACAGTTCACATATTGCTGAAGCCTGGCTTGGAGAATTTTGAGCATTACTTTACTAGCATGTGAGAGGAGAGCAATTGTTTAGTAGTTTGAGCATTCTTTGGCATTGCCTTTCTTTGAGATTGGGATGAAAATAGGCCTTTTCCAGTCCTGTGGTCAGTGCTGAGTTTTCCAAATTTGCTGGCATATTGAGTGCAGCACTTGCACAGCATCATCTTTCAGGATTTGAAATAGCTCAACTGGAATTCCATCATCTCCACTAGCTTTGTTCATAGTGATGCTTTCTAAGGCCCACTTGACTTCACATTCCAGGATGTCTAGCTCTAGGTGAGTGATCACACCATCGTGATTATCTAGGTCATGAAGATCTTTTTTGTACAGTTATTCTGCGTATACTTGCCACCTCTTCTTAATATTTTCTGCTTCTGTTAGGTCCATACCATCTCTGTCCTTTATCGAGCCCATCTTTGCATGAAATATTCCCTTGGTATCTCTAATTTTCTTGAAGAGATCTCTAGTCTTTCCCATTCTGTTGTTTCCTCTATTTCTTTGCATTGATCACTGAGGAAAGCTTTCTTATGTCTCCTTGCTGTTCTTTGGAACTCTGCATTCAAATGGGATTATCTTTCCTTTTCTCCTTTGCTTTTTGCTTCTCTTCTTTTCACAGCTATTTGTAAGGCTTCCTCAGAGAGCCATTTTGCTTTTTTGCATTTCTTTTCCATGGGGATGGTCTTGATCCCTGTCTACTGTACAATGTCACAAACCTCCTTCCATAGTTCATCAGGCACTCTGTCTATCAGATCTAGTCCCTTAAATTTATTTCTCACTGCCACTGTGTAATCAATGGGATTTGATTTAGGTCATAGTGTCATTAAATTATGAAATATGTCCTAACCATTCCTAGGAATGTTTTTCTTCCAAACTTCTAATTTTCCTTTGTACCCTTGGATCTTATCTGTCATTGAAAAAAGGCTGTGCATACTTTCTGTGTATGGAAGGATTAAAATCATTAAACAATACCAAAGATATGAGGCAGATTAGCAAGTCTGACCGTCCAATTCACATCTTTAAAGAGTTGGCATCAAACTGTATTTTTCAGAAACACCCAAGTTTGTTCTGTAACTGAAAATTCACAACTGAACTTTTTCCCTGGAAAAACATCATACTTTAGTTTGAATTAACTTTTGTTTAAAATCAGTTTTCTATTATTACCTAATAGGAGAAAAATCGATTTTAATAATGTGACAACATATTTAGTTTATGTGACTCATTTTTTTTTCATGCCACATCTTTCTTATTAAATAAGAAAGTAGTGTTTAATTTACATGTTGGTGTGATAGTCTTAATTTGGTACAAGCCATTAAAACATATCCTTACACATAACTTAAAGTCCAATTTACATCTCACCCCTCTTAGTTATACAGCTCACTGACAGCTGTGTTTGCTGGCAATGGATTTAGAAAAATAAAAAAAGATTTCTTACTTCATATCATCATTACGGTAAAATAATGAATTTTTTGTTGCTGTTCAGTGGCTACGTCCTGTCTGACTCTTTTTTGACCTCATGGACTATAGCCTACCAGGCTCCTCTGTTCATGGGGTTTTCCAGGCAAGAATATGGAGTAGATAGCCATTTACTACTCCAGGGGGTCTTCCCCACCCAGGGATCAAACCCTTGTCTCCCGCACTGCAGGGGGATTATTTACCGCTGAATCACCAGGGAAGCCCAAAGTAATGAATACATATACCTATATTCACAATATGTGTACATTTAAGTTACAATTTAAAAGACATTTTACTGGCTTTACTTGCTCAAAATTGCTCTTTCATATTTTTGTCCATCTCCTGACTATGCCCAGGTATAGTGCCACTGGAAAGTATCTCATGAACTTCCTTCTTACAGCAGATTCACCTGACATTTCTAATCATCATGCTCAGTATTGTTTTTCACAAATGTCAGGGCAAAGGTATATATATGTTTACATGTTAATATGTTGGTCTGAGAAAATCAAAGTGCTACTTTACAAGAACAAACACTGCAAAACTCTAACGTTTGTATGTAAAGTATTATACAACGGCTTCTGTCAACTTTTTTATTCAAGTCTTTCAATAATCCTCTTAGTGTTAATTTATTTTGTTTAATATTTTGGGTGTAAGTGCTGATTAAGTTTGGATGATTTCATTGCTTCACTAGCCAGTAGAAAGAAAGAAAGAAAAAAGTGAAGTCGCTCAGTCGTGTCCAACTCTTCGCGACCCCATAGACTGTAGCCTACCAGGTTCCTCCATGCATGGGACTTTCCAGGCAAGAATACCGGAGTGGGTTGCCATTTCCCTCTCCAGGAGATCTTCCCGACCCAGAGATTGAACCCAGGCCACTAGCCAGTAAATATTTGCAAATAACACATTAGATTTCATAGTCTAGCAAGTTTTAGCAAGAAAACTGACCTCTATACTAATGAAGCCAGAACAGATAATTTCAGAGTTCTTTCCAACATTACCATTTGGTTTAACAATATCACTATTTAGTTTAATAATATTGCACAGAATAATTATATCTTTTCAGGAAACAAAAGTTCTAGTGAAGCTTGTGTCACCACCTCCAAACTGGGGCTAAAATACACATTTCAATTTCCTCTTTAATAATGTCAAATGATAAAATTTAAAGATACATTTTATTAAAATTTCTTATTAAACTAGTATTTCTTGCAAAACATGATTAGCAGAATACCACCATTTTATATGTAATCTAGAAATATATCAGAGTGGAGAAGCTTCAGGGTACATCTACTTATCATAATGCATTTAAATAGTGTGATGATGGTTGTTCGGTCCAAATTAGGTCACTTTCCTCTAAAAATTTTCTTATTGAATGTAATTGAAATGGTCAACAAGACCATTCATAAGTTGATTTTAACTTACCTTCAATGTGCTCACTTTCAATGATCAACAGGTACTTTTTTTGGTAACTATTTTATTTCTTATGCCACACTTACTCTGATGTATCTATTGAAATACACTTTTATCTCTGCTAAATCTAATAATTATAATTTATGACATGCTTTATATGTTTTATGTTCATTGTTTAGAATTTCATTTTTGTTGGATTTTTCAAAAGTATTCGCTTACGACACATTGGGGGGAAATAGTCTTTTACCATATATGGTTTTAGGAGCATTAAAATAGTTTATATTCCTACTCTACTTTCTTCCTGTAGTTTATGACTTTCAACACACTTTTGTTTTAAAGTTCATTTGTATTTTTCTTTCCCAGATGTAAAGTTCTTCAAGAAATTATAACATTGAAACATGTATATTGTCATATGTGAAGCAGAACACCATTCCATGTTCTATGCATCGGACGGACGCTCAGGGATGGAGCGTTGGGATGACACTGAGGGATGGGAGGGGGATGGAGGTGGGAGGAGGGTTTGGGAGGGGGAGCACATGTGAATCCATGGCTGATTCATGTCGATGTATGGCAAAAACTACTACAATATTGTAAAGTAATTAGCCCCCAACTAAAATAAAGAAAATAAATAAATAAATAAAATAAATAAATAAATAAAATACACATAGTAAAAAAAAAATAAAAAAAAAAAAATAAAAAGAAATTATATACAACTGTTTCTGGATCACAGTAGATGCCTTACACATAGTATAAAAATCAGTAAGTAAATAATTATGGTATTTATAACAGCACACTCATTCATACAGTATAAACCTTTCAAAAACACAAAATTCCTGTTCTTAAACTAAGTAATAATAAACATATTCTAATGCTTAATAATATTAGAACTGACAGGAAAGTCATTGGATCAAAGTAATTCATATACATATGTAAAATGATTCTCCAAAATACCAGTGGTGTTTATCATGTTAACTTCTGACTACTATGACTTTCAGTGACTTATTTCCTTCGTAGGGCTCTGCTGTATACATATATATTTCCCGTTATTCTATAATATACAGGTGATAATTTAGCAATAGTTACTTTAGGCTGAGGGCTTCCCAGGTGGCACAAGTGGTTAAAGAACCCCCTTGCCAATGTTTCTTCTGAAACGTACGAGATGCAGTTTCAATCCCTGAGTTGGGAAGATCCCCTGGGGAAGGACATGGCAACCCATTCCAGTATTCTTGCTTGCAGAATCCCATGTATAGAGGAGCCTGGTGGGTTATAGTCCATACAATTCAAAAGAGCTGGACACAATTGAATGACTTAGTATGCACGTACTCTAAGTTCAATGCAATAAAGTCACAGTGTCCACTTAAACTTAACATTTATCTTTATGTTGCATATATTTTATTTAAGTTATTAGTAAGATACAAGTGTAGGTTCCTCAAGTGGTTTGTGTAAAAACCCCAATTAAATAAAACAACAAAAATTATACTTTTTATTTGCTTATTCAACAAATATTTGCTGATTACATATTATATGTCAGTAATGTCAAAAGTATTACATGTGAAGCAAATAAGTAAAACAGGCTTAAATCTTTGCCCATATGCCTTGTTTTCTAGGTAGAAGAAAGAGTCCAACACTCATAGTAATTCTCTCCAAAATAATCAGAAAATGGACAAGCAAGTTCACATAGCTCATTTAGATAATCATCTTGCTGCATATGTTCATTTTGCCATTTTAAATATCAGCTTCTTTGGTCTCTTCTAATATACAAAAACAGCAAACTGTCATTTGAAGTATATCTTTCTTCACATATTACAATTATTCCTCTATCATGCAGGTAAAATTCTTTACAGCACATTTCTCAAAATAGAAAACAGTGCATTGAGTTTATCTACCATCTCATCCATTATACTTATGTAGTATTTAAAGAAAAAAATTCATATGCAATGTCCACAGAAGATAGCAGTATGCATACCTTATAGATATTCAATAAATGGAATTATTATAATTTTAATGAAGAATTCTACAGTGTTATATATTCCAACTAGTTTAAATTATTCATTTTATATCCTAGTACTTTGCCCCTCACAGACGCTACTTTATTGTTTTACAGTAGTTGATTTATAAAACTGTCATCAACATAGTGCAAATTAATGATTCCAGCAAAACCCATTTGTGATATGTGTTTAGGTATGTGACAGGCAATTAAAAAAAATGGTATTGATTTGTCTAAAATGTTAAATGACATAATAGCCATACAGTAAAGTATTGAATAATTTAAGTAAATCAATGTTTTCTGAATTTTGTAGGAGTACAAGCTGTCTTGGGTGCTAAGGTAAATCAATATAATAAAATAAAAATGAAGTGGTTTATAATGATGAATGCACGTATTGATAATAACCAGAGGTAGAATCTCATTTAGCCATTGTAACAAACAACTTCCAGGCATCTTTTGTGCACTATTCCCATCAGAAAACATGGTATTATATAGTCAATTGATTTTAGCACTTAAATAGCTTTTCATTTGCAAGCCACCTAGCCTCAGTATAAACTAAACCTTTCACTGAGTGTCATTAGTTATGGCTTGATTTAGAATGATAATATATATTTACTACCATTAGAGCTATTTTATGTGCTTTATGTGGTTTGTAAATAATATTATATTTATGAAGACATGAGAAACGTTCATTTGTTGTTCTCCTATATATTTGCAGAATTTAGGATTTAGCATTTTAGTGCTTTTACTGATCTCTCTTTACTCTCATTCTCAACGGTAAATCCAATGGAAAATATATTTAATTTCATGTAGCTAGTTCTATATACAATTTTTAGTTTCCCATTTTGTTTACAAAATGAAGTGTGGTATTATATGTATGTTGGGACATGTTTTTCCTATATTATGTCTTTTGCAGTTTACAAGTTTAAGATGTAATGAAATCTTCAGAGCTTTACTACAGGAAAAAAATACCAGTGTATACATAAACACAAAGTTGTTCAAAATTTAAGAGAATTCAGATTTACCCTGAATTCTTTTCACATTCACCCACAAAGGACAAAAAAATACTTCACTCCTTATCCCCTTTCTAAAAATACAGAAGAAGATCATCCCACAGAAAAGGCCAGAGACACTAGAAAATCACCCAGGAAAGATAGGTGGAGAAAAGAGAAATCCTTTCTGATATGAGAGCTCCAAAGTGGACAAAGATCTAATTCAGATTACAGAAAAGGAGAAATATATAATTGTCTCTTATTCACTCTTGATAGTAAATCATGGCATATTAGGTATGGACCATA
The DNA here is from genome assembly GCA_024291935.2 of Okapia johnstoni. NCBI lineage: Eukaryota > Metazoa > Chordata > Mammalia > Artiodactyla > Giraffidae > Okapia > Okapia johnstoni. The sequence goes on from CM044327.1 coordinate 7,394,418, forward strand.
TAGTCAAACTGTTTGGGGTTGGGTCAATTATTTTACATTGTGAACTTGGTAAAATTATTTGGATTCTGATACTATCATTTTCGGGCTTCCCAGGGGGCTAAGTGGTAAAGAATCTGCCTGCCAACGCAGGAAATGCAGGTTTGATCCCTGAATTGGGAAGATTCCCCTGGAGTAGGCAATGGCAACCCACTCTAGTATCTTGTTGGGAAATCCCATGGGCAGAGGAGCCTGGTAGGCTACAGTTCATGTGATCACAAAGAATTGGATAAGACTGTATGACTGAGCGCGCACGCACTATCCTCTTCTACAAATTGGGAATAATAATAGGATTTATTTCAAAGATCTGACACCAGGATGAAATGGTTAATTCTACCCAAGGTGCTTCAGTTTCCCAGGTGGCACTAGTGATAAAGAATGCGCCTGAAAAAAAAAAAAAAAAAAGAATGCGCTTGGAAATCCCACGGACAGAGGAACCTGGCAGGCTACACTCCACAGGGTTGCAGAGAATCGGACACATCTGAAGTGACTTAGCACATACAAGTTGCTTAGCAGAATGCCTGGCCTAAACTCTGGACATGCTCTTATTTTTGTAGCAACATTGTTTGCTGTAAGAATTGCTCTGAACTAAAATGTGGCAAATTTTGGGAAAAGAGAAAGGGCTCTGGGATGCTTGTTTGGAGGGGCAAGCAGGTTAATTAGACTCTTGACCCCTCACTTACTTCCACTGAACAACAGGCAGGAGAAACATCTGGCTAGTGGAAGAGCAGAGAATGTAGGCCTTTTGGACAGAAAGCAGGAATAAACCCTGAGATGAAGGAAAAGTTTCCATGTCCAGAATCACAGTCACACCCTCTGGCAAAGTACGTCACCAATCACACAGCATCATTGTAGGCAGGTACAGGAAGCTTACATAGTGCTCATGAAACAGGCCAACAGGAAATGAGAGAGTCGGGCATCCATAAGATAACAGACCAGAGATTTTCAAAATGAAAACTTTTGTTGAGGGAAAAATAAAAATCTTAGTAATAAGCTGAACTGCACGGGAAAGAATGACAAGAGGCATTCACTGAACAGAAACAGGATAATTTTCCCGGGGAAAAGGCAATGTTTATAGAGAAACTTTGAAAGAGGAGCTAATAGGTATAGAAGAAAAGAAATATAAAGGTATAGAAGGTATAAAACAGAATACAGGGGCAAGAACATTGAAAAGGAGGAAAGTGTTAACTCATATTTTTTAAGTATACAGAGAAAAGTTACAATGTTGACTAAACTAGACTCTGCTGGAGAGGTCAACGTTTCTGCACAGTCTCCTCAAGTGATGACTGTTCTCTGTACGCCTGGAAAGATCTTGAACCACTGACTCTGGATATAGGATGGGTATCTTTCCTGCTCTTCATCAGTGCACTGAAGACATTTCCTCCCTGCTGCTGCTGCTGCTGCTAAGTCGCTTCAGTCGTGTCTGACACTGTGCGACCCCATAGACGGCAGCCCACCAGGCTCCTTCGTCCCTGGGATTCTCCAGGCAAGAATATTGGAGTGGGTTGCCATTTCCTTCTCCAGTGCATGAAAGTGAAAAGTGAAAGTGAAGTCGCTCAGTCGTGTCTGACTCTTCGAGACCCCATGGGCTGTAGCCTACCAGGCTCCTCCGTCCATGGGGTTTCCCAGGCAAGAGTACTGGAGTGGGGTGCCATTGCCTTCTCCGCATTTCCTCCCAGACTTCCCTAAAAACTTTAAAACTTTTATTGTTCCTTTACATTGCCAATTATGAAACTCACTGATGCCACCTCCCAGTACCTGGGTACTTCACCGTTACACATACATGTGTGCTCAGTCATGTCCAGCTCTTTGCAACTCAATGGACTGGAGCCTACCAGGCTACTCTGTCCATGGGATTTCCAAATACTGGAGTGGGTTTCCATTTCCTCCTCCAGGGGATCTTCCCAACCCAGAGATGGAACCAGTGTCTCCCGCGTCTCCTGCGTTGGTAGGCCGAGTCTTTAACACTGAGCCACTGGGGAAGCCCCAATTCACCCTTGTTTATTGACTGTTTCAGTTTCTAATTCACTGTCATTCTCCTTACAAGTCACCTGTCTTAACTTATGCTTTCACTATGTTTGAAGATAAGGCTTCCAACACCCTAACTACTCACATGCTTGAGTCTTCTCCCCCACTGTTCTTATTTGTTACATAAGAAATTAACCAGATTTTGTCACTTCAAATATCAGCGTACCTTTCATGATTTCAATTTCCTGTATCCCATTGTAACCACTGCTGACTGGCATTGGCAATCACATACTGAAAAATTCAACTCCAACAACCCCTCAACCCATAGGAACTTCAAATTGTGTTGCATTTCACTGCCTCTCACCCATTTAGTGTTCTCTGGTCCTTTAGTCAGCTTAAAATACTATGGTGAGTCAAAATAATGTTTCTTTCACATAATTTCCTGACTCTCCTTTTTCTCACTGTTTAAACTCACTTTGCAAAAGCACAATTTTGGGTTTAAACCCAACTGTTGATGTTTAGTCGCTAAGTTGTACCCGACTCTTGTGACTCCATGGACTGTAGTCCACCAGACTTCTCTATTCATGGGATTTCCTAGACAAGAATACTGGAGTGGGTTGCTATTTCCTTCTTCAGGGGATCTTCCTGACCCAGGAATGGAACTTTTGTTTCCTACATTAGCAGGTTCTTTACCACTGAGTCACCTGGGAAACTCTAAACCCAACTGTCAACCTCTGTTTCTGCATGGATGCATCTGATTAGCCTCCCTATGATGAAGGCACAAACCTTTAGGCTACTCAACAGTCATACTTCTCCAGGTCTTCCATCTTACACTCTTCTAGATGCTTCTTTATCTTTTCTCTCAAATTTCTAGCTCTCTTCTCTTCTCCCTAATGTCAGAGAATGTCCTGATTTACCCTTTGCTGGTATAACTGCAATGTTAGGAAAGATGTTCTACAGACTCCCCCGACCACATGTACCCACCTTTCAGGATCTGCACCCCCTGTTCTGCCTTGCCAACTGTTATCTTCATAAACTGCCAATGTTATCATGCCAAGTCAAGCCTCCCTTTATTTTCTAGGCACAATCATCTTGCCACTTATGTATATGGCTCCAGCACTTTTCTGTTCTCACTGATTTTATATTTTGTGCTGCTTTCTTCTCAGGAGCATAAAAATTATTGCTTTTCACATACTAAGAAACAAAACAATAGGAAGTGAACAACACCACAAACTTGCTTAATACCATTTCTCCCAAACAGCCACCACGCATGTTATTTTCTCTCCCCTGCAAAATGTTTTCTCATTTCTATTAAATTCACTCAAATATTGGCTCATTCTCACAGATCGACTAAAATCTAAGTACAAAGTTAGTCAAGGAGTATTTCACAACATCTTCTTTGAAAAAAATTTATGCGCTGGTAATTACATAATACGTAAGTTGAAAGTCTGAAGGAGGAGTACACACAAGGAAGAAGTTCTGACATGGAATAATCTGTCTCATTCATCATATAAGGCTAGGACGATAGGGAAGCACATTACTTGATTTATGTCATGCATTTAAACAAAGAATAATGACATTTGGGTATTTACTTATTTATTGTACATTGTTTCTTAGGGCCTTTGGAGAAAATATTGTGGGCACATTATGAAAACAAGCTAAGCAGTAAGATGAATTTCTCAATTAATTAAATTATACCCAAGTAGGCAGGTGTATATGTATATGTGCATACAGAGACATAAAAAATAGTTCTAAATAGTGATCAATAAATTATCATGAGGTCAATGTATTTAAAATGTGCAACAAATAATATTTTATATATAAACACATAACAATATCTACAGTGCACACATACGCTCCTCTCAGCTGATACACTGCTCGGTTGCTTTGGGGTTTCCAATGACCTAATTGTTCTTTCAATGTCCAGAGATTTATTAACGTAAAGCCATCAATCAGGTCCTAGTATCATTTGAGAATGAAAAACATAGGTCCAAATCACATTTATTTACATATAAAGAACACTCTGCTTTTCACATTGTTATAGTCATGTGAAAGAGTGTGATATAATCAGTAATTTTAACTTCGCTCTTTTTCTCAAATTATTCAGAGAATCTAACGTTGTCTAACTTTGGAACAGAAAATACATTGATTACTTTAATATTAAACATTTGAAAAATGGCAAAAATAAAAGGAAAAGTAATGAATCAAATACTTTATTATTTTTATTCTTATTACAGATGAAAAGAAAGTATAACTTATTAAAATATCTGTGTCTTCCTAAATAGTTTGTGAGTTGGGAATCATCCTGGTAAATATTCTCATTTTTAAAGCTCTAGTCTTTATTAACATCTGTGTACAATTTTGAGGTTTTTAATGGGGGTGGATTGAGAACAGATTTTAAATTTAATTTCTCCCCAAAATCCTATCAAAATTTCAATTATGTAAAAAATAGCACACTTGTAATAGCACTGGTTATTGGAATACAGTTATTGGACAGAGATCAGGAAGACAGAAAATGTCTATGGTAATTAATAAAATGACTATCAAATATACCATCCAGTATTTTAATTGAAAGGCACATTGAGTTCCCTAACCTCGACACAGAGACATGTTGAAAATTTCAATGAAAAATACATAATTTGGGGGAGAAAAGCTATATGATCAAATACAGGTCATCTACAGAGTAATAAAAATCTAAACAATATCAAACTTGTCATTGACAATATAGCTTGCTAAAATCAGTGTTGACTGGTAAATAAATATTCAACAACTGGCCCAATTTTAGCTTCCTGTGGTCTGAGAGAGATCTTGAAGGACAAACAAAAAAAAAAAAAAACAGTACAAAGAAGGTGAAAGTGTTCAGGTTTAATATCTATGTCCAGATGGGTGCTCTGTCTGGGGTAATTTGCACAGGAAATTGACAAAAAGCAACAAGACTGAAAGCCTACATTTCTTTTTCATTTCTGAAAATGTTATTGTTAAAGAGACTATGCCTTAGGCTGCAGAAACCTGTGACATCTCTATCCCAAAATGCACCAACAAAAATTGAGTTGAAAATATTCTGTAGATCTCATAGAAAAGGAAAGACCACTCAGCACAACCAATGTCAATAGACAGTAGAGAATTACGTAACTTCTAGAAAGCAGTACAAGGATGACAAATGGGCTAACTGGGGGAAACTGTCTCCCCACCTCAGCCAAAAGTCTTCATAATTCTGGCCAAGCAAAATATGATAATACCTATAAGACAGTTGTTTCAGTATCTTTTCCCTTTCTTCAAATTATATGCTGTATTGTAATTACCTATTTCTGACAAACAATTTTATATTTGGTGTGTATGGGGGCAGGATGTGCAAATAACCTGCCTTGGTTCTTTTTAAGTTTACATTTTAAAAGTATCTGTGATCAGACTACATGGAACTACAATGGACCCTAAAAGAGGAGACCATGCATCAGCCAGAAATCCTGGGGTAGGTGATACAAGGAAAAAGAACTTTGTGGATTCTCTGTGTGAATAAAAAAATGTTCAGGTATTTTTTGAACCATGGCAGAGACCCTAAGAGCCCTCTAATCTCTTTTTACAATGTAAGTGTGTTTAGCTGAGCAATGATCACCCAGCTAAAGAGTTTTTCCAACTTTTCTGCAGAAAGGAGTAGCTCTGTGCCTAGGTTCTGACTATTGCAATATAAATGTTAAAGATACAATGGGGAAAAGACAGTCTCTCCAACAAGAGGTGTTGGAAAAACTGGTCAACTACGTGTAAAAGAACAAAAGTAGAACACTTTCTAACACCATACACAAAAATAAACTCAAAATGGGTTAAAGACCTAAATGCAAGACCAGAAACTATTAAACTCTTAGAGGAAAACATAGGCAGAACACTCTCTGACATAAATCACAGCAAGACCTTATATGACCCACCTCCTAGATTAATGGAAATAAAAACAAAAATAAACAAATAGGACCTAGTTAAACTTAAAAGGTTTTGCACAATGAAGGAAACTACAAGCAAGGTGAAAAGGCAACCCTCAGAATGGGAGAAAACAATAGCAAATGAAACAACTGACCAAAAGAGGGAAGAAGACCTAAACAAACATTTCTCCAAAGAAGACATACAGATGACTAATAAATACATGAAAAGATGCTCAACATCACTCATAGAGAAAAGCAAATCAAAACCACAATGAGGTATCATCTCATATTGGTCAGAATGGCCATCATCAAAAAGTCTACAAACAATAAATGCTGGAGACTGTGTGGAGAAAAGGGAACCCTCCTGCACTGTTGATGGGAATGTAAACTGATACAATCACTATGGTGATTCCTTCAAAAACTAGGAATAAAACTACTATACTACCCAGAAACCCCACTACTGGGCATATACCCTGAGGAAAAGAGAGTTGAAAAAGACACATGTACCACAATGTTCACTGAAGTATTATTACAATAGCTAGGACATGGAAATAACCTAGATGCCCACTGGCAGATGAATGGATACGGATGTTGTGCTACCTATACACAATGGAATATTACTCATCCATAAAAACAAACAAATTTGAGACAGTTCTAATGATGGATGAACCTCAGAAAGAGAAACACAAATATTGTATACTAATGCATATATATTGAATCTAGAAAGATAATACTGATGATCCTACATGCAGCGCAGCAAAGGAGACACAGACATAAAGAATGGACTTTTGGACTCAGTAGGAGAAGGAGAGAGTGGGATGATTTGAGAGAATAGCATTGAAACATATACATTAATATACGTAAAACAGATATCCAGTGGGAGTTTGATGTATGACACAGGGAACCCAAAGCCGATGTTCTGTGATGACTTGGAAAGATAGGGTGGGGAGGGAGTTGGGGGGTGTGGTTTAGGAGGAAGAGGACACATGTATGCCTATGGCCATTTCATGTTGATGTAGGGCAAAAACCATCACAATATTGTAAAGTAATTATACTCCAATTAAATAAATAAATAAAATGTTAAAAAAGAGTCCTTTGGGATTTTTCCTTAACAGAAAGAGAACCTTCCCCTACCTCACTGCCTTTCCCATTTCTTCCTTCCTTGCACTTAGTGACGTAATAGAGAAAATTGAGATGGAAATATTGGACCATGAGGATGAAGTCAAGTGTTAAAGATAACAGAGAAGTCACACAACAATCTGAAAATTATGGAGTTTTTTAACAAGTCAAAGATCATCACTTATGTGAGAAGTAAACTTTTTTTCATTTTATTAATTAATTTATTTTAATTGGAGGCTAATTACAACATTGTAGTGGTTTTTGCCATACATTGACATTAATCAGCCATGGGTGTACATGTGTTTCCCAGCCTGAACCCCCCACCTTCCTCCCCATCCCATCCCTCAGGGTCATACCAGTGCACCAGCCTGGGATGAGCACCCTGTCTCATGTATCAAACCTGGACTGGTGATCTATTTCACATATGACAATATACATGTTTCAATGCTATTCTCTCAAATCATCCCACTCTCGCCTTCTCCCATAGAGTCCAAAAGTCTGTTCTTGACATCTGTCTCTTTTGCTGTCTCGCATATAGGGTCATCATTACCATCTTTCTGAATTCCATATATATGCATTAATATACTGTCTTGGTGTTTTTCTTTCTGACTTACTTCACTCTGTATAATAGGCTCCAGTTTCATCCACCTCATTAGAACCGATTCAAATGCATTCTTTTTAATAGCTGAGTAATATTCCATTGTGTATTTGTACCACAGTTTTCTTATCCCTTCGTCTGCCAATGGACATCTAGGTTGCTTCCATGTCCTAGCTATTGTAAACAGTGCTGTGATGAACATTGGGGTACAGGTGTCTCTTTCAATTCTGGTTACCTCAGTGTGTATGCCCAGCAGTGGGATTGCTGGGTCGTATGGCAGTTCTATTTCCAGTTTTTTAAGGAAACTTCACACTGTTCTCCATAGTGGCTGTACTAGTTTCCATTCCCACCAACAGTGTAAGAGAGTTCCCTTTTCTCTGCACCCTCTCAGAAGTAAACTATCTTTAAGTCACTACTATTTGCAGTCATTCTGATTCAGTCAACTTCAATATTCAAACTAACAAAAGAATGGACTCCAGGAAAATAAAAATAAGAATCAAAAAATAAGGAAGTCAAAGGAGGCTCCATGAAGAATGAATTATCAGAAAAATAATCTAGTTACATTTAAATTATTAAAAGTTAGAAGGTAAAGATGTCTTTTGGTCAACAAAATGGTAGTTCCCAGTTAGCGAAATGTACATTACAGGAAATGCAATGACTTGTCTACATACAAAGAAATGTTAACTAGAGAGTCCAGGAAAACCATAATACTGTAGAAACAGTTATGGTATGATTATAAAGCAATCTAACATATGACATAGCTTTGACATATTGGTAGAGTGTAAGAAAGAGAAAGCATTGAACTTGGTCTGAACATTCTCCTTCAAGTAGTTTAAAGAAAAAGATCTGTATTTTCTTACTTGAAAGTCTATCACCACACTTAATTGGGCTTCCCTAGTGGCTCAGCAGTAAAGAACCCACTTGCAGTGTAGGAGACCCAGGTTCGATCCCTGGGTCAGGAAGTCGCCTGGAAGAAGGTATGGCAACCCACTCCAGTATTCTTGCCTGGAGAATCCCATGGAAAAAGGAGCCTGAGGCTACAGTCCAGAGTGTTTCAAAGAGTCAGACACAATTAAAGTAACTGAGCATGCACACATACTTAATTATGTCATTTATAGTATTTATAATAGCCATGATACTGATTTGTAAATACATTTGAGTGGTATCATAACCAATCTTTTAAGAGTGCTGGTAGCTATATACGAATGCTACATATGAATTTCCTTCATTTATAAGGTGTTGAGTTTTAGGAAGTTTTCTAAAATCTCTCTATATATCAGGGTTCTCATTTATAAAATGGAGTTTTAAGAATAGAACCCCATTTATAAAGTAGGGTTCTAAAATTAGGACTGTTCTCCCAGGGTTGGTTTGATCATAAATTGAGATCATTTATCTCCTATACTTAGTACTTAGCACAGTGCCTAGCACAAAATAAGCCATAATTGTCAGCTCCTACTAAGTAGTGTTCAATGCTTTTCAATATATAGAATTGATCTTGAGATAAAGCAATGTATTAATAGACGGTTATAGTACCAATGTTAGAAGCTTTAATGATGCTAGAGCAAAAATAAATCAGAGTAAAAGAAATACAGCAATGCTACCTTCCTTACATTTGAGAATAAGGAAGCAATGAATATGGTCAATAAATATATCTAAATTGAATGGATCAAAAAACAGTTACATCCTATTTTAAATTATAAAGGTTAACAGAATAACCATGAATTGCATAAATTAATAAAAATTTGGGAAAGGAAGTTGAAGATAAAAGATGTCAGTTAATTGGGTATGTGATTCACATCTTTCAGTTTCCTCATAAGACTAATAATAACATGATGTGACTATTGTGCACAGTTCTGAACTTATGCATATTAATTTAATGCATCTTCATACTTATAAGAGATATACCACTATTGTTCTATTTTAAAATTACAGAATGTAGCCCTGAGTGTTCATTGGAAGGACTGATGTTGAAGCTGAAACTCCAATACTTTGGCCACCTCATGCGAAGAGTTGACTCATTGGAAAAGACCCTGATGCTGGGAAGGATTGGGGGCAGGAGGAGAAGGGGACGACAGAGGATGAGATGGCTGGATGGCATCACCAACTTGATGGACATGAGTTTGGGAAAACTCCAGGAGTTGGTGATGGACAGGGAGGCCTGGCATGCTGAGATTCGTGGAGTCGTAAAGAGTCAGACATGACTGAGCGACTGGACTGAACTGAAGCAAAGAAATTTAGGAATTTTTCTCAAGATCCAACACTGTCTGCAGAGGTTGTATCCCTGTTTATTGCCTGTAAGAACAGACGGCAGGATATGAAATCTCAAATTGCTGTACTGCATTTTAATTGTATTCATTAGAATTAGGTTAGTAATAATCAAATTAAATAAAACCAGATATTTTAAGGAGTGGTGAGTTCTAGAAAACGGGCTGCCACTTGGCAGTTATGAAGGAAGTGTGTCACAAGCTACATAATTTATTTTTGTATGGCTAAATTTTTCTCTTTTACCACATGAACATACTACTTCTTTAAAAACAAAATAGTAGTTAAACTCTGATAGTTTTGCACTGCAGAAGCTGTGAAAGTTTATTTGTTGACACACTGAATTTTATAATTATACTGTATTTCTAGTCATATTTTTAACAATTTCTGAGCTTCCTGTTCTACTTTCATATGCATAACAAATATTTATATGTGACAAATTTTCATTTAATTTTATAATTGTTCATATTAAATTATAATCAAGTTACAATTTTGTAAACATTACAAACTTAGAAATGGTAGTACAGTCTCTGCTTTACAGTAAACCTATTGTTCATATTCCAATAAAAAATATATATTTTTTTAATCAGGGAGGGGTTTATTTTAGTCAAAGACTGATCCTTGTAGTTTGGTCTCTCAAAAAAGAGCTTTGTCTCTCACAAAGCTTCTTGAAAAATGACCAAGGCCAAGATTAATAAGATTGATTTAATCCCAACCAAGTACTGGTCACATCAGGGGCGAGGCGTTCCTACCCCAACTAGGAAAGTTGAGGCTCCAAACCATGCAACCAGTTTCCTGCCCAAGCGCCACAGGTGCAACTGCTGTGCTCGAAACCAGGCCTGAGCTCAGCGTCAAGTCAACCCCGAGGCCCGGGCTGGCTCTGCAGGCCAGGTGGCGATGGCCACCAGGCGATGGCCTGGTACGACCAGGGAAAGGACTAGAAGACCCTCCTGCTCTCATGTCCCAAGACAGAACACAGAAGCGCATCTCAAGTCCACTCCCGGTCCCGCCTGCTCCCGCCTCACTCCCAGGAATCCGCCAGAGGACGTCGGGGTCCTGAGACCACTGCCCGGCCGCCCACGGCCCAGGTCCTCAGCGGGAGGAGGCCGAGGGCCAGCGGCTGGTGGGGTAGCTAATTCACTCCGGCCTGAAGCCTGTGAATCACCTTCGAGAGCTGGGCCGCACCGCCAGGACCGCGGGGAAGGACGCCCGGCCTCAGCCTCCTTGAGGAGCTGAGAGACCCGAGGCCAGAAGGCTCGCTCCCCGTGCCCGGGGTCCTGCCACCTGGACTGGCCGAGCGGTGACCCAAACGCCCACCTGTTCGGAGGAGACGAGAGGCTGGCCCTCAGAGGCGCCCCTTAACCCACCCAGGGCAGCCGGGGGGTCGGTCCGCGCAGGACTCACCTGAGAGGCGACACTCCTGTTCAGAGGTGACACTCCTGGACGGAGGTCACACTCCTGTTTGGAGCTGTCACTCCTGGGCGGAGGAGACGCTCCTTTGTGGAGATGACAGTCCTGACTGGAGGTGACGCTCCTGAGCACGAAGTCTTCGGGGCACAGTGCCCCCAGCCCCGTCGGTGAGCGGCTTCACCCGCCTCGGACAGGAACCAGGATGCGAATGAGGAAAGCTTCGCCGGCTCAGGTGAGTTTCTAGAACTGTCCCCGGGGTATCCGGGGCCCTGTGCGGCTTCCCCGTTTAAGGAGCCATCGCCCTGAGGGAATGGTCGGTCGGTGTACCTCAGGCTGGACTCGCCACGGAAGAGCGACCCTGAGACAGGTGCGCGCGGCCCGGAGACCCGCCCGGCGCGCAGTGCGCACGCGCCGCCTCGCGAGAGGGCCGGGGTGTGAAGGTGAGCAGCGGGTGACGGGAGACGTACGTGGGAGACGGCCGTTCGTGTGCTGCCTGAAGAACAGGCGGATGAGCTCCACCTGGAGCACCCGGACGTGGGGGAAGTCGCGGCCGGCTTGGAGCGGATAGTCTCCCCGGCGATAGAGGAGGCTCAGAAAGAGAAGGGACTTGACAAAGTCGATATCCCAAAGTTCGGAAAGAAAAAGACCCGCTACTGGAGGACTGGACTCCAAGGAACTTTCTCTGACCTCTGCATGTGGTCTGAGAAACAGGAGGCTGGGATGGATGCTTCTGACCCTCCAGTGATCCTCTGCAGGAGACTGAAGGAAACAGGGACTGAGCAGAATACGTAAAGACGTCTTTTCCAACCTGGAGAAGCGCTGACGTTTAAGCCTCTGCCCAGTCCTCCATCCTTTCTGTCTGACTCTCTGTTAGAAGGTTTCATGTTCTTGTCTCTTAACCTCAACTGGTTTTTAAACTATAAAGCTTTAAAAAGAAAACTAAATTTTCCCCAAAGGCAAGGCCACCTAGGAATCTGCACATCCACCCACTATTCTTTTGTCCATGAGGTTTGCAACTAAATGCTGCTCCAGCAGGTCTGGTTGTCTGCATCATCCATTCGTCTACTCTTGGGAATAATGATATATTTACACACAGGGGGAAAAAAATCAGAGGAGAAAACGTGATTTGTAGAGAGAAATGAAAAGTAGGTGTCAATTTGTTTGCAAAGTGGAATCCATCAAGAGTAAAGAACTTTTGGACCTGGGTCTTTAGATTCCTTAATCAGTAGAAATTAGTAAAAGGCCAATGAATTCAAGCGGGACTTTATTTGGACTCACACTTCAGCATAAGGGAGGCAGAACAAGAAACAGGTGCTCATGCTCACTCTGTGAGGAAGGCAGACTGGTGCCTTAAATAGGGTGAGGGTAGGGGTGGATTCGGAGAAGGCAATGGCACCCCACTTCAGTACTCTTGCCTGGAAAATCCTATGGACTGAGGAGCCTGGTAGGCTGCAGTCCATGGGGTCGCGAAGAGTTGGACACAACTGAGCGACTTCCCTTTCACTTTTCACTTTCATACATTGGAGAAGGAAATGACAACCCACTCCAGTGTTCTTGCCTGGAGAATCCCAGGGATGGCAGAACCTGGTGGGCTGCCATCTATGGGGTCGCACAGAGTTGGACACAACTGAAGAGACTTAGCAGCAGCAGCAGGGGTGGATTGGTGGGTAAGGAGGGAGGAGTGGCTTGCGTGGTCTGCCCACCCCTTCCAGGGTGCTGTGCCTGGGGTTCATGCTCAGTACCCTGCTTTTGCTCTTGGCACCTAGAAGGAGCAGTTGGGTTTTGGCCTTTTTGTATTTAATTGTTCATAATTTGTCCCAACTGCACATGCATGCAGTTATTTTTAGCCCTGTAGTTTCTTTGTATTCTGCTGCTTGAGGAGACCTTTGTCCAAGTGTAGGTATGACAATGAAGGGTCCAAGTCCTAGCCCACATTAAACGTACCTCCATCAGCCTGTCTGTCTATGGGGCTTCCCTGGTGGTTTTGGTAAAGGATCTCCCTACAATGCAGAAGACCTGGGTTCAATCCCTTGGTCAGGAAGATCCCCTGGAGAAGGAAATGGCCATCTATACTGGATTCTTGCCTGGAAAATACCATGGACAGAAGAGCTGGGAGGGCTACAGGGGTCGCAAAGAGCTAGACAAGACCCAGCCCACATGAAGGGTACTCCATCAGCCTGGCTATCTATAGATACTGAATATAGCTCAGGTCTATAGGAGAACCCAGAATGGATCACTTTGAAACCAGAAAGGGCACAGACATTAAAAGAAGCAAAATGATATAACAATTCATGATTTATAACCTAAATTAGTCACTGATGTAAATTCATATAAACATTGTATATTGATAGCAAGTATGAAAGCAATGGAACTGCCCAGATGAGGTAGTGGCAAAGAATATCCCTGCCAATGCAGGCGACACAAGTGACACAGGTTGAATTGCTGAGTCAGGAAGATCCCCTGGAAAAGGAACTGGCAACCCACTCCAGTATTCTTCTCTGAAGAAGGCCATGGACAGAGGAGCCTGGTCCACGGGGTCACAGAGTCAGACACAACTGAACATGCAAGCACATGTGACAATAATATAAATTATGTTTTAGGTGAAATAGTAGTTTGCTAATATCTCAAACTGGGAGACCTGTGATTGTTTTGAAAGTGAAAGTCTCTCAGTAGTGTCTGACTCTTTGTGACCCCATGGACTATACAGTCCATGGAATTCTCCAGGCCAGAATACTGGAGTGGGTATCCTTTCCCTTCTTCAGGGAATCTTCCCAACCCAGGGATCGAACCCAGGTCTCCTGCATTGTAGGCAGATTCTTTACCAGCTGAGTCACAAGGAAAGCCCCAAAAATACTGGAGTGGGTAGCCTATCACTTCTCCAGTGGATCTTCCCGACCCCAGAACCAAACCAGGGTCTCCAGCATTGCAGATGGATTCTTTACCAACTGAGCTAGCAGGGAATCCATGATTGTTTTAAACGTCTACTTGTTTTTCTGAGATTTGCATTCCTATGTTTTAGTTTGAATTAAATTTCTTTCTTTAGAAATAGAAGTGTAACATCTGCTTAATTCATCTAAATACTGCTCAGATAGCATTGGTCATCAGTAATGTTAATTTTTAAGAGGAAATAATTTATCATTCTTCTGTTCAAGTTGTTTTTGTTCTGTATATATGACAATATATTGATCAATATCATTACCCTTTCATGGAAATTTTAATAAAGTTTAGATAAATGAGTAGTTTCAAAAACGTTTTAATCCCCCATTTATTCCCTTTAAGACTGTGTATAATTTTGTAACTGGCACTTGACAAGGCAATGAGTCTTCCTTCCAGCCTGCTGTTAAAATATTACTTTTGCATGAAATTCCCGTTGGAATGATATGTCAAGAAATATGTTTCTAAATTCCTTTTTTTATGATGAAAAAATTGCATAGTTTCAAAATATTTAGCTACACAGAAGATGAGAAATTAATTTTTAAAGAATCTACATTATATTGAGAAATCAGAATACCAATGTGGTATAAGATTCTCGCAAGTTTTTATTATAATTGTAGTAAAATCAGATTATATACTACAAGAGCTATGTGAGTGTATGTGTTGGGTGCTTTTTTTTTTTTCATTTTTGCTTCTCAGACATGCTTTTGGCAAACAAAAAATGCTGTTATGCATGATTCTTATCAACCTAGTTGTCTCCTGGATGTTTTGTGGTGAAGACATTGCTGTGGCAGAGGATGAAGACATCTAGGTGAAAAGCTGAGGATCTCCTATTTATAACAGAAGTGGTTTTAATAAGAAAAAAAAACCTGAGCTAGCTTGGGAGTAGAAAAATGATATCTAACTTTTTTCAGGGGACAAAAAAGAAGCTAATTTTGTATGAAAGGACATTAGTTGATTCATTCTGCCTCTGTAGCATGTAGGTAATTTGTGTATGATCCATTGGTTTTAGAGATCCCAACAAATTTGACAAGGTAACTAGGAGGGTGCTGGTACAAAAAGGAAGAAAGTAGAGTAATTGAATGCCGTGCTCTTCATGGTAGTCTGAGGATCACCTGACTCATTCCTATCCATGCTTGCATGTTAAACCGCTTCAGTCATGCCTGACTCTTTGCAACCCTATGGAATGTAGTCTGCCAGGCTCCTCTGTCTATGGGATTCTTCAGGCAAGAATACTGGAGTGGGTTGCCATTTTCTCCTCCAGGGGATCTTCCTGACCCAGAGTTCCAACTCGCATCTCTTATGCCTCCTGCATTGGCAGGCAGATTCTTTACCACTAGTGCCACCTGGGAAGCCCATTCCTACACAAGACCCTTTATTAAAAATGCAAAATATTGTCCTCAACACAGAGCTACAGAATGAGTAATTTTCTAGGTTAGGATCCATCAAATATTCACTCCTTAATTCTTGTGGATTCTATTCTTCTTTGCAATTTGATGATATGGTTGGGTTCTTCCTTATCCAAAGGGTGCTTCTTCTGCTGCTGCTAAGTTGCTTCAGTCGTGTCTGACTCTGTGCGACCCCATAGATGGCAGCCCACCAGGCTCTGCTATCCCTGGGATTCTCCAGGCAAGAACACTGGAGTGGGTTGCCATTTCCTTCTCCAATGCATGAAAGTGGAAAGTGAAAGAGAAGTCGCTCAGTCATGTGACTCTTAGCGACCCCACGGACTGCACCCTACCAGGCTCCTCCATCCATGGGATTTTCCAGGCAAGAGTACTGGAGTGGGGTGCCATTGCCTTCTCCGAGGGTGCTTCTTAGATTTGTGCAATAATTACTACATCAATGACTTTACATAACATGACCATACTATAATCTTGCAATATAATTCTATGGACATCATAAGAAACTCTGGGCTGGAGGAAGCACAAGCTGGAATCAAGCTTGCTGGGAGAAATAACAATAGCCTCAGATATGCAGATGACACCACCCTTATGGCAGAAAGTGAAGAAGAACTAAAGAGCCTCTTGATGAAAGTGAAAGAGGAGAGTCAAAATTTGGCTTAAAGTTCAACATTGGCATCTGGTCCCATCACTTCATGGCAAATAGATGGGAAAACAGTGGAAACAGTGGCTGACTTTTTTTTTCTGGGCTCCAAAATCTGCAGCCATGAAATTAAAAGATGCTTACTCCTTGGAAGGAAAGTTATGACCAACCTAGACAGCATATTGAAAAGAAGAGACATTACTTTGCCAACAAAGGTCCATCTAGTCAAGGCTATGGTTTTTCCAGTGGTCATGTATGGATGTGAGAGCTGGACTATAAAGAAAGCTGAGTGCTGAAGAATTGATGCTTTTGAATTGTGGTGTTGGAGAAGACTCTTGAGAGTCCCTTGGACGGCAAGGAATCCAACCAGTCCATCCTAAAGGAGATCAGTCCTGGGTGTTCATCGAAAGGATTGATGTTGAAGCTGAAACTTTGGCCACCTGATGCGAAGAGATGACTCATTTGAAAAGACCCTGATGCTGGGAAAGATTGAGGGCAGGAGGAAAAGGGGATGACAAAGAATGAGACGGTTAGATGGCATCACCGACTCGATGGACATGGGTTTGGGTGGACTCTGGGAGTTGGTAATGGACAGGGAGGCCTGGCATGCTGCGGTTCATGGGGTTGCAAAGAGTCGGACATGACTGAGAAACTGAACTGAACTGAATTCTATGGAGAAAAACATTGCTGCTTCATTTGGTTCAAGAAAAAGCAATACTAACAACTGTCAAATCTTATTTTGGATGTCAGGCACTGCCTAATGAGTTTATCTATATTAAGTAAACTAACCTTCAGAACTACTATGATCAACTCCCTATTTCTCAAATGAGGAAACTGAGGCACCATAATAGTAAGAAACTTTCTCAAGTTATAAAAAAGCAGGTGTCAGAGCTGTGCTTTAAATGGAGGCACTCATTCTCTAGACTGTAACCCTAAGTACCACACTTTGGTATAAAGTGAGTGTTAGTCATTCAGTCGTGTCTAATTCTTTGCAACCACATGGACTGTAGCCAGCCAGGCTCCTCTCTCCATGGAATTCTCCAGGCAAGAATACTGCCATTCCCTTCTCCAGGGGATCTTCCCTACCCAGTGATCAAATCCAGGTCTCCAGCATTGCAGGCACATTCTTTTCCATCTGAGCCACCAGGGGAGGCCACAGTATGATATATGAAAAAGCAAGTATAGTGCTTATACTGGGGATCTAAGAATGAAGTTTATAGGGTTTATCTGGTCACAAAACCCTCCAAGTCTCAAATGTGAGCTGTGGTTCTTCTGCCCAGAGAAGTGCACAAATGCAAAGGCAAGCCTAGTTTGTCTGTGACTTCAAGAGGCTCACCTCCTTTGTAGCCCATCCACAGACCAAGTTCACTGATTGCAGCTTATACATATGTATCCTTAGGAACAAAGTACCTGTTTTGGTACAGGCTTTGTTACATATAAAAGTTTCTGCACTTTTTTCTTTCTGAATTTCAGATTTGGAGTTATATTTACCTGTTGGAATGAATAGGACCTCTTGAAGCCGCAGGCAAACTAGGCTTGCCTTTGCAAACGTGCACTTCTCTGGGGAGAAGAACCACAACTTGCATTTGAGATTCGGAGGGTTTTGTGACCAGATAAATCCTATAAACTGCATTTTTAGACCCTAAGTATAAGTACTATACTTATTTTCTCATATACCATACTTTGGGCTTCCTTGGTGGCGCAGAGGGTAAAGCGTCTGCCTACAATGCAGGAGACCTGGGTTCGATCCCTGGGTCGGGAAGATCCCCTGGAGAAGAAAATGGCAACCCACTCCAATACCCTTGCCTGAAAAACCCCATGGATGGAGAAGCCTTGTAGGCTACAGTCCATGGGGTCGCCAAGATTCGGACACATCTGGGCAACTTCAAGAGAGAAGAGAGAGTGGCTCAGATGATAAAGAATCTGCCTGCAATGCTGCAGAGTTGGGTTCAATCCCTGGGTCAGGAAGATCCCCTGGAGGGGGAAATGGCAACCCACTCCAGTATTCTAGCCTGGAGAATTCCATGGACAGAGGAACCCGGTCCGTAGGGTCACAGAGTCAGACACGACTAAGTGACTCTCACTTTCATTCATTCCAAATTGATACAGTAACATAGTTCAGAGAATTTATAAAATTCCTAAAAATATTCTCTCTATAAAGTGGGAAGAATCAATTAGATGTAAAACAGAGACAAGGGAATTTTTCTTTTCCAAAGCCAGAAAACTGAAGGCAGTCTAGACCCACCCTCCCACTCAGGCCTGTTTAAGTCGGGCCGCTCTTGCCTTCCCTCTCCGTCACTCTCCCTGGCGATGCCACTGTCTTCGCTCAGTTCTCCATTTCTTCCTGTCTGGACACCTGCCCAGACATCAGCTCTTTTCTTTGGCAACAAACCCTCCAACTCACAGCTCCACCAGCTGCCTGGTGATCTTTTTAAAATGATCAAAGCCCACTCCCTGCTTCTGGTTTTTGGAAAGGACTTATCTTCAGTTCTTTGAGTAGAAAACACGGGAGCCACCAGCGCCAGGCCAGCACTGCTGCTCAGTGACTGTGGCCTGAGACAAGTTCCTGTACCTCTCTGGGTATGGGTCTACTCAGATTCAGTTCAGTCGCTCAGTCGTGCCCGACTCTTTGAGACCCCATGAACTGCAGCACGCCAGGCCTCCCTGTCCATCACCAACTCCCGGAGTCCACCCAAACCCATGTCCATCGAGTCGGTGATGCCATCCAGCCATCTTATCCTCTGTCGTCCCCTTTTCCTCCTGCCTCCAATCCTTCCCAGCACTCAGATTCAAAAGGGGTGTAATTACAATACTTTCTGTTTACAATTGTCAAGAGGGTTAAATAAACAATATATTTAAGTGCTCAAAGCAGTCCCTAGTGTCTAGAAAGCACGTGATCATGTTAGCTCCTTCTCAGAGCACATGCAGTCCAGAAATAAATGTCAACAGAACAAGGAAGTGAGAGTACCGCTTTCCACAGGAATAGACTGCTGAAGCATTGAGAAACACAGTATTTACACAAATAATCTGAGAAAAACATGCCAAAATATTATATAAATCCACTAAGGGACACTCTAGAAAAATCAGGCTATCCTTATACTTGAAACTATACTCAGCATTCTAAAGACCACTTCTGATCCCTGGGGAAAAAGCAGAATGATGCTATTTAGTTATGCATTAATCTCAGAATAAATACAATATCAAGGGCATATTTGCTAAAAAAAAAAAAAACAAACAAAAAATTTAAGAAACTGTTTAATAACTTAAGAACATATATTTAAATATATTGAGCATGGGATTCTCCAGGCAAGAATACTGGAGTGTGTTGCCATGCCCTCAAACCCGCATCTCTAAATTCTCCTGCATTGGCAGGTGGGTTCTTTATCACTAGTGCCAACTGGGAAGCCATACTGAGCGAGGTTTACTTTTATAAATATGTGATATTTAAACCAATGGAAAATAGGGAACATCCTGACAATAATGCTAATTGTTAATATTATGTAGATAAAACAAATTTTAATGTTTCTGTAAGTTACAAAACAACTTTAATTCAGTGCTTTGAAAGTCAAGAGATATGATATTGTTTAAAATTTAAACTTCCAGTATCCAAGTTCGTTAAAAACTATGACTTTCCTTCTGCCGATGGAGTTTACTTCAGGCAAGAACTTCCAGTGATGGGAGGTAGGTAACATGTTTCTCTGCTGTTTTGGGGTGCCCCTCTTCTACCTCCCCATTCTTAGTAGCATGTTTTTTCATCTTTTTTTTTCTTGAAAAAAATGAAGAGAGAAGACTTAAACAGAGCAATTATTACAATGACTTTGTGTTCTCTGCCCTGGGAACATTTTATTGCATGGACCATAACGTGGGACTTTTTCTTTCTTGGTGTAAATGAGAAAGTTTTAGAGATGTAAAATTGATTTTCAGAAATGTCTTGAAAATGTGCATCTTGGTCTGGACTTTTTTACCTGCTGTATCTCTGCTTCAGTGAAAGCTTCAATATTTAAATCATATGAAAACCTGGTTATTTTTCACATCCTCTGCCTTATCAATATAAGCTTAATCTTATTTTGAATTTTATCCATGTTCTAAATTTCCTAATTTTTTTTTTAAGTTGTGACATGTGAGCTCTTAGTTGCGGAATGTGGGATTTAGTTCCTTGATCAAGAATCAAACCTGGGTCTTCTGCACTGGGAACATAGAGTCTTAGCCACTGGACCATCAAAGAACTCCAAAATATCCTAGATTTTATATGCACTTATTTTTAAGGAAAATAGAAGCATAACTGTTTTCGTTATGTAGACATATGTAGGCAATAGTGAATGCAAAATCATCTCTTTGCCCACTACCTCTCCACTGAGAACAAAGGTCTAATTATTTTTTTTAATCTAATTTCCAGAGGGGAGATATTACTTGGTCTTACAGATCAAATTTATTTGTTTAGGTAATAAATTCAAGGGAAGAATATAGAAAAAGATGAACAATTCTAATACAGACATTTTTTAAATAAATTAATTACTAATTAATATACTTATTTTGCATATTCTGGAAACAACTCACATATGTATCTACCCTTTCCATTTATTTGGACCAAATGTGTCTTTGCTGTCAAGATATCCTGGTGGTAGCATGAATGTATTGGGTAGGGCTGCTCTTGCAGTATGATACATTCTTAGACTCACATTTCAAAATCCCAGAGATTTCACAGAGAACAGAAGCCTGGAGACTGTATTCATTTCAAACTTTTTGGTTCTTACTATTTAAGAAATGTAACCCATACCATATGATTGTTTCTTAAAATCTCTCCTTGAATCACAATCTAAAAAGGTAAGTGTTACTTAGCTTTTCTCTGCATTCTTGGTTGCATATGCCTCTCTTTTAGATCTGACTCAGTTGTATGACTGATGACAGCGGAATCTAGGTAATATTGGATTTTATGATTATGCATTCATTTGGGAGTAGAAGCAGCAATAATAATGTGTTACGTGCCTTATGCCAGCAGTTTCAATAGCATAATATATGCAAATATTTCCCTAACTATTTTAAATATATTTTTAGGTTATTCAGTATGTATGCTTTGATACAACTACCATCCCCTTCCACGCATCATTTCTAGGTTTCTTCCCTGGGAATATCATGTTTTTAAAGAAAAATAAAAATATCATAAAAAGAGAGATCTCTTTAAGGATGTCAAAATAGAACATCTTATACTGTGCTAATTTCTATATTTTAATATTATTTGCTCTTATATTTCCCTTAAATTGATTTGGAAAATGGTTAGACTTTAATATACAAATATAAAGCAAAATCTAATAAGCAAAGTTTTGTATGTATCATTTTACATATGCCATCAAAAAGGAAAAATCTTGCCAATTAGATTTTGACATGCTAGCCATTTAAGACAACTTAATTCACAATTGTTAGTTATGTGAAAGTGTGCAGTTGATAAATTGATAGAATATTGTATTTTTTTAACAACTATTAACTAAACATATTTCCCAGATCATTTTCATGAGTTTTTGTAATGAAAAAGTTAGCTTTTTTCAAGAATATAAAATCTAGTTTAAAACCTTGGTAAATAAACACACATATAGCCTATTAAGTCATTAAATTATTAATTGTATGTTATTCAGAAATAATGCTACTCAAAAGTTAGATATGATATGATATTTTATAAACTATTAAACTCCCATTCTTTAGTAAATATTGCAAACTAGAGAATGTTACAGAAAGTCACTATCATAAATTAAGTTAAATAGTAATTGAATTTATATCAACCATCCTCTGTTAAGGCATCAATAGCATTTGGCCTGAATATAAAAAGAACTGCTGAATATCTCCTCGGCTTCTCTAATTCAGAAAGATATGTCTGGTCTCACCTCTTAACACTTCTTTTTCTTCTTCCATTGGTAGTGAAAATTTTAAGGACATTCAGAGTAAGGAGTGACAATTCATGTTAAATCATTCCTGTCTCATTTGCCATAAGTATTCTGTTACTTCTGATGTGTTTGTGTGTGCTGTCACTTCGGTCCTGTCCAACTCTTTGCGACCCTATGAACTTTAGATTGCTAGGCTCCTCTGTCCATGGGATTACCTCTGATAGTTGCTCTGAATACATACTATCTAACAGTGACTTAGAATTATGTAGAAGATCTAGACTATGGAAAAGGCTATTAGTAAGGATTTCCAAGTTTAATGATATGGTTCTTTTTCCTTATAGAAAATTAAAACAGTAAAACTTGGACCTTCCTCAGGACATGCTTGAAAAACAAAGGAATGTTACACTCATCTATATCAATTTGAGAATCTTCAATGCTACAATCAAATATTCTAAGATAAATGACAAGTGGGAAAATATTATAAAATCATTCAAGAAAATCACTGCCAGAGCAAGTGAACAAAACAGCTTATCCTCAAGAGCTTACGTTGTAGTGAGTTGCAAAAAAAAAAAAATACAAAATCAATTAACAATAAAAATATAATATGCCAGGGGATAATAAATTCCATGTGGAAGGATAAATAGGTTAATAAGATGGAAAGAAACAGCAACACCAAAAACAGTTTAGAAATTGCTTCTCAAAAATGCAATGATATACAATGAGGAGTATTTTTGATCTATGAATTTGGCAAAACAGTGTAAAGTATTGAGTACATGCCATTGCTAAAAAGAATGAGGAAAACATAAATTGACAAGCCAAAACATCAAATGTATTTTAAGTAAAACTAGAAAAACACGTAAATGTGAAAAGATAGCTCACAAAATAGGAGAACATGTTTGTAAGTTATGTATCTAATAAGTGCTTACTATCTGGAAACATACAAAGAACATATACTACTCAATAAAAAGACAAATAACCATAAATTAATTAAAATGGGGAAATGATTGAATACACATTTCTTATTAAAAAAAAAAAAAACAGAATCATCTCTGCTTAAGAGGAGACAAAAAGATTAAAGGGGTTGATGTTGCAGAAATACCCTTCACCCAGTTCGTGCAAGACTTGAGTAGTGTCTTTTCCCCAAGGAGCAGGTCTTTGCTAATGGAGAGGCTCTGGGAATAGCTGCAATGATTCCCTTCTCCTTTCATTCTCCAGATAGCCTCTTAGATCTTCACCATGAGAAATTGGTGGGACTCCTGGAGGTAAAACCCTTGTAAGTGTGGGGACCTTCAGAACTGCATTTCCCAGAGATGACTCACTCTTGTTAGACCACACTCAGCCTCCAGCATTTGACCAAATAACTATTTGAGTGTTCTCAGCAGACTGTAGATCTAGCAACTACTATTCCAGGTAAGCAGATCTTGGTTGTTAATTCTCTGGATTTTCCTGACTCTCTTCAGATCTCAAGGTTATGCTTTTCCCTGTAAGTTCAGTTCTCCAAGGGGTATAAGAATAGTCATAGACTTTTCAGTTGGTCCAGATTTTTCTTATTGCAAAGATGGGTGTGATGACTTCTAAGATCTTTACACATCAGAATTGAAATCAAATTTTGATGGGCTTCCCAAGTGGCACTAGTGGTAAAGAACCTGCCTGTCAGTGCAAGAGACGTAACAGACTCGGGTTCTATCCCTGATTCAGGAAGATCCCCTGAAGGAGGAAATGGCAACCCACTCCAGTATTCTTGCCTAGAGAATCCCATGGGAAGAGGAACCTGGTGCCCTACAGTCCATGGAATCACAAAGAGTCGGACATGACTGAAGCGACTGAGCATGCACATCCTGAGATTTGGATTTGTGGTGTTAAAGAGAGTAAAAAGCTAATCTATACGCAACATACATTGGAAGCTGATTATTTTCTGTCAGTTTTTGAGCACATGCAAAAGAAAATATACTTTTGTATAATCAGGTAATAACATTGTTTTACATCTAGTGTCATTATGGAGTAGTGTGATTTGACTGACAAATATCAACAGCAAACTTTCAATATTTTGACTATGCATGTCAATAACTGTTGGGCTTCCTTTGTGGCTCAGCTGGTAAAGAATCTGCCTGCAATGCAGGAGACCTGGAGACCTGGGTTCGATCCCTGGGTTGGGAGGATCCCCCTGGAGAAGGGAAAGGCTACCCACTCCAGTGTCCTGGCCTGGAGAATTCCATGGACTGTATAGTCCATGAGGGTCACAAAGAGTCGGACATGACCAAGCGACTTCACTGTCAATAACCGTGGATGTTTATAAAACCTCTTCATAGCATTGAATTCTCTTAGGGACTAGGATGAAGTATTGCCCCATTTGAAATTTTTATCTGTAATTGCATAAAATGGATTTTACATATTAGATTTCTAGCTAATATAAATACAAATACTATTTATATATGTTCATTATATGAATTCATGGCATTAATCTCAAGAATTTTATGTTCAGTTCAGTCGCTCAGTCATGACCAACTCTTTGTGGCCCCATGAACTGCAGCACGCCAGGCCTCCCTGTCCATCACCAACTCTTGGAGCTTACTCAAACTCATGTCCATTGAGTCGGTGATGCCATCCAACCATCTCATCCTCTGGCTTCCCCTTCTCCTTCCTCCTTCAAACTTTCCCAGCATCAGGGTCTTTTCATATGAGTCAATTCTTCACATCAGGTAGCCAAAGTATTGGAGTTTCACTTTCAACATCAATGCTTCCAATGAATATTCAGGACTGATTTCCTTTAGGATGGACTGATTGGATCTTCTTGCAGTCCAAGGGACTCTCAAGAGTCTTTCTCCAACACCACAGTTCAAAAGCATCAATTCTTCAGCGCTCAGCTTTCTTTATACTCCAACTCTCACATCCATACATGACTACTGGAAAACCCATAGCCTTGAGTAGATGGACCTTTGTTGGCAAAATAATGTCTCTGTTTTTTAATATGCTATCTAGGTTGGTCATAACTTTCCTTCCAAGGAGTAAGCGTCTTTTAATTTCATGGCTGCAATCACCATCAGCAGTGATTTTGGAGCCCAAGAAAATAAAGTCTGACACTGTTTTCCCTGTTTCCCCATCTGTTTGCCATGAAGTGATGGGACCAGATGCCATGACCTTAGTTTTCTGAATGTTGAGCTTTAAGCCAACTTTTTCACTCACCTCTTTCACTTTCATCAAGAGGCTCTTTAGTTCTTCACATTCTGCCATAAGGGTGGTGTCATCTGCATCTCTGAGGTTATTGATACTTCTCCCTGCAATCTTGATTCCAGCTTGTGCTTCATCCAGCCCAGCATTTCTCGTGATGTACTCTGATATAAATTAAATAAGCAGGGTGACAGTATACAGCCTTGACATACTCCTCTTCCTAATTGGAACTACTCTATCATTCCATTTCCAGTTCTAACTGTTGCTTCCTGACCTGCATACAGATTTCTCAAGAGGCAGATCAGGTGGTCTGGTATTCCCATCTCTTTAAGAATTTTCCACAGTTTTTGTGTGGTTCACACAGTCAAAGGCTTTGACATAGTCATTAAAGCAGAAATAGATGTTTTTCTGGGCCTCTCTTTTTTCGATAATCCAATGGATGTTAGCAATTTGATCTTTGGTTCCTCTGCCCTTTCTATAACCATCTTGAACATCTGAAAATTCATGGTTCACGTACTGTTGAAGCCTGGCTTGGAGAATTTTAAGCATTACTTTACTAGCCTATGAGATGTGTACAGTTGTGCACTCAGCAATGTCTAGGACAGCATAGCACAATACTTGTAATAGGTCATATATTTAAATAGGTTAAATTGACACACACGCATGGAACAAATGGTCTCCAGGTTTAAAACCCCTTTTCTCCCCAGTTTAAGGGAATAATTGTACTAAAATTAATGATCTGAATCTTTAGCCTGAGAAAGATGTAAAGGTGAAACACTAATAAATAATATCTTTTTCAGTAACTACTTGATTATTTAGTATTGTAAATTAACGAAAATTAGTATCACCACACATTTTAGCAGTGAGCAACAAATGTACTGCTTGGTTCAAAATGATTTGTTAGTAACAGTATAGTGTTACAAACAGAGACTTGTTATCTTCTCATTTTTAGAAATCCATTGGCTGGAAAACTTGATTTTCAAAAAACTTGACCTTGTTGATAATGGATACTGAGAAGATTTTAGGTCATGTAGCTAGTTTTGCATGTCTTACACACCCATCTGCTTCTCCATCTGGCAGCAGACACAGACGTGTTACATACATTCTTCTCACCAACACCCCGATTGTTTGCTTCCTGCTGATAGCCCTAGTGTAAGCTTCATTGGGTAATTATTTCAGGCAGAAAACAACCAACCCCCATGTTAAAAGGATAATCACTAGTTCAATTAACTAACCAGAAGCAGGTGATATTTTGGTGTCCAGGAGTAAAAACATCAAGTTCTGCATCACTTCAATGAAAAGATTTAGATAGCAGATGTGCTATTTTGTACTGTAAGAATATAGAAACTAGAAATAAATATGCATATGTAACAATATAACTTTACAGTAAATGAGTAGTTTTTTTAAAGTAAATATTCCTCTTTAGCTGTTTTATTTTAAAATAATAAAAGGACACATGAAAAACCACCACTATGACATGTTATCAACAGTCTTTTTGTCTGCATTAGAAATCATGGAAAACCTTGAAAATAGAAAGATAAAAATATCACTATCTCAAAGTGCTATTTGCTTTTTACTTATTTTTCTGTAATGTGCTTTAATCTTTGAACCTATTTCATTTAACATTAACTTTTGAGTATTTTTTGATGTAAAAGAACCTTATTTATAACAAGATTTTCAGAAACTACTTATAATTCATACAAAATTTTTTGTCTTATCCCATAATTATTTTAAAATGTCTCTGTTTTAAATACACAATTTGAAACTAATATCTTACTGATATAAATAATACTACATGTACATGAATAGTTTTATAGCTTTCTGAATATCTTTAATGATTTCTTTGAAATATATTTCTAAATGTGAGTTTATTAATTCAACTGGCCTTTAATTTTTCATATAGTTCTCACTGCATTCTGCCAAATATCTTTGAAGACACTGTAACAACACAGTCTCCAGCACTGCATCAGTATATCTTTTTCTGTATTTTTTTTTTTTTAATATGGTAATATAACTTTTTGGAAATAAGTAATGAGGAAATGGGACTCAAATTTATTGGACATTGTGGGATATGTGAAATGCTTTCATGTAAATGGAGACAGATGACCTCTAGTATTATTCCGTATAAGAAGGTATGGTTTTTACTCATAGGAATAATAGAGAATTTAGAATTTGAAGAGAAAAAATGCCACCTTTCCACAGAAGAAATATAATTTGTATAATCTTAATGCTAAATGGAGGCTGAAACAAATTGCCTTGTTTAGCTCAGGTCGGAAAAGAGATACAACTACTAAACAATCTGACAAAGCATTTAACCAAGTATAATTACCAACCATGTTTGTTGGTGGGCTTCCCTTGTAGCTCAGACAGCAAAGAATCAGCCTGCAACGCAGGAGACCTGGGTTCAATCCCTGGGTCAGGAAGATTCCCCTAGTGAAGGCAATGACAACCCACTCCAGTATTCTTGCCTAGAGAATTCCATGGACAGACTATGGGGTCGCAAAAATCAGACACAACTGAGCAACTAATAAACATGTTTGCTGATATTTGTCAGGTAGAAACTGACTTTGCCTCTAAATGAAAAATAATGACAAAAGAGAATACTGTACCTTCATTGACTTATGAATTTTGCTAAAGGTCATTTAACCAGAAAGAAAGAAAATGAATTGTGTCATCTTTCTCTGAAATGTAGGGGAAAATCTATTTGAGATATTTTATGCTTTATAGATTATGGCAAAGTTTTTGACTGTGTGGATCACAACAAACTGGAAAATTCTTAAAGCGATGAGGATACCATACCACCTGGCCTGCCACCTGAGAAATCTGTATGCAAGTCAAGAAGAAACAGTTAGAACTGGACATGGAACAACAGACTAGTTCCAAACAGGGAAAGTAGTACGTCAAGGCTGTATATTGTCACCCTGTTTATTTAACTTATACGCAGAGTACATCATGAGAAACGTTGGGCTGGATGAAGCACAAGCTGGAATCCAGATTGCCAGGAAATATCAATAACCTCAGATATGTAGATGACACCACCCTTATGGCAGAATGTGAAGAAGAACTAAAGAGCCTCTTGATGAAAGTGAAAGAGGAGAGTGAAAAAGTTGGCTTAAAGCTCAACGTTCAGAAAACTAAGATCATGGCATCTGGTCCCATCACTTCATGGGAAATAGATGGGGAAACAGTGGAAACAGTGAAAGACTTTATTTTGAGGGGCTCCAAAATCACTGCAGATGGTGATTGCATTCATGAAATTAAAAGACGCTTACTCCTTGGAAGAAAAGTTATGACTAACCTAGACAGCATATTAAAAAGCAAAGACTTACTTGATAACAAAGGTCTGTTTAGTCAATGCTGTGGGTTTTCCAGTATTCATGTATGGATGTGAGAGTTGGACTATAAAGAAAGCTGAGCGCCGAAGAATTGATGCTTTTGAACTGTGGTGTTGGAGAAGACTGTTGAGAGTCCCTTGGACTGCAAGGAGATCTGACCAGTCCATCCTAAAGGAAATCAGTCCTGAATATTCATTGGAAGGATGGATGCTGAAGCTGAAACTCCCAATACTTTGGCCCCCTGATGCGAAGAACTGACTCATTAGAAAAGACCTTGATGCTGGGAAAAATTAAAGGCGGGAGAAAGGGAAGCCAGAGGATGAGATGATTGGTTGGCATCACCGACTGAATGGACATGTGTTTGAGTAAATTCCCGGAGTTGGTGATGGACAGGGAGGCCTGGCGCACTGCAGTCCATGGGGTTGCAAAGAGTCGGACATGACTGAGGGACTGAAATATCTATCTGTCTATGTTAGAGCACACTGAAAACCAAGAATGTATAAAACAAAAAGTATGTAAGTAAATCAATTGTTAAATACCTTTCTTTAAAATATTTGTAAGTAAAATCACCAATCATTAATCTTAAATCACGAAAAAGGAGAGAAAACAAACAGATACAAATATGAATGAAGTTTTATAATAATGAAGAAGAACGTAGACCTATGAACATAGATATGTAGGAGATTAAGGTAATACCTGTATAGCACTATGTTAATTTTCTGAGTATGTAGACAAAGCAAACATTTCTAGTAAATGACAATTTTATACATTTTGATTGAAATTTATTGTTTTTATGATATTGGTTACATACTTTCTTTTATACATTAACTCTAGGGTCTTTTACTTAACCATTCAGATGATATCCTAGTTCTACATTCTGCCATTGGCAAGAATTTGATCAAATGACTTTGGTTCTCTGAACCTCAGTTTCCTTGTCTGTAAAATAGAGATCTTGATAAATTAGAGAAAGACCTTGGAGACCTCCAGTGAACTTCTGTAATCAGTCTTCTAGATTTCTGGAAATATTTGTTATAGAATAGCGTAGGCTAGAAGGATTTGTGGACTTTTCTGGTGGCTCAAATGGTAAAGAATCTGCAGGAGACCCAGGTTAGATCCCTGGGTTAGAAGATCCCCTGGAGAAAAGAATGGCTACCCACTACATATATCTCACTCTGCTTTTAACAAGGGTTACATTTTGCTTATTTAAATTAAATTTTTACTTATTTTTGTAAAATACTAATTATTAGTCAGCATAAATGAAGTAAAATAGCATAAAGAACTTTTTTAAATGCTTGGAAAAAAATAGCACAAATACCATTTAGTCTGCAAATTATATTTCTCTATTCTACCTATAAATTCATTTGTTACAAAGTGATCTCTGAGGGCCTCTGGAAAATCCTCTAAATAGCCTATGTGTTCCTGACCTTTGCTATGTATAATTCAATTAAAATATTATTAACATGATACAATTGAAATTTTCCCTCCAGGCATAATGTAGGAGATTTTTTCCCTACATGCCATGAAACCTCAAAACCAATAAAATGGTCATGAAAATTAAAAAATGAATAATAATGATAATAAAATTTTAAATATATGAAATTTTATGTGGAATTATGTGAAAAAGTTAAAAAAAAAGCCAACTCTATTTTAGAAATACAAATTCCTAAATTCAAGTAAATTGTAATTAGAGTAAGAAAATATTGTATATGAATATTTTAAATGAGAAAAATATATTTAATAATGGCAATAACAATATTCATTAAATGCTTGCAAGGTGCCAGGCATACAACTGTTCTGTATCGTTCTCATATAGCTGTCCTAGCAACTCAATGAGATATATACTGTTATCTACAGTAAGAAAAGTTTCTGGAACTTAGTAAGAATTACTAAGGTCACATACAGTAAAACAAAACTCCAGAGTTCAATTTCAGACCTGTCTGACTTCAACACCTGCCCTCTCTTAAATACCACATAAAATACCTCCACGTATAAGACAACATGATTATCAAATGACCTTTTAGGAAGAGAGATTTCAAATCTTAGGAAAGAGAGATGCAAAGAGGCATAATTCTATTGTCTGAATCTTTTTCAATAACTTGTTCTTTCAGTTCAGTTCAGTCGCTCAGTCGTGTCCTACTCTTTGCGACCCCGTGAACCGCAGCACGCCTGGCCTCCCTGTCCACCACCAACTCCTGGAGTCCACCCAAACCCATGTCCATTGAGTCAGTGATGCCATCAACCATCTCATCCTCTGTCGTCCCCTTCCCCTCCTGCCCCCAATCTTTCCCAGCATCAGGGTCTTTTCAAATGAGTCCGCTCTTTGAGAAAATAAGCTACAAAAAACAGGAGCAAATGTAGTATAAGAAACCTTAAAGAACCCCAGATTTTAAGGCTCTAGAAAACTCTAGAGGAGGCAAACATCAAAGTATAATAAAGGATGAACATAAAAGAACATACATAATAATACGGTGACAAACCCAAAAAGGTCAGAGATTTTCAAAATTTCAACAAAAGTCATTTTAAAAATATACATTAGAAATCAGCTTGAGATATAACACATAATATACAGAGAAATGAGCAACCAACATGCACTTTGCTTTCCATATTTAACAAGACTGATTGGTGAAAGAGAAAGACTAGAATAAACCCGTACAGGCGATAACTGAAGCCTAAGAAAGGAGACATTATGGAAGAACACCAGATGCTCTTAATGAGTTCAAATTTCCTCATTAAATGAGAACATCACAACATAATAAAGGAACTTGCAAATGCTATTGACGAGCTCTATCAGGGAGTGTTGATGAATACTGGAGAACAGAACTAGCTCCAAAAATTATATGTAAACAAATATAAATTGGTTTTCTGAAAAAAAAATGAAGAAATTATGTATAACATAGATATTAGTGCTTGCTAGGTATGCTGGATAATCTAAATGTGATTTCAATTACATTATATAAAGTACATGTTTAGAAGGTCATCATTGAAGATAATTTTTACATTTTAACTAGCTAACATAACAAGCAGGAAGTCATTCAGGTTAAATTCTTAATTTGTTTTTCATTGTCAATTACCACGCTTCACATTTAAGCCTTTAAGACCCAGATATCCTTGGGACTTTCCTGGGGATCCAGTGTTAAAACTTTGCCTTCCAGTGCAGGAAGAGCAGATTCAACACCGGGTTGGGGAGCTAAGATGCCACATAACTCATGGCCAAAAAACCAAAAGAAACAAAAAAGAAAAGGAACAATATTGTAACAAATTCCACAAAGCCTTTAAAAATGAGCCACATCAAAAAATATTAAAATGAATCAGTTATTCTTTGAAAACACATTACCATATACTATCAATACCCTTGCAGAACACACATTCCAAATTTTTAACTTTGCTGAAACCATTCTCCCCAAGAACCATGCTACCTCTGCAACCTTCCTAAATGAATATCATTCATTCTGTCATATTGTCATCTACTTTCATATTTTTTTAATTAACACCTCACCAAACACTTGTGAATCTGACACCTTTTTCACTCATTCAAATGTGTCTGATGATCATTGGCCCTATAAAGCATACTAAGGGGAGAATTTTGTTTTCTTATAAATATCATTTGGTCTTACATTTTACATTTCAGAATTCTTAATAGAAACACTCTAATGGGCACATTTTTCATTATTCTTTTTAAATCTTACTGTGTTGTATGATATTCTCTAAAACAAATCTGTTTTAAAGTACTGGTCCCTCAGCTTTGTCATTCTAAGCACTTGAGTGCATACATTCCATGTCACTTTCTTATGTAGATATTTCAATGAAAAAAATAGATAAATAGTGAAAGAGATATAAAATATTTCTTTCTTTATATTGTAGGTTCAACATGAACAAAACCATAATCTGTGGTTTATGATAATGTGCTACTGTCATGATATGGAGGAGACGTTTTTCTATTGTCTTTGGCTCATATTCTCCATAATTGTTTAAAAAAAAAAACAGGTATGTAACACATAGGAGAAAAATTTTAATGTATTATGTCCCAAATTTTACAAAGTTATACTGTGATGCTTAAAATTGTCATGAAAAATGATGCATATTCATTCAATAAGAAAAACAAGGAAACTTCATTTTAGTCTCATTCAATATTTGTAGAGCATAATTCTTCACTTCAATCATAAATCCAAACTAAATACCAAGTAAAACTATCACTGTTGATTTTGGTCAAAATAACTAATTCGATGACAGGACAACAGTTTGAACTGTAGTTTGAGGTAATGAATATTCAATTTATCTTTAATTTGGTTTCAACTTTGCTTTAAAATCAGTATATCTTTTATCTCACCAACATAAATTATAAAAACTAGTTTCATTTTATTCTTAGCATGGAATTAATATTATGTTTGTGTGTATGTGCTAAATCACTTTAATATCATACCTTTATTTATTTTCACATCATGTATTTAAAAGCCAGATCAAATCAATTAGAATTTTGGAGAAGTTCAGAGGATTTAAGACTCTGTGTGTGCAGCATAGATTGGTAGACACACTACAGACAAAACCTAAGACTCAAAGCAAGGAACTTAATCAGCAAAATTATTTAATATATGAATTGTGCTTGAGCACGTTTCTTTTAAAATATTCATCATGATTAAAGCAATAGATCGTGGAAAATATTATATGTTAAAGAGTTATATCTGTCTGCATAGGACAAGGAAAATTACCACAAAATCAAGGAAAACAAATGCAGTTCATCTAAGAAAGCTTTTGAGAAAATAAATAAGCATAAAATAAATATATCTAATAATGTTGATCTGTTTTCTTCCTTACTTCAAATATATGTATAGTGATGATATATGAAATATGAGAGCTAAGAATGCATAGAGATATAAACTGAGATTTATTTTAAAATTTATTGTGTCAAGAAATGATGGTATTTGTAGCATCTAATAGTATTTGCACTGTAAGTAAATACTGTTAATGGAGGAAGGAGAAACAAGACTGAATAGATACATGATGGCATTTAAGATATGGTCACACATATTTTAAAATATTCCAGTGTGTTTATCAAGTATGTGAGCCATCATGACTGAAAAGAGGTTATTAAATCCAAGAAGTGACCAGAGTCTATTTTAGTTTGTACCCAGAGGGTCGGTTGCTCACCTTCAGTTGATGTAGTGTACTGCACTGTATCTATTTACCTCTCTTGCTAGCCAGATAATTTTGTTTAGATGACAAGCTGAAACCCTAAGGATACATAGTGGCTATAGAAAAAGTTACAGCTTTTTTTTTAAAGTATTATAACTTTCACTGTTACACATCATACAAATAAAGTATTATGTGTAACAGTGAAAGTTACTTATCTATACAGCAGAATAGAATGTCAGTCAAACCAGGAAATGTTTTAAAGTGAATGGATGCTTCAAACGTTGCATGGATGATCCAACAGAAAATTGCATATTCTGATGCTCTAAATTAAAATAATCTATTCACTGAATTATCCCCACTGTGCTTCAGAGATAGAGGAATCTGCCTCTTTCTATATATATACTTAGAACAAAGTGAGTTTACAAAGCACAGCTCATGAAAAGTGTCTTCGTTTTTACCTGTGGAGCAAGATATTTACTACCCTACTATTTCTGAAATCATATAAATATCTGTCAGTTGCTATGAATAGAAAAAATCACACATATATCTTGTACAGTAAAATTATAAACATAATATTTTATACTATTCTAGAATATATATGTATGTGTATATATATGTATGTGTGTGTGTGTGTGTGTGTGTATATATATATATATATATATATCTCTGAAGGAATGTTATAATTCTGAAAAATACAAGAACCAGAACATTCCTTTTTTTAGGGAAGACATTCAAGATCCTGTTGAACTTATTTGTCAGGCAAGAAAAAAACGTACTGAAGTGATGTAAAATTTGAATAAACTGAAAGGGGAAAGAAATTTTGAATAAACTGGAAGGGAAAATAGAATGATGTAACAGGTTTTGTGAAGGAAAAGTTTCCAAAATCATGAATTAAATTCTCCCAGGACTTCAGATATTTCCCATATGTAAGTAATTCACATAGTGTTACAGCATTCATTCCTCAGCAATTACAGAGCTATGTTCTTATCTGAATATACAGTAAACAGCGATTTTAAAATGTTAGCAGGTAGACTGTTCTTAATACATCTTCCTTTCTTAAATAAAATGAAAAAAGGGGAGAGGGAGAAATGTTATTCTGAAGCTATGAGAAATCATTTCACCCATAATGAATTATCCAATTCACTTCTTGTACATTAGCAAAGTTAAACACTATTATGTCAAACCTTTTCCCATATGTGCCTTAGGTTCTTTATTTCTTCCTTCCTTTCTTTCTCCCCCTTTTTCTTTTCCCCTTCCTCCCTCTCCCCATTCCTTCTTATCTTTTATAAGTGAAGTTACTAATTTAACCTTTATTGAATCACTTTCCTAGCAATCAGTGTCTCAGATATGCAAGCCAGTATGATTCTCAATGGTGGGTAGAGGTGCCAAATCAAAGAGAGCTTATTGCTCAAAAGGCTAACCCTAACCCTAACCAGTCAAGGTAGTTTTAGCCACAAATACATTTTTACAGGTCATTGTTTCCTACCTAAAGTAATCTTTCCAAAGTTCAATTCTGAGCAGGTAGAAGAGAGTATCTTTTTCCATTTATAGTCAAGCCTTAATTGATCTCAGCAGATTTCCTAATTGCAGAGGTTACTTCAACTAGGTCATATTTCTTCATCTGCTGACTCTCTGTCATGCTCAGCACTTCAGGTGTTACACTGAACTGACAGAAATCCCCTTCTCTCTGTATAACAGGAGGTAGAATTATTATTAGCTTGTCCCTAAATGATGGATTTGGCTTTGGGGCAAAAGTTACACAGGAGGGTAGCCTGAAATTTAAGAACTGAATGTAATGATTTTGTGAACAAAAAGAAAACATAATATATTATTAATTGAATACTATTTACATTTTCTCATATATATGTATATATGACTTGTTATCTATATCTTTTGGAATAAGTGCTTAATATCACTTAGTGGAACAGATTTATTATGAATCTACAGATATTTTATGATATTTAAATAGAAGAGTGACAAATCTGATAATTTTAAGTATTGTTTTTGATTAAAGTGTCTTTTGTATATTTTTTTTACTTTTCTCTACCAATTATTTTATAATAGCTACATTCCATCAAAAATGAGTTAAAATACGATTTTTTTATCCCAACTAGATCATTAAATAATAATATTTACTGTTATCATTGATCCATAGCTAATTCTTTCAGCAGTCATCAAATCAGTTCAGTTCAGGCACTCAGTCATGTCTGACTCTTTGTGACCCCATGGACTGAAGCACACCAGGCTTCCCCGTCCATCACACCAATTCCTGGGGCTTACTCAAACTCACGTCCATAGAGTCGGTGATGCCATCCAATCATCTCATCCTCTGTAGTCTGCTTCTCCTCCCGCCTTCAATCTTTCCCAGCATCAGGGTTGTTTCAAATGAGTCAGTTCTTGGCATCAGGTGGCCAAAGTATTGGAGTTTCAGCTTCAACATCAGTCCTTCCATGAATACTCAGCACTGATTTCCTTTAGGATTGACTAATTTGATCTTGCAATCCAAGGGACTTTCAAGAGTCTTTTCTAACACCACAGTTCAAAAGCATCATTTCTTCAGTGTTCAGCTTTCTTTATAGTCCAACTCTCAGATCCATACATGACTACTGGAAAAACCGTATCTTTGACTAGACAGACCTTTGTTGGCAAAGTAATGTCTCTGCTTTTTAATATGCTGTCTAGGTTGGTCATAGCTTTTCTTCCAAGAGTAAGTGTCTCTTAATTTCATGGCTGCAGTCACCATCTGCAGTGATTTTGGATCCCCCCAAAAATAAAGTCTGTCACTGTTTCCACTGTTTCCCCATCTATTTGCCATGAAGTGATGAGACCAGATGCCATGATTTTAGTTTTCTGAATGTTGAGTTTTAAACCAACTTTTTCACCCTCCTCTTTTACTTTCAGCAAGAGGCTCTTTAGTTCTTCTTTGCTTTCTGCTCTAAAGGTGGTGTCCTCTGCGTATCTGAGATTATTGATATTTCTCCCAGCAATCTTGATTCCAGCTTGTGCTTCATCCAGACCAGCATTTTGCATGAAGTACTCTACTGCTGCTACTGCTGCTAAGTCACTTCAGTCATGGCCGACTCTGTGCGATCCCATAGATGGAAGCCCACCCGTCCCTGGGATTCTCCAGGCAAGAACACTGGAGTGGGTTGCCATTTCCTTCTCCAGTGCATGAAAGGGAAAAGTGAAAGTGAAGTCGCTCAGGCTTGTCCGACTCTCAGCGACCCCATGGACTGCAGCCTACCAGGCTACTCCATCCATGGGATTTTCCAGGCAAGAGTACTGGAGTGGGGTGCCATTGCCTTCTCCGAAGTACTCTGCATATAATTTAAATAAGCAGAGTGACAATATACAGCCTTGATGTACTCCTTTCCCGATTTGGAACCAGTCTTTTGTTCCATGTCCAGTTCTACCTATTTCTTCTTGACCTGCCTACAGATGTTTTTCAGGAGACAGGCAAGGTGGTCTGGTATTCCCATCACTTTAAGAATTTTCCACAGTTTGTTGTGGTCCACACAGTCAAAGGCTTTCGTATAGTCAATAAAACAGAGGTAGATGTTTTTCTGGAACTCTCTTGCTTTTTCCATAATCCAAAGGATGTTGACAATATGATCTCTGGTTCCTCTGCCTTTCTAAATCCAGCTTGAACTTCTGGAACATCTGGATAGTCATCAAATACCTGGAAAGAATCCTATCCTTCCACATTTTTCCCAATGTAGTTTCATACGTACTTATTTCTGAGCATAAAGAATTATCTCACATTTGAAGTATGACATTGTTTTCATTTGTAAACTCTGTCTGTATCCTATTTGATTCTAGAACTTAATTGTAGTCCAAAATAATGTTAGATTTTATTTCTCCATATTTCAGTCACTTTCATTATTGTTAAATACAAACACTTCAGCTTATTGTTTCACACAATCTGTTGAAGCCCTAATAATCAGGTCAAATTTTTGTAATGAAAGAATAAAATATTGTATTCCAATTCCTCAATTGATTGCATATTGAATGATCCTGAAAATTGTGCTTAATCAATAGGAAATAATTAGATACTGAAGTTATGTAGTACTTTCCAAATATCCCAAATATTTCTATTT
This sequence comes from Okapia johnstoni, assembly GCA_024291935.2. NCBI lineage: Eukaryota > Metazoa > Chordata > Mammalia > Artiodactyla > Giraffidae > Okapia > Okapia johnstoni. The sequence continues at coordinate 7,432,308 of CM044327.1, forward strand.
TATATATTATTATCACATATGAGAATAATTGTCTGTCAAAGGAAACGTACTCTGCAATCAAGATTAGTACCACTGGGTCTGCACTAGTCTTAAGTTTGTAGAAGGAAGAAAGTCTGCCTGTCCTGTGACTCAGCTGCTACATATACCAGGCACTGCTATGATAGTGTGTGTAGGCACATGTCCATGTGCGACCACAAGTTCCAACAAAACAAAGTTTTTAATAAAAATTAAGGTGTTAAACTTGTGACATTCACATTTAAAATAATTATTTATAGAGTGGGATTATTAATACACAGTGTTTTTAACCATGTTTTAAATAATCAGATTTGTTTGTTTTTTTTTTCCTTTCTACTTAGTTCAGTTCAGTCGCTCAGTCGTGTTCCACTCTTTGCGACCCCATGGACCACAGCACCCCAGGCCTCCCTGTCCATCACCAACCCCTGGAGCCTACCCAACCTCATGTCCATCAAGTCAGTGATGTCATCCAATCATATCATCCTCTGTTTTCCCCTTTTCCTCCCACCTTCAATCTTTCCCAACATCAAGGTCTTTTCAAATGAGTCAGCTCTTCGCATAAGGTGGCCAAAATATTGGAGTTTCAGCTTCAACATGAGTCCTTCCAATGAACACCCAAGACTGATTTTTCTACTGACTTCTTTTAATTGAACATATTATACTATTTCATTCTAACTCCTGTCAGCACATTAATTGTAATTCTTTAAATTTTTAAATGGCTATCTTATAATTAGCAGTATAGGATGTACAGTGCACGTGACTTTTAACGGAGCAATCCCAGTTTCTACTCTAGTCCCTTTTAGAGGTAGCAGTCAATTATTTCATTTATCCATATGCTATAAACATCAAATAAATTGTGAACATTATTATGTTAGACAAACAGATCTTTTAAATGAGTTAAAATAGAAATATATAATATTATTTACATCCATAATAACTTTTATATTATGTCTATATATTTCACATTACATATATTTTCATCATTATGTGATCGCAAAGTTGTAACAGTCAAACGTTGGTACCTACTTACCTACACAAGATTATTTGGGCCAGAGTTCTAACCACTAAGACCTCGAATTCAGAGAGGTCTTAGGCAGTGATTATTTTATGTGCATCCTTAGAAGCCTATAATATTTGTAAAATGGAAATAAACAACTTTTTTAAAAAGGGTCCAGATCTGAAGAAGAGAAATATGACTTTAGTCACTGTAATATAGAGATGAGAATTACTTTTTCACTCAGTTCTCATCTTTGCAAATTTACACACCTAGGACATTTCAATAAAGGAAGAGTCTGTAAACACATGGGGAATGCTCTTAGATGTTCCCACAAGTGAAATTACTATAACTTTTCATCTTGACTTTCAATAAATGAATCTGTAGCAGTTTATCACAGAAGCTGTATTCCAGATAAGCAGAAAATTCAGGGATTAATAGACACATAATTAATCTTTGAACTAGTATTATCCATGGGACCCAAAACATGACTGTGGTTCAATGTCAAGAAAATTAAATCCTAGGTGATAAACTGTGTTCTGAACTAATTTTGACTCCTGGAAGTGGTGATAAGAATATACTTTGTGGGCATTTCCTCAATTCTTGAGAAAAATATATATACACATTAAGTGTTCTTGGTGACTTACATAGGACATACATTTATTGATTTTTCTTATTTATTATAGTATCAAGAATCAAGTATAAAACCTCTGTGAATGAAACTTTTACCAAAACAGTAGACATAAAGCAACACTAGATCCCTGAGAGAATTATACGGGAAATCCTAAACAATAAAAAGATGCAGAGGTGCATCTTTTATCTCGTTCCTATTTTCAGAACTGATTGGTCTATGCAAAGATCATTTAGGTCTTAGTAGAAGGTGGTGCATCGTGCCAAACTTGATAAATATTTTTAAAAGCTATGACTTGAAATGCAATTGGATTTCCAAATGCTGGAGCAAATTAACATAGATTCTTGCCCTTTTCTTAGAAGGGAAAGCAGGACACATTCAGTGTCTTTTATTTCTGGACTGTGTGAACTCTCTATCTCTTGAACTAATTTCTTCTGCTACTATCCTGACCTCTTAGTGGGATACTTCATAGATTCCAGCATGCTGATGTATTTTGCAAGAATTAGTTGTTACAAGCAAGAAGACAAAATGGATCTAAGATGTGGGCTTAGAGAAGTATATTCTAGAAGGTAGGAGATATATCAATATTATGAGGTCGTGCAATATTGGTGAAATTTTAGGGGGCAAGTTGTGTGTATGATTTCCTCATGAAATTGAAAATCGAAGTGATGCACCATCTACATTCTACTACTAGGAAAGAGGTGAGATTCCAGCACACTTCAATAAGACAAGTACAAAGCCTAATTCCAGAACTGAAAACTCTTTTGATTTTAGAGGCAAAATATTCTGCATGTGATTATTCTCCTCAGTCCCATTACCAAGTGCGACAGACTTGTCTTCCAGAATTTTAGTGGAGCTCAAAGCAAGTGGAGGTTCCTTGGCATTTTCAGTTCACACCTATGTTACTTATTTCCTGCGAGATGCAATAGAGATAGAAATCGTGCAGCAAATGCATTAAGGTGCTTATAAGATGATCAGAACACAGATCCCCTCAGATTTAGAGCAGAGTCATGCTATCTTTGACAAATAACTACTTCCTTCATGAGAAACAGTTTTTTTCCCTTCCTACCAGAAACTGAATGTTGGCCAAGTGGGACACCTTATGATTTTGCCCATCATTGAACTGGTGACAGTGGACACAGAAAACCATAAAATGGCCATGCACTGAAGCACTGCATGACGAAGGAGAAGTGGGATGTATGAGACTGAGTTTGAGATGCCCCTAAAGGCCTCAGTGAGCTAGCTACACAGACACACGGCTTACACTGCCGATGCACGTTCATAATGCACTTGCTTCTTTAAACTCCTTAAGGCCAAATCAGTAACCTCATGGGGAGTTCTCCATGTGAAACGGAAGGTCTAATAATTGTTCAACTGAACTGGAAGTTAAAAATACCACTTGATTACTTTGTATTTCTCATGCACCTGAAGTAACACTCCAAACTATAGGTACTTTTGTAGTCATGGACATCGATCATCAAGGGAAACTGGGTTACTTCTACAACATGGATACATATTAAAAATCTGTAGAAGAGTAAAATAGACCAACATGAAGTCCTGTTTGGGAAAGCTTAACAATAGTTTAGAGTCAGCAGGAATGAACGTTTGGGTTACCCCATCAGTTACAGATTCCCAAACACTTCAGGTACTGGCAAATATCAAAAGGAAAAATGGAATATACAGTGGAAAAATAAATCTATGCTCACTAAACACGGTCTAGTGTCTAGTTCAAACATGCAAACAAAAAAGGGCTGCTAGCCACATGCCTGTATATATATATATATATATTTTTTAATTGTCTTTCCTCCTTATAATCTATATAAGGAATGTCAATGATGATTGTCCTTATAATTTATTCTTTTGTTTACAACAAGTTGATCTGAGATTTAGACTATTATAGAAAAAGGAGAAATATTACACAAAGACATATACAATAATGGATAGGTTTGAGGTTCCTCTTTCAGGTAAAAAAATTGTATAGGTAGAAGTATATTCTGTCGTTATTCTCATGTTATTTTTTATTATTTAAAAGGCAATATTATACAGAGTGAAGCTCAGAAAGAGAAAGGCAAATATCATATATTAATGCATATATATGGAATCAAGAAAGATAGTACTGATGATCCTACTTGCAGGGCAGCAAAGGAGATGCAGACCTAAAGAACACACTCTTGGACACAGTGGGGGAAGGAGAGGGTGGGACGACTTGAGTGAATAGTATAGAAACATAAACATTACCATATGTAAAACAGATAGTTAGTGGGAACTTGCTCTATTATGTGGGAAACCCAAAGCTGGTGTTCTGTGACAACCTAGAGGGGTGGGATGGAGAGGAAGGGGGCAGGAGGTTCAAGAGCGAGGGGACATAGGTATACCTATGGTTGATTTATGTGGCTGTATGGCAGAAACCATCACAATATTGTAAGTAATTATCCTCTAATTAAAAATTAAAATTTAAAAAAATATAGGCAAATGGAAATGCGTGTTGTTGTTGAGTTTCCAAAAGGAGAGCCACTAGAGAATAGGCTAGATACATTTAATAGGGAGTTTGCATTCACTCCATGTTCTTAATTGAACTTTTGTGTTCCAAAGTGTCAGAAAAACTAAAACTGCATTATTAGACTCCCTTGTAGCTAGATTTCAAGGGGCAAATAAGATTCTGCCTCTTATATGCAAAGTGTTAGAGTGAGTTTTGGAGTATGAACTTGAGGTGGATGACATCTTTCTGCTTTGTTTTGTTTTCTGAAAGAGAAGACATGAAATCCTTAACCTCAAAGGCAAAAAGTCAACTTTGGTGGTTTTATTAAACACTCATTGTTTAGCTGCTTGTTTTAAGTTGACAGGAATTGGGATTGATATGGCATCCTGATCCATGGATCACAACAATGCTATGTATGCTTGGACACAGTAGGGTTCTTTTGACTCCAGTTCTAACTCTTCTAACAATTTTATAAGCACTTATTTTCCTATATAAACCATGCCTCTCATTAACATATTCCCAATGGTTTCATGTTCTTGCATAGAACCCTAAATGATACAAAAATACTTATATTCATAGGAAAATTAGGGTGTCAGAACCAGAGATAAAAGAGCATTGGATATTGGAAAAAGGAAACAATTCTAACCAAAAATGAAATAGTTCCATTATTATAGTCCCTAAATGTGTTGGGATGCCTCATAAGTGAGAAAAACTCACATTTAAATATGTATTTAAAATTCATATATAAATTTAAACAAGTCAGCATTTTTTTTGTTTTTTGAGTAGGCAAAACAAAATTGTTTTTGAATTCCCTTCTATGTGTTCTAGGTAACTGTGTTCTATGTGTTCTAGGTAGGCAGGTGGCCTACAACTCTGGTGAGTTAATTTTTTATCACATTTAATTTAAATATTAAAATGTATGTGCATTTATTTGTTCTCCAGAGGGAATTAAGTATGTTTTAAGGAGTCATAAAGGACTTCCCTGGTGGCTCAGAGGGTAAGGAATCTGCCTCAATGTGCGAGACACAGGTAGGATCCCTGGGTCAGGAAGATGCTCTGGAGAAGGGAATATCTACCCACTCTAATATTCTTGCCTGGAGAATTCCAGTGACAGAGAAGCTTGGCGTGCTTTCAGTCCATGGGGTCGCAAAGAGTTGGACATGACTGGGTGACTAACACTTTCACTTAAGATCCAGTTATCTATATACTTAGTAGTTTCCTCACTAAGACCAGTAGCGCTAATCATGATAACAACATGTGTATGACAGTCCTTCTAAGCTTTTTTGTGATTATTGAGTATCATTTACTCCTGAGAAAAGTGTAGGTAGTACTCTTTTAACTTCCTGTGAGAGATGAGGAGGTAGAGGCAAGAAGTCATGACCACCTTGCCCGAGGCCATAGATAATTAGTGTTACTAGGCAGAGCAGATGCATTTCCTGATTAGCATCTCGGTGATCTCTACTGGCCCACTGAGTTAAGAGCCCAGAATCTTTTGTCTGACAGCTCTGACAGTCCTTATTTTGCCACTTAGTCATTGCTCGACCTTGGGCAAAATGTTTAATTTCTTTAAACCTCAACATCTCCCAAGGCTAAATGAATGAATGAAGTTAATCGTCCATTTTTCCTTTAATAGAATCCATTAGCTTCTTGTCGAGATAGTCTTTTATTATCTCAATACACATCTCAAGCATCTTCTTCCATGCATACCTTCCTCCTGCTAGTAGTCTTGCTTCCTTTTTATTATTCCCAATAGTGTAACTTTCTGTCCATTCATTATTTCACTCAAAAACTATTAGGCGCCAACTATGTGTCATGTGTAATATCAGACATGGATGATATATTAAGGACCGTGAGCAGATATTCATCTTGCTTTCATAGAATTTATAATCCAGGCAGGGAAAGAGGTTAAAGTTTTAAGTGCCAGTATCAGCCAAAACACAGAAGTAGCTCTTGGAACACAATTTAGTAATTTCAAAGCAACAGCTTGTTACTTTATTCAACAGTATAATTGATATTGTTTAAACTAAACCTATTTTTTTCTGTGTAGAATTATTTTACTCCTCAAATGGCATAAATAAGTGGCTGATGCCAACTGCATATTTTTCAACCAAGTAGTGATTGCTTGACAAAATAGGGGAGGTGCTTGTGTTGTATCATTTTTAGTTGATGGCTGATACATTTCTTCTAGTAGAGGCAATGGAACTAGAAGTTACAGGGCAGGTATTCAAAACATGAAAACACAAAGTTAAAAATGAGTAGAGAGGAACATCCATCAATCCATCATCTCATACATGTAGAAAATAAAAGAAATAGAAAACAAAAAAAACAAGCAAAAAACAATATAAATCAAAACTTAATGAAAAATTGGGTCTACATTTTAACATGCATTTAAAATATTTGTAAAAATTCACCTCTTCCAACAATTATATGCCTTCTAATGCCTTTTTTGCAACCCATTGCATAAGCACATGGCCAAAAGATTTATATTTTCTGGCTTACTGTCATTTCAAATTTAATTTTTATTGCACAGAATTATTTGAAATTAATAAATATATTTGTAACAATGTTTTTAATTTCAATTGTATGTAAGACATATACTTTAAATTCCAAACTTATTTCTAATGATTATGTTATGATTTATAAATACATAAAAATATCAATATATTTGTCTGTACTTAGTGATGTCTGCCACTTACTATATTTACTTTTTCAATATAAATTTTGTTTTATCTCCACTTAGGCAAAAATCTATCCTAAAATGTGTTTCTCTTGCCAATGTATATGTGATTTTAGTTATCTAAAGGTGAATGAAATTTACTTTGAAAAGACAGACTTTTCAAGTTTTAAGAACTAATGAAGAGGTTTTGAATTGACTGTTTTATCCCTGTGAGTAAGTCTGAAAGTAGTCAAAAAAGACAACAAACCATCTAGTGATTTACTGTGTATCTAGCTCTAATGTGGGATGGACTAGGTAGTTTATATTTATATAATAATTGGACTACCATTTCATAATAAACATAAAAGATAAAGATGAGAAGAATTTACTTTGCCCAACATATAAAAATAATAGATACTCCACATGTTAAAGACACTCAGTAAGTGTTCATTGATTTTCCTTTCAACATTTGCATTGTTGCATTCCGGGACAGACAGTGATCAGGTTATTGGCAGGATATGTGGATAGTAACTGGACATCTGCCTCACTTTAGTACTGTTATTATGCCTATTTATCTCAAACTACATAAGCTTAGGTTGGGAAGATTTCCCTGGAGGAGGAAATGGCAACCCACTCCGGTATTCTTGCCTGGAGAATTCCAAGGACAGAGGAGCTTGGCAGGCTACAGTCCATAGGGTTGTGAAGAATCAGACGTGACTGAAGTGACTTAGCACGTATATATGCACACACATAAACCAAAATTAGTTCTAAAATAATGCACGTTTTCATACCTCAGAGCATCCGAGACTTTTCTTTAAAAGTATAAAGCAAATCTAACCATTTTAAATTCCAATAATTCAAATAACTTATTCTCTTCTACAGCTGTCTTACTTCATGTACTCTCAATTTCACCAGAATTCTCAATGCTTATTCTCAGATGCAAGCACTGTTGGGAATAATGGCATAGCCAGGTAATTGGTACCTCTGTGAGTTAATGTTTATCAGCATCAACTGAGCTCTTGATGTTGTTTCCACTTTTATTTTCCAAATCTCCCAGAGTCTGTTCCAAAACATCCTCCATTCTCCTCTAAACTCTGAATCCTCCTTTATTAGCAATCCTGCCTCCTCTTAGAGTAAATGAGTCATCAGTTTGAAAAGTGAAAAGTGAAAGCGAAGTCAATCAGTTGTGTCCAACTCTTTGCAACTGTAGCCTACAAGATTCCTCCATCCATGGAATTTCCCAAGCAAGAGTACTGGAGTGGGTTGCTGTTTCCTTCTCCAGGGGGTCTTTTCAACCCAGGGATTGAACCCAGGTCTCTTTTAGAGCTCCCTAGGTTTACAAAGGTATGGTTACTACACACAAGGATCTTTTACTGCTTTCGTATCACCGTCTTCTCTCAGTATTCTCCTTATCCTTCATTTCAACTGTCTTCTTTGTCTGAACTATCTTCTCTCTTTAGTTTCTCAAGTCCTTCCATTTATTTCTAAAGCCTGCTGCGTCTTGGATGATAATTGGAATATCTATAATGGATATACGGTTCAACCCCCAAATGGGGTTGTCAGCCTCCAGAGTGAGGTGTATCATCATGAGGATGACCAAGGGGAAGCCTCTGAAGCTATACTCCTCCACCGAACAAGATACTAAATCAATAAAAGTATTCCATTCTTGGATGGGGAACAGTTAAGTTCTAAAAGGTTGTTCAGATTGTATCCCATCATATCTGTATTTAATTCACTGAATGTCATCAGTAGAAATTACATAGTTCCCCAAGAATGACAATAGACCACTGCAGTTGTCCTGCCAGATGTGATTCTCTGCTAGAACTGATTACATCAGACTCAGGTACATGGTAAATGACTATAGCTTTCACAAATGTGTTCTTTTATATTCTGACAAGGAAAAAGAATCAGAACGGATTCACGTTCACCAAGAATAATCATATACATGAATAATCATATACATTGCCTCGGGCTCTGTTAATTCTCCTGTTCTCTGTCCTAATACAGTCGAAAAGAGCTATAGACTATCTGGACATTCTGCATAAAATCACATTAAAGTAGTGTAGCAAAGACATCATGCTAATTGGATCAGATGATCAAGAAGTATCTATCGCATTTGATGAATTGCTAGGAACATGCACTCTACAGAGTGGAAGATGAGCCTCAAGAAATTTCAAAGACCTACATATCAGCATATATTTCAGGATTCCAATGGTCAGAAGAATGAATATGCCATTCAAAGTAAAGGACAAAGGCTGTACTGAATCTTGTATTTCTTAACATAAAGAAAGAAGTGTAGTGCCTGGTATGTTTCATCAGGTTATGGTATCCCTATATCCCATGCCTAGCAACACTCTTTTGACCCCTGTACAAGAAACAAAAGGCTACCAACGATTATCATGGGGTCCAGCACAAGATTCTATGGGTCCAGGCTGAAGTGGAAGATGAACCAATGCTTGTCCCTTTGACCCAGCAGTGTGGTGGTGTTTTTCAGTCGCTAAGTCGTGTCCAACTCTTTGCAACCCTATGGACTGTATCCCACTAGGCTCCTCTGTCCATGGGACTTACCAGGCAAGAGTACTGGAGTGGGGTGTCATTACCGTCTCCAGGGAATCTTCCCAACCCAGGGATTGAATCTGTGTCTCCTGCACTGGCAGGTGGACTCTTTACCACTGAGCCACCATGGAAGTCCTTCACCTAGTAAACACTTTGCAATTAAAAAGAGCAAAGGTCTAGCGTGGAATCTATGGCAAACTCCAAGAAAGAAGACAGACCCCCTAGTGATCTGGAACAAGTTTATATCATCTGAAAGGGAGGATTATATGCCTTTTGAAAATATCTTCTGGAATTGTATTGGGTTCTGGTAGATACAGGGCAGAGAAAAGATTCACAATTTTAAATGAGGACTTTTCAGTAAAATCTCTAAGCATAGGTCAGGGCCCTATGGTCATGCGTTCCCTAGACACCTGCTCCAAAATGTACCCTCTTCCTGAAACAGCCTACAACGAATGACTCACCAAATGAAGAGTATAAAAATCCAGCCTAAATTTAACCCAGTGATGGGCCATTTTAACTCCAGAACTTCCTGGATCTGGCTTCCCAGGTGGTGTTAGTGGTAAAGAATCCACCTGCCAATGCAGGAGACCTAAGAGATGTGGGTTTATTCCTTGGGTCGGGAAGATCCCCCGGAGGTGAGCGTGGAAACCCACTCCAGTATTCTTGCCTGGAGAACCCCTGTGGACAGAGGAGCCTGGTGGGCCATAGTCCATAGGGTTGCAAAGAGTCAGACTCGACTGAAGTGACTTAGCCTGTGCGCACGCACGTACTCAATACCGCACTCTAGCTCCACTTGTCCTTCTAACTCTGCTCCTTTCACTCCTCTTACTGCGGGTGCTAATACCAAGGATACACCTAAATGAAGTTCCTAATTTCTAATAAGCTCCTCTTCAATGAACACTTCCTGGGGAACCTCATTTCTGTCACACACCTCACAGTCACATTATTTAAGATCTTTGTTTTTATCATCTCTATTTATTCAGTTCAAACTCACTCTGTAACTCTCTGCAAAGTCTTTTCAACAGTTCAGTTCAGTTCAGTCACTCAGTCATGTCCGATTCTTTGGGACCCCATGAATAGCAGCACGCTAGGCTTCCCTGTCCATCACCAATTTCCAGAGTTTACCCAAACTCATGTCCATTGAGTCGGTGATGCCATCCAACCATCTCATCCTCTGTCGTCCCCTTCTCCTCCTACCCCCAATCCTTCCCAGCATCAGGGTCTTTTCCAATGAGTCAGCTCTTCACATCAGGTGGCAAAGTATTGGAGTTTCAGCTTCAACATCAGTCCTTCCAATGAATATTCAGGACTGATCTCCTGTAGGATGGACTGGTTGGATCTCCTTGCAGTCCAAGGGACTCTCAAGAGTCTTCTCCAACACCACAGTTCAAAAGCATCAATTCTTCAGTGCTCAGCGTTCTTCACAGTCCAACTCTCACATCCATACATGACCACTGGAAAAACCATAGCCTTGACTAGATGGACCTTTGTGGACAAAGTAATGTCTCTGCTTTTTAATATGCTATCTAGTTAGGTCATAACTTTCCTTCCAAGGAGTAAGTGTCTTTTAATTTCATGGCTGAAATCACCATCTGCAGTGATTTTGGAGCCCCCCCCCCCTGCCAAATTTCAACATTTACCACCCTTTTAAAAACTTCCCCCAAGAAAATCTTCCATGGCTCTCTTTCATTATTAATACCCAAGAAATTTTAGGCCTATCTAGATCTTTCAAAAGTATCCAAAATTATTTATTTCCTTTTTATTTTATTTTTAAATTTGAGCATTATTTTATTTATTTGGGGGTTGACATGTATACACTATTATATTTAAAGTAGATAACTGACAAGGAACCCTGCTCATTTAAACAGGGACATTTATTTATCTACTTAAAAATAAATAACCAACAGGAAACACCACTCAATATTCAGTAATGGCCTAAATGGGAAAAGAACTTGAAAAAAGAACATATATATCTATATGTATAACTGAATCACTTTGCTGTACACCTGAAACTAACACAACATCACTAATCAACTATGTGCATGCTGTGTGCTCAGTTGCTTCACTCGTGCCTGACTCTTTGCGACCCCATGGTCTGTAGCCCACCAGGCTCCTCTGTCCATGGGATTCTCCAGGCAAGAATACTGGAGTGGGTTGCAATGCCCTCCTCCAGGGATTTTCTCAACCCATGGATTGAACCCATGACTCCAGTGTCTCCTGCATTACAGGCAGAGTTCTTCCCAGAATCTGGACCAGCAGGGAAGCACTAATCAACTATTCTCTGATATAAAATAAAAATTAAGAATAAGTAAATAATTGTACCCAACTTATCCAAAAAAAATTGCTATATAGTTTACAATGTTATATTGCCTTCAAGTGTACGGTTTTTTGATCATTTACTCTAGGCAAATAAGAATGACTCAAATTTCAGATGTAATTAAAACGTTAGGGAAGTTGGAACTTTCATCTTTATGAAATAAGACAGGGTCCTGGAGTTGCACTGACTTCTCATTTTACTGTTTTGGAAGAAAATTGCACTGCCTCTCTTGATGCTTTCAGAAAAAGCCACAGATGTCACTGCCTGACAGCAAACCTAACTCAGTGGTATCCTCAAGTGTCGCTGGAAGTTACCCCTCCCTGCTGACCTAGTTTATCACAACTTTAGAGAAGACAAGCTATTCTTAGGGCACCCAGGTGCACTGATTGAGCAGGCTTTGCAGAGGCTTTTCTGTCACACGTTAACTTGTGATTAATATGAAATATTGAGTTATTTCATCAAACTTGCTTCATGAGATTTCATAAATGGTCTGTTAGGAGTTCTTTTTTTATACGCTGATATCTGGGACATGATTCACTATGAATACAGATTTTTTAAAGTAAGATTTAAGAGTGTTATTTACCATTCTATATTCAGCCTTTTAACATGTTTATTGACAGGGAAAGCGTTCCTTGATCTGGCTGGGTGGTTAGAAGTAGACTGGCATTAGCAGCACTCATTGTATTAAAATAAAGAGAATTTGATACACTCCTTTTTAACAAAGAGATTCTTATGCTGGTCAGAGAGAATTTAGCAAAGTTATTTATTTAAAAGACATTATGTTACCATTGTTATTATGAGGTCTATATTTAGTGGGTTGCACACAGATATACATGTGTATACATATATACACATATATATCACATATATATATATTATGCACAGTGTGTAAATCTAGTTTGAGTTGGATCTGGCACTGGAAGGGGTTTTCAATGGGTGACACCTTATTCTACAGGAATTGTGTATGTGAACAGCTCATAACTCAAATAATTAACATACTTTAAACTGCATTTACTAGTATAACTTCATTAGCAACATAACTTCTCTTTTCTCCCTATGCTTCACATTAGATTACTTCTGGGAAAAAATACAGAAGAAAATAATAATTTCCCTGGCACCATTCCCATCTTCTGATTCTGAAGTCCTCAAGTAAAATGGCCAATTTTTATTGCCAGATTCTAGTCATATTTCTCTTATGAAAGAAGAAATCAGGGAATTAAAAAAAAAACTGAAAGCAATTTGAAAAGCACAACTAAAGATAAAATATTCATTTACTTTGCTCTGTCTCTCCTTCACAATGTATCCTCTTATTGGTTTTAAATTTGTTTGAATTTTGATAATAAAAAGTGTTAATATGCAGAAGAGAGTTAATATGCAGAAAAGAGAATACATTGCTTCCCATAAACTGGATACAGTGAGAGACTGAAAAATAAAATTTATGAGGTGCCCATACTGTGTAAGGCATTATATTTCCTCAGTCAGCTCAGTCTCTCAGTCATGTTCGACTCTTTCTGACCCCATGGACTGCAGCATGCCAGGCCTCCCTGTCCATCACCAACTCCCAAAGCTTAAACTCATGTCCATTGAATTGGTGATGCCATCTAACCATTTCATCCTCTGTTGTTCCCTTCTCCTCCTCCCTTCAATCTTTCCCAGCATCAAAGTCTTTTATAATGAGAAAGTTCTTCAATCAGGTAGCCAAAGTATTGGAGTTTCAACTTCAGCATCAGTCCTTCCAATGAATATTCAGGACTGATTTCCTTTAGGATGGACTCGTTGGATCTCCTTGCTGTCCAAGGGACTCTCAAGAGTCTTCAACACCACAGTTCAAAAGCATCAATTCTTCGGTGCTCAGCTTTCTTTATAGTCCAACTCTCATATCCATACATGACTACTGGAAAAACCATAGCTTTGACTGGATGGACCTTTGTTGGCAAAGTAATGTCTCTGCTTTTTAATATGCTGTCTAGGTTGGTCATAACTTTTCTTCCAAGGAGCAAGCATCTTTCAATTTCATGGCTGCATTCATCATCTGTAGTGACTCTGGAGCCCCTAAAAGTAAAGTCTGTCACTGTTTCCACTGTTTACCCATCTATTTCCCATGAAGTGGTGGGACCAGATGCCATGATCTTAGTTTTCTGAATGTTGAGTTTAAAGCCAAATTTTTCACTCTTCTCTTTCACTTTCATCAAGAGCCTCTTTAATTCTTCTTTGCTTTCTGCCATAAGGGTAGTGTCATCTGCATATCTGAGGTTATTGATATTTCTCCCTGCAATCTTGATTCCAGCTTGTGCTTCATCCAGTCCAGCATTTTGCATGGTGTACTTTGCATATAAGTTAAATTAGCAGGGTGACAGTATACAGCCTTGACGTACTCCTTTCCCAAATTGGAACCAGTCTGTTGTTCCATGTCCAGTTCTAACTGTTGCTTCTTGACCTGCATACAGATTTCTTAAGAGGCAGGTCAGGTGGCCTGGTATTCCCATCTCTTTCAGAATTTTCCATAGATTATTGTGATCCACACAGTCAAAGGCTTTGGCATAGTCAATAAAGCAGAAGTAGATGTTTTTCTCGAACTCTCTTGCTTTTTGATGATCCAACAGATGTTGGCAATTTGATCTCTTGTTCCTCTGCCTTTTCTAAATGCAGCTTGAACATATGGTAGTTCACGGTTCAGGTACTGTTGAAGCTGGCTTGGAGAATCTTGAGCATTACTTTGCTAGCATGTGAGATGCAATTATGCAGTAGTTTGAGCATTCTTTGGCATACCTTTCTTTGGGTTTGGGATGAAAACTGACCTTTTCCAGTCCTGTGGCCACTGCTGAGTTTTCCAAATTTGCTGACATATTGAGTGCAGCACTTTCACAGCATCATCTTTTAGGATTTGAAGTAAAAGAGTCTGAAAGGCAGTACTTGGATGCAATCTCAATAATGTCAGAATGATCTCTGTTCATTTTCAAAGCAAAGCATTCAATATCACATTAATCCAAGTCTATGCCCTGACCAGTAATGCTGAAGAAGCTGAAGTTGAACGGTTCAATGAAGACTTACAAGACCTTCTAGAACTAACACCCAAAACAGATGTCCTTTTCATTACTGGGGGCTGGAATGCAAAAGTATGAAGTCAAGAAATACCTGAAGTAACAGGCAAATTTGGCCTTAGAGTACTAAGTCCATTTTAGTTTGCTGATCTCTAAAATGTCAGTGTTCAATCTTGCCATCTCCTGTTTGACCACTTCCAATTTGCTTTGATTCATGGACCTAACACTCAAGGTTCCTCTGCAATATTGCTCTTTATAGCATCAGACTTTACTTCCATCACCAGTCACATCCACAACCTGGTGTTGTTGTTGCTTTGGCTCCATCTCATCATTCTCTCTGGAGTTATTTCTCCACCGATCACCAGCAGCATATTGGGCACCTACCGACCTGGGGAGTTCATCTTTCAGTGTCCTATTTTTTGGCCTTTTCATACTCTTCAAGGGGTTCTCAAGGCAAGAATATTGAAGTGGTTTGCCATCCAATCGCTTCTTCAGTGCATCCTGTTTTGTCAGAACTCTCCACCATGACCCGTCCATCTTGGGTGGCCCTACTCGGAATGGCTCATAGTTTAATTGAGCTAGACAAGGCTGTGGTCCATGTGATCATATTGGTTAGTTTTCTATGATTGTGGTTTTCAGTCTATCTGCCCTCTGATGGAGAAGGATAAGAGGCTTATGGAAGTTTCTTGATGAGATAGACTGACTGAGGGGGAAACTGGGTCTTGTTCTGATGGGCAGGGACATGTTCAGTAAATCTTCAATCCAATTTTCTGTTGATGGGTGGTCTGTGTTCCCTCCCTGTTATTTGACCTGAGGCCAAACTGTGGTGGAGGTAATGAAGATAATGGAGACCTCCTTCAAAAGGTCCTACACATATACTACTACATTCAGTGCCCCCAACCTGCAGCAGGCCACTGCCGACCCATGCCTCTGCCAAAGACTCCTGGACACTCATGGACAAGTCTGGGTCAGTCTCTTGTGGGGTCACTGCTCCTTTCTCCTGGGTCTGGGTGTGCACAAAGTTTTGTTTGTGCCCTCCAAGAGTCTGTTTCCCCAGTCCTGTGTAAATTCTGGTGGCTCTATGGTGGGGTTAATGGCGACCCCCTTCAAGAAGTCTTATGCTATACCCAGGTCTACAGCACCCAGAGCCCCTGCCCCTGCAGCAGTCCACTGCTGACTGGTACCTCTGCAGGAGACACTCAAACTCAGTTCTTTCTCAGTCTCTTTGGGGGTCTCTGGGTCTTGGTGCTCACAAGGTATGTTTGAGCCTTCTGAGCGTCTCTGGTGGGTATGGGGTTTGCTTCTAAATGTGATTTCGCCCCTCCTACCATCCTGCTGGGGCTTCTCCTTTGCCCTTGGACATGGGGTATCTCCTCAAAGTCACTCCAATGCCATGCAACCACTACTCCAGCACTGCGCAGCCATTATGAGTTATATTTCCTGACTCATGTAAGAATGTTTCATTAACTTCTCACAAAACCTTTTGAAACACATAGGATTTCACTCATTCTACAATAGATAAGTAAGAGTCTAACAATTTTCAAGACTTATTCAAGGTCTCTTATGTAGTAAGTGGCACATCATAGATTAGCATCAGGACTGTCTGGTTGCATTGCACTAAAACAATTTCGTGCAAATTTCTTTCCTTCTCCCTTAAACACAACAATAAAGGAAGAATCAGAAATTATATGGTATCTTCAGTTCATTTGCTCAGTCATGTCTGACTGTTTGTGACCCCATGGACTGCAGCACACCAGGCTTCTCTGTCCATCACCGACTCTTAGAGTTTACGCAAACTCATGTTCATTGAGTCAGTGATGCCATACAACCATCTCATCTTCTGCCATCACCTTCTCCTCCTGCCTTCAATCTTTCTCAACATCAGGGTCTTTTCAAATGAGTCTGTTCTTCGCATCAGGTGGCCAAAGTATTTGAGTTTCAGCCTCAGCAGCAGTCCTTCCAATGAATATTCAGGACTGATTTCCTTTAGAATTGTCTGGTTGGATCTTGCAGTCCAAGGGACTCTCAAGACTCTTCTCCAACACCACAGTTCAAAAGCATCAATTCCGTGCTCAGCCTTCGTTGGAGTCAACTCTCACATCCATACATGACTACTGGAAAAACTATAGCTTTGACTAGATGGACCTTTGTTGGCAAAGTAATTTCTCCACCTTTTAATATGGTGTCTAGGTTGGTCATAGCTTTTCTTCCAAGGAGCAAGTGTCTTTTAATTTAATATAGTATCTTGCATTTATACAATGACAATATCTAAAAAATACTTTCACAAAATTAGTTCACAGAAATGTCAGGTGTTTTTGTGGTATCAATTTTACTAATGAGGAAATTTAGACAAACTACCTCTCTCTAGGTCCCATAGATGAGGATCTGCTGATGACTGCCTTCATTGCTTTTCATTTCAAGCTCAGCCACTTCTACACGACACTGCTCAAAGGTTATATTTAAATCTGTCTTTTCAATTATAAAACATTCAGTATTTCTTTGGCATTACATCTTATAAGTATTAAACTGTTTCCAGATTGTAATAGGAACCTTTTGGGTAGGAGAGAACTGCAGTAGAGGACATATTTATTTATATATCAACAAACTTAAAAATGTGCAGTCATTTATGGATACTGCATATTTTAGTTGCATTTGGAATGTAATTTTGTGTTATCTCCATTTCTGACTTTCCTGAAACATAGCCTATCCACTGTTAGATGTTGACAGACAATTCAAATTAGATTGATGGCAATGACTTTTAAAAGAAAATTATAGATTAAATCATATACTTTAAAAAATAGACCTTTTAAAAATCCTTATGCTTTATGGGCTGCTTTAGTTATTTTAATCTCATATTTCAGCAAGCAGATCTTTTCCACCACCAAGATCAATCTTCAGAAGTAAATGAAATATAATTATCTTTTCATGTTATGTGAAAATTAATGATATCATTAACACTTAAGATGTAAATCCTTCCAATAAGTTAACCCATTCATTGTCTTAATTTGAGATAAAAGTTTGTTTTAAACATTTGCCTGGGAGTATACAATTACAACTAAAACATATGGTGTATGCTTGCATATGACATCTCAGGAAAAAATGTAAATTAATATATGAGATTCATAAATTAAGCAGGTTTTATTTTACCCCTACTTTGATTCAAGTTTCCCACCTCATTTAGAATAAATTCAGTTTCTTGTGTGTGTGTGTGTGTTTGTGGTGAGAGCTTTTCATAGATCCTCTTTTAGCAACTTCTGAATATACAATGCGTTTTTGTTTTTTTAACAAATCCACCATGCTATGCATTAGATCCCCACAACTTATTCATCTTATTGCTGGAAGTTTGTATCCTTTTCTGGCAAAATGTAACTTGTGCTTAATATGAAATATTTAGTTATTTCATCAAACTTGCTTCATGAGCGCCATTGACCACCTTCACCCATTTCCCCCATCCTCATCGCCTCATTCCTGGCAATCACCATTCTAGTCTCTGTTTCTATTAATTCAGCATTTTACATTTCACATATAAGTGAGAAAATGCAGTATTTGTCTTTCTCTGTCTAACTTAGCTCACTTAGCATAATGCCCTCAAGATCTACCCATGTTGTCACAAATGACAGAATTTGCTTCGTTTAAAAAAAAAAAAGACTCTTATTCCATTGTATATTTATACCGCATTTTCTTTATCCATTCATACAATGATGGACACTTTTGTTTCCGTATCTTGGCTGTTGTAAATAATGCAGCAATTAACATAGAAGTGCAGCTATCTTTTTGAGACAGTAGTTCATTTCCTTCAGTTATATATCCAGTAGTAGAATTGATGAATCATATGGTAGTTCTATTTGTCACTTTTTGAGTAATATCCATACTATTTTCCATAATAGCAGTACCAGTTGAGAATCCCACCTTTTTTTCTCGCAGGCTCACAAAATTATTGCATCTTTTCTATAATAGACATTCCACAAGTATGAGATTATATCTTATTACCAGTTTGATTTGATAGTGAATGCCTAAGAGACCCTGATGATGAATGATGTTAAACACCTTTTCATTTACTTGTTCCCCATTTGCATGTCTTTGATAGAAAAATGTCTATTCATGACTTTTGTCCATTTTCAAATTGGATCATTTGGTTTTCTGTTTGTTTCAGTTTTGTTTGTTTTGGGTTGGCCAAAAAGTTCATTTGAGTTTTTTTATAAGATGTTATGGAAAACAGCTTATGAATGAACTTTTTGGCTAATCCAATAGTTTTTTTCCATTTCATAACTTGTCTTTTCATTATGTTTCAATGTTTAGGTGAGTAAGTGATAATTAATATATTTCATCAGCCAATAATTAAGCATAAGCCAAAGGGTACAGCTTCCCTGGTGGCTCAGTGGTAAAGAATCTGCCTGACAAGTAGGAGACTCAGGTTTGATCCCTGAATCAGCAAGACCCATGGAGAAGGAAATGGCAACCCACTCCAGTATTCTTGCCTGGGAAATCCCATGGATGGAGGAACCTGGCAGGCTACAGTCCATGGAATCACAAAAAAGAGCCACTAAACAACTCAAAGGGCACATTGGAGACTCTGGGAGGTATTATATGCTTGCTACTACTGCTTACTGTCATGTGTACTTTCATGCATTTTCTCTAGTTTCTTATCACTATTTCAAAAGCAGTATTATTATATCCATTTATATATTAGCAAGAGAGACTATTGGAATTGTGGTGCTGGAGAAGACTCTTGAGAGTCCTTTGGATTGCAAGGAGATCAAACCAGCCAATCCTAAAAGAAATAAACCCTGAAAGAGTCATTGAAGGACTGACACTGAAGCTGAAGCTTTGGTGCTTTGTTCACCTAATGCAAAGAGCTGACTCAATGGAAAAGGCCCTGATGCTGGGAAAGATTGAGAGCAGGAGGAGAAGGGGACAACTAAGTGACAGAACAATAATAGAAACAGTAGAGACAAAAATGTAGTAAAATATCTTGTTTAGTCACTAAGTCGTGTCCAACTCCTGAGACCCCATGGATTGTGGCCTGTAGGCTCCTCTATCCATGGGATTCAAGAATACTGTAGTGGGTAGCCATTTGTTTCTCCAGGAGATCTTCCAGACCTAGAAATTGAACCCGGGTTTCCTGCATTGCAGGCAGATCTTTTACCAACTGAACTACCAGGGAAGCCCCAAGGGGACACTGTGGGTGCATGGGCTAGAAAATGAACCCAGGCCTCCCTCGTGGCAGGCAAGAATCCTACCGCTGAACCACCCATAAACCAGTAAAATATCTTGGCTAAGATCAAACAGCCCGATAATGTCTGATCTGAGATTCATTTATGGGCTTGTTTGTTTCAAAACAAACCACTTTCTTCTATATTATGACTCCAGGAAAAATTAAGAAATTGTCAAAGTGGAAATTTATTTCCCAAATTGTGGCATTTTTCTACTTTTTAGCATATTTTCATGGTCTCTTTAGTCAGAGTTGGATTTAAAAAAGAAATGTACTTATATTAAGCTTAAAAAATCGTGGTTTTCTCCTCATATATTTATTAAAAGAAAGAAAAATAAACTGTGAAACAATGAATGATTAATATAATGTACAATTTTCAAAGCATGATTGAACAAGATTACTTTGAGGATTTGGTTACTCAGCATTTAATTTTACCTGTTTATCACGTCAATTCTTGAAAGAATAATTATTCTCTTTCCATCAGATGGTGTTCAGTCTTAGAGCTTGCATTATGAGCTCATTGTTGCTCGGTCGCTCAGTCGTGTCTGACTCTTTGTGACCCCATGGACTGCAGCACTCCAGGCTTCCCTGTCCTTCATCATCTCCCGCAGCTTGCTCAAACTCATGTCCAACCATCTCATCCTCTGTCATCCCCTTCTCCTCCTGCCTTCAATCTTTCCCAGCATCAGGGTCTTTTCCAGTGAATTGGCTGTTTGCATCAGATGGCCTAAGTATTGGAGCTTCAGCATCAGCATCAGTCCTTCCAATGAATATTCAGGGTCGATTTCCTTTAGAATTGACTGGTTTGATCTCCTTGCTACCAAAGGGACTCTAGAGAGTCTTCTCCAACACCACAGTTCGAAGGCATCAGTTCTTCGGCACTCAGACTTCTTTATGCTCCAGCTCTCATCTCTGTATGTGACTACTGGAAAAAAACATAGCTTTGATCATATGGACTTTTGTAGGCAAAACAACATCTCTGCTTTTTAACACACTTTCTAGGTTTGTCATTGCTTTTCTGCTAAGGAGCAAGTGTCTTTTAATTTCATGGCTGCAGTCTCTGTCCACAGTGATTCTTTTGGGGTTTTGTGGCACCAATCCTCCAGAATATCAGGTCCATTTTATCTATGGAGGCTGTATCTCTTTCCCTACCTAGAGCTCTGTTACTGACACAGCAACTGGGCTAAGTCCCCACAGACACATAAGGGCAGCAAGGCAGTAGTTGGTCAGATTCTAGAACTTCAGAGAGCATTTGAAACATTGTTTAATTTTTGCACTTTGTAAACATCATTTGTTTTGTTTGTTATGATTGTTATTTAAAGTTATCCTTAAACACCTTGGCAGGGTCTATTTTTGAGGAATCTTCTAGTTTTTAATCTTGTCCTATGCTCATGACCCCTTGTCCTGACTCACATATTTTGGATTGTGTGCTTCACTAAATTACCTTCATACTTGGAAGAGATGGAGACTGGATTAACATGGCATCTGTGAAACATGGGAAAATAGCAGGAACATTTAAATATTTTATTTCTCTGCAACATTTGTTAGTATTTCCCACAATATCCCCCTCTCTTAAACTTGCACATTTGAATCCATTTCTTGAAGCTTGTAGTAGGCAGCATGATATTCTCCCAAAGATATCCTAATACCCAGAGCCTGTGAACATGCTTGTGTGACAAAAATGTTCTTTGCAGAAGCAATCAAGTTAAAAATGTTAAGATCATTCTGGATTATCTGGGTGGACCCAATCTAATCACATTGGTCCTAAAAAGTCAGGACTCTTTCCCAATTGTGGGAGAGGGGAGGTGAGGGCTACAGGAGAATGCTTAGAGAGATGTATCATTGCCGGATTGGAGGGTGGAGGAAGGGAGATGCAAGCCTAGGAATGCAGGCAGCCTCTAGAAGCTGGAAGACGCAAAGCCATAGATCTCACGCAGAGCTTTTGGGAAGGAACACAGCTCTGCTGACACTTTGATTTTAGCTCTTGAGACCTATTTTGGAATTCTAACCTACAGAATTGTAAGGTAATGGATTTGTGTTTCCTGACACCACCAAGTTTGTGGTAATTTGTTATGGAAAAAAAATAGAAAGCTAATACAATCATTCTTCCCTTATGATAACACATGCTTCTGGTTCTCTGCTTCAAAAATCGTCTCTCTTCTGTACCACAGGCTTTTGTGTTCATCTTTATTTACTGGGTCTCTGTGAGGATTTCTACAATGATTGTTTTCTTACTGCGCTATTTTCTATAGGCACCATTCCATCCACTGCCACACAAGTACTCTGCTAAAATCACTGCCTGTGCCTAATAATGAAATAGCACCCCAAAAGCAGCCAACAGCCTGCAGGGGAACCATGTCTAAAGGAGACTCCCATAGATAACCTTGAACTTAGTTTGTCCAAAATCAAGTTCATTGATCTCATGCAAGTATCACACTTTTACAACTCAAATCACTCATTTCTTGAATTCCCTAAGTTCAATCTGCTATTATCTTTAATATATCCTTCTCCCAGAAAAATCAGTATCAATCAATCTTTTCTAGCACCCAAATACAAGCTCACTTCACCATTTTCACCATTACTGACCTAAATCAGCTCCTCATTATTTCTCTGCTAAATCATTGAAAAATAGTTTATACTGATGCTTTAAACTGAAAAAAGATTTTCATAATTGAATGTCTGTATACTGTATTTAAAGATACATATCTATAGTGTGTATAGCAGGTGGGATAATATTGTGTTTTGGATTCTATTCTTCAAGAGAAAAAAGAAAAAATTGAACCAGTAGTGGACAACCTCACAACTGGTTAAGATCAGGTATCAAGATATCTCTTTGATTATAAATGATAAGTTCAACTAATGAGATGCATGTTCACATTTGTGGAATCACCAATAATACTATTACTATTTTTTATTTCCATAATCTTTCTTATAGACTTAAAAGGGCTCATCCAAACATACAGTGTTTAAGTATGGAACTGGAACTATGGCTCTAACTTCAGTGTTCCATGCTATATTTAAGCAAAGCTATGCAAAATGTCACATTGAGCTCTAAAAAATTAAAATGTTAATAATTTTTTATGAATAATTGCCTAATTTTCACATTATGGGGTTTAATTTGAATGCTGTACTGATTATACAAGCCTTTGAATAATTCATGTATAGACCTTCTCCATTACCCTGACAATCAGAGTAGTTAGCTGGTTCCAAAAAGCTGCTTTGTGACAGTATTGCCTACTATGATTGGGGATGTAAATTCAGTATTAATTATTTTTTCAGGAAGAAATAGAAATGGAGCACTTGAAGAAAATTAATTGACAAATTTCTGTTTCAAGTGACCTTTGTAAAAACACACATAAAAATATCTTTGTCACTTCATTTTCTGTTGATCTTTGTCTGTCTAGTGACCTTCTGAGCACTATGAATGTAGATGTGAATTTCTTTATCCAGTAGAGAATTAAGACAGTAAAAGAAAATCTGACAGTATAGTTGACTGTTGACGAAATATAATCACAGATCTCATTTTCTACTAAAAGAAGTCGTACACGCTACTTGAGTTTTTGCAAAGAACTGGGCATATCATAGGCTTTGCTTGGAAAGATTCCGGAAATCAAGCTAATACATACATATATAGCTCTAAAAACACACAGATGCCTATCTGCTCCCCCAAAATACCTTAAGACTTACCTCTAGAGGTAACTGGCTTTATCAGTAATCTTGCCACCACCTAGATGCATGTCCATCTTAGTATAGCATGGGTACCCTTGCTCCAATGAGGCTCTTCATTCCAAAGAAGTATTGTTGGTGTTCAGTCATTAGTCATGTCCAGATCTTTTTGACCCCATGGACTGAAGCTTGCTAGGCATCCCTGTCCTTCACCATCCCACAGTTTGCTGAAATTCATGTCTTTTGAGTTGGTGATGCTATCCAACCATCTCATCCTCTCCCAGCCTCTTCTTTGACCTTCAACCTGTCACAACATCAGAGTCTTTTCTAATAGGCTGGCTCTTTGTATCAGGTGGCCAAAATATTGGAGCTTCAGCTTCAGCATCAGCCCTTCCAATGAATAGTCAGGGTTGATTTCCTTTATAATTAACTGGTTTTATTTCCTTGCAGACCAGTGTGGTCCATCGC
This sequence comes from Okapia johnstoni, assembly GCA_024291935.2. Classification (NCBI taxonomy): domain Eukaryota; kingdom Metazoa; phylum Chordata; class Mammalia; order Artiodactyla; family Giraffidae; genus Okapia; species Okapia johnstoni. The sequence continues at coordinate 7,456,343 of CM044327.1, forward strand.
AAAAATGTAATTCACTTCCATCTCCATTTCATTCCATTTCTTACTGAAATCCTTTATGGATGTCATTGTCTGTCTCAGTGATTGAGTGTGGAGGCTTCACACTCAGGGTCCCTAAGGTTGAACCACACTCTGTGTCTTACTTGCCCCGAGATCTTAAGTAACTGCATTAACCCCTATAAACTTTTGTCTTTTCATATGTAAAGGTTGGCGTGATGGCAATTACAGTATTTGTTTAGGTGAGAAATTGATATAATCTATATTAAAAAAATAACATATTATGTAACACATACTGAGAAATAAATAACAAAAAGTGACCTACAGTTTTCTTTATTAATGTTTCCTTTTATTTTATTTTCTAGTTGTTACCTTTTATTTTCTAATTGTTAATGTTTTGTTTTGTTTTGTAGTTGTTAATCTCTTGGTCTAGATCTAATTTATTTTATAGATGGAAGGTGACCTAGAGAATGTCATACTTTTCTTCTCTATTAATTCCAGATTCTCACTGACCATGATGTTTACCTGGGCACTTTCTAATAACAGAAGTTATCAGTCTGCCTCTTCACCACTCGCCTCCTGAATTCTGATTTTTTATTTCTTGGATGACAGATTTGTATTAAATTTGTATTAAAAAAATGCTCCTAGTTGATTTTTATAAATCCATCAGGTGCCCACTGCTCTTAGCCATGACTGTTCAACCTGTGCTTCAGGAGAACCATAACATCCTAAATGTGTTTTCAAAATCTCTTCAGATAACATTTTTTTTCTTTCAAAATATAAAAAAATCCTAAATTTATTATCTCTACACCTAGAATTAGACAAAGAGAACAAACTGTGAACATAAGAACTCAATGTCCTTTGTAATTTTGTCTTCTAAATGGTGATTTTATTGATGACTATATCAGGTATCAATGTAATTGAATGGGCTTTAGGAAGCATTACTACAAACAAAAGTAGTGGAAGTGAGGGAATTTCAGATGAGTTATTTCAAATCCTAAAAGATGATGCTGTTAAAGTGCTGCTCTCAAGTTCAAGTTCAAGTTCAGTCGCTCAGTCGTGTCTGACTCTTTGCGACCCCATGAATTGCAGCATGCCAGGCCTCTCTGTCCATCACCAACTCCCGGAGTCTACCCAAACCCATGTCCATCGAGTCGGTGATACCATCCAACCATCTCATCCTCTGTCGTCCCCTTCTCCTCCTGCCCCCAATCCTATCCAGCATTAGAGTCTTTTCCAATATGTCAGCAAATTTGGAAAACTCAGCAATGGCCACAGGACTGGGAAAGGTCCACTTTCATTCCAACCCCAAAGCAAGGCAATGCCAAAGAATTCTCAAATACCACACAACTGTGCTCATTTCACATGCTAGTGAGGTAATGCTCAAAATCCTTCAAGCTAGGCTTCAACAATAGGTGAACCGAGAACTTCCAGATGTAAAAGCTGGATTGAGAAAAGACAGGAACCAGAGATCAACTGACCAACATCCGTTGTATCACAGAGACAAGGGAATTCCAGAAAAAATCTTCTGCTTCATTGATTACACTAAAACCTTTAACTGTATGGATGACAACAAACTGGAAAATTCTTAAAGAGATGGGAATACCAGACCACCTTACCTGCTTACTGAGAAACCTGTACTCAGATCAAAAGCAACAGTTAGAAATGAACATGGGAATCGCTTCTCGGCCTTTTGGCTAAGATCAAGAAATGAACGTGGAACAATGGACTGGTTCAAAATTGGGAAAGGAGTACGTCAAGGATATATATATTATCACCCTGCTTATTTAACGTCTATGCAGAGTACATCATGCAAAATGCTAGGCTGAATGAATCACAAGCTGGAAGCAAGATGGCTGGGAGAAATACTAACAACCTCCTATTTGCAAATGATACCATTCTAATGTCAGAAAGTGAAGAGGAACTAAAAGGCCTCTTGATGAGGGTGAAAGAGGAGAGTGAAAAAGCTGGCTTAAAATTCAACATTCAAACAATTAAGATCATGGCATTTAGTCCCATCACTTCATAAAAAATAGAAGAGGAAAAAGTCAAAGCAGTGACAGATTTTCTTTTCTTTGGCTCCAAAATCCCTGTGGATGGTGACTGCAGCCATGAAATTAAAAGACATCTGCTCCTTGGAAGGAAAGCTGTGAGAAACCTAGACAGTGTATTCAAAAGCACAGACATCACTTTGTTGACAAAGTTCCTATAGTCAACGCTATGTCTTTTCCAGTAATCATGTACGGATGTTAGAGCTGGACTATAAATAAGACTGAGCACTGATTAATTGATGCTTTGGGATTGTGCTGCTGGAGAAGACTCTTGAGAGTCCCTTGGACTGCAAGCAAATCAAACCAGTCAATCCTAAAGGGAACCAAATACTTTTGCCACCTGATGCGAACAGCCAATTCATTGGAAAAGACCCTGATGCTGGGAAAGATTGAAGGCAAAATGAGAAGCGGGCAACAGAGGATGAGACGTTTAGATTGCATCACCTACTAAAAGAACATGAATTTGAGCAGACTCCAGGAGATAGGGGAGGACAGAGGAGCCTGGCGTGCTGCAGTCCATGGGTTTGAAAAGAGTCAGACATGACTTAGTGACTGAACAAGAAGTAGCAGCATGACCTTCATCTCCTTTAAAAATTAATAGTGACTTTTGAAAATTCCTCAATGCAATTTTTGGCTTTACCACCATGAATAGATAATTTTCTTTTAAATGTTAGTTTTCCACATGAACTTTTATGAAGAACATTTTTTCCTTTGTCAAAATACACAAATAGCAACAGATACATTGGAAAGGCCATACTTAGTCCTATACTCATCTGTCCTTCTTGACATCATCATCTCTGCATTGTGCTTTTTACTTTATCTCATGGTGCGTGTGTGCCAAGTCACCTTAGTCATGTCTGACTCTGTGGGACCCCATGGACTGTAGCCCACCGGGCTCTTCTGTCCATAGGATTTTCCAGGCAAAAATACTGAAGTGGGTTGCCATACCCTTCTCCAGAGGATCTTTCTGACCCAGGGATCAAACCCATGTCTCTCATGTCTCCTGCATTGGCAGGTGAGTTCTTTACCACTAGTGCCATCTGGGAAGCCCCTTTATCTCATGATGATGGACCTCAAAACTTTTCCATTCCTTATATGATTTTTTAACATCATTTCTTTAATTCTTTAAATGTTGTATATCCGGTGAAATTTTTTGTTTTTAAGGAAATAATTCTTCTGAGTCATTTAATGTGTAACCATATTTATCAATGATAAATATATTTTATAAAGTAATTGATTTGAGTTTTGTAAAACAGAACCATAGTTTCAACTTATTGTTGTAAGTCATATCCGACTAGGCGACCCCATGGATTACAGCATGCCAAGCCTCCCTGCCCCTCACTATCTGCCAAATTTTGCCCAATTTCACAACTATTGAGTTGGTGATGCTATCCAACCATCTCATCTCTGCTGCCTTCTTCTCCTTTTGCCTTTGATCTTTCCCAGCTTCAGAGTTTTTTCCAATGAGTCAGCTGTTCACATCAGGTGGCCCAAGTATTGGCCCTTCAGCTTCAAACTCAGTCCTTCCAATGAATATTCAGTGTTGATTTCCCTTAGGATTGACTGGTTTGATATACTTGCTGTCCAAGGGAGTCTTCTGAGTCTTCTTCAGCACTACAATCTGAAAGCATAAATTCTTTGGGCACTCAGCCTTCTTAATGGTCCAACTCTCACATCCATTTGTACATGACTACCAGAAAGACCATAGCTGTGACTATATGCATTTTTGTTGGCAAAGTAATGTCTTTGCTTTTTAATATGCTGTATAGGTTTGTCATAGCTTTCCTTCCAAGAAGGAAGTTTCTTCTTATTTCATGGCTACAGTCACCATTTGCAGTGGTTTTTGGAGCCCAGAAGAGAAAATCTGTCACTGCTTCCACTTTTTTTCCCCTTCTATTTGCCATGAACTGATAGGACAGGATGTCGTGATCTTACTGTTTTGAATGTTAAGTTTTAAGCCAGCTTTTCACTCTCCTCTTTATCTTCATCAAGAAACTCTTTAGTTCCTCTTTGTTTTCTGACATTAGAATGGTATCATCTGCATAGCTGAGGTTGTCGATATTTCTCCCATAAATGTTGATTCCAGCTTGTAACTCATGCAGCCCAGCATTTAGTATGATACATGAATAATATAAGATGCATTTGTATGGGTTCATATAAATTACAATAAAAGATAATGTCAACCTATAAATTTAGTTCTACTATAAGCTGAAAAGCAAAGACAGAGGAATCAGAGATCAGGCTGCCAACATTTGTTGCATCATAGAGAAAGCAAGGGAATTCCAGCTATTTCTGCTTTATTGACTATGCATTACAATGTGACTGTGAGGGTCACAAGAAACTGTGGAAAATTCCTAAAGGGATGGGAATACCAGAACACCTTACCTGTCTCCTGAGAAACCTGTATGTGGATCAAGAAGCAACAGTTACAAGCTTACATGGACCAATGGACTGGTTCCAAATTGGGAAAGGAATACAACAGGCTATATATTGTCACCCTGTATATCTAACTTATATGTAGAGTACATTTAATGCCTATGGACCCTGCCTTAGATGTACTCTACATACAAGTTAAAAATACAGGGTGACAATATACAGCCTGCCATACTCCTTTCCCAATTTTGAACCAGTCCATTGTTCCATGTAAGGTTCTAACTGTTGCTTCTTGACACACATACAGGTTTCTCAGGAGATAGGTAAGACATTCTGGTATTCCCATCTCTTCAAGAATTTTCCACAGTTTGTTGTGATCCACACAGTCAAAGGCTTAAAGTGTAGTCAATAAAGTAGAAATAGATATTTTTCTGGAATTCCCTTGCTTTCTCTATGATGCAGCAAATGTTGGCACTTGATCTCTGGTTCCTCTTTCATTTTCAGGTTATAGTAGGACTAAATTTGTAATTTGATATAAAATTTATCTTTCATTTCAATTTATATGAATCCATGAAAATGAATCTTATATTATTCATGTATATGTCCTTAAACATTATATATGTTATAAGAAAGTGTGAAATATTTTATGTACATATGTATTATTCAAAGTGTACTATGCTAACATCTTAGATACATAACTGATAACATTAAATTTTTTATATTTGTTTTTATAATTTAGGGGTTTTCCTAGTGAATTTCCACAGCAAAGCACAAATAGTTCTTTGGGGGTTCCAAGTCCAGGTCTAAAAATCAAGTTTGAGTTAATATTTAAAGTCCAGGTCATTTTTTTATAGATATTTAGAGTTTCTGTGTTTACATTAGTTGAAAAAATTGACATTTTTGCCCATATATTTTTGCTACAAAATAGTAAAGAAGGGTTATTTCATGAGTATAAAAGTTGTGATGTTTCCTAATACACAGTCAGGTTGTATGTTTTTGGGGGGAGGTAGAGAAAGAATGAGAGAATAGAAGATTAATACCTATTCCCAAAGGTATTTTGGCCACAAAGTATTGAAAATAAAAGCCCACCGTGTCTCTGGTCCACTCAACTTTAGTTTCATAAACTGCAGACTCACTGAAGTCATCTTTCTTGGACTGTGTCCTTCATGGACGTTGATAGTAAAAATCTACTGAATCTATTGAGTATCTTCTATTTATAAGGTGTGTTAGGATCTCTTTTATCAGTGTAAGTGGGAGAAACACACAGAAGAAATAGAGACAGAGAGGATGATACAGGAACAAAGAAGAAAAAGGGCACAAAGACATAGGTGAGACAGTAAGAAAGAATGGAGGGAGAGAGAAGAGAGATACATAGAAAGAGGAATGTTAGTGAGTGATAAAGATCCAAAAAAAAGAGAGAGAGAGAAGAAAGGTCAGAAAATTAGAGAAAGAAATAGAAACACTATCTGCTTTACACATGAACTACCAGAAAAAAAAAAGCTAATATAATTTAACTGGTAGTCTATCCATTATTATATAAATATTTCTGAAAAAAAGGAAAAGTAGGGTGTAGGTGTCATGGTTATGATCATACAAATGCCATTATTTCATATGCATCTATTGCTGGGAGCAGTCTCTTCTTCATTTTATTTGAAAATTTGGCTTATAATATGCAGTGATCCGTCATTTGTAAGAGAAATGTGCAGAAAGATAAATTGTACAGTAGTCTGACAAATCTTATCAGAGCAACATATAGAAGAGGAAAAATTAACAGCTAATCCATTATAAATGTCAAATCTACAGTGCCACTTTCTTCATAACTATTGTATTTCCATTTCTTTCTCATTAATTCTTAGTCCTTATGAAATAATTTTCATTGGTTGGTCACTCATGTAAATCCATGAACTTCTAATCAAATATGTCACTGTTACCTTTAATTTAAAAGCATTATTGCAAAAAGTCAGTGAAAATTTTCTTTCTGAAAAAACAGACAAATGCATACCTAAAATTAATCACATTGGCCTTTTCAGTTCAAATAGGGGGGAAAACTTTATTTCTTTTTATTCAATTTTAAATTATTATAATTATATGTAGAAGTAGAAAAGCAAAAGAAGTTACTATTTATTATTTTCAGAATGACCATAATCAAATAACTTATGATGTATTTACTAGATTCTTTATGGAAAGGATTGATTGTTAGATAAGTATCTGAGGCCATCTATTTATGGAGGATGCTTGTTAACTATTATTATTAACTATTATTTTTCCTTCCTGGCACTTTTTTCCTTTTCCCTTGTTTTAGATCTGTTGGTAAATCTCTCGTGTCTTTGTATGTGAGTCTATAACAGAAGCAGCAACAGAATCAATGAGGACTTTTTCCAAGTAGAGTAAAGAAGTTTCAAACACTTTTCTACTCCCCCAGTGACACATAGAATTTAATTTTTGTTTTATTCAAGTCTACCCTTAATGACTTGCTTGGCCAATAGAAAATGGCAGAGGTGACGCTTGGCCAACTTCAGGTCTAGGTTTTAAGATGACTAACAGCTTATTCAATTCCCTTCAGGAGCTGAGTGAAAATATGAAAAATTTAACTATTCAGAGGCCATCATTCTCTAAGGAAATCCAAAATAAAGAGATTGTCCACATGTAAGCACCACAGTTGTGAGTACTCCACCTGAACCAAGCTTTCTACCCATCCTCATAAAGAGAGCAGAAGTCATCATGGTTTACCCAGACTAGGTGATCAGTCTACTATCAAATAACCTCTGTTAAAACCAATTGAAAACCCTAAAGACTCCACCAGAAAATTACTAGAGCTAATCAATGAATATAGTAAAGTTGCAGGATATAAAAGTAACACACAGAAATCCCTTGCATTCCTATACACTAACAACAAGAAAACAGAAAGGGAAATTAAGGAAACAATTCCATTCACCATCGCAATGAAAAGAATAAAATACTTAGGAATATACCTACCTAAAGAAACAAAAGACCTATATATAGAAAACTATAAAACACTGGTGAAAGAAATCAAAGAGGACACAAATAGATGGAGAAATATACCGTGTTCATGGATCGGAAGAATCAATATAGTGAAAATGAGTATACTGCCCAAAGCAATCTATAGATTCAATGCAATCCCTATCAAGCTACCAATGGTATTTTTCAGAGAGCTAAAACAAATAATTTCACAATTTGTATGGAAATACAAAAAACCTCGAATAGTCAAAGCAATCTTGAGAAAGAAGAATGGAACTGGAGGAATCAACCTGCCTGACTTCAGGCTCTACTACAAAGCCACAGTCATCAAGACAGTATGGTACTGGCACAAGGGCAGAAATATAGATCAATGGAACAAAATAGAAAGCCCAGAGATAAATCCACACACCTATGGACACCTTATCTTTGACAAAGGAGGCAAGAATATACAATAGAGAAAAGACAATCTCTTTAACAAGTGGTGCTGGGAAAACTGGTCAACCACTTGTAAAAGAATGAAACTAGAACACTTTCTAACACTGTACACAAAAATAAACTAAAAATGGATTAAAGATCTAAGCATAAGACCAGAAACTATAAAACTCCTAGAGGAAAACATAGGCAAAACACTCTCCGACATAAATCACAGCAGGCTCCTCCATGACCCACCTCCCAGAATATTGGAAATGAAAGCAAAAATAAACAAATGGGACCTAACTAAAATTAAAAGCTTTTGCACAACAAAGGAAACTATAAGCAAGGTGAAAAGACAGCCTTCAGAATGGGAGAAAATAATAGCAAACGAAGCAATGGAAAAAAGAATTAATCTCAAAAATATACAAGGAACTCCTGCAGCTCAATTCCAGAAAAATAAACGACCCAATCAAAAAGTGTCCCAAAGAACTAAACAGACACTTCTCCAAAGAAGACATACAGATGGCTAACAAACACATGAAAAGATGCTCAACATCACTCATTATCAGAGAAATGCAAATCAAAACCACAATGAGGTACCATATCACGCCCATCAAAATGGCTGCTATACAAAAGTCTACAGGCAATAAATGCTGGAGAGGGTGTGGAGAAAGGTAACCTTCTTACACTGTTGGTGGGAATGCAAACTAGTACAGCCACTATGGAGAACAGTGTGGAGATTCCTTAAAAAACTGGTAATAGAACTGCCATATGACCCAGCAATTCCACTGCTGGGCATACACACTGAGGAAACCAGTACAGCCACTACAGAGAACAATGTGGAGATTCCTCAAAAAACTGGAAATAGTACTGCCATATGACCCAGCAATCCCACTGCTGGGCATACACACTGAGGAAACCAGAATTGAAAGAGACACGTGTACCCCAATGTTCATCACAGCACTGTTTATAATAGGCAGAACATGGAAGCTGCCTAGATGCCCATCAGCAGACAAATGGATAAGGAAGCTGTGGTACATATACACAATGGAATATTACTCAGTCATTAAAAAGAATACATTCGAATCAGTTCTAATGAGGTGGATGAAACTGGAGCCTATTTTACAGAGTGAAGTAAGCCAGAAAAAAAAATACCAATACAGTATACTAAGACATATATATGGTATTTAATCAATCAGTAAAGATAACCCTGTATGCGAGACATCAAAAGAGACACAGATAAATAAAACAGTATTATGGACTCTATGGGAGAGGGCGAGGGCGGGATGATATGGGAGAATGGCATTGAAACATGTAAATTATCATATGTGAAACAAATCGCCAGTCCTGGTTCAATGCATGATACAGGGCGCTCGGGGCTGGTGCACCGGGATGACCCAGAGGGATGGGATGGGGAGGAGGTGGGAGGGGGGTTCTGGAAGGGGAAAACATGTACACCCATGGTGGATTCATGTCAATGTATGGCAAAACAAATACAATATTGTAAAGTTAAAAAATAGATAAACTAATTTTAAAAAATTAAAAAAAAAACAATTGAAATAGGAGGCTTTCCCAGGGAATCCTTGCCAAAATGTATGAGCTACAAAATTGCAAGATACAATAAATGTTGTCTTTTAAGCTACAATGTTTGTGGTAGTTGTTACAGTAGGTTTCATATATGAATGTTAAAAGTGAGGATTTCCTGCCAGAATTGTTGAAAGGAGGTTTTGTGAACATACAGAAACCTTGCTGACCTAAGGGCATACTCATCCTTTGAGTTAAGTGTGATATGATCTAATAAGTTGATTTGGGTTTGGGGATTTACAATATAAACCAGTTTGGTTTTATTCCTAGTATTTGCAACTTTATAATGCTTGAAAAGCATCCTGGTAATCTCACATTTGTTGATAATGTATAAAAGCTTTTGAAATTGTAAATAATTTATCAAGACCAAAATAACACATTTAGGTACATTTTGCTGTACAAAATAAGTTGGAAACGTTTTTGAATAGGTAATCCTTTTACAAGATATGAAGACTGATTAACTCTTACTCTTGTGACCTTCACATTGTATTACTGTCTTGGGGCTCTTTTGAGTCCTTGATCGTTCTGCTCTCATCTCCGGTGGCATTTCTTCCTTCATTTTTTCTATTATAATGTCACCATTTTATTCTTGTTTTCTCCCTTTAGCTATTAAACTGCTGTGATTATTTCCATCTTCATAATTTCTCTATTTCTCACCTACAGATGGCTATGTGGTCTTAACTACATTTCCAACACCCAACTAGTGGTTCTATTTCCACATACCAACTTTCAATCACCTCTTTCTACTATTTTAGTAATTCCAATAACTTGCAACACAAATTGCCTAATAGTAAAGGCCTTTCACCTTAATTTATTTTTCTGATTTCTCTCTCCCTGTCTTTTTCTCTCTTTCGTCTTCTGCTAGACTTTATTCAACAGAAAGACCAGATTATTATTCTTATGGCACAAATGTTACTTTTGCAATTTCTACCTATGTATTAAGATCTCCTTTAACTCACAAAATGTGATCCCACCTTACAGTCAACTTCTATGTTTGACACATCATGCTAACAGGAGGTTTTCTTCATGCCTAGCTTAAAGACCATATCTTATAAGTGATGTCCCAACCATTTTTGAGAACATTCTCAGGAGTGATATAGCACAAAAACTATTTGCAAATTAGGTTAGAATGGCCGATTCTACTATTATTCCACAAAGTAGGGTAACAACTGCAGTGTCATTTCTATAACAAACATGAACCTTTAATTTCCTGTATGCAAGCAAACACTATTCAGAGTTTTAGTGTAAATGGTCCCATCTGTATGAAATTGCCAACATCAATAACAACGTATCACAATGTATCCCAAACTAAGAATTTGAGACCTGTTGAGAAGTACCAGTTTGATAATCTTACAGTCTCTAATAATATTGTATGAAGATGAATCCAACATATGTATTCTCAAAAAGTATATTGATTTGAAAGTCAGCTGGTTACAAACAAGTACAGCAAAGTCTATGATTGCAATAATATACCCATACAAATGGCATCTCATCCTGAGGTAGGTGGATGAAGGGAAGGACTGGGACACAGTCAAGTCCTGGGATGACTGTTACCTGAACTGAATCTCATGGGACAGAAGAACAGTTGGCAGGGTTATAGGATGTCAACGAGTTGCATCTCAGATAAAAAAGTGCATCATGTCTCTAAAGGTACAGAAATGGGAGAGATTATCACAACACTGGGAAATTCCTTTTAACTATTTAAAATGAATAAAAAGTATGAAATAATATGGTTTTGAAAAGTCATGTTTAACTCAAAAAGAGGACTTTTCATATCATGATAAGTAGCTTTGATTTTTAAAAGTAGGATGAGGGAAATGATCATTTTAACTTGATAGTCAACTTGATACTTTACAAAATAACTCTGCTGATGGAGCAGTTCCAAGTGATGACCAGATAGAGTATATGAAAGCCAAATATGTTGAAAAAAGACAAAATACATATTGAGATTCTAAACTTTTCTGGGGGTAGTCTAGATGGTGAGAGAGTTTAAAAAGATGTTCAAAATGTAGACTTTATAGAATGTAGTGACATGAAAAATGGATAGTTGAAGGTGGAGTTAAAAGGCATGAATGCAGACTCTTAATCCTTAGTTAGGCTGGCCGGATGGTGGGGTTACATTTCAAAATTGGGAATATGAGAATATGATCAGTCATAAGTAGGAAAGCATTCATTTGTAAGTGCACTATTACCCCAGTGTTGGGGTCCAAGGGTAAAAATATTCTTGGGATTAACTAAGAGAAAGAAGAAAAAGAAAGTATCTTCACTTGCCAGACAGTGAAAGATGGGTAAGTGACAGACAGCCCTACAGTTTCTCCTCTGTGTGTCAATATTATCATCTATGAATTTATTGATAAGTAAATTTAGATGAAAAGGAATTCAGGATTTAGACCAAATCACACAAGTCAAAATTTCAAAAGACAGGAACCAAACTCAGTTCATTTCTGGCAACCAAATATTTTTCTTTCAACTATACCTGCAGGTAGAAATTAAAGCATGGTTAACTGGGGCTGGAACACATGTAACATAAGCAGACTGATAGGACTTAACAAAAGTGGAATTTTAGTTATTATTTATCCATGCAGAAGGAATGTCAGTATAACATCAAGCTGGAATCTCTCAAGGATCCTTGTTCTCACTTCTCTACTAGTTTTCCTTTCTTTCCCCAGCTTCTGTTAAATTACTATCTCAAAACAGTCACACAGATCCATTTTTCAAGAGCAAAAGAGAGGTCTGAGATTGTTTGCCTTTTATTTTGAAATATATTTAGATCCTATAGTGAAAATGTGTTCTCTTATAAATAGAGAGTAATTATAAAAAACTTAAAGATACCTATTTGAAATTATCCATTTTTTTCTAGGTGCTGTGTTTAAAGGATAACTAAAATCACCACATGTATATCACAAAATATAATTTATATCCCAAAATACACATGCTATACTACAAGATTGAATCTCATAATTTAAAAAGAACAGAGCAGACATACTCCCAAGTATATTTCATTTGGTCAAATCCAAATGATTTTAGACTAGCTAAGCCATTGGCATGAATCTTTTTGAGAGATTTTATAAGAAACTATTAAGAAAGAATTGTCTGTTTTAATTTATCCAGGCTTAAATACTATACAGGAAGATAAATATTGAATTATAGCTGGGGATTTCTCTTTCAGAGAAGTTTTGCTTTTGTTTCAATTTATATGTAAATTTACACCTAGAGTAACATATATTTATAAACAAAAACAGAAAGGCTTAATATGTAGTTCAAATATAAATTTATACAGAATGATATCCATATCTCAAAAAAAAAAAACCCACAATACTTTAAATAGGAATTGTGGTTCTTATAACAATGTGTTCTAGATAAAAGTAAATGATGTGGAAATGGTTAAGCATAAATACTTTGTAATATTCTTTTATGTACTTTATTAACTGAAATTCACATTACAATGTATATACATGTCACACTCAAGGTGTGATGTCTGAACACTGAAAACCCAATAAATATCAAGGTTTTTTTGTTACTATATGCCAGTTGCCATGCTAGTAATTTCTATAGGGATCATTTCATTTTATTCCCATCTAAAATTCAGTGTTGAGCTCAAAGTGAGCTATCTGGATCAGTGTGGCAGACTCAGATATTATGCAGCCGATCTCATTACTACAGTTGCCCCCATGTTTTTTATCTACTTCTATTGTTTTCTTGGAGCTTCCCTGGTGGCTCAGTGGAAAAGAACCCTCCTCCCAATGCAGGAGACACAGGAAATGCAGCTCCTTCTCTGGGTCAGTAAGCTCCCCTGGAGGAGGAAATGGCAACCTACTCCAGTATTCTTGCCTGGAAAATTCCACTGACCGAGGAGACTGGTGGGCTGCGTTCCATGGAGTCACAAACAGTTGGACACAACTTAGCAACTAAACAACAACTGTTCTTTCGCCTTATTGATCTGAAGTTTCCTGAAACTTTTCAGATGTATTTAACATGTTTGTTTGTTTTCAAAATGGTAAGCCGAAACTTAGTTTGCTATCAGAACATAGAAAATTTAGGGAGAATTTTCAGAAACCAACTGACATGTTAGGAGCACAGTGAAAAACGTTCATTCAGGACAATGTATAAAATGAGAAACAAAGTTTTAAAGACAGAATTAAAAAGTTACAGAAACTAAGTCACATCCAGAAAGAACAAAGGGTTTTTTTCTACAGGGTCCCTAAATTTACAGTAGTCCCTCAGTAATTCCAGCTAGCATCACTTTGTTTCATGTTCGTATGAGCACATATACTATATTTTATTTTCTCTATCTCCTACCATCTGGATAGAATTCAGTACCTAATTAGGTCCTGGCCTGCTGGAGTTGCTTGAAATTTTTTCAATGAGTTGCCTTGGTAAAGATGGGAAAAAAATGGTAGTATTTAAACTAAAACTTGAAACTCAGACTATTTCCACATTATGTACATCTTAAACATTTCTAAGAACAAAGAAAATGCATAATAGAATCCATACTCCTAAGCCTTGGAAGACATTAAAAATGGAAGCAAAAACAACGAACAATGCTGACAAGAAGGGAATTGTGTATCAGCTTACTGAGATCCGGTGCCCAGTGTAACTCCAATTCTATCCCATTTTTAGTGTTCCCAACACACTACGATGACTCACCATCAGACCCCCAAACTGGAATCCTATATGTCCTTTTTATAAATTACATCCTAATAATGCTGTGATCTCCTCTTAATTGTATTGCTTCATCCACAGCAGCTAAGTATAATGAAAGGATTCTAACTGAGAAGCAAATTCCCCAAAAGGAAATGGAGATTTTTTAGCAATGTGTACAAGCAGACTGCTTACAAAAAACAACACAGGAAGTATATACGAGCCCACTGTTACTCGGTGAGAAAGTAGCTGGGGATTGGGACACGAAGCTCTGGTTCACAAAGCAAGAATGAGCATGAAAGGGTGTTGACTGGCCTAGAAATGATGTTCTTACAGCATCATTTCTTGCAAGAATGAGTCAACAGAGGAAACTCATGGGATTTGCTTCTATGCTGAATATCCCCCATAGGTAATGTGAAGTCCTAAAAACAAACAAGCAATATTCATTTGAAGACAAAAAATAAATAAATACATAAAATCTCAAAAAAAGGAAAAAAAAAAAAAACAAGTTAGTAGGAATTAGAATTGGTTTTCTGGGTCTTACAAATCTCTGCATTCCTTCTGAACTCCATTTTGTTGTTTGTTCTTTACAATCTACACTTTACCAGAGTAATTTCCTGTCACATAATTCTGTTATATCTTGATAAACTGTTATAGTTGCTTGTGAAAGGGACTGTTTGCATATTTGCATATCTTTATATCACAACAGCTGATGGTTTTACACAATTAAATTCTGATGGCATTCAATACCATATATTATTAATTAATAGAAGCTCATGGCATTATCTACAGCATCCAAGTGTATTGTATAAGAGGCAGTTGCTTAATCATACACTCAATAAATTTGTATTAAACCTCTATTCTGTGCTAGAAACTGTTACGGCACTAGAGATATAGTAGTGAACAAGACAGAATTACTTGCCTTCTTGGAGCTCACATTCTACTTTGAACAGAGAGACAATAAACAAACAAACAAAAATAAACTATATAGTATGTCAGCTGGTCATAAAGTCATTGAAGCAAAATAAAGCAGTGAAGGGATGGAACTGCACTTGGGTTGTAAAAATACTTTAGATTTGTTCGTTTGCTTGCTTGCTTGTTTTACCTATGAAAATTCTTTTATCACCTTGATGCACATGATGGAAGTACATGTTCTTTCCTAAAGTGCTAAAAGAGTTTAATGAAGTCTGTAAATCATGATTTATTGATGAGCTCAAGGCAAAGGTAACCATTACTCACCATTTTTAGTCACTAGTCTCTGTCTGTGTGTGTTTTGGTGCATGAAGAGACGTTACTTAAACCTCAAGTCAAGAATGCAATGTTCTTTGGGTGAAAAATTCATATCTTTTTGACCAATACAATTGATCACTTTTTATTTTTACACGATTATAAAAAATCATGGTATGTGTAAGTCATACAGGACACCAGCATTAATATGAAAAATAAGTGTTTGCTCAAGCATAATTTTTCTGCCTTCTCTCCAAAAATAGCATTGTCATTTCTAGCTCTGGTAATGGAAGAAGAAATTTATTTCTTGCAAAGTGTGCTAATCTGTGTTGTGGAAAAAGTACTCACACATATTACATACTTGATAAACTTTGATAGTTAATTAAAAAGGAAAGAAATAGAATTTTAAATACCAGGTCAACAGGATATGAACATATTTTAGTAGTAGTCTAGAGGGGAAGGACACGAAGGCCTGTATGTTCTGAAACATCTCTCTTTCTCTCATTCAAACAAGCAATAAAACGATCGCATTGTAAAGCTGTGTTCACACTGATATGTGAGTTAATTAGTCATTCATAAGAAAATGAAGTCTCAGAAGCACTGAGCCTTAACAGTTAGATTTGAATCTAAACGTAGATTCATTAGAAATGAATCTTCACCCTAAAAATGAGAGGGAGGGCAGCTAGAATAGAGATGGAACAGTAATAACCAAATAAACAAAGAAAATTACTGTGAATTTTAGTTCACATTTTGGCCAGCTCCATAGCTTTTCATTTTTACTATATCCTTCCCATTTTCTTTACTTTTGATCAAAACTTTTGATAATATTTGTATGAGGTCAGATCAAATTTAATAAGTAAGCTTAGTTTGAGATTTGTCACAGATTTAATTTGTGTATATTTTTCTGCACTCATATAAAGAGTGTTCTTTTAGGATCATATTAACAGAAAACCCTCAACAGATCTTGATTGTTTTTACTCTTTGGATTTAGTCTCATTTTTCTTACTTCAGGAAAAATGATTCTTTATGTACAGCAATACTCCTAAATGTATTTTCAATAGCTGTGTTCATATTATTCTATACTTTCTGAATGAACGGATTTCCATCTAATCCAGAGGAATAGATTTTTTTTTACAAATAAGCAAACCATATTTCTATATAAATAGCCAAAAACAAAAGAGAAATAAGATAGTAAAGCCAGACTATTTTTAAAGTGCTACAGAAGAAAAGGATTGAAATTGTGATACATTAAAAAATAATTCTTAATTTGAATTCAAAATTTCATAGTTTGAAAAGATATCTGTTATTTCATAAACTGCACAACTGTTTTTCTCAGACAAATAGACTTTTTTCAAATTGTTACAGGTAAAGTTATGCCAGCTTTGCAACAATTCAATAACAGCCAGTCAACATTTCTTTTCTTCTCTAGATGGTAATAACCCTGACATTTCTGAATCTCCCCAAAGCAATCATTTAGTGTTCCAAATATTTAGTAAGAAAATCTGAAGACAACTTAGCAGCACATTAGGTACTTCCTTCAACAAATTAGCAATCTAGCCTCTAAAATGGGGATGGCATTTTAGAATCTCACACCTAGGACCATTTTAGAATGAATATAAAAAAGAGTAAGGCTTGAATCCTGGGTCTACTGAAAAGAAGAGCAAGGAGTACATTTTGTGAAATTGCTATTTGCTAAAACTGAATAGGTCTGTCACTCACTTGAATGTCATGGTCCTAAATTCTTGGGGAAATGGAACAGACAGACCTTTCCATCCTTGTGAAATGGAATATCTCCCCCCATCTCAGTAAGCAAGAATGTAACAGCCATCAGCAATTTCAGACCTCCAAATGTGAATGAGGACTCCTAAAAAGGAAAGCAAAGCCTGTGATCCAGCAGATGCCACTCCCCCCTCATAGTGAGGGCTGAAAAGCTGGGAGAGAGGGGGATGTGAGAAGTCAAAAAAAAAAAAAAAAAAAAAGAGGATGCTGGCCCCGATAGCTGATATGAATATGAAAGGGATGACAAATAATCCCAGACCTTGTATTTGCCCATACGTTGCTATTATTGTTCAATCTATAAGTCCTGTCTGATTCTTTACAACCCCATGGACTGCAGCACACTAGGCTTCCCTATCCTTAACCATCTCTAGGAGTATGCTCAGATTCATGCCTTTTGAGTTGGTGATACCATCTAACCAATTCCTCCTCTGTTGCTCTCTTCTCGTTTTGCCTTCAATCTTTCCAGCATCAGGGTCTTTTCCAATGAGTCAGCTCTTCACATCAGGTTGCCAAAGGATTGGAGCTTCAGTTTCAGCATCAGTTCTTCTAATGAATATTCAGGGTTGATTTCCTTTAGGATTGACTAGTTTGATATCCTTGCAGTCCAAAGGACTCTCAACAGTCTTCTCCAGCACCACAATTCAGAGACATTATTTCTTTGGCACTCAGCTTTCTTTATAGTCCAATCTCACATCTATACATGACTACTGGAAAGACCCTAGCTTTGACTATATAGACCTTTGTTTGCAATGTCTTTGATTTTTAACACACTGTCTAGATTTATCATCATAGCTTTCCTTCCAAGGATCAAGTGTCTTTTAATTTCATGGCTTCATTTACCATCTGCAGTGATTTGGGAGCCCAAGAAAGTAAAATCTGTCACTGCTCCCACTCATTCCCCTTCTATTTGCCATGAAGTGATGGGAATAGATGCCTTGACTTAGTTTCTGAATGTTGAGTTTTAAGCCAGCTTTTTTTCACTCTCCTCTTTAAGCTTCATCAAGAAGCTCTTTAGTTCCTCTTCAGTTTCTGCTATTAGAATGTTATTATCTGCATATCTGAGGTTGTTGACATTTCTCCTTGCAATCTCGATTCCAGTTTGTGATCATCTAGCTGAGCATTTCACATGAGTACTCTGCATAGAAGTTAAATAAGCAGGGTGACGATATACTCCTTTCACAATTTTGAACCAGTGTGTTGTTCCATGTCCAGTTCTAACTGTTGTTTCTTGACCCACATACAGGTTTATCAGGAGACAGGTAAGGTGGTCTGTTATTCCTACCTCTTTAAGAATTTTCCTCAGTTTGTTGCAATCCACACAATCAATGACTTTAGTATAGTCAATGAAGCAGAAGTAGATATTTTTTCTGGAATTCCCTGGCTTTCTCTGTGACCCAATGAGTGTTTGCATTTTGATCTCTAGAAGAGTGCAAAATTCCTTGAGATATCTAGTTTTACTTAATAACAGTAATATTTGATGTTCAGACTGCCTGCCCTCCTTTGTTACAAACTTCTATCTATCCTTACTTCTTCCCTCACCTCCTTGGAGCACTTCTCAGGGCTACCTGAGATGCTGCCTCCCAGGCTTGAAGTCCTAACATTCCCATTCAATATAACACTCTATACATTCAGATCGTGACCATATTTTTTAGTCCACACACTCTAGAGTGTCTTGACAAAAAATCGAAAACGATGCTAAGAAGGTCACTGAAATCCTTCTATCAATGGAAACTTGACTCTTCGTTAGCATTGATGTGAAGCTACTCAAGATCTCTCACTCCCTATGCTTTCAAGGGATGGACAATAAATACTATTCAGGCCACTCTAAGATACTTGGGCAATCTGCAGACGAATGGTGGGCATATTGGCACAGTTCTGCCGGGCAGCCAACCAAGAGAGAAGCTGTTCTCAAAGGAGGTCTCCTTCTGGTCAGATGATACAGCCCAAGAATTTATGACAACTTTATGGCCCCAGTCCTTCTCATAAATCCAGTTCAATGACAGAATTTTGTACAATATAATTCCTGTGAATTAAAAAATACCAACTTTCTGCTGCAAAGCACTTGGCTTCACATTGTTGAGCCTTGAGTTGCTTTGATATGGGAAAAGACAGGATGCCAACAAAATGTGTCAAGTAAGCTCCGTTACTTTTGAGATTTGAATAGTCAAATAACAATCTGCATGTTGGCATAGAAATTTAGATATACATACAGATATAGATGATACAGATACAGACAAGAATATAGGTAGAGCTAGAGATATATACACATGACTCTGTTTGTGTACTGGGGTTAGGGAGAACCATAATTATGTGTGCATGGTTGGGAAAAACTGGCATGGAAACACTGGTGGCCTCCCTATATTTTATTTTCAAAAATTGGTCAGTCTGAAATTAACATGAAAATAAATGTTACCAATATTAATAGTCCAAATCCACGCTGGAATTTGAAAGAGACACAATCTGGCTTAGAATGACATTTCGTTAATTCAATAAACCCATTCTTTCTTCAAGTTACCTTACTTCTACTTCTTGATTGCACATGTAGCTTGCTTACAAGTTTGCTCTTCATTTTGGCCTTAGTGAACACAAAAAGATCCATCATAGAAAGGAAAGCATTTGGCTAGACATCAAAATGATGATAGGATGTTATCAAGTAGGCAAGGTGTTGTCCCTTTGCTTTTAGTTTGACCACTTGGGAAGTATTTTACTTTTCTTACAACATGTTTCTTTTTTTGTCATTTCCTATTTCCTAGCTGTCTTATAGGAAAATTAGTAAAAATGTCAATGTCCACTCTCAAATATTTTAGCCATGATATCTAGGAATATGTTAATAAACAATTTAAAATATTGTAATAACATTTGTGATAACTTGTCTGTCCTTTTTTATCATTCAATAGTGGTAAGTTAAGAAATCACATTTTCTTTATAATTCTAATGATGGTATATTTTAGATTAGTATATTATTTAAATGTGCAAACTGCAAATTGACAACATCTGGTACTTTAATGCAAGATGATATGGCACTAATTGTAAGATCAAGGTTACAGAATTTGATACAGGTTTTTTTATGCATTACAAAAATAGCAATAATTAATTCAAAGCTGCCACAGACTGCATTTTGATGCCCTTTGAACTCTGAAATGAGAAGATCTGTAGTATCTTCTTACTTGGTGCACAGAAGTAACACAGAAGTGAATAATAGAAATATGATGTGCTTAAAATGAAAATGATTAAACGTTTTAATACATTTAACTTTTATAACCATTAAATAAAATATCTTAAGTGGTCATTGAGATCTAATATATTACTGACTATCTCACTGCAAATCTATGATATTCAGCTAAAATTTATTTCAAGCTAAATTATTTCTTCATTGAACAAAATACACAAGTAGCATAACAAGTTATTTGAAAGAGACGATTGATACGGTAGTAGGCAATGAAACAAACATACAAATATATTGCATATATATAACTGAAAATGAATATAAAACAATTTTATCTATAGGTATCTAATCATTTCTTTGAAACTTTGGAGTCAATGGGAGAAGGCGAGGGTGGGATGATTTGAGAGAATAGCTTTGAAAAATATACATTACCATATGTAAAACAGATGACTAGTGCGAGTTTGATGCATAGCAGGGCACCCAAATTCAGTGCTCTGGAAAACCTAGAGGGATAGGGTGGTGCCGGAGGTGGGAGGGGAGTTCAGGATAGGAGGGGACACATGTATACCTATGGCTGATTCATGTTGATGTATGACAAAAACTATCACAATATTGTAAAGTAATTATCCTCCAATTAAAATAAATAAAAATTTAAGGAATTTTTAAAATAAAATTAATTTTAAAAGGTTAATTTAAAATAAAGCAGTAATAAATAACAAAGTTCTGTAGATTGATGAGAAAATGTTCAATATACATTTTTTAAATTTAGCACACTATAAACATGATTATATTTCATTGCTAAGAGATAAAAAGTACAGTTAACCTTTTTTATCCGTTTCAAATGAGTGTAAAAACATATATGTGAAGTTGAAAACTGAAATAAAAATAGAAAATCATTAAACTAGCATAAAGAAATAAGGACAAGTTTTATGTCCTTAGTGCAAATTCATTTTTAAAGATTTCTATGAAAGAAGATACAGTGTTTATTTATGTTTCTGTAATATTTAAAAAATGATTCTGAAAAACTTTATAAGCAGCAGGGAAGTTGGCATAAAGGACAATTAACAACATAATGAATCTAAAGCTTCATAAAGTCTTGCAATATTTTTCAGGAGTATTAAACTTATGGGTCATTTGAAAAGATGTCAAGCATAGTGCATTAGAACAATACATCAGAAGTCAGGAATTTTATTCCCAATTTCTATCGTCTATAAATGCCCTCAGACAATCTTCTTTAACCTTTGCTTCTACACAAGAAGAAAATAAAGATAATAATATTTGCTTCTTATCAGACAAAAATTTTTCAAAGATTCATAGGCTACTCTTAAAAACAGACTTTGAAGTCCTAAGGGGAAAGAGTTGTGTCATTTATAACTATAAAATATTATTTCAAAACTGAACTAAGTTCACTTGTTATGAATTCCAAAATCAATTTCAAAAGAAAAGACTTATGCAGAGAATTTCTTCTTGGTTGAAATGTCATGAACTTGGCAAAAGATTTAGTATTTTATGAAAGGACCGGTACAGGAATAAATTTTCAGAATTGAAACTTTCTGAATGTCTCTAGGCATTTTAAATAATATAAAAATGTCAGTATCCCAGTGTTGTGAATTTTTAGCCCGACACAAAGATGGACGGTGTCATAGAGGATGACACAAACGCTAAGGAGGAATGCGTCATCTCCCGTGAGCTTTGGGGTGTTCTTCTTCCTCTTGACTTCACCACACTTAATTCAGAGTAAGCACACATGCCCAGTAAGATTCAACTGAATCTAAGTGTATAGTCATATTTAATGCCCAGACTCAGGTAAGAAGACAGAAAGCAGGAGGAAACAAGGTGTATATTAGTATATTGTGCTTATACATCATAACTACAAATATCTTAAGAGGAACTAAATGTGTTATTCTTTCCCATTAAAGAAACTGAAGGAAATTATGATTTAGTAAATTATTGAGCATCAGAGAGATAGTGGTAAAGTTATTATTCATTAGCAGGTCACATGACTCTAAATTACTTTTGTCTTTGCAGCACCAACTAGGAGACAGATGGTACCCCCTAAGAACGTCTCCTTCATAGATAGAAATAACTGAGTTAACTTGACTACCGGTTTCTGTTTGCTATATTTCTAAAGAGTTCTTAGCCAATCCTTTTTACCTATAATGTTGCTAAAGCAAACCTTCTCTTCTATGTCCTTGGCTTTGACTTCCACCACTTCAGCACATGTAGGTTTAGTGTCTGCTCTGAATACATTTTCTCTATCTTCCTGAAATAGATAGAATGAAACCTCATACCTAGCCAAAGAGAAAAATTACAAACACATGAGCTAAGTTCTACAACTTGATTTTGAAAGATATTTATGTGTTCTAATATGAAATATTATATGGGGACCATATATGTTATCTTTTAGGAAATATTTGCTTTATAAAAAGAAGAGTATAATTATTTATTTGCTCATTAAAGAATCATATTGAAGTTCAATAGACCTGTCGACAACCATGTGAATATATTTAACATTACTGAATTGTAATGTAAAAATGATTAAGATAGTAATATTACACTATGCTTTTTTTAAAACACAAAAATAAAAAGGGTCTTCCCAAACAAACGATGCAGCTATTACTTTAAAAATATTAGTAAAAGCATTATGCCCTATACAGACACATGGATTTTAAGACAAGGAATATAAACTGGTGAATTCATCGAGAAGACATGGCTGTGCTAAATGTTTATGCAGCTAATAACAGAGAATCAAAATACAGGAAGAAAAATCTGCTAAAATTGCAAGAGGGAAGAGACAAATTCACAATTATAGTTGGAGGTTTTAAGACAACTTTCTATAGAATTGATGGAGCAAATAGAAGATTATCAAAGTATCTAATGAATTTGACCTTATCAACACTTGTAGGACACTTAAATTAACAACAGTAGATTACAAGTTCTCTGCAAGTGCACATAAAGCTATTACCAAAAGAAACCGTACTGTGGGTGACAACATAAGTTTATATATACATCTACATATACGTATATATATGTATATACATATATATACATCATGCAAAGTATGTTCTCTGTCCACGTGGGATTAAATTGAAAGTTAGTAAGAAAACATCTGGAAAACTTTCAAATACATGGGAACTAAATAGATATAAGAATACACAGAAGAACTGTAAGAAAAGATCTTCACGACCCAGATAATCATGATGGTGTGATCACTCACCTAGAGCCAGACATCCTGGGATGTTAAGTCAAGTGGACCTTAGAAAGCATAACTACGAACAAAGCAAGAGGAGGTGATGGAATTCCAGTTGAGCTATTTCAAATCCTCAAAGGTGATGCTATGCAAGTGCTGCACTCAATATGCCAGCAAATTTGGAAACTCAGCGGTGGCCACAGGACTGGAAAAGGTCAGTTTTCATCCCAAACCCAAAGAAAGGCAATGCCAAAGAATGCTCAAACTAGCGACAATTGCACTCATCTCACAGGCTGGTAAAGTAATGCTTAAAATTCTCCAAGCCAGGCTTCAGCAATATGTGAACCACGAACTTCCAGATGTTCAAGCTGGTTTTAGAAAAGGCAGAGGAACCAGAGATCAAATTGCCAACATCTGCTGGATCATGGAAAAAGCAAGAGAGTTCTAGAAAAACATCTATTTCTGCTTTATTGACTATGACAAAGCCTTTGACTGTGTGGATCACAATAAACTGTGGAAAATTCTGAAAGAGATGGGAATTCCAGACCATCTAACCTGTCTCTTGAGAAACGTGTATGCAGGTCAGGAAGCAACAATTAGAACAGGACATGGAACAACAGACTGGTTCCAAATAGGAAAAGGAGTATGTCAAGGCTGTATATTTTCACCCTGCTTATTTAACTAATATGCAGTGTACATCATGAGAAACGCTGGGCTGGAAGAAACAAAAGCTAGTATCAAGATTGCGGGAGAAATATCAATAACCTCAGATATGCAGTTGACACCACCCTGATGGCAGAAAGTAAAGAGGAGCTAAAAAGCCTCTTGATGAAAGTGAAAGAGGAGAGTGAAAAACTTGGCTTAAAGCTCAACATTCAGAAAACTAAGATCACGGCATCTGGTCCCATCACTTCACGGGAAATGGATGGGGAAACAGTGGAAACAGTGTTAGACTTTATTTTTTGGTGCTCCAAAATCACTGCAGATGGTGATTGCAGCCATGAAATTAAAAGATGCCTACTCCTTGGAAGAAAAGTTATGACCAACCTAGAGAGCATATTAAAAAGCAGAGACATTACTTTGTCCACAAAGGTCCATCTAGTCAAGGCTGTGGTTTTTCCAGTAGTCATGTATGGATGTGAGAGTTGTACGGTGAAGAAAGCTGAGCGCCGAAGAATTGATGCTTTTGACCTGTGGTGTTGGAGAAGACTCTTGAGAGTCCCTTGGACTTCAAGGAGATCCAACCAGTCCATTCTAAAGGAGATCAGTCCTGGGTGTTCACTGGAAGGACTGATGTTGAAGCTGAAACTCCAATACTTTGGCCACCTCATGTGAAGAGTTGACTCACTGGAAAAGACTCTGATGCTGGGAAGGATTGGGGGCTGGAGGAGAAGGGGACGACAGAGGATGAGATGGCTGGATGACATTACCCACTTGATGGACATGAGTTTGGGTAAACTCCGGGAGTTGGTGACGGACAAGGAGGCCTGGAGTGCTGTGGTTCATGGGGTCTCAAAGAGTCGGACACAACTGAGCGACTGAATTGAACTGATTTACTAGGTTTTTACTTCACGTTCCAGGATGCCTGGCTCTAGGTGAGTGATTGCACCATCATGATTAACTGGGTCATGAAGATCTTTTTTGTACAGTTCTTCTGTGTATTCTTGCCACCTCTTCTTAATATCTTCTACTTCTGTCGGGTCCATACAATTTTTGTCCTTTACTGAGCCCATCTTTTCATGAAATGTTCCCTTGGTATCTCTAACTTTCTTGAAGAGATCTCGTCTTTCCCATTCTATTGTTTTCCTCTGTTTCTTTATATTGATCCCTGAGAAAGGCTTTCTTATCTCTCCTTGCTATTCTTTGGAACTCTGCATTCAAATGGTTATATCTTTCCTTTTCTCCTTTGCTTTTCACTTTTCTTTTCACAGCTGTTTGTAAGGCCTCCTCAGACAGCCATTTTGCTTTTTTGCATTTCTTTTTCCTGGGGATGGTGTTGATCCCTGTCTCCTGTACAATGTCACAAACCTCTCTCCATAGTTCATCAAGCACCCTCTCTATTAGATCTAGCCCCTTAAATCTATTTCTCACTTCCACTGTATAATCATAAGGGATCTGATTTAGGTCATACCTGAATGGTCTAGTGGTTTTCCCTACTTTATTCAATTTAAGTCTGAATTTGGCAATAAGGAGTTCATGATCTTAGCCACAGTCAGCTCCCGGTCTTGTTTGTGCTGACTGTATAGAGCTTCTCCATCTTTGGCTGAGAAGAATATAATCAATCAGATTTCGGTGTTGGCCATCTGGTGATGTCCATGTGTAAAGTCTTCTCTTGTGCTGTTGGAAGAGGGTTTTTGCTATGACCAGTGCGTTCTCTTGGCAAAACTCTATTAGCCTTTGCCCTGCTTCATTCTGTACTCCAAGGCCAAATTTGCCTGTTACTCCAGCTGTTTCCTGACTTTGTACGTTTGCATTCCAGTCCCCTATAATGAAAAGGACATCTTTTTTGGGTGTTAGTTTAAAAGATCTTGTAGGTCTTCAAAGAACCGTCCAACTTCAGCTTCCTCAGCATTACTGGTCGGGGCATAGACTTGGATTACCGTGATATTGAATGGTTTGCCTTGGAAACGAACAGATCATTCTGTCGTTTTTGAGATTGCATCCAAGTACTGCATTTTGGACTCTCTTGTTGACCATGATGGCTACTCCATTTCTTCTAAGGGATTCCTGCCCACAGTAGTAGATAAAATGGTCATCTGAGTTAAATTCACCCATTCCAGTCCATTTTAGTTCGCTGATTCCTAGAATGTCGATTGTCACTCTTGCCATCTCCTGTTTGACCACTTCCGATTTGCCTTGAGATTTACTAGGTAACGTACATCAAATGAATGGTAATACCTGAAAGAAGTGAAGTAAAAATTACCTCCATCTTTTTCCCTGCTGCTGAGAGTGAAGAAGAAAAATTAACTTTTAAGAACTACTTTACTAATATAAAGTTAATATCATAACTTTATATCATTATAAAGTTATATCACAAAATTTAAAACCCAATTTAATTTCAAGCAAATGTTAAATATTCATAAACAAAATTACTTTAATGATTGCCATACTGGCACCCTGGTGTGCTGCACGATATTCAAGGAAAACCTATGGGAAATTTTTAATTTGTGGGGGAAACAAAGACATCTTTGGACACTCACAAACTACTACTACTTAATTATTGTACTGAAATACTTAGTGCTGAGAATTAGCAAGCATTTATTTTGGCTTAGACATGTTTTGAAAAAATTGCTAAAACATCAATAGGGTACCATGACCCAGAAAATATGAGTACCTCTGTTTCAGGCATGTCCTGTTTTTGTTTTGTTTGAATTTACCTATAATGGAAACTATTGGGCTAATTTGCTTTTAGATTGCTAATCCAGAATCTGGCATATGTATACTAAGAATTTATTTAAAGGTAACAAGAATTTTAACTTGCTTTCCCAATCATCATGTTCTATTTCCCAAGCAGGCCTGTGTTATTAGGGAAAAAGTAAAAAGAAATTAATTGGTTCTCTATATTCTACCTGTTTATTTTCTGTCAAAAAAAGGCTAAGAGACCAGAAATCTATTTCAACATTTTACCTGTGCAAGGTATTCATTAAAATCTCTCCCCAATAGCTCCCACTATTGTCTTAGGGTAATCGTCCCCTTTCATTTTTTTTTCTTTTTTTATGTTATATTTTTCCATCATACATTTATCCAAATGTTGATTTGAGTTAAGAGCTATTCCTCCAGAGAGAAAATATTTCTTTACAGGATAGATTTTCATATTCAGCACTAGAGAAATAAACTAACCAAGTCTGTGACAGAGCATAGAAGCTAGAGTAATATACCCTGTCAGTGAAATTAAAAAATCATCATATTATCGTATCCATCTCTAATTACAAAGATTTCTTCAGAGAACCTAATGTTTCCTAGAGAACTATCATCTCCTCTTGTACTCTCAATAAATCTCAGATGTATCTTTAGCTGCATATAATTATGTGACTTCTTAAAGTGTTTGAAACAGAATCCAGATGAATGAAGACTCTTAAAGCCTCCTGATAGAAGAGCAAAGTGCTAAGAGGGTCCCCTATTGTAACTACCATGACAACCCCTATCTTTTAAGCTGAAATTCAGCTTTTTTAGAGTAGCTACTTTTCAGTTCCATGGGGTGAAACTCAATTTGTATCACTGGCTGCCGTGCTGTAAAGGAGAATTTCAATGCCCTGTTGAATGCTAAATCTTCTTGTTAGTTTGTTTGCTTGTTTGCAGAATAATCTTTAGACAGACATAATGACACACGCCATAAGATTTCCCAAACTGAACTTTCTCTTCCCTCTGGAAATGATGAGATTGGAAGGAAAAAAAAAATATTTAGTGTAAAACAAATGAATACAAAACAGAGCCAGGTCTTCTCTGCAATCAAGGATACACAGCAATCGTTACTGCAGAGTATGAACCTTGTATCCAAGAGGAGATTTATAAGTCCCTTATGAACTGGTGGAAGGAAGTTATGCTACTTAATGAGAATAAATATAACTAAAGAGAGAGGACTAAGAATGATTCTTCTGGGAAGGATGGATGATTTAGAGCATCTAACTAAATTTTAAAAATCATTATCTGTTGATTTTTTATTGATAATTAGTAAGCATTGATATCAGTTGATATTAAATCATCTAAACTGATTCTATTTAAAATAATCAGTTATAAAAAATTAATTAATAGACTGAAAGAACAACATTTTAAGGCAATACCCTGTTGTATGAAATCTATCTTTTAAAAAGTTAAAAGTAAATAAAATTCACACATACATAAATAAATGATAAAATGTTAATTTCAATATAATGAGTTGCATATACTTATATGTAGTGGTTATATTTGGTTTAAGGGATGGTAAAGGAAATAAGAACTGAAGAGCCTCTTGAAGAAAGTGAAAGAGGAGAGTGAAAACGTTGGCTCAAAACTCAATATTCAGAAAACTGAGATCATGGAATCTGGTCCCATCACTTCATGGCAAATAGATAGGGAAACAATGGAAACAGTGACAGACTATTTTGGGGGGCTCCAAAATCACTGCAGATGGTGACTGCAGCCATAAAATTAAAAGACGCTTACTCCTTGGAAGAAAAGTTATAACCAACCTAGGCAGCATATTAAAAAGCAGAGACATTACTTTGCCAACAAAGATCCATCTAGTCAAAACTATGGTTTTTCCAGGAGTCATGTATGGATGTGAGGTTGGGCTATAAAGACGGCTGAGTGCCAATAAATTGATGTTTTGAACTGTGGTGTTGGAGCAGACTCTTGAGAGTCCCTTGAACAGCAAGGAGATCCAACCGGTCCATCCTAAAGGAAATAAGTCCTGAATATTCATTGGCAGGACTTATGCTAAAGCTGAAACTCCAATATTTTGGCCACCTGATAAGAAGAACCAACTGATTGGAAAAGACCCTAATGCTGGGAACAATTGAAGGTGGGAGGAGAAGGGAATGACAGAGGATGAGATGGTTGGATGGCATCACGGACTCAATGGACATGAGTTTGAGTAAACTCCAGGAGTTGGTGATGGACAAGGAGGTCTGGCGTGCTCCAACACATGGCGTCTCAAAGAGTCAGACACTCATGAGTGACTGAACTAAACTGAACTGAAAAGAAATAAAACTTTTATTTTGTATTATTCTTTACTGTCCTGTGAATTTTGGAAGATGATTGATGATTTTAATGTCTTACAAATTTTCACAGCAGTTTGATTTTGATTCATCAACTTTAAGCTTTTTATAATATATATACGTGGATAATTATAGGCTGTAAAATATAACATTACATACAAAAATTTCCTAGTGGAGTTTATTTCTTAAAACTTTCTTTGAATATCTAAGCGATTGTAAATTATACATGCCTATGTATTTATAGGGCTTCCCATGTCACTTCACAGGGCAGTGGTAAAGAATCTGCATGCCAATTCAGGAGACTCAGGAGGTACAGTTTTGATCTCTGCATCAGGAAGATCCCCTGGAGGAGGAAATGACAGCTCACAGCAGTATTATTGCCTGGAAAATTCCGTGGACAAAGGACCCTGGAGGGCTATAGTCCATGGGGTCGCAAAGAGTCGGACATGACTGAGCAGCTGAGAACATGTACTTGTATAAAGAAAATTTATTATTTTTGTCAAATGTTTGCCTCAATGAATATAATCTTTTCCTCTATTAAATGCTTTCAAGCTGAATTCTATTTAATCTAAAAACATATCTGTATCTGCTTTCCTCATTTATTATTTTATTTGTTGGCTGTTTTACTGCTTCAAATCTAACTTTATTTACTGTTTGTTTGTTGTTCCGCTTCTCACTGACAGTTATGTATTTTGGAATCCATCTCTCCTAACCCTAGAAGTTAGCCTGTCTAAAGTCAACTATTACAGCCGACTTTTTGCTTAATTGCTATCATTTTCATTGTCTGTTTCCTTAATGCTATATGTGTTTTTCTCTATCATAGCTGGTTTTTGTTCTTGTATGCTATTCATGCTAGTTTTAGTTCAATAAAATTTAGAAGTCCAACAGTGCCAAGGAATAAACAAGTTTTAATAATTTTTATTCTTTATTTGAAGCAAGAAAAGTTACTCATCAATAATCTTTGCTTTCCCCATCATATTCTTGTAAATATAATCCGGTTTTATGGAATTAATTTAATGTTAAAAAATTTAATATTACTAAGTTTCCCAAGATGATAGTTTGCCTTCCCTATTTTTAAATCGTAATTATGTGAAGTATTATACTTTACTCCTTTATTACCATGAAATTCCTTCTTGAGTCCTGGGTATTTATTTTTTCTTTTGGCCATACCATCCGGCATGTGGTATCTTATTTCCCCCACCGGAGATCAAACCCGCATCTCCTGCATTGGAAGGCAGAGTCTTAACCGCTGGACCACTGGGAAAGTCTTTTGATTAATTTTTTAAAGACTAATGTTTGTTACATTGATAAAGCCTGTCTCATTTGTAAAATCCCCCACAGAAAAAGACCAAAGAAGTAGCTATACTTTCAATTCTTTTCCTTCTCAAAAGCATAATAGGAATGGAAATTATTTTAGTAATAATGATGGAATAATTGTAGGCTACTGTCGTCTCTTTTTTTTTTGAACCTTGGAATTACATATATTCTGCTATAACTAATTATGATATTTTTCACTAATTCTGTGTAAAATTTGGTGAACAATTTTGGTTAACTGCATTTTTATTCTCTATTTCTTCTCTCTTTTCTGTCATTTTTTCCATCCCCATTATCTCTATTTTTCCTCTGATTTATCTATGTTTCCTTCGTATTCTGAATTTCCAATACTGGTTCTTTATAAAAAAAATAAAGAAAAATGTATTTTTCTCCATCCAATATTAGTTCTGTATGACCTCTAAATAAATGCAATTTTTCTAGTTCAGTTTATATTTCCTTTCATGTCTAAGTTAATATTTGCCTCTATGTCATCCTTTCCTTTTGGCTCTCTGCCATTATTTAATAGAAACTGCTCCTATTTGCATATTTTTCATAAGAAACCAGGCAGATATTATTACGCTTTTCTAGTTTCTTTTAGAAGATCATTGCAAAGGTTGTGTTCTTTTGACTATACATTGCCAGCATTTGGCGCATATACAAGGTGGCTGAGAGCCCTTAAAACTGCAAAGCTAGCTACTTCCTCCTTAGAACAAAATCTCAATATCATTTGGATGAGATTACACCTCCTTTGGGGTTTCCCAGATGGCTCAGTGGTAAGAATCTGCTTACCAATGCAGGAAATATGGGTTCAATCCCTGGGTCTGGAAAGATCCCCTGGAGAAGGAAATGGCAACCCACTCCAGTATTCTTGTCTGGAGAATTCCGTGGGCAGAGAAGCCTAGCAGGCTAAGGTCCATGGGGTTGCAAAAAGAGTCAGACACTGCTTAGCAAGTAAACGACACACCTTATTCTAAATCTGACACTTACCAGGTTTCTATATAACCCAAGTGCTCTGGGTGGAATTTCTATATTTTCCTGCTCTGTCAGGTCGTCTTATTTAACTAAGAGAGTTAGAATTTTTCTTTCAATATATTATACATTAATGTTAAAAACCACACCTACAGCACAAATACTCATTTTTCAACTATGCTTCTTCTGTTCTGTTCCCCTGATTGAGTGTTAGGCATTGTACATAAAGTAAGAATACTTCCTTTTATTTTTTTTTTTTTACCTACAATCAAGACTTTACTCACACAGAATCATATAGGGATCACAATAGCAATTTTTTAATTTTGTCAATAAAGTGAATTTTTCTAAAAAATAAGTTTAGAAGATGGGAATTAATAAAGAAGAAATTTAGGAACATGTGTGTTTAATCTGAGAATATGCTCCTCATTCCCTCTTTATCAATTAAAAAAAATATGTGTAATCTATAGGCTTTGCTTACATCTTCAGAAAGGCACCAGGGAATAGTAAACAACACAAAATTTAGAATCAAGAAGTCTTTCATTTGATTTTGGAGTCTTAGAGACTTGACTTAATTCTGAATATATTTGCCATATGAATTTGGGTCAATATCTAACCTTGTTGATCTTCAATTTGTTCATTGTTGCTCTCATTGAACTGTGAAGTTATACTAGAAAATCATGTAAGTAATTAGCAGAGTACTTAACAGTGAATTAATCTTAGCTATTATTAGCTGATACTCTTTATGCAATCTTGTACATCTTTATATATATTTTACTGGAACGTTTGAAGAACACAATAGATACATTTAGTGGTTCACTGTTTTAAGAGAGAAGTTAGGAGGCATGCATGTGGCATGCTTTAGTTTGAGTAAATGACTTGAGCTTTTTCCTTAAAATAGGGAGTAAATAAACATATTTTTAACAATTTAGATGAGCATTGACTCATAAACAAGTATTTTAAATGAAATTATGATTAAGCTTTAATACTGAATTAATAGGAGGAAATAAATATGCGGAATCCAGAAAATATAAATTTATATCATACTTCACACTTCAATATTTTGAATCTTGAGTGTATATGTGTGTATTAGGTTGTGTATGTTGTTATAATTATGTGGGTGAGAAACACATCTAGTCTGTTGAGTTGGGGAAAGCTGAGAAAGAGTTGTAAAAGTGTTTAGGTTCTTGAAAATGAAGAATATTGAGAGGCATTAATTAAAATATGCATTATTTATCAAGAGAAAAACAACAGTAAATACTCCAACTCAAATATAGCTCAACATGCTTCAAGGTTTCATAGGTACATTTAATGTGAAGATAAAGATGTGAAATCATGTTCTGTACACATTATATTTGTAGAGATTTTATTTTTGCAGTTTAGCAAATCAGTTGTGATTATTATAGGCTTCTGTTATATTTGCCGGAGTTGACATAAACTGGATTGGAATGGAATTAGTTTTTCCAAGGCTTATGATTGAAATCCCAGTAGCTATCACCAGATATTATACTGTGCTATTTCAGATTGTTAATGAAAAAGCCATGTGGGTTCCATCAAAGACAAATGTAAATTATGGTAGCAATTCAATTAAATTATTTTTTACTGTATATTAACTCTTTCATAGAATGACTTTAATGTGCATATACAAATATACCCATGTGAATAGTAATAAAGACTATCTTACATTTTAAGTGTTAGTCACGTCTGACTCTTTGAGACCCCATGGACTGTAGCCCTCCAGGCTCCTCTGTCCATGGGATTCTCCAGACAAGAGAACTGGAGTGGGTTGCCATTTCCTTCTCTAGGGGATCTTCCCAGCCCAGGGATCAAAACTGGATCTGTTGCATTGCAGGCAGATTCTTTGCCATCTGAGCCACCAGGAAGCTTATATCTAAGTATTAAGAATACATTTTAGGGTTTCCCTGGTGGCTCAGTGGTAAAGAATTTGCCTGCCAATGCAGGAGATACAGGTTCGATTCCTGATCCAGGAAGATCACACACGCTGTGGAGAAACTGAGCTCCTGCAGCACAATCCCTGAGCCTGTGCTCTAGAGGACGGGAACTGCAACTACTGAGCCAAGGGCCACAACTCCTGGAGCCTGTGCTCTGCAAAAGAGAAGCCACCACAGAGAGCAGCCCACGCCCTGCAATTAGAGGGTAGGTCCTACTCTCTGCAACGAGACAAAAGCCCATGCAGTAACGAAGATCAGGCACAGCCAAAAGGAAATAAGTAAATAACATATTGTAAACCCAGTGAAGAAGCAGTCACACATATCAACTCCTGTTCTAGTCCGACAACCTATAAAAGTGAACCAGCTGGAGCTGGCTGGGGGAGGACACAAGTTTGTTTCAGAGGACTGTCTGAGAGATAAAAAGGATCTCCAAACACAGGGAAGGAAGAAATACCACTTTGTGAAAATCAGTTCTATACTTTTTTCCAGGCCTGGAGAAAGAACAAGGCACATGTAATGGAAGTCAACTCTCAGAGGCTATCAAAAAGAGAATTTTCAAGTCATTACTTGTAAAACCTACCCATTCAAATTAGCATACAATCACTTCAGCTTTTCTAAACATAGTCTTATTTTAACTTTCAGATAAAAGGAAAAAATCAAATAGGTTTTTAGACATTTGAACCTACCTATACCTTGTGAAAATTAATTTTGAATACTAACTTGCTTTGTCATATACAATAAACGAAATTTCAAACTATTTTTCACATTTGCTTTAAAAGATACTAATCAAGAGTTGGTTGTTAACTGAAGTATCATCTTCATGTCTCATAATGAAATTAATAACACAAATTGTTCTAAAAATGGTTATAAAAACCACTCTACTGATGTCAATTGTATAGAGGAGAATGGCTTCAGGTTAGAAGGATAATGATTTGTGAGTAATACTGTGAGAAAAACAAAGCAATAATAACATCCTAGAAGGAAAACTTACAGGCACACGGGGGACCTTGCGGCAAAGAAGGAGCCAAACCAGTGTAGGTCTTAAAGGTGTTTCTCCATGGGGGTTATTGATGACAATAACTGTTACATATTGATTTCTGACATATCTAGCCCTGAGTCCTGCAGTCCAGAAAGGAAATGGTTTATACTATAATTGTCATGATGACAAATATAAATTGAAAAACAGATTCTTAGCAGCTTCTGGGAGGAAATACCTTTTTACATGGTGATCATGAGTGTGCATTTCTTCTGTAACTTCAACTGTCACACAAGGCCAAAGGAAGGAAATAAACACTCTCCATAAGTGCGTGGTGTGGACAGACATCAATGAGGCTACTTCACATCCAGCAATTTTGTTAGTAACCTACCTGAGAAAGAAAGTTTGTTTCCAAAATGCTAATTCCACAATCCAGCTTTGGGCAGGAAATCAAACACAACTGGCCAAAGGAGCTGTGACTCAGAGAAAATCTCTAGAGAAGGCATGCATCACTAATCATGCCTCAACATCCTGTTAGTCAGTCAAAAATTTTGTCCCAAATATCCAATTCATAAGAGATCCCTTCATAAGGAAACATAAAAATGAAGTTACTAAGCTCCCAAATTGACATGAATACCAATAGTGTCTATATTAAATATATTGGAATGAAATCATTTAACCCAATAAACAAATTGTGATTCCTTCACCATCCCATTGGTGCTTAGTAATGATTCAGAGCACATAATGATTTCAACCAAAGTTTGGGTAAGTTTGTTTTTAGTTGCTTTTTTTTTCTTAAGTTTTTATTACTATTATGGCAAAAATGTAAACTGTTAAGTTCTTCTGTTGTTCATAAAAAAGTTAAACTTAAAACATAAGTTATAAGAGGCTGCTGCTGCTGCTGCTGCTAAGTCACTTCAGTCGTGTCTGACTCTGTGTGACCCCATAGACGGCAGCCCACCAGGCTCCTCTGTCCCTGGGATTCTCCAGGCAAGAACACTGGAGTGGGTTGCCATTTCCTTCTCCACAGAAGAGGCTACATATGTAAAGACCTCCAAATGGTCTGATGTGACAATTTTTAAGTGCGATTTGAGGCAAATACCTCGAATCATTATAAAAGTTCTAAATCTAAAGACTTTGTTCAGAAAAAAGACTGAGAGAAATTACATCAGGGACAATTTCTGTAATCATATTCCGGTGCTCTTAGTTAAGTAGCAATCTGAACAATGCTCTCTCAGAGTGCTGATTGACCATAGCCATTACAGGATAAAGAGGGGAAATATAACCAAAAAGAGTTTTCATTTGAAAATATTTTTTAGAGGTCTATATGTTTTAGTAAGAATTTTAGTATGAAATATTATAGTATATAGTACATTTTCATACCTGTAAATGTAAAAATCTAGTGAAAATGCATCAATTCTGGAAGAAGCATGTATCAGGCACATTTGAGTTATCTTTTTTCCAAAGGTTTGCTCTCTGACTATGTTAATGACCAATATTATCCAAGATGCTCACACCCTCATGTCTTTACTGATTCTTAAAATGGATTTAAATACACTTGTAAAAGTAATAAAGATTTGGCTTCTTGTTTTATAAAAATAAATGAGTAAAGTGGCTCTTTTCAAAATTTTATTCTTTTATTAAGTACCACCAATGTGGTTTATAGAAAAACAATAAGATCTGAAAGAGGCCAAAAAAAAATTGCAAAATCAAAGAAAACTTCAAAAAACATGACATGTTTAAGAAATACAGATAGCCCAATAGACTGGAATTTTGTAGTGCAGCAGAAAGCTTGAAAGTTGTATATCTGAGCCAATTCTCGGGTAAACACTAAGATGGGACATGGCATGATCAGAATGACACTTAATAATGGTGATTCCAATGGGAATGTGTGATGGACCATGACTGACAAAAGGGCATTAACATCCAAGCCCTTTGATGTGAAACTCCTGATGGTTTCTCATATACCTATGGCTATTCATGTTGATGTTTAACAGAAACCAACAAAATTCTGAAAGCAATTATCCTCCAACTAAAAAAAATAAATTAAAAAAATGTAACTACAATATTCAAGACTCTCCCAAGCATTTGTTGTCTGTCACTGAGTTTTCAGTGCATACTTATAGGAGGTTTGTTTTCCCAAAGCACAAAGAGATTTGTTTGGTTCTGGAGGATGAGAAGGTGAAACATGCATCCACACACAGCCTGACTAAGTCTAAGCCACAACCCTGACCATATTAAACTTAGAATGGGTACCATATAAATTAATATGTAGTTAGGACTATATGTAGAGGGCACTTCTGATGTTGTTCAGTCACCAAGCCGTGTGTGACTCTTTGTGACCCCATGAACTGCAGCATGCCAGGCTTCTCTGACCATCACTATCTCCCTGAGTTTGCTCAAACTCATGTCCATTGAGTCAGTGATACTGACCAAGGCATCCTCTGTCACCGCCTTCTCCTCTTGCCCTCAATTTTTCCCAGCAGCAAGGTCTTTTCTAATGATTCAGCACTTTGAGTTTGGTGGCCAAAGTACTGGAACTTCAGCTTCAGTCAGCATCAGTCCTTCCAATGAATATCCAGGGTTAATTTCCTTTAGGATTGACTGGTTTGATCTTCTTGCAGTCCAAGAGACGCTCAAGAGTCTTCTCCAGCACCACAGTTTGAAAGCTCAATTCTTCGGTGCTCACCCTTCTTTATGGTCCAACTCTCACATCCATTAGAGGGCGCTAATTTTACTGAAATGATGCAATATGTAGAATAGAATAAGGGCTCCTGAAAGATATTAATTTCCTAATCCCAGCAACTTGTAAATATGTTATTTTATGTGGAAAGTGGGAATTAAGTTTGCAGGTGGAATAAATTTGCTAATAATAAACTAGAAACAGAAATTACTCTGGATCATCTGAGTGGACCCAATGTAATCAGAAAGTCCCTTTATATGTGGAAGAGGGAGAAGGAAGAATTAACTTCAGAGTACTGTGGTATGAGAGAGACGTGACTGGCCATTGCTCCCTTTGAAGATGGATAGGGGATATAAGGCAAGGAATGAGGGTAGCCTAGAATCTGGAAAAGGCAAAGAAATAGATGCTTCTCTAGAGCCTCCACAGAGAAGGCAATGGCAACCCACTCCAGTACTCTTGCCTGGAAAATCCCATGGATGGAGGAGCCTGGTAGGCTGCAGTTAATGGGGTCACTAAGAGTCGGACATAACTGAAGCGACTTAGCAGCAGCAGCAGCTACAGCCTCCATAGGAAATGCAGCCCTGCTTGCATGTTGATTTTGGCCCAGTAATACCCATTTTGCATTGCTGACCTCTCTAAATGTAAGATGATGACACTGTGTTGTGTTGAGCTGCCATGTTATATGGTACAGCAGCAATGGAAAATTAATAAGTATGTTTTGAATTATGCAGTTGCACTAAACACATCTGTGCCCTTATGCTAAGCCTATGAATGACACAACAAACATCCAACAGGAGAATTTTTTATTTGGTTTACTCTCATTTCTCCCTTGACCTATCCTCCAATAATAACCTCTCCCTCTACAAACATAGAAAAGCCAAAAACTACAGTTTCTATACTGAACTGCTATGTATTTATAACATATGAATATGTACAATGTTGTTAAAGAAAAATGACAGAGAACAATATATGTAGAAATTAGACTGCTGTAAAGAGCCTCTTGATGAAAGTGAAAGAGGAGAGTGAAAAAGTTGGCTTAAAGCTCAACATTCAGAAAACTAAGATCATGGCATCTGGTCCCATCACTTCATGGGAGATAGATGGGGAAACAGTGAAAACAGTGTCAGACTTTTTTTGGGGGGGGCTCCAAAATCACTGCAGATGGTGACTGCGGCCATGAAATTAAAAGACGCTTACTCCTTAGAAGGAAGGTTATGACCAACCTAGATAGCATATTAAAAAGCAGAGACATTACTTTGTCCACAAAGGTCCATCTAGTCAAGGCTATTGTTTTTTCAGTGGTCATGTATGGATGTGAGAGTTGGATGGTGAAGAAAGCTGAGCACTGAAGAACTGATGCTTTTGACCTGTGGTGTTGGAGAAGACTCTTGAGAGTCCCTTAGACTGCAAGGAGATCCAACCAGTCCATCCTAAAGGAGATCAGTCCTGGGTGTTCATTGGAAGGACTGATGTTGAAGCTGAAACTCCAATACTTTGGCCACCTCATGCAAAGAGTTGACTCATTGGGAAAGACCCTAATGCTGGGAAGCATTGGGGGCAGGAAGGGAAGGGGACGACAGAGGATGAGATGGCTGGATGGCATCACCGACTCGATGGACATGGGTTTGGGTAAACTCCGGGAGTTGGTGATGGACAGGGAGGCCTGGCGTGCTGCAGTTCATGGGCTCACAAAGAGTCAGACACGACTGAGCAACTGAACTGAACTGAACTAAATGAGTATGCCAGGATATTATTCATATATAATTAACTCAATAAAATATTTTTTAAAAAATAGTTATATTTACTCTGAAAAGTTTTTTCGTCATTGCCACCAGAACCCAGCTGACTCATCAACCTACAGAGGTGTGAAAGAGACCACATTTTCCCCACCACTTGGGGTCATGTATGGGAATGCAGCACATATAAACATGGTCTACAATGTCCCTGTGACTGTGAGGTAAATTCCTGCTGTGGTGTGAACTTGTCCTGATTTGCACTGACATGCAGGGCTCTGCCTAGAAAAATGCCTCCTGTAGAGAGGTGCCTTCAGGTCACTCTTGTTTGGGATAGAACATTAGATTGCATATACACAGTTATATCTTAGTAACCTTTAGACACTTTTGTTTTAGGAAGAAAAACATTCTCAATTTCTATCATTACAACATTTTTTAACTTCAAAAATAAATTCTCCATCCTATTAAACCCAGACACAGTAAAACAATGACAATATCATATTATTAAAAAGAGAGAGACTACATGGAATTACAATAAAAAACTGAAATACTCTTCTCATTAAATTCAGAGAGCCAGCTCTGGGACTTGTCAGATGTGATACTTGATGACAATAACTGCAATTAATCTTGCATAAAATTTTGCCTAATCCTATAATACAGAAAATTTTTTTATCAGCTAATAGGTTATTCTGAAGTGAAAAGAAGGCATTTGTCAACTAGGTCAAGAGGAGTAACAAAATTGGAAATAAAAAATCGAAGACAAAGAATGTATACAGAATGAAGCCAGTAGATTTCCAGCAACATGGCAGCCCATTTGAAGGCAAATGAGTTTTACTTTGTTTCATTTTTAACCAATGTCCACCTAACAATATTTCTAATGTCAAAGTAGCAGTTAATTTGCTGTTTTATATGCATAAATGGAAGTGGACAACAGAAAATGAGAGGGTTGAATGGGATCACTGACTCAGTGGACAGGTTTGAGCAAACTCTGGGAGATAGTGAGGGACAGGGAAGCCTGGCAAGCTGCGGTCCTTGGGGTTGCAAAGTGTTGGACACGACTTAGGGACTGAACAACAACAAATGCATAAATACATACATGTACATACACGCCAACTGTAAGTTCAAATACTCTATCAGAACTATTGTTTGTGTAATTTCAGGTTTGGTATTACATTGTAAATGGAGAATGGTACTACTCTATGCCATAATTTAAGGCTAAGTTGTCTTTAAGAGTAAAACTGAAAAATAAGAATAAAAAAAGAGTAGCATTAACAGCTACCTCCTTTTTGAAATAACAGAACAGAGGCCTTCAGGTATGATGCAAGCCTGACAAACTATTTCAGATTTGCAACGCTGCTATCACCAAATTAGCACCTTTTAAATAAATAATAGACAATTGTCACTTGAAACATTCATTATTGATGGGAATTTTGATTAACATCAAGAATAATTTAACTATGGAAGTTTACCTTATATATATATGATAATGCACTAACCACAGGTCTATAGCTTAATGCATTTTCAGTTTATGCACTCATATAACGCTACATAGGTATATAAATTAGGAAACATTTTACATTGTATTTTAAAGCATCAATGGAGTTTTAATTTTCTAAAAGAGAAGATCAAATCTAAAAAATGTTTAAAAAATAACTTTGCAAACTTGCATAAATTAGAAAGAAAGAAAATTTATGTTGAATGTCCTGAAAATAAACCAGAAAGTCAGAGAAATCAGTAAATGTATGCTCCAAGCAAGATCAGACGCACAAATCTCATTTAGTTTTTGATAGTTGTTAGACCAGACATCAGGGAGTTGTTGATGGGAAACACAGTGGATCTACCATATTGAATTTGAAGGCATCAACATGTGTTTACAACATGTGATACTTGTACAAAATTAGTCAGAGATAGAGGATTCAAAAAAAGGTCCCACATTGCTGGAATTATTTGTGTTAAAGACAGAATTTTAAGGTTGGCTTGTTCTTTCATGCCTGACAATGTTTAGAAACCAGAATTCTAACATTTTCAGAATTATTCTTGTTCTTTGTAAAAGCACCTAAAAATAACCACTGAGGAGCAGTGGAGCTTATCTTTAGAAATTTGAAGCAAAGCTGTCAATCATATTAATACTTGAAAAAAAAATTTAAATCAGCTTCACATTAATTAACATCAAGTGAATCTGGAAAGTAGCCAAAAGAAACACTATACACACACAAACAAAAAATACTTTGTGCTTTTGTTGTTGTTTTCTTCTAAAATAAGTGATTGTCTACCAGCATGAATTCAAAGTTCTTCACCATTTAACTCTCAACTCTTACCCTCAAATGTCATGCACTCAAGCCAAGACCTTTGAAATGTTTTTATTTCCCTTAACAATATGGATTCCCTGAGAATATATTTATCCTATTCTCTTGCAATACAGGGACAAATGAATCACTTCAGGGGTATTCACCATACAGTTCCCTGAGCCCTACATTCAGAGATCTTTATTTGGTAAATCTGAGACAGAACCTGAATTCTGAAATTGTAACATATACTACTCAGGTGATTCTGTTGAAAGTAATTTAGTTAGTAGCAACTAGTAGGACTGACTCAGAAATATAAGTACTTCCACTTGTGATATTGCCTATAGACATATTTCACAATATTTAGTGATTTATCCAATAGTTTTTATTGCATTATTGCTCACAGTCACCCCAAATGTATGTGAAGACACAGGTCACGTAAACAGTATTTGAAGTTGCATTAATTCTTCAAACATATTATATGGTTGGTTAAAACACTATTAGTTTAGCTAAATGTTCTATACCTCTACTCTGCAACAAAATGGATATTGAGATTATCTGAATTTACTGAATTACTACAAAATAATTTGATTTTCCCATAAACATAAATTGGAGCTAAATTTCAATATTTTCTTAATCAGAGCCTATTTTGTACAAGGAACAGTTATAGGCAGAATGATGAATAAAACTGTATGTACCATACTACCATCCATAAAGAGGATGGTATAATAATATCAGTGTACAATGTGTGAGTGTGTGTGTGTGTGTGTGTGTGTGTGTGTGTGTGTGTCTGGGCATGGTCTACCTTAGTTAGGTTACAAAAAACTTCTCTGAAGAGATGAGACTGAATTACAACAAAGTGAGCTAAAGAATAAAAGTGGCCAGAAGTTTCCATTTAGTAAAATGTTAGGTTCTGTTATATAGCATTACAGTTAGAGATGTTTTCCTTTTGCAAAGAAACAGGGAAAAGCAAACAATGGAATGCCAATTTTGCATCAAACAGTCTTTTATCTTGTTTCCCATATATTGCATAATTTTTTAAATTGTCTTTTTTAAATTAATTTATTTTTAATTGAAGGATAATTGCTTTACATAATGTTGTTTTCTGTCAAACCTTCACCATGAATCAGCCATAGGTATACATATATCCCCTCTCTTTGAACCTCCCTGCCATCTCCCTCACCATCTCACCCCTCTAGGTTGATACAAAGTCCCTGTTTGAGTTTCCTGAGCCATACAGCAAATGGAAGAGAGGGTGAGATGTATGGAAAGAATAATATGGAAACTTACATTACTATATGGAAAACAGATAGCCAATGGGAATTTGCTGTATTTGCCATATATTGTATTATTAAAGATTACCACCCAACGTTGCCATTTGTACCAAACTCTGAAAAAATATAATTTACAATGAGTTTTAAAGCCCAATAAACATAATAAACAGATAAAACATATAGCATGTTAAGACTCATGTAAGTTCAATGGGAAAAACCCAAAATGGAACAGAAGTTAACAGGGAGATTCAGTGATGGGGTGATGGGTGGTAGGCAATCTGCAGCATTAAAGAAGGTGGAGAGACAGATTTTTTTGAGAAAGTGAGTCTTGAGTGAAAACCAGAAGGAGGTGGAAGTAGCCAAGTGTATGTTAAGGAGAACTTTTCTGACAGAGGAGGGAAAATCTATAAGAAAGGCAGTGATATCAAATATAACTGGCAGGTTGAAGGGACACTGAGGAAGTCAAGATGATAACAGGGCAGAGAGTTAGCGGGGTGTGCAGGGATGGTGGCCCCAAAGCCATTTAATGTTGGTTGACTTTTACTCTGAGCAAAGGGCGAGGTGTTAAAAGAGTGGGAGCACAGAAGTTTCTGGATCAGGGTTGCCTTTGACAAGGATCCCCACAACTCTGCTGAGTCACATGAGGATACACAGGCACTGAACCTCCCTCTCAGATTCTCCTGCTGGTTCCTTCTCTTCTTCCGGATTTCTTAATATTGAAATGTCCTGGGCTCAAACTTTGCTCTTCCCTTCTCAGGCTACACTCACTCCCTTAGTCCCTTTATCCTAAGCAGAGGCATAAAATACCATCTATGTCTTGCCAAGTGCCAAATTCATATTTCTACCTGGGACCTCTCCTCACATTCCAATCACATGTATGCAAATGCTTCCTGAAAGTCACTACTCTGATTCTTAATAACAGGTCTAATTGGGACTTCCCCATCTTTCTCGTAAAATCTATTAGTTTTGTTGCCTTTTTTCTTTTAATTGGTCACTATTATTTTTCTGTCATCGCCAGGTCATGAGAGTTGACTTGAGAGTGTGGGGTACTTTTTGTGCTTAATATGAACAGGTAAAAAAATGATATTTAGAGGATTCAAGAAGGATAGTGGGAAGACATGGGTGTTGGAGGTACATGGGTGGGAGGGTTCTTCACTTTCATGACTGTACAGGCTTCCTCTTAAGCTTTTCCCACCACTACCTCCAGGCTTATGCAAATATTGAACAAGAAAGTTTCTAGTTGTTATTCTTCATGATCCCCAGATCCAAGAAAGCAGCACCTCTTCTGCTCTCGAACAAGCATCCAGAAAACTCAAGGAAGACTTTTCCAGGGAAAACCACATCTTGAGACACAGCCAAGATCAGGACAACTCTACTAGTCATCTAGGGGACCTTACTGTCCTAAGACTAACAGCCAATCAGGGGAATGATGGTGGAGTAAAACACCAGACTGTCTCACTGAAGTGCTGTGTCTTGGTTTATTCATAAATGCAATAATCATTTGCCATGGAAGACTTACAGACTTCTAATGGAATGTGTTGTGCTGAACTCCAAATTTATAAAGCAAAACCAAATAGCATGTTTAACTTGAATAAATCTATTTACTCCATCTTCAAATCAGACAAAACTCATACTGAGATGGTATTAAATAGTCCTTGCATTAAATTTTTTTTTCATCTTGTCTTCTCATATGACATCAGTGAAAACAAAGAATGACAAAGTCTTGTAGAATTAAACTTTTGAGGATTTGAGGGGTACAAGTCCACCAGATTTTGAGGTTTCTGGAATTTTGTTATATGTTTCCAAAATAGAATGAAAAATGTTATGTCCAAGCTA
This sequence comes from Okapia johnstoni, assembly GCA_024291935.2. NCBI lineage: Eukaryota > Metazoa > Chordata > Mammalia > Artiodactyla > Giraffidae > Okapia > Okapia johnstoni. Next base: position 7,500,456 of record CM044327.1, read on the forward strand.
TACTATCAACATAGATGCTAATCTTGAATATGAATTAAAGCAGTAACACTATAGGCATAAGTGATAAACTCTGAGAAGATCATATCATGTATCCCCAGTGGCTCTCATATATCCTGACCAGTCGTAGATGTTAAATGTGTTTTGCTTTTTTTCCCCTTTGGGCAAGTTATTTATACCACCATTTCACAAATACAAAAACCAGAGTGTTGCTAATACAGTAAACAAGCAGCAAAGAGCACAGTCTATTTTACTACAATCCCCGAATGCCAGTAAAGTTTACTTTTCCTTTGACAGCTTGAAAATTGCAATTTGGAACTAAAAGCTTATCCCTGCAATAAAGATTGGCTAGTGAAGTTTTACGAAGAAATGAGAATTTTGGCTGCTGGTTGTATTTGAATGCTGTTGGAAAAGAGACTCTCACAGAAAAGGTTGTGCCCTTGATGTGTTAAGCAGGCTGCCCACTTAACCCAAAGGTCTATTCAAACAGTTCAATCAAATTGTTAGCTGTCACAAAGCCATCCAAATACATTAGAATGGTTCTGTTAACAGCTGAAAGACCTTGTGTAAGCACCAACTATATTTATTGAGACTAAAGCATGAGTCCCAGTTGAGAAGCTGAAAATGGACCTCAGGTTAAAAAGGATAAGTTCTTAAATAGGTTTTTGATTGTACTGACTCCAAATATATGAAGAGTGATCTTCTAAGACTGTGATTTTCATTATGAATCTGCAACATTAGCATTACCTTGAAAACTTGTTAGAAATGCAAATTCTTGAGTCCTAACCCCTGGAGGAGGTCATGCCAACCACTCCAGTATTCTTGCCTGGAGAATCCCCATGGATAGAGGAGCCTGGCAGGCTACAGTCTATGGGGTCCCAAAGAGTTGGACACAACTGAAGCGACTTAGCATGCATACAACAAGGCAACACTGAATCAGGAAACCCTGGAGGGCAAACCTAGAATAACTTCCAGATGATTCTGACTCCAGCTATAGCATAAAAACACTTCTCCAGGAGTTATTTTTGATGAAGCATTATTATGAATACTACATTTATTTTAACACTGAAAACAAGTTGCTTTTTCTTATTGCCACATGGCATTCAGAATTCTGATCAGGGACTGAACCCGTTCCCCCTGCAATGAAAGCATGGAGGCTTAACCACTGTGCCACCAGGGATGTACCTGAAAACAAATTTTGAAAAGTAGTTTAATCATGATAGGATGATCTTCGATCCTTTCCAAGATAAACCATTCAACATCACAGTAATCCAAGTCTATGCCCCAACCACTGATGCAAAAGAAGATGAAGTAAAACAGTTCTATAAAGATCGACAAGACCTTCTAGAACTAACACCAAAAACAGGTCCTTTTCATTATAGGCGACTGCAATGCAAGAGTAGGAAATCAAGAGATACACGAAGTAATAGGTAAGTTTGGCTTTTGGAGTACAAATGAAGCAGGCCAAAGGCTAACAGAGTTTTGTCAAGAGAACACAATGGTCATAATAAGCACCTTTTTCAAACAGCACAAGAGATGACTCTACACATGGACATCACCAGATGGTCTATATCAAAATCAGATTAATTTTATTCTTTGCAGCAGAACATGGAGATGCTCTATCAGTCAGAAAAACCAAGACTGGGAGCTGACTGTGGCTCAGATCATGAGCTCCTTCTTGCCAAATTCAGACTTAAGTGAAGAACATAGGGAAAACCACTAGGCTATTCAGGTATGACCTAAATCAAGTCCCTTATGATTATACAGTGGAGGTGATTAATAAATTCAGGGTATTAGATCTGGTAGAAAGAGTGTCTAAAGAACTATGGATAGAGGTTCATAATGTTGTACAGCAGGCAGTGACCAAAAGCATCCCAAGAAATAAATGCAAGAAGGCAAAGTGGTTTTCAGAGTAGGCTTTATAAATAGCTGAAACAAGAAGTGAAAGGGTATACCCATCTGAATTCAGAATTCCAGAGACTCACAAGGAGAGATAAGAAGTCCTTTTTAAGTAAGCAATGCAAAGAAACAGGGAAAAATAATATAGTGAGAAAGACTAGAGATCTCTTCAAGAAAATTAGAGTTACCAAGAGAAACGTACATGTACTTCTAGCTCAGTTGGTAAAGAATCTTCCTGCAGAGTGGGAGACCCAGGTTTGACCCCTTCGTTGGGAAGATCCTCTAGAGAAGGGAATGGCAACTCACTCTGGTATTCTGATCTGGAGAATTCCAGAGGAGTCTGGTGGGCTATAATCCATAGGGACACATAAGATTCAGACATGACTGAGCAACTAACACATTTTCACTTATTTCAGCTGCCTAATATTTATCGAAGTTCACTGTAATGAGCCAATGTATTTGCATCAGTCAAACCTTGTATTGATATTTCAAACCTTGTATTATGGGTTGTCTTCCAAAAAATAATGAAAACTTAAATTTTGGCTAAAATGAATACTACACCGACAAATATTAGTAAAAATATGACTTATAAGAGAACTTGTAAAAAAGACTAATGAAATTATAATATGCAATTGAATGGATTTGTGAACACTTAAAATTTTAATTAATTTCAGACTAAGGTAAAAATTTTTAATGTTTATTTTATTTTGGCTCATATTTATTTATTTGAATTTTTCCTCTTAATAAGCATGCTGATAGAAGATAAAATATTTTCTATTAATGCAAAGATATTAATAGAAATATATATCAGAATATATTCAAAATATATCCTAATGATTTAGGAGTATGGTCTTTCCTTCTCATGCTCAATCACTAAAACTGAAAATGAACAAATAAAGAAATAAGATTAACTTTGAAAAATATAAGACATATGACTATATATATCCTTTATAGCTTTTGGCTAAGTATTCATTTAAATAGAATGTTTATGTACTATTCTAAGAAAATGATACTTAAAATATTTTACGATAATATATTTTCAAAATAATGAAAACAAAATTGATTACATTTATGAAGCATTAAATACACATTTGATCATCTTAATTTAGTAAATGGATAATTATTGACTACTTTGTTCATTTTGTTATCTTCTGTGTAGAATGCTAAGAAGAGTAAGGAAAATAAGTGAATGTGAAGAGCTCTATATTTTAAACAGCTTATATGGACAATTCCATATTTCTAATTAGGTTTACTGAATAGACCTGTTATTTTAATACCGTGGAGAGTAGAAGGAATTGGGTTTAGGATTGTTTGTGTATTTTGTGTGTTATTTTTCCTCGATATACAGTCACCATAAAATTTCAAAGGACAGTGTTATGCAAGCAACAGTGTAAACATTCAGAGGGAAGAACAATGTTCTATGTGTCCTCATATTGAGAACCTCCACTTACATCCCAAGATCTATTTTACTAAAATTATAATCACCCTCCTATATTCAACCATAATGGATTTTTACTAAAATCAGTAAAATAATGATGCGTGAGAACATTCACTTAAAGTACTTAAAGTGAGATAAATTAGCTTTAGGTATGTAACACAAAAGTGTAATTCAGTCAGTTTTGCATGAAAATTCTAATATTTCAGTGGTACCTGAATGCTTATTCAATCCTATACTCTTTAAATTCTTCAGTTGCTATACAACTGACTTTAGAATTAACACATATAAAGAGTGTACTGGAGTGGGTAGCCATTCCCTTCTCCAGGGGATCTTCCCAACCCAGGGATTAAACCCAGGTCTTCCACATTGCAGGCAGATTCTTTACCAGCTGAGCCACCAGGGAAGCCCAAGAATACTGGAGTGGGTAGCCTATCCCTTCTCCAGCAGATTTTCCAAACCCAGGGATCTAAGCGGGGTCTTCTGCAGGCAGATTCTTTACCAGCTCTCAGTTGGTAAAGAATCTGCCTGCAATGCAGGAGACCCAGGTTCGATCCCTGAGTTGGAAAGATCCCCTGGAGAAGGAAATGGCAACCCACTCCAGTACTCTTGCCTGGAGTATCCCATGGACAGAGGAGCCTGGCAGTATACACAGTCTCTGGGGTTGCAAGGATTGGACATGACTTAGCAACTAAACCACCACCACCATCAAAAAGTGTATAGTAAATATATACTACATATAAGGCTTATGTGGCATATTTTTACAGTCTTTCTCTATAAATATATACATAAGTATATACACATATATGGGGCTTTGTTTTTTATTCTTGTATATGAAGGGAATAACTCATGAAAGATGGAAAATCAATATTGTTTGTGGTTGCACTGGAGATCAAAATTAACATCTTAATTTACAGCAATCTATTTATGTTAATACCAGCTTGATTTCAATAGTATACAAGAAAATGTGTTACTATATACTTTGGTTCTACTCCCTATCCTTGTAATTTTTTGTAGGGTTTCTGGTTTTTTGTTTGGCTTTTTTTCTGCACAGATTACATCTTTAAACATTATATGCCCACCATTACAGATTCATAAGTATTGTTTTATGAATTTTTTTTAAAAATCACATAAGTTAAAGAAAATTCACCAAATCATTCATGGTGTCTTATCAAATGCTCTTTTTCATATAATTTGAGTTAGAGAGCCCACCTGCAGTGGAGGAAACACAGGTTTGATCCCTCGGTTGGGAAGATCCCCTGGAGAAAGAAATGGCAACCCACTCCAATATTCTTGCCTGGGAAATCCCAAGAACAAAGGAGGCCAGTGGGCTAAAGTCCCAGGAGTCACAAAAGAGTTGGACACAGTTTGGCAACTAAACAACAAAGATTTGAGTTACTAGCTAATATCCTTCCCTAGTAACAATCCCTTCAGAACTTCTTGTGGCACAGTTCTGCTTACAATGAATTCTCAGTTTTTTTCACTTAGGAATGTCCTAGTTTTTCTTCATTTTTGAAGGGTAGTTTTGTCAGGTATAGAATTTTGGGATGACTTTTAATTTCCTTCTTGCATTTGTTATGCTATGCCTCTGCCTCTGACCTCCCTGGATTCTAAAGATACAAATTATGAATTACTGTATTCTTGCTGCTTTTGAACATTTTTCTTCAGTTTTGACTTTGGATAATTTGATTATTATATGTCATGAAGGTTAATTATATATGTCATCATGGCTGAACTGCAGGATGCCATATGTCTGGTTAAACACTATTTCTGCATATCTCTGTGAGGTATTTTCTGTATGACATTAACAATTTTGTCAGTCGACTGAGCAAAGCACATTGTCCTCCACAATACAGGGGGGCCTCATCAAATCTGTTGTAGGCCTGAATAGAATAAAAGGATGGGTAAAAAAAAGTTATTTCTCTCAATCTGACTACCTTCAAGTTAGGACATTGTTTTTTTCTCACCTTCTGACTTGCGCTCTGCCTGTAACTTACACCACAGGCTTCCCTGGTTCTCAAAACTATGGACTCAGAGTGGAACAATGGGATTGTTTCTCCTGGTTCTCCAGCTCACTAACCACAGAGCTGAGACATCAGTCTCTATGATTGCATGCCCCAATTCTTTACCATAAATACCTCTTTTTCTCTCTTGTTGGGCTTGCTCTCTGGGAAACCCTTACTAATAAGATAAATTTTGGTAAAATGAACAGTTCTAGAGAAACAGAATTTTAAGGGTGAGTTTTCTGAATTGGCTCTCTAATCTGATTAGACTTAAAGATGCTAATAACTCTGTTAATATTTCCAGTGACAAGAGAACACTGATAACACACAACCCTTTGTGGAGATATCTACAACACACCCATAGGATATCCCTAACCAACTACTTATATACATACATGTATGTATGTATGCATATATATATATATATAAAGCCTGTCATTGTTTTCATTGTTTCCCCATCTATTTGCATGGGAACCAGATCCCATGATCTTAGTTTTTGGAATGTTGAGTTTAAGCCAACATTTTCACTCTCCACTTTCACCTTCATCAAGAGGCTCTTTAGTTCCTCTTTACTTTCTGCATAAGGGTAGTGTCATCTGCTTATCTGTGGTTAATTGATATTTCTCCTGGCAATCTTGATTTCAGTTTGTGCTTCTTGCAGCCCAGCATTTTGCATGATGTACTTTGCATGTAAGTTAAATAATCAGGGTGACAATATACAGCCTTGACTGTACTCCTTTCCCAGTTTGGAACTAGTCTACTGTTCCATGTCCGGTTCTAATGGTTGCTTCTTGACCTGCATACAGATTTCTCATGAGGCAGGTAAGGTGGTCTGGTATTCCCATCACTTTATGAATTTTCCACAGTTTGTTGTGATCCACACAGCCAAAGTCTTTAGTGTAGTCAATGAAGCAGAAGTAGATGTTTTTATGGAATTCTCTTGCTTTTTCTAGGATTCAATGGATGTTGGTAATTTGATCTCTGGTTCTTCTGCCTTTACTAAAACCAGCTTTTACATCTGTAAGTTCTCGGTTCACATACTTTGAAGGCTATCTTGGAGGATTTTGAGCATGACCTTGCTAGCAAGTGAAATAAGTGCAATTGTGGTTAGTTTGAACATTCTTTGGCATTGCCCTTCTTTGGGATTGGAATGAAAGCTGACCTTTTCCAGTCCCGTGGCCACTGCTGAGTTTTCCAAATTTGCTAGCATATGAGTGCAGCACGTTAACGGCATCATCTTTTAGGATTTAAAGTAGCTCAACTGGAATTCCATCACCTTCACTAGCTTATTTGTAGTGATATTCCTAAGGCCCACTTCACACTCCAAGATATCTGGCTCTAGGTGAATCACACCATCATGGTTATTGGGGTCATTAAGATCTGTTTTTTTTGGATAGTTCTTTGTATTCTTGTCACCTCTACTTAATATCTTCTGCTTCTGTTTAGGTCCATACAGTTTCTGCCCTTTATTGTGTCCATCTTTGCAAGAAATTTTCCATTGGTATCTCTAATTTTCTTGAAGAAATCTCTAGTCTTTCTCATTCTATTTTTTTCCTCTATTTTTTTGCATTGATCCTTTAGGAATGCTTTCTTATCTCACCTTTCTATTCTTTGGAACTCTGCGTTCAGATGAGTATATCTTCCCTTTTTTTCCTTTGCCTTTCACTTCTCTTCTTTTATCAGTTATTTGAAAAGCTTCCTCACACAGCCATTTTGCTTTTTTCCATTTCTTTTTCTTGGGATGGTTTTGAGAACTGCTTCCTGTACAATGACATGAACCTTGGACCATAGTTCTTCAGGCACTCTGTTAATCAGATCTAATCCCGTGAATATATTTGTCAATTCCACTGTATAGTCGTAAGGGATTTGATTTAGGTCATACCTGAATGGCCTAGTGATTTCCCCTACTTTTCCAATTTAAGTCTGAATTTGGCAATAAGGAGTTCATGATCTGAGACACAGTCAGCTCCCTGTCTTTTATTTTGCTGATTGTATAGATCTTCTGCATCTTCGACTGCAAAGAATATAATCAATCAGATGTTGGTATTGACCTTCTGGTGATGTCCATGTGCAAGAGTTGTCCCCTGTGTTGTTGCAAAAGGGTGTTTGCTCTTACCAATGCGTTCTCTTGGTGTAAATTTGTTAGCCTTTGCCATGCTTCATTTTAACTCCATGGCCAACATGTAATTACTCCAGATATCACTTGACTTCCTGCTTTTACATTCCAGTCCCCTATGATGAAAAGGACATCATCTTTTTTTTTTCTTTGGTTTTAGTTCTATAAAGTCTTATAGGCCTTCATACAACCATTCAACTTCAGCTTCTTCAGCATTCCTTTTTTGGGGCATGGACTTGGACTACTGTGAGATTGGATGGTTTGCTTAGGAAATGAACAGAGATCCTCCTGTCAATTTTGAGATTGCACCCAATACTGCATTTTGGACCCTTTTGTTGACTATGAGGGCTACTCCATTTCTTCTAAGGGATTCTTGCCCACAGTAGTAAATATATCGGTCATCTGAATTAAGTTCAGCCATTCCTGTCCATTTTAGTTCACTGATTCCTAAAATGTTCACTCTTGCCATCTCTTGTTTGACCACTTCCAATTTACCTTGATTCATGTACCTAACATTCCAGGTTGCTATGCAATATTGCTCTTTACAGTATCAGACTTTACTTTCCCCAACAGACATATCCACAACTGGGTGTTGCTTCCTCTTTCTAATGAGTCATATTTGCCAGCAAAAGAGGACTCCCTGTGTCCAGTGGAAATAGCCTCCACAACCCTGGAAGAAGGGCCCTCCACAGTAACAGAAGCCTTCCCACCTCCACCTGAGAGGATTACTTTCCGTTGACTGAGGGAATGAAAAAGGCCTCTCCTGAGGCAGTTGTTCTTGGAAGGAAAGCTATGACAAACCTTGAGAGTGTATTAAAAAGCAGAGTCATCACTTTGTCAACAAATATCTGTATAGTCAAAGGTATGGGTTTTCCCATAGCCATGTGCAGATGTAAGATTTGGACCATATCGAAGTTGAGCACTGAACAGCTGATGCTTTCAAATTGCGGTGCTGGAGAAGACTCTTGACAGTCCTTGGACAGCGAGGAGATCAATCCTAAGGGAATCAATCCTGCATATTCACTGGAAGGATTGATGCTGAAACTGAAGCTCCAATACTTTGGCCACTTGATGTGAAGAGCTGACTCACTGGAAAAGACCCTGATGCTGGGAAAGATTGAAGGCAGGAGGAGAAGGGGATGACAGAGGATGAGATGGTTGGATGGCATCACCAACACAATGGACGTGTATTTGAGCAAACTCCAGGAGATAGTAGAGCATAGAAGATCCTGATGTGATGTCATCACATCAAAAAGCCAACACATCAAGGGTCGCAGAGAATCAACAAGACTTAGGGACTGAACAACAATGAGGTAGTTGCTGTGCAAGACAACACTGGTTGTCTTCAGGACCCATAATCACTACCTCTCTGCTTGTTGACCTATAACTAGACTCAATTTCCAGCAAGCCCCTAAAGGAAAGGTATCAGGTATGACTCATGGGAGGATTGCACTACACTTAAAAACCTGTTTTCTAATTTATACGGATAGAAACTTGGAAATGTACAGTTGATTCTCTTTATTTGCAAAAGTTATGTTCTATAACTTCACTATAACCACTGAATTAGGAAATACTAAATTATTGCCCCTAGGGGATGTACAAAATTGTATGCCTATGTATCTCTGTTCACATTTTCATGGCCTGACCATCATGACCTTGTGTTATGTTTGTTTTATTTAAAGACACTTTATTATTCATATATATATATATACACACACACATATGCATATTACATACATACATATGGAAACATATATTAATTAATTAATGTTGAACTCACGGCCAACACCACTCTTAATCATCCCTGACTGAAGCGTATCTAACACACATATTTCCTCCATAAGGAACATGACACCTGTCTTGTGCAGAGGAATCTTAGCACATTAGAACCATGTTTGGGGAGAATTTTAATCAGTAACCACCACCAAAAACAACAACAAAAACGCACAACCATGCAAAAAATGTGGCACTAAATAGACCATGAGAAGGACCACTTCTTTACAGTTTGAAAACTAAAACAGGAAAGCAGCGTTAACCTCTTTTGCTCTCAGGTGGCAGGGCTTCCCTATAGCTTAGTTGGTTAAGAATCCACTTGCAATGCAGGAGACCCCGGTTCGATTCCTGGTTCTCAGATGGGAACACGCATCAGGTTCCTTCTAAGGGTAGGAAGCTTGGGAAGTATTGATTTGGTGATTTCAAATACATTTCAGCAGGTAGGTTAATTTGCAAATATGAAGTCTATGAATAATAAAAGTCAACTATATTTTTAAGTTGTCGAGGTTTATATTTTTAAATAAGACTTATTTTTGATATTGAGTTCTAATTATACTTCTTTTGGCTCAATATCTGGTCAATAAGGCTATGACTCATTCATATTTTTTAAAGTTTGGTTTTGTGATGTATCCTAGGCCAATTCAATTTCATTTCTCATAGATACTCAAATACTTGTCTCTTCTGAGTTATAGGGATTTATATAAATGAATAAAGCTAATTTGTTATGTGTCTTCAAATTTTAAATTATGCTTTTTCTATCTGATCTATTTGTGTTAAACTATCCCACTATAGGGATCTATCCATTTAAAAAGTTCTGCTAATGTTTGCTTTGTATAATTTAAAGATATGACTGTTCAGGGTATATAAACTAAGAATTTTTATTTCTTCCAGTAGAATGTTCTTTATATATATATATATACATGTATATATAGTATTTTTACTTTAATAAGAAGTGATTTCATGGACTAATTTTCCCATTCTTTTTAGTACAGGTTTTCTGAAATACCACTATAAATGATTGATATATTTCTTATAAAGAATATATAAGTAAATTTTGTTTTTAATTTTATACTGCTAATATATCAGTCTTTCAAATAACTCAAATCAATCTGTATCTGTAATGATTACTATTCATTTTTGTGCTGTATTAATTTTCATATCGCCATTGCTTTTATATTTTTTTCTAACATACTTTTTAAAATTATATTTCTTCTTCTGCTAATTTTAACTTCTTATACACATTTTAATAGTTATTCTGTGACCACATGGACTGTAGCGTGCCAGGCTTCTCTGTCCATGGAATTCTCTAGGCAAGAATAATGGAGTGGGTAGCTATTCCCTTCTCTAGGGCATCTTCCTAGCTCAGGGATCGAACCCCTGGGTCTCCTGAATTGCAGGCAATTCTTTACCTTCTGAGTCACCAAGGCAGCCCCTTAAATTGAAAGACAGACGTTAAATTCACAAATTTTAAGTTTAATTTAAAAAAGTCATCCTCTTTACGTGTACAAAAATAGATATTACTGTAAATATATATCTCTGAAAGGTTTATGAATTTTGCTACCCAATGTTTTAGTTTTACTGTATTTTTATCTTCTCCAACTTAGACTTTATTTTAGTCATTAATTCTAAAGTTAATGATTATCCAGCTTAATCAATATGCATACCAACATTTGCTCAAGATTACTTCTTCAATATCAAACTTTCCTTTTTAATTCAGGTTTCCAGTTTCTTTCTTACTAAAGATATACCATTTGCAAAACAAAAGCAAAGACTGAGAGTATATAGTTGTTTGTTTCCTTCAAATGGGCTTCAATAAAATGTACATTCTCAGTCTTTGTCCCTGGAACATCACATACAAAATATTATTTTCCAGCCTCCTCAAATGATCATTTAACTGGTTATAGTATTCTAGAGTCACAATTTTATCTATCCTGGAAAATTATGAATCAAATTATTTTGAATATTGTCTCCAAGAATCCTTTTAGTATCACCTTCTGAAACTCAGAAAATATTTTATTGGTTCTTTTTTTTTCTTTTTCTTATTTGATGACATTTTTATCACTTTCAATCTATTCTACTTAATATCTCAGTGCATTTTTTTCTTAGGATACTTTTGCTTACTGAGCTGTAGGTCCACACTGTGTTTTTCCTTCTCCCTATAACTATTTTTCTATTTTCAAAAAAAAAAAATCCATTAATTTGTAGACTTGAAGACTCATGCTTCACTTGGATATTATAAATGGGAGCCATATCCATAAGATATAGAGTCTCAGGGGTTTTGATTCTCACAAATAGTATTTTCTTTTCTCAGTTGAGAGTCCCAGGTAGAGAGATGAGCTTACTTGTAATCCTGTATGTCAGCAGGTAAATTTACTATTAGTTAGTAATGCTTTTCCTGTGAAGCAGCTCTTTTAGGGACCTGACATCATGAAAGAGGGAACTCTCAGTTTATCACACCACCTGTTTAATTCCTTTTGTTTGAGTCCAGCTATTATATTATATCAATTTATCGTATTTAATTTTCATCTATTATATAATTTGTGTCATAAAATCTTTTTAGTGTGGACCATCTTAAAAATCTTTTATTGAATTGTTACAATATTGTTTCTGTTTTATGTTTTAGCATTTTGTTTGTTAGGCATGTGGGATCTTAGCTTCTCAACTAGGCATCAAACTTGCAGCCCCTGTGTCAGAAGGCCAAGTCTTAACCACTGGATTGTCAGGCAGGTTTCTGTACAATTTTTTTAAGAGTTAGAAAATAAAGTTGAGGATACCTCCTGGAAGTTAAATCAAAAAGAAAAAATATCATAAGATGAAAGAAAATACAGTGCAAGTCAACAGTTATTGAGGAGGTCTAATATAATTTTATCTTTTATTATATATAGCTTTCATCTCACATTTCTGTTTGTTTTGGCAGGAATAGGATTCATGCTGGCTTAATATCACATGTGGAAGGAAACAAAAGTCATTGCCCTTTCTAATTTTTCAATGATGTTTTGTTTATAACACTAAAGACAATATTAAATCAATATATTTATGACTCCTGTGTCACTTTCTACTGATGTAAATTTTTCTAATTTTTATTATTCAATTGTGACAAATTTGAATATTCATTATTGGTATTTCTCACTTAGTAAAATGTCTTATATAAATTTTTTAATAAAAGAAAATTCAGGAAAATAAAGCATAACCATCTTTATAATTAAGTTTTTAGATAGCTTTGCAGCATGAAATTATTTTGCCTTGGGAAGTACTTGAATATAAAAAACATTAAGTTCTACAATAGGTAATTTACTTAAAATATGAAATGTCCCTTTTCAATTTCTAGAAAAGTACTGCAAATATGACCTGAAGGTCCCTAAGAGATAGGCAAGGATGAAGGGAACTGTCCAGCATCCTTTGGGGCTCTACATTTACTGCTGAGAGAAATAAACTAATTGCTTTTAATGATGTCCATGAGTGGTGGTGCATCAGTTATAAGCACCACACCTTAATAAATAGCTTATGTTCTAACAAAAATGATAGATACACTGGTGGGAAAATTTGTCTCATCTATGGAAATCTTAGCAGCCTTGAGTCATAGTGATCTACTGTATCAGTTAATATACTTCATGTCTGGGTATATTAACTATAACATGGCTCATTCTCATGTCACTTTAGATTCCCTATTTAAATATAGAGTAAGTACAATAATCCTCATCTTATAGTCCTATTATTTTTCATAGAGTATGGGGTTAGGTAAGATTATTATTGTACTCACAATTCACGCACAAAGGACTTCCAAATACCTATTTATTTTAGCAGGTTTTTCCCCCCAGTATGTTTGAAATGGGAAGGACATTAGAGATCATTTATGAAAATTTGACCATCTCATACCCACTAACTATATCATTCCTATCAGACCTACAACAACCAGCTAGCCAGCCTTGAAATTGGACATGCTCAGGTACATGATACTCCCTACTTTTACGGCACTATATTATACATTAGGGCTTCCCGAGTGGTGCAGTGGTAAAGAAACTGCCTGCCAGTGCAAGTGATACAAGAGAGCCAGGTTTGATCCCTGGGTCGGGATGATTCCCTGGACAAGGAAATGGCAACTCACTGCGATATTCTTTCCATGGAAATCCCATGGACAGAGGAGCTTGGGGGGCTATAGTTCATGGAGTTGCAGCCGGACATGACTGAGTACACACACTGATCACTGATTATATATTAACAGTGGGACATATTAAAAATACATGTGTATTATTAAAATGTGTTACTCTCCAAATCCTATCCCTGTATAGCCCCTTAAACACAGTTATTTACATTTTTAATCCATATCTTCTCCTGATAGTTACACAAACCTGGTGGATCTAATCTCCTTTCCAATTCCCTTACCCCCCAAAAAATGCTGAAATGCCCTAGGAAATACCAAATAATCTCCCCTTAAAAATCACAATTGGAGATCACCTTCCATTGTCAAACTACACTTCTTCCTCTCTATGTTATGGTACCTCACTGGTTCAGACTTACTCCTCTAAACCCATACACATTGAACCTTTGAACACTCCACTGCTAAACTGAAGGCAATCGATGTTCATCGAGTGCCTTCTCTGGGTCAGACACTGTGCCAATCGTTCCACTCACTTTATCAAACTGGGTCATGGGGATATTCTTATGCAATAAAATATTGTAAAATTCTGTGACGTCATTCATGTTATTTTTGATTATACAAGTTATTTTGGAATCACATCATACTACTAAATTATACCGAATTTGTAGGTAACCAAAGTAGTAGTAGTTTCGTTGCTAAGTCATGTCCGACTCTTGAGACCCCATGGACTGTAGCCTGCCAGGCTCCTCCATCCATGGGATTCTCCAGGCAAGAATACTGAAGTGGATTGCCATTTTATTTTCCAGGGGATCCTCCTGACCCAAGGATCAGACCCAGGTCTCCTGTATTGTAGGCAGCTTCTTTACCAACTGAGCTACAATACTGAATACTGAGAATACGGAGAATACTGAAGTGGGTAACCTATCTCTTCTCCAGCAGAGAAGTTAATTAAAATTTCCAGGCTAATTTTTGTCCACATAAATTGCCATTCTTAAAGAACTTTGTATTTTTATTGTATAACTGGTTCTATTTTTTCATCTAAATACAATTCATTTTCACAGCTACAACAATTTATATTTTGTTTTGCTCTATTTTCATTTCTGAGTTAAATTAAAATCTCATTTCTTTCCTACAGCATTAGCCATAGTGTCTGACCTTTACTAATTTTAGGTTTTGATTAGCATGGCATTTCTTCCTAAGTTCAAGTTTGTGATTAAAATACTACCTAGAGCATGATGAAAGCACTTTTCAACATATTACTGAAAAACAAAAATCATTCTGTGCTAACTCTGGTTATCAAAGTAACTTCAGTGTAATTTGTTTTGTCATCTACACTCTTAGTTTCTGTATAAATAACGCAATTTTATTTTCCCCAAATTTCTGTAATATAAAAGGCCCTGTCAAATGTCTTTGTGAAATCAATATGTTTTAGGTGTATGGCCTCATCATAATGTATCAGTTTAGAACCTCTATAAAAAACAGAAGATAAATTCAATTTAGAATGACTTGATTTTAATGTGTGCATGCTAAGTTGCTTCAGTAGTGTCCTACCCTTTGTGGCCCTGAGGACTGTAGCCACCAGGCTCCCCTGCCCATGAGATTCTGCAAGCAAGAATACTGGAGTGGGTTGCCACATCTCCCTCCAGGGCATCCTCCTGACCCAGGAATCGGACCTGTGTCTCTTAAGCCTCCAGCATTGCCACTAGCAATGTTTCTTTACCACTAGCAGCACCTGGGAAGCCATATTTTTAGTGACCTTATACAACTCCAATACTTTGGCCACCTGATGCGAAGAGCTGATTCATTGGAAAGGCCCCTGATGCTGGGAAAGATTAAAGGCAGGAGGAGAAGGGGATGACAGAGGATGAGATGGCTGGATGGCATCACCAACTCGATGGACATGGGTTTCTGTGGACTCCGGGAGTTGGTGATGGACAGGGAGGCCTGGCGTGCTGTGGTTCATGGGGTCCCAAAGAGTCAGACACGACTGGGTGACTGAACTGAACTGAACTGATATCAACTGTTAGAAAGTTCTTATTTCCTTTTTCCCCTAACCTTTCATAAACATTTTATGTATTGATATTATTACTAACAAAGTCACATCAAGTGCTAATTATTAAACAATATTCTAATATTAGTTCTTTTTGCCTTCTGAATGACCTCATTAGGTAGAAACTATTATTATAATCATTTTGCATATGACATAAACAAAGGTTAACAAGCTTAGATAATTTTCACAAAGACCAATGACTATTAAATTATGAAGACAGAGATCAAATCCACATGTGTCTAACTAATAGAGTCCCACTCTTTAGCCAAATGCTACATGTATTTCTCTGATTTTCCTTGGAATCAACATTAAATTAGTTAGTCTGTACTTTCCAAAGTCTACTACTATTAAAAAGGAGAAATTGAGATGTTGAGAATATGTACTTTTCCTCCATCAAATGTTAGCAAAAAATATAACACACACACCAGGAAATATTTGTTCCCCTTTTTTGTTTACTATTACATATTTAAGAATGCACTTTTTTGTCCTTAATGGTTTTCAATAGCTGTAGCACATTTGGGATTTTGCTTTTTTATACAATTTTATATTTTCATGAAACTTTTAACAATTTATTTAAGAAATTCCATATTTTTAAGCTTTTATAAAGTGGGGATTTATGGATGTTGTTGTTCAGTTGCTCAGTCATGTCCAGCTCTTTGCTACTCCATGGACTACAGACATTAGGTTTCCCTGACCTTCACCACCTCCTGGAGTGTGCTCAAACTCATGTCCACTGAACCTATGATGCCATTCAACCATTTCATCCTCTGTTGCCCTCTTCTCCACCTGACTTCAATCTTTCTCAGCATCAGGGTCTTAAAGTATTGGAACTTCAACTTCAGCATCAGTCCTTCCAATGAATATTCAGGGTTGATTTCCTTTAGGATTGACTAATTTGATCTCCTTGCAGTCCAAGGGACTCTCAAGAGTCTTCAACACCACAGTTCAAAAGCATCAATTCTTTGGCACTCAGCTCTCTTTATGGTCCAAATTTCACATCCGTACATGACTACTAGAAAAACCATCGCTATATGGATCTTTGTTGGTAAAGTGATGTCTGCTTTTTAATACACTGTCTAGATTTGTCATAGCTTTTCTTCCAAGGAGCAAGCGTCTTTTAATTTCATGGCTGCTGTCACCGTCTGCAGCGCTTTTGGAGCCCCCAAAAATAAACTTGTCACTGTTTCCATTTTTTCTCCATCCATTTGCCATGAAGTGATGGGATCAGGTGCCATGTTCTTAGTTTTTTGAATGCTGAGTTCTAAACTAGTTTTTTCACTCTCTTCTTTCACCTTCATCAAGAGTCTCTGTAGTTCCTCTTTGATTTCTTATGGTGGTGTCATCTGCATATCTGAGGTTATTGATATTTTTCCCAGCAACCTTGATTCCAGCTTGAGCTTCATGCAATCCAGCATTTTGCCTGGTGTACTCTGCATAAAAGTTAAGTAAGAAGGGTGACAATATCCATCCTTGATGTACTCCTTTCCCAATTTTAAACCAGTCCGTTGTTCCACATCCAGTTCTAACTGTTGTTTCTTAACAGGTTTCTCAGGAGGCAGGTAAGATGCTCTGCTATTCCCATCTCTTTAAGAACTTTCCACAGTTTGTTGTGATCCACACAGTCAAGGGCTTTAGCATAGTCAATGAAACAGAAGTAGATATTCTTCTGAAATTCCCTTGCTCTTTCTATGATCCAATAAATGTAAATTTAAAAATTTAGATATATAGTATAGGGGTCAAATCTAGCATTTATAGTTCTTCTATGTGACTTAAAACAGAAAACCACACATCCTCTGGACAGGAGATGACAAGAGCTTCTGGTAAAGAATCCTCCTGCCAATACAGGAGATGCAATAGATGCGGGTTCAATCCCTGAGTTGGGAAGATCGTCTGGGGTAGGAAATGGCAGCCCACTCCAGTAGCTTTGCCTGGAAAATTCCGTGGACAGAGGTGGCTGGCAGACTACAGACAACGGGGTTGCAAAGAGTTGAACACAACTGGGTGCACGCACACACACACACACACACACACACTCTCTCTCTCTCTCTCTCTCTCCTTCTTCTGAGTTGATACTGTCCCTTCTAAGTTGCACAGGTTGATCAGAGAGCATCATCTAGGCTCCAGCCCCACTTCCATCCCTTGGCTGGACCATAACCTACAGACTTCTATGCCTTCTGTTAGTCCCATTTGCCTAGGTAGTTGTACTTATTCTGTGCTCAGGTAACAATTCACTCTTTTCACACCATAGAGATTATCATAACAATTTCTTGGTTTGTACCTCTGTGATGCCAGGGACTATTCATATATTTTCAACCATCATATCCCAACAAATATTATACTTTTTGGAACACATACTACTATGTACAATATTCAATATTGGAAAAAAGGGCAACAGTACTGAGATCTCTCAGAAATTCAAGATAATCATTATGTCCAGGTCATCAACTTTACCTGTGATTCAAATTAAATTATATGAATTGCTTCATGAATACACATAGGAATATAATTATATTATTTATTGTATGCTATCATTCATCAGGATGAGTCATTTTTTAGGTGTTCAGAGATAAGTGTTTCAACTGTAGCATGCTTACATTTTAAAATCAAAGTTATAAAACTATTTTTTTTAATTGAATGGTTTCTAAGACTTTGCTTCCATAACAAAATTACTTGTTTATTTTAACTAAACGAACTAACAGCTACTTGATTCTAATACTTTGTTCAATAACCCCTATATGTAAAATGCTATTTTTTGTTTAATTTTTTTCCCCATTAGATTTTTTTTAAATGAGTTGCTTTCCCTTTTTGCTCTATACCAATCTTCAGACCTATATCTATAAAATTATTTTTACTTCATTATATTAGAATGTGTTAATTTTCCTATTTAAGTTAACATGTACATGTGTATATATACAAATTATTCATGTGTAAGTACTATTATTAACATTATTCCTATTTCATTTTTCTAAAAATTATTGTGTAACCAGAGTCACTTGTATTCCATTTAGTATATCTGATTTCATCTATAACAATTAATTTTTATAAATATATTTTCCTGTATTTCTTCATCCTTTCCAATTTTTATTAAAATGATGGCTTATCATTTGATTTTTCTGCCCATCTCATTCTCTCTCTTTTTTAATTATCAAAAATAAATCTCTTTATTATTAAAATTAATTGTACAAACATTTTATCCCCCAAAATATTAACTCCTCTAGCCTATTTTCTCTTCTAAAATTGCTACTTAGACTGTAAATAAGAGAGTAAATCATGTAAAGCATCTGATTTCCAGCATTCTGTTATGGGTCATAAAAATCACTAAGAAATGCTTCAGATCAAGAGAAAGTGTTAAAAGTCTGCAGTTCAATGAGACTTGACTGTCTCATCTTTCATGTATTCCCTACAATAAAAATACATACCATTTATCTTGTCATATTTTCAAATCAAGCCCCGTGTTCCTCAGCAAGGAGGTACCAATAAAACTTAGTGATAATTGAATTAATATAGTAAGTTTTTGAATGAATACATGGGTGAATCTATCAGCAAAATGACCATATGCATTTGTTTGTCTTTATCAGTATCCTTATTAGCATATGGAGCATGGAATTCTGATAATAATAATATTCACACTTCACTATTTATGGCTTGTAAATACAGAAGAATAATTTTCTATTTTCTTTCATGAATTTTTCATCCAGTCACATACTATTTTTTATTAGTACTGTCTCTTTCTTGGGATTTTTTCTTTCTGGTTTTACTCTTGTATCATTTCTTAGTCTTTCTTGATATCAGTTTGCCTTTTAGCCTTTTTAAAACCTCAGTGCATGGAGAGATGTTTCTGGAACACTTTAACCCCATCTGCTACTAGAGAACTAGCTTGCATTTATTGCATACAAAATTGGTGACTACTTGAGGCAAAAGACAAACTTAGCTATCACCCTGCAGGCTCCTGAAATAGATCCCTTGGTCTCCATACTTCTTCAAGTTAAACTGAAGTCCTTTGTGACTCTTTCTGGAATCTTTGTGTTCTGCCATGTCACACTGATAGATAGTTATGCCTGTGTGTGGGGGACTCATGGTCTCAAAGGTGCCACTGATTCTAAGATTGGCTGGCCACTATAATCTCCTGATGTACATATATGATAATTCATTCACTCCTGCTAGTTATCAATATTTTGTTCCTAATAGATGTCAAGTTTTGACAGCTTTAACAAAAGCTACATTATTTCATTCATATTCTTAAAAGCATTGCTGTAAATAGTCTATTAATCAGCTCTCATCTATATTGCAATGTATACATACACAAGCTTAGAGGTGATTTTCGTTATGACTATGATTTGTTGCCAGATAATTAAGTATTCTGAAACACATAAACTGGTAAAAACCAGAAATTTAAACTTGCTATTTATTTGAAGAACAGTAATTTGAATGATACCACTCTAATGCAGAAAGTGAAGAGGAATTAAAGATCCTCTTGATAAGGGTCAAAGAGGAGAGTGAAAACGTTGGTTTAAAACTCAACAAACAGAAACTAAGACTATGGCATCTGGCCCCATCACTTCATGGCAAATAGAGAGGGAAAAATGGAAACAGTGACAGACTTTATTTTCTTGGGCTCTAACATCACTACAGATGGTGACTGCAGCCATGAAATTAAAAGATGCTTGCTCCTTGGAAGAAAAGCTATGACAAACCTAGATAGCATATTAAAAAGCAGAGACATTACTTTGCCAACAAAGTCCTTATAGTCAAAGCTATTGTTTTTCTAGTCGTCATGTATGGATGTGAGAGTTGGGCCATAAAGAAGGCTGAGAGATAAAGAACTGATGCTTTTGAATTGTGGTTCTGGAGCAGACTTTTGAGAGTCCCTTGGACTGTAAGGAGATCAAACCAGACAATCCTAAAGGAAACCAACCCTGAATATTCATTGGAAGGACTGATGCTGAAGCTGAAGCTCCAATACTTTGCCTATCTGATGTGAAGAGCCAACTCATTGGAAAAGACCATGATGCTGGAAAAGGCTGAAGGCAAAAGGAGAAGAGGGTGGCAGAGGATGAGAAGGTTAAATGGCATCACTGACTCAATGCACATGAATTTGTGCAAACTCCAGGAGATAGTGAGGGACAAGGAAGCCAGGTGGGCTGCATTCCATGGAGTTGCAAAGAGCCATACCTGACTTAGCAACTGAGCAATGGCAACAAATATTTAACTTGTGGGGCTTCCCAGGTGGTGCAGTGAGATAGAATCTGCCTGCCAATTCAGGAGGCACAAGAGGCATGGATTCAATCCCTGGGCTGAGAAGATCCCCTAGAGGAGGAAATGGCAACCTGCTCAGGTGTTCTTGCTGGGGAATCCCATGGACAGAGGAGCCTGGTGGGCTACAGTTCATGAGGTTGCAGAGTCAGACACGACTGAGTGAGTGAGCACACACATACACGTAGCTGACAGATATTTTTATAAGATGCTACATATTCAATAAATACAGCCCAAAGCACTTTTTAGAGGTACTCAGGCAATATGAACGTATCTCAAGTTTTAAAATGGAACCTAGGGTCACAGAAGCTGTAACAAGTAGTCCAGAGATAATCATAAGATGATATTAAAATAGAAAGATTCAACTTGAAAATCTCACTTGCTAGTGATACTTCTAATTCTTAAACTTTATAGTGGTTACTTTCTGATCATGTGCACACACACATACATATGCATTGATCGATTTTCTATCATCATACTTAGAAAATTGACTAAAATATATATACAGCATATTTGAACACTGATAACTATTTGAAAAAAAAACCCTGACATTTTATTCTATGTAATGTAAAAAAGTAAAACAAATCTAGCAACTTATAAGGAGAGATGTCAGCATAACATTTGTGTCTTCATAATTCTATGCCACATATCATGGGGTCAGAGCACATTGTGAAGGATAAAACTGTACCTTTAAAGTTTTCTCTATCAAATGGATAAGAAAGAAAATCATTCCTTCTACCACAAAATTTCAACTTACTTATTCACAGGAAAGCATCTTCAAAGACAAACCTAGAAAAGAAATATTGGTGAATAATTTATAAGTCAAAAGTAAAGCCAAGGGTGCAATCCAATATATATATATATGCTGTCTTAGAGCACATAGAACTCAGATGACATATCAAAGTGTGAATAGAAACAAACAAACCAAAGTTTACACTTACATGAAAAATAAAAATCATCTTTAAGAAAATAGCTAGGTTATAAATATACTAAATGTATAATATTGTGAAAAACCATAAGCAAGTTTAAAAGTTTTCAAAGATATATGTATACATATAAATATTTTCTGAAGTGGTAACATGATTCTAAAAACAACTAAACATATCTTTGAACATCTAATTCTTAATATTTTCACGTATAATAACTTGAGCAGCTTAATAGAAAAAAATGACACACTGAATAAAAGAAACACTTTCCTTTCTAAACTATTAAACAAAAGCACTGCTGTTTTCTATGTCCCAATTTCCCTTAGTTTACTATGGCCCATACATCTCATTAACTTACCCACTCTCAACCCTGCAACACATGGCTATTTTTGTTTGTTTGATTTTAAACCCCTTTACTGAGGTATGAATGGCATCTAGATAGCTGTAGATATAAGATCATGCATTATGTATATAGGTATACATATAAATATGTATATACACATGTATATAATCCCTACTTCTGGGTATATATGCAAAAGAATTAATATCATGGTTTCAAAGAGAGATCTCTATTCCCATGTTTATTGTTTGTTGTAGCATTATTCACAATAGCTAAAATATGGAAAAAGAACTTACATTTGTCCATGGATAAATGGATGAAGAAAATGTCATGTATGTATATTATATATAGATGTTATATATAATCTTTATATTGTAAGATCATGTGTTTTATATTTATTATATTATTATTATAGATGCCATATTGCATGTATATATGTGTATATAATACATATGTATATATATATGTATATATATCTACATAGATATACATATATGGAAGCTCTAAGTCTTATGACTTTACTAATACTGCTAGCTATGTTATTTGTATTTTACCTGTTTTAAAAAATTGCTGTTTCTTACATTACCAAATGTGTGGCCAAGTCTCTGATAAAACAATATATAGTTCCATATGAGACCAATGATGATATCAGTGTAACTCTAGATATGGGAAGAAGCGACAAGGTGGGAATGTTTTCCTGGACCAAGACCCTAGTAAGACAGGTGGTCCAGAGAATTTTGGATACTGTTTTATGGCCTAGTCCATAACAACACATTGAGTGGTCCATCAGCAAATCTTTGCCAGACCTGAGAATGAGAATTCTCAGCACCATGGGAGGAAATGGTCATAAAATGCCCCCCTCCAAATCACAGTCAAGCTTATGACCATGAAAGGGCTCTGCCAACTAGAAAGTGGCACTTACCATCTACCTTTGCAAAGATTAAACCATGGCCACTGCAGCTGTTGACCTTGGACACCACAGAAAGGAGTTCAGGGCAGAATCAGGAATGAGGCTCTCTGTGCTCTGGGAAAAACTGGCGGAACAGGCATCAGATAGTTAGATATTTTCAGAAGATTTTATGAGTCCCAAATCTTGCATCCTTTCATATCTAGAGAAATACTAACATTGCTAATAGTGACATCTGCTTTGGCTGTTAAGAAGAATATTACAATTAAAAGTAAAAAAAGAAATAATAATAAAGATTGAATAGCTATGGTTCATGCATCCAAGGAGATAACTAGGTGACACTGTGGGTGTAATTTCACACTAGTCCTTGTACTGCTAAGAATTTGAGCTTTCTGAGTTGGGTCAGACTTGGATGTCACCAGACATTCTCAAAACAATGTCTTCAGGCAGCTAATAACTGCAGCCTTTTTATAAAATTAAACAACTCGCTACCTGGCTACAAGTTTCCTCAAAGTGCCAGGTCCAGATTGGGTTTCAGGCCTATTCTTCCAAAAATAAATGAAATCTATTTTGTCTATGAAAATTCCAATTGTCACTCTTCCAACTACTTCTGTTTGGGTCTGTTACACCAAAATGGCAGACCAGGGGATTGAGACTGTAATCAGACAAGACTCAGATCTAGGCCTTGGAGCTCAAAAATACTTCCATTTCAGTGTCTATTCTCCAAACCGAGCAGAGTTTATCAAGTACTCAAGGCAACTGCATACATAAAAATGTGCACCTTGTCTCCACAAAATGAGAGAGGATGGCACAAGTTAACATGACTTCAGAATTTGACAGACTTGTTTGTGATTCTGCCCTTGCCAGCAGCTTAACTGCAGTATGCTTTAATACTTCATATAACCTCAGTTTTCTCTAGTGCTAAATATGGATAATAATACATTGTAGAATCGTTGCAAATAAGAAATGTAATCACATGTTTTGTACAGTATTGTGTGCATAGTTGGAAAGCAATAAAGAGTGGACTTGATGATCATTATGGCTGCCATTGAAAATTCACACGCAAATGAATTTTTAAGCAAAATCAAATATTAAATATATCAGATCAATGTTAAAAAAACCAACCAAACAAACAAAATGCTGGAAATAGATTTAGTTTTAGATACTACAGTTAGTTTCAGTGCATTTCTTTTACATGACTGTTTTCTAGTCATTTAGATTTAGATTTAAAAATTCTTGAAAAAACTTAAGTCTCAAGGAAAGGATGCCGTGCTTGTAGATGAAGTTCTTTGCCAAAAGCACAGATCACTAATTCCTGCTTGGAACACACTTCTAGTCCATTCTGCTTCTGTGTCCATTTTTTGTTCTGGTGTTTAAAGCTGTTCATAGTCTGAGATGGGACTGCTTAAAGGATTAGATCTTCTGAGAATCTGCACAGTGGAAGATATGAAGGGGCCCTCCTTTTGGCTCTTTAACTAGCTTCTAAAACTTTTGGGAGGGCACCACTTTCATAGAAAATAAGGTCTCTTTGGAGCTTTGCCAAAGCTCATTTTCGCCACATTCGGAAAATATATTTGGTCTGATTAACCAAGTCTACTTTTTAAAGGTGATAACCAGAAGGACTATTGTATATTTACTTATTAAATAAAGAATTAGAGCTTTCTTTTATTGGGGGCTATTTATTTGCATCCTTTCTCTGTGCCAGAAAACTGTCAAGACTGTTCGCAGGGGTTCATTTATGGCCTTGAAAGTTATAGTTGCTGCACATCAGGAAATGTGTCCACTCTGAATTTACCATTCACACAGAAGGCCATGTAATTTGTATGCTACCAACTATTACCTGAAGACAGTTCTCAGTTCAGTGTCTGCATCATTGCTTTTCTTTGTTAATATCACTGGGCCTAGATATTAATAGTTACAGCCTTCTTCCAGCTTCTGCATCCAGATACCTTAGCTGCCTAGGACTCTCTACTGGTATCAGCTGCAAGAATTGCTTTACTGCATGAGAAATATTTTGATGATGCAATGGACTCCTTTCTTCTGATAGGACATGGCAGGAAACCTACCTGCTGTAATATCACCCTAGCACCCCCACAGACTGACGAGCCACTAACTGCACACTAACTTAACAAAGTCCCTAATGTCACTGCTAGGAAAGGTCACAGGCAAGAAATCTGACTGCCCTGTGTAAACAGTTATGCTGTGGGCACAGGCAAGGTCTGTATTCCTTGCTCTTTCAACAGCAAGCGTTACAAGAGAGCAAGCACCAAAGTTACTCAGTGGATTTCCAGGTATTTCCAATACGCCTTTGGAGTGTTCCTGTGCTCAGGATAGATATGCCCTTTACCTGGACAATTATTTCCCAACTCCCTTACCCTGGGCCCATGACAGTTTCACATTCTTCTTCCCTGTCAACACTCCTCTGTATGGTGATCCCAGATGATCTGTTAAACAAATTTGAGAATAATTGTTATGAGTTGACAAGAGTTTAACATGTTACCTGTACTAGGGGCTCTTTGATATTTTTGCAGAGGAGCTTTAATAATGATGCCAAAAGGGAAACGAAGCCAGATAGCCCTTCTCTCCATGATCACAAGTATAATGACCTAACTCCTATTACAGTGAAATGCAACCACTGACATATTTATTTCACATTAGTCTGTGAGTTCCCAGGTCTGATGTTCTATTTGACTTTGTATTCTAAGTTTCTGGCACATACTGTGCTCAAGAATGTTTGTTGTAGGAATGACTGAGTGATAAATGATGCTCAGGCAGTATAGACTAAAAAGAAGAAAATTTATATTCTGGAATAGGACCTTAGCAGAACAATTTGTCATCTTACAATGTGAAATCCTGTAAGCGATATTAACATGCACATCATACAACTGAAACAAACAAGTGTACACCTGAGCCAGTGGGAACACAGAGATTCAGGCATTTAATGTAATAGTACATTTAATGTACTACTGTAAGAATGCCTTCTGCAGGCAAATTAGAGATACACAAATATCACCCCCTCAACTGAGACTGAAACGTGAAAAATGACAAACTAGAAGAAGCCCTTTCTTCTCCCTGCATCACAAGGAGAAAAGCACTGAATAGAGAGGATGAAGGAGTGGTACTTTATCTTGCCCCAAAATCACATATCAAGAATAATGGTTCTAGGAATTTTTTCAATTAATATACACAACCTGTGAAGAGTGAATCCATGCATTTCTCATCTTGTTTAAATATTAGTCTGTTACTTTTTCCCATTTTAAAAGTAATATATGCTTATTTTTAAACCAGTTGATTCTTAAATGATACATAGATGTTATAAAAATAAAAATTCTTAAATACATATAATGTCTTTCACATGGTTATAATAAGCATATTAAATTTATAATTAAGATACATTTACTCTAAAGAATGGTTTTTAAATGTCTTAGAAAATCAGGAATGCTACCTGTACAATAAAATTAAGCCCTATATTTAACATTTTCAGATACTATTTTTTTTACTCAATGGTATGTAACATTATTACTCCATGGCATGGTATGTGCATTGGTGGGCAGCTTGTGTATTTATTATCTTATCAGTATTTTGTGGCCTCTGATTTTGTTTGCATTTTATCTAAAGGTAAACTACAACAAAATAAAAATGTTACCATTTAATATAATTATTTAGTTAGACATGTTTTTATTTAAGTGTTGTTAAAGTTGGTAAGTTATAGAAAGAAAATGCACCACTGGAAAGGTTAATTTTCCTTCCAAATTTAAAGAGAAAGAGGTTTTCTTTCTAGTACTTCAGACTATGCTGAACTAATAACAAGAAGTAGAATAAAATTTAAAACACAGAAATAAAATGTCCATTAAACTGGTGTTCATTTTCAGAGAGCTACTATACAGTACGTGTCAACCATGTGAGTGTAATTACTGTACAGTTTTTGAAAATATGTGGTGGGAGTCAGTTACACAGCAAGTCAGACTTATTTTTGGATTTGAAAAAGATCTCTTTGTTGCATAATAACATGGTGTCAGCCCTGCATGAGAAGACTAAATGAATGAAGTCTAAATTGTTCTGAATTCTGCAAATGCATTTCAAAATAATAACTCATCTTTTTATTAGGACTGACTGTGACCGTATTTCCAATCTTTCAGTGATATAGTCTTTGTAGTAAAAAATCTGCTATATAAAATTACTAAAATCTAGCATCATGGAAAAAGAAACAAATTATGGAAAAGTGAAAATAATGGAATGATTTGCTTTAAAAGAGAGAGAGAACCACAGAGAAAACAACAGCTCAATAAGGATTCAAAAATTTTCTAGTAGTGGAACCAAAGATCTCACTGTCTTACATTCTATTACTTATTTATGCTTTAAAGGCCTTGATTGATTTAAGCTAAGTTGCATAATTTTGTGTTATAAAGATAATAGAGTAATACAGTTTTAACTATTATTATAATCATCATGCTTCACATTTTTTTAACTTTTGTGGTAAATAAATTGCACTTTCCTGACAAAAAAAATTAAAAATAAGCAAATAAATAAAAAATAAAATAAAATCCTTTGCCTTATTGCATCAAAAAAAAATAAATAAAGATAACATAGCATACTTTGTGTTTATTCTCCTCTTGATTGCACTGACTCTAAAAAGAAACTGGTTTATTAGAACATGCATAGAACAAAATATCTTGAGAAGATTCACTGGAAACTGTAACTATGGGAAAATTCAATTTCATTTCAGAGAAGAATTCTTATGACTTCTATATCAATATGTTTCCCATAATATACTAGTATCTTCTCCATATTATTTTGATATCTCTACAAATACATAGAAAAATCAGACTTCTCCAATGTATTAAATCTGCTGAAGCTTATGGATAGGTTTTCACACTTCAACAACACCGTATTCATCTTCAAAATTGTAGTGAAAAAGTAAGAACAGTTGAAAGTATGATAC
Organism: Okapia johnstoni; assembly: GCA_024291935.2. Taxonomy (NCBI): domain Eukaryota; kingdom Metazoa; phylum Chordata; class Mammalia; order Artiodactyla; family Giraffidae; genus Okapia; species Okapia johnstoni. The sequence continues at coordinate 7,528,196 of CM044327.1, forward strand.
ATCAGGAAATGAGTGAGAAACAGAAGGAATTATGGAAACACAAGGAAATTCTGTTTCTGTCCTTAACACTACCATCAGACCAAACTCCAGGACAATGAGTCTTTAAGACGTCAGTATAGGAGTTTCAGTAACAGCTTTCACTACAACTTAGTTAAGCTTGGCTAAGGCAATGAAATTGATGTTCCCTTGGTAGTGGCATGAGCAATCTATCATTTCTCTCATTGGTCAGTTATGCTGCTGGATCTTCAAACACACTAAAAGTATTTTGAGGTTAGAGTGACATTTGCTTTGCAAGTTTGCTTTTTTTTTCATAGCTACACTCCCCACTCGCACCGACTGAAGGCTAACTTTGAATTTCCAAGGCATTGGAATGACCTGCGTCAGAACTCTTCTGGCAAGAAATATTATGCATTATTCATACTGCTCATACTCTTCAAAATTCAACAAGCATGATATAATTTCAGACCAGTAGATCAGAATTAGTATGACATTTTTGGCATTGCAATTTTAATAATAAAAGAAACACAATTATATGAATATTGCCAGAAAAGTCCATTAAACGGTGCATTTTAAGAAATCCAAGTATATATGCCTAAATTATCATTTGTAATTGGCAATTAAACTGAGTTTTTGTGTTCAAAACATATGTGATGGAGCAAGAGGGTTTATCTATGAAAGCAATAATCTGTCCAGAAACCTCTTTGGTTGAAGTTAGGGTAGATGGACTGACATTTCAGAAACCAGTCTCTTGTTCTCTACTTTCAAGATTCAAAACCTTTGATCAATTACACAATAGCAGCCTTGAAGATCAAAGAACCCCTAACTGCTAATCCCTAACTGCATATATATACAGAAAAGCAGAATATCACTAAAGTCACTCATAGCATAAAGTTACAAGACAAAGAGAATAATGATCTTGGAGTATATTTACGTTCCTTTTTTTATGTAGAAATAATGTTGGTGTGAATTGATATAATTTCTGTCAAAGTTTATCAGGAACACATTTCAAAATGAACGTAATTCTAAATCTGGTTGCCTTTAGAAACATTTTAGAACAAAAAATCAATATGCCATAGTGTCAAGGAGTCTTCTGAATTAAATGTTATATATGTGTGTGTGCATGTGTGTATGTGTGTGTGTGCTCAGTAATGTCTGACTCTTTGAGACCCATGGACTGTAGCCCACCAGGCTCCTCTGTCTATGGAATTTTCCAGGCTAGAATACTGGAATGGGTTCTGACTTACTTCAGGGGTTCTTCCCAACCCAGGGATCAAACCCATGTCTCCTGAGTCTCCTGCATTGGTAGGTGGATTCTTTACCACTGCGCCACCTGTGAAGCCCCTTATTGTCCATTAGTTTTTCTCTTAAACCAGGTTTCAGTTCAGTTCAGTTCAGTTCAGTCACTCAGTTGTGTCCGACTCTTTGCAACCCCATGAACCACAGCACACCAGGCCTCCCTGTCCATCACCAACTCCCGGAGTCCACCCAAACCCATGTCCATTGAGTCGGTGATGCCATCCAACCATCTCATCCTCTGTCGTCCCCTTCTCCTCCTGCCCTCAATCTTTCCCAGCATCAGGGTCTTTTCAAATGAGTCAGTTCTTCGCCTCAGGTGGCCAAAGTATTGGAGTTTCAGCTACAGCATCAGTCCTTCCAATGAACACCCAGGATTGGTTTCCTTTAGGATGGACTGGTTGGATCCCCTTGCAGTCCAAGGGACTCTCAAGAGTCTTCTCCAACACCACAGGTCAAAAGCATCAATTCTTCTGAGCTTAGCTTTCTTTATAGTCCAACTCTCTCATCCATATATGATTACTGGAAAAGCCATAGCCTTGACTAGACGGACCTTTGTTGACAAAGTAATGTCTGCTTTTTAATATGCTGTCTAGGTTGGTCATAACTTTCCTTCCAAGGAGTAAGCGTCTTTTAATTTCATGGCTGCAATCACCATCTGCAGTGATTTTGGAGCCCCCCAAAATAAAGTCAGCCACTGTTTTCACTGTTTACATTGGCTTAAACTACCAAGAAAAACTATCAATTGGCCTCCTCTCCAAGATATCAAATAAATAACTAAAATATTTAGAAAAAAATATACTCTTAATTCTCTACATCAAAATTCAAAGGAACAGAATGGTTAGGTTGTGAAATGCACTAGCCAAAGATGCAGTAGATTTTGTATGCATTTTTGAATATGCTAATTGCAAGGGGGAGAGGAAGATGTCTTGAACTCATTTTTCATGATCAACTATGTAGGTAAAATCCTTTGTGCCTCACATGAAAGACAGATTTTATGTGTGGCCTCGCAGTCAATTTTCTTAATTAGTATAGACAACAGCTTAAAGGTATTTCTTGCTTATTAAAAATTCTCTTTATAAACTGCCAAATTTATAAGAATAGATGTATAATGAATTCACTATAAGAAACATTTGTCAAATCTAGAAAAGTTGAAAACAACATGCTAACATCTTGTTCATGCTGCTTATGTGTCTAACTCCCCCTTCCATAAATAATGATTTCACTTAGCTGTTTTAAATGGTTTTTACAAAACTAGCATTCTTATTGGTCAGCCTAGTTCTACTGACCTAGTCTGCCTTTTAGTCTATTTAATCAAATTTCATATTGCCTGAAGGTTTCAGAACTGTACGCAAGGATGTGCATCATATGTTAGATTCTATTTATGTGCAATAAATACAAATGGCTTTGGTATGTCTAGTAATAAGAGATCACGCTTTTTGAGTTTACCCCGTAATGGAAATTTTTGTGTAGATTTTGCGTGCTATCTGTGCATTCCAGAAGATTGCCTAAACCCTCTGGTGAAACTGAAGAGGGGTTTGTGTAGTGAAGAAAAATGTAAAAGAGGAAGATCAGCAATGTAAATGTAAAAGAGCACTCGGGGAATTCTCCAGTGCTGCAGAATTATTGTGTCCATCTTTAAACTGGCTTCCCTCGTGGCTCAGTTGGTAAAGAATCTGCCTGCAGTGCAGGAGACCTGAATTCAATACCTGGCTCAGGAAGATCCCGTGGAGAAGGGAATGGCAACCCACTCCAGAATTCTTGCCTGGAGAGTTCCATGGACAGAGGAGCCTGGTGGGCTACAGATCATGGGATCACAAAGAGTTGAACACGACTGAGTGACTATAACTTTCTATCTTTAAACTGACTGAAAATAGTGTAAATAAATTAATTGTGCATAAATCCACACAAACTTCCCTATTTGCTATCAGGGTTATTGTTTTATGGAAGAGACACTGAGGAACTGAAGACAGTAGACATCATTCTCTTGGTGTGTGACTTACGAGATTTGACTTTCATTGCTAGAAGTTTGCTAAGTTCTCCTGATTTCCTGCTGCCCCTATCTGGGTCTCATCCACTCAAAGGGAATAGAATATATAGAAAAGAATGCCAACAACAGACTAAGTATACTATGTATATAATCACATACACAAAAAATATGAGGTGGATACTATTATGAAACTCCTAACTTGACAGCAAATTGAGGGTTAAGAAATGATACTAAACCATTAATTCAAGATGAAATGGCTAGTTTGAATCAATCCTAGTAATGAATACTCACTCCTTCTACCCAAAAGGAAACAAATTATATTTACAAAAAGGAAATAAAAATAAATGTATACATGCTCACTTTTTGTGAATAAACCTAAACCCACGTAGTTAGTAAGCATTTAAAAAAGACTTTACAGATGTGGGAAAAAAATAACCTGCTTGTTCACTGATGATCTAAAACTTGTGAACATTTATTAATTAATTTATAAAGCAAGTGTTAGTTAAGCACATGTTCTAAAGATCAGGCACACTGTGAAGATAGAAAGTTCCTATTAATTCAAGTCCTATGAATAGAAATTAATGCAGGAAACATGCGGAAAAACAAACAAACACAAAACTAGAGGCTAAATGAAGTGATGGAAATGATATAACAAGGGGTGTGGTGGGGGTGATGGTGTAGTCACTCAATTGTGTCTGACTCTTTATGACCCAATGGACTGTAGTTCTCCAGGCTCCTCTGTCCATGGGATTTCCCACGCAAGAATACTGGAGTGGGTTGCCATTTCCTTCTCCAGGGGATCTTCCCAACTCAGATATCAAACTCAGGTCTCCTCCACTGCAGATGGCCTCTTGCATTGCAGGCAGATTCTTTACTGACTGAACCACCAGGCATGACGTGTGGTTATTTTAAATTGGGTGATTTGGAAAAACATCTGCATGGAGGAGCCATGCAAGCTGTGACAGAAATCTTAGAGAGAACACTTATTTGTATCAAGAGAAAGAGGAATAAAAATGATGCTGGTATCTTGGAGAAAAGTGGTTGAGGCTGATAGTGGCAAATATTAAGTTCAGAGAAAGAAAAGACAGATTAAGGGTATTTATTTTAAGGTACATGCCAAGATGGTATCCTTATTATGGTTCCCAGAAATTTGACATTAACATTCTAACAAAACAAACCTATATGTGTAAGCAATATAAAACAATAAATAAAAAGCCGAAATTAGTAATTCACAAATAGGACTATCACAAATAGCTTATAGGCATGCGCAAAAGAACATTTAACTAGTATTGATCAAAGGAATTGACTGTAACATTCATAATAATCCAGCTGTCACATTTCAATTGACAAAAATAGTAAGTGATGTTGGCACTGGTATATGGAAACAGCACTGTTACTCCTGGTGGAAATGTGCATTACTGCAACCTTTCTGGAAAGCAATATAGTAATTTATATGGAAAACTAAAAAAGACATCCATACTGATAAATTCTGCTTGTGGGAAATTTGTTGCCAAGTTTACTGTTCTTTTTAATGTTGGATCATACTCTTTTTTAATATAAATAGTATTATAGTCTGAATTGTTTTAGGAGGGCTGAAGACTTAAGAAAAACTTCCAATATTTACAGTTTAGGGTCTTTCAACTGCAATGTGTCATAAGTTTTAAGGATACCACAAAGAAAGAAAGAAAGATGAGAGGCATGTCATTATTCTCTATCAAATGCAATGTCCAAACAATATCTATCTGAAACAGTTCAGCAACTTAATGGTCCTCAGTGATAATTGGAAAACTTAGCCTCTGGAGGCACATTAACTGAGCATCCCAGCCAAGGAGAGGCTATTATGTCTTTCGAAAAACGATGAAGATTTTGCTCAGTCACACTTTCAATAATTTGTATGTTTGGAATGCAAGATTTCTTAAGGACAGTGGTCATAATTTTAATTCTATCTATCCCCTAGAAAGATATGAAACAATATATTGATGCATGTATCCACCAATGTATTTCTATTTTTCTAAAAATCTATATCTATGTTTATATGTGATCTATTCCTAGAAAGATATAAAACTGTATGTATATAAACAATTATATTATTATATATCTATGTACCTATATCTCTCTATATAAAATCATAATCATATAAGAAAGTTTCACTAATGAAATCAGTCTTTAGTTGAAGTGTGACATATTGGTAGGAGTTTATTAAGCAAAGAAAGACCATTCTGAACTGAAGTAATATAATGTGTAAGTCCCCATGACAGGAGCAAAGTAATTTTAAGATACTGCATGTAAGTTGTTTGGCTTCAATATTCAGTTTAGAGATGAGTGTGCCCAGGTAGCTTAAGTGGTGAAAGAATCCGCTGACAATGCAGCAGAGGTAGGCAGGAGACCCGGGTTTGAACCCTAGGTTGAGAAGATCTCCTAGAGAAGGAAATGGCCACTGCCATATTCTTGCTTGGGAAATCCTATGGACAGAGAAGCATGGTGGGCTACAGTTCATGGGGTCACAAAGAGTTGGACGTGACTGAACACAGCACACAGAACAGAACGCAGAGTACCAACTGCAGATTTAAGCACAGAACAGACCTTACGTGTCTGGCTATGTTAAGCATTTTGGTTTTTATTCTGAGAGCAATGGAAAGTTTTAAAATGTTAAGAAGAAGCAATTCAATCAGATTTATATTTCAAAATACCCATTCTGGCTGTAATGTAGAGAAGAAAGTTAGGGTGATGGGTATTGAATATGGAGATGACTGAAGATTAGGTTTTATAAGTAACACTATACATGGAAATAAATAGACACCATTAGGGTATATTTAGGAAAAAATATGGGTAAAATCTGTTTAGGGATTGGGTCTGAGACTATCAAGAAGAGAGAGGCATTACAGTGACAGTTGGATTTCTGACATACATAGATTTCACAGGTTCATTTTCTCGAGGGAGCTAATTACAATCCTAGAAATGAACTAGCAATTTGGGGGTAGAAATTAGTAAAGATTAGGAGCTGAGTTTGATGTTTTTAAAAAATGTCAAGCAGGCAAGTGCAGCACAGTGAAAAGTTCTTTCCAAGAGATGTGAATATTAGAGTCATTCTTACTAGAGTGATACAGACAGCTGTGAGAATGGGCAGAGAGATACAGTCATACAAGGAGAGTCTGATTCAGGGCCTCCAGCAACTTCAACATTTAGTGTTTATATAGAGGAGGATGATCATACAAACATGTCTACACAGGAGGAAAACCAGGACAGTGGTCAACAAAGAAGGCTGCGGTTCCCAAGATCTAGGTGTCAGCATGTTCAATGTTTAGGGAGGGCCGGCCTCTTCAAAATGACTTTCTTTGTGGGTCATCACCGAGTGCCAGGCTGGACACCCTGAGTTATACAGCAACTTCTCACCAATATGGCATTGGAAAGAAATTTTCTTCCAATTAAAAAAATAAAGAAAATGAGGCTTTGAAATCTCACATGGTGGTAGAGGTAAGGGCACACTCTGGGGTCTCTTTTAGTAAGGCGTTAGTGCCCTTAGTCCCATTCATGAGAGCTTCACCCTCCTGATCTAAACACCCCTGAAAACTCCCACCTCCTAATTCTATCACCTTTGGGGTTCAAATTTCAACATATAAATTTTCGGGGAATACAAACATTCAGTCCTCTAAAATTTTTTTCTTTTATTTTTAAGCTATTCTTCTGATATGGCTCCAACTGTATTAATCTGATGGGACTTCTAAAATTCTACATGTGTGGCTGCCAGTGAGTAATCGCCATGCACATGCAATTGAAAGTCTATAATCTTACTAACCAGAGATGTCTATAGATATCTTGGGACCTGAAGCTTACAAAATCTAGAGGCATTTTTTTTTTAAGAATAGTAATTCAAATTACATATGGAAAAGGTAGGTATGAATATGAATGAAATTTCTAATGAAATTCTATTTCTTTAAACTGAAGAAAAATTGCAACAAATTAAAATCTTTATAAAACTTCCAAAACACCACAATACCCAGAAAAATAGTATATAGCCCACCAGGCTCCTCTGTCCATGGAATTCTCCAGGCAAGAATACTGAAGTGGGTTGCCATTTCTACCTCCAGGGTATCATTCCAACCCAGGGATAGAAGCCAGGTCTCCTGCATTGCAGGCAGATTCTTTACCATCTGAGCCACCAGAGAAGCCCCATATTTTCATTAGTTAATTGAATTATGCAACTGTATAATACTTTTTCCCTTTTATTTTTGGATTCATAATTTTCTACCAGTCTTTCATCTAACAATATTATAAAATATTTTTGGTAAGGAGAAATAAAAATGATTAGTTTCTCCTCTAGCATTGTTGGTATACTTTAAATTTTTTGATAATTTCTATTTTTTAAAGTCTTCTCAAAAAGTTTCATATAATTGTTTGGAATTTCTCAGTTAGAAAAAAGCTTAATTTTTCATGACTATGTTAGGATTTCCAATATTTCCATATATTTTCTTGTACAGGGTCTAACCTTCATGTTTGAATATTTATTATTCATCAATTAGCTCGTCAAAGATGGAGTGTAGGAGACACACTGAGTTTTATGTTTTTTTATCTGATTGGAATCAGCTCCATTTTTATTAGGATTTAGTGAGAATGAACTCTGGGGACAAATATCATGTCTAATAGTTGGAAAAATTTTCCGTAAACTACTTTCTGACTCAACATACTTCAAATCTTATTTCTGTTCCTCTCCTAGATCCTCTTTTTTCTAGCAGCCGCAGCATTTGAACACTGAGCTTCCTGAATTACAAAATGAAACTTGCTTCTTATTTTGCTAAAGTATTCAGTAAGAAATTGAACATGATTTGTCATAAGACTTATAATCCTTGTGTAAAAGAACACTCAGGCTAGCCATTTATATCTCTACAATCTTCAACTTATTCAATTTGTCTCAACTTGATAGAGTTTATTTTTTATTTTTTTCTAAAAAGCTGAAGTCTAAGATAAGTGGCAGGATTAAAATGGTCTTATGTGGAAATACTAGTGGCTTTAAATGAAATGCCCTCTATGGACATATGCATTAACTCAAAGGGGAACTACCATAATGTATTAGATAAGAAATGTCTTTTAATCATTCAGTGAATAGTTAAGAGCTATTCACTGAGGAACTCATGTGTTCATTTTTAGTTGGTTACTGGGAATAAAGTAATAGTAAAACAAAATGTACACTTATACTCCCCACTACCATGATTCTAAAGTATCTAAAGAATTTGAGAGAAAGGGATAGAATTTAAAAAAATATAATTGCATAGGTAATCCTTAAATTGGGCTTGCCAGGTGGCTCAGTGGTAAAGAATCTGCCAGCTAATGCAAAGAGTCAGACATGATTGAGTGACTGAGTACAATCATTAAATTAAGTTTTTAACAAATTACATGAAATAAAATGTCGATTTTGCATGTTAACACATTTGCTGTTGCTGTTGGTTTTTAGTCATTGTGTCTGACTCTTTGTAATCCCATGGACTGTAGCCTGCCAGGCCCCTCTGTCCATGGAATTTCCCAGGCAAGAATGCTGGAGTGGGTTGCTATTTCCTTCTCCAGGGGATCTTCCCGACCCAGGGGTCAAACCCTTGTCTCCTGCATTGGCAAGTAGATTCTTAGGTTAAAGTAAATATCTTTTTTCTTTATACACTACAGAATAGTTACAAAATTTCTGCTTATTACCACCTCTATTATGAACATACAGTGTATTGTAAGTAGAATATGGTGAGTAAAAATCATTAACTTTTTCTAATCTAAACTTGAGGATTTTTCACAATTTATTAATTTTTAATTTGATTATTACATTCAGGATTGAGATAGGAGTGCTATTGATATGCCTCAGAATTTTTCTCTTTAGACATTTTACCTTAAATGCTTTTAGAAAGAGTTTTCACTTTTTAGTTCCTAGCAAGATGGAGTTAAGGACCAATAAAGTGAGGATGGTCTCAGACTGAAGGAGCTTTAGCTAATTTGAAATACGATATTCGGAGAATGGAAGGGTTAAAGATGAATAATAGAGAAAGAGAAGATGGCGTTTTGTAGAGCAAACTCATTGCCTGCCTGGGAAGAGCATTCATCCCTCCTTCCTAGGGATACGGGCACATCCCGCAGTCCTGAGCCTGCCCTCTAGGTGTTGTGTACACACCGCACCCCTCACTTCTCAGGATACTGGGCTGCCTGACCAGCACCAGTTTGGCTTATATTCTTATCCCGACTCCACTCAGCCTCATTGTTATTGGCTTGACTCTCTCTTTCTTTCCTTCCTATTATCTTCTAATTTGCCTTCTGTTTTCTTAGAGTCTTTTATGCCTTCCAAGATAAATAGTAGCTTATATCCATATCCATCCACCAAAGAAAGTTGGAGGAGTAACCGCCCCCGCCCCTTTTTTTCCTCAGCTGAAATGAGAACATTCATGCACAATGGGTTTTTTAATAAGCGCCTTTCCTGAGCTTCTGAGTGTAGGGAGCCATCTACTTTACCCAGACAAGGATAGGGAAAATTTCAACATTTAAGCTTTCTTTGAATATGAAAGGCAGTCCTGTCAACTTTCACCCAGAACAGTCTATGTCCATAGCAGACTTAATTTTTACATCCAAAAAATGATTTTTGCACCAAAGCTATATCCTACCTGTCTCCTAAACTTTAAATGATGGAAATGAGTTTCTCAAGAATGGCAGTCACAACATGATATTCCGGGACTGTCTCTGGCCGCCGCAATTTACAGCCATTTGTCAGGGACTGTCTAAGGCTGTTGCAATTTATAACCATTTTCCCTCCCATTAGAGTTGTAGGCAAATCTTAGCTCTACAAATGTTGACATCAGTTAGTCAAGCAGACAGAGGAAAAGTGACAAAAGGAAGGTTTAAAGCTAATTTCGAAATAGTTCTGTGACACTGGCTCATGAATTAAAAGTAAACCAAATTATATGGGTGAATATATACAGATTTAAAAGTAAGATACCAGAGAGTTCAGGAAGAAACAGCCCTTGCAAGATTGGAGACAACAAATGTAATGCAATTTAAGTCACTGCGTTAAGACAGTGGAGTAACTCATGTCTCCTGTATACGAAATAAGTGGTGAGCTAATTAAAATGTGAATGACTGTACCTCAGCCCAGAACTTCAGAAAAAAATATCTCTGGGGATAGGCTTCAGATGTCAGTTTTTCCAGAAAATCACTCATATGACCTTTACATAACTTAAAATTTGGGATGCCTTTGACAATCTGTGATACTCTCTTTCTTCTAATTATTTTCATAAAACTATGAGAGAAGAAGTTCTTTAAAAGAAGAGGTCTTGAATTGCGTGATTCAGGGGATGTGATTGGTATCAAGGCATCAAACATTTTATGGGTTACTCAATGAAAGCTTTAAAAAGTGGGTGGGGTGGCTAATGGTAACTGTGGCTTCAGGCTTTGAATGCCATGTACACACGAGGACAATGAATGATAAGGTTTGCCTTTAAAAAACTACAGCCAGAAAGAACAAATTAAATAAACATAAAGATAAAGTAGGGAAAAAAATCCACTCCCATGCGTTGATGATAGAAAAAAAATGGTTTATATATTGGACAATTAAATCTTCAGTGGAAGAACATAGAAAAAACCACAATACATTTTGGAAGCTCCAAAGTGCTTCTTCTGTAAGATAAGGGTAACAGGATGTTGTTGAAGACATTTACACTGATGCCAGAATTGTTGATCATGAAAAAATATGGATAGCTCATGTACAACAACGTCATTATAGTATGCCAATATTCCTGGGATGTCAGCCAAAATGGAGGTAATTTTCTGAAAACAACTCAGTCCTGAACTTAATCCAAATGACATCCATTCATAACAAAGTACTCCTTTCAAGAAGGCAAAAGCCTAATCCAGATAAAGGAGTTCTGATGATATACTTTGATTATAAAAACAAATAGAACATCAGTTGCTTAGAATTAATTGTAAACATATCTAAGTAAAATTATTAAGAATATCTGAAATTATAAAAATGTATAAGATTTGCTTGCATGTAATAAGTTTTTTTAAGTGACAAAGAAAGAATATAACACACGGAAAATTCTGAAACAGCAAGCTCTACTGATTTACAGGTGAGCTGATTTAAAATTCAATCCAGGTTCTCTGCTTTCACAATCTCATAGCAATGTTAAAACCTGAACACTGGGCCCAATAAGGAAATTAGATTGATTATTCATATCCAGTTTAAATCCTTCTAGTCCTGAGAGAAATCATTGTGAAGAATAAAAATCACAGAGAGTAGGAAAGAAATAACCAGGTCATGAAATTTTACTTTGGTAAGTTATATTTGGCAGTGAAGTTGAACAAGAGTTAATACTAGTGCTCTGTTTCAAAGAACTGAAGAATCAATCCATATCTACTAGCATGTTGAAATATTTAAGCATCAATATTTAAGCATCAACATTCATTGATACTATTCTATCATTAATCCATTCCTATATAACATTAATTGACTTCTGAGGTCCAGGGACTGTCCTAAGGGTAAAGGAAAATATGAAATCTATAGAAAGAAAGTCAACTGTAAGTCAGTATGATAAGATATATGAACTTGTACATAAATTGTATTGTGCAGATCTGTGTGTGTGCTTCCTAGGCGGTGCTAGTGGGAAAGAACTTGCCTGCTAATGCAGGAGACAAAAGAGATATGGGTTAGATCCCTGGGTCATGAATATCCCCTGGGGTAGGGCACGTCAACCCACTCCAGTATTCTTGCCTGGAGAATCCCATGGAGAGTAGCCTGGCAGGCTATGGTACATAGGGTCACAAAGACTCGGACACAACTAAAGCGACTTGATACATTACTAATTATAAATGTGTATGTGTGTAGATAGGCAAAATATATAATAAATTAATACATAGTAAAATTATATACTAAAAGATGCTGCTGCTAAAGTGCTGCACTCTGTATGCCAGCAAATTTGGAAAACTCAGCAGTGGCCACCGGACTGGAAAAGGTCAGTTTTCATTTCCATCCCAAAGATGGGCAATGCTAAAGAATGTTCAAACTATCACACAATTGCACTCATTTCACACGCTAGCAAAGTAATGCTCAAACTTCTCCAAGCCAGGCTTCAACAATACATGAACAACTTCCAGATGTTCAAGCTGGATTTAGAAAAGGCAGAGCAGCCAGGGATCAAATTGTTAACATCCATTGGATCATAGAAAAAGCAAGAGAATTCCAGAAAAAAAAATCTACTTCTGCTTCATTGACTATGCCAAAGCCTTTGACTGTGTGGATTACAACAAACGGTAGAAAATTTTTCAAGAGATGGAGTACCAGACCACCCTACCTGCCTTCTGATAAACCCGTATGCAGGTTAAGAAGAAACAGAATTGAACATGGAACAATGAACTGGTTCAAAACTGGGAAAGGAGTACTTCAAGACTGTATATTGTCACCCTGCTTATCTAACTTCTATGCAGAGTACATCATGAGAAATGACAGGTTGGATGAAGCACAAGCTAGAATCAAGATTTCCAGGAGAAATATCAATAACCTCAGATATACAGATGACCCCAACCTTATGGCAGAAAGTGAAGGGGAACTACAGAACCTCTTAATGAAAGAAGAGATTGAAAAAGCTGACTTAAAACTAACATTCAAAAACCGAAGTTTTTTAAACTGAACTGGACTTTAGCCTGCCTGGCTCTGCTCTCCATGGGATTTTCCAGGCAAGAATACTCTCACTGTTTGCAGATGACATGATCCTCTACATAGAAAACCCTAAAGATTCTACCAGAAAACTACTAGAGCTAATCAATGAATATAGTAAAGTTGCAGGATACAAAATTAACACACAGAAATCCCTTGCATTCCTATACACCAATAATGAGAAAACAGAAAGAGAAATTAAGGAAACAATACCATTCACCATTGCAACAAAAAGAATAAAATACTTAGGAATATTTCTACCTAAAGAAACAAAAGACTTATATATAGAAAACTATAAAACACTGATGAAAGAAATCAAAGAGGACACAAACAGATGGGAAAATATACCGTGTTCATGGATTGGAAGAATTAATATAGTGAAAATGAGTATACTACCCAAAGCAATCTATAGATTCAATGCAATCCCTATCAAGCTACCAATGATATTTTTCACAGAACTAGAACAAATCATTTCACAATTTGTATGGAAGTATAAGAAACCTCGAACAGCCAAAGCAATCTTGAGAAAGAAGAATGGAACTGGAGGAATCAACCTGCCTGACTTCAAGCTCTACTACAAAGCCACAGTCATCAAGACAGTGTGGTACTGGCACAAAGATAGAAATATAGATCAATGGAACAAAATAGAAATCCCAGAGATAAACCCACGCACCTATGGGCACATATCTTCGACAAAGGAGGCAAGAGTATACAATGGAGAAAAGACAATCTCTTTAACAAGTGGTGCTGGGAAAACTGGTCAACCACTTGTAAAAGAATGAAACTAAAACACTTCCTAACACCATACACAAAAATAAACTCAAAATGGATTAAAGATCTAAACGTAAGACCAGAAACTATAAAACTCCTAGAGGAAAACATAGGCAAAACACTCTCCGACATAAAACACAGCAGGATCCTCCATGACCCACCCCTCAGAATATTGGAAATAAAAGCAAAAATAAACAAATGGGACCTAATTAAAATTAAAAGCTTTTGCACAACAAAGGAAACTAGGAGCAAGGTGAAAAGACAGCCTTCAGAATGGGAGAAAATAATAGCAAACGAAGCAACAGACAAACAATTAATCTCAAAAATATACAAGCAACTCCTGCAGCTGAATTCCAGAAAAATAAACGACCCAATCAAAAAATGGGCCAAAGAACTAAACAGACATTTCTCCAAAGAAGACATACAGATGGCTAACAAACACATGAAAAGATGCTCAACATCACTCATTATTAGAGAAATGCAAATCAAAACCACAATGAGGTACCATTACACACCAGTCAGAATGGCTGCTATCCAAAAGTCTACAAGCAATAAATGCTGGAGAGGGTGTGGAGAAAAGGGAACCCTCTTACACTGTTGGTGGGAATGCAAACTAGTACAGCCACTATGGAGAACAGTGTGGAGATTTCTTAAAAAACTGGGAATAGATTGCCATATGACCCAGCAATCCCACTGCTAGGCATACACACCGAGGAAACCAGAATTGAAAGAGACGCGTGTACCCCAATGTTCATCGCAGCACTGTTTACAATAGCCAGGACATGGAAGCAACCTAGATGTCCATCGGCAGACGAATGGATAAGGAAGCTGTGGTACATATACACAATTGAATATTACTCAGCCATTAAAAAAAAATACATTTGAATCGGTTCTATTGAGATGGATGAAACTGGAGCCCATTATACAGAGTGAAGTGAGCCAGAAAGAAAAGCACCAATACAGTATACTAATGCATGTATATGGAATTTGAAAGATGGTAATGGTAACCCTATATGTGAGACAGAATAAGAGACACAGATGCATAGAACAGTCGTGTGGACTCTGAGGGAGAAGGTGAGGGTGGGACGTTCTGGGACAATAACATTGAAACACGTATATTGTCATATGTGAAGTGGAACACCATTCCATGTTCTATGCATGGGACAGATGCTCAGGGATGGAGCGTTGGGATGACCCAGAGGGATGGGAAGGGGAGGGAGGTGGGAGGAGGGTTCGGGAGGGGGAGCACATGTGAACCCATGGCTGATTCCTGTCAATGTATGGCAAAAACTACTACAATATTGTAAAGTAATTAGCCCCCAACTAAAATAAATAAATTAAAAAAAAAAGAAAGAAAATGGATCAGATAAACACAAACTCAGTCAATTGTTTGTACATCAAAATTTCCATTCACTCTACCCTTTGTTGCAGACTTCTGCATGACAAGGGCCTAGCCTTTGGTGATTCAGGTTCTGATCTGCAAGACAAGAATGGGCCCATTTAGGGAAGTTTGTGTGATGCTTTTGCAAGCAGCTATGTAATTGACATAGGGACAGATTTGCCCAGGGCAGAATAGTGGGTTGTGGGAGCCGGAGTCAGTCATGGGGTGATGATGACCATTGAGGTGACTGGTGGAGGAGTAAGAAAAAGTGTCACAGGTCAGCCTCATCTAGAAACAGCACAGACTGTTTCTTTGAAATGACCTGAAAAAGTGATAAAACTTTAGCTAGACTAACAAGGAAAAAGAGGTAGAAAACTCAAACTACTAAAACAAAGACTGAAGGAAAGGATGTTTCTATTAACTTTAGAGAAATAAAAATCACTGTAGGAAAATGCTATGAACAATTGTATTTAAACATATTGATTAGATCACTTAGATCTAATGAATAAATTCTCAGAAAAACATAAGCTACAGAAACTGACTCAATAAGAAATATAAAACCCAATAGACTTTTAAAAATTAATTTTTATTAATAATCCAAAAAGCTAACAAAGAAAAGCCTAGGCTTATATAGCTTTCCTGTTATTTACTACCAAGTGGTTAAACAAGAATTAACATAATTCTTCACAAATTCTTCCAAAATACACCAGAGAAGAAATACTTCTCCACCTAATCTATGAGACCAATATTTCTCTGATTCCAAAACCAAACACATACCAAGAACACTTTAGACAAATATCTCTATGAATATAGCCACAAATATCTTCACCAAAATGTAAGCATACCATATCCAGCAATATATAAAATGATTTATATACATGACAAAATGAGCTTAATGCAAAGAATGCAAGTATGATTGATCACTCAAAAAGCGATCAGTGTAATACATGATATAAATAGAATACAGGACAAAATTCACATGATCTTCACAAAAGTCACATGATCATCACAGAAAGGAAGAGACTTAATTGAGTGAACATTAACAGTATATAAGGTATTGCGAGACACTTTCAAATACACATTACCACAGTAAATTCTCACATATTTCTCAGCTGTTCGTGGTTAACATGACATTAGCTTTGCTGAAAATGGAGAAAACTTGGTTTCACTTTCTCAAATTTGAGGAAGGTAAAACCTGATCTTGATTTAAGAACTAGAGTTACTTTTTCCAACAAATGTCACCTCTTAATTTGACCTCTATGTATTCGCTCCATTATCTGTAGTGAGTTAAAAAGGATAGCAAAGAGCATAAACATAAGCACCTTAGACTCCAATTCTAACAGATTCCATTAGAAGAATGGGTGTTTGTTATGCTTAAACGAAACAATATAGAATACTTGGGAATGAAAGAAGCCAGTTGGCATTACGATGCTTGAGGAAAGTTTCTTGAGCCTCCTGAATTCTCGGGCTTTCCCTCAGTAAACAGGAGCTCACAAGGTCTGCTCTGCTGAACTCATTTGTGTTATTAAGAGTCCAATACTCTGGCCACCTGATGCGAAGAGCTGACTCATTGGAAAAGACCCTGATGCTGGGAAAGATTGAGGACAGGAGGAGAAGGGGACGACAGAGGATGAGATGGTTGGATGGTATCATCAACTCAACAGACACGAGTTTGAGCAAACTTGGGGAGATGGTGAAGGACAGGGAAGCCTGGTGTGCTGCAGTCCATGGGGTCGCAAAGAGTTAGACATCACTGAGAGACTGAACAGGAACAACAGATGGATCAATGTTTGTGAAAACCCTTTGTCAGTACAAAATTTTTCACATATTATTAACTTTCAAAAATCAGCAGACAGAAAGAAGAAAAATTTCCATATCTGATTATTTTGGGTTTTTATAACTTATCTTGGTGCAAAATTTGCATATTAATGTTTGCTTAAGGACACACCTTTATTGACTTTTTTTGTTTGTGAAAGCATACCTTCCCAATTAGATGGAGAAAGTGAGATAAGAGAGATATAAATGTCTTTGCCTGATAAAGTAATAGGAATTTTTGGAGAAGGAAATTGGACCTCTGAACTGAAGGAAAATAAATCAAAAAAAAAAAAAAAAAAACTAAAAAGAGAGGGTTATGGTGTGTGCTGGATTCTAAGGGGAGAGATGACCAGTAAGAAATTCACTGTGGTAGGTAAATTCTAACGATCTTAAGACCAATGATAATTGTCATTAGGGTGTATTTTTTTTTCTTTCCTGGGGTATAATTAACAACCATTAATCTCAAATATTTAGGAAGTAATTGTTACATACAATAGTCTTGCATTATTGATTCTTTGTCAAATCATGTGGTGAAAGGATTATGTTTATTTTGGGGGGCAGGATAATAACAAGCAATGTGGATATCAAGGATTGATGATAATAGGATTGAATAATGAATGATATAACATGTGATATGAAAGGACAGACAAAAAAGGATGTCTGTCTTCTTATGATATGTGATATGAGAGGACAGATGAAAATGGAAAACATCTATCTTCTTAAAAGAATTAATACCTTATCAAATGTATATTATGTACACATTTGATTATCACTGACAAAACACAGTCTTACTCTTTAAAAAATAAAAAATTGCAATAATTTTTATTGCAGAGGGTTCTAGAACCTAAAATATACATGCATTTTAATTATATATACATATACATGTACATATATATGTATATATATATATACACACACACACACACACACATATATGTGTATGTGTAAGGCTTCCTGGTAGCTTAATGGTAAAGAAACTGCCTGCAGTGTAGGAGCTGCAGGAGACATGGGTTCATTCTCCGGGTTTGGAAGATCCCCTGGAGGAGGAAATGGCAACCCACTCCAGTATTCTTACCTGGAGAATCCCAAGGACAGAGGAGCCTAGAGGGCTGCAGTCCATAGGGTCACAAAGAGTTGGACACAACTAAAGAGACTTACTATGCACACACACATAAGTCATAAAATACCCTCACTTCCAATTCTATTCATATAGAGAGATGAATCCTGAATGCTTTACTATGATTGGTGTCCATCCTTATAGCTACAGTCTACCATCTGGGCCCCTGTGACATTTCATCGAGTCTTTATTCTGGGACAATTTCCAAGCATATTGTGTTCTTTAACCTTACATAGTTTTGTTTGGTTCGGATCTTGCCTTGATTTGGGGAAACAGATATTTCACTCCATGTGGTGCATTTCTAAATGATGTTCCAAAAATAGACCAAACAAGCACATTATTTGCATGAATTGTTTCAACTGAGAAAATAATGTGCTCCTGCAGCTTCCCTGTCTTGTCTTACCTCCCACATTGGGAGACGTTGAAAAATCTCCATACCACTCACAGACTCATCATAGGAAGATTTTCAGACCCATATAAGAGCACATTTCCTCATTTTGACAATTAGTACCTAGAAATGTCGAGCATACCATCTGATGATTATGATGCAAAAGAACAGGTAAAGATTTTTTAAACTTAAATATACACCAAATATTTTTTTTTCCGATTCATTGAGATTGTTTCATTCATAATTCATGAAACTTCAACATGAAGTATTTTTACCTAGGATTCCTGAGTTTTACTAACATCATTATTTTCATAGTTCAAACAACTTTTTCCCAGCTTAGTGCTTTTGTGTAATGGTGTGTGTGTGCTTGTGTGTGTGTGTGTGTGTGCACGTGCATGCATGCATGTGTCTGTGTGTATACATCTATGAACATTCTAATATCTCCAGCATGAATTTCATTATCTTACGTTTTATATTTGGAACATGGCTGACATTTAGGAAAGTGCTGATTTACTTTTGCATGTTGAACATGGAAACATAGCTTTTCCCTCACACAATGACTAATGAGCTTGTCAGCAGAATGGTGTTTTACAGAGTTTTATGTAACAAAGGACTAGTGGCTACTTTTTATTCTATACCCAAAGCAGCAAAACATGGCAAGTAGAACCAAAATGCCAAATGTAATCTATCATGACTCAATTACATGTGACAAGAAACACAAAAGGAAAGAAATATAGTATTAGATAAATCTAAAAGAGCACATTAGATATTGGAAGATTTTATTTATCATAGAGAATTACTTTCCAGCAATAAACAACTTTAGTTCAGTCAGTTCAGTCGCTCAGTTGTGTCCAACTCTATGACACCATGGACTGCAGCACACCAGGCCTCCCTGTCTATCACCAACTCCTGGAGTTTACTCAAACTCATGTCCATTGCATTGGTGAAGCCATCCAACCATCTCATTCTCTGCCGTCCCCTTCTCCTCCTATAGTCAATTTCCCTAAACCATAATTATTATACATGCAAATACTATACTATTCTCCATCTGCTTCTCTTGACTTGTGATAAGCAAGTATAATATCTTTAAATTTGCCAACAATCCTTTCAAATAAGCTGTATAGGAAGAGACTAGTCAACATTCATCACAAGAGAGAGTAGTTTCAATATCAGCTAGTCAATAAAATGTGAAGAATCAACATTGTTATAATTTCCTAGAGCCAATACTGGCAATTTTCAGACCCCCCCCCTCAAAAAAAATAAGTTCATTTAGTCAGACATTTGAGAGGAAATTGGACATACAAATCTCAGTCAATATTTTCATGTGAGTTAGAGTGCAGCCATCATAAGACATTTTGGATTCAGATATTTCTGAAGGTGACACAGAATCCAATGATTAGCGGACTTCTGGAAGATTTTAACAATGTTTCTTCTGAAAACAATACCTAGTACCAAATATAAATTACTTTACTCAGATTTCCCATAGCAATGTGCCTCTGTGATGTGCTCTCACACATAGAGGCATCCACTTGTCACGCATCATAAAATTGGTAGAAATATCTGAAGCTTAGAGCTGCAATCTCCAACAAAGTAGCCAATAGTCAGATATGGCTGTTTAAGTTTAAAAATTACTGAAAATTAACATGTTTCTTCAATAATTGTTCACAGGATCTTATAAATGTGGAAAGCAGCTCTCGGGAAATATTTAGTGAACTGCACTTGACTGCTTATCAGAAAGAGAAAGGAAAAGCAGAGAAAGGAATAGCAGGCATGGCATTCTGAGGAAAGGGCAAACCCAGCATCATACAAGCGAGGCCCGGCTACAGGGGAGCTGGGGAGACATGCCCTGCACGCACTGCACATCTGCCTCCCCATGAGTGGGACTCCCAGCCCTATGTTATACCCTAAAGCCCTGCCCCGCAGGAAAAAATGCCCAAGTCAGTCTCCTCTTGCTCTCCGAAGCCATTTTCAGACTAGTTTGGGAATCCTTCCCTGCTATCCTCCACCTCATTATGTAAATCACTTTTTCATACCCTCTTGATATGATGTATGTTGACATCTGAACCAAATTTGGCATTTTTTTCAGGAGGGCTACAAGAGACAGTGTTGGTACTAGAAATGATTCATCCAGGAACAGGTTTAGATGCAATTTATCATCTCTAAATATGATGACTTTAAATAGACATCACTTATTTGATTCATTCAGAAATTTCTATGTTTAGAACCACGAAGGATACTTCACTCTTGGTGACCTAATTTAGACACATTTGATAAGGAGACACCCTCACAACAATTATGTTATAGAGCCACAAAAGAGGACTGGAAATTTCATTTATGCAGACTCCTGTCACTGAATGTTGTCATATGTATAATAATTACAGAGAATGTAGTCAGCCCATGATTGCCAATAATGGAAATGTTCTAACTACCTTTCCTAGTCTCTTCTGTTTTCCTGACACCTAACATAAATCACATGGGTTTAATCCCATTTCCTCCTGTAATATTGTCAAAAGAAATATAGAACAGCAATCTCCCATAATAACTCTTCATGCACTTTAAGGATAAATCTAAGAAATAAACACCCATCTACCATCTTCAGCCTCAGGTATCAACTAAATCTCTTTTTATACTACATGTCAAAATCCTGGTTACCAGATCATTAACCATTTAAATATATCCTCTCTGGAATTCTTTTCCATGTCCTTTTTATCTCTAATGACAAAAAGATTTTTGCAATTAGGCATTATGTCTCAAAAATTTAGTGACAGTGAAAATTAAAAAACAACTTCCATATGAATATCACTTAGACTCACATAATAGTTGTATCAATTTTTTTCACTTTTGTTTGTATAAGACAGTCTTCTAAATATTCATATATTGTTCCATGAGGATAGGACACATATGGTAAAAAAACCACTGGGCTGTCTGAACAGAGAAGAGGCTCTATGGTAAATGGCAGAGGTAGCAGTTGCTAGTTAAAGCAATTAGTTGCTACTCTAGCTTAGCTCCTGTGTCTCTGCTCCAGTGTTTGCCCCAGTTCTGTTTGCATTGTTGTGTTTCAAAAATTACCAGAGATAATACTATTCTACATGCATTTTATTTAGATTTCATACCCATTATAATCAGACTCTTTGGGATTCCTCTAAACGAAATCCTTTCAAATCATTTGATTTTGAAAGTCATTTTGTAGGAAAGCAGCCTCTTGAGAATCCAGGCAAAACCAAACATGAGAAAGGATAAGAATTGACAGGCTCAGGCAGGCTCTTTCTTCACTCCATTGATGACTTTCTCCTCATGTTTACTGTTAACTTTTCTTTCTACCCTACAAAGGATTGGGTTTTTTTTTGTTGTTGTTTTTGGTTATTTCTCTTGCACATGACTTAGAAAGGCCACCCCAGCCTCAGAATTTAAAGTATACCCCACGCCTAGCTTTTACCACGGCTGCCAAAGTTCTGCAACTCTGATTTCAGATTCTGCTTGATCAGAATTTTTTGCAAGCCAAATCACATATATTTCCAGATTTGAGAAAGTGTATTCAAACCTTATCTAACCATCTATTTGTATATCTGGGGAGAAATGGAATGTAGATGCAAAAAAATAGTCCCAGTCGAGATTTTCCATGATGGTTAAATGCAAATAAATTTTAGAGGAATAAGTGATACTAAAACTCTTGTAAATAACATATGTGGTAAAATGAAAAGAGAAACAAGCAACATAATATAGACAATATTGCCTAAGATAATGCTAGCCTTAGTGTTTCTTAATCAAGATCATTGTAAGTTTCTAGATCTCTGTACCTAAAATCAATAAAAGGAATATTGAGAAATAATCATTTTAGCCTCTGGAGAGTAAGTCATACCAAGAAGGAATAGAGAGGTTTAAAATGGGTAACCAGTATTCACACTGGCACAAACGACCTGAAGAATAGTGCTTTGCAGCAGATGCTACACAGACAAGCTACAGATTGTGTATAATCTCATAGAACTTAAGGTCTCATTAAAACAAATCAATCAAATAACCACAAACCCAAGTATCAATTCTGAATGAACCATTACCAAACACCTAGTGATCTGCAGTGATTAGGGACTCTTCCCGATGACTAGGTTTTAGGGTTTATGATTAACACAAACTACCACAAGAGGCCACTTTGTGCTGGGGCATGCAATAATATTTCTAAAAGTATATTAGATGCATTTTCCAATGTGTCTATGAGCATATTTTATATGCTATAATAAGACACCTGATAACATTGCCAGATTGCAGAAATGCAAAGTCAAATAGTAGATTTCAGAAAAACAATCCCTAAATAAACATTAATCATATTGTGTTTGCATTATGTGAAATGAAAATAATAGCCATCAGAGCCCAGAAATGCCTGTGTAGAGATGACTTTTATAAATATATGTTCCTCAGCTTCATAAGTGTAACTACTTTTGATATCAATATCTTATTTAGCATTGTGACAGAACTAGTTACATAAAGAGCACATCTGAAGTTAGTTTTTCCTACAAGTAAAATTGCTGCTATTTGCAGAGCTTCATCTTGGGCAACCAGTTCACCAATTCCAATCACTTTATTCATATACATATTTCAAAGAAAGTTTTCTATTGGCAAGTAATTACAATGAAATACATTTTCTTTAGAGGCTCCAAAATCTGACCTATATGAATGAATATCTTTCATTAAAAGATTACATGTAATTTGCCATATTTTGCTAATACCCTAGGCAAAAGTGTAAGAATTATTCAGTTCAGTTCAGTTCAGTCGCTCAGTCATGTCCGACTATTTGTGACCATGAATTGCAGCACGCCAGGCCTCTCTGTCCATCACCAACTCCCAGAGTCTACCCAAACCCATGCCCATTGAGTCGGTGATGTCATCCAACCATCTCATCCTCTGTCGTCCCCTTCTCCTCCCGCCCCCAATCCTACCCAGCATTAGGGTCTTTTCCAATGAGTCAACTCTTCACATGAGGTGGCCAAAGTATTGGAGTTTCAGCTTCAACATCAGACCTTCCAATGAACACCCAGGATTGATCTCTTTTAGGATGGATTGATTGGATCTCCTTGCAGTCCAAGGGACTCTCAAGAGTCTTCTCCAACACCACAGTTCAAAAGCATCAATTCTTCGGCACTCAGCTTTCTTCACCGTCCAACTCTCACATCCATACATGACCACTGGAAAAACCATAGCCTTGACTAGACGGACTTTTGTTGGCAAAGTAATGTCTCTGCTTTTAAATATGCTATCTAGGTTGGCCATAACCTTCCTTGCAAGGAGTAAGCGTCTTTAAATTTCATGGCTGCAATCACCATCTGCAGTGATTCTGGAGCCCCCCAAAAATAAAGTCTGACACTGTTTCCACTGTTTCCCCATCCATTTCCCATGAAGTGATGGGACCAGATGCCATGATCTTAGTTTTCTGAACGTATATTCCACTATTTCCCCATCTATTTCCCATGAAGTGATGGGACCAGATGCCATGATCTTAGTTTTCTGAACGTTGAGCTTTAAGCCAACTTTTTCCACTCTCCTCTTTCACCTTCATCAAGAGGCTCTTTAGTTCTTCTTCACTTTCTGCCATAAGGGTGGTGTCATCCGCATATCTGAGGTTATTGATATTTCTCCTGGCAATCTTGATTCCAGCTTGTGTTTCTTCCAGCCCAACGTTTCTCATGATGTACTCTGCATATAAGTTAAATAAGCAGGGTGACAATATACAGCCTTGACGTTCTCCTTTTCCTATTTGGAACCAGTCTGTTGTTCCATGTCCTGTTCTAACCGTTGCTTCCTGACCTGCATACAGGTTTCTCAAGAGACAGGTCAGATGGTCTGGTATGCCCATCTCTTTCAGAATTTTCCACAGTTTATTGTGATCCACACAGTCAAAGGCTTTGGCATAGTCAATGAAGCAGAAATAGATGTTTTTCTGGAACTCTCTTGCTTTTTCGATGATCCAGCAGATATTGGTAATTTGGTCTTTGGTTCCTCTGCCTTTTCTAAAACCAGCTTGAACATCTGGAAGTTCATGGTTCACGTATTGCTGAAGCCTGGCTTGGAGAATTTTGAGCATTACTTTACTAGCATGTGAGATGAGTGCAACTGTGTGGTAGTTTGAGCATTCTTTGGCATTGCCTTTCTTTGGGATTGGAACGAAAACTGACCTTTTCCAGTCTTGTGGCCACTGCTGAGTTTTCCAAATTTGCTGGCATATCGAGTGCAGCACCTTCACAGCATCATCTTTCAGGATTTGAAATAGCTCAACTGGAATTCCATCACCTCCACTAGCTTTGTTCGTAGTGATGCTTTCTAAGGCCCACTTGACTTCACATTCCAGGATGTCTGGCTCGAGGTGAGTGATCACACCATCGTGATTATCTGGGTCGTGAAGATCTTTTTTGTACAGTTCTTCTGTGTATTCTTGCCACCTCTTCTTAAGATCTTCTGCTTCTGTTAGGTCCATACCATTTCTGTCCTTTATCGAGCCTATCTTTGCATGAAATGTTCCTTTGGTATCTCTAATTTTCTTGAAGAGATCTCTAGTCTTTCCCAATCTGTTGTTTTCCTCTATTTCTTTGCACTGATCACTGAGGAAGGCTTTCTTATCTCTCTTGCTATTCTTTGGAACTCTGCATTCAGGGAATATCTTTCCTTTCCTCCTTTGCTTTTCACTTCTCTTCTCTTCCCAGCTATCTGTAAGACCTCCTCAGACAGCCATTTTGCTTTTTTGCATTTCTTTTCCATGGGGATTGTCTTGATCCCTGTCTCCTGTACAATGTCACGAACCTCTGTCCATAGTTCATTAGGCACTCTGTCTATCAGGTCTAGTCCCTTAAATCTATTTGTCACTTCCTTATTACAAGAAGCAATTAGACAATTGTCTCATATTAAAACACATCATGAAAACAAACAAAAAAAATTCTGATAAATAGATAAAACTAAGTTTTATTGTCATCTCTTAAAATAAGCCAAGACACAAATAAGGTTTGGACCTGAATGTGAGATTATTCAGTATTTATACAAAATAAATATCCTTATTTTTAAATGGATGTATGCATGAATATGGATGGTAAATTATATGTGGAAATTGCAAGATATTTTGGCACAGTATTTTGAGTTTAATTCCATCAAAATATAATGGATGTATTGAGGAAAAAATTTTTTTTAATTAAACTTCATTATTTTTAGGTAATTGCAGATTCACATGCATTTGAAATATGTAATATTCTTCATCCAATTTTTCTTAGCGGTATCATCTTGGAAAACTATGGTACAATATCACATATGAAATATTGGAATTGATACAGTCAAGACGCAGAACACTTCCATCACCACAAGGCTCCACCCTGTAGCCCGTTAGGGCACCTCTTCATACCTGCCTTATTTCTCCTCACTTGCCAACCACTGATCTGTCCTCCATCTCCATAATATTGTCATTTTGCAAAGGTTCCTAGGCTTGTACCATATATAACATTTAGGGTTTCCCAATGGGCATAGTTCAGAGCAGGCTGACAAGGTTACTGCCTGCACCATGTTCCTTGCACTGCTGTGGAGCGCCTAATGGTGTGGGTGCACCCACCTGGGTTAACCGCTCCCCAACTGAAGACCTCTACGTCATTTGTTATTTGTGGAAAATATGCATAAAGCTGCTATAAATATTTGTGTACAAGTTTTTCTTAAATAATCTTGAGTATTAGTATCTCTGGAATAAATTCTCAAGATTGCATACTTGTCATGTGGTAGGTATATGTTTTTATTTTTTTTTAGAAACTGTCAAACTGTTTCTAGAGTGGATGCATGTTGAATCCCACCAGCAATATAGGAGGGATCCACTCTGACTGCACCCTTGTTAGCATTTAGTGTTGTCACTATTTTTATTTTAGCTATTCTGATCGGTGTTGTCTGGAACCTTGCTGTAGTCTTAATTTGAATTTTCCTAAAGGCTAATGATATTGAACATCTTTTCATATGCTTATTTGCCATCTGTTTATCTTTTTTAGTAAGTGTCTGTTCATATGTCTTGCTCTTTTTGAATTGCATTGCTTGATTTTACTGTTGGGTTTTGATGGTTCCCTAATACATTCTAGATGTTAATCCTTTAGTAAATATATGGTTTATACATATTTCCCCCTGCTATCTAGCTTTTGTTTTCAGCCTTTTAATTGGATCTTCACTGAACAAAGTTTTAAACATCAATGAAGTCTAATCTATCAATTTTTCCTTTCATGCTTTGTGATTTTAGTGTCCAGTTTAAGATCTGCTTACAAATCACAAAAATTTTCTGTTTTCATGTTTCTTTTTTCCTTAAAGTTTCATAGCTTTATGTTTATGAATTTTTTGCTAATATTTGCTGAGGAATTTTAAGTCTATGTTCATCAGGGCTATCAATCTGTTAGGTTTTATTTGTAGTTATTATCTAGTTTTGATATTAGTATGATACTAGATTCATACATTAATTAGGGACATACAAACATCTGTCCCTCTTCTGTTTTCTGTAAGAGATTAAGTGGAGTGGATATTAGCTTTTTTCTAAACATTTGGTAGAATTCTCCACTGAAAATACTTGGATTGGAGATTTATTTTTAAGGAAATTAAAAAATTTTTAAATTTATTTTTCTTAGTCGTTTTAGAGCAAATCTGTTTCCAGTTTTTTAACAGATGCTGTGAAAATTTTCCTACTATAGCTTAGATGGTAAAAAATCTGCCTGCAATGCAGGATACCTTGGTTTGATCCCTGGATTGGGAAGATCCCCTGGAGAAACGAATGGCAACCCACTCCAGTATTCTTGCCTGGAGAATTCCACGGACAGACCGTGGGGTCACAAAGAATCAGGCACGACTGAGCAACTAATACTTTCATATGACCATTTTTATTGTCAAATATTTTCAGGTAAGAATGATCTTCTTTCTGTTAATAGATTTACTCTTTAAATCGTACTGCATAAGAAATAAATTTTTAAATGCAGTGCTGTAACCAAATGCCATCATACTTGAGAGCCTATCTATCCTCTTTCTGGAGGGCAGTGATGGGATACGTGCCATCACTAATTCTGATTCGGCTGTCAGGAAGCTCATGGCCATAGTGAATCCTCAATTACAGCAACATGTTTACCCTTATGGTGAACAAATTGACTTCTTTCTTTTCTTCCAAGTCATTTTTAAATTTGCATCCCAATTTTATTTATGTATTTCATCATATGTCATGACTGGGCTCAGATCCCTTTTGGAAAGGAGAGAAACCATAAATTGAATAGGTTACTTAACAAGGCAGATGCAAAACTGCTTTACGTAGATCTCCCTCAAAAATAGTACTTGGTCTAGACTGTGAGTAGGAGAGTGCTGATGTAATTGTTGGTACTAGCTCAAGACCTTGGAATTTACTACATTTATCACATACCACACTACCCAGAAGCTGCCAGTTGGGTACAGTGTGGGAAAGGCCTGATAAAGGAAGCTTACAAGGCAATGTCATCAGAGAGTGAGTCACTATCCTCTAGAAAACAGAACACATATTGAATCTGAGACTTCGTATGAAATGGTATTGTCAGTAGGAAGACTGCATGAGTTTGAGGACTATGGTGTTAAGCAGGAGTGACCTCATTATTATCTCTCAGTGACCCACTTTGCAACCCACTTTACAATCCCCTTTGCTTGAATTCTAGGTGATTCAAGGATAGAGTATATCATCCACAAAGAAGAAACTCTTCCCTGAAGGACATATCACTGGTCCAACTGAACAACCTACATCTTTTACCTGACACCTTGAGCACCAGGTAGTCCTCCCAAGAAATCTTTTGTATTCCTAACTCCAACTCAGTGTCTGCTTTCCAGAGAATCTCTCCAGCGACACTTAACCTATCCACATTCTGTGGCTGTTGAAATCAGCGGCTGATAACTTGGACTCTTCTAACTCATAAGTCTTTTAAAGTTGTTTGTGATATTAAATAACTGTTCCCTAACCCAAGCTTAATAACCTATAAATGACAAATCCATTCTAGTGTATTTGTACAAAGGCCTTCTATGAAATATGCATGGAGTAATTTAAGAGAAATTAGTGCAATAGTTTAAATTATAGTACCAGAAAGATCACCATAGTGATAAGAAAATCTGCATTAAAATAGACTGTCAATTAAAAAAATGTGTGAAATGAAAACAAAGGTTGATAATACGGTTTTAGCTTGCTTTCTTCATAACCAATAAGATTTCATTTTGCCTCTGAAATAAGTAGCAACTATCTAAATAAAAGTATAAAAGCCTGTTATAAAACAATACTATGCCACCATAGTTGACTTAAAACTCAACATTCAGAAAAGATCATGGCTTCTGGTCCCATCACTTCATGGCAAATAGATGGGGAAACAATGGAAACGAGTGACAGACTTTATTTTTTTGGCCTCCAAAATCACTGCAGATGGTGACTGCAGCCATGAAATTAAGATGCTTGCTCCTTGGAAGAAAAGTTATGACCAACCTAGACAGCATATTAAGAAGCAGAAACATTACTTTGCCAACAAAGGTCCATCGAGTCAAAGCTATGGTTTCTCCAGTAGTCATGTATGGATGTGAGAGTTGGACGATGAAGAAAGCTGACCACTGAAAAATTGATGCTTTTGAACTGTGGTGTTGGAGATGACTCTTGAGAGTCCCTTGGACTGCAAGGATATCCAACCAGTCCATCCTAGAGGAAATCACTCCTGAATACTCATTTGAAGGACTGATGCTGAAGCTGAAACTCCAATACTTTGGCCACTTGATTCATTGGAAAAGACCCTGATGCTGGGAAAGATTGAAGGTGGGAGGAGAAGGGGACAACAGAGGATGAGATGGTTGGATAGCATCACCGACTCAATGGACATGAGTATGAGTAAACCCTGGGAATTGGTGATGGACAGGGAGGCCTGGCGTGCTGCAGTCCATGGGGTCACAAAGAGTCAGACAGGACTGAGCGACTGAACTGAACTGAACTGATGCCACCATCAGATAAATGTTGAATTCAAAACAGTTGCTCTTATCTTGGGCTTCCTGGGCGACTCAGTGATCAAGAATCTGCCTGTAATGCAGGAGACACAGTTTAGATTCCTGGGTCATAAAGGTCCCGTGGAGAAAGGAATGACAACCTGCTCCAGTATTCTTGCTGAGACAATCCCATGGACAGAGGAGTCTGGCTGGTTGCAGTCCACAGTGTTGCAAAGAGTCAGACACGACTGAAGCATCTGAGCATGCAATCTTACCTTACTGAAATAAAATAAGCATGGTACTATTTCTCTTATAAGAATAAAAAAAATATGACTCATCACAACATGATAAATATTGTACCAAAGTAATAAGTGTGAACTCTGCCGACATGTACCAAATTCACAGATTTTTGTATGTGAAAATTCTATGAAATTAAGTGCTATTTGCTCACTATTGTTTTCACTTATTATTCTGAATTTTTCTTTATTGCTTTATGTTTAAATTTTCCAATTGAACTGTGTTTATTATGAATTTGTTTTATCTTATACTCTAATATTAAAGACTTTGCATCATGTACACCATCATCTGATTTTGAAAATAATGTTTTGTGTGTGTGTGCATGTGTGAGTGTACATTCCTAAAGAAACATTTTGGAAAACCTATATTATATTGTATTGTTTTTGCAATTTTCTTATCTAAAGGTTGACCTCTTTTGATGATCCTTTACGACAGCCTTTTATTACTCTCTGGAATTTACAGCTCCTTATTCTGCTCAGTAGAAGCTGAACTTTCAGTAATGCAAGCTCACTCTCATTTGAAATATTAGTAGTTGTGATCCCTGTTTGTCAAAATACTGTTTCAAAATACGACAGTCATTATATCATCCACAATTCTTAAATCTGCAAGTGGTTTGATTTAGAGACTATATTATTTGTTTAACTAGTGATTTGTGAGCAGCTGAATTTGAGTTCATATACACAGAAAGCCTCATGGCACTAAATAATTGTCAGGAGACTTTTCATTTTATGTATGTCCTAGAAATTAGATAAGGTACTTTCTGCAATTTAAGATGAAACTCAAATATACCTATCATGATAAGATTGAATTTATCATCACTTTACCTACTTAAAGTTTAATAGAACAATCTACTTAGATATTTTTTCCCTTCTAAAATTACAATGATGACTTATTTCAAGACTAAAATGCATCCCAGAATTAATACTACTATCTTTAGAGAAAGATAGCTGAATGTAGAGCTTTATGGACTAAGAATGATGTTATGTCAGTAGTTTGATGACTACGTGTCAATTGATGTCTCATATGCACACCATCTATACTGTTTTGCTTTGTTGATGAAATTCTCATTAAATTGCTGTTATTTCTTTTCCTCTAGAACAGGTCTTGAAATATCAATATAGTGTACTTGCTCACATGTCATTTGATACATTTGAAAAATATTATTTCTCAGAGAAATGAATGAAAATCTCTAACATAACAGAGACTCACTGTCATTTTTATTCCTTGAGACAAGAAATACAGATCTGAAGAAGGCTTATTTTAACCCTCACTGAAGACGATAATTCCCACTGTCTACTAACGGATTACAAATCACCACCACAGAGTTGCACATCCCATGGCTGAAAATGGTTTAACTTGCATTTTTAACATATTGGTTTCCTGTGAAGTTCAGGTCACATTATCTGTGACCTGATAAGATCTCATCAGCAGTCTATAACCTCTTGGTGGCACAAGACTCTCATCCCACTTCCGTTCACAATTACCTCTCCACCTTTATGCCTGACATATTTCACTATGGCACCATGAAAATCAGTTTATTTATGTTTAATGCATGTCATCTGACAGCACTTGCTCACCATAGCAATGCCTAATAGTTTATCAAATGTCAAGTTTGAAGTTATATCGATAATCCTGTCTGTGGCTGATGCTTCTACAAATATCTATAGCCTGATCTTTGAAAATATTATCTTAAATACTGTTATAATACCATAACATTTTAGCTTCTTTATTAAAAAAAATAATCTATGGCTCCTGATTCCAGCTACCTAACCCATGAAAATGTTTTTTTTTTTCCTTTCAAATACTGCAGCATTAAGAAATACAAAACATTTATCTAGATAATAAAAAGATTGCAAGATTAAAAATGTGTTTTCCCTTAACATTTAAGAAAAGATAAAAACATTTCACTATCATCTGTCACCTTTGCTATTTTAGAGGCTGAAACTTAGTTCAATTGCATTGGACATTATCACACAATTTTTCATTCAGAAAGAAAAACTGTGGAAAAAAGAAGGAAAATATAGGAAAGGATAAAAGAAAATCCTTATTTAATATTGTTTTACATATTATTACAGGTATCCTGTATGCAGGTCAAGAAGCAACAGTTAGAACTGGACATGGAAAAACAGACTGGTTCCAAACAGGGAAAGGAGTAAATCAAGGTTGTATATTGTCACCCCACTTATTTAATTTATATGCAGAGTACATCATGCGAAATGCTGGGCTGGATGAAGCACAAGCTGGAATCAAGATTGCTGGGAGAAATATCAGCAACCTCAGATACACAGATGACACCAACCTAATGGCAGAAAGCGAAGAACTAAAGAGCCTCTTGATGAAAGTGAAAGAAGAGAGTGAAAATTTTGGCTTAAAACTCAACATTCAGAAAATGAAGATCATGGCATCTGGTGTCATCACTTTAGGGCAAATAGATGGGGAAACAATGGAAACAGTGAGAGACTTTAATTTGGGGTTGGGGGATGCTCCAAAATCACTGCAGATGGTGACTGCAGCCATGAAATCAAAAAACGCTTGCCCCTTGGAAGAAAAGCTATAACCAACCTAGACAGCATATTAAAAAGCAGAGACATTACTTTGCCAGCAAAGGTCTGTCTAGTCAAAGCTATGGTTTTTCCAGTGGTTATGTATGGATGTGAGGGTTGGACTATAAGAAAGCTGAGCACCGAAGAACTGAGTTTTCTAAACTGTGGTGCTGGAGAAGACTCTTGAGAGTCCCTTGGACTGCAAGGAGATCCAACCAGTTCATCCTAGAGGAGATCAGTCCTGGGTGTTCATTGGAAGGACTGATGCTGAAGCTGAAACTCCAATAATTTGTCCACCTGATGTGAAGAACTGACTGATTTGAAAAGACCCTGATGATGGGAAAGATTGAAGGCAGGAGGAGAAGGGGACAACAGAGGATAAGATGGTTGGATGGCATCACCATTTGATGAATATGAGTTTGAGCAAGCTTCAGGAGTTGGTGATGGACAGGGAAGTCCCCTGGCATGCTACAGTCCATGGGGCAGCAGGCACGACTGAGCAACTGAACTGAACTGAACAGATATTATTTAAATTTCAGTTTGAAACAGAGCAATAAAAGCGATGGGCAGAACAATGGGCAATAAAAGACTAATTCCAGAAGGTTATATAACCTCATGAATCCCTGTCAATAGTGATAGAGGATCAGAGAACAATAGGATTAGCTTCTGCTCCATCAGTTCCACTCTTGCATATTTATTTGAAGAAAAGAAAACACTAATTCAAAACGGTAGTTGCACCACAACGTTCATAGTAGCATTATTTACAATAGCAAAGATATGGAAGCAACCTAAGTGTCCATGAAACAGCCCAGCCTTATCTACAACACTCCTTTTTCCTTACAGTCACTTCTCAGCATTTGAAGAAGCCATAAGTTCAGAGCTCTAGGAAAAGGGTCTAATTTGGAGACCTAAGTAAATTAAGTTTTAGCTGTCATACATTTTTATTTCTAACCTCTTCTCCACTCTACTGCTCTCCTTTCAATCTGTAAACATATTCTACACTCTCCACTATTTTATAAACTGCATCATTCCCATTAGCAAAATCTCACTTCCTATCTTTTCTTTTGTTCAATATTTTCGCAAGAGTGAAGTTATATGCACCAAGTTCACTTCTCCATTACATACCTTCCCTTTCCCTCAACCAAAGTTAATCCACTTTCAACCCCACCATATTAACGACATCCCATTACTAAATGTGTAAATTTCAACAACACACTATTTTTTGGTCTGTTTAGTGGACATCCCAGCTATAACTTTTTCTGTTTTAAAATCTAAAGTTTTGTGGCTTTTGCATAGAACCCTAAAAAGTTTTTCTCATACCCTTACCCCTTCTCTTCTTCCATCCCATCCAATTGGATAGTAGGGCAATTTAAGAGTATATTTTTTATTTTTTGCATATTCTTTGGTAATCTCATTCTTTTCCCCTAAAATATGCATGTTTCCTCATCTCCCGTTTTGACAGTGAAGTGTGCTTCAACTCAACCTTGAAACCTGGGAGACATTTATTTTTTCCCTGATATTCAAAATTAATCAGTCTTATGTTCATGCTTCTTTACTTCTTAAATATTGCAGATATACTCCTTACTGCACAAAAGTAACTTCCTTAATCCAAGGATTCATCCCTTCTCATGTTCTACTCCATTATTATAACCTCTTAATTGATATTTCAAACTTTTGTAATGCTCTCCTTCAAACTGTTCTTTGCATAAAAATTAGCAATATTCTTAATGACATTTTTTTCTTATCTTAACAGTATTGTAGCAACTTTTCTCAAATTGTGGTTGAGAGAGGTACTTCATCATAATCACCCAGAATGTATGCTTATAATGCAGAGAATAGGGCCCTAGTTAATAAGCTGGGAGAGATTGCTTGAATTTTGACTTTAAAATTCACACACTAAAGATTGCTCTCTAGACAATATTATAGCCCCCCTCACTTAAGGGCAGTAGTCCTACAGCTGATACACCCCTGCAAATTCTCATGCTCTATTTCAGTCAGTTGTAGAAAATAGAAAGCATTAGATTGTTGATTTATACTGATATTTTATCTAAAAGATAATAACAATAAAATATTTATTGATACGCAAAACAGTAATCAGATGAGATGCACACTTGTCCTGTTTCAGATGGCTGTTTCACGGACAGTACTCACAGTGGCACTCTGACTGGAAATTATTTTAGCATATTTTAATATAGCAAAGTTTAAGTGGCATTTTCTAGTTTAAACTACTCATTACAAAGCAGCCAAATGACTTAATAATCTTACTTATAAAAATAGGCAAATTGAAAATATTAATGATGTTAGTACAGTTATATGAAAAATTATTGTCTTCCTAAAATTATCTCTTTTCTTACCATATTATAAAATAAACTAATGGAAATAAAGTCAGATCTGAAAAGGAAGCCTGACGAAATGGTAATCATTTGTAAAAATCTATTTATAGATTTAAAAATTTAATGTTAAAAGTAAACCTGGTCAAGTGTACATAATATTCCTTCACATACATAAATTGATAAGGTTATCATGATGAGGCATGCCCATTAAAATTTAAGTATCCAAAACACAAATACAAAATACTTTAGAGTGAAATGGTTTTGTAAAGAAATTAAATTAATGTAAGCATTTATTTAAATGTCTCATTTAATTTTCACCTCATTGTTTTAAGATTTTTAATCCTTGGTGAAATACATACCTCCTTCAATTTACATTATCAGAGCAATAGATGCATTTAGTTTATAAATAAATACTATAGTTGTATTGAGTGTCTGTGGTCAGAGCTTTATTAATATTAGTAATTATTCACAAATATTTGCAGACCATTATTTTAATGTTGGGGCACTGAAACTCTCTTCCTTTGATTTTTTAAACTAATCTTTACTTTTTGAAGACAATTTTGACTTTGATTACAATTACCTCTTGCTACTTTCTTATAGAAATTGAATCAAGTATGAGTTCATTTAAATTTTAATTTTAAAATATCAATAATATTGCTAATTTACAAATCAGTTATTCTACCTTTAGCTAACAATATAAAAGAACTTTATTTTTCTCTAGCACTCACTGCTTATGTAAATCTCAAATAAGAAGAGAAATACTAAAGATTTTATGAAGACTATATACTCTATGAGTTCAACGAGATTCACGAGGAATCAATCTTTGATTAAGCATAAGCAAGCTTGATACTTACATAGAATCATATTAATTATCACCTCAGGGTGGGGGGAATCAGTTTTACAGAGCTTAAATTTGCCATAATAACATAAGCTTATGTTAAATGACATTACAAGAAAATGTGACATTATAGTCACTCTAAGGATATTTTTGAAGACATATTCCTCTGCAATGAACTCTCCGTAATATTAAGGTCGACAGACAGCGTTTCTCTCTGGTTTCAGTACTGTATTTGTTTTGAAAATTGATTTCATTCAATTAAAATGCATCTTTATTATATAGTTGCCAATAAAAAGGACAGGGTGCATAGTTACAAGGTAGTATAGGGACAGAGAACACATGAATAAATGAAACAATAGCAACAACTCGTCATATTGTGGTTCCAAGGGAATGACCAGGGTAGAGGAGAAGTGTCTTACTTGTACTGCTGGGGCCTATGCACAGGCGAGACAGGGAAAACTCTCCAAAAGGTAACACTTAGAAGAGAAAAGGGATTGGAAGACTAACAAAAACATCTTAACAAAGAATTAAGAAATGGATTTCTGACAAAGGGAATAGCCTGGGTCGGGAAAATTGCCTGGAGGAGGGCATGGCAACCCACTCCAATACTGTTGTCTGGAGAGTCCCATGGACAGAGGATTCTGGCGGGGTATCGTGCATGGGGTCGCAGAGTCAGGCATGACTGAAGCTACTCGGCATACACATACTAGTGTTTGAAGCACTGAAGGAAGAAAAGAACAGTAGCTGAATCTAAATTTGGGCAGATCAGCAAAAGCCAGAAAGCTAGAACTTTGTGGTTTTATTGTTGTTGCTTTTATTGTTTGCTTTGTTTTCCTCATGGATAAGATTTATTTGCAGTTCAATGTAAAACCATTGAAAACTTTCAGGCAGGAAGTGCCATAATATTCATTTTATTTTCATGGTATAAATATGTTGCTTTATAAAGAATAGCGTGAACAAAAATAGACACTGCCATGGCAAAACCAGAAAGGAGTTATTATAAGTCACTATGTATTTGTACTTTTTGCCATAGAACAGATTACCACAAATTTAGATGACTGAACCATTATCTCACTGTATCTTTGAGTTAGGAATTCTGGTATGCCTAGCTAAATCCTCAGCAGGGAGTCTCATAAGGCACAATTAAAAGAGTTTCATCTGAGGCTTGTGGTGTTCTTCCAATTTCATGTTTGTTAGCAGAATTAATTTCCATTAAGTTA
The DNA here is from genome assembly GCA_024291935.2 of Okapia johnstoni. Lineage (NCBI taxonomy): Eukaryota > Metazoa > Chordata > Mammalia > Artiodactyla > Giraffidae > Okapia > Okapia johnstoni. The sequence goes on from CM044327.1 coordinate 7,564,811, forward strand.
TAGAAGTTACAGCAGTCTCCTTTTTCAAAGACAGCAGGAGAGTCTCTCACTTCTGGGACCATCTTGTAAGGGCTCAACCAATTAGGTTAGACTTACCCCAAAATAATATTCATTGGATATTCATTGGAAGGACTGATGCTGAAACTGAAGTTCCAATACTCTGACCACCTGATGCCAAGAGCGAACACATTGGAAAACATCCCACTGCTGGGAAATATTGAGGGCAGGAGGAGAAGGGGGTGACGGAGGATGAGACAGTTGGAGAGTATCACTGACTCAACAGACATGAGTTTGAACAAACTCCAGAAGATAGTAAAGGACAGAGCAGCTTAGTGCACTGCAGTCCATGAGTTGGACACGATTTAGTGACTGCACAACAGCAACCCCAAATAACCACCTTTTGATGACTCAGTCACCCGACAAGGACCTTTAGTGAATTTGCAAAATCCCTTTGCCTTTTTCACAGGACAAAACCTAATGATGAAAATTATTTCTTATCATATTCAGATTCTTCCCATACCCGAGTGGAGGGGGTTATACAAGGCACATACACTAGGGAGATAAAACCTTGGGGCCATCTGAGAATTCTGCCAACTAAGACCCACCCCAGGGCACCTACAGCTCACTTTTCTCCTGCAGGCAAAGTATGTTCACCCCTTCCCAAGATCCCCAGTATTGTATAACATTACAGCATCAGCTAGGGCTTCCCTGTGGTTCAGATGGTAAAGAGACTGCCTGAAGTATGGGAGACCCTGGTTCGATCCCTGGGTCAGGAAGATTCCCTGGAGAAGGAAACGGCAACCCACTCCAGTATTCTTGCCTGGAAAATCCCACGGATGGAGGAGTCTAGCGTACTACAGTTGGACACTACTGAGCAAAGAGTCAGACACTACTGAGCGACTTCACTTTCTATAGCATCAGCTAGCTCAGCATCCCAAATCTCATTCTCTAAATCAGGTGTGGATGAGATTCCTAAGTAGATCCAGATCTTAGGGCAGGACTTCCTCTCTATCTGTGCATCTATGAAACTAAAACGTCTATTTACATGCCCTTAATACTCCCAACAGCAAAAACTTAGGCCAGCAGTTGTAGACAGTTCACCTCAAAAGAGGAGTAAATAAAGATAAAGAAGTATCCATAACTGTCCTGAAATCTGGTGGATGAGGGTCGCACTTCCCTTCATCAGGTTTCAGTGTTTGGGTGTAATCCTCTGGGCTCTCGGCTGGGCTCTTCAATCTGACCTGAGTCATCCTCTCTTTTTCGTGAAAGGAAGAACATGTTTGTAGGTATGTAGTTCTCACAGCCTGTTTTGTGCCAGTAGAATCCGTGTGGGTACGAAACACCTTCATCTTGTATTACCTCAATCATTTCAGTGTAAGCGGCAATGTTTCTACAGAAATAACATTTCTCAAAAACCGTTTTGGGTCCAGTAGGTTTCATTGCTTTAGATTAAAGTCACATTCCTAGATCTTTTTCGAGATAATCCTGATTGCATTTAAGGTTTATGCAGAAATGGCTGAGGGGCAATGGCCTTAAGCTTCTAGAGGCCCTCTGCTTTGGGTAAGAAGGTATGAGTCACATCCTCATATCCTTAATCTCTTGAAAAGATCCTCTCCATGAATGACTAGTCTGATCTTTTGATCAATCTGAGATTTTAACAAAAGTTTGTAGGCTTTTCCTTATGTCATTGTTTATTTGCTAAGTCAAGCCTGACTTTTTTGTGACCGCTGTGGACTGTGGCAGGCCAGGCTCCTCTCTGTCCATGGGATTTCCCAGGCAAGAATATTGAATTGGGTTGCCATTTCCTTTCTCCAGGGGATCTTCCTGACCCAGGGATCGAACCCAAGTCTCCTGCAATGCAGGAAGATTCTTACTATTGAGCCACCAGGGAAGCTTAGTTTTCTGTATACTACACATTTTTTTTGTCTCTCTATACTACAATCTTTGCATACTTCTCTGATGTTTAGCATCTTTTTCATCTGGAAAAGAGAAGTTTTCAAATTATTCAGCCTGGTTCCTTTTTGTTTAACAGTTCTACCTTTACTTTGTGTCTTTCCTCTCATATTTTACTATAAACAGCAAACAAAACAAAACAGTACTTAACATTTTACCTGATAATGTCCTTAGCTAAATATCCAGATTTATTACAAATATTGTTTTCTACATCACTGCATGACACAATTTCTCTAAGCTTTCTGCCACCATGTAATAAGTGTCCCTCTTCTGGTTTCCAGTAAGAGAACATGTTTCTCACTGCCTTCTGAGCCTGTACTGGCAGCAGCCTTAAGGTCCAGATTATGACTAGTGGTCTGATGAAGGTGACATAGGTCTTCTCTAAAGCAATTTAGACTCTTCATATCACACTCCAAGATTTTTTTCTGTTTCTACCTATTGCCCAGTTCGAAAACTGCTCCAGAATTTTAGATATTTGTTATAGTTGCCTTAACTTCCAAGTACAAATTCCGAGTTTAAAAAAAAAAAAAAAGAGATTTGAAAGCCTAGAATAATATAGATCTACCATATCACAGTGTCCATAGGTTAGGATACTGTAAAGCTTAAGTGTCTTCTGTCCATGGTCATAAAAATGCAGTCAGGGTGGTGGCCAGGCCTGTGATGCCTCTTGGGACTTGAATCCCTTCCAAGCTCATTGGTTGCTGGTATAAATCAGTTCCTTATGGTTGTAAGACTGAGGGCTTCAGCCCCTAGAGGTTACCCTTCAATCTCTTCACAGCATGCCAGTCTGCTTCTTCAAGGCCAATAGGAGAGCTTCTCAACTGCTTCTTATTTCTTACCTCTAGTTTCTCTTTTACAGGAATCATTTGTAAAAAGGATTAGAGCAGACTGCCCAGGGAAATCTTCCTTTCGATTACAATTATAATCAACTGATCAGTGTGTTCAATTATATCTTTAAAATTCTTGCTATATAATGGAAGCGAATCATAGTAAAGATGACCCAGTATATTTATGTGTTCTGTCCACACTCAAGGGAAGGATGCTATAAGCTACAAATTATCTTATGCTGTTATTTCAATTATACTATTATCATCTATATCACCATCTAGGGTTTATATACCAAGTGTTGGAAATATAGGGGAATCATCTTAGAATTCTATCTACCACAGCTGCTATAGAGTTTGTAGTATAAACTGAAACAGTGGCAGAGGATATGGAGAAAAACCAATATTTTTATGGTATTAATATATATTGTAGGTATATATGACAGAATTTATTGAATGGGATATGAGGAGTGAAAGAGAAAAAAAACTACCAGGTAAAACCACCACCCATCTAAGGTTGATTATATCACAACTAAAATAAAAATCTAAGTTTGTTTACAGTATACAAATGCTACTCAATCACATAAATAGAGGAGCATGAGTTTGAGCAAGCTCTGCAAGTTGGTGATGGACAGGGGACCCTGGCATGCTGCAGTCCATGGGGTCGCCAAGAGTCGGACATGACTGAGCAGCTGAACTAACCAAAATTCTGAGTTCCACTCACTTAAACTTGTATGGAACCCACATCATGAGATTTTTTTTCATCCCTTATTTTATTACATAGTATTTATTCTGTCTGTGACATGTTCACCCTCTTTCCCTTGCTTGAAAATTTCTTTTCATTATTTAGGAAATAAAGAAAATTGGTTAGATCAGTTATAGACTTCTATTCCAAATCCATTGGCATTTCTCAACCCTCTTTTTGTATTGATCATTCAGTTCAGTTCAGTTCAGTCGCTCAGTCGTGTCCGACTCTTTGCGACCCCATGAATTGCATCACGCCAGGCCTCTCTGTCTATCACGAACTCCCTGAGTCTACCCAAACCCATGTCCATCGAGTCGGTGATGCCATCCAACCATCTCATCCTCTGTAGTCCCCTTCTCCTCCTGCCCCCAATCCTACCCAGCATTAGGGTCTTTTCCAATGAGTCAACTCTTCACATCAGGTGGCCAAAGTATTGGAGTTTCAGCTTTAACATCAGTCCTTCCAATGAACACCCAGGACTGATCTCCTTTAGGATGGACTGGTTGGTTCTTTCAGCCCAAGGGACTCTCAAGACTCTTCAACACCACAGTTCAAAAGCATCAATTCTGTGGCACTCAGCTTTCTTCACCGTCCAACCCTCACATCCATACATGACCACTGGAAAAACCATAGCCTTGACTAGACAGACTTTTGTTGGCAAAGTAATGTCTCTGCTTTTAAATATGCTATCTAGGTTGGCCATAACCTTCCTTACAAGGAGTAAGCGTCTTTTAAGTTCATGGCTGCAATCACCATCTGCAGTGATTTTGGAGCCCCCAAAAACAAAGTCTGACACTGTTTCCACTGTTTCCCCATCTATTTCCCATGAAGTGATGGGACTGGATACCATGATCTTAGTTTTCTGAACGTTGAGCTTTAAGCCAACTTTTTCACTCTCCGCTTTCACTTTTATCAAGAGGCTCTTTAGTTCTTCTTCACTTTCTGCTATAAGGGTGGTGTCATCTGCATATCTGAGGTTATTGATATTTCTCCCGGCAATCCTGATTCCAGCTTGTGTTTCTTCCAGCCCAGCGTTTCTCATGAAGTACTCTGCATATAAGTTAAATAAGCAGGGTGACAATATACAGCCTTGACGTACTCCTTTTCCTATTTGGTAGCATTCATCATTTTTAACTAGTCTCAGTTCCTTCTAATACTATTCTCTTGGTTATAATGGTTTTCATGTTTTTTTTTCACACTACTGTTTTGTTCCTCTACCTTTGACTAGTACTTCTCTATCTGCTTGCCATCTTTTCTTTTATCTGTATGTGGGAAATTTTTGCAATTAGGCTTCATCAGCTATCTTCTTCTCTTATTAAATAATCACTTCCATTTACTCCCAAGGCTTCAGCTGCCACTTGTACATGGTTGGGTCACTATACATTTAGCTTGGTGGTTTATGGCTTAGTCGCTAAGTCGTGTCCAACTCTTTGCAACCCCATGGACTACAACCCACCAGGTTTCTTTGTCCAGGCAAGAATACTGGAGTGGGTTTCCATTTCCTTTTCCACGGGATCTTCCCAACCCAGGGATCAAACCCGGCTCTTCTGCATTGCAGGCAGATTCTTTACCTACTGAGCTACATGGGAAGCCATATCTTTAGCTTACATGGCTGCTAAAAATTGCAAGCCTGGATAACCAACTATCTATATAAAAACTCAAATTAAATATGCAAAAGACCTCTCAAACTTAACTTGTTCAAAAAACGAAATTATAATTCCTTGTCCTCACCCACCAAATTAACTTCTTTTCTGCTGTTCCATCTCTCAGTGAATCTCAGTCTCATTTGTGTAGCAATACAAGTCTGAAAGTTAAGAATCCTTCTTGATACCATCTCTCTCATCTCTGCATTCAATACCCCCAAATCCTGTCATTATTTTCTAAATATGTTACAAATCTCTTTAGTTCACTCAACTCCAGTACCAGCATTCTTGTCCAAACTACTTTCCTCTCTCACATGACCAAGTATTGTATTATGTAGAAGGATTTCTCTACTGTCATTTTTATTAGTCTCCTGTCTGTTTGCTACACTGCAAAACAGTAATAAGTTAAGAAGAAAAACAACTTTCAGAATGACTTGGCTTCTCATTGCTTTCAGGATAAAGACAAACTTCCCTAATCTGCTTTGTAAGACCTTGCACATCTACCTCTTACCTATTTCTCCATATGCAACTTTGACTCCTCTATCCTTTACACTGCAAGCATTTTGTATTTTTTCTTACCAATATACCTTTTCAAACAATATTACCTAGGTTTGTTATACTGTCCCTCCTAACTCCACCCCTTTAATCTGGCTATATCCAACACTGCTTTCAGACATCAGCTCACTTATTCCTTCCCAGTAGGGTCTTTTCTGATCCATCTGACAAGGGAGGCTAATGTGGGTTTCATTTCTCCAACTATAGGGCATAAATGTCCCTGGCTCACAGTAGACACACAATTATTGAATGCTGCATGAATGATTAAGCTCTCATAAAACTGTGTGCCTCTCCTTCACTGAATTTATTTTAATTATAATTTCAGAGTTACTCATATGATTCTCTGAACAGTACCCATCTTTCTCCATTAGACAATCTGCTCCATGTAGGTAAGAATTGTATCATCTCTTGTTCCACATGGGGAGCCAGCCATAAATACAATGGCTTGCTCAGGGTAAATATTTTGCAAACAATATTAAATGAAAAAAGAATGCCTAAAATATGAAAGTGTGAAATATCCTTCTGAAGTTGCCTATGCATTTTCTCATGTTCAGACAAGATGTCTAACAATCTAAGTTAGATAGGAAGATTTTTACAAGGTTTTCTAATAATGTGAATATATATATATCTCAGATCTTCTTCTACTCCAGTTGTTCGGTGATATCTACATTGAGTCTCTCAAATGAAAACTTGCCTAGGGGCTTAAAAGAAACTAAAATACTGATTTTTATCACTTGATGAAAGAAGAAAAGTAATATTCAAAGACTTAAAATTCTCTTTGTGATCAAGAATTCAAAAGCATATGTTAGAAGAATGAATGTTAAAAAATTAATAGATCTGTGTTAGAGATTTTCAAGCAAGTATCAAGTACTTAATAAACTCTCTTCTATCAAATGATATATGGATTTTTAAATAAAAAGAAGGGGATGGATTTATTAAAACAGAAGGAAAAACACTACTGGTATATATTGGTGTAGAATTGAACTAAATTATACCTTTAATAAGGAAAAGTTCATCCTTAATGACCTATTATATATTACCAGAGGAACATAATTTTCAGTTTAAAGTAGTGTAGGTTAGGAACTTTTCTCAATTTCTTCAAGAGGAAAAATAAGTTGGTTTGATTTTACACATGGAATTTGGTTTCTTTCTTTCCAACTGCACTGGAAACAATGCTTTTAGTAATAAACAGTATAATGCTCCTTAAAACTATGTTTGTCTATAGAAATACAGATGATAAGTTCCATCCACCCTTCTATTGTGCTTCCAGTACTGAGAATTTAAGGAGAAATTCTACTGCTCCTACTTAACTTTCTGTCCTCTCCAACAATAACTTAAAAAAAAATTCCAAATTCAAAGCAATAGTATTCTCTTGATTATATATTATTTATCCATTTACTTATTCATTTTTCAAATAAATATGCAGTAAATAACGTGTCAAAAACTATTCACAATCAGTGATGTTTAAGGGTTAGAAAGAGTAGCATTTAAACTGCAATAAATGGAGCCGGAGTAAGAGGTGGGTTTAGAATGTGAGAGAGATACTGATTTAAGATGCAAGGATAAGTATTTAAGAAATCTATGTAGGATAGTGCTTAAATAAAATGAGATCAAGCAGTGTTACAGAAAAATCAAGAGGAATGAGACAAAATAATTCACTGGATTTAGAAAATTTATGTAATAACTTTTGCAAATAATTACTGACCTAATGTCTTTGAGCTGTAAAGAGTGGAGGTAGTGAGAAACTTAAAGACAGAAAATTGGAGCTATAGCAAATCAGTAATTCAGTCAAGTTGTCCAAAGTCATTGATGGTCTGAAGGGGCTAATTATGTGAAGAGGAAAAAAAAAATCAGATATGCAAATAAAAGACAGGAGGCCTGGAATACAATATGAGTAAAACAAGACAAGAGGAAGAGAAGGAACCATTTCATGCTCTGACATGACAAAGCTGCAGCAGTTTTTGTACTTGTATATGCTCTGGGAATGAATAAAGAGATAACAGTGATGTTAGCCTACATAGTTTCCGCCAAAGAAAAATATGAACCTAATGTCCAGCTAGGTGATTTTGTTCCTTTAGGTACATATTCATGACAAATTCTTTATATTTCTGAGAATATAGCAACTTAATGCTCACAGGCTCTTGAGCCCAGCTTGCCTCAACTACTTATTAACTGTGTGAATGTGGGGAGGACACACCACCTCTTTGAGATACTGTTTCCTTACATGAAGAGTGGGGATAATTATGGCATATTCCTCTTAATTGGGGGAAGATACAAGAGATAGTTCAAATACAGTGCTCAGCACATAGTAAATAACAAAAAATTTGATTGTTGTAAACTCTATGTATGAACAATATGGGAGTTATTTTGTTGTTGTTTGGTTGCTACTATTTCCTCAAGAATTTGCTGAGTATTTGACATGACATCTAGATATCTGAATATTCTGAAAGTGCTCTAAGTAATTTTGATGCAATTCAGGATTGTAAATAACCATACCACTTACAGATTTCCTGGCTGGATATGTAGTTGGTTGATTAACCCAGAACAGTCTCTCCTTATGCCATAAGAAAAAAAAAAGCAGGGAGCCCATATTGATTTGTCGGTTATAATGTGCCAGGCACACATGAGGTGCTTTTCAAGCTGTATCTCACTTAATTCACAGACAAACCTATCAATAATTTTGGTTATAGCCATAGGTAATACTCCATTAAAGCTATAAAACTTTGGCTATATTCCCTGGGTGGCCTTCTCTGTGGTTCAGATGGTAAAAATCTGCCTGCAATGCAGGATGAACCCAGGTTCAATCCCTGAGTCAGGAATAACCCTGAAGAAGGGAATGGCTACCCACTTCAGTACTCTATTTTATACTTAATAGTTTGTAATTCTTCTTTTTTTTTCTTTTTTTCAAATTTATTTATTTTTTATTGTAGGATAATTGCTTTATAGAATTTTGCTGTTTTCTGTCAAACCTCAACATGAATCACACAATGGAATATTACTTAGCCATAAAAAGGAGCACCTATGAGTCAGTTCTAATGAGGTGGATGTATACCTGTAGTTTGTACTTCTCAATCTTCTACCATATCTCCCTCCTCTCAACCAATCTCCCCACTGGTAACCACTAGTCTGTTCTCTGTACCTGTGAGTTTTCTGTCTTGTCATATTCTTTTTTTTTTTTTTAAGATTTTACTTGCTATAAATCAACTATGAAGGTGAAAGTTGTTCAGATGTATCCAACTCCTTGTGACGCCAGGGACTGTAACCTGACAGGCCCCACTGTCCATGGGATTCTCCAGGCAAGACCACTAGAGTGGGTTGCCATTTCCTTCCAAGCCAGGATCCTCTCAACCCAGGGATTGAACACAGGCCTCCTGCATTGCAGGCAGATTCTTTATGATTGAGCCACAAGGGAAGCCCCATAAATCAACCATACTTCAGTACAAAACTAATTTCGTTGTCTCTATTTTATACATGAGGAAAACTGAGACCATGAGACATGAAATAATTTCATTTTCAAATTTTACCTTTGAGTCTTAGATTAGGATACTAATCTAAAGTAGACTAAATAATTCCATAAGTAATTGTTGGAGCTCAAATTTCAAGTCATCTCAACTTCCAGCAAAATATTCTGCCTCCTTTTAACAATTTTTTTAGTTTCATTTGAATGGATAAGAGGGTAACAGGAAAAACATCTGAGGATAAAAGTTAATTCACTTGAAAGATTTGCTGAAGATAGACAAGTCACCTAATCAGGGAGCAATCTCACTAAAGGACTATAACACACTAATATGTAAAGGTGCTTTACCTCTATTGTAAGTCTTCTAGGAAATTATGACATTTATTATGAAGAAACAATGCTCTCTGGCATCTGCTGTCAAGGGTTTCCTTCCGTTATTTATATGGACCTGTCACATTGCAAGCAAGTAATCCAAACAACTCTTTGTGTGGGAGTTATTATATTGTCTTGATACACAAGGATTTAAGGAGATTGGCAGAACAATTTAGAGAGAACGAATTCATAAAATGTAGTCTCTTTTTTTCTTCAGGTATCCTGAAAAAATGATCATGAAACTCTGTACACATATATGGTCAAATTGCTATAAAATCATAAAACAAATACTGTCCTTAGTGGTCCCTAAACTTAAAAGTTTCAGCTTAGTTGAAACTCATAAGTATATATTATAAAACTGAAAAAAAAAAATGACGTTTATAGACACAATTTACACTCAGTGTACTAATCGATCCTAATGTCCTAACAAATTCAGTTTTTCTAATGTAGTAACTATAAGTAGCAATTAGAGGCAAATTATTAATCTATTAATGCATTTCACATATTGTAAAATGATACTTAAAGGTGTCAATATTAGCAATTTAATAACACAAACCTAAACATTCAATGAGCGTAGCCTCTCAAAGCTACTACCTTTAGAAAATATATATTTATTTTTATTAAACAAATATTTATTTCATGCTTACCCTAGGCAGGGTAACATATTTAGACACTTATCCAAGTGATTTTAATACTCACTAATTTCTATTCTTCTGTTAGAAAGAAACAAAGGAATTATAAGTTAAAGGTGTAAAATATCCATGTGAATACAGAATATCGTCCTGCATATATCAGTTCAGTTCAGTCACTCAGTCGTATCCAACTCTTTGCAACCCCATGAACCGCAGCATGCGAGGCCTCCCTGTCCATAACCAACTCCTGGAGTCCACCCAAACCCATGTCCATCGAGTCGCTGATGCCATCCAACCATCTCATCCTCTGTTGTCCTCTTCTCCTCCTGCCCTCAATCTTTCCCAGCATCAGGGTCTTTTCCAATGAGTCAGTTCTTCGCATCAGGTGGCCAAAGTATTAGAGTTTGAGCTTCAACATCAGTCCTTCCAATGAATATTCAGGACTGATCTCTTTTAGGATGGACTGGTTGGATCTCCTTGCAGTCCAAGGGACTCTCAAGAGTCTTCTCCAACACCACAGTTCAAAAGCATCAATTCTTCGGTGCTCAGCTTTCTTCACAGTGCAACACTCACATCCATACATGACTACTGGAAAAATAATAGCCTTGACTAGACGGACCTTTATGGACAAAGTAATGTCTCTGCTTTTTAATATGCTGTCTAGGTTGGTCATAACTTTCCTTCCAAGGAGTAAGTGTCTTTTAATTTCATGGCTGCAATCACCATCTGCAGTGATTTTGGAGCCCAGAAAAATAAAGTCAGCCACTCTTTCCACTGTTTCCCCATCTATTTGCCAAGAAGTGATGGGACCGGATGCCATGATCTTAGTTTTCTGAATGTTGAGCCTAAGCCAACTTTTTCACTCTCCTCTTTCACTTTCATCAAGAGGCTCTTTAGTTCTTCACTTTCTGCCATAAGGGTGGTGTCATTTGCATATCTGAGGTTATTGATATTTCTCCTGGCAATCTTGATTCCAGCTTGTGCTTCCTCCAGCTCAGCGTTTCTCATGATGCACTCTGCATAGAAGTTAAATCAGCAGAGTAACAATATACAGCCTTGACGTACTCCCTTTCCTATTTGGAGCCAGTCTGTTGTTCCATGTTCAGTTCTAAATGTTGCTTCCTGACCTGCATATATAATCCATAATTATTTAGGTATTTCATAATTACTCCAGAAATTAAGGGATAGATGAACAGATTTTATATTCTTATAATGTCAAAGAAATATAAAACTAATATAAATATCAAGAATTCTGTAAAAATTCATATTTCACTTATCACAATATGCTAAATAATACAATATTAATATATCAAATGCTTCGGGTCAATATATCCCATAATTTGAACATAATTTTCTTGAAATATGTGTAGAAACAGTAGTGAAAGTGTGAAAGTGTTAGTTATTTGTTAGTTATTCAGTCATGTATGACTCATTGCAACCCCATAGAGAGTGTCCCAGCAGGCTGCTCTGTCCATGGAATTCTCCAGACAAGAATGCTGGAGTGGGTAGCTATTCTCTTCTCTAGGGAATTTTCCTGACCCAAGGATCTAACTCTGGTCTCCTGCATTGCAGGCAGAAACTTTATGGTCTGAGCCACCAGGGAAGTGGGAGAACAATAATATATAGCACCAAAACACCAGCACTAAAGCAGAAAATTACACATTGAAAAAGTTCCTTGCTTTTATAATATCTTTCTTATCTCTCCTTGCTATATTTTGGAACTCTACTTTCAGTTGGGTATATCTTTCCCTTTCTCCTTTGCCTTTCACTAACTGTCAGGCATTAATATAAGCTCTGAGGATACACCTTGCAGTAAAACAATGCACTTGGGGAGGGAATGGAAATGAACTGGGGATAAGAAATAAATAATCTGTTAAAGAATATGAAAAACAAGATACAGCCACCTGATAAGTGCATGTCATGGGCAATGCTAGTTTTCAGAGTTTAATTTATAGCATAATATGTTCATTTTTTATGGTAGCAATTCATAATGTGCTTAATATATTTTAAATTCATATTTCTTTAAAATACTAAATAAGCAATATGCAAGTAGTGAGTAGATGCAGTAAAAATGATGTGAAGGTCTGTATTTTATTGTTAAAAACCAAGAATTAAATATTCTCCATTAATATAGTTTACTTTGAAAAAGAGATAATGTTTGAAAAAATAGGCTAAGGTCATCAGAATATAAAGTGAAGAAAACTTACTCAAAAGAAAGAATAAACTGTTACATATATATGGTATTTGTTTGACCACTGGTTATTTAAGTAGCTTTTCTTATAAAATGTACACATTTATTTGGAGAAAAAGGCTTCATCCAGTACAGAAGATTTTAATTTACTCTGCTACACATGGACATCACCATAAGGTCAACACCAAAATCAGATTGATTATATTTTTTGTAACTGAAGATAGAGAAGCTCTATATAGTCAGCAAAAACAAGACCGAGAGCTGACTATGGCTCAGGTTATGAACAACATATTGCCAAATTCAGACTTAATTTTAATAAAGTAGTGAAAACTGCTAGGCCATTCAGTTATGACCTAAATCAAATTCCTTACACTTGTACAGTAGAAGTGACAAATAGATTCAAGGGATTAGATCTGATAGACATAGTGTCTGAAGAACTATGGATGAAGGTTATTAACATTGTACAGGAGGGAGTGATCAAAAGCATCCTTAAGAAAAAGAAGTGCAATAAGGCAAAATGGTTGTCTGAGGAGAACTTACAAATAGCTTAGAAAAGAAGAGAAGCAAGGCAAAGGAGAAAAGGAAAGATACCCACTTGATTGCAGAGCTCCAAAGAATAGCAAGGAGAGATAAGAAAGCCCTCCTAAGTGATCAGTGCAAAGAAATAGAGGAAAACAATAGAGTGGAAAAGACTAGAAATCTCTTCAAGAAAAGTAAAGATACCAAGGGAACATTTCATGCAAAGATGGACACAGTAAAGGGCAGAAATGCTATGGACCTAACAGAAGCAGAAGATATTAAGAAGAGGTGGCAAGAACACACAGAAGAACAACACAAAAAGGATTCTAATGACCCAAAAAACCACAGCGGTGTGATCACTCACCTAGAGCCAGACATCATGGAGTGTGAAGTCAAGTGGGCCTTAGGAAGCATCACTATGCATAAAGGTAGTGGGTGTAATGGAATTACAGCTGAGCTACTTCAAATCCTAAAAGATAATGCTGTGAATATACTGCATTCAATATGTCAGCAAATTTTTAAAACTCAGCAGTGGCCACAGGACTGGAAAATGTCAGTTTTCATTCCAATCCCGAAAAAGAGAAATGCCAAAGAATGTTCAAACTACCACATGATTGTACTCATTTCACATGCTAGGAAAGTAATTCTCACAATCCTCCAAGTTAGGCTTCAACTGTACATGAACTGAGAACTTTCAGATGTTCAAGTTGGATTTAGAAAAGGCAAAGGAACCAGAAATCAAATCACCAACATTCATTGGACCTTAGAAAAAGCAAGAGAAATCCAGAAAAAAAAAATCTGCATCTGCTTCACTGACTATGCTAAAGCCTTTGACTGTGTGGATCACAACAAACTGTGGAAAATTATTCAAAAGATGGGAATAACAGACTACCTTACCTGTGTCCTGTGAAACCTGTATACAGGTCAAGTAGCAACAGTTAGAACTAGACATGGAACAAAGGACTGGTTCAAAATTGGGAAAAGAGCATGTCAAGTCTATATATTGTCACCCTGCTTATTTAACTTCTATGCAGAGTACATCATGAGAAACGCTGGGCTGGATGAAGCACAAGCTGGAGTCAAGACTGCCTGGAGAAACATCAATAACCTCAGATATGCAGATAACACAATCCTTATGGCTGAAAGAGAAGAGGAACTAAAGAGCCTCTTGAGGAAGGTGACAGAGGAGAGTGAAAAAGTTCGTTAAAACTCAACATTCAAAAAACTAAGATCATGACATCCAGTTCCATTTCTTCATGGCAAATACATGGGGAAACAATGGAAACAGTGAGACACTTCATTTTCTTGGCCTCAAAAGTCACTGCAGATGGTGACTGTAGCCATGAAGTTAAAAGACGCTGGCTCCTTGGAAGAAAAACAATGACAAACCTAGACAGTGAATTAAAAAGCAGAGACACTACTTTGCCAACAAAGATCCATGTAGTCAAAGCTATGGTTTTTCCAGTAGTCATGTATGGATGGGAGAAGTGAACCATAAAGAAATCTGAGCACTGAAGAATTGATGCTTTTGAGCTGTGTTATTGGAGAAGACTCTTGAGAGTCCCTTGGACTGCAAGGAGATCCCACCAGTCAGTCCTAAAGGAAATCAGTCCTGAATATTCTTTGGAAGGACTGATGCTGAAGCTGAAACTCCAATACTTTGGCCACCTGATGCAAAGAGCCGACTCATTGGAGAAGACCCTGATGCTGGGAAGATTGAAGGCAAGAGCCAAAAGGGACAAAAGAGGATGAGATGGCATCACCAACTCAATGGACATTAGTTTGAGACGGTGTAGGACAGAAAAGCCTGATGTGCTGCAGTGCACTGGGTTACAGGTTCGGACATGACCGAGTGACTGAACAACAACAACTGCTCACATTCCCAAACTCTCTGAGAGCTAGGATCAGGCTTTGCCAATCAGATGCTCTCGTGGTGTGTAAAAGAGTGAGCCAGGCACGCAAATTACAGGAACCCATCTGAGTCACCTCTGACAGTAGCATAGATTGCTAAAATATATGGACAATCAAATGGCAGTTCCTATGTATGGTCTCATAGTAGATGTCTGTCATGAAGTGTGTCAAGCTCTGTAACCTCAATAAAATTTGTGATTTCATGCAATTTTGATAAATTATTTTCTGCTTAAACCAACCATAGTAGTTTCTATTGCTTGCAACTAAAAACTTGAATTAATACCAATATAGGTAAGGGGAAGTGGTATGTATTTATTACTCCATTGTCTATGTTGACGTTTTAGTCTGTCTAGTTTGAAGTGTTCGACTCTTTGTGACCCCATGGACTATAGCCCACCAAGCTGCTCTTCCCATGGGATTTTCCAGGCAAGAATACTGGAGTGGGTTGCTATGCCATTCTCCAGGGGATCTTCCTGACTTAGGGATAGAACCTGGGTCTCCTGCATCGCAGGCAGATTCTTTACCAACTAAGCCATAGGGGAAGTCCTTAATTCTTTACAAATAATAAGTATTCAACAAATATTAAATGAAAGAAGAAAATATTAAAAATTAATAATATAATTTTCCTATCTTACAAACTAGAGAAAATATCCCATTTGCTTCCCATTTTATTTTCTCTATTTTCTTTAACTCAGATTCAGAATGGTTACATTCTTTTACATCATTAGTAACCTGCTCTGAAAAACTATAATATTAACAATGATTGACAATATAATTTTGACATGAATTTCAGCTACTTAACAACATAAATATGACAGAAGTTTTCATGGCAATTGAAAATAAATTAAATAATATCTCAGGATAAATTTAAAAAACAGCTACAAAACCAGAAAACAAAGTTACATTTTAACATGAAAATTATAGTTGAGTATAAACAATTTTAAACTAGAAGCACTGGGAGTGTAGAGAACTTTCCCATTTTTCAGGTGTAGAAATAGATTAATTTTATCATGCAGTGGGATTTGCAAGGTATTGTACCATGGAAAATTAAAAATTTGAGTGGTATATTAAGAAATGTGGAGAAAGGATATTTGAACTTCATATGAGAGCAAAGCTGAAAAACCAAATGGAAACTCTTGATATCTAATATAAGTCCATATGGAGATTATTGATTTTGGAGAGATACAGATAGTTCATTCACAATGCACATGCTGATCACTGAAAATGTTTATCTAAAATTTCCAAATCACAGAGGAATTATTAAAAGTTTTCTCATATTGCTGTAGTCCTCTCAAAGGCTTGAGTATTTTTGATATCATCCTTGGTCTTGCTCTTTAAAGCCATTTACAAAACCTATCTTTCTTTTTCCTCCTTCAAAAATCCAACTACGTTGAAACAAGAACAGTCAGCCTTTACTAGTGACAGCTTATTCTTGTGGTATCATCACATCTTCTGATACTATCCCTCATTCATTCATGGTCTTGACAAATGAATCACTCTCTCCATCACTATTATATTCATAGTCGTTAATGAACTTAATATGCTCAGACTCTCACTTCATTTACATTCTTCTTTCAAACAGAAACAACTTTCTCAACCATATTTCTGCCAACCTTTATCTTGATCATAACTTTGCCTTTACTATCTCTGTCTCTTTCTCTCTCCATCTCTGTCTCTTTGCCTCTCCATCTGTGTGTGTCTGTTTCTCTTTTTCTCTATTATCATCTCTCATGCCATGATATGTATTTGGCAAACCCATACCAGGTTTATTTAAATTTCTTGACTGAACAACAAGACTACTCTATGCCTACACCATTCCACCACCGTGTCATGAAAGAATGCCACACCCATGGTGGGGACCATGGGAACTTTAGCCACTTCCTTATATACTTAGGCTTATAGGACCTGCTCAACCTAATATCATAGATACCACTGTCAATCAGTAATATAGTTCTTCTGTGCATGCCAATGTTATATGTTGGTATATCAGACCATAGCCTGTTCATGAAGGGCAGCTCACATCTCATGATAACTTGGTGGCCTATGGTTAAGCATTCAGTATCTACCAAGGGCAAGTACCAGGGAAACAACTGTTTCTCCAAAAGAGAGTAATAACTCAGCCTGAAAGGCTCCTCTGTCCATGGGGATTCTACAGGCAAGACTGGAGTGGGTTGCCATGCCTTCCTCCAGGGGATCTTCCCAACCCGGGGATCAAACTCAGGTCTCTCGCTTTGCAGGTGGATTCTTTGCTGTATGAGCTACCAGGGAAGCCCTAGACTACTGGAGTGGGTAGCCTATCCCTTCTCCAGGCTATCTTCCTGACCCAGGAATCAAACTGGGGTCTCCTGCATTGCAGGCAGATGCTTTACCAGCTGAACTACCAGAGAAGCCTGTGATTCAGCTATAGGAACCTGCAAAGGATGCAAACAGCATTATCTGCAATTGACATAAAGAGTCACTGATTCTGCTGTATTTTTTGCCCTGCATGGCAGATAATCTTATTCAGCAGTTTTGACCTACTGTCGAAACTTCTGTTGTTCTGAGCCTAACTCAAAGTTAGCAGCTTTGGGCGTCAATGGGTAAATGGAGCTGAGTGGCACACAAAATGAGGAATAAGTTGCCATCAAAATCCAAAAGTGTTATGCCTCTTTTTTGGTAGTAAGGGGAGACAAATCCAATAACTCAAATTTCATTTTAAAAGGTATATATCAACATGCTTGCGTGCCACTGGACACTTAAAAATTTCACTGAAGAGGAGGGTCCCAGAGCTTTCAAGTTTTATTTCCTAACTCTGACAAGTCTATAGTAGTTGCTACTTCTTGCTTCCAGGTCCAACCAGCAAAATATCATCAGTGTAACAGATTACCATGGTGTCTTACGGAAGGGAACTTCAATCAAGATTACTGTGGACTAAATTTTGATAAAAAGGCTGAAGAGTTGATATATCCCTGATTCAATTTTTGTGCTAATTGGCTTAAGTTGTGTCCAATACTTTGCAACCCTGTGAACAGTAGCCCACCAGGCTCCTCTGTCCATGAGATTCTCCAGGCAAGCATACTGGAGTGGATTGCCGTGCCCTCCTCCAGAGGATCTCCCCAACCCAGGGATAGACCTGCATGTCTTAAGTCTCCTCCATTGTCAGGCATATTCTTTACCCCTAGCACCACCTGGGAAGCCCAATTCAGGTTAATGTAGGTGTATTACTGGCCTTTTAGCTAAAAACAAACTGTCTCTGATGGTCTTTAGTTAAAGGTCTAGAGAGGAAAAATAAATAAATAAATAAGAAGACTAGACAAATAACTAGCTGTGTGCAAGGTACCAGAAGAGGGTGTGTTAATTTGCTAAAACAATAAATACACATCTCGAATTGCAACAGTAATTTGGAAACACCACTTGACTAAATTTACAATAACCCACTACCATTCTCCAACATCTACCTGTTTTCTGCACAGGCCAAATAGATCACTGAATTGGGAGAGTATGTTGACATTCACCATTCCCACACCCTTCAGTTTCTTCATGGTGGTTCTAATCCACGCACTCCCTTCAGGAATGTGGCATGGCTCCTGATTTACTTCTTTTGGTTCTGTAGGCAAAGGAAGCTGTAATTGTTTCTAATTGGCCTTTGCTATCATAATAAGTCTTTAAACCACGAGTGATTAAAAGAGTGTGGGTATTCTGCCAGTTGATTTTAAGTCTACTCCAACGTGCATTCTGGAACTGGGGAAGTAATCACAGGATGAGTTTGAAAGTCAATTGGATCCAATATGAGTTTGATCTGAACTGAAATTCCTTGATCAACTGATCCACATAAGTCCCTACTTTGGTGGACAATGATATCTTGGGTTTCCAGGAATTATTATGCCTATGCTCACACATATGTAAATTAAATAATTTGTTATTTTAACTTAAACTACGTTATTTTTTATTGAACTTAAAAAATACTTCTATTATGAAAACTCCAGACCCAGATAGTCTCATAAGTATATTCCTCTCAAACCTTCAAGAAGAAATAAAACCAATCTTACATAAACCACTTTGGAGAGCAAAAATATAAAACACATTTTCCAACTCTGTTTATAAGGAAATAAATGTTTGATTTGAAAACTTGAACAAAACAAAAAAGGAAAACTACACACTAATTACTTTAATTAACCTAGGGGCAACAACCTACTCATAATATCAGAAAATATAATGCCAGTTATGTATAAAAAGAATAATATATCACATTCATTTGGAGTCTTAATATCATTCTGAGAGGTTGTTTAAATATTTGTAACCAGTCAGTATAAGGGTGTGTGTAGTGAGTCCTCTAACTGCATCCACCCACCAAGCTAAAGCGCTCCCTTAGCAACTGCTGGGAGTGATAATGGCTGACAGATCATAGCTGTCTTCCTCTATGCGCACTGCGCTTGGAAGAAGAGATTCACCTTATCTAACTCCCCCTTTAGAAGCATCTTGTATCCTATGTCACTTTTGCCTCAACTGAGGAAAATTCTGTAAGGTTACTGCAGCTCCACATCTTCCTATGGGATGTCTAAAACCTTTTGTTTTCACTGTATTGCAGTTCAAATTCTCCCACTGCCAAATTCCTGCTTTCTTTACTTGTCTACAGGTTTGAATCCTAAGAACATTTCCTTACAAATATTCTGCATGCCAAATCTATATCTCAGAATGTGCTCCCTATGGGATATGTCCTATGACATTACTTTAACAAATACAAGGAGCAGTACCATCTTATATTCTCAACAGATTCTTGAAGTGGCGTTGAAGGAAATTCAACACACATTCTTTGATATTGTCTCCTAGGAAACAAGAAATAGAGGGATATGTCTAAAGATTAGGAATATGTACAGAAAACCAAGGGAAAGTCATATAAGAAGGGATTTTTTTTTAAATAAGCTTTACCCCTGATATCTAAATATAGTTACCCAGTAATATAAAATGTATTCCACATTGTACTAAAATAGAGGTTGGAAAAATTTTTATAAAAGGCCAAATAGTAAACATTTGCAGAGCATACAGTCTCTGTCACACTACTCAATTTGGCCTTTAATAGTACAAAACAGAGGTACTACGTAAATGAATGGGTGTTTATGTTCTAATAAAACCTAGTTTACAGAAACAGATGATGGGCCATATTCAACCCACCAAGATGGTGGGCCATAGTTTGTCAACCCCAATTCTAAAGGGCCTAAAATAAAATTAGAAAAAGAAGTAAAAGACTAAAAAAGGAAAATTGAAAATTAATAATTGTTTACTTAGAAATTCCTAAGAAATCTATATATTAAGCATGACTTAAAAATGTCAAAATACAAAAATTAAATTGGGTTTCCATTTCCAGTGCTCATAGAACTCATATCAGACAGGCCCTCCTACTTATAGCACATGAACTCTGAACAGAATAATAAAATGAAGTACGAACAACAACAATGAAACTATATTTAGACATTTAAGAACAATTAAAAGCAGGTAGAAATTAGATACACGGAAGGAAAGACATTGAATGATTTTCCCAGTTTTATAGCTTTTTGCCTGAAGCTATGTCCCACTCAGTTCTAGCAAGAATAGCTATTATTTATATAGAAAACTACCATCTTCTTGATTTTAAGAAGCAGAAGATAGGATCAGCTGCTACCAGAGCAGCTAGAAGGAGATATGATAAGTTCCAGAATGGAGAAAGACACAGAAGGGGGATTCAAAATTCTGCTCAAAGGTCTGGATGATCCCTGAGCTACACAGGCTCAAGGCAGACTCCAACTAACACAGCTAAAGATTAATAAACTGAAAAGGTATTTCAGCTACTGCACACAGAGAGGAGATAGTCTTTGTAGTTTGAATTAAGCAAAAATTTCTGAAAAACAAACAAACCTATAACATTTTTAAGATAATTAAAACAAACTACTATCTCTGAAAAATATTATTCACAGTGACACAACAACCTGGACAATACCCTCAACTGTAGAAACAGGAAACACAAAAGTATTACCAACACTTAGGAGAAAACAAAGTCAATATTGACAAACACCAAAATTGCCCAAATATTGGGGCAGAGTGCTTAAGTATTACCAAGCAGTTATTTTAACTATATTCAACAATGTAAGTGCAATATTTTCATAATGAATGAACAAACAGAAAATCTCAGAAATTCCATATAATACAATTGCAAATCTGTTATAAAATACTCAGCCAGTGAACCTGAAATAAATAGAAATTATTCAAAATTAAGAAAAGAGAGGAAAAAAAAAAAAAGGAAGGAAGAAAATTAAGAAGGTCCCCATAAGCTGTGTGCAAATTTCTTATTGGATGCCTAACATTGTGTCCACCTGATGGGAAGAGCTGACTCATGGGAAAAGACCCTGATGCTGGGAAAGAGTGAGGGCAGGAGGAGAAGGGGACGACAGAGGATGAGACGGTTGGATGGCATCACTGGCTCAATGGACATGAGTTTGGGCGAACTCTGGGAGATAGTGAAGCACTGGGAATCCTGGAGTGCTGCAGTCCATGGGGTCAGAAAGAGCTGGACATGACAGCGACTGAACAACAACGACATTGTGAATTCACCTTGTTGGATGCTGGCTACTTTTGTACTCCTCTAAGTATCCTTGAGTCTTTTTTCAGAAACACAGCTTTATTACTGTTCAGATTTGCTAGGTAAGAACTGAGCAGTGTTCAGTTACTCTCCACTGTGAGGGAAGACATTTATGTATATTCTCCCCAGTTCTCCACGAAGCTTGAGATTTTTCCAGTCTGTCTTCTGGGAATAGGCACTATTGCCAGGCGTCTGAGAGTGTCTGCCATTGGTAACTCTAAGCTTTTGGGGATTTACTCCTTCAGTCACTCAAAGTTCCTGACATGATGACCACTACTCAGCTAAACACTAGAGGGGTCCTCTGCAGGTCTTGTGACTTCTTTCTCCATGCAGCTCTTTCCTCACTGATGCTCTGTCCTCTGTGTTCTAGCCACTGTGTTCTCTCAGGATTCTCGCTCTCTATTATCAACTGAGAGAAATTGCTGGCCTCCATTTGTGTTTCTTCTCCTTGCATGTGAGTTGGAAACTCTCTCAAAGAAGTAAATGGAGGTGATTTTAGGAATCACCTCTTCATATCTCCTATCTTGGGGATTACTCTCCATTTTTTTTTGAGGTCCAGTGTCCTGCAAACTCTTGTTTTCGTTTATTTCTGTTTATATTGGACATTTAATTTGGGAGGATAAATCTGGTCCTGATTACTCCATCTTGGTGTAAGTGAAAGTCTCTCCGATTTATTTTTCTTAAGAGTAGGTATAGCTTTCTAATATAACATAAAATTTACTAAGATATTAGTGATTGATTTATTATAATAACTGTATTACCCTTTTCTACAGTGCAAGCACTTTTATTTACTGATACATTCAGTGACTTAGAGGAGTACCTGACAAATAGAAAGTAAATGAGCACTTGTAGTTTATACACCTAATTCTCATTAATAATGGTAAATTTTTGAAATCTTGGTCCTCATCACTACCCTCTCCTACCACCACTTCCTGTTTTGCCAGGGTTGGACTCCCTTATTCAATTCCACATCTTCAATATCACAGTAACTTCCCATCCAGTGGGGCTAATTGCTTTTTCGTTTTCTGCCATCTTTGTCACGTCCTTTCTTCTTCCCTTATTCATCATAGACACACATTTCTATATTATGACTACTGTTTTTCAACCCCCTAGACTCTTTTGTTCTAGTTCCTCTGACTGTGTTTCGGTAGACAAAACTGCAAGTCTAGTAAACCTAAATATCCTCTCATTCCTGTCCTGCACTCAAATAGCTCAATTTTGCTACAGAAAATGGCACAGTTGGTATGACTGATGTTACACTAAACATATGGCCATGAATCTTAAGTGAATTTTACACACTGTCAGAACACCCTTCTGGACTTGTCTAATACATTCTCTACCCTCAACTAAGATAAATATTGCACAACTCTTCCCTTCTGAAGACACTATCCCTGTCCTTGTCTGTATATAATAATTTCTCTTCAAGTCTTTACACTAAAATTAAGCTAAATATAAAGAGAAATTTCTATAACCAAAGCAACCATCCTATTGAAATTTACACTTATCTATAGCTTTACTTCACAATATAATGGAAAAAGTATCTTTGCTCCATATAAGGGAGCTTAACCATTTGTAACTTGGATTCTATGTGTTCTTACTTACTGAAGAAGCTTCATCCTGCATTCATCCTGTTTACTATGATTTTCCTGGTTTTACGATTTAGTCCCTTAAGTGGAATAACCCACATACAAAAGTATTCAATATTTATGGCTTTTGCTGTATATTATAAAATATTTTTCCTGAACTGTAATAATTCCATTTTTACTAACACATGATCATCTTTCTTTACACATTAAAAAATCCCTTAAATTTTTCTAATTTACTATATGTGAGGGTATATTGATTAAAACTTGAAGGAGGGAAATTTAGCAGCACATGGAAAACCTCAAGTATGATCAATATCTTTTAAATATGCAATTTTACAAGTATATCCCAAGAGAATACTCAAAAATGTGCAGTTTGTTTTTCTGTAAGGAGTTCCAGTCCTTTAACGTTCAGTTGGGCATCACGTCTTATAAGACACTTCTTTGTGCCTCTAGTCAACTGACTTGCCGTTAGAGTCATCCTCTTAGCTGATACAGCACTTGGAGCATATCTACAATGGCCCTTACTACATTAGGCTATAACAGTTGAAAGTATTACTTGAAAGCTATTGAATACTTATAGCAAAGTTGCTAAAAATCTAAGCACTTTTTTACTCAGTTTATTGTTTATTCGTGAAAACAAGCTTATGGTATCAGAAAGACTTTACACATTTATCACTGATCAATCACTACATATACAGGGCAAATTAACAGCTCAGGTTTATGCAGGGAAGAGCAAGGGAGCCAGGATTCAAATGCAGGGAGATAGAGTTGAATAGTTTCATAGGTAAGTAATGTGTATATATATATATATATATATATATATATATATATATATATTTTTTATGACTCCAATACTGAAGTTATATTAAGGTCTCTCAAATTCTTAGGGATAAGAGGAATTGGATAAATCTTCAAAAATTAGTAACATTAAAATCTCAGTATTAACATCATAAGTTTTGAATACTTACCTAATCCATTACAATATTTTCTTACTTGGGATTATAAACCTCTAGCTGCACTACTATTTGTACTTTCAATTGAGAGAAGCAAAGCACCACTGAAGTGAGAGCTGAGACAGTGCACAAAAACAACTTAATCATCCAAATACTGAGAACACTAAGGAAGGCTAAACATGTAAATCAAAATGTATTTGTATATAAATCATTATTTTTAAGAAGACTATTTCAGTAGCATAACTAGGAGAAATGAAAGATTTTATTTGAGGCTGAGATTCTAAGGATGGCAGGATATGGCTAAGTAAGAAATGGTAAAAATTTGTCCTCAGTTAATGTTTAAAGATTGTCACTCCAGAGAGAGTGTGTTGAACCTTGGGCAATGGTTTTGAGAAGAAAGAGATGAGTAGATGAGTTTTATTTACCATGCTGGCACTAAGGTCTAGACTGAACTACTTTTCCAAGCTAAGAATAAACAATAATATTATTTAGTTCCATACTTCTGAACATCTTGCAATGCCCCCACATACATGTTCTTTAAATGATAGGCTTTTCATTTCACATTCACGTGTAGAAAGCCAGTAAACACTCTTTCTTTGGCAGCTGTGTAATAAACTCTGAGCTCTCAGCAAAAGAAGAAAAAAAAATTGAGAAAAAGCTGCATTCTGATTGCCAGCCAAGAAAATATATTTTTAGAGAAAGAGGACACTTTTTACCTTGCCTAACCTTGAAACTATTTAGAGTCGTCTTGGACACAAATGATAGCAGATGGAACCATTTTTCCTATACAATCCCAGCTTTAACTATAGTTACTGAGAAAGGGTATCCAGTGTGTCTAATTTCACGTAAGAGCCAACAGTGAATAATTGGTTCAAACTGTGTGGTTCCCATGAGGCGAGAGTTCAAACAAGGAGTGTCATTGCAAAGTTCCCAGAATGTTAAATAGAAACAAGGAAAAAAGTATAGAGTTAAGCACTAATAATCCTTTGATTATTGGGAAGAATTCTGATGGCACATCTAGAACCTGAGTTCTGCAAAGTTGGAGATCAGGGAGGAATGGTAGCTAATAAAGAATAAGAAGGAAAATGCGGGGAAGAAAGAACAAAAGAAAGAAAGAGAAGAGAGGAGAAAATATGGAAAGAAGGAAAAATAAAGAGAATAAAAAGGCAAAACTGCAGGTTACAATGAAAGATCGGCTCTGTAGTAAACGAGAATAAACATTAGAAACAGGCAGCTAGAGAGCTATTTCCCAAGAACGGGACTTTAATAAGATTCTAGTCATTGTTGCTTGGACAAATCAGCTCACTTAAAGGGCCATGGGATATATTTGGGTAAATGATTGTTATTTCAAACAAGAAAGTATACGATTTCCACTAGTGGGGTGGTAAAAATCTTCCTCTTTG
Organism: Okapia johnstoni; assembly: GCA_024291935.2. Classification (NCBI taxonomy): domain Eukaryota; kingdom Metazoa; phylum Chordata; class Mammalia; order Artiodactyla; family Giraffidae; genus Okapia; species Okapia johnstoni. Next base: position 7,590,147 of record CM044327.1, read on the forward strand.
ATTAAAGAGATATGGACAGGAGCTTTGGAGGATTGAGAACAAATATAGTGCAATTCCAAAAGAGTACAATTAAAAAAACATCAAAAGAGACACCCACACGAATACAATCTTACCAGGTAGCCACGTCCCTAGGGAACATCAACTTGCATTAAATGTTGGCATATAAAATAGAAGGAAATGACTCAATTATTTTCTAAGTGCAACAATTTGTACTGCTTTCAATTGCCAGTGTAGTCTGTCAGTAAGCAAAGGAAAACTGAACCTCTCAGAGGAAACCCAAGCTCTTCTCAGTATGACTAATATTCAGATATCTAGATCACAAAACTATATAAAAATGCTAAAAAATTAAAGATACATTCACTTTTATATGGTGTTCTAACTATCTGATTTATTTTAAAAAATACACTCAACTCCTTGAAAGTAATGATCTCTGTAGTAATCTGGTTGCATAGTTGCCCAGTATTAATGCATGTTTTCAGTAGGGAAACCACTTAGAGGTTAATTAATCAGATTTTTCAAATTTATCCATGGCTATTATGGGAGTAAATGGTATTAGTTACAATTATTTTGTCACAAAATATAGAAAAAAGGTTTTTAAAAAGCGAATATATTAGCTTGCGTAACTGGAAAGTCCAGAGCATATCATTAATTTCAGGCATGCATGGATCCAGAAACTCAAACAATGTCAGAATTAAATTACCCCCTCTTGATCTTTCAGTTTTACTTTCATCTCCATTTGTTTCATTCACAGGAAGGCTCTCCCTTCAGGATGGTCCCTAATAGCTTCTAGCTTATACTTTTTCATCTCTATCAAAAAATATTATAGTAAATTCTGATTGGGTCATGTAATCATACTTCAACAAACAGTGGTAGTTTGCAGCAAGAGAAGCGCTTATTGGACAAGCCTGGGTCCTGTAGCCCCAAACTAGATGCAGAAGCGGCATGGTCAGAGAGTGACAGGGAAAACTCAGGTGTTAGTTATCGGAAAGATGTGGTAAAAGCAGCCAGACCAGTTTTAAAAAAAAAAGGATACTTCAAAAACCAGTCCTGCGAAACATCTTGCATCTTTGGCGTCACCAGTCATATTTCATTGGGCAAGCATAAGAGCTTTTAGTGAACTGTTTTAATCTTATTAAAACATTATTAATGAGAAATAGAATATAAAATTCATTATATATCATAAGTACAAAGTTCTTGCTTCAGTTACTACCTCTAATAACTTTCTCATGTACTGACCCTGAAATCACTAAGAAAGACTGCACCTATTCTAACAAACACTTATCATTCAGTTCAGTTCAGTCTCTCAGTCGTGTCTGACTCTTTCTGACCCCGGGGACTGCAGCACTACAGGCTTCCCTCCATCACCAACTCCCAGAGCTTCCTCAGACTCACGTCCATTGAGTCAGCGATGCCATCCAACCATCTCATCCTCTGGCATCCCCTTCTCCTTCCACTTTCAATCTTTCCCAGCATCAGGGTCTTTTCTAGTGAGTCAGTACTTCTCATCAGGTGGCTAAAATATTGGAGTTTCAGCTTCATCATCAGTCCTTCCAATGAATATTCAGGACTGACTTCCTTTAGGATGGACTGGTTGGATCTCCTTGCAGTCCAAGGGACTCTTAAGAGTCTTCTTCAGCACCACAGTTCAAAAGCATCAAATCTTTGGTGTTCAGCTTTCTTCATAGTCCAACTCTCACATCCATACATGACTGGAAAAATCATAGCTTTGACTACACGGACTTTTGTTGGTAAAGTAATGTCTCTGGTTTTTAATATGCTGTCTAGGTTGGTCATAGCTTTTCTACCAAGGAGCAAACATCTTTTTAATTTCATGGCTGCATTCACCATCTTCAGTCATTTTGAAGCCCAGAAAAATAGTCTGTCACTGTTTCCTTGCTTCAGGTAATGGCCTAATATTAGTTGCCTTCTAAATAATCTATTTATGCCAAGAAATATAAGAAATATTGTTTCCAGATTTGTTGGTATTGAGTCCATTGTGGATATTGAAGTAGACATGCAAAAATAAAGGCAAGTGAACCCTTTTTCCTTCCTTATTTACATAGCTTAATTATGAAATGGTTGCAGTATTTCTTAGTTGTACTAGTAACAACCAAGCCATTGGAACATAGTTCTCCCTTAAACACAGTACCTGTGTTTATTATTCATACTTTTTTTTAATAATTATTTAGTGCTGACTCCTAGTTCTTTTTAATGAATTTACAATCCTTCTGTATAATTGATAAATAGATATAAGCACTTTACAGGGAAAATACTTAACACTCTTTCCATTCTGAAAGATGACACATTATTCCTTTAGCAACGCATTTACCGTTTTGTTGTTGCTTGTTGCATTTGATTAAGAACCAAAATGCCACTTTAATGAAAAAAGTTTTTTGTCTAAAATATGTCAGTTTTGACATTTCTTTTTTCAAAGTTCAGTAAAGCAAAGTCATTTTTATGTGAAATACCAAAATAATAATAAATCTTTCTTAGCATTCTATTTCTCAGCATGAAAACTCTTAGCTGATCTTCTGTAAGAAGCCAGTGAATGAAGCAGAAGAGAAAGGCAAGAATTGAAATTCCTTACTCCTTATTGAAACCATTAAATTATGAATTCAATGTTTTTCAGATCTAGGAACAAAAGGTTTTCAGATTTCTTTTTCTGGCTGTTGTATATCTTATTGTAACTCAGACAACACAGGCCAGCCCACAGGAAGAAATCACAGGTTGAATTATATACTGACTACCATGGTGAAGGCAGAAATGCAGACCAAAAAAATACCTAATTTACTGATATCAAGGAAAATCTAGAAGAAAATTTATACAGCATTTTTGTATAAATGGAAATGTGGTTTGGTACAGATGGATTGCCTTAAATTTTCAAAGTTTAGTTAAAATTTTAAGTGCTAAATTTTCAGTGACAATAAATGGCAAGACTTACCATGTAGCTATGGAACAGATGCTTTTACCATTGATACTAAATGCATGTATGTACCATTTCTTTCTTTCATTGTCAAAAGTGAAACATAGCTAAGAAACTGGTTTTACTCACATCACTTCTGATGAGCGGCATCTTTTCCAACGTGACTTCTCCACTCTCCGACACCATTTGGCTATTCTACACCTCAGCTCAATTCTGACACTGTCTGTCCAGAATTAGCATTAGATTCCAAGTGGCTCAGTGGTAAAGAATTTGTCTGCAATGCAGAAGACAAGGAGACATGAGTTTGATCCCTGGGTCAGGAAGATCCCCTGGAGGAGAAAATGGTAACCCTCTCCAGTATTCTTGCCTTAGAAATCAAAAGATGCTTGCTCTTTGGAAGTAAAACTATGAAAAACCTAGACAGCATATTAAAAAGCAGACATCACTTTGCCAACAAAAGTCCATATAGTCAAAGCTATGATTTTCCCACTAGTCATGTACAGATGTAAGAGTTGTACCACAAGAAAGCTGAGTGCCAAAGAATTGATGCTTTCAAACTGTGGTGCTGGAGAAGACTCTTGAGAGTCCCTTCAACAGCAAGATCAAACTAGCTAATCATAAAGGAAATCAACCCTTAGTGTTCACTGGAAGGACTGATGCTGAATATGAAGCTCCAATACTATGGCATCTGATGCAGAGTCAGCTCATTGGGAAAGGCCCTGATGCTGGGAAAGATTGAAGGCAGAAGGAGAAGGGGGAGCAGCAGAGGGTAAGAAGGGATAGTATCACCAAATCAATGGCATGAATTTGAGCCAACTCCGGAAGAGAGGGGAGGACAGAGGAGCCTAGCATGCTGCAGCTGACAGGGTCACAAAGATTCAGATACGACTTAGCAACTGAACAACTACAACTGCTCCCTCCTGCTGAATTTTCAACGTTCCTTTCCACCCTTATTGGGCTTTTCTCCTTAATATATATAACTTTGCAACATTATATTTTTTAAAGTGTTTATCTTATTTATTACAGTCCTAATCCAGATAGGGATAGGAAGATGCATCTGCATTTCTAATCAAGATGGGAACTTTAAGGAGAATAAGGTTTTATTTACTGTATTTTTTGGTCACTATTGGATCCCCAGGACCTAGAACAGTGCCTGCACAAACTAAGCAACATATGAGCATTTGTTATTTAAATTAATGGATGAATAAATACGTAGGAATTAATGCAAATCAGCAAAAAATAGTCTGACAAAAGTTGGTGAAGAATATCAGCAGGCAATTTAAGAAAGACTAGTGAAAAGCCAATGGAAGATATTCAAACTCAGTAGTGATCAGGATAATAAAAATTAAAACAACAAAGATATTTTACTGCATAGGCAATTAAAGTTTTTAAAGATATATGTATGAAAGAGAGCAGGAAATACACACATCATTACACTCAGCTGCTGACAGCATAGACTCCATCCATTCCAAACAGCATTACAGCAATAATGCACTCTATTAAGTGTAAATATCATATGACTTATAAATTCCCTTCTTTGGTACAAAAACACACACACCACCGTCTTATACAGATCCAGAAAGTTCAGTTCAGTCGCTCACTCGTGTCCGACTCTTTGCAACCCCATGAACCGCAGCACGCCAGGCCTCCCTGTCCATCACCAACTCCTGGAGTCTACCCAAACCCATGTCCATTGAGTCGGTGATGACATCCAACCATCTCATCCTCTGTCGTCCCCTTCTCCTCCTGCCCTCAATCTTTCCCAGCATCAGGGTCTTTTCAAATGAGTCAGCTCTTCGCATCAGGTGGCCAAAGTATTGGAGTTTCAGCTTCAACATCAGTCCTACCAATGAACACCCAGGACTGATTTCTTTAAGTCTTCTCCAACACCACAGTTCAAAAGCATCAATTCTTCAGCACTCAGCTTTCTTTATAGTCCAACTCTCACATCCATATATGACCATAGCCTTGACCAGATGGACCTTTGTGGACAAAGTAATGTCTCTGCTTTTTAAGATGCTATCTAGGTTGGTCATAACTTTCCTTCCAAGGAGTAAGCGTCTTTTAATTTTGTGGCTGCAATCACCATCTGCAGTGATTTTGGAGCCCAGAAAAATAAAGCCAGCCACTATTTCCACTGTTTCCCCATCTATTTGCCATGAAGTGATGAGACCAGATGCCATGATCTTCATTTTCTGAATGTTGAGCTTTAAGCCAACTTTTTCACTCTCCTCTTTCATTTTCATCAAGAGGCTCTTTAGTTCTTCTTCACTTTCCTTTTCTCCTTTGCTTTTCACTTCCCTTCTTTTCACAGCTATTTGTAGGCTTCCTCAGACAGCCCTTTTGCTTTTTGCATTTCTTTTTCTTGGGATAGTCTTGATTCCTGTCTCCTGTACAACGTCACGAACCTCCGTCCATAGTTCATCAGGCACTCTGTCTATCAGATCTAGTCCCTTAAATAGATATCTCACTTCCTCTGTACAGTCATAAGGGATTTGATTAGGTCATACCTGAATGGTCTAGTGGTTTTCTCCACTTTCTTCAATTTCAGTCTGAATTTGGCAATAGGAATTCATGATCTAAGCCATAGTCAGCTCCCAGTTTTGTTTTTGCTGACTGTATAGAGCTTCTCCATCTTTGGCTGCAAAGGATATAATCAATCTGATTTGGGTGTTGACCATCTAGTGATGTCCATATGTAGAGTCTTCTCTTGTGTTGTTGGAAGAGGTTGTTTGCTATGACCAGTGCGTTCTCTTGGCAGAACTCTATTAGCCTTTGCCCTGCTTCATTCTGTACTCCAAGGCCGAATTTACCTGTTATTCCACGTGTTTCTTGACTTCCTACTTTTGCATTCCAGTCCCCTATAATGAAAAGGACATCTTTTTGGGGTGTTAGTTCTAGAAGGCCTTGTAGATCTTCATAGAACTGTTCAACTTCAGCTTCTTCAGCGTTACTGGTCGGGGCATAGACTTGGATTACCATGATATTGAATGGTTTGCCTTGGAAACGAACAGAGATCATTCTGTCATTTTTGAGATTGTATCTAGTACTGCATTTTGGGTTGTTCTGTTGATCATGATGGCTACTCCATTTTCTAAGGGATTCCTGCCCACAGTAGTAGATATAATGGTCATCTGAGTTAAATTCACCCATTCCAGTCCATCTTAGTTCGCTGATTCCTAGAATGTCGATGTTCACTCTTGCCATCTCCTGTTTGACCACTTCCAATTTGCCTTGATTCATGGACCGAACATTCCAGGTTCCAATGCAATATTTCTCTTTACAGCATCGAACCTTGCTTCAATCACCAGTCCCATCCGCAACTGGGTATTGTTTTTGCTTTGGCTACATCCCTTCATTCTTTCTGGAGTTATTTCTCCACTGATCACCAGTAGCATATTGGGCACCTACCGACCTGGGGAGTTCATCTTTCAGTGTCCTATCTATTTGCCTTTTCATACTGTTCATGGGGTTCTCAAGGCAAGAATACTGAAGTGGTTTGCCATTCCCTTCTCCAGTGGACCACATTCTGTCAGACCTCTCCACCAGAAAGGGTGCTATCAAATAGGATGTATATTGCAATTGTGTTGAAGAGATAGGTGAAGTCATGATGCTCCTCACTGAAAGAATGGATGAATTTCCACTGTAGAATACTAGACCACAGCAACAGTAGCTAGATCCTAAAGCTGCTGAGTGACAAATATAAGGAATGGATTGAAATTTACAGTCTAAACAAATTATAGCGAATATAACAAAAAATGGAAAAATATAGAAAGATATATGTGTATATAATATGTATTAATATAAAATAATAGAATAATTGATAATCAGTATGGAATGGAATAAAATTGAAGATTTAAAAGAAATCAACCCTTCTATCAGTCAATAATAGTTCTATGATTAGTGCAAGCCTATGCACCTGAACTCCAAAATCTAAGTAAATAAATCTAGTTTTAAAATTAAGTATTCCCGTTTTTAAACAAAGAAAAAAGAAAATTATTAAATTTGTTTTGAAAGCAAAAGTTAAGCAACACTATACCATGGGACTTAAAGAGTTCTTACAAACAGAAAATGTAAAAATATACACTCAAATATTTTTCATTATTAAAAATGCAGATGTTCAATAAAACAGGTAAACATTTAATATCACTAATAATTTCAACCTGCCTCCTGAGAAATCTGTATGCAGGTCAAGAAGCAAAGTTAAAACTGGACATGGAACAACAGACTGGTTCCAAATCGGGAAAGGAGTATGCCAAGGCTGAATATTGTCACCTTGCTTTTTTTTTTTTTTAATAAATTTATTTATTTTAGTTGGGGGTGAATTACTTTACAATATTGTAGTAGTTTTTGCCATACATTGACATGAATCAGCCATGGGTTCACATGTGCTCCCCCTCCCGAACCCTCCTCCCATCTCCCTCCCCATCCCATCCCTCTGGGTTATCCCAATGCTTTTTTAACTTATATGCAGAGTACATTATGAGAAAAGCTGGACTGGATGAAGCACAAGCTGGAATCAAGATTGCCAGGAGAAATATCAATAACCTCAGATATGCAGATGACACTGCACTTATGGCAGAAAGCAAAGAAGAACTAAAAAGTTCTTGATGAAAGTGAAAGAGAAGGGGGAGAAACCTGGCTTAAAACTCAACATTCAGAAAACTAAGATCATGGGATCCAGTCAAATCACTTCATGGCAAATAGATGGGAAACAATGGAAACAGTGAGAGACTTTATATTTGGGGGGCTCCAAAATCACTGCAGATGGTGACTGCAGACATGAAATTAAAAGACACTTGCTCCTTGGAATAAAAGCTATGAACAACCTAGACAGCATATTAAAAAGCAGACACATTACCTTGCCAACAAAGGCCCATTTAAGTCAAAGCTATGGTTTTTCCAGTGGTCATGTATGGATGTGAGAGTTGGACTATAAAGAAAGCTGAGCACCAAAGAATCGATGCTTTTGAACTGTGGTGTTGGAGAAGACTCTTGAGAGTCCCTTGGACTGCAAGAAGATCCAATCCATCCATCCTAAAGGAAATTAGTCCTGAATACTCATTGGAAGGACTGATGTTGAAGCTGAAGCTGAAGCTCCAATACTTTGGCCAACTGAAGTGAATAACTGACCCATTCACTGATACTCAGCCCTGTGAGGTGCAAAGAGCATGAAACATAAGTATTGCTAATATCAGTATATATTGGCATAGCTGCTTTTGAAGGATGTTCTGAAAAGAAAAATGCATGTGTAAAGAAGGGCTACCCTGTTGGCTCAGATGGTAAAGAATCTGCCTGCAGTGTGGGAGACATATGTTCGATCCCTTGGTTGAGAAGATCCCCTAGAAGAGGGCATGACAACCCATTCTGGTACTCCTACCTGGAGAATCCCATGGACAGTGTAGCCTGGCAGGCTACAGTCCATAGGTTCACAAATAGTCAGACACGACTGAGTAACTAAACACATATGTACAGAAAATCTAATTCTTGGTTAAAATAACCAAAAATATTCTCAGAGATCTAAATCAATGTTGTTCTTAGATGTAATATTTGGAGTGGTAAACTACTAAAAATAACCTAATAGTCAAGAAAAATGAATTAATATTTTAAAAAAATGGTATATACATTTTTAATAAATATTATGTAACTATAAAATATTATGTTTTGAAAGAATAAATAAACAATATAAAATATTTCAACAAGGTAGACAAAAAGCAGATGCCAAAAGAGTATTGCAACATATTTTCAAAATAATTCTAAAAAAAAGACTAAATTTATAAATAAATATATATATCAGTTCAGTTCATTCACTCAGTCGTGTCTGACTCTTTGAGACCCCATGGACTGCAGCACACCAGGCTTCCCTGTCCATCACCATCTCCTGGAGCTTACTCAAACTCATATCCATTGAGTTGGTGATGTCATCTAACCATCTCATCCTCTGTCATCCCCTTTTCCTCACACCTTCAATCATTCCTAGCATCAGGGTCTTTTCTAGTGAGTCAGTTCTTTGCATCAGGTGGCCAAAGTATTGGAGTTTCAGCTTCAGCATCAGTCCTTCCAATGCATCTTCAGGACTGATTTCCTTTAGTATGGACTCGTTGGTTCTCCTTGCAGTCCAAGGGACTCTCAAGAGTCTTCTCCAACACCACAGTTCAAAAGCATCAAATCTTCAGCACTCAGCTTTCTTTTTAGTCCAAATCTCATATCCATACATGACTCCTGGAAAAACCATAGCTTTGACTAGATGGACTTTTGTTGGCAGAGTAATGTCTATGCTTTTTGATACGCTGTCTAGATTCGTCATAACTTTTCTTTCAAGGAGCAAGCATCTTCTAATTTCATGGCTGCAGTCACCATCTTCAGTTTTTTGGGGCCCCCCAAAATAAAGTCTGTCACTGTTTCTGCTGTGTCTCCATCTATTTGCCATGAAGTGAGGGGACAAGATGCCATGATCTTAGTTTTCTGAACGTTGAATTTTAAGCCAAATTTTTCACTCTCTTCTTTCACTTTCATCAAGAGGCTCTTTAGTTCTTCTTCCGTTTCTGCCATAAGGTTGGTGTCATCTGCATATCTGAGGTTATCGATATTTTTCCTGGCAGTCTTGATTCCAGCTTGTGCTTCATCCAGTCCAGCGTTTCTCATGATGTACTCTGCATATTTGTTAAATAAGCAGGGTGACAATATACAACCTTGAAGTACTCCTTTCCCGATTTGGAACCAGTCTGTTTTTCAATGTCCAGTACTAACTGCTGCTTCTTGACCTGCATACAGATTTCTCAGGAGGCAGGTCAGGTGGTCTGGTATTCCCATCACTTTCAGAATTTTCCACAGTTTGTTGTGATCCACACAGTCAATGGTTTTGCATAGTCAATAAAAGAGAAGTAGATATTTTCTGGAACTCTCTCACTTTTTCAATGATCCAACACATGTTGGCAATCTGATCTCTGGTTCCTGTGCCTTTCCTAAATCCAGCTTGAACATCTGGAGGTTCACAGTTCACGTACTGTTGAAGCCTGGCTAGGAGAATTTTAAGCATTACTTTGCTAGTGTATGAGATGAGTGCTATTGTGCAGTAGTTTGAGCATTTTTTGGCATTACCTTTCTTTGCAATTGGAATGAAAACTGACCTTTTCCAGTCCTGTGGCCATTGCTGAATTTTCCAAATTTGCTGGCATATTGAATGCAGCACTTTCACAGCATCATCTTTTAGGATTTGAAATAGTTCATCTGGAATTCCATCACCTCCACTAGCTTTGTTCATAGTGATGCTTCGTAAGGCCCACTTGACTTCCCATTCCAGGATGTTTGGCTCTAGTGAGTCATCACACCATCATGATTTTCTGGGTCATGAAGATCTTTTTTTGTATAGTTCTTCTGTGTATTCTTGCCACTTCTTCTTAATGTCTTCTGCTTCTTTTAGGCCCATATCATTTCTGTCCTTTATTGTGCCCATCTTCCCATGAAAGTTTTCCTTGGTATGTCTAATTTTCTTGAAGAGATCTCTAGTCTTTCTCATTCTATTGTTTTCCTCTATTTCTTTGCATTGATCACTGAGGAAGGCTTTGTTATCTCTCCTTGCTATTCTTTGGAACTCTGCAGTCAAATGGGTATATCTTTTCTCCTTTGCCTTTCATGTCTCTTCTTTTCTCAGCTATTTGTAAGGCCTCCTCAGACAGCCATTTTGCCTCTTTGCAGTTCTTTTTCTTGGGGATAGTCTTGATCACTGCCTTCTGTACAGTGTCACAAACCTCCATCCATAGTTCCTCAGGCAACTCTATCAGATCTAATCCCTTGAATCTATCAGTCTCTTCCACTGTATAATCGTAAGGGATTTGATTTAGGTCATACATGAATGGTCTAGTAGTTTTCCCTACTTTCTTCAATTTCAATCTGAATTTGGCAATTAGGAGTTCATGATCTGAGCCACAGTCAGCTCCTGGTCTTGTTTTGCTGACTGTATAGAGCTTCTCCATCTTTGGCTGCAAAGAATATAATCAATCTGATTTAGGTATTGACCATCTGATGATGTCCACATGTAAAGTCTTCTCTTGTGTTGCTGGAAGAGGTTGTTTGCTATGACCAGTGCATTCTCTTGGCAAAACTCTATTAGTCTTTGCCCTACTTCATTCTGTACTCCAAGGCCAAATTTGCACACATGCATACCAAAAATAGTTAAAAGTTGTATACAAACAACATAATAATAAGTTCGATCTGTATATATCAGTTGCTTATTCTGAGAGGTGATTTTTCTTTTATCTCATATGCTTTTCTCTATTTACAAATGTTCTACTGCAAACACACAAACCTATACACACACACAAAATACATATATATGCTCATACATTCTGCATGTATGAAAATGTTACTGCAGTATGTATGATACTGCAGTAATCAGTATATAGTAATTTACAATACTTAATACAAACTGAATTTTATATATACTATCTCATTTAGGAATATTAAAATGAGCAAAATATGAATATATATATTTAGGGTCATATTAAAATTTTTATTCTTGTTGATCTTACTTGATGAAGCAGAGAAACTCAAGTCAGGTGTTACTTTCTCTATCGCAAAGTTTCCTGTATAAAATATTGTATTTATTATGTTGAGTAGCTATAATGTAGTATCCTTTCTTAAAGCAACAGACCCAAAGTTAAAATAGTTTTTGTGGTACCCAGTGAGATCTATACAAAAAAAAATTAAATTTGTTTTGGATTTTTTTTTTATTTACTTATATCTCATTCCTAGACAGTTAAATAATACACAGATAGACACCTATTTTCAAACTGTTCTTAGAAAGTTATGCCACAATGATACTCATCTAAACATCGGCTTTGCTGGAAACAAACTGCTCCATGTTCTTAACTGACAAGATCTGAGGGGTGAAGGTAGATGTCATGGAGCTATAAAAATTCAAATATTTGGACTCAGAATAGGTTTGATTGTCCAGTACAAAAACAGGTACTTAGCCGAACAATAGGTATGGGGAAGTTGCATAGTTAAGCACCAAGTCAAGCTTTATCATAACTTTCTCTGTAAGTTGCATCAACTATGGTGGGGAAATGCTGAATCATAAAAAAACTCTATCCTGGATCTAGCTCTTAGGAGCATAAGTGAATGAGTGGGGATTGACAATGGTGAAAGAATTGTTTGTCTCTAACACACAAATAAGTAGGCACAATTTTAATTTGGTGTATGAAACTCTCTTTCAAAAAAATAATTCTTATGGCAAATATTTAAGTCAAAAGATATTTGTCACAATAATGTTTATAATAGACAGAAGTAAACATATATAAATGTCAAGTAAGTTATCATCAAAGAAAATGAAAGCACGTACTTAAAATGCTCATTAAGAGTTTGTAATGATGAAACAAAATTTATGATGAATGTTAAGTAAAAATATTTAAAATTAGATATTACTGTAATTACTATATATTAAACATAAATTATGTTGGTCATTAAATTTTACCATTCTTCGATAGTGCTATGATATATACTTTCTTTCTAGATTCCTGAGTTTGATGATTTATCTTCAGTTGTCAAGACTTATGTATTTTGGAAAAGTGAAAATGCTAAAGAAAATGGTTTGGAAGAAAGGAAGAGCTCTAAGAAACAGATTACTTAAAATGTGCATAATGATGCTTCATGCCAGGAAATAAATTTTCCTGGATTACTGGTTTAGAGTTTATTCTAATCGTTGGCAACCAAAAACAAACAAACAAAAAAAAATAGAGGAGATTAGTAGTAATACATATTTAAGTGTTTGATTTCAACAAATGTAAGTGGGATTGCAATCAAAATGGAAAAGTTGCAGAAAGTAGTAAATTAAATTATTAAACTTCAGAAAAATAGTATTTTTATCCTCATTATTCTAATAAGGAATCCTGTATATTTATTTCCCATGACCAATTTTGGTTCCTTACCAACTTTAATCTGCAATTCACAAACCATTGCCCATTTTCCTTGCTATAGTATTTCCAATATGCTATGTGTTTATAGACCATAAATTCGTTTGAACAATAACTAAAAACAATTTTTTAAAATGACAAAAGCCAATAAAAAGAACATGCTATGCTATCTGATATTACATTAAAATATTATAGTAGTTTTCATGTTTTCTCCACATGAAACTTCGCCCCACAGAACCCAGACAATTTGGGTCCTTCTCCTGCTTCTAGCATATGATTCTGTGTTTCATAGATCATCTGATCTTTCAATGCTCCAGTTTTATCATGTGTTAACATGAATTTTTATGTCCTTCCTACCTCTGTGATTATGGTCCATTTCCTATCCTAAACATTTGCAATCAAGTTATTATTCAGATTATTTTTTTCTCTGCTAGAACCAAAAGGAGAGCAACAGAGCACCTCACAAGTTAATTCTGTCCTGCTCTAAAGCTAGACTGCTTCCCTGATGGCTCAGTGGTAAAGAATCTGCCTGCCAATGCACAAGATACTGGTTCGATCCCTGAATTGGGAAGATCTCCTGGAGAAGGAAATGGCAATTCACTCCAGTATTCTTGCCAGGTAAATCCCTTGGACAGAGGAGCCTGGTGGGTTAAAGTCCATGGGGTCGCAAAACGCTGGACACAATGGAGCAACTAAGCAGAACAACGAAGCTAGACTAGAAAACAGTCTCCTAATGTTTCAGCGAAACTGGTCATTTCCATCACACTAAGGAAGCAACCTCCAAACACCTGGCTGAGCCCAGAATTGCCAGTTTCATCAGTTCTTGAGCATCTTCCTGCCAATCCTGCTTCCAGACTGAGTTGGTTTTGCTCTCTTCCAGCCTGTTCTATAACGTTTAGAGGGTCACCGTCCTGTACATCATGACGAGATAGCCTTTAAAATGGCTCCCTATTGCATGCAATCCTTCCTTGTAATGTACCCTATTTACCATCCTCTCCTTTTTTCCCATTATTTGTGACTTCCTACTTGTGGCTATTTTACTGCCTTTGAGTCTGTTGCATGTTCCTGTTAGCTTCCCATCCCTTTTGGTATTTAAACATCATTTGACTTAAGCCTTGATGTATCCCAGCCTCCCCTAGAAAGCAAAACTGTGCTGAATATAAGGCATTTATCATAGGAAAGTCAGTAACATCACAGAGGCCTCTCATTGGAAATGTCCTAGTCTGTAATCAACATGATCCATTCATGATTTAGATTCGGGAGTAACAAAAAACTTCTCTCCTGTATATTTTTAAGAAATAAACTCACAGTGAACCCTCAAACCAAACCAAACCCAAATACCAGCCCTAAATCTTTCAAATACATGGGATAAAAGAACCAAAACTCTAAACAACTGCTATATAAAATAATTATTATTGAGGTAAACTGGAGAAGGAAATGGCACCCCACTCTAGTACTCTTCCCTGGAAAATCCCATGGACAGAGGAGCCTGGTAGGCTGCAGTCCATGGGGTTGCTAAGAGTCGGACACGACTGAGTAACTTCACTTTCACTTTTCACTTTCATGCACTGGAGAAAGAAATGGCAACCCACTCTAGTGTTCTTGCCTGGAGAATCCCAGGGACAGAGGAGCCTGGTGGGCTGCCCTCTATGGGGTCGCACAGAGTCGGACACGACTGAAGCGACTTAGCAGCAGCAGCAGCAAACTGCATAACTTACCCAAGAAGTAAATTTTAAAAGTTCTATTATAGTATAATTCTGCAATTTTTCTATCCAATATATGAGTTACCAATGGCCAGTTAAAATGTATTTTACATGACAGAGGAGAAATTTTAGTGCTATTTCCTTGAGAATTAAATTTAACTAAAGGTGAAAAAGTTTTCAATGTGGCACTTTTAAAAGGTTTTCTACTTGCATGTGCATATAAAAACAGCAGAATCATTCATTTTCATGTTTTATATAAAACAGAAGATTTCAAAGGAACTTTGTGTTTTCAGGGCTGCTCCAGGCTCTCTGCCCAGACTTCCCAGGGATATGCACATACATTGTCCCCTGCTTTAAGGAGAACTTCAGAGGAAAAGTTGGAGAAGCAGTGATTTAGTTGAAAGAATAATAAAGTTAGTGCTGGAAGAACCGAGAGCAAATTCTAACTTTGATATTTACTAGCTATGTCACCTAAACTCTTAAAACTTCAATTTCCCCTTCTGTAAAATGGGGGACATACCACAAACTTTACAGGAAAATGAGAGGGCGCAGTAAGTCAGTGCATCTGAAAGAACTTGGAAACTGCTGTTAAGCACTTCTCTCCCGCTCACCTTACTTCTCCTCTGTTTCTTTCAGTAGTTGTTTCTTGGACCTAGTCATTTTGGGGTCTTTTGCTGTTCAGTTGTTCACTTGTGTCTGACTCTTTGAGACCTCACGGACTGCAGCACCACAGGCTTCCCCGTCCTTCACTATCCCTCCGAGTTTAGTCAGACTCATGCCACTGAGTTGGTGATGCCATCCAATCATGTTGTCATTGTCCCCCTTTCCTCCTGGCTTCAATCTTTCCCAGAATCAGGGCCTTTCCCAATGAGTCAGTTCTTTGCATCAGGTGGACAAAAGATTGGACTTCAGCTTCAGCATCAGCCTTCCAATGAATATTCAGGGTTGATTTCCTTTAGGATTGATTGGTTTAATCTCCTTGCATTTCAAAGCACTCTCAACAGTCTCTCCAGCACCACAGTTCAAAGGCATCAGTTCTTCAGCACTTAGCCTTTTTCATTGTCCAGCTCTCACATCTGTACGTGACCACTGAAAAAACCATAGCTTTGATTATATGGACCTTTGTTGGCAAAGTAACGTCTCTCTTTTTTAATATGCTATCTTTGTCTTTTAATTTCATGGTGGCAGTCACCATCCACATTGATTTGAGAGCCCAAGAAAATAAAGTCTCTCACTGTTTCCATTGTTACCCCATCTATTTGCTATAAAGTAATGGGACTGTATGCCATGATCTTAGTTTTTGAATGCTGAGTTTTAAGCCAGCTTTTTCACTCTCCTCTTTCACTTTCATCAAGAGGCTCGTTAGTTCCTCTTCACATTTTGCCATTAGGGTGGCATCATCTGCATACCTAAGGTTATTGATATTTCTCCAGGCAGTCTTGATTCCAGCTTGTGCTTCATCCAGCCTGGCATTTTGCATAATGTACTCTGTACAGAAGATAAACAAGCAGGGTAACAATATACAGCCTTGACCTACTCCTGTCCTGATTTGGAACCAGTCTGTTGTTCCATGTCTAGTTCTAACCTTTGCTTCTTGACCTGCATACAGGTTTCTCAGGGGACAGGTAGGGTGGTCTGGTATTCCCATCTCTTGAAGCATTTTCCATAGTTTTTTGTGATCCACACAGTCAAAGTCATTAACGTAGTCAATGAAGCAGAAGTAGATTTTTTTCCTGGAATTCTCTTGCTTTTTCTGTGATCCAAAGGATCATTTTTGGTATTTTTTTCCCAGCAGCCCTTCCCTTCCTTTCTTCCATTTCCACATGATTTAACACAGCATATTTTCAAGAATAACTACCTTGTCTTGAAGATATTTATTTTTATTCTTTCTCTTCAAAAACATGTTTCCAAATTATTGTCTTCGCTTTTTTGTTAATTCTTCTTTTAAGTAAATGTCTAGCCAAGAAAGTTTCTCAATTCAGTTTCAATAATTTTTTGTGTAAAGTAAGCAGTCAATATATATTATTGATTGCTTTAAAAATGCTTTTTATCATCTCTACTCATTAAAATGAGAAGACATTTATTCAAGCATAAAAAAGGAACTTCCTGACTTCAGGATCATTAGATTCATAAAGAGTTGATCCACTGAGGCAGATTATCTTCTTTCCATGAAATTTTTTAATATGGGAAAGGCATTCAAATGATTTCAAAAGCTAAATGCTGTTCTGATATCCTGACAATAAATAAGCACATCTTCCTGCCCCAGGACATAGAACCAATATTTTTAATGGAACATTAGGAATTAGGAGGAAATTGAAAATTTTCATATACAGAAAAGATAATAGTATATTACACTTCCTTTCATATTATTTTAGAGCCAAATATTTGATTCAATTCCAGCCAATGAAAAACAAAATACTTGAACTCCTATTCTGTTTCAAGTGCCAGGTTACAGTTGAAGACAACAAATGACAGATTACAGGCTTTTATCTCAAGATACTCACAGTCTACTTGAGAAGACAGACATACAAATATACCACTAAATGATAAGCATTTGCACAAGAGAGAAAGTCAATATACAGAAATAATTGATTATCTCTGAGGAAAGTTCAAGAGACAAACAACGATAACAGTTTTATTGGGACAGAGTTTTGAAGGATTGATAGAAGTATGTCATACTGGGCCAGAGGGAGCTTTCTAAATAAATGTGACACGTGATTGGATACAATGTGAACTGCAAGATGGGAAAGGTGTGAGAAATAAGAGTCAGATAGTGAGAAGTTGTGTGGTTCAACCACAGAGACATGAGTGAAACAACGTAGTGAAAAATAAAAACCTCTGAAAACTGGAAGTTATATATAACCACAGTTCTAACAAGGATTGTTAAATGTGCTGCTCCTTGATGCAGTTTCTCACAAAGAACCCAAGGACAGGTGATGTTATTCTTCAGTTTACAAAAGTTCAATGCAGTAGTCTAGCCATTGGTACTTCACTGATGCCATGTTTCTCAACCTTCAATAAATTTTATTTGAAAGTTAAGGCATTTCTTCCTATCTGAAGAAGCAAAAAAGACTTTATTCCTGTGGATGTGCTTGTTTCTGAGTTGTCTATAAAAATCTGCAACCAGAAATCACAATCCAGAATTTACAGTTCAAAGTATCTGATAGTGCGAGACTTCCTTAAACTCATTCTAATCAAAAAGAAAGCCACCTGGAGTTAATCATGTAATAGGATATCATGAAGCTGATTAAGGATGATTTGCTTTAGTAAAATGGTTTCAGAACAATTTCAGAATTGGGTCAGGGAGAAAGGACAGAAGCAATTCTGTCAAAATTTTATTTTGCTTCTTCTGCTTTGTAAACTACCCATCTCTGTAAATTAGTGAATTAATATTAATAATGATAACAAAGCATAACTCAATAAATGGAGGCTTTTCTCACATAGAAAACATTTGCAAGGGCGCAGAATTGTAAGCAGAGCAGAAACCCTCAGTGTTGTCAGCATCTTTCTCAGTTGCACGCACTTCATCCTGTCTAGGATTGTCTCCATCCTTCCGAGTAGACTGAGCGGCTCTCCCCAGCCACTCTCTTTCAGATCAGTACACGCAGGAGCTTTCTGTGCCTCTTTCAGCTTGTCCTCTTTAAATCACTCCTGCCCTCTTTCCTCAGCCTCTTCTCTCCCTTTTTGTCACAAACATGGCACTTTTACTGTTCTGAAATCCTCTTCCTTTGTTCCCCACCCTGAACATTCTTTCACTGGAACCCCTTTCTCTTCTGGTTCCTTAAACGTAATCACTTCATTAACTTCTGCATGTTGGGCACTTCCTTGCTGCTCTAAATCTTCTCTACATAACCCAAGTCCTAGCTTTGCTCCCTAAAATGAATCCTAATTTTTCATCTTAAATTTTCCCTCTCTCACAAGAGAGACGAACCACATACTTTCAGCAGCCACAGGCCCGTCCATGCTGAAATGTTCTGCCTCTGGTTTCTCAAAATGAATATCAGTTCAGTTCAGTCACTCAGTCATGTTCGACTCTTTCTGACCCCATGAATCGCAGCACACCAGGCCTCCCTGTCCATAACCAACTCCCGGAGTTTACCCAAACTCATGTCCATCGAGTCGGTGATGTCATCCAGCAATCTCATTTTCTGTCGACCACTTCTCCTCCTGCCCCCAGTCCTTCCCAGCATCAGGGTCTTTTCCAATGAGTCAACTCTTCGCATGAGGTGGCCAAAGTATTGGAGTTTCAGCTTCAACATCAGTCCTTCCAATGAACACCCAGGACTGATCTCCTTTAGGATGGACTGGTTGGATCTCCTTGCAGTCCAAGGGACTCTCAAGAGTCTTCTCCAATATGACAGTTCAAAAGCATCAACTCTTCAGCACTCAGCTTTCTTCACAGTCCAACTCTCATGTCCATACATGACTACTGGAAAAACCATAGCCTTGACTAGACGGACCTTTGTTGGCAAAGTAATATCTCTGCTTTTTAATATGCTATCTAGGTTGGTCATAACTTTCCTTCCAAGGAGTAAGTGCCTTTTAATTTCATGGCTGCAATCACCATCTGCACTGATTTTAGAGTCCCCCAAAAATAAAGTCTGACACTGTTTCCACTATTTCCCCATCTATTTCCCATGAAGTGATGGGACAGGATTCCATGATCTTAGTTTTCTGAATGTTGAGTTTTAAGCCAACTTTTTCACTCTTCTCTTTCACTTTCATCATGAGGTTCTTCAGTTCTTCTTCACTTTCTGCCATAAGGGTTGTGTCATCTGCAAATCTGAGCTTATTGATATTTCTCCCAGCAACTTGATTCCAGCTTGTGTTTCTTCCAGCCCAGCGTTTCTCATGATGTACTCTGCATGTAAGTTAAATAAGCAGGGTGACAATATACAGCCTTGACATACTCCTTTTCCTATTTGGAACCAGTCTGTTGTTCCATGTCCAGTTCTAACTGTTGCTTCCTGACCTGCATACAGGTTTCTCAAGAGGCAGGTCAGGTGGTCTGGTATGCCCATCTCTTTCAGAATTTTTCACAGTTTATTGTGATCCACACAGTCAAAGGCTTTGGCATAGTCAATAAAGCAGAAATAGATGTTTTTCTGGAACTCTCTTGCTTTTTCGATGATCCAGCAGATGTTGGCCATTTGATGTCTGGTTCCTCTGCCTTTTCTAAAACCAGTTTGACCATCTGGAAGTTCACGATTCACATATTGACTAGACCTGATAGACAGAGTGCCTGATGAACTATGGACAGAGGTTCGTGACATTGTACAGGAGACAGGGATCAAGACAATCCCCATGGAAAAGAAATGCAAAAAAGCAAAATGGCTGTCTGAGGAGGCCTTACAGATAGCTGGGAAGAGAAGAGAAGTGAAAAGCAAAGGAGAAAAGGAAAGATATTCCCATCTGAATGCAGAGTTCCAAAGAATAGCAAGGAGAGATAAGAAAGCCTTCCTCAGTGATCAGTGCAAAGAAATAGAGGAAAACAACAGATTGGGAAAGACCAGAGATCTCTTCAAGAAAATTAGAGATACCAAAGGAACATTTCATGCAAAGATAGGCTCGGTAAAGGACAGAAATGGTATGGACCTAACAGAAGCAGAAGATATTAAGAAGAGGTGGCAAGAATACACAGAAGAACTGTACAAAAAAGATCTTCACGACCCAGATAATCACGATGGTGTGATCACTCACCTCGAGCCAGACATCCTGGAATGTGAAGTCAAGTGGGCCTTAGAAAGCATCACTACGAACAAAGCTAGTGGAGGTGATGGAATTCCAGTTGAGCTATTTCAAATCCTCAAAGGTGATGCTGTGAAAGTGCTGCACTCGATATGCCAGCAAATTTGGAAAACTCAGCAGTGGCCACAGGACTGGAAAAGGTCAGTTTTCGTTCCAATCCCAAAGAAAGGCAATGCCAAAGAATGCTCAAACTACTGCACAATTGCACTCATCTCACATGCTAGTAAAGTAATGCTCAAAATTCTCCAAGCCAGGCTTCAGAAATACGTGAACCGTGAACTTCCAGATGTTCAAGCTGGTTTTAGAAAAGGCAGAGGAACCAGACATCAAATGGCCAACATCTGCTGGATCATCGAAAAAGCAAGAGAGTTCCAAAAAAACATCTATTTCTGCTTTATTGACTATGCCAAAGCCTTTGACTGTGTGGATCACAATAAACTGTGGAAAATTCTGAAAGAGATGGGCATGCCAGACCATCTGACCTGTCTCTTGAGAAACCTGTATGCAGGTCAGGAAGCAACAGTTAGAACTGGACATGGCACAACAGACTGGTTCCAAATAGGAAAAGGAGTATGTCAAGGCTGTATATTGTCACCCTGCTTATTTAACTTATATGCTGAGTACATCATGAGAAACGCTGGGCTGGAAGAAACACAAGCTGGAATCAAGATTGCCGGGAGAAATATCAATAACCTCAGATATGCGGATGACACCACCCTTATGGCAGAAAGTGAAGAAGAACTAAACAGCCTCTTGATGAAGGTGAAAGAGGAGAGTGAAAAAGTTGGCTTAAAACTCAACGTTCAGAAAACTAAGATCATGGCATCTGGTCCCATCACTTCATAGGAAATAGATGGGGAAACAGTGGAAACAGTGGCTGACTTTATTTTGGGGGGCTCCAAAATCACTGCAGATGGTGATTGCAGCCGTGACATTAAGAGACACTTACTCCTTGGAAGAAAGGTTATGGCCAACCTAGATAGCATATTTAAAAGCAGAGACATTACTTTGCCAACAAAAGTCTATCTAGTCAAGGCTATGGTTTTTCCAGTGGTCATGTATGGATGTGAGAGTTGGATGGTGAAGAAAGCTGAGTGCCGTAGAATTGATGCTTTTGAACTGTCATATTGGAGAAGACTCTTGAGAGTCCCTTGGACTGCAAGGAGATCCAATCAATCCATCCTAAAGGACATCAGTCCTGGGTGTTCATTGGAAGGACTGATGTCGAAGCTGAAACTCCAATACTTTGGCCACCTCATGAGAAGAGTTGACTCATTGGAAAAGACCTTAATGCTGGGTAGGATTGGGGGCGGGAGGAGAAGGGGACGACGGAGAATGAGATGGTTGGATGGCATCACCGACTCGATGGACATGGGTTTGGGTAGACTCCGGCAGTTGGTGATGGACAGAGAGGCCTGTCATGCTGCAATTCATGGGGTCGCAAAGAGTTGGACACGACTGAGCGACTGAACTGAACTGAACTGAACTGGCTTGGAGAATTTTGAGCATTACTTTACTAGCATGTGAGTAGAGAGCAACTGTGCGGTAGTTTGAGCATTCTTTGGCATTGCCTTTCTTTGGGATTGGGATGAAAGCTGATCTTTTCCAGTCCTATGGCCACTGCTGAGTTTTCCAAGTGCTGCTGAGAGGAGCTAACCCATGCCTGAGGACAGGGGCGGAGCCAGGGAGCAGCCACCCCCGCCACTGAGGTCTGGGGCGGAGGCTGGGAGGAGCTCCCCCACATCCAAGGTAAGGAGCAGTGGCTGCACTTTTCTGAAGCAGCTGTGAAGAGATACCCCACATTCAAGGTAAGAGAAAACCAAGTAAGATGCTAGGCACTGAGAGAGGGCATCAGAGGGCATACAGACTGAAACCACAATCACAGACAACCAGCCAATCTGATTACATGGACCACAGCCTTGTCTAACTCAATGAAACTAAGCCATGACGTGTGGGGCCACCCAAGACGGACGGGTCATGGTGGAGAGGTCTGACAGAATGTGGTCCACTGGAGGAGGGCATGGCAAACCACTTCAGTACTCTTGCCTTGAGAACCCCATGAACAGTATGAAAAGGCAAAAAGATAGGAAAAAATGAATATAGACAGAACTTAACTCCTAAGAGAGTTAAGTTAGGAGTCCCTCTGTCTACTAATGGTATTTCACCCAAAATAAGCTGAAAATCTCAGAAAATCTGTTTTCTCTCATATAATTTTTTTCCCCCAAATCTAGAGTTTTCTTCAAAAGTAATCCGTCTCCCAAACTGTTCCTCCCTGGTCTCACTGCACCTACTTGCCTTGTGGAGCTGTCTGGTAACAACAGCTCTCCTAACTGGTTTCTGGCCTAGTCGTGCCGCTCCTTTGAATCATTATCCACAGTGCTAATGTATAGATGTTGTAACATTAACAATAATTGTATGTTCAAAAGCTCACGTCTTGACCATTTTCTAGAATGCCTTAAATTAGCAGTAAAGGCTCTCTTCGACCTTGATTGTCCTTCTGCCCTCACTTTCCAGAGCTTCTCACCATGTCTTTTACACTCATCTTCAGTACTATTTGCTGGCCCAAAGTTACCATCTTTCTTTGCCTGTGTTTTTGCTTTGTACTTCCAAATTACTGTTCTTCAAAAGCCATCTCCCCACACTTATGCAATACATCCACTAAAGTTCAGTTCAAATGCCATAGCTGGAAATAAATAAGTAGGCTATCCATGGTTATTCAACTCAGAAGGTAGCACTGCTTCCTCTGAGTGCACATAGCTCATTCTCTATGGTGGCAAATAGGGTTTTTTCTCTTATGCAGAGAAACAAGTGGTGACAAGCTAAATTTCATATACTCTTTAACAACTAATTAAGGAATGAAATTTTATAATTTCTACACATATTCAAACAATAGTAAACCTTGTGAGAGAGGATCAGATGTTATGGAAAACAGAAAATCTTTTTTTAAAACTTGTAACAATAATCTGAATGTATGGCTTCCCTGGTGGCTCAGTTGATAAAGAATCTGCAATGAGAAAGACCTGGGTTCGATCCCTGGGTTGGGAAGATCCCCTGGAGGGCATGGCACCCCACCCCAGTATTCTTGCTTGGAGAATCTCCATGAACAGAGGAGCCTGGCAGGCTACAATCCACGGGGTTGCAAAAAGTTGGACATGATTGAGTGACTAAACACATGGTTTGCATAGCTTTGTTTCAGTTCAGTTCAGTCACTCAGTTGTGTCTGACTCTTTGCGAACCCATGAACCGCAGCACGCCAGGCCTCCCTGTCCATCACCAACTCCTGGAGTCCACACAAACCCATGTCCATTGAGTCGGTGATGCCATCCAACCATCTCATCCTCTGACATCCCCTTCTCCTCCTGCCCTCAATCTTTCCCAGCATCAGGGTCTTTTCCAATGAGTCGGCTCTTCGCATCAGGTGGCCAAAGTATTGGAGTTTCAGCTTCAACATCAGTCCTTCCAATGAATATTCAGGACTGATTTCCTTTAGGATGGACTGGTTGGATCTCCCTGCAGTCCAGGGGACTCTGGAGAGTCTTCTCCAGCAGCACAGTTCAAAAGCATCAATTCTTCGGTGCTCATGTTTCTTTATAGTCCAACTCTCACATCTATACATGCATTGTTTAGAGAATATATTAAATTTTTCAACTGCATCTTGATGTTGAGGAACTTTACATTCTTATAAATATTTCATATAGATATAGGTTATATGGTAATACATAGATACACAAATATGTAATCATATAAGCAATTGTTTAAGTTTTGAATGTTGCATAGAGTCAGCTTGGACTACTTATGGCCTTTGAAATTTCACTTTTATTTATCAAAACAATGTGCTACAAGGTAACAGAATTTATTCACAAAATCTCATGCATGAATGAGGCCCAATATTACCTTGTGGTATAAACAAAATAACTTTCATATAGACAACACTTTCTATGAATAAAAGCATTCAGGAAATGAAGCAATTTACTGATTTTTCACTGCTGCTGCTGCTGCTGCTAAGTCGCTTCAGTCGTGTCCGACTCTGTGAGACCCCATAGATGGAATCCCACCAGGCTCCCCTGTCCCTGGGATTCTCCAGGCAAGAGTACTGGAGTGGGGTGCCATTGCCTTCTCCAGATTTTTCATTATTTGTAAATATTAACTCACATATGTTTATGAGTGAGGTTTAAGAATAAAATGTAATTTTAAATAAGAATGGCTTGGGGGAATGGCTTATATTTGTCTATAGATATACCATATTTTAATAAAAATATCAAAGATATTTCTTAGCACTCAAAATCCTATACACAAGATCCCTAAGCTGTATGAATGTATTACTTGACTCTAATTTTAAAGAAAGTAATCTATGCTGATTCTTGTTAGGTAATAGTTTTACTATTATACATGTACTGAGAGTACATGTATTTAGGGAACACAAAAATAGCTTCAAGTTTAAAGTGTACAAAATGATCTGATATGCATACCTAGTGAAAGAATGATCGTTACTATTTTTTCTTTCAATATTTAATAGAACTTGTCAGTAAAACCATCTGGTCCTGGACTTTTGTTTGTTGGGAGATCTTTTATTTCAGATATAATCTCCTTGCTAGTAACTGATCTGTTCAGTTTCTGTTTCTTATCAATCAGTCTTGGTAGGTTATGTATTTTTCAGAATTTAGCCATTTCTTCTTGATTGCCCAATGTAATTTTTGGCATATTGTTGTTCTTAGTTGTCTCTTATGAGTCTTTGTATTTCTGTGGCATCAGTTGTAATTTTTCCTTCATTT
This sequence comes from Okapia johnstoni, assembly GCA_024291935.2. Classification (NCBI taxonomy): domain Eukaryota; kingdom Metazoa; phylum Chordata; class Mammalia; order Artiodactyla; family Giraffidae; genus Okapia; species Okapia johnstoni. The sequence goes on from CM044327.1 coordinate 7,615,207, forward strand.
TAACTTTATTTGAGTACTCTCTCTCTTTTATTCTTGATGAATCTAGGTAAACATTCATCTGTGTGTGTATGTTTTATCTTTTCAGAAGAGCTCCTGGTTTCATTGATCTTTTCAATTGTCTTTCAGTCTCTGTTTCATTTATTTCTATTCATTTTTCCTTTTGACTAATTTTATACATAGGTTGTTCTTTTTCTAGTTTCTTGAGGTGCAAGGTTAGGTTGTTTATTTGAGATCTTTCTTTTTTCTTATTCTAGTTATTTATCAACATAAATTTAGAAATGTCTTTGCTGCATCCCATAAATTTTTGTATATTTCTGTTTTCATTTGAGTCAAAATATTTTTTTATTCCTTTGACCCATTGTTTAGGAGCATGTTATTTAATCTCCACATATTTGTATTTTTTTCAGTTATCATGTAATCAATTTGTAATCATGCTATTAATAATTTTTACTTAATGGACAAAATTAACAAAATGTTCCAAATAAAAATTATACTCAAATTAGCAAATTGCTGGATTCTCAATTTTGTCATTCTAATCTTGAAGTGAAATCCATAATGATTAAAGTAGGACTTCTTTTAAAAATGTAGGAATCCTTGTAACACTCTGAGGTGGGGTCAAAACTATTAAAAATGAAAAATAATTGCTGTCTAAACAAAGTCTTATTTCACAGTAGGTCTTTAAAGAATATTTTAATTCTAGAACATTTTCAAAATTGTACATTTAAAGGTGATACTCTGTTTCATAAAAATTGGGTGCATTTAGATAATTATTTTTCCAATTCATTAACAAAATTGCCAATAAATCTTTTGTACTAAGTGAAGTAAATCTCACAATTTTGTAAATCAAGTGTCTCTCCTTGTTGAAGCCACATTATTTTCAACTTTAAGTGTATAACTATTAAGGTTTATATATCTTTACTCTTTCAATGTACCAAAATAGATTTTCTCTAGACATTCTCATACTTCTGGAGAAGAGATAGACTAAACAAATGGACATGGATATTTGGAAGGTTGTGTGTGAAGTTAATGCTTTGCCTTTTTTAAAAGTAAAGTTCTCTTGGCCCCTTGTCATTATTAGAAATGCATTGGCTCTATAGAACACACAAACAATACACAATTCCATCAACCAAATGATACACATATTTGGGGATCGTGCATGATTGAGATACAACAGAAATGCTAAGTGTTTTTTTGTTTGTTTTCAAATAATATGGATATTTTATGCATTATGTAAAACATTACGATATATCCAATTCCTAAAACATCTTCTTCATTTTGCTTACAGCAAAATGATATATGTAGTAGAGTAGATAAATAAAATTATAACAATATTTTTGTCTTTTACTAAAGCTTTTCAAGTTTGCCTTCTTAAAATTATTTTTTTAATTTTTCATGTTTGTTCACGAGCCTATGAGTCAAAACTATTCTTTAAAATACACATCTTACCATGGTATCCTAAAATCCATAGGTATTCATTTACTGAAACACTTAGTCCTCTTACAAATTATACCAAAAAAAAAAGGTGTTTAATTACCAATTGCAAAAATTTGAGAGTGGATATTGCTTCTCAGCATCACATATGAGAGGGTAATTACTATGCTGAAGTATAATGAAACCCTCATTATGCTCACAATCAACGACCAAAAATAAAATCATCGTGAAGGATGATGCAGGTGCTTGCTGTGCATTATAGAAATACGTTTCAAGTTTTACAGACTCTTTATCTATAAGGAAAAATCATCTTTCCAGTTGTGACCACCATTCAGAGTAAGTCCAAGTGATATTTTTACTAAAAATCTCTCTCCCTCACCCCAAAGACCCTTCCTTTCTCTCATCATTTTGGGATACGGTTTGGGTAGAAAATCCTATATAGCCACACAGGCACTACCAAGTATTAAAGCAAAACCTACAGTGTGATAAACCAACTGTTTGAATTATTGAATCTGAGTTAAAGCATTTTCCAATTCTATGAGATATATGTGAGACTATCCTTTTGTTGTTATTTAGTTGCTCAATTGTGTCTGGCTCTTTTGTGACCCCATGGAGGTAGCCCACCAGGCTCCTCTGTCCATGGGATTCTCCAGGCAAGAATACTGGAGTAGGTAGCCATTCCCTTCTCCAGGGTATCTTCCCAACCCAGGGATCGAACCTGCATCTCTTTCATTGGCAGGCAGTTTCTTTCCCACTGAGCCACCAGGGAATTCCCTGAGACTCCCCTTTAAGGACTTACTTATCATATAATTTTAAAAGCTGAATGTTAAACTAAGATCATGGCATCTGGTCCCATCACTTCATGGGAAATAGATGGGGAAACAGTGGAAACAGTGGCTGACTTTATTTTTTTGGGCTCCAGAATCACTGCAGATGGTGACTGCAGCCATGAAATTAAAAGACGCTTACTCCTTGGAAGGAAGGTTATGGCCAACCTAGATAGCATATTTAAAAGCAGAGACATTACTTTGCCAACAAAAGTCCGTCTAGTCAAGGCTATGGTTTTTCCAGTGGTCATGTATGGATGTGAGAGTTGGATGGTGAAGAAAGCTGAGCACCAAAGAATTGATGCTTTTGAACTGTGGTGTTGGAGAAGACTCTTGAGAGTCCCTTGGACTGCAAGGAGATCCAATCAATCCATCCTAAAAGAGATTAGTCCTGGGTGTTCATTGTAAGGACAGATGTTGAAGCTGAAACTCCAATACTTTGGCCACCTCATGCGAAGAGTTGACTCATTGGAAAAGACCCTAATGCTGGGTAGGATTGGGGGCGGGAGGCGAAGGGGACGACAGAGGATGAGATGGTTGGATGGCATCACCGACTCGATGGACATGGGTTTTGGTAGACTCCGGCAGTTGGTGATGGACAGAGAGGCCTGGCGTGCTGCAATTCATGGGGTTGCAAAGAGTCAGATACGACTGAGTGACTGAACTGAACTGAATGTTAAAGTTTGGAAATGATCTCATCTGATCCTTGTTCTTTATCTGTCAACTCTTGAAATGTTAGAAGTGGTTTGTTTAAGGTGTATAGAAAAATAGCTTGTTGCAAAATAGAGTCTATTAGCAATATTATATAATTATGCTGTGTAAGTAATTAGGAATTACAAAACTTTCTACTAATATATTGTTTACTTTCTTTAACAAGCAAATTTTCAAGTATGACTTTTAAATGATGAATTTTCTGACATGCCCTAAGTTTTTACTATATTTATTCAGATAGTTTACACTAAAATTTTAGTTAAAAAGCCAAGTTTCAAAAAAAAAAGTGGCTTTTTTATTTTACTTGAAGTTTAAGAATTGCATTTTTCTTTTGCAGCTTCTTTGCTGTACATTTTTTTTTATGCTCTTGAACTTGTAGACAATACTTTCATAGATCTTGTAGCTCCAACAACTGTCAAAAATGTCATCCCAACAGAATGAAGAATGTCCTCGGTTAGTTTATAAAAGAATGTTGTATTTTTACATTCTTTGATGTCGTAAGAGTCTGCCTGAAAATGGACAACTGCCTCATAGGTAATTCGGTTGTGAATCCCATTTTCTTATTTCAGTGAATGAATGACTGTCTTATATACACTGTATAAAACATATTTTAGAAACTTTTATACTGGCCTGCAGAATTAAATTCTTCCACTGTTCTCAAATCCCTAGAGAAAATGGGAAATGTGTGCCAAACAAACTCTGTTTACTTTCAGAAGTGTCAAATATACATCTGTCTAGCTATTTACACACCTCTGTTTTATTCTGAGTTTCTCTACAGTGACAGCAAAGATGCATTGATGGGAGATACAGCACATTACTCTTGAAACTGCCAGCGAATTTGGTACAGCACTTTATTTTGTTTGGTGTTTTAAGGAAGAGAAAGAATTAAATTTACTACTATTTAAAGTAAAAATATACAGCTCTGGCGTGATTGCACATCTGTTATCTGTAAAGGAAACCATAAACGTGCTGTTATTCCGGCCTTTAAATTGTTGCTGTAAACTTCCAAAAACATCGACCAAATTTACTTATCCCAGCTAGTTTAATTATATCGGCTTATTAAATAGGAAATGACAGAAGAGCAAAGTGACTTTTAAAAAAATATTATGATGTCTGATGTATTTTCATGTGGACACTAGCCAACATTTAGAAAGTGCACTTATTAACTAATTACCTACTGCCATATGTTAATGGAATATAATGGTAGCCTCCTGTCAGAATTACTCTTGTGTATTATGGTTTTAATTTTCTTTTTCTAAATGTGTGTATATTTAATTTTTTAGCTTCAACAAAATAAAAAACATATATTCTGGTAAGTAATATGAGATAAAATTCCTTTTCCTTCATGTAAGGGAACACAGAACCATGAAAGAACTGACTTCAGGGAACCCAGCACAAATCTGGGAGCTCATTTCAGGGGCTCTCCTTTTCACTGAATAACTTGGTTTATTTTTTATCCTTCTTACTTCCTGGATAAAAGGACTCAAAATTACCTTCTAGACCTGGGAAACAAATAGGGGATTCTGGACATAATCAATTTCCACTGCAATTTTTTCATCTGGAAAATCCCTGATTTAATTGTTAAAATAAAGAGACATGTTTACTTGTTTGTATTCATATAAACCCCCGAGTCCCCAGTATGTCTCTTTCCATGACTCCACAAATAGAGAAATAGAGTCCTCTTTCTTCTCTTCCTCTCACTGTCTCGCCCAGTTTTCTTACCTCTTTTCCTTGCTTTTTTTTCCCCCTTTCTGCTCATTGCTGGATTTTAAAATGTTAATTTATCACCCACTACTTACATGGGGGGCAGGGGGTGAGATGGTTAGACAGCATCACTGACTCAATGGACATGAGTTTGAGCAAACTCCAGGAGATAGTGGAGGACAGAGGAGCCTGGTGTGCTACAGTCCATAGGGTTGCAAAGAGGTAGATATGACTCAGCAACTGAACAACAATAACAACTTACATGGTAGAGTAATAGTATACTATTACTCAGAGATGTAGTTACAGAGACATGTCTATATTTGGATCATCAAAGTCATGCTTTGCTTTAAAATGTTTGCTGGAGACACACAGTTGCCCTATCAGAATCTCATCATTTAAGGACAATAACAAAATACAAAGTAATAATAAAGCAGCACTGTCCATGTGCTGCTTTGACAATTTAAATCAATCTCATGTGGAATTCAGACTCAGCCATATGCATATTAGCCTCTGTCTAAATAATCCTTCCACTTCCGTTTACTTCCCCCTATGTCCCCACTGTTTTGAACAGTGTTTTGTGTCCAAATACTCAACACTTTTTGTGCTTACAATGCCCTCTCTTCAGTAAATTAATCAGAAGTCAAAGCATAAAACATCATGGAAGTCAGACCCAAAAGCAAACCTAGATTTGATATGTTCAAATGACAGTTGTCAGTTAAATAAATGCCATTTTCTTTTTTAAGCGTTCAATTATTTATTCAGAAAATTGAGCAAATTTTCACCAGGCACTGGGAATATAGCAATTAACAAAACTGAGCAAACTCTCTCCTTTGTGAGACATGCATTTGAATGAGTGTGGAGTGGGGAAAGACAAAAAATAAGAAAAATAAATAAAACATATGATGTGTTGAAATTTTCCCAAAATAAAAATAAACAAGTAAATAGGACAGAGATGATGATAGGAGATTTTATGTACACTGATAAATAAGGACCCACTAAGAAGGGGATACTAAAATCAAGATCTGATAGAAGTGAGCAGACAGGCTAAGTGGATATTTGGGAAAGAATCCAGGCAGAGAAAATAACAAATACAGAGGCCCTGAAAGGTGGATGTCTTTTGTGTCCCAAGATCTTCAAGGAGGTAAGGTAAGTGGAGTTGAGAATGAGGAATGGAGTGATAAGAAGTGATATCAGCGATGACTAGAGGCCAATGTATACATGCTTTTTAAGAAATGTTCAAAGCTTTGACTTATAATCTGAGAAAAGATGGAAACTCATTTGAATGTTTTGAGTAGATGAGTGACATGCTTTGATTTTTGTTGGAATAAGAGCTGTAGTAGAGAACAGAGATTAGGAGAATAGATTCTGGTACCTGATAGCCTTGGGACCTATCTCTGACACTAATCAACTATGTGGTTTTGGTCAATTTACTCTATCTTACTGTGGCTCATCTTTCTCATGGGTAAACTGATGATGATAGTTGTATCTACTTCATAGAAGTAAAGTAAGTAAGTAAGTGTTAGTTGCTCAGTCAGCCCAACTCTTTGCGACCCCATGGGCTGCAGTCCACCAGGCTCCTCTGTCCATGAGATTTTCCAGGCAAGGATACTGGAGTGGGTTGCCATTTCCTTCTCCAGGGGATCTTCCCAACCCAGGGATCGAACCCGGGTCTCCTGCACTGCAGGCAGATTCTTTACCAACTAAGCTACAAGTGAAGTATAATAAGCATTAAATTGTTTAATATTTGTAAACAACAGGGTAAGGAATATCAAGTATGTGTTGAATGTGGACATTGAAAGTCAAAGGATAAGGCCAAGACACCAATTATAAAGCTATCAAAATAAGGTGTTTTAGCAATATAACATTAGCTTGCATGAGGGCAGTAGAACTACAAGTGGTTAAAAGAAGTGATCAGCTTCCACGTATATTTTGATGGTAGCACCAACATAACTCCTTTAGCTTACACGTGAAGTGTGAAAGACAAAGGGAAGGAAAGGTTGAATGACAAGTTTTAGGGTAAGCAATTGAAATAGAAGTTGGCATATTTTAAAACAGGGGAGGTGATGAGGTGAGGAGGCCAATTTGGGATTGCATTGGATGAACATTTTTTAAAGATTTTTTAAACATTTTTTGCAAGATTTTGGGGGGATTACTTTTAAAGCTTGAGATTCCTTTTAGACATTCAAGTAGAGATGTCAAATTTGGTTTAGACATATGAGTCTGGATGCAGGGACAAGTTCAGAGCCAAGGTATAGATTTGGGACTTGTCAACCTAAATAAAGCCAAGAGAAATAATGAGGTTACAAGTGAGTGTAGGGAGAGAAGCAGTCCGAGGACTAAAGTTTAGCTGTCAGGTAGACAAAGAGGATACACAAAGGGAAAGAAACAAAAAAAAACCCAAAAAACACAGAAGAATGTGATGGCCTGCACATCAAGGATCATGTGATCAAGTGTACTTGTTGCTTTTAGATCAACTGAGATTGGGCTGTGGTTTTAACAACAGAGACATCATTTTTAGACTGTGATGTAAGCAGTTTCTGCAAAAATATAGGAATGAATTCCTAAAAGTAATGATTTCCATGGCAAATGTAACGAAAGGGGGTAGAAATCACTCATACTGGAAACTGTTTGGAGGAGCATTTATGTAAAGACAAAAGGAAAAGGAATATTAGCTGAAAATGGAGGTGAACGAAATAATATGGTATTCACATAAAAATAACATGATTTTATCTTATACTATCAGAAAATATGCAGTAGAGATATTGTTGATAATGATGCAGGTGAAAAGTGGAATAATTTCTAGAGAAAAGTACTTCAGTAGGTAAGAGTTGCTAAATTTGTTTAATTAGCTGGAAGGGTGGTCAAGTGAATCAAAGCTATCAGATTAGTACAGCCATGTATATAGAGCTTTAACTTTATGATTATCTTTTAGGTAGAAATATTTTGAGGTATCTGGACATCTCATTATTTCTTTTCTCTGGGAACAAACAAATACAACATCAAGCAGGAGGATTCCAGTTTCCTGCAGCCTTTTTTTTTTTCTAATACATGAAACTATTCTCTTTTCTGTAGTTGATTAGATAAAGAATAGACTCCACTCCTCTCCCCCCAGGCATAATATAGATGAGTAGGAGTCTCTCCTATTGGAATTTAAATTGAGGGATTGCAGTGACTTACTCTATGTTCCAAGTATATCAGTCAGTGTGAATCACAAAAATAGAAACCATGTAATGTTTTTTTAAAAAGAGGGGATTTAATAGGACAGATTGATTATCCAGATATGAGAAAAAGGAAAGAGCAAAAAGGAAAAACTTGAAGTAGCATAGATATCATCCACCAGGTAGAACATATCACAGGTGGAGCTGAGTTAGCTCTTATATCACTAACCAGGAAGGAACCACCACCAGTAGGACTGAGTTAACCTTGAAGTTATCACTCACAGACCAAAATAAGAGATGATGTGACCAGAATCTAAGAGCTCAAAGAACCTCAGACCTTTGAAGAGAGCAGGACATCTCTGCCTTTCCAGAGAGAAAGGGATAATCTGGCTGGTACTAGAATCTACTCAGAGCATAGCTGGTGATGAGGACGCTGAAACATTCCAGGGATAGAAAGCGCCCATGTTATCTTCTGTTATCAAACTGAAAGTAACAGGATATGGTAATCAAAAAAAAGAAAAAAGGAAACCCTTCTCCCAGATGTCTGCCTTTCACTCTCACTCCAGATTATAGACAAAAACTAGAATTTTGTCTAGAATTTGAGACAAAAACTCTCACTCCAGATTCTAGGGCCACCAGCAAGTGAGTCTGATGATGGTACTGTGCAGGCTGCAGCTCCAGTGTCACAGGAAAGAGAAAGAAGGGTGGGCTTGGCACTGAAGAAAAACAAGGAAATAACCAGCACAGTATGTAAGCTGAGGAGTGTGGGGGTAAACGTCCCTCACACAGGATGTGGATGAAGAGGAGAGACAGCTGTCCTCCTGCAGGGAATGAGAAGAAATGTGTTCTTTCCAAATGGATACAGAGCAAATGCAAATATATTTCCCCTTGGTTTTGCATTTCCAAGTTTCAGCCACTGACACCCAGCTGCATTCCCGCTCTTACACTTTATAAGGCATTTTATGTCCTTAAAATTGTTTTCTCCCTTTACTTTATCTAGCTAAAACACTCAGCAAAATAGTTGGCAGGTATTAAAACTCCAAACAATATTTACTGAAGGAGAAATTGTATGTTGTTTTCTGAAGCTTGCTGTAAACTTCCATTTAATATTCTGTTTAAAATATTTAAATCTAGTTAAAATAGTCTATGTATCTGTGCTGACCCACATGTAAAGTACTAGCTATGTGTGGCAGCTTAGCATTGAAATGTGACAATTTAGGTACCAAATGTTTACATTCTTTTAATTTTAATTAATTTAAATTTAATTTTAAACTCTGATACTCTAAGTCAGTTGGAAATATTTCAAGTATATTTGGAACAACTGGAGATGTTACTCTACTTTTTCAAATGTAAATATACATCAGGTATTTCTGATGAAAATACAATATTTAAACAGCTATATGAAAACAGAATGTAAAATAGCTCATTAAAATTTTTATATTGATTCCATGGTGAAATAATACTGTTTTGGGTATATTAGGTTAAATAAAATATATTGTAAATAGGTAAAATATTTTTACCGAAAATAGGTAAAAAATAAATTTTACCTATTTATTTTTATTTTAATGTGGCTACTGAAAAGTCTAAAATCACATAGATGGCTCACATTTCTACTGATAAGAGCTCCTCTAGATTCTTGCTAGTGGAGGTCTGCTCTGTGGACTAATAGCATATGCGTTATCTTGATGTACAATCTTAAGCCCCTCCCAGACAAACTGAATTTGAATCTGAATTAGCTTTTTAACAAGATCTCCAGGTAATTTGTATGAATATTATAGTTTGAGAAGCACTGCTTGGAACTATTTTCATATTCATCCCTTCCTCTAGAGTAAAGATCAAATTCAGTCTGTACTGCCTGTCTCAAAACATGACTCAGTAATGAAAATAAAGGATTCAAACTCATGAAAATGAGAGCTTGGTAAATAAGGAAATGATACCTGTTTAACATGGAAGTTGGTTGAATAACACAATTTTACCCAGCCCCTAATATTAAAATTTCTATCATATAGTTGCTTGTTTGTTACTGATACAGCAGATTTGCACCATGAATCCAAACAGAACTAAACACATCATTCCGTCTGAGGACCAAGTGCTATACGGTGCCATTTTGCTCAGAATTCTCCCTTTGTCTCAGTACAGCCCAGTGATCCACAGTGGAAAAAATTTACTGGAGAGTTCTCAATAATCTTTGCAAATATTCTTTTTTTCAGAATCAGTTTCTTCAACCCTTCCTTACCTCCTCTTTCATCAAATCAGTTCAGTTCAGTTCAGTTCAGTCGCTCAGTCGTTTCTGACTCTTTGCAACACCATGAACCACAGCACGCCAGGCCTCCCTGTCCAGCAGCAACTCCTAGAGTTTACCCAAACCCATGTCCATTGAATCAGTGATGCCATCCAACCATCTCATCCTCTGTCGTCCACTTCTCCTCCCGCCCTCAATCTTTCCCAGCATCAGGGTCTTTTAAATGAGTCAGTTCTTTGCATAGATGGCCAAAGTATTGGAGTTTCAGCTTCAACATCAGTCCTTCCAATGAACACCCAGGGCTGATCTCCTTGCAGTCCAAGGGACTCTCAAGAGTCTTCTCCAACACCACAGTTCAAAAGCATCAATTCTTCTGTGCTAAGCTTTCATCAAATTACTTTCATATTATTTCTAAAGTTAAATTATGTAATGATTGTTTAATTCATTTATTTATCAGAAATGTACCTGTCATTTGAATAGCCCTAGTCCATGGGATCACAAAGAGTCAGACACAACTGAGCACACGCACAAGCATCATTGTCAGCAATGCTATCATCTCTGTTCTGTCTGATTATACAGGCTCTGACTGTATTCTGGGCTTCCCTGGTGGCTCAATGGTAAAAGAATCCACCTGCCAAGCATGAGACGCAGGTTTGATCCCTGGGTCTGGAAGATTCCCCAGTGAAGGAAATAGGAACCCACTCCAGTATCCTTGCCTGGGAAATCCCATGGACAGAGGAGCCTGGCAGGCTACAGTCCATTGGGTTGCAAAGAGTCAGACACAACTGAGCAACTAAACAGCAACAACTTTATTTTGTTAAGTTTTGAATTGTTAGTGTGTGACTTTGTAGTATGCATTGTTTTACAGAAATATATTTAGCAAGCAGACATACCTGAATCCATTATTTTTATAAATTTTGAGAACACTGAAAAATCTGAGAAGTTCGTTATTTCAACTGTTAGGTTAAGGAATCATTTCCAAAGAAGACTGTAAAATATGAGTGATGACTGCTGGAAGTATTGTTTAACACCAAAATAGGTTTTCAACTGTTCTTAGTTTACTATTTATATTGTACTTAATTCCAAAAAGAATCTGAAACTGAGTACAATAAAAGACACAGATTCAAAGATACATTAAAAAAAAAACTGAGTAGTAATTAAATGAGTGAGGGAAGGAAAAAAGGAAATATATTTTTGCTTAAAAACTTGACTAAGAAGAGCTATTAATTCTGAATGATAAACATACCTGAGCTTACTAGCAAAGAGCAAAATAGCCTAGACATACAATAAATAATAAAATATTTAAATATTTTGAAAAACGTATATAAAGGACATGGAAAACGCCATTGGGTATTTTATTCAAAAATCAGTCTCTCACATATGCAAAACGGTATTCCTCAAAAGCTTATTACCTACATTAATTTTCATCAAAAACTGAGTACTTACTATTTCCTAGTTCAGTGCTGAAGCCCTAAGAGAAACTGGTGAAAACTTTGTTGATTAAAAAAGAAATGAAATACCTTCTATATGCGTGCATGAAACTGAGGCGAGGGATGCAGTGATAAAGAAAGCTCACAAGGCCACTCATAGAACAGAACAGGAAGGAAGACGCACATCAAACAAGATCCCAGAAAGTAAAATGTAAAAATTTCAAGATGCTATATGAGCCTATATTGAGACATTTTATCCCAGACTGAAGGTCAGGGAAACTTGCTGGAGGAAATGACATTTACGCTAAGACTGAAGAATAAGTTCGAGTTCTGCAGACTAAGGGAGCAATTTGTGTAAAGTCTCTAAAGCAAAGTACAAGTGCACATGCTTGAGGGTAAAAGTGAGGACTGACTCCTGCAGGAAAGGTTAAGGTGTTTGAATGGAAAAGGCACTTTGGGTCTATGAAGATTTTATTCTTAATCCTAGGGATACTGGGAGGGAATTAGAGAGCTTTTAAAGTTGGAACCATTCACATATTTTGAAAAGATATTCTGCTAGAGCAGAAAGTAGATTATATGGAAGCTTTACTTGACAGAAGATGTCAGTTATGAGATTAATGAAATGGTTCAAGTTGGGAAAGGTGTTGGTTGACTGGACTCAGAGATGATGGGAACAAAGATTTAAAAACAGAGAGATGAAGACAGAATGCACAGGGAAACCTGATTTTGTGAATAATGCTTACATGAACAAAATGGTTCAGAATCATCCACATTGAAAGTATATTTGAGGTTTTCTGTTTGGAAAACTAGACGGAGACAAGTTGTTAAAGCTGTTTGGAAGATGGTCTTTTTTCCCTTCATTTTGCGTTTAATATAAACTCTAAGAGAGCCAGGAGTATTCAATGTGGCAATTAGAAATCTTTATATAGGGTTCTATAATTTCCATGGTGGCTCAGCAGTAAAGAATCCACCTGCAATGCAGGAGACACAAGTTCAGTCCTGGATTGGGAAGATCTCCTGGAGAAGGAAATGGCAACTCACTCCAATATTCTTGCCTGGGAAATCCCATGGACAGAGGAGCCTGGTTCATGGTCCATGGGATCACAAGAGTCTGACACGACTTAGTGACTAAACAACAAAAACAATTTTTGTCTCTACAGGGAAAGATATTTTTGGTCCATAAAAACAACAACATAGGGCCATTTTGCCCCCAGGTTAATGTCTTCTGTCACATTAGCTATCCTTACTTTACATAATAAGGCTGGCCAAGTGCCAGTAGGAGTACCTCTTGCTGAAATGACAAACATACATGTATATATATATACATACATACATTTAGAGAAAAATTACTTGTTTGCTTTTGGTATTTGAAGAATGACCTGGAAGGTACACAGATTTAGCAGACATGGAAGCATAGTCTGGACTTCAGTAGATTCTTGGTTATGTTATAGGTAGTGATCTAATCATTCCAATTTTATCACTAAAACCTGGTCATGATCCTAATTCTTTAAAATGACTATTATTTTTGTCCTGGAAATCTATCAGTCCCCATTCAGTTAGAGATACTAAAGATCTATTTTCTTTACTCATGAAATAATGGACTTCAATAAATCATGTGAATCTTTTCAGTTTATAAGAAACTCCTGCTTTCTAAATTATCATGTTTCCCTGAGGAGCAAGACTTCTAATTGAGGCAAGTTCCCAGATGTATTTTATGTTCTTGTAATTATTTTAAAACATATGGCAATAAAAAAGTTATGCCTCTGCAGTGTATTTTTATGTATTCTTGTGATCTTACAGATTCAAGTAGCAACAACGATTTGAAATCATGTGCTTCTCTAAATATAATTAGTACTCAATGAAGAGAATATAGGTTTATAACAAAATATATATACATAGTTCATGTCTTAAGCATGTTTAGTTTAATATTTTAATTATTTATGAAATGGTATTATAAATTTTAAGTCCTAAATGTATTACTCTATACCTGAAATTGACAAATCAATGGTCCAACTTGAAAATGGAAAATTAACAAATTAAACTAATTCAGCTCTTACTGTATAAGTTTTACCATAGTGAATATAATGGTTGGCACATGTTACCTAGAGGAATTTCAACTAGTTCACAAAGGAATTTATATATCTCTGCAAACAGAGAGATTAATTCCAAATACGACTCCTTACACGAAAAATTTATAAAAGACCCAAAGCATGATTGTGTTAGTAACCTGACACAGAACACTTTGGAAATTGAAAAAAAAAAGGAAAAGTGAGGTATTTGTAAGTCAGAGTCTCCATGTGTACATAAATTCAGTTCAGATAGTTCAAAAGAGATGCTAATGAAGGGATTGTTTACACATTTGGGGCAAGGTTACAAATAAAGAACAAAGAACAGTGGGACATCCAGACCACACACCCAGAGCAGGATGCTGTAATGACTTCTTACAGGCTTAAGGAACAAGAGAAGGAAATGGTGTTACTGAATCCCAATGAAAACAGGAGCAATAGAGGAGTATATGTGGGTGAGAGAAACAAAACAAATATATATATACACCCTTCAAGGTGTGAACTTCCAAAGACACAAATGTGCTTTCAGTCATGAGTTAAATTGCGGTTTGCCCTCTGTGTCCCAGTCAGTAACTCTTCTTGCTTCTTCATTGGATGCCAGCTGTTGTATAGCACTGATGTACTTTTCAGGGTACTATATTATAGAATGTAAAATGTTTTATTTTTGTGCTCTTTTTTATGAATTATTTGTGTGAAAAGTAAACCTATTACAGTACAGTACTATATAGCTGAGTGTGTTAATTAGGTACCTAAGTTAAGTATGTCAGACTTAGGAACAAACTGAACTGAACAAACCTGCTCTCAGAATGGAACTAATGTGTTTGTAGTTGACTTACTGCACACACATGTGAATACCTTGAATACCATGATAAATACAGTATTCAGTGCTATTCTTAAACATCAGAGCTTGTAGGATGTGAAAAAGTTGCACATAATAGATTTACCCCAACATTATAATTTCGTTAAACTTATTCCTTACTCTACATCATTCTTTATATTATTCCAAGAGAATTCTAGAATTTGGATCTTATTCAAAGTAGACTATAAGCCTAATATTCAAGTAAATCTCAAAAAAAGAAATGTTATATATCCAAGTTAGAGCTGAAAAGTTATACTGAAAATCCAGAATGAATGCACTGTATCAGTAAATCTGACCCAATCCAACCTTACATTGCAAATTTTTTAAACTAAAGTTTGAATTCATTCCTACAAATGCTCCGTAGTTCTCACTTACACAAAGAAACATGGTCTTCCAACTCCTTTGCATATATAATATTTCCTCCCAGAAAAGACCTTGAATTTCTCCTCTGGGCTATTATTTAACACTTATTAGGATCAAAACCCAATCCTTCACATCTGGGGATTCCCTGAGAAAACTGTTTCAATAACCAAAGGAATTTGTTGTACATAATGACTATTTATTGTTTATCCATCCAGAATGATACTAGTTACATACAATTCTTGGGGAACTGTAGAAATAGCTATAGGGATAATTTTCTGTAAAATTTTGATGAACCTCGACTGGGAAAGGCTGGTACATGAAGAGGGGTGGGTGGTACTTACCCCCTGTGAAGTTATTGCAAAGCCTAATGCAATCATCAGACAGGAAAGAATAGTTAGCTATCTTTGGCAATAAATATTCAGGGATTTGGGGTTGTCCAAGATTCTTTGTTTTGTCTGTCTGTCCAAATATTCTTTTTACAAATCTCAAGGCTCCACATTTCCCCAATCAGTGCCTTAACTTTAAAGTAAGATTTGTGAAATCCTGAATTTAGTTGGCTTTGTGATGTTACAATCACCAAGTTATATCTTAGACCTGATCTTCAGTATTGTCTACCCTGTGAATATAAGAAACAATAAGAATTATTTTCAAGACCACTGTAGAAGTTGTTTGTTCCACTTAGCACTTATATTGGGAACTTAAAGGCCGCTTTGTGTTGATATTATTGTTTGAAAAAACCCTCCATGGCAGTCAGAGGCAGCTAGTCTAACTCACAGTATTTGTAACCTCAATTAAAATCCAGGACAACAGGCATTTGACATCCAAAGTCTTTCTCTTCTATCCCATGATAACTTGAATAACTGTATTATAAGCCTGCCAAGGTGTCAGTGCCATCTCTGCATTTCCTAGTGAAAGTGAAAGTGTTAGTCACCCAGTAGTGTCCAACTCTTTGCAACCCCACTGAATGTAGCTCACCAGTCTCCTCTATCCATGGGATTTCCCAGGCAAGAATACTGGAAGGGTAGCCATTTCCTTCTCCATGGGATCTTCCCAACCAAGGGATTGAACCTGGGTCTCCTGCACTGCAGGTAGATTCTTTACCGTCTGAGTTATCAGGGAAGCTAGCTTAATAAATGAGATCTTGAAGGCTGCTTCTAGAATAGAGCACTATCAATCAGCGTTCCACAGAAAATAGAACTGACCCCACATAGTCCAAATAAAGATAAATTAACGAAGGCACTACATACACAATTGTGGGAAGAATTAATGGATCAAACAAGAGTTGTTGAGGCTTGGCTCCGAGAGCCTGTCAACTGTATGAAGTTGCTTGCCTCTCTAGGAATAAAGAGATAAAATGGAGAAATAGCGTTGCCAGAACTCAGAAGGAGAGAAGAACCTAAAGAGGTTCTAGTCAGAGTTGGCATTGTTTTAGAGACATTCAGCTAAGGAAATGCAAGCACCTACTTTCTGATTGTCTGCTAATTCTTCCATTACCAAATAACCCAGAGGCCAACTGAAGACAGAGTAGAGCAAAGGAAGGTGGAAAAGAGATCTGGGGAAGCAAATAAAGGAAAACTAGTACAAACCATGTCACCTGGATTTCCTCTCTCAATATCCATAAAGTCAAATTGTTAATAGTTATAAAAATATTGTTTATGTCCATTTTGTTGCTGTTTTAGTTGCTAAGTCATATCTAACCCTTTTGTCACCTCATGGACTATATAGCCTACCAGGCTCTTCTGTCCATGGGATTTCTAAGGCAAGAACACTGGAGTTGGTAGCCATTTCCTTTTCCAGAGGATCTTCCCAACCCAGGGATTACTAGGCAATAAAATCAGCATATATAATAACGTATGTATAAGAAATAGAGTAGGTGAGCGACAATAAAAATAGAACTATAAATGTTCAAAGTAATACAAATAATAAAAATATTTAACACGTTTGAATACTTAGAATCACCAAGTACTTTCTAAATATTTAAGTGTATAAGTAAGCTTTTATCTTCCCTTATTCCTCATAAATGTTATGAGTTATTAATATCAGTAGTATTTTTAAGAAATAGATTTTGATCAGGTTTAAGGATTGAAATCAAGATATCTCAGCTTCAGGGCAATAATACATACACACACGCTTTGCGCTGCATTAGTTTTAAGATAGACAATGGGTTAAATTATTATTTTATAGACTGCTACTAAGCCAAGGGTTATTGTTCAGTCGCCAGTCATGTCCTACTCTTTGCAACCCCATGGACTGCAGCATGGCAGGCCTATCTGAAACCATCTCCCAAAGTTTGTCAACAACTAATTTGAAGTTTTGTCAACAGAAGCAACACTAAAATTCTCCAACAAAGGAGGAATCCACCTAATGAGCACCACAGTTGGGAGAGAAACTGAATATCCCAGATCGGAGGCAACCAGTCTTCCTCATGTGCCCATTTCAGATTTTCAAACAAGTTATCACCCTGCTATTGCTGCTTCCCAGATAATTATGCTATAATTACATGCTTTAAACTACGTTTCAATGTATCCTTCCAGTATTTATCCTGCCCACTTTGTGTAAAATCAGACTTAAATAATTATGCAAATATCTTGTTTAGGTTTTCCCTCAGTTGCAAATTGCTTTTTAATTCGCTTAATTATAAAGGGCACTGTCTCTTCTAATATTCAAAAATCAGGTTTAAATGTGTAGGCAAAGGCATTGTTCTTTGGCTATGCGTCTATTGCATATAGAATTTTATGTTTTCATTTTCAAATTCTTTTATTTTCCTACATACTGCATACTATGTATACATACGAAACATTCTAAAGGGGTGTGTGTGTGTATGGATGTATTCAACACAAATCTATGGCCAGAGCTAAATACTCCTTAAGAGAAGAAATACCTAGAGCCAATACTGGACATCCATGTCTACCCTTCTCTTTTTCAGGAAGTAAAAAATTTTCTACACTTCTTATTTAGTCTGTACTGATTGTTCCTGTGCTTCCCTGTGCTCTAGGCAATAACTAATGGCTGCCTTTGCCATTGCACTGAGTCACATCATCCTCTAAATCAAAGAACAACTAATTTGATATACATACATCTCTCTGCACATGAACAGAGCACACAAACACTGCTTCCTGGGTTGGTTCATGAGATGGAACCCAGACCTGGATTGGCAAATCACAAGAAGATGAAGGGCTAAGTCTGATGTTGAGAGCAATGTTCTCCGATCATGGTCTATTCTGTATGCTAACCACACACACTTCTGATGTGATAGGATCCTCTAGGCATCAATTACCAAATCCGTTGCACTCATTTCCTGGTAGAGTAGAACAATAACCATTCTATTCACTTAAGATGAAATCTACAGTTCTCCTTTATTTCAAATACACAAAAAACTCACAATTTTCCTTATTTCTCTAAACTCCTGACAATGTCTATTAATTTAGACACTCAAAACTAAAGTGATTCTGATAATGAATATTTGATTCATTCAATCAGTTTGTTCCTGTTTCTTTGCTGAGTACTTATTAAGTCTCAGGTGCCATTCTAGCTGCTGTGCATAAATTAGTCAACAAAGAGTTGAAATTGCTCCCTTATAGAGCTTGTAATATAGTCTGTACATGTTTTACATGTATATAAAATGTACATATATATAAACACATATATATATACATATATATTGTTTCCACAAAACAGACTGCTGAGAAAAAAAGAGATATATAGCAAAAAGCATATTAAAAGTGACACGTGCTGTGGAGAAAAATAAAACAACGTTGAAGTAAAGGGGTAGTTTTTGCATTCTTAAATAAGGAGGGCAGGTAAGTTCTCAGTGAGGTGTTATTTTTGTAGAAATGGAAGGAGGTAAGTGAGTAAGATACCTGCCTATTTTGTGGGAAGGATATTTTAGGCAGAGGAAGCAGCTGGAATTCCATCCCTGTAGGAGGAGCTTGCAGGTGTATTTGGGAGTAACAAGAAAACTCCATGAACTGGGGGTCATAAAAGACTAGGGAAGTAACTGGACAGGAGGTTAGATAGCAGTGGGGTGTGAGTAAGGATGGGGTACATCTTGGTAGGCAGACGGGAAATCATAAAAAGTTTAGGGCAGAAGTGGTAAATGACATCAAACTGGCATTGGAATGGAAGCTTGCCATTCTTGGTTCTGTATGACCCGTGAGTGAAATGTCCATCCTTGTTTTAAGAAGTTATTTACTGTCCACTGATCAGAGTTCTACCATCTGAGTTACTCTCTTTAAGTAAAAATAAAATTTTAAGTGAGCTGAACGTTATTTAGTAAGCAAAATACATTATTGTGTTCAAAACAAGCTCAAGTTTAAGATTTCATTATAAAGATTTTCACCCCATTATAAAATTAAGTATATGTTGGTGAAGATCAAACTTTTATAAAAATTTCATGAATCTCTAATTCTTCAGTGTCCCCAGAGCAGTTTAAATCAAAGCTGAAATAACTCCTCAGTGTCTCCAGGTCTGTCATTATAACTTGTAATATGGATAAGTATACAAGTATAACTTGTATATACTACAAGTTACAACTTGTAGTGTTGGTTATAATTGAATAGTAAGTGTCCCTTGTTATACAATATTTGGGTCTCCCCAGTTATAAATTTTATGTAAGAAAAAAGAATTGCCTTAACCAAATCATTTCTACTAATAAATTAGTAAAATCTGTCATTATTCAAACATCAAGGTGATGGCTAATTTTATGTGTCAACTTGACTAGGCCAAATGCTGTCCAGAAAGCTGGTAAAACATTATCTCTGGGTGTGCCTGCAAGGGTGTTTCCAGAGGAGCTTAGCATTTGAATCCCTGGCTGATTAAAGCAGATGATCTCCCCGGTGAGAGCGGACATCACCCAATCTGGTGAGAGCCTGGATACAACAGAGGCAGAGGAAGGAGGAATTTGCTCTCTCTCTGGAATAGCACATCCATCCTTTCCTGCCCTCTGACATCAGCATTCCTGGTTTTCTGGCCTTCAAACTCAGATTAGGATGTACACCACTGACCTGTCCTGGTTCTCAGACTGAATTACACCACTGACTTTCACCGTTCTCCATCTTCATCACAGCAGATTGGGTGGCTTCTTGCCCTTCAGTATTATGTGAGCCATTCCTACAATAAACCTCTCTAGATAGATAGATAGATAGATAGACAGATATAGATATCTTGTCAGTCCTATTTCCCAGGAAAATCTTGACTAACGCAATCATATACCATTTGATACTAACAGAGTTACCACTCTCTCACATGGCAATGGAAAATATAATTAATGTATTTCAAATACCAATTTTGAACTTAATTTTTAAAAAATCTAGGTCCCTAAAGGCAAAAGAGGTCTTAAAAGAAGGTGTTAAAAGAACTTTAAGCCATTGACAATGAACTAGCAGAGTGAGACCAGTTAACAATTAAAGGAAAAAAAAAAAAAGGATGATGCCTATAAGACAATAACATACATATTAAAGTTGTTAAACTTAGAAAAAATGATCAAAGCTTTCAATATCCTTTTTGAAAAATAACAACCTTTATGCTCACATTGAAAGTAAAACATGAATTAAAATATTTCAGTAATAATTTCATCATAATTTTATCTTGAGGTTATGTGAATCATCTCCACTTAAAATGATTTTTAAGTTAGCATTTGAGATAAACAAATTATTGTTAACAAAGATTTAATTTTTTCCTTATTACTTTTAGCTTTATTTCCAGATATAAAACATAACAGCCATTTTTATCTCATCTCCTATAAAATATTGGTCCTTGTTTTAAGTTACACTATTTAAGCTGTCTTTTATTTTTCAGTACTGATTATTTTACCTATCCAGAATTTCCTTTTTTTAATTTAAATAAAGTGAAAATTTCAAGAGTATTTTACTGCTTCAAATATAATAGTCTTGCTTTAAATAGTCTTTTAACACTAAGAGGTCTATTGCGCTTTTCAAACTATTGCCTATAGACTTATTCAAGGAGGGCAATCAATTCTTTGCTGTTGTGCTCAGCCGTGTTCCACTCTTTGCAACCTTATGGACTGTAGCCCACCAGACTTTCCTGTCCCTGGGATTTCCCAGGCAAGAATACTGGAGTGGGTTGCCACCTCCTACTCAGAGTTCTTCACAACCCAGGGATCAAACCTTTATCTCTTGTGTTTCCTTCATTGGCAGGTGGATTCTTTACCACTGAAGCCACCTGGGAAGTCCTCAAAGTATATTTTGCCAATTATTATGTCACTCACTTACTAAATTACCTTAAAAAATACTGAAAGGCATGGAAGAAGCTTAAAGACTCTTGAGTAACTTCTTATAGCAAGATATGCGTGCTTAGTCACTTCAGTCGACACTATGGACTATAGCCCGCCAGGCTCCTCTATCCAGGGATTTCCTTGACAAGAACATTGGAGTGGGTTCCCAGGCCCTTCTGCAGGGTATCTTACTGACCCAGGAATCGAACCTGTGTCTCCTGCTTGCTGGCAGGTTCTTTGCAGCTGAGCCACCAGGGAAGTCTGTAACAAGGTATATAGCAAGCAATAATGTTCCTATGTGGACAAAAAAAATCATAATTTAAACTCAAGTTATTCTGATTCTCTGGTTGACTTTGACATTTTAAAAAAGTTCATTAATATTAATACATGTTCAACTTCCAACTGTTTTCTCCTAAAGTCTATATATGTTTTGTGGAAAAACAAGTCAAATATTTTAATCTATTTTTATATTATTACTAAGTTAAACTTGTACACTTACTACAATAAAAGAACAGGAAGAAATAAAGCATATTCTTACATATTTCACAGCTATTACACCTAGCTATGAAATTAGTTACAGATTTATAATTTTTAATTATTTCCCTTTTGTAATATAGATATGTAACACTTTTATCCCTCAAAGTTAATAACTAACCTAACCAACTAACTAGAAGATACTTTTTGAGCATGATGTGCTCACATTATACCTAGTACTATTTGTTATTTGAGATGGTTGGATGGCATCACCAACTCTATGGACACGAGTTTGAGTAAGCTCTGGGAGTTGGTGATGGACAGGGAAGCCTGGATGCTGCAGTCCATTCTCAAAGAGTCAGACTCGACTGAGCAACTGAACTGAAAAAATAATTGTCCTCAGGGTATTTACAATAATGTTGATTCCATATACATATGAAAAAATCAGGTGACATGATAAAATGTTATTTAAGGCAAAATTTATTGTTATGTAATCTTATTTTTCATGAAAGAACTGTTTAAATTCCATTAATAAGCACTTTTATTGGAATTTTAAATGTTATGGTGATTTATCACTTGCTATCTTCTTGAGGGCTTTCCTTTTGCAAAAGAATAGTAATTGGAGAGGAGCAGATTCTCTTCAAAGTTTGAACCTTGGCAAAATGATAGCATTTCACAGGAAGATACCCCAAGGGAAAATAATTATGAGTTAAAAACCAGTAGCTATGGTTTGTTTCTATTCTAAAGCAAATATATCTACTCATCAGAGAAAAGGTGATTGTTTCCCACAGAACTATCCATATGTCCTTCTGGCATTTACAGGCTTAGAAAAAAGAATGAAACAACTAATAAGCTAATGAATTAAAAGTGTACAACATAATATTGCAAAATGTTGACAAATGAAAATTCCTATAGTCATAGCTAGAGACTGGTAAGTGACCGAGCCACCACAATTAAATGCCAGGAACTCAGTATGAAAAGGACTCAAGATGTTTAACTGTTGGCATATTTCTAATTCAGCCAAATTTTAACACATGTTGGAGACTCTAGTAATAGAGGAACGTTCAGCTGAATGTTTTGACATCCAAGTTGGCAGCTCTGAAAGTCAAGCTCTGAAAGCTACAGTACAGAAAGAAAGGGGATAGGATCAGTTTTTCTTCATTTTTTAATGAAAGATGCTTAATGGTCTTGATATGAATCCAGCTCTAAAATGTTACTGGCACCAACTACCACAAATTATCCAGGTTTCTTTTGCCAAAGCCCCTTGGAAACTGAAGCTATTTTCCAGATTTTTTTTTTTTATTTTGTCAATTGTAAGCTTAATGACCCCAGTGCTCTGCATGACTTGGCAATGAGATGTTGATACAAAGCAATAATGTAAAAATAACATGAATATTGAACCACAGGTTCTTGCTGCCTTGATCTGTATCTACATTTGTCAAACCTGTTGTTTTTTTTTTTAGGGACAGAGTGGAAACAGATATTAAACTTATTAAAAAGAAAAACTGGTTGATAATTAGTGGCTTGACTCAATTGAAATTGAACTGCTTTTCCAAATCTTCTTATGGACATGACATAACAACCCTTCTCTGTATCACTTAGGTATTTAAACTTATGGCTAGGCACAGGGATCCTTTCAAGACACAAATACCATAGTTTTCCTCTCTCATATCAATAAAAACATAACACCCACAACTTCTGTTGTATTTTTACACATTCAGATATAATCTCTTAATTCATAGTAAACTTGTCAAAGATAGAATATGGCAGAAAAGAGATACTCATAATTATATCCTTGATACCAAAATTATAAGGTTCAGTTGATCATCATCTTACATTTTTTTTTTGTATCTGATTGGCACAACCTTTGTTTAACATATTCCCAGATACAGGCCCCATTTAAATGCTTGTTTCTACAAGTCAGTGAAAGAAACTTGTAAGGATCACATGCCTTCCAATAAAGGGATGAAACATTTGATTATATTTCCATAAACTCCCATAAATTCTATAGAAAATCAGTTGCTTTCAAAGCATGTCCATGAATATCCATCAGAATATTTTTCATATTATTTAGGGTACTATGATGAATATATCTGATTTAAACTAAAATCTATAGTTGTTTTGATTTCTACAGTTCAATTTTTATTTCCTCCTTATTTAGAATAGAAACAGTTACACTTAAACATTTTTATGCATAGCTTATTAACCATAAATTTAGCCTTCCATTAGAGACTGGTATATACAACAAGTACAGGATAAATGATTTGCTATGAAATGCCTTTCTTTGAGAGCACGCAGTATGTGTGAATCACGAGAAAGAATTCAGCACTAGTGATAACAAATGACATGGGTCAATAATATTCTGGAGCATTTTAAAACTTATCTTTACACAACAACTATTAAAAACAGAAAGCATCCGTTATGTATAACAAACACATCTGTGTTTTTTATTCATCTTCCAATTCAATTCAAAGGTTTGTTTTGGGGCTTTGCAATTTAAAAAGAATCCTAAAAGATTATCACTAATACATGTATATCTTATATGGCTTAATTTTATTGTGTGTGTGTGTGTGTGTGTGTGTGTGTGTGTATATATATTTCCCACAAATTAGTTTTTGATAGAACATTGATGCATGTACCTATATTCTTCTAGGTTCTAATGTATGAGAACTGTCACTGTAGAAAACTTTGATAACATAAACCTCTTTGTCTTAAAATTTATAACATATGAATAATTTCATATTTTCTTTCCATAATATTTAGAAGCATATTGTCTCTAAAACATGATTTCCTCTTTTCCACTGTTAACGCTTCTCCTTTCTGATCCTACATATACATACAGTACTGTTTTGCACTCTTTCTTCTTTCTCGGGAAATCTCTACTTTCTTAACACTTCAGCTTTTATTTCTGAGTTACACCATTTGGAATTCTTAGAATATAGTTTTATAGAATATTCATGCATTTTCTTTTTTTAAGTCAATTTATTTGAACAATATGACTGGTTTCTCCAGCTGTGCTGTGTATCTTTTTGTTCATCATTCATTACTACTGAAGAAAGGAGGTACAGCAAAATCCAAACCACTTTTGAACTACACTGATGATGTAAAATTAAGATTCTGCCAGAACATTTGTTACTGCAAAACATGAGTATACTAGCTGATTTTTAAAATTAAATTGAAGGAATTCTTTAGGATTGTATTACTTATCCTATATTCAAATTAACATTGGAAAGTTGCAGAAGGTTTTTTTTAATGGAAGGTATACTTCAAAATAGGTAAAATCAAAGTAAAATAGAAAATACATGTGACTTCCAACTTTGAGAGACATGCAGAATAAACAGCTGTTTCAACTAGTTTCTATATTACAGAAGGTAATTACTGATTTATGTAAACCTACTTTCTTGATTGGCAATATATGCATCATTCTCCAGGTTATGACAATAAATATCTATTTATATTAAGGTATTTAGAATTCTCATGAACGATGCAAGTGGGTCCACTAGTTTATAACACATGAGAACATGCCCAGCCGCTCAGGGCACCATCTTGCTTGGACATGCACATGTGATCTGAGGCAATCTAAATTCTAGTGCTAATTTCTACATGAACTCTTCTGTAGCACTGATATATTTAACCTCCTGAATTCTGCCTGGCAGAAACAGGAACAGTAAAATTTAAAGATATACAATGTGTGTGTGTGTGTGTGTGTGCGCGCGTGTGCGTGCGCTTGTGCGCACTCAGTTGCTTAGCTGCACAGTCGTGTCCAACTCCATTTTTTCAAAAAAATCAGTTTGGCAAAATTAAATCACGTGCCCAGAATTAAAACACATTTAGCACTTACTAAGCCTTGCAACAATTTTTCTTGATGAATATTTACATCAGTCTTTCCTTTTCATAAGTTATTGACTTTCATAAGTTACTCAGGACTTCATCAGTAAAAATATGGTGAGACATTTCCAAGTAGTCTTTCTTCCTGTAATCTCTAACAGTCCCATGCATTTTACCCAGAACTTGAAATTTCTTGTATGAATTTGCCATGCATTAAAGTTCTGTAAAGCTTGTTTATTCTTAAATTATGTCTGAATGGTGTAACTAGGCTTTATGGGACCTTGACCCCTTCTAATCTACCTTGTTGTTGTTCAGTTTCTAAGTCATATACACTCTTTGTGACCCCATGGACTGTAGCACACTAGGCTTCTCTGTCCTCCACTGTCTCTAGGAGTCTGCTCAAACCCATGTCCAAAACTATCTACACACTATTCATTTTTTTTAATTGTCATAAAATGATCCACTTCTACACTCAGCTGATTTGACACATGCATTTTTCCATAAACATCCTTTCATTTGAGTTCCTGGACCTTTATTTGTACAATTTCTTCCGTTCCCATTCATTTTTCATGACTTGCCTGACATACCCAGTCAATCCCTTCTTCTCTAAATAACAGCGAATACACGGCACTCATCACTGATTTTCACCAGCAATACAAGATAGCCCGAGATATTTTTAAATTTTCTGAATAGGATTGGATGTCAAAATATATGCAAACACTTTGAAAGCAAAGTTCTTCTCCTATATTTCGTAACAAACAAGTGCGTGGCTTAGATTAGTTATCCTTGGCTGCATAATTGTATTAGTTTGCTAAAGATACCATAACAAATAATGTAAGCCAAGCAGCTTAAACAATAGAAATTAATTGCCTCAGTTCTGAAGGCTAGAAACTCAAGATGAAAGTGTTGGCAGGTTTGACTCTTTCTGAGGACTCCCAGAGAGAAGCTGTTCAGGGCTTCTCCCCTGGCTTCTGGTGATGTGCTCCCCAATTTTTGGTGTCCCTCTGCTTGGAGAAGCATCACCCCTGTCTTGGCCTTAATCTTTCCATGGTGTTCTGCCTATGTACATGTCTGTGTCCACATTTCCCTTTTTATAAGTAGGCAAGTCATATCGGATTATGGGACTGGGGCCCACCCAACTCCAGCAGGAACACGTGCACGCTTAGTCACTTCAGTCTTGCCCAATTCTCTGTGACCCTATGGACCGTGGCCTGCCAGGCTCCTCTGTCCATGGGATTCTCCAGGCAAGAATACTAGAGTGGGTTGCCATTTCCTTCTCCAGCAGGAACACATCCAACCTTAACTAATTATAGCTTCAATGACTGTAGTTCTAAATAAGGTCACACACAGAGTTATCAGAGGTTAGAATGTCAATGTACAAACTTCTCTGTGGGGAGCACAAATCAACCCATGACAATAACAAACAGTGTAAACCTTGGTGGCTTAAAACAGCAACTATTTATCTGGTTCATGATTCTGTGAGTCAGCAATTTTGGCTGAGTTCAGCTGGACAGTTCTTTCATCCTCAGATGAGTTCATTCATGCATCTACCCCACAGCCTATCAGTAAGGCAGCTATGCTATGGGGTCTGGATGGTTGTCAGCTAGAAAAATGAGAACAGTTGGCCCACAAGTCTTTCATAATCCAGCAGAATAGTCCGGAATTTTTACATGGTGAATGGGCAAGTTTTCAGAAGGGAGAGCAAAACTGTGAAAAGCTTCTGGAGGCCTAGGCTCAGAATTGGAACAATGTCCTTTTCACCAAAGCATGATGAGCCCTAGTCAAGACCATGGATAATAGATCCAACCTGCTGCAGGAGGTGCTCCCAAGCCACCTATTCCAAAGGGCATATAGAGGGAAAATCTCAGTCAGTTTTTGCAAACCTTTCATCACATAGTCCAACACTTCACACAAGGCTACCTCTGAAAATATGTCATGGATATTACTTTTTAACATGTTGTAATTTAAATTTATCCCACATTATTTCTGCCTTTTCGTTACAGAGCTAACGTGTAAAAACAAGGTAAGCATAAACATGGTATCTTGCAGCCAAATTTTATCTCTGAATTCCAAATACAGCCTGGTTAATCTACTAGAATTTCTACTTCTTAACTAGAAACATGGAACTGAAAAGACAAAGAGACCTTAGAATATAGAACTAGAACATATCAAACCATGATGCATAAGCATTAAAATCAGGGAGAAATTAGGAAACATGTGAATGGAATAAACATCTTAGGCAGGCATGTATACCTATAGCTGATTCATTAATATTAATACGACTGCAGGAAAGTATTTATAAAGAAGGATTTCTTTGTGAATCTAGGAATCGGAGCCTGTTGCCTATTGTGCTTACACAGCACTATGTAGGGAAGATGGGAGGATGCCGAAAAACAGGAGGATTTCATACTCAGCAGACAGAATGATTTATTTTGCTTCTCATGGCCTCAATTAAGTGTATATCAAATTTCTGCTACTTCTATTACTGTCCCCATGCCTACTAAATAGTCTTCTAATGTCTGATTTGGCCATTCAGGCACTTGGCTACTGGGTAGGAGTATCCCTGATACCTTGGCATAGGGAACCTTGATCCATGAAATCTAGACATCTGCTGTAGATTTAAATTTCATGTTGTGATATACAAATAGAGATGGAGATGCACAGAGGATGTAGCTGGAGCTAGAAATATATGTGTAGATTTTTAAGTCAGTGCCTAAACACTCTAACTCCATGGTCACAGATGAAAAAATTTCCACTCTTGGAACATTGATGACTGAGCCCATCAAGGGAACTCGCCGCAGCACAGATACCTGCCAGTTCTAACTTGAGGAGCCAACATCTCTAAGAAATGACTTGCCCATCATTTTCTAACTAAAAATGTTTTTTTTTTAATCATATAATGCTGGCATATTATTTACATTATACGATTTATAAAGGAAATCATTTACATCATTTTAACGACTGTCCCTCAAATTGGTATTGAATACTAGTATGATAAAAATATAATCTGTATGAATACACGAATTTATTGAAAAATGAAATCTGTGTATTCTAACATACGTTCTTCTACAATGATGTGATTCTTTGATTCTTACAATTCACTTTTGCCATATAATCATACATTTTCCTGAGATAAGCAGGTTTGGATTTTATTTTGCTATTCCTCAGTTAATTTCAACATATAATCTTCTGTCAAGAGACCTAAAAGATTTTTATGAAGGTTGAAATTAGAGATAATGATTGCAAGGAAATACAACCTAAAGCAATAAAACATGGACACTGATTGCTGCAGTGACAGCTGCTGGGCAAGCTATGCTGACTTGTAAGAGATATGTGAGCTTAAGAAAAGCCACAGGAGACTGGAGTAAGGTGACAGAATTTCACAGGGAGAAGAACCCTAACAGCACTGGGCACACTTGCCTTGGTTATCTGCAAAGTGTTTCAGTTCTTCAGGGGGAGACATTTGTCTTTGCACCTCTACATATTTACACATCCACGGGGAGGTCTGATTGTGACTCTGGCAACACTTGAGAATACTACACACATTATGGTTATTTGCACTCAAAGGTGATGATGCTGATGGCTGTTATTCATTTAGGAACTGTGGCAGAGACTGCTGACAAACAAGTTTGGATTTTTGTCTTGTAGGCAAAACTAAATTTTAATAGACTCATTAGTTCTTCAGAATTGCATATTTTCTATTCATGCCCTAAGTATTAGTTTGCAGTTTTACTGATGGCAGGAACTAGTATTTATATAATTAGGTTGGTGATGTTTATATATTAACGATGACCTTGAAAAAGTCAACAAGTCAGACAAACAACAGTTTCTTCACTTGCAAAATTAATCATCACCATTATCACCATAATTATATGAAAGAATTACTTGGATAAGCATACAAAATATATGCTAAAGTTACTTTGCAAGACAGTAGAATGCTATATAATTTTATTGTCCTATATAAAATACATAACATATAACATATAACAACCAGAAAAAAAAAGCTAGCAAACAACTGAAAATGTTTTCCCCCAAAAGAAGAAATCATCTTTGTTTGTAATCATTGCCCATCCAGTAAACTGGCAGTTGATGGTGTTTTCAAATGTTTTATAGCATTTTAAATCAAACAATGGTGTTTTTCAACATCAGCTTTCCCTAAATTCTATTAATCTCATTTCATGTCTACAAATGACATAATTGGCTGTGACTCCTTTTTAGAAATTTGTATATATATATTTATTGAGCCACCTTGGTTCCACACTATAGTAAGTATACTTTCGATACTGGAAACAATAAACAAAAGAAACTTATTTTTGCCAAATTTAAAGGACATGTTTGGGTTGAGTTAATTTAAAATACGAGGTATGTAGCATTAAAGAAATTCGCTTTAGGGATCCTCAGGAGCACCTCCTTTTGAGTAGCTGCAGGTGTTTATTTGCAATTTTGTACAATTGTAATACACAATCCTTTATAGGGTCCCGGGATGAATAACAGCACAGAATTACTTTTGAAAATAATTATTTTTTTTCTTCACAATAACACAGGAGAACCCACCTGGTTGATAATATGACACTAGGGAATAGAACCATTCTCACCCACAATGTTTTAACTACCAGGGACAAAAGTTTTCTAACCTAAACCTATATTATAACCTAACTGTTCAAAAATGTACAAATAATCATATACAACCAAACATCAAATACCTACTACAATATTTTTCAAAGTCATGATATTTTATAAGGTTTATATATAAAACCTCATAAAATACACATAATATAAAAAATTGTGTATTAAACACAGATACTAGTTGATATTTTACATTGTATTTAAAAGATAACTTTGGCTAGAGGATTCTGGGAAGATGGTAGAGTAGGAAGCATCCATTAGCCATTGCATTGACAGAATCTGTCTAAAGCAACTATTTTGGAACTCTGGAGTTGTTGAAGGCTCATAACTTCAAGGAGAAGCATTGGAAAGTAAACTACTATTAAGTCTGGTCAACTGGAGCACTTGCACAGGTGGGCATCACCCTCCACCCCTCAGTCCTGTGACAGAGAGCTGTGTACCATTCATGGGCCAGTTTACAAACAGCTGACACAGCCAACGTGCGCAGAAAGGACCCTGTCCTCCAAATATGGGGAATCTGTGCTCTAGTCACTGAGTGCTGCTTCTAATCAGACAGGGCCATTGTTTTTGCACTTTCCTCCATTGTTGCATGTCCCTCATCCTCTGGCCAAAGTGACCTCCAAGGTATTGGAACAACTGGAACCATTATTCCCTCCCTCCTTATTATTCTATTTTTCCTCCTTTTGGGAGCCAGATGTTTACTAGCAGGACACTCGAAAGCAGCTACATACAGAGTAGTAAAAAAAAAATTAGAAAGTCATTGCTCATGCCAAAAGGAAGGAGCAGATCAGAAAAGATCTGATAAGACTTAAAGTTTACACATCAGTCTGAACCTCATCATAGAGACAACTTACAACAATCAAAAGAACAAAACAAACAAACAAGCAAACAAAAAACAACAACAAACTCTGAGGAAGGGGATATTTCCCAGACTCACTGCACTATTATATTCAATGTCCAGTTTTCAATTAAAAAAAAATCACAAGGCGTACAAGAAAGCAGAGCTCTTTCAAAGGAATAAATAAATAAATAAATAAACTGTCTCTGAAAAAGACCTGATGGCAGATCTACTGAACAAAGACCTTAAAATAATGTCTTCAAGATACTTATAAAACAAAAGGAAGACACAAAAATAGTCATCTACTGAAATATCAATAAGAAGTTAGAAAAAATTTAAAAAGAGAAATCTTGGCTTGAAAATTACAGAAACTGAAAAGTAAATACATGCGCAATTATAAAAGCTAGTATTATAACATTCATAAAATATAATTATAATAGTGTAATTATCAAAGCTAGTGTCATAGGCTTACCAGATAGTGCTAGTGTTAAAGAACCCATCTGCCAATGCAGGAGATGCCGGTTCAGTTCCTAAGTGGGGAAGATACTCTGAAGAAGGAAACGGCAACCAACTTCAGTATTATTGCCTGAAATACCCCATGGACAGACTACCCTGGCAGGTTACAGTCCATAGCGTGACAAAGAGTCTGACACAACTGAAGCAAGTTACCACAGCACACAGTATTATAGCAATAGTATATGACTCCACTTTTGCTACAAGACTTCAGAGAAAAATGAACTAAAAAATACATTAGTTTATGTTTTTGGACACTGTAATTTTCTCACATCAACAACTGATAGGAATGGGAATGGAACTTTTAATAGAGAAGAATTTTTGGAAAATATAATATGCATGCAATTGGATATTATTCAGGTTAAAAAGCAAGGGAATTCTGACATATACTACAACCTTGGATGAACATTGAAGACATCATGTTACTGAAACAAGCTAATCACAAAAGATAAATAATGTAAGATTCCACTTATATAAAGCACTTAGACTTGTCAAAATCATAGAGAAAGGAAGTAAAATGATCCTTGTCAAGTGCTGGGAGTATGAGGAAATGGGGACTTATTGCCTAATGGGTATAGAGTTTCAGCTTTACAAGAAGACAAGACTTCGGAAGATGGATGGTGCTGCCAGTTGCACGAAACAGTGTGAGTGTACTTAATACAATTGGACTGTATATTTTTAATGAGTAGGATAGTAAATTTATGCTATCTGTATTTTACTACAATTTTAAAAATGGAAAAAGGAGGTAAACTGGATAGACTTTCATGTTAGAATAGTACCAAAAGATTAAAAAAAAAGGTGAGAAATAGAAGCACCAAAAAGACAGATAAACACAATAAGATGTGAAAAATAGTAAAGGAGAAAACTGCTAAAGTATAGAAAATGAAAATGAAGTACGACAAATCTTATGACCCTATTCTTTCACAATTCAAAGCAAATAAATTTAAAACCATAGTTGCCATATATAATAGTCACAAAAATTATAATTCATTGGATTTCCCTGGTGGCTCAGTGGTGAAGAGTCTGCCTCGCAATGCAGAGGACTCAGGTTTGATCCCTGATCTGGAAAGATCCCACATGCCATGGGGCAACTAAGCCCACATGCTGTAACTAGGACCCTAGACAGCGAAATAAGTAAATAAATATTAAAAAAATTATAATTCACCAAACATGACCCTATGAGTCATGGAAATTCTAAACAAACCAATGATGATAGCAAATGTGGAAAAAATTGTCAAAGAAACTTTGCAAAGATGTTCTAGACCCAGAAACTTCAAAGGGGAATTCTTCCACTTTTGAAGTCACAAATAATTCTAACTAAACTTTGCACAGCAGATATGACTATGACAGACATCTAAATCTGAAAATCTTACACACAGAGAGAAAATAAAATCATAGAACATTTTATTTTAGAAAATCTGAAATAAAAATTTGAAATAAATATAAGCAAAAGAATTTATTAGCATGTGAAAAAAAGTAATGTATCACAAACAAATGCTCATTTTTTTTCTTGGAGTAAAAGGATAGTTTGATATTATTAGCCTTTACCATAACTTACACCATAAAAATATAAAAGGACAGAAACCATATGATCAGCTTAGTTACTGAAGGTATGGAACTTAAACTCATCACTCATTTCCAATGAAACAGTAAGAGTATTTAAATGGATGGATTCTTCCTTAGCAGATGCTATGCCAACATATTTTTTGATGGGGAAAAAACTTGGTAGGGTCAAAAGTTCATTCTTTATCACTGTTTAATATTCTATTAAAGGACTTAACCAACATAGTCAGGCAATAGAGATTTTTGAAATGCTTAAAATTAGCAATATCTCTAAATGCAGATAACAGTTATCTGGGAAACTCAAGAGTACTTAGGAGAAAATCTTAAGCCAAACAAACACTAAAGTAACAGGATATAGAATTGACATAAAAAATCAGTAGCTTTCATATATTCAGATAATAATTACAGACAGTTCTTGCTTTGAATAATTCAAACATGCATGAATGTCAGTTGTCATGGTCTAGTTAAATAACACTAGTGCTCCCACCAATATGGTTCAAATTTCAGTTACCATGATTTACAAACTATTAGAATTGCATAAAGTGCAAACATGACTGCTAGCTCTTTAGTCCTCAAATCACTACATAAACAACATATATGCCCCATGATAAATGAACAATCACATATCTTTCCAAATATGTCTGTATGTAGTCACCTTGCATTTGTTATTCAATTGATGCACAAACAGAAAAAAATGATAGTTGTATCGTCTCCTTGTCTCCCTCATATATTTTATAAAAATTGATAATCGAAAGAGGGAATTTCACCCACAAAGTTGAAAGTGCAGCAAATAAATGACAAGTAATAATGTTAGAAGTAAAATTCTAATTGGATTTAAATAGAGTTATAAAAGAAATTGCTGATCCTGGAATATTGGCACTGATGCCATTCAAGAGACACATGGACATGTGGCCAGAGGAACTCAGCAAGGCAAAGATCAACATGAATGAGGAAAGTGGTATAAGAAAAAGATGACGATATCCCAGAGGAAGAGATGCTGGCAAAAGTTTTCACATTAAAGGAATTCTCAGAAATATTTCATGACATTGAAAATGTAAAGGATAAATGTTCTAAGCTGATCCATACATTGAAAGGGGCATGACAATTTGTCAAGTGTGGAAATGATTCACACTCACATTATAAGCTCTATAACAAGAAGGAAAAGGCAAGTATTATTTAAATCACTCTTGATCCAATATCTACATAGAAAAAAAGAAAAAAATTTAGTTCTCAAATGTCATGTTAATGTGCCATATGTTTATTTTTACCATATTTTTTCATTTTCTGGTGCATTTATAACCTAGAAAAAGGGAGTTTTTGATGCCTTGACAAAAGCATTCAAAGGGCAATAACTACTGTACATTTTCCCATGACTAGGATCACTTTCTGTTGTTTCTGTTTACACTGTTGCTTTCAGAGCCCTGCAGCATCCATGCGGAGTGTGAACTGCCTGTATTTGTTAGAGTTTTTTCACTTATGCCCACTCATGTGAATGATAAATGCCAGTTTTGCTCATGATAATTAGCTACTAAAGGGATTCTTACCTTGTAGGCTTGATTGCTACCGAAATAGAATCAAGTATTTCTTGACCTCAAACACTGGCCTACTACAACATTTCAGCTACTTTGTGAAAATAGACTTTTGTGGAATGTCCTAGGAACCTAAACAGATTTTATTCAATGGAAAAAATCCTGAATTTTTAACTAACTGACAAATAGGGTTTTGCACTATGAATTATCTACATGTTCAGCACCTCTTTATATCTCATACAAAAAGATTGCATGTAGAAAATGATTGAGCCCATTCCATAATGAGCCCTTCCAGGAATGACAAAAGCAAATTCTTCTATGTTTTCCTAGCACTGTACTTTAGCTCAGCATCATTCTAAATATCAATAAACCATGAATTTATTTTTTTTTCTTTAAAGTAGATTGTGTTTTTAAATAATTATTTATATTGTATTTTTCTAAACTTTACAGGACTTATTTGCTATTGGATATGTTTTATATTGCAAATGTGTATAGGAGACATTCATTCATTTCAATTAATAAGTATAAAGAAAGCCGTAAAGAAGGCTGAACATTGAAGAATTGATGGTTTTGAGCTGTGGTGCTGGAGAAGACTCTTAAGAGTCCCTTGGGCTGCAAGGAGACCAAACCAGTCAATCCTAAGGGAAATCAATCCTGAATATTCAGTAGAAGAATACTGATGCTGAAGCTGAAGCTCCAGTATGGCTTCTTTATGAGAAGAGTCAGTTCATTAGAAAAGACCCTGGTGGTGGGAAAGATTGAGGGCAGGAGGAGAAGGGGGCAACAGAGGACGAGATGATTAGATGGCATCACTGACTCAATGGACATTAGTTTCAGCAAGCTTCAGGAGATGGTGATGGACAGTGAAGCCTGGCGTGCTGCAGTCCATGGGGTCGCAGAGTAGGACACAACTGAGCAACTGAACAACAACAATTTATGGTATCCCCCAAATTGCCAGGCATTCTAGAAATTATAAAAATAATATCAGATGAAATTACTGCAAGTGACTTCATAACTACTAGAGCAAGAGAACAGTAAGTAACAGTGATCTTATTATGTTTTCAGATATAAGATTAAATGGCTTATACCAGGCAGATCAAATATTATTCTGTAAATATGAATCTTTAATCTGGAAGATCATCATAGCATTTTAGGTTTAAAGTTATGTCATTAAACATATATACCTAGAAATTTAGTTTCATAGTTATGTTGTAAGTCAATTTATTCTTAATTAATTATAGAACTAATTATTATTATCTTCAAGAATACTGAATGGATTTAAAAACATTCAAAATAAAAGTTGAAATAAAGAACATAAAATTTATTAATTTTTTAAAATTTTGACCCACCTGGTACTCACTCCAAACAGGTGATTCAAGTTAGAGAAACTCACAGGTGTATTAAAAAGAGTCTGGCAATGATCAGCCACATGTACTGAACTGCAGGAAATGATTAATGTAATATTAAATTTACCAACAAAATACTGCCTTTTAACATGGCACTCAATACTAATTAGATTCTACAATATTAAAGGAAATTCCATTTTCCCTTTAGAAACAAGAAAAATATATTACATGAACCATTATTTCATTCACTTTAATAAGGTCTATTTTATTACCACGTCAATATGAGACTTTATATATTTAGTGAATCTACTCCCATACTCTCTATGTCTTCTACAATGTACTGATACTTCATATTGTTTCCTTAAAACACCTAAGTTATAGAGCAATAAAAGGAAATGGTGGTATTGATTACATATATAGACTTCAAAGTCAGAATGAACTGAGCTCAAATTTCAGCTTTGAAAGGTGTTTATTTCTTTTACTTTGTCAAATTATTCAGTCATCCTGAAACTTAATTTCTCTACCCATGATAGTGGGAAAATAACAACTTTGTTATGGACTTGAGGTAAATTTAATAATTTATTTTTAAAGTCTAATAAAAAGTGATTTCTACTCAATATTATTTATGTCATTGTTGAATATGATAACAATCATACTAATATTACAAAGTAATGTTCCTAAAAGAATTAACTTCTTAGGATTTGTATGTCACATAATTTCAGGTGGTTTCCAATTTCCATCAAAAAATCAATAATAAGCAAAATAACAAAGTATAACTTAAATCTGAGATTAAGCAATACTTTGTATCTTGGCAATTATTTGCTAACAGCTTAATAACAAATAAGTTATGATGGGATATACTCACTAGACAATTATTAATAAATATAAATTGCTTTGCTAAGCTTAAAAAAGACTCACATACAGTATCATATAAATAATAACACTTTGTTAAACTCATGATCTAATTAATAGTCTTATAAGCATTAAAACTGTTGTATCAATTCTGGGCCTATGAAATTTATCAAATTTCTTTTATGAAGTAATACTGAATTTGTCCCTTTAAATATGCAAAAGTTTACTTCACTATCAGAACACATAAATGACAGAGGTTGTGTGATTTGCTTCTCTTTTATGTAGCAAATTTCACTCCATAAGTGGCACTTCCAGTAAAAAGAAAGGCAAGTTATGTTATTTCTTCCTGGTAAAATTCTCTGGATCAACATTCTTTTAAAAATCAATTCTTCATGAATGAAGAAAAGTATTAATTTGCTAAAAGCTAACAGAGTTCTGCCAAGAGAACACACTGGTCATAGCAAACACCCTCTTCCAACAAGACAATAGATGACTCTACACATGGACAGCACCAGATGGTCAATACTGAAATCAGATTGATTATCTTCTTTGCAGCTGAAGATGGAGAGAAGCTCTATACAATCAGCAAAAACAAGACCAGGAGCTGACAACGGCTCAGATCATGAGCTCCTTATGGCCGAATTCAGACTTAAATTGAAGAAAGTAGGGACAATCACTAGACCATTCAGGTATGACCTAAATCAAATCCCTTACGGTTATATAGTGAAAGTAACAAATAGATTCAAAGCATTAGATCTGATAGACAGTTCCTGAAGAACTATGGACAGAGGTTTGTGACGTTGTACAGGAGGCAGTGATCAAAACTGTCACTAAGAAAAAGAAATGCAAAAAGGCAAAACGATTGTCTTGAGTCTTACAAACAGCTGAGAAAAGAAGAGAAACAAAAGGAAAAGAAGAAAAGGAAAGATATATCCATCTGAATGCAGAGTTTCAAAGAATAGCAAGAAGAGATAAGAAAGCTATCCTCAGTGATCAGTGCAAAGAAATAGAGGAAAACAATAGAATGGGAAAGACTAGAGATCTCGTCTACAAAATTAGAGAAACCAAGGGAATATTTCATGCAAAGATGGGCACAATAAAGGACAGAAACAGTATGGATCTAACAGAAGCAGAAGATATTAAGAAGAGGTGGCAAGAGTACACAGAACAACTATACAAAAACAATCTTCACGACCCAGATAATCACGACGGTGTCACCACCCACCTGGAGACAGACATCCTGAAATGTGAAGTCAAGTTGGCCTCAGGTAGCATCACTATGAACAAAGAGAGCGGAGGTGATGGAATTCTGGATGAACTATTTCAAATCCTAAATGATGAGGCTGTGAAAGTGCTGCACTCAATATGCCAGCAAATTTGGAAAACTCAGCAGTGGCCACAGGACTGGAAAAGGTCAGTTTTCATTCCAATCCCAAAGAAAGGTAATGCCAAAGCATGTTCAAACTACCATTCAATTGCATTCTTCTCACACGATAGCAAAGTAATGCTCAATATTCTCCAAAATAGGCACCAACGGTACTTGAACTGAGAAATTCCAGATGTTCAAACTGGATTTAAAAAAGGCAGAGGATCCAGAGATCAAATTGCCAAAATCCTTTGGATCATAGAAAAAGCAAGAGAGTTCCAGAAAAAATCATCTATATCTGCTTCACTGACTACGCTAAAGCCTTTAACTGTGTGGATCAAAACAAACTGTGGAAAAATTTTAAAGAGAGAGGAATACCAGACACCTTACCTGTTTCTTGAGAAATCTGTAAGCAGGTCAAGTAGCAACAGTTAGAACCAGACATGGAACAACAGACTGGTTCCAAATTGGGAAAGGAGTATGTCAACGCTGTATATTGTCACCCTGCTCATTTGACTTGTATGCAGAGTACATCATGTGATATGCCAGATTAGATGAAGTGCAAGCTGGAATCAGAACTGCCTGGAAAAATATCAATAACCTCAGACAGGCAGATGACACCACCCTTATGGCAGAAAGCAAAGAAGAATTAAAGAGCTTCTTGATGAAGGTGAAAGAAAAGAGTGAAAAAGCTGGCTTAAAACTCAACATTTAAAAAACTAAGATCATGGCATCCAGTCCCATCATTTCATGGTAAATAGATGGGGAAAAATTGGAAACAGTGTCAGATTTTATTTTCTTGGGCTCCAAAATCACAGCAGATGGTGACTGCAGCCATGAAATTAAAAGACACTTGCTCCTTGGAAGAAAAGCTATGACTAACCTAGACAGCATATTATAAAATACAGAGACATTACTCTGCCGACAAAGGTATAGTCAAAGCTATGGTTTTTTCAGTAGTCGTGCATGGATATGAGAGTTGGACCGTAAAGGAAGCTGAGTGCTGAAGATATGATGCTTTTGAACTATGGTGTTGGAGAAGATTCACGAGAGTCTCTTGGAGTGCAAGGAGATCAAACCAGTCCATCCTAGAGGAAATCAGCCCTGAATATTCATTGGAAGGACAAATGCTGAAGCTGAAGCTCCAATACTTTGGCCACCTGATTCAAAGAACTGACTCATTAGAAAAGACTGATGCTGGGAAATCTTGAAGGCAAAATGAGAAGGGGATGACAGAGGATGAGATAGTTGGATGAAATCACTGACTCAATGGACATGAGTTTGAGCAAACTCCGGGAGCTGGTGACAGACAGGGAAGCATGGCGTGCTGCAGTCCATGGGGTCACAAAGAGTTGGACATGACTGAACAACTGAACAAAACTGAACTGATGTATTGCCTTTAAGACAGTTATATTAAATATGAAATTCTTGCAGAGTTAGCATTACTTCTTGGAGCCCTCTTTTTATTAGTTATTTTTTAAATTGCAGGCCTTACAGTTCAGAAATATTTAACATTAAAAAACAGCATTTATTAAAATTCAAACTTATGAAGTAATAATTAATGAGAAAACATTTGTACTGTAAAATTACATTTTTAATCATTCTTTTAAGTAGGAAGGTTGTTTCTATCAAAACTGAATTTAAAGTATCATATTACCTATATAAATAAACATATAATTCACAAGAAGCATTTAGTATTGCAACAATTTGTGCAGTTTTGCATATTGAAAGGAAAATATAAAGAAAAAACGAACTCAAATACTCATATATACACAGTTGATTACAGCTGAAAGGAGACACGTAATGACAAATACACAAAATATTGCAGACATAGTAAGCCATATTAGCCTTCCAATCTACTCTCAAATTAAAATGTCACTAAAAACAAACCAAAAATTCCATATATTGAGATAGTGAAACTATCTGAAAAGCAGCAATCAGCTCAGATTTGTTATTAACACTATATCTTGAATTCAAATAATTCAAAAGCAATTTATTTAATAAATACATTCTCATTTTACATAAATTTAATGTTCATGTTGAGAGGATTAATTAGTGAGATTCTGGTAGATTCAATGTAGTCAACCAAAAGATATATATATCTCATTCCATAACTTATACAAGCACCCTTTAAATCATTTTATAACCCATATTTAATAACAAAATAGTACCCTAAGAGAACCTTGATTGGGAGTACTTAGAATGTCTCTCCTACACTTACTAAAAAATCAATGTCCCTCCAAAAGAGAACATACTTAACCATTATGCCTTTAAAAATAGAATGATTCTAAATTAGATAGTAATTATACAGTAGTAATACAAATGACAAGCACAAGAACTTATATTTAAAGAATCATTTCTACTTGATACCTCATACAGATACCTTGTATGAGATATCTCACAGTAATCCTCAAAGTAACTCTGCAGTAGCTACTATTATGCCCCACTGGTCAATGAGAAGTCTGATGCCCAGTAAGGTTAAGTAACTTGACCAAGGTCACAGAAGTAACAAGAGTTGAAATTAAAAATGAGGCAATTTGAATAGCAATAAGGTGTTGACCAAGATAAAAGTATACCACCTATATATTTCATAAGACTGGTTTTCATTTCTTGTGGGCCATGAGGGCAAAAAGACCAGGTCTTATCTTTATCACCATAACTGGTAAAGGTTTTGGTGAATTCCTTCAGACCTGTTTGAGATAAAAAGGAGCTATTTCAAAAAATTACAAAGTTTGCCACACTCATAAGTCTTCCAGATATTTCCTTCTCTCGCTCCATTCAGGGGGTGATCAAATTCCTCTGAAAAAGTGACGAAACCAGTTCAGCACACCCCTGATCAAATGAAGCTAATTTAAATTACAATATTTAGTTGATGATTTAAAAAGAAAGATAACTTCGGACAGCAGAAAAGCTCTCTAAGGTCAACACATTCATGTAACTTATGACATTTAATAATATTCATTTGTTTATATTAAATGCTGTATTTTAATGCAGCTTAAATAAATTTAAAAAAAATGGAGAAGGAAATGATAACCCACTCCAGTGTTCTTGCCTGGAGAATCCCATGGACAGAGGAGCCTGGTGGGCTACAGTCCATGGGGTTGCAAAGAGTCAGACATGACTGAGCAACTAACATACACAAATTAAAAATAATGGAGATAACTAAGTTTGGGAACCAGTTGAACTAACACTGAGATGAAACTAAATATACATTTTGAAATATGTATAAGTTTTACAGATAAGCAGCCTCTCTGACTTCAATTATTTTAGCAACTCTCTATAAAAAACCTGAACCTCTTATACAAATAATTGAATAAATAAAATACATTATTGAATTCCTAAACAATATGCTGAATTCCTAGGATAAATATATCTATTCTTGGTACTATGGCCATTCAAGTATTTCTTACAAGTTTGTCAATTTAAAAAATGCAGAAAAAATAAGTAATTCTAAACTTCAGTTTTATTGTATTTAAAGTTGGGATTAAAAACTCCATCCACAGATTTCCTTAGAAGATTCAACACAGTGAAGCAAGTACTGAACACAACACTTGTTCATAATAAGAGCTCAAGAAAAAGAAGCTACAATATCATGAATCAAAATAAACACTCCACCATTTTCAATTGTTTTTATCTTATATTGTTATTTTAAATGGTGGTAAAATTAAGACTTTCTTCTATGAATTAATTTTGACTGAATTCAATCCAAAAGTGAAGTTAAAGTCTCTTAGTCATGTCCGACTCTTTTGAGACCCCATGGACTATACAGTCCATGGAATTCTCCAGGCATAAATACTGGAGTCGGTAGCCTTTTCATTCTCCGGGGGATCTTCCAACCCAGGGATCAAACCCAGGTCTCCCACATTGCAGGTGGATGAACCACAAGGGAAGCTCAATCCAAAGGTTGAAATCAATAAAGGACTGTACCTATAAAGGTAGTCCTCTTCATGGCCCTTTCCTGATGAATCAGTGTGCTATAATCAATGCCAAAAGCTTCTTTTAGCATTTCTATTATATCTTCTGAAACGTAACATCTGTTTGCTAATTCCATCAATATTTTTATCTTAAAAATAAGTATTTCCAAAAAAAAAATACCAGATATTACTTTTCCTTGGAAATAATTGTTTCCTTTTGTTCCTATTCAATGGCAACGTGCCTCCACTTACCACTTAAGGATTGCTTTTCAGAACTAGTGGATAGTTCCTAAAACTGTGAGTGAAGACTATGTTGCTATGTGCTGCAGGTAGTGCTACAGAATAGGTTTGTTTGTGCCTTAAAAGATAGCATCTCTATCTTTCTTTTGTGCTGTTTACTGCTGATTCTCACTGTCAAATCACTGTTAGGTTCTATGTTTCTCTTGCAAAAAAAATGAAAAGCCAACTATAAAGAAAAAAAAAAA
This sequence comes from Okapia johnstoni, assembly GCA_024291935.2. Classification (NCBI taxonomy): domain Eukaryota; kingdom Metazoa; phylum Chordata; class Mammalia; order Artiodactyla; family Giraffidae; genus Okapia; species Okapia johnstoni. The sequence goes on from CM044327.1 coordinate 7,657,564, forward strand.
AAAACCCTTCACATTACTATTTATCATGGAAATAAATGCTTATAGTATAAATCTTGAATTATTTAATTAATGTTGATTACAAGTTTCTCACTTGAATGAACAAATCTTTGATAGCAGCTATCAATGGTGAGCTATTATTATATTCCAAGTTTCTGCAAGGTACATTTTTTTATATCTTTTCAGGGGTTGTCAATGCATTTTGACTTCCTTTGTAATCTCAAATGTCAATGGTGAATACAGAAGTACCAAAATTCTGCCAACAATTATATTATTAGTATAATAACTGTGCAAAGTGCCCAGCTCATTGGAGTTGTCAAGAAGAGTTGATCAATAAATGTATGAAAGAGGAAAGAAAGAAAGAATGGAAAAAAGAGAAAGGAAGGAAAGAACATTTAAGCACTACAATGTTTGCAAAACCAAAGAAGCATAAATGATATATTTGTTGCCACCAAAGAGATTAGAATACATCTCTTAACATTTATAAATATAAGTGAAGGACTAAATACTAAAACGAGATATGTCAGTCATCAAGAGCTGAAAAGGCTATAGATGCTATTGGAGTTCAGAGAAAATATCCAAGAAGGCTGATTTTTTCATATACATTTGTTATTTTATTATGGAGTCCAGTGACTCAAAATACTATCATATTCTTCAGTAATATCGTTTTCAAGAAATGGCTGATTATCCAGGCAACAAGTATTTGCTAAAGGATATCGATGTCCTCTTAAAATATATATAAGCTTCTTGAATCTGGTTAGCAAGTCAGATAGTATTCTAAAGACTACAGTTGCATCAAGGTGAAGCCTTCTGTATGATTGAAAACACAGATTTCATCGCAAAGAAGCAGCAGCTGTGTTCCTGAGGTTAGAGCACTTTGTTGCAGAAAGAATATCAATAGAGTGTTTATGAAATAACAAGGGAACATCACATCGCAAAGAGCAATGAAAGCCTCTTTAAAAAAATCTGTATAATAAACATGTCTAGATGGTTATGGTTCTGGCAGTTCGCTACAGAGGAAGTATTAGAAAAAAATCTCATGCTCATACATTTTTCATGAAATGTTCTGTATTATACATCACAGCTGCAAATCTGCCCTCTGAAGTTTTCAGCTTCTTAATGACACCAGAGATTTAGGGCACAGGGTGGAGTTAGACTGACATGTGACTGATGAGGTGGAAGTGTGAGTCTGAGGGCCATTGAACACAGAGACTTTTCCCAATGTATCATAATTACAGAAACACCTGTGCTTAAGGGTTTGTGCTGATTCAGAGAAAATACTTGGAACTTAATGGTCTGCAAGATCCTTCATCTCACACTCAATGGCAGCTGGGAGCAAAGGATACAGTTGCATTTTAAGAATGACATTAAGACACTAGTTTTTATCCTTCTAAGAGATGCGGCTGCCATAACCTGAAAATGTTTGTTTTATTTGAGAATGGGAAACTGGGTACTGAAACAGCATGGAAGTGTTGGAGGAGTGTTTTCTGGAAAAAGAAGAAGAAATGTAAGGTCATAAACTACTGAGTTTCATGGAGCAACCAAAGTTGGATTATTCTTTTTCTTTATCTTTATAAAATCCATTATTGATTAAAAAAAATAATGCAAGTGCATATTCTATGCCAAGTAACATGATTTTAAAATAGAGTCATTCTTTAAGTTGAAATTCTTACCCCTATGTACTCTGCGTTCTTAGCCATCTGTAAAAAATCCTGGGGAGTGCTTAGAGGAAGAGTGTGTGTCAGGGGGCGGGGATAGGAAGTATAATGTCTCTACGTATTTGCCTTTTTTTAAAAAAGAGTGAAAAAGGGCTCAACAAGTTTAAAATATGTGTAGACTGTGATTTTTGAGGGTAATAAAAGAATAGTACATGACAAAATATATTCATTAGGAGGAAAACAAAATTTAATATTTATAAGTAGTTAATATTTCCTTAAATAAGTGAAAGCAAGGTAAATTCAGTAGACAATAGGAAATACAAACATAAAATAATTTAATGTATTATATAAAGGCATTTTTCAGTTACATTGCTATGTTTCTCTCTAAATATTTAATATGTAATAAAAGACAGTATTCACTATGCCCAAAACTATTTATAAGATTTACAGCAGTATACACATATTTTCAGCAATGTCTTTATATGAATTCTTCAACATTTACTCTTTTATGGAATATTCTACTGTAAAGAAAATACAAGGCAGTTTATAATTTATATCATTATAAAAATAGCATGTTTATTTTTAAAAATCAATATGATAGAAAGGAAAATGTAAAAAGCAGAAAAATTGTTCAAGACCTCATAAGTGAGATATACCTACAGTTAGTTCCTTTGCGACTCTTGGTTACAATTTAATTTGAAATGGGCACTTCCATCCAAATTTTATAACGGTGTTAAAAATCTCTTAAAACACAGAATATTGGCCATGTCACTTTTATTTTAATAGTAGGTGATGTTTTTTCTTGCTCTGGTTTCATCAAGTAATGTATAAAGTTATACTATAGTTTTCTTCTCAAATGAAAATTATGTAAGAGCAAATAGGCCATATAATGAGGAATATTTGGAAAATGGTGGGATGTTTTCTATTGCTATGATATCTATTAAATAATATATCCTTAAGTTTAATATTTTATTAAATGAAGAAATTACATTTTTTATCACAAATACATTCTAAAGCACTAGAATTTTAAATTGGTAAACATAAGGCTTGACGAATCAGGAAAACCAAAATTTATTGACTGAATTAAGCAGTTCTTATATATGATTTACCATAAACAACTGAAAATAAGAAATAATATCTGGACATATAAGCTGCACTGAGAGATTTCTCTGGATAAATGTCTTAACATTGCTCCAGCAGTATTTGTTGAAACCTGTTCCTCAACTTTTGTCCCAGGTACAGCTGTGTGCCTAAACCTACATGCACAGCAAGTGTGTTCACACATGCATGCTTGAGAGTGCTCATGAAGGGGGCAAGAGAGAAGAGGGCTGGGGGAAGGAAGAATGCACTGGAAATCTTCTGGCTTTTAAAAATTAAGGTTCTTGATATATTTGCCAGAAACAAGTTAACATTTTTTCTTAATTGGCCCTTTGACAATGTCACATTTATATGTCAGTCATTATCACCTGTAATAACTGACATTTTAAACATCTATAGCAATCCAGCCCTGAAGCATAATATTTTAAGTATTTATAGCCAGTATTTTTGGTACAACATAGGTGTCAGAGATTGTAAGTTAAAAAATATGTATGATATTCTCTTGGTTCATATGTATGGATTTGTTACCATTAAATAAGTCCATGGAGGTAGGAACAGATTTTAATTGATGGGTATTTGATATCATAATGGTATAATTTTCTGTGTTAATAAATGCATACAAGTCCATGTAAGCTCTTCAAAACTAGGAACTGAGTGTCTACTGTGTGAAAGTCAAATTATGGGACACTGTGGAAATGATATGCATACCTAGATATGAATATCAAAACAAGTTTGTTAATATAAATTAAATGAATTGCATAACTTAACGTAGCAACCTGATAAATATAATAATTTTAAACACTAACTATGAGATTCTACTTCTGTACAATATGATTATACTATACTTTTGATTACTAGTTTGTCCTGAATGTTTTTTAAAAATGCATGGGCCACAAAACAACTAAGGCACTGGTAGACATATCTTTATTTTTTTGTCCTAAAAGTTCATTAACCAAATTGCACTGTGGCTCTGATGTTTTAATTAGAGCTAATAGAGTTACTCTGAGAAAACCTAAATGTTTATCTCTGTACAATCAACCCTTTTAAAAAAATAGTTTTAAGGAACATTTCATAACCTTCTACCTATTCGATTTAAATCTATAATAAAAAGTCTGTTTTCCTTTTTTCTTGGAGTCTAACAGGTTTATATTTTCCAAATAAGAAAATGATGTACCTACGCTCCATAAATGACATCTCCCATATCATCAATAAAATAATACATCTTGTTATAGAGATATTCAACAAACAATTTTCAGAAATCACCTCTATTATGGGGAATAAAACAGATGTACAACTCCCTCTTTTAGATGTCAGATTTACACAGAGGAAACAATGTAATCTCAAACACAATATTAAAAGAGCATTAGTTTTGGTGATGTTTTACTCAACAGACATGATATTTATTATAAATATAGTTTTAAATCCTTTGGAAAATTGACTCATCAAAATTAGGAAAGGGCCTTAGCACAGATATATAGAAAAAATTCCCTACTTACCTTATTTCACATTTAAGAAGTTACAGCTAACATCCAACAAACAACGAAACAAGGATAAAGAGGAAATTTAATCAATCTATCTTGCACTTACTTTTTGTAAACTTTCCATTGTCTGAGATTACCCAGGACATAAATGTTATAACCTGGAAACAAATTAGCCTGATGCTTCTTTTTTTACTTCAAATGAACACAATATATTTCCTTTTGGAGCCATGTGAGGCTTAATCTATGATGAATCCCACAGTCCCATTCCTTCAAGTTTCTCTTTACAAGGTCAATGACCTTTTATCTGAGTATTCTATTTATTTATCCATTTAGTTTCACTTCTACATAATAAAGTGATATATATATGTATATATATGTGTATCTTTAGTGCATTCTCAGAGGAAGCACAATGATAAGCATAAATATGCTTAATGTGTACCAGAAGAAAAAATATATATATGAGACTACACATTTCCTACTGTTTAGCATTTTATCCCACTAATTTATATTCTTATTACATATGTCTTACAACACATAATGTAAGAATATGTGACTGGTAAAGCAATGGAGAAGGGTAGAAGTTACTGCCAACATGGTAAAAAAAAAATCACAAAAATATTAAAGAATAGAGTAAAATATGAAAATAGAAAGGGACAGTATTCTCTCATTTTGTACATATAATAAAAAGATAAAACATATATATTTGTGTGTATATATATATATATATATATATATATATATACATAGCTCGGAAGAGAGAAAAGTTTTTATTCCTAGTTATTACGTAGCAAATCTAGATATGTAGATATATAGAGACAAATGATAGAGGTAGATACATACATATATCATATGCAAATATACACATATATGTACAGACAAACCCTTCTAAAAGTACTTTCTGGGATCATTTCATAATCTATTACTAATTCTACTTAAATTTCTGATAAATGCTGTGTGGGTTGTTCATTTTTTCCCATGAGTTAAACAGGTTTCTGTTTTCCAAATAAGCAAATAATGTACCTAAGCTTTAAAAATAACATCTCCCATATCATCAATAAAAATGATGTACATTTTCTTGTGAAGATACTCAGGAAACAATTCTCAGAAAGTGCTTTTATTACAGAGAATTATATGTACATATATATGTGTATATATATATATATACACACAAACATATTTATACATTTACACACAAAGACACATGCAGATATACACACATATATATATATAAAATCATATCATCTTTTTAAAATAAGTTCAAATGTTTATTAAATTATTATAGCAACTTAATATTTATTTGCTAAATGTGTTACATTATAATGTTGAGAATGAAAATTAATTGTAGGTTTTATCTTCCTGAAAGGTTCCAGGATGGACAGATTACCATTATCTACACAGTTGATAAAATAAGGCACTCACCTCCTCTAACAATATTACAACAGTAGATATTTCCTTATTGAGGAAATTCATGCTATAGTAAAATAACTCAAAATAGAATTTAATTTAAAAATATAATTTAAGAAAAGGAAAAGCATGAACATTTGACAAGGTGTTTCTGGTCCTCACTTCAGTTATTTTCACATTAAGTACACCTCTGAACAAGAGATGGAAGTTTATATGTCAGAAGAGAAGAGTATTATCAACTCCAGTTACGGGGACCCAGCCTCTACAGGCCTGCACACCCACTCAGAGAGAACCAGGCTGTGTTTAGCCCAAACACATGCCCATTGTCGCCAGCTGCTGCAGAGTTACGTGGGCAACAGTTCACATAGACTCTGGCTTTGTTTTCCAGGAACACCAAAGTGAAAGAGACTAGGAACGTTGTGCCTTATTTTCCCCTCTCTCTTCGTGATTTATACTTGCTCTCTCCTTTAAAGACAATGCTCTATTTTTCCACTAATTCAAGCTTCCTTCAAGTGCTGCCTGTACTCCAGCACACCCTTTCCTGTACCCACCAAGATCCTTTAAGCATACTCTCCCCCATTTTCACAGAGGGGGAAATTGAAAATAAATACCTTGAAAGTAAGCTCGTTATTGAACACACCTTACCATCGTCATCTGTTCTCTGTGTCCTACTACACTACCACTGACACTGTCACTTCTGTCTCCTCACATCCAGCACACTCTGACACATACAGTAAAGGCACCAATACATAGTTTGAGCATTCAAAAATTAGTGAAGTACAAACAGAAAGACAGCAGAGCTTCACAGGGGGAGACCTAACATAACATTGGGGGGCTTTCTTGCAATGAGTTGAAGATATTCAGTAGTAACAAGTCAATGAAGACATCAGAGCAGCCAGCCTCCAAAGTGTTCTTCATTAGTGCAAGAGCATCCAGGTCTGGGGTGCATCCAGGTCTTGAGACCCCTGAAATGTATAAAATTGTGGAGTGGATTCTTTAAGAATCATACTAAAAAAATATGAATAGAGGAACTCCATGGCCATCCCAGGAAGGGCTCTTGCAAGACACTCTGAAGCTTAAGCTTTTTAGGATCAAGAAATCTGCTAGAGCTACCATCAGGTCAGACCTGGAATGAGCAGGAGTTCAGCTATAGTTTTACTAGAAACAGTTTCCTTCCAGTGGAAAGTGTGATACTAAGGCAAGAGATTTGAAGGCAGATTTGAAGAAGCAAGAGAAAAAGAAAGCAGAAATGTGCAGAAACTTCAACCAATAAACACAGCAGAGAATGAAAAGGGAATGGTCTCGAAGGAAGCAAGACATCATTTGGGAGAAAACTGTACTATCTGTATAACTGGAGGCACTTTGCTTTATTCCTCTGAAACTTCTTTATTATAATCCTAATGTTAAGCAATCCATAGCACTTTCTGTGTTCTAGGTACTATTTTAAGAATATACCAACATAAGTTAATACCTGTAATTATTTATACTTCCATTCTCTAATTGAGGAGACTGAGGCATATGGAGTTAAGTTACTTGTGGAGATCGCACACCTAGTAAGTGGCAGAGTCCAGAATCAAGCATAGTTTCTGTCCCCTGACTTGGCTTCACTATGCATACAGTCACATTCATCTAAAAAAGGAGGTTACAGTTACCCTGCATAACTATCAGGAGCACAGTCCTGTCTTCCTTAGGTGAGGTATCCACGAGCAGAGTCAGAGACAATGATCCAGGAGCACAAGGAGTTTGAAGAGAATGTAGCTGCAGATACATTCTCTAGTGCATCCAGGAGATATAACTATCCTATATGGAAGAGCGGGTATAGGCATAAAGCAATTATTTTTATTTCTCTATGTAGGACAAAAAGATAAGTAAAACTGAAGCTGAAGAGTAGTGCAACCATCAGTTAAGAATGTTGGAAGGAATTCATGGCAATGTAAATGCTGTAGCCCCATCTTCACACACATCTCTGCTTGTCATTTTGGAAGCAAATGGATGCTTTCTGCAGCAGTTGAATTAGGGAGGCAGAGATAGCAACATCCACTGCTGTAACTACAGCAGCCCCACCATGACAGGCGAGCTCATAATCCCATCCAGTAACTGTAGCACTTGGAACCACAAGACAATTGCAAACAATCAGCTTATTGGCCAAAAGAGTGTGTAAGCAAAACGGATTAATCAAATGTTTTCTACGAATACTTAGGTCAGGGATGAATTTATTTTTAAGCACTGAACTCATAAAGTATCCGTATTTGTGTTATTTCACTTCCTAAAAGCATACGAATTGATAACTCACTGATCACAATTTTTATAACTTAAACATCTCATGCATTCAAATGGGCATATTGTTTTCAGTGAAATTACTCACTCTCCCCCAATAAAAAACACCGTGGCAAAGTTCTGGGAATATTTTGCAACAGAATTAAAATAAAAACCTCCATATCCACTTTCACAAAGTTAACCTAATCAGTATCAGAGGAAAAATTCTCAAAGTCAAATCACTTTCAATATTTCTCTTTTAGAAACTGACTTGAGTCTGTATAATATGGGATAAGAATGTCAGTCAACAGAAATGTATAAACACACTCCATTTAACAGGGAGGGCCTGCAATAATAAAACTATTATTCTTATTTATATATCAAAAATACATATATCTTCTTGAATGTTATCAATAATGACATGTTTGAATTCTGAGAACTTAGAAACAACAAATGCCTAGGTATACATAACAACAGTATGTGAATGTAATTCAATAAACATATGGTTTTATAAACCTCTTGTGAGTGCTCTCATTCTCTCTCACTGCCACTCAAGCAAACATGTACTTTCAAATGTTGATGCTATTCCTCAAAGTTAGCCAAGAGGAACTTACTGCTGTGCATTCAGAAACTCTTATCTGAGCATTTACTACTTTTATATCTTCTGGCAACCATGGGATATAGGATAATATAAAATCTAGACCCTTGATACAAGAAATCCATAAACTAATTGGAGAGAAAAGGATATGGAATTAAACAAAAGGTTAAGTTATATGATAAAGTGTGTCACAAAAAGAAATGCCTTGGAAATCAAGATTATGTGAGGAAAAGCCATTATCCATGGTCATGATAATTTTTTGCAATGACCAAGATTTAAGGTAGGCCTGGAGGATTAGTCAGCAGTAATCCTCTGTTTTCTCAAACAATTTTACTCAAAATTACTCAGCAGTACTTGTTGAGTGGTGGTGTTATCATTTAAGAAAGGTGGGATCAAAGACAGGATTATAAATGCCCACTCCAGTATTTAATTAGTTCATTCCAGTATTTAAAATATTTGTCATAATAAAAAATCCAAATAAATAAATAATGTAAAAAGCAATCATATTTCCAATGAACAATTTTTCATATATACTTTGTGAATTTTAAGTCATTGGCTTAATTTCCCTTAAGCAAAACAAACATTTAAAGTATTCAGAAAAGTGTTACTCTCGACTCCTTTTTTAAAAAATTATTTTATATTTATTTTTGTCTGCTCATTATTGGTTATTTTTTTGTTACTTGATTATTACACATATACAGAGAATCTCAAATTCAGTCTTTCATTATTTTTAACAAAATAAACATATTATTTAACTACTGCTCAAGACAAATATAGAAAAAGAAAAAAATATTTAATAACTTCCACTACGCTCTTCTCTTCATTATACAATCTAAGTTAATTGACCTTCTAATATCTATCTCCGTGGTTTGGTTCTACCTTTTCTGAAGTTTACATAAGTTGAGTCACACGGTGTGTATACTTTCATGTCTGGCTTCTTCCCTTCTTTTTTTTAAATTTCTTTTTAAATTAAAAAAAAATGTTTTCTATGTCACACACTCTAAGGATCTAAGATCATACCTCACCCTCCTCCAGGTCTGTGAACAAATTCTAGGGTGTCCTGGAGACCTCTCTATTCCACATTGAACAACAGCCATTGTCCAAGATACAGCCATTAAGTAGTTGAACGAACAAGATAGTAAATGTCATATTTTATTTTACAAACAGAAGTATACTTTGCATGAAACTACTCTCCAAATGACTGCTTCCTTGATATTCTATGCCTTCGATTTTATGGAAATCATATGGAAAATATAGTTAAGTTTTCTTCTTGACTTTCTAATTAGCACAATAAATTATTTTTCAAATATGAATAAAAATAAGAAAATATGCATTGTCAAGCCCCTTGAAAGGACCAGAAAGAAATATCATCTCTATAAATCAAAGATACAGAGGGAAGTCAGTGCTTCATCAGGGAGATTACCATATCTTCTGGGAGACAGGATTGCACACCAGAATGAACAGATTCATATGATAAAGTATGAATGGGTCAGAGTCACATCAGATCTTCAGAAAGCTCCACTGCCCTCCTACAATCCACCCTGTCTCACATTTGGCTAGAAAAGTTATATCCTTAGTCTAATTCAGATATGGATTGCTATTGATAGTCCTCATTTGAATCAGGAAGAATTTTATGAAGTTAGTTCTACAAATTTAGAACATGTCTACAGAGGGAAACATGACACCAAACATTCAGACACGAATCACGCCTCCCCTGTCAACTGCCCCAGATTAGCACAGCCAGGTTCAAGCATATCCTGAATGTGGAGCTGCTGAGCTAAAACAAAGGTCATCTACTGAGAAGTCTCAGGGGCATCATTTGAACTGATCCTTAAATCAACTGCGAAATATAACCTGAAAGATCAAAACAAAAAAGACACATGAGGGACCATTTCAGAATATTGTTGGAATAACACTTATGGTATGAACATTTTGAAACTAACTGTTTAGAGGCAGAAACTATAAATTAGGGCTACTCCCAAGAATTGTGACATTATTTCACACTGGGAATTAGAATAAATGAGGTACATCTTTTTTCTAGTAAATGTTTCTGAGAAAAGCAAATGTTGATACAACTGTATATATGAACCACAAAAAGACAACACTTGTTTATATCAACATTAGCTGTCGAGGAGATTAAAAAAAAAATTATTTGGATTCCTCATGTAAGTTTGTTTATATTAAAAATTCATGTTTCTAAAGAAAATGATTGGGAAAGTCAAAAACAAAATCCAAAAGCTATGGAATAAATACTAAGAGAGTTTAAATCCCAAGCATACTATAATTATTTTGAAATGGGACTCTTACTAGATCAATACCTCTTAGAGTGTAGTCCACAAACTATCACTGATCTACTACAAATTATGGACAGAAATTGAGAGTAATCATTTAAAATACTTTAAAGGAATCTGACCTTACGGTGACTTCTAAGTGTACGATTTCTTATATCACCAAAATTATAGGCTGTAAAGAATTTGGAAAAGTCTCAAACTGGTTCTCCATCAAAGATATTTTAAGAATCACTGATCTAGGTTATTTCCTTCCAAAAACTGTTTCCTCTATTGAAAGAAACCCTCCTCTTGTTTGAGAAATGCACACACTAAATGACCATACCTATATAGTCACAACATCTGTGAAGGCATTATGCATCTGATGATATTAACATGGAATCCTGGGTTCTAAGACAGTTTCTGTCCTGGCACAATCCTTCTGAGTACATGTTACAATTGTCTTTTTAAAATTAATTTATTTTTTAATTGAAGGATAGTTGCTTTACAGAATTCTGTTGTTTTCTGTCAAACCTCAACATGAATCAGCCATAGGTATACATATATCCCCTCCCTTTTGAACCTCCCTCCCATCTCCCTCCCCATCCCACCCCTCTAGGTTAAGCTTTTATTTCCATTACTCTAGGAGGTGGGTCATAGAGGATCTTGCTTTGATTTATGTCATTGAGTGTTCTGCCTATGTTTTCCTCTAAGAGTTCTATAGTTTCTGCTATTACATTTAGGTCTTTAGTCCCTTTTGAGTTTATCTTTGTGTATGGTGTTAGGAAGTGTTCTAATTTCATTCTTTTACATATAGCTGTCCAGTTTTTCCAGCACCATTTATTGAAGAGGCTGTCTTTTCTCCATTGTATATTCTTGCCTCCTTTGTCAAAAATAAGGTACCCATAGGTGCATGGGTTTATTTCTGGGCATTCTATCTCGTTCCATTGGTCTATATTTCTCTTTTTTTTTTTGCCAGTATCATACTGTCTTGATGACTGTAGCCTTGAAGTATAATCTGAAGTCAGGAAGGTTGATTTCTCCAGCTCCATTCTTTCCCAAGACTGCTTTGGCTATTTGGGGTCTTTTGCATTTCCATATGAATTGTGAAAATTTTTGTTCTAGTTTTGTGAAAAATGCAATTGGTAATTTGATAGGGATCACATTGAATCTGTAGACTGAGTTTGGTAGTATAGTCATTTTCACAATATTAATTCTTCCTACCCAGGAACATGGAATATCTCCACATCTGTTTATTTCACCTTTGATTTATTTCATTAGTGTCTTACAATTTTCTGGGTACACTCTTGTGTCTCCTTAGGTAAGTTTATTCTTAGATATTTAATTCTTTTTGTTGCACTGGTGAATGGGATTGATTCCTTAACTTTGCTTTCTGATTTCTCATTGTCATTATATAGAAATGCAAGTGACTTCTGTGTATTGATTTTGTATCCTGCAACTTGGCTAAATTCACTGATTAGCTCTAGTAATTTTCTGATACTATTTTTAGGGTTTTCTACATACAGTATCATGTCATCTGCAAACAGTGAGAGCTTTATTTCTTCTTTTCCAATCTGGATTTCTTTTATTTCTTTTTCTTCTCTGATTGCTGTAGCTAGGATTCCCAGAACTATGTTGAATAACAGTGATGAAAGTGGACACCCTTGTTTTGTTCCTGATCTTAGGGGGAATGCTTTTAGTTTTTCACCATTGAGAATAATGTTTGCTGTAGGCTTATTATATATAGCCTTTACTATGTTGAGGTAGGTTCCTTCTATGCCCATTGTTTTAAGAATTTTAATCATAAATGGGTGCTGAATTTTGTCAAAGGCTTTTTCTGCATCTATTGAGATTATCATATGGTTTTTATCTTTCAGTTTGTTAATGTGGTATATCATATTGATTGATTTGTGTATATTGAAGAATCCTTGCTTCCCTGGAATAAACCCAACTTGACCATGGTGTATGAGCTTTTTGACGTGTTGCTGAATTCTGTTTGCTAAAATTTTGTTGAGGATTTTTGCATTTAAGTTCATCAGTGATATTGGCCGATAGTTTTCTTTTTTTGTGTTGTCTTTGGTTTCGGTATCAGGGTGATGGTGGCCTTGTTTGGAAGTAGTCCTTCCTCTGAGATTTTTTGAAAGAGTTTTAGGAGGATAGGCATTAGCTCTTCTCTAAATGTTTGATAGAATTCTCCTGTGAAGCCATCTAGTCCTGGACTTCTGTTTATTGAGAGATTTTTGATCACGGCTTCAATTTCAGTGCTTCTAGTTGGGTTGCTTATAATGTCTATTTCTTCCTGGTTCAGTCTTGGAAGATTGAACTTTTTCTAAGACTCTGTCCATTTCTTCCAGGTTATCCATTTTATTGCCATATAGTTGCTCATAATAGTCTCTTATAATCCTTTGTGTTTCTGCATTGTCTGTTGTAACCTTTCCTTTTTCATTTCTAATTTGATTGACTTGATTCCTCTCTCTTTTTTTCTTGCTGAGTCTGGCTAAAGGCTTGTTAATTTCATTCATCTTCTTAAAGAACCAGCTTTTAGTTTTATTGATCTTTACTAGTGTTTCCTTCATTTCTTCTTTTCATTTATTTCTGCTCAGATCTTTATAATTCCTTTCTTTCTACTAATTTTGTGGGTTTTTTGTTTTTCTTTTTCCAGTTGTTTTAGGCATGAAATAAGGTTGTCTATCTGATGTTTTTCTTGTTACTTGAGGTGGGATTGTATTGCTATAAACTTTCCTCTTAGAACTGCTTTTGCTGCATCCCATAGGGTTTGAGTTGTCGTGTTTTCATTGTCATTTGTTTCTAGAAATTTTTTGATTTTCCTTTTGATTTCTTCAGTAACCTGTTGGTTATTTAGAAACATTTTGTTTAATCTTCATGTGTTTCTGTGTTTTTTTTTTCAGTTTTTCTTCTTTTAATTAATATCTAGGCTCATAGCATTGTGGTTGGAGAAAATACTTGATACAATTTCAATTTTCTTAAACTTACTGAGGCTTGATTTATGACCCAAGATGTGGTCTATCCTGGAGAATATTCCATGTGTACTTGATTGAGAAGAAGGTGTATTCTTTGCATTTGGAGGGAATGTCCTGAAGATATCAATGAGATTCATCTCATCTAATGTATTATTTAAGATATGTTTCCTTATTAATTTTCTGCTTTGATGATCTGTCCATTGGTGTGAGTGTGTTTTCTAAAACTGCCTTCTTTTATTGTGTTACTGTCAATTTCTCCTTTTATGTTTGTTAGTGTTTGTCTTATGTATTGAGGTGCTCTTATGTTGGGTGCATAGATATTTACAATTGTTATGTCTTCCTCTGGGATTGAACCCTTGATCACTATGCAGTGTCCTTCCTTATCTCATGTAATCTTCTTTATTTTAAGGTCTATTTTGTCTGTTATGAGGATTGCCACTACAGCTTCCTTTTGCTTCCCATATGCATGGAATATGTCTTTCCATCCTCTCACTTTCAGTCTATATGTGTCTTTAGGTCTGAATTGGGTTTCTTGTAGACAGCATATATATGAAAAAAAAAAAGCTTAAAAGTTTAATTAGTGCCAATAAAATTGACAACTACAACAGAGGGGGGAAAAAGGAAAAAGAAAAAAATATCCAAAAGAATCTACAGAACAAGTCAAAACATAGGAATAATAAATGTTTTTCTAGAGTCACTACTGTCAGAGTCCTTTCCCTTGCTGGGAGTCACAATCCACCTCATCTTCCTGGATGCCCTCCAACACTGTGTTGGTCTCTAGACCTGCTGTGGGGGCAGCTCAGATTCTAATCTGGTCCTACCCCTGTGTGTTCTTGCCTCCAATGTCCACAGCTATCAGAACTAGTGTGTTTTCATTTGTGGGAGCTCTCAATGTCCTTTTATATATTCCATAGACACATAGTATCTGCCTAGTTGATCATGTGGATTTAATCTGCAGCTTGTACAGCTGGTGGGAAGGTTTTGGGTCTTCTTCCTTAGCCACACTGCCCTTGGGTTTCAATTGGGTTTTATTTCCACCTCTGCCTGTGGGTCATCCACTGGGGTTTGCTCCTGAGACTGCCCTGGAGGACTTGGGTCTGTCTTGGTGAGGGCCAGGTGTGGATGAGGTACAGATGCTTGAGTCACAGGGGTTCTGGCAGCACCAGGTACTCAGGGAAGTTTTTGGCTAGGGCAGTAGGAAATATAGTCCTTTATAAGGGTATGGTGGAGAAGGCAATGGCACCCCACTCCAGTACTCTTGCCTGGAAAATCCCATGGACAGAGGAGCCTGGTAGGCTACAGTCCATGGGGTCGCTAAGAGTCGGACACAACTGAGCGACTTCACTTTCACTTTTCCCTTTCATGCACTGGAGAAAGGAATGGCAACCCACTCCAGTATTCTTGCCTGGAGAATCCTAGGGATGGTGGAGCCTGGTGGGCTGCCGTCTATGGGGTCGCACAGAGTCGGACACGACTGAAGCGACTTAGCAGCAGCAGCAGCATAAGGGTATGGCAACCAGTATTAGCCAATACACTCCAGTATTGCCTGGAGAACCCCCCTGACAAAGAAGCCTGACAGGCCACAGGCCACAGGGTATCAAAGAGTTGGACACAACCAAACTGACCCTGCATGCATAGATGCAAGACTTTTATTTCCTGTTGCATCTCTGCCCCAGTGAGGGTTGAGCGTGAAGGTGGCACAGCTGCTTGGCTTGCTGGGACCCTGGTGGTGCCAACTGTGCAGGGACAGGGACTGCCTCAACCACAGGAGTTATGACCCTATCAGAGTCTTTTCTCAAGCCTCTTATAGCTGGTGATCAGAAGGCCTCTTTGGCCAGTCTTTCTCCCTAGCTCTGCCTATTCAGGCACTTAGAGGGCTCCCTTGCCTGGGGTCTTTCTCTGTTGTTCAGTGCATCAGGCACATAGAGGGGCCCCCAGGCTGGGGTCCTGCTCTGTAGATTGGAGCATCAGGCACTAACCGGGGCACCCTGGGTGGCGTCCTACTCTGTAGTCAGTGTGTCAGGCATTTGTTGGGCCAGCCTCTCTACTGTTCAGCTGCCCATGCTGGCGTGTGGGGAGTGAGAGGCTATAGTGATGGCTCTACCCGCTACACATGACTCAGCAGTAAAGCCTTGCTTCCATGGCTGCCTGGCTTTCCTCCACAGGCATTTCCCACCACAATCTCCTCCCTCACATCCCCTCGATCTGTCTCTCCAATCAACAACAGCCCTCAACCTGGGAATGCTCCACAATCCCTAAAGTCCAGCTCCCAACTGCTGTGTCTTCTAGGGCACCTGTGTCCCTGTCTGGGGTATGTATGGCTGCAGCAAGGACTGTCTGATTCTCATTCCATTTAGGCTGCCAAAGATCAGCTGTTTCACTCTCAGCCTTAAATGTTTCTCCTCTGACTCAGACAATTGCCCCGATGTGGGGATTGGATCCCTGCTTCAGTTCCCTCACCTGCCAAGGGCAGGTCCAGTCCTAACACTCCTGTTTTTCCCCCTAGCTCCTTCATCCTACAGAGTTTTGTGTGGTTCTATATATTCTTTCCCTCTGGTCAGGTACTCCCGTCTGCTCTCAGCTGGTGTTCTGCATGCACTTCTGTGTCCGAAGGTGTCTTTCTGATGTATCCGTGGAGAGACATGTACTCCTTATTGCCTACTCCTCCGTATCTTGCTCTCTCCATGTTACAAATTTAAGCAGAGAAAGGAATCGCTCATGTGTGACATTTGGAAGCAGAGTAGACTGAGCATGTAAACCAGAAGTTCAGTCAAAGTTCTTTGGTTTCTACTATGCCATCCACAAGAATGCAATGTTCAGATGTTTGTTGTCATTCTACCCATCTCTTCCTCACTGAGAAAAAGGGGTGTCTCTTTCTATATGCCCTCTCTTAAAGCAGAAAAGTTACCATGACATTTTCAAGGCAATTTCCCTTCGTTTTGCATTGCCCAGAATTGTTATGTGTCCATAACTAAGCCAATCGGTGCCAAAGGAACCAGAATTATCATGTTTCTTTCATGCTAATAGGGATTCACCCGCCTTCTGGCTTGGAAAAAGGCCATCCATTCTTGAAAGATGCTAAATTTTTAATTTAAAAAGCGGTTCTTACAGTGAGAGAAAGGAAAGTGTCAGTGAGATGCGTCACTAACATATCTTCCAGAATGACATTTAATACAGGGGTCAGAGAACATTTGCTTGGGGAATACATATGTGATAAAGACTGCAAAGGGCCCAAGAATAAGTTCTGAGGAGATCAGATATTTTGGTATTGGGAGAGGAAGAAGATCCAACAATGGAAACTGAAAAGCTATCCATATAGTCAAAGCTTCAGTGTTATGGAAATACAAGAAAAAATTTCAAAGTAATTAACTGTGACGAAAATTAACAAGAAAACAAGTAGGATGGACACTGACACTTTTAAATTATGTCAATGGTTAGTAAAAGAAAGTCATGTGGGATTTTAGGATAAACAGGTCAGTGGAAAGAGGTGCATAAAACCAAACTGCAGTTTGTGAGAGTATGAAGAGAACATGAGGAAAAGAAGCCAAAAGGTGATCAAAAACACAAAGAGGTATCATCCCACACTGGTCAGAATGGTCTGCATCAAAAAGTCTGCAAACAAATGCCGGAGAGAGTGTGCAGATTATGGAACCTTCTCACACTGTTGGTGGGAATGCAAACTGGTACAGCCACCAAGGAGAACAGTGTAGAAATTCCTTAAAAAACTGGGACTATAACTGCATTCATCCCACTGCTGGGCTACACAGTGAGGAAACCGGAACTGAAAGAGATACATGTACTCTGAGGTTTATTGTAGCACTGTTTACAGTAGCCAGGACATGGAAGCAACCTAGATGCCCATCAGCAGACAAATGGATAAGGAAGTTGTGGTACATATACACAGTGGAATACTACTCAGCTATATAAAGGAACACATTTGAGTCAGTCCTAATGAGGTGGATGAAACTGGAGCCTATTATTCAGAGTATATTAAGTCAGAAAGAGAAATACCAATACAATATATTAACACACACATATATATGGACTTACAAAGATGGCAATGATGATCCTATACACAAGGCAGCAAAAGAGACACAGATGTGAAGAACAGACTTTTGGACTCTGTGGGAGAATGTGAGGGTGGGATGATTTGAGAGAATAGCATTGAAGCTTGCATATTACCATATGTGAAACAAATGACCAGTACAAGTTTTGATGCATGAAGCAGGACACTGAAAGTCAATGCTCTGGGACAACCCAGAAGGATGGGATGGAGAGGGAGGTGGGAGTGTGGTTCAGGATGGAAGGACACATGTGCACCCATGGTCGATTCATGCTGATGTATGACAAAAATCATCACAATATTGTAAAGTAATTATCCTCCATCTAAAATAAATAAATTATTTTTTTTTAAAATAAAGGAAAAAAATTAATCGATTCAACTCAAAGGAAAAAAAAAAGAAGAAGAAGCCAAAAGGTGTGCAATATTTGGAAATCGATACTAATGCACAGGAGAAAACTTGCCAGGAAATGATGGATGACAGAGCGGTAGCCCCCTCGAGGACGGCTGGGTCTTAACTCCTGAAACTTGCACGCGGCCAAAAGGAGTTCCTGATGTAATTAAATAAGTATCCTGAGATGCCAAGAAAAACCTAGATTGTCCAAATGAGGCACTCTGTGCTTTTTTAAGCTAGGGCTTTATTATTCTTTCTTTTTAATTTTTATTCATTTTTTTAAAAAAACAAAAGGACAACTCACCCATTTCTCCCACCTCTTCATTCCTTGCCTTTTGTAATTACTTAAATAGTCTCTGTATCTATGAGCTTGGTTTTATGCTACATCAATTTAAATGAATAAAATATTTCAGTAAAATACATTCATTCAGATCACACAAAATAGATTTTTTAAAAGTAGTATACCTTTATAGAGACAAGTGACATTAGTAATATTGGAAAACATGCATGTCAAATATTAGGACCCACAAAATTATTTCAATAATACATGAATTTAGCAATTTTTTTCAATGTAAAGTCACTGGTATTTATATAGTCTCAGTAAAACTCAACCATGTCTGTATAGGTATAATTGAATAATTAAAGTTCATTTCTAACGTGTTAAATTAATTATGCAATTTTATTCTGATTTTTGATATCTATAATAATTTTTGCCAAGTATATTATATTACTAGCAACATTGAAATTTTGATTGTTCTTAGTCCAGCCTTCTTTCTTTACACATTTATTTTAACTCTCATAAATCTACTAATTTTTGTTGTATTGGTTAAGGTAAATTCCAAATTTTCCATCTTAATAAGATTAAGATATCCTTCTCTTTCACATTTAGTCCAAAATGATGCCTCTGCATGACTTTGTCATTTACCTCTGGCCTCTCTACCTTGGGGCTCTTCTCTCTCCAAGGCAAGAAAACAAATTCAATGTCTTTAGTAGGGAACTAATTGAGACAAAAACTGAAACATGGATAAAAATAAAAATCACCATTTCTTTGATATTTGTTTATCTACTCAAATCAAAGAATGTAAAAGTCACGGAAACTTAATACACATACATGGTGCTGAGTACGGATGAGTCAAATACACTCTCCAAGTGCTATCCAGCATTATAGTTTGTTAAGGAGTGAGAGTAAAAGCAATGAGCTTCCAGTAGTGACAAACTAGCACTGTACTTTTTATCATTTGATTGAATTGACATGTGTTTTATTGCAATGACTAAATCAATCAATCTGTTATTTTGGCATTAGTTGTAAACAGACTGGAAAGACATTCAAAGGAAATTTTCAGTACAATTCAGTGAGGTAAAAGTTATTAAAATTTTATTAAAGATGACATTATGATAAAACAAAGTCTAGGCAATTTATTCAAGGTCAAGGTATGAAATATGAAATATATATACATGATAAGTAACTTTGGAATCCACAGACTGTTATTATTAAAGTAATACTATTCGTTTTCCCAAATACAATCAGTTGATCTATCTTTTATGCTTTTTTCTTAATTGAGAGATTAAGGAAATATAATCACTCTCTTTTTCCCCCTCAATGTCACTCTTTCTATGGGTGTGGCCATCCTCTCCTCTTACTTACATCCCACAAAGTATGCCAATACCACTGTCATCACAATTATTTTTACACAATAATCTTTTTCCCACCATGGTCTTCTTAATGTGCTCTGATTTCAAAATTCCCTCAAAAACGAACATTGTCAATATAATGTCAGTGATCACACAGGATGTCAATGATGAACTGAAAGTAACAAGATTCAAAAAATGCTCCCATTTTCTGTACTTCCTAATTCCGCTTAAATTGAAAGTGAAATTGTAAGGGAACCTGTTTCTTCTGTGTTGTCAGCTGTTCATATCTTTTTTCTAAATACTGTCACAGAGGTACCTTAGCATGTTTAATGCTGAACAGAGTATAGTCCATCCTCTGCATCAGCGGGGGCTTGGTTCCAAGACCGCCATGACTACAAAAATGCATGAATGCTCAAGTCCCTCACAGAGGGATCTGCGTATCTGCAAATGTGGAAACCAGGGATGCGAGGAGCCGACTGCCTGCAGCATTGTTTCAGCTTTTATTCATGTCAAGGTATTAAGCCTGACCCCAGGCTCCTACTTCAGCTTGTGGCGTCCATAAATCGTACTGACTCAGTTGTTTTCAACAATGCCTTGTGGTGTAAATGACTCCACAGTCTGATTGATTAAACTTGACTAAATCTGCCCCTCTCTGCAGATGCTACTGGGTACGTGCCCCTAGGGGAAGTATACTATAGCTGTTGACTGTGAGGTGAGGAGGGAGGGAGCCCCATCTTCTGGGCCACGTGCGTCCAGAGTGGAGTATCCATCAGTCTAAGCTGGGGATTGGTGGGGAAGACATGCTTGTTGTGTCTCAAGTGCCACAATCTCACTGCTATTACTGCAATTTATTACATTTTCTTGAGAAAATGCCTCTGCACTAGTTGGATACCCTTAGGACAATTTCCAGAAACTTTAAATGGTTGTTGTTTTTATAATTTCCACCAGTTATGGTTGTTTCACTGAAGATTGATCCTGCAGAGTTCCTCAGGCTGCCACCACAAATACATATCTCTTATGCCTCTTTCTTATATTACATTATATGTATTTCTTATATTTCATATATCTACTCAGTCCATGGAATTCTCCAGGCCAGAATACTGGAGTGGGTAGCCTTTCCCTTCTCCAGGGGATCTTCCCAACCAAGGGATAGAACCCACATCTCCTGCATTGCAGGCAGATTTTTTACCAGCTGAGCACAGGGAAGCCCAAGAATACGGGAGTGGGTAGCCTACCCCTTCTCCAGAGGATCTTTCTGACCTAGGAATTGAACCAGGGTCTCCTGCATTGAAGGCAGATTCTTTACCAACTGAGCTATCAGGCAAGCTCTATATTAAATTTTATATAATTTATTTTCAGATAAATTTACAAGTGTTGCTCTATCATGTCCTGAAATACAGCAAAGTCAGTCTTCCCTTGGGGGTAGATGAGGTGGTGAGAGCAGAGTTAGCGTCTGGGTTTCCTCAAACAACCCACGTGACTCTAGGGTACCAGCCTGAGCAGGATGCCACTCCCCTAAAGTAGTGTACACTTCAGTTGTAAGAAGCTGGATGAGACTGTGCTTCATGTGGACCTACACTGGAAGAGTTATCCCATCCCTCAACAGGTTTGCTTCCTTTTGGTAAATAAAGGGAACTAATGTGTACTTATGGTGATGGTTAGTGCATGTGATTTAAGACCAGCAAACCACCCCTCATCTCAAACATAGCACACGACTTCTCAAACATTCACTAAATGTCCAAGTAATTTCATTTAAAACCATTTATTATTATTATTTTGATTTATTTTTATCTTGACTCTATCCACTATTCGGCTTGGATTATTAATCAACAAAATGCTAAATAATAGTAGCAACAACAGCAGCTAAACTCCTCCCCTCAACACTTAAGCTATGATTATACAGAGAAAGAGATTATCACAGAGAAAGATCATGCTCACAGAGCAAGTACTTTCAGTACCTCCTCCTCTCCCTTATTTGTTCCCAAGACAGATGATGACAGCAAAACCCTATTTCTCCTAAAAGGATCCCAATTATATGGCTCATTAAGAGGGGGCATATTGTCGATATAAAGATCTGCTTCACAGCAAGTTCCCCAGTGCTTAATAGTGCCCCACACATAATAGTCTCATTATATGTTTGCTGTTTAGATTAATAAATTAATGTATGGTTGTTCAGTAAAATCTGCTTCAACACCAGAAAAACTGAAAAGGCTGGCACCTACATTTTAAAGACTTAGAGGAATTTCTTCTTGCTATTTAACCCAGAGCAAACAAATGAATAAATAGCAGACTTGAATGATGCTCTCCGTTTGTGAACCAAGATCCTACCTGGGTGATAAATAAAAGATACCTGTACAGACTCCACTCATGCTCCAAACTGACGGAGGTAAGAAGTAGGGTAGATGTAGAGTGCCTGCGTGAGTGTGTGTTCAGTTGTGTCTGACTCTTTGCAACCCCATGCACTATAGCCCACCAGGCTTCTCTGTGCATGGGATTAAGCAGGCAAGAATATGGAAGTGGGTTTCCATTTCCTCCTCCAGGGGATCTTCCTGACTGAGAAACTGAACCTGTGTCTCCCGTGTCTCCTGCATTACAGGCGGATTCTTTACCACTGAGCCACTGGGAAGCCGTGATGTAGGGTAGGTGGGAGTAATATCTAGATTTCACCAGTGGTTCTGAAACCAATTGCAATACAGGCAGAAGTTCAGGTAGAAATGGTACCATGCATTTCTGCTGTTTCTTAACAATTGGGCCCCTCAGGCACTACTCACCATTGCGTTGACTGGCTCTCCATCACCCGGACCATGACAGGGAAGGTTCGTAGGCATGAGTTCAGTTACTTGAGAAAAGCTCTGAGATGACATCAGAACTTATTTCTGCAACTATCTGGAAAAATCCAGTCTTGACTGTTTCCCATGTTCTCCAGCCATAGAATATCTGCCTTGGTAGAATAAAAGCAGAATAAAAATGAATATTCTCTTTCTTTTTTTTTTTCATATTAACCTACTTAGCTATTTAAGTACATCTGCAAAATAATTTCTGAAATATATCATTATAGTTTCCTATGTCATGTTGAGCACACAAAAAATATTCCCAGAAAAATCAGAGGACATTGGAGAGAAAAGTGAAGACGATCAGTAAGGAATTCCTGTCTGTTATACTGTAGCCTCACAAAATTCATATGTTGAAGTTCTGATTACGAGTATCTTAAAACGGAACCATATTTGGAGATACAACCTTTAAAGACATGATTATGTTAAAATGGGATCACTGAGGTGGGCCCTACATCAGTATGACTGGTATCCTTATAAGAAGAGATTAGGATACACACACACACACACACACACACACACACACGGAAGATAACAGAAAAGCACAATCAGAAGGCAGCCATCTGGAAGCAAAGGAAGAAGCCAAGCATGCTGATACCTTGAACTCAGAATTCTAGCTTCCAGAATTGTAAAAGAATCCCTTGGGCTGCCAAGAGATTAAACTAGTCAATCCTAATGGAAATCCACCCTGAATATTCATTGGAAGGTCTGATGCTGAAGCTGAAGCTTAGATACTTTGGCCACCTGATGTGAACAGCTGAGTCATTAGAAAAGGCCCTGATGCAGGAAAAGATGGGAGGCAAGAGGAGAAGGGAGAAGCAGAGAATGAGATTGTTAGATAGCATCACCAACTCAATGGACATGAATTGAGCAAACTCAGGGAGATAGTGGAGGACAGAGGAGCTTGGCATGCTGCAGTCCATGAGGTTGCAAAGAGTTGAACATGACTTAGCAGGTGAATAACAACAAAGGGATCTAATACAACCATGAGTGAGTGAAAGTCACTTGGTTGTGTCTGACTCTTTGCAACCCCATGGACTGTACAGTCCATGGAATTCTCCAGGCCAGAATACTGGAATGGGTAGCCATTCCCTTCTCCAGGGGATCTTCCCAACCCAGGGATCGAACCCATGTCTCCCACATTGCAGGCAGATTCTTTACCAGCCGAAACCACCAGGGAAGCCCAATACAACCATAAATAATCTCATCAGAAGAGATATTCCTGGAAGATAGGACTTATCAATGTTGGACTGAAATTTAGTAAAAAGCCCTTGGTTTTTATAGAATTTCCAACATCAGTATATCAACAATTGTAGAACAATGAGAAAAACCTGGTCAATAAAGTATTAGCCCCCAGTTTTTAGAAAAAGCAGTATCTAGCTAAGGAAGGAGATTCTTAACTATATATCCAAATGTCCAAAGCCTCTACCCAGCTGTTCTGTCACATAGTCTGTTTATTCCCTGGTTCTCAACTGAAGCCACTAAATCCTGGCCTGATTACTTTGGGGGAGTTTTATTTGCCTGGTTACATATTTATTATTAAAACCAATCCCAAAGGTTTATAATAAGAAAATAAACTAGGTATTTTGCTCTTGCATATAAATGAAAGAAGATGGTGTGAAGTAGGTATAATTAATACAGTTTTCTACTATATTACTCAATAGAGTAATACGAGAATTTTTATGAAAATAACATTTTTATTATTTTTGAAACAATTTATTTCAATTAATTGAAATACAAATGACACTAAAATATAATGCTTTCTCAATTTTAAAGATATTTTCATCTTATTAGTCAAATATAAAATCTGAGCTTGCAGCAAAAATATCTACTTTCTCTAAATATTTAGTTTCTGCTGTAAGAACTCATTTCGCGTAACTCCTAAAAAGTTCTGAGAACACAAAAGCATTTTCCATCATGAAATACTCAACACAAATAATGTCTGACGCTCAACTCTAACTTTGTCCTTCAGTACAAGCAACAGAAACATAGGTGACTATTAATAAATCACAATTCAGTGCCTTTTCAATGGATTTGTTTTCAACAGTCCTTTCAAAATTTTAGAGAACATTTTTTCAACTTAAAAGTTATTTAGCAGCCTGCCACTTTAATTTTAAAGTGATTATAAATGTGCCTATGCTATGTTGCTAATGATTATTCAAAGCAATATTTGAAACACATGGCATTATCTTTTTTTTTTTAATAAATTTATTTATTTTAGTTGGAGGCTAATTACTTTACAATATTGTAGTGGTTTTTGCCATACATTGACATGAATCAGCCATGGATTTACATGTGTTCCCCATCCTGAATCCCCCTCCCACCTCCCTCCACATCCCATCTCTCTGGGTCATCCCATTGCACCAGCCCTGAGCATTTGTCTATGCATTGAACCTGGAATGGTGTTCTCTTTCACATAAGATAATATACATGTTTCAGTGCTATTCAAAGCAATATTTGAAACACACGGCATTATCTTTTAAAGAATAATGTAACTACTAGGGTTATTACACATTCAAGCCAGTTTTCCATTCTTGAAGATATACCCTTTGACAAAGTACACAGGATATTAAGAAGGAATATGGGCAAGAAGATGGAGTTTTATTTTTGGTTTTGATTTTTCTAAAGAGGAAATGCAACAGCTCTATATTCCAAAGAAAACATAACTTTTATATGATGAGATTGAGCTTTCAAAGAGCCAAATTTCAGATGAGGATGTTGCTATGATCAATAAAACTTTACTTATGTTTCCTGAATCAGAACCTCATTAAAGACAGGAACCCTCTTGTGGGTTCTGTCAATGGTGTTGTACTTTTGAGAGTCACGAGGCACACTGGCAGCTTTATCTCTCGGGAGCCTTCCTTGGCATTCTATCCCCTGAATGCATGAACGAAACACAAGAGGCATTTGCTGTAACAGTCTTCTTAGGTAAAGTCCACTGGCATTTTCAGTCAGTCAAACCACAAACAAACTGCCTTGGAATATTTGTGTCCCTTCTGCTGAATACACATTTTCATTTAAAGTAGAAAAGCAATAAGTTTGTGTCATGCAGTTGACCCACTCTACGTTGGTTTTGGCAGTATCTGTTAGGAATGTACTTTAATTCTATATGAACAATATTTTGTCATGTTCTATATTGCCAATAACCCCAAACTGCAGTGTTGGCATATAAAAGGAAATATCCTGAAAAAGATCAAGTTAACAACATCTTCTATTTATTCCTGACTTAAAGGTAAAGTTTAGAGCAGTCCCAATTTTCATTACCAGGAATATGTGCGGAATAAGTAAAAATGAAGGAAAAATAGACATAAATTATAC
Source organism: Okapia johnstoni (assembly GCA_024291935.2). NCBI lineage: Eukaryota > Metazoa > Chordata > Mammalia > Artiodactyla > Giraffidae > Okapia > Okapia johnstoni. The sequence continues at coordinate 7,683,539 of CM044327.1, forward strand.
CAAGTACTAAGTCATAAGCCCTTCACTCCTCCAGGGGTGTCTGGACTGAGGCAGCAGAGCCAGCCAAGGGTTCTGGTAGCTGATCCTGGAGCCCAGATTTAGCCTTTGGCTTTGCCTCTGGAAAAATATTTTAACAAAGAAATCTATATAAAAATTCCTTTCTTTCAATTATCCCTGCCTGAGAACGGCTTTACAGTGATGTGCCTAAGATCAGAACAAGGTTAACGCATTTAACATTTTGCTAAAAAATGGTTTTCAAAGAAAGCTATGAGGGGAATCCTGAGTTGCCTTCTTTTGCTAGGCAGATCTCCCAGCAACTTTCATATCTCAAATGCCTACAAAAAAGAAAGTAGATGTAGCTTAGATGAGAACATGTGAGTATATCGTTACAAGGTGAGGAGTCATGTCATTTCTTCAGGGACTTTAATTATAATATGTTAAGAAAACATTAAGGGTATTGGAAATACATTGGAGTTTCTATTTTGTTTCTTTTTATATTTACAGATTTCCAAAACTGAATTTCAATGATGAAGGTGTGTTATAGTAATGACTAAACTTCTTCCTTGAAGCTAGGAGATTAAGAAAGTATTAGAGAGAGAACAGTAATATATCAAATAATCACATGTTAACATAGCTTTAAATAAACGTTTTTCTCTGGCAATAGCCTTTGGCAAACATACATAAAACATGTATTACTCAAAACATACATCTTTTTACATATAAATAATATATAATACATGTTTCTGTAGCAAAGGCTTACAAGAGGAAAATAGAGTGAAAGACTCCTGAGTATAACTTTAAACTTGCTCCTGGTGATAGTTAGAAGTCATTGAACCTCTAGGGTAAGACACAAACATCACTGCATATAATGGAGATACAGTGCATGGTTGTTGTATGCTACAAAGTAGAAATGCTAAGAGAAAAACAAAATTAAACTTGGAAACTTTGTTTCAATAGTGGAATGATCTTTGTGCCTTAGGAACAAATGTTTTCTACCCTAACACTAGAAAAATATCTAAACACCGAATATTTAAAGGTTGGTTTTGAGACAGTATGAATACAGTCTCAACTAATAAAAGTGATAACAATACTGACAACAGCAACAACAAAAAGCCCATATATGAGGAATCTAGAAAAATGGTAAAGATGAATGAATGTGCAGGGCAGGAATAGAGGTGCAGGCATAGAGGATGGATATGCAGACAGTTGGGTGGGGCAGAAGGGGTGGGATGAATTGGGAGATTGGGATTGACATATATGCACTCCTCTTTAACTGCATCATCTAACATCCATAACATATAGCAATTCAGAAATGTAAAATATCTACTTCATTAAAGTATTTTATCAGGAAATATTCTGTATTTTCACACACTTAACAAAGCAAAGGCTTTAAATATTAGGCATGTTAATACAATTTAAAAATAAAGAGAACTGGTCAGTTAAATTTAAAACACTAATTCAACAAGATGTGTGTTTAGCACCAAATAGGTAAATCAACGATCTGATTGAATTTTCCACTATGGAAAGGGTTGTATAGAGTTACATTAAGGGATAAAACTGAGTGAGTGTGTATAAGGTAGATATGTGTGTGTGTTTGTGTGTGTATGTGTGTGTGTGCTGGATTAAAAATCACATGACCCATGTTCTGCTTCTAGCTAAATGGTTTTGTATAAGTCATTTACTTTCCACTTGGGGTCAAAATTTTTAATCTGAAAAATGGGGACACCAAGATCTGACTTGCCACACAAAGTTATCATGATAAGATATATGTGAAGGTGAAATGAAAATCACACAGTATTTTGTAATTAATTAGCTACTTTAGAAGCAGATGTGAACAAGACAGATGAAGAATAGGTAAGAAAGGAAGAGAGTTAATTGATAAAATCCACTTAATGTAGCTACTTTCAAGTCAGCACTTAAACCAATATAATGCGACTGAATTAAATCCAAGGTACAATTTGTTTTGTTTCTTGGCTGCCAGCTTGAATATGTCTGTTGATCTCATATTTAAATACTTATGGAGTCTTTACAAGTCATTTTGCTGCCCAATGTGTCAGTCCAAATCAATTCCTTTTTACTCACTTTTACTTGAACGCCATATTAAAGGGGGTAACAGAGTTTGTTAGTACAGTTACCTTGTAGGTCATATTTCATATCAGATAACCTAGATACAAAAAACAAGTGAAAATTAGTTTTTTTCATTAAGTTTATTTTGTATTAAAATAATAGGATGGAATACAGAAATAATTAAAGGAAACCAGTAAGGTCAATCAAAAATCCTGTATTTTACTAACTTTTTCTGCCTTACAGGACTTGGTCTCTAAGATTCAAAAATCTCCTAAATAAAGAAGTTTATTAATAACATGAATACCTCTAATCTACTTTCTTCATTTCCACAGGGCAGAACATTTGTAGCCACTTAAAACTTGTAAGGAATAGTCATAGAAATTAAATTTCCTCTCCATTAAAATGACATTTGAGATTCACCTTTGCACAACTTGGATTTTCCTGCAGTGAGGACACTATCTCATTCTTCCTCTTCATATGCTTCTCATTTTCCCCATTGAATGGTAATTCCACAATCCAGATGCCAAACTGCAAAAATATTCTTCCTGCGGCAGCATATGGTTCCTTGGCACGCTTATGTAGCATCTGTACAAAAAGCTTATAGTTTCCTCTGGGTATGTAATACTTCTGGCTGCTAAGAGGCTATTTGTGCAGTCTTTCCCTCAAAGACACCATTTCTCTTGACAAACCTTTGGTTCTAAGCAAATTTTGCACATTTTCTGTCCATTTGAGAATCAATGATATACATAAGCTTGCTTTACAGCCAGGCAGCTCTCCAAGTATTCTCATTCTATGACCAGGGGGTGGATCTGGCACAGATACAAATTGGTTTAACTACAATAAGAGTTTATTTAGCTACCTTAATAAGCAACATTTTGTTGCTGATAAAATATGAGGACTGTCGACATTGGCGTAGCTATCCGTAAGGATGATCAAGGTCAAGAAAAATAGCATTTGAAAGGAAAGCTGCATAAGGTAGCAATATGGGAAAGCTTGCCATGTTCTGCACTCATGCTGTTGTAAATGGTGTGTGTGATGTGTAGTTACTCATGTGACTTTTCCCTAACTGAAAATTCAGCTTCCACACAGCTGTTGGACCAAGCCCTCCAGGTGGCACATAGCACCAGTACCTCCAGCATTATTTCTGTGGGGAACTGCTTCATCGGTCACCATTTTATCTAAGCACTAAAAGCAATTATGCAGCCAGAATTAGAGATTATTTCATACTGAAGAATTTAAGAGTTGACTTAAGAAAGACTGAGAATAAAATCTTTTCAGACTTCTCATAGTCTTTATACCATATTTCTCTAAGCTTAAAGGTTATTTTCTCAGAAGAAATTTGTAAAAAGGAAATGCTTTTCCAACAAGACTCATTATTCCTGTTGACAAGGTAAGGCATAACAAAACGTATCAAAATTATCAATAATCATCTTGTACTATGTATGTAATACTCTTGGAAACTAGCATTTTTAATATTCCCGGTCTTGGTTGCATGGTATTGTTAAGAATATCTTTTAAAATAGGCCCTTAGGAATACAGAAGTGATATATATTTTCCCTTTATGTAATTTCCTCATGTATGATCATATAATCTGGGATTTCAGAATAAATAATACTTTAAAGAACCTTTGGAAAGAACAGAAGGAAGTCTATTCATAGATAAGGCTACATTATAGGAAGCTAGTCTCATGTGTGTTGAGTGTACTTTAAAGATAACAGTATTTCCCACATAATATTTTAAAACAGTTATTCAAAATAAATAGAGAACTCCTTGGCCAGATAACCAGTAAATGATTAAGCAAATTTAAACAGATTTCTTCACCAGGAGTCATCTTCCAGCCTTAGTATTCTGGTGTATGTTGTGAACCTCTAAAGGAAGATATGTTATACACTCTTCTGCCTGTGAACTCTTCTGCCTGTAGTAAATTCTACAGGACTGCTGCTGTGCAGAATTTTGGGAAATTCATGTATAGAAAGAAGATCTGCATCAACATTTCTTAGATAAATATATAAATATTACTTTGGGAGCTGTCAAAAGGCTGAAGATATGTGATGAAATGCACTTAATGCAAACAATATTGGAGAGCCTTTATCAAGATTCAGCAAAACCTGAGAGTTAAAACTATATCTAATGATTTGATGTCCCTACAGTGCACTGGACTAACTTTAAAAAGTTACACTTCCTGCTATAAAGATAGATAAATACCAAATAATATGGTGTAAAGATGTTGTTCAACCCATAAAATAACTGAAAGAGAAGAGAGAGAAATTCTGACATGCAGATATGTACATCCTGCACTTGAAGGAAACACAAAGGAAAAATAGCTCATTGTGTTATGAAAACTGGGTATGCAGAGAAGTGGGTGTTTTGGTTAATTATTTTTTGTTTTTATTATTTATTCGGTTTTTTTTTAATTTATCTTGAGTAAAATTTGCTAGTTTATAATTTTCTTTTAAATATTGCCCATTTCCTGTCAACTTTGAAAGTTCATTGGTATGAGTGATTTAAATCCTTCATTCTGATTTCTTAAAATCTCTATTGGGATGAATAAATTGAGAAGAGCAGAAATCCATTAAGTAACAAAATAAATATGGCATCCCTATATCCTGGTTCCATAAGTTCCATTCGACTGAGAAAAACAACGGAAAAATGACTTCAAATAGTAGCAACAATTTGAGTTAACATTTCAGAAGGCTTGGTCTGGATAAAAAGTGGTAGTGATATCATATTTCATTACATAGCTTAGAGGTCAAAGGCAGAGAAACTGAAACTATACTTAGGGAATTTGTTAGGACTAAGTAGACAGCATATTAAAGAACAGAAACATCACTTCACTGACAAAGGTCTGTATAGTTAAAGCTATGGTTTTTCCAGTAGTCATGTATGGATATGACAGTTGGACCATATAGAGAGCTGAGTGCCAAAGAATTGATGCTTTCAAACTGTGATGCTGGAGAAGACTCTTGAAAGTCCCTTGGACAGCAAGGAAATCAAACTCAGCCAATCTTAAAGGAAATCAGCCCTGAATATTCATTGAGAAGACTGATGCTAAAGCTGAAGCTCCATTACTTTGGCCACCTAATGCAAAGAGCCGGCTTGTTGGAAACGACCCTGATGCTGGGAAAGATTGAGGGCAAAAGGAGAAGGAAGTGGTAGAGGATGAGATGGTTAGAGAGCATCACTGACTTAATGGACATGAGTTTGAGCAAACTCCTGGAGATGGTAAAGGACAGGGAAGCCTGGCATGATGCAGATCATGGTGTCATAAAGAGTCAGACATGAATTAATGACTGAACAGCAACAAAGGAGAAGAAATTACTCAAGCATTCTAGTCCTTGTGACTGGGCCTTCTGGAGCTGAAGAATAGCACCAGGGCTATACTTTAGACTTGCCTGTGTATTCCGTGGTGATCAAAGCATAAAGTATATCTAGGCTGATAGGGAGAGAGATTGGCAGAGGGAAAAGGAATTCCTCAGACAAAGATTTGGCCACCAACTGCATTAATTATGTTAAAGAGTCATGAACTGGAATTAGAATTTTGATTTCAAACCTCAGCATCCATACACACCATCTGGGTGTCCTTAACCTAGTTTATTATGTTTTCTAAATTTCAGTTTCCTCCCTAAAACAGAGATATTAGTCCTCACCTAGTAAGGTTATTAAGATTAAATGAGATGATCTTTGTGAAGTCCTTGTTAAGGATATCGGAAATGTTAAGTAAATATCAATATTATTTTACCAGCAATATTAATAGCCTGAAATCTACCTAATGCCAGCTTAGAGCAGCTAATGGCAATATAGAGAAGGGAAGGGAAAAGGATTCTATTGTTATACAGTCTGCATTTCTATACATTTATAGAAACAATTGTGTTTCTACAAGTGAAATAAATCCACAATAAACCTGGGAATATATAGGTATGAGAAAAATAAGGATGCAGTATTATCTTTTCCAGTTAGTGTTTGTGCTTTCTTCAAGTAAATATCCAGATGTAGGATTGCTGGATCACATGGTAGCTCCAGTTTTACTTTTTTGAAGAACTTCCATACTATTTTTCATGGTGGCTGCCACAACTTATGGTCCCACCAACAGTGCAAAAATTTCCCTTTGGTCCATATCCTCAATAATCTTGTCATCTCTAGCATTTTTGCTGGTCACCATTCTAACAGATATGAGGTAATATCTCTTATGGTTTTGATTTGCATTTCCACGATAATGAGTGATGTTGAACATATTTTCATGGACTAGCCTATTTGTATTTCTTTTTTTAAAAAAAGTCTCTTGGGACCTTTCTGCACATTCTTTCACTGCATTGCTTGATTCTTGGTTATTGAGTTGTGCTGTGCTATGCTCAGTTGCTGAGTTGTGTCCAACTCTTTGCAACCCTTTGGACTGTAGCCCATCAGGCTCCTCTGTCCATGGGATTTTTTTGGGCAAGAGTACTTGAATGGGTGACCATTTCCTCCTCAAGGGGATCCTCCAGACCAAGGGATAGAATCCTCATCTCCTGAGTCTCCTGCATTACAGACAGATTTTTTTTTTAACACTGAGCCATTGGGGAGGTCCCCTTGAGTATTTTAAATATTTGAATATTAACACCTTATCAGATATATGATTTGAAAATATTTCCCCCTGTTCAGTAGGCTGCCTTTCCATTTTGTTGATGATTCCCTGTGCAGAAGCATTTTAGTTTAATGTAGCTCCACTTGTTTATTTTGTCTTTTGTTGTCTTATTTCAGATTATTTTAATTCTATATTCTTTTTTATATTTTACTTGCCTTCATCTGATGTTATTTTCTAGATCAGTTATAGTATTTTGAGGAACACTGACCTATATTGCAATTCTGGTAAGATAAAAGTAACATAAATTTATCATCTTACCTATTTTAATGTACAGTTCAGAAGTGTTAAGAATATTCACATTGTTGTGCAACCAATCTCTGGAACTCTTTTCACCTTGTAAAACAAAACTCTACATCCATTAACAACTCCTCCTCCTCATTCTTTCCTCCCTCCCCACAGTTCCTGGAAGCCACCATTCAACAGTCAGAGGAATAGTAGTTTTTGTCCTAGATTAGATCCACTCCTGAGATGCCTGGTATTTACTAGACTTTTAGGGCACAGAATCTATTTGACTAATTCAGTTGCCAATAGTTTTCAGAATCATACATTACCATTATAGGTAGTAAGTTATGGGATTCCCTGGTGGCTCAGATGGTAAAATACTGCCTGCAATGCTGGAGACCTGGGTTCGTTCCCTGGGTTGGGAAGATTCCCTGGAGAAGGGATTGGCTACCCACCCTAGTATTGTTGCCTGGAGAATTCCATGGACAGAGGAGCCTGGAAGGCTAAGTTAGACATGACTGAGCAACTTTCACTTCGCTTCAGTAACTTATAGTTTAATATCCGTAACTTCATTTTCCAATGTTTTTGGTCCCAGCTCTACTTGAATAAGAATCATAAGGGGTGTTTGTGAAACATGCATATTCTGAGCTACACCCCAAATTAACTATGCCAGAATTTTCTATACAATGCTTTGTCTCCCATGAGTCCCAAGAATCTACATACTTATATACCTGACTCCTATAGCAAATTAAAATGTACACATTTTAATTGTGAAATTATTCCACATGTATTCTGTATATTCCAGCAATCTGTATTCTTTTCAGTCTCACTCTTTTAAATACAAATAGAAAAAATTCCTAAACCTGCATATCTCAAGGAGAACATCAGTGTAGCCTAGAGCAGTCTGGCTGGTGGACTTAAATTCTAAAATGGCCGAGGACACATTTTCTCACTTCAGAAGCCACTTTCAAACTATGATTTTAGCCTTAAAATTATTGACTAAGCTGCAGGAATTCAGAAAAGTCTCTGTAATTCTGAGGGCTATCAAATCGCAGCATGTCACAAAACACTTAACATTAGTAATTGTATATAAATGTATATGTACATATTTAATTGCACTGCATAATAATATGTTTAGAATATGTGTCTATATATAAGCATGTTATTAAATAACAACTTTCAGCATATAATTATTGTGGATATCTAGTAATTCTTGGGAACACTAAAGAACAAAAACCTACATAGAGATAACTTTAATTAAAAATATTGATGCTTAGTATTAAATACCTGAAAGGGTCTTTAAGGGAAGCTAGGCTTATAATTCCTGGTAATAGTTTGGATAAGGAAAAACAAACATTTTATTAAAACTGAGAAGTTACACCACATGTTCTGTAAAGTTCTATATGGTACTTAATTAGATAAGAATCCACCTGCAGTGCAGGACACTGTATGAAATACAGGAGATCTGGGTTTGATCCCTGGGTCAGGAAGATCCCCTGGAAAAGGAAATGACAATCTACTCCATTATTCTTGTCTGAGAAATCCCATAGCAGAGGAGCCTAGTGGTCTACAGTCCATGGGGTCGCAACAGTCGTACACAATCTAGTAACGAAACCACCACCACCATAGGTAGGCTTACGGCATTATTCTTATACGGTCTAATTCAAATATTTTGTCCAGGACCTAGAAGCAACTGGAAAAGCCCGGCTGGGTAACCAGTAATACAGGCAAAGAATTATAATGAGAATTTTGACACACCCATATTCTAATTTCTAGTTGAGCATCATCAGTTACAGTGATTTCCAAGCATCCCATTCTACCTGAATCAGGAAAAAATACAGGGAAATGTAAATAATGCATACTGTATTTAGAAAAACAACGTAAATACTTTATAGACTGTTTGGTAAATAATGTATATACTTAGAAAAACAATATAAATATTTCATGGACTGCTGGGCCACTGTTAAGACTCAGATTAAACCTCTGGGTTTAAAGAACACAGTGTTTATCAAAACTCAATTTCTTCTACCCAATAGAATTCTGTAAGGTTTGGATAAATTGCCATATATAAGCTATGTATTCATGATACAGTCCTACTATAGTCGCTTCATTAACTGTACATTGTTTTTCTAGCTGCTGCACACTAAAATCATATGAAATTCAAAGTCTGAGCTCTATTTTATTGTAACAAAATGTACAAAGAGACTTCCTGTCAAACCCTTTCCAAGCTTGCCAATCATATTATAAATTCCTATTATATTTTTGATCCATTAGGATTACAAATCCGAGTCACATATTTCTAATAATAATGCTTACTGTTCTTGATTTTTGATTCCATTATATAAATTAATTTTATTCCTTTCTCTTCTCAAAATTGCACCACCCTTTCTGTATGTATGTTGCCTACTAATGCTTTAAGAAGTTTTTTTTTTTTAATTTCTTTTAAATCAGAGCTAAAAATGTGCTTCATATGTGTGTCCTTTTAGTACTTCAGCACTATAGCATTTCCTTCAGTCCCACATTTAATATTCAATATCTATTGTTAAATTCCTCATAAAATGCCAGTAATTGCTCATATGTTCTAATTAATAGGCATAGTGTGAGGGCCATAACCAGCTTTGCAGAGGAGAACAATGAGCTCACAGATCACAGCTGCAATCCACCAGAGGTTGGATGTGAACATTCCCTCTTCAACTGCTGAGTAGTTCAAGCAGGAAGAGCAGCTGGCAAGTGAACAGAACCCAAGATGCAGTAACAGTTTGTTGGATCCATGAAAAACGGTAGATGTCAAATGCATATCAAATAGTATTCTCTACCAACTGGTTAACATTGTCCCCAAAGATATTGAATATAAAAATCGAGATTTTCCTAGTAAATTAAACTGGTATTTAGAGGGATAAGAGAATAATTCGTCAAGATGCTTGAAGTCTAAAGAGTAGCTTCAAGGTATTTGGAGTGAGAATAGAAAGAAGTTTAAAGAAGATCATAGGTGGCATATTTTATGATCATACTTACTGTTGACATGAATTCTATCATAATATGGGCCAGTTATTAACCAGTATATAAATAGTATGTTCGAGATATGTGCCTGAACCAAGATGAAAACCAGAGAAGTGGGTCAGTGGAGCATCCCAAAAGCTAACCAGGTGTGCCCAGTTTAATCCGTCATTTATTACCTGAGAAATAACTCGAAGTGTATGCTCCCATCAGTATCAGCTCTGTATTTGTGGATTTTGTGACTCAGATGGTGAAGAATCTGTCTGCAATGCAGGACACCTGGCTTTGATCCCTGGGCCAGGAAGACCCCCTGGAGAAGGAAATGGCAATCCACTCCAGTATTCTTGCCTGGAGAATCCCATGGACAGAGGAGACTGCAAGCTACAGTCCATGCAGTCACAAAGAGTCAAACAAAACTGAGTGGCTAATACACTGATTCACTGACAAGGAAGCCTTTTACAGTTACATTATTAGACATGGATTTAGTAACATGAGGATATGTTCTAAGGAATCCCTGGATATAAGGTATGAGGAAAAGAAAGCAAAAGAAAATGATAGAGTGATCAAAAATACAGACAAGATTCTAAGAAATTTAAACATAAACAAAAGGAAGGCAAAAGTACAAAGAAATATTATAGAAGACATTCATTTTAAATGTATAAATTTAAATTTTAAGAATTCCTGTTCACTGAACATTAGTATAATATTTTAAAATTTCTACTTTTTTTAAAATATGCAAACTGTCATATATTCTGAGATCTGCTATAAAATACTAGAGTCTGATCCAGTGCTTCCTTACATACCAAAGCTAAAGTTTCTAATTCAAAGTAGTCAGTGCCAGATTAGGGGCAGATCTGCACACAGAAATTTGAACCATTGAAAGTTTTTTAAAAATATATAATATGCACCTTGTTGGCCCAACCCTAGCATACGGTACTTGGCTCATTTTTTTGAAATAAGATTTGTTCTAATTTTATTTAAAAAACACTGATTGCTTTGGAATTTACAGAATGTTTACACATATATGATCTCATCTGACTCTTAAAATAACCCTAAGAAAGAGGTTGGTGTTAGCTCCACTTTACAGATGAAGAAATGGAGGTCCAGATGGAATAACTTGCTTATGGTTTATAGATATCTAGGGAAGGGCCATGTTGATACCCAAGCATAAAGCTGCCTATTCCTAAAACTGAAAGAATTTTAAATTATCGAGGAAGAAGAGAAGAAGAAAAAGAGGAAGAAGAATGGAAGGAAGGGTGGATGGAAAAACTGAAGGAAGGAAGGACGGAAAGAAGTGAGGAAGGAAACGGAGGGAGAAAACCATGCCTCCGTGAGCTAGAAAGTAAAGTTGAGTCTAGTGTCTTAGGACTCTGAACCATTAGCACTAGAGCTTAACGTTTATTAAACTCTTGGACATTAAAATAAGAACTAAAGAAAATACTTCAAAACCTTTTAAATATATATTTAATGTCTAAAAATTAATTTCCAAATTACCTTCCACCTAAAACTTACCTTTTACCTAGGGAAAAAAAATAATAATATTTACATCGGGCTTGTTATTAATGACCTGAATTGTTCTGAACTTGGAATAACAATAATTCACATTTGCAGCGGTTTTCCCTATTAACACCAAGCACACAAGTACTTAATTTCACTCAATTACTTCTAAACATCCACTTAAATTTCTCTTTGTGCTGCAAACCAGGTTGGAAATAAAAAGGATTTGCCAAATTTTGTCAAAAAATACATGTTTAACATACAACCAATGCTTTTATTGAAACAGCTTATTTTCCTTAATTTCTGATAATGAATGTAAGTGGAAATATTTTTCACTCATAATTTTTGCATATCAACAATAGTAGAAGTTGACAATGACCACACAAAGGATCAACATACTTTTGATCCAAAAATGTATCAGCTAGTTCTCACTGGCCTATTCACATGCTCACTCTATTTGGTAAATTGCTTAGTTTAACCACATTTGAACTAAACATATTGTGTGCAGCCCTGAAAATATATGTATATATGAAGACCCAGTATATTATTCCATAACTATTATTTGCATCATAATTGTTCACTACGTTTTATCAGCACCGATTAGGATCTGTCTGTGGATGAAATATTAGAATTTGTTAATTACCATAATTCCACAAATTTTGAGGGCTGCTGATACTGTTTATAAATGCTAAGTAAAACTTGTCAAAATTTCTCTGCAAAGAATATCTTATGTAATCAGAAGATGTAAACAAAATCTTTGCCTGCCACTTGCTAACTAACCAAACCATTTCACATAACTGAACATTAGTTTTTCATCCATAAAATAGATTTATTAAACTTAAATTGATATGCTTACCATGTTGTCATTAATATAAAAGGATATGATATGTATGGATATAGTTCCTAAATCATACAGTATTTTTCAATACTGATTGTTAATCTATAGTGGATGGTATCTATGCCTATCTATCAATAAATCAGCTATTTGTGTATCAATTTATTTATTTTATGGAAATAGGATTTACTCAGGTCCCATGACACTAAGACTATTCTAGTGTTGCTTCTCAGATCTTTCATCTATTCTTTCTCTTCTCTTACTGGTTGGTTTTCTTTTTTGCTTTCGCGCTAATTCAGCAACAGCTTTTAATTGCAGTTAATGCTTCTGTTTACTCTCCTCTACTGTTTTTCTTTTCTTTTTGTCCTCTTTCTTGTAAACCTCTGGCTGCTTTTTTACAGATATTTTGCATTTTATGTGAAAAGGCTCAAAGGAAAACTCAGAACAGTATCTATGGAAAACCTCTGAGGAACATTAAGGAACTATATACATATAGGGTCAATCAAACACACTTTGCTTCAGGACTTCTGATTCCTCCGTGATCTTTATCGATGTTCTCTTACTGCTAAGTGCTCTGGAGCTACTCCATTAGCTCCAAAGAGGATTTGGGATGGAGGAAGAAGAAATCCTTAAATTCGCATGATGAGGATTGACTGTTTTCTGAGGCTACATATATGGTCTTAATGGGAATGTGTGTGTGTCTGTGTCTGAGTGTGACACACATGATACACACATGCTGATAATGTCCATCAGCAGATACTAGCTGCAATACCCAACAAATTGATTGTCTTTTATGCTCTCAATATTGGTTTATTTAGCTGATGTTTTACTAGTAGCTCTTAGTTCCTACTTGTTTACTCTAACAATTAGATTTATTATTTGCAACATCAGTTTAGGTTGTTGAGTATCTAATGAAGATTCTTTAAACATTTAGTTACTAAAAGAAAATACAATTAAAACTAATTTTGCTAATTAATTTTGAGTATGAAATATTGCTAACCAATTGGTGAAAATCTTGTTTTGTATGTGGAACAACATTGCAATGCATTGTCCATTTTTATATAGGAACTAAAAGGAGTTAAGTAATCTGCTTAAAATTGCGTAACTACTAAAGATGGAATTAATATCCAGTTCTTCCTCCTGCATTGTATTTCATTCTAACTAACAAAGGTTTTTCTGAATGGAGAAAGAGGTAGTCAAAGAGTTTACCATAAAGCTAGTAAGGAAAGAAAGGGGAATAAATTCATCAGTGACATAATGCACTATATTCTAAACCAGAGATATCTACGAAGGATGATGGACAATAAAGGAGGGAGGTCAAGTTTATCTGAGTGAATTTTCCCAAAGACAGCTCAAAATAGGGTATTTTTGTTTGTTTGAGTAGTTAAATGAGTGTTTTCCAGGCTACTTAGAGAATGAAGAAGGGTTATTCTGGCAGAACAAAACAAGAGGCAGAACTACTGAAGTGAGAAAGTTTGAAAACAAGGAGTCCTAAATATGTAATTAAATCTTATCTCTTACATGGGCTTCCCTGGTGGCCAGTGGTAAAGAACCTGCCTGCCAGTGCAGGAGCCACTGTTTCCTGAGTTTGATCCCTGGGTCAGGAAGGCCCCCTGGAGAAGGAAATGGCAACCCACTCCAGTATTCTTGCTTGGAAAATCCCATGGAGAAAGGAGACTGGGGTGCTGCAGTCCACAGGGTAACAAAAGAGTAAGACAGGACTTGGCAACTGAACAACAATAACAATAATCTCTTACATAAGCACAAAATTGTCACGGTGAGAATTAGCTAAGAATTAGTTACTGAGTCCTCACAATTTGCTAACATCTTACATGGCATCATATTTTCACCAGCAAAGGCTATTAACAATTCCTGAGAAATAAAAAATATAATCTGAATAAGAAGATAAAGTCTGACCTTTTCATTCTGTCCTTAGTCTAGTTTCCCTTGCTGACGGGGCGCGGCATGCAGACGAGAGTTTGGGAGGGAAACGGTTACGCGGACCCCTCAGCAGGGTGGGCCGTGAGCAGAAGTGCCACACAGAACACCTCAGCCCAAGATGGCGGTGGCGGGCTGTCTGCACAGGCGCCGCAGCCGGCGCCGTAATCTGAAGCCTGAGCAGCACAGCTGCACCTGCCTCGGGAGGTCTCTGTCCCCACCCTGCTGAGGGGACTCTGAGCGGCAGCCCCCCTGGTGGACTATCATGGACAGCGGGTACTCTAGAGCTCAGCTTGCACATCTCCATTCTCTGATCAAAGCATGAAGGTCTCTGCTTCTGAACCAAACTTTGTCTCATTCTATTGGCTCAAAAGACCCTGGGCAGAAGGACCCTTACTGGAGACTGAAGAGGGAGGTCAGTAACACTATGACATAGGAGTTAAGTCATTTATTATTCCCACTCACAGATAAAGAAAATGAGTATAGCAAGGTTTAACAACATGCTCATCACTGCAGGACTATTGCTAAACAAAGAGATTAAACTTAAACAGTGTGGGCTCAGAGTCTGATCGCTTAAACCATTATGCTGGCTATTAAATAGGTCAGCAATTTCAAGTTTTATTATCATTATTACTATTATAAAACATACCATTAGTTTACTTAATACTAAAGATTCCAGCATAGATAACAAGCTATCAGTCTTTCCACAATGAACATTTGAAAAATGCTTTCAAACATGGTTGTAAAAAATATTTTAATGATTGGGAAAATCTTGCTATGAATTATTGTGGATGTATCTTGTTGATAAATCACAAAAAATGAAAGGCAAACAACAAAATCATGTATGGATGTTGTCTTGCACTACGTGTCAAGCTAGGTCTTTTTAGGAAAGTCGATTATGTTGTGTGTGTATGTGTGGTATATGCTTTAAGGCCTTTTGCATTCTTGGGAGAAAAAAGGGATTTGATTTTAAGTCCCAAAAAGACTTATTCAGAGCAAGCATGTTCAATGGCATTACGGTGAGATACATTTATATATATATATATATATATATATTATATATATATATATATATATAATTACAGATTGTCCCAAAGCAGCACACACTGTTGATTTATCATGAAATATTGCCCTTAGACCATCAGGGGTATCAACTGGCACATCCGTTTTATGTAATGAAATTTACAGCGAAGAAGTTGAGGATTCTAAAAGAGAAGAGTGGGTGTTGTGGCCAAGGGGGAAAGACTCAGTTCAAACTACATGTTAATTCCTGCTGAGTAGGCTATTGAAGTGGTAATAAGGCAGAGGCATTGCCTCTGGCCTTCCCATTTGTAGCTCTCAGCCTAGATGTTCACTACCCATCAAGGACATTATTCAGCGAGGCAGTCTGCAGTCCCAGAGGTAGCAGCTTCATCTCTAACTAAACTTTGACAATTATAGTCTGGGAAGCTAGGAATACTAGGTGAGAAACACTGAAATGTTTTCTTTGTTGCCAAGCATTTCTGTATCTTCTTCACTATTGTTTCTCTGGACGTTATTGTTATTATGCTATTTTTTTCAAGTCTCAAAATATCTCATTGCCATGATTTTCCTTTTAATTAATCTGTGAAAGACTCATTTCAGTAGTGAATGCTTTGGGGGCAAAAGTAAAACAAAACAAAAGCAAGCAAAAAACAAATGGAAAGTGAAAGCTTATTGATCATGTTCTATGTTCTAGAAATCTAAATTTCTAAAGAAATTATCCTTTAAACATAATTTTGAAAAGGGAGTTTCACTGAGACTAATATCTAAATCAGTATCATTTGGAAAAGAAAAATGGACCAAATCCTCAGAGCCTAGTTTACATCTTGGTCAAAATATGTTAGGCAAATTTTAATGCGGCAAAGTCACAGATTAAAAAAAAAATCATAGTGAGAGTCTCTAAAAATTAAAATTGACTAAAAGAAAAATAAGTCTCACGTGCTTACTCTGAGTATTCAGAGGCTTAGGGAAAAAATGAGGTGGGGGAGACCAAATATTTTGTCTTCATTCTCAAACAGCAGTTTGATGAGATAATCAAAGTTAGAGACCAGTTCTCATGATTTTTACACAGTGTTTTGACTTCCATATACTTCATTCCTTTCCATCCTTTGGAGTAAGCCAATCTCCAATTGCTTAAAAGAAAGGCCTTATGATGTTGCAGTCAAAGCATTAATATGTGAATCCAAGTTCTAGTTTTACTTTGGTACTTGTTAGTAGTCTGAAATGGCATATCACTGTTTTGTAGATAATATACAGGTTTCAGTATTTTTCTGTTACATTGTTTTATTATTTGTGGATGTATGAAATGCTTTGTAAACCATGAAATGTGCTGCATTTCTAAGATACTATTATTATATGAAATATTTACATCCTTTTACAGCCCCGGGTTAGGACAGTTAGAGTTTTCTTCGATTGTCAACCTCATTTTTCTCTAGGTTGCTGTGTAACCAAAAAGCAGACTAATGGAATTTAGAGGTCCTCATTCTTTAGATTCCATACCTGGCCTTAAGGCTTAGCCTTAACCTTTTGGTTCATTTCTTACTCAAGAAATCCTTATTGCCTTGTTAATAGTGGGGAAACAATTGTATGAGAATGTTAGTTGCAGAAAAACAAAAGTCTTTATAAGAGCAAACTTTAATTCACTTGCAAGAAATATGGAATCTTCATATATTTAACAGCTTACTGTGTACAAGCAGAATATTAGATTTCATTTAATGTGAGAAGGGATTGGCAAGTTGATGCCACAGTGTGATTTCCCTTAAGGAGAGCACTGCGCCAGGCTCAAAGCTGTGCCACACAGATGCAGTTCTACAAATGTAGAAGATAATGACTCAGTGGCCAAATAGTGCACATCAAAATAGATGTGTTGACTTCTCAGGGTTCCCTCCAGTGCTAAAGTCCCAAGATTCTTTCTATAGTCTACAAAATATGCAAAATACTGAAATGAAAGAATTTATGCCCTAAGGTTATCTCAGTGTTTAAAAACACAAATCATAGATAGCAAAAGACTTCAGGGAATGGATAAAATATAGAGAGAAAAGATAAAAGAATAAGCAAGAACAAAGAAATAAAAATAAAGAACAAAGAACCAGAAATAAAGAAAACCATGGCTCATTCAATCAAAAGGGAAAATGCTAAATATTTAAATGACTAAAGTGGTGATAGCCTAAAACAAGAAAATAAACACTTTAACATGCTTGTCTAAATATCCAGAAAATATAGAGGAGGTATGGAGAGATGATGTGTTCTTGCAAACTATCAATCTTTCAAAATTGCCATTTTCTTTACAAATCTTTTTAAAAATAATAATACTTAACTATCACTTTTAAAAATCCCCATAACCTACTATTTATCTGACAGGTTCAAATACAAAATATATATTTATTTCAAACCAAATATACAGTCATTTTAAAGTTGAAGGAATGGTAGAGATCATATAACTCAACCTTTAATTTTTCAAATAAACAAACAGGCACACAGATAAACTTGATGAGTGTTACCCAAGAAACCAGTGAAAGAAATATGACAAGAATAAAGAATTTCACATCCCTAGCTAAACTTTCTATTTCTCTGTGATATTTGTTTTCCTTGTAAGAAACTTCTTCAATGCATATAGTTGTTTTACAGAATATTAAGAATATTACAGAATATTAAGTGCCTGTCTTAGGGACTAGAGTAAGAGAGACAAAAAACAAAGATAAGAAGTTACACCCCCAAAAAAGGTAAAAGTAAAGATCTTTTACGTATTTATCACATAAAGAAATGGAAAAAAATAGCAAGACGGTGTGAACGTTTCTGCTTTCTTAGATTCTGTCAAATTTTATCTTGCTTTCTTGTCTGAAGAAATTGCAGTATAAAACTATCACTTGAAAGTGTTTAAATTGTGGCAGTCATAACCACCAGGCACATATCCTTCACATCATCACAAAAGAACCTCCTTGGCAGGGCTAGGGAGTGTCTGAGGTGATGTTTATGTTTGACTTCAGGCACGGAGCTCATTGTTCGTGGTTCTTAATAAAAACTGTTTCATTGCAATTTATGTTCTAGAAACTTAAGCTTAAAAGGAATTTGGGAGTTTTGAAATAAATGTCTGTAGCAATAAAAAGGTAACAATACACATTTTATAAAAAACAAATAAACATATATACTTTGTTCCCTAAGATACTACACAATGACTATTAAATTAACAGAGATTATTATATTTTAAAGATAAATATTTAGCAGTAGCAGAATAAGAAAAATGACTAATTGAAAATTCAAACCATAACGGTAAGTTAAACAGATCTGCAGAGACATTAGTGATTCTCACAAACACTTGAGTATATGGCTTTAAACTTAGTATATATATTTTGTAAAGTATTAAGGTTTTGAACTATAAAACTAGTAAAGTCCAAGGTCATATGGAGCCCATGAAGGCTTTCAATATTATATTTTTATTGATGAACTCACTTCCATGTGTTATCCATCAACTCAGGGATAAATCAATTCCCCAGCTAACTAGCCAACTAAGTATCTAATTCATCCTAAGTGTTCAATAAATGTGAACTTCTTTACCTTTTTCAGGAGGGGTCTTTATATTTTTTAATGTTATACAATTTTAAAGGTTACATTCTATTTATAGTTATTACAAAATATTGGCTATATTCCGCATGTTGTACAATACCTCCTGGTAGCCTATCTTACGGCCGATAGCTTGTACCTCTCACTCCCTTACACCTGTATCTGCCCCCCGCCCCCTGCCAAACTAGTATCCACTAACTTGTTCTCTGTATCTGTGTTTGCTTCTTTGTTATATTCACTAGTTTGTTGTATTTTTTAGGTTCTACACGTAAGTGACAAATATTACATGTAATCAACATATGTAGTATTTGTCTTTTTCTGACTTATTTCACTTAACATGATGCCCTTCAAGTTTATCCATGTCACTGTAAATGGCAAAATTTCATTATCTTTCAATGGTTGAATAATATTCCACTGTACTTTGGCCACCTGATGAAACCAGCCCAGTCACTGGAAAAACACTGATGGTGGGAAAGATTGAATGCAAAAGAAGAAGGGGGTGGCAGAGGATGAGGTAGTTAAATAGCATCACCAACTCAGTGAACATGAGTTTGGGCAAGCTCGGAGAGACAGTGAAGAACAGAGAAGCCTGGCATGCTACCATGCATAGGATCGCAAACAGTCAGACACATCTTAGTGACTAAATAACAACAAACATAGATATACACAGATACACACACACACACCCCACATCTCCTTTATCCATTTATCTGTTGATGAACACTTAGGTTGCTTCCATATCTTCACAATTATAAATAATGCTGCTGTGATCACTGGGGTGCAGGAAATTTCAGGTACAATTTTTACAGAACTAAAGTTGTCTGTTTAAAATGGACAGTTTGATGAGTTTTGTCAAATGGGTACTGTCTAAAAATCATCATCATAATCAAACTCTGGATCAGTTGCATCACCCCCAAATTTCCTCATGCCCTTTAGAGGTCTACCTCCCCCACCGCTCTTCCCCAGTCCTGAGCAGGTACTGTTCTGGTCTGTCCCTATAGCTTTCCCTCTTAGAATAAATAGATAGAATCAAATAAATAGAATCACATAATATGTACTCTTTTGTGCCTGGTTTCCTTCATTTAGCATAATTCTCTTACAATGCATCCATAGTTTTGCACTTATCAGTAGTTTGGTCCATTTTACTGCTGAGTAGTAATTCACAGTATGATGTAAATATACCTCACTTTGTTTATCTATTTACCAATTGACAAACATTTAGGACTTTTCCAAGTTTCAGGATATTAGGAATAGAGCTGTTAGGAACATTTATGTATAGGTCTTTGTGTAGGCGTTTATGATTTCTAATGTAAAAAACCGTGGCTTAGAAAATCCTGCATAGATTACGGAAGCATGCTGGAGGGAAACAAAGAGAGCACCATGACTTCTGCCGTGGGGCCAGGCCTGTCGGCCAGGAGTCAGAGGGCACCATCTGAAGACAGTTACTGCATTCTTTACTTAATTATGTGGTGGAGATGTGGAGGAAATGGGAAAAGTAAAGAGCAGAGAGTGGTTGGAGCAGTGACTTGGATTTTTTTAGCTGACTGCTACCATTACTGTAGCTTTATCACCTAGTAATTATATGATCATATTTTATATATATATATATAAGGAATGAGATAAGAATAATAGCCAACAGTAACATAGTGCTTTCTATTGACACATACCAAAAATTATTCTAAGTGACTCTATTAAATCACTTACTTTTCTTATCAACTCTTAGTAATAAACTAGCATTCTTATTGCCAGTTTATAGAACTAAAGCCCAGAGAAGACAATTGACTAGGCCAAGTTCACACAATCGATCAGTGATGGAGCTGACAGGCAGAAACAGGTAGATTGAATTTAGAATCCATGTTCTTAAACCCTTTTTAATAGTACTTTAACAAAATACATAGCCTATTAACAAATTGAAGTTTTCTTAACTGAGTACCAAATATGAGTTCAGTTCAGTTCAGTCACTCAGTCGTGTCCAACTCTTTGGGACCCCATGAACCGCAGCACGCCAGGCCTCCCTGTCCATCACCAACCCCCGGAGTTTACCCAAACTCAAGTCCATTGAGTCAGTGATGCCATCCAACTATCTCATCCTCTGTCATCCCCTTCTCCTCCAACTTCAATCTTTCCCAGCATCAGAGGCTTTTCCAATGAGTCACTTCTTCACATCAGGTGGCCAAAGTATTGGAGTTTCAGCTTCAGCATCAGTCCTTCCAATGAATATTCAGGACTGATCTCCTTTAGGATGGACTGGTTGGGTCTCTTTGCAGTCCAAGGGACTCTCAAGAGTCTTCTCCAACACCACAGTTCAAAAGCATCAATTCTTCGGTGCTCAGCTTTCTTTATAGTCCAACTCTCACATCCATACATGACTTCTGGAAAAACCATAGCCTTAACTAGACGGACTTTTGTTGACAAAGTAATGTCTCTGCTTTTTAATATGCTGTCTAGGTTGGTCATAACTTTCCTTCCAAGAATGTCTTTTAATTTCATGGCTGCAGCCACCATCTGCAGTGATTTTGGAGCCCCAAAAAATAGTCAGCCATTGTTTCCCCATCTATTTGCCATGAAGTGATGGGACCAGATGCCATGATCTTAGTTTTCTGAATGAGGGACACTCATAATTCTAATCATTAGGCAAAATATAAGAAACAGAATACACCCAAGATTTGATAATAGGTGCTAGCTCTATTCCTTGGCCTGTATATGTATCCTCAGGAGAGCTTTATTTCTTAGATGTGGCTGCATACAAATTATAAAGTTGTAACTCTTCTTTCTTTAGCAATATTGAGAGAAATTCCTCTGACATTCAGAATTAAAATCTTTCTAGTTTTCTGAATAAAAATATACCCTATTGGTACTACATTCTTCTATTTATATCCATGCAAAAGTCCATAAAACATGAAATCAAGAGATGAGTTATAACTAGAAAAATAATTTTTCTATTTAAATTAAAAATCATACCACATTCTTTTTCATTTGCTTGGAAAAAATGTAGTTGAGACAATATTTTGGAGTGCAAGCTAAGAGACTTAAAATTGTTTCAAACCTATGAAAAATTAAACTCAGTCTTATCAAAATTATTTTATTATTTTATTAGACATAAAATGTTAATAAGTAACTGAAAACTGATGAATCTGGCTTTAAACAAAGTCAGCAATTCTAATATTATGACTAATGGTTTTAATCTATGGATATTACTTGTACTCAATCCATACAATATCACCATTAAATTTTCAGTACAGAATGGCAGTTGCTCTTAGTTCATGGATGAAACTACGTCCTTAATATGTTTACAAAGACTTTTCCCACAGTTTACCTATTTATTACCAAAACTAACAGTTGAACTTTGCTATGCAAATTTGGAGCCTGTCCCTACCTAAAAGCAATGCTATTATTGATTGTGTCCCTTATTGATTATGTTGAAGGCGTAACCCTGGAAACTGTGGAAGGGACCTTATTTGGAAATGGAGTTGTTACAGATGTCATCAAGTTAGGATGAAGTCAATATGACCGTGTTGGTATAAGGAGAGCAATTTGGACACAGACACACAAGGAGGAGACAGCGAAGCAAGAGAATGATCATGTGAAGATAGAGGCAAAGATTGAAGTTACCGCACAAACCAAGGAATACCTGGGGTCACCAGAAACTGGACAAGGCAAGAAAGGATCCTCCCCTGGAGGTTTCAGAGGGAGCAGGGCCAGCACCTTGATTTTGGATATCTATCCTCAAGAACTGTAAAACAGTACATTTCTGTGGTTTGAGGCCGCTCATTTTGTAGTGCTTTGTTATGACAGCCCTAGGAAACTGACATACTGACAAATAACAAGATTTATACCAAACATTTTAAAGAAACATCATTACATCTCTGGCTGCTTCATATTAGTGATCATCAACATAGTAATTGTCTGGTAATTTCAGCCACATTGTTATAAATAGGCAGCCAAACAGCAGGGCACCAAATAGAAATAGTATCCTTTTGAAGGACAGGCAAGTATTTTGATTTCTAGACCTCTCACTGGATTCATATTAAGTCCTTGATTTTATATGCAAGCATTTTTCCAATTTTCTATAACATGAATTCTCTTGTTTGTCTGATATATGCTGACATCGTTTGCTCATTCCAAGGTTATACACTCTTCAATTGTGTCAAATGAAGGTGGAACTGAAGTTTTGTGCAAAAGGAAACCGTGTACCAATGAACAAAGAAGTCAGAGATTGTAAGAAAAGAAACTTTCCATCAAAATCTTTACTTTGCTCTTTTTTATAAAGGGTTTGAGGAACACAGGAATATCCTGAGGGTTGTCCAAAACCTGATGAAAGAAGAGAAGGTGAATATCAAAATGATACACCAAGGCCCCTGTGCCTGTGCTCAAAGTATTTTTGGCAGAATTGCTGAGTATTTCAAATGTTACATTCAGCGATCACAACACAAGAAACAAGCAGCCATTGTATTTATGTTCCATATGCTATAGCTTATTAACGTGGCATAACTTATCCCCCCCTTTTGCCCCTTCCCAAACTTAGAATCCCAATAGAAATATCCTTCACATTTTAACAATCAATGGCAGGTTTTCAACATACTATAGTAATATGCTTGGAAAGAACACCATCAGACTGGCTAATTCAGTGAGACTATTTCACTTGCAGATGAGCTAGTTCTGATTTGTTACCTGCGAAATGTGGCAGCTCAATACTGGGTGTGTTATTCAAGGACCAGGTGAAGTGGTGTTCAATGAGCTTCCCTGTCAACATGTTCTGTCACTAACAGCATCAAAAGTCCACACACACACACATCCCTCTTCCATCTGCTAGCATGGCGGGTTGATGCTACAACAAACCGATTCCACTCCATCTATTGATTTGCACTCTGTTTCTCTAAACATCAATCTCTGTAAAATTTCTCCTGACTTTTTATCTTCACTTGGGGCATGGATTTTTTATTTGTTCTTTTGACTAAAAGAGAAAATGGTAAAAGAGCAGGAAGAGAAATCACTTGAAAACGGGAATATGAATATGCTAAACACAACTTGGTTCTAAGTGAAATTAAAAGGAAAAATGTTGATATGGCCAACATAGCATAATTTTTTTTATTTCAATCCCTTCATGTAACTTTCCAGACATGGAGGGAAGCTCTATATGGAGAACAGAATCCGTGGTAGAGACTAAACCTTAGCTGACAAACAAGAGAGACTAGAATCATTAGGTCTGTCATTTCATTCTTCACACACAGTACTCTGTGAAGATATTACAGTACAGGCACCCACTGACATGAGATTTCTGTAACACCTGGACTGAAAGCTCGAAGAAAGGGGTAGTAATGACAGTTCCATGATTATTCCCTTTCTGGTCAATTTCAATCAGTTCCTTAATGTGACTTTAATGATGTTTTGGAGTGTTCATCTCTTTATTTTTTTAATGCTATCCAATAGCAGTTTCATTCAACCACTGTGATGTTTTCATTAGAATGATTATAATGGAAGATGACTCTCAGTGGAAATATATGAGACGCTCTTGTTATCCATGCACCATTGTTACTATACACTAATTGCTCCAGTCTGTCATGTGAATGAGTATTTAAGGAGATTTTAATCCCTGAACCACCACATTTGTTGTAATTCTGTATGCTAAAGATACTTATGACAGTCTAGTGATAAAATTGCTAGCACTGCACACATGCCCAGATCCTCTACAATTTAAACATAGTTAAAGAACTTGGATGCATTTTAATTTGTAAATAATTTGCTTCTAAGATAAATTGATATGTGCTAAGTTACAGTTTGGAATAAACTTGCAGTTAAACTTCCACGATTACGGCTTAAGAGAAAACTGAATTTTTCAAATGATTTCTTGTTCTCATTTGCAGACTATGCATTAATTAAGTTCCTAGTAAGTGTAGGCAGTTACGAACGGCGTCCAGCTAGCTAGCTCCCTGCTCCTATGAGAAAGATGTCAAGTGCACAAACCCATTAAGGCACGGATTTAAGTCATTAACTCAACCATAGATTTGAAAGAAACTTGAAAACTGGGTCAGTTTGTCAAAGGTACAAACATGACATGACACAGCCCTTGCTAAAATTGAAGTGCACAATTACAAGTCACATCAAAAGTAATCACTGCAGTTCATTATAAAATCGGTTGTTTAGGGCAACTACAGCAAAATTCAAAGTAAAAGATATACTTGTCTCTACCCAGGAATGATAAAAAAAAAAAGATTAGAATGATAAGATGGCGACGTTATCAAAGAGTTGTAAATATGTGACATACTGAGCTGGCATTTTAAAAGTTTCTTTTTCAGTATAGAACTTCTATCACCATAGCAATGGATTTTTACAAAGACTGTATTAATTAGATGCAAATGGCTGTGAGGGAAACAGAACCTTTTCATTTCTGAGAACCAGAGCTTAAATCTAATATATTGTAGTGTACAATATGGAAACTATATTGTCAGTTGAGCATACTGAATTTGATATACAATCTCTCAAGAAAAGGTCATTTGAGCTGGCATGATTGCAATTGTTTTGAACTAAGTGTGAAACTGCCAGTGCTAAATAAAGTTAAGTGATGATAGGATTTCAAGCACTGAAACATGCAAATGCAGTAAAAGAATAAGTACAAAAATGAAAGAAAATACACAAATGGAAGCAAAGTTTCAAGAGTCCACCTTGAATTAATGATTGATTGTGAAAATAATCAAATGAAGTAGTTAAATTGCAAGCTTAAGTAAGAGTTTAAACAAAAACAATTTTTAACTTCTAGATCAACTTCAGGTAACCTTATATACCTCTGAGTATGTTCAAATCTATTGTTTTAAGAATAGTTTGGTTGGAAAGAACTCAAACTCATCTTGAGCTCTGTGGAAAACTGAAGAGAGAGAGAGAGAGATCAGGACAACTCTGGAGGCTCACTTCTGCCCCATTTCAGCAGCAGCTTAACAGAAATAGCTGGTCAAAGATAGCTTCCAGAAGCCCAGACCTTGACCTATGAATGCTTCATTAAACAAGGTCTAACCTCCTGGAATAAGGAGCTTTCACTGCTTCCTGGTCATACAGAAATTCTCTGCTTGATGCACAGAGAACTCTGGAGAAAAACCTCTTTACACTGGCCACCAGTCTGCAGGGTCGAGCCTGGCATGAGCACACATCTGTGTAAAATCAAGGGATCTCAAGGAAGTGTGTGCTTTGCTACATCTCTGCTTGTAAGGTTTCCCCATAGACCCACTTTATATCTCGTGTGTAAGTGTTTTGTTCGTGTGCTCCCTTGAGAGGACAAGAGGTAATCATCTCTCCATCCCTTGATTCCTAGGCTACTGACCTGCGGAAAAGTTAATGCTTCAATATGAAGTGCTCACAAATTTAAATGAACTCTGCTTCATTACATGACTGTTTCCCTCACTGCTTAAAGCTTTCCCTCACTGCTTAAATGGCAATGATCGTGGATTCCTACAATCATGCCACTGTCATTTTTGTTTTTGATGTTCTCTGTTCTGCATGGCCCCTAAACCTGAAAAGATATAATCGGTTCTGAGCTGTCCTCATAACTGTCGTAAGCTGTGTGGAGCCCATTTGCAGTGGGAGAGAATGAAGAGGAAGAAAAGAGAGAGACTTTGATGATTCTTGGCATCAGATTTCCCTAAAGCTAGTTTCTTTCTTGTAACGTCCATGTTTGTTACTTAAGCCAGAAAGGTTCTATGGAAATGTGGGATGTTCAGGAATGCTTGATACGAATTTTGCGAGATGAGTAGAGAATAACCCAGTGTGTGTGTTGTGGATGGGAGCACTGGGGCCAGAGGGAAAAACGAGTGGCCCTGAGACCGGGGAATTTTGAAGGCAAAATGCAAGGAGGAGCAAGGGCATGAGCACCTACAGAGAAACATCATGCCTTGTCTAGGGAAGGGAACACAATTCAGTGGGACTTGAGCTTTGGGAGACTGGATATGTGTAATAGGGAGAAATGAGGGTGGGACAATGCTTCCTGTGTCCCAAACACTGTTCTTGGCATTTGCACATGTTCTCTCAGTTCTCCCTAATCTTCATAGCAACATTATGAGACACTTACTATGATTATATCCCTGTGTTACCTATTATAAAACTAAAGGACAAGGACTAGCCTTATGAACACAAGAGCTTCAAAACCTAGCAGTGGGTTGTAGTATGTGTTCATCATCCCTGTGCCATAGCAGCCTTCCATTGAACTTGAGGAGGTCGAGAAACTGACAGTTTACTATAGACAATGTCAGTGAGAATGGAGAGGGAAGAGTGACTTAAATGATATTCACAGGGCATTATTGCTATGGCAAAGTAACTAAATATATAGTCAAAGGACTTTTTTTCTTTTCTTCTTTAATACCTGTACCAACTCTATTCCTATTAGCTATCTCATTACTTAATATTTATTCTATGAGTCCAGACCTAAATGTTGTTCTTTATGCTATTCAGGTATCTAGTTTTGTGATAGTCCTTCATACTTCAACCTGAAGCCAAAATTGACAGAAAAGAATCCAGAGAGTCTTGATTATTGGAATCTTAACAGTCTCCCACTGATGTATTTTCAGACTTGAGCCGTAAGTCATCCCTTGTCAAGCCCAGTCCTATTCTTCAGTGCCTGCACTGGGACAATTTCTAGTTCCTCAACTCAGGGACCACAGTGTAAAATTGTACCTGAGAGTCATCTTTTCTGATTTGAGGATGAAAAAAGCTCACAGCAGAAACTAAAATTTCTACCTGTCTCCACAAAGTGCTATTACTTGGGAAAGTCCTTGCTGGGTTCACTTTAAACTTTCCAATATTTCCTTTGACAGGGTGTTGATGAGCCCTTTGATGTACAGCAGCTGCTCTTAGAAGACCATGAAACTAAACCCCCTCCAACGGGGAAAGGAAAGTCCTAGTTGGTTGTAGAACTGGTTCTATTAAAGTTCCATCCAGTGGCCCCTATGCTATGATGGACAGAACCTAAAATGATACTTGTCTTAGAAGTACACCTCAGGGATAACTTCCTCAAACAGAACTATTAATAGCACCACGTCTCTTGGTTAAATATGTGAGGAATCATGGAAGGCCGTAGATCATATATCACATTTTCCAGAGACAACACATAAAATCTGTCAAGCAAAATTCCAATGAAAAGAATTGACAGGCTAAAATCAAGATACATGAAAACTAATTCTATGGGCACCAATATAAAATATTCTAAGGATACAGGCTTTGAAAGTCTGTTCAATTTAGAGGTGGATTTTTATGTTATCCAGAGAAATATCTGGACTGACTGATCGTCCTTCAGGAATCTTTCCCTAAATAATGTTTCTGTCAGGAAAACCTTTGAAAGTTAGGGATTGACAGAGAGTTCAAGAAGGGGCCAAATGCAAATAAGTTGTTTACATGTTTGTTTAAGTATAGGTGTAAAGAGAGGGAAGAAAAGAAACATAAGCAGGAGATGAAATTTTTAGAAAGGTAAGCTGTCCAGAGCCCTAAAATCTTAAAGTTTAACCAAGGAAAGATGTGGATCTACTTTTTAATAAGCTCCACTCTTAGCCCATTTAAATGAACAGCAGCTTACAGATTTTTATTTTCACAAAACTAAAGAAAGTTTGCTTTTGTTTCAAAATAAATGACAGTAGTTATGGTGTGAAAGAGACCTACTCCAGCTTTTCTCCTAAAACTCTCTCCTCCATTCCAACCTGCCTATTTCCTGCACATATCACATGACCAAACCCTTCTGCAGTTAGATTATATATTCACCTTTCCACTGGGTTTTGATTAAAGACAAATGTCAATTAATGAAGCAATCATTCTAAATAAAAATTGCCTTTATATAATTCTAGATTACATTTTAAAACATTTTACTCATTCCGGGGACCAGATAAGGTGGCATATCTGTAAGTTTCCCAGCATGATTAATATTCATGATAAAGTTCAACCTTAGTTAAAAATCAGTTAAAATTAAATAATTGCTTAGTGGAAACAACTCATTTAATGAAGGATATTTTTTTAAGCCCCTGCAGCATGAACTGTCCTTTAGGGGATAAGAAGAGCTTCCCAGAACCGCTCATGTTCATTCTATAGGTGTTATAAAACTTATCAAGTATTCAAAGTACAAACACACACATCTTTGCTCTATCAATATTTATAGCCTGAAAACACATTATTGTTGCAAATATGTCAGGACAATGAAAAATATCCATTTACAATGGGAATATATAACAAAGGGCAGTTGAACAATATAATTTATTTCTATCATTTATTGAATGACTCATAAGTAATAAGAAATGAAGCTACAAGTAAGTTATGAAGGTCATTTCCTCTCATGTGTGAAAAAACATAAATTGTTTATATCATTATCAGCTCTAAGACATTCTCTCCATTGGGGATTCTAAAAATTATGAGCCAGATGTCTGGACTCTATATTGTGAAAATACCCCAAAACTGGTATTCAATAGGCCATGGCCATTCCATGCAGATTCCTTAGGGAATCAGAGAGAATACAGATCATGTCTGGACTTGTCTGAAGTCTCAATCGAGGGCTTTCCCCTTGTGGCTCAGCTGGAAGAATCTGTCTGCAATGCAGGAGACCTGGGTTCAATTCCTGGGTTGGGAAGATCCCCTGGAGAAGGGAAAGGCTGCTGCTGCTGCTAAGTAGCTTCAATCATGTCCGACTCTGTGCAACCCCATAGACGGCAGCCCACCAGGCTCCCCAGTCCCTGGGATTCTCCAGGCAAGAACACTGGAGTGGGTTGCCATTTCCTTCTCCAATGCGTGAAAGTGAAAAGGGAAAGGGAAATCGCTCAGTCGTGTCCGACTTTTCACAACCCCATGGACTGCAGCCTACCAGGCTCCTCCATCCATGGGATTTTCCAGGCAAGAGTACTAGAGTGGGTTGCCATTGCCTTCTCCTAGGGAAAGGCTACCCACTCCAGTATTCTGACCTGGAGAATTCCATGGAGGATGTAGTCCATTGGGTTGCAAAGAGTCGGACACAACTGAGTGACTTTCACTCACTCATTCATTCAAGGTATCAATACCTGTGTTTTTCTATATTTAAACCTATATTAATATATCATTTGACCCAGCTATAGATGGAATCAATCTCCATCTGATACAAACCAGATTGGACCCTAATAGCTATCATTAGGATGAATGATAATGACAATAGCTTATATTTACATTATTATTTATCATTTTAAAGTACTTTAAAAAGTATAATATTACAGTATTGTGGTGGGTTTTGCCATACATTGACATGAATCAGCCAACGGTTGCACATATTGTAAAGTAATTATCCTCCAATTAAAATAAATAATTTTTAAAAAGTACAATTTTAAGAACACTTCAGAACATTCTTTTTAAAAAGACTCTTACATAAGCATTAATATATTTCATTTTAGCACTTGAGAAAACATAGGCTCAGAATGGGTATTCAAGGGAAGGAGAACACCTTTCTCTGGAGGACAAGGAAGTTAGGAGGCTGTAGTGTGGTCTATGGCTCTGCATTGTTTGGGTCCTTGCTAGGGCTTGCCTGGTGGCTCAGACAGTAAAGAATCTGCCTGCAATGCGGGAGACCTGGGTTCAATCCCTGGGTTGGGAAGGTCCCCTGGAGAAGGGAAAGGCCACCTACTCCAGTATTCTGGCCTGGAGAATTCCATGTACTGTAAAGTCCAGGGGGTTGCAAAGAGTTGGACACGACTGAGCGACTTTCACTTCACTTCACTTCAGGACAAGAGGAGTCTCTTCTTCCTGTCCAATCTGCTATAGTCACAGGATGTGAGATCTCCCTCTTCTGGTCTCCCGATTTTATTAATAATTGAGGTTTTCATTTATCAATTTTTTTACAAGAGTCAGTGGACTCAGAGGAGAGGTATCACAAAGAGGTTTATCACAAAGTTTCAAGTCCTGAGTTTATTTGGCCACTGCATAGTGTAAATAGTGCTTGGGAAGTTGTCTTTTTCTGTA
The DNA here is from genome assembly GCA_024291935.2 of Okapia johnstoni. Classification (NCBI taxonomy): domain Eukaryota; kingdom Metazoa; phylum Chordata; class Mammalia; order Artiodactyla; family Giraffidae; genus Okapia; species Okapia johnstoni. The sequence goes on from CM044327.1 coordinate 7,714,240, forward strand.
TGTTGTGTCTCTTTTCCTGGGGTCTCAGGAGATTCTGCCCTCATCCCTCTCTGCAGAATTTGAACAAACAAGGTCAATTGCATACAATGAGGTTTCTACTTAGTACATTGGTATATACAGGATGTTCCTAATCTATTAATATATAGAGAGATTTGCAATCCTGTAGGTGTTGCCATTTTAATTAACAAAATACGTTATTTATAGTTAAATTTTTGTCAATTTAAAGGGAGAATTTTGTTTTTGTTTTTACCAAATTCTTAAATATAAGGTAAAGAGAAGCCTAATTCTTTCTTCCCAGTTACTTATCTAAGGGGTCTGAGTTCAGCACATTGTTTAACACAAGGCCTCCGTGGATAACCTTGCTCTTTACTGTCTTAGGCAGGTCCAGGCTCTTAATGCAGCATGACAGGTTCTCTTCTTCCTGTTGGTCCACATAGAAGGGTATATGACAGAATGCACATCCCTTTATCTCATCCCCACTTCTCTTTCCTTCCCTCCTCTCTTTACACTCTGAAAGATCTTTACTAGGCAGCGCTAAATGGAGGCTTTATCAGACTTAGTAAAAAGCTTTCTATAAATTGAAATAAATGGCACTTTTATCAATTGCAACAATTATTTGACTTATGTTTTATTTTGCCATGTGGATATATATATATATATATATATATATATATATATATATATATATATATATATGATATATATATATATCATATATTGGAAGCTCCAAGGAAGAGATTACAGTATGGAATTGTGACATTCCTAGGTACTAGGCCCCAATAGCATAATAGCACCAAAATACAAACTAAATCAGAACATTAAGGAATATTTTACAGTAACTAACATTTACAATATTTTAAATATATCCCCATTATTATAATGGGTCTCATACCATCAGTTTCTTAACAATGATCTAGTAGTGGGAAGAATGACACAAAAGACACACAAAATTTTTTAAAATGGCAGTATTATGACTCATTATACTTTTGAGTCATTTCTAAATATTTACAAGCTACATGCTATTAGTAACCACCACTTAACATTTTCCATCCATAAGAATTTTCTTGTCTAATCCCTTATCTTGGGTCCAATTTATAACATTAAATTGACACTTTTGATGGGCTTCAAATTTGTGTTCCAGTTGACAACCTCTGTGTGAGTGTCAGACACCAGGTTTCCAATTCAAAGTCATTTTTCAAAGTCAACCCACAGTCATGTCCTGTTTGCCTTAAACTTGTACCTGACATAATGCCATATGATTCTAGGCTAAATTCTTGAATATGGAATAGAGAGCTTGAGTGTTTTTGATACAGCTGTAGGATAAAATAATCCTAGAAGGATGGAAAGACAGAAATGCAGAATGTCACCTCTAGCAAAGAAATTTGATCTGAACTTTCTAGCAGAGTTAATGGAAGAGAAATAATAGAAAAACCAGGAAAATAACAGAACTTAATTAACCTGCGCAAGTAGATTATTATAATTGTATACCACTTACACTCTCCCTTGCAATTTGGCAAATAGACACAAGCCAAAAGAAACTTTAGTGCATTGATAATATACAATAAACTACTTCTGTACCCTGTGCCCAGTCTAAAATCAGGTAAGTAAATGTTTTCTAGGGAAAGTAATAATAGAATTGTATCAGCTGTAGCTAATGCTGTTGGTATCAGGGGAGGTATGGGGGCTGAGAGGGGGAAGGTAGACTAATGATGACCTCAACTTCTTTTTGAGTCTTATCTCAAGGACTTTTTATGACATAACAGCTTCTGTTTGAAAAATTAAATATTAGCCTCATACATTTCCACGATAAATGTTTATTTTAAAAAAATTCAAACATTCAATCACAATTACAAAAGTGACTAGAATAGTGGTATTTTATTGCTTTGTGTTTTCAGAACATCTAAAGCTTTTTGGTCATACATTTACATTAACGTCAGACATTGCTTGTTATTGAAATGAAAAGTGGTGTAGAAATATATCTGAATATAAACCACTTTCTACCAATATCTTTATCTCTAGCTATATTTAGGTGTGAGAATTACTGCATGTCATTAGTGTTTCCAAATTCACCTGATTCAGAAAAGGCCATGGTTCTGGTCTGAATGCTTTTTCCCCTCCTCTACCATTCCCTAGGTTGAAATTCTAACTGCCAATGCAATAATATCAGGAGATGGAACCTTGGGAAATGGAATTATTTCCTGCAGAAAAGAGGTTCCACAGAGCTCCCCCAGCCCTTCCACCTTAAGTGATTACAGGTAGTGATCCTGTGATCCACCTTAAGTGTTTACCATCCCATCCCCAGATGCCAAATTTGCTGGTGATTTGGTCTGGACACTTTCCAGCCTCCAGAATTGTGAGAAATAAATGTTGCCTCAGGTGGCTCAGTTGTAAACAATCCACCAGCCAAGCAGAAGATGTGGGTTCCATCCATGGGTCAGGAAGATCCCCTGGAGAAAGAAATGACAACCCACTCCAGTATTCTTGCCTGGGAAATGCCATGGACAGAGGAGACTGGTGAGCTACAGTCCATAGGGTCTCAGGAAAGACAGACATGACAGCGACTAAATAGCAACAAAATAAGCTACTCAGCCTGCAGTACTTTGTGACAGACAGCCAGGCTCTGCCTTCCACATGCAACCAGGAATGTAAATGTCCTGGCACATTTCTAGCTCAGTAGAGGAGGTCCTCTGCTCTTGGGTTGTTAGTGAGGCCCCTTCAGGATGACCTTCATGCCATCTGGGGACATGGGATTCCTGGATGCAGCTGGGTGTTCCTTTGCATTAGCTGGGTACTCCTAATGTGTTCTGAGTGCTCTTTACCTCTATTTGCATCTAAAGTATTGATTTCTCCCTTGTCCATGAGGAAGGAGGACCAGATCCTAAAAGACTTTCCTCTTCCTGGTCTCTCAAAACAGAATCCCTTTCTTTCCATCTCTTTGACTTCAACTATTTTCTCCTTCTGCCTTCATTCTTAGACCCAGCTTGCTTCATTTTTCTCAGTGGGATTTGGCTTTTACAAAATAGAGGTCAAATCTTGACTTTGTACTGCACCTGAATTCTGTACTGCCAACAAAAATTCCTGCAACAATAAAGCTTAAAACAACTCTAATTGTAGAATGCCAGAAATGAAGATACAAAGACAAAAATACAAATTATTCTTTTAATAAATTACTCTGTAAACAGTTTAGCTATAAATTTTTTGAAACAGATGTTAGCTGGGTATACATTTAATATAGAAATGGGCATAATTAAAAGAGAATTTTTAATTTTAAACACACTTCAGTCAGTAGTAAGTCCGCCAAAGAATTCAGGAAGTTAACTGGAACATTTTAAGCATCTGTTCTCAAATGTTCCCATATTTACAGGTGACAATATTCTTAATATCATGTACTCATTTCATGTAAAATGCCATAACACTATAGTAAGCTAAGTCAACCAGAAATTAAATAAAATATATGAAATCATACTTTAAACAGAGAAGGAAAACAGGTTATCAAAGAAGTTATGTTTTCTATAAAATAAAGATAAATAAATAAATAAAAACACATTTCCCTCATCAGAGACTCAGGGCCCTAATGTATTATGTTGTTGAGATTTGAAAGCCTCGTTCCAGCTCTGATGAACACTCTTGTATATAACAAGCAATGCTTTAAAATGAAAATCTATTTTCCTTTTTTTCCTCTTTTTCACAACATTGCTATCTCTCAACTACTACTTAAAATTCAAGGTTTTTTTTTTTTTTTTTATGACTAAGGTCACATTATAAAATAGCACATAAGATGAAAGTAATAGAGTGTAGCCAAAGAGGGGCGTGAAAATGAACACATCGGAGCCAGGGTGCTAGAGAGCAGTTTCTGAGGTGTTCGTTTTCATTGGATCTTTAAGGCAGGCTGACAAGAACAATCAGTCGCCTCATAGATCACTGACAGAACCTCAGGAAGACAGATGACATACAGAATAGCAAACCCCACAGAAATTAAACAAAGTGCTGGAAGAACAATTAACATCTTTGGGAATGAAAACGCCCAGGTGTAACACTGCTAATTTTAGGGCACAGAACCAAACCTGAATGACATCTTCATCTCAATGTCAGTTAAGCTCATAAAATATTGTAATTCTACTACAAGTCGGGTTGTGTGTTTTCATATTATTTTACAATGTCATCAATTTCTGATCAGTTGTAAGCAGATACACATGCATGTCCCAGGAACTTTTGTGACTTTTATGTAGCACATTTTAAATCTCACGCCAGTTCCATGACAGGAATATGCCTCAATAAACAAGTGGACTAATTCTTCCTGAGATGAGTTGAGTATAAATCCCAGAATAAATAATAATAAACTTATTATTATTTAATATTTACTTATTTATTATTAATAAATAATAATAAATCCCAGAATAAATCCCATCCTCTATAAAAATGACTCTACAGCTGGAGAGTGAAATTCGGACGCTCCCAGAGCTTAGGGTGCTACCATGCTCTTAAAGCAGGAAAAAAGCCTAGAACTCAGCAAAATCTCCAGACTACAAAAATTCTGATAGATAATATAATGAAAAAGAAAAACTTTATTTATTATTGAGATCATGAAGTTTGTAGCATAATTCAACTTTTAGTTTATATATAATCAATAAATAGTAAGACATAGAAAATAGTATATTTTGAGTATTAAAATTTGTATTGATGGATTCCACTCAACCAGCATTTTAAAATACCATGATATTTCCAGATGCTCCAATATTTTTTCCTTTCAATAATTTGTGCTATTATTTTCTAATCCAATTTCATACTTTGTGGGGAAACAAAGATACACATGTGTGGGGGGTCTAAAAATAGAAAAGCAGAGTCAACAGCAAAATGGTCTCATGTTGGGAAGTTCTTAAGGTAAGACCATTGCATGTGCTTCTAATTCCAAAAAAAAGAAACAAACGAGTCATCACTCAATCCTTATATTCCCTGTAATATCCTTTGTATATTTCCTGTACTATAAAAATGTAATATTAAAATGCTTTAGCTAATATGGTTTTTAATAAGAAAATAATCTATTTTGTTACTTTCTATATTACTTATGAGGGTAATCATTACAAAGCACAAATTGAATGTCTTCAGCTCCACATATCCAATGAACCACCAGCATGTAATTGAAATAATTTTGCTTTATACAAAGTATGAAGATACAGCATAGTCTAATTTTTTTTGCTATTTTAATACATGCAAATCTTCAAACAATATTTAACTGTATATTATGCAAAAAATAAAACACCAGTTAATCACTGGTTTGGAGTGGAAATTCAGCTTGTCCAAAAGAAATTCTTTTCCAAAAGAAATAATTTGCTTAATACTTTAATTCTTGCCTAGTATTTTAAACATAATGTTTATTATTTTATAGTTTATATTGAATAATAAAAGTAAAGTGTGAGCTTGTTCACTCAGGTGTCAGGTATTCAGATTTGCTCACAGCAAGAGTAAAGTTGCCCAAATTCGTTCTGCAGTTCATGGATTGTAAAGAGTCAGAAACAACTTAGCAAATGAACAACAACAAATTCATTCAGCAAAGCAGCCATATCACAAACTTACATATGCAGTGATCTAATTAAAAAGAAAAATTTTAAACCAAAAATTTGATTTATCTAGAAATCTATTCCTAGCATCCTGTAACCTTTTCTTATCAACTCTCATTCATTCAAATCTAAGTCAATTAAAAGCTAATCCAGAGAATGTCCTGTCACTGCAAAATATATATGTAGAAATGATGCTTTAGGATCTAAGCTGTCATTTGCTTTGCTCACAACATTAAATATCATTAATATGAGTTTGTTGCTTAGCAATGAAACACCTTTCCTATGTTGCCACCCAGATAAGTAACTTGCACTTTTCTAGTTATAATTTTCCCAATTAATGGTTGAAAGCTACTAGGTTACAAATAGAATGAACATAATGAAATTTATTTAAAGCATGATTAGAAAGCCACAGAAGGAAGATGGCCCTAAAACACAACAGACATTGATAAGTGGGGGGTTGGGGATGAGTGTGGAGTGCAAAATCCTCCCTAGTTGAGAACCACCAGCCCAGGTGGATGGAATCTGTACAAGACAGAGAAACCAGGGAAGCTGCTGATGTGCACTGGGGCAGGTGGGAGGCCTTGGAAGCAAAGCTCCTTTAGAGTGTGGGAGTTCCAGCAAACAATCAAAGGCATCTGCCAGATATTGAACCTGCAGTGACATAAACATTTTGGGCTTGAAATCTTCTGAGATTAGAATTTTCAGAACCCGGAAGATAGAGATCTGTCAGGAAAAAAATCTCTTCTAGGCCAGAAAGGTAGATGAAACTGCTCAATCTTATGATATTTAGGAGAAAAGTCCCTCTGGATGAGAGGCCAGCATTAAATGCACCACATCTCCCACTCAAGACACTTGCCAAATTTTGGACTTTCATGAGGTGGGAGGCTAAAAAGCTAGACTCTAAACTCCAAAGGACCCAAGTGAATCTTACCCAAGGGCCAGAGACATGCCAATCAAAATTTCAAGAGATTACACCCAAGAAATAGGAATAAGCTGAGTATTAATCAATCTAAACTGTAACTACAGCTGCTTGACCTGGTTCAATGCTGAATTGGATTTAGCTCTAGTCATTCTTTCTGCCTAACACAGCAGAGGCAACTAACATTTTCAGGCATGTACACACACACACACACACACACACACACACACACAACCTTCTCTGATGCTAGAAGTGTTCTTTATCTTGATCTGAGGGTGGTTACGTGTAGGCTCAAATATATATATATGTAAGTATATATATATATGTATACGAAATATATACACACATGCATATATAAATATATGAATATATGAAATATATTACATAAATATATGAAATATTTAGGTTTAAGATTTTAGTTTACTTTTCCACATAATGTTATATCTCCATTAAAAAGCATCATAAAACCATAATTTTATATTAAATACATACAATTGTATCATCCAAAAGAAACCTGGTTTCTTGAAAATAACATATCTAATTACCCACTTCTTCATCATTCCAGCCCTATGCCTAACCTACTCCTGCCTGAATTCCATGTTCCTTATCATTTTTCCTTTGTTTTATTTAGTTTCATTATGTCTACTTGTATTCCTAAATAATGTACGGTGATTGTGGTGGTGGTTTGGTCGCTAAGTCATGTCCAACTCTTGTGACCCCATGGACTGTACCCCGCCAGGTTCCTCTGTCCATGGAGATTCTCCAGGCAAGAATACTGGAGTGCGTTGCCATTTCCTTCTCCATAAATAATATATATAAATAATGTATATATGCATATATATAACATATATTATATACCAGTTGTAATGAGCAGCATTTCATATGAGATGTTTAAATTCATTTGTCTTTTTCACTGTGCGTCAGTATCTTACAAGCAATAGGCCTCAAGGTCAATGGTTTGTAGCAATTATTCCCAGTTGCCATTTATTTCATGGATAGACTTATTTGCTCTAAATAGATTTTTGAGACCTTTTTTTTTTCTGATTATCCCCTACAGGAACAGTTGGAGTGTCTTTTCTGTCCTCCATACATACAATGTTACCTCTAATGGCTATAATCAAATTGTTTTTTATTCCTTGATTTTAATATGATCATATCCTATCAGTCATTTCTTGCATCCCATTAGTTTTATTTTAAACACATTACATATTGTCCTCCATTTCTAAACTGTCCATTAGTACAATAATGGTATTAGGTTGGTTCTCATTTTGCTTTCATAGCTCTGCAATCTTATTTCAACACATTCTTTTGTTTTATCAGTTTGTATTTGAACAAAATGATTTACTGAATACATACTAAATTCAATTTGTCTATGAAATAAATCACAACTGGGAAATCTGCTTCTGTTCCTTGAATTACACTTTCTCTTCCTGATTAGATTCCTCAACTGCATTTTGCACATTTTATACATTTTGTCTCCTTCTTTCTTCCTCTTATTATGGGTTTAGCCACTTTACTTTCATTGAGAAATAGGAATAAATCCTCCTTGACATCATTCCCATCTTCTCTGGAAACAGACTCCACTAACATCAAGCGCTGTTTTGAGTTTCACTTTTCTAATCAACTTTCTTTAGACCAAGGCCATTGGAGTGGTGGAGCAGAAAACAGACTTGGAGTGCCAGTGAACTATTCACAGGAATCTGACCTTGACTCTTTTCTGCCATCCCCCTAAATGTTCATTCCAGAACCCATTCCAGCAAGCCAGGGTTGTAGCTCACACCTGTGGACTTTAACCCATTTCCCTTTCTACGTAGTGCACTAGAATATGGGAAGCCAAGGAACCTGACAAAGCCTAAAATAACTGTGAACCTGGGAATAGAAAGAAACTGAAGGATACAACCCTTGGTTATGGCAGGTCCTGACGCAGTGAAAACCCTGGCATACTTATTGGGACACAGTGATGATCTGCTGATGTTTAAATTATCCAGAGGTATCTACCATCCCTCACTTACCATTATATAAAGAAGAAAATAAAATAAATAGAATAAATGTCAATATTATTTATGAATTGAAAACAGTGTAATAAGTACTTTTAGCAGAGAGGGAAACTTTATGATGAAACTTGGCCACAGTTTTGAACTATTTCAGCAAATATTCTGGTTGTTTAGAGAATGTATTTGGCAAATGCATCTTTGATAAGGAACCAGGAAAGTCAAACACAGTCTAAGAGATATTGCTGACAGTATATTCATCTTTAGCACATCCATTTAAATGGAGAATGACTTGAATGAGTTTCTTATTTTGAAACTAAGGCTGGAAGATAAGGGGTAATGGTGATTTGTGCCACTTTCTTTCATGACTGACACAGACAATACATTAGCCTCTCTGTTCTTAACTAAGATCAAGGTGTTTAGTGCTCAAATTGATCCCTACAAGTATGTGGCTTTGTAATGACAAGACTAAAGTGCTTTCAACTTCTCTTAAAATCTGAATCTGAGTTCTATTAATACAGAAAATCCAGCAGAGTGCAGCAACACAAGAAGCTTGTGTCCGTAGTTCTTTCCTTTTAATTGAGAAGCAGTAGCCTGTCAAGCAGGGTGCCAGTTTGCTCATCGTCCTGATGAAGGACATTTAGACTCTTTCTAAATTTTGACCCAGAAATCTCACTCCTGGGTATTTACCCTAGACAAATGGTGGCTTATGTTCACAGAAACATTGTTCATATATTCATAGAAGCATTTTCATATTCACATAAATCTTACCATATTAACAAACAAGAGAATTTAATTATACATACATATGTATTTGTCTGTATACATAATATATAAGTATATACTTATTTACATATATAAATATCACCAATAAATATAAATATATCATAAGTATATAATCTCCAAGTTGACTAAGTGGTAAATACAGTTTTCATTTCAGAGACAGTATTCAAAATAACTATAAAAAATACTTTTGCTGTCTTCATGAAACTGCTGTAAAAGATCTCATGCAAGATATTTTTGTAATTGTCTGAACTGAGCCAGAACTTTCATTTATTAGAAGAATTCCAAGAAAAGAAACAAATGAAGAAGTAGCACACTTTCAAGCTGTAACATTAGACTAGGGCTTCAAATTTCAATCTGTTTTTATCACGCATAATGGAAGCATACCTGGTAGTAGACCCATTTATGAACATTCTTAAAATACTATAATCCAAATAAACTAAAGCTGAAACAAGCATATGGAGGATCATATGAGAAACTATCCACAATACATATTCTTATTTCTGTGGGGAAAATGATCTGTGATTTTTTTTTCAAAACTACTGGTTTGCATGTTGTATTTGCTTTAATAGTAATAATGTTTCAACTTGCATTTAAATCCTATTCCTATAAATATTGTTTAACCTACTTTATATGATTTTTGTTTTCCCTTCAGTATTAGCCTCAACTCAGAATGGATTTACAACCATAAGCATGTGTTCCATACCTTGCTTGTATCAGAGACTCTTACCATCCCAGGAACTGAACTTTTGGAAAATGTTATCACAGGTCTCACATATCTAGTTTTAAGGAAAGAGAGAATGGCAATTTCAATTCTAGAAAGTACATGATATCAGGGACCTTAAGTTGCCCTCAAATGCTTTGGACACTTTTATCTAAAACCTATTTCTTTGAGATCCATGATTATTTCTGCCTATGACATGATTACTTAGTCTTAATAACTGTGTCCAAGAAAAATGATATCAAAGAAAAAATGCTGACAGGTTAATAACAGGGAGGAGTTCACGTGATGCTAATATTAATAATAACAGAAAAGATCTTTACCCTTAAATTTAATGGAATATTTTCTTTCCCATATTATTCCTTCTAGAAGGTTGAGGTACCTATTCTGGTACTCTTTATACTTCTAAGAGAAGAACCTACATTAATATGAACTTGGTTTAAATAAATGGTGAATTTGTTGTTGTTCAGTCACTCAGTCATGTCCAACTCTTTGCAAACCCATGGACTGCAGCATGCCAGGCTTCCCTGTCCTTTGCCATCTCCCAAAGCTTGCTCAAACTCATGTCAGTTGAGTCAGTGATGCCACCCAAATATCTCATCCTCTGTCATCCCCTTCTCCAACTTCAGTCTTTCCCAGCATCAGGGTATTTTCTACTGAGTCAGCTCTTCACATCAGGTGGCCAAAGTATTGGAGCTTCTGCTTCTGCATCAATCCTTGCAATGAATATTCAGGATTGATTTCCTTTAGGATTGACTGGTTTGATCGTCTTGCAGTCCATGGGACTCTCAAGAGTCTTCTGCAATACCAAAGTTCAAAAGTATCAATTCTTCAGTGCTCAGCCTTATTTATGGTCCAACTCTCACATCCATATATGACTACAGAAAAATCACAGCTTTGACTATATGGATCTTTGTCTCTGCTTTTTAATATGCTGTCTAGGTTTGTCACAGCTTTTATTCCAATGAGCAAGAATCTTTTAATTTAGTGGCTGACACCATCTGCAGTGATTTTGGAGCCCAAGAAAATAAAGTCTGTCACTATATCCATTGTTTCCCCGTATATTTGCCATAAGTGATGGGATCGGATGCCATGATCTTAGTTTTTTGAATGTTGAATTTTAAGCCTCTCTTTTCACTCTCTTCACTTTCATCAACAGGCTCGTTAGTTTCTTTTCTCTTGCTGCCACAAGGATGGTGTCAGTTGCATATCTGAGGTTAATGATATTTCTCTGGGCAATCTTGATTGCAGTTTGTGTGTCATCCAGCCCAGCATTTCGCATGATATACTCTGCATAGACGTTATATAAATAGGGTGACAATATACAGACTTGACCTATTCCTTTCCCAATTTTGAACCAGTCAGTTTTTCCATGTCCAGTTCTAACTCTTGCTTCTTGAACTGCATACAGGCTTCTCAGGAGGTAAGGTGGTCTGGTATTCCCATCTTTTGAAGAATTTTCCAGTTTGTTGTGATCCACACAGTCAAAGGTTTTAGCATAGTCAGTGAAGCTAAAGTAGATTTTTTTTCCTGGAACTCTCTTTTTCTATGATCCAATGGATGTTGGCAGTTTGATCTCTGGTTCCTCTGCCCTTTTGAAATCCAGCTTAAACATCTGAAATTCTCAGTTAACATAATGTTGAAACCTGGCTTGGAGAATTTTGAGCATTACTTTGCTAGCATGTGAAATGAGTGCAATTGTGTAGTAGTCTGAACAGTCTTTGGCATTGCCCTTCTTTGAGACTGGAATGAAAACTGATCTTTTCCAGTCCTGTGGCCACTGCTGAGTTTTCCCTATTTGCTGGCATATTGAGTGCAGCACTTTAACAGGATCATCTTTTAGGATTTGAAATAGTTCAGCTGGCATTCCATCACCTCCACCAGTTTTGTTCATAATAATGATTTCTAAGGCCCCCTTGACTTCACACTCCAAGATATCTGGCTCTAGGTGAATGATCGCACCATCGTGGTTATCCGAGTAGAAGGACATATGCTCATCTTCTGTGAGAACACCAAAATGGCAACTTGCTGCTGAACAACCATCAACAGGAGAATGTTGTTGTTGTATTGTGTTTAGTCACTCAGTTGTGTTCGACTCTTTGCGGCCCCACGGACTATAGCCCTCCAGGCTTCTCTGTCCGTGGAATTCTACAGGCAAGAATATTGGTGTGGATTGTCATGTCCTCCTCCAGGGGATCTTCCTGACACAGGGATACAACCCAGATCTCCTGCATTGCCGGCAGATTCTTTACCATCTGTGCCACCAGGGAAGCCCAGGAGAATGGTGCATCTCAGCAAAAAAAGATACCCCACATCCAAGGGCAAAAGAGAAGCCTCAACAAATCAGGAGGAAGGGCGCAATTGCATTTAAAATAAAATCACAGACTCACCAGAGACACTTGAAGGGCACAAACAAAACCTTGTGTGCACCAGGACTGAGGGAAAAGAAGCAGTGACTCCCACAAGAGACTGAGCCAGGCCTGCATTTGTCTGTTTGATTGTCTCCTGTGGAGGCAAAGATCAGCAATGACCTGCCATGGGGACAGGTGTTCTGGCTGCAGCAGACCTGGGAGTCGTGGCGTGTGTGGCATAAGTTCTCTTGCAAGAGTTTGCCATTAGCCCCACTATAGAGCCTCTAAGCAGACGATCCATAAACTGGAGAACAATTTTACCAAAGTTCTTGCACTGTTGCAGAAGTTCTAGGGCCCACAACAGATTTCCCAACCTGGGGATCTGGCAAAAGGACTAAGAACCCCCAGGGAACAGACTCTTGCAGGGCACAACAAAACCTTGTGTGCACCAGGACCCAGGAGAAAGGAGCAGTCACCCCACAAGAGACTGAGCCAGACCCTTGTCACTTGCCTGTGAGTGTCCAGGAGTCTCTGGCGGAGGTGTGGGTCAACAGTGGCCTGCTGTGGGGTCAGGGGCACTAAATACAACAGTCCTGGGAGTCACAGCATGCTGGCATAAGTCCTTCTGAAGGAGGTCACCATTACCATCATCACCCCTACCATAGTTTGGCCTAAGGCCAAACAGGAAGGAAACACAGCTCCACCCATCAGCAGAAATTGTATTAAAGATTTACTGAGCATGGCTCTGCTCAGCAGAGCAAGACCCATTTTGACCCACAGCCAGTCCTTCCCACCAGAAAACTACCACAAGCCTCTTACCCTCATCCATCAGAGGCCAGACAGAATGAAAATCATAAACACAGAAAGCTAACCGAACTGATCACATGGATCACAGCCTTGTCTGATGCAATGAAAATATGAGCCATGTCATGTAAGGCCACCCAAGATGGATAAGATATGATGGAGAGTTCTGACAAAACATGGTCCATTAGAGCAGGGAATGGCATACCATTTCACCATTCTTGCCTTGAGAACCTCATGAACAGTATGAAAAGGCAAATGGTAGGATATGACCTAGTAATTATGATAATTAATTATATCTCTTAAAAAACTAGGTTATTTGGTTCATATTATCTTCTACCCCCAAAGTAGCAGAGTGCATCATTACTGTCTCAAAGTTTGCCTGAGAAGAGCTGCTGGGGAAGGTGTTACGAGTAGAGATGAGCTCATGGAAATTCCAGGCCACGTCACTTGTGTCCACAACGATCCCGAGGTGGGCTGAGTGGCCACTTTCTTCCCCAAAATTCTCATAATAATGAAATACAGGATATTTTCAGTCTCTGGTCTTAGAGAAAAGCCTCTCATAGATGAATTCATTTGTCAGTGCAAATTTCAAACAATCTGATAGATTTTTTTAGATCATGAAACCCTCATAAATAAAGAAAAAGTGTCACCATGATTTACATTCACCTTTCCACTGCATCTCCGTTTTTGGATGCACCTCTCCCTGCCTGAGTGTCTCTGGCTCTCTAATCAAAAGAAACTGTGTGATTTCAGGTCAGACTTTGAAATGAAATCCCAGCATGCTTCGATGCAAAACTATTTTTATGTTTACTGTGGAAGAATGCTGTGAAAAGATGGCCAATTTACTTTTACGACAAACAACCCCCTCCACACACACACACACACACAGACACACACACATTCTCATCATATATACTGATACCTTTACTGATACATGTTGAAGTAAAATTAATCATTACATCACCTAGGTGATATTTAAGTACATAAAATGCACAATATACTTGTACATTTAGAGACAGAATTTAATAAAAGTCCAGTGATGTTATTTTTTTATTTCAAAAACTAAAGATAATCTGTAAAACAACTCTTAAGAAGAAAGATTACCCTGAATTTTCCAGATTAAAAAAAAAACAAAACCTGAATTCAAAGCAGTTAAATAGTCAAAGTGGTTAAAAATATTCTACCTAATAAGTAGTAGAGATGAGGATGAAATATTGTCTTATATAATAATGAGCATTTTAAAATTAAGTATTTATTCACTATTATTATAATCTTAATCTCTCTCAATAGAACTGATATTGATTCATTAAAAGTATATTACTGTCATAAAACCAACAAAGCAATTTTTATAAGATGACACTGTTTATCTTGATTTTTAGATTTGCATTTAAATATTTCTGAGTGGTATTTTTTTTTAATCATATTTATGTTTTCTTTAACCAGGGGGCTAGAGAAAGGCAAACTAAATTACGTCCCTTCAGGTTAATTTGGACTACAACCAATTTTGCTCACGTTTTCTCACCTGAGCATATTTATTGATCCAAAATTAAAAGTGATATATAGTATTTTTTTGTCTGTCTTCAAACATTATAACATAGAAAAGTTGCAATATAACTTAGCATTTCTTTCTGCTATTTCTCCAATCAGTGTCATTTTCATGGAAACAAAAAATACTTCAGCAGAAATCTTTGAAACAATTACTGCAGTATTTACATATGCAAATATATGACAGATATTAATTTTTAAATATATGAATTTGAAATTGAGTGATATGAAAATTACATTTTTAGAGTCAATAAAATGCATACACAGATGTGTGTTTCTAATTAATCTGTGCTGGATAAATTTGTTTGTATTCTCTACATGTGCTTTCAGTATTTGGTATTTTCTTATGCTAATGAAAAATTAAGTATGGTTGTCTATCATAATAAAAGACTAAAGCAATATATAATGTCATACATTCATATTACATTTAAATGAACACAAGATTTTTCTTATTCAAGGAGTATATTATTTATATTTACACTGTAGCATGATATATATTTAAGTTGACAAATCTAATTGTCCATCTTGACTTTGCTCTTATATCTATATACGAATATCATTAGAAACATGAAAAATTCCCTAAAAAGGAAGAGGTTTAAGTTGAAAACACATATTTTTTTGGTTGGCAATCAATCTTTTTTTTTGCCACCTTTAGGTTCTTTTCATGCTACTTTCAATACTCACCTAAAAGTGTGAGAGATCTCACGACTTTATTAATTTAGAATAAAGTCATGTTTTGTTGAACATTTTAGCAGGCATAAACATATAAAAATCCATTAAACGTAAATACACCAGATCTTCGGTAAGACGAAATTCTCTGAGGAAAACGCTTAGTGGTATAGGCCATTAGTATCTGTATAGCACATATAACAATTTTTATTTGTTTATATATTTTATGGAGTATCTCCTGCATTAAAGCCCTAGTGCTATTGATAGGAACTTTGTTGATTTTATTTATGAACAAATATCCAGCACTTAGAATTCAGATAGACTCACAGCTGAATTTCAGGTAACCTGTTATGAATAAATGAATTTTACTTTTTACAGAATTGTTTAGGAATTCAATATGCATCATGAATGTATTACCATCAAATACTAAACTCATGCAAGTAGAATTCATTTTTTACTAGACATTTGATGCTTTGCCATTTTGTTTTTTACTCAAAAGATATGCTTCAATAGGTTGAAAGTCATGCTATAGTTGCATCGGACATCTTGAAGACTATAATTTTTTCTGGTACAAAATATAGAACAATTTTTCTTTTCCTCCATATTTTTAAACCAAGAAAAGCACAATGTAAAGGATGGAGCAGATGAAGATGAGGTGGTGCTATTGGCTGAACTGTGTGCTGCCCCCAAGTTCATATATTGAAGTCTTGACCTCCAATGCCTCACAATGTGACTGCATGTGTGGAGAGATGCCTTAAAGAGGTAATTAAGTTAAAATCTGACTGCTGGAACAGTTTTAAAGCTCACATCCCAATATCTCTTTGTCCAAATTCCCTCTTCTAATAAGGACACCAGTCAGATTTCATTAGGGTCTACCCTAAGAGCCAAGTGTTATATATTTTATTTTTTCACTTTAACATCAGTGTAAAAGCTATTAAATATCATCTTCAAAATGTGGATTTCTCTAAACTCAATTTTTACCCCCAAATTATAATGCTGATTATATAAAAGGCAGTTTTCTAAAAATGGAGGTGCTTATACTTCACAAAGCATGAATAACTCAATTAGAATCAGCTCACAGATGGGGATGAGCAGCAAAATTGTTTTAATTAAGAAATAGAAGTATCCAAACTGAAAAAAAAATACTTTAAAAAATTCTCAATCCCAAAACCTACGATACCATTTGATTCCTAATTCTTTCTCAATGATTCAACAAATCATGTGGGATAATACCAATATATAACCCAAGTTGAAACAGTTTCAATTTTACTCCTACTTCACTGCTACCAGCAGAGTCTATGCTTCTATCATTTTTCACATAGAATACTACAAAAATCCCATTTCTCATCTATTTTCCCCCACCCACACCCCGCCTCACATAAAATTTTTCTTCATTCACCAGAGTAATACTAGTAAAACAGAAATATGATTATTCCCTTATTTATTCAAAACCATAATAATTTCCCCTTTTATACAGAATTAAAAAATCTTAATCACATGGCCTATGAGATCATAATGAATTGGCTCCTGCTGAGGTCAATTGCTGTGCAATTCCTGTGCATAGGAATATCCTTAGTGCATTATTCCCTTTGGAAAATGTTTTGCAAATCCTCCCTTAAAGGGATAGTCTATTTCCTCACGTCAAAAACCTGAGTTGGCCTTATGACTTATTTACACAATAAATAGAAGGCACCAGGAGTGAGTGTGTGAAGGTGTCACACATACAACATGACAGACCTTGAAATTTTGCTCTCTCTGGACCCCCACCTCTGTCACAGACACCAGCCTGAGCAAGCAAACAGCAAGATGAGAAACCACATAAAGAGACAAGTCATCCTGGTGAAGGCCACCCCGAACTAACTAGCCCCCAGGTGACAGCAGAAGAGAAATCAAGCCCAGCAGAGACTGACTGACCTAGGCCTATAGATGCCTGTGAAATAATAAATGGTGTTTTTAGACTATTAAAATTTTAGAGTTGACATTTTGTGAGCAATGTCTAACAGATATACCTGTGTACCTTTCCAAGCTCATTTCTTACCAATGGCCATCTCTCCTTTGTCTCTAGTCTCAATGGCCCTCTCTTAAGTCAGGTCTCCAGGTTGCCTCTGGGATTTGTACCTGTTGTTCCCTCTGTCTGCAATGCTCTTACAGGAGGCTTTTCCAAGGACATGGATTTTTCTCACTTTCTTCTGCCCTCTGTTCATCCCCTCTAAGAGGGTTTCACAATCATTATCCTTTTCCCTCCCCATGCTATTTTTGTCTGTAACAATTATCCCTCCTTGATATTTCTTGTTTATTGTTTGCTTTCTCCATACGAGGATGTACATCCACTGAGTACAGGGTTTTTTTTATAGTCAGAATTTAAAACTGCCTGGCACATGCCCTTGATGAACAAATCAAAGAAATCTGTGGATTTAAAGATATATTAAAGACATTACATTATTTATTAAAAAAAAGTCTTATGTTCTTTTGAAATATCTCCATAGAAGAATATTAGCTCAAACAAGAACTATAGAGAAAAGCCCCTTATTACCAAAGACAGCTGTGACAGGTTGAAAAAGTATTGTCATCTTTCTCAGATTTGAGTTGACCATTTAAAAATAATGCAGAAACATCATAATTCTTGATATCAGGGTTGGTAGATACTGACAAGGGGCCATCATATTCCAGAAAATAATTTGAATAAGTATCTCACTGAATGTTTATGATTATTTTAAAGCAACTCATAGCTTAAAAATACTGATGCCACATAGATGACTTCTCCCTTATTCATAAAAATGATATACAACAAGCCATATTTATTCAACCAACAGTTCCCTGAGATCACCTTGGACGTAGAGTCTGAAATAGACGTGGGATTGCCTTACTTGGATATTAAGCTTTATGGAACAGCAACTATTCATTTGCTCCTACTTTGTATGAAAAGGATGCTGCAGACATAGAACAGTAGGTTTTCAGCAAGGCTCCCCAGGAACGGGCAGTGAAGTGCTTATTAATGCTTGTAGAAGCCTCTAGACTTAACCACTGACTGCATCACTCTATGTCCTCATGTAACTCAATTCTCCCTATATCAGGTTTATAATGTGGCTCAGGAGAAGGATACAGATCCACTGGAAGGAAAGGCAAACTTGTGTCCAACTGCAGTTTAACTGGGGTTTTTCCCTCTCAAAACTGCTTAGGTAGTTTTGCCTTATATTAAAGGTTAAGGAGATGGAGGTATACAGATATTTTCATCTTACTGTGATGAAAAGGCGGCAAATATTTTTGAAAACAAACATAGGAATTTAGTTTACCTTCTGTTCTGAACCCAGTGCATGCACACGTGCTCTGTCATGTCCATCTTTTTGTGACCCATGGACTGCAGTCTGCAAGGCTCCTCTGTCCACGGGTTTCTCCAGGAAAGAATACTGGAGTGGGTGGCCATTTCATCCTCCAGGGGACCTTCCTCACCCAGGGATCAAATCCTTGTCTCCTGAGTCTCCTATATTGCAGGCAGATCCTTTACTGTTGAGCCACTGGGGAAACCACTTCTGAACCCAGTGCCCACATGAAACAAAAAGAGAAGTAAACAACAAGAAAAAATCTTACAGTTTCCACAGAGAAACCATAAATAATCATTAGTTAAACCCATTTCACCTGTAACCTGGCTTCACTAACCAAGGTGGTTGTAATTGTTGTTACAAAAGTCTCTCACCTGCCCTCTAGCATGTAAGCTTAACAGTGATATATGTGCCTCAGTTATTTTCCAGAAACTTGGAATCAGCTGTGTCTAGTTGGAGCTGCACTGGTTAGAACTGACTGGACAGGACCCCTGACGCTCCAACTGGACATGCATGAGTGGGTGATCTTTTACCGAAGAAGGCTTAAAACTCCACCCTTAGCCCGTGCTGATGCCACCGTCTTTACGGTGGAGAAGCCCTGTGGCTTAGTTATGCCTGCACAGAACTACGACTTTTCCAATCGCTTTTCCCCACCCTCCCCAGGCTCCCTACAATGCCTCAGACCACGAGGCTTCCTTACTTATAAATACCTCTACCCCTTGCCTTCACTTAGGTGCATCCTCTTGTTTCCTCCCTTGGGTGCCTTATGAATAAATCCTCTCTTTGCTTCATGTTAAGCAAAAGAACCTGTTTCAGTAACAGGATCAGGATAGAATGATGTACCAGATATCATTAATGAAGATGAAAGGACTTAGTTCATAGAAAAGCAGATTTGAAATAAAGATATTGATAATTCAAAACAATATGGAGTTTTAAGTGCCAACAGGATACATAGAAATAAAAGATCAGTGAGCAATTATTCCTGGATCTAACTGCTATGCATTTTCAAAGTGAAGACGAGATTAAAGTACAGGGACTCACCTCTCTTACAATTGCAAGTATATGATGGACACCTGTCAGAGAAGCAATTATTGCCTGCTCCTCTTAATTATTTTCCCTCCTGGTTCTATCCATTCCAGTGTTCTGACCTAGAGAATTCAATGGACAGAGGAGCCTGGCAGGCCACAGTCCATAGGGTTGCAAAGAGTTGGACATGACTGAGCAACTAACACTATCATGGTGTATGTTTATTTTACCAAAACCTGGAACTAGATGCCCCCTGTCCATTGACATTTGAAGTAAATATTCTTATAGTTTAATTTAGCTCTGTCATTTTAGTTCTCTCTATGTCCTTTTGACTTTCATTATGCTCTTCTTTTCCTGCCTTAATATTTGTTTGGATATCTTTGTAATCTATTTTATTGGTAAAATTTTTTTAGTTACATCACATTAAGTTTTGTGGTTCCTCTGCATCTTATAAGGGCTTCCCTTGTAGCTCAGTTGGTAAAGAATCCGCCTGCAATGCTAGAGACCTAGGTTCAATTCCTGGGTCAGGAAGATCCTCTGGCGAAGGAAATGGCAACCCACTCCAGTATTCTTACCTGGAGAATCCCATGGACAGAGGAGCCTGGCAGGCTACAGTCCCTGGGATCGCGAGAGTCAGATACGACTTAGCAACTAAACCACCACTACATCTTATGAGACATACCTAAAATTTCACTTCCTGTTTAGATTTAAAATTATGCCACTTTGAATAAAATTTAGAAACCTTGCTAATAAAATTTAGAAATATGGGTGCCATTGACCTCTCATGACCATTTGTCATAATAATTTTATATGTGTAAACTTATATGTATTATGTATAAATTCATATATCACTGCTTCCCTTGTAGCTCAGCTGGTAAAGAATCTGCCTGCAAAGTAGAAGACCTGGGTTCTATCCCTGGGTTGGGAAGATCCCTTGGAGAAGGGAAAGGTTACCCACTCTAGTATTCTTGCCTGGAGAATTTCATGGACTGTATAGTCCATGGGGTCACAAAGAGTCGGACATGACTCTTTGTAAGAACTTACTTAGACATTAACCATTTCTGTTACTATTCGTTCATTTCTGAAGATTTAAATTTTTCTCTTCATTTATCCTAAGGATATTAAATTCTCTAGAATTCTATTAGGGCAGGCCTTCTGACAACAAATTTTCCTAGCTTTCTTTAATTTATGATAGCTTTATAATGCCTTTATTCCTGAAATACAATTTTGCTGATTATAGAAATCTAAGCTGAGAATTCTCTTCTTTTACTACTTTAAAGGTGTTTTCCACTGTCAACTGATCTTCTTGGTTCTGGTGAGACATTTGTAATCAATCATTTTATAATTTTCCTTTTATATATAAAACATTATTTTCTTCTGTCTGCCTTCAAATTCTTTTCTTCTTATCTTTGGTTTTTAGATGTCTGATTATGGTGGGTTTTGGCTGGTTTCCTTCAATTTCATCCTGTTTGGTGTTTGAAATTTTTGAATTTGTAGATTTATATATTTTTCCAAATATTTTGTCAAATGTTTTTCTGGTTCTATCTCTGTTACCTCTCCTCCTAGTATTCTGATTCAATAGTTCTGGAGATTTTCTTTTTTTCCTGTTTCATGGAAGATATTTTTTTGAAATAAAATCAATCATACTTAATAGAAAATGATTGAAAGAAAAAGGAAATATATCAAATAAATGTTAAGAGATTCCATTATGGAAATTTTTCTACGTGTATTGCAATGAAAGTTTTGCTTTACTCATCAACACTTTATTATCTGAAAATTACTTTTAACATGAAAATTAAAAAAAAAAATCATGCTATTCTAGAGGTATGAATCTTATCCTATTTGATCATGGTAATCATGAAAAAATCAGTCATATTGATGAAAATTGATAAAGCTCTGCATATGAAAGTTATTTTAAAATACCATAAATATGTTCCTACATTTTTTCCTTTGCTAACACAAACAGCTCATTACAATTCTGAACCTTTTAGTAAAAGGATTAACACGGTCTTTCTTTAGATTCCACATGTACATAAAAATTAAATATCTTTTCATCCATCCTTTACTTATAATCCAAACAGAAATAGCTGCAGAATGTAGTAAAGGCTTTATTATAAAAACTGAGCACACCCTAGAAGCAGATTAAAAGAACATATCTATTATTAATACTGATGTTACCAAGCATATTAAATGGTTTTTTTTTTACCTGCTACAAATAATTGAACTTGTATAACCACTGTATGTGCATATACTGAGAATTAGCCACACTCTGTTGATTGAAGTAGTTGATGGTTTAAGGCCCCAAGGTCTAAAAGCAGTACTATTAATCTACTTATATATTTAAACATGAAAACAATATGTTAAACACCTTTGAAGCCTTGACTTTCTATTCTCTCTATATTTAGCTATTTAGAACATAAACGTAGCAGTTGTCCATATCCATAATTCAATTTATGATTATGTTTCTAAGCAGCATTCATCATTTGTATTTAGTAATTGGTCAAATTTTATGGCTTCTCTTGTGGCTCAGTGGTAAAGAATCCATCTGCAGTGCAGAAGATGCAGCTTGGATCCTTATGTTGGGAAGATCCCCTGGAGAAGGAAACGGCAACCCACTCCAATATTCTTGCCTGGAAATCCCATGGACAGAGGAGCCTGGTGGGCTACAGACCATGGAGTTGCAAAGAGTTACATACGACTGAGTACGCACACACGCAAATTATATTGGAGTAAAATGTATATCATGTGTTCATTTATACAAAAAAATGTGAATCTGACAATTATTATGAGATTTAAAATTGTGAAGTGAAAAAATATAGCTCCTAGACCTCAAGTGATATAAAATGTAATTAAGATGAAAAGTCATACATTATTGAGACATCACATCACTGAACCAGGCAGGATGTGTTAAATAGATTTGGACAACTAATATTTTGGTACTTATTTTTTTCTCACCTATGAAATAAATTTGACTCTGTATTTTTGAGGCTTCAAAAGTAGTTGCTAAATTAGTGCTATTGACTCAAGTACTGTGCATCAAGAAAGGATGAGAGAGAAATGAGAGCTCCATGTCTATAAAAATATTAGAGTTTTCTACTTAATGTGTTTTTTATTAACTAGAAATTGAGATCAATTCAGTTCAGTCACACAGTCGTATCCAACTCTTTGTGACCCCATGGACTGCAGCATGCCAGACTTTCCTGTCCTTCATCAACTCCTCAAGTTTACTCAAACTCATGTCCACAGAGTTGGTGATGCCACCTAAACACCTCAACCTTTGTCATCCCCTTCTCCTCCTGCCTTCGGTTTTTCCCAGCATCAGTGTCTTTTCCAGTGAGTCAGTTCTTTGCATCAGGTGGCCAAAGGATTGGAGTTTCAGCTTCAGCATCAGTCCTTCCGATGAATATTCAGGACTGATTTCCTTTAGGATAGACTGGATGGATCTCCTTGCAGTCCAAGGAACTCTCAAGAGTCTTCTCCAACACCACAGTTCAAAAGCACTTCTTTTGAAAGCAAAATCAATTCTTTGGCACTCAGTTTTCTTTATAGTCCAACCCTCACATCTATGCATGACTACTGGAAAACCATAACTTTGACTAGATGGACCTTTGTTGGCAAAGCAATCTCTCTGCATCTTTTGAATATGATACCCATCTAAAAGAGAGGCAGTAAAATTTCTTTCTAGCAGAGAACACAGTTCTGGTGAGGAAGAATGAAAGTGAAGATGTTCAATAAACAGGGAGCAGTCTGTACCATAGAACACCATGATCCTTTTGAGGAAGTTTCATCAGTTCCACTTGGTGGAAGGGTCAGTCAAAGTGCACAGAACACTACCGGTGCACGAGGGGGAACAAGTCACAGTCTAGGCCAAACTCTTTCTCCCAGAAACTGGAATCTTTATACAGTGACTACAACTGAAAACCACAGAAACAATTCATTTGCATCGGGAATAGAGCTAGCCTTGTTTCTGCTCTAGTTCCCAACTTCTCAATCTTTGCTTCTTCAACACCTTCATTGACCCTGAAAGCTACTTCATATCCTTCCATTATATCCCTCCTCCTTTTTTTAAATTGAAGTATAGCAGATTTACAATGTTGTGTTAGTTTCAGGTGTAGAGCAAAGTGACTTTTATATGCATTGTTTTTCAAATTCTTTTCCATTATAGGTGACTACAAGATGTTGAATATAGTTCTCTGTGCTACCTGGTAGGTGTTTGTTATTTATCATTTTATACATAGTAATGGGTATCTGTTACCCCAAACTCCTAATTTATACTCTCCTCCTTTTCCTTTTGGTAAGCAAAAGTTTGTTTTCTTTGTCTGTGAGTCTATTTTTTAAATAAATAAGCTCATTTGTATCATTTTCTAGGTTCCATGTATGTGTTATCATATGATGTTTGTCTTTCTTTCTCTTGTTTCCTTCACTTAGTATGATAATCTCTCAGAGAGGCCTACTATGCATAACAACGACATTCTAATCACTTGGGTTTAGATTCCAGGGGTTTAGAGTTTACCTCCTAGGAACCTGTGACAAACGCCAGTCAAATTCGTTACAAGGGGGCACCTCTGAAGAATCTAGAAAACATCCAATGAAAGAAGGAGCCAGTATTTGGATATCAACCAATTAGGGAATTTCAGCATCAGACTCCAAGAGCAACAGTCAAGCAATCAATTTTGATGTTCTTGCCCTCAATGATGCTGCCCTGACCCTGGGTAGACGAAGTGGGATTGAGGTGGAAAAAGGAAAGAGAAAGAAATTATCTCTTCTTTTTCCACTGCTGATTTCTGAACATTAATTTGTTAGGGAGCACTGGGGGAGTGGAGACATTTTCGTTGGAATAATGATTCATATTTCATTTGCATTGGGCTAGGTTGCTAATTTCTAAAAATGTGATTGAGAGGGACTAAGAAGCTTTGTCTTCCACACTATATTTTCTTCAACACCAGAGACAAGAAATCCAATATCACAGGCTTGAAAAGGAACAGTGGGAGGAAAAACAAAATTATTTCATGACTTTTCCTTTCATGGTCCAGCTAGTTCAAGAAAGTATCTGTAAATGTATTTCAGTCCCCTGGGAAATTGTGATTTAATTCGCCCAGGCTACACTCAAGCTTTCACTTGCATGTCTGCATGAATTTGGCATGGGTAGTTGTAAGGCAAAAGACTGGCCTGATTCATATTAGATTTTACAGATTCCCTCTAATGGGGAATTTCTATCATCAAATGTAGATATGAGGGTATCACTGAGATCCCCAGGATGGAGGGATCCACAGAGGTAGTAACAAGCTCCTTTCATTCTTCTAACCCTTGGCGTTGGGATTCATATTGCCTTTCTATGGACTCTGAATTTTTAAATTATATGGCTATGATTAGCATCAAACATTTATATATTGCCATACTGGTAGGCTTCCATGGTAGCTCGGAGGTAAAGAATCTGCCTGCCAAACAGGAGATGTGGATTGGATCCCTGGGTCAGGAAGATCCCCTGGAGGAAGAAATGGCAACCCACTCCAGTATTCTTGCCTGGAGAATCCCATGGACAGAGGAGCCTGGCAGGTTGTAGTCCATGGGGTCCCAAAGAGTCAGACACAACTTAGGGACTCTCTCCAAAGCCTGTCGGAGAAGGCAATGGCAACCCACTCCAGTGTTCTTGCCTGGAAAATCCCATGGATGGAGGAGCCTGGTGGGCTGCAGTCCTTGGGATCATGGAGAGTCGGACACGACTGGAGCGACTTAGCAGCAGCAGCAGCAGCCAACGCCTGTGCAATTAACCACTGTTAGGCTGAATCTTACATAATCAAAATTATATTATGAGTATAAGACATCTAAAGGCTAATCTGTTTCAAATTCCTCATTATATACATATATATAATTAAAGCTCAAAATAAAAGAGCCTGTGAATGAGGATGGTTGCAATGTAGCAACTCCTATCTCACCACTACTTTTACAATGCTCTTTTACTTTGTGACTGTTTCACAAACTTTTGTTTGTAGTCTTGTGTGGAATCTGCTGTGTAAAACTGATAAAAGTGCCAATATGCTATTTTTCATGAAAGTGGGAAATCGGAGCCTTACCTGCTCCCCATCCCCACTTCTTATATGACTTGACATTTCTGTGTTTTTTTGTACTTCCCTCTTTAGAGTTATCTTTTCAAGTTAGCATTTGTAACATTGTGTACTTCTAATTTTCACCCTACTCATGATTCTTTTCTACCGTATTCTGGGGAAGGGTACTGTTACTCTTCCTCCACTCACATTTAAATATAGAGGTAGGGTACAGTTTTAGATGATAGCACTGCATGGATGAGAAACTGAGCAAAGTGAAAGTCACTCAGTCGTGTCCAGCTCTTTGCGACCCATGGACTATGCAGTCCATGGAATTCTCCAGGCAAAAATATTGGAGTGGGTAGCTGTTCCCTTCTCCAGCACGTCTTCCCAACCCAGGAATCAAACCAGGGTCTCCTGCATTGCAGGTGGATTCTTTACCAGCTGAGCCACCACTTGTAAGGTGAGTAGTAATTTAACAGACTTGTAATTTAAGAGACTTGTAAGATGAGTGTAATTTAACAAAGAGGAAATGGATGATGGATTACCTCAGGAGAAGGAGTGTGCTAAATAAGGGTTCATTCAGGTTACGCTGTTGCTGAAGTGAAAAGACAAGAGAACATATAACTTCAGATTTAAATAATATATACCTTTCTTATTAAAATAATGAGTATTTTTACTTTCTTCACTGTCTTTAAAGAGCTATAATGTTCCCAGCGGGACTTGAAGTCATTTTTTAATGAGACAAAGAATCACTGAACCTAATTAACCTATTATTAAGAAAACTAAAGGAATGTATATCATTTTTACTTCAGGCAGAGAGAGAAGCCAGGGAGATGCACTTTAACATTCAGCTGTGGAAATTGATACGGTAGAACTACTGGAAGCAAACTGAGCAAGACTTGAACATAGTCTGGTGTTATCTGTCTCTCCTATGCATATGTGAAAGTGTGTTAGTCACTGAGTCCTCTCCAACTCTTTGCAACCGCGACTGTAGCCCGCCAGGTTCCTCTGTTCAGGGAGTTCTCTAGGCAATAATACTAGAGTGGTTAGCCATTCCTTTTTTCTCCATGGGATTTTCCCAACCCAGTGATTGAACCTGGGTCTCCTGCATTTCAGGCAGCTTCTTTATCATCTGAGCCACCAGGGAAAGTGTTGTCAATTCAGACCTTACTTTATGGACATAGATTTAGGGGCTGTTGTCAGCATTTTCTCTCCCTCTGATCACTTCTTAAGCTGCTCATAGGAATAGTCATTTACTGTCCCATAAAGCTAAGGAAAGAATCCTTTTTAATGACTAGATAATAACTAACCAGTGAATTGACAATTCACTCAAAGCAGGTTAAGCATGTAAGAAACATGAGGTAATACCTTACATTTAAGAATGGGATAGAGCTATACATAATGGAGAATAAATATAGACTTTCAATTATTAAGCAAATTTAAGATCGTATTGAATATATTTATACACAAGCAGATTAGTTTATATTTCCTGGGTATAGGAATATTAAAATATAATCATTAGATACCCTATAACAGTGAGAACAGTTCAGTTCAGTCGCTTAGTCATGTTCGACTCTTTGCGACCCAACGATGTGCAACGCGCCAGGCCTCTCTGTCCATCACCAACTCCCGGAGTCTACCCAAACCCATGTCCATTGAGTCGATGATGCCATCTAACCATCTCATCCTCTGTCGTCCCCTTCTCCTCCTGCCCTCAATCTTTCCCAGCATCAGGGTCTGTTCAAATGAGTCAGCTCTTCACATCAGGTAGCCAAAGTATTGGAGTTTCAGCTTCAACATCAGTCCTTCCAATGAACACCCAGGACTGATCTCCTTTAGGATGGACTGGTTGGATCTCCTTGCAGTCCAAGGGCCTCTCAAGAGTCTTCTCCAACACCACAGTTGAAAAGCATCAATTCTTTGGTGCTCAGCTTTCTTTACAGTGAGGACAGTTTTCTATATAAACTGAACATATGTTTACACATCTTTGGAATTCTTATCAAACATGTGAATATGAACAGTCTTTCAATATAATGACCTCCTACTCCACTAAAAACCATAGGGGCCATCAATAGTTACAATGTAATTGTACATGTGTGAGTGTATACATAGTCATACATGAAACAACTCAGATATGTGCATGAATGTGTCAATAGGCATTTGATACTTTATGACAGTGATAAGAAAGCTTCATTATGTAATAGTTTTCTACAAAATAAATATTCTTTAAATTTTATT
Organism: Okapia johnstoni; assembly: GCA_024291935.2. Lineage (NCBI taxonomy): Eukaryota > Metazoa > Chordata > Mammalia > Artiodactyla > Giraffidae > Okapia > Okapia johnstoni. Next base: position 7,742,212 of record CM044327.1, read on the forward strand.
GCTACCAGGAAATTGTCTCTTATGTTACCAAGATGGCTCATGAATTCACTAAAGTACAAAGACATTTTTAAAAAGGCAACACTCTACTTTGAATAATGAATTTCAATAATGGCAGTGTAAGAAAATGTTTGAAAGATGGCAAAATATATATTTTAGCACTGTATCTATATGTGCAAGTAAGGCACTCTGATTTTACCTGTCAGTATGGGTTTTTTGTTTCAATTTATAAAGACCAAATTCACATTTTTGAAGTGAGTTATTATTGCATATCTTCATTTAAGGTCAAGCAAAATTTTGAACATGTTAATCAAAGAGAATACTTATTGTCATATCTCACTTCTGACATTTAAGTAAAACTCTTCATGCAAATGAAGGATGTGACTAAACTTCCAAGGGAGTATATCAAATACTTAACACAGAAATACAATGAGCTCCTCTATATCGACTGAAGTCCTTCATGTGCCTCCTTTCAAGTGCAAATGAGACTTAGATTTCTTCTCTTTGAAGTAGAGTTACCCTTGTCCATACGCTGCTTAAAGCATACTGATGTCTATCATGAATGAAAATTAAAGTATCACTTTAAAACATATCCAGACACAGGATTTTTGTTTCTTACAAAAATATATCCAGTGCAGAAAGGATGTTAAATTCATCAAGCTATTTTCTGTAACTTGTAATTGCCTTTTAGAAACTTAAAATATCATTTCATTTTTCCCTAAGATAATTTCCCTCAAATATTTAACTTTGTTATTGCATCTGATTTTTAATGATTTACTGCTTATTTTGCTGTACTTTATAGTCTATTTATTCTAAAAATTGTGCTTCATCAAGTAGGAACCTTAATTGGATGTAATTGGGATGGAGGTGTTCTCAATCCTATTTTATGAATCTTCAAGGCAGAAGATAATAGCAAATAAGCACTAAAACCGTCAGTGTCACATGCCTTTTTCTCCACAGCAATGACCTTGGTCAGGAGACTGTCGCAGTCAGATTTTTCAACTGCTCACTTTCACCAGAGTTTACATTGCTAGAGGGATCACTCTAAATGTAAGTCTTTTATTTGTCTAAGAGCCCTTTGGCAATCATGGGCAGCAAAAATAGTACCTTGTTTAATCAAAGAATGTTTTCCCAAAACCCAAATAAATAAGTATAACCAGAGTTCTAGACAAGATTAGAAAGGCAGAGGGAGAACAGGGCCTGCTCTATTCTCATGCAGTAAATATTTGTTGAGCTTTGACTATGGTCCATCACAAAATGGTCTGTTAACTCAAAAGTGAATAGAACATGTCATTTGCTCTTGGAGATCCTCTCAGAGTCTACTCCTTTTATTTCCAAGATTTATCTTTGATCACATCATTTATTCCCTCTTATCTTCAAATTTAATTGACCTATAACAAACTAGAGAAAATCATATAATTTCAAATAAAATACTGTTAGTTCCATGAAGTCATATCATGAACTTGTTATCTAATCCTGATTTATTATTGTACAATAAACAGAAGAACAAGGAAACATCACCTCATGTTTTACGTCATTTCTACCAAGTGCTTTGTTTTGGATCATAATTATTTTAGCACCACAACAACCCTGACTATTATTGCTTATCCTTTACAAGTACATGAGATACTGAAATCCTTCATATGACACAACTATTCAGAAAACTTCACTACGTTTCTGTAAAATGTCATACGCATATTGCTGCAGGTCAGTTTCCCTGGGAAACAGACTCTGAGATGGAGATTTATGTGCTGGAAATTTAATAGGGAGTGCTCTTAGGATCAGCTCCAAGGTGAAGAAAGGAAAGTGGGACTAGCGGGACGACACTGGGCTGCTGGATGCTGACAACAAAGCCCTCAGTTGATCCATTGGTAGTTCTGAAGCTAGGATGGCTTTTACAATTATCCCTGGTTACAGCTTGGTAGCCAAGCTGTGTTGGGACACCCTGTGTTTGGACACAAATGAGCCAGAAATGGGGACATCATATTCAACAAGCATATCTCTTCATCAGTGGACAGTCACCAGAGGAGACAATGGTGTGGTACAATTGTCAGTGGTCCCAACGTGCAGAGAGATGTATGCTCTGATTCTGAAAGGTAGAGAGCAGTGGTATCACAGTAGAATACCACAGCTTCCCTAATATACAAACAGTATTCTTTTTCTTGAATTTTTAGAATTAAAAGGTCAGGATACAATCGTTCACTGAAAATCCAAACTCTTTGACATACACAGAAATCCTGGTGCCCTGATAGCACCAAGACGTATAATTCATCCAAATAGTATATTCTGTTTCTTTCTTTTTCCCCCATACCTAATTGTTTGTCCCTAATATTATTTGTGCACTTTGCTTAAGGAAAAGTGAGTAGCAACTAGAGAAATTTCAGTTAGTCTCAACGTCTCCTGTTAAAGGAAGGGAAATATCTCCCCAAGTCAGCGTGTATGTAACCAGTCAGACCATGAGCAGCCATTGAAGTCTTGGCAGCAGTGTGATGCAAAAAGAGAACATGCTGACACTCTTTTTCTATAGACTAGCAGATACAATTCTTTTTTTCTTTCCATTTTATGTCCAACTATTTGGGCAGATAAGGCAGTAAACGTGGATCAATTTTCTTGGATAAGTAAAAGTTATTCATTATGAAATAGAAAGATGGAATGAAACAAAAAGGAGAATGGATGCTGAAATAATTTGAAAACTCAACGATTGATTTAAAAAAATTAATTGACTATATGATAGAATATTAAAAAAGAATTTGGGAACAAGGTAAAGGAAGCATAGCGCATTAATTAACTGGATCCCATGGAAATGTTCTTAGTTAGTGGAGTATCATTGGGTATGTTTCCAGAGAAAGACTTCCAGAGAGCTGTGAACAAAATCACGTTAGAGACTAAAACCCAGGACTGAGCACTGAGTCAGAAGTGTGCAATGTAACAAGGTTCAACCACAGCATGAGTGACTTAGAAACAACCAGTAAATTTCAATTAAAGAAAACAAAAACCAATCCTTTGTAATATCTAGGATCTATTCCTAGATATCTATTCCTCTGAAAACAAACACTTAATATTTTAAATGTTTTATTTCACTCCAAACTATAAAATAACTTTTGACAATGTTTATAATCATGTGATGGGTATTCATTTTTATCACAGTATCTGTAAGTGTCCACTTGAAAAATCTGAAGAAAAATGTACCAACCAAACATTATAACTATGGCATAAGTCTTTATGTATATATTGGAAAATATAGAAAAAAAACCATACTTATGTTTTTCCATATTTATTTGGAATCACAAACTATGATACTATTTGGGTGGCAAGCATGAAACTAAAAACTAGAAGAAAATATAATTTTTCTGGAAGAAAATGGCCCCATTTGAGAAGATTGGAATTTTTACCCAATAGCTTTTATGTGAATTACCCTTCAGAGTAGCTGGTTGGATAGCAAATCAAAAGAAGTCACGTAATATTGGAGAGAGCATGGTAAATTTATATATCCTGGAAGTGACTTAGCTATTTCATAATTTAATTAAGGTAGGAAATGGAAGTATTATCTCTGCCAAGTGATATCATCACTTCTGAATCACTGGTCCTTCAATATTTTGAAGTAGGGTCAGGGTGCCTATCTCAGCTATGCCACTTCCTCTCAGTAGATACTTGCTTAAAAGTATTTTACTCCTCAGGAACCAAGTTTCTAAGCTTCCATCTAAGGATATGTTGAGGATTAAAGGAGACTTTCTATCTTGTGATGAATGCCATTTTGGAAACAAGAAAGGCAACTGATATATTCAAAGTCATGAATCATTTCTTTCTTAAGTAGAATGTTGATTGGAAGAAAAGTCTCGTCACTCTGAGCTCAGATGACAAACTTGTGGTGTTGTGTATTACATCTAATTCTGCTGTTTGAATGAAGGGTACAACTCCAGATGGCTCTGCAACTCATTCTTTTCATATAAATATCCATTGGCATCATTGCCTTTGCTAATGAGACAAAAATGTGTTTTCCCTACAGATGTGAAATCTCACTTCACAATCAGGGTCATGAGAAAGTCTTGATTAAAGAAAGCTCTAAAAACTGAAGGACGATATAAAATGAATTATCTTGCCTAGTATGCAGATGGTCAATGGATTTTAAACAATAGGATATGTCTTGAAACTTTTTTGGGGGATAAATATTACTTGTTTTGTGAAAAGATTGCTTAGTTTCAGAAAAATTCAAGAGGAAAGATTTCTTTTAGTGCTTTTCTGTCTTAGATCTTTATAACCACATTTATGAGATCCATCTTTCCTTTTTTAAGACTTCGAGGTCACCATTATGCATGCTATTAAAACAGCTTTCTGGTCCTTTCCATGGTGCCACTCTGGAAGAGGAGATACAGAGCTCAATTATGCAAACTTTGCAAAGCTGGAAAAAGCACTTCTTCAAGATGGAATTGATAACTACAAAGTCTTGTCAATTTCTCTGTGGACAGAAATCTCCAGATACCCTAAAACAAAGAGCACTTTAAAATATTTCCTTTAGATGACTTTGGAATTGAAATGTGAATTCATAATGCCTTCCTTGCTAATAGAGACAGCATCCATAATACAGCCCCTAACCAAATTGAGTTTAGCACTAAGGATACAGGAAAAAGGAAACATTCTGACATTAATTCAAAATAGTCAGGAAGAATTCTGGCATAATTTGACACAATTCTACCTTCATCAGAAAAAATAAGTATGAAAGTTCCAACTATATATAAAGTGATACTCATTTGTGAGTCAGGTTTTGTGTTTCCAAGTTCATGAAACATGAAAAATAGTATATTTGTTTATGTTGATTGCTATAAGTAGGAGAAGGTCCTTAGTTTCAGTGAAATATCCAAGGAAACTGTTACCCAAAGTATTTAACTGTTCAGCATGATGACTTCTCTATTAGAAATAATAAAATTTCATGCAATTATAAAAATAATATGCATTTTTATACCATTTTATGATTCATGATAAAATATTCTTATGAGTTCTAATGCCAACATTTTAAAAATAAGAAATAAGCAACTAAGAGAGGTTACTTGACTTGTTTAGGGTAACGCAACTGGTAAATGCCAGACCTAGGATTTGAATGAGCTTTTTTCTTCCCTCCAGAGCATGCACTGTGCTGTTCTCTTGAACGAGAGGTAAACGGGGTTCACATAGCATGAAGGGAAGGAATAATTCTAACTGGTTCTTTAGAGAAGATTTTAAAGAGAGTCAGTGTTCGAACTGGGGCTTGAGACAAGAATAGAATTTAATAGGAAAGGAAAAGCATCCATTTCATTGTACAAAAATTCATAGAGACTACAAGGTGTACCCAAAAGGACAGATGGAGTTGCCTGATGCAGCTCTTCATATGAGATTTTGAAAAAGCGTGATTAGGTTCATCTCCCTTTGGGAAATGAGGAAAGGAAGAGAAGATAGACTTGGGCTGCAGAATTTCCTAAAGTGTGTTATAATTAACTAAGTTTGGATAAAAGGAGAGATTAGAGGGAATATGGTTAGGTTGTAGACATCTTTGTTTTATAACATTCTATAAATCAAAGATAATTTGTAAAAATGAGAAATGCTAAAATTTTGAATATGATTAAGGTTTTTCAGTTTAATTATGTTGGCTTTAAGTTGATAATAATTAAGCCCTCATTTTCTCTGAGTTGTGCCTTTAATAGTCATGGCTGAGAGACCTCCAGTCGTTGTTCAGTTTTCCTTACATGTTGGCAGAACTTAAGCTCTTTCATTTGCTTTTTTCTCTAGCTGAGATTCAGAGGTTCATCCTCATTTGGTTAAGCCAATCATTTATGTTTCCAACCTCTTTAGAGCTATTTTTCTTTTTTCTGGCATCAGTATTTAGTGCAATTTTAACAAAGCCCCACCCCCAACCCTACATGCAGACATACAAGAAGAAATTTCTCCAACCAAATTGCCGTATATCAACCAACAGGCTTCGAAACTTGGGCTGTTGAGGACATGGATCCACTAAAGTACTCCTCAAGCCACACCATTTAGTGGTTCTTATTTGGTGAACTGAAAAAACATTTCTTATTTTTTAAGGTGTTTGAACTGGAGTTTGGTATGGCTTATAATGGAAAGTATCCTACCTGATTTATATCACCTTAGTAAATCAGCCTTTTCTTCTGATGAGAATATTAAAGGAGACTATCATTTACTATCTACTTAAATCAGAAAGTTTATAATAGGATCCAAAACATAAGATGCATAATATGTTGTAACAATAAATTAAGGAGAAAAGTAAATACTTTTGATAAAAAGGAGGGCTTACAATGGTAATGAAGGGTTTTCAGTAATAGAATACTACTCATTTTAGGAAGACAATTTGGACAGAATTTCTGTAGAAAAGTAAAAAAAGATGGAGAAATGTAAGATATATCAGACATGTGAGATTAGAGATGGCCCCAGATTCTTACAACCACAGGAAAGATGGATAAGATGGCTGCCCATTTTTGACACTTTCCCCATTGTGAGTATGGGATTTATTGCCCCTCTACCTGAAGCTGAGCTGGCCTATAACTACCTTTGACCAAAATACTATGGCAGATGCTGTGACAGTGCAGTGTGACAATGGCAGTTCTGAGTCTGGTCTTCAAGAAGGCTGGTTGCTTCCTTCTTTCTCTCTTGAAGAGAAAGTTGTTGTATCAGTAGTCCAATCTACTATTGAGACCACATAAGGAAGCAACAGTTAGAACTGGACATGGAACAACAGACTGGTTCCAAATAGGAAAAGGAGTGCATCAAGGCTGTATATTTTTACCCTGCTTGTTTAACTTATATGCAGAGTACATTATGAGAAACGCTGGGCTGGAAGAAACACAAGCTGGAATCAAGATTGCCGGGAGAAATATCAATAACCTCAGATATGCGGATGACACCACCCTTATGGCAGAAAGGGAAGAAGAACTAAAGAGCCTCTTGATGAAAATGAAAGAGGAGAGTGAAAAAGTTGGCTTAAAGCTCAACATTCAGAAAACTAAGATCATGGCATCTAGTCCCATCACTTCATGGGAAATGGATGGGGAAACAGTGCAAACAGTGTCAGACTTTATTTTTTCGGCTCCAAAATCACTGCTGATGGTGATTGCAGTCATGAAATAAAAAGACACTTACTCCTTGGAAGGAAGGTTATGACCAACCTAGATAGCATGTTGAAAAGCAGAGACATTACTCTGCCAACAAAGGTCTGTCTAGTCAAGGCTATGGTTTTTCCAGTGGTCATGTATGGATGTGAGAGTTGGACGGTGAAGAAAGCTGAGCATCGAAGAATTGATGCTTTTGAACTGTGGTGTTGGAGAAGACTCTTGAGAGTCCCTTGGACTGCAAGGAGATCCAACCAGTCCATCCTAAAGGAGATCAGCCCTGGGTGTTCATTGGAAGTACTGATGTTGAAGCTGAAACTCCAATACTTTGCCCACCTGATGCTAAGAGTTGACTCATTGGAAAAGACCCTAATGCTGGAAAGGATTGGGGGCAGGAGGAGAAGGGGACGACAGAGGATGAGGTGGCCAGATGGCATCACCGACTCGATGGACATGAGTTTGGGTAAACTCCAGGAGATGGTGATGGACAGGGAGGCCTGGCATGCTGTGATTCATGGGGTCGCAAAGAGTCAGACACGACTGAGCGACTGAACTGAACTGAACTGAAGGAAAAGGAATTCTTGGCATTAACCTTGAAGAGGGAGGGTAGTCAAATGAGCCCTTTATTCCAACTGTCCCAAATGTCAAGCATATGAGTGAAGCAATCCTAGACTTTTCAGAATAGTTCAATATCTAGTCCAATAACATCAAGTAATCTCAGATGATGCCACAAGGAACAGAATTGCCCAAATTCCTGAATAGCAAAATGGTGATATAAAATGGCTGTTGCTGGATGCTTCTAAGTTTTTGGATAGGATTTGTTGTTGTTGTTTTAAATCACATCAGTAAATAAATGGAACAAGCGTAGTTGCTGATTCTGAGGTTTTTGTGGCAATTTAGACCCAGGGTACCAATGGACTAAATTAAAGCATTAAGTTAAAATAGGCATATACTCAAGAAAAAGTGAAAATTGATAGAAATTTATGACAGATTAAATTGTGAGAGACAAGAATAAGAGAGGCCCTAGATGATAATTGATGATAGCCTGGAAGGCAGGGTTTTATCAATTATTTTAACCAATATCTGGAATTGAGTAGAAAGAACACATTTCTAGGAAAGGGATGTACAATAAGTTTTAAGAAAAAGATTGTACCTTTTAGAGGTCAGAAGATGAAGAAAGCTGGAAATAACATTTGGAAGTCACAAGTAGGGCAAACTGTTCAAACTATAGGAGCAGTTGGTAATGTGAGGGAGTGCAGATTGAAAAGAGGAGAAGTACATGCAATTTTAGACGAAGTTCAATTTCAAGGGAATGTAGGAGTCAAAAAGCTTACTATAATATTTTTCCTTATTAAGATAAAGTTTTGCCTTCTCTTACCATGACCAGCTCATAATTTATTCCAAGTCTAAAATTTTCCTTATAGAGGTTATAAAGACCATCATTTCTCTAAGGTCTAGCAGAGCCTTACAGAAAACCCTAGACCCTGGAAAACCTGAAATGATTTTAATAACTTTGGCTTCCCAAGATGAACCAAAAATACTAGACTAACCATTGAAGAGTTCATTCAGATGATATCATCACAAAACAGTTGAACTGTTTTACAATAAGAATGAATATAAACATAAATAAGAACAAAACTGGCCATTACTCAACATCTGCTTTCTCTATGTACAAGGATATTACCAAGATGCAGACATCCAATGTGTAGAGACAACCATGTGTTAAATTCTGTTTTAATGCATGTAGAAATGGGCAGTTGGAGAACTTGTTGCTCTAGTTTATTCACATAGAAAGTGTTAATTTTATTTTATTTTGTTGGATTCTGTTCAAATTCCCAGAAAAACTCAATCTCCTTAAGTCAACTTTTTGTAAAGGTAAAATAGCTTTCTTATTTATCCTGTTGGAAATCAGCGAAAAACAGTGGAATTTTGTTGTTTTCTGTGCTTATTTACCTACAAAAAACTATATGGTTTATATAATAAAAAGTCAACTATGTAACTTAAGTGATTTCTCAGTTGATCTGCACTTGCCTTAGAAACCTATGTCTTTAATTTAGGCTTTGATTTAAAATATAAAGATGTGTCAAATCTATAATTTTATATTTTATTTTATTCTATTTTCATAATTTGATATATTTTCTACAATAGTTAAAATTCCCCTAAAGTATTTCAAAATACCTTTAAAAATGGCTGATACATAGCTTGTCCAAGAATATTTGAATCATTTTACCAAAAATAATTTCAGACAAAAGTTTGAGTCCATGTGAATATTCTTTTGATGGAAATAAATCATACTACTGGAGGTAAGAACTCTCCTATTGAAGTAAATTATCACTTCAGGGTGTCCTTGAAGCCTCATAAATTTGATGGCCATATCTATGGCTGAGTAAATAAGATTTTACAAATAATTTCGATTATGATGAAGTCAGTGTGAATGGCAAGTCCAGCAATAAACACTGTAGGTCTGGAGAGGAAATAAAATGTCATCAGTGGAACCCTCTTATAGCACGAACAAATTGAAAAATATCTATATCACATTTTGTAAGAGTAATATCAGATTTAAAGCTGTTGTTGTTGTTGTTATTGTTATTCAGTCACTAAATTGTGTTTGACTCTGTAACCCCATGGACTATTGCATCCCAGGCTTCCCTGTCCTTCACTATCTCCTGGAGTTTGCTTAGATTAATGTTCATTGAGTAGGTGATACTATCTAACCATCTCTTCATCTTCATGGATCACAGCCTTGCTGTGGTGAAGGGGCTTGCATAACTCACTGAAGCTATAAGCCATGCCATACAGGACCACACATTATGGATGGGTCATAGTGAAGAGTTCTGACAAAACTTGGTCCACTGGAGGAGTGAATGGCAAGCCACTCCAGTATGCTTGCAGCGAGAACCTCATGAACAGTATGAAAAGGCATAAAGCTATTATACCAGATTAAATTTAAGAATTGCCTACTTTTCTGATCACTCATGAATGCCTATAATTATATTTAAAACTGAAAACTTTCATCTAGTGGTCTTTCTGTATAAGATTTCTGCTAATTTATTTTTATTTTTTTGTCTTCACATACACGTGTACACACAATCTAATGACAAAAATGTGACAAGACTTAATTCATAATATATTGTGATTAAAAATAGATAATAAAATTGATGTTATATGCATAGATGGAAATGTATAACATAATTATATTATGTCACTATAATATAATTATATCTGGTTTTACATGATTTGGATTTTGCTGATTTGAATAAGCAAAGGGAAATGTATATACATACATTTTCATCAATTCATAGTATATAGACATATATATTTTTCACCTCAGTCCTGGACGTATACTTATTGTAGATAATCATCTACAAATGAAAATTTCCATTGCAAAATATTAAACCATTTACATAAAATAATTCATCTTGAAATAATATGAGATATTTTCTCCCTTCTATCACAAAATTACATGACAAGCAGTTACATACCTATAAGACAGAAAATAATATTAAAAGTTGAATATTTGATGACTGGGCTAATGAATACCCAGATAGCAGGTGAAATATTGTTTCTGAGTTTGTCTGCAAGGCAGTCTCCAGAAGAGATTAGCATTTGGATTAGTAGGTGGAGTAAAGAAAATTGCTCTCACCAATGCAGGTGAGTATCACCCAATCTCTTGAGGGCCTGACTAGAACAAAAATAGTTTGTTCTCACTAGAACAAAAAGGGAGAGGAAGAGCAAACTAGCACTCTCTGATTGAGCTGAGACATTTATCTCCTATCTACTTGGTTCTCACATTTTCAGAATCAGCATGGTACTTACACCATCAGCTTCCCAATTCTCAGGCCTTTAGACTCAGCCTGAATTACATCACTGGTTTTCTGGGTTCTATAGCTTCCAAATAGCAGATTGTGGGATTTCTCAACTTTCATAATCACATGAGAAAATTCCTAGAGTAAATCCCCTTTTATGTATCTCCATATATCCTATTGGTTCTGTTTCTCTGGAGAAATCACACTGAAACAGCAGTCCCAAAAACTATTCCAAGATTTCCAAGAAGTTGAAGGCTACTATCAAATGATAGTTCAATACTATCAAATGTGTTTCCAACACACCCCCCTCAACTACCTGGGAATATTACTATGTTAATAAGATATTAATATAAAGTATACAATATAAATTATGTGACACAATTTGCCTGGTTTCCCAAGGCCAGAGGGGCTTCCTGGACAAAGGAATTTCTGTTTTAAAACAGGGAAATCACCAGGAAAGCTGGAAGAAGTCGGTCAACTTATATTATACAAGTGTTTAAAGAGAAATCACAGCTTTGAAAAGGGCTTGGGTAAAGACTACATTTGCAACCTGAGCTTCCAGACTTGACTAGACTTAAGGGCTGAGATAACCAGGCACTCTACACTACTAGGAGAGCAGTAATCACTGGCCCTCTGGAGTTGCAGAAAATCTTTAGGATTCAGAGTGACAAGAAACATATGGACAGTAACTATTGAATGTAATTTGGACTAGTACTAAAAGAAATAAGAGTTCATTATTAATGGCCTTGATTGATATTCTTAGTGAGACATAGAGATCCTGCAGGCCCAGTGAAAGGCAAAGAATAAAAACTTATGAGGAAGTGGGCATTTTCTAATTGTCAGGCATATGCTCAGTGTTTTATATGAATTATCTCATTCGAGCCTCAGAGCAATCCTATGAGGTAAATACAATACAATTATTTACTGTTACAGATAAGGAAATCTGATCTTAGAGATTTTAAGTTCCTTGCCTTAAGACACACTAAAGTAGAGAGAGAACATGAACCCAAATAGTCTTTCTCAAGTCTACATTTACAACAGTGAGGTGAAAGCCTTGGTTCCACTGTTCATGAGATAGTTTATGAGATGGCTAGATAGCATTACCGACTGAATGGACATGAGTTTGAGCAAACTCCAGGAGATGATAAAAGACAGGGAAGCCTGGTGTGCTGCAGTAGATGGGGTTGCAAGTAGTCAGACATTACTTATCTTGAGCATGAACAACAATCTTGGGCAAGTAATTTAACCTCCTGAGCTTCAGTTTTCTTTTCTATAAAAGGAAATAAGCATACTAACCAAAACAGTTTTCATAAGTATTAAGTATAAGTAGTTTTGAGAATTATATGGAAATAAAGGACAAGTAAATGCATAAAAAATCTGTGACCCAGAGTTTGGCATTTAGTGGACAATTATCAAATGTCTTTTACTAATGCATTATTAGCATATATGTACATATATATGTAAGCTTCCCAGGTAGGGCTAGTGGTAAAGAACTCACCTGCCAATGCAGGAGACATAAAAGACATGGGGGTTCAATCCCTGGGTTGGGAAGATCCCTTGGAGGAGGGCATGGCAACCCACTCCAGTATTCTTGCCCAGAGAATCCCAAGGAGAGAGGAGCCCAGTAGGCTATAGTCCGCAGTGTCACAAAGGGTTGGACACAACTGAAGCAGCTTAGCACACATGCACACACACACACATATGTATATATGTAAATAGATTGCTAAATTTTTTTGGCCTGAAAGTTTTGGACAACTGGATCATCTAATAACAATGAAATGCCAAGGTTTCCTGCAGGGGATATCAAGGAATCCTAAGTTGCTTACTGTTTAGTGACTACTAGGTTCTTTATGACCATATTGAGATAGCATAGATCATATTTAGTCTCTTTTTGAGGTTTCCTATTTTATATGAAGTGCTAATTCCTTCTATATGTATAAAATTCTAACTGTTGTATTTTATAAGATGGCCTGAGAGAAAGGGATCACTTTTAAAACTATAGGCTGTGAAATTGCCATTATCCTGGACTTGACCCTAGAATTATTATTTTTTTAATTAGATAAATTTCAGAGGAACTGCAGTGATGATGATATGAATTTTTTTATATATATTAAAAGAATCCAGAGAAGAAGAAACTGAAGAAATCAGCAATTCTAAGATAATCCTAAATATCATTTTTTCAGATCCTATACTTGATTTGCTTGATTGAAGAATAAGCTTAGTTCATAGAACATAACAAAAATAGAATAAAATTTGTTCTTTAAAAGTCAATTTATGAAACCTATCTCCATTTAGGAGAAAGTCTTAATATATTTAAAGTAAATACATATAGGTACAAAACAGATACAACTGATTTGGTCATAAAAATGAAAGAAACATCACCATTTTGTGGGTATTTTAAATATTTGAACACATTTGACTGTATATTCATAATAGTTCAGATAATTTTTTTTCAAACAATCTCTTACTCAACTACTTCATAGGACCTGATACTCTGGACAAATACCCTTGATCACTTTTTAAATGAAAAATAGGTCTAGATAATAAATATTTAAATCAAAACAACTTTCAGGATTAGGAGCTCTAAAGAAATATGATAAATCAACATCAGCATGATCTTTCCTAATTTCATTCAAGTTTTGCTTGCTGTTCATTATCCAAACTCTGCTGCCTTGGTAATTATTTATGCTGTGAATTATTGTCATACTGTTAAATACAGCTTTGAAAATGACAAGACCAATCTTTTTTATTTATCATCAACCAATCATCCTGCCTAGAACCAACAAAAGTAAATTATACTTCTGTTAAGCATATTATCACTATACTTCTTAGAAGAGGGGAGTCAAAGTGAATCAAACAACCAGAATTCCTTTTTCTCAAATACTCTTTAAAATATGTATGAAATGGCTTAAAACTAATATGCCATGCCACTACAATAAGAAACAAGAAATGAATTTCTGAACTTCATTCACACAGCTGCCTCTCCATCAGATATTCTCTCAGTTTCTCTTTTACTCTACAACTGAGTTCTTCCTTTAGGTGTATCTAATTTCTGATCATTACTCCCCTTCTCTGCTGCTACCACTCTGGTGAGAATCATTATTGTTCCTCTGAAGATTCTTGCAGTAAGCTTGTAACTGAATCCTTTCCTTTGGCTTCTGCCACCCTGCCATCCATTCTCGACTGGGCAGGCATAGTGGACACCGTTAAAACAAAACCCTTCAGCTCAACACCCTACAGTGGCTTCTGAGCTCTGTGATATCCCATCAAAAGTCAAACTAAAAGTCTACAATTTAAGTGAAAGTGTTAGTCACTCAGTCATGTCAAACTCTTTGTGACCCCATGGACTGTAGCCCACCAGGTGTCACTAGCCATGGAATTCTCCAGGCAAGAATACTGGGAGTGGGTTGCCATTCCCTTCTTCAGGGGATCTTCCCAACCCAGGGATTAAACCTGGGTCTCTTACATTGCGGGAAGATTCTTTACTGTCTGAGCCACCAGGGAAGCCCTAAAAGTCTACAAGGTTACAGCAACTCCCACCCCAACCCTTTCTCTCCCTTAGAAAAGCACTCACTTTTACTTCAATGGTTCTTTCTTTCCTTCAGGAAACCAGTGAGACTCTCCTGCTTTCTTCACTTCCTCACACAGAGGTTCCTCCTTTGGGATCCTCACTGAATCTTGCATATTTATTCCATGCTCTCACACATACAACACACACACACACACACACACACACACACACACACACACACCTTCCTACTCTGTCTAAACACGTCATGCTTCATGTTTCCTTGTAGCAGTTTATCATCATCTAGCTTATTACAATTATACTTATTTTTAAGAAGGTCTTTCTCTCTCTCTCATAACTGAAATGTGAGCTACTCAAATGTGAGGATTCTTGTCTGTTTTATTCATTAGTGAATGTCCAGAACCTAGAACAGTGCCTAACACATAATATACATTCATTATATGTTGAAATAAATCAATGTGTGGTTGAAAAATTAGAAAGTTCTACCCAGGACAGTAATCAGAGTGACTAGTGTCACTTTCCTCCTTGAGGCTACAAACTTATCTATATCTGGACTCAACTGCCCCTTCTATGTCTGTTATAACTTTTCTTCTTTCAAAAGCAAATCCCTCCAACCTTGCTGTGCCCAGAATGAGCAAGGATGTATCTGAATCCAAGTTTTAATCTTCTGACTAAACACTTTTCTATCTACTAAACTCTCCTGTTAGTTCTACTCCCCCTATCAAGTCTGCATTACATAGCCTACTTTAGCTAACCTTTTGTCTGTCTCAGCTAACTTCTCTGCCTCTATGTCTTTTCATTAAATCCATTTAACAAAACAAACCTAGATTCACCAATTCCACAATAGACTTCCTCCAGGCTTAAATCTAGTCACTATTGGAGAATTTGGATGCAGTCTTACTAGCAAGTCTACAACATGACTCTGGTCTATTGTGGTCAATTCTGTACTTGATATTTCTATTTGCATGTCTTAAAACACTCAAACATGCAAATGAAAGCCAGCAATTAGGAAAGACTTAAGATATTTCTAGTGAAGGCCAGTAAAGGATTTGGAATTAATTAGAAGTATCAATTGAACAGAGTCCAAATCTACTTTAAGGATACCTAGAAAAAAACTTTAACATGTTCCTTGCATGTCATCTTTCAAGGTCTTCTGTTAAGAACTTAATTAGTGCTGAAACTGAAATTTCACAATTGGTAGCCTTTAACTATTAAACACAACTGGTAAAAATAATCTCAAAACAAATGCACTAGTGATATAGCTTATAATACAATTTAATAAAAGAATAAAAACTAAATTTTCACCAGTTTATTAGTATCAAATCAGAAAATTCAGAAAATGTGTGTTCATTAAATTCTTAGGAGTTAAATTATATCTTAAATATTTCTATGCCTGAAGCTGAGTTTTCCTTCCATTGTAAGGTATTTTATATTTCATAACTCACCAATCTTCCTCAATGCCAGGTCTTAGGGACTTAACCCTAGGACAGAGGCAGTCTCATAAAAATTAAAGGCCAAGAGCACACTGCAATCCAATTTCCTATCACATCCCCCAGATACCCATGAGTTTATTTCTCAGACCCCCTGCTGATTTTCCTTTTATTGTCAGTATCTCATGTGATAAGAGAAAACAAATATAATCAATAAAATCACTAAAGTTTGATAAATAAAATCCATCACTATAGCAAATGGAAATAACAACAACCTTAAATGCAAATTTAAAGTTGAGTGGAATCTTACTAATTATATAATAAAATCAGATCAAGGGAATTGAATTATACAAGATAGGATAGGTATTATTTGATAAAATAGTTAATAGATTGAAAATCTACTGGACTTCTTCAAACTTAGTCTGAATGATATTTTTCAAACCCATCTTTAAATACCTCAGGCTTTTAGATCTCTGCTACCCAATTACAAATTTGATCAATAGAGTAAGTTACCTAGAACACTAAACCTTCCATTACCTTTCAATTTTTTTAAATTATATTTGTGAAATTCCTACAGAGATGGTAAAATACATTTTAACTAATAATTGTATACTGTAAAAATACAGTGTAGTTCATCCAAATGAAGAGGAAATTTGTCTGATCTTAATAGAAATATGAAAAAACATATTTTCCTCAGTCAATTGAGAAAACCTTCCATCTTATTATACATAACAAAAATTTTAAAGACATATTTCAGTTCAGTTCACTTCAGTCATGTCCAAGTCTTTGCAACCCCATGGACTGCAGCACGCCCGGCTTCCCTGTCCATCACCAACTCCCAGAGCTTACTCAAACTCAGGACCATCGCGTCAGTGATGCCATCCAACCGTCTCATCCTCTGTCGTCCCCTTCTCCTCCTGCCTACAATCTTTCCCAGCATCAGGGTCTTTTCCAATGAGTTGATTCTTCTCATCAGGTGGCCAAAGTATTGGAGTTTCAGCTTCACCATCAGTCATTCCAATGAATATTCAGGACTGATTTCCTTTAGGATTAATTGGTTGGATGTCCTTGAAGTCCAAGGGACTCTTAAGAGTCTTCAACACCATAGTTCAAAAGCATCAAATCTTCAGCACTCATCTATCTTAATAGTCCAACTCTCACATCCATACATGACTACTGGAAAAACCATAGCTTTGACTAGACAGACCTTTGTTGGCAAAGTAATGTCTGCTTTTTAGTATGCTGTCTAGGTTGGTCATGGTTTTTCTACCAAGGAGCAAGCATCTTTTAATTGCATGGCTGCAGTCACCATCTGCAGTGATTTTGGAGCCCCCCAAAATAAAGTCTGTCACTGTTTCCACTGTTTCCCCATCTGTTTGCCATGAAGAGATGGGACCAGATGCCATGATCTTAGTTTTCTGAATGTTGAGTTTTAAGTCAACTTTTTCACTCTCCTCTTTCACTTTCATCAAGAGGCTCTTTAGTTCTTCTTCACTTTCTGCCATAAGGGTGGTGTCATCTGCATATCTAAGGTTATTGATATTTCTCCCAGCAATCTTGATTTCAGCTTGTGTTTCATCCAGCCTGGCATTTCACATGATGTACTCTGTATATAAGTTAAATAAGCAGGGTGACAATATACAGCCTTGACGTACTCCTTTCCCGAGGTGGAAACAATCTGTTGTTCCATGTCCAGTTCTAACTGTTGCTTCTTGACTGCATACAGGTTTTTCAGGAGGCAGGTCAGGTGGTCTGGTATTTCCATCTATTTAAAAATTTTCCAGAATTTGTTGTGATACACACAGTCAAAGGATTTGGCTTACTCAATAAAGCAAAACTATGTGTTTTTCTGGAACTTTCTTGCTTTTTCAATGATCCAGTGGATGTTGGAAATTTGAACTCTGGTTCCTCTGCCTTTTCTAAATCCAGCTTGAACTTCTGGAAGTTCACAGTTCACATACTGTTGAAGCCTGGCTTGGAGAATTTTGAGCATTACTTTGCTAGTGTCTGAGATGAGTGCAATTGTTGTGGTAGTTTGAACATTCTTTGGCATTGTCTTTCTTTGGGATTGGAATGAAAACTGATCTTTTCCAGTCCTTTGACCACTGCTGAGTTTTCCAGATTTGCTGGCATATTGAGTGCAGCACTTTAACGGCATCATCCTTTAGAATCTGAAATAACAGGAATTCGATTCCCTCCACTAGCTTTGTTCGTAGTGATGCTTCCTAAGGCCTACTTGATTTCACATTCCAGGATATCTGACTCTAGAGTGATCACACCGTCATGGTTATCTGGGTCATGAAGATCTTTTTTGTATAGTTCTTCTGTGTATTCTTGCCACATCTTCTTACTACCTTTACTTCTGTTAGGTCCATTCCATTTCTGTCCTTTGTTGTGCTCATTTTTTGAATGAAATGCTCCCTTGGTGTCTCTAATTTTCTTGAAGAGATCTGTAGTCGTTCTCATTCTATTGTTTTCCTCTATTTATTTGCATTGATCACTGATGGAAGTTTTCTTACTTCTCCTTGCTATTGCTTGGAACTCTGCATTCAAATGGGTATATCTTTCCTTTTCTCCTTTGCCTTTAGTGTCTCTTCTTCGCTCAGCTCTTTGTAAGGCCTTGTCAGACAACCATTTTGCCTTTTTGCATTTCTTTTTCTTGGGGATGGTCTTGATCAATGCCTCCTGTACAATGTCATGAACCTCCATCCATAGTTCTTCCAGCACTCTATCAGATCTAATCCCTTGAATCTATTTGTCACTTCCACTGTATAATTGTAAGCGATTTGATTTAGGTCATACCTGTATGGTCTAGTGGTTTTCCCTACTTTCTTCAATTTCAGTCTGAATTTGACAATAAGGAGCTCACGATCTGAGCCACAGTCAGCTCCCAGTCTTGTTTTTGCTGACTGTATAGAGCTTCTCCACTTTTGGCTACAAAGAATATAGTCAATCTGATTTCAGTATTGACCATCTAGTGATGTCCATGTGTAGACTCTTCTCTTACGTTGTTGGAAGAGGGTGTTTGCTATGACCAGTTCATTCTCTCGGAAATACTCTATCAGCCTTTGACCTGCATCTTTTTGTATTCCAAGGAAAAATTTGCCTGTTACTCCAGCTAACTTTTGACTTCCTACTTTTGCATTCCAGTACCCTATAATGAAAAGGACATCTTTTTTGGGTGTTAGTTCTAGAAAGTCTTGCAGGTCTTCATAGAACCGTTCAACTTCAGCTTCTTCAGCGTTACTAGCTGGGCCATAGACTTGGATGACTGTGATATTGGATGGCTTGCCTTGGAAACCAACAGAGATCCTCCTGTCATTTCTTAGATTGCATCCAAGTACTGCATTTTGGACTCTTTTTTTTTTTTTTACTGTGATGGCTAGTTCATTTATTCTAAGGGATTCTTGCCCACAGTAGTAGATATAATGGTTATCTGAGTTCAATTCACCCATTCCAGTCCATTTTTGTTCACTGATTCCTAAAATGTCAGTGTTCACTCTTGCCATCTCCTGTTTGACCACTTCCAATTTGCCTTGATTCATGGACCTAACATTCCAGGTTCCTATGCAATATTGCTATTTACAGCATCGGACCTTGCTTCCATCACCAGTCACAACCACAACTGGGTGTTGTTTTTGCTTTGGCTCCATCTCTTCATTCTTTCTGGAGTTATTTCTCCACTCTTCTCCAGTAGCATATTGGGCACCTACCGACCTGGGGAGTTCATCTTTCAGTGTCATACCTTTTTTGCCTTTTCATAGTGTTCATGAGGTTCTCAAGGGAAGAATACTGAAGTGGTTGCCATTCCCTTCTCCAGTGGACCAAGCTTTGTCCGAACTCTCCGCCATGACCCGTCCGTCTTGGGTGGCCCTACATGGCATGGCACATAGTTTCACTGAGCTAGACAAGGCTGTGGCCCACATGACCATTTTGGTTAGTTTTCTGTGATTTTGGTTTTCAGTCTGTCTGCCCTCTGATGGATTAAGGATAAGAGGCTTATGGAAGCCTCCTGATGGGAGAGACTGACTGAGGAGGAAACTGGGTCTTGTTCTGATGGGCGGGGCTGTGTTCCTTAAATCTTTAATACAATTTTCTATTGACGGGAGGGGCTGTGTTCCTTCCTTGTTGCTTGACCTGAGGCCAAACTATGCTGGAGGTAATGAAGATAATGGCAACCTCCTTCAAAAGGTCCTATGCATGCACTACTGCACTCAGGCCACCACGAACCCATGCCTCCCCCGAAGACTCCTGGACACTCACAGGCACATCTGGGTCAGTCTCTTGCAGAGTCACTGCTCCTTCCTCCTGGGTCCTGGTGTGTACAGGGTTCTGTTCATGCCCTTCAAGAGTCTGTTTCCCCTCCTCTGTAAGTTCTGGTGGTTCTATGGTGGGGTTAATGGCGACCTCCTCCAAGAAGGCTTATGACATAACCAGGTCTACCTCACCCAGAGCCCTTGCGGCAGGCCACTGCTGCCCCGTACCTCCACAGGAGACACTCAGACATAGTTGTGTTTCAGTCTCTGTGGGTTGGGAGTATGTTTTGTGCCCTCCCCAGGTCTGAGCAGCTCAGGCGACCAGGTGCTTGGTGAGCGCCCTGTCCCAGGTGGGCCGTGCATCTTAATCCCCTCCCTGGTCGTGGCTGCTTGGTTTTCCAGGGGCACCATGTGTGTCTCCTCTGGAGAGCTGATCTCAGACTGTGACCCTCCTGATGGACGTCAACCACCCAGGGTCTCAAGAAGATGCGGTTAGTAGCTGGGAGCCTGCTCACAGATTGGTGGAAGATGCCCTCTCTGGGGCTGCAATTGTAGCAGCCCCTTGACTTCTGGCTCTGGCTTTCACAAGCCTGCCTCTCTGCCTCTGGGTGGGGAGGGGCTGGTATACAGCAGGCTAGTTCTCCTTTGGTATTCCTTCAATCTTTTGTTCTGTGAGCTGGCCAGGCTGTGCTTAGATTGCTAGTTTAGAGCCTATATACTTATTTTATAGATGGATTTCCCTAGCAGCTCACTTGGTAAAGAATCTGCGTGCAATGCAGGCAACCGGGTTCCATTCCTGACCCAGTTCCGTTCCTGGGTCAGGAAGATCCGCTGGAGAAGGAATAGGCTACCCACTCCAGTATTCTTGGGCTTCCATGTGGCTTAGCTGATAAAGAACTCACCTGCAATGCAGAAGATCTGGGTTTGGTCTCTGGGTTGGGAAGATCCGCTGGAGAAGGGAAAGGCTACTCACTCCAGTATTCTGGCCTGGAAAATTCCATGGACTGTATAGTCCATGGGGTCACATGAGTTGGACACGACTGAGCGACTTAAAAAAATATATAGATAGATAGATATAGATATAAGATGAAGCAAGTCTATAAATTTACTGTTTATATTGGTAAGAGTATCTAATTGGCACAGGTAAGAGTATCTAACTGGCACATGTATATGCATTCTTACTATATATAGCTGTTTCTTTTTACTCTCCTTTCTCTGGCTCTAACCCAGTATCTATAAAAGATGAGTTTCTTTTATATCTAGTAAATTCTTATCGCTGATTTGACCCAGATAAGAAATTCACAAGTAGTTCAAACCCTAAATATTATCATATAATTATAACTCTTAATCAGTCTCCTTTTCTTAAGTATGTTCCCTCAAACTACATCAGATATTATCTAATACTGACACAAAATCATATATGTATATGATTAGGTGATTCTAAAAACAAAAGTAAAACCTTAACAGATAATTCAGTAATTATATCTTTAGGTAAATATTTTAATTTTTCCATGAAGTCAAGAATAATTTAACATTGTATAAAAGTATTAAGTTAGTTTAAGCACTTATTGACTTGATGCCCCATATTACATATAAGGGTCATCATTGTATTTTATGTCAACTACAAAAAATTCTTTAGTCTTATCCTGAAACAAATAATTTTAGAAAATTTTATTTGCATTAATTTACTTAAAGATTTACATTGAAAAAGCAAGAGAGTTCCAGAAAAACATCTATTTCTGCTTTATTGACTATGTCAAAGCCTTTGACTGTGTGGATCCCAATAAACTGTGGAAAATTCTGAAAGAGATGGGAATACCAGACCACCTGACCTGCCTCCTGAGAAATCTGTATCAGGTCAGGAAGCAACAGTTAGAACTGGACATGGAACAACAGACTGGTTCCAAATAGGAAAAGGAATACATCAAGGCTGTATATTGTCACCCTGCTTATTTAACTTATATGTAGAGTACATTATGATAAATGCTGGGCTGGATGAAGCACAAGCTAGAATCAAGATTTCCATGAGAAATATCAACAACCTCAGATATGCAGATGACACCACCCTTATGGCAGAAAGTGAAGAAGAACTAAAGAGCCTCTTGATGAAAGTGAAAGAGGAGAGTGAAAAAGTTGGCTTAAAACTCAACATTCAGAAAACTAAGATCATGGTGTCCGGTCCCATCACTTCATGGCAAACAGATGGGGAAACAGTGGAAACAGTGACAGATTTTATTTTGGGGGGCTCTAAAATCACTGTAGATGGTGATTGCAGCCATGAAATAAAAATACACTTACTCCTTGGAAGAAAAGTTATGAACAAACTAAACAGCATATTAAAAAGCAGAGACGTTACTTTGTAAACAAAGGTCCATCGAGTCAAGGCTATGGTTTTTCCAGAAGTCATGTATGGATGTGAGAGTTGGACTATAAAGAAACCTGAGCACCGGAGAATTGATGCTTTTGATCTGTGGTGTTGGAAAAGACTGTTGAGTGTCCCTGTTACTTCAAGGATATCCAACCAGTCCATCCTAACAGAAATCAGTCCTGAGTGTTCATTGGAAGAACTGATGTTGAAGCTGAAACTCCAATACTTTGGCCACCTGATGTAAAGAACTGACTCACTTGAAAAGACCCTGATGCTGGGAAAGATTGAAGGCGGGAGGAGAAGGGGACGACAGAAGATGAGATGGTTGGTTGGCATCACTGACTCAGTGGACATGAGTTAGAGTAAGCTCCAGGCGTTGGTGATGGATAGGGAGGCCTGGCATGCTGCAGTCCACGGGGTCGCAAAGAGTCGGACATGACTGAGCGACTGAACTGAACTGAACTGATCTTTAAGTTTTGATATTTTGCTTTTTCCACCTATAAAAATTTTCCATAGCACTGAGTGTATATATCTTCCTTCATAATTATGTTACTCATATTAAAAATAATTCTTTTTTAAGTGACGTATCTGTCAGAAGCTGAAAATCAAAACAAAGTCTTAAAATATAATAGAACTTACTTTCCTCTATATGCCTGTTCTACAAGTTTCCCTATGGTTTCTACAGATAATCATGGGATGTTTAGTGTAAAGAACTCCTGATCTATATGCTCGAGAAGAAATAAATGACCAATTGCAAGGTGGTCTCCTGCAAAGCATCCAAACCAGCCACATTAGACTACTTAAAACCATCAATTCTGGCACATCTGGGTCCAGATGTATCGAATTAGGTTACCTGTTAGAAAGGTACTGTCTGTTGCCACCACAAGGCTTGGACGCCAGCCTCCAGAATCAGCTCATGAGAGGGGCTGTACTCCCCCAACTTCAGGAATACTGAGACAGTGGGTCAAACATCTACAGCAGCAAAGCCCAGGTCACTCAGGGGGGCAGAGTGATGCTCCTCCTCCTGCAAAAGATAAGCTAGCAAAATTTGGCTACAAAGTATTTGCTGTTGAATCCCAGGCCTACTGCTTCTTCATTCTCATAACTTAAGTCCCTTCTCTCACTTCCGAAGCTGATTGTCTGTCCCAGCTGGGTCCCTGTGCACTGAAAAAGGATGCAATACATACCAGGAGAATTGCGTATTGCTTATGTCCCCTGCTTCTGTGCATTTATCTTAGTGAACATGCCAACAGGCTTAATGTGTGAAATAGCTTTCATTTTTAGTGACAACAGTGTGAGTTTCAGTAGAGAAGGTGGTGCATTACTCATAGATCTTGGATTTTGATATGTATGAAGTAACCAGACAGACTTTTGGTTATAACTCTGAGGAAGGCAGGGAAAATGTTCCAAGTGTGATAATAGGAGTGTACACACAGATTTTTTTTGAGAGCCAGAGGATGGGCTCTAATTAACTGGTTCACCAAATTTCATTTCCATCTTTTCTATTAAAGAGAATAGCAGTCAGGAAGTAGACATCCATCTAAGACCTACACATCTCATTACCACTTTGCAGCTAAATGTGGTTATGGGAATAATCTTTCAAGGGGATACAAACAAAAGTAATGCATGCTTCTCCCAGGCAAAGGGTTTAGGATGCAAGAGAGCCTGCTCAACCTATCTTCCCACTTGGCCTCTTGAAAGCATTCAATAATGAAGTGCTCAGAGATGGTGGATTCATATAAATGAAGTCTGGCCCACTGAAAGATCACATGGAGAAGAGTTGTCCCTCCACCCCACGTCCCAAAAAGTTATGTAAGCAAAAAGTAAAACTTAGCATAACCCAAGGATACAGATCATGGGAAAAAAGGTTAAAAGAGAGGGTTAGTATTAATGCAATTGTTCAGTCTCTAAGTCATATCCAACTCTTTGCGACCCCATGGGCTGCAGTATACCAGGCTTCCCTATCCATCAACATCTCCTGGAGTTTGCTCAAGCTCATGTCCAATGAGTTAGTGATGCTATTCAACCATCTCATCCTCTGCCATCCCCTTCTCCTGCCCTCAATCTCTCCCAGCAAAGAGGAAAGTGAGAAAGGTAAGTCCTATTAATTGATATTCTGATTTTCCAATACATTAGTTAGTAACAATGTCTAATGATGAGATAATATAGCTAATTTCAATATGAGGTGTACTTTAATATGTGTGCCATTATAAGTCATCAGCTCATTAGCTCTAATATGCTAGACTTTAAAGTCTTCAATTAGAATGCAGTCTAGGATAGTTAATGTGTCTTTCCCCCAGTCCTATTGCTTTTTTTTTTTTTTTTTTGATAATACTTTCTCTTATTGGGCACTCAGGTGTATGTGTGTCACATTTATGAAATATTTTTCAAGTATTCCTAATTCACTGTGATAAGAACACTTAACAGAGATCCCACTCTTTCAACAAATTTTTAAGTATTCAATGTTGTTAACTGCAGTCACAGTGTTGTACAAGCAGACCTATAGAACTTATTCACCTTCATCTGAAATGTTCCATCCAATGAATTTTATTATTTTTCATATCTACTTTTTCTTCTCTTCTGTTTTCTTAAGATAATTTTCCTTTTTTATAAATACTATTTTCACTTATTATGAAGACCTTGAACATGTATGTTTCATAATCATTTTTAGATTGCTTTACTCTTTTCCTTTTATTTTAGTGAATTTGTCTCCTAATTTTTAGTTTTGTTGGCTGACTTGAACTTATCCTCATACATTTTGGAGTTTTGTTGCAGACTTGAGTGAAGAGAATTTTCTCTCTGCTTTAGTAATGTTGTTTGTCTCTTCTTTATGACCCCTGAGTCCCTAACTCTAGACCATATTTGCAGTTGTATTAACTGTAGCAGTACTGTGGACTCAGAAGCTAAGTCAGCTACCTGATATGGATGAAGTCTCAGGAAGAAGCTGAAACTAGTCAGCTCCTTCCTACATTCCCAGGTAAACAGATTCATAGAAGCCCTGGTTAAAGACAGGGCTCACGACAGGAACTCTTCATCCTCCTTTCAACATCAGAGGGGTTCCACAATATGTCCTTATTTCAGGCAGTGCATCTGGCTCCAGTTATACTTGTTATATTGGTTGATTTAGATTCTCATTGTCCTTAGAAGATGAAACCTCAGACCACCTGTCCTTGCTTCCATTCCAAGAGCAAGGCTGCAGATCTAGGATCGTTTATTTTGTTTGTTTCTCCTCTGTTTCTTGTTCATGTAAATTTTTATTTTTTGACTGTATACTTTTATTCTATTCATTTTTGCTATATATTGGAAGCAAAGAAAGAACTCTAAACTGTGAACCTGAAATGCCATCTAGATTGAGTTTCCTTAGCACCTTAGCATAGAAATTTTATACAAGAAGATGACAGCACTAGTTTTGTCTTTTCTCTTTACACAGAAATCATAATAATTACTCAAACAGCTTTTGACAATGATTCAGACTTCATGATTTTATTTCAAAAAGCCCCACCATTTGGAAATAATGAGCATTAAGTTGGTTTTTTACTGCACATATCTTTTCTACTACTTTTTTTTTTAATGCAAAAACAGTGGGATGGTAAAAACTAGTTATTAGAGAATGACATTCAGCAAAAAATCCAATAGTTATTAACCTATTAACCTATTATTTGTTACAGTTCTGTTCTAAATATAAATTCTTGCCGAGGTTTCATAAGTTCCATATTAGATGTCTTACACTGTATTACATGTGATTCTTCTTTAACTCAAAAATGCTAAAAGTGACCTTAAAGTGACTCCATCTATGTTGCCTGGCTTTGTTTATTTGAATAGCCTCAGGATTTGTGCATGTTGGAGATTTTGACAGCTTTAATTATTCTGCACATTTAACTGGTAAGAATTTAATTACTCTAGTGTTCCCATAGGGCTGATGACATAGGTGAGATATTAAAAAATAATAAGTAAATGAAGGTATGTGCAATCTGTGATGCCACCAGTTTGTGGCTAGGATTATTTTAGACCCCATAGAATATATCCTTTAAAATCTCCATTTAGCAATTTTTTAATTTTAGTATTTTTCAAATTAGTATCTTAAGGTAGGTAGCTGAATACAATATATATTTGTGTGTAATATATAAATATAGATTATTTATTTTACTTGCATTTTTATTAAGATTACATATATATGTATAGTTTTTAGATATATAATTTCAAATAAATTTTAATTTTTAATTAATCTTGGATTTATAGAAAATTCACAAGGATAATAGAAACACTTTTTCTATATCATTCCATTCACTTAGATTTCTCAATTGTTATGTGACATTTTAAAAGTATGTTGCTTTTGCTATGTATTTATATCTTTAAATACTTAAAATTAGAGTTTCATAAAAATAACAGCTTTATTACTTAGCCACAGTACAATTATAAAATCATAAAATTAACATTAATAAAGATACAATTATCTATTCTGTATTCCTCATCCAAATTGTGCTAATTATTCCACTAATATCCATTATAACAAATATGGGATTTTTTTTTTCTGGTCCAGGATTCAACCAAATGTAGCAAATGGCCTGTTAATGCCCTTGAATATGGAACAGGTCTTCAATCTTCTTTGTCTTTCATATCTTTGAATTTTTAAATAGAGAACAGGCATGTTGTTTTGTTGAATGTCCTTGATTTGGCTTTCCCTGATATTTCCTCATGATTGCATTATGCATTTTTGGCAAGAATACACAAAATTAATGTTGCATACATCTTTCTCAATGCATAATGTCTAATTTTCCCTTTATTGGTAAGGTTAACTTTGATTATTTGGCTAAGTTGGTTTCTTCATTTTAAATTTCTGTTTTCTCTTTGTAATTAATAATATATTATGAGGTGATACTTTGAGACTATGCAAATATCCCATCCCACATATTTCATCCACTGAATTAACATCCATATTATTTTTGCCTGAAACAATGATTACTATGATGTTGTTGCTTCAAAAGTAAGATTAAGAAAAATATCCAGAAATTATATTTCATCAGTAAAGTTAGTACTAATGCCAACTACATCTCATTTTCTAAAACCTCAAAAATATGTGCATTTACTTTGAAAGACCTTAAAACAAAATTGTAAAACATGGACAAATTTTTATTATTGTATAGAATGACTCAGCATCATATAGATGTCAGCTTGAACAACTGTGTTGTAAATGTAATATAATTCCAATAAAAAAAGTTGATAATGAAGTGTAATGTAATGTAATCCCAATAAAAATTTGATAATGAAGCTTGTAGGGAAAAAACAAATATCCAAAAATAGTCTGGAAATCATGGAAAAGGAAAAGCTATATGAGAAGGGATTGACACCACATATTTTAATATATAAATTATTACTTTCTGTTTTGAACTATTAAAAAAAACATTATGAATATTCTCCTATGGATTTTTGTGAGCATGTTTTTTTTTTGTTTCCATTAGATATTCACCTAGAAATGACATTACCAGGTAATGGAGCAAGTGAATATCTAGTTTACAGGAAATGTTCTGAAGTGTTTTTCAAGTGATGGCATCATTTAATCCACATTCTCCCATCATGAATTGGTCAGTCTATTTTATTTTTAGTCATTCTGGTGGGCGTACTAGGGCATCTCATTTTTATTTTGATTTACATGTCCAAAATGATAAATCATCCAAGCAATTTCCATCTGTGTAATGGTCATTTGTATATCTTCTATTTTAAAGTATCTGTGTTTTTTCTTTTATTTTCTAGATGCAGGAGATATGTGTACATTCCCTACAAGAGACTTTTGTAAGATATATATTTTATAAATATTTTCTTTTAGACATATTTTTCTATATATTTTTCAAAGATTTCTCTTCATGAGAATTTTAAATTTTTACATAAAATCTAATTAATCACTTTTCTTTTATAATTACAAGTTCCTTTAACCTGAGGAAATTTTTCTTGTCCTCAAATCACTGAACTTTCTCTCATGTTTCTAAGATTTGTGGTTTTGTCTTTTATATTTAGGAATATAAATATACTTATATATTTGAATTAATAAGTTTCTAGTGTGCACGATGTGAATGATGATATTTTTTTTTCTGTATGGGTATTCAAATATTCTCTAACCATTTTAAACCATTATTATACAAATCATATGGCTTTTGTACTTTTGTAGTGAATTCAGTGTCCTTGTATAAGTAGATATATTTCTGAATTATTTTTATGTTGATCTAGTTTTTGATATTTATGCCAAAGCCACACTGTTTTGACTATTCTAGATAGTAATCCACTGTGCCTGCTCTATTCACTAATATTTCTAAATAGTATGGTATGGTGTCTTTCTAATGTAGATATTCAGTTAATATTAAATAAATGAATTGTTGATAAAAAATGGGATAGTTCTCATTTTAGAAATAGTGATCATTTGAAAAGATGAAAATCTACTCAAGAACAATTGAGTGCTAACTGCCATCTGTAAAACAGCCTTATGGTGAGGTACTAACCAGAATTTGAGTAATAAAACTATAAATATAATGACTTCTAGTCTTCACAATAACCTGCAACTGAGGCATGACACTGGAGAAGAATTTTAAAGGTGCTAGTTATTGTCAACAAAAGGGTTCTCTTTTCTCCAAAATCAACTCTTAAAACACAGTTCCTACCAAATCATTTTATTTTGTTCAAACAAATGTGTTTGGAGTTAGTATTCATCATTCAACAAAGTGTGCTAAGCATGCTTTTGAGAGTTTAGAAAACACAGTTGAACAAAACAGAGTTTTGGTTATATAGAGCTAGAAGGATGAATATTGAAAAGCACCTGAGCAGACACTTAAAGGTGGCACGCTTTCATTTGAAGTTCATTTTCTGTTCTTTCCTTTAAAGACTCACCATATACTCTGGCCACATAAGATAACTCAAAGTCTTAATATCTTCTGTATTTCCCACCTCTATCTTATTTTCACTTTGTTTTCCTCACCAAGAATTGATTGTCTTCTTTTCTGTCTCTGCTGCCTTTCTGTTGTAGCTATTATTACTTCTTAACTTTTTGCTGGAGAAGGCAATGGCACCCCACTCCAGCACTCTTGCCTGGAAAATCCCATGGACGGGAGGAGCCTGGTAGGCTGCAGTCCATTGGGTCGCTAAGAGTCAGACACGACTGAGCGACTTCACTTTCACTTTTCCCTTTCATGCACTGGAGAAGGAAATGGCAACCCACTCCAGTATTCTTGCCTGGAGAATCCCAGGGACGGGGGAGCCTGGTGGGCTGCCGTCTATGGGGTCGCACAGAGTCGGACACGACTGAAGCAACTTAGCAGCAGCAGCAGCAACTTTTTGCTTTGTCTCCTGGAATAGCCTCTCCTCACCTTATACTCCTTTAGACATTATCTACAGTTAAGTCAAAACTGTATTTGTTACTGGTCATGTCATTCATATATTTAAAATTCTTCAAAAACTCATCTTTGTTCTGATAATAAAAGACAGAATATTAACATGGCTTACCCTCCTTGCTCATGAGCCACTGACCATCCTATTGCCTGGCCCTCATTATCTGTCCTTTACAACGTTGTTACTACTTTAGCTTTCAGGTTTTTAACCTATTATGGTCTTTCCTGCATCAGAGCCATAGCATATGCTACCACTCTACCCAAACTATTTTTCTCTCACTCCATCCAACCATCTTCAGGGATAGTCCCCACTCATACTGCAGAGTGGGCTCACAGTTCATTTCCTTAAGAAACTCTTCCCTTATCATCATCCCTGACCTGTCTTCATGGGGAACAGATATATTCTATTACATGAGCTCAAGGTACTCTGAATTTCTCCTTTGTAGCATAGTATTAAATAATTGCTTCATTAGTAATTCAGTGTTTGTCTTGCCTTCTATATTACAGAGGACAAGGACTGTTTTTGTCTTGCTCACTGCTACAAATACTTTCCTTAGCACAATTTATTTCACAGAGCAGATATTTAATAAATGCTTATTGAAGAATGATCAAGCTTCTCTTTGAACATCAAACTTCTCGTTCTAGATGCCCTAGCTTGTGATTTTATGTTAGTATGTCTCTGGTCCTGCATCTTTGTGTCATAAAGCTGGTAAATAGGCACAACTGTGATAGGAATTATTTTGCAAACCACTTCCTATCCCTAGCTGCTACAGAACTGCATACAGAAGTGATCTTAAATCTCATAAATAAATCCCAATAATACTGAGTGAAATCTGTTCTCAACTCAATAACCTCTTAGCCAAATCCTTAAAATAGTCTTTATTGCCCTGCAATGCTCTCTTGGAGGAAAGGAAGAAAGCATACAAAACAACACCACTCATAATGTATAATGGTTAAAATATCTCTCTTTTCAGAAAAATTTAAGCACATAGCTATGTACATGCATTTTTAGGACCCCTCACTGACTTCGGAAGAAGTTCACTTTGGAATGAAAATTGCTGAAACTTAAGCATCTTTAGCTTTACAATAAATCTATGTCAAGTAAATTATTTGGGATATATTTTTCTGCTGTCTGACTCAAACATTACAAAACTAGCTCAAGATTTTGTTACTTAGAATTTCTCAACTTTATGATAGGTAGATTTTATTACTTTGGTTTGCTTCCCTTTTCTTCCCAGTGGGCCCGTTTCTGCATTTCTTACCAAACGCAGGGGGAAGAATTAGTCACTGAAGTTGTTTTTTTTCTTCTTCTTCTTTTTCATTTGCTTTTCTGTGAGTCTTTCTTCTCAACCTCTCCCTCCTTCCCCCGCTTTTTATTTCTGCTTTCCTCTCTTGCTCCTTCCTTTTACTAAGGTTACAAAGATTGCTCACTTTTATCAGTGTAGCTACCACCCCCTCAAGTTAGCAGTCCCATCCAGTCTCATAAATTAGGAATCGGCGGCGGTGTGTGTGTGGGGGGGTGTCCCACATTCTTCCATCATGAGATGTAGAGAAAGTTATGTTTCTAGGGCAAGAGCCTGCAGAAAGCACTTGACAAATTTAAGAAAAAAAATTGCAGGAAAAATGACTGTTTTCTAGGCGAATAGACTTTCTGATGGCCTTCAGAGGGTGTAGCTGCTTTGCTGTCATTTTCACAGCCTAGAAACTGTGCCTGTTGATATTTCCAATAATGGCAGTAACAGGAAAACTGTCTAAACTCAGGGCTTTTACCATCAGTCTCTTGGTGGGTTTCTTTTTTTTTTTTTTTCCATCTTCGTTTCTTTATTTTTATTGTTTAGGATTTTTGCATCTATTCACATGTAAAATACCAGTCTCTTTTTTATACTATCTTTGCCATGATTTTTATCAGTTTTGTTAGCTTGAGTTAGCAAGTAGGAAAATGTTCCCTGTTTGTCTAGTGTGTAAAATATGAGAGCTATAGATCAAAAAGTTTGTGTCCTCCCCAAATTCATGTGTTAAATTTTGAAGCCTCAAGGTGATGGTAGTGAGGCCTTTGGAAGGTGATTAGGTCATAAGGGTGAAGCCCTCCTATATAAGATTGTTGCCCTTATAAAGCAGGCTCCAGAGAGCTCCTTTCACCCTTTGAGAACATAGCAAAAAGAAAGCTTTCTATGAAACAACAAGGAGATATGAAAGAGATTCCAAATCCACCAGCCCTCTGGATCTTGGATTTCCCAGCTTCCATAATTTGGAGAAATAAGTCTTGCTTGGAAGCTACCTATTCTGTGATATATTGTTACCATATCAGACATACTAAGACAATGAAGGATGAGTTTTAATAATAAAAAATTCCTTATATTTTGTGCAAGCATATTATAGGTGTCAATAAGTGATTATAGATTTAAATTCTTACCAAACTGCTCAGCTTTTCTTAGGATTTCATCCTCTCCAAGTTTATAACTTATATCAGTGCAATCACCTGTCTCAAATTTTACAGTTACTGTAATGGACTTTCAGGAAGCAATTCCCCAATTTCCTCAACAATGTCATCTAAATGGGTGATATGGGTTAGCATGTTTTCTTTTCCATAATTGTCTGAATTTTATCAATGGCAATGGAACATTGTTCTAATCTATAACTTCAGAAATTATATGTAATCAGTGGGGAAGAATATAAGTACATTTATGCCTATGTTTATATATAAGGAAGTGGATTTTTAATTGTACACCTCTCTGATACTCACAGTGGGAGTTAGATAATAAATTGCACCACTTATTCATGAACGTGGCCCCAAGTATCCCCACAAACATAAACATGGGAAATAGCCCAACTAGGATAACAAAGCTGGAGTGAAGTCTGACATAGAAGGGGTGTAGAAAAGGCTTCCCTTTCTTACAGACTGAACAGTGCTTTTTCTCTTTGTGAGGCCTCCAGAAGATGAAGCCTGTATTTACAGACAATGTATGAGGGAAATGTATGATTTACCTTCTATTTCCAAAGAAACTCAAATACTAGCACTATGACAGATGAAGTCGGATCAGTAGTAAACAATAGAAAGATTAATAGGGACATATGCAGATGCAGAATTGAGAGCAAAGAGCATAATTTTATCATTTCTAATGTATGTTCATGTATGTTGAAACAGGAGAACCCACAACCCAATGTGTTATTTTTGTATTAGAAAAAGGTTTTATTAATTAAACATCTTATAGTGTGTACTGTTACGAAGAATACACAAGTAAGCAAAAGTAGGCAAGCATTTGATTATGTAAGCACAAACAGATGTTTGGCAAACCTACTATTTTTAAAAGGATTTTGTCATCTTTCCTTGGGAGAGTGACTTATGGGCACTTTACATAATTATGATAAAATAGTATATTTAGGCTTTTTCTTACATATCATTAATAAAAATTCTTTCACTTAAAAATTGACTATATAACATTCATGGTTCTTTTATTTTTCATAATGATGCATCATGTGTCTTATCCAGATTGTAAATTCTTATAATCATTTCTATTTATTATGATGCTAACTATATAGCAAGTACCAAACAAATATTTGAAAACTTGTGTTGAATCAAATCAGGCAGATTTTTCCCATCCAAAAACCAGTTTTATTCTTAGTTACATAATATTTTGATCATATACATTTATCTACTAAAAACTCCCCAATCTTTAAAGGAATAGAATAGAAAATCCAGGCTCAATTTAATGTTGAGAACAAGGGTTGCAAATGTTTTCCGGTTAGGACCAGATTTGCTGGACTCTACTATTGTCCTGTGAAAGCAGCTATAGCGATGTCAGTTAGCGGGTGTGGTTGTGTTTCCACAAGTTTTACTGACAAAACAGGAAACAGGCTAAATGTGGCCATTGTTTACCAACTTCTGGGGCATAATATTAAACATTCAGCTAAATACCTAAATGCTTAAGCCTATCCAATTGGAAAAATACCTCCTCCCTCTTTCCTGTTTTGTTTTTTGATTTTTGTTTTTCTCTCTCAGGGTCAGTTTCCTGTTATGCTTGCTTGATTCAACATTACTTCAATGTTTCAGTTATGTGTAATGCAGTTATGCACAGAGTTAGGTATGTTATTCCCATTTCTATAAATTCTACCTAGGAAACCTCTAGAAATATAACCTTTATATGCTGGTTGTAATTAATTTATTATATATATAAAAGTCTTCTTAAGCTTTATTACAGTTTCACAATCTGTGTGATAAAACTTATTAACAACTCTGCTTACAGAGTGGCAGCAGAGCATGCTGGTTTGCTTTGTTTAAATTTATCATGAAAAACATCAATTAATTCAACATCAGCTTGTCATTTGCACCTGTTTCTCCCTCTCTCATTCCTGATAGCTATATAATTTATTTTGAAAGGTATCTGCTTTGTAGTTTCTATATCATTGAACTCTTATTTCCACATCCACTGCCATAGGGTACAACTTTTTAATAAACTTTAGTTTTAAAAAATGCCACAAGTAATAAAAATAATTTTAAAAAAATTGTGGAAACTTTTTACTGTATTGTGTCAATTTTTAAATTATTCTGAGTTGGGAAACTTGAAATACTATTAAATTTTAAACATAATTTAAAAATATGAGCTGTTGGTCATTGCTATTGACAAAACTTGTTACTAGGAATTGTTCAAAACAGAGTTAAATACATTTATATTTGCATGTTGTTGTTCAGTCACCCAGTCATGTCCGACTCTGTGATCCCATGGACCACAGGACCCCAGGCATCCCTGTCCATCACTATTTCCCGTAGTTTGCCCAAGTTCGTGTGCGTTGCATCAGTGATGCCATCCAGCCATCTCATCCTCTGATGCCCTGATAGCTTTATATTTGCATATTTCTAGGTTAATAGAAAGCTGTGATATAGAAGTGTATCTTTTCCTCTTCTGGAATTTTTTTCTTCCAAAACCTCTTTATTGATTGGATACCTACCCCCATGGAACTGTTACTTAGTGTTTGCAACATACCACGTAATTTTGCCTCAAACACAGGAAGATTTCATTTGTGTTTAGGGGCTTCCCAGGTGGCACAGTTGTAAAGAATCTACCTGCCAAGCCGGAGATGCAAGTTTGATCCCTGGGTCGAGAAGATCCCCTGGAGAAGGAAATGGCAATCCACTCCAGTATTCTTGCCTGGGAAATCGCACAAACAGAGGAGCCTGATGGACTACAATTCATGGGGATGAAAAAGAGTCGAACACAACCTAGCTACCAAACAATAAATTTCTGATGGAATGTTAAAGACTATAACCCCTCATTTAGCTTGTTTTCTTTTTGTGTTATTGTTTAGTCTCTAAGTCACTTCCAACTCTTTCGTTACCCAACGGACTGTGGCCCGCCAGGCTCCTCTGTCAATGGGATTTCCTAGGCAAGAAGACTGGAGTGGGTCACCATTTCCTTCTCCAGGTGATCTTACTGACTCAAGGATCAAACCTGTGACTCCTGCTTGGCAGACCACTGAGCCACATTAAAAGAATTTAACTAAGTAAGGTGTAGGACACTTAAATGGATTAATTCAGTTATAATTATAGCCTATTTATGCATAATTCATCATTTGGTAAGAATATGGATATTCAAGCTATCATTAGGGACATCTACAGTAATTATTTAAGATGAGTGATATTAAAATGTAAGAAAACTAGTTAGGCAAATAAAATCCAACCTGCCTTCAAATTCATACTGTATAGATTCAGAATGAGAAATTTTGAGGTTTTTTTTTCCTTAGCATATATTTTCACGAAGATTTTCAATTATAATGTCTATGGTAACTGTTGAAATTTTAGAAGATAAACATTATATTCTTTCATAAGTATGGATGAGAAATAAAAATAATGAAATCAAAATGTTTTTCAGAGACCTAAGTATTGTTTCAGGAGAAAAAAACTTTTGATTAAATGTGAGAACTGTGAGGTTCAATTATAAGCTGCAAAAATAAAACTGTCTCATTTACTAATGTAGACAATTCTTTTTTTTTTTCTTTTTTTTTTTACTTTACATTATTGTATTGGTTTTGCCATACATTGACATGAATCCACCATGGGTGTACATGTGTTCCCCTTCCAGAACGCCCCTCCCACCTTCCTCCCGATCCCATCCCTCTGGGTCATCCCGGTGCACCAGCCCTGAGCACCCTGTATCATGCATCGGACCTGGACTGGTGATTCGTTTCACATATGAAAATTTACACACTTCAGTGCCATTCTCAAACATCATCCCACCCTTGCCCTCTCCCATAGAGTCCAAAAGACTGTTCTATACATCTGTGTCTCTTTTGCTGTCTCGCATACAGGGTTATCTTTACCAACTTTCTAAATTCCATATATATGCATTACTATACTGTATTGGTGTTTTTCTTTCTGGCTTACTTCACTCTGTATAATAGGCTCCAGTTTCATCCACCTCATTAGAACTGATTCGAATGTATTCTTTTTAACGGCCGAGTAATATTCCATTGTGTATATGTACCACAGCTTCCTTATCCATTCGTCTGCTGATGGGCATCTAGGCTGCTTCCATGTCCTGGCTATATATTATGAACAGTGCTGTGATGAATATTTGGGTACATGTGTCTCTTTCAATTCTGGTTTCCTCA
Source organism: Okapia johnstoni (assembly GCA_024291935.2). Lineage (NCBI taxonomy): Eukaryota > Metazoa > Chordata > Mammalia > Artiodactyla > Giraffidae > Okapia > Okapia johnstoni. The sequence continues at coordinate 7,778,674 of CM044327.1, forward strand.
GTGTGTATGCCCAGCAGTGGGATTGCTGGGTCATATGGCAGTTCTATTTCCAGTTTTTTGAGGGATCTCCACACTGTTCTCCATAGTGGCTGTACTAGTTTGAATTCCCACCAACAGTGTAAGAGGGTTCCCTTTTCTCCACACCCTCTCCAGCATTTGTTGCTTGTAGTCTTTTGGATGGCAGCCATTCTGACGGGCATGAAATGGTACCTCATTGTGGTTTTGATTTGCATTTCTCTGATAATGAGTGATGTTGAGCATCTTTTCATGTGTTTGTTAGCCATCTGTATGTCTTCTTTAGAGAAGTGCCTGTTTAGTTCTTTGGCCCACTTTTTGATCGGGTCGTTTATTTTTCTGGAATTGAGCTGCAGGAGTTGCTTGTATATTTTTGAGATTAATTGTTTGTCCGTTGCTTCGTTTGCTATTATTTTCTCCCATTCCGAAGGCTGTCTTTTCACCTTGCTTATAGTTTCCTTTTTTTTGTTGTGCAAAAGCTTTTAATTTTAATTAGGTCCATTTGTTTATTTTTGCTTTTATTTCCAATATTCTGGGAGGTGGGTCATAGAGGATCCTGCTGTGGTTTATGTTGGAGAGTGTTTTGCCTATGTTTTCCTCTAGGAGTTTTATAGTTTCTGTTCTTACATTTAGATCTTTAATCCATTTTGAGTTTATTTTTGTGTATGGTTTTAGAAAGTGTTCTAGTTTCATTCTTTTACAAGTGGTTGACCAGTTTTCCCAGTACCACTTGTTAAAGAGATTGTCTTTTCTCCATTGTATATTCTTGCCTCCTTTGTCAAAGATAAGGTGACAATTTTTAAATATTTGTATGTGTAAGAATAAATATTTTAATGTTTTTATGTTCATCTTAGAAAATATTTATAATAATTTGTAATATATTTACTGTAGTAATAGCTTTACTTGTTAATTTAGCACTTGTATCTTTGACAATAAAATTCTCTTTAAAGGAATATTTTGATATTACTTTACCACAGTTTCTTTTTAAAGTAAATCACTTCATCATTAAAAGTTTATATCATGTTCCTTGAAATGTCCTTTGTTTTGCAAGACATTGAGGCATCCTGTAAGCAATAACATTAGCATTCTTCATATATTTGCATTACATTCCATTCAAAGACTATCTCTTTAGCCAAATATTTAATTTTGTTTAAATATATCTTATGGACCTTTTGATCCTATGTATTATCACAGCCATTTTTTGTTAATATTAATTAGTATAATTTTGGTCATTGCTAGTATGAACAATAAGAGCTGATTATTAAATCCTATCTCCAATGAACCCTCATGTGGCACAATTTCCCAAGTCTTGTACTTTGTATTGGTTAATTGGTCCATTTTTCTCCTCCCAGAACACCATGTATATGTGTTGAATTACATTCTCCAGAAGAGATACGTTGCTGTCTTAACATTAAGTATCTGTGAATTAGACTTTGTTTGGAAATAGGGTCTTTGCTGATGTAATCAATTTTAGATGAGATCATTCTGGATCAAAGTGGGTCCTAGTTCAATATTTCTGGCGTAAGAAGAGGAGAGACACAGTGACAGACATACAAGGAGGACACCATATGGCAGCAGATGCAGAGAGTGATGTTTACAAATGGAGAACACAAGGAAAGTTTTTATAAAGAACTAAGGTACTGAGAGTGATATTAGTCTAACCCATGGGCAACTGAACTCTTTTAGACCAAGGAAAGACAATGTGGCAGGAAAAAATCTCATGTTTACAGGAATAATGGCAGAAATTTGCCAATTTTGTGAGAAACATAAATTGACAGATTTCAGAAGTTCAAAAAATAACTGGCAGGATAAAAAAGAAAAAAAAAACATGCCTAGGCAAAGCATAGTCAAGAACTAAACATCAAAGAAAACATTTTCAAAGCACTGAAAGAAGTATACTTTCAATAAGGTAAACGACAATCAGAAACATGTTGACAACTTGTTGAAATTATGCAGGCAGTGTAATAGCATCTTTAAATTGCTGCAAAAAAACAAACCCAGAAACAAATGCAAAAACCTTTGAACCAAGAATTGTATTTTCAGCAAGAACATCTGTAAAGAATAATGCTAAAATGAAGACATTTTATAGTATAAAAATTAATAATAATAGCCAACAGATTTCATCACCAGCAGACTTACAATACAGGAAGTGCTAAAGGAATTTCTTTAGGCTTATGGGAAATGAAACTAGTTGGAGCTCATCTAAAATGCATATAATACAGCTTAGACAGCACTGACAGACCAATTTATGGCTTTACATATTTATATAAGAAGAGTATACAGGTCTAAATGTAAAATATGAAAATTATCACATTTAAAGCCAGAAAAAGATAAGTAAAGGCAAATATCCCTAGTAAATAGTAATAATAAATATATATAAAAACAAAGTAAAAAACAACACTACAGAAAATTACCAAAGACCAGTATTGATTCTTTGAAATAATAAAAATTGATAACCCACTAACTAGACTGATTAAGAAATTAGGAAAAAGCACACAGTAGCAGTTACCAATATCAGATATGATATGTGTTTATAATTAAAGATCCAGTAGGCATGAAAAAGATAGTAAGAGAATGTTATAAACAACTTTATGTGAATACTTTTGAAAAAGATTCATTTCTTTAAAAAATCCATTTACTGAAGTGCTCCTAAAAGGAATAAGAAGATCTGAAGGTAATTTGAACAAAATAGAATACTTAGAAATATATATAACAAAAACATTGAGGACTTTTTGATGGAGAATGTTAAGTAAATTTATTAAAATTGCAGTTAAATAGTTTGGGAGACATTTTGTTTATAGGTGAAAATATACAAGTACCTCAACATGAAATTTCAAACTGATCTTTAGTTTTCAATCATAGACCCAGTATGGATGAATGAAGGTTTAATAAGCTAAAGCTAAATCCGTTATAGAAAAAAAAAAAAATCTGTAATGTGGTTTTAGCATGTGTGCGCTAAGTCCTTTCAGTTATGCCCTGCTCTTTGTGACCCTATGGACCATAGCTTGTCAGGCTACTCTCTCCATGGGATTCTCCACACAAGAATACTGGAGTGGGTTGCCATGCCCTCCTCCAGGGGATCTTCCTGACCCAGGGTTCAAACCAGTATCTCTTGCATCTTCTGGTGGTTCTTTACCACCAGTACCATCTGAGAAGCCCCTAGTTTTATTGTATTTATAAGCTAATAAGTTAGTTTATCTCTCTTTGATGGCTGCTGGCAGAATATACAATATTTCTGGGTTAAAGACAAAAGATCAGTATTCATGACACAGCAAGCAGCATCAGTATCTCTTTCTTCCAAGTCAAATAAAAGGGACAAGGAGGGCTTAAAAAGATTTCTGTATATGTATAGGACTGTATTATAGGAGAAGTCATCTCATTTTATAGCAAATAGCAACTAAGCCTAGAATTTGTATCCAAAGATGAGATTACCTCATCTCTCAAGGATGCTGCTTGCAAATACAACCATGAGAAATGGCTCTAAAAATGAAGGATCAGAGACGCACATTCCTGAAAATAGGATCTTGAGGGAGACCCATGAAGGACTGTGTCTCCCCACAAAAGGGTGAAGTTAAACTAATCGATCAATAGAACTGCATGCCAAAAAGTAGATTCACACAAATGTGGAAACAACATATTATGCCAGGTTTGGTATTGCAGTTAAAAAGCTGGAAAACAACAAATAGATGGGGCTAGTACATTGGTTATAAGGAGAAATGAATTTGGATCTTTGGTTAACATTATACTGTAAAATCAATTAAAGAGGGTGGAGAGTATTCTAAATGAAATAAAACTTTAATATTTAGAAGAAATATAGTAGAAAGCTTTTATGATTGGGAAGGATAGAAAAATATTTTGTAAACAAGACATTTCATAAAGCAATTTTGGGAAGCATGGGTCTCTAAATGAAGACGCTGTGTTCACCAAAGCATAAAACAGAAATGAAAAGAGTCAAAGGATTTTTCACAAATTAAGAGAATATATTCACAGCCCTTAAGCTGATAAGAAACAAAGTTTGGAAATATATTTTAATGATTTGTCATGAACAAAGATATTTAAAAGGACTTCCCAGGTGACTCAGTAGTAAAGAATCCATCTGCTAATGCAGGAGACATGTATTCAATCCCTAGGTCAGGAAGATCCCCTGGAGAAGAACATGGCATCCCACTCCAGTATTCTTGCCTGGAGAATTCCATAGATTGAGGAACCTAGTGGGTTACAGTCCATGGGATTGCAAAGAGTTGAACAGAACTTAGGTACCAAACAACCACAAAGATTTCAAAAAAAAAAAAGAACACTTAAAAGGGAGAGAGAACATAGAGTAAAACCATGAACAGATATACAGGCATTTCATGCAGAAAAGACAATACATTTAGAGAAGGATCATTTGAATTAGACCTGAACTTCCTTAGTAATCAGGCACATTTTCATAGTTACCATACCTCAAAAATGAAGAAGTCAGAGACTGAAAACTTTGTGGAATTAACTGTATCTAACCGATTTAATGGAAGATGCATGTAGCAGACAAAATCTTGTTTATAAAGGGAAATGCATTCAACTGTGCATAAGATTACATAAAAATGTTTTCAGCTATATTACTTCAATAGTAAAATATTGGAAGCAATTCAAACATCCATACACAGTAAAACAAATATATCGCTGTCTATTCAGAAAATGGGAAAATATGCCACAGTAGAAACAAAGGGACAAAAGTTACATAGTTTAATATGGATTTATCTGTGAATAAAATGAATATAAAAAGGTATAGTCACAGAAGAAATTATACAGTATGATTTTATTTGTTTCATTTTCAAAAATAATGAGAGTTGACCCTTGAATAAATGTAGGGGTCAGGGGTGCCCAACCTATAGCAGTCAAAGATCCATATAAGTATTTATAGTTAGGTAGCCCTGGAATCTGAGACTTTCCATCCACAGATTAAACCAAGGAGGGGTGTGTCCGGTATGTATTTACTGGAAAAAATCCACATAGAAGTGGACCTGAAAACCTACATACAGAAGGTCATCTGTATATCTATTATATATCATGAAATAAAAACTTCAAAGCAATAAAATAATTAGCACAAAGTTTTAGGCAGTAAAACCTTCAGTGGAAAGAAGGCATTTCAGTGGTATTTGAAAATTTTTTATTCAACTTGGTATTGGTTACACGAGTGTTTCCACTGCAAACAATCATAGTAGTATCATATCCATGTGTGTTATATAGTTCCTCTTTTATGGTTGTAAATAAAAAGATAGCAAGGAAAGATTCACTGAGTGCTGAGCAGGAGGGATGAATCACGTATAGCCATATTTCTGTGATATATTTGAACATCAAAGATGGAAAAAAAAAGTTTTCAGAGAGTAAAACAAAATAAATCTTCAAAGTAACATGTGACTAAAATGTAATTAAAGGCAGTTAGCCATCCTATGCAGTGGAAGCTGACAGTAGAACAAAATTTTCTATGCACTAGGAAAATCACTTCAAGACCTAAAATTCTATGGTAATTAAGTATACATTAAGAGGTTTTTTACATCCTATATTCACTTTTTGATAAAGTTTTTGAGAAAATACTTAAGTAAAATAAAAATGAAGATGTTCTTTGCAATAAACATTAGAATCGACCAAGGAATGACACAAGAGATCAATTTCTGAATAATAGATGAGCTAGTGTTTTCATTTGACATAAATTAGAAAAGAACCATTTGGCCCAAGAAGACTACCATTAAAAATAAAAGTGGGAAGGAGAGGGTGAGATGAATAGAGAGGGTAACATGAAAGCAAATCACTACCATATGTAAAATAGGTAGCCAACGGAAATTTGCTGTATGACTCAGGGAACTCAAACTAGGGCTCTATAACTACCTAGAGGCATGCAAAAGTGTGGGAGGTGAGAGGGAGGTTCAAGAGGGAGGGGACATATGTACATCTATGGTTAATTCAGGTTGATGTATGGCAGAAATCAAACCAATATTGTAAAGCAATTATCCTTAAATTAAACACAAATAAATTTTAAATAAACATAAATGCATTAAACATAAATAAATAAATAAATTTTAAAAAAGAAAGTCCTCTAAAAAGACTAAAAGTGGAATTATTTTTATTTAAAAGGCAGTATAAGTAAAAGCCTGGATAATTTTAGGGATTGGTAAAGAAGGCATAACAAAGATAAAAACTGCACAGTGAAGTCATAATCTGAAATAGAAAAATAATTAAAATATGGTATTATTTGAACAAGGGCACCTTGTAAGAAGTAAGAGGGTGTTACCCCTGACAGTAACAAAGCCACGTCACTGTAACAACATTCTCATCAAATTATGATGTTGATCTCAGGATGTTGCTTGCAGAGTTGTGTAAAGATTCTACAGTGAGTAATAATTTGCTGTATGATTTACTAATATTAAATCATGCCATTACACTGTTTCAAGCCTTGAATATAATAATTGGGGTTGTTGTTGTTTAGTTGTTAAGTTGCATCTGACTTTTTTGAGACCTCATAGACTATAGCCCACCAGGCTCCTGTCTCTGTGGGATTTTTCAGGCAAGAATACCAGAACAGATTGCCATTTCCTTCTCCAGGGGATCTTCCTGATCCAGGGATCAAACTCATATCTCCTGCATTGGAAGGAGGGTTAGTTACAACTGAGCCACCAGAGAAGACCCACACAATAGAATATAAAGCTTTAAATCTTGACAAGAAAAAAGTTTAAACCAGTGCATTGAAATTATGCATGTGTAAGAAAGACATGAATGGAGCAGGGTAGTGCTAACTTTAACCAGTGTTCAGTTCAGTTCAGTTCAGTCGCCCAGTCGTGTCTGACTCTTTGCTTTTAAATAAGCAGTCTAGGTTGGTCATAACCGGAGTGTTATGAAGATATAAATGACACAGTTTGGAAGGTTGTTGGAGAAGTGAGGCTAACTAAAGAAAATATCGTACACTTGCCTTACAGATTGCTGCTGCTGCTGCTGCTGCTGCTAAGTCGCTTCAGTCGTGTCTGACTCTTCGCGACCCCATGGACTGCAGCCCACCAGGCTCCTCCGTCCATGGGATTTTCCAGGCAAGAGTACTGGAGTGGGCTGCCATTGCCTTCTCCACTTACAGATTGAGGAGTTAAAAAAATTAAGAAATACAAATGTTATTGACTAAATGTTTACCCGCCTCCCAAATTTATATGTTGAAACTCTAATCTCCGATAGGATGATATTTACAGATGGAAGCATAGGGAAGGTAATTCCAGGTAGATGTGGGCATGAAGATGGTGTCCTCATGAAGAGATTAGTATCTTATAAATAGAGACACTAGAAAGTTTGCTTTCTATCTCCATCCTGTGAGGACACAGAGAAAGGATGACCACCTGCAAACCAGGAACAGGGCTTCACCAGAAACTCAATGAGCCACTTCTTTATCTTGGATTTTCCAGCTTCCAAAATTGCAAGAAACAGATTTCTATTGTTTAACCCACCTAGTTTATAATATTTTGTTATTGCAGCCCAAGCAGATTACGACAATAATCTTAAGTATTTTATTTAAAATGAACAATTCAATGATTAAAAAATCAAAATTGACAAGAAACATGGCTAAATAATAGGAGAGAGAAGCAAAAACTGAATACGTTTTTAAAATCCAGTTATTTTGTTACAGTCTATAAATGGATGATGTTTAATAGCTGGTTAACCAAAGAGCACTATAAACATAATATTTAGGCAGAGTTAAGAATTAGAAGAATCAGAAAAATAAATGATAGACTGAGGACTAGTCAGGGGAAAAAGGGGGCAAGTTTATTCACTGAAGTCTTTATGTATCATCTGATTTTAAATAGTTGCGTGCTTCACTTTGAAACAAAAAAGGAAAACAAAACATGCAGAACGCACTGTTATCAATGGCATTGTGAGAAAAATTCTGCATAAATATCGACTACAAACCCCTGAAAGTACAAGAGTTGCATTTTTGAATTCCCCTGCATCAGATCATAATACATAACAGAGTGTTTTGCAAGTGGTGGGGTTTAACAAATGCTGTTGACTTACAAAATTTATGTTAATAGGGAGAAATATACTGCAGAATGCCACGCAAGAGTTGTGATCTTTGTGGTTTACTTGGTGTAAATGCTTAGGTAAGGACAAAAAATTGATCAGTTTGTAGCATAGCTCATTAAATTAATAATGAAGGCCAGGGATATGGGGACCATAGATTCTGTCATTTCCCTTTATAAATGAGAAAAACAGTAAGAATGCTTATGACTTTTTGGGAAATAAAAATATTAAAACCTAGACTTGTTTTGAGAAAGTTAACTCATTGAGCACATAAAGCCTAATCAATTTTTTAATTCTATTTCTTCTTAATTGACTTTAATTGCCAATTCTTGTCAACAAGGACAAACAGACCTTGCATTTTAAATGAAATGATGCAAGCCTTATTAAATGGCACCTTCAAGCTTCCAAAATATTCCATATGCATGGAACAATAGCTATAGTTGTCTTGACTTTCACAGTGAAGCAAAAAGTATTATGCTACATTCAACATTTCTAATGTTCTCAGAAAAACCATATACTGAAAAATGCATATTTCACAAGATAGTTGCATTATTTCTTTATGAAGTCTACCATGAGACTACAGATCAAAACATTAAAATTATCTTAGCATCTTAACATTAATTTTGACTCTACTTAGCACTATATTAAAAGTCTCCCTTCATCATACATTTTGGATAATAATCATCCATTTTCAAACCAGGTGAAACAACTCTAAGCTGCTAGCAAAATAGAAAACCTCTGGGGCTTAGCATAAAAATGTGAGTCAAAAATTCCTTTATTTCCTATAAAATCATCTAACAGAAATATACTCCTGATTGCTATCACTGTGTCTTTCAAATTCCAATGGTAATCTCATTGAATGCTTAGCAATAATGTTTATCAAAAACTTGTCCACAAAGAGAAATAGGAAGCTTTGAATATTGGTTCACTGACTCAGATAGAAACAGTCAATTAAGAATGTATGGACTACAATCAAGCTGTAATACCAATATTAATAGCAGCTTCTTTCTAGAAAGTTTCTGTTCCCTAGCCAGGAAATCAGGAGGGAACAAAAAATCTGGTAAAACTAAGTAGTTGTTCTTTCCGTCCCATCTCAGGTAAACTGGTACAGATTCAATCTCCTATGCCCTGTCCAGAAGCTGAGAGTACTTCTGTCAAGACAACTATAGCTATTGTTCCATGCATATGGAATATTTTGGAAAGCTTGAAGGTGCCATTTAATAGGGCTTGCATCATTTAATTTAAAATGCAAGGTCTGTTTGTCCTTGTTGACAAGAATTGGCAATTAAAGTCAATGTTTGTCTGTCAGTGTTTGTCTTTAAGGATTTATGGAATTTAAGTGAAAACATCATCATGCTAGTTCCACCATGTGTGGCTAGAGCAAAAATAGATTTTGGAGAGTTGATACATGAACAATATCATACACATAGTGATACAGAGTAGAATGAATATATTTTTGTCAGAAAGCTTCTGGTGAGTTTACTTCTGCATCATAGTTAATGTTCTATAAGTTAATAGAATACACCTTATCGTTAAACATGTATATATATAATATATATAAAAAGAGACATTAACACTTTTATACTTTATTCTTTCACTAGATCATTTTACCAAAAGTGCTGTTTCCCTAATGCAGATGTTGTGGTATTTTTTTTATGTTTTTTAATTTGTAGAAAATCTGCCTTTGAGTGTGCTTCTGTTGGTCATAGATGGAACTCAATGAGAATTGAAGTACAGATATTCTATAAAGCCAAAACTCTACATTCAAAGGAACATTATTCTTTGTATAAAATTTAACTAATATCCCTTGTGTTTTTTAGTTCTTAATTCTTTCCATTTGTTCATTCATAATTATAAAATAATTATTGTAAACTCATAAAAATATGTGCTTTGGTGATTACAAATCATGGTATAGTATTTTTATTTTTTTAGTTGTAACTATAGAATTATCTTCATAAAAAGTAAGATTATTAGTACTTGGATTATTAATATCAGTAATATATATCTGTAGGTACTTAGTAGAGAAAATTTTGGTCATGAAAAGGTAGAACTTTTTCAAATAGCTACATATCCATTATAAACCTATGATGTATTTGACAATCATATTAATCACAGCACTTTGAAAAAATCTATTATTACATAGCATTAAGTAAAAAGAAATATAGACTACCAAACAGCATGGATGGCATGATTCTGATGTCAAAATATACTAACAATTTTATCTGTTAAGTGTAATTAATGAACAGAAATTTCACCAAAATGTTAGCTATGATCGTCTCTGGATAATGATTTTTTGATAAATTTTATCATTTTAAATCATATCCTTGTTTTTCCTTGAAAATATATTATTGTCATGAGAAAAAAATGACCAAAGGAAAATATTCCTCTATTGAATTTTGTAAGAATTACATGGTAATGTTATGTTAAAAGGTTATAGCAGGGACAGAATTATTATTCTTCAAAATTAAAGATGTCATTTAAAATATTATTATATGTATTGTAGAAGAATATCTAGGGTAAGGAATTTTATCCTTTGAAAGAACAAGTATATTACTTACAAATTACTCTTATTTTACTTCCTATAACACAATTTTTGTGTTAAACTGAAAAAAAAGGGGCTTCAATGAGTCCTTCTGGACAAAGGAAAAGATGTAGGTCCTGCTGCTGATATTAAAGATGAAGTTCTTTTCTAAGGTCAGGATGAGTAATAAGCAATTATGCCATTCAGGGTTGAGTTTAAAATTACTTGGTGTTTATATGACCTTCCATGAGTAGTTTAGTATATTTATAAATATTTGCCATTCATTTGCCTTCTGTCACTGACTAAGGATTGACCTGTGTCACTTGTCACTGACACCTAACACCAAAATGAATTGAAATTCTGCCTTTAGAAATGGGTTTCCTTGATACTATGACATTTATAAATGGGCCTTGAAAGACTGCACTTTTTCTTTACACTTTGTTTCAATTTCCTGTCACTCTCAAGTGGAGATTTTTATAATACTAAATTTATCACATCTCTCTAAGATCATTTCTCTGGTTCTAAGCGTCTGGTATACACTTCATCTCTGTAGGAATCTCTATTTACTTTCTCCCCCTTCAACTTACAATAAAGTGTGTATAAAAGCACTCTCAGGACAGGACATGACATTCCTTTTTTAAAAAACAACTGAAATTATAATGAATCTTTGGTTTTAACATCCAAGTTAATTACGAGGCTTATCATGATATAGCTTTTGAAGCTAAGCCATTTTCAGAAAATGTCAACCTCAGCCTCTTTTCTTTGTTTTGTGATATAGAAGTTTAGATGGAGGAAACTATTTAATTGTTTTTGTCATTATTTAAGGTACAGCTTACCTACAGTTCTCTTTTCTGTCTATCCTGTCTGGAATGGCTTTTATCCATCTTATTTTGTCTTTTCCTTTTGTGAAAGAATTTATAGCAACTATAAGTTTTTCTCTGCTGTTTGAACTATGTAGCTACTGCCATCATTTTTGCGCTTTCTGCTTTTTCTGACATCTTTGTAATTTTCTATAGTCAGTATTTTTTTTTAAGTCAGTATATTTTTTTAAGAAGACAGACAACTCATACTCTTCACACAATTATACAAGTTTAAGAATTTTTTTTCAAGTCACAAATAAACCTATGATCACAGCCTTCATAACAACTCAAACTGAGGAATTAAAATATTAAAGAAAAGAAAGTCTCAATTTGGAAAATTGATAACAATTTCATTTTCAAAAAATTAATGTAAAATAGATTTACTTTTTGCCCCATATGTGTTTCAATGTACTGACACTATTACTGAACAAAAATGCCATTTTCCAAAATAACTAAACCAATATAACAGCATACTTCATTCATTGTTTTAATTATACATTTTAGTCCATTCTTCAGTTTATCCGGTTCTTTTAATATGTATAATACAGCACTAGCACCACAAGAAGATAACGTTTGGAACTTAAATGTCCTTTGGGCAAAACTATCGGCATTTTTCCTCTACTGAGGTCATGAACCCAATTAATCCTCATTGCAGAAAGGATAGAGGAAATACCAGTGATCATACACACTAAATGTTATCCAAATCTAATCTGACAGTCATTGCTGATTGAACTTGTTACATACCCTGCAGCCTAAGAAAGGAGTATTAGCCGGCATATAGATTTCTCTGTATTTTACTAGTGGTTACTCCAAATGATTTTGAAAATCAGCAGAAGTGGAATTGTAGACTTACATGTGAGATTAATTTTTACTACGACTATATTCAGTATGAATATCTGAAAGCATTTCATGATTTTATAGGAGAATACACAAAATCTCTACTTTAAAAACAAAAAGCACTTGCCTATATTTCTCTAACATTTTTATATTAAATTGATAACCCATGGAATAAAATGTTAGTGAATTCATCCTAGTAGATGTTCAATATTTTTCCTTTCCATATATTCAGTAAAGAGATATCTTAGTGATATGACTAGTTCCAGCCTTTCACGTGGCTCTTGGATCATGATTAAACTGTCTGTAAATATTTGCTGGGCTTTACATAATTATACATAAACATATACATATAGCTGTACATGATAGTTGCAATAATAATTTATATAAGTATATGCCTACTATTTTATACATTTTTCATATTTTATGAAATTTTTATAGCCACAGTCTCTAGTATGTCTCTCAAAACTATGCCTAATTTTTATGGGTTTCTTAACCTACACTCTGTATATTGGAATATATATTGAAACATTTTATACCTAGAATTAAATCATATACTTCATATTTAATGTGCCAAAGCTAAATTAAATCCTTTATCACTAGGATTAACTCATCCTACTATAATTTGGTCTTGTACAGAATCTGCCCAATCATTCAAAGTGGAAATGACAAAGTCACTTCCTTTTCCTTCCCTATTCATATCTAATTATTTATCAGGTTTTCTCTGTTCTACTTCCCAAATATTCCTCAAATCTCTGCTCTTACATCATTTAGTGAATGCTAACTATCCCTTTCCTGGCATACTGTACCACCCTCCTTGAAATTTTCCCCATTTCCAGCCGGTTGGTCCTCTTCCCCAAAACTTTCAAATGTTTTCTAACATATTAACCATTAAGCTGTGCATGCAAGCTAAGTTGCTTAAGTCATGTCCAACTCTTTGTGACCCTATGGACTGTAGCCCTCCAGGATCCTCTATCCATGGGATTCTCCAGGCAAGAATACTAGAGTGGGTTTCCATGCCCTCCTCAACCATTATGCCACCACTCCTTTAAAAGAAAAAAACTAGCTTCTTTTCTTCTAGAAGATAAAATTAAAACTTTTTAACACAGCCCAGGAGGTCCGTCATTATCTTATCCCTGTCCCTTTCTCTAGTTAATCTACAAACATCTCAAGGTTTTTCATGTATGCTCAGCAAGCTACTTATTTAGTGTCCTTTCTCTGGTGGGCAATAGAAATAGAAAACCATTGGCAAGATGTCAAATTTGTCAAATAATCCTAGGGAAAGTATTGGTTTGGCCAAAAAATCGTACAGGTTTTCTGAATGAAATTTTTGGCCAACCCAATACTTGTGAGTCCTTGTGGGGAGCTGACAATTTTATACGTGAGTTTCACTGTTTGGTGTGTATTTCGGTTTATAGCTTTAAAGAAGGGAGATCACAGACAGAACATTAAATATATCTGGATCCACACCCACACACAACCACAATCATCCAGTGCCGAATAGCAAAACTTCTTAAAAGAGGTTTGAATCTTTAGGGTGTTCATTTCTCAATAGGCTCGTTTCTTATTTATTTATTGCTTGTCTTTTGTAGTAGGTTTTGAGCTTCCCTGATAGCTCAGTTGGTAAAGAGTCTGCCTGCAGTGCAGGAGATCTGGTTTGACTTCTGGGTCGGGAAGATCTGCTGGAGAAGGGATAAGCTACCCGCTCCAGTATTCTTGGGCATTCTTTGTGGCTCAGCTGGTAAAGAATCTGCCTGCAATTTTGAGAGACCTGGGTTCGATTCCTGGGTTGGGAAGGTCCTCTGGAGAAGGGAAAGGCTACCCACTCCAGTATTCTTGCCTGGAGGAATCCATGGACTGTATAGTCCATGAGGTAACAAAGAGTGGGACATGACTGAGCAACTTTCACTTTTCTGATCTCCTTCCTAAAGCCTCTTCTCCATGGAAGCAAGACCCCTTTGTTTTCTTCTAAACTTCTTTATGAAACCAAATAATAACAAAATGACACAACCAGTCTAGATTTGCCTGCTTTCTCACTGCAATGGTTGACTTCATTAAACACTGGTAACATGCATAGAGAAACTATCACATACTGGTACTAACTGAAGAACAAATGACTAGTGGTCATTTTTCTAAGTACTTTTTTTGTTTGTTTTTAATTTAGAGATCTTAAATCTTCACCAAAGAGGTTGGTGGGATGGCAGAATCATATAAATCAATACAGTGGTGATGATGATGCCAATATTTATTGAATCCTTCATTGCCCTAGCTGCATAAGGTTTGGTGATTGAATAGGAGCAGTGCAATTCCTCCTTCCTTCCTGTCATCCTCTGAGGTATACTAATGTTGTCCTCATTTTATAGATGAGGAAACAAAGTGCCAAAGAGGTGAAGTAGCTTACTTGGACTGCACAGAATGTAAGTACCTTACTTAATTAAGTAAACTAATTTACATAAAGGTAGAGACAGTCTATATCAGAGAGGTTTTTTATAACATCATCTGCCATCTGAACAATATTTATAAAGTTAATGTTTGTATGAAGCACAATCATTGAAAAAAGTTGTTATATTAAAATATAAAATGAAAAGGAGTTTTATAAGCTTATACGTTGAATAATGAATGTGATTTACATATTTGATTTTCCATGTCACATGAATGATAAAAGAAGGTTAATCATAACCAAAAAGTTAAAAGTTTGGTGCCTATGCTTTTACTTGCACAACATCAGTTTATCTGAATGTGTTGTTTTCTTTGTGAATACTATATCTTACTCTATATAAGAATCTTGGACTTAAGATTCTGTTGCCTTTATAAAATGATTAGAGGGCACAAAGGGGTAGAATGGAGTTTACACAGAGAGGGTGTTATATGTCTTCCAAGTTGAATATCAAAAATATTAATTTTAATCATGAAATATCTCCTACTAAAATTTACGAAAGGTAATATATTTTAAGACTTGCATTTATGATTCATCTGGCTAAGACTTAAAACAAACCATTTGAAATATATATTTCTAACTACACACTTAATCATTTCAGGGTTATTCATATTTTCTAAGAAGACTGAAATGGTACGCAGTGGTCAGTTGTATGGAGAGGCTATAACTAAAAGTAATAAAAATACAATGACATTTCTACTTTCAACATAATTTAATTTAGATAAACTTGACCTTATTAGATAGAGAAAAAGAGAATATGGACTCATACTCAGTCTTGCTAAGTTTTTAAATTTTAGAGGCAGAAAAAATGATATGTGGAGGATGACTTGATGAAATTATCATAGTCATGGTTTCTGCTGTCACTGAAATATGATAGGAAAGGGCAAGTTGAGTGTGAATGTGTGCACATAGGATTGGCAACAACTATAGATACCTTATCTGTTTAAAATGTGAGAGGTTAAATGTGAAGTTAGTTACCAAAGCATCAGAAATTCTGAGTCCAAGAGGGAAAGAGAGGACACAAGTGAATGCTTGCTGGGGACAGCTGTGCTAGAAACTCAGCCAGAGTCCCTACACCCCAGACCTAAGTGCCCCTCTGTGTGCTTGGGCACAGCTTGAGTATAACCAGGCTGATCCTGCAGTTAGAAAGTAAAGTTGCACCAGGTCTGAGGAAGCAGAAAAACTGGCCTCTTCTTCAGAAGAAAATAAAAGACAAATGAAGAAAGGAGAATATAGGGTCAGATAGAAACTGCCTCAAAAGCACCTCCATCACTATAATCTAATTTTATAACATTTTTATCCCCCAAACCAAGACAATAGTCATTGGGCTCCACCAACCCCTAGTTGCCAGCAACTTCTGATCTATTTTTCTGTCCCTATAGATTTGCCAATTATGAACATTTCATATCAATGAAATTATGGTATATATGGTTTGTGAACTGTAAACTGTAAAGGGGAAAATTATATATGTGGATTACATCTTAATGCATATCTTTAAAAAATGGAATATCTCATGGGGAAGTGTCTCTTGTCCATTCAAAGACAAGCTTACAGTGCTATGGCTTCCTCATTTGGGAGACTAGCTGCCCCCTGAGATGGTTGGAAGTACAAGAATTGGGACAATCAGGAGCATTTAAGTAGTAGTCACTTCCTTACCTGAAGGTATTTGTCAGTTGGGAATGCAAAATGGTAAACTCAAATATTATCAAATCAAAATAGTTAACAGAAATTATGTTCCTAGGGATCTTATGAGCAGAAATCATTCAGTCATTAGAAGTAAATTATGTACCCAATAGATCTAAAAAAAAATTAAATGCCTCATCATCCTGTTCAGAATTTTATGAAACTATAACTCTCACCTGGGGAGTTTATTAGATGTCATCCACAGACAACTCAAAGAAGTGACCTTGTTTTTCTTCTCTTCGGTGATCCTACATTCAACACAGAATAACAAATTGGTAGTCAGGAGATTTAGGATGTGAGGTGAATATTTTCATACTAGAAAAATTTGATTATTTGATCCAACTCTTTGTTTTGGTAACTTACTGAGTTCTAAGTTTGTTTTATGTGAAACTAAAAACCTCTGAAAGGCAGACAACAAAAATGAAAAATATTTATAAATGTATTTGGAACACCCTAAAGAATATGTAAAAATAAGTTTCAACTAAAATGCATAAATCAAAATGTGATGGTTTCCTCTATAAATTGGTTCTTACAGAACTTAGACACTGTGGTAAAATTATACAACTGTGAAAATTATTCCACTTTAAGATTTTACTCAAATTTATAAGTTTCTCATGATTTCTGATATTAATTTGATTACATGTATTTTTGGGCTCCAAAATCACTGCAGATGGTGATTATAGCCATGAAATTAAAAGACACTTACTCCTTGGAAGGAAAGTTATGACCAACCTAGACAGCATATTAAAAACCAGACATTACTTTGCCAACAAAGATCCGTCTAGTCAAGGCTATGGTTTTTCCAGTAGTCATGTATGGATGTGAGAGTTGGACTATAAAGAAGAAAGCTGAGCGCCAAAGAATTGATGCTTTTGAACTGTGGTGTTGGAGAGAAGACTCTTGAGAGTCCCTTGGACTGCAAGGAGATCCAACCAGTCCATCCTAAAGGAGATCAGTCCTGGGTGTTCATTGGAAGGACTGATGTTGAAGCTGAAACTCCAATACTTTGGTCACCTGATGCGAAAAGCTGATTCATCCCACTGATGCTGGGAAAGATTGAGGGCAGGAGGAGAAGGGGATGACAGAAGATGAAATGGTTGGATGGCATCACCAACTCAATGGACATGGGTTTGGGTAGCCTCTGGCAGTTGGTGATGGATAGGGAGGCCTAGCGTGCTGCGGTTCATGGGGTCACAAAGAGTCAGACACGACTGAGCGACTGAACTGACCTGAATATGTACTGATATTTTAAAATTAGATTTTAACAGTCAGAATACTTCAATAGAGAAACCTTTATATACATATATAAAAGTTTTGAGTTTTTTTTTTAATTGTATCCTAACACTACCTAATGGTGATAATATATAAATAATGCTATTTAGTGGCTCTAAAAATAGTTAAATGAGATTTCTAAGCAAACCTCAAAGGTCTGGTTTTGCCTCTGTAGTTTTATTCATTACAGCCTTTTAATACATATGTAAAATACTATCTAAGCTATTAAGTGTGTTGTGTGTTTTTTAGTGTCTAGTTCCTCCGATTATATCTTTTAAGATAAATAATACTGTGGGCACATACTAATTGTGATATAGTTTGAACCAATTTGCTAGTAATTTAATTCCAAACATTTGGATAAAACTCAATATATGTAATTACTAATGAGAGTTTAAGTCAAGGACAAGATCTTATTTTTATCTTCTCCTCTGTTTAAGTTTTTCACATTAGAAATAAGCATTCCTTTCCCAATTTGAACCATTTGGTGGGTACTTAGCAAATTAATAAGACTGGGCCTCAAATCAGAAAGTAGGGTTATGAAGATATTTCTGGTTTCTTGGTTAGCATTCAGTTTTTCATTTTTGTGGGCTTTTTAGTTGTTGGTTTGAGTTTCATCTAGATAATGGATTCTGAGTGCTGAATCACTACCTGGCCCTCCATTCATGCTTCCCCATATTTCCCTTATACTTCATTCTATGCCTCAGATTATTACCTAATGCAAGTTCATGTACCCAGGACACAGTGAAGCCAAACAATACAAAAGCCTCAGAATGTGAAACAGAGAAAGTGTAACAGTGGCTCCACATGGGACCAAAGGCATAACGGGCCTTTCCCTCCCTGGCTCAGGCTTGCACGTTCCATTGAGACATATGCCAGCTACAACAGTCCCACGCAGCAGTTGCTCAGGGCACCCCGGTGCACCCCCAACCTCCCAACCAAGTGAGCAACTGTCAACCAGCAACCAGTTAACAGCACTGTTCTGCCATTGGTCAGTGCCATTGAAAGCCCCTTCCCCCTGCCTATTGTGTAGAAAAGGATCCTGAATTCTGACTGAGAGATGATGGTTTTAGGAGACTCTAGTCTACCATCTCAGTCTGCTAGCCTTCCAATTAAAGTCAGCATTGCTTGCTTCAACAGCTCCTCTCTCAATTTATTGGCAGGTCATGCTGTGAGCAGAAGGAGCGTGGACTCCGTAATAAGCAGTTTATTGAGGGCCATGCAAAGAGACAGGTGGCTCAGGCCTTAAAAACCCCAGACTCCCCTGAGAGCTCTCAGTAAAGCCCTTTTCTAGGAATGGTGAGGGAGGGATGAGGTGAGCTGTTGCAAACTTCTTGGTGTCAGAGCCTTTGTTCTTCAGTCAGGTCATGGTCAGGCAACCATGTTTCTGTAAATCTCTATCAAACAAGTGTTATTCTCTGATGAGAAAGAGCCAGGTCCCAAGGCATAACTGTCATCCTCCGAGGTCCAGGTCCTGACAAGATGAGGCAGATCTCAGCTGGCGGCTCTCTCAGGGCTGGGTCCCCAGACCCTGTCCAGCCGTAATCCCTGAGGAAGCCATACTCCCAAAATCCAGCTGGCACTCAGGCCACCCAGATGGCAGGGCAGTTCCCGCAGACTGCCATGTTAGGTGAAGAGCAGAGGCAGAGTCGGGGAGAGGGTCACCGCCACCTTGGCCCAGCCAGTGGGTGACCTTGGCAAGGGCTCTGGAATCCTGCAGGACACAGCTCACGGCTTGTTCCCTGGGCTTCCGGCTCACCCACTGGCCAGAGGCCAGATTAACTGGAGGGCCCCAGGGAGAAGGCTAGAATCCGGTTCTTACCTCACTTTCTGCCTTAGGACCACCACTCCGCTGACAGTTGGCGGATTAGCCCACTAATAGCTGCTCAGCGACAGTTGTTCCACTTGTGGGAGGGGTCCGCTGCAGCATCAACCAATGGCTGAGCAGAACCACTAACGGTCACTCTTTGACAGTTGACGGCTTAGGGGAGGAGCCTACCGCAGCCCTGACCAATGGAAAGCAGGATCATTAACGGTCTCCGGGTAACTGTTGCCTGGTACCTGTGTGAGGTGAGGAGGCGCAAGGCTAACCCACACTGCATTGGCTTTGCTAAGGGCTGCCCCAGTACCTTGCCTTATGACAAGATGAGCAAATACAGAAGATAATCCAGGTTAAAAGCAACTTTGTTGTGCTACGTTTTCAGACATGGCTTAGGCAACTATTTCCACCAGCGCTTGAAAAAAAGTTCAAAATCCTAGACTTACTAGTACTTAGGGAAAACAAACAAACAAAAACCCTAGAGCAATGATGCCCAAAGGGAAAAATAACAGAAAACACAACCACAGACGTAGTTTCATACATTTAGTAGTCACATTAAAAAAAAAAAAAATAAGCCTACAGAAACAGGTGAAAGTAATTTTTAAAAAATCTATTTAAGCCAAGGACAACCAGCAGTGGAGTGAGCTGCCTTGCCACGCCATCTGAAGCGTGGGGCTGTGAGGCCACCCGTCGCAGAGCCAATCCTCGTAGGGCGCATTTGTCCGCTCAGTCAGGGTGGCGGATGGGGGATCCGGACGGCAACATTTTTCTCCAACATCCCTGGGCAAGGTATGCCTGGCGGAGAAGGAACAGATTCCTCACTCCTCATGCTGGGCAGGTTCTGGGCACCGGAATGCATTTTCATCCAAGGCTGAGCGCAGGAGGGCCTCAGCCACGCAAGTACAAGGGGAAATTTTCGCCATCTTTTTAGGTCAGTATCACATTTGTGCATGTATTGTGAAGACAGTTTTTCACTGCTCTTTCAGCAAAGGAACATCCAGCAGCTAGACAAAAATGTGTGCCGTGTGCTCAGACGCACAGCTGTGTCCCATTCGTTGCAACCCATGGACTGTAGACCGCCAGACTCCTCTGTCCACGCATATTTTCTCAAAGAAAATTCAACCCAAGAAATGAAAAATATTATCTCTTTGGAATGTTATTGATATAAAAATTGTTTATATTTTACACTCAATTTTTCCAACCTAATTCTTCCAAAACGGATTTGGACTAGGCACATTTCAAGCTGGACAAGGCATTTGTTGCTTTTTTATCACTGTATTTGCAAGGACAAATTTTACCATGAATGTGTTGTCTTCTTGGGAATTGCATATTTACAGTGAATATGCCTGTGTGCTCAGTCACGTATGATTCTTTGAGACTTCATGGGTTGTAGCCCGCAGGCTCCTCTGTCCATGGGATTTTTCAGTCAAGAGTACTGGCTGCTGCTGCTAAGTTGCTTCAGTCGTGTCCAACTCTGTGCGACCCCATGGTCTGCAGCCTACCAGGCTCCTCCATCCATGGGATTTTCCAGGCAAGAGTACTGGAGTGGGGTGCCATTGCCTCCTCTAGGGGTCTTCTTGACCCAGGGCTTAACCTGCATCTCCTGCAGCTCCTGAGCTGGCAGGTGGATTCTTTACCACTGAGCCACCTGGGAAGCACCTCACTTACAGTGAAAACAGGTTTTTCAAAAAGTGGAATGAATGGAGATGGATGTTATTGGGAAATAAAGTATCTTTCAGTTACTTAGAAACGTCTTTTCCTTGATATTTTTGCATTCACAAAACATATCTGAGGCTCAGTTTTCCCAAATGAAAATAAAGAGTCTGTTTTTACAGATTCTTAAAGACTGAACATGGTAATATGACTTGAATTGAATTAATGAAAGTTATTTTATTGAATTAATGAAAAATTAAGTAATTATGAATACTGTATACTTTTTGTTGTTTCCTATTGAAGGCATATATACTTTTTCTCAGTACCCCAATTAAAGGATCTTAATTAGAAATTGCTTGTACTAGCAATCATAAATCTATGTGGACTTCTCCAAGCATCTGATCATTGGACTAATGCCCAGAAAAAAGATGAAGTATTCATCATTTCAAAGACCTGAACACCTTCTCCTTGGACAGAAAGAGGAATGCATTGAGTATGCCGATAGCATGTCAAATACATGAAGTTATTTTGTTAAATGTGGTAAATTCCAAATATTTAAAATACACATATTTTTGTTATCTGCATGTGAAATATGTAAGGTGTATTCATCTGATATTTGACTTGCCATAAGGGATTCTCAACTCATTATTCCCTGCCCATTAGGAATGCTACTAGGTTGACAACAGAAGGAAACAGGAAAACTAATTTTTGCCAGAGTGGTAGTTAATATTGAAGGAGATGGTATATTTTCTTATGAAACCAAGTTTCTAAATATGACCGAAATTTTTCTAAGCATTGCTCAGCAACTGAAAACATATCTAATCAGTATGTGTTAGTTGTTCAGTCATGTCTGACACTTTGCAACCCCATGGACTGTAGCCCACCAGTCTCCTCTGTCCATGGAATTCTCTAGGGGGGAGTATGTGTGGGTTGCCATTTCCTTCTCCAGGGGGGTCTTCCTGACCTAGGGATCAAACCCAGATTTCCCACAGTGCAAGCAGATTCTTTACTGTCTGAGCCACCAGGGAAGCCCTGTCTAATCAGAGTTCTGAGCTGTATAAGTATATTATTTAAAAAAAAAAATGTTACCCTATCTACTGTATACTCCAGGCAACACTTATTTGACTTGAGTACTAGCAATTGTAATTTTTCTTGCAATAAAATAACATTGATGCCCAAAACTGTGTTATTTCTTCTACTGAATTAACAACAAAAACAAAAAGCATTTATTAGCATCCTTAATACTTGGTAACATATAATTATATTTATATAACCATTTCAATATATTAAGCTTTTTTTTTTATAAATTCTTGGATGCTATTGTTCTAAGAGACAGTACTCTATATTAAAATACAATAGACAGGGCTTCCCTGGTAGCTCAGTGGTAAAGAATCCACCTGCCAGTGCAGGAGACACAGGTGTGATCCCTGATCTGGAAAGATCCAACCTGCTGTTGAGCAACTAAGCCCATGGGCCACAACTATGGAACCTGTGCTCTAGAGCCCAGAAGCCACAGCTATTGAGCCCACATGCTGCAACTACTAAAGCCCGTGCACCCTAGAGCCCATGCTCCACAACAAGAGAAGCCACTGCAACAAGAAGACTGCTCACCGCAATTGGAGAGAAGCCCCCACTCCCCACAACTAGAGAAAAGCCTGCACGCAGAATGAAGACCCAAAACAGCCATAAATAAATAAATAAATAAATAAATAAATTTTTTTAATTTAATAAACAAATTTGGAAATATTAACTGAATCCTAAACAACAGTTGTTTTTTTTTTTTTTTCCCCTAAGACTTTGACCTGAACCCTGTGCTAATCACAAAACCAAGCAATCTTTTGGTTTATTCACAGTTATTATGTATACTGAACTCTAGAAATATGTCAAAGGAGAACATGCCTGTGGCTGACAATTTGAGAACTTTTACCTGATGGCTCAACTGAAAAGAATCCGCCTGCCAATACAGGAAATGCAGGTTCTATCTGTGGGTTGGAAGGGTCCCCTGGAGAAGGAAATTGGCAACCAACTTCAGTATTTTCACCTGGGAAACCCGATGGACAGAGTAGCCTGGTGGAATACAGTCCACAAAGTTGCGAAGAAGTCAGACATGACTTAGTGACTAAGCAACAACAACAACAACAAAATGCATCCTTAAGTGAGAGTTAAAGATACCGAGGCAAAAAATGTGTTAAATTATCTAATCAGATCACCAAAACTAGACTTTTTGCTTTATAATTTTATGAGAAAAATGTTCAGTCCTTTTACTATACAAGGTAGGGCAGTTCACCAAAAATGATAAAATATTGGTTTACTTTATTTTTCATAAATGCTGTAAGAAATTCAGCTTAAATCATGAAGAATTAAAGATAAACACAATCAAAATGTTTATTTCACACCCTGAGAAATGAAAATCAGTGTTCTGTTTATATTCAGCTATTCTTTAGGTGACACAAACATAATACTTCCAAGCTGACTTTTCATGGTGTGCCATAAACTTTATTAGTTTCAAACATAAAATTAAAGTTTCATAATAGCCTAATTGGTACAAAAGTAATACCAGTACCTTCATTAGTTTTTATCTTCTTTACAGCTAGTTCTTATCATCCTTTTCCCTACAAAATACTCAAGTACTTTCAAGTTTTTCTCTAAATATTTTCTTTGTTTATTGATTACTTAGAAGACTCTTCAATAGCTTTTAAATCCAAATAGCCAGAGGAAATGCTGAAAATTCATCTCAAGTGACATTTTAATGACTAATGTAAAAGTTAATAACATTTGTGGCGTCTTATGCACATATAAATGCTAAAGGTATTTCATTAGTACGTGATAAATACTCAAATATTAGGCCTCTATTGCTAAACTATTATGCAAACTATTAATAATGTATTAGAGCTTTAATAATATTGCTTTTTAAAAATTAATTACTGGGACATGATATCATATTATAATAGTAATATATTTCCATATAAGAAAACTCCATTGAATGATAATTTTCTCACAGATTCAAGTATGTGTGAAACTGGATAAGTTAAGAAACTGGACAGGTAATGAAGTTCAAAATTACTTTCTCAATTTCTAGAGTTTTAGAAAAACTGCCACTGGCTGGGTAACTCTCTTGAATGGTGATGCAGGCAAGTTACACAAAGAATATTTAATGGTAACAATTGTTCATATTAGTGGGTATCAATCAGAAATATCTTGTTAATTTCATTTGAGATAGAGATTGATTTCTTGCAAAACTAGCAAGTTTTTAACTGGCCTTGGTCTCTCTACTGACTGCTTCCAGTTAAGAAACCACATTGAAGTGATTTTCCTGGTACACTTTTTCATTCTATGGGGGGAAAAATGAAAACTGTATTTCCTTCTGTTTGGGAAAAAGTTGACTAAATCATTATATTACTTAGTAAGTCATTTTATTCAGACAGTTTCACTCCTTTCTTATAAATAAATAATTTGCATTAAATAGTTTTCTTTAAATCTCTCCTTGATTGTTATCAGAGTTTAATATAACAAAATCCTCTCTTTTATGCCATTTTTAACATTTTTTAAAAATTAAATTTTGATGATACAGAAATGTTAAAAGAATTTTACAGTGTGCACCCATACAATAGCAATGGATTCTACCAGTGGCATGTATGGTACACATTAGGTGATTTAGCACATAGTAATCCATGCATATTACTTTTGATGCAATAAAAGTACATTGCAGAAGCAAAACACTTCCACTAAATATTTCACTATTCACAACACCAACTAGAATTCAGTATTGTTTAGATTTGTTTCTTTGATGAAAACTTTTGTACAATGAAATGCACAAATCTTAAATGTACATTTGCCAAATTATGACAAATGCATACATCTTTGTTAACAAGATATAAAACATTATAATCACCTAAAATAGTTTCATTTTGATTTATCCTGGGAGATAACCACTACAATGTAATATATTTGGATCAGTTTTGGTACACTGAAAAACTAAAAAATGGAGAGATATCATTCACTTTAAATAAAAGACAATTGAGTAAAGATTTAATGATATTTATTAGCCTCTCAATCCTTAGATTGATCAGAAGAATATTTTCTGTGAAAAACAACAATATGTCAGAGATACTTTTACTCTGCATTATTAATACTCATTTTCAATTTGCTTCTTTCATAAAGTGAAAGAAACCTAACCTTGGGAAATCATTCTTAAATGGTAATATTATGCCATCTCCTTAAACAAATTTGCTACACTATAGTCCATAGACAAATCTCTACAATAGGGTAGAGAACAGATTTTATTGCTGTACTAAATGGCTACTGGAACAGAAAACATGTACCTTGCTTTAAATCTTTTATAATGTTCTCTTTCTTGCTTCTACAGCTAGGGTTTGCTTATTCGTTTTTTAAAATACTGGTCCCTTTATTGACTCAAAGATTACTAGCAGATGTCACCTACACCACTTAACCATATATCATAATGCCCGTTAAACTATGTGCCTATGAACATATGGAAATAACATTAAATAATGTGGGCAGAGAGGCTCAGTGCACCCATGAATCAGAATAAGTAATAAAATGTTTTTTACTGACTAGAGATGTGGTACTTTAAGACAAGGTTACAGAAGGACCCCTGAGCCCTCTTTAAGAAAATATGTCAAATGATATCATTGAATATAATTTTCATGTAAGCTAACAAAACAGGAGCTATACCTAAGCTATAGCGATTCATCATCTAGAGAGAATCATTTGAGTTTAAGAATTTGCTGAGACCCTAATTGTGTCATTCTGTCTTTCTCAAGTAGTGACACAGCTAAGTGCAGGGCTTAACTGCACATATCAGTTCACTTCAGTTGCTCAGTCGTGTCCGACTCTGCAACCCCATGGATTGCAGCACACCAGGTTTCCCTGTCCATCACCAATTCCTGGAGCTTACTCAAACTCATGTCCATAGAGTCAGTGATGCCATCCAACCATCTCATCCTGTCATCCCCTTCTCCTCCTGCCTTCAATCTTTCCCAGCATCAGGGTCTTTTCATGAGTCAGTTCTTCAAATCAGGTGGCCAAAGTACTGGAGCTTTAGCTTCAGCATCAGTCCTTCCAATGAATATTCAGGACTGATTTCCTTTAGGATTGACTGGTTTGATCTCCTTGCTGTGTAAGGAACTTTCGAGTCTTCTCCAACACCACAGTTCAAAAGCATCAATTTTTCAGCACTCAACTTTCTTGATGGTCCAACTCTTACATCCATACGTGACTACTAGAAAAAACATAACTTTAACTATGTGGATCTTTGTCGTCAAAGTGAAAGTTTTTTTTTTTTTTTTAATACACTCTCTATGTTTGTCATAGCTTTTCTTCCAAGGAGCAAGCATCTTCTATTTTCATGTCTGCAGTCACAATCCACAGTGATTTTGGAACCCAAGAAAATAAAATCTGTCACTCTTTCCACTATTTCCTCATCTATTTGCCATGAAGTGATGGGACCGGATGCCATGGTAAGTTTTTGAATGTTGACTTTTGAGTCAGCTTTTTAACTCTTCTCTTTTGCCCTCCTCAAGAGGCTCTCTAGTTCCTCTTCACTTTCTACCATTAGAGTGGTATCATCTGCATATTGGGATACTTAGGTGGAGCTAGTGGTAAAGAGCCCACCTGCCAATGCAGAAGACATCAGAGACATGGGTTCGATCAGTGGATCCCCTGAAGAAAGGCATGGCAACCCATTCCAGTGTTCTTGCCTAAAGAATCCCATGGACAGAAGAGGGCTATAGTTTATGGGGTCACAAAGAGTCAGACGCAACTGAAACAACTTAGTAGCATATATCTGAATATCTGAGGTTGTTTATATTTCTCCATTGATCTTGATTCCAGCTCGTGTTTAATCTAGCCTAGCATTTCTCATGATGCACTCTTCATATAACTTAAGTAAGCAGGGTGACAGTAGACTGCCTTGACATACTCCTTTCCCAATTTTGAACCAGCCCATTGTTCCATGTCTAGTTCTAACTGTTTCTTCTTGACCTGCGTAAAGGTTTCTCAGGAGGCAGGTAAGGTGGTCTGCTATTCCTATCTCTTGAATAATTTTCCACAGCTTGCTGTGATCTCCACAGTCAAAGGCTTTAGCATTGTCAATGAAGAGAAAGTATATTTTCTTTTTCTGAAATTCTCTTGCTTTTTCTATGATCCAATGGATGTTGGCAATTTGGTCTCTGATTCCTCTGCCTTTTCTAAGTCCAACTTTTAAATCTGAAAGTTATTGATTCCCATACTGTTGAAGCCTAGCTTGAAGGATTTTGAGCATTATCTTGCTAGCATGTAAAATGAGCACAATTGTGCAGTAGTTTAAACATTCTGTGGTATTGCCTTTCTTTGGGATCGGAATGAAAACTGACTTTTCCAACCCTATGGCCATTGTTTAGTTTTCCAAATTTGCTGGCATACTGAGTACAACACTTTAACAACATCATTCTTCAGGCTTTGAAATAGTTCAGCTAGAATTCTATTACCTCCACTAGTTTTGTTCATAGTAATGCTTTCTAAGGCCCATTTGACTTCACACTCCAGGATGTCTGGCTCTAGCTGAGTGACCACAACCTCGTGGTTATCCAGGTCATTAACATCTTTGTACAATCCCCCTGTGTATTCATCCCTTCTTAATCTCTTCTGCTTCCTTACCATTTCTGCCCTTTACTGTGACCATATTTGCATGAAATTTTCTCTTGGTATCTCCAGCTTTCTTAAAGAGATCTCTAGTCTTTCCCATTCTCTTGTTTTCCTTTATTTATTTATTTATTTATTTTTTGCATCATTCACTTAAGAAGGCTTTCTTGTTTCTCCTTGCTCTTCTCTGGAACTCTGCATTCTGATGGGTGTATCTTTCCCTTTTCTCCTTTGCCTTTTCCTTCTTTTTCCTCAGCTGTCTGTAAGGCTTCGTCAGACAATCACTTTGCCTCCTTCCATTTCTTTTTCTTTGGGATGGCTTTGGTCACCACCTCCTGTACAACGTTATCAACTGTGGTCCATTGTTCTTCAGGATCTAATCCCTTGAATCTATTTGTCACCTCCACTGTATAATCATAAGGGATTTGATTTGGGTCATACTAGAATGACCGAATGGTTTTCTGTATTTTCTTCAATTTGAGCCTGAATTTTGTAGTAAGGAACTGATGATCTGAGCCATAGTGGGTTCCTGGTCTTGTTTTGCTGACTGAATAGAGGTCTTCATCTTCAGCTGCAAAGAATATACAGCTGATTTCAGTATTGACCATCTGGTGATGTCCATGTGTAGAGTCGTCTCTTGTGTTGTTGCAAGAGGGTGTTTTCTATGACCAGTGCATTCTCTTGACAAAACTCCGTTAGTGTTTGCCCTGCTTTGTTTTGTACTCCAAGGCGAAACTTGCCTTTACTCCAGGTATCTCTTGACTTCCTACTTCTGCATTCCAATCCCCTATGATGAAAAGGACATCTTTTTTGGTGTTAGTTCTAGAAGGTCTTGTAGGTCTTCATAGAAACTGATCAACCTCATCTTCTTCAGCATTAGTGGTTGGAACATAGACTCAGATTACTGAAATGTTGAATGGTTTGCCTTGAAAACAAACAGAGATCATTCTGTCGTTTTTGAGATTGTACCCAAGTACTGCATTTTGGACTCTTTCATTGACTATGAGGGCTATTCTGTTCCTTCAATGGAATTCTTGCCCACAGTAATAGATAAATAATGGTCATCTGAATTAAATTCATCCGTTTCATCCATTTTAGTTCAACAATTCCTAAAATGTCAGTGTTCATTATTGCCATCTCCTGCTTGCCCACGTCAATTTACTTGATTCATGGACTTAACATTCCAGTTTCCTATGCAATATTCTTCTTTACAGTATCAGACTTCACTTTCGCCACCAGAATCCTATAAATGTATAAAGCCAAGTGAGAAATAAGCCGTTATTTTTTGTTCTTACAGCTAGACCCTCTTGACATATACAGCTAATGGGTGCTGCTGTAACAAAACATTGTAAATGTGGCATTGTCTTAATTGTTGTTTTAGTCGCTGTCACGTCCAACCATTTTCAACCCCATGGATTATAGCCAGCAAGTCTCCTCTGTCAATGGGATTTCCCAGGCAAGAATACTGGACTGGGTTGCCATTTCCTTCTCCAATTGTCTCAATGATTGATTGGAAAGTAGGAAAGGAATAAATATTGCAGGATGAGATGCTGGTGATCCCTGTTGTACAAGAGCAAATTATTTGGTAAACTTCTGCCTCTCTTAACTTGGGGAAAAGGCCATTTACCTAAAGAATCAATAGCTCTCAGGAAAGAGATTGTAAAAGTAGTGTTGACTCTGTTTGTTAAAAAGTAGACTGCATTTGGAGAATGGAGTATAAAAAAAAGAAGCAGTCTAAGAAAGAAGGAGAAATAGCAGGAATAAAAGAGAATAAATACAGAAAGCTGGCTACTTGCAGGGTTAGAAAGGGAAAGTCTTCCTCAATCTCAAATAATAAATGATAAAAAGAAAAGTTACTGGAGAGTAAGGCCAATTGGAACTCAGCCTGGTGGCGAATATTGAATCAATGCTCTGGTCATCAGACTCGTTGTTAAAATATCTAAATAAACTAAGATGCCTTAAAGCTGAGACATTTATGGCTGTGTCACCCAGTAAATCCTACAGATTTGAGAAGTGACTTGGACAAAGACTCAATATAAGACTCTTAAATCTCAGTTTCATAAAGTCAACATAACTACAACTAGCTTGTGATGAAGGGAATCAGGTCATAAATGTAATATGTGTAGCAAATCTAAGAGCTGTCTAGATATAGCTTTGGATATAGCTTTTAGTTCTTGGAGATCTACAGAATAAAATAGCTAAGAAGCCATGCAAGTTCTAATAGAACTTTCCTATTAAATGAAAGCATGAAGAAATAAACCCATAAGCCTTAACTAAGAATATCTACGACTTTGAGGGCTTCCCTGGTGGCTCAGCGGCAAAGAATCTGCCTGCAGGAGATGCAGTTCAATCCCTGGGTCAGGAAGATCCCCTGGAGAAGGAAATGGCAACTCACTTCACTATTTTTGCCTAGGAAATCCCACAGATAGTGGAGCCTGGTGGGCTACAACCCATGGGGTTGCAAAAGAGTCAGACACAAGTTAGCAACTAACGAACAACGACAGTGAAGATTTTGAACTTTACACTTTAATGATAAGGAAGTAGTTAATTTCTTTGGAAATTAAAAAATAAGTAAAAACCCCATTATTTATTTTCAAAAAATACAGGGGGTGAAGTGGAGAGGGAAGAGGGAAATTATTTGCTTTAATGGTAAAACAAAGAATGCATTTTTTTTTGTAATTGTAAATATGAACCACTGTCAATAATAAACAAAAAGTAAAATGTGCATGCATTAAAACATGCTGAAAACCAGCTATATTGAAGAATATTTCCCTCTCCAGCAATCTTCTGCGGAGAAGGCAATGGCAACCCAATCCAGTACTCTTGCCTGGAAAATCCCATGGATGGAGGAGCCTGGAGGCTGCAGTCCATGGGGTCGCTAAGGGTGGAGCACAACTGAGCGGCTTCACTTTCACTTTCATTCATTGGAGAAGGAAATGGCAGCCCACTCCAGTGTTCTTGCCTGGAGAATCCCAGGGACGGGGGAGCCTGGTGGGCTGCCGTCTATTGGGTCGCACAGATTCGGACACGACTGAAGCGACTTAGCAGCAGCAGCAGCAGGAGCAATCTTCTGAATCACAAAATTTGGCAAATGATATTTGGCTATCTTCATTATTTCCTTGAGTGAAGTTTATTGAATTTTCCTTAAAAATAAACATACTTCTTTCAGAGTGTCTATGAACTCAATTTTAATGTTC
Source organism: Okapia johnstoni (assembly GCA_024291935.2). NCBI lineage: Eukaryota > Metazoa > Chordata > Mammalia > Artiodactyla > Giraffidae > Okapia > Okapia johnstoni. The sequence continues at coordinate 7,809,638 of CM044327.1, forward strand.
TAAACATTTTACTTTTAATTCTATTTACATGTAATTCAAAGTGGGAAAGAAAAGATAGGCTTTTTTTTTCTTTTAATAGTATCTTCATTTTGTATCACTCAGTTTCAGTACATAACTAGTACATAATCTACTTCCCCGGTGGCTCAGCAGTAAGCAATCCACCTGCAATGCAGAAAACACAGGAGACCCTGGTTCGATCCCTGTGTTGGGAAGATCCCCTGAAGAAGGGAATGGCAACCCACTCCAGTATTCTTGCCTGAAGAATCCCATGGACAGAGGAGCCTGGCAGGTGACAGTCCATAGGGCCGTAGTGTCTGATCTGACTGAAGTGACAGCATGCATGCAGTATATAATGCAAGGAACACAAGATAGTCAATACTTTGTGTTGATTATACTTAAAATGTACATTGCATCAAACAAAAATAAGCTAAGTTAGGAAAGGAATCAAGTATGTGTCAAGATCACTGTTTTTGTCAGTTGTTTCATATAAAAATCAATAGGAATCAATTTGAAAAAAGCATAATAGCTATATAATTACACTAAATTCATATGGAGTAACAAAATAAAGCATTTGCTTTCCAGGAAACTAATGTACTAATTAAATTTAGCATTAAGTTTTGAGGTTTTCAAGTTTTTTTTTTAACTTTCTAAAAACAGGATATATAATCTTACTACACTGGTTTTAATATTTGCATTAAAAATAACTGAATAGCAATTAAATTTTAAAATCCATGAGAAGGTATATTCTCACCAATTATTTTACAGTGTCACCACTTTTTTTGAAAATAGAGATGACCTTAGAGGCCATATGATGAGACCAAGAAACAGGTTAAATTATTTGTCAAAAGCTGCTTTGCAAATTAAAATTCAAGGGACTGACATTTAGCCAAGTTATCAGATGTTCAATTTACAAATTCATTAGCATAAAATTTCAAAGAGGAAGCAGTATAATTTTCCCTATTTTATCAGGAATTATGGAGATTTCCACAACAGTGAAGGGCTTATAGATTGCAGGTCTTTATTAATATTTGTTGAAGTGGGTTGAACTGAAATAATTTAAAATAGGTTTTAGTTTTTATTGTAATTTCTTTTGGAATCATTGTGAAGGTAATGCTGTTAATTTCAATAGGTAAGAATAAAATCTACATTTATGTAGGGGAATGTGGTAATCAATTCTATAGCACTGATAAACAAAATCAAACATCAACTATTCCAGGAAAATAATATAAATTATTAAGAAAAGAAAAATTAGGTAACATTAAAAAAGAGAAAATTGATTTCTCACACTGATCTTTTTGGTAAACTTTGATACTATGTTCCTTTATAATAATTTATTTACACAAATATGTATATGTCCACATGCTATTTCATCATTTAAACTGCTATTTTAACATTTAAAAATAAGAAATTAACTTTCAGTCTAGGATGTTAAAGTTTCTGTGGGATTTTTTCTACGGAATATAGTTACAATTTTCTCCCTTCTCTGGTACTTCTTAGCTCTGTCACCTTAGGCACATTATTTAACCTTGGAATATCTTTAGATCCTGGATGATTTCTCAGCATGATCTGGGTACCAGTTTGCATTACTGCTACTTTGCTGGTGAACTCTCACCACTCCCACACCGTGTGTCCCAGCTGATACTCAAGCTCAAAGTGGTTCATTCCTGACAAAATTGGAATCCCAAGAATAGTGGTTTAACTTCTCAAAGCTTCTTTTCTTCCTAAAATCTATTTGGGGAAATTGATCCAAATGAATTATCTCCCTTAGTAATTAGAGTTGGACAATAATATAAACCAAAACATTTTTCTGGCCAGTGTTGCATACTAGGATAAATTATTCTGTAACTTCAACATCTTAGACCAAAATACTTATTGGTGGACGGTCTTATCCTTCATTTATGAAGGGAGAAAATTGTAACTATATTCCAGAGAGTCAGATGCAACTTTGTGACTGAACTGCAACAGCCATGCAATATCAGCTCTGGACAGTGAGAATATCCTGCTTCAATTTTAGTACTACAGGTCATTGATGATACTTTTTGTCTTCCCCTTTTTACACTGACCAATGGACAGCGTAAATTTACTACTTAAAGAACAGTAAAAGACAAAAATAGCAAAAGGAAATTGGGACAAAGTGGGCTCAATTTGGTCTGTGTCAACAGGTGGCTTAGGGAAAATTATAATATTCTACAACAAAGGATAAAATACCATTCAATTTTTTCACCAATGTTACTGCCACTCTTCCATTAAAAAAATGTATACTCTAAACATTTTTTTCCTTTTAATCTACTATACAAAGTCACAAGTAAACTATGAAAGAAAATACCTTTCATATAGTAATCAGCCGGCACTTAGAAACTCGGTGAAAGATCATACCGTTTCCTGGTGGACAGAGTGCTTAACTCCATTACGGCCATCGGCTGATTAAATCACACACATTACATCTCAACGGTGTTTCAGCCAATTAAGCCAGCTCAATTCATCTCTGCTTTCTGGGGTCATAAAGACATTAGAAACAGATTTACGATCCAGTCTGTTAGTGAAATGACTGGTAGAGTTGTTTTAAAATCAGGGTGGCTAAATTAATAATAAAAAAAGTTTTAAGTGATCTGAAATAAGTAATTTTTTAAATATTTAAACCCACCATGATACAGCCCTAATTACATTCAAAAAATGCTTTTTCCTTTCTTTCTCTGAGCAGACTTAGAAAGCAGTGAACTGAGCAAACCAACCAACTGGAACAGAGGAAGAAATAAGCTGAATTCATTTTCATCAGGTGACCCTGTTCTGGAACTATCTTCTTGTTGAGTTCAGTTCCCTTGCCTGATAATTCCACGAGGCAGCACACAGGAGAGGGTACATTTGATCCCTGAAGTAACATGAATCTAGTAAATGCAGTTTAGCCAATTAGGTTGTGCAGTTGCTAGAACTATACAGGCACCGCGTCTGATACGCATGCTGGATTCACAAGCTAACCACAAAGCACCATCTATTATCAGATCTTTAACCAAAATGCAAACAAAAAAATGACCATTATAGGTTAAAGAAATTTATGTAAAATTGACTGCAGCAAATGCTACATGAGTAAATTTCTATTTCATTATGCTGAAAAAAATCATGAGTTTTTATTGTTCATGATACAGTTTATAAAGGGTTTAAAGATAGTTTATACCAAAGGAACTAATATTGACTAAATTTTAATCAGAAAAATGATCATGCAAAATTTATTTTTCAATGATGGACTTAGTATCTGACATCTGAATATGGTTAAGTATGGGTCAATCTTTAGAGCACATTTCCTTTATCATGAATAAACCATTTGATTCAAGACTCAACTTGAAATCAATTTCTCTGGTAATTTGTTAGAGTATGACTCTCCTTAAAAGAGAATCTCATATTAATAGTGGCTTACATAAAATAGGATTTATTGTTGTTTAATTTCTTTGCTTTTTTTTTTTTTTTAATCTAAAGCTCCATCGATGCAGATACAGGACTGCTATGACGGGTCTATTAGAAAAAGTCATCCAGAGACCAGTCATCGTCTAACTTACTGCTCCAAGTTTCTTGTGTTATTTACCTCCAAGCCATTGTGCAGTAGTGTACACCTGCCGGTTCTGCATTTCAGCCAGCAGAGAGGTAAAAAGGAAAAAGGAGAACATTTAAGAGCACAATTCAGAAGATGTAGATTTCATTTGCATGTATATGTCATTTGCATAATTTAGCCATACAGAAATATATGGCTGCTAAGGTGGATGGATAATGTTACACTGTCCTGGCAAGACCCATACGCAGCCTAAATTCCTATTATCATGGGGGAAAAAAAAGGACAATGTACTAGGAGACCACTAGCAGACTCCATTACAAATAGGGAATATGTAATCACCTTAAATAGATAAGAAACAAGAAAAGGTGTTCCAGGAAGTCAAAGAAGGAAGATTGCACTTAATCCAGTGTGTGGGGGAGGTTTATTCCTATCTAGTCTAGTAATGAGGTGTTGAAAAGTGCATCTTCTGATAAAGCTGCAATCTGCAGTGCTCCATAGACTAACCACCAACAAATGCAAACTGACACTTCTGAAATGGATTAGTGTGCATATCAACAATCTCCTAATGGCTTTCATCCTTTCTATCACATTTGACCTTGCCTTTTGAAGGCATTTGATAAATGATTAATTATTCATTCTAGAACTTGATCCTTGAACAACTAAACTACTTCCCGGAAGCAAATATGGATGTGTATTAGAGCATCAGAATCAATCAATTATTCATTGATTGTATGCCTTGTGTTTGCCTAGTGTGTGCCAATCTCCTAGTTAGGCAGAATGTGAGATATAAAAATAATGGAATATGTGGGCTCTGACTTCAAAGGACTTACAATTAGAATGAAGCAAATACGAAACAGGATGTGCAGGCTGGGGTTGTTATGACTGACTATTTTAGTGTCTATCTTCAGGGTCTTCCACTCAGTGCTACAATTCTGGGCCAAATACCAACCTATTTCCAGGGAAGTTGGGGGGAAAAGAGGGTTCAAGCCAAGCAAACAAAATATGTTAATGAACAACAAAAATTTGGGGGTAATGAGTGAAAAAGAGAAATATCACATATCCCAATTTTAGATTAAAATTTTAATATACTATTGTTTTTCAAAGCCACTCAATCACGTCCGACTCTTTGCGGCCCCATAGATATATAGTCCATGGGAATTCTCCAGGCCATAACACTTTAGTAGGTAGCCTTTCCCTTCTCCAGTGGATCTTCCCAACCCAGGGATTGAACCCAGGTCTCCTGCATTACAGGCGGATTCTTTACCAGTTGAGCTACAAGGGAAGCACCAATAGGATAATACTATTATTACCACACAGAAAGAAAGAAAGACGCAAATACAGAACTCAGATGTTAGGACCACAGTGGGTTACTGATGAGACTGTTGTTCAGTCACTCAGTCATGTCTGACTGTTTGCAACCCCATGGACTGTAGCCCGCCAGGTTCCTCTGTCCATGGGATTCTCCAGGCAAGAATACTGGAGTGGGTGGCCATTTCCTTCTCCAAGGGATTTTCCCAACCCAGAGATTGAACCTGCTTCATTGGCAGGAAGATTCTTTAACACTGAGCCATCAGAGAAGCCCTACTGATGAGAAGGAAGAGGGAAAAATGTATAATCACATAGTGAGAGTGGAAGAGGGGGAAAAAAACATGGAATAAGGGAAAGGAAGGCTGGATGCAAAGAGTTACGTCTCAGAGAGGAGAGCACTGTTGGACCACAGGACAGCTGGGCAGAGAGTCAGTTGCAAATCAGGGCAGTGAAGCAGAGAAAAGCCCATGTTTGGACTATCTGAAGTGAAAAAGTTGCTTAGTCGTGTCCAACTCTTTGCCACCCCATAGACTATAGAGTCCATGGAATTCTCCAGGCCAGAATATTGGAGTGGGTAGCCTTTCCCTTCTCCAGGGGATCTTCCCAACCCAGGGATCGAACCCATGTCTCCCACATTGCAGGTGGATTCTTTACCAGCTGAGCCACAGGGAAGCCCAAGAATATTGGAGGGGGTAGCCTATCCCTTCTCCAGTGGATCTTCTCAACCCAGGAATAGAACCGGGGTCTCCTGAATTGCAGGCAGATTCTTTTCCAACTGTTCTATCAGGGAAGCCCCTAGACTATCTGAATTTAGAAAATTTTGAAACAGTGAAGGGTTCATTCTCAATGCCTGAGGTTGGAAGGACTTCCATAGGTTGGAGCTTATCAGGAGCCTCCTTATTTCCATTTCCTTTGAAGTTATAGATGGTCTTTCACACAATTTTACATGGAACAATTATGTTCACATATCTCAGAATGCCAGGAGTTTATTTTTGAAAAGTAGTATTCTCTGTGGTCAAGGATCAACAGCTGATCCCACCATGATATAATAATACAATGCATTAAAGGAAGAAAAGACAAATCTTTGAGGGGGTAGGTTTAGTGGGAACTTTATCACCTCCCATTACAACTTCTCCCTTTATGGATTGCTTTACATGTGGTATTTGGCAGGATTTCTGGGAAAGCTATCACACCTATGTGTTTAAGTAAAGGCTGTTAGATCACAAGCTGGGTGTTTTGTGATGTTTCAGGACAATGTTTGGAGGCAGATAAAGCCATTGTCACAGAGTAGGATTGGTCATTTGAAAGAGAAGAGCATATGGTAGAGGGTAAGGAGGAAGACTTAAATTGAAGAAAGTAGGGAAAACCACTACACCATTCAGGTCTGACCTAAATCAAATCACTAACAACTATACAGTGGAAATGAGAAAGAGATTTAAGGAGCTAGATCTGATAGATAGAGTGCCTGATGAACTATGGACGGAGGTTCGTGACATTGTACAGGAGACAGGGAGCAAAATCATCCCAGAGAAAAAGAAATGCAAAAAAACAAAATGGCTGTCTGAGGAGGCCTTACAAATAGCTGTGAAAAGAAGAGAAGTGAAAAGCAAAGGGGAAAAGGAAAGATATACCCATTTGAATGTAGAGTTTCAAAGAATAGCAAGTAGAGATAAGGAAGCCTTCCTCAGTGATCAGTGCAAAGAAAGAGGAAAACAATAGAATGGGAAAGACTAGATATCTCTTCAAGAAAATTACAGACACCAAGGGAATATTTCATGCAAAGATGGGCTCAATAAAGGACAGACATGGTATGGGTCTAACAGAAGCAGAAGATATTAAGAAGAGGTGGCAAGAATACACAGAAGAACTGTACAAAAAAGATCTTCACCACCCAGATAATCACGATGGTGTGAGTACTCTAGGTGAGTACCTAGAGCCAGACATCCTGGGATGTGAAGTCAAGTGGGCCTTAGGAAGCATCACTACAAATAAAGCTAGTGGGGATGATGGAATTTCAGTTGAGCTATTTCAAATCCTCAAAGGTGATGCTGTGAAAGTGCTGCACTCAATATGCCAGCAAATTTGGAAAACTCAGCAGTGGCCACAGGACTGGAAAAGGTCAGTTTTCATTCCAATCTCAAAGAAAGGCAATGCCAAAGAATGCTCAAACTACTGCACAATTGCAGTCATCTCACATGCTAGCAAAGTAATGTTCAAAATTCTCCAATCCAGGGTTCAGCAATACGTGAACTGTGAATTTACAGATGTTCAAGCTGGTTTTAGAAAAGGCAGAGGAACCAGAGATCAAATTGCCAATATCCACTGGATCATTGAAAAAGCAAGAGACTTCCAGAAAAACATCTATTTCTGCTCTGACTATGCCAAAGCCTTTGACTGTGTGGATCACATTAAACTGTGGAAAATTCTGAAAGTGATGGGAATACCAGACCATCTGACCTGTCTCTTGAGAAACCTGTATGCAGGTCAGGAAGCAACAGTTAGAACTGGACACGGAACAACAGACTGGTTCCAAATAGGAAAAGGAGTACATCAAGGCTGTATATTGTCAGCCTGCTTATTTAACTTCTATGCAGAGTATATCATGAGAAACACTGGGCTGGATGAAGCAGAAGCTGGAATCAAGATTTCTGGGAGAAATATCAATAACCTCAGATATGCAGATGACACCACCCTTATGGCATAAATAAGAACTAAAGAGCCTCTTGATGAAAGTGAAAGAGGAGAGTGAAAAAGTTGGCTTAAAACTCAACATTCAGAAAACTAAGATTAATATACAAAAGTCCATCACTTTTCTATATACCAAAAATGAGTAAGTTAAGTTTGAAATTAAAAACACAATACCATTTATAGAACTCAAAAAATGAAATTTTAAGTATAAATCTAACAATATGTATAAGATTTCTTTCAGAAAAAACATAAAGTATAATAAAAATATTAAACAGGAAGTAAATAAACAAAGAGATATGTGTTCATGGATGAGGAGACTCAATAGACAGCACAAAGTGTTTTTAGAGCAGTGAAACTATTCTATATTACTCTCGTCCAGACCCACAAACTGTACAAAATCAAGGATGAGCCCTAATGTAAACTATGGACTTTCGTTGGCATTGATGTGTCAATGTAGGTTCATCAGTTATAACAAATATAAAACTCTGGGTGTGGTATGCTGATACTGGGGGAGACTCTGCTTATGTGGAGACAGGCAGTATACTAGAAACATCTGTACCTTCCACTCAATTTTACTGTGAACCTAAAACTGCTCTACAAAATAGTTTATTTAAAAAGAAGCAAAGGAGATACAGAAGTATATAGAATCATTGAAAGGAAGAAAACAGGAATGAGACTGTGAAACTATATGCAAAATTGATTAATGTACTATAGGGCAATGCAACTATAACTGTGTTTGATCTTTTCTCTTGCACAGAAACCATTTGCATATTTGTAGAACAAAATCATTTACATTGAACTTAGACAAAAATCTATTGCACTGTTATGTATTTTCAACAAGGTAACCTCTAGCCTTACAGAGTTGTAAAATGTATTAATCAACAGTAAATAATACTAAAACAAACATGTATACCTACAGAGAATGAGGTAATATTTGGATTGACTTGTTCCACATCAATTCAAAATGACACAGCCATCTTTTGCTTATTTCCAAGTTTCCAGCTTTTTTTCTTAACACTGTACCGCTCCTAATGATTTAAAATAATTTCCAAATGTCTATATTACAAAAATGTCTTGCTTCATTTTGGTTTCACCAGTTTTATTTTCTACGTTCTGCTAAAGGTACTGGTTGATACATTTTGTAGTATGGTTAGTAAATCAAAAATCATACAGTGCTGGATAACTTCTAAGAAGATAAAAGTAATTTAGATTTAAAAATTTTAAAAGGAACCTAGGATTACATTTAAATATAATTTATTTTATATTCACTCTATGAACTTATTATTATTTTATTATTGCTCTTAATATTATGACGTGAAAGAGCTGATCTATAAAGGCTTTATACTGTATATGATTCCCAAGATAGGATACCAATAGGAATTTAAATCTCAGATATTCATGTTTGTTTTATCTGCAATATCAGTAAGTATGGTTACACGGTCTCTCCAAAATCGACTAAGTCACTTACTAACAGGAGGGACTTACCTTATTACCTGTAAAGGGACACAGTTGGTTAGAGAACTGTTACCAAATGACTTTCCTAGAAGGGCTTCCTAGGTGTTGTTTTCAGACAAAATGTACAACCTCTGTTTTTAATGGTGCACCAACGGTACCGCTTTAGACAAAATTTATTTTCAAATATGACACTCCAGAAAATGTAAACACTGTTTCTGTTTGAGTAACTGGTTTGTTAAATTGTGTCCTGGTGTTTAAAAGTGGCCTATTCTTTTTGTACTATTTAAATAAATACTTTTATTGTCATTAAAAGTAATATTCAGTAAACGTGTTTGTTCCTGAACTCTGAATGACTAAATTAAAGATGACATGCAAGCAAAAAAGAGGGGAAAAGCTTCTTTAAATATCTATCAATGGAAAAAAGAGAACTTTCAAAATGAAATCAGCGATATTTCAAACAAATAACCATAATTAACTATTCTTCATCATTTCATTAATTCATACTTAATTGATTTTTGTTCCAAAAGATACTGTCTGTCTTGTAAGCTTTCATAAAATCTTGCACATCTGAATAACAATAAGTACTGAAATTACTGACTCAGTCCCCTGGCAGATTCAGACATTTGTCTATATGATATCAACTTAGAATCCTATACTATCAGTCTGTCCTTAAAGTACCAACACTAAAGACTAGTTGATATATTTCTGTTTATGAAGCTCAGACTGGCCTTCTTTGTGGTAGAACGCATTTCTACTTTGTCAGTTTTAACAAAACTGGAGCCTGAGAGAAGATCAGAAAATCACCTACAGATGACAAGACTTGATGGCTCTCTAATCTATTACTGCTACAATAACCAAAAATAGCAAGAATGGAGGAGAATAAAAATACTCTTCTAGGTATAGTAAACGGCCAGATTAACAAGACTTCATTAGTATTTTCCCTGAAAATACATAAGAGACATTCTATAAACAGAAATGGAACTCCTTAAAGGTACACAGTCTCTCCAACTTACTTGTATTAATTAAAATTTGCCCAAGAAAAATGAAGGTAAAGAAAGATGATTTTCCCTTTTAAAAAGATTACTCTCTTCAGAAAGCCAATGCATCATTGAGCTAAGTAAGAAATATGGAGCATACCAAAAAAAATGATTTCTAGAATTCTACTTTTTTATATAAAAAACTGACCAATAGAAACTTAAGGTTAGTTTAAATGGAAAAGAGATTTTGATTTTTTTTAATTGAGAGATTAACGTCAGACAGACAAAATCACAAGTGTTGTCAAAGGATAGTAGTTAATGGGATTAACAGAGTAAGTTCTTGACAACAGTGAAAATTGTAGCTTGCTGTCTATAATTCAGAGTGACAGAATTTATTCAAAAATACAAATATATGTATAGCAAAAAACTAATGCAACATTTTAAATCAACTACACTACAATTATATATATACACATACATGTGTGTATACGTATATATATATATGGAGTAGCATGATCATACGGAATCACAGATCTTTCCAAAGTGAGTTAATTTTAATTGATTATTCTAAGTAATCAAGTATATTAAAAAGTCAGCAACACAAAGTATAGAAAATTGCTCTGGTAAGATATAAAATCTCTATCAACTTGAAAGCTTCCAGAAAGAAAATTAAATTTTTCTACCTCCTGTTACGAGTGGACTAGATATTGTAAGAAACTTTATCATTTTAATGGAGAAAATGAAATTTTAAATTTTACATTATTTTGACGTGTAACGTTAAGCATCCTTATAATTTTTTAACTGAACAAAATTGTCAAAATTAGACAAATTTGCTAAAATTTTAGCCTAATTTCTTAAGTCTTTTCAGACTATTTATTTGTTGTTATGAAACAAGGGGAAAATATTTTCCATCTACAAACCTTCTATGACTTTTTTTAACTATTTAAATTTTAACTTTTACTATCTTCTTTTGTAAAAAGACACTTCCCTTCAAAAACTACTTTCTTTTTCTATGAAAAATGCCTTCTTTATTCCATAACATAATATATATATATGAGAAAAATTGTTTAATATAAAAAATTGTGTGGGTATTTTTGTGCTAAGTTAGGGTGGATGGGAAGGTGGTGGGTATTTGTCTGTGTAATGCCTAGTAACAACTGTATTGTTAATCTCTCTTCCTTAAAACTCTTATTAAAATTATTCTAATTCTAATTCTAAAATAATATTAATTCTACCAAAACCAAGTTCTATGGAACCCTTCATGACCTCCTAGAACTAACACCAAAAAAAAAAAATCTCATTTTCATCAGAGGGGACTGGAATGCAAAAGTAGAAAGTCAAGAGATACATAGAATAACAGGTAAATTTGGCCTTGGAGTACAAAATTAAGCAGGGCAAAGGCTAACAGAATTTTGCCAAGAGAAAGCACTGGTCATAGCAAATACCCTCTTCCAACAACAAAAGAAAAGACTCTATGCATGGACATTACCAGATGATTAATATCAAAATCACATTGATTATATTATTTGCAGCTGAAGATGGAGAAGCTCTATCCAGTCAGCAACACAAGACCCAGGAGCTGACTGCAGCTCAGATCATGAACTCCTTATTGCAAAATTCAGACTTCAATTGAACAAAGTAGGGAGAAAGAACCACCAGGCCATTCATGTATGACCTAAATCAAATCCCTAAGGATTATACGGTGGAAGCAACAAATAGATTCAAGGGATTAGATCTGATAGACAGAGTGTCTGAAAACTATGGGTGGAGGTTTGTAACATTGTATAAGAGGTGGTGATCAAAACCATCCACAAGAAAAAGAAATTCAAAAAAGCTAAATGGTTTTCTGATGTACTTTGCCAACAAATGTCCATCAAGTCAAAGCTATGGCCTTTCCAGTAGTCATGTATGGGTATGAGAGTTGGACCATAAAGAAGACTGAGGGCCAAAGAATTGATGCTTTTGAACTGTGGTGTTGTTGAAGACTCTTGAGGGTCCCCTTGGACTGCAATGAGATCAAACCAGTCAATCCTAAAGGAAATCAGTCCTGAATATTTATTGGAAGGACTGATGCTGAAGCTGAAACTCCAATACTTTGGCCACCTGATGAGGAGAACTGACTCAGTGGAAAAGACCCTGCTGCTGTGAAAGATTGAAGGCAGGAGGAGAAGGGGATGACAGAGGATGAGATGGCTGGATGGCATCACTGACGCAATGGACATGAGTTTGAGTAAGCTCCGGGAGTTGGTGATGGACAGAGAAGCCTGGCGTCCTGCAGTCCCTGGGGTCACAAAGAGTCGGACACGACTGAGAAACTCAACTGAACTGAAGCAGGGAAAGATTGAAGTCAGGAGGAGAAGTGGACGACAAAGGACGAGATGGTTGGATGGCATCACCAACTCATTGAACATGAATTTGAGCAAGCTCTGGGAGACAGTGAAAGACAGGGAAGCCATATTTCCACTTTTATCTAAAAATCATAGAAATTATATTTCAGGTGACTTATTACATAACACAACTACTCTTGATAGTTTTTATTCAGATTTATTAATATAGTTCAAGTTTCATTAATAGCAAATTTACATTTTTCTTGATTGTAAACAAGAAATGCATTTTATATGGAAACAATATAAGCTCATTTAGTCACTAATTAGGTATAAGGAGTTTTCAGAGACGTATTAGTTAGTCTTACCATAAGAAAATAAAAGCAAATTTCATTTTAAAAACTATAAATGTGTTCCCGCATTGTACAACATGGATAAAATCTGGATTACCTTGGGGATTCATTTTGTTCATGAAAACCTGGATTGTTGCATAAAACTACTTTTGAGCTGATAGTTTTTTGTGAGAATAGTGTTTGTCTCCTTGAAAATCTAGCATATTTTAAATATTAAACATATTAGTTTTTAATATTTTTCTAGGAATGCTTGTTCTCGTGTGTGTGTGTGTGTGTTTGTGTGTGTGTGTGTGCCCATGCATGCTAAGTCACTTCAGCCATGTCTGACTCTTTGCGACTCTATGGATTGTAGTCCATCAGGCTCCTCTGTCCATGGGGATTCTCCAGGCAAGAATACTCAAATGGCTTGCCATTTCCTCCTAAAGGGGATTGTCCCAACCCAGGGATCCAACCTGTGTTTCTTATGACTCCTGCATTGGGAGGCAGGTTCTTTACCATTTCACACCTGGGAAACTTATATATATACATACATATATATATGTATGTATACATATATGTATGTATATATATATGCTATTAGCTCTGTAGAGCAATAAAAACTGTATTTTTATTTAAGAGAGTTTATAGTCTAATTTATTAAACCATTCTAGACATAGGAAATATTTCCAATTAACATGATATGAAATAAGTTTTTTTCCTCAATTACAGACATACATACCATAGAGAGTTTTATACTTGGTTTTACAACTCTAGCCATGCTTAAGGTTAAAAAGTGAAAGTGTTGGTTGCTCAGTCATGTCTGACTCTTTGCAACCACATGGCCTATAGCCCACCAGGCTCCTCTGACCATGGGATTCTCCAGGCAAGAATATTGAAGTGGGTTGCCAGTTCCTTTTCTAGAGGATCTTCCTGATCCAGGGATTGAAACTGGGTCTCCTGCAGGCAGATTGTTTACCATCTGATCCATGGTTAAAGTAAACACAAGCACGAAAATCACACCAGTGTAGATTTTAAAGGAGTGACATGCTCTTTATAATGAGATATAAGACTGTACAGACAGACAAAAATGACTAAAAAACAAATCTTTTGATATCTCTCATCCAAAAGAAAATAAATCCCCATCTCTACATCACAGTGGTCATCAATTGATCAGATGATAAAGCCAATTTTTCAATCATAGCCACCACCAAAGAAAAATGATGTATTGGCCATGAGGAAGTCAGACTTGGCCAATATCAGAAATAGAAGCACAAACAGAGACAGAAAAAAAAATGATTAAAAAGAGTCAGTGAAGGTACAGTTTATTGCTACTTGGGATTCCTTCCAGGGACACACAGAAAAAGTGCCTGAATCCAAGAATTCCACATCTTAACCACCATAGTTTAAATGGCTTTGGCAACTGAATCCTCTTGGGTATCTCAGTGCAATTTCCATCAGCTATCAAAAATGATTTTCAAAAGATAAAAACATGCCACTCTGACAAACATAACCTGATCATCTGTCAAAGATGTATTTAATTCAGTAATGAAGGAACCAGCGATCTGGGAGAGCAAGTTGTTTAATAATTGTTTTAAATTCAATAAGTATCATTTTTAAAGATGGTGTAACTGAAGATGTTTTAGCTCTAATAATGGGCAACACCTTAGCAAGATTTTACTTAAGATTATTAATCAAATTACTGGATTCTATAGTTTAAATTGTGGCTTTAGAACTGTCATTCTAATACGACCAAACTCTCTGAGACATTATGTGGATATAAAAATGCCAAATACTTATATAATTATTTAACACACACACACAAAAAAATATAACATAGTTAACATAGCCCATAACTGTGGATTCAACCATAAACATAATCTAATTTTTTGTCTCTTTACAGACATTTCCTACCTCTACCCAGACAGATCACTTAATGCTATTTTCTTTTATATTGAAAATATATAAAATTGTCTCTTTTATAATTCCAAGTCTAAATATATTTTTAATTTGATGGGATAATAAAGTACACAAATGTATCTCTTATCAAGTTTTAAAGATTTTAAATATTTACGAAAACTCACATGCTCCTATATGAATATCATGGAAAACAGAAATATTTCAAATGATATGCAATGTAATTTTAGTTCTATTTTTGAAATAATGTTCCAATTTTGTCTGAAGTTTACTTTAAAATATTCACCTATAGGCCGTGTTATACTAGAACTACAGTGGTCAATTTAATTTAAAGCATAGGTTCATTAGATGCTTTAATTGAAAGTTTAAATCTGAAGAGGGATTAACTGCTTGATTAAGGCAGTGATCCAAAGGTGACTATGACAGGCATGTCATTTCTCTTCATCTCTGATTAACTCCAGATGGCTTGGCTTAAATCAGAGCTGTTTGTTCTGCTATAACGTATCTGTGTAAAACATGTATTTGTGTAATACAAGTTAGTTTCTATCATTCTTAAGTAGGAAATGATGTCAGTTTAATGTATAGTAGATGCTGTGTTAATTCAGATGTGAAATTTTCCAAATGGTTCATTTTAGCACCACCAAATCACTTAAGCTGGACATAAGAGCACTGAGACATTTAAATGCAGCAAATTGTAGAGAAATACCATTCTGGACATGATGCCAAGTCACCCTACACTCTCCCTCTTTGCACTCTTGCCCTATGTGATGGATCCTGGAAATTCTTATTGTGTTCATTTCTCTGGTCATATCTAACATAACTCATCAGCTTCAACTCCTCTTTTCACATCATTCCATGAACTAATTGAAGTTATTCTTAATGGTATATCTAAAATTCAGTACAGTATTACTGTATTCAACATTTCATATACTTTTATTTTGCTTGCCTGATTATAAATATTCATATGTAAAGAAGAATTTGCTGTGAAGCCTTTTTTCTATATAATCTAGTAACAAGTAAGGTTAAAATGTTCTGGCTTAATTCTCCCAATGAATTACTGCCATCAGATCCTGAGATAGGTTAAAATGTGTGCCTGGTATAATTGGTATAGATCAATTTGAATTTTAAAATTTGTAATTTTCCATAAAGTGCATTTTAAGAAAGGGACTTACTTTCTTGAATTTCTGATTTCAAGAAAGGATACCTTCTGTGTAGTCACTGGTGCTCTTTGTCAATTCTGGTATCCAATGAACTGGGAGCAGAAACGGTATGCTTCACCTCCAACACAGAGCACTTAGTTGCTGATGCAAGCCCCACCTACAGAGCAAGGTGACCTCCTTCAAGACAGTTGTTACTCTGCCAGATTGAGAACCTGAGTTATGAGCACCCTGAATCTTTGAGTTCACAACCATTAGTGATGAACGTCAAACATCCGAGATGCTGCCCAGTTGTAGTTATAAGGACCACAGACCTTACAGTTTAGATTGTCTGTCATTGACTGAAGTGTGCTCATAGTAAAAAGCAATGGGGAGCACATTGTTGGCTGAAAGGTGGGTGGCTTGACTCCTCCCTCCACTTAGTAGTTTGGAATCACAAATGCTCTTTTAGATCCTTATAAGAAACTTGTTTAAGGAGCTATAACTCATGGTTAATTGATCAATCATCCATGATTTCCTTCTAAGAACGCTCTCTTTAGTCAGTGGTTTCTTATAATAGCACTGTGCCTAGAGGTTTTATGTAAGAAAAGAGAACCCTCAGCATATCTGTCAGGAGAGATAAAAGGAAAACAAGTAAAGAAAGCTGGCAAGCCCCGTAGGCATATATGGGTTCCTCAGTCTGTTTTTGAAACTGGCTGATACAGCTACCACCTGGCTTCTGATCATATTTCCTCACCAAATCACTTTTCATTTTCTTTGTTTCTACAATGTAGATGGATTCTCAAATCATGATCCCAAGACCATTTTACTAAAACTCAAAGACACTGAAGGGTAGCAGGATATTTCACCCTAAAATATGACTGTAGGAGCTCAGGACATGCCAGTCCCAAATATGCCTCTTTTGTATGTGGACTACCCGTCCCTATGCTGCTAAGTCGCTTCAGTCGTGTCCAACTCTGTGCGACCCCATAGACGGCAGCCCACCAGGCTCCACCGTCCCTGGGATTCTCCAGGCAAGAATACTGGAGTGGGTTGCCGTTTCCTTCTCCAGGGCATGAAAGGGAAAAGTGAAAGTGAAGTCGCTCAGTCGTCCGACTCTTAGCGACCCCATGGACTGTAGCCCACCAGGCTCCTCCGTCCATGGGATTTTCCAGGCAAGAGTACTGGAGTGGGGTGCCATTGCCTTCTCCACCTGTCCCTATCGGTACTTGGAAAACAACAGATGCAGGAATTGTTCTCTGAACTCCTTTATCTGTGTGAAGACAGATCCTCTAAAAGGAACTAATTGTCACAGAGGCCCTTCCCAGGAGTTTCATCAACCATGGAAAGCTGACTCCTGTCAAAGGAGAGGAGACTAGAAATGACTCTACACTGAGACACACATTGTCATAAACTAGCACACCCATCCACTCTTCTAACGGCCATGCATCATCCTAAAAATAATTTCCTCTCCCTTAAAAGGCCCACATCTCCCCTCCCCTTTCCCTATGAAGATGGTATTTAAGCCTGAATTTTAAGTTACCAGTGGGGTCATTTTTCCTCTGGGCATCACCCTTGCCCATGTATGGTACACATGTTAATACTTTTTGTTTGTTTTCTCCTGTTAGTCTGCCTTTCATTACAGAGGTCTCAGCTGAGAACTCAGAAAGGTAGACAAGAATTTTTTTTTCTCCTCTACATCATAAATAATTCTCTTGATATAACATGACAGCACAAAATTATAGCACACTGACTGGAATCCTTAACACCATGTTTATTTGTTAGGATTGATCTGATTCAAAGGAATTGACCTTTGTTGGGCCATAACTATGTGTGAGATACTATTCTAACTATTTGACAATGTGTAAATTCACTTAACACTCATAATTCCCAAGAAGTAATACTGTCATAAGGCATTTTTCATAAAAGAGGAAGAAGTGCAATTAATTTCCCCAATTTTGCACACAAGTGAAAGATAAGGCAACAATTTCTTACCTCATGCAGTTAAAACTCAAAATCCTGATGTTACACACTGTACTATAATCTCTTTTATAGTCCTTACTGGGCTTACACAATGTATTGTGAGAATAATATGAACTATGAAATAGGTCTTGAATATTAATTCCTGAGGGTCAAATAGGCTGTTAATTAATTATAATATTATTTTATTAAATCTTTATAATTACTATGGCATACCTCTGGAGGCACTGTTCTTTAGGAACGTTAAGGATGTCTTTGTTTATTTACAAAATAAAAATGAATCTAATACCTGCATTAAAGAAATACTTTTATTTTTACTATTATATCCCATCTAAAACAGGGGTAGGACCACTCCGAAAATTTTCTAAAATGCCGCCTCTAATTTTTTTTTTTTTTTTTTTTTTACAAATTAAAAAATCTTCCCTTGATTTATTTATTTATTTATTTTTTAATTTTTTTATTTTAGTTGGGGGCTAATTACTTTACAATATTGTTAGTAGTTTTTGCATAACTCGACTGAATCGCATGGATTCACATGTGCTCCCCTCCCAAAAACCCCCCTCCCACCTCCTCCCCCTCCCATCCCTCAGTGTCAATCCCAACGCTCCATCCCTGAGATCCGTCCCATGCATAGAACATGGAATGGTGTTTCTGTTTAACATATGACAATATACATGTTTCGATGTTATTGTCCAGAACGTCCAACCTCACCTCTCCTCATGAGTCCACAGGGGACTTGTTCTATGCATCTGATGTTTTATTCTGTCTCCATATAGGGTTTACATTACCATATTTCAAATTCCATATACATGCATTAGTATACTGTATTGGTTGCTTTTCTTTCTGGCTCACTTCACTCTGTATATGGGCTCCAGTTTATCCATCTCAATTGACGGATTCAATTGTTATTCTTTTTAATGGGCTGAGTAATATTCCATTGTGTATATGTACCACGCTGCCTTAATCCATTCGTCTGCCGGATGGACATCTAGGTTGCTTCCATGTCCTGGCTATTGTAAACAGTGCTGTGATGAACATTGGGGTACACGCACCTCTTTCAATTCTGGGTTTCCTCGGTGTATATGCCTAGCAGTGGGATTGCTGGGTCATATGGCAGTTCTATTTCCAGTTTTTTTAAGGAATCTCCACACTGTTCTCCATAGTGGCTGTACTAGTTTGCATTCCCACCAACAGTGTAAGAGGGTTCCCTTTTCTCCACACCCTCTCCAGCATTTATTGCTTGTAGACTTTTGGATAGCAGCCATTCTGATGGTGTGTAATGGTACTCAATGTGGTTTTTGATTTGCATTTGTCTAATAATGAGTGATGTTGAGCATCTTGTCATGTGTTTGTTTAGCATTCTGTATGTTTCTTTGGAGAAATGTTGTTTTGTTCTTGGCCCATTTTTTGATTTTTTTTTTTTGAGTCGTTTATTTTTCTGGGAATTCAGCTGCGGTGTTGCTTGTATATTTTTGAGATTAATTGTTTGGTCTGTTGCTTCGTTTGCCATTATTTCTCACATTCTGAAGGCTGTCTTTTCACCTTGTTATAGTTTCCTTTGTTGTGACAAAGCTTTTAATTTTGATTAGGTCCCATTGTTATTTTTGCTTTTATTTACAATATTCTGGGGGTGGGTATGGAGGATCCTTGCTGTGATATTTGTCAGAGAGTGTTTTTGCCTTTGTTTTCCTCTAGGAGTTTTATAGTTTATGGTCTAACATTTAGATCTTTAATCCATTTTGAGTTTATTTTTGTGTAGATGGTGTTAGGAAAGTGTTCTAGTTTCATTCTTTTACAAGTGGTTGACAGTTTTCCCAGCACCACTTGTTTAAGAGATGGTCTTTTCACCATTTGTATACTCTTGCCTTCCTTTGTCAAGATATGGTTGCCCATAGGTGCGTGGGGGGGGTTTTTTTTTATAAATTCTCTTGGGCTTTCTATTTGTTCCATTGATCTATTTTCTATCTTGTGCCTGTACCACTCTGTATTGATGACTGGGGCTTTGTAGTAGGTGCCTAGAAGTCAGGCAGGTTGATTCCTCCAGTTCCTTCTTCTTTCTCAAGATTGCTTTGGCTAATCGAGGTTTTTCTTATACTTCCATACAAATTGTGAACTGAATTTGTTCTAGTTCTGTGAAAAATATCATTGGTAGTTTGATAGGGATTGCATTGAATCTATAAATTGCTTTGGGTAGTATACTCATTTTCACTATATTAATTCTTCCAATCCATGAACACGGTATATTTCTCCATCTGTTTGTGTCCTCTTTGATTTCTTTCATCAGTGTTTTATTGTTTTTATATATAGTCTTTTGTTTCTTTTGGTAGAAATATTCCTAAGTATTTTATTCTTTTTGTTGCAATGGTGAATGGTATTGTTTCCCATAATTTCTCTTTCTGTTTTCTAATTATTGGTGATATTGGAATGCAAGGGATTTCTGTGTGTTAATTTATATCCTGCAACTTTACTATATTCATTGATTAGCTCTAGTAGTTTACTGGTAGAATTTTTGGGTTTTCTATGTAGAGGATCATGTCATCTGCAAAAAACAAGTGGAGAGTTTTTACTTTCTTCTTTTCCTTCTGGATTTCCTTTTATTTCTTTTTACGCTCTGAATGCTGTGGCCAAAACTTCAAAACCTTTATTTTGTTGAATAGTTAGTGGTGAAAGTGGGGCATCCTGCCTTGTTCTGACTTTAGGGGAAAGTTTCAGTTTTCACCATTGCGATATTGTTTGCTGTGGGTTTGTCATATATAGCTTTTATTATGTTGAGGTATGTTCTTCTATTCCTGCTTTCTGGAGAGTTTTTATCATAAATGGATGTTTGAATTGTGTCAAAGGCTTTTTTCGGCATTATTGAGATAATCTATTGTTCTTATCTTCAATTTGTTAAAGTGGTGAATTACATTGTGATTTGCGGAAGTTTAAAGAAACCTTGCATTCTGGGATAAAGCCCACTTGTCAGGATGTATGATCTTTTAATATCGATGTTGGATTCTGTTTGCTTGGAAATTTTATTAGGATTTTTGCATCTATGTTCATCAGTGATCATGGCCTGTAGTTTTCTTTTTTTGTGGCATCTTTGGTTTTGGAATTAGGGTAATGGTGGCCTCATAGAATGAGTTTGGAAGTTTACCATCTTCTGCAATTTTCTGGAAGAGTTTCAGTAGGATAGGTGTTAGTTCTCTAAATTTTTGGTAGAATTCCGCTGTGAAGCCGTCTGGTCCTGGGTCTTTGGTTTGCTTTGAGGAAGATTTCTGATTACAGTTTCGATTTCCGTGCTTGTGATGGGTAGTTAAGATCTTCTAATTTCTTCTGGGTCAATTTTGGGAATGTTATTCTTTTCTAAGAATGTGTCCATTTCTTCCAAGTTGTCCATTTTTTGGCATATAGCTGTTGGTAGAAACTAGACTGCTTATAGATCCTTTGTATTTCTGTGTGCTGTTGTGATCTCTCCATTTTCATTTCTAATTTTGTTGATTGATTCTTCTCCTTTGTTTCTTGATGAGTCTGGCTAATGGCTTGTCCAATTTTGTTTATTTCTCGGAAAAAACCAACCTTTAGTTTTGTTGATTTTTGTTATGGTCTCTTTTGGTTCTTTTGCATTTATTTTCTGCCCTAATTTTTTAAGAATTTTCGTTCCTTCTACTACCTGGGGTCTCTTCTTTCTTCCTTCTTAGTTGCTTTAGGTGTAGATGGTTAGTTTATTTTATTTGAGTTTTTTTTGTTTCTTGAGGTAGCCTGTATTGCTATGAACTTCCATTAGCATTGCTTTTACAGTGTCCCATAGGTTTTGGGTTGTTGTGTTTTCATTTTCATTCGTTTCTATGCATTTTGATTTCTTTTTTGATTTCTTCTGTTGATTTGTTGGTTATTCAGAAGCGTGTTTTTAGGCCTCCATATGTTGTGAATTTTTATAGTTTTTTTCCTGTAATTGAGGTCTAATCTTACTGCATTGTGGTCAGAGAAGATGGCCTGGCGATGATTTCAATTTTTTGAATTACCAAGGCTAGATTTAAGGCCCAGGATGTGATCTATCTGGAGGAAAGTTCCATGTGCACTGTGAGAAAAAGGTGAAATTGTTGTTTTGGGGTGTGGAAGTCCTGAAAATATCGATTAATCTAATCTTGTCTATAGTATCATTTAATGTTTGTGTTTCCTTGTTAATTTTCTGTTTTGTTGATCTATCCATAGGTGTGAGTGGAGTGTTAAAGTCTTCCCACTATTATTGTATTATTGTTAACTTCCCCTTTCATACTTGTTAGTATTTGCCACTGTATATATTGTGGTGCTTCCTATGTTGGGTGATTATATATTTATAATTGTTACATCTTCTTCTTGGGCTTGACCCTTTGATCATTATGTTAGTGTCCTTCTTGTCCCTTTTCACTGCCTTTATTTTAAAGTCTATTTTATCTGAAATGAGTTTTGCGTCTCTGCTTTCTTCTTGGTCTCATTTGCATGAAATTATTTTTCCATCACTTCACTTTCAGTCTGTATGTGTCCTAGTTTTGAGGTGGGTCTCTTGTAAACAGCAATGTTAGGGGTCTTGTTTTTTGTATCCACTCAGCCACTCTTTGTCTTTGGTTGGGGCATTCAAACCCATTTACAATTAAGGGTAATTTATTGATAAGTATGGTCCCGTTGCCATTTACTTGTTAGTTTTAAGATCGTGTTTAAACATCCCTTTCTGTGTTTCTGTTTAGAAGAAGTTCTTTAGCATTTGTTGGAGAGCTGGTTTGGTGGTGCTGAATTCCCTCAGTTCTTGTGTCTGTCAAAGCCTTTTTTGAATTCTACTTCAATACTCTGAATGAGATCCTTGCCGGGCACAGTAATCTGGGTTGTAGATTTTTCTCTTTCATCTACTTTAAGTATGTCCTGCCATTCCCTTCTAGCCTGAAAGAGTTGCTATTGAAAGATCAGCTTTATCCTTATGGGGATCCCTTGTGTGTTATTTGTTGTTTTTCCCTTTGCTGCTTTTAATATTTGTTCTTGTCGTTTGCTCTTTGTTAATTTGATTAATATGTGTCTTGGGGTGTTTCGACTTGGGTTTATCCTGTTTGGACTCTCTAGGGTTTCGTGGACTTCTGTGGACTATTTCCTTCCTCATTTTAGGGAAAATTTTCAACTATTATCTCTCGAGTATCTTTTCATGGCCTTTCCTTTTATTTCTTCTTCTGGGACTTCCTATGATTCGAAGGTTGGGCGTTTCATGTTGTCCCAGAGGTCTGAGGGTTTCATCATTTCTTTTGATTTCTTTTTTCTTTTTCCTCTCTGCTTGTTTATTTCCACCATGCTATCTTCTACCTCCCACTTTATCCTATCTTCTGCTCTGTTTATTTACTGTGGGTTCCCTACAGCGTGTTTTTATCTCCTTTATTTTCATTATTCAAAATATTGTGACTCCTTTTTATTTTTCTAGGTCCTGGTAAACATTTCTTGCCATCTTCTCAATCCTTGTCTCCAGGGCTATTTATCGAACTCCATTTTATTTTCATTAATTTTTGGATCATTTTTACTTATATTATTCTAAATCTTTTTCAGATGATTTCCCTATCTCATCCTCTTTGTTTGGTTTGGTGGGCATTTTAATTTTCTTTACTTGTTGAGTATTCTCTGCCTTTTCATCTTGTTTAGATTGCTGTGTTAGGCGTGGCCTTTCTGTATTCTGGTAGTTTGATAGTTTCCTCTTTATTGTGGAGGTTCCTCAATGGTGGGTGGGGGTTGGATGGGTGGCTTGTCAAGGATTTCTGGTTTGGAGGAGCTTGTTCTTGTCGGGTTCTGGTGGGTGGAGCTGGATTTCTTCTCTATAGAGAGCAATGGTGTGTCCTAGTATTGAGTTTTGAGATGTCTATGGATTTGGTGTGCCTCTGGGCAGCCTGTATATTGATGCTCAGGGCTAGGTTCCTGCGTTGCTGGCGAGTTTGCGTGGTATGTCTTGCTCTGGAACTTATTGGCTCTTGGGTGGGAGCTTGGTTTCAGTGGATATGTGGAGGCTTTTGGAAGATCTCCTTATTAATTATGTTTCCTCTGGCTTTCAGTCTTAATCTTGCAGTTGCCTCTAGAAACTCATCATACAGCATCAATAATAAAAAACTTTTGGTTAAGGGTGAAAGATTTCTCCAAGTGAGGGATTACCCAGCGAGGTTCACTGAGTTACTTGGATGAGGTGAAGGGGGGGAGGTTTGAGGTGACCAGGAGGAGAGGTGGGGGACTCAAACGTGGGGAGAGCAGTCTAGCCAGTAAGCATTCCCTCTGTGCTCTCCACAGTCTGGAGCCCTCGAGAGAGGTTCACAGAGATACATAGAGAGGGGGATGAAGGCAGTAGAGGTGGGATTGAGTAGAAAGGGGGAATCAAGAGGGGGAGAGAGAGATATGTGGCAGTATTCTGTTCCCGAAGTGTTCTCCGGTACCCTGAACACCCTCAGAGATTCACAGAATAGGGTTGAGAAGAGAAGGAGGTAGGTTGGGAGATAGAGGTTTCCCTGGGGGAGAAAGAAAGAGGTCAATAGTTGGGAGCGAGTATTCAGGCCAGTAATCACACTCTTGAGTAAAAATGGGTACTTAAAGATTGTTTTCTTAAATGCACAAAATTGATATCAAATATGGTAAAACAAAAATTAAAAATTTGGAGTAGAGGTTATGATCTTATAAATTCATACAATATAAAAAAAAGAAATAAAGAATACAGTCTAAAAAGAAAAAAGACAGTAAAAACAGTATAACAGTTAAAAAAGAAAAAAACAGGAAAAAAACAGTAAAAAAAATAATAATAAATAAAATACAAATAAAGAAAACGCAAAAAGTATAAGATTATTGTACGCAGTTTGTTTTAAAAATAGGGTTTTTTTTTTTTTCTTTCAAGGTAGTGGTGGGTTATGAAAATGAAAATTAAAGGTGTAATAGAGGTCTTAAAGAAAAAAGAAAGAAAAAAAAAAAAATAAAAAATAATAATAAAAAATAAAATATGATATGGTAAAAATATAGCATCCCGGACTTTCTCTGGAGCAGTTGTGGAGCCGCTGTGGGGTCTTTCAGTTTCAGATAATATTCCTTTTTCCTGCTTATACTTTTCAAGGGATCTATAGGCCCTTTTCAAGCAGTCCGTGTTAAACTACAGGGATTTTAATCTGTCTGGCCTGTCCTTCTAACGCGTTCCTCTGTTTACTTTGGCTTTTGTTTGGAGGTCTCTTCAAGTGTCCTAATTTCCGCCCTGCCACAAAATGGGCGGAGGTTGGTCTCTTTAGGTTCACTTGCTCAGTCCTGTGTGGGGGAGAGAGTTGGGACCCGCTGCAACCAATATCACTTGCGTGTGATGTGGAGGCTTCCAGTGTCTCGGCCACACTGGGTTCCACCCTCGCTCACGGCGTGTGTGCTTTCCCGTCTACCCGCTCAGGCTTCAGGTTTACTTGCTCGGGGGGTGGGCCAGATATGTGCGCACTTCCAGGTGTAAACTGCTCAAGGTTCAGGTTGCCGGGTATCACAAAGGCGCCGACTCGGTTGGGCCGGCGGTTTGCGCGTTTACGGTCGGAGCAGCTTCAGGCAGCAGGAGTTTGGTGAGCACACATCCCCCCCTAGTTGGGGCGGATGCGGCTTATCACCTCCACTGGTTCCCGACTCAGTTACGGGTCGCGTTCCATGGTACTCCACCGAGGCGCAGAACTCGGTTGGGTTCGCGGTTTTGCGCCGTTCCCGGTCGGAGCGCTCAGGAAGCGGGAGTTTGGCGGCGCTCACTCCCTGTTTGGGCGGTGCGGCTTATCACCTCCCTGGTCCCCGCCTCGGTTGGCGGGCGCGCTTTCACGGGTACTCCAAAGGCGCAGACTCGGTTGGGCCGGCGGTTTGGCGCCGTTCCGGTCGGAGCAGTCAGGCAGCCCGGGAGTTTGGCGAGCGCTACTCTCACCCTGTCGGGGGGGTGCGGGGCTTATTCCCGTCCCTGGTCCCCGCCTCGGTTCGCGGGCGCGCTTCCCGGGTACTCCACAAAGGCGCAGACTCGGTGGGGCCGGCGGTTTGCGCCGTTCCCGGTCGGAGCAGCTCAAGAGCCAGGAGTTTGGCGAGCGCACCGCCAGGTGCGGCTTATCTCCTCCTGGTCCCGCCTCGGTTACGGTTTTACGGGCGCGCCCGGATCGGCTCCTGTGTGTTTGTGTCAGTTCTGGGGAGCTGGTCTCGTTGGCTGCGACCTCCCGGCGGCTGTAGACCCTCGGGATCTCAGGCTGTCTTTTGCTTGAAACTGGGAGCCTGTTTGCAGTTTGTAGGGGGTGCCCTCTCTGGAAGCCGAGTTCGCCCCTTTCCGGCTCTGGTGGTCCGCCTGCCCGCTGTGTCCGACGGGGGATGGAGGCGGTTCCGCAGCCGGCTAGCTCTTCGCCCTGTATCGCTCAGTCCTTTGTTCTGTGAGAGGGCCGGCAGTGCCTTAGCTTTGGGTTTTTCGCGTGGGTAGTTCTCTCTCTCTGGCTGTCCCAAAGTTTAGGTTCTTTTTTCACGGTTTGGCGGCCCCGGTCCTTCCCTAAGCAGTTGCTGCCCGTCTCTCGCCCAGCCCACATGCTGGTGGGGATGCGGGCGTCTGGGGTTCTTACTGGAAGTTGCTTAGGCCACGTAATCAGTGGGTTTTATTTTATTGATTCTCCCGGTTATGTTGCCCTCAGAGAGATTCACTGAAATCTTCCCCCAAAACCCGCGGTGAGGAAGGTTTCCTGGGCTTAGAAATTGTCTCTTTTACGACCTCCCTCCCAGGACGTGTCTCCGTCCCTAACTCCTTTTGTCTCTCTTTTTAGCTTTTATAATTTCTCCTACCTCTTCTGTAAGATAATGCGCTGACTTGATTAATGTCGTGACGTCCTCTGCCAGCATTCAGAAGTAGTCTTGTGAACTTGCCTCAGCTTTCAGATGTTCTTTCGATAAGTTTGTGGGGGAGAGTAGTGATCTCTCCGTCCTATTCCTCCGCTCATCTTAAGCCCCGCCCCGCCTTAATTTTAAATACAATACTTTAAGCAATTTACCAAGGAGTCTAGAACTCCTCTTAGAAAAAATTCTATTATAACTGCTCTTACTTTTTGGTGAAGTCACTTAGGGCTTCTTTAGTTTTCCACTTCTGAAAAAGCAAGATAATAATTTCTTACATAAGTTCAGGAAGCAACTCACACGAGGAAGAAATAAAAGATTCCACACCATCACTAGAATTCTGGAGCTATAGTGACCTTAAGAGCCCCCATTCTCCTGGGAATCAGTTTTCTTGTTAGTTACATGTTTTTTCAATGTTTTCCTGTGTAGCTTCCATAGTACCTACAAAAATTGCTATAAAATAGACAAAGGGAAAAATCTAGACCTTATTCCATTTGCATATCTTTTTGTAAACACCAGTTTGATTCAATATTTATCCAAGACTTACACTGACTTAGTCTTATTTCCTTAATCCAATGTTGTCATCTTTAGTTTTGGCCTTAGCATCTCAGCAGTTTTATTTTGGTTTTTCCTCTCTTTCAGAGCAGCCTTTTCCCTATCATGAGACTCAGGACTCTGTCAGCTCTTCATCAAGATGTAGTATATTTAAGTATTCCTTTTACATCCTCAAAAAAAATAAAGTCAAATTTCCTGTATGTAGATAGAATTAAAGTTATTTCAGGGAGCAATTCTCATCAATCAATCTGTTTTCTTAAAGTAGTATTTTCTTTAACTCCTTGATTAATTATAAGCAGTGATATGATGTTAAACTTGGGACTTTTTATTAAGCTTGGTACTTAATTTGGCAACCCACTCCAGTATTCTTGCCTGGAAAATCCCATGGATGGAGGAGCCTGGTAGGCTACAGTCTATGGGGTCGCAAAGAGTCGGACACGACTGAGCGACTTCACTTCACTTCACTTAATTATAAGCAGAGATATGATATTAAACTCAGTACTTTTTGAAAAAGTAACTTAGATACGGTATTTTTAATAAGTCATGATACATTTTAATAAATTTTGCCCAGTTTCTGGCTTATAAGGAATCCATATGGTCTAGAGTGCTTGACCGTCTAACAGAGGTTGATTCCAAGGACTGCATCCTGGGGACCCACAGAAACAAGTCATTCCCAGATTAGCGCAGTGGGATATTCATCCCAGGGGCACACCAGTGTTAGGAATCTACCAGTCTTCCAACTTGAGTCACAGGATGGCTAAGGTTCCTTAATATTAGAGTTAAATCAAGAAATCCTGGCTGGTCTTTATTTTTCAAACCTGAAATTGACTTTGCTGTTATCAAGTCATTGTCTCAACTCCAAAGTAACTCTTTTTGCCTGTGCTGTGAAAATATGGGCTTTTTAAATATGTTTCCCTCTTCAACTGGTACCAAAGTTTCTCAGTGGAGGCTTCTAGGGAAACACTGTGGGAAGAAAGTGTTGTGCTAACGTGGTGGATTCCTGCAACGTGTGTGGCTTCCCCAGGCACAGCTCCTGCACTGTAAATAACTTATCCCACATTAGGCTCTTGAAGGATGACATTTCCCCAGCATCAGTTCCCTGCAGTAGAGGATGATAAGTAGCTCCTGCCTGTCAGTAACTGTCCCCACCTTCCCCGAGAATGTTTTTCATAAGAGCACCTCCAGCTTTCCCAGGCCCTAAATGATAGATTTCCAAAAGAAACTAATGCTTTTACACTGTGGTGTTGGAGAAGACTCTTGAGAGTCCCTTGGACTGCAACGAGATCCAACCAGTCCATCCTAAAGGAAATCAGTCCTGAATATTCATCGGAAGGACTGATGCTGAAACTCTAATACTTTGGCCGCCTGGTGCAAAGAACTGACTCATTGGAAAAGACCCTGATGCTGGGAAAGGTTGGAGGGAGGAGAAGGGGATGACAGAGGATGAGATGGTTGGATGGCATCACCGACTTGATGGACCTGAGTTTGATGGACCTCCCGGACCAGTTCTGGGAGTTGGTGATGGACAGGGAGGCCTGGCATGCTGCAGTCCATAGGGTCGCAAAGAGTCCAACACGACTGAGTGACAGAACTGAACTGAAATGATGGATTTCCAGCAAGTTCCAGTGGCATCCACCACAGTCAGTTCTCTGCCAATATGTGAGCCATGGTGGCATCCTTTCCAACAACGTCTGAGTCCTGGCCCGTGATGGGGATGTTGCTGGTGTTCAAGTCAGTGTGAGGGCTGGTAATTGCTCCTTACTTCTAATATTCCTACACTCTTTAGAGTTCTCATCATTTTATTAGCCTATCTCTTGCTATTCCAGTCTCTTGTTATAGTTAATCATTCTTTATATTAAATTTTCCTTGTTCAAATTACTGCATGGTTTCTCTCCTGATTATACCTGTACTGATACATTTACCAAATGAGATCCTAGAATCAAATTTATGAAATTGTATTCTAGTGCAATAGAAATTGGAATATGTGCTAGTTATCATAATTAAATAGCACAGCCTTTCCAAATCTATAAACAACATGGGTTGCAGATCTAAATGTGAAATGTAACATAGCATAACTTTTGGAAAAATATCAGGGGACATATTTTTGGCCTTAGAAAAGATAAAGTTTCCTTACACAGAGCCATTAAACAAAAACCATTAATTATAAAGTTCAAAATATGAAAAATTGTATTAAGTTCAAATAAGAATGCCCATTCATCAAGAGACACTATTAAATGACCAAAAACAGAAGCTGATTTATGAAAGTCACTCATACAAATCACTACAAAAGGCTGACAACACAATAGAAAAATGAGTAAAAGATGTGATATTTTACAAAACAAGATAGATACCCAAATGGCCAATACTTATGAAAATGTGTTCAACTTCATTAATCACTAAGGGAGTACACCAAAATGTGATATGCATTGCCACTACAATGTCCAATATTTAAATAATAATGATAATAAGTAAAAAATACAGACAACACTAAGTACCAGCAAGGATGTAGAATGCCTGGAATGCTCACAAATTGTTAGTGAGAGTGCAAACTGGTACAACTTTCCCAAACTGTCAATATTTATTAAAATGCATATATGCATAATACATCAACCGGCAAGTATGTACACCAAAAGTATGTAAAAATATGTTCATAACTCTGCTATATATTAAGTCCAAGAGTTTGAATAACCCTACTGTTCATCAATGGAGAAGGAAATGGCAACCCATTCCAGTGTTCTTGCCTGGAGAGTCTCATGGGCAGAGGAGCCTGACAGGCTACAGTCCACGAGGTTGCAGAGTCCAACACAACTGAGCAACTAACACTTCACTGTTCATCAATAATCCAATGGGAAAATAAATTTTAGTATATTTAAGCAATCAAGTACTATACTGAATGAGAAGCACTAAACTATTCCACATACAAGAAGCCAGACGAAAAGCAAATAATTAGAAATTAGTCTTAATGGATGAAAGTCAACCTTTGTGGAAGAAAGTTTCTGGAAGTGGATAAGGGGGGTTTGGAAGACGCTGGTTATCTTTGGTTCTTCCTTTGGGTGTTGGCATAAAAAGTATTATGCTGACTTTTCAAAATTCACCAAGGTACACAATGATGATCTTTTTCAATTTTCTAGATGGTTTGTTGCAGTACCAGAACATGTTAAAAATAATCATCAAAGTTAGACGCTTCTTCCAGAAAATGAAAAAAAGATTTTTGCATATGTATTTTATGATGTGCCTGTCCAGTTGTCTGAAGCACTGAAACCCTCAGGTCACATTACTCACTGAATTATTATTAATTCCCAATTATCTTTACTGATGTTACTTTCTATACTCTTTTAATTGACATCAGTCACTTCTTCTTTCCACTCTTCTTTGCGCTTATAAACTAGCCGTTTAGGTACCTGCTTGTAGTCTGAAGCTTTCCATATCTCACAGATTTATATGATAAGTAACAAAGTTATATCAGAGAAAAATTTTATTACTCCCATCAAATCACCCAGAAAAAGGTCATATGTAGCACTTTGTTGTGTGATAATAACAGCTCTTGCCTTAAACATTCACTACTCAAGTCAAGCTATTCAAGTCAAGATTTAAAGGCAAGGAAATAAGAATATGAATCAGGGTACAAGGAACAAGAGCTGACGTATTTGGCTTGTAAGAAGCCTCTCATTGTGCACTACTCACTTTGCTTAGTTAGCATCTCAAGGCCAACCAAGAGTTTAAGTCCTAGGGTCCTGATTCCTCGATGAAGTGCATTTTACGATTGATATGGTGTGGTGTTCAGTTGGTGGATTAATGTGTTGTGATGGTTGCTATGCTTGCAGTCTAAAGAATGACTCACTGTTGCTGTATTTATTATTTATGGATTACATAGTGGGCCAGCAGAGAGAGGGGAGAAAAGAACTTGCAAACTAAAATCAATACAAATAATAGCCTCTCACAAGAGAAATCCCAGGAGTTTAAGCTGCTCTCCCTTTCCTCTGGCCGTATTTTCTCTCTCACTTTTTTCTCTTTCTCTTTTGTTCTAAAAAATATTATCTGCAGAAGAGAATTGCGCTGTCATTCTATTAAAATTCTTGGTAAATAACCGTTAACTTTATTTTGCCCTGCATTTTTCCAAAAGATCCTAAGTTAAAATGGTAATAGGCAGAATACCCTTTGATTAATTCTGTACTCCATTATAATTTGTAGAAAATAAGTGCTGAACAGTACACACTTTTTAAGACCGGGAAGGTAGTCAACTTAATAAATTATCAAATATACTAAGATGTATGTATTACTCTTTCTAATAACATTACCTTCTGTTTTTTGTGGGCCATTTTTTAAAGTTTTTATTGAATTTGCTACAATACTGTTTCTGTTTTATGTTTTGATTTTTTGATCACGAGGCATTAGGATCTTAGCTCCCTGGCCTGGGATCAAACACACATCCCCTGCACTGGAAGGTGAAGTCTTATCCACTGGACTGCCAAGAAAGTCCTCTCTAATAATCTTATGAGGAACCTCTTCCTACTAATGTTTTCAGAAGTGTACATAAAAAGATAAAATAAATCTAGAGACTGTAGATCATATATATGTATATATGTGTGTACCTAATCATTTATGTGTGTATATATGTGTATCTATGTGATATATATGTGTATATGTATTATTATTTATTATATATTATTTTGCTCAGTGCCTCCAGATAAAATCATGAGTTTTTATTTTCCTGAATAGAACTATACTGATCATGGTTTCACATCAAAGTAAATAGTACTTCAGTATTAAATACAGTTACTTCTTAAGGTAAACAAGTGCTGTTAAAAATAAAGCTCTCTGAGCTATAAACTTAGTTTGCTAGTAGAAGTAAGTCTCCATAATAATCCACACAAAAAATTAAGATAATTTCCTTTGATACATTAAAAAACCACCATTGTGCACAATTTTATCTTCTTATATCCATTCAAAGCAAATATTTTGACTTATATGTTTGCACAGGCATATTCTTTATTTAATCATGTTCATAACTGGGTTACTTTCTTGATCTATTTTATTTTATTTTTTGGCTCAAAAATGAAAACTTGATTTCATATATCCACAAAGGCTGATGATTGATGGAGAGAAGTTATGAAGAGTCTTATGGACCATAAAGCATTGATTTTGAATCTGAGCAAGCTATAAAGCCATTAGATAATTCTCACTGATGAAAAAATGATAATTTTAACTTTAGCTGCTTATTTGACAATGGACTGAAGAGGCCAATAAAGGAGCTGGAAAAACAGTGAGAAATGATGAAACAAGTTGGTAGCAATAGAGATAGTGAAAGGGAGTGTGATCTTAACATATATTTTTGAAGAATTTATAGCCCAAAGCAAAACTTCCTGGGTGGCTTAAACATTTAGTGTAGGAGGAAAAGTTGATTTAAGGATAACTGAGAAGGTTGGCCTGAACATTAGAAAGATGGAGTTTGTCTTTATTCTGATGGGAAAGCAAGTTTTGGGGAAAAAACATATTAGGTTTAAGATGCCCATTAGATGCTTGCTGAATATCTAAATTGGAGTGTCAGTTCAATAGTTTAATATAAGAATCCAGAGAGCAGAGAAGGTAGCTAGGCTAGAGGTATAAATTTCCCAAGGATATGTTAAGCATTATACTATGCTATTGACTGGTTGAAAAGATGATATGTTTTTGAATATTTTACTTAGCATCTTGGTTTCTTCCAAAAAACTAAGGATATACATATTCAAAAAGAATTTTAAAAATTTACAATCAATATTGTAAATGTCTGAATCTCATAATTTGTACATCTTTCAAAAAGTTAACAAGTCCTTAAAATATATAATGTCAATGGAATTTCTTCATTTTGAAAAAGGCTGTGAAAACTACCAGGTTTGGAAATCTGCTAATCATATTTTTTATTTAAATAACACCTTATAAATGCCTTTTATCCCAAATAACTAAAAAACTAAAACTTGACATTTTTTCCCACAAGCTTATAATTCAAAGTATTATACTTTTTCTTATTAACTTGTAGTAAATATATTAACACATAGATATCATCATGTAGGAAATTGGTAATGCAGTCAGTTCTTATTATTCATGGTGGTTGGGTTCTACATCTAGGGAACATACAGGATGTGTTCCAGTGAAACTCTGGTCACATTTCATCAGCCAATCAATACATAAATGTATTTTGTTTGTGTTTCTGTTTAAAAACACTTGTTGATTCATTAACATTGTACTGATGACCAGCAACCCTACAACTCATGACTGAAGCAAAGATATCTTATCTAAGACACACACTCAACTATTTTCTCCATAAGGCACATCAAAGCCTTCTTGCACTCACAGACCCTAGACAACACTTTAGCACCACATTTGAAGAGTATTAGCAAAATCACTAACAAAAACTCAAAATATGGCACTAGATAAACCATGAAAAGGACATGTTTGTAGTATGAGAGCTGAAACAAGAGAGCAGAACATGGTATTGTTTGACCTCAGTCAGGAACATGTATATAGAAAGACTCCATCTGTGCATGTCCATGAGTAACTGAGAATGAGCTGCAAGTATTGATTATGGGGCTACAGATAGTCTTAATGAGTAGAAAAATTCACAGAGTCCGTGAATAATGAGGATTGAGGGTTCATATATGTATACATATCCTCATATTCACATCTAAATACCTATCTATGCATCTGTCTATCTTATCTGTTCTCCCCATAGACAGTAAACTGCCAAATACTCAGTAGGAGAATAGAAAAAGAACTAAAGGAGTAAAAATACAGAACAAAACACAAGGCCAGTGTTATCAGCTCTGTGTTTTCTAGAGGAAAACTAGAATGATGGATGTTGGATACTTCAAGAAAAAATAATGTTGGTCTGTAATTATTTAGACCTGATGTGAGTTTTAAAACCAATACTCTTGGTTGTTTTATATTCTTTTTCTTTGCATGTATTAATTGCATAATTTTTATTTCACTCTAAAAATGTGTTTCAATTATTGCACATGTGCCAGAATATGCTATATTAGTTTATTTTATATCAATCCCAAGAGATTGTTAGGAGTTCCTTCACTCTCATACTGAACTTATATTCCAATACTGTCCTAAACTATTAATTATTATTTATCTGTATGCCAGCACAGAAAAGAATAAATATGGTCATCTGAACAATAAGGTATAATTATGGACAATTTGTCTCGTGTTTATAGTGAAACCTGAGTGAGCAAATATAATGATCTGTAAATATTTTAAATTCAGCAATAATTGATTATTAATGAAATATATAATAACTGTACAATGGTGATTATAAATTGTTTCATAATTTAAAAAATTTCATGTAAGCCTTTCATACCAATTACTTTACTTACCTTTGTTAAAAATATGGCAATTAATGATGTCTAAATGGTAGTCATGTGCACATGCTCAGTGGTTCAGTCCTGTCTGACTCTTTGCAACCCCATGGACTGCAGCCCACCAGGCTCCTCTGTCCACGGGATTTTATTGGTAAGTATATTGAACTGGGTTGGCATCTCCTCCTCCAAATTGTAATCAAATCAGTATGTTTGTAATAGACTGATTTATAAATAGATTTTAAGCATCATCATATTAATAGAAATAACATTGTGTCATTTTTCACTGATATTTTCTAAAGCTATCTTTACCACCTAAATTTTACTTTCTTTCTTTGGTCTACATTTATATTCCCCAAGAAGAGTTTTATTAATACAAGAGGCAGATAAGCCTTATATTTGCATCCCATATACAATTATTAGGTTTTAGGTACACTGAAAAGGTGTACCTAAAACCTAATAATTTAGACTATTTGAGATGGGGAGGGAGGGAGATGGAAAATTTGCATAACACTCTGAATCACAGAATTTGTAGAAGAATTCCATTTCATTGCTTTTAGTGGCTTTTGGAAATTCAAAGTATCTGCTTGATATCAGACTTAAGTGAGTAGTTAATTATCATAAGAAAACACCCACCTAACAGTGCTCTTCTACTTAGAGTCATGCTGCTTGTATATCGCTTGAGTATAGTGCTTGAAATCTTTTAATTCAATATTCTTATGTAAATTTCTTAATATTAGTAATCAAATATTTCAAATCAATACATATTTCATAACAGACAATATTTGGATCTTATACATTTGGTTCAACATTTCTTCAGCCAATACTTATATCACTACCAAAACTTCAAAGGAAGAATTTATTATTAAGGATTTTCTAAAGTTTATTTTTTGACAATGTTTTTGTAATTTTATATATATTAGATACAAACAAATCCTACACTCTCTGTTTTCAAAAAGGCATCACTTTCTTACTTGTCCTCAAAGGATCATTGATTTCTAAATTCTTTCTTCATGGCTAATTGTTTTGTCTTGATGCCTATTGGCTGCTGGACAGTTTGTGCCACATCAAAATTAAAAAATCCTATGAAATGAGTTTTAGGAAAAGTATAGAGTGAAGAAGTACTACAACAAAAGGATTTTTATAAACCTCGCTGCAAGAGCAAGTATGAAAAGATCTTGTGGGCTAACTCATAGAAAGAAGTAGAAATTATTGGGGAGTGTGGAGATGAAATTATTCTGCCTTGCTTTCTTCCAGTTATTAACCACTAAATTTTCTTGGAAAAAAAAATTTGAATTTTGTTAATATATGTAATTTGATCCATACTTTTGATGTTTGTCATTATTTGACAAATAATACAATTACAACATTAATCAGTGACATTAGATATCTTTAAATTTTAGACACATGCCACTTGGAAAATACCTAATTATAGAAACTCTGTTATTGAGTATAAGTCAGAAGTGTTTTATTAAAATAATATCTTGATTAAGACATATAAATCATAACTCTTAACGTTTGTATCAATGGAAATCATGTCTATTTTTACTGAGTCTGAATCAATAGCACAAATAAATTAATGATGAAGTAGCAAAGACCATATGGTAAATTCAATTAAATTAATTAAAAATTTAATGAGAAACAAACACATGCCTTGCAGTCTATTAAATATTGAAGGGAATACAAAAGAAGCACAGAGCACAAAACATGTTCTTTAAATACAAAAAGCAGCATTTTAAAAATACATGAGATACACACCTGAAATAGACTAAGATATCTTAGAACTTTGGAGTTAGAGAAGCCTGGGTATAAAACTTAAAACCACAACTTCTAATTCTGTGATTTTGATCACTTTGCTTGAAATCTCTAATCCTCAGAGCCTCAACTGTACAATGGGAATAAAAGCAAACACACCAATGGGTAACTTAAAGGATAAAATGATATATTAATATAAAATACTTTGCACAATTTGGAATTTGTAGATATTTTTTAAATGGCTGTCAACAAACATATGCCAGTTCATATCAATCTACATGGAAATTAGCTACAACTACACAGTGTGGAGAAAGAAATGGCAACCCACTCCAGTGTTCTTGCCTGGAGGATCCCAGGGACGGAGGAGCCTGGTGGGCTGCCGTCTATGGGGTCGCACAGAGTCGGACACGACTGAAGCTACTGAATCAATAAGTGTTAGTCGCTCAGTCGTGCCAGACTCTTTGCAAACCTATGGACCGCAGCCCACCAGGCTCCTATGTCCATGAGATTTTACAGGCAAGGATACTAGAGTGGGTTGCCATTTCCTTCTCCAGGCGATCTTCCCAACCCAGGGATCGAATTCAGGCCTCCTGCACTGCAGGCAGATTCTTTACCAACTGAGCTACAAGAGAAGACCAAGGGATCAATGGTATGGTCTTTAATAGGGAAGTTTGCAACTACATACAGGATGCTGCTATATGGGATGGCACAAAAATTAACCATAATTTCTCAGACTTGGGGAGAGTATAAATGATCTTTAAGTCTTGTTTGGTCTTTACTCTCCGTTGTATTTTCTTTATAACAATTATGGGTTACCAATCAAGAAATTGAACAATGAATGAAATATATTGTATTTGTAGGAGTTTCCCAGAGAAATAGAACTAATAGGAATATATAAATATATAAAGGGCAATCAAGTTAGGAAAATTTATAATCAAAGAATGCTATCTCCTCTGCTATTCTGGGCTTATAAGAAAAATAGTGTCTATAGGGCAGTATATAATAAGAATTTAAAAAATATTTGTTGAATAGAGTAAAGTTCACACTGTTATGAGCTTTGGGTATATAAATTCATTCTGTAACTATGGACATGACAAAGAATTTAGAAAATCTTTCTAGACACAGACTAGAAGTATTACAACACATGTCCACAGCTCATTAGTAAATATTTTTTAAGTAAATAAATAAATGAACCATAGCCAACTTGAAAGGTTGTGGTGAGGATTAATAGCATCTAGAAGGTATGGATGTGAGAGTTGGACTGTCAAGAAAACTGAGCGCCGAAGAATTGATACTTTTGAACTGTGGTGTTGGAGAAGACTTTTGAGAGTCCCTTGGACTGCAAGGAGATCCAACCAGTCCATCCGAAAGGAGATCAGTCCTGGGTGTTCATTGGAAGGACTGATGTTGAGGCTAAAACTCCAATACTTTGGCCACCTCATGTGAAGAGTTGACTCATTGGAAAAGACCTTGATGCTGGGAAAGATTGGGGGCAGGAGGAGAAGGGGACGACAGAGGATGAGATGGCTGGATGGCATCACCGACTCGATGGACATGAGTTTGGGTAGACTCTGGGAGTTGGTGATGGACAGGGAGGCCTGGCGTGCTGCGGTTCATGGGGTCGCAGAGAGTCGGACATGACTGAGCGACTGAACTGAACTGAACTGAAGCCCCATCCTTGACAGATGGTAACACTGACTAAATGAATGCTGTCCCCTTCCTTCTCATTACTCCAAGCTCTGCCTTTCCTCCTCATTTGGAAATCAAGAAATGAAATAACTTGTGGAAGACTATGTGGGAAATTTTTAATTCAGCAGGCTTGGACATTCTCAAGACAGGCTTGTCTTCAGAACATGAATTGTTGTGATGGAAATGAACCATGAGTCCTTGGAATATTCTTTCTGACTATTAATACCTAGTCCAAGCCAGTACTGCTTGCCACATGAGACAAGGAGATCAAGAGTCAAGCTGTTGGGGCAAGGGATAACAACTTTATTCAGAAAGCCAGAAAACCAAGACGTGACAGACTAATGTCCTAAAGAACTATCTTAGTACGGAACAGAACTTAGGTTTCTTTTATGCCAGTAGGAGAAAGAAATCAGCAGTTAATCATCTTCCTACGACATTTCCCCCAGGAGACAGGAGGTCTGCAAATAACTTGTAGGTGGTCTGGTGGTCCTAGTCACAAGCTCAGGAGTCACCCTTATCTGCAGGTGCCGGCTAGTCCTGGAAAACAGCTAAGATGCAAGTGATGTTACCATGGACCACATTCTTAGGACTTGTGGTTCAGTCAGTGATGATCATGCTGTGGAGGATGATGGTTAGGAGGACAAAGTGAAGTACTTTAATACATCCTGTGAAGTAAAGCTTGATCGAGTCAGTTAATAAAATATAGAAAGACATTTGTAGCAAGGCAAGAGGGCAAATTGTCCCTGTTACATGATGACTATTTTGTATGACTGAGGCTGCTGGTCAAGCCTCAACATTCATCCTATTTTACTTTTCAGCATCAGTTTTTCAATGACTTCTTACCCTGCCTAGATCACTGATGTCCTATTCTACTATATACTCAGCAGATGCCAGCTGCCTTTGATTCATTTTTATTTCATTTTATTTGCCAAGCTTATTCCTGAATTGGGCTCTCTCATATCTGCTATTTGCTAGGCTCCTTTGTTGGTGCCTTCTCATTATTTAGGTTCAACGTCAAAGCTCAGAGAGTTTCTCAGATTACCTATTCAATCTAGAGTCCTATCCTTACACCAAACACCCTCCATAATTTGATCATAGTAATTTTCTCCATACCATCCATTAAACTCTGAAATTTTTATTTCTGTATTTATACCTTTAGATTTGCATTATCTATGAGAATGTAAGAGCCTTGAAGGCAAGGATTCTGCTTATTTTGTTCAACACTAAATTCCTAATGCTCACTATAGCATCTAGTATATGGTAGGGGCTCAGTAAATACTTTTGATTGACATTAGAAATGATGCAGAGAGTGAATTTAAAAGACTCAATTGATTCAGAAAAAAAAATTGAAAAGAAACCTAAGAAGCATAGCTGTATAAATGTGTGCATACTAAGTCTCTTCAGGTGTGTCTGACTCTTTTGCAACCCCATGGACCATAGCCCATCAGGCTCCTCTCTCCATGGGATTCTCCAGGCAAGAATATTGGAATAGGTTGCCATGCCCTCCTCCACATAGCTGTATATCTATTCCTAAATACTATGTCATCTTTAAATATAAGGTTCATAATATAAATGACTTTTAAAAATACTATCCACGTCAGATTTTTATCCACATTTTTCATCATTCTAATCTTAATAAAATGACTGAACAAGCACAGAATGTTCCGTCTTTAAGCTGCTTTATAAGTGAAAACTGACATTAATTAATCAGTATTTATTGATTGATTTGTTGAATTAGCCTCATTTTTAAAATTTCATTTTATTGAATATAATTTAGAAAGTGTTCAGACAGGATCTCAAACCATATCTAATCATATATTGTGTCTCAGTAAGAAATGGGAAAGCTTTTTTCCCTGTACATGTCTAAATTAGTACAGTTAGAATGACCTTCACCCCCCACCTAATTTATTCGCAGTCTCACACTTTTCTTTCCAGATCTCAAAACTCTTAAAAGTGTCCTATAATAATCCATTTTCTTACCATAATCCAAAAAGCTCACAGGTGATCAGAATTAATTCACTATTACTCTTTCTTCTTCTTTCAATATATCTTGAGTTTTTATTTTTTTTATACTACTTACACAGCATTTCTGTGTTTTATCACAGTATACTTTAGTCTGAGTTTTGGGATATCTAAAATTAATTTAAAAATCTATCTCCATCTCAATCTTAAATTGTATGTATCATGCTACATGGAGAAATTCTAACCCAAGCAACAACATATCAACAAAGGGATGAAAGAACAACACTCATATTTTCAGTGTTATTTACATGGGATTTAATCCTTCCACATTCTTCATTTAGAGGGATAAGAGAAGAAGACCTTTTAAACACTGTGAAACCCAGTATAAATATCTGTTTCATATTATTTAAGAAATATGAATTATAGAAAAATAATGACACTCACTGAAGAGCAGTTTTAAAATTCTCAGTATTTCTGTTTGCTATCTTATCTCTAACTGTCAGTAACAGCAAAGCTGAATCAAATTTCAACTACTCTATGGAGGTCTCTAGTCAATATACGAAAAATATCAAAATATTAAAAATGACTCAGCTTATCCAATAAAGTATAAAATAGTATTTTCTTAGTTTTAGTCTTTTAAAAATTTAGCTTTAAATTGTAGATAGCTATATTGGCAGTGCACCCTTTAGTCTGTTTAATGTAGGCATTCCCTCACCTCATATTCTGCTTTTATGATCTTATTCACTCAAATTTTGCTTAGCAGTTCCTTCTTCAGTTTCTCTCTTTCCTCTAGCAGTTTCTATAAGTGACAAAAACAAAACCGAGTTTCATGTCTGTACATTGTTTAGAAAACTCCTCAGGTAAATATTCAAGTTTATTACTTATGAATTCTACTTTCCAACCAATAGAAGTTAATTCAGCCACATTCTTTGCCACATTATAAAAAGCCTTTTCTTCCTCCAGTATTCAATATACTGTTCCTCATTTCTGTCTGACACTTCGATAGAAGTACTTACAGAGTCATAATCTCACAGTGTTCTGTTCATGATAATACATGTTTTCCTAAGACTTTAGACACTTTCTCTATGGCTTGTCTATCTTCTTTCTCAGGCCTCACTAGAACTGCCTTTAAAATGCATTATTTCCACCAACACTTTCCAAGGCAACCTAGACTTTTTTATCATGAGCATCACAATTCTTCCACCTCTTACCTATCACTCAATTCCAAAGTCATTTACATACACATTTTTTGGTTTCTGTTACAGTGGCACCCTACTTCCCAATATCAACACCTATTTTAATTTCCAAGGGCTGCCATAACAAAGTACAGTAAGTCCCTTACATACAAAGAGTTCCATTCCAAGAGTGTGTTTATAAGTCCAATTTGTTCATAAGTCCAACAAGGTTAGCCTAGATACCCAACAAACATTTATATTATACTGTAGCTATCAACTATACTATAATGAAAGTGAAAGTGAAAGTCGTTCAGTCATGTCCAACTCTTTGTGACCCCATGGACTATAGAGTCCATGGAATTCTCCAGGCCAGAATACTGGAGTGGGTAGCCTTTCCCTTCTCCAGGGGATCTTCCCAACCCAGGGATCGAACCCAAGCCTCCTGCATTGCAGGTGGATTCTTTACCCACTGAGCCACAAGGTAATCCTATAGTAATTATCAGCTATATAGTATGGTACTGTAATAGATTTATAATACTTATCACAAATAATACATAAAAAACAAACACAAAATCAAAGAAGGCATTTTTAATCTTAGAGTGAAGTACTTTAATAATTACAATCGTTCCAGCTATATCACCACTAC
Source organism: Okapia johnstoni (assembly GCA_024291935.2). NCBI lineage: Eukaryota > Metazoa > Chordata > Mammalia > Artiodactyla > Giraffidae > Okapia > Okapia johnstoni. The sequence goes on from CM044327.1 coordinate 7,851,250, forward strand.
TTTCACACTTGCTTCTGGATATCCTGGACTTGAAATCAACATACTATACTACTGTACTGTATACAGTACTGTTCTGTAAAGTTCACAAAAAGAACAACCACTTGTAGAGGATGTATGCACACAACAATGTATGCCAGACACATGAACTAACTTATGTGATTGAACATGCAAACGTATATTTGCATCTTTGAAGTTTGCAGATTGAAGGTTCGTATGTAGAGATTTTATTTAAAGCAACAAAGATTTATTCTGTCACAGTTGGGAGGCAAAATCACACGTTGGTACCATCAGAAAACTCTAAGGGAGAAAACGTTTTGTGACTTTTCTAGCTTCTGAAAGTGCCCAGTAACCCTGGCATTTCTTGGCTTGTAGAGGCATCGTTCCAGTCTCTGCCTCTGTCATCACGTGACATTTGCTTTGTGTGTCCAAACTTCCTCCTTCTTAAGGGAAGTTGTATGTGTGTTTGTGAGTGTGTGTGTGCCTTCAGTCGTTAAGTCATGTCCAACTCTTTCCTGTTGTTCAGTCTTTAAGTTGTGCCCAACTCTCTGTGACCCCATGGACTGCAGCATGCCAGGCTTCCCTGTCCTTCACTCTCCCCCAGAGTTTCCTCAAATTCATGTCCATTGTGTTGGTGATGTCATCCAAACACCTCATCCTCTATCACCTGTTTCTCCTCCTGCCCTCAATCTTTCTCAGCACCAGGGGCTTTTCCAATGAGTCAGCTCTTAGCATCAGGTGGCCAAAGTATTGGAGCTTCAGCATCAGCCCTTCCAATGAATATTCAGGGTTGATTTCCTTTAGGACTGACTGGTTTGATCTTCTTGCAGTTCAAGGGACTCTCAAGAGTCTTTTTCAGCACCACAATTCAAAAGTAACTGTTCTTTGGCACCCAGCCTTCTTTATGATCCAACTTACACATCCATACATGACTACTGGAAACACTATAGCTTTGACTATACGACCTTTGTTAGCAAAGTGAGGCCTACACTTTTTAATACACAGTTTAGGTTTGTCATAGTTTTCCTTCCAAGGAGCAAGCGTCTTTTAATTTCATGGTTGCAGTCACTATCCTCAGTGATTTTGAACCCCAGGAAAATAAAATCTGTCACTGCTTCTACTTTTCCCCTTCTACTGCCATGAAGTAATAGGACTGGATGCCATGATCATATTTCTCACAATTTAAGGAAGGCACTGTTCAACCCAGTATAGCATATTTTAAGGAAATGGGTAAGCTTGATAACATAATATAAAATAATTTGAAGTTGAGTTATGATGTCCACCCAATATTTAGAATCATGTAAATGTAATTTCTTGAATTTTACAATAACTTGGAAAGAAGACATGAAATAATTCAGTGCCTTCACTTTTTGTAAAATTGTTTTTTTTTTTTTTACTAACAGGAATTACTACCAGTTGCTAGAAATTACTACCGTTTGCTAGCACCCAGGTGGTGTTAGTGCTAAAGGACCTGCTGTCAATGCAGGAGACGTAAGAGATGTGTGTTCGATCCCTGGGTCAAGAAGATCCCTTGGAGGAAGGCACTAATAATATTCTAATAATATATATATTCTAATAACATATTCTAATAATAATATTCTTTCCTGGAGAATCCCCATAGACTGAGAAGCCTGGTGGGTTACAGTCCATAGGGTCACTTAGTTGGACACAATTGGAGTGACTTAGCAAGCAAGCAAACTTTAGAGATCAAACAGTCAAAATGAATTAAACAAAAAATTCAAACTTACATTTGATTAGTATAGGTGTTACCCTATTTACTTCTCTCCATAACTCACATAAGTTATTATTTAGTGCATCTTTAGTGCATCTTAATAAATAAAGAAATTGACACTAAGATAGATTCTTTACTGGACTCACATGGGGGCTAGGAGACAGATCTAAGGCTTAATGACATGTTCTAGGATGCTAACTATGTTTGTTTGCTACACCTATTCTCAATAATTCTTTGCTCTTTGCTATTTCTTTTAGTTATTGAATCTTCTAACGATAGATATATTTTACCATCATAAGTGTCTATATTCTTTCCTAACTTGAAGCTTTTTTGCTTAAAGTCTGCTGGAGAAAGATAGCATAACACTATTGATAGCATTAACATTTAATTAACAAAATATTAATAAAGATCACATACTATCTATATGCTGATAAAGACATTTATATCTTCAGAAGCTTACAATTATGAGTTTGTCCAATATTTTATAATAAATTAAAAAAATAACCAGGATTTGGGCAAGGAAGAATGTTTATCAAAATGGAAAGTAAGATTCATGTCATTATCAGTGTTTACTTGGAGCCATGGTGCTACTTACCGCAGGGTCTTCTATCAGTTCTTCATTGTTTTCTTGGAAATAGGAGGAAAGGGGTGGGCAGGCCCATGGTGGGGGCTCTGTAGAAGGATAAAAATAGAATTTGTGGATTCATCTACCAGTCAGAAATTTTCTGTAGTGGCTTCAATTGACTTATGACCACAATTATTCCATACATTTTCCTGTCACCCATGGGCAATAGTTTTAAATATCTTTTGTGTCATTTTTAGAAAGAAAAACCTAAGATTAACAGATGAAATAACTTGTGCACGTGGCAAATAAATCCTGACCTGGAAACAAGGTTCAAAGAGTAGGACTGAAGTCCACTAACTGTGAAGGTACAGTAAAGGGGGATTCCCAGCTCTGGATGGGCCTCGCCAGGTCCCAACGGCTTCCATTGCAAGGCAGTTGGCTGGTAACACAAAAGACTTAGTCTGAACATCTGAACTAAAATCCAGTCTCTACCTAGGTGGGGCTTCCCAGGAGGCACTAGTAATAAAGAATCTACCTGTCAATACAGGAGATTTAGGAGACGCGAGTTCAGGCCCTGGATGGGGAAGATCCCCTGGAGGAGGGCATGGCAACCCACTCCAGTATTCTTGCCCGGAGAATCCCATGGACAGAGGAGCCTGGCAGGTTAAATTCTATAGGGTCACAAAGAGTCAGGCGCAACTGAAGCTACTTGCATGTGCGCACGCGCGCGCATACACACACACACACACACACACACACACACACACGCACGCACACACACACACACACACACACCCACACACACCCTAGATGACTCTGATCCAGTGGAGAATGTTACACAAGTCACTTAACTTTTCTGAGTCTCAGTTTCTACCTAATAATTCCGCTTCACTGTGTTCTGGCATTTGAATAAGAGTGTTTATACACGAAAATGCTAAGCCTAATAGTTTGGCACATAACAGGCACTCCTGGAAGTATCCAAGCCAGTTCATTATATCCACACATGCCTCCAGGAAACAAGATTGCAAGTCACAGTTAGAAGTCTATTCCTACCTTTAATGACCCTCAGATTAAGTCTCCGAAAACCATTTATTTAACAAGCCTGTTGTTTTCAGCCTGGCATGCTTGAAGTACATTAAAAAGCACCTGTTTGGCTCGTGTTAAAAGTCAGGACTAAAGAATGACTAACCCAGTAAGGCAACCAAAGTTACGAAACGCTACTAGTACCTCCTTCGAGACTTATGTTTGCTCCACAATATGGACAGACCAGGCACTTAAGATTCAAATATAGTACCTGTCAACAACGATATTTAGAGTTAAGGAAAAGCATAAAATAAGTATCAGAGCACTTCTGTCAGAGAAGTTACACAGATGTAAACATTACAGATCGTGAGGTTTTATTTATTTATTCAACAGAATACTGAAAGTGTGATTACTAGCCATTTGTGAAATTGTTCAAATAAAGTTATAATTATAATTAATACTCTTAAATGTTTCATTGTAGAAACAGTGTTCCATCATAATAATATTAAGACCTAAACATAATTTTAAGGTAATAAAGATCAGGGGAAAACATTTTTTATATATTTTATCTATTAAGCATATTTTATCTACTCCTTCTGTAAAGCTTGCTCTTGATCCAAAGTTGTAACATAAAGAAACATCAATCGCTCTTCCACAAATATCATGTTTAATTTTAGATAATGGGTTGTATGCTGATAAAAGACAATTCTTTTAGTATTTTAAAATATTTGAAGTTTCTATTAAAAATGTTTTTCTACTTGAAAAAGAAAAAAAAAAAGAACTATCAAATTCTCATCTGTGAATCTTTCATGTAAAATTTCCTTCCTTTTATATAAAGAGAAAAAAAGACTATAAAATCTTAGTGCCTCAATTCTGTGATGTTATTTTAGACTAAACATAACAGTAACAAACAGAAAACAAGAAAAACCCTTCATAGCCAAACCCAGAAGGAAACATTTTCAGGCAGTGTAGATGAGGAATGCATTCTGGAAGCTGTAGTGGGTTAAAACATTTTAGTTAAGAATAGAGTGCATTTATTCACCGAGCGCTCGTCACACCTTGCTTCTTGGCCCTTGTCATGCTTTACCTGATCATCTAGGGATTTTTCTTGCTCACTTCAGAGCTTATTTGCAATCTAAGTGCAATATGTATTGATTTAAAAACAATTTCAGAGCTGCATTTTTTTCCCCCAAAGAAGTTTAGTATGTAATTAACCCCTTGTTTCTGGAAATTAAGGTCTTCATATTAAAAAAAATAAAAACATAATTAGCACTGCCAGTTAAAACCTCTATCATATTGGGAGGTTCATTCCACTCCCAATATATTCATGGATAAAGCACATCAAACTTGTCTTAAAAAAAAATACTTGACCGTGATACTCAAAGAAAAAATGTATTTGAATAGAAATGCTGAATTATTTACAGAGACCTAAATTTACTCCCATGTGTTCTATTTAGTAAAACTTGTGAAGTGCATACTGTGCTTGTATTCTTAAATTATTTACATGGGTGTAGACGATTACAAATTTCTGTAGGGCATAATGTTAGTGATGACTAGGGTAGATATAATGAATATAAGACTAAATTCTATGCCAGACCTATTATATACCTAGGATATCATTCTGACAAAGAAACTGAATGTTAATATGAAAATACATGGTTGTCACATACAGTTTCAATATAATAAACCCTTTATCCACATTTTTTTTCTAAGTTTTTGTGTACCAGTTTATATTTGCAGTATTAGTGTTAGCTGCTCAGTCATGTCCAACTCTTTTACGACCCCCGTGGACTTTGGCCCATCAGGCTCCTCTGTCCATGGAATTCTCCAGGCAAGAATGCTGGAGTGGGATAACATTCCCTTCTCCAGAAGTTCTTCGCAACCCAGGGATCAAACTTGTGTCTCCTACATTGGAAGCAGATTTTCTACCATCTGAGCCACCAGGGAAGCCGAGTTTTTCAGTATTATCACCTCTTAGAACAACAAACATCTTAGGTTTACTAGCTGCTATGTAAATATAGGAAAACCTCAGCTTCAGGAGATCAGCTTTCTAGAATACCTCAGAAACCATAAATATACACTGCCATTAATACACGTACGCACACACACGTCTCACCTTAAACACCCTGAGTGGTTTTAGAGTCAATGGATCAGCTCAAGAATGTAAAGCATAAGACAAAAGAGAGAGGGAAGGAAGGAGAGAGGAAGAATTTAATCCAAATTTTAAAGACTATACCTAATGCACTGTTTGTTGGTATATTTCTGATAAGAAATAAGAAGTCTATGATGGGTCTATGAAGTTTATAAAAAAGAGCATTTTCACACAAATGCAGATAAAATAACAGAAGAGAAAGAAAAAAAAAGTCAAGAAAGGAAAATGGAGATGCTACTAGTAGTTTGGACAGGATTAAAGGCTCTAACAACTATAATAACCACAGACATTGATGTAGACGTCTTCCAACAGACAGAGAATAAGGGAGATGTATCAGAGTCTCCTCGTGGGTTCTACTTCCCTGGGAGCTTAAGGGATACGGGTCAATGGATGTGCACTGGGGTGGGGACGTGTCCCTTGATGGTGGGGAGAAGAGAGGCAGAACAAGGTTAGTTTGACTGTCCCCGAATCCAGAAAACCAAATATCTGGTGAATGGGAATCTTATCATCCTCAAGCATCCACAGTGTCCTACATTTACCCATAACTTCAAAGTATACAGCAATACTAGGACAGAAAGAGTAGCTTTTGTTTGGCGAACAGGCTCACCCTTAGTTCCTTTCAGAACCCAACTCATGCCTAAGGGTGGAGAAGGATTCCTCTGTTACAAGTCTGTGAAGTTTACCCTGAAGAGGCAGGGTTACTGCTAGGGGACATATTTGCCACTCTCTTGCCCTCCAACTTCTGTTCCTTCATGGGCTTAATTTGAAAGCTAAGTTTTCAGTTGGAAGTTCAAATAATACTTCAGAAAACATTTTGGGGAAACACTAATCCATTGTCCATAACTTCCAATCATTAATTCATCTCAAAGAAAACATTTTGGATTTAGCTTATTGATGACCTTCTGTTCAAAGTAAAATCAAAATTTTGGATATTTGTTCTAAAATGTCTCCTGTGGGAGTTGTCCTCTTTGTGTGACTGGCACTCTCAGGGGCCACATTCAGAGGCTTAGAGGAGCCCCCTGCCCATCCCCCTTTTTGAACAGTCTGGGAATGAGTCATTTCCTCCCTTTCTCATTTCAGTGATGCTTTGAACCTACCTGTGATGATGTAAACACTTTTTGTATCCTTTACATGATAACTATATGCTTCTCAGACATCACTAAGGATGGAACTGCTTAAGGCAAATTTCACATTTTTCATCCTTAACTTCCCTATAGCAAGCAGAAAGCTTGACATAGCTTTCTGGATTTCAGTGTTTTGTTTTTCCTTCAAGTGGTGACAAGTAGGACTGTCATTTTTAAAATCAATTTTGTTGTGTACTCAATATAAAAATAGATCAGTGTTCAGAAATCAAAAGTGAATTTGTTAAACATGTTGAGACTTCAAATCTGTTTAAATTTTAAATAGAAACTTATATCTAGTTTTCTTAAATATTAATGAGTTTTTAAACTCTTTATAAATTCAATGAATTCTGAAATCTGAAAAACTTCTTATCAAATGCAAAACATTTAAAAGGGTTAAAGTTTTTATGTTTTGCAATTTACTAAACTATTTAGTCTTTCCATTTTCTTTCGACTAAGTCTTTTGTTAGCTATTGGAACAGAAAAATCATGTTGTCTTAGTCTAGCCTTTTCCAAATGAGCGTCAAACTAATCATCTGCAGAGTTATATAAGTGACTTTTTTTATTCCAAATACAAGATAGACTATTAAATATTATTATCAACTAGGAGATATGTCTCAGAAAGTCTAGAAAGCAAAGTTCAAGCTGTAGGCTCTGCAATTTCACCAGGAGATGTTATAATTTATCAAAAATCTCTTATACTCCCCAAAATATTTTTATCCACAGACCTTCCTATCCATCATAAACCACAAAGTGAAATAGAACTTCTTATACTTGCTAAAGACCAGTTGTTTAGAGGTCTTTAGAAGTGTTTAGAGGTCACTCAGTTGAGTTCGACTCTGTGATCCCACAGACTGTAGCCCGCCAGGCTCCTTTGTCTATGGGATTCTCCAGGCAAGGATATTGGAGTGGATTGCCATTCCCTTCTCCAGAGGATTTTCCCAACCCAGGGATTAAACCTGGGTCTCCTGTACTGCAGGCAGATTCCTTACCATTTGAGCTACAGGGAAGACCTCTGTTTAGAGGGAGTTATTTCATTTAAAGCAGTTTAAATCTTCATGAAGTAAATGAAAAACAAATTAGAAGGACCAAATTACTCCTTTTTCTTGTCTCTTCATTTGTTTCTGTTGGGGAAATTTCTAATTTTTTTTTTTTTGCAATTAAACTATAAACTAAGCATGAAAGGAATTTTGGCTGAGAAGTCTTAATTGCACTATTGTGCAGGGCCATAAACATCTTTCTGGGCTTCCATTAGAAGAAGGCCTGACCCTGTTAGAACATGGTCCAAAAGAAAATGTGTCAGGTCACTGAAAAGGGCAGTGAAAACACGGCATGGTTGAAGAGCTGATGTGGCAATGGTACTGATTAAGCATTTCAAGTGCACTTGGTGTTTATCTTTTTGTGCTAACTTCATATGTAGCAACCGTAACAAGGCCATTTAATGCCATCATGACATTTCTGCTTATCCAGATGTCACATAAATTCAATTAATTTCAGCAGTAGCTAGGTCTTCAAAGACCATATGCTATCTCTGGGGAATGTTTGTGTGATCTACTTGCCAGATGTGAAACCAGAGCTATGAATCAGCAATTTTCTAACTCAAAATTACTGTGTGCATGGTCTGACATCACCATCCACATGAAGGAAGAATGCAAACCTGCTTCACGCGTTGTATGGTGTTAGGATGTAAGCAGAGAAGAAATTTGAATGACCTTCCATTGTGCTCACTTAATTGTGTCCTAGCATTCTTCATGTGCTCTGTGCTATCTGTTTATTTATTTATGGCTGCACTGGATCTTTGCTGCTTTGGCACGGGGCTTTCTCAAGTTGTGGTGAGCTGCTCTCCTTTGTGGTGCATGGGCTTCTCCTTACAGTGGCTTCTTGTGTTTTGGAGCATGAGCTCCAGGTGTGTGGGTTTCAGTAGTTGTGGCACAGGGCCTCAGTAGTTGGTGGGCTGATGAGCTTTAGGGCACACTGGTTCAGTAGCTGTGGTGTAGGGGCTTAGTTGCTCTGGGGCATGTGGAATTTTCCCAGACCAGGGATCGATATCTTGTCCCCTGCAATGGCAGGTGGATTCTTATCCATTTTCCATCAGGGAAGTCTCAATGCATTTTTTGTGAGAAGTATAAATATGTTTGGCAAGTAAATGCATTCATCCTTTAAAATGATTTATTGTGCTTCCGTAACTCTTAATAACTTCTCCCTACAGTGCAGAGTCCCTATTAGGAAATCCAAATATCTCTCCTATTGCAAAATATTCAATTCCTATCTGTGATGTTTATTTTCAGGTGCCAAATTGACCGGGCTAAGGAATGCCCAAATATCTGGTAAAACTTTACTTCTGGGTGTATTTGTGGTGGTGTTGCTGCAAAGATTACCATTTGATTCAGAAAACTGAGTAAAGATATACCCCTCACATGTGTTTGAATGGGCAGTGGTATCCTCCAATCCATGGATAGCCTGAAATAAAACAAAAAGAGAAAACAAGGGAAAATTCCCCCTCTCTTCTTGAGATGGGACATCCATCTACTCCTGCCCTTGGGGATCTATGTCCTTGTTTCTTAGGCTTTTGAACTCGAACTGAGTTACACCAGCAGCTTTTTTGGTTCTTCAGCTTGCAGATGGCAGACAGTGGGACTTCCTGGTCTCCATAATGACATGAACCAATTTCTATAATAAATCTCCCTATATATGTATTCTGTTCGCTCTGGTTCTCTGGAGAATGCTGACTGGTTCAATATTGAAGCCAAGTTGAAGTTATCATGGACTACTCACACCAGATGTATTTATTGTGAAGGCAAAAGAGACTGGAGAGGACTGTGTGTGTGCACAAGAGTTAAACCAGGTGGCATGTGCACTCAGATCACAAAATGAATGCCAGGTTTAAGAAAACAAAGCTGAATTACTCTGATCCAGAAATAAGCCAGTGTATCCTGTTTAGCACTTCCATTTTCTTGTGAACTTTACTTTTCTTCCTTTCTTTGCCCTGTGATTATGTCATAGCTAATGAGAAATCAAATTTTCACCCTCCTTTCTTTTAGAAAGACAGCAATAGATTCACTTCACTCCAGTCTTGGACTGAGTGATTAAATAAAATTAGAAAATAAACCTCGAGTCTAATTCTAAAAATTGCTGAAAGTGCCCCAAACCATCAAATATATTTCAGAGACTTTTAAGCAAAAAGGACTTTGGAGAATTCAAATAAATGCAGCATCTACCTGAGTGACACAGAGGTGGCAGTGGTAGTGGGAGTTTTCCTTCTGTTTAATGGTTTAGCAGTGTCAGTTTGTTTTGTTTTGTTTTTTTTTATAAGTTGTGTTTTTACTGCTTTTGACTGTTATACTTGTGTTTAGGTATATTTTTAGTCCTAACAAACAAATTTTGTTACACTTACACAGAAGTGAAGTTTCTCATTGATCTCACATTGCTGTTCTTTAAAAAAATCATTAAATAAGAACAAAAGGTCAACTAAGACAAATTATTTATGAAAAGAAAAGATTTCAAATGCAGGAATGTAGTGAGCATGGTAAGGCCTTGTCAAGGAATATATACTTTCTACTTTACTCTTCCTAGATAAAGTGGGCTGTAGTGCATCTTCAATGAACCCTATGTTATTCTGGAGAAGTAGAAATGACTGAAAAAAAAAAAACACGTGAAAGGCAGCTTGAAAAAGTGAACTGAAACTAGAACTTTTCAAACCTTTGCACATTACAAGGTTCTTCTTCTCTGGCTAATATTCTGCTTTATATTCAAATTAAATCTAAAGTGATTAGTAGCGCTTAAATGAGAGAGTCTTCCTGTGATGACACTGTGAGCTTGAGAGAAAATTAGGTTAAGAAAAATAAGCTTGGTTTGATGAAGCACAGTTGCAAAATTATATGTCAGTGTCTGTATCAGTTTATTATTTTGAAAATGACTGGCAGAAAGGAGTATCATAACAGTATTTTCATTCAAGGTTTTCATACTGGAAACGTTCATTCACTTATAAAAACTAGAGCCATAAAATCCTTACACAGCTTGATTTCAGTTCAGATTCCTTTAAAAAAAAAAAACAACTTTTATTCTGCCTATTTCTGATCCAAATGCAGAGAACCACAGTGTCATTTCTCAAAGGTAACAACCCCACCACTGCTCTGCCTGAGGACTTTATTAGATTTAATACTGAGAGCTCACAGTCAGCCACTGCCAGTGAATCCCTTGAAAGCTGGAAACTTGGATTATCTTTTGTCTACATTTCTGTTACACAGACTGTTGTTAACCTTCCATTCCCAACTTGAACCTACTTAATGGCTTGCCAACCAGCAGCTGCACCCCTGAAAGCCTCCAGCAAGAGAAATGCTGTCTTTCACACCTAAGAGGTAGTGTCGATTTCCGAGAAGAAAGACAACCTGATCTTTAACATGTCATTTGTAGTTGCAAAATATAGTACATCTGCATGATGATATTCCTTCTGGGAGATCAGCATGTGGATTATTTTGCAACGTTGGCAAGTGATTGAAAATTTTCAGTTTAGTGTCCTGTGAAAGGAATGGTGAGGGGAGTACCATCACGTCACAGAGTGGAAAATAAGGTTTACTAGTTACTAAATCATTAAAATAATAGAACTACCTATGAATAACTTAGGCAATCTTTATGGACTCTTTTGTTTTCTTTTTTTTTTTCTTTTATTGGCTTGCTTGTTATTTAAAAGATAGTAAGTATGCAAAAGTTAAAAACTCTTCATATCAGTGTGGGTATGCGCTCTCAGTTGTGTCTGACTCACTGTGACCTCTAAGACCATAGCCTGCAGGCTCCTCTGTCCACGGAGTGGGTTGTCATTCCCTTCTCCTGGGGATCTGCCCGACCCAGGACTCGAACCCCTGCGTCTCCTGCATTGGCAGGTGGATTCTTTACCCTTGAACCACCTGGGAAGCCCTAACTCCATATTACAAGTTAAATTTTTCTGGTTCTTTATATACTAGAAACATAAATAGCAAATGCTCCAGGTTACATCAGGATCATCATAATTGTTTAACTATATCACATATTAAAATTAAAACAGATGTTTATTAGTTTCCTCTCCCAGACATATGTGAATTATGAAAAGAATAGTTCTTCTCAATGTAACAGAAAATAATGAATTTTTTCTATGGATAAAATGACATAAGTCATTTAACAGAATAGCTCTTTATTATGTATCCTAAGGCCATGTACTCTTAATTAAATATGTAAATCAATATTTCATTATTAATAATATTCTGATTAGTTCTCATGAAGGATTATTAAGCAAGAGTTTTGTTGCATGTAATTCAACATTCTTATTCCACATTTAGAGATCATGGTTGAGGAAGTATTCTATGCAGGATATATACTTAACATGAAGGAAACAGAAGCAAGAAAACAACAAAAAGCCAGAGTATTCAATTTCCCTGTAAGTTCTGATAGCTTTTCACAGTGGCATTCCATGTTACAAGCATCTTACCAATGAATAGGACCATTCTCTCCTTTCATGTCATGTTATCCTAAACCAAAGTACATATTATCTAAAGCCGTCACTCGACCTGTCATTCGTAGCCTTGCCCAGAGATGTAGAAGCAGTCTTTATGGACTCCAAAGCCTAACTAATCAATCAAAATACTTACAGAATTCATGACATGATGACTGATGCTTTACAAAATACAGAAACACTAAGGCTTGTTGATTGGAGTACGAAATGGCAACCCACTCCAGGATTCTTGCCTGGAAAATCCCATGGACAGAGGAGGCTGGAGGGCTATAGTTCATAGGGCTGCAGAGAGTTGGACACGACTTAAGTGACTTAGCACACATGCGAGGTTTGTCAATAATCATGTTCAGAGTATAAACGACTAAAATGATCATTTACCCTATGTCTAAAATATGATTTTTATGGGTAGCTAATGTTACTCATAAGGCACATTCTCAGTGTTCTCAGTGACCATAGGACAACTCAAGAAATATTAATGCTTCTCCCATACATGGCATACATCAGTTCAGCTCAGTTCAGTTGCTCAGTTGCATCTGACTCTTTGTGACCCCATGGTCTGCAGCACACCCGTCCTGTGTGTTGAAGGACAGGCTTCCCTGTCCTTCACCATCCTCCGGAGCTTGCTCAAACTCATGTCCATCGAGTCAGTGATACCATCCAACCATCTCATCTTCTGTCATTCCCTTCTCCTCCTGCCTTCAATCTTTCCCATCATCAGGGTCTTTTCTAAAGAGTCAGTTCTTCACATCAGGTAGGCCAAACTATTGGAACTTCAGCTTCTGCAGCAGTCCTGCCAATGAATATTCAAGACTGATTTCCTCTAGGTTTGACTGGTTTAATCTCGTTGCAGTCCAAGGGAGTCTCAAGAGCCTTCTCCAACACCATGGTTCAAAAGATCAGTTCTTTGGCACTCAGTTTTCTTTATGGTCCAACTCTCACATCCACACATGACTACTGGAAAAACCATAGCTTTGACTATATGAACATTTGTCGGCAAAGTAATGTCTCTGCTTTTTAATATGTTGTCTATGTGTGTCACAGCTTTTCTTCCACAGAGCAAACATCTTTTAATTTCATGGCTGCAATCACCATCTGCAGTGATTTTGGAGCCCAAGAAAATAAAGTCTCTCACTGTTTCCATTCTTTCCCCATCTATTTGCCATCAAGGAATGGTAGCGGATGCCATGATCTTCATTTTTTGAATGAGTTCTAAGCCATTTTTTTCATCCTCCTTTTTCACTTTCATCAAGGGGCTGTTTAGTTCCTCCTCACTTTCTGCCTTAAGGGTGGTGTCCCCTGCATATCTGAGGTTATTGATATTTCTCCTGGCAATCTTAATTCCAGCTTGTGCTTCATCCAGTCTAGCATTTCACATGATATGTCTGCATATAAGTTAAATAAGCAAGGTGAAAATATACAGCCTTTACATACTCTTTTCCCAATTTGGAACCAGTCTGTTGTTCCATGTCTGGATCTAACTGTTGCTTCTTGATCTGCATATAGATTTCTCAGGAGGCAGGTAAGGTGGCCTGGTATTCTCATATGACATATATAATAAATCTTAAAACCATGGAGCAGCAAATCTGAAACTTAAAGCCAGAAGGAACCAAAATCTGTTTATGGACCCCCCACACTTTCTGCATAAAGAGGCTGAAGATGGGGGGGTCAGTGTTTTGCAAAGTTACTAAAAGCCATAACTGAGCCTAAGACTTCCAACTCACAATCAAATATTGTTCTGCTGTATGATTCAAAATATAAAATTACTGTATAACATCTGAGGCTTACTAGAATTGTTGAGTTTTGCTAATTACTCAGATAAAGTCATATGGAAAAAGTCTGTCTCATCCGAGAATCTCATTTAATGAGTGAATACTGTTGTATTTATTTAAATACTTAGTCAATTTAATTGCTTCTATGAAACACGTTATATGATAGTGGGTGTTGGATAAGTTATGGGCCAGTTTTATGACTGCTATATTTGGAGGGGAGTTAATTTGGGAGAACACTGTTAATGATTCAATATTTCTATTTGTATGCATTAGAGAGAAGCATCACCTTTTTTCCAGGTTAGAGATATTTCAGACAATTTTATCTAATAATTATAACACTGGGTACCCACTTCATGTTGAAGTGAAAGAATTTAGAAATATTTTCAAAATTGCATTGCCAATTCTACTTTTGAAAATTTGCAAATGCCATCTTGTGATTTTTTTAAAAATATCTGATATACAGTTTGGTGCATATCATCCAGTTTAAAATATGTTGACACTCAAATTCTAAGCATGTATTGAGACTATTTCTAATCTGTTTCATGAATTAGCAGTGCAGAAATTTTGCACTGTCTATGAACACTCTCCATTATAAGTACATTTACCTTATTTTTAAAATTTGTTATAAAAGAGTGCTTCCCAAACTTTAGAGGGCACTGAAATCACCAAGAAAGTTTTTTAAAATACAAATTGCTATCAGTAGATCTGGTTTGGAATCAAGGAAATATCATTTCTAACAAGTTCCCAGATGATGTTGACACTGTGGTCTCAGAGCACAGTTTCAGAACCACTGCAAAGTTAATTCTCCACAAGAAAATATGTGTCAATAAATATTTATGATCATAACATTATTTTTTAATTATTATTCAAAATGAGATACTTTGATTTTTGGTTTCTCATGTTAGATAAATCATATTAGTTATTGAATACTGACATGGTATTTAAAATGCAAAATTTTAGATCACCTCAGACTCCCCACTACTTCTTATACTAAAGAATCAGTGATTTTCTTAATATTTAGGAAATGGTACACCTAAAATTAATTCTGTATTTAGTGTGGAATATGTGTTTAATAAACCATAAGCTCCAAAACATAAAATATGACTCTGGTCTCACCAGGATTCATTAGTGACGATAGAATATCTAGAATTGTTACCAGGTGTTTTGGTCCACTCACCTCTTTATACCATCATGTGTGTTATAGAAAAGAAAAAGAAAGCAGTAAGTTATTAACCACATAGACAAACTTCCCAAATCAAATCTTTCCTGGTATATGATCAGGAAGAACAAATTACAGTGGAAAGATTCAGAAGTACTGGATTCTGTTTCTAAATATTTTATTACTGTGCATGGAGACAAATTATGTAAACTCTCTATGCTTAAATCTTCTATTTGTGAGATGAAAAGATTCTGTGGTTGAGCACTAACGTCTCTTGTATTTCTGTAATACACTGACTCTTTGTTTTTGCTCCTATAAATACTTTTCAACTCACTTGCTCAGAACACCCTGGTGTTCTGACACTGGTCATGCTCACTTTTACTTATTTAGTAAAATAAATTAATTAGGTGCTCTCTAATTGAGATAGCCATAACAAAAATCAATTGGAAGTTATTAAAAGATCATAATTACATTTGAGTGAGCTCTACAATAATTCAAAACTCATGTTGCTTAAGTAAATGGGAACTTCTAATAAACTCTCTTCCATTAATTTTAGAAAGATTTAGCAATTAAAATGATCACAGTTGTACCCACATATTTGCCACAAGAATGCAGGAAAACAGCAAGCACAATGATTAAGCAGACAAGAGCAGAAGAACTAAATATAAACCTCTGAATATTTTATATACATGTATACATATCTAACTTTTTAGGTTGCAAAACATAACACTCAGATGAAGCAATCATAGAGAGAAAATTGTCCTCTCAAATGTCACTTAATGTTTGATCAAGTGTAAAGTTGATCTATATGTGAAGAAGTGTCATTGGAGACCCAGAAGGAAACCAAATCATAAGCATATTCAGGTGACTGACCATGTAAGATGTTTTAGATTAGGGTCAGAACCTCAAGTCTAAATTAAATATTTTGCAGTTAGTGTGAATATGACCCAGAATCTAGGAAAAGTCTGCTGATGTGAGTGTGGATCATAAGTCTAAAAATGACATTTACTGAAAGAGCAAAATGACAGCACAGATAAAAGAAATTACAACAGAGCAAAGAGACAGGATTTTTAAAAGTAAAGTCATTCTATTTAGAGCAATAATTTCAAGATCGACAGACAAAAAAAAAAAAAAAAAAAAGAAAAAAACAGTTTCTCAAACTGGAAGACTTGAGAGAAACATTCTGATTTTCCTGCATATTGCATTTCTAAGGATGAAACAAGGTTACTGGAAGAACATATCTTTTTTTTTTTTTTTTTTAAGGGAGAGCAAGCTTATTAGCATCACAAAGGATTCCCTTTTCCCTACCCCATTCAAGCATCTAGTTCTGGGGTGCTAGGTCTTTTGGTAGGTTCAACCTGGAGGTCACTGGAGCTGTTGGCCCTGGGTACCTGAATGTGCAGGTGATACACAGATTGTACCCCCAACTGCCCATCGTTGATCACAAGATTGATCCATCTCCCAGCCACTCAGCCTTTGCTGTCTTCTTGGCCACAAAGAGAAGGTGTCCCAGAAGCTACAGGGAAAGGGGAGGGAGACAGGTGGCTGTTGGTCGTCTTCAACCTGGCTAACCTGAGAAATGGACTTCTTAGGAATTACCAGAAAGAGTGCAGGAGCCTAAGGGGCCACATGACAGAACGTGAGATACAGCTGGTCCTCATATAAAACGCCAGCTGTGAGGCTTCGATCCAAGATCCGGGAGAAGACTGTTGGGGCTGCTGCCCCAGGGCCTGTGTGCCCGGCCGTCGGCCACTTGACTGCGGCGAGTCAAGCCTGCGGCTGCTGTGACCCGCGTCCCCTCCACACCCCTGGCCCCAAGACTGCCACCTCCCAGAGCGGCGCCGCAGAGCCCCGAGGCCAGCACCAGCCAGCCAGCACCAGCTCCAGGGTCGCTGCCATCGTCCCCTCCGCCCCCAGACTATAGCTATTACTTTGTTCCAAACTTCCAGCCGTATGCTTTTGAGATATTCTGATAAAAACTATTAATTCTTTAGGTTTTGGTAATATGTTACTATTTTCTTGTTATTGGCATTTCGGTTTATCTGGTTTTATTGAGATTAGTAATTTTTAAGAAATCATTTAATAAGAAAAAACAGGTTTAAAACTTGATTACAATCATAAATCTGAAAATTTGGCTTAAAATGTATCTGAGTGCATACATATCTCCGGTGTGTTTGCCATAAGGAAATAAAGCACAAGCAGTTTCAAAATATTAAAATGTGTGAGAACAGAAAGAGAAATCTATCATAACCTCTTTTAAGAGAGAAAGCTGATTAGTGTCCGTGTTCACTAGGTAAAAATGTGTACACGAAATGCATACAAGCAGTGTGCTATTTTACTGACTGAAATAATTAAGAAATGAAAATGATACCATTTTAAGACAATAAAAATACAAAGCAGTTTATGCACCAGCTATAGTCTTGTTGATGGAGAACTTTTAGGATTGACATAGATAATGAAAACTAATGGCACAGGTATTGAAACTGATATAATTTGTTAAGCAAATATGAAGACAGAGATAATGGAGTTAAATGACTGGAAAAGGGATAACAGTGAGCTCATAAATGTGTCCCCATTCCTGTAAAGAAACAACTCAGATAATGGCATGGTTTTATATGACTTAAAAAAAAAATCATCGTAAAGAGTAAATAAAGGAAGGTCCTAGTATCTTAAAGAAGTTACACGAGACTAGGGTGTAAAATATAGCCAGGAAAAGAGATTCAGAAATGCATAACATTATGGGATAAAATGTAATAATTATTTAAACTAGTTATGAAAGGAATTCATGATAATAATATATTTTAGATAGAGAATAAGATCATTAATGTGAGCACTACTTACTATTTAAATGAATTTTTCAAACTGGAGCGTGTACACTTTCTTTATACAAATTCAGGAATGGAAAAGAATATAACGGACAAATCAGCGAATTTTGAAACCTAATGAACCTCTTGAAGTTTTAATAAGAAATGGACTTTTTATGTTTAGGATCTTTTACCTTTTTCCACAGGGCTTCCCAGGTGGGTGGCTCCGTGGTAAAGAATCCTCCTGCCAACGTAGGAGAGGCAGGAGACCTGGGTTTAATCCCTAGGTTGGGAAGATCTTCTGGAGGAGGAAATGGTAACCCACTCCAGTATTCTTGCCTGGGAAATCCCATGGACAGAGGACCCTGGTGGGCTACAGTCCATAGGGTCGCACAGAGTCGGACACGACTGAGCAACTATATATGCACAAACTTTTTCCACAATGTCATGAATTAATTGAGACGTTGTTCTGTGTCTTTGCCTTCATGATTCCTTTGTGTACCATTGATATAAAATTATCTAAATTACATAGGATTATGTCAGTTGTTCCATGGCTAAAAATCAGTATGTTCTAAAAGACAGAATAATTACCCTCTACCAAGTATATATTTACATGATTCAAGACCAGTGTTTTTCTTAAGGAAATATGGTAGTTTCTCTTCATTCTGATTAAAAATACCCCTCTGACTTTCATTGGACAATTCATAGACCATCTGGAAACTACATCTGGAAAAAGAGGCTTAACAGATTTTTTTTCTTTTGAAGAGCAAGTGAATATTAATAAACCCTGTTTGTTTTCAGTGAATTTAAAACTTCTATCTTTAAAATATAAAACAAAACAAAAACTGGGTTTGAACTGAGATGACTTGTTTCTTAGGTAAACATGCAGGGAAATAATCATTCCATTAATTATCTCAAAGGCAAGAGTAGTTTCATAGGGATTTCAGGAAATGTAAGAGGGAAACTAAATGTTTTTATATCCAAAATTCTTAATATGATTTATACTGAAAAAAGTAAATTATCTTTATAAATATATTCAAATATTGTAAATACATTTAAGTTTTTGTATTTGTGTACTGAAAAAGACTCTAACCCAGTAAAGATTTATTATGACAAACTTATTTCTTTTATCAAAATATTTAGATATTTTAAAAATCACATGACCCTACTAGTATCTATATTATTTCAGCACAATTAAGCAACTTGGAAATTCACTTTAAGAGCTATTCACCTTGCATTCACAAATTAAAATAATAGGAAAATCAAATTATAAAAAATAAAGTGAGTAAAATTTGTTATTTTTCATCTGAAATGTACACTATTTTGATTTTTTTAATTAGTTAAAATTAATAAACATAGGAAAAAATTCTCAAAAAAGATAATATTTTTGGTAAAGGACAAGTCAGAATCAATTTGAATAATAGAGAATATCTGATTTAAAGCAAAGGAATTCCATTGGTTTTAAAACTATTCATTTCCATTTAACATATTCCCACTATCTATTACATGTAAGGAAATATGTTAATCACTATAAGGAATATAGATAAAGATGAAGTAGAGCCCCTACACTACTCTAGTTTTCTCTTATTCAAAGAAAACAACAAAATACTTGCAAACGTCAATCATAGAATCCCACTAGTTATAACAAATTACCAACAAAAAAGAAGATAGCATTAATGTCATGTTTCATAGTGTTAACACATAAATTTCACGAGGACCATGAGAAAGGATATGGTGAAAGGAAAGTCCTAAAAATACAAAATATTCATGAATTTATATAAGATAAAATCCAAGGTACATTTTTGTTTTTATAAGCTATCGAGTTTATTTAAGGCAGGTATAACATATTTTGTAACTTATTAAAATAACTCAATGTCAGAATGCTTAATTATAAAAGTGAAAGAGTACTACATTATATATGTTGTTTTCATATAGATCCTTTACAGTGTGGTTTTTGTCCTAAGGAAACTTTAAAGTGATTAAATAATAATTGCTGAACCCATGATTACTTTCCTCCTTCACCTTTGTAGGCTATAATGATTCAAATATGGATGACTGTAATGAGTAGAATAGTCTCATTACTAAAATTAGTAATATTGTATTCAAATAGTATTACATATTTTTAAATATATTTATATTCTCTAATAATATGTTATTAAATAATATCCTTGAACATAATTTTATTAAAAGAATACATTTTCTCCAAGTAAATAATATCCTTGAGCATAATTTTATTAGAATAATAAATTTTCTCCAAATTAATATTTAAACCACATATATGACATACAGATGTATTATTGTTCAGTCTCTCGAGTCGTGTCCAACTACTTTGCAATCCCCTGGACTGTAGACCTTAGCCAAGCTCCTCTGTTCATAGGATTCTCCAGGCGAGAATGCTGGAGTGGTTTGCCATTTCCTACCCCATCCACTGTTGTTTTAGGACACTTAACATGGTCAACAATTTCTTTCATTTTCATGTATAAATATGAATGCAGGAGCTATCTCTCTGTCTTATCACTGTGCATGCACACTGAAAGCGCTTACCTACATTTAGTGAGTAAATTTGTTGCTATTGTTTGAAAGATACATGCCTGGTCACACCTTTGAGCAATTATGCATTTCCTGAAGAAAATAATTGTATTTTCTGAGAGCAAAATTGGTTCTGAAAGCAAAATCAGTATGACAAGTCACACTGATGGTTCAAGGGTCTTTGGGAGCATTCTGGAGGGACACCTGAACCAATTTAAGTAAAACAAGAAAGGTGTCATGAGAAAAGCGAGCAGTAAGTAAAAGCAAAGTTAGCACCAAAGAGAAATGGGAAGTAAGAGATGTTTCAAGTTGGGAAATAGGGAATAGACAAGGAGAGAGGCAGGTCCCTACAGATAATGTAGCATATATTGTAAGGAGAAGAGTGCAGGGATAGGAAATGACAATAAATCTGCCCAAAAGTAGCAAAAGCAAGCCATGGCACTAGGGTACATATTTTAGCAAAGAGAATAAGGACTAGATGAATGACTATATATTGGACATTTCAATTATAATCAAAGGCATAACTACTCTCACTATTACCATCTTTGAAAATGAAAGACATGATATATAATCAATTTCACTTCCTTCAAATAGGTTGGGGATGCTATTTTTCTTAGATAAAGAGGATTTTGAGCCAATTGCTTTTCAAGACAAACTATAAGATACTGTAGTTCAAAACTATGGTGCTGTTTTTAAATATCATGTATTTTATACCTGATTTTAAAAAAAATGATCTTCAAAAGCATTGTTTTACTGTATACACACCAAATAAGTTAATTTATCAAGGATAACATTCTGAAGATTCTGCCATATTTCAGTACTCTATGTGAAAAATAAAAAAAATTTAGTCTTTCATGCTGCATTAGGAGATTTACTCTGAGTTAACTGATATACAGAAACATTTTGAACAGAATAGAAAGCGTCATTGTCCTAATATACAGTTGATAATCATTTCTAGCTTTTGGATTATTGAAAATTCTGATACATTGCTCAGAAAAATAACATTATTGTTGCATTATAGAATATTATTATGGGATTTTTATGTATTTATGAGAGTCTGATGAAAATTCTCTGCTTGGAGAGATATAATAAGTACTGTAAAGATCTAATGGGTGGTCTTGGTGACACTTATTTATGTGTCTCCTTGGCTGGGCTTATGGTGCCCAGTTGTTTTGTCAAACACTAGGATGAGTGTTGTTGTGAAGGTATTTTTTTAAGTGTAGAGCAGATTATCTGTCATAATATTAATGGTCTTTACCTAATCGGTTGAGGCCCTGAGTTTAAAAGACTGAAAAAGAAGGAATTCTGTCTCCAGATTGCCTTTGAACTCACGACTGCAACATCAACACTTCTCTGGGGTCTCTAGCCTGACAGCTTCCACTGCAGATTTTGGACTTACCTTCCCTCAAATGTGTGAGCCAGTTCTTTAAATCTCTGACTCTGTCTGTCTCTCTTTCTCTCTCTGTGTGTGTTGGTTCTAGTTTTTTTGGAGAGCTCTGACTAATACACTCTCCTGTAAAATTCTTGTTTATTATTGTCTATTTGACAGATGTTTATTGACCTTCTACCGTATACTTTGCTCTGTACTTAATCTTGAAAATACAATAAGAAGAGAAAGCTAACACTGACTTTACCCTTATGGAGTTTAAATATGGTGGTTAGTCAGCATTTCACAAACTAGTCATCATCAAAAGAAAAAAAAAAAAAACAAGTGTAATATAGGCTTCCAACTCTCCTGACTTCAAGTAGATCATTCCTTATTTTCCACAAATATCATTGTGAATTCCCAGGTTTAGTTCTTCATATTCACACATTATCTTCTTCTGGGAAAGCAAGAACACACTCCCTGGTGGAGAGGGCTGTTGGAATCATACCCAGATCACCTTCACCCAGCTGCAAACATATTTCCAAGCATTACCCTCCAAGAAAGCCTAAAGGAAATCACCTTCCATCCAGGATACACTCTTTGTAAGTCAACAATAGCTGAAAAATCATGATACAAGAACACAAAAGTACAGCCCCCTTTACTTGATGGAATCAGTGTTTTGGATGCAGTTCACGCTACAGAACTCACTGTGAGAGGAGGCTGAAGCTTTCAGACACGTTTGTTTGATGTTCTTCCACTTCCTTATCTTGTGTCTCTCACTTCCCTTTCCCCCAAAGTACTCCCTCAATAAGTCATTTTAATAAAAATTTGCATTTCAGTTCTACTTATAATAAGATGCCCCTTCTTGAGGAGAATTTTCCCTACTGATGGACAAGTGCCAGGATACATATTCTGAAGACCTGGGTGTCCATTAGAGATGGTTCCTGTCTATACCACGTGTTCTTAGGGACACTTCAAATATGAGGGAGGAGAGTGTCCCTCACGGTGATTTTTTCATCAAGGACTTGTAATGGAGAAATGTCTAGATCTCAATAGCTACAGCTTTAATTACGACATATACAACTTATCCACATACTGTGCTTTCCCTTATTCACATGTGACCAGGGCACCAGGGACATAATCAACGCTCCTCTGCAAAGATCTAAACTTTGGAGCGGAGGCTTGGCCCCCATCCAAATGTCCCCTTTATGTGTGGTCATATTTTGTTACCTCAGTGATCTGCCCTTCACCAATTTCACTCTTTTCCGTCTTATGTATTTTGATCACTGAATTTCAAAGAGAAGGGATCACAATGTGGATGCACAATTATCCATGTATCTAATTCATTATTTGTAACATATGGCTATAATTAACACATGAGGAAGGCACACCACCAGAGCACATTCAGTAGAACAAAGACCCAAGGATCCATGATATATTGGAGTACCAGTGATATGCTATTGCCATGCTAAAAAATGTTATATTACGTTTCATCAAAAATGTTAAATCGGGACTAATTTTAGAGCTCTTATTCAACACTAGCCACCTCAGCTGATGATGAAAATGAAAATAGCAAGCAAGATCTATTATAGACATATTAGTGAGTAAATTTAAGAAGTAACTCTAGAAGACTGCAATGTTTACATGAAAATTTATGAATTAAAACAGTCATATACTTTTCAAAAGATAAAAATACCAAACGAAAAATTATAAATTGAGTAGCTAGCTGGAAATTTGATTTGTAAGGAGTTTCAGGCATTTTTAGCATCAAGGTGATAATACTGTGCATATTTATATTTGGGTGCATTGATGTGGGTAAAAAAAAAAAGGAGGTTGTGTTGCAAGTTATAAGGTCACAGAGTTTATTATACAAATCAATCAACCAATCAAAAAATATTGAGTTCTAAGAAGAGAGAAAGAAAGCATATAAAAGATGACCTTTTAGTAAATTTCTGAATTATTCTAGTTGCAGATTGATAAAGTGACTTGTATTTTATGGACGTGAAGCTTATTGCCTCAAGTGTTCAAGTATCATAAATTTTAGTCTGAGTTCTTCTGAGAGGCTTGAGAAATGACTCACAGTCAGATTAATCGTTAACTAAATCTGAAAGGGAATGTTATGTGCAACAATAAGGATGTATGAGAGAACAGATCTCCTTAGGAAAAGAGAAATAGTTTAATATGACTGCAATAGGGAACGCAGGGACATCTTGAGAGGAGAGGAGGCACAGAAGTGACACATTATAAAAGGTGTACATGCCTTCTGAGAAGATTTGTCAGTTTATTAATATTTCTTCAAGGTGGCATCAGAATCATATTGGGATATTCTTCAAGAATGCAAATTGCCCCAACGAGAGATTTTATGGTCACTGACGATCAAAAATCTTTAGGTAAATGATAAAGAATCCTAGAGGGGTTTCAAACAGAAGTATATTACAGAAGTGAAAGAAACAAAAAGAGATAAGAAGGGAAGAGAATTAACAAATGCAAAGAAATACAGCAAATATGGAATACAATCAAGTTCTAAGTTGGAAGATATGAATTCATTATTAGAATTGTAGATCTACTTCATCCCTCTTTTCCAATCTGTGTTGGATAGAAAAACTGTAAAAATAAAGCCAGAAAAGCATATTTGGAAAAGTTCCCCTAATGAAATGAAGAATCGCATCAGTAACTTTTCTGCTTTCAAATAGTCCTCTCAGGAGGCATATTATCTTCTAGCCAATTTTGATTTTATAAAATTGAAACTTGATTGAAATTAATGTTTACTTCCCTTTTGTTGACCAGAGGAGGCAGTTATATTGCCAATATGTTTTTAGAGGTGTGATCAGGAATAGAGAATTAAGTTTTGGTTATTCAATAGCTAATACTCTGAGCATACAAGATGAAATTAAATTTTGGAGGATTTTATCTTTTTAAGATTGATTTTTAGAAATCCCAAAAGAGCACATGTAATAAATCTCAGTGTGTTCCTAGTGGAACAAATAGCTACTAAAAATATAATTTTAATTGCCATAGAAAACATACATGCCAAAATCTTTGTCTCAGATGCAGGCCAAGTTAAAACTCCTAGAGCTAAACAGAGAATTTCTGTACATAAAACATCTTTCCAGCAAATAATATCAGTTCTTTAGTTTTAAGAAATTTGGGGATATCTGGGCAGCTATGTTTCCTAGATTTAAATGTATATATTTGATTAATATGATATAAACTGTATTTCAGTTTGTCCTATTAAGTTTCTATTAGTGTCAGATGATCTGTAGAAGTGTCAGGATTGCATAAAAGCACTACGTTTTAACAAGAGCCATTAAAATCAAATGTGTAATAGTATATATTCAAGGGAATTAAACTTAGTACTCCATTGCTTAAGAATATTTAAAAATGACTTAGGCAACTATTTTTCCTGACAAAAGGAGTTGGTAAAATTTATTTCTTGAAATTTCTTTCTATGAATTAGTTTGAATTTTCATCTAATATGGTATGAAGACTCTAAGATTACTCTCTACAATTCATATCTCCTTGCAGTCACACCTTGTACTTTCTTCTCTTGAGTGTAGTCTGTACTTACTGATTTTAGTATATGTTAGAAAAAAGGAACCAAAGTTTAAGAAATATGTTGCTTTTCTTTGCTGCCACAACAAATTAGCACAAACTTGGCAGTTAGAACAATTCAAGTGTATTATCTGAATTTCCATGGATCAGAAGTCCTTGGGTCTCACCAGACTGCAATCATAGTGATATTCAGACTACAGTTCTCAACTGGTCCTCATTCAGATGGTTGGCAAAATTCAATTTCTTGAAGCTAATGGCTGAAGGTCCTGTTTTCTCCATAGTAATTGATTTAGCAAAGTCTTACCAGAGGATCTTAGGAATTCTAAAGTTACTCTTTCATTATCAGAACTCAAGAACCCTTTCCAAAATATGAAGAATAGTATGATCCTACAATTTGAAGTAGCCATTCTCTTATCTTGACATAATTTAAACTGTACATATATTTACCAAAGGAAACTAAAGAAGGACTTTGGTTTTGCTTAATAGAAAAGTCTTTACTTTTCAAAAATATAAATTCAATTTGCATAACTTTACAATAAATTTAGGGTAAATATTTTTTTTATTTCCTAAAAATATAAAGGAATTTTACTTAGAGGAAAGTAACTACTTCTTACTAAATCGAGTAATATGCATACTTCTGTATATTTGTGGTTAACTACAGTAAAATTACAGATTTATGTATAAATCAGGAGTGAGTAATTACAAGTGATTACAATATTCCCTGGTCAGTCTGATTTAACCAGATGTGTCCTTGCAGTCAGCTACCTAGATAACCAGAATGTTAAAATACCAGCTAGGCAAATGTGACTAAGAAAGGAGACATGCTGACTCCTTACCTAATGACTTCTCTTAAAAGTCCCTCTTGGATGCGATACTATCATTAGTGGTCTTGTCACTTTACTTTCCTATTGATTTTCTGAATATCATTTTCTTTAATTTAAAAGGTCAGTGAAAAACACAGATTATGGATAATACTGAATGAGTTAGTGGGTGTGTCCGTGTGTGTGTTGGTCGTACAGCACATAATTATTTGAACAAAATGCTGAAAATGTTTTCTTAATTTGAATCTATCGTTCGGCCAAAATAAAACACTTCTCCTGGTCTTTGAATTGGTATTGCTCATAGGAGTTTGAATTTAAATCTAGTATCAGGGAAGACAATAATAAGGCGCATGAATATTTCTACAAATTAGTGGGGGGTGGGAAGCAGAGTTTGACTTATTTAGACCATAATTAGCTTATGTCTCTGATTAAATGTTTCTGTACATAAAGAAAATTAATCTTTTGTAACCAGAGCAGTTTCAGTATTGATCACATGTGAGAACATCTTGGCTTGTAGAGGGAATATCAATTCTGTCACAGAGTTCAATATTTCTAATCCCAAGCTTGCTTGTTAAAAATTGAATTAAAAAGTTGATGATACAACTTTTATTTTTAGCACCTATTCTTTCAACTTACTTTCACAATTTGAGCATTGTGCAAAAAAGCACGTTAGTTATCTGAGTAAATGAACTTTTTCAGTGAATCAATTTAGGAGGGCAGTTTCCTAGTCTCCTTCTATGCACAATGACACCTAAATCCTGGGTGTCAATAATATAGTAGTCCTGTCAATAAAACCTTAGTGGTACAGAATGACTGTTGAGAGGAAGTGAGTGAGGAAGTGAGTATATATTCTTTTGAGCTGATACTGGTTGTCATATGACATGAATGTCACCCGGACCTTTCTATTTCCCTCCAAAGGGAAGGTGCAGATTAGCTGAGATTTTTGCCTAGTGATTATGCCAGAGAGGGGCAAATACACTTTGTGACCTATAGTTGGAAGTAATCTACCAAGGCTAGGATCAGGCATGGGTTCTTGAGGAGTCCACGGCACCAGCAATGGTAGAGGTAGGCTGATCTAGATGGGAAATTTCCTGAACCCTGTACAAGGTGTCAGACAGGGCTGTGCATAATTTACCTGTTTCCGTGAACCTTATTCTCATTTCCTATGCAAGGCTGAGGGATGTCAATCACCTATAAGACTGGGAAGAGAGTGTTTGTGTGGGTCCAATCTAAACATCTTGGCTGTCTCTTGTGCAATGGGCTTGCTCCAGATTGTATTGCTTTTCTCTTCACTCGATTTTCTTTATGAAATATACCAGAGAAGAAGGCTCTGCCTCATAGGAGAATCTGTTTGACAGCTCTTCTGTCCATGAGTCAAGGGAACTTCAATTAAAGAGGTTAAAGAGTCAAAAATTTGGCCCTTGGACAAAAAGTCTTACTTGATAATTCATTTTCCAACAATTTGCTGGTCTTATTCCACTCCTGGCATATATTTTTTTCTTGTTTCATAATCTAGGAATCTAGGGTAGAAGCAAGAAGTGGTTGTCAGCCTTAAACACCAAAACTTAGTAATGGATTAGTTATTGATTCATTCATTGATTCACCCAACAAATTTTTATTAAGCACTTAATAGACCCTGGAGATAAAATAATAAACAAAAACTTACATGATTTTCAATCTCATCCTGTCTATGGCTTAGTAGAGAGGATTGATATTAGTAAAATTGCCACAATAACATATGAGTTTCAAATTGAGATCATGTATTGTCAGCACATTATGAAGGAAATTGACCTTGATTGATTCTTAAGGGAGAAGAGTGTAATTTCAGGGAACTTTTTTTATAAAAAATGATCTTTGAGGGTACTGCCTGGTGGTCTGGTGGTTAGGACTATAGGCTTACTCTGCATGGGGCACAGGTATGATCCCAGATCCGGAAAATAAGATCCCACAAACTGAGGGGCACAGTCAAAAAAGAAAATGAGCCTTGAGGAAAATTTCAAGATGGGTAGGAAACAAAGTAAGACTGGAGGGAGAGAATTCTAATGAAAAAGATCAGCAAGAGTTGGGTCCTGGAAATAGCTCCTGTGTACAGACTTTAGGCAGTTTGTGTTTACTAGGGGCCTTGAAAATATTGGTTTTCAGTGAAACCCAAAGATGTATTCTGTGGACCTGAATATGATTTGGAAACAACAGGATTCTCAAGGAACACAGAGATGGCTGATATGGTTGAAAACCAGAGACTTAGCAAGAAAGTGGGAAAGAGACATGAGAGTTAGAAACAGCAGAGATGAGAAATGTCTTGGTGAGAAATATGTTTTTTGTATTTTTTTAAATTATGTGAACAGTTGGAGGTAGTTTTAGAATTTTAATATCAGAAATGTGTTCTGAGAATTCATTCTAATTGCAGTGTGGACACCGATATGGGAGGTGAAGAGTCATAGTTGATTAGACACTAAGAGATCAGGGTATAGTCCACATAATAACTAAGATTATAGCATATATTTTAGAGAGATATTTAGAACTTAAAGAGCTTCAAGTCTGGGAGACAGCTATACCATGCAGAATAGCCATGCATCTGACTTGGGCAATTTAGCTAATGATTTTAACTATTCTTAATTCAGAATCTTAGCTATAGACATGAGTTAGAGGAAATGATGTCAATATGGTTTTGAATAATTTAGATTTAATTGTATCTATGATACGTAAGATCAAATCTTAGAGCGAGCCAAAGCTCATAGGAGAATATAGGAGTTTGCATATAAAACTGAGTTATCATATAACAATAGAAATGAATATGAATGTACATATGAGTTTTCTTACAGAAATACCTTCCAGTTAAAAACTGAGTACTTCTAAGATTTAGTGGTCAGGAGATGATGGAATGCAAAGGGGAAAAAAGAATTCAGCAGAAAAAAATGCAGGAAGACAATAAGGGGCACGTGGATAGAAAGTGCTTCAAAAGGGTCATGGTCGATATATTTGAATGATTTTAGATTTAAAAGATGAGAAGTGAAAAATCTTCGTTGAATGTAATGGCATGAAAGTCATAGGAATTCTTAGCAAAAATTACTCTTGGAGAAATTCTAGAGGATATAGAAGACTGGTAGGGTGAAGAAGTGAGGCATGAGCAGGAGGTAAAAACTCATACACAGTGAGTACAGACAACTCTTTAAAAAAAGATTGGCTAAAAGTTGGAGGAGAGTGATGGCGGGGTGATAGCTAGAGGGCAAGGCAGAGTGAGTTGGAGTAGTTGCTTTATTATTTTTGTTGTCGAAGATGTAGTGTGGATTAATTTCACAA
The DNA here is from genome assembly GCA_024291935.2 of Okapia johnstoni. Lineage (NCBI taxonomy): Eukaryota > Metazoa > Chordata > Mammalia > Artiodactyla > Giraffidae > Okapia > Okapia johnstoni. The sequence continues at coordinate 7,880,625 of CM044327.1, forward strand.
AGGGGAACATACATTTTATTCAGTGTTGAAGAGAAAGATTGATTTCACAAGTAGTTGTTGACTACTAAGATAAAGAGAGAGAGAAGTACAATTCAAAGAGGAATGAGCCACGTAATCATTTTCTCAGACATTAAATGAGCACCTACTTAATGAGCATCTCTGAGAAATTGGACCCCAGGAATTGGTGGACATTTCTACTGATAGCAAGCTTGACTGAGGCCACAGAAAAGTAATATGTCATCTGAGAACAAACTTTATAACCTTTTCACATTCAACTTTTAGAAGTTGCATGTTTATTATTCTAAAGCTATGTACTAAAGTTAACTCATCTTTCATTTATAATCAGATTCATTTAAAACATAAAACCCTATGTGATATAGCCTTTGCTAAAGTGTTTCTTCAAAAAGGCAGACGAGCTAAATGTATAAACAGACACCTAATTGAACTGTGAAATTTTACTATTGCTGTTGTGCTAAATTTACTTTGCTGAATTTAATGTTAGAAGACAATCAAAGCATAGCCACAGGAAAATGCTCTGCATTATAAATGTTTATACGGAATTCCATGAATGTTCATTATTTTATTCACACCAAATTCCCTATTCAGTGAAATATTTGACTTTTTTTATCTTCATAACTGTTTTCTATAAAAATGTATTAAAGCACTATGGATATTTACTCGGACCCCAAATTTTAATACAATATCTTCGTATCTTACTAAAGGATTAAAATGACATTATTGCTCAATTTATTACTCCCCCAAGAAAAACCCTCCAAGTAACTATAAAGTTTAGATATATATTTTTTTAATTTCAAGAGCACTTAGACTTATCTGTCAGTAGAAAATCGAGTCAATATTCACAGAAGCCGCTATTATATATTGCAAGTTATGATGAAAGAGTCTGGCTTTTAGCAAGTGCAAAGGGGAAAATTTAAATGCCACAAAATGTATGGAATTTGAAGCATATGCATTCTAGCTTCATTTGACAAGGGAAATTTGTCAAACTCTCTATTATGCTTATTATCCATGTGACTTCATAGGACGAGACTTTATCTCTTTTAAGTTACATTATAAATTTGTCTTTTTATTTAAGAAAATACCTTGACACAATAAAATTATACACTTTTCATTTACTAGTTAAAACTCATTTTCAGTATTTAGCTTTAATTTGTATTATTCTTATTGTACTTATAAGTTACTGAAAACAAGCTTAGTTCCTAAGGCTAGAGTTAGGTGCCATCTAAATCCTCATTTCTGAATTGTGTATCATAACTGGGGAATCTGGAAATGCCAACAGAAACAGGTGGTATTTTCAAACGGAAAACAGCCACCACTGAATTCATTTATATTAGGTAATTACGCTTCTCATTAACTTTTCCTGTTGATGCCAGATTGGTTGTTACTCTACAGGGAATACATAAGTAAAAACTGCATTTTCACAATTACCTGACACATATTTGGTGGCAAAATTGAAGCCAGGATATAAAAATTTGCAGATTGTGATCAGATATGATTTTCTTAAAGCTAAAAGTGTGCATGAAAATTTAAATATTCTTACTCAACATGTGATCACTCTTTTTTCTCCTTAAGCAATAAGAATGCTCTTAAGTAGCAAGAAACAGCAAATTCTAAAGGAACCAAACATGTTTCTGATACAAATTATGTACTGTTTTCTTAAAATGAAACTCTGAATAGCACAAGCAAATATTACACTTTTTGATAGAGATAGATGAATATTTTGATTGATCCATCAATAGATATTCAACCTCAGCTAGCTAGTGACTCTCAGCTTTTCTCTTCACTAACAATGACATAAGGTATTTTATTTTGAAAAAGCGAAGTGATGAAGATCCGTTATATTGAGAGTGGATATACATGTCTCAGGAAATAATATGAGACCGAACTGGGCTTTACTTTAGACACATACAGACTCATCATAAGTTATGTATTGTTCTGATTTAAAAGCTATTGAACTAAAGATTATTATTATTCTTAAATTTCATTCTCATATTATCATTGTATATTGGGTTTTTATGAGAAAATCTAGTATATTTAATTTGCAACATTGTGGAAAATATCAAGAGAGAAAGTAAACAAAAAAAGAGGATATATATGCTGGCAAAAATATAATTTCCCTCTCCCATATAAAAATGCCAACTTTTTCCCATTTCTAACTCCTTCCAATACTCAAACTCTGTTAGATTAGCTCTGTAACTAATTAACCAATTGCAGGAATCATAATTTTTCTCCCTTAATACAAATTTCCTCATATTGCTCACATTTCTATTTCAGATAGGCATGCATTTCTTACACATCCCAGACAGCTAACAGAATTAATGCTTTCAGCATCTAAGGAAGGCTTTTTGTCCTGATGTCTAGCAGTCTTGACTACTTCATGTCCGAAAGCAGCAGTTTTCATCCATAAAGCATCATTTTGCCAGCAGCACTGCTCTTTGTTCAAAATTATGTGCATTCATTCTCTCTTCAAACTTAATTACAACTATTTTGTTTACCTTTCACAGAAATTTGAAAATAAAAAATAAAAAATTTTCCATTGTATGACTTTTTTTCCTCTTCCTAACAAACTGTTTTTCAAATGTTCTACCCCATAGGCACTTTCCTTCATTTCTATTTCTATTCTTGCTTAAGTCACCTGTCAGTTCATTTAATATTTTCTATTATCTCTTCAACAAAAGGGCCTCGGGCTGTATAGCTTGGCAAAGGCACCCAAAGGTATTGAAGTCTCAAGGAGGCCCCAGCTGTCACCACCTCCCGAGTCCTCTCATTCTAAACAGGAAATGATTGAAGTGTTTGGTCTAATGATGTTTTAACATTTATTTAGGGCTCATTTTGTGTCAGATCTTGAACATGTAAAAGATACAGGTCCTCCCTAATATATATATGTGTGTATACACATATATATGTCAACACACAGTTTTTGTTAACAATGCTCCAGAGATAGAATTTTAATGTAGGGAAGAAAATATGATGAGGTTATCTAAAACAGAGATCAAGAAAATGTTTCCCCTTTGTGGCCAGATTGTGTATTTTTAAGATTTGCTGAACATACAGGTCTCTTTAGCAAATCCTCAGTTCTGCCCTTAGAGCATGAAACAGTGATAAACAAAAGATAAATGAAAGTGTACCAATCTCAGTCAATTCCTTGACTTATTTATCCCCCATTGTGAGAAGAGGTTATTAGGATATGCAGGCGAATAAGTCTGCCTGCCTTAGTCTAGCATTCCTTCCACAGGCATGGACAAATACTTAAATAAAAAGCATGGACATTTATCAGTAACAGACAAGGTATTTAAAGCACTTTACAGGCTAAAAGCATATTTAAGAGAGAAAAACAGATCCCCAATATTTCAGAGACATGGGTCTATTAATAAACCAGATTTGAGTTACTAAATTCAGTTTAATGGTGACCTTACACTTTCATGTAAGAACAATGAAGTTACTGATTTTTCTATCTATGCAACTAAAGGGACCCTAATTTGAGATTTTCCTCAAACAAAAGGAAACCTGCCAAAGATACATTGAATCTCTCACTGCCTCTAGAGACAGGAACTGTGGCAACTTTTAAATACATGTGGTTTAGCTCCGTAAAGATTAAGACTCAGTATTCACCAGGCACCCAGTTCCAATACAATTAGAATAAACAAGTATTGACAGCAGATTTCCTAATGTAATCTCCAACGACAAGCAGAAAGCTTTCAAGGGAAGCTAGAATCGAAGCATCTGGAAGCAATCACTGTAGTAATTCCTTTAAAAGATGAAAATGCTTTACAGAAAGCCAAATGGAACTAATAAATAGTTTAAACACCTTTTCAAACAAAATCTCCTATGTTTACCCTTGCTGTTCCCTCTGCTTGAAATTCTCTCCATCCCATGATATCTGCAGGGTTCACTCTCTCACATCCTCCAGGTCTTTTCTCAAATGACTCCCTGGTGAGACCTCCTCTATACACTCCTGAGCTGAAATCCTCCTCCCCTTTCCTCCACACTCCATTCCTCGGCCTTATTTGCTCATTAGCATTTATCATCATCAGGCTTTACTTTGCTTAGTATGTGGTTTCTCCCACAACCCTGCAGGAAAGCAAGGACTTCCATCTTACACACAGCAGAGGTGCAATAATTATTCAGTAAACAAAGAAATGATTGAGAGAATGAATGCATAAAGAAGTACCTCTTCTTCACACAGAACCGAAACCACTCCATTTCCCTTCACCAAAATTTAAGAGAAATTTAGGATTTGTGGAGACATGCAATTAAGAAATAGACATTTCTTCTACTACAAGTTCATATGCTCTTTTCTTCTCTTGGCTGATTCAGATTTTTCTGAAGCCTTCTTTAGCATTTAGTGCTTGAAAATGATACTACAGACCACCACTCAGATATGTTGGTATTATATCGGAGGTTCACATAAGTTATATAAAAGTCAGCTTTGTCTAATAGTGTGGAGAGAAAGAAGAAAAATATTTTATTAGTCTAAGTAATTCTACCAACATTACTTTACTCTATCTCAATCTTTGCACTGCCTATAATATATGTATCTCACCTTTAAACACGGAGGGTATTGGCAGTATATCTATCTATATCTGTCTATCTGTTCTGTTACATATTACGTGGAACTTAATAACTTAATATAACCTAGAAATGAGAAAAAGCATTGCAATAAAATGCTTTAAAAATATAAAACACTTCAGGATACATTTAATATGAAAGACCAGGAACTATATTATAAAATTATATTGAATATCTCAAAATATCTGAACAAATGGAAAAGTATTATGTGTCTTTTTTAATGGAAAGGCTTAAAATAATAAAAATGTCAGTTTTCTCAAAATTAATATAGGAATGTGATCCAAGTTTAATTAGCATCCCAATAGTTTTTAATTGGATAAAGTAATCTGAAAAGTTATATAAAAAAATTAATGCCTAAAATTGTCAGGGGAATGTATAAATGAAGAACAGTGAGAAAGAATTTCCTCTGATTTTGCTGTTGAGGAAAATATGTCTTCATATATTATTATCTGAAATATACAGTGCTATAGCTTTGGGAAGAGAATAGACAGTATCTGTTAAAATTAAAAACATACGCCCTTTGATTCAACTATACTTTTCTGGAACAGCCTGTATAAGGGCTTTGGTATATGGAATATATGTACAAGGATAGTTATTATAGTATCATGTAAAAGAAAAATAACTAATATTCTTTCTCACATCTATAGATAAGGCAATTTGTGGAAAAATTATGATAAATTCAAACTATGAAACATCATGAAGAGACTAAAAATAATAAGTTTATTCTATATCAATTGACTTGGAGAGGTTTATGTTAGGAATCATTTAGTAAAGAAAGTAATATGCAGAAAAGCATATATACACATATGTTTGTATATAATCATATAAACAAATATGTATGTATATGTACTTTTATGTGGACATATGAACAGGTAATAAATGTGGAAGGATATATTCTAATAGGCAAAGCTGAGCTATCTGACACTGGGCAGGATGAGTAGGCATGGATTTGGGGGCAGAAACAGGGGAATAGTGGAATGATGTAAAGGAAAAAAAGGATGGTATTAAAAGTGAAACATCTATAATATGAATGCTGTCACATGTTCACATAAAATTACACACACACTCATTAGCTATCAGGGAAATGCAAATCAAAACCATAATGAGATAACACTTTGTACCCTCTGTGTGTGTGCACAGTTGCTCAGTCATGTCCAACTCTTTGCAACCCCATGGACTGTAACCCACCAGACTCCTCTATCCATGGGATTTTCCAGGCAAGAATACTGGAGTGGGTTGCCATTTCCTCCTCCAGGGGATCTTCCCCACCCAGGGATTGAACCTGCATCTCTTGCATCTCCTGCATTGACAAGCAGATTCTTTACCACTGAGCCACCTGGGAAGGATGGCTATATTCAGAAAGACTGACAACAAAATGCATTGTCAAGGGCATGGAGAAATTAGAACCCTCACATATTGCTGATAGGAATGTAAAATATTACAGCTGTTTTGAAAAACATCTCAACAGTTTCTCTAATAGTTAAACATATAGTTACTATATGGTCCAATTTTACTCCCGAGTACATACCCATAAAAAATGAAAACAGGCCCCCCTAAAAAAAGTTCATAGTGCATTATTCATAGTAGCCAAAAGTCGAAACAAAACGAATGTTCATCAACTGATAAATGGATAAATAAAATGCGATATAGCCACACAATGGAATATTATTCAGCTTTAAAAAGGAACAGGGAACTGACACATGCTACAACATGTATAAGCTTTGAAAGCATGCTGGGTGGAAGAAGTCAGTCACAAAGGAACATCTTGTATAATTTCATTATATTTTTAATGTCCACAATAGGAAAATATAGAGAGACAGTAAGTGGATTAGTGATTGCCAAAGGTTAGGGGAGATGGGGAGATTGGGGTTATCACTAAGGGGAACAGAGTTTGCTTTGAGTATAATGAAAATATGCTAAAATTGATTGTGGTGATGGATGCACACCTTTAAATATACTAAAAGCCATTGAACTGTGCATTTTAAATGGCTGAATTGTATGGTACATGAAGTCTAACTCAATAAAAGCTATTCCATTACACACATAGTATGTATAAATCTTTGTTAGGCCAAACATAGTCACAGCTTATGTTAAACTGCTACCAACTAACTGTAGAATTTTTTGTTTTACTTGCAAGAAAATAAAAAAAATTGGTCACTATTTCTCTTGCTGTTCAATTTTCAAATTGTTTTTAGTTTTATGTAAAGAAATGCTGATCAAAAACTTTAAGATCTTAACCCATGAGCAAACACAATATTAGTGTCATTGAATGTATAGGAACATCTTGGTTTGTTCATTGGTATCATTGTTTAGTGGACATGTAATATAACTGCACATTTTTGCTGTCCCATGGCTGCAGGCAATTGTAAGATTGGGTTGGCAATTTCTGGCTTCTAAAGCCAATTGTGCATCTCCTTCCCCAACTGTATTTGGTGACATCAACTTGATAACTTGAAATGGCTATTGTGGCATATATATATATATATATATATATATATATTTTTTTTTTTTTTTTTTTTACCACAAAAATCCACAAATACTATAAGTCTTTCTCCCACCTTCCATACTTGTTTCTCAGCACAGCACTGGGTATAAGTAAAGAGAACCAGGGTTAAGAAAGAAAAGTCATTGAGGGCCATGAAGAAACCAGTTGCACGTACACTCCCCCGCAAGGGTTTGCTGAACTCACTCATTTCTCCAGCTCTCACTCCACCACTTCCTTCCAGTGGAAGGAGACAACTACGGTCTTTCAGGACAAGGCAGAGGGCCTCACTCTTCTCAGAAACCAACTGAAGGAAGTCCCTAGAGAACCACTGGAACACTGGCTGTGCCTCTGCTAAAAGAGGAGATACCAGTCTTGCTCTACGGAGAGAGCTGGCAGGACCACGGGGTGCTCATGCCCACCCTGGTGCCATCACAGGAGCAGAGTGTGCTCGGAGGATCTCGGGAAGGTGTTCTGGAAGGCTCTGAGTCTGGCACAGCTTCCTTTCAGACATTCCCTGAACATAAGACAGATGTGGGGTGTTTGTCCCTGGATCTCCTAAGTTTTGGGTGAAGACTTGAACATAACATTGGAAGCCTATTTTGGTGGAGATTTCTGAATTCAAGAAGCCTCGTGCTATCATAAGTGCCAGCAGACCTTTAAGGCTTCAGGACTAAGTGCCTGGATAGAAGTTAGGACAATCGCTGTGCCATCTCCTTCCTATGTAACCATCTAAGAGTGCAGAAGAAGACCTCAGAGTTGCTTCTCATTTCCTGGACTAGAACAATGAGCAACAGGTGGCCATGGCCCCAGATGATGGGATGCCCAACCAAGGAGGTGTTGAGGGCATATCTTTAGCAGGTAAGGGGAGTTGTGACTGGTCCTCCACAGGGATCCTCAATATTTAGGATGAAGAAAGTTGAATACCACTCCAAGACCACACGGACACGACCTGAATGGAGACATCCATACAAGCACAGTCCTCTAGCATCAACTAGAAGGCTGCCTCCCCGCTACTGTAATAGCATATAGGAGTCCTGTAAGAGGACATTGTCTCTTCTGTGCCTCCTGCCTTCCTGCCCCCTAGCAATAACAGAACTAGATGAAGGAGGAGACGACGGCAGCAATAACCAGCCCACAGATGAGCTTGGCCAGGAGTAAAGCAAATGCCAGCATTTGTCAAGTTTGTAACTGCAGTTTGGGAAATGAATAGGACTGAGGTTTAATAGTAACTGAAAGTGGCAGGAAATGTATAAGACCTGAGAAAACTACCTAAGTTAAGTAACCTATGACCCAGTGGCACACCTGGATTCCTCATAGTTTAGTAAAAAAAGGCACTACCTGGGCAAAATAAAATGAATTCCTGTTTATATCCCAGTGAGTTCTTCAATAAACTGGCCATATTATCTGTTACTATTCTCCTTCCCTGCTGGATCCTTTCCATCAGCCCTTAAAGATACTTGATTCTTTTTTCTTTTTTCACTAAAAACACGACAAAATGAATAAAACCTTTACTTTTTCTTCTTTGGTGCTGAGAGTTTTATTGAGAGTTTATGTCTACTTGCCATTTTTAGTTATTTTTTCTTTTCATTTTTCCCCTCCTACTCCAATGTCTTTCTCATCGTTCCACCAAATCAGATCTTGAGCTCTCTGTTGTTGAACACAAAAGACACTATTCAACAATCACCTAACTCAGACTCACAGTAGAGTATGATATAACTGTGCATCCCCCTAATTTAACTTGTTTATTTTATAATACAATGTTCTAAAATACCTTAAAGTACTCATACCAAGATATTCCATAGTCAAATCCTTAAGCATGATTCTTCTTTTTTTGGGGGGGGGGATTTTTTTAATTGAAGTATAGTTGATTTATAATGTTCTGTTAGTTTCTGCTGTACAGCAAAATGACTCAATTATTTATACATATTATTTTTCATATTCTTTTCCATTATGCTTTATTACCGGATAGTGAATAAAATCCCTTGTTCTTTATAAGAGGACCTTGTTTTTATCCATTCTTTTCTATTGGAATAGAATTGCTTTACAATATTGTGTTAGTTTCTGCTGGAAAACATTGTGAATGAGCTATTCACAAAGTTATTATATTCACAAAGTGTACGTTGCTCAGTCGTGTCCAACTCTTTGTGACCCCATCAACTGTAGCCCCCCAGGCTCCTCTGCCCATGGAATTCTCTAGGCAAGAATACTGAAGTGGGTTGCCATTTCCTTCTCCAGGGGATCTTCCCAACCCGGGGACTGAACCTGGATCTCCCAAATTGCAGGCGTATTTTTACTGTCTGGGCCACCAGGAATCAGCTGTATATATACATATACCCTCTCCCTCCTGAGCCTTCCTCCCACCCCAACCCCCATTCTATCCATGCAGGTAATCACAGAGCAATATTACTAATTATATGAAGTGCTACAATCCTGTTTTAGTTTTGTAAGGATTTGTGTGAGTATGTATGTATAACAAAATCATGCTCTCTGCTCTATAATGACCTAGACAGCATGATTCTTTATACATACAAACTCATACAAGTCCTTACAAAGCTCAAACAGGATTGCAACACTCCATACAATTAGTAATAATGCCATAAATCATATAATACCTGGTCCATAATCAAATCTCTACAATTGATCCTAAACTATTATTTATGATTAAGCTTTTTCTCCAGAAATACTCTCTTCTCAAAACTTTCAGGACTCAAGTTTCCCCTGATATTCCCTAGGTCCCTCAGGCGATAGTTCTTCCCTGAGTCCTTTCAGGACATTACGTGTAAGATTCCTTAATATACTTCCCTCGAGATTTTTTTCTCATCTGGTCTGTGATCTTACCCACATCTATGACTTTATCACCTTACATTATATAACACTACAATTTTCATCCTCCAATATCCAATCCATTGAAATGTATGATATTTACTTCCTAAACAAGGAAATATCCTTTCCCACTTTTCTTTTGTCTCCAGCCACTTCATTTAGTATAAGCTTATATTTCTCCTTGACCTCTGCTATGAAGCCATCTCCCTGCCACACTGCCATCTGGCTTTTTAGATTTTGCTTATCTATTTATTTTCATATTTGATATTTATAAACAATATTTTTATTAGTGCTTGGACAGTGTTTGGATCTTTTGCTCAAGTATGTAAGAAATTGGTAGTTGAGAAACTGCAAATCCATCGGTGTGTAGAGCAGGGCAAGGAAGTTTGAAGAGAAACCATGTAAATGAGCTGCTGTTTCATCACTAAATCCTGTCCAACTCTCTTGCGACCCCATGCACTGTAGCCCACCAGACTCTTCTGTCAGTGGGTTTTCCCAGGCAAGAATACTGGAGTGGGTGGCCATTTCCTTCTCCAGGGGATCTTCCTGACCCAGGAATCGAACTTCCATCTCTTGCATTGGCAGGCGAATTCTTTACCACTGAGCCACCTGGGAAGCCGACGTAAAGGAGAAGGGAAAATAAATGACACAGACAAGAACAGACTAAGTAATTCCCCAAGAGTTCAATGCTGAGCAGGAGAATGGGTGTGGGACTTACTGGGGGAAGGGACTTGTCAAAAAGTGGGGTTAAAATAGCAGCTTCAATGACACACAGCTACTGAGACAGAACAGAAAGATAGAGAAGATTGATCCTTGAAGATGTGGCAGCGAAAGGAAAGAAGGAAGAAATGAGGAAATTAAGAAATCTGCAGAAATCAAAGAAAAACAAGAACCTTCCGAACTCCTCTTATTCTCTTATCACTACCATCACCTGCGTCCATTAAGACTGAACATCACTACATTCGACAAAGGGCCTTCTCTCTACCACATGTGTAGAGATGGAAGAAAAATTTAATAAAAAAGAAAAACTGTACAGTGCTACTGTAGACAGAGGAAATAGGAAATATAAGTCATAACATTTTAATTGATCGATATTACCCCATACAACCTTCCAAAGAAATACAACAGGAGTAAAAGAAAATTGTAAGATTACAAACTGAATCAAAACCTCCAAACAAACGCACAGAGATAAAGAAGCCAACACAAATAGAATCAGATATGCAAAAAACCAAGACCAGAAATGGACCAAAAAGAAAAATAAATCGATGAAAGCTGATCAAAGTCAGGAAAGAAATTAAGGATAAAGACAAAATTATCTCAGACAAAGAGCAAATTAAAATTGACCAGGAATGATTAAATATGAGATATATATTAGCAAGATTATCCAATTTAATGACAGATAATATCCTCAGGGACTACAGGAAAATGTTTCAAACCACTTATAAAGGTAAAATAAACAGGCTTCATCACCGCTTCTCTGTTTTCTGCTTCTCCCAGTGTTTCTGGGGGTCCAATCCACTGGGAAACTGGTCCTTGTTTGAGCACTTGAAGCTGAAAAGACTGTGATGCTTACAATAGTGGAAGGAAAACAAGGGAGGGTTCAAAACACAGGAAACCATCATATTAATTTACAGGTGTCAGGGTAGAATGGTTCCACAGCGCAGCTTAAGACTAAGAGCCATACACCTCTTAGTAAACTAATGGGACTCTATTGTGAATGATAGTTTGCCAATGAGACAGATCAGATTCAGACTTGATGGGCAGCAAATCAATGACACAGACACATCAACACAGCTGGAAATGGAGGATGAAGAAAAAATTAAAATGTCATACTGGAGCGGGCTGTCATTTCCTTCTCCAGGGGATCTTTTCGACCCAGGGATTGAACCCGGGTCACCTGCATTGCAAGCAGATTCTTTACCAACTGAGCAACTAGGGAAGCCCACGTTATTGTAACAGACAGTTGTGAATACTGAAAAAACAGGAACCTGATATTATATACTTTTGTTCCTGCAGACAAGGCATATCCTCAATTAATAAATATTTTTGCACCACTATATCCTTACTATTTAGTAAGTTCCCTCCCAATTATTTATTTCATACAATGTAACTGATGTATAGGAAAAAGCATGATGATTTTTTATTGTTTTTTACTACATGACCTGTGGTATATCTTGATGTACATCACATATAAATTGGATGAGAAGGAAAAGCACCCTGGCTTTATAAAAATGTCTCTCTTTCTCATTTAGTGCCTTCAAGACCCAAGAAGGCCATCAGACATTGTTCTTCCTTCTTTGTAGTAGATACAGGATTTGGCAATTTGATTTTCTTTGAAGGGTAGGTCTTGGTATACTCCCAACCACTGGAATGAAAACAACTTTACTGAAGTGACTTATTCTGAATCTTCTTGATCACTCCTGTCCTCTGAATTCCTGTGTCTTAGCAAGCTTGCAGCAAACTAGCCGCATCCTACACAACAGTATGATGTCATCAATGCAATGAATCAATATGAAATTCTACATGGTGTCCAGATGGCCTTGACACTTCACTTTTATTAGAACACAGGAGAGTTGATAAAGATCTGTATAAAACTCTGAGTAAATATCTTTGTCTATATTCCAGGACATATTCCTGTCTTTTGATTGAAATAGAAAATAATTTTAAAAAGTGAAAATGTTAGTCTCTCAGTCATGTCTGACTTTTTGAGACCCCTTGGACTGTAGCCTACCAGGCTCCTCTGTCCATGAAATTCTCCAGGCAAGAATACTGGAGTGGGTAGTCATTCCCTTCTCCGGGGGATCTTCCTGACCCAGGGAATGAACCCGGGTCTCCCACATTGCAGGCAAATTCTTTACCATCTGAGTCCCCAGGGAAGCCCATAGAAAAGTATATGTTCATTCAGTTGATACCAAGTATCTGAAGCCTTGTGAATTTGCTCCAGCAACAGTACCATACATAGCGTGGTAGCTATAATCAGGAATACTATTTGGTTGAGCTTGCAGTAATCTATAATCTTTCTCCATGATCCATCTAGACTTTTCTTCTGGTGTCAAACAGGTGAATTGCACAGATGTATACGGATCACCCACCCATATAGTGCATCCTAGATCTTTAAGGATAGTAATAATCTGTGCCTCTCAACATCTCCATCTGCCAACACACACACACACACACACACACACACACACACACTGGTTTGCAACATTGATTTTATATTAGTGTTTAGTGTTAGTCACTCAGTTGTGTCTGACTCTTGGACAAGTACATATAGGTAGTTATGTTCATACAGCCTTCCTTTCTTAGTGTCTCTTTTCAGTGAGAACGTCTCAGACCAGGTTTATAAAGCAAACGTTTACACTTCATTCATATACCTGATAATACCCTTGACTATCTATATATTAGAGATAGCTTATACTAAAGATACCATTTATTATGCAGTTTCTGTCTTTTTTTTAAGAAACAGCAATATGGAGACTCTGAACAAAAACACCTCAAACATATTGTAAAGATAATTTTTAATGTATGCTGTATCTACAAATTTGTATCTATATTTATGCTACTATTATAGGTGCTGATTAGAGTAACGAATCCTACTGCCAATGCAGGAGACAGAAGAGATGCGGGTTCAATCCCTGGGTTGGGAAGATCCCCTGGAGCAGGAAATGGCAACCTGCTCTGATATCCTTGCCTGGAAGATTCCATGGACAGATGAGCCTGGCGGGCTACAGTCCGTGGAGTCGCAAAGAGTCAGATGCAACTGAGTGCACAAGTATCCAAAAATATCCAATAAATGATGTTCTAAAGATATATTAATATACTTCAACATTCCTACATCAGAATAGGATTATATATGCATATAAAGAACACATATATTAAGGTAATCTTATAATTGGTTGTACTGTTAGTCCTTCCTTCATGTTTCTATACCCACTTCAAATGTGAGATTAAAGACATAAATATAAAAATTACACATTAGTTAAATAATTGATTATAATAATAAACAAGAAAATGGTATACCATGTTGACATGCAATATTTCAGTCACTAGTTTTTATTATTATTCTGAATATGCAAATAAAAGAATGATAATCACAGAGGATTCTTTTGGAAAAACAAATTCCAAAATGAGGAATAAGTGTTTGTCCATCTGTGCATTTTGTAGCCATAAATGACAAATTGTTGATTTCATACCATGGGCATTTTTAAACTCCAAATCTTGCCAATCCAGCTTTCATACTTAACAGATTATACTAATTATCTACTGGGGCCAAATTCATGCTCTCGCTATTAACTCTTATTTATTTGAGTAGATAATATCAAGTACATGAACTATAAAAGCAAGTAATGTACAAAACTAAAAATAATTGTAGTGGAAGATGCCATTAACTGATTTTATAAGTAAATTGAAACAACATTGGGTGACTCTGAATGAGCTTTTCTGCGACTTTTATCAATTATTTCAAACACACCTGAAATTGTCTGGATTTAAAAATTTTTACTTCTCCAGTAATTTTCTTTCCTTTATTTTGATCATTTACTTTTTACCCCAATTTAGGAAAGGATAGATTAAGCATTCTCTCAGGGATCAATTAATGACTCTTCCCTTTGACAACCATTTACCAGGCATCTACTACTGGTCTAATAATTTAGACTTTATTCTCTACACAGTTTATTTATATTAATAATGAGATCAGCCTATCCTGAAGTCCTATGCTCTCTGTTGTAAGAAGCCCATTGTTTCATTACTACTCCTATCCAACTACAATATAAATTTCACGCATGTTTGCATTAAGAAATTACAGAAGGTCCTCAACTTAAAACTGTTTGATCTATAATTTTTATGACGTTATGATAGTGTGAAAGTGGTACTCATTCACTAGAAACCTTACCCAAAAGTTTGAATCTTGATCTTTTCCTGGGCTGATGATATACAGTAAGATAATTTCTCATGATGCTAATGCAAACCATAGCTCCTGGTCAGCCCCATGATCACAGGGGAAAACAATCGATACTTCACAGTGCCCTGTGGTTGGAGCATGATGAAAAAGAATAGAAAAGATAAGATTAAGGTGCTAGGCTTGGACCATATCATGCCAAGTTTCTTAGACCATGAAAAAGAGTGAATCTCCTTCCAACTGAAATGTAAAATTTTGATGTGTTTTAAGTGGAGGCCATCACAAGATAAGACTTACACTGTTACTTCTTTTCTTCTGAAGGTAAAAACAAGTTTGAAAAGGAGTGAAGAAAAGAAGACACCTCAAAGGCTGTGCAATACTCTAAGAGAATGATAGTTTAGATTAGGATGGTGGCAATGAAAATGTCAAGATGGATGGTAGACTTAAAATACATAATAAACAAAGATCTAAGAGTAAATTTGAGTAAAAATCACGAGCTATTGTCTTAAGCAAGTTTCCTTAGAAAGAAAGTCTGATATAGAAATTTGTATTCAGGCAATTTTCTTGTAATGTGCACGTGGGAAAAACAACTCTGAGGAAGTAAAGGAATCAGGATGGGCAAAGAGAGAAGTTGAATTTTAATGCAGTTGGCACCATTGATGTTTTTCAGTAGCTAAGTCATGTCCGACTCTTTGCGACCCCATGGACTGCAGCACGCCAGGCCTCCCTGTCCTTCACTATCTCCCGGAGTTTGCTCAAACTCATGTCCTTTGAGTCAAGGATGCCATCCAACCATCTCGTCCTCTGTTGTCCCATCTGCTTCCTGCCTTCAATCTTTCCCAGCATCATGGTCTTTTCCAATGAGTTGGTTCTTCTCATCTGGTGACCAAAGTATTGGAGCTACAGCTTCAGCATCAGTCCTTCCAATGAACATTCAGGATTGATTTCCTTTAGGATTGACTGGCTTGATCTCCTTGCAGTCCAAGGGACTCTCAAGAGTGTTCTCCATCAGTTGCCACAGAGACCTCAGCAGATTTCATGGGTGCCCCCAAGCTGGATAATCCTTTGGAATTGTCCAAATGGAGATGGTTAGAACTGACATGCATATCTCTGATTGACTGGTCATTTGATACCGGCTGCTCCGTGGACAGGGTTTCGCCTTGGGTGAAGCAGCTCCCTTGGGTGGAAGTCAATTCACAGAAAGAGATGCATCTGTAGCTGTCAGCAACAAATACTGCAGATAGAAGTTAGGGGAATTAGTGACTCAAAAGGATTTAGAAAAGGGCATCAGGATAATCCATCACATCATCTACTATATATCTGTAACAAAAACAAAACAAAAACACCTGTGGCTAATACAAGCAAGGTCTATCTTTTCAGAAAAATTCTTAACTGTATGTTCTAGCCAATGCTTCTACATGGGTCCCCTCTGAGAGATGTCTTTTCATTAGTGGATACATGAGGGGAGCCTGAAGGTGTCCTGAATCTTCATACTTGGGGCAAACTCCTTTGATCATTTTCTCAGAGCTCCTTTCTCCAGAATATAAAAATTTCTTTGATTTCCACTATCCTTTGTGGCCACACCTAAAATGTGTATTGGAGAATATGCCCTCTTTAAGAGTTTTATAGCTTTCAGAACCTAATTGCTGCTTGGATAAGGCAGAAGGGTAGGTAATAAGGATAGCTTTTGGCCTTGAAGAGTCAAAAAGTTTCTGAGTTCAGGACCATGTCAGTTTAATTTACTCAGAAACAGAATAGACATCTGATTTACTCCACTTTGGTTAGTTCTATGTTAGTAATCAGCACAAGGCTCATTCCCAGACATTTTTCTCAAACCTCCTTTATTGTACTTCCTGCTTTATTTTACTTTTCTATTTCTCTCTCTAGTTAGTGGTGACTATCCTGAGACTATATGAAGGAATAGGAAGAAATACCTTATTCTGAACCTGACCTATTGCTTGAGTCACTTTATTTTACTGAAATGTTTTCCTGGGCCTTAGTCACTAAAATCACAATCTCTATTTTTTAGAATTTACCACCTGTCACGTTATCCTACTCTGCAAGACTCTGAATTTCTGGGTCCACTTACAATTCCTTTACATTTCTGCCTGCAAGCTGACCAATTCTTCTCTAAGCTCATCTCTTTCTGTTGAAATAGAACCAATAATAACCAAACAATATGCATACTTTTAAAGTCTTCCTACTTTTGCTTTATAGATGCTAGCAGTAGGCATATGTCCAGAAGTGACAGTTTTATAAAACACTGCTGTTGACCTAATGGTCATCTTTTCAGGTTTTGATATTATCAGCTTCCTTGCCATCTACCACACAGCAAAGTCAATGTCATATAAGTAGTTTTGTTGTATTTATTGTACTAAAGTAAGTACAATAAACTACATTTTCAAGGGACCAACACTAGCTGCTATAATAAACAGCACTCAAATTTTAGTGCCTCAATACATTAAAGGTCTATTTCTTGTTTGTCAATGAAAATTCCTGTTTGGATAGAGATCTTGCAGAAGTTGTATTAATTATAACTGAAAATTCTAGGCAGTCTCTTTTTGGGAGTTCTAATAGTACTGAAATATTGATATATATTTAATAAATGAATAAATGATTCAGTGAATAAAGTCAAATGAGTGATAAAAACTATATATGTGTGTGGTGTATGTGTAGTATACTATATATATATATATATATATATATATATATATATATATATATATATAAAATTTGGGAACAATAAATGGAGACTAGAACAAGAAATGCATCAAAAGCAAAAAAAAAGAAAGAAATCTCATTGGTACATCTTACAAAGAGATGTCACTATAAATTTGATAGATGTGTTGGTATGTTTGACAACTCAGTATATACTTATTCCCATGCATCTTCAGGCTTTTTTGGAATTTGTGATTATCAAAAGGGAGGAAGTATTGATCTCATCAAAGCCATTCTCCAAATATATCTCTGAAGCATAGACACCTAGAGTCCATCTAGAGGACTATGATGGATTGGATTCTCTTAAAATCCAGACATATCAGGTCCTTCCAGACATAAGTAAAAAGCAAAGGGAGTTTGAGGAAAAAGATAAATACAATGAACACACATAAACAAGAATCTTACGGTTTACCTGAACTTTGTTCCTGCTTTTTAAACCTCACTGGACAATGACAAATTGGAAAGAGATACATGAAAGGGAGGAAGTGATGGGACAAAGAAGGGAAAGATATGGTTTGAATACCATAACTATGAAATTAGACAAGCACCATTTTCATTTTGTGGGACTATTTTCAAAAAATGTAAGAAAAACATAACAATATAAATTAAAATGACAACGATGGCGATGATAAAAGTTAACCCTACATAGTACTCACTGTATGATAGGCATTGTTCTAAGTGCTTTAATTGTATTAATCTATTTAAACGTCACAGTATCATGAGTTAAGTATACTACTACTAGCTTCATCTTACATGGGCAAAAACTGCATTACAAATTCTATCTATATAAACATTAGAATTGTGCTTCATCCAGCCTGGCATTTCAACACTGAGAAATATCAATAACCTCAGATACGCAGATGACACCACCCGTATGGCAGAAAGTGAAGAGGAACCAAAGAGCCTCTTGATAAAAGTGAAAGAGGAGTGCGAAAAGGTTGGCTTAAAACTCAACATTCAGAAAACTAAGATCATGGCATCTGGTCCCATCACTTCATGGCAGATAGATGGGGAAACAATGGGAATGGTGACAGAATTTATTTTGGGGGGCTGCAAAATCACTGCAGATGGTGACTGCAGCCATGAAATTAAAAGATGTTTACTCCTTGGAAGGAAAGCTATGACCAACCTAGACAGCACATTAAAAAGCAGAGACATACTTTGCCAATAAAGTTCTGTCTAGTCAAAGCTATGGTTTTTCTAGTAGTCATGTATGGATTTGAGAGTAGGACTATAAAGAAAGCTGAGAGCTGAAGAATTGATGCTTTTGAACTGTGCTGTTGGAGAAGACTCTTGAGAGTCCCTTGAACTGCAAGGAGATCTAACCAGTCCATCCTAAAGGAAATCAGTCTTGAATATTCATTGGAAGGACTGATGCTGAAGCTGAAATTCCAATACTTTGGCCACCTGATGTGAAGAACCAACTCATTGGAAAAGACCCTGATGCTGGGAAAGCTAAAGGCGGGAAGAGAAGGGAACGACAAAGGATGAGATGGTTGGATGGCATCACCGACTCAATGGGCATGAGTTTGAGTAGACTCCTAGAGTTGGTGATGGACAGGGAAGCCTGGCGTGCTGCAGTCCATGGGGTTGCAAAGAGTCGGACACGTTTGAGCAACTGAACTGAACTGAAACATTAGAATTACTTTACCTAGAGTAAAATAAATAAATAGAATCTTGACAAAGTCAATCTATGGATCTTGAGCAAACATTTTTAATTCCAAAAACCATAGTATATTAAAATAAAAATAAATCAAATATAATGAAACTGAAAGTATTAGTCATTCAGTCATGTCCAACATTTTGCGACCCCATGGACTGTAGCTTGTCGGGGTCCTCTGTCCATGGAATTCTCCAGGCAAGAATACTGGAGTGGGTTTCCATTCCTTTCTCAAGAAATTGAAGTGTGCTCCAATTAATCTTTCCCTTTAACACAGAATGTTGTGGAAACATTATAGTCACTTGAAAATCATACTTTGTAAAGGCCCTAAGTGTTAAAATACTGCACCTCTAACCTCTCAGAGATAAAGTTATTTAACCGTCTAAATAAATACCAATATTTTTTGTAGTACTGGGCATTGACACATCTTTCCTGTGAATTTATAAAATCAGAGAATCTTAGACCTGAAATAATTCAGCTTTATGCAAGTTTAAAAGGCTAAAAGCATAGAATGATTTAAGTAGTATTTAGAAGGGTAAGGGAGTGATTTCTAAAGCAAAGAAACCACTCTGAGTTATTCAAAGGTTTTCTTCTCCTCAGGGCAGCTTAAATAATTGGATCCATGGGTATCTGAATTACTGGAAGGTGGTAGAAAGTACTCAGTGTCACTTCTTATATTCATCTGAAAA
Source organism: Okapia johnstoni (assembly GCA_024291935.2). Taxonomy (NCBI): domain Eukaryota; kingdom Metazoa; phylum Chordata; class Mammalia; order Artiodactyla; family Giraffidae; genus Okapia; species Okapia johnstoni. Next base: position 7,900,484 of record CM044327.1, read on the forward strand.
TATTTGCTCCATTTTACTATGTCATTTAAAAATAAATTCTTGACATAATCTAACACTAAATGTGTAAACAAGGATCTCAGGAAAGCTATTTTAACAACAACGTAAAGGAAACCAGATAAACTTCATAAACTGTATAAACATATCGCTGTTTAACAAGACAAATAACATATTTAACAAAATTCCGAGTTCTTTCTTTTGATGGCTGTCCCGCTAAGTTAGATGCTAACTAGTGAAGAACACTCTAGTTGTCATGAGATATAATGAGAATTGGGTAAACAATTATAAGATTAAGCTGAAATATTTTATAGAATCAGTTCAAGTACCTTAGAGTTTATTTCAATAACAGAATAACAGAGGAGGATATCCAGATTTCTGAGTTGATTCACATAATATGTAATTTTTAAAGATTATGTAACTATATTAGGGATTGTTAACGGGATTAAAAAGAAATATGTGGAATATTGACTTCTACGTCAGGGATAAAATCTAATATAAAGAGATAGTTTGCCTCAGTGACAAGAAATTCTCATTGATTAGTTTAGTAAAATAATAGTTGGTACTAATTCTCAAATGGAAAAGATAGGTTATATTGATAAAAAAAAAAAAGACAACATAAAAAGTTAACAAATCCCCCTTAAACTATTGAATAGACCCAGAGCTCCTTTGAGATGATGTATGTACATGTTAAGTCACGTCAGTCATGTCTGACTTTTTGCCACCCTATGACCTATGGCCCACCAGGCTCCTCTATCCATGGGATTCTCTAGGCAAGAATACTGGAGTGGATTGCCATGCCCTCCTCCAGGGGATCTTCTCAACCCAGGGATCGAACCCACATCTCTTATGTCTTCTGCATTGGCAGGCAGGTTTTTTTTTTTTACCACTATTGCCCTCCGGGAACCCCTGGAATGAACATACAGCATATAATAATTGTTCATCCTATTTTGTATTATGTCCCAAGATAAAATTACAGAATCAAGTTGACATAGGTTGAGATTTGATCCAAAGATTAAAATAGCAAATCCTTTTGGCATACCCTAGGGATCAAGCACTTGGTTCTCAACAGTAAAAAGTCAAAGTATTTGAGCATCATCCAGGGCATAAGCTTAGTAGAGAAAGAATCTCTTGGGCTCAATATTCTATGATATAACTTCCACTCATCTAAACATTTGAGAAAATTTTAACATGAATTTCTTGAGATAAAGCACAATTTTAAAGCTTATGAATACAAGTCAAATATAATTGTAACCCTAAGGATCTTGAGAGAAAAAAAAATGTCCACTCTGTTCAAGATCCCAAACATTAACTTAAAAATTATAATAATAATTGGCCACAATAGTTAGAAGGAAATGATGTCAAAATCAACAGCTTTGAAGAGTACCACTTTGACCTGAAGTTAAGTTCAAGAGTTTGTTAGGGACTTGTAATATATTTGGAAAGTCAAAATGCCTCCAACACAACATATAAGCTAGTTTAAGATCTGTGAGAGATTTTATTAAGAGAAAAATAGAGATGTGTGGGCTGAGAGCCTAGAAATTTGATGGAAGACATCAAGGATCAAATAATTGTTACCAAAAAATAACAATTTTTTAAACATTGTCTTTATTGCCTGTATCTTGGTCTTGTATATATAAAAGTTCACCAAAGCAGAAATTATTAAAAGACTTAAATAGAAACAAAACTATATCTTAAATATTCAAATTTATATTTTGTCCATAAACATAAATAATTATGGGAATTCTTATCCATACAGCTTGATTTTCAGGATATAGCAATTCATATAGGTTGTGGCTTTTGTTCCCTCTGGATTCCACAACACAGATCAGTTAAGAAAAGAATAAATTACAGAATAATTAACAGATCACAACATGGACAGTAGGCATTAGCTGCTAAGATGGCAGACACAGACAAGTTACTTTAAGTTACACCGTATTTTAATTTGTTACTTCAGTTTCATTATTATTAGTGCAACTGTGTTCTGGTATTCTTCTGCTGATCATTTACTTCCTTTCTTCTGCTGATCATTTACTTCCTTGGCTTATATAATGCTATTTTACAAGAGCATTTAAATGTTCTATTCAAGTGAAATGATTCCAATTCTTTAATAATATATTAACCTTAAAAAATGGATTTTTTTCCTGTTCATTATCTTTTAAAGTTTCTAATACTATAATTACAAACGTGGTTTAATCTCCCATATAGTAACCAGTACATCCTAAAGGAAATCAATCCTGAATATTCGTTGGAAGGACTGGTGATGAAGCTGAAACTCCAAAACTTTGGCCACCTGATGCGAAGAACTGACTCATTTGAAAAGACCCTGATTCTGGGAAAGGTTGAAGGTGGGAGGAGAAGGGGACGACAGAGGATGAGATGGTTGGATGGCATCACCAACTCAATGGACATGAGTTTGAGCAAACTGCGGGAGTTGGTAATGGACAGGGAGGCCTGACATGCTGCAGTCCATGGGGTCGCAGAGTCGGACACGACTGAGCGACTAAACTGAACTGAACTGATAGTAACTTAAAATGATATTTCAATCATGATAAGCTTCCTTTTGATCCACTGATAGATCTTTATTGGCTCTTATTTTCTTGAAGTCTTTGAAATTGAATACCTATTCAAAGTAATTTTGTTTTCCTGAAACTGTGAGATTCAAAGATTAAAAATATCTAATTAGATGATGGGCAGCAATCAAAAGTCCTTTTGAGTCTACTAAGCCCTCATTTAAGTACAAGAACTTTTCACCTTTAAATAAAAATATAACTCATTCTGCTTGAAGAGGGATTAGGATTTATAATATTAAATTTAAGAAAAAAATAATAATGGAAGTGACTATAATATTAGAATATGTTATTGTATCATGACATATGGATATAATATGAATATAAACATTGTTTCAGAATAAAGGTTAAAAGATGTCTATATAATTAAAAATTACAACCTGGAAACAGATTGAAAGTTCAAACACAGATGTTAATTTTTGGTGTGTTTGCTGAATGAATTATCAGATAGTCATTAATGAAATTACATGAAGATATTATATTTGAATATTGAGTGACATTTTTAATTCCTCTGGATTTAGAGACTAGGAGCTAGAACAAAGCAATATAAAGTCACTTCATATTCTAAATGAACCTCAGATCAATGGAGCCAGTCCCTGGATGGTGCAGTACAACATTCCTCTGGGATTACAGATGAGAAAAAGACTTGTTTAGAGAGTGGATTCCAGAATGCCAGGACATGACTTGGAATTTGTAATTGATGGTGGGTAACCAACAGTTAGGGCTTCCCTGGTAGCTCAGCTGGTAAAGAATCTGTCTGCAATGAAGGAGACCCCAGTTCGATTCCTGGGTTGGAAAGATCCCCTGGAGAAGGGAAAGACTACCCTCTTCAGTATTCTTGGGCTTGCCTGGTGGCTCAGATGGTAAAGAGTCTGCCTGCAGTGCAGGAGACCTGGGTTTGATACCTGGGTTTCGAAGAGGGCATGGCAACCCACTCCAGTATTCTTGCCTGGAGAATCCCCACAGACAGAGGAGTCTGGCAAGCTACAGTCCATAGGGTCACAAAGAATCAGACACAGCTGAGTGACTAAGCACAGCACAGCAGCACAACCAGCAGTTAAGCTGATTATGCACAGTCTACTCTTTCTAAATTTGAGTACATATGTAAATTTCTGCACTTAGCATTGAAACATGTATAATTATCATATGTGAAATAGATCGCCAGTCCATGTTCAATGCATGAGACAGGGTGCTCAGGGCTGGTGCACTGGGATGATCCTAAGGGATGGGATGGGGAGGGAGGTGGGAGGGGAGTTCAGTATGGGAACACATGTACACCCATGGCTGATTCATGTCAATGTATGGCAAAAACCACTACAATATTGTAAAGTAATTAGCCTCCAATTAAAATAAATTTTTAAAAATGAATATTTAAATCACTTCACCCTCAGTTTTGCAATTTAAGATGTCCAGTGGCTATTTATTCAAATGTTTACCCTCACCACTATTTAAAAATAATGAAAGAAGACAAGATAGGTGATGTGTGCTTAGTCGCTCAGTCGTGTCTGACACTTTGCCACCCCATAGACTGTAGCCCCCCAGGCTCCTCTGTTCATGGGATTTCGCAGGCAAGAATACTGGAGTGGGTTGCCGTTTCCTCCTCCAGGGGATCTTCCCAACCCGGAGATTGAACCCACATCTCTCGTGGCTCCTGCCTTAGCAGGCAGGTTCTTTACCCTGAGCCACCTGGGAAGCCCAGTATAGGTGATGAAGCAACCTTATTATTATTATTTTTTTTTTTTTTGGTCTGTTTTCCAAATAACCTTTCTCTCAGTATTTCCTCGGAGAAGGCAATGGCACCCCACTCCAGTACTCTTGCCTGGAAAATCCCATGGACAGAGGAGCCTGGTGGGCTGCAGTCCATGGGGTTGCTGAGAGTTGGACACGACTGAGCGACTTCACTTTCACTTTTCACTTTCATGCATCGGAGAAGGAAATGGCAACCCACTCCAGTGTTCTTGCCTGGAGAATCCCAGGGACGGCGGAGCCTGGTGGGTTGTCGTCTATGGGGTCGCGCAGAGTCGGACACGACTGAAGCAACTTAGCAGTAGCAGCAGCAGTATTTCCTTCTGAGAGTTGGCCTCAATTTACAGAACAGTTGTTTTTAATTCCTCAAAGAATTGGGCTGCAACCTGAATGCTATTCAAGGCACTCACAAGCCCATCCGATTATATTATCTTCAATTGCTTCTTTGTAATAGGGAAAGGATCTTTAGTTAAGATGAAATTGAAAACTCCCCATGTTCTAAATTTAGGATTAGTCTGTCTACGGAATGTTTTGCTTTCCCTCTGAGTTTATAGGGAAGAAGGCCTAAGACAAGTCCTAACTGGCTCTGAGTATCTGCTTTTAATTTGGCCAACTTCTGGCCACAGGGCGGTTTCTTTAAAAAAAAAAAAAAAAAGAATAATCCTGTTCAATATCCCATTAGGTTTCAGCTTAAGGACAACCGGTAAGCATTCCTGGTCATACTTATTAATTTAAAAAAATAAAACAAAAAACCCTTGCATAACACAGAGCGGCTGTGCTGCAGCTGTTAGCCCGAACCTGTTACTAGGCAACGGTTACAGGTGGCTAGTTAGTGGTCCTGCTCAGTCACTGGTTGGTGCCAGTGTAGGCTCCACCCCTAAGTGAGCAACGTCAAAGAGCGACCGTTAGCTGTCCTGCTCAGCCATTGGCCGGCGCTGCAGTAGGCCCTCCACCAAGCGAGCAACTTTCGCTGAGCGACCGTTAGTGGACGGTACAGCCAACTGTCAGTGGAAAGGTGGTTCTCGGGCAGAGAATGAGGTAAGAGATGGATGCCGGCCTTCGTCCCCAGGCCCTCCAGCCTTGGGCCAGACGGTGAGCTCACAGACCCAGGGAACAGGCTGAGGGCTGTGTTCTACAGGGCTCCAGCGCCTTCCCCAAGGTGGCTCACTGACCGGGCTCAGGCCTTGTGGCAGCAATAACCCTCTCCCGCTTCCCCCCGTCTCTGTGACTTAATGGCAGCAGATGCAGTCTTTGGGGCCTGGGATACGGTTGTCAGGGCAGCCTGAGAAACCTGAGGGCCAGTTGGCTCCAGGGTGCCTGGCTACCTCAGGGATGACAGCTGGACAGGATTTCTGGGGACCCGGCCCTGAGGGAGCTGCCAACTGAGCTTTGCCTCCTCTCAGCAGGACTTGGATCTCGGAGGGTTTGGTTGAGCCTTGGGAGCTTTCTCTTTCTTATCAGATAGAGAAAAACACTTATTTGATAGGAACATGGTTACCTGACCATGACCTGACTGAAGAACAAAGGCTCTGAAACTAAGAAGTTTGCAACAACTCACCACACCCCTCCCTCACCATTCCTAGAAAAGGGCATTTCTGAGAGCTTTTGGGGAGCCTGGGGTTTTTAAGACATCTCCTACCCATCTCTTTGGTTGGCTCTCAGTAAACATTTCTTTGCTCCACACTCTGACATTTTGGTATTGTTTGGCCCGACTGTGCTTCAGGCACATGGACTTGCATTTCAGTAGCACTTGGATACAATAGGAGTCCCCAGAGAAGGTGTAAAAAGCGCTCCCCCCCCCCCCCCGCCCCCCACAAGATCCACAGCCTCTCCCAAAGGCAAGCAAAGGAAAGAAAGACTCAGACAATTCCTCTGAGAGCTGGCAGCCCTGACAGGACCTGAGCTGCAGAAAATGAAGTAGGAGCCTCACTTCTGTCTGCCTATCATTTTGAGGCCCCCAACCTCATGATTGCCAAGCCAGGTTTTCAGGATACAAAACAAAACAGACAAGAAGGCAATAGCTGTCTATCCTGGGAGAGAAAGGATCAATAACTACTGGGCCAGAATTTGTAAAGAAACAGACAATAGACAATTTCATTTTATGCGCTTGATTGAGCACTGCAGACAGAGACCCGGAACTTCTCTGATAAGAATTTCACTCTTCACTGGCTCCTGTCCATTTCCCCAGAATCCTGAGTAAGTGGGGTTTAAAGTAGAGAGCTCCAGTATCGATCAGAATCTGGAAAGGTTTCCTCTTCATTTTAATTTTCTCTTGGACCTTGAAGGGAATAGCTGGTGGCACTTGAGTTGGAGAATCCATTGGTGTCCTGTAGACCCTGAAAAGAGCCCACAGGGGCACGCTTCTTGGAAGGTTGGACCTGGGGATGTCAGTAAGGCCACTAACTTGGCAGACTTTTGTTGATGGTTTTGTGGTCTGTTTAGAGTAGAAAAGCAATTTAGAGAGATGATTAGTACTCTAAGCGCTCAGGTAAAGGAGGACAGAGGGGAGTCAGAGGAGCCATGTCAGTATTACAGTGTTGCACTGGGTTCCTCCTGTGTCTTTAATTTTTCATTACCTGTTCATGAATCTTCAATAAAGATATTTCAGAATTTTGAGGTTTTAGATGCTTCTGCATCTTGTCTAGTTAAAACATTCCCCATAATGACCATTGGAATTCTAGTAAGATTTGAGTAAGATTTTGACCATTTTTATAGGTACCTACACAGCTTCCTGGACCAAATATAAAGTAAGTGATTATTCTGGAAAATGGTGTGCTCAATTCTTTGAAACTTGAGGATTCTATTAATTTAGATAAAACTTAGATTTCTTAGAACCAAACTAATACTTGAGGGCTGTGCTTCTTGGCTGTGGATTTTGTGTTGCTTTACAGTGTACCTCTTACACAGAAATTTTCTTGAAGGTGTCAGACAACTTAGTGTCAATCCAACACACTTCATGGTGAACTCATTGCAGCATGGGAGTCTTAGAGTTAGGAGAAGAGCTCTAGAAGCTTTTAAGTGCTTGAACCAGCCATGCTCATCAATTTTGAGGCTTTGATTTCTGACAGTCTCAGTAACAACAGATTTATAGGTCTTTTCATGAGACCATTTCTATATAGCTGTCCTCTCTTGGTTACATTCAACATGAATCAGTAAGTCAGACTTTTTACTTCCTCCTGTGTGTGTGCTCAGTTTCAGTTGCGTCCAACTCTTTGCAGTTCTATGGACTGTAGCCTGCTAGGCACCTCTGTGTGTGGGATTTTCCAGGCAAAAATACTGGATTGAGTTGCCATGTTCTCCTCCAGGGTATCTTCCTGACCCAGGGATCAAGCTCATGTCTCCTGCATCTTCTGCATTGCAGGCAGATTCTTTAACACTGAGCCACTGGGGAACCCCCTTTACCTCCTCAGTATATATATATATATATATATGAAAATTATCCATTTCTCCATGCTGCATTGCCAGCCTCATTATAGTCATTGTTGCTATTCACCTGGGCTATGTTATAGTTTGGTAATTTATCACTCACATCTCCTCTTGGTTCTGCTCTAATCATTCTCCACATACATTGAAAGAAGTAATTTCCCTGCAGGAATTTATTCACCATGTAACTTATACTAGAGCTTCTGATTCCAAGCATTCCCTTTTCCTGTGGGCTACTCATCATATATGCAGGTCAAGAAGCAACAGTTGGAACTGGACATGGAACGACAGACTGGTTCCAAATTGGGAAAGGAGTACGTCAAGAATGTGTTTTTTCACACTGCTTATTAACATATGCAGAGTACATCATTCGGAATGCTGGGCTGAATGAAGCACAAGCTGGAATCAAGATTGCAGGGAGAAATACCAATAACCTCAGATACTACGCAGATGACACTACCCTTACGGCAGAAGGTGAAGAACTAAAGAGTTCTTGATGAAAGTGAAACAGGAGAGTGAAAGAGCTGGCTTAAACCTCAACATTCAGAAAACTAATATCATGGCATCTGGTCCCATCACTTCATGGCAAATAGATGGGGAAACAATGGAAACAATGACAGACTTTATTTTGGGGGGCTCCAAAATCACTGCAGATAGTGACTGCAGCCATGAAATTAAAAGATGCTTGTACCTTAGAAAAGCTATGACCAAACTAGATAGTATATTAAAAAACAGAGACATTAGTTTGCCAACAAAGGTCCATCTAGTCAAAGCTGTGGTTTTTCCAGGAGTCACGTATGGATTTGAGATCTGGACTATAAAGAAAGCTGAGCACTGAAGAATTGAGGCTTTTGAACCGTAGTGTTGGAGAAGACTCTTGCGAGTCCCTTGAACTGCAAGGAGATCCAACCAGTCCATGCAAAAGAAGTCAGTGCTGAATATTCATTGGAAGGACTGATGCTGAAGCTGTAACCCCAATAGTTTGGCCAATTAAGGCCAAGAACCGACTCATTTGAAAAGACCCTGATGCTGGGAAGGATTGAAGGTGGGAGGAGAAGGGGACAACAGAGAATGAGATGGTTGGATGGCATCACTGACTCGACGGACATGAGTTTGAGTAGGCTCCTGGAGTTGGTGATGGACAAGGAATCCTGGTGTGCTGCAGTCCATAGGGTCACAAAGACTTGGACACGACTGAGTGACTGAACTGAACTGAACTGAACTCCTCAGGTACTGTCTTATCACCTTCAAGGAGCCTTCATGATCTCTCCCACCCAGCAAATCTCTTTCTCAGCTCTTACAACACCAATCATCAGTTTTTCAGACAAATTCTTACATGGCTATTGTATTTTGACTGCATAATTACTTAATTGATATTTAAATTTCCCATTACATCAAGCCCACAAAGCAAGGCCTTGTCTGTTTTACATATTTTATCTCAGTTCTAAGAATGCCTGGTTCTCAATAGTTGTTCTAACAATGTGTTAAATGATTAATGTTTAATGTTATATCCTATATCTAATATAAGGCCCCACAGGTCTGACCATTATCTAATATCAGTGCATGTCTCTAGATCCATCCTACTATTGTCACACTGAGCTTCTTTCATTTGCCTGGAAGGTTTTACCACCTCAAGATATTCCAAAGCATGTTAAATTCTACTTGAAATCCTCTCTCTATAGTTCTTTTTTAATTTTTAATTGAAGTATAGTTGGTTTACAATGTTGTATTAGTTTCTGCTATCCAGCAAAGTGAATCAGCCACACATATACATGTATCTGCTCTTCCTTGGATTTTCTTCTCATTTAGGTCACCACAGAGGTTTGAGTAGAGTTCCCTGTGTTATACCGTTGGTTCTCATTAGTTATCTATTTTATGCATAGTAGTGTATATATTCCAATCCCCAACCTACGGTTGGTTCCTGATATAATAATTTCTCCTCATCTTTCAATAGAAGGTGAAATGTAACTTTCTCAGATTTCTATCATCTGACTTCATTTGTGATTTGGTAAATCTGCTTTATGATTTTAACTTATTGATAAATTTTTAAATCTTTTTCATAACAATAATTCATATTTATCTGTTATACATGTATCATTCCCCCCAATAAAATATTTTATTTGTCAACGTACATTCAGAATCTAGCAGAGTCCCAAGCACAAAAGAATTTAATAAATACTCTAACCAGGAGGTTTCTGCAGTAAAGCACCTGCCTGCAATACAGGAGACCTGGGTTTAATCCCTGGGTCAGGAAGAACCATGAGAGAAGAAAATGGCAACCCACTCCAGTATTCTTGCCTGGAAAATCCTATGGACAGAGGAGCCTGGCGGGCTACAGTCCATGGGGTCATTAAAGAGTCAGACATGACTGAGGAACTAAATAACAACAAAAGAGAAATAACAAATCATAATCATGTAAGAACACATATAGTTAGGTTCAGGATTTTCCTCAGCAAATAATATAGGATGTACATTATCTCGAGTTTGATTGGTCAAATCTAGATAAGAGGTCACAGTTGAAATATTTAAACCCAAATAATTTTCAAACAAGTACAGCAAATACATTAGCCATGTAAAAAAGTACATCCAGCATTAAGGCAAATAAATTCTGTTGAACTTTTCAACACAAGTTGATTGGGGAGAAAAGTGCATATTTAGTTAACTGCACATGAAAGCTAGCTATATAGGGTTTTTAGCTATAAACCAGTTCTGTATTTTGAGAAACAGTATTTATTCTGAATAGTTTATCTGAGGCCTTTCTTTCTAGCAGATATAGATGACAATACTTGCTGTTTCTTAATGCCATTTGGAATCCATCCATTCAGTTCAGTTCAGTCGCTCAGTCGTGTCTGAATCTTTGTTTCCCCATGAACCGCAGCACGCCAGGCCTCCCTGTCCATCACCAACTCCTGGAGTCCACCCAAACCCATATCCATCGAGTTGATGATGCCATCCAACCATCTCATCCTCTGTCATCCTCTTCTCCTCCTGCCCTCAATCTTTCCCAGCATCAGGGTCTTTTCAAATGAGTCAGTTATTTGCATCAGGTGGCCAGAGTACTGGAGTTTCAGCTTCAACATCAGTCCTTCCAATGAACACTCAGGACTGATCTCCTTTAGGATGGACTGGTTGTATCTCCTTGCAGTTCAAGGGACTCTCAAGAGTCTTCTCCAACACCACAGTTCAAAAGCATCAATTCTGCGGCGCTCAGCTTTCTTTATAGTCCAACTCTCACATCCATACATGACCACTGGAAAAACCATAGCCTTGACTAGATGGACCTTTGTTGGCAAAGTCATGTCTCTGCTTTTTAATACGCTGTCTAGGTTGGTCATAACCTTCCTTCCAAGGAGTAAGCATCTTTTAATTTCATAGCTGCAATCACCATCTGCAGTGATCTTGGAGCCCATAAAAATAAAGTCAGCCACTCTTTCCACTGTTTTCCCATCCATCTTCCATGAAGTGATGGGACCAGATGCCATGATATTAGTTTTATAAATGTTGAGGTTTAAGGCAACATTTTCACTCTCCTCTTTCACTTTCATCAAGAGGCTCTTTAGTTCTTCTTCACTTTCTGCCATAAGGGTGGTGTCATCTGCATATCTGAGGTTATTGATATTTCTCCTGGCAATCTTGATTCCAGCTTCTGCTTCATCCCACCCAGTGTTTCTCATGATGTACTCTGCATATAAGTTAAATAAGCAGGGTGACAATATACAGCCTTGACGTTCTCCTTTTCCTATTTGGAACCAGTCTGTTGTTCCATGTCCAGTTCTAACTGTTTCTTCCTGACCTGCATGCAGGTTTCTCAAGAGGCAGGTCAGATGGTCTGGTATTCCCATCTCCTTCAGAATCTTCCACAGTTTACTGTGATCCACACAGTCAAAGGCTTTGGCATAGCCAATAAAGCAGAAGTAGATGTATATGTGGAACTCTCTTGCTTTTTCGATGATCCAGCAGATGCTGGCAATTTGATCTCTGGTTCCTCTGCCTTTTCTGAATCCAGTTTGAACATCTGGAAGTTCACGGTTCACATATTGCTGAAGCCTGGCTTGGAGAATTTTAAGCATTACTTTACTAGCGTGTGAGATGAGTGCAATTGTGCGGTAGTTTGAGCATTCTTTGGTATTGCCTTTCTTTGGGACTGGAATCCATAGAATATCCCTTTTAAGAGCATTGGCTGTAGATTCAGACATACTAGGGTTTAATCTCATTTCTGTACTAATAAATGGGCTTCCCTGGTGGCTCAGACAATAAAGATTCTGCCTGCAATGCAGGAGACCTGGGTTGGATCTCTGGGTTAGGAAGAGCCCCTAGAGAAGGGAATGGCCAACTACTCCAGTATTCTTTTCTAGGAAATCCCATGGACAGAGGAGCCTGATGGGCTACAGTCTATGAGGTCACATAGAATCAGACAGGACTGAGCGACTAACACTTTCTTTCAATTTCTGTGAAATAAGGTAAGATTGCTTACATCATTTTCATCATCACATCCAATTTCTAACCATAACTATTGTCGCCTGCATATAGAATACATCTAAACTTGTACTTCTTTGTAAAGACCCAGGTAGAGAAGTAGATTATGAGTCAGTTAGTCAAGTTCCTAGAATGCCAGCCTACAAATGGTACTGTTTCTCTGGGTTTCCAAATACTACTGATAATGTAGAAAACTGATTTTATCAGAATACATCTCAAGTCTGAGTCCTCTGTGCCAGGAAATGTTAAATTTTTCTTTTTCTTTTTATCTGTACTTTGTTGCTTAAATTCCTCTGCATAAGGAACACGAACGTGACATACACTTTGCTTAGCCATCTGATGCCTGTCGAAGAGCCTTCTGAATAAAGCATCCAGCAAATTGCCAGGTTTTGTTGCAGTTGAAGGGAATATGCAAGTTTAGGACCAAAAGGGAATTTCTAGGGAAAACAAATTAAGAGAAAACTGACACCAGTGGTCCTATTCTACCCTTCCCTTGCTATGCCATATTGTAAATTTATTATGAAAACACCATTTATTAAGATACTATAGCACTGAGGAATTTTTATAAACTATATTCTTATCTCTAGATATAATCTGTAGTAAATATATTTGTGCTATGATATATGCATATCAGTTCAGTTCAGTCACTCAGTCGTGTCCGACTCTTTGTGACCCCGTGGACTGTAGCATGCCAGGCTTCCCTATCCATCACCAACTCCTGGAGCCTACTCAAACTCATGTCTATCGCGTCAGTGATGCTATCCAACCATTTCATCCTCTGTCATCCGCTTCTCCTCCTGCCTTCAATCTTTCCCAGCATCAGTTCTTTGCATCAGGTGGCCAAATTATATATAAATATTTATATTATTGTTATTCATATTTAAATACTTGATCCTTCTTAGTAATTTCATTTTCTATATGTATGTGCTAAGCACATCCAAATTTCCAGCCACTCTACTTGTTCTTATTTTCATACTTTTTGAGTATAAATATATTCTATAAACTCAGAAGATACTTTTTTAAACATTTACTTGATTAAACTTGTGAAACATTTTTTTAGCAAATACACTGAAACATCATTAAACTATTTGGGTGGTTGTCGTTACAAGGCTGTCTAAGCACGTAAGTTTTGTGGGGAAAAGTATTCACCAAAGTTTCACTACACATACTGTCAGGCCATTTGTTTATTTTTTGCTACTCCTTGTTTGTTTTCATTTATAAGTAACCATCTAGGCAAACTAGAGCAGGCTTATAAGATATGCATTATAAATTAAAGTCATCTGTTTGAATCTCCAAATATTTAGATCAAGGCAATATTCGCTCTTGACATATGCAGAGAGAACAAAATTGGCTTCCTGTGCTCATCATGAGCCCTGCTTTGCAAATGAGGACTGTATGCTTTAAAATGCATATAATTTTGACTTTAAAATTACAGACGGTTAGCTTCATGAGCTATAATTATAACCTCTTTATAAGACTCTTGAATAACCTCTTTAAAGTCCTCAGCATTTCTGGGCATTATCCAGAAAACCAACTAAAAATGTCATATGCAGGGGTAAGGAAATAAAATGCTGTTAAACCTTGGCCATAAGGATGGGAGACATTGGCTACACTGAATAACCTTATGTCCTTAGTACAATCACCTTAGAAAGTCTCCTTCTAAAATGCATAATAAAGAAAATGTTCTGTTTTCATTATTGTTAATTTGTGTTGATTCATCACTGCATTGCCTTTGAGGGTTTTGGTACACTAGTTGAAGTAATAGAATTATAGAAATTAAAACTGTTAAAAGCCCATCAACCCATCTTACTCAATTCATTAGTGAAGGATGATTTGGTGTGACTTATTCTTAGTGTTTAGTCAAATTTTAAATGAGTTCAGCAATAGTGTTTTTGGGAAATAACCTCAATGATAAGAAAGCTTGGGACATGCATTTTTCATCATTATCACTTAAAAAAAAAGTGTTTAGCCATATCCTAGCCATTTTAGCATCAAAAAAGTGAGTCCATTTTTTCAAGTATTTGAAATTCCCCCCTAAACCATGGCAATGCTGTATAGTATGTGTGTGTGCTAAGTCACTTCAGTTGTGTCCAACTCTTTGCAACTCTGAACTGTCGCCTGCCAGGCTCCTGTGTCCATGGGATTCTCCTGGCAAGAAGACTGGATTGGGTTGCCCTGCCCTCCTCCAGGGGGTGTTCCAGACCCAGTGATCCCCCCGTGTCTCTTACATTACAGGCAAATTCTTTACTGCTGAACCACTGGAGATGTCCCATGCTATAGATACTTAGTACTAAATGCTTCAGACAGGTTAAGAAACATTACTGGAGTGGCCAGGACTATGTGCATTTTAACTTACTTCCAGGAAAAAAAAAAATGATTCAGTGTTTAGAATGTAGCATATAATATCAAGAAACCTATTGTGGGAGAACTTAAATTTTCTTAGTCCACCATGACTTTTTGAAATACCTGACCTAACTCGAGATCTTTCCATGACTGTTTCCTCACTTTCAGTTAACTAACAATCCCCATAATCCATCAGTTCACTTATTCATTCAGTCACTTCTTCATGTCTATCTTTGGATATTTTTTAAGGTCACAGAATATTCAAAATATTTCAGCACAATCACCATAGGTTAATTTTCTGCAGATGACATATTCAAGAACATCTTCTTCAGTAAGACGGAAGTTGAATAAATCCCTTGATCCCTCATCAAACTCTAAGTCAGTCTATGTTGATGAATATTCTGTTACAAACAATTGTGTCTGTTTCCTAGATTTAGCATGGTTTCTGAAACAGGGAAAATGAGAATTACTCTCAAATCCAGCTGCAATCAATCATCTTGGAATATACTCTGGTCCCTATGAGTGACACAGCAGAATAATTAAAGTCCTCTCCTGTCAGAAACTGAATATATTCAGAAACATTTTAGATAGAAATAGACTTTTTAACTTTTAATTTTCAATTGTTCCTAATGAATTCCCATAACTATGATTTAACTCATCTAATTTTTTATTCTTTCTGACAGATGTGAAACCCTTCCAGCAATAAGAAATTATTTTTTTCCATTTTTATTTCCCCCTGCTCACACATTTTATTATATTTATATCATGTACTAATGGTTTTGAAAGAATCATGCATTTGGGGATGTTCTTCTCAATGTCTCTCTACTACTCACATGTATCCACCTTTAGATATAAAGTAATCTTGATGCTGTTAAAAAATTAATTTGATAGTGTTCATTCCAAAGTAATTAATTTTTACAAACATCTTATATCTAATGCTATCATTCTCATGATCAGTGTATTAAAATTCAAAATCATCTCTGTCACCAATTCATTTCTCTCTTAACAGTCAGGTACCTCATTCTTTTTATCTGCTCTTTTTCAATGATTCTAACTCTAGACCATTTAGTTGAGTAACTTCTTTTTCCTTTTGATGTAATCTAATTTTCCTTTTCTTTCCTAAAGCTACTTTGAAGAAATGTAGGAAAAACAATTTCTTACTTTGGTTGAAAATAGGTTCTCTTTTGCCTCTCAAATATCCTAAAACCATTAACAGATTAACTCAGTAGTAACCTAACCACAGTATCTGATCACTCACTCCTTTCAACTTTTTAAGCTTAGCTATTCAAGGGAAATTAACATTTAATGAATTTCAGATAAAAATAAGTTTTTGTGAAACATGGAAACTCAGTGTGAGCAGGAGTGAATGAGAAGCTTTAACAGAGGGTTCTGAATGCATCCTTTAATCTGGAGGATGATTTAGATAACATAAGAACAAAGAAGCAGAGGAAAATGCCTGAAAAGCAACTGCTGACAAAGGAAAATGTTGTTTAATTCACACATGTCCTTAAGGATGCTCGTTAGTACCCTTTAAATATTTCATTAAGTGGTGACTGAGCAGCTAGTATATGTAACAGACTAAGCTAAAATATTATATAAAACCATTTCATTTAACATTAACTGAATGCCTATATAACGTTTCTGCTGAGATATTCAATAGTTTCTATGCAATGAATAGTTCCTTCAAATTTTTACAATCTATTTAAAGAAGGATACAGTAACCACCAAGAGCACAATTGTAATTCAGGAGTTTAATAATAGAATATCTCATAAAGAAGATTGTGACTAAGTCAGAAGTGATTTACATAGACACTGTGATCCCATGGACTGTAGCCCGCCAGGCTCCTCTGTCCATGGAATTCTCCAGGCAAGAGTACTGGAGTGGGTTGCCATTTCCTTCTCCAGGGGATCTTCCCCACCCAGGGATCAAACACAGGTTGTCTGCATTGCAGGCAGATTCTTTACCAACTGAGCTACTAAGGAAACCCATTTTCATACACTATTGAGGGCTTCTCTGGTGGCTCAGTTGTAAAAAATCTGCCTGCAATGCAGGAGACCTGGGTTCAAACCCTGGGTCGGGAAGATCCCCTGGAGGAGGACATAGCAACCCACTCCAGTACTCTTGCTTGGAGAAGTCCATGGATGGAGGAGCCTGGCAGGTTATAGTCCACAGCATCACACAGAGTTGAACACGACTGAAATGAGTTAGCAGCAGCAGCATACACCATTGAATGATACAAAGAGCATAAAGCTAGCCATCTACTGAATTTTATGTCCTTGAATCTCTCATCTATAAGGACCTAATAATATACAATACAGAGTTAGGGGATAATGTTAGTGAATAAATACCTTACATTATTATAACTTGTATGTATAATAAAAAAAATGCCTCGGAAAATATTCAGAGCTATACAAAAGCAGTGAACTTGTTTTTTCAATTTCAAAAGATTATTGTTGTTTTGAGCAGTGATTCCCACCAAGGACAACTTAATCCCCCAGAGAACATTTAGCAACATCTGAAAGTAATTTTCATCTTCACAGCTTGGGAGAGGAGAAGCTACTGGTATCTCATCAGTAGAGACTGGGATACTGTAAAACCTCCAAGGCACAAGAAGAGCCCCTTCCCACAGAATTGAATTCTCTAGCCCCAAACTGGCTCTTCTATTAAGGCTGAGAAACCTTGGTTGAGAGCCTTTAGGAAGTGACTCGTGGGTGATATATACAAGTGCACAAATCTTAAAGAATGGACCTGAATAGAGTGGAGGTGTTCTTAGAGGGGAGAAAAAACAGGTGACAATGTACAGTAGTCCACGCTTATCCATAGTTTCACTTTCTGTGGTTTCATTGCCTGTATTCAATCACACTCTGAAAATATTAAATAGAAAACTCCAGAAATAAACAATTTGTAAGTTTTGAACAGCACACCATTCTGAGTACCATGATGAAATCTCCTGTAGCTTCATTTGGCTCCACCCAGGAAGTGAATCAGCCCTTTATCCCCAGATCACTCCCATTAGCCACTTAGTAGCTGCCTTGGTTATCAGATTGCCTGTCACAGTATCTCAGTGCTTATATTCAAGAGACCCTTATTTTACTTCATAGTGGCCCCAAAGCTCAAGAAAAGTGATGCTGGCAATTCAGAGATGCCAGAGACAGGCTGTAAAGTGCAAAGGTAAAAGTTTTCCTCTTCATAAGGAAAGAAAAAATTATATTCTGAGGTTGTTAGGCTCTACATAATAATGGATCTTCTTCATTCACACAAAATTATGAAGGAAAAAAATTTGCAAAAGTTTTAGCTGCAGTGTTGTAAGTGTTTAAAGATTGAAAAGGCATTAAATTTATACAATAAGATATTTGGAAGAGAAAGACAACATTCACATAACTATCATTACAGCATATTGCTATCACTGTTCTATTTTTATTAGTTATGGTTGTTAGTCTTTTATTGCACATAATGCTACAGTCCATGGGTTTGCAAAGAGTCGGAGATGGCTTAGCAACTGAACAATAACAAAAATTTATAAATTAAACTTTATCACAGGTATATATGATAGTTATATATCACAGGTATGTATATAAACTTTATCATCTGTGTGCCAAGTCACTTCAGTCATGTCTCTTTGCCGCCCTTTGGACTGTAGCCCACCAGGCCCCTCTGTTTCTGGAATTTTCCAGACAAGAATACTGGAGTGGGTTGTCATGTCCTCCTTCAGGGGATCTTCCCGACCCAGGGATTGAACCCCGGTCTTTCATGTCTCCTGCATTGGCAGGTGGGTTCTTTACCACTAGTGCTGCCAGAGAAACTTTACCATAGATATAGGGAAAAAACAGTATAAAAACCAGTTTGGCAATACCCATGGTTTAAAGCATCCACTGGGGGTCCTGGGAAGTATCCTCAGCAGATATAGGGGAGCTACTGTGGTTTCTAAAGGGAAGCTTGTTTTCAACAATGGATTTGAAAGGCAACAATAGAGCAATGAAGTAAAGCAAGTTTGTTGGTTTAAAGGTAAGCGGGTCTTTAATAAACAAACTGTGATTGAGAGAATAATTATGTAGTTAACATGGAGAAATTTAAGACTAGTAGAATTTGGGAAATTTTATTTATATAAAAGTAAGCAAATATTGAGACAGAAAATAAAAAATAAGGAAAAGAGAAGAATGTTGTAGTAGATCCTATTTGTGTTAATAAAAACCTAGCAATGAAAAAACTGAATGGAAAGAGTAGTTGAAAATATGAAATTGCCAAAGATCGTAGGATGGGTGGACTGAGCCCGAAAGGAAAACATCACTAGTTTACCTCAGAAAAGAATATTCACTACTTTGGGCACTAGATCACTGTAATCTGTATTGATTGTCTGGCAAATTCCATATATTAAGACTATTTTTCTGATGAACTGACACTTCTCAGAGATTTTCATTTAAATAAGGTAAACAATGCATAGTATCTATACTATAATGTACATGATACCATAAGAGTTAAAAGAACTCCATGGTCAAGTAAGTATTTTTGAGAGGAAAGAAAATTAAAACTGTCTTAAACTAGCAAGAATTCATCAACTCTGAGACTCACATAGTTAACCATTTCTAACAGTTTTGGCTAATTTCTGCCTCCCCAGGGGTAAAGAAACTAGGATTTTCTCTCCTCTGTTGGTAGGCTGCAGAATATTTGGGGTTGGTGCATTAATCTTCCTATTTCCCTTGGCATCTCAAACAGCCATGCTATTCCTGCCTTACATCCCACAACCCAGACAAGAGCTGGGACTAAGCATTCTTGGCTCACATATTCTCACAATACTCTGAAAATAATATCCTCACTCTTGGCCATTCAAATCCCACAACCCCAACCCATCCCACAGTCCTGAAATACTTGCTTTCTTGCCAGACACTACTCTTCTCTAATCACAGCTTAAAGGATTTTTATCTTGGTAGTGAAAAATATTATGTGGGAGGCAAGGAGAAAATTGTTCTGTCACATAATATATACTTTCAAATCTTCCAGTCTTCACCAGTTATAGGCTTTTGATATTAAAACTCCATATAAAAAGGGGCAACTTGCTCTGTGAGAGATTCTGTATGCCTCCTAAGACAAAAGGAGAGAGGTGTTCTTGCGGAGGAGATGACAGGGGTGCTGACTGTGAATACCTCATACACCACCTCACCCAGACACCTATATCATCACTTTGAATGAGATATAGCATTACTGACTCCTTTTAGGAATGCTGTCATAAAGGTCAGGGGAAAAGACATGTAAGTTATTAAATGCTTTGCTGTTTCCTGGTAGGTTCTGTCAGAGAAAGTCATTTAGTAAGAGTTTAAATAGTCTTTCTCAGTTTCTTAATACTGCCATTTATGCCAGTCACCTTGTCATTCTTCCATTTTACCAAGTTGGGAATGCGTTAGTCTCTCACAATTTGTTTCTTATTCCATTGTGTGGTTTTCATGTCCTTCTGGTACTTTCCTCATATTTTATCTTTGTTTTGTTCTAATCCCTCCAGTTTCTTATATCCCTACTCAAGATAAAGATTTTTCAATCTGTGATCTCTCCTAGTCCACCATGCAAACTAGGAACCAACCAAGAAAGTGGATGCAACTTGAACATTCTTCATGGCAAATAGATGGGGAAACAGTGGAAACAGTGTCAGACTTTATTTTTGGGGGGCTCAAAAATCACTGCAGATGGTGATTGCAGCCATGAAATTAAAACACGCTTGCTCCTTGGAAGAAAAGTTATGACCAACCTAGACAGCATATTAAAAAGCAGAGACATTACTTTGCCAACAAAGGTACATCTAATCAAAGCTTTGGTTTTTCCAGTAGTCATGTATGGATGTGAGAGTTGGAGTATAAAGAAAGCTGAGCACCGAAGAATTGATGCTTTTGAACTGTGGTGTTGGAGGAGAACTTGAGAGTCCCTTGGGCAGCAAGGAGATTAAAAAAAGTCAATCCTAAAGGAAATCAGTCCTGAATATTCATTGGAAGGACTGATGCTGAAGCCGAAATTCCAATACTTTGGCCACCTGATGCAAAGAACTGACTCATTTGAAAAGACCCTGATTCTAGGAAAGATTGAAGGTGGGAGGAGAAGGGGACGACAGAGGATGAGACGGTTGGATGGCATCACTGACTCAATGGACATGAGTTTGAGTAAGCTCCGGGAGTTGGAGATGGACAGGGAGGCCTGGCATGCTGCAGTCCATGGGATCACAAAGAGTCAGACGCGACTGAGTCACTGAACTGAACTGAGAATAGCAGAGCTATTTATGATGTTTCCAATGAGTACACAGTAGATTTGTTGTTGTTCAGACACTAAGTTGCATCCACTTCTTTGCAACCCTATGGAATGCAGCATGGCAGTCTCCCCTGTCTTTTACTATCTCCCGGAATTTGCTCAGATTCCTATCCATTGAGTCAATGATGCTATCTAACTATACTGTCCTCTGCCACCCCCTTCTCCTTTGGCTTCAATCTTTCTCAACATCAGGGTCTTTTCCAATGAGTTGGCTCTTTGCATCAGGTGGCCAAAGTATTGGAGCTTCAGCTTTATCATCAGTCCTTCTGATGAATATTCAGTGTTGATTTTCTTTAGGATTGACTGGTTTGATCTCCTTGCAGTCCATTGGACTCTCTAGAGTCTTATCCAGCACCACAAATTAGTGAATATAATTACATGTGTGTGTAAAACATTAGTTTTGTAAGAGTAAAAGCAATTAAATAAACAGAAAATTTCTTCTTTACTTGACAGAAAAAGCTTTAATTAACATGTATTCAAAGAAATTTGCTACTTCAAGAGGACATTTGTAATTCTTCATAGTGACATTCTACCTTATAAATTCTTATTACAGAGAATTTCCGATATTGCTAGTCTCTACCATGGCCAATAGATACCAAATTCCACATTTTCAGCCTCTCTTGTTGCTAGTATAGGGGCAAGGGACTTTGTGCTTCAACCACAAAGGTTGGTTGACACCTGGGTATGGAGTGGCAGTCATTGTAGCAGCAGAATTCCATGGCCAACTCAGCAGCAGCAATAGAGACACAAGCTTCAGTGAATTGTGCTGTGGTGACTCAGTGTGAGATTGCAGCCCTGCAGGTGTGTTCTGGGCTATTATTACTGGTGATGCAGTCTTCATCATCAGATTGTGAGCCTTCTCAGAGATGACGTGGGCTATCTGTAATTACTTATTAGATTGATTTTCTGTGTTGCTGGCAACCAGAACAATGATGGATGCAGTAACTCATCAAACTCAGTTCACTGGCAACAACAAATAATCCAATATGTCGATATGAATTAAAAAATTGACTAGGAGGCACAGGAAATGGAAAGGGATAAAAGCGTAATGGCTTCTGATAGCACAAAAAAGTGAGCAAAAATCCTTATTTCTTAATCAAAACTTCATTTATATAAAGTATACTTTTATAATGTATACTCTATTTCCCATCTTCCTGACATCCAAAACTTGTCCAGATATAAAAGGAATATCTTTATTTTCATAGTCTATTCATCTGTATGGAAAATACTATAATAATAAAGAAACCAAAATGTATCTTTCTGTGATAAAAATGTGTATATACATAGATATAGAGAAATTAGGTACAAGAACTAATACCATTACCATTGTTAATGCTTTTATTCTTATCGTTAAGTATAAAACTTCCTGGAGGTCTCTCATCTTAGATAAAATTTTGTTCTTTTTAAGTCCTTTTTCACAATAATACACAAAACCAGCATAAATATATTTTTTTTTAATTTCACTCTAGGAAGTTCTTTATTTTGTTATCAGTGTTGAAAAAACAACAGCCATTTTAAGAATCTAGTATCATATAACATAAATTAAATAAACTTTAAAGAAACTAACCAAGGGACCTACTATAATTCTAAACAACATTTTTTTAAACATTTGAAAGAATTGTTCTAGTTCCATCAACCAACTCGTATGTGAAGTTTTGTAACATAAGTATTTGAAAGCTGAATTTATTAATTTTTTTTGAAATAATATGAAGCAAACGTGGTTAGAAAATGTCCTAATTGAAGATAAGAAATAAATTTTAAATAGTAGAAAGAGTGAATATTTAAAAATAGATTTTCAGATGGAAAAATTGGCTTCCATTTTACTTGGTAGTTTTTGAGAAACATCATGCAAGTTGCGTTCTTACAACTATGGAAATAAAACTATGGAAATAAAATAGCAAAATAGGAAAAAAAAAATTTAATCAGTTCAGTTCGATTCACTTCAGTTGCTCAGTCATGTCTGACTCTTTGCGACCCCATGGACTGCAGCATGCCAGGCCTCCCTGTCCGTCACCAACTCCCGAAGTTTACTCAAACTCATGTCCATTGAGCCGAAAAAATAAATTTCTATTTAATTTAAAACAAAGAAAATAAGTTGTGTGATGAAATCAGCAAAGAAAATAGTGCCTCTGAATCTATCCATAAACCTATAGTGTCTGTAGATATAAACAAGTCTACTCTGCAGCTATCTGAATCAATGACTCATTAAGAATCTTTTAAGAAGAAATCAATGTATTTTAAACTCCCTCAACACTGAAAATACATAGGGACTTCAACAGGCACTTAGAATAAATTTCCTCCATAAACACTCTTGTTTGCATATTTGCTGGGCGCCATGTCATTTATTATTTCAATCTTTTCCTCTCTGCCGATTCTTAATGAAGAGAAAAATTCCACAGATTCTCTATTTGGATTTACTTTTCTTACTTCTTTTTCATATTTTTTAACCTTTATTTTAAAAGCTGCTGCTGCTGCTAAGTCGCTTCAATCGTGTCCAATTCTGTGCGACCCCATAGACGGCAGCCCACCAGGCTCCCCCGTCCCTGGGATTCTCCAGGCAAGAACACTGGAGTGGGTTGCCATTTCCTTCTCCAGTGCATGAAAGTGAAAAGTCAAAGAGAAGTCGCTCAGTCGTGTCTGATTTTTAAAGAGGGTTAGACTAAAAAAGATTGATATGTATTCACGGTTAAGATGAAACAATAATTTTGCTTAATCAAACATTTAAGAGTAAATCTTATCTTTTATAAATAAAAAAAGAGAAAATGCATCTATGGTTGATATAAATGAAGGCTTTTAAATTTAAAAATATTTCTGGAATTTAAATAATTTATAAATTCTAAGTTAAAATTTTATTTATATCTTGGATAATACTTTTCAAAATTTTCTAAAATAAATGATGAAATTTCAAAGTGAAAGTGAAGCTCTCTCAGTCATGTCCGACTCTTTGTGACCCCACGGACTATACAGTCCATGGAATTCTCTAGGCCAGAATATTGGAGTGGATAGCCTTTCCCTTCTCCAGGGGACCTTCCTAACTCAGGGCTCGAACTGGGGTCTCCTGCATTGCAGCTGGATTCTTTACCAATTGAGCTATGCGGGAAATTTCAAACTCTACTACTAAAAGCAATTGATGTTTGTTTATTGATATATAAAGATATTCCATGCACAATAAAATTACTGAAGAAATAATGCTGATTAATGCTTTATTATTTCTGAAATATTAATAGTTAAGAAAAGGCAGACATGTGAAGGCTTAATTACAAATAATGTGGATAATTTTATTAAATTTGTACAAAGTTGAGTCACAGGCTAGAAGAAAATGAGTAATAACAACTATATCTCAAAAACATGTTTTTAAAACAAATATTGACAAAGTAATTAGTAATTCAATAATTAAACAAAATTTGAGGAAATAAGTTATAAGAAGGGGGTATAGAATATGTAGACACAGAGGTCTGAGATGGTATGTTTTGAACTACAGATCCTTTACTAATGCTAATGTCTGAGACAAATACACCACACTGTATTTATGCTAATTTTTTATTGATATAAATTTCAGTTCAGTTCAGTTCAGTCGCTCAGTCGTGTCCGACTCTTTGCAACCCCATGAATCGCAGTATGCCAGGCCTCCCTGTCCATCACCAACTCCCTGAGTTTACCCAAACCCATGCCCATCGAGTCGGTGATGCCATCCAACCGTCTCATCCTCTGTCATCCCCTTCTCCTCCTGCCCCCAATCCTTCCCAGCATTAGGGTCTTTTCCAATGAGTCAGCTCTTTGCTTGAGTTGGCCAAAGTATTGGAGTTTCAGCTTCAACATCAGTCCTTCCAATGAACACCCAGGACTGATCTCCTTTAGGATGGACTGGTTGGATCTCCCTGCAGTCCAAGGGACTCTCAAGAGTCTTCTCCAACACCACAGTTCAAAAGCATCAATTCTGCGGCGCTCAGCTTTCTTCACCGTCCAACTCTCACATCCATACATGACCACTGGAAAAACCATAGCCTTGACTAGACGGACCTTTGTTGGCAAAGTAATGTCTCTGCTTTTAAGTATGCTATCTAGGTTGGTCATAACCTTCCTTCCAAGGAGTAAGCGTCTTTTAATTTCATGGCTGCAATCACCATAAGCAGTGATTTTGGAGCCCCAAAAAATAAAGCCTGACACTGTTTCCACTGTTTCCCCATCTATTTCCCATGAAGTGATGGGACCAGATGCCATGATCTTAGTTTTCTGAACGTTGAGCTTTGAGCCAACTTTTTCACTCTCCTCTTTCACTTTCATCAAGAGGCTCTTTAGTTCTTTTTCATTTTCTGCCATAAGGGTGGTGTCATATGCATATCTGAGGTTATTGATATTTCTCCTGGCAATCTTGATTCCAGCTTGTGTTTCTTCCAGCCCGGCGTTTCTCATAATGTACCCTGCATATAAGTTAAATAAGCAGGGTGACAATATAGACAAGTGCAAATCAAAACTCTAACGAGGTATGACCCACCCTCACACTGCTCAGAATGGACATCATAAAAAAATATTAAAAATATAGGCTGGATAGAACTTGGAGAAAAGGGAACCCTCCTACACTGATTTGGGGAATATAAATTGGAATGAGGCACAATGGACAGCAGCATGAAGGTTCCTTTAAACCTGCAAATAGAGGTACCACACGATCGGCAATCTTACTCCTGGGCCTGTTCACACAGAGAAACCATTATTTGAAAATACTCTTGTACCCCAACTTTCTAGATATAGATATATATACCTATTTATACTTTTGATGTATATAGAAATATATAGTTTTGATATAGATACAGATATATATACCAAATCTTTATCCATCCTTATCACAACAGACATTTTGGTTTCTTCTACATCTTGGTTATTCTAGAGTGTTGCACTGAAACTTGGGGTACAAGAATCTTTTCAAAGAATGGTTTCTCTGTGTGAACAGGCCCAGGAGTGGGAATGCCGGATCATGTGGTACCTCTATTTGTAGGTTTAAAGGAACCGTCACACTGCTTTCCATTGTGCCTCATTCCAATTTATATTCCCCAAATCAGTGTAGGAGGGTTCCCTTTTCTCCAAGTTCTATCCAGCCTAAATTTTTTATATTCTTTTTTATGATGTCCATTCTGAGTGGTTGGGAGGATGGGTCATACCTCATTAGAGTTTTGATTTCCAGTTGTCTAGCAATTACCTATAGCAATGTCAAGCAACTTTTCCTGTGTTAAAAAAAAAGACACGTTTGTTCAATTCACCTCTTGAGATTGGCTTCTTGAACACCACCCTGTTTTGAATTAGTTTTGATTACCTACTCCAGTACATTTCTTGAGGGTATATGTCCCTTACAACTCTGCAGACCTTGTGAGTACAAAGTTCTCCTAAGCCCTGGATTTTAAAAGTGTTGTTACAGGAAGTGTCCACAAGGCGGCAGCATTAAAACAACCCTTAGAGAAATTCCCCTTCCTGAGCTTTTGATTAGAGTGGAATATGCCAGAGCTGGTGTTTCCTACTTCTTCCCCCTTACCTTCACCCCCAGACAAATCCCAAACCCTGCCCAAACTCAATGCTGAGGATCCTCTAGTACTGAGGTGGGGGTTCTCCAAGGAGGGAGGGTGCTAATGGGAAACTAACCAGCGGTAGAATAAAGACGAATCTACTTCGGAACGTTACTAGCTCCAAGGGCGCACCGTTCTTCGGGTTCACTGGGTTTGGTTGAGCTCTACAAGGGCCCACCAAGATTGGTGTCCCATTCACAGGGGACCAGGCACTCCAGGTTCACAGGGAGCTCAACTGCTGGCACTTCCCCCAAAACTTTCTCAGGTCTAACGCAGTCCAGCCTGGAGACCCAACGCTGCTCAGCCTCTAGTAATGTGACACCAGACCCAGCCACCCAGTACTGAAGGGAATACAGTGGCTGGTTCTCTAATTTATATTTATATATATAAATCTTTAATTTATATTTCATATGAATATAACCCGATTCAGTTATAGTACACATATCTATTCTTCTTCAAATTATTTTCCCATATAGATTATTACACAGTATCAAGTAGTGTTTCCTGTGCTGAAAAGCAGACCATTGTTAATTACCTATTTACACATATTTGTTGGCTCAGATGGTAAAGAATCTGGCAATGTAGGAGGCGCAGTTTCAGTCTCTGGGTTAGAAGATCCCCTGGAGAAGGAAATGACAAACCACACCAGTATTCGTGCCTGGCGGGCTACAGTCCCTGGGATTTCAAGGAGTCGGACAGGACTGAGCAACCAACGCACTACATATCTTACTGTGTATATGCTAATCACAACCTCCTCATTTATGCCCGCTGGACCCCACCAATCCCTGTGGTGACTGCAACTTGGTTTACTAAGTAGTCACTTCTCTTTCTGTTTGGAAATGAGTTCGTTTTTCTTTTTTTGAATTGTTGATTCTACTCCAAAGTAATACTTAGGATATTTGTCTTTTCTTTCTGATTTCTTCACTTAGTATGGTCATGTCCAGGTCTCTGTAGATTACTGGAAAATGCAGTATTTCTTTCTTTTTAATGTCTGAGTCATAGTCTAATTCTGTGTGTGTGTGTGTGTATATATATATATATATATATATATGTGTGTGTGTGTGTGTGTGTGTGTGTATATATATATATGTACATATATGTGTGTGTGTATATATATATATATATCCACTATATACCACATCTTCATTATCCATCCCTCTGACGATGGACATTTTGGTTTCTTCCATGTGTTGGTTATTCTAAAGATGCCCCAGTGAAACTTGGGGTGAATTAATCTTTTTAAATTATGATTTTTCTCCCTGGACAGGCCTAGGAGTGACAATGCAGGATCATACGGCACCTCCATTCTCAGTTTTAAAGGAGCCTTCCTGCTACTCTCCAACATGCCCACATCAGTGTAAGCGGGTTCCCTATCCTCCGTGTTCTCTCTCACATTTATCTTTTGTATTCTTTTTGATGATGTCTCTTCTGAACAGTGGGAGGTCATACCTCCTTAAAGTTTTGATTTGCAGTTTGTTAACAGTTCTTCAAGAGATGGGAATACCAGACCACCTTACCTAGCTCCTGAGAAACCTGTGTGCAGGTCAAGAAGCAACAGTTGGAACCAGACATGGAAAAACAGACTGGTTCAAACCTGGGGAAGGAGTACATCGTGACTATATATTGTCACCCTGCCTATTTAACTTATATGCAGAGTATATTATGTGAAATGCCAGGCTGGATGAAGCTCAAGCTGGGATCAAGATTGCTGGGAAAAATATAAACAACCTCAGATATGCAGAAGATACCACTTGAGTGGCAGAAAGTAAAGAGCCTCTTGATGAAGATGAAAAAAGAGAGTGAAAAAACTGATTTAAAACTCGACATTCATAAAACTAAGATCATGTCATCTGGTCCCATAACTTCATGGCAAATAGATGGAGAAACAATGGAAACAGTGACAGACTATTTTCTTAGGCTCCATAATCACTGTGGACAGTGACTGCTGCAAAGAAATTAAAAGACGATAGCTCCTTGAAAGAAAATTATGACAAACCTACACAGAGTATTAAAAAGCTGAGATATCACTTTGCTGACAAAGGTCAGTATACTCAAGGGTATGGTTTTTCCAATATTCATGTATGAATGTGAGAGTTGGACCATAAAGAAGGCTGAACACGAAAGAACTGATGCTTTCAGACTGTGATGCTGGAGAAAACACCTGAAAGTAGCTTGGACAGCAAGGAGATCAAACCAGTCAATCCTAAAGAAAAAAAAAACCTGAATATTCATTGGAAGGACTGATGCTGAAGTTGAGCCATTGACCACCTGATACTTTTTCCATCTGATGAGAAAGTTGACTCATTGAAAAAGACCCTGATGCTGGGAAAGATTGAAAGCAGGAGGAAAAGAGGACGACAGAGAATGAGATGGTTGGATGGCATCACTGATTTAATGGACACGAGTTTGAGCATGCTCTGGGAGATAGTGAAGGACAGGGAGACCTGGCCTGTTGCAGTTCACGGGGTCGCAAAGAGCCAGACACAACTGAGCGACTGAACAACAACAATTATGATGTGCAGCATCTCTTCCTGTGTTTAAAAAAAAAAGTTTCTTCACTTCACCTCTTGAGATTGGCTTCTCAAACATCGCTTTGTTTCAAATTCTTTTCATTGCCTACCCAGGACATTTCCTGAGGGCATGTGTCCGTTACAGCTCTTGCGCACCTTGAAAAAAGGAGGTTCCCCTAAGCCCTTGAATTTAAAGGTGTCGTTATAGGAAATGTCCACAAGGCGGCAGCATTTTTTCATGCCCCACTTGGCTGCTAGGGCAAACAGAGCCCTAGAGAAATTCTCTCTGGGGTGTGGATAAGAGTAGAAAGTGCGAGGGCTTGTGTCTCCTTACTTTTTCGCCCTTTTATCTTCTCCCTCAGACATATCCCTGACCTTGTGCGAACTGCGGTGGTGAGGGTGCCTGGTACTGAGGTGGGGGCACTCCAGGAAAGAAGGGTGCTGATGAGAAGCAACCACTGGGAGACTTAAAGACAAATCCACTTTGGAAACTGTTTCCAGCTCCAAGGGCTTATGTTCTTCCTAGGTTTTATTGAGCTCTAAAAGTGAAAATGAAAGTTGCTCAGTTATGTTGGACTCTGCAACCCCATGGACTATACAGTCCATGGAATTCTCCAGGCTGGATAATACTGGAGTGGGTAACCTTTCCCTTCTCCAGGGGATCTTCCCAACCCAGGTCTATTGCACTGCAGGCGAATTCTATACCAGCTGAGCTGAGCCAGGGAAGCCCTTGAGCTCTAGGAGGGTCAGCTGAATCCAGAGATTAGGGTCCCATTTACAGAGTACCAGGAGCTCCAGGTCCAAGGAGGGCTCAACTGCTAGCACTTCTTCCCAGCTCCCTCCGATCCACCACACTCCAGCCTTCAAACCCCAGGCTTCCCAGACTCCAGAAATGAAACGCCAGCCCAGGTCACCTAGGCTAAGTGGATACCATTGGCATTGTTTTTCATCCTTTCTGTTTATAATTTGAATTTGTATTTCATGAAGAATGTAAGCTGATTCAGTAACACATACTCATATTATCTATTCTTCAGATCTTTTTCCCAAAAAGATTATTACACAGGGTTGAGTAGAGTTTTCTGTGCTATAAAATTTGTCCCTGTAGATTACCTGTTATATGTGTGTATATGTATATTTATATATTTAACATATTTATAGATGTTATATAATTATAAAATATACTATATAATATATAGTATATTTATACATGTTATATGTTTTATATGTTTATATCTATGTTTTACTTTGTATACAGTAATTATATCCTTCCAATTTATGCCTCTCAATCTTCACCTATTCCCTGTGGTAACCATAACTTGGTTTGCTAAGTCATTGTGTTTGTTTCTCTTTGGATATGAATTCATTTTTTTTTAATTTCTGTATTTGAATGAGTCTTTTTGAATTACACTTTTTCTGTGTCAAGAGGCTCAGGAGTGAGATTGCTGGATAATGTGGTTCCTCTGTTTTTCCATTTTAAAGGAACCTTCATAATGCCCTCCGTTGTACCTGCCTCCAATTTATATTCCCCATATCTCCATAGGAGGTATCCTTTCCTTCATCTTCTCTCCAGCGTTTAGTGGTTGTATTATTTTTGATAATGCCCATTCTGGGCAGTGGGGGAGGGGGGTCATATCTCTTGAGAGTTTTGATTTGAAATTGTTTAATAATTAGCAATGTGGAGCATCGTTTCCTGTGGTTTGAAGGAAAGAAGTTACAGTGCGTTCATTTGACCTCTTGAGATTGGCTTCTTGAACACCGCCTGCTCTGAATTCTTTTTCCATCACCTACCCCAGGGCATCTCCTGAGTCAGGCGTCATTTACAGCCCCACAAGCCTTGTGGATACAAAGTGCCCTTAAGCCATGGATTTAGCGTTGTTGTTACAGGCCGTGTCCACAGGGCGGCAGCATTTCCCCATGCCCCACTCAGCTTCCCAGGGCACCCAGAGCCCTAGAGAAATGCATCTTCCTGGGACGTGGATAAGGGTGGAATGTACCAGGGCTGGTGTCTGCTTACTTCTTCCCCCGTATCTTCACCCCCAGACAAATCCCAAACCCTGCGCAAACTGGGATGCTTGGGGTGCGCTGGTACTGAGGTGGGGCCACTCCGAGGAAGGAGGCTGTTGGTGAGAAACCAACCGCTGGGAGAATTCAAGACCTACCTTCTTTGGAAACCTTTTCAGCTTGGAAGGTGCATCGTTCTTTGGGTGCACTAGGCTCCGTTGAGTTATAGGAGGGCCTCCCGAATCTGGATTGGGGTCCCATCCACAGGAGCCCTGGAACTCCAGGTCCTAGTGGCGGTCACCTGCCGGCACCTCTTCCCCAGATTCCGCAGGCCCACCAGAGTCCAGTCTTCAGACCCAAGGCCGCTCAGGCTTCAGAAATGTGACTCCAGGGCAGGTCACCCAGGCTGAGCCAAATGCTGATGTCACTTTTTTTTTTTTTTAAATGTAATTTGTATTTCATGTTATATAACCTGATTCAGTCATACATTTTCAGATATCTATTCTTCAGATTCTTTTCCCATACAGATTATTACACAGTGTTGAGTAGAGTTCCCTGTGCTATCAAGTAAGTCCTTATGGATTACTAATTACATATATATGGATGTTTAAAGATATGTATATTACTTTGTATATTCTAACCTCCTAATTTATTGCTTCCACATCCTCACCTATTCTCTCTGGTAACCATAACTTGGTTTGTTAATTTGTTGTTGCATTTTTTTCTGTTTAAAAATGAGTTTTGGGGTTGTTGTGTTTTTTTTGTAGATTTTACCCATAAGAGATATTTTCCTTACCTCTCTGACTTTCTTCATCAAGTATGATCATTTCCAGGTCTATTTATATTACTAGGAAATGCAGTATTTCATTCTTTTTAAGGCCTGAGCCATATGCTATTCTGTATATAAAAACACTGCATCTTCTTTATCCACCCCTCTGATGATGGACGTTTGTTTTCTTCCATGTGTCGTTTATTCTAGAGTGCTGCAGTGAAGCTTGGGGTGTATGAATCTTTTCAAATGATGATTTTTTGCATGAACAGGCCCAGGAGTGACATTCCGTGATTATGTGGAACCTATATTTTCAGTTTTAAGGAAGCTTTCACACTGATCTCCATTGTGCCTCATTCCAATTTGAAATCCCCAAATCAGTGTAGGATGATGTAGAACATCTCCATGTTCTCTTCTGCATTTTCTGTTTTCATTCTTTTTCATGATGCCCATTCTGAGCATTGGGAAATCACACCTCATTAGAGCTTTGATTTGCAGTCCTTTAACAATCAGCGATAGGGGTGTGGATCTCCCTTTCCTATGCTTTTTTTTTTAAGGTGCATTCAACTGACCTCTGAGATTGACTTTTTGAACACTGCCCTGCTTTGAATTCTTTTTCGATTACCTGCCCCAGGACATTTCTTGAGGGCATGTGTCCCTACAGCCCCACAGGCTTTGTGAATACAAAGTTCCAGGAAGCTGCAAATTTTAACAGGGTTGTTACAGGAAATGTCCACAAGGCAGTAGCATTTCTACATGCCCCACTAGGCTGCCTAGGGAAACTGTGTGCATGCTAGGTTGCTTCAGTCCTGTCTGACTCTGTGCGACCCTATGGACTGTAGCCCTCCAGGCTCCTCTGTCCTTGGGATTCTCCAGGCAAGAATATTGGAGTGGGTTGCCGTGCCCTCCTCCAGGGGAGCTTCCTGACCCAGAGATTGTGTCTCCTGCATTGGCAGGCGGGTTCCTTAGGACTAGTGCCACCTGTGAAGTCCAGGAATGCTGGAGTAGGCCATTCCCTTCTCCAGGGAATTTTACCGACCCAGAGATCAAACCTGGTACTCCAGCATCGCAGGCAAACTGTTTACCACCTGAGCCACCAGACAAACAGAGCCCTAGAGAAATTCTTCTCTCTGGGCTGTGGATTAGAGTAGAAGGTGCCAGGGCTTGTGTCTCCTCCCTTTTGCCCCCTTAACCTTCACTTCCCAGACATATCCCAGCCCCTGCGCAAACTAAATTTGAGAGTGTGTGGTAGTGTGGTGGGGGACCCTGAGAGAGGAGGGCGCTGGTGTGACACAGCCACTGGGAGACTTAAAGACCAATCCAACTTTGGAAACTTCCAGCTCCAAGGGCTTACTGTTCTTTGCCTAATAACCTAATAACCCAGGAGTTTGACTGAGCTCTAGGAGCGCCCGACTGAATCCGTAGACTGGGGTCCCATGCACAAACGTCCAGGAACTCCAAGTCCTGGCGAAGGTCAAGTGCTGGCAATCCTCTCCAGCTCCCTCAGGTCCACCACAGCCCAGTCATCGGACACAAGGCTGCTCAAGCTCCAGAAATGCAATACCAGCCTGTGGCACCCAGACTGAGTGGGATGCTGTTGCCATTTCT
The DNA here is from genome assembly GCA_024291935.2 of Okapia johnstoni. Taxonomy (NCBI): domain Eukaryota; kingdom Metazoa; phylum Chordata; class Mammalia; order Artiodactyla; family Giraffidae; genus Okapia; species Okapia johnstoni. The sequence goes on from CM044327.1 coordinate 7,933,768, forward strand.
TGTTTTTTTTTAATTTAATTGGTATTTCATACAGAATATAACCTAATTCACTTATACATACACATATACATATTTTTTTTCTCCTTTAGAATTCTTTTCTATATACTTGTTTACACAGTGTTGAGCATATTTTCCTATGCTATAACGCAAGTCCTTGTTGATTACCTATCATACACACATATGAATATGTGTATACTTATACACATATATTTACTTTGCATATTTTAATCACATCCTCCTAAGTTATGCCCCCTCCATCCTCACCTATTCCCTGTGGTAACCATAACTTGGTTTGCTGCATTATTGTATCTACTTCTGTTTGAAAATTAGTTCTTTTTTTTTTTTGATTTGTAGATTCTACCCATAAGTGATGTCCTAAGATATTTGTCCTTCCCTTCTTGTCTTTTGCTCACTTAGTATGATCATGTCCTGGTTTACGTGTGTCACTGGAAATGCAGTATTTCATTTTTTTTTATTGTCTGAGTCATATTCTATTCTGTCTGTATAAATACCACATCTTCTTTATCCATCCCTCTGGTGATGGACATTTTGGCTTCTTCCACGTGCTGGTTACTCTAAAGAGTGCTGCAGTGAAACTTGGGTGCACGAGTCTTCAAATTATGGTTTTTCTGCATGGACAGGCCCAGGAGTGACTCTGCAGGATCCCGTGGTACCTCAGTTTCAGTTTTTAGTGGACCTTCACGCTGCTCTCCATCCTGCCTCGTTCTAATTCATATTCCCCAAATCAGTGCAGGAGGGTTCCCTTTTCCCCATGTTCTCTCCCAAATTTACTGTTTCCACTCTTTTTGGTGCTGCCCATTCCGAGTAATGGGAGGTCATTCCTCCCTAGAGTTTTGATTTGCAGTTCTCCAGTAATCAGTGGTAGTGACGTGGAGCTTCTTTTCCTGTGTTTAAAAAACAAAACACAAAAAGCACATGTGTTCAGTTCACCTCTTGAGATTGACTTCTTGAACATCTCCCTGTTTTGAATTCTTTTTCAATTACCTACCCCAGGCTATTTCTTGAGTGAGGGCAGATGTCCCCACACGCTTTGTGAATGCTGAATTCCCCTACGTTGCGAATTTTAAGAGTGTTATTACAGGAAATGTCCACAAGGCGGCAGCACGTCTTCATGCCCCATTTGTCTTCCCAGCGCAAACAGAGCCCTAGAGGAATTCCTCTTCCTGGGTTGTGATTAGAGTGGAATGTGCCAGGACTGGTGTTTCCTAAGCCTTAAGCCTTGTCCTTACCCTCTTTTCCCCTTAGGCTTCACCCGCTCCCCCCCAGACAAATTCCAAACCCCGCCCCAGGGAGATACTGAAGGTGCTCTGGTAAGAAAGCAGAGGAAGGAATCTGAAGAAGCTGCAGGTGAGAAACCAACCACTAGAGATCAATCCACTTCGGAAACCCTTTCCAGCTCCCAGGGCGCACGGCCCTTTAGGTGCACTGGGCTTGGTTCAGCTCCAGGAGGGCCTGCCTGCGTCCGGAGGTTAGGGGTCCACTCCACAGGGGACCAGGCAGTACAAGCCCAAGGCGGGCTCCACAGCTTGCACTTCCTCCTAAACGTGCTCAGGTCTACCCCAGGCCAGCCTCGGCACCCAAGGCTGCTCGGACCCCAGAAATGTGACCCCAGACCTGGTGACCCGGGCCTCAGGGGGATGCCGCTGGCATTTTTTCTTCTTTTGCTTTTCAAATTTAATTTGTATTTCATATGGAATATAACCTGATTTAGTTATCCTGATTTAGTTATAGGCATTTTTAATCTATTCTTTTTTGCCTTCTTTTCCCACTTTAAGTTATTACACAGTGTTCATTAAGTTCAATGTGCTATATACTAGGTTCTTGTTGATATCCTGCTATATATATGTCTGTGTATATTTATTACCATATATATATGTATATATATATGAATCACAGCATCCTAATTTTTTCCTTCCTTATCCCCACCTTTTCTGTGATGTAACTAACCACGAGTTTGCTTGCTGTTTGTTGAGTTAGCTTTTGTTTGGAGAATCATTTTTATTGATTTTTGGTTCTACCCAAAAGTGGCATCCTAGGCTACTTGTCCTTCTCTGACTTCCTTCACTTAGTCTGATATTGTACAAGTCCATGTGTTTTGCTGGAAAGGCGCTATTTCTTTGTTTTCATGTCTGAGTCATATTCTATCGTATGTGTATGTATGTGACATATCTTCCTTATCCATCCCTCTGATGATTATTGTAAAACGTGCTGCATTGAATGTTTGGGTGCATTTGTCTTTTCAAATTATCATTATTCTTCACCGACAGGCCTAGGAGTAAGATTGCGGGATCATGTGGTACCTGTATTTTCAGTTTTAGAGGAACTTTCATACTCTTCTCCATCATGCCTGTTTCCAATTTATATTCCCGAGGGTTCCCTTTTCTACAGGCCCTCTCCTGCATTTATTCTTTGCAGTCTTCTGTTGATGGCCATTGCGAAGGGTGTGATCAGAAATCTGTACCCATGATATATATTTCGGAAATAGAATTTTGCCACCATCACTGAGACTGCCCCTGTCCTGTCTCAGACAAAAATGCCACCAAACATATCCCGTATGCTTACTTCTATCATCATTAATTACGGTTTTTTTTTTTTTTCTTATTTTGAGCTTTAGGAAATGGAGTAATAGATGATGTCTGTTTTGGTTGTCACATGTATTTTACTCCCCTTTGTTGTTAACGTTCCAATCTGTTGTAATAGTAGTTTGTTGACTGGCATTGTGGGCGTTTTTTTCCAGTGTGAATATATGGACATTTGTTCACCCGTTCGTCTGTAGGCGATTCTCGTGTCTGAGTTTTTCAAATAGTTTTGCTGTCAACCTCCTTTGACATGTCTTTTGGTAAAGTTACATACACATTTATGTTGATTTTAAGCTTAGAATTGGAACTGTTTAGCTATACATATATTTTCAGTATTAGTAGATAGTGTCAGTTTCCTAAAGTATTTCTGCAAAATTATGCTCTCATAATGTATGAGAGTGTTTTAGTTTCTGTTATTAGGACCATATGTTTTTCTCTTTATTTTAACCCTTCTGGTGGGTGTATCAGCTTCCCTGGTGGCTCTGATGGTAAAGAATCTGCCTGCAATGCAGGAGACCTGGGTTCAATCCCTGGGTCAGGAAGATCCCCTTGAGAAGGGGATGGCTACCAACTCTAGTATTCTTGCCTGGAGAATCCCAGGGACAGAGGAACCTGGCAGGCTATGGTCCAGCGGATCTCAAGGAGTCGGACACAGCTGAGTGACTTAGCACACGTGGTGGGCGTGCAGTGGTGTCCTGTTGTGTTTTAATTTGTATTCATCTGATAATGAAAGTGGTTCAGCAAATTTTCATGTTTTTTAAACAACTTTTACATCATCTTCAATGAAGTGCCTTTTCAAGGCTCTGAGTCGTTTAACTATTGAGTTTCTTCTGTTTACTTATTGATTCAAAGGTGTCTTGTGGCCGTGAAGTTTCTGGGAGGCATATGCCTTTTCCCTCAGAATGTGTTTCCCGCATTTCCTCTCTAGATCGAGTCTTTGGAGGTACATGTTTCTTCATGTAAGAAAGTCCAATTCGTCATTTTATAAAAAATAAATAGTGCTTTTGGATTTCTTTTTACAGTCTTTCTTTGCTCTGCGATCATAAACATAGTCTTCCATATTTTCTTCTAGGATCTTTATTAACCTTTGCATTTAAATATGTAATGCCTAAATCTTTAATCTGTTTGAATTAGCTTTTGTTTTTGATACAACGTAGAGATCAAGATGCGTTTTTTCCATATGGATAACCAATTAATTCAGCCGTTTATATATTTTGCTTATTTATTTTTATGTAAATTGGTTTATAATATTATATTAGTTTCAGGTATACAACATAGTGATTCAACATTTAAAGTTGTTACAAGATAATGGTGTTATTTCCCAGAACTGTATAACATATCCATGTTGCTTCTCTATTTTACACATAGTAGTTTCTTTCTCTTAATCTCATACCCCGATCTTGCCCCTCCACCTTTCCTTCTCCCTGCTGGTAACCACTAGTTTGTGCTTTATATCTGTGAGCCAGCTTCTATTTTGTTATATGGATTCATTTGTTTATTCTTTTAGATTCCACATGCAGATGGAATATTTGTTCTTCTCTGTTTGATTCATTTCACTAAAGCATAGTGAAATGCTTGGTCCAACATTGGTGAAATGCTTGGTCTGTTGGTCCATCCACATTGCTGCAAATGGTAGAATTTCATTCTTTTTTATCAGTCATTTAAAAATATTTATTTTATCCACATAGACAGATGTATATATGCATAGGTTATCAATTTATTTATCTTTATCTATATGAGTGTATGTCTATATATATCTTTATGTTTGTGTATATGTGTATGCATATATTGTATTAGCATATATATTGGCTTGTTACATATTAATTATGTATAAGATAATTTTTTTTCCTTATTGTCATGGGATGCACATTCTCAATGTGTGAAATACTTATTACTGATTAGTAAATTAAATACCATGAGAAGAGAATATGCACAACTCTGTTACTTTCTCAGGTTTTGAATATTGTGATCTTTGCAACCACCATGTAAAGTTTATAGGGCAGGTGCCCTGAATGCACGGAGAAGAGAACTTTACTGCGTTGGAAGTCCTGTGACATCTAAGGATCATACTGGAGAAAGAATGGGGATTGATTTGTTCTGAAGATTCAGATTCCACTGCTTCCAGGCTCACTGGCTTTAAAATGAAAGATTAAATTACTAATTCCGTACTAGCAATGGGCAAACTTAGTAATTCAGTCAGGCTAGCAGACACAGTGAAGTGAATGCTGCTCGCATGGGCCCCTATAGCTTTCAAAGGTGTTAATGAATGACAGACGATTGCTGTCTTTAGTGTTTGACTGTGAAGAACAGTAGACACAGACAAGTCAAGGCAAGTATTAATTATCCTGGCAATAGAACAAAGGTTAATATTAGGATTTGGGTCTTAATTGTTGAACTTAAGTAACTTCTACTGTCTATCAAGTTAAGAAAGTGTAAATAATACTCCATTAAAACATAAGCCTGGAAATTGGAGAGTTAGATAAGTTTTTGTAACATTACAATTACGTAGGAAATGAGAAGAAAAGGGAAATAAGCATGCTTAAAACACTTATTAGTAACTTAAATAAAAACATAAAAACATTAACAATGAATAACATTAAAAGTTAGTCTCAAATTATCACTAAACTTGTCAAATAATATTATAAACAGTTTATAGTTTTTCTATAATTTTAAAATTTTTCCAGAATTTATTTTTGAAAATGCATTTATTTACCAACTAGCAAAGCAATTGCTTTATAATCATCACAATGCAATTAGAGAGCAGATCAATGAAAAAAACGTTTTGGAATTGTAATTATCTGAATTTTGTATCATAATAATGTTTTTCCTACATTTGTATGTTCCTGAGAAATAGTTTTCAAAATGATACAAGCATAACAAGGTCAAAATAAGAGCGAATTTTATATGTAGACTCTTAATTGTTTTTGACTACAGTTTAACCTTATTTCAATCTTATTACAGTTTGACCAGAATGTACATTTCAAATCCATCTTGAATTTTTTCTTGGACTTAATCACCCCTTCATAAGTCCTTTTTCTTTCTTACTTTTAAATAGATTGCATTTTAATTTAAAATGTAGCTATGGAGTGAAGTAAGCCAGAAAGAAAAACACCAATACAGTATATACTAACACATACATATGGTATTTAGTTAATCGGTAAAGATAACCCTGTATTCCAGACATCAAAAGAGACACAGATAAATAGAACAGTATTATGGACTCTATGGGAGAGGGCGAGGGCGGTTTGATATGGGAGAATGGCACTGAAGCATGTAAATTACCATATGTGAAATGAATCGGCAGTGCAGATTCGATGCATGATACAGAGTGCTCGGGGCTGGTGCACTGGGATGACCCGGAGGGATGGGATGGGGAGGGAGGTGGAAGAGGGGTTCTGGAAGGGGAAAACATGTACACCCATGGTGGATTCATGTTAATGTATGGCAAAACAAATACAATATTGTAAAGTTAAAAAAAATAAAATTAAAATGTAGCTATGATGTGAACACACCTACTAAATTTGAAGTATGACTTTCTTGACAATATCAGAAAAGAATGGACTGTACTTCATCATCTTTCCTCAGTGTCTTATGAACTTATTCAACCTGGTCATGACCCAGTTTTCTTTACACAATGACTAAGGTTGTTTTCTGAAATGAAAGGTTCATCATACATGTTAGCTGGAAGAGGAATATGTTTGATATTTCTATGATAGGACAGTGTACTTAGTTCTGTGTTCAAACATGATTTAAGAGTCATCTTACTTGTTTCTTGTTCTACTATGGTCACAATGGATCTGTCTAATTATTTTTGATATTTTTTAGAAACTGCTTATGATCCAGAGGAAACATCATGGCTTAGTGACTGTCATTGGCTAGCTGTTGACTGTCAATATCATTATGATTCTAGTTGTCATTTTGATAGACATACGTTCTAATTTCATTATTTGTTTATAACAAGTGTGTTCATCTTCCTTGTTTTCTTTTAGATTCCACTCCTTTTCTCTATTCTTAGGCGTTTAAATTCAGGATATGAATCCTTATTTCTGTGCTATAAGTTACTTATATTAATAATATATTGGTATTACACATCTTTGTAAAATTTTACTTTACTGTAACATATTTTTAAGCTGGAAGTATTTTATTGATTACCCAATTTTACTTCTCCACAACAAAATGTATGCATAAGTTATTTTACATTTTATAATAAATTGGAAGATGGTAAAACTTTTGCTTTTTGGACATGGAGCTCATAGTGAGAAGGTAAAGAGAATAGTTAATTACGCCCTAACTAGAAAAAAACAAAACAAAAACAAAAGAGACTTCCTTGACACCAACAATTCCAACTATCACTTTGTTTCACATTTGCATTTCTAAGAAAATTATCTTAATAAGATTCAAAATGCCTCTGTATTCTAAACAGTGAATAAAGCATGAAGGTGAAATGAGAAAGGAGAACCGCTCTGATCCTCTGTCCATGTGTACCTTCTAAAGCAAATGAACTTCAGAAAACAGTATTAATAAATATGGAAGTTGAAGGTCTTAGAAGTAATTTCCCTAAAGCTATTTATGTCCCCGTCCCTTTAGGGAAGCCTCCATGAGTTGCCAGGGCATTACATATCCCCCCTTGCAGCCTGCTAGTCTGGTTGGTTAACTGATAAGGAATGAGTTCTGTGCAGGAATCTGAAAGGTTAAGTGTCCCAGGGTGTCAGAGAGTGGCACAGGCAAGGAACAGAGCAGAGAGAACAAAGAGGGAGGGGTCAGGCTGCTCTCACTGATGTTCCCCTGAGCTCTCTAGCCAACCAGTCAGACTGCTGCCGGGGCACTTGGAATCAGTCCCTCATGAATGCCAGCAGTCATAATTTCCAGGTCACTCGGGGTGACTTTTAATCCTAATGAAAAATTCAATAGAAAATAAGAAGACCCAATTCAATATTAACCAAAATGCTGCAAAGGAAAATTGCTTAAAAAGAAAATATTGTAAAAGATGTTATAAATTCAGAGCAAATGGAATTCCAATATTTGGGTTTAGCATAGTCTACATTCCTACCAATGGGCTATTTTCTTTTGTACACACTTGGTTATTGCTGTTGTTCGGTTGCTCAGTCTTGTCCTACTCATTACGACACCATGGACTACAGCATGCCTGGCTCCCCGTCCTTCAATATCTGCTGGAGCTTGCTCAAATTCATGTCCATTGAGTAGGTGATGCTATTTCACCATCTCATCCTCTGCTGCCCCCTTCTCCTTCTGCCTTCGATCTTTCCCAGCATCAGGGTCTTCTCTAGTGAGCTGGTTCTTTCCTTCAGGTGGTCAAAGTAATGGAACTTCTGCTTTAGCATCAGTCTTTCCAATGAATATCCAGGGTTGATTTCCCTTAGGATTGTCTGGTTAGATCTCCTTGCAGTGCAAGGGACTCCCTAGAGTCTTCTCCAGCACCACAATTCAAAAGCATAGATTCTTTGGCACCCAACCTTCCTTATGGTCCAAATGTCTCATCCATACATGACTACTGGAAAAACTGTAACTTTGACCATATGGACCTTTATCAGCAAAGTGATGTCTCTGCTTTTAAATATGCTGTCTACGTATGTCATAGCTTTCCTTCCAAAGAACAAGCGTCTTTTAGTTTCATGACTGCAGTCGCCAACTGCAGCGATTTTAGAGCCCCAAAAAATAAAAGCTGTCACTGCTTCCATTATTCCCCCTTCCATTTGCCGTGAAGCGATGGGACCAGAAGTCGTGATCTTAGATTTTTGAATGTTGGGTTTTAAGTCAGTTTTTTCATTCTCCTCTTTGACCCTCATCAAGAGGCTCTTTAATTTCTCTTTACTTTCTGCCATCTGCATATCTGAAATTGTTGATGTTTCTCCCAGCAATCTTGATTCCAGCTTGTGCTTCATCCAGCCCAGTGTTTCTCATGGTGTACTTTGCACATAAGTTAAATAATCAGGGTGACAATATACAGACTTGTCATACTCCTTTTCCAATTTTGAACCAGTTCTTTATTCCATATCTGGTTCTGACAGCTGCTTCTTGACCTGTGTAGTTTCTCAGGAGACAAGTAAGGTGGTCTGGTATTCCCATCTCTTTAAGAATTTTCCACAGTTTGTTGTGATCCACACAGTCAAAGGCTTTTGCGTAGTCCATGAAGCAGAAGTAGATGTTTTTATGGAATTCTCTTGCCTTTTCTATGATCCAACAAATGTCGGCGATTTGATCTCTAGTTCCTCTGCCTTTTCTAAATGCAGCTTGTACATCTGGAAGTTCTTGGTTCACCTACTGCTAATCCCTAGCTTGAAGAATTTTGAGCATAATCTTACTGGCAAGCCAAATGAGTGCAATTGTATGGTAGTTTGAACATTCTTTGGCATTGCCCTTCTTAGGGATTAGAGTGAAAACTGACCTTTTCCAGTCCTGTGGCCACTGAGTTTTCCAAATTTGCTGACATTTTGAGTGCAACACTTTAACAGCATCATCTTTTAGGACTTGATATATCTCAGCTGGAATTCCACCACTTCCATTAGCTTTATTTTGCATTCTATACACACTTACATTGGGATTTTAGTTGTATAGGGAACTTTTATTAATATCTGTTGTAGCTCAATTCTGGTAGCCTCATTGGGGTCTGTGGGCTAATGACAGTATAAAAAAATCATTAAAAGAAGTAAATATTTTGACAAAAAGTGAAAGGACAAACAAAAATACCCCCAAAGAAGCCTGTTATAATTTGTGTATTACAAAGGTATTAAATATGAATTTATTTCCATTTTATTGCTACTAAAAAGGTGACTATATTTGTGTTTATTAATGTTTTGGGGAAATTTTATTTTACCCTTTATATATAATTAAGGAAATGCTTTTTGTTTTTTTTGTCTCATAAAGACATTGTTTTAAAATATCAAATAGTGTTTCTTAGACACCTGTTGGAAACATCCCTGCCTTGCTATTGGTAGTGTAAGAAGGCATACAGATGTTTCCTTTGAGAGTTCATGTTCTTAAGAAATCACTCACAAGTATATGAAACCTTATTTCACACAACTATACACCAACTATTATAATTTAAAGTGGTACTAGAATAATATTGCTCCTAAGCCTATAGGAGAAGCAAAAGAAAATGACCTTTGATATAATTCTAATTCAATAAGATTTCCATGCTATTACAAAAAAATTCTAAGTAACACTTGTTCACAGAAAAAAAGACTAACAAATTTCAAAAGCAATTAAGACACCATCTGTGACAAACGGTGGAAACTCCAGACAAAAGATTACTGTTACCAACAAGCAGTGACTCGCATATGAAAATTATCAGACACTAAAATATGATAATAATCAGAAGCCAGCATTATCTGATTTTAAAATATATTTAATATGAATAACAAGTGAAAGTACATTTTAAAAAGATGAGTAATAAAAATGAACTGGGCTAACACATAAATCATATATATGTGTATATATATATATATATATATATATATATATGAACGGTAAAGATTGAAGGCAGGAGGAGAGGGGGCAACAGAGGTTGAGATGGTTAGATGGCATCACTCACTTGATGGACATGAGTTTGAGTAAACTCCGGGAGTTGGTGATGGACAGTGAGGCCTGGCACGCTGCAGTCCATGGGGTCACAAAGAGTCGAACACGACTGACTGAATGACTGAATAATTTGAATTTAAAAGTAAAATATTAGAAGGAATAGAATCCAGAATACCATTTATTCAAGTTGATGTTGATAAAGAGAAAGAGAAAGAAAGAAATTACTCACCTAGGCAAAACAAGGTAAAGCTGCTAAACCGAAGAGGGAGAGAAAGCCTTAAAAGCAGATGGAGGTGAAAGGAGACTGCCGACGAAGGAACTTCAATTAATCTAAGAGATGAATTTTCAAGGGCAAGAAAGGAAGGGAAGGAAATTGTTGTATCTTTAATGTGCTGAAAGAAAACACATTTCAACCCAGAATGTTATAATCAGTGAAGCCATCTTTCAGAGCATGAACAGAACAAGGACAGAACAGACTAAGGACATATCTCACAAACAAAAGCAAATTTTTCCCTTTCAAACAGCCAATCAAAATTAACAAGAAGAACTGATTACTTAATTAGATGAAATTGAGTTGAGAATAATAAAACTCAAGGTTAGCCAGACTGAAAAAGAAGAAAAAAGAGAAAACACAAATGAAATATTCAGAACAAATTAAAATGCTAAATTCAAGAACTTGTCTGAAAGAAAACATTTGAAATTAATTCCAAATGTTACTACACTCAGTACAGGTTAATTCAGGCTGATAAATTATTAAATTATTAATATCAGATAAACGAACAAGTAGAGCAAAAGTGTTAGCATTATATAGAACACCACCATAAGATTAAAAAAATCCAAAAATCAAGGAAGATGCATGAATTAAAGTGGTTGGTATCATACAGAAAATAAACCCCTAACAAACTCAAAAGTAGAGAAATCACATTCACATGAAATACAAAAAATACTTCTAGTGCATGGATCAAAATCAAATTATTATTTTATTCCAAATTATTCCAAAAGAGTTTAAGGCATGTGCTTTACCATATAAACCACCAGAGAAGTACAAAACGCCATGATGTCCCATGGGTCATTGCTGAATAAGAAATGTACTACCCATCAAATCTTACAGAAGGCTTATCTGAATGGCAGTTTTTTTTTTTTTAAGGACAACATTTAGTGATAGTAAGAATCCAGAAACAACTTAACAAAACATGTAGTGAAAGAAGCCAAGCACAGAAGAACCTTTGTAATTCCTTGGCTAGTAAGTCCCAAAGTAAGTAGTGGTGTCTATCAGGCAGTGGGAATGGCTGTGACGGGCCCAGGGAGAGCCTGTGGGGTAAAGGAGGTGTGTTTTACCTTCCTTTGTGTAGTGGTTACCTAACTGTAGACATTCCTAATATTCATCAAACTCTGAACCTTAACATTGTACACTTTGCTTTATGATGTTGTGCAGTTGCCAAGTCATGTCGTGTTCAACTCTTCAAAACCACATGGACCGCAGCACACCAGGCTTCCCTGTCCCTCACCATTTCCCAGAGTTGCCCAAGTTATGTCCATTGAATGGGTAAAGCCATTCAACCATCTCATCATCTGTTGCTCTCTTCTCCTTCTGCCTTCATTCTTTCCCAGCATCAGGGTCTTTTCCAGTGAGTTAGCTGTTCACATCAGGTGGCCAAAATATTGGAGCTTCAGCTTCAGCATCAGTCCCTCCAAAGAGTATTCAGGGTTGATCTCCTTTAAGATTGACTGGTTTGATCTCCTTGCAGTCCAAGGGACTCTCAACAGTCTCCTCCAGCGCCACAGTTCAAATGCATCAATTCTTTGGCCCTCTGCCCGCTTTATCGTCCAGCTCTCACATCCATACATGACTCCTGGAAAGATCATATCCTTGACTATATGGGCGTTTGTTGGCAAAATGATGCCTTTGCTTTATGACATTATGCCTCAATAAGGAAAAATTAAACCAGTTAAATATAGTGAGCTTAAACAAAAGTTATGAGAAAAATCTAAAGCAAAACATAAAGAAAAATTCAAGAAACTTATATGACAAGAATTAATACATAATTATAAGTATCTAACAAATCTAATCATAAGTATTCTAACAAAAAATAGAAAAGAGAACAGCTGGGAAAACTGAAGAAATTGAAAGAAAATATCAGTTCACTTCATTTCAGTCGCTCAGTCATGTCCGATTCTTTGCAACCCCATGGACTACAGCACGCCAGGCCTCCTTGTGCATCACTAACTCCTGCAGTTTACTCAAACTCATGTCCATAGAGTTGGTGATGCCATCCAACCATCTCATCCTCTGTCATCCCCTTCTCCTCCCACCCACAACCTTTCCCAGCATCAGGGTCTTTTCAAATGAGTCACTTCTGCAATACTCTGGCCACCTGATGAGAAGAGCTGACTCTTTTGAAAATAATTATGGTGAGTCAAATTATGAAAACAAGTGGAGAATAAAAGTACAGATTTCTTTTTTGTAAAGACTATGAAAATATTGAAACAATCCTCCAAGTTTTAAAACATTAAAAGGAGAATAAGATATAAGAAATTTCTTTCAAATAATATGGGAGGCCTTACTATAGATTTAAAATTATTCTAGTCTGAAATAGTATTGTTTCAAATAATTGATGAAAAGAATTAAAGAGCTAAAATGGGAAAAAATATGTCAATCAGCATGACTCAAAGAAGAAAAGCAGAATAATTCTGTAATCATTCAGAAAATTGAACTTTTAATCACAGTCTCTTCACAAAGAAGGCAAGAGACCAAACAATTTTAAGGACAAGTTCTACCACTTATCCAAGTAACATATGATTCTGATGTTATATAATCCAAAGATTAAAGAAGACACACATCCTGGATATATAAACCAGCTAAGAACATTAGAACACAGAAAAATTTAGGCCAATCTCATCCATGGATATAGAAGCAAAAATACTAAAGTAGGTAATAGCAAATGAACACATCAACATGTTCAGATATTGCCTTCTGAGCAATATAGAGACATACCAAAAATGCAAGTTTGGTTTCAAAATAAAAATGATATAAACAGGCAGATTTAAAAATTAAAGAGAGAAATATAATTATCACGTGTGTGTGTGTGTGTGTGTTTAGTCGCTCAGTCATGTCCAGCTCTTTGCGGCTCCATGGACTATAGCTTGCCAGGCTCCTCCAACCATAGAATTTTCCAGGCAAGACTATTGGAGTGGGATGCCATTTTCTACTGCAGGAGATCTTCTTGACTCAGGGATTCAACCTGTGACTCTTGTGTCTTCTACATTAGTAGGTAGATTCTTTCCCATCAGTACAACCTGGGATAATAGATACCAAAAGAGCATAATGAAATCTAATATCCCATCTTGATAAAAATCTATCGGCAAACAAGGAATAAAAGTTTGTTACTTACAAACTAAAGGCTGTATTGCAGAATTTACTACAAACATTTTCCTTAGTAGTTAGGTTTTATTACATTATTTGAAGATTAGGAATGAAATATAGATGCAAACTATCTTTTTTAGTTTAGGCAGCCTACAAAAAAAAGATTTAAAAAGGTGAAACGAAATTATAATTACTTGTAAGTGGAATTCTTGTGTAAATATAGCACATGCAAGGAATTTACAGGTAAAATATTTACATTAATAAGAAAGTTTAGCATGGTTGATTTACAAAAAATCAATACATATGAAGTCATTCTTTTATTTTCTAACATTTTCAAAGCATGTTTTCATAACTTGTCAATATCAATATTCTTTACAACAGAAATAAAGATAGAAATATCTAATAGTACATGTAACAAAACTAGTGAAACCCTTTAGGAACAAAATTATTTATTGAACAATATGGACGAGATACCATTTAGCATAATAAAGATGGCAACTTTTGTCAATTGAATCAAAAGATAAAATGAATAACTAATGTAACATATTTATACAGTGGACTAGCACACGGTAATAAAAGCGAAAGAACTAGAGATGATTGCATGTTGTTCTTGTTCAGTCACTCTGTCTTGTCCAACTCTTTGTGACCCTATGTTCTGCAGCATGCCTGGCTTCACTGTCTTTCACAATCTCTCAGAGCTTGCTCAAACTCATGTCCATTGAGTCGATGATGCCATTCAATCATCTCACACTCTGTCACCCCCCTTTCCTCCTGGCCTCAATCTTTCCCAGCATCAGAGTCTTTTCTAGTGAGTTGGCTCTTCACATCAGGTGGCCAAAGTTTTGGAGCTTCAGGTTCAGCATCAGTCCTTCCAATGAGTATTCAAGGTTGATTTTTTTTTTTTTAGGATTGACTGGTTTGATCCCCTTGGGACTCTGAGGTCTTCTCCAGCACCACAGTTAGAAAGCATCAATACTTCGGTGCTCAGTCTTCTTTACAGTCCAGCTCTCACACCCATCCATGACTACTGGAATAAACAGCTTTGACTATACGGACCTTTGTTAGCAGAGTGATGTTTCTGATGTGTAATATACTGTCTGCTGCTGCTGCTGCTGCTGAGTCGCTTCAGTAGTGTCCAACTCTGTGTGACCCCATAGACGGCAGCCCACCAGGCTCCTCCATCCATGGGATTTCCCAGGTAAGAGTACTGGAGTGGGGTGCCATTGCCTTCTCCGAATATACTGTCTAGGTTTGTCTTATCTTTTCTTCCAAGGAACAAGTGTCTTTTCATTTCATGGATGAAATTATCAAAGAGCAAAAATATACTTTTGAAGAATAAAAGTAAGTTCCAGAATGATATATATTGCAACTATTTTTGTAAAGTGGAAAAAACAGGCAAAAATTTAAAAAGTAGACATTTGATTGCTAATATAGACCTTTATTAGTTAGCTTATTTTTAGCAGCCCTCAATGTCTAAAACCCAAAATTTCAGAACTCAGTTCTTTCTCATGAAGCTGTCTGAAGCACATGTTCCTCTTGGATGGGTAGATTTATTTATCCTTCCATTGTGTCACTCCATTGCTGTGGCTTCTTTGTTGCGGAGCACGAGCTCTAGGCTCATGGGTCCCAGTAGCTGTGGCACACAGCTCCATAGCTGTGGCTCCTGGACTCTTGGGAACAGGCTCAGTAATTATGGTGCGTGCCCCTTGGTTGCCCAGCATCGTGTGAGATCTTCCCGGACCAGGGATCGAACCTGTGTCACTTGTGTTGGCAGACAGATTCTCAACCACTGGACCATCTAGGAAGTCCTCTTGTATATTTTAATCAACTTTCTTATAGAATGCAAGTGAAAAACTAAAAAGGAAAGCATAGGATGAATAATATAAATAACAGTTACTGGGACAAAGTAGAGAATGCAGTCACAGAGGGTGCAGTGAACTTTTCAAAGATACAGACTCTATCATACTTTTTGCATTTAGTGTAAGTACATAAATCTATAATGCTGTTATTAAAATATGCATACTTTCTGTGAATATTGTATATACATAGTTAATATACGTGAACAACAAAAGACAAAAGATAGGATACAAGCAAACACAATAATAATAATAATAATAAATAGCATTTATTAAGGACTTACTGCAGACTAGGAGTTGTTTAAAGCACTTTGAACGTTAGACTTAAAGATCTTCATAATAAATGTATAATACTAGCACTATAATCCCACTGTATTAAAGAAAAACTCATTCAGAAGGACAATAACTTGCCAAAGTCATATAGCTTGAATGAGCGAAAAGTTACAAAACTAACTTTTGGCTTGTAAGTAGCAAAGAGATACAGCATTAACAAAGATGAAAATTTTTCTAAATGTGCATTAATGAGCAGATGACTGTTCTCCAAACTAAAGGCTCTTTACATCAGGTTCAGAATCTCATCTCGTTTTCACTTCAGTCTTCACTCCTCTGAGAGCTTGATGGTACATACTCCTCTGCATGATTTATCACCTCTTATTCATCACTTCACTCTGGCATATAGAATTCTTTACCTTGAACAAATACAAGGTTTTTTTTCTTCCTAACTTTGAATCCCTTTCTACTATGCATTACAAAATGGAAATAACTCTCATTTAGAAATAAAAAATCTATAGGGCTTCTCTTGAATCTCAGCTGGTAAAGAATCTTCCTGCAATTCAGGAGACCTTAGTTTGATTCCTGGGTTGGGAAGTTCCCCTGGAGATGGGAAGGCTACCCACTCCAGTATTCTTGGGCTTCCCTGGTGGCTCCGATGGTAAGGGATCCACCTGCAATGCAGGAGACCTGGGTTCAATCCCTGGGTTGGGAAGCCTCCCTGGAGGAGGGCATGGCAACCCATGGCAACTCCAGGCAGTATCCCTGCCTGGAGAATCTCCAAGGTCAGAGAGGCTGGGTAGGCTGCAGTCCATGGGGTTGCAAAGAGTTGGACACGACTGAGTGAATAAGATTTCATTAGTTGACGCAAAAGATCATAAAACCCACTGTATTCTTCAGCTGGACAGAATCAAATTTCTGGCCAAGCCATTAGCTATTCTGGACAGTGCTGGTCAATCAAACAATACAATTGTGACGAAAGTTGCTGTGTTCAGACAGCACTTGCGCAAGCACAGGTGCAAATTGGGGAAGATCTATGAACAGCCACTAAGGCATTTAACTAGGTGCCCAAAAAACAGAAGCTGTAGTCTTTCTGAAACTCCAGCCTAGTTATATCACCATTGGTGGCAGAGTTAAGAGAATTATACTTAACTCTTGAAAAGTTAATAGTATTTGCAATGGCTTTGTCTTTTTGAATAACAAGCTGAAATACATAAGTAGTTGACCAAAGACAAATCTGGGAAACCCTCTCTCATTTGTCATGGGATTGATGAAAATGTAATCACTTTGTTGATGGTAATTTTTGGTTTTTTCCTTTGTTCTACCACTTTATTTCTGTTTTCCTTCAAGACACAATATTTAAACAAAGATAACTGTTGCTAACTACATCTTTATAAGATCCTCCAAACATTTTTCTGTTTAATTAGAATGATATCAGTGAATACAAAGCCATTTAAAAAATAAATTAGACTTCAAAGGTTTCCACAAAATATTGAATTTATTTCTTACTGTGCTAGTACTATTTTAGGCATTATAATATGTGTAATCATTCTTATTAACCTTCCCTTTCCTATTCAAAAATCTTTCCAAAACTCTGCTTATGATTATGGCTTGAGACAGAGGGAAATCATGAGCCCAGATTGAATAATCTCATTGCTGAAAAGCCTTCATGATTAAAGCTGTCTGGCATCACTAGGCTTATTTTATTAACACAAAAACTTATTTTTCAAACATAGAAAATATCTTTTCAAATATTTCCAGCCATCCATGAATGCTACTCTGATTATTTAACAAAAGAAAGTTAGAGTTTAGAATTTTACTAATGAATAATCTGTAAAAGATATTTTACCATTGATGATAACACTTGTTAAATTTCCATAATGAGAAACAGCCCTGTATGTGTGCAGGGAAGCTTTTAGTAACAAAAAGTGTGTATTACTGAAGCAAGGTGTATTTCTACAAAAGATTTTTAAAAAGCTCTTTGAATCTCTAAAACATTAACCAAAATGAAGATCTCAAGAAACAAAAACATGGAAAAATTATGAGCGAATTTTAGCCCATTAAAAACTTGAAAATTTTTCCTATGATTAACATTGTCCTTTAAATATTGAGATTTTATCAACTATTTAAAATGTATACAGATTTCCTGGGGCAAGATAGATAATTTCTTCCTCTCATTTATTGAAATGTTTTTATAAACCAATTATTAATAGTTTAATACAACTATGGCATGGGCAAAATCTCTGCAAATATATTAATCACTTAATCTTTTAAATATTTATATATTTTTGAATAGCTCCATTGTATATTTCATAAATCCAAACTTTCAGATAAATGCACGTTTTTGAGAATTTGAAGAATATCAAATAAGAATGCTTTAGTTTTATGAATAAACTGCAGAAAGTACTTATAGAAACTTTTGCTATGGAATTCTTTATATGAAATATTATAGTCATGATTTAGGAAAGTGTAGGCACTTCCCTGCTGGCTCAGACAGTAAAGTATCTGCCTTCAATGTGGGAGACCTGGGTTTGATCCCTGGAGGAGAGCCTGGCAACCCACTCCAGTATTCCTGCCTGGAGAATCCCCATGAACAGAGCAGCCTGGAAGACTACAGTTCACAGGTCCCAAAGAGTCAGACACGAATGAGTGACTAAGAACAGCACACCATAAATATTGAGGATCAACAGTTTTATAAGCATAATTAAATTTCAACAAATATTATAGAGAAAAAAGTTATGACCAGATGATATATTGGATGATGTTTATAAACTTTGAATAGCTCAATTTCACATTTGTGAGAGTATGTAATCCCCAACCAATATAAATAATCCCTTTAATGAGCTAATATATAAATTTAGTTAAAATGTCTCATCCAGATGACTAAGTGCTCTTCAAAATTATCTATTATCTATTATCTATCCATCTATGTTCAGATGATAAGATATACCAGTGTTTCCTATATTCTCTTTTTCAAAACATATTTTAAAAATAAAAAATATGTGAGCAGCAACTCTCACTCTATACCCATTAACCAGCTATAACAAATCTGATTATATTCAATATTTCTTTAAGATTTTTTAAAAAGAAACAAGACAGAACAAATAAAACCAATCCCTTCCCCCTCTGTGCTCTGTAATTCCATTGGATCCACTTTCAGAGGAAGCCTCCATTTTGTATTAGTGTGTAGACAATACAACAATGTGCATACATACCCAAAAACACATATCATGCTAAGGAATTTTATGTAAATGATATTCTACTGAACCTATATTCTTTTCATGTTTCTTTATTAGAGAGTTATTGTTGTCGATATTTTTAGGTTTATTTTAACTATACTGCTTTATTTTATCCTAATCCATCCGTGTAATAAGAAAACCTCACTTTATTTAATTATTCCCTTATTGATAGGTATTACGGTTTCTGCTACATCGTACCTAATATTACAATGACTATTATAGTCGCTCAGTCGAGTCTGACTCTTTGTGACCCCATGGACTGCTGCACGCCAGGCTTCCCTGTCCATCACCAACTCCCGGAGTCCGCTCAAACTCATGTCCATTGAGTCGGTGCTGCCATCCAACCATCTCATCCTCTGTCATCCCCTTCTTCTGCCTTCAACCTTTCCTAGCATGAGTCTTTTCCAATGAGTCAGTTCTTTGCATCAGGTGGCCAAAGTATTTGAGTTTCAGCTTCAGCATCAGTCCTTCCAATGAATATCCAGGACTGATTTCCTTTAGGATGGACAGGTTGGATCTCCTTGCAGTTCAAGGGACTTTCAAGAGTCTTCTCCAACATCACAATTCAAATGCATCAATTTTTTAGCACTCAGTATTCTTTGTAGTCCAATTCTCACATCCATACATGACAACTGAAAAAACCATAGCTTTGACTATATGGACCTTTGTTGACAAAGTAATGTCTCTGCTTTTTAATATGCTATGTTGGTCATAGCTCCTCATACATGTCTGAGCATTTATCCAAAATTGAAATTGCTGGATTATATCCCATGCACATCAACTTCCCTAGATTTTGCCAGTTGCTTTCCGAAGTTATTGGTTGACCAATTCATATTCTAACTGTTGTGCAAATTCTCATGTCTCTACATAACGGGATGAACCACCTTTTTGAATTATTGTGTGTGAGATGGATTTCATCTTCTTAAATGTGCATTCTTTGATCAGTAACAAGGTTAAACATCATTTATGTGCTATGACCATTCAGGTTCATTACTTTGAGCAGCTTCATATTATTTGTCTGTATTTCTATGGGTTTGTTTGCATCTCTTATTACCTTTTGGGACCTCTTATTCAGGTTCCTGCTTCTTTATCAGTTACATGTGTTGTAAATACATTCTTCCAATATCTTCTATCTTTCTCTTTTGTATTGTGTTTGAATTTTAAATATTATTCTCTAGATTTCCACCTTTCCTCTTTCTGAATTTACTTATTTATCATTCTAAATTTTTTTTTAATTTGAACAATTGACACTAGTGGTAACTGCAGACACTCCATAATATAAATTTTAAGAATCACACTATGACCACTCCATCCATGTTTTCAGTCCCATCCCCAATTTCAGGGATTCATTATTCTTGGTGAAGGTTACCTCCACTTCTTTTCCTTTATGTGTTGTCTTTTCCTTTCTATATTAATTTCTAAAATCCTCCCTTATAATAAGTCTCTGCATGTCTCCTTAACAATTTTGTTCCTTTCTCACTTCCTGTGAGTGTCTTGGGTAAAATTCAATCAGGGTTAAGATCCAATTCTCCACTTCAGTGTGGCTAGAGAAAAATGGAAAATCATGCTAAATATTCTTTATTTTTAATTTGTGGCAAATAACCTTAAGTTGACACTCTCTCAATCTCAGGTTGAGTGTTATGTTTCCAGATATTTGCTGATTTTCTAGATATCTTTATGTTATTGTAACTTAACTCAGTTGCAGTCAGAGCATATATTTTGTAAAAAAATATATATTCTCTTAAAAATAATGGTTTTATGGTCCATTATGGGTACAGCCCATATTGGCAAATTTTCTGTACAAGAATGTGTATTTTGTGATTGTTGAGTGGAGTATTGTATAAAATATTAATAGGAAGTATTGGTTGATAGTATTTTTCAAATATTTTATATCCTTACTGATTTTATGTCTGTGTGTCCTGTTGTTTTGGGAGTGGTGTCATAAATTACTTATTTCTTCTTTCAGCTTTTCCTATGTTTGCTTCATGTGTTTTGAGTATCTGTTACATGGTACATGAGTAATTAGGACTGTTGCATTTACCTAGAATTGACCATATTTGCATGCATTATCCTTACTTCATTTGAAATCTGCTTGTTACCAATAGATTCAACTGAAATTTTATTTTCATTGATATTAGCATGTTACACGTGTTTACATATATATGCTTTTAACCTATTTTTGTCTTTACAGTTAGAGTAGATTTCTTGTAGGCAGCATGTAGTTGGTGCTAATTTTTTATTTCAGGATAATAATCTCTATTAATTGAGATGGTCAGACCATTTACATGTAATGTGACTGTTGATATGTGTTTAAAACTACCATATTGTTATTTGTGTTTAAAACTACCATATTTAAAACTACCACACTGTTTAAAACTACCATATTGTTACTTGTTTTCTCTTTGCCTTATCTAGTCTTTGCTCCGTTTTCTTTTTTTTTCTGCCTTCCTTTGAATTAACTAGTATTTTTATCATTTTCTTTTATTTCCTGTATTGATTCATCACCCATAACTTTCTTCTGGCATTATTTTAATAGTTGCTGTAATGTTTATAGTATATACTTTAACTGCTCACAGTTTATACTTACTTTTTTTTTTAGTTTACTTTCAAATGATAGTATGCTAATTAATGTATAATAAAATATCCTTAGAATGTACTTCAATTTATCTCTTCCTAGCCTTCATGTTCTGTCATATATTTAACTTCAACAGCTGCTGTAAATGCTACAACATGCATAAATAGTGAGTTAGCTTTTAATTATTTAAATAATAATAACACTTTACAATTATTTATGGATTTACTATTTCTGATGCTTTTTGTCTCTTGTATAGATTCTAGTTTCCATATGGTATCGTTTTCCTTCTGCTTACAGCTCTTCCTCTAATATATTGCTACTTCTGTATGTCTGAATAAAATCTATACTTCACCTTCAATTTCTCAAAAATATTTTCCCTTGGTAGTAGTTGTTCAGTCACTCAGTCATGTCCGATTCCTTGCAACCCCATGGACTGTAGCACACCAGGCTTTCCCTGTCTATCACTATCTCCCGGAGCTTACTCAAACGCATGTCCATTGAGTCGATGATGCCATCCAACCATCTTGTCCTGTGTCGTCCCCTTCTCCTCCTGCCTTCAATCTTTCCCAGCATCAGGGTCTTCTCTAATCAATCAGCCCTTTGCATCAGGTAGCCAAAGTACTGGAGCTTCAGCCTCGGTCCTTCCAATGAATATTTAGGGTTGATTTCCTTTAGGATTAACTGGTTTGATCTCCTTGCAGTCCAATGGACTCTCAAGAGTCTTCTCCAACACCACAGTTCAAAAGCATCAATTCTTTGGCACTCAGCTTTCTTTATGATCCAACCTCTCACATACATACATGACTACCGGAAAAACCATATCTTTGACTAGACAGATCTTTGTTGGCAAAGTGATATCTCTGCTTTTTAATATGCTGTCTAGGTTTGTCATAGCTTTTCTTCGAAGGAGCAAGCATCTCTTAATTTCATGGCTGTAGTCACCATCTGCAGTGATTTTGGAGCCCAAGAAAATAAAGTCTGTCACTGTTTCCATGTTTCCCCATCTATTTGCCATGAAGAGATGGGACCAGATGCCAT
This sequence comes from Okapia johnstoni, assembly GCA_024291935.2. Classification (NCBI taxonomy): domain Eukaryota; kingdom Metazoa; phylum Chordata; class Mammalia; order Artiodactyla; family Giraffidae; genus Okapia; species Okapia johnstoni. Next base: position 7,956,249 of record CM044327.1, read on the forward strand.
GATCTTAGTTTTTTTTGAGTGTTGAATTTTAAGCCAGCCTTTTTACTCACCTCTTTTACCTACCATCATCAAGAGGTTCTTTAGTTCCCTCTGCTTTCTGCCATAAGGGTGGTGTCATCGGCATATCCGAGGTTACTAATATTTCTCCTGGCAATCTCAATTCCAGCTTGTGCTTCATCCAACCTGGCATTTCTCATGATATACTCTGCATAGAAGTTAAATATGCAAGGTGACAATATACAGCCTTGATGTACTCCTTTACCAACTTGTAATCAGTCTGTTGTTCCATTTCCAGTTCTAACTGTTGCTTCTTGACCTGCATACAGGTTTCTCAGGAGCCAGATAAGGTGGTCTGGTATTCCCATCTCTTCAAGAATTTCCCTTAGTAAATGATTATATATAAGGTGACTTTTCCTTTCTTTCCCAGTAGTTGAAAGATGTTGCTCTACTCTTTTTCTACTTACATTGGAAATTCTGTTCCATCATAGTTTTAGTTCTTTTCTTCCACCCCAGTCTGTGCTCTGTGCAGCTCCAAACAGCCACATGCTTGGCTGCTTGAAGTTGTTCCACACTCCACTGATGCTCTGTTCATTCCTTTCATTCAGTCTTTTTTCTCTCTCGTTCACTTGTGGTTTAATTTCTTTGCTATGCCTTCAAGTTTACTAATTTTTCTTCTGAAGTATCTCACCTAACATTTATCACCTTTAGTATATTTTTAGCATGAGATGTAGTTTTCATGCTTAGAATCTCAGCTTGAACATGTGAATCCATGGCTGATTCATGTCGATGTATGGCAAAAACTACTACAATATTGTAAAGTAATTAGCCCCCAACTAAAATAAAAAAATTAAAAAAAAAAAAAAAAAAAAAAAAAAAAAAAAAAGAATCTCAGCTTGGGTCCTTTGCTATTTCCTTCATCTCTCTCCCTAACATGTTCAATATTTGATCTGGCTTCTTAATGGAGTATGCAAAAGAGTTATAATCCATTTTTTTAAAGTCATTGTCTCATAATTCTATCATTTGTACCATTTTTGAGTCAGTTTTGTTTGATTTCTCTCCCTGCTATGAGTTATAGTTTCCTGTTTCTGTTGCCTGATACATAGTTTTTGATTAGATGCCAGACACTACAACTTTTATGTTGTGTATCCTCAAAATTTCTGTATCCAGTGAAGATTGTTGAGCTTTATTTATTAATTTACTTGGAAAAAATTTCACTCTTTTGGTCTTGCCTATGAGTGTTCTTAGATCAAAGCAATATTTAGTGTTTTCCCCCTTTACTGAATCAAGATCGTCTTAGCACTGTTTTCAGTGACCACTAATTTGGGGTTTTGCTCTCTGGTTGGTGGGAAAAGTCACTCATTCAAGCTTTATTTGAGCGTCAGGCACTATCCCCCCTCATCTTCTCATGTGGTTCACTTGCCAACCATTGTTAGTTTCCTCACACATTTGTGCTAATCAGTACATGATTCTATACTTGAAGTGGACCCTCTGCAGGTTTCTGGAGTTCTTTGCCCACCTCTCCTCTTCCTGTGCTTGAGCCTGCACACTATTGATACCTTGACCTGCCTACCCACTCACTGCCAAGTCCCTGTTTCCATGGGTCTACCCCATGACCTCAGTGTCGTCAGCGAGAGACCTACAGCAGCAGTGTGAATCAACTCATTTGATAATTTCCCATCTCTGAGGGATCATTATACTTCATTGTCTGATACTGAATTCCTTGACACCCATTAATTTATATAGAAATTATGGATTTTTCAGGAGAGAGGATGCAGTGCCAATTCTGTTCCAGTTACTTTGTTGTGGAAGGACGGAAGCTGCTGTACCCTCTGAATGACTGCTTAGCAAATCAGTTACGTCTACACTGAAATCAGTTTTCCGCATTACTTTCACATGTAACTCCATTATCTTTCACCATTAATTGCTGCAGGAAAAACATTATTGTAAGCCTTATTAATATTATACTAGTTAACATTTTTCCTGATATTTGTTTAAAAAGACTTCTTTATTCCTGTGTTCAGTGTCTCAGCATGGAACTGCCTATGCGTAATTTTTCCCCATGAATACACTGAGTGCTATTTTAACATGATGCTTTTCAAAGAAAAACATTCCCATTGAAACTATTGTTTTCACTCTGAGTGTCACTTCTTTGCTGTTTCCTCCATTCTCTGCCCTCAGACTTACTAGAAAAATTTTAGCTTACCTGCTTTTCTACATTTTTAATCATTTTTATCTTGTGATGCTTAATTCTGTGTAATTTTTCTCAATTTTATATTATAATTTACTATTTTTATATAGTCTAGAGTCTATTACTCTATCCATCTTTAAGTTTTAAAAAGTTGAATTTTTCCTGTCAAAGAAATTGAATTAATTCACTTTCATATTCCAATTAACTAATTTCATTTGATCGAGTTTTATTTCATAACTTATTTTTTACAGATGTGATTTTTTAATTTATTTCTTTGAAGATAAATCTAAAATATTTCCTAAAATTTTATTTATAATTCATGAACAAAAATATGTTAGTGCTTTGTCATAGTTATATTACTTATCTTTCATAAATCAGAGTTTTTTTGGGTTTTTTTTTTGTGCTTTCTATTGGTTTTTATATGCTCATTTCAAATGGGAGGCATTTATTTTTTGTTTCACTTTTAATTTACTTTTCTCACTCTCTCCTCTGTGCTCACCCCTTCTTAAATAGGGACTGTAAGGTTGCTTGCTCAAGGGTAACTGCTGCTGCTGCTAAGTCACTTCAGTTGTGTCCGACTCTGTGTGACCCCATAGATGGCAGCCCACCAGGCTCTGCCGTCCCTGGGATTCTCCAGGCAAGAACACTGGAGTAGGTTGCCATTTTCTTCTCCAAGGGTACTAACTTCTGGTAAATTACACTTTGGCAGCCTCATGATGCAGCTGTAGGTTATAGACAGAATGTTTGTGACAGCTGATAATTATTGTTTATTGCAGGCTACTTATTGAGAACTGATGCAGCTACCTCCCTGCTTCCCACCTTGAAACTACCTTTGCTTCCAAATTTAACACGAACCCCTTCTATTCCTCTTAAACATCTAGAGTCAAATCACTATCATCCTTTCCTAATTTATAGCATAGTAGGCTCAACACTTAGTCACCACTTTACTGATTCCTTCTTTTTCTAATCTACAAAAATACCATTTCTAAATCTAGATATACACATCTTTAGTTATGTTGACTATAATTGATGGCTGAAAGTAGGAACCAAAGCATACATTTATTATGCCACTATTTTGGTAAAATCATTAATCAGATTATTTATCATCATGAAACCAATATATCAATTAAGAGCTATATGAACAACACTTTCATTCATTCTAACGTTTTTTCTAAAAACAGCAGGAAAAAAAATCCTGAGAGAAATTCACAACAAAGATGATTTTCTAGTCTCTCATATCTTTTTGATATGTTAATTTTGTAAACCAGGAGACAAACATTAGTAATTGTTCTTAATTGAAATGGTATGATTTCTAAAAATCAAGTTTTTTTCAGAGCAAAAGCCATGAAGGTCAGCTATTTATAATATGAAACACAGAAATTAGACTAAAATACCTTAGTCAAATACACCTACTTCCAAAGAATTAGTTATAAAAATACTTTTTCAAACTTCTAACTTAGAAAGCGTGTATCCAATTAACCATTGCCTTGAAGGCTTTTCTACTTGGACCTCTTGAGGTAGAGGTCAAACAGAAGAGTTAATTGCAAATTTCAAAGTGGAATTTTAGGACAAATTAAAGTATTGCTCTCAGAAATCTGATTTGTCATAGATACCTTGTAATTTGCCTGAAGATTTACTCCACCAATGTCTCCATGTAAAGTAGTTTTGTATTGGCTAACAATGCAGGATAGTAAAAGATAAATTAGTTTAATTACTTCATTGAATGTATGGTCTCAATTTGGCAGGCCTGTTTAATGATAGATTAAAAGTGGAAAGATATATGTTGTTAAGAAAAACAGCAGAAGGATTACGTAACCTTAACAACAGCATAATCTCAACCCCAAGCACAAAGTTAACCATATTTTGATATGCAGCTCAGCTAGGGGGTACTATTTAAATAGATAACTCATGCATGCCCTAAGACTATTATTATCTTGAATAATTATCACCAACCTCCTCTATCCCATCAAATTTCACTAGAAAAATTCCTCTTTCTAAGGAAGGCAGCAACATTAGCTTGCTCCCTATCATTTAGTCTCTTGGAAAATCTCTGGGATCATCACACCACCAAACAAACACCAGAAATTGAATTAGCTTGTTCAATGTGTGTTTAGGTCAAGTTGGAATAAGACAAAAACTAGATCCTGACTCCATAGAATGGTTCCTTTGCTCTTTGGCATACATCCTCCTTTTTCTTGAAAGGAATAGGAAAAAAAAAAAAAAACCCTGGAAAAGAGTCCTTTATTCATCTACTACTTTTCTGCTATAATCATCTTTACAGAGTATAGCTGCTAAGATTTGCAGTGACTTGTGCTCAGGAAGTATTGCCTTTAAACAAAGATCAAGAAAACCCCACATATCAAACTATCAAGTGCACACACACAAAAATGTAGTTCAAAAAATCACATGGATATCTATGTTTCTGGGGATTTAGTACTCAAAGATGCTTCAGCACAATCTGTATACCTGCAGGCCCAGGTAAATGCTTCCCAAATCTCTTGCCCTCTGTGCTTAAAGCAAGAGTTTACTCTGTCCAAATGCCATGGTCTTCTGTGGCTTGTGCCTCTATACTTGTTGAAGATGAACTATGATTTGGAGTATAGAGAGGGACTGAGCAACTAAAAAGCATAGGATTCTCATCTTTTCCTTTGAATGAATGAAATAAATATTTCATAATAAATTATTTTTCTTAGAATTGTTGAAAGTTCATTTTTCACCCTTATTTGTATTCCAATTTGTGACCTTGAGTATATTGACAAATTATTGAAATATTCTGCTCTTTTGAAAGTGGCAGATGAGGAAAATTTAGTAAATTGAGCAATCTAATTTCTATTTTTTAGATGAATGTAAGTTAAATTAATGGAGAGCAATCCCTGTTTCCACATGCCATGTTAGTCCATTCACTTTGCTATATAATCTTGCATTATATCTGATTTATTCATGCACTCACTTGTTTGAAGCGTTTGCATGTTTTATTTTGTGAAGTGCTACTGTTATCATTCTTGTACATGTCCCCTTTTTATATGTGCAGGCTTTCTCCTGGGTATCTATCTGTGATTGGGATTGCTGAAGTAAAATGTGAAATGCGACACCAGTTCTTGATCTTGGCAACTAGATGGGATATTGAATGCTAGAAATGTGAGTAGCTTTATTTTTTTAATGTAGTAAATGGAATTAAATTTCAATTTATTTAATTAGAATTTGCTAAATGTGTCAGTGTATTAGAAAATGATACATATAATGGCCAGTAATAAAGCCAAGCAAGGAGTTCTTGGAGTCCTGGAGATGGGGGAGAGAGTGCATTTACAAAGAGAAGATCAGAGTGTAAGATGCTACTTGGTCCTATACTTGAAGAAAGGGTGGGGGAAGCCATGAGGAATCTGGAGGAAGAGGTTATAGACACTAAGACTATGTCATGCCTGAATGTTTGAGGAAGAGTAGAGAAGTTCATGTGCCCCAGTGATGTGAATGAGAAGGAAATGATAGAGATGAGGTCTCAGAGGTAAGCAGAGGGGGATGTGGGTAGCTGAGGGAAAGGCCGCTGTGAGTAGGTTGGTTTTCACTCTGTGTGAAGGGAGGTGCCATCACATGTTTTAACTGGAGGAATGGTATCATCTGACGTGATTTTTCAAGGACTACTCTGGGATCACACTTGAGAGTGGAACACAGAGGGGTGCGTGTGAGCCCAAACCTAAGAATGAGTGTAAGAATATCTTTTCTCTGTATGGGTTGTGGTGTGTGTCTTTGAATATCTTTTCTCTGTATGGGTTGTGGTGTGTGTCTCTGGGGAGGAAGCAGGCATGTTTGTTACCTTGGTCTGCTGGCAGAAAGGAGACGATGGACTTTCACTCCACTTCACCAGTGGAGACAGTGTATAGAAACATCTATAAAACAAACGAAGCCCTAACTCCATCAACCCAGAAAACACTATTCCACACGTGAAATGGTTTCACTAAGAGTCCTGCTTGGTAATAAAATGATTTTTCCAACCTAAAGGATGACTGGCGGGGGTTAAGAGTTGAAATGGTATTGCTGTCAGACAGCTAAGTGGAGATGTCATGGGCCATGAGAGAGGGAACATTGAACTGGGGAAAATTTGGTCTAATCTTCAAGGCATCTGAATTTATTATTGTCATATAAAAGAAACTCTATTCTGCTTCTGAATCTAGATGAGATATTTCTCCAAAGTCTGAGGAGAAAAGTTTTTCCTACACACTAATACTTTTCCTAAAGATTTGGTTTAAATTTTTTTGCAGAGGTCATTAGAAAAGTTTTTGTCCTGGAAAGGGTACTAGGTCAATAGAGTTTTATTTGAAGTTGCAAGTGCTCTGAGTGCTTCAGAAGCAGATGCTTATTTCTGCAGAGGTATCAGACATTGTTCTTGTAAAAATATTACCCTATATGGTAGAAAATAAAAAACAAGTATTATAGAGTGCCTTACTTTCTGCCAAAGGTTATTTGGAAACTTCTGAATGATGAGGTCAGTTCTTTGAACAGTTAATGTCATTCTCAAGATTCTATTTGATACAAGTAAAAATTACAATAGACAAAGTTTAAAAATCAGTTCAAGAAGCTGAAATGTGTGAATCTGTTATTTTTATGACTTTATATAAAGTGAAAAACATGCATAAAATTGTAGACAGTTTTATGAAGCATTAGAAAGTGGGAAAGAATATTCTTATTTTGAATATTTATGAAGAATTCATGGAGAGAATTCTTTAGAATATATTAGGAAAGACTTGAAAAAATTAATATCATTCTAATAATTATCAATTATTTTGTGACATAAGTGGTTTTTAAGTCTGCTCCCTGCCTATCTATCTATCTGTGTATCTATCTATCTATCTATCTACCTACCTATCCAGTTTCTTTGTCTTACATTTAGAATGTAAAGGTTTGGAAAATTAAGGAGAGTTAAGGAACTCCAGAAGTGAAATATCTAGAGAAATAAGGAAGACTTTGCAATTCTGAGAGGATTGGTCATTAAGATATTATCCTTATTAAAAAAACAAGTAGCTAAATAGATGGCTAGAAAACATGCTGATGGAAGAAAAGCATCTGATGCAAGGGCCACCTGGGACCCTCCCTCCTCCTCTTGCATACTCACAGCACTGCTTAGACATAGAACATAATAGAGAGGTTCTGTTCAGACAGGGAAGTTATGGAGCAATTGCTGTGACTTACCAAGAATAATGGATTTAAAGGTCAAAAACAATTCCCGGTCCTGTCTTTCTTTTTCCTTATTTACCAACATTAAATAACTCAAATACAAATTGGATGAAGGTGTGAAGGAATGATCCAACAGTCATTTCTGGCCATCTAACATAACCAAAAGTTTACCGTGGCTGATTCCTCTGGTCTGTGTGTTATGGGGGAAAAAAAAAAGTTGTTCTGGAGAGTACATCATTTGCCAGCATGTGAAGGCTATTTTTGTTATGAGAAAGCCTCACTATGAAATTTGGTTGGTGGCAAGATTATAGAAATCTTCAAAACCAGGTGCATCCTCTCACCTGGGGCCCTGGCGTACGGCAGAGGCAGAGCTAGTGAGATGCCGTCACCCACAGGAATGAGCCAGAGAGGGCACACAAGGCGGCGTTAGGGTTCTTCTGGCAGCTCCGTTGGAACTGAGGTCTGAAGTATCAATGGCTAGGTTCAGTAGTGCCAGCAGCAGTAAGAGCATTCTAGTCATACTGGTGCTAAGTGGCCAAGCCTCTGGTCTCTTGATGCTTCTGATTCCAGGGATATTTCAGAATCTGCTTCCCTGGGTTTCTCTTTCAGTGAGCCAGTTGATATATTTCTAAATTCATATTCTCCCTGTGTGGCTGCACTGCATTTCTAATGTGTGCAGCCAGCAGCCAATAATGCTGACTGAGACAAGCATTGAGAAATGTTTCCTAGATTTCAACAACTTTTGCTTATAATTTGATAATTTTAATAGCTTTTCACTTTTCATGTAAATAAATATCTGGTGATTTGATCATTTACATGGTATTTTCCTTAAGAATTGGACATGGAGTTGTGATTGAATGACATGAGTGAAAAATAGATCTTATTAGTTAATATTGTGTTTTTTTAACTTAGTGATTTTGGGGGGATTGATCCTAAATTGCTTTTTCTCAGTCAATAGGTTAATCTTGTTAATTGTTTCATAATAACACATAATTTCACTTCTGTGACTTGGAAATATTTATTCCAATCTTGAGCATTCAATAAGCAAAAATCATCTGTACTTTGAGACAAATTTATTTTTTAAAGGATACAAAGAAAAGAGCCATCTTATAAGAAAGACTTAATATTTCCATCTTCTGCCTCTTCTTTGATTTCTCAACTCTTTAAGTGGAACCAAATAACCACAAACACTAGGGAGACATGACCTTTCTGTGACAAGTTTAGAATAAGTAGATGAACCTCAGGGGGCAAATTGGAAAAGAAATATCCTAAAGATAATTAAGTACATTTTTCAAACTAAGGGAAAATACCTATGTGGGGCATATTTTTGTTGAAACTCAGTTTTCAACAGGATAAAGATTACTGTTGCAGGTTTTCAATAGAGATTGCCTTGAGAATCCTTCTCTTGGAAGCTTGTCCCTGAGTTGCATATAAAATTTGCAATAACAAAGTGATTATTATCATTGTATTCATTTTTTTTCATATTTAACATACCTTGTAAGTGAATCTATACCAAACAAAACACAGTTCCCGGTTAGCTAAACTTATACTTTCACCTTTACTTCAACCAGAATGGAGAATTTGAATTAACGGAATGGTGAGATGTGAATGGATAAAAGACAAGGTTGAAAACTAGGGCCTCCTGGATTTTCTTAGTTCAAATCCCACCTGATCTCTTCTTTTGCTGTGGTACAAAAGTTGGCCTTTGTGTGACCAAGTATAAAACTGGCCCAAATCTAAGCAGAATCTCATTTTTAAAATGAATACTAAACTAAAACTCTTAAGCATATGAATTGCAAAGATGCCCTTATGGCCGCAGGTTTCATGGTTGGGGACAGTGCAGTGATTTGTAATAGAAATAGTTACATGTGACGTACTTTGCTCATCTCATGCGCAGTTTGCTGGTAACACATTCAGACACGTTCAATGTCAAGATGCTCTTTATAGAATGTTGTAAACACAGCTGTAAATATGCACTATTTCTTTTAAATCTTCATTTTTATTGCCATTATGCATAGTAGAGTTGTAAGAGTTTCACCAAGCAACTTTATTCAAAAGCCACAGGGCAAAAGTATGTGATACTCTATCTCTTTTCTTACTCGTGTATTTTCCTACTCCTTCCTGCTCTTTCCAAAGCTTTAAAGGAGAGTTGTATAATTATATCTCAAAATAGCTCTTTAAAATAAACAATATAAAAATAAATAAAATTTGGAAAAATAAAAACTACAGAATATAATATACTTTATTAAGTGGCTGGAGCATCTGCACTTGAGTATATTTTTAGTTGAAATCTCAGTGAAATAAAATGACTCAAACATAATGCTTTAGAATGACATTTTTTAATAGGGAAGAAAACAGTAAAAAATGCAATTTATTTAGACTAGATATACTAAAATTGAAATGTAAATGCTCACACACACATTTGAAAAAGATAATGGAATATGTGAAAAAAATTGTGAAATCTGCATAGTAACTAAGGATGTGGAAAAATTCATAGTGGTTTGGATGTCTAATATTTTTAAGTAGCCTAAGAAATTGAGACAGGATAATTTTCTATTTGAAAAAAAAAGTCACATTATTTTCCTTTTTGACAATTGATTACTTTTCATATGTTAACAATATAAATTACATTATAACAGACATTACATCAGTATTCAAAGCTCAATTTTTAATTAAAATTCTCATGATCTACAGGCAAAGTGAAAATTAGTGCCTTGGAAAATTGAGGTGAGAAATTCTCCCAGAAATGTTTAAGAAAACTGAAAACAAAATATGAGAAAAAAAATCAATATAAAGTATAGAATTAGAAGAACTGATTTCTCTCTGAGGAAACTTTAAAGAAATGGATACTGAGAAGGAAAGAACATATATTTATAGTAATAATATCAAGTGTCTGATTCCAGAGGTATAGAAAAGCATAGTTTAATATATTTACCCTGAAAGGGCTGGTTCATAAAGCTCCAAAAAAGGAAAAACAAGAAATAACTTGCTAGGGAATTTTAAGAATATCAGTGACAATCTCCCAGAAAGAAAACAGAGATCACATAAAAGGAAAGACTATGAGATCAACATCATGTTTGTCAAGTACAGCACTGAATGGAAGAATAATACAAGGCAATTTCCCTGAATTGCTCTAAGGAAAGCACTTTATCCAGTCATTTAAATGCATAAGTGCTAAATAAAGAGACGCCAAGCATTCAAGTCCTTAGAAAACTTACTGTATAAAGAACATATCTAGAAGAAAAACTTTCTTTTATAAATAGGCAGTGATTCACAAATATAAACACAAGACACGACTGTTTGAGATTACAGGAAAAACATAAAAGATACGCTGTTTTTAAACTTACTGGGAGAGTAAACATAGTGATTAAGTTTTAACACTGATAAGGAGAAAAGTAGAAACACGGGCCTCAAAAAAATTAGAAGAAAATTATAGCTAGTATAAATTTACCTCTAAATGTAAAAATGGCTAACATTCTAAAGTCATCACATTTTTAAAAGAACATATATTGCATCCAAATGCAAATATGCACACAGTTTAAAGAATAATAAAAACATGAGCACCCTTGTTCTCTACTCCCAGATTAAGGAATAGAACCTCAATAGAATGTTAATGGGGGTTTCCTTTGTAGCTCAGTCGTTAAAGAGTCTGCCTGCAATGCAGGAGACCTGAGTTTGATTCCTGGGTCGGGAAGATCCCCTGGAGAAGGAAAGGGCAACCCACTCCAGTATCCTTGCCTGGAGAATCCCCATGGACAGAGGAGCCTGGCGGGCTATAGTTTATGGGGTCCCAAGAGTCGGACACAACTAAGTACACAGCACACACAGAATGTTAATGGTCCTTTGATTTTGATTCATCTTTTTTCCTTCTCTCTGGAAGTAATCATAACCAGGAATTCTTAATATTTTTGGTTTGGTTTTATAGTTTTACTACATATGCCTCCCACTATCTATTATCTATCTATAATTTTGCTGCTTTTTTATGTAAATAGAATCATATATTTTAATTATTTTTGATTTATATTAATAGTACATTTTGAGAATCAATCATACTTATGCATCCAGATTTAGTTCACTTTTTAAATTGCTTTATAGTCTAATATTCTGTGGTATGATTATACTATAACATAATCATTCATTCTACTATTCTATTAATGGAAATTTAGGCCACTGTTTTTTTGTTTTCCTATTCTGATACATGCAGCTATGGAGAAAAGTCTTCTAGTGCAAGGGCTTTGTTTGGGGGTTTATTTTGGTCTTTTTTTTTTTCTTTTGGTTTTGGTTTGTTTGTTTTTTGGTAGGGTTTGATTCCTGGGTCAGGAAGATCCCCTGGAGAAGGGACAGGCTACCCACTCCAGTATTTTGGGGCTTCCCTGGTGGCTCAGATAGTAAAGAATCTGCTTGCAATGTGGAAGACCTGGGTTGAAGACCTGGGTTGGATTCCTGGGTTGGGAAGATCACCTGGAGGAGGGCATGGCAACCCACTCAGTATTCTTGCCTGGAGAATCCCCATGGACAGAGGAGCCTGGAGGGCTACAGTCCATGGAGTCACAAAGGGTCCAACATGACTGAACGACTAAGCACAGCACACAGCAAAACTTGAATCTTGCTTATTCCATGAACATATGGGAAAGTTAACTTAGGTAATTTCTTGTAGACATAACTGAGAATCATAGGAGACTTAAAGCATCTTCCTAAAGTGGTATATAACAGTTTAAACCAACCTCCTGCTATCTGACAACTCCCATTGTAATAACCAATCATTATCAAGATTAAACTGCCTTCTCATTTCCACCTTATAAGCCAACCCTCAATGCTTGCCTCTGAGCTTCATATCAGCTTTAGATCTGAAAACTTCCACTTCTCAGTCTATTATTCCATGCAATAAATTCTTACTGATACTATGTTACTGATCTGATGTTATTTTTTATGGTTTCTGGGTTTTTGATAACACACAGAGTTTCAGCTTCTCTAAGATTGCTGAATTGTTTTACAATGCACTTGTACAAGATTACATTTCAAAACTGCTGGTGTGTAATGAGAATATCTCTTATATCACATCCCATTCCTTCTGTATATGGTCATTTTCTGCTTTGTTTTATTTTTTTAAAAAAAAAGAAGTTGTAAATTTTACTACAGATAGTGTAATCAATACTTTCCATTATGGTCGGTGCCATTTATTGGATTTAAGAAATCCTTAACCACTGGAGGAAGAGAAAGTACATACCTGTAGTATCTTGTAAAGATGTTTTGTCTGCTCTCTCTTGCCACAATACCCCGGAGTCTTAAGACTGTTGGTGACTCTTACTCTATTTTTCAGGAAAGTCTTGGCTATTTCTTGCCCTTTGTCCTTTCATATAAATTTTAGAATCAGGTTATTGAGTTTTAAAAAAAATATGATATTGAGATTTTGATAATGATTGCATTCAACTTCTCTAATGATCAACATGGGAAGAATTGACAGTTTCACACTATTGAAACTTGCAATCAAACTCATGGTAAACTCTCCCTTTATTTACATCTACATTCAGTGTCTCAGTGAAGTTTTATTCTCTATAAGGAAATAGTCTCCTATAAAATTTTGTATATCTTAATTTGTATACATGGATAAGCATTTCTTAGATTACATTAAAAATACTATTGCTAGTATATGATGTTGCAATTGACTTAATATTGTTAATCCTAAAAGCTTGGTACCTTTACTAATTCTAAAATTTCCATTGGTTTCTTTGGGGTTTTCTGTACAGATAATCATGTGACCTGAAAACAATGATGCTCTTTAATTGGTAGCAAACTATTACGGCTTTCAAGTCAGTCATGACTCTATCTTGATAGGCCATTTCTAAATTGATTTTTATTTTATCAATGTATTAGCATGATGGTTGTCATATCTTATAATGCTAATTTAATTTCTGGAACATCTATATTATTTCTCCTTTTTCATTTGAAATATATGCATATATTCTTTGTATATATGTGTTTGTGTATTCATATTTGCATGCATATGAGTAGCATATGCATTTTTTTAAATCTATTTTATTCTTATGTTCACAGAACCAACTGTATAGGCTAGGTTATGCTGTGGGTATAACAATCCCAGACTTTTAGTGGTTTAAGTTTAGTTGATTCATTATACTTAATTTCTATTACAATTCAGCATCCTTCTTTTGTTTGTTTGTTGTTTTTTTCAGTTTATAGCATTTGTAAAGTTTATTCTCAAAATTATAAAAAGAAAAGGAGAAAATATAGTAAGATAAATACATTAACTGACAGATTAACTACAGATAGTATGGTCTGGCAGTTAGATATACATGTTTAAGTCATATGACTTTTGATAACTTCTTTGAATCTTTTTAGGGTGTCTGTGCAACTCTATGTTATTATTTGTAATCAGTCTTAAGCTCCCTCCCTGACTCCTGGCCAAGTATAACAGCTTCATCAGTTGCTGTGATTAGTGTCTGCTAGTAGATGCTCAGAATTTGAAGGCCTTTGGAAGTCGTCTTGCCTGTCTCCATTCTCCTATTCAGCTTTCCTCTCCTTCTTCCTCCCTTCCCCACTCTGCTACATCTGCTTTCTTTCTTTCTTTCTTTGTTTTAAATTAATTTGTTTATTTTAGTTGGAGGCTAATTACTTTACAATATTGTAGTGGTTTTTGCCATACATTGACATGAATCAGCCATGGGCTTACAAGTGTTCCCCATCCTGAACCCCCCTCCCACCTCCCTCCCCATCCCATCCCTCGGGGTCATCCCATTGCACCAGCCCTGAGCACTTGTCTCATGCATCGAACCTGGAATGGCGTTCTGTTTCACATATGATAATATACATGTTTCAATGCTATTCTCTCAGATTGTCCCACCCTCAACTTCTCCCACAGAGTCCATAAGACTGTTCTATGCATCTGTGTCTCTTTTTCTGTCTCACATATAGGGTTATCGTTACCATCTTTCAAATTCCATATGTATACGTTAGTGTACTGTATTGGTGTTTTTCTTTCTGGCTTACTTCACTCTCTATAATGGGCTCCAGTTTCATCCATCTCAATAGAACTGATTCAAATGCATTCCTTTTAATGGCTGAGTAATATTCCATTGTGCGTATGTACCACTGCTTCCTTATCCATTCATCTGCTGATGGACATCTAGGTTGCTTCCATGTCCTGGCTATTATATAAACAGTGCTGCAATGAACATTGGGGTACATGTGTCTCTTTCAATTCTGGTTTCCTCAGTGTGTATGCCCAGCAGTGGGATTTCTGGGTCAAATGGCAGTTCTATTTCCAGTTTTTTAAGGAATCTCCACACTGTTCTCCATAGTGGCTGTACTAGTTTACATTCCCACCAACAGTGTAAGAGGGTTCCTTTTTCTGCACACCCTCTCCAGCATTTATTGCTGGTAGACTTTTGGATAGCAGCCATTCTGACCAGTGTGAAATGGTACCTCATTGTGGTTTTGATTTGCATTTCTCTGATAATGAGTGATGTTGAGCATCTTTTCATGTGTTTGCTAGCCATCTGTATGTCTTCTTTGGAGAAATGTCTGTTCAGTTCTTTGGCCCATTTTTTGACTGGGTCATTTATTTTTCCAGAATTGAGCTTCAAGAGTTGCTTGTATATTTTTGAGATTAATTGTTTGTCTGTTGCTTCGTTTGCTATTATTTTCTCCCATTCTGAAGGCCGTCTTTTCACCTTGCTTATAGTTTCCTTTGTTGTGCAAAAGCTTTTAAGTTTAATTAGGTCCCATTTGTTTATTTTTGCTTTTATTTCCAATATTCTTGGAGGTGGGTCATAGAGGATCCTGCTGTGATTTATGTGGGGGAGTGTTTTGCCTATGTTTTCCTCTAGGAGTTTTATAGTTTCTGGTCTTACGTTTAGATCTTTAATCCATTTTGAGTTTATTTTTGTGTATGGTGTTAGAGAGTGTTCTAGTTTCATTCTTTTACAAGTGGTTGACCAGTTTTCCCAGAAACACTTGTTAAAGAGATTGTCTTATCTCCATTGTATATTCTTGCCTCCTTTGTTGAAGATAAGGTGTCCATAGGTGCGTGGATTTATCTCTGGGCTTTCTATTTTGTTCCATTGATCTATATTTCTGTCTTTATTCCAGTACCATACTGTCTTGATGACTGTGGCTTTGTAGTAGAGCCTGAAGTCAGGCAAGTTGATTCCTCCAGTTCCATTCTTCTTTCTCAAGATTGCTTTGGCTATTCGAGGTTTTTTACATTTCCATACAAATTGTGAAATTATTTGTTCTAGTTCTGTGAAAAACACCATTGGTAGCTTGATAGGGATTGCATTGAATCTATAGATTGCTTTGGGTAGTATACTCATTTTCACTATATTGATTCTTCTGATCCATGAACACGGTATATTTCTCCATATATTTGTGTCCTCTTTGATTTCTTTCACCAGTGTTTTATAGTTTTCTATATATAGGTCTTTTGTTTATTTAGGTAGATATATTCCTAAGTATTTTATTCTTTTCGTTGCAATGGTGAATGGAATTGTTTCCTTAATATCTCTTTCTGTTTTCTCATTGTTAGTGTTTGGGAATGTAAGGGATTTCTGTGTGCTAATTTTGTATCTTGCAACTTTTTCATTGATTAGCTCTAGTAATTTTCTGGTAGAATCTTTGGGGTTTTATATGTAGAGGATCATGTCGTCTGCAAACAGAGTTTTATGTCTTCTTTTCCTATCTGAATTCCTTTTATTTCTTTTTCTGCTCTGATTGCTGTGGCCAAAACTTCTAAAACTATGTTGAATAGTAGTGGTGAGAGTGGGCACCCTTGCCTTGTTCCTGACATTAGGGGAAATGTATTACATTGATTGATTTGCGGGTAATAAAGAATCCTTGCATTCCTGAGATAAAGCTCACTTGGTCATGATGTATGATCTTTTTAATATGTTGTTGGATTCTGTTTGCTAGGATTTTGTTAAGGATTTTTGCATCTATCTTCATCAGTGATATTGGCCTCTAGTTTTCTTTTTTTGTTGCATCTTTTTCTGGTTTTGGAATTAGGGTGATG
The DNA here is from genome assembly GCA_024291935.2 of Okapia johnstoni. Classification (NCBI taxonomy): domain Eukaryota; kingdom Metazoa; phylum Chordata; class Mammalia; order Artiodactyla; family Giraffidae; genus Okapia; species Okapia johnstoni. The sequence goes on from CM044327.1 coordinate 7,972,631, forward strand.
GTGACCTCATAGAATGAGTTTGGAAGTTTACCTTCTTCTGCAATTTTCTGGAAGAGTTTGAGTAAGACAGGTGTTAGCTCTTCTCCAAATTTTTGGTAGAATTCAGCTGTGAAGCCATCTGGTCCTGGGCTTTTGTTTGCTGGAAGATTTCTGATTACAGTTTCCATTTCCATGCTTGTGATGGGTCTGTTAAGATCTTCTATTTCTTCCTGGTTCAGTTTTGGAAAGTTATACTTTTCTAACAATTTGTTCATTTCTTCCAAGTTGTCCATTTTATTGGAATATAGCTTTTGGTAGTAGTCTCTTATGATCCTTTGTATTTCTGTGTAGTCTGTTGTGATCTCTCCATTTTCATTTCTAATTTTGTTGATTTGATTCTTCTCCCTTTGTTTCTTGATGAGTCTGGCTAATGGTTTGTCAATTTTATTTATCTTCTCAAAAAAACAGCTTTTAGTTTTGTTGATTTTTGCTATGGTCCCTTTTGTTTCTTTTGCATGTATTTCTGCCCTAATTTTTAAGATTTCTTTCCTTCTACTAACCCTGGGGTTCTTCATTTCTTCCTTCTCTAGTTGCTTTAGGTGTAGAGTTAACTATTTATTTGATTTTTTTCTTGTTTCTTGAGGTACGCCTGTATTGCTATGAACCTTCCCCTAGCACTCTTTTTACAGTGTCCCATAGGTTTTGGGTTGTTGTGTTTTCATTTTCATTCGTTTCTCTGCATACTTTGATTTCTTTTTTGATTTCTTCTGTGATTTGTTGGTTATTCAGAAGCGTGTTGTTTAGCATACATATGTTGGAATCTTTAATAGTTTTTTTCCTGTAATTGAGATCTAATCTTACTGCGTAGTGGTCAGAGAAGATGATTGGAATGATTTCAATTTTTTTGAATTTACCAAGGATAGTGTTTGTTTGTTTTTAAATTATAGATCCTCTTACCAGGTTGTAGGCTGAAAGAACACCCTCCATCAGGGACTTCCTCACTAGTCACCAGTGCCACCAGTGCCACCAGTGCATAAGTTGAATGCACGCTCAAATTCTAAGACACTGCTGTGCACAATTCCTTGGCCAAAATGAGCTGCAAGGCCATCCTTGAGTTCAATGTCATAGAAAGCAATTGGAAGGAGAATAAAGATAAAAGATGAAAACTTCTTAAGATGTCCATGCAGACCTTTGACTTTATTGATACTCTTTTCATTGATTTAAGCTTTATATCTATATAAATATATCTGTATCTATATATCACATCTTCTTCATCCATTCATTTCTTTGTAGACACTTTGGTTTTTCCCATATCTTGGCTATTGTGAATAATGCTACTGTGAACTTGCTAGTGCTTGTTTTCATTTCTTTTGGATAATAACTCAGAAATGAGATTACTGGATCATGTAGTATTTCTATTTTTTAATTTTTTTGAGGAAACTTGATATTATTATCCATTGTGACCTTACCAGTTTATATTCCCACTATTAGTGCATGAGGGTTCCCTTTTTTTCCACATCCTCACCAACACTTGTTATCTCTTGTCTTTTTGATGGTAGCTATTCTAACAAGTATGAGCGTGGCTCACACTATCTCAGCGTGGCTTTGATTTGCATTTTCCTGATGATTAGTGATATTGAACACGTCTTCCTGTCCCTGTTGGCCATCTGTATGTCTTTTTTGGATAAATGTTTATTTAGATCCTCTGCCCACTTTTAAATTGGGTTTGGGTTATATGATCTCTTTAGGTATTTTGGATATTAACCCCTTATCAGATACATGGTTTGCAAATATTTTCTCCCATTCCATGGGTGACTTTTTCATTTTGTTGATGGCTTCTTTTGCTATACAGAAGCTGTTTACATTTTCGGAACAAAGCTAGGTTCTTTATAAAACCCGTTAAATTTGATGTCACTTCTAGTATGAAATTTTTGTAACCTTCCATCTTTATAATCACAAAATCAAACATTAACTTGGGTGTTTCCACACCCAATATTCATTTGGGATTATTCACCTTTATATTTTTCCATTTGTATTGAAAAATTATTGAAATATATCACTATAAAGTAAAGCTATACAACATGACTTGTTTACACATATTGTGGAGTGATTACAATAGCTTGAGTAAAGATACAGTAAAAAGAAAGGGAACAGACATTTTTCCTTGATGGGAGATCTTCGGATCTGCTCTATTACATCTTTACTGTGTATCATAGAGCAGTGCAAACTATGATCATCATGCACTTTATATTCATAGTGATTATTTATCTTATATGTGAGTTATTCGTACCTTTTAGTTATTTCCTCCAATTCCTCCTCCCACCCACTTGCCTCCTATAAACACAAGTCTTATCTCTTTTTCTATGAGTTTTGTGTTTGTTTGTTTTTTAGTTTGATTCTACTTATAAGCAAGATCATACAACATTTGTCTTTTTCTTACTGGTTTATTTCATTTAGCATAATGTCTTCAAGGTCAAAATATACATATTAATACATATTAGAATTACATCTGGCCACAGTATTCTTAATACATTAGCCTTCACAATGCAGTGGGACAACACCTTTTATATAACCCAGAAATTTCTATACTAAACAAATAATCAAGCCCAACAGAAAAGAGTTTTAAAGAAATTCAAAGGCTAATGACCTATTTTTATACATACAGGCTTCAGACCATATAAACACATATTCATGTTCCCTTTTTCTTACATACCAAGATTTCCAATTAAAAATATAAAGAATAATAATTGAAAATTGATAGAAAACATGAGAAATGTATATAACATATGTAATGAAGTTTCAACAATTATATTGGAAGAGTTAAAAAATGTGAAAGATAATACATCCTATCCTACATGGAAAGACTTAGATATTTTGGAGAAAGATAGCCATTTAAGCTAGGTGTCAGTAGTCTGTGAACTGAGAATTTCCAGATGTACAAGCTGGACTTAGAAAAGGCAGAGGAATCAGACATCAAATTGCCAACATCCACTGGATCACAGAAAAATCAAGGGAATTCCAGAAAAACAACCACTTCTGCTTCATTGACTATTTCTCATCAGGTGGCCAAAGTATTGGAGTTTCAGCTTCAACATCAGTCCTTCAAATGAATATTCAGGACTGATTTCCTTTAGGATTGACTGGTTGGATCTCCTTGCAGTCCAAGGGACTCTCAAGTCTTCTCCAACACTACGGTTCAAAAGCATCAATTCTTCAGCACTCAACTTTCTTAATAGTCCAACTCTCACATCCATACATGACTACTGGAAAAACCATAGCTTTGACTAGAGGAACCTTTGCTGGCAATGTGATATCTCTGCTTTTTAATATGCTGTCTATGTTGGTCATAACTTTTCTTCCAAGGAGCAAGTGTCTTTTAATTTCATGGCTGCAATCACCATCTGCAGTGATTTTGGAGCCCCCCAAAATAGTTTGTCACTGCTTCCATTGCTTCCCCACCTACTGCCATGAAGTGATGGGACCAGATGCCATGATCTTAGTTTTATGAACGTTGAGTTTTAAGCCAACTTTTTCACTCTTCTCTTTCACTTTCATCAGAGGTTCTTTAGTTCTTCTTCGCTTTCTGCCATAAGGGTGGTGTCATCTACATATCGGAAGTTATTGATATTTTTCCCAGCAATCTTGATTCTAGTTTGTGCTTTATCCAGCCCAGCGTTTCTCATGATGTACTCTGCATATAAGTTAAATAAGCAGGGTGACAATATACAGCCTTGACATATTCCTTTCCCCTTTTGGAACCAGTGTGTTTTTCCATGTCCAGTTCTAAGTGTTGCTTCCTGACCGGCATACAGATTTCTTAGGAGGCAAGTTAGGTGGTCTGGTATTCCCATCTCTTTAAGAATTCTCCAGTTTGTTGTGATCCACACAGTCAAAGGCTTTGGTATAGTCAATAAAGCAGAAACAGATGTTTTTGTAGAACTCACTTGCTTTTTCGATGATCCATGGATGTTGGCAATTTAATCTCTGGTTCCTCTGCCTTTTCTAAATCCAGCTTGAGCATCTGGAAGTTCATGGTTCATGTACTGTTGAAGCCTAGCTTGGAGAATTTTGAGCATTACTTTGTATGGTAGTTTGAGCATTCTTTGCCATTGCCTAGACAGCATATTAAAAAGCAGAGACATCAAATGCTGACAAAGGTCCATATAGTCAAAGCTATGGTTTGATAGACTTCCCTGATAGCTCAGTTGCTAAAGAATCGACCTGCAATGTGTGAAACCCTGATTTGATTCCTGGATAAGAAAGTTCCACTGGAGAAGGGATAGGCTACCCACTCCAGTATTCTTGGACTTCCCTGGTGGATCAGCTGGTAAGAATCTGCTTGCAATGGAGGAGACCTGGGTTCAATCCCTGGATTGGGAATATCCCCTGGAGAAGGGAAAGGCTATCCACTCCAGTATTCTGACTGGGGGAATTCCATGGACTATATAGTCCATGGGGTGGTAAAGAGTCAGCCGCGACTGAGCGCCTTTCACTTTCATGTATGCATGTGCTAGTTGGACCATAAAGAAGGCTGAGTGCGGAAGAATTGATCCTCTCAAACTGTGATGCTGGAGAAGCCTCTTGAGAGTCCCTTGGAGAGAAGGATATCAAACCAGTCAATCCTAAAGGAAATCAACCCTGATTGTTCATTGGAAGGACTGATGCTGTAGCTGAAGTTGCAATACTTTGGCCACCTGATGTGAAGTGGTGACTCATTAGAAAAGTCCCTGATGCTGGGAAAAATTGAGGGCAAGAGGAGAAGAGGTTGAGATGGTTGGATGGGATCACTGACTTAGTGGACATGAGTTTGAGCAAACTCTTTTGAGATCATAAAAACCAAGAAGCCTGGCTTGCTGCAGTTCATGGGATTGCAAAGAGTAGGACACAACTTAGTGACTGAATAACAACAAAACCACCACAGCAAAATCTCAGTAACGTACAACTATGTTATGTTTATGCTTAGCTGATTTTATGTGTCCATTGTGGGTCAATTTTTCCATTCCATATTCCTTGATTCTACAGCCAGATTATAGAACTCACTAAGTTATAAATTACTTAATTACAAGGATCTCATTTGTTATGTAGTACAGGTTTTAGCATATAGAGGGCCATTATTACTCATATTTTTCATATATAAGAGATTTTATTATTAGAAAAAATCACAGAGGAAAAGGAAACAATAAATAATATGAACATCTGAATATATGTGTGCCTATATATATAGAGATATATATATACACACACACACACACATATATATATGTTAAAAACACAAGTAAAAAAGTAAAAAGGAGCAAAACTGGATCATTTGTAGAGATGTGGGTGGACCTAGAGGCTATTGTAAGGAGTGAAGTAAGTCAGAAAGAGAAAAACTAATATCACATACTAATTTATAGTTAATATAAGAGAGTTATATTAAGAACGTTTCTCGCAAAGAGTTGGACATGACTGAGCAACTAACACATACACAACCATAACTTATAGTTGTGAATGGTACAGATGAACTAATTGCAAGGCAGGAATAGAAACCCAAACATAGCAAATGGACATGTGGACATGGTGGGGGGAGAAGGGGGAGTGGGAAGAATTGGGAGATAGGAGTGACATAGATACAGTACTATGTGTGAACTAGGTAGCTAGTGGTAACCTGTTGTATAGTTCAGGGATCTCAGCTCGGTGGTGCTCTGAAATGACAGAAATGGGTGGGATGGGGTAGGGCTGTGAGGGAGGTCTAAGAGGTAGGGGATATATGTATACATACAGCTGATTCACGTTGTTGTACAGCAGAAACTAACACAACTTTGTAAAGCAATTACACTCCAATAAAAAGATAATAGAATAAGAAAAAAGAAATAAAACTTTGCATTGTCATGTCAGATTCACATGAAAGAGTCCTTACCCACTATGAACTGTTTTCTAATAATTTTGATGTAACAAGTAATCATGCACAGTGGAAGCAGGGAAGGACAACTGAGACATCGAGGGCATGTTCTCTGGTCTTTTATTTTCTGCCCTGGGCATGAGCTCCCTGGCCCAGAATAACAAAAGAGATTTCTAGTGAGAGTCATCAGATGCCTCAAACACAAAGAGAACATTTGGTTATGAATCGTACAGTTGTCACTTAAGCACATTTTCCAAGGAGAGTACCTGTAAATATAAAGATTCTAGGTTTGTTTTTGAAAAAGCAATCCTAAACTTCTGGAAGTCTGCTAAAGGCATTCCATAGATAAAAGACTCTTCTGATAGCAATATAATTAGTCTATTTACTAAGAGGTCCAATTATCAGCATGTTTTCAGGAAAATTAGCCTAGGTCACCTGCCTTTCTTCTCAAAATTTCCCACAGGTAAGGAGAGAAAAATGGGTCATGGTCCAGTTGCTTTAACTCTTTAAAACTTTGGTAAAATCAGAACATCAGAAATAAAAGTCTAAGGAGTAATTTCATATGTGTAAGAAAATATGCTATAAATTAGACTAGTAAGTACATTTTATATAGTTTAATAAAATGTTCTAGAATCTAATAGATATGTGGGCAAATGGTACTGATAACAATTGTAATGAAAGAAAACAACTTAATTAAAGAACATATGTTTTGCTTTACTAACAGTATGAAAGCAGAAGTAACAATAAAATATTGACAAATTGATACTTATTATTTTTCCTTTGTCTGCTGCTACTGCTGCTGCTAAATCGCTTCAGTCGTGTCCGACTCTGTGCGACCCCATAGGTGGCAGCCCAGCAGGCTCCCCCGTCCCTGGGATTCTCCAGGCAAGAACACTGGAGTGGGTTGCCATTTCCTTCTCCAATGTATGAAAGTGAAAAGTGAAAGTGAAGTCACTCAGTGGTTTCCGACTCTTAGCGACCCCATGGTCTGTATCACGGTAAATTAATAAAAGGACTTTATTAATCAATTTACCAGCATGTTACAGTCCATGGGGTCGCAAACAGTTGGATATGACTGAGCAACTGAGCGCACACACGCTTGCACACACACACACGAACGTTAAGGAACTATATGTACTTTTAGATGATCAGATTAATGATTGCTTAATTTACTTGTGAAATAAAATAGGCATGTGCATGCATGCACGTTGTATCCAAATCTTTGCAAGTCCATGGATGGTAGCCCTCCAGGTTCTCTGTCCATAGGATTTTCCAGGCAAGAATACTGGAGTATTGTTGACATTTCTTTCTCCAGGGGATCTTACCTATGTAGGGATCAAACCCACATCTCTTGCATCTGTTGCAGTGACAGATGGATTCTTTACCACTGTGCCATCTAAGAAACCCTAATACAGGCATAGGTAAAGCCATAAAGTAAGACTATAAACATAACACTATTAATTATAAAAATGAAAAGTTGTAATAGCCAAATAAACTACAATATGAGAAGAGATAAGTATGCCAAAATGTAGCAACTCTATGTCAGCATGAAAAACTAATTATCATGGATACCCTATGTGTAGATAGATTCAATGTCTCCATCTGCAGCCGTACTTAGAAAGTTGTCTAACATATGAAAATTGATAAGAATTTCAAATTCCTTATTGCACATAATAAAAATAATAGTAAATATTTTTTAAAATTTTGCACAGCAGGTAATATGATTACCTAGAAGTAAAAATAAACCTAAATTTTAATGCAAAGAAATAACCCTAGTTAGCATTTCTCGGGACTATACATACATACTAACTAGAACAAAACTGCTATGATCCTAAAAGGATACAATATATAGGTAATAAATCAGTTAGTAACAAATCAAAATTAATTTAATCTTCAATAATATAAGTGGATTTCATCTCCAGAATTTGATTTAAGCATCATTGCACTACAATAGCTTACATTTATTTTATTGTCTGTAGAACTCCTCAGTATAGGATAGACCCTGACCTTGGACCTCTTCCTTGTTTGATTGGCTTCAACTTAATGTTAAAAGATTAATGGTAGTTATTGGTGACTCCAGGGATTTTGTGACAATTTAAATTCAATAGTATTGGAATTTTTTCATTTAAATGATATTAAATTTTCTATTACTATTAGAATATGTTTTATTTCAAAACCTAAAAATAAATAACTTTAAATACTTTCTTTTTCTCCATCTTGATACAGTTATGTCCAAGGATAGCAAGTAGACATAAACATAATATGTTTTATTGCTGAGTCTTCACATAGTCATCTGTATAATGGAACCCAAGTTCAGAGCCTTTACATTTCAAATGCAAATGAGATTATATACCGTGAATTATGAGAGCATTTCAGGGCACACAAAGGTCCTCAGAATATTTTTGTTCATGTGTAATTGCTATAAACCTTTGATATAAACCATTTGGCTTTTAATTTATTAATCTCCCCATATGATTGAAAGGTGGAAAACTACAAATTATATCCCAACACTAGGAACAGAACAACACCAACCTAAATTATTACAGTACAATCAAAACTGTGACATCACAGTCTCAGAATTTAAAAAAGAAGAAAGCTTTCAGTATATTGAGAGACCTAATTTAGAAGCTATTTTAATACTAACCCATTGAAATTGTTTCTTTTCAGTGGAATTATTCAAGGGCTGCTTATATTCCTTCCCTGTTTCAGGAGGGGAGGAGGGGGTTTTACAGTGATGTTATCAATAAAATATGTATAGTGGCAGAACACAGTCTTGTAGAACTGAAATCGACAACTAGATTTTCAAGTTGTTAAGGCAGGCTCACTTAATGAGATCAGTTCAGTTCAGTAGATACGTCATGTGCGAATCTGTGACCCCATGGATTGTAGCACGCCAGGCTTCCCTGTCCATCACGAACTCCTAAAGCTTGTTCAAACTCATGTCCATTGACTCAGTGATGCCATCCAACCATCTCATCCTCATTCGTCCCCTTCTCCTCCTCAGTTCAGTTCAGTTGCTAAGTTATATCTGACTCTTTGTGACCCCATGGACTGCAGCATGTCAGGCTTACCTGTCCATCACCACCTCCCAGAGTTTGCTCAAACTCCGGGAGGTGGTGATGCCATCAATGTCCATAGAGTTGGTGATGCCATCCAAACATCTCATCTTCTGTCGCCCCCTTCTCCTCCTGCCTTCAATCTTTCCCAGCATCAGGGTCTTTTCCAATGAGTTGATTCTTTGCATCAGGTGGCCAAAGTATTGGAATTTCAGCTTCAGCATCAGTCCTTCCAATGAATATTCAGGACTGATTTCCTTTAGGATGGACTGGTTGGATCTCCTTGCAGTCCAAGGGACTCTCAAGAGTCTTCTCCAACACCACAATTCAAAAGCATCAATTCTGAAGTGCTCAGCTTTCTTTATAGTCCAACTCTCACATCCATACATGACCAATGGAAAAACCATAGCCTTGACTAGATGAACCTTTGTTGGCAAAGTAATGTCTCTGCTTTTTAATATGCTGTCTATGTTGGTCATAACTTTCCTTCCAAGGAGTAAGCATCTTTTAATTTCATGGCTGAAATCACCATCTGCAGTGATTTTGGAGCCCAGAAAAATCAAGTCAGCCACTGTTTCCACTCTTTCCCCATCTATTTGCCATGAAGTGATGGGACCAGATGCCATGATATTAGTTTTATAAATGTTGAGGTTTAAGGCAACATTTTCACTCTCCTCTTTCACTTTCATCAAGAGGCTCTTTAGTTCTTCTTCACTTTCTGCCATAAGGGTGGTGTCATCTGCATATCTGAGGTTATTGATATTTCTCCCGGAAATCTTGATTCCAGCTTGTGCTTCCTCCAGCCCACCATTTCTCATGATGTACTCTGCATAGAAGTTAAATAAGCAGGGTGACAATATACAGCCTTGACGTACTTCTTTTCCTATTTGGAACCAGTCTGTTGTTCCATGTCCAGTTCTAACTGTTGCTTCCTGACCTGCATACAGGTTTCTCAAGAGACAGGTCAGGTGGTCTGGTATGCCCATCTCTTTCAGAATTTTCCACAGTTTATTGTGATACACACAGTCAAAGGCTTTGGCATAGTCAATAAAGCAGAAATAGATATTTTCCTGGTACTCTCTTGCTTTTTCGATGATCCATTGGATGTTGGCAATTTGATCTCTGGTTCCTCTGCCTTTTCTAAAACCAGCTTGAACATTTGGAAGTTCACGGTTCACATATTGCTGAAGCCTGGCTTGGAGAATTTTGAGCATTACTTTACTAGCGTGTGAGATGAGTGCAATTGTGCGGTAGTTTGAGCATTGTTTGGCATTGCCTTTCTTTGGGATTGGAATGAAAACTGACCTTTTCCAGTCCTGTGGCCACTGCTGAGTTTCCCTATTGTTCCATGTCTAATTCTAATTATTGCTTCTTGACCTGTATACAGGTTTCGCAGTGGGCAGGTAAGGTGGTCTGTATTCCCATCTCTTAAAGAGTTTTCCACAGTTTGTTGTGATCCACACAGTCAGAGGATTTAGCATTGACAAGGAAGCATAAGTAGATGTTTTTCTGGAACTCTGTTGCTTTTTTGATGATCCAGTGGATGTTGGCAATTTGATGTCTGGTTCTTTTGCCTTTCTTAAATCCAGCTTGAACATCTGGAAGCTCTCGGTTAACTTAATGTTGAAGCCTGGCTTGGAGAATTTTGAGCAGTACTTTGCTAGTCTGTGAGAAGAGTGCAATTGTGCAGTAGATTGAACATTCTTTGGCATTGCTCTTCTCTGGGATTGGAATAAAACTGACATTTTCCAGTCCTGTGGCCACTGCTGAGTTTTCCAAATTTGCTGGCATATTGCATGCAGCACTTTAATATCATCATCTTTTAGGATTTGAGATAGCTCAGCTAGAATTATGTCACCTCCACTAGCTTTGTTTATTATGATGCTTCCTAAGGCCCACTTGACTTCTCACTCCAGAATGTCTGGCTCTAGGTGAATGATCACCCCATGGTGGTTATCTGGGTCATTAAGATCTCTTTGTACAGTTCTTCTGTGTATTCTTGCTACCTCTTCTTAATTTCTTCTGCTTCTGTTAGGTCCGTACAATTTCTGTCCTTTATCGTGCCCATGTTTGCATGCAGTGTTCCCTTGGTATCTCTAATTTTCTTGAAGAGATCTCAAGTCTTTCCCATTCTATTGTTTTCCTTACTTCTTTGCATTGATCACTTAGAAAGGCTTTCTTATCTGTCCTTGCTATTCTTTGGGACTCTGAATTCAGATGGATATATCTTTCCTTTTCTCCTTTGCCTTTCTTTTTTCTTCTTTTCTCAGTTATTTGCTAGTCTCTTCTGACAACCATTTTGCCTTTTTGCATTTCTTTTTCCTGGGGATGGTTTTGATCACCGCCTCCTATATGATGTTACAAAACTCCAACAAAACATGTTCCACTGGAGAAGGGAATGGCAAATCACTTCAGTATTCTTACCCTGAGAGCCCCATGAACAGTATGAAAAGGCAAAGATATGACACTGAAAGATTAACTCCCCAGGTTGGTAGGTGCCCAATATGCTATGGGAGAAGAGTGGAGAAATAGCTCCAGAAAGAATGAAGAGGCTGCTGCTGCTGCTAAGTCGCTTCAGTCGTGTCCAACTCTGTGAGACCCCATAGATGGCAGCTCACCAGGCTCCGCTGTCCCTAGGATTCTCCAGGCAAGAATACTGGAGTTGGTTGCCATTTCCTTCTCCAGTGCATGAAAGGGAAAAGTGAAAGTGAAGTCGCTCAGTCATGTCCAACTCTTAGCAACCCCATGGACTATAGCCTGCCAGGCTCCTCCGTCCATGGGATTTTCCAGGCAAGATTACTGGAGTGGGGTGCCATTGCCTTCTCAATGAAGAGGCTAACCTAAAGCAAAAACAACACCCAGTTGAGTATGTGACTGGTGATAGAAGTAAACTCTAATGCAGTTAAGAACAATATTGCATAGGAACCTGGAATGTTAGGTCCATGAATCAAGGTAAATTGGAAGTGGTCAAACAGGAGATGGCAATAGTGAACATCAGCATTTTAGGGATCAGGGAGCTAAAATGGACTGGAATGGGTGAACTTAATCAGATGACCATTATATCTACTACTGTGGGCAAGAATCCCTTAGAAGAAATGGAGTAGCCCTCATAGTCAACAAAAGATTCTTAAATATAGTACTTGTGTGCAATCTCAAAAACGACAGAATGATCTCTGTTCATTTCCAAGGCAAACTTAATGAGAGAGAAGACTAAATTTTAATATCACAAATATGCACTCTATTTTCACTATAAAATGTTTCTTACTACCCACCTGGTGGCATTTCTGTAGCTTTTGTTTCATTGTTAAGCATATTAAACTTCACTTTTTTTTCTCGTTACTAGAATATTTTATAGGTAAATCCACTCAAGGAACATATTGTGCTTTCTGATCAAAGAAGAAAATGATGCCAGGCTATAACAAGCAATTTAATTTTTAATAGTTTTATCTGTGCCCAAGGTCATAACAAAGTTTAAATTAAAAAGTTAAAATAAAACTACAACAAAACACTGGTAATAATGCCCTAAATATGGCCAGGGCCAAATCACATTTGTCAGAGAGTACTTTCAATGTGTCCCAGTGCTAATTTTTAAAATTTTGCTTTAGAGTAGTAACTTAGCTCAAATAAGGTATAGAAAATTAAATATTACAGACATACAAAATAATACATGAGTCTTTGCCCCTGAATAAGTAAGCTAAGATGTTCATGGAATTTAAATCTCTAACCTAGAACTGTTTAAGTGTATTTTAGTAAATACTGTGTTGTTAACCTATTGTTATTATCTAACTAAGGAGATAAAAATTTGGCACTTTGTTTTACTCAATTTTTGCTGCATTAAAAAAAAAAAACCAAACAAAACTTATAGCACCTAGGGTGTGGCAGTACTTAAATACTCAATTTGGTCTACTGTTTGAGTACTGATTGGGCTTCCGTGGTAGCTCAGCTGATAAAGAATCTGCCTGCAATGCAGGAGACCCTGGTTTAATTCCTGGGTCAGGAAGATTCCCTGGCGAAGGGAATGGCTACCCACTCCAGTATTCATGGACTTGGTCAACATTTGAGATGTTATAATAAATGTTCTATTGATTAATAAATATTTAAAAAGCTGGAAAAATATTTCAAAATAACATTTATTTTAAATTATAATGCTTTTAGAGTTTGTACATTTTGTTTTAATCTAAACATATTTCATGTTAAGTGAAATAAATATCCTTGATTAAAACTTCTTTTAAGATAAACTAAGATCATTTCTACTTAATAGATATGCTATTCCCTATTTATATACTTGATTTTTCAAGAACTATTTTAATTCTTTAATGTTAATAGGCACTGAGCGATAGAAAAGCTTTCAAAGTACTTTTGGTTCAATAAAGATTTTACACATTGACCCTCGTATTCCACTGATAAATGGTAAAAGAAACTAATAAAATATAGAGAATAATAGGAAAAGGCTCAAAAAAAATGATTGGCTAATGTCTCTTAATTCCTTTATTATTTTAACATCCACTGATATCATATGCCAATCTTTCATTTGCTCACTATTTATTAACATCTAATGATTTTAGTTGAAGCAAGGGCTTGTTCTTGGTTGCCCCTGTGGAAAAATGTAGGTATAATTCTTTTGCCCCCTTATTTTACAGTAAATTTATATATTTATGGGGAAAATGGGATAAAATTAGCCATGACCATAGTCCATTGACATGAAAAAATTAGATCACTGCACAAAGTCAGAAAATATTCAGAGAGTTATTTCATTAAACAGGATTAATAACTTTTGATTCAGTGTTAAAATTTAAAAGCTGGCAAGAGTTCTTTTCTTTTACTGAACCTAATAAATTCCAGTTGAATATTATACTGTTAGAATATCAGTAACACAGCAACAGATGAGTCAAAATCAGAATTAGCAATCCTTAAATATTCAGTTCCTAATTTCCTTTACAGTTTTATCAAGTCCCCAGATTCCCAAACAAAATTGGGACAGTGAAAATATCCTAAAATAGTTATACAAAAAATTAAATTTAAAGTTTTGGAAAAAAGACATATAATTCCCTGAAAAGGTTGATAGACCACAAAACAAACTGGCAATGTACAAAAACAACCCTGAGAAAAATACATTAAATGGGATTCACGATTTTCCAACAAATCATTGTTTTAATTTATTGATCATTTTCAGATTGGCCAACTTGATATACTATATCATCTGGCAGTATACAAGTATTTTATAACATTTTCAAAAGTTTGTACTTCAGAGTTTTTCTCTTTTTGATTATTTTCCTCTTGCTGCATAACACAAAAATAGAAACTTAAAACAAGAGCCATTTATGAGCTGACTGTTCTGAGTTTCAGAAGTCTAGCACAGGGTTGACTGTATCCTCCGCTCAGGGTCTCCTCAACGGTGACACCCAAAGGTGTCAGGGGACCACATTCCTGTTTCTCTGGAGGCTATGGCAAAGAATTACCTATAGGATTATTCAGGTTATTGGCAGACTTCATTTCCTGGTGGTTGTAGGACTGAGGTAGCTGTTTCTTTGTTAGCTGTTAGCTGAGGTCATTCTCAGTAACTAGAGGATGCTTTTAAGTCCTTGCCGTATGGCCTCCTGTATCTTCAAAGCCAAAATGGAAACTCTCCTTCTGGCAAAGCCTCCTCATGCTTTTAATCCCTAACTTCTTCCTCAGTGACCAACTAGAGAAAATTCTCTGCTCATAAAGGGCTCATCTGATTAGATTAGATATGCTCTAGAATATCTCCTTTTCTTCAAGTCTACTCTGCAATAGGTCTTCCCTGTAGCTCAAATGGTAAAGAATCTGTCTGCAATGCAAGAGACCCAGGTTTGATCCCTGGGTCAGGAAGAATCCTCTGGAGATAGGATAGGCATTCCACTCCAGTATTCTTGCCTGGAGAATCCCATGGGCAGAGGAGCCTGGCAGGCTACAGTCCATGGGATAGCAGAGTCAGACTCAACTGAGCGACTAACACTACTACTGCTACTCTGCAATATACCATAACCTAATCATGTGAATAAAGTCCATCATATTCATTCCCCAGGGATTGTGAAGATTGAATGGGTAGTGGGCAGAAATCTTAGGGGCCATCTTAGAATTCTGCTGACCACAGATCGTCGTTGATTATTTTCCTATTGGTAGTCATCCAAATCGTAGCAAAATATATATCATAGAGAAGCAAAAACTTTTCAGATATAATGAATTAAGACAACTCCTAAATTGTTGTCTTTTGGGGTACATGGCTGTGTGCTTGCCTGTGTGTGTCTACATGCTTGAGTTTCATTCTACTTTTTAAATTTTTTTGTGCTAAGGCCAAAGGATCATACTACAATTAACATATCAAAGAGTAGAGACTTACAGGAAAGACTTTAGTTATCTTTTTTACACCAGCTACCAGAGGTAATGAATGGTTTACCCTAACACATATAGAAATTTATTTCACAATTAGCACACTCACTAATTAGTACAGCTCAGTTCAGAATCCTAAAATATCATTAAGTAACAGGTATGAAATTCTGCAAAATCTTCTAAGAAGATTCTCATTTGAAATATGATTAAATGTAAATCTAAAACTTTAAGTCATAAAGTCAAATATCTTAATATGCTCATGTTTATATAAAATGAAATTCCCCGCTGGTCATTAAGTGTGACATTCCTGATGAATCAGAATTGGTGTTCATTCTCTACCAGTAATTCAAGAGATGTTGGAGAACAAGTGAAAACTTAATTATCAAAGCCCTTGCTTTGCTCATAATTTTAAAAAAGTAACCTTATTGCAGAATAACCTATTTTATAAAATATGTAATATGTATAAGAGAAAAGACTGATAATATTCTACCTATGGGGCATTAGTGAATCTTCCTATCAGTCAGTGAGTTTTTTCTAACTTTGTATATTAAGCTGTGTGTGTGTGTTTGTGTGTATGTGTGTGTAAAACAAGACAATACATAGATTGTGAATTTATCAATGATTTAAAATATCATCTAGTGCAACCTCATTTTTTGTCCTACGCACTATATAATTTCACAAGTCAATGAACACTATTTAATGCAATGCCAAAATTTCACAAGTGAAAATCCAGAAATAATACTACAGAATTAAATGATTAAAGAACATGGTGGCTCCTTCTACACTATAATCCATGCTTCCATCTTCCATAATTCTGATCTTGTTCCTTTTGTAAACCTATTAAAATATATACGAATATTTCTTAATATTCACAATGTAATATACATCTATAAAGTATGAATGTTTAGTGATCTCGTACAGGTTAGCATAGGAAACCCCATGAAATAAGAGAAGAGTGTACCAAGTTCTCATCTCATTCTTTTTCAGTTCTTTTAATCTGTCCATTTTGGCTCCTGGGCACATACATTTATCCATGTGTCACAAATAAAAATGGACACACTGCAATTAATTATCCGTAAACTCAGTTACTGCTTTGTCATTTCTCTTTGAATCCTTTAAATGTGAATCAAGTTGGTGTACAAAAGATTTCAAACACGTGACATTATATGAGAAATAGATTCAGATGTGGAGGAGTGGGATAAATTTGGTTTTGTTTGTTGCCATAGTTGCTGTTATTCAGACACGACTGAGTGACTCTGTGACCCCATGGACTGCAGCATGCTGGGCTTCCCTGTCTTTCACCATCTCCTGGAGCTTGCTCAAACTCATGTCCATTGAGTCAGTGATGGCATCCAACCATCTCATCCTCTGTCATCCCCTTCTCCTCCTGCCTTCAGTCTTTCCCAGAATCAGGGTATTTTCGAATGAATTGGTTCTTCACATGAAGTGGCCAAAGTATTGGAGCTTCAGCTTCAGGTTCAGCTTCAGTCCTTCCAGTGAATATTTAGGACTGATTTCTTTAGGATTGGCTGGTTGATCTCCTTGCAGTCCAAGGGACTCTCAAAAGTCTTCTCCAACAGCACACAAAGGTGAGCACAAAGGTGAACAATAGGTGTCATTTCTTTCATTGAGACTGGATGGATATTTAATTTCAAAGTCTACAAGTCAAAATCCCATGAAGAGAATTCCAACATTTAAATTAAAATGAAACTATCTTCAATGGGAAATGAATCCCATCTGTTTTAGAGACTCCTATGACACAATTAGAGATTGTTCTTGCCTATAAAATATTTTTATGAAATAAATATGGACAATACCAAAATAGTGGCATTTTGTATGACCTTGAGAGAAAATTATACTTTTGATCTCTGTTTTCCTCTCAATAATTTTTGCTAAATTTGTCAAATATAACAACACTGTTCTCATTATGCATGTAGGAAATAGGAACCGATTTTCATACATAATTGTCAAAATAAGTCATTTGTAACCACTTAGCTACTTCAATGTGTTAAATCTGTGTTATCTTCTTTCTGTGAGCAATACTGGACTTTTTTTTTTCCATTTTCAGCTTCACACACATACCAAAACCTGCTTTGGGTGAGTTATGCTCTCTCAACTTCATTTTCAGTTTTATAATCCTGGTTCTATTTAAGGAGAGTAGTCAGTATGTTGTGATTTATGGTCCAGTCCAACCCTCTCTCTGAAGAGTTCTACTTGGTTTGCTCATGTGTACACTGCCTGTTAAGCCATGGTTTATAATATGCTGTAAGAGTTGTTTCCTTACTCAAGTGTAACTCTTGTTTTCTAGGTATAGCATTTCAAGACACGTCTTTAGATTTCTGGTTTTATTTATGAAATAGTCACATCTGTGCCTATACTGTATTATTTACGCTGCATATGTTTGTGGACAGGAGAGAGCTATTTAAACTCTTTAGATGAATAATTTTATTATTCCTTATATCACATAGTTATCTTAATTAGTTCTGTTTATTACCCTTTCATCATATCAAATTAAAGTCTTGTAAGATTATAAATAAAATCCTGAAAATGTAAGGACATTTTCTTGTTTTACTGTATTTTGAAGATCAAAGTAAAATAAATTGGATGGTATAAATGCCAAGTGATAAAAAGGCATAAACATACACATAAATTATTCAAATGATGCTTTATTTTTCATACTATAGATGAGGTTCTCTTGTTATATGTATAGTCAGATTGTTTATTTGTATATGGTTCTCCCCAAACAAAACAAGGTCATTTTGTAAGAGTAACATATAATTGCATATGTACTGAGACTAATGGAAGCAATAGATTAAAATATTTTATAAATACTAATGGTAGAATTTTGTTGTTACTTAGTCTCTAAGTCATGTCAGACTCTTGTGGTCCCGTGGACTGTGGCCTGCCAGGCTCCTCTCTCTGTCAATAGGATTTCCCAGGCAAGAATATTGGAGTGGGTTGCTATTTCCTTCTCCAGGATATCTTCCTGACCCAGGAATCAAACCACCGTCTCAGGCATTTGCAGGCAAATTCTTTACCACTGAGCCCCCAGGGGTGCCTAGTTAAAAGTGAAAACCACTATTGGATGGCTATCACTATACTATTGGGCTTCCTTGATGGCTCAGATAGTAAAGAATCTGCCTGCAATGCAGTGACCTGTGTGGATCCCTGAGTTGGATAGATCCTCTGGATAAGGGAATGGCAACCCATTCCACTACTCTTGCCTGGAGAATTCCATGGCCAGAGTAGCCAGGCAGGCTATAGTCCATGGGGTTTCAAAGAGTCAGACATGACAAGCAATGAACACACACACACACACACACACACATACACATAATACTTGTGTTGCAATCCATTTATTAACTGTTTTCTTTGGAGAAAGTACTTAACTTCTCTGTGCTTCATAGGGTTAAAATAATACCTTCTCATAAAGAAGAATGAAGTAATAAGGTTTTTCTGTAATTTGCATTCAAGTCAAATGTAAAATTAATTGGAAAACATCAATTGCTTTTACATCACTTGAAACAAAACAAATGCTCCCATTTAAATTTTAAAACACTTTAAAATGGTATGATGCATTTCAATGAGGGAGATATGATCATTTTTTGAAGAAATCTTTCACAAATAATGTGAAAATTACTGATTATGCAAAAATATAAAATGGAGAGGAAATCACAATACAAGCTAAATATCATTATATAATAAATTTGTATTCTTAATAAGATTTACCTGATTCTGACATATAAACAATAAAAATATAATTATCTTAGTAAAATAAGCTTTATTTTTGGTTTTATAGAGAGCTCATATGCTACTTTAGGATAAGAAATTTTAGTAAAATTCAGAAAACTTAAAATTTACGGGAATGATACTTAATGGATTTGAGACTTTTGAGAAAAGAGCTGTGAAATCAGGAGTGGAAGAAGGTAAATTAAGCTCAATCTACTTCATAAAGTGAGATATACTTGAGTGATGATGTGCAATGCTTTTTTTAATGGAGAAAAAAATAACCATTACTTTCCTTCAAAACTGCAATTTTCATGTTAGTTTTTATCTTACTATAAATTTCCTCAGTAGCTTTAACCTCAGAATGCTACTGTTTGGCTCTCATTTAATTGACCAGGTTCTTGGTCATATGGCCTTAGATAACTGCTTGGGCAGGGAAGGGTAGTCCTCGGAATACTCAAGGAAAAGCATTTTGAGGAAAACTTGATGAATACATAATATTGTATCTGTCTCATGTATCCTTTCATCCCCTAATTGTCTATATATCACACTGTGTTATATAATGTGTTAATTTACAAGTTGGTCAATGTCTTCACTAGGCATTGTAGTTCAAGAGTAAGGATTATTTTTTCCCCTCTGAAGCCTCAGTACTGACTATAATGTTTGGATTTCAGTAAACACTATAAATGCTTATTGAATTTGTAGAATTTACTGAATGAAAGAATGATAAATTAATGTTATTTTTCCATAGTAATTTTCTCTGCATTATAATTCCATGATACAATATTAAGCACAGTTCACTGAATATTAGAGTATCAAAGTGGCCTTTTAGGACTTTTGTTTCCACCAATATTGTGGATTAAACCTCCAAGGGGGTTTCCCTTCCTGATAGCTAACTCCTGCATGTGGTAACAGAAAATACTACAAATAAGGAGAGCTATAAAGAGAAGTATGAGCTTGAAACTGAGTGATGAGTAGGGAAAACACATAAAGTGCAGGATTTGTAAACAGGAACAAATAAATATCAATATTGCTTCCGGGATACTGTACTTCTTCCAGATTACTAAGAGACACCCCGAAACTGGGCCTCTCATGCAAAACTGAAGACTTGGAATGAGAGGGTTGTGGTTCCATGTCTGAAGCCTTTAGGCTCTGAGACTATCAGTCAATAACTTTCTGCAGGGAAGCATCTTTCCAGCCAGCACCCAGAGTTTCAAATAATATCATGAACCAAGTATGACTCATAATCCAATAACACCAGAAAAATAATGAATAAGCCACCCTCACTGGGAATTAGAAGAGGCTACAAAAGTAGACTTAGGCCACAAACAACTTGATACAGTACATGAGCTACAGCCAGATGGATAATGACTTTCAATTATCCTCCATTAAATGCTCAGTAAATTTTTAAATTGTGGATGGTTTTTAATAAATGCACAAAACTTTGAAACACATGAGACATCTCATACTTTTTCTCACATTTTTCCAAATAATTTATGCAAAAATAAGATGAATAAAATATGTAATGTCACTGTCTATATTGACATTTCTCAAACTGAGTAAAGAATTATTAACCTCTTGGTGCACTGCCTTAAATATATATTGGGTAAAGTGGCCTAATATAATAAAATATAATTATTTATACTAAAATTTAAATGTCTTTTTTTATGTTAACACTCTTTTCATATTATCATTTAACTCTATTCATTCCCAATGAGAAAGTTCATCTTCAGTCTGTCTAGAGACAAGTTATTTGGTAATATTGTTCTATTATTATGAAAGTAACAAGAATATTAAAATTTCACAATTTTGAGTTATTATATTCCCAGCTTAATTCCCAGTAAATTGAATTACTAACTCATATCATGCAAAAAAAAGAGTTATTAGAGTAGCCCTGGGACTATCATCCTTAGAAAGGCTCTCTTGCATGTTTGGCTCTTGGATGGCTTTTAGAAACTTGATTTTGAAAGTGTTTCCATCACCCTAACTGGGTAACAGTGCCACAACGTGCTCAGTTGTTCCTACAAGATGGTTTATGAGGCACATATATTTTCTTCCTGGAAGTGTGGAGCTTTGAACAGTGCTACCCAGAGGGTGCCCATATAACAGCCCTGGCTGAAAAACCTTGGGCACTGAGTCTCTCATGAGCTTCCCTCACAGACAACATCTCATGTGCGTTGTCACACTTTGTTGTTGAAGGAGTTAAGCTTGTCTATATAGCTCCAGGCGTAGAGGAACCTTGCTCTTGGTTCCTCTGAACTTTGCCCCATATACCTGTTCACTTTGTTGACTTTGCTTTGATTTCTTTTGCCACCAGAAATCATAGCCATGGGTAGAACTATATGCTAAATCTTGTGGGTCCTCCTAGCTAATTGACAAAATTGAGATTTGACCTGGAGACTCCTGACACTCTGATACAGAGAATTATATATTTGATAGGTTGTGATAACTTTGTTGTTGTTCAGTTGCTTAGTCGTGTCTGACTCTTTGCGATCCCATGGATTGAAGCACACCAGGCTTCCCTGTCCATCACTGTCTCCCAGAGCTTGCTCAAACTCATGTCCATTGAATCAGTGATGGCACCCAACCATCTCATCCTCTGCCATCCCTTTCTCCTCCCGCCTTCAATCTTTCCCAGCATCAGGGTCTTTTCCAATGAGTCAGCTCTTTGCAGTAATTTGGTGGCCAAATTACTGGAGCTTCAGTTTCAGCATCAGTCCTTCCAGTGAATATTCAGGGTTGATTTCCTTTAGGACTGACTGGTTGGATCTCCTTCTATCCAAGGGACTCTCAAGAGTCCTCTGCAGCACCATAGTTTGAAGGCATCAATTCTTTGGCACTCAGCGTTTTTTACTACTTAATGTATTTTAAGTGAAATAGGATAGAGATTCAGTTATATTAAAATAGGAAAAGGGAAAATCTGTCATAATTGTAAAGTTTTAATTTATTCTCTTTCTATCAAGACAGAAATAGTTTGTGTTGACTTTAAGTGAATTGTATTTTTCTTTTTTCTGATCTAATAATTCAGTGGACATAAGACAGATTAACAGGAGAAAAATCAATTAATTCATATGCATAGTGGTCTCACAGAAATGGGACCCCCAAAGTGACCAAGGCAGGCTGTTTACACATCATTTTTAGACAAAGAAACAATTGCTTGTAAAGATTTTACAAATTAAAGGACTTGTACTTGGGATAGCAAACTAATGAGCAAGTAGCAGAGGCAGTTTTGTTGTTTCTTTTAACTTTGGATTCCCTAACTCACAATATGCTTTCTATCCTCCTGTTACTGGGAGCAGACTTTTACATGAGAAACTTATTTCCTTCTTTCAGAAGGAAAGATGATAGTAAGAGTCGTTCTTTTAATATGTTTTTTCACCTGCTGTTTCTCAAATATCTTTAATTCAAAATGATCAGTATAACATTGTGGTGCATATTGAGGTGGCTTGCTCTGAGCCTCAGCAGTTTCTATGGAAATGATACGCTATGATTGTCTTTAATCTTCTATTTGTGTCAATACGTGAGCCTTATATTAAATATAACTACAACATTTGCTATATATTGCTTCATTTTAATCTGTATTTCTTTTTAGAAGCATTTCAAGATAATTTTATGTTCATTACTTATGTTCACAAAAAGGAGCGATAACTTCCTATAAGTTATAGGATAATGAACTGTTATTTTAAAGAAGATTTTAAATTTTATTGAGAAAAAAAAATCTCTGGGATATACTTTAAGCTTTATTTCTAAAGACAGTTTGAAGGACATTGCAAAAAACAGTATATTCAGTGACATAAACTGGCTTCTTTTTTCAATATAATGTTTCTTCACATATTTTCTATAAATCCCTTTGAACATTTTGTTGAGTTTATGAAGTGCAAAAGAGCTTCAAATTTTGACTTGTTGTTTATATTTCTCTACAGCTAAAAAGCTGTGAAATCTTTACTATTGCATTTTCTCTGGACACTTGAAATAACTCAGGTTTTTCCTATATACATCAATCATATATTTGACCATACACACAATTTTCCAATTTTTCTTTCTGTTTTGCAAATTTTAACTTCAACTTTAAAACTGAACTTCTGGCATAGAAAAATGTATTATTTATCTTAAACTTGAATATCTTATTAAGATATGTCACTTTACTGTACTTATTTCATAATCATCTCATTTTGACAGTAAGCTTGTAAGTTAGATTTTCTCTACTTCAGAAATAAGAAAATGAATGTTAAAGTAAGTCTGGAACAATACATTTTTTACTATGATAGATTTTTATAAAGATACAGTATATATAGTCGAAAACATAACATCTCTTTAGAACAGAAATTCCGAAGACTGCTGGATAAATTATTTCAAGTGGGGATAAAAAACAGTTAAAGAATCAGAGGTTCAGTATTACTTGGGATAAGGACTGGCTTATCAGAGACCATTACAAAGCTGGAGCAACAGTCAGGTCAGGTGATGTTAAATCTAAGTCTAGGTAGCTTCCTCCGACCACTCTAACATGGGTTCCTAGTTTCTTCATAGTTTTACATGTTTCTCACCAAAGTATGTGAAAATAAAGCATTTAGATTGCCAAGATGGCTGTTATTAATTTAAGAAACTTAAGAAAAGACAGGAAAAACATCAACAGAATTACTTATTTTTGAATTTTTTGTAAGTCAGTTTGCTCTTTCTTATCATCTAAAGAGATAATTTTCTAAATACT
This sequence comes from Okapia johnstoni, assembly GCA_024291935.2. Lineage (NCBI taxonomy): Eukaryota > Metazoa > Chordata > Mammalia > Artiodactyla > Giraffidae > Okapia > Okapia johnstoni. The sequence goes on from CM044327.1 coordinate 7,996,332, forward strand.
GTGTAACTGAAGATAATATTCTGGCTAATTTGTGAGGAAAGACATTTCTAAAGCTAGACTTTCCCCTTTCTAATTTTCAACTGCCAATATTATATTTCCAGAATATTATTAAACTTACAGACAGCCTAGTATAGTTGATATCATTTCAAGTAAAGATCAATTCCTGTACCTAGAAAATATGAGAAAAAATAAGAAACTGAATAATAATAATATAGATGATAATACATGAAATAAAGACATCTTAAATGCATTTATTATTCTAATTTTAATATTTTTTAAAAAGATTTTTAAAAATTTATTTTTGGTTGTGCTGAGTCTTCATTATTGTGTAGACTTTTCTCTAGTTGCAGTGAGCAGGGGTTACTCCCTAGGTGCAGTGCATCAGCTTCTCAGTGCAGTGGCTTCTCCTGTTGCAGCTCATGGACTCTAGAGCACAGATTCAATAGTTGTGGCACACAGGCCTATTTGCTCCTCAGCATGTAGGATATTCCTGGATTTGGGATCAAACCTATTTCTCCTGCATTGGCAGGCGGATTCCTTACCACTGAGTCACCAGGAAAACCCATAATTTTAAAAAATTTTAAGCACCAAATATCTTTTTATGTATTTTACTTATTAAATCTCTTCTGTGACAAATCAAAGATGGATAAAAAAATCTTACAAACAAGACATGACTAACATTTATTAAATACGGAATGAATTAAGAAATTTTGGGACTACCTTCTGAATGAATTATATCTATGTCTACCAATATGGAAAGATATCATTGAGATACAGTTGCAGAGGAAGGCATTTTATGTGGGAAAAGAAATACTGTAAAATAAATCTGAAATTAATATGTTTTGTGATAGTGTATGCATGGAGTAAGATTAAAAGAATACCTGTAAAGAAATCCAATTAAAATGAAGCTTATTTTCAATTGTGTTTTCTTTTTATAACTTTACAATGAAACATTAATATGTTTTCATTGAAAAGGTTCAATTGTAAAAATATTAAAATTTGAAATTTCCCTTTACCAGCTCCCTTGACAGTTTTTGTGCTTCCTAATTACTAGTTAGAAACTATCATTCCAGTCTCTTTCATAGATTCACACACAGATAACATATATCTCTTACTCCTGGGCCTCTCTCAGTCTCTAATTCACCCATTCTTGTGACATGTTTGAGCCACAAGTCAGTTTTTCTCTCTGGACTGGAATGTATTTTTCTATAGTATCCTTGGGCTTCCCTGGTTGCTGAGCTGGTAAAGTATCCTTAAGAGTCTTGCAGACTGTAATCTAGTCCAGCTTTTCCAAAGTCTGTATCATATATCTTACTTATTTTCTAAGATATTCATTCTCACGTGGGCAGAACCTTTGAAATCATGTGTCATATCATCATCCAAAAAGGAATCTTATTACTGAAGAAATGTTATCCTTGAAAATTAGGGCAAAATAAAATTTCCTTCCTGAAATCTATGTATAATTAAACAAACACATGATGCTTCCTAGATTATGTTCTCTGCCAATATGACCATGACAAAAGAGAGACCATTTGAAACTGACTTACCTCCTCTATCTTTGGATTTCTGGTATCATTTCCAACTTCCTGTGCTTGAGGATTGAGCCTTGCTCCCGCACTGTTGTTCCGATTGACTGGCAATGCTAGTAAAACTGTGCTTTTGGTTTACCTACAGAGAGATCTTTAGTCCAAGATAAATCTTTGGTTTAAAACTCTGGAATAGTCTTCCTCCCTTTGATATCAGCCTACTGAAGTTATGACTTGCTTATATCAGTCCCAGAAAGTTTACAGTTTCAATGAAATTATAAATAAACATTAGAAATGACAATTCTGGTTCTGGGTGAGCTGATATAAACACACCTCACCCTGCCTCTTCCATTGTTTGCAGCTGTGAAGCCTGAAAAGAGTACATGAAATAAGGAGAGACAGGGAGAGTTCAAAGATTCCCTCAAGCAGTAATGAGTTTATTGTTGCTGTTTCCCCTGGCAAACACTGCCCTGAAATCAAAGAACACCATTAAGTTACTGCAGTGGTGTGGGGAGAGCTTCAGTAGTCCTCCAGCTCTGGCTCAGGGAATGGAAAAGTACTCTCCATGCTCTGAGACAGTACAGAGTATCCCACTTCCCATATGCTCTTTGCTTTTTGTTCTCCATTCTCTCCTGACCCAGACACAAAGCAATCCTGTGTTCTTGGAGGCAGCAGTGGTATTGGAAGCCTTCAGAAGCCAAAATACTGAGGGAGGGGAACACTTTTCTATTTAGTAGAGTTGTGGACCCAAGGGGATGGAGCCAACTCCCATTTTTTTTTTGGTTTTCTTCCTATTCTCCCCTGCTTGACTTCAGACACAGTTGTTGATGTAACATGTATTGAAGAGTGGGATAATTAAAGCTCCAGTTTTCTGGCTCTTAGTGGGATCCCAGGGAGCCACAAAGTACCAAGGATACAGAATAGAGGGAAGAATTAGTGAAAGAGTGTGACTCTGATGTTGTTGGTGAACTCCTGGGCTTACTCTCACAGGTACCTGGATGCTGTGTGCTGTGCTCAGTCCCTAAGTCATGTCCAACTCTTTGCGACCCCATGGACTGTAGTCCACTAGACTCCTCTGTCCATGGGATTTCCCAGGCAAGAATACTGAAGTGGGTTACCATTCTCTTCTCCATGGGATCTTCCCAATCCAGAGATAGAACCCATGTCTCCTGCCTGCCTTTCCTACATTGGCAGGCAGATATTTTTTACCACCTGAGCCACCTGGGCATACCTGTACTTGGGTGGATGTGATCCTATTCCACATTTCAGAGACTTTGAGAACTGGATTAATAAACTATTGCCCAATTCAGGGCTTCCCTGCTGGTTCAGACAGTAAAGAATCTGCCTGCAATGCAGCAGACCTGGGTTCAATCCCTGGGTCGGGAAGATCCCCTGGAGAAGGGAATGGCAATCCACTCCAGTATTCTTGCCTGGAGAATCCCATGGAAGCGCTCAGGGGAGAGATCTACACAGGAGCTCAAGGCACTATTGAGAATGTTAACAGTAAGTGACAGGACACTCAGGACATGTTCTCCTTCAGGAACAACCCTGTCTCTTTCTATAAAGTAAGTTTGAATGTCAAGACTTAGTTTCAAAGGTCAAAATACTCTATTTTTATGAATGAGCATTTTTAAATGAGATATTGGCACCCATTGGTATATAGAATATTCTTTTTATAAAAAAATTAGTTTTAAATTGAAATCAGCTGTGTGTAATTAGGGTCTGAGAATTAATGCCAGAGAAAATCACCAAGGGAAACTTATGAAATCTAATCATTTCCAGATTTCTCAGGAACAAAATTTCATGCTACCAAAACATTCACATAGAGGTAGTAGGGTACCGTACTTGGGGTAAGGGAACAAGGGATAATTGTGCATGGTTTCTCAGGAGCCCTTCTGAAATGGTCCAATAACCTCCTCAATGCATGCTCCCTTGAAACACACTTTCTTCTTGAGTAAAAGAACCTAGTACAGGAATGAATATTTACTTTCATTGCCTTCTTATCTTTCTGACAGATCTTGGCACAATGCAATAGAAGGTTTTGTTTTACACACTTGATTTGGTGTGATTATTTCTTTATTTAATCACTAGTCCATTTAAAAACTAAACAATTCGCAGTATCCTTAGTGGGGCTTCCCTGAGGGCTCAGTTGATAAAGAATCTGCCTGCAATGCATCAGACCTCAGTTCAATTCCTGGGTCAGGAAGATAGGCTGGAGAAGAGATAGGCTACCCATTCCTCCAGTATTCTTGGGGTTCCGTTGTGGCTCAGCTGGTAAAGAATCCTCCTGCAATGTGGGAGATCCTGATTCAATCCCTGGGTTGGGAAGATACCCTGGAAAGGAAAAAGCTACTAACTCCAGGATTCTGGCCTGGAGAATCCCGTGAAGTGTATAGTCCATGGGGTCACAAAGAATCGGACACAACTGAGTGACTTTTACTTAACCTTCATGTAGGCAATATTATAACCATATCAAAGCAAATTGTGCCCTAATAAATAAAGAACAGAAATGATATGGACCTAACAAAAGTAGAAGATAATAAGAAGAGGTGGCAAAAATACACAGAAGAACTATACAAGAAAGATCTTCCCGACGCAGATAACCACGATGCTATGATTGCTCACCTAGATACAGACATCCTGGAATGGGAAGTCAAGTGGGCCTTAGGAAGAATCACTATGAACAAAGCTAGTGGAGGTGATGGAATTCCAGTTGGGTTATTTCGAATCCAAAAGATGATACTGTGAAAGTGCTGCACTCTATATGCCAGCAAAATTTTAAAACTCAGAAGTGGCCATGGGACTGGAAAAGGTCAGTTTTCATTCCAGTCCCAAAGAAAGGCAATGCAAGGAATATTCAAACTACCACACAATTGCACTCATCTCACATGCTAGCAACGTAATGCTCAATATTCTCCAAGCCAGGTTTCAACAGCACATGAACCGTGAACTTCCAGATGTTCAAGCTGGATTTTTAAGCCAGAGGAACCAGACATAAAATTGCCAACATCCATTGGATCGTCAAAAAAGCAAGAGAGCTCCAGAAAACATCTAATTCTGCTTTATTGACTATGCCAAAGACATTGACTGTGTGGATCACAACAAACTGTGGAAAATTCTTAAGGAGATGGGAATACAAGACCACCTTACCTGCCTCCTGAGAAATCTTTATGCAGGTCAAGAACCAACTGTTAGAACCAGACATGGAACAACAGACTGGTTCCAAATTGGGAAAGGAGTACATCAAGGCTGTATATTGTCACCATGTTTATTTAACTTATATGCAGAGTACATCATGAGAAATGCCAAGCTGGATGAAACACAAGCTGGAATCAAGATTACCAGGAGATATATCAATAATCTCAGATACACAAATGACGCAGAAAGCAAAGAAGAACTAAAGATCCTCTTGATGAAAGTGAAAGAGGAGAGTGAAAAAGCTGGCTTAAAACTCAACATTTATAAAATGAAGATCATGACATTTGGTCCCATCTCTTCATGGCCAATAGATGGGGAAACAGTGGAAACAGTGTCAGACTTAATTTTGGGGGGCTCCAAAATCACTGCAGATGGTGACTGCAGCCATGAAATTAAAAGACGCTTGCTCCTTGGAAGAAAAGTTATGACTAACCTAGACAGCATATTAGAAAGCAGAAACATCATTTTGTCAACAAATGTCCCATCTAGTCAAAGTAGTCATGTATGGATGTGAGAATTGGACTATAAAGAAAGCTGAGCGCCAAAGAATTGATGCTTTTGAACTGTGGTGTTGGAGAAGGCTCTTGAGAGTCCCTTGATCAAACCAATCAATCCTAAAAGAAATGAGTCCTGAATATTCATTGGAAGGACTGATGCTGAAGCTGAAACTGCAATTCTTTGGCCACCTGCTGCGAAGAACTGACTCATTTGAAAAGATCCTGATGCTGGGAAAGATTGAAGGCAGGAGGAGAAGGGGAGGACAGAAGATAAGATAGTTGGATGGCATCACCGACTCAATGGACATGAGTTTTAGCAAGTTTGGGAGTTGGTGATGGACAGGGAAGCCAGGCGTGCTGTGGTCCATGGGGTCACAAAGAGTCAGACACTACTGAGTGACTGAACTGAACTGAAATAATGGAACTAACTTATTACAAAAACAGTGTTAGGTGTTGCAAACATGCTTGTTCTAGACAACTTATTCTCATTAAAAAATAGTTATTGCAGATAAGGAAAGAAATTAAAAGACTGTAAAACTTATGAGGTATATTAGTCCTCAGAAAAAGAATGCACTGAATAAGAGTATTTAGAAAACCATCTAAGTTGTCCTTGGTCTCCTTTTTGGTTTCTACAGCATCTCTTTTCAGTTAGCCACTCTTTTTTTCTTCTTCCTGCTCCAGTGCTTAATGACACTCCAATTGCATACCATCAGTGTCTGTCTTTGGACTTTATGTGTCTTCATACCCACAATACCTATGACAGTTTTTCACGTTCCTTCAAAACGAGGAAGCAAAAGTGCTACCTCATTGGCTGGGAGTGGCTGAGAGACTCATTAAGTTCTCAATAACACGTTTATATCTGCCATCTTACTGGAGAGAATGCCCGCCTATTAGGATTACTTCACTTTCTCTGGTGCAAGGCTAAGTTATTGTTGTTTTCTTTTGCTGTTGTTGCTGCTTTGTTGTTGTTTGCAGGTAGGAGAAGAGGGGATTAATTAAGGAAAATTATAAACATGAGGCTTCCCTGGTGATTTGGATAGTAAAGAATCTGCCTGTAATGAAGTAGACCCAGACTGGATCCTTGGGTCGGGAAGATCCCCTGGAGAATGGAATGACAACCCACTACAGTTTTCTTGCCTGGAGAATTCCATGGACAGAGGAACTTGGTGGGCAACAGTCCATGGAGTTGCAAAGAGTCAGACACAACTGAGTGACTAACACTTTCATAGACATTTAATACTACATTTATAGAGGCTAAAAGGGTAAATGTAAAAGACAATACCAGGTGGGCAGAACTATTTTTGCTAGCACAGTATTTAAAAATGAATGGTTGAATGTCATAAACTAAACGTGGCTTTTGTGGTCCCAGAGACCCCTCTAGCCCATTGGGCCTATTTATGTGACTGTCCAGTACATGATGATACGTGAGCGTGCAACCTCTAACACAAACCTATTCTCTCACATATCAAGACGAGACTTCTTTGTCTAGTCTAAAATTCACTGATTTAAAATTTAACAAGAAAGAAAAAAATAAACAAATGATGTACGACTCTAACAAATTGTATCTGATGAGGACAGGAAATTTGGGACCACTTTTCTTCAGATTCACTGTCTATATGAATGAAGTCATTTGAAAAATGAACTCTATTTTCATTTTTTTCCCTTTTTTGTCTTACTGGAGTGTTGGTATGTAGGTAACCTAAAATAATCATTCTAGATAATATGAAAGTCACACAGTCGTGTCCGACTCTTTGAGACCCCATAGATGATATAGTCCACGGAATTCTCCAGGCCAGAATACCAGAGTGAGTGGCCTTTCCCTTCTCCAGGGGATCTTCCCAACGCAGGGATTGAACCTAGGTTTCCCACATTGCAGGCAGATTCTTTATCAGCTGAGGTACAAGGGAAGCCCAAGAATACTGGAGTGGGTAGCCTATCCCTTCTCCAGTAGATCTTCCCAACCCAGGAATTGAACCGGGGTCTCCTGCATTACAGGTGGATTCTTTACCACCTGAGCTACCAGAGAAGCCCATACTTTGCCTTTATTAATTTCCATCTCAGTCCGGTTTGCAGAAAGCTTCGCTGTCTATACCCACTATGACAGTCAGAGTCAGGAGTTGGGTGAGACAACAAGGCATAGAGTCTCACGCTTCAATTCAAGGAGGCACTCAGGCTCAGGTGCCCCCCAGGCACACGTCTGATGCCTGAGAGTGAGTGCCTTCTTAAGTTTTGAACCTTGGGTTCTTCATTCTTAAGAAGATATTTACGGTAATCTTACTTGTGGCAGTCATTACAAACCCATAATTTACCCATGTTAATGTATTAAAATTAGCTTAGTTAAATTTATAATAATGTAACTAAAAGTTCTCAATTACAATACCAAAATTTAGTTCTGTTTATCTAGATGTAGTGATCTGAATCCTGTTTGTAAACCATGTCAATAATTATGTTTCTGGGGGTTTGTTTGTTTACAAAGGATTTTGTGAGATGCAAGGACACAAGGAGTTATTGTTTCACTTCTCTTCACCTTCTGTCATCCACCATCATCCCTACTAGGATTTCTGCAGTAATTCATGTTCATTGTGGGGGAGATACCATTCTTCTCAGTACTCCATGGGACATTCTATAGTTTTCTCTCACTATAAACGACAAATGGATCCATTTGTCACTTTGGACTGTATGATAGACAAGAGTCTGCATTCTCCTGGAATGCACAGTAGAGGCACAGGTGAGGGGCCTTTGTCAACTTGGGGACAAGATTAGAAATGAGGATTGACTCCATTAGGACATGTTTTTCTTCAGAATTACCAAAAAACCAAGGCCAACAATGTTAGGTGACCAAAAACCTGGATTCTGAAGGTGGAGCAATTTTAGGGAAGTTTGAATATTGTTATTACCATGACTTCATAGGTACCCACGTGATAATAACAAGAGTTCATATAGGTTTCATTTTAAAAAATTATCCTAAGTTTTATCTCATCGTTTATCTTTTGATGTTAAGAGCTAAATGCTTAGAATAATGTAGCTATTTACTATGTTTTGTGGATTTTATTGTTGAAGAGTTTCAACATTTAAAAGCTACACTGGAAAAAGAAACATTTAAAAAAATCTACAGGCTTGGTTCATTTGCATGAAAACTGAGGGAAAATCTATTTTCATCTCTTAAACAAAGATTATCAGGCACTCATTTTCTCCCAATTCATCGAAAAAAATTTTGATGACTAAGTAAAACTGCTTGTGATAAAATAAACTACTGCATTCAAAATTATCCTGAAAAATTCAGGTAATCATTAGCAATTATTATTTGAGCACTCTTGGTGTATTCTATGCTGGATACCAGGAATTATCATTTATAAAATAGTCTGCTGAATTTTTTCATCGTGAAAATTTACCATTTTCTTTTCTAGATACTAATATTTTAAAAAATTTCTTCTTTCAACTAAAATACAATTTGTTTTTAATCATAAATTATTTTAATTACCACTTAGAGCTATTAAAATGTATTATTTGATTTATACAGAAGAGCGTGTGTATGTAAAATAAATATAAGCTATGAAACACAATTTTGAAATGGCAACAATGATTAACCCCTGAAATTAAGCATCAGAAGCTAGCTGGTAATGACTGTGTTTCCTTGTGTTCTCACCATTTCCTTTTCGTATCCGTGGAAATTATCACTACCGTGAATTTCTTATTATGCCACTTAAACACTATTTTTAAATGGGCTTTCTTAAAATACCTAGAAGTAGAATATCTGAGTCAAACGAGGTTTGCATAAACTCTGTTATGCAAGATAGTTCCAAGTTGTTTTCCAGTGGGTTCAGATCAATTTTTATTTCCATTAACAGTGTCCAGGGGTTTGAATTGATTGACACCAACATTGAAATTATAAGACTTCTTAATTTTGCCAATCTAGTAGAGTATAAAAGTGTCTCTCATTATGGTCTTAATTCCATTTTCCTGATAACATACAATGTATAATATCTTATCATAGATTAATTGGATAGTTTCTGTTATCTAAATTATTTTTGTCTTTTTTTTTGACTAATAGGATTTATACATTTTGGATATAAATCCTTTCCTACCTTTTTGCACTTAATCATTTGCTAGCAATCTGAGCATCTCTTCACTTAGAATGCCTTGTGAAAATAAAATGGTCTAAATTTAGTATAATCAGTTGTCTAATATTTCTATCTATGTTACAATTATTTGTGTCTTTTAAATAAATTCCGTCCTAAACCATATACATAGAGATAGTCTGTTTCTATGTTTTTAATATTTTTCTTTTGACTTTTAAATGCTAAATGCATTAAAAAATTTTATAGGAATTCAACTATATTCCTCCTCCCCCACATTTGAATAGCCAATATTTTCCCAGAATATATAGTTTAATCTCATCATATATCAATTTTCCTTATATATGTCTTATATATGTGGGTCATCATCTCCACCAATTTTTATTGACTTAAAGTTGGTTAAGTTGACTGTCCACATCTTACACTTCTGCAGAAGTGACTTGGGCTAGACATTTATTTTCCATATGAATTTGAAACAAAGTCACCAAGTTCCTCAAAAAAACATTTTGCAATTTTTAAAAACTTTTTATTTTATATTGGAGTATAGCTGAATACTTTGGCCACCTGATGCGAAGAGCTGACTCATTTGAAAAGACCCTGATGCTGGGAAAGATTGAAGGCAGAAGGAGAAGGGGACAACAGAGGATGAGATGGTTGGATGGTATCACCAACTCAATGGACATGTTTGAGCAAGCTTTGGGAGTTGGTGATGGACAGGGAAGCCTGGTGTGCTGTAGTCCATGGGGTTGCAAAGAGTCAGACATGCCTGAGCGACTGAACTGAACTTAATAGCTGATTAACAATGTTGTGATAGTTTCAGGTGGACAGCAGAGGGGCTCAGCCATACATACACATGCATCCATTCTTCCTCAAATCCCCCTCCCATCCAGGCTGCCACATACCATTGAGCAGAGTTCTCTGTGCTATACAGTAGGTCCTTGTTGGTTATCCATTTTGTATATAGCAGTGTGTACATTTCAATCCCAAACTCCCTGTCTATCCTTTTCTCCCACCCCCACCCCCCACAACCATAAGTTCATTCTCTAAATCTGTGAGTCTGTTTCTATTTTGTAAATAAGTTCATTTGTATTATTTCTTTGTGGGTTCTACAAGGGATGTCACAATATTTCTCCTTTTCAGTCTCAATTACTTAACTCATTATGACAGTCTCTGCATCCATCCATGTTGCTGCAAATGGCATTATTTCATTTTTTTTAATGGTGGAATAATATTCCATTGTATATATGTGCCACAACTCCTTTATCCATTCCCCTGTTGATGGACATTTAGGTTGCTTTCATGCTTTGGCTATTGTAAACAGTGCTGCAATGAACACTGGGGTACATGTATCCTTTCAGACCATGCTTTCTCCAGATATATGCCCAAGAGTGAGATTGCAGGGTCATATGGTAGTATAATTTTTAGTTTTGTAAGGAATCTCCATACTGTTTTCCATAGTGGCCGCACCAATTTACATTCCCACCAACATTGTAGGAGAGTTCCCTTCTCTCCACACCCTCTCTAGCATTTATTATTTGTAGATTTTTTGATGATAGGCATTTTGACTGGTGTGAGATGGTATCTCATTTGAAGTTTTGGTTTGCATTTCTCTTGTAATTAGTGATGCTGAGCATCTTTCCATGTGCCTCTTGTTCATCTGTACCTCTTCTTTGAAGAAATGTCTATTTAGGTTTTCTGCCCACTTTTTGATTGGGTTATTTTGATGATATTAAGCCTCATGAGCTGTTTGTAGATTTCAGAGACCAATCCCTTGTCAGTCACGTCATTTGCAAATATTTTATCCCAATCTGTGGGTTCTCTTTTGTTTATTTTGTTTATTGTTTTCTTTGCTGTGCAAAAGCTTTTGAGTTTAAATAGTTTCAATCAATTTATTTTTGTTTTTATTTCCATTATTCTGGGAGATGAATTGAAAATGATATTGCTGCAATTTATGTTAGAGAGTGTTCTGCCTATGGTTTCCTCTAGAAAAATTGTAGTGTCCGGCCTCATATTTAGGTCTTTATTTCATTTTGAGCTGATTTTTCTGTATGGTGTGTAAGACTGATCTAATTTCATTTTTTTTAACTGTAGCTATCCAGTTTTCTCAGCACCATTTGTTGAAGAAGCTGTCTTTTCAACATTGTATAGTCTTGCCTCTTTTGTCACAGATTAATTGACCATAGGTGCATAGGTTTATTTCTGGGCTTTGCTTGAAACTAAATCTATAGGTAAATTTGGGGATGACTATCAGCTTAGTCGGCAAAGAGTCTGCCTGCAATGCAGGAGACTGGGGTTGGGTTCCTGGGTCAGGAAGATCCCCTGGAGAAGGAAATGACAACCCACTCCAGTATCCTTGCCTGGGGAATCCCATGGACAGAGGAGCCTGGCAGGCTACAGTCTATGGGGTCTCAAGTCACAACTAAGCACACAGCACATTAGTTTAAGTTGTTGCTTTTTTCTGTCTAAACATTATGTAGATCTCCATTTAATTTTGTCTGCTTAATGTGTTTCAATTCACTATAAATGGCTTCCCTGATAGCTCAGTTGGTAAAGAATCCACCTGCAATGCAGGAGACCCTGGTTCGATCCCTGGGTTGGGAAGATCCCCTGGAGAAGGGAAAGGCCACCCACTCCAGTATTCTGATCTGGAGAATTCCATAGACAGTATAGTCCATGGGGTTCCAAAGAGTTGGACACGACTGAGCGACTTTTTATTCAATTCACTTCATAAATGGCTTAAGAATTTTTTTTCGATTTATACATAAATGCACACAGGCATTTCTTTGGTGTTTTATTGTATCATATCTAATTTTCAGTGTTGAAAATGTTTCTTAATTCCTTATGGTTTTTTCGTTGAGCTGAAATTTTGAGTTATGTTCATCAATTTCATATCATATGTTGGTTTTTCTATATATATCTTTTTCATTAACATATTTTCATTGTGATTCTAATTATCTGAAATCCATAGATCTTTGATTTATGACTCAATATATGTTTCCTTTTACAAATGTTTTATGATCGCTTGGAAAAAATATGCATGAATATTGAGATGGTTTAATTTTCTTATCAACTTAACAGGCCATGAGATGCCCAGATTAAATAGTATTTCTGAGTGTATCTGTGAGGATGTTTCCAGATGAGATTAGCATTTCAATTGATAGACTTGGGAGATTTCCCTCCCCAATTTGAGTGGATATCATCCAGTTTCTTGAAGATCCAAATATCTTCTCTATTTATATAAAAATCTCTCAGAATAGTATTTACACTATCAGCTCCCTTTGTTCTCAGGCCTCCGGAAACTAACTGAATTAAATCACTGACTCCCAAGTTTGCAGATGGCAGAATGTGGTCCTTCCCATCCTCTGTAACAACAGGAAATACATTTTTGTAAGAATATGTGTATATCCTACTGAGTCTGTTTATCTAGAGAAATCTAACTAATATAGACTTTCACTAGTTATGTTAAAACTGTGGTACTAAATGTACAGAACTTTAGGATTTTAAAATTTTCCCCATGAATGGACTATTCACTATCAGGACCTGACCTATTTTCTCTATGCTAATGTTTTTCTATCTAAAAATATCATTATATATTGTTAGTAACTTTCTTTGCCGAATATTTCCCTCATTGATGGTTTTAATGTTAAGTATTCTGGTGAAGATTTTTGATATATATTATTTTTTTTTATTAAGCCTCCTTTTAGAGCAGTTTTAGTTTCACAGTAAAATTGGGAGGGAGGTATAGAGGCTTCTCATGTAACTCCTGTCCCCACAGATGCCTAGCCTCCCTCACCATCAACATCCTCTACCAGAGTGGTACTTTGATTATCAACATCTTTCACCAGATAGTTACTAGTGATGAACCTATATTGATACCTTAAGGCACCCAAAGGCCATAATTCCCATTCTGACTCAATCTTAGTGTTGCCTATTCTATGAAGTGAAGTGAAAGTCGCTCAATTGTGTCTGACTCTTTGCGACTCCATGGACTGTAGCCTGCCCAGCTCCTCTGTCCATGGAATTCTCTAGGCAAGAATACTGGAGTGGGTGGCCTTTCCCTTCTCCAGAATATCTTCCCAAACCAGGGATCAAATGTAGGTTTCCCACATTGCATGAGGATTTTTTTTACTGTCTGAGCCACCAGGGAAGCCCATGTATATACTATGGGTGTGGACACCCAAAAGTATAATGACATATAACAAGTATTGATATATGTCATGCAGAATATTTTCACTGGCCTAAAAATCTTCTGGGTTTCATCTGTCCTCTGTTCTCCCAATCCCTGACAATCATTGGTCTTTCCACTGCCTCCATAGCTTTTGCTTTTGCTAGAATATCATATGGAATCATATGGTATGTAGCTTTTACAGAATTTTTTTTTTGCTTAGTAGTATGCATTTAAGTTTTCTCTGTCATATTGTGAATGATAGATCAATTTCCTTCTAGTACAGAATCATATTCCATTGTCTGGATGTACTACAGCTTGTTCTTCACCTATTGAAGAACATCTTGGTTGCTTCCAAGTATTGGCAATTAAGAAAAAATCTGCTAACACTATCTGTATGCAGGTTTTGTGTGCACATGACTTTTCAATTCCTTTGAGTAAATACCAAGGAATGTGATTACTAGATAGTATGGTAAGAGAATGTTTGAGAGGTTGACAAACTGTCTTCCAAAGTGGTTTTACCCTTTTATATTCCTACTAGCAATAAATCAGACTTCCTTTTGCATGATATCCTCCATAGCATGTGGTGTTGTTAATATTCCAGATTTTAGCCATTCTCATAGGTATGTGGCAGTGTATCATGGTTGCTTCATTTGCATTTGCTTGATAACTGACATAGTATATCTTTTCATATGCTTGTTTGCCATGTACATATCTTCTTTACTGTGGGGTCTGTTAAGGCCTTTGTAACATCTTATGGAAAAACCTGAATGATCTTTTTGGCCAACCTAATAATTGAGTTGTATATTTTTTATTGTTGAGTTTTAAGTGTTCTTTGAATATTTTGGATGACAGTCCTGTATCAGATGGTCTTTTGCAAATATTTTACCCCCATATGTGACTTGTCTTCTCAATCTCTTAAAGAGACTCTTTAGTAGTACAGTAGGTTTTAATTTAATGAAGTCCCAATTATCAATGATTTCTTTCATGAATCTTGCCCTGTTTGTGTATTAGTTTGTATAAAGGACCATGTTAGGTATTTTCTCAGCCTAGGGTTTCCCAGAACCAGCAAGATTACAGTGTATGCAAGTGAAAGAAGGCCTGTGCTTTCCAGTGCTCATGGGTTCTCATGGGTCTTCATCTAGACCTTAATCTGAGAAATACATCTCTTTCATTCATTTATTCATTCATTCACTCATTCATCTATTCTCTTATGTGAAAGAGCAATTCTATTATTGTAGACCTTTATCTAGATTTGAGAGACTGGGTTTATCCAGGAATCCTGTATTTATATCATTAAGACTAACTTTAGGGATATGTAACATAAAACCAAAATTGTTGCTGTTGTTTAGTCACTCAGTCCTGTCTGACTCTTTGTGGCCCCAGGGACTGCAGCATGCCAGGGTTCCCTGTCCATCATTGTCTCCTAAAGCCTGCTCAAACTTATGTTCATTGACTCAGTGATACCACCCAATCATCTCATCCTCTATCATCCCCTTCTCCTCTTACCTTCAGTCTTTCCCAGAATCAGGGTCTTTTCCAGTGAATTGGTTCTTTACATCAGGTGACCAAATTATTGGAGCTTCAGCTTCAGCATCAGTCCTTCTAATGAATATTCAGGATGGATTTCCTTTAGGATTGACTTGTTTGATCTCCTTGCAGTCCAAGGGACTCTCAAGAGTCTTCTCCAACACCACAGATCAAAAGCATCAATTATTTGGTGCTCCGCCTTTTTTATGGTCCAACTCTCACATCCATACATGACTACTGGAAAAAACATAGCTTTGGCTAGACAGACTTTTGTCAGCAAAGTAATGTCTCTGCTTTTTAATATGCTGTCTAGGTTTGTTTCTTCCAAGGAGCAAACGTCTTTTACTTTCATGGCTGCTGTCACTATCTGCAATGATTTTGGAGCCCAAGAAAATAGTTTGTCACTGTTTCCATTGTTTCCCCATTTATTTGCTATGAAGTGATGGGGCCAGATGCCATGATCTTCGTTTTTCAAATGTTGAGTTTTAAGCCAGCTTTTTCACTCTCCTCTTTCACTTTCGTCAAGAGGCTCTTTAGTTCCCCTTGGCTTTCTGCCGTCAGTGTGGTGTCATCTGCATATCTGAAGTTCTCTTGGCAGTCTTGACCTGAAAAAGGTTTCTCAGGAGGCATGTAAGATGGTCCATATTCCCATCTGTTTAAAAATTTTCCACAGTTTGTTGTGATCCACATAGTCAAAAGCTTTAACATAGTCAATGAAGCAGAAGTAGATGTTTTTCTGGAATTCTATTGCTTTTTTTATGAGCCAGCAGACATTGCAATTTGATCTCTGGTTCCTTTGCCTTTTCTAAATCCAGTTTGAACCTCTGGAAGCTCTTGTTTCATGTACTGTTGAAGCCTGAGTTGGAGAATTTTGAGCATTACTTTGCTAGCATAGTTTATACCAAAAAAAGAGATTAATTTCTCTCAGGTTAAAAAAAATTGAAGGTAGTTAGTCTAGGGTAGACATGATAATTTGACAGTTGTTATAAACCCAATTTCCTTATCTATTTATGCTCTACCAGTTGAAAATAAAACATTTATCACTAAGACTGCCTAATTATAAATGAGTGATGCATCCCTTTGTTCCTTGTTCCTGACAGAAAGATGGGAAAGAAAGAGAGAAACACACTGAGAAACACACTCCCAACAGCAGTCTCCTGTAAGGAGATTTCATAGTTTACTCACCCAATACCCACACTTGCATATCACGGGATAGAATCTATGCTTCCATTATTATTTCTTTATGGGAGAATGACTGGAAATTTAATCTTTAGCCATGTATACTGCCACTGAAATAAAGTTGGTATTCAGTAGTTAGATTACTGAGGAAAGTATATTAAGTAGGCAATACACATTCTCTGCTACATGAAACCAAGCTCTTTTCTCTTATTCACTGCAGTCATTGACCCTAAGACTTCAAATCAAGGGTATTGCCAAAGCAAATAAAAGGCATCACCCTCTAAGGGCCAAAATAGCATCGATTTTACCTTAAAACTAGGGATGACAGGTCCTGTCATGTTTGAAAACGTTGTTTACTTATAAGCTCAGCTCAATACTTTACAAGCTGTTTGTAGTATTTTATCAACTTCTTTGTTACAAAACATCATTTCAGAATATGGCAATCTTCCACTCAAGGTGAGTGATGTGATTCTAAAAATCTAACATTTATGTGAGCATATTTAAAGGAATAATAACCTTGTCCTCATCACTTTAAGTGGGAAAAAAATCATAATGCATTATACCTAAATCAAAACCCCCAAACAATTCCCTAAATTATTACTAAATGCAATAAAATGCTTACTTATAAGCTACAAAATATCATCTTTAGATGTAAAAATGCTTAAAAGTTTGCTTCCTGACCATCAAAAAATTAATGTGGTCATTAAATTTGTTTTGTATACAGTAAAATATACAGTTTGCATGTTGTACCATAAACATTTTGTTTATGATATGGAAAGACCAATAACACACCACAATAAATATATTTGTGAGAAAAACTGCATGTAAAAATTTACAATAAAATGCCAATTTCCTTCAATAAACTGTAACTCACCAGATGAGTTAGAGACTTAAGATCTGAAAAAAGCTGAGAATTGAGGAATGAAGGCAGGTTGAACAGTCACTAATTATCTCCAGTTACAGAAGTTGATGGCACAGACAAATCAGATAAAGAGGCAGCAATTCTAGGTTAACTATCCAACTCAGAAGAACCAATACAGATTCTTTGCCACTCTGATGCGGCTGTAAGAATCTATGAACAGAAAAGCTTCAAGGAAATTGGCAAAAGGTTTAGGCTGAAAAAACTGCAAACTGAGCTTTGTTTGCACTTTTAATTGAAACATTTAAAAATGCTCATATGCCAGTGTAAGACATAATACTTTTGTCAATTTAAAGAAAGATTCCCATCCTCATGCCGTAATATTCAAGAAAAATATGTATTATTACATCTACATAATTCATCCACTATGATATCTCTCTAAGTACCAGCAATATCTTAGATTCCAATCCCCTTTTAACCATCAATGTGCTTTTCAAAATATCTATGTGGGATTCTAACAGTCTATTAACAGGTTTTGGAATGTAACTTAAGGTTTATTCTTTATATAACCTATTTAAAATGTCTCTTTTTTTAAGGATGTAGTTTTTTCATAAATAAATTTTGTTTAAAAACAAAATAGCTTAGAAAAGATGACAACTGTCTCCTAATTGGTCTACAGGTTTCATCGAGTTCCTCTTAAAATATCTGTGAGATACCCCCACCTTTTACAGATATAGACAAGCTTTTTCCAATACTTATATAATAGCACACAAGACAGAATAATCAAAACAATTTTGAAAAAAAAAGAGCAAAGTGGAGTAATCAGTCCACCCGATGAAGAGGCTTACTATATAACTGTAAAAATCGAATTGATGTGATTCTACTGATCCTTTTGATGGAACTATTCTTTATCTTGCCTGTTGTGGTTGTCATACAAGTCGACAATTGTGTTAAAATTTCATAGAAGCAAATATACAGAAATGAGTGCTTGCAAAACTGGTGAAGTCTTCTGTTTTCTTAAAAAGGCTTTAATCATCATATTATAAAAATTTAGTATTTCTACTATATTGCATATGAATGTATTAAACAAATAAGCATGTAAAATATACATCTTTTTAAAATTTAGGTCTTTAATCCACCTCATTTTTTCTGTGCTCTGTCGAGTATGAACATAGTCCTAATTTTTCTTCAAATGGATGTTTCTTTCCAACACTGTGTGTAGAATTGCTCACTCGATGCCACAATTTGAATTTCCAAATTTGCTTGCATTTATATGAATCAATCCCTAAACCTATAATCCTATCCCATTAAATTGTTTAATTTATATATTAGTTGAAATAAAACTGTATTAGTTTTCTATTGCTGTATAAGAAGAATGTGTATTACCTCCTGGTTTCTGAGAATTAGAATTCTGGGCATAGTTTAGTGGAGTCTTCTGCTAAGAACCTTCCAGGTTCAGCTCCCATCAGGACAAAGGAGATGTCCATGTCAAGTTCACCGAGCTTGTTACCAGAACCCATTTCCATGTGACTGAAGGACTTAGAGTCCTGGCTTCCTACTGTCTTCAGTCTGGATCCCAAATCACTTCCTAGGAGTGCCCTCTGCTCCTCACTATGTGTGGCATCAATAATATTGGCTAATGAATAAAGTCTTGTGGAAAAGGAGGTAATAAAAAAAGCGACACCCTATTACTTTTGCCATATTCAATCTATTAGAAGCCAATAAAGACTTCTTATAGCAGTGGTATCATTTATAGTCAAAAACTAGAAACAACCCAAATGTTCATTGAAAGAATTTGGATGAATAATTCATGTAGCATTCAAACATATCCATTATAAAGAAAAAAAAGGAGGGAAGGGAAAGAAGCCTAGAAGTGAAAGTTGCTCAACTGTGTCCATTTCCTTCTCTAGGGCATCTTCCCAACCAGCATGCCAGGCCTCTCTGTCCATAACCAACTCCCTGAGTCCACTCAAACCCATGTCCATCGAGCTGGTGATGCCATCTAACCATCTCATCCTCTGTCATCCCCTTCTTCTCCCACCTTCAATCTTTCCCAGAATCAGGGTCTTTTCAAATGAGTCAGCTCTTTGCAGCAGGTGGCCAAAGTATTGGAGTTTCAGCTTCAGCATCAGTCCTTCCAATGAGTATTCAGGACTGATTTCCTTTAGGATGGACTGGTGGGATCTCCTTGCAGTCCAAAGACTCTCAACAGTCTGCTCCAACACTACAGTTCAAAAGAATCAATTCTTTGGCCCTCAGCTTTCTGTATAATCCAAGTCTCATATCCATACGTGACTACTGGAAAAACCATAGCCTTGACTAGATGGACCTTTGTTGACAAAGTAATGTCTCTGCTTTTTTAATATGCCATCTAGGTTGGTCATAACTTTCCTTCCAAGGAGTAAGCGTCTTTTAATTACATGGCTGTAGTCACCATCTGCAGTGATTTTGGAGCCCCCCAAAATAAAGTCTGACACTGTTTCCACTGTTTGCCGATCTATTTGCTATGAAGTAATGAAACCTGATGCCATGACCTTAGTTTTCTGAACGTTGAGCTTTAAGCCAACTTTTTCACTCTCCTCTTTCACTTTCATCAAGAGGCTCTTTAGTTCTTCTTCACTTTCTGCCATTAGAGGGGTGTCATCTGCATATCTGAGGTTATTGATATTTCTCCCGGCAATCTTGATTCCAGCTTGTGCTTCATCCAGCCCAGGGTTTCTCATCATGTGCTCTGGATATAAGTTAAATAAGCTGAGTGACAGTATACAGCCTTGATGTACTCCCTTTCCTATTTGGAACCAGTCTGTTGTTCCATGTCCAGTTCTAACTTTTGCTTCCTGACCTGCATAAAGATTTCTCAAGAGGCAGGTCACGTAGTATGATATTCCCATCTCTTTCAGAATTTTCCACAGTTTATTGTGATCCACACAGTTAAAGGCTTTGGCATAGTCAATAAAGCAGAAATAGATGTTTTTCAGGAACTTTTTTACTTTTTCATTGATCCAATGGATGTTGGCAATTTGATCTCTGGTTCCTCTGTCTTTTCTAAATCTTGCTTGAACACCTGAACGTCCCTCGCTCACATATTACTGACGCCTTGCTTGAAGAATTTTGAGTTTTACTTTACTAGCATGTTTGAAGAGTGCAATTGTGCAATAGTGTGAGCATTTTTGGCATTGTCTTCCTTAGGGATTGGAATGAAAACTGACCTTTTCCAGTCCCGTGGCCACTGCTGAGTTTTCCAAATTTGCTGGCATATTGAGTGCAGCACTTTCACAGCATCATCTTTTAGGATTTCAAAGAGCTCAACTGGAATTCCATCACCTCCACTAGCTTTGTTTGTAGTGATGCTTCCTGAGGCCCACTTGACTTCACATTCCAGGATGTCTGGCTCTAGGAGAGTGATCACACCATTATGATTATCTGGGTCGTGAAGATCTTTTTTGTACAGTTCTTCTGTGTATTCTTGCCACCTCTTCTTAGTATCTTCTGCTTCTGTTAGGTCCATACCATTTCTGTCCTTTATTAAGCCCATCTCTGCATGAAATATTCCCTTGGTATCTCTAATTTTCTTGAAGAGATCTCTAGTCTTTTCCATTCTATTGTTTTCCTCTGTTTCTTTGCGCTGATCACTGAGGAAGTCTTTCTTATCTCTCCTTGCTATTGTTTGGAACTCTGCATTCAAATAGGTATATCTTTCCTTTTCTCCTGTGCTTTTCACTTCTCTTCTTTTCCCAGCTATTTGTAAGGCCTCCTCAGACAGCCATTTTGCTTCTTTGCATTTCTTTTTCTTGGGGATGGTCTTGATTCCTGTCTCCTGTATAATGTCACAAACCTCCGTCCATAGTTCATCAGATCGAGTCCCTTAAATCTATTTGTCACTTCCACTGTATAATCCTAAGGGATTTGATTTAGGTTATACCTGAATGGTCTAGTGGTTTTCCCTACTTGCTTCAATTTCAGTCTGAATTTGGCAAAAAGTAGTTCATGATCTGAGCCACAGTCAGCTCCCAGTCTTGTTTTTGCTGACTGTATAGAGCTTCTCCATCTTTGGCTACAAAGAATATAATCAATCTCATTTCAGTGTCAACCATCTGGTGAAGTCCATGTGTAGAGTCTTCTCTTGTGTTGTTGGAAGAGGGTGTTTGCTATGATCAGTGTGTTCTCTTGGCAAAACTCTATTAGCCTTTGCCCTGCTTCATTCTGTACTCCAAGGCCAAATTTGCCTGTTACTCCAGGTATTTCTTGACTTCCTATTTTTGAATTCTAGGCCCCTATGATGAAAAGGACATCTTTTTAGGGTGTTAGTTCTAGAAGGTCTTGTAGGTCTTCATAGAACCGTTCAATTTCAGCTTCTTCCGCGTTACTGGTTGGGGCGTTGACTTGGGTTACCGTGGTATTGAATGGTTTGCCTTGGAAATGAAGAGAGATCATTATGTTGTTTTTGAGATTGCATCCAAGTACTGCATTTCAGACTCTTTTGTTGACTATGATGGCTACCCCATTTCTTCTAAGGGAGTCTTGCCCACAGTAGTAGATATAAAGGTCATCAGATTTAAATTCACCCATTTCAGTCCATCTTAGTTCGCTGATTCCTAGACTGTCGATGTTCGCTCATGTCATCTCCTGTTTGACCACTTCCAATTTGCCTTGATTCATGGACCTAACATTGCAGGTTCCTATGCAATATTGCTCTTTACAGCTTCAAACCTTGCTTCCATCACCAGTCCCATCCACAACTGGGTGTTTCTTTTGATTTGGTTCCTTCTCTTTACTCTTTCAGAGTTATTTCTTCACTGATCTCCTGTAGCATATTGGGTACCTACCAACTTGGGGAGTTCATCTTTCAGTGTCCTGTCTTTTTCTGTTTTCATACTGTTCATGGGGTTCTCTGAAGTGGTTTGCCATTCTCTTCCCCAGTGGAACATATTTTGTCTGAACTCTCCACCATGACCTATCTGTCTTAGGTGGCCCTACATGGCATGGCTCACAGTTTCACTGAGTTAGACAAGGCTGTGGTCCATGTGATTAGATTGGTTAGTTTTCTGTGATGTGGTTTTCAGTCTGTCTGCCCTCTGATGGAGAAGGATAAGAGGCTTATGGAAGCTTCCTGATGGGAGAGACTGACTGAGGGGGAAACTGGGTCTTGTTCTGATGGGTAGGGCCATGCTCAGTAAATCTTTAATCCAGTATTCTATTGCTGGCTGGAGCTGTGTTCCCTTCCTGCTATTTGCCTGGGACTAAACTATGGTGGAGGTAAGGAAGATAATGGTGACCTCCTTCAGAAGATCCTGTGCATGTACTGCTATGCTCAGTACCCTCTCAGTGCTACACTCATATAGGAGCAAATTAGGCCTCAGATGTACTTGGACAAGCAGTTCAAGGCCATTCTGCAGAGACAGTAGTGTCTGGCCCCTCACTGGTACTCAGACACAGAACTCTGTTCACAGTGGAGAAGTGGAGTGTCTGTGGAAATGGGAAGAAATGGATGATACTAGCAGAAGCAAAGGACTTAGGGTAAATGTTTGATCACAAAAGAGTTTTAGGCACATACACACTATCAGAATTTGTAAGAAACAAACAAACAAGCAAAATAGAATGGGGAGGGGGTTCTGAAGAACATAGCAGAAAATAAGTATAAATTTTCCAGTTTTCCTAACAAATGGGTAGAATTTTAGAGCGTGGTTATACCACTGTTCTCTATTATCAGTGTATCATATCATCATACTAACTCTGTTAATATTTTTAGTAACTTCATGGAAATAATTTACAGCAGACTGTGTGATTTCTATTTTATAATAGAGCAACTCTTCATTATATTTTTGAATCTATTAATATATGATAAGGTACAATATAGAAAATACACGTTTTTCTTACATAATGTTAGGAAGAAGCTTGTAGTCTTGAATATTCTGCAAAGTGTGATGACCTCATTTGAGTGATAAATTGTTGAGATTAGCTCTCTAATTCATTACAGTCAATTCTTTTGAAAATGGTAATAGATATTTCAGTGAATTAGAGAATTAATCTAACAATCTGCCAAACAAGCTAACCTGATAGTTTGAAGCTTTCCAAGTGTAATGTAATTTTAAACTAAGAGAGATCGTATCCCATGAGCAACAAATGGAGATACTCTATATAACTTAATTTTGAATGGTAATTCTATTAATGAAATAAGATTTTAAAAGCACTTCAAATCCATACATACCTACAAAGAGTTGTTTAATCAACTCCCTAAAGCAGAAGCTAGTTTCATTTTATAAATTTCATAAAAGACTTGCCTTTAATAAATACCTACTGGTACAGTGATCAGTCCTTCCTGATCAGCTCTTTTTAAAACTTCTTTTTTGTTTGTGCCATCTTGGCAAAAGTACATGGGTGTGTGTGTGTGTGTGTGTGTGTGTGTGTGTGTGTGTGTGTGTGTGTGTATAATTTGTGGAGTGTATCTAATATAATCACGAGAAGTTTCTGAAATTGACTTAGAGAATGCAAATAACTTAGGAAGAAGTCAAGTGTTGAGGTTATATTTATTAAAGTTAACATGGAGTGATTCAGTTCTGTTCAAAACAAAGGCACCACAATTTCTGAGTCAAAGATGCAGAATCAGAAATTGTAGTGCATTATAAACATTATTCCCTTCTCCAGCAGATCTTTCTGGCCCAGGGATTGAACCCAGGTTTTCTATATTACAGATGGATTCTTTACCATCTGAGCCACCAGGGAAACCCTTATAAACATCATAGCTTTCAGCAGACAAAATAAATTAGAACTGATTATTGCTTGTAAGTGTTAGGAAATATCTTTTTTTAAATGGAGGTAAACATGGGCAGGTGAGTGAATGTGTGTGCTGGTGTGAAGGGGAGTGTGTGTGTGTATGGGTATATGTGAGTTGAGGGCAGGGGTGAGGAAGTGGAATTGAAAGGAGAGAATGGTTAACAATGTCTAATTTGTGTGGAAACTTCACATTATTCTAATGACTCTACTAGAGCTTCTTTAAGTGACTTTATACTGCAATATTAGTTCTATTATACATCTGTGCAGTTAGCACTGAAGATGAAATTCTACCTCGTGTTTAGACTAACAGGTTTATTTATGTTAGTGCTTGTTCACTTTGAGCCTCTTTAAATATCTTCCCTGCTGCCGCTGCTGCTGCTGAGCTGAGCACAATTCATCCACCTCTACCAGACAGGCGCCCCCTGGTGGATCCTTGGGCTCCCTTTGCTCAGAACAGTACTCAGCCTGCTTGACAGTGTCTGAATCGAGCAACCTCTCTTGCTAGCCTACCTAATAACAATTGTGGCCTCCTCCTTCTTACTTGGGATTTGTAAGGTAACACAGGCTAGAGTCTAGACTTGTTCTCTAGAACTGAGAACCATTATAGTGAGTCCTACGTTGGAAGAGTTAGTGGTAAAACTTTATGCCATAGTCTAAAAAGAATATCCGAAATCAGGACGAGAGAAACAAGATGTGAAAGCCAAGATATTAATGATGTAATGTAAAATAATATAATATCTATAAGGGTTTATTCTAGTGCTTATTCTAGGCAGTGTTTTTTATACATTATTAAATCATTTAACTCCATAATGATCTTATTAAAAACCACTATAAACACCCCCAATTTCTAGAGGAGGAGGTGCAGTTAATGCAAAACATCTTGCCCAAAGACATACAATTAATAGAATGAAAACGTGGACCTGGGATTTATGCAGATGAGGCTGATTCCAGAGCTTGTCTAAAGGTCGCCACATTAGATGTCTGGACACTATGTTTTAAGTCATGCTGCTTTATGCTTCATTAATAAAATAATATGCATGAAAAAGTAAAGTTAGAAGTATCTGGCAAGCTACTGAAAATTTTGGATGTGTTTAATTGTCTGATGGCCTTGTATCTTGGAACAAAAGAAACCTTAGTGATCATCACATATTTTCACAAGACAGAAATAGTTGAAAAATTACTGAGGTGCGACAGCATGCAGCACTGCAAAACCACCGTGGAGAGAATCTCTATGAGCTCGATATACATTCAATTTGCCCGCACTAGGACACTTGCCAGCCTGACTGGAGAATCAGGCTCACTGATGGTTCAAGGCTGACCTTGATGCTTCCGCTGTGACTACTGGACAATTCATTTCTAATCAGTGGGTGCACTGTTGCTCAGAGGGGCACTGACATGTCTCCTGGAACACCAAAGTACAGGCACACTCTTCTACCTTGAGACACGCTCACTACTGGCATCCCTTGTGGCAAGACATTGATGTTACCTTTTATTTCTTCCTCAGTAGAAGTGGCTCTTTCCATAGAACAGAAGTTTGTCATGAGCTGTGCCTCCCACAGATTAAATATGTGCAGGAGTTTGGAGCCATTCATTTTCAGATGCCAACTCAGAAATGTTTCATGAGCTCCACAATTCCCGCAATACTCTGGCAGTTAGAGAGCTGTATTATACAAATTATCCCATCAAGGATGTCAAATTTGGAGTCAAGTTGAGCCAAAGTTTCTTGAAGCGCCCTTAAGTGTGAGCGTAGAGGGGGCTGCTCCGTTACCCGCTTACCGTGCTCACTGTGATGACGCGATTACGAGTGTGACAGTGATCATTACACATACAAGCTCACCTACAAGTTGCCACCCTGAGTATCAAAAATGAATTGCATCTAGCGGAAGTGGATCCTGATGGAACAGCTCTAAATTCTTTAAGAAGAAATGCATAGTGCCGGCATGAGAAACTTCTTGTAAGCTAAGGGGCAGCATGGGTTTGCATAGTTGTCCCTTTCCTGACAGACTGGGATTATTTTCTCATTCAACACTGTGTTCACTGGAAACAGTGATTAGGGAGTAATAGTTCCTATCACAACCATAATCTCTGTTATCACAGTGTCAGACAATATCTGACAAAGAGGTTGATTCTAAAGAGAAAACTGGAGGTATATTAAACAGATTCAGAACTAGCAATCAGGCAAAGAAGACAAACCACCCAGAAAGAATATGGAAACAAAAGAGTCAAAAATTACCAAGGATGCTAGTAGTTTGTTAGGTCACCTTTGGGAAGTTCAAATGTATGTTACTTGAGTATATATAACAGTTTTGTTGAAATATATTTTATATTTATATCTTAAATGTATTTTAAAATGTATAATTCAATAGATTTTAGTGTTTTTATAGAATGGCACAGTAATCTCCACAATCTAATTTTAAAACATTTCCCCACCCCCCAAAAACTACTGGTAGTCATTCAACATTCTCTTTTTTCCCCGCTTGCTACTGACTACTCAGCTATTCTCTATCACTACAGATTTGTCTATTCTGGATATTTTATGAAAATGGAATCACACATATATGTGGTATTTATTATTATTATTTTATAGGAGTATAGTTGCTTTACAGTGCTGGGTGAGCATCTTCTTTCACTTCAGATAATGTTTTCAAAGTTCATCCATGTTAAAGCATGTATTAGTACATTATTACTTTTTATTGCCAGGAAATATCCCATTGCATGGATATGCCGCATTTTATTTTTCCATTCATCAATTGGTTGGTGAATATTTGGATTGCTTACATCTTTTAGCTATTATGTGTAATGCTGCTATGAACATTTATATGCATTTTTTGTATAGACTTTTTTTATTTCTCTTTAGTAAATATGTAGGAGTAGAATTATTGGACCATGTTTTATGTTGTAGCATTCTGAGAAATTAGCAAACTGGTTCCTATAGTAGCTGCACCGTAGTATATAGTCTCACCAGCAACGTATGAAGGTTTCAATTTCTCCTCACTCTTGCTAATGTTTGTTATTATCTATCTTTTTAATTTTAGCTACTCTCCTATATGGGAGTTGATATTGCATTGTGGTTTTGATTTTCATTTCCTAAGGGATACTGATATTGAGAAACTTTTCATGTGCTTATTGGCGATTTGTTTATCCTCTTTGGGAGAAATGTCTATTCAAATCTTCTGCCCAGTTAAAAATTCCATTATGTGTTTTTCAATTGTTGAATTTTAAGAGTATTTTGTATATTCTAGATCAGTAGTTCCATATCATGTATGTCACATGCAAATATTTCACTCCATTTAGTAAACTGTCTCTTTACTTTCTCGATCATGTCTTTTGAAGCACAAAATCTTTTAGTTTGATAGTGTCTGATTTATCTGATTTTTCTTTTGTAGCTTACAGTTTTGTATTTTATCTAAGAAATAACTGCCTAACCTAAGGTTATGAAGATTTACTCCTATATTTTTTAAATTTGTTTATACTTGTATCTCTTAGATTTATGATCAATTTTTGCACAAATTGATGTTTAGAATTTTCATTGTTCAGTCTCTAAGTCATGCCCAACTCTTTGTGACTTCTTCATTCCCCACCTGAAAGTAAGGGAAAGAGGCTATACCTCAGGTGTTCAGCAGAGACTGCTGTGTTTCTGAATGGCAATGTCCAGAGTTAAAAAAGCAAAAATGAATGGATGCATTCTACTGAATGTTATTATGGAACCACTGTTATCTAGCTAAAAATACGCAAAGCCAAAGAAGCAAGAACCTCTTTCCATTTGACTCAGTTTAAACTCATCATGATTATTTCCTTTTTCCTATCAGTTAATATTCAAGTATGATCTGCTTTGGGTCAGATACAGTAGATTCCCTCTTTTAGTACCCATTTTCACCTTGTCTGACTTCTGTGCAGTCTGAGAAACCTGGAAGAGCCCCAGGAACTGAGGGATCTGCATGTGTCCACATCCCTCAGCATGGATATTCCTGTATTAGTTGTAGAGGTGGAAGTGAGCAGCCTGATGCACAAGAGTGGCTCAATTCACAAGTGACCAATGTCACAGGGGCGTTCAATTATTCACACCAACTATGGCTTATTATTTTTTAGTTTCCATCACTAGCATCAGAGATTCTGCACATGGACAGGGATCCTAGCAGTGTTATTGGAAGTTTGTGTGTTTGAACTGTGTTGCCCTAAGCTCTGTTTCCTGGTTGTGTGGGACCCTCCTGTAGTAATCTGTTTCTTTAATAGATCCTTTTTGATCAAGATAACTGAAGTGGGTTCTATTCTTTGCAGCTAAAAATCATGATTAATGTAATTCCTCTCGTGTCCATCAGCCCACACTCACGGTCTGGGCCAGCACCCTCTTCTTTAGCATCACAAAATGTGATATTCTGTAACTTTGGTTTGGCCTGTA
Organism: Okapia johnstoni; assembly: GCA_024291935.2. Lineage (NCBI taxonomy): Eukaryota > Metazoa > Chordata > Mammalia > Artiodactyla > Giraffidae > Okapia > Okapia johnstoni. The sequence continues at coordinate 8,024,535 of CM044327.1, forward strand.
TTTTTTAATCTTACACCCTTATAGATCCTCTTCTTCTGCCTTCTAGAACATGATGAACAATTTTTTCTGTGCTTTTAATTTCAGTCCTCAAATGTTCTATTTCCCAAATCACTCATTTAAGTATCATGTTTTCTGTTTTTCTACCTCCTTTGGCCAACTAACCTCACTTAATACTTTTAACCATCTTAACACTTTTTTCCCAGTATTATTTTTCTCCCCTGTCTTTTACTTTCTAATTTAGTTAAAAGGTTTATTATTTAATAATTCTATCTTATTCTTACAACACGTTTTTTCCCTTCTGGGCAATGGAACACAGCTAGAGAAAATTATATAACTTGACAAGTTGGTACCATTATGAATCCAAGATCACTCACTATAACTAGATCCTCTTTGTAGAGTATTGTCCAACATTTATTTGATCAATTTGCACTATATTATCTACTGAAAACATGTCCAACATTTTCCACTCTCCTGACATCAAACACTCTTGCTGCCCTTATCACTGTGTCAGCAGGTGATCTCCAACTACTTATACACAGGGAATGCATAAACACTCTAAAGTCTCTCAAAGCACTTTGCCCTTCTCTTGTAAGTCTACTAGAATTTTATTCCATCCAATTATCCTCTTTTATATTCTTATAAAATCTTATATTCCTACCTGGAGGTATCTTGCTGGAATAATAGTTCAGGAAGTGAGGGAGAAAGGAAAGATGGAAGAAAAATCCCTATGCATCTCTTTTTTCATATGTTATATCTCTCATAGGGTGCTCCAAGGTTCTTAATGGCCAGTTCAAGCAGAGAGCATCAATTAACTGATTCTCTACTTCTGGCAGTATCAGAGAACTGTTAATTTCTGCTAATTTCTTCTTCTAGGTATTTCATTACATAAAGGATTTTGCATTGAATTAGAGGCTCTTTTTTTGTTCAAATTCACTAGTTACTGGTTATACCTTTGTGGAATGAGTCTATCTAACCTGTGGTTAAGAGGATGGAAGAAGACATTGAATCATGCTTCCTCAACAGACCTCCCATACTTCAGGCATGGGCAAAACATGTGGCTGAACAGGAGTGCTTGCAATAAAAAGGATTTCTCTGAGTATTCTCAGCTGTAGGGGCAGAAATTCACAGTTGTAGGGACTATGTCTCTATCTATTTCTTGTCACTTCATAGATGACCTCTCCCTATGAATTGTAGTATGACAGAAATATCCTGATCCCTTGATAGAGGTAGAACCCTCTTGGAATCTATTTATCTTATGACTGCCCATCTACTCTAGAGAATTTTCAGTGCTCCAAGATTTGTGAGGTACTCAGATCTTTTATAAAGACCAACTCTTGGAAGATTCTAAGATCTTTTATTGATAAGGCATCACTTCAGGAAACATTTTTCTGAAAGAGTGGACAATAACTCTGTTTCTAACAGACACATCCTGTGTTAGGCAATCTCACAGAAATTCCAGCCTCAAAAGCCCAGAAAAAAATGTTTTACATTGAACTTCTGCTATTTTTATTGTTCTCAGAAAGCACATTGCAAAAAACTCAATACAAATGCAAATCCAGAAAGAATTATCATGTATCATTAAAGGAAGCTGTCTAGAAAACAGAAAGCCAAATTTCACTTATTAAATGTCTCTAAAGGATGGTCTCACTTGATCCTACTTTGAATCTTTTAAATACCATTCTAGGATCATGAAGCCATCTTAGTCATGGTAACCATTTTGATATAGATGCATGACTACAGGGACCATATTGTCCTGGTTTGCCAAAGATTTTCCCAGTTTTAAGACTGTAAGTCCCATATCCTGAAAACACCTTCAGTTTGGGACAGAGCAGGATGATTGGGCGTCTTGTAATGGACTCTCTTCATGCTTTGAATGCCTTAGTCCTATTTTTCAACTAGTCTTCTGAGGAAGAACAACTGGCTCATTCAAAATTATCATATGATCCAAGTTCATGTTAAGTCCTGTAGTGTCCTAATTAAGGCATTTTTATGCTCAGAAACCTCTGTATTATCAGCCACAGAGAAATGATTGTAAGAGAAGTATGTGAATACTTTTTTTGGAAGATTAAATAAGTTACCAGACTCATGCTGAATTGCTGCACCAGACACCTAAAGGAGAATTTTTCTGTAGCATGTTTACCTGTCTGCATTCAAATGAAATGTCACCATAGTAGTCTCCATCTATCCAAGAGATTCTCCAAAGATAACTTAGGATAACCCATTTCAGTCCATGGCTAGAAAAGTTCTAAGTGTTAGGCTCTCTCTCTGCCACTGCCACTCATATATTTACAGGCTGCCCCGAGCTCATTAATAGAAATTTAGAAATTTTAGCTCATTAATAGAAATTCATCTCAAGCATATTCCCAACTATTGGACAGCTGCAAGTCAATAATCAAAGATTTGGCTGAAATGGAAATTGATGAATGAGGGAGTAGAGATAAGCCTTACTTAATAATGACTCTTAAAGCTGTGGAAATAAGTGTGTTGGCACAGACAAAGAACACTTCATAGATCATTGAATCAGCTGCAGAAACACCCAGAATATGTTTGTTTTTGGTTTTCTCATGTCCTCTCACTTGTCAGTCCTCATTCATTTTCCTGTTCCACTTATGCATGTATTTTGTAGCTTGTTGGTTTTCTCACCTGTCAATCACCACTTATTTTATTATCTGACTTCTGCACTGGCCTTATAGCTTTTTAGGCCAATTGAATAAACATCTCCTGTCCAGACTTTGAGTCCAATCAGACCTTGTTTCTCGCTTCTAGCATATGATCTCTCTGATCCTATCACTGAAAACAAGACTGAGGAATTTCCTGTGCCTCCAGTTGTACAGGCAGCATTTACCAGACAAGCCCTGACAACCATCAGATAATCTGATTTTCAAAGATGATTATAACCATCCATTATTCATTGGCAACATTGTTCCATGTATCTTTTAGCCATATTCTATATATCCCAATTGATAAGAACACTCAACAATAGTCAAGAGGGGAATTTTTATGATAGAAGGAGTTTTGAGATAATTTTATGGCAGAGATAAAAATGGTCATGGATTATGGCTTCCACCCTCTTTCCTGTACCTGAATATATTTGATTTTTGTGCTGTGCTAAACATTTAAGATAATTCATCGATCAATATAGTGCTCATGAAAATTGGGCATGGAGAAAAAATTACTCTGAAGAAAAGCATACCTTCAGCTTTAGTAGTCACCATCTCAAATAAGAAACATAATGGAAAAACTGCGTTTTATTTATGAAAGTTACACTCATTATTAACCTGAAAATGTGTGTAGGTATGTGGGGGTGTGTTTTTCTCACCAAAGGTGAAAGATAGAAGAAGTTTGGTTGCTCATAGAAGGAAATTCTCTGAACATTTCTTTCTTTGTGAATGTGAAAAGGGGTACCACCTTTAGGAGGTGGGCAGGAAATGATGAGAATTAATCTTGTACCTGACAGCACCAGTAATATTGCCAACCATTGCTACCAGTGCGTTAAATATCAATTTATTTCACTCTTTCTACAACCCTCTGAAATTCATATACCATTATTATTTCTCCTTTAAGTATGAAGACAGGGAAATGGAGAGATTAAAAGCTGGCTCAAGTACACAAAAGGAAACAGCAAATGGAGAAGGCAGGGCTTACTCCCAGGCAGCCTGGTTCCTATGTCCCCTCTCTGAATCACTGTGCTGTGTATATTGGCTCCCTACTGGCTAGAAAAGGATGTGTAATTTGTATTTTGAGTGTCTGAAAGAAGTAGCTGCCACAAATCCAGAGGAGATCAGGAGAAGTCAAATGACATACTGAATGTGTGATGAAGCCAAATTGTAAGCCAATCCTGACCCTGCATGTGGTTCTGGCTTCCGCCCTGGGAGATGACAGAATAAGATCAGAGAAAATGAACCTTAGTGCTATGGTGGTGGCTTCTCGGACCTCAGCCTATCTGGGGCTACTGATAGCTCTGGTGCTCTCATTTGTGGTGACTGAAGGTGGAAAATGCCTTTTAAATCCCCCTGCTTGGCAGATGAGTGGCGGTGTCCCTCACTGCAGGACATTCATGTATGTACAGTTTTTCCTAGCTCAGAAATAAGGCTCTGAAGGGCTCTCAGGGAACAGCAGGCAGTGCCTCCTCCAGGTGAGATTCTGGCAGACAAGCCCCCCTTTCAGGAAATGCTTGGGAACTTGTTACTGTAATTGTGACAAGTGTTTATTAACATTACAAAGGATGCCTGGTCATATCCCTTGAGCTGTTGTCATCCAGAGTCCATGGGAAAGGAACTATAGCATCCATAGAATTGATTTGAATGTAAACAGATTTCCTTACATGACGAATGTTCCATAATGGAGTTTTGACTGGAGGAAAAGATAATGTAGATCCAGAAAATAAATAATTATGAGTGAAGAAAGGCTTGAGAGTGTGATTGGAGTGAGGCTGTTGCCTCAAGCACAGCCATGTCGGCAATGCCTGTGTGTTCAGGGAGAGTGAGAAATATGACACAGGGGGAAAAAGCACATTATTTCTCACCCAACAGAGAGAGTCACTCTAAAGCTACACTGTCCAATATGGTGCCCACTGGCCATATGTGACTGTTTAAATATAAATAAATCAAAATTAAATAAGATTTTAGAAGCAGGTTCCTTGATTGCAGTAATCACATTTCAAGCACTCAATACATACATGTGGCTAGATGCTGTTTATTGCCAGAACAGAGAACATTTTCATAATCACAGAACATCATATTGTACCAAACTACTTTAAAAAACTAACTTGTTCCCTGAATGAAGCAGAGCACAGGTCTGGAAACCACTAGGAAGAACAACTGCATGCAGTGAAAACAAGGAATGAGCAGCAAATGCAGAAGTGGAAGCCTCACAAAGCAGCATCACTTATTACACATGGCACAGAACCAGCTAATCAAGTGGGCAGTGGCTCCAAGGTATGTCAGTGGGAATTGCTGTGACAAGGATTCTTTCAAGAGGAAAGACAGCTAGATGGTGGTAGATAGAGAATTACCTATGCATGAAGCTCTGGGCTGTGACAAATCGTAGGGGTGGGGTATTACAATCTTCACTTATTCTGAGTCATGAGTGTAACATGGGTTACACTTTTCCTTTTTTAAATAAAAAAATATTTCCTTGTTTCCTTCTGCTTATATAAATAATTCATGTTCATTGTAAATTCTTCAAACAGTGTAGGAAAATGTAGGAGGAAAGTCAAAAGCACTTGAAGTTTTCAATTATTGGAGATGACCAGCAATAACCTCTTGTCGAGATAGATGGACAGAGAAATACATATATGCATGCATATTATTTTTATATAAATATCATTTATGTCATACTGAATAGTGGTTTTTATTATAGTATTTTTGTTATACTGTAGTGGGATATTTTTTAATCATAGTATTTATATTTTGGTTTTTGCTTGCTCTCTCCACTAATCCACTTGTTCTCATCTTTCACACAATCAAGTAAAATGTAATGTTCATATATTTTCCTTATCTGCTTATAACATTGAGATTTGTCATATATGTTACTGCAACTTGATTTTTCTCACTTGCTGTTATATCATGACATTTCTATAAAGCATCCGATGTTCATTTAACTCACCCTTGTGACTGCCTAGTTTTCCATGAGAATTGTTCCATGATTTTGCCATCAGGGTTCCTACTAGGGCTTTAATTTGCAGGTTTACTCTCATTACAGTGAGGTTCATCAGACCATTAATTTTAGTGATCTCTCTTTTCAAATGTTTGCCATATAAATCAATAATAATAGGTGAATCTATCTATTTCCTGGAATCTAACTGAGGGACCACAGAAGTGTTTATTTTTAATAAATAAATAAATAACAAATAAATAAATATTATTTTAATATTTTTATTTTATATTTAATATAAATAGACATTGCCAGATTTTTTTTCCAAAAAGGCTATATAAATTCACCTTAATACCAGTTATGCATGCATCTGTGTTTACCCATTATCCCTGTTGGTGCCAACACTGAGTACTATTTTATTTTTGACAATCTGTATAAAATTACCTTGTTCTTTTAAGTTGTGATTAAAATTTACAATTTAATTTACAGCATTTACTTGTGAGATTCATATCTATTTATGTATTTAGTAGCTATTTGATCAAATTCACAAGCTATTCTATTATGTTTTCTTTTGCATATAAACATGTAGAAACTTCTTTCACATTTAGAATCTGCAAATCCTTATGCAATGCAGGAGACCAGGGTTCAATCCTTGGGTTGTGAAAATCCCAATCTTAAGTGAAATCTCAGTGAAATTTAATATGATAAACAAGTTTCCTTAAGGTTAAAGATCTCTATTGATCAAAAGAAACTTTTAAGAGAGTTAGAAGTTTGGTTGCAGGGAATTCCCTGGGGTCCAGTGGTTATGATTCCAGGCTTCCACTTCACTGCAGGGGGCTCCTCTGCTGTGAAGAACTAAGGTCCCTCAAGCCAAAAAAGAGGAAGAAAAAAAAGAAAAAAAAGCTTAGTTGCAGACTAGAAGAAGAAATTTTCAATACATAAATTTTTAAACAGGCAATACACACAAAATATATGAATAAAATCTAAACCCAATTTACAAAGAAAAAACAAGAAAATTCAAATACAAAAGCAAAATTTATAATATTCTATGTGCCTGTGTTCCTGTGTCTCACTTGTTTCACTAAAAGCCAAAGCTCTTAAAGAAACCATGTGTTTACTTCCATCACCATAGATAATTCTGCTAATTCTTGAACTTTATATAAATGGAATCACAGTTTTTACTTCTTTGTTTCTGAAGTATTCTCTTAACACTGGACTTCTGCTGAGTGTACTGCCGCTAATGGGATTATTGTGACTGCTTCATTCTGTTTGTTCTAATGTGTAATATGAGTCTGTTTTCTGAGCATGTTCATAAATTTCAGTTTATTGATAGTGTGTCTAAGAGGGTGTGTGTTTGTGTGTTGTCTGGTGTGCATATGTGTGTGTTAGTATTTTCCTTAGCATTTCTTTGAGTCTTTAGGATCTGTCATTTGATTTCCTTCATTATCTCTGGGAAATTTTCAGTCATTTTCTCCTGTAATATTTCTTCTGCCTCATTCTCTTTCTACTTCTTCTGGGGTTACACTTCCATGAATATTAGACCATTTGATATTGTTCCGCAGTTCTAGACTGGTCTGTTCAATCCCCCCCCATTCTTTTCCTTTTCTTTGTCCATTAGCTTGAATAACTACTCACAAAACATATAGCATTGATGGTATTTTTTTAATTGAAGAAACTCAATTTCTGATACTATAATTTTTATTTCCAACTTTTCCATTTGCACATGCTTACATTCTTCATCTTTCTGCTTATAATCCTCATCTTCTTATGCAAGGTGTGGACATTTTCCACTAAATCTTTTAACATATTGCCATTATTTGGATTTCAGGTTACTTGGTTGTCTTGAGATTTGAATTCTTTAATGCGATCAGAAAAGTTACATTATGTAGACAATTGAGCTCTTTCTTTTTCATTGTTTGTATATGAATATCATTGTTTGCAACTTTTTATATTCTAAGTGGTAGCAGAGGTATACTGTGTATTTATTTTCAATGGATACTGCTAAAAATTTTCCAGAACTGTTAGACAAATTTAAACTGCCACCATTATTGTCTGTAAAGATAACAAGTTCCTCCAATCCTCATTTATTCTTTGAGGTTTTCAGTTCTCGTAATTGTAACTGTTCTGGTGGAAATGAAGTTATATCTATTGTGATTTTAATTAACATTTCCTTAATTAGAATTGATGGTTACTGTCTTTTTTCATGCTCATAGTTATTTAGTTATCTTTTCCTATACTGAATTTGCTCAAGAAATACAACCTCCCCCCCCTTTTTTTTGTAAATTGCAATGTCTATCTTTTTATGCATAATTATAGTATATTAGTCTTTTTTTAAAATATGTATTGAAATCATCTTCTAGTATGCATCTTTTAACACTTAAAAGTTCCTTTCAAAGAACTGAGATTCTTAATCATAAAGGTTATCATTATCATTTTCATGATTTATTTGGCTCCTTTTTAAGAATCTGAGTCTATTAAAATACACACAGATATTCTCCTAAATTTACTCTAGAAAATTTATAGTTTCAGATTGCACATTTAGGTCTATGGTCAGAATGAATTGTGTGTTATGTTGTGACTGATGGGTCTACTTTTTTTCTTTTTCAATTGGAAATCTTCCAAATGACCCAGATCATTTATTGAAAAGACCATAATTCCTCCATTGAATTACAATGTTGTCATTGTTGTAAATCAGATGACTCCATAAGTTAGGTCACTTTGGATTCACTATTCTCTTCCATTGGACTATTTATCTATCATTTTGCTAATACCAACTTTCTATTAAATCTCGATATCCTATAGGAGAAGTTCTTCGTCTTGAAGAAAATTGGTATTAACAATATCGTATCTTCCTATCCATAATCAAATTATAACCTTTCATTTACTTATATGTTTAAAAATTCCTCTTAGGATTCTTTTTCATACTTTGCAGTTTATTCTCATATGTTAACTGCTGTTACAACTCATGAAATAGATATTTAGATTACATTTTCTATTTGTTTAATAATTGTTCATTGAGGTATGACTAAGCCTTGTATAGTAATGTTGTATCCAGAGACACTCCTAAATTCACTCGTGATATTAATACTTAATTTTTAAAGATTATTTTCAATCTAGGCATATTCCCTGTGAATAATGGCAATTTTATTTTTCTTTTCTTTCTTGAAAACCTATAACTTTTTTCTTTGCTTTTCATTTTCAGTGGCAAGGATTTCCAGAGCAATACTAAATTAAAGTGGTGAAAATCTGCATGTTTACTTCATTCTTGAGCTGAAGGGTAAACTTTCAATATACCCCCATTAGTATCAGTAATAATTGTAACAGTTTTAAATAGGTGCCCCTCATCAGATTGAGAAAGTCCTTCTCTAATTCAGTTTGCCTAGTTTTATGTCTTTTTCTTAATCATATTTTTTTATGAGTAGCAGTGCTTTTTCTGAATCTATTAAAATGCATTTTTTTCTTTATTTTGATACAGATGAAATTTGTTTAAGTGATAAATTAGAATTACAGGATAAAGTCTCAGTTAGTCATGCTGCATCATTCATTTTACATATCACTGTATTTAAATTGATGATATTATATTGAATATTTTTGCATAGTTTTAATGAAAATATCAGAGTCTATAATTGCATTTAATGTCTGTGTTCGTGTCATTTATTGGCCTTGTAAGGTTTTCTACAAAGGTTATTTTAACTTCATAAGATGAGCTGAACATTGATTCCTTAATTTCTACTTTCCAAATAAATTTGTACAAGATTAGTGTTATTTCATCAGTGTTAAGAATTCCCACTGAAACTACTAAGCATTTTATATGTTTGAAAAATTTATAATGATAGATTCAATTTCTGAAGTAGATATAGTCTATATAGAATTCCTATGTCTTTTTGAGTATTTTTTTTTTTTTGCTTTTCAAGAAATTTTTCCATTTAAATTTCCAAATTGTCCTAAAGTTATCATTTTTAAACTTTTGCTAACTGCAATATCTATACTGATGTTCCTTTCTTCTTGTGTGTTTAAGCTGTTCAGTCATGTTGAATTCTTTGTAACCCCATGGACTGTAGCTTGCCAGGGTCCTCTGTCCATGGAATTCTCCAAGTAAGAATACTGGAGTGAGTAGCCATTCCTGTCTCCAGGAATATGTGTCCTGTCCCCATTGGAAATCTTCCCAATGCAGGGACTGAACCTGGATCTCCTGCATTGCAGGCAGATTCTTTACCATCTGAGCCACCAGATAAGCCCACTAACCATAATATTGATAGGTTATTCAAATTTCCTTAGTGTCTACTTAGTTTTATGTTTGTTTGGTTTTCTGTTCCAAGATCCCATCCAGGATATCATATTACATTAACTTTTATGTGTCCTGATTCCTACATTGCATTTTATATAATCAATTTCTGATATATATCACTTGATTTCTTCCTTCATATTTGGAGTTTCATTTTTGTTCTTTTTTTAAATTTCTTGAACTGATAGCTTATATTATTTTAATTTTTTTTGTTATGTGTATACAAAGCTATGAATATCTCTAACTGCACTGCAGTTTTGATATATTTTCATTATCACTGAGTTCAAAATATTTTCTAATAGTTCATTTTGTATTTTCTGTTTTTAATCACACTTGTTATGAAATGTGTTGTTTAAATCTAAATATTGGGATTTTTTTATTATCTTTCTGTTATTGATTTATAGTTTAATCTATATGTTTTTGATAGTATACCTGGCATGATTTTAATCAACTGGACTTTGGATAATTTTTTTCATAGCAAGATATTGTCTACTTTTGTGAATATTACATGTGCATTTTTAAAGAATCCATATTCTACAGCTTTAGGAAATAATGATCTCTTAATATAAATTAGGCCAGTTGGTTAATTGTATGGTTCAAATCCTCTACAGATTAATGAACTTTTTTGGGGGAGTAGTTGGTTTCTTATATTATTTGGGCTTGCCTGGTGGGTCAAATAGTAAAGAATCTGCCTGCAGCACAGGAGACCTGGGTTTGATCCCTGGGTCAGGAAGATCTGGAGAAGAGAATGGCAACCCACTATAGTATTCTTGCCTAGAGAATTCCATAGACAGAGGAGCCTGGCCGGCTGCACTCCATGGGGTTGTAATGGTTCAAATCCTCTACAGGTTAATGAACTTTTTTTATTGGTTGGTTTATTATATTATTTAGAGAAGTGTATTAAAATCTCTAATGTAATAGTGCATTTTCTTCACTTTTATCTCTGCTTTGGGGAATTTCCTGAGAGAAATCCTACTAGTGATAATAATTTTGAGCAATGCCTCTACTGATCTATTTTGCCAAGATGGAGAAACAGCCAGAGACATAAATCTATGCTAACTTATGAGTAGCACTCATAGGTTTGCCAGATTACAAAGAGTTTAAAAGAGTATGATCTGAGCACTGGGAAATAGGATATGTAGGAAAGAATATATGAATAAACTCAAGAATGGGGATGTTGTTAAGACTTTTGTATACAATTACATGTTCATCAAAGGGTCTACTGAAGAAGAGGCTCTCAATAATCAGGAGGAAAAGATGATCTATTCTTTGAAAGTGTGTCAGCCATTTCTCCAGGCCTTCCAAGATCATGTGCAATGTAGTCACAACAGAAGGGGTGCGATAAATGAACTACCCTTGGCCGAAGTTATTCTGGCTACCACTACTGCTGAGTGCCTAATCTGCAAGCGGGATATGTCTATGTTGAGCTTCCTATATAAACCCCTGTGTATACAGTGGAGGGAAAGGGTCCTATGAAATCATGTTTTGGCTGTCCATCATTGAGAAGGCAGCAACTTGTTCTCATTGAAATAGACACATATTCTATATGTGCATTTTCTTTTTCTAGTGGAAATTTCTATGTCAACACTTTATATATATATGTGTGTGTATAAATATATAATGCCATATATATATATATATATATATATATAATGCATATAAAATGCCTTACTCACATGACTGATATCATATAAAATGCTATTAAAATCAAGGAACCATTTTATACAAATAAAAATCAATTAATTATGCTTACAGCATTCACTGACTTTAACTCATGACACTTCACTCAAATCTGCTAGCATTATAGAATTTTTGAAAGGTCTGTGGAAGGCAATATTATGGCACCAGCCAGGAGACAACATCCTCTGACATAAGCCGTTCTCCTGGATGTGGCATATGTTCTGAACCAAAGTTCAAAATAACGTGCATCTTTCTCTAAACATGTGTGTCCTTTAATAAGAGTATTGACTATTTCTCATTATTTGTTTGAAAACTTTTGCTTCTTCTTCTGTAGGTTTGTGTTCCCGGTAGTTCCCAAGGGAAGAGGGTTTAGTCTGTAGACAAAACAATGATACCTTCGTACTGTGAGCTTGCCATCTGCTGGTGAGCACTGTGGGTTGCTAGTACTACTGAACCACCAGGCATATTACAGTATTACCGTACCTGAAGGTGTAATGGACCCGGTTTACATAGGAGGAATATGACTATAATCAGGGCAGGGAAGAGCATTCTGGAACTCAAAAAAGGCCCTCCAAAGTTTCCAGTAGTCAAGGTTTAGTGTTACAGTGGTCCCACTGTAACAGGACCATCAACAGCAAGACCCATCAGGAATGGTGTTTGGTTCCCCAAACTGAGAAAATAATTCCTTAACGAGTTAGTAAGCAATCTAGCAAAACAACACTCTCACATACTTAACAACTATAACTTTATCTTAAGATGCACTGCGAAATTATTGGGCAAACTCTATTTGAATTATGGTAGATGAGAAATGGAAAAATAAGGATGAGCAGTAGTTTGAATTTGATAATTACTTTGAATAAGATTCAAGTCTGCCTCATGAATCTTAAGGTCATTTTCATGTATAATAAGAAGAGGACTCTTTGTGAGCTCAACTACCGAATGAATAATAGAAAATCATACAAATTTCACATTCTGCTCAATAATGCAGTTACACTTATTGTAAGATAAAATACTTAGAATTGCTTGCTATAGAGTAAAATAAGCTCCCCAGAAATTTATTCCATGTTTATTCTATAACTTTGTATATTTTTAAGAACATAGCCATCTACTATAATACTTCTTAGAGAAAGTTGATAATTGTGGCAAAGTAACAACATATGTTTTTCTTATTACATAAATAATTTTATCACTAGGAAATAAAGATCTTGTAAGCATGATGTTCTACTGAATTTATTTCAGGTCAGGTACCAATATGTTTTCAGTTTTATGCATTGGATTTGGGTAAATGTAACACATGTAACATATTTAATATTAAATCAAAAGAAGAGATCTTCCTAGAATCTATAATATCTGTAGTCATTCTAATGAAATTATCATAATCTGTATTGCTGAGTAGAACACAGACTCTAAACAATTTCTGGGACTTAAAAATATGTACTGAAATTAAGGATTTCTGTGCCATGGAATCATCTTTTTCCAAGAGCCATATTTAATTATGAGTGTGTTAGTCATTCATTTGTGTCCAATTCTTTTGGGACCCCATAGACTGTAGCCTGCAAGGCTTCTCTGTCCATGGAATTCTCCAGGCAAGAATACTGGAGTGGGTAGCAATTCCCTTCTCCAAAAGCATTCCAGGAGATGTTCCTGACTCTGGGGTTGAACCTGGGTCTCCTGTACTGCAGGCAGATTCTTTACCATCTGAGCCATTTGGGAAGAACCATTTAATTATGGCAGTTCCTCAAATGTGCTTCACTTGGCCAGTCACATGCTTGTCTTGAATAACTTGGTCTCCTTCATTTGTTGGTGACATTCAGATCCTGACTGGAAATAACACTTTCTGAAACAGTGTTTTTGATCCTCTTTCTTTACTTTTCCTGACTACTTTTCCTGTACTGTCTTACAGTTTTCAGTTTTTCCTTCAAGATTGTAAGCTCCATGGGGAAAAGTCTATGTCTTTGTAACTATCTTCATTATCTAGGACAGAAATGTTACTTAGTTCAGTTCAGTTCAGTCACTCAGTTGTGTCCAACTCTGTGACCCCATGGACTGCAGCATGCCAGCTTCCCTGTCCATCACCAATTCCTGGATCTTGCTCAAACTCACGTCCATTGAGTGGGTGACGCCATCCAACCATCTCATCCTCTGTTGTTCACTTCTCCTCCTGCCTTCAATCTTTCCCAGCATCAAGGTCTTTTTTCAGTGAGTCAGTTCTTTGCATCATGTGGCCCAAGTGTTGGAGTTTCAGCTTCAGCATCAGTCCTTCCAATGAACAACCAGGACTGATCTCCTTTAGAATGGACTGGTTGGATCTCCTTGCAGTCCAAGGGACTCTCAAGAGTCTTCTCCAATACCATAGATCAAAAGCATCAATTCTTCAGCACTCAGCTTTCTTTATGGTCCAACTCTCACATCCATACATGACTACCGAAAAACCATACCTCAGACTATATGGACCTTGGTCAGCCAAGTGCTGTTTCTGCTTTTTAATATGCTGAGTAGGTTGGTCTTAGATTTTCTTCCAAGGAGCAAGTGTCTTAATTTCATGGCTGCAGTCACCATCTGCAGTGACTTTGGAACCCAAGAAGACAAAGTCTGTCACTGTTTTCATTGTTTCCCCATCTATTTGCCATGAAGTGATGGGACCGGATGCCATGATCTTAGTTTTTTGAATGTTGAGTTTTAAGCCAGCTTTTTCACTCTCCTCTTTCACTTTCATCAAGAGGCTCTTTAGTTCCCCTTGACTTTCTGCCATAAGTGTGGTGTCATCTGCATATCTGAAGTTACTGATATTTCTCCTGGCAATCTTGGATTCCAGCTTGTGCTTCATTCAGCCCAGCATTTCGCATGATGTACTCTGCATATGAGCTAAATAAACAGGGTGACAATATATAGCCTTGATGTACTCCTTTTCCTATTTGGAACCAGTCTGTTGTTTCATGTCCAGTTCTAACTGTTGCTTCTTGGCCTGCATACAGATTTTTCAGGAGGCAGGTATTGTAGTCTGATATTTCCATCTCGTTAAGAATTTTCCATGGTTTATTCATAGGGGCTCAATAAATATTTTAAATGAATGAATTACCATTGAATATTGAAGTATACCTTGCAACATGGCGATACTTGAAGAGAAAATGAGTGAAAATCTAGAATTTGCTTTTAACATCATTTTTCTCCTTTTTATTTGAAATCTTAAAATGAAATGAGAGCTATGTATTAGAAAGCCAAGAAGAGATTCTATGCTCTACAAATGTTGATACAGAAAAAAAATGAGAACCTCTATGTGGTCCATAGCAGTTACAAGCAAATTTGCAAAAAATATATTCAAATACAGCTGAATTCTTAAGAGCAAGTAGTTATGTAGATTTGGCTGCAATTTTCAAACTACATTCACTTTTGGATGTTTTGCTTAAAGTGAAACAACCCAGTCTCTGATATCTTTTTTTCTAGTTTAACATGTCTCTGTTATCCAGCTATAATGCATAGTCTTAGGTAGGGATTTAGCTAGGCATGTAGCATTGTTTCTCTCTGGTCTCCTGAAAGTTGTTCTTATTTTTTTTTCCTTCTGGTCCTAAATAAAATGAAGCTTCAGTGCAACATACTTCCTTTATCCGTTTCAAAATATTCACGGAATGCCTATCATGTGCTAGAAAATTTTCAATAAGCTTCTTAGGAATTCATTTATTGATGGCCCAATTTTCTTCCTACTTCGTTTACACTATGGCTCATATGTAGTGCAGAGGTAATTTTTTTGCAATGTCAACATGATGAACTTGATGTTAAGCTTAACAATAGGTAGAAGACTATGTCCCAGAACTACTTCATACCTGTTTGACATGGTCTGTAGATAAAGCTTTGTTATAGCCACACTATGCCCCTTCCAAGAGGACATGCTGGCTTTCTTAAATCTATTACTTGATGATATTTTCCTACACGTTGGAATCAATACAGAATATTGTGCTTGTTGTAATAGTTAGTTTCATTTTCTTATTAGTAGTAAATGTTAAGTGCAGTGAAGGTATGTCCACATATAGTTTTTTCCCCATTTTTTATTGTGGTATAATTGACATTAATAAACTGTACAAACTTAAAGAACCCAATTTGATAAGTCTGATGTCACTTGATATGTAGACACTTTGAAACCAATCACTGCAGTCAAGACATGAATATATCATATTCAATACCATAAAAGTTTTCTGATGCCCCTTTATAATCCCCATCATGGCCCACTGGACTACCAGGGAAGTCCCACAATTCTACTTTTCTATATCCACTAATTGTCATTTTCTTTTTCTCTGCCCATGGATTAAGAGCCATGTGATTCAGAATATTTGAAAACAAGATGCTATTTATTTCTACCTCTAAGATTCTCTCTTGTCCGTACTTGCACTTTTCCCATTAGAAGGAGGCTCTCTAAGCACTTTTACTGCCCCTCTGCATTCTCCACCACACCCTTCTGTCAGATGATGGGTTTGGAAAGCATTTATTCCTCCATCCATCTGCCTCCTTCCCCAAACTCCTGTGTTACACTGGGTTGTACAGCACTTAGAACTTCAACAAGAGCAGGGCCCTTCTGTTAGTAAAGCTGCTTTTCCACAATCATGTTACATATTCCTGGGCAACCATTCATTGTCTCCAGGGTTAATTTTCCATGATTCACATATGCCCATGGAAACACAGAATAGGATGCTCTTTTCAGTTCCCTTTGCTTTCTTTTCCCCCTCATCTTGAAGTTTCTGATTCAGAATAATTCTGTATGTAATTAGGGATCTTTTTCTCAAGTACTTTCCTCGATAGGCAAATGAATTACATACACCATGGTTTTCCTGTATGGTCACAAAGTCTTTCTCTCTGACACGTAAGTGCCGTCTTGACTGGGCATGGGATCCTCTGGTGATAGTTTTCTGTGTCTGTAGATATTATTTCAGGCTCCTCTCACTTCCAACACTGCATGAAAGAACATGAAAGTGTTAGTCGCTCAGTTGTGTCTGACTCTTTGCGACCCCAGGGACTGTAGCTTGTCAGGTTCCTCTGTCCATAGGATTCTCTAGGCAAGAATACTGGAGTAGGCTGCCATGCCCATCTCCAGGCGATCTTCCTGATCCAGGTATTCAACCCAGGTCTCCTGCATTGTAGGCAGATTCTTTACCTTCTGAGCCACCAGGGAAGCCCCAATATTGCATGAGAGACCTCCAAACACTAGTTTGTTTTCCCTCTGTAAGGAATCTATACTTTCCACCCTGTGCTTGTGTTATTTTTCTCTCTGTCCTTATCTTTCTGGAGGTTTACAGGATATGCCAAGTATGTGTCCTTTCTCATCAATACAGACTGGATCTCAGCAAGCCCTCTCAGTCTGTAGATGGAGGTCTTTTATAATCACAGATGAATTATTTCCTATTATGTAATTTTTGTCTTCTATCTGTGGAATACCTATCATTTTTATTATGTGTTTCCTAGATCTGTCCTACAGTCTCTTTATTATCCTTCAGGATTTCTACCACTGTATGTTTTGCCCTTGATCTTTCAGGGCCTGATTTTGGTCTCAAATGTGATAGTCTCTCCCTCCAATATCCTCCTTAACTGGAAAATGTCTTTTGTAAACATACACGTCTGTGTGCGCACGTGCTGCTCCTTTGTTACCTCAAGTGCTCCTATGTTTAATTTTTTATCCCACTCCTCTTGGAACTGTATTTCAGTGATAATATATTTTAAGTCTTGTGCCTAATTTTCTTTCGTTGGCCTGTTGTACAATGTTCATACATCCCATGAACCCAAGTATATACTTCCTTACATGGCAAAAGGGACTCTGCTTATGTGATTAAATTAAGGATCTGGAAGTGGCGAGATTTTTCTGGATTACCTGGCTGGGATGAGGATCACCAGTGGTGCTGCAAGAGGAGTTTCCCTTATGTGACAGTATCACTAGGAAGGAAATCAACAGCCCAACCAAACAATGGGCAATGACATGAAAGTATAGTTTTCCCTATAAACATTACAAATGGATCTTAAAGATGTAAAAGAACAGGCAATAAATACATACATATTAATATGTAATGAGTATTACTTTACCGATTAGATTTTCAAAGGTTAAAAAGTTTAGTAATAACCATTTTGGCCCATGATGTTGCATAATCATTCTTAACATTTCTGATGGTTATCTAGCTATAAGATACCAATCCTAGGAAGCTAGGATTTATTTATTTTTGTATTTCTAATGTTGAACCTATACTATAACATATAACTCAATTTACATTTAAAAAATGTTAGCTAAAGATCATGTTGCTGAGAAGGTATAAAATACTTTATCTATTAAAGTAGGAACCATCTTAGCAGTTGCAGAAAAACTGATAAATTATTGAAACAAACTATGCCAATTAACTCTCAATCAAAAATGTAATTAGTTATACACAGCTATTCTAGAGCATTCTAGCTAATCAAGATTTTATCATAGCCATCCTTTTGTCATTGGAATCTCTCAGATTAGATTATCTCAATGCAACATACATTTTTTTGTTGTTCATTATTTTGATTTAAACTGATTTTCTTTTCTTCAGTGTAGGTTGTCTTCTATTACCAATGTGTTTTCAAAATTATAATTATCAGCAAGTCACAGCAACTAATAAGCTCACATAGCACACTATTTACAAGTTTATTGACAGTACTAATTATTTACTAACTTGAAGAGAATCTTCCCTTTCTACCATCATCATTGAAATTCTAGTAAATTGCACCAGTAAATTGTCTGAAATTAACCAGTACTTAACAGTTCTGTCTTGAAACATCTGCATAACAGAATTTCAATCTAAATTCCTGCACATTAACATACATAATTAAGCTGTTGCAAAATTTTTTGAGATGAGCATATAAAAATAATTAAGTGAAAACTTAAGATTCTTGTCCTTTACAACTGATTGCATTTCAGAAGTAAAAAGAAAGCATTAAAAGAATATCTTGCTTTTGAAATAGTTTTCTCTGCTGTGGACATTAGTTTCAATTAAAGCGATGAATATATATTACAAAAACACAATAAGTACAAGTTGTGAAAATCTATAATTTTAATATGCTCATTAAAATATCCTTCTGGCATAAAGTCCAATCTTGTATCGAATTATATATTTCTTTCTCAAAATTACTGGGACAGTCCTGGGCATTCAGATATAACTAAAATCAATTAAGGGAATAATAGATTATTTTTCTCTCTCTTCTCCTTTTAATTTACTGAAAATAAAAAATAGAGTGACTTGAAGGTAAATATTGTATGGTAGATATGCTCTTAGCCATGAAAGAGAGGAGAGAGTATGTAGTATGTTATGATCTCTTTCCAAACGTGCTAGTAAGAGCAGACATGAATTCAAGTCTATTGTCTTAACATATATCCACTTGAAGGGAAACCCCTGCATTAAATGCACAACACTTCTGTCATAGGTATGCTTACCATTTTCTCATAAATGACCTTGAAGATTAGTGAAATTCACATGAAAGATTTTACTTCATGAGTGTTTAAAGAAAGCAGTTTAAAAGATTCAGATGGCTTTATAAAACTGAACTTCATTTCATTAAAAAAAAAATCCTCTGTTCTCATCTGTTGAGAAAATAAACTGCTCCAACTCACAGCAGTTTACAAGCAAAATTTCATGGTCTTTGTTGTCACATGGCAGCGTCTGCTAGATTGACAAGTGGTGCAATGGTCTTTGAGGACTGATTTCTAAGGATGTTAAGAGCATGAACTTCATTCTTTTAAAATACCTTCTTAAATGCAAGCTTCAAAACAAAGTCAACCACTGCTCCAACCATTTAAAAAAGAAGGGTTCGGTGTTTGACAATGGGAAACACTACAAAGAAGAAAATGTACATTAATCTAGTTTATTGTTTTCATCTGACAAAAGTAGAGATACAGAGCTGTAGAACAATGTTAACTGTGTATGCTCTGTTCAGCAAGGTAAATCTACATACAGTCACTAGTGGTTAAGATAAAAGGAATCTTAGAGTGCCATATGCTGACATTTAGAAGGAAATCTATTAAATCTATTAATATCTCAAACTTTTCCTTGAGCTTTCAGAACATTTGCAGGCTTCTGGATTTATGATTTCCCTAGACAACATGAAGACATGATTTCTTTGGGTTAGAAAATGTTTTAGGCACGATATACACAAAATAGGTTTTTACTCACTTTGCTGCCTGCCTCACTGGGGCATCTCCCTTCCTGGGGCAACTCCCTGGGCACTCTTTCCAGCTGTGATTCCCATCAAGAAGTAAGACAATTTTGTATCTAACAAGAATAATCCCACTGGTACAGAAAAAAACTGCTGCAAATAGAGACTTTGTTTTTATTCCTTACCCTTTCCTGAAAATAGAGAAAATCCAAATAAAGAAAATTATAAACTCACATCAATCTGATACAATTTATTTCAGAATGCAGAACCTCTCCTGTAGAATGTTGAGTGTTATTAGCTCAGTTGTGTCCAGCTCTTTGCAATCCCCTGGACTGTAGGCCACCAGCTTCCTCTGTCCATGGAATTCTCCAGACAAGAATACTGGAGTGGACAGCTATTCCCTTCTCCCCACCTAGGAATCAAACACAGGTTTCCTGCATTGCAGGCAGATTCTTTACCATCTGAGCCACCAAGGAAGCCTCTTCTGTAGAATCTTCCTATATAATTTGTCTACCTGTTTAATAGAGGTGTTTGAACCCAAAGGATTTATATTTCACAATGCATAGTATAGAAAATGCACAGAGCAATGCCATGTTGAGCCATAGTGGACCCTGAGCCAAAACCAAAATTTTGTAATACAGACCCATCTATATGTAAAGTTTGGACAGTTTCTTATGTTTTTAAATTAATTCTTATTTGAAAAGATATTGCATTTTAAAGAAAAAATAGATAGCTGGACTACATCAAAATTAAAAACTCTTGTGTATCAAAGGACACTATCAATAGAATGAAAAGGTAAGCCACAGAATGGGAGGAAATATTTGCAACTCACATATCTGATAAAGGATTAAGATACAGAACATGTGGGGCTTCCCTGTGGCTCAAATGGTAAAGAATCTGCCTGTAATTCAGGAGACCTGGTTCTATCCTTGGGTCTAGAAGATCCTCTAGAGAAGGGAACCCACTCCAATATTCTTGCCTGAAGAATTCCATGGAGAGAGGAAGCCTGAGGGTTACAGATCATGAGGTTGCAAAGAACTGGATGCGACTGAGTGTCTAACACTAACATACAGAATATGTAAAGAACTACTACAACTCACTGACAACAAAACAATCCATCTTAAAATATCAGCAATAGATTTGGATGGACATTTCTCCAAAGATACGTGAACGACCCCAAAGCACATAAACAAATGCTTGGCATAAGTAATCACTAGGGAAGGGAAATGCAGCAAATCAAAATCACAGTGAGATGTAATTTCACAGACATTCAGATGTCTACTGAGGGTACAGGGGAGGAAGAAAGAGAGGAGAAAGGAAAAGAAAGAAAGAAGAGAGAAAGAAAAAGAAATAGAGAAAAGGTTGAAGAAAGAAAGAACAATGGAAAAAGAAGGAAAAAAAAGAAATATCAAGAGTTGACAATGATGTGCAGAAACTGTAACTGTGTACCACTAGTGGGACTGCAAAATGCTAAGGCAGCTATGGAAAATAGTACAGCATTTCCTTAAAAAAAAAAAGGCATAAAGTTACCAACATATGATCCAATAATTTCACCTCTGGATGTATGCCCTCAAAAAACTGAAAGCAGGGATTTGAACAGATATTTGTACATCCATATACATAACAGCAATACTTCCCTAGTGGATCAGTGGTAAAGAATCCTCCTGTCAGTGCAGGAGAAGTAGGTTCAATCCCTGAATCAGGAAGATCCCCTGGAGAAGGAAATGGCAATCCATTCCGTTACCCTTGCCGGGAGAAATCCCATGGACAGAGGAGCCTGGCGGCTACAGTCCATGGATCGCAAAACAGTCGCGCACGACTTAAGTGACTAAACCACCACTATGCATAACAGCATTATTCATAATAGTCAAAAGGTAGAAACAAACCATTAAAGGATGAATGGATAAATAAAATGAGGCATATAGGTAAAATGGAATATTATTCAGCCTATAAAAGGAAGGAAATTCTAATACATGCCACAACATGGATGAACAGTGAGAACATTATATTGAGAGAAACAAACCAATCACAAAAGGACAATATATTCCTACCGATAGGAGTTCCCAGAATAGTCAGGTTCACAAGACAGAGTGGAATGGAATTGCCGAGGGCTGAAGGGAGAGAGTGCCAGGGAGTGATTGTTTACTGGGGACAGAGTTTCAGTTCTGAAGAATGAAAAAGTTCTAGAGATGGATGGTGGTGATGATTGTGCAACAAAAGGAATATAATTAATGCTGCTGAGTGGTACACTATAAAACCATTTCAATGATAAATTTTATGTTACATATATTTATTCAATTTTAAAATATAGCATTTAAATATTACTGAACTCAGTTATTGATATTCCCTGCTTCTGTACCACTAAAGGGTGTACCTGAGAACTGTGCTTCACTGGCTGTAAGTAGAGTTAGTTCAGGATTGCTTTCTTCATGCTAATGATCAAGAGAGGGGATCCAGTTGCATGTTTAGGAACACATGAAATTTGACAGCAACAATGTACCACAGAGGGACTTCCCTGGTGGCTCAGATGGCAAAAAATCTGCCTGCAATGTGGGAGACCCAGGTTCACTCTCTGGGTCAGGAAGATCCCCTGGAGAAGGGCATGCAACTCACTCCAGTATTCTTGCCTGGAGAATTCTGTGGACAGAGGAGCCTGGTGGGCTACAGTCCATGGGGTCGCAAAGAGTCGGACATGACTGAGCAACTAACACTTTCACTTTCTTTATAAAGCATAAAATATTAATGTCCTCATCTGCTTCTCTTTCCCCTAAATTTCATGTGTGTTCTTTTGTGTGATACATTAAACTGGACTTCAGTTACTGTTGAAAAAATTATGTTGGGCTCTTGGTAACAGTGCCTGGAATGTGGAAGACCCAGGTTCAATACCTGGATCAGGATGATCCCCTGGAGAAAGGAATGGCAACCCACTTCAGCATTCTTGCCTGGAGAATTACACGACAGAGGAGCCTGGCCGGCTACAGTCCATCGGGTGGCAAATGGTCGGACAGGCCTGAGTGACTTACAGCTTCTAAAATTTTAGACTTAAAATTAATTTTAATAGGAATAAACATTAAGAGTAATATTTGAAAATGTTACCAATAACTTTGTGAAATTTCACCTTTGAAAAAAATTTCTTGGCTCTTGGCATGGCTCTTGACCTGTTAGATGCCCCTATCAAATAGAACATTTTGAGGTTGACTCATATATTTTATATATATGTGTGTGTATATATATATATACACATATATATATATATGACTATCTGTATAGCTATATATGATACAATGATTAATACTTTGATAAATATAATCTTTCAAATGCATGTGTGGGACTCCCTGTCAAAAAGAGTAAATTTAAATTAAAACTTTTCAAATTATATACATCCTTCCTTTTATGTTAAACACTTATGAATTTATCATTTGTAGATTGTATTTAAGTGTAGAGAACTTTTTAGGTATCTTCAGTGGAAAAAAAAAGGAAAAAAAAATAAGCTCCTTGAATTATAAAATCAGAAATATAAATGCTTAAAACTTCAAGTTTTCATTGTTTAATGTAAATGAAATCTAGAAAATTATGTTAAATATTTTAATGTGAGATAAATACTATGCAGCATTTACCAAAAAAGGTAAAAATTAATATGGGTATTCTGATATTAGAAGTTTCCATGAAAGTGAAAGACTATGAAAAATACCTTTTAAGATCAAATTTTGAGAGAGGTCAGTAGAAGTATGGGCATTCAGAATGAGGTTAAGTTGCAAAAGATCAAGCTTCAGAGGTATGTAAATGGTCTATGAAAATGCAGTCTCAGTACGAAGAGAAGCTTTGTGCTCTAAATTTCCACTTGTCTTTGACATCTGCATTTTAAAATCTGATTTTCTGTGAATGTCATAGTTGAGAATAATTTGGCATTAATTATTTCTTCTTTTCTTCCTTACTATATATACTCTATTGATAGTAATATGAATTTTCCCAAAGACATTCTCGACTTTGTACTGAACATACTATAATTAATTCAAGACAGAGTTGAACTTTTTATTAATAAGGAAAAATTCAAAGCATAAACAGAACTTTTCACAAAATTGGCCAAGAATAAAAATTTGTTTACTTAGAATATCAAAAGGCTGTAATTTCAAATTCTTTCTTGATAATTTTCCACTCCTTTTGGTCATACAATTTTTTAAAAAAGGACTTTCTTCACCATAAAGTTTCATTGAGAAAAAGTATCCTATTTTTGAAAATATTCTTGGATTTTGAAAAATACCAGGGTTCCATAATAATGATGGAAATAGAATCTACTTGGATAAAATGAAGTAGTTTTTTCTTTACCCTATCATTGCTTCCCTGGTGGCTCAGATGGTAAAGAATCCACCTTCAGTGCAGGAGACCTGGGTTCAATCTCTGGATTGGGAAGATCCCCTGGAGGAGGGCATGGCAACCCACTCCAGTATTCCTGCCTGGGGAATCCCATGGACAGAGGAGCCTGGTGAGCTATGGGGTCAGACACAAGTGAGTGACTAAGCACAGCACAGCACACCATGTCCCAAGTGTCCAGCATTCCACTGTCCAGTCCAGACACTGGCCATCCTGGATTATATTGATTTTTCTTTCATATATTAATTTAAAAATAATGTACTTTTGGCAACTACTTCACAACAAGCCCTGCACTAAGTGCTTAAGATACAATGAAAATTCCTCTCATGGAATTTCTAGTCTAGAGCTGGGAAAAATTTTTGGTAAACATTTCAGTTGTATGAACTTTTAAGTTGTCCTGTATACACTACAGGAAAGGTCTGGGAGCCATGATAGCAAATTTTAGGAAGTAATCAATCCAGGAAGTGTTTAATGTCCTTATGTCATCCTTAGCATATGACATTTCCCAGCACGAAGATGAGCAAGAGTGAGTTGAGGATGGTGGTTGAGAAAATGCAGGCATTCTAAGCAGAGGCAACAGTGTTTGCAAGGGTCCTGAGGAGGAAGGAAAAACTCAGCAGGAAGAATCAGAGGAGGCCAGTTTGTGAGACAGGAAGAAACCAAGAGATGAGTGAAGATGAGCTCTGAGTTTCTAGACACAGGGACTCTCAGAATGACCACATTCGAGCACCAGCATCCATAGGATTAGGTACAGTCACAATTGCCACAGTTTCCATTTGTCTTCACATTGATAGAAATGGCACTGGCCTCTCTGGGGAATGAACTTTTTAATCATTTGGAATTTCTACTAACATAACTTTAAATTCACTAACAGTTAATTTACTGCCCTTCTTTATCCACACTTGAGACATAACTGAAGAACTTGTTCAAAGGTTCCCTGATCTTTTCCTGAACAGTCTAAATGTGGTGATTAAAGACGCTAGGAGTAGGGAAAAACAGGTTGAGTTTAGTGGTGGGTGGTGAAGGGTACAGTTGTCCCTAGATATTTGCAGGGGATTAGTCCCAGCACCTCCTGAGGATATAAAAATCTGCAGAAGCTCAAGTCCATTGTATAAAATGGCTCAGTATTGTCGACGCTCTGGATCCCTGAGTTCCACATCGAGGGTTTCATTGAAACTTGAATCAGAGGTTGAGGAACCTAGTGATACCTAGTGATGCTATCTTGTATGGGGAAGAGGAGGCTACCTTCTCAACTTTGACAGGTGAGATGAGCATTAAAAACTTTAGACTGAAGAGGTGGATTCAGAATCTTTGCTTTATAGTGTGCATATTTGTGTCAAAATGTGTATATATAGAGTAGGGCCTTTTTTTTGTTGTTTTACTGTAAAAATAATTATAAATGTTGGAGAACCTGAAAAGCAAGAGATTTAACACACTAAATACTACCAATGAATTACTAAAGAGGGATTTTGGAAAAGGGGAGTATGTGTGACTTGTCATGAACATTCACAGATTTTTAAAAAAAATTACTAACATTTGTTACCAAATAAAACTATGACTCAGTTTATTTTTTTTGAAAAGTGAGTCAATTTATTAATTGGGGAAGTGAAGATTATTGATCTGATTTCATTCTCTAGCATAGTATAGTTTTATTACACAAGCAAAAATGGTGTCTAAGCAAATTTCCATAAATTCAGTATCTTAAGCAGAGATTTAAGGAGTTTTCTGAGGATTGTTGCTGTTCTGGACTAGAAGTAAAAGGACACTAATATCTCTGACTCTTTTCATGATTCCCACCATCTACCTCTCATTCACCTATGGCCTCCAAACAGCTTCCTTATCTTCTTTTCTTTAATCTTCCTTTTAATCTTTTTACATCTTTTTAATCTCCTTTTATTTGCCTTGCTCACTGTAAGATGTTTAAGAATATTTTAAAATAAACTTAACCAATCCAGGGAATCCCCTGGTGCTCCAGTAGTTAAGACTCCTTCCTTCCACTGCAGGGGGCACAGGTTTGATCCCTGGCCAGGGAACTAAGATCACATGCCACGTGATGCAGCCAGAAAAAAAAAAAAAGCAAAAAGACAAATTTAATCAATCCGATAGTTACATGTTTTATATAAAATGGTGGATTTTTTTTGGTATTTCTCAAAATAAACTCTCAACATTAAGATATTCTTTAATATCTATGTAGTGGTTAATATTTACTTTCCCTCTGATTCAGTGACCCTTAACAAATAAAAAGTCTACACACCCCTTTACATTTGTATAATTTTAATTCCTTCCACACATATTTTACAAATTCTATGAAATAGGTCTTATGCTGTGGGTAGAAATGTAAACACAATCATTGAAACAGATGAAGTTCAAAGATAGTAGACATTTTAAAATATTCAATGATTTACTATGATGATTAATATCAATTCCTGGTTTAAACGTCTTTTCTCCATCTCAGATCTCAGGTTATGATGTTTGCTACATCTAGAGGCAACATCTTTCTCAGCACCAGATGTGTGTATTCCTAGTGATAGTGACAATGACCATCACTGTGTGGCCTGCATCTCCCGTGAGCACTGGTTACTCTGGACGCTGGAGTACCGAAGCATACTGGAAACAAATATATGGAGAGGTTGAAGAAAGTGGTACTAGTGCACAGTTGTGTTCCCTGAGGAAAATTTTAGATATGAATGCCATCTCAATTGTTTTTCAGCCAATATGAACAAACCAACAAGATAAATACCAAGAGGAGGTTGTATGCAAAGCACTATAAAAGTATCAATAGATTCAATGGACACAGGTTTGAGCAAGCTCCAGGAGACAGGGAAGCCTGGTGTGCTGCAGTCCATGGGGACGCAGAGTCAGGCACGATTGAACAACTGAACAACAACAATAAAAGTAGCAACATCAGATAGGTGTTCCCCCATGTTAGATGCTGGCCACATGGTGGGGTGGGGGGTGGGGTGGTATTCTGTCGAGATATACATGCTTCCAAAGTCCTGGGTTTTAAGTTACAAGTGGTCCTTTCAGGTTCTGAGCAACCATCTTACTTCTTTACTGGCAAAGATGCCCTGAGAAATGGGCACACCTTCATATCCACCATTTGGTTGACCAAAGAGGCACTTCCCTGCTTTGGGGGAATTATCTCTGGATCCTCCCGTACAGTAGAAGGGTCTTGAATTAACTAGAGTGGCCCCTTTTCTCATAATAAGCTGGTGCTTCATGAGTGAGGGGAGAGCTGGATGTTTAGATATTGGTGCTTCCTTTTTACCTTCTTTGAAAATGGCAAGTTTATATTAAACCTGGGGCCAGAGAATAGTAACATTCTGAAAGGATTTTTTTTTTTCTTTCATTTTCTCCTGTTTCAGAATTTCACCTGTTCCTTGTCTGACCTCTGGGGGGCTTACTCCAGATGTCAATGACAATGTAAAATCAGTGAAATAATCAGCTCTTTAAGGAGTATTTGTACACTTACCCGGGAATCTCTAAGATCTAAAACACTATGGGATGGCTATCTGATGTATACGCTGCAGAGAAACTGGACGTTATTTTTGGACAGGAAAAACAGTAAGTGCATATTATAACAGATAATGGTAAGGACTCTAGTGTCACAGCGTTGCTATACCTGGAGCCCTACTACGATATAGCCCCAAACTGTTAGGACTTTGGAGGATAAATTACCGAGGAAAGAAGCCCTGCTTCCAAATAAAAGAGGTGAGATCTGCTCTCCAGTCTCTGGGACGGTGATTCGTTTACTGATTTTTTATTTATCTGGCTCTATTCGAGAATTACTTCCTTTTATTTATTTTTCCCCTTTCCAAGACTGAAATCATGAACCCGTAAAACAAAAACTCAAACCAGATTTACCTAATGTAAAGCCTGCAAGGGGTTTGCGTTGAAGAAGCCGCTCCAAAGTAGGTTCGGGAAGATGCAAGTGGAAGATCAATTTCATTGAATGGGAACCGGGCTCTTCCAAGCCCGGCGTTGAGGCTGAGAAGGGTGGGGGAGGGCGGCCAGCTCTAAGGTCATCCCTCCTGCAGTTTTGGGAACCAGGTAGATTGTCACTGAAAGCCTGTGGCACCAGCGGTCAGTGGACACTGGCGAGCTCCTTAGGGGGCGAATCGTAGCAGCAGAGACATCCGTGCGCCGGAGCTCGTGGGTGGATTTGGAGCGTAACCAGGGCGCCCTAAACTGCACTCGGAGGCTGCGGTCTGGGGCCAGCTCTTGCATTTCCTACCGGGGTGAAGCCAGCCAGGGAGGCGCGGGCGCCGCACCGGGGATGGACTGCACCTCTCCCGATAGTCGGGGGCGAGGACGGTGGGGAGAGGGAAGCCTAAATTGCGTAGCATTTAAACCACTATTAAAAAAAAAAAAAAAAAAAAAAAAGGCCAACTTGCGCCTCCCTGGGTGAGCGGTGGTGGCGCGTTGGCGAGTCCCGGAGGGGTTAGGACAAGCCCGGGGCGAGCAGGAAAGGCGGCGGGCTGGAATCGGTGGGCGGGGGCTGAGCGTTCCGGGCGGCCGGGAGCCGGAGGCCGCAGGGTCCGGGCGCGCCAGGGCTCGGCCGGGGCCGGCAGGTAGCGGTGCAGGCTTCACCCGCGTCGCCCTAGCCGCCTGGCTGGCGGAAGCGCGCCGCACGATCCTCCCCACGCCGCCTCCGCCTCTGTCCCCTCACCTCCTGCGCGCGGCCCGCGGTCCTCGCCTTCCCCGCCCGCCCGGCTCCCCGGCCCAGTCCCCGCGCCCCCGCCCCCGCCCGGCGCGCAGCCCCGGCCGCCGCAGCCCCCGCCAGCCGCGCGCAGCCTCGCCACGCCGCAGCTGGAGCGCCGGGACCGGCCGCGCGGACCGGGGGGCGGAGGAGAAGGGAGGGAGAGGGAGGGAGGCGCGGGAGGCGCGGGAGGAGGACGGAGCCGGGAGGAGGAAATAAATAAATAAAGCAATAACCTCCGCGCCAATAAGAGCGAGCGAGCGAGCGACGCGGCCAGAGAGCCCCCGGTGCCCGTTCGCTCGCCTCTGAGAGGTTCTCCCGGCGCGCGCGCGCGCGTGTGTGTGCGTGAGTGTGTATTTGCTGGGACTAGAGCTGGAAAGTTCAAACTAAACGTGTTGCTCGCACCGCTCGCCGGGGCCGCGGCGGAGGCTGCCCAACTTCTCTGGGCCAAGTGCCCGGCGGTGCCCTGCGCCCTTGGGGCGGCGGCGGTGCCTCGGCCGTGCGCCCGGGCGCGGCGGCAGCAGCGGCGGCTTGGCTCTCTCGGGAGGGAGCCCGCGGCCAGGGCTGGACTCTCGCCCCGCCACCTCCAGCGACGCTCCCTGCTCAGCATCGCTCCTGGCGATCGCAGCAAGGTACGTGGCACTTTCCTGCACGGCTTCGACCCCGGCACAGCCCGCGCGGATTGCGGGCTGTCCCGGGTGTCTCCTCCACGGGAGCAATCGTCATTTGTCAAACTTTACCTCCGCCTGGCGCTGCCCGTGGCGGCTGCAGCCACCCTCCCCGGTGGCGTGGGCACCGCTGGCCAAGGGGCTCCGACCAGGGGGAGGATCCTCTGGACGTGGTGTTTCTCCATATGGTTGAGCATCGCGGTTCTGATTAAGGCGCAGGTCTTACCTTGCGGGAGTGTCCTTTATTACTGTTCCCTGTGATGCTTATAATGGTTTTCCTTGGCCCTTCTGCAAGGAAGGACGTTCAAGTTTGCAGGAAAAGGTACATGTAAAGCAGGGGAAGTTTGCAGCCGCTCGACTCCACGAGAGGAGTTAACACTGTCTTTGCAGTAGCGGCTGCGGTGGCGGTGGCGACCGTGGTGGAGGCGTTGGTGGCGGGGACGGCAGCCTGGCGGGTGGCGGCGGCTGCACATTGTCCCGTCTGTGACTGGGAGCTGAAGGAAAAGTGTGGCTGCCTGGTCCGAAAACGCGACACCGGAGCTGCCTGCAAAGATGCTGCGGAGGAAAAAAGCCGAGGGCTTCCTGGTCTTTGGGTAAATCCTGTTTGGACAGGCATTATTTTCTGATGTGGTCTTTATGTGCTTACTGATAGGCATGCTTTTTTATTAAATCTCTTTAAAACTTTTATGCATATATTTCCATTACTCAATGAGGAAAACGACTTCTTAGGACCCTTAGGAGAAATGTCTACCTCTGTGGTTGGAGCAGTGTGCAAACGTGCAATGGATGTATAGCCTAGTTCCTTCTTGTTTGTATTAGATCCCCTACGGTGAAGCGAATCCTCAGTGCCTTACTGTTTTAATGGCGATTGTGAGTTCTAAATTATTTATTTTTTTAAATTACCGGTGAAATTGGAACTCTTGATGAAACACAAATTAAAAAGTCACAATAAGTTTCTTAAGCAACGTGCGTGAGCCTTTTGAAGCCACCTGCTGAATTAGTTCCTGTTACTTTTTAGAGGTTACCACTTGGTGCAGGCTATGTAGGCTGATCCAGCAGATGGAGCAGTGGAAAGCTGTACTAGAACCTGCCTAACACACTCATTTATCCCTGTTCAGTCACCATGATACCAAAAAAAAAAAAAAAAAAAAGTATATGGATCTCATTTTAGGAGAGGCAGTGGATTTTCTGTCCTATTTGGGAAAAAAATCATGCCAACTGAAATACAATTGAAGCATATCTGTAGAAATTTCAATTCTTTAAGCTTTTTTTCTTCCATGATACATTAAAAAATAGTTCCTTGTACCAATTAAAGTATAATATGATTCACTCATGTGAGAAATACAAATTAGTCATATAGTTACATTTTGGGGGTGATTCAGAGCACCATGGAAAACAATTCCTCCTGTCATAATAAAAGTATAATTACTGTGTGATAATTTGAAAGACTTACATAAACTTGTATTTAAAAGTGAATCAACATTATCAGTTTGAATACTTTTCAGCAGTTTGAATGTAACTGAGTTTGTGTTATACAAAGTTAAGCTAGGCTGATATACATATTTCTTGAAATAATTTACTGTACCTGAAATTGAAGAAGAAAAGTTGATAAAACTTTCTAGTAATTCTGGTGAATTGCTAGTCCTTCTTACCCAGACTCACATGAATTTTTTAACTGCTGTGACCTGAACACATTAATCATACATGCAGATAGAAAGGAAAAAATCTTCAAAGACTACTTTTTTTGTGCCTGTACATTGGTAATTATTGTAACAATAATCATGTAGAGAGATAATCTGCCTTCCTACATAAATTTATAAACTTTACAGGCAGTCATGCATCTGACAATGTAACTTTAGAGTTAACAGAAAAAAAACAGGCTGTCCATTTTACAGGCAAAGCAGCAAAGGCTTAAGAAACTTCAGGTCTTTGTTGCACTGTTTCAGTAGAGAACCTGTTATCAAATCTAGGCTGACCATCTCCAGTCTCTGCACCTTTCATTATATTTTGCTGTAGGTTTCACTGCCTTAGAACTCTGCTTAACTACTCTGGAAGACCTCCGTTATTTTATTTTCATTATTTAGTACTTTAAAACTTACAACAATTTATCAAACATCTCAGGAAACCTAGGGACAAATAGGATAATTTTGAAAAATGTAGTACCAGTAATCATTTGAACTATACCTGCTTTAGATTGAGTGTACAGGTTTATATGATATAGGTGATTATTTTATAAATTATCAGATAACATCTCTAGAAAAGTACTTAATTGCAAATTCTAAAAACTATTTCCTTTACATTCCCATAATATTAAATAAGGCTCGGAACTCTTCGTGTTGTAATATAATTACTTTTCTGAAGGAACTGATTTTGTCTTGTCTGTTGCCATACAAATTGATTATGGGTTTTTAAATTTATCACATACCTTTCCCCATTCACACATTGCAAAACCAAAAAGATTTCAATGTAAGCTGTTGAAATATTTATTCTGTGTCTAAATGTTTAAAAATATGAGAACAGAACATTTAATAAATTTTTATCTTTATTAGGCATGTTAGATTCCTCGAGCATGATAACTAATTGATAATTTAAAAGGCAGCTAGTAACAGCAATGTTGATTTAGTAAAATAGGTACAAGTGAGTATGTATAGTCATTGCTTATGTGATATATACATTTTCAAACAAAACCAGGTGTGTTTATAGGTTTTTGCATAAATTTAGTCTCAATGAAATACTGATACAATTAATATAATTCTGGTATAACATGGACTTATAAATAGATAAATTATATTTTTGAACTTTTAAAAATGCTCAATACTCTCTATATAATGCAATAAGTAAGCTTGGTCAGTTAAGTTCATTTGACAAAATCATGTAAGGCAGGTAGACAGGTATCATTAAGTCTCCTGAAATGACAGTGGTAGTGTACTGATGAACTTTGGAAATTCTCTAATCATTAACTTTTAACTTCTTATTTTAAAAGCTATAGTATCACAAGTAGGTTATTTTAAAGTGTCAATTAAAGTGTGTGTCTCTATTTAACCCAAGCCTCATTTTTGGAGTCTGGTGATCACTGAGTATTTGTCCTTTTTATTATTGTGAATTTTATCCATGTTTTTCATTATTTCTATCTTTTCAGGACTTTATTCTGTTATAGTGTATTAGGTAGTTTTCTTCCAAGAGTATAAAAGTGTAGTATTGATTTTAGACTTAAATATATTTCAATTGAATGAAACTTTAAAGAAAACATTTAGAGGGTCTGAGAGATTATGAAGAGGCAGCAAGTTTTGTTTTTTTTCTCCATTAAATTATCATCTAAGAGATGAAATAGATTTATCAGTCACTGAAGATCAAACAAAAGATGAAATCTTTTTATCCTTTAATTTCTATCTTGTCAGCAGCCTGTTTGACTTCACCTGTAATGTAAAGTATAACTGAATATGACTTTCACTTGTAATTTTTAGAAAATGCACATATATTTGAACCTTGGATTTTATTGGGGGCGACACCTTTAGTTCTGAATGAAGAAAGAGTTTTAAGCAGTATATACTAAAGATCAGTTATAACGTAAGAAAATAAAAATTATTCTGGATGAGCACAGCAGTGAAAAATATATCTTAGACTATAAGCCTTAGCAGAAATGGTGAGGGTCTGAAGGTTTATTTCAAATGATATTTCCAAATTTGAATATTACTCTAATATTTATATGTTTATGATGTATTGAGTGCAATACCTTTATATCTAAGAACTCTTTTCATTTTTCAATCAGCACTCACTCTTATAAAACTCTACCAAGAATAAATATAACTTAATTATATGTATTTAATCATCTGTATTAAATATATATGTATTTACATTTTAAACATGAGTGTAATTTTGCTCTTACCATATCATTATTAATGAACAGATTTTAGTTCATTGATTATCCAAAATTCATTTTGAAGTCTAGGGACTTCAGGCATTTTTTTCTATGTGGTTTGAGAGATACTCAGTTGTAGAAATATGATTAGAAAGCCACCTTACTAGTCATCCAACTACCATAAAATAGGTGATGAATCCCTAAGTATACCATATTATGTGGATTACTTGTAATGTTATTTAAAGGTTAAAATCATTGGCTAAGACAAACACAAGTATTTCTTAGTGATGGTGGAAAACTATCTCCCCTATTTTTATAGGACATACATTTAGAAGTTTACTGAAAAATGTGGATGAATCAAAACTTGGTATCAAATTAGTGAAAAAATTAAGGATTTAGCAGAATCATCTATCAGTTACTACAGGAAACACAATTTCTAGGCATTTTTCCAAGAAGTAGGAGATTTGAAAGAAATAGAAAGAGGCATAATTAAAAGAAAAAGAAACCAGCATCACGGAAGAATTTATTACCTGATATTGTTAGAAGAAAACAGTTGTCTACCTAGTGTTTGCATTATGATTGTGATATGTTTTATGATTTTGACTGTTTTACAATCCCCCATGCCCCCAAAACTGTTTCCTGTTTTCTAATATGAATATTTTAAAGGTTTTTGTAACATTTGACAAATTTTCAGAACTTTGTGTTGTGCTAAATTGAAGGAAGATACAATGCTGTCACCAAATTAAAAGACTGAAGAACTGTTTCAAAAAGTTCAAGTTGATACTACTTAACATATACCCCCCAACTCTGCTGTTGATTTTAGTAAGAATATAGTCAGATTATAGTCCTGTTCAATTCCCCATATTCAGTAGAATAGAGTATGTTTAGGAATCTGCTGGGATCTTTGATGATAACATCAGGTGATAAACATTACCGTACAAAATAAAGAATCCAAAAAATGCTGTAAGTCTATAGAATTTACTAAACTAGTGCCCCAGGCAAGTAAGAATGGAAGCATGCTCTCCTAGTTGAGTTACATGAAAATGAAAGCAGGGTGGCTGGGGTCACCTGTTTATGTCATGATTTCTTGCCCTCCAGTTTATACAAGTTTGTTAAATACATGTATTTAATAGCAACTAATAGCATTGATACTTAATAACTTTTTGTTTATGGCTCCATTAGCTATTCATTAAGTGTTAACTAAAGCAGAAAGATTTATTCATGTTACCTTTTAAAATAAAAAATATTTCAGCAGTTATAGGGTGATACTAGTATGGACTGCTTTTGAGTAGTTACTAATAAACTAAAAAGAACTTGTTGATGCAGTTTTCAGGAATTAGTTTTATTATTTGGGGGATAGATATTTCTAGATTTAAGCTGTGATTATATGCAAAAGAAACAGCAGCATAAATAAAAAGAGAAACCCATATTTCAACAAATTTGACAACTAGAAATGATAAATGGGTTTCCGTGTGTGTATGTGTTTGTGTGTGTGTGTATAATTTTCTATGTTGATTAGTTTTAACTATCTTGGAATATCTTGAGAGAATAATGATATCCCACTGAATAGACATTTAAAAGTTGTGTTGTTATATTATTGAAAAACAAATATGTCAATTTACTTTATTTCCCTGAACTTCTTTTTTTCTGGGAGAGCATTTTCCTAAATTTAGACAGTATTCATAAGCTTGATTAAAAATTATTTAAAAGATAAATATAAAATTAAATGCTCTATAAATATTAGGTTTATCCTGTCATTGATTTGGGCTTCCCCCGTGGCTAAGCAGTAAAGAACTCGCCTGCCAAGCAAGAGATGTTTGATCCCTGGGTCGGGAACATCTCCTGGAAAAGGAAATTGCAACTTACTCTAGTGTTCTTGCCTGTGAAACCCCATAGACAGAGGACAGCGGAGCCTGGTGGACCCTACAGTCCATGGGGTTGCAAAAGAGTCTGACAGGACTGAGCAAATAAACAGCAGTGTCATCATTGATTTGTTCATATCATCAAATTTAAAAACAAACAAACAAACAGCACAGTGATCTTTTTATTTTAAATCCAGTTACTTACAGGATAATCCAAGAAGTTAACCATTGGAGAATGTTTTATGGTGGGATTTATCACAATTTCTCTTTCTCATTATCTTTAGAAAGTTGATCTTTAATTTTTATTTGATGTGGTATATAAAGATTCCCAAGGTAAAGTATGTTTGTTTTATGATCAAATTAAATACAGTGAAAATACCTTGCATTCTTATCTGTGATACATACAGGTATTGAGTTTAGAATACTAAATCTTTATTTCAAGTATATCATTACTTATACTGTAGGTCTTTCGTAAAATACAGATCCAAGATCTGTTTATCACTCAAAGGTTCCTTATTCACATTTTTCACAATACTTTTCCATAGAACTTAATATTTTGCTTGTTAAATTCAAAGCACTTGATAATATTTTAGTTATTGCCACTTCATTTTACTTTGATTCAAACTACATTAAAATAATGAAAAGTATTATTAGCCTTAAATATATTTTATTTCTAAAGTTATCTGTTTAAATCAAATTTATTTCTCATTTCTTCAAAATTTTATTGGTAACTGTGGGATCAAAATGTTCATTACTTTTGGGACTTCCCTGGTGATCCAATGGTTAAGAATCTACACTTCTGCTGCAGAGGGTGTGGGTTGCTCCCTGGTCTAGGATCTAAGATCCCAAGTACTTCATGGTGAACCAAAAAAACAACAGTATCAACCAGTTTGTTATTTTAAATATAATTATATTTAATATAATATTAAAGTCAGTGATATTTCTTTTGTGTTTATAGTCTGTCACTTAGAAATTTCATAGTAAGATTTTAAATAAAATATTTCCTGTTGATGTTTGTCTGGCATATTATACATTTTAAGGTTTTGCTGTTTAATAGTAATTAATTTGAACAAAAAGGAAAGCAAAAATTTAATGGTTTTAGCATATATATTTTAAAATGTTTCAGTTAAATGAAAAGTTGTTTGATGACTTAATCCAAATTATATATGTGTGTGTGTGTTAGTCATTCAGTTGTGTCCCACTCTTTGCAACCCCATGGAATATTGCTCTCCAGGCTCCTCTGTCCATGGAATTCTCCAGGCAAGAATACTGGAGTGGGTTGCCATTTCCTTCTCCAATATATATATTTGGATATACATAATGAGATGTAAATTTCATTATTTGATTTAGTAAATTTTGAGGGAA
Source organism: Okapia johnstoni (assembly GCA_024291935.2). Taxonomy (NCBI): domain Eukaryota; kingdom Metazoa; phylum Chordata; class Mammalia; order Artiodactyla; family Giraffidae; genus Okapia; species Okapia johnstoni. Next base: position 8,061,067 of record CM044327.1, read on the forward strand.
AATAACCTTGAAATAGTGCAGAAACCAATGTTAATTGAGTTTTCAATTTCCTGGTACTGATTTGGCAAGACGTTTTCCAAATTGTCATGCTAATAATGTTTATATAGGATCATTTAATATTTTAGTTTTTTTAGAAATTTGTGCATTTCAATCAATATTGTTTGATACAATATTAATAGCTTCCAATTTAGTTTTAAAATTTGAATTTACAGTACCTAAAAATAAAAAAAAAAAACCTTTTTTTTGGGTGCATTTAAATAAAAGTGTGCATGTACCAACAAATGAAAACAGATGAAAAACATTAAAACAAATGGAAATTTCAGTTTACAAAATATCATTGAAACAGAATTTACTCTCAAATCAGCTTTGGTATTATTTTTCATTATATATGATATATTTGTTTAATTATTATTTCCCATGTTTAGCCAATCATATGTTGAAAGTCTTATTTAAAAAATATTTTCCACTGAGCAATGTCAAAAAACTTTTATTCTTGTTTAAAATATGAATAATTCTTAAAATCTTTTATTAAATAGTGTTGGTAATATATTATCCAGGAAAAATATTGTCCTTTAGGCAAAAGTAAGAGAAAGACCCCTCACAAATCTCTTAAGATGTCAAATAAACAGTTACATAATAGTGGATGAGAAAACACCTCATGATATGAGACCAAATCTACACAAAAAGAGCCTCTACCAAAAAGAATAGAATCTGTTCCCAAGGCAGCCTCTCTAGTCTTACTGACAGGGTTGACGATATCTAAGAGACAAATGTTTCTGTGCTGTGGCTCAGTCGAGTCCGACTCGTTGCGACCCCGTGGACTGTAGCCGGCAGGCTCCTCTGTCCATGGGGACTGTCCAGGGAAGAATGCTAGAGTGGGCTGCCATGCCCTCCTCCAGGGGATCATCCCATTCCAGGGATCGAACCGAGGTGTCCTGCATGGCAGGCAGATTCTTGCCCAGCTGAGCTACCAAGGAAGCCCCAGATGTTTCTAACAGGTATCAACCAGATAGGGACAAACAAATCCAGAATCCCAAAGGTACAGTTTGGTGATCTTCATCTTACTGCCCTTCCGGGAATACTGTTGGGGGTTAGCCTTCTGAACGTTTGATGCAGCAGGCAGGCTTGGGCTAATAGCATTAGCATCATATTCTATAAATAACATAACATGACTAGCTTTATTATGGTAAATCAGTGCTCACCAAGCAGCCTTCCCATAATCTGTCTATTCCTATTCATTTTGTTTAGAGAAGGAAGGTGTTTGAGGGGTTCTTGGGGTCAAGTCTGGGAGCTCTTGTATTTCTGTTATAAATGACTGAATTGGCATGTGGTGCTCTACCTTTCATTCTCTTGTGAGCACTGCCAGTGTGAGAAACATCCTCAAATATGATTAGCTCTAGCTCACTGCTGCATACAGTGACCAAAACTGCAGGACCAAGTTCACCAGAGCAGTGTTACCGCCAAGGGCTGTCCGTCAGCCACTGCTGAGAGAAGCCCTCATCACCTCACCGGTGAGAACTTTTCTTTCAAAGCCTGCAAAGACAAACAGGAGCAAGAACCACCCGCCACCCCCAGCACAGTCTTATTAAAATAGCATGACAATAAAGAAAACTAAAATTACTCAGAGAACAAAAAAGAAAAAAGGAAAGTTAGGATAAATAACATTATGGAGTGAGAGGAATGAAGATACTTCCAACAGATATATTTCTATTGTGACATTTATTGGGATGTTTAATTATTTACTCTCAAAAAACCAAAATTCAAGATTTAAAATATAGCCTTAGTAAAAGTTTGTCATTTTAAAGATTAATTTAAGAGAATAGTAGAGTCTTAAACTTCATTGCATGTTTACCCTATGGAGGTTTTTACAACTTGCTTTTTTACTCAGCTTTATATTGTTAAGATTTTTCTTTACTCATGTATTTTGAACTTGTTTGTTTAATATAACCACTGCTCAGTATTTCCTTATATGATTAAACTACAGTTTTAGTATTCCTTTGCCGACATAAGAAATAGTTCTTAAGCATAATAATGTAGTAAAATACAAAAGAGAAATGCAAAATACAATACAAAATATGCAGCTGTATAAGCTATAAAATGATATTGTGATATAGGTATCATAATTTATTTTGTTTTTATCATGTACTTAACATAGCATCGTATGTGCACTCTTTAAATTAAAAAATATCTATGTCATTAAATATCTTCCTACCACAGTACCAATTTAATGACTATTATTTCATTGTATAGGTTTAAAAGAAGTTACTTAACAATCTCATATAGTTAGATATTTTGGTAGTTGTCTTTTATACTTTCATAAGATTTAAAAAGTTAAATGAAGTGTTTTATTGTGGCTTATATTTTTGTTGCCATCCAAAAGCATTTATTTAAGATAAATTATCAAAAATGAAATTAAGTCAGAGGGTATGCCTGAACGTTTTTGATTTTTAATATAATTAAAATAATGCAGTAGCTTTCATACAAGCATGTTCTTAAATAATTGGAGCTGCTGTATTGTTGTGGTTGACTGTTAAGTGAATTATTGCTTGAAAAAATTAATCTTGATATTTTATTATCATAGACATAAAATGAATCCTGCCAGAATCTGAGATATGATTTCACTTAAATCTGTATGCTCTTGTGTGGGTAATTGAATATCTCCTAGTATCAATTTCCTGATTTATAAACCCTGGAGTTTTTAACAATGCTTAAGAGAATTTTGTCTACATTGCCATTTTATTATTCTAACTACTGATTTTGGGAAAAAAGGTAAATAGATAAGATGGTTGGATGGCATCACTGACTCGATGGACATGAGTTTGAGCAAGTTCTGGGAGTTGGTGATGGACAGATAAGCCTGGTATGCTGCAGTCCATGGGGTTGCAAAGAGTCGGACAAGACTAAGTGACTGAACTGAAATGAACTAAATCGTGTGTAGGATTAAAATAAGTTGCTATATTTCGACAACTTAATCAGTGTTAACTCACTTATTGCCAGTTGCAAAGTTGCAAGAATATTTTTTTTGTCAGTTACTTACAGTAATGTTTAGTAATAGAGCCAATTATTTGGAGTGAACTCAAATTAGCCTGCAATTTAACATTCCTTTAGGTTTTTTTGGGCAAACATTTTCACAGCTGACTACATAATATTTTGGATTATAGACACATAGATAGTAGCATGTAGATTTACAATTAATTCCCTACATCATTTTCTCTAACTTATCCTGTGGAAATAACATCTGTATATGCATGCATTATATATTGATTCTTGCATGAATTTGCACTAATTATATTTATGTTATAGGCTAATATTCAAGTACACTTCTAACTTGTATAAATAAGTCTGAAGATATTTAAATATTTGTCAGCATTTTGTCATTTAATTTTTAAAATATTTGTGCCCAATCACTTTAAGTTTCCAGAAAGAAAATGCTTTCATTATGTTTGGATATTTCTCTAGATTAAGTAAGTTTTAGAATTACTTAATACTTGCCTATTAAATGAACTTAGGAGTTGACTGGCCCATGTATGGTGCTTGAAGTCCAGTGACTTTGGTGCTCTGCCTGAACCTGATTATCTAGGGCCTTATTTTCAAAAATAATATTTCCTCTTTCAGCATTTGTTTTCCTTCTGAACTGTAAAAAATGACCTGTCTCTCCAGAGCTTTTGCTATTACAAGATGTGTACAAATATTTAGTCAATGTAATTTACCAATATATTTGAGGTTAAATGTGGAAAATAGTTTTTATGATCATAGAAAATATTAGTGCTCCCTGAGTCTTGCTATTTTGCACTTTCGTCCTCTAATCAAAATGTGTGTGTGTGTTGTACATTCATGCATATATAGGAGAGAAAGCCAGTGCACATAACCTCTCAAATAATGGACACTTACACAAATACAGTTTTACCAGTTATCATGCCAAGTCTCCCATCCTGCCTTCAAGCACAGGAGATGGAGACTAATGGGAATCATAACCTTAACCCCGTTTAAGAGATCTTTGATTCCTGCCATCACGAGTTAGATTCTTTATAGCAGGGCTTCCGGGATATACCCTATCCTAGATCAAATTGGTTGTAAAATATGCAATGGGAAAGAGCGATTAGTATATTCTAATTAACTGCAATCAAACAGCACCTTAACAAGTGTATACTTTATATTAGCTGTATAAAGACCTTTGATGGAGATAGAAAATTAGAGACCAGCCTTCAGTGGCAGGCAAATTTCCAGTTGATCATGGAGTAGGAACTCTGATTGTCTGCTGCACACAGTGGAAAGTTTCCTAAGCATATGGAGAAGTTTCAGGTAATAGGGGAACAGTGGATTATGGAGAATCCTAGGCTCATAGGACGTTCCTGATTAGCCTGTAGTTGGTTTTGCTGCTGGGTTTGTTTTTTTTTTGGTTATTGTTATCAGTAGTTTTTCTTTCCCTTTACCAGATTACATAGTCTTTATTAACTAGAGAGTTGTGAGATCGCATAAATTCCAATTAGGCTAAAGTGATCATAAGGACCATTCCCTTTGAGTCCACTGCCTTTTACAGACTACTTCATATGAAGAAAAATAAACACAAATGATCACAGGTTACCTTGTAAATTAAATGGTCAAGGGTAAACGCCTTCTAACTGTTTTCTTCTAAATAACCTCAAATGCATTATGTGTGTTTTTTCCAGAAAAAGCTGACGAGACATGGTTCTTCAAAATTACAACTATGTACATTTTTTTTCCCTTTAACCTCCTTGTTATTTTTCTGGAACTGAATGCATTTTGATTTCTCATTGTCCTAAAATAAAATCATGCATTGGTGTTGCAATTATCTATGCCTAGATGCACATGAGTTTTGGGCAATATTTACAAAAATTTAAATATTTTAAAGGTATTTAAAAATATTTTAAATTTTCCCATTTAAGCTTTAAACATTTTACTGAGGAGAATTTTTGTCTCTGGATCATTAGCTCATTGTCTCTAAAGCCCAACACCTGACTAATACAAACTTTTTCTCCTCTGCCAGAAAACCTGTCACTTTCTCCTTCCTATTTTTTTGGTCATTTGTGCTCTCCTCTCCTTTCTTAACTGCCGCAAGATCACCTCACTCTGTCCCCTTGTCTGAGATTTCACTCCCATCTGGGCATCTCACCCACAGCATCCTGTCCTTGTTGTTGTTAGTCCCTCAGTCGTGTCCGAGTCTCTGCGATCCCACGGACTGTAGCCCACCAGCTCCTCTGTCCGTGGGATTTTCCAGGCAAGAATACTGGAGTGGGTAGTGATTTTCTTCTCCAGGGGATCTTCCTAACCCAGGGATTGAACCTAGGTCTCCTGCGTGGACAGGCAGATTTTTTTTTTTCCCTATTGCTGAGCCACCAGGGAAGCTTTAGTGTGATCATTAATTTTTAGTAAGTACCTAGGTGACTATGGTCTTGTGAAGAACTGAAAATTACTTCTCATAGCCAGACCTTAGGAGGAAACCAAACAGAAAGATAATGTTAGAGTTTGAGTCTTTTTGTACAGTTTAAAGAGCTCAGTGGCTATCAAAAGATTATTGTATGGAAAGTTGTTAAAATTAGTTCTTGCAGATGCTAGAGAAATACAAGATAATATCATCAAGAAGATCAATAAGAAAATGTAAATTTTTAGATGATGAGTCATTTTTCTCATCCTCAGGAAGCATAATAATTCATTTGCATATCATTAAGTGGATGTCATAGTAAATGAGCCATTCTTTTGTCGGTAATGTTAAGCTTCTTTTGCTTTCTAGCATAGTTTGATCAACAGTACACGCTCACACATCTTGTCATAAGTCTCCTTAGGTTTATATTGCCTCAGAGCCTCACTTTGAAAAAGGAAGCAGCTTGCTTTAGATCCAGCCAGTCAACCATGTTTTAAAAGGCAAAGTCATTTTCCTGTAACCTAACATTCATGTATCTTTGACATTTCTCTTCAGGTATTCTCCCAGCTTTTGCCTCCTTATTGTAGTTAACTGGGAAGTCAATCACCAGAGATTCTTGATTACCTCTTTGAGAGATGCAGAAAGAACAGTAACTGCTTTGAAGAAGATCAAAGCCCCCAAAAGAAATATTGACGTAGATGGCTTTCTTAGGGCTGCCGTAACAAATGCCACAAACTGGTGGCATGAAAGATCTGAAATTTGTACTCTCACAGTTGTGTGTGCTCGGTATCTCTGTCGTGTCCAACTCTTTGTGACCCCATGGACTATAGCCTGTCAGGCTCCTCCATGGCACTTTCCAGGCAAGAGTACTGGAGTGGGTTGCTATTTCCTTCTCCAGGGGATCTTTCTGACCCACGGATCGAACCTGCATCCCTTGCATCTCCTGCAGTGCCAGGTGGATTCTTTACCACTGGGCCACCTGGGAAGATCACAGTTGTAGACGCCAAATTCTGAAATCAGGATGTCAGCAGTGGTGACTCTTTTTGGCAACTCTGAGAGAGACTCAGTATCTTGCCTCTCCAAGCATCTGGTGGGGCCAGAAACCCCTGATGTCCCTTGGTTTGTAGAAGCCTCTCTCCCATCTTGTATTGGTACTTAACCGCTTCTGCATGTTTTCTTTTTTTTTTTCCAAATAAGGTTACATTCATAGGTACTAGGGTTTAAAAGTTGGGCATATCTTTTGATATGTGCCTCCTTGTAGGGTCTCCTGGTCTGTATGTGTGTATGTCAACCCTCCCTCTCCTTCTGCTTATTAGGACATTAGTCGTTGGATGCAGTGCTTACCCTAAATGGAAGATGATCTCATTTCCAGACACTTAATCGCTTCTGCACAACCTTTTTTTCCAGATAATGTTACATTTGTACATACTAGGGTTTAAAAGTTGGGCATATCTTTTGAGGGGACCCTATTCAATCCACAGCAGGAGAAAAAAAGGCAATACTTTGGTAGAACTTAAAAGGTTAGTTTTACTTTGGTAGAACTTAAAAGGTTAGTTTTGGATGAACCATTTAGACTGCATCACCTACAGAAAATCTCTCTATACGTGGTGTAAAATGTACATATAGTAGTTGGCAGAATTGCTTAGTCTTTGCCAGAGATAATCAGTCTAATGGAGAAACCTGAGATGTGAGATGAATTTGATTTAATAACTTACATACTGGTAAGAACCCTGAACATGATTCAGGGAACCTAGCAGGAGAGTTGGAATCTAGGAAGGACAAGGGCGAATGTCCCCAGGACAAGTTGTGCCAGTGGCATCTCCAGTGAGATTTTTGAGGTCAAGACATGGATAGGCAGGGGCTTTCCTGCAGCCATACCTGATGTTAAGCCTTCTTTAATTAATTCTACGTAGTAAGTGGAAAAAACTAACGGTTCAGCAGTCAGGACAGAGGTAAAGTCTTTGATTTGTCAGTTACTAATATTCTGAATTTAAACAAGCTGTTTATTTTCTTTGAATTTTAATTGTCCTATATAAAAGAAAAATAATGAGAATTAGTTTTCATTATTCTTGGGAAGGAAAAGGTCTGTCCCCAGTGAGGTCCAAAGAAACATTCTGTGGTGATGAGAGTGTTATCCACCTATGCTGTGCAAACCACTGACCCCAAGGTGAGGACTGGGAACGTACTTGATTGTAATTAATTTAAGTATAAACAACTACTTTTTTGGCTATCATATAGGACAGCGACTCTGGAACAATTTTTGGCATATGAAAAAGTTCCTCTCTTTTTGTTCTCATCCTCTCCATTGTTTTCCCTTTCTTCCCCTCACCTCCTCCCTGGTCCTTCTCCTTCCCTCTTTCTTTTCTTCCTTTTTTCCTATTTCCCTCCCTCCATCCATCCCCTCCTTCCTCTCTAGATGCAGTTATTTAAATTTGTGGGGACCAGAAACTGGTATGTATGTCTTGAACCTAGTGAATTTTAAATATCCTCTTTTTAGCACAATAGCTTTTATTCTTTTGCAGGAATTTGTTGAAAACATGAATCCTATAACCTTTGAAGTAACAGCACTATAAAAAGAGAACATTAAATACAAGTAATTTCTTAGATTCCCCTTCTCGTGTTTAAATAATGTGAGAACTCAGTTTGCTGTACCCTGACATGTCATTCAGTGATGAAGATTTCAGGGATACTATGATTGTAATCTGTGTGTGTGAATTCAGGAAACATCCTGAAACTTACCTTTATGTGATTTACGGTTGAAATTATTCATTGCTCTTCTTGCCAGTTTTGGTCATTTTATTTTATGATTTTCATAAATGTAGATTCTAGGTGGCTACAGACTATACAATTTCATGTATTGTTTTACTTGGAAAGTATTTGGAAACAGAGAAGGGTTTTTGATTGCACTCTGAAATCCTCCACCAAAACCATAACAGAAGTGTCCTCCTCCCTCTAATATCACATTTTATAATTTAATTTATGGCATAGAATTAAAATAAGTAATACATAACTGCTAAATCACAAGGAAAAAGCGAGAAACACAAAGTAATTAAATTTAGCGTACTTTATAAAAGATTAATATGTAAGAATTAAATTGTGGCAAGGTTCGTTTTAAAGACAAAATATGATCACTGGATAGATGAGTAGCAAACTTTGTCCTGCACAAGCAAATAAAAGTCCATTGTTAAGCAAATTCTGTGTCTCACTTATGCTACCATATACTTAGCTACACACACATCAGTTCAGTTCAATTCAGTCGCTCAGTCGTGTCCGACTCTTTGCAACCCTATGAACTGCAGCACGCCAGGCCTCCCTGTCCATCACCAACTCCCAGAGTCCACCCAAACTCATGTTCATCGAATCAGTGATGCCATCCAACCATCTTATCCTCTGTCGTCCCCTTCTCCTCCTGCCTTGAATCTTTACCCGCATCAGGAGCTTTTCAAATGAGTCAGCTCTTTGCATCAGGTGGCCAAAGTATTGGAGTTTCAGCTTCAACATCAGTCCTTCCAATGGATATTCAGGACTGATTTCCTTTAAGATGGACTGGTTGGATCTCCTTGCAGTCCAAGGGACTCTCAAGAGTCTTCTCCAACACCACAGTTGAAAAGCATCAATTCTTCAGCTCAACTTTCTTTATAGTCCAACTCTCACATCCATACACGACTACTGGAAAAACCTACACACACATACACATGTGCAAAAAAGAAAAACATTTTCTGAAAAACTGGTAATTATAGGCAATTCTCTTTTAAAAATAAGGTAATAAATTTAGAAACAACTCACCCCAAATTGAGAAACTAAAGCTGTAATTTCAGAAAATTTAGGAAATAACAGTTAAAACAAATACTGCTATATACAAAATCTGTGGGAGCAGACAAAACTAATGAAAAGGAACTTACTATCTTGAATCTTCATTACTAAATTCAAAATACAAGAAAATGAATTATTTCGCTAAAAATCTGAAGTAGAGCTTTCAACTTTGTTGTATATACGCTCAGGGGTGGGGTTGCTGGATCATACGGTAGCTCTATTTTTAATTTTTTAAGGAACCCTTCATATTGTTCTCCATAGTGACTGCAATTAAGACCTATTGTACAGTGTAGGAACTATATTCAATATCTTATAATAACCTATAGTGTAAAATATATATATATTATATATATCTGAAATAAAATTCTGTGTTGTACAGTTGAAACTAACAGCATAATAAATCAACGATACTTCAATAAAAAAGATAAAAAGAAATCTGAAAAAAAATCAACAAAATAAAAAGAAGAAAAGTACAGAGAATGATTTAATAAATCTAAAAAGGTAAGTTAATAAATAGCAGAGCTCGAAAATAAAACAGTAAACATTTTGTGAAAACAATAAACATGATATAGAATATTTCCTGGTCAAAATATATGAGTAAAACTATGAAAACACAAGAAATCAGAAATGATGGAATAAAACCTGCATCAAATTGATTTTTTAGGTACTTTAAGTTAGAGGAGTTGTCTCAATAAATATTATAAGATATAAATTTAGACTGAGAACACTGCTATTGAGCTGTCCCCCCAAAGACCACTATGGACTGAAAACCTTATTGTTGAATTCCTTTAGGAGTCAAAAAGCCTATGCTGTTTTAATTACTGGAAAATATAAAGGAGAAATTTTTCCTCTTTTATTTTAGAAATTAATGTGATTGATGTCAGTAAAACAGGAACAATCATATGACCATTATTCAAAGGCATTTAGTAAATTTTAATGTCCATTTCTGATAAAGCAATTGTTATATATTGTTACATAATATAGTAGTTATATGATTATTTTGCAATGGAATCAGAAAGTAGAAAGACTCCAGAAACAATGAAGCCACATTATTATCATTTACAGATGATAATCATCGTTAAAACCTAAGGCAACTAAACTATAATTGGAAATAGTAAACATTCAATAAATTGGTCATTTAAAAATAAGTGATAATATGTGTGATGCCAAATGTCTTCTTTGGAAATATAATAATTAAAACCTGCAGCTAAAAACATAAAATATGTGGATATAAGTTCAACAAGATATGTACAAAGTTCAGGTGAAGAAAATTTAAAACTATAAAACCCCAATAATACTGAGATGAAGAGATTTACCTAAACTACATAGTTATGTGTGAGGACTCGCTCTTCAGAATGCTTGGGTGCAGTATCTGCTCTAGTGTTCACTGGTTACTTGACCATCGGTAAGTTATGTGCAATTTCTGTACCTCAGTTTTCCCAACTGTGAAGTGACAAGAAAAACATCCCATTTACAGAGTTGTGTTGGATAAAAGAGATAATGACGTCATCTATTTGGAAAATTGTTTTACACTGATCATTTAGTCACCCTTTGCTACTCTTCCTATTATTCCTGCTAACACCTCGCTGCTACTACTGAGAAGTATAAAACATTCAATATCGGAATTCTCTTCAAACTAACCTGTGCATTCAATGTAAAATCAACCTGAATCCTACTAGTATTTTAAAAATTTGTCAAGTGGTTTTAAAGTACCTCTTTAAAAAGATGTAAAACAAGTGAAGGACCACCAGGCAGCACTAGAGGAAGGGTTATGCCCCAGTAGATATTAAAATTCATCATAAAGTTATACAGTTTGAAATAGCATCCTGATGGAAATAACAGAGTCCAAAAAACACTGTATCTATGAATGTATGGAATTTTAATATGTGATCCAAAGGCATTTTATATGAGTGGGAAAAAAAACACAACCTATATTAATAACCCAAGGTAAATATCCTGCCAGGCAAATAGATACTGGGCTCCAGAAAAGACATATAAAAGATAAAAAAAAATTATACTTCACTAGTTATTGAAGAAATGGCAAATGAAATATGAATCTTGTATTTCTATTTTGATGGGTACTTAAAAAAGAGAGCACTATAGTTTCTGTACTTTTGAATATTAGGGAATGTGTATTTTCCATAGCCTCCTTGACCCTAGTTTTAGGAACAAAAGTGTCACACGGATTTGGGGTAGGGTGTAGATTGCAGGCGGGACAGAAGGAGGATATAGTTCAGAGGACGAAATAGGGTCAAGGATGCTGAAAGTGGCAGAGGCTTTTCTGCAGTCATCATTTTTAATGAAGGCAAATAAAACACTGATTTTACAGTTTGACACGGCAGTGTCAAAAAGGCCAGGCTTTGCATCTTGCCTGTTGTTAAATAGTAGAAACAATATGAAAATGCAGTCTTGTCCAGAATGTAGGGATACAGACATGAACACACTGTTGATGAAGTATAAAGGTACATAGTCTTTTGGCAGGGCACTTTTCCAGCATTGCTCAAACAGAAGAGCTGATTTAGTTAGTATCACCGACTCAGTGGACATGCGTTTGAGCAACTCCGGGAGATAATGAAGGACAGGGAAGCCTCACATGCTGCAGTCCATGGGGTCTCAAAAAATCAGACACTACTTAGCGACTGAACAACAGCAACATACTTTGCTACAGAGATTGTCGTTATAGAAATGCATCTCAATGAGATATAATTGCGTATGAAAGTGAAAGTTAGTCACTTAGTTGTGTCTGACTCTTTGTGACCCTATGGACTGTAGCCCACCAGGCTCATCTATGGAATTCTCCAGGCAAGAATACTGGAGTTGGTTGCCATTTCCTTCTTCAGAGGATCTTCCCAACCCAGGGATCAAACCCAGGTCTCCCGCAATGTGGGCAGAATCTTTACTGACTGAGCCACCAGAAAAGCCACTATAATCGTGTGTGTGTATATATATACACACAATTAGTTGAGAAATTGTATCTAGAGAAGGGAAAGGTTACCCACTCCAGTATTCTGGCCTGGAGAATTCCATGGACTAGTCCGTGGGTCGCAAAGAGTTGGACACGACTGAGCGACTTTCACTCTCACTTTTCACTGTATCTATATATACACACACAAGTTGATATATATATATATATACACACACAATTAGTTGATATATATATATATACACATATACAATTAGTTGAGAAGAATACATATATATATATACACATATGTATATGTGTATGCAATATGTGTGTATATATATATATATATATATATATATATATATATATGTGCGTGTGTGTGTGTGTGTGTGTGTATTCTTCTCAGCATTCTTTATAGTACCCAGAGGGGAAAACAGGGAAAATAACCTAGATGTCTAGGAGTAAAGGATTGTTTACACGAATCATCTAGCATTCAATAGTGAAATGCTATGCAACCATCAGTGGATGCTGTAGATTTACATTTACTGAAATAGAAAACTCTGCACAGCATATTGCAAAGTATAAATATTTTTATGCATATGTATATTTGTGTATGTGTGTTTGTCCTCAGAGAGCGCTGCCTTAAAGGATGTTCAGAAAAATGTTAACCATGAAATCCACCACCCACTGCCTCCCCATGTGGCATTTTGGGTAATTTAATTATTTCTGTTTTATATGCTTATTTGTGAAGATTCTTCCAGTGCATGTATTATAATTTTTTCTTAATGACTGATGTTTCACCTAGTCTTTTAACCAGTTCTGTCGATCAGTTACTGTGTTCAGAATTACACCAGTGTGATGGGAGTTGCTCTCAGGCAGAAGCAATTTTGATTAAGACCAAAGGAAAGCAACATTGCTTTTCAAATTTAGGTTATCCTGGCAGAGGAACACTTTGGACAGCCTGTTGATACTGGACCCCTGGACCAAGGGAAAGCACACAGAAGCTGACAGAGGGACTCAGAACTGGAGATAAAAGAGAATAAAAAGGTGTGCTGTCCCTCCAAGATCCAGTAGCGGTGGTGGTTGTGTATCATGGAAAGTCTCATGGACTTCTGCTCTCATCTCAAAGATGACAGACGCCTAATTTAATAGATCAGTGTTACTTTAGAAGGTATTTAACGCAGGCCTTCCATTCTGTCTGAACTTAACTCCCCAAGCGCAAGTTTCGCGACGGCCCCATCTTTTTCGTTTAAATGATGGCAGTGCATCTGAGTTCTGCCCCTCCTTGCCTGTGACAAGAAGCACAGGGGGATATTTTATTAATTAATCCAACATGTATTGATTTTTCCTCCTGTGCCACAGCCAGCGCCACGTCCTGGAAGCTGAGCCTCTGTAAACCTGGTCAGAAAGGCAGATGTATAAGTGATCAGAATGCAGTTGGTAGTCTTAAGATGGAAGCATATACATCTGGAATGTCCAGCATAGGCAAGGAGAGAGGAGATTAATGGTGGAGGGGGCCGTGCACTTGTTGGGTGACTGCTAATATATATGGTGCTTCTTTCTGGGGTGGTGAAAATCTTCTAAACTTATGTTGTATGTTCCTTTAAATGGGTAAATTTTATAGTATGTGAATTATATGTAAGTAATCCTGTTGTTCAGTCACTAAATCATATCTGACTCTTTGCAACCCAATAGACTGCAGTTCTCCAGGCTTCTCTGTCCTTCACTATTTCCTGAAGTTTGCTCAAACTCATATCCATTGAGTCGGTGATGCTGTCTAACCATCTCATCCTCTGCTGCCCCTTTCTCCTTTTGCCTTCAGTCTTTCCCAGAATCAGGGTCTTTTCCAGTAAGTCAACTCTTGGCATCAGGTGGCCAAAGTATTGGAGCTTCAGCTTCAAGATCAGTCCTTCCAATGAGTATTCACGGTAGATTTCCTTTAAAGTTACATGAATGAAGATTTTACCCAACTGGGGTGACTGCGGGGACATGGTCTGGTCGAAGGCAGCAAAGGAGGTGTTAGAGGGCGCCGTCTGAATTAATCAGGATTTAGGTTGGTGAAGCAATAAAGCCAGGGCAGTCTGAGCAAGTGCAGCTGGACACAAGAATGTACATGGTTTGGTGTCCTTGGTTTGCGTTGCGTGGAGGCTGGGAAGCTGTAGAGGAAAGAGACTGTGTCTTGAAGGGCCTTGGTCCTACAGTGAGAAGTTTTAGGGTGCCATGAAGTTACAGTCCACTTCTGGGTTAATGAAATGTGAGGTCTTTTTTCTGTAAGGAGACATGAACGAGTGTGGTAGATTTACCCAAACAGCTTGTTTAAAATGTAGACATCTGAGATTCATGACCAGAGATTCTGACCCAGGGGTTTTTAAGTGGGGGCCATGTGTATGTGTTGTGTGGGTTAGTTGCTCAGTCGTGTCCGACTCTCTGTGACCCCACGGACTGCAGCCCACCAGGCTTCTCTGTCCATGGAATTCTCCAGGCAAGAATACTGGGGTGGATTGCCATGCCCTTCTCCAGAGGAACTTCCCAACCCAGGGATCGAACCCTGGTCTCCTGCATAGCAGGCAGATTCTTCACCATTTGAGCTACAGGGAAGTCATACATCAGCCTTTTAAATAAGTATTCTTTGTGATTCCAGTGCAGGTGGTTTATGCATCAGATTTGGAGAAACATGACTTAGAGAGATCTCTGTATTTATTCTTCTTCATATCCCCCTCAATGGTCTATGTAGTACTACAATCACAGTCAGAAGCATTTAGGTGTTCAAGATCCTAGATTGTGAGCCAGTTCTTTGTCCTTTGCATTCAAATTAAATTAGAATTGCATGTTATAGGGGAAAAATTTTCTACTATACTTATATTGCCTACTATATATGATCGTTTTTCTGTAATACATGGTGTATGAGAGAAATCAAAGGTGGATGTAATTTGTAAATGTGGAATGGACCAATTGAAATGTTGCACACAAAATGAAGGTTACCATCTAAAACTTGTATAAAATTATTAACAAATATGATTTTGGTGGGCTCCCATATGGTAATATCTTTAAGGCTATGGAGAATTTAGGGTAGTATTCAAATTCTGTTTTTCTTCCCGGATATGGATTTATGATTTTTTTTTAAAGTACATTAAGCATAATGTAATGAACATTCTTTGAAGCAACTTATTGCACTTCATTTAAGCCTGATCACTTGCACTGTATTTCTTTTAAGAGGAAGATAAATATCAAGACTGTAATTGCAAAGCTTTTCTTCCATTGAGAGTGTTTGCTATGAACATCTATTGATTGGAGTGATTGTACAGAAAGATATACCATTGTCCATATGAAATTAAGTGTTGATACCTAGTTTTATAGATACATATATATTCTACTTAAGGCATTTACTTCCTTCAATTAGCTACACTTTTTTCTTCTTCTCCAATACTCTTTCAAGACTCTGCCTGGGGAAATAATACCTCTTGATTGTGGCCTTAGGTAGCCAATGAATCTAACTCATTTTCACCAAATGTTATTCTGCTGTTATGGCCATCATTCTCAGTTAATTTTAATGTCCCCCCTTGACTATCCTTTTCAAGAAGTATATATCATGAAAAAGATGCCTAATTACTGGAAGGATTCTTTAGATGTGGAAACTACAGAAAACAGGATTCTAGTAGTCCCAGAGAGCCTGGGATAACCACGTTTAGTCTTATGAGCAGGAAAACTAAATGATGTGAAACATTTGAAGAAAGTTAGCTGGTGAAAAAAATAGCTTTTACATATGTCAACGATTATTACTTAGATTTTTACCAACAGAAAGTGAGAATGAGCATTCTGAAAGCAGTGTCAGCAGTTAGAAGAAAAGAACCTTGAGAGGGGCAAGCCTCATTCAGCTAAGTGTTTAATTTGTATTCTGATTCAGGGCTTCCCTGGTGGCTCAGTTGGTAAAGAATCTGCCTGCAATGCAGGAGCTGTAAGAGACCCAGGTTCGATCCCTGGGTCAGGAAGATCACCTGGAGAAGGCAATGGCAATCCACTCCAGTATTCTTGCCTGGAAAATTCCATGGACAGAGGAGCCTGGTGGACTACAGTCCATTCGGTCATAAAGTGTCGGACATGACAGAGCAACTAATTAATAATTTGTCAACCACAGAGATTACCTATATGGTGCTTTTTTTTTCCATCTTTGAACTATGCCACACTGTTTTCTTCCTTTTTTTAAACTATAACCTGCATTATTATCATTGCTTTCAATGGTAAAAATTAAGATGCAGAGAGTATAAAGTTTTCATCAAAGAATCCTGATTGGTAAGCAGTCAAGACATGATTTAAAGGAAAATCCTTTTAATTCTGAAACCCAGCATATTCCTATACCATGATATTTGCATCTTAGGAGGAAATGTGTTATTCAGTTTGGAGAAACAGACTCTGAGACTGGATGAAAAGGTGAAAAGTAGAAGATGATGGACATTGGTTTTAGTAATACCTGCAGCTGGTAAGAAGTGATGCATGGAAAGGTTAAGTGCTTATTCAAATTCTCTTGACTCTCTTAGTAGAAATTTTGGAACTGGGAGTTAGAGACTGTTTATTCCATTCCTCCTTATTTTCTAAATGAGAACTGAGGTTCTCTCTCAGAGATTTAGAGGTGTCATCTGTGGTTTTCCTTCTCAGAGAGACAGGAGATTCAGGATGGAGGAGCTGAAACCCCAAATCCCTTGGCATCAGGGAGGCTTCCACTGGAGCAACTAAGAGCCAGGTTGTAAATCCTGTTATGAAGAAAACACTTTGCAGGATGGTCTGAGAGTCACTTAGTAAAGGAAATGTGGCGTGTCTGCCAGTTTTGTCTGTCCTTAAAATTACAGCATGATTTTATTTAAGCTTGGTTTTTCTGCGAAGAATAAACCATGAACTTACCTGTTTTTTTGTCTTACAGAAATATTGCATTAGATATGATATCCATGCTACAGTTTAAAAGTATATTACAGAATGTTATTTTTAAACCTGTTAAAGTGTGAAAAAATAGATCTTTTTCATTGATAATATATTTAATTCAGAATGCATTTTGGCATTTTGTGTGGAAACTGAAAGTTTTGATAGATTTGAAGTAGTTTATATAAGAAATTTCGTTTGGTTCAGTTCAGTTCAATTCAGTCACTCAGTCATGTCCGACTCTTTGCGACCCCATGAATTGCAGCACGCCAGGCCTCTCTGTCCATCACCAACTCCTGGAATCTACCCAAACCCATGTCCATCAAGTTGGTGATGCCATCCAACCATCTCATCCTCTGTCGTCCCCTTCTCCTCCCGCCCCCAATCATTTACTCCTAAATATTCTATTTGACAGAGCTGTGTGTGCATACGTATGTTTATAATATTGCCTCTTTAAAAAGATTGATTAATAAAATAAAATTTAAGTTAATTTTAAAATAAAAGCATTTCAATTTTGTTTTGGAAAAAATGGAACGGTCTTGTCTGCTCAACTTCTGCTCTCTATACTCTAATATGCTTGCAGTGTCCTTTTTCCTCACTATTATTTGAAGAACCAAAATATCACCTCTCTCTGTAACTCTGGAGACCTCTTATCCAAAGTCATTCTCTACTGAATTGAAAGCTTCTCATAGTCAATAATAACTTCATCTATCTTATCTAGTAGTTTGATGATCACATTAAGGTGCTTTATTGTGGGACATTCTCTTTGATACTTTCCTCTGTCTGGTTTAAATCCAGCAAAGCCATGAATCACTTATTTATTACTCACGTGAAAACATACGGACCCAAGATAGAAAAGACAGGTGACCCTAAAGGCAGATAGTAGTGTTAGTTCACTTACAGAATTGGGATTGTTATAAATGTTTATGTCTGTTATTAGATTTTTTTTTACTTTTTTTTTGTACAGTCATTTTATTAACCATAATTTTATAATTTTCGTTTATAGAAATGTTACTCAGAAAGATAAAACATGTGATTGGTACCTCAGAATTAACTTTGCTTCATCTGTTAATTGTTTAATGGGAAGACCCCAGCTCTTTCCATAGCTAGAGGGACATTTATTTTTACATTATCTATGAGGGATTCTGAGAGTAGAAAATATGGGATATGCCCACTAGGCTTCTCTGTCCATGGAATTTTCTAAGCAAGAATACTAGAGTGGGTGGACATTTCCTACTCCAGGAGATCTTCCCAGCCCAGGGATTGAACTCTCATCTCTTGCATCTCCTGCATTGACAGACAGATTCTTTAACACTGTACTATCTGGGAAGCCCCATGTTCATTTCTGTGTGTGTTAGTTGCCCAGTCATGTCTGACTCTTTGCAACTCCATGGACTGGAGCCTGCCAGGCTCCTCTATCCATGGAATTCTCCAGACAAGAATACTGGAGTGGGTTGCCATTTCCTTCTCCAATGTTCATTTTTAGAGAAGGATTATTAACACATGT
Source organism: Okapia johnstoni (assembly GCA_024291935.2). Lineage (NCBI taxonomy): Eukaryota > Metazoa > Chordata > Mammalia > Artiodactyla > Giraffidae > Okapia > Okapia johnstoni. Next base: position 8,079,586 of record CM044327.1, read on the forward strand.
TTTATGACTTTAAAATACCTTCCTTTGGGAAAGTAAAACAGCATGATGGCATTAAGTGGAGATGAGAGACCATGCAGTAAGGAATTTAAAGTATTATTTTAAGAATTTTGCCCTATGAGTGAGTGAGTGAAAATTGCTCAGTCATGTCCAACTCTTTGCAGCGCTATGGACTGTAGCCCACCAGGCTTCTCTGTCCATGGGATTCTCTAGGCAAGAACACTGGAGTGGGTTGCCATGCCCTTCTCCAGGGGTTCTTCCCTACAGAGGGATCAAACCCAGGTCTCCTGCATTGCAGGCAGACTCTTTACCATCTGAGCCATCAGGGAAGCCCGTTTTTTTTGGCCTATACTAAATAGTAACTAAAGGAATAAAGTGTACAGTTATGAGATTAGACAAAAAGTCTAGCAAATAGGCAAGCTCACTTCAGTGTTAAAATCCATGTAGAAGTTCATAGTGTAACCAAAGAGCTTTTGCACTGGTTGTGCTTCCCCCGAGGACATGTTTGCCTACCTTGCTTGACAAAATATGTAAATGTTCTTTGAATGTATCTATAATATTATCTCAATTTATGCCCTGCAAATATTTTCTCTATAACCTCTGAATATTTTTTGAATATTCAGAAGCATTTTATCACAGCAGTTGTTTCCTGGAGCTGCTGACTCTGTCTAAAAATTTCCCCAAACTTTCACTAGTCTCATATTCAACTTCTGCCAGTGTCTTTACCTGTATTGACCTCATCGATTTTCAATGTCATGGTTCCATGAAGATAGAGAAATGAGATCTTAAAAGGATTCATTCATAATTCTATTAGCATCATATATTTTGTTATGAGGGATATTTTCCTTCTTTACTTACATATTTAGATAAAAGATAAAAGTTCTGTCCCTGAAGATTTTTATGTATTTTAATAATATTTTTAAACATAAAACATTTGGAAATGGGCTATTTTAGCTCTTAATCATAATACAATGCGTTATCTGGCTACTTATCAAATGTAACATTGTGTATGTGACTTACAGTTTCTTACAATATTCAAAAGACCTCCAGGATTTAGAAAGAATTCCAGGCTTAATAATTTGTAATTGAAATACATGAAATTGTACTGAATAATGGCAGTAATAAGGTGATATGAGATTTATGATTTTATCCAATTTCATTATTACCTCTTGAATTAGAATTTTATTTGTATTTCTAAGAAAATGTAAAAATAACAGATTTGGATTTTGTCTTTTTTCTAGCCTTAACCCACTCCCTGGTAAAGTTTTTACTATAAGTGAAGTAGTCAAAAGTCAAGCATTTAGAAATTAGAAATATTAGAACATCTATAACTCCAAGAATAAAAATCAGCACCTCAAATCATTACAGTTTGCCTATAAATATACTCACATAAGATCTCAATAAATTAGAGATCGACATCAAGAAAACCTTCTAAAGATTTTCCTTTAACCGAAAGTCTAATTCAGTTTAGAGCAATCCAAATAAATCACAAAGTATATTATTTAAGGTTTTTTTTTTTGAAATTGCCTTCATTTCAAATAAAGCATTCATCTCCAAAGTCAATATTATCTAAAAAAGTATTATTCATTTATTCTTAATTGAGTGATACAGTAAATTTTGATTCAGTGTTTTCCCTGGGCCAAAGCTTTTGTAGGCGTGTAGCAGTGAACCAGAAAGAGATTTATCCTATCTCCTCAGTGTTACCTCTGGTTGTGGGGACCTTCTGTACAAAAAGTGAGTGAAGAAGGAAAACATGCTGTGTAACAAGCACGGCACCCTTGAATTAGGACGAAGGAACCAAATAGCTGGGTGGCTACTTTACACTGGCTCATTAGAACTGTGCTTGCTGGGACTTTGCTGGTGGTGTCGTGGCTGAGACTCCATGCTCCCAAGCCAGGGAGCCCGGGTTTGTTTACTGACCAGGGAACTAGACCCCATGTGCCCCAATGAAGAGTTCTGCTGCAGCTGAAGATCCTGCATGCCGCAACTCAGAAGATCCCACAGCAAAGACAGAAGATCCCGAGAGCCACAAGTAAGATCTAGTGCAGCCAAATAAATTTTTTTTTTTTAAATAAAGAAAAGTGGTTGCTAGAGAGATGATTGTTAGAGGCAACAAACAGATAAAAAGTTCCTGCTTATGCAGATTGAGAGGAAAGGAGCTCAGAAAGCTGTTCAAGGGTCCTGTGGTGGTATCAGGGGACTGAATCAACTATAAATTTCTTTCAGTGCAGACAAGGCATTAATGAGCATAAAAATAGTTGGAAATCAGATAGGTGAATATGTGGACCTGGAGGATAAATTCTTGGAACAATCAGCACCACTTCCCACTCTATTTTCCCATGGAAGACATTGCTCATCGATCAGAGAACTGTATTCTTGCAAGTTCTGATGTATCTTCTTCATCCTTCCCAACAGCACAGCATTTAGAGAATCAACACTGGCTCATGAGATGAAGCAGATAAATTCCTCATTCTGTTCCTATGCCCTGGGTAAAATTGTGGCTCAAGCCTCTTTTCTAGTAAGCCCACCTTCTATAGTCTTTCTGTGAATCCTTTGGATATGAGTTTATTAATCCTCTGACCTTTTAGTGAATAGTGGTACACAATCCTTCTTTATTGTAGAAGCACCCAGAGAGTTATTTTTAAAAGCTCTGTGTCCCAAAGCAGACCATTTTAATCAAAATCTGAGTGCTGCCCCCAGGGGTGGGTATTCTAAAAGTTTTCCAGAAGTGTGTGCACTATGCCTTTGTCTCATGCTGGTTCAATTAGTATATTATCCAAAAAAGAAAACAAAGCAAAACTCTTTAAATGACTTCAAAATGACCATCTACCAGTGTTTATTCTTTAATAGCATTCTGAGTACTTCTCCTAACCCAATGTCCTTTTCATTCTAAATTCTTATTAACTTTCCAAATTTATATAGAGATGAGTGCTTTCCAATAGAAATATAATGTGAATTGCATGTGTAATTTAAAAATTTCTAGTAACCACTTTAAAAAAGTATTAAGATTAAATTAATAAGCTTCCCTGGTGGCTCAGTGGTAAAGAATCTGCCTGCCAGTGCAGGAGACCCAGGTTCCATCCCTGGATTGGGAAGCTCCCCTGGAGGAGGAAATGGCAACCCACTCCAGTATTCATGCCTGAGAAATCCCATGGACAGAGGAGCCTGGTGGGCTACAGTCCATGGAATTGCAAAAGAGTCAGCCACAACTTAGCGACTGAGCTTGCATGCACAATAATTTAATTAAGCAATATATCAAAAAATACAGTATTTTTAATAGATATAAATGAAATATTTTTCAGACTTTAAAAATTACTGCAAAAAAACTGGTACATATTTTATGTTTTTCTGTACTTGCTGTATTTCAAGGGTTCATTAGCCCAAACAGGCCAGTGGCTACCTACTGGAGAGTGCAAAGCAAATGATCACCTCCTGTTTTGATCTTGATCTCTGCTAATATGCTACTGAAAGACATTAAAATATGTATTATTTTTAAATTATTCTGAAATTGATTTACTGTAAAGCAACTTATTACTGTTTATTCAGTAGTAGGAATTTTATCTGCTTTTTTTTTGGTCTGAGATATCTTATTGACACCAGGCTTTGAACCATTGCACAAAATCATACGACATAGAAGATCACCATATGTTACAAGCATCTCTCTCTCTCTCTCTCTCTCTCTCTCTCACACACACACACACACACACACACACACACACACAGACTCACACACACATCTTGGTTAGCTAGTAATCAGCATATTACTCAGATCTAAAGATAGGGAAAACCAACTCAGGCAAACACCTCAGTGACTTCAAACAACTTAGTGAGTAATTCTCAAAGGGCTGAAGAATTGATTGCCTCCTGATATTTCAAAGACTTTGGCAAAACTGGGTGTTCTCTGGAAATGTAGCATCTTATTGCACCTTCGAAGACTCTCATTACACTGTCTGAAGATAGTTTTTTGCTAAATTGGCAGAACTTTAATCTCTAAGGACACTTAACTTCTGAGTCCCAAAACCTTATAGGGACTAGTTACTGTTAGATATAAAATAAGATAATGACCAATAAAGTCCCTTCATCCTTTGACTTTACTGTTTGAAAGAGACAAGAAAATATGTTCAATTTTATGAAGCAGTTTCTTTGTGACCCTATGGACTAACCCACCATGTGTCTCCTCTGTCCATGGGATTTCCCAGGCAAGAATGCTGGAGTGGGTTGCCATTTCTTTTTCCAGGGATCTCCCTGACGCAGGGATCAAACCTGAGTCTCTTATGTTCCCTGCATTGGCAGGCAGATTCATCAGGCTCTTTAATTCTTGCATTTCTTTACGCAGTATGAATGTTATTGCAGTAGTATAAATATACATAGGATATGTAATTTTAGATAGAACAGAGTTATTCAATCTATTATAAATTAAAAGGGAAATGTTTACATGTATATTTGTTTCTATTTCCAAATAAACATAATTTTCTCTTCAATGATTTCTATTAATTCTACATTTTATTTTAAAAATCCATTTTGGAACATATTTTAATATTTAATCCTAATAGAAAAAAATTGTTGCTTTTCAGTTAAGTATAAACAAAATATTTGTGGGCTGATTGGTCTAGTTCTTCGGTTTTAACTACCCACTAGGAAGCAATTCTATTTCCTATAACCTGCTTGAGCCTAGCAAATGATATGTGGTCGTTGGACTCAGTCCACGGTGGGTTAAATCTGCAGATGTGGAAACAGAGGAGCAAGTGTAATCCACGGTGGGTTAAATCTGCAGATGTGGAAACAGCAGTTACAGAAGGACACGTGTAATTTATAGTCATTGAAGCTAAGAAGGTGTTTTTGGATACCTCCTGATAGACTTTTCCAAGTGACCGAGCTAAGTCTCGGGGTAAATACAGTAGAAAAAAAAAAAAACCTTATCATTCAGGATTTGGGATATATAGTGTCCAACTACATGAAGAAAATAAAAGTGTTATGATCCAGGAAATAGTAGACTATACATGTACATATCTGCATGCCTGCGTGCTTAGCCACTCAGTCTTGTCTGGCCTCTGTGACCCCGTGGACTGCAGCCTGCCAGGCTCCTTTGTTCATGGAATTTTCTGGATAAGAATACTGGAGTGGGTTGCCATTTCCTTCTCCAGGGGATCTTTCCAACTCAGGAATTGAACCTGTATCTCCTGCATTGGCAGGTGGATTCTTTACCACCGAGGCACCTGGGAAGCCTACTGTTTGAAAAAGATAAGTACATTAGTCTCACCAATGTAACTCTGTTTCTAAAGCCTAGATTTTAGTTATTTTTGAAACTATAATAATAAAATAACAGTAAATAGTAAAAGACATTTAAAACATTAATTTAATAGACTTTTTCCTATAACACTTTATCAGTAAATTTGAAATGTTACACTTAGCTTTAGGAAGTGATTTTTAGGATATACTTTTTAAAAAATAGGAAGGGGAAAGCTTTATTCCTTTTACCTGCACTTTGACAGAGGGAATCACTGTTAACTGGTAATTGCTCAATAAGGCAAAAAGGAACACTATATTAAAAGTGCACAGGTACTTTTGAAAATTTGAAAACAATGTAATTAGTTGAAGCAAACACAAAGAGACAGCTAATACTAATTATGAGACAGAGAAATGTGTTTAATATTCAATTTAATCTATAATACACCAAACAATTGCAAATAGATTCTATCTTGTCTCTTTAGAATTTTAGAGGAAGAATGTGTCCTGTCTGCTTTTCAAAGCTTTGTTCTTCTGCCTGTGGGACTAAATCGTAAAGTTCAACCAGCAAAGCTTAGTTTCCCAAAGGACGCAGCAGGCATTGATAGTGTACTCTAGCTGTAATTCTATAGTGACACCAGGTTGGCGACTGACAGAAATCTCTTGGGCCAAAGTGACAAAGCTGTAATATTTTCACAATGGACTGACTGATGTCTTTGGAAGGTCTGTTTGATTTCAAAGGACATTTTATATTTTTCTGTGAAGATGAAAGTATATTAGACCTTTGTGATGAAAACCATCTGACTGCATAATAAGCACTGCAATAAATAAAATTATAGCATTTCTTTCCTGAGCTATTTATTGCTTGAAGCCGATTAAGAATATTTCAAAGTGTAGAACAAGTACTATTTATTTTTAGTACAAAGTGGATATGAGGTTATCTTTATTTCTATCTGATTAATAGAGAATAAATTATTTAGAAAATAGAATGCATTGCCTATTCTTGTGAAGAGCATATGTATTCTTATGAGATGGAAGATTTATTATTTATAGTTAAAATAATAAATATTTTAGTAGATTATCACATAAAGTGTTTTGTTTATATTCAGGTTTGAAACAATACATGTAGCATCATTTTAGTTTTTTCTGCTTAGCTTTGTTAGTTTTACATTTTGGTGGCAGATATCACGAATTCTGGGAACTAGTAAACTAGGCAATTGTGCCCAAACTATAGTAATCTAATTTAAATTTAAATTTAAAAATTTTTGAAATTTTGAATCTCCAAATATAAACTTTAATTTCTTTCTGTGGTACTTAACTTCGGTAAGATGTGATGAGTAATTTTTAAACTATCACAGAAATACTTGTTTATGATGATATGTGTGTTAAGAAAAAAGTGAAAAATAATGTTTATTTTCACTTCAGTATCCTTCCTTCAAATTTTCTAACTGGATGGTTAACTCTTATTGTGTCATTTTGAAACTGTTTTGCGTATTAGGGCTCACATAAATTTGAAAAAATATACTAAAATATTAACAGGAATTCTGTTTAAATTTGAAATATGTGGATATTATAGATAGACATTTTTAAAAGCAAAATATTGTTCCTTGTTAACTACTTAGGAGAATAACAAATATTTCGCTTATTTTTTTATATATGACATATGAAACAACAGTTTCAAATCATCAAGTTTGTCATGCTGTTTATTTTAAAATGGTTTAAAATAGCATTCATATTTCTTCTGGGTCACAAATGTATTTCTCCCTCCTTTGGATTCCGATTAGATTCCATGCTAGCAATGGCTTCTTAATGGATATCCTAATAAATGAGTTGGTCTGGAAAGTTAGAAATACAATTGCTTACCACATATATTTCACTGAAAGATGTAAACAATATAGTGTGAAATGGGTCTGACCTAGCCATTCACTTATAAGAAATTTATTTATAGGAAATATGGCCTATACTGCATTGAAGGTGATCTTTATGGTTTATCAGAAGACTTGAACTTCTCCATTCAATCTAGCTATATCATTGCCAATTTATATTATGGGTAACTGTTCATTAATGCATTGGTTCTAGAACTGCACAAATCTGGGAATTTGGAAAAGCAGAAGGGGCTTTTTAGTTGTGGCATTAACTCAGGAGCACTCTTGACAATACATTTCAAGGGGGTAAGGATGCTAATTATCTTAACACTGTGCATGGCAGCCCTCCGCTGTATGAATTCCCTATCGCCGCTATGACAAAGCAGTGAAAATTTAGTGGATTTAAAGCAACATAAATTTGTTCTCTTAAAGGCTATGTAGAAGTCCAAGAGTGATCTCACCAATCCAAAAATGTTGGCTACATTCCCTTCTAGAGGCTCCAAGGGAGACTCTATTTTCCTTGCTTTTTTCAGCTTCTGGAAGACCCTTGTGTTCCTTGGCCCTTTCCTCCATTCTCAAAGTCGGTGACGTATCTCTCTGACAATTCTCCTATTCTCATCTCTCCCTCTGACTACCTCTGAGAGAGACTTTTCACTTCTAAATAGCCTATGATTAGAATCTACCCACCTGAAAAATCCAGAGGATTTTACTCACGTAAAAAATCCAGAGGATTTTACTCAAGGTCCTTTTTACCCTGGGATGTAACATTCACAGGTTCCGAGATTGGAACAGTTTTGGCACGGTGACAGCCGGGGACTTGGATTACTCTGTCTGTTAGATGCACAGTGAAGACTTTTCTCAAGCAGGAGCTTGACCACTGAGTAGACTGCAGTGGAGGGCAAAACACGGGGCCCCCAAGAAAGCCAGTAACCTTCAGTTTTTTGGTGTTCTCATGTGATAGCACTTATACAAGGTTTCCCCACTGCTTTCATATACTTACTTGGTAGCTTCTGCCTAAAATAAGCTAAAGTGTTAATATTAAATGAAGAATCAGGATATTGAGGATAGCTCTGAGTCAGTGCCAAGATATAAATTTAGATACGTATGTGTAAGATTTCTTCACTTAAATCCTTGAAGAGGTCCGCTCTAATCGCATACGCTCCACAAGCTCACATTCTGTGGATTCTTGCTCTCTGATTTACTGTTGGGTAATGAAAACAATAATATTATTTATATTGCTTGTATATAATTGCAATGAAATTTAACACTTATTGAACAATTCACTGTTGTCAAAGATATTAAATGAAATCTTCTCTGTAAGCCTTATATAATACAGCTATTAGTATTTCTGTCTTAAAATATGGAAAATGAAGTTCATAACAAATTTGTCCAGTATCAACATGCTCGACTAATGATGAATCCAAGAGCGGGTCTCTGATTTTGTGGCCTATTTTTGGCAGTTTTGCTAGAATATAATTGTGAAACTTTATCTACAGTTGATTATGATTCCTCAGTTGCTGTTAGTAGCCCTTTGTCAGTAATGATATGAACACAATTTTGAGTTACTAGTTTGAATAATTATACTTGTTTATAATGATATCTTTGCTCCTTAAATGTGTCCTTAGACAATCTGTGATTTTATTTAGTAAGTAATTCAGAGGGCCAAATCTTCAGGTTGACATTTTTTACGTACAATTAGCTATATAAAGCTGGTGGCAGGGGTTTATTGCTGAGGAAAGTGAGAACTAGCTAAATTAATCTTATGAGAATCTCATTGTCGTGATAAACTTTTAGCAAATGACCATAAAGAAGAGAGGAAAGAAGACTCTCCTTAGAGATTTCCTCTGTCCCTGATACTCTTTCTTACATTTGAACTTTTGAACCAAAATCTGTTTGTCTCAGGTATCTTATAAATTAATTATAAGCATTTTTAATGGTGACTTCATATTAATAAATTAGGATAAAAATGTTAAATTTTACTAGTGCAGCAATTGATCATTCAAAATAACTAAAATATCATAAGTGAGGTTTTGACACAATCAAAAATTTTAAAATGTCAATATTGTAAAAAGGTTTCTATTATCTGTATATTCAATGACTGTAAACTCTGTTCACAATGGTTTTTAACTTATTATTGGTTAAAAAATGTTAACTAAGAAAAGTTAGGCCAGTGAAATCAAATGAATTTAAAGCAATAGAGTTGATGAAAGTTGTTTGTTTTAGTGTAATACACTTTCCTTTTCTTAACTTGCTTACTTTGATGTTCTTTTGTCCCATCAGTTTTCCTTTGTAACTTATTAAAGCATAAAACCACAGAAAAAATTTTGAGAACTTGACTAGTTGTCAATATTTATTATTTAAAAACAATTAAAGAAAAATTCCATACATAAATAATATATATAATAATGCTAACTATATTATGATATTTTTCTTATTCTGCTTTGTTCAAATATGCATATGTTTTTGCTTGATTTTGTTTAGCATGTCTGGTAGCATATCACCATATAATTCTCTGCTTATTGGTATAAATGAATATTACATAATATTTTTGAAGACAGTAATATCAGTCTTTGTTTTATTTGATTTTAATTGGGTTACACCTCAAAAATATCTTTCTTTGTTATGCTTATACCAGTTAATGTTACAGGAAATTTTTTGACTTATTTAATATGGACAGTTAAAATAGGGAGGTAAAATAAATCAAGGGATAATTTATCAACCTTAGTGGAAGACTATAGTACACAGAGTGTCTCTTTTTAAGCCATTCTCAGTTCATTTTTTTCAAAATACAGTTGTTTTATATTTTGAATATTTGTTCTCCTTTTAATTCAATCAACATATTTACTGTTGTCCATTCACCAACTCCCAAATGGGAAATCTTCCCAAATGGGAAATGATTGGGTCTTTGTTTCATGAAAACTTGTGTTGTCTGTGCACCAAAGCACTGATTTAAAAAAAAAAAAAACAGGAAAAATGCTTTTCAGATCAGTATGACTTGATTTTACTTGATCAAAGACCAATCATTAACAAACGAAATGCTTCTAATATGTTTGGTCAATCAGAAAAAATAATTGCCATTTTATTAAGTACGTCTTAGACTTCAAAACAATTACAATAAATAGAGCACTCTATACATTTTCCTATGTTTTAATACTAGAAAAGAAAATTGATTTACTTTTCACATAAGCAGTAGATGAATGTAAGTGGTAAATAGGAAGATGACATTTGTTGAAATAAAGGGCTCTCCCTCCCCATGAGACTTATTCAGTATGAAATAACCACTGAAACTGTGGTGGCCTCGACTTATCAAGTAACTGGAGTGAAGCTGATATACCTGCAGTGGCTGGAGTCAGGTTCTGGCCTATAAAACAGACCTTTTCATTCTCTGCTACGTTCTGGTTCTGGAAAGCTGCCATATGTACAGCACTGTGTACATAAATCTTGGAATACAATTTCTTGTAGCTTTTGAATACCTCCTTCATGAAACACAGATGACAGAAAGGAAGGCAGGAGTTTTAGTATTTATAACAAGATTGTTTAAATTGTATTTTGAAATATGCAATTAAAAAATCTGGATCTTCTTTATAAGCATCATTTCAACCAGTCTTCTTTTGGCAGATATTACAAAGATCGACACTTGTGCAGGGACTTACCCGTTGGTCCAGTGATTAATATTCCATACTTCCACTCCTGGGGGCACAGGTTTGATCCTGGTGGAGAACTAAGATTTTGCATGCTGTCTGGTGCAGTCAAAAAACCCCAACAAACCTAACAAAAAAACAATCCCTAAAACTTTTGTATAGTACCTAAGACTGCTCTAAGAATGCATATTAAAAATATATTTTTATTTTCAGGATGACTTGAACCAAATATTAGACCTCATTTCCTTACCTGGAATTGATTGCTTATTTAGTCAATTAAGACATATTTATTGAGAACCAAGTATGCAAAGACACCATGTTATTGTTTTTTAAAGCCTCCTACCAGTTGGAATGAGCAGATATAAGAACATTGTGTTACTTAGCATAAAGATTTGCATCTTGTAAATGAGCTTTCTTGAAGGGCCAGTAGAAGAGAAGGGAGGATCATGAGAAAAATCTGTAGGAATGTATACTTCTGTTTCTCATCCCAAATTTCAACTTCTGAAGACTTTCTGTATGTGGTACAAAGTTGCAAGGATGATCTCTACTCCCACTGTTCACTGACTTTCATTTTTTTTTCTGTGCTGGTCTGGCTAGAGAAAGAAGGGAAAGTGTCTTTGATCACAGGGATGGTAGTTGCGTTGCTCTTAAAAATCTTTCCGAGCATTTCCTTCACCATCTTTTGCCTTACTGGGAATAAGAGCACTGAGTTAGGGGACCACTGACTTCGTTTTCAGTAGGTGTGGAATCGTCAATGTCCTGTGATTTTGGGGAGTCTTATCCCGAGGATGCCAATAAAAGCTACTTGTTTTGGATAGTAAGGTAGAAACATGACTCTGTCTTCATTGATATTTGATGATACTTTGAATTTTTCTAAGCCATTTAAACACATTCCTTCCTGTCACACTGACAATTTAACAGTAAATCTAATTGAGAAGTGAAGTAAAGTGAAAGTCACTCATGAGACTCCATGGACTATACAGTCCATGGAATTCTCCAGGCCAGAATACTGGAGTGGGTAGCCTTTCCCTTCTCCAGGTGATCTTCCCAACCCAGGGATCAAACCGAGGTTTTACACATTACAGGAAGATTCTTTACCAGCTGAGGCACAAGAGAAGCCCAAGAAACTCAGTGTTAAATTAAAAAACGGGTGTTATTTTCCTATGTCTAAAAAAGGATCAAGAAAAGTTTATCAAAAAAAAAAATTCTTAACCTTCTACAATACTATGTGCTTCCTCTTACTGAAATAATTTATTTTGCCCTTGGGGCTGAAACTTTATTATCCCACTGATTTCATTAACCATTATTTAGAACCACATGGATGGAGCACACTAGTGATAATTTTATTTGGTTAAAGGGGTTAATTAAGAAATTTTTAGAATAGTAGAAATGCATTGATTATTTTTTAAATGATTGTGAAAAGAATTTTTATAGTTCTCCACTTACTAAAATATTTGACATGCACTTTGGCTAAAATTTTTAACATATATAATTTTTTGGTTTTAGTGCTAAGTTATATTGCCCCAGTTTTTGGAGAAATTTTCCTGAAACACTGTATATTTGTTCTGCTTGTGTAAATAATATATTTTATTGAAAATACCTGGTAAAATTAAGAACTTCCAAATATAATGTTATCATGGAAGATAGCATTTAATTTTTATTAATGTAAAATTTTTGATTATTTACTTTATTTGTATAAATGTATGACCCAGAGGGACAGTAAATTTCAATAAATATTATATTCATTTTAGTAAGTATACTTATACTTACTAAAGTATGCAGGGAAAGATTGAAGGCAAAAGCAGAAGGAGGAGGCAGAAGATGAGATGGTTAGATGGCATCACTGACTCTGTGGACATGAATTTGAGCAAACTCCGGAAGATGTTGAAGGACAGGAAAGCCTGGCGTGCTGCATTCCATGGGGTCGCAAAGAGTGAGACATGACTTAGCCACTAAGCAACAACAACAAAAAGTATACATTATAAGGATTACACTCACTCCACAAGTCTTTTTGAGAGAGGTAAGTAAAGGACACACTAAGACAAAGCAATAATTAAGCATCAAAATAGATCATGGGCTTCCCAGGTGGTGATAATAGTAAAGAATCTGCCTGCCAGTGCAAGAGATGCAAGAGACAACGGGTTTCATCCCTGGGTCAAGAAGATCCCCTGAAGTAAGAAATGGCAACCCACTCCAGTATTCTTGCCTGGAAAATCCCATGGAGAGAGGAACCTGGCAGGATACAATTCATGGGGCTGAAGAGAATCAGACATGTCTGAGGCACTAAGCAAGCAAGCAAATGTAGTTAGATCATAAACATAAATTGGAAATTTATGTATAATAACTTCCAATTAAATTTGTGTAATTTAAGATTTTTTAGTGAGCTTTATCAAAAGTACTATTTAAGCATGGTTGCTTTTAAGAAAACTACTCTTTAGACAGACTCTGTATCTTTAGTTCCAGTTACTTATCAACAAAACCATAGCTGTTTTCAGTAAAATTTAAAGGGTGTTTTTCTAAGTTTATCTGCTTGAAAGCTTATGGAGAAGGAAGAGCAAGTGTCTCCTTGAATTTCCTATAGTCCAGTTAGTCATCACTGTTAGAATAGTTACAGGATTTTAGAATTAGAAAAAATGTTCATACATATTCCAAATCCTCTACTTTAGAAATGAGCCAGTGGACACCCGAATGTTATCCTATCTCATCTTATCCTTTCAAAAAGATGGTCTCATGATATAATTGTGATCTTTGAGACTGTCAACCCCACAAGGACAGGTCTCTTTTGGTTTATTCAGGGTATCAGTTCACTTCAGTTCAGTCGCTCAGTCGTGTCCAACTCTTTGGGACCCCATGAACTGCAGCACGTCAGGCCTCCCTGTCCATCACCAACTCCCGGAGTTTACCCAAACCCATGTCCATCGAGTCGGTGATGCCATCCAACCATCTCATCCTCTGTCATCCCCTTCTCCTCCTGCCCTCAATCTTTTCCAGCATCAGGGTCTTTTCAAATGAGTCAGCTCTTCCAATCAGGTGACCAAAGTATTGGAGTGTCAGCTTCAACATCAGTCCTTCCAATGAACACCCAGGACTGATCTCCTTTAGGGTGTACTGGTTGGATCTCCTTGCAGTCCAAGGGGCTCTCAAGAGTCTTCTCCAACACCACAGTTCAAAAGCATCAATTCTTTGGCACTCAGCTTTCTTTAAGTCCAGTTCTCACATCCATACATGACTACTGGAAAAACCATAGCCTTGACTAGATGGGCCTTTGTTGGCATAGTAATGTCTCTGCTTTTTAATATGCTATCTAGGTTGATCATAACTTTCTTTCCAAGGAGTAAGCATCTTTTAATTTCATGGCTGCAGTCACCATCTGCAGTGATTTTGGAGCCCAGAAAAATAAAGTCTGGCACTGTTTCCACTCTTTCCCCATCTATTTGCCATGAAGTGATGGGACCGGATGCCATGATCTTAGTTTTCTGAATGTTGAGCTTTAAGCCAACTTTTTCACTCTCCTCTTTCACTTTCATCAAGAGGCTCTCTAGTTCTTCTTCACTTTTCCGCCATAAGGGTGATGTCATCTGCATATCTGAGGTTATTGATATTTCTCCCGGCAATCTTGATTCCAGCTTGTGCTTCCTCCAGCCCAGCGTTTCTCATGATGTACTCTGCATATAAGTTAAATAAGCAGGGTGACAATATATAGCCTTGACATACTCCTTTTCCTATTTGGAACAAGTCTGTTGTTCCATGTCCAGTTCTAACTGTTGCTTCCTGATCTTCATACAGGTTTCTCAAGAGGCAGGTCAGGTGATCTGGTATTTCCTTCTCTTTCAGAATTTTCCACAGTTTAAGGTGATCCACACAGTCAAAGGCTTTGGCATAGTCAATAAAGCAGAAATAGATGTTTTTCTGGAACTCTCTTGCTTTTTTGATGATCCAGCGGATGTTGGCAATTTGATCTCTGGTTCCTCTGCCTTTTCTAAAACCAGCTTGAACATCTGGAAGTTCACAGCTCACGTATTGCTGAAGCCTGGCTTGGAGAATTTTGAGCATTACTTTACTAGTGTGTGAGATGAGTGCAACTGTGCTGTAGTTCTAGCATTCTTTGGCATTGCCTTTCTTTGGGACTGGAATGAAAACTGGACCTTTTCCAGTCCTGTGGCCACAGCTGAGTTTTCCAAATTTGCTGGCATATTGAGTGCAGCACTTTCACAGCATCATCTTTCAGGATTTGAAATAGCTCATCTTGAATTCCTTCACCTCCTCTAGCTTTGTTTGTAGTGATGCTTTCTAAGGCCCACTTGACTTCACATTCCAGCATGTCTGGCTCTAGGTGAGTGGTCACACCATCGTGATTATCTGGGTCATGAAGGTCTTTTTTGTACAGTTCTTCTTTGTAGTCTTGCCACCTCTTCTTAATATTGTCTGCTTCTGTTAGGTCCCTACCATTTCTGTCCTTTATCGAGCCCATCTTTGCATGAAATGTTCCCTTGGTATCTCTAATTTTCTTGAAGAGATCTCTAGTCTTTCTCATTCTACTGTTTTCCTCTATTTCTTTGCATTGATTGCTGAGGAAGGCTTTCTTATCTCTCCTTGCTATTCTTTGGAATTCTGCATTCAAATGGCTATATCTTTCCTTTTCTCCTTTGCTTTTCACTTCCCTTCTTTTCACAGCTATTTTTAAGGCCTCCTCAGACAGCCATTTTGCTTCTTTGCATTTCTTTTTCTTGGGGATGGTCTTGATTCCTGTCTCCTGTACAATGTCATGAACCTCCATCCATAGTTCATCAGACACTCTGTCTGTCAGATCTAGTCCCTTAAATCTATTTCTCACTTCCACTGTATAATCATAAAGGATTTGATTTAGATCATACCTCAATGGTTTAGTGGTTTTCTCCACTTTCTTAAATTTCAGTCTGAATTTGGCAATAAGTAGTTCATGATCTGAGCCACAGTCAGCTCCCAGTCTTGTTTTTGCTGACTGTATAGAGCTTATACATCTTTGGCTGCAAAGAATATAATCAATCTGATTTTGGTGTTGACCATCTGGTGATGTCCATGTGTAGAGTCTTCTCTTGTGTTGTTGGAAGAGGGTGTTTGTTATGACCAGTGCGTTCTTTTGGCAGAACTCTAGGAGCCTTTGCCCTGCTTTATTCTGTAGTCTAAGGCCAAATTTGCCTGTTACTCCAGGTGTTTCTTGACTTCCTACTTTTGCATTCCAGTTCCCTATAATGAAAAGGACATTTTTTTTGGCTGTTAATTCTAGAAGGTCTTGTAGGTCTTCATAGAACTGTTCAACTTCAGCTTCTTCAGCGTTACTGGTCGGGGCATAGACTTGGATTACCGTTATATTGGATGGTTTGCCTTGGAAACAAACAGAGATCATTCTGTCATTTTTGAGATTGCATCCAAGTACTGCATTTTGGACTCTTTTGCTGACTATGATGGCTACTCCATTTCTTCTAAGGGATTCCTGACCACAGTAGTAGATATAATGGTCATCTGAGTTAAATTCACCCATTCCAGTCCATCTTAGTTCACTGATTCCTAGAATGTCAGTGTTCACTCTTGCCATCTCCTGTTTGACCACTTCCAATTTGCCTTGATTCATGGACCTAACATTGCAGGTTCCGATGCAATATTGCTCTTTACAGCATCGAACCTTGCTTCCATCACCAGTCCCATTCACAACTGGGTGTTGTTTTTGCTTTGGCTCTATCCCTTCATTCTTTCTTGAGTTATTTCTCCACTGATCTCCAGTAGCATTCTATCGACTTGGGGAGTTCACTGTTGGTTAAAGTAGTACCTGGTGTGTGCTCAGTGAAGTGAGTGCATTAATTTATTTGGCACATGCTTTTAGAAAGCCTGCATGCCTGCTTAGTGGCTCAGTCGTGTCCAACTCTGTGGCCCTATAGACTGTAACCTGCCAGGCTCCTCTGTCCATGGGGTTTCACATGCAAGAATACTGGAGTAGGTTGCCATTTCCTTGTACAGGGGATCTTCCCAACGCAGGGATAGAATCCACATCTTTGCATTGGCAGGCATATTCTTTACCACTGAACCACCAGGGAAGCCCTCGAGGAGGGTGGTAATCACCTATATCACCTATGGCACTTGCTTACTCACAAAGTTCTCCTCCCATGTGGAAAAGAGGAACAAGAATATCAAAATATTTCAACAGCTTAATATTTTTTCTCTCCCCCCAAGAGATGTTAAGCCCTTCAAGATATGCAGGACCTTTAGAGAATAGAAAATGAGACCTCAAAATAACAAATTTATGAGGGAAACTAATATTTCCAGAATGCAGCTCTGTATTATAATTCTCAAGGTTCACTAACACTATGCCTTGCCTAAGAGAAACACCCCTGCCTTCCCTGCCTTATTGTTTTATATTCTCTCTCTCTCTCTCTCTTTTTTTTTTTTTTGCTCAGGAGGATGTTCTCAGAGCTGTCAGGCTGGAAAATACATTCAGAAAAAAACTCACATTGAGATAGAGATGTTCGATTTTGAGATACTTCTGTTTGTATTTTTATTTGAAGAATATGAAGGAAAAATTAGCAAAATAGTTTTGTGCAGTGGACACTCATAATGGTAGATTTGGGGGGTTGAGTTACCTCCCTGATCTTTCCGTCACATGTGGAATGCAGTTAGAAGTCTTTATGTCATGTGTTTAGTTGAATTTGGTTATTCATAAATATAATATCAAATGTTTTCATTAAAATGCTTTGTTATCCTTGATTTTTTACTCAACATTATAACTAGGATATGTACTAGTTTTCTTAGCTATTTAGGTAAGCCTTAACAGAGCTTATGGAATAGGTTATCAGTTTTGAAGTATAAAACAATTTGATATCCCAGTTAAATTTTCTGTACAAGTATGCTCTTTTACTTACACAATAAAATGAAATAAATGTTTTCTCACAAGTGCTAGAATCACACATTTACTGACACTTTATTCATATATTAACTGACATTAACATTTATTCCAGAAAGTATTTTAAAGGTTATCTTAATTGACCTTTGCAGGCACCATGTGTTCTTGAAACTTTATATATATATATTTCATTATATCTGACTTTTTAAAAGAACTTAGAGTATGAAGAGACAAAGTCTTGAATCTGGATGATCTATGGCCATTTTACATGACATGTGCTTTGAATTTTGCACAATTAGGGTCAAGTCGTTTGCATGCTTTTTCTTCTTTCTGTCTTCCTCTCTGTACATGTGGACTAAAAAGTGCAAGGGTCTAGTATCCTAGATCCTGTTGGTTGTTAAGATTGTATCGGTTAGTCTTTTAAACTTTTATACTTTTTAACTGCCTCGGCATGAGGAAGATATGCCAGCTGCAGGCATTAATATTTTGTTATACCAGTCACAGGAGGAATTTATAGAAATAATTTGACTAAATGTTTGTAACAGAGTGAATAAAGGTAATTCATTTTTAAATGTGTCTTTAGATGCTAACATCTACCCTCCTCCCCCCAAAAAAGAACATTTTCCGAGTGTTTGCATTATTTCTCCAAAATACCTCTTTGAATTATTTTAAATCGATATAGCTGTTTCTCTGAAAATGTATAATTTTCTGCATATAACATCTAAATAAGAGCAATGTTATACCTGTAGCCAATTTAGTGCTGCAAGATGAATTACTAACAGACCCTTCATATACAAGTGCCTATAATTTTGCTAAACTGAGTTCAGGGCTATAGTTTTAATGTACACATTCTTTGCTCAAATGTAAATCATCTTTAAAAGTTAAAGAAAATATTCTTTCAGTTATTTTTGTGGGAGGCTATGATCTATTTTCATCATAAAATCAGTTCAAATTTTAGTGTATCTTGTTACTTCAGTGTAGATGTATTTAGAAACTGATGATGGATTCATATATTTTTAAGTTAAAAAATGATTTACCCATTTTGTAATGACAATGATCAAGCACATAATAGACTAAACGTAAAAGTTCAGTATCTGAAGGTATATTGCCTTTGTATTCCTAGGGAAAACCATCACTGTTGAGAATACAATACTTCTACATCTCCTGTATAACTGAACATACTGTTTTAGAATTACACATTGTAATTTAAGATTTTTAACTTAAAATGAGAAAAAGTTTTAAATTCTGAAAAGCTAAAGTAAACATTAAAATGTCTCTACACTTTTTAATGTAATTTAGTCATTTTAGGAAGTGTACTGAAAGATGGTATGAAATTTTCTACCCATACACATGTAAAAGTGAGTCCTTGAAATTTAGTTGGCATGAGAATGACAGAAATTCTTAAAAATGTGAGTTTATATGACATCTCCCTGACCCACCAATCTATATTTTAAAGAATATAACATAGAGATCATTTTAAGATGCATTAATATGTGAATAATTTAATTTTCTCATATGTGTAAGCTCTTTGTGATTTTTAAAATCAAATATCTGTCTATGTATCAATATGACATTTATTTTAGAAATTGACCTCTGTAACACTGAGGGATGTTTTGTGGTTGTTATTGTTTTGCTTTTTGATGAGCCATCATAAATATTTAGAAATAATTAACAGCACGTCAACACATCTTTCCTGAGTGACTGATACTTGTTTGCTACTCTGATAACTTGTGGAAACCAAAAGCTTCAGATAAAATCTCTGACCTCTCAAGATGTTTAATTTGGTTAGGAAATTAAAGCACCTAGATGAAAATGTTAACGACACTATAAAAATATGAAATGATCTATTCTAAGACTCTCAAGACCTTGTTGGTAAATGCAGAGAACATTAAGAATCAGGAAATGTGAATGTGGTTACTCTCTTAGCAGTCCTTTGATGCGTGTCTTCTAACATTTGCACTTACTACATTGCCACCATTAAAATTAGTATGAAAACATTTTCCTTTTGCAAATTGCTAGCTTATTGTGAGATATGTTTGTAATAATTGATATGAAATCTTATAAATAATTCAATAAATAAATGATTCCTAAGAGTTTTAGGAATTAAATGCTGAAAGATACTAAAAGGCTAAGGTAATAATTGAAGAGTATGTGTGTAAATTATTGCCAGGGGAAGATTTTGACAAGTAGAAAGATGTAATGAACACAGATGGAGATATGGCAACACATGAAGGTGTAGCTCTAGAGAGCCACTTTTGGGAAATTCTTAAAAATATTCTTACTTTTAAAGGAAAGATAGAAAGCTCTCTTGAGTACTATAATTTTAGGCATTATTGTAGCAGTATATGTTTTTATTGTCAGGATTATGTATTACATACATACTTATAAAACTTAACTGTAAATTAATAGCAATAGGATATTATATATGCATAAGGAAATGGAATTATGGTTACTAAGGGAAACATTAGTTTGAATTTTCTTGATTCATTATATGGAAATCTCAACAGAAACACTTTATTTAAAGTTTTATTTTAAATTCATACAGATTAATTATATTGAAATAATTTGTAGCAATAATAATATCATAATCAGACCTTTATTTATGCTAATATTTTTACTTGTGAAGAATTCTTGTACATCTAAAATTCGGTGCATTAGTTAGGAAATGTTTACTGAATGTATATACGTGTAAGACACCACATTTAAAACTTTATGCAATGATGGAAAAGCATAACGTAAAGTACTAACAACTAAGAAACTTGCGCTCTAGTTGTAGGGTTAAGGTATGCATTGCACTATCTGTAGGTCAGTAGAATCACTCTGTCATTAACATCAGCAAAGTTGACTGGATAAAAGATAGAGTCATTCAAAAGTGAAAAACATCCTGGTTCACTGGACCAGCTGGAGAAAGGGGGGAGCCTGAGTCACAAGTTCAAAGTGAGCTTTACATGGTCAAGAGGGCATTTCAATATAGGCAATTGTTGTGAGCAAAAAAACCCCCACAATATTTTAGTAAATAGTATGGGGGGTATGCTCTCAATTAGGCATCAGAAATCGGTGTCAGAGAACATTCTCATCAGTGAGGCTTACCACGAAGAGATGAACTCATTTTTTGTGTTAGTTGTTCTTCAAATGGTAAAGCATCCGTTTTCTCCCCTCTTCGGTGTCCTTTCTGATCCTTGCCTCGATTCTCTAGTGCCCTCCCTGTGTTCCTGTAGTTAGCTGCTGACTCTTGTCACTCTCCACCCACCTGCCTACAGTGCTCCCTATTACCTTCTGCACAGACCTCTATACCACCTACAGCTCTGTCTTCACTTTCCTTATCAGATAGAGTAGACAGTTAGAGTAGACAAGTATTGATGCCCTAAATCAAATTTCAGAAATCTCCCTCCTACCAGAGAAGAGTATAGTGTTAGCAGTTTGATGTGCTGTCTTCCAGTTTTTAAGACACAAAAATACAATGTGTATATAGTATATACATGGGGCTTCCCAGGTGGTGCTAGGGATAAAGAACCCCACCAGCAATGCAGAAGATGCGGGAGACTCGGGTTCGATTCCTTGATGAGGAAGATCCCCTGGAGGAGGGCATGGCAACCACTCTAGTATTCTTGCATGGAGAATCCCCATGGGCAGAGGAGCCTGGCAGGCTACAATCTATGGGGTCACAAAGAGTGGGTCACAAAGAGTGACTGAGCACACATACATGCACACATAGTATATACACAGTATTCTCAAAAATTATTACTTTATTACATCTCACTTAACAATTTTTGAGAATTTTACCCGCATAATTAACCTTGTTTTGAAACGGTATTTTACTGGCTGTGTTGTATTCTGCGTTATGCTTTAGGCTTCCTGAACTTCATTTTCCTCATCTGCCAAATGAAGCTAATAATAGCTTGCAAAGATATTTCAAGTGAAATGAGATGACATGTAATGCAATATGGTAGCACAGGTGAGGGAAAAAGAGATATTGCAAGTCGAATTCATGATTGGGAAGTTGGGAAGCAGGGAATATGGGTAGTGAGAATATGAGGTTGGTTCCACATGTATGTTACTCAATACTCTAGGCATCCAAGTGGAGACCTTGAGAAGACATTTGGAAGTGAACCTGGGGCTCAGAGCATAGTGTTGCAGGAGGCATGTGTGTGGTTTAGGAATCCCTATGTACCTACCACAGTGTAGACCCTGAGAATGTGTGAGTCTCAAAACTTGATGTAAAAAAATAGGATATATCCTGGAATACTTTCACAGGCAGTTGTAAGTAGCCTCGGATTGGAATCCCAGATTTTACACTGGCTGATGATTTGGATATAATAGTCACTTTCTCCGTCTAGGACTGAGGCAGACCTAAAGCCATTCTCGTGTTTCAGGGGAACACCCTGTGCCAGCTCGGAGGCCTGGTTCCCAGAGTGTCAAATACAATTGATTAAATTCAGTGAGTACTTAACCATTGCCGCACATGCCTCTAACTCCACAGGTAGTTCCTCATTTAACCTTCGCAAGAGCTCTGAGAGTCAGGGGCCATCCTTAGCTTCATTTTACTGCTGAACGAGGTCGAGCACAGGGAGGTTAATACACTGCAGGGAACAGTGTCTCTACAGGTGGCCCCTGAGGCCCCGGCCAGCCTGGCTGAGTCCGAGCTCTAAACCACTAGTGACACCAATGTGGTAAAACTGTACTTAGCACGTCTGTGCTAGGAAAATGGAAAAGGAAATAAAAAACAAAGAAAAATTGGTGTCCTGGGCAGTAGAATGCCTTGGAAGAAGCAAAGAACATCCCCTAATGATATGGTCTGGATGGGGATGTGTCCTAGTTCCCAGAAAAAGAAAAAAATTACCAGAACGACAGGACCAGTATACAAAACCTGGATGTACGTGAAGCTCCTAAGGAAGGACTGGGTTCTCCTAGAACAGTATAACAATCCTCACTGGTTGCATCTTTATATTTTGAGTCAAGAAATAATAATAGCAACAGTTTAATTATATTTACTATCTACAATAAATATGACACATAACATTTAAATGCTAAATAACATAGACAACTTTGGTGATTACACATAAGATATTTTTTCTATACCATGTGTTACATGCTTTAAGGATAACAAACATGTCTTAGACTTTTATTTTTGTAATATGAGACATTACTCATTCTAGAGTGGGTGCTGACTTACTGATTTAACAGTTACATAATATAGTCTATTTTTCCTTTGTTATTTTCAAGACTTTATGAATGGAGTATTATTTAATTTGGCTTATTTATAAATATTTTACTCTAATATGGTTAAAGTAAATGTTAAAAGCCTTTCCATGATTCATTCCTTTATTCACGCATTCATTCTCCCATTCATTCCACAAGTATGCACTTCTCCACTTCATCGTCACATTTTCTTCTGTCCTCTGCCATTCCTACCAGCTCTTATTTCTTCCATTTAAAACAAGTATTTTATTAATATCACTTTCTCCACCAGTTCCTGCCCCCATTTCTTTATTCCTCTTTATAGCAAAACCCTTGAGTGAGTCATCGTTAGACAAGATTATCAATTAATGTGCTCTCACTTTATATTTCTCCCACTCCAAACAGATGTTGCCACATCTCTGTTTAAACTGTCCCCTCTTAGAATCATCAGCAACCACCAGACTGCTTAGTCCAAGGTCACTTCTCCGTCTCATGGTGCCTCTGCAGCCTTTGACCAGCTTCATGTCTCAGCACTCACTCCTGACTTGATTCATCTCTTCTCCTGACTTCTGGAGGTGGGAGAAGGCCTAGGCCACTTTTCTTTATCCTGGGATACTGGAATGAATGAAGTATCTGAGCAATTCAAGAGAGATGATGGTAGTGGGTCCTGCTAGAATTGCCAGCAGCCACTCTCATGGAGGAACAAAGGCTTGATCCCAGAGGGAGACTCTGCCAGGAAAGAGAGGTTCAGACTAAGTTGGTCAGAAGCTGAGACATTTTGCTAGTGAATGATCTGGGGGAATTAATCTCATACTTTAGCCTTGGTAGAGAAATGAGCCATGATATAAATAAAGGGTAACCTTAACCAGACAGTAGAACCCGCTAAATTAACTGCTCCTCTTTTTCAGATTTAAAGTTTTTCAGTAAATCTTATGGTTTCAAGGCCCGTAAATTTGGCAAAGTCAAATTCTCTGTTTATTTTATGCTTGTGTGTGAGAAAGAGTTGTAGTCTATTGGCATATTGATATAAATAGATTAATTGAGACATAGTAAGCAATTTAATAAATATTTGAATAGTTGTGACCTGATGAGTGTTTGATGAATTGACTTATTTGGTCCCCAAATTATTAACTCCAGTTATTCTTATAAATTCTAACGTGAGCTTTTCTAGAATAAGATTAACCTTAAAAAATATTGGTTACTTCTGCTACAGCCAAAAGAAAGCGTTCTCTTATCCCTTTTAACTACTCTAAATTTTAAGCTCTACCAAATATTCATTCACAATTGAATTAGACCAGATAGACAATTTTTAAAATTTTACAATTTTGAGCTTAATTTAATATGAGCCTAATTTAGTGTGTAACTTCTGGATAATGTAAAAAATAATCAGTGAAAGAATCATTCAACTGTAAAAAAGTTGCTTTGTTTTTTTTTTACGGGGTTGGGGAGAGCAGCTATTATTCCTTGTTTCCCTCTCCTTCTTCAGGATACTTTGCCAAAGTGTTAAAATATAAAAGATAATTTAACTAGCTTATTTTTCAGTTACTATTGTTAAGCCACAAATAAAGACTTAGCTCTACCAAAAAGTGCTTGGATATGAAGATCCACCTGCTCAGAAAGCTGTGGGTGGGGGCTTTGCTTCACTGAATTAGCCCCTTGTATTTTTTTTTCACAGTGATCATATGAAGCCCAAACCACAATTATATCATCATCACCATTCTCTCTCTTTTTCTCTCTCACACCTGCTTCTCTCGTAACCTTGCACTGATTCCCTCTTGAAGCTGAACTTCCATACTCAGAATTACACCAAAAGAAAAGGAAGACTTTCTCACCAACATCAGTTAGAAAAATCCCAGGAAGGACTCTTATTGACCTGCTTAGGGAATAGGAAGACCTCACCCTGAACAGAGTGACTAGGTACAGGTGTGTTGTTGACCCAGCCT
The DNA here is from genome assembly GCA_024291935.2 of Okapia johnstoni. Lineage (NCBI taxonomy): Eukaryota > Metazoa > Chordata > Mammalia > Artiodactyla > Giraffidae > Okapia > Okapia johnstoni. Next base: position 8,104,310 of record CM044327.1, read on the forward strand.
GGCTGAGATGTCAACCCCAGTGGCCATAGGAGTTAAGTGTTACGTACGTGAGCTTTGACCAGAATCAGGGACCCAAGAGCTGAGTGGAGAAGGGATATTTCTAGTAAACTCTACTAAACTCTCCAGTCCCTTCAGTGGTTTATTTTTTCTGTTCTATCAGTCCCCATAAATCTCTTCATTCCCTGCTGAGCCTGGACCCTATATTTGGTAATCAGAACTGTTCCATTCTAATATCTGATGTTCCAAAATGTTCTACATATTCCTATCCGGTAACTTGGCATCAGTACCAGGGTTCACTGTTAATTCTTACACCCACACAGTATTCCACTTGGAAAAAGTCACACAGTTGTGCATTTGGGATGCAGCATTCATTTCTGAGTTTCAGAAGACATCTGTAGAGCCTTCTCAGCGATTCACTGTCCTTTGTCAGCCCACATTCTCTTTCTGCTGCCAGTGATCAGAAACCTTCACCAGTCTTCTCAAAATCTGATCTCCTGGCCCCTGACATGACAATTGACATATGACAAATGACAATATGATAATTCCTGCCATATACTGAGAACATTTTAAGCATCTGGAATGGTTTTTTATCTTTCACTTCACCCATTCTGTCTTCTAAAATATTTCCAACCTGTGTCCATCTTTACCTTGCTAATCTATTTCCGTTTAGGTTCAGGAGGTGAAAGCTGCTTCAAAGTCAAATCATTCACCTATTCTATTAACCCAAACCTCTACTGCTTCACTCAAGGCTTTATCCAATTTGTCCCTTCCCTGTCTTGTGTCACCACTCACCTCCTCTCTAAGAACTATTTCTCTAGATGAGTTTAACTCTGCAATAGTTAAAAACAGACACAGTCACCATACTCTGGCACACACGTGTGCCTGCACGCACACTGACCTTCCCTTGGTCCTTTCTCCACTCTTGGCTGCCTCTCTTCATCACTTTCATGAAATTTCTCCAAAGAGCAATTTCCAATCATTGCCTCTGACCTTCCAACTCTGGCCCCTGCCCAACCTGCTGCCTTCTGGCTTCACATCCTTGGTCCACAGTGACTGTTTTAATAGGATTCTAATAACCTGTTTGCCAAATTCACCAAGCAATTCCAGTTGTTGCGCTGGACTTTATTTTGACTTTTGTCTCTGCTAGTCACTCTCTCCTTCCCAAGACCCCCTATTCCCATGCCATCTGTGACTCAGTGCCACCCAAGTTAGACCGACACCCCTCCCAGTTCTGTTCTGACTCTCTAGGGCTTATCATTTTTCTTTTCTCTTAAATGTTATTGCTCCTCATTTTTGCGATTCCATAACTGTCATATTGATTTTCTTGACCATCATACTCTCCCTGGGATTAGATTGGTAATATCTTATTAGACTGTAATATCTTATTAGATGGCACTGTAATGCCATGTGGGCACTTCCATGTGCTTGTCTTCTTCCATAGCATCTGAAGTTTCCAAAATTAAATTCATCATTGTTTTTTCTTTTTCTCCTGAGCTTATCACTGCTTCTATTTTCTTCTTTTTTAGTCATTGGTACTAATATCTGTATGCAATTCCTGGTAGTATGAATGGCTAATACCTAACTAGCATTTATTGAGTTCATAGTATGTGCCTGACACTGCCAGTTACCTTATATGGATCATTTCAACTAATATTAACAGTTCGTGAAGCTGATGGCACTTTATTTCCATTTTATAATTTTGGTATATGAATTGAATGTGTTCAATAATCTGCCAAAAGTCACTCAGGAAGAATAGCATGGGATGCTCATTGGGAATGCATGTTGAACCATATGGTCCTTCCTGGGAATGATTTTTGACTTTGCTTTAACCTTGTATTCTCAACAGTCACCTTGTCTTGTCATTTTACTTCTCCAATACTTCTTGAGCTTCCCAGGTGGCAAAGTGGTAAACAATCCACCTGCCAATTCAAGAACTACAGGAGATGCAGGTTTGAGCCCTGGGATGAGCCCTGGTTTCTTGAACATGTTGTCCTCCCCCAAATCTCTCCATCTCATCAAAATACCCTTATATTTGTGCTTATATTACTATGTTGAAATGATGCGTTGATACCTTTACTTTCCTAAGAACCATATACTTCTTAAATACATTAATCTAGCAATCTATAGAGATTAATCTACAGGGATTTAATCTACAGGGATTTATATGTGTATATATATATATATGAAAAGCAAATCAAGATGAAAAACAGACACACTGCTTTTCTGGGGTTATTCTTCCCTGTTCAAAGTGTTTGCATGGTTTCCACTGCTTCTGAGATAAACTGCAAACTCCTAAATGTAATTTGCAAGGTTCTGTTGACCAAGCCTCCGTGCACACACATCCCCAGCTCCCTCACTCTTGGTTCCCCTGGTTCCCCTTTTCATTAGAGATGCAGACTCCTGTGGCTCTGGCTGCAGCCTGTGTTGTCATCACTCCCCTTTGCTCTCATTGCCGCCTCCTCCTGGGAACCTTTGCCTGCTCTTTCCCCTTAACTTGGGTCACTCCCACTGTCCCCAGCCAATCAATCACCTGTCCATACCTGCTCCTTCTAACTAGCAAGTTTCTGCTTCCAGAAAGTCTTCCTTGAAATTCAGAACAAAATAACGACCATTTTCTTTTTTCCACGTTAATTTTTGTGATGTCTTTTAATGAACTTGTCACTTAGTTTTATAATCACCTATTTAGGGGGCTTCCCTGGTAGCTCAGCTGGTAAAGAATCCAGCTGCAATGCAAGAGACTCTGGTTTGATCCTTGGGTTGGGAAGATCCCTAGGAGAAGGGAACAGCTAACCCACTCCAGCATTCTGGCCTGGAGAATCGATGGACTGTATAGTCTGTGGACTGTATGTAGTCCATGGAGTCTCAAAGAGTCAGACATGACTGAGCCACTTTGACTTTCATTTCTATCTAGGATTCTTGAAGTCAGGGTCTATATTCTTTATGTTCTATTGCCTAACCCTAGAATGTTCTATTTCCTTAGTGTTATTTTTTTTCCACAAGTAATAGTATTATTCTACAGAGCAAATGAACTTTGAGTTCGATCCTGAATAATAGGTTTAGAAATTGATGGACTAAAGGAGAGGAAATATATTTGAGCATATGCCTGACCATCTTTGAGATTAATTTGATTGTATCTAGCCTTTATATTTATAATAGTCCATGAGTTTCTTTGTACCATGTATTCCACACTGTATTTTTCATGAACTATGCATATATTTAGAAGGTGAATAATGAACTGGGTATGGAAACAAAACTGTTTCCTAAAATTGGTTAATTGTGTGATTAATTATAAAGTACATTAAAAACTGCACTCAGTGAGATGGCATCTGTGGTTGGCAATAGACATGCTGGGGATAATTCATTATTAAAGACCTTTAAAATTTAAAAAAACCAATTAAAAAAACTTATAATTGATGGGTAGGAAAATTTCTCTTTAAAAAGCAGCAATAAGATTAGCAACATCACACAACCTCCAGGCAAATGCTGATCTTAAATAATAATAAATTATCTGCCTAGTCTTTGTGTGAGTTAAATATCACTGAAAAAACTGCACTGATAACACCTCGGGCTATCATCATATTAGATTTCTGTAGATGATAAGAAATGGAGACCAGTGGGGGTAGGGGGAGGGGGGAAGATTTCAGAAAAGGAAAACAAAAATCTCCATCCTTATAGATGGCTGTCTTTATTTTCCTTTCTGATCTGAGACAGTTACTCTGACTGTGAATTAGTAGCTTAAGTTCTTACTTCTCAGAACCAATTGCCTTTCTTTTCTAAGGCTGTTCAGTTACACATCTCCATTAGATAGTGAACTTGAGCGAAAATGTTTGACAATAGAAAAAGATCCTCACTATTTTAAACACTCATATATGTTCTTATATAAAAATAAAAATTTCATATGAAAATTTTATTGTCAAGTTTAATTCTGAAATATCCTACATTTTAGTGTTTATTATAATTTTCTTATTTATTTGATCAAACATTTAAAAATTAGCTTTGCCCTCTTAACTCCCTTGATTTGTTGATTTCTTGGGAGATTTTTAAAAAATAATTTAAACACTTGTTAAAATAGCAGAAACACAAGTTTGAAAAAGTTGAATTGATTGAGTTATTTTAAGATATTCATTTCATCACTGCAAGTCCTTTCAGTATTATTCATCAACCTTTTTACTGAATTTTATTTTTTCTGTTGTAGCTTATGAGTAAAGGGACATGTTAAGGTAAATACTTTAAACTACTTTGACTGATGTGATAGAAGATGCTGATGAATTAGAAAATCAAATGTTTCAGAGAACAGCTAGGTTGGAAGAGAATGTGTTGTTACTTCCCGAAAAATTCCATTTTCCTGGCAAAATAATAAACATAAAATCAGTAGAAAGTGCCCTTGGAGACTTGGCAGCCGTTGTGCAAATGAAATCAGACCTGGTTATGTTGAAGCAGGTTCATCTGGAGAAGGAAAATGTGACTCTCTCAATCTTCATTCTCTGGTGAAACGGAGGCTAATAGAGTTTGTGGTCTTGTTACAACACCTGTTTTAAAGGTACACAGAGTCTTTAAAAGGAGACTAATTAAAAAAAAATTAAAGAGTACCTGTCTCATCAAATGCTATAAACCTGTTCGTTATTGATCTATTCCTTTGTAACAGCAGGAGAGTTGTTTATGTTAGAAGTTGCTCAAGATTCATAGAGAAATAGTTTCTGCTTTTGTGTAGTTGTTAAGATTTCAGTTTAAATACAAGTAGGGTACCATCAGAGTTTTGCTAAATTCTTTGTTGCTGAAGTAAGGCTTAGGAGCAAAAAAAAGGTATATATATATATATATATATAAAATCTTTGCCATCTTTGGCAAAATCTTTTTGGCAGCATATTCTTTGCCATCACTATAGTAAAGAAAAAGTCTTTTGTGCAATTTTATTCCACCATAAAAGCGAATTTCAAATTATGGATACTAGTGAGAAACAGGAAAACAAACTTAAAATGTGGTAAAGTTCATTTAAGCATTTATAATAAAGCTTAATTCATATTTTATTATTTTTCATAATTCAGTAGTACTAAACTGAAGTTGGCTTTGTATTACACATCAAGAAATGAGTTCTGCAAACATTATGGGACATAAAATATAAAACAAATTTTAGTGTTAAGATTTTGTAGGCAAAAATGTACTTATTCAGAAATCTATACCCTTTAAGTGAAAATCACTCAGTAGTGTCTGACTCTTTGTGACCCCATGGACTGTAGCCTGCCAGGCTCCTACACCCTTTATCGCTGCACCCTTTACAACATATCATAATTAATATTATTTTAAATAACATGTGTGTGTGTGCTAGGTCACTTCAGTCATGTCCAACTCTTTGTGACCCTATGAACTGTGGCACCAGACTCCTATGTCGATGTGATTCTTCAGGCAAGAATATTGGAGTTGATAGCCATTCCCTTCTCTAGGGGATCTTCCCGACCCAGGAATAAAACCCAGATCTCTTGCATTGCATGCAGGTTCTTTACTGTCTGGGCCACCAAGGAAGCCCCAAATAATACTTACATTGTTTTAAAATATTGTCTTATTTTTATACCTCACAATAGTCTCTACCAGTCTAGAGAATTAATTTTTATTTTATTTCTCACCAAAACTTTTATGAAATCTCAAAGAGGTGATGTATTTTAGTCTTTATTTTTATATCTTTGCTATCTTCTTCAATTTTGGAGAGATTAATATGCAGAAAGAAACGATCAAATAGACAAAAAGATAAAGGGGAAAATGATGATTTTGAGTTATTATTATAAAATCAATTCCAGAGTAATTAAATTCTGTTGCTGCCGATGCAAAATTTTATTGAAATTGTGTTGATATCTATCATTGAGGAAGTGCCAATTTCGGTAACAACTTGATTACTTTGAGAGAAATTGCATTTGCTGTCAGCATATCTCCTAATCCTACTACTTTTGTCCAAATGATTAAAATGTGAGCAGGAAGACTCAAGACTGACTTCTTCATATTCTCTTCGTCAAGGCCCTTGTGGTTTATAAGATCTCAGCTTTTTCCATTTCTATGTCTTTCCTCGGACCTTGAGATTCATGTATCTGGCCACATACTGCCACAAAAAAAAAAAACGTCCAAAAACAAATGCTTCATTGTTCTGCAGACAGATTGACTCCACTTGCCAACTTTGCTCTTGAGCTCCATCGCATGTGCGTGGTGGGGACAGTCCTGGGGCTGCGGAAGCAGCAGTGACTGGACTGCGAGGCTCTGCTCTCTTAGCCCTGGACCGTCTCTTAGTCTCCCGTCCACAGCCCTGCCCTGCTCAGTGGCCCTGGCATTCACCCCGTGCGTTCTTCCAGACCTTGCTTCCAAACCTAGGAATGTTCTTGGCCATCCCCAGCCTTTGTTTCTGAAATAACTTCTGAACTCAGAAGGAATCCCTTGCATCCCATACTGCTTGGCTCAGAAGTCATCAGAATTTTAAAATGAAGATAAATTATACTTCCTTATTTTCTGTGTCTGTAATTTAGCTGATTCTGTATATCTCATTTCTTGTGTCATTTGTAAAACTGTTTTTGTTAAGTCAACTCTATTTCCATATCATAAACACCTGCTTTGAGTTATCTGTTGCTGTTACAGTCCTCTTATTCCTCTTTACTACCTGGCCCTGTATCACTTACCTTCTGAGTCCCCCTGAAGTTCAGTTATTCCTGGAAGACTTTACATCTCTAGTGATTATTTACCTTCAGCTTTTCTGTTATTCTTGCACGTAAGGGTCAGAGTCAGTCCTTAATTATTATCTAATCTTTCTTTCTCACAAGTTTGTGTTGGTAAATGCTTTAATGGTTTTCCATTGATCTGACAGCAAACTAGAAAATCCCACCATGGCTCACAAGGACTTTTCCTCTCTGACCGATCTTTCCCTCAATATTAGCATCTCTCTGCCACATCCCATGATGACATAGTCTAGTCAGGGCGGAGCCTCCACATTTTCACAAATACTCTAGTCTTCCTCAAGCTCCTAGGCCTTTGCACACACAGATTCTTCTACCTGGAACAATCTCTTTTCATCAGACATCCCTTCCACCTGTGGCAGACTATGGAGAGCCTGGGCGGTCACGTCCTTCTCCAGTCTTTGTTTATCAGGCCCGCGGGAGCGGGCGCGTCGCCTTCGCTCTCTCTGACGCCCTGTGAGTGTCCTCAGGCTCGCGGGAGTGGGCGCGTCGTCTGCGCCCTCTCTGACGTCCTGTGAGTGTCCTCAGGCCCGCGGGAGCGGGCCCCAGCGAGTGTCCTCAGGCCCGCGGGAGCGGGCGCGTCGTCTGCGCCCTCTAAAGCCCTGTGAGTGTCCTCAGGCCCGCGGGAGCGGGCGCGTTGCCTGCGCCCTCTCTGACGCCTTGTGAGCGTCCTCAGGCCCGCGGGAACGGGCGCGTCGTCTGCGTCCTCTCTGACGCCCTGTGAGTATCCTCAGGCCCGCGGGAGCGGGCGCGTCATCTGTGCCCTCTAAAGCCCTGTGAGTGTCCTCAGGCCCGCGGGAGCGGGCGCGTCGTCTGCGTCCTCTCTGACGCCCTGTGAGTGTCCTCAGGCCCGCGGGAGCGGGTGCGTCGTCTGCGTCCTCTCTGACGCCCTGTGAGTATCCTCAGGCCCGCGGGAGCGGGCGCGTCATCTGTGCCCTCTAAAGCCCTGTGAGTGTCCTCAGGCCCGCGGGAACGGGCGCGTCGCCTGCGTCCTCTCTGACGCCCTGTGAGTGTCCTCAGGCCCGCGGGAGCGGGCGCGTCGCCTGCGCCCTCTCTGACGCCGTGTGAGTGTCCTCAGGCCCGCGGGAACTGGCGCGTCGCCTGCGCCCTCTCTGACGCCCTGTGAGTGTTCTCAGGCCCGCGGGAGCGGGTGCGTCGTCTGAGTCCTCTCTGACGCCCTGTGAGTGTCCCTCAGGCCCGCGGGAACTGGGGCGTCGCCTGCGCCCTCTCTGACGCCTTGTGAGTGTCCTCAGGCCCGCGGGGAACTGGCGCGCGTCGCCTGCGCCCTCTCTGACGCCTTGTGAGTGTCCTCAGGCCCGCGGGAACTGGCGCGTTGCCTGCGCCCTCTCTGACGCCTTGTGAGTGTCCTCAGGCCCGCGGGAACTGGCGCGTCGCCTGCGCCTTCTCTGACGCCCTGTGAGTGTCCTCAGGCCCGCGGGAGCGGGTGCGTCGTCCTGCGCCCTCTCTGACGCCCTGTGAGAGTGTCCTCAGGCCCGCGGGAACTGGCGCGTCGCCTGCGCCCTCTCTGACGCCCTGTGAGTGTCCTCAGGCCCGCGGGAACTGGCGCGTCGCCTGCGCCCTCTCTGACGCCCTGTGAGTGTCCTCAGGCCCGCGGGAACGGGCGCGTCGCCTGCGCCCTCTCTGACGCCTTGTGAGTGTCCTCAGGCCCGCGGTAGCGGGTGCGTCGTCTGCGTCCTCTCTGATGCCCTGTGAGTGTCCTCAGGCCCGCGGGAGCGGGTGCGTCGCCTGCGCCCTCTCTGACGCCTTGTGAGTGTCCTCAGGCCCGCGGGAGCGGGCGCATCATCTGTGCCCTCTAAAGCCCTGTGAGTGTCCTCAGGCCCGCGGGAGCGTTCGCATCATCTGTGCCCTCTAAAGCCCTGTGAGTGTCCTCAGGCCCGCAGGAGCGGGCGCGTCGTCTGTGCCCTCTAAAGCCCTGTGAGTGTCCTTCCGGGACTCACTCTTCTGTGGTCTCTTCCCTTTCGATGTGTGGAGGACGGACTCTGTCAGTCCCACGCCATGTTTTGTTCCCAGCATTTAATGTATGTGTGTTGAGAGCATGGAAAAATTAAAGTGCTGCTGCTGTTTTCATTTATTTGGCTTAAGTTTTCCCTTTAGGTAGTTTTGAAGCTTTCCATGAATCTAAAGTATATCATTTAGCTATATTGTATTTAGTAACTTTCCTAAAAATATGCCAAGCAGAGGTGCTGTCTCCTTTCACACAGGATATGGTTAATTAACTAAACACTAATTCTGAAAAACTTTTTAGTTTTACAATTCATGGTGCTTAAAGAATATGTGTCCTTACTTTACTAGTGGAATCATTTATTTGCAGTTAAAGGCATTATGAAAATGTAACAAAAGAAAGTTTATGGAAACAAATATTCAAGTTTTCAACATTAATTTCTTAGCAGTTTTGAGAAAGACAACTTATCAACAACAAAAGCTACAAGCGAACTTATTTCCAAAACAGAAAGAGACTCACAGGCATAGAAAACAAATTTAAGGTTACCAAAGGAAAAAGGCAGGTTGGAAGGAGGAATAAATTAGGAGGTTGGGATTAATATGTACACACTATTATATATACAGCAGGTAAGCAGCAAGGACCTACTGTATAGCACAGGCAACTATAGTTAATATCTTGTAATCTAAAAGGGAAGAGAATCTAAAGACTCATATATATTTTATATATATATATACATATGTATTTCAAAATGAGCTAAATAAATGCATTTTTGTTTGATAAAACCACTAGTTCTAAAGATTAACTTTATGATGTACTGATAACAACAGAGGGAATTTTAAATAGTAGATGTTCATCTGATGTTTGAGTTCATATATAGACTTAAAATTTGTAATCATCATGTGCTCTGGAATTGGAAAGAGATCTGAAAAAAAACATTCAGTCCAACACCCATGTATTTTAAATAAGAAGAATAAAAATGAGGAAAATTATAAGAACTTCTCACAAGCATGGGAGAAGCTTAAGAAAGAAATAAGATTAAAATTTCAGTTTCAAACCAAGATTAAAACTAAATTACCACCCTACTATCTAAGATGTTCCTCAAAAGGTGGATGATAATTTGGGTTCAAAGACACCTGACATATGATTTACATACTGAACACAGCATTACGTACTGAACACAGGACAACTACTTCTAAACAGCATAAGATCAAGAGAAAGAACTAGATAAATTATTATTTAATGGGAAGTATGAAATGAGAAATGACATACAGATGTATATATTGTTCTTGTTTTGTTAGTTTGGCTTTTCATTAAAGTATAGTTGATTTACAATATTGTGTTGGTTTTAGGTGTACACCACAGCAATTCGTATATATATATAAATTATATATACTATTATATAATAATAATTATCATATATAATTATATATAATATATATATATATATATTATACATAATATACACTATTATATAATATATATTTTATATATAATTTTGGTGGAAGAAATGGGAAAATTGCTTACACAAATTCTGACACCTTCTCTTGTGGTTTAGAAAACCACACCTTCTCTTGTGGTTTAGAAAAGTGAAGGAGATAGAAGGCAGAAGAGTGTACAAAAACAGGAAAGAAATGATAAGACAGAAAAATAAACAAATGCAATGTCAAAAACATTTTCAAGGCCAGGGAAGGTGCTGCGCATACGCTGCATTAACCTAAACGTGCAGGAAGGAAAGCAGGGAGGCAGGGCTGTTCTTTGCCCACAAGTCCTGACAGGAGGGGTTTCCAGAAAACAGCTGGCAGCATGTGCGGTGCTTTAGTCATGTCTGGAGATAGCTCAGTAAAGCAGCTTTGCCTTTTCCAGAAACACGCCAATGCACCGAGACGAGGTGAGTGATGGGATAGTCCCTGCTCTCTTCTGCCAACCACAGGCCTGACCCTCGTGCCATTTCAGTTATTTCTACAGCCAGAGAGTGAGAAATTGTAACTCTGGCAGGCTCTCCTTGGTGCCATGACTTTAAGAGCTTCAAAATAAAAATCTAACAAAGGTAGTTTAAATTTAGCTATAAATGCTCAGTCAATATATCATAATTTCATGGGTACTTGAACCGTCTGACTTTACTTTTTCAAGACAATAAATATCTTTTGTCCCAACCTGTAGCTTGCATTCAGGGAATGATTCCATACAAAGGAAAAAAAATAAAAAAGGAATTTAATGTTTTGAAAGATTTTCTGTCACATAAAAATATTGTTTTGAAAATTAGTAATTGTTGGAGTCATTTGATAAAACTATAAACACAAATCAAAATTTAATTTTTCTTTACAATCTTCTCAAAATATAATAACTCATGCCTATGTGTAAATATTTCATTTTAACTATAACTGACTTGCCAAATATGTATAGAAAAACCTATTTGTGTTGAATGACAGATTTCAAAGTCAAAATAGTTTACACTATTTTTTACTGAATATAAGTTTTAAAACTCTAAGCCACCTTTTTTCTGATCTTAATTTTAAATTACATCATTTGTTGAAAACTAGCCACAAATAAGGACAAAAGTATTTCAAGTAACTCACTGTGATGTACATATAAACGTTTTGGTTTTAATATGATTAGAGAATAAGCTGAAATCAATCAAATTGTTTAACTCTATGACTGAAACTTCACTGATATTTCCTTTAGAGATATCAAGGGCATATATAGATGCATGAAGATATAATAGTGCATTAAAATGTTTTTTTAAAAGCTGAAGCAAAACTCCTATTAGTACACACTGGATTTTTCAGCTCTTTAAATACAAACCTCAGTTTAAGATAATAAGAAAAATGCATCATGAGTGAGGGAATATATTTCTTTAGACTCAGTGAAATATTTGAGATTTGAAATAATAGCATTTTTTTTCTTAATTCAGTTTATCAACTAAAAAAGTTTTATAATCTCTGTAGCATTTTCTACAATAGTAAATGAATATTACTTAGGGAAGTTACAAAAAGTTCAGAAAAGGAAACTTTTAGTTTCAGCATCTGATACAATTTTAGAGCTGACCAGATAGTCTGTCTTTATTTTATAGTTTATGAAACAGGTCAACAAGTTATTTTTTTTTTTTTTTTTTGCAAAAAGTGCTAAGACTATAGTAAAAAATCATTAACTTGTTTTACATACAGGAAAGAATAGTGTAAGTATCATGGGACAGTAGTAACTGAGATATGAAGACCAGACTGACACATCAATAGGACATGTGGCGTCAACTCCATGTCTACAAATGAGAGTTTGCATTATAATACTTGTAAATGCCCCATCCAGCTCATAATGTTTATAATTGTATAGGAAACTATTAGGAATAAATTACGTATTTGCTATGATTAAATGAAAAGCCTAATTTAAAAAGAAAAGTATGTGGCGTTTCATTTTTTGGGTTTTTTTTTCATGTTTTTTGGAGTTAGAGGGTTTTAGTTGTTAAGCAGAATATGCTTCACAGTAGATGTACTCAACCTAATTTTATTTATCTCATGTTGTGCTCAGTTGCACAGTCGTGTCCCCTCTTTGAGACCCTTTGGACTGTAGCCCTCCAGGCTCCTCTGTCCACGGGATTTTTTCAGGCAAGAGTACTAGTGTGGGTTCCCATTTCCTCCTCCAGGGGATCTTATAGACCCAGAGATCAAACCCATGTTCCTGTGTCTCCTGCATTGAAGGCAGATTATTTATGGCTGAGCCATCAGGAAAGCCTGGCAATTTTATTCATACTATCATCAGCTGGCATAGAGCAGTGTGCTTTTCCCAAAGGGTTTTAACATTCCTCCTGTTATATACTTTAAGCTACTCATTTGTTTATCATATTATTAAAGGTAGCCTTAAGGCCAGAGCCTGTTAAATGATCACAAATCCCAAATTTAATGAAGTAGAAATTAGTGACATTTTATTTCATATTTTTTTCTCATAATATCATACAATAAAAACCACACTGGCATTTTACAATATCTGGAGGACATAATAAACTGCAGCAGCTATTCAAATAAAATCCCAACACTGTGGCTAAGGCTAGAAGGCTGACGGCTGTAGTAAAGAAGAGATCACAAATTCATTAATGAGGGTGCTCTTTATAATTGGATTATCTAGTCTTTTATTTGTTTTAAGTCATATATTATTCATTCAGTGACCATTTATTGAGTGCATAATACTTGCCAGCTAAGAAAATTGAAGGGTGGAAGTGTGAAGTGATTACAACAATAGAAACTTGGAATGAAGATGAAAAGAAAAGCTCAGGATTGTGCATGGGAATGCATTGGATGATGAGTATGAGGTGGAGAGACGGAAGAGCTTTGGAATGATATGCCTACCCTAAAATCAAGTCAGACTAGGAACAGGATTTATTTAGGCCTGAGTGCTTAGCATTTATCCTGGAGCAAGAAACTAAAAACAAACTGGAGATACCAGCGGGCACTCAGTTCATCTGTTCCCTATAGCAATCTTTTTTTATGGACTATAGATCTTTCACATATATAATTGTATTTGGCACACAAAAAAATACCTATTTATTTATTGTTTCTCCTCCATTTATCTGCTACAGGGATTTCAGTTTGAGTCTATATTAAATTGTGCTACATTAGGGAATGTCTAATACAGAGGTAGTATGGGCAACAAGAAAATTGTGTGCATGAAGACTGATTTATTTATCATAGGATAAATATTTGTTTAGGAATCAAGTCCCAGGCATAAAGAGGTTGGCTCAAAGAGGAAGTCTTAGTTTTCAGAGGGAGGTAGAATTCTAAATGCAGCCTGGAGACTACCAATGTATTTATTTCATGGTTGAGCCACCAGTTTTAGCCTGAGGTTCACAGAGACCTGTAAGTAACAATTGAAATTATACTTCTATGAACTTTGTGAAATATTAGGGTGCCACTAATGTCACTTTGAAATGTCTTTAACAATATGCTAGAAAGAGGACTGAACAAGGCTGAACATATGTGTATATATATATATATATATATGACTTTCCCGGTGGCTCACTGGTTGAGAATCTGCCTGCAATGAAGGAGATGCAGGAGATGCGAGTTCAATCCCTGAATTGGGAAGATCCCTTGGAGGAGGAAATGGAAACCCATTTCAGTATCCTTGCCTGGAAAATTCCATGGACAGAGGAGCTTGGCAGGCTGCAGTCCATGGGGTTGCAAAGTCAGACATGACTGAAAGAACTGAGCATTCACGCATATATATACATATATATATAATATATATACACACACATATATATGAAGAGAATTGTAGGAATTGGCTCATATGGTTATGGAGTCTGAGAAGTTCCAAGATCTCCTTCTTCATGATTGAGAACCTGGAAAGTCAGTGGAAAAATTTAGCTCTGATCCAGAAGCCTGAGAATCTTGGGGCCACAGCTGTAAGTTCAGAGTCTGAAGGCCCAAGAACCACAAGCTCCAAGGTCCTAGGGCAGAAGAAGGTGAGCATCCAAGTTCCACCAAAGGGAGAGAATTCAGCCTCCTTCTGCCTTTTTTGTTCTGTTGGGATTCTCAGGGAATTACACGATGTTTACCCACATCGGTGGGGGTGAATTTCTTTACTCAGTCTCCTGAATCAAATGGTACTTAATCTCTTCCAGAAACATCCTCATAGGTATACTCAGAAATAATGTATATACTCAGAAATAATCCACTTGCTGGGCACCTTTTAGCCCAGTCAAGGTGACACATAAAATTAATGATCACAAGATCTTCCTCAGTAAGTTATCTAAAAGCTGCTATGCAAATAGGTAATCTAAAGGCACTGATGATTCACATGATCAGTGGTATGACCAAAAGCAGAAGAGATCACGGGCTCAGCACAGTCAGATGTTTAGTGACGATCACTGGCAGAGAGCGACCATGCCATGTAAGTTTGTAATGCAGAAAGCAGTGCCCAGGGATGTACCTTGTAGGAACGTGGCCACAGTACTTGTAGAAACAGCAGCATCTGTAGAGATCTGCCTTGTCTCGGAATCATGCAAGAGCGAGGCTGGAAATTCTGGTTAGACAGCTCTGGTTATCAGCAGAAACCGTCGTTCTCGGTGAAAGACAACCCTCACCTCAGACAGTGATTGCCACAACTAGCAGAAAAAACTGACAGTGGACACGTGGCCAAAGAGTTATTTTATGGGGTATGTTCCCTTCTGGGGGTTATTTTCTGTTGGTTTTCCCAGACTTCAGAGATGTGATTCCACTAACCTCTCAAACTGTTCCTTTCCTATAATCTCTAAGGATGCAGACTTGGAGCACACACTAGGGTGTCCTTTTTTTTTTTTTTTTTTTAAACCAGTGTTTTTGAAGATGGAAATTTGTATATAGCTTCTCAGGAGGAGTCAAAAGTAACTCACAATTGCACTACTAACATTGTATTACATTGTATTACTAGTTTCTTAAAAAAAAAATTATTGGCTACACTGGATCTTAGCTGTAGCACATAGGATCTTCAGTCTTCCTTGCAGCATGGAGGATCTTTAGTTGCAGCATGTGAACTCTGAGTTGCGACATGTGGGATCTAGCTCCCCAACCACAGATCGAACCCGGGCCCCTGCATTGGGAGTGCAAAGATTTAGCCACGGAACCACCAGGGATGTCCCACTAAAAGCTGCTTCTTAAAGTCAGTGTGATAGAGAGAAAGGCAGGTTGGAGTTGAGGAAAGAACCTGAGAGTTGAGTGAGGAGACTAAGCATCTGTGGGATGTATTTTGAGCTGTGTCCCCAGGCCCTCCTGTCTCATTGCTCGGAGCGTTTCAGCCCCAGAGCATGGTGATTTGAAGGACCATCGGAAGAACTCAAATGATTACCCTGAGAAATCATCTATGGAGACTCATACTAGAACGTTTTGGAGTTTTTCTTTGCATTTGTCTAATCTGGCATGTTCTTCCCCAGGATATTTTCTTGACTTGGTTTTTCCCTCCACTCAAATCCTGATGCAGGACGACCTTCTAGGGGAGGACCTCTCTGTTCAACCTGTTTCAGTTCCAGTCCTTCACCCATCGTGACTCTGTCTACCCTTCTAACTAGAATATGTCTCTTCCAAATATACTATTTATTTCACTCATTTTTTGATTCTTTGTCTTCCCCCACCACCCCAGTCCCACTAGAATGGAAGCTCCATAGGGCGACTTGTTTTTGCCTGTTTTTTTTTTTTTTCTGCTTCTCTGTCTGTTGTGCCTGAAATAGTGCCCAGCACAGAGTAGGCATTTCTTAAACATCGGTTGACAAATGAAGTGATGAATAGAAATTGTAATGCTTTCTGGAAAAAACAAACAAACAAACAAATAGCTGACTGAGTCTAATACAATGATATGAAAGCTGTGCACAGTTATTAAGGACATTTCATGCCTACAGTATTTCTTCCTGAAACCACGGCAGTGGCATCTTGGCTCGTCTTCCTGCTTCCAGCCTCCTTTTACAGCACACTGTCCATGGAGGAATAAGATAGCTGACGTCAGCCCCAGACCCTCCAAGAGTTAACTAACTAAGCCCCTGGAACTCTGCAAGACCTAACTCTTCAACTCTGCAATAGAGCTCCCTTTGATCTTGACTTAAACCTGGTGTCCTCCAGCCCATTAGGTCCAGATGTCTGCCAGCCTGTCCACACACTCCCTGTGATTCAGAATTCTCCTACCTTGCTGGTCTTCTTCACCTTCTTTCTATCTCCCTGGTTATTCTACCCTCTGACATTTGTGCTTGTTTTTCTTTCAGTTTAGAGCAAACTTTGGTATGATTGGCTTGTGTGTAATCATGTCTAAAAATTTTATATTTTAGCATTTTAAGAATGAGTTCAGTTCAATTCAGTTCAGATCATGAACTCCTTATTGCCAAATTCAGACTTAAATTGAAGAAAGTAGGGAAAACCACTAGTCCACTCAGGTATGACCTAGATCAAATCCCTTATGAGTATACAGTGGAAGTGACAAATAGATTTAAGGGACTAGACCTGATAGACAGAGTGCCTGATGAACTATGGTCAGAGGTTCATGACATTGTACAGGAGACAGGGATCAAGACAATCCCCATGGAAAAGAAATGCAAAAAAGCAAAATGGCTGTCTAAGGAGGCCTTACAGATAGCTGGGAAGAGAAGAGAAGCAAAAAGCAAAGGAGAAAAGGAAAGATATTCCCATCTGAATGCAGAGTTCCAAAGAATAGCAAGGAGAGATAAGAAAGCCTTCCTCAGCAATCAGTGCAAAGAAATAGAGGAAAACAACAGATTGGGAAAGACTAGAGATCTCTTCAAGAAAATTAGAGATATCAAAGGAACATTTCATGAAAAGATAGGCTCGATAAAGGACAGAAATGGTATGGACCTAACAGAAGCAGAAGATATCAAGAAGAGGTGGCGAGAATACACAGAAGAACTGTACAAAAAAGATCTTCATGACCCAGATAATCACGATGGTGTGATCACTCACCTAGAGCCAGACATCCTGGAATGTGAAGTCAAGTGGGCCTTAGAAAGCATCACTACGAACAAAGCTAGTGGAGGTGATGGAATTCCAGTGGAGCTATTTCAGATCCTCAAAGGTGATGCTGTGAAAGTGCTGCACTCGATATGCCAGCAAATTTGGAAAACTCAGCTGTGGCCACAGGACTGAAAAAGGTCAGTTTTTATTCCAATCCCAAAGAAAGGCAATGCCAAAGAATGCTCAAACTACCGCACAATTGCACTCATCTCACACACTAGTGAAGTAATGCTCAAAATTCTCCAAGCCAGGCTTCAGCAATGCGTGAACCGTGAACTTCCAGATGTTCAAGATGGTTTTAGAAAAGGCAGAGGAACCAGAGATCAAATTGCCAATATCTGCTGGATCATCGAAAAAGCAAGAGAGTTCCAGAAAAACATCTATTTCTGCTTTATTGACTATGCCAAAGCCTTTGACTGTGTGGATCACAATAAACTGTGGAAAATTCTGAAAGAGATGGGAATACTAGACCATCTGACCTGTCTCTTGAGAAATCTGTATGCAGGTCAGGAAGCAACAGTTAGAACTGGACATGGAACAACAGACTGGTTCCAAATAGGAAAAGGAATACATCAAGGCTGTATGTTGTCACCCTGCTTATTTAACTTATATGCAGAGTACATCGTGAGAAACGCTGGGCTGGAAGAAACACAAGCTGGAATCAAGATTGCCGGGAGAAATATCAATAACCTCAGATATGCGGATGACACCACCCTTACGGCAGAAAGTGAAGAAGAACTAAAGAGCCTCTTGATGAAGGTGAAAGAGGAGAGTGAAAAAGTTGGCTTAAAGCTCAACGTTCAGAAAACTAAGATCATGGCATCCAGTCCCATCACTTCATGGCAAATAGATGGGGAAACAGTGGAAACAGCGTCAGACTTTATTTTTTTGGGCTCCAGAATCACTGCTGATGGTGATTGCAGCCATGAAATTAAAAGACGCTTACTCCTTGGAAGGAAGGTTATGGCCAACCTAGATAGCATATTTAAAAGCAGAGACATTACTTTGCCAACAAAAGTCCGTCTAGTCAAGGCTGTGGTTTTTCCAGTGGTCATGTATGGATGTGAGAGTTGGACAGTGAAGAAAGCTGAGCGCCGAAGAATTGATGAATTTGAACTGTGGTGTTGGAGAAGACTCTTGAGAGTCCCTTGGACTGCAAGGAGATCCAATCAATCCATCCTAAAGGAGATCAATCCTGGGTGTTCATTGGAAGGTCTGATGTTGAAGGTGAAACTCCAATACTTTGGCCACCTCATGCGAAGGGTTGACTCATTGGAAAAGACCCTAATGCTGGGTAGGACTGGGGGCGGGAGGAGAAGGGGACGACGGAGGATGAGATGGTTGGATGGAATCACCGACTCGATGGACATGGGTTTGGGTAGACTCCGGGAGTTGGTGATGGACAGAGAGGCCTGGCGCGCTGCAATTCATGGGGTCTCAAAGAGTCAGACATGACTGAGCGACTGAACTGAACTGAACTGAACTGAACTCAGTTCAATTCAGTTGCTCTGTCATGTCTGACTCTTGGGACCCCACTGACTGAAGCAATCCAGGCTTCCTTGTCCATCACCATCTCCCAGAGCTTGCTCAAACTCTTATCCATTGAGTTGGTGATGCCATCCAATCATTTCGTCCTCTGTTGTCCCCTTCTCCTCCTGCCTTCAATCTTTCCCAGAATCAGGATCTTTTCTAATGAGTCAGTACCTCACATCAGATGGCCAAGGTATTGGACCTTCAGCTTCAGCATCCGTCCTTCCATTGAATATTCAGAACTGATTTCTTTCAGGATTGACTGGTTTAATCTCCTTGCTGTCCAAGGAACTCTCAGGAGTCTTCTCTAACACCACAGTTCAAAAGCATATTTTAAGAATAAAGATATGCAATTATAATAGAAAGAACATGTTAACATTTTATATATCAATACTCATATTTGCATATGAATATGTATCAATATCTGTAACATGAAGCCATTGATATCAAAACTTCATTTGTACATGAAATAAATAATGAAGCACCTATTATGCAATGGACTGGAGAATTCAAAAGAGTAGTGAGAAGCTACGGTGCTAGCAGTAGGAGAGATGTAAAATGAGCTCTAGTTTGTTAGAAGACTGCAATATAATGTCTAGCACTTTTGGAGTACTTATACTATGTCAGGGACTATATTTATGTAAACTGGATCTTCACAATAAAATGTTAATGTAGGTGTTAGTACAATCATTGTATAGATGTGAAAGATGGAAGTCAGATAGTTGAAGTTAATTCTTCAAGATCTCGAATATAGAAAATGGGTTCCTAGGGCAAGTGTATCTGGCTTCAAAGCTCATGCTGCCTCTCCAGGATGAAAGAAGTCTCAGATGAAGAGGAGCACAGTGGGAGGTGAGGGGTTAATCAGAGCACTCTGTGGTCAGAAAAAGTTTTCCTCAGAAGATGGCCTGCAACAGTGTGGAAGGATCGCTGAGTGCAAACACACAGATGAGGCTGAGAAAAATGATTCTTTCTGGAAAGCGCAAGTACTTCAATATAATTAGAATATAGAGTGAAAGAGAATGGATAGAAGTGGAGTGATAAGACAGAAATGCATGCAATGCAAGGAGACTTGACTTAACCCTGTGGGTTACCACAACATTAGGCAAAGATTTCAGCAAAATTATACATGGACCACAGTCTTATGAAAGATTGGGATAAGGAAGAAATCTTTAGGAAGATTTGCAATTTTCCAGGGAGAGATGGTGACAATTCTGAAAGAAGAAACAGGTGTTACATGTGGAGAGCAGTGAAGGGACTGAATGTAGCAAATAGAATCTATTGGAATTATTTGGATTTGGGGCTTGAGGCTGTGGTAGGAATTTAGAATAAAACCCAAAGTTCACGTTAAGATGACTGTGTGCCATTAAGGAATTTACAAATTTAGAAAAACACATTTCCTCTGTTAGTTGCTTTTTTTTAAAATAAATTTATTTATTTTAGTTGGGGGCTAATTACTTTACAATATTGTAGTAGTTTTTGCCATACATTGACATGAAATCAGCCATGGGTTCACATGTGCTCCCCCTCCCGAACCCTCCTCTCACCTCCCTCCCCATCCCATCCCTCTGAGTCATCCCAATGCTCCAGCCCTGAGCATTTGTCCCGTGCATAGAACATGGAATGGTGTTCCGCTTCACATATGACAATATACATGTTTCATATGTTCCTCTGTTAGTTTTAAAGTGCCTGAGGAACATTGATATGCTCACTGAACTATTTGAAATACAGGTTTGGAGGCCAATATACTTTTTAGCTGTGGCTCTAGAGACGATGTGCCGTGTGCTAAGTCGCTCAGTAGCGTCTGATTCTGCAACCCTATGGACAGTATCCTGCCAGGCTCCTTTGTGCATAGGATTCTCCAGGCAAGAATACTGAAGCAGGCTGTCATACCCTCCTCCAGGGGATCTTCCCAACCCAGGGATTGAACTGGCATCTTTTATGTCCACCACATTGACAATCCAGTTCACCACTAGCATCACCAGGGAAGCCCATAGAGACAATGACTGTGTATAAATTCCAACCCGATCACTTAAAATCTGTGAATAAAGTGCTTAATTTCTCTAAACTTTAGTGTCTTAGTCTATCAAATGGACAAAGTGTGTGTTTCATGTAGTGTCCCCGTGAAAATTGGATATTTTAATCTATGAAGTCCTTATACAGCATAACCTAACAGATGTTTTGTGATTGTGGCTACAGTTTTTATTGTTCCTTGTAATTTTGGTCTGTGCTACTAACACAGAAGAAACACAGTATCTTTAAAGAGCAATAAAACACGCTATGCCTATATCTGTACTAGTAATACAAAAGAAATTAGACATATAGAAGCATATCTGGTTTTCTTGCTGTCTTCACAGATAATGATTTTTTTTTTCACACAAATTGAAGATCTGTAGGTACCATATTTTGAGCCAGTCTATTTGGATTATTTTGCCAACAGCATTTGCTCACTTCATGTCTCTGTGTTACGCCTTGGTAAGTCTCACAATATTTAAAACTTTTAGAATTATTTTACTTGTTTTGGGGATCTGTGATCAGTGATATTTGGTATTACTATTACAAAAGATTATGACTTGCTGGAGGCTCAGGTGATGGTTAGAATTTTTAGCAGAAAAGTTTTTTTTTTTTTTTTTTTTAATAAAGTGTGTATGTCCTTTTTCAGGCTTCCCAGGTGGCTCAGTGGTTAAGCGCCTGCCTTCCAATGCAGGAGACAAGGATTTGATCCCTCAGTCAGGAATATTCCCTGGAGAAGGAAATAGCAACCCATTCCAGTATTATTGCCTGGGAAATCCCATAGATAGAGGAGCTTGGTGGGCTACATTCCATGCAGGTGCAAAAGAGTCAGATACGACTTAGTGACTAAACAGCAACAATGTTCTTTTTTTAAAACACACCATTTCACACTTAATAGACTACAGGATAGTATAAACTTAACTCTTCAGTGCACTGGAAACCAAGAAATTCAGCACCTTGGTTTACTGTGATATTTTCTATATGGCAGAGGACTTAGAAACTGTGCTGTCTCTGAGATCTGCCAATACAGGCTTCTGAGTGTGTTAATACATCAGTAAGTATGAGTTGAAGACCTAGTGTGAGATCATCTGGAAAGACTGGACAGCAGGAGGAAGGAAAACTAAGACTCAAACCTTTGGGAACACCTGAACTTAAGAAATAAGAGAGAAAAGTGAAAATGTGCTTGGGGATTAGTCTGAGAGAGGGGGAAAAAAAGACAAGTGAGTGGGTGTTAAGAAGCCACAGGAGATGATGAAGAAGAGAGTGATTAACATTTTAAATAATGCAGAGGTATAAAGAAAAATGAGAGCAATTTGTCATTTTAGAGATACCAGAAGGGTTTCAGCGGTGTGGTAGGATCAGAAAAGGGCCAGAAATTACTGTGAGGTCTGGAAGGGGAGACCATGAGAATAGACAAATCATTGTCTTTAAAGTATAAAGGCAGTACTCATAATTAGTGCAAAAGGTCATGGAGAATAACAGGAAAGGGAATGGAAAGGGCAGGTGGATGAATTAGTTTTTCAAACTTTCAAAATGTTATGATGGCCTTGTTGATGTCTTATTAGAATCTCTATGATTAATAAGGTTGTCAACAAAAATGAGATGAAATATACAAATATCAGTAGCAGTATATAAAGAGGAAATGGCAGAGTGTGCTCAGAAAGCCAGAAAACAGAAAGAACTTCTTTCATTTGTTTTAACACCTTTATAGATATGTAATTTACATACTACAAAATTTACCCATTTAATGTGCACAATTCAGTGATTTTTCATGGATTTAAAGAGCTGTGCAGCCATCACCATAATCTAATTTCATTCCCTCTCTTGCTATCCCTACTCAGTTGTAGGCAAACACTAATTACCTTATTTTCTATAGATTTGTCTGTCCCAGACATTTCTTATAAATAGGATCATGGGCTATTTTGGTCATTTCTAATGTACTTCTTTCACTTAGCATAATGATTTTTGATATATCCATGTTCTAACAGGAATCAATACTTTATTCTATTATTTGCTTAATACTCCTCCATTGTATGGAATCCCAGATTTACATCAGTTGGTGAAATCTGGGTTGTTTTTGTTTTTTGGCTTTTTTAAACAATGCTGCTATGAACATTCATGCACAAGTTTCTGTGTGGATGTATGTTTTAATTTTCTTGGGTTTGTAACTAGCTGTAGAATTTCTGGGTCACTTGGAAATTCTGTTTAACATTTGGGCAACTCCATTTTTCCATTCCCTCCAGCCCTAAATGAAAGCTCCAATTTCTACACATTCTCTTTCCCCCTTATTATTTACTTTTTTTCTTTTATAAAATTATAGAATGAACTTGTTTTTATATAACAGGGAAGTTATAGTTTTATACAATATGCTCATTGTGTTTTTCTTTAATCTGCTGATACTTTTTCAGTAAAGTGGCCCTACATTTAAAGCCATCAGTTCAATTGTTAATGAGAAAATATGCCTATTCAGTACACTGTTTTCTCTGGGATTACAGATTTGGGGGACACTGCTGGATATCTAGAATATACATATAGTTGTGTCTAATGATAATGGGAGATCCATTTGGCAGTTGTGTCAGTGTCAATAGAGTAATCCAGTTTGTAAGAATTTAAAGTGTCATAGATGGAGACTCTGTCCCGTGGTTTCCAGAGTGCTGGGCAGCGGTGTTAGATGCACAGGACTGTTACCAATGGAGTGGTGGCTGTACCCCTGTTTGATTTCTTCTGTTCAGTTTTTGCTATGGTCCTCCATATGTCCTGGTATTTCTTGTTTCTGTCCTTTTTGGAAACCTCATTCTTCTTCTACTGGCTGATTCTGGGAACTGCTCTGAAACCTTTCAATGTATTTCCTTTTTACATTAATCAGGGAATTCACTGTTCTTATTTGAAACTAAGAATCATCAGTCATAAATCTGTGGTATTATTTTCATGACTGATGAGCTAGGACACAAAAGCTATGTTTTCTATTCATGGAAAAAAGTGATATTAAAGGAAATATTAATTCAGTGAAGCTGAAGGAAATCCCTGACATGGATCCTTCGTAAAACTCCCAGAGAAATGAAAACCATTCACACAAAAATCTGTACACAGATATTTGTTAACAACCCCAAACTAGAAAGGACAAAGATGTTCTTTCGTAGGTGAGTGATGAGCTAATAAAAAACACAACAACTTGGTTCAGGCTCCAGAATGAAAAAAATTGCACTGGATGAAAAAAGCTAGTTCTAAAAAGTTATGTACTGGCTGATTCCATCATATAATATTTTTGAAATAACAAAATTCTAGAAATGGAGAACAGTTTACTGGTTGACAGGGCTTAGGAAGGAGGCATAGTGCAAAGAAATCTATGTGGTGAGAAAAATGTTCTGTATCTTGACTGTGTTGATGTCAATGTCCAGATTGTTATTTGCACTACAGTTTTGCAAGCTGTTAACACTGGGGGAAACTCAGTAAACATGCATATGATTTCTCTCTATTAATATTATAAAATTATATGAATCTTTAGGTTAAAAATTTTCTTGAAAAGGTGCATTGAGCAGTCTGTACTTTCTCATGAGAAAAAAAGAAAGACCTGATCTAAAATGACTAGAAACTTATTATTTTGATATGTGGATTTTCTAAAACAAAAAACAATTCATTATGCTTCATGCAGAGTTGCTTATGTCCCTATTTTTTTTTTTACTCACAGAAAATGTGAGGTACCTTGGTTTCTTGGTGCCGTGGAGAAAATACAGGTCCTTGGCACTTCAAGAGTGAGACTAGATAAAGAAAAATTTTCTGAAAAGCCTCCTTCAAACTGTAGCATTCATCCAAGATCAGTAACATTTCATTGAATATTTTGAATATCAAAGAGAAATGAAAGCCCCACAATTTCTCTTTAATAAGTAAATGAAAGAACTAATAGCATCTATCAGTTGTGTGCATCCTGGCATGATCAATGAAGTATAATTTGGGGGGAACCCATTTGGAAAATTTCAGGGACCACTGACTTTAAAATATAGAAATGTTACTTTACTGATGAAAACATCATTTGAAAGAAAAACCTCAGACTGTTTTGTGCAGTGGGAACCATTACAGACTTGACATCATATATGATTTTGGTTATTTTGTAAAAAAGAAAGCCATAGCTCTGAATCATGATTTTTCAT
Source organism: Okapia johnstoni (assembly GCA_024291935.2). Lineage (NCBI taxonomy): Eukaryota > Metazoa > Chordata > Mammalia > Artiodactyla > Giraffidae > Okapia > Okapia johnstoni. The sequence goes on from CM044327.1 coordinate 8,129,148, forward strand.
GAGCTTCTCTGTCATCAGAGATTTGACAGATATTCTTAAAAGTATTTTCTTGCTATCCTAAACTTTGTCAAGGCACTTAATTAATGTCAGGACCTTCTTAAGTATTTTACTAAGAAATAAAGTATGATAATATGATAATATATATAAGTTTTTCTTAAAAGCATCTTGGAGCACTTGGTTCAAATTCAGGTGAAACTTGTGGATTTTTTTTTTTTTTTTGGTGCTGTTGGTTTGGTTTTTATTTTGTTTTTTTAAATACAGAAAAATTATCAGGCTAATGTTAGAAGAATAAATTTGACCTGAATAGTGCTTGGGTCATTTGTGTAAATAATGAAAAATCATCTTTAGTTAAAGCTCTGAGGTCATCATTACAATGGCACCCCACTCCAGTACTCTTGCCTGGAAACTCCCATGGATGGAGGAGCCTGGTAGGCTGCAGTCCACTGGGTCGTGAAGAGTCGGACATGACTGAGTGATTTCACTTTCACTTTTCACTTTCATACATTGAAGAAGAAAATGGCAACCCATTCCAGTGTTCTTGCCTGGAGAATCCCGGGGACAGCGGAGCCTGGTGGGCTGCCGTCTATGGGGTCGCACAGAGTCAGACACGACTGAAGTGACTTAGCAGCAGCATCATTACAATACTGCTGAAAACAAAGGTGGGAGCCATTGTGCAGGAAGAAACTAGAGTTTCAAATTTCCCAGTGTTTGAAAGTTAAGCCTCAAGTGGAATAAAATGAAAATGAGTAAAATGTTGTCTGTTTATTGATTGGAAAACTCTAGAAACATCTTAAAACACTGCAAACCATTATGAACATAAATTCTTAGATAACCTTAAATATGAAAAATACATTCAGAATTCTTTCTTACTGACACAGCTGGGAACAGTGACAAAGAACTCGCTGAAGATAATTTCCTCAAATTGAAGACAAAGACAGTAATGAGTTATAGCTTCAAAAGTGGATCCATCAGCCACATCAACAATGGCAATTTCATTTTTTTTAATGACATGTATTTTATAGTTGGGTTTTCTAATTCATATATCAGTGTTGTTGTTCAGCTGCTAAGTCGTGTCCAGCTCTTTGCAACCCCATGGACTGCAGCATGCCAGGCTCATCTGTCCTCTACTATTTGAAATTTGATCAAATTCATGTCAATTGAGCTGAGGATGCTATCTAACCATCTCATTCTCTGTCTCCTCCTTTTCCTTTTGCCTTGAATCTTTCCCAGCATCAATATCTTTTCAAGTGAGTCAGTTTTTTGCATCAGGTGGCCAGAGTGTTAGAGCTTCAACTTCAGCATCAGTCCTTCCAATGAATATTCAGGACTTATTTCCTTTAGAATTGACTAGTTTGATCTCCTTGCAGTCCAAGGAACTCTCAAGAGTCTTCTCTAGCACTACAGTTTGAAAGCATCAGTTCTTTGGCACTGAGCCTTCTTTATGGTCCAACTCTCACATCCATATATGACTACTGGAAAAACCATAGCTTTTAATATATGGACCTTTGTCAGCAAAGTGATGCCTCTGCTTTTTAATACACTGTCTAGGTTTGTCATAGCTTTTCTTCCAAGGAGCAATTATCTTTTAATTTCATGGCTGAAGTTTCTTATGAATGCCAAATACAGAATATATGGCATATATTTTATGAAGACTAAGTCTAATGTTTGAACACTTTAGCTCCCCTTTTAAAAAAAAAACAAACTGTGAAATCTCACAGAAATCAGTTTTTTGTGCAGAAATAAAATTTGTGGTCTTTTTTTTTTTGCAATTTTACTTGCGAAATTTAAAACAATTTATTTTCAAGAAGCAAAGAATTAATTGCATGAAAAATTAAAAAAAGAAAGCCAAATTACTTATAAAGATTATATTGTGAATTCTCTACATGTGAAGAAATAGCTTTTAAATTGCAGTAAAATAAGCAAAAAAAAAAGTCTAAATTCAAGATTATTTTAGGGCTGGGACACATGCACGCTGTTATATACTGTTCCCAAATAGAATCAAGGCTCCACTCATTAAGAAACACTGATATACAGGTCATTGAAGTGATGTTTTGATCTTATTTGTATGTCCATCTACTTCCATCTTCATACTCTACTATTTCTAGTCATCAGGAAGTCAGGGTAGATCCCTTTTTATTTTCTATTTAATGTCATCTTTCTTTTCTTTAATTATTTTTTTCAGAAAAGAAACACTCTACCATAGGTGAGATCCTTGTTGCAGCATGTGGGCTTAGTTGCCTCACGGCATGTGTTATCTTAGTTCCCTGATCAGGGATTGAACCTGTGTCCACAGCAGTGGAAGGTGGATTCTTAACCACTAGACCACCAGGGACATCCCCATGAGACAAAATAGACACTAGTTATGATTTTTGTCATGAGTGACTTACTATCTCCTGAGGCCAAATAAGTCTTGGTGGTGGATTAGAGCAAAAGTTTTATTGACTGAAGAACTATCTCCAAGGTGTTATCTATGAATTGGCTAGCATGATAGTGCAAAAAATATGGGGGTCGGGCAGAGACAGACCTCTTTCATTGCTTTCACCAATAATTTGGTTTATGTATGTGTGTGTTTTGTCTGTTAATGGTTCTATTTTATGTGGATATCGAAAAAGCTAACAATAAAACGTATAATCAGTGACTATAAAATCTGTGGTCAGGAGTTCTAATAAAAGACAATTCTGGTTAAAACACATATGAAAGAAAGCTAAACTGCTGGCAAATCAGTATAGGAAAACACAGGAATCCCAGTCCCAATGATTAGATCATTTATAAAACTGTATCTGGAGTAAGAATTCTCTTTGACTTTGCTTTTCTGTAAAGTAAAAGACATTTACTGAACACTAATCAGATGTTTGAAAGGTATGATAGCGCAGCTTTAAACTTAGAAACTATAAACCTCTTTTGTGGATGAAAGATTTAAAACAGAGAAAAAGCACAGGCCAATCGACTAGGATTGAAATCTGTGTATACTGGAATCCAGTGTGGCTGTGCACAAGTCACTAACTTCCTCTGGGTCCCCTCATTCCCACTCTGTAAACTAAGAAAGATGGAACAGTTAGGAGTGTTTCAAAATAATATTTTAAACCTAAAATTTTATGGTCCTCCTTAAAGCACTAAACACCCATATGCTAATTTTTCTTTCTAAAGAGGAACATGAACATCTTTAGAAATACAGTTTTAATGTGGTCAAAATCTATTTTAATGTAATCATCACAACAATAAAAATATTATAGTTAGATATGACTACAAAAGATGACATTACTTTTTGGTTTTATTATCAGTTGTAGCTTCTAGAGAAGTAAAAATTTAAAAATAGCAATAACATATGCAAGTGATTTACATAAAAGCATCCTCAATAAAGTGATATGATCACAACTGTTTCTAATTCACTAAAGCAGCAGCGAAAAAGATTTACATATGTAACTGAACCATTTTGCTCTTCAGCATTGTAAATCAACTACTCTTCAATAAAATTAAGAAAGTTTAGCTGTATCACACAATACAGTTAGGTTCACTGAGATGAAAAAAAAATTATAGCTACTTCATTGGGTGTTTTATATTTTACCGTCAGTCTGTTGGTATATTTGTTAATATTTGTTGATTAAGGAATTAGACAAAGATAGTTTTGTGGGTACTTTCTCATATCGCCACCTAATCTACTATGTAAGCATTCATTGACCAAAGTAGTCTAATCCAGATTTCGAGAGGGTCGTTTGTACTTTACTGGAAGATCACCTTGGATTTACAGTCCTGCCTGTGACTGCCTGGGTTTGACTTGAGCTTTATTTTAGTGGGCAGATTCTGGCACAAAAGAACACAGCAGGGTAAAAAGACAGAAGGAACAGGGCTATGAGGGAAGTTTTGTGCATAAAGGTAAAGAGGAGTGGTTTGAATTGCTAAAAGATGAGAGACTAAGCCACTTAGATCTTTTAAAGTACAGAAACAGTCATTTTTAAGCAAAAGCAAGGCTCAGAGCTTCAGAGAGTTCAGAGAACTTGGTCCTGGAGCTCCTGGTGCAGCCTCCCCCCGCCAGGGACTGAGAGACAGCGCGGGGCTCTCAGCTGTCAGGACAGACAGACGTCTCTATCAGATGGAGGCGGTCTGAGCTGGAGCGAGTGGTCCACAGCGTGACACCCTGGGAGCTCGCAGCAGGCCTGGTGAACAAGGGCTCCCTGGTGTACTCTGATTTATCTCTATCTGTAAAGTTACTCCTGATAGAGTCCAAAAAAGAGACTGATCAAGAGCGCGATCACTTGAAATGCTTTCAGACTGTCCCCACCTCCCTCAAGCTATTGTCCAGGGCTGCGTGGAAACAAAAGCATCAGAGGCTGGTCCGAGCAGTCTTTCCTTTCCTTTGACTGTGTTCAGTCGCTTCAGTCGTGTCCGACTCTTCGTGACCCCGTGGACTGTAGCCCACCAGGCTCCTCTGTCCATGGGATTGTCCAGGCAAGAATACTGCAGTGGGTTGCCATGCCCTCCTCCAGGGGATCTTGTTGACTCAGGGATCAGACCCACGTGTCTTCTGTCTCCTGCACGGGCAGGCAGGTTGGGACCTCTGGAAAGGACTACCACCAGAACCGCCTCTCACTTCCTGTGCTGGTGCAGAACTGCAGGTACTGACAGTGGCATTTTAAAGGTCGTCTGGCCGATTGGCTGTCCCACCAATTGATGGTACTCATCATCTGAGAATTTATCGAATGCCACTATGGTGCGTGTGAACATGAAAGAGTCAGTTGCTCAGTCGCGTCCGGCTCTTCGCAACCCCATGGACTGTAGCCCATCTGGTGCCTCTGTCCATAGAGTTCTCCAGGCAAGTATACTGGAGCGGGTTGCCATTTCTTTCTCAAGGCGATCTTCCTGACCCAGGGAATGAACCCAGGTCTCCTGCATTGGAGGCAGATTCTTTACCATCTGAGCCATCAGGGAAGTCCCTCTGTGGTACATGGTTGCTGAAAAATTTCACATGCTCCTAAACAGGCAAGTGGATCTCCTCTCTTGATCATTAGCATGTGTCTTGTGCTGTGTTTCATTCCCTGATATCTCTGGAATGATCATATAACATCTTCATTTCATTATATTTCCGGTTGCCCAAAGTCCAAACTGTATTGGGTCTATGATAGGATTAATGGGTAAAAACATGGGCATCATTATTTGGTTTCTGTTGGAATTGTCTATCATTTTAACTTACTGAAAGATAGGACTGAAATAAAATAAAAGCGAGTATTGATTGTTTTGTTTCTGTTGGAATTGTCTATCTTTTGAAACTTATGGAAGATGAGACTGGAACAAAAATACACACAAATATGATATTTTTAACACAAGATACTTGTAAAGAAATTCACCTCATGTATTGGGTTAGTTTTGAAAGAAGATGCATAAAGATGCTACAGAGGGCATGCATTCTGGATTTTATATTGTTGAATCCAAAGGCACTTACATATTTTGGCTTTGCTGTTCATAGACAGTATACTAAAGTTAGAGGCCCAGTTACTTAAAAGTATTATTTTACCAAGGTTTTAAACAGGGCAGGGGAGGATTAAAGATTTCAGGAGTAGTTGTAAAAAAAAAATAAAAATAAACTCAGGGATTGACACAGTTGAAGAAAATATATTATTTGTGAGAGAAGAATGATGTAGGCCAGTAGTAATTGTGAAGAATTTTATAGCTGAGGTTTTGTTTCCTCCTAAAGTCAGCGAAGACAATTTTTAAACTTACCCTCCAAAAATTCTTCTTATTGGAGATAAATATATACATAGTTTGCTTTTCATTACCATTCCCAAGACAGTAAACACCTAGGGAAGTGAACTATGTCTTCTATACCACTGTAGGCAGCTAGTCAAGTAGGATATTGTTTGAATATAGTAGCTTTCAGTAAACATTTGTTTATTATAAGATAAACTATTAATATTATTCCAATAATAGTAACAATGTGTTGGATGATTAAAATATATATTTTAGATCCATTAAATGTTTTAAGTTAAAAAAAAATCAATAATTCGATAAAGTTTATCCTATTTTTGGTTTTAGACTTTTTGAGCATATGATTATTTTTGCCCTTGTAATATTGTCAGCTGGAAAATTGCACAACCTAAAAGTTGAGAATTATATTTTATTTGGCAGATATACTGAGGACTTCAGTCCAGGAGACAGCCTCTCAAATAGCCCCAAAAAACTGTTCTCAAGAGGTAAGGGAGGAGCCAGGATATATAGGAGATTTTGCAAGAAAGACCAAGTAGTTGGAAAATTAAAATATTACTGTTAATTAAAGAAAAAACAGACATCTCAAGGTAATGAGTTTAGCACTTTTGTACATCTAAGAAGATGCAAGAGTCTGGACTCATTGAAATAATTCTTTGATATTAACTATCTACGGCCAGGATCCTGTTTCTTTTTTTCCATCCTGAATCCCCTCAAGGTGCATAGTCTCGGGTGGCTACCGTGACTGATGGCTTGATGACCACAACATCCTTTGTGATACAGCAGGTGATTCCCCTTATCTACAATATCTAGTTTCTCCCTACCACTACTGCATTATTGTCTTTTGTTTTATTTTTCTGTTTTTGCTTCATAAAACTTGTTCTAAGACTACTCCCAATATTCTGAAAGAGATATTCCCTTTCTAACTTTATTGTCATTTCTATTTTACCCATATTCAAGATAGAAATATTCATATTATGTCATTTATTTCCAGTTCACAATGCTTGGATAGACTGCATGAGCTCTTTTGAGAATTATGATTTGACAATTAAGAAGTGCCCAGGTATACTTTTTAAAATTTTTCAAATGTAGTGTTTAATGATTCCTTAATTAGAAAACCTTATCTTCTCAAATATTCCAGAAAATGCTGGGACTTATGGAAAGAGAAAAATGCCATTCAGCCTACTGAGTTTGAGAGCTCAACATCTTGAGTTTTTATATCCTCTTCTGACACATTGTGTGCTTCTATCCCTAAAGGAAAGAACTGTGCTACAATACATTCAAAACAAAGGCGCCATTCAGTTTCTGACTGTGGAGGAGGGGAAAGCAGACATTTTCCCCGAATTTTCAGGTCATGATTGCGGCCTCATCGAGCCATTGTTTGGGATGCAGCCTTGGTCGGGGGACCAGAGGTGCTGAGGAAGGGCAGGGCTCTGCCCCACGCTTTCCCCCCGGGAAGTGCAGCTGAAAGCAGAGCAGGAGGCTGGCCGACCACACGCTCACAAGTTGCTCACTGGGGTGCAGCTGTACTTGCTGTAATCAGAATTAAAAAGGAAGAGTTATGTGTGATGAATATGTGGCATTCGTATCAATTTTATGAGATTTTAAGTGTTGATTTTTCAAATATGTAAATTCACGTTATCCTATAGAAAAATTGGCTCACTAAGCAGACTTCTTGTCCATCTGCTTCTAATGCCCTCAGAGAGATAAAGAAGCATCATGTGATAAGAATAAATGTCTACTTTGAATACATTTGTTAACTAATTATGATCCAACCCAACTGGTTCATTCAAATTATTTGTAAGCCATGTTGATATGTTTTAAACAAGTTCTGATAAATAGCAAAAATCTTCTAAATGAACAACTGTTTTAGTAATAAATATTTTGTGAATAAGATTATGGCTATTTCAGTGGTTTTGTTGATTAACTTTTAAAAAAGTAATAAGTGGTTTTATGTCTTTACTCAACTATTTATGAAAATATGAAAGTGTTAGGCCCTCAGTCATGTCTGATTCTTTGTGACCCCACGGACTGCAGCCTGTCAGGCTCCTCCGTCCGTGGGCTTCTCCAGGCAAGAATACTGAAGTGGGTTGCTATTTCCTCTTCCAGAGGATCTTCCTGACCCAGGGACTGAACCTGCATTGCAGGCAGATTCTAAACAACTATGTTTATTTTCCATATATTTTTAGGTACAGTTAACATTCTCTCTCCTTTGGTTATTCTTTTAAATTAATTCTAACATCTAACACGTCACTATTAATATGCACCATTTCCCTTGTGCAACAAGTTTGATGATGGGTGTGATGTATTTGACATTATAATTCATATTTAAGATGCTAATAAGCTCATATTTATGTTTTAACACCTAATCCAATTTTGAAAGTAAAAATAAGAAATATTACTGGCACTGAATTTAAGCAATGAAAAATAAATCATATATAGGTTCTGGGTTCCTTTTAAGCTGGCCATTCTTAAAGCAGTTTTTAATGCAAAACTATGGAGAAGGAAATGGCAACCCACTCCAATATTCTTGCCTGGAGAATCCCATGGACAGAGAAGCCTGGAAGGCTACAATCCATGGAGTCTCAAAGAGTCGGACACGACTGAGTGATTTCACTAATGCAAAACTGGTTGAATTTTATTCATATACTTTGCATTAAGATAACACTTGGCTTGGAAGGTAATTATTTAGATAACCTTCATTAGTTAGAGTTCAGAAAAGAGGCAGGGCTTTAAAAAACAGTTTCTAGTGAAATGGGATTATTCCAAACCTATATTGGAAATGTTTGAATTATGTTTACAATTGACACATTCAAGAAAATAAAATACTTAGCGATAGTAGAGATAATATATTGTTTTACACTCTTGCTGGCATCAGCCATTATGTGATCCTCAGCTTACAGTCTGTATCTTCAATTCTAAGATGTCAATATCTGTACAAGGTACCATTGATTTAACATCAGCTTTCCTGGGGGAAAAACAGAAATGGCTGGCAAGTTGCTTTTAAAAATCCATTGTAGGATGCAACCCAATTTAAGAAATGTTAAAACGTGAAGAAATATTGGTATTGAAATTGAGAAAATGTAGTAACGTACCCGTCTATTTACAATCTACGATATTCCCCACCATTTTGCTGCCAACAGTATTTCATCCAGAATGAATTTACTTACCTAAAGCTGTTATAGCTTTGCCAAGGTTGTTGTAAATATGTACATAATGATGAATCGGTACAGTTTGATATCAAGTTATTTTTTCTTTTACTTTTTATTTTTAATGTTTTACTGAAGTATAGTTGAGATATCAAGTTGTTGTATTATCACTTTTCCTCTGTAGTCAAATTTGTCAATGTATGAAATATATTTTGAAATAGTCCACCAAATGGCAATGTCATGTTACCAGGTCTGAAGAATTGTCCTTTGGGATATAGGAAATTTATATATTACATTGATGAAATAAAAATCATGAGAACAAATAAATCATTACAAAATGAATTATTACTACCAGGGTCTTTCTTCCCAGTAAAGATTACTCATGACCACAGTTTCAGGTGGAAAATGGAATCTGATTTTGTGAGATAGATTCTATTTAAAGTTACATGTTGATACTTGAATTAGCATAGCATAGAGTGAACCATTAAGACCAAAAAAATAATCTTGTTAATAAAATAAATCAAACATGTTTATTAAGATATGAAGCCTTCTAGTAATAAGAGAAATAGATATGTTTTAAGAAAAAGGCATAGGTTATCCATATTACTTTTGCATTGGTGTCTTATTTACATGATATTTATATAAAATATTTTAAAATTTCTTAATTCAAGGTTCACACATGATATCAATATAATGATTTTCCAAAACACAGCACTTTGCTTACTTTAGGTGAGCTCTTAAATTGAAGTATACTATCAAACTGGTACTTAACATTGGGATATATAGATAAATACATATTTATCTTATGTGTTAGTACAAAATTGCCACTAAACTATTGTTTTTGTTGTATAGACCTATGCAAAGCAAGCAGAATGGAATGAATTCAAATTGCCTCAATTAAGGCTGTCTTATAGCTTTCATTAGGCATGTACCAGCTTACGATACATCTGGACCATAAAAGAGGCAGAATGAGGACCTGAACCAACATTTTGATGTTGTTCAAGTTTCTCTGTGCTGTCTGTACATAGTGGTGAGTCTGGGTAGGACAATAACTGTTACTTTCTTTCCTCTAGTGAGTCATGGTTATGCTTAGTGTGTGTGTATATGTGTGCATTTGTGTGTGTCTCCAATTACTAGATCTGGAAGTGTAATCATCAAGGTCACAGGAGCAGAAGCCCAAAGTATGAGGCTTTGGGGCATTAATTTATAAAAATAACTTTTCAACAATTAGCTATTTTACAAATAGCAATTTAATATTAAGTAAAATAATATAAATGAGAGAATAATCCACTCATTTTTGATTATTTTATTTCCATGTCTCTTTACTTTTTGTCCTATTTACGTATATTTTTCAATGTTTTCTTATTACAAGAGTAAAATTTTGTGTTCTACTTTTTAACCGAGTATTTTAAAATATAGGACTCTTTATGATTGTGTTCTGCAATAGTTATATAATATTCTTTTGAGATGGTTTTAAATGTTTTTAAACAACTGGACCATTATAAAATTACCTGCCTCATATATTAGCTATTTATCAATGCTGTGTGTAACCAGAATATTTTGCAGTCATAAATAAAACATAAATAAAGAGCGGTCATCAAAAACAAACAAACAATAATATGATGCTCAGAGTCAAAAAAATAAAGGAATAACATATGCTATAATAATCAGACATAGGGAGATGCCACTATAAGAAAAAGCAGATTGAAGAGAGGTAAATTAAGAATGTATGTTGAGAATGTTTTGGACTGGTTTATTTGTACCATTTTCACTAGAAGAAAAAATATATATATATTTCTCTTATATAGTTAAGCTTTGTAACTACATGTTCTATTGAGAAACACAATATGAAAAGCATATTAAACTGTATACTGTATGAATTTACAATTTATTCTCACTTTTGATTCCTGCTGCCTGTTTGAATATATTCTTATAATCAAAAAGTGTACCTTTGTGTTATTTGACTTTGTATTTGCAAAACACAGCTATTTATTACTGATGTTGGTTAATTATATTAAATAAAACATGTCATAGTCAACAACACGTAATGAATCAGTGTAATATAGCACATCTCCTTGAAACTGTTCAATGATTTATCATTTATTCTTATAATTTTTAGAATTATTTATATATATTTTCACATATATAAATATATGTATACACCTGTATATGGTTGTGGTGATAGTCTAAAGTAAAATAAGAAAAATGATTTTGTTTGAAATACTACTCAACGGTAAAATGTTTGCCTCCCTTTGATAAACATAAGTAATTATTGATTCCATTGCCCTGTGCTGAAAAGATGTGCTTAAAAAAGCACAGTATCAGATCATTGCTTATATCTACCAACAATTAAGATTTTGTTGAGCTTCATCTTCTCTTTTATATAATGAAACAGTTTTTGTGAATTTCAAACACAAAATGCACAATTACTAAATTATTTTTACCTCCATGAGTGTTCCAGGCACCCTACCACCCAGGTAGCAAGTTTTTACCTACTAAGTAAATACACAAAATGGGGCTTCCCTGGTGGCTCAGTGGTAAAGAATCTGCCTGCAGTGCAGGAGAAGCAGGAGATGCTGGTTCAGTCCCTGGGTCAAGAACATCCCCTGGAGAAGGGAATGGCAACCCACTCCAGTAATCTTGCCTGGAGAATCCCAAGGACAGAGGAGTCTGGCGGCTACAGGGACTCTACAGGTCCATAGGGTTACAGAGAAGCGACTTAGTAGGCATGCACACAAATACATTAAATACTTTACTTACTAAGAATCATGATTAGGCACAGTAAGAATAAATGAATTTGACAGAAGCAAGACAATGGGAAAACTCAGAAGAATTTAAAGATAGACTCAATAAAGTTAAGATTAGAAATTAGGTAACAAATTCATTAACCAACCACTAGATAACCTTTCTATCTATTTGTAATAAATGTGGAATATTTTCATGTATGGTGATTGCATTTTCAAAATATTAGAAAAGCTTTGAACACCTCTTGGCTGGTACCTTTTAAAATCTGGATTATAATTGTGGTGTTTTGTTATTTACCTTAAAAAGAGATTATTGACCTCCAGAGATCATAATTTCAAGATTATTTCAAAGAATTGTAACTAAAAATGTATAAACTCTGAAGAACTTGTGTAATTTTTAGTCTTGCCTCAACTAAGTATGGGATTAGATTAGCTTCAGTATCCACATGTGTACTAAGAATCTGTGCTCTGGAAAAGTAAACTTTTAAGAATAAAAGGAAGAATCTGAAATGGCAATAGAGAGACAGATTGGTAGGGAAAAAACATAAAGCCAAGAAACTGTCTCTCCCATTAAAAAAGATTTAGTTTATATTCAAGGAAACTTTTCATATTGTTCATGGGGTTCTCAAGGCAAGAATATTGGAGTTGTTTGCTCTTCCCTTCTCCAGTAGGCCACGTAGCCTGGCATGCTGCAGTCCACAGGGTTACAAAGGGTCAGACATGACTAAATGATGGAACAATAATGAGCAATAACAAGCAGACTTTATAAATCAACTAGTAGTCATTGGGGTAAAGGGTGCAAGGAAGTGAACACCAGTTTTGAATCCCCAACTTGTGACCTAGTCCCAGGGTTGCAAGTTGGGGCTGAGCTGGAAGAGTTAAATGCATGCTATGTTTGTACCAATTATAAACCAGAGTGTGTGTATATATATATATGTACATATATATGTGTTTATATATATATATGCAATTTATGTAAATATTCAAAATTAAGAGATTATAAACTTTAAAGTAGAACAATGCATTTGACTAAGATTTAAAACTTTTAAATAGTAAAAAAAGTAGTACATATATGTAAATGAAATTATATGTGTGTGTATATCTATTTCTATTTTAAATACATGTATATGTATTAAATACATGTTATATGTATATCTATGTGTATGTGTGTGTGTATAACAGAAAAAGTGTTAATAGACCTAATTGTATATATAGCTTATGCAAAGCAATGAGAATACATCCAACAACTCATTAGAAAAATGGTCAGAGAAATAGGGGATGGGGTAACACATTTAAAAAGAAAGAGTCACATCATTTAAAAGAATGAACCTCAAGAATATTAAGTAAAAATATACAGGGGTTAGTAATTATGTAATAGCTAAGGTAGCATTTACTGTCTTTAAGTAGAATAGGAAGATTGGCTTTTGAAATACTTTATCTAAATTGGAAATGTGTATATATTTTGTCGTATCAATTCTAGTACTTGAATTTGAAATGAGTAAATATTGAACAAGTGTTCAAAGACACCAAGATCTTCATTTCAGTGCTATGTTGAATACTTCTAATTTTAGTATCATTATGTGATAGAATATACATACTAAAAACAATCATGAGGGTATTGAAATGTATTATGTAGATCAAACTCTATTGATATGAATGTTGGTTATGCTATATTTTATAGTGTGAAAAGCCACATCATAAAATAGAATACCTATGGTTTTTAAAGTAAGATTATTAATAAGATTATCTATGATAGGTTAGGTGAGGGAATATATCTGGAAAGTTATCAAAGTAAAAATCTGGGTAATTGAGGGGAGGGAATTCCTTAACTCAAAATATAAATCAGGGTGAGATATGTGAGGGAGAAAGATCTGATTACGTAGTGTGATCAAATCCCAGAGAGGAATATTTGAGCAGATATTAAAGGAAGTGAGGGAATAAGAATTGAAAAAGGTGGTAAGAAAGTCCATGAAAAGCAAGAAGGAAGTGCCAAGGCCATGTGGTAGAGACATGCTTGTTTGGCTTAGGGGTCGGTTGCAAAAACCCAGGCAGAAGATAATGGTGGCGTGTACCACACTGATAATTTTGGAGCGATGAAAATTGACAGGATTCTGAAAATACTGTGAATGTAGTCCCAGATGGATGGCTGGGTAGTTGAATGTCCAGGGTGAAAGACAGAGTTCCAAAGTTTCAGACTGGGAGTGTATTCCTAAATTTATTTAATTTAAATGAATTTAAATTTGTATTCATATGGCCATACATGGCTACTGTTAACCATATTGGACAGTGCAGCTCCAGGCAATGAGGATGTAAAGGGGACAGAAGTCGAAGACTGAACTATTATTTGTCACCCGAAGTTAAGCCCTTAGACGTGGAGTTGGATGAAACAGCACAGGGGACAGAAAGCAGTGAGGTGGCAGAATCTGAAAGGGGGCCTGGCTCCTTATTGGTCAAGTGGAGAAATCATTTCAGGATGAATTCAGGAGGGGCTGGTCCACTGGGTCAAGTGCTGGTGGGCAACTGGGTCAGACCATGATTAAGGCTTGACTGCTGGATGTAACAGTGAGGATGAGAATTTCTGAGACTTCTTCATCTTGGCAGGTCTCTTGAGCTGGTCATTTGGGGGAAGAGAGAAGCCAATCTTTCCTTTGTGTGTGTTGCTGCCTTCTGTTCCTTAATTACATTGCAAAGCCTTTGAACATAATTTTTTTTTTTGCCTTTGGTATCTTTTGTATGAATAATTGCCTGATGCACCAGGGTTTTGTGTTTACTATTTTAAAGGGTTGGAAATATAAGTATTTTATAAAATTTATATATTTATGTATATACAATGAATTTATAAAATATTTATATATTTATAAATATATAAAATATATTTAAAAAATATATTTCTAGCCCTTTAAAATAGTAAAAAAAATTCCCATATGATCTAAATCTAATCCCTTATGATTATACAGCAGAAGTGACAAATAGATTCAAGGGATTAGATCTGATAGACAGAGTGCCGAAGAACTATGGACGGAGGTTCATGACACTGTACAGAAGGCAGGGATCAAGATCACTCCCAAGAAAAAGAAATGCACCAAGGCAAAATGGCTGTCTGAGGAGGCCTTACAAATAGCTGAGAAAAGAAGAGAATCAAAAGGCAAAAGAGAAAAGGAAAGATATATGAATGTAGAGTTCCAAAGAATAGCAAGGAGAGATAAGAAAGCCTTCCTCTGTGATCAATGCAAAGAAATAGAGGAAAACAATAGAATGGGAAAGACTAGAGATCTCTTCAAGAAAATTAGAGATACCAAGGGAACATTTCATGCAAAGATGGGCTCAGAAAAGGACAGAAATGGTATGGGCCTAACAGAAGCAGAAGACATTAAGAAGAGGTGGCAAGAATACACAGAAGAACTATACAGAAAATATCTTCATGACCCAGATAATCATGATGGTGTGATCACTCACCTAGGGCCAGACATCCTGGAATGTGAGGTCAAGTGGGCCTTAGGAAGCAGTCACTATGAACAAAGCTAGTGGAGGTGATAGAATTCCAGATGAGCTATTTCAAATCCTAACAGATGTTGCTGTGAAAGTGCTGCACTCAATATACCAGCAAATTTGGAAAACTCAGCAGTGGTCACAGGACTGGAAAAGTTCAGTTTTCATTCCAATCCCAAAGAAAGGCAATGCCAAAGAATGTTCAAACTACCTAAAAATTGCACTCATCTCACATGGTGGCAAAGGAGTTTGAGTAAGTTCTGGGAGTTGGTGATGGACAGGGAAGCCTGGCATGTGCAGTCCATGTGGTTGCAAAGAGTTGCACAGGACTGAGCAACTGAACTGAACTGAGTAATGTCTAACTACTTTTAAAACCAATAATTATTCTAACTAAGGAAATAGCTTTCGCTAACTGTGTGGAAGTGTTTTTAGGCTAAAAGATATGATAATGTCTATGATTATTCAACTGAAGAAAATAGCACTAATTTTGTATACTTCAAGTAAAAGGTAAAACAGTGAATATGAGTTTTACGTTGTATAACTAAATTAAATGTTTAAATAAATATTATGTTCAAATTTCAAAATTTGATATGTTTTTAACTCTTTTTGTTACATTTTAATATGAAGACTCTTTAATTAAATATAAAAAAATACATTACCTGAATGAAAATATGTCTGAAAAATAAGTATATCACTGAATGAAAATGGAACAAGTATTTTTGCTTCTTTATGAAACTCTTGAAAAAATTAGGAAAGACTTTAATGAGCAAGTACAATTTATAAAGTTCACTATAGAATATAAAAAAAATTAAACACTGCATAAATTAATGCTTATAAACTTTTACCTTCAAGCAACTTTTTATTTTGGGGCAACTGGTTGAAGACACTAAATTTTTATGAAAAATATTAAAAACATTATCCAGCCAAGACTGCTGGCATATTTGACAGGAAATGAAATACAGATGATGTAAACTACATGAAAATTGAAAAATATCCCCAAACTCTGCAAAATCATTTTGCTCTTTTCTTACTCAATCCCATTGACTATACAAACAACTGAAAGAATGCATTCAAAATCATAAACCTACTACACAAAAAATTACTGTTTCCTCAGATGATTTTACGGTTTTCAAGTAAACACCTCTGGCTATAATTTGTGAAACTACTAACAGAAAATAATCAATCTTCAATCAATTCAACATTCTGACAACTTTATCATTTTGGACCAATGTGCATTAAGCCTTTATCCTCTATTCTCAACCTTGTCAGTGCTGTATCTTTTCATGCTGATTCTTGAAAACAAATTGTTCATCGTTATTTGGATTATTAAACTGCCCAAAGTTTTCCCTACTTTATACAAAGGCTTTTTTTAAAAATCAGTTACTGACCTAAAAATATTAGATGAAATGCTCAGTATTAAAACCACCATTCACCATAGATTTAAAAAAAGAAAAACT
This sequence comes from Okapia johnstoni, assembly GCA_024291935.2. Lineage (NCBI taxonomy): Eukaryota > Metazoa > Chordata > Mammalia > Artiodactyla > Giraffidae > Okapia > Okapia johnstoni. Next base: position 8,145,684 of record CM044327.1, read on the forward strand.
TACATAGGTCACGATTAACTTTGAAACTTCCTAATGACATATTTCTTGAGGAAGTGGATTAATTCTTGAGGATATAATTTGTGCACTCCTCCAATTTTTCAGCCAATTGCTTGATTTTGGCCTGAAGAAATAGGCAAATATTTGTACAATTCTCTTGCTATAGCATCTGAAGTTTGTCAGCAAATCTCTACATCATTGATTGACATACTGAGTTTTGTGAAAGCTTAGAGTAGGCGAAAGAAACATTGTGAAATTGTAAAGCAAACATATGTATAATCAGAAACTATAGCCACAAAGAGCTAACAAACTTCCTTCATGTAAAATTAGCTGTAATTAATGGTCTTGTAAAATATATTATGTAATATTTTTTAATGTGAAATAATGATGTGAAGACAATGTGTATAGGATGAGTTATTTAACATTTTCAGAATTCAATCCATACCAGCCTATCCATGTTTTTTCCATATAGAGACACAGTATATTCCATTAACTTAGTTTACTTTCAATGATAAAAAATCTGATATTTTACAAATAGTTCTTGTCCAGAACGTGCATTTATATGATGTGGATTAGTGTGATGCTGATTAGAGACTCAGTTTTAACACTAATGACATGGTCATTTGAAAAGACCCTGTTGCTGGGAAAGATTGGCAGCAAAAGGAGAAGGGGAGAGCAAAGGATGAGATGGTTAGGTAGCATTACTGACTCAATGGACATGAATTTGAGCAAACTCTAGGAGATAGCGGAGGACAGAGGAGACTGGCAAGCTGCAGTCCACGGGGTCACAAAGAGTCGGACATTACTGAGAGACTGCACAAAAACAACAACATAGGATTAGATAGAATTATCTTATGTAACTATTGACTTAAACTAATCAAGGTACAAGGAGTTTTATATGTGTAAATTTTGTTTTAAATGTTCCTTAACATTCACTCTTGAAAAACCAAGATGTCTTTATTTTATTATACACACACACACACACAGACACACACAAACACACACACACACACATATGTATATGCATGCATGTGTATATATTCCCTCATGTATATGGAAACTTCAAAAATGTTGCATATATTTGAACCACATTCTGAGAGTCAAATAAATATTTCCATTTTATTTCCCATGTGTATTCTATAATGATTTAACTCAGGCATTTAATATTTAAGCATGTTGATATTCATATCCTTATTGTTTAATTTCATGAGAATATGATACTTCAGTGGATTCAATTCTTATCAACTTATTCAGTATATTTTCTTAATGTTTAAAGTTGTATCATATATCTATACTTTTTTAATATCTATAAAATTGAAGTCTTGCCTGTAGTGTATTCTGTATCATGACAGTCCTTACTCAGTTGTTTAAAACAACTTCTCATTTTCTGTCATAAATATTTTAGTCACAAAATAGCATAAATTGGTGGAAAGAATGTAAGATTAACATCATGAAGTTGGTTTGACTTTTTACTAGCACATATGTGATTTAAGAAAATAAGTTAATATTTCTTAGCTTTGTTTCCCTAATATGTAATATGAAGATGATAGTGATATTCCTTGTCTCATATATGAGTGAAGAATTGATATACAGTGTTGACATATATTGAGCAATTAGTAAGTGTCGGTTACTATTCTCTTCTATTATTGTCATGCACATTTGTGTGTTCATTTTTAGCCAAATATCTAGTGGCTCCAATTGTGGATTCAGTGTGTGAGAGTGAGGCAGACACTCTGCAAGGTAACTGAGTGTGGGGTGTTAGGGGTAAATGGACAGTATTGTTCTCTGCATATTGAATCCCAAAGTGGAAATCAGAATGCACTGTTCATCTCTGACCATTATTTGTGTTTTGAGTGGTGGCTTGGTTCCCAGACATGTTTACCAAAATATAATAAAGCCAAAATGTAGATACCTTAGTTAAATATTCTGGGAATTTAAATACCATTGAGAACATTGTTACAACAGATTATATACTATACCCAAATATGTCCTGGAAATCTGACCTCTTTCTTACATGTGAATTTCCTATACTATAATATAGAGCCTTCTAATTTTAAAATTCTCTGGCCAAAAAAAAAAAACAACAAAAAAAAACTCAGAAACCTCTTTTGTTCCACAAATTACAGATTTGTTAATGTCTGAATACTAACTTTAGAAAATTCAACACAGAAAAACATCTTGCCTGGAAAATCCCATGGATGGAGGAGCCTGGTAGGCTACAGTCCATGGGGTCGCTAAGAGTCGGGCATGACTGAGCGACTTCACTTTCACTTTTCCTTTCATGCGCTGGAGAAGGAAATGGCAACCCACTCCAGCGTTCTTGCCTGGAGCATCCCAGGGACGGTGGAGCCTGGTGGGCTGCCTTCTATGGGGTCGCACAGAGTCGGACACGACTGAAGCGACTTAAACATCACTGGGGCACATTAAGACCTACTTATCTATATGGGTCTCTAAAGAAAAAAAACGCTGAAATAAACAACTAACAAAGTAATATAAAATGTTGGCCAATCTAGTCAACTTCCTTCTAAGTAATTTGTTTGAATAAATCAAATGGGGAAGGATTGGCAATATCAGCCTGGTGACAAACAATAGCTAATTTCTTCAATTAATCATCTTGATGATTATTTGTGCAAAAACCTTGGTTGAGGAACAGCTGCAGAAAGATACATGAGTTTTGAGCTCAGATATTTGGTTTATAAATAATGTCTTTCAGAGCCTACTCTGTTTTGTCTTTGTTTTGTTTTGTTTTTTGGTCATAAAAACAGATCTTCTAAATATGGCATATGTTTGAAGTTTACATACTATTCTTTATCAACCCATGAAATTTTAAGAGCCCTTTTGGTTCAGGGTGGCATAGGCATTCAGGAGACAATTGAGTTCTATTGTCTACCATTCCTGTGGGGCAGAAAGATGTTGTCCACCAAGAATAGAAGAGAAGCCTGAGAATGAGAGTCCTTGCTAAGAGCAAAAGAGACCTGACTTTCATTGATTGCTTTCCACATGCTGAAAGAAAGCCAGTGAGCAAGGTCCACAAGCCAGAGCATGGGTGAGAGTGAGCAGAGGCATGAATGGGACCGGAATGTTGAATGGAAGGATCACCATCTCCCTCTCCCCATCCTTTTAGTGTTTGGCTTCAAGCTTATAGTTCTGTATTCTCCAGCAGGTCACCAGCTCATTATAAGGTTATTGTCTTAACTAGAAAAGTGACATCTGATATTGAAAAAAATTAGTGCAGTGATGTTATATGAAATTCCTCTACTGGGTCATGGCAATAAATATTGCTACCAGTATCCTACTCCAAGCTTACAAAACAATCAAAAATCACTTCCAAGTAGGACTGAAATATCAGGATGAAAAATGTTTTCAAAACTGGTCAGGGATTGACAGTAATTTTGCCAAAGTTTGGGTAATAATGGTTTCCTTTTTCTAATAACCCTCATTAATGTTTCTCATAGCACTGTTGTTGGTTTCCAATAATCATGACAATGAATCCTTTAGCAGCTTCAACTTAAATATTCACCCACCTAGAATTTGTACATTTGCATGAGCATAGTATACAAACTTAATGGAAACTGAATCATAATACCCTGAAAGCTAGTGCATACATTCTCAGTCATCAGTCAAGAAGGATTTCCACACAGACTTCCTGGTTAGCTATTATATATTGCACAATGTTCATCAAATCTTGTAAGAGAGGGACCAGTGGTCATCACTGTCAGATCGAATGCAGAAAATGTTCATCTGGTCAGTGGTTCAGCTTATATTTCTTGAGTGACTTTATGACTTAAAGGATTGACTGCATGATGCAGTATATAGTATACTGATTGTATAGAGGAATAAGCAAAATGAGAAGGTGGGCTTAATCAACAACACAAATATAATAACATTTTTGAGAGAATGTTTGTATTAAAGACATTCAGTGGCAATCACAGACATTTGTACACACACACACACACACACACACACACGTACTATTTCAGTCACTGAATGGTCCTTTTCAGCAATTGAAAAAAGATCATCATATCTGTACATAGTAACCTCATGCTCACAACATAAGCAAGAGTAGTTAAATTGCTTAAGTGAACAGGTGAAAAACATCTATCTTAAGTGATGCAAGACAATGTGAGAAAGAGTTCTGACAATTCAGAGTCCCATAAGTGTTAAAGCGAAATATTATCTCTAAAGTGTGAGGGCATAACGAAGAAATCAAAGTAACAAAGAGATTATAATTCAACAGAAGGAAATGAAGATCAAGCAGTCAGACTCTAGGGGAAAATACTGAAAGCATAAAGAATGTACAAAAAAAAATTCTAAAATAAAACCAAAATAAATAAATTTTTCAGTTGCAAAAATTGGCTGGGACATGATGAAATACTTTTTGAAATATTTATCAAAAAATAAAATAGATAAGTATAAATATAGATGTTACTAGAAAGGATATGAGAAATTAAAGGGAAGTAACAGAGAGCTAATGCATACATTATAGGATTCATAGACAGAAAAGTGAACAGATAAAAAGGAAACTTGCAGTTACAATTGCAAATACTTCTGAATAAAATTCTTGAATCTACAATCAATTCTTTGTCTTGAATTTTATGTAGAATTATTACCAGTATATAAAATTATCCTTTGAAATTCCTTAATAGAAAGGATTCACATTAAACAACCAGGAAGGGAAAAAATAAATAATGTACCAGAGGCAAAGGAGGTATTAAAAATCAGGGTGGATACACTAACCAATCAGAAAGGAGGTGGTTTACCAACAGTTAAAGCTACTGTTGACTGACATCAGTAATTGCATTTGGTGCTAGAGATTTTTATTGGAGGAGGTGGGGAGACGCAGGTCTTTTATCAAATTATTTATTCTTTAAGCTGCCTCCCCTCACAGTGAGTGCGATTGTAAGGGTCACATTAGGGGACTTCTGCTGCTATTACTCCCTGTGACAAGCACGAATCCATGAAATTCTAATTTGGGAGGTGCAGGCAAGGGTGTTAATGCATTTGTACTTAAAATGTTTTTTTTTTTTTAATTAAGCAATGGTATCTTGAAACCTAGCAGTTTTCATTACTAGATATTAAGTTTATTTCCATGAAGACAGCTTAAAACATATCAGGAGCCTTAAAGAGACTTTGCATTGGAAGTCCTTTCCATTTGGTTTGATTTTAATTGTTCCTTGTTCAAGAGGAACAAGTCTGTTCCTCTTCCTTTGCAGACTGGAGAGCACTGAATCTGAGGATATCCCCAGATATTTTTCTCTAGAGTCAGCTTGTTGTAGAAATGTGAAACTTTATTTGTATAAATTCTTTTAACAGATCTCTCACAATATTTGAATACATATTTAGTTAAACATAATATGATTATGTATCCCTTAATTATATGTAGAAGGATAAAATTGACTTCCCTATGACTGCTTCAATACCAAAAGCTAGTTTATTAATTCATCAAAATATTCTAGGTCAGTTTTATGTAATCATGTAACTGTTGAAACAAGCAAACAAAAAGAATATATTTCCATCTTTCTTAGTATCCTAAATGCACTTTATTTTTAAATAGAAATACATGTGATTAAGATCACTCTGTATGTGAAGATTCATTTCTTAGTGGGCAAGTAAAAAAGTACTACTGGGCATGAATTAATGCACATCTTAATATATGTTTGGTGGGCCTAATGATTTTTTGTATCATATATAAATTACATTTAAAAACTTTTTAATGATATGTTTGTTCAGTCTTAAGAAACTTATTATGTTCAGGAAAATATTCTACCATTTTCTTGTTGTTTTACACTGAAATTGTGTCAGTGTATTTAATAGTAAGACAGTTTGAATTTTTTTATTTTTCAGACTTGAATGAAGCAATAATGTAAATTAGAGAAAGGAGATAAAAATAACCTCTGGATATTCGTCTTGTGTGAGATTTATTCTGGATGAAGCATTAAGATCGTTACGGGAAGTGTATTACTGTAAGTATTTTCAAATGAAAGTAGAATGTTAATTTTGGGCCTTGACAGTGTCGAGTGGGATGCATATTAACAGATATAGGAGTAACATGTACAGTATGGGAGCAGTAATGGGGGGATACTGCAGACTGCGGAAACACTTGTGACGAGAGCGTAATAACTTGGAAAGAAAAAAATAATCCTGAATATGGAAGGACTTAATTGTAGAACACATATTTGATGAAAACAAAAGTAAAGTGAGTGGCAATATGATAATTTTTTTTACTTTGTCATGGTGATCTTTGCCAGAATACATTGAGTAGTATAAAAATTTTCTGACTAGAAAGTCAGATATTCATAAAAATATATTGAGAAGAATGATCATGTTTCTATGAATAATCAATACATTATAAGATACAGATTATAAAAATACAGAGTTAGAAAATTTTATAAGGCAGGCTGCTTAAATTTTGAATGATATTTGTAAATTTATCAAACTATCAGTAATTGCACCAAGTTCAGCTATTAGAATGCTTAATCTATAGCTAGTTAAGTTATCAAAACCACTTTATTCACAGCATGTACAATTTAATTATGTAAAACTATTGTATTCATAAAGAATAAAACAAACAAACAGCAACGACAACAGAAAACCTTTGTAAAAGCCTTATAAACTGACCTGAGGGCTTGATTTGGTCATATAAGTGAAGAAATGCATTTTCCACATAATATTTCACAGCAGTCTGCTGTAATTCATGGGTAAGTGCTGTTATGATTGGTAAAGAGGTGGAAGTGATAGCCATTTGCTAGTGGAATAAAGGTGGCAGGTTATAGCTCTTAGGTGGCAATGTCTTTGATGGCCCTGTGAATTACACAGCAAAACATAACCTCCACGGGAAATTCAGGGTGATTGCATTTAATAGTAACACCCCCAGGCAACTAGGGTTTCTTTAGCTTTTGGAATTATATGCAGCAATCTCAGTTGGTACTCAGAGCTCATGAGTAGGAGCTTCTGACTGGTCAGGTCCATGCAAAACAGACAACTATGAATTTTGACACCCATCATTCAGGTTACAAAGAGGGTACAGCAACCTACTCCAGTGTTCTTGCCTGGAGAATCCCATGGACAGAGAAGTCTGGCAGACTACAGTCCATAGGGTTTCCCAGAGTTGGACATGACTGAAGCACCTTCACCCGCATACATGTCTTGACTGTGGCAAGATGCAAGTTTTGCATTGTGTTATTAATCAGAAAGTATATTCAGATAATAGAAGATTTTTTTTAGTATCCTGAAACATCTAATATTTTCTTCCCAAATCTGAGCCTAGAGTTTGGGAAATTCCTTGTGAATGAAACAACTTGTATTTCATTAGTTTTTTTCAGAATTACAGAGGTATTATTTCATATATGTGGTGATAACTTAGGTTTTCCACTTCAAAATGTGAACCTTTTATTTGTAACATTATTTTACCCACCACCAAGAATTGGGGCAGCGGGACTAATTCATATTTTAAATGGGTAAGTAGAGGTTTTAAAATCAGTGTAAGACTTGTTTTATTTAGTTGTCATAATTTTTATTCTCTCATCTCATAAAAGTTTATATTCACAATATAACTGAATAATGGGATTGATTTAAAGATAAATTACCACTTAAGACAAAAATCAAATTTATTAAATGTGTGACTTGTTCAACTAAAGAAGGAATTTAAAGACAGTTATTTTTAATGTCTTCCATAATATAATTTGTCTAAGTTAGAATCATAGACAAGTTTTCATGAACATAAATATTCCTTTGAAATATAGAGACTACCTTGAATGAAGGTAAATTTATATTGTTGGTGACTAGTGACTGAAAGAAATTTGTAGGCTGCTTTAAAACTATTAATCTTCCTGAAAAATAGCACAGGCCATTTATTAGAACCATGTTGTTAAATACAAATTTTCAGAAATAATATGTGTCATTTAAGAATAAGTGATATTTGAAGCCATACAGTTTATTTAATAGACTTAAATTGCCTAAAATGATATTTAGTCTATAAAATTTTCTTTGATCTAATCACTTTATTATTGTCTTGCATGTTTGTACATAATTTGTATCAATGTTTTTTTTTATAACATGATTGTAAGGATAAGTATATAGAAGTTCATTTATAACAAGGAGACAACTTTGTAAAAGAACTTCTTTTTATTAAGCAAAATGTATTAAGCCCTCTAGTGGTATTAATATATAAGATAGTTCATTGTGATATTTGCTTAGTGAAAGCAGGTTTTTTGGTGTTTATTTCTTCCTTAAGTACATGTATTTAATTTACCCTAGACATCAGCTGTTTCCACGTTCCTGTTTGCTCTATTTGGCAGATAATTTGTGCCATACTCTAGGTATTTTTTCTGAAAACGAAAATCTTTAGGATTAAATGACTAGACTTAATGTTGAAGAAATGAATAGCCTACTAAGTGATAAGCCATATGTTTTGAATCAGTTACTTTTGTCTTTGAGTCTAATGTTAAAAGATATTTGTAATGTTCCTTACACATGATGATAATATTTTAAGAAAAACTACATTATTTATGAATTTAAGAAAGATTTCCATTTAAATAAACAACACAGTGAAGGATAAACTATAATTAACTCTAGTTCTTACTGAGATTTTTCATACTATTTAAGGTCCAAAGGATATGGTCTTTTCATCCTTAGTGATGTTTCCAATGTTTTTTTTTTCCTTTTTAGATTTTGGCTCTTATTATAGAAGTTCTATACTTAGAAAGGAGCTTTAGTTGGCACAGCTACAGAGTGTGTTTCAGTTATTAAGGAACACATTTTAACCTTATGCCAGCAGTACTTGCATTTCTTTCTTAAAGAAAATTTGAAGTATTAACATTTGACACATTGCTAGAGAAAACTGAGGAACACCATCAGTAGAACTGGAGACATAACATGGAAAAACCTAAGATGCAAAGATGAGTCTCAGAGATGTCCTATGTTCAAAGGTGAATTCCTTGATTTCCTATCTTTACTGTAACTTTATTTTAGATTCAAATGAGGCTAACAGTATAGCCACTAAATGTAGTCTCGTAGAAAGTGCTATAGGAGGTTTCTGAAGACGTTCATCACTTCTCAGCTTCATACAGTGCCCTTTACTATACAATGAGGACGATCACAGTCCCGTCTTGCCAGTGCTTCCGAGGTTGGAGACCGTTCTTCCAGAAATGTGTGCATGGTCACCGCTCCTCACTGAGGAATCTGTGCAGTTGGTGCACATGTGGTTGGTCTCCTTTTAACTCTACTTGTGAGACCCTTGTTCTTAGAAGTGTCCGATTAAAACAGGTTTAAACCAAAATGCTAAATCCGACTGATCAACACATCTACTCTTCCATTCTCTAAATCTAGACAGTTTTAAGCCTATGGCAATGGAAGGATATGATACATTCTTAAATCTTTAGCTTTCACTCTGAAATAAGTTCCTCTAGAAACTTGAAGAAGTTGTTGTTTTATGCTTGTGTGACCAAAACACATGTATTTACACATCTGCTCTCAGGTTATCCAATTTTTTTCCTCCAGTCATTTGTGTTTGGGGTGTCTCCATCACGTTTGAATTAGTGACATCACAGACACAAGCTCCAAAAATGGAACAAAGAAACAGGATATTCTGGAACTTGTGTATTTCTGACTCAACCTTTATACCTAACTCTGCCCTCAAAGACTTCAGGTCCCCTATAGAATAAGCTGTAACTGAATTACAAAATCTCTACGGCTAATCTGAGAGTATCCTAGGTATAAACCATGGACACCACAAGGTTATATCCTCCTGTAAAATGGAAATATCAAAATATTGTTCTCCTGAATATTCTCCCTTTGCAACCTCCTCGCATCATCCAGTTCTTCCTAAGTTCTTAAGGGATGAGCTGGATAGAGCAGAGCTGCCAGGTGTCTGAACTGTCAGTGAAGACAGTAACCCAGAGTGAAAGTAACAGTCAAGCCTTTAATCACTTGCTGTAAATATATAAGCAAGAAAATCATTTGGAGAAATCCCCGTCTTTGCCAAACACCCCAGCTAAGGAGGGCTCCAAACTATGTTTTGGAATGTGATGTGTGTAAGAACAAGGTTGTCCAGGGGGCCTGAAACTCCTTCCAGAGACCTCTGGCCGTGCCCGGTGAGGGGTGGGCAGGGGGCTTTCCCCTTTGAGGCCTCCCAGATAAAGCCTGTGGTCAAGCCTGAGAAAGCACACAGTATGCAGAGGGTTTGGGTCTGAAGTCGAACCCCTCACTGGTTATCATCTTACTTGCTAAGTATATTTAAGCATGGCCTCTGAACTCAGCTTGAGTTTAAATTAGGGAGTCAGATCCAATAAAATTGGTCTTTTATTTAGAATACTGTCTCAATAGCCTTATCCAATGAATTTCAACATAAAGAGGCTCTGACTCTGCTTGGTGTGAAATGTTGGTGATACTAAAATAAATCTCCCTCTTCAAGGAGTGCCTTTCCGCTGGGGAGTCCAGAGAAAAAACATTATTTCTTCAAACAGTATTGTAACAACACTGCAGCATGCTTAGTCTACACCAGCTTAAAAATGCACTGCTTTATCCTCCCTGCTGCTCACTTACTTGTGTACTATGGTCGTCTTCCAATTTGTGGATGTGAGAACAACGATTAAGTAAGGTTAAGAGAGGTTAAGTAACCTGTCTGCTGGTAAGTGGTGAAGCTGAGTTCAGAGGCTACGTACTTAAGTCATTGCATTCTGCTTCTACTTGAAAATATCCCAAGGCTTGAGATATGTGTAAAATGTTAGGGGAGAAGTGAAAAGAGGCACTTGTTTCCTGTGGGAAGTGGTCAAGAGAGAATAAATCAAGCAGAGAGCAAAACAGGAGAGGCTGAGAATGCAGACAAGGGTTGGCTGGAGACCAACGATGAACACTTGAAGGAGGCGAGACGAGAATGTCTCAGTACGTTGTTTTACACTAAGGGTTAGTGAACTAGAGTTCCAGGGAGGGGAAACAAGAAAATGTCCCAGGCGATGTTTGATTTTTATTTGATGAACGATGCCTTACACTGAGGTAATGGTATAAGGGGAGGTTTTGAGAAAGGTAATCTTTGCTTTGGGAATCTTGATGCAGGAACCCATTGAACTACCAGGTGAAGGTAGTTTACGGACAGTTTAAGTATGTAAATCACCGACTGGAAGAGAAGTGGGGTCTGGGGAGCGTGGGTCTCCAGTGAGAGCGTGGAGAAAAGGAAACCCCAAAAGCATCAAAGGGAAGGTCAGAGCAGGGCGAGAAAAGTCGGTCAGGACAGCTCTGAAGAGAAAGAAGTGGAGATGAGCCCACTGCGAAAGAGAGAGTGATTCAGGTCAGAGGGAAACCTCCCTGGGAACCGCTCTCTGCTTAATAGGACACAGTTGTGCTGGTCAGCGGGGTAGAGCGGGAGGCCCACATCAGGGTGGAAGGGCCTGGACACTCAGCGATGGAGAGGCAGCAGGGAGGAAGCTCATGGGATCAAGGTAGGCTTTCGTACTGCTCTTTGACTCTTGGGTTAGTAGTTGGATGTTTTTTAATTTCTCTTTTTAATTAGAGTGAGATGAAGCTTAGAACAACCAGGAGAGAGAGAGAGAGAGAAGTGAAGATGCATGCAAGGGGAGTAAGACTGAAGGCACAGTTCCTGCAATGGTCTTAGATTGAGATGCAGGCCTTGGCGTCAGGGACTGCTCCCCTTCCTCCACAGTTCCTTGGTGATGCGCTTTAGTCTCTCATCGCTTCAGTTTCCTCCTCGTTAACATGTGGATAAAAATAACGTTGATCTAAGAGGCTTATTGTGAAGATTAGGTGTTACAATGTATGGGAAAATGATTTACAGGGAGACCTCATGGTAAAGTTTGGTGTTATGGTTGGCCTCAGAAATGCAGAGCTCAGTAGATGAGCACATCACGTGAGACTAGAATAAAAGGGAGATGGTTGATATTTCTTGAGGCAAATCTAAAATATGAGACTCAGGGAGATAATACCATATTGCTTAGTTGACTTAAGCGCTTATCCCTTTTTAAAAAGAATTAAAGAAAACTAAAAGTCAGGACTCCATTTGTCCTAAAATTATAAACATCTGCTCAATTCCAACATGTTTGGAAATAAAACCTTTTTTGTCCTAAAACTCTATACATTTGTTTGGGAATGCAAGGAGATCCAATCAATCTATCCTAAAGGAGATCAATCCTGGTTGTTCATTGGAAGGACTGATGTTGAAGCTGAAACTCCAATACTTTGGCCACCTCATGCGAGGAGTTGACTCATTGGAAAAGACCCTGATGCTGGGTAGGATTGCGGGCAAGAGGAGAAGGGGACGACAGAGGATGAGATGGTTGGATGGCATCACTGACTCGATGGACATGGGTTTGGGTGGACTCTGGGAGTTGGTGATGGACAGAGAGGCCTGGCGTGCTGCGGTTCGTGGAGTCACAAAAAGTTGGACACGACTGAGCGACTGAACTGAACTGATATATATAGTGAGGTACAGCTTGTTTTTCTGTAGGTGAGCTGGCAATCTTATACGACTGAAATATAAAATATAGCACGTGTTCTTTCTTTAGCAAAGGAATTGACTGTTTAATATGGTCCTTTCATTGTCATGTTTAGTCGCCCAGACGTGTCCGACTCTTCTTGACCCCACTGAATGTGGCCTGCCAGGCTCCTCTGTCCATGGAATTCTCCAGGCAAGAATATTGAAGTGGGTTGCCATTCCCTTCTGCAAGGGATCTTCCTGACCCTGTGATCGAACCCAGGTCTCCTGCTTTGCAGACAGATTCTTTACTGTCTGAGTCACCAGGGAAGCCCTATATGGTCCTTGAAGTGATGATAAAAAACCTGTCTAAAACAGTTCTAACACGCAAAGAGTAGGAAAACCATCACTCTCTCCTTCTGTGTAGTTACTAAGGAATTTATAAACCCTTTTTGTGAATGATGCTAAATGGATTTAGATATTTTTTGAATTACTTCTATTTAAGAATACTTGAAGAGTTGCATTTTTTCTTTTGACTTTGGTTATTTTCTCTGTGGGTAAGTCACATATTTAGATATAACCAAAAGTAATTTATCATGAATTTGAAAGGGACTAATCAAGCTAGGGAATAAAAAAATAAATTTAAAGTAATAGAACTAATTTTCTTATGTATATATTATAAATGGACTTCTTCTGTATGGTGTATGTGTGTATATACTATGTGCCTTTTATTAGGATTTCTATGTGTAATCCTCTCACTTGTACATGAGAACCGTTCTGTGCTTTCTTTCATTTAACTTGAACCACTCCTTTTCTGATGATTCGGGTTAATTCATCCTGCTTTTCTATTCTTTCAGAAATTGAAATCTACAAATAATCTCAGATGTGCTGAATGGAAACTAAACTTGAGACACTAATATCAAATCTAAAGATGCCAGTTCTGAAATTTTGTTCTATTTCTGTATGTCCTACTCACACTGATTTATAAGCTTTTCTGAGAGTAAAGATCTGTCTTCACTGTATATAGTGTTCAGTCTAATATGATTTACTCTGTACTCAAAGGTTTCCCGTTTTTGCAGAAGCTGGCAGCATGTGAATAATTTATACTTTTTAGCACTCACCTGTTTGGGGTACAACCAGTTTCTTTGGGGAAATGATTTTTAATTAATAAATAGATCACTTTTCATCACCTTCAATGGCATAACTTTTAAGAGACTAGGAAACAAGGCTAGTGACACCTTCTTAGAACCGCCATCCCAAGAGGACCCTATACGTTAATAAACAGTGAAAGAATCAGCAACTTCCCCCTCTTTCTAAGCTTCTGTCCCCATTTCAGTTTATTTCTGTTTTTTTTTTCTTTCTTTACTACCTTCTGTGTTTCTTGATAGAATTCTTTTTGGTATCAAGTTCTTCATATTTATTTACAAAAGGGAAAAATGAAAATTAGGGTAATAAACTTCAATTTAAGCAACCTTATCACACTTATGATAATATTAAAAGTGGTTGTCCAGTCTTGGGGAAAAAAACGATGGATTTTAATTTGCTGCTTTTTTTGTGTCAGCTCAGTTTCACAAGGAAGTTTAGATATGCATATATACCTCAGTGGTACTAAAACATAGTAAGTCAAATTCTGATCATTTCTTTTGTCAAAGATACATGATCTTAACTCATGAGTCACTGTTACATATAAGTGTAATGTGGAGGAAAAATGAAAATACATTATGAGGATTTTTTTCTGCCAATTTGTATAATTTTTCAGTTAAGCAGTCATAAATCAGGAATATTGTAGTTTTTGAGGATCCTTAAAGAGACATTATACATCAGAATAGTGAAGTTGTCAGCATAATGAAATGATGAATGCCTGTAACTATCTGTATGTAAATAATGTGAAACAGATTCAGGTTGTTACAAAGGAGAATAACAATCTCCCTGACAGTTCCCTGCAGGTACTGTTGCTGGATGCCAGTGACAGATGTTAAATGCAGACCCCTTCAATGGCAAGCACTTATTAGCACTCAGTGGAAACTAGCAATATGAAATAAGACAAATAGCAGATAATATCATTTTAAATAAATTTGTTCAGGTAGGTGTGTGAGTCCTTTCTTTATTGACAAAGGCCTTATCCTAAGTTTAAGGAAACATGCTAGAAAAGAAAATCGTTATTTTGAAAATTAGGATGTGAACACATAAGTGTGTGTTTTTGTGTGTGTGTGTATATATATATATATATATATATATATATATATATATATATATATATATATATATGCTGGCCCATGTCCTAGTTGTGTAGAAATCTTTCCAGAAAGTAAATAATAGGTCAGACTTAATTTATATTTATTTATCCTATCAATGAAACATATCTGCCTCATTGTACATTTAGCAGATCAATTCCTACTCATACAGACTTTACATACTGAGGCTTGTAATATGCATACCATTTTGTCAGCCATCATACCTAGCATGACTTATGAGTTCTGTTTGAATCTTCATATTTGTTAAAGGCATGTCCCTTCTGTTTGAGTCTGCACAGTTCATCTGCGGACGAGCCAGGGCCTTCAGTCCTGCATTTCAGGTGCTTTATGTCACTTACCAAAGAGGAGCCGGCAATAGATCAAATAATTTTCTGGAGGTTCTCATTTATCTGTGCATTTAACAGCACCTGATACAGGTGCCAAGTACATGAATGATTCCTCAGTGAAGGAGGAAGGGAGGGGGAGAGGAAGAGAGGAAAGGAATAATGCGAGGAGAGAAGGAAGACTTTTTGTCTAACACGAGTCACTGATGAGTCTCTGTCATTGACCAAGTCATTTAAACTCTTCTGCACATATTCCCTCTTATTTATTTTATTCAGCTTTTGTGATGCATACTTGACAAAATTGTAAGACATCTAAAGTGTCCAGTGTGATGGTTTGATATGCATACACACTATGCATTGTGAAAGGGTTTAGTTAACGTATCTATCACCTCACATTTACCTTTTTTATTCTTTTGAGACTATTTATGTTCTACCTCTTATTTTGCATAGGAGTTCTACCTAGGCCACAGAGTTTGGAGAGGAAAACAAGAGACAGTATGTGGAATCACAATTAGGTTGATGATACTACAAGTTATACGTACACATGCAACATCAGTACGATTTTAGAAAACAGTGTCAACCTCAGCATGCTGGGAAGAGAGAGAGCACATTGGATTGTGTAACTGAATGTGCACAGGCAAGGTTATCTTAATAAAAATATTCATATTCTGTGTGCTTTGGGAACAGGGGTTTACTTTTTCCATTTTATTTAAGTATAGTTGATTTGCAATGTTGCATTAATTTATGCTATATAGCAAAGTGATTTAGTTATGCATTTACATATTCTTTTTCATATTAGTTTTCCATTGCGGTTTATCAGAGGATATTTAATATAGTCTTTGTACTATACAGTAGTACCCTGCTGCTTATCCATTCTGTGTATAATAGTTTTGGAGGAGGTCATGGCAACCCACTCCAGTAGTCTTGCCTGGAGAATTCCATGGACAGAGGTGCATTGTGGGCTCCAGTCCATGGGGCCGCAAAGAGTCTGACGTGACTGAGTAACTAACACACACATATAATAGTTTACGTCTGCTAACCCCAAATTCCCAATCCTTCCCTTCCCATCCCACCTCCTCCTTAGCAACCACAAGTCTCTTATCTATTTCTGTGAGCCTTTTTCTGTTTCATAAGTAGGTTCATTTGTGTTGCATTTTAGATTCCACATAGAAGTGATGTTATATGGCATTTTTCTCTTTCTGATACTTCACTTAGTATGATAATCTCTAGGTCCATCCATGTTGCTGTAAGTGGCATTATTTCATTTCTTATGGCTGATTAATATTCCATTGTGTGTGTGTATATATATATGTGTGTGTATGTATACATATACACATATATATATATATACATACACATCTTCTTTATCCATTCATCTGTCAATAGACATTTCAGCTGTTTTCATGTCTTGGCTATTATAAATAGTGCTTCTGTGACTACAGCAGTGTATGTATCTTTTTGAGTCAGTTTTTTTGATTATATGCCCAAGAGTGGGTTTGTTGGATCACTGGTGATTTTATTCTTTTTTTTTTTTTTTTTTTAGGAAGCTCCATAATGTTTTCCATAGTGGCTACACCAGCTTACAGTCCCACCAACAGTGTAGGGAGGTTCCCTTTCCTCCACATCCTCTTCAACATTTGATACTTGCAGACTTTTTAATGATAGTCATCTGATTGGTATAAGGTGGGGTTTATTATTTATGATAAAGGTTTCGTATACCTGTGCCGTAGTATTTTAACACTTTATAAGGTATACATGAGTTTCTAACAAGATTAATGGTACAATTTTCCCATAAAATACCAGTCAATGTAGTTATTTTTTTTTATCCTGGTGTATACATAATATGACTAAACGTAGTATTTGGTTAAAGATATATTCTTAAAAATTATCCCTTATTTTACTTATTTTTGCCTTGGGAATACAGCAAATTATGGACAAGTGAATTTTTTATTAATAGCTTTTTCTACCTTGTTGTGGTATGAAAAACCCACAAGAACACAATAGTCGAAGATTCAACAGTCTCATTATTAACAGCAATAACTTTTAAATTGTTAGTAGCACTTTGAATATGCTAGTGTATACAATAATGTGTTGTAATTCTTTGAATATAATTTTTTTGTTAAAAAAAGGATTTGAAACTGTCTAGTCACAACTCGAAAGACCATGGATAGCTATTATATAGTTAAACTGAAATTAAAATGTTTTAAGAAAATACACCATATTATTTTTCTTTTTCATACTACCTACCATATATTCTGATCATTTTGCAAGTTTACTCACCGAACAAAATGCCTTCATGTTTTTATGGTGTAATACCTCAACTTAATTCGTACATAGGCAAACATGCATGTGTAAACTGAGAGCATATATTATAAAAATAATAATTTTATTATACCCAAACTTTCCAATACCTAAATAAATATATTTTGGAAAATTTTGTGATATCCTGTTCCATAGTTGACTGTCTATTTTGCCTTAGAGGGAAGAAAGAAGCAATTGAACGTTCTGAAAAGGGCACCACTATAAATGTTGGAAAGAGGCCTGGAGAGAAGAATCATAAAAATATTTCATCAACAATTTTTTTAGAAGAAAGGGAGACAGGGTTCTCATCATGGAAATCATTTTTGAACAGTTTACTTTTACTCTACGTCTACTGTTAAAGGGCTATCACTAAATTGTTGGAAAGTGTCACATAGATCAGTCTTGTTAACTTTATAGTCAAAGGCCTTGTAAACCTACTGCCATGTGTAAGGAATGAAATCTACTGATAAATTCTGTTTCCTTACAGTTACTTTTTAGTGTGTAAAGTAAAACTGTGACAAAGAGCAAACTGAGTGTTCACTGACCAGTTTTATATATATATATATATATATATATATATATATACATATATACATATACATACATATAATGTAATATATTTTATAGAAAATATATATTACATTGTGGTCTCATTATTATAATTACATCTATTTTTTGTAAAGATAAAAGCTTTCGTACAACTTTATATTAAAAATCAATATTAAATCTGTTACCTCATTGGTCAGCAACATAATTTGAATCATTGTATTTTAATTTCAAGTATATTGCCCTTTCTAACCTATCATAGGGCTTCTTGATAAATCTCTTAAGTTTAAATCCAGTGAAATGCACACTGCCCTCCTTCGTGCACTTTGCCAAGCTTAAATTATATTATATGGAACAAGACTTATTTAATTGTATGTTTTGTCACATATCACATTTAATCACTTTCTGTTTTAAAGGGAATTAAAAGATAGATGAATAGTCAAGGAGATCGCTTGAGTTCAGAATAACATTTCCACCATTCTACTGCACAGAGTAATGATTCCAAAAAACATTTCTCAAAGCCAAAAGACATTCTATCTTATTATGTAATTCTCTTTCTTCATTACATATCATTCATAAACATTGCAAAATTATCCTTCACTGCCAATTGAAATAAATGACTTCAGCATTGTTATAAATATTTCAGTTTAAACTATGTGTGTATGTGTATATATGTTATATGACAGATAATCTGTATATGTATATAAATTCCTAGTCAACTTCAGGTTTGTTAATTAGAAGCTAGCCTTCTAAGTCAGATTAAGAGGTCTTGAGCTAGGAAGCTCCAGAAAACATTTGTAAATAGTACTAGGATTATCTAGGAAGCTAAGAGCCTTGAGTCATTATGAGTGTTAATTTGACTCCTTGTTGACCACAATGACTGTAGCCCACCAGGCTCCTCTGTCCATGAAATTCTGCAGACAAGAATACAGGAATGGATAGCTGTTCCCTTTTCCAGGGGATCTTCCCGACCCAGGGATTGAACCCAGGTCTCTTGCACTGCTGGCAGATCCGTTACCATCTGAGCCACCAGGGAAGCCCCATGGGTATTAATACTAGGCATCAATTAATTGCTTGGGGCATTTAGAGTCCCAAATTTTGCAAATTGTAATGACCTTAGAAATTATATGGTCTTAGGATGGCAATAGTTGAAAAACTAATGCTGCTTTAGACTGATAGGAACTTGCTGCTTGGACCACTGTGCAAGAATATATGAAGCATATCATAATCAATTAGCCTTACCTACTGCAGGTGAGCCATGGAGACTGGTAGTATAGTTGCTGAGGCTCAGATTTTGCCTCATGTGCCCAAAGATGTACCGATCGTTAGCTCTGAATCCATGGCTATAAACAGGGCATCTGACTCATAATCCAGTACTATTTGCTCTGCTCTGTTGATAAAGTAGAAACATATCCAGTTGACTTTCTTAGAGTGAATCCACAGAGACATTCACAAGACTTAATTGAGAGCCACTCAGGATATGCTGGCTGCTCTGAATCGATGTCCTTGTGCGCTAAACTTACTGAGATATATTTACGGTTATCAAGGCAGAATTTACTTAGGGTTATTCTGAAGCACTTTACGTACTTTCTTTATTAATTATATTTACCATATTCTTGTTTTGTTTTTTCTTTGAATTCATAATCAGGCATGCCTAGTCTTGTAAAAGCTACTAATTGGATTCCTGTAAATTAAATATATTAAATATTCTCTATGTTTCAGGAAAAACCCCTCACATGGAACAGAAAAGCTAGATAAAAAGCAAACATTTTCATTCCAGTGGGTAATTTTATCTATTAAAAATTTTGACTTTAAATCTAAAAATTGATTAACTTCTAATAGAGGCTAAAATAGTTTGACAAAATATAGACCATCACCAATGCTGGCTTTGCTCTGTAACCCCAAACCTTTTATAAAATCTTGTCTAGCTGATTAATATAACAGAGCACTTCAGCTTTGGTGAAATACACTTATTCAATTTCACTGAAGATTATAGGTTTCAAATAATAAAATTGGATTTTATTGAGGATTGAAGTGTGTAAATAGAACATTTGATTGAATTTAATAAAATGGTATCCTGCTGATGGAAGCAAGTCATTTCCTCTAGTTTTAACTTGATTACAAAGACAAGAAGTTTTATGAGCTATTCTGAATGGAAAATTTCTTTCTGTCTAGAGAAAAGGGCTATATTGAGACTAAGAAAAGTAAGGAGTGCCATTTATTATTTTAAGTAAAATAGTTGTGAATGTGTGATTAGTTTTGAAGTCTAATAGAACTAATTTCTAATCTGTATTTGTGGCTATTTACTTGATTACTAGAGTTTACATGTGCTTAAGTCCAGGAGATACATTTATTTCTCTAGGCTTTGAATAGGTCTATCTTGATGACTTTCCTCAACTGATATATGCAGTTCTGTTTTTAATCAGCTGCAGTGACCTCAGACCATTACTTCTTTTGTCACAAAAAAGAATCACTACATAGTAACCAATGTTACTCAGATTTTTGGTTTTCTTAGTCAATTCTAAAGTTTCATAAAAAGAAACACAGGGAAACTTTTTTTTGCTAATTTTTAACAAAAATATATATGTGAAATCTGGGAATGACTTATAATAACTTTGCAGAAATCAAAACCCCGTGCCAAATATTAAGCATATTGAAAAAAATCGTATGAAAATATCAACATTTCAATGTTTTGTTAGACTAAAGAAAGTGAAAATGTCTGTTAGTCATTCAGTCATGTCCCACTCTTTGCGACCCCATGGACTGTAACCCACCAGATTCCTCTGTCCCTGGGATTTTCCAGGCAGGAATGCTCGAGAGGGTTGCCATTCCATTCTCCAGGGGATCCTCCTGACCCAGGGATCGAATCTGGGTCTCCTGCTTTGGAGGCAGATTCTTTACCATCTAAATCACAAGGAAAATCAACTGAAAATGCCTTGTTCTTTAACTTTTTAATCACAATGGAAACTTTAAAAGATTGTTAAGTTTCAAGGAGAATATATGTAAGCCAAAAGATAGGCTAGATTATTCATGAGGCATCTTTATAAATGTAGGATTAGTATTAAGAAATGCCAAAATTGCAGACATTATGTTTATTGCACTGATAATAAACAGTTCTGGAGCAAGATGGATTTCAGTGTGGCCAAAAAGAGTATTTGGGGTTGATTATCGTTCAGCAGCTGATTCAAAGTATCTGCAATTTCTATTCTTTTATGCAGCAGTGTTTTCAAAGAAATAAAAAGGTAAACAGTTATTAAAAGGGCATAATTTAAAAGGAGAATATTTCTTTATGTGATAATGGCTATGTGTTGTTTGTAATGCTTCAGAGAAAGTTACATTATATGGGGAGAGGGAAGGGTCACTATAGAGAATGGGGATAAGACAAAAATAAGAATAATGGAGTAGATATAGCCCCAAGATGTATGGGAAAATAGTTTAGAAACAAAAGAGGCAACAACAAAAATTACAAGTGTTATATGGGAAAATGACTTTGGTTCAGACTCTGTGATCGCACTGGGAGCTATTTGAGGTCAAATATTAGAATGCCTACTTGAAAACAGAAAAAATGTGTTAATATGTGAAGGATGATAGTTTGATATGATAGAACTGAGATGACTAGAAGGAAGAGCTATAATTAGAATAAAAGTAGTTATACTTTAAAAGGTTTGAGCTGTAGAAGACCACCTCATCAAACAAATCAAATCAATTGGCTTGAAATGTGTTCTGAAGAAAATTTCCAGATGTGTTTTTAGTAGGTGTAAATTTTGTAATTTGAGAGAGGCACCACGAAGCAAGAAGGATGAGAAAGCACCTGAAAACATTTCATGTAAAAGATGTACAAAAGTAGATGGATAAGTATAGAAAAAGGATTATCATTTAGGATGGGAGTCTAGAAAAGGCAAGATAAGTGAATCAAAGTGTTTAAACAGAAACATGTATGGAAATGGTAGATAAGAGTGTCATACAGTATGAAGCAGGACTTTTCACTTTGAAAGAGAGCTCTAACAGAACCTTGGGTGATCTGTGTTAATTTTACGGTCACAGAAAGTGTGTATGTAGGGACTTCCCTGGTGGTCCAGTGGTTAAGTTTTCGCTCTCCAATGCAAGGAGTGCGGGTTCAATCCTCGGTCAGGGAGCTGAGATCCCACATGCCTTGGGACCAAAAAACCAAAACATAAAACAGAAACAATATTGTAACAAATTCTATAAAGATTTAAAAATGGCCCACATTAAAAACAAAATCTTAAAAAAAAAAAAAAAAAGGACTTCCCTGCTAAGACTCCACGCTCCCAATGCAGGGGGCGCAACTGAAAGATCCCACATGCAGCAACAAAGATCAAAGATTCTGCGTGCTGCAACTAAGACCCAGTGCAGCCAAAGAAACAAACAGATAAGTATTATGAATATTCTTGAGTAGGTATGCAATTCATTGAATGTCCAGTATGTACCTTGTTTCATCTTTCTCTAGCTAGCTGTCCAAAATGTACGCATGTTTGTCAAGTCATATATGTGGTCACTCTAACTTCCTCACTATAGTCTTGTATGATTATTAGAAACAAATTACAATACCAGAAGTATCCGTTATATTGGGACACTGTCAGTATTCTTAAGAGAAACACCATTCTATGGCTTCTTTTCATTTCTGCAAATTAGTTGAAGAAAACAACTTTTCGTTTATCAAAATAATTTTAACACAAGCCATCCTATGCCATGCCTAGTATGAGTATCACTTTTCTTTTGTGTGAAAATGAAATCACCAAATATCTATTATAACATCCATATTACCAGCTAAAATGTTGGTATTCCGCTCAGAATTGACCGGTGGATCTCATTACCTGTAAGATGATTAATATCTTCACTGAATGATAAAGAAAGAAAAAGGAAGCTGAATAATATTAATAAAATAAACCAGTTTCAAAAGTAAATGAAACCCAAAGCAACCATTCTAACACATCTCATTTTTACCCTCACTGGGGCCCATCTTCTCCATTAACATTTATTTCAAAGAAAGAAAGAAAGATATAAAAGTCGCTCAGTCATGTCCGACTCTCTGCAACCCCATGGACTGTAGCCTACCAGTGTCTTCCGTCCATGGGATTCTCCAGGCAAGAATAGTGGAGTGGGTTGCCATTTCCTTCTCCAGGGGATCTTCCCAACCCAGGGATTGAACCCGGGTCTCCCACTTTGTGGGCAGATGCTTTACCATCTGAGCCACCAGGGAAGCCCTAAAGTCAGACAGAAAACAACCACTTGTTTTACTTGTTTTTTCAGCTTATATTCAATTTCTGCACATAAGGTACCAAATAAAAAAAGACTTCTATATTATCTTCTACACCCTGTAGGAGCACTGTAGAAAAATAATTTTGAAAAATAGGAAACATATACTATGTATATAGTAGTATTTAGTAGTAAACAAATGTTAAACTCTTAAGGTATTTACGAAAAAGAGGAAACTTTATTAAACAGATCAATTTGTGAAAGCAAGTTTTGGGATGTAAATATTTATAGGTTTACAAAATTTCAAAATCTAAAGTAGCATTCAAGATAACGATTTATGCTATCAAATTGAAGCATCAATAAAATAAGGATATAATTATCTTTTGAAATATATCCATTCCTATGTAAATTTCTTATGTCAGTATTACATATGTCTATTTTGAGAATAATGGCTATTAAAGCTAGAAAAGCAGTAAACAATTCAAACTACAGAGTTGATTTGGAAGTATCTTTGCAGGTCATGCAGTATATTTTATAAGTGTTATAGGTAAGGAAATTAAGTGGTATGGAGATTCTAACTGAATAGTACAAAATCTTGTGTCACAAAAGTGAATTATTCTTACTCCCAGTTTAGACACATACCACTGTGTGATTGTCTCTTGTAATGACTTGATCTCAAGATGTTTATGAGTGACAATACACTTTCATTCTAGGTGGTTATTTTTGTATAGTCAGTTACATATTATTGCTGTTACTGTCATTACAATCAACTCCCTGTTTCATTTAAATGAAGTCAAACTGCATCATGTTGCAATTTTAGTTAATCAAAATGATAAAATAGAAATTTATAAAGGTTACAATGTGTTGCTTAACAAGCCTTTCAAGCATTATCTGTTGTTTTGTATGAATTGTTTTAACAGAATGACACAAGGCTCAAAGGGCTTTAATATGTACATTTGAATGTAATAGTTATGTCCCACTTACTGAGGAAAGAAGATGAGTTGTTAAAACTCTGAGAAGTACAGTGAAACACTATAACTCAGAGAAGGTCAAAGTTATGGTATTGGCAGACTGTAGTAGCATCCAAGACACTGAAGAGTATCAGTCTCCATATATTTCTACATCACGAGTGTCCCAGGGAAAAAGCAGGAAGCCCCAGCTAAGTTGCCCTTTTTCAGAAACAGTGCCAGGCTGGGAGCAGAGAGCACTGGCTGAGTGCTGTGATCCCCATTCCAGATGGAGAGCAGGAGAGAAGCCAAGTGTCCTAGTCACACCTCACTCCAGCCCCTTTCATGCTTTTTGACTGCAGATACTACAAAGATCAGGTGGCCTTTTAGTTGGAACTCTGGTGAAGGCAATCAGGAAAGGCAACACTGGCAACCAAGCTTTGCTCTATGAGAGCAAATAGAAAATCTCAGCGAAGCTGCCCATGTTAGCCAGAAAGCTATCAACAAAATAAATGAAGATCATGAGCAAATTACAGAGAAGGCTGAGCAAAGGAATCTAGCAATTGATGCATCAGGAATGAAGGCCATCAATATGAAAGAAGAATGAAAGAAAAGCACCAGGATTTCTTGGTGGTCCAATGGTTAAGAATCCTCCTGCCAGTGCAGGGAACATGGGCTCTGTCCCTGGTCTGGGGAGATTCCACATGCCTCGGGGCACCTAAGCCCTTGTGCCACAACTATTGAAGCTGGCATCCCCCGGAATCCGTGCTGCTTAACAAGAGGAGCCACCCCAATGAGAAGTCCGTGGGCCTCAACGAAGAGTAGCCCCTCCTTGCTGCAATTAGAGAAAGCCCGTATGCTGCAACGAAGACCCAGGGCAGCCAAAAATAAAACAAATAAATTAAAAAGGAAACTAAAAATGGAATAGTGAAAGTGTTCAGCAACGAAACAAAATTGTTTTTCCTGAAATAATGAAGAACTGTATCTTCAGCTCTGATGAATAATATGATACTATTATTAGAAACGGCAATGAAGACATAGGATGAGAACAAAAGTTGAAAAATGAACCAAAAATAATAGTATGGGCTGACATCTGCCAGAAAGGAAAACAGACAAGAGAGGAATGAGATTTCTAACCAGTTCCTTTAAGAACCCTATTAGTTGTTTTGGATTTTTTGGACATGCTACTGTGTGACATTCACGGAATCTTTCCTTGGCATCTCTTTGCAGAAAAACAAAAACCACCTAATCATATTTTGATGTCTTATTTGGATGATGCAAAGACATTCCTATTGACTGGACAACATGCTGAGTGAGATCAAAACCTGCTTCAGGTGTCCTTGAATTTGGGTCATAACATACGCTTTAGGTTTAACTCACTAGTTTAGAAATGATCCCTGAGCATACTTTCACAGTGCCTGCTATTGGATGATTGCCATGAAAGGGAGCAGAGAACTCCCAAGAACCAGCCACGAAGAGTCTTGGAATGTCTAATTCAGAGGGAAATCGTGGAAGTTACAGTGATGTTAAAACCATAATCTTTGTGCTAATGCACGGTGTAGGACTGCATTTCAAATGGGGAATAAATATAGGAAATATTTCATTACTTAAAGAATGGAAAAGCTCTCATGACAGTACATGCTATAATTATATTTTTGATTCACCCTTCACACCTAGTATTTTAATAAACTGGACCAGTATAAGGCATTTGCTCAACTCATTAAACTAATAACAGAACCCCTGAGAAATAGGTTACATTATGGCACGGGGGATCAAGCTGAATATAGAACCTCAGATGAAGGGTCAATGCTAAGGAAGAAAAATGTAATGAACATTTTTCCAGGGGACATAAGACTGAGTTGTCATTGCCAGAGGCCACAGATATGTGGCAAAAGGCTGAAAAATCTGGAGATTAAGTGAGAGCCTGATGAATCCAGAATTCCACAGTTTTTTTGATCGAAGTCATATAAAGTCTTCTGTTTTCTTGGCAGACTGCCTGACTATTCCAGAGTGTAGAGTTGCTTACAGTTTTCTGCTTGGTTAATTCACTTTTTCATTGCTAATCACCATCACTTATGCCAAAGGATGTAACCATGGAGTCATGGAGATCATGAGCATGGGAGCCACTGATTGTAATTGGGAACCCTGTCTTTCACAGAAGGGAAGTCACTGAGTTTGGCAGAGACCAAGAATAATTACTTTATCCCCATTTTCACTAGAATGTCAAAAGTTATTTTTCATCCCTGGTATTAACTTGGAAAGAGTTAGAATCTTATAGAACCATGAAAGTATCAGCCTCCATTACCCAGCTGTGCTGTGCTGAGCACCTGAGCATCTAGACGTTGGGCCCATTTTGCCTTGGAGGAAATGTCTTTGTGAGCCCATTTTTTAATGGAGGCATTTTAATCTATTATTATATACTAAAAATAACTGGGTAGTATTTTATTAATATAATATCTTAGCAGATGGTGTATCAAAAACCATGTTAATCTTGTATATAGCTGTGTCCTCCACAGTAACATAGCACATGGCATATATAGTATTTTGTAAAGGTTTGTTGAATAACTGGATTAAGTGGTATTTCTTACATGACCACAATAAAAATACTTTATGAGAACATGAATTAAAAATTCCATATAACTTTTAAGGTAAATTTTATAACTCAACATACTCATAAATTATGACTTTGTGTTTTAAATATAAATGAAAGAAATTAAATGATCACATATAGTATGCATTTTAGTGTGTTTGGTCATTTTCTTTCCAGTAGAGTTACTGCATATGCCTTATTTGCATACCTAAAACCTTTTAAAGGTTAAAAAATATGAATTAAGAAATTAGATTTATCATCAATGTACCTAATTAATTTTAACATGGTAGAATCATTCAATTTGTATTCTGCTTGTTAATGGATTAATATTTGATAAGTTAAATAAAAATCCTATAGAACATTTATTGTATTTTTGAGAATTCTAAGACGTTTATCTGTACTCAGAACCATATACTGTATATTGATTTGTTTTAGTATATTGTTTGACAAGTAAATATTGATTATTATTAAAAGCATATGATTTGCTTACTTTCCTCCAAAGAATCTGGAGACTGATAGATTTTCCACATACCTTGAAAGAGTTTAGTTATTGAACAGAGATCTTGTTGACTTTTATGTCTGCTTGTGGGCAAAACAACAATCATCACATTTTATATTTCTGAACCTCAACATTCTTCATATGCCATGTTATGCACAAAACTTGACTCCTGTTTTATTAGAGAATCTCTGTCTCTCGGGTGGCAATCAATGATTTTAGGTAGTTTATCTTTAGTTCACGTTCTCAGTCTGGAATTTCTCTTCTTGGCCTGAGTTTCTAGTGGAAATTTGATAGTAATAGGCATTGGCATTCTGAGGAATGAAGAAAGATGATTCTCCTTTCTGGAGAGTATATGTTACTGTTATCAGTAAAAATGATCCTTAATTTCATTTCTGCTGGGTTACTAACAAACTACATAGATCAGAGATTGCAAAGTCAAAATGTCCAAAATCAAACTTTTCTCCAATTACTTTTCCTCCTCCTTTCCCCATTGTGTTGATTAATAACACTGCTCTGCACTGCATTTGTGGGCAAAGCACAGTGAAGAAGAAGTGTCTTGCTCTGCAGATACTCTGCAAACCACTCAGGAGTGAGAATGTGGTGCAGTTCCTAAGATCCAGACCCCAGAATATAAGAAGAGCCTTAAAGAGAAAAAAGTACTAATTGTAGGACATAGTGATCATACACAATTATAAAGAGGAATTTTAAAATTGTACAAATAATAAAATACAAGCATTCTCATAAAATAGGCTGGGAGCATTCTTAGAGAGCTGCATCCTCTCCTCTTTGCAGATATTGTTACAGATGAAGACATGATGTCCAAAGAGTTTTGTTTTTATAAAGTGTTTTTCTGCCCTTTATGAGGAAATTCTTAACAGTAATTCTGAGTTTTATATCCCAGGCTGCAGAACATTCCTTTAGAAATAAATCAGATGAGCGTGAGGGAAGGAATGGAGTAAAAGAAAAGCATTGAATAAAAACAATATGAAGAGAGATAAAACTGGGACTTTTATTGAAAATGATAAGAAATATCATAGAAGTACATTTACAAATGATGAGATAGTGGGAGAGGAAAGTTACCATATTGTTTTTGTCTCTCTTAATTTAAGACGGTCTTAACCTAAGGCAAACATTTCAGTGCTGAAAAGCCCAACCAATTATCTTTTTTACTGAAGTGATTTCCATCAGAAAGGGATAGATACCAGAAAATGAAAAGATGAAAAAAGACAGTGCCCTGGGAATATTGTGCCAAAATGCATGTATTTAGCTCTCTAGTTTAGCAAATCTGACAGGGAGCCACCACCTGGTAAGTGCGGTGATAGAAAATAGTCGTCTTTACTAAGAATAGGGTATGAACTTTAAAAAGGACCCTTCATACTTTATAAAAATCTGTCTGTATCGGTTATATTGTCCCTTTCTGGTTAAGAAGCAAATGTTCTTGATGTAAGGGAACCTAGCAAATATTTCAACTATCTGACATTTTGTGATACTATGCAAAAATGTCCATGATAAAACATGATAGTAGTTTGAAGGTGGAATCCTAAGGGCTATAATGTTGTTATATATAATTAACTATATGCATTTATAATAAAAACCAGATATTGCTTAAAACTAAATAGACATAGATATGCTGTTTTTATGATACTTGTATACATATTTATACTTCCAAAATTGCCATCCTCTTTTGCAGAGATATCTAGATAAAAAATAAATAGAAGAAAATTATGCCAATAAATTCTCCAAACCCAGCTCAGGACACTCAAGCTTTAAAATTTTGATAGAGATATTGAAGAAGTGTAAACTGTAATTGAGTACAATTTCTTATTCTTTGAGCAGAAAGCATTTTGTGCCATTTAAACTACTCTTATTCAGTCTAAAATGTGATTAATACACAGTTTTGCAGAGGAAAGATACACAGTTATTCTTACAATGTGCAAGAATTGTGGAGTATTAAATGTAAATTTAATGAGAAGTTGAAAAAGTATCACAGACATATATGCCTCTGTATTACCTATATTGCAGTAGTTATGAATCCTGGCTGCAATTTACAATAGAACCTTCAAGTTCCCAAATTGAAAGCCTGATAACTACTCTAGACTTACTACATCTTCATCTCAAGAACATTAACCTCAAGATATTTATTTTGAAAACATTATATTACTGATTGTAAAGTTCAATCAGTGTTGAAAACCATTGGTAAATGTATTGTTCTTCATAATCATAAAAGTTTATAACTGAAAGGGTCCTACATTTCATCCACTTCAATCTGTACATCAATATTGAACTCAAATACATTTTACTTTGGTTTTTATTAGTGTATATAATAGAAAGAACATATGTGTGTGAATGTGTATGTATATATATAGTAATATGTGTATACACATATATGAACATCAGCTGAACAGTTAAACTTGGATATGTATGTATATATTCATGTATATATATACATAAAAATAAATGCACAGACTTATATACACATACTTATACACTGAAACATTTTCCTATGGTAGCTAATAGAGAGGAAACAAATACAAAAGTATTGTGCTTTAGTGAAAATGCATATAGACAAAGTTCAAGGCAATATTATGTGTAAAGTACTGGTATAATAAAAAAGAAGATATCATTAATCCCTAAGAGAAGAGCAAGAATTTGTAATTCTTTGATCTGGTTTTTAAAGTTGGAAAAGGATTTTTAACTTGGAAGAGGTAAGTCAAAAGAGGGAAGGAAGACTAAGAGAACAGAATGTGCAAAGTAATAGACATGGAGTATTAATACTTAATTCAGCAAATAGTTCAGCAATGAATATGATATGTGGGAAAGAAATTTATCTATCCATAAACTTATTTGCGTTATTTCTTTTTTCCACAAAGGCTGATTGCTGAGGATATATTTGTCCCCATCATAAGGGTTTTTGTTTAGTCACTAAGTCATGTCCAACTCTGCAACCCACCAGGCTCCTCTGTACATGGGATTTCCCAGGCAAGACTACTGGAATGGGTTGCCATTTCCTTCTCCAATCATAAGGATATTTAATCACAAAAAAAGCAAGGAAGAAAAGATAGTGAGAAGGAAATTAGATATACTGTTAAACACTTTGTTCTTATTTTTAAAATCTATATTATATTCTTAAAATAATGCTCATTTTTTGAAGGTTTTAGATTGTATTCAATATTGTGAGAAGATTTCTTAAGACAGTTTCTAAAGAATAACTGGTAGTAACATGAATTTGTGTTAAAATTGAATGCACTTTAAAACAATTTTTTTAACTGAAGCAATTTTCTTTTAATTGCTTTACAGAATTTTGTGGTTTTGTGTCATACATCAACAAGAATCAGCTGTAGGTATACCCATGTCCCCTCCCTCCCCTCCCTCCCTTCAGCCTGTCACAGAGCCCCTGTTTGAGTTCCCTGAGTCGTACAGCAAATAAATGCACTTTCAAGAAACATTTTGGAAAGTTTATAATATCATTTATTTTATCCATAGAAATTTGTAGCACTTTTAAAGAAGTTTGTTTTGGTAACATTTTATCTTAGTGCTTACTTTTATGCTTAGCTAATTGTTGTTATTGATACTAAAGGAATATGTGAATTGCTAATCCTCTTGGATACTAAACAACTCAAATTGGACCCCTAGGGCTGGAAACGGGTCATTAAGTCAATTCTTTTTTCATCTTGAATTGATGAAAATGTATTTTGTATTGAATTTGTGTTAGACATTTATTGCATAGTTTATTTTTGTTTCTTTTCTTTTTATTCTGGAGCATCTATCTCTTCCCAATCTGTAATGTATTGCTATTAAAGTTTAAACCCTGTCTGTGTCACTCAAAAACCTCAAGAGTTCTTTGAAGCCCCAATTCAAGTCAAAATACCACTGAGGGAAAATTTCACTACTTGCTCTTATAGAAAACTACTTATACATTCTTCTCGCTTGTACCCACAATGCAGTTCCCCATCAGCGTGCCCCCTGCTGTATTTGTCCCTGTGCGGCAGCCTGCCACCACTGACAGATGGTCAACTGAGCCTCTCTTTCAAGACCAAGCATACATGCTTATTCCTAATTTTTGCCTGTTTAAGCTCATCGCTATCTTTCCCTGATCTCAGCTACAAATGACCCTTTTTCTGTGCTTCTCTTATAGACCTTTTCTTTATATCTTCATACTCACATACCTGTTTACTTTCTTATCACAGTGGGAGTGTATATTTTAATTGCTGAAGGTAGAATTTATGTCTTTAGTCATTATTCTGTTGATGCAGTGCCTAAAAGAGGACTTGGCAGATGTAACAGTACCTATGTGGGTAGTTGTCCAAGTATGAATTTGTGTTTTTTCCTCTGATTTAGGAGTTTTCCAACTGTGTTTTGATTTCTCTTTGCTGATTTCTCAGGCTTGGTCTCTTCAGGCTGTCTCTTCCATGTGAAATTTCAAACTGCAAATAATAAATCTTGCATACCTTGTATATTATGTTCTAGGACATCTCTGTGCCTGTGCTCAGTCCTTTCAGTCATGTCCATCTCTTTGTGACCCCATGGACTGTAGGCCTCCAGGCTCCTCTGTCCATGGAATTCTCTAGACAAGAATACTTGAGTTGTTACCATGCTCTTCTCCAGGGCATCTTCCCAACATAGGGATTGAACCATTGTCCCCTGGGGCTTTTGTTACTAATTTTAATGATTAATACTTTTCAATAAAATGTTATAATATGTCAGTAATTACATATTACCTCAATTCCTTGAGCTACAAGTTCATTTTTTTTCTTCTTTTATCCTTAAAAAAAAGTGGAAAAAGAGAACCTTCCTATCTGAATAATATAAACTTCCTTATCACTTTAAAAATATTTCCAGAACCTCTACCAGGTTATCATTGTTCTTTTATGACTCATTTGACAATCCAGATTATATCATCTAATTTAGTTAACAAAATCCATTGATGACTATTAAGATAGTTATATCTGAAAGGTATTCCTTTTGAATCTTTGTTGAATTAAGCACCTTCTTATAACAGTATATAACTTAGCTAAAGTTAAATAGCATAATGCCTAAAACCTAATAATCTGATATACCAACTATCTAATGGAATAATGCAGAAAATAATTTAAAATTTTAAATGAGGAGAAAAAGAGGAAAAGGACCAATTTAAAATAAAGAATTAAGACAAGCATATTCATCAGTTACCATTTGGGCACAGTGAAAAAACTGGCCTGAGGACTATTCAATTTAAAATGTTCCAGAGGTGCTATTGGTTCCCTGAAGCAAAATATAATAAGGGGTTGGTGTCCCAATTAAAGTATTGGAAATGTCAGCAAGCTGAATGGAATGGCTTTATATGGTTTGAGAGACAAGTGTGCTGCTAAGGCAGTTTGGACATGAATTCGTGGAGTATTTTGAGAATAATCAGACTGTTTTCTTAAGTTATAACTTTTGCTTTTTCTTTATTTCCGTGAAGGAATTTACTTGTCCAGTGCTCAGACGCAGTTATTATGAACAGTAGACGAGATCATTGTGAAATTGTTCAGAAGCTTCAATAACCAAAAATCCAAAGGTATATCAGGCTAGTGAGCCCTTTACCACTTTAAACACTGATTGTACTTTAAAGAGAGATGAAATCAGCCATGCTTAGTGTTTTGAAATTCTTTCTGCTTCCTTCATGTAACGTGATGAATTTTTAACATTTTCAGTATTCAAACTTAGATATAGTACTTCTGTAATTGAATGAATCACCAATCCTCAAATCATAACTTTGTGAAAAAGATTACTTCCAATTAAAGTCATAGCATTTAAAATACACTTTTGTAACCACTTCATCTTGTAAGCCACAAAATTTCATGTAGCTATAGTATTGTTTGGAAGATAATATCTCTAAACTACTTACAAAGACCTATCCCAGTCCATTGCTTAGAAGTTCTCTTGTCTTAGGAAAGGTACTAAACCTCTCTGTGCTTCACTTCTATTGTACGTGGGTAATACTTGTGCTTATTTTATGAGGATTTAATGAATTAGTACATTTTAACAATTTTGAACACTACCTGGCACATGATAAACACACAAGAGTGGTTAGTTATTCTTTTACACATCATCTTCATTATTAATATCATGAATTTGATAATTATGAATTCAAGTACTTATTTAAAGTTTTCTTTGTTATTCACTTCTAATTTGAAACTGCAAATATTGAAAATAAATATAATTAATGAGGGGGAAAAACCACTAACACAATCGAAATTGTGCTTTGTCATATTTCACAGGAAATTGAGAGTAAATATAATTCTTTTACAATAAGGTGAAAGGGAAAAATACCTTCTGTCACAACTTTTATTTTCCTTCTTTCTGAAAGTATTAGATGAAACAAGAAAGGAAAGCTATATTAAGAGGTGAAGTGAAGAGAAAGATGATTAAATCATTATTTTGGCAGATAATATCATTAGATACTTGGGCTTCTCAGGTGGCGCAGTGGTAAAGAATCTGCCTGTCCATGCAGGACATGTGGGTTCAATTCCTGTGTTGGGAAGTTTCCCTGGAGAAGGGAATGGCAACCCACTCCAGTATTCTTTTTTTTTCCCCTTCTTTTTTTAAAAAAATTATTTTTTAATTGAAGGATAATTGACTTACAGCATTTTATTGTTTTTTGTCAAACATCAACATGAATCAGCCATAGGTATACACATGTCCCTGCCTGGGAAATCCCATGGACAGAGAAGACTGGAAAGCCACAGTCCATTGGGTCACAAAGAGTCATATATGACTGAACATGCACCATTAGATACTTAAAGTCAACAATATTAACAAATAGTCATTAAGCAATTTAATAGTATATAGTATTAGTGATAATACAAAATAAACATAAAGCATTTATACTTCTCTTAACAATAATACTTAGAAAACATAAGGCTAAATAATTTTTTCATAACACCAACCAAAAATAAGATTCTTGGTTGTTAACCTAAGGAAAAAATTCATATCTAATCTATATGATTATCTATCTGTATTATGTTTTCTTTGTAAAAAACAGGGAGTTAACCTGAACAACTAAAAGCATGCCAACATTTCAGAAATTTCAATTGTTTTTTAAAGATATTAGTTATCCTAAAGTGGGACACACACCGAAAGAAAATAAATAGCCAAAAACAGAAAACAAAAATAATTATTTGTTGGAACTAGCAGAAGCGATCTTGCAACAAGCAATTGCAAGGATAAATAGGGGTGACCAATAATGAAAAGTAAGCATAAAAGTAGAAGGAGAAGAAACTCCCAGTATAAATAAATACAGCACATAAATCAAACAATGTACTATTAAATGGTGAGTGCTTACAATGTGATTTGAAATGGAAATGTTATATACACAATATGAATCGATAATCAAGTATGGAAAGGAGGTATTTCTGGGTCTGTGTTTAAAGATGTATTACTTTGGATCATATTTTGATCACCTGCCTCTACCCAAACTCCAAACCCACAGCAATGATAGATAAATTATAAGAAGAAACAGGCAAGGAACATTACAGACATCAGACATCAGACACAGACATCAGAAAGAGTAAGCTGGGCCTGGCTGAGGCCCTCAGCCTGCTGAGTTCTGGGTCCTGATAACAGTCAAAATTACTGTGACTTGGGGTTTGGTTCACATAATATTCAGAATTGCTGTTTGTAAGGTGGTGAAGTGAAGTAAGGTTCAAACTCAAGCTTTGGTATAGTGATTTCCCACATATGACAGGAGGCATAAGAAGGCTCTTAACTGGGGCTACAGCTTATAGGAGGTGGGCAGATACAGGCTCAAGCTTGCAATTAGATACTGAGCCAAGTCATTGGGCAGATCATTTGGATCATCAATTTTTATATATTGCCATAGTGCAGGGAGACCAAACTGCTAATATGAAACCTAGATTTGCATTCTGAAATTTGTGTGGCTAGATAGAGCCTTTTGTATAACACTATGCAAGGGGACTGTGGAGAGGGATGGCACTACAAATAGAAAAAGGATAAATTAGGGGAAAAAAACACAGCTTAATTTTTTCCTCTAAGGTATGATTTTAAATAATGAAGACAGCTAGAACTTAGTTCAGTTCAGTTGCTCAGTCGTGTCTAACTCTTCGCGACCCCATGGACTGCAGCACGCCAGGCCTCCCTGTCCATCGCCAACTCCCGGAGTCCACCCAAACTCATGTTCATTGAGTTGGTGATGCCATCCAACCATCTCGTCCTCTGTCATCCCCTTCCCCTCCTGCCTTCAATCTTTCCCAGCATCAAAGTCTTTTCAAATGAGTCAGTTCTTTGCATTAGGTGGCCAAAATATTGGAGTTTCAGCTTCAGTATCAGTCCTTCCAATGAACACCCAGGACTGCTTTCCTTTAGGATGGACTGGTTGGATCTCCTTGCAGTCCCAGGGACTCTCAATAGTCTTCTCCAACACCACAGTTCAAAAGCATCAATTCTTTGGTGCTCATCTTTCTTTATAGTCCAACTCTCACATCCACACAAGACTACTGGAAAAACTGTAGCTTTGACTAGATGGACCTATGTCTGCAAAGTAATGTCTCTGCTTTTTAATATGCTGTCTAGGTTGGTCATAACTTTTCTTCTAAGAAGTAAGTCTTTTAATTTCATGGCTGCAGTCACCATCTACAGTGATTTTGGAGCCCAAGAAAATAAAGTCTGTCACTGTTTCCACTGTTTCCCCATCTATTTGCCATGAAGTGATGGGACCGGATGCTGTGATCTTAGTTTTCTGTATGTTGAGTTTTAAGCCAACTTTTTCACTCTCCTCTTTCACTTTCATCAAGAGACTCTTTAGTTCTTCTTCACTTTCTGCCATAAGGGTGGTGTCATCTGCATATCTGAGGTTATTGATATTTCTCCCAGCAGTCTTCATTCTAGCTTGTGCTTCATCCAGCCCAGCATTTCTCATGATGTACTCTACATATAAGTTAAATAAGCATGGTGACAATATACAGCCTTGACGTGCTCTTTTTCTTATTTGGAGCCAGTCTGTTGTTCCATGTCCAGTTGTAACTGTTGCTTCCTGACCTGCATACAGATTTTTCAAGAGGCAGGTTAGATGGTCTGGTAAGAAAGCCAAATATATCATTAATCAAAAGAATATATCAAAATAATTTGACAATCTGTAAAAGACTATATGTTTATGGCCTCAAAGTGATAAATAGTCAAACATGTATAAAATAAAAGAAATTTGTGGAGCATATCAAAATGATGTAAAACAAA
The DNA here is from genome assembly GCA_024291935.2 of Okapia johnstoni. Lineage (NCBI taxonomy): Eukaryota > Metazoa > Chordata > Mammalia > Artiodactyla > Giraffidae > Okapia > Okapia johnstoni. Next base: position 8,181,993 of record CM044327.1, read on the forward strand.
AATAGTAGCAAGGAAAAATAACTGATTAGAAAAAGTACATATTGTGGTGTTCAACCTTAAGTGAAATAATGGGATTCTTTGAATCTAAAAATAAAATTTTAAAGAATGCTAGCTGCAGGGTTTTTTTTTATTATTTTATTTTCTACTTAGATTTGAGGAACTAACTAAATCTTCACATTGAAACGACAATGTTAAATCAGATAAATAAAATTTAGTATCTTCTTAGGCACACTTTTGTAAATGTAGATTATGAAAACTTAACAGACCTTCAAGGCAACAAGAAAAGAAAGATATACATATAAACAAATGAAAATGAGACTGAGTGCATTAGTTATCAGAATATAATAAACAATAACTTCAAAGAGCTGAAGGAAAATAACTACCCACATAGTGTAGCTTCTCTATCAAGAATTATACCTATTGAATGTATGGCAAAACCCACCACAATATTGTAAAGTAATTAGTCTCCAATTAAAATAAATAAAAATTAAAAAAAAAGAATTATACCAAAATAAAAATAATTTTAGACCATCTCTAAGAGAGTAAACCAACAATGTCCTTTTCTGAAAGAACTATTCAAGAATATGGCTTGGCTAGAAGAGTATAGAATAGGAGTGAAACATGTGTGTTATCATATGTGAAGTAGATTGCCAGTCCAGGTTCGATGCATGAGACAGGGTGCTCAGGGCCAGTGCACTGGGATGACCCTGAGGGATGGGATGGGGAGGGAGGTGGGAGGGGGGTTCAGGATGGGGACACATGTACACCCATGGCTGATTCATGTGAATGTATAGCAAAACCCACCACAATATTGTAAACTAATTAGCCTCCAATTAAAATAAAAAAAGAAAAAAGAAACCATAGTGAAGTATAAAACCATTTGATAAAATACTGTTTTGTGATTAAAAAGTTGAAAGTATGACTGAAGATAAGATGATCTGGAATTCAGTGGGAGGGTAAAGCTTGCCATGTCCATGTTCAAGAGGTAAACACAAATCCTGGATAGTGATGTAGAGAGATATTGTCTATTATTTACAAAGTTATTGAGGAAATTGAAGGATATAAAGTGATAAAATGATGTATTTATCAATAAAAAGCAAGAAGGAGTAATAAAGGTTGGGAAAGTATTAAAAAGAGCAAAATCAGATTATAAAACTACTTGAAAATCACAATAAATATAATAAGGTAAGCTCACCTATGAGAAAGCAGGATAACAGATTGATTTTTTTTCAAATAACTCCTGAATAAGAGCACAGACTCAGAGGTGTTTGAGACATGGCTTTTATCATTACGCAGCACCGACTGAAGTGACTTAGCAGCAGCAGCAGCAGCAGTACCAGCTTACAGAAGGAACTGAAGGTGTTAAGAGTAAATTCACTGTTCCTGACATGTGATTTTGGGGTTTTTTTTGAGGGGTTCACTTTTATGGGAAATCAGTCAAGATCCCCTCCTGCACTCCTTTCTGGAACTTGTTTGGGATTCATAGAGGAGGCAGGTCTGTGTACTCAGGGGTAAATAAGTTCCAATGTACATTTGAAAAGAAATTTATAGTCTGTAATTTTAAAACCAAAGATAGCAAAATAAAGGAGAAATAGATAACCATACATAGATTCAAACATATTTTTAAATCATAGCAAGTAAACTGAAAAGAGATTAGATACACGGGTGAAGAGAAAGGAAGTTACAGTATTTGTTCAGTAGAAAAGAAAATGTAGGGAATGAAAATATTAAGGACATTCTTAGTTTACTTATTAAACTTTTATAATACATGTTATATGTCCTTTTGCTGCTGCTGCTGCTAAGTCGCATCAGTCGTGCCCGACTCTGTGCGAACCCATAGACAGCAGCCCACCAGGCTCTTCCGTCCCTGGGATTCTCCAGGCAAGAACACTGGAGTGGGTTGCCATTTCCTTCTCCAGTGCATGAAAGGGAAAAGTGAAAGTGAAGTCGCTCAGTCGTGTCTGACTTTTCGTGACCCCACGGACTGCAGCCAGCCAGGCTCCTCTGTCCATGGGATTCTCCAGGCAAGAGTACTGGATTGGGTTGCCATTGCCTTCTCCTATGTCCTTTTGATTCAATTAAAATAAATCGTACAGACATTGGTAAATAAGTAGTGAAGAAAATACATTAAACAGTAAATGAAAATAAGAAGATAGTATAGCAATATTTGTATCAGACAAAATAAAATTTAGGACAAAATATCACCAATAGATATAAATAAAAACACAATAGTAAAAACATTTTAAGAAAATATAAAAGCCATGAATTATCTATATGTAACATTTCTTTATGTATAGGAATGATAAAAATGAAATCTGTAGTTAGAGGATTTTACACTGTTTTAGAAATCAATTAAAGAAAAAAATTCATATGTTTTTGAAAATTAAATTTAACAAGCATAATCTAAGTGATAAAGGTAGAAAATGGCTTATCCACCATTAGAGAATATTCTTCATGTTTAGCAAATAAGGGGAGGTTTCTGGAAAATTAAGCATGTTATTAGGCCACACATATAGTTTCATCAAATTTCAAAAAACTGATATAACAGAGATCTTATTCTGTGTCTGTTATTGCCATTAAATACCAATTTAAAAGTAAATGTACCAAAAATAACTCCGTATCAGTAGAATATACCATATATCTTCAACTGGCTTCACATTCGCTATTTTCCCTTTTTCATCCTTTTTTACTCATGTCTGAGCTCCAGGAATTTCAGGGACTGAAGCGACTTAGCAGCAGCAGCAGCATCAACTCCACCACCTAGTTTCCTGGGAACTCCTGGCTCACCATGTCATATTATTATAGCACCAATTTTACATAATCCATTACCAGCCCCTTCTCAAACTGTCTTAACATATGTGTGCCCTCTGGCTTTTTACATCTGGGACCCTAATAACCCAGGTGTTTAAACAAGTATTTAGAGAAAAGTCACAAATAAAATTATGAAATATCAAATCTTGCAGTGGTTGAACATGGTAGTTAGAAGTAAATATAGAACATTAGTGCATTAATCAAGAAACAAATAAACATGTTAACTATTCAAATCAAGAAAGCAGAATAATGCGTAACATTATACTTAAGGAAATTAGAAATGAGGAAATCGTAACTCTAAAAGCAGAATTAAATGAAATATAAAACAAAACGATAGTAGAAAGGATCAGTGAAGCCAACTACTAATTCTTTTAAAATGTGTTGTTTTTACAAAAAAAAAATCAAAAAAGAAGAATAAAAATAGCAAGTTGTTAAAAGTACTTTATTTCAGGGCTGTCTTACCAGTTGGAGTGAGGTGAATTTCTTTATACTTTTCAAAAAATTTCAAATTTTCTGCAAATCAACATGCCCTAACACTTTGGTAATTGGAATAAAAGGTAAATAATGATTGTTTGAATAAGCTTGGTACAAAGTTGACTGGATAATCCAGTATGTGTACTTTGCTAAAAATTTTAGCTCAAGTCAATAAGAACCTGTAATATTGTTAATTTTACATTTTCCATATCCTTTGTAACAAAAAAGTACGTCATGCTGTTATTAATCTTCATTCTCTGAGGTATTTTTCAAGCCATCTCTCTCAAAATACAAGAAAAACATTAAGGGAAGAGTTAACCAAAGAACCACATGGTACTCTATTTAGTGCTGCCAAACCAGTATCAATAGCAGCAAATATAGCAAGTTCCCAGCATAATTAATCGGGGCTTACACTAATCATTAAAATGTCTGCAAAATAAAATTATAAATCTTCATATGTTGGATGAGAAATGACCATAATGACATAATATGAAACATAAATGGTCTCATTATTTATTAAAATCATTTTGTTCAAGTGAAAGATATATGTAATGTATAATAAGGCTCTATTCAAGTTCTTCCACTCTAATTCAAATATAAATGCATAATTATTAGTTTGGATCATTCTCCCACAGTTGTGCCAGCGGTAGAAACCACATGCCTATGTTATTTCTAGTATGTATTTATTTTTTGATAGTATCAGGAATAGTTAAATGAATATATAATTTTAGACCTATAATTAAGAACATGTTAACCGGCCTTCAAATGAAAAAAATAGAATTTCTAAGAAATATGTGTTACTATTAATAGAAACCTAATAATATGGAATAAAATATAGAGTAGAGAAATGGACAAATGAAAATTTGAAGCCTGAGCGTACCTTTTGCTTTAGATTCCTAAATTAAATATGCTTGAGACAGTGTAACTTTATCCTAATTTGGTGGTGATAAAAATAAAGTGATGTAATAAGCTGATATACAGTATTACTAGTTTTTATAGTATTACTATTTCAGTACATGTTTATTAAGTTACATGGTAAGGTGTTTACAAACAAAATAATCTATATAGTGGAACTTATTTTAAACATAAGCATTTTAAGATCACATTAAGAGCATTTATAAATATCCTTATAGAGATAATAAATATGAAGTTCATAACCCTGATATTGGAAACCAAAAATATACATTACATTTGAATACACAGATGCTGATTCTGTTTAGTATATGAAACCAGTGCTTTTAAAACTACATTGTGAGAATGGTAGTGTACCTTTTTTTGTTACTTTATTCCTTACATATTCTGGCAGCATTCCATATTTTAGCAAGGGATCCTTTGAAGTATTTTTTTTTGCCAAATAGATAAATATATTGACATAGTCTGGAAGAAATATAAAATATGATAAAACCATCTGAGGGAGGTTGGGATACATTTGAAGAATAGGTTGATTTTATGTAGAGCAAAGTGATTGGTAAAGAAAAAAAATCTATACAACTGTCAGAAATGATTTTGGAATCATATTTTAATACCAGTGTATTCTACCAGGAAGATAAAAGGTCTAGTCTTACTCCTGATTTTGTATTTCACTTCAAAACTTTAATGTGAATGACTTCTTGGAAATCAGAATTGGAGCTTTATTTTAATAACCACATAGAAAGGATCACTTCTAGAAAATTAGAAAACAAAGTCCAAAGTGAACATGTTTTTGTGTACCCAAAATGTATACAAGGATTGAATTTATTTAGAGGAAGAAAAAATGCCTTGTACATACCAATATATGTATTCATAGAGAGCACATGGTATAAACTTACAATGATCATAATTCATGAAGAAATAATGTTTTAAAATGATGTAAAAACAAGAAAAACTACCATTAGAAAACCATGAAAAGGACCAAAATACTTCTGATCCTTCCACAATCTGTGACAGAGGATGTTACTTCTGCACAAAGTCATCTTTTTGATAGTATGCAACACCGTTTGCTGAAAACCTCACCATAGATAACTATGAAATTGTCAAAGGCATTTGTGTACAAGATAACAGATATTTAGAACATTAGAAAAATCTTCAGCTTATTTTTAATTTTCAGTGTCTTTGATATTTAAATATTACATTGTTATTTAACTTTACTGTACCAAATAATCATTTTTTCCTAACTTTCCTATAGAATAGATTGAAAACGAAAAAGAAAATAGGTGAATTCCATCTCGGTTATTTTCAGGATCACTGGGAAGTTTCAATTATATCTTAATAATCTATAAGGAACTTCTGTGCGGGATGTTGATTTTATTCTGTAGATACATTGCTGTTGTGGTGGTGGTTTAGTCTCTAAGTCATGTCTGACTCATGACCTCATGGACTGTAGCCCACTGGGCTCCTCTGTCCATGGGATTCTCTAGGCAAGAATACTGGGGGAAAAAAAAGAATACTGGAGCAGGTTGCCATTTCCTTCTCCAGAGGGCCTTCCCGACTCAGGGATTGAATCCAGGTTTCCTGCAGTGGAGGTGGTGTCCTCCACTGCAAGCAGATTCTATACTGACTGAGCCACCAGGGAAGTACATTGCTATAAAATTAATTTAATAAATATATTTATATTAGCAATTTATAAAGTTTTCTAATTTTGTTGAAAAAAATAGTAGCCAAATTTGATATAATCATGTTTCCCTAGCAGCATTTTCTTTGAAAAAGGAATATATTGTCCATTATGAAATCATCACACTTGTACTTTATGCACAAGTGAGGTAAAAGGAATCTTACTTGAGAAAAAAATAAGAGACTCTTCTCACAGTATATGTTTTAATCGTGGGCAATACTACCTGTATATTCCAGCCTCCCATATACGTGCAAACTGCCAGGTTTAATTAAAATTGTTTTTTTTCACATGTTTGAAGCTCTGTCAACATACTGTTTTTCACAATTCATTCAGATTATATGAACTTTAAAAAATCACAGAATTATACTACATTTTTATAATATGTATGGTGTTATCATTAAATAAAGACTAACAGACTTGCTATGTAACAGAATACCATAATTACACAGATTCTTGTTAAAATCATACAAGACAGTTATTCACATGCCTTAAAATATGGTACGATTAAATATTCAAATATATTCAAATATACTGCACAGTTCTTCTGATCAACCAGAACATGAAGAAATGCTTGATGATATTGCTAAATATATATGGCACAGAACTAGATGTGTCAAATGAGCTCAAAGATGATATATTTTTCAAACAAAAACACAGTTTAACACTTATTTTATTTGTTAAAAATGGTGAAGTAAAGCAAGATTTTATAGCAGATGCAATAGTAATATTCTTCCTAATCATGTAAGGTATATTAAAAACAGTAGCCAATGAGTAAGCATTTGAGTAAGCATTAATTAACAGAGCATTTACCTCCATTAATATTTCTGGAGCCAGGTCACTTTTGTCTCATGTCTAGAATAACAAAATCTAATTGTAAGATAGTCTCCAACACAATAGATCCTGTATGCCACCAGTATACTTATCTTGCATAAGAACATCACAGATATTTCCAATGACTCTGACTAAAGTCTGATAAATTCCATTCTGTACACCCTGATATTGCAGTCTTTGACTCCCTGACCCCATAGTCCCTTTCTCACCCTAACTCTAAATGTTCCTCAAAAAAGAATAGTTTTTTTCCCCTCTAGTTACAGAATATTCACTTTTCTTTGTATTTGCAGAACTCTTTCTGTCTGCTTATGGGCTTCCCTGATAGCTCAGTTGGTAAAGAATCTGCCTGCAATACAGGAGACCCAGGTTCAACCCCTGAGTTGGGGAGATCCCTTGGAGTAGAGAAGGGCTACCTACTCTATTATTCTGGCCTGGAGAATTCCATGGACTGGATAGTGCATGGGGTCGCAAAGAGTCAGACACGACTGAGCAACTTGCACTTTCACTTTCTGTCTGCTTGGTCAGTTGTACTGAAATGTTCCTTTTGTATTGAAGGTTTTTGCACACATTTGTTAATGCAGATACTATTCATCTCTTAAGGTCCAGCTGAAACAGTGTATGCGTGAAGTTTTCTTAACCCATCTAGAGGTGACTTTCCACTCATATTCTGCCCTAATAAAGATATTTATTAGACTATGCTTTAAAATATAGATATTACTATGCATATATGTCTCCTAATAGAATTAGGAACTGTGAGGACAGAAACCTTACAGATTGTACCATATGTCAGCTGAATGCTTCTGAAAGTCAGGCAAACAAACACCAAAAATTAGGCAATTAAATATTCAGTTAAACATGCTTTAAAGTGTTTATAGCAGTCTGTGGCTATAGGGAGCATTTAATAAATTTCAACTCTTTTTATAATATTAACGCTAAAACCTGTTGAGACACATTTTGAAAAACAGACATATCTATGATTCTGTTTCCTTACAAGCTTTTCATTCAAAGTTTTGCCTGTAACAGGAAATAATAACTTGCTGATGTTTATAAACTTTGGCTTTAAGCTAAATCATAGCCTAGAAATGATGTGAAATTGCTCACAAGATGGACGCTATACTTTTCATTTCTCACAAAACAATGATTATGTCATCACTATGGTCTCACACAAGGTTATCACCAGTATGTGTGTGGGAGAAAAAGTCTTTCCAAATTGTGATACCCCTTCATGTGTGGTCAAGACTTGATCCTTGTTTCTGGGTAGTTCTTAAAACAGTGCCACCCTTCTTTTTTCTTTTTCTAGATTGATGTATAGTTGATTTACAATATTGTGTTACTTTCAGCTATACAACAAAGTGACTCAGTTATACTTAAATAAATTATTTTTTATATTCTTTCCCATTATGATTTATCTCAGGATATTGAATATAGTGGACTTCCTCAATAGCTCAGCAGTAAAGAAATCTGCCTGAAATATAAGAGACGTGAGTTAGATCCCTGTGTTGAGACGATCCCCTGGAGAAGGAAATGGCAACCCACTCTATATTCTTGCCTGAAAAAATCCCATGGACAGAGGAGTCAAATGGGCTACAGTCCAAAGGGTCGCAGATTCAGGAATGACTGAGCACACATATACACTGAACGTAGTTCCCTATGCTGTATTGTAGGACCTTATTGATTATCCATCTTCTATATAACAGTTTGCATCTGCTCATTCCAAACTGCCAGTCCGTGCCTTGCCCATCCCCCTCATGCCTTGTCAACCACAAGTCTGTTCTTTATATCTGTGAGTCTAAAACAATGCCGCACTTCCTACTTGCTTTTGTACATCAAGCATAAGTAGGGCTGGGCTCTAGAAAGAGAAATTGAATCAAATTTTCTGCACAGGCATAGACTTTGAGTCCATGGACATTATGCAAAAGAAATGTCTTGGGTTAATTCTCTGGAGGCCACTTTTATTGTTACTATTGAATTTTCCTGACATCACTAAAGTTTGTTAACATTATTTTTTATAAATTATATAAAGTTTTTGCCAACATAGATGTAGATATTGTGTTCAGTCATTCAGTTGTGTCCGACTCTCTGTGACCCCATGGACTCTAGCCTGCAAGCCTCCTCTGTCCATGGGATTATCCTAGCAAGAATATGGAAATGGGTTGCCATTTCCTTCTCCAAAAAGAAGATATTGGATACGTTATAATTCAATGTCTTAAGAATAGTAAATATTCTAACTCTTGGGAAAATACCTCCAAATTATGTTATACACGTTAAATGAAAAATTCATTGAAATATAAAAATTGATTTCTGTAAGTCAAAAGGAAGCAAACTGAATGATATTTACAAGTGTTTCCTCAGCCCAATTTAAATCTGGCTTTTGATCTTTATCCCGCCTCATGAATGTGATACTATTCTGAGTGGCTGTTATACAATGTGGTTCTTGGATGCAAGTATTCCTAGGGTTATTGTAGACATTGACTGTAATTTATTAATAAGTTTCACATGCCAGCCTTGCATCAAAAATACTAAGTTATAAGACTTTATTACATTCAAAAGTGTGTAACTTATGACTGTCTTTATTTGTCTTAGAATGGTTTCCTTGGAGAAACTTTATTAAAGATTACTCTGGAGAGAAAACAGAAGAAAACAGGAGAGAGGTCTATGAAGCAGCAATAAGTGAATAAATAGGGAATCCCCTGTGTCCTAACCACCGGGTTCTCTGGGTAACAATTCCAGGAGGTGACTGAAAGCCATTCCCTGAAGATGCTCTCATATGAACATCTTTATAGTGAGGACTGTGCAGAGAGAGTTGCACCAGATGTAGAAATTTCACACCATCTGACGGAACATAGCCTTATCCCTCAGAGTGTAAATAAACTAACTCAAGATTACTAGCAAATCTGGACCATCCAGATGGCCCAGGCAGACACTTAATTGATAAGACAAAGAAACAAATATTATTTAGTATAGTTTCATTTTATTTCACGCCATAATTTTAGGTATTGAAGGGGCTGGCATTATAGGAAGTGAAATAATGAAATGCTTTTATTTTTTTCCCTCACTCCATTGTCTTTGAAAGATACAGTTGTAGATCTCCATTTTCTGTCTCTGGACAATGTTAATGGCAGATCCTGTAACATTTGTGGTTATTTTAGATATTAAAAGCCTCATTTTCAAGTAATAAAATTTCAGTTCAGTTCAGTCGCTCAGTCATGTCTGACTCTTTGGCACCCCATGGACTGCAGCACACCAGGCCTCCCTGCCCATCACCAGATCCCAGAACTTGCTTAAACTCATGTCCATTGAGTCGGTGATGCCATCCAACCATCTCCTCCTCTGTCGTCCCCTTCTCCTCCTGCCTTCAATCTTTCCTAGGATTAGGGTCTTTTCCAGTGAGTCAGTTCTTTATATCAGGTGGGCAAAGTATTGGAGCATCAGCTTCAACATCAGTCCTTCCAATAAATATTCAAGGACTGATTTCCTTTAGGATGGACTTGTTGGATCTCCTTGTAGTCCAAGTGACTCTCGACAGCCTTCTCCAACACCACAGTTCAAAAGCATCAATTCTTGGCCACTCAGCTGGTCCAAATCTCACATGCATACATGACTACCAGAAAAACCAAAGCTTTAACTAGACGGACTTTTGTTGGCAAATAAATGTCTCTGCTTTTTAATATGCTTTTTAGGTTGGTCATAGCTTTTCTTCCAAGAAGCAAGCGTCTTTTAATTTCAGGGCTTCAGTCACCATCTGCAGTGATTTTGGAGCCCAAGGAAAATAAAGTCTGTCACTGTTTCCATTGTTTCCCCATCTATTTGCCGTGAAGTGATGGGACCAGATGCCATGATCTTAGTTTTCTGAATGTTGAGTTTTAAGCCAACCTTTCACTCTCCTCTTTCAATTTCATCAAGAGGATCTTAGTTGTCCTTTACTTTCTGCCAAAAGGGTAGTATCATCTGCATACCTGAGGTTATTGATATTTCTCCCAGCAATCTTGATTCCAGCTTGTGCTTCATCCATCCCAGCATTTCTCATGATGTACTCTGCATATAAGTTAAATAAGCAGGGTAACGATATACAGCCTTGATGTACTCCTGTCCCAATTTGGAACCAGTCCATTGTTCCATGTCTTGTTCTAACTGGTTCTTTTTGACCTGATACAGATTTCTCAGGAGGCAGGTAAGGTGGTCTGGTATTTCCATCTCTTGAAGAATCTTCCATAGTTTGTTGTGATCCACACAGTCAAAGGTTTTGACATAGTCAATAAAGCAGAAGTAAATGTTTTTCTGGAACTCTCTTGCTTTTTCTGTGGTCCAACAGATGTTCGCAATTTGATCTCTGGTTCCTCTGCCTTTTCTAAACCCAGTTTGAATGTCTGGAAGTTCTCAGTTCACATACTGTTAAAGCCTGGCTTGGAGAATTTTGAGCATTACTTTACTAGCGTGTGGGATGTGTGCAATTGTGTGGTGGTTTGAACATTCTTTGGCATTGCCTTTCTTTGAGATTGGAATGAAAACTGACATTTTCCAGTCCCATGGCCACTGCTGAGCTTTCAAAATTTGCTGGCATATTGAGTGCAGCACTTTCACAGCATCATCTTTTAGGATTAGAAATAGCTCAACTGGAATTCCATCACCTCCACTAGCTTTGTTCATAGTGATGCTTCCAAAGGCCTACTTGACTTCGTTTTCCAGGATATCTGGCTCTAGGTGAGAGATCACACCATAGCGGTTATCTGGGTCATTAAGATATTTTTTCATATAGTTCTCTGTATTCTTGCCACCTCTTAATATGTTTTGCTTCTATTAGATCCGCACTGTTTCTGTCCTTTATTGTGTCCATCTTTGCATGAAATGTTCCCTTGGTATCTCTGATTTTCTTGAAGAGATCTCTAGTCTTTCCTGTTCTATTATTTTCCTCCATTTCTTTGCACTGATCACTGAGGAAGTCTTTCTTATCTCTCCTTACTATTCTTTGGAACTCTGCATTCAGAAGGGCGTATCTTTCCTTTTCTCCTTTGCCTTTTGCTTCTCTTCTTTTCTCAGCTATTTGTAGGGCCTCCTCAGACAGCCAGTTTGCATTTATGCTTTTGTTTTTCTTCAGGATGGTCTTGACCACTGCCTCCTGTAGAACGTCATGAACCCCCATCCATAGTTCTTCAAGCATTCTGTCTGTCAGATCTAACCCCTTGAATCTGTTTGTCACTTCCATTGTATAATCATAAGGGATTTGATTTAGGTCATACCTGAATGGTCTAATGGTTTTCCCTACTTTCTTCAGTTTAATTATAAATTTTGCAATAAAGAGTTCACTATCTGAGCGACAGTCAGCTACCGGTCTTGTTTTTGCTGACTGTGTTTGTGTTGTTCATTGGCCAGCCAGCTCCTCCAGGACACAGTCATGCTGCCAGTCCCACCACGCCAATGTCTCTGCCAACAAAAAGTTCAGTATTATTTAAGACGAAATGTAGATCTTTCATTAAATTCACTGTTTCCCCTCTATGGCATCTTGAACCCCACTGAGGTCCCAAAACTTGCAGTTAGAAGGATTGCATGGTCATTTGCTTCTGTCTTCTTTGCCTAACTATTTTCTTCAGTGATAATTGTCCTTTCATATTTCTCCTATAGTGAGATTCAGAGGGAAAATTTTCTTTAAGATCATGGCAAGGTCATAAATGACTAGTGTATTTGTAATCTGGCATTGATGCTCTAGCCTTGAAAGACACCCAAATGAATCCTTTATGTCACAAGGAGCTGTTTTGTGGGTTCTTCTTAACTACCCCATGGGTAACTCCCACTGGAACACTTCCTGAGGTCAAAATACCACCAGCTGAGCATTTTACACCCCTTTACCTCCAGTTTCTAGCACTACACCCTCAAGAGACTCCTGATGAAGTCAGCTCACTCAACTTGTCAGTGTTACCTTCAAGGTGATAATTATTTGTTTTTTCATTTTCCTCTTGACCTGAGGTACCTGTTCTTTACCCTTTTAATAGTGTTTCTTGCTTTCTGTCAGTTCTTTTCCTACTTTTCCTCAGCTTTACTTTATAAAAATGCCTAACCCAGAGTCATATATTCTTATGTATGTCATATATAAGAATATATATATATATATTTCTCATGTATCCTATAGCCCAAACTCTAGGGTCTCTAGATCAAGTTCTCTGGGTGATTGATTTGAGAAAATTGGAGGCATAACTGATAAATATCAAACCTTCTGACAATCTTTTCTAAAAGATACTCACTACCCATCTTTCTCTATTCATATAGACAATTAGGCGGTGGAAGACCCGGCCTCAAGCCAAACCCTTAGAAATCCTGCAAAGATGATGAAGCATTTCTCTTAGTTATTTAAGGATATTCATCACTTACTCTTCCCAGTGTTGGTTCTCAGCTAAAACTGAGATAATAGGGATGCCTCTTTTTGATATCCTGTCACTTATATACTTCAATGGTATGTTTAAAGTGTTAGTCATTCAGTTGTGTCTGACTCTTTGCCACCCAATAGACTATAGCCCACCAGGCTCCTCTGCCCATGGAATTCTCCAGGCAAGAACACTGTAGTGGATTGCCATTCCCTTATCCTGGGGATCTTCCTGACTTGGGGATCGAACCCTGGTCTCCTGCATCAGAGGCAGTTTCTTTACTACCTTAGCCACCAGAGAAGCCCTCTCAGGGCAAGTGTGGCTTTTGTCAGTTTGCTTGTTTGTTCATTGTTTTTAGTTTGATATCATGTTACCCTTGACAAAGGCATTTAAACATTGAACCAAGTTCACTTCTTGCTCCCTAGGGAAAAAATTAAGTACTTATTTGAGCTCCAGATTGCACTACATATATTTAGCTTGATAGTTTTAATGAAACATATAATAATATTAAAAATTAATTAGAAAACCTTTTAAAAATTAGTTTTTATCTTCCCCAAGTCATTTTAACTTACATTATACTATAACTTTAGTTACTTCTATTCATAAATATTTATGGTTAGAATGTAGCTATTCTGCTTCAAAAGGCAAAAATGAAACAGTCAGCATGTATGATACTGTTATATACATCATATATGCTGTACTCAAGCTTTATGTAGATGCAAACACATAGCACCACCAGCATATGTTTGATAGCAGGTGGAAACATTGGAAAAGCAAAACAGTTCAATAGCTTCAACAAAGACAAAAGTTTAAATCATTCTATTTTAAATGGAAAAAATAAGAAAAACTCAAAGTCTGTATTTCAAAACTTACACTTTTTAGGCTATCACAAATTTCTGGATTTTTTGATTTCATTTTATTTTTTCGGTAAAGATCTGTTGAGTTTTTATGTGCAAGACCCTATGGGGCTTTCAAGGTGATAATTGTCAAATAAAGAAAATATGATATGTAGCATTTGATAAGACAGTGATGACAATGTTAAATCAGGAAGCAGTAAATACACGACGAACATGGTGTCTCCACAGTACTTGACTTTTGCTAACAGTTTTTACTGTGACTTTAGTGGCAACTTAGAGGAATTTATTATAAGGGTTGTGTGATTTCTTGGCCTAGGACAAGTTACATATTTTTTCTCTTAACAATGATATAGGTTTAATTATAGTTCCTAATGCATGGAATTGTGAGAATTAAATGATATCTGCACTTCAAGTGGTGCTAGTCATATAATAAACCCTCAGTTAATAGTGGTAATTTAATATAAAAATGCTTCTAGAAAATTCCATTGTTGCTTTCACTTCACATTGAAAATGCTGCCCAAACATAAACGTAGCAATCTGAGGTTGGCAGGGTTGCCCCAGGATGCATCTATACCTGTCACTCTGGATTGCTGAGGAAGGTTCACTGACCTTGCTACCCGGTTGTCCATTTCCTCCTTCATCACTTAACGTTTGGCCTTCTAGGTGTTTTACCCTCACTCCAAAAGCATACAGAGGAGAATATTCAAGAAATGACATCCTTTTTCTAGGACCCACATGACAGAACCTCACCTCAAAGTCGGGTCCCTGTTGGCAGCCCAGCAGATCTTTTATTGCAGTAAAAGGAGAAAAATCAGAGAGTGGGGTTATTTGGGGCAGAGGGAAATGATTAGAATTTAAGCTGGATGCAAAGGGTGGTATGTTAGGTAGGACTGCATTTATCTTCAGAGGCAGAATATTCGACTAAATGTAGAGGGCTTGTTTTTCTCACGTAAAATAATGTTCGTAGCCCGGTTTGGAGGCTCCAGATGATAAGGTGAAAGTTCGCTTCCCATTTCTTCATTTCACCAGGTGGGTGTTGAAACTCCAGCCATTGCAACATTATTTAAAAAGCAAGGGAGAAAAAGGAAAAGAAAGGCCAGCCTTGGATTAGTAGATCGAAATTTCCTCCAAATGTCCAGTAAACATCCACTTTTATCTCGGTATTCAGAACTGTGTCATATGAACATCATTTGTAATAAAACATTCTAGAAAGATGAAGTTTTAGCTTCCATGATACAGTGAATCACAGAGTAAGTTAATTAAAATGTATACGGAATGAACATTGATTACCAGTCGCAGAGGTGGACATACTTGAATTACCAGAGATGGTAGAAGGGAATTATAGGCAAACAAAGACAGAAGGTTGTGGAGAATAGTGAATAACACGATGGGGATCAGAAAGTAGAGATCCTTGAAAATCAAGCGCAGGAGTTAGGAAACAGTATTTTAAAACATGGAAAGAAGATTCAAGAGAAAGGTATAAAGACATAAAGCCAGGATCTACCAGGCAGTTGAGGATGGCAGGATCACGGTTAAGGAACATAAAATGAAAAGCCCCTGATTTGAAAGTGTCAATTGTGACTTTTGAGGAAAAAAAAATTCTGGTAGACTCTCTGGAACATAACAGTATTTTTTGCTTCAGTTAATTGGTGGAAGAGATTAGAAGCTAGGAAGACACACAGATATTTTCAGAAGTGTTATTGTCAAGGAAGAAAGGAATTGAGTAAAAAAAAAAGCCTTAATGTTTCTGTTTTGCTTTTGTGTTTTGTTTGTATGTTGATGAGGAAACTTTAGAATGTGTGAAAAATGTTGGTAGAAAGAAATTGAAAGGAAAGGAGAGAGGATACATAGTTTATTTTTTTCACAGATGGTTTACTTATTTTTGACTATTCAAAGTCCAGTGACGTAAGTAATGATACACAGACTGATAAACTTCTTACATGCATTTCAAATATTTTAATAAGAGGTATAACATGCATTGGATGCAGGTATTTTACGATTGCAAAATTCATAAGAGTAACTACCTCAAAATATTGTTGTGAATATGTAATTATTAAGACATAGAAATGTTGAAAATGGGTTCTAGCATATACTATAAGTTGTGCATTGTTATAATTAATAATAACAGTAGTAATACTCTTTTATAGATACTGTCTTATACAGAAACTGCAGTGTATATAATTTAATAAATGGATCTGAAGTAATTCAGTTACTAAATCAGAATTCTATCTCAGATGTATCTGAGCCCAAATTCCACAGAATTTCAGGAGGAAGAACAAATTTGAGGAAGACCTTAGGATGTGTCAGCAGATGGGGTTATAATCACAGACCTGACTTCAGGGACAGAGTTCGTGGTGTAGAGTGGAGGTTGTCATGGGCAGTGGGCAGTTCTGATGCAAATGCTAGGCTTAAGACAAGGCTTCAGTTATCAAAGTGGACTCAGGTGGGAACTAATTTCAGTAGTCAAATGGTACCCAATGAGAGCTTAGGTTTGAATCAGTATCAGTCTTGTGGTATTTGCTAATTTAGTGTGATGCTTCCTCAATTCCTAAAGCCACGATAATTAGTCTGGCAGTGCACTTCTCAGGACTGATGGAACCTGAGTTTAGTTGGACAATGTCTTTAAGGCATTGAGGTATAATGGCTATGAATCTAGAACTGGGTGCTGAGTCATCTTTTTCAGAATGAGAAGTCTGCACCTCATGTTCAGAATAAAAACTACCAAGAGTGATTTACCCTTTAAACAAATTTGGTTAATGATGAGTCAAGTGTTGTTATACAGATTTAACAAACATTGTATTTATGGAAAAATAATCATGCCAAGTTATTGGATAACAATGCCGTATAGGTCAGACAAGGGATATTTATAATTAAAGTACACTGTTATCCCAGTGTTTCTCTGAAGTTTTCTAAAACTAAATATATGCTATAAAATCTTAGGAGTATCCAACAATGAAACAAATACTGAGTTTATACTTTCAAATTCAACAGGAAAACTGTGATTAAACCTAATAACTATAAATAGACTGTGAAATGTTTTAATAAAGATAAAGATATGTGGAATAGATTTTTTTTTAAAGTTTGGTTATATACTTTTCATGCGTGTGTGCAAAGTGGCTTCATTCATGTCCAATTCTTTGTGACCCCATGGACTGTAGCCACTAGGCTACTCTGTCCATGGGATTCTCCAGGAAAGAATATTAAAATTGGTTACCATGCCCTCCTCTAGGGGATCTTCCCGACCCAGGGATCAAACCCATGTCTCTTGTGTCTCCTTCACTGGCAGGTGGATTCTTTACCACTAGTACCACCTAGGAAGCCCAAAATACTTTTCATAAGTGTAACTACGATTTAAGGAAATGAAACTTAGTGATACACACTTTTGTAGTTACTATTAAGCTTTATTGAAAAGATTTTAAGTTTCTAAGACAATATATATGATATAGATATTGATATATAACTATTGAATATATATATCAGTATATATGATTGAAATACATAGCTATTCAAAAGGAAGAAAACTAAATGTCAATATTTACAAATAATAAGACTGTTTATGTAAAAACCATAATTGACACTCCAGACAGATTATAGAAAAAATAAGTATCTAGGTAGGTAGCTGCTCATGAGATCAAGAAAAACTTAGATTTTTCTGAAACAGGCACAAACGACAACTATCATAACCAGGCTAAACTTTGCTTTTTACTTATTTGTACCAGACTCTTCTCATCACTTTGCATGATTGGAGTCATTCAGGCCTCACAACAACATTAAGAGGCAAAGGCCCCCGCACCTCATTTTAGAGTCTGATCCATTTTATATGGAAGAATTGGTGTATAACTGAATTGGCATTTGCAATTCAATAAAGAATAGATGATGTAAGGGCAGCTGGTAAGCAATATGGAAAAAGCATGAAACTGGATTTCTCCCTTAACACCATACTCATAAGTCTTCTCTCTTGAAAAGTAACTGCACAAGGATGGGAACCTTGCTTCGTTCTACCAAGTAGGAGGGTCCCTATATAAAAGATGCTAGAATTGGGGTATAAAGAAATCTTTGGGACTTGGAGTAATTCCCTGTGTTGATCCTTTGACTAGTAAGTGATCATTCAAGCATATATAAACATTTGAAGCCAAAATATAAAATATAAATGTAAAAGCATATATTTTATGTAAACTATAAACAGGCATCAGATATGTCTATCTTATTCATTGTTGAATCCCAAACATGTGTCATTGGGTGAAAAGAAATAGTGGAGGATAGGTGATCTGTCTAAAGCGAAAGGGTAGAGACTGAAAGGCATACCTAGATGTCAGTGATTAAACCAGCTGTATGAACACATTTCACTCCATCTTGTATAACCTACAACCCTCTCAGCACAAGGTCTTGTCCACTCACAGTTTGACCAGATAAATACCATTGGTTGTCTGTAATTTTTCAAGCTCAGTGGCAGGCTACATGTAGTTGTACAAAGGGGATCTCCTCATTTGTAAGCGCTGAAAATGCCTTAAGTTACTTCTTATAAAGTAATAATTGTCATTATTTTGCACAATAACCTTTCAAAAAATATGCTTCTTTCTTAGTTAAAAGTACCAGATTTAAATGAAAGAGAGATGGGAATAAATGAAGGATTACTGAAAAAATCAAGAATTTCTTTTTAGAGAGGGTATAATGAACATACCCGTATTTATGTATATATACAGGTATATATAGAGTGAGTTAAATATATGTTTGTATATGCCAACATTTCTATATCAACCTACATATATATGTATGCACTTATAAAATTACATAAATATCTACTGATATTTATTTAATTATATTGCCCTTTCTGTTAGTCCAGGAATCATATTAGGCTGAAAGTCTAAACTCTGAGATTATAAATAGCTCTGTTCTGTGCATATATATCACCTATTATTGAGATTTCTTATTAAATGTGATTTAAGCTTTGTAAATTCTCCATTACTTAATTTGCTAAAACATTCATCTTAATGTTTCTCAGTCACAAAAATAAATGCATGTTTAATATTAGCATAAGTGCTACAATTGCTAGAGGGAAACTTGGTTTTAAGAGTCTAACACTGAAGAATATACTTTTTATTTCATTAGCATAAGTGGAATATTGACAGTACTTCACAAATCAAAAACAGAAAATGTAGTCGCTTTTTCTTGTCATTTTGAGAAAGATAGTAAAAGTCAACTTGTTGGAGAGGTGATACCCAGACACACACTAATGCTCATTGTTAAATATCCCTGACAAAACATGGCCTTAGTTTGGGGTCAGACCACTGAGATTTTGTATAAATTCTATTACATCAAAGTGAACTTGGACTTTCCCCCTTTGGTAATTTTTATACAAACTTCTTAATTAATTTTGTGTTCACTTATTCATTCATTTAAATTGAGAAAATCACTAAGAAACATTTAAAATATTTTTACATGAATGTCATTTTATGTCATTATGATACAAAATAAAACATTATATTATATATATATGTATATATATAGGTGTGAACACTTATAGAAATATATATATAAGTAGTTGGTATATTTGTTTTCTAATATTATGACATCTGGTTGGAAAGTTTAATAGAACTCATTCATTTGAAATTGTCCTCAGTATAAGAGACTAGTTACTCATCATTGAAATACATTGCCAGAGACACTTTGTGACTTAAGGTGTGCATTTAAGTTACATAGAATAAGCTGTGCTTTAGAAAGAATGGTTTATGTTTCATTTTCTATATGTATAATGAAATAATACTTATGTAGTATTTTTTGACAATAAGAATTGGGACACAATTTAAAATAGTTTAATGGAATGAAGTGTACTAGATAAAAAGGTGGTGCTTGGCACTGATACTTTCTTGTACTAGAGAATAAGTGTTAGTCACTTGGTTGTGTCTAACTCTTTGCAACCCATGGACTATACCCACAAGGTTTCTCTGTCCATGGAATTCTCCAGGCAGGAATACTGGAGTGCATCGCCATCCCTTCTCCAGGGCATCTGCCCGACCTAGGGATCAAACCCGGGTCTCTCGTGTTGGAGACAGATTCTTTTTACCTCTGAGACACAAATAAGAATATCTTATTAGTTCACTCCTATTCCCTGGTAGCTCAGTCAGTAAGGAATCTACCTGCAGTGCAGGAGACCTGGATTCAATCCCCAGGTCAGGAAGATCTGCTGGAGAAGGAAATGGTGACCCACTCCAGTATTCTTGCCTGGAAAATCCCATGGACAGAGGAGCCTGGGAGGCTAAAGCCCATGGGGTCTCAAGAGTTGGACACGATTTAGCAACTAAACCACCATGTGCTTTTCATATAGATATACTCAGTATAGCTTTATCTTCAGGCAAATAATTTGAAATATTTCTACTGAAGATACTATTAGTAATAATTATCATGTATTGACTCTTACTCTCATAGTAGCCTAAGAACATAATTGCTGTTATTGGCTACATTGGAGATAAAAATGACACAGATAGATTGAATAATTTAACTAAAGATCAACTGAAATTACACAAAATGACATTTTATGTACACTTCTTATATACAATTAAGTAACTTTCACTCACGCAATCAATAAATCAATGTGAACAGAGTAAACACATTTGTTCAGTCAGTGGAAACAGTGAGGAAAGATGGAAGAATGAGCAGATTGACCTCAGTGTTTAGTGGAAAGCTTGAATGTTTTCCTGAAAGATTTGTAAAGGAGAAATGCATATCCAGAATGCTGTTTTGCTATTAGACCAATGGGAAATAAAAGTACTGTGAATGCTGGGTTTCTTTGTAGTTCTGCAACATATTGATTTTTCTAACAGCCCAATTCTCTGATTCTCTGCATCCTGCTGTCTCTGTAAGCTGGTGATTAGCACTCTTAACCTTAGATTGAAGAATTTCTTCTTTGCCCAGATGTCATTATTTGAATTTCACATCTCTTTAGAAGAGGAAACATTGAGAGGACCTATGTAATAGTGCAGATACCTTTAGTTTTTAGAAACATAAGTTTCAACATATTGATTAAAAAAAATTAAACAGCTCCTACTAGAGTGCCAAAGTTACTGGCCTGTACACATGCTGTAAAATAAGCTGAAAAAGAAAGTCAAGACATTTAAAACTATTAACAAAATAGCTGTGTGATCACATAATAATTATATGTGGGAAGCTTATCTTCCTATACTCAGATGAATATACTCACTGAAAAAGACTGAGGAAAACACCAAAATATGAGATTAGAAAAAAGAACATCCCAACTATATATATATACATAACTTATATGAAATATGTGTATTTATTTAAGATATTTATAAACAGAACATTTAAAATATTACATATGTGTGTATATTGAATTAATAAAGGACACAGTTTCTAAAATTAGCTTCTATTTAGTTTAGCAACAGACTTATTCCAGAAAGTAGATTTTCTTATATGATGTAATATTAAAGACATTTGAAAAACCCAATGTTTCCACAAGTTTTACATATTGATTGGATGATGCAAGAAATTTTACAGGTGCTATATTATTTTATTTAAGAATTTGAAGGCTCCTAACTGCAGAAAACTGATGTCAAAGAAATATATTATCTGTTGCTGTTGTTCAGTTGCTAAGTTGTGTACGACTCTTTGTGACCCCATGAACTACAGCACACCAGGCTTCCCTGTCCTTCCCTATCTCCCTGAGTTTGTTCAGACTCATGTCCACTGAGTCAATGATGCCATCCAACCATCTCATCCTCTGTTGCCCCCTTCTCCTCTTGCCCTCAATGTCCAGGCAAGAATATGGGAGTGGGTTGCCGTTTCCTTCACTAGGGAATCTTCCCCTCCCAGGGATCAATCCCGGTCTCCTGTGTTGCAGGCAGATTCTTTACCATCTGAGCCACCAGGGAAGCCCTCAGTATTAACTTCAGTGATTGGCTATCATTTAGTATGAATGATCATATTTGGGAAAACAGTTTTCTTCCCCCTTTGGAGCATAAAGTGAAGTATACTAGGCACTGGAGAAGTGCTAAAAATCTGATGCCAAATATGCCCAAATAACAACCTAGTGTAACAATCAGGTTAGCCCTGATTAAATTAAATGAACTGGTAATTTAGTTGTTATATCAGTTGATGTGACTAAGGATTCAATCATTTCAAACATAAATTTTAGAGTAAAACTCTTTCTGATAGATATCTTTTGATGACAATACTGCAGTTAATTTTCATTGAATTTACTCTTTTTAAGTTCTGTCACAGATATGATTGCATGTGCTGTCTAAATCACACAGGTATTTTAGCTATTTTGTGTAATACTTCATTGTGCATCTGTGATTTTTCAGAGGAAAAATGCCTATCATTGGAATTTATAGATTAACTGCTGGCTGTGAGCCAAAGGAAAGAAAATTGAGTCATAAATAATTGTAGGATGACTCACATCATGGTTATTAAGAAAATTAGAATGTATTGCCAATTATAAAAACCCATTAACTGTGTGTAATGTAAAATAACTTACTGTTGGTTTGGAGAAATATGTTGAGGCCAAAAAGTATTTTTTTTTATTAGAATTACCTTAGTCACGTATTTGCCTTTTTTCCTAGGCAACTACGAATATTGCCTATTAATAGAAAAGCGTTTACCAAAATGAGGTTTATGGAGCAGTGATGGGGGAGCTCTAAGAGAGAAAATTAAAAGCCCCCTGGAATGGTCAGGCAATCACTGCCAGGAGAAAGGACCTGGAGATCCCGTGTGCTCAGAAGACATGGGTTACCTTTCCTCTCTCCTTTGAAGATTCTCAGAAGGCTTGCAGTGCTAAGACCTACATCATGTCTTTTAACCTAGTGCTTCCCAAAATTATTTGGCATTGGTAGTTCTTTTCAAATTCACATACCTTCATTTCTATGAAATATATTTTGGGAAAAGCTGTGATAGAGTTAACTCCACAATAGATAACCCAAATGAGCTCCTAATACCAATTACTTCTTTCTCTTTCCAAGAGCTTCATTTCCTATTTCAGCTTCATCTTCATAAGAGGCTGTCATTTACTGACAGTGCTAGATCGTCAACAAAATGAGTAATACCTGATTTCTGACCACGACTTATACTTACAAAACAGAGTATGATTATTATAGCATCTTGTAGAACTTGCTCTCAAATATCATTTAAGCCCTTCTATATTTGCTGACACTTTCAACACTAACTTTTTTTTTCTTTTCCCTTTGGTATTGCTTTACTGACTTCTCTGTACCCATATTACAAAGTTCCCCCCTGCCAATCTTCACACAAATCCTGCAAGGCAAGGTATTTATTATTTTTCTTTGCCAAATGTAAGAAAACTAGCTTAAGGTAATCTAATTTGACCATGATCACTGAGAGACAGATTCAGGATATGGACTTGAGTGGGTTACAGAGATACATTTCCTGCCAGCCTCCTTCACAACTGCAGGCTGGATTCAAGGAGTTCTGGAGCGCAGACTGTAGTTCAAATCTGAACTCAAGGCGGGGAATGCTATTCTGTTTGCTGTTGCTCTCATATGTCATGGTGGTTTGCATTCTTAGGAGATGCTTGATAAATGTTGAATTATCTTTATGTACTTAGTGGAAAATTACAGTATTGTTTTAATGGGGAACTGTGCTCAGATTCAACACATCTAACTTACAAATATATGTAGACTGAGAATTAACTCTATCACACCAATTTATGTTTCTTACACTTGACTGTCATTTACAGAAATTGATATTTGATATTGTGAATAAATGTTGTCGGCTGAGGTGTTGGACTGATAAATCTGGAAACATCTCAGAAAACAGAGTCTGGTGTCTGTAGAATAGTTTCTTTCTTTTTCTTTATTTGGCGTAAATTCTTAAATGATAAAAAATTACAGTTAAAGAAGAATTCTTAGGATCTTATATCTGAGACAAAAGACTCAAAATTTCAGGGTTTTTGGCAGGATGCATAGAAGAGATTTGAGATACATAGTGATATTTCTTCTCTGGGAATTTCTGTTTAATAAACTTAACTGTCTTTTTGTATAGTATGCCTGATGGGGTTATTAAATAATTTAAAAGGATTATGTTATCAGTGAGAAACTAATGTTCTAATGGAGATAGAATGAAAT
Source organism: Okapia johnstoni (assembly GCA_024291935.2). NCBI lineage: Eukaryota > Metazoa > Chordata > Mammalia > Artiodactyla > Giraffidae > Okapia > Okapia johnstoni. Next base: position 8,206,006 of record CM044327.1, read on the forward strand.
CCACACAATAGTTTACTAACAATACAGAAATACTTAATCATTCTTGTATTTGCCCTGAGGACTTAAAAATAAGAAGATTATTTGAATTGTGAATCAACTTATTGAAAAGGCTATTCTAAGGGGAAAGAAGAGGGAGACTAATTTCTAACTAGTGTTTCACTGAGGAGCTGAATGGGAACAAACTTCCTGTGAGAATATAAAGAATGTAGAAAATGTTTCCATCTGGAGATGGGTATGTATCAGTTTCCTAGGGTCGCTGAAAGATACAAAGTACCAAAAACTGGGTGGCTTAAAACAACAGAAATATTTTGCTTCATAGATATGGAGCCCAAAACTCAGCATCAGGTTGTCAGCAGGACCATGTTTCATCCGATGTCTGTCAGGGAGAAGCTTTCCTTGCCTCCTTCGAGCTGTGATACTTGCTGCCAATTCCTGGTTCTCTTAGCTTGCTTCTGCAGCACTCCAATCTCTGCTTCCATTCGCACAGCATTCTGAACGCCTGTGTCTATCTCTGCCTGGCAGTTTCCTCTTCTTATATGGACACCAGTCTTATTGGATTAGGGTCCACTCCAATGAGCCCATCTTAAGTTGACTATGTCTAAAATACCCTGTTTCTAAGTCAGGTCACACTCACAGGCATCAGCGGTTAGGACTTCACCATCACTTTTCGGAGGACATAGTACAGTCCATAACAGTGTATATCTGCTCAAATCAAGAAAGTGAATATATGCGTGATTAAAGAATGAAAGTGGTGGCTAGACATCATCCAAGTCACTGTGAAGGGGCTGAAGAGTCAGACTGGGAAAGCTTGGTGCACTTGATGTTTGTAGATCAATACATTTTTAGTGCAAAATGGATACTTTTGACTTTTTTTTTCTTTTAAAAGTGAATCGGAAAACACACGTAAGTGAAATATTCTAAAGAAAATGAAATTTTACCAAATTGGAAATCTTAAAGCACCATAGTGCTATCACCATATAGCCATAAGTTTTCTGAAGCATTTGATACCATTTGGTAATAGGCAGCAGTGTAGAATAAAACTCTTAGCTAGCTGAGTACAGGCAACTAGTCTCTGAAAGTAGAGTTTAAGTTGTAGAAGTTTCTGCATTCTTTATAAAATGCATATTGTCCCATTCAATATGAGAATGAGTGTATTGTTTCTGTAGAGTAAATTTATAGTTTTGTCCTGGAGACTGTAACCTTTGCTACCTAGAATGAAACATGGTAAATATGGTATATCTGAATGATAGCATTTGAAGCATAGCATAGACAAAGACAGCGTAATGAGCAAAGCTGTGATGGGGTCATATTCATACCATGGATTATAGTGCATGATGCAACTATAGCTATATAGTGCATGATAACTATATGAGATAACTATGTCTTATAAATTAGTAAATTCATTTCTAAAATTGCTGCCATATACCTTTCTAAAGATTCCTGACAGGAAAGTGAAGTTTCAGATGACTTCTAGTAATATTATAGGATTCTAGTAAAAAGATGAGCTTGTGGTAGCAAACAGAAACCAAGTCACACCTACCTGAGGCAGAAACAATTTACTAAAAGGGTATTGAAAGTTGGGCTCATAAACAAACTTTGGAATAGTAGAATCCTAGTATATAACCTAAGTTCCAGAAGAAATAAAGAAGCAGCATATTAACTTTTGGAAATCTGAAAAACCAGTCTGAGATTGGCACTACTGGTATTGCAATCACTATTTGCCTTAGAATAAATATTCTTCTACCCTATCCTTTGTCCAGGTCACTGCTTAACATCACTCTAGGTGAAAGCAGTGATTTGCCAAGTTGATACACATGCCCCATCAAAAGAAAAATCTGGCCCCCATGGCTTCTGTAGTGGAAAGGAGTTCTTTTCATCAAGACTACCCATAAGATAGTTATTACCCCAAAAAGAATTGGGCTTAAATTAGGATAGAAAATTAATTTACTGACAAAGGTCCATATAGTCAAAGCTATGGTTTTTCCATTAGTCATGTATGGATGTGAGAGTTGGACCATAGAGAAAGCTGAATCCTGAAGAACTGATGCTTTTGAACTGTGGTGTTGGAGAAGGCTCTTGAGAGTCCCTGCAAGGAGATCAAACCAGTCAATCCTAAAGAAAATCAGTCCTGAATATTCATTGGAAGGACTGATGCTGAAGCTAAAACTCCAAAACTTTGGCCACCTGATGTGAAGAATCTACTCACTGGAAAAGACCCTGATTCTGGGGAAGATTGAAGGCAGGAGGAGAAGGGGATGACAGAAGATGAGATGGTTGGATGGGATCACCAACTCAATGGACATGAGTTTGAGGAAGCTCTGGGAGCTGGTGATGGACAGGGAAGCCTGGCGTGCTGCAGTCTGTGGGGTCACAAAGAGTTGGACACGACTAAGAGACTAAACTGAACTGAGGGTAGCATATAGATGCTGGGTACCAGGAGTAGTGATGTCAGAATAGTTAATAATATTGATGGTACTGTGTACCAGGTGTAGTGATGTCAGAATAGTTGATAATATTGATAGTACTATGTACCAGGAGTAGTGATGCCAGAGTAGTTAACAATATTTATAGTGAAATGATGTCATAACATCAGAAGATAACCTTGTTAAAAATGTGAACCAAGAGTCTATATAAAATCATGTAAAACAGAGCTGCCTTTTTTGGGAACATGATGAGAAATACATTGTGATGAGCAGATTTTGTTTCACTAATCCTCATTGGAGGTAAATGGGATAAATTGTTGCCAAAACTCCTCATTGTGTGGTCTTTTTTCTTTTTTTTTTTTTTTTTAATTTATGTCCTTTTCCCCATCTCTAAGTATTTCCCAATCCCCATTCTCACATCCCATGGTTTTTGCTACCCTCATTCAGTACATTTGCCTTCTTGTTGCTGTATCATCTTTTCTCAGAGCAATGAAAAAATATGTGTAATCTATCATGCGAACTTGTACTGCAACTTCATTTTTTTTCTTCTGAAATATACTTCACTAAATGTTACATGAGACATGAATTTTATGTCTATTTTATTCCACAATTCTTTGTTTCAAGAGACAAACAAAAAAAATCCATAAAATGAACTCAAGTAGAGGAGACTTAACTTTAAGGAGGCCTTTGGCAAAAGAAAACATCAGTGGATGCCATAGAAGATGAGCTACTGAAAGGTCTCTCGGGAACTGAGTGAGAGGTTGCCAGGAAGTAATCCTGTCCTGCATCATTCAGGACCTGATGCACCTGGTTCCTCATTTTCTCTGCTTCTGTCTGTCTCCTCTTTCATTCTACACCTGCTGCTTGGCCAGCCCTGAATCAAAGAGCCATTGCAGGTCCAGTGCATACTCTAGATTAGCTACAACTCTCGTTCTCTTGGAAAGAACAAGAGCTAATATAAGGTACAGAAGTGTCTCAGTTATTGACTCTTTTACTCACATCTCCAAAGTGTCACTACTGCCTTTTTGGCTTGTGCCTCCAAAAATATTAAGTATTTCTCAACACTAAAGAAATACAAATAGAAAAAAAATCATAACTTCTATTGCTCCCCAGGGATATTCCTGTTCCTGCCAAATTCTCAGATTACATTCACTCTCTCTACTTCCTTAGACTTGTTCACTCTTTGATTCTTGAAACTTCCCTTCTAATAGTTACCCTCTCTCCTTCCTTATTCTTTTGATATTCAAGTAGCTCAAGATGCCACTGATGGCCAGTTATTCCTTAAAGTTCTTCTGCATTGAGCCTTTGGGTGCAGTAGGAAGAGTAAGGTAGACTTGGGGTCAGATTGTAATTTTACCACTTCCTACCTTTAGGCGCTCCATGTCAGCAGAGAGCTTAATGCACAAAGTTAGAAAGAGAAAAATATTCTTATTCATATGATAAAAGATCCTAATTAATATATAATCTTCAATTGTTATTATCTGGAGAGGACAACTATCCATACATTTTTTCTTTAAAGCCATCATTATAAACATGGAAATTACCTAATTTCAGGCAAAACTAAAAAGAGAACTTTGTGCATACTAAATAATAGGATGATCCATTAATCAGAAACCTAGTAATATCTTTCCTTTGTATTAGTTCATAGAAATTCCAAAGAAAAGGCATTTGCAATAATAACGTCTGACAAATATGCTTTAAAGGTGTTATAGTGAAGAGGAGCTGACACTGTAAAACATATTCATGAAAACATTTTACGTCTATTTAATCATGTTAACTTTTATCTTTAAATAAGTTAAATAGTCATGAATATGAAATCAGAAGGTCTAAAGAAGAAAATATAAGACAACCAACTCTTTTAGGATGAATACCTGTCATATGTTTTGGAGGAAAAGATTATGTAAGTGTAAAGTCCTGCATAACAAGGAGCTATATCTGAAAAGTCAAACAGAAATGACTATAATAGAAAGGTAATCTATGCTTTTCTAATTATTGGTAGACATTAATGAAAAAGCAATAAAGACAGGATTTCTAGTGAAACAGAAGTACTTCATTCATCATCCTATATTATAAATTGGCATGTGGGCAGGACACCACAGAGAGAGTTTAAAGAGACCTTATGGTTCATGTGGCTTTTGGGTTTTATTGAGTTTACATGTTTTTAATTCTAGTTGTGAGAATAGAGGATGGTAAAACTGGAGGCAAGAACAAAGACAGAAACTGAAACAAAGACACTTTTATTTTCTTTTTAAGAGTTATTTTGCAAGTCATGAAATGATGGAAACATTGAGATAGCAAAAGAGCCTGGAGTTGTCAAGAGAAATCTTAGAATTTTAAAAGATAAGATATCACTCATAGTTTGAAAGATTATGCCATTGACACTCCTAAAGCTGCAAAGAAATGAATTCTTTCTTTGTCCAATGTGTAAAGAGGACTATGATAAAATATTATTATTGCTAATATCTAAGAAGTGAGAAAGAATTAATTTGTAGCATATATTCAGGTATGTATCTCTGTGTGTGTGTGTGTGTGTGTGTATCAGACAAGACTTTCACATAGACACATGGACATAAAATAGCCTTTTCTATGATTAAGTGATGGTTAGTTATGCCCAACGGTGATCATGGTGGAAAGCTGCACTTGCTGAACTGTTGACTTCAGACTTAGAACTTTCTCAAGCTGCAAATACTCTGCTTTACCAAAGCAGTGCAATCCATCCTAGTATTTCCTTTCCACTCATGATAATCCTACATGGCATGTTTACGTGTGATCTTCATTTTACAGTGTCAGTATACACTCTTAAGGCAAATGCCAACACTATCATAATGATTTGGTTCTGTCACTCAATTTATAAGCAAATGATGCTCATTCTATACCCTCCTTGACGTGAAGGGAAGTCTAGTCACCTCCGAGTTTTCCTCCCTCATCACCCCCTTGGATGTCTCCCCAGCCTCCCTCCCTGTCTTCTCACTGCAGTAATAATTCCCTCAGGAAGGCCTTGCAGGCTTTTAGGTTCTGTTGATGATTACAGGAATAATTTATTTTCAATGGATGTTAATCTGATAGAAGTAGTCAAATTTTCCCTGAGCTCAGGCAGAAACAAACTTCTTCATGGCAAGTGTACTGATTCCGTCCACTATTATTGTGATGGGGAAGACAAATTATCCAATTACTAAACACACTGCTCTAGGCAATACAAAATAACATCCTGATTAATCTAACTACATAGGAGAGATACTTCTGTTTAGAACAAGTCCCCTAAAAACAAACAATATTGGATTAAGAATAAAGATGAGTCATATTTGTTTGGTAGTACTTATGGATATTTGAATGATGAATAAGGAGCCTCCTTAAGGTGAGAGACATTTATATAAATCTTCTTAACATATTGTACAGTTAAAATTACATTCAAGAGTAAAAGTGTTAGTATATTTATAAGGTCATTCATGAGATAAAACACTGAAGATTTCATTCTGGCTCCTTTACACCGGAAAGAAACATTTCACTTCTTTCTCCTTTGTGCTTTGTATTTAAAAATGAAATAGTACAGATATGGAAGTAAATGCTGAGATGAATACATGGTCACTATCATGTATAAAATGTAATATTACGTTTTATCTTATGAAAGTCAAATGATTCAGTTATTTCTCTGGAAAGACAGCAGAAAGCAGTACACATTTTTGTGAGGGGATAAACATTTAAATATTGTCAACAAAATTATTAAAGTAATATTTCTCCTTTAATAATGGATCTAGTAAATCATTGGCCCTGTGAGAAACAAGAACAGTGAAAGAAGCTAAAAATTAATTAACCTTTTACCTATGAGATCTCAGATACACTCATTCCTGCTTGCAATCTAACTGTAGTCATTCAAGTTCATATTCTATAACCTTGACCTCTTCCATTCATCTGCCTCTGCTATCTCCTTTCCTTGACTAAGAGATGGCAATCTTGACTGACGTGTCTTGCAATTCTGAACATGGGCCAGCAACATAATTCACGTTTCCTTGATTCTGACTTCACTTCCTGTTTCCTGCTACCTCTGCACCTGGATCTCAGTGAGTTTCCTATACATGTGGCCCCAGTTCCTGACCTGATTTCTTGTTGGATTGTTAAGCTTAAAGATGTTTGATACAGAAGTGTGGCAGAATTGGCCTCAGGAACCTGCGTTCCCTGAGAGAGACCAGTCATTCATAAAATAACCTTCATTTTGCAAAGATGCAAAAGGACATGGCCTATCTAATAATCACATACAAAAAATGGACTCAAAGGCTCAGTGAAGGCATGCCAGTAGAGCCCAAGAATGGGAAATCATGAACCCTTCCCTTCAGGAAGGACATTGATTGGAGCTGTCAGAGAGCAAGGGCTCACCTGTGCAGCCAGGTGACTTCGGTCAACACAGGGCAGTAGGATTGTAAATGTCAAAGCCAGGTCACGTCATATGCAGAGGTCAGCAGACTTTTTTTTTTTTCCTTTTTTTACCGGTGTGAGGCTTTAGAATGGATGCATCTTAGTTGAAAATGTCTGCCAATTCGCCCACATTATGTAATTTGATTTTAGAAAAATGCAGTTCCAATCTTCCTTTAAATATTGGCTCTTCCACTTTCTACTAAGGTGACATTGATTATTAAACGTGCCAAGTCACAATTTTCTAAAATGTAAAAAGAGAGAAAACAAATTGTATCTATTTCACAAAGTTAATGATAAAACCCAATGATTTAGCTCATAGGAAATCACCTAGCATGTTACTTGATAAAAAGTGTGATTAATAATACCTTTTTTAAACAGCAAGATTAGTAAGACATCTTAATTAATATTCTAATAAATCTCAAATAATACATTGATTTCTATTTTTTTAAAAAAGAAGATTTTCATGTGTTTTGTCCTGGGATATTTGGGCTCAAGGAACAGAAATGTACTCAAACCAGACAGATAAAAAGGGGATCTGATGAAATGAGTTTTTATCTCTGTTCCCCCATTTACATCCCTCCTGAGGCACACTGTGGCTCTGATAACTGAAGGGCGTTGCAACCAAAGTCAGAAAAGTTGGCTTTAGCTAGACCCTTTGGGAGATGCTAACAGGAAGTGTAAAAGATTTTATTATCTAAGATAGATGTGACATGATGACCCCTAGTGACCGACACACCCGCTCCTTCATACCCTGTGGAGACCATTGACTCCGGGCTTGGTCATGTAACTTGCTATGACTGGTATGTATCACCAACAATGATCTGAGCAAAGGCTTGATAAGCACTCCATACTGGGGCTTGCTATCTTGAAATAGTCCATTATGGGACTAATTCCATGCTGTAGGAAATCTAGGTGCTTCTTCTGAAAGAAAAAGTTCCTGGGAGAGGTTCTGGAGGCTAAAACACCGCAGGGAGAAAGTGGTCGTATGGAAAAGAACTGAGCCAGCTTCCAGCTGAATGCAGTACATGAGTGACCTCGCCAGCATTGCAGCGAGCCACAGAAAGACTCCCCAATAACACACATGGTTAGGAGAAGTAATAATTGGCTGCTGTTTTAAGTCAGTAAGTTTTGGAGTGGTTTGTTTCACAAGAATAGATAAACTGAGACCTTGTCTCTAAGATAATACGGCGGGGTACTATGCTTAGCACATCTCTCACCCTTTCTCCATCCTCAAGATGCCCAGGTTCATTTCTTGTCACCATGACAATTTGCGTAGGAGGCTAAGCTTACAAATAATTGAAACTCAGAAGGAGAAGATCTAAATTAAGCTAGATGACACAGATGAGAAGAAGAAGAAGAATTCCCGACACCACAAAACCCATCTGACCGTATCATAAATGGTAAAGCAAATGAAATGGCTCATGTGACCAAAGATGATTAAAGTAAGAGTTAAGTGAAGCCTCCTCCTTTGTTTCCTTTCAGTATCTTTAGTTCTGCACTTCTCCTAGTGTGACTTCAACGTCAGGTGTCTTTCCCCGTGGACAGGAGTGGGTAACCACATAGCTCTTCCTTGACAGGCAGAAAGAGGGAGAGACAGCCCCTTCCAAAATGTCAGGCACAACTCCTGTTTTCCTTGAATTGATCTGAGTTATGGAGGTGAAGGGAAAGCCATGCAGTCAGTGACTTTGAGCTGTGGCAGGTGCATTACCAATAGCCCCTGAGGCACAATGGCTGCCATTATCCCAATTAGATGAAAGTCACCAACTGCTCACCTGTAATAGGGATTAGCAAATGCCCAGCCCAGATAAAGATGTCATCAGAGCCCCCATTCTCTCTTTTCTGCTCAACCAAATCAACATATTAAAATCTGTTCTCTGTGACTGTGTCACCTTTGTGTGAATTGATAGGGTAAGATGCTTTTAGCTGCAAGTAACAGAAATAATTCTAATTCAAACTGGGTTAGACAATAGGGTTTATCTTTGAAACTAAAATGTTCAGAGCTGGAGCGAACTTTAGGCACTGTGTGACTAGGGCTCAGCTTCTGTTTATCTTCGATTCTCTCCACTTGCTTCTCTTCTAAGACTACTATCTATATGGTTCTCACATGAGAAAATGGTGACAGTAGATTGGAAATGTGCATAGTTCCTGGTTTCAGACTTCCCGGATTTGCAATCCCGCTCAACGACTGGCTGTACATGTGACTTTGTACATTTATTTAACCTCTGTATTCTTCAATTCTCACATATGGATTATCTGAGGAAGCACAGAATCTATGTCAGAGAAGCATTATGAGAATTAGATAAGCTAATTCATCTGATAGAATACATGGTATCTGGCATATAATAAGCATGTCATAAATTTTAGCTCTTATTATCATTATACTCTGTTGACATCCAGTGGGAGAAAGGGGATCCTCATAGTCATTAAACACAGATCATAAACTTGCCTTACCTTGGGTCATCTCTAAGTTAACAACCATGGCATAGGTGGCCAGTCAAACCCCTCCCTTCTAAATCACATTCATGACCTCAGGGGCTCTAATGGATCTTGGAAGACAGCCTACTGCATCTGTGGAGGACATGTCCATTGCATATCCAAGTAACAAGAATGAGTTGCTACCCACTATAGCTGTGAGCTTAGAGGAAAAGTGAAAGTGAAAATCGCTCAGTCATGTCCGACTCTTTGCAACCCCATAGACTGTAGCCCACCAGGCTCCTCTGTCCAGGGGATTTCCCAGGTAAGAATACTGGAGTAGGTAGCCATTCTCTTCTCCTGGGGATCTTCCCCACCCAGTGATCAAACCTGGGTCTCCTTCATTGCAGGCAGATTCTTTACCATCTGAGCCACCAGGGAAGTCCACTGAGCTTAGAGGAGGTGAATGAATTAAAGATAATTGAACAGCAGCTCATATATCTCCATAATCCTGCTTGTACTTTTTGGTATGGAATGTATGCCTTCAACTAACAGGCCGCTCGGGGCTGGTGCACCGGGATAACCAGAGGGATGGGATGGGGAGGGAGGTGGGAAGGGGGTTCTGGAAGGGGAAATCATGTACACCCATGGTGGATTCATGTCATTGTATCGTAAAACAAATACAATATTGTAAAGTTAAAAAACAGATAAATAAACTAATTTAAATAAATAAATAAATAAATAAATAAATATAGAACACCTGCACATTCTATGGTGTTTTGTGTCTGCGTAAACAACTGTTCCCTTCATAATGGTGGGGCCACCCCCTGGGGGCTTCCCAGGTGGCACAGTGATAAAAAATCTGTCTGCCAATGCAGGAGACACGAGAGATACGGACTCAATCTCTGGTTTGGGAGGATCCTCTGGAGTAAGAAATGCAACCTGCTCCAATATTTTTGCCTAGAAAATTTCATGGACAGAAGAGTCTGTCAGTCTATAGTTCATGGGGTTGCAAAGAGTTGGATATAACTGAGCGACTGAGCACACAGTACTTTGTTTTAAAGTGGGAAAAATGTTGGCTGAAGTTATTGAAATCTAACTACATGTGAAAGAAACCATCATTTAACCAAACAAAGAACATTTAACCAGTGTGTTTCTTTGTTAACTTAGTTGTGCTAAAGAATGAAAGTGAACTCACCAGAGTGAGTGGCTTTCAGGATACCGTCTCAAGGAATGCGAGTCCAAGGCACGGTGCTCTTAATGCTGTGGATGATGGGTGAGCACAGTTCTTGCGAATGAATGTTTCAGTCAAAGCCGGGAGGATGCGAGTCTGTTATCAGGTCCAGTCACTCACAGGATCTCTGAGATCAGATGAAAGGAAGGGGAAACAAGAAATATGCTGACCATTGTAACAGACAATAGACAATTTCAGAACCTTTAAGGAAACACAAAAGGTAAAATCAGGGTACAAAAGACTGGAACTCTAAAGATAGGGACTAAAACTTTGCCACTCACCCTCAGGGCAGAGTTACTGAGAGTGGGAACCTTTGTCTTTGGCAAGCACTACATCAGTGTTCATAAAGAAATGCAATAATATTCAGAGTAAATTTTCAGATGTGATCACAGACTGTCAATATCTCTCTCTGATGATACAGAGAAACAGTACTGATTTCATAAATCTGTAACCAATATTGGATACCATACTGGTACTTTGTAAATGGCCCATATAGTTTACACTACTACAAATGTTATCAATCTGATCCATGATCTTGGAAATCCATTTCACCTCTTTTTTATACTTTGGACTTTCAAAGAAGCTAGGATATGAGTGACACACTCTGAAGATTGTTTTTATATTTTGAAACTAAACAAAATATGATGTGAACTCAAGTACATGGACAAAATATAATTCCAATTAGGATTCAGGTCAAACAGTTGTAGGCATCTGTCATTTGTATAACACTGTTTGAACAATGAGAAATGAATAAAATAAAAAAATATCCAACTCACCTTCCTTCCCTGAAATAAAACACTGGACTCTGGAGATTAATTATATTTGTAACAGCAAACTTGAAAAGCAATGAATCCTGTTTTTGCCTCTTAGAAATTAAAATCAGCCTGTCAAAGTCTCTGTTAAGCTCAATTATACATTAAGTCGAGCAGATTCCTAATTTTAATGATAATCAGAAACTTGCTTGTGTGGATCATAGACAGGCGTCACTGGGGCGTCACATGGACAAATGTGAGATGTGATGTTTGTTTTAAGAATGTGTATGTTTAATATGATAGGATAAAGTTGGTGCAGCAGTGGGAGGACATGAGAATGAGACTTGGGAGGAAGAAGTTTATTACAGTCCCAGGTCCCAGGAAGGGCTCGTGGCATGTCACAGAGGGAAGACACCAGCCTCCATCAGGAGGCAGAAGAGCCAGGAGCAGCAGAAGGCTTAAGCAAGGCAAGACAAGGCGGCAAGACAAGGCAAAACAGTGTAGGATTGGCTCATTCAAATGATAGCAGAGGGCTCTGGGATACCTGGTTGGTCACTAGTTGCCTGATGCCTTGCACTCGGGATGCTTTAGAGTGGTGAAAGTATTGGCTTGGTGTGTGAGAGAGAGATGGATGGAGTTGGAGGTATGGACCCAGGATGGTTGGTTTGCATATGAAAGGCATTCTCTTAGGTGAGGTATTATCTTCTCTGATTTCCCTGGGAAAAGCATCTCTCTCTAGCCAGAAAGGTTTCTAAGATGTTGAAGCATAATACACAGAAAACAATTTTAAAAGAGTTTATAATACATTATTCTGGTTCATTCTTATCAATATGTGAATGACACCATGGCACATGTTAAAAAAATAACATAACATTGCTGCTAAAAAGTGAAACATTGTGGAAGGTCATGTATAAAAATTAGAATTTGAGGAATATTTTATAGAAAGTGAGAGTTTATAGCAAATACTTAATTTTTTAATACTTTCTATTGAAGTGTAGTTGATTTACAATTTTATATTAGTTCCATGTGTACAGCAAAGCAATTCAGATATGTATATATATTTTCAGATTCTTTTCCCTTATGTGCTAAGTCGCTTCAGTCATGTCCAGCTCTGTGCAGCCCTATGGACTGTAGCCCTCCAGGCTCCTCTGTGCATGGGATTCTCCAGGCAAGACTACCGGAGTGTGTTGCCATTCCCTTTTCCAGGGGATCTTCCTGATCCAGGGATCAAATGGGCCTTTTCCCTTACAGGTTATTACGAAATATTGAGTGTAGTTCCCCAGCTATATGGCAGGTCATCATTTTTGTCTATTTTATGTATGCATGCATGCTAGCTCAGTCACTTAGTTGTGTCCACTTCTTTGCAACCCAATGGACTATAGCCCACCAAGCTTCTTTGTCTATGAAATTTTCCAGGCAAGAATACTGGAGTGGGTTGTCATTTCCTTCTCCAGGGCATCTTCCCAAACCAGGGATCAAATTGTGATGCTGTATTGGCAGGCAGATACTTTAACAACTGAACCACCTTCGAAGCCCCGTTTTAGGTATAGTAATCTGTTCATGTTAATCTCAAACTCCTAATTTATCCCCTCTTTAATTTTTAATTAAAATTTAACCTAGTTTTTAATTCTACATTTCTTTCATAGATACTTTAAAATATATGTATACAGTATTTCTTTACATAAGCAGATTTAAGAAATCCTTGTACTTTATATAGAAACAGGATGACATAAAATGGTAATGAAAACAGTCATCTTCAAAGTGTAATATTAATATGCACATTTCACTCTTGCGGATGAATTCTGCTGATGGCATTTGCGACTCTTTATACTTAATCTCCCATCTGCAATGTCCTTCTACATAGGATGTGCAAACATAAACATTCTCCAGGCTGGGAATACCTCCCCATACTCACTGTTCAGTTCTTAACTCCTGAGGGCCTTTGGAAACTTTTTAAAATTATGTTTCACTTCTCCAGGTCTTGTAACAATGTACTTCTCTCTCTTTGCTCAGGAGATGCACAGTTACAGATCTTGTGATTCTGCTGCATGCTTGTCTGAAAAATTAAGACAGAAGTCCTCCTAGAGGAGTAGACTCTTCCTTCTTGTGTAACAGCTTCAGTAATGCAACATTATTTTGCCCTAGTTTCTTTTGTGAATTAAAGAAACTACATGCAATAAAGAGGGAAGCTTCCTTTTTGATGGTTGGCCATTGATCACTTTCACTCCCCTCCCTCGCCCTTCCTCCTCTTCTGTATCTGTGCTGCCCCTCATTCCTTGGCGCTGGCAGAAATTTCAAACCATGCAGATGCAAGCTGTTGTGTGAGCACCTGTCATAGCCTTACCTCCTAACACAGTAAAAGCCTAGGGCAACAGCCTAGCTTCCCTCGACCTTTGGCCTGGCTAGTGCCTTCCATGTTCCCCCTGTTAAGTCTCCTGTGTCTAAATAATAAGGTTAAAGTTCCTTTCATTCCTCCTATTGAGTGCATGGCATCATTAGTCTCCACATCTGAAGGAATTTTAGGCTGGGGTTGAACCTACAGGGCAACAGTGTAGAATGCCTCAATTTAAAATATATGCATATGTGTATATTATATATAATATTTGTACGTGTGTGTGTGTGTGTGTGTGTACCCTTTATATGGGGCATAAATTGTCCATTTTGCCTTAGTGTACACTCTCCTTTACGATAGGACCTGTAACATCCGCTATTTCTTTACACCATCTGTTTGGTCCCTGTAATAAGCTTCTGTTTTGGCAGCTGCAACTATAATTGCTGAGAACCACAAATATAATCTGATAAAGTGAGAAATCTCTCTCACAGAGAATTGTCTGACTACACCCAGGTCAATAGTCTTACAACCTAATTTTATGAAAAAAATTGTAAAAAATATGCAGCCTCCTTTAGTAATTTATAGAGTATGAATTATACAAAGTAGAAAGGATCCAAAATAAATTTGGTTAAGTAGTGTTATTTCTTTTTAGCTTTTAGCATATAGTAGATCCCCTGGAAAAGGAAATGGGAACCCACTCCAGTATCCTTGCCTGGGAAATCCCATGGACAGAGGAGCCTGGCGGGCTACAGTCCATGGGACTGCAAAAGATTTGGGCATGACTTAGTGACTGAACAATAACAGATACATATTATATGGAGTTTATTTATCAAAATAATTATGAAATGTATTTGTTAACAATGAAGTGATTCTGAAAGAAGTTTGCCCACAGTGTTGCTAATGTATCTTGCTTTAAAAATATCAGCTTAGCTTAATAAAATAATAGATGTTTACTGTTATAATACACATTAGTTTAAAGGATTTTGTTTGAAATATTCTAGTATGAAGTTTTCACAAGAGGTTATTTATCTTTAGAGCCAAATTTTTAATGAAATCTCTCTTAAGAACTGTCATCAGAGATGTCCGGTGACTTTGCAGAGGCAAGAAAGTTTGTCCCCATTCTGTCCTAAGTTAAAATGAGATTTGGAAAAGAATCTAGGTGAACAATTTCCAGTCAAAATCCTGTGACATGCAATGAAATGTACAGCTATCTTGTATTCCTCTCAAGTGAAGGGACATATATTGTAAAACATGTTTTTGAGAGCTCACCATGCACTAGACTTACCAAGTACTTTATGCATATTAACCATGGTATTCTTTACAAGAACCCTACATTTTCCTCAATGTCTAGGACTATAGGTTGACTGTTAGCAAATATCCAGTCCCCCTTTCATATATGTGCATATGTGTACTTTCTTTCCCCAGCACCCCAATTGCTCAATAAGGAATATGCACCCCTCACTCAGACTCAAGCAAATGACTGCTACATTCCATGACACAGGAAAAAAGCAATGATGACAGGCTGTAGAATGGAAAGTTGTTTGCATTTAAAATAAGAAGCTAAAATATCCAAACATATTAAAGATTGTTAGCGTTACAACTCCATAGATGGCAAAGGCCTCTCTCAGTGTGGATATAAATAAATACTTTATTATAGTAAATGACATAAATATATACATAAATACAGGTGGATATAAATAAAAAGCTTCAGTTCACTTGCTTTCAGTTTGTAAATTTTAGGAGATAAGAGACTTTAGTACAAAAATATTTTTAGGTCCTTTGAAAGTGATATTCATAATTTGTGGATTGGATATTCTAATTGAATTTCCCTTTTTCCCCCAAATTTTGTATAGACAGAATTTGAAAACCGAAGAATTCATATTTTATTTCACTCCCTTCCCTCTCCTTTTCAGTTAAATAGCCTATATTCACATCATACAGTTAACATGCATCCCTCCTCTTCTCTGACCTCTGGACTGTGTGTCTGCACTTCCATGTGGCCAACACTAGATGGTGCACTCTCACATTTACTTCACTATGAAAGTACTAAGCAATTCTTCAGATCCTAATTTAGAAGATAACATGGGTGGATCTTGACCATTAAATGTGTTTGGAAACTTAGGAGGAAAAAAGAGGTTTGATGGGAAAAACAATAAATTGAGGATTGTATATGATGAATTTGAGACTTATATCTGCTTTCCTGCTGAAATGTCCAAATTGTAGATGGAGAAAAATATGGATGTTGGAGAGAAAGACTATGCTGAATGTGTTGATTTCTAAGTTCTCGAAACACAGGTAGACTTAAACCCCCAAACATACATAAGCTTAGTTAGATGGAAGGTTTAAAGGTGATGGGCCGAGTATAGAAATCTAGAGAATACATATATGCAGATTAAAGGAGAGGCAATGACAAAGAGATAAAACAAGAGTCAGATATTGTTGTTTAAGTTCAGTGTTTTGCAAAAACAAAATAATTGTTTTAAGAAATAACAAACACTATCAAGTGAAATATAGATTCCAGTATAATATGAGCTCCCCCAATACTCATTGGATTTAAAAAAATGAATATTTTTAAATTAGATCCTTGTTACTGCAACAGGAAGAGAAGATGTGGAATTCAAATACCAGTGGATTGAAAAATGAGGTAGGATAAGAAGATAATGCATTTTAATGTTATGAATGTAGACTAGTCTTTTTAAAAGAATACTGGAGTGGGTTGCCATTTCCTACTCCAGAGAATCTTCCCAGCCGAGAGACTGAACCCACATCTCCTGCATTGACAGACAGGATCTTTACCACTGAACCACCAGGGAAACCCAAATGTCTGAAAAACCACTTGCAAATAAACTTGAGTGTTTAATTAGCAAAAGCATCACCTACCTGACTTCCAAACTTAAAAAAATATTAACATATGTATGCTACACAGGCAACCTAGAGTACTCTGCAAGGTAGATTTTACTATTTGTATTAGGTGTATATTCAGAATGTTTGGGTAATTTGGACAAGATCTGAAAGTTTGTTAGGCAGCAGAGATGAGACATGAAACCGTTTTTTTTTTTTTCCATAACTATTGCTCTCATGTACAAGGACTCATATACAACGATATTTCTCAAGGGATGACCATATAAGTGTACAAATATGTTAAAATGAATCATTGCCTCTTGTAAAGAAAAAATACTCAAGCATATATAGACATCTTGAAAAATTTACTTGTAATAATAATTTATGCTCCAAGTGAAATTTTAGCAGAAACGTAATGACTCAGGAATTTTTAAATAAGTGACCAAATACTTAGATAAAACCAAGAAAATAAATATTTTACTCTGCATTAAGCACTCCTGACAAAATGTGTTTCATTAGAAGGAAACACTGAGAAATATTTTATAAAGGGCATTAGACACTTTAAATTACCTTAATAAGTATATAATGACTTCTACTTTCCTCATTGAAAGAATTATTAGTAGTAATGTCGAGAAAAAATAATATTTGATAAAAATATACTATAATATTCTGAAAACAATGCAAATTATGAATATATGTTCTGATTGATTCAATGCCTAAATTATATTGAGAAATAAACCATTTTATGTATAAATTGATTCCTATTTAGAAAATTCAATTCAGTTCAGTTCAGTCACTCAGTTGTGTCCAACTCTTTGCTACCCCATGAACTGCAGCACGCCAGGCCTCTCTGTCCAACACCAACTCTCGGAGTTTACCCAAACTCATGTCCATTGAGTCGGTGATGCCATCCAACCATCTCATCCTCTGTCGTCCCCTTCTCCTCCTGCCTTCAATCATTCCCAGTATCAAGGTCTTTTCAAATGAGTCAGTTATTCACATCAGGTGCCAAAAGTATTGGAGTTTCAGCATCAACATCAGTCCTACCAGTGAACACCCAGGACTGATCTCCTCTAGGATGGACTGGTTGGGTCTCCTTGCAGTCCAAGGGACTCTCAAGAGTCTTCTCCAGCACCACAGTTCAAAAGCATCAATTCTTTGGTGCTCAGCTTTCTTTATAACCCAGCTCTCACATCCATACATGACCACTGGAAAAACCATAGCCTTGACTAGACGGACCTTTGTTGACAAAGTAATATCTCTGCTTTTTAATATGCTGTCTAGGTTGGTCATAACTTTCCTTCCAAGGAGAAAGCATCTTTTAATTTCATGGCTTCAGTCACCATTTGCAGTGATTTTGGAGCCCAGAAAAATAAAGT
This sequence comes from Okapia johnstoni, assembly GCA_024291935.2. Classification (NCBI taxonomy): domain Eukaryota; kingdom Metazoa; phylum Chordata; class Mammalia; order Artiodactyla; family Giraffidae; genus Okapia; species Okapia johnstoni. The sequence goes on from CM044327.1 coordinate 8,223,789, forward strand.
CAGCCACTGTTTCCACTGTTTCCCCATCTACTTGCCATGAAGTGATGGAACTGGATTTAGAAAGTAGAAATTGCATATTACTAATTTAAATTAATTTGAAAAGTTTATGAAACATGATTTTTTTCTTTGAAATGTTTTATTTATTTGTGTAACCCCTTAATTGTTAGTTACATGAAAGCTCCAGGAAAGGTATTACCAAAAAATATTCTGACATTTAAAGAATGAGAATTCACATAATCATTTAATAGTGCACATCTTCTTAAATAGTTTTAAAATTCTAATTCTGTGATCATTATTACAGATTTTTTAAAATCTCAGTTAAAGTTGTATTTTTAAATTAAAGTATTAATCTGAGATGATTAATAGAATTTATTTAAAAATATAAAGTATTTGTGAAAATTTCTCATATGTACCTTTTTGAACATACATGTTTTTCTCAGAATGCATACATTAAGACAGAGCTCAGCAAAAGAATCCCACATTAATGGTATATTCTCAAATCAGAGGACTACAGTACTGCCAATTATTACCTAGTTGATGGTTAACAAGGTAGGTTATGAGAAAAAGGCAAGGCATTTATATTAGTGGTGGATAAAATATACCAGAACAGAACCGTTCCCCTCTTTAATTTGATGCATGAAATGTCAGTACTGTATAACTGATATGGTAGTTTGAATTATATATTTCTATGATAAGAATTGCATATTTCAAACAGCTTAAAATCAAAGTTATTAAACTGATCATTTCTCAGTTAATATATCATTTATATCATTTCTCAGTTCATCATATTGAATGTTAAAAGTTACTGATATTACTATCAAGTATACAAAGCTTTGAAGTCCTGAAGTGGTCAAGTTGTTTCTAAAGTAATTCAGGAATAGCAGTTTCATTAACTGTATACTTTAATTCTTAAAATAACTCAATTGCTCATTTGGCTTTTAAATAGTTTCTCCCCTAAAACTACATAGAAATAATTCTTCAAAGATTAGTAAGTTAGTACATATGTGCTGCTTTTAGAAAAGTATAATTACATGCTATGAAGAAATAATAGTTGATTTTGTACCTCCATATATTATGTAAAAACTTAGAAATTAGATAATGCTGACCCTCTCTATTTTAATTGCATAATTAGAATGTTCATGAAATCCTTTACAGAGCTGTTATTTACCAAGTCAATTTCATAATTAGATGTTGTGTTTCACATGTATTGGAATTAACTTTATTGTCAGTCTGACAAAATCAAATTATATACAGGTAGTTATTAGATAGTCATGAAAGATATACTGACATAAATATTAAGAAAGGCAAAAAAAGAAAATCTAAGCTCTTACTTCTTTCAAAAATACCAGTCATTAATTTTGAATGAGATTTTATTATACAAACTCATCTTAATATCAGCCTAAGCAAAATATAAACGAGGATATTATAGTAAAAAGCAATTAAATAATTATCTTTGTGATCCTTTCTACTTTGGTATTTTTAGCTTTTGACGTATTTGCCATTTTCAAGTATCTCTTTGATTTTTAAATTATATACCTTTTGTAGTATGTGAAGTGTTATCCTTCACCTGGGCAAGTAACTGTTCTTTTGAAAAGCAACGAAAATATAAACTGCTCGTAATAATAATGAGCCTGATGCCTAAGAATGAATCTTCCATGAATGCTAATCAAAAACTTCAAAGAAAGAACCCAGGTATAATGAAAATGCAATTCTCCTTTGTTGATTTTGAAGGTGTATTTTAAACAAATTGCTTTTTTAGTTAGAAGCTCAAGTTCCCATTCTCTCTTCAAACTATGAGTATGACGATTCAGTCTATTATTACAGAAAGGGTTGTGAGGTTTGAAACTAGGTTGAAATTTCACCACTCTGTCAGTTTACATAAGAAAGTGCATGGTATGAGGTGGACGTTTTATTAAATATACTTAACTACTTAACTTCAATGTTCCTTGAATATTAAAAATAAATACTAAAAATCTATAGAATAATTTGGGCATTATTGTTTTTTTTTATTTGAAAGCGTTTCCCTTAAAATCTGTTTATTGGATAAAGCATTTTCCTTCAACTTTCCATAGAGACTATTTCAAAATGGAATATTGATTTTTTCCCTGAAATCTGGAATTTCAGGTTGTTTTTTATTCTATACAATTAGTGTAATAATTTGTAAAGAATTAGAAAATTAATACAATGAATAAAATACTGTGATATGGTATATGATAAATTGTTTCTCACTGTTGGAATACTTATAGTTTATATGTAACATTCTTCTACATAATTTTACGTATTTATTGGCTCTACAAGGTTCAGGAAATTTGATAGATTGAAAATTCCTTGCTAAGCTGGCATCGTGATTTCCTTGATGAGCAGGCCTTCACTAACTGCTTGAGTTGCACTTGAATGGTTCATTTCTTAACATCAGCAGAAACTCTTGACTGAAATAGTGCCGTAGAGTCAGGCAAGGTCATCTGTAAGTACACGTGCTGAGGGAATAAGTAATAGATGCTTAAACAAAATGTGCACGAACACTTGTAATGTGAATATACTAATGACGGAGAGAAGTTTATCGGTAAACTATGGGCTTCCCTAGTGGCTCAGACAGTAAAGAATCTGCCTACAATGTGGGAGACTTAGGTTTGATCCCTGGGTTGGGAAGATCACCTGGAACAGTGCATGGCAGCCCACTCCAGTGTTCTTGCCTGGAGAATCCCATGAACAGAACAGCCTGGTGGGCTGCCATCTATGGGGTTGCATAGAGTCGGACACAACTAAAGCGACTTAGCAGCAGCAGCAGCAGCATACTCTTTGGAAATATTGGCGTTTATTATAATTTTTGAAAATGTATTTTTCTTCTTCACAGCTATATTAGATTTTTGGCCCCTCAAAAATGAAGTGAATAAAGTAATTAGCTATAAAAATGTTAAAAAAAATAATAAAGAAATTATTCATTTCAATTTGGATCTCAAGAGACCTTGTAGAGGTCCACTTATCCATATTTTGCTTGTCATTAGTAGGTTCTAAGAATTCTTACTGTTTTTGATATAGAAACTCAGTCATATATTTTAGTTGTCAAATAAATTATAGTACACTATTGATCTTATATGGATTCCTTTCTGAAAGGTGTAAGTCTTTATCTTTCTGTGTATTTTAAATTTTCTTTATTTAATAGTTTATTGCTAAATATCTGTTGTCTTCCTTTCTACCACTCTCTAAGTTCATCTTAAGTTTCCTTTTTACTTAGGAAAAATTCCATAATGAAATATACAGGCAGTGTGATGATATTTTAAATGTCTCAAACAGTATTAACAGGATGGTACTCAAACTGTGATCTGATAATTGACAGCATCAATGTCACCTGGAAACTTCTGGAATATTTAAATTCTTGAATCACATCTCAGACATTGTGCACCAGCATCTCTGAGGATAAGGCCCAGGAATCTGTCTTTTGTCAGCTATCCAGGTAATTCTCATGCACAAGAAAGTCAGAAAAGAATTTATCTAACAGAAGCCACTAATAAAATGTAAGAGATTCATTTTTTTTTACATGAGATTCCAAACTTCTACAGAGTAAGTATCTAACACGTTTATACTTAGTTTGCAAGATATTCCTGGAATGTAACATTTCTGGAATTCAAAGCTAGACTTACTCATCTATTTATTAACTTGGTATTTCTCAAAGTATGATTGGAGGATTACCCATGTGTCAGAACTGGCCAGAGAGATTATTGAAAGTCTGATCCCTGGGTCCAGCTTATACCACTGAAGAAACTGAATCTTTGTGAATAGGAGACAGAAATCTGCATTTTGAACAATTTTCAGTGGTGTTTTCAGAAACACTAAAATAGGAAGAATGATTAACTGCTGTTGGTGACTTGGTGGTTTGGTTAGCTCCTTTAAATTTATGTAACAGGGTAATTCATGTGCAGGAAGTTATTTCTCAGCAGATACGAATTGATTCATTCACATTCCACGAAAAACCTTAACAATAAAAATATTTAATAGCTATTAACAGTACCTGGCAATATGTGTTTATTTTTCTCATGCTTTAATTTTTCTTGCATACACATTTCTTGTCAGCATCACAGAGTAATTAAGAGCACAGCTTCTGGAGTCAGGGAGCATTAGCAGGGGGCCGGTTTTGCCAGTAGTATAAGCGTGTCCTATATAAAGATAAAATAAATGTAAAGATAAAATAACTAAGCCTCAGTATGTTCATCTTTAGAATGTCATGAAAAAGAGTAAGTAACCCATGGGTTGACTGTCATGATATATTTAAATTCTAAATTTAAAACACTTGCTATTCTGACTTCCTCTCCCCTGAATTGTAAACAACGAAACTAATAAACAGAGTTACCTGGTAATTAAAATACAGTATAATATTTGTGTCCTCAAAATACAGGTCATCTTGTGTAGGCTGTCACAGATGACTAGTTAGATAGCCTCCTTATACCTATGCCGAATCTAGATCTTAAAGCCTGCTGAGGTAGGCCTGCCGAGTTTAACAAACAGAAAGACTAGAAGCCCAGCTAATTTGAATTTCAGTTAAATAATGAAATATCTTGCACATAGTATATGAGATGTACTTGACTAGAAGTTTTTCATTGTTTCTCTCAAATTCAAATTTAAATGGATGTCCTCTAGTTCATCTGACGTGGCTAAACTAGAGAGAAGGTTGTTTCCACCACAGGGGCATGTACCCAACCAGCCTTGTGAAAATGAGAGTCTATTAATATTCGATTATTTGGTCTTTGGGTAAACAAGGAAGCCAAAAAAATGGGCCTTACAGCCCTAAGGGCCTTCTCATTGGTATTAAAACTAGACTTTCAAGAAAAATGCCTCTTGAGACTATTCTGATTCAAAGAGTCTTAAGAGTGCTCAGGTTTAAAGTTTTGAGAGCAGTACAGAGGGAGATCAGCCCTCTGAGAAAACAGCGGACCCAACCATGCTTTAGAAAGGACTTCATCATGTCCTATAGTCCTGTCAGTGAGGTGGGTCCCTCCTCCTCTCTGGGGAAGGACTCGGTAAAGCATTGGAAAGAGTAAGTGTTGACGCTTCCTTGCTTGCTTTCCTCAGAAAGCACAGGTCCTAGGAGACTTCCCTTTTAGGAACTGGAAGAGGAATATTGGTGATAACAAATCATGATGGCATGGTTGATATTTTAAGAGCTGACCCTGTCTTCTTTTTAGTTGGTGCTGCAATGAATGTGTAATGCTAGGTACTTCTTGATGCCTTGAATATTTGCTATTTTATAAGAAAGAGTTTATGCTAACTATAACTTGAAAATCACACTAACATTATTTCAGACAAACCTGTTAATCATGTGCTTTACATCAAGTTGACTTTAATGACTAAAACGTAATTTTAAAATGTCAGGTTTACCTGTATCAAAATGACAGGTTTACCTGTCAAATTCAAATCCAACCACATATTCCTGGCAATTTCTTCCCTCTTACAGTGTGTTAGTTGCTCAGTTGTGTCCGACTCTTTGCGACCCCATGGACTGTAGCCCCCAGGCTCCTTGGTCTATGGATTTCTCCAGGCAAGAATACTGGAGTGAGTTGACATTTCCTCCTCCAGGGGACCTTTCCAACCCAGGGATCTAGCCTGGGTCTCCGGCATTGCAGGCTGATTCTTTACCATCTGAGTCACCAGGGAAGTCCTCTTTCCTCCTACCCTCTTCCATGTAAGTTCTTTAGTGTTACATATACTTATTTCAGATTAAGATATAAATTCTACTACCAATCTGTTCTGCCATTTTAGTTTAGCTTTATATCAACTGGCAAAGAATGATTGTCCTTAACCCTTGGATTTTGGTTTCTTAAAGCAGCCAATGAGAAAAAAGAATGTCTAGATTCTGCCTGCCAGAAAAATCCAAAATAACTAAAATAATATTTATAAACCTGTTTGGGGTGAGTACAACTTCAAAGATTCTGGCAAATATTAAATTTCCCATACGTTTTGTTTTTGTCAGCGGTAAATGTAGAGAAAATCATCATGAGGGATGAGATAAACTATATTATATTGTTTATATATATTATATATAAACAATATAATATATATATGTTTCATATATATTATATATAAATGAAACATATATAGAAACTAACTTTTTAGGAAAGCATATACTTTTTTTCAAAAAAGGTCACACCATCCACTGTTTTAAAAAATATGTTGTGTTCTAATAAATTATCTAAACAAATATGCTTTTATTTTTGTTGTAATGTTCTTCATCTTCCAAAATTTGGCATCGATATTATTAGCAGTTTATTTTTGTAGCTTTTCTGGGAGGTTTTTTTGCAGCTCTGGGTTTGTTGCACCACATGGTGTTACTTTGTTCTCTAAGCCTGCCCTGCTTGCTAAAATGTACTGGAACATAATTCCCTGTTCGTCCCTTATCTTTGATCGAGTTATCCTTTGCTAGGAAGAGTGTGGTTAGCTTTCATGCTCCTTACTAGCTCCCAGCAGCCCTCCGCATAGACTGCAGCCATAGCCTTGCCAGGAGCCCAAGCTCCCTACACGGAGGAGATCAAACCTCCACAGCAGGGATTCTTCAAGGCAGGTCGAGTTCAAGAGTCGGCATGGAAAACACAGTCTGTATCACATAAAGTTGAGATGACTCATTGGAAATTCTTTTCTGTGGTTTGTTTCCACTTCTAAAACAGAGTGATATGTCAAGTTCAAATCCGATCACATATTCCTGGCAATTTCTTGCCTCCTACCCTCTTCCATGTAAGTTCTTTAGCATTACATATACTTACTTCAGAAGAAGACATAAATTCTACTACCTATCTGTTGTGCCATTTAAGGTTAGCTTTATATCAATTGGCAAAGGATGATTTGTTTTATCCTCCAGATTTGTCTACGTTGTATATGTAATATACTTACATTCTAGTGAATTTGAATACTATGTAAAGGGGGAGAGAAGAAAGTGAAATTTATCATTGGTCTTACATGTTCCAACAAGCAATTTTTGTCATTTGGAGTTATAAGTTCAATTGTGTCTTTTCTATTTTAATATTCTATGATAGTTATTTTCTCACATGACTGAAAACTATTTTTCAGTGGTCAGTAGTTTACCTTGCCTTTCACAGTGTATTTTTACCTAGTTTAAAAGTTGGCAGTCCTGGACGTATACATTAATTTCAATTCTTCAGATATAAAGAATGATTACCATAAAAGTTCTTTGAGAATAAAATCTTTTCCAATGTGTATATCTTTACTATATATTCCTGGATGTGAATTATTTCATCATATTATGAACTATTTACCTGAAGGCATTTGGTATGTGTAAAGAAATTACATTAGAAAAAAATTGAGAGCTTACTTCATCTAGTCTTTGCATTATCTCTAAATGTCCATATTAAGATAGAAACCAGTCTTAGTCACTTTTTTTAATAGTTAGGTTGAGCATTTTCCATGTATTTATTCACTGTTTATATGTTAACTTTTTTGTGTTTATTTATATAATATAAATGCTCAGTAAATTGAGGCTTCATGATGTTAGGGTCCCTGTGCATTCATTAATTAGGGGTTGTGTGCATATAGTATTAATTTTTGTGAGTGGGATAATTATTATTGCTCCCAACTCTTTCTTTGTTTATTGAAAATTGACTAATTTGCTATCGATAAAATCTATACTACTATTTTCTTCGTAATTTCTTTTAAAAATGATGTCTTGCACCAAAGTAACATAACAGCAAAACACATGAGACTATTCAGATGTCAGAACATCTTTGACTTTATCTTGTACTAGTTTAAAATTTTTCATGGAAGGTTAAAATATATACATATATATGTTTTTCTAAAGCCCATGTCGTTTCTTGCCTCAACAATATCAAGGTAGAATTTTTACACTCTCCTTTTTTGTAAGAATCTTTACCAAAATACGCTTACAGAAATTATTCTGATATACTCTCTTAAACTGATGCCAGTCGAGTGTATTTTACAGTTTAAGAAACAAGACTTCAGCTGTAGGAATTTCAGAATGAATTTTCACAATGCACCTTTGGAAATTAGACTGCCATCCTGTTACTGAAATGTTTGCATCAAATTGTTTACCAGGTCATTTTCTCTTGGTATATAAAAGTAGCAAGCTTTTTACAAAGTAGATATGTTTTCAAAAGATAATTAAAAAAAATGACTGTGGAGTGGGTCTATTCCCAAGGAGAATTAAGGCAACTAGACTGAAATGTAGAAAAGTGAGAGAAACTGGCACCGACGGAAAGAGAGAAAGATGATATCTATTTTAAAAGATAATGGGAAATGGAAAAAGATTTTACTATTCCGGAAATCAAAAGCCCATGGGAGCTAAATACCTAAGCTGGGAAACTGCACCATTTAATGCTTTCTGATTATCAGGCACACTCCATATTAACAACTGACGAAACTTTTTGATTCTTGCCCCTAACCATCTAGATAAGGCTTAGGGATGACAGTCTGTACAAGCTCTGCATTCACCACCAACAGTTCTGAGCTAGTTTCTGATTTTTTTTTCCCCCCCTGGGGGTTGCAAAAAATTTTGCTTCCAGCAAGAGAAGTAAACAACATGTAACTGAAGCTAGAAACCTGAAGTGTCAGGTACAGCTCTGAAGTCAGTGGTAACTGTAATTTGAGCAAGTCTGGACACACAGCCAGCATTTCTGCACAGTCAATAAACTATTGAAAACTGACAGACTTAAGGATCAATGCACCCATCAGAGGTGAGGTATACATATGCATATAAAATGAGGGAGAATAACTGGATGATAAGATGTCTTTATTAGTCAAAAGGAACGTGGCATTCATGTTTTGTGTGCAGACTAATGCTTTGTACTATGTTTAGTTTACCCAGGTATTTATGATTAGAACTTAAACAAAAATCACTACCAGTTTATAATCATTGTAAAATACTTGAAGGATAAACAAAATATAAATGAAATGACTGTAGGTTTTCACATAAAACCTATATGTTGTATCTAAATGATTATAATGGCCTTTAAATCATTTTCTGAGGAATTTGTATTGAAATGTAAAAAATTGAATTCCCCAGTGCAAAAACAAACAAGTGTCTGCTACTTAGTGATAGCTTTATTGGACAGCTCAGATATCTCCAATACAGATAGTTCAAAATACCGAAAAGCGAAGCTCATATATTTCATTAGGAGTATTTGATATAGCATCTGTTTTAAAATGAGTTTGTTCAATTTAATGTTAAAAATAATCTTTTGTTTCCAGGAAGATGAAAGAGATGTATTTTTCCCTCTAAGTACAACTAAAATCACTGGAAATTACATATAAAATAAACATTTGAAGACTTTGAAAAGTGGAGAGAAGAATTCAGAACAACTAGTGACCTTGAAGAATGAGGAAAAATCTGATGATCAGTTTCTATAAATTCTTTTTATCCCATATATTTAAGACTTATTTCTAAAGTAGCACTCCACCTAGAAATGTGATGGGTGCAGACAAATACAAACCCTTACAGATGATTGTGTTTTCTAGGCAAAGGGAGACTAAGGCCCAGGGAAAGGATAGCCTAGCAAGATGTAACACATCAACTACAGCAAATGTCACAGGGAAAAAAAGTGTGGCCCCGCACACGCCCCAGCTGATAAAGGTTAATTAGGGAACTCAGTGTTCCTTCCCTGTGAGGCTCTAAGGGGGTGCTCCTCACCACCCACCCTTGTGTCGGCAGAGATCATGTGGGGAGATACTCCTCTACCACCTCCTGAAGTGAGATCAAAAAAGCCTGAGTGGAGAGCCCTATCAGGTGTTTTGAGACTGACTCATTGAGGAAACAGCTCATTTCAGTAAGTTAAGTCGCTGAGGATGTCCGACTCTTTGCCATCCCATGGGCTGCAGCATGCCAGGCCTCACTGTCCATCACCAACACCCGGAGCTTACTCAAACTCATGTCAGTTGAGTCGGTGATGCCATCCAACCGTCTCATCCTCTGTAGTATCCTTCTCCTCCCGCCTTCAATCTTTCTCAGCATCAGGGACTTTTCAAATGAGTCAGTTCTTTGCATCAGGTGGCCAAAGTATTGAAGTTTCAACTTTAGCATCAGTCCTTCCAATGAATTTTCAGGAGTGATTTCCTTTAGGATGGACTGGTTGGATCTCCTTACAGTCCAAGGGAGTCTCAAGGGTCTTCTCCAACACCACAGTTCAAAAGCATCACTTCTTTGGTGCTCAGCCTTCTTTATAGTCCAAATCTCACATCCATACATGACTACTGGAAAAACCATAGCTTTGACTAGATGTACCTATGTTGGCAAATTAATATCTCTGCTTTTTGATATGCTGTCTAGGTTGGTCAAAAATTTTCTTCCAAGGAGTAAGCGTCTTTTAATTTCATGGCTACAGTCACCATCTGCAGTGATTTTGGAGCCCCCCGAAATAAAATCTGTCACTGTTTCCACCGTTTGCCCATCTATTTGCCATAAAGTGATGATACCAGATGCCATGAGTTAATTTTCTGAATGTTGAGCTTTAAGCCAGTTTTCTCACTCTCCTCTTTCACTTTCATCAAGATGCTCTTTAGGTTGGGTATTCCCTTCTCTTTAAGTATTTTCCGCAGTTTGTTGTGACCCACACAAAGTCTTTGGCATAGTCAGTAAAGCAGAAATAGATGTTTTTTTTGAAGCCTTGCTTTTTCAATGAGAATTTTTGAGCAATTTGACTTGGTTCCTCTGCCTTTTAGCATGCGAGATGAAATGCAATTGTACTGTGGCTTGGAGTTTTTGAATATTTACTAGCATGCGAGATGAGTGCATTGTGTGGCAGTTTGAATTTGGGATTGAAATGGGAAAATGAAAACTGACCTTTTCTAATCCTGTGGCCACTGCTGAGTTTTCCAAATTTGCTGGCATATTGAGTGCAGCACTTTCACAGCATCATCTTTCAGAATTTGAAATGGCTCAACTGGAATTCCACCACCTCTATTTGCTTTGTTCATAGTGATGCTTCCTAAGGCCCACTTGACTTCACATTCCAGGATGTCTGGCTCTAGGTGAGTGATCATACCATCATGATTATCTGGGTCATGAAGATCTTTTTTGTACAGTTCTTCTGTGTATTCTTGCCACCTCTTCTTTATATCTTCCACTTTGTCAGGTCCATACCATTTCTGTCCTTTATTGTGCCTATCTTTGCATTAAACAAGGAATTGGGACTGCTAACTCTGCCCCTACCAGTAATGAGGTAATGCCCACCACCTTTCCCACCCACGTGAAGTCAGAATGCCAACTAAAACTGATGATTTAAATAAGAGTCTCATAATAGGAAATGACCAAATTAGAATTGAAAAATCATTTGTCACACCAAAAGCCAGATAGACTAAAACTGAATATAAAAGATAATCAACAGATACACATATCAAGTTAACCTTAAAATGTTGTAAAGCAGTCATGATTAAATGCATGGTGAAATGATTCGATGAGCAATTACAAATAGAAAGTGCCAGCAAAAAAATAGAAGTTTTAGAGAGGCACCAAGAGGGAATTTGAACTCTTAAAAATTAAAAAAAAAAAAACACTTTAGTGGAGAGGTATAGCAGAATGGGCAGACAGAGGAAAGTATCAGTAGCTGGAAAATAAAGTAGGATAAACTACAAATTCAAACAACAGAGAAAAAATGACAAAGTCTCAAGGATCTGTGTTACTGTTAAATCTGTGTTACCAAAAAATATTGAAGAATAATTGTATAACTGGAGTTTCTGAAGGAGAGGAGAAAAAGAAGCAAGGGTAAAAAATTTAGCTGAAAAAGAAAAAAATACTGCCAAGTTTGGCAAGTATGTGAAACTGCAGGATGAAGAAGCTGAACAAATCTTACAAAAATAAATCCAAGAAATCCATATCAAACATAATTAAACTTCTGAAAACTATAGACAACCCCACTGACACCTTTGTTTCAGATTTTTGCCTCCAGCCCTGTGAGAGCATAAATTTCCATGATTTGAGCCACACTGGTGATTAGTGAGAGCAGCGCTAAGAAACTAATGTACTGAGTGACCCTGACGGTGATGGAAATCTTCTGCATCTTGAGTTCATCAATGTTAATGATAAACTGACAGGTTGTAATATGGTATTGTAGTTTTGTAAGAGGTTACCACCGGAGGAAACTGGGTAATGGGTATAGGGGGTCTTTTTGTATTATTTTGTATAACTGCATGTGAGTTTACATTTATCTCCAAATAAGTTTGTGATTAAAATAATGAATAAATAGAAGTATATTTTAACTCAGTCTCACTTGCACCACCTGGTGAGGTAGTACCTGAAGAGCATCTGCACAGGGGTGCACTTCACTCCAAATAATTACTCATAATGAAAGACAAACTGACTCAGTATCTTTGAATTGTTCTCTTACATTCTCACCTGGAATAACAAATCTTTTAACAAATATTGAGAGCGTCACATAAGAGCTATGCAGAGACTACTGATGACTAAATATAGGGTTACATAGGTATGTATATCTCATATTTAAGAGAATAAAAGCAACTTATAAGATATCTAAGTGAAATAAGATGAGGAATAAGTCAGTATATTAACAGAAGTAGAAAAATGAGGATAGGAAAAATAAGAGGAAGACAAAAGTTAAGACAGCATACAGAGAAGAAAGTTTATACATTTAGTAAATTGGCCTGCAAAGTTTCTCAGAGAACTAATACATAAATGTATAAAGATATTTAAGCAAGCATAAATTAGCCAACATTCTTATGTCAAAAAAACTAAACCTTAAACATAAATAGCTCAATTAAATATATCCAAGTTAGCTGCAATTTAAAATATTCCATTTTAAATATATGCAGTACAATTTTCCAAGTGATTATTTCAATTTTAGAAAGAAAAACCTGCTAAATACTTAAGACCAAATATGTTAATCATAGTTTCTGTGCATATTTTCAGGCTTTTGTTCTGGGATAAACATAAAATATGCATAACTTTAAATTGAAATATTTTATATCAGCCTTAATAGCAGGCAGTTGAAAGGCATAATCAAAGATAGAAAATGCATTTTAAATTACTAAAAGAGGAAAGCAAAGACAATTTTAACTTAAAGTGTTTCATTTAAACACCAAAATATAGAGAGAAATATAGCCTGATTTTATTAAGATATTTAAAATAAAATTACAAAATCTATCTATGTAATCTGTTAAAATTGGTATCAGTAAAAAAAAAAACAAAAAAAAACCACAAAACCTCAAGGGTTTTGCTTTGCCAAATAGACCTTTATGAATAGAAAGTGATTTTTTCATATAATTGTCATCTCTAATAATTTTCAGCATGTTACTCTGAAACTTCTTGTCAAAGACAACCACAGGCTTAAAATAAAGCCTAGAGATTTTCATATTTACTATGATTACATATAATGAAAAGATATTCTCTACCATTAAGTTCATGTTAAGAGAAAATCTATGTGAGATACACATTTTAAAAAGTTAGATATATTTAAAAGAATCCTCACTTATTACATAAGAAATACTGCATTTAAAAGATACTTGAACTACAACATAAAAATCAGCATTGAATAAAATGATGACTCACAATCTTACTTTAAGAGTAGAATGGTATGTACCACAAGAAAGATTTAGAGTACAGATTTAGCCTTGCTCGATCAGTTAGGTTATTTTGGAAATCACTTCTTATCAATTTCTTTTCCTAGATAATTGAGATAATACTTTTTTTTTGAGAAAATGTTTTGAGGCTTAAGTAAAATGACAGATGTAAAAATTACATGAGTTTATAAGATCATTAATGTTAATATTATTTGAAAGTGACAGGCAGTGATGTGAGGTTGGAATAAGAAAGGAGGATATCATCGGTAAGCCATGAGATCGGAGTTGCTGGGATTTGGGGGGAAAAAAAGAAAAAACACTGATAACTTTGAGGAAACCATTATAGGAAAGCTTGCCTACCTGTTCTCTGACCTACTGTCCTTTACTTCTCTGTTATTGGGCAAATAAGGTCTATACCCTAGTCCCTTTCAGCGCCAATCTAGCCAGGTGACTGAGCTCTACATAACAGAATGTCAGAGGAGATTATATGCCTCTCTTCCAGGACTGACCATTACATCCCTCAACCCTACACCTTTCATGCTCCTTTCCATCCACTGACTGACCGTGTGGATCCTCAAGGCACATGTAACTGTCAGATGGCAGAAGCCTGCTTCTCTGAATGATAATATGTAAATGAACACCAGAATTACCTGCAGTGAACCCTGTAGTAAATGAGAAATCAATTTTAATCATGTTAAACTGGCATGAAACATAGATTTTGGTTGTACAGCAGCTATACTGCCTTAACTAATTACCATTCTGCAGGGGTACGAAGCACTAGCATATAAGTAGCACCAATATCAAAGTCATGATAAAGTTTTCTAATATAAAAATATAAACTACAAAAGGAACAAGCAACAACAATAAGACTTGCTATAAGATATGTCTAATACGCCAAGCACTAAAGCTTAACTATGGTCAAATGTAAATTGGAGGGTAAGTTATTAACCCTCAGACAAGCTTTTTAAATAGTTCTTGTGGATTCCTGTCAATACTGTACTTTTCTTTAGTCTGACTCTCAGCTAGTCCTATTCTAGGAGATGGATTATTACAAGCAGCATTTCTTTTACTCTCTTTTCCTTAGCATGCAATTTTTAGCAAAATATAAAATTACATTCTTTCTAATCTAGCAAACTAATAGTATTAACTGACATGATCTCAGCATTAGTGCCATCAGTAATGATCATTTATATTTATACTACTTTATAACAGTTCAATTCTTTTGATCCAAGCTTCTACAGTAGTCTGTATACCGTATTTTTACTTGTTTTTCTCTTCTAATTTTATCCATTTAGAGATTCTATCTGTGTCAATAGATTAATACTTAAATTTCAAAAGAATCCAACAATTAGGAGACTATATTGGGAAGTGAAGGATTTTTATTCTTAAGGACAGAGGATCACCACATGGGGTAGCAAAGTCGGAATTGAAACACAATAATAGTTTTATTTTTAGAGAATCTTTAATTTTTTAATTTAACCAACAATTAGCTATAAGTGAAGCTTATCACCATAAAGTAATTGATACTAGACTTTTTCCAGCCCCCCATTCTACAGATTTTATATGCCTAACTTCTATGTTTCACTGAAGCATTTATTTTATAAATTTATAGGTAAGGTAGCTGCTGTACTTCAGTCAGTGCTGGCCTGGATAGCAGTTTGATCTGTTGTCTCTTATTCTTCAAGCCAGGGCTCTTTTCGTGGTACTATGAAACCATGAAATACAATTTCTTCTCTTCTATATTGTCATATCATCTATGGAATTGATTGTTCTGCTTCTTTTGAATAACTAACAATGTATAATCAGATTAGTGTGGTGGTGGTGGTTTAGTTGATAAGTTGTGTCCAACTCTTTGCAACCCCATGGGCTGTAGCCCGCCAGGCTCCTCTACCCATGGCGTTTCCCAAGCAAGAATACTGGAGTGGATTGCCATTTCCTCTGCCAGAGGATCTTCCCGACCCAAGATCGAACCTGCATCCCTTGAGTCCTGTGCATTGCAGGCAGATTCTTTATTGACTGAGCCATTAGGGAAGCCTAAGGAATTTGTGATAAATGTGGAAAATACCAGGCTAAGTGCAGAGGATACAAAGATAAGACACTCTCAGTCTAGTTGGGGAAGTTCATTTAACAATTCGTTACACTGTGGTGGGATACATGAGTAAAGGTTAAATGGAAGGAACAGAGCCCTTCAGAGAAAGTAGTGATTGACTCAATATCTGGATGTTCAAGGAAGGTTTCATGGTAAAGGCAGTGCCTGAGCAGAAGTTAGGGGGGTATTGGGAACTCAGGAGGCCAACAGAAAAGATGGGGACCTGGGGTGAGGATGGGGAGAAAATGGAACCAGAGAACAGTGGGCCAAAGCATGGTGACACCATGGGCTCTACTAAGAAATCTGAACTTTTATTCTGTGTGTGAGAACAATAACTAAAAAAAATTACTCAGAAGAATAACCTGGAGAGATTTTCAGTATAAGAAATTACTAGCATCAGCAGTAAGTATTGGAAGTGAGGAATGAAGAAACAAATTGGGTTATTGTAATAGATCTGAGTAAATTAAAATTTGGTGGCTATTGATGTAGGTATCTATTTTTCCCATCTATCAATCCACAATCCTTCCACTGTATCCCCCAAATATTGGACTAAGAAACAGATGTTCCACCATTGAGAAGAAGACAGATTTCTGAGATATTACAAACTTTTGAGATATCGTGTGTGTGCTCAGTCATGTCCAACTTTTTGCGACCCCATGGACTGTAACCCACCAGGCTCCTCTATCCGTGGAGATTTTTAGGCAATAATACTGGAGTCGGTTGCCATTTCCTTTTCCAGGGGGTCTTCCTGACCCCAGGCATATTGCAATATGCCGGGGGGGGTGTGTGTGAAATTAAGACATTTTGAAGAGTTATGGAACATCCAGGTGAAGTTCTATGACAGGCAGCTAGATATTTAGATTTTTACCAGAAAAGCAGACATAGAAATAAGTATGGGCCTTGTAGACGTAGAGTAGGTTTTTAAAACCATGGACATGACTTTCATCACCTCAGAGCAGAGTTAGGAGGAAGGACTGAATCTGGTCCTGAAATGGGGACATATGAGCAAAGAAGAAGCAGTGAGCGTCCGGGGAGAGGCTCATGAGGGGAGCCAAGGAGGACACTCTCAAAACTGATCTGTGAAGAGCATCAGAGCCTACAGGCAGTTTAAGAACAATGTACACTGGTCTCATGAAACAGATCATTTTGAAAATGCTGTTCATGGCAGTTACAGCAGAAGCTATATTAAAATGGAGTCAGTAGTTAGTGGAAATATAGAAAGGAAAAATATTAGTGTCCAGTACTATTTTCAGAAATGTGTATACCGGGGATGGAGTTTATTAGCAAGGAATGTGGGAGAAAACGAGAGTGGGAGCCAGGAGCAAAGGGAAAGATTTGGTTCTTGATCGTATTGAGTATTTGTCGGTGTGGGGATTGTTTGTTGACTTATTTGCCTGTTCATTTATGTTGATGGGAGGAGAGAATGAGGATCGAGAGTTTGTGGAAAAAGAGAAGCTGAAGATATAATAAAGTCAAGTGAGTCATGCCTGAGGAATTACCTAGGTGAGCAGTGAGGAAATAGGATGAAAAGCCTATTGAAGGGATGATGTGTGTGTGTTGGGGGTGCTCTTCTGAGATCAGAAGGAAGGATAACGGTTGGAATTAGAGATTTCAGTGAAAGTATGTGATGGATGGAGTAGGATGAATTTACTCTTTTGAAGGAAGTGGCAATTCATCTATTGGAAATTAAGATGGTACTTGATAGTTTGAGGAATTAGCAAAGTCCAAGGCACTTAAAAAAATTACTGAATTACTCCTTTATTTAGCAAGTAACATTACATTACACTGACTATTGGTTGTACTACCTGCATGAATTTCCAAAAACCATCAGTATTTCAAAATTATTTTCTAAAAAGATCAGAACTTCTTTCAACCTATAATTTGATTAATATATCGCCACATTTAAAAATAGAAATATCGCAGGGATTATTCATATTACTAGTAATTAGAAATACTTATATTAGTAACATTTTATTTTTAGAGAAGATAAATCAATCTGTTTTCCATTTAGATTTTATACAAGCATAACCTTATACTATTTTTAACACATTTTTCCAACCTACAGTGGCCTTCACTAATTGTTAATAAACACTAGATCCCCTGGAAAAGGGAAAGGCTACCCACTCCAGTGTTCTGTCCTGGAGAATTCCATAGATTGTATAGTCCATCAGGTCGCAAAGAGTCGGACATGACTGAGCGACTTTCACTTTCACTTTCACTCAAGGTGTATTTTACAAACCCTCCAATCTGTGTGAGAGAAAGTCACCTTAATTATTGCTATAAGCATTGCTCTGTAGGCTTGTTACAAAGTGACAGATGTTTCCTTAATAATTGATTGTCAGTAAAACAATTATAGAAGAATTTCCTTTGATGTTGATAATACTTGAATTGAAGTCAAACTGAGATGCTTTACTTCAGAGGAATGTAATATTTTAATTTTTTAAGGACAACCATATTTATATACCTTTACTGTAGCTCATTCTTTATTCTGTGGTATTAAATTTTGATATATAGACTATTTTAAAACTAAAAAACCCAGTGTTTCCTTTCTGCATGGTTTTGTAGTAATTATATCCTTCTATATAAATCTTGGGTTTCCTTTAATTTAGTATGAAGAAAATACAATAAAAAGCAGAAAATAAGACAATATTTTTGGCAAATACATTTTAAAACATTCACACTTAACCTGCTTTATTTATATCATTAGTTTAAAAATTTGACATAAAACTCAACATGAAGTGGGTTAGTGTAAGCCTGCTACTAAAACATACATGTGCAAGAGTTTGTCAACTTTTATGAAAAGTTTATCCAAGGATTTATTATTTTTAATTTCTCAGAGACTGTCAGTTCCTTGAAAATCACTCCCTTCCTTAAAATCATTCACTCTTTTCAGTAAAAGAGAGAGTTTGCAGTTTTTAAATATTCATGAGGCACAATAGTTTCACAACAAATCAAATTTAATTAAATGATGCATTTCCTCCACTTACAAAAGGTTTATTAAAGGTTTATTTGCTCATGCAAATTAAAGTGTTAGAGTAAAAATCCACATGAAACTTGGCACTAACAATTAAAAAAAAATTATTGAAAGGTTTCTCGCCTCACTGCAATACCTTGCTATGTTGAAACGGCTCAGCTTGTCACTTAGAATCTTTAATGAAACTGGGGAGGAGGCTATTTATTTGCATAATAGGACATAATTTGCTGTGGTGAGGTTTTAATTATTTATAGGCTGTCTGAAATATTTAAAATGGCATCACTAAGGAGCATGAAGTGTTGGATAATGCCTTCATTTCAGGTTTCCTGCCGTTTCTTTTATGGGTCAAGCGATTTATTTCTAATTAGCCTACCAGGCTAGTGGCTTTAAAAACATAAGGCCAACAAATTGGTTTCAGTCTGTTTGCAGCTTGAATAGTTGGAGACGGCCAAGGGTCACTGAAAGAGACAGTAAAGAGATGAAGCCAGAAGTCAATCCAGCACATGGAAATCACTGACTCAACGCAGCCACGCATTCATTCCTGCGCACTGTCTGCTGTCCAGAGTGATTTCTCTTTGGGTGGAAGCAGGTTACAGCTAATGGATTTTATGTTGCTTGTTCCTTAAAAGATTTTGTAGCATTAACCTGTTTCTTAATAGGAATGATGTTTGAGCAGTACAAAACCTTCCTTTTCCTTAGATAAAAGATACAATCATTATTCTGAGCGCAGAGAAAAATGCAGCAGTTTAGGGTAAGATTTTGTATTTAAATATATACAGTCTTATTTGTATATAAGAACCAGAGCCTGTGGATAAAACAAGATAATATGCCCTTTCAAATAAACCACACAGAAACTAAGATATTTTATGAGAAGTTCTGAATTAGTAGAATGCACTAACATTAGTTTAAAATTATGAAATTATCATTTCTGTGCATTGTTTATATTACAGGTAAAATGAAAGAAAAACCCATTTGCTCTCATGCATAAGATATATTATTTTGTAATAAAGGGATTTGCATATTGGTTGATTTCTGTTTCTAATACTGTAATTTTCTTTGAAGCAATTTAAGAATTGGCACGTTTTAGACATCATTGCAGAATTAAGAGAAATGTTTATTGCGAGGCTTTGTTATGTTGCCATGATGATCTTGATATTCTCATCATCATGCATATGGATTTGAAGTGGTGATTGTGCCCTGTTGTCAAACATTCTCTCATCTGTCACCTTTGGCCTCAAAACATGGATAGAGAGATTGTTTCCAGATGTCAAGAAGCAGCCATTGGGTATCACAGGGACTGTTCTCTGTGCCTCCTTAAGTAGTAGGCAGATGCGCTGCTCAAAGTAAGAATTTTTATGATTATCACTCACATGACCCAGGTGATTGGTCAAGGCTGAAAAAGTCTCCAATCTTGGAGTGAACATTTGTGAACTTTATCTTGAAAGCAAGAAATAATTACAAGGAATTATTTTATAGTTCCTGAATATATCACCATCAATTAATTATCAAAATATTTTTCAAGTCTTCATTGGACGCAGATAGTGGTACTTAGGAAACCAGTAGGTGATGAAATGTAAAGAAAGAATAGTTTTATTATCAAAAAGTTTAGCGAGGAAGTGAAAGCTGATGTGAAATTGAAATGCTCATAATCACCAGTATACATTAAAATTAATTATATTTTTATGACCTACAGATACAATTTCAAGTAAAATATTAATCAGAATCAAGCATGGTAGGGGACCAATAAGTGGTTTAGGGAAAATAAGATCCATGGTAGAATGGTAGAATGCTGGGTTTGAAAGGATTAAGTTATTTAAATTTGTCAGAGTAACACTAGTTTTTAAGTGCACTTTTTTTTTAAATTAAATTGTAACTTATTAAGTCACCCTTTTTAATGGTAAAAGTCAACTTATTTATTTTATAGGATTCAAACTAGTCAGTTATTACTTGAAAAGCATGAATTCTTCATATAAGCAAAAACTGCAGAAGTATTGGGGCTTCTTAGGTGGCTCAGTGGTAAAGAATCCACCTACCAATGTAGGAGATGAAGAGAGGCGAGTTTGATTCTTTTATCAGCAAGATTCCCTGGAGTAGGAAATGTTACCTGCTCCAGTATTTTTGCTTGGAAAATTCCATGGACAGAGGAGCCTGGTGGGCTATACTCCATAGGGGTCACAAAAAGTCAGACATGACTGAACACAAGCAAGACAAGAATAGACATATTGGTTGTTGTATGAGATACCGTAATTTAAAAAATATCTATTAAAAAGCTAGACAAGAAAAAATAGACATTTTAATAACAGTTTAGATTCACAGCAAAATTGAGCAGAAGATACAGAATTCTTTATTCTCTCTACCCTCAGTACCCACAGCTTTCCCACTGTCAAATCCCAAAGCAGATGGTACATTGTCACTATCAATGCAGCTACAGTGACACATCACAGTCACCTGAACTCCATTAGTTGAGCTTTGATGTTGTACATTCTGTGGGTTTTGACAAATGTATTGTCATATGTATCTACCATTATATCATACAGAATGGTTTCTCTGCCCTAAAAATTCTCAGTTTTCTGCCTTTTTATCCCTTCCTCCACACTAACTCCACTGATCTCTTTAATGTCTCCCTAGCTTTACCTTTTCCAGAAGGTCATAGAGAGTTGATCCTTGAGCAACATGGGGGTTAATGAGGGCCAACCCCCCATATAGCCCAAAATTTCTGCACAACTTTAATTTGCTCTCTGTATTTGCAAAATACTGCATCTGTGGATTCAGCGAACCTGGAATCTTGTAGTGCTGTATGTATTTAGTGAAAAAATCCCAGTGTAATTGAACCCGAGCTGTTCAAACTCCTGATGTTCAAGGGTCAATTGTAGTTGGACTTACTCAGTATGTAATCTTTGCAGCCTGGCTTCTTACACATTATGACGTGCATTTGAGATGTGTTTTCATGGCTTGATAGCTCATTTCTTTTGAACACTGAATAATTTTCTATTGTCTAGCGATATCACAGTTTATTTATCATTCACCCACTGAAAGACATCTTTGGTGATTATGAATGAAGCAACCATAAACATCTATGTGCAGGCATTTGTGTTCAGGCACTTACAAACAAGTTTTCAACTCATTGGGGTATATACCAAAGAGAACACTTGCTGGTAAGATTTTGTTCAGTTTTGTAAACACACACACACACACCAAATGGCTTTAAAAGTGGCCCATTTTGCATTCACACTAGCAATGATTGAGAGTTCCTGTTGCTCCACATCTCCATCAGCATTTGGTGTTTTTAGGAGTGTTTTCATCATTCTATTAGTTGTATAGTGGCATCTCCTTGTTTTACTTTCAATTCCCTATTGAGATAAGATGCTGAGTATCTTTTCGCATGTTTATTTCCCATTTGTGTGTCTTTTTTGGTGAGCTCTCTGTTCCAAAACTTTTGTCCACTTGTTTCAGTCAAGTTGGGAAGTTTCTTAGTGTTGTGTTTCAAAAGTTCTTTGTATATTTTGGCTATGGGTTGTCTTCTCATTCTTTACCTATTTTGATGATACATTTATAATGAAGTACCCAGGGCATTGTAATAAAGAAATAATAATTTTCCAGAATATTTTCTCTGCAGTCTGAGAAGCCTTGTCAGACTGCTGAGACCTTGTTTTGTGGCTCTTGCCTATCCCACAGAATTGAAACATACCTAGCAGGTATGGGAAGAGCGAGCAATATCTGAATTGTATGTGGAGACACGTGTATAGCCACACAGGACCTTTCCCTTCAGCTGAACCAAAAAAAGAAAGAGAGAAATTTAGTGTAGGGCTTATTTCAAGAAGCTAATTCTGATAGTGATGCATTAAGAAATAAAATTGGCATAACTGGATTGATCTGGGGACCTCTGGCTATTTAAGGTTTAGCATAACCAGCATTCGTCAGGCAAAATGCTAGGGTAGGTAAGATCCCCAGTGCAATCACCTAAGGGAGCTGAAATCCAAGGACTTCCTCAAAGCTACTGTGTCATCCAATATGTGGCCATTGGAGCAAGACTTCTTTTCCTCCTTAAAATAAAATCAGCTCACTCCAAATTTCTGAAAAACACATAAGCTGTTTTTCATAATCTAGTGACATATATGATCTGTGTAAAAGTCTAGATCTGATGCTACTAGGTTAGAAATTGAAAGTTAATATCTTATGTCCGACTCTTTGTGACCAACCCCATGTACTGTAGCCCGCCAGGCTCTTCTTTTCATGGAATTCTGCAGGCAGGGATACTGGAGTGGGTTGCTGTGCCCTCCTTCAGGGCATGTTCCCAATCCAAGCATTGAACCTGGGTCTCCCACACTGCAGGCAGATTCTTTACCATCTGAGCCACCAGGGAAGCCCCAGTCCCAAATTAAGGAAAGAATAAATACAGTGAGAAAGTACAAAAAAAAACTGATCAGTGGTGGTTGAAGACGTGTGTGTGTTATTCAGAAAGAGTTAACCCTTTGCTTATTAATGATAAGAGACCTTAGACACACCTTAGAAGAATTAAAAATTAGAAGTGATCTACATCAGTGTAAATATTATAGGAAAAAATACACTTCAAATCCACAAATCTCCCTTTCTGACACCTTCACTTTTCATGTATTTGGTCTTTGTAGAATATGTTTACTTTTACCAAAACTACCTCAAAATTTACCCCATTGTTTAGATGAGGAGTGATGTGGAGTCAACTACGTATTGCAGTCGTAACACAGGAATCATTTCACTGTTGCATATGCATGAGTGTAAAGAATATATTTCTCAACTTTGGGACAAAAATGCCAGTTAAGCGTTGACATGATATTGATGTAAATTTTCTTGATAAGTTTTCAGAGAGAATTTATCATTTGATAATGAAACCAAACAAATAAGTTCTGAGTTAAGCGATGTTAGCCAGAATGGAACTGGCATACATATTGATCAGCTGTGATAATCAGCTGATTAAAAAATGTGAAGTACCATCTTACAATTTCTATTCATAGAAATGATTCTGATATTTAGTTTTTGCAGTGAGATTATTTATATTATTTTGCTTCAGGTCATTGAGAAAAAAATTTTCTCTGTAATAGTTACAGATAACTCTTACTTGCATGTGTGTATAAGTGTGTGATTTTTTAATATGGTCACTGTGTTTGAATGAAATTTTCAAATCATGTGAAATGTCAGAGTACTTTTTATAGAAGTTGAACTTTGTAGATAGAATCAGTGAAAGTAAATGAAATGTGTATTCTTATCTTGCCAAAAAATGCTTCTTGCACTTACTTCCAATTTTTAAAACCTGAATTCCTTTCCCTTTTTTCTATTTTTTTTTTACTGTAGTAGATTAATTCTACACTTAACTATTTTTATTTGTATTTGTATTAAGCAGAAAGTTACTTTAAGCTTAAGAAATACTTCCAATCTCTATAACTATCATACTTTAAAATTGCATTATATACCCAAATAATTTTATATAAAAGCACAAATCAAATATAGTCACTTGATACATTGTACTTTGACTTTTTCATTACAGGTTATTGGTTTACTTTTTTGCTCCTACACGTACTACTCCTCCACATGTACTACCCACATTATTCCTTCTTACAGCTGCAGGTTACTTATGTTGACAAACTTCTGTGCATTCCTGCCTAATTTTTTCTATGCTAGTCCTATCAGGTATAAATGTATACATGAGACATGTATAGGGCTTTAAAATGAGTTTGATAAACTGACAGACTCAGAGTATATATGAGGTTACATTTTGCTTTTCTTCCTTAAATGTACCTTGTAGAAATCTTTCCAAGTCAACTTGTTTAGTTTCATCTTAATGGCTGCATAATATTTGATTGTGTGGATGACCCATAAATTATTCAGCCATTCGTCTGTGTACATTCACTTTTGTCCCCAGTTTTTTTGCCACTAGGAACGATGTTGCAATAAAAACCTTTTGCAAGAATTATGCCATAATGGAGCTTTTATCTCCATGGCATTTTCTTAGATGTAGAAGTGCTGAATCAAAGAAAATATTTTCTTAAGGTTTCTTCTGAAATGCTTTCCTCAAAGATTGTAATAATGTTCATCAACAAGGTATGAGGCCACCTTTTCTCCCTTATTCTTGCCAGCATGTTTTAGCACTTCTTGATTGACTTTCCAAGTAGTGACAAGAAAGTGATATTCCATTTTGCTTTAATTTGCCTTTACATAGCATCTAATGTGTTTGAATATCTTTTTTATATTTGCTAATTGTTTTGATTTGATTTTCTATAAGTTGCTTGTGGGGATTTTCTCCATTTTTCTATTAAACCATTTATCTACCTTGATCAGTTTGAAAAGACTTTTTTGATTACATATATTATATACATAAGTATATACCCTCTGTACATATTAATATATTTTCCCAGATTTTTTGCTTACATGTTACATTAGCTTATGACATCAGTTGCCATATGGAAAGATTTATATTTGTTTACACAAATGTATTTCCTGCAACTTCTGAGTTTCCAGTTGTAGTTAACAAATTTTTCCAGCCCTTAAAATAGACATGTAGTCTTTCAAATTTTTATACTATTGAGTTTGTCATAAATATGTATTATATATGTATATATGTAACCCACTCCAGTATTCTTGACTGAAGAATCCCATGGACAGAGGATCCTGGCAGGATAGAGCCCATAGGGTTGCAAGGAGTCGGACACAACTGAAGTGACTTAGCACAGCACACGTGTAACTATATATCGTATATATGTATCGTTTGACTATGCTGAACACCCAATATGCCACTTCAGCTTAATTGTTATAGCATTTTCTCCCAATAACATCTCATTTGTATCCAACTGCAGTTAATTAGCATCTTGCATTTTTGTGGTAATAATTATTTTTCTTTTATTTGTAGCTTTAAAACATACATGCATATTCCTGAATAATGTATTGTTTAGTTCTATATGTGACCTTGTGTTAATGGATCCAAGCTGACTATATTGCTCTGCACATTTTGTTTACTTTTATATTTATGGAATATATCTATTTTTATGAATGTAGCTACAAATTATTTTTACTTTTTTAGGATATTCATAAATATACTATTATATATATCTTTGAAGGATTCTAATTGTTTTATTTTCATATTTCAGTTTTAATCCATCTAGCATTTAATTTTGTATACAGTAAAAGATAGATACCCTTTTATATTTCTTTCCACATGAATAATCAGTTCTGCAAGCGGCTTATTAAAGAATTCATACCTTTCCCACAGCATGGAGACATCAATTTTGTCATATATTAAATATTTGGGGATCTCATTCCGTATTTTCTATTCCATTTATTTGATATTTTTAGATATCCCACATCTGTTAAGATGTAAATTTAAAGCATAGTCTGGAATCTTGTAAGGAAAGCCCATATCTCCTATGGACACACATGCACACAAACATTCACACACACATTCACACACATAAACACAGACACACAGAAAGACACACATGCATGCACACACAGATATGTATATACACATACATGCATGCACACACATATGCACACACTCTTACAAACACCCCACAGAGACACACACAGACATACACATTTACACATATACACCACTATTTTCAGAACTATTTTAGACAGTTTTTCTTTTCCTGATAATATCTTAAAGTAACTTAAAAATACCTGCAACCACAAAACTTGTTCTAACTCTAACTGAATTTACATTAAATTCATATGCTGAAAAAAAATTCATATACTGAATGAGGTTAAATTCATTTCCAAAATAAATTCCACTTGGTAATAAGGTATTATTGTTTTAACACATATTTGTTTTCATCTTTTAATTAGACATTTTGCTTATATGATGAGTATGGTTTTTAAGTTTTCATTTTTAATATAGAAATTAATTTGATTTAATCTTATAATGAATTTGAGAACTTTCCATGTTTTTCTAAATTCAAATGCATTGTAAATCAAATGCAAACTAAGGCTTCTTTAAGAATGATAGCAGCTTCATCTGAGAGCCAAGCTGCTCTTAATGCCTTTTTCAATAGTAGGTATGTATTCTCTTCTGTGCTCTGGTCATAGAGCTGTTCAAGTGTTCCAATTCTTCTTGAGTTAATATTAGAAACTGGGACAGAAACGGTCCATTTTCTCCAGGATTTCAAATCTGCTGCCATCTGAATGAATAGTATTTTCTTCTGCTCCTTTAATCTGTCTCATATTTGCATGCACTTATCAGTTCTCATTCCTAATATGTCTGTTTAACTCCACTCTTAAAAATATTCATCAGGCTTGCAAAGTTTTGATCTTACAAACACATTTTAGACTTTATATGTCCTCCCTGCTGGTTTTTTTCTATTTCACTTACTACAAGCTTTAACCTTATTAATTCTTCTGTCTTGTTTATTTCATTATACTCTATAGTTCTCTTTCCAATTGCTTCTATTTTGTATTAAGTTCTATCTTTTTATCTTTCTTTTTTAATAAAGAAGACATTTAAGGCCATGCATTTTATTCCTAGGACAGCTTTCACTGTATCTCATCAGTTTTGTTCAGAAGTGTTAGCTTTTTCATTACTGTGTAGCTAGTTAATGATTTCCTTTTGATCCAAGAGCAATTTAATCCAGTTTGTTTTTGTTTTAATTTCCAAGTAAAGATGTTTGTTCATTTATAAACTACTTTTTTTAAAAGTTGTTAAGTTTTTGTTTGTGGCCAGTTATGTGATATGTAAAATGTTTTGTAGACATAGAACACACAGGCTGGCACACAAATCCACATGCATATACATTGTTCAAAAGCTGCAGATTTCTATATTTATATGGTAAATCAAAAGCCTTGAGTGCACTGTTCATTTCTTCTTATCCTTTGCATGTTAAGTTTACTAGGTCTTTTAAATTCCTAAAGAATTTTATTTGAGCTTCCACATGCATTTTATTTCCATCATATGCTGGTTTAAAATGATGCCATGATGTTTGGTAAATACAAGTGTGTTGGAGATACATTTTTCTTGTCACACATGTTTCCTTTTATCCCTTTACAGTTTTCTTACTTATAATGTATAGTGTTTTTAAGATTATATTATGACTTTTTCTGAAAATATCATCACAACTGTTATTTTCTTTCTCTTTGCATTTGTAAGTTATTTTTATATCATCTTTACATTTTCAGGGCCTCTTTGGTGGCTCAGACAATAAAGAATCTGCCTGCAATGCAGAAGACCTGGGTTCGATCCCTGGGTTGGGAAGATCACCTGGAGAAGGGAATGGAACCCACTCCAGTATTCTTGCCTGCAGAATCCCATGGACAGAGGAGCCTGGTGGGCTGTAGTCCATGGGGTCAGAAGTTGAACATGACTGAGTGACTAACACTTATATTTTCAATCTTCCTTTATAGCATTAAATGTTTTTCTTATTAAAAAAATATAGATAGCTTGCTTTTTAAAAATTTAATATGACATTATTGGATTTTTAAGGGGGCAAATTTCATCATTGATTTATAATGATTAATTTACATAGATTTATCCTTTAAACCTTACCTAATATTTATTAATAAATTTGTATTGTTGTTTCTCCTTTTGTTATTTTCTAAATTTTACTTTAGACTCATTTTTCAGTTCAATGTTTTCATTTATCCTCATTACTTTGGAAATTCCATATATTATTTTTTATACTGTATGGTTATTTTCCTCTTCTTTTTATTCCTAATCATATATATGGGTATTGCTATATATTATTTTTTGAAAACAAGATCATATTTCTCCAGAAATATACAGTAATTCTTAAAGCTCTACTATCTTGCTACTCTATCCTTACCTCAGCCCCTAACTTTAGCCAGAAGAGACTAGTACAATATATTAGATTTCCTCTGTCCATGAGCCCCACCCCTGGACTCCCTCTACCAATGAAGCAATTGGCTTATCACCTCCCTCCCACTTGAAACCTTTCCCATACCTAGGTTTACTTGGATTCTGTGGTATATTGTGCTCTGGGCCATAGTTAGAATTTGCTTTGGAGTATATTCTGCTGTCTGATGATTTTTTCTTTATTGCTTCTGCTGCACATTCTTAGAGCAGCCATCCGTGTGTGTGTGTGTGTGTGTATGCATGCATGTGGGCGTGTATCTGTTGGAAGGACACAAGACTCAGGGCTGGTGAAGATTTCTTCTCTATCTTTTTGAGCTGTCTGTTCCAGATCATTTGCTCTTTGGTTATCCTGTTCTCTATTACTTTCTTCAGATGAAGTACATGTGTGGTCCACTTTTCAAATTCTACATTGTTAAAACTCTTTTACTCAGATAGGAAAATTGTATGGTTTTGATACAGGATTCCAAGTTTCCAGTTCCATTACCTCAGGAGACTTACAGATGCTTTGCTGCTGCCTACTGGTTTCAAACACAATGAAGGATAATCACAATGTGATTCTTTTCATTTTGGGGCTCTTCCTTTCTCCCCAGATGCCAGTAAGATTTCTCTCTGCACTTACAGCTCAGTAATTTTTCTATAATATGTCCAGCCACGGGTTTGCATCAATCCAGTCCATAGTGTGGGGAGCTCTTTTAACCTGCAGACTCAAATCTTTCTTCACCTCAGGAAATCTTCTCCTGTTCTTTGTTTAATTAATACATCTCCTCAATTTATCTTTTTTCTCTTCTGGAATGCCTTTGATTTATATGTTAGATTTCCAGATGATATCGTTTTATTTTTTCTCAAGATTGCTCTATCTTTTTTCTCTACACAGTGCTTTCATATTCTTCCTTTATAAAAACTTCAAGTACATTTCATTCCTGTTCTATGATTTGTGTTCCATGTTGTTATTTGGACAAACACACACACAAAAACAGACTGTTTCTAGGGAACTGAAGTAAATACAACATAAAACTTTTCTGTAGCTTAGACTTAGAAAAAGAACCCCTTAAATGTTTTTGCATGTTGTTAATAAATATATAAATTATATAATCCCTTTCCCAGAGGTACACTTCTCTAATTAATTGGAGAAAAACTAAGAAAATATTTCATTGAAAGTTGAAAGTGTTAGTTGCTCAGTCATGTCCAACTCTTTGTGACCCCTCAGACTGTAGCCCACCAGGCTCCTCTGTCCAGGCAGGAATAGTGGAGTGGGTTGCCATTCCTTTCTCACTTGCTGTGAATTTCAGAATTACTAAATATGATAACAGCCCTGATTTATTAAATCTTATCTTGAGATTTTTAATCTCAAGATTTTAATACTTAGCAGTGGGTTTGTGTGAGGTTAGAAACTTTAGTCCTGTCTCAGAATAGGAGACTTCTAGTGAATTAACTAAATGGTCACCAATCCAATTGAAGCAGCACCACTGAAAGCTATGTTAAAATATCTGAACTCAGTTACATCCTGTCCATTTCTAGTAAAATAAAATTCTAATTGCTCTTGCTTCCCTTTACTTGTTATTCAATTAACAATATAATGTTTATTGAAAATACTAACCCTTTTATTTTGGGAAATGCTGCACTTAAAAAAAAAGTATTTTACTTCTTTTCTACATACAGTTAAGATACATCTTTAAACAAACATGACTGTTA
Source organism: Okapia johnstoni (assembly GCA_024291935.2). NCBI lineage: Eukaryota > Metazoa > Chordata > Mammalia > Artiodactyla > Giraffidae > Okapia > Okapia johnstoni. Next base: position 8,253,903 of record CM044327.1, read on the forward strand.
AATATTATATTCTATTTCTGTTTTTGTTTTGCACCTTTGCTGTATTAAACTGCAGTTCAGTCCCACTGTGTTACGTTTCTTCCTCCTGGTTTTATTCCTTTATCCAGTTGTCTTGAATGAGAGTCAGAGCGAAAGTCTTGTTCATGTCCATCGTTCCTATCTTCCCCTCTCCAGTTCTGATGTTCTTAAACAGCAGTGTAGAAAATGCAAGAAGCGTGAAAATAAGAAAATATCTCAAATCCGGAGATCTAACAATATAGCTTATGAGGCAAAACCACCTTCAAATCACAGCAGTGAATGGGAATCAAACAAGAAGTTGTTTTCTGCAGGGCAATAGCTAACTTAGAGATGGAAGATAGCACTAACACTGATGGTACCATCATCAGAGTAAGCTTGGAACGTCAACTATTGTTCTCCTTATAGGAGCTGAAGTTTACTGGATGTTTATTCTGCACCAGGGGTTGTGTTAAAGTGCTTCATAATTTTCCTCATTATAATCTTATGAAGCCACTTGCTAATTTTATTTGCTATTTCTTACAGAAGTGGCAAGTTCGTACCTGTTATGAACACTAAAATCACAATTAAACCTAGAGACCCTTGATCACTGGTCCTGTCTCAACCAATATACTACTTTCTCCATCGTTTTTAATATTATCACCAATGATGAACCCTGCATAGTGGGGGACTTGGATTTCATTCTATTACACTCTAATTACAATGGACGATGCAGTAAGGATGCATAGAGGAAAAATACTGGTATTCACTCACTGTCTTCCAGTCTCATAGTCCATGATAGGTGAGTGAAAACAGGTACATTTTCCTGATGGTGAGAAGTTGGTATGGTTAAGACCACATGGAGAAGTATAAAGTATCAAGGGAAGGGAAAATAACACATAATGTACTTTTCATTTGACTATAAAAAAAAAACAACTTTCAATTTTGAACATGATGAGAAGCTGCAGGAAATTGACTTCCAGATTTTTCCAGATGGGACTGTAAATGGGTAGCTTAGATCAAGCTACTAGCATGTTCTCTGCCACACCAAATCTTCTCCCTTAACTTCCCCAATTTAAATACGTGTTCAAAGGTGAGTATGTGTGTGTACAACATACCTCGTTTCGTTGTATTTTGCTTTATTGTGCTTTGCAGATATTGTGGGGAAATTTTGTTTGTTTTTCTGTGTGTGTTTGCTTCTTTTTTAATTGAATATTTTTATAAGTTGAAGATTTGTGGCAACCCCGTGTAGAGCAAGTCTAGTGGTATCGTTTTCCCAACAGCATTTTTTCACTCTGTGTGTCTCTATCTCATTTTGGCAATTCTCAAAATATTTCAAACTTTCATTGTTATTATATTTGTTATGGTGTTCTGTAATCAGTGATCTTTTCTATTACTATTAATATGTAATTGTTTTGGGGTACCAAGAACCACACCCATATAAGATGGAGAACTTAATCGATAAATGTTGGGCGTATACTGACCACCTCACTAATCAAATGGTTTCCCATCTGTCTCCCTCTGCTCCAGCCTCCCTATTCCCTGAGGCATGACAGTACTGAAATTAGGCCAATTAACTGCCCTACAATGGCCTTTAAGTGTTCAATTGTACAGTCACACCTCTTTCACTTAAATCAAAATAATTAAGTTATAATTAAGACTAGTAGGGAAGGCATGTCAAAAGCTGAGTTAGGCTGAAAGCTATGGTTCTTGCACCAAATGGCTAGCCAAGCTGCGAATGCAAAGAGAAAATTCTTGAAGAAAATTAAAACTGATCCTCCAGCAAACATATGGATAATAAAAACCAAAACAGACCTTTTGCTGATAGGAAGACATTTTTTTAGTGATCTGGATAGAACCTCCAATCAGCCACAACATTCCCTCAAGACAAAGCCTCTTCCGGAGCAGAGCCTAACTCTCTTCAATTCTGTGAAGGCTGAGAAGGTAAGGAAGGTATGGAAGAAAAGTCTGAAAGCCAGAAGAGGCTGGTTCATGAGGTTTAAGCAAAGAAGCTGTCCCTATGATATACAAGTGCAAGGCGAAGCCGCAAATGTTGGCCTGGAGATGTGACTGAGTTGCTGCAATGTCAGCATACAGTTTGAAAGGATGAGGAGCTGCTTCTAATAGAGAAGCAGGAAAGTGGTTTCTTGAAATGGATTCTACTCCTGGTAAAGATACAGTGAAGTTTGTTGAAAGGACAACAAAGGATTTAGAATACGCCATAAACTTAGTTGATAAAGCAGAGGCATAATGTGAGAGGACTGACTCCAGTTTTGACGGAAGCTCCTGGAAAACTCAGCAGTGGTCACAGGACTGGAAAAGGTCAGTTTTCATTCCAGTCCCCAAAAAAGGCAATGCCAAAGAATGCTCAAACTGCCGCACAAGTGCACTCATCTCACACGCTAGTAAAGTAATGCTCAAAATTCTCCAAGCCAAGCTTCAGCAGTACGTGAACCATGAACTTCTAGATGTTCAAGCTGGTTTTAGAAAAGGCAGAGGAACCAGGGATCAAATTGCCAACATCTGCTGGATCATCGAAAAAGCAAGAGAGTTCCAGAAAAACATCTATTTCTGCTTTATTGACTATGCCAAAGCCTTTGACTGTGTGGATCACAATAAACTGTGGAAAATTCTGAAAGAGATGAGATTACCAGACCATCTGACCTGTCTCTTGAGAAACCTGTATGCAGGTCATGAAGCAACAGTTAGAACTGGACGTGGAACAACAGACTGGTTCCAAATAGGGAAAGGAGTAAGTCAAGGATGTATATTGTCACTCTGCTTATTTAACTTCTATGCAGAGTACATCGTGAGAAACACTGGGCTGGAAGAAACACAAGCTGGAATCAAGATTGCTGGGAGAAATATCAATAACCTCAGATATGCAGACGACACTACCCTTATGGCAGAAAATGAAGAAGAACTGAAGAGCCTCTTCATGAAAGTGAAAGAGGAGAGTGAAAAAGTTGGCTTAAAGCTCAACGTTCAGAAAACTAAGATCATGGCTTCTGGTCCCATCACTTCAAGGGAAATAGAAGAGGAAACAGTGGAAACAGTGTCAGACTTTATTTTTTTGGACTCCCAAGTCACTGCTGATGGTGATTGCAGCCATGAAATTAAAAGACGCTTACTCCTTGGAAGGAAGGTTATGGCCAACCTAGATAGCATATTTAAAAGCAGAGACATTACTTTGCCAGCAAAGGTCCGTCTAGTCAAGGCTATGGTTTTTCCAGTGGTCACATATGGATGTGAGAGTTGGACGGTGAAGAAAGCTGAGCACTGAAGAATTGATGCTTTTGAACTGTGGTGTTGGAGAAGACTCTTGAGAGTCCCTTGGACTGTAAGGGAGATCCAACCAGTCCATCCTAAAAGAAATCACTCCTGAAAATTCATTGGAAGGACTGATGCTAAAGTTGAAATTCCAATACTTTAGCCACCTCAAGCGAAGAGTTGACTCATTGGAAAAGACCCTAATGCTGGGAAGGACTGAGGGCAGGAGGAGAAGGGGACGACAGAGGATGAGATGGTTGGATGGCATCACTGACTCGATGGACATGGGTGTGGGTAAACTCTGGGATTTGGTGATGGACAGGGAGGCCTGGCGTGCTGCAATTCATGGGGTCGCAAAGAGTCGGACACAACTGAGCGACTAACCTGACCTGAACTGACCATTGTTAGTATCAATCAGAACTTCAGGCTACAGAGAAATCATTCATGAAAGGAAGAGTTAATGTTTCAAATTCATCATTGTCTTATTTTAAGAAATTTTCACAGCCACTTCAGCATCCACCACCCTGATCATTCAGCTATCATTGAGCATTCAGTCAGCATTGAGGTAAAACCCTCCACCAACAAAAAGATCATGACTTGCTGAAATCTCAGACGATGACATTTTTTGGCAAAAAGTAATTTTAAATAAAGGTATGTACATTTTTTTGATATAATGCTGTTGCACATTCAATAGACTACAGTATTTTGTAAACATAACTTTATATGCACTGGGAACCCCCAACATCTTTGACTTGCTTTGTTGTAATGGTCTGGAACTGAACCCACAGTATTTTCCAGGTACACCTGTATGTATATATGTATAAATAAATGCAGACACATTAGTATATATGTATATTACATGTATTACATATGTGTGAAAATAAATGGATGTGTGAATGTGTGCATCACAGTTTAAGTAGCAGTTCCATGTATATACTAAAGTTGTCTTTGATTTCAGGAAGACTTAATGATTGTTCAGTAGATTTTCATATCTCACAAGAGAAATCCATGGCATGAAGAGTTCTTTGAAGAGTCTAGTACTTACTAGTTATGAATTAAATAAGTGCTTAGAATGCTGCAGATAATACATTTTTATTATCAATCCAATTAACTTAATTGCTTTTATCCTAAGAGTGACACTTGTGAATAATTACAATGTGACAGTTTTCCCACACAGTACTCTTTTTTTTTCTGTTGGTTATTCTCCTGTATGGAAGGTATTCCTGAAAACTGAAAGACATTTTAAAATGCTGATTTGGATTTTAGTGTTGATTATGCTCAGTGACTGAAGTGACATTTTTCCCATATACTTGTCATCCTTGGCAGTTATGTCCATCTTCTGGTTTTGGCTATCACTTTTATATCAATTATAGCAGAGCTTTGTTTACAACTGCCTGAAATGTTCTATTGTCACCTAGCTGTCTCTCAGACATCCTAAATATAACCTGTCAAAAATTCAACTCAACTTATACCGCAGACTTGTTTTTTCTTTGGCTAAGTAATATAATTCAAGCCCATTAAAAAACCGATTTATATTTTTTGCCTGATACTTTTGTATTAATGTCATCTCTATCAGATATGTAGACATTTTTCTTAGTGATTTCCTTTTTATTGAGATATAGTTAACATATTAGATTAGTTCCAGGTGTACAATATAATGACTTGATATATATATGTATTGCAAAATGATGACCACAATAAATCTAGCTAACATCTCTCCTCAGGCATAAGTCTGCTTTTTTTTTTCTTATGATGAGAACTTCTAAAGTCTATTCTCTTAGCAGCTTTAGCACCTTTCAAATATGCAATACAATAGTTTTAACTGTAGTCTCCGTGCTGTACATTAGATCAGGATCACTTATTTATCTTATAATAGGGACTTTGTATCTTTTTCTCCCTTTACCATTTTATCCACCTCCCCAACTGCTACCTCTGGCAGCCATTGATCTATTCTCTATATCTATATGTTTATTTTTTTTAAGATTCCACATATAAGTGAGATCATATGGTATTTGTCTTTGTCTGACTTCTTCTGTCACTAAGCATAAAACCCTCTATGTCCATTCATGTTGTCAGAAATAGCAAGATTTCATTATTTTTGTGGCTGGATAATATTCTATTGTATATAAATACCACATTTTCTTTATTCATTCATCTGTCGATGTACACTTAGGATTTTCCATTGCTCAAGTTCATTTTATCCCAGTGAATTCCTACTCTTCCACCAGTTTACATACTTCTCCATCCCCAAGTACTGTACTTCCATTGGGTTTAGACTTTCTTAGCCTTTATTAAGTCTAAACAACTAAAAACCATCATACCTTTAGGAAAGTTGTAGCAGGAAAATATATATACCAAAACAAGGAAGTAGACATATGGAATTTACTGGAATTTATAGGTGATAAAATCACAACCAGGATAAAAGCTTTTGTTAAAAAGCTGTGAAGCCTATTCTCAAAGTTGTAATGGTAGAAATTGAATCCAGTAAAAAAAAAAAAAAATAGAGGTGGCTATAAAAGGGGAATGTTCATAAAATTACAACAAAGAGCTGTTGAGAATTTAAAATATTATAGGTGAACTTTTAAAATAAAGTTCTGAGTGAAAATCTACTGGAAAATAGAATAAAATTATAAGTTATATTAGAAAGATAAATTGAAGTAAAAAAAAATAAGGTATCCACTTAGGAGGTTCAATAACAAATTAGTATCATTCTAAGAAAAGAAAACCAGACTGTGTATAATGTTACAGTGGTGGGGCATAGAAAGGGGTTGGAATAGGGAATAAGAAATAACTTTTACAAAAATTTTATTTTAGAACTAAAGGACAACAGTTTCTAGATTGATTAGGATCACCAGTTTCCTAATACAATGGTTAGAAAAATGCTTTCCTCATGATACATTTTTGTGAAATTTTGGACTGTCACAGGTAAGGAGAAAATCTCAAAAGTTTCCAGAGACAATATAGACCCCATACAAAGGGTTGGTTTTCAAGATGATAGGCCTTCTTAACAACATCATTGATGTATAAGTAACTGTGGAAAAAAATGTCTTAGTATGTATGAAGTAAAACAGTTACTAACTTGGAATTCTGTACCCTGCTAAACTATTAAATGTGAAAATAAAATGAAGCTACTTATCAGCTATACCGGTTTTGAAAAATGTTTCTTCCCCTGAACACTTTCTCAGGAGATGATAGGAAGATATTCTCAAGCATAAATAAATAAATAGGAAGACATGGGATGCAGGAAATGAAACTTCAACCTAGGAAGAAAGAGGAATAATTACGTCTCAGGATGGTGTTTGGGGAATATCAAAGTGACATGAAGGGGATTTCCAAAATGACATTGTATAGCATGCTTTAGAAACAATGGAATGATCAATTAAAAATAGTAAAATTAACAGCAGCAAAGACAACAATAACGATAAGTGAACTGATAGATTGCTCATGTTTTTGACCATGTTATAGAACTACATTTCTGTCAGAGTGTTCAGGAAGCAATAGTGATGAATACATAGAAAAGAAAATCAAAACAAATACACATAAAAATACAAGCTCAAGGGCTTCCCTACTGGAGAGTGCCCTCAGAAACAGTGACATCAGAGAAAAAATGGAATTTTGTCCATGGTTCCGTTTTGAGTAATACTGGCTTAAAATTGTGATAGCACACTTAAAAGACTGTGCAAGTGAGTATGTGTGTGTATTTTATTTTGTTTCAGTAGGAATAATTGTTACACTTATTAGTAAAAGAAAAACAGAGAGAGTTAAATCCTTCTTTTTCCTTTTAGGAAGGTACTACCTACTATCCAAAATTGAGAAATCAAGAATAGCACTTCAAGCACATTTTTTAGAAGTATTATGGTAAATATCATACCATGAAATCAGCCAACTGTTTAGAGTGGTTCCCAGATTTAGGCAGCTGTATGTTACTAGACTTAAAGTGTATTTGGTTTGTCAAGATATATATTTATTTGATAACAATACAGATAAATTGTTAAATGACATATTAGAAACAAGGAAAGGATCCAGTATGTTTTCATGAGGACCAAATTAGCACATAGTCAAAGTTTAACCTGAAACTAACATGACAGTTTTTTCCTTATTTAGGTTTTGTATCAGCAAATGCCTTTCCAAGCCTATTTTTAATCCAGTGAAAGAATAAATTAATAGTGTACAAATCTCTCATCTTAAGAACATTGTAATATTTTCTCTAAGTTTTTAAAAGTGAAACCAGCATTAATGTGTATTCAGAGATGTATACGAAATGAAACGACGCAGTTCCCCACTCAGATCTTCTCTAAGTCCGTTGCATCCGCCTTTGATTCTTCCACGCAATACTCTGGCTGCACTTTCTTTCAATTCTCTTTCAGATTATCTGCTTTACTCCTATCCCACTGAGATCTTATTAAGTGAGTGTTGAACTGGTTTGAGAAACAAACTATTTTATGTAAGATGCACAAAGAAGCTAATTTTATAGCCCAGTGACTTTACAGTGTAGCATGTATGCATTCTGGCAAGTTGGCCACTGAAGGAAGAGATCTAATGATGAGAATTGCAAGGGCTATGACTGTCCAGTACCTATTTCTGGCCAATGGGTCCCTCAGTCCATTCCTCTCACATTCCTACACGTGGGGCAAGTGCCCTTTTGTAGTGTGATTATTCAAACACACACCAGAAGAGATTTCCAGTACTTGTTTGTTTTTAATAAAGATAGATTACTCTGCAGTATTTTTTCTTCACAAGTCAAGGATTGTTTAGTCTTTTCAACTTGAACGCTTTAGGCAGATGCACTGTGAAACTTCATAGCAATCTCTCTTTTCTGGTTGGACTGCTTATCAAGTGATCATTTATTCATAAATAGTTGAGCACCCACATGTACCATGTCAGGCACTCACAGTACCAGTATCCCTAGACCCTTCTACAAAAGCAGAATCTCAGACTGAACGTCAAGAGATGCTGAATATACATAGTGTGGCATTAGGTTCCATATTTAATACAAGAGTGTATGTGCGTTCAGTCACTAAGTTGTGTCCTGCTCCTTACAACCCCATGGACTGCAGCACACCAGGCTTCCCTGTTCTTCACGTGTGCCGAAGTTTGCTCAAATTCATGTTCATTGAGTCGGTGATGCCATCCAACCATCTCATCCTGTTGCCCCCTCCTTCTCCTGCTCTGCATCTTTCCCAGCTTCAGGGTTTTGGGGTTTATTTACTATACTTCTTTTCCTGCCATTTTTTTTAGGCTTTTAAGTTTTATAGGAATAACATTTAAAATCTATTTTTTAAGATTTTTCTTTTTCCTCAAAGTATTTCCATTGCCTGTTCTTTACTTGGGATCTACCAAACACATATGAAATTAACAATCAAGCTTATCCTATATGAAAAATTACAGAGGAATCTACTTACCAGAGGGAAGGAACTTTTCTAAACTTTATTTGAAACTGGCTGCTAAAGTGCTGGGCCTTTTAAAAGTCTGGTAGTATGCTATTTTATTGGTTATATGTGAAGCTTGATTATTAAAAATATCCTTGTGTCTTCTGGCTAGCAACTGTTTTGTGATATAAACAACTTTTTCTTTTCGAGAAATGACATATTTTTGAAGTAGAGTTTTATAATAAAATAGCAATGTGATGTTTGATTACTATATTTGATATATTTTTTTTTGTCTTAAAGATGAGAAGCTGATCTTGGGAACAGGATAGGACAAAATTCAGTTTTGCAGAAATGGAGCTCAGAAATATTTCAAACTTAAACTCCCTAACATTCTAGTCCTCCATATGAAATATTCTCAAGTATCCTTGGTTTTCATAATGTTCAACTCAAAGCCCCATAAATGAAAAGAATCTGGGCCTAAAAGTTTTAATCCTCAAAATTGTAGACTAAATGATAATTAAATGGCTGTATGTCAGTATACTTTGCTTCTCTTAATAAATATAAGAAATAATAATAGTATTTATACCTTTATTACAATAAGATGTTATGACACATTGTTTAGGGGGCAAATATTTATTGGTGAGTTTAAACCTATGTTTTTGTTTACAAATCGAAAACAAGTTTTAACTGTTGCAGTGATAGTCATATATGAAAGGTAAACATGACTTAGCAATGGTAGTCCTGTCATTTCAAGCTATTTCTTTTTTTACATTTACTTTAGATATTTGGGAAATTAGCAGCTAAAAGTATTCTGACATAGGTCAAAACTGATTGTTCTGTGTGTGTGTGTGTGTGTGTGTGTGTGTGTGTGTGTGTGTGTGTGTGTGTGTATGTCCTGCTGTTTTAGATCTTCCAGCTGGAGTAGATAGATCCTGCAATGAGCTGAGGGTATGTGTCTCCCAAATTTCATCAGTTGAGATCTAATCTCCAGTGTGATGGTATTTGAGATGGGAACTTTGGAAGGTGATTTGGTCTTCAGGGCAGAGCCCTCCTGTGTGGGGTTAGTGCATTTTTTAAAAAAATGAACTTGACTTTCATATAAATGTTTAGTGGTATGAGATGTGTGTGTGATATATTTGCATCTGATAGAAGAGATCTTAGTTCTGTACAAATGAGGTACTATTATGTAACTGTATTCCTTTAAATATTAACTTTAATAATCACATATGGCACTTATGCAATTTCTTTGTAAAGTAGTTCTAGGTAATTATGCCAATCTGATTTGAGATTAAGAACTGTTAGAAATCATAGGAACAAAAGGATATTTTTACAATAATTCACCAAGCTATTTCCAAGGACACAGTTTTTGGTATTTTGTTGATTTTTTCAAAAACTAGATTTTGCTGATCCAAGAAGTATTCCTCCAATTGAATAATTCACATTACGATTTAAAGTTCATTTCCAATATCAAATTCGTTACAAAGCTGTCTCTGTCCCATTTAAGGTTGTTTAGTTAGTTCCCTGAGCTTCTTTGCTTTTTTGTGGTAGAGCAGATCAACTATCCTGATACACTAACACTGATACACTGACAGTGTGTAATTATGCAATGTTTATAACTTTTGTTATTGTTCCCTTTGGGTGTCTTTCTCCCTGACCAGACTGACTGCATGAGAGTAGGGATCCTATGGACTGGTAGAACTCTAGGGCTAGTTAATATTTGTTGAGTATCTAAATGAGTGAATGGATAATTAAATAAATGAACAAATGGATAAATAAAATTAAACTTTAAATTAATTTGAGACTTCAAGTATATGAAGCCTATATATTTTATAACAGTTTAAACTTTTGATATGATGTATTAAAACAATTATGTTTCATCCAGAAATATGTTTATGAATGATACAAATGGTCTCCTTGAAGTCTTCTTAGAAATTTAAATGTCACTAACTTGTTTACATTTACATAATTTGAAATTAAAACTTGATTCAGAAGTATGGTTAGATTCCATATTCCAGTTCCAACAAGGACTCTATCTATGGACTGTAGCCGGCCAGGCTCCTCTGTCCATAGGGTTCTCCAGGCAAGAATACTGGAGTGGTTTGCCATTCCCTTCTCCAGGGGATCTTCTTGACCCAGAGACTGAACCTGGATCTCCTGCATTACAGACAGATTCATTACCATCTGAACCACCAGGGAACCAAATAAGGAACTGACCTACTCCTAAGTCTCTATTGTAGAATAGAAATAATGCCATATTTAAAAAGAAATTTTTAAGGCAAATCTTTTACAAATAACCATATATTTTGCTTTTATCTGTAGATAATTTTATTGTTAAAAAGTCATACAGACAATGCACAAAACAGATGTACATTTTAATGAATTATGTTAATATGTCCCAGGAAGAAACACAGTGTTGTTATACCAAAAGTACCCTCCCAACCACAACACTCTTTACCCTGCCTAAGAATAACCTCTGATTTTTTAAATAATAATTTCTTTTCTTTATATTTGCAGATGCAACATTTTCAATCATCCTTTATAACCTGAGATTATATCACTCCTTACTACACTTTGGTTTTGCAGATTTTTGAAACTTATACTAATGGAAACAAACATGGCCCATCTTGTTTGTACATTTGGAGTATGCATATTTTTTTTTACTAATTTTTAATATTCTGAAATATACCATATTCATTTTTTCCCTTTAACTGATGACCATCTGAGTTCCTTCTAGTTTGGGACTTTTATAAGTAATGTTGCAAATACCATTCTTTTTGATGTATTCTGAAATACATGTGAACCCATTTTGGAGGGTATGTACCTGTGAGTAAGTCATAGGGAGTCTGATCATTACCTCTAGTGAATAAGATCAAGCTGTCTTCTAAAGTGGTTGTACCACTCTTCACTTCCATGACCAGTGCCAGAGAGGGCTTTTTGTTACACCTTCTTGCTTACATGGGGGCATCTCCAGTCCTTTCTGTTTTAGCTCTTCTGGTATGTGTGCTTTTATCTATTTTGCTTCTTAAGTTCAGGCTAATAGTACATGGTAATACATATTGAAGTGTTAATACATTTAGCAAAGCATCCATTTCTAGCTTTTTAAATTTCTCTAATGTTTAAATTAGGCTAATGCTTGTAAATTACTTAATATCCAGCACTTAATAATTAAGCAAAATTATTTTCTGAAGCACTTCTTCCTTCATCTATTTTTACCTTTGCTAGATCAAATACCATCATTTAGAATATAAGCATAAATTAGAAAGTATCCTGTTAACCTCCCCGTGAGTGAGTTATTTTTATTCAGTGAGCATCTTTCTCCATTTCAAAAGGTATTTTTTTCCCAAAGTAAACTACTTCACTAGGAAAAAACAGCTAAATACACAGCAAGTGTGTATAGTTTCTCATTTATATTTGCCACAAAATATGTTGAAATGTAAAAAAAATTGTCTGAATTTCCTTCCCAATGCATTTCCTGAAGTTACGAGAACCAAATTTCATAAACATGTTTCTGTTGATACTTCCTCAACGTCTGGTGATTCCTGGTTCCCTTTATACCTGAATTAGGCAATATTAAAAAAAAAGTTCTTATCTTTATAGGTGATAAAAATCTTGTTATTAAACGGACTTTGGAAGAGCTAGATGTTATTTTCAAGGAATGCAAAAAGTATCAAAATGAGGTAGGATTTGCTCTGCAGTAGCTTTTCCCAAGCCAGGCTTTCTAAGTTTCTCAGAACAGTGACTTCAATGTTTGTTTGCTGATTTGTTTATAAAATAAACCAATTTGTTAAATTTGGTAATATTTTTAGCTGGTTTTTGCCACAGGGTAAACATGTGACTGTCAGGTCTTCTGCAAACCAGGATAGAGAATTGGTCAATAGATTGGTCAAGAGCTGTTTTTAGTTCCCCAGTTCACTAGAAACTTCCAAACATGCTGACGCTTCTCTCCCAGTCCTGTAGGTTCCACCCCTTCCTTCTGTTCTCTGGCCCATTTGTATTTTCTCTGCTACAGCTTCTTCTGCTTAATTTCGGAAACTGTGATGTATCCACTCATATTTCATCTTCTGGAGATGCCTTGGAATATCTTGTTCTTGATATTTCCTTCTTGATTTCTTTTGTTGTGTAGAAATTTATCTTTTTCCTCTTTCCTGTCACTTTAATGGGGTTTTATTAAAGAGAAGCAATAAACTCACATTCTGAATATATCTTACTGGTTTTGAACAGAAACTCATTTATTTGTTTTAGCATTGGTGGGAAAGTTAGGGGATCAGACAGATGTCTTCTTCAATCAGCATCTTGTTTTACCCATTAGTATTTGCAGATAGGAACCTTGTCACATTTCTTGGCTTAATGTGGTCATATGCAACTGGGTTGTATATTTTTTTCACATTTCATATATAATTTTGAGAAGTATACCAACAAATCAGAAGGGACAGTCATTTTCTTAAGTACATTCAGTGCTGATTTCTTTTGCCAGTTACATTTTGTTTTGTATTCCTAATGAACACATTAATCTCTGCTAAACAATAAAAGCATGGGGATTAACCAAATGTTAACCACTTGTCCACAATCAGCTATAAAATCTTCTGGGGCTAGAGCTGTTTGAGGCTGGTTTCACTTTGATGACTTTCTCATTTTTTTCCCTCATTTGGCTATGCTCACATATTCCACAAAAGTAACATAAGGAGCTATTCTTGTATAAAAAGCTTGTGCAGGATGTATATGGAGTACATGGAATAAAACCTAAAGCAAGACCCCTGTACATACACGTATGTACGCTCTGAACTTCCACATGTGTGCTTTCTCTCTGCATTTCCCTTTTTCTTTCCCCACTTCTCTCCTCATAGGTGATGGTTTTTATCCTTCCTTTCATTTTTCTGAGTGTGTGTGTGTTCAGACGCTTGGGTCGTGTCCGACTCTGTGTGACCCCATGGACTTAGTCTACCAGGCTCCTCTGTCCATGGGGTTTTCCAGGCAACAATACTGGAGTGGGTTGCCATTCCCTCCTCCAGTGGATCTTCCCCACCCAGGGACTGAACCTGCATCTTCTGTGTCTCCTGCATTGCAGGCAAATTCTTTACCACTGGGCCACCGGAAAAGCCCCTCCTTTCTCGATACATTTTCGTATTTCAGTGTTTCTCTGTGCTCCCCAGAGTCATTCCAGTTACATTTCCCTTCCAGGTTGACTTTGAAGAGCTCTCCATGTCTTGTTGTGTAACCTTCTCTTTCGTGGTCATAGTTCTTCATTTTGATTGGCATTTGTTTTGGTGTGATTTATGGCGTTTATTTTGTGTTTTCTGCATATCTTGCTGCTTGTTTGTTATCTTTTATGTGGTTAGATGTTTTAGTGTCATTTGTCTAGTCTTTTGAAATTTTGTACCTTATTTCTTGTTCTCCAAAGAGTATTGCTATATTTAACATATGTATTTAAACATTTTTAAAAATAAGTGTCTACAGTTAATTGTCCTTTATCTTGTCTGCAATCCCAGGCTTAGCACGCTTTCCTTACTCTCAGTCCAGACTCCCCAGGTCTGTCCTGGAGGTCACACGGGGATGAACAAAGCCTGTGACACCATTTTTGCTTAAAGTGCTCTACTTCAGTTTTCCCTTTACCTGCCACTGTTTCTTTAAATGTAAATGTTCCTTTGGGCAATGAATCTTCCTGTTTCCCCCCTGCAGACCTGTTTTGTTGGCATCCTTTTGAAGGCTAGTTTCCCAGAGAATCAAATTCTATCTTCAAACCACTTTTTAATGAGAAATTTGACAGTATCGTCAGTGTCCTATGTTGCTGAGAGTAATTCTCATAATTCTGAAGCAAATCTGTTTATTGTTTCTTTGTCACATTCTTGGTTTAACTGTTATCTTTTCCTCCCTAGTCATTATATTCTTAAATACTTCATGATTCTTACATTTTTCAAAACTTCTTTTCTCTGCAAAAATCTTCCCATTGTTTTTACACTTTAACAGCCAAAGTGACCTTAAAATGACTAAGTAAGAACATTTTTCCTCTTAAATATTTTAAAAACTCAATTGTCATGCAGCATTTAGTGATAATTTTGTACCTTTTTGTTCATGACACTTTTATAGCTTAAGTATTTTCTCTACTTATATGAGTATGAGCATTTCTCTCTTCCATTAGGATTTTCCCCAAGTATGTCTAGATATGAATCCCTTTACATTTATTTTGCTTTTCCATGAGCCTTTTCAGTTTGCCAACCACAGATTGTTTTTTCTTTTCGTCCCACTAACCTTGTCTTTAGCTGTACTACCATCTTTTATTGCATCTATTTAGTTTTTCCTGATTTCTTCTTTTATAAGACCTATAATTATAGGCTTCAAGTTCCATGGATTGTCCTGCATGCTGACTGCTGCTTTCTCAATAGTTCCATTGCTTTTTTCTTTTTCCTCTGACTTTAAAAGAGTATTTCTTGAATAAATCATCTAGTTCTGTTTCAGTTTCTTGGGGTGTCTTTTCTGCTCTAATCAACTGATCAATTAAAGAAATATCACTCTTATTCAGACACATACACAACCTTCATCCATGCAAATACTGCCTGGACAAGGAAAAAACCAAAAGCTGGCTGACAGAGGTGAGAAATAAAGTATAGCAGTTTATTGGTGTACATAGTTTTATACTTCCATGCTCAAAATCAATTCCTGTATAAAATCCAGTTCATGATTTTAGGCTGGGGTTGAGAATTAGTAGTATTTGTTGAATATTCTTAGGCATTTATTTAACCAAACATTGTGGAATATTAGATGTTGTATTGCTCTTGGTGCTTGAAATGGCTAATTTTATTTAATTTTCACAATAATATCTTCATCTCCAATTTATAAATGTGCAACTTGTCCAGGGACACAGGACTGTTTTGGACTCCAGTGCTAAGTGATTTATTTCAGATTCTCCTTGTTTGACAAAATACATCATTAAGATTTCAGAATTATAAACTTTGTAGAAAATAATTAACCAGGAAAAGATACTTAGTTTGAACACTCATAAATGCCTATGTTTTAAATATCTAGGCTTGTTTGGAAAGTCATTGAAGAACCACTGTGCATAATTTTAGCATTGATCATTAAATAAACTTTGTTTAAAAGATTAAAAGTTGTATAAAATCCAGCAAAGCAAACTTTACAGAGACAATAAGAACGCTGAAAAAACTTAATAGGGGAAACTGTAAGTATCCTACAAACAAATATTCTTTTAAACATCTTATTTACTCTTTTAAAATAAAAGACACTATGCATATTTACTGAACTCTAGCTTATAAGGTCTATTTGCAACAAACTTATAAGATGATGGTATGACACTCCTTTGCCCTCATAAGAAAACTGAGTTTCTAAGGAATAAATGACTTTGATCAAAATTAACTGAATAGTGTTGTTGTTTTTCAGTCGCTCAATCTTGTCCAACTCTTTGTGTCCCCATGCACTGCAGCACACCAGGCTTCCTTGTCCTACACCATCTCCTGGAACTCGCTGCAACTCATGTCCATTGAGTTTATGATGCCATCCAACCATCTCATCCTCTATCATCCCTTTATCCTCCTACCTTCAATCTTTCCCAGCATCAGAATCTTTTCTAATGAGCTGGCTCTTCACATCAGGTGGCCAAAGGATTGGAGCTTCAGTTTTAACATCAGTTCTTCCAATGAATATTCAGGGTTGATTTCCTTTAGGATTGATTGGTTTGATCTCTGTGCTATCCAAGGGACTCTCAAGAGTCTTCTCTGACACCAAATTTAAAATTGAATAATGAATGACCACTAATTTTCAAGCCTTATATATTTCATATCTTTCCATTAATCATTATTCTTCCTCATATATCTGTGTTTTAAAACCTAGAAATCTAAAATATTAAGCTTATCACTAATACTTTAATCTTCAATCTCACTTAAAAAAAAGATTTCATAAAAGTATTTATAATTTCATAATGCAATCTTATATAGATTAATAAGACCTAATATTTACTAAGAATCTAGTTACCAAAGAGTTATGTATTATTACACTGGAAAAGGTCAGTTTTCATTCCAATTCCGAAGAAGGTCAATGCCAAAGAATGCTCAAACTATCACACAATTGCGCTTATTTCACATGCTATCAAGGTAATGCTCAAAATCTTTCAGGCTATGGTTCAACAATACATGAACTGAGAACTTCCAGATGTACGAGCTGAATTTAGAAAAGGCAGAGGAGCCAGAGACCAAATTGCCAACATCTGCTGGATCATAGAAAAAACAAAGGAATGCCCCCTTGAAAAAAAAACCCATCTGCTTCTGTTTCATTGACTATGCTAAAGCCTTTGAATGTACGGCTCAAAACAAAATGGAAAATTCTTAAAGAGATGGGAGTACTAGATCACATTACCTGCCTCCTGAGAAGCCTGTATGCAGTTCAAGAAGCAACAGTTAGAACTGGACATGGAACAAGGGACTGATTCCAAACTGGGAACGAGTACGTCAGCTGTCAGTGCTGTATACAGTACCCTGTTATTTAACTTATGTGCAGAGTACATCATGTGAAATACCAGGCTGGATGAAGCACAACCTGGAATCAAGATTCCCGGGAGTAATATCAATAACATCAGATATTCAGATGATACCACTCTTATGGCAGAGAGGAACTAAAGATCTGCTTGATGTGTGTGAATGAGGAAAAAGCTGGCTTAAAACTTAACATTCAAAAAACGAAGATCATGGCATCTGGTCCCATTGCTTCATGACAAATAGATGGGGGAAATGAGAAGAGTGATGTATTTTTTCCCCTTAGTCTCCAAAGTCACTGTGGACAATGGCTGCAGCCATAAAATTAAAAGATGTATGTTCTTTGGAAGAAACCTAAGATAAACCTAGACAGCATGTTAAAAAGCAGAGATATCACTTTGCTGGCAGAGTCTGTATAGTCAAAGCTGGTTTTTCCTGTAGTCATGTACAGATGGGAGAGTTGAACCATAAAGAAAGCTGAGCACCAAAGAATAGATGCTTTTGAACTGCAGTGTTGGAAAAGATTCTTGAGAGTCTCTTCAAGAACAAGGAGATCAAATCAGTCAATCCTAAAGGAAATCAACCCTGAATATACATTGGAATGACTGATCTTGAAGTTGAGACTCCAATCCTTTGGCTACTTGATGTGAAGAGCTGATTCATTGTAAAACACCCTGATGCTGGGAAAGACTGAGGGGGGGAGAAGTAGGTGACAGAGGACAAGATGGCTGGATGGCATCATAGACTGAATGGACATGAATTTGAGCAAACTCTGGGAGTTAGTGAAGGACAGGGAAGCCTGGCTCGCTGCAGTCTATGGGGTCGCAAAGTCAGACATGACTGAGTGAGTCAACAACAACAGCACCTATTTACAGATAAGGAAATGGAGATACAAAATTTAAGCAGTATTCCTAAGGTTATGCAGCCACTAAGCAATTGAGAATGGATTCAAATCATGGACCTTGGAGCCTGACTAAAGATTGGGAACCAAGACAAAATATTGTCTTTATGAGAACACTCTACCAAATTATTGCCACCCCAAACTGAAGTTGTTAATATCTTTTCTTCTTTTTTAATTAATTTTATGACACTAGAAATGTAATAAAATTCCCAGCCTCATTTAACATCATCAGGCAATTATTAGCATGAGCTTAACATCTAGCCTCTCTGTTGCTTATTAAATGAGTGTGGACTTATATGTTTAGGAGATGCATAACATTTAGCACCACCATGCATGTTGCCTCTAATAGCATTCTGAAAGTTATTATTTTCATTCAATGCTTGAGTACCCGCACAGAAAGTGCATGATGAGCAGATGAAGAACTTGTGCCAGAGTATAAACAGACTGAAGACTTAAATCATCAAGAAAGTCTTACAGAAAAAAAATGTGTATATATATATATATATATATATATATATGTGTGTGTGTGTGTATATATATATATATATATATATATATATATATATATATTGGTTTACTGACATAGAGTTGATTCATATCAAGCATTTTACATAGCACCAAAGCCCCTTACCTCACTGTCTGCTCATTACACCAACTCACACAATAGTAGCTTTCTGTGGCCCTCCCTGGAGTGTTTACAGCTGACCTCCAACAACGCAGTGCTTAGGGATGCCTACTGTCCGTGCAGTGGCATATAATTTTCAGTTGGTCCTCTGTATACAGGGCTTCTCTGTATCTGAGATTTAGCATCTGCGTAGTTTACCAACAGTAAAGTATTTACTGTTGGTAGTGTTTACTATTTACTGTTAGTAGTATTTACTGTTGTAGTGAAAGGGAAAGTCGCTCAGTCGTATCAGACTCTCTGCGACCCCGTGGACTGTGCATGACCATGCAATTCTCCAGGCCAGAATACTGGAGTGGGTAACCTTTCCCTTCTCCAGGGGATCCTCCCAACCCAGGGATCGAACCCAGGTCTCTCACATTGCAGGCAGATTCTTTACCAGTATTTACTATTAAAAAACTACACACGAGTGGACCCATGCAATTCAAAACCCTGTTATTCAAGGATCAGTGTATTAGGAAATGATAGACCCATTTCATTTCTACTTTTTACTGCCAAATTACTCCCTATCTTGTTAACCAGTTGCACTTACCCTGGAGTGTGTGATATTTTCAGGTACCTACCCCACATCATTGTTAGTATTTGATGCTGTTGTCACTTAAATGTCTGCCAGTCTTTTCGATGAGAAATGGTGTCTTATGTTAATTTGCATTTACTTTGCTTAGATCCTTCATATATGGCCACTTTATTGTTAGATCCTTTATATATGGTCACTAATAACTTCTTTCCATATATTCATTTACCATTTGGGTGTCTTTTTTGTTGATTTAACTGTTCATTTTTTTTTTTTAGTAGGTAAACATTTTTCCACATTTATTGACATATAATTGAGATATAACATTGTGTAAGTTTAAAGTTTCCAACATGGTGATTTTATATGTGTGTGTGTGTGTGTGTGTGTGTGTACAGAGATCTTCGCTGGTGGCTCACATAGTAAAAACTCTGCCTGTAATGTAGGAGATCTAGGTTTGATCTCTGGGTTGGAAAGATCCCATGGAGAAGGGAATGGCTACCCACTCCAGTATTCTGGCCTGGAGAATTCCATGGACAGAGGAGCCTGGTGGGCTACAGTCCAGGAGGTCTCAAAGAATCAAACGCAACTGATGGACTAGTGCACATACACATACACACATATACAGAACATACACACACACCCACACACACACATATATATTTGTATACACATATATGTATGTGTGTGTATATATAGTTTATATACATTGTATATATTATACATTGTATATATATGTACACTGTATGTTTACCTACACTCTAGTATTCTTGCCTGGAGAATCTCATGGATGGAGGAGCCTGGCAGGCTACAGACCATGGGGTCGCAGAGTTGGACACGATTGAGCAACTTCACTTTCATACAATGTATGTAAATATATATATCATGAAATTAAAAGATTATTTAGACATAATAAAATTACTTAAGACATCCTACACATTACAAAATTACTTCTCTTAGCAACTTTCAAATATATAATGCAGTATTGTTAACTATGGTCACTGTGATGTACATTAGCTCCTCAGAATTTTCTGTCTCCTAACTGGACATTTGTACCCTTTGAGAAGACTTCTGTTTCCCCTTCCCTATAGCCTCTGAAAGCCACATTCTACTCTGTTTCTATGAGTTTGCCTTTTTTAGATTTCATATATGGTGAGAATGTACAGTGTTTGTCTTTTTGTGTCTGAATTCTGTCACTTAGCATTGTCTGCCCTCAAGAAAATCCATGTTTTTGTGAATACCAGGGCATCTTTATTCTTATGGGTAACTAACATTTCAACATGCCTGTGGGTGTACTCATGTATGTGGTGTGTGTCTGTCTATATCTCAAATTTTCTTTATCCATTTATCTATCAGTGGACACAAAGGTGTCTCCATTACTACTATGAATAATGCTGCAAAGAACATTAGAATGCAGCAACTTCTGATTTCTTGTTGATAACATTTCTCTACTAAATTTTGCAAAAATACTCAATAAGTATTTTCTTCAGAATTTAACATTTTAAATTCATTGTTAAAACTTTCAAAAGATATACAAAGTAATTTCTTTCCAATTTATAATTTGGAGAATACAAGATATGTATCAGGCTTTCAGTCAATGGTTAAGAGAGAGGCACATTTGATTCCATTTCTAGAGATAGCAAGATTACTAGGAATATGTAACTTCCAAACTGAACTCAAAATTGAATGGAAGATAGAATTTTTGAAAGGTTAAATTACAATGCATTAAACCCATTCCCTTAAGGGTGATGTTGCAAAATTTGCTTGCCTTCACAGGATGGTCTGATCTATATTTGATGGTGGGTGGGCTACAGTCAACAGGGTCACAAAAGAGTTGGACACGACTTAGTGACTAAACAACAAATAGCAACAAATCATTTCTAGGTTGAGAACTGAGGAAAAGTTACACAAGTAGAAGACATAGAATTTGCAAATATAATGGAGCCAGGAAATGGCTAAATGTAAGAGGGGTGGTCGGGCAATGTGATCAGAAAGAAGATAATATAGCAAAAGATGAGAATGGGACCAGATTGTAATGGCGTTTTCATTCAACATGCTCTCACTTAGGTTTCCCTGGTGGCTTAGTGGTAAAGAACGTGCCCACCAATGCAGAAGATGCGGCTTTGATCCCTAGATCAGTATAATACCCTGGAGTAGGAAATGACAACCCACAGCAGTATTCTTTCCTGGGAATTTTCATGGACAGAAGAACCTGGCAGACAACAGTCCATGGGTCACAAAAAGAGTCAGACACAACTTAGCAACTAAACAACAACAATTTTTGTAGTTGTTGTTATGTTTCCTGTGTTCATATATTTTTGAGAACAGCCCTTTTTGAAATAAAAATATGGTATATTAATTGTAGTTCAAATAAGATTTTGTGGACGATCCTAAGAACTCTTAAATAAATCTTGTTTTGATAGTACAATCATTTTGCAAATTTGGATAACTCATTAACTACCTTGTGAAACACAATCCGCTTCTATGATTTGGATACTTCCTCTAATTATTAGAAAAAATTATTTTTTCCCCACCACTTAAAATCTTTGTCAAATTCTTTTCTCTGCCCCTTGAAGGTAAGATTTTTTTTTCTCGACCTTGATGATTAGAGACATCTCTCATATTGGAGACCATTACTGGATCTACCACCTCCTGAAATTCTAAACACTTGCCTAGGTCAGCCCTCAAATCAAAATGCGCAAGTTTTCTTCTGCCTTTGTTCTTTTCCCCACTTAAGGTCACCAGAAACAGAATGGCCTTGATATTTGGGGATGAGGCTTGAGAAACACATTCATCATACTTTTAAACCTCAAAACGATGTTATTAGCATAATCACCACATACTTTCTGATTCAATGCAAGACTGTGACAGCAATCATGTTTTATCATTATCAGGAATCACTTCAATTGGACAATAAATGCTTACAATTGCAGGCTCTGCTTCATGATCACTGAATCTCATTTGACTGAATAAAATGTGATTATTAGGCAATTGCTGAGTTACAATCCAGCTATCACCTACCTTGTATGGCTGTGAATGATTTACCAATACTGTTTACCCTCATGATCTTGTATTTCTTATAATATCCATTATCTTTATCTCCCGGTTTTATAGTAAGTTAACTTTACTTCCATAGAAGAGGTTAGTGAGTTAATATGAAGTTGACCTTATTCTGTTTGGATTTACTCCTATTCATGGTGCTTGCATTCTAGAACTTGTTTCTCTGTTTTTCATGGCAAAATGGCTGTATCCAAATTCAACAAAAGTATAAGCTAAGGATTTTATATCTAATATAAATATAAATGTATATGAATAGGTAAATCAAATTTATCAAATTTGCAACAACAAAAAAAATGAATGGGAAAGTGTTTATTTGAAACATGAAGGAAATTGACCATGCTTTCCCCTGCTTGATAGTTGATTTTTTGGGATTGAATTAATTTTGTTAAGCGACTGTAATTAAAGATCAGTGATCTGAAAGAGCTAATTACCCAAGATCAATGTTGATGGTATTCTAAGTTTGTTCCATATCAGTCTCAGAATGTTTATGTCATGAGACATTTTCTTTATTAGCACACAAAAAAATACGTGCACTTTCACTAATGTTTAAAAACTGAAATACCATCCACTAATTTCATTGTTGGCAAATGCAATATAAAACTGAAATTTATTTCAATTACAATTCTTTTTCCACACGTTAAAGCTATTTTAACTTTTAGCAGCATACAATCATGACAGAATAGATCATTTTTAATGATTCATTATGTAGAGGTCATTTGACAATGCAATTAGCTTTGTGATGGAATTTCTATTCTTTTGATCATTCTGTACCTATAATGAATGAGGAGAGTTTTATATCTAATTTCCTGAAATTAGAAGATTAAAGATAGAAACAGGCTCTTGTATTTAAATGAGACTCAAAATGGCTAGATTGCATTAGTCCTTTAGATGTGTACCGTAGACCGGCAGAGCTTTGACTGTGGTGTTACTAGTTTTTTTTTCTCTCATTATTCATTCAGCAGCTCCACTGATACTGTGCTGTCTGCTTCCATCATCACCCACATTTTCAAAATGCGCTTTTAACTGTGATCTGGAGATAAAAGAATAGGTCTTGCATGTTCTCAGGAATGACATGCTTCAGCATATTATGCAAAAGACTAAGAAATGTGGCCACAAAGCTAGAGTAGAATTTCTGAAAGCCTACACAACTATTATTGCACTGTGCTGTAGAAACACTTGCTTGGGGTTATACTTTTTTCTTTTAATTGTTGCCCAGACATTTACTATATATACATTTTAGTCAGAGTATATCATTCTATCTAAGCCTTTATTTTGCATACTGGTTAATCAATGAGGCATAATGTTTTCAATTTCAAATGGATTTTAAACCAAAAGCAACATTTATAGTTAAAGAAATTTATATGGGTTTTTATTCTCCATCCAGTGAATATAAAAAAAGATCCATTGATGTTAAAAAACAATATAAAATGAGTTTTAGATCAATTAAGATTTGGTTAAAGATAAAACCATAACTGAAGCACATTATATATGTCTTTGTGATTTAAGATAATACTCTCAAGACACTTTTTCTGGCCATCACAAGAAACAATAATTTTATATTGGATTGACTGATGGTTTATATTAATTTTTTAAAGCTAAACTTGTTCTGGATTAAGTTTTAATTTGGGCTGAATTTCACCCCCCCTTCCAAAAGAAGATCTCTGGTGGAACATGTTTATTGGGGTTGATATCAAAGTTATATAAACATAATTTTTACAAGCAAGTTTGGGAAAATTGGTAAATAGGAGTATAATTCTTTTCACAAACAGAAACAAAATTTATTTGTACTTAATACATCTTTTAAAGTGAAATTACTTTTATAGGACTCTTTTGAATTGGTGTGTAGGATAAGCAAAAAATAAAATTTTCTTGATAAAGTATAGCCAACTCCTCATTAAGAATGATTATAAATGGAATTGGTACAACAGATAATCCTAGTCATTTCACATTGGGTTTTGAAATGTTGCAATTAGAAATTCTTGGCCTTGTATATAACTTTATCTGATATATTGGGATTCTTATAAGGCGACCCTGGGATATTAGTTATGGCCTGACATTCCAAACTTCAGAAATGGGCCAGTTCTGTAAGAAGTAGGTATGGGCTCTTGTTTTTATTTTCATTAGTGTACTCTTATAAGGTAGATAATAAATAGATAAATAGATTGACTACCTCTCAACATATACACACCAAGAAAAGTGAAGACACATTTTTTAACTGGAAAAATTCAGGAATTACCATGTATAAGATAGATGATTTAGAATACAATTTATAATAAAATCAGTCTTCAGAATGAAATATTTCGTTATATTTTCTGTCTGCAGTATCTTCTGATGATCTTGATTTTAAATATTAATCATCAAGTTCAGTCGCTCAGTTGTGTCTGACCCTTTGAGATCCCACGGACTGCAGCACACCAGGCTTCCCTGTCTCACCGAATGCCAGAGTCTACCCAAACCAATGTCCATTGATCGGTGATGCCATCCAACCATCTCATCCTCTGTCATCCCCTGCTCCTCCTGTCCTCAATCTTTCCCACCATCAGGGTCTTTTCCAATGAATCAACTCTTCGCATCCGTTAGCCGAAGTATTGGAAATTCAGCTTCAGTATCAGTCCTTCCAGTGAATATTCAGGAATGATTCCCTTTAGGATTGACTGGTTGGACCTCCTGGCAGTGCAAGAGACTCTCAAAAGTCTTCTCCAACACCACACACCACAGTTCAAAAGCATCAATTCTTCAGTGCTCAGCTTTCTTTATAGTCCAACTCATATCCATACATGACTACTGGAAAAACCATAGCTTTGACTAGAAGGACCTTTGTCAGCAAAGTAATGTCTCTGCTTTTTAATATGCTGTCTAGGCTGGTCGTAGCTTTTCTTCCAAGGAGCAAGCATATTTTAATTTCATGGCTACAGTCACCATCTGAAGTGATTTTGGAGCCCAGGAAAATAAAGTCTCTCACTATTTCCATTGTATCCCCATCTATTTGCCATGAAGTGATGGGACTGGATGCCATGATTTTAGTTTTCTGAATGTTGTGTTTTAAGCCAACTTTTTCACTCTCCTCTTTCACTTTCATCAAGAGGCTCTTTAGTTCTTCTTCACTTTCTGCCATAAGGGTGGTGTCATCTGCATATCTGAGGTTATTGATAATTCTCCTGCCAATTTTAATTGCAGCTTGTGCTTTTTCTAGGCCAGCATTTCTCATGATGTACTCTGCATATAAGTTAAATAAGAAAGGTGAAAATATTCAGCCTTGATGTACTCCTTTCCCTATTTGGAACCAGTCTGTTGTTCTATGTCCAGTTCTAACTGCTGCTTCTTGACCTGCATACAGATTTCTCAGGAGGCATGTCAGTTTGTCTTGTACTACCATCTCTTTAAGAATTTTCCATATTTTGTTGTGATTCACAGTCAAAGGATTTGGCTTAAACAATAAAGCAGAAGTAGATGTTTTTCTGGAACTCTCTTGCTTTTTTGTTGATCCAATGGATGTTGGCAATCAGATCTCTCATTCTTCTGCCTTTTCTAAATCCAGCTTGAACATACGGAAGTCATGATTCACTTACTGGTGAAGCCTGACTTGGAGAATTTTGAGCATTACTTTGCTAGTGTATGAGATGAGTGCAATTGTGTGGTAGTTTGAACATTCTTTGGCATTAACTTTGGAATTGGAGTGAAAACTGACCTTTTCCAGGCCTGTGGCCACTGCTGAACTTTCCAAATTTGCTGGAATATTATTGAGTGCAACAACTTAACAGCATTGTCTTTTAAGATTTGAAATAGCTCAAATGGAATCAATCACATCAACTAGCTTTGTTTGTAGTGATCCTTCCTAAGGCCCACTAGACTTCACATCGCAGAATGTCTGGCCCTAGGTGAGTGATCACACCATCATGGTTTTCTGGGTCATGAAGATCTTTTTTTGTATATTTTTTCTGTGTATTCTTGCCACCTCATCTTAATATCTTCTGCTTCTGTTAGGTCCATACCATTTGTGTCCTTTATTGTGTCCATCTTTGCATGAAATGTTCCCTTGGTATCTCTAATTTTCTTGAAGAGATCTCGAGTCTTTCCCATTCTATTGTTTTCCTCTATTTCTTTGCATTGATCATAGAGGAAGCCTTTCTTATCTATCTATGCTATTCTTTGGAATTCTGCATTCAAATGGGTATATCTTTCCTTTTCTCCTTTGCCTTTAGCTTCTCTTCTTTTCTCTGCTGTTTGTAAGACCTTCTCAGACTACCATTTTGCCGTTTTTCATTTCTTTTTCTTGGGAATGGTCTTGATCACCACCTCTTGTACAATGTCATGAACCTCTGTCCATAATTCTTTAGATACTGTGTCTATCAGATCTAATCCCTTGAATCTATTTCTCACTTCCACTGTATAATCGTAAGGGATTTGATTTAGGTCATACCTGAATGGTCTAGTGGTTTTCTCTACTTTCTTCAATTGAAGTCTGAATTTGGCAATAAGGAGTTCATGATCTGAGCCTCAGTCAGCTCCCAGTATTGTTTTTGCTGACTGTGTAGAGCTTCTCCATCTTTGGCTGCAAAGAATATAATCAATCTGATTTCGGTATTGACCATCTGGTAATGTCCATGTGTAGAGTCTTCTCTTGTGTTGTTGGAAGAGGTGTTTGCTATGACCAGTGCATTCTCTTGGCATAACTCCGTTAGCCTTTGCCTTGCTTCATTTTATATTCCAAAGCCAAATTTGCCTGTTACTCCAGGTATCTCTTGACTTCCAACTTTTGCATTTCAGTCACCTTTAATGAAAAGGACATCTTTTTGGGTATTAGTTTTAGAAGGTCTTGTAGGACTTCATAAAACCTTTCAACTTTAGCTTCTTCAGCATTACTATTTGGGGCATAGACTTAGATAACTGTGATATTGAATGGTTTACCTTGAAAATGAACAGAGATCGTTGTGATGTTTTTGAGATTGCATCCAAGTACTGCATTTCAAACTCTTTCATTTACTGTGATGACTACTCCGTTTCCTCTAAGGGATTCTTGCCCACAGTGGTAGATATAACGGTCATGTGAGTTAAATTCACCCACTTCAGTACGTTTTAGTTCCCTGATTCCTAAACTGTCAATGTTCACTCTTGCCATTTTAAAATTGAGTAATGTTAGTAGGAAAAAGGATCTTTAGAACATATGTATGGCCAATACTTGTTCACTTGAGATAATAAATACCCACATTGAGTGGTAGATAAATATATAAATGAACCATAAATTGAGGCATGGCTAAGTTTTTATAAAACCTGTAAATGTCATTTCACTATATGCTATTTGTATAATTGGCTATAACTTAGTTTATAAAAGTTATATTTTTTTTTTTTACAATTTAGCCTCTATGAAAATCTATTTTTTCTATTATCTAATGATTAAATAGTCCCTTTATTCTCAAAATTTGTGGATATACAATGCATAAACATACAAGTTGCAAGATTACTTTGAATATTTTGCCTTTTATGTTTTGTCCTTTCAGTAATGAATGTTATCTTCACAGACCTATTTATTGCCTGAAATAATTAAATATATATTTCTCTAAAAGGAAATGTTATAATAAATAAAAAAATAATAGGATGTACTTAAAGACATTTCCTCAAAGAAAAAAAAAGTGTTACACACAAAAATGTAACATGTAGGAAATAGAATTTAATATGTTTATTTTACTCTATTCTTATCCTCAAATTATCTGTTCGTTTAATCTTTTGTGGTCTTTCTAAAAGAAGGATTACTAGAACCTTTGCTACAATCAAAGATTAGTCAAAACTGAAATAATATTTAAAACTCTGTACTAATCTTGTTTGCTCTGTAATCTCTTTTTGAATCTTTTAGCAAATGCAAACACAGAGTTTAATTAGTTGAGATACTACAAATCTCCAAGCAAGCATCACTTTGATGAGCTGGAGAAATCAGCATTAGATGATCATTCTTTAGAGAATGAGACATTAATGAATTGACACTTTAAAAAAGTCTAGTTAATGTCTCTAAAATACTATTTTGCATTATATTATTTGTAAGGCAGGCTTTATCCTAAAAATTAATCATATATAATTATTAAACAAAAGGCTTCTATGTATAAATGTAAGACTGCTCTTATTGAAAAGGAGATTTTAACAGGCTAGGCACACTAAAAAAATGTATTAACATGATTTTGTAAGAAAAAAAGATTAGGAGATATTATTCTCAGTGAAAACAAAATCCACACGATCCGTTAGCCAAAACTTACACAAAATTATATTTTGTATAGTTTCATGTGTGTGTACATGTGCATGCTAAGTCCCTTCAGTCGTGTCTGACTCTTTGCAACCCTGTGGACTGTAGCCCACCAGGCTCTCTGTCCTTTATATTATCCAGGCAAGAATACTCTAGTGGGTTGCCATGCCCTCCTCCCAGGGATCTTCCCGACACAGGGATCGAATCTGCATCTCTTACGTCTCCTGAATTTGGCAAGTGGGTTCTTTACCGCTAAAGCCACATGGGAAGCCCTTGTACTCTCCCAACAACTGCCAAGGCAACTCATTGTGAAAAATAGAAAAAATTAATGGAAATATTCCAGTGAACCATTGTTCCAAAAGGATTTTTCTGTGTTAAAAGAGTGACAATTCATAGACTCATTACCCACTTGCAAACGACTTTAATGAAACAGTTAACTGACTTTAAATTCTTGTATCTGTTGTTTTTGAACAAATACTCATTTTTGCTCATAGCTTGAACAATTTGGAATATGTGTCAGACATGTTATAGGAAAAGTGTCACCAATACGGCTATATCTTACATGCCATTATCTTCAGTTCAGTTCAGTCACTCAGTCATGTCTGACTCTTTTCTTCCCCGTGGACTACAGAACGCCAGGCCTCCCTGTCCATCAGCAACTCCAAAAGTTTATTCAAACTCATGTCCATTGAATTGGTGATGCCATTCAACCATCTCATTCTCTGTTGTCCCCTCCTCCTCCAGCCTTCAATCTTTCCCAGCATCAGGATCTTTTCCAGTGAGTCAGTTCTTTGCATCAGGTGGCCAAAGTATTGGAGTTTCAGTTTCAGCATCTGCCCTTCCAGTGAATACTCAGGACTGATTTCCTTTAGGATGGACTGGTTGGATCTCCTTGCCGTCCAAGGGACTCTCAAGAGTCTTCTCTAAAAACACAGTTCAAAAGCATTTATTTTTCGGTGCTCAGCTTTCTTTATAATCCAACTCACATTCATACATGACTACTGGAAAAACCATAGGCTTAACTAAAAGAACCTTTGTTGGCAAAGTAATGTCTCTGCTTTTTAATATGCTGTCTAGGTTGGTCATATGTTTCCTCCCAAGGAGTAAGCATATTTTAATTTCATGGCTGCAGTCACGATCTGCAGTGAGTTTGGAGCCTAAAAAAATAAAGTCTCTCACTGTTTCCACTGTTTCCCCATCTATTTGCCATGAGGGGATGGGACCAGATACCATGATCTTAGTTTTCTGAATGTTGATCTTTAAGCCAACTTTTTCACTCTCCTCTTTCACTTTCATCAAGAGGCTCTTTAGTTCTTTGCTTTCTGCCATAAGGATGGTGTCATCTGCATATCTGAGGTTATTGATATTTCTCCCGCAAATCTTGATTCCAGCTTGTGCTTCATCCAGCCCAGATATTCGCATGATGTACTCTGTGTATATTAAATAAGCATGTTGTAATCTGCATAAATTAAATATACAGCTTTGACATACTCTTTTTCTTATTTGGAACCAGTCTGCTGTGTTGTTCCATGTCCAGTTCTAACTGTTGCTTTTTGACCTGCATACAGATTTCTCAAGAGGCAGGTCAGGTTGTCTAGTATTCCATTTCTTTAAGAATTTTCCACAGTTTGTTGTGATCCACACAGTCAAAGTGTTTAGCATTTTCAATAAAGCAGAAGTAGATGTTTTTCTGGAACTCTCTTGCATTATCAATAATCCACTTTGTAGATCTAGTTTGATTTCTGGTTCCTCTGCCTTTTCTAAAACCAGCTTGAACATCTGGAAGTTCACAGTTCACAATTGTTGAAGCCTGGCTTGGAGAATTTTGAGCATTATTTTACCAGCATGTGAGATGGGTGCTATTATGTGGTACTTTGAGCATTCTTTGGCATTGCCTTTCTTTGGGATTGGAATGAAAACTGACCTCTTCCAGGCCTGTGGCCACTGCTGAGTTTTCCAAATTTGCTGGCGTACTGAGTGCAACAACTTAACAGCATCATGTTTTAGGATTTGAAATAGCTCAACTGGAATTCCATCATCTCCACTAGCTTTGTTTGTAGTGATGTTTCCTAAGGTCCACTTGACTTCACATTCCAGGATGTCTGGCTTTAGTGAGTGATCATGCCGTCATGATTATCTGGGTCATGAAGATCTTTTTTGTATAGTTCTTCTGTGTGTTCTTGCCATCTCTTCTTAATATCTTCTGCTTCTGTTAGGTCCATACCATTTCTGTCCTTTATTGTGTCCATCTTTGCATGAAATGTTCCCTTGGCATCTCTAATTTTCTTGAAGAAATCTCTAGTCTTTCTCTTTCTGTTGTTTTCCTCTATTTCCTCTATTGCACTGATCACTGAGGAAGGCTTTCTTATCTCTCCATGCTATTCTTGGAACTCTGCATTCAAATGGGTATATCTTTCCTTTTCTCCTTTGCTTTTCGCTTCCTTCCTTTCTCAGCTATTTTTAAGGCCTGCTCAGCTAATCATTTTGCTTTTTTGCATTTCTTTTTTTGGGGGATGGTCTTGATCCCTGTCTCTTGTACAATATCATGAACCTCTGTCCAAGGTTATTCAAGCACTCTGTCTATCAGACTAATCCCTTGAATCTATTTCTCACTTCCACTGTATAATCTTAAGGGATTTGATTTAAGTCATACCTGAATGATCTAGTGGTTTTCTCTATTTCTTCAATTTCAGTCTGAATTTGGCAATAAGGAATTCATGATCTGAGCCCCATTCAACTCCTGGTCTTGTTTTTACTGACTGTATAGAGCTTCTCCATCTTTGGCTGAAAAGAATATAATCAGTCTGGTTTTGGTGTTGACCTTCTGGTGATGTCCATGTGTAGGCTTCTCTTGTGTTTTTGGAAGAGGGTGTTTGCTATGACCAGTGTGTTCTTTTGGCCAAACTCTATTAGCCTTTGCCTGCTTCATTCTGTACTCCAAGGCCAAATTTGCCCATTACTCCAGGTGTTTTTGACTTCCTACTTTGGCATTCCAGTCCCCTATAATGAAAAGGACACCTGTTTTGGTGTTAGTTCGAGAAGGTCTTGTAGGTCTTCATAGAACTGTTTACCCTCAGCTTCTTCAGTATTACTGCTCAGGTCATAGACTTGGATTACTGTGATATTGAATGGTTTGCCTTGGAAACGAACAGAGATCATTCTGGCTTTTTGAGATTGCATCCAAGTACTGCCTTTCAGACTCATTTGTTGACTATGATGGCTACTCCATTTCTTCTAAGGTATTCTTGCCCACCTTAGTAGATATAATGGTCATCTGAGTTAAACTCACTCATTCTAGTCCATTTTAGTTCGCTGATTCCTAATGTCAACGTTCACTCTTGCCATCTCCTGTTGACTACTTCCAATTTGCCCTGATTCATGGAACTAACATTCCAGATTCCTATTAATATTGCTCTTTACGGCATTGGACTTTGCTTCTATCACCAGTCACATCCACAACTGGGTGTTGTTTTTGGTTTGGCTCCATCTCTTCATTCTTTCTGGTGTTATTTCTCCACTGATCTCCAGTAGTGTATTGTAAGGATTAGCATAGTCCTTGTACAGGACTGGGAAATAGACTCTTGGAGGGCACAAACAGAACCTAGGAGATAGGAGCCATTATCTTAAAGCCCTGAATAATGATCTCATGCAGTATGTTTTCTTAGGTGGCAAGGAGGTTTTCTGTTTCCGTGATAATGAATCCTCTCAGACAAGGTCTTGACGGAGAGAGTTTAAGAGCACATCTCTTTTGATAGAGAAACGATAAAGATTTGATATCAAAACTACTGACAGATCTCTTTGCTTGGAATGTTCAATATGAGTTGGCTGTTGAATTATGAAAGCTGTAAAGAGCAAATGCCCCAAATGGAATTCCCAGCTGCTAGTTGAAATTGAAGAGGTTCTAATAAAACATTGATAGTGTGTCCTCAGCTATCCTGACTACTCTGGCTTGGACACCAGCAGCCTGGGCAGAGCAAAAGGGTTCACTTTGAAAATTGGCTTTAAACTGGCTTTAGCATTTCACTTCCTGTTTCTCTGTCATATTTTGGACATGCCTGATTAGCTTCTTTTCTGGTAAGAATGGATTCTGTAGGAAATATGGCTTGACAGCATCCAGTGGGAAACCATCTGAAGATTCCAAAATCCCACTGAAAAGGAAAGAGAAAGAGAAAGAGAGAAAGATTATAGTGTGCTTAATCTTAAAATTGAGAGAGCTCATTTAGCCTCATTTGGAAAAGTTGTGTCACAGTCAACAGAAGGTATAAAACAAAGCTGGACCAAGCAAAGGGAACGTTTGAAAATTAAAGAGTCACCTTCCCCAAAAGCTTTTAATAGAGGCAACCTTTTCCTTGCTACTTAAGATGCAGAGATGGTAGGAGGGAGGGTGGGGCCTGCAAGGGGTAAGGCTGAACACAAAGGGGATAAGCACTGTTGGAGCAAGAGAAATAGTTTCTCCTCCTCGCTTTATCTGATGGAGCCAAAGTCAGGAAGCCCTTAGAGAAATTAGAGATGGGTCAGCAAGGACCCCTTGTCAAATATGAGGTCACACATCTGGAGCAATCCCAGGGCACTTGGGTGTTGGAGCAGAGTGAGGATGGGGTGATGGTGGACTTAGAGGAGACTGGATTCCAACTTGAGCCAACATGAATGGGTCTGGTTGAGTGCATGTGTGTGTGTGCATGTGTATTGGAGGAGGGAGATAAGCCCTGACATTTAGCACCAAGTTTCCCCAAGAAGAGAGAGTAAGTTGTACAGTGGGCGCCAGATCAGAGTGAGATTGAAAAATGACTCAGGAACAAGTTCTTACATCCAGCTTCTCAGTTTGTTTATATTCACATCCATTCAAAAATTATTTATTGAATGCCTACCATGTAAGGCATTGTTCTTGGCTCTGGATATATAGTGGTATTAATATGTAGAGAGGGAAAAGATGGGCTTCTCAGGTTGTACAATGGTAAGGAATCCTGCTGCCAATGCAGGAGATAGTCACAGGTTCAATCCCTGGGTGGGGAAGATCCCCTGGAGAAGGGCGTGGCAACCCACTTTAGTTTCTTGCCTGGAGTAGAGGAGGAGCCTGGTGGGCTATAGTCCATGGAGTCACAGAGTCAGGACTGAAATGACTTAGCACGCACATATCCATAGTGCTCCAGCCAGAGTGTGGGCTGGGGTCTTGCATTGGCCCCCATCATCCTCGCCTGTGAGCAGTACAGATGTGGCTCAGGTCTTGGTTCCTTAGGTAAAGAACCCGTGTGGGTATTATGCTAACCTCTTAGGAAACAAAGGTTACATACTATATATGTTTGGTTGGTAATGAAGAAGAAAAGAAATATATGTGGCTTTGAGCAGGAAGAAATTCCATGCACTAGAAATTGGTTAATTTGCACATTGGCAAACTGCAAACACAAACTTCAGTATGAAAATGAACCCTAGCGCACTTTTACATAGAAGTGCAAATTAGGGAAGCGCTTCGAATTCTGTCATGTATGAAGGTAAAACATATGGCATTCTGCTCTCTGCCGCGAAAAGGATAAGAAATATTTTTTTTTTCTAACATTAACTTATAAGCAACTAAGCATAGCACAGCACATGGGCTATTTCTACTCCTACTTCTTTTATTTTTTCTTTTGTAAGAAACAGATACTTTATTGGAGGGGGGCTGGTTATGTTCATCACTTTTAATACAACTTTTATAATACACTTTCTTGAGAGTAGGTGAACTTTAAAAGTATCTCAACATTCAGTTGTTTGGCAAAGAAATGTATTTGAGAACCAACAGTGCTTTCCCAGTGTTACAAAACATAGGTGATTCTTGACACTTTTGCCAGTTAGGGGAGATATTTCTGCTAAACTTGTACATTAGAAATGAGACAGATATGAAATCCACATTTTTGATGACTACTTGATATCAGATGGAGAAAAAATTTAAGAAGAAATATTGCTTTTGTAAGCATTATTGCCTCTATAAAGCAGGCCGGGCAAATTTTTGTTTCATTAAATGGTTCCCTTTATATGCACTTATTTACGTTTGTAATATTTGATTGCTTACTACATGCAAAAAGAACTAAACATGCTAAAGATATAGGAGTGAACTAAGCAGATCTGTTATATTTTGTTTGAAGACACGTGTTCAATTCCTAATTTCAAATTAAGTATAATTGCTATACATGTTTTAACATAGAAGTTCAGGATAATGTGAAAATGTAACAGGGGGTCAGAAAAGAATTCCTTCAGGACTTTTGAAGAGAACACTAAAGGATATGCAGGAATTTGCCAAGCATAGTTGGGACGGGAGGAGAGCAGGAAACTCCAGGCAAAGGGAAGAGCATGTACAAAACTCTCAGGCTTGGAGAAGCTGGCTGTTCTAAGGACATGAGAAAAGAGACCCTTGGACAGAAAGCAGAATGTATTCTGGGAATGGCCTGTAGAATGATGCAGGATTTCATAAACTGTGTTGAGAATTTTGGTCTTTATTTAGTGTAAAGAGAAGCCACTGAAGGACTTTTAGAGATAGCAAAAGCAGTAGACTTAAAGTTGGAAATACCTTAGGTTTATATGGTAGAGTGTTACATCATAAACAGCTGAGGCCCTAAAAACAGAAGGAGGGACTTTTCTCAAGTTTCCAATGGACGTTAGTGTTGAAGATGGATTTTCCCAAAGTTTCTCAGAATGTTTTCAGTGGAGGCTTATAGCTACAAATGAAAAGACTGTGACATCTTTTCCAGAACAGATGAGTTGCATTGGGAGGAGGGTGAAAACAGCACTCCATTTATGGAAAGATTGATAATGAGTGACAGGTAATTATTGAATCAAAAGTTATGATAATATCAAAGAATGCTGTGTGTTAAATTTCATACATATTAGTATCTAAGGTCTCCCTGTCTTTTCAACTGGGCTGATGAAGAGAACAGAAAACAAAGCATGTAGATATAAATTCTCACATATCTTCCCAAAGCAAATTTTGGTTAATATCAGTGTCAAATCAGTTGAAATACTTGGAAACTCACAAGACCTCCTTCCCCATCTGTTGATCTTTCTGAGTCATCAGGATCATCGGCTTAACCCCTGTCTGCACTCTGCTCTGCAAGGCAGATGCCCTGGTCACCTTGGACCATTGTGATCCCTCTGTGTAAAGCTATAGATTTGCTGAAAGCTGCAATAAGATTACACCTGACACGGACCTGGTGTGTATTAACTACGCAATAAATGGTGGTCACTGTGTTCATGGATGATAACGGTTTTTATCCCAGTCATCATCATAAACACGAAAACCTTCTCTGGGTTCCACACCCTCCCCATTCTTCACAATAAAACTTAAAAAAAAAAAAGATTGATGCAGGAAGAAGCACTGACTGGAGTAATAAGGAAGACTTTTGTCCTCATTTGAATTTAACCTGCATTATGGGTTACTTTTACGTCACCTTTATAATGAGTCAAGCAACCAGGACCTTCAGCCATGAGACCTACTGCTTCAGGCAAACTTGTCTACTGTTTCCTAAAAAGTTCACCTGTGTCCTAAACCTCAAGTGAGTTTCTGCTCACCTTTCATCCACATCTAAAGTTTGCACCCTGTTCTGCCCTTCTCTCTCCCATACAATTCTTCCCATATTTAGTACTGTGTCCCCTTCTATTGAAACCATCTCCTACCACCAAGGCCCAAATAATGTCTCCGGCCACTGACTTCTTGAAGAAATGTCCATTTGCTTTTCTAATCTAGACTATGGTACTAAATGAACATTTCACATGTGGGACATGTCTCTTTCCTAAATGTCAAACCTTATTTCCTAGTGAGCAGGGATTGTGGCTGGTCCTTCTACTTCTTTGTATTCATACTCTGAATATCCACCAGAGACTTATTTTATTTTGAAGATTATAAATGTAAAGACTATGATTATCTTATACATATTTAACTGATGGATGATCAAGTCCCTTCTGCTCCAGCTTTCTCACCTTAAAAATGGTGGACAGTGAAGGTTACTCTGAAATCTGGTAAATGCAAGGCACACTGCTTATTGCTGCATCTTGTCATTCAATACCTGTGTAACTTCCACACAGACGAGAAAGTAAGTGAAACAAAAGCGTTTGCATTTACATATCATCCAGCCTTGTGAAGAGAAAGCTATACTTATAAAGCCCCAAAAGAGAGTTTTTCACACTTTTCATATCTAAGGTGCATGAAGTCAGTAAAGTCACAAGTAAACATTGAGCTTATTCTTTAGAGAACAGCATCTTGGGGTTTAGTCTACCAAATCATAGTACATATGCAAATGCTGCTTGAGTGCAATTTAGCTGCATGCTAAGCAGTGCAGAAATCTCAGAGGTCAAAGAACTGAGAATGTTTGCAGCATGAAAATCATAGAGGCAAATGTTTGATGTACAGATGTGTGTACCAAAATAGGTCACGGTTAGACGAATTCATTTATTTTATTCAATCCCTTATTTGGAATTGTTTGCTAGGATTTTTTTTTTACTATGTGTGATTTTGGTTTCAGTTCTACAATGAATTTAAAATGGTATTTCAGAGTCAATATTAGCCCCAAATATTGCATATGTTTACTATGTGGATGGTGGGGGATTTATAGCAATCTCTAGGAACACGAGAATAAATTCAGTCTAAAAAAAAGAAGGATTTGCTTTTGTTTTCTCTCTCTCTTCCTCTCTCTTTCTGATTAGATATGTTTCTAAATTCTGAGGGACCTGTCCCCTGCCATAAGTTTCCCTGGAGTTATATTGTTTTTCATTTTCTGGTTGAGGAATTTAGGTGTGTTAACTTCCTCACATATTTCTAGATTGTAGTATAAATTCTGACTTGTGATATGTTGTTTTACTAAAGTGTTTCCCATTTGTAAGATGTAACCAACTCTACAACCATCACTGTTAGGAAAACATTTTGTAATTTAATATTAAATTCTTAAAACATATATTGAGTGCAACAGACATAGTAAATAAGCATATTCTAAAAGATTAATAGCCAGAAAATCAGTGACACTAGACGTTTCCAGTATGTTTAGTATTAATATCATTTATTATTTCATTTATTCATTCACTAAGCATTTTTGAACCCTGTTGGGTCCAGTATTATGATGGAAACAGAGATATGATCGTAACCAAGACAGACTTGGTCCTGGCTCTGGGAAAGGTGCCACCCTGAAACCCCAACTGAGTATTCAAGGATGAAAACAAGCAATCTAGAGCTAAGGGGACATAATGCAAATGTTCATAAACAGAAAAAAAATCACATATATAGAAACATCTCTTCATTTAATTTATTAGCCTGATTATTAAACTGACTTCTCATCAAGCATTTCCCTAGAATTTCATGTTGATTGCAGCATTTGGAAAATTCAGGCTCTCCTGTGATTGTATAGCCGACAAATATAATAAAAGGCATTCCCTGGTCTCTTGTCCAACTGAGTACTGAATTACCAATATGTTAGTATGTAGAGTCTAAATATGCCCTGAAATGGATCATAAAAATATTAAAAAGTATTAACTCAAAGCATTATAAAGCAACAAAAATACTATTTAAGTGACCAAACTAAATATGGAATAATCTCATTCTTTTGAGGAACTGAATTATATATAATGTATTACAGTAAAATTTTGAGCTAGTTTCATAAATTGACATTTTTAAGGTGAATTTTAAGTGCCCTTGACAATTCATATTTTTCTAGAGAAAGAATATTTTCTATTAGAACTATTCACATTTGGCATAGGCTATATTTTTACTCATTACATATTCATACTTTTCAGATTAAGAAAATATAGGTGATCAAAGCAAATATCAATAATCATAAATCAGGTTAATCTGGATTTTTTTTACTTTAGCCATATACTCATAAAATTAGCAAAAATTTAAAAATGTTAGAGATGTTGGTTGACAGTCATATATAAAATTATTAACTGGAGTTATTATACCTCTAACAGTTGTTCATACATGCTGTGAGATAATGTATGGTTTAGGGGATACTCTAGACAAATACAATTTATACATACTTTATATATATTTTTCTATGCATATGCTATATAAGTAGTAATTTTAAGAAGTATATGTTGGTTTGTGGTTTATTATTTCAGTTGCCTCCTGTGATTATTTTGTTAAGTTGGTTTCTATGATGTATAATTTACATCAGTAAAATTCACTCTTAGTTGTACAGTTTAATGAATTCTAACAAAGGCATGCAGTCATAAAATCCCCACGGCGGTCAGTCAGTCAAACTGATGAACCCCCTGTGCCCTTTCACGCTGAGCCCTTTGCTCTGGCCACAGAGATGTGTATTCTGTCCCTGTTATTTGGACATCTTCAAAATTATATGGTTGAAACTGAAAGTGAAAATGTTAGTCACTCAAGTCATGTCCAACTCTTGGGGACCCCCTGCACTGTAGCCTGCCAGGCTCCTCTGACCATGAGATTTCCCAGGCAAGAATACTGGAGTGGGCTGCCATTCCCTTTTCCAGGGGATCTTCCCAATCCAGGGATCGAACCCAGGTCTCTCGCATTGCAGGCAGATTCTTTACCAGCTGAGCCACAGATGCAGAGCCCTCTTCCAAATGCTGCCTTTTGATGAGAAAGTGAAAGTTGATTCAGTCGTGTCCAACTCTTCGCAACCCCATGGACTGTAACCTGCCAGGCTCCTCTGTCCATGGGATTTCCCAGGCAAGAATACTGGAGTGGGTGCCATTTCCTTCTCCAGGGGATCTTCCTTAACCTAGGGATAGAACCCGGGTCTCTTGAGTTTTAGACATAAGGTACATTATTATTCGTATTCATGAATTTTATTTCTAAGAGAAAATTATATGTTCATAGATAGTTTATTAATTGTTATACAGTATTGCTTCTCTAGGAACTTAGAAAAAGTATAACTAATATCTTTCCTTCAAATGTTTTTCTTTTCCACCTCACCTCACAGTTGATTTCTTCATGTGTTTTTATTTTGCCCTTTTTTGTTGACAAGCATGCATATTAGCTGATTTATACTTTGTTGGCATACTCTTCCAATATTGTTAATCCAGTCATACACAGACCTTTTTAACTTCTGGAAATAAATACACTGAAATCTCAACTGAATAAGACTCTGGCCATCAGATACATAATAAAAAAATTCCAGCATTTTAACTACTTAATGTCATACACACATTCTGTGGGGCAAACAGGTTGATTGATTCCTTACACATTTTTGGACAAACTTTTACAGAAACAGACTTTCTCTACAAATCTTTACCAGGCAGTTATAGCAATGGTACTCAATCTTTTGGCATCTGAGTCAGTTTTTTTTATGTACTCAAACTATGTGTGGCAAACTTAAATGGATTAATAGAAATAAAACAACCTTAAATAAATAAAACAATTTTTAACCCCAAATCCCTACAGCATGACAATATACAGGTACTTCTATATAACCACCTACAGTTATTAAAATGTTTTATTGGTAGCTTTTCATCTCTGTGTAATACTTGAGGAGAAGAGATGTTTTACTTTTATAGCCAAGCAGTACAGTTTTTGCCTTTTTTAGTGACCTGGTAGTCTGATTTTAGTGATGCTGGTCTGCCCTCTTTATCCCCCACACCTCAGTGCTCCATGACTAGACAAGCATTGTTAAACCATATGTGCACCACTAACATATATGCCTTTGAATAATTTTTATAATTTTCCAGTGGTCACTCAGCTGGTGCTGTAGGAAAACCATTCAACTGGCCGTAAACAAGAGTTAGACCTTTGCCTCTGGTAGTTTTCAGTTACTTAAGGTTATTGAATACCTACACACAGCTTAAACAAGCAAAGGTAGTCTATTTAAAAGGAGAACATTTGGTTCTAGTTAATTTTCTCAGGATTTATTCATTTATTTAAATCCATTATTAATTGAACATTTACTAAGATCAGGGATGTAACAGTGAAAAAAGCCCTCGTTTGGGTTGCATTTCAGTGTGGGAAACAGAAGAGAAAAAGTAAAATAATGAGTAAATAAATAATGCAAAAAGGCAAAATGGTTGTCTGGGGGGGGCTTAAATAGCTGAGAAATGAAGAGAAGCTAAAGGCAAAGGAGAAAAGAAAAGATATACCTACCTGAATGCAGAGTTCCAAAGAATAGCAAGGAGAGATGTGAAGTCAAGTGGGCCTTAGGAAGTATCACTACAAACAAAGCTAGTGGAGGTGATGGAATTCCAGTTGAGCTATTTCAAATCCTAAAAGATGATGCTCTAAAAGTGCTGTACTCAATATGCAGTGGAAAACTTGGAAACTCAGCAGTGGCCAGAGGACTGGAAAAGGTCAGTTTTCATTCCAATCCCAAAGAAAGTCAAAACCAAAGAATGTTCAAATTACTGCACAACTGCACTCATCTCACACACCAGCAAAGTAATGCTCAAAATTCTCCAAGCAAGGTTTCAACATTATGAGAACTGTGAACTTCCAGATGTTCAGCTGGATTTAGCAGAGGCAGAGGAACCAGAGATCATATTGCCAACATCTATTGGATAATCAAAATAGCAAGAAAGTTCCAGAAAAGCATCTACTTCTTCCTTATTGACAATGCCAAAACCTTTAACTGTGTGGATCACAACAAACTGTGGAAAATGTTTCAAGAGACGGGGAATGCCAGACCACTTGACCTTCCTCCTGAGAAATCTGTATGCAGATCAAGAAGCAACAGTTAGAACTGGACATGAAACAACAGACTGGTTCCAAATCGGGAAAGGAGTATGTCAAGGCTGTATATTGTCACCCTGCTTATTTAACTTACATGTAGAGTATTTCATGCGAAATGCCAGGCTGGATGAAGCACAAGCTGGAATCAAGATTGCCCGGAGAAATATCAATAACCTCAGATATGCAGATGACACTGCACTTATGGCAGAAGTGAAAAGAACTAAAGAGCCTCTTGATGAAAGTGAAAGAGGAGAGTGAAAAAGTTGGCTTAAAGATCAACATTCAGAAAACTAAGATCATGGCATCTGGTCCCATCACTTCATGGCAAATAGATGGGGAAACAGTGGAAACAGTGACAGACTTTATTTTTGGGGGATCCAAAACCAGATGGTGACTGCAGCCATGAAATTAAAAAATAAGGAAAGATATGACCAACCTAGACAGCATATTAAAAAGCAGAGACATTACTTTGCCAACAAAGGTTCCTCTAGTCAAAGCTATGGTTTTTCCAGTAGTCATGTATGGATGTGAGAGTTGGGCTATGAAGAAAGCTGAGCACAAAAGTATTGATGCTTTTGAACTGTGATACTGGAAAAGACTCTTTCAAAAAAAAATTATTTATCTATTTTTTTACTTTACAGTATTGTATTCGTTTTGCCATACATTGACATGAATCCACCATGAGTATACATGATTTCCCCTTTCAGAACCCCCCTTCCACCTCCCTCCCCATCCCATCCCTCTGGGTCTTCCCGGTGCACCAGCCCTGAGCACCCTGTATCATGCAACAAACCTGGTCTGGCGATTCGTTTCACATATGATAATTTACATGCTAATGCCATTCTCCCATATCATCCTGCCCTCGCCCTCTCCCATAGAGTCCAAAATACAATTCTATACATCTGTGTCTCTTTTGCTGTCTCACATACAGGGTTATCTTTACCAATTTACTAAATTCCATATATATGTGTTAGTATACTGTATTGATGTTTTTCTTTCTGGCTTACTTCACTCTGTATAATAGGCTCCAGTTTCATCCACCTCATTAGAACTGATTCAAATGTATTCTTTTTAATGGCTGAGTAATATTCCATTGTGTATATGTACCACAACTTCCTTATCCATTTGTCTGCTGATGGACATCTAGGTTGCTTCCATGTCCTGGCTATTATAAACAGTGCTGCAATGAACATTGTGATACATTTAGACTCTTGAGAATCCCTTGGACTGCAAGGAGATACAACCAGTCAATCTTAAAAGAAATCAGTCCTGAATATTCACTGGAAGGACTGATGCTGAAGCTGAAACTCCAATCATTTGGCCACCTGATGCAAAGAACTGACTTGTTGGAAAAGACCTTGATTTTGGCAGGAGGAGAAGGGGACGACAGAGGATGAGGTGGTTGGATGGCATCACTGACTCATTGGACATGAGTTTGGGTAAACTCCAGGAGTTGGTGATGGACAGGGAGGCCTGGCATGCTGCGGTCCATGGGGTCGCAAAGAGTTGGATACGACTGAGCGACTGGACTGAACTGAACTGAACTGAACTGATCACTGCCATTAGTGGGCAGACAAGGTAGAAAAACCTATGTCAGTGTGGGATGATGAATGAACTCTATGTGTGTGTGCGCACTTATGTGTTAGAGAAAGAGAACCCAGACACTTTTTCTTGAATTTTCTTGTAAC
Organism: Okapia johnstoni; assembly: GCA_024291935.2. NCBI lineage: Eukaryota > Metazoa > Chordata > Mammalia > Artiodactyla > Giraffidae > Okapia > Okapia johnstoni. Next base: position 8,296,733 of record CM044327.1, read on the forward strand.
CATAGTAAAGAGATGAGCTGTAACCCGTTTAAAGACTGGATATATTGGAGCATAATTTGAGCATACTTAGAATCATTCAGTGCAGTGGGGGAGCTTAGTGAAAGAGGTAAGGCAGACGTGTTGAAGGAGGATGGTTCTCAGAAAGGCTAGGAGGGACTTGGATTTGATTCTTATAGGAGTTAAGTAAGATGATATTAACATAATCAATAAAATAATGTTGCCTGAAAATATAGGTAGATTTTCTTTATGTATGGAGAGGATTCATGGAGTTTTAACCTCTGGACTGCCAGTTAATTCCTGATAGATATTTAAATAGAATGTTTATTTTAATGTAGAGAAAAGACAAAGGTTTGGAAGGAAACTTCATGGATTTGAATTCCAGGTCTACCAGAAGTGTGCTATGTGGGCCTGGCCTTGCTGTCACTTAACTTTGTTTCATTGTTTAGTGACAGTATTTATAAATTAAGTGGCACATAGTAGAGACTGACCAAACTGAAGGTGTCCACCAGTTAGCACTGGATTTGCTGTTACACAGTCATATTTCCTGAGCTTAATTCCTGCATTCACACATTTTCTTAATTAAAGTGGCTTGGTCATTTTGAAACATTAATAGAACCTTCAAAAAAACTGCTGAATTCATAGAAGGAGTGATTTATGTACATGTTTTAGTGTCTTTCAGCGAAACAAACATTTCAGCTGTCCTATTTCAAGTGATACCTTTAGGTTGGTATATCTGTCAAGTGTGTTCATGACAATTTATAATAATATGAAAAGGTCTCATATTCCATGCACCTAAAATTTATGACCATATTAGTTGGCAGCTATAAAAAATCAGCAAAAGCCATGGCACTTTAATTAAGCACTTTTTTTAGTAAGGGCACTGCTCTATGAAGCAAAAAAACAGATAAACCATCCGTGGCCACATTTAGAGTTTGCTTAAGATACCAGGCAACTCTTGCTCTACATCTAAATAATTCCTTATATTCCTTTTAATAATTTTTCAGAATTCTTAAAAGCATTGTATTTCCAAAACACATTTTAAAGGTACATTTATGATATAGCACTTACAAAGGTAACATTATAGTATCCTAACGTTCTAGTCAATACTTTATCACTTTCTCATTCCTCTGTACAGTCTTATTTTTGTTCATTGATAATTATCCTGTATCCATATTTTTTTTTCTACTGTATTTGGAAAAACAAAGAATTTGTTGCTGATTTTTTTCAATTAAATATTACATGAATGAACTTAACTTAAAAAATAGTGTACCTATGTTTTCACATGTAGTGGAAATATATGACAATCTTGAATTAGGACTTCCCAACTTTTTCAAGAACATTTTTGTGATGTAATTTCTTGTTGTTACATGATGTCAAATTGTAGACTATTAAGGACAATCATGGGCTTCCCTGGTGGCTCAGACAGTAAAAAATCTGCCTGCAACTCAGGAGACCCGGTTCAATCCCTGAGTTGGGAAGATCCCCTGGAGAAGGGTAGAATCCCATGGACAGAAGAGCCTGGCAGGCTATGTCCATGGGGTTGCAAAGAGTCGGATACAACTGAGCGACTAACACACAACACAAAGGACAATCATGGGTTTCCCTTGTGGTTCAGATGGCAAAGAATCTGCCTTCAAGGCAGGAAACCTGGGTTTGATCACTAGGTTAGGAAGATCCCCTGTAGAAGGTAATGGATACCCATTTCAGTATTCTTGCCTGGATAATGCCATGAGCAAGGAAGTCTGATGGGCTAAAGTCCATGGGATCTCAAAAAGTTGGACATGTCTGAGCAACTAAACACACATACACAGGGACAGGCATACGTTTATAAACAATTGCCAAAACTCTCTCTCTCTATATATATATATATATGTGTGTGTGTGTGTGTGTGTGTGTGTGTATTTATCTGTCCATCATCTATTTATTCTGATCTACTGCTCCCAAAATCCAGTAAATACATTTTTACCTGGTCTTTGTGAAAAGTGTTTTTAAATGTATACCCTTGCTTCAGTATCTCACGCCTTTTGCATCTCAGCTTAATGGTTGCTTACCTTGACAGTTTTTCCTTTAGAGATTTTTTATCTAGTCCTCCTCTTCCTTTTCATTTTATATTCCACATGTTCTTGCTTCATTACTTCCTGTCCTTGTTTCATATTTCTTGTTTGCTTTAACAGATGTTACTCCTTCCTTTATTTCTTTTAGTATCTTAAATATACTCATTTCTAAACTATTCATGGAGAAGGCAATGGCACCCCACTCCAGTACTTTTGCTTGGAAAATCCCATGGACGGAGGAGCCTGGTAGGCTACAGTCCTTGAGGTCGCTAAGAGTCGGACATGACTGAGCGACTTCACTTTCATTTTTCCCTTTCATGCACTGGAGAAGGAAATGGCAACCCACTCCAGTATTCTTGCCTGGAGAATCCTAGGTATGGCGGAGTCTGGTGGGCTGCCGTCTATGGGGCACACTAAGTCGGACACAACAGAAGCGACTTAGCAGCAGCAGCAGCAAACTATTCACACCTATATATCATTTGGAGGGAGGTGGAGGGTGGGTTCTGGAAGGGGAAAACATGTACACCCATGGTGGATTCATGTCAATGTATGGCAAAACAAATACAATATTGTAAAGTTAAAAAATAGATAAACTAATTAAAAAAAAAATCCTAAATGATTTCATCTCCAAATTATTGCTTTTATTTCCCTTTTTATTGGCAAACTCTTTTTCATTTGTCTTTAAATTTTGGTTTGCAAGTTCACGTTAAGTTGAAGTCTCTCTCTGCATCAGAGCCTGTGCTTTTGTATTTACCTCCAACAAAACTTCCAGGGCCCATTACCTAAACAGAGTCTTGCATTAGTAGCTTTGTCTCTGCAGCTGCTCACCTAGAATGTAACACATGTGGAGTGAGATACATTCCCATTGTTCCACAAGCTACTGTTCCTTGCTGGCTTTGCCTCTCTGCTTCTGAATTGTATTTTTGCATCATGAAGATAACTTGGTAAATGTGATTACATGTTTTAATTTTCAAATTCCATTTTTAATCTATCCTCCATTAATTCAGAGTAGAGAGAGGAGAGTAATGGAATGGGGTATCAAACATGGCGTTGCTGTGCTATTTTTTTCCTTGAATTCATTCAATTAACATTTTTATTAGGTATTAGCTTTGAGGAAAGATCAGCTTCTAGGCACTGAATTAAACAAGTTCCTTATTCTTAAAAAATTAATTTTTGGAGGATAAAGATAAAAATTAAGCAAATTCAAATAAGAATTAGGAATTAAAAATAAAACAGGAAATGGAGGGTGAGAAGAGGGGGCTATTTTTGGCACAGTGGTAAGGAGAGAAGTCTAACCGTGAATATTAAAGTAGAGAGAGTAGAGTAGTAAGGCAGGAAGTATCTGAAAACATGTATCTGAGAAGGAGAAATCAGCAAATGCAAAGGCCCTTTTCAAAGAACAGCAAGGGGTTAGGTTAGTTTCCTTATTATTCTAAACAAGCATTTCTTTTAATATAGCTTAACAGCTTTTTTTCTCAAAATTTCATTCAAAACTGAATGGTTAACTAAACTTCCCAAAGTGTACTTAAGTTGTGCTGTCTTAAGTTATTATCCTGTGCTTAAACAAATTATTTTTTGATTCTAAGAGCTCCAGATATCTTTCAATTCCTGTTGTTGCTTTGTATGTCGGGCTCTATTCTGACGTGTTTTCAGACTATTCTGATTCTGTTTATGTTTCTTTATCTTTTGTGTATATATTGTTGTTTAGTCACTAAGTCATGTCCAACTCTGCAACCCCATGGACGGCAGCATGCCAGGCTTCCCTGTCCTTCACTATCTGCTGGAGTTTACTCAAATTCACATCCATTGAGTTGGTGATACCATCCAACCATCTCATCCTCTGTCGTCCCTTTCTCCTCCTGCCCTCAGCCTTTCCAAGCATCAGGGTCTTTTCCAGTGAGTTGACTCTTCACATCAGATGGCCAAAGTATTGGCGCTTCAGCTTCAGCATCAGTTCTTCCAGTGAGTATTCAGGGTTGATTTCCTTTAGGATTGACTGATTTGATCTCCTTAAGTCTTCTCTAGCACCAGAGTTTGAAAGCATCAATTCTTTGGCACTCAGCCTACTTTATGTGTGTATGTGTGTGTGTGTCTGTAATATATCATATCTTTAGTGAAATGCAGTTTACAAAGTATCACATATTTAAAAACATTTCACAATGTAAGTATAAATACATAGTACTGTTGTTATTAAGTGAAATGTAAGAAAATGAAAGAAAGTGAAGTAGCTCAGTCATGTCAGACTCTTTGCGACCCCATGGGCTGTAGCCTACCATGCTCCTCCCTCCATGGCATTTTCCAGGCAAGGGTACTGGAGTGGGTTGCCATTTCCTTCTCCAGGGAATTTTCCCAACCCAAGGATCGAACTCGGGTCTCCCGCATTGTAGGCAGATGCTTTACCATCTGCACCACCAGAGAAGTCTAAGAAAAATGTAAAATCTAATCTATTATTTCATTATGAAATTCAATAGTAGAGAACATATTTACAATTGCTTTCAGATTTTTTTCAGCATTTTTCAGGTCTTCCTTAAGGAGTTCTTTATCTGATGGACTCAAATATGAAAATAATATAGCTATATCCAAGATGTAGCACAGCAAGGATATGAGGAATGTGGATTTTGGAGACTGACTGCCAAGATTTGAATTTATCACTCTCTTGACAGAGAGAACATAATTTCTTGATCTGTAAGATACAGATAATAACAGTGCAAATCTGATAAAGCTATTATAAAGATTAGATAAACTAATGACCATAACTTTTAAAAAATCTTGACATAGCAAGTACAGTAAACATATTTGCTAAAATCTAAAATCAGTTCAGTATCTAACCCAGTATTACAAGTGACAAGGCTTTATATTAGGAAGTCTATAGTATTTGTAAATATAAGGTTCCACTTTTTAATTTTTTACTGTTTGTTTTAGTTATGAGTATAATGGTAAACTTAGAATTATGATACAAATGGTCAGTGATACCCGACACTATTTAAATAAACATAAAGTAGTTTATGGGGTGATTTCCATTGTGTTTCATTGTCTATAATATGATCACAGGTCGGTAGCAGTGTCTCTAGAGTGAACCCAAAGAATTAGTTAATTTATTTCATTATGATGAATGAACTTGTGTGTAACAAAAATCTTTAAATTTGTCACCTGTAAATACATACCCTTTTTAGTAAAGTCACACACAGTGACTGCACCTAAATTGGTGTCTTGTAAAGTAAATAATTTTCACTTAGCTTTTCTTAGAAAACATATCAGTAGCACTGACATCAAAAAGTTGAGCTTATTGAGAAAGAAAAAGAGTTGAGCCTTTGAGAAAGAGTAGTGGTGATAGGTTTCTAAAGTGAAGCTATAATACTGGTAATAACCAAGGCTATAATAATGACTGTCTGAGTGATGTTAACCATCTTAAACCTCCCAGATTTGATCTCTTCAACATTACAAAGAAAAGGTTGGTCCATTTGATTTCTAAAATTCCTTCCACCTTGGAATAGGACACATCTAGGAAAGAATGAGAAGACTTGACATACCAATTTAACTAGGTTATAAAGTAACAATAAACTATTCCATGTCTAAAATTTTGAATGCAAATAAAATAATAAATTGATAATTCTTGATAAATACTACTAAAACATCTTAAATTCTTTAATGATCATAGTTTTAATGATAGTAAATATGTTCTGAAATTAATTCTAGAACAATGGAATATATTAGGTTATGAGAAAACAAAAGATAGATTTAATATCTGATACTAGAGTTTAGCCTAAGAGACATTTAATTTATTTTAATAGACTTTTTTAAGAGAAACTTTAGGTCCACAGTGCAATTATGCAGAAGGCACACGGATTTCCCATATATTTCCCTATTCTACACATGCATAGCCTTCCCCCTTATCAACATCATTTACCAGAATGGTATTTTTTACCAAAGTTGAACCGATGGTGATGAATCAGAGTTACCCAAAGTCTATAGTTTGTCTAAGAGTTGTCTTTTGATGTTGTACGTTCCATAGTTTTGGATAAATATATGGTAACATATATCCATCATTGAAGTGCAAGTCACACAGTTGTGTCCAACTTTCTGACCCCATGGACTGTAGCCCGCTAGGCTCTAATATCATAAAAAGTATCTTTAGTTCAGTTCAGTTCAGTTGCTTGGTCGTGTCCGACTCTTTGCGACCCCATGAACCACAGCACACCAGGCCTCCCTATCACCAACTGCCGGAGTTTACTCAAACTCATGTCCACTGAGTCAGTGATGCCACCCAACAATCTCATCCTCTGTCATACCCTTTTCCTCCTGCCTTCAATCTTTCCCAGCATCAGGGTCTTTTCAAATGAATTAGCTCTTCGCATCAGGTGGCCAAAGTATTGGAGTTTCAGCTTCAACATCAGTCCTTCCAATGAACACCCAGGACTGATCTGCTTTAGGATTGACTGGTTGGATCTCCTTGCAGTCCAAGTGACTCTCAAGAGTCTTCGCCAACACCACAGTTCAAAAGCATCAATTCTTCGGTGATCAGCTTTCTTCACAGTCCAACTCTCACATCCATACATGACTACTGGAAAAACCATAGCCTTGACTAGATGGACCTTTGTTGGCAAAGTGATGTCTCTGCTTTTTAATATACTGTCTAGTTTGGTCTTAACTTTCCTTCCGAGGAGTACGCGTCTTTTAACTTCATGGCTGCAATCACCTTCTGCAGTGATTTTGAGGCCCCAAAAAATAAAAGTCTGCCACTGTTTTGACTGTTTCCTCATCTATTTGCCATGAAGTGATGGGACCAGATGCCATGATCTTAGTTTTCTGAATGTTAAGCTTTAAGCCAACTTTTTTACTCTCCTCTTTCACTTTAATCAAGAGGCTCTCTAATTCTTCTTCACTTTCTGCCATAAGGGTGGTGTCATCTGCATATCTGAGGTTATTGGTATTTCTCCTGGCAATCTTGATTCCAGCTTGTGTTTCTTCCAGCCCAGCGTTTCTCATGATGTACTCTGCATATAAGTTAAATAAGCAGGGTGACAATACACAGCCTTGATGTACTCCTTTTCCTACTTGGAACCAGTCTGTTGTTCCATGTCCAGTTCTAACTGTTGCTTCCTGACCTGCATACAGGTTTCTCAAGAGGCAGGTCAGATGGTCTGCTATTCCCATCTCGTTCAGAGTTTTCCACAGTTTATCGTGATCCACACAGTCAAAGGCGTTGGCATAGTCAATAAAGCAGAAATAGATGTTTTTCTGGAACTCTCTTGCTTTTTCGATGACCCAGCAGATATATCTTTACTGCCCTGAAAATCCTATATGCTCTGTGTATTCATCTCTTCCCCTTCACAATTCCTGGAACCACTGATCTTTTAATGGTCTCCATAATTTTGCCTTCTTCAGAATGCCACTAAGTTGGAATCAGATGATATATAAACTTTTAATTTTGGCTTCTATCATGTAAATAAAGGCATTTAAGTTTCCTCCGTGCCATTGTATGGTTTGATAGATTGTTTCTTTTTTGTGCTGTGTAATATTCCATTGTCTGTGTGTTCCACAGTTTAGTTATCCATTCAATTACTGGAAGACATTTTGGTTGCTTCCAAATTTTGCCTCTTATGAATGACTCTTCTGTAACCATGCATATGTAGATTTTTATGTGTATATATGTCTTTGCTTCCTTTGGGTAAATTCCCAGGAGTGGAATTGCTGAGTCTTATGATAAAGGGTGTCTAACTTTGTGAGAAACAGCCAAACTGTCTTCCAAAGTAGCTGTACCATTTTACATTCTCACAAGTAATGAGGAAAAGTTTCTTTTGCTCCAGCAAAATCCAAATCCTCACCAGTATTTGGTATTATCAGTGTCTGAAGTTTGGCCATTGTTATAGGTAATGGCATTTTATTGTTTGAATTTTCGTTTCCCTGGTGAAGAAACTTTTTAAAATGCAAGAGCTTATGAGAAAATGAATGAATCTGTGAAACCAAAAAAACTGGTAATACAATTTATACAAATTGTGATAAGGCCTGACAAAGAAAACAGCATAGGTAGTGATGATTCATTAAAAATTTAAGTGAATTGAGGATTTTGTTTTCATATTTCTTATTTATAAATTCATTGCTTGTGATTAATTGGTCAAATATTTCTACCCTGATTTTTTTTTTCTTTCTTCAAGTCAAATCAAAAACTCATCGAACATTGTCCACAATCACTTACAGATTAATTTTTCTCTTGTACTTTGTATTCCTCATTCTCAGTGACAATCAGTTCCTGGATCAAATTGTTAGAATGTAATCAGGAGGTTGCATTAATTTGGTAAAAATAACTGTTTTATCTGGTGCTAATTAAACTCTAAACAATATGGACATATCTGTTTCATAGGTGGGGGTATTCTTTTTCCCTTTTATGTCTGTATTTGTTTTTAGAGTGTAGTTTTTATACAGAGCCAACTTGGACAACGAGACAATTTTAATTAAGGTAGCTATTTCTGGGGAAAAAAAAAGAGAAATTTACCAACTATAGGAAGGACTCACTAAACTCTGAGGTTGTTCAAAATAACCAGGTAAAAAAGTGTCAAGAGAGTTAAGCCCATTGAACAAGATGAGGATTAGCTAGAATTTATAAGTGATAATTGGTCTTCATAAAATTAGTCCTGCATCTCCTGAGAACTAAAATTCTGGCCAGTTCTACTCTGTGTTAAGAAAGTTGATAATTGGTCCCTACTGATTTGAGGCCACATAGGGCTATATTAAATCTCAGCATCATTCAAGCCTAGAGTCGAAGTATTTAATTATTTTTATAGAGTACATTTGAATTATGTTGCTTCTGTCTTTATATAGGGGATGTGTTATCACTTATGGAGCAGTAGTTTATGTCGTTCTAGCAAAGAATTGTTTTGTTGTAAAACATTCTTTACTCATGATCTTCAGCAATCTTTTATACTTTTTGTGTATGTATATATAAAATAACCCAGAGTGTATTATTTTTAAATGTTATTTAATATCTGAAATACTTCTTAAAGTCTAAATAGCAATTAAGGTATCTTTTTGTTTTTATAGAATTTTGTATTAGTTTCTGATTGCTACCATAACATTTTCCACACATTTAGTTGCTTAGAAGAACCTACATTTATCATCTTCCAGTTTTGGAGGTTAGACATCTGAAATGAGTCTCACTGAGCTAAAATCAGTTGTCTGTGTTCCTTGTAGACAGTATAGGAGAGAGTCTATTTCTTTACATTGCCAGTTTCTGGAGGCCACCCATATTCTTGACCTCTTTCTGTGTTTTAAAGCAGCAATGACTGGCCAGGTTTTCCTCACATCAGCTCACTCGGGCCCTGCTTCTTCTGCTTTCCTCTTCCACTTCTACGGGCTCTTGTGATTGCATTGGTCTCACTCAGATAATTCAGGATAATCTCTTATCAGCTGGTTACTGACCTTAATTCTATCTGCAAACTCAATGTAATGTGATAGCCAGGGATTGGGATGGAAACATCTATGGAAAACCATTTTTCTGTCTACCACAGGTGTCTTGTTTGGAAATATCTGTAAGAATTTTGTCGTTAACCAAAGTAGTAGTAGTTTAGTTGCTAAGTTGTGTCCAACTCTTGTGACCCTATGGACTGTAGCCCACCAGGCTCCTCTGTCCATGAGATTCTCCAGGCAAGAATACTGGAGTGGTTGCCATTTCCTTTTCCAGGGGATCTTCCTGACCCAGGGATCGAACCCAGGTCTCCTGCCCTGCATTGTAGGCAGATTCTTTACCAACTAAGCTACGAGGGGAAGCTGTAAGAATGCAAGGATATAAATTCTGTCACGATGGCTTATATAATCAAAGGGATTTATTTATTACGTAACAGTAAGGCTGGTGATGGAAAATCTGACATACATTCCACATTGGTATCAACATCACAAACACCTTTTCTCTCCCTCCACCGTTGGATGCGTGTGTTCACCTCTATTCAATGTGTCCACATTCTCAGCAGGAAGAAAAGGCAAGAGGAAAGAACAGGAAGATATGTTCTTTAAAAAAAAAACTTCCTAGAAATCCTAGTGGTCCTGAATGACTTCTGATTATAGGACACAACCAGGTCACATGGATACTTCTTACTGAAAAGTCACCAGGAGAGATTTCTGCTTTGATGTAGGCGCCGTGTCACCCAGAACGAAACCTTAGTAAGAATGAGAGACAGAAAGGGTGTTGTGTCAGCAATTAGTGGTATTTGCTTCTTCATTTGTAGACACATGATAGGAATATTTCATTGAGGCCCGTGGGAAAACACATTATCTGTAGTAAGAGTGCCTGTAAAATTGGTTCAAGTTTAATACAAAGAAATACTGCCCCTCAAAGTTAAGAAGTCTTTTATTTTCATACTTGATAGTCTGTGTCTTAAATGTAAAATTCTTTAAGTTAGTAAATTATTCTCTAAATATGTGCTCTGTATCATCTGCTCCAGTGATTCCCGAAAAAATAATGTGTAAGAAGATCACTGGGGAACTTAATGGAAATTTTAGACTCCCTGTTTCCACCAAAGATACAATTCAAAAAATCTCATAGGAGCTGGAATTTAAAAAGGAAAAAAAAAGCACCCTAAGTATTTCAAATACAGGTGGACTACAAACTCTGCTTTGACACTGTTAAAAAAAAATTCCCAGTGAGCCCACCTTCACTAAATTTAACATGTATTTATTGAGTACCTGCTATGGAATCTGTACTATACATCATGGAGGATATATAGAAACAGAAGACCTGACCCCTATTCTTAGAGAGCTTCCAGCTTCCAGGGAATCAACTGCATAGATGCATCTCCAAGTGCTGTAATGTGAGAACAATCATGAGAAGAACAGCAAACAGCCTAGTGAGCTCATTTTCCTATAAAGTACCTAACATGATTAATATTAATATTTATATATGATTATCTGATTGATTACAGTCTTTACCACTAGAATATAAGCATTATGAGAGCAGATAGCACATTTTCTCACCATTGCATTTCTAATAAGTAGCAAAATACTTAAGTCTTTGTAGGAATTCAATAATATGTGGTAAATATTGGTCAAATTAAAATTGTGCTGTGTGTGCTCAGAATAATGTTGAAATAACTTCAAAGAAATTTATTCTGGTTTATTAATTTCTCTATATAAAAATCTTGCAAACTCAGTAGATTAAATACCATAATGGCAGTCTTATAGCCATTATAAGTATTGTTACAGTATTATAACTACAGCTATTAAAATGCACACACAACTGAAAAATCCAGACACCAAAAATGGAAGCATTGGTGAAATTCCTGGTTACTAATCATTGCACAACTTTACCTTCTTTTACATTTTTGAATCACACTCTTGATTCAATATTTGTTAGTATTTTTAAGGGTCTTCTTGGATAGTAAGTAGTATCACATAAAATATATTAAATCATTGATTAATTTTTTAATATTAATGTAAGTCAAAAGTCAGCCTAGTATAATTTTTTCAAGTTCGCATTGAAAATTAGATGATTGAGTTATGAAGCCACAACATAAAATCTTTGCCTTTTATGACAAAAACAAATATCTTTCAATGACTTCTCTTAATTTTTTTGCTCCCATCTCTTCTTTACCATAAAAGCCATTTTGAAAAATTAGTCAGCTTAAAGGATAGTGACAATGATAAAAGGAAAAAGGCTATAATCTAATAATAAAGATGAAAGATATTTAATATATATAGTTAAGAGATATGATGACAAATGAGGAAATATAACTATATATAAATACTTTCAGTGGTATGCATAAAAGAGAAGGAAGATTTATTTAAGCTGGCAAGGTCTTAGAACAAGGAATAATGATCTGAAGATTTAGAAAGATAAAAATTTTAAGTATAATGAAAAATGTTTCTGTCATTGAGAACAATTAGAAAGAAGAATATTCTTCCCTGCGGACATGAGCACTACAAATGATCCAAACCAGACAAGATAAAACCTTTGGGGACTTAATAGAAAAGATACTTTATAATGTCCTATTTCCTGGTCTGAGTAGGACTTTCTTCTATAATATATCCTTAATCACTTGAAAAAGAAATTAATGATCCATGAAATGGGAATCCTTATTTCAATAGGTAGGTTATTCCACAGACTTTGAAAAGCCTGTGATTGAGGCCCAAGCTCCCATTACCTCCCTTGGTCCTCTGTTTCTAAGTCAACTGCTATTTCCTTCAAAAATATCCTTTTTGTCCTCTACATTCTGTCAAGGGAATGATTAAGGACTTCTTTATAAAAGCAAGCAAATATAAAAGTTTCCTTTATTTCACTTTATAATATTTTGTGTCTATCTATATTTCTATGTATCTTCCTGCCTACTTACCTCTCTATCTATCCTTGTTTCTCACTAAATATTTCAGTTCTTCTCCAGATTGAATAAGGTTATGCTATGATGTGTAATAGAATATAGGGACAGATTCACAATGATTTCTTTCAAACTGCTTACTTTAAAATCTCCATAGTGATCTTAATATTATTGTGGCCTTTATGTTAAATAGTTTGGGTAAAATGACTATCAAGTTTTCTGAGTTGACTAATGTGAACACACAAATATAGAAACCTGTGTATATGTCTGTATGTATCATTGATCTATAATTGCTTTTACTTTTATCTTTTTTTTTTTTCCGCACAGTATAGTGTATAGTGTATTTAGTGATCTGAGAGCCAAAGAGTAATGTATATTGTTATTGTCTTCAGTATTTTAAAAATATTAATTTCATAATTGTGTGTAGGTTGAAATAATGAGTAACTCAATTAAGGATTCAGTTTCCTTAGATGATGCAATGGAAGTACATGGGAAAAGTCAGAAAAAGCGTTAGCCATGGAAACAGTGCAGACGGGAGAATTTTATATTTATTTCAAAGAACCATAGAATCATGGGATTGACTATCTTTGGGAGATGTTTAGCAAAAAAAAGAATCAAATATAGCTCCAAGCTCTAGATTTGTAACTGGTTAAGATAACTAAGGGAATATGAGGATAGGAAGTTGAATTGTGGAGGTGGATACCTCTGTTTTGATATTTGGATATTTGCTTTCATTGTATATGAAATGAATTAGTTGGATATAGCTATTCAGAATATTCCTTAAGCATTTGTTCGGCTGTTGACTCTATTTAAGCAAGAATTTAAATTATTAAAGTCTCAACAGTTCTCCAAGTCCTAATTACTAATGACCACAAAGATAGTCGTTTCATATACTTCTGTTTTATATCAAAGAACCACGTCTATATATACATGTATGTATATATATATATTATAAATGTGTATACAAAATATATCTAAATAAAATGTGAGTCTTTTATATAAAAGATGATATAGACTTTTGATATATGTTGCCAGACTCCTAATTACTATCAGTCTTTTAGAATCCTGATCTAACCTTTAATTTCAGAATTCCTGTAGGTTTAAATGACTAGTAATTCATGGTTCAAAGAGCCCTTGCAGATTACAATAGTTGAGGGAATGCATGGTTTCATTTTGTTTCAGTACTTGGAGGACTCAATCCTGAGTATTGTAGATTTGTGGTTTCCCCTTTGAAATGCTCCCATTCTCTGTAGTCATCACTTCTTTAGTCTTCAATCAGCCCCATGTCTCCAGCTTACCATGCCTTCTGCTCATCCTCAACTCTGGAGAGAAGTACTTTTGGTATCTTCTTAGAAACTGTAGCTATCTTCTTCTCTTTTTCTTGAATTAAACCAAAAATAGAAGAGAAAAAAGCAAGGAAAAGCAACAGAAATTCATCTCTTCTGTAGTAAACGCAAGGTTGGGCCAACTCCCTAACTGTTCCTTGCCTCATAGAAGGTCCAATGATGACCTTCCTTGAAGGTCCACCTTATTAGGATTGGTACTTGCTATAATATCATTTTCATTGTGTTCAAAAGACCATCTTTATCTCATGGCCCTTTGTATTTATTCTTAAACCTTATACTAACTTTAGTATAATTGTAAACTTTCAGATATATCCATTTATTTTTCTTTAGATATTTCACATAATTTGTATATTTTTAACACCTAGAAATAAACCTGAACCTAACATCATACAACAGACTAATAAAGACTAGATTTTAAATTCCAAGGTATATGCTGAAATAATCACAAATATACTCAAGGGCATCATGTTTGACAATTAAGTTAATACATAGTATATGAAAGATATCACAAGATTTCACTTCTTTGAATGCTGCTAATTGCTATTATATTCTTCAAAGCACAAATAGATTAATTTTTACTTAATAAAATGAATATGGTGAATATGATATAAAATATTCAATAGTTTCTATAATATTTAAATCCTGTGCTAAAGAAGATATATTTATATATGCATATATACACACAGAAACAGACCTTTATGTATTACTGTGGTATGACTGGTAGTTTCAATTCCAAAGCATTCTTACATATCTACTTAGATTTTTCTTTAGTTAAGAAAAAATAAAAAAGCTGTCATTTGCAGGATTATCTTAAGAAACCATGGAAAATCTGATAGAAGCTAAAATCATGAAGTTTGTGATAAATACTTTTATGAAAGAATGTATTAAGAAATTAAAGATATGTATCATACTCTGATAAAAGAGAAACAGATATCAGTCATACAAAATGTTTAGTAAGAAAGTACAGATGTTATCTATACATTAGTCACTGGTAAGATTTGTTTGTTTTTCTTAAAGAAGATTCTACAATTCTTGCAGGTGGCAATTGTTCATAGGGTTTGGAAGTATCATTTCCTCTAGTTAGATATTGTAGTATATTTTCAGATTGCTCTATAAGAAATTCTGAAATAATTTTTAAGCTCAAAGTTAATTTATGAGAATTCACTATCTTTTTTATCTTTTCATTAAACTTCTGATTTGAAGAAGTCTTATTAATAGGATGATAGCTTCTTATATCCTCTCTCAAGCAGATCTTTTGGAGGGAGTGAAATAATTGAAGGAAATAGACACAGATAAAGTCTCCCATTTATGGAGAGATAAACAAAATATGAGAAAAAAATCAAAGCAGTAAGTGTTAATCTGATGCTTTAAATATTTAGCTTTTCAAAAAAAGGCATTTGGAAATTGTAACCCTACTCACTGTTCTCAATCTTTAAAAACTCTAAGTGCGTGAAAGTATTTAAATAAAAGGTTTAGGTCTCTATTAATTAGATAAAATTTCATATATGAGTTGTGAGAAAATGTTGGATGCATTGTTTTAAATCCCTAAAAAAGTCATAAATAGAAAATTAAAGCTAATTGTGAAACAGTTTTTGATAGCAAGGATAATTACTTACACTGTTACTCCATAGGGATAAGAATGAGGCCATGAGCCTGGATTCCAATCTTCCTCTGACATTTTTAATCCAGATGGATTTTGTGAGTTACACACACACACACACACACATATATGTATATAAATATTGTTTTTCCATTTGCAAAATGAGTAATATCACTTTTTTGTAACTGTTACACATTTCTGTCAACAGATTAGATATTTAAATTCGGTTCCTTTATTATTTTATTACAATAGCTACTTTCCAGTATAATCTGCTAGTCCTGGGGATATTAGAACTTTGTATCAGAAAATCAGGGATTCACACCACATCTGTTCTGCCAGATTGCATCTAAATTCTGGCGGGTGTGAGGCCAGCCAGTTGTAGGACCTGTGGTCACAGCTGATCCTTGGAATGGTTTCTCTGCAGGGCATACAGGCAGAGCTCAAGAGAATTCCTAGGAGCTAGAGTTGAACTGTCTCTGAAAAATGCTATATTTCCACCATTAGGAGTTAAATAGTAGCTCAGAAGTCTTTTGTTTTGCAGGACTTTCTCTCTCCCCTTCCAGCAATATTCACAGCTGACTTGGGATCCTCAGGACTCAACTCATTTGACCCTTGATCCCTGTGTTTTAGATGGGGTTCTCTAGAAATGACTCTGTGATGATGAGGTAAGTGGAGAAGGGGAATTGGCCTTGGGCAGTGCTCCCAGGAAATACACAAGAAAGTACAAAAGACAGGCATGCCAAATATGGTGATTCTGGGAGCCTGCCAGCTTTGTGGCTTCTCTACAGGTCAGAATTTGCTTTTCCCTCATTTTCCTCCTTACCCTATTTGCTTTCCCCTTGCCTTTGCTCCTCACTTATCAAGCCTGGAATTTAGTCTTCATCTTGACTTGTATCAAGAACCTAGCATTACAAAATCCTGAATTTTTGAATTTGAAGTGATTTCATTTTTCATCTTTCATCTCTCCCTTGGTTAAGGCAATGAATTCCACTGGATGAGTTGGTGGAAGGTGATAAAAATGCAAAAATGCAATATGGGGAGGGACAGCATAGTATTGTAAAATCTTATCTCACAGTGCTTCCTCTACAGTAGTAGAGGAAGATGACCTGCAGTGTGATTGCAACTGATTCTCCTGAGAACTCTGCAGCTGGGATAGACACCAGAGCTGTCCCAAACTGGGAGTGCAAGGCTGACTCTCCCAGCCTGGGCCAGTCATTGGTCACAGTCTACCCCTCAGGAGAGCATATAATAGAGGGAGAGACAGTATTCTGTAGCTGGGGGCTAATCACAGTGTGGGACACAGTTGTATGTCCTCAGAGGCTGACATTCCTAGCAGCAGGGGGACAGGCACATTGGCTGGAATGAAGAGATATACGGGCCCCCAGTATTGACAATAGTATACTCCGTGGTCTGCTCAGATCTGATTGAGCCTTGAAGCAATATATGCCCCACCTACGAAGAGCTTCTCCAGTGTTCTTGTGCCTTGGGAAATATATAAGAAAAGTGAGATTGCAGAGTTTTCTGTTCGTATCCCTGCTATCACCTCATCATCAGAATTGTGCCTGCAACTTGATCACTGTTTAATAGGTATTTGTTTGTTATGTGAATGAATCAATGAATTAATCAATGAAAGCAAATGAAGACCTGCCGAGATATTTCTGTTTCCATTGGTCTTTGATGATTAGTTCACATGGTCGTTATAGCAGCCTGTCTCCCAACTCTGGGTCCTATTGCTGTCCCTAAACCTTTCTGAGATAAGTCTGGGGGGTGACTCTGAACTGTCTTCCTGATGAATGTGAGCTGTCTGCTGCTCCAGCGTAGTGCCAAATACGGTGATTCTGGGAGCCTGCCAGCTTTGTGGCTTCTCTGCAGGTCAGAATTTGCTTTCCCCTCATTTTCCTCCTTACCCTATTTGCTTTCCCCTTGCCTCTGCTCCTCACTTATCAAGCATGGAATTTAGTCTTCATCTTGACTTGTATCAAGAACCTAGCATTACAAAATCCTGAATTTTTGAATTTGAAGTGATTTCATTTTTCATCTTTCATCTCTCCCTGGGTTAAGGCAATGAATTCCACTGGATGAGTTGGTGGAAGGTGATAAAAATGCAAAAATGCAATATGGGGAGGGACAGCATAGTATTGTAAAATCTTATCTCACAGTGCTCCTGATACAGTTCTTTTATATTCAAATAATATAATACATTTAAGATGCTGGTTTTCTAGCAGTAGTAGTAATAATAGCAGGAGTATTTAATATCTTCTTTAAAAATCTGAAGCAACATGAAAATAATAGCACTATAATAACATTTCCCCCCTGTGGTCATGATATGTGTTAAGTTAAAAACAGAATTATGAAAGCCAAAAAAGAAGCAATTCTTAGAAATAAAGAGCATGAAATAGTTTTTTTTTTTTTTTTGAGACTGCACATTTGAGAGTAATGAAGTCAGTGAAAACTTTCTAAGACAAAAACCTCAAAGTGTCATTAATGTATTGAAGATTTAATCCAAAAGCGTTTTGTTCACTATGTAACTGAAAAAGCCAAAAGTTTCATATCAGGTATATTTAAAGATAAAAACATGAGAAATACATGTTTTTCTCAATTGATTTAATCAATATTCTAGTGGTGTGCATTTTCTCATGATATCTAATTTATCTCTGAATGACTACCCATGGATTTTTTTTTCCAGGATTGCTATAAATTAGATGTTATAATATGAAAAATTATACAAATCACTTTATATGCCATTATTAATTGGGTGTTTCTACAGCAGTCAGGCCAGGCTCATTTGTTGGAGTGGAATACCACTGCTTAATGTATCTAATAATGTCTTCTAAAGGATGAAATTACTCACAAGGGAGAACCTGAAGAAAAGATCAATGAACTTATATTAGTGTAAATTATCACTGATTAATGAATGCAACATTGGGATTGAAATTTACTTAGAATTTAAACTTACTGCCAGTTTTGCAACTTTAAGCAGCATAAGCATGCCAAATATTGAAAACATAAATTATAATAATACAATATTAAACCTGATAAATTTCTGACAAATTATAGTTAAAATTAGAAACTTAGGAATTAAGAAATATGTATAACATTGATACGAAATATTGATTTAACTTTGAGCATGGAATAAAGTCTACATAAAAGGATTTCTTATGTACTTCTCTCAGCAATTAATCTGCAGGAAATTAAGACAAAAATGACTGGTTTACAGTGGGAGCTATTAGCTAGAAAGCGTTTAGTGTAGTCTTCAAGTTTATCTAAATTCTCTTATGCAACTAGGTCATGTTAAGAGAAATACATTGATAAAAATATTTAGTTTTTATTTAATTAAAAATTGGTTAAATGGTGAAATAAAGGAATAAAATATCTGTTACTATGTTTCAGTTCTTTTGAGAAGTAACAATAACCTCACCATTGTATTATGTTGGTACAAACGTAATTGCAGTTTCGGATTGTGAATTTTAAAACATTATAACCAGGCTCAAACATGTATTTATTAATCAAAATAGGAAACATTAAAATCAACACATTTTTGCCAATAAGAAATAAGCTTGTTTATTCCTGTAGCATAAAAAGTCCTGTTTTGGAAATCAACAGACTCTTAGAAAGCATTTTCTGATGGTTGTGGAAGCATTTTCGCTACAAAAAGTTGTTGAAATACTTGAAGGAGTGGTAGTCAGTTGGACAGAGGTCAGGTGAATATGGCAATTGAGGCAAAACATTGAAGCCCAATTCCATCAACGTTTGAAGCATTAGTTGTGCGACATGCGGTCAGGCATTGTATTGGAAAAGAATTGGGCCCATTCTGTTGACCAGTGCTGGCAGCAGGCATTGCAGCTTTCGGTGCATCTCATCAATTTCCTGAGCACACTTCTCAGATGTAATGGTCTCACCAGGATTCAGAAAGCTATAGTGGATCAGACTAGCAGCAAACCACCAAACAGTGACCATGACCTTTTGTGTGTGTGTGTGTGTGTGTGTGTGTGTGTGTGTGTGTGTGTGTGTGGTGCAAGTTTGGCTTTGGGAAGTGCTTTGGAACTTCTCGGTTCAACTACTGAGCTGGTCATAGCTGATTGTCTTATAAAAATCCACTTTTCATCACGTTACAATCCAACTGAGGAATAATTTGATGTTGTGTAGAATAAGAGAAGACAACACTTCACAATTACAATTTTTAAAATTTGCATTCAGATAATGAGACACTCATTTATCAAGCTTTTTCACCTTTCCAATTTGCTTCAGATGCCAAACAACTATAGAATGGTCAACGTTCAGTTCTTCGGCAACTTCTCTAGTAGTTGTAAGAGGATCGGCTTCAGTGGATCCTCTCAGTTGGCTGTTGTCAACTCCTAATGGCCAGCCAATGTGCTCCTTATCGTCAAGGCTCTCTTCTCTGCAGAAGTTCTTGAACCACCAATGCACTGCACGGTTCATCAGCAGTTCCTG
The DNA here is from genome assembly GCA_024291935.2 of Okapia johnstoni. Lineage (NCBI taxonomy): Eukaryota > Metazoa > Chordata > Mammalia > Artiodactyla > Giraffidae > Okapia > Okapia johnstoni. The sequence goes on from CM044327.1 coordinate 8,316,486, forward strand.
GGGGAAATACGTTGTTGATGTTGCAAGTTTTCTCCACTGCTTTATGACCCGTTTTGAACTCAAATAAGTAAATCACTCATATTTGCTTCTTGTCTAACATCATTTCCCTAGCATAAAATAAATATAAAATAAACAGCAAGTGATACATCATTAGCAAACAAAACAAAATATAAAGTGAGAAATGTTCATTAAAATGATGTATAACATAACCACATTTAAGAATATAATCCAATATCAAATGATAAATTTCCACACTGCAAAAATGGCAGTTACTTTTGCAAAAACCTAGTAAATGGATGGGCTTCTCTTGTGGCTCAGCTGGTAAAGAATCCTCCTGCAATGCAGGAGACCTGGGTTCAATGCAAAGATGGGCACAATATAGGACAGAAGAGGTATGGACCAAACAGAAGAAGAAGATATTAAGAAGAGGTGGCAAGAATACACTGGAGAACTATACAAACAAGATTTTCGTGACTCAGTTAATCACAATGGTATGATCACTCACCTAGAGCCAGACATCCTGGAATACGAAGTCAAGTGAGCCTTAGGAAGCATCACTATGAACAAAGCTAGTGGAGGTGATGGAATTCCAGTTGAGTTATTTCAAATCCTGAAAGATGATGCTGTGAAAGTGCTGTATTCAATATTGCAGCAAATTTGCAAAACTCAGCAGTGGTCACAGGGCTGGAAAAGTTCAGTTTTCATTCCAATCCCAAAGAAAGGCAATGCCAAAGAATGCTCAAACTACCGCACAACTGTACTCATCTCACATGCTAGCAAAGTAATGCTCAAAATTCTCCAATTAAGGCTTCAACAGTACGTGAACTGTGAACTCCAAGATGTTCAAGCTGGATTTAGAAAAGTCAGAGGAATGAGAGATCAAATTGCCAACATCCACTGGATCATCGAAAGAGCAAGAGAGTTCCAGAAAAACATCTATTTCTGCTTTATTGACTATGCCAAAGCCTTTGTGTGGATCACAATAACTGCGGAAAATTTTTCAAGAGATGGGAAGACCAGACCACCTGACCTTCCTCCTGAAAAATCTGTATGCAGGTCAAGAAGCAACAGCTAGAGTTGGACATGTAACAATAGGCTGGTTCCAAATCGGGAAAGGAGTACGTCAAGGCTGTATATTGTCACCCTGCTTATTTAACTTATGTGCAGAATACATCATGAGAAATGCTGGACTGGATGAAGCACAAGCTGGAATCAAGATTGCTCGGAGAAATATCAATAAGCTCAGATATGCAGATGACACTACCCTTATGGCAGAAAGTGAAGAAGAACTAAAGAGCCTCTTGATAAAAGTGAAAGAGGAGAGTGAAAAAGTTGGCTAAAAGCTCAACATTTAGAAAACTAACATCCTGGCATCCGGTCCTATCACTTCATGGCAAATAGATGGGGAAACAATGGAAACAGTAGCTGATTTTATTTTTGGGGCTCCAAAATCACTGCAGGTGGTGACTGCAGCCATGAAATGAAAAGACACTTGCTCCTTGATAGAAAAATTATGACCAACCTAGACAGCATATTAAAAAGCAGAGACATTACTTTGCCAACAAATGTCTATCTAGTCAAAGCGATGTTTTTCCCAGTAATCATGTATGGATGTGAGAGCTGGACTATAAAGAAAGCTGAGCACCAAAGAATGGATTCTTTTGAACTGTGGTGTTGGAGAAGACTCTTGAGAGTCCCTTGGACAGGAAGGACATCCAATCAGTCCATCCTGAAGGAACTCACTCCTGAATATTCATTGGAAGGACTGATGCTGAAGCTGAAGCTTCAATACTTTGGCCACCTGATGCAAAGAACTAATTCATTTGAAAAGACCCTGGTTCTGGGAAAGATTGAAGGCAGGAGGATAAGGGGATGACAGAGGATGAGATGGTTGGATGGCATCACCGACTCGATGGACATGAATTTGAGTAAGCTTTGGGAGTTGGTGATGGACAGGGAAGCCTGGCGTGCTGCAGTCCACAAGGTTGCAAGGAGTTGGACACTACTGAACAACTGAACTGAACTGAACTGAATAAATGGGTAGGAACACCGTCTCATCAAAGTGAATAGAATGACTCAGACAAAGGAGCAGGTCTGTGTTCTCTGGACTAGGCACTTACCTCTGAGAAGCAATTTCTTCTCTAGCTTTTTCCTGTTCTATCCTGATATTCTCAAGGGTTGTAGATCTTGAATATGGAAGTTAGGAGTTTTACAATGAGAATATTGGAGCTTGATGGTGTCACAGGAGACAACTGCGTTTTGTGAGGAGTAAGATCCTGCATCTGGGAGTGTCTTAGGATGACATTATGCAGTGGTTGAAAATTCTGTACCCAATGGGCAGTTTCAAGGAGATGCTCATTTATCAAAACGTTTCATGGTCAGGAACTCTCATGAACCTTAAATATGTTACACTTTTCTTTGGTAATCATAAAATTAGTACAAAATATTATAGTGGTTTCCAAAAACATGATTATTCTTTTCAACAGAACAATGCCAATTCAATTTTTTTCATTGCCGTAACATAAAACAGCAATGACAGACAAAATTATGAGTGAAAGACAGTTACCGAGATTTATATTTTACATTGAACCTGTATCGCGTTGAAAGGGATTGAACCATATTCCAAAAGCCTAGTTCAATCTACCAAAACCATACAGTGTGCTTTAATACTTTATTTTAGAAATAACGTTGCACAATAATAGTATAGTAGCATGATAAAAATATCCAACCCTAAACTGAATTTCTGACTCTCATCTCTTTCAAACTAAAAACAAGGCATTTCTCGTACCTACATATCTATCTATATATACAATTGTCACATGATCTAATTCAGTCAATATTTATGACTTCACCCTAAAGGAAATTTATAATCATCATGTGCATTGAATAAAAGAGAACAGTGATAAATACTTAACTTCACTTTAGTAAAGAATGAATATGAGTTTGAATATAGGACTTATGAATTAAGAACTAAAATTATTAATTAATTGTTAAATTTAATTATTTTGTATTTGGATTCTTAAAAAGATTTTATTATTTCAAGTAGGTGTGCCAGAAAAACAGTATCTTTCTTTACTAACTCAAATAAACTAAGCTTTTTATTCTGGACTGTATACTAAATGCTGACCTAAGTTATAATAAATGCTGCTGCTGCTGCTGCTAAGTCGCTTCAGTCATGTCTGACTCTGTGCGCCCCCATAGACGGCAGCCCACCAGGCTCCCCCATCCCTGGGATTCTCCAGGCAAGAACACTGGAGTGGGTTGCCATTTCCTTCTCCAATGCAGGGAAGTGAAAAGTGAAAGTGAAGTTGCCCAGTCCTGTCTGACTGTTTGCGACCCCATGGACTGGAGCCTACCAGGCTCCTCTGTCCATGGGATTTTCCAGGCAAAAGTACTGGAGTGGGTTGCCATTGCCTTCTCCTATGATAAATGAAACAGGAACAATTCTAAGCACATCAATAATGTGAATATCTTTAGTAGAGAGGGTATATATGATAATGCTGTCATTTGGAAGTGTTTCAAATATTAATAGAACATATCTAAATGATACTGACATATCTGTATATTTTCATGAAACAGTAACAAAATAGAACTGGAGAAGATGTATGTTCTTCTGCATAATCTAAATTTATTTACAATGAACTTTTAAAATTTATAGTTTTTAGTTAACATGGATAATTAATATAACTGAGAGTTTTAATGAATTGTATTCAGTTTCTAATATTTCTCCATTTTTTTGTGACTTTGGAGAAATATAAAGTGAATTTGATACTTGATTTAAAGTACTTTTTTGTGTACCTTGGATCTAAGAAGCCAAAATAAATTTCTTACATTGACTTATGCTTTATTAGATGTTCACCTTTGAAATGTGATGGTACATGGGCAAAGTCTGATTTTTTGAAGTATAATTCATTCAAAGTCATATATGTGTATTTGGAATACCAATTGAAACAAATATTTTATGGAATATACTAAAATAAAGCATTATTTATCTCCTAAGACAAAAGAAACCCATAGTAATTCTATTTTTATACCTTTTATATTTATATTGCCTTAGAATGTGATTCTTTCAAAATTAAGTATGGATTTTCTCTCTCACTCTTTGGATCCTAATGAGCTCAGGATTTTTAATCTAAAGAAAAGAACATTTTGATCATTCTTCATATTTTGTCCTTAGCTTACTCTTTCAGGATTTCTGCTGTCAAATCTCCATATGTGCACCAGTTGTATATTTCCCTGACACCTTTGAAGTGAGTATTGTCATATTTTCATCTCCATTAAGAGAGAGAAATTGCTAGGGTTCAGCCCACAAAGGACAAGGACTCAAGTCCTCCTCTTTATATTATTTTTCTTCCTTTGTTTTATCTACTACACCACACTGGACTGGATGAGATATAGAAAGAGACGATTGCTGAGTTGTCTATCTCGATAATATCTAGCTTAAAATTTATTGTTAACATGACTGTCTGCCTTTACAATATAATCATATTCTGGCAATGTATTGTTGCTCTTTGGTCACTAAGTTGTGTCCAGCTGTTTTGTAACCCCATGGACTGTAGGTCACCAGGCTCCTCTGTCCAGGGGATTTCCCAGGCAAGAATACTGGAGTGGCTTGACATTTCCTTCCCTAGGGGATCTTCCCAACCCAGGGATCAAATATGCGTGTCCTGCATTGGCAGGCAGGTTCTTTACCACTGAACCACCAGGGAAACCTGAGGGACATATTATGTTCAGTTTAACATGTATCTGTGACTACTACTTCTGAAAGAAAAGTAATACATGATCAATATTTCCATTGAGTGGGTCTATTTTTGAGTAGGTGCCAAGGGTTTGAAAATTAGAAGAGGGGGCCAGAAAAATAGGGACTTCCTAAAAAAATGTGTAGTTCTATTTTTACATGACTTAAGGGGTTCATCTCTCCCCCAACTCTGTTTAAATTATGGTTCTCTAATTGAGATAGTTCTCCAACATAGTCATTCAGATTTAAATCCCTTGCAATAACATCACCCCATTTTATTTTCCTCAAAACTTTCCCATTCTAACAATCTCATATGTAAAAGAATAAAATAGAAAACAGTTCTCAGTTTTGTTTCACCTTAGATATCATGATAAGATTTCTTTCCATAGACTCAGACCTTGAAAGTTCATTCAAGGTTCTTTTGTTTTAAGAGTCCAGGAGCAGCATCTATTCTTACAGAAGTCTTTGAATGACATTTTCATAGAAGAATAAAATCTCCTCCTGCTTGTCAGATACTAAATAAAATGGTCATTTAAGGAATATCTATGTTTGCTCAAGCTTGCCATGGAAGAGTGAACAGATGGCTTAAGACTCTGGGTGACATTTATCCCTCCTCACGTATGTCACCGAAGTCATATACAAGTAATGCATTTTCCTCTTTCTTGACCACACTGTGACCTTTCACATGTCCTTATCATTGAAGTTGTTACTCCCTTTGCTTATATGTTCTCACCCTCTAATCTAGGAGTAAATTATGTTCCCAACTTCTCTTTAAATACCCAGATAAAGGGTACTTTCCATCAGAGATTCTCTTGCCCTTGCCTTTTTAAACATCTCTGTGTGTGTGTGCCTGCGAGATATTTTCTGTGCTGCCCCCATAACACTTTGTACATATCTTTTTAGACATACATTCAGCCCCTAATTATGTTCCAATGGTTCATCTGCCAATCTTTCATACCGTTTTCTCTCTCCTGCTACATTGTAACTTTCTAGGAAACAATGGTCTCCAATTTGTCTTATTATTCTCAAACTTGTAACATACTGCCTGAAATTTGGGAGATACTTAGAAAAATACTGAGATGTGAATGAGTGGTCAACTGACTTTAAATCACAGTTTAAAGTCTGTAAGTTCTTTTTCGTCATTTTTTAAAAATTATGTTCTTTGTAACTTGTAATTTGTTTGAAAGTATTTTTAGAGAGCAGGGATTCTTTAAATCTAAACTTGCAAATTATATATGATGGCTATTTTAACAAGTCAGCTTTAAGAAAGATAGCACGTTAAAATCAGCTTCAGCATTTACCTGAAAGAGGTGAAAACGGTTAGAATGTTTCAGTAACAAAAATGAGCACTTGTCTTCTGATTTGTGGAGATACGCTCACAGTGATCTGACTTCTTTTTTTTTTTTAATCCAGTCCCTAGCTCTATGCCATGACAGTCCAGTATCAGTTTGAATGGATGTTTTAAACTGAGCTTAATTAAGTGCTCTGTTTTCATAACAGTAGAAATGAAGACAATATAAAATGCAGGATAAGTCAGAAAGAAACAGTGCTTCTTTTTTTTCCTCTCTGCAGTTGCTTCCTCAAGTTAAAACAAGGAAAACAAAAAAAATTCCTGCACTTAGTTATTTCAATAAAATATTTAGTGTTTTTAAAGAAATGAGTAAAACAATTTCTTTTTATGTCAGCCAAGGTTAAGTTTTAGAAACAAGCAAACAAAAACAGTTACACGTTACTTGAGGAAGTTTCATAAAAAAGTATAAACCATTAGGATAAACTAAAACTAAATTCACATACCTAAGATTTTATAAATGGTGTTAGATAAAGCAACAACTTATAGTAATTAAAGATTTAGGAGAAAGATGGTAATATTTTTAATCATGTTTACATTTTTTCAGTTCAGATTATGTTAACAATTGACATAGTCCACTATGCTCCAAATGTTTGGAACACAGAAAATCAGCTCATAAAAGACTTATAACATACTTTTAGATGTGATAATATGTGTTTACATTTTAAAAATAATAGTGCTCATATCCCAAAACATATGAAGTAGGGAACAGCTTGCTTAGTTGAACATGTGAGTTTAGATTTAATATTAAATTCAGTAAATATTTATTGAGTGTACACTGTCTTAGACATCAGAGACTTCTCATTGAAGTTTCTGATCATATTCTTTGTCTCATTTAATTCTCACAAAAACTCTCTTGTGTCATTATTCCGTACTTAACTGAGCCAGGGGAAGTAAGGTGAAGTCAGATCTGGCTGACTTGAGAATTCATACCTTTCACCAGGAGAGGTGCTCTGTTTTTGTGCGATTTAGGAAATACAGTTTTGTGGTCATTGTCCTTGGTGCTATAAAGTAAAAGTAAACAACAAGATAAAACGAATGAATGAATGAGTGAGTAAACAACTAGATACTGAATGCAGGGAAAGTGGAACTGAGCATATAACGATACGCAAAGTTAGAGAATAATATCTAGAAGAGAGCTCTGGGGAAGAGCTTAAAAATAGAGAAAGAGGGAATTTAAAACGTTTAAAACAACGTTAGCGTTGTTTAACAAACGTTAGAGAAGCAAAGTTTAAAAATGAAGGTTGTTGGATATGAAAAGCTGCAAAAGAAAGCTGAGAGAGATATAAGGAATTAATGTTTCTCTATCAGCCATCAAGGGGCTCTCAGATTGATGTACAACTTGTAATTCTAACTACAACAGGAGATCATAAGGAGGAAATGGTAAAATCACAAATGTAACTGCCATAGAATTATCTTAAGACTGGAGTTTCTATTTTTTATAGCAAAATATTGTAACTGAGCTTAATCATAGATGGAGTTTGAGCATGCAGTATCGGTGAATAAAGACTGTTATTATTCTGTTAAAGTTTTAAAGGAAAAAAAAAAAAAACCTGTCATCTTATAGTAGAGATTCACATTAAATGTAGTTCCTCAGAAATCAGGTAGAGATGCAAATGACACAGAAAGTATGATTCTGGAAAGTTTTCCTATTAAAAAATGTGTTCCATGTAAAAGTAGTCCTCATTTATTTTAAAAAGTAAAAAGATTTTGTGATTGATAAAGTACAGAAAAACTGTTAAATCAGTCTAGGCATATATTTTGTCTTAAATTTAGACTTTTCCTTAAGCTGATTTATTATTTTGTTGGAAGTCACCACAAAATAGACATTGGGAAATATTTTTCTAAAGGATAATCGGGGTGAGAAGTAAGCTGATGGCTAGTGAACCAGTAGAATGTGTGATCATACTGGATCAGATGCAACACCAGAATATTTAGAGGGAGAGGTCCTTGGAAGACTTCTGATTGCAATTCATGTAACATTAAACTAAATGTCATCCTTGAGAACTTTAGTTTTATTAATATAATTGTATAACTGTGAGTATGCAGATGAGACTCAAATGTAATATTGTAGGAATAAATTCCTACAGGAAATATTAAAAGGCTGACAAGATATATCAGAATTTTTGTAAAGTGAAGAATAACCTACCAAAGTTACCCAGTTTCTCTCAACAGTATCTTTCATTCAGGAAGATCAGAAAGAGGCTGGATTTCATGCCTCTCTACAAGTGAGAAGGATATTATTTTAATTACCCTCAATAATCAGAAATATTTCTGTAAAATGTTTATTTCTATTATCACTATAATGATACATCTTTAAAATGTGTCACTTTATATAAATTTTTGTGAATCAATTTCTGGAGGTTAGCTGTATGACTAATAATTACAAATATAACATAGAAAATGGGTTTGCTTTAATTAGGCTTCTTTGTTTATTTTAGACGTAATTCATCCTGACAACATTTGTTGAGTCATAATATTTATAAGTAAATATCTAATTATATGCACTTTTCTGAAAGATGAAATCAATGAGAATTATTAAATTATTTTTGTGTTATTTTAACTGCTATTTTAGAGCAAATTACGTGCATTTTAGGCAGAAGATTAATTAAAATACACAGAGATACAATTATTTTATTTATTCAAATAATTCGTGAGCAATGGATTAGGTACTGAGGAAGCAACTGTGATGGGGAGAGGATGACTGCCTTATGGAGATTATGTGCTATTATAAGACACCAGCGATTACCAAATAGTGTGTTATCCCGTCACAATTATGTATTTTGAGATGTTAAGCACTTTTAATATATGTAAATATGTTTTCTCTTCAAAATTTAGTGAGATATAATCAACAAACAACACTGTGCTCATGTGTTTAAGGTGTACAGCGTAATGATTTGACTTACATACATTATGAAATGATGACCACCATAAGTTTCGAGAACATCCATCATCTAATATGGATGCAAAATAAAAGGAAAAGGAAACAAAATATCCTCCTCATAACAAAAGCTCTTCAGCTTTGCTTTGTTAACAGCTTTCAGGTATGACAGACAGCAGTGTTAATTATAGTTATCATGTAGCATGTTACATCCCTAGTACGTATTAGTGTTTATCTTATAACTAAATGATTACAGCTTTCAAACACTTTCATCTAATTCCTCCTTCTCTACCCCCTGCCTCTGGTAACCACAGATCTGATCTCTTTTTCTTTGAGGTTTAGTCCGTTTGTTTGTTTTGAAGTGTAATTAACCTGCAACACTATGGTAATTTCTGGTGTGCAGCATAGTGATTTGATATTTCTATACATTTCAAAATGATCACCACTACAAGCCTGGTAACCATCTGTCACCATACAAATACACTACATTATTACTGACTCTTCCCCGCGCTGTACGCTTCATACCCGGGGTTCATCTACTTTGTCCCTGGGAACTTGTGCCTCTGAATGTCCCTCGCCTATTTCTCTCATCCTTTCATCGCTCTCGCCTCTGGCAACCACCTGTTTCTTTTCTGTATCTATGACTCTGTTTCTGCTTTATGTTTGTTCATTTATCTTTTTTGGTTCCACATACAAGTGAAATCATTTGGTATTTGTCTTTCTCTAGCTTATATATTATTAAGAAATGCCAGCAATTACCAAATAGTGTAAGTAAAAGGAGTCTGGTGGGTTACAGTGGCAAAGTATTAGACCCAACTTAGCAACCATGGACCGAGGAGCCTGGGAGGCTGCAGCCCAGGGGGTCGCTAAGAGTCGGACACAACTGAGCATCTTCACTTTCACTTTTCACTTTCATGCATTGGAGAAGGAAATGGCAACCCACTCCAGTGTTCTTGCCTGGAGAATCCCAGGGATGGGGGAGCCTGGTGGGCTGCCGTCTATGGGGTCACACAGAGTCGAACAGGACTGAAGCGACTTAGCAGCAGCAGCAAACTATGTTGCACACAAGCACACACAGACACATGATGAGTACTATTACAATTATGTAGCGAGATAACAAGTGTTTCTCATACATGTAAATAGTTCATTTATTTCTTTCTTGGCTGCACTGCAGACCATTCAGGATCTTAGTTCCCCTACCAGGGTTTGAACCCATGTCCCTGCAGTGGAAGTGTGGAGTCTTAACCAGTAGGACAGGGACATCCTAAACAGTTAAATTTAAAATTAAAGAGTTAAATTTAAAATTAAAGTTAAGGAGTGATCTAGAGAGAAAAACAGAAAAAAAAAAAAGATTTACCCCAGTTGTTTATGTTACTTATCTGTTTACTCCTGTATAAGCATCCTCGGTACTCTAGTTTTTCATCCTGTTTCATATGCACAATAGATAAAATTTAGCTGAAGGCAATAATAATTGGTCTTTTTTTATTGGGTATGGAATCAAACACTGACAATTTCCTGGTTACTATCTGTAAAAATGTATGATTATAGATCAGAGGATAGAAAATTATGTAATTACTGATCCTAAGACACACAACATGCAGTAGACTTAAAAATAAGAATTTAAAAAACTGAATTATCAACTTATTATCTGGATCATTAAAAATTCTATACGTTTTTTCTTTATAAGATCCTCAGTGAGCAAAAATGAACATGAAAGTGGCATAGAACTTTTATTACCTAGAGATGAACTTGCCAAGAGTAAATTGTCAGTAAAGCATATTGGCATTTGAGGCAGGAGGAGAAGGGGGTGACAGAGGATGAGATGGTTGGATGGCATCGTCGACTCAATGGACATGGATTTGAGCAAATTCCAGGAGATAGTGAAGGACAGGGAAGCCTGGTGTGCTGCCATCCATGGGGTCTCAAAGTTTGATATGACTGAGCGACTGAACAAAAACAGCATTTGAGAAACATGGTTTAAAGTCCTATCTGTGCAAGATGCTATGCTAGATGGTGAGAATATAGAGATGACTATTGTCCACATCTGAAAATCCCACAGGCATACTAAGACATGACCATAAATAACTCAATGTAAGGCAGAAAGTATGAGTTCAAAAATATGAAGGTGATATTGAAGAGGAAGGAGAGGGTTCACACAGGGCTTAACACATGGCAGACATCGTCTGGTCTACTTTCCATGCATTCCCTTATTTAATTGTCCCAACACTAGAAGATTAGTATTATTATGGTGTCTGTTCTACAGAGGAGGAAATTATACCTTAGAGACACTATCATTTTTTGAAGTTCACACTGTTGCTTAACGGTGGGATCAGGAATCAACTTTTGATTTATCTGACTCCAGTTCCTCTAATGCATGTAGTTATAATATAGATGTTCAGTAACATTATTGAATGCATGAGAGAAATACAGTGGTACACAGAGATTCAAAAATAGGCTAAGTTGTTTGGAGAATTGGAAAGCAAGAGGAGAACTGCTACTGCTAAGTCACCTCAGTCGTGTCCGACTCTGTGCGACCCCATAGACAGCAGCCCACCAGGCTCTGCCGTCCCTGGGATTCTCCAGGCAAGAACACTGGAGTGGGTTGCCATTTCCTTCTCCAATGCATGAAAGTGAAAAGTGAAAGTGACGCCACTCAGTTGTGTCCAACTCTTAGCTACCCCATGGACTGCAGCCTACCAGGCTCCTCCATCCGTGGGATTTTCCAGGCAAGAGTACTGGAGTGGGGTGCCATTGATGGTTTTAATTGTTTAAACAGGAATGGAAGGATGCATAGAATAGAGAGAGGGAAGAAAGATATAATTGTGATTCTACAGATCCAAAGTGAAAGTAAAAGTCACTCAGTTGTATCCGACTCTTTGTGACCCCATGGACTGTAGTTCATGGTATCTTCCAGGCCAGAATACTGGAGTGGGTAGCCTTTCCCTTCTCCAGGGGATCTTCCCAACCCAGAGACCAAACCCAGGTCTCCTGCACTGCAGGTGGATTCTTTACCAGCTGAGCCACGAGGGAAGCCCCAAAATCCTGGAATGCATAGCCTATCCCTTCTCTAGGGAATCTTCCCGACCCAGGAATTGAACCGGGGTCTCCTGCATTGCAGGTGGGTTTTTTTTTTTTTACCAGCTGAGCTACCAGGGAAGCCCCTGAAGATCTAATTTTGGAAAAATAATGGAAAATGACAACAAAAGAAAATCACAATTAGGAGAGAAGATGGCTTTTCTTTTTCATCTGTTACATTTGAAGTTTAAGTGAATTGGCCATGGAGTCATAAAGGCCATTGTTAAAGAAAATTATTTGTTACTAGGAGTATCTAATACTGAATTATCCATTGACTTTTGAGAGGAATTGAGACATATAGTGAATAGCATAAAAAGAATGTCACAAAATGTTGCCTTTACTTTTTTTCCTGGTTGAATCACTGGCTAGCAAATGAGAACATTTTAAAAAAAATCATGCTGTAAATATCTGCTCTCTGTGCATTTTAACCAGCCTGCCTATTTTAAAAATTGGTATTATTTCTAATGAACACTTTAGTGTCATTATTTCAGAAATATGAATGTCAGAAATTAGCATCAAGTCTAAAGTTATTGCCCTATCTTAGGGCTTCTTAGAGAAAATTTGCAATGAATAACATTTTCTATGATTAACAGTATCAGCATTTATGGAATTTTTCAAGAAAACATTTATGGTTTATTATTATTTATAGCGAAGTAAGCAAAATTGCTTCTAGCTATGCTTTATGGGTTGCAATATTATATTTGGATGTAAATAAAAATAGGAAGGCTTGTATAATATAATTTAACTAAATAGTTGCTAATATATTCAACTGTATTAGTTATTAACAAAGGAGAAAATACAATGCTGGTTTCATAGTTTGGAAGTATGTCCCAGTTACCAAAATAATCTTTTCCTCGGTTATAGAATTAGAATTGCATTAATTAAATATGATTATATCCAATCTCACCTATTTATATAATCTTGCACATGGTTGCTTTTTTTTGAACAGTAACGTAGCTGGGAACACTGGTTCTCCCAAGCTCTGTGGAGGAAGCATCTCACCGACCTTTTTCCTATTTATCAAAAAAAGCCTTGCCTTGCCTCACCCCACACCAGGCAGTGCTACTTCAGGGAAGAGGAAGGCGTTGAGACTCCTCTGAGTTTACGTGTTCTCCCCAGTGGCTGGTGGTTTCCCTGTGTGAAGCCCCGTGAATAGCAAGATCTTTGCAAGCTGGTTTTTAATCAATTTGAGTATTGGAGGACTTACTGATGGGGCTTGGCATCTATGGTTATGTTGAATATTTAACCCAGTTATAGGCATTAGCTGATTTGCCTATTGTTGAAAAAATTTTAAGTTTATATTATCTCGTCAGTCCTTGTTAGTTTCCCCACCCTTATTTCCCACTTTAGCAGAATCTGAGATGGTTACCTCTTGGAAGTCACTGGAGAACTCTCACTTATTTAAGGGCCTCAACATGTAGCACTCCTTAACTTTTTTTAAAAAATTTTGATTGATGTCATCATATTGAGGACATTGCCCTTCACATGCTAATAACTAAATAATTACTGAAGCGTTTAAAGCTTATATAAAAACAAGACTGCACCAGGGTGTCTCTGTTCACAGGGTGTCTCTGTTTTCTGAATTCCGGCACCTCCTAGTTGCAGAGGGCAATCTCTTGGCTTTCCTCCACCACCCACTGTTCAATTCTCCTTTGTCTGTAGACCTAATTTCTGTCTTCACACCTGCCTCTACCTATAGAGTTTGCTTTGAATTCTTTCCCGTTCTCCCAGTGGATAACCTATCAGAACCCAACAATTCAACAATAGCACATTTTCTAAAGTATGAATTATCCAATATTAAATAGCACTATTTTGAAGGTGCAGCACAGTACTTTACTTTTCGTGGTTCAACTCTTTAAGCTTCTGCCACACCATAACGTAAAGTCAAACGCCCCCCGAGCTATCTTTTAGTTAATATCCAATTTGTAATCCTGATCTCTGGGCAAATTTCTGCGAAACAGCATATAGAATTATATACATGTATTTCCTGAGAACACTTATTTTTTAGAACTAATGCAGTTTTATTTTTACCATGTATTTAAGAAAATTTTAATTTCTTAATGTCTTAGAACAAGAACTTTATCTTTGATTTTCCTTTGCATAGCCTAAGGGCCTAATTATATTTTTTTAACAATTCTCTTAAAGATTAATATGAGACTTCCCTAAGATAAAGGGAAAAATATTGGAAGTTTTCTCAATATCTCTCTTGTCCTCTTAACTCCTTGGGTGCTTATTATTTTTATTCATCATTGTGAAATCTAATTGTTAATTTCCTTATATTACTGTTTAACATTTCTTGAGTTGGTTTGGAATGGTAGCAAAGAAGAATTTGGGGTCACATGTACTTAATTTCAAACCCTAAAGTTGCTGGAGATTATCTGGGATACAGTAAGCAATAGATGTATCTACTTTCATTCCAGTAGTTCATCATTTATTAAGCAGGGAAAATAGCATCTACTTCTTGAGGCTGATGTGGGTTAAATGTAATGTACATAAATCACAAAGCCCGCTACCTGAAAATGGCAGCATTTAGTAAATGGTGGCTATAGTTATTGAGGTTATTATAATTTCCGTATTTCTCATTATGCAAATAAGTGCTCTTTAAAGACTAAGTCTGTCTTATATTTGGTTTATGTCCTCTACAACACCATAATACTACTAGCCACATAGTAAAGAATAAATGAACACATGAATAAAGTATTTTCAGAAACTCTTCATAAATCTCCTTTAGCAAGTGAGTAAAGGCAAGGTGAATATCTCATTTTATTTTAAGTGCTTTTTCAATACCACTCATCATTAGGAGCAGGTCCCCTGAGGCCACTAGCTATTGTCCATGACCCTGAAGCTAACAGAGCTTTATCAAGAGTCTTTTGTTTTATGGTGCTGTGATATCTCCTCGGGAAGTTTGATTTGCCAGAATTTTTAAAGAAATCATCAATCATGTAGGTTGTTCTGTATCCAGTTTTGATTACATAACACTTCTTATTGTACTTAATATTTTTATGTACCAAGAGAATGCAAGCAGTATATTCATTATGGTTCTGCAGAATAGTTTAATCAGGACATTGAGAAATGATTGCTTTAACTTCAGTTGCTGCACTATCAAAAATAATTACATTTCTCAATTTATCTCCACATCTCCATGAAGCTTTCCTTTACCTCCTAAAAATTAATGAAATTTGGCTTTGTACCAAGATAGTAATTATGCTATTATTAATTGCACGCATCTGGAAATAATTCAGGTTTTTACCCCTTCGTGACTATGATTTTGAAAGTGTCTTTAGAAAGCTGCCTTGGAAAATGTTGCAAACTTGGTCTTTCAATTATTCATCACGCTTTTCATCAAGCTTCAATTATTTGGATATCTGTGAAAGAGAATGCAAGCTATCCAGATTTTTAAGATCTGTAGTTTTAGGTGAACAGGACAGGTGTTGCTGGTAAAATTCCATGGAGACCAGACACTAAAATTAGTGTGGAGAAAATCCAGTCAATTGCCGGCACCTGTGGATGGCAAGACAGCGAGATTGAGCAGGGGAGGCTTTGGGCTTTGATGAAATCAACAGGTCTCATCTGATTTCACAGGCATTTTGATGCATCTTTTCTAAATTGTTTTAAGTTGGGGGTGAGCCAACCACACCTTTATCGTCCTCACTGACCAATCATAGGATGCAGGTTGTTTTTGGAAAGGGGTCATGACCTGAGATATGATAGCTTTTCAGCTGAAGGCAATTACAGGACAAAGCAGATAGGCCCAGGGCAGCCAAACCAGCAGCTGGGGTTATAAGTCCTTCCATCATGGAAGTGAGTCAGTTTGGTTCAGTTTGGTTTTCTTGGTGGTCCTGCAGTGAGCAAGACTTCACGAGAGATGTGAGTAACTCTCATGTTGCTTTTAAGAAGGAAATGGCAACCCACTCCAGTAATCTTGCCTGGAGAATTCCATGGACAGCGGAGCCTGGTGGGCTACAGTCCATGGGGTTGCAAAGAGTCAGGCATGACTGAGCAACTATCACTCACTCAGTCTGTTTACAGTTTGAGTAAAGAATGAAGGCATCTTGAAACTTTTCGATACCATTCATTGTCTGACGATTTAGCAAAATTTTAGGCCTATTTTATTTTTCAAAAACCTCTTAATTACATAAATCACTTTGGGTAATTACTGCACGATCATTAATTCCTTACACTTATTCAGGTTTTGGTTACTTCTAAGTTAGATTGTATGATGTTGCCATGTTTAAATAGAGTACTGTGATGAATATTTACCAGGTTCAATGTTGATATTTGAGAAGTATGAGCTTTTCTTTTTCTTTCTGTTTTGGTACTTCTGCCTCTTACGTCCATGCCAGAGGTAAGTCTGGCTTAAAATTTTTCATATTATAAGACAAATTTTTTCTCATATTAACTGTGATTTTCAGTGAGTGATATGCATGTAAAATTGGGTTAACGTTTACATGTCTGCTGCTGTGGAGCACACTTAAGTGGACTGGTAGTTTTAAACAAAACCAAATTTACTAAAGGTGGGCTGTTTTGTTAACATTTATAATCTTAGAAGACTAGGAAATTCTCTGATTCATAAGTGTTCAAGATATTGTGCAGCTAGAAACCTCATGGTGTTAAGAGCCTTCTCACGCTTCTGGGTCATGGTCATAATGTAAAGAAGCATTGTGTCTGCATTAGCTCATTGCATTCAGTGGCACAATAAATGCATATGTATTTAAGTACGAACAAGAGGCATGGGGATCTTTTACATGAATGTAAGTTGTTTTAAGAAAATCATTTGGTAAAATAGACTAATAAAACCTAATTTGGGTAATAAAATACACATGAAAGAGAAATAGAACTGTCTTTCTTGAATATCCTTCAGTTACTTCAGAACTGTTCTCCTTTAAAGGAAACAAAATTATTGCCCTTTCATTGCAGCCTAAAAGGCTTTAAAATTATAAACAGTACTGCAGCTGACTGAATTGTTTTCCTAATGTGTTATACATCAAGTCTCTGAAGATTCACAATGAGAGGCTTTTATAACTGAAATCCAAATGTTATGTACAATGACAATTTAAATGCATGTGCTCTCTTTAGAACTCACTTGAAAACACAGAAGTCTTTGATTAAAAAGAACATTACTATGGGTATGAAAAAAAATGATTGCATATATGTGCTTCTCAGTCGCGTCAGTTGTGTCCAGCTCTATGTGACTCAATGGACACTAGCAGGGCAGGCTCCTCTGTCCATGGGAGGACCCTAAATATACTGCATGATAAGCTGGCTATGACTCTGATTTTGGCTGGCACTTAGGATTTTCTTATTCTTTCCACCACAAGGTAGAATAAAATCCAGCTCAACTTCGGTTCATACTCCGTTCATGGTTTCTTTTTTTAAATTTTTACTTTTTTTTATTTTAATTGGAGGCTAATTACTGTACAATATGGAGGTTTTGCCATACATTCAATTAAAAAAAACAACAGAATAATCCAGAGATCAACTAGATTTAGCCTTTGAAAGTGTTGTTTAAAAAAAAGTATATTCTTAATAAACACCTCTAGTCAGCTGGCGTTAATGCCAAGTCATGTTTCCTAAAGCTTTACTAATCCTTTTCCTCACTTCCTTCCCTGAGAAGTGCTGCTGAGAGTAGAAGGCTTTCCCACATAAACCACAGTCTAGAGCCATCATCGGTTACCTGTGTGAGCTCACACACAGGATTAGATTAGGATTGTTAAAAGTCAGACTCAGGAAAACCAGGTATAATGCAAAATCTAATTGTACTATTAACTTCAAGGAAACAATTGCTCAATAGCATTAGCAAGAAGGGTTCTGGAGCTGCTCATCTAAGCGTTTTAATTCTTACATTCTACAGAAATGATAGGATAGAATAGTTTAGTCACTCAGTCATACCCGACTCTTTGTGACCCCATGAACCGCAGCACACCAGGCCTCCCTGTCCATCAGCAACTGCTGGAGTTTACCCAAACTCGTGTCCATTGAGTCAGTGATGCCATCCAACCATCTCATCCTCTGTCATCCCCTTCTCCTCCTGCCTCAATCTTTCCCAGCATCAGGGTCTTTTCAAATGAGTCAGCTCTTCCAATCAGGTGGCCAAAGTATTGGAGTGTCAGCTTCAACATCAGTCCTTCCAATGAACACTCAGGACTGATCTCCTTTAGGATGGACTGGTTGGATCTCCTTGCAGTCCAAGGGACTCTCAAGAGTCTTCTCTAACACCACAGTTCAAAAGCATCAATTCTTCAGTGCTCAGCTTTCTTTATAGTCCAACTCTCACATCCATATATGACCACTGGAAAAACCATAGCCTTGACTAGATGGACGTTTGTTGACAAAGTAATGTCTCTGCTTTTTAATATGCTGTCTAGGTTGGTCATAACTTTCCTTCCAAGGAGTAAGCATCTTTTAATTTCATGGCTGCAGTCACCATCTGCAGTGATTTTGTAATCCCCAAAAATAAAGTCAGCCACTGTTTCCCCATCTATTTGTCATGAAGTGATGGGGCCAGATGCCATGATCTTAGTTTTCTGAATGTTGAGTTTAAGCCAGCTTTTTCACTCTCACTTTCATCAAGGGGCTCTTTAGTTCTTCTTCACTTTCTGCCGTAAGGGTGGTGTCATCTGCACATCTGAGGTTATTGATATTTTTCCCGGCAATCTTGATTCCAGCTTGTGCTTAATCTCGCCCAGCGTTTCTCATGATGTACTCTGCATATAAGTTAAATAAGCAAGGTGACAATATACAGCCTTGGCGTACTTCAATTGTCCTCATTATTGAGTACATCTTAAATTTGCAGCATATGAACTTGGTTATGCTAAGTCATAGGTTATCTCTCTTAATGTGGAAATAGAATTTTAGCAATGATTTCTGTCTTCCATATTTCTTCTAATATTTGGCATCTTAAATGTTTAATACTTTCAAAATATTATATTACTAATGTATTTTATGTAATGTTTGTAGCATTCAGTTAGAGATCTTGGAATTCCATAAACACTTGGTGCTATAATTTGGAAGTAAAAAGACTTGTTCTAATGAACACTTAGCAATTTTCATAAGGAAAACAAAGGTTTTTCAACCCAAAATAGAGCAATGAAATATAATGCTTTCTCTTAAAAATACTTCAAATGACAATTATGAACCTAACCACACATCAGTAGGTGATTCTATATTTATTTTCTCTGCAAGATGTCAGGAGCTAATTTATTTAGTAGGGTAGAGAATATTATTTATTTTTTTGGTGTTTTTCAAATTTATAAAGTAGTATTTTATTTGGTAATGTTTATAACTCAGTTTAATTGGTTGTAACCTTTATTTCACCTCTGTAACATTGCCACTCAACTGTTGAATAAAATCTTAGTAACATTTGATGGAAAGAGAATCCATATTCATATGCAGCTTTCTAAATCTCTATTAGCTGAACACAACTAAAAATAATGAAGTCTCATTCCCAAAACTTCTCAGAGGAGGTTTTCAGGTTGACTAAGTAGATATTTTATTTGATAATTTTCTGAAGATAATTATAATTTCTAATATCCCTAAAACAGAATATTAATCAAGAATTATACCTGAGCCCTATGTGGGACTATTTCATATCTGTTGGCAGATAATGACAATTCATAGTGAGCCCCCTGAAGATGGAGAGCTAGGCTGCTGCACCTGACATAACATAACGTAAACGTCACATAAATGCATCTGTAACCAGTCTGGGCCCAGTGCTCAGGGGTCCAGTCAAGCAGAGAAAACTGAGCAAAAGTGTCTCTAAGGTGAAGAACTAGAGACATTAATATAATTGACAATGTACTGAGTTAACTGAGGATATCTTTACTCATCTTCTCAAAGCAGGTATACCCTGATTCAGGGATGTTGCACAGCCAAACAAAGGCCTCATCAGTTTTGTTGTGAAGATAAGGCTTAATGATAGGGACGCTCACATGAACACAACCAAGTGGTCAGTGCTCGTGTGTGGAGACAGATTTTTGGGTTCAGCTTTTAGCTCTTTCACAGACCATGTGATGAATTTGGTTTTGTTTCTTACACTCAGATCTCAAGCCCAATATCCATTTCACCTCCCTGCTGTTAAGAAATCTTACATTTCCATTAAGACTCCATTAAGTTGAGCAGGCTTCTGTATGAATGATGAAAGCTTGTTTCAACCTTGGACATATTCTAAGAGACAGTGGCAGAAGTGAAAAGCTTTTCCTTTACCTTTCTGCCCATCTGTTTGAGTGCTAATGATTGGAAGATAGGCAGGAAATACTGGTTAGTGTTGACTGAGCGTAACTTTGGCCCCTGTCTCTGTCAGCACTGGGTTAACATATCTGGAGCAGCATTAAGAAGTAGCTTTAGCTGTGGAGCATAATCACATGGGCAGGATACAGGCGGTGTTCATGTCTTTACATAATTGAAGGTAAAGCACTCAAAATTAACAGATTAAACATGTCAACTACATTTCCTGAAAGTGGGAATTTTTTAAATGGGCTTTGGTTGCATTTGGGGTTTGTGTCAAGTATTAGACTTTACCCTGAAGCAAAAGAAAATAAAATTCAAGCAGGCATGTTTCAAAATTGTGCAAATGATCTCATCACAAATTTGCAGAGAGCAAATAAGGGAATTCCCATCCTCACAAAGACACTTATGCAGCCCATTTTCCTCATTTTATATCTGAGGAAAAAGAGACATCAGTGCTAAGTGCCATTCCCAAAGAACCACTGTGGTTATTGCCATTTGCCTGATTTAAAAACTAAGGAATTATAGGTTCAGTAAGTGTTCCGTTATGTTGTATGGCTGAATGGATCCTGATTGCCTGAATTCAAGTCTTAACTTTTCTGTTTCTAGCTAAATAACTTGAAGAAAATTAATTAAAATTTCTGCATCTTGGTTTTCTCACCTATAAAATGGAAATAATTTAATATCTGCTATATAGGATAATTTTGTAAGAGTCAAATTAATCCATACTAATCGCTTAACAATAAACACTCAGTGTTGACTAATATTACAAATTACAGTCACTTGATAAATTTATCCCTATATGAATATATGAGAGCTTCCCAGGTGGCTCAGTGGTGAGAACCTGCCTGCCAATGCAAGAAAGGCAGGAGACACAGGTTTGATCCCTGGGTCAGGAAGATCCCCTGGAGGAGGAAATGGCAACCCACTCCAGTATTCTTGCCTGGAGAATCCTATGTACAGAGGTGCCCGGTAGGTTGCAGTTGTGGGGTCATAAAGAGTCAGACCCAACGGTGCAGGGATGATTGTTGTTTCACGCTTACATGTTACCTATTGTTTCTTTTGAAATACACTTCAGTTAGGTAATAGCCCTTTTAATAAAGTTAGCTATGGAAACCATCTCAGAAAGCCGCTTGCTATTAGTAGAATTTACACTATTGTTCTTCCAAGGAATATGACTAGTGCAGAATCATGGGCAACTAAAGTACATGCTTGGTTTGTTAATTTTCCCTACAAAGCAAGTGGCCTATTGGCAGATGTAATTATTCCATCTGAATTGCATAACAGGAAAGAATGTGTACCACATGGAATATCATGGTGAAATGTGAGTTTTTTCCTGTGTGATGTTTTATGACTTAATATTAGTAGAATATAAGAACTCTATTGTGCAAATGCAATAAAAGTGCAATTGTAGATTTTTGCAGAATACAGCCCTATGTAAAAGTGAGTTAACAAATACGATTATCAGTTAAATGGGAAATTCTGTTTCAAAATTATGTTAGATTATATAATAATGTAATTGACTTACTCTTTAAACTGAGAAATAATTGAATGTTTATTAACAACTCTTGGATCTAAGATATTGGATATTTTAAACAATGCATGCATGATATGGGAAAAATAAGTTACTTGCAAAAAATGTTAATTCTGCTTACTTGTGATTAAACAAAAAACTTGAAAAGAGGCCTGCATTATTAATGAAATTGCATTCTATCCTGTTGGAATTTTGAGTTTTACATCTTTATAATGAAATATCATTCATTATGTCTTCCAAAAAAAAAACCCCACCTTTTATAGCTTAACAAGATAGATATGTTAGTCCTAGTCATTATGTTTCTCATAATTTTCTTAAAGTATTTTACACACATGTTTTTATCTGAAAATTTTTCTTAAGGTCTTAATTATGGTTATCCATGACACTTTGTGTTTCTTAAATATGAGAATTGTAGCGGTATGTAGGTTATTTGAGAGAACAATATTTAGTTTTGTATTAACTTACATTGAAGTATAGTTGACTTAGAATGTTAGTTTCAGGGGTACAGCATAGTGATTGGATTGTTTTAATTACACACCATTCAAAGTTACTATAATATTCTCGACTCCATTTCTAGTGCCGTTCCTTACATCCCCGGGACTGACTTATTTTGTAACTGGTAGTGGGTGCCTCCTCTCCCTCTCCTATCTCGCCATCCCCCTCCCCACTCCCTCCCTTCTGGAAATCATCAGCTCTCTCTCACTGTGAGTTTCTGTTTTGTTGTATTTGTTAGAACAATATTTAGACCCGTGGAACCGCTGCTCAATTTTAATAGCTCACCTGGGTTTGTGTGAAAAATCTTGCCTTAAGTGCAAATAAACTCTATGATTTAATCTGCCATGAAATCAACTATTGTGAGGCATAAATAAGTATTGGACACCACACTGTATATGTGTATTTGCTCTTTAAATATCTCCTCATGGATCTATCCAGCTTAGTAAGTGATTTCTTTAGTAGAAAGTTCTTAGGTTTTGATTCCCTTTCCTAAAGTTTTTTCTGGGCATATACATTGCAATTATTATCAATAAGGTGCTTAGACTCACTGGTCTGAGTGAACATAAAGCTCATGATTTGGACATAGCTTTGGTGCTTCCCTGGTGGCTCAGTGGTAAAGAATATGCCTGCCAATGCAGGAGACCCGTGGGTTTGGTCCCTGGATTGGGAGGATCCCTTCGAAAAGGAAATGGCAACCCACTCCAGTATTCTTGCCTGGGAAATCCCATGGATGGAGGAGCCTGGTGGTCCACAGCCCATCAGTTGTAAAGACCCTGACATGGCTGATAACTAATGCTTTTACAGTATCTTAAGTCCATCATGAATATCATTCCAGAGCTCTTAGAATGAGCTTACAGGAGGAGCTGGGGTCTTCTTGTCACAAGGCCCACGGTAACTGCTGTCACTGTCTGACATACTCTTCTGTTTGCTTAGGAGCGTTCTCTTGTGCTTTGGTGTGCTTTTCATTCATGTGCTTCCTTTTTCAGTCACTCTCAATGAGTTGTGGTCTTTCAGGATACAATGCCTGTTTTCCTCCATAGCATGGCTGTGAATCCCATAGTCATTGCTTCCAGAAATTGAAAAGAGAAAATCTCTCAATTTTTCCTGCACCTTCTCTGTCTCCCTAAGGTTTAAAGCCTGGTAGGCACCATCCTCTGTCCCAAATCTGGTGAAATCACTGATTTCAGAGAAGAGCACATGGTTTTCCTTGAAGAAAGAGAGGGCCTTTAATGTTGTGCTTTGCCCACCCCTACAAGGAGTTGTTCATTGCACTAAACAATGGCTATTCAGTTCAGTTCACTGGCTCAGTCATGTCCAACTCTTTTCGACCCCATAGACTTCAGCACGCCAGGCTTCCCTGCCCATCACCAACTCCCAGAGATTGCTCAAACTCCTGTCCATTGAGTCAGTGATGGCATCCAACCATCTCATCCTCTGTCATCCCCTTCTCCTCCCACCTTCAATCTTTCCCAGCCTCAGTGTCTTTTCCAATGAGTCAGTTATTTGCATCAGGTGGCCAAAGTATTGGAGTTTCAGCTTCAGCGTCAGTCCTCCCAATGAATATTGAGGACTGATTTCCTTTAGGATGGACTGGTTTGATCTCTTTGCAGTAAAAGGGACTCTCAAGAGTCTTCTTCAGCACCACAGTTCAAAAGCTTCAATTCTTCAGCGTTCAGCTTTCTTTATGGTCCAACTGTCACATCCATACATGAGTATTGGAAAAACCATAGCTTTGACTCGACAGACTTTTGGCGGCAAAGTAATGTCTCTGCTTTTTAAACAAGTTAACGCAGTTGAACTCTTACAGTAATAAGGAATTTTTGATCATTATTAGAAGGTTATCATCCTAATACATACAATTCACTCTGGTAATGAAGAAATATTTAGGGACTAGGGACAAATTAAAAAACAAAAAAAAAAAAAAAAAAAAAAACGAGTTGACTTATGCTGGAGATTCTTTTAGCTCTATCTCCCTCTGAAGCTATAAAGTGAGATCTGAAAAGGGCTATTGCTTTAAGTAACTATCACTTTAAGACTTACAATAATTATTATTACTTTTTATTTTTAATTTTTTTTACAATTCCAAGTATTGCTGGCCTGTCTACACTTCAGTGTGAGAGGATATAGCCTAAAGGTGTGGATACAGGGAGGCATGAAAAATTGGGGCCATTAATAGAGTTAATCTACAAAATTGTACCAATAAAGGGAGCATAAAGAAGCAGAAGAAGAAAGCAAAGTGTGGCTCTTGTCACACCAGGTCTCCCTGGACCTGGGCCAGGGAGAGCATCTGGGGACAGGAATTTAGCTCTATGCAAACTTTCCACTGTCTGCAGCTACAAGTACTAAATCATTTATAGGTTTTATGAAAGTATACTCAA
Source organism: Okapia johnstoni (assembly GCA_024291935.2). NCBI lineage: Eukaryota > Metazoa > Chordata > Mammalia > Artiodactyla > Giraffidae > Okapia > Okapia johnstoni. Next base: position 8,341,158 of record CM044327.1, read on the forward strand.
AATTTTTTTAAAAATCACCTTTAAAATGGTATTAGTTTATAATGTATGAATCAATTTATGTATTTTTATACACTTGCCCAAATTTTCATTTCATTTAACATCACGGTATTTTCTTTTGTGCCAGTAAGAGTTAGGTTATTCTTGAAACTGAATCACATCCTCAATACAAGATTAAAAACTCAAGAAAAATAATATAGCCTTTCTAATCTGCCCTTTAACTTCCAAACCATGGGGAATAATGGGAATATGCTGGAAGGTCCAACTGGATGACCTTGTCTCAAGTCAATTTTGCAGTATAGTCCTCAATAATATTTTGCTTAAGACAGGAAACAACAAAATATATTCAAATGTTGTCTCACAAAACTTAAAGAATGCCAGCTTAAAAACGTAACAAGTGAATCAGCAAGAATGTCCTGTATTTACTGTTAAGTATAAAGAAAGTAGAAATATTGAGGGCTTTTCAACATAGGGGAGTCCATAGAAAGAGATTAATAAAAATGGTTAGGTATTAGCTTACAATATGATTTTTAAAGAGAATGTATATTTTCCTTAAATATAAATTAATTGCATTGATCAGAACATGCAGTATTTAATGTTTCTTTGGTTAGTTGCTTGTCACATTAGTTAATATTTATAACTGTTTTAAGCAGTATCGGGTTTAGTGTATTATACTTCATTGTCACTTGGCATTAAAACTTTTAAAATGGCTGACTATAATTAAGTATATTAAGGATTGGTTAAAACATGTAATTGTTAGTTATAATGGAATGAAGATTTACAAGAAGAAAAGGAGAGAGTGAAGAAATTAAAGAGATAAAAGCAGAAAATTTAACAACAGAAAATTATAAAATTCCTGGTACATAAAGACATGCTGCTGCTGCTGCTAAGTCACTTCAGTCATGTCCAACTCTGTGCGACCCCATAGACAGCAGCCCACCAGGCTCCACCGTCCTTGGGATTCTCCAGACAAGAACGCTGGAGTGGGTTGCCATTTCCTTCTCCAGTGCATGAAATTGAAAAGTGAAAGGGAAGTCGCTCAGTCATGTCTGACTCTCAGCGACCCCATGGACTGCAGCCCACCAGGCTCCTCCGTCCATGGAATTTTCCAGGCAAGAGTACTGGAGTGGGGTGCCATTGCCTTCTCCATAAAGACATGAGGGAGTGACTTTTGAGAAAAATATCAAGTAAAAGATGTAGATAATATGATTTTATAAAATGGAGCCACATACATGAACTTTGTCAGCCTGGAGTTTTACAGGATAACTCACTCTTTGAAGAAAGGAACTAAGATGCATGCTCTCTGAAGTTGTGGCAGGTTAACAGGCTATGATTGTCTATAGTTCTAGTCAATATCGGAATAGTTCTGCCTGAACCTTTTCAGGAACCAGGTGCTATGGAACCAGGAAAGCTGGCATCACCTGTGTGTTCAGCCCTATTTATCTCCCGCTGACTGGTCTCACTTCTGGACCAGCAGGTGAGAAGGAAAAAGCCAGAGTGAATGTTTGTGTGTAGAGAAGGTAGATTTTAAGAGGGAATGAAGAGACAATGAAAGAAAAACAGTGGTAACTAGAAATAGGTGCAAGTCAAAGGGTTCAAGCTTCTAGGTAGAAGGTGATTAAGTTCCAGGGACAGAATTCATATCATGGTGACCTTAGTTAATACTGTGTGTTGTATATTTGAAAGTTGCTGAAAGAAATCAGTTCTCGCCACACACACAGGTTTATAAGTAGATGAGGTGATGTGTTGGGTAACCTTACTGTTGTAGTTTGCAGGGTACACATATGCACAGTCATCGTGTTGTTCACTTTACAGTTAAACAGTGTTCTATGCCAATTCTGTCTCAAGTAGGAAAGAAAATGGTGGCAGTTGTGCACACATGGTTTTCACCAAAAGTCAAATTCTCTATTTCTCCCTAGTCTAGATGATGGAGAAAACGCTGGAAAGATTTAGGGACCTTCAGTCTTAACTTTCTTCTCTGCCTCTTGCAAGGTGTGAAATATTCAACGATCTATCTATCCAAGATTTTTTTTTTTCTTGCTGATTCCATGTTAAACTTTAATTCATCACACAGCTTCCCAGTTAGCTGTTTTTTGTTTTTTTGTTTGTTTTTTTTTTGGTTGTTGTTTGTGCTTTTTTTTTCTTTTTTGGTGGGAGGGTGTGGGCTGACAAAACTTCTAGCATATATGCAGCTTAGCATTTGTCTGGAGATTGTCCCAAGGGGGACCCTATGCAGAGTTCTGAAAGTCCTCCATGGCATAGCTCACTTCCCTGGAGTGTTCAGCCCCACAGGTTCCAGCAGCCTTGGCAACCCCCCAGTTCCGATCCCTTCATCCTCTGCTCAGTGAGACCTGTGTTCTTTTTGGAGTCACTTGTTTGCAATGGAACCTTTAAGGTGCCTGTGGACAGACAGCCTGAGCAATGGTAAGGCTTATGCTATGGTTTCTCTCCCTGCGGAAGTCCTGTGCTGTTTGCCAAAATTTGTACTCCTTGGTTTCATATAACATGTCCAGTTTTAGAGTCGGTTTTGGTAGGAGTGCTTGTCCTGTGCCTGATCATAAATGATGGCAAGGAGGAGAAAGCTGCATCTTAAATTCATATGTAATTGTTTTTACTTTATCACACCCAAAGGGAGAAAAAAATAAGAGATATTATTCTCTTCTTTAATTTTTCTATGCATGGAAAGAAAGCTGCCTTATTTAATACCTTTTATTCTTTGCAAATGGATTAATTATCCCTCTTGAATGCTAAGGCAATGTAAACATTCATGTTTAATTATTTGTATTTCCATCATACATCTTATGTGGGAGCCACTTTTCTCACTACAGTCAAAGTTAACATGAAGTAGTAATTCAGTTAATGGAATATCTGCATCTGCTTTCACTGTTTGCCATAAATTTTCCAAAGTGCACTTTAAAGAAGCAGTATCTCTGTCAGGACCTAATTATTTGTCTTCATATTCTAAGCAATTTATCTTTCATCTTTATTCTTGACTTCCTTGAAGTTTTTTTCTACTGTTGGATTTGTTTCCGTTTTAGGGAACTCCTGTTAGATCATGACATTCCTCTGAATTTTCATTTCCTGTGTGTTTGTGTGTGTGTGTGTGTGTGTGCACTTTTTCTCCATTGCTCCCTTACAATTAGTATCGATCACTTTTACCTCTCAGATATTTATATTTCAAAAGTACCTCTTCTGATTGAGCATCTTTCTAATTAGCTCAAGTGTTTTCTTTATGTCCTTCCTCACGTTCAGGGGCATCTGGCTAAGAACCAGTTTTTATAGACTTAAAACCAATTTTACTTAGGATAATTAATATTTTATTTTTCATCTTAAAATTACCACTACTGATTTGCTTAGAATTATAATTTCAGCAAGCATACCTTTTTTGCTTTAACATATACAATACACATCTTTCCCTTTGCTCTTGAAGGTGAGTACTGTCTACTTGTCCTGGGTATTACGTTCATAAAGTCTCAATATCCCATTTAATTTTCAGTGTTGACTTGGCTGCAGCAAACACTAGGCATCTGAGGCAGTTGACTGCACTTCTTTGGTGATGTGGGGAAGTGTCAACATGGCTGCCGCTTTGCTCCCCGTAGTGACCTGCTTCCTCTGCTTTAGCTCCTCCTGTCCACTCGTTCCTGGGTGTTTCCTCACTCCCTCCCCTACACTTCTTTACATGTTCCCTTGGTACCTTTTCTCTCCACCTCACTTAAGCCGTAAAAGGAAATGCTCTACTTTTTAAGTAATGTGAAAATTGAGACATAAGTGTGTTGCTGAAGCTACACACTGAATAATTAAGAAAACAGAAAATTAAACCCAGTTCTGATTCCTGATTCAAGGGTCTTAATCACCATGATGTATTATCTGCAAGCTGAAGCTAACCTATGTAATGGTTTTTTAAATGGAATAAAAACTGTCCTGGGTAATAATACTGCTTCTTCACAGATTAGTGAATCTGTTTCTAATTGTCAAATCTATCCTACAGGTTAAACAATGTAGTTAAAAATGTTGACACTATACAAAATAAACTATTTAGGAATGTAGAAAATCTTACTTCATAATAAAATACTGTAAAACCGAGACACTGGTTCAAATTTAAATTTTCCCTCCTCCCAACATTTGAATATGGAAAAATCTAGTCATCTAGTCAATGAAAACTATACTGTTATCACCAATGGTACTTTGTATCCCAAGGGAAACCATCTCAAATACGTGAGAAAAAAAAAACAGCAGCAAGAAAACTTGTTTCATCCAAAATCCATGCATCTCCCTGTTCACTCACTGATTTATTTGGTTATAAATATTGACTAATTATTTGCCAAATGTGTTGTTATTCAGTGACAATATAACAGTGAACCTAATTTCGCTGCCTGCCCTTAGTGAACTTTCAATTATAATAAACTCTACAGAGAGGAGTTCTTTATCCATATAGAAGGGATAATATATCTCTAACATTTTATTAAATTCTTCATAATTGATATTCTCTTTTAACCAGAAAATAAAATATGTGTTTCTTCAGAATATTCTGGATTTATCACATTTCGATTCGGAATTCTAGCTATGGCAATAATTTTCATTCATCACTGTCTACAGTAGGGATGGAAAGAATGTTTTTTTAAAGTCTGAATGCTCTTGATCTTTAAGGTTGGCTACCCTTCCAGGTGTGAGCAGTATTTATGAACCTTATTCTAGATCTTTGAGATGGTAGAGTGGGATTTAGCATGAAATAAGTGGGCATAGATTCTCTACGGAATTTCATATGTTTAGCAGTCTGTGAGGCTCTTGATAAAAGGTTTCAGCACAAAAGAAATTTTGTAAGAAACTTAAGGACAAAAAAAGATACTCCAAAATGTTTATTATGACATTGTGCTTCTCCATTCTATTTGTGATCTTTATTAAAGAAAATAAACATAACTTTTTCTTGAAAATTAGAACAAACTTAGGTCCCCAAAAGTTTTAAACAAAATGATTTGTAAAAAGACTAACTTCTTTCTACCAGAAAGTAGTATGCTCTGACCTTTAAGAGAACCCTGGTGGATTTATCAGAAAGCAGTTTTTTTTTTTTTAATGAAGGAGCAATATTAAAAATAAGCATGATAATGATTGTTTAATAATACTAACACAAAACATTTGAAAAAGGAGAGAAGTAGGAATCCCTGCCAAGTGTGGCTCCCTTAAGAGAGGATCACAAAAATATAAATAAAGAAGACAAAAATAAAATAATCCTCTGTCAATAGTCCACAAACCATTTCTCTAGAGGGTCCAGTAGTCATATTAGGCTTTGAGGAGTATGATCTCTGTTGCAAGTACTTAACTCTGCCCTCTCTATGTGAGAGCCGTCATAGATGAGATGTGAACAAATAGGGATGTCTATGTTACGTGGAAGCTTCACTACCTGGACTGCAAGTTGCTGTGTTTGGCTTCATGCTGACCCCTGTAATAGGTGAATGTTAGCATTTTGGATAATGTAAATGATGGAAAAATTGTTTGGGGATGTTGGCTTAGCAGTTCTATAGTTCACATAATTGATATAAGAAAACGGGAAGAAATTTAGCAGCTTTCCAGACGAAGGGCATAAAAAGTTGAAATTAGAATAAATAATACAGCAGGCTGTTTTAACATTCCTTTAGAGGTATGTTTTGTTTCTGTCTCGTTAATATGTCTATAAACCACTTTTGCACATTATTTATGCAGTCTTTTTTGTTTCATTCAGAAAACAACAACCACTGTAGACTTTCTGTGTTTTTAATAATGAATACTGCAATTACCATATGGTCTTAATTATCCAATACAGATTTGAATACTTATATTGCAAGGATTTTCCCCTCTAGGAGAGGATTCAGTGACTTTGGTAATTTCAAATAAAATATTCCAAGACAAAGCTATAAAATAGTAATGGTCACCTTGTAGGTAAGCCATATCTGTTTACGTCAGCTTTAGAATACAGTCAAATCACTGTTAATTCTCTTGTCAGAAAATTTATTTGCTTTAGTAGTGGGCTTACTTCTAATAATACTGTACCTGTAGAGATTTCATTGTTAGAGATTAGTTGAAAAATAGCCATGTTTAACTAACATATTTCAACGTGTGCTACCTCTATTGATTATCTAACACTTGAGTCAAATAAGTCAAAAGTCACTTACTCTCCATTCCCAATACCGCTTTTCACTTTCAGATCTTTATTTCATGATCTTTGTCTCCTATTTTCTCCTAACTTCTTGAACTCCTTAATCCCACCTGCCAGTAATTCTTACCGAATGGCATAAATGAAGGAGGAAACCTTTGCCTGACTTTCAAAAATGTCCAGTAATTACACCGATTTCCCTGTTCTCTTACACCTCTTTCAACAGCCTTCCTCCTGAGTCTCCTTCCTTCCCTGTCTGGCCTGTGAAATCCTGTGCATTTAGGTAGGTCTAGGTCAGCTGGCATCTTCTACAAGATTCCCTTCCCTAATGACTGTCAAATGTTCATATTCTATTTCTCTTTGAGAAACTAAGACCGGTCTCTGCAGGCTGGCATCTCAGCGGGGAGGAGGCCAAGACCCTGTCCTAGAATCCTGCTGCAGGAGCTGAGTCCCTGGACACCTCAGAGGAGGGACTGGTAACCCCTAATTAGGAAACCGCAGCGCCTCCTGTGACCTACCCAGTGGGTGCCTCTGTGGAGTGCGACATCGGGCTAAGAAATCCTTAGATGCCTCAGTAAGTTCTGTTTCTAAAAGCTTGCAGTGTTTGACCTGGTCCTGTGCTTTTGTTTACTGATGTATTTCCAAAGATTTATAGACAGTAGATACCCAGGATAAATTAGGTTTGCATATTAATAGTGATGAAAGCACAACAGGGAGTTGGGTCTGGCCCATCTCCCTTGGAGTTGTACCGTTTGGCAGTGATGGATGAACACAGTAATCAGGATCCCCTGGGGCTGGAGACAAGGAGGAGAAAACAAAGGCTGGTGAAGAAGTGCTCGGGTTGGAGTCCAGGTAACCGTCCAGAAGCCTCCTGTGTTTTACTCTCCACAGCTTGACCTTGGGCCTCTCTTCTTCTCCGACTGGAGTTAGAAGCTGTCAGCTACAAAGTGGCCCTTGCCATTTGCACTTGCCATCTACCTCCACAAGGATTAAATCATGTGCTGTGGCAGCTGCTGGTTTTCAACACCTCCTGAAAGCAGTTCAGGGTAGAGGGCAGCAATGAGGCAGTCTGTGCTCTAGAAAATCTGGCACTGGGATGACCCTGAGGGATGGGATGGGGAGGGAGGAGAGAGGGGGGTTCAGGATGGGGAACACATGTACACCCATGGCTGATTCATGTCAGTGTATGGCAAAAACCACTACAATATTGTAAAGTAATTAGCTTCCAATTAAAATAAATAAATTAAAACAAACAGATAAAATGTTAGAAAACAAAACAAAAAAAAACTGGCAGGAGAGGTCTTCAGATAGTTGGATATTTTCAGGAGCTGATTTTAAGACTCCAATTCTGTATCTTCTTTTATCTAGAAAACCACTGAAAACATTCATGGTGACCAACTGTTCCTTGTGAGTAGCAAAACTTCACGAGACTAGTAGAAAACTTTTGGAAAAATATGTGCTTGATTGCATGCGATCCCTCTTCACTAAAATCACATATATACTGACCTCCCCACTCCCTCCTCTTTGGAACAGTTTCTCAGCGATCTGAAGTGCTATCTCCTGGACTGCAGTATTCATTTTGCCCCCGATAAAACTTAACTTGCAACTCTCATGTTGTGCTTTTTTTTTTTTAAGTTGACAAGGAAATGCCAAACAAAAGTAGTCATCAGCTGCCTTGTTAGTGGTCCCTCTCTGGGGAAGTCAGTAAGTTACAGGACTCTGAGACTTGACACCATCACTCAACTGACTTTGGGAAGAGTATAATAAAGAAGCAAACTTGTCCAATTAGGTATATTTATTGTAGAATTATTCATCTAGGAAAGTTGTCTAATTAAATTACAAAACAAGTAGTATCCTATATAATCATCCACCTTACCTAAAGCCATCCTTCCTAGTGATACCTAATAGATGTGCATGCATTTCTTGGGGTTAAGAGTGGAAGGCCACAGTTCTTAACCACTAGGGGGTCCCTGTGGTGACTCATTACTTGCTTTGTAGGGATAGACCCTCCCTCCCTCTCTCCTCCCTTTCCCTTGTCACCCTAGTCCCCCCAGAGCTTCCGGGCTCATCACTGGATTGGACCATGAGTGAGTGCTCTCCTCAAATTAATATGCAGAACTTCAACATTTAACCTGAAAATATCCAGAGAAGGAACAAATATATATACCCTTACGGCAGGAGCAAGGACCATTGTGTTATGGAAGCTCACTGAAACTGAATTTATGATGGCCACGTGCTTTCTGTTACCACAGATATGTAGATAGTTGTACATCTTTAATATATGCAAAGTAGGCAATTCTATAGTATTGATTCCCTGTGTGATTAATCACATCTGGCTCTGATGCTGGCTGTGGTTTTAGTTAGATGGAAATTAGGCAACTCTAATGTGCTGATCCCAGAAATGAACAATGGACTTCCCTAAAATCAGGTGGCTCTTATTGGAAATAATCGAGTATTAAAGCCAGAACAAAGGGGGGTTCTGGAAGGGGAAAACAGGTAAACCCATGGTGGATTCATGTCAGTGTATGGCAAAACAAATACAATTTTGTAAAGTTAAAAAATAGAAAATAAACTAATTAAAAAAAAAAGCCAGAACAAAGACCTGGGATTCTATTTAGTACACACTTGCTCGAAGATGTCAAAACCTGAATCCACAGAGAAGCTGGAGCTTACTAGGACTTGCTTTAAGCTTTACTTATGGTTACCTCTGCCCTCCTACTGTTCTTTTCAGCATGCCAGGTTAGCTAGTGATGACTGCAAATTTCTGTGGCTTTCCTCTAACATGGGAGCCCCTTGGGAGCTAACACCACATTTTAATCAATTTTGTGTATGTACTTCTGTAAAGTTGAAGTGTCTTCCATCATTGATATCTTTTTATCACATGCATGCTTGAATATATAAAGTTTAAAATAAGCACTTTTCTTTAAAAATGCATTGAAAAACACAGCCAAATTCCCAACTGAAAAAGTTTCAATTGTGATGTTATTTGAAGTAGACACTTCTGTTCACTAGCAAAGCCTAAAATGGATTTCAGGGACTTTGAAAGACATCAAAGTGCTGAAGTTTGCAGCTGCATATCATTATTAGTGTTAGTATTGTTACATTTTCAAAATTTACTTTGGAAATTCAGAATTATCTAGGTAGATGAAAAACGAAAATGTATTCAAAAATAATGAGAATAAGTGTAAAGATAAGCAGTAAAACAATCCAAAAATGAAGTGAGCTACTAAGGAAAACATTCAGACATTAGAGTTTGAAGCCAGCTAAAATCAGATGTGAAATTAGAGGCAGAGAGCCCCTTCTCTGTGCATGAGAGCGCAGTTAAGATAGTCTGAAAGATACTCTAACCTGAGGGAAGTGAATTATGTTAAGGGTGAAAAAAGGATGAAAAAGATGAAGGTTAAAAACAGTGCCAGTTAACTTCCCTGTGTCCCCAGAGAGAGGTTTGACTTAGGTTGTGTAGTTGAAAGCACAGGGACAGTAATAAACGCGTCTCCATCACCTGCTAACTCTAGTTAGACATCTTTAGATACATATCCTTATTGAGGAGTTAGTATCATATTCCTGTCCAAACCAGGATTTAAGTCGGGTTATCCAAAACAGGAATGTTTCTTGGGGAAAGCATTTCCAACAGGCACAGTGTTAGTTTGGCAAACACTCAGTTGTCTGATAATTTGAGTGAGGAACAGACTCTGTGCCTATTACAATATGGAGAGATTCTTACTTTCTTAGAAGGAGGATGTTCCTTGCCTCCCCAGGGACCTGTTTCACAGAGGTGATTAGTCAAGGCAATGCTTGAAGAATAGCAGCTGGTCTGGGACAGTGTTTACTTAACTACTTTATTTTTGCTGAGTGGTGTGTACTAAGTAGAGGCAGATGCTGAACAGTCCAAGCTAATAGAAATGATTTTTAGAGTCTGTGTAAAGAAAGAGAGAACAGAACTCTAATGCAACAAGCCAGGGAGAGGAGCTATGGAGAGTATAAAGATGCCTTGTGTGGAATCTGATGGTGTTTCTGCTGTGTGCATGCGAGAATTCTCTTCCCTGCCACCCATGGAACGTGTGATAAAAAAATCTGTATCTAGTCTAATGTTTGTGGAGGGAAGGTGTGTGCTGGGTATAGCTTCAAAGTGGGTTTAGTGGGGGGGTCTAGGACACCACAATTGGGTCATAGAGAAACAGCCAGCTGTCCCACGTGCAGGATAGATACCTGATGAGCAGTCTATAGATAGATATCGCAAACAGGTCCTGTGGAAATAAATGGTGCAAACAGTGGAAGAACTTCTGAGGGGCACATGATAAGCTAATCTTTGGTAGAATTGGGTGGCATCCCAAATCAGGCAAACCTTGAAGGTTATAAGAAATGGGTGAAAAGCACGCAGGTGTTTTTGTCTTTCCAGGCTTAAGAACTGTCACACAATGTGAGTAAAATGATATCTGTGGACATCTTTGACCTTTGTTATTCAGAGTTCCACTTTATCACATGGCAATACAGGGACACTGCAGAACTCAGTTGATCCCCTTCCTACTCAAGTCCCAACAACTTCAGCCCAGCCCACGTGGCCAAGTTCTACCCCCTTGCTCCCCAAGCAGATGCCTTTTGGCTCCTTCTCAGGTCAGAGGAAGTACCTGAGGAAGGGGTTCAAGCAAGTCTTAGACGCTGACACAGTGGTATTAAGGGATTAGGGAGCATAGACGTAGTAAGCTCTGGACGGTCACATCCCATTTGCCCTGTCTATTCCTTGTACTTTGGATGGGGTGTGGATGAAGAGGGGAAACAACAAGGTCCTCTAAAGGGCAGAGCCCAAGGTAGGGGTTCCTCTCACGCAGTCTGTGGTTGGAATGAAACTGTGTGGCATCTCTGATATCTCGAGGTTATTCTGGAAGCAATACGCAGGGCAGTGTGAAAGGGGCTGAGTCGGCAGGAATAAACACCAATTAAATCCCATAGTAGGAGGGAGAAGCTGGAAACCAGGATGAATCTGAGCTCTCTGTGTAGTGAGGCCAGTAAATGGAAATATTGTTTTAATTTAGAAATCTCACTGATGTGCTATGCTGTCTCAGACATTAAAGCAGTCCAAAATGAAAATCTGGAGTATGATTATAATTTCATAACTTGCTTTTGGTTGAATATAATGAGAACTGATTATCATTGTTTTTCATAATTTGCCTAAGGAATATATTCTTTGAAACACATGTTTTATAAGAAACAATTGTATAATTTACTATGGTTTGGATATTTTTGAATCCCATCAAAACATAAGCAGTTACGCTTATTCAAAATACTATTAGTTATAAATAACAAGATGAAATTCCTTTTATTTAGTTTTTTATTTAGTTCACTGTGTGAATATTTTCCTGAACCCATCTTGACCTCTTAAAACATAGATGACATTCTTTCAAGTTGAAATACGTCCAGTCTGATCAGGACTTTATGAAATAAAAGTGAATTGTGTTTAAACCAGGCCTATGATGATAACTACTGAATTGGAAAGAAATTGTTTAATTATTTATGTAAATTTAATTATGCCAGTTGAAGTAGAGGCTTGTCATAAATATTAGTCAAATAGAAGATAATTATTTGAATGGCATTGCCTCTAATAAAGCAACATAAACAGACTAAAGTAATTAGGAACTAAAATGCATAGGCTGTGAACTTAACATGAAATTTTCAGTTATGATATTACATAACTTGATAGTTTATTATTGCTGCTGTTATTAAAATAAACCCTCCTTATAGCACTTATAATGTTGGACTCCTACAGATTATATTATAATGAGGGTGTGATGCATTTTGATTGAGTTACCACAAGGGAGAAATTTAATTTAATTAAAATGGTCTTCATTAAAGTATTGCATTCAAGTGAAGTAATTACATGGCATATACAGTATGGAAGAAATCCTGCTGTTTAAAAGGGAGAAAATTCACAATAGACCAGCCATGATATTATTAGAGAGTGCCTTTCTAAATAATTAACCTCTGACTTCACCATAATGATGTAGCAGACAGATGAACCTTGCTTCATACTCTGGTTTTTATTTTTTTATTTTTATTTTTTTCATACTCTGGTTTTTAAAATAAATAGCATCTTACATGTATAAACCTATGTAGAATTTATACATATAAATATCTATATATGATATATAGATATAGTTACATATATGCACAAACTACTATGTATAAAACTGACAAATATATCTATTAATAATTATACTTGAGCAATTAATGTTACAATATACACATGCCTATTATAAAATGTTTGAGACGTGTTCTCTGCATAGCGAACAGTTATTAAATATATTAGTAGTTCTTAAGTAGGTAGTTCATATATTAAAAGATTAAAAAATGTAGGGGGTGGGTGGGTAGATAGGTACTTTTAAAATGTTAAGTTGTGGAAAAATTGCTATGACCATTAGAGTAGCCTAATAATATCTTTCCCAAGTTAATAATATTTTACGTAGAAAGGTAAGAAAACCTGACTTCAGATATTCAAGAGCATGGAGTAAATGATGACTTGAGTTATTACTACATTTTACTTTAGCTTCTCAAAAGTTGTGAAATAGTTCAGTTCAGTCACTCAGTTGTGTCCGACTCTTTGCGACCCCATGAATTGTAGCACACCAGCCCTCCCTGTCCATCACCAACTCCCGGAGTCTACCCAAACCCATATCCATCGAGTTGGTGATGCCATCCAGCCATCTCATTCTCTGTTGTCCCCTTCTCCTCCTGCCCCCAATCCTTCCCAGCATCAGGGTCTTTTCCAATGAGTCAGCTCTTTGCATGAGGTGGCCAAAGTATTGGAGTTTCAGCTTCAACATCAGTCCTTCCAATGAACACCCAGGACTGGTCTCCTTTAGGATGGACTGGCTGGATCTCCTTGCAGTCCAAGGGACTCTCAAGAGTCTTCTCCAACACCATAGTTCAAAAGCATCAGTTCTTCGGTGCTCAGCTTTCTTCACCATCCAACTCTCACATCCATATGTGACCACTGGAAAAACCATAGCCTGGATTAGATGGACCTTTGTTGGCAAAATGATGTCTCTGCTGTTAAATATGCTATCTAGGTTGGTCATAAATTTCCTTCCAAGGAGTAAGCGTCTTTTAATTTCATGGCTGCAATCACCATCTGCAGTGATTTTGGAGCCCCAAAAAATAAAGTCAGCCACTGTTTCCCCATCCATTTCCCATGAAGTGATAGGACCAGATACCATGATCTTAGTTTGCTGAATGTTGAGCTTTAAGCCAACTTTTTCACTCTCCTCTTTCACTTTCATCAAGAGGCTCTTTAGTTCTTCTTTCATTTCTGCCATAAGGGCAGTGTCATCGGCATATCTGAGGTTATTGATATTTCTCCTGGCAATCTTGATTCCAGCTTGTGCTTCTTCCAGCCCAGTGTTTCTCATGATGTACTCTGAGTATAAGTTAAATAAGCAGGGTGACAATATACAGCCTTGACGTGCTCTTTTTCCTATTTGGAACCAGTCTGTTGTTCCATGTCCAGTTCTAACTATTGCTTCCTGACCTGCATACAGGTTTCTCAAGAGACAGATCAGGTGGTCTGGTATTCCCATCACTTGAAGAATTTTCCACAGTTTATTGTGATCCACACAGTCAAAGGCTTTGGCATAGTCAATAAAGCAGAAATAGATATTTTTCTGCTACTCTCTTGCTTTTTCGATGATCCAACGGATATTGGCAATCTGATCTCTGGTTCCTCTGTCTTTTCTAAAACCAGCTTGAACATCTGGAATTTCATGGTTCACGTATTGCTGAAGCCTGGCTTGGAGAATTTTGAGCATTACTTTACTAGTGTGTGAGATGAGTGCAATTGTGCAGTAGTTTGAGTATTATTTGGCATTGCCTTTCTTTGTGATTGGAATGAAAACTAACCTTTTCCAGTCCCGTGGGCACTGCTTAGTTTTCCAAATTTGCTGGCATATCGAGTACAGCACTTTCACAGCATCATCTTTCAGGGTTTGAAATAGCTCAACTGGAATTCCATCACTTCCACTAACTTTGTTAGTAGTGATGTTTTCTAAGGCCCACTTGACTTCACATTCCAGGATGTCTGGCTCTAGGTGAGTGGTCACACCATCCTAATTATCTGGGTTGTGAAGATCTTTTTTGTACAGTTCTTCTGTGTATTCTTGCCATCTCTTCTTAATATCTTCTGCTTCTGTTAGGTCCAAACCATTTATGTCCTTTATCGAGCTCATCTTTGCATGAAATGTTCCATTGGTATCTCTAGTTTTCTTGAAGAGATCTCAGTCTTTCCCATTCTATTGTTTTCCTCTATTTCTTTGCATTGATTGCTGAGGAAGGCTTTCTTATCTGTCTCTGCTATTCTTTGGAATTCTGCATTCAGATGGGAATATCTTTCCTTTTCTCCTTTGCTTTTCACTTCTCTTCTTTTCTCAGCTATTTGTAAGGCCATTTTGCCATTTTGCATTTCTTTTCCATGTGGATGGTCTTAATCCCTGTCTCCTGTACAATGTCACGGACCTCTGTCCATAGTTCATCAGGCACTCTGTCTATAAGATCTAGTTCCTTAAATCTGTTTCTTACTTCCACTGTATAAACCTAAGGGATTTGATTTAGGTCATACCTGAATGGTCTAGTGGTTTTCCCTACTTTATTCAATTTCAGTCTGAATTTGGCAATAAGGAGTTCATGATCTGAGCCACAGTCAGCTCCCGGTGTTGTTTTTGCTGACTGTATAGAGGTTCTCCATCTTTGGCTGCAAACAATATAATCAATCTGATTTTTGTGTTGACCATCTGGTGATGTCCATGTGTAGAGTCTTCTCTTGTGTTGTTGGAAGAGGGTGTTTGCTATGACTAGTGTGTTCTCTTGGTAAAACTCTATTAGCCTTCGCCCTGCTTCTTTCTGTACTTCAGGGCCAAATTTGCCTGTTACTCTAGGTGTTTCCTGACTTCCTACTTTTGCATTCCAGTCCCCTATAATGAAAAGGACATCTTTTTTGGGTGTTAGTTCTAAAAGGTCTTGTAGGTCTTCATGCCTATGAAAATTGTACTTCTAAATGAGTCTGTTGGTTAACTGATTGCTGAACTGGGTTTATATATCAAAATTGGTAAACTGTAACATTTTGTTTGCTTTCTTTTATCTCTTGGTCCCTTTGTCTGTGGATTCTTCCTTGTTTCTTTAGGCACCCTCTTGAACACATGGAATCTCCTTTCCTGGATCTTTCCCCCTTATTGGAAGAGCCCTATATTGGTTCTTTGCCTGATGTATCTTTATTCATTCATTAATATATTGAGGGAAATTAAAGTCTGAGTTTAAAACTCAGCTGAATGATGTTGCAGCAGCTCTGAAGTTTTACTGAGTAACAGTTTTTTTTTTCCTTCAAAACTGACACATGTGCTTGACCTATCCTCAGCTGGCATAAGTTTCTTTAGGAGAATATTATGATTCTCCCCTTTCACTCATTTCTATTTCCAGTGTTACGTCTACATGAATGATCTTCAAACCTCTTCTCTTCTAACTAGAATCCAGAGCATATTTCTACAAACTTTCTTGCTATTGCAAGTCAAAAATATGCTGTAGCCACATTAAACTTGGCTTAAATCTAGTATCTCCTTCTTTCACAAATGTCACACTTTCCCTCTGGGTTTCTCTCTTGTTCAATAAGATCATTATTTACCTGGTAAACCAAACTAGAACCTTAGTTTTCTGTCTACCCTCATTTTCAAATTGTTAATCAAATGGCCTTCACAGTGCCTATCAAATGGGTAAATGAATCCATATGTACCTTATCCTTTTTTTTTTTTTACTCTTTTTCCTTTCTGTACCTTTCCATCCTTACTAATGGTGCCTGACCCTAGGCTTTTGGCATCTACTGTGAGGATTGTTGATGACATCAGCATCCGGAATGAGCAGTTGGTACCTCTTCATAGGATCTCGTGCAGAGAAAGCCCTGCATTTGGGTTTAATGCTGAGATCACGGCTTAAAATTCTTTATTTCATCTTGAGTTTGTGTTTCATGGTCAAGTCCGAAGAGATAATGGAGCACTGGCAAGGTAAATAATAATAATAATAAAAAAATTATGACTTATCAAAAGGAAAACTGAAGGAAAAAGTTACACTTTAGTGCATTTCAAGGCACTTCTATCCTGCTTTTTGAGCAAGACACCCTGCCTTCCCATCTTGCACTGAGCTCTTGGTGTAGTTTGCCCTGACTCATGGGGTAAGCTTGTCACTCCTTGCCTCCATTCTGGCCTCCCAGTTCCTTGGTCCATGTGTATGTTCACTGTCACATCAACGGTAGCAGCCTCATGAACTGTGCACTCCAACCTCTGCCCACCTGCCCAACACTGTTAGACATCATTCCCCTGCTTACCGCAGACAATCCCTTTTTTCTCAGACCATCTGCAATTTTGATCTCTGGTAGCCTCGGCCTGCAGTGGCTTGAAGCAGGATTTTAGTTCCCCAGCCAGAGATTGAAGTTAGGCTCCTGCAGTTGAGCTCCAAATCCTAGACACCAGACCAGTAGGGACAATGGCCTGTGACAAGTCCGTGGTCTGTTAGCTTCATAGAAAGGAATTCCCACAAAGAGACAGAAAGTAGTCAAACAAGTAAAGCATTTATTAGTAGGAAAAAAAAAGTATGTGTGGGTAGACAGACGGGGCGGGCTCAGAATAAATTTGCTCCCTTGCAGTTTGAATCACTTATATGGGGCGTTTCTTCCAGGTCTCCTTTTGGCCAATCATTTGCCTGGTTCTGAGTCTGTATCTGGCTTATCTCAGGGTCCTCCCCCATGAGTGTTCAGCTCTTAGCCAAAGATGGATTCTAGCCAAAAGGCCTATGGGTAAGTTGACATCACCTACTACGGGGGGCGCCCCCTCTCTTTTGACCTCTGAGAAACTTCTCTCCACATGTGTAGCTGGCACAGTCTCCTTGACCTCGAGAATGAGAAATATGCAGTCTCTTATCTGGGCAGAGCTCAGTTCCTCTCTGCTCTTGTCTTCATCTTGGACTCACCGTCCACAGGCACAAACTCTAGCTCTTCAGCCTTCATCTGTCTCCTTCCTCCGTGTCTCTCACCATGCCCCTGCTCATCTATTTTTATAACTAGATTTCTATCCCTTTCCTGGAAGCCACCTCTTTCTTTCTATTAAAATAAATCCTCTCTAACCTGGAGCTCCTTCCTAAAATCCTGCTTTCCCACTGTATATCCAGTGCCTCTTACATTTTTCTTGCTTTCCTTATATGCCTTCTCTCTATGGTGTTTACTTAATGACTTGCCTCCCTTGTGTATATATGCCTTAGTCCTCAAATGCAGAATTCGTTCATGATACATACATGTCCAGTTCTAGAAAAGTGCTTTAAAATGCAGTGGAATTAAGTGTAGCTTCTTGGACTCTACTTCTTCTTCATTAATAGTTAATGACACTTCATTGCTGAACAAAGGAAGCCCAACTCTTTTAGATGGCTCAAAAAATACATACCATTGTTAAAATACTGAAAAGACAGAAATAGGTTGATTTTTAACTGTAAATCCTACTTTTATTTGTTGATTATTACTTATGTTTCAGCTAATGATGATCTTATTACCCCTTTTAGATACATACTTATTTTCAAAATGACACAACTGAAGACTGAGTGACACAGTTATATATTTCTGTGTAAAAACTCCAACACACCTTTGTGAAAGAGTTGGTTTTAATGTATTATCTATACACACATAAATATCTTAACTTTTATATTGTACATTATTTTGGTATTTAAAAGATAATTATTTTTAATAAGATTTCTCTGAATAACTAGACTCAGATTCATTTTTTTGGTACAAAAGATGTATTTGCAAAGATTCATTGCTATTACAGCTGTTTTACAGTTAGAAAATAGTCTTGATCCATAGGTGCCTATAACATTTCCCAAGAAACGTGATATAATATACTTGAGTTTTAAAAGGTGCTTGTATGAATATATATTTTCACCTGGTAAAAATTTCTATTTAATCACTTGAAGTCTCCATTTTTAAATTCTCGTTTATGGCATAAACATTTGAGGAGTTTTGAAATATGCAGGCTCAATTTTCTTGTTGCTTTAATGTGTGTGGCCATTAGACTCTGGGAGGCAAGCAGAGGGCACTGAAACTGTGTTTTCTCCCTTTGTACACATTCAAGGATCCCTCCCTTCAAACGCCAGTTAGACCACAGGAGGCTTGAAAGCTTTTGTGTTTTCTGAAATGTTGTTCGCTACTCAATTTCTTAAAAGTTAGAAATCAAAGTAAGAGTTATTTCCATTCACCACACAATATTTTCCTTCCAGTGTTCCTGGAATAGAGTAGAATGTTTTATAATATAGTGCCTGTATTTCCAATGAAAACTAAAAAGCAGGTTGGACTTACAAGTGAATTTATAGGATAATTGGGAATTGATAATAATTAAATTTTAAGGTTTGTGTGAAGAAAGCAACTTGTCGGTTTGCAGATCACTTTAGTCAGGAGAATGTCATTTGAACCTCTTGAAATTGTATCAAGTGGATAGTTTAGTAGTGTTACCCATATTTTTCAGAGAGATTTCAAGAAGGCTGCATAGCTTGCTCAAACTTTAAGTGGACAGGCTAGAATTCCAATCCGGGTCTTCTGACACAGGGTCCAGCTCTCTGTCTCTGCCATTGCTTCTCAGGGATAACAGTTACTAGAGATGTTCCCTTCTTCTTGTTTTCTTACTTAATGGCTAATTTATCAGTGCTTCAAGAATTGATTAAAAGACGATGAGAATAAAATCTGGAAGTTTAACATATACTTAAGCTTTCCACAAGTACCATATCCTTTGCACATAATAAATGCAGATTTCCTCTCTAGGATTTTTCCAGAAGTGTATTGAAAAGATGCTTTCCAATAATAGTTTTAATTCAGTCTGAAAATAACTTCTTATTATCACATTGGGAGAGTCATAGTTCTGGCATGTACATTGATAAATATCTAATTTTTAAATCTTGACAATATGAATATCTGGTGTATTCACTGTATCTAGTCTCTAATCCACAATTCTTCTTCATTTATAAAGAGGAGATTGTAATACCTACAATGAGGAATAAATGCAATAATACATACACATATAATCACAATTCTTGACAAATAATAAATGCTGAGTAAGTCATACTTTTACAAGCCTAATGACTATAGCAGGAAATGGTGCCAGCTAACACAAGAGTCAAGATCCAATAAACACCTTATTGTGCTCCTGCTCAGTTGCATCCAACTCTTCTCAATCCTTTGGATTGTAGTCCGCTGGGCTCCTGGATTGTAGTTGTGGGATTTCCCAGACAAGAATATTGGAATGGGTTGCCATTTCCTCCTCAAAGGGATCTTCCAGGGATCAAATCTGTATCTCCTCCATCTCATGCATTGCATCAGGCATCAGGGAAGCCTTTATTGGTTGATTCAAATAGATGATTTATTTAATCTTCAGTGCACACTGTTTTGTATCTGGCTTCCTATTTCTTTTTAAAACCTCTATTCAAATCAACTTACCAAATGTAAATTAAAAATCAGACTCTATGTAAATTGCACACACTTTTTTGCTATATGAACCAAACTACCAAAAAGCTTGTATTATGGGGACTAGTATCAATATATTATATATGAAAAGGATGTTCTTTCATATACTGTTAATCTATTTTCAAATTATTTTTATGGGTATTATGTCTTAAAATGATACACATTAGTGTAATGGCACTTGAAAATCAGTAGTATCAAGAATTCTGTAAGTATTAGAATCTTCTGGTAAACTGACATTGAGTTAATTTGTACTTTCTTAGTATTTTACCCACACTAAATAATTCATATTAATAAAATGAATATTCTTTTAAAAATAAATTTCCACATCTAATTGCATATTCTACCACATTCTTGAAAATGTTTAATTTTCTAGCTCAAAATGCTATTCGTTCTTGTCTAATTACCTTTGGCTAATTAACTGTGTTCTTCCTTAATTCTTTGATCACTGAGTACATACACTGCAACTTGAGATAACTTGTTAAATTTTTGCTCAATAAGTTAAAAAGCAAAGGTGAGTTTTTTAATGAAGGATCAGGATCTTTCTGTATACTCTTATTTCTTGTCTATCAAGAAAGTGAAATTATGTATACCTTTCTAATTACCTTTTTGTAGCTGTGCTAATATGTTTACTGTTTACTAGTCAGAAGATAACACTTCAAACCACTAAAAAAAATATTATACAAATCCAACTTTGAGAGGAAAATGTGGTCCTTTTTCTTTCAGTATTTTTGATGATTACTTCTCTTTCAAATAACCTGAATTTATGAGTGATTGTATCTTCTGAGCTGGACTTGCTCAGATACACCTTTCTGCCCACCTCTCTCTAATGTTGAAAACTTCTGTAATAGAAATTCCCGAAAATTTGTTGGTTCTTAGAGGATTTCTTTTCCCTAGAGTCTGAACTAGCATAACTTCTAGTATGGCTGAGTTCCTTCACTGCTCATCTGGAGCTATCATAATATTGTTAATTGGCTATATCTCAATATGGCAGCCTGGATGGGAGGGGAGTTTGGGGGAGAATGGATACGTGTGTATATATGCCAGAGTCCCTTCGCTGTTCGCCTGGAACTACCACAATATTGATAATCGGCTAACCCCCCATATAAAATACAAATCTAAAAAAACCCAAAAAACAAAAAACCCAGGGGACTGTATAACCTAGACGTTACCAGTTCACGTTTGCTTTTCTTTAACTCTCTGAAGCACCCCAACTTAGACAAAAATGTAGCTCTGCTTTGGTGTAACTTAATTATCTAAGTTGAAACACTGACTATCACTTATTTGTGACCTTGGTCAAAGGTTTGACCTTGGTCAAACCTTTCTGTGCATTTAAATTCTTTGTCTAAAAATCTGGCATAATAGGGGACTTTTCTGGTGGCCCAGGGGTTAGGAAATTACATACTGATTTCTTTATTTGCTCAAGTTTTCTGTCAACTAAGTTGACAGAAAACAACTAAGTTGACAGAAAACAACTTAGTTCTGTCACCTATGTCTCAACACCTAAGATCAAACTCTTCTATGAACTGATTTGTATGTTTAAAAGAGAGGTTATAGAGCAAAAACAACTTGTATATTCATTGGACTGCTTCTAAGAACCTGAGAGAAGGAAAGCTCATATTTTTTAATGAAGCATAGGTGATTTGCACCTATTGGTGAATATAGGTGGCAATTTCTGCCATAGAGCAAAGTGATTGAGTTAGACATATACATATATAGTCTTTTGCATATTATTTTCCATTATGGTTTATTATAGATATTGAATATAGTTCCCTATGTCATATTTCTCTTTATATAGCACAATCCTGTATTTTAACCAGAATCTCCAGAACGTCCTTGTCCATTATTTATTAACCATATAGGCTGCTATGTTATTACTGATTCTTTTTCTAAATCATAGTAGCTCAAATTAATCTTTTGGATTTTGGTGTCTTTTTAAATGAGAAAATATTTTTTCTCATTAATTCCATTACATTTCTTATAATTTCATAAATACCTCATAATTCCTTTAAAATAAATGTGTAATGGAGGAGAGCCATGGACGGAGGAGCCTGGTAGGAGATGGACATGACTGAGAGACTTCACTTTCACTTTTCACTTTCATGCATTGCAGAAGGAAATGGCAACCCAGTCCAGTATTCTTGCCTCGAGAATCCCAGGGATGGTGGAGCCTGGTGGGCTGCCGTCTGTGGGGTCTCACAGAGTCGGACTCAACTGAAGTGACTTAGCAGCAACAGCGGCAGCAGCATGTGTTCCCATATAATTCAAATGCATGTTTTCCACTGCATTTACCATGTGGTCTTGTTTACTGATTGTAGCTCAGTCGATAAAGAATCTGCCTGCAATGCAGGAGATCTAGGTTCGATTCCTGGGTCAGGAAGATCCCCTGGAGAAAGAAATGGCCACCCCCTCCAGTTGTTCTTTCCTGGAGAATCCCATGGACAGAGGCGCCTGGAAGGCTATAGTCCATGGGGTCACAAGAGTCGGACACGACTTAACGACTAAACCACCAACCACCAGAGTTATATCTGTAGCCCTCCTGCATGGCCCAGGATTATTCAAGACTGCTAGGATTGAGATTTCTTCATCTGTAGCACTGTCTGCTTTTCTTCATTCTTGCTATTTCAGTTTCTTCTTGTTGCCCTGCTCCATCTGTCTCCCAGAGTGCGCTCTCTGACTTCCAGGGTTCTCAGCTTGTTGCTTCAATTAACTTTTCAATGAAACCCCAGGCAGCTTCCATTGTTTCCTGCTGGTGCTCCTCCTTTTCCTGCTGCTTTGAGTCACTGTGCTTGGCTCCCTTCCCCCGCCGCTATTTATCAGGAGTCAGCTGGTTGAACTGTTGTCTGGAGTGCTGTGGATTTCCTGCTGGTTTTAGCACAAATTCCCTACTAATCTTTTGTTACACTTTTATCTCATTTTCTACTGAGTTCTGTCTTCAGGATGCTAGCATTATTTTCTAAAACCCATCGCTAAGAGAGCCGTTTTCCCCAAAATACTTAACCTAGAATCTATTGAGTGACTATGTTTTTTAGAATTGACCAAGAGTGAAGTATAGTTTCCACTGTGTCTACTGGGGAAACATATCTGACAAGGTGTTTATATAAATATATACTATACCTTGTTGCTGTGATGTTAGTGTTTCAATCCAACAGTTTCCCCTCGTGACTAGTTAAGCAACTGCCTCTTTTCACAGACTTTACTTTTGATACTCTGATGGTAGTTACTTTAAAGAGAATTGGTATTATTCACCAAGTACATTTTCAGAATAACTGTCCTGGTGTTTCCTTATCTGATCTAGTAATTTTCTCTGTCATTATAATTTGAGTACTATAAGGTCCTATTCTCAAGAGTAGTGCCCACTGTCTAGATCTAAGGTAAATTTTTTGTACTGATTTTTTCCATGTTATTGTCACCTAAGAATTGGGAAGGATTCATGCAAAGATGGGCTCAATAAAGGACAGAAATGGTATGGACCTAACAAGCAGAAGATATTAAGAAGAGGTGGCAAGAATACACAGAAGAACTGTACAAAAAAGAACTTCATGACCCTGATAATCATGACGGTGTGAGCACTCACCTAGAGCCAGACATCCTGGAATGTGAAGTCAAGTGGGCCTTAGAAAGCATCACTACAAACAAACCTAGTGGAGGTGATGGAATTTCCATTGAGCTATTTCAAATCATAAAAGATGATGCTGTGAAAGTGCTACACTCAATACGCCAGCAAATTTGGAAAACACAGCAGTGGCCACGGGACTGGAAAAGGTCAGTTTTCATTCCAATCCCAAAGAAAGGCAATGCCAAAGAATACTCAAACTAGAGCATATTTGCACTCATCTCACTCGGTCGTAAACTAATGCTCAAAATTATCCAAGCCAGGCTTCAGCAATACACGAACTGTGAACTTCCAGATGTTCAAGCTGGTTTTAGAAAAGGCAGATGAACCAGAGGTCAAATTACCAACATCTACTGGATCATTGAAAAAGCAAGAGAGTAGCAGAAAAACATCTATTTCTTCTTTATTGACTATGCCAAAGCCTTTGACTGTGTGGATCACAATAAACTGTGAAAAATTCTGAAAGAGATGAGAATAGATAGCAGACCACCTGACCTGCCTCTTGAGAAATCTGTATGCAGGTAGGAAGCAACAGTTAGAACTGGACATGGAACAACAGACTGGTTCCAAATAGGAAAAGGAGTATGTCAAGGCTGTATATTGTCACCCTGCTTATTTAACTTATATTCAGAGTACATCTTGAGAAACGCTGGGCGGGATGAAGCAGAAGCTGGAATCAAGACTGCCGGGAGAAATATCAATAACCTCAGATACGCAGATGACACCACCCTTATGGCAGAAAGTGAAGAAGAACTAAAGAGCCTCTTGATGAAAATGAAAGAGGAGAGTGAAAAAGTTGGCTTAAAGCTCAACATTCAGAAAACTAAGATCATGGCATCTGGTCCCATCACTTCATGGCAAATAGATGAGGAAACAGTGGAAACAGTGTCTGACTTTATTAACTTGGGCTCCAAAATCACTGCAGATGGTGATTGCAGCCATGAAACTAAAAGACGCTTACTCCTTGGAAGGAAAGTTATGGCCAACCTAGACAGCATATTAAAAAGCAGAGACATTACTTTACCAACAGATTTCCATCTAGTCAAGGCTATGGTTTTTCCAGTGGTCATGTATGGATGTGAGAGTTGGACTATAAAGAAAGCTGAGCACCGAAGAATTGATGCTTTTGAACTGTGGTGTTAGAGAAGACTCTTGAGAGTCCCTTGGACCGCAAGGAGATCCAACCAGTTCATCCTAAAGGAGATCAGTCCTGGGTGTTCATTGGAAGGACTGATGTTGAAGCTGAAACTCCAATACTTTGGCCACCTGATTGGAAGAGCTGACTCATTTGGAAAGACCCTGATGCTGGGAAAGATTGAAGATGGAAGGAGAAGGGGACGACAGAGGATGAGATGGTTGGATGGCATCACCAACTCAATGGACATGAGTTTGAGTAACTCTGAGAGTTGGTGATGGACACGGAGGCCTGGCTTGCTGCAGTCAGTAGGGTTGCAAAGATTCAGCCATGACTGAGTGACTGAACTGAACTGAACTTCCAGGACTCAAGCTTCTTAGATGTCAATATTAAGTTTCATAGTAACTCTTAATGTGATTTCCTAGTAGTTGCATGAAACTTACAAAGTCTGAACGCTTCCTAAGGAAAAGAGACTTTTCTGTCTCCTAAGACAATAATTTCTTAAAACAAAAACATAAGTAGTCTACCTTAAACCTGTTAAATATACTTGTAGTCTCTAACTTGTGGCCAGACTGTAGTGATGTTTTAATAAATGGTGTTAGGTGTAGCCAATGTGAAAGAATGGAATGTAAGTGTAGTAGTTGAAGCTGTAAAGAATCCAAGTATAATAGAAATAACATGAGTTTTAGAAGTTGCTGTTTTTGTTTGGTGGTGTGTGTGTTCAGTCATGTCTGACTCTTTGGGACCCCATGGACTGCAGCCCACCAGGCTCTCCTGTCCATGAGATTTTTCAGGCAAGAGTACTGGAGCGGGTTGCCATTTTCTTCTCCAATACTTCCTCAAATTATCCTAAAAAAAATCCTCCCAAGAAACACAAATAACACTTTTATCCAACATAAAAGATTTTTTTTAAAGCAGTGTATCAGACATGTCTTAGCAGTATAATCTCAATTAAATTTGTAATAATTGTGGTTTGAAGCACATCAGTGATTTTCAAAGATTTTTGTTTTAATAGCAGAATTTTGAAAAAATAATCTTCATGTCTTTGTTTTACAATAAGAATAGTCAGAGCTACTCTGGTTGGGGTGAGGTGGGGGACACAGAGTCCTGAATGCTCTTCCTTCAAGTCCTCCCACAAGGTTGCTCTGAGAAACTTTGCCACTTTTCCAAGCTTCTGTAGAACAGTCTGAAAGCCTCTGGACTAGATACTGTCCCATGGTATGAATCTTTAAACCCAGCACATCATGTTACTGTGTGTGCTTTGTCACCGTGCTTCCCGTGTGCTTCCCTCCTTAAGACCAAGATCCATCATTTGACTTTAGACCTCTCCCCCCTCCCTCCCTGAAATAGAGTAGTGATGACAGTGGCTCAGAGCTATTCCTGTTTCATATTGTCCCCACTCCTACCTCCTCCTAAGCAGTCAGTCTCACCACCACCAGGAGCCTTTATTATCTCACAAAAGATGCCATCAAGTGCTCGGCACTGTCTAAATCAGTCACAAAAACGCCCTACACCCACCTGAGTCTCATCACCTTTCCACTGTGCCCTCTGGAGTTCTTACTCCAACTGCCTTGCCCATCTCTCTCTTCTTTGAATAGTCATATAAAATCCTAAACCTACAGTCATGCTTTTTGACAAGTCCCATGCAACGAAACAGGAATCTTTCCTTTCTTTAAAATCTTGGCCTCTTGGCTCAGATGACTCTGACTCTGTTTGGCAGACCTTCCTTGTTTTCCTTGTGTTTGTCACTCTCATTCTTCTGAGTGTTTTATACCTTCTTCTTTCTACATCCGTCTCTGACACGCCCTTCCCCATCTACACGTCCGCTGACATTGGTTCCTGTGAAAGAAGAACTTTCCCTTGTTTCCATCAGCACATCCCTATCTACTTCATTTTCTTCCCGCCTCTAGTTCTATAGATTCACCCCACCTTCCTTTCTCCATTAGATCTCAGCTCTACTTCAATCCACAGGTTCTTCTGTCTAGGTACCTCCCTCCTAGAGCATTATTTAAATTCTTCATTCCACTGACTCATTCCCACCAACTTGGAAAACTACTGCAGTCTCCTGTTTTAAACAAACTTTTCATTGGCCCTTTCTGAATATTGCTTCATTTCTTTGCTGCCAGATGACAGGGGAACTACTTTTAAATGCTGTCTATACTCTGTGTCACCCCTTTAAAGCAGCTCTTACAATCAATCTGTCAAAATTGCTAGTGTTATGTGAGGTCACTAATGACTTCAGCTTTCTGGAATTGCATGGATGATTTTCTCCCCTTATCTTGTATGCCATTTTGCTCACTTTCCCCCCCTTTGAGGCAAGCTTTTTCTTTTTTGGCTTCTGATAGTCCATTGCCCTCTTCTCTTCTCTCACAGGCTGTTTTCAGCTTTCTTTACTAGTCTCTTCTTACCCTCCTACCTTCTGACCGTGAAGTATTTTCCTTGTAACTCTTGTTCATTGCCACTTAAGGAACTCCTGAGTGAGCTCATTCAACTTTTTGCCTTTAAATACCATCTTCCAAACTTCTGTCTCCAAATTACACTGTCCCCTGAACCCCAGATTCATTTATCCTGTTGTACTTGGATTTTTACTAGACAATTAGAAGGTAACATATCTAACCAAACTCCTGTCTTCACCATTCACAAAAATCCGATCCACACCAACCTTCCTCCGTCTTCATAAATGGCAACTTTATAGTTGGGCCAAAATTCTTAATGTCAATCTTGGCGCATCTTTCTCTAGTACCCCATATCTAGTGAAGTGAAAGTTGCTCAGTCACGTCCAACTCTTGGCGACTCCATGGGCTATACAGTCCATGGAATTCTCCAGGCCAGAATACTGGAGTGGGTAGCCTTTCCTTCTCCAGATGATCTTTCCAACCCAGGGATTGAGCCCAGGTCTCCCGCATTGCAGGTGTACCACCTGGGTTCATTACCAGCTGAGCTGCTGTGGACAGCGTACCAGGTACAGGTCGAAAGTGGTCGACATACAGTTTGGATAAAGGAAACTAGAGACAGGATTAAAGTTTAGAGATGGGACTAGGGGACTCAAGGCCTCCAGGATCAAGAGCCCTATTCCTTGGAGCCGCATCACTTTTATTTAGAGTGTTGGCAAGCAGAAAGTATCTGTTGTGCTGTGATAAGATCAGCCTCCTGTGTCCCCGGTCACGTCTACCGTTTTATTGATTACTTTGAACTATCTTCGTTACTTCCTTGTACAAAGGGTGTCACCCAGTTGAAGCCATAAACCTGCATACGCCTTGGGACAATATCTTGGTATGTGTACAAGCAGCCGTTCCGAACTTGTGCTGACCTGGGGGTTCCAAGGCCCACACTCTGTTTTTCCTTAGCTCAGCAGGGCATGATGACCACAACTAATCAACCTGATGTACGTTTGTTTAGATTATGCTGCATTGCTATATTTTGCTTTTATTCTCTTCCCATGGTGTTTTACTCGTGGCTTAACAGAGCAATAGGCAGCTGATTATTAACCCCTGCACTGAGCCAGCAGAAAAGCCCAAGAATACTGGTGTGAGTAGCCTATCCCTTCTCAGGGGATCTTCCAGATCCAGGAATTGAACCGGGGTCTCCTGCATTGCAGGCAGATTCTTTACCAACTGAGCTATTAGGGAAGCCCTATCCCATATCTAGTTCACCCACATATCATGTTCACTCTGAGTTCAAACCATATTCAGAATCCCATCACATTTCCACATCCAACAAAAAATCCTGTGGTCAACCCACCACACAAAATTGTACCTGGGCTATTTCAGTGCTTTCCTTGAACTAGTCTATTTCCACTATGCTACCACAGTGTGTGTGTGTTTGGCTCACCAGTCAGTGATTCTGGTAACATTTGAGTTAGGAATTGATACACATCTAGTTTAAAAAAAAAAAAAAGTCCTTGAATGGCTTCCCATTTCACTAACAACAAAAATTAAAATTATTAGAATGAGCAGCTATTATGGTGCTCATCTAATTTATCATCCCCAAATGAAGACCTTCTTCATACTGAAAGGGAACACTTTGAACAATCAATCCCAGACAACATGTGTAACAGACACAATCCCAGACAAAGCAGAAGTGTTCTCCTCCTACCCTCCCCCCTGGAAGCCCCACACAATCTACCCCTACCCCCTGCAATGAACTTGACTTCATCACCTGCCCCCTCCCTTGCAAATACCTCTCACTACATACTTCTTTTCTTGCACATCCTAAAAGCTGTCAGATTTTCTCCTGCATCAAGGTTATTTGCTCTCACAGATGGTTTTGCTTTTAATAACTGCCCTTCCTTCTCTTATCCTCAAAAATCACTCTGTACTTTTCCCTTGTTTTTCCCTTGTTTCTGAGTGTCGCCTGACCAGAGAGGTCTTCATGGAGATTTCAGCAAAGAGCACCTTTATCTCACTCCTGGTATGTTCCTGTTCCTCTATCATCCTTCATGTTTTTCCCCGTGCAGTTTATCAGCATCTGATACTTTCAGTGGATATGTTCACTATTGCCTTTCTTGTCCACTAAAATAAAAGTAAGGAAAGTACAGAAGCTTTTTCTGCTCTCCCAGTATAATGATACTAGCATATGTTCCGAAACAAAGAAGTTGCTCAATTAAAATTGATTAATTAATGAATAAAAATATTTGCTTTGCACTAAATTGTTTCTCATCTCCTAGCTTGTCTGGCATTGATTAGACATTAACAAGTCAACTTATATGCACTAATCCACATAATTCTTTCATGCATAGAAAGCCAATATAATTTTATAATGCAGAAGATTTTCTTGTTTCCTTTTGATGTGTATCTATACACAAATCTTATGTGTGAATCTATAGATATCTTAATGTGTACATACAGATATGCACGTTTATTCTTTGAAATATGTTCTTTATATTATAGTAGTAATTTTCAAAGAATTGTGTTTGTATTTTACACTTACAATTATATTGCACACTTTGCAAAACACAAAACTTGCATGCTCTGTCTTGCTCTGAGATGTCAAATAATTCTAGATCCAAATATACTCATTGATTAATTGATAGAAAACACATACTACACATTCACATCCCAGTTAAGATCAGTTTTAGTTCAGAAAGATTATTTCATGAATATTAATTAAAGCAAGAAAACAGAATAGTTTCTATTGATTGAAGGAAACAAAAGGTCTAATTTTAAACTTATATAAAACCTTTTTAACTTCATTTCTCTGCTCGTGGCCTCAAAGCACTATCTATGTCAGCCCATTAAGGAAACTTATTTTCATCATCATATATTCTGGAAGATACTTTATCTTGGGTAAAATCAGGAAATCATTTGCGGTTTCTATTGTTTCATCATATGGCTACATATTAACTTAAACTTCATCTTTCTAAAGTATTTTATTGGTTTCCTCTTCTGCCTTATTTACATAATTGATTTTCCATTTATGACATTGTCTAGTTTTGTCTAATATAAGTCCAATTTGGATTAGCTCTTTACAAATCAATTCATTTCTATAAACCCATTAATATTTCACATTATCAAAAGCATATTCTTCATGAATACATATCTTAATCCCCTACTTCAGTAACATAAGTAGATTATTAGGAAACTGATACTTTAGAGTTGTAACATTGGAATAAATTTTTAAAATTCTTGAACTTCCAGTTGACTCAACTTTATCTAGTAACATAAACTATTTCATCCCCATAAGCAATTTAATTGGTGATAGATTTAACATTTAATATCAAGTAGAAATAGTTTGACAGATATGACAAACTGCAGTATAGTTCAGTTGCTCAGTCATGTCCGACTCTTTGCAACCCCATGGACTGCAACATGCCAGGCTTCTCTGTCCATCACCAACTCCCGGAGCTTGCTCAAACTCATGTCCATCGAGTCGGTGATGCCATCTAATCATCTCATCCTCTGTAGTCCCCTTCTCCTCCTGCCTTTAATCTTCCCAGCATCAGAGTCTTTTCCAAAGAGTCAGTATGGTATCCTAAGTAATAAACCAAGTAAAACCAAGCAGATTGAAAAAAAATCGGCAAGAGTTTCTAGGTTCAAAACTAGAGTTAACAGTAACTTCAGAACTCAAGTTTTGCATTCTTGACCTGTCTGAAAGCAAAGTGGCCATACCTGAAAACAACTTGTAACATCAAGCAAATAGAGTTCTTTTATTCAAGCCAAAAAAAAAGAAAAAAAAACCCAAAAACTAGAGCTTTCGTTAATAGTAGTTAATAACTATTATTATTAATAATAATATGGCACTATGTCAAACTTACACCAATTATTTATAATTCAGTACTTTTAACTGATGAAAACAAAATATGTATACAATAGAAAACATAATCTGAGTTTTGTTCCTTCATTAATTAAAAGGAAAATATAGTGTGAAAGTACAGATAAAAATGATAACATAGAGAAGTAAAATTACTGTCATTTTTAATGTTTTTTATAATTCAGTTACCTGGATTATTTTATAATATGAATGTATTGATTATGTATTTAAACTTTTTTCCTCTCCTTCTGAAAAGAAAAATAAGTAAATAAAAATAAAATAAAATTAAGTAAAGCAAAGAAACAAAATGTTAGTATCTATGTCCTGACAGTTGATTCTACGTCCTACACATGCATTGTTATACTTTAGTGGTTATGAATTTTCCTATATTACAGCATTCTCCTAACAAAACCCTCAGTCTTTAATTGTGATGACCTCTAATCCATCCTCCTGACTAGAGTCAGGGACACAGTTCTGTGCACAAAGTCTTTGCTCAACTTAACATTGTTTTGCAATTGACCTTTGCTTTCTGGGTTGAATTTAAATCTTCAGTGTGTTGTCTAAGTCATAGTGAATCCCTGGTCTTTGTTTTCATGTCCCACCTCTTTTCTGCAGGCACTGGGTCTGTTTGCCCACATGTCCCATGATTTATACAAGGAATACCCCGCTGTGTTGGCCCATCCAACTTGGTGTTGCTCAGAAATCAGCTTAGGTACTTCCTAACCCTTAATCCATCGTGAACCTTTACGCTAAGTGAGCTACCTATACCCACCGCATGCTGGTAGCATGTCTCTAACACTGAACGGCAGTCCTTGATTTTCTTTTTATCTAAGCATTAAGCTGTGAACTTTTTGAAGGCTGGTGTGGCTTCATCTCTGTATTAACTGTTGATTTAACCATTAGTTAGCAAGAACATACTCAAGAAACGGATGATGAATGATTATTGAATGGATTATTTTCCATTTTGCTGCTGTTACAGTATCTTTGGACATATAAATCACTGTGCAGAAAACAATCTAGACAAGAACGACTTCCAAAAAATAGATTTTAAAGATGTGTCTGATAGTACATGTATGAAAGGTATGTGAGATCATGTTAAACTAAAGATCATTACCTATGTATTCAGATGGACCACATGTTATGGAAATTTTAATCTCACAAAATAGAATAACAATTATAGACTCTTCCTTTATAGTCATAGCACTTTAGAAAGTTTGGTAGCAATACATTCAAGCTAAACATTTTAATGTTTATGAATACTGCTGTTCTGTTAAATGTATAAATTCATACTGTAAACATCTGGAAAATAATCATTATCAAATGTAAAATAATTATGATATAAAGTATATAGCAAACACTTGAAATATGTTTTTATATGAAATCACTTCTCACCTATTGAAATGTCAGCTACTATAAATCTATGTTAAGAGTCAGGCTGAATACAGGTTTGTTTTCAGATTTATTATTGTTGGGTTTTCTTGGTTTGACACTTATGCATTATTTGCATAAAACATTAGATATTTTTGTTTTGCAGAATCTTTTTAATATCCTTTACTTCCCAAGGATATTGCCTAAGGGTGTGTGGTAGCTACTGTAACTCATAAGCAGTACTAGGTACATTTTTAAAATCCTACAGTGCAATCATCCTTTTTGGTCTAGATGTTTTACTTGTTTTTTGAGAAGTGTAGCCAGTTGTTCAGGAATGTCTGTGGTTTTACACACGTGGATGCCTATTAGATCTAACTCGCTCTCACTTCTGGCCTGACTCATTAGGGAAGCGATTTCCTTTACAGATGTGAGAGGTGACTGCACTCTTTCCATCACCTACTGTGCCACCTGGAAAGCTTTTCCTTCCAAATAATCAGGGAAAATGCCTGTAAAGAAATTGAATGACAGGCCTTCACCATATGCAGGTGAGCCTGTGGAACTCCTATGCGAATCAGATATTACAGGAAACAGTTTAGGGATTTTAGTCATACTGACATAGTGCTTCTCAACTTGAGACCCATTGAGCTCTACATTGCACACTGATATGACGCCGAGAGGCAGATTGCATACTGTTTTTGAAGGGTTTGTGATACCAAACTGGTAAACAAGAGTCTGTCCTTATTACCCAAATGTCTAATATCCTTTTAGAAGTGGTGATATCCCAGGGGACAGGTAGTTTGAAGAATCTGAACCCCAAGAAGCGTGCTCTAAGCCATAAAGCTCTCATCTGTCAATATCATACACGGTAAATGTGTTTAAAAAAGAGCATAATGGTGTGCTATTGTTATTACTGAGACATCACTCTTCTTTATGTTTGCATTAGGGACTTGTTAAGGTGCAGGGTGTTTTGCCCACTAAATGCCTATATGAGAGAAGGCTGTCAACTCAGCTGTAAACAGAGGGCAGCCTTCCTAGAAAAATCTCTGAATTTGGCTTTATAAATGTAAACAGCAGAAAGGCTTCTCAGTTCTTACTTTCTCTGATCATTGTTTAAGGATTTGAGAGCAAATGTAAATACAAACGTGAGTTTTTGAAAAATCTTGAAAGGCTTACCTTAGCATTTCATTGTTTTCCCTTCTACTTTTATTTAAGACTGAAATATATCAGGCAGTGAGCGTAAGACAACTGTAGACAATCTGCCCTGCCCACTGGACTCAGAATATATAAAGCCCATGCTGCAGATTACACTAGAATGATGAAGCTGGGTTGGAATTTTTCTGGGATTAAAAAAAAAGGCTGGTAATCTCAGGTTCAAATGGAAGAGTCTAATAATACAGTTGTTACAATTTTTAAACGTGTACAACTTAAAGAGATTTTGGAATTTAGACCGTATGGTTGAGGGAGGAAAATAGGCTAGGGCGTCTGACAATCTGTCTTTGTGAAGGTAAGAGTGGGACAGTGCCACCAGATGTTGTGTCAGGCTGTTATTATTGCTTCCCCAATCCCTCACACCTCATGGCCGCCTTGGGCCACTAATGGCCTGGGCCACAGAAACCACCAAACGTGCTCCTGATGTTTCACTGCCATTGAACTCTATGAAACAGCATAGCTACACGGAATCAGTGACTAACCATAGGTGACACTTGTTCATTTGTTTTTAGATAAAGCTCAGGGGGAAAAGAGAAGTTGACTATGATGCATTTCAGCAATTAAAACACCAGGATCTGCATAAGACTAAGAAAAGCAAGTTGAAATGCAATAGAACTGCCTAAGAATAATACTGTCATTTGTTCATGACCTCTAGATCTCCCATGTTTAGTATAGAAATCTTGCTCTTCCGGGCCAACTTAAAACACAACCCCTAAAACATTTCTAAAAAACCACTTTGAAAAAATACTCTTAAGAACTTATCTCAAAGAAGAAAAATATAACCTTTTGGAAAACAAATTCAGATGCAATACATTTTAATAGTCTAATTTTACAACACATATCTTAGAAATAATTGAAATCCCTTCTATAAAACCATATATCATTACAGCTGATACTGTTGATTAGGTTAGTGTCTTTTGAAAAATTGTAAATCATCAAAAAAAGGAGAAACATGAAATTCAAATATATTTGATTGCTAAGAGTCATACAGATGCTTGGTCAGAAAGGAAATGTTTCTTTTTGTCCGTTTGGCCAAAACTTTCTGGTGCTGAGTAAACTTGTTACAGAAAAAAAAAATAAGGATTTCGCTAATTGCTTTTTTCTTAGAATAGAGGTTATTTTACTATATAGATATGATAAGTTAACTCTTCATTGCAATTTGGCTTATTGAAATATTTTAGTTTTTTTCTGCAGGAAGATTAGGGCTTCCCAGGTAGTGCTAGTGGTAAAGAATCTGCTTGCTAAGGCAGGAAATGCAAGAGACACAGTTTTGATCCCTGGTCGGGAAGATTCCCCTGGAGGAGGGCATGGCAACCCACTCCAGTATTCTTGCCTGGAAAATTCCATGAACAGAGAAGCCTGGTGGGCTAGAATCCATGGAACTGCAGAGTCAGATATGACCTGCACACACACACACTCCTTTCAGATGTGACATTGTCAAGAAAGCAACCAACAATAGATGGAAACGAAGCAAGCTAGGGCAAGATAGATAAATTAACTTAAAAACACCTGCATCCTCCCCTCCCACCCACACGTCCTCCATGCCTCTCCCATCCCCAGCACTCTCTGATCTAGGCTTTGAGAGGAGATGCACAGGGGCAGTTAACACAATCCTAGACCAAAGAAACCCTCTTCTCTCCCACTCCAAGGGCAGAGGTGGACAGCGGAATCAAAGAGCAAACCGATGTAGCTCCCCACGCCCGCTGAGATCACTTGAGCTTCCAATCAAGGCTCTGGTAACTATAGGCGAGGAGATGGAATTTATATTGAAGCTGAGACTGAATCTTTATACTGGTTTTAATAAGTAAAAGTAAGAGAAAAGTTGTGGAATCTGCCTAAGAGTTGATGTTAAAAACCAAATTGAGAACCCCCAGCCTGTTAAATTTTCACTCCTTAATCAAAATGGGAATTTGATATAAAATTTGAAGATATTCTGGAAATTGGTGTCTATTAATGGAACAGAATTATCACCTATTTGATCTGGAAGGAACTTCAACATCACCAGTTCGAGCACTTAATTTTGCAAATGAGGAATTTGAGAAAAGTTGAACAAATGGCCCAAGTTTGCAAGATGAAATCAGAGCTGGTTCTAGAGGCCAGTGATCTAAATGCTCAGTTCAGGGCTGTTTTGTCCTTGGGTCACCTCTGTAATAGGGCTTGAAAAGGGCTGGCAAGACAAATCTGGAAAGAGAAAAGTAAGAAAGCAGTAAAGATAAAATTGACTTCACAGCTCGACCTCGTGTGTAAACCTCTCCTATAAGTGTTCTAACCTTATAGCTCAGATGGGTTCTAACATGATCAAAGGTGAAATTAAACTAAGTAGAGTCTTACTTTGCAACATTTCTCCGTAATGCTGTTCAATAAAAGAGCCCTAATTCTTGATAATATATTTTAGTATGAATGACTATATTAATCACATGAATACAGTTCAGAATATCTAAATCAATATTCATAAACCAAGAAGAATATTTGAGTAATATAGTGTTCTCTGTTTTTAATAATTAAAACAAACTATAATCTGAACCAGTTATGTGCCAGGTGCTACTAAGTTCTTTAAATAGTTGTGAACTACTTATGAGGGAATTAATGTTGACACCCCTAATATACAGATGAAAAAATGGAGACTTGAAAAAGTTAAATGCTTTGCCCAAGGTCACAAATATGTGAGCAGGATTCAAACCCAAGCTGTCTTATTCTAGA
Organism: Okapia johnstoni; assembly: GCA_024291935.2. Classification (NCBI taxonomy): domain Eukaryota; kingdom Metazoa; phylum Chordata; class Mammalia; order Artiodactyla; family Giraffidae; genus Okapia; species Okapia johnstoni. Next base: position 8,377,084 of record CM044327.1, read on the forward strand.
TACCTTAGGCTTGCCTAGTACACTGCCCCTTTGGATGAAGGTTTCCATGAATGTTTTAAGTGATCTGCATGTTAAAATGGGATATTTTCCAAGAAATGTTAGCAGTGAATAACCTTTTAAAATATATGTTTTCTAATTTTTATCATCTCCCTTGCCCATTTCACATTTCTTTTCTTGATCATCTGAAGAGAAAATATGCTTAATACAATACTGTTTTGAAATGGTGGGAGACTATAAGGAAATCAGTGCAAATTTCTAAGATGTTGGGTTCAATGTAAGAAAGGAAAGAACTATATGCAATGAAAGTACTAAGAGATATTGTATAAATTAGCAAAAGGAGGGATTATGTGCATGAGAAGATGTAGAAGCTGTCTTTCCAGGTGGTAAGAAGGTGGTTAGCCATCTTCACATCCCAGTTTGGACCACTTTCTGTCTCTCACATGGCTTGTTCTTAATGAATTATTGTAGGGTATTTATTACTAGGAACACAAGCAGTATTTTGACTTGGAGCCATAATGCAAACCCAAATCTGGCACAACATCACTTTAAACTTGGGAAATTACGACTTTAATTAAAGATTCAGCATAAAGCCAGCAAGATAATAAATCTGAAATTGATTCTTCGGTTTGGGCTGCATCCCTGTGACCTGAGTGGTCACACCAGCTCTCTCAGTGCTGTTAATGGCTTAGCCTCCCCACCGCCTCATCCCTCCCCCTTAACCCTTCCCCTTAGTGGCGTTCTTCTTCCCCACCTCTGGTCTCATGGTTAAAGAACCCAAACCTCAGGATCACTGACATATATATCCATAAGCTGTAGGCAATGATCTCTGAAATCAAGCTAGGAAAATCTATATTCTACTTACACAGATTAAAATGAAACTGAAGATGAATCACAGATGAAGGTAGTTTTTTTATTTTTTGGTCACATCTTTACAAAACACAGTATTCATATGATCTAGAATTTTTTGGTTAACCTCATTTTAAACCCATGTGAGGGTTTCTTAAAAAGAAAGATAGAGGAATTATTAGCTTTACACTTAAAATTAAATTTGAATTTCTCATTTTATAATAGAGACTGAATAGTCATTTCACTATGTGCCTTAATTGCACATGGTATAAACTAATGCTGATGTTCTACTAATGGATGTATACCTGTGCATTATTTTTTTTTTCCATTTCCCAGTTTCTAGATCTTTCCCTGGGACTATAATGCCCTTTCCATGAAGGCAAAAGGAATAAGATTTAAAGATAGATAGAAGTAAATGCACTTGTGCTGGTTTGGGGACACTGTGACTAGAAATTATGTGGAAGATGCTAATGGCTTCATTTTCTTGCAATAGCATATATTAACACTTGAGGAATAAATGAAAAGGGAAAGGAGCTAAAAAGTCAGAATTACAAAGAAAAGCCTAGCGAGTTTGTCTGTACCCCTGAGGCTGCCATTTCTTAAAATACTGGGTCTTGGTACAAGGGAGACCTCAGAACAGTAAGGGTGCTCCTACAGTTACAATCCAGGCTTCAGGACCCTGCTATGACAGCATGACTGGAGGTCAGAGGTTGCCATATGCATTTCTTTTGAGAAGGAAACCCCTCCAAATGGCAATCTTAACTCTTACTCTGGAAAACTTCCCCAAATCATGTTGAAACAAAAAGTCAGATTTTAAACAGACCTCCAGAAATTGAAACAACTTACGTTTTGTGTGCAGGTAAATAACATAGCTTACGAGTGCATTTTTTTTAAATGTTGGAGTTATTCAGATAGTATTTTGGAATTCACATCTCTTGTAATATAAGGGCCTTCTGAATTTTTCTTTTGCAGTAATAAGTATGGGTAATAAAGTCTAGAGAGACCAAAAAGTAATCAGTATTAGAATAGAAAAATTATCTGATACTTAAGAAGTTATTAACATACTGTACACTTTGACATTGCCAAAGAACATGTCGCTTTGTAGAAAATGCTTGGACACCAAAGTAAATACTAACAACTTAAAATACATTAATTTGAGGCTATTCCTCAGTATAATTGTTTCCTCAAGTTGAAATATTGCAGCTTCATCCAACTCTTTGTTTCTCTGACTACTATGAAGTGTTGACTCATGATCCATTTCCTTTCCCTTTAAGTCACTCCATCCTAAGTAACTCATCATTATTTTTTTGTTTTTTCTCATGTTATCCAGGAAATGTGCCTCATGGTTGCATTACAGGAAAATTAATGTTATAACTTGATTATTATTTACTTTGATCTCAGACTTAGCATTGAAATTTGCCTTTGGCAATTTCACAATGCATTTATTTTAAAGTTTCCATCTTATTTAAAGAAAGCATTTTGTGTCTCTTTACATCCCCCTAAGGATATAGATTGATGTCTGAGCCATCAGACAACTATCATGACAGTCCCCCTTTATCCTTTATACCTGAATAGTTCATATCATTCATTATGGAGAGTAAGTCTACCAGAGCACTTAGTGTTTATGAAAAAAAAAAAGAAAATGTTGTCTCTACTTGAACCTCTCTTAGATTTTAATTTGTTTTGTTTTGTTTTTTAAATCCTGGCCACAAAGGTGAACTACATAGCTGATATTCTTTCATGATAATTGCTTTCATGTATTTAGTACACTGTATTGTATTTAATATGCTACATGAATACACATACTTCAGTTACATTTGCGTATTTAGCTGTTGAGTCATTTTTAAATGAATTTTGAATACTGGGAATTGAGAGATCATTTAAGCAGCAATCTAACTCATATTTTCATCATCCTGTTGTGTATATTAGTAGGGTTGGGGAGAACCAGAAAATCAGAGTAGTTAATGAACATTACTTTTATATTGATTTTAAAATTCTCTGATAAATTCCTTCATTGTGAAGCTAAAAGGCAGTAGCATTTAAGAACTTAAGTTCCCATAAGAAACTGTCAAAGAATGAACTGACAGGTATCTAATTGAAAACATAAAGGTTAAGTTTACCTTATCCAGTCAGGGAGACACACACTCCATCACCCCAGTGTTCTGTCCATTTAGAAAGTGGGAGAATAATTCCCTCTCCAATTGACAAAGGAGATGACAGTTCAGTTTTGTTTGTCAACATCTTGGTACCTAGCCTTTGTATATACAAGTAATGTCCTCAGGTACATTATCTACTACTAATATGTGAGGTTGAAAATCTATCATATGACATTTGTATCAGTCAGAAATGTGTTCACTTGCAAGTAATAGGGGGAAAAACTGTCTTAAACACTAGAAACCTCATTTTTCCACTGAATTTTGTAGGAACCCTATAAATAGCATTGTTTGAGCTTCCTGGACTATCATATGGATCGAAGCTCTTGCTAGTAGCCATCATTAACCACTAGCTGATTGTTTCAGTGTTTGTTGCCTTATGATCACAATGTGGCTGCAGGTATCACTATCATATTCACAAGCGCAAAGGAATAGAAGGCAAGGGCAGTTACTAAGGGGCAGGCTAGAGGAAGAATCCCCTAGCTGTGCCCACCACAGAACGTCTGTCTCTTTGAACAGAATTCAGTCACATGCTTACTCTAAACATTGGGGTAAGCTGGAAAAATAACTCACATTTAGCTCTAGAGTGTAGGCAGATGAGAGAGAGATCAGAATCAAACTGTGAGGACAGGACTTGGAATCCTGTTTTAAGAATCCTTTCAGGTAATTCTATGCACATTGAAGTTTTAAAAAATCCCTGATTTATATACCCACTTATAAAATCCTTCTGTTTGCTTATAAATTCATCTCAGCATTGTAAAGCATGATGTATAATCAGGAGCTATTTAAGAAAATGCATTTTTCTTTCCAGGGAAAATTTATCACTAATGTCTTGGTAATAGCTAAATTGAATGGTAATATAGAAATAGAAAAGCATACATATCCAATTAATAAAAATGTGTTCAAAGATCACCTCTCTCTTTCAGATTGTATTTCCTGGAAGCCCCATCACCCATCCTTGCCACCCCCAACCTCATTAGACAGTGAACTTCCAGGGTCAACGAGTGTGTCTGTTCTGCTGATACCAGGCACCTGCATGCCCTTAACATTTGCAGAAAAGATCAACTCTAGAAATCAAATGTGAACCAGACAAGCATATGGTTTGTTTGTGTTTGTTTACCCCATGGAGCTTATATTCTAATCAGGGACATAAACAAATTCAATAAAAAATACCACAGTGGAAGTGCTAATTGATTGTCCTGAAATAGAAGAGTCCAACGGGCTTTAGATGGGTGCTTAGAGAAGGTCTCCAAGGAACTGACATTTCCTAAGACCTGGAATTTGAGAAAGAGCCTGAAGATTTGGGGAGAGAGCTTTCCTGGCAGGACAGCAAAGAAAGAAGCAGAGGCCCTGAGTGGCGAGAAGAGTTGGTGTCACTGGAGGACCTGTTGGTGTGTCTGCTTAATTAGAGTGAGATGGGCAGGAAGTACAGTTGGGGCGGCAGTCAAGGGTCAGAGATGCTGAGCATTCTGTGCTGGGGCAATGGACTCATTGGAAAAAATAAATGTCGTCCGTTTCAGCATCAAGTGAAGGTGATAGAAGGTAAGGCACTCTTCCAATTTTGGTTGTTCTTAAAGAGCAGTTAAGACTGAAGGGGGGAAATCTAATTAATAGGTGCAGAGTTTTCTACAATGAAGAAGGCAGTTTAGGGTCAGGTTTCACGTTAAAATTATTCAAGTGTCTAATTATGTGTCCATATATATCTGACTGAAAGCTCAGTTCTACTCAGCTCCTTGGCTTTTCTTAGAACATCAGAATAATTTCAGTATTTTGTGCATACAAGCTCAAAACACCAGCTTTTATCATCTGGCTCCTTGAGACTGAGTATTGGACACTGCAGAGAAGTAGGGTAAACCTGCTTGAAAAGCACCTAGAAGATTGTGAGGTCAAGCATACTGTCAGCTAGAGATGCTATTCCCTTTCTGCACACAGATTTGGAAACGCCATGTAAGCTCATTATTAGAAGCTGAGTGCCCAGTAGTTGGGCTTCTCTGGTGGCTCAGATGGTAAAGAATCTGCCTGCAATGCAGGAAACTCGGGTTTGGTTCCTGCATCAGGAAGATCCCCTGGAGAAAGAGAATGGCTACCTACTCCAGTATTCTTGCCTGGAGAATTCCATGGACAGAGGAGCCTGGCGGACACAGTCCGTGAGGTTGCAAAGAGTCACACACGACTGAGTGACCAATACTTGGTGCTTCCATGGTGGCTCAGACAGGAAGGAATCTGCAATGTGGGAGACCCAGGTTTGATCCTGGCTTATTAGTTAAAGACAGGCAAAGCCTAAATGTAGAACATTTTGGTCAGTGATTCCTTTATCCTTAACTGAGTTAATACTCATGAATCTAGAGGATGAAATTCTGCCTTAAAGTTGAAAGGGAGAAAAAGAACAGTTTTCCACCTTACTTACATAGTGACTTCATAATATTAAAATCCCAGTAAAAATGTCCAAGTTTCTTAAGTATTGAGCAAGACTAATCTCTTGAAACACTCACACGAATAAAACCAGTGTCATTTACTTGTCTGTAAATGTTTAGTTCTTTCAGTCTTTTGCTTAGAAAACTTCTTGTAAGTTTGTGATTTCATCCAAAATTACAACTTGTCAGTTATGAGCAACATGAGGTCTGCACTCACTGTGGTAAAGATCCCATGTTTTTCTGTTGGTGTCTATATTAAATTATAAAAGAAAAAAACAACATTTGCACACCAACTCTATATTGCTAACTCCTTCTTAGAAAATTTGTATTTCTATATATTAAAAGAGTGATCTGTTGTAGAGAGCATCACACATTTCATCTCTTGTCTGCTTAATAAAGTAACTTTTCTCTCTTCAGTAATATTTTAAAGATTCTTTTATTATGAGAAAATAATACTTGAGCACATTAATTTTATACTTTGCAAAGTATTAGCGTTATAATGTAACCTAGGGAGTATCACTGTTTCAGGTTAACTTGTGTGTTTCGGACGGGTGTGAGTGTAAAAACCAACTCAAGGTTTGTGGACTCTAGTCATTTTTTTGAACTCACTTTTTTCAGGGAGATGAAATCAAAATTAATATGGATTTTTATAATGCTGCTACTCAGTATTTTTGTATCTGAATCTTTAGAGACTTTCAAAGAAGAGTAGTGACACTTTTGCTGTTAAAGAAAAAGAAAGTCTCATGGAAATTACATGACTTGGTGATATGTTTTTGATGTGCCTTAAAGAATCAAAATGCTTAACTTTGTCGATATAGCATGAATCAAAAACCATGTGAGTTAAATGGTGTTTGATTTAAAAACCCCAATAAAATGAGCATTTGTTTTAATTTTTAAAGAATCTACATTGTTTGAATAATAGAAGAGTAATATAGCTCGGGTTTTACCAGACATTTGATTCTTATAGTAATTGTCTCAAATACATTAAAATTCAGCACGCTAATTAATTGTAATGACAAACTATAAAGTATAAGCAATCTGATTTGATCAAATAGCCGTATGTTTGAAATAAAATGTAGGCCAGCAACTTAAAAAAGCAAGAAGTCAATTCTGTATTTTCTGATTAATATTTTTTCCTGTAGAGCTCGTTTTAAAATATATTTTTAAACAACTATGAAAAATCCTATAAATTGTAGAGAAACTAATAGTATTAAAAATCAGGCTTCATAGCTATGTTAGAGGAAATTGAATGTGTGCTGACAAGATGGTTAACATATGAACATCCTACACCTACTCTGGTAATATGAGTAGAAGGGGCCGGGCATGTGTTCAAATACTGTGTAAAAAGTCTTATGATAAAAACAGTTAAAATATATTCTAAATGACTAATGATAAGTTCTGTACATAGTTGATTTGGTTTACTCATCTGATTATTTTCTTTTCAATAATTTCATTTCCAGTTACATGGTAAATATTTAACAACAGAGAAAATTAATATTTCAACTTTTAAACACTATGCAAATGGATTAGCTTCAAATTATACACAGCATTCACTCTTTTATTTATTTTAACCCGATACCAATTTTGTTAATTTCCTTATCTGCTTGTACTATATACTCACTTAACAAAACTAATAAATTAGATGGAGGAAACTAGTGGAAAAGCTGTAAGTACAATGAAAGTTGGCTTATACAGAAGTTAATATTTGAGCCAAATAGGATTATTACCTCAGGACAGCAGTAGCTAAAATCATCCTTTAAACAAAGACAACTTTTCATCTGAAATGTTTTATTTATATGACTCTTTCCACATGCTCATAAACCACTACTATTTCAAGATCATGTTTAAATAACATGCTCACTTTACATATTGAAAACTTAAAATAGACTTCATCTTTAAAGAAGGTGCTTCTATGGGTATGGTACAACTGATTCCTCCATTCTGGCCGCAAACTATGCCGCCAATGGGCTGTCGGCTTGAAAAGTGGTGAAACTGCTCACAAATGGCACAGTGGAGGTACCCAGTTGAGACAACATCCTGCATATAAATGCATAGGCCTTGGGATCAGTGATCAAAGCAGAAGTGGGTCTGCTTATCACTTCCAGTCACTCACCTGGGTTAACTGTTCTTCCTGCCCATCCAGCACTGGGCTCTGCAGGTTTTCTGATCTTTATAGAGAACCAGAAACACAGCAAGGGTCCTTAGAGTTTAAGCGGTACTGCATCTCAGACTCACTGGATCTTACCCCAAAAGACCAGCAGGCAACAGGGAAGTCACCTTCCTGGCAGGGGCGGTTGTCACTGAGTGTCAGGAGGGCACAGGGATGCTTCTATATTATGTGATCATGATGGGATGTTTCCCCTCCCTCCCCTCACATAAAGGTGATTTATCCAGCAACTCGTCATTCTTGCCTAGTTTTGAGAGTAACGGGACAAACACCAATGGCCTGAGGGTAGCATGGTAACTGGTGGTTAGAGCTCTCGTGAATGGACGTCTGGAACACAGCACCATTTTGCTCACCCAGATGAAATAAAAGCTGAATGTGAGAAGCTCTAGAAAGTATTGTACAGAAGGAAATGATGTCAGCTATGACCTAGAGATGAGCTCTCGGGAGGGAGCTTCAGTTGATGGTATATTGCCCCTTGGTATCTTCAGGACATTAGTTTACCTTTCAATTGCTCCCTTGACAAAGATCAAGCAAATTTACAATTCTGTAACTTTATGGTAATTTTTCTTATTCAAACACTGAATATTTTTTGCTGTGTTTCACATGTTGGATTTTTGATCTAAAGGTCTTGATTCATGCACCTCAGGTTCTGCAATTCAGTAAGACAAAGAAGTCCAATACAGTAAAACTCAAGAGTTGGTCATTCAGCTATGTCAAACTTCACTTCTCAACACCTGTGCATACCGTGGTCACCACTCCCTTCACTCTGTGGTCCACCTCCTGAGTATTTCTTGAATGAGGAATGTTCAGTACCTAAGGTCTTCTTCCTGTTGATTCTACCTGCTAGTCTCCCATCTGTCAATCTCCAACTCATTGGGAATAAAAAAAAAATTATCTCCTGAATACTATAGTGACTTCCTTGGGTTTAGCTCAAACTATTTCTGTGACCATCAGGATCACCAGTCTTGTTCAGTTGCTAAGTCGTGTCCGATTCTCTGAGACCCAGTGAACTGCAGCACAACAGGCTTCCCTGTCCTTCACTGTCTCCCTGAGTTTGCTCACACTCCATGTCCATTGAGTCAATGCTGCCATCCAGCCATCTCATCCACTGTTGCCTTCTTCTCCTCTTGCCCTCTATTTTTCCCACCATCAAAGTCTTTTCCAATAAGTCAGCTTTTCACATTAGCCAGAGTAATGGAGCTTCAGCTTTAGCATCAGTCCTTCCAGTGAATATTCAGGGTTGATTTCCTTTAGGATGGACTGGTTTGATCTCCTTGCTGTCCAAGGGACTCTCAAGAGTCTTCTCCAACACCACAGTTTGAAAGCATCAGTTCTTCAGGACTCAGCCTTCTTTATGGTCCAACTCTCACATCCATACATGACTACTGGAAAAACCATGCCTTTGACTATAGGGACCTTTGTCGACAAAGTGATGTCTCTGCTTTTTAATACACTGTCTAGGTTTGTCATCATAGCTTTTCTTCCAAGGAACAAGCATCTTTTAATTTTGTGGCTGTAGTCACCATCTGCCTTGATTTTTGAGTCTAAAAAAATGAAATCTGGCAATCAATCAACTCCTAAAAGCCTTTTTTGCCAGGAGATATGTCCATATGCACATCCACGAAACTGATCCCAAATCTATTCATATTTCCTCATGTGACATTCTTCATTTCACCAGCCTGACAAAAGTGTTCCAAGGGTCCTAGTCTGGATTTTTGGGGGGAAAAGGTAGATTCGAAAGTAGACTACAACTTAAAGACATTTTAGTTTTTCGTTTAGATTAGCATTAACCAGAGTACTGAGACAGCTAATATTGTTAGTCAGCAATACATTAATGAAATAATCTATATTTTAACTTTGCTTCAATCTAGCATAAACTAAAAGTTTAATATTCAAAAGAAAACCTTACTTTTTGTATCATCCTTTTCTCTGATTATATTCATCTTTCTAATAGCAGCATTATATGTTATTCATTGAGAGCCTACTGAGCCATGGGAACTGTTAGGTAACTTGTGTGTATTAGCCATTCAGTTCTCACAATATTTCTTTAACTAATAATTGCAATTTTTATTTAAGTGTATAAACAGGAGCTCAGAAATTCAGTTTACCAAAGACATCTGGATTGGTAAGTGGTGGAGACTATATACATCTCACTTTGTCTGAAGCAAAAGTCCATGTTCTTCCTATTCTACAATGTGGATCTTAACATTAACTAAAATTATCTCAGTGAATTTTATTAAATACTTTAATAAACTTTAAGCCTTAAAAAGCCCCACAAATACTTCATGTTCATGAAATTACCAAAGTGGTATGAAATTACCAAAATGGTATTTATAAACAAATAGATATGCAGGGTTTATTTATATTTTTCCCCAACATAAAACTTAGATCAAATGATGTATTTCCTAAAACTTTATTTACAAATCAAGATGTTTTCTTCCAGTTAAAATACCTGTCCTATTTTCATGAAATAGGGCATTCTGGCCTTTGCCAGTAAGGACATTAACATTGGCTCAATTCACATCTACTTTTACTTAAAATGTTAGGAAAACTCATCTGAAGAAGCAGAAACTGTTGAGCATGACATTCATTAGAATGCAAGTGACATTTTTGCTGAAAATAAAACTTTCTAAAACATACCTCAGCATTTTTCTGATAAGAATACATATAGAGGCTTGAAGCATTTTTATTGTTAGCATGATTCCTCTTAAACTATTTGTGACTATGTAGGGAGCCTTAGTGATCTAGACAGCCACGTCAAATTAGCATCTTAACAAGATTAACAGGTCCTTCAGGGTCTTTAGAACTCAAAGGAAGGCGGTCACTTATTGAGGAGACAGAAAGTTTCATTATTATAACTGCTCCCAACATCATTTAGACAGTTCATTTTCTACAACCAGTGTTATAGTATATGATTTCTCTTGCGTTGTTGGATAAATAGGCTTTTAAAAGATGTAATTACAGCACGTTTGCACATCGTGGGATAGATTGAAATGAAAATGACAAAGTGGTGCTTGGTCCATCCGAGGTGCTTTACATCACTTCATTTGCATTCTGTAAATACTGTCTCATGAAAAGTGGTTTTAGAGCTGGCTACCTTACTTCCTCAGCTTTTACATCTTTAATAGCAACCAGCCCCATATATACACATTAACCTGTCTTAAGAATCAGCTTAAAATATCTTTTCTCGTTTGAGCTAGTGTAACGCCGACCAAAATCCAGGCATTTAGAGCATTGACTTAATATTGAAATTAGGCTAGAGTGCTCACCAAGGCAGTAATTGCAACCTCTCCCTGAAGTGTATGGTATTATATTGATCTCAGATCCATCACTCCCAGCCAGTCAACCACTTGACTCTTGACAATGACCGTGGGATGTACAGTGGGTAGGAAACATTAGCATATTAGGGTTTCCCTCTGGTTTCACACTTCATGTTTTCTAATTTGATATGAATGGCTGGTGAAATCTGGAGTAGAGGGTAGAAACAGTGCTTGGGAAGTTCATAATATGGAGAGTTTCTCATGAAATGTATTTTTTTTTTTTTTTAGTTTGTGATCATCACTTCAGCTATTAAGCTAAATATCTCAAATTCCTTAATCTATACTTACACCTGTCACATGACTAATATACTTTTACTGGTCTGTTTTGTTCCCATTTGGGGAACAGCTGAGGGAAAATTATAGTGAGGAAATACTGGAAATATCTTAAATATAATTGCATATATCATCTCTCTATATCTTTCTCTCCAGTTTCTGCCCTTTCCATCTCAGACTAGACAGTGGATCTTCCTATTCCCAATGAATGGCTGGAAACTTCAACAAAACTTAGTCAGATTTCATGTATAAACTCTAGGCTAAGGCCTCTGTGTGAGGCTCTGGAGCACAGCTAGTCCTTACATCTCCACTTTTCTACTGTTGCTCATAGTAGACAATCACCTGTCTTGGATTTTGTTTAGATTAACGTTATCTTGTGACATTAATTTATTCATCAAGCTTGTGTTTGTGCCTCCATCGGATGATGTTTTGGTATACCAGGAAGAATGACATGGTCTTCCCACCCTCAAGGTACTTAAAATCTGATGGGACAGTGAGGACATTGTATACAGGAAGAGTCTGACATGATTGCCACTGGGGGAAAGAATTGTAGAAAATATTATTGGAGCATAAAAGATAAATCAACTGATCTGGGAATTGGCCCCAGACTCAGAGGACCCTGGCTTTATGGACCGGAACCCCATCTCATTAGTTTACTCAGCACTGCACCTGGCGGTGCTCAATTTCCAAGCTGACAAGCACCGTGAAAAAGCAAAATTATCAAAAGTGCACCCAGGAGGATCAGAGCAATCAGGAGTAAATATCTGTACAGGAAAAAAAGAAAATTCAATGGGAATGATACTAATCAGTGGGAATAAGGAGTCATGATTTATAAGATTTCTAGGTGACTGCTTATTCCCCTACCAGAGCGAACAGGCAATCACACATTCTCCTGAGGCTAATATTAATGGTCTTAATGGTTATATTGCAGTATTGACTTTAAGATTCAGCTAAAATTCTTGGCCAGTTTCTTTCTGAAGACAAAGATCTAAATATAAATTTTGCCAAAACTGAAATCGTTATTTTTGGCACTCTATGTCATCCAGATGGATAACAGTAAACAACTCGATTCAATAGGTTAACTAATTTAGTTGTCTAGGGGTAGGCTTGCAGACGATTTATCCTGGCAAACCCACTGGGAAACAGTCTGCTCAAGATTTTATGTTCCACAAGAGTCATATTAAAAATCCTCTAATGCTAAAAGCAGGTAACTGACAACTCCACTTCAATCAAACTCTTCTAAGAAATGGCACTTTTGGTCCTTTTCCCCAAAAAACTATGGTTCAGAGTTGAAGCAATGAATAGGTCCAAAGCTGTTTTGATAAGCACCTCCTTATTCTTGCCCGTGGGACACCTTGTCTCTCCCTCGTTAAAATGTTAGATGGTTTTGAAATTAAGTGGACTTGAGTTCAAGAACAAGCTTTGATTCTAATGAATACAAATAATGTGTACTACCTTTTTAGGCTTACTGATACTCCATTTGTTCATCTAAAAAAGGGTAAACAATGTCTCATAGGACTGTTAGGAATTTTAAATGATAATAGTGAAATGGAATTAAAGATGCTTATTCTTTAGAAGAAAAGCCATGGCAGACAGGCAGTGTATTAAAAAGCAGAGGCATCACTTTACTGGCAGGGCCCACACAGTCAAAGCTGTGCTTTTTCCAGCAGTCAAGTATGGAAGTGAGAGTTGGACCGAAAGAAGGTTGAATGCCAAAAAATTGATGCTTTTGAACTGTGATGCTGGAGAAGAATCTTGAGAGTCCCTTGGACAGCAAGGAGATCAAATCCATCAATCCTAAAGGAGATCAACACGGAATATTCATTGGAAGGACTGATGCTGAAGTTGAAGCTCCAGTATTTTGGCAACCTGCTGTGAGGAGCCAACTTATTGGAAATGACCCTGGTACTGGGAAAGATTGAGGGCAAGAAGAGAAGGTGGCGACAGAGGATGAGATGGTTGGATGGCATCATATACTCAATGGGCATGAACTTGAGCAAACTCCGGGAGTTGGTGATGGACAGGGAAGCCTGGCGTGCTGCAGTCCATGGGGTCATAAAGAGTCAGACACGACTTAGCGACTGAACAGTCAACAGCAATGACAAAATGTCACTGCCTTGACCATAATAAGTTCTTGGTTATTTTATAACTCTTCCTTCGTTTGCAAAATGGGGTGCTGCTCTTATTAAACAGAGCTATATGACCTGTCAAACTTTGTTTTTGATACCATCAAAGTATAGTTCATTCTATTACTCATGCATTTTATGTATTAACAACTGATGTTGCAGCTACCTACTGTATCACATCTCATTATTTAACTCTTAGTTTATTCTGCATATTGAATAGTACTATTTCTGCCTGTTACTAGAAATATTAAGATTATTGACTGGGGGGATTTTTACAGAACCAAAGGTCTGTGGCCAGTAATTTGTTATCTAAATGAATATTGAAACGCTCTAGTCAATAATGTTCAGGTAACAAAAGATGTATTAATATGTCTCTGGTCTATAAGTTGTTAAATAATTTGTATATAAACAGCAATCATAGCTTCCTATGGACTCCACATTCATTACCAATATTTATGAGAACTATCACCAATACCTTTTAGCTCCCCAAATCTACGGTCCTAGTTTTAAAATATGCTAGCTTATTTTTAATGTGATTATTATATTTCAACTACTATGACGTGGATTCTCTCTGACTGAAAAGTTAAGTTGAATGAATGATTCCTTAGAATCTCAAAGTTATTTAACACTTAGTTGTTTAAAGGAGTTTTCCACAGGGTTATGAGGAAAGTTGCATACACATAAGAAAGTGAGTCATGGAAGTGCTGAAAGTAATTAAAGGGCTGCACATCATTATGTACTAAACGAATGTGACCTACATATATGGATAAGCATTTCAGTGGGAAGACCAGCAGAGAGGGTAGTCATGAGGTGATTCACAAGGATACATTGTATTTGAATTTAAGAGAGGATATTTTTGAATGGAAACGATGGGAACAAAGAAACAGAAATGAAAATGACTCAATGTTAATCAAGGAAGACAATATATTAGTTTGGAGTAGAGTATTTCTGCAGAATATCCTTTCCTAAAAGTTAAGAAAGAGTGCTATAGAAGAAATGATTAAACAAAGTTAATCTTTTATCAAAGAAGACATCTTCAGTTAAAGTCCTCACTGTCATAGTAGGAAGCAGACCAAAGTATGGAGTTTCATAATGCCATTCACAGCATCATCATAAATGTAGTTTACAGGCCAGGAATTCCAATTTCTAATGTAAAGGCTTATGTGTAGCACCTTTAAAATGAGGAGTTTTATTTGATTAACTGGAACCATGAAAATTCCCTCCAACCTGTTGTGTGAATATAATTTTATGTGTAAGTTTTTGTGTAATTTTATGTGTTTCGCGTAATTATTCAGGGTGCATGATTTTTTAAAGGTATTGATTGATTTTGCTGCTTCAGTTTGAGCTGTTTATTTTGGGTCTTTACCCTGCCATCTTATGGCTGTTGTAACACCTTTTCATTTTATTGGAAATTGGAAATCTATTTTTAATGACAGAAATTGTCCAATAAGGATATTTTTGAAAGTTAATTTTTCTAATCCTTGATATGTGTTATTGGTGTCTCCAGTTTGTGGCGTTGCTTGAAATACTGTAAAACAAACAAGCATAGCAAATGCCATGCAATTTTAGTTGAGGAGAACATATTCATTAACAACAGTTAGGAAAAGTAATCATTTTCGTTCTATTAGAGGAAAAGCTGTAATGTTCAACAGTTATTTTCACATATATTTTAATAAGAGGAGTATGACCAAAGAAGTGTTTCTAAATAAGGAAATAAATGATGAAAAATTAGAATATAGTGACTATTATTGGGACAATGGATAGTAAATTATAGACTGTGTATTTAAGTTGGATTGTGCCAAAGATGTTTTACTTTTAAGAATGTACTTTTTTATAAAATTTAAATCTGAGTTGAATCAGAAATTAAATGATATTAGACTAAATGGATACACAATTTCTCTTTCAGAAAAATAGACACTTTAAATGTATATAGTGGTAGATATTAAAAAATTGATTTTGCATATTCATACTGCCATTTAAAATACAAAGATATGAATGTAATGGAAATAGTTCAACGAATAGAATTCCAAAATATTTAAATGCTACTGCCATAGGTTCACTATACATGTGTAGTCAATTCTGTGTTTGAAAATGATATTTCAGTGTTTATTTTAGGTAATTTTTTTGAGATTGTAATGCTGTTTTCTAAGTGAAACTATATGAATCAGTTATGAACTAGACTTTTTTTGATTAAAATTATAACTCTGACTTTAGAACTCTCAAGAAGAGCTGCTCTCTTGATCAAATGATTGGCATCACTTAAGGTGTTTTAAAATATAATAAACTGGGTAAAACCTGGTTATTCCCATTCAGCAATAGGTGACTTCACTAAATCATTTTACCTTAAATGTAGGCAGCTAGAATAAAATGAATAAAAATGTCCTCAGTGAACAAATGTGGGAAAAGTGAAAGTGTTAGTCAGTTATTCATGTCCAACTCTTTGTGACCCCATGGACTTAGCCTGCCAGGCTCTTCTGTCCATGGAAATTTCCAGGCAAGAACACTGGAGTGGTAGCCATTCCTTTCTCCAGGGGGTTTTCCCAGTCCAAGGATCACACCTGGGTCTCCTGGTGAGCCACCATACTATTGACTAAAGCTGATAGTTGTGCTCATTATAGCAGTTTCTTCATAGTAGAAAAGATAAAATGAAAAAAATAAAACACCAGTTTTTGTAAATATTTCTCTCAATGGAATGGGAGATAACACTTTTAATTTACATTGTTCTCCCTTTGTGAAATGCAAAATACATTCTGGTTTTATCTTCATGATACATTTTTATGACCAAAATTTGTCTCTATAAATTATTTTGGGGTGGATCACAAATATATGCCAATCTAATATGCTTTGTTCTTTTTAACCTGTCTGTTAGGTAGCAGTGCTTCCCAGGTGTCACTAGTGGTAAAGAATCTGCCTGCCAAAGCAGGAGACACAGGTTTGATCCCTGGGTCACGAAGACCCCCTAGAGAAAGAAATGGCAACCTGTTCCAAGATTCTTGCCTGGAAAATTCCGTGGACAGAGGAGCCTGGCAGGCTGTAGCCCATGGGGTCACAGAGAGACACAACTGAGTACACAGTAGACACATTAGGTATAAGTAACCTGGAATGATATTTCTAGGTTTTAGTCACTAGAAACAGATAAATTGACCAAGAAAATCTAGATTGAGCAAATGTCTTGTTGGAGACCAAATGTGGCTTGATGGAAGCAGTGTGTCCTATTTGGATGTCATTTACCTGGTACTTCATATTTAGAACTCCCATGAGAGTGATTAAACAGTTCATTCCAAATGAATGACATTTCCATTCTGATGTCAGCTGAATAGTGGGGAGAAGACAAGAATATATTAGTGGAGATTCTAAGACTTTTGGGTACTTTTGGTTTTCCCTAAAATGCTCTAGAGATGATACCCCTTAATTTTAAGCCTAATGAAAGTCTTATTTTCCTTGTGAAAGTCATTCAGTCACGTCTGATTCTTTGCAACCCCATGGATTATACAGTCCATGGAATTCTCCAGGTCAGAATACTGGAGTGGGTAGCCTTTCCCTTCTCCAGAGGATCTTCCCAACCCAGGGATCAAACCCAGGTCTCCCTCATTGCAGGAGCCCTGGACTTAATTATGTCCTATGGACTAAGTCCTTCTGTTGCCCCCGCATACTGAGGTCAGGTTAGTGAGATCTCCCTATGTTATTTGTGAGGAATTTGCTGATCATTCCCCTTAGCATCTTTGAAGTAATAAGTTTTCTGCTAAGTAGTGACCTCGAGTTTAGCATTCGTGCAGACAGAGCATATTTGTTATGCCTGGATTCTTCTGCCCTTGTGCTTAGAAAAATCATCTCATTAGCACTTAACTAGGACACTAGAATAGTTATAAACTAGGAAACAAATGCAAAATCATTCAAATATTCCAGATATATTTATTAAT
The DNA here is from genome assembly GCA_024291935.2 of Okapia johnstoni. NCBI lineage: Eukaryota > Metazoa > Chordata > Mammalia > Artiodactyla > Giraffidae > Okapia > Okapia johnstoni. Next base: position 8,394,303 of record CM044327.1, read on the forward strand.
AATACCTTCATATCTCCATGTACTCTTCACCTTAGATAATTGCCTGATAAATACAATACAGGATTTTGGATTTATAAGCAGCAACATAAATCAAGGACATCAGCACATTTTGGTATAGATTACTATGAGAAACAAGCACTCTGAGTTTTAACCTGTCTTATTTTCAGCCTATGCTATCCATTGTAGCTGAACTTTTCTATATGAAATCACACCTTTAGTTGAATATTTTAATACATCAAATGCCATAGTTAATGATGATTATCTTATGTGTGACTTTGCCTTCTAGGACTATTGAGGCCATTGTGTCTTCTTTTAGGACTCAGAAAACATCTTCAGTTTTGCTCAGCTGAACGGTCAAGAGAACCTTTTCCAGCTAATCAGGTTGGCAGGTTTTTCTTGTGAGAAAATCTGCTATCTTAGGCATCCCCACACTTGCTTGCCCTGGATATGCTGTAAATAAATATGGCATGAGAGAGATTTCAAACTCATCAGATGCTCTCTCATTTTTAAATCTCCTGTGGAGTCAGTTCACCTCAGAGGCAGTCAGCTGCTCGTTGTGGGGAGGTTTCTGCTACTCCGGGTGTGTCCCCCCAAGACTTGACATGGCGGTGCCTCGCTCTGCGCCGAGGCTTGTCGACCAGACAAGGTAGCGGTTCTCTTCTTGCTGCTACTTGTGCAGCACAGGCTTGAGGCTGCTGCACTAGATCAAGACTCCCCGGGTACGGATCTCTTTCTGTCTCTCTGAGTGACCTTTCAAAGTTATTCAGCTTGTCTCTTTCGCTTCCATCATCTGAAGGATGATGTCAAGGGAACTAAATGGGTTACTACAAAAACAGTCTTTAAAATGATGCTCCACACACAGTAAAGCCCTCAATGATCGTTAGGTTAGTATTATCACTGTGCTAATTCAGGGGGTTGTCTCTGGCCATGAAGCATTAAGGCAGTTCTTCTCATTTAGCTGGAAACACTGCCAAAGCTCATTCTCTCTCCTGGTTAATGACAATAGCCCTCCCTCCACAGACACAAGGCCAGGGTGATTGAGATCCCTGGAAAAGGCCCCATGAAAAGCAACCGTCTTCCCCACACCAGTTCCAAACAACTTATTGTGTGGCAGACTGAGACTAAAACATAAATGTTATCAGGAAAATAATAGCCCGTTCCAGGTAAGGAATTGCCTGCTACAACAGGCATACCGCTTCCTTTCTCCTGCAGGAAGGTTGCGAGCAAGGAGAAAAGTAGAGCTCAGAGGAAGGCGTACAGTTTATTTATCTCAGATTTGCCATCCTCATCTTTGGTCTACCTCTGGTGCCGTGGAGTGGTGGGGCAGGGGAAAGCCAGAGTTGTTCTGTCAATCACTCTGTCACCTCAGTCAGGCTGGGGGAGAAAGTTCTCCACCTTGACCATGGTGTATACACAGTAGGAAGGTACCTAATCTGCAGTCATGAAATATCTAGCACACCTACAGTGTTCCCAGAGGCACAGTTCCAATTGCATGGATGCTGACGAAGGCATTATCTACATTTTCTCTATAAAGTTGTAAGCATAGCCAAGCCATAGTTCCCACAAAAATTTACATAGAAGTGTGCCTCTTGCGATGGCTATTCATAATGAATGATTCTTAGGGAGTGTTGCAAATATTGTCTTTGTCCTCTGTGATTTTGAAATACCCTTAACTGTACTCATATTAATTCATTATGTGAAAACAGGTGTCTGTACTGCCTTGTTATTCTGCTATCCTTCAGTCTCTTTGGGATGTTCGTGTTCTGTCCCTTCACCTTAAGTGTGCCGAATAACACCACTGTCTTTTCTATCTTTGAAGGTGAAATACTGTTGCACCTTCAATATGAAGTAAGTGTGTATTGGCCATGAGCCACCTGAGATGAAACTATAATGCAAACATGGGGTTTAAGGTGCTAGGTTTTAAGTAAACAAGAGATGGGCCGATGTAGTTCTTTCCGTAGTAATTGTCTCTTCCAAATCAATAGTAAGTCAATGCCCTTGAAAGGCGGGTTGGTATTTGTGCTACTAACGTGAATGCTTTTATTTATCTCTTCATAAATGAAGCAATGTCTGCAAAGACAATGGGTCGATCTCACCGCCTCGCTCCAATTGATAATATGGGTATTGATTTTGTGAGCCCTCCTTATTACTCCAGGAATAAGGAATCAATGTCTTCAGTGATTTTTTGTTATCATACATAGAAAGCAGATTTGTGTTAAAGAAATTCTCCATCAGCATTTCAAAGCTGTAGTAGGCTATGCAAAATCTATAGATGTGCTATGATATGAAGGTCAAGTAAAGACATGGTGAATTGTGTCATCTTAGGATCCTAATCTTACCTTATAAAACTATTAAAATTTGAAATTGTCTTCAGGCATGGTTAGACAGCTAACTGCAAATATTAATAGCACTACATTAACCAAGTTCTTAGCATATAGACTCTGCATTATGATTGTATGTGCATGACTGTGTGCATTTATTGTCTTTATAGAATGGAAATCCTGCAATTCAGTACATGTCTCATACTGCCATTTCCTGAACATATACCTCAGATCCTTGATAAGTGGCTCTTTATAGTGATGGTATCTTGGAGGAAGATTGAAAGCCAAGCTACTATACCACATCAGCTTATTAGAACAATGGGTAAAACCTACAATTGTTCCTGTTTTCCAGGTTCTGGGCAAAGTTCTTTACCAGCACTTATTTAACAATATAACTATGATATGCTGGGCATGAGAGTTCTGATATTCAGTAATTGAACAAGCTACATGGAGAAAAAATGGCATGGCATTATAAATCTTAAGAATTTTGCCCATACATTTTTTGCTTCTATATGGAATTTTCATCTTTAGAGAGCCCTTTGGCTTACTTCTCATTAATATCTCTTCTCCATTTTCCATGAGACCTGCTTCCTTTTCCTACTTAAAACTGTAAATTTCCCTACTCTTATTTGTGTTTAATACCATTTAACATTCTTACATTTCAATTATTTTGTTTCCCTCCCCCAGCTTGGATATACTAGAATCTTGTGCGCTGTGCTCATTCGCTCAGACATGTCCGACTCTGCGACCCCATGGACTGTAGCCCGCCAGGCTCCTCTGTCCGTGGGATTTCCCAGCCAAGAATACGGATTAGGTTGCTTTTCCTTCCTACTCCAGGAAGTCTTCCCAACCTAGGGATCAAAATGGCATCTCCTGTTTGACAAGAGGGTTCTTTATCACTAATGCCACCTGGGAAGCCCATAATAGGAAATTATTTATCCATAATGGAGAATTTGCATTCCTTGAACACTTTTTAGGGACTAGTAGGCACTTAATGTGGAGAAGGAAATGGCACGCCATTCCAGTATTCTTGCCCGGAGAATTCATGGCCAGAGGACCCTGGCAGGCTAAAGTCCATGGGGATCACAAAAAGTCAGACATGACCGAGCGAATGTCACTCACTCCCTCAGGCACTTAACAAATAATAGTTAAATGAATTTATCCTAAATGGGCTGAGTCACTTAAACTAGGGTGAAGTGTGAATATTGTTCAGAGTACATCATTTGAGTAATTAGTTGAACATACATTGTATGTATCGTATTACCCAATAAGATTCCATAGTCCTTGTATTTTTTAATACTGAATTATATATATTTTTCCACACTGTGAATGTGTCTATCAAATTGTTGAATTGCATAAATTTGTAGAAAGCATGTTCAGACATAGTGTTGTATTCTTGGGAGAACAAAGAAACCCTCCAAGGCATAGGAAGTTTGTGGGTTTTATAATGACTTCTCAACAGTTCAATTGAATGTGGAGAAAGCTTAACTACATCTAAGTTAACATATTGAAACTGTTTTGTATTCTGGCTTCCAATGTAGACCGGTAACAAGTTAATGATTTGTGTTTCAAACACTGTAGGAAGTTGATTCCCATAACATCTGCACAGGCTCATTGCCTTGGGGAAGACATAAACTTGAAACCGTGTGTTGGTAAATCAATAATACAAATGATTTTAGAGGCTTCTCCCCATTTTTTCTTATTTTTATGGCCTCTAATTATTACATGCATGCACAAGCATACATGCACACATGTGTACACACACACACTCGTGCACCCTGGAAGAGGAGATCCTGCCTAGGGAAAGAGACTTGCAGTTCATCCCTTGAGCATAACTTTGAAAGACCTTTTTCATGTTTTTCACAGAATAAGTGTAGCAATATAGAATATGTAATAGTTTTTCTTTTAACGAGTTAAAACATTTTCCTATATAATTATCCATAGCTAGATAATGCTATAAGATACCACATATTTTCAACATTTGTTATCTGAAATAAACATCCCTAAAGTTATGGATACTGAGTAGATGTATACACAATTATACCAGAGTGAAACTGTAGGAAATATATTGTTATCCCATATGGAGAATAATTCTTCAGTGGATTTTCAATATTAAAAAAGTAGTCATTCTAGTATACATTCAGAAATTTAGAAGCGAGTGTACACTATGCAGACTTGAAAATATTTTCAGAAATAATAAAATTACTTTGTACTTTCAAATTTATGAGCTACTACTTTAAAATGTAAGTCAATTTTTAGTTTTTTAATCACTGAACTTCTTTCAAAAATGAGGCTTTATAACAAAAAGTGTTATTTTTCTCAACTAATACTTAATTTGCCTTGTGATTTATAAAACTACTAATTAATTAAAAAGTCTTTGGGAATAATTATTGGTTAGCAACATCAAACATTTACTAAAGTAATAAATTACTTCTTATTTTAACAGCCCATACTCAGAAAATAATGGTAATAATGAATAAACTTCAAAAACGCAAAGATTTGGGCAATATAGATAATGCTTTGAAACCCTCACTTAATGCTCAGTCAGTTTTCATATGCAGTTTTGTTACAATTTGAGTTCACTTAATCTAGAAACATTTTTTTAAATAGGATAATAAATACTATGGGTTTATTTCATTTGGTGACTTACATAACATAGGGACTGAAGTAGGGGAGGTGGTTCTTCGTTCTTTGTCCTTTTTTTTTTTTTTGTGTTAAACTTTCATGTAATTTCCAAGCTAAATACTTGATTTTTCAACTACTTAGATTTTTTTTAACATGTATGTTCAGGAAGATTGGCAATTAAATACATATGCTATAATATTTCAGAAAAACTAAAATATATTTTTACATTTTTTAAAAAATCTGTAAAAACATATGCTATATTATTGGAATTACAAAATCTGGCAGGAAGCATTCAGTAATATAACAAAGATTAGCAGACTCATCCACAAATACCGTCTCTTCAGGTGTCTTCTTGAACATCATCCTTGTGTTTGATCTGCTTACTTTGTAAAATCAAATTTTGGAGAAGGAAACGGCAACCTACTCCAGTATTCTTGCCTGGGAAATACCATGGACAGAGGAGCCCCGTGGGCTCACAAAGAATTGGACATGACTGAGTAACTAAACAACAGCCGGTGTCTTCTTGAGCATCACCCTCAATTTTGATTTGTCCTCTGTGTAAACTCAAATTTTAAAAAGTACTTAAGTCTTTATATAGATTTTAAGAAATATTTAAGAACATCCTTAGTTTGGAGAAGGTTAATAAGAGAGGTTATTCCTGAGTAATACCTAAATTTTATCTTGTGAAATAAAATATTTGAGGAATACATGGAGTTGTGGAGTGGAGGCAATAGAACCCTAGAATGGGGTGAGTCTCTATTGGAAGCTGAGTGAAAGGCAACCTATCCAAGTAAAATAGAGACTTCTATAAGAGAAGGCAAAGAATAAATAACTGAGTCAGGATAGCCTTGCCGAGATTGGAGGGCCTGCTGAACTGATGGATATGCTGGAAAATGATTAAAAAGAGGAGCAGATGGACTGGCTGAATCACAGACACAAATGGGTGAATGTGGTGGATGGAAGCAGAACAGAGGAAAGGTTAATTTAGGGAATCCCTCTGGGAACAGTCTCAGGGAATCTTATGCACTGAGATTAAGATAAACCTGGGGACAATGGTTTTGACTTAAAGAATAGATTTAAAAATTTTGGGTCATAGCCCAAGAATGTATGGACTTCCCAAGTGACTCAGGTGGCCTGACAGTGCAGGAGACATGGGTTCGATCCCTTGTCGGGAAGATGGAGAAGGAAATGGTCACCCTCTCCAGGTGGAGAATCCCATGGACAGAGGAGCCTGGCAGACTACAGTCCATGGGGTCACAACAGAGTCAGACACAACTGAGCCACTAAACAATAAAACAACAGTTGTGGTTGGTGGAGGGTAAGACAGATGGATGCACAAAATTTCATGACAGTTGAGGATTCGAGGAGCCTGCCTTCTGTAACTGGAGGGATCAATGAAGCGGCTGCAAACTAAGCTGTCCAAGGTCTTCACGTCCAGGCAAATAAACTGAGACACCTTAGATGGTGCAAGATAATCTAACTGGTCCTGTTTGTAATGGTGTCGATGCCATAGATAAGTTAAACACTGAGGAAGGGTCTGAAATCCCAGCACTCTTAAAATAATATTTTTGCCTGTAGAAGGAAATGGCAATCCACTCCAGTGTTCTTGTCTGGAGAATCCCAGGGACGGCAGAGCCTGGTGGGCTGCCTTCTATGGGGTTGCACAAAGTTGGACATGACTGAAGCGACTTAGCAGTAGCAGATACTGAAGTGATGACTGAGCACAGTGAGATGAGAGCGAAAAGCTCCTCCCACTGTGTGTCTGCCCTTCCCAAGGGACCGTGACCTGTTCACAGTACTGAGTGATTTCTCAGAGCTCCCAGGAGACTGTCAGTGTATGAACCTACTTAGCTCCGTCAGCTCACTGACTCCCAGATGCGTCTTTGACCCCTACTCCTAAGTTTGCACATCTGTTTTATATACTATGCAGTGCAGGTAGATGAGTCCACTTCATCCCCTGCCTCCCTCTACCCTTGCTAGTCCAATTTTTTAGTCCTGTTCAAACTCCTTTTATGGGAAGCTTTATCATCTCCAATAATCCTTGACTCTGTCAGGGCAGTGTAATAATAATATGGCAGTAAGTGCCATATTACGTTCACTTCATGTTGTCTGGTGTCTCCTGTGTGAATAACATGTGGATTTTGTCTCCCTAACTAGAAGGTAAAATTCTGATGGAAGCTGCTATGTTTTAGGAATGTTTCCATCTCCACCAGGGCTGCCATGTCACAGGCGTAGAACAGACGTTCAGCAAATGCAAGTTGTTATATCTTCCACATCTGCATTTGGTACAAAAGATAAAACAGTAAGATAAGCGGTTTATAGTCTTCAGTCTCATAGTTTTTCTAGCTCCCTTAACATGTTCTATTCTTTTAAGTAAGGGAAATACTAGGAAGCAGCAGTTCTTGCCTTGACTTTGTGACACTTGGGCCAACTCAAAGCTCTGTATCTGTGTTTCTTCACCTCTAAAATGATGACGCTGGCCTTATTTCTGTAATTCTATCACAGGTTTTGATGCTTAATTAGATTTAAAAAGGAGCTGTGTTGCTGCTTGTGTCTTACAGACTTTCATTCAAGCCTCTATTCACTCAAATGTTTGTTAAGTATCCTGTTTATTAAATATCTCCTATCAACCTTGCACTATGGTAGGCCCGAGGGGGTAGAGTGATGCCTCATAGGAGGCCAGACCCAGCACACTTGGAGAGGACTGCATGCAGCTTGGCACTGTGGTCCCCAGGAGTGCTCCTGTCAGTTCAATTCAGTTCAGTCACTCAGTCGTGTCCGACTCTTTGGGACCCTATGAACCACAGCACGCCAGGCCTCCCTGTCCATCGCCAACTCCTGGAGTTTACCCAAACTCATGTCCATTGAGTGGGTGATGCCATCCACTCATCTCATCCTCTGTTGTCCCCTTCTCCTCCTGCCCTCAATCTTTCCCAGCATCAGGGTCTTTTCAAATGAGTCAGGTCCTCGAATCAGGTGGCCAAAGTATTGGAGCTTCAGCTTCAACATCAATTCTTCCAATGAACACCCAGTACTGATCTCCTTTAGGATGGACTGGCTGGATCTCCTCGCAGTCCAAGGGACTCTCAAGAGTCTTCTCCAACACCACAGTTAAAAAGCATCAATTCATCAGTGCTCAGCTTTCGTTATAGTCCAACTCTCACATCCATACATGACCACTGGAAAAACTATAGCTTTGACTAGATGGACTTTTGTTGACAAAGTAATGTCTCTGCTTTTTAATCTGCTGTCTAGGTTGGTCATAACTTTCCTTCCAAGGAGTAAGTGTCTTTTAATTTCATGGCTGCAATCACCATCAGCAGTGATTTTGGAGCCCCCAAAAATAAAGTCAGCCACGGTTTCCACTGTTTCCCCATCTATTTCCCATGAAGTGATGGGACTGGATGCCATGATCTTAGTTTTCTGAATGTTGAGCTTTAAGCCAACTTGTTCTCTCTCCTCTTTGACTTTCATCAAGAGGCTCTTTTGTTCTTCACTTTCTGCCATAAGGGTAGTGTCATCTGCATATCTGAGCTTATTGATATTTCTCCCAGCAATCTTGATTCCAGCTTGTGCTTCTTCCAGCCCAGAGTTTCTCATGATGTACTCTGCATATAAGTTAAATAAGCAGGGTGACAATACACAGCCTTGACGTACTCCTTTTCCTGTTTGGAACCAGTCTGTTGTTCCATGTCCAGTTCTAACTGTTGCTTTCTGACCTGCATACAAGTTTCTCAAGAGGCAGGTCAGGTGGTCTGGTATTCCCATCTCTTTCAGAATTTTCCACAGTTTATTGTGATCCACACAGTCAAAGGCTTTGGCATAGTCAATAAAGCAGAAGTAGATGTTTTTATGGAACTCTCTTGCTTCTTCAATGATCTAGCAGATGTTGACAATTTGATCTCTGGCTCCTCTGCCATTTCTAAAACCAGCTTGAACTTCTGGAAGTTCATGGTTCATGTATTGCTGAACCCTGGCTTGGAGAATTTTGGTTCTGTAGGGACAGCATTAGTATCATCTGGCGGCTTGTCAGAAATGCAGCTTATGTAGACATAGGATACCAGAAGTCTTAGAGGTGGATTCCAGGAATCGTGTTATTAACAAGCCTCTGCTCCACAATGAATTGAGAACCAGTGGTGAGATGCTGCGTAGTTACTCAGTCGTGTCCAACTCTTTGAGACCCCATGGATGTAGCCTTCCAGGCTTTTCTGTCCATGGGATTCTCCAGGCAAGAATACAGGAGTGGGTTGCCATTTCTTCTTCCAGAGTATCTTCCTGACCCAGAGATCAAACTCACATCTCCTGTGTCTCCTGTATTGCAGGTGGACTCTTTACTGGCTGAGCCATTGCTGAAGCTTAAAACACAAAATTTGGTGTCAGACTAACCTCTCATTTCTCCTGGTAATTCAGGTTCAACTACTTGAATCTTCTGAGTCTCATTTCCCCCTTTTTGACAAATAGGGATTCTGCAAAGGTCTGTGCTTCTGCCGCTGCAGTTTTTTTTTTTTTTTCCTTGATGGTAAAATTGGGTATTGGCCAAGCATGCAACACAATATCTGGCCCAGAATGTACAGGTGTTTGTGGAATTTCTTGATAAATTCTTTAATGAGAAAACTGATTTTATTACTTAATTGGAGTTCAGATGTCATTATTTTCAGGTTTTATTTTTGTATTTCAAATGAGATTAAATTGAAGTCTTAATTTGAGATTAAGACAGGTGCTTAATTTCAAGATAGCCTGGTTTATGATTAAAAATTTGACTCTTTATGCATTGATCTGATTGTTTTAAGTATGTTGGCATATTGACTTCACACAGAGTATTCAGTGGACACCCCACTACAGTACAGACCATAGAGGGTATCTTTCCTTCCTTCCGTTTTTGCCCCAAATCATGTTTAAATAAACTTTTATTAAAGTAGAGACTTTATTAAAATTTAAAAGAATTGTCACGAGTGAAATTTACCTGTGGAATTGGCACCTGAATCACAATGATGAAATCATCACCAGCATCCTAGAAGTCCCTCCCTTTACTTCCTCTTGGGCTTCCCCAACCCGTCTGTAAGCTCTGTCCTAAATTCTGATGCATTAGATGAGGTTTGTCAGTTTTGAAACCTGCTATATGTTGAATCATACAATTAGTATTTGTCTTGCTTCTGTTTCTGATATTGTATTTGGGAGATTCATGCATGTTTCTTGCATGCAGCGATAGTTACTTTGTTCTTATTTCTCTATGCCTCAAAGCACTTAAAAAAAAAATCAAAGGAATATATGGAGAATTTAATCCAGGAATCAGTTTACAAAAGAGCAAAGAGGGATTTTAGAACACCTGTGAATGTCTGGGCCCTGAACATATTTGAATTTCTGCTTTCAGACTTGACTCTAAATGGATATTCTTGGTGGTGTTCTGCCAGTTTGCTCAGAAAACCCCTGCCCAGACATGATAGCCTTTCTGCTCTTTTGAAAATAATCTTTTCTTTTTTAAAAAATAATTTATTTATTTTAATTGGAGGGTAATTGCTTTACAATATTATGATGGTTTTTGCCATACATCAACATATTCTTGCTTCTTTTTGTTAACCTGACTGAATCTGTTGTTTCGTACTAAAGAGTCTATTCTTAATGAATAGTCTCAAGAAAGGAAGGCGTTCAGTATAAGCATGAATCACACAGGTACACTAGAGATTTAACAGAAACTAAAACCTCAGTTACCTACCCCCACTCCCACCCTGTCCAGTAAATCAAGATATTTAAGTGAGATATTTGGGAAGGGTTCCATATCATCAGGAATAATTGCACATTGCCAATAATATTGAAATACTGTTTCTTGCCCATATTTAACATGAGCCTTCCACTTTTGAAGTGTAATTAGATGCTTGGAACTGGGATGGGGCAACAGGAAAGAGAGGCTCTTTCTAAGAAATTTGTTCCAGGACCCAGAATTTAAACTGACGCTTCTAACACCCACATAACCTTGTGTTCTGCTCTCTGCGTTTCATTACAAGCCTTATAAATGATCATTACTGGAAAAGACATCTTGAGGGAAATTGCACAGAACATTTGAATATACTTGCCTCCTGTAGAATCGTTGCAAGATTCAAATTTTAGTAACACCACTTAACTTCTGTGGTATGTATAAGGTAAATCTGGATTCTAGCAGCAGCTCCTTTATGTTAACATTACCAGGTAATGTTATGTTATAGCAATTTAGATTTAATCAGATGCATTCACTTCAGTTCAGAGCCAAATGTTTTTCGTCTGGGTTTATCTGTTGTCATATCAAATATTCAGTGATTTTTCCCATCTTCTTGCCATTGCCATGACAGGAATGTATAGAAATGAACATGGTGGGTATGAATGATGTGTAACTTAATTTAGTATGCATAATCGATGCATATTCTAAATGATCTTTTAATGTACTGTAAAAATAGCATTTGTTATTTAAAGTATTTTTCCTGGAGGAAAAATATATTTTATGCCTTATAATGAAATACAGAAAAAGTCAGCAGTAAATATTCAAACATATTCAATGTAGTTAAAGTTATTTATAATTTTACATTATGCATCCCCAGAGATTTAGAAAGTAATGTTTCCACATTTGTATTATTGCACTGTTGAAGAAAATCAAATTATAAATACATACCTTAACTCATCTGCATATTTTAATTCTCTAGAATAAATGGCAAGCTTTTTCTTAAATGGAAATTTTTTTTTAAAAGTCCAATTGACAAAAGTGAAAGAGATTGTTCAAAAAGCACTATATAGTAACAGTTTTTTGCTGAGTGATCAAATGTAAATAGTTTATTTATGTCTATGCTATGATATCAAACACATGTGTGTCATCACATTTGACTGACATCTAGCTATATCCAGAATTGAAAATGATTATATTTGAGGTGTAATAGAACTGCACTGTGGTTACATTACATTTTCTCAAAATCATAATAAACCTAAAACTATTAAATTTCATGACTGTGGAATTTCTGGATGCCTTTTGATTCAGACACTGGCATTATTTTACAGAAAAATGTTTGTGTGTGTATATAGTTTTCTTGACTGGAGATTAGTGTGCTTTTCTTCATAATTAAGTTGAACGCTGTCATCCCCTGCTTAAACCTAATGTAAAATAAGTGAAATATTTTTTGTTTGGTTGAGTTTCATTTAAAAATGTAGACACTGTGTCTTCCTCACGTATTTGGGAATATATGAGAAGTAGATGAATAAATTAACAAAATAATTACATCAATCCTCAGCCCCAAATGCTCAAAACTTATTTTGGTTTTACCTTGGTCAGTAGCTTAGACATTTTTATCAGTGTCATTTTCTGTCAATTTGTGAATCTGAGGACTTTATGAATTATAGTTGCTGATTTTCTATAGCTAATTTTCTCACTGACTATGTTCCATGATAATCTATCGTCCTTGAGTTAGTCTTGGATTAATAGTAAGAGGACAGTTTAGAAATGGAAGAAAGGGAACAAAGGGACCATTTAGGGTTCTTTAGACCCTCTTAAAAGCTCGTGTTCTTGTTTGTGCGAAGAGAACCACCCACTCTAACTTACTCTTGCCATGCAGTCATATCTGCAACTATAGTGGGGATTCTCTGAAATATACCAGTATGATTCATATTAATGCTGTTTAGTCTCTAAGTCTTGTCTGACTCTGTGACCCCCATGGACTATAACCTGCCAGGCTCCTCTGTTCATGGGGTTCTCCAGGCAAGGATACTGGAGTGGGCTGCCATTTCCTTCTCTAGGGGATCTTCCTGACCCAGGGGATGAACCCAGGTCTCCTACTTGGTAGGCAGACTCCTTACCAGGAGTCATCTGGGAAGCCCGATTAATATTAAAAACTAATATTGAATGTATATTAACTTCCAGGAATTTTTCTAAGAATTCACTCAAGGTTACAAAGTTAGTGAGTGCCATAATTAGGATTTAAACCCAATTTTGTCCCTACTTTCCTTTGTTAAGAAGGACAGAAAGGATTATCACAAATCACATAATTAACATCGTTTGCTGCCACAAAAACAATATTAATTTGTTGTTCTTAAGTTTGGGTACTGTTCTTACCACATATCTAGAGAGACCTGACATTTTACTGTTTTTCCATCTACTCATACCCTCCAACAGTGGAAAGAAAAAAAAAAGAATTTTTAAAGGTCTGGTATTAACGTTATTCTACTAACTCATTTGATACTGCCCTAAAATGGCCCTTTGATGAGAATTACAGGAGATGGTTTGCTTGTTAGCATCAGAAGTTATACCAACAGATAAAATGAGGCAGTCAGTTTCCCTCACACTGCATGTGTGTATCATGCCCAGTTTTTAAAAGACTGAGATATTCTTAAAGTGTCTGGAATTCATAAAAGACTCTGCTAGAACATGTGTGTGGACTTAATAATGTTAAACCTAGAGAAGATATTTTGTATCCTGATAGACATTGTGATCTAGAAGGCTGAAATCAATGATACATAAATTACAGGCAATAGTACTAAATTTGTATAATGTTGAATGGAATCATTATCAAAATAAAGAATGGGACTGGGATCACTCTATGTCCCAGGTGGCACTAGTGGTAAAGAACCTGCTTGTCAATGCAGGAGACATAAGAGACACTGGTTCGATCCATGGGTCGGGAAGATCCCCTGGAGGAGGGCATGGTAACCTGCTCCAGTATTCTTGCCTGGAGTATCCCTGGACAGAGGAGCCTGGAGGGCTACAGTCCATGGGGTTGCAAAGAGTCAGACACAGCTGAAGCAATGGAGCACATGCGCATACAGGATCTGGCTAGTCAAAGCATTTCTTGTACTAGTCCTCACACTAGTGGGAGCAGGATCATCTGGGAGCTTGTTAAAAGGCAGCTTCTTAGGCCCACCCCAGACCTACTGAATTTTGATCTGCACTTCAACAGTTTCCTCATGTGATTTGCATGCACATGAAAGTCTAGGGAGGGCTAGTCTAGAGAACAATAAAACTGCTTGTGTATATTTATAATATGTAGTAGACTGATTCCTGGCTGCTTTCCCAGGATATGCTACCTACACTGATGTGGGAGAAAAGAATTGTTTAACTTCTATAAACTAGACCTGCTTCATTTAATAATGAGGTTTCCAAGTGGATAGTCAACTTAAGTCTCAAAGACTGAAGAAAAGATAAATATGTTTAAATGTAAAGTTTATTTGCAGAGATCCATCTTTACATCCTGATGTTTGGGCAGCATGAAAATCATGGTCAATAATCATGAAGGAAGATAAAACTCAAAGCTCAAAATCAGTGGAAAACAACAGGCTGACGTGCGGTGTGAGCAGTCTGATGCAGACAGAGGCAGAATGTATGAAGAAAACAAGACTTGGGGGGCGGTAGTTTCGGGTGGGTCAGGGCTAGGGTGCTTTTACCCTAATGCCTTGGAAAAGGCAAAGATTTTATCAATTACATGACAAATATGCAAAATGGAGAGCTTACTGATTCATCAGTTTTTAAAATACTGATTACTAGTTATATTTCCATATGTAGATAAAAATGTGAACGTGATGTAAACTTAGATCTAAACATAATTAATACCTGAGTATTGCCAGGGCACAGATTATCTCTGTTTTATTGCTTTCCCTCCAACACAGTGTTCTATAAGTAGCTGCAGACTAGATGAATTACTGAAAATATATATATATTTTTAAACTACAATGTTATCCACAGGGTCAGTGATATAGGAGAGACCTCTGAAGGAAAACAACATGTTTTATTTGTGTTTCTTTTTGTGCTTTCTTTGTAAATGATTAAATACCTTTGCTTGAGAGTTAATGCTAACTGGAAATATGTAAACAACACTGCATTCAAGATTTGGATTATTAATAGCTCAAGTCATAAGGATAGATATGGTTTATCTCTTCTGTTTACTGTGGATATGACATGTCACAAGTTATCATTATTATTAGTTTCCTTCCTGCAAAAAACAACAATAATAACAGAGAACTTACTGGGCTAAGTGAGGTTTAAATGAAAACTCTACATTCTATGAAGTAGTTTCTATGATTAGCACCCTTTAACAGATAAGGGAAATAAGTCTCAGCTATTAAAGAATACTGATAGGATATAAGCCCATAAGGGGTTATACTCATGATATGGCACAATGCCTGTGTACAAGAAAAAAAATGTATATAGGAATTCCTTGAAAATAATATACTGAAAATAGTTGAAAACATTATGACTCTAGACTGGTACCTTGAAATACTATTAACAATAGGACAGTTGCATCAACAATACGAATGTTGATAAGTGAATCTTGATTTTTATTCTAGTGCAAATTTTTATAATCTCTATGTTAGAAGAAAAATCCCTTTTTTCTCTTTCATTCTATCACAGTTTCTTGACCATGAAAAGTCAGAGGTTAAACCCCCAGTCCCTAGGCATTTTACATTGGGTGAAGGGAGACTTCCCAACTTATAGGAGACTACAAAAGAATTTGGTGTATTCCCAAATGGAAGAACTAAGCTTATTAAAACTAAACATTTTACACAAGCTTTGAAACTTTTCATTGAGATGGATTATCATTATGCCCCAGCATGCAAACATTTCTTTTGTGCTTTATGAATAGCAGGAGTCTTGGAAATTAATGCATATAATGAATGGAATGACTACAATAACAGGTCATTCACCTGCAAAGTGACTAAAAGTTACGGATTTTCTGTAAGGAGATAAATTTAAAATTTCTGTCAAGTCAAATGTCTCTGGTGTTTTGTTCTCCAATATAATGGAATTCATTTTTGTAATCCTTTTAAAGATACACAAGTGTAGCTATAGCAACATGAGGGGAGATCAGCTTCCTGAAGCACACGCAGACCTGTAACCAGGCAGATGCATATTTTTTTGAGAGATGTTGTGCATCTGAAATAAGGAATCAGTTTTCAGTTGTAACTTCACTTTCCTTAAATTAGAATATCACTATCATATTTTAGTATGGAAAATTTGTCAAATTACCATGGCACTATGAAAGTATCTTCTATATTTAGGTGTCTTGCCTTCTAGTTTTTAATATTATGTGAGCATATAATTGTACCTATAAGTAAAATAGTCACTGAACACATGACAGAAGAGTGCTGGATACTTGTGCCAAGATTTTTGTCATTGGGTTCACATCATAAATGTTTTTCACAACCAAATTTGCAAAACAAATAATGCAAAATTGTTTCTAGAAAGATAAAAACAAAAGAAAGCTAGATGAATTGTGGAACTGAAACTGAAATTTCGATACTTTGGCCACCTGATGCAAGTAACTGCCTCATCGGAAAAGACCCTGATGCTAGGGAAGATTGAAGGCAGGAGGAGAAGAGGACGACAGAGAATGAGATGGTTGGATAGTGTCGCCAACTTGATGAACGTGAGTTTGAGCAAGCTCCGGGAGTTGGTGATGAACAAGGAAACCTGGTGTGCTGCAGTCCATGGGGTCACAAAGAGTCGCACATGACTGAGCTACTGAACTGAACTGAAATTAGAAAGTTAAGGGAGAAAATAGAAAAACACGGATCTGAACTGAAGGTGCTTCCCTACTAATCTTTGTCATAATCACTTGGTTTTATTTGGTTTAATGTCCTTTAGTGTAAAGCCAAAGGTTCCCCTCTCAAAGTTTTGAAAATAGAGAAGCACATGATAGAAAGCACTGTGCACATACCTATCCATCATGCCAAGATAATAGCTGATGCCAGTTTAGTACTTTTAATGTAATTCTAAAGCCTGTTGAACCTTATATTGTTGCTGTTGTTGAGTCACTCAGTTGTGTTCGACTCTTTGTGACCCCATGGACCGCAGCACACCAGGCTTTCCTGTCCTTCACTGTCTCCTGGAGTTTGCTCAAACTCATGTCCATTGAGTCAGTGATGCCAAGCAACTTTGTACAGTCTGTTGAAAAACAACTGCTTTATTCATTTGAGTATATTAGCTGTGTCCTGGTATGAATGATATCTCTTAGAAGTCCTCCTAGATGCTGCATCATGCTCGCCTCTAACTTAGAAGAAATTTATAGCTGCTTCTCATTTGGGTCTTTAAACCTCTAAGGAGATAAACTCATTTGTACTGTTTCAGATTGTATTCTTTGAATTAGCACACATTTTTAACAGACTTTTTTAGAGCAGTTTCAGATTCACAGCAAAATTGAGAAAACACTATAGATATTTCTGTGCCCCGCTTCCCCACACACAGGTGCGTAACTTCCCCCATTGTAAATATAACTCACCAAAGTGCTGCTTTTGTGACAGTTGATGGACCTGCATTGACACATCATTATCACCCAATGTCCGTGGTTTGTTCGGATTCATTCTTGGTGTCATACAGCCTATAGGTTTGGGCAAATGTGATGTATATCCATCATTACTGTATTTTCAGTGCCCTAAAAATCGTCTCTGCTCTGCCTATTTGCCCCTTCATATCACCTCCACCCCTGGCAGTCACTTATCTTTTTATTGTGTCTGTGATTTTGCCTTCCCTAGGATGTCGTATAATTTGAACTACGCAATATGTAGCCCTTTCAGTTGGGCTGCTTTCATTTAGCTGTCTGTATTTGCATTCCCTCCGTGTCTTTGTGGCTTAATCGTTCATTTATTTTTAACTCTAAATGATATTCCATTGTCTGGGTGGCCTAAAGTTTGTGCGTGCGTATACCTATGAAGGACATCTTGGCTGCTTTCAAGTTTTGTCAGTTATGAATAAAGCTGTCACAAACATTCATGTGGAAGTTTTCATGTCAGCTTAAGTTTTTATTTCCTTTGGGAAAATGGATAAATACCAAGGAACCTGGCTGTTGGACCATATGGTAAGAATGTTTAGTTTTGTAAGAAACCATCAGCCTGTCTTCCAAAGTGGCTGGATTGTTTTTCATTCTCACCAGCATTGTATGATAATTCTTGGTGCCCCATCCTTGTCAGCATTTAGTATTGTCAATATTCTGGATTTAGGCCATGGGATAGGTAGGTAAAGTGGTATCTGATGGTTGTTTTAATTTGCATTTCCCTGTTGACAGAGCATGGGGATCATCTTTGCATATGCTTATTTGTCATCTGTACAGCATCTTTGCAGTATCTGTTAATGCCTTTGGACCATTTTTTAATTGGGTTGTCTCTTACCAAGTTTTAGGAGTTCTTTGTGCGTTTTGGGTAAAAATTTGTGATCATATGTATTTGGCAAATGTTTTTTCAGGCTATGTCTTGTCTTCTCATTCTCTAGACATTGTCTTTCAGTGAGTATGAGATCTGAGTTTTCACAAAGTCCCGGATCTTTATCTCTTTCATTCAAAAACTTTGGTAAAGAACATGTTTGACACCAGTGTCTCCATTTCCCATCTCACTTGGTAACAGAGCACCTGCCCTCCTTGCTTGCATGGGAATTGTTAAAGAAAACATTTTAAAAGCTACTTCTAGGTTCTTTCTGTGATGCTCAAATATTCTGCTTGTCTCTATCCTCTCATCATCTGTTATTCCAATTACTTCTCCTCAGTCTAAATACTTAAACCTTCATTGAGAAAATAGTAGTTCTACAAAATGTACTTAGCTATGATTACTGTTACCATTAATTTTAGAAGAACATAGAGAAAATATTTGGATTTGGCTAGGAGAATAAATATAGAAATAAATACAAAAGAAAAATTCTGACTCTTTTGTTAATAAGACATACAAGATTAAAACCTACACATGATATCTCTTCATATCTTAAAGGATTTTCTTCTAATAGGTGGTTTTAATGCTTAATATATATAATCAAGTTCTTCACTACTATGTAATAATGTAAATTATCAGAGTTTACTATTATTGCAAGGTTGATATGAGCCTAAGATTCGGGTCCACTAAAGAGACTTGTTTTCATTGCATTCATTCCAAATCAGCTAGAATGAAATTATCCATCAGTCTACACAGCCAGTCCTGTGCAGCCCAGAGAATATGTGGTGAGTTCTCTCCTGCGTAGGGGCCAGGTTAACTGGGTCTCCCTAACCTCAGCGATTTTTAAGGCTTCCCTGCTTCTGGTCGCTTTAAATGAGAAGTGCTCAGCACCACAGGAGAATGAGAGATCTGCAGTATCAGACTGCTGTGTGTTCTCCCAAGCCTAGGCCTTGCTTTCATCATCTATCTGGGGTTTTTTGCTCTGGGTTTCACTTGTTTATCCATAAAAGACAATATCAAGCAGAGACTAAGGTTTATGCAACTGAAACTTAAAATCATGCATGTAACTTAACAGAAGTATATCAACATAAGAAAAGAATTTTGAACCTCAGGATTCCTGAGTACTTTTGTCACTGAAAGAAATCTGTTCTTGGCTTTCAGAATTTAGAGAAACGCATTACACACATCAATTCAAGGGGCTCAAATGTGAAATTATGTGTAAAACACTATGCTGGGTTTTATGAAAATCACAAAATGAGTCTGTATTCATTATATGGTCATTACTTCCAGCAAAAGTTTTTTTGTAGCATATACTTGAGCAAATTTTTCCTGATACTTGTTTCAGGCATCATACTTAAGTGAATACATCGTTGAATATAATTCTCATAATAACTATTTTGTGGCACGTTATTCACATAAGAATAAAAACGAGGCGGAAAAGGTTAAATGACTCACCAGATGCCTTAGCTTGTAGCATAAAAGGTTTTTGCTAAAGTGTATGTGGACATTAAGCCTGTACTTTTAGATATGACATTTTTCTAGCTTCAGGGCCCTGACTATTGGGTTGGAAAGGCAAGAATGAAGAGGGTGAACTAAAATATAGATAAAACAATGCCCAAAAATGAGAAAATAGAGTGGAAACATTGATAAGGAGCAATTAATTTGGTATTAAGTAGGAAGAGCTGAAGAATACTGGAGAAAAGTCAGTCTTTTGTGTTTGACCTTGATGTGTGAATAGAATTGTTGTGGCTACAAATGTTGTACCTGGGAGCAATGTTAGTTGAAGACAGGACAGAAAGAAAGAAAAGTTCACAGGCTATCGGAATCTGATAATGGCATGACCAAAGACATCAGGAAAGAAAAATTATGCATGGCTTCTCCCAGGAATGATGAGTAAGCAGGAGTGGATATGTAGAGGAAGATGGGCTATATCGATATTTTGTTCAGTGGTTTTGGAGTGCTGAATGCCAAGTTAAAACATAAGCAACACATTTTTGAAAGACCCTTTTGAAGTTCAGTTGTGTGTATCTCAATGGTCACAATGAATAGAATCAATTAATAGGTGACTAGGTTTTAACTTTTGGCAACCTTTCCCTCTATTTTAGGGAATTCCCTGCCATAGAGACAGCCTGAGAAAGAAGGTGAGAAAATAAGAAAAGTTAAGACATAGGTTATGTGGTAGCACCTGAAACAAGAATGTTCATGTTCCAAATGTTGGGGAC
This sequence comes from Okapia johnstoni, assembly GCA_024291935.2. NCBI lineage: Eukaryota > Metazoa > Chordata > Mammalia > Artiodactyla > Giraffidae > Okapia > Okapia johnstoni. The sequence goes on from CM044327.1 coordinate 8,414,611, forward strand.
ATTGAGGAGTATGTATGACATTATCAATTAATGTTTTCTCCTTTGAATTTTAACATGAAAATTTTGGTGTTAAAATTCCTCTGTTGTAACAGACATGATATAACCTCTTCCACTTTTGTCCTATTTCTTAGGGCTCAAACTGTGGCCCTATACTTATGACTAGAGAAGAATGCCTATCTTTTATACCACTTTTATATATTAAACTGACTATGGTATATTCATGCTGTTCAAACAAAACCCAAAGCTAATAGTAGGATTTAGATTAATTCTGAACTAATATGTATTGAACATCACTTGAACTTAGTTTGACAAATATTTATTGACATCTAGCTTCCTAGAAACCCAAAATAGGGCTTAAATGTGTAATACCTACCGTCTGAGTTATCTTCACTAGTCATTTTTTTTGCTTTGTTTTATGCCTGCTGAAAGAGAATAAGTCATATTCAAAATGAGAAAGTTGTAGTGCATTTTTTGCTAAATGTGAATATATTTCACTTTAGTTATTACACTTAAAATTTGGGATTGGATTTTTTAGGTTTTAGGTTGTATTTTAATCAGTAACACTTAAAGTATAAATATATGAATAATATATTTTAGTAATAAATACTAAAAATATTTTGGTAACGCTATAGTTAGAAATATATTAATTAGTTATCTTTTGATAATTGAAAAATAAGTAGAATTAAATACTGTGAGTTTATATATCATTTACTCATGAGTTTTAATATACTCATACAAGTGTAACATACTAATCTTGGATTCATTATTACATTTGAATTCCTTCAGATATACTGATTATTTTTTATCATTAAAAAAAATCCTCTTATCAGAAAGAAACATTATTAGCATGTTAGTACTTTAGGCATTTTTGATATCTTGTTGGAAGACTTTTCCCACATATTTTCCTTAAAAAGATATAGTGTGAATCATTTTGTAATTTGAAACCACGAGGAAAGGGGAAGCTAATAGAGAAATAAAGATGTAGATTTAGAAATGTTTTTGGATTTGGTCAGGATAATAACTTCAGACAGTTGTTCTTCAAGTCTGATCCCTGCTTAGCCTTCAGTCTCGAATCTTTCTTCTTTACCAACAATTTATGCTACAGTCCTGTTGCATTACTTACGGTTCTCTGAATAATTTGATTGTTGGATTTTCCCACTGCCTCTACTCCTTAGGCGCTTAGCTGTGCTCATCCCTGTTATTGAATCTCTATCACCTTCCAGGGCCTTCCACATGGTATAGGTTGTAGGCAAGTTTGCTTAAAAAAGAAATTAGATGAAACATAATAATGAAATACCAATATCTCATGAACTTTAGATCAACAGTATCAGCTGTCCAAGTGAACATATTGGAGAAACATGGCAAAATCCCAAGCAAGTGTTAGCCGGGTGAGTAAACAATTTGACTGTGGTTTAAATCTTATCTTGTTGGTGACTGTGCAAGGAGCAAGAGTTGCTTTTTTTTTTTTAACATTGGAAGGTAATTGTTGCTGAGATGCTGCTCGATTTTACTTAAATCACCTGTTGCAGCATAGCAACTGGATAGGTATAGTTTGATGGATTGGTTTATTATGGTTAAATTGAGCATGGAACAATCTAAACTGATGACTTAAGAGACAAAATCCTGAACCATCCATGCCTTGGCTGTTTCAATTCAGTTCTATACCCACCTAAAGCCAAAACAGGAGAAAAACGTACAGATATTCTAAGCATTTCTGAATGTTTTCAGCATAGCTGTTAGAAAATAGAACACAGAGATGTTTTCAACGACCAGATAAGAAACAAATGTGACAACTGACAGTATATATTATCCCATAAACATCTCAGACTATATTACTTTTTGTTTTCATTTTATTTGTCATAAATCTGTTAGAAGGATTTTTATAGTTTTTTTTTTTTCATTTTTATGTTAAACATTTCTTGTTAAGGGGATTGGACTTGCTCCATATCCTTGACTCAGGCATCTTTGTACTCAGTCATAGAGCTCTCCTTATAACTATGCTGATGTTATTTTTGCTTTTTGTTTTGTTTTGCAAGTTGTACTCTCATTCTAGGAGATGGGCGTTGGTAAATACAGCTCACTTTTAGTTCTTTGAATTTGACTTCTAGTACTGGCTTATTTGCTCTTCCCTTTTCACTTAAGCCAGATCAAATATTAATAGATAATTCACATCTATGCCAGAGGCCTCCATTTTCTATATAGTAATGTGATAATTCAGTTGATTTTTCTGAGAACCAGAGAGAATTACAGTTTGGAAACCGTGCCTTATGATTCTCTGTCATCTTATATACCAAGATAAAAAGCAGAGCTAGGAATCCTTAAATTATTCTTGCTTTATTAAAGAGCACTATGGTTTTGATTTTAGACAATGGGAAAAGCATGTTTTAATGAAAAAAAAATGAAATTAAAAACAATTACTACCCTACTCAAGCACCCAAGCCTAAACAGTATTTACATTTTTATGAATATCCTTGTAGTGTCTAATTTCTGTACAAATACATACTCTTCTACAGTTTCCTTTGGTTGTGTTTTATAAAATTAGATTTTGTAATTTTAGTTTTTAATCTAATATTTTTTAAATTGTATTTACATTTTTACATCAGTAATTCTTCCCCAGCCTCATTTTTAATGGCTGCATAATACTGCCTCTTAATATGAATGTTTAATTTAGCTAGTTTTCTATGAAAATTTTATCTTCAATTTTCCAATATTAGGTATATTTTGATAACCAACACTTGTCATCAAATTGTGAATATTTTCATGAATATTTCCTAGAAATTTTTTAAAACTGAAATTTCTCAGTATGTGACAGGCTTTTCTCTCTCTACACATTCAAATGTAGGATTTATTTCTTATTTCAATATAACCTAGAAGGCTGACAATAAGAAAGCTATTTCAGAATTTTGAGAAGCATTTCATAATGCAAGAAGATATTGCAACTCAATCAGTTAGTTTTATATGTTAGTAAGTATATTGCAAAGTATTAAGAAGAGTTTGTTGTAGGAATTCAGTTAATATCTGATAAACAGACCATGGAAAATACATATGAAAGAAGTTTCTTTTAATTCAGTTTTTGGCAATAGCCACCATATATGAATATAATGTTACTTATTCATGTATTTATTAAGACTGACAGTGTTGGCACCCAGCTAATTATGGTCTGTGGTCACAGGACATGGGTTATACATATCTTCTGCATTAGAAAGCAATAATACAGAACAGGCTTGGGACCTTAATGAAGAGATGATTAGTATTCTCCTAGCTCCTCTGTTTTTGGAGGATGTGCAACAGTTTTCATATGGTGGCTGAACAGATGAATGGTTTCCCCCAGTGACCCCACATGTTTAGCCCAAGAAAACTCTCAAAGATCCTACCTTTTTATTATCTCTGAACAAGGCTAGTCCCAGTTAGATAAATGTTACACAAGTGACAAAAGTGAGTTTTCTTAGCATTATGGAACTGGGATAACATTTAAACAACAGTCCGACTTGCTTTAATACAGTCCTGATGAGATGTTCAAAATATATTTAAAATTTAGGATATGAAGTGTTCATTAGAGGGCTCGATAAACCATCGCCTTCTTTTGCTCAGTACTCTCATGGCCAGAAGGCCTAATTAACTCCTGGATGCAGTGGCCCCACAGGCAGGACTGCTCTGGAGAGGATAAACCTCACTAAAGCAGGAACTGAGACTCATTAGCTTTTAAACCGCTATTCAGACCTAATTTCCATTGAATAGGGCATATTTATGATAAAGAGTAAAAATGTTTACTTTATGTTCATATCTAATTAGCCTAATGGTTTTTATATCAACATGGTTTATTCCTTATATTTCTTAGGCAAAGAAATGGCCATAGAGACCTACTGTTTCTTTGTTACCATTAAGTGTTCTTACTTACAATGAAACAGTCCCTCTCCTGCAAATGCCCTTGGCTATTGCATTTATTAAACAGTCATTGACAGGAAAATGAATGAATTAAAAGATACTCAAGTAAGCTATAACCTTTCAATCCTATTTATATAGCCCTCTGTCTTAGAAATAATTCCAATAGCTTCCTTACAGCCCAGTTATGATGATTCTGTTTCTCTTAAAATTTTTCCCCAGTAAATCATTTATCATTAATGAAGGTGTACCTTATAATCCCCACTAGCCTTGCACAGTTGATGAATAAACATGAACAATCCACCTCTTTGCCAGCACTGCACCCATTTTAACAATGAGGAGTTCATTCAGCACCTGGATATCAAAAGTCAATGAATTCTAGGAGATATGTAAACAAGCCGAGTGGACCTGTGCCTCAAACAGGAAGTGGGTGGTAGGTGTAAAAAAAAAATTGCTGAAAGGGCATTACATGCCAATTTTTTACATGAAATACAGTCTGAAAAAACTTAAATTCAAGTCGGATCTCAACCTACAGCAATTGCAAAGCTGTAGGTTGCAAAACAGCAATTTGCAAAGCTCTCTGTTAGTTTCTTTAAAATTCCATGATTACCATGAACTGGGCTTACTGATTCATCTGTTTTTTGTTTTCTTTTTTCATCTATGTCTTTTTATAATTTATCTCAGAACATCGTAAGCTCTGTCTACAGTCACGTCCATCATTTCCAAATCTAAATCTAACCACTTGGTGGTAAAAATCATACTTGTATTTCCTTTTTTATTTAAAAACCCATATATTCTGAATTATGTTTCTGACCCTCAATATATATTGCATCCCTCACAGACTTCAAAATGTTTTATTAATTCTTCAATATCACAGGGAAGGAAAATATTCCCTTCTTGGTTCTTTGGCTGGTCTAAAGATTGAATTGACACAAGACAGACTAACAGGAAAAAAACTAGCTTAATTTTATACTTAGGGAATATCATAAAATATGAGACCCAAAGGCAAGTCAGGCCATTGAAGTTGGTATGCCATCTGTGCTAAGAAGTGGGGGGCCTGGGGCTTCCGAAGGGAGGAAGGTGATTCTTAGGAAGATCAGGGCAAATGACTGGCATTAGATATTTGCCCAGCCATGCAGTTAAGTCTTTCACATGATAAAAAATTACCTCAGGTAGTAGCTCTCTTTCTTGAACAAGCCCTCTACTGAAATTATTTTAACCAGTTAAGGGGGAGATAACAGTTTTTTGAGTTTGCTCTGTTGAATGCTACAGCTCAAAAGAATCCACCTTCCAAAGTAGCACATTTGGGGGTCGCATACTCTGCTTGCCTTGAATATGAAAAATTATATTGAACAAACTCTTTCAATATTATGACTCAAGTACTTAGGATCTTATTCATTTTTTGAGCCTCTGAGTTTAAGTGTACGTTTAGCTTCCTGAAATTCATGGGAATTTTATTAGCTTTGCTCATGTGTGGATACATATGTTGATGTGTGGATACATATGTTGATGTGTCCTTTTTTCCCCATATTTTTGTTTACTCTGATAGTTGACCATGCAAAATACACTTTAATTTCCATATATATTTAATTAAAAATTTTAACTTTTTTAATTTCCCTTAAGATATTTTTTCTGTGCATTTCATGTACCTGGCATCTACCTAATAAATACCTGCCTTTTTCTTACTTCTGTGTTAACATTTAAAATCACTTGCAGATATTTAAAAACCCAAGAAAATTCATAAAGTAGAAACAGTTTATTCTGCTAGAAATGGTTTATTCTCAGCTGAGTTTACACTATATTTGCTATGTAGTTCATATTTACACTTTATTTCTGGAAGGCGATTTCTTACCCCATCACCTCCTCACTCTCAATCTAGTTGATGAGTTTGTTGTGAAATAAGTGCCCTTAAGAGGCTTCCCCAATGGCTCAGCAGGAAAAGAATCCATCTGCAACACAGGAAACGTGGGTTCTATCCTTGGATCAGGAAGGTCCCCCAGAGAAGGACATGGCAACCCACTCCAGTATTCTTGCTTGGGAAATCCCATGGACAGAGGAGTCGGGCAGGCTACAGTCCATGGGGTTGCAAAGAGCTTGGCACCACTGAGCAACTGAGCAAAGCTATTAAGAAGGAAAGCATGCAGAGATGGGGAAGGGCAGATTTTGCACATGACATGGTGACTGTCCTTTAGCTCAGCCACCAACCGCTTATTACATTTCTTAGGAAAGAGGGGACAGCAGGTGAAAATGAAAGAGAACAAGCGCAGAGGGCCATTCATTCCACTGGCGACTGTGTCTGAATCTGCTTGGACATGATGAAAAGGACTCTAGAGTGGGTAGATTGAACAACTAATATTTATTTCTCGTAGTTCTGCAGGCTGGGAAGTCTAAGACCAAGGTCCTGGCAGATTTGGGTTTTGGTGAGGAGCCCCCCCTCTTTGGATTGTGTCCTCACATGGTAGGAGGGTTGGGACGGTTCCCTGGGGTGTCTGTATTATAAGGGCACTAATCCCCGAGTCTTCCACCCAATCACTTCACCAAGGCCACGGGTGCTAATTCCATCACACGAGGCGGTCAGTATTTCAACATATTAATTTTGGTGAAATACACACATTCATTCCATAATACCCTTGGAAGCCTTTTTGAGCACAAGGGCCATTGCTTTGCTCCCATCTAATAGAGCATAAGGAAAATTGGGGAGAACATAATTTTCATGGTAGTATGTGATGTGGTTTTTCCATCTATTGAGAAAATACGATTTGATACCTTAAGTGGTAGAGATATGCTGTTCTTGCAGCTTTTGGTGGGTGAGAGGCCACATCCGAAGGGAAGACAACTATGGTGGCTCCGGGAGCCTCAAGTGAAGGAGGCTTAACAGTAGTAGTAATTTCCTAGGACTGCTATCATAAATTACTATCAGCTTAGGGTAAGAAATTTATTTTCAAATTTCCTGAGGACAGAAGTCCACAGTGAAGATGTAGTCAAGGTTGGTTCCTTCCTGGAAGCTCAGAGGGAAAACCTCTTCTGCATCTTTCTTATAGCTTCTGGTGCTTGCTGGCAATCTTTGGTTTGCAGACCCAGCACTCCAGTCCCTGCCTCTGTTGTCAAATGCTGCTGTCTTATGTGTATTTGTGTGTCATTGGGTCCGTTTTCTCTTATGGCACTTGTCATTGGATTAAGGGCCGCCCTAATCCAAGATGAGCTCAACTTGATTGCATCTGCAAATACCCTATTTTCAAAGAAGGCCACATTCATAGGTGCTAGGGCTTAGGACTTCAGCATGTATTTGCAGAAGGGAGGGACTTCAGTTCAAACCACAGTAGGAATGTAGCAGAAATATTTCCCTGTTGAACAAGTCAGGAGAATCTGTAGCAGCATTCACTACTGTGGGGGCAAACAGTACAGATTCCATGCAAGAGCTGTAGGAAACCTTTATTTTCATCTGCTTTGGGAGAGAGTGATCGTGATTTGAGGGAGATAATATATTATGTTGAACTTCATGAGGTCACTAGTTTCATGAGGTGAAATATGTTTAATACTGGCAATTTCTCATGACTCAACTTACTCACAGGTAAAATGAGACTCAGAATTATTATGTATTAACAATGTGGCCATTTCTTGACACCCCAATTGCCTTTTTTAAATTACAAAAAAAGAGAAAAAAATGACAATAAAGTTACCTAAGGTAAATTGTTGCTTTTCAGCCTTTTAGCAGATGTTTAAACTGACTCTGGTTAGATAATTTTAAGAGTTGTAAGCAAACTTAATTGTCATGTATACTCAATAGATGTGTAAAAAACTGATTCTATTAGACAATATAATCTTTTATGAGTTAGGTCTGATGTGAATAAATAGGCATTCACATCACAGGTTTAGTAAACCAAGAATAAAGCAAAGTGAGTTGAAAGGATTTAAAATCCTGCATAAGCCCATGAATTACCTTCAAACCTTTTCAGTGATGAGCTAGATATCATTCTATTTATTTACCCTTAGGATTTGCATAGTGATTTTTTTTGCCTCTCAACATTTATCTAGATCGAGCAGCATCAAATTTATTTCTGACTGCTTTCCCAATTTTTCAAAGTAATTTATATTCTATTACTATGTTATAGGAACTGGCTGGCCCAACTGCTCTCCTCCTAGATTTGCATTGATATTGTTTTGAAATTTGTAATGTCATCTCAGACCTCACTTGATTTGATTGAATTAATTTAATTTTAGATCTCACCACACTATTTCTAGCCCCTTAAAATGTTATCACCAAAAATATTTTCATATAGTAACTTAGATGTGTTTATGTGGATTCACTCAAGAAAGAGTCAGTGTAGTTAAGATCTGTTTTGGAAAGAGACTCCTTTGATGTTACTACTTAGGTTGATCACTTTAGTGAACAAACCACTCATGCAAAATTCATTGAAAAGCAATCGACAAGGTGGTAACTGAGTCGAAGGAGAGTTGCTCTGATATTCACAGGTGAATCTTAGTTTTGATTGTGCATCTTTTCAGCATTATTTAAAAACTTCTGAAGACATGACCTAGAAAACAAAATTACACAAATAGAGACATTGTAGACAAAAAACGTGAATGAAATTTTTCAACTATCAGAGCATAACATCCTATGTTAACCAGCATAGAGTTCAACCGTATGTTTAACAGAAAAACTGACTTAAGGTTTTACCGAAAATTGTGACTCTCAGTGATACACTGATATTGAGATGTTTCTCCTGAGGGTGGGGGAAGGGAAACATATTTTGTTTAGAGTGGTGATAACCACTGCACACTATGTGCATTAAGCAAACATTTTATTTCTATTTCAGTCACATATTCTGGCAGCTTGAAATGCGTAACCAGGGGCAAGGAGTTTCACTGAGTAGTAGCTGGAGGCAACATAGACTGATGTTCATAAATAAGAGAAACTTTGTAATTCTGACCTCATCAGACTGCTAGGGATGAATGCAGCTTCAGCAATGACTCTGATTTGTTTTCAGCTGATGCTCATCTCTGATACATGTTTAGGAAACATCCTCAGTAGAAAAAACTATTTCCGATGGAAAAGTTAGGCAAAATCCAGTGATGAAGAAGTTAAAAGCCCATCTTTATATCTTAAAATTTAGACTAGTGTACTTATGACTTTTTCCTCAGTTTTTACCCTTAAGTTATATTGTAAATCACCATAACCTGTGCTATCTCCTGGGTCTTTATAGTAGTGCTGAGAGAATTTTTAGATATTTATATGCAGTTACTGCTTAAACCATGCAGAGGGTTGAGGACACTGATTGTCCACAGTTGAAAATCAGTATATAACTTATATTTGGCCCTCCAAATGGGTGGTTCCACATCTAAAAATTTAGCAGTCACAAATTTTATAATATTATAATATCTTATATTAAAAAATTAACATATAACTGACCCATACAATTTAAATCTGAGTTTTTCAAGGGTCAACTGTATGGTGGTCATTAGTTTCTAAGTGAGAAACCCTAAGTCACTAGGAGTATTTAATCAGACGCTTGATTGTGAAATAGTGTCCCTTGCTGTTCTGCAGATAATTTGCATGAATACTCTTCAATGGTGTTCTCAAAGTTGTTCAGTCACCAAGTTGTGTCTATCTCTTCACGACCCCATGGACTGCAGCATGCCAGGCTTCTCTGTCCCTCACCATCTCCCAGAGTTTGGCCCAAGTTCATGTCCATTGCATAGGTGATGGCATCCAACCATCTCATCCTCTGTCTCTGTCTTCTCCTTCTACCTTCAATCTTTCCCAGCATCAGAATCTTTCCGATGAGTCAGCTCTTCGCATCAAGTGGCCAAAGTATTGGAGCTTTAGCACCAGTCCTTCCAATGAATATTCAGGGTTGATTTCCTTCAAGATTGACTGGTTTGATCTCCTTTCTGTCCAATGGACTCTTAAAAGTCTTCTCCAGCACCACAGTTCAGAAGCATCAATTCCTCCACACTCTGCCTTCCTCATGGTACAGCTTTCAACAATCGTATATCCACTGGAAAGACCATAACCTTGACTATACGGACCTTTGTTGGTTCTCCGAGTACTAATGTCAGAAGCCTGGCCTCTCCATACTGGTGCTGAATTGAATCTGAGACAGTGAGTTTGAATTTAACCTTAGACAGAGTTTGTGGTGAAGTGGAAAAGAATAGCTTTATTACTTTGCCAGGCAAATGGGGAAACAGAGAATGTGTGCCCGTGAAAAAATGCCCCACCAGGGAGGATCTGGTAAGGATTTTTATAGAATTGAGTCAATGGCAGAGTTGCTGATAAGATGAGGGTGTGTGCAGAGTCTGCACTCCTTTAACCTGGTTGCAGATAATGTCTTGATGACCTTTTCTGATTCCTTTTAGTCTGGCTTCAGATGGTCTTCTCTGGAATGAAGAAAGCTGACTTCTATTTATCAGGGGTTTCATTTCTGTATGCATCCATGCTGGAATCTGTTTGTGCTGTTTTTATTGGAATTTGTCTGCATCTTTTGTGTTTTGGTGTTATAAAGCTTATAAAAATGGGAAATATTTCACCTATCAAAAGAAAGGTCTTTGGGGTGCACGTTAGATATGTTAAGATCAGAACAGCAATGACTCCTGAATGGCTCACAACTAAACAATCTGGCAGTCAGAAGTGCTTTACAAAGGAGAGGGACAGTCTAAAAGTGAACATGCCCAGGGGGCTCCCTTGGACTCCAGGCATCCCGTTCTAATTTCCCCTGCAGGAGCCCCAGAAAAGAAAATGGCAACCCACTGCAGTAATCTTGCCTGGAGAATTTCATGGACAGAGGAGACTCAGTTCACTTCACTCACTCAGTCGTGTCTGACTCTTTGTGACCCCATGGACTGTAGCACGCCAGGCCTCCCTGTCCATCACCGACTCCCAGAGCTTACTCAAACTCATGTCCATCAAGTTGGTGATGCCATCCAACAATCTCTTCCTCTGTTGCCCCCTTCTCCTCCTGCCTTCAATCTTTTCCAGCATCAGGATCTTTTCAAATGACTCAGCTCTTCACATCAAGTGCCCAAAGTATTGGAGTTTCAGCTTCAGCATCAGTCCTTCCAATGAATATTCAGGACTGATTACCTTTAGGATTGACTAGTTTGATCTCCTTGCAGTCCAAGGGACTCTCAGGAGTCTTCTCCAACACCACAGTTTAAAAGCATCAATTCTTTGGCTCTCAGCTTTCTTTATAATCCAATTCTCACATCCATACATGACTACTGGAAAAACCATAGCTTTGACTAGACAGACCTTTGTTGGCAAAGTAATGTCTCTGCTTTTTAATATGCTGTCTAGGTTGGTCATAACTTTTCTTCCAAGGAGCAAACGTCTTTTAATTTCATGGCTGCAATCACCATCTGCAGTGATTTTGAAGCCCCCAAAAATAAAGTCAGCTACTGTTTCCACTATTTCCCCATCTATTTGCCATGAAGTGATGGGACCAGATGCCATGATCTTAGTTGTCTGAATGTTGGGTTTTAAGCCAACTTTTTCACTCTCCTCTTTTACTTTCATCAAGAGGCTCTTTAGTTCTTCTTTACTTTCTGCCATAAGGGTGGTATCATCTGCATATCTGAGGTTATTGATATTTCTCCCAGCAATCTTGATTCCAGCTTGTGCTTCTTCCTGCCCGGCGTTTCTTATGATGTACTCTGCATGTAAGTTGAATATGCAGGGTGAGAATATATAGCCTTGATGTATTCCTTTCATGATTGGAACCAGTCTGTTGTTCCATGTCCAGTTCTAACTGTTGCTTCCTGACCTGCATACAGATTTCTCAAGAGGGAGGTCCAGTGGTCTGGTATTCCCATCTCTTTAAGAATTTTCCAGAGTTTGTTGTGGTCCAGAGGAGCCTGGCGGGTTACAATCCATATCACGAAGAGTCAGACACTACTGAGCAACTAACACTTCATTTCTATAAGGAGCTCAAAAGATACTCTTACTTGTTTTCCTTGAGGTACTGCAGCCATGAAATTAAAAGACTCTTACTCCTTGGAAGAAAAGCTATGAAAACCCTAGACACATATTAAAAAGCAGAGACATTACCTTGCCTACAAAGGTCCATCTAGTTAAAGTTACGATTTTTCCAGTAGTCATGTATGGATGTGAGAGTTGGACCATAAAGAAAGCTGAGCAGGGAAGAATTGATGCTTTTGAACTGTGGTGTTGGAGAAGACTCTTGAGCATCCATTGGACTGCAAGGAGATCCAACCAGTCAAACCTAAAGGAAATCAGTCCTGGATATTCCACTGGAAGGACTGATGCTGAAGGTCCAATACTTTGGCCACCTGATGTGAAGAACTGACTCAGGGGAAAAGACCTTAATGCTGGGAAGGATTGAAGGCAGGAGGAGAAGGGGACAACAGAGGCTGAGATGGTTGGATGGCATCACTGACTTGATGGACATGAGTTTGAGCAAACTCCAGGAGTTGGTGATCTACAGAGAAGTCTGGTATGCTGCAGTTCATGAGGTCAGAAAGAGTGGGACACGACTGAGGGAATGAACTGAACTGAAATGAGGCAGAACCAGGATCCTGTCCCAAGGGCTCAGGGAAGGTCATGGAGGCTGGAGTCTGTTCCCTACAAACAAGGAGTGGGGGACACAGACATGGGAACACTTCTGTGCCCATGAGCCACACAGGATCTTGCTCAGTTTCAGTACAGGACACCAAAGATAGGTATTGATAAAAGGGGGAAAGACTGAATTGTGTACCTTTCATCCTCGAGGGGGAAAATAATCATACTTAAGCAATTTTTTAACAGTGAAGAAATAATGACTTTGTAATATGAAAATGCCCACATTAAGGACAGTGAAAACCAAAATCAACTGAGAAAATATTATTCCAGAGAAAATAGCCTGTTGCTTTGGGATTGAAGTATCAATACTTCACAGGGTTGTCTGACACTTGTAACTTTATATCATTCTGGCAGAAAAAACTAAGGGTAGAGTGTAATGTTGCCCTACTACAGGCAATTTTCATGAAGAGTTTTTGCTGTGAACTTGTAAAGATGTTGTCAACAACTTTTATTCAGTGAAAATGCAAATGCTATATACATTACAAGCATGAAATACATCTTTTACATAAAATTAATTTCATAGTCTCTTTATACACATGTTTTTCTATTATGAGTGTTTGAATATTTTGCAACATTTTATTTCCCAATGGTTGCTGAACAACTGTAGAATTAATGTTTTACCAACCACATTCTCAAACAGATGTTTTGGAAGGATGATTTTAATCAAGAAAAATCCTTTTAAAAAAGTCTGTAGTTTTAGCAGAATATCTAATAGCCTTGTTGTACAGAGACTTGACTTGAGTTCAAATCCTGGGTTCAATCTTTACAATTCACTTAACTTCTCTGAGGTTTAATTTTACTTACCTGTAAGTGAAGATATCAATAAGCTACTTCAAAGAGCTGCTGCTGCTGCTTCTGCTGCTGCTGCTGCTGCTAAGTGGCTTCAGTCGTGTCTGACTCTGTGCGACCCCATAGACAGCAGCCCACCAGGCTCCCCCGTCCCTGGGATTCTCCAGGCAAGAATACTGGAGTGGGGTGCCATTGCCTTCTCTGCAAAGAGCTGCTACGAGATATAAATGAGATATGTAGGTAATGCATATAGCCTAGTATAAAATAGATGTTCAGTAAATGTCAGACATGGTTTACAGTAAGATAAGGCCAGCTATTGGTCACTTGCTTTGTGTTCCTGCTCTTCAATTAACATTTAATTATTAATCAGAAGTATGAGGTAACTCACTGGAAATTAATTCATCCTCCCATCTCACTAAATTCTATGATTTGCTTACACACATGTGAGCAATTAAATGGTTTTAGGAGCGATAGAGTGATTTAGTGTGAATGTGGAAGTTTTAATATTTTGTATAAAATTTTCAAGGAGAGACCAGGTAATAATAGGAAGGCTTAGGGTAGAAACTAATGTTTCCTCTGAGTGTTGGTTATTAAAATAACTTCTTAACAAACCTATGGACAGTGTTTTCCTGGATAGTTTTTGCCTTTGTGATTTGCCTCCAAAATTCAAACTCTTTCAGATGTTTCTGTTTTACATAATGCTTTGAGACTTTTCCAACTTTTTCTGTATACAATACTTTAGGATGATCTCCCCAATGCTTGCCAAATATACATTGTGGCTTCCTTTAATTTTTGTTCTAAGAATTTCCCCTCCCCTCCGCTTCTCAACCTGCCTAAGAGCTACTCATTCTTCAGGACTTTATCCAAATTGGAATGATACTCCCTCTTCTAGCAGTAATTAATACCTACATACAGCATTCATCTATATAATCTTTAAGAAGGATCTTCCAGTGTTCACTCATACGGTTATCTTTTATCTAATCATATAATAACATTATATACATCCACAGTGCCTGACACAGTTTCTATGGACATCATGGGCTGTAGCCTACCAGGCTCCTATGTCCGTGGGATTCTCCAGGCAAGAATATTGTAGTGGGTTGCCATGCCCTCCTCCGGGCAATCTTCCCTGATAAATGAAGTGAGGGTAAAAAGTTGTTTTTCTCCTAAACATTGATTGCAAGTTTTCAGAGAAATTAAAGGGAACATATCTTGTTTTTATAAGCAATTCAAAATCATATCTAGCAGTGATCCTTGATTCAGTTCAGTTCAGTCACTCAGTCATGTCCAACTCTTTGCGACCACATGAACTGCAGCACGCCAGGCCTCCCTGTCCATCACCAGCTCCCAGAGTCCACCCAAACTCATGTCAATTGAGTTGGTGATGCCATCCAACCATCTCATCCTCTGTCGTCCCCTACTCCTCCTGCCCTCAATCATTCCCGGCATCAGGTCTTTTCAAATAAGTCAGCTCTTTGCATCAGGTGGCCAAAGTATTGGAGTTTCAGCTTTGATATCACTCCTACCAGTGAACACCCAGGGCTGATTTCCTTTAGGATGAACTGGGTGGATCTCCTCACAGTACAAGGCACTCGCAAGAGTCTTCTCTAACACCACAGTTCAAAAGCATCAATTCTTCGGCGTTCAGCTTTCTTTATAGTACAACTCTTACACCCATACATGACTACTGGAAAAACCATAGCCTTGACTAGACGGACCTTTGTTGACAAACTAATGTCTCTGCTTTTCAATATGCTGTCTAGGTTGATCAGAATCTTTCCAAGGAGTAAGTATCTTTTAATTTCATGGCTGCAATCACTATCTGCAGTGATTTTGGAGACCAGAAAAATAAATTCAGCCACTGTTTCCCCATCTATTTGCCATGAAGTGATGGGACCGGATGCCAGGATCTTAGTTTTCTGAATGTTGAGCTTTAAGCCAACCTTTTCACTCTCCTGTTTCACTTTCATCAAGAGGCTCTTTAGTTCTTCTTCACTTTCTGCCATAAGGGTGGTGTCATCTGCATATCTGAGGTTATTGATATTTCTCCCAGCAGTCTTGATTCCAGCTGGTGCTTCCTCCAGCCCAGCTTTTCTCATGATGTACTCTGCATATCCTTGATTAACACCATGAAAATCTTTGACCCTTTTAATTTAGGTATTAGAAATGTTTCCTACTTACAAGTATTTATTGAGGAGGATAAAAAATGCCTTTTTCCCTCTTGTTTGCATTTATAATCACACTCTGAAAGACAGATTTTTTTCACTAGATTCATTATACCTTATGAAGACAGTTGCAATGCCATCTGCCTTGGAAAACTGAGAACAATTTAGTTGTTGATTTTAGAAGTGAAGAATATCAATGTCACCTTTTGAAAATAAAGATTTGAAATGTAAATAATCACTGAAAATATAATAGTAAAGTAAAAATCAGGAAATTTCAGATTTGTGACCTAGATTTTATTTTACCTTTGAAATAGACAGTTCCCAAGGAAATCAGTCAGATGTGTTGAATCTATGATTGGACCAGAAGGCTTTGGTTTTTGACCTATTCACGTGTCCAGGATCATAGTATTTAGTTTACTTTTGCTGTCACAACATGAATCAACCTCTTTCTCTCTGTCAATTTTCTACTACTTTTTACATTTTATCTAGTTGAACTGCATATTTCTATTGAGTATATCAAGCATTTTTGAAAACTATAAAGCATAAATAAACATACAGTACACCTGAGAGATAAATAATAGGTAAATAACAGAGGAGAGGCAGACAGATAGAAATGACAGTGCCTGCTGCAGTTTACGAGATTTATTAGACAAGGTTATCCAGGAGTGATGTTTGCTCTTGCAGCTGTCCTTATAGTTATGATACTTGGAACTGTTGATACATCTTCTATTTGTATTTTTTAAGATCCCATATCATCATTCAAGAACGTTTAAAAAATATTAATGGCAACAACATAGTAGCAATGCCAAAGGCATATACCCTGTTGCAAAAGTGTCTGACTTATAAATATGAATAGTATCAATAATGTTAGGAGACCAGAGGAGCTGTTCTATGGCCTTTTAAATCCTACTCTGCTAAGGACTGTCGTTGCTATAATGAATTCAGGTATGTGTATTCCAGTTTTCTTCTGTCAGCACTTTTTTGTTACATATATAAATTCACAATACACTGTGAGTGTGTGTGGTTTTTGATGACTGCCCAAAGAAGCAGAGAATATACTTGAAGACAGGCTTAATTTTTTAAGAACCTTGGAGATGTCAGAAACAAGTATTATCAAATTTCATAGTTAGTAATTACTAAATAAGTACAGCATAAATATATAATGTGTAAGAATCTAATATTTTAATTTGCTATTCTTTATAAGCTCAAGAGTATGACTGTATATTTAAGGTTTTTGGAGCAATGAAAATTTTGACTTGGCCTAGAAAACTAGATAGATTGATCTATAACACATGTAAACATACATATTCATGTTTTCAGACTTCTAAAAATAGCTTGAAGTTTTATTATCCCAATTTCCTTATTTAATCCATTATGAAAAATAATGGTTATGATTTGAAATACTACCTACTTTAAAATATTATCTATTAATATAGTTCAAGTGTTAATAAGTCAAAATTATGAAATGGCTATAAATTGGTCCCTGAGAAAAGGTGAAGAAGATAGTTCAGAATGAAAGAAGGTTGGCATTTTATTTATTTATTTATTTGTTTGTGCATGCTTGATTTTTATGGAATTAATAGTAACAGGGATGATATAAATTTCCCAAAGTATTAATTACAGGAAACAATTGCCGTGTCTTTGCTTCATAGTGTTGCCAACCATGTGTTTGGTTGAAGGCGTATTGGATGGAGCTAAATGGCACAACAGAAATTGCAGTGACTACAGGTCACTTGTTTCTTGGCTGGAATGATTTCCATTCTCTTTGCTGCACTTGCAGAGTGCAAATCTAATTGTTGTAATCTTCTTCTAAAAAAGGCTAAATTGCTTCTGGTTGCCCATAGGAAAAGTCTGAATTTCTTAGTTTGCCTAACATGTCCATAAAAATTGGTTCTTGCTGACATGAAAGTAATATTTTTTCTAGAGTTTCTCCTGTCCACTGTGTATTCCAGTCTAACATATTTTTATTTCAACCCAATAAGTGTGTCACACTGTCTTTCGCCTCCAGACACTTGCATATGCCCCTCTCTCCTGGGAGTCATTTCACTTCCACCCATATGTCTTTTCTTCACCTGGCTCTTACCTGCTCATCATTGAGGCATCAGTGTAGTCTCCCCTTCCCTGCAAAAATCTCATTTCCTACAGTACTTCAATTTTCTTACCCTGCACTGATGAAATTGTAAGATGCTGGTCTAAGTTACCTACAAGCCTCTCAGTCAGTGAGTGTGTTTGGCACTCTCCACTTCTCAGTCCCCAACAGATTGCCTTGAACATAGTGCACACTTAGCAGTAAATATTTGAATAAATAGACTACCACATCTGGAAAGATGCACAAATATATATTTGGGCAGCTAAATTCCAGGAGACAGTGCAGGACAGGGAAGCCTGGTGTGCTGTCGTCCATGGGATCTCAAAGAGTTGAACACGACTTAGGACTGAACTACAACTAGGCAATTTTAGGTAGTTATTAATTCATTTACTATACCAAACACTAATTCTTTCCATACTATTTTTGAGTAAAATTGATTGTTTCTGACCCACTGGTCATTGGTAAATGTTTGATCACCTGGCCCCTTGGTTAATGGAAAGGAAGAATGCATAGGAGCTTAGAAGTTGTAAATTTCTTAGAGGTATTTGGAAAATTATATAATCTAAGCTACATAAGCTAACTTAATGTATGTTTAATTGAATTGCAGAGAATTAACAAAGATTGTTAAACATTATATAGCCAAGTGCAAAAACTAGAATAAAAAAGCTACATGGCATTTTAGCAGATACATATTTTTCATAGTCCAAATGCAGTAATTCATCTACTGTTTTCAAAGGTTAATATATTTGTATCCATGAAGGCAAAAAGAATCCCACGTGGTTCCAAGTAAAACTGGATCTTTTAATGTTCTAAATCCTCCAGTGGAGATTGGATTATTCGTGTGTGGTTTACAGAGGTGGGTATTTCAAGGAAACCTGTCAACTAATAGGCATGCAGCAGCTCTAGCCACTATAGGAGGTCTTTGTCTTAGTTTAATAGTTTAATTTTAGAAAGTCATGGAAATGCTCCATGAAGAGCAAAACAGCAACAGGAAAAAAAATAGTTTAACAAGGATGAGCTATGACTAGAGTTGTGGTTTTGGGAATAATACATTAGGTTTGTAATCAATTATGGATGAAATGTCTAGTCCATATTTTTCCACATCATCTACCAGCCGCGCATCCCTCATGCCAGAGCCGATTATGGAAGTAGCACCTCTTCTGTCATAACTGTCTGGACCCAGAAGGGTATGATACCTGCAGAACAGCAATTAGCATCAGAAATCAGTCATCTTTAGGCTGTGTTTTCTAGAGTTCATCTAGAAAAAAAAAAATCCTCCAATTGAGTCTGTATGTGTGCGTGCACACGTACAGATGCTGATATTTATTTGTAGTCTGTTGAATTGGAAACCTGACATTTTCTGCTTATGTCTGAAAGGCGAACAAATCAGTCTAGTTAAACCCCTGAAAAGAAGAATGTGACATACCAGTGACACACAGGAAAATAATTAGATTTGAAGTATTTCTTAATGTTAACAATCCATAAAAGCATATATGACTTGGCTGATTACCTAGTGCAAACCTACTGTGGTTGTTATAATGGTTACTGAAATTTTATGCTCAAACAATCAAGAAATCTTGGTGAAAAAATAGTGGTAACAATAAAAGAATGAACCTTTCCAGAGCTTATTTTATATATCAGAAATTTTTAACACTGCTTGAACTAATATTTTTATTAATGTAATTGATAAATATCTAGGGTATTACCCCTAAAATGCAATTTGGATTTATAAAATAATATAACTTCTTTCAGCTTGTAGATGACTCAAAGGGAAGAAACATATATAATTGAACTATTCAACAATCCTGGTTTATGCAGTCATGGAGCATTTGCACATTCTACGTTTGTGGAAACATTACAGAGACTTATTCCTTGTTGATTCTAAAATGTACACCAAAAAAGTAGCAAAGTTCAAGAAAACCTTTCTTTGCCATGGCTTTAATACTGGAATATTTCATAATCACTCTTTTTTTGTAACAACTATATGCATTTGTTACCGTTGATAAGGGTAAATATAAAATAGGAAAATAGGTGTTGAAAAAAATTATAACCGGCAAAACATGACCCTCAAATCAAATCGTGTGGAACTTCTTCACCTGTAGACTATTTAAAATAGTCTACAGGTTAGACAAAATGAAAATCCCCATTCTCCAAGAACCTACTCTCTGGGTGAGGACAGATCAGAGACAGCATATTTTACTGCAGTTTGTGTCGCCTGTGTGTTCTGAAGCTAACTTTGGCAGAAATTCCAAAGCGGCACAGGTGACTTCTGGTTAGGAGTCAGGGAAGAAGTTCATGAGCGGAGAGGTTCCTCTTGTACCAGGCTTTTTATTTATAATAGTTCCTGCATTTTCTTCATTTTACCTTCTGCATAAGCATCCCTTGGAAAAGCTCTAACAACTGGTGCTTCTAATAGATATTCTATACCTTATCTGGAGGCTCCTCTATGACCATGTGAACACCTTGAAAAAAAAAAAAAAGACAAAAAAGACCATGGTTCGCTCATCTTTGTGTCCAATCCTGAGGAGCCTGGCATATCAACATGCAACAGATACTTACACTATATATTTAAATCTTTAACAATACATGCTGTGCTGAATTATTTTTACTGACACGAGATCTATCTCTGTCAGTGCTACCTGTTCTTCAACATTATTAAGGCAGTGGCTGAGCCTAACAGCACTTAAAAATTCATAATTTGTATATTGTATTTGAAAATACAGCTCTAATTGAGCATTTCTCTGATAAAAATAACATGATTATTTTTATTTACTGGATTTAATAAGTTAGTATAATCAAAACCCATTAAAACCAGCTTTCCCCTAAATTCAAAGAAGGTACTCTTTGACAACTGTTTTCATATGATAGTCTGAGGTGTCTTTTAATCTTCGCTGGCTGTGCCTTGCTATTTTAGTCATGAAATAAACAATAAGTGTTTCATTACAGTTTACTTATTATCTCTCCGTTGTCTTTATGGCACAAGTCATCATACAGGAATATTGTGAAGTGAAGAAAGTGAAGTTGCTCAGTCGTGTTCTACTCTTTGCTACCTCATGGACTGTAGCCCACCAGGCTCCTCCGTCCATGGGATTTTCCAGGCAAGAATACTGGAGTGGGTTGCCATTTCCTTCCCCAGGAGATCTTCCCGACCCAGGGATTGAATCCGGGTCTCCCACATTGTAGGCAGATGCTAATTTACCGTCTGAGCCACCAGGGAAGTCAGGGATATTGTAGCATAGACTAAATGTGAAAACAGGTATGAAGAAGTAGAATCCAAATTACCCAGTTTGGGTTTAGTTTGCCACATAGGCGGTTTCAGTATTAGTTTCTCATGGCTGCTGTAACAAAATAACTGCAGTCAATGGCTTAGAACACCTCAGATTTATTATCTTATAGTTCTCGAGACCACAAGTCTAAGATGACAGGGAGAGCTGCTTCTCTCATGGAGACTCCAGGGAAAAATTCATTTCTGTGCCATTTCTAGCATCTATAGGATTGACCAAAACTCTCCTTCAGGTTTTTCTATATGGTGTAACAAAAATCCAAATGAACTTTTGGCCAACCCCAGAGATGCTGCCTTTGTTTCTTGGCCCCTGGCCCCACAGCTCTCCTCCCTCTGCTTCCAGTGTCCCAGCTGGCCCGACCCTTGGCTTCCTTGTCTCTGTTGCAAAGACCTTTGTGATTATTCTTGATTTCCTGGATAGGCACAACATAATCTTCCCATCTGAAAACACAAAGCTTAAACACATCTGCAGGGTCTCTGTTGTTACATAAGGAAACCTGCCACCAGGTTTCATGAAGTAGCTTGTGAACTTTTTGAAGTGTCATTATTAATTTAGGAAAGATTTCTCCCAAATGACAGCAATTTAGATACCTCTTCTATTAACCCTTGGTCTATGAGGCCTTCTCAGGGTGGGGAAACCAGGGGTAAAGGAGATAGGTGGTACTGGTCTCATTTCCACTTGGAAAATCCATAGCTATTGAGATTGTGCATTTTCATTAGGGATAGAAGGATAAAATATCCTCTAGTTAGATCTTTATACAGTTATCTTTGCTCTCACATTTCAAACTCCTTTTGGAACAAATAACCAGATTACTTTAGAAAGTTTTTGTAAGGTAAGACTGAAATCAGTGACTGTCAGGGCTTGATTTTGCTTTTCTCCCGAGGCTGCCAGAAGTTGTCAAGAACATATATATTTCCTAAAACTGATTTGATTTGAAAGAGAATACATAATGTAAAACTTATACCAGTAACTCTTGAAAACCTAAAATCTTTATTTTTCTTTAAATGATTTTTTGCTCGGTCAATATCAGTAGATATATTTATGTTCAAAATATGATTTAATCAACTTTTATATACTTATATTCAAGCTGTATGAGGATGTGAGTTTCTCTTTCCTTTATGTGCATCCTTTTTTAGCTGATTTTTTTCATTAAGATTGGAAATCATGTCTTTTTAATACCATAGTATAAAGTCTTCCTCTTAAAAGGATATTTTTCTGACACTTAAACTCTATGTTTTGAATCCCAACCCAGGGATTGAACCCAGGTCACCTGCATTGCAGGCAGATTCTTTACCAGCTGAGCTATAAGAGAAGCCCAGCAATACTGGATTGGGGAGCCTAGTGGATCTTCCTGACACAGGAATACAACTGGGGTATCCTGCATTGCAGGCAGATTCTTTACTAACTGAGTTATCAGGGCAGCCCTTGAATCAGAGAAGGAAGCTTAAAATCATAAATACCCTGTTTGGTGTGCTGTGCTAAGATGCTTCAGTCATATCCGACTCTTTGTAGCCCTATGGATTATAGCCCACCAGGCTCCTCTGTCCATGCGATTGTCCAGGGAAGAATAATGGAGTGTGTTTCCATACCCTCCTCCAGGAGATATTCCTAACCCACAGATTGAACCTGTGTCTCTTATGTCTCCTGCATAGGCAGACAGATTCTTTATCACAAGTACCACCTGGAAAGCTCAATAACTATCCTGTGTGTTTGTGAGTCAGTCATGTCTGACTCTTTGCAACCTCATGGACTGTAGCTCACCAGACTCCTCTGTCCATGGCATTCTCCAGGCAAGAATACTGGAGTGGGTTGCCATTTCCTTTTCCAGGGGATCTTCCTGATCCAGGGATCGAACCTTGTTCTCCCACATTGCAGGCAGATTCTTTACTGTCTGAGCCACCAGGGAAGCATGTTAAATACCCTACTTGTCTTTAACTTCAGAATATAAATAGAAAGTACCTTACTATTAGAAAAGGCAGAGGACCCAGAGATCAAATTGCCAACATCTGCTGGATCATCGAAAAAGCAAGAGTTCCAGAAAAACGTCTATTTCTGCTTTATTGACTATGCCAAAGCCTTTGACTGTGTGGATCAAAATAAACTGTGAAAAATTCTGAAAGAGATGGGAATACCAGAAAACCTGACCTGCCTCTTGAGAAACCTGTATGCAGGTCAGGAAGCAACAGTTAGAACTAGACATGGAACAACAAACTGGTTCCAAATAGGAAAAGCAGTACGTCAAGGCTGTATATTGTCACCCTGCTTATTTAACTTATATGCAGAGTACATCATGAGAAACGCTGGGCGGGATGAAGCAGAAGCTGGAATCAAGATTGCCAGGAGAAATATCAGTAAGCTCGGATATGCAGATAACACCACCCTTATGGCAGAAAGTGAAGAACTAAAGAGCCTCTTGATGAAAGTGAAAGAGGAGAGTGAAAAAGTTGGCTTAAAACTCAACATTCAGAAAACTAAGATCATGGCATCTGGTCCAATCACTTCATGGGAAATAGATGGTGAAACAGTGGAAACAGTGTCAGACTTTATTTTCTGGGCTCCAATATCACTGCAGATGCTGATTGCGGCCATGAAATTAAAAGACACTTACTCCTTGGAAGGAAAGTTATGACCAACCTAGACAGCATATTAAAAAGCAGAGACATTAGTTTGTCAACAAAGGTCCGTCTAATCAAGGCTATGGTTTTTCCAGTGGTTGTGTATGGATGTGAGAGTTGGACTATAAAGAAGGCTGAGGGCTGAAGAATTGATGCTTTTGAACTGTGGTGTTAGAGAAGACTCTTGAGAGTCCCTTGAACTGCAAGGAGATCCAACCAGTCCATCCTAAAGGAGATCAGTCCTGGGTGTTCATTGGAAGGACTGATGTTGAAGCTGAAACTCCAATACTTTGGCCACCTGATTGGAAGATCTGACTCATTTGAAAAGACCCTGATGCTGTGAAAGATTGAGGGCAGGAGGAGAAGGGGACGACAATGGACGAGATGGTTGGATGGCATCACCGACACAAGGGACATGGGTTTGAATGGACTCTGGGAGTTGGTGATGGACAGGGAGGCCTGGTGTACTCCAATTCATGGGGTTGCAAAGAGTCGGACATGACTGAGCGACTAAACTGACTGATCTTACTATTTACTTGGTTTATAGAAACTTTATTTGGTTTATAGATAACTTAACAGTTTTATAATAGTTCAAAATGTTATAGCTTCATTTTATAATCATTTACCTTCCTGATAGTCAAACTACTTTCTAGAGTGTTTTATTATCTATAATAAAAACTTTGGGGGGACGAATTCCCTACATGTTTTCAAACTAAGATTTTGTTAACATTACAAATGTTGAAAATACATGTTCCATTTAATGACTAACATCATTAAATATTCAACATTTCTCTCAAAGCTTGAAAGTGTCAAATACACTTTGGAGAATGTTCATGTGATGTGATTATTTTGTGCTGGAAATACAGAAATGGCATTATCAAAGAAAAGTGAGTTTTGAGGAATATCTTCTATTTACCTTAATCAAAATGTGAGATGCTTTTCAGTTGATCCTTGTAAATAGTTTCTATGACATTAGCCATGATGGTCATTAATTTAGATAATAATAGCCCAGTTTATATTTGGATCCTTTCCATTTTTCAGAACTAAAGAAATGGTGTTGGTTAGTTTTCTGTTTTATGAGCCTCTGCAAGAACAAATGTGCTCATAAAATGCACATTAAAAGTTCTTCAATTATGTTCCTACTTCCTTTAGCATCCCTGCCTCTTAATAAGCTTTTTTTTCAGGTGTTTCTGCTCCATATTCATTTAGTTTCTTCAACTTTTCTCATAAGCTTTCATCATGATTTAAATGAAATTCTCTTACAAATTACAGCAGAATTATAACCAAGTTCATTCACTGAGTCCTTATAGGAGCTTATTTCACTATATGGGAAGAAAAATAATTTTCATTTAATATCTGCACTGTTTTCAGTTTTAAGAAAACCATTGAAGTTTCGTACACACATTTATATACAGGTATATTTAACAAATATACGCAAATATTTTAATCCCAAAGGAAGATTCCTAGTATTACCTAGTGCAACCCTCTTTGTATATATTGCTCAAGCTAGGTGGTCACGTACCTGAAGTGAGGTGAGAGCAGGTGCAGCACTAGGAATCTGATCTCTTACTCTAGGTTAAGTCCATCATCTGGTCAATTATCCTGCCTTCTTGACAACATGTTCAGTGAGCAATATAAAGCCTGACTGCACATGATACACCTGGGCTGGGGGCCCCATTGACTCTTTCTGGTACCGAACTTGACACTCCATCTAGCTCCTGCTGCAGCTGTCATCATGACCTGTCACTTGCCTGACACTTTGGAGGCATGTGCCTCACGCAGTATGAGTCCAGGCAGAATGTGATTTTAATTGTCTGTGTGTGTGTGTGTGTGTGTGTGTGTGTATTGTCTTCTTTATCATTGCTGGATGATGCACAAGTGATGGATACAATAATGCATATGTATCAAATTGGTTATGGTCATAGTCTCTTGTGTTCATGTCATCATGCTTGTTTATTTCTTTAATATGTCTGATCATTTCATCATTTGGATTTCGGTTATTGAGCCTGTCTTCTCCCACTGTTGGAGGTTTTTCACCAGTGTCTTTTTACCTTTTGTCTTCTTGAAGCTTTTTGTTCTTTAATATATTTTGGTATTTTTTTCTTGCTTTGTTTCATAATCATCCTTTTTGAGTTTCTTGCATTATGTTACGTATATGAATTTAAAGCTATAGTTTCAATATTTAGTTTTTGAGCAAATTTTTTTTTATTAAGTAATTAGTGTTCACTGATGCATGAGCATGAGCCCTACAGTTGGAACTAATAAAATAGCTCAAGTTTGGTGTATAGTAATATTTGAAATCAACCAGAGATGGGGTTTAAGTGTCAGGTCTGTCACATGGTTACAGCTATATGATATTGAAAAAATGACTTAGATGCTCGAAATTTAAATTTTCTTTTCTATACAGTGTAAACAATAGCAAGTAACTTAAAAAGAATATTGTGGAAATTACTGAGACATTCCTTAACAAGATTCTGGAAAGCGTAACAACCTCACTGCAGAGTGACTAATTTTCATTCACTAATTTGAAAATGTAATTCATTAAACAAAATGGGAGATAGTCTGAGAAGTCAGATACTGGTTAATAAGCTTGAAGGCCCAGGCCATGGGAAAAATTCTTAAAAAAAAGGATGTAAGCCCCTCTCCCTAAAGCTTCCAAAATAACTTTCTTTCCCAGAAACCTTCAATCTTTCCTCAAAGGGAAGAATAGCCTTCTGGACTTGGCCTCATCCACTTAATTAGTGTATATCTTAGTGGGTCTCAGGTCCTTCTCCATAGATTGTGAGGAGATGCTAAATGTTTATTTGTGAAATTTGTGAGATCTTCAAAAAAATAGCAACCATTATTCTAGGGCTTTTTGGTTCTCATATCCTGATCGTAAAATATTGAAAACATTATCATTTTTGTATGTTATTTATTTACTTGTGAATTTGTTTAGGATTCACCTTGCCCCTAATATAAGTTGCATGAGGACGGAGGTATTGCAGATTTAATCAACCACACTGTCTCCAGTGGCTAGGAAGATGCATAGCTTACTGTAGATGCTTCAATAGTATATACTGGATGAGTGGGTAGATGGATGCTCTTCAAATATTAGATATTCTGCTACAGAGATTTTAAAGACTAGTTTTCAGGCATTAATCTTTCTTCAGTAATTTAAGTAAAACAAGATTTTCCAAACCCAAAACAATTCTTGAGATTTTGTTTTCAACACACTGTTAGTCATGAGTTTATATATTTTCAATAAAATATGAAGTTTGTTAAATATAAGCAGAGAACTTAGCCCAGTTACTAACTACTGAATAAACATTAAATATTAGTCATCAGTTAGTTTACTAAGAAACTTAAAATCATCAGATCTTGAAATAAAATTTTTCAATTTTTTGGTAGTCTACAAAAAGAATTTTTTTTTTTTTATCATAACAAGGTAAATAGCTAAGAACTGTCTCAAATTTCATGTGTGTCTAATATTTGACTCCATGGACAGCTTTGCTTTTAAGATGTGGCAGAAGATACTGCAGCTTGGTTATTAAGAATGATTCAGGTTCCGTCTTGTTTTGCAAAATACAGCATTATTAGAGAATTTTTATAACAACAGCCATCAATAATGATGAGTTTAGATGGATCCAGAGAGAGTTAATTAAAATGACAGTATAATTTCACTTATCGTCTTGCTAAAAATGAGCTACAAATATTCATTCTGTGCTTGAACATGTTACCTTTTAAACTGCCCATTGTACAACACAACAGAAATTAAACTGAAATAATTAATACTTTAAAAAATGTTAAAACGAGTTACTGCCATCTGTTTTCATCAGAGGTGTTAATGTACATGAAAGGCATCTTATTATAAAGTAGGAACAGCTGGCAATAGAGTAGTAATTTCTTTGCACTTTTTAAGTAAAGATTACCTGGACACAATGATTTATTGTAATAGTAGCTAGAGTGGTAATTACACAGCTGATAAACGTGTTGGAAATAATGGCCTGTAAACAAATTTCCAATCTTATTTGTAGTTATTTTACAGTTTCTATGTATATAATTCAATTGACGACTTTAAATAAAATTTAAATGGATTAACCTGAAATATATATTTAAAAGAAAAATTCTTCACTGACTCTGAAATCTTTAGAGGAATGATAGTAAATTTAAGCTATAAACAATACTGTGCATGTTTCAAATAGTTTCAGTGATGTTTAAAGTAAAAACTCAGTTTTTAAATTCACCAGAGGTGTCTTTTTGGAACTTACATTTTTGCAATGCATAGTGAACAGATCATTATGGAAAAATTTGAGAGTGCCATTAAAAATGTGTTCTCTACATTAAAATGAAATAAAATTTCCTACCAACACATTAGATGGTGTTATTTTGCAGTTTAATATTAACTACAATAGAGTATAGGATTCTTCAGTGACCTTGTTAAAAATAACTAAAATGTGAACATTATTTTTAAATGAAAATATTATTTAATCATTTTAAAAGCTACATCTTTTGACACAGTTATAATCATTTTCGTTGAGAAAGAGATTTATTGTTCCTTTTATGTCATTCTCATTAACTTGTATAAGGCATGCTTATATAACTTAACTAAAATATAACAAGATTCTTCGCCTTTCACAAATGTAATTTACGGAAGAGCAGAAGATAAGCCAGTACTCAGTATTACAGTGAAATGAATCATCATTCATAACTGCACTTCTTCGTCTCTGCTTAGCTTTTTATCTTTACTCTTCACAACGTACTTGTGGATGGCGAGTAATTTGAAATGGATTCCATTCTAACAATTATACAAACTGTTCCACTCCTATTTCCTGACAAGCTAGATTTAGACTGAAAGGAGTGTGAGAATAGCACAGAATAAGAACTCCTCCCCAAGCAGAGCGTGAATGTTAGGGAAGAACCTGTTTGCTGATGTTGGCTGGATGGTGATGTGGGGAGACGGGGAGAAGAATACAGGCTGGGCAGTATCTGGTGTTGCACACTGTCCATCCCGGGCAGAGCCTCATTCACATGCAAGCGCTGGGAAGGCAAGTAAAATGTCTGTGGAGCGTAGCAGAGTAGCACACAAACAGTAACTTATCTGTTCATTAATGCGGTTGTTAATATTTTAATTACTCTTGTTAATGTTTGTCTAACTCTCGAAACTACCTTTCTTTTACCACCGATGACGTTTGCCAGTTGACTTTGGCAATGATGACGCTGAGCTGGAGACGTCACAGAGTGGAGCTTGTAGATACAGATAGGGCTGCATCAGATTCATCTCTCTTGCTGCTTTGCTTGTTTAATTTCATCTGTGTGTTCACTAAGGATTTATTGACAGACACTGTTCTAGGTGACTTGGTGCAAATATAGTGAAAGAATCTTGTCTATTCAAGTCCAACATGTACAACAGTCATTACAACCATACAGTAAGGGCTTTGGTGATCAACATGTACGCGACCGTATGGAAACTCAGCAGGAAGTGCTTTATTGCCTGGAGAGATCAGTCAAGTCCATTTGGGCTTGCAGTAGATGTTCAGCCTTTGTGTGAAGGGAGAAAATGTTCTTAGCTGAGTAAGCATTTATGGGTAAAGACGGGATGAGAGAGAGTATGGCTTGTTCAGGAATTCGAGTGACTGGAGAGTAAGTGACAAAAGAAATGTATTTACTCTTCTATTTCCTTGCTTTTAAATATTTATTTTTTTACCTCTTTAATTATTTACCACCTATGCAGTTGATCTGTAACTAGCCCTGTTAGTAATTTGGGTGTTGTTCATACATTGTGTGCTGGGAAAGCTGGATCCTCTGACACTGAATGGTAGTACTACCTCAAGGATTTTACCTTGTCTGTGTTAGTATTCTACCATTGAAAAATTAGAATGGTTACTTCCTGTCAGGGATATAAATTATACAATAAAAAAAGACAGAAATGTTGGGAAAACATTTATGATTAAAATTTGGAAGAGTGATCTCTGCATTCTGCTTTTATAAGTAACCTTCAGCAATTTATTTATAGATTTCCTTGTTGCAGAGTTCACCGGGGTAAGCACTAACTTCTAAATGTACAGTTTATTTAGTCATGGCAAAGTTACAAATGATAATCCCGTCAGCAGTTCAGAGGGAAAAAATGGATGCCTTGAGACAAGGCAATCATGTAATCCTCAGGCTTCCCCAGAAAAATATTACCACGATGCTGTGGTAGCAGAGAACTTAATTTCTAACAGCTTTGATCTTGAATTTGTTACTGCATGTACAGTAGCAGTGTGACTGTTTGGAGTCATTATGGGCCTGATTATTGATTTTCCACTCATATTGGTATATGTTGAAAAATCTAAGGCTGCTTTGAAGCTGCTGGAGAGCCACATGTGGATGACATGTTTCTTGCACTGATCACAATGCAGAATAAACTCTTATCATCTTAAAATAAATACTCAAAATATTCAATCAGAGAAATAGATGTATTGTTTATAAAGAAGCTTAGGCAGAGAGCTTCAACATTTCTAGGATGATGGTATGCTTCCAAAAGAGATAGGCACATACATAAATAGTGATGTTTAATACTCAAAAGGTTGCCTGTGCTCTATAGCAGAGACAGATTGTAGTGATGCTTCATGTTTTTGTCTTGTTCTTAAATGGAAAGTGTAGATGGGAAAGTTTCTGGTGGAAGAAGTGAGAGATCTCGAGGTTTAGATACTGGACTTAAGAGCAGAAGTTTAGAAAATACAGCCTATAGGCCAAATGTGGTCACTGCTTGTTTCTCTATGGCTTGCAGGGTTTTTTTTTTTTTTTTAATTTTGAAAGGTTAAAAAATATCTGTTACCAGTGCAAATGATTTAAAATTGCCAATTGACATTTCAGTGACTATTGCTAAAATTTTTTTTATTGAAACAGACTCACTTCATTTATTCACATATGGTCTGTGGCTGACTTTGTTTGAAAAGCAGATATAAGTAGTTGTGATAGACGGGCTGAAAATTCTCAAATATTTATTATATGGTTTTTGACATAAAGTTTGCCAACCTCTGGGCTTCCCTGATGGCTCAGGTAGCAAAGAGTCTGCTTACAAAGCAGGAAAGCCGGGTTCAATGCCTGGGTTCAGAAGATCCCCTGGAGAAGGGAATGACTACCCACTCCAGTATTCTTGCCTGGAGAATTCCATGAACAGAGGATCCTGGTGGGCTACAATCCAAGGGATCTCAGGGTTGGAAAAGACTGAGTGACTAACCCTATCACACTTCCAACCTCTGATTTAAGAATCAAGGGACTGGAATTCCCTACCAATCCAATGGTTAAGACTGTGCTCTCACTGCTGAGGGTATGTGTTCAATCCCTAAACATGAGTATTTAAGATCTGACGATCCAGGTGGTCAAAATATATATATATATATATATATATATATGATTTGATATAATATGATATATATATATCATTTAGAATATCATGTAGTTAAAAAAAAAGAACTACACACAATGATACTCAAGAGTATCAAGAGAGTTCTGAACACCAAGTTATTTGTGTAAATTCCTGTAGGTTTCAGTTAAATTGCAGAGAACAGTATCTGAAAGTGAAGATACAAGATTTTCTTCCACTTCTCTTTTGTTAAAAACTGAATATATGTATATTTTTTGAGCCTTAAAGTCCATAGTTGATAGAAACAGGTACATGCAAAGGGGTGAGCCCAGCATATGGACTTTTCCATGAATGGGTGGTTGGGATTCAGCTCAAGGAGAAACCGTCTACAGCGAGCAGATGGCCAGCATTAGCAGCGGTAGGAAGAGATGGGTAGAGCTGCATGCATCACCTCTCCCCCACTGTTACTATCCAGAAAGTCAAGTATCATGTACTTCAGAAATCAGAGTTGCAATTCACAACTCTGTAGTAGATGATATATCCTTTATAAACAGATAAAAAAATAAAATAGGTTAAGCTCTAAATAACAGAACTAAATCTTAGGATAATAGATCCACTTCAACTCCAACTGAATTGCAATATACTTGTCATACTGGGAGAAAAAAAAATGTAGTTCTCAACACTGCACACAAAATTGAGAGAAAAAGTCCCAAAGAAAACCACTGGACAATGTATAATTTCAGGATCCGCTAACTAAACTCAAAAAGCTGAGTGAGGGAAAGTCGCTCAATCATGTCCGACTCTTTGTGACCCCATGGACTATACAGTCCATGGACTTCTCCAGGCCAGAACACTGGAGTGGGTAGCCTTTCCCTTCTCCAGGGGATCTTCCCAACCTGGAATTTAACCCAGGTGTCCCGCACTGCAGGCAGATTATTTATCAGTTGAGCCACAAGGGAAGCCCCAAATAGCGGAGAGTAATGTAAATACGTAAGAATGTTAGTCTCATGGAATCTACTTAACTGTGTTCAGAATATTCAGTTATATTTAGGTGAGGTGATTGGGGAAAAATCACATCGTAATAGATATAGATAGAGCCTTTGTTTTCTCAGAAAACCAAATTGTATTTTTCCTAAGGTTTTCTTCTATGCAAAATATAAACAGAACATTTACTCTTTCATAGGAAATTTATAGATTCTCAGCCTTTAGAAAATCTTCTAGGGAAGGTATTTATTGGTTCCGTTTTACTTTTTCCTTAAGCCCCATCCTTCCCTCAATGGGCACAGGGAATTGATACAAAAGATCCTCCCAGTTTACTTACAACAGTTTGCCCTGGAAAATGGCACCGCGCTGGGTTTTTTTTTTTTTTTGTTTTTTTTTTAAGCACTCTTTTCTTCCTCACTTTTCCCATTCAGGAACTACTTAAATACCATTTTCGGATGGCTGGGCATCCAGTGGAGTTTGCATTTTTTGTAATGTGCTCTCCCTCCTTGCGCATCCATGCACTTCTAAGCACAAGTACGTCGTGTACTGAGGCCTCTCTCCGCGGTCACTGCTGTGGAGGATCTCTCAGCGAGACTCGCCCTGCTTTCTCCTCCAGACCCGAGACTCTGGCACCTTCCTGTTGGTAACCTGGGCTCTGGAGACAGCTGCGTTAGCCTTGATTAGGGCCGCCTGCATTTCCCATAATGGTCAGCGATACAAAGAAAGCGAAGGTGGAAATGTTAAGGAGGTTTCCACTTTGGCTGAGTGTTCTTTAAATAAGTGGTGCCTTATCATTATCAAATGAAATACCAAGTGAGGGTTTTAAATGGCATGTTTTGAGCATTTCTCTGTTGTTTCATCTTGTCCTTCAGCAAAGTTTTGTTCAGCCTGAAACAAATGCAGAGGTATCAGGAGGCAGGGATGTTTCCAGCGTTTTTGTAAGGAGGCTTCCCTGAGTTTCTCTGAAAGCCCTGTGAGAAGAGCAGTTCATGAGCACGGATGACGCTGCTTTCTCTTTTCACTTGTATGTTTTTAAAAGCTATTTTCTATTTGTAGTGAAGGACCTTAGTGCTGGTTTCAGGATAGGAGGTGCATGCAGTGGATTGTGCTGTTTTTGAAATTATGCATGTAGAGCAAGGTCATATTATATAAGCTTGTTCCTTGAAATGTATAAAACTGGATTTCTAACTGTCCATCTTTATGCTTTGGAGAATTAATTTCATTTTATTGGTAGTGCTCGTATTTCTATTTGAATTTAACTTATCCTCTTTAAGTTTCTGTTCATGAATTTTCTTTAATCATCAATAGTTTTTATACCTCAGACATGTCTATAAATGTTCCTTTAGTAGGGTTAAATTATTCTGTTAAACCCTCTCAATTTTTTTTTTACCTGAATTTTTTTCGCTGTCGATTTTATTAATACCAAATACATTCATTTGATATACCTGAATATGTTATTCATGTATACATACATTCTAGGTTAATACCACTTTTCCCCAGTGTTTTAAATATATATATATATTATTTTTAATGTAAACACTCTAAATTCAATTAAACTTTAGATAGTTTTGAATGTTTCCAATGTTTTCTTGCCTTCGTGATTATTGCTGAGAAGCCTAGCCAGTACAATGTCTTTCAAAGCTCTACCACTTAATTAACCATCACAGAGATGGCTTAGAGAACATTCTTTACATTGAATGTTTTCACTTGCAGTGTGAATTTAGGTCTCAAGTCTATGTTGGGGTCAGCTTAGGTTTATCACTTCTCATAGAAGCTTTCTTTGTTTTTTAAAAATAAATTACAGACAAGGTCAACACCAGGTTTCTCAACATCGGTATTATTGACAGCTGGATAGTTTGTTGTGGGTCAGAACTGTCCTGAGCTTAAAAATATTGAGCAGGATCCCTGACTCCTACCCACTAGATACCAATAGCACGGCAGCATCTCCCCTTAGTTTTCACAACCAGAAATGTCTGGGGACAATGCCATCTGGCTGTTGGGGGTGAGGGAAACACAGTCTCAGTGGAAAACCATTAAGACCAAAACCAGCATGTTTCCCAGGGGCTCTTCTTTGCAGGTGATATGTATGTGTGTACTTGTTCTAATTAATATTTTTCTTTTTTCTCTTTTTTGGTCATATTGCAAAAAGGAAAACTACGTATTTTGTGTGTATCATGAAAATCTGTTTAAATGTAACAACATTAAAAATTCCAATAATTTGCTCTATAGAATCCCAAATAATTAAAAGAGAAAAATCACCGTTTAAGAGATGAAATACTTCAGTAAATTATGTCATGGT
The DNA here is from genome assembly GCA_024291935.2 of Okapia johnstoni. Classification (NCBI taxonomy): domain Eukaryota; kingdom Metazoa; phylum Chordata; class Mammalia; order Artiodactyla; family Giraffidae; genus Okapia; species Okapia johnstoni. The sequence continues at coordinate 8,448,623 of CM044327.1, forward strand.
TTGAGGAAGTATTTATAGAGTATCTATTATGTAGCTGGTATTAATATTCTTAGACAAGTTTGTAAATTATTAAATACATTGATATTAATACTGCTGCTGCTGCTGCTGCTAAGTCGCCTCAGTCATGTCTGACTATGTGCGACCCCATAGACGGCAGCCCACCAGGCTCCGCCATCCCTGGGATTCTCCAGGCAAGAACACTGGAGTGGGTTGCCATTTCCTTCTCCAGTGCATGAAAGAGAAAAGTGAAAGTGAAGTCGCTCAGTTGTGCTAATAGTCAATCATATTGTCACTATTGTAAAAGTAAAATGCTTATTAGAACTCTGTAAACAGATATATGTACAGGATGATTGTAAATAAATGAAGAATCAACTCAGCTACACATCGGAAGACCCTAACCATCTATTACATACCTGCCTAGTAATGCCAGATACACAGAAGTAAAACAAAATTCCTAAAAAGATGACAGTAATTATACAAAACCAACATACGCTTGAGATCAAAAATACTTACCCCTTTATAGTTCAGGTCAAATACAGAAGAATATGTGAATATATACAGCAGTCAAGCCGCAGAGTTAATGAATATGATTTTGAAAACCTTTATTTCAGAATTCCTTTGGGCCATAAGATTTCTATAGAGAATAGTTGAGACACAGTCTAGATTTTTTAATAAAAACATCTTACGCAATAAAGAGAACTAAATTTGGAGTTCCTCATGTTTGTCTCTAGTGTAGCAAACATATTGTAAATTCTGCCTTCCAGATACCATTTCCTGTCACTCTAGGTCACAGAGCCACCATTTCCTTTACGTAGCTGTCCCCTGCTGGCTGGGTCCCTCCCTGACAACACACAAGTGCCCAAGAGAAGTTGACCGCTTCCAGCTACAGGGGCGGGGCCTGGAGATGAAACCTGGTCAGTCTGCTCAAGAGTGGGCATATCACCTGTAATGGTCCAGTCAGAGTGAAGCTTAGGAATTGTCTACTGTTTGTGGAAGAGACCCTTACACTGATATTTTGCGATTATGAGAAGAGGGCATCCCAACAAGCAGGCAGCACTAAGTGTATTCATTAGGACAGTGCCTGATGATTCAAGTAGCCCATTAGCACAAGGAAGTGTTTCCCAGCCTTTATTCTGGGCTGTGTGAGTGAGCACTGCCTTCCTACAAACACCACACTAGGCTGCAACGACACTGTTACTAATATTGTTGTCACTGAAAATCTGTGTAGGAGGGAAATAAAGGATTGCTGTTGTTTATTGGTAAGTCATATCTAACTCTTTGAGACTCTCTGGATTGTAGCCCACCAGGCTCCTCTAGGGACTTAATTTCTTCAAATGTTGCTTTAGGAACACAGTGACTTATGACCCTATGTGCCTGACAGCATGCAGAGGTAAATATGGTTGTGGCGTCCTGATAACTTAGGTCGAATCTTTTAATCTATGGTAAACCTTTTCTGACTTATGTTGGTGATAGTTACTATGCTGCCCAAGTGCTCAGAAGCAAAACCCAATCAGCTCGTGGCTTCTTATCTGCACACTGTAATGACTGATGAAGACCGCCTTTTAGTTCAGTTGAATTCACATGCAGAAAAGTTTTCCACATTTAGTCATGAGGAGCAAAGATCTATAATGTTAAGTGGTCTGTTACTCAATGTAAACTGAAAGTCACTCAGTCGTGTCCAACTCTTTCCAACCTCATGGACTATACAGTTCATAGAATTCTCCAGGCCAGAATACTGGAGTGAGTAGCCTCTCCCTTCTCCAGGGGATCTTCCCAACCCAGGGATCAAACCGGGGTCTCCTGCATTGCAGGCAGATTCTTTCCCAGCTGAGCTATGAAGGAAGCTGTACTCAATATAGGAAACTATTAAATCCTAATCATGCACCAGTCATAAAAGTATACTAACTTAAAAGGGTTAATGCTATAGAGAAGAGTGTGCTTGCAGTCTTAGCTCGAATCTTGCTCCCTCTGCTTACTTCAGTGACTTATATCATCTCATGCCATCTACCAAATTTCATGGAGCCTTAGTCTATGTGGAATCAGTTAATCTCACCTCACTAATAATTCTTAAACATCATATAATATATATATATATGAAAAACCATCATATAATATATATATGAAATGCCCAGTAGAGTTTTTTGCACACAGTGGGTGCTTAATACATTTTAGCTGCTCCCAGAGGGAAGCTCAGATGTTCCCTGTTTTTTGTTGGGGACACAGCATGGAGACCCTTCAAGAATTAAAATGCTAAAACAATTGCACCAAATTCTGCATGCAGTTCATTTAAGAGAGAGAGTCAACAGCCAAATGCTATTGAGTGACCCCTAATGATGTCTTTTGAGAATAAGAGGATGAACTCTCATACACTTGTAGTATATGTAGCAGTCTCATATACTTTGCTCTTTGAACTTCCTAAATTAAAGTTAAAAATACAGTTACCTAGTCAATTTTTTCCTTTTCTCAACAGAAGAAAATTGCATAACAGTTCTTTGTCAAAGATTCAGCAAAATTACTTTTGAAATTTGTACCTTGTCATGTGTGATCCTTTTTCAAGGTACGAAAAAAAAAAAAAAGCCTGAAAACCCTTCTTTTCTCCCACGGCTAAGGCCTGTTGATTACTCTTCTATATTCACACACTTTCAATTGTACTTCATTGATAAGTTACTTTTTTTTTATTGAAAAGATATTCTTAACATTTAAGTCTACAATATAAGAAAAAAACATAGAAGGCAATTTTGAGAATTAGAAATAAGTATTTCCTTTATCCCTTTTGAAAGGATAAAGGTTCTACATAATGAATAATGGGATTTCACTTAAGCTAATCTTGGGAATAAAATCGTTAGGAAAATAACTACAGAGATAAGTGGAATGACAGTCCTCCTTCTGCCTCCCATTCTTCTCTCATATTTCAAGCATCCGTCTTTCCACACCGAGTATTTCAAAAGCCTGTCAGGTTACGACCAGAATTATAATTTTTTTGGTATATATTCTATACCTAAGATAATTTTGTGCTTAGCCCTCAAATTACCATTTCAATTACAATGTAAATGGACACATGCATGCAATTTTATTTAAATGCATTACCTTTCTTTGACTGTTGCATTGCCAAGGTGCTGTTCTCTCTGGTTCATTTTCTGTTGTTTTCAGGAACTAATATTTGCAATTACAATGAATGAGAAATTGTGATCTGACCTATAGAAACTGGCTTCTTTGAACATTTTTTTCCATTGTTAAACCCTAAATGATGTCATCAGTTTTGTTTCTATCTTTACATTATTTTCATTACCTGTAAGCCATTCCAAGTATGATATATTTTTTGGATTAAGGAGACTCATGGTTCTTTCATAGTTAGACGTGTCAAAAATCTCACACTTATGATTTTTACATAGTCTGTCACTGAAAGAAGGTGAATATATTTCCTGCAAAATTTATATTTTATTGTCTACCTAATTTTTTCAAGCTGTCTAGTTCAATTCTTCCTTTCCCCCTCTCAAAAACACCAGGTACCATCTAAACAATCACAATTTAGGGTTGAATAGTGAGGAAATTTCCATAGCTCCATTTCCCCAAGAGATTTTGACATTTAGAAGAATGTATAAATTCTCTTACTTGTGTGACTATGTTTTTCTTTTCTCCTTTATGTGACTTCTGCCTTTTAACCCAAAATTGGGAAAACAAAAGGAGTAGGGATGTATAATGGCTAAAATCTGCCTAAAGTGGCTGTTCTGAATGTTATAGTTAATCAGTAGTCAAACTGGGAGCTGAACTAAAACCAGACTTTGAGCAAGTGATTCCTCTCACTCTGCTAAACAGGTTATGGTTTCTACATCTGAATGTTTTGAAGCAAGGAAATAATGATTTGTTACCAGAGATAATGAACTTAATCTGTTAATTACATAGAAGAGGCAATACTATGGATGGCATTGTTTTTTCTTGTTATTTAAGGTTATTCATTGAAAATTCTCAACATGGAGTCTCTGTGAGGACTTTACAGAGAAATTAGAGGACTCTTGCCACCAAAATATTTAAATTTCGTTATATTTAGACAATGTCTGTGTATTTTCTGTTAGATCTAACCCTAGATGCTAAATGCTTAAAGACCAATCACTCATGCTCAAAGACCAATAAGAAAGGAGCTTATTATTGAAAGTTGTCTGTTCTAACATAAACCCTACTTTTTGATTTTGCTTTAATGATCGAGTCATTTAATATCTTCTTGTACCTCTCTATTGATTATGTGAAAATAACACCATTTCTCACCTGTATAATGTAGGTAATTTAATAAATTATTAATATTTATTGAGTATTTTAAACTACTGCCTTAAACTGTGTACACTAACAGATGATGGTATGTGAGAAAAATGCCTCAAAGGTGACCTCACCTGTGTTAGGATGTTGACCTCTGCACAAACCCAGATAATGGCTGATGGCTTTTCCCACGAAATAATTGTTGATATGTTTCTTCAACCCACTGCTTCTAACAATCTCTTTCCTTTTCAAGGAAACCCACTGATATGCTTTAGAGGCACTTCATCATTATCTCTTCTACTCTTTGTGAATAGTCAGTAGGAATATTTCGGGGCTTCTGGAGCTATATTCATTTCCCACTTACCTCTTAAATTGTCTCTTGCAGTTAAACAGAAGTAAATAAGTCACCTAAGTGTTCAGTTTGCATGTGTTCAATCAAAAAATGGAATTTTGCACCACTCAAGATTATCCAGGTTGAGTAGGACGAAATTCAGAGACATGATAGCCAGAGTCAGATGAGTGAAAAAATGTAATGATACAGTACAATGGGACTTTTTATGTGTGTGAGGCATAATTAATGTTAGTGAAAATGTCACAATGTTTTCTATATAATTAACACATATAAAATAATGAAAGGACTAAATCAGAAAAGTGTATATATGTATAGTATACAAAAATACTTTCAAATATGAAAGAATACTGTATAAGTATTTAGAGTGAGGTGCTCTTATACGATTCCAGAACTTAGAGCTGTTCTCTTAAAAACCAAACACTATACTTTAGCTGTGCTGAGGTTTGTAAGTGTGTACACCTGAAACAATCAATCAATCAATCAACTCGAATTCATTAATTATTTATTGAACTCCCACCACAGGCTGATCACTGTGCTCAGAATTGGGTGTACAAAGATCAATGGAAAGCAATTCTTGCTATCAAGATGTAGCCCACATATCAATAATAAAGAACACAGTACTAAGTGCTGTAAGAGACCTATTGAAGCACATGAGAATCAGGAAAAGAATCGTAAAAATGATGACAGGAGAGATGAATCTTGAAGAACGGGTAGGTTCTTTGTACAACAGAACACGTGGTATGTTCTGGAAATATCAAGATATTCTACTTGACTTGAGGGAAAAGATAGGAAAGAAGCAGAGCTGATAAAAATAATGAAGCAGGGACAAGTAGAAAGATGTTGGATTTCAGGAAACCTGAATGTGATGATAAACTTGGACTTTGGTCTCCTGGAAATGAAGAAACCTACAAGAACTGCAAGCTTTAATATATGGATCAGTGATCCTCAAGGGGGTCATGTGGAGGACAATATGGCCTCACAGGAATCATTTGATAATATTTACAGACATTTCTGAGCTTCCCTGGTGACTCAGTGGTAAAGAATCTGCCTGCCAATGCAAGAGATGCGAGTTTGATCACTGGGTCAGGAACATCCCCTGGAGATGGGAATGGCTACCCACTCCAGTATTCTTGCCTGGAAAATTCTATGGACAGAGGAGCCTGTTGGGCTACAGTCCATGGGGTCACAAAGACTCGGACGTGACTTAGCAACTAAACAATAACAACCGACATTTCTCATTGTCATCATTGATGATGTTCTAATTAGCATCTAGTGAATAGAGAGGCCTGGGGTGCTGTTAAGCACTCTGCAATATGAAGGGCAACCTTACAATAAAGAATACCTAGACCACCAGAGCAGTAGTGCTGAGAAACCCCCCTTGTAGCCTGTGGGACTGTTAGAAAGAGGTGTCCCTGGTGGACTGCTTTCTTAGGGGACTAATGCTGTAGTTCAGATAGAAAACAAAACCAGAACTAAGAGACTAAAGGAACTTCAGAAGGAGATTCAGTAGATATACTTAAGAATAATCTGTGAAAACTGGTAGCTTATTGAATGTAGATTGAGATAGAAACACTGAAAATGACTCTGAAGTTTGCAGACTTGGGTAACTCTGGGGATGACTGTGGATCTAATAAAGTTGGGAAGGTTATGTGAGTTTAACTTCTAATACATTGAGCTTTGGGTTTCTGCAGCTCATCAGAGGGAGCTGTTTCATAGGTAGTTACAGACTTGAGCGTCAGGAAATTTTTATTTATTCAAACATTAGATCTTCATTTAATGCTTTAATTTAGGCATATGGAATCATACACCCATTAGTCAGACATAACAGATGCCCATGTTGAACTCCACACTCTTCAGTCATAAAGATAGATCAGAGGTATATGTAGATTCATAAGAAATTAGCTATTTTTTTGAAAATATTAACATGAGGTGACAGTGGTGTAGGAAATAGATAATCTCATTTAGTTCTGATGGGAATATTACCCAGTAAAAGGTATTGAAATGGTAATTTGTCAATGTGTTTAAGATCTTCCTATCTCTTGGCCAAGTTACTTAAGTTCTAGGCAACAATCAGAGATGAACTAAAACTTTTCAGGGAAAACAGTCATCACAGCATTATTGATAAAAGTGCATAGTTCAAAGTAATGCATTGCCCCCAATGTCATATAGTATAAGATAAATCATCACAATTTCATAGGAGTTAACTCTAAGCAGACATGAGATTCAGTATAGGGGAATGGCCAGTGGCATGTGGAAATATCTATGACTTAAGGCTAAAAGAAAAAAGAATTGCAGTTATTTATGAACATCTTAGGTGAATAGATACACATTTAAATAAAAATATTTAATGTGATTCTTAAGATGATATAATTAAAAGTGATGTGCATATTCTTATTTTCCATGTTGCATGAAGGGTGATCAGGGTGAAAGAGGCTATAACTGGGGAACATACAAACCTTAATGAAAAACTGTGGTGTTTGAACTCCATCCTGGAGATGCCAAAATTCAGTGAGAGATTATAAAGGGAGGTATAATCACCGCATTACACAATCGTTAGTTTTAGAGTGAAGTCCAACACATAGGGTTCTGTGAATACACATATCCTAATAATGGGTAAATAGCTTTATAGATCCATACATCCTGATTTTTCCCTTTTCTACTGAGACCTAACAAGTTAAAATGAGACAAAGGAAAGTGAAAAGTGAAAGTGTCAGTCACTCAGTCATGTCCCACTCTTTGCAACCCCATGAACTGTAGCACACCGGGCTCCTCGGTCCATAGAATTCCCCAGGCAAGAATACCGGAGTGGGTGGCCATTCCCTGCTCCAGGGGATCTTCCTGACCCAGGGACTGAACCTGGGTCTGCTGCATTGCAGGCAGATTCTTTCCCATCTGAATCACCAGGGAAGCCCTGAGGAAACCAAGTACATGTGTTTTAAAATAGCACAGAAGGAATTAGAAAATAGCAAATCTGTAAAGGGCGACCGGTTGGCATGTAAGAGCTGACAGGTACTTGGCAAGGCACAGGGAAATGCCAGGATTGCAACTAGAGTTCTTTTTTGTCCAAAACAAGTTCTCCATGCCTAAAACATGCCTTAAACTTAACTTTAAGTTTTGGAGAATTTTTTTTTTTTAAGTATTAAAAGAACAGTAAACTTAAATGAATGATCAATACTTCCTTGCAGTCATGCTGTTTTCTCTCATATTTACCTATCCCACACTTTGAGATAACCAGTTGCATCCTTTCTCCTAAAATCCTTGACAAAGCCTCCCATCCCTTTCACTCCAGGGTACCCTTTCCTCACACATGATGGAGAAATGGAAGTTACTGGCCAACACTTTCCCGGCTGTTGATTGTTAAATGCAAGCTTACATCTATCTATACCAATCTTTTCACGTTCTTCCTATTAAGAATTCTTGAATATTGTGAATCTCATTATTCAACCTATTCAAGGAATTCTTCCCCTTTGTTCTCCATCTCCTAATTTGTCTTCAAAAGTACATTCTAGATTTTCTGTATCCCTTTTTCCTCTTTGTATTAACCTCTCCATCCACCCCAAACTGAATTCTTTCCCTAACAATTCACTGAAGACTTTCTCATCAGGAACAACAATGAATTTTGCTTTACCCCCAGTTTCCTGATTATATTTGCGCAGATTTTCCAGCAGGTTTCAACAGTCAGTAACTTCCTCTTCCTTGAAACACTTTCACGGAGCCAGGGCATCCTTTAGATTTTGCCGGCTGCTTACATTAACATTATTTTCTGTCTTGCCTCTACCCATTCTTTGCAGGCTGAAATTCTGGATTCAGCATGTTCCTTACCACCTTTCTACCTTTATCTCAAACTGTACTATGTTGGGGGTCATCTACTTTCCTGAGGTTTTAAATACCACCTAATTGTTAATAACTCCTAATTTTTTTAGAGCCAGCTTAGACTGCTATTCTGATTTTTGGATGTGTATACACAACTCAGTTTCCTTGTTTGTTTTATGGACATCTCATATAAAGTGTGTCCAAGTCAAAACTGGAAACTGTTTTCTCCCTCATCGTGCTAAATGGAATCATGCATTCAAACACTAGTGCAAATCAGTTACTGAGAAGTTATTGCCGTTCAGCCACTGTTTACTGTCTTTATCAACATCTTAATCTAATGCAGTTAGACTAATGGAATGTATCTACTTATTGTCTTCCTTGTTTGTCTTGTCTTTCTTGATCTCTAGAATATTCTTTTCTTATGGCAGGAACATTTTGTGCAAAATTGTACATGGGTCACCTACAAAAATCCCAGACACCAGTGAGTTGTAAGGTTGCATATTTTTCTTCCAGCAGACAATTAAGGAGACATTGTGACTTAAAATAACTGAATAGGACGTATTTGAACATGAGGAGTTACATACTGAATTTGATAATGTTATCTTTAGTAAACCATATGGTACAGCTATTTTAAACATCTGCCAAATCAGGACATGAAACCTAGATATTGAAAACTTACAAATGCATCAGATGTGAAGTGATTCAGAATACTAGAATAACCTGGGATTCTTTCTTACATGTTAACTCATATCCCTATATATTAACTTAAATATTAAATCATATTTCAAATGATTGTATTTTGATAAAAATACAATAAATGGCCTTGAACATGGTACTGATTTTAAAAGAATTGTATTCAAAGCATAAGGAGAGTTTGCTTCCTATTCTTCTGATTTAAATTCAGGTAGCATTTCTCACTTGCAAGATGTCTTCTGGGTAGCAGCTGGGGCTGTGGTTTGCAGGGTCAACTGATGTTCATATTTCTGTCCCTTCACTTTGGAATCTATACTCTACCTTTGTTGCCTTTGAGTGATGTTCACTTCGATTCCTGCATGCCACGTGATGCTGCCATCGCCTAGCAGTAAATAGCATATGTTGCCTTGTTTAAAATTGTATTTAAACTGTGTTTCTCCTCTACACTTTGGATGAACTTAGTTTTACTCCTAACACTACAGTCTTTGAGTTATGACAGTTTTAGAGGTATAATGGTTCAGATGATGATCATAGTGGTGGTAAAGAATTTGTGGTAAAAAAATATCATCATCTTTGATGATAACGATAAAGCAAGAATGTCTTAGAGTCTGTACACAGAGTAGAACTTGAATATCATGCTATGGGACTGACTTAAATTAGCACCTACTTAATTAAACAAAGGAAGAGCTAGATGCTTCTTTAATTCATTAAGGATATATTTTAAAGGGGTGTCAGAGCACATCTGGCTCTCAACTTGTGACTTTTCCTCAATCAGTAACCTCATCCCTAATGTACTAAGATATTAAAATGCTTCATCTTCTAGTGGGTTATACAAAAATAAAATAATCTTTTATTTCAAGAGGACATTTATTTTCCAATCACAAATTGTGAGTTAAATGTTGGACACTATGACTAAAGTTGTCAATAGTGTACTAAATTTGTGTTCAACGATTATAATATGCATGTTAATGAGTTCAGAATGTAGAAAATATATATTTCAATGTCTATCTATTTACCATATTACACAAATGTGCTTATTCTTTTTTTGCTAAATAAAATTCCATTATTGCCAACTGCTATTTAAAAAGATTATATTTCTCATTTAACTTTTACCTAGCTCAAAATTGTAAGGTAAAGAAAAATAATTAAACATAAATTTCAAGCTGGTTAGTGTTTAAGAATTGATTCTTACTTGATGTATCACACATTTTCATCACAGAAATAAATCTATCCATTTATATATATTTTTAATTAATTTATTTATTTTAATTGGAGGCTAATTACTTTGCAATATTGTGGTGGTTTTGCCATACATTGACACGAATCAGCCACGGGTATACATGTGTCCCCCATCTTGAACCCCTCCCCCTCTCCCCACCCCATCCCTTCCCTCTGGGTCATCCCAGTGCACCAGCTTTGAGTGCCCTGTTTCATGCATCGAACTTGGACTGGCCGTCTATTTCACATATGGTAATATACATGTTTCAATGCTATTCTCTCAAATCACCCCATCCTCGCCTTTTCCACAGAGTCCAAAAGTTTGTTCTTTATATTTGTGTCTCTTTTGCTGTCTCACATATAGGGTCATTGTTACCATCTTTCTAAATTCCATATATATACATTAATATACTGTATTGGCGTTTCTCTTTGTGACTTACTTCACTCTGTATAATAGGCTCCAGTTTTATCCACGTCATTAGAACTGATTCAAGTGTGTTCCTTTTAATAGCTGAGTAGTATTCCATTATGTATATGTATTGCAGCTTTCTTATCCATTCATCTGCTGATGGACATCTAGGTTGCTCCCATGTCCTGGCTATTGTAAACAGTGCTGCAATGAACATTGGGGTACATGTGTCTCTTTCAATTATGGTTTCCTTGGTGTGTATGCCCAGCTGGGTCATATGGCAGTTCTGTTTTCAGTTTTTTAAGGAATTTCCACACTGTTCTCCATAGTGGCTTGCTAGTTTGCATTCCCACCAACAGTGTAAGAGGGTTCCCTTTTCTCCACACCTTCTCCAGCATTTATTGTTTGTAGACTTTTTGATAGCAGCCATTCTGACCAGCATGAGATGGTACCTCATTGTAGTTTTGATGTGCATTTCTCTGATAATGAGTGATGTTTAGCATCTTTTCATGTGTTTGTTAGCCATCTGTTTGTCTTCTTTGGAGAAATGTCTGTTTAATTCTTTGGCCCATTGTTTGATTGGGTAGTTTATTTTTCTGGTATTGAGCTGCATGAACTGATTGTATATTTTTGAGATTAATTCTTGGTCAGTTACTTCATTTGCTATTATTTTCTCCCATTCTGAAGGCTGTCTTTTCACCTTGCTTATAGTTTCCTTCATTGTGCAACAGCTTTTAAGTTTAATTAGGTCCCATTTGTTCATTTTTGCTTTTATTTCCATTACTCTGGGAGATGGGTCATAGAAGATCTTGCTGTGTTCTATGTCAGAGAGTGTTTTGCCTATGTTTTCCTCTAAGATTTTTAAAGTTTCTCACCTTACATTTAGATCTTTAATCCATTTTGAGTTTATTTTTATGTATGGTGTTAAAAAGTGTTCTAGTTTTATTCTTTTAAAGATGGTTGACCAGTTTTCCAAGCACCACTTATTAAAGAGATTATCTCTTCTCCATTGTATATTTTTGCCTCCTTTGTCAAAGTTAAGGTGTCCATAGGTGTGTGGATTTATCTCTTGGCTTTCTATTTTGTTCCATTGATCTATATTTCTGTCTTTGTGCCCATACCATACTGTCTTGATGGCTGTAGCTTTGTAGTATAGTCTGAGGTCAGGCAGGTTGATTCTTCTAGTTCCATTCCTTTTTCTCAACATTGCTTTGACTATTCAAAGTTTTTTGCATTTCTATACAAACTGTGAAATTTTTTGTTTTAGTTCTGTGAAAAATATTTCCATTTTTAATAATATACTGAGTAGTAGAATAATTGAATATAATGATATGTTGAATAATTGTGAGCCCTCCATCCAGCTAAATAACTTCCATTTACCTGTATATTCTTTCTGTTTGCCATCAGTTTGATTTACCAAATTGTTACAATAAAACTACATCAGGAGAAGTCATATAAACTTTTGTGAAATTTTACTTCAGAGACTTCCATATAATCTGAAATTTTAAATTCAAAACACAAATGATAATTGCACAGAGAAATTAGTAATGGAAAACTTTGGAATTTACTTTTTTTTTTTTTTTTTTTTTGTAAATCTCAACTGTTGTTGTGTCCTCAGTGTACTAACCATGGTGAGTAGCATTTTCTGTTTGCTTCTAATAGAGAGGTATGGGTAATGACAATTACTATATTGGTTTTACTTGCATGATGAGTAATTTAATTTGCAGGCTTAGCACATATAAATTTTATAAATTAGCTATTCATTGTTTAGGGTGAGCACATGAAGATTATGGCTTTATAAAATTATGTGAATTACACTCTGACAGTTACTTGAGACTGAGTTTCATGAGTCTTGATCTTCACCATTTGTGGATATGTGACTCTCTTAATATTAAATATACATAGTCAATTTGACGTTTACTTGAGTAACTCAAAATTTTATATTATTTTGAATCAAATAACAGAACACTCAACAAATGGCAACAGTTATAACCGTTTATACTCAAAGATAGAAAAATATGAAAAGTAATGCAATTAACACTTTCACTAAAATTCTGCTTTGGAATTAGAATAAGGATAAAATAAGATATCACAGATGTAATGATAGTCTCGTGTTTGAGGGGTTTTGTTTAAATTTAATACATGTGTAACTAAGTTTGAAAATGATGAAATGAATTGTTCAAGGTCACATTAGTTATTAGCAAAAGGCCAAGGGGAGGAATCATGGTAATCTGTAGTTCAGTAGGGTCATGAAGCATTCACATTGGGCAAGAATTTCAGATATCTTCCATCTCAGTCTAAAGGATTAAGAAACTTGTCATTTCAGTTTGCTACTTGGACCTCCTAGAATGAAGATTAGCGAGATACAATGAAAATAATAAAGACTTTTGAAATCCAGATAGATATCAGTTGGCATATCAACCCTGACACTGTGTCTTTGAACAAGTTCCTAAATATCTCTCATCTCAGAGTTCTTGTTTTCTCATCAGTAAAACAGATTTTGTACCTCAGAAATAGTCAAAGATATATAACTGAGGCCACTGTCTACAAATTTTTCAATAAATATTAATGCTTTGTTCTCCCAGTATGGTGTTTCCCAGCAGATTACATTGCTGATCCAACCTGGGGTTTAAATGACAATTTGATACAGCTGTAAAACAATGTATAAAGAAGCTGGATTCAAGTGAAGGCATGACTTGCTTCCAAAATATGTGCAAGCAAAACAAGGAGGGAGCTTCCTAATATCACAAGAACTCATCATAAGTAGTGATTTCTATAAATGAACAACAGTGGAATTAGAAAGAGAGGGAGCTGGAATGGTACCAGTGGAAGTGGAGCAAATGACTAATTCATAATCTCCTTCAACTACCTAGTTCTAAAATGTACAGTTCTTGTGTAAAAAGCATTTTGTTGGCAACTCAATGTTTTTTGGAAGAAAGTTACTGTCTTCATAACAAAAAGTTATTTATAATACAATTAAAATGATAAATAATATCTTGAAGTTTCGTGTATTTTAAGATATTGTTACTGTTCAGTTGCTAAGTCACGTCTCTCTCTTTGTGACCCTATGGACTGACTGCACATGCCAGGCTCCTCTGTCCTCCATTATATCCTGGAGTTTGTTCAAATTCATGTCCATTGAGTGAGCAATGCTATCTAACCATCTCATCCTCTGCCGCCCTCTTCTCCTTTTACCTTCAATCTTTTTCTCAGCGTCAGGGTCTTTTCCAGTGAGTTGGCTCTTTGCATCAGGCGTCCAAAGTATTGGAGCTTCAGCAGTAGTCCTTCCAATGAATATTTAATATATTTACTCCTATTTTGAGGTGGAACCACATCTTATGCTGAGAAGTATGAGAACATAATGGTAATAATGTTGGTAGAATAGAATATTCTACTGGTTTTTTTTTTTTTTTTTTTTTTGCATTTAAGGCCAATCCACTAGGTATTTTGAAATATCCAATATTTTGAAAAGTGAAAGTGAAGTCGCTCAGCCATGTCTGACTCTTTGCGACCCCTTGGACTGTAGCCTACCAGGCCCCTCCATCCATGGGATTTTCCAGGCAAGAGTACTGGAGTGGGTTGCCATTTTCTTCTCCAGGGGATCTTCCCAACCCAAGGATTGAACCCAGGTCTCCCGCATTGTAGGCAGATGCTTTACCATCTGAGCCACCAGGGACTTTTATATGCAAATATACTCTTCATTTAACTTTTAAAACACTGCTATATTTTAATATTAAAATAATAGCAACTAGTGAAAGTATGATGATTAGAGTCCTTCACTCTGTTAGTATTAAAAATAAAATGCCAGCAGTGAGTTTCGTTCCTGGCCCTGGTAAGAAGTCTGACACTTAGCACCACCTCAAGAATGATCATCGTCCTCATATGCTTTTCCATTGAACGGCACCATCTTTCCTGATCTGAATCAAAGTCCACTAGTTTTACTTGGTCCATTTCATCAGTCTCTTATCCTTCCTTATTCTCAGGAATTTTTCTAACAAAGAGAGTTTATCAGTGGAGAGAAAGCCATTCTTGGGAAAGTTTAACCTCAATTCAGTGATTAGGCAGCCCTTTTCATATAGTCTATGATAAATCGGCATGCCTTCGTTTAGCACACACTTGATGTCTTTATGCTTGACAATCTGACCTGGATGAGAAGTGATGACTATGGTTTGGTCATCAAGAGTAGATTGCCTTTTGGAAGCCACACAAAACTTCAGCCAGCTGCAAGTTCATGCACACAAAATGGTATTCTCCTCCTTAAGTAAAAACACGCTCCTTTTGATCTAAAGCAACGGTAATATCCTCTGTCTCCAATCCTGATTCTTGATCTCCTTCGCCATGGAATGTTGTCTTCTGGCCATCGTTCATGCTTTGGTTAATATGAAATTCTAGAATTTTCTTCTGAAAATACTGATTGCTAAGATTCTCATTTAACACTAGTGTCACAGTGAAGTCCAGTCTGGAAATATTAATCCCAAAATTAGGGATAAATATAAGGGAGTGACAGTAAACAGTGCCCTTTCACATCTATGCTCAACAATCAGGAAATTGTCATTGAACAGTAAAAAAAAAACAAACAAACTATAATCCATAATCTTAATCTTACTACTCTTTGTTTCAAAAACAGATCATGCCAAAATCTGCTCAAATCTGTAGATAGATAGCCAGGGAAAGCTGTTCTGTATCAGCCTCTGAATCCTTTCTTTCCAGTTAAACAACAAAAAAAAGAACATCACTTTCAGCATCTAAAGATTCCCAAGAAGGTGGAACCAAGAAGATAAAAGCATCACCTTTTGAGAAAAATCTATTCCAGAAAAGTTCTTTCATTTTCAAGATTGTCATTAGACAAACTGTTGAAAATTCAGTCTGCCCACATAGTGTTGTCATCTGAAAGAGACGGATAAATTTAATCAATTCAAGCAACCAGTAGGATGTTTTATCTACATGGTGAATCCAAATATCTGTGCATTTGAATGTTACTAAAATATCTGGAGAAAAAGTTGAACAACTTTGACAAGAACATCTTTCCATTCGACAAAATTAAGCCGCCCCACTTACCCATCCCATTTGATTAATAATCTGTCCTTACTTCCTACGTCTTAGTAGTTTAATGTTTGTGCATTTTCCCATATTTGTAATTCATTTGCATATACTTTTACGCAGAGCTATTTTAACTAGCTTGATATATTCAGTCGGTAGAGTCACATCAGATGTTTTAATACATAAACTAAGAAATTTAATTGATCAGAAATATTCAAATCAAATGATATTGATGTCACACAACATAATTCTACAGTAACTCCCTTCTTAGAACTCCAGGGAGGAGATTTTGTCCCTGTATAGTTTAGTATGCCAAGAAATATTTTATAGTTCTTTAAAGATCCTGGAAATGCTGATAAAGTACCAGAATACTTGACCAGGAACAGCCATGAGCTCTGTTATGTTTTATGTGCCAGTTAGTTCTTAATGCAGTTTCATGTCTCAATACATTATTAAATAAATATATTGGAAAAAAAAGTAAGACCATAGAGATATTCTTGAACAGGATGCCAGGTCCAGAATTATTTGGGTTCAGAGTTGGATTCTGACTAAATCCCATAAGAGATGGAATGCTCCTGCTCAAGTTTTTGTTTTTTTCCCCTATTTTAGAGGGAGATGTGTATTGAACAGCTTCTTTCCCTCAGAGACCTGGTGAATGTATCGGTTAAATGAGACACTCATTAATCAAGAACCTTGCCTGCCTTGGTATTAGGAATAGAGAATTTCCATTTACCCTTCAAGAAGCACTTCATTATATACTATTTGGTAAATAGTAAAGCTTGGTAAAGCTGATCTACAATATTTTGGCCACCTGACACCAAGAGGGGACTCCCTGGGAAAGACCCTGATGCTAGGGATGACTGAGGGCGGGAGGAGAAGGGGCGACAGAGGATGAGATGTTTGGATGGCATCATCGACTCGACATGAGTTTGAGCAAATTCCAGGAAATAGTGAAGGAGAGGGAAGCCTTGCCTGCTGCCGTCCATGGGGTTGCAAAGAGTGGGACATGACCAAAGCAACTAAACAACAATAGCCTTTCATGTCTAAAGATAGGTTACCATTTTCTAAATGTCTAAGGCAGGTTATCATTTTCTAAATGACAAATAAATCTATATTAAGATTCAAGTCATAAGGTAACCAACTGTCATGGTTTGCCTGGGATCGAGTGACTTCCTGAGAGGCATGGATTTTGGTGGGAAGTCTGAGAAACTGCCAGACCAGCAAAGACACATTGGTCACCATAGCTGTAGAATAGGTTCATTTTCTGAAGTTTTTTTTTTTTTTTAATAATTTGCCAGTTGGTTAATAGCTTTGATAATTTTGTTGTTTTTCCTTATAATATCAAGTTTGATCATGTTATTTCTGAATTTTTAAAATTCACTTTACTTAGTAAAATCTTAGAGGGAGACCAATACAGGACAAAGAAGCCACCATTAAAGGATTTCCCTTAAAAAAAAAAAGCCCTTTGTGGTTCAGAAGTAAGCCTGGTTTTCATGCCATTGTTAGGTCCATCAGTTATAGTCTGTACTTAAGGATAAAAGATTTCCTAATGTCCTCTGTGGAAAAATAGGATTCTCTTTCTACATAAGTTGCCTTCCAAACCTTCATCCTTGGCTCTTTGAACAAAATAGGTGAGAAAGTTAGAAGCTTTTGCAGGAGCTACAAGTTGGATGAACATATCTAAGCTAAGGATATCTTGATTTTAGGACCCTAGTTTGGAATGAATAGATCATCTTTGCTCTCTCATCCTTTGGTACTTACTGAGTTGGAAATTTTCACCACGCATGATCTCTTGCAGCAGAAAGCAATGTTAGTACAAACAAAAGGGTTGTGGAGGGAAATCAGTGACATGTGCTTGTAATTTTCTGGTCCAGAGGACCTACACTCAATCTTAGTGATGTTGGCATTAAATCTGTCTAAAATTCCCATTTACAAGTAAGAACTTTTACAAAGATTTTTTTTTTCACTTTCAAAACATCCATAGTAATATATGGACACATATGTCTCTGTATACTTACTTCAGATTATAGGCAGTTCAAAAAAAAAGAAAACTTTGGGAAAAAAGTCATTTTGGTTATAATGGTAACTTGCTTGCTCACTTTTTAATTTACTGGAGGCCGAATGAAGTCAAACTCTTAGCCTTTTATCTCTTTGCTTATTATCTACTCTTGTTCTTTGTCCAGTTTTGTTTTGGTGTTAACATTTTTATCTCTCAGAATTTGTATATAGAAGATACTATTAACCCAGTTAGCATACTTGTTGCAAATAATTTTCCAAAAATGTCACTTGACTTTCATTTCATGATTATTGCTTACAAAATATTTTAATTATGTCTTCAAAGTTATTGATTTTTTTCCCTTAGTTATTTGTTTTTACTGTCACTTTTCTGCTTAGGGAGGGATGTAAGCAGGTTTCTTAATCATGTCTTCAGTTCACTGGCAAAGAAATAAAACGGAGTAATTTTTTTCCCAATGTTTTCTTATTTCTCTTTCATTTTCACTTATATGGCTCTAATCAAAGGATAAAACTTTTGAAGGACTGTCAAAATAGGCAAGAAATCAAAATTATTTACTAAATACAAAGTTGACTGCACCCTTCCTGACATCAATACCAAGCTCTTAGGTTTCTCTGGGAAATAGGCCCTAAGGGGTATTTTGTTAATCTTTTTTTGTTTAAGAGATAAACTGAAGCTTTACATCATAAAATACTATTAACCTGACAGAGTTAAGTAGATCATTTTAGTCCTTTTCCCCCCTCTCCTTGGAAAGTGGCAGTCACATTGTCCTTACCCTTCTTTCTTGTCAAACAGATTTAACAACATGCTCAGAAGCAGATGGGCACAAACACTTGATGTGAAATCAAAAAATGTTAATCTTCTCAACTGAGAAATTCAGGTTAGTCATTGCAGAGTATGAATACATGAATCCAGTCTTCTTCCCATCATTTTATGTTAAAGCTGGGCCACTTAACCTTCTCCCTATAGATTCAGTTTCATTCATAATTTAATTTCAGGCTTGGGGAGAAGGAAAAAACACAAATTATAGAATTGACAAGAATGAGAATAAAATAAAAAGATTGTAAGCCATTTATAATGGTTTTCCTGCATACAAAGTTACTTACTGGATGCTTTACATATTCTCATGACAATCCTCAGTGATAAACTTATTTGCATTGTACCCCTTTACAAGTGAAGAATTAGAGGTAAAGATGTGCCAAAGGGCATGGATGTTTTCCAGTTGGGGTATAACTGACATATAATATATTAGTTTTGGGTGTACAACATGATTAGATATTGGTATACATTTTAAAGTGATCACCACAATATGTCTAGGTAACTTAACAATCTGTTACCATACTTAGTTACAAAAATTCTTTGCCTTGAATTGGGAACTTGTAATTCTCTAGTCACCTGCATTGCATCTCATGACTTACTTTATAACTGGAAGTTTATACCTTTTAACCACTTTAGTCCATTTCACTCACCTTCCATCCTCTTCCTTTGACAACTACCTATCTGATCTCTGTATCCCTTAGTGGTTTTTTTTTTTTTTTGAGTTGTTTCACTTTTTAAGTTTCCACATGCTAAGTGAAATTGTAAGGTGTTTCTTTCTTGTCCTATTCCACTTAACATGATGCCCTCAAGTTCCACCCAGGGTAGGAATGGCAAACTTTCAACTGTTTTATGGCCGGATAATATTTTGTTGTATATATCAACCCATTTTTATTCATTCATCCAACTTAGGTTGTTAAATTATCTTGGTTATTGTTAACAATGCTATGATAAACATAGTGGTACAGATATATTTCAAGTTAGCATCTTCATTTTGTCTTTCAGTTACATTCCCAAAAGAGGAATCACTGCTTCATATGGTGTTTTCCTTTTATTTTCTTGAGGAACTGCTATACTGATTTCCATAGTGGCTACACTAGTTTACATTCCCCCTAACAGTTCACAAGGGTTTCCTTTTCTGAACATTCTCACCAGCACTCATCTTTTGTCTATTTAGTATTAACTGTTCTAAGAGGTATGAGATAATACCTCATTATTGTATTGATTTACATTTCTCTGATAGTGATGCTGAGAGTCTTTTCATGTGCCTATTGACCATCTGTATGTTGTCTTTGGAAAAATGTCTTTGAGTTCTTCTGCCTATTTTTTAATTGGATTTTTTTTTCCCTACACTGAGATGTGTGAGTTCTTTGTCTGTTTTGGATATTAACTCCTTCTCAGATATGTGATTTGAAAATAATTTCTCTTATTCAGTAGATTGCCTTTTCAATTTGTTCCTTTGCTTTGCAGAAGCGTTTTAGTTTGAACTTGTATTTGTTTTGCTTTTTATGCTAGATTAAAAAAAAATCACTAAGACCAATGTCAAAAAGGTTACTTCCTGTGTCTTCTTCTTGGAATTCTTTGGTATCAGGGATGGTAGGTGAATGTAAATTCAAGTCTCAGGTCCATTTTGAGTTAACTTTTGAGTATGTATAGTGGTCCATATTCTTTTGCACGTGGCTGTCCAGTTATCTCAGTGCCAGTTATTGAAGAGTCTGTCTTTTCCTCATTATATATTCTTGGCTCCTTTGTTATAAATTAATTGACCATGGATGTGTGCATTTATTTCTGGTCTCTTGTTCTGTTCTATTGCCCTATGTGTCTGTTTTCATGCCAATACTTTACTGTTTCATCTACAAATCTTCTGACCTCCAGGCCAACCCTTGAAACCAGTGGGAGACATTAACCATTCTTACTGCCATTGTTGTTGACACCATATTTCCTTAATAATAAGACTAATGTCACATACCTGACTCCATGAGTTCCTGATTAATGCCAGATTAATCTAGAACAATACTGTGCGTGTGTGCTAAATCACTTTAGTTGTATCCGACTCTTTGTGACCCCGTGGACTGTAGCCCCTCAGGCTTCTCTGTCTGTGGGATTCTGTAGGCAAGAATACTGGAGTGGGTTGCTATGCCCTCCTGCAGGGGAATCTTCCTGACCCAGGGATTGAACTCGCGTCTCTTACAGCTCCTGCATTGACAATAAGGTTCTTTACCCCTCTCTTCACCTGGTAAGCCCCAGAATGATACTATCCTCCCTATATTTCTGTTCTGGAAAGTGTCTAGATTTCCTAAGCACTATCAAAATGTTCTTTGTAACTGAGTCCTCAGTATACATCACTCAGCATCTCTTATTGCTAATACTGTATTTGCAAACTTAGCCTCCATTGATAAACAGACAGCTCTTTGGACATTAAACACTCTGTACCTCAGATTCTCTACCCATAAGCTGAGACCTCATGAAGAACTGGAAGAAGAAATAAGAAAAACAGGATCCACAGAGCACTTAGTACAGTGCTAGTCACATAGTAAACGCTACATAAATGCTTATCAGATTTTTTTAAAACTCTTTTAAATTCCTGTTTCATTTATAATCAAGATTTCTCTGTTGCACAGTGCCTGAAGGTTGCATTTGGAATCAGCCTTTAATTCATCTTCTGAATCTTAAATGTGGCCTTTCCAGAGTTTTCCATTTACAAAGAGAACACATAGGCTTTATAAATGGACCTTAGACCCCACTGAGTTCACATATCTTTAATAGAGTTGTAGAGACTTTTTTCATTTTTTAAAAACACTTTTATAAAAATGAATAGCTTTGACTGGACTAAAATAGAAAATGTAGAATTAAAAATATTATACTTTACACTTGGCAAGGGTATATATTGTTTCATAAAACTTTTATGGGATATGTATGCATTAGGTTGCAATGTACATTATATATCTTATTCTGGGTCACAGTCATTACAGTTTGAAATAAATGAGTCCATATTATTAAGTATTTAAATTGTATGTCTAGAGTGGCTTGAGAATCATTGGATTCTATAATCGCACTATCAAAAGAGACATAACAATCTATGCTGCTAAGTCACCTCAGTTGTGTCCAACTCTGTGCGACCCCATGAACGGCAGCTCACCAGGCTCCGCCGTCCCTAGGATTCTCCAGGCAAGAATACTGGAGTGGGTTGCCATTTCCTTCTCCAGTGCATGAAAGTGAAAAGTGAAAGTGAAGTCGCTCAGTCGTGTCCGACTTTTAGCGACCCCATGGACTGCAGCCTACCAGGCTCCTCCATCCATGGGATTTTCCAGGCAAGAGTACTGGAGTGGGGTGCCATTGCCTTCTCCGTAACAATCTATATATGCTCACAAAATTCAAAGCAACATTCAGTGAATAGTTTTTTTCTGTTTTTGCTTTAAGAGAGCATAAGCTTCTTTCTGTACATTTACCCCTTTTAAATGTCATATTTGAGATTTGTATGGGAAGGAAGAACTGTAAACTGTGCTCTTAAATATTAGGGGTAGAAATCCAACATCCCAAGTACTACGTTATGTAAAACTTTAGCTGATATATTCATGGGCTTCCTTGGTAGCTCAGCTGGTAAAGAATCTGCCTGCAATGCAGGAGACCCTGGTTTGATCCCTGGATTGGGAAGACCCCCCGGAGATGGGGTAGGCTACCACTCCAGTGTTCTTGGGCTTCCCTGGTGGCTCAGATGGTAAAGAATCTGCCTGCAATGCAGGAGACCTGGGTTCCATCTCTGGGTTGGGGAGAGCCCCTGGAGAAGGGAACAGCTACCCACTCCAGTATTCTTGCCTGGAGAATCCCATGGACAGAGGAACCTGGAAGACCACAGTTCATGGGTGGCGAAGAGTCAGACATGATTGATTTAGCTCAATAAAATAGATATTAGAGATCTTTGCTTTAAAAGCAAATTAAGAAAAATCTTAAAAATTTACCTGTTCTTCAGCTTATCTAATTCTATTTGTGTTTCTCCCATAGAAGACATATTAATTAAAATTCTGCTTTAAAATATTAACTTTCATAGTTTTTCTTATTTTTATTTCTTTTTAATTTCTTCCCCTTATATCTCTCCCTCCCTTTCTTGCTTCCTTCCTTCTTTATTTTTAGGAAATGGAATCTTTTCTAGAAAATTGGTATAAATCTTGAATAGCTCCTTGGAATGCAATTGGATATAGAGGATCAATTTTTTTAAAAAGATTCACATCTGACTGAACATATTCTTTAGGTTTTTCTAAGTATGGGAGAAACCTCTGTTTTTAGAGATTATGATTTATAGAGAACAAGGAATAAAGTGAAACAATTTTCTGCCTTTGAAAAGGATGTAATTCCCATGAATTCCTTTCAAAAAGCATATAAAAGATGATTAACCAAGCAAAACAATTGGCCAGTTCCTTTATCTAGCTGTCCTGAATTGAAAAAATTACTTACAATTTAGCTCTATATTTTTATATGGATAAATGTCTATTAGGAACTCAAGTACATTCATAAAAATAGCGTCTATGAAGTCTGAAGATGCTAAAATACTGTTGTCAGATTTTACTGTCTCTGAGAATCTTGCCATGAAAGGCAAATTAATTTTAGTTACATGTAACTTAGGTATAATATTGTTTTGCCCCTCTTAAGTTATGGAAAATGTGCAGTTGTTATAATTGATCTTGCCTAGTTGAAACCTCCATCAAGTGTAGACCTTGTTTATCTAATTTAGATTGTAAACCCAGTTAGTCTGGAGGGACTTTACAGACCTTGGTACATTCTTTTCACAGATTGCACTCCTCTCATTTCTTCCCTAGAGACGTTTAGTCAATCGATGCCACCAAAAAAAGGAAACAATGACACTGGGTTTTTGATGCACCTGGTTTTTTAATACATGCTCCTCAGCGGCAAGTGAGTTACCTGCAAGTGAATTTCTATCCTGCCTCTGTTATTCCATACTTAACCTGATCCCATCCCTTTGAATATCTTGAATGGCACCTTGGAGATGCGGTCCCTTGCACATCTATTCAAGAGATTGTTTCCCCTACTCTGATTAAATACTGCAGACAAGTGGTTACTCCAGACATTACTTTTAACTCTTACTCTTCTTATTTAAACATGAAATATAAGTTATGACAATCTTCTTTTATTGAAATAGCTTTACCTATTGTGGCTTTCCAATCGGCATAATTATGTACCTTGTTTGATGGCTAATATCTAAGCCATATGTGAATTTAGCATTACATTTTAAGTTGGCCTAGAGTGTGGACATTTTGGTAGTAATTTATTGACTCATCTTCCTTGGGCAAGTTCTGTCAGTCCTCACATAGCAGCACAGGTATGAAACCTGGCTATATGGAATTCACAATTAAGTGTTGATAAAATAGTTACACAAATAGTCTGATAGAAGGAGGACTGTGATATGGACAAGAGGGTGGGTACCAAGAGTAACAGAATAACAAAACACCTTCCATCTTTCTGGTTTTCTTTCAGTTCTTGTCTTTGACTTTGATGCCAGTTATTGGGAATCAGGGGTCATATGTGATCATAATTGCAGTGTACCTGGCTTGCCATCCTCATTATTAGCCTATTTTGGCCTTTATCCAGACTATCCTTATCCCCCAAACAAATCAACTCATTCTTTGTTACAACAGTGCTAGCCATGTGCTCCTACACTGGTGTTAAGTACAGATTCCATCTCGAGAAGTCTTGATAGAGTAATTGAGGCAAAAGCCATTATTGTTAAATCCAGAGTTTACCTTCTTGAGGAAGACTTGTGACTTGTGAGCCTGTGGAATCATAAAGTACAGTTTATTCAATGTCAGCTCTGTCTTCTCCATGAACCCCCTGTGAGCTTCATACTGACTTTGGAAATTTGGACACCAGGAGGTAGGGCTTATGAGATAGCCCAGCTGGGTTTGAAGAGCCAGATGCCCTAGATACTTCCATGCCTCTTAAGACATAGTTGACCGTGCTGCAGCCCTGGAGTACTGCCAGCTACTTGTGGGCTATGAAACAAGTGAAACTTGGTAGAATGTGTTCTCAGAGTGTCAATTTTAAATATATAATAAGCTTATAATAAAAATAACAAAACCAACAAATGGAATTTCTTATAGAGCCTTACTGTGACTAGCAATGCACCTCATTCTACTCATGCTTTATCTTATACCCATATCAGAGCACCCTATGAAGTAGAGATTATGGTTGACCCTACTTTACAGATGAAAAAAAATGGCTCTCAGCAAGGTTAAGTAATCTTCCCCCAAGCTGCACAGTAAGGAAGTCATGCAGCTAAAATTTAAACCCAGAAAAGGCTAACCCTAGAACCAGTGATTGAAACCCTGCACTGGTTTTGAGATTTTTGGATAATTTCAACTGCTTTAACAATGGCAGGCACATTTTAAAGCATATTTATACATGCTGTAGCAGACATTTTAAAACTATCACAACCTTTTTTTTTTTTTTTGAGATGAATTGATGAATAAATTCCTTCAGAATGTTGTTAAGGGAGCAGAGGGTACTACATTTAAAAAAAACAGCAATTCCAACAATTTCATTTGAATTTAGAAATGAGACTCTACTTGATTCTTTTCAGCTCATTACAATTGAGCTATTGTTTAAAAGTAAATTTTTTAATTTATTCAATATTAAACTTATAACCTGAATTTTTAAAAATAGTTATTATTGACACCTCTGAGAATTCAGAGTTAGAATCACTTCAGTTCAGTCACTCAGTCATGTCCGACTCTTTGTGACCCCAGGGACTGCAGCACTCCAGGCTTCCCTGTCCATCACCAGCTCCTGGAGTTTACTCAAACTCATGTCCTTTGAGTCAGTGATGCCATCCAACCATCTCATACTCTGTTGTCCCCTTCTCCTCCCTCCTTTAATCCTTCCCAGCATCAGAGTCTTTTCCAATGAGTCAGTTCTTCGCATCAGGTGGCCAAAATATTGGAGTTTCAGCATCAGTCTTTCCAAAGAATATTCAGTACTGATTTCCTTTAGGATGGACTGGTTGAATCTCCATGCAGTCCACAGGACTCTTGAGAGTCTTCGACAACACCACAGTTCAAAAGCATCAGTTCGTCTGTGCTCAGCTTTTTTTATAGTCCAACTCTCACATCCATACATGACTTCTGGAAAAACCATAGCTTTGACTAAATGGACCTTTGTTGACAAATTGCTTTTTACTATGCTATCTACGTTGGTCATAGCTTTTCTCTCAAGGAGCAAGCATCTTTTAATTTCATGGCTGCAGTCACCATCTACAGTGATTTTGGACCCCCCCGCCAAATAAAGTCTCCCACTGTTTCCATTGTTTCCCCATTTATTTGCCATGAAGTAGTGACTAGGGTCACTTAGGTAATAAACATATGGGTAGCTCTGTAGCATGCAGGTTTATCTTCTCTTTTTAAAGTGTAGCAAAGGTAAAGTAAAGCAGTGTTCATTTAACATTTATAATGTTAGCTTTTTTTTTTTTTTAAGCAGAAGTGATTCTTGAACACCTACTACATATCAGGAACCATAGCAAGCCCTGGGGAATACAATGATGATTGGTTGCATCCCTTCCAGTCGGTGGAGAGAAGACAAAACTAAACTGAGCAATAAGCCCTGTGTCAAAGCCTGTCTTGGAAATATATGACACCTAATACCAGCCTAGGAGAGGCACAGAGGCCATGGGATAGAAAGAGTAGAGGAAGCTTCTGTCAAGAGATGTGCTGTGGAAAGTGAGTGGAAGCTAGATGGAGGAGCTGGGTGGCAAAATCACAGGCATATAAAAAAGATGATTCATGGTGTATACATTTTCCTTTTCCAAACTATCAAGGAGAAGAGAGGAAACTGATAAAATCTGAAAAGGCATGAGCTGGAGCAGATGGCAATTGGCATTGTGTATCTTGATCCATAGTTTTGATCTTGTCCTGTGAAAATGGGATGTATCAAGATTCCATTTGAGAGTCAGGCCAGGCCACAATCAGATTTGTAACTTGGGATGATCATCTCTGGTGATGGCAATGTCGGAAGGGGGAGCCGGAATGGGGAGGAGAATACCAGCTAAGAATCCGCGTGGGTAATAAGAAGTGTGATGCTGGGGGCCTGAGTTGAAATCCAGACAGGGATGATGTGCTGACAGCTGTTTAACAGGGAGAACTGAAGAGCTGGCAGGTAAGTGGATTGGGACTGGAAAGTGAAGTGGTAGGAGCGTGTCTCAAAAGTCTCCCAAGAATCCAGTGAGACTATTTTGAAGTTGTTGCTCTTCTTAGAGACTGGGATAAAGGAGGAAGAACAAACCAGTGGCTCTTTGGTGGGGCTAGGAATGTAGTATGGTTTCCTGGTTTTTGATTCATGTATTTAGCCAGTGGTTAGGATGCCTTTAAAATTTCCATTGTTGACTTATTGGCCCATTTTAATTACTATTCTGCTAATGAATCAACTGTTTCCTTGTATACAGAGAAAACAAGTTTACATTAACATTTCAATAAAAATGACATGAACATGATCTCTCATTACGTATTCACTCTTTCCTGAGTATGGAAATGTGGTGTGGTGATAGACAATAGGTCTCAAGTAAAATGCTGCCTGGGTTCAAACCCTGATTCCAGACTTACAATTTCTGTGACTTTGGACAAATCACTCAACTTCTCTGTGCTTCAGTTAGTGTATCTGTGGAATGAGGGCTTCCCAGGAGGCACAGTGGTAAAGGATCCATCTGCCAATGCAGGACATGTGGGTTCAGTCCCTGTGTCTGAATGATCCCCTGGAAGAGGAAATGGCAACCCACTCCAGTATTCCTGCCCATGAAACCCATAGACAGAGGAGCCTGGCAGGCTCAGTCCCTGGGTTTGCAAAGAGTCAGATACGACTGAGCATACACACACATAATGAGGTCAGTAACTCCCACCAGGGATTGTTTTGAGGAACAAATTGGCCAGTGTATATAAGATGTCTGGCACATGGTAATCACTAAAGGTCATTAATTAGCATCTTTTCTACTTCTGTGCTAAATCTTGTTTTTGGAGCTTTAAACACAAAGACAAATGGGATATAATTATATTAGGCTGTGGTAGTTTGTCTTTCATTAACTCACTAATCAGATGTATTTAACACTAGAGAGTTCATGTCCTTTTCTTTGTAAATAAATTTTAGTTTAGTGACATTCTCTATTTTTAGAGTTTAAAAAGTAGAAAATGATTTCATTGTTTCCTGGAAAATCATGGTACTCTAATTTAATGGAAAAGGATGCTGAATTGTGAGCAACTTCATCCTGAGTTTGATAGACAAGTTATTGAAAAAGAGAAACTCTACTTTTTTCATGTAATTTGGAAACAACTCTCTGGAACAATTCATTTTTCTGATTAAAATATTTTTAGTCTATTTTGCTTTGTATTATCAGTTGAAGTGTAAAGTATTTATAATACTTTTAGCCTAATATCTAAACAACATATTTTATGGAAAGATTTTTTTTTTTCTTTTCTTCCTTCACATTTGTCGTGAACTTATATCTCCTGAGAGTGTTTCCTGGAAAACTAGGTGAATACAAATCTGATTTACCTCCATTTAATTTCAAACTCTGTGCTTTCAGAGCTGGTTCCATGAACAGCAATGAGTGAAGCAAGGCAAAGCTGACTTTCCAGAATGGCACAGTAGTTGTTGGGAAGAGAAGGGTTCTTATTCTAATGGGTAGAAAATTATCTTTTCTTCCCAAGGTAAACAATATCACATCCCCAGACCTTGGAGAATACAGAATTGGATATGTATTGAAATAATAAATTGGCAGTGGCCATTAATGCTCAAAGCCCTGAGACTTGTGCAGCCTCTTCCATTGTATTCCAGAGAATCACCTCCTTGTATGTGTGTGTGCTCAGGGGTACCCAGAGCCTCTTCAGTCTCCTTTTAGGGTGTTCTTAAGCTCAAAACTACAAGCCAAAACAATGCTAAAACATGATTTACCTTCTTCATCCACTCTTGAACAGTGAGTTTTCCAGAGACTACATGATGTGTGATATCACAAAGCAAAAGTTCCTTGAAAACAATTCAAAATAATAACAAAATAATAACATTTTCAGGTTGCTTTCACTTTTATTTAAAATTAATCCAGTTCAAGAGAGAGAAAATGGACAATAATTTTTATACCATTCACCCAAATATTTTTCCCTCCATGAAAATAAAAGTAGGAGATTTTCTATCTCTGACAATTGTTTCCAAGTAGCATAATGTATTAGGTGGATCTAAGT
The DNA here is from genome assembly GCA_024291935.2 of Okapia johnstoni. Lineage (NCBI taxonomy): Eukaryota > Metazoa > Chordata > Mammalia > Artiodactyla > Giraffidae > Okapia > Okapia johnstoni. The sequence goes on from CM044327.1 coordinate 8,477,458, forward strand.
GGAAGAAATAATTTGAGTCATTTTTCATGTGAGACCCTGTAGAGACCAAGTAAGAAAATAGCAAGAGAGAAACTGCAGAAGGAGGACTCAAAAAATGATGCTCTCGGATTAGGTCTTGTTAGAAGCAGCAGAGTCACAAGCAAGTCAAAGTTTCTAGACATTACTAGTGAGTCCAGTGGCTGGTAGATTGTGATAAGGAAGACTTGGTCCATACGGGAAAAGAATGAATTCAGTAGTGAGAAGAAGTTTGACTTCAAAGCAATACCAACAAGTTAAATGCTTTGTACTAAGTTGTGAATAAAAAAAAAAAACTTGGATAAAGATGAAGCATTGGACATGAAGTCTCCTGGAGCAGAGGAGCAGTGATGAAGTCAGACAAAAGGAAGACTACCCTGAGCTTGAAAGAGTTGGAGGAGAGAGATTAACCTGGACCACTGTTGCAAATTGGATTGTCTCATCTTTTCAGGCAATGTCCGTGCACCCTGAGGCTGCACAGCACTGTGCCAGAGTCTAGCTGGAGCTTTATGAACTGTCATATAGGGGGAGAAAAGAGTGTACAGGTCTATTAAACACTGAGGCTATAATCACAAGAAATCAACACATATTTCAAATGAAGTGTGAGTCGCTCAGTTGTGTCCGACTCCTTGGAAACCCGTGGACTGTACCCCGCCAGGTTCCCCTGCCCATGGCATTCTTCAGGCAAGAATACTGGAGTGGGTTGCCATTCCATTCTCTAGGGAATCTTCCCGACCCAGGGACTGAACCCGGGGCTCCGTCATTGCAGGCAGATTTTTTTTTACCATCTAAGCTTAATCATTTATGTCATTATCTTCATTAACTACTTGTGGAACTAACTTCACTGTAATGACAGCATGTTTTGGCGTATAAAAAGTTGCCCATCCCTTACAGAAGTAACTAGCGCATCTCCTGTTTGGATACGGGCAAGAATGGCTGCTTCTGACAGTGAAAACTGTGCACAATGAGTTTCACTGTTTATTTATTGAAATTGTCTGAGAAGAAAGAGTGACAAGTAGCCTAATAACACACTTAGTGTCAACAGTGGAACGCTAGTGCTCTCCTTATATGGCCGATGTTTAACGATACTATGTATTTATGAGACATTTTAACCTTGGTTGTTTTTAACTGTGAAATACCTAGATCATATTATGTATAAAAAAGTATTGACTGGGAATCAAATTTATGGAGAAAAATATCACCCTTCGGGTTGAAAAATTGACCACTCCTAGAATATAATTTCTGAAAATGTAGCCTGAAGGCAATTCACTAGAGGGCAATTTTTCAGTGCAGTAGGCAAGTTTTCACAGGATTCTGACAGCCTCTCCCTCGCTTTCTCTCTTTCTCTTAACCTTTAAGGCATATTTTTGTTCTAAATATGCTTCAACATTATTACTCCTTAAGACATCTTGTTTAATTCATATGGTCATATGACATATGAGCCATAATTAATGCCTAATATCAGAGTCTGGGTTGTTAGTCAAGATCTTTGAATGATTAATTTGCAAAACAATATAAACATCTTAAGTCTAATTTTGATCAGTAATGACAGACACGTGTACTATCCTAAACAATGCACAACACCCTGAATAATTCCCCAGCTCCTAGTTTTTGTTTGTTTGTTTGTTTGTTTCCCCCTTTCCTGAAGAATCCAAACACTGTCTGACTTTTCTTTTCAAGCACATAACACTGGCCATGTCATCCTGCTCGAGAACCTTCGGTGGTTTCCCACTGTTTGATAAAAGTAGAAATTCTTAAACTGGCAAGTAAGGATCCTCTAATCCAATTCCAGTATGTAGTTGCTCAGTCGTGTCCTACTTTTTGTGACCCCGTGGACTGCAGCACACCAGGTTTCCCGGCCCTTCACCATCCCCGGGAGTTTGCTCAAACTCATGTCCATTGACTCAGTGATGCCGTCCAACCATCTCATCTTCTTCTTAGTCTTTCCCAGAGTCAGGTTCTTTCCTCAGGAGTTGGCTCTTTGCATTAGGTAGCCAAGGTATTGGAGTTTCAGCTTCAGCCTCAGTCCTTCAAATGAATATTCAGGGATGATCTCCTTTAGGATGGACTGGTTGGATCTCCTTGCAGTCCAAAGGACTCTCAAGAGTCTTCTCCAACACCACAGTTAGAAAGCACAAATTCTTTGGCCCTCAACCTTCTTTATGGTCCAACTCTCATATTCATAAATGACTACTGGAAAAGCCATAGCTTTGACTATATGGACCTTTGATAGAAAAGTAATGTCTCTGCTTCTTAATATGCTGTCTAGGTTGATCATAACTTTTCTTCCGAGAAGCTTGTTTCTTTCATTTTCATGGCTGCCATCACCATCCACAGTGATTTTGGAGCCCAAGGTAATAAAGTCTGTCACTGTTTCCATTGTTTCCCCATCTATTTGCCATGAAGTGATGGGACTGGATGACATGTTCTTAGTTTTTGAATGTTGAGTTTTAAACCAGATTTTTACTCTCCTCTTTCACCTTCATCAAGAGGCTCTTCAGTTCCTCTTCACTTTCTGCCATAAGGGTGGTGTCATCTGCATATCTGTGGTTATTGATTTTCTCCCAGCAATCTTGATACAGCTTGTTCTTCATCCAGCCTGGCATTTCACGTGATGTACTCTACATATAAGTTAAATAGGCAGAGTGACAATATACAGCCTTGACATACTCCTTTCCCAATTTGGAACCAATCCGTTGTAAGATGTCTCTTTCTAATTTTTGTTTCTTGACTTGTATACAGGTTTCTTGGGATTCTCAGGAGGCAGGTAAGGTGGTCTGGTATTTGCATCTCTTAAAGAATATTCCACAGTTTGTTGAGATCCACAAAGTCAAAGTCTTTGGTGTAGCCAATGAAGCAGAGGAAGATATTTTTCTGGAATCTCTTGCTTTTTTGATGATCCAGCGGATGTTGGCAATTTGATCCCTGGTTCCTCTGCCTTTTCTAAAACCAGCTTGAACATCTGGAAGTTCTTGATTCACATACTGTTGAAGCATAGCTTGAAGAATTTTGAGTATTACCTTGCTAGCATGTGAAATGAGTGTAATTTTCTGGTAGTTTGAACATTCTTTGTCATTGCCCTTCTTTGGGATTGGAATGAAAACACCTTTTTTGGGTCTTCTGGCCACTGCTGAGTTTCCCAAATTTGTTGACGTACTGAGGGCCGCACTTTAACAGCATCATCTTTTAGGATTTGAAATACCTCAGGTGGAATTCCATCAAGTCCCTTAGCTTTTTCGTAGTGATGCTTCCTAACACCTACTTGACTTCACACTCCAGGATGTCTGGCTCTAGGTGAGTGATCACACCGTTGTGGTTATCTGGTCATTAAGATCTTTTTAGTGTAGTTCCAGTATGTGCACCTGATAATTTCCCTTATATGCTATGCTTGTCACCCCCTCTATGCATTTGCTCATGGTGAGTGTTTTAATACTAGATTTTATAACATAGTAGTAGCCAAAGGTGGCATTTAATAGACATTTCCCTTAGGAGCAGTTTTTAATATTAAGTAGTGCACAAAGGTTTAAATATTTCAGGCATTCTTTGTAGATTTCTTTAAGGTACATTTGCTTTCATGAGTAAAGGGAGTAATAGGAGTGAAAGAAAAGAGAGAGGGATGGAGAGAAAGAGAAAAATAAATACAGAAAGAAGAGAGAGAAATCTACCTATTTAGCTGCAAAGTAGTTATGTTACAAATCCTGTCAAATGAGAAGCTTTCCTTAAGAGTTATTTTGGACACAGATTTCATTCCACACTTGGATTTTCTTTTTTTTCCTCTGGGCCATTTTGGCATAATAACTTATATTGGGATGTTAAATATTAATGCTTTTATATATTAATGATAGGCCTTTGCTATATTAAATTATAAAATCTATTCTATTAATAGTAAAAGTCCATATCTTATGAGGTGGTGTAGATCATTGTAACAACCAATACTTCAAATTAAGGAAAAAAAAGAAAAAAACCTCTTAGAGCTTAGTACTGACCTGGTTCCATGTTATATTCAAATGTTATCTTGGATATCTTGGTCTTTTCACTATGATCTGAAGAGATAAGTTTTAGTTGTTCAGTCGTGTCTGATTCTTTCCAACCCCATGAATTGTACCCCGCCAGGCTCCTCTGTCCATGGAATTCTCAAGACAAGAATACTGGAATAAAAAAACAAAAATACTAGAATGGGTTGCCATTCCCTTCTCCAGGGGATCTTTCTGACCCAGGGATTGAAGCTGAGTCTGCCCTATATAGGTTAATCTAGTAGCTTTTACAAATTTGTTTGTGTTTCAGATTAAAACTATTGAGTGCTCCCATTTTTTTTATATTTTTGGGCATATTCTTTTAGTCTCTCTAAATTTCTTCTCCTGACTCCTAACATCCTTTATAATGATTTTTCTGTCTAGCTGATAAATTAGGTATTTTTTCTGCCTGTTTGTTTTATGCCTTATGCCACGACTTCCTCAATAGATGACCTTGGATAAGTTCCTCACCTGTCTGAGCCTATATTTTCTTGTCTGTATAATGGGGATAATACTAATGCTGACATCAGTGAGGTTATGCATGTAGAGAAGTTGATGTGTGCTTAGATTATAGTAAGCACCCAATAATAAGCATGCTGTCAGAAACATGTGAAGCCTGTGTGGGTGAATGTTTAACTGAACATCTTATTGTAGCCCTTGTGTCAATCCTGGATGTCATATTGGCTGAGAAGAAGAGGTGAAATCTAGTGCTCAACAAGCCTTTTTTCATAGACTTGCTGTGAGTAAGCAACACTATATTTTAGAATTCAAGTATGTTTGAAACTCCTTTTCAAAGTATGATTTCTAGGCAGTAAATGGTCCTTTATTCCACTACCTACCACCAGTAAAAAGAGAAAAAAATGATGAAGAAATATTGAGTAATTCTTTGCTAAAAAATCCAGTTTTTAATTTATAGAGTTAGGCATGAAATAGTTTTATTTTACATTAATTGCTAAATTTGGCTATTTTGTGAAATATTTTGATCAGGCCTTATTTATTTAATTGACTTCACTTCTCTATGTATTCATTAAATCATTCCACAAATACTTACAAAACATATACTATGTGTTTGGCACTATGCTAAGTGCTTAGAATACTATGGTAAACAAATAAGGCTCCTTGTCTCAGAGAGCTCACCATCTCTAAATAACTTCTCAATGTATTTATATCTTGACATTAAAATTGACATTGAACATTTCCTGAAAACCAATTAGGAAAACATCTACACTAAAATTATATTTTTCTGGTACTATGTGATTTTCAAAAACACTACCGCTGTGTAACGTGTATGGATATATCCAAATAATGTCAGTGTGATGAATTAAAAGAAACATTGCCTTTTCTTATTTACAAATTAGATTTTGAACTGTTTATTTAGGTGCCGTTTAGCATAAAATATCTCTAATTTTCTCATCATTCTGGTAAAACTACTTCAATATTCATCTACATTATGTGTAATGAAAGCATCGCTTGAATTTGACAGGGAGAAACATCGATTTTACATATAAATTGTGACCATTTATGTGCTTACATGGGTTAATTTGCAATCAGACTTGGTAGGAATCAGAATATATGAGTAGAATTGTACATAAATGTGTATGTACAACAAGTAGAAACAGTGCTTCTATTTTCCTTGAATACTGCCAGTGAACAGCTGAGAAATGGGATGTATGAACATAGACCTGGTCTCTCAAAGTGCAACTTGCTGTTTTCTGTTTGTTTGTTTGTTTTTCTTTTCCAACAATGCAACAACAGCCTCTAATATATGGAGCAGATGCACACTTATAATAAGCTTCTAAATATTGTGGTCAAAACCAGAAACAAACTTTGCTTAATATCACATTGTTTAGAAGTTTGGTGGATTGAAGAAGGGATTTTTTTTTTAAGCCACTCATAATTTCGATGTATTTTTCTCAGTTCTACCCCAAAATGTGGTGAATACACAAAAAGCATTTTTCAGGGCTGAAGTTTAGGCTTCCCAAACATACATCTCTCAAATCTGCTTAAGATGTTACTATGCAACCCAGTTTTATTTTTTCATCCATTTGCATTTTTAGATGCGTTTCTCTCCCTCTCCGGTTATTAAAGTTGGCGGCTGCATGGGGTAGATAGTGAGCCCCACTGTATGCCGGTGTCTTCGTGGAAATCACCTGGGGCTGAGAGTTCCGTCTTTCTCACCTTATCGTATCTGGAACACAGATTCGCTCTGCTCGTCATATTTTGGCATCTGTGAATCACCGTCATGTTGTCATATTTGCAGTTACAAAGTAGCCGATGGGAAAGGAGCCAACTACTTGAGGCACTTTCAATGGAAAAAAAAAAAAGTCTGATTTCAGCATTATTCATTGGGAATGCTACTTGTGAAAGCATTTACTTCAGTTTCTGAGATGCTGGCAATGACTTTAATAGGCAGTGCATAATCTTGCTTTATAGAAGAAGTGCTCCGATGTGCTAGAGAGTGAAGCAACCAGTAATTATTGAGAGCTACAGGTAAAATGGCAAGTTTAGGAACCCAGAATGAATACTTATCCGTGATTTACTTACATTTTATCAATAGTTCCTGCTACTTAAATGGACAATGAACAAGTCATGTCAATAGAGGTTATATAAGAGAATTAATTCTCTTAATCATGTCCCTTATCATTTTACCTTTCTTCATAAATTAAAATGGGCAAAATTAAAACTAAATTTTAAGATTAAGTGAATTCAAGGTAAATCCAGAAAAATAGTAGCAAATAAATTTGTAAAAAGAAAAGATTTAATGTTTTTAAGTGAAGTTAAAATCCATAAGTATAGGCAAAAATGCTAAAAATATTTAAATAGTATGTTTCATTTTAGCTCTATATATTTAGTAAAGGTTGCTCAGTAAATTAAGTTCTCATCTCTGTCTACATATCCCTTTGTATATTATTTAAGAGGATCCCTTTTTGTAACCTTCATGGAGATACAGGGTGTAAACACACACACACACACACACACACACAAAATGACTACAAATTCTAACTACATTAAGGTTCTTCCAACTCAACTTAAACTTTGAATTTATAAATCTTCTCAAATGGTCCCCTAGTAATTTTATATACATTTTGCTGTTGTCTGAATGACTGTGGTGACAAGATGGCAGTGCTAAGGCAAATATCCAAGGAAAGCTATTCATTTACAATGGGGTGTATAGATATTTCCTTAAGCAAGCATTTCTAAAACTTTTATTCTATGAATACTAGCTGTGGTGGTATACTTTGAAAAATAAATCTCAAAGGACTGCAGTTCAATAATTTTGGAAATTCTACACATTCAAGTTTTACTTAGAGCTTCATAATGCATATTAGCGTTTAAAAGTGTCTGCAGAATCCTTCAATACAAACACTTTACAAAAACACTTTGAACGATATTTGGCCACCGATTATTTTTTCTCCCTTAAAACACAGCTGTACCCTAGGGAACATATTTTGTTTGCAAAATCTACCTTAAACAGAGAGACTCATGGCTGCTTAAAAAGATCGAAGTGTCCTTCAAAGCAGAATGGTGAGCTACATCCTTATTCTAGAAGAATCACCGTTTTTATTTTTTTGGTAATTCTGTTGTAAACCCACATCCTAATCATTCAGACCACCATATCATTCAGAACACCACTCCTAACACAGGAATGCTAGTCTTTCCTAGGGCTTGCGTCCCCAAATCTTCACAGCAGAGTCGTCTAAGTTTTCAGTCTTTTTGTGGATGGTATCAGGAGAAGGAAATGGCAACCCACTCCAGTATTCTTGCCTAGAGAATCCCATGGACAGAGGAGCCTGGTGGGCTGCTGTCCATAGGGTCGCACAGAGTCGGACAAGACTGAAGTGACTTAGCATTCATGCATGCATTGGAGAAAGAAATGGCAACCCATCTAGTGTTCTTGCCTGGAGAATCCCAGGGATGGGGGAGCCTGGTGGGCTGCCGTCCATGGGGTCACACAGAGTCGGACACGACTGCAGTGACTTAGCAGCAGCAGCAGCAGTGGATGGTATGAGGCCCAGGCCCACACTGATGATGTGTGGAAACGTGCTGAAGTTGGGTGGCCTCAGACTGCAGCAGCTTGGGAATCAAGGTTTCCATTCCTGGCCAGAGATTAAGTGGGGTCATGGCAATGAGAGCACCAATCCTAGCCACTAGACCAGTGGTCAGTGACAAGGGCCTGGCCCTTTGGCTTGGCAAAAAAGATTTCCCACAAAGATGGAAAGTAGTGAAATAAGTAAAGTGTTTATTAGGAGGAAAAGAGTACAATGCCTATGGATAGACACTCCTGCAGACTCAGAGTTGCAGTCTTGTGAATCATTTTTATGGGGCATTTCTTCCAGGTTTCCTTTGGTCATTTTGATTTGCCTCATTCTGAGTCCATATTTGGTTTATCTCTGTATCCTCTCACGTCTGCACACACATCTCTTAGCCGAAATTAGTTTTGCCAAAGAGGACTTTGGGTAGTTGGCATCACTTACCATAGGATGGCATTCCCTCCATTTTTGACCTCCAAGGAGGCTTTCTGTGAATGTGTAGTCAGGAAGGCATCCTGGCTCTGAGAATGAAAAATATGTGGTCTTTCATCTCTTATCTGTGCAGGGCCCAGCCTCCTCTCTCAATTGTACTGCTATTCTTGTCTAGGAGTATCAGTCCACAAGGAATGAATCTCCAATTGCTTTACCTTCTGGGGGATGGGGGCATCTACTTCCTGCCTCAGTGTGAATCATTTTGCAGAAATACATACGTGTTAAATGAGATGATCTTCTGAAATATGGCAAACGATTAATGCCTATAATATAAAAAGAACTTCTACAAGTGAATATGCAATAGATCAAGAGTCTATCAGAAAAATAAGTGAAGTGTGTGAACAGGCAATTTCCAGGAAGGAAAGTAAAAGTAAGCTCTAACTCTATATAAAAAGAAGTTTGCCTTCAATAGTGAATGTGAAATCCAAATTAGAGCAAAATGAGATTGCATTTTCTTTCACCCATCAGATTGGCATATGGATTCACATCTAGAGCTGCTGAAAATGTAGGGAAATTGGCACTATTAATTTACCAGTGGATTATGAATTATAACTTTATTTAAAGTATAGTCTGTGAGTAGCTATTAAGATTATAAGTGTGTGTATCTCTTGATCCAGTATATTTAACTCTGGAGGAAAAAAAAATAGACATTATACATTTCTTCCTGGCTGAGTTCTTCAACCTCCCCTCCCTCTTGCCTCCCAGCCTTCTGCATCCACCTATACGGATCCACCTCCTTATCCTGCCCACTGTTAGCTCAGATGCCACTGCTGGGTCAGTCAGGGTGGAGCTGAGCATCTAGGTAGCCGTGCTTATGGTGAACTTGCTGCCACTGCTGTTGGCTAAGTTCCAGGTGCCACTAAAGCACCCAGTCACCGTCTCTAGAAGCTCCTTCTCCCACTGTCCTTGTGTTATTTTTCAATTGAGATGACTTCCTTTTGCAGTGGATGAAGTCACGTTTCTCAAATCTTGAGATTTCAGCTTTTTGGAAATGTAGCTCATTCAGTTCATACACACATCACTAACCCTCCCCCAGTGCACACAGGGTCGACAGGGTGGACCTGAAAGTTTTCAGTGTCTGAAAGAGGCTGGTCCAGGGTAGCAATCCCTTCTGACACTGTGTCCTTAAAGACCAGTTGACTGTCCTAGACTCCTTTCAACCTCAGGGTAACTTCCCATCCAGGAACACTTGGCATTCTTCTGCCATCAGGCCTTGGTGATTAGCGACTTAGACACTGGATGTGTCTGTATAACGTTCTAATTCAGACAACAGTTAGGAGCTCAGGGTCCTCTGGAGCTACAGCCATCTTTTATGCAGATTCCTGGGAGGAGCGTCGGCACCAGCCTTAAGCACAATGAAATACATTGAGGAAGGGCTGATGACCATCTCTCATCACACCCTTGCCCAGGCAGAATATCCTGCTAAAATAACTAGGATGATGGAAATTCTCACACCGAGGCTGCCTCATGGCTTTTAGATGCCAGTTCTCTTAAGACAATGATCTGGAAGCGATTATTTTCCTGCCCTTGTTTACCTAATGAGGCTCGTTCTTATGAACCACACATGTTCACTCTCTCCTGCTGGCAAGAGCAGCCTCTCCAGGAGTCCAACCCACCACACTCATCAGGTTTAATTTCTGCCTAATTGACTGCCTTGCCAGAACCTCCTCCTCTGTGCACATTCTGATTTCAGAGTCCCCTGGGGTGAACCTTCTTCTCCCGCCCCCACCTCTTCTCATGAGATCATCCATATTCCCAGTGTCAAACTCAGCCTTTATTTTTATACCTAAATGTGTATCTCTAGCCCAGTGATCGTCAATCCAGAGAAATTTTGCCTTCCCGCTATTTGGCAAGAAATATTTTCTTCCCCAATTCTGTGTTACTTTTCCTCTTTCGATCCCATCCTGGTAAATGACAGCATATCCTATTTTGCCTCTCCGAGACCTGGGAGTTAATGGTGCTTTCTCTCTGTGTCATGTCCAATCTCTGTCACATCAACAAATCCTGGGAGCTCTATATCCCAACATCATTCTGCCACCATCCCTGTGTCTCTAACTCACTTGTAACTGCTGTGTCCAACCCTCATCATCTCTTGCTTGGTCATTGCAATAGCCTCTTAACCGCTTTCCTGGCTTCCACACTTGACCCTTGCTAGCAACTGACACAACAGCAGAATTTTAAAAACATAAATCGGACCAGTGCCACCCCTCCTTCTAAACCTCAGTGTTGTCCCTTTTGCACTTACAAAACCGCCCTGAAGTCAAAACCTGGTCCTATGCCCATCTTCCTGACTGTGCGAAGCCTTCCTACTCACAGGATTTCTGCTCACAGACTGCAGCAGTTTTACCCCCATCCATGCCCTCCCTGTTGTGCTTCCTTCTTCCTGGAAGGTCCTACTGCTGGATTCCTTCCCGACTGATGGCTGCTTGTCATTCATTCCTATCTTTGATCAAGTGTCACATCTTCTGAATGTACTTTCAATGTTATGCAAAGTGCAGTGGCCTCTCCCATCCACTGGCTGTGTGTCACCTGTTCTCTTATAGTATTTAAGCTGCTCTGTTCATTTAATACCACTTTTAAATTTAGATATAATTGAAAAATAACATAGTTCTAGATGTACAACATAATGATTTGATACTTGTATGTATTGCACAATGATTATCACGATAAGTCTGGTTGACATCCATCCCCATACATCCATCACCATACATTGTTACAATGTTTTCCTAGGAATGAAAATTTTTAAGATCAATCTCTTAGCCAAATTTCAAATACACAATTTACTATCATTAACTATCGTCACCATGCTATTCCCTCCTCATGACTTATTTAATTTATAGTTGGAAATTTGTGTTTGTTAACTCACTTCACTAACCACCCCCGCCCCCACCAGGAATTAGCAGTGTTCTCTGTATCCATGAGCTTGGTTATTTATTGTAGTTGTGATGGTGGTGGATTTTTGGATTTCAATTACAATTTGTCTTGCTCTGTCTGATTTATTTCACTTAGCATAAGGCCCTTAAGCCTATCTATCTTGTTGCAAATGGTAGGTTTTCTTTCTTTTTCTTGAGCTGTATTCCACTGTATATACATACCATATTTTTTGATCTGTTCGTCCATCAGCAGACCCATAGGTTGTTTCCATATCTTGACTATTAAAAATAATGTTGCAGTGAACATTGGTATATAAATATCTCTTTGCCATAGCCTTTTGTTTCATTCACATATATTCCCAGAAGTAGAATTGCTGGATTGTAGGCTTATTCTACTTTTAATTTTTGGAGGAACCTCCATACGTTTTCCACAATGGCTGCATCAATTTACATTCCCACCAACAGGGCACAAGAGTTTCCTTTTCTCTACATCCTCACTAACACTTGTTATTTTTTGTCTTTTTATTATTAGCCATTTTGACAGGGGGGAAGTGACATTTCATTTTGGTTTGGATTCGCATTTCTCTGGTGACTGGTAATGCTGAACACCCTTTTGCGTAACTGGCCATCTGTATGTCTTCTTTGGGAAAAAAATGTTTATTCAGATCTTATTTTTTAATCAGATATACTTTTTGCTGTTATGGTGTATGAGTTATTTTTGTATGTTGGATATTAACACATTAACAGATACTATTTGCAAATATTTTCTCTCGTCCAGTGGCTTGACTTTTAATTTTGTTGATGGTTTCCTTTGTTGTGCACTGCTTTTTATTTTGATTCAGTCCCACTTGTATATTTTTGCTTTTGTTTCCTTTTGTCATCAAATCCAAAAAATCATTTCCAAGACATGTCAAAGACAGTTTATGTTTTCTTCTCAGAGTTTTATGGCTTTAGGTTTTGTATTCAAGTCTTGGATCCATTTTGAAGTGATTTTTGTGTGTGGTTAGGGGTCTGTAAGTTAGGGATCCAGTTTTCTTCTTTTGTATGTAGCTGTCCAGTTTCCTCTGCATCATTTATTCATGAGACTGTTCTTTTCCCCATTGTGTATTCTTGGGTCCTTTGTTATAAATGAATTGGCAGTGTTTGTATGTGTCTAGTTCTGGGTTCTGTTTTGTTTCATTGATCTACATCTGTTTGTACGCCAATGCTATACTGTTTAGATTACTGTAACCTGTTAATATAATTTGAAATCAGGGAATGTGCTGCCTCCAGCTTTAGTATTTCTTAAGACTGACTTTGCTATTCTGAGTCTTCTAGGTTTCGTTCATTCTGTTAGCCTCAGTGCTTTCCATAAAGCCCTGTCTTCTGTGTTGGTTAGATTAATTATGGTTTTCATCAATACAAACAACCAGAAATAAAGCATTCCCTGTTAGGCTGACACTAAAAACTTTGTAGAGAGGCTAGAGATCATAGTTCTAAAATTGAGTGAAATATTTCCAGACAGCAGGGTGGGTCCACATAAGATGATGTAGCTTGGATATCTTTCCCAAACTTTGCCTGCCTGCCAAAATTAACAGTTTCCCTCAGTTCTCTTCTGTTGTCATTTTCTCATAGAAATAATTCTCTGTTACCTAGCATTGTATTTATTCCTATTTCATTTTCAACTAGATTACGGATTTGCTTAAAGGCAAAAATTCTTTGTATATTTGTACCACGTGCAGCATAGTGTTCCACCTAAACAAACAAACAAAAAATTCTGAGACTCCTCTGTATAGCCAACGTATTTCAGATGTTGTGCAAAAATTTGTGATATGTATTTGGTACTCAACTTTTTATTACTACTTGATTTTCTGCTGAGTTCAGGGTAATTGAGGCATTATAGTATTTCATATTCAGCAAAGCCTAACTTATAAATATCACTTGAAACTATACCAAGAAGTAGAGAAACAGAGTCACTGAAACTGTTATAAAAGCTAACATATTGGGGTGAGTTATGTGCCCAGCTACATTCTAAATACTTTTAATATGTTAACTCATTTAATCTTCATAATAGCCCTATGAGATAGTGATTATTTTCCTCTTTTGACATTTGATGAAACAGTGGCAGAGAGAAGTAATTTGCTGAAGGTCATACCATAATAAAGAAGTAGAGTGCCCTTTCAACCTAGGCAGTATGATTCCCAAGTCAATATCCTTAACCTCTAACCAGTCACTTTTGATAAAAAATATAATTGACTTTGTTCAGGACTGTATAGCTTTAAAGTAAAAGAGTTCTTTCCATCCAGATGTGACTTCTTAAAACTCCAGAATGGATTTATTGCTGTATACACTACACAATTACAGATGTCTCAGCCTTCCACTAATTTTGGTGATAAATAGTATTTCTGCTTTCTGATACATATGACAAATTCTTTATTTATCCTCTATGAAAATGCAAGACTTTAGTTGAATACAGTAACATATCTCTGCATAGTTGGGTGGGGGAGGGTGGAATGCAGGCAAATAAATCACTCTACCAATGCATCTTGGCAGCGTAATCATCTATTTCTAGCAAAGAGCAAAATAGACATTACATGACACACTCTTATTTGAGATAATCTTTTATATTTCACGATTAACAATCCAAATAAATCAATGTGAGCAAAGTTTAAGAATAAAAAGATAGCCCCAAACCCCTTCAATTGTCCTTTCTATCAAAAAGAATACAGTTGTTATTTACAGCCACAATGAACCATGCTAATTTTCGCAGGAGGCTGGAGAGGCATCATATTCAGTAACAATAGATTTGCATAACAACGATGAAATGCACAAATAAAAATCTCCATTAAAAGCTTGTTAGAGGCCAGCCTGAAAAAGAGAAATTAAAAAATATTCCGAGGACATCTCTCACTAGGTAGCCAACTCAACGCTAAGAGCCATCTGGTCTCTTTTCATGCTCCATATCCACTGTCCTCACCGACGTAGACGTGGACATGGTTTTTGGTCCTCTAATTAAGTGGAATCAATGTGGAATGGTAGGGCCGAGCTGCAAGACCATTTGCATCATTTTTTTGACAAGGTAATTGCCCGTCAGTAATTAGGTTTCAAAAGGATCTCACACCAAGGGAAGGAAAATGTTCGCCAGAGAGATGACTGCTTTCGTTTACTAGATCTTAACTTCACAGTATCTTAGATAAATCCCAGGTCGAGATACCATCACTGCCTTACAGAAGTGGTATTTAGGTGTGCATTTAAAAGTCAGGAGGCAATTCTACAATGGAAACAGAATTTGGAGAATCTTTTCTTTACCACCTAGTAGCTCTAGGCCTTTGAGATAGCAGATACGTCTTTGTTAATTTTGCTCAATTATAAAATGAGAGTGATGTACACCGAAGTGTTGAGCCAAGTCTCCCAAGCTTTTCCTGAACGTCAACAATCTGAAACCTTTGGTCTGTTAACAAACCCATCATCTTCTCTTACCTCTCATTCTTCTTCCTTATGCTCTGTGCTCAGTCGCTTCAGTCGTGTCTGACTCTTTGCAGCCCCATGGACTGTAGCCCGCCAGGCTCCTCTGTCCCTGGGATTCTCCAGGCAAGAATACTGGGGTGGGTTGCCATTTCCTTCTCCATATTTTGCTTAGTTCTCCCTTTGTTCACTTCCCATTGCCTCTGTCTCAGTTAAGTTCTTCACCTTCTCAGTTATGGATTACATAAAAAGTCTCTCAATAGGCCTGTTTCACCAACTGTAACGAGCCACCATACTGCTAACCTGATTATCAAAGTAAAAAATATGGTATCAGTCTTCCTTTTTAGCATCCCCTGTAGCCTTCAGTTAAACAGGTAGAAACATCTTAACAGAGCATAAGGATTTGGGCCCTTCATCATTACTTCCTTTCCCCTCTAATTTAGCCAAAGTGATGTACCAAGTAAAATTCTCCCCCTTGTCTTTTTGATCTATTCTTTTGGCACTGTGTGATTAAACTCCACTGTCTTCAAGATTCACACTTGGACTTCAACTTTCAAAGAAAGGAAAATGCATTATCTCACTCACCCCAAGAGTGTATCTCACACACACACACACACACACACACACACATGCAACTTAACCAGAGTACTAAACGTCTGAAGAGGCCCATTTCAAGGACCTCAGCGTTCCTATAGTCAGCTCTGTATTTACCCATCTCCTTGGAGAGTTCATGTGAAAACCAATGGTCTGAAGGGGAGGTCTACTGCTCCCAGTTGTGCTCAAAGAGGATTTTGCTTTCGCCTGGTTACAAAGAGGGTGGCAAACTCTTACGAGTGTTGAACGGCTTCCTCTCTTCTATCCTCACATCCAAACCATTATCAGTACGTTCAAGCGGAGGAGTAAACGTCAGCTGCTGCAGTCCATGGTTGGGAATTAGCTGATAAATGTGAATGTGTTGATGGTGGAGAGAGAAGCTGATAAGAGGCTGGGAAATGGCAGCTCTGGGCTTGCTCAGAAATGAGCCCAGGTTTCCTGTAAATGGCAGCACAAATCACATGCTGTGGTCCAGCTGTTGAAAACCTTATGTTTATCTCACACTGTTGTGATTTTACTTAAAAATATTTAGGGGGGTTCTTTTTATAATAGCTGCTTAGTACAGGAAAGAACCAGTGAGGACATTTTACACTTTATGTAACATAGAATGTGGGTAACCATCAGCCCTTACGACTTATCACCTTCTTTGATGTTTTCACTTAAAATTGAGCTTCCTTTCTGAGCATTCACATACAGCTGATGCTTCCTCCACAGAATGTGTGCCATGCAGCTGGACTTGCTCAGACCTGTCCTTGATTGCATGTAATGCATGGACATCTTGTCTGCTTAATGCATGGGTACCTAGCGTTCATTGGTCTGAGAAGTTCCCCCATTTAGATGGTAGATTTAGGTTCACTCTACCGGTAGGGAACTAAGCAGAGCTCAAACTTTCTCTCGGCAGTGCTTGTAAAGAGAAAACTGAGCAACAGACAATTGCAGTTTTGCAAAAGTGATCCAGTTTAGGATTCTTGGGAAGAATCTTAGAGGGAAAAATATGTTTGAAATTTGTAAGTGAAGTCAAGGGTCATAAAGGTGAAAGGACTTTCTCAGCTTTCACATTGGCCAAGGTCCCGGCTTGAGACCAGGGAGAGGGTGACTGATGTGAGCAGAAAAACAGGCCAGTATCTGTAGTGTCATGAGAAGGTGTTGTGAGAAACTAGAGTAGAAAAAGTCAGAAAGTTTCAGAGCAACAAGCCTTAGAAGCCAGGTCAAGGGTTTTCAGATTCACTCTGAGTGATAACCAAGATATTTAAGTAGCGCTGAAACTTGATTATATCTGTTCCTTCTTAAAAACAAAAACAAACAAACAAAGCAACAGTTCTCTGCCATCTGTATGGATAGTGGATCAGGGGTGGGGTTAGGTGTGTGGACAGCAAAGGAGTTGTGGAGGCCCCCTAACAAGGTGAGTGACAGTTATTGTAAGAGATTGTGGAAGTTAATCTATTGTGATGGTTTTGGGGAACATAAACTATTTATCTTCAAGGACTTGACGTCCTTTTGTTTGTTTGTTTGGTTTGTTTTTGTCCTGAATGCTTCATTTATATCAAAGCAAAGAGACACCTAGAAGTCATCCGTATGGGCAGGTGGATATTTACATTGTATGATTTAATCAGTTTTGCCCTGAATGGATGAGAAGGGCATCTTCAGAGAGGGAACGTGTCCTGACGTTTGCAGGGGGCAGTCAAGGGCGATACTAAACAGTGGAGCACCAGGGGTGACAGAGGGTCTTCTGGGAGAGCAGCCCAGCCCCACATCCAGGAGCATCATCAGGTCACCTCTCCTTCCATCCCTGAGCACCTCTTACCCTGTCTCTAAATCTTATTAGAGAGTCCATCTAGGACTGGAGTGAGAAGCGATTTTCCTGTCCTGACAATTTAACGCTCAAGTGAACTCAGATGAATTTACACCAGGAGCCACCTCTGTTTGCAAATTAGTATCAAGACATTATCAGTTTTGCAAGTCTTTGGCTCTTAACTTGTTTTGAGGACACTGGTTAAACTTGGTTAAAATGATACTTTTCAATACCTACAGGTGCCTCTCAATATCAAGATTTGTGATACATCTAGACAGTAGGAGAAAAATGCATCTGTGTAGTCTTATATATGCTAATAGAGTTCATAAGAAAATTATTCTTGATTTTGTTTTTCTCTTTTGCTTCTGAGAACATGAATTCAGGTCCTATGGGAAAGAAAATACCATCAAAGGAGTTTCTTCTATGACTATTGTTTCTCCTACTATAGCCTAACCTCTGATTAGGATTAAATGTTATACTGATTCAAGCCAGTGTTGTTTCAAGTACAATCTCGGCTGCATATCGTGTGGAACCATGACTTTGTTTCATCTCTGTGACAGTTGTGAGGCATTGTAAATAAAAATCTCTCTGACTTTAATGTGTTCCCATGAAAAGTATATGAGAAATTCAAATAACTAATGCAATATTTGAGAAGAGTACATCTTATATTAATAACTTTTCTCTGGTATTTTATTTTTATTTAGTAGAAATGAAAGTTGCTCTAACACCTAACCCTTAAAGCTTCCAGCATAGACATTAATTCACATGTGTCGTATTACAGTCACTGAGAGGAAGGTACTGAAATCTACAGCCATGACCTGGATAATGTGCCCCATAATTTCTGTTTTTGCTCTCAAACATGAAACTCATTAGCTTTCGTGCTTTCGGTGCACACACACTGAACAGAAAGGCATTTAATTATTACAACCAAGAAGGTGATTTTAATTTTTAGTGAAAAAAAGAAGCTAAATGAGATCAGGAAAAGTTTTTAAAGTTGGCCTATAATTGTGCTGCAGATAACAATGAATCAGCCTTTAGATTATTTACTGGAGACCAATAAATGATATGTTTTATTTTAACAGGCAGTTTGCTGCCAGAACTGTGCTTTTCCTCTAAAAGGTAAGTGCATTTTAAGAATTATTATATAAAATTATCATGGTTTTTGATTTATAGCTTCGAAGAGCCTATTAATTTTAAAGTCTCGTGGTTGACAGCTGTGTTGTTCAAAGGCAAGGATATATAGTATTAATTATCTTAAGCTCCAGATTATTGTTCATGGTGGAGACATTGCATATAAAGGACAGACTGGCACTTTTTTCTCTTTTAGTAGGAATAATTAATTAACCTGGTGACTTTAAAAGAAATACCTGTTGAAGTAAAATACAAAGAACACAGTTTTAGTTTTGTTAATTTGCTTCAGTTCTGGGTGGCTTTTGACAATTTTCATGGAAATTACCAGACAATTGGAGCTTGCCTGCAGTTTTTGCTACTAATCTTTGTTGATTGGTTGCTTGGTTGGCTTAGTCATTTTGAGGGTGAAAAATGGTTGTGTCTTCTTGGTAGTATTTGACAATAACACTATATATATATATGTTTATTGAATATGTAGAATTTTAAAATTTTGGTGTAATATATTGGGTTTAAGTATGAGTTAAATTTTGTTGCTGATTCAATCTAGTATTTAAATTTTCAAGAATCCTATGAGGTTGAAAAGTAAACTAAATGCTTGAATATAGCATGTTCTATGCTCACTATGTAACAGGAAGCAACCGGATCATGGTCTTGTGTCTCTACTTGCCTATCTTGAAGCATTCGGTCAGAGAGTGAAATCATGACAGGGTTATTAATTACCCTAGCAGTAATTACCCTAGGAGTAGGCCTAGTCTAGCAGGCATAGAGTCTTCTTCTTGATAAAGGTGTGGTCTTTGTCTTCAAATGATGCCCTTCAACACCTTGCATAGCAAACATCTATCTCTATTACCGATCTTGATTCTATATCTTGTTGTTTCTGTATGTGGGTTGCCGACCATCACGTTTTTACCATTACATTTGTGGATGCTGGAAGGACAGGTTCACTCTCTTTGGGCTATTGGGCCCTGATGTGGGTTGTAGTAACCAAGTAGCTGTATGTGTAGCTAAGTTGTTAAGATGAGTAAATTCATAAATTATCACTCTTTTGCCCCCTAATAGTTGTTTATTCATATGCTTTGTATTTGTGTGGTTTGATGCTCTTGGTCTATTAGCCCAATTTGAATTTTGTGTTAGGACCCTCATGCCAGGTTGTTTAGAAAAGCATTTTGGAAATAAAAAAGAAACACTGCTGCTTTTCAAAGTCCTGCACTGTTATGATTGGAGCCCATGAATAAGTGACCAAGAGATATTTTTCAAAAGCATAGTACAAATTCTCCCTTCATAGTGGGAGTTAGCTAATAATAATTTCAACAAAGTCTTGTTAATGTTTAATCTGAACTATATAAATGTGTGATATGTAAGTTACAGTCAGTGTTCAGATCACATTGCACAAAAACAACCAAAAAAAGTTAAAGTTTCAAGCATGTTCCAACATCCCACCCCCTCACAGGCTGTGGTGGAAAGAACACAGACTTTGGAGTCAATTAAAATTCATTTGTACACCTAACCCCAGCTCTTACCCTCTGAGCAACCTCAGGTAACCTCCTTAACCTCTCAGAAATAGCTTCAAACTCAGTGTTATCATACCTACAATGCAAGCCTGCCGTCAAGATGCCAGAAGGTAATTTGTCAGTTCCCTGCTTTCTAAGAGTTAATTTCTTATTATGGACAAACTCCTTATTGCTCTATTTGATAAAACAATAGTTCTACAGTGTGCTTTTTCCTTCTTGTGTCTTTTTTTGCCTTGCCTCTGCTAACTTGGTAAGATATTGAGATTTATAAACATGAGGGCACGGTGTCTTGCTCATTGTTTGTAGAGGTGTTGTTATATTCTGTTGGTGGTGTCTGTGTGTAGACTCAGGGGATTGTTCCCAGGCATTTGTGGACACAGACAACTCTTATTTAATACTAGCTCTTTATATATCTTAAATATTTGTCTTTTCTTTGATGCTCCTACTTAGGGTCCCACATCTGCAGATTCAACCATCTGCAGATCAAAAATGTTTGGAAAGGAAATTCTAGAAAGCAAGCTTGAATTTAACTTAGCTCCAGGTAGCAAGGTCGAATTTAGCTTAGTTCTAGAAAGTTAAGCTTGAATTTTCTGTGTGCTGGCAACTATTGATATAGCTAGTCCATTGTATTAGATATTAAAAGCAATTTACAAATAATGCAGAGTATATAAGAGGGTGTGCAGTAGGTTATATGAAAATACTACACCATTTGACAAGAGTCTTGAGCATTTGTGTATTCTGGTATCCCAGGAGGCTGTAGAACCAGTTCCCCACTTGAATACCAAGGAACAACTATGCTGAAGCTTGGAACCAGCGCCCTTTTCTTGCTTCTTTTATTCCATTATCTAGAAAAAAATCTCCTTTTTTGCAATGCTTCCTATTAAAACACTGCTGGGTAATTGGATAGTTAAATAGTTGAAAATGGTTCAATAGCATTCCTAGGTGATATTTACATTTTAATGAGCTTTGTAATGGTCTAACCTAAATGCAAGGGAATATGATGACCTCTGTGTCAGTGGGAATCATTTGAGACCATTAAGTCTTTGCCAGGCAGCCCTATAAACTATAAAATGTAGGGTTGCTTCCTCTCTGTCCTTACGGTAAAGCTTCTATGTGTGTGCACAATCTCTCATTCACATTCTTTCTGCTCCCTCTCTCACTGCCTGTAAAAAACTTTAAACTGACAGAGATTGATATCCAAGCCTCTTCTGAAAATTGTAAACACATTTTCCTCTGTATCCATTTTAAATCTCCTCTGTTCTCTTCTCCAGTCCCTTAGGTTTTATTAGTTTCTTCCAAACTTTAAGAATAATTTCCATTTTTAATTGTGTTTACTTGTCGCAGATTTTCTTATACCTTAGCCAAACAATTCCATTAGGTCGGAAGCTGTTATCTATTGTTGCTCATCGGGAAATGAGATGAGGTTGCTTGGCTCATCAGAAGAGCAAAGATGGGTTAATGCTAGGGCTTTTGACACCCGATCCACTCCAGGTAGGCAGACATTATTCTATCACGTAAAAGCAATTTATGTGCTATTTTACTTCTACAGATTTATTCATACGTATGGAAATAGGAGGGAAAAAGAAAACCAGGCAAAATGTACTGCATGTGGTAATGTGACTGAGCTCTTCAGTAAGTCAGACTTTCACCAGGCTACTTGCCAGGATAAACTCAGTGTTGACAGGGCTTGATTTGGGGGGGAAAAAAGAAAAAAATTATAGCAGAAAGTCTAAAATGAAAATACTTTACAAATGATAAATAAGAAATTCATTTTTAAATAGAGTTCTCTGCTTAAATAATGTAATATGCATATGACATTGCTAAGCTTTTCGACGAAATAAGCCCTGCTTGCTACATTTTGTCGGACACAGTTAACGGATTCTAGCAAGAAAAAAAAGAAAAAAAAAAAAAGCAGTGGATTCCCCAGAGAAAATTTTAATGTGTTTCCAACTGCATTAGTAATAAAGACTTAAATTATTGATATGTGTTTTTATCTCAAAATTTTATGTGGATTTATTTTCTGTTATTGCTGAAAAGTCACTGCTGGGATCCAGTGCTTGCAGAAAATACCATTTTTTTTTTTCATCTCTGTTCTTTCATCTGCTTGAGTATAATGGTTCACTCTACTTGAGCCGAAGCCTGCCAACTGTATCTGTCATAATGTGTTTTTTCCCCCAGTTGGCCAAATGGATGCTTTATCTGCTTCTTGATTAATTAAAAAAAATTCTATGTTAATTTTGATAAATTCAGATAGGTTAAATGATCATGAGAGAATTATTCTTGCGGTGATTATCTTTCCATACATTTAATTTATCTCCAGTTGCAAGTGAGGTAGGACTGTCTGTATATTATGAGGGATTGCAACTATACGAGAAACACTCAAAACTAAAGTTACCTTTCTGAAAGAATTTCAATTTTATCATTCACTTTTTCCTAGAAGACTGAGAAGTTTTTTTCTTTACAATTAGAATGCCCTCTCTTGTACACACTTCTTAACACTGACATTGTATTGGTATACTATTGGTTTTCTCACCCTGTTTGGTGGTCTCTCTTTTATTTTTGATCATTACTCCCAGTCATTTTCAATAACCGTTAAGGTATCTGAAAAACACTGTAGCAAGTCCTCTTGGGTTATGAAAGTGAAAGTGAAAGTCGCTCAGTCGTGTCCAACACTTCGAGACCCAAAAGACTATACAGCCCATGGTATTCTCCAGGCCAGAATACTGGAGTGGGTAGCCTTTCCCTTCTCCAGGGGATCTTCCCAACCCAGGGATGGAACCCAGGTCTTCCGCATTGCAGGCAGATTCTTTACCAGATGAGCCACAACGGAAGCCCAAGAATACTGGAGTGGGGGGCCTATCCCTTCTGCAGGGGATCTTCCCAACTCACGAATAGAACCGGGGTTTCCTGCATTGCATGTGGATTCTTTACCGACTGAACTATCAGGGAAGCCCTTGGCACTTCTTTAATTTCTGAATCTGCCTTTATGTTTTTTATACCTTTCAACTTGTGACATATTTTCACTGGCAATTTGTTATTGGCATATATATGAAACCTAACTTTGAATCACTATTTCATGTAAATATTTAAAGTATAAAAGAACTCAAAATTTGTGTGATTGTTCTTTAATGAGTTTCACTCTGTGTAGAAAAAACCTGAGAGTCATTCCTTTTTATCTACATATTATTATTTGTGTTTATATGTTTATCTTGAAGTGTACATTTGTCTCACTCAATTTTAGAAAAGGATTTAGAGGCATCCCTGGACCACCTTTCTGTCCTCAGCATTCCTGGTGATTTTTTTTTTTTTTCATTTAAACAAGTACTGCTGCTGCTGCTGCTAAGTCGCTTCAGTCGTGTCTGACTCTGTGTGACCCCATAGACGGCAGCCCACCAGGCTCCTCTGTCCCTGGGATTCTCCTGGCAAGAACTAGCAGTATAGAAACCTCATACTGACAATAAGTATAGATACTAAAACTTAAGATTCTATAATTGAATGAATATAGATAAACTTTTCTTTGGGCAATGAAAAAATGTTTGTTCTGTAGCCAGTAGACTGGTGAATTTAAAGGAGAAAACAAGAGAATTTACCATAATCCAGTCATACCACCCCTTGAGATATTTCTGTGTGTTTTGATATTTCTGTGTGTTTTCCTACTTTTTGATGCATTTATTTAAACATAAAAATTTGATTACACCTGTGCAGGCATATTTCAATCATTTTCTTAGATAGATGAATTTCCATCCATCTTTCTATCCCAAAAGGCACTAAGGCCTCCCTTGCCCTCTGGCTTCTTTTGGTTCAGTGAGTGAGAGATGTCAAAAATGAGGAGAGAGGAGAGGAAGGATCAGGTTATATTTCCCTGGTTCCCTTCTTCCAGGGATGCCCCTGGCAACCTCAGCCACAGCTCAGCTCCTCTCACTCAGCTTCCCTAGACAGCTCCCTGGGTTCTAGGAACTGCTCAACAGGGATGCAGAGCTAAGCGTTCTCCAGTGCGCCCCTGTGGTTTCTGTGAACGAAACACATCTCTGTAAACAGTCCTTTCTTAAACGTAGAGTTGTCCTAATTTAAGCATGCCATTTGTTTCTAGTCAGAACATTGACTCATGCTATACTTTATAAGTGATTTTATCACTTGCTTTTTATTGGGCTCTACAATATGTCTTGAACATCCTGGCATGCTGTTCAGCATCATTTTACCACATTCTAATAATTCTTGGGCCACGCACATCAGGAACGGACATTTACTTTGTTTTCAATGTTTTGTTTCTCGAGACCACCTAATTAGAACTGACTCATTGATGCTGGGAAAGATTGAAGACGGGGGAAGGGGATGATAGAGGATGAGATGGTTGGATGGCACCACCGACTCAATGGACATGAGTTTGAGTAAACTCCGAGAGTTGGTGATGGACAGGGAGGCCTGGTATGGTTGCAAAGAGTTGGACACGACTGAGGGACTGAATTGAGAGAGCACCTCTGTAGGGATATACATCCTTTTTATTCCCTTGGGATAAATTTCTGGAAGTGAACTACCAGAAGTACTTTTCAAATATTAATATGTTGTTACTGCTTCAGATCTGTAATCAAAGAATATTCTCTATTGATCATCCTTTGACTGCACCAGTTCTGCACTACCTCAAGCCATTCAGCAGTCACTTTTAAGTCCTACTGCTTGAGAATGAGACATTGCATCTCCAGGCTCTAGGGTTTCCTCTGTGTACATTCTAAGTTCTGTTTACTCAGAAGGCTATCAACCCACTCTTATTAATTAGTAATAGGAGATCTGTTATGGCTAGAAATCAGGTCAGGCGGAGAAGTAGAAGCCTCTGCTACCAGAAGGCTATTCAGTGCTTGGGAGAGCATTACATCTGTCCAGGCTTCACTCATCCCAAACACCAGTTCTTCCGAGTTTGGAACAGAAAGACTGTCTCCTGAAGAAGTAGCAGAGGAGCAGAGAGAACCCAGCAGAAGAACACTCGGGGATAAAGCTACTGACCATACTGGAGCATCTACAGAGCTCGTTAATACACAGTGCCCTTTAGCAACTTCATGTTTAAGAGTCCAGTGGTTCCCTCTCCTCACCCACCTGCAGTAATGTGAGGCTGACCATCACGGCCAGTCTTCATCATATAAAGCCCAACTTAATATTCCCAAGGAACTAAAGCAGTTGAAATACAAATGAAACAGAAATTCAGTATTTTTTCTTTTTGTTAAGTAGAATTATAGATTGCACACAACTCAAGTACTTTATTTGTAGCTATAATAATGACCTAGGTGATACAAATTTTGTCACCAGAGTTATCAGCGTGTTTCTACATCTTGGCTAAAAGCCCAGAAAGAATAGATTTACAGACTGAAAATCTGGAGTGTTTTATAAATATTAGAAGTACTCTTTTTACTGAGGAAAATGTGTATTTGGGGCAGCAACTTTTACAAGGAAAATGTAAGATTTTCATATATATCATTTTCTCAAATGTTTTCTCATCATTTCTATGTTAGATTAACCAAAAAGAAATCACTCTTTCTGGAAAACAAATAATAAGCAAATAAAACCAATTAAAATACCTCTTCTCCTCATGACTTTCAGTGTTTCAGAGATGTTTTTCAAACTTGATCTCCTCAGAAACTACACATCCTCAGACCTGTTTTCAGAGATCCCTGGATTCCCAAGCTAGGCTTCAATAGTACAAGAACTGAGAACTTCCAGATGTTCAAGTTGGATATAGAAAAGGCAGAGGAACAAGAGATCAAATTGCCAACATCTGAAGGATCATAGAAAGAGTAAGAGAATTCCAAAAAAAAAAATCTAATTCTGCTTCATTGACTACACTAAAGCCTTTGACTGTGTGGATCATAACAAACTGTGGAAAATTCTCTAAGAGATGGGAATACCAGACCACCTGACCTGCCTCCTGAGAAATCTGTATGCAGGTCAAGAATCAACAGTTAGAACGGGACATGGAACAACAGACTGGTTCCAAATTGGGAAAGGAGTACAGGAAGATTGTATACTGTCACCCTGCTTATTTAACTTTTATGCAGAATACATCATGGGAAATGCTGGGCTGGATGAAGCACAAGCTGGAAACAAGATTGCTGCATATCAATAACCTCAGATATGCAGATGACACCACTCTTATGGCAGAAAGTGAAGAAGAACTAAAGAGCCTCTTGATGAAGGTGAAAGAGGAGAGTGAAAAATCTGGCTTAAACTCAACATTCAAAAAATGAAGACCATGGCATCTGGTCCCATCACTTCATGGCAAATAGATGGGGAAATAATGGAAACAGTGACAAACTTTATTTTCTTGGCCTCCAAAATCACTGCAGATGGTGACTGCAGCCATGAAAGACGCTTGCTCCTTGGAAGAAAAGCTATGACCAACCTAGACAGCATATTAAAAAGCAGAGACATTACTTTGCCAACAAAGGTCTGACTATTCAAAGCTATGGTTTTTCCGGTAGTCATGTATGGATGTGAGAGTTGGACCATAAAGCTGAGCGCTGAAGAATTGATGCTTTTGAACCGTGGTGTGGAGAAGACTCTTGAAAGTCCCTTGGACTGCAAGGAAATCCAACCAGTCTATCCTAAAGGAAATCAGTCCTGAATATTCATTGAAAGGATTGATGCTGAAGCTGAAACTCCAATACTTTGGTCACCTGATGTGAAGAACTGACTCAATTGAAAAGACCGTGATGCTGGGAAAGATTGAAGGTAGGAGAAGGGGATGACAGAGGATGAGACTGTTGGATGGCATCACTGACTCAATGCACATGAGTTTGAGCAAGCTCCAGGAGTTGGTGATGGACAGGGAAGCCTGGTGTGCTGCAGTCTATGTGGTCACAAAGAGTTCGCCAGAACTGAATGAACTGAACTGAACTGAATTTCCTATGAGATGTTTATGAATAAGTATGTATCTTTAAAAATATTGATCAGATAATATCAGTGAAATCCTAATTAATCACCTTATAATATTGGCTGCCTTGTTATTTCAAATTGTACTGCTATGATTGATAAGAAGTCACAAAGATGGAGAGGCAAGAAAGAGAGAGGAAGATCATTGAAATGATGCATTAATGTTAAAGCCACTTGAAACCCGGAAAGCTTTACTAACCAAATTCAGTGTATCTAGAATGTAGCAAGTTTCTGGGAGAATTGACACATTATTACATGTCAAATAATAGCACAGTCATGTGGAATTTACAAAAATCCCTGTGCTAAAATTCAGCAATGCCATCACTTAGAAGTGACAGTTTATTTTCAAATAAACGATATCATCTATTATATTGTTTTGTGATAATATATTAGCCCTGTTATTTTTAATTGTATAGGCTTTATAGTTTTATTTATGAATAGGTTTTTTTTTAATCATCAGTGTTAATTTTCTGTTTATATGCTGATAAATAATATTAAAACAAAAGTAATTTAAGCTAAAATTAGGCATTTGTGTCAAAATTTGCTTCATATGTGACATATTCATTGCTAAATTTTGAGACATACTTAACACTGGTTATTGTCCTAGCACTCAGGATCAGAATTATATCTATTTTTGAAACATGCCTGTGCCTCACCACTAGTTTTTCCATGTATTCAGTTAGCCATTAAGTGTCAAGGTTAAATTGTAGTCTAGCTGCTGAAATTAGTTTAGAAATTTCTGTGGAGAGTATGGACATTGGTCATGATACACATACATATTTCTCAGTAAAACATACATCTTGTTGAAATGTCTGGGAATGCAGAGCTTACTTTATAGAAAGCATTAAGTAACCAAATGAATGTGTGCAATGCTTAACTGTGAATCACACAGGGATATGGAAGATGATTAAATTTCTAAGCATTTTGAGACTAGGAATTGCTGAGGTGTGAAGAGCTCTTAAATTCATTGTTGAAAGATCTTCTCGAGTATTTCTAGGTCCTTCTCGGGCTCTGGTTTTACTGTGAGATTTGGATATTTTGCAACATTATTCCTTATTAATAAATATCGCATGTGATTCTTCTTTACTGTATATCGTGCAATGTTAGAAATAAATACATTTCTAACAATTTTGCCTTCAGTCTGCCAATCTGCCCCATGCCATCTTTCTTGACACCGCTAAAATGATCTCTGCAAAGATTTTTTTCACTTGTTTGAAAATCTTCAATATTTTTCATGTCCTAAAGTCTTACACTGGCATTTAATGCCCCTCTTCCTTAACCTGTCTTTCTAAATGTCAATTTCCTACCCCATACGATGACCCTCTGTTCCAGACAGACTTCTGCTCATGATGCTGAAACGAACCTTACTCATTTCACCCTGTCATCTAAGAATCTTTTTGTGCCCAGTCTCTAACTTTGTTATCCACCTCTGAGCCTCATTTCAGATGGGATACAGATCATCAATCCTTCATAGATTATATTTCTGATATTTGGAAGTGGTTTCATATTCGTCGAATTAGATAATACATTTGAGGAGAGTGTAATTTCATTTCTTATGTAGCATGTAGAATGATTTTAGTCTTATCATAACATTCAATAACTTGTTGCTGCATTAAGGCCTTAATTTAGATTTTATATTTATTACATTAAAGCTATTTTATACTTAAAGATATATTTATGTTAAATGATATTACATTTTATATGTGCTCTGCAGTAATAGTCTAGAATAATACCTCTCTGATTCCATGGAGAATAAAACAACCACAAAATAAATAGTTTGAAAGTAAGTAAGGAGACAGTTGTAAAATCTCTAAGGAGTTCTGGAGTTTCAAATTAGCTACAAAATACCAAAATATGGATGTTCCTTGTATGTAAGCAACTCCATTTAAAATTCTGCAAACTGCTTAGCTCCATACCTAATTTACCCAATGCTGAGTTTTACCTTAAGTACGAAATGCACAGACATGGAAAAGGTATTTTGCAAAAGTAAAAATACCTGACTACATAGATATTAAAAGGACTAACCTTCTGAGTACTATTTACCCTCAGTACAGAGAATTTATTACTTATGGGTATAAATCAGGATAATTTCACACATGTCATATATAACATATAATAAAATCTTGACATACTATCTATTATTCACTTTGAGGGGAAACTGACAACTCCGTGAAATTGACTCAGGCCTCACCTCTGTGAATTATCTGAGAATGTAGAAAACATTAGACAAATTCATAGCTGTGGTTTAGTTAGTTAGCAAGTCAGCCCAGAATCTTGTGTTTGGTGATGTAGAAGACACTTCTGTGTGAGAATACAGTTGCCCACTATGTCAACTTTCATGACTCAGAAATTTGTTCCTCTAGCAAGACCACTGCCCAGTTCCAAACAGCCTTCTATCTGCCCGGTATTGGGAAATAGCAAGACAGATGATATAACACATACATGCTCTCAAATATGCTTTATTTCTTTGAGTTGGCAGTTTTATCTTCTATTATGATAAAAATACACATAGAAGCATGGTCTACAGAAGTTTTACTATTCAATGATAGCAAAACTGAATAAGAATTTTGTTCTGAAAATGGACTAGAATGAAAAGTTTGTGTGCAGTTAGTTCAGAAGGTTTTGAAGAACGACAGATTGAAACTTTCAAGTACACAATTTCAAGAAAGCTTTTAGGAATTTTTATAATAGCAGTTTCAACAGATCGTTTAAACAGATGTAAATACACATTCAAAGGGATGTTGGCGTTATAATTAGAGTTTAGCCCTAGAAAATCTAGAGCATCAATATGATTACAATTTAACCATAGACTAATTAACGTATTATTTGTTTTGACACTTTAGAGACCCTTTTAATTCACTTAGGCAACAAATTGTACAGTCTTAATTTCTTCTTCTTCAGGAGGAAATAGAGATAAAAGTGCTATTTCATTAGGTTCTGACCTCTATAATGGCATCTCTTAACAACATCCTTATTAGTAAAATATGATGGAAGTGCCTTTAGGGTACTTTTATTTATTTAGAAACTGGCTTTTTGGCCAATTTTTCTGTACCCTAAAGGCATAAATATTACATACCAGAGCATTTCATTTCCTCTGCACTTAGGATTTTGTTCTCTACACTTTTGTGAATGGAACTAGTATCTGCATGGCACTTTGGAGGGTTCATTTGTCAAAGGCTCACTTGCGGATGGAAGCCATAACAGGCATTTCTATTCAATCATGAAATGTTAAATAGGTATAAATTTTGAGTAACCATCTCCAGTAAACAGTTCAATATAGGGGAGAGAGTGCTAACTAGTTGCCAAGATTTTGAGTCAGTGGTTTTTAAAGGTGAGGGAAGCAGTTAAAATGAAAATAACTTGTATCCCTGAAGTCAGTCTTTGAGACAGTGCGGAAAACTGGCAAGTGGTTTTTTGAGAACATTCTCTGTGTTGTCTTTCTGTTTTCCTGTGGAGAATGTTTGCCACACCTCTCAGCATAATCACTATAATTGATGGAACAGGTAAGTTGAATTATGGAGGTTGATGCCACAGCTTGCTAAAGGGAACCACTGGCATTTTGTTCAAAGCCCTAATATCCCCTTGAAAACAATGCGAGGATGGTTTCAATGCAGCAGAATTCCCCTATTACTCATTTTTTTTTCTTTTGACTCTCAATTGCACTGGATTGTCTGCAGCATTCACATCTTTAAATCATTTGTGAGTAAGGAGGGAACAGCTTGAGAAATATTAAATTTTCATCACGTTCACTTCTCTACTACAACTCAACATTTACTTCATATTTAATACTTACTGTGTTTTATGCTTTGTAAGTGAAAGTCATTCAGTTGTGTCAGGCTCTTTCCGACCCCACAGACTGTAGCCCACCAGGCTCCTCTGACCATGGGATTCTCCAGGCAAGAATACTGGAGTGGGTTGCCATTCCCTTTTCCAGGGGATCTTCCTGACCCAGGGATCAAACCTGGGTCTCCTGAAATGTGGGCAGATTCTTCCCTGAGCTACCAGGGAAGCCCCTTTATGCCTTAAGCATTATTATTAAAATGTCATATGCTCGTAAAACACAGGGACTGAAGGTTTTTGATTGTATTAATTGACTTTTCAGTAAGTATTTTGCATGAGTTGAGACTTCATCAGTCATTTTGATTGTTATTAAACTTGCCAGCATTGGTTGTATGTACTCTTTCTTTCTTTGAACTTGAAAACACACCGAGTGTTTTTAATGACACCATTCAATCTTCTTGGTATTATAGTTATTTTGGTATAACCATGCCTATAATATAGTCCCCCAAACCTATACTCTGCACCAACTAGCTTTCTTGTTCTTTGTTTTCAAACACAGGGCATATGAAAAAGTAATTATTGCTAAACCAAATTCACAGTCACCAACATAAACCATGGACTTAAACATTGCATAATAACTTTTTAAATTAACTATATCTCAGCAATGTAGAAAAACATTTCCAAAAAAGCTGGTTCTGTGGATATGAATAAAGTATTGCAGTAAATACAAATATGGGCTTAAAAAAATAAAGAAAAAGGTAATTCCCTGTTTTAGAAACCGGAAACTACCAATAAGTAATGGGGAATGAGGAAAGAGAAATCCTTCTGGGGTTCAGGCGCTATTTGATTAAACTAAGCAAGTTCTCTGGAGGAAAGATCAACCCAGTAAAGCCCAGGGCCTAGATGACAGGAAGGAGGTCAAGCTGGAGGGAGTGAAGCCAGGTATCAAGAAGGAGGGCCTGCTTTGTGCAGGGCGCGGTGCCACGTGGTGCAGACATGCATTTTGCAGATTAGAGGGTGTAGTCGTAATTCTTCAGGAAGACAAAATCACAGAGAAAGGCAAGATCTCAGAAAACCAACTGCATAAGTGGAAAGTATAGTCAGTGCTTGAAATCACTGCTGAGAGAGCAGGGTAATAAAATCCTAGGAAGCAAGAGGCTTGTGAGCAATATATGACATCATGGATGCGAAGACTCCATGTCACCTGCCAGATGATGTAAAACTATGTAGCTCAGTAGAAAGGAGTCTGTGACTTTCGGCTAGCCCTTTCAAAATGATGTACGGATAATTCCAGCGAGGTTATAGATACAAAAACCAGTTGCATAATAGCAGGCCAATCTCATCTGGGATAATGGGAGCAAGAGTTAGGGATTGTTAGTAAGAATTTACATTTTCTTCTCATTAGGCCTTCACAGAGTTCCTGATAGTCACATTAGCTAGTAACACAAATTCACATTTCAGTCATCATTCTAATGATTTATTTACAGTGTTCACACAATGACTTTAGTTATACTATAAATTGTAGTTAGGTATCTCAGCCTGACCATAAAGTTGGTTAGCACTGTATGTATAAACCACAGTATATCTGTATATATGGCAACAGTGGAATTTTGTTAGTAAAAATATTTTAATAATTCATACCCAATATAAACATAAATGCTTATAAGTCTATTGCATATATTTCATGTTAATATATCATGTGCCTTATTAAGCATTCATAAAAATAGAAAGTAAAAATAGATGAGACTAAAAACAGTCTTAAGTTAGAATTCTACTCTGCATACCATCATCCATGGATCATCTGGAACACGCAGATTTGTAGGTTTTCACCTCACTTTAATGACTTGATTTACCATTGATGACCATCATATAATTGATAACCATTATATGATCATATTGGGTTGGTCAAAAGTTCATTTGGATTTTCCCATAAGATATTATAGGAAAACGTGAACAATTTTTTGGCAAACCCAATGCATAGCTATCATTTGTAGTAACAAATGTTTTGCCATTGAAACATACTCATTTCTTGTTCGAAAGACCTGAAAATGATTTCTTTCTGGTGGTGTTTTTCTTTTGGCAAGCAGACAGTATTTCCTCTAGACATTTCTATTAGCTAAGTGAGGACGTAGAGACAACTCCAAGTTTTAGTCAGTTTTGTGGTTTCAGGCAAGCCCTCCAGCATGATGGGGGTGGATGGGGGGCGAATGAATAGTGAGTGGGGGTCAGTCTCAGCTGGAGCCAGTGGACACTTGAGAAGATCCTCAGTCTATGTCTGCAAACACCAATTAACCAGGGTATCCAGGATTTATCTCACCTGGCCAAGGCCTTAGTGCAATATTTGAACTAGTTCTGTTTAGAGTTAGCGTTCTAACAGATAAAATCCTTAATTCTTTTGTTATCCCTCTTTGCAGAAGGAGCTGATGAGAACACACCTACTTTATGTTGTAGTTCAGGTTGTGCTGTTACCCAGTTTTGTGTGTTTGATACTGTTCATTTGTCTTCTAATCCATTGCATCTTGAGTAGTCCTAGCTTGTATGTGTAACTGAAATATAGCTTATACAGGAGTGATTCAAATCATGTGCTTTAAGTGGCATATTCCTGACTGAAAAAAATGTTTATATATGTGTGTGTGTGTGTGTGTGTGTGTGTGTGTGTATGCATTTAAGCTCTAAAGACAGAGCATTGTTTCTTTCTAGGTGCTCACTAGTAAAGGATACAATTTAAAAATGAATAATATTTTGAGGGCTTCATGTAAATCTTGGTGACTATAGTTGATAGCACTGTATTGTATAATTGAAATTTGCAAAGAGTGAAATTTACATGTTCAGTGATGGGTGTGCTATTTAACTAGATGGGAGAAATCCTTTCACAATGTGTATGCATATCAAATCACATAATCTGTACGTTAAATGTCATACAATTTGATGTCAGTTTTATCTCCATAAAACTGAAAAACTAAAAAAAAAAAAAAAACCCTAAATATTAGGATATTCTTCAGAAGTTAGAGAAACCAGAGTTAGGGTATCCAGGAAGTGGTAATTGGTTAGACCTTTTCATATGGAGTATGAAGCCAGTTAGTGGTACAAATATGTACTGTAAGAGAGTCCACGTAACTAAATGCCAGAGGGCAAACTATGACTGGAGAACCCAGGTGTAGGTATTAAATCTTATGCTGTAGGAAATTAGACTGACCTGGCAGGACTGGCCAGTCTGTGCAACAAGTTTCAAGTTCACAAAATAGAATTAATCAGTATTTTTCCCTTTTTCCCCTCAGCAATGTTATTAATAGTTATAGTCATCGTGTCGTTAATTATATCCTAAGATCCTCAGTACTTATTTATATTATTATTGGAAGTTTGTACCTTCTGACGACTTCCTTCCATTCTGCTAATCCACATCTCCTGCTTCTGGCAACCAAAATCTGATCTCTTTTTCTGAGAGTTTTTTTTTTTTTTTTTAGAGTCAACACATCAGTGAAATAATGAAGTATTTATTTTTATCTGATTTAATTCACTTATTATAGTGCTCTCAAAGTCCAACTGTGTTGCCACAACTGCCAGGATTTCCTTCTCTTTATGATTGAATAATACTCCTTTGTATATGTCACAACTTCTTTATCCATTCACCCATCAGTGGACACTTAGGTAATTTCCATGTTTTGGATATTGCAGATAATACTTCTCTGAACATGGGGTGGTTTAGATGTCTCTTCAGTATAGTGTTTTTCTTCCCTTTGCATGTATTTTCAGATGTGGAGTTGCTGGGTCATGTGGTGGTTATGCTTTTAATTTTTTGAGACTCCTCCATACTATTTTTCATAATGGCTATACCAGGTTACAATCCCACCAGCAGTGTACAAGGGTTCCCTTTTCTCCACACCCACACCAGCATTTGTTATCTCCTGTCTTGTTGATAACAGCCATTCTAACAGGTGTAAGGAGATAAACGGTCATTCGAACAGGCATAAGGTGATAGATCACGGTGGCTTTAATTTGCATTTCCCTAATGACTAGTGTTACTGACTATCTTTTTATGTACTTGTTGGCCATTCTCTTTTCATCTTTGGGGAAAAAAAATCTCTGTTGATTTCCTTTGCCTATTTTTAATTGAATTAGTGATTTTCCTCTTGAGTTGTATGAGTTCTCTACATAATTTGTATATTAACCCCTTAGTCAGATAGCTGACTTATAGATATTTCTCCCGTTCTGCAGAAGTCATCCATTTCTCTCTGGGCCAAATTAGAGTCATTAAGAGAATTGGAACAATGGGACTGAATATCATGGCAGGGCCCTATTGTGGTGAAGAAGGTGAAATTACTGAAAATTTCTAGGAGTTGTTTCTATGGTGTAAACAATGATTATTACATTGCTTAAAACTCCAGCAACAGTAGAACCACTTTGGAGTAGGAATTCCATAATTTTTGAGAATCAGTAATTCCAGGGAAGCCAGCAGGCTGGTCTTCTGCCAGGGCTGAGATCTCCTGTAATCAGAGAAAGGAGCTGTTTCCTGCAGCATCACACTCATGCGCAGGCAGCACCGTCGCTTCCTCCTTTTCTCACTGTGCCCAGGGCAGGTGGCTTTTCCATCACTTTTGTTTCAAACTTTCGTTTAGTGCCTTGTGACTAGGAAAAACTGAAAACACTTTAAAAGAGTTTGCTAGAAGACTGTTCAAGAACTGCATGAGGAAATTGCTTCTCCAGATTTCTCCCCTGTCCTGTCCTGTGACACAAAGACCCCAGTAGTCCTTCCTCAAACCTCCACACTGGAACAACTTCAGATATAATCCCTTCAAAGCACACTGCACACATAAGAAAAAGATCTATATTAATGCTCCCGTGTTTCTTTGAACACCCTCCTGCTTGAAGTTTAAATGTAGCTCAAAACCCCATAATTTTCAAACCTTAACTCCCATCAACCTCATGACTTTACGGCTAGAACCAAATGAATCAATAGTAACCATCAAACCATCCCATGCATCAAACAATGAACCCTAGGAAACACAATGTATAGCAGAAGTAAATGGCAGGCAATGCATGTTTTATAACTTATCATTTAATGCCTTAACTATAGAATGCGCTCATTTAAAGATATTACTGTGCTCTAGCAATGAAAGCAACTGAGTAATAATTTGATTGTTACCAAGTGCACTGATTGTATCACTGCAATTTCAAGAAACACCATTTGCCTTCCTTCACCAGCTGGATTTGTTTTTTTACACACTTCAGAGAAGTTGTTAATACTGTTTCAGTGAAAGCATTGTCACACATGACCAACTAGCCAGGAAAATAAAACAAACGGGGTAGGGTGACCAAAGAATTGTGGAATGACAAATGGCCCATTTGGAGTATATCAGATTTGTTGATTTGCGGGATAAGTGTCTAACTCCACCTCAATAATTTGTAAACAAAGGAGATAAGATTTCCCTGTCACTTATAATAATAATTTGTTTTGTTCTTTATATTTGTTTTGTTAAGTGTTGCTATTTTCTGCATGAATCTTCAAAGCAAAGAATGCCAAGTAGAAATTTTGTCTATATAAATCATAGCCAAATTGTCACTATCTTTGAGTCGAATAATTTCTTTGTGTGTGTCAGGAAGATAGGATGTTCCTGTCAGGGTTAGAGATCTGAGGCAGATTTTCTAACATAGTAATACAGAGAGGTCATACACAGCAGCCATGAATTAAAAGACACTTGCTCCTTGGAAGGAAAGTTATGACCAACCTAGACAGCATATTAAAAGGCAGAGACATTACTTTGCCAACAAAGGTCCATCTAGTCAAAGCTGTGGTTTTTCTGGTAGTCACGTATGAATGTGAGAGTTGAACTACAAAGAAAGCTGAGTTCCGAAGAATTGATGCTTTTGAACTGTGGTGTTGGAGAAGACTCTTGAGAGTCCCTTGACTGCAAGGAGATCCAACCAGTCCATCCTAAAGGACTTCTGTCCTGAATATTCATTGGAAGGACTGATACTGAAGCTGAAACTCCAATACTTTGGTCACCTGATGCGAAGAACTGACTCAATTGAAAAGACCCTGATACTGGGAAAAATTGAAGGCAGGAAGAGAAGGGGACAACAGTGGATGAGGTGGTTGGGTGGCATCACTGACTCAATGGACATGAGTGTGAGTAAGCTCCGGGAGTTGGTGATGGACGGGGAGGCCTGGCGTGCTGCAGTTCACGGGGCCACAAAGAGTCTGACAAGACTGAGCGACTGAACTGAACTGAATACAGAGAGGATATCATGACTGACTGTGGCTGATGGGGTCACAGTTGGGGGACGGTCGTTACAGATAGCTACTTCCCCACCCTATAGTGATCAGATGTATTTGTTCAGTCATGCATTCAGGCAGCAATCTCTCCATTGATTGAACAGACACACACTGAACCCATTATCTGTGCTAAGTATATTGTGAAGACACAATTTGCTCATTCAGGAAATTGATGTTCACTTCTTTCAACAACCTTCCTCAGTCTGAACTGGGTCAAATGTCTGCTACCTTTCCCATCTTGTCCTAACCCCAGTACTTTTTGCAAAAAGTTGCTTTTGAGAAAGAAAGTGAAATATGCCTTATAA
Source organism: Okapia johnstoni (assembly GCA_024291935.2). Lineage (NCBI taxonomy): Eukaryota > Metazoa > Chordata > Mammalia > Artiodactyla > Giraffidae > Okapia > Okapia johnstoni. The sequence continues at coordinate 8,514,631 of CM044327.1, forward strand.
CAAAGTTTACATTATAGGGTCAATGAAGAATTATAAATTCAGAAAAGAATATTTAATACTCACAATAATGATTTTGTAGAACTCCATGTTTACAATAAAACGGTCTCTTTGGAGTTTTATTTTCACATTAGAAAAAAATAATCATATCAAACATTGTGAACTACTGTGAGCCTTATAAGCAAAAACATGAGATTAACTTTTCCCCTTAGATACAAGACTATTGTGTATTATTTGGCTGGAATAATTAATTTAATTATTTTCTAATGACACTGAAATGTTACCAAAGTAATGCAAAGATATTAAACCCACTTGCCCTCCTCCCGATACCGTGAATGTATCTCTATGGTAACAGATCTCTCACAGTGCCACTGTGAGATGAAGCCAATTAAGATAAATCATGAGAGATCAGTGTGCAGTTCACTCTGAGCGTAAACTTTTTAGGAAATTATTGGTATCATTGGATTGCAAATAAATCACTTAAAAGTATTTGGTAAAATCTGAAACTTGGAATTATTTTAAACACAAGCCTATTTGTCTTATTCACAGCATTAGAATTCACTCGTGAATAACATGCTCTTCAAATCTATATTTTAGAAATGTCAGATCCTTGGCAAGGAGTTTTTCATCTTAGTCATATTTTTAATGGTACCCAAATTGTCGTAAAAATTATCAGCTAATGTAGAAAGGAAGTTTTTATAGATTATAAAAATAGTTATTGAAAAGAATTTTTCATCATTAGGAAATTAAGATATAGATTTCTTTTATTTCTGCTGAAACATTTTATAATGCATTTACTCATTCATCAGGAATTTTGTTATTTTTACCCAACATGTGTCGTATTATTAGAAATTTAAAGCAATATTTTTTATATTTTTATTTTACTTTCTAGGATCATGTGATTTTAAGGCATTATATTAACATGCATAATAGACTATTTTTACATTGAGACTCAATACAAAAACAAAAAAAAAAAACTTAGGGGGAAGTTTTACATAGCCTGTCTTGCATATAGATATCAATTGCCCTTTTGATATATTTGTATTTTTCAAATAATTCATTCTTAAGTAATTCATTCATAACTTCTTCTAAGGAGCAAGAGTCTTTTAATTTCATGGCTGCAGTCACTATCTGCAGTGATTTTGGAGCCCCCAAAATGAAGTCTACCACTGTTTCCACTGTTTTCCCATCTAATTGCCATAAAGTGAAGGGATTCAATGCCATGATCTTAGTTTACTGAATGTTGAGCTTTAAGCCAACTTGTTCACTCTCCTCTTTCACTTTCATCAAGAGGCTCTTTAGTTCTTCTTCAATTTCTGCCATAAGGGTGGTGTTATCTCCATATCTGAGGTTATTGATATTTTTCCCAGCAGTCTTGATTCCAGCTTTTGCTTCATCCAGCCCAGTGTTTCTCATGATGTACTCTGCATACAAGTTAAATAAGCAGGGTGACAATATACAGCCTTGACATACTCCTTTCCCTATTTGGAACCAGTCTTTTGTTCCATGTCCAGTTCTAACTGTTGCTTCCTGACCTGCATACAGATTTCTCCAGAGACAGATCAGGTGGTCTGGTATCCTATCTCTTTAAGAGTTTTCCACAAATTTTTGTGATCCACACAGTCAAAGGCGTTGGCATAGTCAATAAAGCAGAAATAGATGTTTTTCTGGAACTCTCTTGCTTTTTTGATGACATAACAGATGTTGGCACTTTGGCTCTGGTTCCTCTGTCTTTTCTAAAACCATCTTGAATATCTGGAAGTTCATGGTTCACATACTGTTGAAGCCTGGTTATGAGAATGTTGGGCATTACTAGCGTATGAGATGAGTGCAATTGTGCAGGAGTTTGAGCATTCTTTGGCATTGCCTTTCTTTGGGATTGGAATGAAACTGACCTTTTCCATTCCTGTGGCCACTGCTGAGTTTTCCAAATTTGCTGGCATAGTGAGTGCAGCACTTTTCATAGCATCATCTTTTAGGATTTGAAATAGCTCAACTGGAATTCCATCACCTCCACTAGCTTTGTTTGTAGTGATGCTTCCTGAGGCCTACTTGACTTCACATTCCAGGATGTCTAGCTCTAGGTGAGTGATCACACCATCGTGATTATCTGGATCGTGCAGATGGTGACTGCAGCAATGAAACTGAAAGACTCTTGCTCTTTGGAAGAAAGGTTATGACCAACCTAGACAGCATATTAAAAAGCAGAGACATTACTTTGCCAGCAAATGTCCATCTAGTCAAAGCTATGGTTTTTCCAGTAGTCATGTATGGATGTGAGAGTTGGACTATAAAGAAAGCTGAGTGCCAAAGAATTGATGCTTTTGTACTGAGGTGTTGCAGAAGACCTTGAGAGTCCCTTGGACTACACGGATTTCCAACCAGTCCATCCTAAAGGAAATCAGTCCTGAATATTCATTGCAAGGACTGATGCTGAAGCTGAAACTCCAATACTTTGTCTACCTGATGCAAAGAGCTGACTCATTTGAAAAGACCCTGATGCTGAGAAAGACTGAAGGCAGGAGGAGAAGGGGACAACAGAGGATGAGATGGTTGGATGGCATCACCGACTCAATGGACATGATTTTGGGTAAACTCTGGAAGTTGGTGATAGACAGGGAAGCCTGGCGTGCTGCAGTCCATGGGGTCACAAAGAATTGGACACTACTGAGCGACTGAACTGAACTTAACTGAATGCATTCATAGATTCCCGACTCCATGGTAGGTTAACAAAGAGCGGGTTAACACACTTCTAACAGGAATTTGGCCCACGTAGAAGTCTACTTATGTATCTATTACTTGAATCAAACAAAGAACATTGAAAAGTGTCTTTAGGGGAAAATGAAATTGTGACTTTATCTGAGAAAGTATAAAGGAACTAAAATCAGTCATGTACAATTTTTTAAAATTCATTTTATTGAACGATAGTTGATTTACAATGTTGTGGTTATTTCTACAGTATAGCAAAGTGATTCAGTTACATATACACCCCTAAGGTCTTTTTCATATCCTTTTCCATTATGGTTTTTCAGAGGCTATTGACTATAGTCTCCAGTGCCATACAGGGACTGTGTGAAACCAAAGTCTGGGTTTCTAACCAGTTTACTAAAAACTACCTGTTCTATAAAGGAAGCTCCATTCTTTGTATGATTTTACGTATTTCAGATATGTTTTATGTGTTAGCTGTAGCTAATATCCTGGTCTTCGTTTCTTTGTCTCTAAAATGAGTCTCCATGGAAAGGTACACTAAGACCCCTCTCCCCTGACAAGTTCTGTCTGTGTAAAGTTACCATCGCTATGAGTCAGTAAACTGAACAGATGCAGACTTTAGTAATAAGTGTATGAAGTGCTGCAAACATCTCAGGGAGAGTCAAAGAGGGGAAAAACTTAGAAAAATAATGACTTATTTGAGTGAATCAAAACAGGCTGAACAAAGCTGCAGCTAAGAGTACACATGAATAAAACAAAAGTACGATGGTGTTGCTATTTAAAATAGTCTAACATATTAATCTAGTTTTAAAATTGCCTAGTCACTTGGTATTTTAACTTTTAAAAAAATTTTGCTTCTCTGTACTTAGTCTGTGACTTACCTGGGATTTTGTCATGAAATAATAATCTTTATTATCCTTATTTTACTTTGAACAAAAATTAAAATCAACATTTTATTATAGTATCTATGAAGAGAAGAAATGACAGAATACTTGACACTGTAACACTTTCTTCTATTTTCATTTTATCAGAAAAGATATTTGTAAGATTAACAGAGATTTTATTTTCTTGGGCTCCAAGATCACTGCAGATGGTGACTGTAGCCATGAAATTAAAAGATGCTTGCTCCTTGGAAGAAAAGCTATGACTAACCTAGACAGCATGTTAAAAAGTAGATACATTACTTTGCTGGAAAAAGTCTGACTGTTCAAAGCTATGGTTTTTCTAGTGGTCATGTATGGATGTAAGAGTTGGACAATAAAGAAAGCTGAGCGCCAAAGAATTGATGCTTTTGAACTGTGGTGTTGGAGAAGACTCTTGAGAGTCCCTTGGACTTCAAGGAGATCCAACCAGTCAATCCTAAAGAAACTCAGTCCTGAATATTCATTGGAAGGACTGATGCTGAAGCTGAAACTCCAGTGCTTTGGCCACTGATGGGAAGAACTGACTACTTCTTAGAAAAGACCCTGATGCTGGGAAAGATTCACGGCATGTGGAGAAAGGGAGAACAGGGGATGAGATAGTTGGATGGCATCACCAACTCAATGGGCATGAGTTTGAGCAAGCTCCAGCAATTGGTGATGGACAGGGAAGCCTGGTGTGTTGCAGCTCATGGGATCGCAGAGAGTTGGACATGAATGAGCAACTGAACTGAACTGAAGACTAAAAAAAACACCCTATAAACAAGTTCCCAAAAATAGTGTGCAGAAAATTCCTGTATCTTTTGGATGTATATGTTTTTGTAATTCTACCAAATTTATGCAATATACATGTGTGTGTTTGTATATACATGAGTGGCTCAGGTGGTAAAAAATCTGCCTGCAGTGGAGGAGACCTGGGTTCAATCCCTGGTTGGGAAGATCCCCTGGAGAAGGGAAAGGCTACCCACTCCAGTGTTCTTGCCTGGAGAAGTCCATAGACAGGGGAGCCTGGTGTGCTTTAATCCATGGGGTTGCGAAGAATCAGACATGACTGAGCAACTGACCCTTTCACTTTTTTCTTATATATATATATATATATATATATATATATACACACATGTATGTATGTATGTATGTATGTATAATATTCCTATAAACTTAGAGAATGAAAAAGCAAAGAAATTATAATGACATTTAAATTAAACTTTTAACTTTTTAGAAAATGAAATCAAAGTTAATAGTTTAATTTCTTGTGACCTACATTTTTCAAGGTAGGAGCAAGGTTTATTGCTGAGTAATATATGCATGTATGTATTTGTATGTATGTATTTGTATGTAGTCATGTATGGATGTGAGAGTTGGACAGTGAAGAAAGCTGAGTGCCGAAGAATTGATGCTTTTGAACTGTGGTGTTGGAGAAGACACTTGAGAGTCCCTTGGACTGCAAGGAGATCCAATCAATCCATCCTAAAAGAGATCAATCCTGGGTGTTCATTGGAAGGTCTGATGTTGAAGCTGAAACTCCAATACTTTGGCCACCTCATGCGAAGGGTTGACTCATTGGAAAAGACCCTAATGCTGGGTAGGATTGGGGGCGGGAGGAGAAGGGGACAACAGAGGATGAGATGGTTGGATGGCATCACCGACTCGATGGACATGGGTTTGGGTAAACTCCGGGAGTTGGTGATGGACAGGGAGGCCTGGCGTGCTGCAATTCATGGGGTTGCAAAGAGTCGGACATGACTGAGCGACTGAACTGAAATGAACTGAATATATGCATATACATATAAATAGGTGTATATCTATGTATATACAAACACATGTATATGTGACATTTATATGTCACTGTGTATTTAACTTTGGTTTCTTGTTATATAAAACTAAAAAACAAAATTTTATGTACAAAGATCTTCAGATATAATTGTAAGTAATGAAGAGACAAACTTTGAGTGAATGCAAATAAACACATACTCAAAAATAGAGGAACTTGAGCAATAGGTAGCAGTTTGAGATGCATGTATTACATTTTTCCTATATCTATTTCATTTAGCTTAATAGTTTTGAGGTCAAGTTGGTATTGAGGGCCTACTTAGACTTTCCTCATCCTCATATCCAAGAAGTGGGGCAAGAATTAGGAAAGCACTGGCAGCTTTAAAAAAGAAAAAATGTTATCTGATGAAGGAAGACAGATGATTCCAAAGATCAAAATAACTGTCAACAGAGTTTTTTCTGTCTGAAATAATAATCCTGTGACTCAGATGCCAACTCTACAGAATTAAGCATGAAATAGCCCCCACCTTTGGGACCTCACAGACAGATGTGGAAAGTGGAGAGGTGAAAAGCTGTGAGAGGAGAAGAGAGAGATAAGAATATCCTATGATTCAAAATTTACATCAGAGACTAAAGCATTCCTATTGTGTTTCTTATTTCCAGAATTTTCTATTAGATGTTTACAGATATTTAGATTTCAAGAAAATTAACACAGTGGTTCTCAGACTTTAACATACATGAGAATCATCTGGAAGATTTTGGAAACCCTTCTGTTGTGACCTCCCCGCGCTCCACTGCCTGCCCCCAATCAGCTTTTAACTTTGTCTTTGTTGGAGAGACCTGAGAATTGGCATTTCTAAATTCCCCTGTGATGGTATTGCTGGTCTGGGGAAAACATTTTGAGAACCATTTCTCTAGAATTTATCTCAAATAAAGATTGTAATAATGCTTCAATCATGTAAACAAATATCACAGCAACCTGAACCAAGTAAAGGATGCATTTCCCACAACACTGCTACATTTGAGGACTTTTTAAATATTATAGTAAGCCAGTAGAATCTAAAAATTTCTCATAGTGTTAAAATCCATCATTGCATCAGCTTAAAAAAACTACTATCTCATGGCCTTCTTTCTCAAAGATATAAGTGATTGATTACCACAATCCACATTCCTGTGTTTTTTGTGTCTTGGGGATAAATTCTGTGTTAACTTCATTGTTAATATTATATTGCTTTTGGACATATAAATTATCCATTGTACTCCATACAGGGAAAATAGTGCATACTTAGAGACCAAAAGTAGACTAGTTAACATTGTTCATGATCCCATTTAAAGAATTTTAAAGTTGAAATTCTATTTCTGGAGCATGTTTTTTACATTTCCTTCCTTATTTTCCCTCCAGCTCTAGTCAACAACATAAATCCTGTGATTTTAGCCAAATTGAATACATATCATTTTTTTACTGATGAAAAGCCAAAGAGATTAGTAATCCTTTTGACTTATCCCTGCCTTGAAAACAGCTAAGTGTGTGAAGCATTACACAGGAGTCCACATTCTGACTAACATTCTTATTAAGCTTTCAACACGCGTCGACTAGGAAAGACAGACACATGCATATATGCATACAGACTCACACATCATGAGAGCTGTGAGTTCAGCTTTATTTGGGGCTTACTGAGGACTATATCCCAGGAAACAGCCTCTGAGTGCTAAGGAAGGTTGGAGAGAGCTGACAATGCCTATGTTTTTGGTGAATGGGGTACATTCCATCAAACACACATCTCCATAGAAGGTAGCTGCAAATTAGGAGGAGCAAGTGTCTATGTTAATGATTTTTAGTGCTTCTTTAGGTATGAGGTGAAGCAAGAAATTGGATTCATACATTTTTTTCTAAAAATATCTAGAGGTCTGTTCTACCAGTTTTTCCTGGGTCAGTTCAATTCACTTCAGTCGCTCAGTCGTGTCCAACTCTTAGCAATCCCATGAATCGCAGCACGCCAGGCCTCGCTGTCCATCACCAACCCCCAGAATTTACCCGAACTCATGTCCATCGATTCGGTGATGCCATCCAACCATCTCATCCTCTGTTGTCCCCTTCTCCTCCTGCCCCCAATCCTTCCCAGCTTCAGAGTCTTTTCCAATGAGTCAACTCTTTGCATGAGGTGGCCAAAGTATTTGTTTCAGCTTCAACATCAGTCCTTCCAATGAACACCCAGGACTGATCTCCTTTAGGATGGACTGGTTGGATCTCCTTGCAGTCCAAAGGACTCTCAAGAGTCTTCTCCAACACCACAATTCAAAAGCATCAATTCTTCTGTGCTCAACTTTCTTCACAGTCCAATTCTCACATCCATACATGACTACTGGAAAAATCATAGCCTTGACTAGATGGACCTTTGTTGGCAAAGTAATGTCTCTGCTTTTTAATATTCTATCTAGGTTGGTCATAACTTTCCTTCCAAGGAGTAAGTGTCTTTTAATTTCATGGCTGCAATCACCATCTGCAGTGATTTTGGAGCCCCCCAAAATAAAGTCTGACACTGTTTCCACTGTTTCCCCATCAATTTGTCATGAAGTGATGGGACCAGATGCCATGAGCTTAGTTTTCTGAATGTTGAGCTTTAAGCCAACTTTTTCACTCTCCTCTGTCACTTTCATCAAGAGGCTTTTCAGTTTTTCTTCACCTTCTGCCATAAGTGTGGTGTCATCTGCATATCTGAGGTTATTGATATTTCTCCTGGCAATCTTTATTCCAGCTTGTGCTTCTTCCAGCCCAGTGTTTCTCATGATGTACTCTGCTGCTGCTGCTAAGTCGCTTCAGTCGTGCCCAACTCTGTGCAACCCCATAGACAGCAGTCCACTAGGCTCCGCCAACCTTGGGATTCTCCAGGCAAGAACACTGGAGTGGGTTGCCATTTCCTTCTCCAATGCACGAAAGTGAAAAGTGAAAGTGAAGTCGCTCAGTCGTGTCCAACTCTTCGTGACCCCATGGACTGCAGCCCACCAGGCTCCTCCATCCATGGGATTCTCCAGGCAAGAGTACTGGAATATACTCTGCATATAAGTTAAATAAGCAGGGTGACAATATACAGCCTTGACATACTCCTTTTCCTATTTGGAACCAGTCTGTTGATTCCTGATCTCTGCTTTGACCTCCTTTCTGGGTGTGTCAGAGGTCAGCAACTGTGGTGGCTAATGACCTAATCCCATAGAGCCGAATGGCAAGGGACATTCTTTAGTTGGCACGTGTGATGTTTGCCTCTATTATGGAATAAACACTGTGATAGCTACCGAGAATTCAGAGGAATGCATGATCCTGTTTTCTAGGAACTTGGTAGGAACTGAGGTGTAGACAAGAAAACAGAGCAGTACTCTCTGAGATGCAGAGCACTGTCTTGTAAAGATGAACAGAGGACTGGGGTTGCTCCAGAGGGCAGGAGTGCTCCACACGTAAAATCTGGGAAGGCTACCAACCAGCGGATATATTCCAGGAGGCTCTTAAAAGTAAATAGAAATATTCGGGGCCAAAAAGGAGAAAGGATCCTCTAGAGAGGTAGGAAAATGTTTAAAACTCCATTTAGTGATTGAAAACTATGCCATCCCATCAGGGAACCTAATTTCGGGGGTTAGAAATAAATGCCTAAGATCATAGGCATCAGTAGTATGTGGTTATTTATTTTACTGCTATTACATTTTTGAAAACAATGAAACAGTCTGAAAGAAGAATGTGTCCATATTAAATATTTTGATAAGGCCGTGGTACAGATTTCCTGAAAAATTGAAAGCAAGAGGAAATTTTTCTTAAAGTGAAAAAAATCAGAAGTCTCTATAGAGAACAGAAAACTTCAGTTAACTCTTGGAGAACGTTCAAGGTTTTGAATGTAGGCTCAAGTCTGACTGTGGAGAAAGCAGGGTGAAGAGAAACAGCCCCAGATTTGCAAGAAACCAACATGAAATTCATGAATGTTTCTGACACTAAATTTTCCAGAATATCCTTGCCAATATGTATAAAAGATTGTGTGTATGCATCTATCTATCTATCTATCTATATATATATTCCTCATATATTCAAATATACATTAAAATAATGGATTGTTTGTTTGGATTTTTGTTTATAAAGAGCTACCCTGACGATAAATCGTTTGACATTTGTAATTTCACATGACATAATATTTATGATTTTGGCAGTGAAGAATGATTTCCACTCCAACTGCTGTTAGTCCTGCAAAAATAAAAATAAATTTATTTCTCTCACAATCCAAATGATAAGATTTTTCAGAAAGTTGTCATAAAAAAAAAAATCTTGAATAATGGTAAAGGAAGATTTTTGTATATGTTCCCCAAAGTTTTTCAATGCTTTTCATCCTGGACGTTCTGTGACTGGCTTACTCTGTTTAAGCACTGAAGTAAGTCAGCTGGCCAGAGGGCCTGGTTGGTGGACTTTGGCTGCAGAGCAGGCCAGCCTGTGCCTGCCATGTGCCAGTAAGGCAAGACTGATTCCTGAGCTAAGGCTGATCATTCCTGATCAGAGCTAAATATCTATGCTGATTCTTTTGAGTTATAGACCACATCTCCTGCATTAACACACAGTTAGAAGTTTACTAGCTGTTTGTTCTGCAAGCCCCTATCTGTTAAAATGAGGGCCATTTTTTCCTTAATATTTTGATTTTTTAATTTTATTTTATTTTTGGTTGCACTGAGTCTTTGTTGCTGCACACGGGCTTTCTCTACTTGCTGTGAGTAGGGGCTACTCTTCATTTAGGTGACAGGCTTCTCATTGTGGTGGCTTCTCTTATTGCTGAGCACAGGCTGTAGGCATGAAGGCTTTGTGGTTGCAGCATGCAGGCTCACATGTTGTGGTGCATAGGTTTAGTTGCTCTGTGGCATGTGGGATCTTCCCAGACCAGGGATCGAGCCCATGTCCCCTGCACTGGAAGATGGATTTTTTTATCCACTGTGCCACCAGGGAAGTCCCCAAATGAGGGCCATTTTAAGTGAAAGAAAATAATTGCTAAAAAAATGGAATTTATATTTGACCATTTCATGTTGCTGGTCAAAGGGAATTTTGCCATCTCCCAATCTGCTTTGAAGATGGCAGTAAAATCAGCAAGTTACCGTCTCTTCCCAAGTGACATTCTAATTAAGGTTGCATTTTAGATTTACTACCCGTCTCTCCTGCTCTCAGATGGTTTAAAGCCTTCTCCTTATATGTGCTTCTCATAGAATCTATATGAGTCAAGAAGTCAGTGATAGCTCCAACTATGAAAAGAGACACCAATTAAGGTGAAGTAGGGTTTATGCTTTGAAGAGAGTTATGTGTTAAGCTGAGGAATAGTTTGGAAGTTCACTTCATAGTGTGGGAAAAGAATGTACAGTAAATGATTATGTTTCAGAGAGCTCAGCATTCACAGTAACTGCCAGCAAAGTAGTTTAATTCTCCTCATGTGTGTTCCGAGATGAAGAGATGAACATGAATGTTTATCTGGCAGTGTCTTCAAGGAGTACCTATGCATTCTATGTGAAAAAAGGGTTAATTGTTTCAGGAACTTCTCTCAAAACCTAGCCTCGATTCCTACAAGACTTCTGTCCAAAAAGAAAAGTGAAGGTGGGTGCTGTCTCTTAAGGCATCATGAAACCAGGAAAGGGATGTTAACCTTGGCGGTTGTGTCAGGAGACCCCGGAATCCCCTGGTGATGACTCATTGACCATTCCTCCACTTTCTGCCCTCCTCTGACTCTGAAATAGAGAACCTTCTGTTTCACGACTGAGAAGCCAGGAGGCGGGGATCATTTTTCAGTGACGTCCCTTGGAGTGCATACCACTTTGAAAAGTGGGGGTCTTGACTTAGCTTAGTTAAGCTGCCTTGACCTACTAGAAAAACCTGGTTTAATACACACCAGTACATTCTTTACTGCCTGGTTTGCATTGTTTGTTCGGTATTCAGGATCTGTTAATGTATTTGAGAGATGAGTAGGGAGTTCCTGCTCTGTATCTGGTGCTGTGACAGCTGCTGTTTACACACAGATCAGCACCTTCGGTGGGCATCTCTTCCTGGAGCTTATGGTCTAGTGGTGTAAGCTGTTGTTGTTTTTTTTGCTAAGTTATATCCAACTCTTTGCAACCCCATGGACTGTAGTCTGCCAGGCTTCTCTGTCTATGGGACTTCCTAGGCAATAATAATGGAATGGGTTGCCATTTCCTTCTCCAGGGTATCTTCCCAACCCAGGGAGTGTTAGGAGTCATGTAAAAAAAATATATTCAAAATAATGTATTATAAGACACATCACTTAGTCTCTTTCTGAAAGGAAAATACAAAAACATTCTAGAAAAATACTTTTCTATAAAAGGGTTGACACATAATATACTTTCCTCATGCCTTTGGGGAGTTGAGGGTGAAAGGATTTAAACACACACAGAACATAACAAAGCTTCTCTACATGGTGAAGTATGTCTGAGGACTAGGGAGCCATCCTTCTTCCTGTGATGGTTTGTAGGGAACATCCTTAGGACCATTCAGGGAGCACCCCTATGTTCAATTCAGAGCATTTCCTTCTAAACCATTCAGATATTTACTGAGCAAATATTATGTTGCAGACACTGGCCTTACCAGTGCTGGGAATAACATACTTTGATAGCTTTTAATATCATATTAAAAGTAAAGCATCTCTGGCAACAATTCATTTGGCTAGAAAACCCAAATTATTAAAACAGTTCAATCTCACAACAGCCTGTTAGTCATATTTTACCTCAGTTACTGTTTCTTTTTTAAACAGCAACAGACTGGAGCGTTAGTTTTGAGCTTATTTATAATTTACTGGATAAAAGCGCTTATGTGCTTAGTCATGTCCGACTCTCTGAGACCCCATGGACTGTAGACCGCCAGGCTCCACTGGCTGTGGGAATTCTCCAGGCAAGAATACTGGAGTGGGTTGCCGTTGCCATTTCCTTCTCCAGTGGATCTTCCCAACCCAGAGATTGACCCAGGTCTCCTGAACTGCAGGCAGATTCTTGACCATCTGAACCAAAAGGTCAGCTGCATTTTAAGACACCTTAAATTAATAGTATAAATTGGGATTTGCTAAATAATTATTAATAATTATATCAAAAAACTATTACTCTAGAGTCCTGACAAAAGCCAAATATCAAAGGCTATAGAGATATACTCAACTCATATGCTTTTCTTACATCCTCAAAAAATTACAAATACTTGAGTTTAAAATATGGGATGCATTTAGAAACCTTTTTGTCCTTTGAAAACTTTAAAAGTTTTCTAAGATCCTACTTTGCTTAATTAGAGGGAGGTCATGTGCTTATTAAATATAAGTTTAATCCATTCTACTTATGCCTGGTGGCCAAGGTAACATTTTGGAGGATTTAAAATATTGGGTCATCCAACTTTTTCCATGTTGATTGAAGTCAGAGTTTGGGATTTAGTATACTAATGACTGTGTTCCCATCACTTATGCATTTGAAATGTAAAAGGCTTTATTTTGAATGCACTGAGGCATATTAAAAATAAAATGGAATTTCTTATGCTTCAGATATAACCAAGGAGATTTGCTCAATGTCATTTTGAATGTTCCCCAATCTGAGGATAGAATCCCTCAGGTAATACTGGAAACATTTTGAGCACTTGTATTTTGAAAAGAGGCACTTAAAATAAACAACCAAAAATGTTTTAAGCAAAATATTATATATATATACACACACACACATAGTTATATCTATATATAGGCTTATATCTTTGGTTGTTCAAGATGAAATACAGTATGATTATTACAAAATAAAGCAACATTGAATTACTTTTATTTTTTTAATATTTTTCCAAAACAGGAGAGCTAAAAACAAATGTGTTAGGCATCATAATCCTCTACTGCCCCAACAAATAATTCAAAGGTGCTACAGAATCTTACTACAATAGTTGTCTTTTTCCTGTTCTGTGCCTTTAGTAACAAAAAATATGGGTTGAACTTTGCTGACATCTTTGACTAGTCTTTGGTACTAAATTATTTGTGAGCATAGAGAGCTAAATATAGACTACTTTTACTTTTGCTAAAAATTTTACTGTTGTCTTTCTCAAAATGCATGGCAGGGTAGAGAGGAGAAGTGATGGGGTGAATACAGTATTTGCTTATCAGAAAATGCCCAAGTATCTATTTTGGTGCATCTGAGAGCAGAAATGAAGATTTCTAAGAAATAAACAAGCTACATGAAAAAACATCAGAACAAAAATGCCACAATTTCCCATTAGTGAGAATAACAATAGGAAGAAACAGTTACATTCTCTTATAAATTAGCTATATAAATTAAATCTTTGTAAGCCAAATTTGTGTTTAAAAATAGAGACAATAAAGACATGTATATTTATGGTGGTATTAAAAGATTCCAAGTTACAGCAGACAATCACTGTTTATATTTAGGTTGGGGGGAAAGGAGAAATGAATTTCCTATTTCAGTTAACTATGTGGTATAGACTTCTGGGCACTTTAATTTATTTTCATATCCAAAGTGTTCACCTCTAGGAGATGAAATGTAAAGTGTTCATCAGTTTGAAGCAGATTCTAGTGGATTTGTTTTTAACTGATATATAGTTGATGTACTATGCTATGTAAGTTGCTTGCGTGCCAAGTCGCTTCAGTCTTGTCCAACTGTAGTCCGCCAGTCTCTCAGTCCATGGGGTTCTCCAGGCAGGAGTACTGGAGTGGGTTGCCATTTACTTCTCCAGGGGATTTTCCCAGTCCAGGATTGAACCTTCGTCTCTTATGTCTCCTGCATTGGCAAGCGGGTTCTCTACCACCAGTGCTACGTGGGAAGCCCATTATATGTTAACTATGTACAACGCAGTGATGTTGTTTACAAAGGTTATACTCCACTTAAAGTTATTATAAATTATTGGCTATATTCTGTGTTGTACAGTGTATCTTTGTAGCTTATTTTATTGATAAGAATGTGTCCCTCTTACTCGTCTACCCCATCTCTTGCTTCTAGCTGCCTCTCCAGTCTCATTTCTTGCTATTGTCTTCTTGACCTCAATCCAGCCAGCCACAATGCCTGGATTCAGTTTCTCCAAGATTTCATTTCCTGTCTCACACTTTTCACAGTCGCTTCTATTTGTTTAAATTGTTCGTTGAGATCTCTCTTTGGGTTCAGGTTTCAGTCCTCACTCAGTGGGAAAGCTCTTCGTGTCCTCTCTCTCTAACACCAGCCCTCTCCCGTCAAGCCTGCCAGCCAGTGTGCTTTATTCTTAGCAGTCACAGCCCTCTGAAATCATCTTGTATTTGTTTTCTGTGTGTTCATTGACCGTCTTGGCCCCATGCACAAGGCAGCTCCTTGAGCACTGGCCCCTTGTCTGCCGAGATTAACCACTGTGTTTCTTTCTAGTGCCTAAAACGTGGTTGTCCTTATAGCTCTAAGTAAAAAGCCAAGAAATATTTTAAAATTAGCAGTTGATCAAATTCATGAGTTGCAAAGTCATCCATTAGACTTATAAGGTAACCTAAAGGAGAAGAGAGTAACTGGTGCCAACGCTATGCATTTTGAGACCCTGGTTTTCCCTGGAGGGAAAGAACTGATCCTCTGCAGAGAATCAGGAGTATGATTTGCCTCTTCCTGTGACTTTTACCCCCACAGCTGTGTGCCTTGAAATATGTCTCTACTAGTGAGTAAGTCTGGAGCGAAAGCCCCTTGTGTACATGATGGCTCAGACACTGAAGGCGTGAAACAACAAACTGGATCCAAGTCACAGCCCCGCACTCTGGCCCCGTTTTAATTTACTTTGATGGGAAACTGTGTCTGAGCAGCAAGGAAATGGATGTGTTGCCGCAGCTATTTCCATGCATTGAGCCATCAGATGGTGGGGCTGGCAATTGTGGACAGGAGCAACATAAAACAAGCATGTTTTATGCTTGTTGGTCTGTTTGGGGTGAGCAGTTTTTTGTGATTTTAATGATTTTCAGGGTTACTTAGATGCTTTCTGAAAAGTTTATAGTCATCCATCTCATGTCAAAAACTCTGTTTAGAGGGATCAGTGACACAGATGACGTAAGCTTCTTGGCACAGGAAGAACTCCGGTATTCAGAAATCTTCAGTCTAAGAAGTCATCATGGGACTTTAAAAGCTTCCAGAAATGCCCCGTTGTATCTACAGAGGTATTTTAAGCACCACATCAAGGATGCAGTTGGCTGAAGCCATGTAAGGCACGTGTTTTAAAAGAGTCCATGTATTCATCCAGGTGAATGTTTTAGTCCTTTTTTTGAAGGTAATTGTGAGTGTATCTTATTGCATGGACTTGAAGCATTTTAAATAGAGATAGACGAAATCCTTTTTGGAGCCAGATGATAACTGCTAAGGTATGAGGAGAAAAGCAGCTCCTCTGCCCCTCATTCCTGTGTCTTTTTAACCAACCTCACTTCCCCATGGAGGGTTTTCCCTTAAAATGATGCAGCTTTGCTTCACGAGGGGGAAAGTCACTTTATAATGGATTTGAGGCAGCAGCTGTGGGCGAGTGAAAAAGTGGTGCTTCATACCCCAGCAACCTCACCGCAGCATCCTCACAAGGGGACCGTAACATAGTCTTTGCTCTTGAGGTAGTAGCTGGCTGGGCGCTGAGGCAGAAAGCAGACATTTCTCAACAGGGTGGTTTTCCACCTGCTGACCAAGGAGGCTCCGATTCCCAGTTGTAGATGACCTAAGACAGTGAAAAGAGTGTAAAAGCTAGCTCAAGGGCCTGTGTGAGTACCTGTCACAAATAAAAATGCCTCTAGGAAGATGTTTATAGAATTAAATAATCTCATAAAAGCTCCTTTTGTTAAGGATTATATACTCCCTGCCATTCCATGCTGTGACATTTGCCCTTTTATGACATAGTGCTGTTAATAAGGGCACAAATGTAAGTTGGGTTTTTGAATTTTCTTAATTGTCTCCTCCTCTCACCCCTCAAATGGACACTGACCACTGATTGATCCTCAGATGGTATTTTAATTCATATTGATCCATAATCAAATTTTAAAACATGGAGATTGCTGATTTAGACTTCACTTTTTAACCTCATAAAATATATGTTGTTTCGTTTTGCATATAACAGTTATAACCTTCTTCCTGATACCTAAGTTCACATTGCCCCTTTTTAGTAAAGAAACCCATGCAGGCTATTTTCACCTCTCCCACCTAAAAGCTGCTTCTAATGGGAAGCTGACACATGTACGCATTGCCTTTCATAGGCATGATCATGCATTCTTTCACTTCATTGGGTTTCTATGATGATTTCAGTTGATACTGCCAGAGAGAAGGTGGCATTTTGAAGTTCTGTTCTATGAGTTCTTCTAGGTAAACAAGAATGCACCATGTGATATAATGAGTTTGTTTGGCCTTCATGTTTTATCTCCAGATTCAGTTAAGTTCAGTTCAGTTGCTCAGTCGTGTCCGACTCTTTGCGACCCCATGGACCACAGCACACCAAGCCTCCCTGTCCATCACCAACTCCCGGAGTTTACCCAAACCCATGTCCATTGAGTCAGTGATGCCATCCAACCATCTCATCCTCTGCCGTCACCTTCTCCTCCTGCCTTCAATCTTTCCCAGTATCAGGGTCTTTTCGAATGAGTCAGCTCTTCGCATCAGGTCTCCAGATTAATCTCTTGGTAATTGCTCCATCATCAATGACATTCTAGAGTCACTTTTATCTCCATCTACCAACATAAAGGGAGATGAGGGTAAACGGCCTCTTGTCACCCTCCCTCAGTGTGCCCGTGACTACTCAGCCATCAACACACACTGGTCACCTGATGAGATGGTTTTCTGTGCGAGGCCAAGATATCACACACTGAGTCCTTATCCCCATCAATCCCAGGTCATTGACATAGTCTTCTCTTTGAGGTTGCAAATGTTTGCTTTGTGATTTTGGCCTTGGGCTGTGTGGCACATGGCTTTCTTGAGGGCAGGGAAGGTATCTTCTCATTTTGATATTTGTAATACTTAGCCCAGACTCTGGCAGGAAGGCAGTGAATGCAGGACCTGCTTATCAATTCTTTACCATGTGCTACCTCTCTAGTCAACTCTACAGGTCTAAGTCTTTCTGTGGTTCCAGGGAGCTGAATGGTTTAGGGTCAGATGCACACAGGTATGAAAACAGCTTGCTTGCACTGATATTGTTAAGAAAATGAAGCCCGAGATTTCTTTCATATCTAAACACTGGATGCTTTTGCCAAAAAAAAAACAAAAAACTGTTTCTGTTAATAGAGCACTTCAAAGTAAGTTCATCTGTCAAAGAGAGTGGACGTCATCATTGAATGAAGTACAGTGTTTCTGCATAATTAAGAAAGAATAACTGAAAGTTGTTCTTTGATTTGGTAGGTCTGATTTGAAGGCAATTCATACGTTGCACAACTCGAGATGAAAATGAAATAATTTTGCATTTTGGTATTTTCTATTATCTGTTGAAGTGTTTTCCTTCAAAGAATATCTATTTTATATACTGTCCCCAAATGCGATCTTTTCAGAAGGCGTGTTATCATCAAATGCATTTTCACAAAGCATAACACATTATGGAATTTGAATGGAGCAGGAAAATACATTTATAAAAGCAATACATAGTAGCTGGGAATACAAATTTTGTTTTCTGATGTTAAACATGATGAATCTACAAGTCAGATATTTGTCATTAGTAACAATGACTCATGGTTAAATGTGGCATAAGTAAGTGGTAAAAGGCCTCATTACACAACTAAAATTAAGAATATAAGCTTCGTAGAACCCATGTTTTTTCCCCCTCAGACAGTGAAACAATTAATGCATGAGTTATGAAACAGGAAAGGAAAAAGGGAAAATTTTATGTGTTGATAAACTACTATACCTTATGCTTAGTATTTTCACATAATTTTTATCTTCTAAACTTGACGTTTCTTCCACATAGGTAATTTTCATCAAAGGAAGCTGAAGCTCAGGGATTTTAATAACTTACCCAAGATTACAGGTTATAAGTGGCAGAACCAGGATTTGTCTGACACTGTTATTCATAATCTTCCAGTACTTTTGTGAGGCTCTGAGCAACTGCTACCTATGAGAATCTCCCCAATCTGAGAAAGCTGAAATCCTGATTTAAGAATAGCTTTCATTATATCTGTTAGAAAGGAACAAAATGCTCTGTCAGAGGCAGCAAACCTAAATTATAATCAACAATGATAACAATGGTGAAACAGGAAACTTACTTGTGTGAAAGTATAGCAAAATAATGAAAGGCTTCAGGCAGACAGTAGTCTGGGAAAAGGGCAATGAACGTGACCAGTCCCATATGCCTGGTGGTGTTCAAGGGAGCAGTTTTGGTCCAGGGTTTTACATGTACTAAATAATATGATAGAGGAAGAAGACGAGCTACTATTCTAGCCACACACCAACCACTAATACAGCTGAGAGCACAAACTCAAGATCTCATGGATGCTTTTGGCTATGAATTATCAAGACAGTTTTAGAAATGAGGGCCGAAGCTCAGAGGTAAAAAAAAAAAAAAACAAAAGAAGCTACCCAAAAGCATCCAGCTAGTAAGTGTCAGGACTGAGATAAACTTAGAAGTGGTCTAACTGCTGATGAAATGCTTAAAACCATAGCACCTTTGCCTCCCTAGGGGATCACTGAATAACAAGACACAGAGATCTAAGGCAGAGTTGATCTGAATGATGGAAAGTGATGCCTGGTGGGAGGTAGTGAGGGAATAGGAGAAGGGCGCAGGTGAAGGAGATGGTGTTAGAGAAGAGAAGTGGTGCTTCGCTCTCTGAAGTTTGAGGGCACAGGCTGCCCTTGGAGACAGGAAAGGGTGCCCCTGCCTAACCCCCGAGGTCATATCCTCTCCTTCCTGACAGGCAGGACCTTTATTTCTCCTGTGCTTTGTTTGTCTGACCCTGTCACTGCTGTCCCCCTGCTGGAAACAGTCATCCATTCTGCCTGCTTAACGTCAGCTTTCTGCTGTGCTTGGGATTTCTATACACATTGCCCTGATTGTAGAAAGATGTTGGCTGGTGAATAAAATGCACAGGGGGGGCAATCATTAAATGAGAACCTTTTCTTTCTCTGTTGCATCATGAGTAAAAGGGAGGTTTCTCATCTAAGAGATTTGAGCCATCATCTCTAAATCTGTCAACTTGGCAGATTCACTAACCCAAGGATATACACATCGGCACCTGAGAAGTAGGGTAAGGGTACATCTCTTCTGGCACAGCTGATTCCGTGCTGTGTTGCCAGGTGATATTCTGAAGCTGAATATGGGGAGATGGATGGGACTGGGTGGTCTGTGGCAGAAAGTCTAGGAATGTTACATTGGGTATGAGTCTGTAGACCAGCATTTCTCAAAATGTGATGGAATCACCCAACCATCTTATACAATGCAGACTCTGATCAAGTGTGAGATAACTACCTGAGATTTTGCATTCATCACAAAATTGTGGATCGTGTATACCTTATCCATTCAGGCTGCTATGAAAATATACCATAGGTTCAATGGCACAAACAGTGAACATTTATTTCTCACACTTTTGGAGACTGGAAACTCCAAGATCAAGACCCCAACCTATTCACTGCCTGGTGAGGACCCCCTTCCCAGTTCACGGATAATTGTCTTCTGGCTTTGTCTTTGTGTAGTGGAAGGAGCTGGATAACTCTCTAGGGTCTGTTCTATAAAGGCACTAATCCCATCCACAAGGGCTCCATCCTCATGACCTAATTACCTCCAAGAAATTTCATCTCTTAACACCATCTCAAAGGGAGTTACAGTCCCAACATACAAATGGGATTAGGGGGGTTGGGAAGAAGGGCACAAACATTCAGGCCAAAGATGCTAACCTCAGAGAACATTTTGATTTTTCAGGCTGTGGAGCATCTTGCTCTGTTGCATTTGAGTTAATTATCTATTTCCAGGGCAGAGCCCCCAGGCAGCAGCTTGCACTAATTCTTCCTAAATCATCTGCGTAGACTGTGTGTCTTGATGCCAACAAATCATCCAGAGCTGATTCTGCACGTCTCTTCCCTACTCCACACTCTGTGAGATCAAGGTGGTAGGTTGATGACAGCTGTAGTCAGAGTAGTTTCAGCACAGACGTCAGTGAGTGCCACCCATCAAAAGATTTTTCTTAGTAGCTCACTCACTCTCTGTTGCTATTTTATGAATTTATCATGACCCGAATCATGCTAATTCAGAGTATTTTCTTCCAGCATGTTTCATTTTTACAACGTGATATTATTTTATGTGTATTTGTAGGATGGAAGCTACAGGCTGCCCAGGAGGTTATATTTTTTAAGATATCTAGACTCAGAAATAAGCTGAGTGATGCACTCTACTCACATCCTATAACCTGTGTTGTTCACAACATGGTGCCACCAGCAGAAGAACTGCAGTGAATTACTAGGAGCAGAGCAGAATCTTGAAGCTTATTTTAAAGATAACTTAACACACTTGGGCCTGTGTTTCATAATGTATGCAGTAAGCACATTTTCCACATTTATTATCCTCAACAAAGCCTCTGCATAGCCACAATTTTGATGTTATTTCAATGGGAAAATGTGTTCTGAGCTACGCAGTCCACTTACAAACACACATATGAACCTGAATTGATTTTGCAAGTTTTGGAAAATTATGTGAACTGGATCAAGAGTTTTTCTTAGATTGTGGTTAAGGTTTGTGCTAAATACCTAAAAATGATAGTAAGATTTATAGGAAAGAAAAAACAAAAAAAACAACTAAATTTATAGTAAAAAAAAAAAAAAAGGCAGAAAAAAAAAACCCTAATGTGTGTGTGTGTGTGTGTGTGTGTGTGTGTGTGTGTGTGTGTGTTTATATGGAGAAGCTGCACAATAGGGAAAGAAAGGGGGGGGATGGGGCAGAACCTCAGCGAAGTGATCACTTGCCAGGTAAGAGAAGCTATGCAGCAAAATCTTGCTGAAACTAGCTTAAAACCAAGTGGCACTGTGGTTGCTATCAAGGGACTGAGGCTCAGCAATCACAGATGGAGAGCAAAGCAGCATAAATCCCATGAGATTGTATAGGACCTGCTTTGGAATAGAAAAATGAACTTTCCTGAATTTTTATTTCTCTCTCCCTCTGTTTGGGCTCTAATAAATGTGCTTAGTTAGGTGTAGTAAAATTATTCCAAGACAGGCAACAGAGGGTAGAGGGATGAAAAATGAAGAGGCCCACTGTTAATTAATAAATGATTTTAACTTTGAAGGTTGGCTATGCATTTAAGATGTACATGGGCAGAAATGTCAAGGCCCTTGTAAATATCCCAAAGTGTTAAGCCTTTTCTGAAAAATGGCTTCATTATCATGATTTCTTTATTATTCATCTTTATCAGAAAAGCAAAATAAATTTCAATTTGAACACTATTAATAAGAGATTGAGCAGGAGTTTGAAGTATTCTACCATCTGGCTAAACCATCTGAATGTATATTGAGCTTATAAGCAAAATTCTGTCTATAAATAGCCAGTCACAAGGCTAATTTTTGTGTATAAGTTCCAACAGAGACAGACATAAACATCATGGAAAATGTCTTAACTGCCTAGCATAAGTAAAAGATACTGCAGATTTGGGATTTGCTGTCAGGGTTTGTTTCTTTATTTTTCTTGTTTGGCAATCACTGTAGTAATATATATGGTTTTCACAGCTTTAGGGAAGGTGGCAAACTGAAATAAAATGAAAAGTAGACTGAGTTAGAAGGCTTGGCAGTGTTTAATCTGGGTTCCAACACTGACTTGTCCTGAGAGTCATTGACAAGTCACATAAATTACCCAGACCTCTGGCTCTTAAGTTATAAAGTAAAGATATCTCTATTTGGAGACCTGTAAGGTTCAAAAATCATCCGATATCATTGTTATTCTCAGTTTTGGAAATAGAAAAATTTTCATGACCACTGTGGCATCATCTGAGGTTCCCTACAAAGAGCAGTGATGTGTAATCTAACTTTCTTACTGTATCTGGGTCATTCAGAGTGTCTGACTACATAGTATGATATTGATTAGACAGGAAAAAAAATGACAAGATGGGAACTGAAATAAGTGGCTCATTACAAACCAAAGAGTGTGAGAAATAATGGTTAGTGATCTATTCATAGATC
The DNA here is from genome assembly GCA_024291935.2 of Okapia johnstoni. Classification (NCBI taxonomy): domain Eukaryota; kingdom Metazoa; phylum Chordata; class Mammalia; order Artiodactyla; family Giraffidae; genus Okapia; species Okapia johnstoni. The sequence goes on from CM044327.1 coordinate 8,537,124, forward strand.
AGTATATGACTGAAGCTCCCTCTGTGATGAGGAAACACATGCCAGTCTGAAACTCAGGGAATAATGTCAGTCATTGTCTGAAATACGAGGAATAAAATTTGAGTATAACATTGAAAACATCTATTCATTTGGTATTCTTCACTAATAAAATGGATGAATAAAATATCAAAACTTGAATTAGAATAGTGGTTTTCAGTCAGAGGTGGGGTATAATTTTGCCCCTTGGGGACATTCAGTGTCACCTAGACACAGTTTAGTTTACCACGACTAGGAGGGTGGTATAGCTTCGGGTGGGTAGAGGACCTGGACGCTGCTGAAGATCCCACAGTCCACAAGAGGACCCCTCACGACAGAGAATTATTCTCCCCAAAATGTCAACAGTGCCAAGGTTGAGAAACTCTGAATCAGGAGAATCTTCAACATCCGTTGACCTGCGCTCTGCTTCAAATGAGTGAACTCTTTAAATTCCACAAGACAAATGGGACAACTGACGAGTCATTGACCCGTCACATGGGACACAGAGGTGGGATGACAGCTTGACCAGGCTTCTGGCCCACAGTGCATCTTCTTCCCTGTGGTTTTACTGAATGCGGTAGTCAGGGCAGGGGATTAGGGCCACCTGCAGTGATCTCAAAACAAACCCTTTCTTTGTTCATTCTCCTCCAGCCAGTGCCACTGAGTTTGAGGAATCTGAATCTAGCCAGGGAAGAGGAGCCAAGTATCTGCAATTTTTTTAAAGCCCCCATGAGTGCACGCATGTGTGATCAGTCATGTCCAACTCTTTTCAATCACATGGACTGTAGCCCACCAGGCTCCTTTGTTCATGGACTTTTCCGGACAAGAATATTGGAGTGGGTTGCCATTTCCTCTCCCAGGGGATCCTCCCATCCCAGATATGGAACTTGTGTCCCTTTAATCTCCTCCACTGGCAGGCAGATCCTTTATTACTGCATCACCAGGGAAGTCCTTGAAAGCCCCCATCTGATTGCAATTCACATGAACATTAAGGCTACTGTACTTTACCGGACTGAACACTTAATGTGCACCAAGGATTTTTCACGGTCCTGAAAACAGACAGCAATACATATGCAGAGGAGAATCAGAGATGCAGAGAGGTTTTTATTTATGGTCATGGTTCAAAATAGGAAATAACACTGTAAGCCATGCAGCATAGCTATTTAAAATGTAAAAATGATTTACAAATAAAGGCTGAGTATTCCTTGGTGGCTCAGTGTTAACAAATCCACCTGCCAATACAGGGTCCATCTCTGGGGTGAGAAGATCCCTGGAGGAAGAAACAGCAACCCACTCCAGTATTCTTGCTTGAGAAATCCCATGGACATAGGAGATTGGTGGGCTGTGGTCCATGGGGTCACAAAGAGTCAGGCATGACTTAGGGACTAAACAAAAACAACAGCAAATTGTTGCTGCATCTGCCGAATACGCGCTCAAAGTTGAACAGCCATCAAAGGAGGAACACTCTGGGCTGGACCAGCTGCTTAGTCGAGTCGCATAAAATTCTTATCCTCGCAGAGCCATGGATTTGTTCACTCCTTGGATCATTCAACTTTAGTTAGATGGAAATTAGTCTGACACTCCATGAGTTTCCTGTGACAACCTGTCTCATAAATGCTATCTGCCTTTTGCCACAGGAGTCAAGGAAAGAAAGTATCAGGGCTTCCCCGTCATCCTTCCATCCCAAGACAAACCTAACTGATCCCAGGTCAAGGCCACCTAGAGTAGTCCTTAGCACTCAGTTTATATTTATGACATGGGTTTCACTCCAGAGTTACAGAAATCTTCTGAAACTATTAACTCTGCTTGGATTGAGTTGAATACGTGGGACTCCTGATCCCCTGTTTTGCTGTCATGAAGCTTATAAAATTAATAAATTTTGAATATATAGCTAAGAGGCTAAAAGAAAACTGGGTGAATCTATTTATGGCAGCCAATTGTAAGCGTATTATTTTATAACAGTAATCTTCAATTTTATTTCCTGACCCTTTAATTAAAGTGAAACATTCCACCCTCCTGTAATATTGGTTGTAAGTTAAAAATTAACTTAAATATGGTGACTCAACCAAAGGAAAGTAATAGGGAAAAAGTACTGCTCTGTTTATATGTTGCTACATGTGTCTCCTAGCCCCTCCCAGAGACTCTGATGAACTGCACACCTCGAGAATCGCTGAATTAGGGCAGCATGGAGAGTAAGAACATTACCTGCTGGGCAAGTGTAATGGCCAGCCAATGTAGTATTCTCATAATCTTTCTACGTGTTCGCAGATTGTCCTGCTAAGTGAACGGGTGCTGAAAGCAGACTGTTTTGTGGTATTTGCTGATGGCATGAACTCTACAGCACAAGAGCAAATTTTCTTTCCTGGAATGTCCTGTTGTTTAGTGTTTGCAGACTCTGGGTTATTTGGATCTTCCAAGAATGCTGATAGCAACACATGGATAACAAGATCAATGTAAAAACTTGAGTGGTAAAGAAATTCAGATGGTCCAAGCTCCTAATAATTACCCCAGGCTTGTATCCAAGGCAACAGTAAGATTTCTTCCACTTAATCTCATATCATAGAAGAAAAAAAAAATCCTACAATTCTCAAGTGGAAATTAAAAGTTTAATATTTAAGTTAAATATTTTAAGTTATGCAAATACCTAGTTACATTACTCAAATTCCATTACAAAATAGAACTCATAAATATATGGCAGCACAAACTCCAGCAGTAAAGTATGAATGTATCCAATAATAGTTAAAGGAAGGCAAAATTATGCTCTTGTTAATTTTAGAGTTCTTTGAAATTTACTTGAAACTAGGAGTCAATACAAGGTCTAAAGAAAGTTATGTGCCTACCCTTTGTGTCCATGGTTATTTCTCATCTATAAGGTCAGATGCCTTTCGAACACAGTTCTCAACCCTGGATATACAGGAGAGGAGGCTGGGGAGCTTTCGTAGAACAAATATAGCACTAGCAAATACCCCAAGATCTTGGCTCTATTGGTCTGCACTAGAACCTGGACATGAGTATTTTCTTAAAAACTCTTGAGGTGATTATAATGGGCAGCTAAGGTTGAAAGCCATTGGCAAGCAGAAACTTGACTAGAGTACTTTACACAGTCATGCAGCTGTTAATGAAATGCAAGATTTTTGCCCTATTAATGATCTGCCAGCCATTCGGGGGGGAAAAAAAAAGTCTCTGCTTCGATACTTGTCATCTGTATAGACCAACCTTGAAAAACATTATCTCTTAATTAGATTCTAACCTTCTGTACTCCCCCTTCCACATGCAAAAGACAAGGAATAAAAAGCAGTGAAGAAGGAGAAATCATTCTGGTGACTCAAGATTCAAGGGTTAAAACCACATAAATCTTTATTGGTGGATTGATATTTTGATAAATGGTCAACGGTATTAATGAAGGGTTTACAAATAAGGATTCTTTAAAGTAGTTTTTTATCCTGTCTCTTCCAGATTGTGCTATAAGTGTATTTTAAGCCATTTTAAGCCCAGTATGCAGTGCTTCTGATGTATTTTTCATGATTTGCGAGTGAAATACATTTTAAATTCAAATACATACAGAATGGAAAACTCTTAGTTTCTCTTATCATCAATAGGTTGTAAGCAATTTGGAAAATCCAATGCACAAAGAAATCATAACAAGCCTTGAAGGATTTCATGAAGGGGCCTTAGTTTAAATAACTTAAAAATCTTGTGCAAGCACGTGTGTGTGTACATGCGCATGCATGCATGTGTGTGCAAACACACTTGATCTATATAAGTCTCATCATTTTTTCCTATTTATATTGCAAACGTATTGGTTTATTGTTTATTAGCAGGTTGCTTATTTTTACTGCACTAATGAGAATAATTATTTTTGGTCTAAAGAGAATAATATGGATGCAAAGTACTCAAATCTCAAAGTGTCAGCGGTGTTCGCATGACAGGTAATGAGGCAATTTGGCAGAACATCACAAACTAATTGAGCTCAGCTCACATCAATGAGGCCTGTTCAGCTGAGGCTGCGCCTCCTAAAAAGAACAGTGGAATTAAATGAGACAATGTGACATGTACAATTTTAATTGGAAGCTCTAATTTAAAATATTTAAAAGCATGTTTAAAATAATTTGTGAATCCATACAGATGCTTCCTTCTCCAGCTAATTAAGAATATTCAGTGGGTCATATAAAGTCTGAGTGTCAAAACTATGAATTATTGAAGTCCCTGCACATATAAGTGTACTTGCACCTTTAGGCAAGATCAAATTTAGTTTAACAGAGGAAAATGGGAAAGAAACAATCCTCATGACTGCAGAAGGGTAGGTGATTTTTAAAGTGATATTTTTAAAACCATTAAAAGTATCATTGCCCATCTGTTTTGAAATATCTTTATTAATGTTACATTTGAGTATATTTTAAAACAAGTCAGCTAGGTAGAATTTGGAATGTAATTTAGAGAGGCTATGGTGCAATGCTATTTTGATTTTTTTGGGATGCCATTACTCTACTTTTTATTGCTTTTAAGTTGTTCTGTGTCCATACAGCAAACAGTAATTATAAAGACAGCTTTTTAATAACCATAAAATTCTTAGTTTCTAATACTACTTCAAATCTACAGCCACTGATGCTTAAAATTCATCGCTGTTCTAGTTTTAGAAGAAAAAGAGTTTAGGGGAGGAAAGGAAAAATAAATATTCAGTTTTATTGCTAACATAGTCAAAATTTAGTAATAAATCACCAGTAAAAAAAGAAACGTAATATCTGATACCTGCCAACTGAAAGTGTAATCGCAGTATACTAATGATTTTTAGACTGACAGGAAAACAACTTTTCTAGAACTATAGCTATGTATCTCCAATTTATTTCAGTAGCCTTAATGTGATTTCTTAAGGAGAATGTTATAAATTTCAATGTTTAGTCATATTTTTTATACATTAGCAGATGATACTGACAGTGAATAATTACAGAGCATGATGTTTTACCATGGTTTTGTTTACCTTTTTATTACTATCACAGGTTTCCAAATGTTAACAAATATAATGGATTCATCTTAGGTAGTACTGAAAATTAGAAATGTTTTTAGGAAAGGAAAGATGTTTCATGAGCTAAGTGGAAAACTCAGGAATCTAGGAAGTAAAGAGAAAAGCAATACAAGAAGAACTGAGGTGGATGAAGAAAGATTGATGTCAGAGAAAGCAAAGAAAAGTCATTTTGTTTTAACTGGGGTCTGGAGAAGTGAATTAAGGAGACTGAAACATGCTGGAAGAAACACAGAACCTAATAACATGAAAACAGACTATCTTAATGGAACATTTGTCTCAAAGCTGGTGCCTTTTTCCTCTAAGAACTGCAACAACTTAGATTATTTTGAACATTATCTATCATCCAGGGTCTTTATCTTGCACAGTTGCAGAGAGAAGGCAAACCCAAGGAAATTCCTGTCCTCAGACAAAGAAAAATAAGATTGAAATCTTATTAACCATAACATACATGATGCATACACAGTACATATACATCAGACATGCATGCATGTGTCACACATGCATGCACACGCATATGTGTGCAGCTTACATCAGGCATAATACATAGCTCATGCATATACACGTATCATGGATACATGAAGTCTGAATGCATCAGACGTGGCTAAATATCCTGAAGACAGGTACCCTGGCTCCAACTTTTCTAACTTCTTTTCTGGATCTAAATGGTAACAAACGATTTCACCCCACTGATTTATTCTCCTTGATATATAAGTATTAGGGCTGTTCTTAAGTAATACCTTTCTTAGTCCACTCAAGAACAGAATTGAAAAACTGGCCCATTTTATTTCTCTATGAAATACAGCCTAATTTTCTTTCAGCCTCCAAAGGAGATGATTAATCTCTACCTAGGTTTTAGCCGGTTTTTCCAGGTAGGCAGCATTATGACCAGACAGCATTGCTAGCTGCGTAGTTTTTCTATTAGCACTATGTTTTAAAATTTGCCCAGGCCCACCTAACTGTGGAAACAAAGAGACTAGAACTCAAGAAAACCTATTCTAGACTTAAATATTTACTTCTAGTTCAAATCATTTTCATAAAACTCACAATTCCAGTAGGAATTACATCTGTTAATTACCTACATTGTTGCCTGTTCTAAGAACAATTTAAAAGATAGCTGTTCCATTTTGTGAAGTAGCTTCTAGTGTTCTTCAGTAATACTTCATAAATATTATTACTGCCTATACCAGTGCTAATTTGAAAATAATTTATATCTAATTAATATGTATTACTCCGAGGATTAAGAAGATGTAAATGAACACTGGAAAGGAACCCCAAACATGTGGGTCATTGACCTGCTAAGTCAGAGCTCCTTGTGAGAGATCTCATGTGATCCTTTAAGACAAAGAAATCACATCGCTATTCTATTACCATAAAAAGTCTTAGAAACTACATGGGCATCAAACTAATACCTCTGTATACAAATGTTTTTATGTATACATGTATTGTTATTTTTGTACAGATGTTTCTTTTTATAGATAGATTTACCTCAAAATACCAAGTTTGTTTTTTGTGGATCAAAGTGATTAAAGGAGGAGAAATAATATATGGAATAATGTGTTTTTGGTAGTATATCATGACACACATTCCAAAATATTTCAATATGCTCTAAAGTCTATATGTGCTTTCAAGTCTGACAGATCTTATTTTTCTATATTTTAAAAGGCATGTGTTAATAATTTCCAGGGATGAGAGGCGGAGAAAATGTTGTCATTGGGATATTCCGACAAAACCATTTCCTTCTGTAGTTGTACAGAATTAACCTTATTTTCTTTAGAAAATAGGCAACATTTAATATATAAATACAGGTAATATTATAACTGTATCATCAATAGTATGTTTCCCTTAATTATAACTCTTTAATCAGCTATGTTTCATTCTCTGTAATAGGAGAAATAAGTGTTTAAGTTATATGAAGTGGAAATACCTATAGCAAAATCTCTCATACAATCTGATACTTCCCGAAGCATATGTTTTGTATTTCTTCCTGGACTCAACATTACCAACTAAATCATAAACCCCTCGTACCTGACTTTTAAATAGATAAAAAATCAATGTTTCAGACTTGTTTATTAACATATTTGTAAGTAGAGATTTTGAAAAGCAGATCAGTAAAACTCAAACACCAAAATTTCATTTTCTGGCCCATTAGGATAGACATTTTTATGATGTGAGTAGATTTTGTTACAACCTTTTATAACCCTGCCAGATATGCAAATTATTTATTTTTGCATTTAAACTACCAGTTTGATTTTTTCCAAACTGGAGGCAAATGTGCTATTTTAAATGAACAAATGAGCCTAAATTGACGAGCAGCCAAAAATTCTCAGAAACTTATAGGAAACAAGATGAGATGGCATTTAATCATATGATATACTGGTTAAAGCTGATGTGATTTAGAAATATAATTAAGACATCTTAACTACATCAGCCCCATTTTATCACAGACACTCAAAAACTCATGGTGCCTAGTTGCAAATTGAAGACAGTATATAGATGTAACCCCAGCTTGGCAAACACTAGCTTTTCCAGCAAAGGCATCTTGCGTTACAGACTATATAGTGTGTCCAGTGACAGACGATTTGTGTCGGCTAAGACTGCAGCCTGGAGCTACGCTTGTTATTACTTTAATCTGGTTATTGCAGCCTTGAAGTGTGAGTTAGCAAGTCCAGAGGAGAAATATCAAAAGCACAACCTGCCCTGATCATGAAGAATTTCCAGGAATAGCAAAGAAAACGACTCCAGGATATTTCTCATTTACTTATTTTTTGAGTATGTTGGCTTTTTATTAAAGAACAGGTATTATCTAATGTAAGAAAATAATTAGAGTTTACTGTTGTGTAATATTGCCTTCCATAATTGAGCTTCTGAAAAATTAGTTGAAGATATGCCAGTAAAGTGATAATTATGTAGATTGAAAATTTTAAATCAAATATAGCTATTAACATTAGGACCAGTCTTCTGGACTGTATTGGGGGTTGCCAATTATAAATTTTCTTTAGTTTATAAAAATGTGAGTATATGTATAGTTTCAAATAAGTCTAAGAAAAATATTCTTATAAAATGCCTTAATAACAGTATAGAGTATAAGTAAGCATTCAGTCATCACATTTGAATAAAAACCAAATTCTAAATAGTAATAAGTAGTATTTAAAGATCAATGTAATCTCACCCATAAGATACATCAGTCATTTTTTTTAACTGATGGAAGGAAGCAGATTCAGAATTTTCAGTTATTTGATATCACCATACCATAAAAATGCATTCATTGAAAACATAATTATGGTTAGAAAAATAAATGGATGGCAAAGTGAATTTTCTATTTGTTCTCTATTTTTGCTCAGTGTTTTTACATTATTTTGTTTCCTTTAAAAATTAATTATAATGCTTAAGTTGTTTTAAAATACTTCAGTTGGTTCTTAAACATGGAGAGTATTTTGCTATTACGAGAAAAAAATGAAAATCAAAATTACCAAAAGGATAGACCTAACGTAAATGCACAGTACATTATGTTAATATTAGTAAATTCATTTTATTTATATACTTAAATAAAATATTTTATAAGTGAAACATTTTACATGAGAAACAAAGAATTGCCTTACAGGTTAATTTAATCATTTGATCTTTGAAGTTTATTTTATCAGTCAGTGACTTTATCACCTATAGATAGTAACTTTGTCACGTGTTTGGTTTTAGCCTGATGTTTAGTCATATCCTTACAGATCAATGCTTATGAAATTGTTAAATATAGTAACATGAAATACTAAAAAATTTAACACGATAAAGCTTAAAAAGATGAAAACTAAAATGATATGATACCTAAAAATAATTCCTTTCACCCTTTTAGAAGCCAAAGGATGTTTATATTGTAGATTTTTAAGATGAATTAACAACTTCCAATTCCAATAAAATTTACTTCAACTATACTAGTCTCAAATGAGTTTCTCTTGTGTCCAGTCATACAAGGTTGCAGGATAAGCTATTAGGCAATATAAATATTACATTTATATATTCAAATGTATATAATTTGCTTAAATTTATATGTAAATTTTATCTAAATATAGACTATATATATGTAATTTATTTAAATTAAACTGCACATAGATGCCACATTGAAGACACACTGAAGTTAGAAGAAAAATACTTTAAAATTACTTTATGAGATTGAAAAATATTTAGTGGCAGCAATATCTCTTTCTAAATACTAGACTATTGAATAGTTTGAGAATATTTCTTAAAAAATTGCTTCAGTCTTAGAATATTGCATCAGAATATCATCTTATGTTGTTTTAAAAGGAATAGGTTATATTTAAAAAAACTATTCTAATTTCATCATAGTGCTTATTTTATTATGTACTTATCCTTGAGAAAGTTAATGTAAACAGTATGTTCTATTTGAATAATCCCACATAGTACTTTTTAGTTTTATTGTTATGTTTAACATGATGAGTGAATACCATTTTTCAGTTAGATTAAGAAAAGTAACTTTGCAATAATAATGTTTATGTGCAATAGAATGACAGAATAATCTTGTACATCACTGCCTACACATTTTTTAGTTAATTTATTCTCACTCCTTCTATTATAATCATCCCAAAAAATTCTTTTAAACCCTACCTATCACACTCTTCATGAAGGGTTCATTACATGCTTGGCATTCTATTTTTCTATATTTTATTCATAGTGAGAAATCTATGAGGTACTCTAACCGGAGGGGAGACACCTGGTGGGTTTAATTAGATTGCATCTGCAAGTAATTAGGAGCAAAGGATAAAAGTTGACCAGCTGTAATAGTCTAGATGACTTCAATTATTATATTGAGACTGTCCAACAGAAAAGAGTCCTGACCTTGGGAAGACAGTAAAATACACAGTGAAAAGTTTTGAGTACAGAAAAGTCCAAATATGAAATCAGAATCTTCACCAATATTTTCCAACCAATGGACTTCTGCAATGTTTAAAGTCCATGGAGGGCAAGACCTAGTCTCCTAGTAAATGTTGGGAGAATGCTTTTGTGAGGTTGCAAACTGATGGGAAGGACTTACCTGATAGCTCAGTTGGTAAAGAATCTGCCTGCAGTGCCGGAAACCCAGGTTCAATTCCTCGTCGGGAAGATCCGCTAGAAAAGGGATGGGCTACCCACTCCAGTATTTAAGAATCAGCCTGAAATGTGGCAGACCTGGGTTCGATCCCTGGGTTGGGAAGATCTCTTGGAGAAGGAAAAGGCTACCCACTCCAGTATTCTGGCCTGGAGAATTCCATGGGCTATACAGTCCATGGGGTCGCAAAGAGTCGGACACAACTGTGCAACTTTCACATACTTACAGGAAGTTGGAATGACTTGGTGGATATCTGACAGAAGACCATTTTGAATTGTTTTCTTCACTTTGGCAACTTAAATAAGTACCAAGTCCAAGTCAGAATTTGTTGTTGTTGTTCAGTTGCTAAGCCGTGCCCGACTCTTTGCGACCCCATGGAAGTCAGAATTTAAAGAGGTTTTATTCATTTTTTAGTCATATCACTTTAATCATAGAGAGTATATTATTACTGAACTTTGTAGTGGCGTATACTGACATGAGGACGTGATGTTAATTGTATGTTTGCAAACTTTGCCTGTCAGCTGCTGCTGCTGCTGCTAAGTCGCTTCAGTCGTGTCCGACTCTGTGCGGCCCCATAGACGGCAGCGCACCAGGCTCCGCCATCCCTGGGATTCTCCAGGCAAGAACACTGGAGTGGGTTGCCATTTCCTTCTCCAATGCATGAAAGTGAAAAGTGAAAGTGAAGTCGCTCAGTCGTGTCTGACTCTTCGCAACCCCATGGACTGCAGCCTACCAGGCTCCTCCAACCATGGGATTTTCCAGGCAAGAGTACCGGAGTGGGGTGCCATGGCCTTCTCCTTGGGTGTCAGAGACTGCATCATATGTGCATTTGTAAAGGTCTACCTAGAGTCTTGACTCTAGTCTGTGGGTATAGCTACCATTTTCTTCTGTTTCTCAAAAGTGGCAGGCTTGACTCAGATGATTGCCGATGTGTAGAACAAAGTGGTAACGTTTATTTGACTCTAGGTGGGAACACAGAAATAAACTGAGGAAAAAGAAATGAAAAGCAACCATTTCCAAACTATCATTTCCTCAAGAAATGTTTTGGAGATGGAAACCCAGGGTAAATCATTTGATTTGATCCTGTCAGGCTTCTTTTTAAATTGCTTCATTTCACATCACCAGTTTGACATGTCCACAGAATCTTCTGTGTTTGTGCACATGTTCAAAAAGGCTAGTTTGTCATAAACTCTAGCTAACTGTCATTATTTCTAAAATTTTGCGTGGAAAAAAAAAGTTTTGATCATCTTCATTGCTAAATTTGGAAAGCATCTTGAAATGGAGATTGACTTGTGTCAAGAAAAGTATTTTAAGTAAACACTTTGAAGTAAAGCATAAATTCGGTATGAAATGTTCGTTGCTCAGTTGTGTCTGTCTGACTATTTGCAACCCCATGGACTGTAGCCTGGCAGGTTCCTCTGTTCATGGGATTCTCCAGGCAAATATACTGCAGTGGGTTTCCATTTCCTCCTCCAGGGAATCTTTTTGACCCCGGGATTGAACTTGAGTCTCCTACATTGCAGGCAGATTCTTTACTCTTCGAGCCACCAGGGAAGACAAAATTAGGTATATCCTGCTTCTGTTCCATCACACTGTATCCAGGATATAAGTCCATCAGAAACAGATGCACGTTGGAAAGGCAGAGTAGACAATATTCTTCAGGAACGTACAGGGTTAATGCACCACCAATTCAGGTCCCTACTTTCAACTGCTGGAGAAAAGTTCATTATTAAAAAAAAAAAAAAAGACCCAAAAGTTGTGTGTGTGTGTCTGTGTGTTAGTCATTCATTTGTGTCCGACTCTTTGCAACTCCATAGACTGTAGCCTGCCAGGCTCCTCTGTCCATAGAATTCTCCAGGCAAAAAGGAATCTTTCTTTTTTTTTTTTTTTTTTACCTTCCTGTCATCTACTGCAAGCTTCTTGCAGGAATGAGGTTCTCAAGTGGTATAATCATGAAGCTATGAAACAGAAGTTTCTTTTGAGATCATCCTGTAGCTTTTGTTGTTGTTGTTCTGTTTCTTTTCTTTTTTTACCTTATAGTTGCCAAAGTCCAGACTCAAAGAGGTGCAGTGACTTGTTCAAGGTCACAGAGCTCTGAAGCAAGTGGGAGTCAGGACAGTGATGTTCTAGTGGAGTGCTTGCTCTTAGCTGAGGGTCCCCCAGCTGCTTGCTCCTTCCTGCTGGGGCCTCTTTTCTTGGAATTATTCCCAAGAATTTTAACTAACATGTTTCTAAACCATGAGATCTAAAATTAATCCAATTTTAATATCTAAAATGAAAATTTATTTTTCTTTTGGAAATCAATTTTAAATATTTAATCATAATGGTACTACATTTTATGACACTTCCACAAAATTTCACATGTGAGTGAGGAAGTATCCTGTATTTTGAAAATATTTAAAATATTTGATTGGTCATTTTGGTGTCTAAAATCGTAATATTTAAGCATCTAAACTTTGTGTTGCTTCACACAGAAATGTTGATGTTTTTCATGTAATGAGGTTTTAGTTTCCACAGTTGAAATGTTATTTACTGGAACAAAAGGATGACTTTTTTCCCACATCATTCTCAAAAATTTGTAGGTAGTATTTGTCTCACAGGACGTCCCTGGGGGCTCAGATAGCAGAGTCTGCCTGTAATGTAGGAGACCTGGGTTGGATCCTTGGGTCAGGAAGATCCCCTGGAGAAGGAAATGGTAACCCACTCCAGTATTCTTACCTGGAGACTTCCATGCACAGAGGAGCCTGGTGGGCTACAGTCCATGGGATCACGAGAGTTGGACACGACTCAGCAACTAAGCCACCATGACCTGTGCACATAAAATATCTCTCTATTCATTTAATCCTTTCATTTCATCCATCAGATTTCTGTAGTTTTCTCATAAAGATCTTGTACATATTTTGTTAGACTTATACCTAAGTATCTCCTTTTGAGTAGTGCTAATGCAAAGGATTGTTTTAAGTTTCAAATTCCACTTGTTCAACGTTGTATCCTATAGTCTTGCTATAATTTCTTATTGATTCCAAGAAGCTTTTTGTCAATTTTCTTTCAAATTTTCTACATAGATGATCATGTCCTATGTGAACAGTGACAGTTGTATGTCTTACTAATCTGTATACCATTTGTTTCTTTACTCTGCCATATTGCACTAACAAGGACTTCTAGTACAATGATGACAGAGTCCTGAGAGTGGACACCCCTGCCGTTTTCCTGATCATAGTGGGAAAGTTTCAAGTTTGATTGAGTTTGTTCTTTTTCTAGTTTCTTAAGGTCTAAATGTAGCTGATTAATCTTTGATCTTTCATCTTTTCTAATATATGCATTAAATACTTTATATTTTCCTCTAAGCACCACTTTCATTGTATCTCAAAAATTTTGATAAGTTGTGCTTTCAATTTTCATTTAGTTCAAAATACTTAAATTTCTCTTGAGGTTCTTTCTTTGACTCATGTGTTATTTAGAAGCATTTTATTTAATCTCTACTTATTTTTGAAATTTTTCCTATTATCGTTATCTTAATTCCATTGTGGTCTGAGAGCAGACATTGTACAATTTCTATCTTCAGTAGGATTTTCAAAAAGGTTATTAAGTAAATATTAGGCAGTGTTTTCTAAGAATATAATCCCGTGTTTGCCTTCACATGAAATTAGATTCTGTAGTGTGTAGGAAAATTTTCTAAGACCCAGAAATCAGATGCATTAAAACCTAAATTTTCTGCAGTGTGAACTTAATTGAGGCACATGTATTGTATTACCTTGCATATTATAGGGTGATTAAAAGCTGGGGAAGTGTTTAGCTACATTTTACTGACATATTAGTCAGTATCTGGGCTTACATAAATTTTTAGATGAAAAATGAAAGTGGTTTTGAGATCAAGGCAAACCCCCATCATTATGAGAGTGATGAAAACAGGGTTCCTGTAGTGCACATCAATAGTGTTCTAAGAATATAGAGCAATATTCTATGTGTCCAGGGTCTCAGTCTGTTGCTCTATTATAGGAGATTTTCCCTATCCTTAAAATATTGGAATGCTTTCACAAAATTATATATTCATAAAAGTTCTTAAATTATGAATTTAATTTCCTTATTAAATATGTTTCTGTTAGTTTCTGCCCATCACTAAATCTATCAATATCTTTTTGAGTTCTGATATTTCTATCCAATACATTAATTGTCATGGTGCTTAGAGACACTTAACTATTATTATTTATATTCTGTGTTTTTTTCTTATAAATAAAAGCATAGTCCTAGATATGGTTGTTCTAGCAACAGCAACAACAAACTGATGAATTCTTCTTTTCTCACCTTCTACTTTCTGAACGTTATGCACATTTACTAAATCACCTGCTTGCTGGTTCACTTAACTTCTTCCCCCTATTAACACAGATGTATCATGTTAGAATACTTTCTATGAACTAGTTTTCTTTTTGAAAGAAAATAAAGCCTGTTAGTAATGACCTTCAAATGCTGTTAAAATAAAGACATTAACCCAGAATTATCGTTTATCTGAAATGTTGCACAATATATAAAGGGAAACAAAAATAGGTCACCTTTGAGTTACAAGCCATGCAGAAATACTACTATGTTGATTTTGAATTTATGGCTTATAAAATGGCAGATTATCTCAAGTACTTAATGATTCCAAGTCAAAAAGGAAACATTTTACTTTCAGAGGAAATATAACTCGGAAGTGACCACATTCTACTATCAAAATGATCTGAATAAATCACCCTAAAAAAAGCTATACTTGAAATGCATATGGAAGATAAAAGCATCTTAAGTATTTGTCAGAGTGGAAGGACATCTACATCATGCATGTGGTAAGAATGCTCCAGCTAACCAGCCACCCAGTGTGATGGCAAATGGCTCCCTCATCTAGTATCAAATTGTGTCAGCGGTCACCAGGAGGACTCTGTTGAACAGACTTTGTGGCTATACCTGGGTTCAAGGAGAGGGCTCCTTGGCTGTTACTCATGACTGCACCAGATCCAGGAGAGTGGTGAGATGTGATGTTCAGTAGGTGTCTGGGACTCCATGTAACTGAATCTGGACCTGGTTTTCTTTGTTTCCACCTTGCACCTAAACTTCCTGTAGATTTTCCTACCAGCTGGTAGGGAGTCCAACTGGCTGTGAGTTAAAAACCAAAACCAGAATCCAAACACTTCTCATCACCTTGTGCTATTCACATCATCATCTCTCACCAGGAATGACACAAGAGTCTCTGACTTGTCTGTGTGATAAACTGTCTTTGTTCCTCTAAAGTCCATTTTCAATACAGCAGCCAGATTGATTGCTATTAAATGATTAGACCATGGCATTATTAAACCCTGTCATTTCTGCACTCCTGGTAGCTCCCATCTGTCATCCCCTTCAGGCCTTCGGTCTTTCCAAGTTATCGTCTAAACTTTCATCATCCATACATGACTACTGGAAAAAACATGGCTTTAAGTAGGTGGAACTTTGCTGGCAAAGTAATGTTTCTGCTTTTAAATATTCTGTTCAGGATGGGGAGCACGTGTGGACCCATGGCTGATTCATGTCAATGTATGGCAAAAACTACTACAATATTGTAAATAATTAGCCCCCAACTAAAATAAAAAAAAAAAATATTCTGTCTAGGTTTGTCACAGCTTTTCTTCCAAGGAGCAAACATCTTTTAATTTCATGGCTGCAGTCACCATCTGCAGTGATGTTGGAGCCCAAGAAAATAAAGTCTGTCACTGTTTCCATTGTTTCCCCATCTATTTGCCAGAAGTGATGGGACTGATGCCATGATCTTCGTTTTTTGAATGTTGAGCTTTAAGTCAGCATTTTCATTCTCCTCTTTCACTTTCATTTAGAACCTCTTTAGTTCCTCTTCGCTGTCTGCCACAAGGGTGGTGTCAACTGCATATCTGAGGTTATTGATATTTATTCTGGCAATCTTGATTCCATCTTGTGCTTCATCCAGCCCTGAATGGTTTAGCTTTCTTAACAATGTCTTCCTTAGCAACCCTGTCTAAATTTCAATTTGGTATTTTTCCCCACCATTACTGATCCTTCTTGCTTTGTTCTGTTTTCATCATAATACATCCTACATACCACATAACTTACTATTTATTGTGTTTATTAAATTTTGTTCATAACTCCCAGCTAGTCTGTGAGCCGCATAGAGGTGTTTTCTAATACATCCCGTGGATCCTTGGTTAATGCTTGCAAATCCTAGGCATTCATTAACTATTTTGCTAAAAATTTGTTATTACTGGTAGAAAAGCCAATAGAACAGCCCAGCATCCACCCAATGATTAAGGCATTAAACTTTCAAACAGTGTATCAGGTACCAAGTCAAAAGGAGGCAGCGGTAACATCCATGTCTACCTTAGGAAAAGAAGAGCTGAAATCTGTGGTGCCAACCACCCGATACCTCGCCAGACTTAGCAGAATTAGTAAATAATGGGGCTTTTTACCTTTGAAACCCATTACCCCGTTTTGAGCAGTCTCTTTCTAGAAGCACCGAGAGGAAGTGAAGTGGATAAAATACGGAGGTGACATTAGACTTACATTCATTTCCAGTTACATGACCTTCAGCAAGTTGGCTCGTCTACCATGAGTCTCTGCTTCCTTGTTTGTAAAATGGAATTGATCATCAAATTGTTTTTAATAAAGAAAATGAAAAGAGGGGAAAAAAAACTAAACCACATAAAGTATAACACTGAATAAAACAGATAAGTAATTGACAAAAGCTATTCATTATAAGAAAAAAGACTTTCAGATAAGATTCACAGTTTGGAAGGCATTTCATAGTATCTCATTTGATCATTTTAATATTATTGTATGCTAGATTTTCCTAAATTTGTTGACTTTAACAGCCTTTGTGCTGCCACAGTAAATTACTGGAGATAACTGAGAATAGAGTGAATTAAATTTATACAAAAAAGTATTAAAATTGAAACAGCCTCAACACATGCCAAAGGAGGATATTTCAAACCTAATAATAAGTATAGGCCAAATATGTATATTGTATTTTTCATTTAGAACTGACTTTCCTGGCATTTGAAACAAAATGGGCTCCATGATTATGTATCAGTTATTTGAAGGGGTGTGTCAGTTCTTTTGTTAGAGGACTCCATGCACTAAAATAAATTTTAAAGATTTTTAATTGCATTAGCCTTTATATAAGAAACAGTGGACAGCATTTATAAAAGATTAAAACACCACATTTCAGAAACTGGAGTAGGAATGTGTATTAGAAGGTAACTCAAGTAAAGGCATGCCTTACAGGGAACTAAGGAAACAAGGTCTTATTAGCTGTCAAGATAGGTTTTAGGCAAAACCAAGGAAAGGGTGGAGACCATAATCTTCAAAATATCAGGCTTGCATGTCATTTCTGTTACCCTTGGAGATTGAGTTATGGTTTAGTTATCATGTTAAAAATGGCAAATGATGCCTTCTGTTATAGAAAGTGATGAGTCAGAGCTGTAGTCAAGCCCCTGTTACCCAGGGGGAGTCTTGGAATAAATGCTTTCTGGCTCAACTTTTTCTCATAGCCAGGTCTATGGCTACTCTTGAGGTCAAACAAATCCACCAAAAATGAAAAGTTGTCACTTAGGCATGATGTTCTAATGAAAACATACTAGTTTTTGATCACACTTCTCAAAATGCTTAATGGAATTTTTAATTTCTGTTTAGTCTTTTGAGAGTAAGAATATAATGTGGATCCATATTAACAAAATCAAAATGAGGCATAGTATTAATTATTGTAAGGTGTAATGATTTTACATTAGGATAATTACTTGTTCCATTTGTCAAATTATAAAATTAGGATTCTGTTTTTTTAATAACCTCTAGAATGAATACTTTGATTTTTTTAATAGCTCTCATTAAAAGATTTAAAATATGTGTTAAAATTTTCTATTTGGTTATTTTGGGGATGCAGATTTGAAATATGGGACCTTAAAAGTTTCTGCCTAAGGTCAGAATATGTAAAATTAAAGTGGTAGGTAAATTATGAAACTACATTTTTACCAGAATTTTATTATTAGATGAATATGTTTATAAATATAGAATTAGGAAGAGTCAAGTAATCTATGCTTTACATTTTAACAAATGATATAGACTCTAATTATTTTGAATATAAATCATTTTGTGTATTTCTTAAAGTTTTATCAAATCATTTGCTTTATCATTAACATTGTTCGGTAAGTGTGATGTCTCAGTTATGACTATTGGTTTCTTCTGTATTAATAGGATAAAATTGTCCTATTGACAGTTGTCTCATGTAAATATAGGCAATAAAGCTCCTGAAAAATTATACAGAGTGTTTGTATTTCAGCACTTTTAATCATACATATCAGTGAAAAAATTATAATTAATTTTTAAGTTAATATTTTCCATGTTATCATCTGAGCCATTTGTTTTAAATTTATCCATTCAACATATATTTAGTCGATGCCTGCCAGGTACCAAGCACTGTCTTGGGCACTGAGGACACTTCAAAAAATGAAAAACCCTTCTTATATGAAACTTTCATTGTAATGGGAAAAGTTAGATAAGAAGTAAGCATGAAACTAAACAATAAAACTTAGTGAGTAGATAGTGACACAAGGATAAGTAGATAAGATATCTACTAGTAGGTTAAGATATAGAAAATAGTGGGGATGCATTTTGGAGAAGGCAGTCAGAAACCTCTCTGAGAATGATATGAGTAATGCAGAAAACTAGCTACAGAAAAATCTGGGGTGAAAAAGTAAATCAGCAGGAAGAATATTAGTGTTTGTGAAAAACCTGTTGACCAGGGGGTACAAGGTAGACTCAGGAAGTTACATAGTAGGTTCTGTGTGATCTGATCTCTAGGTGTTGGTAACATTTTTATTTTTATTTTTTTTCATATTGGGGTAAGAAGTCATTATAAGGTAGTGATGGACTCAGTGTTGAGCATAGAAAAGGAAAAGACTAGAGGATGCTGCCTATTTATTTGGTGTAAGCAACTGGCTAGATGGGGGTGCCCTTACTGAGACAGAGAAGGCGGTGACTCTTTTATAAGTGCTGTTTTACAGCTCTACAGAAATAGAAGTTAACTTACAGATTTTTGTCTAATAGAGATACAGATGTTTCTAAATGAAACAACCCCAAAAATTTCAGTTCATGGCCCTGTTGGACACCATCAAGTTTCATATAGAACCCAGAAATCTTATCTTAATATTGCCTATAAATCTCTAGTTTTTCAAGTACTCTTTGGGCTGATTTTCCCATCTTATTATTTCCCTCAATAATCTAGTTGAATAGAAACTGGACTGTTTTTCCTCTGAAAGTCATATAAGAGTTATAGCTTTGCCGTTTTGAAAAAGTATTACCTTGACTGCAGAGGGATATAGGAAAGTATTTATCCAGCCAAAATATTTTAAAATGCAATATGAAACGTCATTATATACTTGGAAAACATTTGAAAAAATAGCCACCTCCATCTTTTGAGTGGTTACTTCAAAATATTCTTTCTGATATAAAATACTTAGTGTTTGATAAGACATTTGGTGGTAGAAAAAGAGGCTGACCATTTCAAGATGATATTAACAGCTTCAAAGCTGTATAAAAATTACAAATGTGTATTATATTCATATGCTTTATTTTAAAAGTAAGCCTTGTACACATTTTAAATTGTACAAATATTTCATTTCCAAAATTACTTCAAAAATATGAATGAAGTCATATAAGGAAGCATTTGTGTGGCAAACTTCTTTTTTATAGATAAAGTGTGTAGAGGTTGCTTTGTGAAGAGCATAATCTGTATCCTGAGGCAGGTCTGACACGTTCTGAGAGAGAGACTTGTATTGTGAGGAGTATAACATCTATATATTCATTCATTGGAACTGCATTCATTGAGGGTCAAGTACAGGCAAAGGGCTCTGTTAGATCCTGTCAAAAGAATAATGGACTAGAAGAGACTTCCCTTCTACAATAAGCTTATACTTACGGTCTTCATTATTATTATAGCCAGAGTTTATATTGAGTACCTGCAATATTCCGTGTTCCCTACAAGGTACTTTACATTATTTATCATGTTTAATTTTATGGATGAGAATATGAAGACTCAGAGAGGTTAAGTAACTCGAACAAGCTATTAGTTTGTAAATGGCAGATCCATCTTATCCTGAAAATTTGCTCTTTCTAGTAAGCTCTCTCCTGGTCTTATAAGAAGTACTATGTGTGAATAAGTATGTGTGGAACTGTAGCACATTGGAGAATATTCTAAGTTTGAAAGCTATGCAGACAAAAGTCCCTGGGAATTCAGAGAAGAAAAAAAGTGATGTTTAGGTAATCCATGCGTGCTCAGTCGTGTCCGACTCTTTGTGACTCTATGGACGATAGCCCACCAGGGGCCTCTGTCATGGGATTTTGCAGGCCAGAATACTAGAGTGGGTTGTCATTTCCTCCTCCAGAGGATCTTCCTGACCCAGGGATCGAAACAGCATCTCCTACATTTCCTGCATTGGCAAGCAGATTCTTTAGCACTGAGCCACCTGGAAAACCTTTTTTTAAAATTTTTTGGTATAAGGATTAGCAAATATTATCACACAACTGAGATTTGACATAAACTTAGATAATATGTCGAGGTTTAATTTTCTCAGCCAGGGGCAACAGTAATTCATTAGGAAGGAAAAAAAAAAACAGCCAAAAGACTTGTTTTAGAAATGTATGTTGCCTAACTTAATTGCGAGTGTTGGCATGTGTTAGAAAGGAAGAGAAAATACGTTGATACTGAATTGTAGAGAGTCCTTACTGTGTGTTAAGGAAACCAGAGACAGAAGGAACTAAGATTATTAGAGTAGTACAGTAGGAGATGCACTCCAGAGGCAACGGAGTAGAAAGCAAGAGGCTTCTGCAAATCAGATTCAAATGTAAAAGGAATGGTCAGCTGGAGGAGTCAAGAATAAATGTGAGATTTGGGGTGTAGAAGGCTGGTAAATGTGATAGAATTAGAAGAAAAGAGCAGATTATAAGAAAAACCAGCTGTCTGTCCTTACAGATCTTTGGTCTATGGTACTGATGTCATGTTTTATTTTATGTACCTATTTATGTGTGTCCATTGTGAGTAGCACAAGGACTGTGGCTGCGTCCTACTCGTCCTTGTATCCTGGGTGATGAATGAAGTGTCTGCATCATAACAAGACCACTGCTTGTGGGCTGGATGAACGAATGATAACAAGGGCAGCAGGAGGCCAGGCAGTTCGTGCCCATAGGGTATTTGCATAGATACCTTACTGGAAGCTGAAGGTCAAGACTGGGGCTTGGAAAGGAAATAGAACTATAGTTAAATATTCTGGAGTCAACAGCATAGGAACTACAGTTGAAATTCTGAAAGTGTTAGGTAGGGAGAAGAATGCAGGAAGAGAAAAAAGATGAAGATATGAAAGGCAAATCCTTTGAATATTTCTATCTCTTATGAATGACATAAAAGTGGTAGGAAAAACACCCGTACACACGCACATATATATACACACACACATATATATGTATGTGTAAGTGAAAGTGAAGTTACTCAGTCATTTCTGACTCTTTGTGACCCCATGGACTGTAGCCTACCAGGCCTCTCCATCCATGGGATTTTCCAGACAAGAGTACCGGAGTGGGTTGCCATTTCCTTCTCCAGGGGATCTTCCTGACCCAGGGTTTGAACCCAGGTCTCCCACACTGCAGGCAGATGCTTCACCCTCTGAGCCATCAGGGAAGCCCATAGCGATTGAGACTTCTCCTCTCTATATATAGTAATACCATAGACTTAGTAACATGAGTTTATTTCTCTCAGTTCTGGAGACTGGAAGTCAGAGATCACGGCACCAGCCGAGTTGACATCTGCTGAGGGTTCTCCTGGTTTGCAGATGGCTGCGTTCTCGTTGTATCCTCACAGGGTGGAGAGCAGAGAAAAGGCAAGTTCTTGTGTCTCTTCTTCTAAGGGCATTAATTCCATGCATGAGGGTGGAGCTCTCATGACCTAGTTACCTCCCAAAGATCCCACATCCCCATCATTTAGGAGGTTAGAGTTTCAACATATGAATTTACAGGTAGGGGAACAAACATTCAGTCTACAATGAACACCACAGGATACTTTAAAGAAACTGTTAAGCAGTTGAAAAGAGAATAAGAAGAATGTAGTTTCATCGAAACCAAGATAGAAGAGTTTCAAATACTACAGCTGTTACGAATAGTGTAGACTTAAAGAAGGTACTTGATTTTGATAACTAGACGGTCATGGCTGACTGCGAAAACACTCCAAAAAATCAAAATGAGAAGAGTTAACAAATAAGTGGGAGTTTAAAGGAAACATACTTTACGGAACTTTCAGTGGTGGAAATCAGACATTTTAAAATGGTGGTACCATGTGTATTGTTGGTATGAAGACGAGAAATTATAAGGTTTAATGATAGGTTGATTTTCACCTTATTCATTTGATGAGGAAACTGTTTCACCTCATTGATTTTTCTGTGCTAAAATGGTCATGTTTGCCTTTTCATTAGAGCTTGCTTCATTTCTTTTCAATTTGTGGTTTTCATCAGTTTGGTACTTCTCTGTGTTAAGGCTTTCCTCCTTAGTGTAATTTTCTTTCATATTTCAGATGTGGCATACCCACTCTGAAATATGAAAGGGAATAAAATGCAGCGTCATCATGGGGAACACAGATGCAAACTTAGTGGAGTAGACGGAATGATTCTTCAGTTTCACTATATTTTTCAGATCCCTTGTAGAATAGCTCTTATGCCAAGATATGAAATAACAATAAATAATAAGGAAATGAAGCTCTATACATTAAGTATTTGTACACAGTAAAAAAAATAAGTAGAGATCCCTTAGCTGACTTGTAGCAAATTTTATTGGGCATGCATATTCTACTTTATTATATAACCATAAAATACCTCAGGAAAAATTAGATGAGCTATTTCTGCACTATTTACTTAGGAAAACTTCTCAGTGAATTCACTGAGTTTTACCTGAGAAAACTAATAGGTCTTTTTTTTCCCCCCAGAGTAGTCACAGTAGTACAGAAAGTAGTTTTTCAGTATTGAAGTGCTAGTGTATTTCTGCATGAAAAGTCATTTCTTTTCATCAGCATATTGATGGTGTCTTGTTCATAGCACAACTGCTGTGTAACTTGTGGTGTGGGTTACAGCTTCAGCCTAGTGCGATTAACTCCATTTAAGGGATCGGTGTGTTATGATCAACTAGCTTTACTATTATTATCCAAAGAATTATACTCAGTACATGATTTTGGCAGGAATATGCCATCAGAGACAAACTGATGTATCAAATGTACTTGTGGGGAAGAAATAAAATTTCTTACTCCAATCTAAGAGAAACATTGTGTTGTCTTCACTTAAGTGTGTGATTGCGGACATGTTAAGAAAGCTTCTTGCCAATGCTGGGCCATATCTCCATTAACTGGCAGGCAAGGAATTGAGACATAAACTGAACCTGGGCATGTGGATCTAGCAAGACACTATCGGTAATCAATTTAAGTTGGAAGAAGCTTTTTGTTAAATTTGAGCATATTGTTTAATTTTTCAGATTTTGTAGTTATGGTTCTGAGAGACTTCAGAAAATCGCATTTTCTCATGCTATTCAAGGATAAAATTATATCTGTCTTGTTTGACCAGGTATAGATTTGTTCTCAGAATAAACCATGAGATGTTATGATCAGTAACCAACCTGAATGTATTTTTTAATAATGCATCTCTCTCTATGCATGGGGCCACTGGGGACAGAAATGTAGATAAAAACACTGGATCTTCAGAGATAAATCCACACACTTGTGGACACCTTATTTTTGACAAAGAAGGCAAAAATATACAGTGGAGAAAAGACAGTCTCTTTAACAAGTTGTGCTGGGAAAGCTGGTCAACCACTTGTAAAAGAATGAAACTAGAACAGTTTCTAACACCATGCACAAAGTCAACTCAAAATGGTTTAAAGATTTAAATGTAAGACCAGAAACTATAAAACTCTTAGAGGAAAACATAGGCAGAACACTTTCTGATATAAATCACAACAAGATCCTCTATGACCCACCTCCCAGAGTAATGGAAATAAAAACAAACAAATGGGACCTAATTAAACTTAAAAGCTTTTGCACAATGAAGGAAACTATAAGCAAGATGAAAAGGCAGACTTCAGAAGGGGAGAAAATAATAGCAAACAAAACAATTGACAAAGAATAAATCTCCAAAATATACAAGCAGCTCATGCAGCTCAATACCAGAAAAAATAAACTACCCAATCCAAAAGTGGGCCAAAGAACTAAACAGACATTTCTCCAAAAAAGACATGCAGATGGCTAACAAACACATGAAAAGATGCTCGACATCACTCATTAACAGAGAAACACAAATCAAAACCACAGTAAGGTACCATCTCATGCTGGTCAGAATGGCTGCCATCAAAATGTCTACAAAAAATAAATGCTGGAGCGAGTGTGGAGAAAAGGGAACCCTCTTACACTGTTGATAGGAATGCAGACTAGTACAGCCACTATGGAGAAGAGTGTAGAGATTCCTTAAAAAACTAGAAATGGAACTGTCATATGACCCAGCAATCCCACTGCTGGGCATACACACCGAGGAAAGCAGAACTGAAAGAAACACGTGTACCCCAGTGTTCATCGCAGCACTTTTTACAATAACTAGGGAATGGAAGCAGCATGGATGTCCATCGGTAGTTGAATGGATAAGGATGTTGTAGTGTATATACACAATGGAATATTACTCAGCTATAAAAAAGAACACATTTGAGTCAGTTCTAATGAGGTGGATGAAACTGGAGACTGTTATACAGAGTGAAGGAAGTCAGAAAGAGAAACACTAATATAGTGTTTTAATGCATATATATGGAATTTAGAAAGATAGTAACGATGACCCTATATGCAAGAGAGCTAAAGAGACACAGATGTAAAGAACAGACTTTTGGACTCTGTGGAGAAGGCGAGGGTGGGATGATTTGAGAGAATAGCATTGAAACATGTATATTACCAAATGTAAAATAGATGACCAGTGCAAGTTCGATGCATGAAGCAGGGCACTCAAAGCCGGTGCTCTGGGACAACCCAGAGGGATGGGATGGGGAGGGTGAGGGGAGGGGGTTCAGGATGGGGAACACATGTAAACCCATGGCTGATTCATGTTGATGTATGGCAAAAGCCACCACAATATTGTAAAGTAATTATCCTCCAATTAAAATAAATAAATTATTTTAAAATTATAAAAAAGAAATCATTTCTTTCCAGACCTAAAGATAGGAAATTAAGGCTGATATGCAAAATACAGGATGTTGTCACATTTTAATGTGTATTGTACTGCAACATTAAACATGAAGTTTACTCATTTTATTAGTATGTGTCCATGTGGGCTAAGTTGCTTCCGTTGTGTCCAACACTTTGTGATCCTATGGACTATAGCCCCCCAGGCTCCTCTGTCCATGAGATTCTCCAGGCAAGAGTACTTGAGTATGTTGCTATTTCCTCCTCCAGGGGATCTTCCCAGATATTGAACTTGCATTTCTTATGTCTCCTGCATTGGAAGGTGGCTTCTTTACCACTAGCACCACCTGGGAAGCCCCATGTATGAGTATACTCACTCACAAAAATCTGAAATTGCAAGTGATAGAGTTTAGAAACTGATTTTGCAGGACCAATGAGATGATGTTATTAACTACATTGTTCAAAAAGTGAAGCTGTGGCCCTCCTAATTGTCCTTTCTAATTTCATGGGAAAAGATTTTTTCTTCCCTTTATATGCCTGCTTTGATCAGATTGTCTGGAAAGTCATTATTAAAGCGGGCTAGTTACCAGGAAAGAAGACCAGTGGCACCCTTTCAAGGCAATTAAAGCCATGTTTTGTGTTTTGTGACTCAAGTCTTCAGGGGATAGAGATGACTTTTTTCAAAATAAATTTTGAGACGTAAAATCTCTACTTTAATAAAGCTGAGGGAAGTTTCATGGACAAACCTTCATGTGTTTTATGGAAGTGAGTTGTATATGTCGTTCAAATACCTGATATACAGGTATATCATTTATTGATCCAGGCAAACTCCCCATCCTGTGTAAGCATGGATACCTCTCCCTCTTTAGTTGACAGTTAGTTTATGGAGGTGCACTTTGATTTCCTCCCTACCTATTTTACTCACTAATCGTTTATTAAAAGCCTACAGTGAGACAGTCATTAGCCTTAGTGTTGGATATTCTTACAAGAATGGAATTTGGCACATCCTAGGGGTCACATGCTTGTAAAGAGATAATTAGATCTGTGCGTTACATAAAATGGAAGATAAGAGATTCTGGACCTCCAGAGCCTGGGATACCAAAGAAGGTTTTTCAGGAGAGATAGTATTTGCTCTTAAAGACTGATTAGGGATTTAAAAGGTACACAAAAGGGAAATAGGTATAAGGGCAGAGAAATAGATGATGGGAACAAAATAAAGTATGCACAAAGGTAGGAAAAGTTAGCCCTATCAAAAAAGTAAAAAAAACACTGTTAGACAATTTGGGGGGGTCAGGGTAACCAGAAGATGTGACATAGTTGACAAGCAAATGAAATCATGAAGTTTCTCCCATGTCACGGTTGGTTGGTTTGTTTAACGAAGAGCCTTACTCTTGAGATTGGAAACACTTTGAAATATTTTAAAGAGAATGTGCCATGCTTAGAGCTGTATTTAAAAAGACCATCAGAGCAGCATGATTCAGGTGCTAAGTGGCTCAGTGATGCTAACAACTGACCAGAAATCAGGAAAGAGCATCTGATCAATTTCTGATGTGAAGTTTATTTCCCTTTGTTCTTTTATTTTGGAAGTACTTGACTGTGTCACCAAATAGGGGGAATTCTGGAGAGATTATTGCAATGAAAATTAGAGTTTTCAGTACCAGTCACATTTTATATATTCCATATTTTATGCGTTAATCACATTTGTGATTTCTTACTTTGTGACTATTTACTGTTCGTTTCAGCTTGTCTTACCTGTTTTTAGCTTGCTGTGTACTTGTTGTAAGCCTTCATAATTCTATTTATTAAATAACTGGAAAACAAATTTTCCTTTCATAAAAACAACTCAACTTATTGTTTATCCTTGGTCCCGGAGTTCAAAAATATTTCATAGAAGTCAAGGTCTTCATTTCCTTTCTAGAATTCAATAAAAGTTAAGGATGGAAAGCAAAATGAACACTAATCTCCTTTTGTTTCTTTTTATCATAATATATATCCCACTGAAATAGTTCATTCATATAATCATTATTCCTTTAAATTTTAAACTCTCTTCTTCATGAATATTGATGGAGATTTATTCAAGCAAATAATTTTAGAAATAGAAATCCCTAGTCAAAATTACCACTTTGCATGATTACTGAAATTTCTGTTCTATTACTGTTTATTTTTATATGTTCTTGATAAAACACTCTTCATTGAAAATAAAGCCCCAATGCTGCCCCTGACAGTTAAAACCAATGTGCAGTGGGTTTTTTTTTCTTTCAATTCATTTCTCTTTTTGACATTAACTATGGATATATTGTATGCTGAAATTGACATGGCCCTGTTTAATCTAACATTGCCCTCTTTTTGCACAGTTCTTGGATTTACTAGAATATTTTGTCTCTATTTGCCTTGGGGTGGGGGAGAATTGAGTGAATTGCAAAGATGCATATGGTTCAGCACCAGTGACTAAAACACAGAGTAAAGCTTGATTGAAGTCTAAGAGTGAAGTCAGCTTCATCCAAGGCTCTGAAAAACCTTTGGCCAAACCAGCAGCTGTGTACAGTAGAGGATAACAGGAGTGCTTTTGGAGCAGCCAAATAATAAAAAACTTTATTTTTGTATCCTACTGTATTTGTTGAACCCGGCATGCTGCAGTCCATGGGGTTGCAAAGTCTGACATGACTGAGGGACTGAACTGAACTGAACTGATATTTGTTGAAAATAAAAATTACATTGCAAGGAATATATTGTCTGTGAGCAATGCAAATGATTTTTTTAATGAACAATATAAAATCTTAATGAGATGATTGATTCATACATTAGCTATGAGTATCTAGAGCAACTGATTTCAGGGCAGAAAAAGACATAGAAAAATAGGAGTGACATTCCTCCAGGGTTTGTTTTGCAGTCATAATACCTCATGTATCAGATAATATTCAAATTGTGTACAAAATTTTAACACCTGACGTTTTAAAGGTCCTGCTTTATATATAAAAGGACAGGGTGCAATTTGGGTACAATGTTTGGTCTGCTAGATTCAATAGGAAATATCCCAGGAAGCTTGTAAACAAGGTTTTTTTTAATTATACTTCATAAAGTTTATATAGAATTAGAGCACATGTTGCTGAATTCAGTGAAACTAAATAATGAGATATCCATTTCCTGATTTGAATATATGGTAGCCTGTTTTCCATGGCAGCCTTTTGCCATGATTTCTTAAAAACTTTATTTTGGAGTAATTAATGTCATGAATTGAAAATTATGGATGGCAGTTTGTAATTGTGAAGAGTGAGGTCTTTCGGGTTGTAAAGACCTGGATTTAAACCCTGACTGAACCACTTTACTGGTCTACCTTTGGTAATTTACTTGATCTCTCTAAATTTCACTTTCTTCTTCTGTGTGAAGGGGTAATAATGTATAGTCCATAGTTTTTTAGGAAGATTAAATGAAGTATTTTCTGTATAGTTAAATATTTAGCAAAACTCAATAAATGGTTGCTGCTATCATCATTAATATCATCATCATAGGTTTGCTGAAAGAGCCATCTTATAAAATTGTTTGATCTTTTTTGGAAAATGTTCTTAATTTAGTTACTTAATGTAGAATCAAGGTAAAAAGAAGCAGCAAAATTAAATAGTGTAGGAATGATATCAAGATATGCCCTATAAATCACTATAGTTATAAATCTAATTGATGTACTTAGCTAAGCAAGTGCCATGACAGAAGAGTCAGATTAAAAAAAAAAAAAATCAGATCTTTCTTGTTAAAATACCAGTGACTGTCATAACAGCCGATTCAATCATGCCTATATATAAAATATTATTTTCAGAGTAATGTAATTTAATTGCTATTGGAACTGTCTTGACAATATAACTATGCCTGAATTGAGCTGTTTTATTTGTCCTTAAATATTTTCTTTCCTACCTGTGTAGCAAGATACATGTGGTGAGCACATGCAAAATAAACAACTAGGCTACTATTCAGACCATTAACAGTAACATGAAATCTTTTCTCCCCCTTCCTCACTGAATGCTCCCTCTGTTCAAAAATAAATAGATACCAAAAAAAGTCGATAAATATACATGCAAAATTACCTAGAAAAGCATTCAGTGGGTATCAGCAAATAAGTTGATAAGCACAACCAGTTTTCGCATTTAGAAACAAACTATTTGCAATTACAGAGCATACCAATTTATCTCTTCCTCAAATTGTACTTTCAGTTCTATGTAATTTTAAAGGGGAAACAAAAACACAGTAAAATAGATGCATATATGTGTATGCAAATTTTAGATGAATTTGCCAGTTAAGAAACAAAGATAAGAAAAAGCTTTCCCTTTCCCCGCCTTGGCCAAATTAAAAATATATACATCTTGAATTGGGCTAGTTATGATTGGCAGGGATAATCTTGGTTAAGTTAGTAAATAATGAGAATCATGGTTCCCCACTCATCCTAGCCTTTACTTTCCTGCTCCATATCCCACCCTAACAAGTGGCAACAGAGCAGTTAAAATCAGTGTGAAATCACTTAGAAGACAGCTAAAAATGCCTGCACCCCATCCTGCTGCAGAGAAAAGGAGAAAGCTTTATCTTAGAAGAGGGAGCTTTTGGTCCAGTGAGCAAAGCAGAGTTGAATGAGGAAGACAAGGACCCTGGAGACAGACTGCCTGAATTTGCAGTTAGGCTCTGCATTGTCTTCTCACTTAAATCTTCACTTCCCTGCCCCAGTTTCATCATCTGTAAAGTGACTAAAGAGTAGTACATTTATCATGGGGTTGCTATAGGATTAAATGGGGGTAATCACAGGTACGGACTTAGAATACTTACTACCTGGCACATAGTAAGTGCTCAGTAAATGTTAGCTGTTAGGATAGTTGAGTCTATAAGTTCTGATCTTCTGGGATCCAACCAAAATCTCTTGAGCTTGATACTCACTTGGACAATTCCTGACCCAGGAAGGTCACGCATTCCAGAGAGTGTTCTACACCTGAATGTCATAGATGTTCATTGATTCATCCATGACTGTGCATAGAGGAAAATGTGCTAACTAGCTGGTTGTCTTAAAAGTACTGGCAATACATTAACCTCCTACCTGAAATAGCTACAAGAGGAGGGAAGTGCAGCCTGTTTTCTAAAAAAAAAAAAAAAAAAAAAAGTGGGGTTAGAGTTCACTTTTCCTTCTTGAATCTTG
Organism: Okapia johnstoni; assembly: GCA_024291935.2. Classification (NCBI taxonomy): domain Eukaryota; kingdom Metazoa; phylum Chordata; class Mammalia; order Artiodactyla; family Giraffidae; genus Okapia; species Okapia johnstoni. Next base: position 8,567,647 of record CM044327.1, read on the forward strand.
GCTAGCCACTGCGTAGACCTAAGGAAAACAACCTGTTTCATTCAACATTTCCTGGATGTGCCTGTTGTGCCTTGCCTATTTATTTCTTCTTTTAGCGCATGAGGTTTTAAAATTTGATCTTCATTTTCACTAGTATATTACCCAGGAAATATATTTTTTACTGTTGCAGTTATCCCTTTTATTTCATTATTGAAAAGGCATTACATTACCCTTTTTTTTTTCTGAAACAGTGAGGTTGAGAACTAATGTCATTAAATATCATTTTGAAAATAAACCTTTCCTGTCTTCAGGCACATTATCATAAAAGAAAGAAAGAAGGAAATGATGAAGCAGGGTTTTTCGAGGGCACAACGAGATCGCATTAAAATGACACACAGTTCAAAATGGGAATATAAGATGACTGAAGAGAACTGAGAGGTAGGACATGAAAGATGTTTCTAACCCATTTATGTTCCCCAAATGTTCCTGATTGATAGTCCCCCATGTCAATGTAACTCCTTTTTTCCCCTCAAAACTCAGTCCTCCAGTGGAGAAATCAAGTGCCGATATTCCAATGATCTCAGCAGATGCAGACAATCTCACTTCTAAAAGAGTATTTCCAAACAAACCTCTAGCCTGAAGGAAGATAACATTTTACTTGTTGCCTGCCCTTTATTAGGGAACCAGTTTATGCAAATCCTATGTAGTGACCTCAAGTGGCAGTTTAAAATGCAAAACATTGAGACAGAGAGAGAGAAATTATACTTTGTACTTTGATAAAGCATAGCATTTTACCAAGAAAGAACTTGGAAGAGAATTTAAAATGAAATCTTTTATGATGAGGTTTCTAGCTTTTTTAAAGTTTGCACTGACTTCTTCACCTCGTTCTTTAACATCAGTCAGTATCCAGCCCCATTGAGAATTTAAAAAACACGTTTTTTTATGCCTCCCTAATACTGTATTTTGTTGTGCTCTGGGATGTGAATAGGATGGCATTGTGGGAGACACCAGGGTCTGTCCCCCAACATAAAACTCAAAGACAGCTATACATGAACAAAGATAGGAAGCTGACTCCACCTAAGAAACTTCTGCCAAACGAAGGAAGAAAATGCATAAAAAGAGTAGGAAGAACCGTTTTGTTTTGCCTACCTCATCTCATTCCTCAGGCTGATATTGCTCAGCACCAGGAGGACACTTCTCAGACTGAGTGTCCCTCCCTTAGAACAGGAGAGCAGGGTAAATGATTCTCCCACCTTCCAGGGAGCTGCGTGAAGGAACTTCAGTTTCAGTATAGCCAGAGACGATCACAGCTGAGACTTCTTGAAATGCTGAAAGTGAAAGTCGCTCAGTCATGTCCGACTCTTTGTGACCCCATGAACTATACAGTCCGTGGAATTCTCTAGGCCAAAATACTGGAGTGGGTAGCCTTTCCCTTCTCCAGGGAATCTTCCCAACCCAGGGTTCGAACTCGTCTCCCACATTGCAGGCGGATTCTTTACCTGCTGAGCCACAAGGGAAGCCCAAGAATGCTGGAGTGAGTAGCCTGTCCCTTCTCCAGGGGATCTTCCCCACCCATGACTCAAACCTGGATCTCCTGTATTACAGGCAGATTCTTTACCAACTGGGCTATCAGGGAAGCCCAAGCCACAAGGAAAAGGGCAAGGCTCCAGTATCTTCCATACAAAAGGAGTCACCATGTGTCCCAGTGGCCTGTTCTGCAGAAAACCCCAGCAGCCTTTGCCTATGAGAACCTCAGTAGCCCTTGTTAACACTGGGGACCCCTCATAGTTTTGATCACTAGCTAACCCCTCATAGACCTGAGCAGAATAGCAAGCTTACTTATGTTGGATCCCAATAGCATTTACCACTGATGAAAGTGTATCTACAACAATCTCTGTACCCACTGCAGCTTCCCTGCACGTAACAAAGGAAGACAGCAAGAAACAGAGAAAGAGTATATTAAAGAATGCCTAGCAAACAGTTCAGTTAGCAAAATGGCAGTAGTACAGCCTTACCTATCCATACATACTTTAAATATAAATGAACTAAATTTTCCAGTCTGAAAATACAGAATGGCTGAGCGGACTAAAAAACAATGGTAACTCCATGCATGCTGCCTACAAAAAACTAGCTTAAGCTTTAAAGACACACACTGGCTGAAAGTGAAGGAATAGGAAACAATATTCTATGCAAAGAGAAACAGGAAGAGGGCAGCAGTAGCCATTCTTCTATCAGGCAAAATAGATTGAGGCAGAAACTGTAATAAAAGACAAAGAAGGTGATTCTATAATGATAAAGAAGCCAGTTCATCATGACAAAGTAACAGTACAGATGCACTTAGCTTTGGAACCCCTAAATATACAAAGCAAATTTTAACAGATTAATAAGAGTGAAATAGAATATAATAATAATAAAAGACTTCAGTAACCCACTTTCAGCAATGGTTAGATCACCCAGACAGAAAATCAATAATGAAACATTGGACCTAAGCTATACTTCACACCAAATGAAGCTAACAGAATTTTACAGAACATTCTATTCAACAGCAGTGAAATACACATTTTCTTCGAACACAGGAAACATTCTCCAGAATAGAGCATACATTAGGCCATAAGACCTAACAAAAAATCAATTCAAAAAGAATTAAATATTTGAACACAGGAGTTGAAATCATACAACTCCTAAAAGAAAATATAGGAGATAAGCTTCTAACCATTGGCCTTGGCAATGATTTTTTTTAGATTTGACACAAAAAATAAATCAACAAATGCAAAAATAAACAGAAGGGACTTCTTGAAACTAGCGAGTTTGTACACAGCAAAGAAAAACGTCAAAAAAATGAAAAGTCAGCCTACAGAATTGGGGAAAGTGTTCATAAGCCATAAGGAGTTAATATTCAAAATATATAAAGAACTCATACAACTCAATAGCAAACAAACAACCTAAAATAATTTACAAATGAACAAAACACTTAGATAGACATTTTCCAAAGACATACAGTCAACAGGTAGATGCAAGAGTGCATTTTCATCTTAGTACCTACTGTCATGCCATCTCTAAATCAATTCTTTATTCTCTGGGATACCCAGTAATCACCTACAGTCTTAATATCTCTTGAACAGCCCACCTACGCTTTTCTGTAAATGTTAGGTTTGTACTCAAATTGATTTGGGGCTAATAATATTCCTATCAAACCAGTCCTTTTTAGGGGGACTTTGTTTTGATTTGGTTCTATCATCCAATTTTATACCTCTGCATTCACTGAAATTAACAAATAAGGACCTATTTTCCCATCTTAATATTTGAGTTTTAATTCCCTCTAAGATAAGGCCTTTTCTGACCTAGTTTATATCCACTGAGAAATAATAATATGATAAATACATCCATTCATTAATTTATTCATCAAATATTTTCTGAAGATGGCACATCACATTGGGCCAGGAGACGATAAACAAGCACATTTGGAAGTTAAGATAAAATACACGGCTACAGTATAAGGGATGAGACTATTAGGTCAAAAGTAACTGATATACTGATAGTAAAAAGTGTAACTGGTAACTGTAATAGTCAATAAAGACATTTTATTACTAGAGGGTATAAAACTGGGTTTTGAAAATTGTTTGTATCTCAAGAAATCCTGGAGATATGATAAGGGTATCCAGACAAGGGAACTAGGATTTCAGAGGTTTGGAATAAAATGATCATACCTTCCCTGCAAAGATTCAAGTTGCTTATGCAGGAGGAGACCATTTCTGAAGCATGGGTGATAGATGATTATGAACAACACACCAAAGAGAATGGGTTTATAGTTAATATGATGCCATTGCAAGTTTTTCAAATGAATAAAGCTGAAAGCCTTTAATACTGTTGCTTGTGTAATGTGTAACCTAAGTTGGATACACTCAGCTGTCAGCTCCTTCAAGACTGGGGCACATTGCATGCATCTTTGTATTCCCTGAATCACTAAATAATGGCTTAATGAAAGAAAGAATAACAGTAGTGCTTATTTGGATATATTTACAGAGGGTTAGACTAAGAGATGAGATGTAAGTCAAGGTATCACAGTGGCTCACTGCATGGGACTACATCAGAGAAAAAGACAGGTAATTCTGAAAAATCCTTGGGACAGAGGAGCCCGAAGTGTTTGGCGGTTTGGATAGATAGTGTTCAAAATTAGGGGTTTGGGTAGACAGTGTTCAAAATTGTACTTTGAAGGAGTCTAGAATGTTTCTCTGGTAGTGGCGATCAATCAAAGGGACTGACGTATGAATCAGAAGTCAGATATTTTTAAGAGGTTCTCAGGATTATCTAGCATTTGTTCATCAATATTTCTAATGTAAAAATCTATGTAAATGATTAGTTAATAGTTCAGAATTTATTCATTTATTTTGCAATAACTATTAAGTCTATTAAGTATATAGCTATTAAGTATATAAACCACTAATGGTGGTTTAGTCACTAAGTCATGTCCAACTTTTGCAACCTCATAGACCAAGCCCTCCAGGTTCCTCTGTCCAAAGGATTTCCCAAGCAAGAATATTGGATAGGTAGCTGTTTCCTTCTCCAGGGGATCTTCCTCACTTAGGGAATGACCCAAATTTTCTGCATTGGCAGGTGGGTTCTTTACCACTGAGCCACCAGGGAAGCCCCATATGCTAATGAAGAAATTGAATTTACTGAAGAAACTGAGGTAGAGATCTCATACCTTCCTTTACAATTGCAATGAATACAACAAAGAGAAAAATTGCATATAAGTATTTTGTCTACATACCTATGAAAAATTTTGAGAATAGACTTTACCTTGACAGTGATAATGTGTATGTTCATAAAATAGTTCAAATTTTATCTGAAATACTGCCATATTCTCCAGCTTATTCCTTCCCAAAGATAGTTTTGCTGTTATAGAGTCTAGAGCAATAAATTCTATGTTAATTATTTGCAAAAGTCTTTTTCCAATTCCCCTGTTGAAAAAATATTCATCTACTTACATAGGACCAAATACATTATTTTAATCAAATTCAAAACATAGCATTTTACTATTGTCCATTGAGATTTAATGTCTTTGGGTGGAATTCACACTTGCCCTCTATACTGAAAAAACATTTCCAAAGAGACTGTGGGAGCAACTGTTATTTTCCCATTGTCAGACTGTCTAATAGTGATCGTTTAAAATTAACACTTCTCTAGCTTGACTAGAGACATTAGTCAAACCAAGTGAAAATTACATTTCCCTAAGATGCTGAATCTGCCCCCAACTCACTTTACCTATATTTACACCTCAGTTATTCTCGAAAATAAAATTAAAGTTACATGTATTTCATTTGTTGAAGAAAACAAACTTGATATTTCCGTATTTTACAACACTCTTCTGTAATGGGACCTCTAGACTCTTACCTTTCATTGACTTTCTTTGGAAATCTGATTTTCTTTCATTGTTTTCCTGCAGACAGTGTTAGCTTTTAAGATGGAAAGTATCTGCTCAACTTGAAGTGGTCCTAGTTATCCAGACTCCCTTCTTAGATCGTTCTTCCTGAGTTTAAGGCAAACATCTCCCCAGTGACAAAACACTCTTGGAAGTTACTCTTTTCTGTCTCATGAAGCTGTATAAAACTCTGTAAGCTCTAGTATTCTAAATAGAAAACCTTACTTTCCAGTTTAAAAGTAGGCAGTATTCTCAAACCAACAATTAAAAGGAGACCCCATGGTTCGAAAGAACATGAATAACTGTAGGTAAAAGGGCAAAATCCTAATTCTCTAAATTCTCAATACCCTCAATACGTCTAGAGTCATCATCTTGAAATAAGTGCATTTTTACAACATCTCTGTGGATAACAAATGTCCACTGTGCATGGGAAAAAATGTAAATTGTAAAGCATCAAGTTATAAAACCAAGAATTAGACAGAGTGTGCTTATTTGGAGCTGTCTAATGCTTAATTATAACGGTGTGTTTGCTAGATCATGCTTTGGTCTGCGAAATCGGTTATCATTCTTGTTTTAGATCTGTATATGTTTGTATTTAAAACATGAATCCAAATTTATTTTGCCGTCTTATAAACTGAATACTTTGTTTTATGATGCACATAAATGTGTTCTTAGATCTATGGCTTTTCCTTTCCTAAAGTAATAGATTGTTTCCTGAAGTCAAGGAGATAGGAATACATTATATGTGTGTGTGTGTTTGTGTGCGCGTATAATTTTTTTTCCATGTGTCACTCTTTATGAAACACTCAGGACCAACTGTGATAATAATCTCTATTTCTTTTCTTTTAAGCTTTTGCTAAGATCCAGGCCTCACCTAACTAATTGAATCCTAAGTAAAAGGCTTCAGTGTATGAATTGGGGGAAACAAAATTTATAGCAATGACAATTTCTCCAGAATTAGTACAATCTATATAAATAGTTAATGATACAATGCTACAGGAAAAATTCTTTCATGATCACATGTTCATTTTTAAATCAATTCATTTACTTAATGGGATTAAAATTCTAACTCTTAATAATTTTTGTGTACTGCCACCATCAAATCTAATTTACCATCAGATCCCATTTAACCAAAGGCTCCTCTGGTGGCTCAGTGAGTAAAGAACCTACCTGCAATGCATTAGATGCAGGAGATTCAGGTTCAGTCTCTGGGTTGGGAAGATCCCCGGAGGAGGTCATGTCAGTCCATTCTACTATTCTTGCCTGGAGAATCCCATGGACAGAAGAGCCCGATGGGCTACAGTCCATGGGGTCACAAAGAGACCCAAGTGAAGCGACTAGGCATGCACGTACCCATTTAAATTTTACCTTCAATGTCTTAACACAGAGTGATTAATGTAGGCAATCGAGAGATTATATCACAGGTGGGAGGCCTGGCTGTCATAGAGTCAACCTGCATTCTCATCTGAAGGTTGTCTACACATGTCCCTGGAAATTCATGTATCTGGAAGCTTCATTTATTTTAATCATTCAATGTGTCATTTTTCCATTTGTGTATTTATATAGCAAATAGATTTTGTTATACTTTACATCAAATATATACGTATGCACGTATACTTTAAATACATTCTAAAAATTAGACTACAAACTGAGTATTGGGAATAAAAAAACGAGTAAGACAGACCCTTGCCCTCTTGGGTGGCAAGTTCATAGACAAATAGTTACAAAGCACTAAAACTCTTATACTCTTATTTATATGTGAATTCTACTAGCAATTGTTATTCATCAATATCTTTGATATTTTTTACTTTTAACTTATTTTGCACTTTGAGATTTTAAGTTTTTTTCTTTGTGTAACAATGGGTAGACAAAAGAAGATAATGTTAGTATATTATTAGGTGATATAACCCTATATATTGTATATTCCTGACCCTGAGGAGATAAAATTGGCTCTAGAGTAGCATGATAATAATGCTTCCAACGATGTGTAAAGAAAAAATTTTTAACTTGTATTAAATAACAGTAAGAGAATATTGTACTTAAATAAGGATTCTTGTTATTTAACTATTATAGGAAGCCATAAAGACCCAAAGTCAAAGGGCCTGTTATAAGATGTCTGAGGCATTAACTCTTTGAATGTAAGAAATACAAATGGAAGAAGAACAGCTCAGCTCTTTCAGGAGCTGGTTTATGTGAGGCATCTAGAAGATCACAAATGTTTTGACTTCAAAATTTTGCCTTCTATGCTGTCTCAGGGTCACTGTTTTCCTTTTTTCACTCCATCATTTGCTGTAGAATGGGCTGGTAACACCAAGATATGCGTCTGTGGAGCGCTCCAACCTTCTTGTTGGTTTCTGGAAAGACCTATACTGATCTATGAAGGAAATAGAGTCTCATGAGCACTATTTCCATTAACTTCATTTCTTTATTTTGTAAAAGAGAATGTGCCATCCCAGTTTGTCAGAGATGAAAGAATAAGTAAAGACAAAAACAAGCCAAGTGTATGGCGGTGAAAGCAGTGTGGGTTTTAATGGCCCTACGAATACAAGAAAGCATCAAAGACTGTGAGATAAGGCAACTTAAATTTGGAAGATTAAGTAAATCCATTGTCAAGAACATGCAAATAGTAAAGAATTGAGCAGGGTTCAAATTCTGATCCATCTGACCCCAAATAAGACCAGTTAGGCCAGAGAGGGGAGGGCCATAGGGAAGGGAAAAGATCTGGGCGGAGGAGGGGGAGAGGAAGTCGGGGGTGGAATGTAGGACCTGGATGGATCAGATTTGCCTTGGAATACCCCCTTGACTTCTTTATTACCCCCATGTTTATTCCCCTTAGTGGTCTGTCTGTAACACCTCATCTCACAAGTAGTACTAAGAAAATTCTTCGTGTTTTTAACACTAGGGATCTAAGAATCACTTCTGATGACTCTTGAAAAATCTAACTATAGAAAAGCTTTGTAAAAATAAATGGAGCAGGGAAAATGTCTTGGTCCAAAGGACAGGGTGATCTTCACACGTGTTCATACATCCTGAAAGCATTGTGCGTACAATCAGGCTTGAGTACAACACACAAAAACACACGATTATGAATATGAACAGACGTGTCTACACATGTGTATGTATGTAATTTAGCTTTGAATTGAATTGTTGAAAATTTCAAAATATTTCTGGAGATACTTATATTGAAACAAAATATATGCTGTTATCAGACTGAAAGGTGTTTAGGAAAAAAACTAACAAACATATAAATTATCTTCACACCTCCGTTGCCTAGTGCAGCACCTGACAAATTTGAGAGTTTTAATATTTGCTGAGCTGAATTATTTTAAAGGGTGCTAAACTGACATTTCTTACTTAGTTTACATAATCTTAAGCCAGGGCTCTTATCTGCTTAAAATACATAAATCAGTAACTCCCTTTCTATTGAATAATTTGTATTTTTAACTGCCAAATTATTTGATGCTCTGAAGTTACATAAGAGTTTAATATCCTTTCACTATAGAGTTATCTGTGTAGGTAATTTTCATTCTATTTTTCTTTTAGAAACAGATGCTGGGAAGTTTCCACAAACGAGTGCTTTTCTGTGATGACTTGAGAACATATGTGATCTAGAGTGAATGTGTAATTTATTTCAAATTAGGGTAATGTCAGTGCATCATATTTATTCATTGTAGCCTGTGATTCACATTGGTTATTCTGGTAGTTTGCTGAGGTTAAAGTGATCATTCAACATTCACTCATGAAATCAGTTTTCTTCTTCTTCCTGCTCCCCATTTGTAAGTGCTGTCTCTGGAAACACTGTTTTGCTGATCTAATGTAATAGACAGTTCTTTCCACCCCTCCCTTAACACTTATCACTGCCGCAGCCAAAGTTTCAGGCCCCGTAAACATTTGTGACTCTGTTTGGGAGACTTCCACCCCCCACTGTAAGAGCAGCAGGCTGACTGACACGGTTGATTGCTAGCACTCCATAGCTCTGCCATGTCATATTTGAGTGTGTGCTTTATAGCATTCTGGTGCCTGCTCTGTTTACAGTCATCCCTCAGCTCAGCCAGATGCTTGCTTAGGTATTACACTGTCCTCTCTAGTTCAAATACATGGACTGCAGAGCTTCTGTGTCAGAATGCATAAAGCCTATGGGCTGGTAGAGGAGATTTGTTATGAGCAGGAGTTGATCATTATGGCTTGTCATTGAGTGTTGAATTTGCTTTAGATATGATCCTGTTTTGTTTTCTTTTTTTTTAATCCAGTAAGCTACACAGAATGTCGTTGGTAAGTCCTGAATTTACAGCTGTTGGCACAACAAGAGACAAATAGTATTTCCTCAAATGATGGATATAAAAAGAGAAAATATTGAATGTATTGTGAATATTATTCAACCTTGAGAGAAGGATGGTAATAGGATAACACTCTGGGAGGGGAGGGGATCAGATTTTTGCATTTTTGCCTGGAAAGTCCTTTTAGAGAGGAAGTTTAGCTTTGTTTAGCTTTCACTTTGAGGATAACTTCCAGCTGCCACATTAGGATTTCTGGGACCTGTTCAGCTCTGTCCCACCTCACCTTTCTTCCATCACACAGTCACTGAGATAGAACATTTAAATTTATAATGCCAACTTTAGATACAACTCTCATCATGTAAGATTTCTGTTTGATCTAGAAAGTAACATCTCACAAACATTCAACTCTGGCCAACTCACCAGAGTAGGCAATATGTCAAAATCTGCCTGCAATCAGGAGATGCAAGAGATGCAGATTTGATCCCTAGGTCAGGATGGTCCCTTGGAGGAGGAAATATCCACCCACTCCAGTATTCTTGCCTGGAGAATTGCATGGACAGAGGAGCCTGGTGGGCTATAGTCCATGGGGTCGCAGAGTCGGACATGACTACAGTGACTGAACATGCCCTTGCACTTATTCTAGTTTTCAGATATTTTATCAAATGATACCTTATTTTGTTTCTCTGATTGAGGTTAAATCAATTGAAATATCAGAATGTTAAATTATTTCTAAGAAAAATTTGTTGATATACATGATTTAATCATTTTGCCTCATCACTAGTGAAATGTCTGACTCTGCCAAAGGACTATATAATCTGTTCGTAGTCTAGATGTAATTATCTTGATATTATAGTGTTCGGCATAATTTTGATACATTGTCATACAGTTTGCTGTCTTAATTTCTTCGGGCAAATTAGTAATAAATCAGACACAATTGTATTTAAAACAATAAATGGAATATTTATATCATTAAAATGCATTGCATTCCTAAGTAAGAGTACATTATAAGTGTTTAACTTTGCAGTCAGATTTTAGTTGTACAATTGGATGTTTCATCTGCAATATGTAGTTTTTCTTTTTTTCATTTTCAAAGAACAGTAGACATTTACATTTTTTAGGTAAAAAGAGGAAGAAAATTGTGCCTGTGTGAAATATCTGCATCATGTATTTCAGGATCATATGTTCTAATAGGTTAAAAAGAGCTAATAAAAATATAGCTGAAATATGTCACTAAATGAATTTAGACTGTCAAGTTACTTTTTAAAAGATCTATGAAATTAACTACCTTATGCCCCAGAATCTCCGGATAGTGTATCAGAGAGCTAGTAAGAACTGATCAGGATAAACTACTATTTAAGATCACCTTACAAATTCTAAAGTCATGTGCCTGCCAATGGAGATTCTAGTTCAAGATCCATCAGGAGTTCTCATCCAATAACAGGGATAATATGAAGATAAATGTAGAATATTATTTAAAATGTTTAAAAAAATAAAGAAAATTAGTATTTTGCAATCTGTTAATAATCAAAGATGGCTACTTTAGCAAAGATCTCAAAATGATAGTGACTTAAACAAGATGGAGAGTTTCTTTTTTTTTTTTTTTTTTCTGACATGACAGTGCAGATTTAGGGAGTGTGGCCCTGCTATAGTACCTCTGCAACATGGAGGACCTGGTCCTTGCCTCTCATGGTTGAGTCATCCTCAACATGCATTTTTAACCTAGCAACTCTGACAAAGCTGATCTAGGTATGTCCTCTACCCCCCTCTCCCTAATCTGCACTGCTGAGCAGAGCGAAGGTAGAAGTCATGGCTCTTCCTCTTAAAGGCAAGGCTTGGAAATTACACAGTGCACTTCTGCTCATGCACCTCTGGCCAAGACTTGGTCATATGCCTGTACATAGTTATAAGGGAGTCTGGGAAATGTAGTCTTTCTATGGTCAGCCACATGCTCAGCTATAATTCTGGATTCCATTTTTAAGGAAGGGAGGAGAAGAATGGGTACTGAGGGAACTATAAAACTTTCTGCCGTATAGGCATAATTATTAATAATTATCATAATTTATTGTGGTCTAGAGTAACCTTGAGAAAGAGTGCTGGGTTTTGCTTCTATGTCTATGCTTAGACATCTGTCCAGTGTGCTTCTAATTAGTTCCACTATACCTGACTAATTCCTGCTCAGACTTGGGTAGTTCTCTAAGGTAATATTTCCCTAAGAAACTTTCGTAAGCACCTAGGTAATGATCCACAGTAATGGCTTAGGTAATCATTGACTATATTTCCTTAATAGCCTATACATGTCCATTTGATTGCAGTTAAAATAATGCATTTTGATTATTTCTCTCCATATCTCTGTTTTCCTGTGTTCTAAGAACTTTTAGACAAGGACTTTTCTATTTTTATATTCCTAGACCAGCACCTGGTATATGATATGTATTCAGACACTTTGTAAATGAGTATATTAATGAATAAATAAATGAGGTTAGGTATTCCAGAATATTCAGTTAGATGTAGTGGGATCCCAGACATAGAACTGTACCTGCCAAAGGCTTTCAGCTTCAGATCCAAAGATTGGTGTCATCTCATTAGTGAGAATGTTTTGTTCTTGATACTTAGTAAAGGATGTGCAATATTCTTCCCAAGTGTTCAAATAAAATCAAAGGGAAAGATGACATACTTTCACTGACTGAGCACACAGATATAGTTTTGCATTGCACGCTTTAAGAAGGGCCTTTCACAGGGACTATAAACTTCACAGTTACAACTCACAAATGCAGTTAGCACTAATCAAGTAAACACTTTTAACCTTATATAACAAAGAAAATTCTTTAAAGAGGCATTTAAAAATGGGGAATGTTTCATAAAAATTGAAGATACTTTAATTAGACTTTTAAAATGCTGTAAGATAAATATAGCATTCTGAGGAATAACACATCTATGATAATTAGTGCCATTTATAATTTGGCCTTAAAAAGCTATTTAGCATTTTTATTGTAAGATTTAGACACATATGAGAGAAAAGAGACATTTAATGCTACAGTTTTCAGGTACGAAAAACTAGATCTATGTGTAAGGTTTATAATAAGTTGAAGTATAATAGTAAATTATCTAATCATACATATATACACACACAAATACATAATTATATTACATGTATATCATTAACCTCTGGGAGGTATTTCACTCACTTCATCTTATTTTGCTATTAATCAAATTTAGTAATTTTTTTCTCTAGGTAAGGTTTGTGAAAATTTTACTAGCATTTGGATTAAATATACATAAAAATAAGGGAATATCATAATCTCTTTGTGGTTGAGTAGATTTCAATCCTTAATATTGAAAACTTTGTTTTTAAATAAGTTCTTTTTAAAGGTTATCAAAGGAAAAGTATATTTCTCAAAATATAATCATTTGTTAACATCAGCTTTCAAATAGATGTGTAATTAGTTGTGACTTTGGCTTTATATTATTACATTTCATCAAGTATGGTGCTTGGCATACAGGTCCTTAATACCTGGTAACTTATTTTTAGATGATGCATTTCTGAGATGAGTGAATATTAAAAGTCACAAGTTAGGAAAATAAAATAACATTCTAAGACAATGCTGTCTAGTAGGACATTATGTAAAAATATCTCTGCAATTCAGTAACCCCCAGTGCATGTGCTGTTGAGCCCTGGGATGTGACTAAGACAACTGAGGATTTTAATAATTGATTTAATTTAATAATTTACACTTAAAACCAAGTAGCCATAGATAGCTAGTGGCTACCATTGGCTAATGCAGTTCTAAATGATTCTGGAAAAACTATATGGGAACGTTATCCATTTTAATGCAACACAAGAATTCAAAATTTTGCATCTATGTTTAAAAGCATTATTGAAATTAGTTTAATATTTGTGCTTGGAGGTAGATTATGTGGTTTAATTTTCTAATCCATGGTATTTTATCAAAGAATAAAAACATGCTAAATAATTTTATGTTTAGTCTTAGAAGCTACAGTAACTTAGGAATTCTATTTAAAAATTTCACCATCATCACCATGATAAAATAATGGGAAGTACAGATGCATAAGTTGAATGATTTATATGTTATACTGATAACTCTGATACATGCTAACATATCCAACTCATTATTTTGAAATATCAAATTTGGAAGTGGAACAAGAAGACACTTTAGGATAAGACTTCAAGTAAACAATAGTGCTATTGGTTTATAAAATGCAGTACTTAAATGACAGCTTAGTTGTTAATGGGAAAAAATGTTAGTAAAGTCATGCTGTTTTTAAACTAGAGTCAAAAGTGATTTTCACTATAGAAATACCTTATTTTAAATTGAGTTAGAAATATCAGATAGATTAGATTAAAATCTAAAGAATTAAATGATGAACAGATAGTGGCTAGCAACAAACCCAGGTAGCATGTCTCATTGCTTTCTCTGTGATAGAGGTACAATCAGATGAAAAGCAAATGGGAAAATGTGCATTAGGTGCCTGGTTTAAGGGGAAAAAAAGAAAAAAGCTGTCTGCAATCAGTTACAGTTGACTGCAACAAAAATTAGTTTCCAGGGATCAAAGGAAATGAACAGCCGACCAGGGCAACCCAAATATCCCATAGTGTGTTAAATATTTATTACTGAGCCACTCTTCCCAACACAATCTGAATCTTGGCATATTTCCACCAAAATAGCTCATCAGTAGTTAATTTGGCATGCCATTTTGCATAAGATTTGTAATTAATATTAGTCTATATTGTCCTGAACTTTTTCTGCAGGATTCAATCTCCCTCCTTTCACAAATGTGATAAAATGGCCATTTTCTGTTTTGTTTCGAACTCAGGCCATATATTAAAAAGAAAGAAGAAAATGCATTGCAATACCCATGAAGGAGACAGCGAAGTTTATAGACTCAATTTATTTGAGGTTTTTCAAGGTCATTGCATTTTTTTCCCTTCCACTGCTTCATATTATGAGGCTGTAATATGAATAGATCTCTGGGCCAGTACCAGAGTTTTAATGAACTATTAAGGCAGATCCGCAATATTCTCTCGTCTTTTAAATGGGTCTCTCTCAAAGTTTAACAGGTTATAAATGGAACTTCTGCAAAATACATCATTTGGTATGGACTCCTTTCTTGATCTTTTGAAATTAATCCCTTTTCTAAATAAGAACAGTATTATAAGAAAATGGCTGCATTAGTTGATGAACTGTCCCACCTACCTTTCTTAAGTTTCAGCGAAATCACAATGTTAAAGCATCATGTTCTTTACAGACTTTAGTTTCAAGAAAGGAATTATTATATTTACTTCAGTCATTTAAAGTTAAATTGCACTTTGCCTAAATAAAAAGCAAGCTCAACTAGTTGTTCATTCCTATCTCTTGGTGACATTTCCTCTCCAATTTCTCTTTAGAGGCTACATTTAGCAAAGGATGGCAGTGTGGGAGACCTGGGTTCAATCCTTTGGTCAGGAAGATTCCCTGGAGGAGGGCATGGCAAACCAATCCAGTATTCTTGCCTGGAGAATCCCCATGGACAGAGGGAACTGGTGGGCTACAGTCCACGGGGTTGCAAAGAGTAGGACACGACTAAGCGACTAAACACAATGTACACAACTGTAGTTTTTTTGTCTGTACTTTTCTCCAAATCTAGTTTATGGGAAATTTTGTTAAAAGAAAAAAAAAAAATAACTTCACATAGGCTTGTTTTAGTTTCTTTTTCAAAAGCATGAGGTTAAGCACAACTAAAGATTAATATACACATAATTGCCCTATTCCATGTCTCCTTCTAAGTTGCCCCAGGTCCTGTCTGTCTTCTTAGTTATCTGGCCACTATATGTAGGATCCCTTTCCTTGCCTTTTCCTTCCATTTCTTTTTAATTTATTTTTATTGGGGATAATTGCTTTACAATATTGAGTGGGTTTCTGCTGTACATCAACATGAATCAGCCATGGGTATACATTTGTCCACTCCCTCTAGACCCTCCCTCACACCTCCTTTTTCATCACACCTCTCTAGGTATACATTTGTCCACTCCCCCACTCTAGACCCTCCCTCACACCTCCTTTTCAGCTCATCACACCTCTCTATGGATACACATCTTTTGTATCTGGGCCAGGCAGTGAACTAGGCACTTACGCTAGTTTCTGTTTCATTGACGTTCGATAGCTGGGGTCT
This sequence comes from Okapia johnstoni, assembly GCA_024291935.2. Taxonomy (NCBI): domain Eukaryota; kingdom Metazoa; phylum Chordata; class Mammalia; order Artiodactyla; family Giraffidae; genus Okapia; species Okapia johnstoni. The sequence continues at coordinate 8,583,493 of CM044327.1, forward strand.
GCATGTCTAACTCTACTGCACTTGATGTGCAGTCACTATGGCAGGAACAATTAGTTAATTGAAGAGCTGCTGGTAGTCTCCTTTACCTGGTGACTAGTTAATGCACTAGGGACATCTTTATTAATGCTTTTTAACACACTGATTCATAAACTAACCACCATGTCTGACATCAGCTCGTTAGGTTACCAGTTGAACTAAAACCCAAAACACACATGATGTGCAGGGTGATAAGCTATGTGCATGGAAATTAAAGTCAAATGAAAAAGTCTGCAGTATAGAACATGACCTATAAGTTCATATTCTGGGAAGTACTCAACAAATGGCAATCTCCTAACAACTGAAGCTTTTAGAAATGAGCCAGGATGTAAAGAATGAAGGGACAGGTTTCAGTCTAACAGTGATGATAACTAAGTGAAGACTTCCTTTTTTCACAGAGAAGTCAGTTTCTGTTCTGGTGAAGTGTCTTCAGGCCGTGCATTCATTTTTTCAACAGGCCAACAATGCCTGGTATCAAAGCACTGATGCTAGTGCTTACTGTCTAGTATCTAAACGCTTATCCCTCAAGGGCTTTACAGTATAAAAGGAAAGGAGGAAATGACTCTTCTACAACATATATGAGCAATATATGTAATATAGGAACATGATAAGATACTTAAGAGTCGTGTCTTCAAGAGTTAAGACAAAGGTGGCAGTTTGGGGAGGTGGACATATTGTCACTTAGCCAGTGTATATCCTTTTTATTCCAATAAAGGAACGCACGATACCAATGACAAGGAAGAAACTGTGAGTTTTTGAAAAAGTGGAATTCGTTAATGCTCACAAAATTTTAAGGCTGAAAATATTAATCAGCTCTCAGTTATGATGAGCATTAGGTTCTTTTCCTGCAAATTGCTGAATTGCAGTTCTGTTTTTTTTTTTATTGCAGAGATTGTTTTCATTCTTGAAATTTCATCTGCTTTCCAATGGTCTTTGGAAAGCAGATGAAAGTCCATTTTATTTGAACAATTGAGCACATATCTGTTCGTCAAGCAATCACTGGAAAAACCCCCCCAAAAAAAAGAAAGAAAGAAATCCAGCAGCTGAATAATTTGGCTTTTCAACATCTGGTACTGCTGATTTCATCTCCCTCTTGCCCCCACCCCGCCCCCAAACACTGACTGAAAGATAGCTTTGCCTTTACATAAAAGCCCATGTGAGTCAGATTTTCCCCTGTGAGTTTCATTTACTAGTAATGTCAAGTACAAATCCTTTTTAGGCTATGTTGATGCCCTGTGTAAACCCCTTTAATCACCTAATTGTTTTGCCAGGGAGAAACAGCTCTAGGGGAAGAATAAAGTTCCTTCAGTGTTCACGACAGTATCCTCCAGCATTCTAGATTAAGAAGCAACAGAAAAACAAAGACTCGAAACTCATTCAGAGAACCAATTTATTATTGGATCTTAACCCCCTTTATTTTATTTCCTGTTTTTCAAAAGAATCTTTATCCTTCTGGACTGAGTGTGATTAATTATGGCATAATACATTAAGATAGCATTTTTTCCCCTGAGTAAGCTATATTTCAGAGAGGCTTTGTGATATATAGACAAGCTTATCTTGACATACGAAATGATTAAGAAACAGACACAACAGAGCTTCTCAGGAAAAATGCTCTCCATGGCTTAACTGTGAGCTTACCAAAATTTGTCAAGAGACAAAACTAAGCCTGCCTTCAAATTCGATATTTCTTGGCCATTTTCAAGTTGGAGCAGAAAATGCTTTATTTTTACAGGCCTTGGTGTAGTTTTTCTGAATTTTAATATCTTAGATCCTCTGTTAATACCTGTGTCACAAAGTGCTCTGTCCCTGAGGGAGAAATAGACACTATTTTAATGGCATAAAAATTGCCCAATGGTGATTGCAAAAAACAGCAGTTATCCCAGCTTTATTTAACTTATTTATTAATAATAAAAATAAATAAGACATGAAATTATCTAAATCAAGTATGATAAAAAATATATGTATTCCAAAATCTAAGGTGGTTAACATTATGAACTAGAGACCAACATTTAGCTTGTAAAAAGGAAAATGAGAGAACTAAAGGAAGCATTGAGAAATATTTTGGGAATGAGAGAGTGAATATGCAAATGCTGCAAGAGAGTTAGATGATGGCATGTTGTGAGTATGGTAGTGAAAAGGGACATGGTGGGTGTGTATTCTGATCCAGCAATTCTTGGTTTTGCTGACTCTGCATCACTTTCAGAGAAACACCTTGTCTAAAAGCCTGTAATGGACTGAAGGTGAGTCCCTCCAGACTTCACGTGTTGAAATCCTAACCTCAGGTGCGATGGCATTTGGAGGGAGTCGTCTGGGAGGTGATGAGGTCGTGTGGGTGAAGCCCTCCTGAATGAGATTAGTGCCCTTATAAAGGGACCACAGAGAGCTCTCTCATCTTCTCTCTGCCAGGTGAGGACACAATGAGACAATGGTCATTTACAACCCAGAAGAGGGGTCTGACCAGATCACGACCATGCTGGCACTCTGCTTCAGAGTTGCAGCCTCCAGAGTGTATACACTTCTCTATATAAGCCACCCAGTTTCAGGGAGTCTGTGATAGCAGCCTGAACAGACTGAGACAGAGCTGTTGTGTGAAATCAGTGTTGGCTCTTCTGCTGGATCCTTTCCCATCCCTTCCTCAGACACCCAATGTTTAATCCCACTCTTCACTCAAGGACACTCCCATCTGTGTGGGGTCTCATATTCTCCTGCCACCTTTTAAAGACTCATTGTTAAAGGGCTTTTGGATCTTGTAAGGCAAGTCTGCTGGGGACTACTGAAGAGAGAACACACACCCACTGAAAATGTGGGAAGAAGTACTGAACCAAATGAGGCTTTTTGCCAATATTAGGGTAAATGTGAAGTGGTTGCCATTAGCATCACCTCCCCGTAACACCAGGGCCAAAGGGAAAGAAGGATAGATTGCTTGAGTAAGTAGTGCTTGCATCTGAAAAGTGTCAAAGCATAAAACCGCTGTGAAGGCAGGTAGACAGCCTTGGAAAAAGCACCATCAAACTCAAATTGTCTGGAAACTATTCACTGTTTTCAGCTTTAGTCCCTCTGGTGGCCACTGTGCTTTATTGTCTCCCCCAACCCAATGCACTGATTTAATAGGAGAAAAACAATTTAAATAATTTAAATTCCTTGGTGACTTTACAAATTCCTGGACACCAGGGCAAATCATCTGACCTAGAAATACACTTAGTTGAAAAGAACAACAATCTTTGTCTCTGCTGATTATCTGAATATATGGTAAAAAGGAAGTTGTCTAAAATGTACTGATTTGTATTTGCCACAGTATTCTGTGAAATAAATATATGCAATATATATTACATATAATATATATATATTACAAATAATTACATATATGTAATTATATATACATAAGATATACATATTAGGACACGCTCATATGTGTCCTAGTGAAGATTTTTTTTTTCAAGGTTAACTTGTCACCTGTGTTTAGTAGTAAGAGTTCTTGATATGCTATAAACATTCAAGGTATTACAATATTTTATGATTTCCTATCAGTAACTAACATAAGCTATTTTCTGCTGTACAAGTGGACGTAAACAGGTCACAGCCTTAATAGAGAGAAAGCAAGTATTTAAAAATGATTGCCAACAGATACTGTTTTTTTTTTCTTGTCCTAGCCAAATAGTCATCACACTTAGCCCACAGATTCTTTACACATGAAAAGTAGTCTTCTTCCTCCAAGGTTCTCACTTCCACCTAAATCCCCAAATTGAACTTTCAGTTCAAAGGGTCAGTTCTGCTTGCTGTCACAAGAAGGAAAGAAAACAAACAGACGTGGGTAGATCTGCTGAGAGCACCCCCTTCGCCACCCTGCACCAGGCACCTGACAGCGTCACCCAGGCCCGAGGCGCCCGCGTCAGGGCCGCCGGGAGGCACTCTGGCAGAAATGCACTCAGGTCTGTGTCCCTGTGATGTGCTGGGTGGCACGGGTGCTTGCGTGGGCAGCTACGAGGTCTCCAGAACCCATTATCTTCAGACACACCTGTTTGCTTGTTGATTCTTTGTCACCGGTCAGCAATCCTTCCTTTTTTAGCATGTCCTAAACTTTACCTGACTTCTACTAACTGTTGACTTCTGTGAAGACCTTTCCAATGGAAGAAATAAGACTTCAACATTTTGAATACAAAGAGAAGGTATTTTGGGGTTATAAGGCCTTTCCTCCCTGAAGAGTGTCTGACTCTCACTAATTTAACATCAGTCCCTTCTTTATTCAAATGAAAAAGCTTGCATTTATAAAGTCAAAGGATGCAGCCTCATCTCCCTGCACAGTGGAGCTCCTGGTTTGGCCTAAGGCAACAAAACTCCCTTACCCTTAAACCCTTCTTTCTCAAGTGGGATGTCTATTTACGTCATGCTTACACAACTAAAGGGACACGTCAGTGGTTCTTTTATAAACTAGTAAGGTTTGCTCCAAAATGACTTTGAACTTTTGTATTGGAGTCTAGTTGATCTATAATGTGTTAGTTTCAGCAAACTGAATCAGTTATACATATATGTGTATCCACTCTTTTTAGAATCTTTTCCCATTAGGGTTCCCTGTGTCCTTATTAGTTTTCTATTTTATATATAGCAGTGTGTATATGTCAGTTCCAACCTCCCGATTTACTCCTCCCTGCCTTTCCCTCTGGGCAACTATTGTTTTCTACATCTGTGACTCTATTTCTGTTTTCTGTTTTGTAAATAAGTTCATTTGCACCATTTTTTGTTTTTTTAGATTCCACATATAAGTGATATCATATGAGATTTTTTCTATCTCTATCTGACTTCACTTAGTATGATAACTCTGTGTCCATCCATGTTGCTGCAAAGGGCATAATTTTTTTTTTTCTCATCAGTTGAGTGGGCAGGATTGACAATCCTTGTTCTGGGGTAAATCTTACAATAAGTAATGATCATAGAAAGAGTCTGAATGTGAGAACAGATTGTCCCAGCGTGTTAATGGAGTGACCTTGAGAAGCTGGTATGCTATATATTCACATTTCTAATGGAGCCAAAAATGAAATAGCAAAGTGTTAGTCACTCAGTCATGTCTGACTCTTGGTGACCCCATGGACTGCCTCCCAAGCTCCTCTGTCCATGGAATTCTCCAGGCAAGAATACTGGAGTGGGTGATCATTCTCTTTTCCATGGGATCTTCCAAACCCAGGGATCAAACTTGGGTCTCCCTTGTTGCAGGCAGATTCTTTACCATCTGAGTCACCAGGGAAGCCCAAAAGTAAGCTGAGAGAAATGTAAATAACCTCATGTTTAAGAAATATCTTATTACTAGGATGTTTCTGAAAACTTGTAAAATAACAGAGCAGATGCCGTAGTCCATGTCACAGGTAAAAGTCCACTTTTATAGGAAAGCCCACTCGGATATGTCTCCCTATTTTTTTCTTATATCCATCTGTCTTTCCCTCGATCTGTGCAGCAGGAGCTGTCTGTCTTGTGCTACCATTTTATCCCCATATCCTTGCATGCTGCCTGAAACAGTATATATTTAATGAGTGAATGGATGTTGAGTTAAGAGATTTATAATATCACTGCAATAGAGATAAAACTGATGTCTCAAGTTCATTGCTCTGCAAATGCTGTTATTGTGTTCTTGAATGGATGCTGTTGTAAAAATTGTTATAAAATTCAAGTAAAGATCGTCATTGATTAAAACAAAACATAAAAGTTGGTACTGAAAAATTTTGAAAAATTCAAATATCTCTATTAATACCTCTTTACACTTCCTTTGACTTTATAAATGCAAGGGAATATTATAACACATGCACAGCTGAAATAAGTCTTGTTAGGAATGAAATTCAGTATCAGCCTGAAAAAAAAAACATGCTACATGTGCCACCATTTGGTGAGATTCTGGAGTTGCAAATAATTATTGCTAATTTTCACATCAAAATGGAATAGAGATATTCCTATTCATGTTATTTAAAATTAGAAACAATGCTGGAGATTTTTAAACCATGCCTTAATTATGCATACAAGTATAAACTCTAAATCCATAATTTAAAAATGTCATGAATCAATTTCTAGTAAGAAGAAGTCTAGCAGTTAAGGGAAGTTCATGAAGGACAAGGAAGTCTGGCGTGGGGTCAGTCCATAGGGCCACAGAGTCAGACACAACTTAGGGGCTGAGAAACGAGATTTTTGTATACTTGACTGCTGAAGGTTGTTTTACATGTTAATTTCTGACCACTGTAAACAGGGGCAAAGAGATTCCAAGCTGCGGGGTCCCATTCCTTTTTTAAGGTTTCAGGACCTAAGAGGCTGTGCTTGCTGTTTTGTGTGAGGCTTGACCTTAAACTAATGAGACCAATTTTGCTTGTATGGTTCCTAAATTGGGTTTGAAGCCAGTTCCCAGAGAGGATCTCTGAAAATGTACTGAACAAGGACGGCATTGTAGGAAACAGTCTTTACCTTCCGAGGGGACAGCCTCATCGACACAAGAAGCTGTCAGTTAACTGGAGGTCACCTTGGTGAAGATGGATTTTCACCAGTAATCATTTTGTGGCCAGATCCCCCAAATTCTGTCTGATTCTGCCCTTGGGGTTTTCTTGCTCTGGTGCCTGCTTCTCTAGGGCCACATGGGGTCCTCCTGAAGGTGAGAACACTGCCCGCTGCAGCCAGGCTCCCAGCGAGTGACAGGGGCTACAGAGAAAAAGGTGTTAGGAAAACTTGAACTCTGGCTACCTGCTGAGATCTTTTTCCATCAAATTTCTCTGCCACTTGGGTCTTTTGGACACAGCTATTGTTAGTAGACTTCAGATTGTGCCCAAGCAAGAGTAGATTGCCCTTGTGGCTCAGATGGTAAAATATCCACCTGCAATGCAGGAGACCTGGGTTCGATAGCTGGGTTAGGAAGATCCCCTGGAGAAGGGAATGGCTACCCACTCCAGTATTCTGGCCTAGAGAATTCTAAGAGTTGTGTAGTCCATGGTTTCACAGAGAGTTGGACATGACTGAGCTACTTTCACTTTCACTTTCAAGAGTAGATTGGGAAGATTACACATTTTGTTCATTTCAGATTTTTCTTTTCGTTCTCTTTTCTAAGTTTGCTGATTCACATTTTCAAAAGAGGTGAAAGTCCTATTCTTAGTAGACACGGTATCTAAAAAGATTTAGAGGGATGCTGAAGTTAAGTTCTCTAAATGTGTACCCCAGCCATAGAAAATCTTTTGAACATAATTTTGAGAAATACCATTTAAAAGTAGCAGAGTCCCCATTGAATTATTGTGACCTGTATGGAAACAAATAATTTTGATGTGACTGAATAAATCTCTGCAATTTTTGGATAAAATATCTTTACCTTAGCTGCAAAATTCAGAGTAATCTTGCATATGCTATAATTAACAGTTAAGTTAAAATGCCATGCAGATCAGGAAGAATAATCTTGTCTCTTATTACTTGGAAGTCACACCAGCTCTTCAGGCCATAGAGATAAGTATTTGGTGAAGATGAACTCTACATGAAGTATTTTACATTTAGATTGCTGTATCATGTATTAAAACAATTTAAAGGTATCTTAGGCTATATTTGGGCTTTCCTGGTGGCTCAGCTGTAAAGAATCTACCTGCCAATGCAGGAGACATGAGTTCGATCTCTGGGTCAGGAAGATTCCGTGGAGAAGGAAATGGCAATCCACTCTAGTATTATTGCCTGGGAAATCCCATGAACAGAGGAGCCCGACAGGCTACCGTCCATGGAGTTACAAAGAGCTACCGACCATGGAGTCACAAAGAGTCAGACACAACTGAGCAACTGAGCTTGCGGACAAGCGCACAGGGCTGTACATGAAATTCACGTAATGAATTCTACTTGAAGTTTGTTGTTTGTAGAGAACATGAAACATGTCATAGAGAGGGTATGCGATTTCTGAAAATTAAAGCAATAGTCTGTGATTACTTTAAACATACATATAAGGATCATACAAAACACTGTAACTGTTATTTTGTTGTTTATAACATTGATTAATGCTGCTAAATAATTGGTAAGAAGGATTCAAATGCTGGAACAATAGGGCTATTTTTGTTTTCATTTCCACGTGCTGTTTTGTACCCAGATTTAATGAGAACTTCTGTAACCCATCTGCACTGTCTCATCCCACGGGAATGGCAGTATCAAACCTCTGAAAAATTCACCTTCAGGGAAAGATGGCATACAGCTTCTGTTGTTGAATATTATATTTTAGGATGAAAATTCTCAGATACGTATTGGATAAAATATTTTTAGTTACGGCTGTTCAGTCAGTAATGGCATAGTACAGCAATGAAAAAAGTGAAATAAGGAAAAAAATAATAACGTATATGTGGAAACAGTAGAATAAAAGAGTTAAATAACAATAAAATTAAAACTAGATTTTGAAACTCTAAGTCATAGGAATTTTTACTAGAAACAAGATTTCCTTTTGGATTTTACCCCTGTAAAACATAATATTGTTGCTCAGTCTCCCAGTCATATCTGACTCTTTGCAACCCCATGGACTCACTGTCCCTCACTATCTCCCGGAGTTTGCCCAAGTTCATGTTTATTGCATTGGTGATGCTGTCCAGCCATCTCATCCTCTGACAGCCACTTCTCCTTCCGCCCTCAATCTTTCCCAGCATCAAGGACTTATCCAATGAGTGGTCTGTTCACATCAGATGACCAAAATACTGGAGCTTCAGCTTCAGCATCAGTCCTTCCAGTGAATATTCAGGGTTGATCTCCCTTAAGACTCACTGGTTGGATCTCCTTGCTGTCCTAGGGACTTTCAGAAGTCTTCAGCACCACAGTTCGGAGGCATTAATTTTTTGATGTTCTGCCTTCTTTATGGTCCAACTCTTACAACCGTGCATGACCACTGGGAAGACCATAGCCTTGACTATATGGACCTTTGTCGGCAGAGTAATGCCTCTGCTTTTCAACACACTGTCTAGGTTTGTCATCGCTTTCTTGCCAAGAAGCAATCGTCTGCTGATTTCATGGCATCAGTCACCACTTGCAGTGATTTTCTAGCCCAAGAAGAGGAAATCTGTCACTACTTCCACCTTTTCCCTTCCATCTTCATGCAGTAATGGGGCTGGATACAGGGCTTCCCTGGTGGCTCAGACAGTAAAGAATCTGCCTGGAATGTGGGAAACCAGGGTTCAGTCCCTGAGTTTGGAAGATTCCCTGGAGGAGGACATGGCAACCCACTCCAGCATTCTTGCCTAGAGAATCCCCATGGACAGAGGGCCTGGAGGGCTACAGTCCATGGGTTGCAAACAGTCAGACATGACTGAGCAACTAAGCACAGTACAGCACTGCCATGATCTTATTTTTTTTAAATATTTAATCTTAAGCTGGCTCTTTCACTCTCTTCCTTCACCCTCATCAAGAGACTCTTTTCTTCTTCACTTTCTGCCATTAGAGTGGTATCTGAGGTTGTTGATGCTTCTTCCACCTATCTTGAGTCCAGCTTATAACTCATCCAGCCTGGATTTCTCATGATGTGCTTAGCATATAGGTTAAACAAACTGTTCAGTTCAGTTCAGTTGCTCAGTCGTGTCCGACTCTTTGTGACCCCATGGACTGCAGCACGCCAGGCCTCCCTGTCTATCACCAACTCCCGGAGTTTACTCAGACTCATGTCCATTGAGTCAGTGATGCTATCCAACCAAACAAACCGGATGATAACAAACAGCCCTGTTGTACTCCTTTCTCGATCTTGAAGTAATCAGTTGTTCCATAGAGGGTTCTAACTGTTGCTTTTTGACCTGGATACAGGTTTCTCAGGAGACAGGTAAATGGTCTGGTATTCCAAACTCTCAAAGAGCTTTCCACAGTTTGTCATGATCCATACAAAGGCTTTAGTATAGTGATGAAACAGAGATAGATGTTTTACTGAAATTCCCTTGCTTTCTCTATAATCCAGGGAATGTTGGCAATTTGATCTCTAGTTCCTCTTCCTTTTCTAAACACAGCTTAGACATCTGGCAATTTTTAGTTTGCATAATGCTGAAGCCTATCATGAGAGATTTTAAGCATGACCTTACTAGCATTGGAGATGAGTGCGATTGTCCAATGGTTGGCACATTCTTTGGTAGTGCCCTTCCTGGGAATTGGAATGAGGATTGAACATTTTCAGTCCTGTGGTCACTGCTGGGTCTTCCAGATTTAATGACATAAAGAATGAAAAACCTTAATGGCATCATCCTGTAGGGATTGGAATAGTTCTGCTGGAATTTCATCGCATCCACTAGCTTTATTAACAGCAGTGCTTCTTAAGGCCCACTTGACTTTGCACTCCGGAATGTCTGGTTCTGGGTGACTGACCACACCATCCTAGTAATCTTGTTCATTAAGATCTTTTTAATACAGTTCTTCCATATATTCTTTCCATCTCTTCTTGATCTCTTCAGCATCTATTAGGTCTCTACCTTTCTTATCCTTTATTGTGCCCATCTTTGCGTGGAATGCTCCCTTGATATTTCCAGTTTTCCTGAAGAGATCTCTAGTCTCTTTCATGTTTTCTTCTATTATTAACTATTGTTCATTGAAGAAGGCCTTCTTGTCTCTTCTAGCTATTTTTTTTTAAACTCTGTGTTTGATTGGATGTACCTTTCCCTCTCTCCCTTGGCTTTTCGCTTCTCTTCATAAAACATAATATTCAATAGTAAATACTATTTTAGACCCACTTTAGCAACACTCTAGACTGTTAGAAAAGTACATTTCAAAGCAATTTTAAAGCTTGTTAAATTATCAGTTAAATGATGATTACAGCAAAGACATGGTTATTTCAAGTAATCAATGTAAAGGCCCTAATTGCATGTGAAATATATTATGAAATGGCTTGTATCCAGGCGTTGTCCCAACATCAATACACCTACTGTTTATTCTAAATTATTTTGCAGTTTCTCCTTGCATCACTGTATTAGTAGCACCAAAGAGTCACTTTTCCTTTTTTCTTCTTTTTTTGGGGCTGACTTTGCTTCTTTAGAAAGCAGACACCTGGAATAATAAATCACTTGAAAGTGTTCTTTGTGCATTTCCTCTTGTTTTCCTTACAAAGAAATTCCAAGAATTAGCAAAAATTCATATCACCATTTGTTTGAGAGTGGATAGCTATGAATGGTTATTTTTTATCATAGAGTCTATCTAAAATTAATGGCATTTGAATGTTTATTACTGTGCTGTGCTCAGTCAAGTACAACCCCTTTCGACCTTATGGACTGTGTAGCCCTCCAGGCTCCTCTGTCCATGGGATTTCCCAGGCAGGTTTACTGGAGTGGGCTGCCATTTCCTTTTCTAGGGGATTTTCCTGACTCAGGGATGTGTGTCCCTGTATTGGCAGGTAGATTCTTTGCCTCTGTGCCACCTGGGAAGCCCTTGAATGTTTATTAGTAATAATGCTTCATTAATCAACAAGAATCAGTTGAGATGGGAGGTAGGAATTGGCATACATGTGAGGTTTATTTGAGCACTTAAGTGCTAAAAAACACTTTGTGTGTTTTCAAGTATTTTAAAAAATAACTTACCCTTATTTTTATGGTAGTTTAGTGAGATGAGGATGGAAGAAAGATGAGGCAAGCACAACTGACATTTTATAAGGCTTAAAACAGCATTCAGAGTTGCTTGCTAATATGGGTTCAAATGCTTTCCAGGTACTGCTGTGTCAAGAAAAGCACCTGGATTTGTTTTGTTCTCATCTTCTTTGGACTGAATTTCAATATTGCAGCTCCAAAATGCTCAAGACCTAGAAGGTACCCACCCTAACCCCTGCATTGGTGCCTTCAGGAGCAAGCAACAACCAAACAACAAATCCTCAGTCATTTGACAAGAAGTCAGTGTTACTTTTCCTTTTATCACTGGCCAAGGAGGAATCAGGGCTTGTACCCGGGCGTCTTGAAAGCACACAGCAACACACCACATGGGGTTTGAGTCATTTCATGGACTTCTCCCCCTGTCCTTTCTCTGTTACCCATCATGGGAAAGCATCCCACTGTGGACTTTTTGTTACCATGCGTAGCTGAGCAGAAAGAGTAACTCAGGCCACAGCTAGTGTAGAAAAAGCAGGTTGAATCTGGTTTACAAATAGATTTGTGTTCTTTTCCCCCTTTCTTCCTTTGCTGGCTACAGCTCCCTCCAAGCACAGCTACTTTTTTGTTGTTGTTCTTTGATCTTATGCTGTGCCTTAAACCACACTGAAATTGTGAACAGCTAATAGCGTCACTGAGTTATCGTATTTGGCCAACTCTCCCACATTACTGTGATTATAACATTGACCCTATGGCCAAAAGACACAAGAAGGTAGAGAGGACATATATGTTAGGGGTATTTTATAATATGGTCTGCTATCTTGTAGGGATTATTAGTAACATGGTTCAAATCCCATAACTGTGGTCACATCCTTATGGGATAGTGAAGATTTAAGAAAACTGTTGCAATAATTCCAATCAAAAGCACAACCCTCTGCTATCTACCTATTCATGTACTCTATAATGGTCAGATGATTGATCCAAATTATAATACAGATTTAAGCATACAATATCCAGAGTTCAAGTTTTAAAACTCTCATGAAGTTTTATCTCAACTTAAGAATGTCTAAATCAGATGAAGTATAAAATGGGAACTATAATTTTCAAAAGATTCAGACTCTTAGATATGTCTGCTTGAAACATCTGGTGTGTGCTCCGTCGTGTCTGACTCTATATGACCCCGTGGACTGTAGCCCACCAGGCTCCTCTGTTCATAAGATTTTCCAGGCAAGAATACAGGAATGGGTTGCCATTTCCTTCTCCAGAAACATCTAGTAAATTGAAATAAAAATTTATTGTTTTTCTTGAATTCTCTCTAGAGCATCCTATCCCTTCTAGAGTTGATTACAGATATTCAGGGTACCTGTTTCTAGATGCAACCAGAAGATTATTTGCTTTATCTTTCATAAATATCTTCTGTATTTTCCTGGTAATATTCATGATTTTTTGAATCTGCATACATTTGGGAAAAACATAATTGTGATAGATGATCTTTCTATGGCTTATTTAATTTTTATTTGAACATAAAATCTGTTTTGAGGATGGACCCAGTGCTATCAGTTAGGATTATATGTATTGTAAGGGCCACCGCTAATGAGACACACATCTATCTTCTAGTTCAATGAGACTGAGACTCTGAGACTCTTCTCCATGGAATTGAAATTAAAACTATTTGTAAGGCATGTAGGCACAATTTTCTTTTCTACTTGAAACTGGAGATTCTTTCAATGTTTTCGTGCATTGAAGCATTTTTTTCCCCCTTCAGCACTGTATCTTTGCCAACACAGAATCAAAGTTGCTTAGGAAGAATAAAGAATACACATCAAATATCAGAATTACCACTCAAAAAACATCTTCTGCCACAGTGTGTGGTAGGGCTTTTCATGTTTGTTTTCCGGTCAGGATATACTGAAAGTTGTTCTGACTTCATGCGGATAAGTGCAGAACATGATTACAGCAAATTTGCCTTTAATCAGCCACGGGTATTTTTGTCCATCTTAGACAGTGTTTAGTTATCTGATGGAGTTTTGTACATTTTATTACTTTAGGAAGCTTATAAAATGGAACGGGGGAGTGTGGAAAGTCACGTCTCTGCTGTTTGGCAACTTTACATCATCATTATTATCATTCATTGTTTTTGAATGTAACTGACAAGGATCGTAGACTCTGCATTTAAAAACCCTTCATTCAAATAAAACTAAATTTTAATAAAATCAAATGGGGTGTCCCCCATTTACTTTTTTTCCCATAGTCACCTATATCACCCCAAATATTTATCATTCTATTTATTTCTGTAAAGTGCCTTGAATAAGTACTAATTAATCCTGTATTAAGCTTTTTCTCAAATTTTTCAGTCATGGTCACACACTAAATAAGACATCATTGGTTCCACAAATACTGAATGTGGCTTTTAACTTTGATTTTTATAATTTTGCTTTTTTTTTCAGTACAATCTTTGTAAAGTGCAGCCATCTCATAGATCTATGATATTTAGAAGACTGATCTTGGATTAAGACCTTAGGATTATTAAAGGAAAGACTGCTGTCTTAAAACCTGTGGATGTTTGTATCCAAATTGCTACTGTGATAGTGTTTGAGGTTTAAGACTCTTGGTAAGAAAGCCACCATACAGAGTTTACAGAAAATAACTCTTCTCATCTCTAATTTCATTATTTTAGTATTGCCTCTACTGAATAGAGCACACATAATAAAATTGTTTTCATTTATTATGCAGAATCTTTTTTCAAACAAATATGGAGACTGATGGAGGAGTTAGCCATTCTTCATTGAAGGAAATGAAGGATGAGGCTGATTTGGGAACACAAGAGAATTTTAATTTAGTTGAGATGAATACTGTTTTATGTGGGAAGAAGGAAAAAGGCAGGGAGTTTTTTTAAGGAATTGTTTCATTTTACCATTTATCTTAAGCCTTTGTGTATTACAATTAAAATGACAAGACAAATCATTTCTGAAAAAAATCAAGCAATAGAAAATTTCTTCCTCAGGATAAAAGTACATGATCACTAAGTGTTCCTTTCTCCTCTCAAAAATGGTAACTGTTCTTCCATTTTAATACCTTTTTTATGTATAGCACATTACTGTTTCTCAAAAGTACTACTAAAATTGAATAAATTGTTTTGAATAGCAATCATTATAGAATGCAATTACTATTTTAATTGGTAGCTAAATTTGTTTTAATATTATAAAAATGAGTCAAGATGGGCTTAGTTAGAATCATTTTAATAATTTCACTTGGACCTTAAATGTTATTTAATATAGATTAATGAATACTATTTAAATGTAAAAATACAGTCATCCCTTGGTGTCTGCAGGGGATTTATTCCAGTGCTGCCACTTTGCTCTACCCCTACCCCCAGGACACTAAAATCCTCAGAGGCCCAAGTTCCTTTTACACAAGTAGTATTGTGGTTGCAAATAACCCACATTTGTCCTCTCATATACAGCCACACTTTGTTTGACTGTGCTTCATAGATGTTGCATTGTTTTCAAAGGGAAGGTTTGTGGCAACCTTTGGATGTCAGATGATGGTTAGCATATTTTAGCAATTAAGTATCTTTAATTAAGGTATGTACATTTTTTTAGACATAGTGATGGGTTAGTCACTCAGTCGTGTCCAAGTCTTTGTGACTCCATGGACTGTAGTCCACCAGGCTCCTCTGTCCATGGGATTTTCTAGGCAAGAACACTGGGGTGAGCTGCCATTTCCTTCTCCAAGATATCTTCCTAAGCCAGGGAGAGAACCCACATCTCCTGCACCATGGGCATATTCTTTACCAATTGAGCCATACTGAATAGATTACGCTATAGTGTAAGCATAATTTTTGTATCCACTTGGAAACCAAAACACTTGTGTGACTCACTTTAATGAGGTACTCGCTTTATTGTGGTCTGGAACCAAATGTGCAATATTTCTGAGGTCTGCCTGTTCGTTAAATCATTTATAGATTGCTTAGAATGCCTAACGCAAGGTAAATGTTATGTAAATAGTTGTCAGCAAACAGAGAATTCAGATTTTGCTTTGTAACTCTTTCTGGAATTTTTGTTGTTGTTGTTTAAGATATTTTCAATTTGAGACTGGTTGAATCTGTGAATATTAACATGCAGATTGAGTGAGTTGTACTGCTTGGTGTTTGAAAGTTTTCCACTCATAAGAGAAATCTGTTGATTCTTTCTTTTCCCATGTGCTTGGGCTTATTTTTCCTTTTCCAGGTCATCTCAAAGAAGAAAGCAAACATGAAGTTAGCATTCCCAAATTACTATTTCTTTGTATTGCATGTTTGTCTAAAGGAAGGAAAGTATAACATTCAGAAATTTAGTAGCTTTCTGATCAATAATATGGAGATAATGAGGTAGAAATGTATGTGAAGACTCTTTATAAGCAACAAAATATTTTAAGAATTTTTATTAAAGTATAATTTACTTACAGTATATTTTAAAAATAGTAGTTGTTATTAAAATTATTTTAAAGTAGTATCTACAGTATTTGTTATGATCAGCAGTATACTTGACTTTTTTAAAGTTTCTTCTTCCTCTAACCATGATATATAATGTAGATATAACAAGCAAGAATAAAGGGAACAACATAGAACCACAAGTAATAAATGACAGTCAGTGGAACCATTTCCAAGTCAATAGTCAGTGTAAATTTCAAGATTTAAAAAATAAGGAAAGCCTAGTACTTTTTTGCAGATATAGTCTACCACCCGTGTCAGTAACCTCCCCTTTCCTCATCACTATAGAAACACTGTTTAAATATCATGTGTGCTTTTGTTAAACAGTTGTTTTCTTGTCATTTGCAATCCAGTTAATTCTATACGATTCATAAATAATTCAAAGTTAAATCCAGAATAGTGCATAATTTCTTAGGTCGAGAAACAGCAGACTTAGCTTTTATTAACAGATTTTTTAAAAAAATCTATCACATTAAATTCTACCTGCTCACACAATATTGTACTAAAAATGAACATGCTACAGTTTACAGTAGCAATTCATCAAGTGTGGCTCATCAGCAAGGTTTCATCTTTTTTTAGAAGTTGTCCCTTTCCAGTAAATGACTGTATTTTACACATTTTCACAGTAAACTGACAAAATCACTTCTGAAGTCAAATATTTATATAGTATTCTTTAACCAGCAGTCATCAGAATTGACCGTCCTTGTTAGCAAAATGTTTCAAAAGAAAAAGTACTCCCCTGATTTAAATGGCTCTGCTCCTTTAGAATTAAAATCACAAACGCTGCCTAAAGCAACAGCAATCACAGACAGAACCTGAGATTTTTCAATATTTTAGGATGTTGAAAATATTTAAGCTGCAAGCAATCTGTTAAACCAAATAAAGGATAGATTTTCAAATGAGAACGCTCTTGCTGCCAAAACCCGCCAAAGCTGCAGCAAAAAGAAGTTGCTTGTGAGTGTTACTGAAGAGGCCACAAGACGGGGTGTCTGCCCTTCCCTGAATATCAGTTTCTGTCTCCTATCCCTGTGCCTGCCTGCTCTCTTTTTCTGTCTGGATTCGATAGTGTCTATAGCTTCACGAGCCCTGTCATCCATCTCCCCCCCCCCCCCCCCAATGTGTCAGCAGCCCTCCGTGGAAAACAAATCCCTGACTCTGGGTTTAGAGTGAATCATAGAAGCAAATTTGCGCATGCGCAAAGGGGAATTTACCTCTCGCCACAGATTGAGACGCTGCAATGCCACTGGGCCCATGAGTGTCACCAAGTCCGTACACAACTTGGAAGGAATGCAGGTGGCTCTTTGGGCTTCCCAGGTGGCTCAGCCAGAAAAGAATCCGCCTGCAATGCAGGAGACCGGGGTTCAGTCTCTGGATCCGGAAGATCCCCTGGAGAAGGGAATGGCCCTTCAGCGTCATCTCCCTTCCTGTGAAAGCTGCCTCTCTCCGTCTCTGGGCTTCTGCTCTGCTCCTGGGTCCTTCCTACTGCCTAGAAGAGTGAGATTGCAAGCGAATGATTCTTGCACAGCAAAGAATACAGACTCCTGTATTCATGAAAGGAAATTGGAAAGACATCAGGGAGACAGTGAGAGCTTCCTTAATCCAAAGGGTGGCATATAAAAAAAGGATTTTCTACTGTGAAAGAGAATTGCTGTATTTTTGGTTTGGGTTTTTTTATTTTAGTGTGAGGTGACAAAATTCTCCCCACACCTTTTAAATTATAGAATGTGGTCTTTTTTTTAAATCAATACCTGCTCACCTGACTGGCTCTATAATTTATTTTCTGAGGCTACTTAATGAGCAGCAGAGGTTGATCATGAAGTCAATTTCAGTGTAAGCACATAATCAGATATCTTTTCTCCAGGAGGAAAAAGCTTGCATTTGACTTGAATTGTTGGTTGGCTCGAAACCAACACCTACCAAACTCCTATCTCCTTTAATGATTGAATAAATACATTCCAGAAGAGAGAGATTTTATATCTTGCTGTTACTGCTTTCTGTGAATTTGGCAGCAAAAGAAGATATCATAGAGACAGCATCTTTTAGACAGATTAATGGAAACATTTAAAAATATGTTGAGTGCCCTGTCTATAGAAGATTGTAGGTCAATATCCTCATCTGCAGGATTTTTTTTTCTTTGAATATATGCATGAAAGAGACTTCTAAAACTTTGATGTTACAACACTCATTATATAGCTAAATGTGGAGATGATTGTAGGGAATGACTTTCGAGTTGCTAAAAGGCAAGATTACTAAAAATTATAACATCTTTCGTGTGTATGGTTTAAATACTGCTTTTATAAGTCTTGCTGGTTTTGTAAATTGTTTCTTTCTTTCTTTCTTTTTTTTTAATTTGGACTTTTATAATCAGACTAACATGAAAACTAGATTAGCTGTTTGTGTGTGTGTGTGTGTGAAATTATTTTATATTAATTGTAGAAAATCAGTGTAGTAAAACGGTGCAACAAATAACCCTGGGAATATACCATAATTTGAATAGCAGCCACAGTTAACACTTCTCAGGGGAAGTTTGAGAACATACATATGTACTTATGTATCATAAAGTGGAATCATATATATACAAGCCATTTTTAACCTCTTCCAACTCAACAATAGCAGAGAGTTTGTACACACACACAGCAGCCCAAACGAAGCACTCGGGGCAGTGTCTGATGTGGGACAGGTAGAACCTGAGAGCTGAGCTGGCTGGCTTGCTTCAGTTCTCGGTCAATCACTGGGAACATCATTCTTGATCACTGTCTGTGCTAATAATAAAGCCAATGTGTAGTGGATTTTACAGAAGGAACTTGGTCAGTCAGTGTGAATGCATTACTTTGCTGATGGTAATCGTTAGAAGAAAAATTTAAACAACCGTGTTAATGCTTATCTGGAGTGCCAGAGGGTGACTCAAGGACATACTTTCCTTTATTAAATCTACTTTATTATTATTAATCACATCACTTATGACTAGAGACTGCTGTACATCTGAGGAGATACATTCCATCTGGGGACACACGGAGACTTGCTTCAATCAGTACACAAAATGTGGAGCCCAGGGCTTACTGCTGATAGAGCACCTATGGAGAAGGGGCTACATAACTGATTCAGATGTCCCTCATTTTATGAAGTTTACCTTCTAGTGGGGTCACGTTACAACACGTGACAGACAGAGTGCAGTGTAGGAGATGACAAACTCTCCTCTTTGAAACAACATACATGCACATTTAGTAGTTTGGCAAAAAGAAGCTTCATGAAGGACACAGGACTTTACAGTCTCCTTGAAGATGTGAAAGATTTGGAGAAACAGGAAAAAAGTTAGAAATAATTCCAGATAAGGGGAAAACAAGGAGAATAAAGGCAAGACTAAACTATGGAATGGATGAGCCTGGGTTAGAAAGCTGAGAGTTTGCAGAAAGGATGTACAATGAGTTAGGCAAGCTGCACACCAGGGGGAACGGTCCATATTACATTGATGTCCCTTGTGACGTGAGCATTCAGGTGGCCTCAGGGCCACCAGCACTTCAGGCCAGCTGACAACACACTCAGGGGTTCCCATGGCCGCTACCAGATGTGATGCTTCACTAGACAGACTCACAGACTTCACTCAGAGCTATTATGTGCCTGTGAAAGTGAAAGTCGCTCAGTCCTGTCCGACTCTTTGCAACCTCATTGCATGGAAACCTCCAGGCCAAAATACTGGACTGGATAGCCTTTCCCTTCTCCAGGGGCTCTTCCCAACCCAGGGATCAGATCGGACCCAGGTCTCCCACATTGCAGGCGGATTCTTTACCATCTGAGCCACAAGGAAAGCCCAAGAATACTGGAGTGGGTAGCCTTCCCTTCTCCAGCAGATCTTTCTGACCCAGGAATCGAACCAGGGTCTCCTGCATTGCAGGTGGATTCTTTACCAACTGAGCTATAAGGGAAGATGATATTATGTGCATGGTCACATTTTTTATGGGGAAAAGATAACAGTAACCACCAATCAAAGAAAGAGACCCAGAGAAGGAGGAACTTGAACACTGAGCTTCCAAATATTTTGTCCACGGAGTCAAGGATGGCATTTATCCCTTTTGATCAATGATGTGTGATGGTGCATAAACAAAACTGCCAGCGAGGATGCTCAACCAAGCCTCTGGAGCCTAGAGTTTTATGGAGGTTCTAGCACATTGTATAGCTGACCAACATTTGGTCTCCAACCCTTCCTGGAAGTTTAGAGCTAATACCTTTAGTCTTTTGTTCCTTTGGAGCTTGGAAGCTCTACAGCTTGTTCCAAACCCTCCATTATTAATCACATCATTCGGCTGCCCTGTGGCCAAACCCCCAAGAAGACAAAGACATTCCTACCAGACAGGGTTTTCTGGGTACTGGGTGATCTCCTCTCACGTTCTGAGTGAAGGCAAAGGCCAAAACCCTCCCCAGATTAATTTGATTCTTCCCTCCACAAGATGGCATAACAGTTTCAGATTGAAGCAGTTACTACTGTGGAAATGCTGCAGTTTGTTGAAACTGAGACAAACTATTAGATGCAATCTTTAGAAAGTTGATTCCTTTGTAACTGTAGCACCTAACACAAGGCCTGGCACATGACCGATAAACATACTGGCAGAAGAAGAGACTACTTGAATATAAAGGGATAAAGTTTTTTTAAAAAATATATATATATATCACTTCACTTGTGTATGTAGGGCTTTGTATCTGTTGGTGTTGGAAAACCTTCATGAAAGTTTGGAAATGACATGGATGGTGTGGGGTAAATGTGCAGATGTGCTGAATCTGAGACAGTAAGAAATTCACTTGAAAATTTCCTGAAGCAATTGGATGGTGGTCTCAAATCTAGTTAACAGATGGAGAGTAGACATATATTTTTCTCATTGTTTAGTTGCTAACTTGTGTCTGACTCTGCGACCCCCTGGAATGTAGCCCACCTGCCTCCTCTGTCCACAGGGTTTCCCAGCCAGGAAAACTGGAGTGGGTTGCCATTTCCTTCCCCAGGGGGTCTCCCGACACAGGGATCAAACCCATGTCTCCTACATTGGCAGGTGGATATTTTACTCCTGAGCCACCAAGAAAGCCCTCGGCGTATATTATAGTTCTGTGGTTATGGAATTGGGAATCGTGAGTGCAAATGATTCTTCAAAAACATGATGTTTTTTAACATTTTATTTGAAACCAGGGATTGAGATTTTTTTCACAGTTCTTTACAAACATGTAAGTATATGAAACACAGAAGCTGCATATTCCCTGCATGTTTATCGCTGTCTTCTATATCGAGGAATGCACTGTGGAGTAAGATGATCGAAATTAACATTTCTTTATTCTACTCTAAGGGAAGTGGTGGTTGGCTTTCCCATTCTCCATCATTCATCCCCTTCCATCTCTGTCTTCCAGAGAGGTGGCTGCATAACTCAATCTGAAAATAGGTCAGGGGCTGAGGTCTACACTGCAGCTCTGGACAGACTTTGTCTCCCTTTTCTTCTGCTCCTACCTCCTTAATGCCAGAATTAGCCATCCTAGAGTCAGGAAGAAGGAAAAAAGTAGAGGATACTTTGCAGACGTCATGGAACTAGTGAACCAGCATTAGCTGCTTCCTAATTTTTGACAACTCGTTATATAGACAATAAATCTCTATATACTCCAGACATTTTATTTGGGTTTACTAATGCAACCGTATTCTGAATTTATAAGCTCGCTGACTCAGACCCCTCGTTAGTAAAATGTAGATGACCTTAATAACACCTAACTACTCCTTTGGCTGGGAGGACTGAATTATGTTTATGAAAATGGCCTCACAAATTGTAAAATGCCATACAAATGTTAGTTGTTATTGCTCATAAAAATCATGTGTTCCCTTTCTCCACATCCAGTTATGAAGCTCAGTGATGATGGTTGAAACAGTAAGTTTGCTGAAGGAGAAAGGAATAAGTCTTAGTGAGTTATTAACAGCGGTCATCTTGGTGGCCACACTTCAAAAGAGGCCATCTGACTGCTGTGGGGCTGGCTTCTGCTGTTCCACTCCAGAGGCATTCACATCTGTGTTCTTATTTCTCCCACGTTCATAGCTTCTGTTCCAGAATTGCTTTTGGAATTTCTATGAACGGAGAATATTGTGTTGATGATGTGACTAAATCGGGGACATTTTTAAAAGAATTATGCAAAAGGTAAAGTCCTTTTAAAAACAAATGATGCCACACCACAATGCGTCCAGTGTCTCCACGCCAAACAAAAGCACAAATACTTGCATTACAGTTCAAGGAAAGTTAAATTTTTCAAGATGGCAAAACACATAGTTCATATGCTAATCTGAGGCTGCTATTGAACAAAACAGAGTTCATCCACAGTGTGTTGACCTGTCATGGAGAAAATGTTTAGGGGTTTACTTTCTCCACACAAAATGTGTAAAACTGTAGCTACTAGTTGTAATCTTCCCTTTGGTTTTCCTATACTTTCAAGTGCATGGGGATTTGTTCTGAGTGAGTCTCTTTACACCAGCCTTATAACACCAAGTGAATACTCAGGTAGGTCACAGCTGTTTGGATTCTGTATCGTACATGACTTTGGAATCCTGAGAGGAGCTCCTTTGCATGCCCTGACCTGGGACACTATTCCAGATTTCCTTCTATGAGGATGCAGATAGGCCTCCAGGAAAGCTGTGCTTGCAGCCTGCTGCTTACCCACTTTAGGGAGTATAGCACAGGACAGAGACTGGGTTAAGGTGAGTGAAGTACAGATGAAAACAAACCTCAGTGAGCAAGACAAAAAGTTCAGTGTGATATCTCAAGTGATCAAAAGAAATGGAAAACCTCTGTGATGAGCAAAGTACCAAAAATCATTGCATTATTTTGAATTTTTAAATTTTGCATTGAAATACAATTTATCCTAATTACTAAGGGGGTGTGTGTGTGTGTGTACTAAGTTTTAGGTTCAAGACAAGTGCTTTACTCACCCTACCCTAGTTACAGTCCTACTTGAGAAGAAAAATAATTTCTTATGAGAAAAGGCAAATCCTCTCTGTTGCTTTATCATATGGCTCAATGTTCACTAATGGAATGAGCTTCCTTAAAGTCAATGAGATGGCCAGTCTGATTTATTTTTTCCTTGTAATTATTACCTGGCTTCAGGTGGCTTTACCCATAGATCCAAACAGTCAGACATGAAGTATAGCATTGTAGTATGAGTATCATAAGCAGTATACAGCTTACTGTTTTAAATTCTTAAATATCTCAACCCATTACCCTAACAACTGAGGGAAGGAGAGCCCACCATAGTCTACTGATTCTTTTATTAGATGCACATCAACTAATATTTATTCATGGGCTCCTATTCAATACCTCTTTTGTGGTAATTTTTAAGTTAACTAGGAATACAGAATCAAATAAGCTGTCAGTAAATTTACATTCGTTGTGGTGCTAGACAAAATAAGCAAATGAATATTTAATACTATGAAGAAAGTAAACCAGACTTCGAGAATAGAGCGATGGGTAAGAGACTTTCTTTTCCATCAGTCACTTTGTATCTTTTCCCAGTGTCATTATATTCTTGATATGTGAACTGAATTGTTGGCAGTCTTGCAAAGTTCCAAATTATGACTGAAATGTGATGTTGGTTGTCATATTAATGAGGTTTGCTTAGTAATTTAGTGATCTTCTCCAACATATGAGACTTAAATAATCCTGCTTCATAGTTCTAAAGGGAGCTGGCTGTAGGTTGTATTATTAATCCACTCAACAACAATCCTCACTGCAAATTAATATTGTCATAGATATTAAAGGCCATCTAGCAAGAGTGAAAACTGCCAGTGTTGACTCATTGTCATGTATTGTGACCATGTCATATCAATGCTGTCATGTATTGTCAGTATTGTCAATTATTGTAATACCATCATGCATGGTCAATATCAGATAACTAGACATGTTAGTAATCCTTCCCAAGTACATAAGCTTTAGGCTTCAATGCCTAGTATTTTAGTGGCTTGTTCTCTCTTAAAAGGAACAAAGAAGGGACCAACATATAAACATCACTTTAAAATGTTTCATTTTACATTTGATACATATGCTACTTACAGTGAAAGCAAAAGTCACTCAGTCATGTCCAACTCTTTGTGATCCCATGGACTACATAGTCCATGGGATTCTCCAGGCCGGAATACTGGAGTAGGTAGCCTTTCCCTTCTCCAGGGGATCTTCCCAACTCAGGGATTGAACCCAGGTCTCCCACATTGCAGGAGGATTCTTTACCAGCTCAGTCACAAGAGAAGCCCAAGAATACTGGGGTGGGTAGCCTACCCCTGCTCCAGCAGATCTTCCCAACCCAGGAATTGAACCGGAGTCTCCTGCATTGCAGGCAGATTCTTTACCAATGGAGCTATCAGGCAAGCCCAATATGGTTTTCTGTCCATTTAAAATGGTTTTCTGTCTATTTAAAAACCATTCAGTAGGCACTTTCTCTGGACCAGGAAATACTCTAAGGGTGAGGGATCGAGGGGGTAACAATACAGACCTTGATTGTTCTCCAGTGGAGTCTATAAGAAGGAGAGAATATGGATTTAAACTATTGCAAACATTGCAAAGATGAAGAAGTAGAGAAGGATGTTTCCTGCATGACTGAATAAACGGATCTAGATTTGTGGGTCAAGGAAGGCTTCTTTGGGGCAAATGATGTTTAACTTGACTAAAGAAATGATTAAAAAGATGTCAGTGTTTGGGAAGAGAAACTGGGACTATGCAGTATGAACCAAATCTATGAGGTAGGCACGTTTTTGTGATTTTTCAGGAAATAAAAATAAAGCCAATGGGCTTGAAGTGTTTATGTGAAAGCAGAAAATTGCCTTTTATGTTAGTGAGGTTAGCAGGAGCTCAGTCAGGCAAAGTCTAGCAAGACAGATATAATTGTTGAGAGCTAAGGGGCAAGAGGAAGTGAACCATGGAGTTAAAAGGGAATGAGGAGACTGGTGTTTTAAATAAATCCTTCTGACTTATTAAGATGAAAAAGTAAAGATTAGATTAGAAATGATTGAAGAGAATGAGTTAAGTGCCTGGTATAGAAGTCAGTGCAAGGAATGATGCAGGCAAATCTACAGCATGGATAGTTGACTTCTGCCGAATGGGTGGAATCCACAGATGCGAAATGAAACAGCTTGCAAGATTCAGCAAATGACTGGATGAGGCTTGTGAAAGAAGGCATCAGGATTAAATCCAGATTCCCGAGGAAATGAAAAGAGAGTGACAATCTTTATAAGATTGCTCCCTGAGTGCCCGGAGGACTGTCCATCTCCCCCAGGGAAGATGCCTAGCATTTTCTACACCCACCTGAGCATCATTTTCTGATTTCTCAGCTTTAGTCGCTTCCCAGGAGTATTCAGAAAGTCATTTCAAGTTGGAGGACTGAACAGGGTCTCAACCCAATGGCAATCACTGTGAGGTTTCTCTAATGGGTAATTCATTTAGTTCAGAAATTTCAGCCAAAGTTTTGGGTGAAGGAAAGCATTCTTCAGTTCCACTGGAAAGCTTAGAAGTCTGAGGCAGGATACCTGTTGTGTTTGAAAGAAAAACATGGCTCTTATCAAGTTGTAAGCTGTAGCTCTCAAGTTCGCAGCTTCTGGAATGTTCAGTGAATATCAGGCTTCAGTATCTTTGTAAGACTTGAAACCCTGCAACTTTGCCATCCCTTTCCTTCTTTCATGGTGTTTTGTTTTGTTTTTTCTATCCTTCTTTAAAGGATGAACACTTAGTATTAACATCAAATATATCCATCTATCCTTTGCAAGCCATTTCTTCCCACTTCCTGATTTTGTGTATTTATATGACTTTCAGTGCTTAAATTTTTAATATATATTTTTTTCTTATTCAGTGTGCTATATTTTGCTTTCCACCAGAAAAAGCAACTGGATATTTCTCTTGCCCTACTACTGATGACCTAAAAGAAGTTTAATCCCATAGAAACACTACTAGTTATTCTGAGCTCTTATCTTCTTGTGCTCACACCCCAACCCCCTGTATAAACCTCTGCCTTTTTTAATGTTCAGGGCTCTCAGTTGCTCATTGTAAGACTATACTCCTCAAATGTATTATCTGCCTATCCCACTAATGGGTATAAAATAATGATCTAATGGTATATACAGACTGTAAAAAGATTTGTCATTTAAGTGCTTAAATCATGTGATAGTGCAAATGATAGAAAATTTGTATTAATCAATATTCAATTCAAAATGTATCTACATGTTCTTATCTGTCAAGCATATTGGTTCTCAATTGCAGGTCACCTTCCACGCTAAGAAGGGTAACATGGCATTCAAATCTATTCAGTGAACCCTCTTTTGGACATCTGTTCATTCTCTGCACAGAATAGGATCACTTTAATTAGATTCAACATCATAAGTCCTGTCCTAGTCGAATGTGACCCACTTTTCTCCATCTAGCTCTGTGCTTGTATGTTCTGTTCTCCATCCAGAAGGCTCCAATAGTTAGTTCATGTTCTCAAAAAAAAAGAGAAAAAAAGGTCGATACGTATAGATTAGATGAGCCGTCTCAAACCTGTATCTGATGCTTTCTAGCAATATTGAACAAACTAATAACCACTAGAGAATCAGAAATCACCTTAGAAATTTTACATCTTGATTTTCTTTTGCAAGTTCATAGTCAACCCAGATGAAGCATTTATCCCAGTCTTTGAAGCCAAAGGATAAATCTAGGCATTCATGTCTGCAGAAGTGTTACTGTAAATGTTCCCCTTGCCTCCCTCTTTTCCATTTATAAATTAAATTAAACAGACTCTGAGGCCACTTCTAGGACTAGCTTTATATATTTCCATGATTTTACTTAATTCACATATATTTTTTTAAAAATAGGGGAAATCAATAAATTGTGACATCTTCATAGATAACTTTAGAATTTTCTTGATGTGTGTTTTCACTTCTAAAATTGTTGATTGTTCTTGATAATGGAAAAATGCATACAACCAAACTATATATGATATTTTTCATGGCTCAGGTCAAAATTTGTCGGACAGCATTTCCCGTTCAGTGCCTGAGAATACTGTGTTAATAATACTCATGCAGAAGAATGCGTTTAAGAGTCTGTATCAATACCATAGTTTATATCAAACTCTTTCTATAAAAGAAGTAGTTTCAAAACCTGTTAATGCTAGCATCATACACTAAAATAGGGTGTTACCATAATCACTGCATATTAAAATCTTTCATCACCTCAATCTTACTGTAATTCATTTCTGGACTGGCTCCTGTCACAAGCAGTACATTTATTATGTAGGTGTATTATTTTACGTATTTCTACATAGAGGTTATCTCATTGCATTGTAGGTACAGTTATGGATAGTTGGTTTGATTATTTTTAATATACTTTACAATGAAGAGGAAATAGAATATTTTTAAATTTTTAAAATATTTTTACTTACATATCCTCTGGCAATTTTTAAAGGTTCTATGAATTTCAATATGAATAATATATGATCTGAGTATTTCAAGTGAAGAAAATGGAACATATCAAAATAACAATTCTCTTTTTAGTCAGGGGAGATTTTGAGATTTATTTTAAAACAAACAAGAAAAACCTCAAATTCAATCCAGTGCTATTCTGATGTCAGTGTCTGCAAAAGTCAGGTGACATTTAGTGAGAAAACAGCTAACAAATAGAAATGGCCCCTCCCACTACTGCTTTGTGATCAGATCTTACTATGTAATGAAGGAAACAATACTATTATTACTTGCTCATGAAGTGTCCACTTTTGATTTCTCCTGTAATTTATCTTCAATTGACCTGATATTGATTTTGTGGGGAAAACTGCATATTCTCCAAGGAGAGTTTCACAGGACTAATCTCAGTCTGTGCTTTATCCCACCCCCGCCCCCCATGGTTTATTCTTCCCAGTGATTTATCTACCTAATAACATTATAGATAAAACCTGGTCTTTCAATTTATTTCTTCAGGAGCTGTTCATGTTTGAGCATGCTTTGCCCTTAATTGCCTGGGGATTTTTAGATAGCCCTGTCTTCAGTGGTCTGAAACAAGTCGCAATGTAAGTAATTAAAGCGCTGAGCAGCAGACTTCTATAAACGGCCGCTTTGCTTCCATGTGTGATATTTAACTAATTGTTCATTGCTGTGAAGACCTTTCACTTCATAGATGTCATGACTTGAAAGTAAATAAACATTGCTTTCATATTTATTCAGATAGTGTAGTGTAATAACGAATACTACATCTTCCAAGTACTCAGAAATACTATATGCTGTATAGATTAATTGCAGACCGTTAAGATTATCATCCTCGCCTTAAAAACCCGTAACATACATTAGACTTCTACAGAGAAACTACCAGAGTATAGTAGGGTAAAGGGAGTTAGCTGGATTGAGAGACTTGGACTCTAGTTCATCCCTGCCTACTTTTACTTCCGTGGTCTTATTGCCACGTGGAGAAAGTTAGGGATGACATTAGATGCCTGTAAATGGACTTTTCAACAGAATGTTTCCATGGGAGACAAAAAAGGAGATGTGTATGGAGTGAGACACATGCCTTGTATCATTCAAACATTGTCATCTAGTTATGTACTCTGCTATTTGGAAGATATTTTTTGAAAAAAAAAACAATTTTAAATAGATGTTTCTTTGTCCCTTAAGTTTTGACACGTTGGTAAAGCCTTTCCCTGAACTTGAATGTTCAAATGATATTCTTGGCCAATCTAACAAATACTGCTTTCGGGGAGACTTTTACTTACTGGCCTTGTGTTTCTTGAAAAATATATTCGAGATATGTGATGTATGAACTTGTTCTGAACATTTACACTAGGCATCGTGAACTCTGTACCTGCTATTTATTTTTTATCATGGTCCTTTCCCTTGAAATGTCATTGGAAGTTTTCTCCTCCTTGCAGTTTAATGCCTGGTAATAATAATGTCTCCCAAAATACAACCACAATGAATAAATAGCAATAGTTCTTTTAACTCCCTCTCAAAGGAAAATTTGATGCTTAGCAAGACATCTTCCTCAGGCATTTAAAATGACCTGAGTCTGCAGACACAATCTGGTATCATCTCTACCTATAATAGAGATGTCAATATTAGAAAGTGTGCTTTTCAACAGTTTGCATCTTGGATTGATCACTAGTTGGATGATTTTATTCCTAGAAGGCTGGCAATTGACGGCAAGGAAGACAGAATTGAAACATTCTCTCCGGTGGGGTATTTTTTTTTCTTGTTGTGGCTTCCAGTTTGAAAAGGAAAAGAGGGATTTCAATCCGAAGCTGACTTTATAAAGGCGAGACTGCTTCCAAGCAATAAGAAGTAACAATATTTTTATTCAAAGACACCTGAAGCTTGTAGATATTTATGCTGAGTTTGCAGGGCTTTTCTGCAGACACCTGAAGTTTTTATCAATAAGAATCATAAAGCTTTGGCAAAGGAATGCATAGAAGAGAAATAGGAGGTCTTATTAGGCCTTTTCAGCCAGCTGGTGTAAAATTCTTTCTTTCTTTTACAAAGTAAACACTCCTTCATAACATTGCGCGGAGCTGGCAGGCATCCATCTTTATTAGAGGCTGATTGCTGACCGCTAGGTGGCGGTGCAGGCACGTGCTTAGTGTTTTCATGGTTTCTTCCCAACCAGGAGGATTCAGGCTGCTGAGCTGTGTATAACCTCCTCCTGCATCCTGGTAATCCTGTCTCCTTTAGTCAGAGGACAGGCATGTCCGTGCTAAATGACTTAATCTGTGTATCAAACTGAAATTTCCACTCATGTTTGCCTTTATTTTCAAATTTCACTATATGTTCAACACGATAGTACAAGTTACCATGTAGTTTTTTTTTTTTTTTTTTTTTTTTTTTTGTAATGATCAATAGGAGAATGTTCTTATGAGGATATGAAAAATGGAAAAAAGAAATGACAGTGTTTTGAAAATTCATTCTAAACAAAAATGAAGCTTAAATTTGATTATTTTGAAGGATAAATGAGCATATATGATCCAAATCTCAGAGTATTATCAAGGGCATCAGTGCTTGAATCACTTAATGTATTCATGTAAAATATTTTCTCCATTAAACTTTTTGGGAATAATTATGTTTAGAAGGGTGCATTGTATATAGTTATACTTTTTGTATGGTTATGAATAATTTATGTAGATTATTATAAATTCTATCCTAGAAATATACTAATTTCTTAACAACTGATATATTCTCGCATTCCTTTGCAGAGAAACTTGTAATGCCCCATTTCATATATTTTTGGAAGACTTCCATGTTTCAGGCTTTTATCACCTTCTTCGACATACAAAGTACAGTATCTGCAATTCAGAGGGTTTTAAAAAATCTCAATAGCATTATTTTCTGCTTCTCATGACTTTTCTTGTCATACTAAAATAAAAGAAAATAAAAATCAGGCCCAGAGAGGTATACATCTGACTAAACTTGTTTTGCATATGAAAATTCTAAGCTTTATTTATTCAGCTGCCTCTTCATTCTTGGTCTGATTCTTTCTAGAGAAACTGATCTAAAGAAAAGTGAAAGAGATAAAAACCTCAGATGTGTTCTGAAATGCGTGCTCTTCTGCTGATGTTCATCCTGACCTGTTTTCATCGTCTCGACCCGGTTACTTTTGGGATGGATTGTATCAGAACATCTTTTGGACTCCTGTGAACAAGAACGTTCATGATTAAACTCATGCATCAGGCTTTAGCCATGCATTGAGGAGGCAGGCACAACTTAGAAGGGTAAGAGTCTCCAAGAGAGCACACAGTTCTACGTTTTATTAATACAACCCCTATCCCTGGGCAGGTGAGAGACTGGATGTGGGACTACCAATCTTCACTGTTGGTGACATTCTTACTGGATTTGTAAGGGTACGAGCAAGATAATAGACAAATCAGAACGCATCATTTATCCATAGAGAACAAGTTAGGTCCCAGGGAATCCTAGAGTACAACATAAAGGAACGCATAGATTTTCTTCTGTCTCCATCTTTCATAATTCAAGCTATTTAAATTTAATACCCAAACAATTGACTTTTCAATATTTAAATTCCCCCAATTGAATGACATGACCACCCTCTTACTTGTCACATTTTGACTTTTTCTAAAGACTTCCATTATTTATCTACATTGATTGGATGACCTTTGCCATCTATTTGCCAGCTTTTAAAAGATGTAAATCTTCCATAAGTATAGTCTGACTGCATTCTCTCCAGGTTAATTAGTATTACTGGTCTCCTGTCATATATTTATGAATTGTACTTCCTTTACTTTTATACCTGCTCTGACTCATTTCAAGACTGTATTATCTTTATGAGATACAAAGATGAACCTTACTGCACAACCTTAAGAAAAACATATGACTTTTATGGACCTAGAATTTAAAACATTTCTTTCAACATCTGCTTGCTCTTATAATGTAGAGACTATTGTACATATCAACTACTCCATATCAAAACATAGATAGACCAATTCGTGAAGATAGTAATGCAATGCAGAGTCAAATGAAATGAAAATTTTCTGTATTTTCTCTGGCTTGGAAATAAGGAAAGACTATAACATAGGTTTGAATAGCTTTGATTTTTTTCAGTCCACTACAGGGTTTCACAGCACTGAAGTTATCTTTTGAGCTATCTAAAATTTTCCAGACTTTTCAAAGAAGAATAATATAGGTATATTCACTGTGATATCAAATAAGTGCAGTTTGAATACTGAAAGAAAATATACTACAATCCCTTCATGTAGAAAATTGGGAAAACCGTAAGTCAGATTTGTAAGGATGTTTGGGAAAAGTGTTGATGCATAAATTTCCAAACACTTCTCCAAAAGTGCCAGTAGGATCAGTGACTTCCTGTCATGTTCATGTTCGGAGGATCACCTATAATAATTGTGAAACTTGGGGTTGAAATTCATTTGACATCCATGCGTCTTGGTACTGTATCTTCAGTCTCAAGGATGTGGTACCACAATTTAGTCACATGGGAATAGTATATCACTTGAAACAAGGCTATCATTTTATTTCATTATGTAACGATTATAGCAACTTTGTGAATAACCAAGATCAAAATATTTCTTTTGTTCTTTGGCACATGACACTATTAAACCATCCCTACAGGTACTGCAGCAATGCTGCTCCCAAAGAACTTACAAAT
Source organism: Okapia johnstoni (assembly GCA_024291935.2). Classification (NCBI taxonomy): domain Eukaryota; kingdom Metazoa; phylum Chordata; class Mammalia; order Artiodactyla; family Giraffidae; genus Okapia; species Okapia johnstoni. The sequence goes on from CM044327.1 coordinate 8,615,637, forward strand.
TCAACTCAAAATCAATTGCAGGCACAGTGAGTAAGGTGCTGTATCCCATGCACAATCACCAACTCTTTAAAATGTAAAATGATATGTCCATTTTACTAAGTCCTAATTTACCGTATTAAAAACTTCCAAACAGTAGGTGAAGTTTCTAAGACCTAAAAATTTGGTTCCAGAGTCATTTCTTTTTAAACCCCTCTAAAGACTTTTCCTCTTGAAGAAAAAGGACAAGCAGAGTTGGTGTTTTATATTTTATTTATTAACCTAATTTGTGGCTACGTGTTTGGGACATGAATGTAAACATTTTGCAGGAGCTCAAAGGAGAGTTAAATTTCTAGGAACTCTTGAGCAGAGTGGACAGAACTAACTGGAAACAGGTGAACAAGAAGACAGAGTATGCAAGGTTCGAGTGGTGACCTCACTGATGACAGCTCAGAGGAGGGAGCCCACACAGGGCAGTCCTGATTTACTTGACAAGATGGCCATAGCCTCGAATGAGGAAGCATTCACTACATGTAGTTTCCAGGTTGGGTTTCCCAAAACAAATGCTTACCCTGGGTGGAAAACAGGAAGGCTTTACCCCCGTCCCAACTTGTCCATCTTCTCTGATGTTTCCTATTTTCAGCAGGAGTTTGTTTGGTCTCCTCACACTTTCCTTCTTGCTGGTCTTGAGTTTTTCAAATTTATTGTAATTTAAGATTGCTTATATTTACTTGCAAAGAACAATTTAACGCTACTCATGTTTACCTGGAAAGGACAAGAAAGGGAGGGTTGGTCATGGATTGTAAAGACCACGTGTTTCTGACGTCCGGGTATGAGTTTGAAGTGGTGTCGTGGTAGAGAGGATGCGGTCCAACCTCAGTTAGACTAGGTGACTTGGGAAACACCCCAGGGATAGAACCAAGGCTTCTTGCATCCTCTGCATAAATTGTTTGCAAAGTGGAGGGTGGCTTCTCCCTGTAAGACTATGTCTGATTCCTCTTTCAGCTGCCTGAATCAACTGCCCTGATCACTCACTGGTGCTCAGATTGTGACAGTTCACTTGATGTGACCCTAGTAGAGATGAGGGACAGTCACCAGGATGGCAGAGCACGTACTGTGCACCTTGGTGAACTGCAGACAGGAGTGCTTGCTGCCCTCTTTAGGTGGTACTCATTTACTCCTCAAATGCCATCCAGTGTTCAAGCAGCGACAACACTGAGACGTAGCTGGTTGCATGTGTGTGGAGTGGAGAAGAGGAGGGACCTAGCACTTTATGAGCTCCACAAGCCTCCCTCCTCACTCCCATTTACAAAACAAAAAACACGAGTCTAGGTCAAATCAGGTAAAAACTTAGAAGCAACACCACCATGATAGTATCTTAAAGAATACTTTAAAATCTTTAGTGTGAAAGCAAAAGCAACTTAATTTTTACGTAACCATATTCTGAGCGACTTATATTTCTAAACTTTTGCTGGCCTTTTTGGGATACATCAGGACATAATGAGCATTGTTTACTCTCAGTGTTAATGGCAACTTTTTGAGGTCCTGAGGTTAGTTTTTCTAATCATGTTTACTCCAAAGATTTTGGATCATTTTACATATTCCCCCAACTTCTCCATAAAATGGGTGAGGACAACAATGCACCAGAAGTGCGAGGCTAAAGCTTACCCACAGAAATAGATCAACAACTAGAAAGCACATTTTAACATTCCCAGATGAAGTGTGCTTTATGAAAGTCATGAAAATAAATGTTTTCTCTTAAAATTAATCCTGACTCAAATAATGAATTGTTTTTTCTCTGATAAAAAAATTTAACATAAGATTTTAAAATGTTGAGGGCATGGACTTGCTTTGTCTTGTGTTTCTGGATTGCACAGAGGTTTCTGCTAACTCTGAGTTTTTGAACAGCTCCCTGGGAATCCATGGAATAGCAAACAGGCAAGGAAAAGCAGTCTAAAGGGGCTTCAAGTGTTCAGAGAACATGAAAGTCATTTTAGAACTCAACTACTATTTTAACTTTGGTTCTGATGGCTCTTTTATTCGTGTTTGGCCACTTGGTGGCCATATGTGTCCAATCTCACCGTCTAGAAAAGCACACTGGCTTAGGTCTAAGTGGGCGTGATGCTTTTTTCACGGGGCCATTGTGACACTTACTCTATAGCCTAAGAGGGAGAATATTGAGTCAGTCCCCCAAGTATCTTAAGTATTTCAGTAGTGTCCTAAAAGTGTGCTGCTGCTTTTATGTTGTAGTAATAATCACGTGGCTGGGAAGGTTTACCATGTATCATTATACCATTTTAGTCCATGAATATTTTCTCTTGAGTGGCTACATGGCATAAGCCAAATAGATGAGAGACATAGTAGATGAACCTGGTGTCTATTCAGTATTACTTAGTGATCAGAAAGCGCTCAATTCTCTCTCAAAGAACCTGGTCAGGTAATAGAATTTTCACTTTGAAATCTGGTTTGAAATCGTAGAAAGCCGGTTCAATGAAATTTATATTAAATGCATCATCCTTGTCAAGTGCTAACTTAAATATGTTTCCACAAGAAATATTATTTCCTCACCCCTGCCCATGGCTTCCACTGATAACATATAGTTAGCCTAGGATGGAGATTTCAAGGGTGACAAAATGTCATTTCCATAATAAATGTTACCCTCATTTTCAGTTTCAGGGATGTCTTATCAATAATTTAGAAAGAATTAATAATATATTTATAATACATGCTAGAAGTAGGATAAAATTATTTATAAATGCTTAATAAATGTTTGATAATGCTTTTGCCATCCATGTTATAAATGATAAATAGGTGACTATAGATACCTTGTTAAAAATTAATGCCCACTGGTTATGGTTATTCTATAATGGCTTGAAAATGTTATTAAAAAATGAATTAACCTCATACTTTCTATAAACCAATTGTGGCAAAATATAAACTTTAAGGTAGTTTGTATAAATTCTTGGGTTATTATAGCTAATCATACTTATTCAGTGCTGGTGATTTTCTATGCATAATACCAAGGCCACAAAGATCCAGTTTCTTTTAATACTAAATCCTAAATCAGTAGTTGCCAAACTTTGATTTATTGCATCCTGAGATATTACAGCTTTAAGGAAATTGCGTTTAAATCCTTTACACTCAAAGGCGAACTTCAAACTGTACTTTTAAAAATTAATTTTTACTGGAATATAGTTGATTTACCATGTTGTATTACTTTCTGCTGTACAGCAAAGTGAATCAGATATGTGCATATATACATTCACTCTGGTTTAGATCCTATTCCCATATAAGCCATTACAGAGTAGTAGAGTTCACTGTGCTATGCAGTAAGTCCTTATTAGTTACCTAATTTATATATATTGTAGTGTGTATATGTCAATGTCAATCTCCCAATTTATAACTCTCCACTTATACCCTTGGTAACTGTAAGTTTGTTTTCTATATCTCTGCCTCTACTTCTGTTTTGTAAATAGGTTCATTTGTACCATTTTTTTAATTCCACATATAAGCAATATCATATGATATTTGCCTTTTTCTGTCTGACTTACTTCACTCAGTATGACAGTCTCAGGGTCCATCCATGTTGCTGAAAATGACATTATTTTGTTCTTTTTTATGACTGAATGGTATTCCATTGTATATTTGTACCATATCTTCTTTATCCATTCATCTGTTGATGGACGTTTAGGTTGCTTCCATGTCTTAGCTATTGTGAATAGTGCTGCTATGAATATTGAGGGTCATGTATCTTTTTGAATTATTACTGTCTCTGGATAAATGGCCAGGAGAGGGATTATTGGGCATATATCCAGCATAGTATGAACAGTAGCAGAGGACCCTGTACAAGTAAAAGGACAAGAAAGATCCTCTGTAATGGCATAGAATGAAAGAGATATTTAAAAAAAACAAATCAGTTGCACTTTTGTGTGAGAAGAAATTCAAGGTTGTAGCATAGGACTGCAGTTTCCTAAAGCAGTTTTTAATTTGGAATTGTCACCCAATCTGTTGGCCTCTTACAAAGAAAAGCATGGAGTGATGAGTAAGTGATGAGGGCTCTTAAAGTTTAGAAGCATCAACTCTGGGCAACCATTGGGATTTCAGGTATGTAATCCATTTCTCTCACATCCCAGACAAAGGAGGGGCTAAGTTTCTGGTATAGTCTATAAAACGTGTGTACCCACCCCCTACATCGTCTGTATCATTTATACATATTATATGTTTGTATATAACATTTTTTGAAACTCATTCAGTATTTGTGAAACCACCCAATAGCCTGCTCCCCAGAGAAGGAGGGTGCTGTGAGGAGCTTCCAGGAAGACCCCTCTGCGAATTCCACGTATGTCTACTAGTCCACTAATCTCATGAAATGTGAGATGCTGGGGCTGCTGGCCTAACACAGGGGGTGTAATGAGAACGAAGGTGTGGCTTGGTAAAGTAAACACAGTATTCAAGAAGGGGTGTATCACTTGGGTGTGTATTATCCCAGTGCGAGAGAGTGAGTCATTTGTGGGAATGTATGTTTGCTTTATTGGAACAAAAACTGAGATTGAGGATTAAGGGATTTAAGAAATTCAAAACTTGAGTAAAAACTCAAGGATGACCTCACCCTGCTCTGAATTCACCTGTTATGTATCATCCAAGCGATTTATGTCATAGATAGCAAGCACTGCCCTTCCTCATTATTCAGTTCAGTTCAGTCATTCAGTCATGTCTGACTCTTTGTGACCCCATGGACTGCAGCACGCCAGGCCTCCCTGTCCATCACCAACTCCCAAGTTTACTCAAACTCATATCCATTGAGTCAGTGATGCCATCCAACCATCTCATCCTCTGTCGTCCCCTTCTCCTCCCACCTTCAATCTTTCCCAGCATCAGGGTCTTATCAAATGAGTCAGTTCTTTGCATTAGGTGGCCAAAGTATTGGTGTTTCAGCTTCAGCATCAGTCCTCATTATTTCTATAGGGATTTTGTCTCCTTAATTACATCATCAGCTCTTGGGGAGTAAAAAATACCTGCTGTCTCATCAACAAGCCCTGGGCTGGGTACCTAAGTGGCATCCAAAAATGATTCATGGGTTTCAGGGTTAGTCACAGCATCATGCACAGTTGGCCACTTTTTTCCTTCTTTAGTTCACTCTATTGGATCCAGCTGCAGTAATTCATTCAGTGAGGCCAGTCCAGGATTGTGGCAGAGCATAAAATGGAAATTAAGGGACTGACTTGAGAAATATGGAGAAAATCATAAGTAGAATTTAGTGACAAACTGGATAGAGTATGACAGAAACTCAGGTGCCATTTTGGAAAATGCCAACAGCATCGTTGAGGGCAAAATCACCTGAGCAGGTGCCTTTATGCAATCAGGCAGTGCCATAAAAGATCTCGTTATCACAGGAGGCTTTTCTCCCTCTCTCCTTCCTGGCGTGCAAATACTGTCAAGCTACATTAGCACCAGAAGGAGTTAGATTGCAGTGACCTTTACTAATCCACTGCATTTTTGTTTGTACTTTTCTCGCAATAAATGTAACATTACAATTATTAATGTCAGCATTTTCTTTGGAAACAGTGGTGAACTCATTAAGCACACTGCCAGGTGTTGCCCACCCCAGGTGTGAACCTAGTGGTTAGTGAGATGTAAATAACTCTTTATGGAAAATTTGCCGTCTACCGAATTAGTAACTGCGCCCAAAGCCAGACTAGTTTCCTGTGATTAGCTTCATTACACCACTAGCTGCTTTGGTGCAGGTTGAATGAAAGAGTAACAGATGCCCCTCCTTTTAGGATATAAATCAGATTATCATCTATCTCGCTGCCCTCTGTTTTCCAGAGATAGCTATCAGCCTTTGCACAAAAATGGGGAGAGATCCACAGTGAAGAGTATGTCAGGACGCTTGGTATGGTCTCACCCCGTTTCTCTGAGATGCGAGCCCTGCGAGCAGTGATGACGTTTGCCCACCTACTAAGATACTTGTTGCCTCAGCATCTCCCGTATCACTTGCTATTTAAAGGAATGGCATCTGGTGGTGGGGGAGAGGCGAACAGTACTCTCGGATCCTTGTATGACAGCTGTTGGGTGGCTAGCAGATGTTTCAAGGTTCCTTTCCTGGTTCAGATGCTGTTTTCCATTTCTCTTTCTGTAATCTCTGAAACAAATGTCAACATGATTAGGATAGGGGAAAAAAGAAGCATGTTGAGATCTCCGAGTCCAGATGAGCCAGTCTGTTAGGCTACTGTGACTGCTGTTCGTTACTGCTTCGTGTCATCTCTAAAGATCCTTGAACAGGTTGTGAATTCCCACACGTGGCATCTTAGCGCTAACAATGGTACCCTGCCCCCTGCCTCCAGCGATGGGTGACAGCCGTACTAACTATGTAGGTCCAAGAAATAGAATCAATTATTGTAATTTACACTGGATAACTTGTAAAGCAGTCATGTTTATTTCTGTAGCGTGAGTTTTTTTGCAACATGGAGACTGCTTATTTTTACTTACTTGATGCTGCTGTGGGTACAGGTATGAAGTCATTATTTTGATGAAATGTTATGTTCCGCAAGTGGGCCACCCAGCTATAAGGTCTTGGGCAAGTGACTTAACCTCCCAGGGAAAGCAGGGGTAATAATTTCAACCTCATAATGCTGCAGTGAGTAATGCATCAGGTGCCATGTAATTATCTATCAATTAATACTGAATATAGCCTGTGTTCATAAATGCTGGTGTCCCACTGTTTTAGTGAAGCAGTAATCAATGCAGTACAGCGCCTGTTTGGGTTCCTCAGTAAGCACACGTTGATTGAAGATGAATTACACGTTGCTGCTGTTTCTTGGTTGGCATCAGACATCTCCAGTGCCTTCCGTGCCCAATGTTCTCACCCCCAGCAGCACTGTTCATGGGAAGCGCTCACCGTCAGGGGAGCCCTTCTGCAGAGCCCACACCAGTGCCCTGCTGCCATCACCTCTGCACTTCACCCACAATTTCTAGGTAGATTGGTTGAGGAGAGCTTTTTTTTAATACAGTTTTGTTTCCTCCTCTGTGTAATACAATTATATTACTAATTACCACAAAAGGCCCCTTTGGCTTAGCATTGCACTATCAATATAATGTGAGTATAAGAAGAGATGAAGGGGCAGTTTGATTAGAATCAACCCCTCGATGGCAAGAACTGTTGTCTTTACCGCTTGTTACCCATACCCACGAAGGCCAATGCGTCTAGTAGGCTTTTAACAGAGTCATTGAGAGAATGGTGAGATGAAAGAGCCAGAAATTTTTTAAGCATAATTGGTGGGATAAGTTTAACTAGGAGCGCTCATGGATAGATCATTTATAATATTCTGTCCTGTATACATGATGTATACAGGGCAGATGTTAAATGATTTTGGCATCAATTCAGAAGAAATTAAAGATAGCAGGTTCAAGTTCATCTTGGTATAATTCATTGCAGTTTTCTTAATCAGGTCCTAGAAAGAAGTATAATTTTATTGTTATTTTTTTTTAATTTGCAACATAGCTCCATATTTGCTATCAACCATAGTTAGGTCATTTATTCCTCATAGTAACCCTATGAAGGAGGTACTGTAACTACCCCCACTGTGTAGTAGTGGAAATAAATGCATAGAAAGTTTAAGCACCTTGACCTCATTCATACTGTTGGTTGGCCATAGCAGTCAAGCTCTCCATTATTGCAACATCCTTCTGAGACAACACACTGCCTGTCTAGTTAGTGGATTATTTTATATGGTAGACATGTGAGGGAGAGGCAAAGTAGAGTGAAGAATAAAAATAATAATTTCTAAAGCCATTGTCAAAGGAGACAGGGCGGTAGTGCAGTTGAGAGAAACCAAGAATTGGGGATTTACTGTAGTGAGTGAACTCTGGGCACAAAACAAGTGTGTTATAATCTAGCCCCTGTCTACTTGTGCACCCCTGTCGTGTAACCTCCTCCATACACACAGTGATTTATTCAGAGCTGGCAGTGTCTTCTGTTATTAATCTTCTTCAGTCTCTGCCCCATCTGCATGTTCACTTGCTTTTACCCAAAACTGAGCCCAAATATCACCTTCTCTGGGAAGGAATCCCTTATTTGGGTAACTTCTTTCCCATGTTTCTCTTGCACGTTTTTGAACACTTGATTATAGCAAGTGTACTGTGTTGCCTAAAGAGCACTTGTTTATGCAAGTATCATATTGATGAAAAAATAATTAGCCTTGAAAAAAGAAAAGGTTCTATGTCCTCTGTGGGGGGTGAAGGTATTCTTCCTCCTGACTTAGATTTTGAGACTTTCTAAAATAATAAAGGTTGGGAGTACCTTATAGTTAATTCAGTCTTTCTCCATTCTGTGTTCTATCTAGTTACATTCAAAAGGAAATCTAGATTCTGAGGGGAAAAAATCGTATCAAATATATAGAATGAGTAAGGGACAGGGTTAGCTTCCAGTTGGAAACACTTTAATGAACTATTCTTATCAATAAAAAGCTGACACTTACCACTTAAAATGTGTCAAGCAGAAGCTGTGCACTTTGCCTGGAAAATTATATTAAAAAACAATATTAATTGTTGCTGAAACTACCTGAACAGGTAACTTGTCCAAAATCATGTATCTGCTAAAGTATATATTAAACCCAGCTTAACCCCAGAACTCAAGCTCTTTATCATCTCCACACTGGAGCTCTCAGCTCTATGTCTGCTTTTAAATGGGGAAAAAGGGGGAAATACTTACTATGAAATTCTGATCAGCATCACAACCCAAAAAAGGATGTGGTGAAGGTCATAAATTGGCTTTCTCTTGGGGTAAAAGGGGGCAGAGTGTAACTGTTGCTCTTGGAAGGGAAACCTACAGAGGAGAGGGCAGGAGTAAAGGTCTTTACCAAGGGAGTGCTGTGTGAACAGAAAGGGGCAGAGAGGCAGGCAGGCCCTGCAACCTGCTGTGCAAAGCTCTGCTAGTACTGCTCGAGTCCAGCTCTGTTTTCCCTTACACACATAGAAAAGGCCAAATGAGTGGTTTGTGGGAGGTCTACGCATCCTTATTTTTAGCATTTTATATCCATGCTATTAAGAGGAAAGCTAAAGTCTTGTATTGTTTGCCACACATATTCAGGTTGTATTATCTGTGCTTTAAACATCACACAAAAGCACTTGTGTAACTAACAGCTGCCTTTCCCCTGTCAAATAAGGGTCACAAGAGGAGACATGCCTAGAAGAGTTAAGCAGTATCTCAGGCCTTTGCTCTTCTAATCCCTGGGTAGAAAAGCTATTAATACATTTCTTCAGAAGCATTTTCTGTTGTTCTCAGATGAAAGGTAGCATCTCACTGTAGGCATATTGTACCCAGTAATCGCAAAAGTAGGCGATGGAGGTAAGAAGTCAGTTTGGATCGTAGGACAGCTTACCACAGCAAGATTGCCAGTTAACTTGTAAGATGGAGCTGTATGCATTTCATCAAGAGGGTGTAAAGGTTTCTTTTCACGTGAATATGTAGTAAAATAGAGGAACTTCTGTTTTAAAGATCAGTTAACCGAAGTTCCCTACTTCTCCTACCATTCAAGACAGAGACATATCCTGAATACATTCTCCAGAGGGACATTTGTGTGTTTGAGGTTTATTTCCTTCACCACAAACTTGTGTCTAAGTGACAGTGGTGGATTTCCATAAATCAATTAGCTCAGGTGCCATTTTTCCTTAAACTCTGAGAAATGTCCTTATAAATCTTTCCCTTCCCTATCAAGTAGAAAGGAACAGTACAATGAGAAAAAGAGTTCTTCTAGGTCTAGCAGCAGGCTCAGCAAGTGCCCACTGATAATAGATTTTTTGTAAACATATTTCTGATGCCACCTATTGCTCACCCTGTGCTTCAGCATTTGAGAAATGGGGCCATTATTAGCCAAGCAAACCAAGGTCCAGCACTCTGAATGCACAGGGACTGTGATTTTCCAGCCATTCAAGTCCATATTGTGTTGCCCTCAGGAGAAGGGGGCGACAGAGAATTAGATGGTTAGATGGCATCGTCGACTCAGTGGACATGAGTTAGAGCAAACTCTGGGAGATAGGGAGGGACAGGGAAGCCTGGAGTGTTGCAGTCCACGGGGTCACAGAGTCGGACGTGACTGAGCAACTGAACAACAGTACTTCAAGTTTACCACTACTTGGTTTCAGTATTTACACTTGACTTTTTGTGACAAATGAACCTGAGCCTTTCAATGGTCCCCGTTGTGCCCATTTTGTCTTTGAGTCTGTTCCCCACTTGCCTCTCACAGGGTCACCCGCATGACATCAGATGGTGGGTATTTGGGGGTAAAAGGTGAAGGGGGTCAGACTGGATAGTGATTTGGGTTCAGTGGAAAAGCAGTATTTTTAGAGATGGGAGGCATATTTATACTCTAATTATAGACTGTGAAAACTGATAAAAAACTATTTAAAGAGGAAATACATTTTGTTTATTATTAAAGAAAAGTTTTTTTTGTATTTTGATTTATAATACTTGTTTTCTTGATGAAGCTAGACTAATTAGATAACTTATTTTTTAATAATAAAGGTCAGTATATATAAAAATGAGCCATTTGATTAGATGTCTTTTATTTATAAGATAATCCTATTAAAATGTCAATTTATATAATCTTTCAATATTTATGCAGAATAATAATTACTCTACCATCTATATAATTAATATTGCAAATTATCTGATTTGAAATAAAATAGAGCATTAAAAAGAAACAAGTACATAATGTTTCATATCTTAGCAAGCTATTATTTTAGCATTTTTAAAACAAATTGTATTAAGCCTTCCAAGAGTGTTCTTCTCCTATCTAAGTAAGATCATCTATAAAAGTAAGATGTTTGCTCGGAATGCTGTCTTTGTGCCTTCGGTCCCTAGGATATTCTTTAGGGCATAATTGCTGCAATGGGTATTTTTTTCATTAATAGTATATGATGTATTCTAAAGCATAGAGATGGAATTTGTATTTAAATATGCAGATAGATAGACTAGTATGTGTGTTGGTTTCCAATTTGTTCTTTTCCAGCACAGCAGGATGCTAATAATAGGGCAGGAAGAGGCTACAATGACTTCTCAAGGTAGTTTCCAACTCTTGTTTTCTACTTACTATAATCCAAGGTGGCAGCACAATTCAAACACAAAGGAATAATTCTGATACAAAAATAACATTTCCCTTCCAAACACTTATATATTTGAAATTGGCAAGTTTTATGACCTATTCTGTCTTTCAGCAAGCCTTTACTACACTTAAGCTAATTTTCCTGTAGTAGGTCTTTAGTATGATCACAGACTATGAAGGGCCGTGGGAAAATTCTTAGTTGTCCTCAAGGCAATTGTGCATGAAAGTCATGGCAAAAGAGTGGGCCAGGCCGGGTCCCCACTGCTGTTTCTTCCAATTATTATATTGAGATGAGTCTGTTGTATGACCTTAGACATAACAGGAAACTTCCTTAGTTGCATTCATTCATTCATTGCAGCCAGCGACTGCTCTGAGGACATAGTGGCCTCACAGATCTTATATTGTGGTGAGGGAACTGTCAAATAAATAAGCATATGAATATTTAAGTAAGATCATTACAAGTTGCTGCTGCTGCCCTGAAGGAAATAAACTCACTGTTCTGAGAGAGAGAAAGAAAATAAAGGATAGATCTAATTTAGATGGTGTGTTTCAGGAAAGTGTCAGCTAGAAGCATGTAAGCACAGGAATAGTGAGAAGAAAACTGTGACATGTGATAATTCTGGATCAGCTTACCTCTCAAGTTTGTTGTAAGATTGATAGGAGGTCATTGTTGTGGAAGGACATTAAAAAATTGAAAATGAAATATGAATCTACAATTTTGTAAATTTTATGAGGTGTTAGAAAGATGCCTTTCCTTCTCTGATACTCAGAGGGCCATATGTCTATGACCAACCTTAGTTCTCTGGAGAAGGAAATGGCAACTCACTCCAATATTCTTGCCTGGAAAATCCCATGGACAGATTAGCCTAGCAGGCCTCAGTCCCTGGGATTGCAAAAGAGTTGAACATAACTTATCGACTAAACAACAACAGCAAACATCAGTCCACTGTTAAGATAAGAAAGGAAATTAGGATTTAAGAAGTGACTGCAAATCTAAGAATTTTGTTTGATAAATCAATTTGGCATAATACAATACCACCTAAAGCCCAGTTCTATTTTTCTAGCTGATAGAGTCATTTGGTTGAATGTTGCTTCTTAATATACTAAAATCCATTATAATATAAACATAAAATTTTTCATATTCCTGAATTTTATCATAGAGTTATTTAAAGTTTTTAAAGATTTAATAAATACAGATATAGAAAGCCAAGCAGAAGCACAAAAACATTTTTCTCTAACAGCAGGACCTGTTTAATTTAATCTTAGAATACATGATTTATCTTTAAAGAAAGATACTGTTAGGGAAAAAAAAAAGAAAAAACATTGTTCATGGCCATATGTTATTGTAAAACAGCATATTTGAATATTTTAAAGACACTAAATTTGGTCTAAATTGAAGTAGGCTCTTTTCTTTTGTTGACAGTGTGAAGCATATGCTGGGAATATGAGCCATAATTAAGCAGTAAGACACAACAGGGTGTGTGTGTTGTGTTGGGAATGGTCCATGTACTGGGTGTGTAAAGTATGTGGCCAAAAAGAGAGTCGCCCACAGGCACCATGGTGGTGGCTGTAATCCAGCCCAACATACGAGCATATGCCTTTCAGCATGCTTTTGCTGTGTGAACACGCTCTTGTTATGAATCATGTTATTTTATCTTATAAGAACATTTTCAATCATTATACTTGGGTGAAAACCAGAAAAATGCAAATTCTACAATGAGACGTCTTCCTTTCTTTGATATGGAAAGGGTTTGCTTGACAGCATTTCCTGTGTGTTTCGGGTTTGCTTCAGTTGGGAATATGGCTTTCGTACTAGTTGGAGAAGTAGACGACCAGAGAGACAGAGGTGGTCTGAACTAAGAGGGAAGCGCTGAGAGCTAAATCTTGAGCACTTGCATGCAGTTGAAAACTAAAGTCATTTGTTTTGCCTCTCCAATTTCAGGAAATAGGTTTGACCCTCTGAAGTTCTTAAATAAGAGAAGCATAAATCTTATTCCAAGGATACTTTGAGCTTTAAAACAAAAACAATTTTTTTTTTTAAAGTAATGGAACAGAGAAAATTTCAAATTCACCAAGTTCTGGTTACATTTAGGATTGTGTTTTGAGAAACTGACAAAATGTATGTCACCTTTTTCTCTAACTAACAATGTGGTGTTGCTTGAGGAGTTGGAAAGTGTCATAGGCAAATTATTTGTCTTTCAACCATCTTCTTTAAAAATGCACTGTGACAAGCGAGGCTTTGAGAAGGAGAAGGAAGATTTTTTGAGATGAGAAGCTAGGAACGCCCTGCAGATGTAAGGCACCCTATTACTCTCGTGGAGCAGATGTGTCTAATACACAAGCTCCAACCAAGAATGAAGGCACATGGAATAGATACTCTTTGTAATAAAATTAAATCTAGACTGGGTGGCTATTTTTTAATGATACATTGTTGTTTAACCGGGAATAACCAAAATTAAATGAGACAGTATTTGTAACCATGTACAGTAATTAAAATGCCAATACATATTAAAATTTGATGAATAATAACTCTGATATGACTTGGTCTGAGAAAATTAAAAGAGATAAAGCTTGAGGTAGAACTTGTTGAATTTGGGGGATCTGTTCTAAAAAGAGAAAGAGAAAAACAGGAAAAGACCCCACTGTAACTGAAAGTTGTATTTCAGTATATTGAATTTTCTAGAATATTTTCACAATTTTTATAATAAAGCCCTTATAATGTTTTCATAGTTAAAATCTTAGGTTTTTAAATTCAACTTATATCTTATCTGCAACATATGAAATTTACGCAGAGAGAAGTAAAGAATAACTCCTTTACTCAAGAAGCTCAACATTGAGGGAGACAGATAAGATGATTCAAAGTGGGTTGTGATACAACAAGGAAGTAGGTCAAGTGCCATAAGAAACACATAGGAATTCAAAGGAGGGAACTATTTGTTTTGGAGATGTGAGGCGTGGTCTTCTGGAGGGGGCTGTGTGTGAGGTAGCGATTCAGGTGTGGATAGGCCGTGAATAAGTAGAGGCGAGGTAACTGGGGCCGCACGGTCAGATAACTTTAGGTGGAGTGACTGAGTGTTTGTGCTCAGTCACTTCACTAATGTCCGACACTTTGTGACACTATGGACTACAGCCTGCCAGGCACCTCTGTCCATGGAATTCTCCAGGCAAGAATAATGGAGTGGTTTGCCATGCCCTCTTTCAAAGGTTATCTTTCCAACCCAGGGATCAAATCCGAGTCTCCTGTGTCTCCTGCATTGCAGGAGGATTCTTAGTGCAGAGTCTGCCAAGCCTGCAATGCGGAAGACCCGGGTTCAATCCCTGGGTCGGGAAGATCTCCTGGAGAAGGAAATGGCAACCCACTCCAGAACTCTTGTCTGGAGAATCCCATGGACAGAGGAGCCTGGTGGGCTACAGTCTATGCGGTCGCAAAGAGTCAGACACAACTGAGCGACTTCACTTTTTATGTAGATCATGAAATCATGGAAGATAGTTTCTATGTCTGAAGAATCAAGGAAACAGTCCACCAGAGAACCTTAATTTCCTCAGACTTGGAGAAAACCTCCCCACATTTATGTACTTCTGTCTTCTCTCACAAATGTTATGGTCTTGAGAAAAATAATATATGCCTCAAAAGAGATAACTGATCAGACAGAAATGGGGAAATAGAAAAATAGGTAGATTGTTTATTCTTAGGTATCTTATTACTTTTATTTTCATTCACTAAACAATGAAAAATTGTTGTTAGTAGAGGGAATAAAATAGTTAAGAATCATGAAGTATTAGTCACTCGGTCATGTCCAACTCTTTGTGACCCCGTGGACTGTAGCTCACCAGACTCTTCCATCCATGGGATTCTCCAGGCAAGAATACTAGAGTGGGTAGCCATTCCCTTCTCCAGGAGATCTTCCTGACCCAGGGATTGAACCTGGGTCTCCTGCATTCCAGGTGGATTCTTTACCATCTGAGCCACTTCATGAATACCTTTCAAACCAAAAGGAAGTCCAGACTACAAGATTTTGAACTTAAAATCAGTATACTACAACTGACTTAAGAGGAAAACAAAAGCTCATGGACAGTGGTTCTTTAGAGAAATCCACCTTATCATGACAGCATCCACATCCTAGTTGTCTTAAATAACACGGCTCTTTGATAAATATGCTGCTAGAGAAATTGGGGTTTGGGGTGACAGCCCCAGTAGCCAGGTTAATGAACTTCTCTTGGGGGCCAAGGGTATGTTAGTTACCTGTCTCTTTGCTCCTCATGGAGGGACAGCTTCAGCCTGGGGAAAAGCATGTGTGTATACCCAGAAATGTGACTCCCTTTTCCTTCTTTGCAGCCTTGTGGTTGGAACTGTTAGGTATTTCCGCTTAAATACAACACAAGAGGAGGTCTGTATCTTTTATGGGCACAAAGGCCATTCATATAAGCAAAATAATTAAGGATACAAACTGAGGTGAAAATAATTTGAGGTGAATAAGCTGAAAAAAAGAAAGCTTCAGGTTTTGTGAAATAGTTCCTTTCAGTGGGGCAGGTAAGTAGGTCTATCGTCACTGAAATGTTCCTGTTCCACATTTGCTTTTATTTTGCTATTGCAGACCCAAAGGTAATTCCATAGACTTCTCTGTTAAAAATGGACCTCAAGTTGCTCAAGTTACAAATGGAGGAAAGTTTGGAGGGAACCTGGCTTAGACAGTGAGAGGATGTTCAGACAGTTTGGTAATGATGTCGATAGCTGTGTTTATTAGTAGTTACTAGGCTCCTGGGCTTCTGCTGATGCCTCACATGTATCTTTCAACTGGGCATAGCCTAAAGTTAAGGTTATACTTTTTTTCTTTTTTGCTGAGTCTGGCAATCCCACTCATATGAAAAATAAGAAAATTGAAGTTAAAGAACTCTCCCTAAAATCAGAGTTGTTAAGAAATAAGCTGAACCTGGAACCAAGATCTTTTTTGCTTCAGAGCCTATATTTTAACTTCTGTGCTATAATTTAGTGTGCTCTAATGAAACAACCCACAAGTTCAATAAGCAGAAAGACTTGATGACACAAACAACGGGTGGAATTTATCTCATTGACAAGAATTCTCAGGTACTCTGAGAATGAAGAAAAGTGTCTTTCACTTTTCTTTGAATTTATATTTGACATATTTATTGTGTCTTTATAGGAGAAGATTCTCTTCAACTTGATTTGAATAGGCACTGAATAAACACAGCGGTTTTACTTTAACTTTGGCACATACAGCAATGTTTGTAAAGTTTCTAAAGAGAATGAGCAGACACTCTTTTGAGAGAAATGGAGAAGCAGAAGTAGACTTCCATTAGTTTGGTGCAAAAGTAATTGCAGGTTTTGCATTGTTGCCATTTATCTTTTGATACTAGAATACATTCTTAGATATGGTTATATTATTCATCACTTTAAAGCACAATTCTCCACTTTATGGGTTTTTTTTGCTAGTGACTTATTGTTTGTTTTATATGTATTTAGATTATGGAAATGATATTATACAAAAAGTAAATCTGAGTGATTTTCTTATTCAAGTTGAAAATGGGTCATAAAACAGCAGTGATAACTCGCAACATCCACAATGCATTTGGTCCCAGGAACTGCTAATGAAAGTACAATGCAATAGTGGTTCAAGAAGTTTTGCAAAGTTGATGAGAGTCTTGAAGGTAAGGAGCACAGTGGCCGGTTATTGAAAGTTTACAACAACCAATTGAAAGCCAGCATCGAAGCTGATCCTCTTCCAACTACATGAGAAATTGCTGAAGAACTCAACATTGACCATTCTACAGTTGTTCAGTATTTGAGGAAAATGATAAAGGTGAGAAAGCTTGATAAGTGGGTGCTTTGGGACCTGACCACAAATCAAAAAACAAACAAAAAAAGTCATTGTTTGGAAGTGTTGTCTTCTCTTATTCTGTGCAACAATGAACCGTTTCTCAATTGGACTGTGACAAGTGATGAAAAGTGGATTTTATGCCACAACCAGTGATGACCAGCTCAGTGGATAAAGTGAGAAGAAGCTCCAAAGCACTTCCCAAAGCCATACTTGCACCAACAAAAGGTCATGGTCACTTTTGGTGGTCTGCTGCTGGTCTTATCTGCTAAAATTTTCTGAATCCTAGTGAAACAGTTACATCTGAGAAGTATACTCCACAAATCGATGAGATGCTCCAAAAACTGCAAGGACTACAGCAGGCATTGGTCAACAGAATGGGCCCAACTCTCCATGACAACCCCTGGCCGCGTGTTGCACAACCAATGCTGCAAAAGATGAACGCATTGTGCCACAAAGTTTTGCCTCATTTGCCATATTCACCTGACCCCTTGCTAACCGACTACTACTTCTTCAAGTGTCTCAGAAACTTTTTGCAGGGAAAACAGTTCCACAACCAGCAGGAGGCAGGAAATGCTTTCCAAGAGTTCATCTAATCCTGAAGCATGAATTTTTATGCTATCGGAATAAACAAACTTTTTTCTCTTTGGCAAAAACGTGTTGTGTAATTGTTCCTATTTTGATTAAGAAACATGTGTTTGAGCCTAGTTATAATGATTTAAAATTCACAGTCCGAAACCACAATCACTCTTCCACCAACCTCATACAAATATTTTAAAGCAAGAAAAGAAGTGCCTTCTTACTGTGAATCCCACTAGATTGATTATGTGAAAGAAATTATTACTCATCAATTATTCATTATGTGCAACAGTGCACCATCATTTTGGAGTTAAAAGGGTGAGGATAAACTATGATTACTGCCCCCATGAAACAGAGAGAGATGCACAGGATAGGACATGAGAGAGCGGAGGGGTAAGATGGTGACCTCCAGACCATCTGATTAATTTCCTGCTCTATAACTTACCAGCAGTACATCTATCTCTATGATCAGTTTTCTCATCTGTCAAATGGGCATAATCATAATACTATCTCCTGTTAAGGAATGAAATTTTTTTTAAAAAAGTCAATTCATGGGGGGGAAAAAAAAAAGAAATACCTCTCCACAAAGGTAGAAGAGAAAGAAAAAATTTCGTTATCAGAAAAGCATTACACCAGAGCACATACCTCAGGCAATCCACTAAAGAGATTATAAAGACAGAAATACCGCCCACCCCCACCTCCTATAGAGCCAAGCAGATACAACTCATTACACACCTACTCAATACTGACAATAACTAATCCCTAATAGGAGGATGTGATGGCACTGTCGGTCAGACATCATTCAACCCAAATTCATCTGGTCATGGCGTTACTGTGTATATTGGTTCACTGGTTTTCTCAGAAGGAAAAATAAACTTTTCATATTTTTACAACATGAGATAGCTTCACAGTTTGGAAGAGGGTGCCCTCTGGAGCTAGGCTCCTACCCTCCCAGGGAGATGGGGAGACAGTGTGATCATCTTTCTTGATGAATCCATTTCAAAGAGATGGTTCCCAAGTCCTTGAAAAAGACATCCCTGGCTCCCAAATCTGGAATGAGGTTTATTTAGGTTTAAAAAAAAAATGTACATACATCTCAACCAAGGAGAAAAAAATCTTAGAATTAAGTTTGCTAAAGTAAATGTTCTACAAAACTGAAGAGGGAGAGAGCTTTTTCTCTGACTTTCCACTGGTAGAATTAAGCCTTTTATTTTTACTTTTCATTTGCCCTTACACTTAAATACGGAAGGTGTTTGGGACAGTGACTGGGATCTCTTTGTTGTTGTTGTTCAGTCACTAATTTATGTCTGACTCTTTTAAATGCAATAAAATGTCATTGCTATTATCATTTCCACATATTATTGTTGTTCATTCACTGTCATGTCCAACTCTTTGTGACCCCGTGGACTACAGCACGCCAAGCTTCCCTGTCCTTCACTATCTCTTGGAGTTTGCTCAGATTTATTTTCATTGAATTGGTGATGCCATCCAACATCTCACCCTCCTCCACCCTTTTCTCCTTTTGCCTTCAATCTTTCCCAGCATCAGGGTCTTTTCCAATGAATCAGCTCTTCGCATCAAGTGGGCAAAATATTGGAGCTTCAACTTCAGCATCAGTCCTTCCAATGAATATTCAGGGTTGGTTTCCCTTAGGATTGACTGGTTTGATCTCCTTGCTGCCCAAAGAACTTTCAAGAGTCTTAGCCAGCATCACAATTTGAAAGCATCAGTTCTTCAGTGCTCAGCCTTCTCTACAGTCCAACTCTCACGTTCATACATAACTATTGGAAAAACCATAACTTTGACCATACAGACCTTTTTCAGCAAAGGTCTCTGCTTTTTAATATGCTGTCTAGGTTTGTCATAGCTTTCCTTCCAAGGAGTAAACGTCTTAATTTCATGGCTTCAGTTACAGTCTGCAGTGATTTTGGAGCCCAAGAAAATAAAATCTGTCACTACTTCTCCTTTCCCCCCTTCTATATACATATGAAATAACTGGTAGTATAATCAGTTGCTCATGTATGTTTGTATGATCACTGATATAAATTGAATAGGTAGATAAAAGCCCCCTAAAATACATGGTTGTTGGAGTCATCAGAAAGATGTTAAAAAGCAGAGCTGTAAGTGGGCCACTAATTATTGGGTGTTTGAATGGGAAGAGGGAGATTATACAAGGAGGGTTGGAATTTTCAAACATGAGTGAAAACAGTAATATCAGCTAGAAGGTTAGTGTCAAAGGAAATAAATAAATAAATGGGTCTGACCTAATAAAAAGACTATGTTTGGGGATATGTGAGAAATTTTGGTAGACGATATTAATGGGAATCTTTTAATGTGGAATTTAGATAAGATGAAAAGAGTAAGCCCCATCTAGGAGATGGTAGAAGAGGAGAATCATGTGCTAAGTCTTTCTGTGGTATGTGTATAGAAATTTCATGAAAGCAAGATTATCAAGTTTATCAGTGTAAACACAGTTGGCCCCTCCCTACCTACAGATGTGGATACAAATGCAATAAAATACCATTTTATTGAAAGAACTTGAGCATCCGTGCATTTTGGTACTCATGGGATTCTGGAACCAATCTCCCATGGATATGGAGATACAACTGTAAAAATCCACATTCTAAAGTCTCCCTCCATTGAAACTTCCTGGTGGTCTGATGGCTAGGATCTGGTTCAATCCCTAGTTGGGGAGCTAAGATACATATCTTGCAGCCATAAAACCAAGCATAAAACAGAAATTAAATTCAATAAGTACTTTAAAAATGGTCTACATAAAAAAAAAAAAATCTTAAAAAAATTAAGGTTTTCCTCCCTGATTCCTAGGGTCCCTCACAAAGCTTTTCACATGTTTACGAGCAGCTTCCTCTCCTTCTCTAAAACTGGCACTTGAGAAATTAGATCCTGTTGTTGAAATGAAGAATAGTGAGATAAGGAGAGGAGAGTACTTATGACTCATAAAAGCATTTTATTTGCTTACAACATGAGCTTCAGTCACTTTGAATACAAAAATTGTGTTTTTTTTACCTTGCACCTGCACTGTTTTACTTGCCAAGCACTTGGTCCAGTGTTGGTTCTTCATTGTTTCTTAGTCGCTTTAGTCCTGTCCAACTCTTTTGCGACCCCACATACTGCAGCCCGCCGAGCTCCTCTGTCTATGGGATTCTCCAGGCAAGAATACTGGAGTGGGTTGCCGATTCCTTCTCCGTGATTCTTCATGAAGTGTTGTTAAACTGAGCTGTGCAGTTGAAGTAATGGTGTAAGAAGCTTGTGAGTTTCTGTGGATTGTTGCTCAGGAAGATAGTCTGGGGAGCGAAGGTGGTTTGGTGAGATTCCCAACCAGCAAGGGCAAGTGGGATATGCAATGGATTAGAACGATTTGCTTATTTGTGTTCCTATAAAAGAGTGTCGTTGAGTGTGAGTAGGGGCAAAAAAACTGAGAGTGGCATTAGTATAAAATTAAAATTTCTATGGAATGCTCAGGAGAAGGTCAAAAGAAGGAAGAAGTTTGCTTTGAAAAACTATAACCTTCACCCCCCTCTCAACTCTCTCTTTGTAATTTAAGGGGATTTCTCCAGTCACTTTTCCCAGCAAGAATTGTAGGCACCTCATTAAGCTGCCTCTAAATTGTATTGTATGAATATTTTATGAGGCAATTTTGTTCATCTAATCATCATTTTCAGATTGACTAAAGAGAGGAGAAGGATTGGTTCCTTTCAGATATCTGCACTATTTGTTGTTATTTTTAAAAGTACTTTCCCTTCCTCTACAGAACTGGATTTTATTATCCTAAGGACATTCATGCTTTATTCAGAATTTCTTCCTATTTGAATTGGCAAATTCAGTACTGATATTTAACAATGAAGTTTCAGTGGGATATTCCCTTTTTCTGTTGTCATTTTTTTTTTCTTTCCATCCTAGGCAAAAAAAAAAAAAAAAAAAAAAGTGATGATGCCAGAATGCCATAGGCTCTGGCAAATTATCCATCCTATACAGAAAATTCAAACTCTTAAATTTTTTTCTAAGGATCAGTCCTTCTTGCTAAGTAGAGTGAGAGTCTTCACTAAGAGCTCTCTGGTCAACATGCAAGGTGGCATTTCTTTCCCAATTTCTAATAACCCTGTATAGCCCTTCAGTTATCTTTGTTTAGGAATAGTGGTATCATTTCATATCTAAAAATCAAAAAGGAAACAAACCAAAAAAAGTCAGAGGCAGCAACTGTATTATCTGGTAATACTGAGAGAAATAAGAAAAAAAACCCTTTTTTCTTTTTCCAGAAAGCATTATTTTAATCCCAATACAAAGCAAAATTCCTTCCGTTATTAACCATAGGCAAAGTCTAATATTCTAAAGTACCTAACCTTTTTCTGGGTGAGAATTTTTCCTTAATTTATTTTGTAATGAACATTTTCCTTGAGATTTCTATTATAACTTATAGTAATTTTAAACTTTTGGGGAATGATTTAGCTTCATCAATTAGGGTTTAAAATAAAACTAAAGAAGGAATAGTACCCTGTACTCAGTTGTCCTGAATTCACCTGGGTTATGTAACTCTCCTGGATTTATGTTTTCAATGAATTGTTCATAAATTACAAAATGTGCAGTGGAGGGTAAAATGTATCAAGGATCTGATCATGTTTAGCAAGGAGAAGAGAAGGCTTTGGGACAACTTGATGACATAAGTTAAAATATTGAATGTGTTGTCACTTAAAAGAAATATTCTTTCACTAAATCACATTTATGTAGTACATATGTGAGGAGCATATGTATAGTTCACAGTAGGCACATTTAGAAAGAGTATACTGAAAAATAATTTTGCATGTATGAAGCTGTAATGCATATACTCAGGAAATAGTGAGTTCTCTATCTTTAGTAGCTATTAAAAGAAAGATATTTTTCCATAGAAAGCTAATAATATATGAGAAGAGATCACTATGTGTAAAATTTTAAATTCGTTTTAAATAAAATTTAAACAATACTACTTTTAATAGTACAACACAAAATAATATTTGATCATATATATATATATACATTTGTTTATAGAGTATTAGAACTTATGATTATTTTTAATAATTCATTCAAATACAAACATATATAAATATTTGTTTGCTAAATTATCTTTTATAATTATCTCAATATTATACATGTTGTCTGTAATATTATCTTTGTGTATATGTGTGTGCTCAATCGTGTCGACTCTGCGACCCCATAGACTGTAACCATCCAGACTGTTTTGTTCATGGAATTCTCCAGGCAGCAATACTGCCAGAGGTTGGCCATTTCCTCCTCTAGGGGATCTTCCCTGCTCAGGGATCAAAGCAATGTCTCTTGCAACTCCTGCATTGGCAGGCAGATTCTTTGCCACTGTGCCACCTAGGAAGCCCAGTATTATCATTATTTCAAGTTATAACTTTTTCTTTTCTTTTTAAGAATCTCTTTTGTATCAGATGGCCACATGAAACATAGTTACTCAACCTCTGCTAAAACTTGGTTTTTCTCACCAGCAAGAATTAAGCTTAATTTGCCTTATTCTTTATGTCTTTTCCCTATGAACATATAGCCCAGGCCAATTTTCTTATAGTGTCATGAGTTTCTAACAAGTTTTGAAAGAAAAATAAAAGTAATAGGATCAAAAATATCTTAAGGAACATTTAAAAGAATAGTTTTATCTGTTAAGTATGTGCTTTTTTTGTTGTTATTTAGCTCATATTTCTGGGGTGTTTCTATATGAAACTAGTGGTCCTTCTATATTTTGCTACATAGTGTGATATTTCCATGCTATTTGCATGGATATAAACTCAGAATGAAAATAAAAAAGTACAGAGACTGCAAAATGTGCTGGCCTAGATTCCAGTCATTTCATGGTCAGATAAGTCATTGAGTCTGAGCCGAACAGCTTATCAAATCCCCACCCATGAGATATGTGAAACCTGGTTAATAGAAACTTCCTGGCTACACAGTTAAAGAACTTTGTGAAAAGACTGATTTCGGAAACTCATAAGTCTACTATTGGAGATGTCCTCCCCTGAAATATAATTTTACTCATCCTGATTATTTACTGACTTTACAACATATAGTATACTCTGCCAGATGTTGAGAATCAAAGCAGTATATGTATCATTTCCTGCCACCAAACAGCTTAAAAATCAATTTTATGGTCAATGCTATGGAGAGAGATCTGGTTTGAGGGGAGAGGGAGATGTTTTAGTTGAGCTTTAAAGCAATGGTAATACATACAGGTTTAGAGTCCTATTGGTAGAAAACGAGTTAAGATCTAGAGTTCATATTTGACATTCATTTAGGCAGAAGTGGACCATGAATCTAGAGGGGAAAAATGGCAAACAAAATATAAGGACTCTGTCCCTTTCTAGGGCTGACAGGAGGGTAGGTGTAGCGTGTGGAGGATGAGAGAACCAAGATCAGGACTGGGTAGACTCAACCCCTCGTTGAAATTTTATTGATATAAATAAATCTCTTGAGCAAGTTTACAAAATGCCAGTATATTGAGCAATGGGTTCTGCTGCCTTCCACACTGGCTGTCCCTGTAAAGATATGGCCCACTTCAGGTCTGTAGATAAAGCTTCATTGTTCTGTTCAGGGATCCTGTTTAGATTACAAGTCAGCCCACAGTGGCTCCCTCTGAGTCACATAGAGATCCGATGCCATCATCTTCAGAGGACATTTAAAAAGGCAACTCCTTTCTCAAAAACATATACCTAGACATATTCATCACTTCCCCATGCTATAGAAACCCCAGTGTTCAAACTCTGGAAGAAAATCTGAAAAAACATCCTCACTCAGACATAAGTGAGCGTGTCTGCTTGTTTATTAGTGTGACATGTGTGTTGAAGAGCCCACTAAGTCTTAAAGGAAATGTTACACTTGTTTATGTTTTGAAATTTCCCAACACAAAGAGAAAATTGACAGTGTATTTAGTTTTTAAAAGTAATGATACATTCTGATATATATGGATAACCAAAAATATACAATTACATGTTTATGCAAATATTGAGAAATATGTTAAGCTAAAATATATGATTAAAAGACATTTTAGAAACTTGATTAATAGCTGTACATAGTAAATTATTAGGTGTCTTGTGTGGGTATGTGAGATTTAGTAAAAGGTTTTGTGATTTGAGAAACTATTCCTCTTGCTTAGGTTTATTTACTTTATTATACCCATAACTTTATGGCAAAGGACAATAGAAAATAGGGTTTTGCATACAGTAAAAATCAATTTTCTAGTAAATAGATGCACTCCAGATTTAGCCATGGGTCTAATCTAATCCGTCATGATAAGGTAAATTTTGCAAACCTTAATACAGAAAATATCTGCATATCTTTATGTTTTATTTATTTTATTGTCCTAATCCACAACCCACCCTATTGGAGTTATCAAATTTTTCATTTCAACATTTATGAAAAATCAATAACAGGAACTCAGATAGACAGAATTTAAATTGGTGTCTAGAGAAATTCCTCAATGCCCTCCTCCCTCATTACTGCAGAGGCCAGGGTTGTGGTTCCAGAGAGTATCTACCATTTATAGGCCAATTTTCAATGAGGTAATTCGAGTCATAAATCTTAGTGGGAAATGCTAGTGTTGAACACTCTTGGTGTTCCATTAATTGAGAGGGATGGTGGGTCTGTGATGAGGCTGTACTAACCCAAGGGCCTTCTTTCTTCCCTGTGTTTGGGTGCACTCAGCTATCAAGACTGTACTGATTTAACTCTGGCCATTGCAACTGGGATTTCCAGATGCTAAGTGCTAATGCATGATTTAAAAGTATGCTATTTCCTGGTTCTTTTTGGGTGGCAAAGCTTTTGTCTCCAAGATACAAACATCAAGGTCACTTGAAGGTGGAACTGAGAATCAGCCACATGATATAAACTACTGTGGTTGGGTTCTGCTCCATGAACAAGCCTGTGGTCTCTCAACTTCTACTTGTAGGCTTTGATAACTGTTCCTTTAGAGAATAAAAACAGAAAGTTGCTTAATTTTAGTTGATCCAGTATTTCTAAAAGATTGAACTATATCAACTTAAATAGAATCATTGGTGAGGATAAAGGAAATTTTAGTAGTTAAATTCTTTTAAATGATGGTTATTAATTCCTAGAAACCCCAATACACTATATAAGTTTTCAGAAGTTAATTTTGTAGTACTAATTTGAGTTGACCAGTTATATTATATTCTTAATAAAATATGTCACATCAAAGTATCCCACAATGCTATTTAATTTTTGTGCAAGTCTTCCATTTTTCATGAGGGCATATAATTTTCTTTATGGAAACTCATTATTTGATGCTGCACCAGCAAAAATTATGGAAAATAAAAGTGCCACTCCAAGTTCCAAATCGAAGGACCCTTTTTCTTCCCAATGCTAGATCAGTCAGTAAGAACACGAGGTGAAGGATATTTGAGGCTGTTTAATTCTTGCTGAATTGTACCTTTAATTCTTTCTGAATATCTTTAATTGTATCTTTAATTCTTTCTGAATTGTATCTTTCTAATGTGTTTATGGGCTTTTCCTGTCACATTAGAAGATATAACACAACTCTAGAAAGACTGGCGGTAAAGAAACATTAAGTACTAGAAATTAATTTCCTCAGTGGTTCTTGAAAAATTTCATTAGCCTAGAGGGTTAATTTCACAGTTTTAGTGCAATCATTATTTATCATCTCTTGGTTTACGGGAAAGAATTAGAGTTATTAGCTATTAAATTATCCATGAAAATTTGACACTCTTCTAGACCAAACAAACCCTGGGGCATGCTGATTTTCCCAGTGTGAAACATCTGTGGCTTCAACTAGAAAGAACTTAACATTGTCTAATTAGATTTCCAAGATTTATAAGGTTTAAATACTCTGTTATTAGAAACCTGAGAATTAGCCCCAAAGTTTAAATTCTCACTTAGTAAAGTTTATTTAAATCATCCTTAACAAGAGCAGTATATTTTATGAGAGGAATTGATTTCTAATCTATTCAAATCAACCAAAAATTACCTGTGATTACAAGATTGGTCTCAGATAACATGTCTGGTATAAATATGCATAAAACTGTTCTAAAAACTTTGAAATGATTTTGACAATGATTAGAAAGTACTGGAGAAATTTTGAAACCTGAAATTTTCTCCAAACCATTGAATTACAGATATATTATGTTCTTGCTGAAGATGTTGATGGGTCTCTGATTCTTGATTACCTGAGGAATAAAAGACAAACAACATTAACTTTAAAATGATTCATTTTATACACTCCCCGCATCCGATTTCTCCATGTATCTTTAATGATAGCAAACACTTGAAAGAAATACAGATCTAGACTAGGGGATTTGTAAAGCTGTTGACTCTCCATTTTGTACTCCCCTTGGCATATTCTCCCAAAGAAACCAATGGAATTATCTTTTACATTTTTCCACAGAGGGCACACTGGGATTAAAATACCATTTTGTTTTGCAACAGGGAGGACGGGTGCAGAGAAGACGCCGTGTGGGGTGTCCACTCCTGGTTCAGGATACTGAACAAGGGAGCGGGGTATTTTCTGCCCACTGTGCTACTGCTCCGCATCTTACCCTGGCTCTTTCAGTGATCCAGCTCATCCAAGTTGGCTCCAGGTGTTATGTTGACAACAGAAGCCTGCTGCCTCTGTATTGGAGGGGTCTCCAAATAATAGAACCAGAATGACTACCAAAGAGAACATGCAGATTTCACCTCAGAGTTGGAATATGTTTATTCCTCCAACCTAGGAAAAACACATTATGACTTATTGTAGTGGATTTCAAGGACTTGTATTTAATTGATTCATCACTGAACTTACAAAGTGTCTCAGTTATTTAAAATATATGAAAGGTAAATTCAAGGAAAATTATTCTAGCAGATAATAAATAATCCATGCATACTATATGCCATATGTAAATAAGTCATGTTTATACATATACATATATAGAATTACTATATATTTATTAATTATATTTAGAAAGGAAGGTGATGTTTCCTTGGCATTAATTTTTGAATACTATGTAGATTTTTTGGTTTGCATTAATTTTGGCTTAATTGACAAAAATGAATACAAATACAACAAAAATTAGAGAAAACCCTACAAAACTTCAATTCAATGCTATAGACATGAATTTAATTAAAGTGTTTCAAAACTCTTTTTTAGCAATATAGGTATATCAAGTGATTACTTGAATATCAAGAGAAGATCTGGAATCTGTAAGAAGGTTAATTTTTTTCACGTTTAGTGGCAACCAAACAATAAATGTTTATTCAGCTATAGGGAATATCAAGAAATGCATGCTCATTGACCACTATACTGTTGGAAATTCCAGCCTAGTTAAGAGTGTGGCATGAACAAAGAGTACCATAAAATTAGTGTGAAAGGGAAGTAAGACAGTAACCACGATGAGAACTTTTAAGTGGGAATGATGACTTGCGTGATGAATACATTCATGAAGAAAGCAAGGACATGTTTAGGATTTAATGGCAATACCAGCCAGAAAGGTCTTAACAGAAAGAGTAAGAGCATTGCAGGAAAAGAAGGAAGAGAGGGAAGACAGATTAGAGATGAGAAGCCACCTGATTGAAAGTGATTGGTGAGTGGAGCTGGAGTCGAGTTTAGTTCTCCAGCAGCTCTCATACTCCCTGCCATATTGTCAGGATGTGGGTCTCTTGCCTTGACATTTGTGAAGATTAAATCCCTACTGTCTATATGAGTCTGCTTAGGATACCATCACAGGATAACACAGGCTAGGTGGCTTAAACAAAAGAAATTTATTTCCTCCCAGTTTTGGAGGCTGGAAGTTCATGGTAAAGGTGCCCATGCAGTGGTCTCTGGTGAGATCTCTCTTCCTGGCTTGCTGACAGCTGCCTTCTGACTGTGTCCTCACATGGCCCCTTCTCGGTAATGCATGCCCCTGGTGTCTCTGCTCTTCTTATATGAGCTCCAATTCTGTTGGAGGCTCAAACGGTGAAGAATACGCCTGTGAAGCAGAAGACACAGGTTTGATCCCTGGATTGGGTAGATTTCCTGGAGAAAGGATTAGCTACAAACTCCAGTATTCTTGCCTAGAGAAGTCTTTGGACAGAGGAGCCTGGTGGGCTATAGTCCATGGGGTCACAAAGAGTCGGACATGACTGAGCGACTAATACTTTTTTGTCACTTTTCTGTTGGATTGGGACTCCATCCATATGATCTCACTTAACCTTAATTACCTCTTTAAAGTCCATATTGCCAAATACCTTAACATTGAGAGTTAGGACTTCAACATATGACTTTGGGTAAGAGGCGGGGTAGTGACAAAATTTAATCTATAACACAGTCTTTGTCACTTTAGCTCCAGTTTCCCAAAATTGGACTAGGATGTAATCTTCAAGAAGCAGAATATTCTCATGGCCATCTCTGCTGAAGTCTCCATCCTGTTTCCCCATAGTAGTCCTGGTGATACTACCATGAATATGAGGAAAGGAATAGCTGATTTGTTTGCCAGCAAATTTAGTAATTAAAGGATAAATCTTTGGCAATGTACCCTTCAAAAGAAAAGAACTGTTGAAAATGGAACAAATCTCAAGTTAAAACTGATATATTTGAATAAGAGAAGCTGCCAAGAGTTAGAACTATAATTTTACTTTCTTTCTCCTTCAGAAAAAAAAAAAAAAAAAGATTGGTTCTTCTCTTTTCCTGTGTGATTCCATTGTAAGAAAATGGGACAGCGCACATCTTTTAAAGGACATCAGCAGTGAAAGGAAAGCTACGTGTATTAGTGTCTTTTGAAAAACTTTTAGGTTCCTTTAACTTGAACAGCAATAAAATACAATTCTATATTCTCCAGATTGGGGAGGCATACCTAGAAATTATGACCTTCAGTATAGAAAGAAGGCTGAGCACTGAAGACTGATGCTTTCAGGTTGTTATGCTGGAGAAGACCCTTGAGAGTCCCTTGGACAGCAAGGAAATCAAACCAGTCAATCCTAAGGAAAATTAACCCTGAAGAGTCATTGAAAAGACTGATACTGAAGCTGAAACTCCAATAATTTGGCCACCTGATGTGAAAAGCTGATTCATTGGAAAAGACTCTGCTGCTGGGAAAGTTTGAGGGCAGGAGGAGAAGGGGGCAACAGAGGATGAGATTGTTGTGTTAGGAAGTTAGCATAGGAAAAGGAGTCCAGAATGGCGGTGTTAACCACCAAGACAAGGAAGGGAAAAGCCCACGAAAATAGAACAAAGGATGGTCTGAGGACTGGAATGAGGACCTTAGGTAAAACAAATAGCACTCCTGGCTAGCCCAATTTACACAGGGCAGGCCGGGGGGAGGAGAAAAAACATATAAAAAGAGGAGCCAAAATTGGGTGGGGGGGGCCCTCTCTTCTCTTCACATCTTTTGGGTCAGCATGCCCTCACACCTTGAGGGTTTATTTTCCTTTATTTTCTAAATAAAACTGAGCTGTAACACGGAGCTGTAACACTGGTCATCCGAGGGCTGTAACACTGGTCTGTTGCTTCAAATTTTTGTTGTGATGAGACAGAAGCAAGGAAATTACACACTCCCCTGACATCTAGATGGCATCATCAACTCAGTGGACATGAGTTTCAGCAAATTCCAGGAGATAGACAAGGTCAAGGAAGCCTAGTGTGTTGCAGTCCGTGGGGTGGCAAAGAGTGGGACATTACTTAGTGACTGAACAACAACAACAAATTTTAAATAAAGATCTGTTTTTGATCTGAAAGCTTTCAATCAAATTTCTCTTTAATGGTTGTGAAAAGCCAAAGCTTCTTGAAAGAAAAAAAAGGAAATGAATTTTGGCTCTAACAAAGAATTTTATAGTAGCCAAAAAATAGTAATAATTGTTTTCCAAATATTATCTGTGTGTAACAGGAAGCATAATATAATGCTAGATATTAAAATCAGTTTTCACATGCACAACTTCAAAGGTTGTATCCATTTCAAATATCATGTGTAAAAAAAGAAATCTGTCATACAATTGTCTTATTCTTTTAAAGACATGAACTTTTTTTAAAATTCAAAATATGCAGAAATTAATCGAGACTATTCTTTGGTTTTGAAACTAAATCCTAATCATACAATAGGGGCACTTATTTCTTTGACATCTGAATTGATGAGGCTGTTATATGCTAATTTCAGGGTGTCACTAGCAACCATTTTGAGAGTAAAGATTGATTTGAATAACAGTGGGTTTTCCTTGCGGTAAAGTAGAAATACAATTAGAGAAGGAAGCTCATAATTTATCTCAGCTTTATGTAAAAATATTATCAAAAAGAATAAAAGCAACTAACAAATGCTAAAATGTGCCAAGATTTCTTAATTTTCTGTCAGATTTAGACAAAAATTTTAATCAAATTCTCTTTAAATGTTGCTGAAAATACTGGCATCTTTAAATTTAGTGTTAGATATCATACCTAGAGTAAGTTTAGACCAAATTTTAGGACACATTGTGTAGTTAACTTGTGCACACAGATATTCAGAATTTGGATTGTTGATGAGCTGTCACAATTTTCCAGAAGCATCAATATTGCCATTATCTACCTGATAAAAAATTTAGACATCTAATAATAGGTATTCTACAGAGTAAAAGCTTATCTTTATGAACTTAGAAAGACTGCTTGAAAGCATTGGAATGTATTTACCTTGCAGTGTATTTCTAGAAATGACATTGTTGTTGAACCTGAGTTCGTATGACTGACATACAAAGAGGCCAAATAAACTGAAACATTGGAGTTTGGAGCAGAGAGGATTTTACTGTAAGAGCCAAGCAAGGAGAACAGGTGGCTGGTGCTCAAAAGCTCAAACTCCCTGATGGTTTTCAGGGGAGAGTTTTTATAGGCAAAATTTACGGGTAGGGCTGCAGGATGTGTGACCTTTCCTTGGTTGATTGATGGGGGAGTAGCAGGGTTGTGTGCCAGGAATCTCAATCATCAGCCTTTTGATTCCAACCACTCTGGACTCCACATGCTTGTGCTCAGCCTAGTGTTACCTTCTTCCACGTAGTGGAGGCTCCAGCTCCTGTGGAAGAACTCAGAACAGATTGCAGTGTACATCCTCTGAGAAGGAACCAGAACCCTGCCCCAAGTCTGCACTATTGTGTCCTGCCTGCCTTTCCTTTGTTTCTGCATCCCCTCACTCCTCAAATCAGTAATTTTGAATCTGCTCTTGGGAACTCAGGAAAGGTGAAAGGGGCTGAAATTCTTCTCCCCACAAACAAGAAACAGGGGACATGGAAAGGCTTTTGTAACCAAGAGGGGCTCAGAGGGTCCTGCTCAGTTTCAGTATTATAACATTTGGATAGAATATGAAATAAGAACTTTGTATTTAATATTAATAGGCTCTGAAAATATTCAGGGAAGAATATTTAGTGACAAAGTCCTTATTTTATGCTTTACACTGGAATGTTTGTGATTTAGTTAGATTTGTGTTTTTAAGGATTGACATGACACAATATGTAGGAGTTTTCTTCTAAATCATATTTTCTATATTGGAAGCCTTAAACAATTTCTTTTGAGTGGTTTTCCCACTGGGTCACTTTCTCATTTTAATGATAGCATTGCTATAAAACCATGACATGGGGTTCTTATCTACATTTATATATAACATATAGGAGAGGGACAATCTTCCTTCTACCATCTTAGATTCCATTTGTTGGATTTGTGAATTAAGCTGACAAAAGACAGATTCACAGGGGAAAAGGCTAACAAGTTTTATGAATATTTTGAATGTTATGTTCATGGGGGTTTCAAATAAGTCAAAAAAAAGAGGCAAACTCTGGGACTTATACTGCATTTTAACAAAGAGTAATAAATTATGGGAATTGGATAAAGGAAAGGTTTTTAAGCTTCTATCAGTGATAAATTATGGAAAGATGACTATAAAATATGTGGGGGAAACTGAAGGTAGATAAAAGTTTGTTTATGCAGACTCATCTTTGTGCCATCTCTCCAATGATAAAGGTTGTTCTCTTTCTGGTACAGGAGAAGGGAATGCCTTCATAACTTAAATTTATACCTTGCCTTTAAGCAGAAAAAGGAAGGGAAGAGAGCTCTTCCTGACTGCTTTTTCTCACTTACTTTCAGCTCTACATAATCCTTATGCCAAATGACATATTTTGGATGATAAAATCTGATCCCCTTCAATGTCATTACATTTATTAGAATGAATGCATGAATAAATGAAGAAAAGAATGCATAATATATGTTTGTTTGTCTGCTTGCTTGTTTACACCTCACCTCATTACTAAAAAACATTTGAGGTGTTTTTCAGGTCATTTCAAAAATAAAGCATCTATAGACTTTCACCTTCAAATGAATTAAGCATTCTTTTTTAGATATGAAGATTCTTTATGAAATATTGATATTTGTTACATCTATGGTCTTCATCTGTTTCATTTATCCCATTTTATTTTGGGTTTAGTTTACATATACTTAATATAAATTGCTGAGATTCCACATCTATGGGAGTAGTTAGGTCTCAGAACCCATAAACTTAGGCAGTTCAGTGTCTGAACATAAGTGCTCTCATCTGTAAAAATTGAGATAATTTTTGATGACACTTGTGGTGCTAGTGGTAAAGAACCCACCTGCCAATGCAGGAGACATAAAGAGATGTGGATTTGATCCCTAGATTGGGAAGATCCCCTGGAGGAGGACATGGCAACCCACTTCAGTATTCTTGATTGAAGAATCCCTTGGACAGAGGAGCCTGGCAGGCTATAGCCCATAGGGTTGCGAAGAGTCAGACATGACTGAATCGACTTAACATGCATGTATGTGGCATTTACAACAGTAGCAAATGCAAAATTTTCCTTTGGCATTTTGAGAGCCCTTTACAAATTAATAGTTGGATTGTATGAAGTAAATGATTGCTTTAGTGTCTTTTTATCATTAATATGACCCAATAAATCATATTCTGTTTGAATTGTCAAACTGTCCATTCACATCCACTCACACATCCGAAAAATCCTTAGAGTACACATTTCCCCCCATGAGATTAAAATATTTTCCCCCCTGATATACTGTATTTGTATTGGAAAGTTTAAATGGTCTGAATAATCTTATTCCTACGCTAAGCTATTTAAGTTGTTTGAAAGTTTCACACTAATTATCATCAAGCTTGAGTTCTACTAAAATGCATACTCTTCTAATGCGTATGTGTTTTAATATTGGAAAGAACTGGCAATAAATCCAAAGAAAAGAACCATAAGGCACGTTAAAGTGATATGTGAAAACTACTATAGAGTATTTGAACTAATTTACGTCTTATCTGTACTCTTATTATACCAGAGATAGGAGACTCTGAGTCCATATGTATTATGCAAATTAACAGTAAGTTAATCTAATTTTTTCTGAATATCCATAGAGATATAACATAACTTGTTATGAAACAGGTCAGTCTTTTAGAACGGGCACATTAATCTTTTTTTGTTGTTACTAAATGCATGACAGCAATACATAACAACAAAGTGCTTTTAAAGGATGGAAATCATTTTATGTTTACAAAATATGCTTGGGTAACAACGCATTTCAAACTGCAACTTTATGAATCTATTTTGTGCTTCATCAATCTGAACAAATTAATGTACTGTTCATGTGGATCCTGCATACATTTCATTAATGCTTTAATATTCCATTGAAATACAGCATTGCTTTAAGAAGGAATTAATTAACATTGAACGAGTTTGCTTTTATTTTCCTAAATGGGTCTCTATAAAATTTGGCCATTATGGACTTAATTTTAGCTAGTAAGTAATTAAAATTATTTTGTTGGTTTCTTAATCTTTATTTAACTTTTCTAACATATTATGGCTCAAAGAGGGGAGTTACCTGCCATCTCAGAAACATCTCTCACACTTCCTCCCTGATTTC
Organism: Okapia johnstoni; assembly: GCA_024291935.2. Taxonomy (NCBI): domain Eukaryota; kingdom Metazoa; phylum Chordata; class Mammalia; order Artiodactyla; family Giraffidae; genus Okapia; species Okapia johnstoni. Next base: position 8,650,001 of record CM044327.1, read on the forward strand.
TTTACAGACAATAACAGCATAAAATTCTGTGCTCCTTATCTGCCCACAGTTTTAAACTTTTTTTTTCAGTTGAAGTAAGTTGATTTACAATGGTGTGTAAGTTTCAGGGATACAGCACCTCCCTTCTTTTGGTCACCAAAAGTTGTTTGTTTGTTTGTTTTTCCTGTGTTTGTGGGTCTATTTTTATTCTGTAAACAAGTCTTTTTTTAATTTTCATGTTGTTTTCCTGTTTAAATATCTTATCAAATCTCCTAGTTATTTTCTTTTACTTATTTTGGGCTTTATTTGTTGATTTTTTTTCCTAGATACTTAAGGAGGAAATGTAGATCTTTGATGTTAAGCTTTTTCTTTCCCTAATATAAGCATTTAACACCATAAATGTCCCTCTGAGAAATGCTTTCACTTCAGTTCAGTTCAGTCGCTCAGTTGTGTCCGATTCTTTGCAACCCCATGGACTGCAGCACACCAGGCCTTCCTGTCCATCACCAACTCCCAGAGTTTACTCAAACTCATGTCCATTGAGTCGGTGATGCCGTCCAACCATCTCATCCTCTGCCATCCCTTTCTCCCACCTTCTATCTTTCCCAGCATCAGGGTCTTTTCCAATGAGTCAGTTCTTCCCATCAAGTGGACAATGTATTGGAGTTTGAGCTTCAGTATCAGTCCTTCCAATGAATATTCAGGACTGATTTTCTTTAGGATGGACTGCTTGGATCTCCTTGCATTCCAAGGGACTCTCAAGAGTCTTCTCCAACACCACAGTTCAAAAGCATCAATTCTTCAGTGCTCAGCTTTCCTTATAGTCCAATTCTCACATCCATACATGACCACTGGAAAAACCATAGCCTTGACTAGATGGACCTTTGTTGGCAAAGTAATGTCTCTGCTTTTTGATATGCTATCTAGGTTGTTCATAACTTTTCTTGCAAGGAGCATGCATTTTTTAAATTCATGGGTGCAGTCACCATCTGCAGTGATTTTGGAGCCCGTCACTGTTTCCATTTAGTATTTAATCTTTTATTATTATTCAGTTTAAAATGTTTTTAATATATCTAATTGATTCATGTAGTCTAATCTCTAGTATATGATTTGCTCATGGTACAAGAAAAGCAAGGCATTCCACTTGGATGAGGTTTAAATTAGACAAAATACTTAAAGCCTTTCTCCTCTACATAGTATGACAATCTTTTCCTGCTAAAAACGGTTCCCCTTGTTATGTGTCCTCTATTCAGTATTGAAACTCATCCTTCCTTAATTCTAGTTTATAGATGTTTTATCTTTTTTAAACATTTTTATATGCCCTGCAATTTATTTTCATGTTTAGAACCAGTTTCTATTACTTCATCTGTGGCCCCAGTCTTCATTCTATCAAATCTGAAGTTTGCAGTTCTATACGCCAAATTATTTACACTAACTTCAGTAATGAATAATGATGGTCTTTTCTATTTCTAATTTAATTTTTCTCTTGATTTCAACAATATATCCTTATCCTTTGATCTTAATCAATTTTAAATACATTTTCTTTTGTCTTCAACATACCTAGATAGGTGGCAAGTTGAAGCTGAAAACACTATGTTTATAGTCCACCAAAAGAGAGAGAATGAATTTGTTACAAAACTGAATGCCTTGAGGGTTCATGCTGAAGGGGCAATGAGTCAGTATGTTGCTAAAATTCCTGAGATTTAGAGAAAATGGTAGAGTCAATGGATACATTGAGCTACATTGAAATGGCTGGACAGTTCCTTCCTAGAAAATCCATAAATACAGATTCAGGAATGAGCACTATGGAAAACCCAGAATGTGCTGTTTCGAAATGGAGGCTCAGTTCATGAGAGCCTAACGAGATCCTTAGTGCCCAGAGCATAGATGAAGCTGGTTAAGGGGATTCTGAGCAGGGAAACTAAAAAATCAAGTGGGTGCTGGAGTTCAGGCAGCCCCAGAGAATTAAGCCTAAAGCTAAATAGTTAGGGTTGAAACCCTGAGAGAAAAATCCTATAAGGAAACCCAGAGAATATAAATAGCTCCTCTGAAGGTGGGTCAGGGAATAACAGGCAGAAAAGGATCCCAAGTCTTGGAGAGTTGGATAAATTTGTAAATGGAAGAAAGTAAAACTAATTGGTCCCAGAATAAGTGGGATAAATGTTGTGAAATATGCTAAGATATCTATGCCATGTGATGTCTTATCAATAGTTCTTGAGTGTGTTTTTCTAGGTTCATAATTTCAAAGGCAGTCCTGGATTCCTACGTGTTGTACCTTACCTGTGTAAGAATACCCCTCAGCATCCCTCCTGCTTTACCGTGTATGACCCTGGAGAGTACAGACATTTATGAGTGCCTCTTCTATTGCTAATACCTCAAATGATTAGAAAATTCGTCATTCTTTTGGTCTCCTATTTGCCTTTCAATGATTATTACCTGTTAGCTTTAGTTCTACCTTATGAGACAGCACTAACCATATTTTTATGGGATCCCTCCATGTGTACAGTTATTTTTTTTTCTCAATGCCTATTTTCTTTGTCAGGGAAAATGTCTCAGTTTCCATTAACTATTTATGTGACATGATTTTTAGAATCCTCAGCATTTTAATTACCTTCCTCCTGGAAGTCTTCAGCTGTCAGTTTCCTTAAAATGATTCAGGTGGGTTTTTTTAATGGCATTTCACCTTGCATGTGAAAGATGCTTATCATACCAAGTGAACAAGAAATGAATATGTGAAGAGGAAAGAGTGCCACAAAGCTTGTCTGACTAATGGAAAATATGAATAATCGACTTATTCTGTGACTAAGAAATTATATTTCTGTTTATGCCAACTAAAATTACATTTAGCTTCTATTTATGCATATTTGTTTTAATATTCACCTTAAAGCAGTTTTGGTATCACTGTTTAATGCTATAGTTTGTTAAAATGCATTTGGATCTTTTTCACATGAACCACATTGAATCTTTTGCTTATATTTATTTTTTAAACCTAAATTTGGAACTTTATTATTACTCCATTTAAATTCCATTTTGTTAGCTTTGGTTTAGTGTACTAGAAAAATAATTTTAAACTTTCAATCCTTTTAATGTGATCTTCACATTTGTAAAATAAATTAAACTTTTGTGTCTTTTGCTAAGTCATTGATTTAAAATTTTGCCTGGGCTTATATTATACTTTAATTACAATTTGAGTTTGTTTAGTAAACACTAAATCTTACATAACTTACAACTATTAATTCCCAGAAAATATCTTTACATTTTCTCTACAAGAATAGACTTAGATGACCTGTCAAACCCAGCTGCTGCTACTGCTGCTGCTAAGTCGCTTCAGTCGTGTCCGACTCTGTGCGACCCCATAGACGGCAGCCCGCCAGGCTCCCCCATCCCTGGGATTCTCCAGGCAAGAACACTGGAGTGGGTTGCCATTTCTTTCTCCAATGCATGAAAGTGAAAAGTGAAAGTGAAGTCGCTCAGTCGTGTTCGACTCTTAGCGACCCCGTGGACTGCAGCCTACCAGGCTCCTCCGTCCACGAGATTTTCCAGGCAAGAGTACTGGAGTGGGGTGCCATTGCCTTCTCCAACCCAGCTGAGACCAAGTTATCTTTGGTGGTCCTCTGATAAATCAACCACTCAATTATATCTTTACAACAATTGATGTTAGTTGTGTAGCTGTTGGTGGCTCCTAGGGGGTATCATTTTTATTTCATATGTTCAAAGTATTTTTCAACTTTTTTCTCAGTGTCCTATAGTTTCTTAATGATTTTTTTCAAATTTTATGTATGTAAATAAGGAAAAGATATATTAATCTATGAGGAAAATTGGTTTACCCATTTCAATCTTTTGCTGCTCCTACTAATCATTATTTAAATATTTCTAGTTACAGCTATAAGACCATAGCATTTTGGGAGTTGGTTCACTGAGGCCTAAAATCTTGAGCTCATTTGAGAATATTACAGGAAATATTAGCTAATATTTGGACTAACTAAATAAAGTTAGTCCAAATAGCACCTCCTGTTTTCAAGGGCCATTATCCTTTCTAGGAAAAAAAAAAAAAAAAAAAACAGAAAGAGAGAAAGAAACGTAAAATAGGTTTATCTTTACACAAACTGTCTTGAACAATTCTATCACCTGACTATGGCTGGGAGGGATATTGCTATAGAAGAAAGGAGAGGAAAAAAAAAATAATTGCCTAAGATTTTAAAGGGAGAATCATTTATTGTTGATGGCTAAAGAAATAAGACTCAGCAGGAGTACACCTTGTTTCGAGAATCAGCCATTTACTTGTGCTTTTCCCTTAATAATGTCTTTCCTCTACTTCAAAGGTTAAGCATTGCTGGATAAATAAAATTCTCCCAAAATACAGTCATCTGGCATTTGGAACTTTCACAATCTTTCTAAAATTCATATGCATCAACAAACGGTGAATTTTATGTTTATTAGTTGAACTTAACATTTCTTTTCATCAACTTTAACATCTTACAATAATATGCAACCAGTCCTTAATTAAATTCACAAGAGCAGGGAGAGCATGGTATCCAAAATTTTTGCTAATCAAAAGAAAATTTAGATATATTAAAATGGCAAGATGAAAAGCAAATTAATATTTAGAATTTTCTTAGGATAAAGTCTTTGAACCTCACTGATGGCTCACATGCCTTAGGGAAGAGCCAAGTGTGGAGAAGTTCTGAGCACAATGCTAGATACAACTGTACAGTTTCCATTTATTATTTTCCTGCTGTGATTAGATAATTAGTAAGGTACTTTGTGTTTAGGTGAATTTTCATTAGAAAAGCAGTAGAATTAAATTGAAATGGCAAAAAGTACTACTTATTTCTTCTCTTCTTTAATGTGTTGATTTCTCCATGGCAGTCTTCAAGGATGAGCACAGCATGTTAGCTCCCATAATTTCACCTTTATTTCTTATAATTAAATCTAAACATATATTGAAATCAAGGCTATCCTGTTATTTTAAGGGCATTTCTAATAATTGTAAATGAACATGATCAATTTTAATAAACTAAAAAGGATACCCATGGTCATTCATGAACTCAGTGTGTAATAGTAAAGGCAGAATCCCTCAGAAGAAAGAGCAAATCTGCTTATCACTCAGAGGTAACTCTTGATCTCTGTGGCACAAACATACTTTTTCATTGAAATTAAGTGTGTCAATAAAAGAGTAGCTTGTAAATACTCTTTATCTCCTATTAGTCTATATAGAATGGGGGAGATGGAAAAGAAGTTTATTATTTCCTTTGAGTTTCTGTTTAAGAGAAACTTGCAAAAATAAAAATTAAAAAAAAAAAAAGAGAAACTTGCAGTCAAGTTGAAGAGAGATTCATAATATTCAGGAAAATGAATGAGAGAAAGAAAAGAGGGATGAATTTGATGTATAAATAATACGTTAGTAATAGTAAGGGAAATGGTTAGCAGAAAGTAGGGTTGGCACAGAAGAGGTGTTTAATAAATTCATGTGAATGATTGAATGGATTCATGGTCTATAAAGGAGGATAAGTGAAGATTATTGTCACCAGAAAATAACCAGAGAATAAGCCTGGCTGAAGGTGAAATACTATAGTGTTTGATAAATAAGGATGTGGATGGTTTTTTGTGGAGAATAATATTCCAGATTTGGAGAAAAATCAAGGAAAGTGTTTGTTCAGGGGAGGATGAAGCATACATAAAAGACAGAAGGAGCCCTGTTCTGACCTGGGTCTCAAGGGGAGAATTAGTTACATTACTTAAATTATAATTCTGCAGCCAGATTATGTTGATTTTTGAATGATACTGAATTTTGCTAATGTTATTTCTAGTTTGCTTTTATATTTGAACATAATGTATTCTAGGTCAGACGAAGGTGAAAGAATATATTGGGGTTCTGGGTTTTTTCTCTCCATTATCTCTTTAAATTACCCCTGCTTTGACTACTAATGAGGTAAAAGTATGTGAAAACACAAGACTGCCATTACAATACATTTTAAGTGAACATCAAGAATATACATTTTTTATATCTTTTGTTACTAGAAGCTGACTGTACATTAATGTGATAAATCATACGTATTTTACTCTTTTCCACCCATATTTTCTGATATTCTAAATAAATATTAGAAAACATTTATATAATTTCAAAATATTTAGAATTAAAACCCATTATTTTTACATGAGAGTAGAAATTGGACTTTTCTAGTTGTATATTCCCTCTCATAAATCCCTAGAATACCCAGTTCTTCAAAACATGCACATTTTTCCAGAAATGTAGTAGCATAAATTTTTAAAATGTAAGAGATCCATCTGTCTTCTAAAAATATTCTATATATTCATCTAGAAAATTAGTAAAATAAATTTCCCATCAGAATAAACTGTATACAATAGTATATTTTTTTGCTGTTATAACTTGTACAAATACTTAGGATATTGAAAGTTTTTATTTTTATTTTTGAAACCACTAAAGGCATTGTGTTCATAGTGATTAAAACAAAACAGGATCCTCTTATATCATTCATCGGCAAATACGCATTGGCTTCCTGCTCAGGTAGGAAGCACTAGGATTTGGTCCAGGCTCACTCTTGAGTCAAGCAACTCATCACAGATACACCAGCCTTATTATTCAAAACTATCTCAGTAAGGTTAAAATATAATAAAATAAAATAAAGCTATACAACTAGACCTCTAATATTGCTTGTGTGTGCTCAGTTGCTTCAGTACTGTCAGACTCTTTTGGGGCTCCATGGATTGCAGCCTGTCAAACTCCTCTGTCCATGGGATTTCCCAGGGAAGAATACTGGAATGGGTTACCATTTCCTTCTCCAGGGGATCTTCTGGACCCAACGATCGAACTTGTGTCTCCTGTGTTTCCAGCACTGGCAAGTGAATTCTTTACCACTGAGCCACCTGGGAAGCCCAGTGCTGTTGTTTATGACATTCCTATAAAAATCTACAAATAGATTAAATAGATTTAATTGCATGGTTGCGTCCTTCCTGTTAAAGAATACATTTCAACTGAGTGAAAGATCTTGTTGGCCTCATTCAGTGATTCATGTCTTGGGTATCCAATCTAGTAGATAGAGAGGCGCTCCAAAGGGTTGTGGAACTGGAGAAGGTTTTATAGAGCAAGCTGAGCAGGGAAAAGGAAGTGACACTGGCCATGTGCTGTTTGGTGGAAGCAGGTCACTTCCCTTCTATGGAGCAAAGGGAATTCTGGGAGCAACTCAGGTAGCTTGTGCTAATTAGCTGTCCCAGGCCTTCTTTCTGGGAAGACAAAGCTTGGAAACTTAGTTATGGGGTTTAGCATGAGTGACTTTATCTTGAGCCTAATCTCATTTCTTTAGCACTCCAAAGAGACACAAAATTCACAATGATTAAATCAAAAGTGACTTTATTTATTTTAAGAAAAAATAATAATATTGAGTTTATAGTCTAGGGAGTTCAAAATAATAGGAGTCCCCATCCTTTTTGGTCACTTTTAATTACTGGCTTCTGCAGTTGAAGTCATGGACCATTTTATCAGATAGAACCCTCCCCTGACTCAGTCTCAGCCTCAGCCTTTCCCCTGTGCGGGTTCAGAGCTGGACAAGGACCAATCTTTGCATGACTGGGTGGCAATCTCAGTGCGTGGTGTGCTCTATGAACCCTCTATGTGTGCTCTATGTGCCCTCATGTGTCCAGAACCAGCCTTTTCAATTATGAATAACTTCTGTTTTCCCTTGAAGTCACACTGGGATGAAAGGTGCAGCCTCAGGAACCATACAGCTCAATAAGTTTAACAAGGCCCAGGCCTTCCTTTTCCTGACCCTGTCGGGTCACCTCCCTGTAGATGGTGGTGGAAAAGATTCTTCAAGTTCCAAGCCCTGATGAAATGGAGATCTTCCTGGACATTAAGGGTTAGGTTTTCTACTTGGGCTTCCCAGGTGGCACAGTGGTAAAGAATCTGCCTGCCAGGGCAGGAGGCACAGGGGACACAGTTTCGATCCCTGGGTCCAGAAGTTCCCCTGGAGAAGGAAATGGCAACCCACTCTAGTATTCTTGCCTGGAAGATCCCATGGACAGAGGAGCCTGGCAGGCTACAGTCCATGGGGTTATAGAGTCAGAGGCGACTGAGCTTCTATTGGTTATTTTCCTCTCTTCCTGCCACACGGCAGTAGTTCAAAGAGCACTAAGCCACTCACTGAATTATTCAGAAATTCTCCCAATTTGTTTTTTTCAGTTCCCTTTTTTTTTTTGCAATGTTCTGATATTTGAAGAACCACAGGAACAGAGATCAGAACTAATACTGGCATCATGAATTCCCCTAAAACTATTGAAAAAGACGGTGCAAACTGCATACTGCACCAATTCAGAGGTTCTGTTTTTTTGTTTTTTGCTTTCTGAAGTCAAATGTGAATGCTAATTAACAGTGTACTTGTGAGCTGTGCCTTAGGGTTATTGCCTTTGGTGAGATAAATGAATAAACATTTTAATGTCAGCTGGATTTTTTAAACTAAAAGCTTAATTATGTTTCTCAGAATTTTATTTTCATAATGGACTTGGACATTTATTCAGAATGCTTGGAAAAAAAACAATAGTAAAAATGCCAGAATCAGGCTCTGCTATATTGCAATCCATATGGCCATTATCTGTACTGTGTTCTGAAAACAGTCTGTGACAGTAATATAGACATAATGATTTAAGAAGTTATAATTCTAAATGTGTGATGCTGAATTGATGCAGGTATATTAATTAGTGTATATCGTGGATATTGGTAGTCTTTCTGATGGTTAAATTTAGTGGATATAAATATCAATGCTTTTTTGACATGTACGCTTTTGATTATTAATCATATTTTATGATGCCAAAACTAGTATGGAATTACTGAGAGGTATTTAAGTAAACCTAGTTTTTCTCAAGAGAAGTACAAAAATATTTCTAATTTTCATATCTACAAAAATAAATTGCAAAGCATACAATATTAAACATATGAATTCAAAATATCAGTATAGATTGGACCACTAAATCAGTTTTCAATTGAACTAATAGCTTTATAGTTTCAAAACAGAAAATGTTCATAAATGTGATCTTTAATAAGAAATGTCATTGACTTGCTTGGGTTATATTGACAATCTCCATAGTCTAATTGAAAGAAACTAATTCAGAGGAATATATGCACATAAATGGACATCATCAGAGGAGTAACACACTAACCAATTCAGAGCTTAATTATTTCGTCAGGTTGTATTACTGTCTTTTCTTTTTAGGTGAGTGATCTACGCAGTGAGAGATTGAAATATCAGAGAACAGGATATGTGTGCTCACTTTGTGGCTTAACGATGTAAGGTCCCCAGTTTGAAAAGCTTGGAAGTGCTGGCTCCAGGTTTTGCACCCATATACTCTGCCAATGGCCCATGCTGTTTGCTATCACTGTGTCTACCTTCCTATGAGAAAACTTCAATGAACATTAAGTACAATAATGTACAATTATTTTTCCTGAATATAGTATATAATAAGCAATCTTAGTTGTCTCTAATATGACATGCCACATCATTCAAGCTCAGATTCATTGGATACCTGGTATCTGTCCAGTTCTTGTAGGATCTGAGAATGCATTCGAGAAAGATCTATGGAGTTCACACTCTTTCTTTGTATCATTTTATCATATTTGCATGCAGTTAATTTGCAGAGTATGTTATTTTTTTTTTATAAAAGTAAGTTATTTTAGAAGCCCAAAAGAGTTTTATATAAGCACAATGGTTTAAAACGGTGAAGTTCGGGGAATCCGCTGGCAGTCCAATGTTAGGACTCCATGTTTCCACTGTAGTGGGGACAGGTTCCATCCCCGACTGGGGAACTAAGCTGCAAGTTGTGCAGCTAAAAAAAAAAAAAAAAAAAAAAATCTTAAAACTAATCCAGAGCATAAAAAAGAAAAAAACAAGTTTCACATTTCTTTATTTTAAAAAGTGAAGTTCATAAAAGACCACTAAAATCTCAGAAAGGTATAATTTATTCTAAATTTTAAGAGATAGCAGAGATAAAGGAACGCCCCACTTACTAAGAAGTTTATTGCAGTTTGAAGCCTGTACAATTCTAAGTTTAAGTACTTGAACAAACCATTTCTCTTACCAAGAAAATGAGTGGCATAGGCAAGTTTTTATTCAAAGATCGTTTATCCCCCCACTTTCTGTATAGACAGCAGCTTTGGAACCAGGAAGCTGGACGTAAGTGAGGCATAGCACTTAGCTTGGGTAAGTGAGGAAAGGGCTTTAGAAGGAGAATGCTCATGAAGCCCACTTGTAAATTTTTACCTTTGAGAAGAGCTAAATCGGGGGATGAACCTGACTCGCGGGTAGATTCTCTTATTATTTCTGCTCCCTGTTCCTCTGATCAGGTTATATTTTTTCTCAGCTAGCACACTACAACCTTCTTACATTCGTGTTCTTGAAGTCCTCTCAGCTCTGTATGTGTATGGGGGTGACGAGGACAGAAACGCAATAATAACACTTAGAATATACTCCAAGTGTCACATTGAGGAACATATAAATGCATGAGTCCATTAACCACATGCTTGATTTAAAAGGCCAGAAAGGAAGAGGATGAAGCAATCAGCTGACTTGCCATAAAGGAAAAAGTATGCAGGTCAGATGCAGACATATATTCCAAGCAGAGTAAACAATCAGCCATGGATATATATATGAAAGGGTGACAACAATAGACACAAATAGTTCCAAAAATGATGAAAATTTCATGTAGCATGTGCAGTGGGCAGTGGAGGCAGAGAGGAAAAGGGGGATTGTGTTCTGAGAGGTTTCAGATTCCACATCTGACATTTGAGTTTGCACATTTATCCCACCACCAGTCTCTTGTTATGAGAATATTTTCAATTTTTTTTAAGCTAGTAATGGTAAAAAATGAGTCACAAGTAAGATAAGATGGAAAATTACGATTTCAAAAGCCCTTCATGACTTTCTTTTTCTTTCCCTGGACCTCAGATCTCAATCTCATCCATCCCAAATTCCTCCAAGCTTCTGCCACTGTTCTTTTGCATTTTCTGATGTTCTAAGTGAGTGTGGAGAGAGATCCAGCTGACAGTTTCGGGGGATGGTTTGTCACATGGCTGCCAACCTCCATAGCTGTGAAGCTGTCAGAAACCCACCCTCCACTCCGAATGGTTGAGTATTTGACTGAGAAGCTGTGAGGGAAAAATATCCGCAAAAGGTTTAAATAAATCTACTCTTATTTCCCACCACGTACTCATGAAGCCAAGTTGTTAAATTTTTCTTTATAACTACTATTAACATGTTGTTGTTCTGTCACTTAGTCATGTCCGACTCTTAGTGACCCCATGGACTGCAGCACACCAGGCCTCCCTGCCCTTCACCATCTTCCAGAGTTTTCTCAAACTTATGTCCATTGAGTCGGTGATGCCCTCCAACCATCTCATCCTCTGTCGCCCCCTTCTCCTCCTGCTCTCTCTCTTTCCCAGCATCAGGGTCTTTTCCAATGAGTCAGCTCTTCACATCAGGTGGCCAAAGGATTGGAGCTTCAGCTTCAGCATCAGTCCTTCCAGTGAATATTCAGAACTGATTTCCTTTAGGATTAGCTGCTTTGATCTCCTTGCTGTCCAAGGGACTCTCACAAGTCCTCTCCAGCACCACAGTCCAAAAGCATCACTGCTTTACCGCTCAGCCTTCCGTATGGTCAAATTCTCACATCCATACATGACTACTGGAAAAGCTATAGCTTTGACCATGTGGACCTTTGTCTACAAACTGATGTCTCTGCTTTTAGGTTTGTCATAGGTATTCTTCCAAGGAGCAAGCATCTTTTAATTTCATGGCCGCAGTCACAGTCCACAGTGATTGTAGAGCCCAAGAAAATAAAATAGCAGTTTCCACTTTTTCCCCATCTACTTGCCATGAAGTGATAGGACCATATGCCATGATCTTAGTTTTCTGAATGTTGAGTTTTAAGCCAGCTTTTTCACTCTCCTCCTTCACCCTCATGCAGAGCCTCTTTAGTTCCTCTTGGCTTTCTGCCATTACAGAGGTATCATCTGCATATTCTGAGGTTATTGACATTTCTCTGGGCAATCTTGATTCCAGCTTGTGATTCTTCCTGCCTGGCATTTTACATGATGTACTCTGCATTTAAGTTAAATAGTCAGGGTTATAATATATAGACTTGACATATTCATTTCCCAATACACATGTGCATGTATTTAAATATAAACAGTATAATACAGCATTTTTTACTTAGAGAACCTTTTTAACTGATTCACTAGTCTTTTTTTGCAATTTTTTAAAGTTGAAGTATAGTTGATTCAACTTAAACTTATATTAGGCTTCCCTGGTGGCTCAGATGGTCAAGAATCAGCCTGAAGTGTGGGAGACCCAGGTTCGATCCCTGGGTCAGGAAAATCTCCTGGAGAAGGGAATGGCAAACCATTCTGGCCTGGAAAATTCCATGGACAGAGGAGCCTGGCAGACCTCAGTCCATGGGGTCGCAAAGAGTTTGACACGACTGAAGTTAACACTTTCATAATTGCTTCACAATGTTTTTGTTTTTTTTACTGCTGTATAGTAAACTGATTCAGTTACTCATATATATGTTCTTTTGTATATTATTTTCCATTATAGTTTATCAAAGTATATTGAATATAGTTCTCTGTGCTATACAGTATGCCTTTGTTGTTTAATGATTCACTAGTCTTGATACTAATATTATAATTATTTTATTTTATTAAAACTATTTAAAACATAGCTTCAGCTTCCTATTCAGTATGGTCTTTATTTTAGTGTATAATGCATAACATTAAAAGGGAAACATTTAAATCTGATTTTTTAGGAAAAGTTTCACATCTGTTCATTCCAGTGTTACATTTTTTAATGTCCTTTTTATCCAATTAAGGAAAAAACTGTTTTGAATATAAGGAAAGACTAAAAGCAATGATCTGAAGCACTTCTAGTTTGTTTGGTTCATAGTAATCACAGAATCTCATCAAGCAAAAATTTTTAAATGATATGCTCTATGTAAAAGTGTGATTCTCTCAAAAGCAAGTTAAAAATAAGGGTTTGGATATTTCATACCATGTTTTTACTAAATTTTGGAGTTTTTGACATACAATCTCTGTCCCTTCAAATCCTGGAATAATTCAAGGATAGAAACAAAGAATCAGGAAGTTCAGGTCCACATGAAACTAAAGTATACGTATTCCATAACTCTCTTGAGATGTTTCTCCTTAATAGTGGTATATATATTTTTTAAGATGATTGTTTGAATTTCATGGTCTCCTTTAATGGAATAACTGCTCTCATTTCATAATAAAAGGCAGAATGTAAAGCATGGAAGTTGAGGGGATATGCATGTTGTATAATCTTTACTTTCTTTCTAACATTTGTGTCAACGGCACTCATACTAAAAGCATTACTGCAGTCCTCTAAACACTTCTTGCACACTTGGTAACTTATTGTTAGGACTGGCTGCACAAAAGAGAAAGCCAAAAACAACAGTGGCTTTAGCGCACTGTAAGTTACCTTTCCATTCAAAGGAGGTCCAGAGATGGGGAGTCCAGTGCTGTTTCATTAGATCCATGAATACATTGGGCCTCAGGTGCCTTGCATCTTTTTCTTTTTTTTGTCCTGGACTGCTGGCACTTCAGCCTAGACACCTGAGTTCCAGGGAGCAAAAACTAGAAAAGGGAGATGCAGAAGGAAGTCTATACCTATCCAGGCTTGTTTACAAAACCTTCCATGAATTCCTTCCCTGCAACATTCACTTCTATATAATGGGTCAGAACATATAGTCATACGTATTAGTTCTATGAGATGCTGAGAAATGTGAACCTTTAGCTGGATATGTTGGAATCTCTCAATAATATAGAATTTCATTAATTATAAAGAACACAGAATAGATTTTAGGTAAATGCTAGGCACATATCTCCATAATTAAAAGTTTAACTTTGAAGATACTAAGTTACCTAAGTTTAATGCAAGTAGGGAGAGCCCACACACTTCTATATTTCTTCATCTGTTCTTATAACTCCACTTTTATTTAACTTTATTTCTATCATTAGCTTATAAATACATTTCTTTATATTCATATATTTCTGAGATATGCATCTTTTTTCCTAATCAGCTTTTCCTGTATCTATATTAATGAGTAAACAGTCCAGCATTATACAAATATTTTTTTATGTACTTGTCTCTAAGCTCTCTATAGTGTTTGTTTCTCTGTTAAGTTTAAACTATTTTAATCATAAGACCTTTACAGACTTTTGGTGAAGCATGTTTCTCCTTATTATACATTTTCACAAGTATGTTTTGGCAATTTTTTATTTACTCATCTAAGGAAACTTCAAAATGAGCTAATTTTGTTACAAATGATAGTAATGACAATTTTGATTTTGATTGGAATGACATTGAATTTGTAAATTAATTTGAGGATAGTTTCAGATTTTATCTTCACTTTCAGGAACATGGTATACTTCCTTATTCCATCCCTTTGATATTAGTTTTTGTTGATACATTGAGTAGGGGTTTTTTTTGCCATAAATTTAACAAGTTGGTTGTCATTGACATGTAAGCTACTAATTTTTGATAATTTAACTTGCATCCGTCATATTATAGAACATATGTTTGTTCTCAGAATTTTTCCGTTTGCTCATATTTTATATGAAGTCAATGTTATCTTCAGATTCTAAGATTAATCTATATTTTCTTACACCATTGGATTAGATAGAACTTTCTTTACAGTACTGAGTGTTGATGATAAACATCTGCACATTGGTTCTATTTTAATGTTAACTGTTAAGAATAAGGTTCAGGTAAATTTTTTATCAGGTTATGGTCATTCCATGAATTTCTAGCTTCCTAAGCTTAAATATATATATATACATATAAATATCTATTGAATTTGAGCAAATGACTTTTCATCATCTTAAGACATACGCTTTTTTTCTTTTAATCTATTATAGTACTAAGTTAAATGAGATCTCTTAATATTGAATAATCTTTTCATTTCTTGGATAGAGTCTCCTGGCTCATGATGTATCATTTTTTAGTACTCAGAAAAAACTTGTTTATTAATATTTTATTCATCTATTTTGCAGGAAAATGAGTTTAATTTCCTGTCTTCTTACATTCTCTATTCATTATGTTACCATCATATTGACTGTGAAATTTCAATTTTTTAAAGTGCTGATGTTTAAAAAAATAAAAATCACGTCTTTTTTAAACAGATACCTAGAACTAATTGAATACATTTTATTCTTTGATTATTAAGATATTTACTGAGATTTAATCTGTATGTCTTCTAAATAAAGGTCCACTAAATTAATTCTTACTTAAATATCAATACAAGTGAGTATAAATATTTTCCTTCTATAATTCATTACTTCCTATCTGATATTATAAACATTTTCATTATTAATGTGATTTGTATTTTCCATGCTTTTTTTGACCCTTTGTCAAGCAAGCAAGTTATATTTTATGAAATATTACAAAAAAGTGACTTATTTTACTGATTAATTTCCATTTATGTCCTTTTAAGTTTACTAATATTACTTTTTATTAATTTTTCTTCTACATTTTAATTGTATATTTTTTCTTTCTTAAAAATTACTTATGTCATTTTAATATTCTTTGTTTCCCTTACACAAACATTTTATGTCACATTTTTCATAAGTGCTAGTGTATACATATTCTGTATGCAACATCTTATATATTGTTCGTTTCAAAATATATAACAGTGTCAATGGGATTCCCTGGTAGCTCAGCTGGAAAAGAATCCACCTGCAGTGTGGGAGACCTGGGTTTGATTCCTGGTTGGGAAGATCCCCTGGAGAAGGGAAAAGCTACCCACTCCAGTATTCTGGCCTGGAGAATTCCATGGACTGTATAGTCCGTGGGGTCACAAAGAGGTGGACACGACTGAGCGACTTTCACTTTCAACAGTTTCAATATCTATTTCTTGAATATCCCAAATGCCATAAACAAAGCCAGTTATTCTATGTTTAGTTTGTTTACCCAAAGTATTGGACTTTATTTTCTATCTTCTTAATTCTAATTTCCAGTTTAACTGCACTTACGTAAGAGAATATAGCTTTTATGATTTTACTTTTTAAATCTTTTTTGAGAATTTTCTTTCTAGTCTGATTTACTTCTTATAAATATTCTTGTAGTATTAGAAATAGTGGTTTTCTTTCTTTTTTCTATGCAGAGTAGAACTTTCTCTCCCTGTACATACATAAAAAATCATGTTTTTATTCACAGACTATTTCCTAACTTAATTTTTTATCGATTTGTTCTACAGTTTTCTGGGCATTGTGTGCTGTGTGCAAATTTAGGACTAGAGTTTTATATATCCCATCTTATATGCGTCATAGATTGCTCTTTATATATCGCAGTGCCGTTTTGTTATTTAATGTGTAAATGTCAAAGGCTGTATCATCTTTGGAAACTGTACTGTACAGTGTAAAAGGAAACAAGAAAAACTATTTTCTTGTTTAGTTTTCTGCTATGTGAAGCTCTTCCTTGCAAGTAAGCATTAATTAATGCCATGTCATCTTCTGGGGTTGTTCAGTTAAAGTTCAGGTATATGCATGTGAAGCGTATTTAAGATAGAGGACTTAGTCAGATAGCAGTACTAAGAAGTTCAAATTTAAATAAAAGAGCTATTATGCATGAGGCTCAGGTGTGATGGAACATCAATATTTCAAATATCAATAGTGATTTTTATTTAAGTTTCATACATGGACAAGTGAGATTTCACTAAAGAATTTATATACAAGACTTATTCAAGTTGTGATAATCATAACACATATTAAATTTATGCTTCTTTCCATGAACATTCAGGACTAAAATTTCATGATCCAAAAATGTATCCATTCATCTCAGTGCACTAAAAAATATAACAAAAGAAAGTCTCTGAGTTTTAAATAAACTGTTAACATTGCCTTCTGAGAGTCAAGTTATTCTCGGAAAACCTGAGAATGATAATGCATTGATATGACCACTGAAAATTCAATAAGTGTTCTTTTATAAAACATATAGATTTTATTTGGCAAGTTGGCACGTTCCTTTTGTTTAGCAAAGAAAAAGCAATTGCATTCTGGAGAATATTGTTAGTAGCACTTTCTGATGAACTTTTGGTGAGACCCTATGGTCTTAATGTTTCAAATGAAGGCAACTATAACACAGTTTCCAGATAATAAAGTTTTATAAAATCAAGATCCATCCTCCTGATTCCCAGATTGCAGTCACTTAGTTTTGCTCAAAATATTTCCTCAAAACTAACCATAAGGGGATTTGTTTTCTTCAGGTTATCCTAAAGAATTGAAAATTTGCATTTACTTTGATGCCAGTTGTTCTAGGCAACGATAGATACATATTTTTTCCCCAAAATAAAATGCCTTCCAGAAAGCTACTCAACTGTGTCTAATAAAAACACATCTCTAGGGTGAAGAAGATACTTGTTGACTTGATATGCTTTTGCGTATTAGCTTTAAACTTTATGAGATGTCTGCAGTTCTATCCTTTTCTTGATCTCAGAGAAATGAAAAGGCCTTTACAATTGGAAAGTACACATATTGCACTGGTTGTTGATTTTAACAAACTATGTGATGGTATATGTCACACAGGATTTGAAAAATGTGATGGCTACATCTTCCCTGGCAGAAGAATATCTTTCAAGCTCAGTAATGTAGAGTGGCATATAGGGTGTTACATACACTGTGTTTTCTGTCCTTCCTTAGACTATTCACATAAACTTTCACCACTCATAGAGAGGATTGCTTTAGGTAACTTACTTTTCAGGAAAGACATTCAACTTCGTGTGCTTTCTAAAGCTTCTTGTACAGTATGTTTGTTCTCTTCATCTGACAAGGCATATCACCTATTCCTTGACATTTTTGGAATCCCAGTGAATTAATGAGCAAACACAGAAAGGACTCTCATGATGAACAACAGCTCCTGGTACTGGAATTGTCTTAAATGTATATATGCTACAAATATCAGAGCTGAAAATTCTTACCCTATGGTTCATAGACACTTTCTAATAATAGATAATGATTACAGTATAATTTATAATTGATTAAATGCATATTGCCAATATTTTGCTGTGTATATTCTTGGATGGACCTATCAGATTGTGGAATTCTTTCTCCCTGTCCATAACCCATTGCTCTTCCCCACTTCCCTGGTGACCCAGAAGATAAAGAATCCACCTGCAGTTCAAGACACCTGGGTTCGATCCCTGGGTTGGGAAGATCCCCTGGAGGAGGACATGGCAACCCACTCCAGTATTCTTGCCTGGAGAATCCCCATGGACAGAGGAGCCTGGTGGGCTACAGTCCATGGGGGTTGCAAAGACTTGGACATGACTGAGTGACTAAACACACATATGCACAGTTTTGGCAGGTAGATGATTTTTCTACCCTCTGCCCGGCCCCATGGAGAGAAGACGTGAGTTAGGGCAGTTATAAACTCCTATTGGACTCTAGCTGTGACCCGGACACTTGGACTCAGAGAGAAAAGACAGAGAAGCAGAGGTGTATACAATGGGAGAGCCTAAGAGGTGGTGTGTGGAGAAATGGGGAAGAATGGGAACCACTAAGGAGATTAGTCAGGTTAAGAAGGAGGTGGGACAGCAACTGTGCTTGGATGGGCTGTGTTTGATTTTAGTGTCACAGAGTTGTTGACTTGACTTCCTGGGTAAGAATAGGGCCTCTAACCCTCTCTCTGTTGAGGTCATCCCTAGCATCTTCCTTGGTCAAACCCTTGGCATGCTTTCATTCTTGGTCATGACTGTGGTACAGGAATCTTCGGTGAGGCTGAGAATCTGGGGTCCATTTAACCAGGCACAGTGTGACCCCAGGTGCTCTGAAATCACCCCAGTCCCCAAAGACTGTGAAGCTGGGTGTCCTCAACTCCCAGACTGTCACTCAGATATCTAAAGCCTCTCTTTCTCTCCCCTTGTTGCTTCCGAAGGCACTTAGAACAGCCTTCAAGTAGCAGACCGCAGCAAAACGAGCCAGGCTGAGCAGATTCTTCCAAACAACTTTTACTTTGGGGTTTAATAAAACAGACCTCTTCTAAGGAGAGGTGCTCAAAGATGGCTTGTTACAGTATGGGTGCAGGAAGATAAAATTCAGCTAGAAATAAAATAGCATACATACCAATAAATTATTCTGACAGTCTTCAGCACATCCTCCCACATACCCTTATAACTTTTTCATGAAATCTCCACACTAAGTAGAATAATGCAGTATAGTAATAAGGCTCGGTCATTACATTTCAGAATCTGTGTGTGTCTAGTGCTGTGGGATCCCACTGCTGTCCCAAGCTGGGTGCTTTTGCTCTTAAATATCATCCACTTGAGCTTTTAAACTATGCTAAGTTGCTCCCATAATGGTTTTTTCTCCTTTTCTAGGAGATAAGAAACTGCTGCTAGAACAAGCAAGAATTTCCCTGTTTCTTTACTTTGGTTTTCATAATGAAAAGAGCTTCATTTGTTTTGGTTTGTATAACTGCTTAAACTCTGAAATTATAAAACTGAAATCAAATTAAGAAAATGTAATTAACCTAATTGAAGCACCTGTAGGTATTTCATGGCCAAAATTTTTTGTGCTTATAAAAGCACTTGCAATTTTATGTGTATACAGAGGAGTGTGGTAGACATATATGTATACACAATCAATTCTGTTATAACGTGACATGCATTCCTGCAAATCACTATGCTATGCATAAATGGGTGATAAAAACCACAGGGCTTTGCCATCTTCATCAGTGACAAACTAATACAGACAGACAGTACCCTGTGAAAACGGTAGTATTGTTTTACCCATGATAAATAGATTATAAATACATAATTACTATAGTAAGTAAGATACACTTTACTTTAAAAAAAAAAAACAACAAGTTTTGAGGGCTTCTGTGGAAGTGAGCATTAGAAAAGCTGTTGCTTTTTAGTTATTATAAAATTGTGGAATGAGGGTGACTTGAAATTGGAAGGAAGGTTGTAACACTGGGTGTGCATGGGTGTGGATCATTGTTCTGGGCACAAAACATGGCAGTTTAGTCAGCTTGTGTGGCCTTAAATCTTGGTGCAGATGTTTGCCTTTGATTCATAGGTCCTGTGACGCATGTGCTTATAATAGATATTTTATCTTATTACTGCTTTATCAAAATTGAATATTTGATCCAATGTTCTAGCTGTCTTCTTTATTGCCTGTATTACCGTGGACATGCTTTAAGGTCCATTTTCCTCAAACCTGCAGCTTTGCTCCATAGTTTTTGGCTGTGAAAATTGTAGGGATGTTTGAAACCATTGAAGCAGGCACTATAAGTGCAAACGGTAGCCCCTTCTGCAGACTTTGGCTGTGTCCCTTTCAGGTCTAAACACATAGAGAGCAATATACTTGTCTCATGCACTTCTTGGCATTTTGAAGCAGGATGTTGAAATACATTTGAGATGTGGAGTAAGTTTTTTAAATATATATATATATAAAGAAGTTCACAAACAAGAAAAATAGAACAAACTACAACCGTGTAGAATAACACATGCATTGGACTAAGGTAGCTGGTAACATTCACAGTGTGGTCTTGTGGGCATCTTGTGTATTCCTGGGATTGACTCTTGGGACTTCTGCTCTCATCTAGTGACATTAGTGAGGAAATAGCACATAAACTCACTCAAAATTTACATGATGCTCCAAATGTCCCCAAATATATCAATAATATGGAAACAAAATTGTTACAAAACAAGTATTATAGATGAAATGATAGTGTGCGTATTTATATACATTTTTCCTTAATTTATAGATGACATTCTAACATTTATCAGCTTCCAATGGTGTAAAGTCCATAATTAGCTGGATTACTTTTCTTTTGCAAGCTACTTTTTACTAACAGAAAACTTGCATTTTCACTTTATTCCTTTTTGGTTGTTGTTCTTTGTATTGATTGATCAGTTCTTAGAATCTGGTAGATGTCTATTTGTATAGTTCCAATCCATGTATAAAAGTGTGGATACTCTATACTTGAGTATAGAGTTCTATAAAGGACAGTTAAATTTACTTGGTTGATAGTGGTTTTTCACCAATCTCTGGGCTTCCCTGATAGCTCAGCTGGTAAAGAATCTGCCTGCCATGCAGGAGACCCTGGTTCAATTCTGGGTTGGGAAAATCCCCTGGAGAAATGAAAGGCTACCCACTCCAGTATTCATGGTCTTCCCTGGTAGCTCAGATGGTAAAGAATCTGCCTGCTATGCAGGAGACTTGGGTTCGATCCCTGGCTTGGAAAGATCCCCTGGAGGAGGAAATGGCAACCACTCCTGTACTCTTGCCTGGAGAATCCCATGGACAGAGGGGCCTAGGGGGCTACAGTCCATGGGGTAACAAAGAGTTGGACAAGACTGAATGACTAAGCACAGCACAGCATGATTCTCTATCCTTGATGGTTTTTTCCTGCTGGTTTTATCAGTTGCAGAAGGGACTTTATTAAAATCTAATTATATAATGGATGCATTTCTTTTTCTCTTTGATATTGCCAGTTTTTATTCATGTATTTTGAATATCTCTTATGTGGTGCACATGCATTTTTTTAAAATATATTTTTACCATTTCTAAATGCCACATTTTATACCTGCTCTTACTGCTTGTCTTGTTGTCTGTTCTGATAGTAAAATAAGTACCTTCTTTTTAGGGTTGCATGCTTTTTTTTTAATCCTTCTTTTACTTATAACTTAATTTTTATTTTATATTTAAAGTTTATCTCTTGCACTTGCATATTCTTTAAATCAGGTTTTTCTCTGTCTTTTTTTTGAAATGCTTAGTCCATTAGGGTTCTCCCTGGTGGCTCAGATGGTAAAAATGTCTGCCTGCGATGTGGGAGACCCAGGTTCAATCCCTGAGTCTGGAAGATCCCCTGGAGAAGGAAATGGCCACCCACTCCAGTATTCTTGTCTGGAAAATCCCATGGATGGAGGAGCCTGGCAGGCTACAGTCGATGGGGTCGCAAAGAGTCAGACATGACTGAGTGACTTTACTTTACTTCTTAGTCCATTTATGTTTGCTAGTATTGTTAGGGTTTCATTTCATCTTACTATTTCATCATAATATAATATTTAATAATACAATGATTTAAACAAAAAATGTTGCTGACAAGATACGAACCAACCAAATTATAAACTGCTTTTTTTTTTTTAATTCCCACAAGTATCTCCAAGATTATATATTACTGTGAAAGAGTTGCCCTGGTAAATGAAGTTTAGGAAGTTTTGTTCTAGATCCTATCCTGTCAGCTGATAACAACCTTCCTTTTGAAATGTCAACCATACTGATCATGCCATAGTTTTAAATATCAGAATAAGACTAATTGTCAAATAGATAACCAAACTCTTTCAGCCCTCTGTTCATATACTGAGATGATGTAACTTACTTGCCAGAACATA
Organism: Okapia johnstoni; assembly: GCA_024291935.2. Classification (NCBI taxonomy): domain Eukaryota; kingdom Metazoa; phylum Chordata; class Mammalia; order Artiodactyla; family Giraffidae; genus Okapia; species Okapia johnstoni. Next base: position 8,672,393 of record CM044327.1, read on the forward strand.
CTGTATGTATGACCTTTGTGGTTGTCTTTATGTAAATATTAGTGAAAGTCACTGAGTCGTGTCTGACTCTTTGCGACCCCATGGACTTAGTCCCTGGAATTCTCCAGGCCAGGATACTGGAGTGGGTAGCCTTTCTCTTCTCCAGAGGATCTTCCCAACCCAGGAATCGAACCTAGGTCTCCCACATTGCAGGCGGATTCTTTACCAGCTGAGCCACAGGGAAGCCCAAGAATACTGGAGTGGATAGCCTATCCCTTCTCCAGGGGATCTTCTCAACCCAGGAATCGAACCGGGGTCTCCTGCATTGCAGGTGGATACTTTACCAACTGAGCTATATTATGATCTAGTAATAAGGCACCAGGGACTGGAGATATTCTCTTGGGAGAAGAGTGAAAACATAAAGCAGCTATTTATAGCATCACATCATTATTAGTGTAAAGCATAGCAGATTTCAAGATAGATATTAAACTAGATATTCAGTGGTAGACTAGACAGCGAAGCTTCAAATTGCTCTCCGTCGCATAAAAGCAGCAGGTATAACTGAACTGACACATCACAGTGTCCATGATTCCACTGTCTTATCTTCTGTGTCAAGTTTTTACATATATTGGTGTTTCAGTTTCATGTGTTTCTTTTTTCCTTAAATTACAAAACAATTTCTGATATATAGCATATAGATTAAAACAGTTGGATTTGTCTCAAAGAATATTCTTTGGTTATGTAGATGTGTGTGTATGTAAGTACATACACACACACACACATGTGCACTCACACACACGCTCACGTGCACACACACACACGTGCACACACACACACACACACACACACACACACACACACTACCAAAGTTCTGTCCCAGTGAGAGCTATCTAAAGAAATAGCACCATGAAAATGTCACAAAAGCCATTAAGTGTTTATAGAGGTGGCAAGCTAAACTCATTAGCTTTAGGAAAAGGCAAAGAAAGAAAAAAAGAATAATTATCTGAGAAATGAAAAGTGAATCAGACAAAGAAGATAAAGTTGCCTTGTCTAAATTGTTGCTCCTTGAATTAATTTTATTGCTCACGGAAATTTTTATTGTAGCAGTTCTAATTTTTCTTATATTACCGCTAATTTGGTTATCTATCATAAAGACAACCACAAAGGTCATACATACAGTATGTTCTGGCAAGTAAGTTACATCATCTCAGTATATGAACAGAGGGCTGAAAGAGTTTGGTTATCTATTTGACAATTAGTCTTATTCTGATATTTAAAACTATGGCATGATCAGAAAATTATCTAAATTTTCTTATATTACCGCTCTGCTGATATATCCATTGGAGTAGAGACTATCATTGTAATCTTGTCAACCATTGAAAGTTTCTATCATCATATATATTGAACCACTTGATTGATGAAAACTGTCAAAATTGTAAATACTCTTGTAAATATTCATGTGAATATTTGAAAACAAATTTGATCTTGACAAGGGAAGACAAGAAAGAACATTTTATTTATAAAGTTTTTATACAGAAAGGGATATCACTACATCTTCTTGCTTGATTTGTGATAATGTACCATTAGTAGTTGTCACTGGTTCAGACATCCCGCATCTTAAGAATAATTCTTCAAGGACAGAATCACTAAGTCTCACACTAAAAAGTAATAGGGTGCTATAAACTCTTCAACACCGGATCTTGAGTTTACCAGTAGGCATTTTTTTTTTTTTGCTGGATATCTGAAGGCACAGAAGGCCTCAAAGATGCCACAGGATGTTCAGTCTTGCTTTTGCATGGTTGGCGCTAAAATATAGCTTTCATTTTTAGATAATTCACATAATTTTTTTAACTTAAGAAAAGATGGGAGAGCAACAGTCCAGATTGTTTGACCTTAGATATAGCAATTGCTACAGTTAAATCCAGTTAAGTGTGTACAGTTTATAACATGTTTTAACACGACTTATGTCACAGAGAAAATTCTTATCTTTTGGTCGGTCTCTAGCCTCTGTTTTCCTATCTACCCATTTATCATACATCTTTGAAGCATATAAAAGAAAGTCCATGATTTATTTTTTGCCTGGGTTGAGGCAGCAATATACTGTTGATGCACACTATGGATCTCAAAATTTTATGAGATTTCACAGAACAGTTGACGTGAACACAGATTTTGTGTTCAAAACATACATGTCAAACGTATTTGTGTCTTGAAGAATTATATGTTGATGAGAGTCAGGGGAATCACCGATGGCAGTGTTTTGTTTATGTTCTGCTTTCTTTGAGAGAGGCCCTCAAACCAAATTCCAATTCATTTCTGTTTGGTTTCAAAATCACTGTATTTAGTGCTTCCAAGACTAAAGCACAGGAAGAAGTATGTTGTCTTAAAATTTTAACCCATGCTTGAAAGGCACAAAAACTCAGAACTTGAAAACAAAAGGTGATGAGGACTCAGGCTTCCTCTTTAATTGGAACATGGTCGTAGTAGATATAAATTTGAAGGATTTTTACATTGACATTTATAGGTAGCCATATTTATTTTAAATATCATCTGAGAATAGTAATAAGCCACTCCTAATAAGGCTGCTCATTTGAGAGGAGAAATGAGACAGACACCTTGCTCAGAGTTCACCTGCAAAGCTGTTTCTTCACTTTCAGCAGCACCATTCAGAGCCACTGACTAGTCTCTCTTTTGTCATCAACAGAGGCCAAGAAAACACAAAGGACATCATTCTAGACAGAGGGTCTTTTTTTATAAGACACCTTTATTTCCTGGTGAAATACTTCGCTTTTGCCCCTACAATTTCTACATTATTTAACACGGGAAGTCTGAAATCACTCCTTATTGTGGACACTGAACACAGAGAAAAAGCAGAAGGCAGGATAGTTCACCGAAAATGTGGCTTCCATTCTTGAATCATACTAGTTTAATGCTAATTTGGAAAGTATTAACAACATGGTTTCATCCACAGTATAACATTTCCAGTGAATAAGTATTCTGAATATTTACTGGGTATTTTTAAAAAAAGCAATAAAATGATATTACAAGCTGTCAAGTCTAGCATTGTTCTCTCTCATGAGGGAGAACAACAAACTTCACAGAACTGGAATGAGGTTGACACATGACAAAGTCAGTACATGAAGCAGGTAAAAAGATCCATCAGTTCTAAGATGCAAACCCCAGTTACTTTTTAAAAATCAAAGCAGTGCTAGGAGTACATGATTGAATTAGAAAGAGAGATCTAAAGATACTCTTCTCTTATTAACCATGGCACCCATCCGACCCTTTTAAAGCACTGAATATGTTAGATTGCAGTTAATTCTATTTATAAGAAAATAAGACTCTATCTAATTTGATTTTCTCCACAATCTAGTGGTAGAAAGAAATGACTATTGTCATTTTTGAAATAGGAAAACTGAGTTCAGCTGGAGGTTAAAAGAGTTGCCCAAGACCAGACACTGCTGATAAATGCCAAAGACAACATAAAAAACAAATCTCGTGCCTCTCTGTGAATTTCCTTTCTTTTTGCATGCAAAGCCTCACATTTTTGATACTGGCTCTCACAATTCATAATCACTAAAGCTGAGTTTTCAAAAACTACATATTTTACAAATATCACCTAAGTAGTCATTGGGGGACTGTAAGTAGACATTAGTGGAAGAACTAGGGATGTAATTTAATTCCTTGATACTTTGTGTTTTTTCCACCCAAAACAACCTACCTTAAGAGGTCATCTGGGAATACTGACTCAGGTTTGGAGGGCATTTAAAATAATGAACTTTAAGCAAATGACTTACTTTTAACCAGCTTATCTTCCTGTTCATTGAGTAAATATTTACAGATAAAGATAAATGCAGAATGAAAGATTAGATGCATTTCTATGAATCAGCTTAGCTCCTATTATGTTCTTGGGCACTGTACTGATTCCATTTTCTAGCAATTTAATTGATTTCTCTTGGCTTTGAAATTTCCTGGGGAAGTTCCAAAAAAATTAGAACTCAGATCAATTATCTTTCTGACACATCCAATAATACAGATCTTAAGTATTTTAAAAGTTTCATGACTGCTCTTTTTGACAGTTTTACAAGCTCTAACTCCCCTGCATGAGGAAAATCCAGTAATTCAGTAATTCTCAAAGTGCAGTCCTTGGACCAGACGAGTTGGCCACAGCAAGAAAGCAACTTAGAAATGCAGATTTTGGGTGTCATTTCAGATCTACTCAATCAGAAACTGGATGTGGGTCTCTTCAGTTTCTTTTAACAAGCCATCCAGATGATTCTGATGCCTGCTAAAGTCTGAGAATCACATTTCATTAAAGCAGAGATTATAAAGGCAGGGCCATTCTTTCAATTTTATAAGAAAGCATTGTTAGCGGACCATATTCCTCTTGATTATTGATACACTGAACATCAATAGAAATAAAAAAACTAGAGATGTTTGTTCATCACATCTCTTTCTATAATGACTTAATAGCCACTTGATGGGAAAGATGCTTTTGCATTTCTGTCAATACTATCTACTCAGCATGGAAAAGTCCATTTTAAAACAGACCAATCAATCATATGGTCTCTGTATAAGACACAAGATCTCTGTACCTTTTCTGCAATGGCCCACAAAGACAACTGTATATGTATGCATGTGTGTGTTTATACATATATACATATATATTATGTATATATGTGTGTGTATGTATATATATCTAAAAAATATATACATATATATATTACTGAAAAGTCCCATTTTTGAATTAAAAAGAATATAGATTATTAAATAATAAAAATTTTCCCAGAAAATTAAATTTGGTCCTTTACTATACTTTATAGCTTTTCTAAAAATGTGGCCATCAGAAAAGTTTGCATTGTATGTTACATATAAACATTTGTATTTGAAATATAAAATTTATATGAGACTATTTTTAAGCTCCTGGAAATAAGATATTAAATATGTTTAAACACTAGCTCATTGTGACATAGAGCATACTTGTACCTATCTGAATAAGTATGCAAGTTATTAATTTATTCAATCTTTGTACTCAAGTATAAATGTTATGCATATAATTTAGGAAATGTGGCTTTAAAGATGTATACCTGAAAAAAGACCATCTTTCAATGGATAATATTTGTCAACTCAGAATGTTAAAAAATATGTATATGTCATAGAGGTAGTTTAAAGTGATATTTGACTTTTTCAAAAGATAACTGCTTTTGTTATTCATTTCAAAACATTTAAGTGGTAGAGAAAAACCCATGAACATCTTTAAGTTTGCCTACTAGACATTTTATCTGTAAAGATGAAAATGGTAAGTGCACTTAAAAGTTACCTTTGGTGTTTTCAAAGAGAACAGAGGGTTTTACTTTGCATATAGCATATCTTTGCTTCTCATATGCTTCAAAGGATTAAATACCAAGTCCTCGATTAAAGTCTGCTAGTTTCTCTGATTTTGATATTCGCCTGGATATTTTTGATAGAAATTCTTCTCAGGGCCACATCACAAGCCACAAATATAAATGAATTTTCTGCTGCGTAACCCCCCACATACCTTTTTAAAAACACATATATAATTTGTTTACCTTGTATTACAGAAAAAGCAAGTATATGAAGTGTATCTTAAGAAATAATTTTTTTGTTTTTTCCCTAAATTTTGCCACTTTCTTATTGGGAAAAAAGATCTTAATGGCAAGATCTAAATAAAATCTATTTCTCTACAAAATAAAAAAATCTGAAATCATACTGGGATTTTGATTCATATGTATAAATGGGACTGAAAACAATTTCTGTTACCAAGTTGTGCCTTTTTGTTGTTGTTGTAGTTCGGAGTGGGTGTGAATTTCTGCTCTCATAGCATATTAAATGGAAGTGGATTGACAGTTACAGCTGGCTGGGAGCCCTGAATGATACTGGTTATACACCAGAGACACAACTAGATTCAGAACAATGAGCAAAATATACCCTGAGTTTAGGTTTATCTTCAAATACAAACAGACGTCAGAGATATTGAGGGTTCAGTTTTAGATCACCACGATAAAGCAAAGAAAGGAATAAAGTGAACCACACAATTTTATTTTTTGGTTTCTCGGTGCACGTAAAATTTATATTAAAAAAATAATTTTTAACTGTAGGATAATTGCTTTAGATATTGTGTTGGCTTCTGCCATACAACAGCCTGAATCAGCCACAAGTACACATGTGTTCCCTCTCCCTGAACCTCTGCCTCTAACCCCCCACCCATCCCACCCTCTAGGTTGCACAGACCACTTAGTTGAGATCCCTGTACCCATGCAGCAACTTCCCACTGACCGTCTGTGTTACACATGAAAGTGTATGTTTGTCAATGCTGCTATCTCAATTCATCCCACCCAGTCCTTCCCACGTTGTGTCCAAATTCTTTTCTCTATGTCTGTGTCTCTATTCCTGCCCTGCAAATAGGTTCATGGGTGCCGTTTTTCTAGATTCCATATATATAATGAAAGAAGGAACAAAAAAGTTACACTTACACTGTATTATAGCCTATTAAGTGTGCAGTAGCATTATGTCAAAAATTCCAATTAAACAAAAAAAAACTGTATTAATTAAAAAATGAGGTAAACTCAGGAGGGAGGGCAGTATCTGTATACTCATGGTAGATTCACGTTGTTGTATGGCAGAAACAAGTACAACATTGTAAAGATTACCCTCCAATTAAAAATTAAAATTAAAAAAAATTAAAAGTCTGTGCTGGAAAGAGCACGTGGACAAACCCTGAGTCCACATGGAAAGAGAAGCCATCTTATTATTAAACACTGCATTTAAGACAGAAAATGTGAAAGAAATTTATCTTTACTCAATTATAAAAATATCAACTAGGAAAAAATACAACAGTCATGATATGTTTGTCTAAAACTATATGTATATACATTCATTTAAAAAAATTGGACAGACTGTTAAGAGAAATTGATAAATCTATAATTACAGTGGGAAATTTTGCCAGCTTTTGCAGCAACTGATAAATCAGCAGTTAAAGTAAAGAAACAGAATATATAAATAATAAAAAGAACTAGTTTATTCTAAATTATATATGTATATGTGTGTATATATATATACATATATATATTTAGGACACCGCACTATGACTTACCTAGATAGCATATTAAAAAGCAGAGACACCACTTTGCCAACAAAGGTCCCTACAATCAAAGCTATGATTTTTCCAGTAGTCATTTATGGATGTGAGAGTTGGATAATATAAAAAGCTGAATGCCGAAAAATTGATGCTTTCGAATTGTGCTGCTGGAGAAGACTCTTGAGATTCCCTTGGACAGGAAGGAGATCCAACCAATCAGCCCTAAAGGAAATCAGCCCTGAACATTCATTAGGACTGATGCTAAAGCTGAAACTCCAATACTTTGGCCACCTGATTCATTGGAAAAGAACCCAATGCTGGGAAAGACAGAAGGTAGGAGGAGAAGGGGGCCACAGAGGATGAGATGGTTAGATAGCCCCACTGACTCAGTGGACATGAATCCAAGCAAACTCCTGGAGACAGTGAAGGACACAGCAGCCTGGTGTACTAAAGTCTGTGGGGTCACAGAAAATCAGACATGACTTAGCGACTGAACAATAACAAGCCTGTCTTTTCCAAATTAGATGGACATACTGGCTCAATCATGTGTGGCTAAAGCAAGAAAGCTATGAGCCATTCAAAAACCAGGCAGAGAGCTCTCATCAGGCACCAGATCTGCTTGCATCTTGATCTTGGACTTCCCAACCTTCAGAGCTGTGAGAAACGAGTCTCTATTGTTTAAGCTCCCTATCTATTTTATATTACAGCAGCCTGAACTGACCAGAGTGCATCTATAGCTACAACTGGGAATGAAGGAAGTCTTTAGGGAATCGGAGTGTCTTTCTTTTACTGAAGTTCATACAGACAAAACACAATAGGTACATGTTTAAATCACTAAGAACTTTTTATTATTTGTCAACATTCTGCACTTTAGAATGAGAGAAATTAAAACAGTGGACAGGGCCTCAAGAGTTAATGCTTTAGCATGATTCACTTTTTCTAAAACATGGAAATTGATGGTGACAGATTTTGAAAGAAAATGTATATTCATAGTAATTGTTCTCAATTTATAATAAAGTAACCACTGAAATGGAACATCTGAGCACATTTGCATAAGTTGATACAAAATTATGAAGTTCTAATAAAACTTAAACTAAAAAACTAGAAAAAAAATCCTCCATGTACCAAAATCTTTGCAGTGAACTCTCTTGTAATATTTCCGAAAATTAAGTTTATATATCTTCTACTTAATATGCACTACATTTTCTCTCTCTCTTTTTTTTTTTAGTTTTAGCTTCAACAATGTATGGCATTTTTCGTGTGAAAAGGATTCAATTGTTAACATATAACTAGCAGCAGTTATCCTAAGTGGTTTATATGTACTAATTGAACCCTATAAGAGGTATTATTATTGTCTTCGTTTAACAGGCAAGCTAACTGAGATCCAGTGATGTTACAGGTTACTTGCTTAAGCTCCTACTGCTAAAAACAGTGTGATACTGCCCAAGTGATCAATAAGGAACATGTAAGCCTTTAATACTCTGTGTATTTATAAAGAAAAAAAGAAAAGCAAAAGGCAAAGGAGAAAGGGAAGGATATGCCCAACTGAATGCAGAGTTCCAGACAATAGCAAGGAGAAACAAGAGAGCCTTCTTAAGTGAACAATGCAAATAAATTAAGAAAAACAATAAAATGAAACAGGCTAGAGATCTCTTCAAGAAAATTGGATATACCAAAGGGATATTTCATGCGAAGGTGGGCACAATAACGGGCAGAAATGTTGAGGACCTCAGGGAAGCAGAAGAGATTAAGAAGAGGTAGAAAGAATACACAGAAGAATTATACAAGAAAGGTCTTCATTACCCAAATAACCACAATGGTGTGGTCACTTATGTAGAACCAGGCATCCTGAAGTCATGAACTCATGTAGAACTTTGAATCCTGAAGTGTGAAGTCAAATGGGTCTTAGGAAACATTACTGCAAACAAAGCTAGTGGAGGTAATGGAATTCCAGCTGATCTATTTCAAATCCTGAAAGATGATGCTGTTAAAGTGCTGCACTCAGTATACCAGCACATTTGAAAAACTCAGCAGTGGCCACGGAAAATGTCAGTTTTCATTCCAATCCCAAAGAAGGGCAATGGCAAGGATTGTTTAAACTACTGTAAAATTGTACTCATTTCATATGCTAGCAAGGTAATACACAATGTCTTTCAGGCTCGACTTTAGCATTACGTGAACCAGTAACTTCCAGATGTTCAGGCTAGATTGAGAAAAGGCAGAGGAATCAGAGATCAAATTGACAACATCCGTTGGATCATAGAAAAAGAAGAGAATTCCAGAAAAATATCTACTTCTGCTTTGTTGATTACGCTAAATTAACCTTTGACTGTGTGGATCACAGCAAACTTTGGAAAATTCTTAAAGAGATGGGGATACCTGACCACCTTACCTGCCTCCTGAGAAAGCTGTATGCAGGTCAAGAAGCAACAGTTAGAACCAGACATGGAACAAGGGACTGGTTCAAAAATGGGAAAGAAGTACATCAAGGCTGTATATTGTCACCCTGCTTATTTAACTTATATGCAGAGTACATCATGCAAAATGTCAGGAAGGATGAAGCTTAAGCTGGAATCAAGATTGCTGGGGAAATATCAATAACTTCAGATATGCCGATGACACCACGCTAATGGCAGAAAGCGAAGAGGAACTGAAGAGCCTCTTGATGAAAGTGAAAGAGGAGAGTGAAAAAGTTGGCTTAAAACTCAATATTCAGAAAACTAAGATCATAGCTAAACATTTTGCATGTAAAATCCTACTGAATCCTTTGACTAACTTGTAACTATTTTCCCAACAACAGGACTGAAGTTCAAAGGAGGTTATGTTCATAAAGTTAGGAAGCGACTGATCCGTGTTTGGAACGTATCAATCTTTTACTGCAAAGCTATATTCTTTTATGTTCAGGAAAACTAAATCTGAATGAAACAGTTAGCTGTTTGACATTGATCCAGTCCTTTGACTAATTAAGTATATCTAAGTCTAATAAAATGGAATAGATACACTTGATCAAGAATACCTCTAAGTTTGCAGACTTTTGTTAAAACTTTGTATCTACTGCTATTACATATGATTGAACCCCGATTTTTGAGCATGAAGATAATAATAAGAACTAATATTTATTTATTTTTGTGAGTCAGAAAAATGTGAGCAATTCTTATATGAAGAGAAAGAGGGAGAACAATAAGTTAGTTGTAAAATAAAAAAAGAAATGGGACATTTAGGTGCAGGGGGAGTCCAGAGTTATTTCTGAAAATATTTTGAAGGTGCCACAAAAATATCAGCAGTTATAGAACTTGGTGTTCTCATGCCTAATGATGTTTTATTTCTTTAAATGCACATATTTTTGTCACTTAAGAGGGATGTTTCCGGTTATGGAAATAAATTTGCTATCTTAAAACAGATGTTAGTTAGAAAGTAGAATTCCTTTTAGAGAACTTCATATTACTGTCAACTTTTCTAAAGCAAATCTCTCAATTGAAGAGAAAGGTTTATTTTTTTTCTTTGATTTGATTTTTTATTTAATGCTGACATTTATCTTAAAATATTCCACATTTTGGTACACGGCAATTGTAATCCTGATTTTCCTCTGTGCACTTTGTCTCTTGACAATAATGTTAAACACATGAATATAACTGCTTATTTACAGGACAGTCCTCTTGAATGGGCTTTTTTAGCTCTTAGAGGGTGGGGACTATGTTGTGTCAATGGTTTAATCCTCCATATAAAGAGTAAAAATAATCAATGTTTATAGAAAGGAAAACAGGAAGTTGATAATTGACTTCCAGGTACCATAATACACTGTTGTTAACCCGAGTTACTGCACTATCCCAGCCTGTTAAGCACGTTTCATCACAGGTCATATAAGCCATTTGTGTATCAACAGAAGTGATCTTCATCAGCAGATGTTTAAGGTCAGTCTGTGTGTGCAAGCTAAGTCGCTTCAGTTGTGTCCAGTTCTTTGTGACTCCATGGACTGTATGTAGCCCACCAGGCTCCTCTGTCCGTGGGATTCTCCAGGCAAGATTACTGGAGTGGGTTGCCATGCCCTCCTCCAGGAGATCTTCCCAACCCAGGGATTGAACCCATGTCTCTTATGTCTCCTGCTTTGGCAGATAGGTTCTTTATCACTAGCACCACCTGGGTAGTCAGGCGGTGCTAATACTCTGCAAAAACCAGTAAAACCAGAGTATTTCATACAGGCAAGTGGTCCTCACAGGAAAATGACTTCTCCCTAAACGAGCAGATTTCTCTTGGTCTTGAATTGAGCAATGATTCACAACTCATGTCATGATGTGAAAATTTCACATTGTCTAGGTGACACTCTCCAGGAAAGTGATTGGAATACTTGTCTCATTTGTTCAGAATGAGTGGCTATTTCGCCATGTTGGAAGTCACTAACCATTTGTTAGATAGGCAGGAACTTTCTCATGTGTTGGTTTTGTAAACAGCACGGAAACAAAAGGACCACATTTTCTCAGCAGACATTTAAATATATAACTTGATTATTAATTCAATCAACTTATGGGTAATGCCTATTATCTTTACAAATAGATATAAAAAGCATATATATGTGTGAGAAGCATTGATGTGGAGAACGCTACAATAACAAATCTTATTACAAGAAAGAATTTTGAAATAACTTGCCAGGAGGGTAATGACCTCAATTAAATTTTATGTGAAATAATAATTGGTGATTTTAATAAAGGAACTCTACTGCAAATTGCATATTTGATAATATAATATTTTGGTATTACTTATTTCCCTCTGGCTTGCATTTATATTAAGTAAAAATCTTTGAGATAATCAAGGAAGATTTATAATTTGAAGTGCTTTTTCTTTCAACCTAATCAAATAGATTTTAAATGATTTTAAATTCAAAAGGGGGGAGGGAAGAACACTTCACATCGTCTTGAAGATTTAGAGATATTTATCAGTGAGGGAAATATTGAAATATAGAAATAGACAGTGAATATCAAAATGACACCAATGTAAGACAGGAAAAGTTAAATGCCATAGTATTTAGAAACCCTGGAAAGTGAGATAAATATGTTTGGTGTGAATCATATGAAAAACAGCTAATAAAATAACACTTTTGGCATGCATGCAATCTATTCCCGTGTTTAGATGTCATTGCTTGTGCTTAAAGAATTTTTGAGCAAAACTATTATTTCATAGCGGTTGCACATTTTCAGTGTACTTCACACAAAGCACTCCCTTATGTGTGGTTTTGAGTTGAAATAACTTACAACTCAACTCAGAAGGACTTCTGTTTCTGTCACTACAAACAAAAAAGATTTTGTAAAACAGCGCCGAGATACATCGTACTAGGGGGTTGCTGTGCACACTTCGATGTTAAATTTAAGTTTAATTTAGAGACAGCAGAACTTGCACAGTGATGTTCATATTATTTAGTCTTTAAAAATCCGTTGCGCTCAGTTTTCTGGAGCATTACACGTGTTTTATTCTGGATCAGGACGAAGCCAATAAGCCCATGGGGCTAGGCCCCTTTTTGTTATTTATGTGGCATAGCTGTTTTCCGATGGTGTTCAGTATTGTTAGCAACAATAATAATGAAGTGAGCTTGGAGTGAAATGAGAAACTATTAGCAGTGAGCGTGTCTGAGGGTGTACAAGAGACATATTAATAGCCTGGTTTAAAAACGCCGAACATGATCACACCCACACCGCCCAGGTATAAAATATTTCCAGAGTCACTGACATTCACCAACCTCTGTATTTCCATTGTATGCTATCCTTCCATATTTTGCATCAAATTATATCTTCCTTGCATAGTTCTGGTTTTACCAACTCTATTTCGAGGGACCATAAGGCAATTTTCCTGATCTTATGAGTTCTCTGTGTCACTGAATAGGGTTTCCAAACCTTGTGTGTGTCAGTACAAACAAGTGAAATGAGACGGGCAGCTGGTTACCTTCTAGAAGGCTTGCGCTGGTAATTTTCCTTGCTGTTGTTCAGTTGCTTAATTGTGTCTCACTCTGTGTAATCCCATGGGCTGCAGCACACCAGGCTCATCTGCTCTCCACTATCTTCTGGAGTTTGCTCAAATTCGTGTCTACCGAGTCAGTGATGCTGTCTAACCATCTCATCCTCTGTTTTCCCCTTCTCCTCCTGCCCTCAAACTTCCCCAGCATCTTTTCCAATGAGTCAGTTCTTCACATCAGGTGGCCAAAGTATTGGAGCTTCAGCTTCAACATCAGTCCTTCCAATGAATATTCAGGGTTGATTTCCTTTGGGATTGACTGGTTTGATCTCCTTGCTGTCCAAGGGCCACTCAAGACTCAAGAGTCTTCTTCAGCAATGGACACACTCTAATATTGTCATCTTCCTTCTTAAGCATGTCAGCAGAAACAAACATAATATTCTAAATATATACTGAGAAATGCAGACATGGGTGGGAATCATTTTTTTTTCTTTATGTTTGATACCATATTTACTAAGAAAGCTTAAGGCTCTGTTAACTTATTTTGTAATCCTATGTTGCTACCGGTATATGGAGTTTGTGATCATTTTATAGGAGTCTAGCACAATCACTAGGGAATTTAGTAATCAGCTCACTGCTGAATTCATCTCTCAGAGTAAGAGTGCCTGGGACCTTGGAACCTCCAGGGGGAGCTGGAGGTGTCAGAAGGTCAGTTGAGAGCAACTCGGATTTTTCTTTTGGGAATTCCTTAGGACATGTACTGCTTACTTGTAGTAACATTAATAGAAATACCAGAAAACCACAGTATTGTATGCTATTCTGATGAAGGAAAGCTCTGGGCTCAGACATTCTGTTTCCTTATGTTAGGCAGTAAACGGGCATTCTCGTAATTCACCCTCGTGGAATTTCAGACACAATTTCCAAATGCGTTGATATTAACAACTAATGCATTGCTTTATTTCCAGAAAGTAACACCTGTGATGGTTTAAAGAGAGGTATCATATAATCAGAAGATTTTTAAAAATATAACTTGTTATATTTTCTTATAACTTGTTATAAAAATATAACTTGTCTTGTTATAAATGAGTTTATCTAGTGAAGAGGGGCTAACATAGCACATGTTTATAGTATTGGAACCAGTTCTTAGTGAGACCAAGTAGTGACCTTTCATTCTCCTCACTGCTCCCCTAAAGCCTGCACACATGCTATCATCTTACTACATGCCGTAGACGTTGTAGAATAAAGTGGGTCTAGTTTACACTGTGATAGATGGACTATTCTAGCACTTTTCAAGATGAATTTAACCAAGGGTGCTCAACTACGGGCTGCTCTGTCCATTAGGGGAAGATTGACAAGGTCTGAAGACATTTTTGGTTGTCACTGGAAGGATGCTATTGGGTAGAGACTGAGGTTAGCTTTAAACATCATACAAAGCACAGGGAAGTTCCACACTGTAAAGAATGATCTGGTCCCAAATGTTAGCTTGCCTCGAGAATCCCATGGACAGAAGAACCTGGCGTGCTACAGTCCATGGGGTTGCAAAGAGTCAGGCTCCCCTGAATACTCCACAGAAATGTTAGCAGTGTTGAGGCTGCACAACCCTGACTAGGACATCTGCGTCCCCTGACTGAGTGTTGTGCTGACATCACACTGAGTTAAGCAAAGGGCACCGACCAACTATGATGCTCTGAGCCAGACTGTGTTCTTCCCATAGCTGCACCATCCCTGCGTGAACGCTTCCTTAACCAAACACATTTTTCCCTGAATTACTCTCTGATTTGGGTAGTTTACTCTTATTAATATTTAATTGATAGTCACAGTTTTGTGAGGTTTTTTTTCCCCATAGATGATGATAATGACTTACATTTTCTGCCTCACGATTCCTGCCAAGATTCCCCAGGTTTAACAACAACAATAACAACAAACTTCCGTCTAACTGGTGCACTAACTCCTCACTCTTCTCTCTGTTTTGTGCACCTGGTTCATATACCTCCATCCAAGTAACATCACCTTTTGCAGCTGTCAAAATAACCTGTCCAGAAAATGGGTCTCACCTTGTCAGTCACCGGCCTGCAAACCTTTTGAACGGCTGCCCCTTGCCGTCCTGATGAGAAGCAAGCCGTTCCCTTCAGCAGAGCAGGGCACACCCTCTCCCACCACCCCCGCCTCGCTCTGCAGCCTAAGCTCTTGTCCCTGCCCCCTCCTCACTGGGTTCCTTCAGTTCTTTACAGCAGTCGCTCTGTCTGTCTCCTCAGTGACTGTATTTCCACCTGCCTCTAGCTTTACAAGTTCACTCTTCACCTTTGTCAACTCTCTAATTCCCGTGTGGCTCGTTTACCACTTCCTCTAGGAAACTTCTCTAATCTTCCCAGGTAGGAATGTAGTGGCCTGTCTGTATTTCTATCATTATCCTTCCCAGGTTGTTTCAAAAGCAGACCTTTATGTGTTCCTCTAGATTCCATGAAGTCGTGGCCTAATTCCCTAACCAGCAACCTGGAAGATGTCCGAGTCTTAATCATTGTAAAGTGATCAAGCGAATGAGTGAGTGTCTGGACTTGTCTCTTCACTGTTGCAAGTGAACTGAATCGATCTGAGTGGAATAGTGAGTCCTGACTGACTCACAGAGTATGCTTAGAATCATGCACTCTGTAATTTCTGTATGACAATCATTAAAACAAAGCTTACCCGTTTTTTCCTATTAACTTGTTTGTTTAGGTGGACTCAAGTCACTAAAGATTCAAGGAGTTCTAAGTATTGAAACATACAGTCTGAGTACTATTATCCTGTGAATTCCCAGTTTTCCTTTGGTCCAAGGCACAGCTGAATGTAGCAGAAACAAGTAATGAGACATGCAATTCCAGTATTGAGCAACAAACTTATCTGGTGCTGTGCCCAGAAATAGAAGGTTTTTTCACCTAACCTAAAAAGTAGAATGATAATTATTCCCAGTTTACACATGTAAACATATTTAGGAGGAAACCGAGGCATAGAGAGGTTAAATAACATTTCCCAAATGTAACAGTTGACCAAGTAGTACATAAAGAAGCAGGCATGCAATCCACTCAGGAGCTTTAACATCTGCCGAGAACAGTCTGGCTGGCCTTCCATATCCAAAGCTGGATCCACAGTTGGTTGAATTTGAGGGTGTGGAGCCATCACATACAGACAGCCAGCCCTACTAGGCCATTTTGTATAAAGGATTGAGCTTCCACAGATTTTGGTATGGGGATGGTTCCATACCCAGTTCCCCCACAGATACCAAGGGAGAGTGTATTTTCTGACACACCTACATACTGGCAAATTAATACCTAAGCCTTTAATTTAAGCTCAAAGATTAGTTCTAGCTAACTACTCCTTGCATGCATGTCATAACTTGCTTCAGTTGTGTCTGACTTTTTGTAACCCTATGGACCATAGCCGGCCAGGCTCCTCTGTCCATAAGAGTCTCCAAGCAAGAATATTGGAGTGGGTTGCCGTGACTTTTTTCATGGGATTTTCATGACCCAGCGATCAAACCAATGTCTCTTATATCTCTTGAATTGTCAGGCGAGTCCTTTACCACTAGTGCCACTTGGGAAATGGGAATTGCTCCTTGGTGATGATTAAATGAGATTATGTGAGTAAAAGCACATAGTAAGTGGTACACAGTAAAGGTTAGCTACTAGAATTATTATTAAACTTTGAGATTAAAACACTGATCTTTTTGCTTCATAGTTTTGTTTTTTTCCAGAATGTCATATAGTTGACCTCATATAGGATGTAGCATTTCCAGATTGGCTTCTTTATTTTTTTTTAAGATTTATTTATTTATTTATTTATTTATTTATTTCGGGCTGTGGTGGGTCTTTGTTGCTGCAGGCAGGCTTTCTCTAGTTGAGGAGAGTGGGGGCTTCTCTTCATTGTGGTGTGTGGGCTTCTCATTGTGGTGGCTTCTCCTGTTCTGGAGTCCAGTCTCTAGTTCAGTGGTTTTGCCACCTGGGCTCAGTAGTAGCAGCCCGCGGGCTCTGTAGCATTGGCTAAGGAGTTGTGGCAAACAGGCTGCACAGCATATGGGATCTTCTTGGACCATGGATTGAACACGTGTACCCTGCATTACAAGGCAAATATTTTAGCCACTGGACCACCAGGGAACCCCCCCCCAGATTGGATTCTTTTCATAGCAATATGCCTTTAAGATTCTTTCATGTCTTTTCATGGTTTCATTTCTTTTCAGGACTAAATAATATTCTGTTGTCTAAATGTACCAGTTTATTTATCCATTCATTGACCAAAGCACATCTTCCTTGCTTTCAAGTTTCAGCAATTAAGAGTAAAGCTGCAGTTTTCCTCATAGACATAAGTTTTCAACTCTTTTGAGTAAATACCAAGGAATATAATTGTTGGATCATCTGATAGGAGTATGTTTAGTTTTCTAAGAAACCACCAAACAGCAAACCACAAAAGAAAACACCAAAGTCTTCCAAAGTAGATGAACCATATTGCATTCTCACCAGCAAGGGTTGAAAGTCCCTGTTATTTCAGATCCTCACCAGTGTTTGGTGGTGTCAGGGTTCTGGATTTGGCCATTCTGTTAAGTATGTGGTGGTATGTCATTGTTATTTTAATTTTCATTTTCTTGATGATTTGTGATGTGGAACATCTTCTTATATGCAGATTTTCCATCTGTATATCTTCTATGATGAGGTGTCCATTAAAGTCTTTGGCTCATTTTTTAATTGGTTTATCTTCTTATTGTTCAGATATAAGAGTCCTGTGAATATTTTGGTAACGGCCCTTTATCAGTTGCATTGTGCTGTGTATGCTTAGTCCCTCAGTCTTGTATGACTCTTTGCAAACCCGTGAACTGTAGCTGGCCAGGCTCTTCTGTCCATGGGGGTTTCCTTGACAAGAATACTAGAGTAGGTTGTCATGCCCTTTTCCAGGGAATCTTCCCAACCCAGGGATCGAACCCAGGTCTCCTGCATTACAGGAGGATTCTTCACCATCTGAGCCATTGGGGAAGCTCAGATGTATTGAATATAAATATTTTCTCCCAGTTTTGTGATTTGCCTTCTCATTCTCTAGACATTGTCTTTAACAGAGCTGAAGTTTTAATTTTAATGAAATTCTGCTTATCAATTATTTCTTTTGTCAGTTATGTCTTGATGTTACACCAAAAAGGTCATAGTCAAGGACATCTGGATTTTCTCCTATGTTATTTTAAAGGACTTTTCCAGTTTTTTGTGTTTTACATTTAGGTGTATGTTCCATTTTGAGTTGTTCTTTTGTGTGTGTGTGAAGGATGTAATTTGTGTCTAGATAATTTTTTTGCATATAAATGTCCAATTGTTCTAGCACCACTTGTTGAAAATACTATCTTTGTCCCTTTGTCAAAAGTCAGTTGACTATATTCATATGCGTATATTTCTGGGCCCTCTATTCTGTCCCAACAAGTATTTCTTAGAAAAATCAGTTTTTATTTTTGCGGTCTTTAGAATTTGTCATAGTGTTTTGCTCTTTAAGAGGATAAATAACTTTCCACATCAATTAAGGAAAATAGTATTAAGATAGGTATCATAGAAGTTTAGGTAGTTAAAAAGTATAAGTTAGCTTGTGGAGTCTCATATTAAGTGAGTTTTGATAAATGAAGTAATACTGACAGTGGATCTTGAAGGGCAGGTATATAATGACTTACATTTTCTGCTATATCTTATCATATCTTATCAGTGAATAAGCGATATATGATGTGAGGTATTTGATAAGGACCATGGAGAAAACACTACCAACAACTCACATAAATAATTGTGGACGTGATGGTGTTTTATAAATGGTGATCGAGAAGTTTCTCAGAGGAGTTAATACTGTGAGGAAAGAGGAAAACTGCATATGGGCATGTGCATTCCAGGCAGAGAACCTGCAAAGGTCAAACCCGTGAGATAGGAACACAGTTGATATTTTGAGGAACATTGTGGAGATCAGTAAACCATTGTGCAATGATTGAATGGAAGAAAAATACGAAGTGTAGTCAGAGTCATCATCTGGGGCCAGACCCAGTAAAGTCTTAACTGAGAAAACTGCTGGTGAAAGAGTTATGGGTTCCAAGTTCTCTCTGCCTGCCCGTGAGTCGGAGATGAGGTGTTGAGGCAAGGAGTACTCTATTCGGAACCTGACAGACTGAGAATATGGCAGACTAATGGCTTCCCTGGTAGTGCAGCAGGTAAAGAATCCGCCTGCAATGCAGGAGACCCCGAATCGATGCCTAGGTTGGGAAGATCCCCTGGAGAAGGGATAGGTTACCCACTCCAATATTCTTGGGCTTCTCTAGTGGCTCAGATGGTAAAGAATCTCCCTGCAGTGCAGGAGACCCAGGTTCCATCCCTGAGTTGGGAAGATCCCTTGGAGGAGCGCATGGCAACCCACTTCTTGCCTGGAGAATTCCATGGACAGAGAAGCCTGGGGTGCTTACAGTCTTTGGGAGAGTCAGATAGGACTGAGTGACTAACACTTTATAGAACAGAGATGAGGGGAAGTTAGGAAACAAAGTAGAAAGGCAGAATAGAGAGGGAAAGGTGGTGAGGAAGGAAAGTACAAAGGGCTATCAGTCTTGCAAGTCATCTCTGGGAATGGTCAGCCTGTGCAAGGGATGTGTTAATCTCTTCTTGCTTGAAGCCATTCACAGGTGGGCAAGGTCAGATTAAATCCCTGTGAGCAGAACAAAGGCACTTTAGTTTAACAGTCAGGCAGAGGAGCATGGTCCTCTGAGGCAGACCGTTAGTAGTGTTAGTCACTCAGTCATGTCCAACTCTTTGCGACCCCGTGGACTGTAGCCTGCCAGGCTCCTCTGTCCATGGGATTCTCCAGGCAAGAATACTGGAGTGGGCTGCCATTCCCTTCTCCAGAGGATCTTCCTGACCCAGGGATCAAACCCAAGTCTCCTGCATTGCAGGCAGATTCTTTACTGTCTGAGCTATATGGAAGCCCCGAGGCAGATCATTATGTATGATCATAAAAACAAAAGCACCTACAAGCAAGTCAAAGAACAGTTCCAACATGGAGGCAGAATTGGTTCTTCTCTGCAACAAAGAGTGGTTTAAGCAGAAGGAATAAGGTGTGGGAAGACTTGCAAACAGGAATAAGAATGGTTTGAAGATTTTTCAAGCAGTTTTTATAACTTGCAGTATAGGAAAGAATTAAGAAATAACTGTGAAGATTTTCAGCAACTTTAAAGGGAGAATCACATAAGGAGTTTGTGTTGGAGTATGAAGTATCACATTTGATTTTTAGCAGGATCACTGTTAGCAGAAGGGAGAGGGGCAGTTGGAGAGGGGCAAGCCTGAAGTTCAGGAAACCAGCTAGGAGACTATTACAGTAAAATAAATTATCAGAATTAGGACAGAAAGGTGACATTAAACACTGTTAAACAGTGTAATCTTCTGATCAATGAAAGCATGTTGTAAGGTTCTAACCAGCAAGGACGTGAATTTCTTAGTATCAGGACCTTGTGTATAAAAAATTAGCAATATCTTTGCAACCCCATGGACTATACAGTCCATGGAATTCTCCAGGCCAGAATACTGGAGTGAGTAGCAGTTCCATTCTCCAGAAGGTCTTCCCAACCCAGGAACCAAACCCAGGTCTCCCACATTGGAGGTGGATTCTTTACCAGCTGAGCCACAAGGGAAGCCCTTCGCTTACCCTTGAAGAAGCTGGTTATTTTGATTTGAAATGGGTATTATATAAAAAAAAAATAAATAAAGATAGTGAAACCCTTACATAATCACAAAGAAATATTATAGCTGTAGGAAAAGAAAATGTAAGTTTCTGTTAAAATATGCACATTGACAGATGAAAAGAAATCTAAACATCGGAGAAGACTGTAATAGGCAAGAATTCTAACAAAATTGGTTTAAGTTGACAGTAAATGAATGTAATTAAATTTGTGTTGTCCTGAAAGAGAAGAATTCTGACACTTTAGTAGTCAGTGTTCTTCAAGGTAACAGGGGGAAATAGTTTTGGTTAGTTGGATCCAGTGTAACGATAATTAAGACTTTGAAAGAAACCCTGCTGGTCACTGATATTCATCAAATAATTCTGCATAGCTTGATGCCATTATACAGGGCCTTTTCCATCCCCTTAGGCAAAGTAAAAACCATTTGGAAACATTTCATGGAAGAGTAACAAAACAATTAAGGTATCATATGGCTAAATGACAGTTTAAAAACACTTAAAAGTCTTAATTGAAATGAGAATACTCGTAAAACTGGCTTGAGGTGGTAAAAGAATTACTTATATTAATGTGAGTAAAATAAGAGATAATGACATGAAATTAAGTAAATCATGCTGACCCTAGAGTTTGTTGATCATCAAAAATACATATGAATATTAAAATCACTGTTTCTTTTGAGAGTTTAAGTGTAAAGATTTACTATTGTCGGGGGAGTATGTAATTTCCTTGGTTCTTGTCTCACTGCAGCAAAAATTTGAAGAGAGGACAGACCAGTGTTACAGCTCAGTTTTATTGGCAAGCAAAGGAAAATACATCCTCCAGATGTGAGGGCAGGCCAACCCAAAAGATGCAAAGAGAAGAGAAGCCCCTGGCTCAATTTTGGCTTCTCTCTCTTTTTTTTTTTTTTAATAAATTTATTTATTTTAGTTGGGGGCTAATTACTTTACAATATTGTAGTGGTTTTTGCCATACATTGACATGAATCAGCCATGAGTTTACATGTGTTCCCCATCCTGAACCCTCCTCCCACCTCCCTCCCCATCCCATCCCTCTGGGTCATCCCAGTGCCCCAGCCCTGAGCATTTGTCTCATGCATCCAACATGGAATGGAGTTCTGTTTCACATATGATAATATACATGTTTCAGTGCTATTGTCCCAGAACGTCCCACCCTCACCTTCTCCCTCAGAGTCCATAAGACTGTTCTATGCTTCTCTGTTTATATGTTTTTTTCTCCTCCCCCCTGAGCCTCCCTTATGTAGATTGGGATAGCCAGGAGGGCTGTCTTTTTTTCTTAGGTCCTCACTCTGATCTTCGGACCTTCCTTTATTCTATTTTCACAGGCTTTTCCCTTCTCTGTCTTTCGGCCATCGCCATTTTGGACTCCTTTTTCCTATTCTAACTACCTAATATTATGAATGTTCCAAGGCGTGGAGGGGAGGGGAGGTAGAAATCCTTTAGATTGTAAAATAATAGGTATATTTTCACTTTTAAAATTATCCCTCCAAGTGACATATTTTAATTACTAATATTTTCCTTTAGCAGTTCATCAGTGAGACAAGTTGAATCATTGGGATGTGAGTTTAAAATGCTCAGGAAATCAAGTTTGGCTAGTAACCTAGAGTCAGAACTGTGCCTTACATCATCCATTTCAAGAGAAAAAAAAAAAATCAAAGCAAAACTAGTTACTGAGCAGATGGGAAAATAATGAATATTTACATTTTAATTTTTCTAATGTTTTTAATGTTTTTCATTAATGTAGTCCAGTCTCCTGTTTCATTTAGAAATTGGTATATGAATAACTAGATGGAGAAATGTCAGAGAAAAAAGATTAGTCTGAAGTAGTTAGTTCTCATTAGAAACATTGTATTATGGGTTATGGGTGAGCTCTTTATAATGAACACGAATAGCATTTTGAGCACTAATAAAAATTATGTGTGTTATGTATATATTTATATGTGTGTGTGTCTCGTTTACTTTTAAACAAAGACACATTGTAAGTATTTATACTTGGTTGATTGTAGACTTATATGGTAAAGAGTTACTATCATCAAACCTGCCTTACTCTCATCACCCTTTACAGAAGACCCAGTAGTCAAGCATTTACCATCTAGGGGTGGAAATAAAACAAAACAATTTCTCTAAACTAATTTTTGAAAACTAGACCAGCAAAAGTGTGAATGTCCCAGACCACAACTCTGCACATTTGACAATTAGGTTTCTGACCTCTTTACTCCAACCACAGCAAAATATCTAAATTCTTTGTCACCTTTCCTCAAATGCTTGCTAATTTCAAGCCCCTCATAGGCAGAGTGAAGATACCAAATTCTTTTCTTTTTCTCCTAATCTTAAATATAAACAGATTTAAAAAAAAAAAGATATTTGAGGGAAGCCTGAACAACAACAACAAAAAGATAAAAAACAATGGTTCACCACAAGAGAATTGACTCCAGAGAAAAGAGAGATGATAAAAAGAGCAGAAGGTAACATGTCAAGAACTTTGAAGGGTCTGAGATTTTACTACTCACCTTGATTAGTCTGCCATGATTTTGTAGATGCTGAGACATGATGCTTTTCAATCAGAGATAAAGTACTACTCACAACAATAGCTGTGTACAGAATATTTAATTGTTTTTTTTTCCATCGGTTTGTTAAGCCTTTATTCCCAGAGGTTGATGCAAACACTGCCAAGTGGCATCTTCACATACAATGGATTGAGTTACAGGACAGAAACTCTGGTCTTGGGAGTTTTCAAAACAGGCAAACAGTCTGCTTGACATTTGCATCAAAGTGAGGTGAGGGCCTTCCCTTGTTTCTCAGCAGTAAAGAATCCACCTGCTAATGTAGGAGATGCAGGTTTGATCCCTGGGTCAGTAAGGGATCAAACCTGTATCTCCTGTAAGATCCCCTGGAGAAAGAAATGGCAAACCACTCCAGTATTCTTGCTTGGGAAATCCCATGGACAGAGGAGCCTGGGAGGGTACAGTCCATGGGGTCACAAAGATTCAGACACAACTTAGCAACTAAACCACCACCAAGTCAACATTATTAAACTGGACAGTAAACAGACCTCCCCTTTGTGCCAAAGGGAGACTGTGTCTTTCAAAGCTTTTATCTACACATTCTTGAAAAGATAATGCGGAGTGAAGGATGCCCACTTCCATTTACAAGATGTGCAGGAATATGAAACCCTTTGAAAGTTACCCAGAGACATGTGAAAAGCTGGTATATGCACAAAATTTAAAAAAGGACACTATCAAAAGTGGACAGTCAGAAAAGAAATATCTTTTAGAATTTAAAAATAATTGATTTATTTAAAACATGGTGCAAGTGAGTTTCCCAGAATATAGCATGATTTTTATACAAGACAACATAAAAAAAGACAACATGAGGCCAATATTGAACTATAAGATATGTAAGTATCAATCCAATAAACTTAACATTCAAATAATGTAACTTCCAGAAAGAAACTACAGAGATAGCAAAAGTACAGAAATTATCCGAGAAATAATACAAGAAAACAATTCCAGAGAAAGAAAGATGGACAACTTCAAATTCTCCCACCACACTGAGACAATAAAAATGCTCTGTCTGGAATGCATAGTGGTGCAATTTTAGAATGTAAAGAGAGGTGCAGAATATAATAATACGACAAAGTGCCTGAAATTTTCAGGAAGAAGGAAAGCTTTTTAAATAGTTATTTTCCAACTATGAAATAAACATGGTCAACTTAGAAAAAGGAAGTCACTGAATTTAAAGAAACATAATGAAACATATCAGAGTGAATGAGAATCTGAAAGACAATAGTAACATGGTCTTTCTTGTGCTAGCAAGAAAAGAGACAATTTTATAATTTTAAAACTAACACATGAATAATAAATGTGTAAGTTAATAAAGGTATGCCAGTAATTCATGGTCAAACATGAGGGAAAACTTATTTTGAGTGACTTTCACAGAAGTGAAGGGAATCCATTTGACCTGTCCCCTTGGAAGGGCAGTAAAATCCTGTGTTACCATAGAGAATGTCATCTTTTCTTGGCCCCTGACTTGCTGTTATAGCGAACCATATTCTCATCATCAAAATGATATCAGTGCTGCTAAGTGGTTTTCAGTATTTTGAGTCAGTTTGTAACAAATCATGTGACTGTAAAATACAAAACACTGTGAACATTATCAAACATTACAATGTAAAATTAAGGGCAGCTGACACATGTGGGGAAGAAAGGTACAAAGTATGTCTTACAAAGTGTAAGCTTGATTACCTAAGATAAAATTTTAATTGTATTATGAAAAGCTTGATAGTAAATACAAGTTGAATTAAAATAGCAACATAAAATGAGTGGGTGGTAGGAAAAATTAAAAGAAAGTCAGCTAATTTTCATATATAATAGCAGATATGTGTGTGAATATATATATACATATATATATATGGTGATTAATATTAATGAATCAGAAAATTACCCAGAGATATGGAAGTAACTACCAGAGGAAGTAAAAGGAAAAAATAGTTAAAAGTGTTTGCCTCTGGGAAGTAGCACTGGGGATGGGTAAGGATTCAGCGGGACCATTATTTTTCATTATACTTCTGTACAACTATTATTAAAATTCCTATGTGTAACAGTATATTAGCATTGTAAAATTATTCATTCTGTATGAAAATTTTTAAAAGGCAGGCAATCTTAATTATAGTATTTCCCTTATGTGTTGGAATGAGGTCATGCTTTAAAAATCAGAATCATAGAAACCTAGAAAATTTTAAGCTGTAGTTATATTTTAATTCGAATATAGTTTGACTATATTTTTTGAGAAATAGTGTAATATATTTAAGAATTATGTTGCTCATGAACTGTATGCTCTTAGTAATCTTAATCCATTTCTTTGGTAGTAATTTAGAATTTATTTTCTAAAATGAACTTTTGGTTCACTTTCTTTTCTCTGTTAATAAGATGTTATTACTGAAGCTATTAATGGATGTAATTTTATAAGTATTTACTGAGAACATAAGCCTGGTTTTACATTTCTACACTGCCTTCAAAAAATGCATACTTATCTTTTTTTTTTTTTTCCTTAAAACTTTTATTTCTGCCTACTAGTTCCAACAACTTTCATAATGGGGATCTTCAGACTAATCCAAAGGGCAATTTACACTTAACCTTTTTTAACAGAATTCCCTAAGCAGGATATCTCAGCAGCTCATTTACAATTCTCACTACAGACAACAGACTACAGCTCGTCTCCAAGATTGGCTTCATGAATTGTAACCACAGGAGTAGACAGTAAGGTTTTTGCATTCATTGCATCTTGGCAGAGGGATTATGCCTCAAGCAGCTTTCCCTGGAGTCCAGTCAAATAGAATCGGGGCGAGGAAATTACTGACCTTTTGCTGCTGAGCTGCCATGAACCTTATGCAGAGACCCTTTGCTGAGGAAGGCCAAGAAACAACTTTAGTGTCTTTTTCTGATCTATGAAGAAGTCTCTCTGTCTCTATTGATTTTTCATAGTCTTTTACTCTGTCTGCTCTCAGTCTGTCTGTCTCTCTTTCCCTCTGAGAAACAGAAAGATACACAGAAATTATGGAAGGCATGGGTAGAATATATTGAGGGGAAGTCACAGAGTCTTCTTCAAAAATCCTGATCTGAGTGATTGAACGGTTGGGCATATTCTATAATTACACCCTTCAATGCATTTCTTCAGAAGCACCCAAATCCTACAGTGGGAAAATTGCTGTCTGTTTCTCAAAGGACTTGGACTCAAAATCAGCCAGAGAAAGTGAATGAATCTATGAGATCTTGAGATAATTACAGGCACATAATAAACATTTAATGGAGGAAGGAGGAAATGCAACTGGGCATAATCCTTGGAATCACAGTAAAACAAATGTTAATAAAACATGATACCTCAAGGCATTAGGCCATTAATTCCTATGGATGATTGATGGAGAATATTTTTCTGTGTCAACATTAAAATTTGATCTTAATTTTGAGCCTGTATAGAAATAGAAAGCTGAAATCTAGACCTTCCTTATCAGAGAGTTATTTCACTTGAGAAATGCTTTTACCCTATTTTGTACAACTTCTTAAAATCTTCTGTAAACTGTAAAAAGTTAATACTCTAAAATTTCAAATAAGAATACTCAAGTCAGACTGTAGCCTCAAATACAATGTAGAAATTTCTCCTGTTCATTTTTGGAAAAAAGATTCTTTGTAGTCATATATATGTGTGTGTGTGTGTGTGTGTGTGTGTGTGTGTGTGTGTGTGTATGTATGCATGTATATACTATGTATATATACCTACTATATATGTATATATAATATATCTCCTATATAAAACATACTAATGTATATAAATGTTTAAGACTTCACACCTAGTTTGAATTTTAAAGAAATTTTTCTCTATTACTTTGTTCCTCAAGATTAAGGGAGTTTGAAACATAAAAATAGCTTTTGAATGAGAATATCACAGAAAAAGCTAATGCATGTGAATATGTGTCATAGCCATTGACTTACATACTTAGTAAACGTATTTTAAAATTTCAGTATAGAAAATAAATTTCCTTTAAATACTCACTTATAACTTAGAAAATAATTTGTGCAGATTTAAATGTATTCCTTGAAGTTGGTGGGGTGAATATCATTACTATTATTATTATTTTTGGGATATGGGACTTACTATAAGAATGGAGGTACAGAGAACAATAGAAGTACATTTTTTTCAGAAAATACATTAATAATATGCTTACATATCTATTAAAATTATATAATATTTATGGCCTAATGTGGCTAATCTGTGGATTAATTTTCTGTCTGATTTACTTAGTAGATAGGTAGGTAGGTAGGTAGGTAGGTATGTAGGTAGATAGATTAGATTCAAAAGTAAATGAAGCATTGTCTTACCTAATACTTGATTCAAACTTCTTTCATGACCACCGATTTCCATATATAAATTATTTCAAACTATTAGATGTTTGAATCCAACACCATAGATGATTCCATATATACCGAACTATTCAAATTTCTGCTTTCACACAGAAGTGCTTTTTGTCACCTAACATGATATTTTGAGACTGTCACGTGCTTGGAGACCATGGTCCCTCCAAGGTGGCAAATAGCAGAAGGAATTTCATCACCTGCAAGGGGAAGGGAATTAGGTAGCAGAGACATCTGGGAACTGAGACTGAGCCCTTTCTCTGTACCTGAGTCCTGCTCCAGGGATCCAACAGTCCAGCCAGGAGTCTCATGAGTCCAGGTTTGAGGGGAGGTGGGTGCTTGAATTGTGTTCTCTATTTCCCATTTTCCAGTGAACATCAGTGAAGGTCCTCATCTGCCCTCTTGTAAAGGTGTTGCTAACCTTCACCTGCAAAACATAGTGACTATGTAATAATTGCTTTCCTTTAAACATAATAAGGATATCAACTTTTGTATATCAGACATGTATCTCTATTAGACTTTCAAACCATTTTCAGAAGTGCTTTACTTAGGAAAGTGGTGAGCTCATAAAGCTGTTATTAAATATATTAAATATAATATTTATGATATATTTATATATTTTGTATATTTAATATATATTAAATATTAGAAGTAAATTTCAGCCCTTAAAACAATATTAGTGGGGAACTCACTTGGCATTTGATAATCCCCACATATGAAGAGATTCAAAAGGTGATCACACATATCACCTTGCCTGTTGTAGAAATGACAGAGTCATCTGCTAATGGAACACATAACCTCATTGTTCTGTTATCAACAAAAAACTCTTGCTCAGACTAGAGTGAAAGATTTTCATTTCACCTCCTACAAAAAGAATGCCAAGCTAATAGGAGCCAAAGTCCCCAGAGGTTTTTGTTTTGTTTTGTTTTGTTTTAATTTATGGTTGTGCTGGGTCTTTGCTGCTGTGTGGAATTTTCTCTAGTTGCAGCGAATATGGGCTACTCTCTAGTAGCAAAGCACGGGTCTCTCATTGCAGGGGCTTCTGTTGCAAGCTCCGGCTCCAGGCATGGGGGCTTCAGTAGCTGTGGCTCATGGGCTTAGTTGCTCCATGGCATGTGGGATCTCCCCAGACCAGGGATCAAACCCATGTCTCCTGCATTGGCAGTGGATTCTTTATCACAAGCCAGCAGGGAAGACCCTCAGAAATTCTTATATCAGTCAGCTTCATAGTTGTAAAATAATAACAATTGTAGTTAAAACACCAGTTCCTCTTACCTACAAAGTATCTGACGTCACATACCTCAGTTTCCCCAATTAGAACCCACATCCCTTCATACATAACAGAATCTCTTTCTCCTGTCTGTATGTCTATCTGTCCAAAACCATCAGGGGGAGGCTATTTCAAGTTCATTTTGAGATATAAAAGTAAGAAAATTATTCTCAGGAATTTAATATTAAGAAAACTGTTAATTTTCTTAATAATTTAAGAAAATTATTCTCAGGAATTCTCAGGCACTGTGTAATTTATGCCTTGGAGGAAAACTCCCATGGATGAGTGTGTAGGAAAAGCAGAAATTACCTGAAACAAGTCCCTCAGAAACTTCTCATGTTTTAACTACACCACACGAAGCTGCTCAGAGACCCTTCACTGTAGCCTCCTCACTTGTCTGGAACGCACCCTCATCTAATCACCCTCTTTGAAAAGAAACCTTCTTTCTTCTGATAGAGCGGATTTGAACACTACCTCTATTATTTCATTATTTTCACAAAGCTAAACCATCTATGATGCCTTTTCACCCCGAAGACTAATACTAGAAATAATGCCATAGTTAATGAATTTGATGTTTCTTAAAAGATCCCATTTTGTATAGGGAAAATCATATTCATTTTCTGTCTATAATACCGAGGGTCAGAAAGGCTGGTGTGGTTCAGCCCCTCCTCACTAGGCAGTTGTCCAGGTGTGAGCGTGGCTGAAGTCTTTCCAAAAATCATCTTTTAAACTCAATTTTAATGGAACACACTGCTAGAGATGTGCCACAAAAATTGTTCCTTAACATTTGACTGCAGGATCGTGACCCCTAATATCTTTACCAGGCTGATAACTTCTGGGCCGTGGAGTCAGGCTGCATTCATGAAATCTCTCAGCAGATGCACTGCTGGAGGGGAGGGATGCTGACATCGCTTGAAAACTGTCACCAGTGAATGCTGTTAGCTTGTGTATTATTCCAAGTACGTTAAGAGAAACCAATGACACCTTTGTTAGCTAAGGTGTTTCACCTGCAGAGGGGACCATTGCATTCTGAATAGGTTTGGGCAGACAGGGCAAAAAAACAAAACAAAAAAGCTGCTATTCTCCTCGATTTCTTATCCACCATTTACACAATTTGGTGAGTCTTCTCTCTGGGAAATCCATCTTAAAGGAGAGTCTTGATACTAGATTTAAGATACAGACGTCTTTATCAAATGAAGAGCTTGGCAAGGGAGGTGAGGGTGCAGGTGTGCTTTTGTTATTGCAATACCAAACTTTTTCAAGCACTTAACTACCTTTTGTGGTAAAAGACTTCACTGACTTTCCCCCGCCCCCACCTTCAAGGCATTTTTCCATAGTGCACGTGGATAGTTTCAGTCTGCAGAGGAGTCTTCTGAATTTTCATGTTAATGTTTCAGCTGTTTAAAAGTTTCAGCATTTGCATGCAGATTCTTTACCAACTCAGCTATCAGGGAAGCCCTTTACCTAATTTAATATGGAGTTAAATTGCTTCTCTAAGAACTGTGTTGAGAGAAGGAAATAATTCCTGGCTACAGGCCATCCACTAAAAACCCGGCCATGGCAATGGGCTCACAGGTTTTTTGGTAGCTTCTTGAGACTTCCATTCCCACCAACCTTCTGAGCATCTCCTGCATGGTTTTGTCTCCCTGTACAATACAGAGGTCAAAGCTATGGATTTTCCAGTGGTCATGTATGGGTGTGAGAGCTGGACTACAAAGGAAGCTGAGCGCTGAAGAATTGATGTTTGAACTGTGGTGTTGGAGAAGACTCTTGAGAGTCCCTTAGACTGCAAGGAGATCCAGCCAGTCCATCCTAAAGGAAATGAGTCCTGAGTGTTCATTGGAAGGACTGATGCTGAAGCTGAAACTCCAATACTTTGGCCACCTGATGTAAAGAAGTGACTCAGCGAAAAAGACCCTGATGCTGGGAAAGATTGAAGGCAGGAGGAGAAGGGGACAACAGAGGATGAGGTGGTTGGATGGCATCACCGACTCAATGGACATGAGTTTGAGCAAGCTCCGGGAGTTGGTGATGGACAGGGAAGCCTGGCTATGCTGCAGTCCATGGGGTCACAAAGAGTTGGACATGCTTGAGCGACTGACTGAACTGAACAATAATACAAAGGTAGAGAGATGGAACATTCAGAACACCACTGTTGTTGTTGTTCAGTTGCTCAGTTGTGTCCAACTCTTTGTGACCCCATGTATTGCAGCACACCAGGCTTCCCTGTCCTTCACTGTTTCCCGGAGTTTGCTCAAACTCATGTCCATTGAGTCGATGATGCCATCCAACCCTCTCATCCTCTGTCACCCTCTTCTCTTCCTGTGCTCGATCTTTCCCAGCATCAGGGTGTCTCTTATTCTAATAGCCTCAAAGTATGTTCCTGTTAGTTGATGCCAGTTTAATTAACCAAACTTGTGAAAATCTGCCCTCTTTCCCATCAGTGATCTGCGGGATGCGTTTCTGTTTCTCTTTTTGGAGGGTCAACCCTGTGGCATGCGTCTTTCTTCTTGCACTCTTGCCCTTTAACCATCACGACTTCCTGTCATCTGGTTGATATGACTCCATCTGTTTTAGCAACCCTTTCTGGGATTTTTTAATTTAAATGATTGACTTCTGGTTCCCGAATCATCTGCGAAAGCAGTGATGAATACCTTGGGACCTGTCCCTTTTCGCCCTTTTACTCTCAGCCATAATTACCTGAGGTCCGTGGTGGATTGAGTCTCACTGCAGACAGGCGCTGAGTTAGAGACAGGAACGGGGAGATTCAGTTCAGCTCTTCTATTTATATGTTGCTCTAATACAAAGGAACCTGCTCAACTTTTCTGCTCCTTTCTCCTGAGGAGATGAAAGCTGAAGGGGCTGGTTATTTCCTACCCTACATCTGGGTTTAGGAAGAGGAGGCATTTCTCATTTCCAGCAATAGGCATGGCTTTTCAACCTGTCATTTCCTCCCGTCAGCCCAGCACAGGCAGAACAGTCAGCAGTGGGAAGTAACAGGAATGTGGGCGATCAGAGCAATCGGCCTCATCTGGCCTTGAGTAGGAGAAGCACCATGGAGCCTCATTAAAAGGTCTTCTCTCTTCCGAGTTTCCTCCAATAGTGCAGAGGCAGATTGGCTGGATTCGCAAAGCTCTTCCTCTTGTGGCTGGTGTAAACAGATCTTAACCGCATGTACCCGCTCACTGTGGCTCTGATAGCTGGCATTTCCAGCATGGTGGCAGCTGCTCCCAAGGCGGCTACAAAATACCTTCTAACCAAGAACACTGTTGCTTTCCTGCTGTAAGCAACCGTGGCGGGGAGGGGAGGGGGTGCGATTCATCAGCTGTACTCTGACACGGTAGCATCACAGAGGAGACAGCGAGCGCCTTTTTCCTAAGATCCCATTACAGCAGGCTGCACCAACTCACAGCGGGAAACAAATTAAAGTCGCTTTTCTGATAATACAGTGAAAGTGGTTTCCAAGTAAAGATCCTATTCAAATTATTGACGATGTTTTCCCTTCTAGGAGGGGAGGTCTTTATCTGCTCAATTAGCTTGGTTTCCTTTTGTGTCAGTAACAGAAAGTTTTCTTGTATTACGCAGACTCTAGCAAGGTGATGGATTTAGGCGGTTATATGTGTACCCCTGAGAGGTAGATCACTCTTCAGCTGTGCTTATTGGTTCTTCAGTTACTCTTGTTTCATCTCAAATTATACACACATTTTAAAATTATGCACACATTTAAAAATTATGCACACATTTAAAAATTATAATGACAATTTATTTACTTTAATAATTAGTCTTTATAGATGAAAATATAGGTTTAGTCTCTTGGACTCTTGTTTTATTCATTTCTGTTTTCTGAAATACAACTTTCCTTTTCTCCTGTATGTCAGATATCTATTTCTAACTCAGAAAATTACCTATGATTCTTTCACTGCATATTTTTGAAATAAAGTCAGGTAAGGCAAACACTTTTCACTCCCAAGAGCTTTTTTCTTCCCTCTTTAAATTAGAATGAAACCATAACACCAGCACCAAGGTAACAGACATTGCCTTTGATGTCTTTTATTGCTTTACACATTTCACTGGCATTTGACAACACAAAACACAAATATGAACCTCATATGTCCTTTAGATCTATCATGCATTTGCCCTTTTTACTAATAGCTTTAATTTTCATTCTTCCAGAAAGTTTTGCTTACTTAAGAGAGTGCAAAAACTGCGGAGAAAGTAATTTACCTCAGTAAAGTTAACCATGAAAATAAACCTACTGAAAAAGCACTTTAGATGCAACAGGGTTACCAGTTACCTGCCTCCTCACCCTTCAAGGGCATAGACTTGAATACTGAGGGTCAGCTGTTTTTCACTGGGATCTGTATGGTTGCTGACATGCATGACGGACACGTAATAGGTGCTTTAGCTGATCCATAGATACACATATTGAGCTCTTACATTTAATACATCTTGTCAGGGCTGATAATTTGTTGGGTGTTTGTGGATTTCCTATGTGCTCTTTAGCTTATGTCCATCATCTCTACCTCATAGGGATGCATTTTTCTGAAACCATAATATTATGTTAAGAGGTTGAAATATATCCTATAAGTGATCATAGATTCGGCACCCAACTGTCTCATAATTAGAATTTCAGTTCCTCAGAAAAGGGACAAAAACAACAGACATTACTGCTATGATTTCTGTCAGCTAAGTTTAAATGTGTCCATTGTGTTTTAAGAAATCGTATGTAAAACATGATTTTTATTGTTTGTGATGATTTTACTTTTCAAGGTAGATATATTTTATTAAGCTAGTAACAACCATATGTTAGATGTCATCTAAAAGCCTAGGGGAATGACAGGTGGCCGGTTCTGGAGTTCACGTCTCATTATTCTTTGGCTGCACATTCAAACACAGTAACATCTAAAACTCTCACGTGATGGTTGGTCAGTGACCCAATGAAATGAGCTGTTGAAAACATAATTCCCATTCATAGGAGCTATGTGTATAATTCATGATATGAATTATTACAAATAGTATCCTTGCTGTCAGTGTCAGACAGGAGGCCAGCAGGTAATGGGCCACAGAGATTTAACTACCCGTATTCACAGAGGGGCACCTTGTAGGGCAAACATGAGGCTCAGTAATCGGAAACAGTTGGGATTTGCAATCCCCGTTGCCTCTCTGCCTGTTGTGGGAGCAAGTTGGCTTGCATTAGGAATCCTAGCTCTTTGCACTAAAAAAATCTTAGGATTTTTTTTCTCTTGTTCTTAGGAAAGTTATATGTGTTTATAAAATAGAGATTTGAACTCATATTTGGTTTACATTAAGTGATAATAGGCTTGCACTTCACCTGCCATATTTATAAATGGAGAGGTGGCTGGAAGTTAGAGCTAATCTATTAATAATCATTACAGTGGCCACTATTCATGGACTAGTTGATGCACACTTGGCACTGTTTACCCTGTAAGTGCCTTTAAGTATGGTTTTAAGTATCGAATGTAATTTTTAAGTATTTCACAACAATTTTATATGGTCGGTATTAAACATATTTTACAGAGGCGAAAACTTCGACAGTTAGAATCAATAAAAACCCCATCAGGTCTGAACAAATGAGTTGAAACTAATGAGATAAGTTTTAGAGTGAATAAAAGCGATGACCTTGCATAGAAAGTCCTACAATTAACATTGTAAAGGCAACTACAACAGCACAGGATTATATGAAGTGAATAAATTGTGTGCTGAGCTTCCTCACTCTCAGCTGCATTTTCAACAAACAGCCTTCAGAAATATTTATCGTCCACCATGTACTAAGCATCCTTTGATTTAGGGACTGCCACAGCAAACAAGTTACACATCATTTCTGCCTTCAAGGATCTAACATCCTAATGGAAGAAAACCGATATTAAACTTGTATGCAAATGTATACAGCAGTTTAACATAGGGATAAGTGGTCTGAACAAATAATAATGGAGCCAGGTCCTAGGATGGATGGGATATAAAGGGGGGCTGACTGTGGTAAGTAGAATGGTCTGAGAAGGCTTCTCTGAGAGACGGCATTTGAGCTCAGATCTGAATGGTGAGGAGATCTGGGGAAAAGCTGTGGGAAACATGTTATTACAAGTAGAAAGAGCAACAAGTGCAACAGCCCTCGATTTAAGAACAAGCCTGAGCTGTTTATAGAAAGGAAAGAAGGTGGCTAGAAAATACTCAGCAAGAGAAAGGGTGAAGGCGATGAGACAGGAGAAACAGAGTCCAGCCCTTACAGGCACCAAACGAGAGAAGTGGTTGGTGTGTTCTTTTGGGCATATGATCAGTATGTGGTTTTCTAATATTTCTGCCTGCCATAGCTGGTCAGTGCAGAAGAAGTAGCACAAGTCTGGTACTTAAGAGCCTTTTGCTTTAGAGAGAACCCTGCTACTAACCAGAGTGGTGTTGCTAGAACAGTGTTGGTCATTTCAGATTCGCAACTGCAATGTAAAAAAAAAAAAGAATGTTTCTAAGTCTCACTAAATTGGAAAAAAAAAATCTCAGCTCTTTTATGTAGACCATCACAAAGTTTTGAGAGACAGAAGATTTTTTTTTTCTTCAGTATTTTCTTCTAGCTGTGACACAAAGAGGAATCTCATTTTACGGTCTTTCAGAGGGATGGCGACACCTAATTTTACTGGTTTTAATTTATCAATGGAACTGATGAACAAGTGAGCACTAAGCAGCCAATAATCCTTTTAAAGTATATATACATGTTCATTCTTTATATATATATTATATGTAATATATATGTTGCCATTACTTAGTTTTTTCTCTAAAGGAGTAACTTGTACACCTAATTGTCTAAAAATACAATTTTAATTTATCTGAATACCTCAAAGCAAATATTATGTATTTTAGAAGTGTATTTCAGTAAACCATAAAATTAAAAGATGGAGAATTCCCTGGTGGTCCAGTGGTTAGGACGCTGCACTTTCACCACTGAGGGCACGGGTTCAATTCCCACTAGGAGAACTAATCCCACAAGTCACCATGTGGCACAGCCAAAAAATAAATAAGCAAAACACTTCTGTGCACATACAGTTTGCTAAGCAAAATAATGTTATCAAAATATCAGAATGCCATTTCTGTTAATATTTCTATATTTCTAGTCAACAATTCATTAGTGTATTGAAATAATTTGCAGAATTTTATCTAAAGCAACTGAGTGCCTCTACTATACATAAAGATATTTATTTGAAATACTGTTCAATGCTATGTCCTTTATTACAAATCTTAAATCACTATGTTTCTTAGAATATTAAAGTAACAGTGTCAAATGGGATTGAAACTGAGATAAATTACCTGAGGGCATTTTTGTTTTGTACTTAAATTTTATTTTGTCATTTATTCTTATTAGCAATCATTAAGCAATTTAATAATTATAAGCTCCATTAACATTTTAATGAGTCTAGTGGCCATTGCTAAGTGTAATTAAATTAGTTTTATTGTATAATAATATTTTGAAGCTGTGATTAACTTGAGTTTTCCTGTGCTTAGAAAAGTAAACCTATGGAGAGATTGTTATTCACCAAGTATCTTATTAACTTATAAGGTGCTGATAAAAGAGCCATTAATGGAGTCAAGAGGAAAGTATAATTCCCTATTGAGTCTATTCGCAAGATAAAACTTTAATCATTTCAGTTAGGAATCAGTTGAGTCCAGAAAGCATAATTTTATTTAAAGGTGCTTTTTGGATAGAGGTAGAGAAAAAGGATGAAGGAAATAGTTTCTTTTGGTAATGTTCTATTCCTCCCCGAGATTCTGCAGGTATATTCTGGAGGGACAAGATTAGATGAAGTTAGATATACTAATGACTTAGAGTAGGTACATGTAAATTGTTGTTCAATTATTTGGTACCAAACAAGATACACATTCATTGATTAACTTGGAAACTTTTGTAAAATGAAAAAGTCATTAAGTCAGCTTATTTAATGAGTATTTATATAACACACATTAAAGACATTAAAAATGTGGGTCAGTGGTAATGTTCATTTTACTTATTAGTATTTTTTTTTTTTTGCTGGAATCCTCAGTTTCAAACCTCTTTCTTGCTATCACTTAAACCTTCTTAGAAATTATTTGACCATATATAAATGGAAGGTCAATATGCATTACATATCCATTGTACTGATCTTTGGTCTTGCATTATTTGGAGATTTGATCCTTTATGGCTATTGCTGTTAGATACATTCTGAAATGCTCTCAAGAGTAAAATGAGACAGTCTTGTTTTCTGATGAATTGCCTTACATAGAATGCAATTAAGCATTTTACAAGATAGTAATTTGTGTAGCATGTACAACACATGTTTACTTATGGGAATTACGTGGATTTGCAGTAATTATTAGATTCTATTGATTGTATTCCATTACATTAATGTTTCCAAAATAAGCATTTCAAGCAATTTTATACCATGAGTATTACAGAAGCCTAGGGATATTTCTTCAACATATTTGGAATGCCACAGAAACATTTTATCATCAAATTTATACTTTGCGTTTTATTCTTATTTTGATATCAAAAAGGTATGTGGATATACAAATACAGACTTTTTAAAATAAAGAAATCAGTATTAAGAAATATAATATTACATTATCATCATATATGCCCTATACCAGTGACCAACATTGGAAAATTAACTCAGTCTTTCTTTCTTTTTTCTTTTTTCTTAGTGTTCAGTGCTGAATTAGATTCTCTTTTGACTGTACTGACATACTTTGAAAATTTTAAACTACCGCTCTAATAAATTATAAACTGTCAATGTATTACCCAACAATTTCCTTTACATTTCTGGGGAGAAAAAGCAAAACAAAACTTCTTGTCACATAAAGATCATCATCAAAAGAGACTTTTACATTAGTGATGCCCTTTCTATTAAAATTTTTGAGTTTCCAATAGGAGAATTCAGTCAGTGTCACATTCCAGATAGAGAAAAGGCCATTTTCACCCTTACTATCTCTGAATCTTGTCTCGTCCATTTGCCAGTTCTCCCTGTTTCTCTTCCTAAATATTCTCAGTCATTCCAATGGTTTTAGACACTTCTCAAAAAAATAATAATAATAATAAATTCTGCACTGAGCCTAATATGTTTACACCTGCCATATTGTCAGCTCCAGTTGGATGTCTCATAGACATTTTTAACTTAACCTGTTTTGATTCCCACTTCCCTCGTTAAATGGTCTCACCATCTGGGAAGTTTCAAAAGCCAGCAATCTTGGTTTCATATCAATTCCTTCCTCCTTCCCACACTCACTATGTTTCTTGACCATATTCAGTACTTACTGCAAGTCTAAAATATGTTTTCATTGCACTGTGTTGTCTGAGCCCGAGCCACTCTCATCTCTGGCGTGACCTATGGCCACATCCTCCTGACTTATTCCTCTGCTTCTGGTCTTCCCTGCCGATACCCCACTATCTAATAACAACCAAAGGTATCACCCAGCTTTTATTACCTTTCTTCTCTAATTAAATCTCCCTTGGTGTTTTCCTATTGCACATGATAACATATTTGTTTAAAACGTAAAGCCTCTTTTCCTCTAAGTAAAGCTCTGAGGGGTAAGCCTTTTAACATAAGTTTATCACCGAATCCTCAGTATCTTTGATATCAGGCAAGCAATAAGCATGTAGCTTTGACTCTCTTTCTGCCTTCATAAGACTAGCTTATTTTTATTCTTAAATTCTAACTTTTCAAACAGGCTTTCTCTTATAATCCTACTCAAGGTAACCTCCCTTCATAGACTATGTAACATTCTCTCACAGTACAGTATTTCATTTTTTCATTAAAGGTCACATTCTATAATTGCTCGTTTATTGTATGTTGCCCCCAACTAGAACAGATGCCCATGAGGTCAGGGACTGTATCTGTTTTGCTCATCTTAATGTGACAAAAGTAAGTGTGCAACAATAATTTTAAATGAATGATTATCAGAACTCAGATAGAGCCAGGTCTTTCTATATTTGTGGATTTTAAATTCTGTTTCTATTTATTTATTTATTTTTACTTATGTGCATCTGTTTTAATTGGTGAGACATGGAGTTGGGTTTCCACTAAGAAATTCAGTGCTGCCTTTGTATAACTTAATTGTCTTCCTCCAAAAAGTAATTTTAATGATCTTTTAGTATTTTCTAAAGACGTTTTTAAATCTCATCTCTTGATGTATTACCATGAAATCCTCATGTTTTTAAATCTTTTGAGATACTACATTTTTGAGGAGTAATAACAGTAATCAATAGTTTTTATTTATTGTCTCCTATTATATGCCAAACATTGTATGTGATTTTTTTAACATCTAATCTTCAAAAATAGTTTATCTTATATAGTAGTATCATCTTTATTTAGTAAATGAGGAGAAGACAGTCACAGTTAAATAATTTTCCTAGCTGAATCCTACCAGTAATTTGGAGGCTTTTTGCTGAAATCCATACAGAGAGTCTAGACTGTATCTATATAGTAAGTTACGAATTATACTCCCTAAAGAGATAGTGCTCTAATAAGTCACATTAAAAAAAAATGGACTATTTGATTTTCAAATACTTAAAGTAAAAATGCCTGGCATACATCTTTTCTTAAACTACATTGTTTCATAATTTACTAAATTTTTTCTTTCAACAAAATTTAGCATTTGAATGTAATGCATAGAAAGATAACAAAACAGTGAGAGAAAAGTATCTTAATCAGTTACGTGTTTATGATATTCTCTGCCACTTTTTTTTCCTTTAGTTTGGACACTATTTTCTCATATGATTTAGGTAAGGTCAAATGTATCAGTAAAAGTTATATACGGCTATTTATCGATTTGTATTTAAGTTAACTTAGGGCAATTATTTAGTAGCTGGAAGAGATACAAACGAAAGCTTTGCCAAGTAGCGTCAGCAGCTTATGCTGCAGCTTCTCTGAAGTACATTCTGTTCATCGCTCATAGCTTTGTTTCTTGGCATTTGTATTTGGTCACACAGTAGAGCTCAAGGTTAATGCCCGGTAGACAAGTCCGAAGGTACATTCAATACCATCATTATAAGCCCTCTTACTTATAAGACACAGAACAGATGAAAGTCCCACCCTTCCTTTGCCCAGGAGCCCTCAGGAAGATGGAAAAGGATGAATCAGTCCCTTGTTTGCAAAAAGTGTGACATTAATCATGCGACATGGTGAACCCCTAGACAGGTGTCATTTGTTTTTTAAAGTTATGCTATATTGTTTGTGGAACTGCATAAATCGTCAGGTTCTTTCAAAATAGTCTCCACAGGTACAGCAAATGGGAAGCGAATCTGTCATTCTTGAAAATGTTAAAGATCAGCAAGTGCAGAGTTACTGTAGAGCTGACCTTCCTGCTTCATTACTGACTGCCAGAGCTATAAGTGGAGAAAAGATTGAGGACTTAAAGACAATAGAGTGAGCTTCCTCTCATGGCTCCAAAGGGTCACACTCATAAACTGCAGCATTTATTTAGGGATTTTTCTTACAGTGTGTTCAGGAAGACCAAATAATGCAGTTTTTCTGATCTTTTGTGTAAAGGCATATATTGAGATGTCAGTTTCTGAGCAATTTGCTATACAGTGGTGCTTTCGTGTTGGAGGAAACCACCATTAATAAATGAAAAGAGACTAAGTTCCAGAGAAGAAAGGCTCACTCAGTAGCTCATTATTTGTTTTAATCACCCTGTGATTTCAGGAATGCTCTCAAATAGCCTTGGTTCAAGTCCAGAGCACACAGTTGTCATTTGGGCACAAGTGTTCCAAGTATTGTCATGGTGACAGCGTTTCAACCATTTGTGTATCATAAATTTGAATGATATAAGTCAGTAAGAAGAGAAATTGAAGGAGGGAATCTCAGAAAGAATAATGCCCTTATAGGATGTCTAAATTAGACTGGTTCTGAGAAAAGCATGCAAGTGGAACCTGTATATTTACACAGCCTTTCAGATAGATCTAAATCCTTTTTCATATTGTGAAAGTACGCAAATGATAACTAGAACTCAGTTACCTCATCCCAAGATGACAACAGCCAAATCTGTATTTCCATAGAGTTCAAGTCTGGCTACTTATTCATGATAGTATAGTTATCAGTGACAGCTAAGATCATCATCCCTGAAAAAAATATATAATATTTTTCTTTCAGGTTCATCATGTACATTTCAGGCTTTGTTAATCACACTGCTATTTATCTTATTGTAGATATGATATCACGATCACCTATCTTGTTTGGGTTAGCAGCCCAAGGAATTCTAAATTGTTTTAAACTCTTCCTTTATCTGTTAACATGCTTCTGGCTGCAAGTTACAGAAATTCTGATTCCAGTTAACTAAACAATAAGGAGATCTGTGTCACATTTGCCAGGAAATGCAAAGGTAAAATAGGCCTTGGGGCTGTTTTTATCCAGCTGCCCCATTACGTCATTCATGTGGTTTTCTCTTCCTGTTCCCCTGACAGTGTGTGTTGTTTTCAGTCAAGCTAATAGCAAGATGACACATGCGCGTACAAATGTGACTTCCAAACACCCCATCATTTAGGAAGAATCAGTTCCATTCAGTTCAGTCCCTCAGTCGTGTCTGACTCTACAGCCCCATGGACTGCAGCACACCAGGCCTCCCCGTCCATCACCAACTCCCAGAGCTTGATCACACCCATGTCCATCAAGTCGGTGATGCCATGCAACCATCTCGTCCTCTGTTGTCACCTTCTCGTCTTAACTTCAATCTTTCCCAGCATCAGGGTCTTTTCCAAAGAGTGAGTTCTTCGCATCAGGTGGCCAAAGTATTGGAGTTTCAGCTTCAGCCTCAGTCTTTCCTGTGAGTATTTGGGACTGATTTCCTTTAGGGTGGACTGGTTGGATCTCCTTGCAGTACAAGGGACTCTCAAGAGTCTTCTCAACACCACAGTTTAAAAGCATCAATTCTTCGGCACTCAGCTTTCTTTATAGTCCAACTCTCACATCCATACATGATTACTGGAAAAACCATAGCTTTGACTAGACGGACTTTTGTTGGAAAAGTAATGTCTCTGCTTTTTAATATGCTGTCTAGGAAGAATAGAAAACACTTATTCTTATATGTTTCTCCTGGAAAGGAAGAAATTATTCCCAGAATCCCATAGAAGGTAATATTTTCATATTCTATTGACCAGAGTTCCTTCACATATATATTCTTCAACAAGTAGCTGGTAAGAGGCATAATTTTAGTCTTAGAAAAATCACATGTTACTCTAAAGAAAGATTGATGGTCAATTTACCCAGCTGCCTTTTGCTCTGTGAGGGCAGAGTGGACATTTAGATAAAAATCTGAGGTTCTGTTTGAAAGGATGTGGAAGAGATTGGATAGAGAGTAGGCAGACAATAATGGCTATTATATAGGTTTGATTTCATTTGTCCGTCTTAAAGTGTAAACAGAAGAGAAGACAATGCAATCACCGATCATACTTGTTTTTGAAATGCATTTTTGAACTTTTGAGGGGCTACGAATTACCATACTAATTATATATTTCCTGTTAATATAACAGTAAGTTTCTTTATTTTAATTTATATTAAATAAATGTACTTATAAGTAGATAATGTCAACATAATATTACACTCTGAGATTAAATATATGTTAGGGCTTATCCACAAAATGAAACCTGTTTATATGGATGATAGCAAATTGATGCTAATACGTATGAAATCTATGATGGTAGACATTAGTGTGTTTTTTATGTAACCAAAGTTTCTCCTTTGCATTTTTTTTAGTGTAACTACTGTGTTGCATTGCTCCTCAGAATGGAGTGTATTTGAGAATTCACATGTTAGTCATGTCAGGAAGACTTTCTTCAAATTTCATCATCCTGCCCCCTCCACCCATGTAAAGTTTTACTGTCTCCCCTAGCTCCCACCCCAGCTAAGGTCAACCTTGGTCAGAAAGCTTTGGATGTGAAATCCAAGGGATGTGGCAGAGTCTGAGATAGCCAAGGATTCTGAAAGTCAGGCTCTAGACACAGTGGCAGATACTCTGGCGAGTTTGGGGGCTGCGTTCTGTATTGTGCTGTGAAGAGGGCTCCTCGTCAAATAACCAGTCCTTGTGCCATCAACACTCCCAACTCTCCTACACAATCAGGTGCATGGAGGAAGATAGAAAAGCTCCCTCTTCCAGTCACTTCACAGATGGAGGATAGAAATGGGGACTACCTGGAGTAGAGCCAGTAATACTGAAGCCATTGCAAAGGGTCCAGTGATAGCCCCACTGTTCACAAAGGGAAGAGAAGGCTTGCTTAGGATGAAAGGTTGTTCCCAGAGATTAACTGTGCATCCTGCTGGGGAAGGCTAGGGACGGAGGTTCCAGGAGGAGTGAATCTGCTGGTTTCTTGCTCCCTTGAGAGGATTCCTGTTTCCCAAGATCCCAAGTGCAAAGTACTTTCACCTCTCAGTCCTTTCCAGGGTGCTTGGTGAACTCAGTCTCCATCTTCATCCTCCTCTTGGAGTCAAGTTGCTCTCCCTTCTTCCTACCTGGCTACCTGGAAGCTATTTTATTTGTTTAATTTTAGCATGCAAAACACTTATTTGATCTCACTCATTGCTCTTTTCTCTCTGAACAAAGGAAACAGAAGGTCCTACATTCACTTAACAGATGGAGGAACTGCTATTTCTTGAAATAAAGAAGATTAGCAAACCTAAGAAGACCTTCTACAATACCACAGAAATGCTGAAAACTTTATAACAAATTGTTTCATAACATATTTGAGTTTCCAGGTAGACAGATGAAATTCTCAAAACCCCATAAGACAAGGAAGCTGAAAAAGAAAGATGAGAAACGTTGAACTGTGACTGGCCTTACGGCCATGGGCCTGTCTCCATAACTAAGGCACATATTTTCTCAGCATCTGTAGGGAAAACACACAAGATCTTGGGCCCTTGCAAGATGGGATGGAGGGAGGGAGAACTCCAAATATTATCTGTGACCCATGGAACTTTAGACCCTTGAAGACTGCACTTAAAAGTAACTGGCACATCCTCAAAAGGAAAAGGCAAAGAAATATGTTCACACATTTTTGCATCTAAATCCCCCGATGACTCACTGCCTTAACCTGAGTTTGGAGTTTGAGTGACAGTACTGGTGCCCAGACACCAGGGCTGGGAGATGCACTGATGTGGTCCAAGTGA
This sequence comes from Okapia johnstoni, assembly GCA_024291935.2. Taxonomy (NCBI): domain Eukaryota; kingdom Metazoa; phylum Chordata; class Mammalia; order Artiodactyla; family Giraffidae; genus Okapia; species Okapia johnstoni. The sequence goes on from CM044327.1 coordinate 8,716,442, forward strand.
GCAGGGATGGAAGAAGTAGAAGCAACTGTTTTCTGGAGGCTCATGTGCTGAATCTACATGTACAAGATACAATAAAATCTAGTCAAACATGCACCAAAGATACAAAATAAAATTATAGACTAAAGCTAGTCACTCTGTGTGAGATTCAGAGAAAAGAAAACAAAGGACTTGGGGAAAAGAGACTGACTTTGATGGACACAAAATGTTACCACCCTTATTTTAAACATTTGTGTTAAGAAATCTGGAAAACCCATCCTTTGTTTTTTTTCAAATAATGAAACAGGAAATTAAGTACCTTTCCCTAATTATAGAAGAAAATAGATTACTTTCATAAATGGATATATCTTGATGAACTCAGCAATTCTAATACATTATCTTTGTTCTCTTTTGAAACTCCATAAACCATAATGGAACTTTTATTTATTGTGACTTCTGTTATTGGCTAAGGTGACATTTGAGACAAGTTCACATTCTTTTTTCATGACAATGTTTTATAAGCCAAGATTCTTGTGTTTTATTTTAATTAGTGACATCTCTCTCTTATTCTAAAATGCTAGGTTCACTACAGCAGTGTCATGACATTGTTAACTGGTATATTTCAGAAAATTTGAAAAATGTTGAAACACAAGTGTTTGATAGGAATCAAATAAAGCTGATGACACGCCAAGCAATACATCAAACAATATCTGAAAATTCGTACTTTTCTCAGTATAATACATATATGAGGAGGGACGTGAGGAACACCCTTCAGCAGAGGCAGAAAGATGCTTGCTTTTGTAACAGTGGAGATTAGTTACAGTAGGGGTGACTAAAAGTTGTGTGCAGTTGCAGCCTTAGAGAAATAATAGAGAACTTCCCTCTTCTCTGTGTTCCCTTGTACATGGAATCAGTTGGTTAAAATCCATGTTAACTTTTTCCTGTGAAGACATAGATGAAATATTCACTTATGCCATGTTTGAATTATCTAATAAGCAGAGCTAACTTCACCAATTCTGTTCTTTAAAATTAATTTAGAAACAAAATATTCATAGGAAAATTATTACAATGGTATATACTCATATGAATATTTAATAAATTCATAGCATTTTGCATAAGATTTATTTGAAATATTAGCTTTCATGGCAATGGTTTTGCATGTTAAATTTTCCAATAATCAATCACAGTTATATAATACTCAAGATGAAGATATTTCAAATTTACTAAACCCAGTAACTAGAGCGGAGAAGGAAATGGCAACCCACTCCAGTGTTCTTGCCTGGAGAATCCCGGGGACGGGGGAGCCTGGTGGGCTGCCGTCTATGGGGTCGCAAAGAGTCGGACACGACTGAAGCTACTTAGCAGCAGCAGCAGTAACTAGAGAATCAGTTGTGCATTTATCCTTTGGTCCTTTATTTGAAAATCAACCATCCTCACTTATACTACTCCCGGTATATTTTCACGTGTTTATTTTAGGGGATTTTTAGCAGGGGGGAAATGCACATTGAAGTTTCCTCCTGACATATGTATATATGTATTTCATATATATATGATTTGTACTGTATATGTATATATACACTACAAATAAAGCTAGCATTAAACTCTTTTAGAAATAATAAGGGTAGACATCAGATTAACTTTTTTGAGATCAAATGTAAGGCTGTTAGTTGATTTTCTGACATGAAAACAGAAATAAGTATTCTAAATAGCTTGAGAAACCACATAAGGGGAAACTCTGAAATGAAAAGCATAAAGAAATGGCATTTATTCATTATGCAACTTACTTTTATGGTTATTGATAGTGATTTTATCAGAATTGCTCCTTGTTTAAAGGTGGTTATCATCAGAGATGAATGGATGATTTTACTTAATTTGACTGTGGTTTGAAAATGTTTTTTCTCACATCTTTTTTATTTGCAAGTATTCTTAGCGAACATATGTATGTATATATATATATATATATATATATATATATATATATATATTTAGTTGAACCCTCACACATGAGGAAAAGCACAAACAAAGCAAGACCACGATAAGAAGTGCATGATGGACAGTGGCAAGGTGCACACCCTTGCCTGCAAACTTGCTCCTAACCTCTGCTTTATGTCATTATCTGTCCAGTCCATTGCTCAACAACATGACCAGTTATTATCAGACCTGGGTCTGCAGGTTGGGGCATAATTGTTGAAGCATGTTATATAGTAAGTGTCATACATTAAAATGTTAAAGGTGTACAACCGTGTCACTAAGACAAGTAATAAACCAACAAAGAAGGAAAAATGGAAGGGTCAAAGGTATCCCAAGCCACTTTACATTTGTCTCTTCATCTTGAAAACAATAGTATTTATCTCGTAGAAACTAATACCTTATATTTGATGATTTATTTAAATTTTTCTTGTTACAATCTGCCAATACAATTTTTATTAGGTTTGTAAAATTTTAGTGTTAAAAGTATGCCTGGATGGAGAGGGGAGATTTGAAGACAAGGCTCAGAATTGCAACCTTGTGTGCCATGGTCCATTAGAGTCACTGCTCTCTCAGAGCCTGAGATGCATCTCTGTTTCCAAAGCACTGCCAGACAGTGGCACAGAGCATCATGGAAATAAAATACTCCCCATGCCTTTTGCCTGCAAGTTCTTCCTTAGAGAATTTCTTTGAGCATAAAACAGAAACCCTTCTACCCTTCAAAGTAGTATATAGACACTACTTTCTGGCCAATACCTTTTTACCAACTGTCTACCCAGTAGAATTTTTAGACCCTAATTTGGAAGCTACAGCTTAGAATACCACGAATCAAACAGGCACAGAAGTGATGAGGGTTTGTTATGCCTCAAGCTGTGAAGTTAGTATTCAGTTCAGTTCAGTTCAGTCACTCAGGCATGTCCAACTCTTTGCAACCCCGTGGACTGCAGCACGCCAGGCTTCCCTGTCCATCACCAACTCCCGGAGTTTACCCAAACTCATGTCCATTGAGTCAGTGATGCCATCTAACCATCTCATCCACTGTCATCCCCTTCTCCTCCCGCCTTCAATCTTTCCCAGCATCAGGGTCTTTTCCAATGAATCAGATGTTTGCATCAGGTGGCCAAGGTATTGGAGTTTCAGCTTCAGTATCAGTCCTTCCAATGAATATTCAGGACTGACTTCCTTTAGGATGGACTGGTTGGATCTCCTTGCAGTCCAAGGGACTCTCAAGAGTCTTCTCTAACACCACAGCTCGGAAAAATCAATTCTTTGGCGTTCAGCTTTCTTTATAGTCCAACTCTCACATCCATGCATGAATACTGGAAAAACTAAAGCTTTGACTATATGGATCTTTGTTGGTAAATTAATGTCTCTGCTTTTTAATATGCTGTCTAGGTTGGTCATAACTTTCCTTCCAAGGAGCAAGCATCTTTTAAATTCATGGGTGCAGTCACCATCTGCAGTGATTTTGGAGTCCACAAAAATAAAGTACATCACTGTTATCATTGTTTCCCCATCCATTTGCCATGAAGTGATGGGACCAGATGCCATGAACTTAGTTTTCTGAATGTTGAACTTTAAGTCAGTCTCACTCTCCTCATTCATTTTCATCAAGAGGCTGTGTAGTTCTTCTTTGCTTTCTGCCACAAGGGTGGTGTCATCTGCATATCTGAGGTTATTGATATTTCTCCCAGCGATCTTGATTCCAACTTGTGCTTCATCCAGTCCACTATTTCTCATGATGTACTCTGCATATAAGTTAAATAAGCAGGGTGAACAATATACAACCTTGACGTACTCCTTTCATGATTTGGAACCAGTCTGTTGTTCCATGTCCAGCTCTATCTGTTGCTTCTTGATCTGCATACAGATTTCTCAAAGGCAGGTCAGGTGGTCTGGTATTCCCATTCTCTTTAAGAATTTTCCACAGTTTATTGTGATCCACACAGTCAAAGGCTTTGGCTTAGTAAAGCTGAAGTAGATGTTTTTCTGGAACTCTCTTGCTTGTTTGATGATCCAACGGATGTTGGAAATTTGATCTCTGGTTCCTCTGCCTTTTTTAAATTCAGCTTGAACACCTGGAAATTCACGGTATATGTACTGTTGAAGCCTGGCTTGGAGAATTTTGAGCATAACTTTGCTAGCATATGTGAAGAGTGCAATTGTGTGGTAGTTTAAACATTCTTTGACATTGCCTTTCTTTGGGATTGGAATGAAAACTGACCTTTTCCAGTCCTGTGGCCACTGTTGAGTTTTCTAAATTTTCTGTCATATTGAGTGCAGCATTTTCACAGCATCATCTTTTAGAAATTGAAATAGCTCAACTGGAATTCCATCACTTCCACTAGCTTTGTTCATAGTGATGCTTCCTAAGCTCCACCTGACTTCACATTCCAGGATATCTGGCTCTAGATGAATGATCACACCATCATGGTTATCTGGATCATGAAGATCTTTTTTGTATAGTTTTTCTGTACCTTGTTGCCATCTCTTAACATCTTCTGCTTCTGTGAGGTCCATACCATTTCTGTCACTTATTGAGCCCATCTTTGCATTAAATGTTCCCTTGTTATCTCTAATTTTCTTGAAGAGGGTCTCTAGTCTTTCCCATTCTATTGTTTTCCTCTATTTTTTGCATTGATCGCTGAGGAAGGCTTTCTTATCTCTCCTTGCTATTCTTTGGAACTCTGCATTCAAATGAATATATCTTTCCTTTTCTCCTTTACCTTTTACTTCTCTTCTGTACACAGCTATTTGTAAGGCCTTGTCAGACAACCATTTTGCCTTTTTCCATTTCTTTTTTTTGGAAGATAATCTTGATCACTGTCTCCTATACAATATCATGAACCTCAGTTCATAGTTCTTCAGGCACTCTGTCTATCAGATCTAATCCCTTGAATCTATTTATCATTTCCACTGTATAATCATAAGGGGTTTGTTTTAGGTTATATCTGAGTGGTCTAGTGGTTTTCCCTACTTTCTTCAATTAAAGTTTGAATTTGGCAACAAGGAGTTCATGATCTGAGCTACAGTCAGCTCCCAGTATTGTTTTTGCTGACTGTATAGAGCTTCTCCATCTTTGGCTGCAAAGAATATAATCAATCCGATTTCAGTATTGACCATCTGGTGATGTCCACGTGTAGAGTCTTCTCTTGTGTTTTTGGAAGAGGGTGTTTGCTATGACCAGTGTGTTCTCTTGGTAGAACTCTATTTGCCTTTGCCCTGCTTCATTCTCTACTCTAAGGCCAAATTTGCCTGTTACTCCAGTTAGTATTAGTATTAGGAAGGAACAGAATTGGAAGAACCAAGAACACCAGGGTCTCTGAGACAGACTCCATACCTTCTTTCTGACAATGGAAGCATGGCCAACTTTAACCTCTTCAGCAATAAATTCCACTCAGCTTAATCAACTGACCAGAGAGCAGGAACAAGAGTGTCCTTCTCAGACCAGCAGAGCCAAACCAGATCAATGATTGTGGTGAGTGCTCTTTGGTCCATGATTATCAACTGCCCACCCTCCTGGCTACCGTTGGAAGAGAGGATTCTAACAGTCACAGAAGGGCTGTAAGAATAGAATCTACCCAAACGTTTATGGTTAAACAACTTGCCAGACTAGGACTTTCTCTATTCAAAGATCACTAAGGTGAGGACACACAGGTACAGAAAATACAAAAGATTCTACACATAGAAGAAAGAGAACACTGGGCAGGGATTCAGGAAAAGAATATTTTCTGAAAACAATTATTGAAGACTATAAATAAAGAAGCAAGTATAATTTTTTTTGTTTAACTCTTTTTTTTAAAGTCAAAGTAGTATATTCACATATGAACAAGTGCTATAGTACAGAGAAACTTAGAGAAAGCAAAGGAATTGTCTTCCTCCCCTTTTATTCCCAGCTTATACCCAGAGGCAAATTTAAGTTTTGCTAGGTTTACCTTAGTGAGTCTAGAAATTATCTTAAACCTTTGTTTCCTGAACTCAATTTGAGACAATTGTCTATTGGTCTTCTATCGTAACAGATAATAATTCAGTTCACCATTATTTTTTGTTTCTCCAAATTTGATATTTATATTATTAATCCTATTATTTGCTATTTTGATTTTAAATGGCATATTTAACACTTTGCTATCTTTTGCCATACACTTTAATACTATCTCTTGATAACCTTATTGTTGCCTTTGCCTTTTCTACAGTGTTTTTTTTTTTTTTCTTTCTAGTGTCTAACTTTGTTCCTTTAACACATCCAGGGTTATTCAATGCACATTCTACCTTATATGTACTGCATATACATTTGATTTTTATATATATTTTTGTGTATATGATTGTGTATGAGTTTATGTGTACCATCTCTAAATCAATAGTAATTTACATTATTAAGAGTATATTAATATTATTCAATATCAAGTGAAGTTTTACATTAGGATTAGATTTTCTTACTGGTCTAATATCATGATGTCTTCATCAATGCTTCATCAATATTTAGTATGCTCTATATTTGGACTATGATATTGTGTTTTCCCCTTTTCTTCCCTTAAACTCCTGAACTGTGAGCAGACACTAAATTCAGATAGTAATTTCTACTACAAAGAAATAAAACAAGGTTTGGTAAAAATTAGTGACTGGTAGAAGAATTACTTTAGTTTCTATTTTTTTAATTTGTATACAGTAGCTAACATTTTACTAAGTACTTCCTATATGCCAGGTACTGTTGTGTTTTTAAAATATTAATTCGTTAAATTATTTCTCAATCTTATGGGTCTGGAAACCAAAGAAAGTTAAATAATTAGTAAGTATATAGCAAGTGAGTGGTAGAACTAAAATCCAAACCCAGACTGGCTCCAGAGCTGTGCTTAAACCATTCCATTCAGCAGACTTCCTCATTTACAAAAAAAATGGCCCTAAACTAGTCTGTAGCTAGGCACAGTGCAGACTTCCTGTTTTATGAACTTAGTATGAGTTTACCCATATCCTTCTGTATGGGTGTTCCTGGATTGGTTTCAGATCCTTGGTTAACTGTACTAAATTGATTCTCATAAGACATATGCTTTGACCTTTAAAAAAAAAATGGAGATAAATTTATGCTGATTGATTTCTACTTCCATACCTAGTCTCTTGTTCATAACCATTTTGTTTTAAATTCTTGTCTGTTATCCAAATTTATTAAAGGGAATTTAAAAAGAGAAATAATCCATATATTTCCCATATATTATATAACCATTCAGTCTTTATCTGTAAGTACACCACACTTTGGCATAATTATCATAGCAGTTTTCACTAAGGTTAATCAGTGAACATTACTCTATGTTGCTACATACCATGCATAATTCTTTTAATGATTGTAACATATTTCAGGTTAAGGTGTCATAACTTACTGGAGTATTTTGGTTGCTGTCACAATTTTTCAATTAGGAAAAGTTATAGTAAACATTTTTCTATATATATTTTGACAGTTTCTTACTGTTGATCATTTTCTTAGAATAAAGTTCTAGAGGCAATCAAAGAAACACATTTTTTACTTCCTTATAGGTATATACACTGACAAAATGGTATTTTCAATTTATTTCAAGTTAAATACTTTATACATAAAATACTAAAGAACTGTATTAGATAAATTTTCTTTAATTCAGTTCAGTTCAGTTCAATTCAGTCGTTCAATTGTGTCCGACTCTTTGCAACCCCATGAACCACAGCACACCAGGCCTCCCTGTCTATCACCAACTCCCAGAGTCCACCCAAACCCATGTCCATCGAGTCGATGATGCCATCCAACCATCTCTGTCGTCCCCTTCTCCTCCTGCATTCAATCTTTCCCAGCATCAGGGTCTTTTCCAATGAGTCAACTCTTCGCATCAGGTGGCCAAAGTATTCAAGTTTTAACTTCAACATCAGTCCTTCCAATGAACACCCAGGATTGATCTCCTTTAGGATGGACTGGTTGGATCTCCTTGCAGTCCAAGGGAGTCTCAAGAGTCTTCTCCAACACCACAGTTCAAAAGCATTAATTCTTCGGTGCTCAGCTTTCTTCACCGTCCAACTCTCACATCCATACATGACCACTGGAAAAACCATAGCCTTGACTAGACGGACCTTTGTTGGCAAAGTAATGTCTCTGCTTTTCAATATGCTGTCTAGGTTGGTCGTAACTTTCCTTCCAAGGAGTAAGCGTCTTTTAATTTCATGGCTGCAATCACCATCAGCAGTGATTTTGGAGCCCAGAAAAATAAAGTCAGCCACTGCTTCCACTGTTTCCCCATCTATTTGTCATGAAGTGATTACTATTGAATTAAACACTTTAGTTACATTAGATTACTATTTTTATATTTCCTCTCATACAGGATCTAATGGGCGAGGACTTATCTATTGTCTAAGTGACATTCTCATATGTAAATTCTCACTTTAGGATGCAACAAATTTTAATTACATTTGTACAAATATTTTATAGATGTTTTCCATTTATTGCTTTTTGTTGTTGTTGCATGGCAAATATCCCTGCTTTATATGAGTTGATCTTTATAGTTATTTCTTGTAAAGTAAACACCATTTAAATACTGTAGACTGTTATCTGCCAATTTTCCTTGTTAACTCTACAAATTATTTGAAATTTATTGACTTATGGAAGGAATTAAGTGTGAAACTAAAACAGTAGCTACCAATTCCCTTTCTCTATATTTGTTATTTTTAGATTATAATAATGATGGTTCTATTTTGATATGCACTGATGCAGTGGAGGTAGTTAGATATTATGTTTCAGAGGAGGAGTCCAAAGTGAAGATATGGAGTCAGGCAGGTATCATTAATATATAGATGTTACTTGATGCCATGGATAAGATTACAAAGGGAGAGGGGAAGAAGAGAAAGATCTCGAATCAAGACTGAGGACCTCTAGTATTTAGAGGTAATGTGGGGAAAAGTGATTCCACCAATAAAACAAGAAGGCACAGTCAGTGAGAATTCTAAAAGTCCTATTTGTCCTACGGCGTATCCATTCTAGTATCTTCTCTTTATTATCTGTTCACTTATCTTGGCCTTCTCTTTCCTGCTGCTGGTTATCCACATACTTGTTTATGTTTTGATATTTGAGACAGGAAACCATGTAGCTGGTGTAGGTGTCTTCCAATCTGTAAAAATGGATACTTTGTCCATCTAAAGGCAATGTGGGATACATAAAGTGAAAGACTTAAGGAATCAATTACCTTAAGATGGGCTTAAAGTTGTCAAACATCAGGGTTATGGACTAATAATATATCCAAGAATTTAGAATAATTTTTCTTTTATTCCAGTTGCTTCTCTACTTTATAAACCAACTCTCAAATTGTTTAGGTTGTATCTTCACAAATCCTGCAGAGTTGGAATTTTTAAATAGCTTCAGAGAAAATATGCATTGATGGGGAAACAAGAACTTAATATGTTCTATTGTCTGTAAATATTCTGACCAAGATAATTTTTAAAAAAGCCATAAATTGAATAAAAGAGTAAATAAAAATCATAGTGGCAGCTGATTTCATTTGTTGATATTTTTGCACTCTTACTGATAACAATGCAATTTAAATGATGTTGGCATTTTGCTTTGATTCTGAAGGTAAGGCAAAAAAAAATGCACGTAAAGAATATCAAGTAGTGAGAATTGACTTGCTACTGTCAACTTGCTCTATTTTCTTATCAATAGTTGTCATTTCATAGAAAAATCTATATGCATTTAAAACAGAATGACAGAATATACACAAGGGATTTTTAAAAACAGTCAATCAGAATGTATTCCAATAGTGCTATTCCTGATAGAAACACATATCACAGTGTTGTTCATACTCAGTGGTTTAATTGTGCCATCTTAACATCACTCTTTTGTCAAAGTTTACTATTTCTTTTATTTTTCTTCTTTAAAAAACAAACAAAGAAACACACCCTCAAAACTAAGGCAATGCCTTTAGGTTCCAGAATTATAAACTCAGATTAGTACACATTTCAAGTCCATTTTATTTTATTTTTTTTATGATTTTTTTCTTTATCTTTTTTTTAATTTATTTATTTTAGTTGGAGGCTAATTACTTTACAATATTGTAGTGGTCTTTGCCATACTTTGATATGAATCAGCCAAGGGTTTACATGTGTTCCTCATCTAGAACCCCCCTCCCACCTCCCTCCCCACCCCATCCCTCAGGGTCATCCCAGTGCACCTGTTTCATGCATCAAACCTGGACTGGCGATCTGGTTCACATATGATAATATACATGTTTCAATGCTATTCTCTCAGATCATCCCACCCTCGCCCTCTCCCACAGAGTCCAAAAGACTGTTCTATACATCTGTGTCTCTTTTTCTATCTCACATATAGGGTTATTGTTACCATCTTCCTAAATTCCATATATATGTGTTAGTATACTGTATTGGTGTTTTTCTTTCTGTCTTACTTCACTCTTTATAATAGACTCCAGGTTCATCCACCTCATTAGAACTGATTCAAATGTATTCTTTTTAATGGCTGAGTAATATTCCATTGTGTTTATGTTCCACAGCTTTCTCATCCATTCGTCTGCTGATGGACATCTAAGTTGCTTCCATGGCCTGGCTATTATAAACGGTGCTGTGATGAACATTGGGGTACACATGTCTCCTTCAATTCTGGTTTTCTCGGTGTGTATGCCCAGCAGTGGGATTGCTGGGTTGTATGGCAGTTCTATTTCCAGTTTTTTAAGGAATCTCCACACTGTTCTCCATAGTGGCTGTACTAGTTTGCATTCCTATCAACAGTGTAAGAGGGTTACCTTTTCTCCGCACCCTCTCCAGCATTTATTGCTTGTAGACTTTTGGATAGCAGTCATTCTGACTGGCATGAGATGGTACCTCATTGTGGTTTTGATTTGCATTTCTCTGATACTGAGTGATGTTGAGCATCTTTTCATGTGTTTGTTAGCCATCTGTATGTCTTCTTTGGAGAAATGTCTGTTTGGTTCCTTGGTGCGTTTTTTGATTGGGTCATTTGTTTTTCTGGAATTGAGCTTCATGAGTTGCTTGTATATTTTTGAGATTAATTCTTTGTCCATTGCTTCGTTTGCTATTCTTTTCTCCCATTCTGAAGGCTGTCTTTTCACCTTGCTTATAGTTTCCTTTGTTGTGCAAAAGCTTTTAAGTTTAATTAGGTCCCATTTGTTTATTTTTGCTTTTATTTCCAATATTCTGGGAGGTGGGTCATAGAGAATCCTGCTGTGATTTATGTCAGCGGGTGTTTTGTCTGTTTTCCTCTGGGAGTTTTATAGTTTCTGGTCTTATGTTTAGATCTTTAATCCATTTTGAGTTTATTTTTGTGTATGGTGTTAGAACGTGTTCTGCTGCTGCTAAGTTGCTTCAGTCGTGTCCGACTCTGTGTGACCCCATAGACGGCAGCCCATCAGGCTCCCCCGTCACTGGGATTCTCCAAGCAAGAACACTGGAGTGGGTTGCCATTTCCTTCTCCAATGCATGAAAGTGAAAAGTAAAAGTGAAGTCACTCAGTTGTGTCCAACTCCTAGCAACCCCATGGACTGCAGCCTACAAGGCTCCTCCATCCATGGGATTTTCCAGGCAGGAGTACTGGAGTGGGTTGCCATTGCCTTCTCCAGAAGGTATTCTAGTTTCCTTTTTTTACAAGTGGTTGACCAGTTTTCCCAGCACCACTTGTTAAAGAGATTGTCTTTTCTTCATTGTATATTCTTGCCTCCTTTGTTGAAGATAAGGTGTCCATAGGTATGTAGATGTATCTCTGGGCTTTCTATTTTGTTCCATTGATCTATATTTCTGTCTTTGTGCCAGTACCATACTGTCTTGATGAATGTGGCTTTGTAGTAGAGCCTGAAGTAAGGCAAGTTGATTCCTCCAGTTCCATTCTTCTTCCTCAAGATTGCTTTGGCTATTCGAGGTTTTTTGTATTTCCATACAAATTTTGAAATTATTTGTTCTAGTTCTGTGAAAAATACTGTTGGTAGCTTGATAGGGATTGCATTGAATCTATAGATTGCTTTGGGTAGTATACTCATTTTCACGATATTGATTCTTCTGATCCATGAACACGGTTTATTTCTCCATCTATTTGTGTCCTCTTTGATTCCTTTCATCAGTGTTTTATAGTTTTCTATATATAGGTCTTTTGTTTCTTTAGGTAGATATATTCCTAAATATTTTATTCTTTTCGTTGCAATGGTGAATAGTATTGTTTCCTTAATTTCTCTTTCTGTGTTCTCATTATTGGTGTATAGGAATGCAAGGGATTTCTGTGTGTTAATTTTATATCCTGCAACTTTACTATATTCATTGATTAGCTCTAGTAATTTTCTGGTAGAATCTTTAGGGTTTTCTGTGTAGAGGATCATGTCATCTGCAAACAGTGAGAGTTTTACTTCTTCTTTTCCTATCTGTATTCCTTTTATTTCTTTTTCCGCTCTGATTGCTGTGGCCAAAACTTCCAAAACTATGTTGAATAGTAGTGGTGAAAGTGGACATCCTTGCCTTGTTCCTGACTTTAGGGGAAATGCTTTCAATTTTTTACCATTGAGGATAATGTTTGCTGTGGGTTTGTCATATATAGCTTTTATTATGTTGAGGTATGTTCCTTCTATTCCTGCTTTCTGGAGGGTTTTTATCATAAATGGATGTTGAATTTTGTCAAAGGCTTTTTCTGCATCTATTGAGATAATCATATGGTTTTTATCTTTCAATTTGTTAATGTGGTGTATTACATTGATTGATTTGCGGATGTTTTAAGAAACCTTGCATTCCTGAGATAAAGCCCACTTGGTCATGATGTATGATCTTTTTAATATGATGTTGGATTCTGTTTGCTAGAATTTTATTAAGGATTTTTGCATCTATGTTCATCAGTGATATTGGCCTGTAGTTTTCTTTCTTTGTGGCATCTTTGTCTGGTTTTGGAACTAGGGTGATGGTGGCCTCATAGAATGAGTTTGGAAGTTTACCGTCTTCTGCAATTTTCTGGAAGAGTTTGAGTAGGATGGGTGTTAGCTCTTCTCTAAATTTTTGGTAGAATTCCACTGTGAAGCCGTCTGGTCCTGGGCTTTTGCTTGCTGGAAGATTTTTGATTACAGTTTTGATTTCCTTGCTTGTAATGGGTGTGTTAAGATCTTCTATTTCTTCCTGGTTCAGTTTTGGAAAGTTATACTTTTCTAAGAATTTGTCCATTTCTTCCAAGTTGTCCATTTTATTGGCATATAGCTGTTGGTAGTAGTCTCTTATGATCCTTTGTATTTCTATGTAGTCTGTTGTGATCTCTCCATTTTCATTTCTAATTTTGTTGATCTGATTCTTCTCCCTTTGTTTCTTGATGAGTCTGGCTAATGGCTTGTCAATTTTGTTTATCTTCTCGAAAAACCAGCTTTTAGTTTTGTTGATTTTTGCTATGGTCTCTTTTGTTTCTTTTGCATTTATTTCTGCCCTAATTTTTAAGATTTCTTTCCTTCTACTAACCCTGGGGTTCTTCATTTCTTCCTTCTCTAGTTGCTTTAGGTGTAGAGTTAGTTTATTTATTTGATTTTTTTCTTGTTTTTTGAGGTATGCCTGTATTGCTATGAACCTTCCCCTTAGCATTGCTTTTACAGTGTCCCACAGGTTTTGGGTTGTTGAAGAATCAAATCAACAATGCAAGGATTCTTTAATATCTGCAAATCGATCAATGTAATAATACACCACATTAACAAATTGAAAGATAACAACCATATGATTATCTCAATAGATGCAAAGAAAGCCTTTGACAAAATTCAACACCCATTTATGATAAAAACTCTCCAGAAAGCAGGAATAGAAGGAACATACCTAAAGTGCATTTTAAATTTCAACTAATGTGTTGTAAAAAAAGTTTATCTTCAAAATAAGAACTGCAAGGGATCAACTTGGGAAAACTTTTCCCAATCTGATGGTAGCTCTAATCCACACAAGGCAGATGAGAAATAAGCTTGTCTCCTTAAACACTCATATTTTTTCTAATCATGAAATCCAATGCCCTGTTGATATTTGATTCTTGATCTTAAGCATTATTGTTATTGTTCTTTAAAGGTACTATTTTTCCCAACTTCACCCCATAGCACATATGACCCCCACAGGGAAAGAAGGCTCTTCTTAGTGGTATGTCTGAATTTTTGAAATATTTTTGTGAGGACTCACTGTTAGAATTTGTATCATCTAACAAGGTCAGTTGCATTTTTTCAAGATGTTTTACTCTAGAATGATCAGTTACTTACGATCGTCTTATTTTGGCACAGTCCAGAAAAACATCTACTTTTGCTTTATTGACTATGTCAAACCCTTTGACTGTGTGGATCACAACAAACTGGAAAATTCTCTAAGAGATAGGAATACCAGACCACCTGACCTGCCTCCTGAGAAATCTGTATGCATGTCAATAAGCAACAGTTAGAATTGGACGTGGAACAACAGACTGGTTCCAAATCAGAAAAGGAGTACGTCAAGGCTGTATATTGTTCACCCTGCTTATTTAACTTATATGTAGAGTACATCATGCGAAATGCTGGGCTAAATGAAACACAAACTGAAATCAAGATTGCCGAGAGAAATATCAATAACCTCAGATACACAGATGACATCACATTTACGGCTGAAAGCAAAGAACAGAACTACCTCTTGATGAAAGTGAAAAAGGAGAGTGAAAAAGTTGGCTTAAAACTCAACATTCAGAAAACTAAGGTCATGGCATCTGGTCCCATCACTTCATGGCAAATAGATGGGGAAACAATGGAAACAGTGAGAGACTTTATTTTTCTGGGCTCCAAAATCACTGCAGATGGTGATTGCAGCCATGAAATTAAAAGACTCTTGCTCCTTGGAAGAAAGGCTGTGACCAACCTAGACAGTATATTAAAAAGCAGAGACATTGCTTTACCAACAAAAGTCCATCTAGTCAAAGCTATGATTTTTCCAGTAGTCATATATGGATGTGGAGTTGGACTATAAAGAAAGCTGAGCACCGAAGAATCGATGTTTTTGAACTGTGGTGCTGGAGAAGACTCTTGAGAGTCCCTTGGACAGCAAGGAGATCCAACCTGTCATTTCTAAAGGAAATCAGTCCTGAATATTCATTGGAAGAACTGATGCTGAAGCTAAAACTCCAATATTTTGGTTACCTGATGCAAATAACTCATTGGAAAAGACCCTGATGCTGGGCAAGATTGAAGGCGGGAGAAGAAGGGGTAGACAGAGGATGAGATGATTGGATAGCATCACCGATGCAATGGACATGAGTTTGAGTAGGCTCCAGGAGTTGGTTATGGACCGGGATGCCTGGCGTGCTTTAGTCCATGGGGTTGCAGAGTCAAACGACTGAGCGACTGATCTGAACTGATTAATCTTAAAAAAAAAAAGAATACTTGCACAGTTAAAAATTTGTGATGAAAGAAAATACTGAAGAGAGTACGTTTCATGTTAAGTGTTCTTAATTACAATAAAATAAAACTAGCAAATTGAAAAACAAACAAACAAACAAACCACAACACTGTCATAGGTAGCCCACAGATCAGCTTCAACTATGCAAATATTTCTGTTAGATAAAATTTATTTTTTAAAGATTATACTCCATTTATTATTACTATACATTATTGGCTATATTCCCTGTGCTGTTCAGTATATCCTTGTAGCTTTTTTATTTTACACATAGTAGTCTGCCCCTGTTAATCCCCTTCTCCTGTCTTGTCCCATCCCTTTCTTTCTCGTCACTTGTAACCACGGCTGCTGCTGCTAAGTTGCTTCCGTTGTGTCCGACTCTGTGCGACCCCATAAGACAGCAGCCCACCAGGCTCCCCCGTCGCTGGGATTCTCCAGGAAAGAACACTGGAGTGGGTTGCTTGCAGTTTCTTTGGAAACCTAGTAGACTTCTCTGTTTGCTTTCATTAAGTTCTGTGTATTAATAACAAACTGAAAGTTCTTTCTCAAACATAATTCTCATGACTGATTTATTTATTTTTGCTTCTCTCAACCCCTTTCCCCCATATTTGGTAGCCAGCCTGGGGTTATTGGAGATAACAGACTATCTGGAAGAGTCCACACCCTTAATCTGATTGGTGTCCTTCTCAGGGTCTTGAGCGGCTTTGTCTTTCAAAGCCTTGTCATCCTTTTTACTGAAAGTGAAAGTGTTAGTCACTCAGTCATCTCTTACTCTTTGCAACCCCATGGAGCCTGCCAGACTCTGCTGTTCACGGAATTCTCCAGGCAAGAATACTGGAGTGGGTTGCCATTCTCCCTTCTCCAAGGTATCTTCCCAACCCAGGAATTGAACTCAGGTCTCCTGCATTGCAGGCAGATTCTTTACAATTGTCCTACTTTCTTTCTCTCTGTCTCTCCTTTTACCTGCTCTTCCTGTCTCATCTGCACTGGTCAGGCTCATCTGAGCCACCAAAGAAGCCCCCTTCTTACTATCTGAGATCTAAAACAGTTGAGCTTTCCAATCTTAAATGTCTCATACTTCTAGGTTCTTTCATGTCTTACACATTTCTGTTTAGAATCCATGCCTTGCAGTTCTTTGCTAAATAAAAGTAAAGACAACACACCCTACCATTCTGATTTTTTCCATTCATTTCAGCTAGAGCTATCTTTAATCTGCCTTTTGAGTTACCATGGACCATGTATTTGTAACATTTGCCACTCCATAGCATGGCCCTGTATCTTTGCATTGTCTTCTGCTGCTGGTGCTGCTGCCAAGTCACTTCGGTTGTGTCCGACTCTGTGTGACCCCATAGATGGCAGCCCACCAGGCACCCCGTCCCTGGGATTCTCCAGGCAAGAATACTGGAGTGGGTTGCCATTTCCTTCTCCAATGCATGAAAGTGAAAAGTGAAAGTGAAGTCGCTCAGTCGTGTCCGACTCATAGCAACCCCATGGACTGTAGCCCACCAGGCTCCTCCGCCCATGGGATTTTCCAGGCAAGAGTACTAGAGTGGGTTGCCATTGCCTTCTCCAAGTTGTCTTCCAAGTCAGCCGTATTCAGTTTTTTTTATCCTCAGGGGACTCTGCTTGTTGCATTAAGCAAGCAATGAGGAGATATACATATTTTTGTTTTTTAAATGGGTCAGGTCTGTAGGTCCTATACACTACTTCCTGTCATAATCTATTGTTGCAAGTTACTGCAAAGGAGAAAGGAAAATATAGTTTAGGCTGTCTTTTCAGGAAAAAGAAGTAACAAGTTTGAAGATCTGTTAGCAGTTGCACCATAGACACTAAATGTCAAGCATTCAAATCACCATGTGGAAGAAAATGGTGGCCATGTTATTTCAATGATACCATTGATTTTAATCCTTCGCATTTACATTAATCTCTATGAGTACGTAATCCTACATTTGCTGCAGGCATACATGTAAGTGGCTAATTCATGTGAACTTGTTGGATGCGATCACAGACTCTAAAGTAAGACTTTTATGCAAATTCTTTTTCTAATCTATAATTACATGGGATTGTAGGCATCCTTCAGTAGTAACAAGTAATACTTAATGTAGGTATTTTTGTTTAGTCCCACATAAAATGTTTAGTCTTCTCGTCAATACTGTATAATTACATTCAGTTGTAGAAAACATCTGAGTGGGTGGACAAGTTGCCCTCAAAATGTAATTTAAATTTACATGAAATGTGTAAATATTAGATTGAAAAGTAGACAGGTTTTAGTGGTCCAAGGACATATCTTTTTAGGCTTTTGTTGATGTTTTAGAGAAAACTCTTAGATTTCTTTGAGGCTTAAAATGTTTCCTGTTTATAAATCACTTTCCCACTATCATTGTACTATTTGATTGAATGGCATTTTGTTAAGTGTTGTTCTTGATTTGAAATGATCTTTGTGATTTTTCCCCTTTTTCTATGTATTTAATTTACATTATCTGGTAAAGAGGGGAACCTTTGAAAAGCTCAGAAATGCCTTTAATTTTAGTAAGCAAATGGGTTCAATAAAGACATTTTTAACACGATGTAAGGGAAGAAAGAAGAAAGAAATGATGGCGAGGTATCATGTTACTTTAGTCTGAGTATAACCACGCTTTGTAAAAGGGAATAAAAGGCTGGCTGAGAGTGTCCTCTTGGGGTTTCCAGTTGTCATGTAGCTATTAGAGTTAGCTATATGTTCCCTGCCCCTTTGACGGAGGACGGAAGCCTGACAGAATATTCCCACCTCAGGAGGACTCTTGTACATGCCATCTAAGTGGTCGAAATAAAGCTTCACCCGGGGTACTGTTTTTACTCTCTTCATCCTGAAATTGGATGGCAAGGTAACATCACAGGAGAGGGATTACTCTTACAGACCGAACTTTGCTGTGTTGTTCGCCCCAACCCCCACTGCTCATCAATCACCGTGGCAACTCTTTGTGGAGCTGGCCCACCTGTGGGGCCTCCCTCCCCTCTGAGATCCCGTTCCTGCCCCCAGCTCACTGCACAACCACTCCCAGGCCTGCCTCCAGGTGTTCAAGACCAGTCCAGTTATGTATGGAAGGACGGCAGGCATTCCTGACTCACAAAGCCCACTTATGTCAAGTATACATTGCAGTTATTCACCTACCAGCCTCCAATTCTCCCTGCGAACATCCCTGCGGCTGAGAGAAAATGAAGATCATTGACTGTGTGTGTACCTTATTACAGAATCAAACTATTATCTGCTAAGTAACATATAATAAAATGCCTTATTTCACCCCGGAATATCCTACACGCTGTCTTAACTTTATTAGAAAGCATATACCCTACTTTGTGAAGCTTGAAAGTCTGCAGTAATTGTACAGTGAATATGCTGATGTGGCAGATGGGTTAAATTACTAGCTGAGCCACCAGGGAAGCCCAAGAATACTGGAGTGGGTAGCCTATCCCTTCTCTGGCAGATCTTCCTGACCCAGGAATCGAACCAGGGTCTCCTGCATTGCAGGTGGATTCTTTACCAACTGAGCTATCAGGGAAGCCGAATTCAGTTACAAGCAAACATAAAGAAAGCTATTAAAAATAAGTATGTAGAGTTTGTATAAGTACAACAAACAAGAGAAACAGTTACCTTAAACTGAACCTTGAATTTATCACTTCTACCGCTCGACAAAGGCGAATATTTCTTAAAACGAACAGAGGCGTGATATCAACAGTAGCCGACATTCAAATTTTACGTTCCTACTTGTCAGAAGAGTGGTAATTCCCTTCAAGGACAAATAAGGAGCACAGTGTATTTGGGCAGCTAGGTGGCACTGGTGTGTTATGCTTCCAGTCCTCGAAGAGCGAATTCAGAAATCCTCTCTGTATTCCTGTTGGTCTGACATGCACCGTGTCCTCAGCTGCACATTCGTCAGTAATTGAGGACAGACTCAGGAGGAAATGCTGCGAGTTCCTTCAGTCTTGAGAGAGCACTAACAGCTCTCCAGCCTCCCATTGTCATGTCGTGGCTACGGACCTTGAATTCACTATTTCATTTTTTTTTTTTTAACTTTCTAGAAATGTTAACATTCTTCTCATAGAAGGAAGGATTTCAAATTTAAAAAAAAAAGTTTATTTTGAAATGTGAGTGCTAAAGACACCATAATATTCAAAGGGATTTTGTTGTTATTGAGTTGCTAAGTCATGTCCAACTCTCTGTGACCCTGTGAACTGCAGCACGTTGGGCTTCCCTGTCCTTCACAATCTCCCAGAGTTTGCTCAAACTCATGTCCGTTGAGTTGGTGATGCTATCCAACCATCACATCCCCTGTTTCCCCCTTCTCCTCCTGCCCTCAATCTTTCCCAGCATAATTCAAAACGATTGTGTTGCCATCGGAGGAATAAAAATGAAATTTCACAGAATGCAGGCATAGGGACGCTGTTAGCTGCTTAGACCTTGCATAAAGGCAATGTTTAACTTTCGAATGTGAACAAGCAAAATTAAACAACAACACATACTTATGTGAGTCTTAGGGTGTCCAGCACTGATCTAAATGTTTTGCATGTGTCTGCTCCCTGTTTCCCCACAACAAACTTTGAAGCAGGCACGATGACTCACCCCTGTTTACAGATGAAGTCACTAGGACACAGAGAGGAACAGTAACTTGCCCAAGGCTTGCAGCTACAGTGGCAAACACCGTTTCAAGTAGAAGGACAATTTTCTATCTTTATTACCATGCTAAATTGCCATTAAAGGAGCCTTCATCAACACTAATTTAAATGGTTGCAGTATGATACAGATACTAAACTACAAAATTAAACTTGAAAGGGAAATCAGAAGAATTGGACGTTTATTTGATATCAACATGATAGCTATCAGATCAATAATTTTACATCATGGAAATACGAGGGAATTTAAACTTGCCTATGATTTAAATATTTTAAGAGTGTGAGACACATCAAGAAGGATATCAAGGCACCTTTGAACTGGCTTATTTAAAATCTGGATACCCAGAGGGAGCCGGCAATAGTGTCCCCAGATAATGAGGTAGAAATAAATTTTTTTGAATTTTTACTCTCCTTCATTTTTATCAGTAGGATCTTTGACAAATAGTATTTCATATCTTGAGTATATTTTCTTAGAAGTATAGGCATTGAAAAAGTATTTCAACATTCCATGGAAAAATATTTGTTGTATACTTGCAATAAACCAGGAACTACACCCGAGAAAGCATCAGAAACGAAAGAACATGACATAGGTTTCTCTTGATACATGATGAATTGCCCACTGCCCACTGCTTTAATGTCTTAAAGCAATGCCTGTTCATTAGCTCATGGTTTTATAGGTCAGAAATCCTGGGTCCTCCATGCAGGATCTCTTGGGCTAGTCTGGGCTCTTATCTGAAGTATCAGTAAGCCCCATAACCTCAGCTTGTTTGCAGAATCCAGTTCCTTGTGGTTGTAGGGCTGAGGATTCTTTTTTCTAGTTGCCTGTTGGCTGGGTGTTGTTTTCAACTTCTAGAGGCTGCCGATATCCTTAGCTCATGGTCCTCACCATTTCCAAAGCCAGAAATCCTGTGTCAGATCCTTCCAGCGCTTTGAATTTCCCTGACTTCTAATTGTGTCTTCCTTTTCTGCCTTTTAAAGGAGGTGTGATTAAATCAGGCACATTATGGTTAATCTCCATATTTTAAAGACAACAGGTTGGGGACCTTAATTACAACGGCAAACCCCCTACAAGACCCTGGTCAGAGTTTCATTGAGAACGGAGATCGTGAGGAATTATCTCTACATTCTGCCTCACAAGTGGCTTATTCCATCAAGGAGCATGTTTGGTTTATCTTGCGATTCTTTGCAGTGGACATACTTTCGTAATGACAAGGTAGTATTAATTACATGTATCAAATTACATCATAATCTAGAGATTAAGCAAACCAAGTTATAGTAATGACCATCAGGAATTAAGTGCATTGGATATGCTTGGCACCTTAAGTACCATTTTCTCCTTTGATCCTCATACAACTCTCTAAGTATCAAGCTGAGTCTCAGAGACTTTCAGTAACTAGCTAACATCAGACAACCGGTAAATGAGAGAAGCCAGACTTCAAGACATGAACTGTATGAATGTAGTGTCTGTGCTTTTTGCTGCACAGCAGGAAGGAAAAGGGATCTAAGAGTCTTGTCCTTGAGATGAAAGTTATGCTTCAAGCAGAAAGATTAAATGAAATTTGTTATGCAACATCAATATGATTAATGATTCATTACAGATAGCATACAAGATTTTTATATGTATGTACCTGTGACTTTGTGTCCATTTTCATCCCAACAGTTAAGAAGTTATATGTAGGTGTGTGTTATGTGTATGAAACCAAGATGAATTCAGAGATGATTCGTTGTTGTTGTTGTTGTCGTTCAGTTGCTCAGTTGTGTCCGACTCTTTGCGACCCCATGGAGTGCAGGACGCCAGGCTTGCCTGTCCTTCACCATCTCTCGGCATTTGCTCAAACTTATGTCCAGGTGATAAAAGCTGCTAAATAATACTTATTGCAATGGGGTTTTATCAGGTATGGAGAAACTGATGAGGGTCTGAAACATCCCTTGTGAATATGGTGACATATTTGTCTACTCTATCCTCGGAGCTACTTACAGGGCACCATTTTAAATCAGAGTGCTCTATTTACAGCACATTTAAAAAATTAAAGTAATATCTTGGACAATTGCTAATAAACTTTTGGAGTAACTCCTCTTTCATGGAAGTGTTAGTCACTCAGTCATGTCCGACTCTTTGCAACCCCATGGACTGTAGCCCGCCAGGCTCCTCTATCCATGGAATCCTCCAGGCAAGAAAACTGGAGTGGGTTGCCATTTCCTTCTCCAGGGGATCTTCCCCACCCAGAGATCGAACCTGGGTCTCCTGCATTGTAGGCAGATTCTTTACTAAACTCCTTTCATAAAAATGGATCGAACTTTCTTATCAAATTTATGAATTACAGAACCCAAAATGCCAAAAGCAATTTTTAGACTGGTAGTGATAAAACTTACCCCTCAGGATAGAAGCAGTTCTCAAAAACTGCTGGTGAGGAGATGATTCTAAAAGGGATGGTACATGGATCAATCCAGTGGGGAATATAGGATCTAGGAAAAAAGGAATATTGGTCAAGTTGTTATGCCTGCAACTAATAATACTATTTTTTATTAAGTAAATAAAGTAGGCTGGTGTGATATTATGTCTTATAAGGAAAATGTGTTTGGTCATTGAGATGACCAAATATGCACTGAATATTTTTTTCAAATATGTTTGGCCTTCATTAAGCATTCCTGGCTCTTAGGTCTCCAGACTTTTGGCATTTCCTAAGTGATGGGAGTTTATAGGTTTCTCTTATAATATGTTAATGAGGTGACTTCTGGAAGGCACTTAAGGATGGGGGCTGGTTACCAGTGGAGGCAGCCAAGTGATTTGAGGATTGAAAACGTTCAGTCCCAGGGAAAGAGCCAGGAAAACGGCCAGTGATTTAGTCACTCATGCCTCCATAAAACCCAAAAGGACAGGGTCCAGAGAGCTTCTGGGTTGGTGAACACATGGAGGTTTGCAGAGGCAGCGCACCTGGAGAGACCAAGGGTTCCCAACACCCCTTCTCCATACCATGCGCTGGGCAGCTCTTTCATTCAGCGTCTCCTGAGCTACACCATTTCATGATTGACCAGTCATCTAGTAAATGAACTGGAGAAGGAAATGGCAACCCACTCCAGTATTCTTGCCTGGAGAACCCCGTGGACAGAGGAGCCTGGTGGGCTGCTGTCCATGGGGTCGCACAGAGTCGGACATGACTGAAGCGACTTAGCATTAGCTAGTAAATTAACAGGTTTCCTGAGCTTTCTGAGCTGCTCTAGCAAATGATTCAAACCAAAGGAGGGGACTGTAGGAACATTTGATTTGTAGCCAATTGGTCAGGAGTCATCAGAACCTCCAATTTGTAGTCTTTTGGTCAAAAGCACGGGAAGCAACCTAGGCTTATGACAGGTGCCTGAAGATGGGTGGGGAGGCAGTCTTATAGGACTGGACCCTCAATCTGTAAAATCTGACAGTATCTCTGGGTAGACAGTGTCAGAACAGAATTGTGAGACACCTGGCTGGTATCCAGAATGTTGCCTGTTGATGCAAGGAAACACACCACCACCACACACACGGGTTAGAGATTTGGGTCCCGAGTCAACCGTAAAGGTAGTCAAATGGATCTGATGATATTTCCAAATCACCATGTTAATTATAGAACTGCATTTCAGAGAGAAGGAAACATGGGCTCAAGGAACTGTCACTTTCTCAAGCCTCATGCAACTGGGAGGCATATCAAAATGTTGATTAGGTCTCTGAAAGTTCCTGCCTTTTCCCCTAACTGTAGGGACTCTCCACAGTTCATCCCTGTCCAGAAACATCTGACTTGTTAATGCTCTGTGTTGGATGTATGACTACCTGGGACATGCACAGTGCCTTGTCATTTTCTGGTACTGCTATTAGTTTTAAATAAACCCAACCATATGTCCTGCACAGTCATGCATTGCTGACATCACTGACCCGGGTTAATACTTGATGATACAAAGTGATTTTTGTGTGTGAAACTGTGTAACCAAAAGAGTGATTTTTGTCCTTAGGAACACAAGGTTCCTCTCTGTGTGACTGTGTAATCTAGAATGATTATATTATATATATATATCACTCGTCAGACTTGAGACTAGTAGTAGAAAAAGCATGGTGAAATCCTCTCCTTGGTCTTAATGATTCCAAATCCACAAATCCACATCTGGGATTTAAAAGAAAACATCTTCAGAAAGTGTATAAGGTGAGGAGAAATGCTCTCATTAGGGATACAGCAGATGTGACAAACTTGCAACTCAAATCTCCTAGTAAGCAAGACAAACAAGCATTGCTGCTACATAAAGAAATTGATCTCTAGTTAGAAACAATTGGAAAAAAAATAACTATGCATTATTGCAGAGGGGTTAATTGACCTCTCGTTTAATAAACTCATGGTATAAAGGTCTCAGTAAAGAAATCTTGGTATTTTAATTTTCTAAAAATGTTTGCCATCAGCAATAAGAAGTTAGGAAAAAAAGAACTGAATGTCATTTAAAAGCTCTAGTGATCATGGCTGGCACCAGCTTTTTGTCACCAGCTATGTATCATGGCCTCTGGGAACCTCTCGATAATTCAGGAAGCTTTTTGAAGATGAATTTTGGTAAATGCAGTCAATTCAGGAGGAATATCTTGAGGGTATGTGGAATCCCTGGGGAGAGTGAGTCTAGATTAAAGAGATGCTGTTCGCTTCCGCTAGCTGGGTAATAGAGAAAATATTAATTTGGCAGGGAGATAGGAGAAGAAACGAATGAAGCGGTTGGAGAAAGGCCATCACTACTTCAAGCACTTGTCATCTGCATTGTCTGTACACATCCTTGTCGTCTACATTTTGTCTGTTCTGTAAAGTGTTAGCTCGTGGATTTTTGTTATAGATTAAAAGTCACTCATGGATTGTGGCCTAATCAGAGTTTTCAGTCAGTTCAGACAGTCAGTCATGTCTGACTCTCTGCGACCCCATGCCAGGCTTCCCTGTCCATCACTAACTCCCGGAGCTTGCTCAAACTCATGTCCATCGAGTCGGTGATGCCATCCAACCATCTCATCCTCTGTCATCCCCTTTTCCTCCTGCCTTCAATCTTTCCCAGCATCAGGGTCTTTTCCAGTGAGTCAGTTATTCACATCAAGTGACCCAAGTATTGGAGTTTCAGCTTCAGAGTTTTACTTTAGGATTGTTTGAGAATGTTGTCAAGAAAAATTTTGAAAGACACAATCATTGTGGCTTGACAAATGCTAGTTTGATATTCTTTTCTATAAATTAGAAAAAAGGGCTCCTTCCATCAAGACATTTTGCCATCTTCTGGAAAATCTATGATGACTAAGATATGGCTGGCACCAGACAGAATTGTACAGTGCACAACAGTGCAACTGTATACAGGAGTCTTCTCCTTCAAATCGTGCTATCTCTTCCATGTTTTATTAAAACAGGCCGATCAAGGTTCTTTCTTCGTATATAATCTCTTTTTAGAAATAATTATTCTATTCCCTTTGCTATAAGTATCCTTCCTGCAGATATATTGAAAATCTTTACCTCTAATCCTTACAATGTGTCTTAGAGCTTTGCACACTGAACCTGCCTGTCTATTATTCTGATATTTTTTAAACTTTCAAAAATTGAAGTCATCATCTCCCAACCTCTAAAATAACACTTCCTGCTGACTCTGGCCCTACTAATAGCAGTGCTTTCCCCCATTCACTCAGGTTTCAGGCAAGCATTCTCTTTGATTTTTCTCCTTCTCTTCCTACATTCAGCATCAGAGTTTATTTTTGTGCAGGTTGAGTGGAGCAGCATCGGTTACATCAGAAGAAGTGTATATTATATAACTATCATGATAATTTTCTGGCAGATGACAGCACATGTTTTTTATGGAGAACACTGTTTTTTCAGTGACCTAGAGGCTATATGCTAGTGACATTGTTGTAAGGAGGAAATGAATAGATTTGAAGAAAGTGGAGGCTTCAAGTGTGTAGTCCATGGTTCATATCTTTACTAATAAAGTCAAATCCATGGCTATGTGAGATGATTGTATGATCTAGGTGTGATGAGACTTTTCTGTGTTTGAAACACATATGAAAGCACAGAGAAGAAATTGATCAAGCTTGTAAGGATCAGAGATAAAGGGGAAAAACCATTTAACAATGTGGATTTATTGCATATGCATTAATCACATTTTATAGTATAGAAAACAGTGTGATAAGATATAATGAATCTAGTTCTGATTTTCTTCTTAGCCATCGCACCTAAAATATTCTGAGATATTCTCAAGGACAAAAGGACTTAGAGCCCAGGACTAAGGGTCATCAAGGAGAGGGTCATTGCCCATCCTCCCAATGTTGCTGTACTAGATGAATTTTGCAGAAAGTTTGCTAGAGGACAAGCGTGAGACACATTTTCCTCCTCCAGGGTTTCGAATCAAAATTGTAAATGGTGGGAGTTGATTGACACCTATCATCAGATCCGCACACAAGGCTGATGGCACTGAAAATAACATCACCAGCGCTCACAAGACAAAAAATGTTTTCCTGCACCCTGTGAGCTCTCTCTGTAGTATTCACGGGGGCAATTTTATGCTGATTTAGTTCTTTGAGTGGTAGGTGCTGGCATTTGCTGCTCCCTCACATACAACACAGATTATTTCACTTCGCAGGAGCTGACATCACCACATAACGAGTCTGTAAGGACCAGTTCTTTACTCTGTCAGCAAACAGAGTTATGTGACAAAGGGCTGAGACTATCAGCTGCAGGTAACAAGGTCCTTGGGGTTTCAGACATGAAAAATGGTCATTATTATTTGCATTAGCCGACAGTATTTGCTATTTCTCTTGGCTCATTTGTTTATTACTTTACACCTGTTAAAATGATCAAGAGAAGCAGCACTTTTCATTTGAGAAGAGTACTGTGTGGATGGGCTCCCCAGGTGGCTCAGTGGTGAAGAGTCCGCCTGCCGTGCCAGCACAGGAGATGCAGGTTCGATCCCTGGGTCGGAAGATCCCCTGGAGTAGGAAGTGGCAACCCACTCCAGTTTTCTTGCCTAGAAAATTCCGTGGACAGAGGAGCCTGATGGGCTAAAGTCCGTGGGATCACAAAGAGTTGGACATGACCGAGCTCTCTCTCTCTCTCTCTCTCTCTCTCTCTCTCTCTCTCTCTCTCTCACACACACACACACACACACACACACACACACACCCCGTTCACACAGGAGTGCAGAAGAGAATGCTGATGCCCAGTGGGACTGTGGAAGCCTAGTTAGTAATTAAGAACTGCAGAGCCTTTTGCCCCCTCCATGAGCTATGACCCACTGTCTCTTTAAAAGTAGCACTTTGAATTTTCTTTGAGATAAACTGGGAGGCAACTCCCAGTATATGAGTCTAAACTTCAGTGTCCTGCCATGATTAACTCCTCCAACATAGTCTTCCATAATAAACCCACTTCCAAGCCCCTTCCTACTTTGCAGCCACTGCACTCAGCTCTGGGACTTCAGTGCCACCCCCTCACCCCCCATAAAAAATTCCTACCAAGACCTGAACATGTAGAAATTTTACATTATTGAAGCCAACACTTTTCAATATATAAGCAAAGCCCTTCCTTAGTGGGATCTATATGAGAAACTTTAGTGCAAAACAGTGTCTTTCAGCGCTTCAACTTCCCTTGGGAATGCCAGAGCTAGGAGAAGCTTACTGTTCTCAGAGAGAAGTATACGAGAATCGTACTTTAAAGCCACCTTATAGATAAAACCATATGAGTAATTCCCTGCAACAATAGTCTTTTCGTTCTTCTGTAATTGAATAACCTTGAATGGCGTCCAAGGTACACTCTGCCCACCCGCTCCACCACTCTCGCCGAGAATGCTTGTCTTAATGTGAGCTGCTTTGCAGTTTGTTTTTAGTATATGTCTCTTCTGACATAAAATATGCATACTATAAAAGATTTTCAATTAACTTCTAATCTCAATTAACCAGACTCCAGTAGATCCTTAATAAAAGACAGTTGCATAAAAGTTTAATATATTCATGTTCCCATTTGGATTTGTTAGATCCATATTTACAAAAGGGACTGAACACAGCCAGTCTACTTGGTGATTCCGTGAAACACCCCGAAAGAGGCTTTTGTTGCGTTTATTTCTATTGCCTGTGGATAATCTACAGTTCATTGTAATCATAAATCTTTCACTCTGAGTTCATATAACTACACACATATAAACACAGCCTAAGTGTTTTTTAAAAAGTTTCTAAAAAGTTTTCATTTGCCAATCACCTTATTTGATACAAATTAACTAAAACTTCCTTTTTTGCTGATTTTGGTTATAAGACTGAAAGAACTGAAAGAAACATGGATTTACTTTCCCATGGTTTTAATGTAGTGTCTAAATAACTATCATTTTAGAAAACAAAGTGATAGTTAGCAGTTAGCTATGATACAGTGTTAGTATAAACCAGATGGAGAAATAGAGACATAAAATTGATAGTTGTGGGCAGGCTCTATACTAGGCCATATTTAATCTTCAGTTCACAAATCTGTAACTCATTATCTGATGGGAATATGTCTAGGCTATTGATTTCTATAAGATGAAGACTTTTGGTTTCTCTAATCATGTCCATTAGTTTCCTCCAGACAGATTAATATTTTTTTACAATTGCTGATGGCGATTGTAGGCATTTAATTTTGCTTCTACCCTTGTGTAGCTGCTACTTGGAAGCATATTTGTGTGGTAGTAGATGAAAAATATTCCTAAGGCAATGAAACAGTCTTAATTTGTTATAGTACTTTGTTTACAAAAGCATCATTATGAGCACTTCAAAGTACAAAAAAGTTCCACCAATTATTTTTTTTTAATTAGAAATTTATGTTAGACTTTGAGACAGCATTGTTACCTAAGGGACTAAAAGCTTATTCAAAAAATTTATCACACGGAGAAGAGAAATGTCTTTATTCTATTTTTACTGGTAAATCTGAACACTGTAAATCTGAACAATGCTTCTTTTGAAGAGAACTGCAGTTATTTTTAAAATCTGTATATAACTTTTATATACAGATTTTATATTTTTTAATTTTATGCTTTTTGTATTTGATATAAGATTATATATTTATATAAAATATAAGATTTTATATTTTTTAAATCTGTATATAATCTGTATATAATAGATTATACAATAGATTTTCTTTTCTTTTCTCTTTTAATTTTTTTGCTATCTCATTCTGTATGATCTAGAGTGGCTGTTGAATCTGATATGCATTAATTCTTTGGGAACAGATTCAATTTTTCTGCTACAATTATTTTAAATTAGGTATGTCCACTCTTAAGACTTTCAATGGCATTTAGTTGCTGAAAGATTAACTATTTCAGGGGAGTTTTTATTGTGGCATGGAGAGATTTCTATACAGTGTAGATAGAGGATCAGTGCTCATAGTAAAATTGTTTGCAAAATGATTTTCAACTCCAAATATCAGCTCTGATTCAAATGATAATGTCATCCAAGCTATTCAGCTTTTGACATATATAAGCAGAAATATTTTTAACTAATGTATAATTGACATATAATATTACTTTCAGATGTACAATATGATTCAATATTTGTATATATTGTAAAATGATGACCACAATAAGTCTAGTTAACATCCTTATCACGTGTAGTT
Source organism: Okapia johnstoni (assembly GCA_024291935.2). NCBI lineage: Eukaryota > Metazoa > Chordata > Mammalia > Artiodactyla > Giraffidae > Okapia > Okapia johnstoni. Next base: position 8,746,012 of record CM044327.1, read on the forward strand.
ACAAATATTATTTTTCTTACAAGCTAACTTTTAAAATTAAACTTCTTATGAGAACTGAGAAACTTTTAAATGTGCTATATAGTATTATTAGTCACCGTGCTATACATTACGTCTTCATGACTTATTTTATAATGGAAGCTCATGTATTGCAACCCTCTTCACTTATTTCCATGCCTCCCTACACCCCTGCCTTGGGAAGCTACTAATCACTTTTCTGTTCTCTGTGTATATGAGCTCAGTTTTGCTTGTTTAGATTCTACATGAAAGTGAGATCATACACTATTTATCTTTCTTTGTCTTATTTATTTCACTTAGCATAGAAATCTCAGTGTCCATCCATATTGTCACAAATAGCAACATTTTCTTCCCTTCATGAACGAATAATATTCCTCTGTGTGTTGTGTTATATGTGTATATGCATCTTATGTTTTCTTTATCCATTCATCCATCTGTGAACACAGATTGTTCTATGTCTCAGCTAATGTAAATAATTCTACAATGAATGTAAGGGTGCATATATCTTTTTGTTTTCATTTTCTTGGGATAAATACATAGAATTGAAATTGCTGGATCACAACGTAGTTAATTTTTTTTTAATTTTCTGAGGAACCAACAAAATGTTTTTATAGTGACTGTACCAATTTCTGTTCCCACCAATAATGCACAAAAGTGAAAGGGAAAGTTGCTCAGTTGTGTCCAACTCTCTGCGACCCTATGGACTGGTTTTGATTTGCATTTCTCTCATTAACCCTAACCTTTTCACATACCTGTTGGTCATTACTGGAAAGCCGTTTATTCTAATCCTCTTGCCCTTTTTTAATCTGATTGTTTGCTTTTCCGTGTTGAGTTGTATGTGTTCATTATATATTTTCAGTATTAAATTCTTTTTAGGTAGGTAATTTGTAAATAGCTTCTTATTCATTAGGTTGCTTTTTCGTTTTGTTGATGACTTCCATTGCAGTGAAGAAGCTTTTTATTTTGATGTGATCCCACATGTTTAATTTTGCTTTTGCTTTTTATGTCAAACAAACAAACAAAAAAATCACCATCAACACCTGTGTCAAGGAGTTCACTGCCTATGTTTTCTCTTAGGAGTTTTATGTTTTTGGTCTTTACATTGCAGTCTTAATCCATTTAGAGTTAATTTATGTGTATGGTTTAAGAAAGTGTTCTAGGTTCCTTTTCTCCCATTGACTGTCCACTTTCCCAACAGCATTTATTGAAGAGTCTGTCCTGTCCTCATTTGTGTATTCTTGTCTCCTTTGTTGTAGATTGTGTGCTAAGCTGCTTCAGTTGTGTCCACCTCTCTGTAACTCTATCGACTGCAGCCTGCCAGGTTCCTCTGTCCATGGGAATGCCCAGGCATGCATAGTGGAATGGGTTGCCATGCTTTCCTCTCGGGAATCTTCCAGACCCTGGGATCAAACTTGCGTCTCTTATGTCTCCTGCATTGGCAGGCGACTTCTTTTCCACTAGAGACACCTGGGGAGCCCTGTCATAGATTGATTGATCATATATGTGGGTTTCTTTCTGACATTTTTATTCTGTTCGATTGATCTACTTTTATGCCAATTCAATATTGTTTTGGTCACAGTCAGAACATGGTCAGAAATGTATTCAGAAAATCAAGTGGGCTGAATAGGAGGTGTAAAAGGCATTGTTAAAGTCCATTAAAATGCAGGTGTCTAGAAGAAGACAGTATCTGAATCTATCATTTCCCCCTTTTGACATTTTGATTAACAAAATTTGTCTTTCCAACAGAGAGGCCAAGAAAAAGTCCCCAGGTGTGTGTCAATCCCCTTGTTGAAACTCTGTATCAACACGGTCCATAAAGAGACCTTCTACTGCATTACAATTTCTACTCTGCATCTTCCCTGCCACATGTGGAGAATGGCTTTGCTGTTCCTGGCTGGGGAAAAAAAAAAAGCAAATTTGCTGGTCCCTCCTTGCAGCCACATATTTGCCGCTTTCTGGAGGCACTGCTCAGCGTCTGCAGCATAGCAGTGATGACTGGAGCGGAAAGGAGATTCGCTCCTAGAGTTGGCTCCAAGTCCTGCAGCTTCAGGAAAGTCTCAGGCTTCTGCTGCTGAAAAGACAGAAGACTAGATGGCTTGTGACAGTCATTCGTCTCATGATAATAACCAGAAAAAAAGTGTAAATGTGCAAAGAATGGCAATCTCTCCGTGCCACAAGGAGGTGGGAAGAATGCACTGTAGGGGTAAAGGAAGAAGAAATGGCAGCTCTGCGGGCAGTGAGACGAGTTTCAGGTTCTTAGCGGAAGTTGGGTCTGAGCTATGGCTTTACAGGTGGTAGACATTTAAAGTATGAATGAGAGTGGGACTCAGAAGGAAAAACATTTCAGGTAAAGAGAAAAATGTAAACAAAGGTGAAAATGGAGGAAAATTCTGAGTATGTTCCAAAATAACAAATTGTTTTGACTGAAATGCAAATTTGATCTATTTTAGGGAGATTAATTTGATGCCAAAATCTATCCTGTGAACAAAAGGCTGATCATACTGCTGTCAGTTAGGAGGATTCTAGAAAATATTGCTGAATGTGTATCTTCAACTGACTGACACATGCATTACTTTTAAGGAGAGTTGGAAGGGACTTGTAACCTTAGTAACCATCACCCTCTCTGTCAACATATTTTAATTTGCAGATGTGCACGTGTGGGTTTGCTGTATCTTTGGCCTTGAGACATCTATGTCAAGTGACTTAAGTGTCAGGTGAAAGTTAAGACAGTGAGCACCAATGTGTTTACCAAGAGAGGGGCTGCAGAGAACACAGGGACAAAAAGAAGACTCAAGAAATAGGAGACTTAGATCAGAAAGAAATTCACAGAAGTGAACCAATGGAAGCTATGGAAGAAAACTTGGCATGCCTGGTAAAATTCCCAAGAGGAGAAGCCAACATCTTCCCCATGTTTGAATTCCCCAACAGTCCATACACAACTACACCATAAAATTGTTAAACATACAGAATGATTCCAGCCAAAAATATGCTTAATGAAATGTACTGAAGTATCTAAATTGTTAAGAGTAAGTATATACCTTTTTCTAGATAATGAACTTGGCCAAGAAGATTCCCTAGAAAAAGAGATACAGTGTGACAGAGTATATAGGGCTTGGGTTTTGGAGCCAGTAACACTTGATTTGACAGTTGTTTAATACTGTGTTTGCCTTATGAAATTAGGAAATAAATCACACGACCCATGATATAATATAAAGTGCTCATATATTGTAGACGAAGAGCAATTTCAAAGGGGAGTTGCAAGAACATTTTTGTAATCTGTGTCTTTATACTTTCTGAGAAGGATATTCCTTATAACAACCCACAATTATACTTTTGATCACTTTTTATTGGAGATAGAATAGACTCATGAGGATCCATTTGGTTCTTTAAACATTGATAACTCTTTGAACTTGATAACTCATTCAGATAGCTTCATGGCCTCCTCCTCCCATCACTGGCTTTATTTGAACTTCTGTAGAAAGTTGAAGGTTAGTTAAGAATTCGTGGTTAAGTTCCTTAGTTTTTCGCAGATGGTCTTAGATATATCACAGTATCTAAGAATAAATTGGAAACATTAATTGGAACTGTTCATTTCAATTTTGCATTACGGTGCATTGTTTCCAAGTCTTTAATATAAAAATAACTAACAAATGAAATGTGTGCAAATATACAAATTGAAAAGGGCAAGGAAAAGCATTTTTGTAATGGTGCTTTATTATAATTAAAAATATGTGTGTGAACAACATAAAATGGAATATTTACTATAACATTTATTTCCTACTTATTTTCCAGTTTTCTGTGCTGATGATTATTCCCTATGCACTTTATACATTCTTTAAAATAGAAACATTATCTAGATTTATTTCTCTATTGAGAACTCTAAAGACAGAAGAGTTAGTTTTCCTATACTCATTCTAGAGAATTGATATTCAGTGGCTCATTTTTTTCTCCCTTTAATGTGTTAGTGGTAAATACCAAAAACTAGATGCTGGAGTGTTTACACATGTCCAATCCAACTCTCAAGCAGTTGACTGATACTATTGAATTTTAAAATTACACACCAGATACAGTACTGCAGTATCAGATTTACAAAGTGTTCCACGGGTTTCGACATTGGAGTTGCTGATTATTACTCATTAGGTTAAAGTTTGCTGCTAGGTCTTAGTGACTGTGTTACTGTATTAGTCAGGGTTATCCAGAGAAACAAGGTTGTGTGTGTATGTGTGTGAGAGGAGAGAGAGAGAGAGCGGACAGAGAGAGGAAGAAAGAGATTGACTGATTGATTGATTGATTGATTGATTGATTTTTTTTAAAGGTTTGGCCAGGAGAATTTTAAGGCTTGGTAAATCCAAAATCTGCAGGTTAGGCCGGCAAGCTGGAGACCCAGGAGAGAGCTACAGTGTGATTCCAAAGATGGAATTTTTTTCTTGGTTGCGGGGGGGGGGGGGTCTTTTGTTCTATCACGGCCCTCAACTAACTCAACAGTTCCATCCTCATCGTGAAGGGTAACATGCTTTATCAAGTCTTTTGATTTAAATGTTAATCTCATTCAAAAAGCATCTTCATAGAAACAACCAAGGTAGTGTTGGACCACATGTCTGAACAGGATGGCCCAGCCACAACTGACACATAAACATTACAATGGCTGTCTCTCCTATGAAAGTTTTTTCTCTTCTTTAGCTCTCCCACATTCTATTTATATCACTGTTGCTCTTTTCTGCTTTCCCAGGTATTTGAAGGATTTTTTTCCTCCTTAAAGCATTATTATTGCTATAATAATCACTGCCATCCTAAATTATTCTTACAGTGACTACTACTACTGTATTATAAATGGAAACTAGTTGCTATACACCTTCAATCAGGTTGGCAGTGAAACATGGGTTTTATTTACATATTCGTGTCTAATTCTCAGGGCAAATGAGGTAGATAGTTATAAAAACTCATTTTGAAAGTGAGGGACCCGAGAGTCAGTAGGCTTAAGGGACCTTCCCAAGGCCTTGCTATCATGAAGTGTCTGAGTCTGGACAGGATCTCATGAATCTTTGCTTTTCCTGTTTACTATGCTTCCTGACTTAAATTTTGTCTTGCATACTGTACTATAGCCATTCACCTATTGTGGTTTCATAGTGACAAGAGGAGTTTTAATGAAAGGAAGAGTCATTAAGATATTATAAACAGGTTTTGAACCTAAAAGCCCCAGTATCATCAATTACTGTGAGAGTTTATGTAAAAGTTGCTTGAGTTTTTAAACCAACCCTTTACTTTGGATTATTTTTAGAGTGATCCTAACTAGAGAGAGGAAAATAGAATATACTCATAATTTTCTCTTCTCTCTGTCACCTCTGTCTCCCCTTCCATCAATCAATTAGAGATGATGTTGAAGAGATCCAGATTTGAATTACTTAGTAAAAATTGTCAAGAACTAAGCTGAGGAATTTGAATTTGGCTTCATGAGAAACAGATGATGCTATAGATCCTCATGAAGAAGCACGCTACAGTCAAATACACCAGGAATGCTCTAGTACTGCCTCACATTCATGAGACAATCTCATAACACTTTTTACGTTACGATCCACTAACATGTCTCAACAGTGTTTTACGTCACAGTGTTGATATTTGAGTAGTGTTTTTCTATCGTGGTTATAGTCCATTGGATGCAGGAATGATGCCCTCCATGAACAGTTTTATTGGCTTTAAAAAATGGCATTACCTTTTGAGGTTACAGTTTAGAATATCCATAATAATATGTCAGTCCTATTGGTAGTGGCAGATAAGGAGCAGAACTCAGAACTCAGTCTTTTGTGTGGTCCGAGCCGTCCTAATGGGGGACTGCAGTGGACTGTCATTGAGTTTTGGAGCTGTATAGACTCAGGTACCCTGAGCGTGGAATAGATTTATTGGATGCTGACATACATAGTCTTTAATTCTGGCACAAAATTATATATAATTTTGTTTATAATTTTAAAGGCTCTTAGAGGATTCGTGAATGACTTTATCTCTTCCACAGGACAGTTCACATTTTCCTGAATTCTATACATCACTGAAGTTTGTCAGTCAGTTCAGTTCATTTCCTCAGTTGTGTCCGACTCTTTGTGATCCCATGAACTGAAGCACGTCAGGTTCCCCTGTCCATCACCAATTCCCGGAGCTTGCTCAAACTCATGCCCATCAAGTTGGTGATGCCATCCGACCATCTCATCCTCTGTCATCGTCTTCTCCTCCTGCCTTCAATCTTTCCCAGCATCAGGGTCTTTTCAAATGAGTCAGTTCTTTGCATCAGGTGCCCAAAGTATTGGAGCTTCAGCTTCAGCATCAGTCCTTCCAATGAATATTCAGGGTTATTTCCTTCAGGATAGACTAGTTAGATCTCCTTGCAGTCCAAGGGACTCTCAGGAGTCTTCTCCAGCACCACAGTTCAAAAGCGTCAATTCTTTGGCTCTCAGCTTTATTTATAGTCCAACCCTCACATCCCTACATGACTACTGGAAAAGCCATAGCTTTGACTAGATGGACCTTTGCTAGCAAAGTAATGTCTGCTTTCTTAATATGCTGTCTAGTTTTGTCATAGTTTTTCTTCCAAGGAGCAAGTGTCTTTTAATTTCATAGCTGCAGTCACCATCTGCAGTGATTTAGAGTCCCCCAAAATAAAGTGTTTCACTATTTCCGTTGTTTCCCCAACTATTTGCCATGAAGTGATGGGACTGGATGCCAAGATCTTCGTTTTTTGAATGTTGAGTTTTAAGCCAGCTATTTCATTCTCTTCTTTTACTTTCATCAAGAGGCTCTTTAGTTCCTCTTAGCCTCTGGCCATAAGGTGGTTTCATCTATATATCTGAGGTTATAGATATTTCTCCCTGCAATCTTGATTCCAGCTTGTGCTCCATCCAGCCCAGCATTTTGCGTGGTGTACTCTGCATATAAGTTAAATAAGCAGGGTGATAATATACAGCCTTGATGTACTCCTTTCCCAACTGATTCCCAATGGAACCAGTCCGTTGTTCCATGTCTGTTTCTAACTTTTGCTTCTTGACATGCATACAGATTTCTCAAGAGGCAGGTAAGGTAGTCTGGTATTCCCATCCCTTGAAGATTTTTCCATAGTTTGCTGTGATCCACACAGTCAAAGGCTTTGGCATATCAAAAAATCAGATGTTTTTCTGGAACTCTCTTGCTTTTTCAGTGATCCAACATATGTTGACAATTTGATCTCTAGTCCCTCTGCCTTTTCCAAATCTAGCTTGAATATTTTGAAGTTCAAGCTTCATGTACTGTTGAAGCCTGGCTCAGAGAATTTTGAGCCTTGCTAACATGTGAGATGAGTGCAATTGTGCAGTAGTTTGAACATGCTTTGGCATTGCCTTTCTTTGAGATTGGAATGAAAACGGACCTTTTCCAGTCCTGTGGCCACTACTGAGTTTTCCAAATTTGCTGGCATATTGAGTGCGTCACTTTAATAGCATCTTCTTTTAGGATTTGAAATAGCTCAACTTGAGTTCCATCACCTCCAATGGCTTTTTTCATAGTGATGCTTCCTAAGGCACACTTGTATTTTTTTTTTAATTATAAATCAAACCTGCTTGGCTTGGGAGAATTATTAACTTGATTCTGATATGATCATGGTAACCTTTGGGTTATATCCCACATCAAAGTACATGTAGCTTTGTTTAGAAGCATTTTTATTTTGAATTATTTTAGTATCATATTTGTTACTGTTTTTCTTTTCAATTAGCCTATGTGCCACAAAAATATGAAATTACTCTTCATTAATTTTTCTTTAAACCATTTATAATAATTATACATCAGATCTCATTGATGACATTTAATAAAAATAACATCATTTCAAACCTGAAAAGATTTAGTGGATCCTTGTTCTAATTCCAGCTAGTTGCTGGTTGGTTAACTCTAGCAAGCTACTTAATACTTTGTCTTAGTTATTTAACCAGGACTCTGCCTGGGCAACAGTGGATACTCCTTGTTATGTTTTATTACATTCTAAGAATTATTTTTACTTCCAGTAGGAAACTCTCTCTGAGAGTTTATCACAGAATCAGAAAAGTCTAAAACTGCCTGCCCTTCAAGAACTTATAATCTTGTAAAGATTTAAGTCCAACCTCCTCAGTGTAAAAGTGGTGCGTTTGAGTAGGAAGTATAATTCATCTTACTTTGACCTGGGTTTGATCCCTGAGCTGGGAAGATCCCTTGGAGAAGGAAATGGCAACCCACTCCAGCATTCTTGCCTAGAAAATTCAATGGATGGAGGAGCCTGGTGGGCTACAGTCCATGGGGTCACAAAGAGTCGGACATGACTGAGAGACTTCACTTCACTTTATGGTCTGAGAAAGGATACTAGTTCTTACTAGGCACCATAGGGATACAGGTGCTGTGCTTAGTCACTGAGTCATGTCCAGGATACGGGTGCTATACTTAGTCGCTCAGTCATGTCTGACTCTTTGCTACCCCTTGGACTGTAGCCTGCCAGGTTCCTCTGTCCATGGGGATTCTCCAGGCAAGAATACTGACTGGGGTGTTTTCTCATGCCCTCCTCCAGGGGATCTTCCCAACCCAGTCATTGAACCCAGGTCTCTCACGTTGCACGCAGATTCTTTACCGACTGAGCAACCAGGGAAGCCCAAGAATACTAGAGTGGGTTGCCTATCCCTTCTCCAGGGGATATTCCAAACCCATGAATCAAACTGGGGTCTCCTGCATTGCAAGCAGATTCTTTACCAGCTGAGCTACCAGAGAAGCCCAAGGGATACAGGGCAAGGGACTAATCTATGTAGCTCTCTGTTGACATATCAATGCCAACTCTTAGGGTTTGATTTTAATGGAACATTTTATTCATTTAAAAAGTATATTGGTAAAATTGCTAATGGCATTCAGCAAATCCTAAATTTGTTACAGGTTCTGTCTTAACTACTACTTTACTTGTATTTTCTCATTTAATTCCCACAATCCTATGAATGAGGAATAGTTCTACCTCTGTATTCTGATGATAAGGAAACTGAGGGTGGCAAGGTGATATTGTCTAAGTTTGTAAAGAAGTAACAGAATAAGAATCCAAACCCTGAGTCTTATTACAGAATCCATGTAATTAGTGTCTGACCTTTCTACAGCTTCATAGTGATGATTGACATCAGATAGCATCAACCATTGATAGTTCATTTGATTCACTTCTAGATATTCCAAAATCATTTCATTAATATCCTTCCATTAACAAGTTTTGAGCTTTCTGGATGTTTTTTTATTAAAACACTAATATGTCATTGTCTATTTCCTTATAAACTAAAACACAATTATTAGAAAATGGTATTTTACATTAATTTATATTTTTATATTTTACTTAAATGTGATACTTACTATTTCAAGTTATCTTCTGCTATACAGGTATCATTGTGAATATTTTGATAGCATTAGAATATGTTCTCAGTCGCTTTAGTCATGTCCGACTCTTTGCGACTCTATTGACTGTAGTCCACCAGGCTCCTCTGTCCATATTATATAAGACATTATTATTTTAAATACTTCATATTTTTAAAATTATATTTTTACATGGAAAATAATCTCATTATTTAAAAGTGTATTATTAATTAATATGATGTACCCCATCCTTAGTACTTTTTTAGTTTATGTGACCAAGGTCTACATCTATTTCACTAGAGAAACTGGCTTCTTAATACTCTGAAATAGACATCCCCAAATTCCTGTTGCTTTCCATTGCAGTATAATTTTACTTTTAATTTGAGTAGTCAATATGAGATATGCATTCTTAAGCAATTTTTATATTGCTAAGTTTGTATAGTTTTTCCTTTTGTTATCGATAGATTATAGAAGGAAACATTTTAAAATTGCTAAAATTACATTAATCTAATAAAGTTATCCTACAATTTTATAACAGTTAAAATAATTTTAATGACAGATTGTAATTCATTTTCTTTATTCCAATGAATCTGTAAAGTTTTATACCATTTTCAGGGTTTATTTCTAGAATTGTCAAAATGCTGTACTATATGGATGTAATTTTATGAAAAAAAAACAGAAGAAACAGATACTTATTTCTACTTCATGTGGGATAAATATTATGTAGTTCTTAGAATAAAAGTTGTAGTGATGAGAAACATTGCTTATCTTTAGATGCACTAGAATATAATAAACCTTTTATTCGATAGCTTTTTTTCATACTTCAAAAGAAAATAATTTCTTTATCAAGCAAACTAAGAGTAGAAGTAGCATTTATCTAAAATAACTTCTTAGCATATTTTTGGAGTCTTTGTTCTTATTCTTGGCTGGACACTTGCCCATGTGACTTTACATGAAAATTTGATGATAGTTGAGCATCTTACCCAGATCTGTACCAACTCCTCAAGCACAAAGTTAGTCACTCTCAGCTGAACCCTCTTTTTATTTAAATTGCAAGATGCTTGTTAAAAATATTTTATCAGCCTTTTTGATATCATTTATAAATGATATATAATATGAAATTCTGAATTTTCCTCAAATACTAATTACATTTTACTTTTTTCATGTCTGAGATTCCCTGGTGGCTCAGACTGTAAAGAATCCACCTGCCATGCAGGAGACCTGGGTTTGATCCTGGATAAGAGAATGGCAACCCACTCCGGTATTCTTTCCTGGAGAATTCCATGGACAGAGGAGCCTGGTGGGCTGCAGTCCATGGGGTCACAAACAGCTGGACACAGCTGAGTGACTAACACTTTCACTTTTTTGTTGTTTTTGTATAATTGAAATATATTACCTAAGGATTAATATGGTATAAAACAAAATAATCAAAAAATGTTAACAAGATAAAATGCACAACCATTCATCAGCCCTGAACACATTTTTATAGGGGAAAAAAATCTTTTCTGTTGTTGTGTATATTGTACAGATTTGATGTGTGCACTTTCTCAATTGTTACACACCATTTCTGTCCATGCCTACTTTCCATGCTGACTGGATAGGGATCATTCCCTATTTATTTTTGTGTCTTAAGCAACTTAGCATTGGGCAGGCTTTCAATAAATGGCATAAGGTTTAGGAAAGAAGGTAAGAAGAAAGAAAAAGTTTTTTGGGGGGGAAGTGGTGAAGGAAAGGGGAAAGAAATGAGAGACAGTAATGCTAAATCAACAGCAGAATACTACTTACACTCTCTGAGACAGTTACTTTATAGAAGTCATTTTAAGTAGGAGAAGGTCTGTTTTCTGAGATTTCAACACAGTCCAATATTGATGCTAAGATGAAAATTCAGTGTTTTGAATGGGGAGAAGTAACAGAATAAATTACACACACACACGTGTGTGTGTGTATTCATGTGTGTATGTGTGTGTGTGTGTGTTGTTGTTGTTAGTGGCTAAGTCGTTTCCAACTCTTCACAATCCCATGGCCTGTAGTGCACCAGGATCCTCTGTCCATGGGATTTCAAAAGAGAGTGATTATCAAATATAAATACAGTCAGGACTAGATGTGTAGGCAGGGCAACTTAGCAAAATCCGTTTGTTAAAATTCCTCTCCGTGTCCCAATGTCCCTGACTGGCCCAGCTAACATTTGTTTACTGACAATTTGCTTTTCCATCTTCAGATCAACTGCCTTTCTCTTCTTTGAAGTCCCAAACTATCACGCTTAACATCCTTCTTTGTCTTTAGCTGCAGATGGTTTTAAGATGAAGTTTCAACCATTGTGGCGAGTTACTGACCTCTGCTCAGTTTCTCTGTGTATGCATGGCATTAAATTTTTGTGTGATTTTCTCCTGTTAATCTCTCTCATGTCAATTTAATTCTTAGGCCAGCCAGAAGAATCTAGAAGTGTAGAAGGAAGTTTCTTCCTTCCCAAGGAATTGAAACAGAAACCCAGAAAGGGATATTAAACCAACTTAATAGTGTATCAGATAATTAAAAAAAAAAAGAATTAAGCGACAGTATAACATAGCTGCTGCTGCTGCTGCTGCTAAGTCGCTTCAATCGTATCTGACTCTGTGCAACCCCATAGACGGCAGCCCACCAGGCTCCCCATCCCTGGGATTCTCCAGGCAAGAACACTGGAGTGGGTTGCAATTTCCTTCGCCAATGCATGAAAGTGAAAAGTGAAAGTGAAGTCACTCAGTCGTGTCTGACTCTTTGTGACCCCACGCATGGACTGCAGCCTACCAGGCTCCTCCGTCCATGGGATTTTCCAGGCAAGAGTACTGCAGTGGGGTGCCATTGCCTTCTCCATATAACATAGCAAAAGTAGTCAATTAAAGGGGGAAAGATATTGAGAGAAGATGGGACTGAAAGAACACATGCACTGTTATAGAATCAGGGCTGTTTGCCTTATACGCAACCCAAGGACCTCTGTGACACAGAGGTTTAGTGGTGAAGGAGCTCATTCACAAGGCATCCAAGCCAGGGGTCAGAGCACAAGTCTCAGTGCCGCCTCCCCAAAGGCATGGGGGTTTGGGACTTTGATGAGACAAGCAGGATGGTCTCAGGTGAGGGGAAAGTTGACAGGAGGCAGGGGAGGAGGGTGGTACTAGATGCTCTGGCAGGCATTTCTGGGTTACAGGCTTCTGCACATTCATATTGGAAGCACTTTGCGTCATGCAAAAGTAGAGTTAACAGGCCAATCAGAGTACATGTACTTAGGCTCAGCTTTGGGGTCCACAGTCATAAGTGCCCTTAGCCGGCTCACACTTGGGGTGGGACCTGACACCAGGATTCTGTAAACCAACTGGACTGCGTGGAGCAGAGAAGGTATGCAATTAAAGAAAGGAAAAAAGAAAGGAAAAAGAAAATACACTAAAACCCAAAGTCAGCTTAGTCAGTGGAGGCAATTTACAAGCAAAGGAGTTTGAACAAGCTGTTCCTGTTTCTGTTGTTCTGTAAAACAAGCTCAAGAATTTCTATCAGTTATGATTTTCGGTTAAGTCTGCAGGGCATGGTTTCAGAGCCAGGGTTTCTCTACCTTTCTCCGCTGCCAGCTAGGGCTGTCATCTGGTGGGGCTTTATCTGCAGCCTGCTCTTTCAAAGTGCCACTCCAACACACCTGTGCAAAACACGCTGGTAGTGTGGGGATGGGGTGGCTTCACCTCTCCTGGGGTGCTAAGACCCCATGCCCTCCTCAAAGCCTAAGGTCAATTCTCCTTGCAGATTTATTCTTTTCTTTGCCCCATAAGCCTGTTAAGTTGTAGACAAATAAGACATGCCCCCTCCCCTGCTTTGTAAGCTTTCTCTAAACTGGGATGTATTAACCATGACGCTATAGTCCTTTGAGACCAGGTCAGTCTCTGTAAGTGAAAGTGGGGAGGAGGGCTGATCTGTGTAGTGTGGCATGTTTAGTTGCATCTTTGACCTCTACCCAGTTGATCACAGTGGTACCCTCTCCCCCCACCCCACCACCGTAGTGACTGCTAAAAATGTGACCAAACATCATCCAGCATCCCCTGTGGCAAAAAATTGCCTTTGATTGCCAATTTTGAGAATCACTGCCCTAAGTGAAGTTGGTGCCTATTTCCTCTCTTTATCCAATAATATACTTTGACTTATTTTTCAGTGTACTTACTGGGCAGCACCCCCTGATTCATCCTCAATCTCTCCCTAGTACCCCTTACACACATATAAGGAGAGAACGCAGGGGTAGTTTGTGTACCAAGTTGCATCAGTCTTGTCCGACTCTTTGCGACCTTAAGGACTGTAGCCCGCCAGGCTCCTCTGCCCATGGGGTTCTCTAGGCAAGAATACTGGAATGAGTAGCAATTTCCTTCTCCAGTGATCTTCTCCACCCAGGGACTGAACCCACATCTCTTAGGTCTCCTGCACTGGCAGGCAGGTTCTTTAGCACTAGTTCCACCTGGGAAGCCCAGGAGTAGTTTAATTCTCCATTATGGGACCAACCCAGGAGGACTGGCCCAATAACTTTGTCCTCATTAGTATGAAAATATTGTACATGATTTTTAAGCTAATAGTACTGCACATCATAGGCTTCCCTGGTGGCTCATTAGTAAACAAGCTGCCTGCAACATGGGAAACCTGTGTTCAGTCTCTGGAATGGGAAGATCTTCTGGAGAATGGAGTGGCTTCCCACTCCAGTATTCTTGCCTGGAGAATTCCATGGAGAGAGGAGTCTTATGGGCTACAGTCCATGAGGTCACAAAGAGTTGGATACGACTGAGCAACTAACACTTTCATTGCACACCATAAAAAAAAAAAGACAAACAACAATCCAATAGTGAAAAACCAGACACATGGTCAAAACATAATTACGTAGTATTAAAAACATAGCTGAAAATAATGGAAGGTATATTCAATATTTTACTGAAATCATATGGGAAAATTTTGGTTAAAATTGACCTATTTTTCCTTTACTGTATCAAACACATGGTTATTTTGAGCAAACCTTACCTCTGAAAATGACTATACAAAGAAAATTGTCAGAATGTGAATTTTTTTTTTCCATAATGGGATATTGTAAAGAATGAACATTAAGGATTACAGTCCTAAACCATTCCACAACCCCAGTGGCGCAGAATGGGACTGTGGGATGTATCCACTTTCCTGTAGTCTATTTTAAGCACCCAAGTTTGATGATGAAGTTAATATGGTTTCCAGTAGTGCCTAACTTACCCTCAGGGAGTGGCTCTTGCTGGGAGAACCTGGCTCATTATGGATTATTTTGTAGCATCAGTCATGCTATGAGATGACAGGACTTTATAAGACAAACATTATGGATCAACCTTCAGAGGCCAGCACCACATGCAGGCAAAGATTCTCATTGGCAGAGCGAAAATGAAAGCCCTTAATGAATTCTGTTACCGTGGCAGCATATTGTCAAATCATGCTCTAATAGCAAAAGAGCTGGAAAACTATACCAAGAAATCAGCATGTCTTTTGGCAAGCTGGAGATCAGGGTTTGGTGCTGAGCTTCCAAACATTCTAAAGGAGAGAATTAACATTAGAGGAAGCCAAAAGTCTCTGTGCATACGCTCCAGGAGTTCGCGTATGAATCCTAGAGCAGCCACATGAACCCGAATGTTGTTTATTCTTCTTCTTCTTTTCTTCCCCAGAAGTAATTAGATGTTAGTTGGCTTAATAATGAAGAGAACCCTCAAAGGGTACTAGGGACCACAGTCACATTTTAGGGAACACAGCTGTTTCTGAGTCAGTTCTTATACTATCAACCTCTGTAATTTAAGATGTGGCAGAATTTTAAGGCAATTAGCATAATATAAAGGTGATGAGGTATTTTTGATTGCTTGGGAATGAGCCACTATTTTACATTTTGTCTTGGGAAGATAAACACATTAGAATCTGTCTCAGATTTAATCATGTGGATCATGTTGTAAATCACCTGAAATATCAGAAAATCAGAGATTTAAAAGATACATGAAACGTTTGGGAGAATGAAGATATACAAGTTGTCTACCAAGTCCCATTTATTTGTAGTATTTCTTTTCATTGCCTTTATTTTAAGGCTGTGTTTGCCAACCAGTTTTCTAAAACTTTGCCATGTATATTGCAAACTTACCTGAAACAGTGTCTGTTTCTCTCTTTCCTTTATTTTTACTCAAATCCTTATCTTCCATTTCCTTTTTATTTCCCAGAAAACTTAGAGCTTCCCATGTCTCTCCACCCATTGTTTTCTAAATGAAAGGAAAACATACTGAAATGGAGAAATGATTTCAGACTTTGCTCCTTGAAAATCTAGAGGTTTCACAGAAGTGACTTCTGAGCAGCAGTTGGGTAGGGAAAACAGAGCAGACGGGGCTCAAGGGCTCCCGTTCCAACTTCCAGTTTACAAACTGAATTTTATGTAAAGAAAGGTTTCCACAGCACAAATATCTCAACTTTGAGAGAGCCTACAATGCTGTCGGCTAAAGTAGGCCTAGGGTTGGGCATTTGATGAAGGGAAAGTAATCATACTGAATAATAGAAGCATGTAGGTGTTTCATCTCATGATTACTCTTTCTTCAACCATCTTACATGAAATCAATATCTAAAAATCAGGAACTACTTATTTCCTCCCATATAATACTAGTCTTTACTCTCCAAATACCTCTGGCAAGATTTAGTAGCTTCTGACATTTCAACAGGAGCAAAGCATGTAGTGGTTCAGATATATTTCTGTTGAGTTCAGTTCAGTACAGTTCAGTCGTTCAGTCGTGTCCAACTCTTTGCAACCCCATGAACTGCAGCATGCCAGGCCTCCCTGTCCATCGCCAACACCTGGAGTTTACCCAAACTCACGTCCATTGAGTCGGCGATGCCATCCAACCATCTCATCCTCTGTCATCCCCTTCTCCTCCCGCCTTCAATCATTCCCAGCATCAGGGTCTTTTCAAATGAATCAGTTCTTCGTATCAGGTGGCCAAAGTATTGGAATTTCAGCTTCAGCACCAGTCCTTCCAATGAATATTCAGGACTAATTTCCTTTAGGATGAACTGGTTGGATCTCCTTGCAGTCCAAGGGATTCTCAAGAGTCTTCTCCAACACCACAGTTCAAAAGCATCAATTCTTCAGTGCTCAGCTTTCTTTCTAGTCCAACTCTCACATCCGTACATGACTACTGGAAAAACTATAGCTTTGACAAGACAGACCTTTGTTGGCAAGTAACATCTCTGCTTTTTAGTATGCTGTCTATGTTGGACATAACTTTTCTTCCAAGGAGCAAGCATCTTTTAATTTTATGGCTTCAGGCAAAATCTGCAGTGATTTTGGAGCCCAGAAAAATAAAGTCTGTCAGTTTCCACTGTTTCCCCATCTATTTGCCATGAAATGATGGGACCAGTTGCCATGAACTTAGTTCTCTGAACATTGACTTTTAAGTCAACTTTTTCACTCTCCTGTTTCACTTTCATAAAGAGGCTCTTTAGTTCTTCACTTTCTGCCATAAGGGTGGTGTCATCTGCATATCTGAGCTTATTGATATTTCTCCTGACAATCTTGATTCCCGCTTGTGCTTCATCCAGTCCAGCATTTCGCATGATGTACTCTGCCTATAAGTTAAATAAGCAGGATGACAGTATACAGCCTTGACGTACTCCCTTCCTGTTGCTCCATATCCAGTTCTAACTGTTGCTTCTTGACCTGGATACAGATTGAGTAGGCTAATAATAAAATAGTATGAAAGGGTAAGGATATAAATATATAGTGAAACAAGGAAGCTAAAAGTTATTTTAAATGATTATCTCTGTTGTCCCAGAGAAAGATTATATATCTTAGTAATTGTTGTGTCTATAAAGATTTCATAGAAATAAATGTTATTTTTAATCATAAAGATATTTTGACTAGCTATGGCTGTATTATTACCTAAAAATTATGCTTTATTTGTATGTATTATATTATAATGTATAAACAATTTTGAAATGAAAAAGCAAATTTATACCAATATATCTTAAAGATTTGTACCACATTATTATAAATAAGGTTTTGAATTTATGGGGCATGATGTCAAAATGCTAGCACTTCCTAGCAAAAACATGGTAAAACAAGGAGTTCCTGGATTATTAATTATTTGTCTTCAAGGAAATGCATAACTACAGTGGAATCATATTTCAGTCCAAATCAAGTTTCAATAGAGTATATTTTTAAGTAATTTTACAGAAATAGACATGACATCTCTTTTAAGACTAAACATTTATTTTTTTAAATATATTTTCAGATGATTTTATTTGTGATTATGTATGTCTAATTCAAACCATGTTATGGTTCTTTCTCCAACCATGAAAAGAAAAATTAGCATTTAAGAAACAATTCAACGGAAAAGCTTCTCCAGTAATCTTTGCCCCAGTGAGCTGAGTAATTTTTGTAAATTGGTCTTTTGGCCTGAGTAATTTAGATAATTACTCAAGTTTTTTCCTTCGGTTGAATATTCAGATACTACTCAACATCAAGCATATCATAAATGATTTCTTTTATTTTTTTCTTCATAAATTGATCAAATATTGAGTGAAATAGTGAACTTGACTTGTGCATTTCCCTTTATATATGTCTAGTTGTTCCCAAGTAGTCTCTCTAACTTGATGAGATCTTTCCTGTTGTTATTTTCAACTTTGCTTGACAAATTAAGAAAGATGTGTTCAAAGAGAATTCTGGATGAGTATGAAAGCATAAGCCTGTCATGAGTATGTAACTCAAATTCACTCAATACAAACCAATGATCAAATTACCTGTAAACATTGAGGGTGGGGGAGGGGCATTAATACATTCTTTGCTCCAACTAGGACATTTTTGTTTTCTCTAATTGAAATTTTCTTTTCAAAGGTTAATGTAATACCAAGTCATTTTTAATTTATGATGTTCATTGAGAAATAACTTTCACTTGGCTTTTGTAGTTTTTAATTCATGAAAAAAACAAAATCAAGTGGTAATAGTTATAATATTTTTATTTATGAGCAAAAAACAGTCTTATTAGCTATTATAATTTAAACTTCATTCTATTTTTAATTAACGTATTCTTGTTTTTGTAACTTTAACAGGCAATAACTTCAGGATCTTGCGCTGGATATAGATTCTTGCTGCAAGGAATTAACAGTAAGTGCTTATGTAAATGCAATAATTTTTTAAAAACTATGATATCTTAATATTTGCTTAAATGCATGAAAAATGTTGATATGATTATTTAACTTTATTATTTTTATAATCTTGATAAACTGTATTCACTCTAATGATACTTTTCATAGAATTTTAATAGATTAATGCCAAGTCATTTTAATAATGAGGAAACATGACTCATAGCCAAGTCTTTACATTTTGTCCAGTGTGTTTATGACAGTATCACTATGCAAATTTTACTTGTGCATATATGACATGGATATCTCTTTGATTAACTGATGTACCAAGATTATTTTCTATGGACAATTTTTTGACAATTGGTTGTTAAATTTTGGATTGTGGGGCATAATTTTGCATTTATAAGTTCTCTCCAAGCAACTCAAATTTGTCTTTTGTAATGATACGTTTTAAATTGTTTCCATGCTAACCTGAGTCACTAACACTTGTATTCATCTCATAAAAGGTAAGAGAGGGACCTCTTTCTCCCCATCGGCGTCAAATAGTAACATCTTGGTTCTCCTGCAATGTTGTTTGCATAATGGTTTAAATCTGTGTGTTTATTTCAACCATGGACATAAGTAACTTTTGATTTACTTGCCAGCCTGGGTTATCTTGTGTCTTCTTTTACATTAATGTAATTACTTGTGAAATAGCTCTATTCCTTTTTATTTTTTTTTGAAATAGCTCTATTCCAAATTGAATAGGGAAATATCAGCTTGCTGCAGGCTCTGTGCACATCCAGGAATTAAAGTAATTTAAGATATGAGGTTTTAAATGGAAAGTGTATTTGTAAGAAGACGTAATTCATAATTCATTGCCAGAGGTATCCATCTCAATGAAACTTTTAGAGGGACAGAAATACACTCCAAATTCTGAATTCTTGATTTTCTGAGTAGTTTGGATCCTGGTATCCTTTCCAGTTGGATAGCTTTCTAGTGTGTTGTGAAACCTAGGCTATATGCTGGCTTCCATTTCCTTCCATTTCTTACTGATCCCATTTCCTGAGGTGTCTTCTTGACTCTTCTTGACACTGGCTGTTCGCTGGTAATTCTGTCCAGTGATCTTCGATTTGACTTGTCATCCTCAGGCAATTGTGTCTTCCTTGAGTATGATGTGTCAAATGTTTGTTTGTTTGCTTTAAACTTTTTATTTTGTATTGGGGTGTAGATGGTTAACAATGTTCTGATAGTTTCAGGTGACCAGCAAAGGGACTCAGCCCTACAGATACATGTATCCATTCTCCCCCCAAATCCCCTCCATAATGTTGTTTCGATGATACTTACCAGATGCCTACAAGTCTCTTTCAGAGATAGGCTATATTATAAAAGAAATTATTTTCTATTTGGGGGATTCCAATTCACTTGTTTCCTAATAGAGTTGTAGATAAAGGCTTTGGTAAGTAAACTATACTGATCTTTAGAAAGTGTTTGCTGGCACCAGCTCTGCAATAGATTAAATGATTGGTAAAATAACTCAGTGTCAATATTTCTCTGTCTTACTGTGGATGAGGGAGAGATGGAAGGAAAAGAAAATGACTTCTTAAATTAGAAGTGTGAGTATGTTCATTTCCTTATAACCAAAAAATCATCAGTAGTAGGACTGCATATTTTACAAATAATGTTATAAACAATTTAAAGATTGTTGTCCTTAGTCATTTCTAGTATTTTTTCATCTTTAAATTATGCTTAAATACTTTCTAGGAACAATCAAGTATACATATGTGTATAAATAAATATATTTATATGTACATATGCATATATACACAGTCAACAAAATCATATTTTATTATAGTTCACAAATAGGAAACATTGAATATGCATACAGAGTTTTATTTATCTTTGGCTCATTCTATTTTTTATTTTTTCTCTAAATCGTCAGTATCAGTCTGTTCTTATCTTTTTTTTTTATACTTAGCACCTTTTCTGTAGCTAGGTGTGTGGTCTCACACACTGGGGAGAGAGGGAGGAAAGATTAAGTTCCTGTCTTCTAATTGTCCACAGGATGTTGGGAAAAAACAGAAACTTTTGACAATCATTTCAGTTCATCATGGTGGGATTTGTGATCAAATTGGAATATACTGATTGGGAAGTAGAGAGGTGAATACTGTCCACTGTGGGGAGGGGGGATTGCACAGTATTAGAATTGTGAATTTAGTTTTATTTGGGGCAAAAGGAAGACTGTAGCCTGGGAAACAGCCTTTCATTTAGCTCTTAGAAACTGCTCCAGAGAGATAGGGAAGAATGTGGTTTTGGTGAAGGGGGAGTATATGCAATCAAGCCCCCTCCCTTTTTGTTTGGCAAAAGTTTTCTGCTAGTCTCATAAAGGTTTTTTGCTTGTCATGAGAAGCAGGTGTCACCATGAAGGATTTCTGTGCTTTTCTAGATATGAGGAGATGCAAGAATTGGGTTCCTAAGATCATCTCCTGAAAATGACTAACTAGCTCAAGACCTCTTCTGCCAGTTTTTTCCTGGGACACAGATGGCCTCATTTCTGATCTCCACTTCTTTCAGAGGGTGCTGAAAAGGAGCAGCTGCAGTGGCTCATAATTTGATCCCTGGAGAGGTAGCTGGCAAGTGCCGATATGTAGGTAACAATACTCAGGTCATCCTGGAGGGCTGAACCAGTGTTGTCTGGAGAAGGTATTTTTTGAACCACAGTGAGTGTGTACATATGATCCAAAGAGAGGGTGTGGGATTGGGGTAAAGGGGTGAGGATTAGGAAGAAGAGGCCGTAGGAATCATTTCAGACTCTATACAAAGGGAAGGGTTACCTATGCAATATGTAGCAGGATGAAGGGATCATGAGGAACATTTTTGCAGAATGAAAGTTGCAGAGTGGCAGGAAATGGGGGAACTAGAGCATAAAATCACATCTGTGACTGTGCTGAGGAGTTTGCATTTTATCTCATTTTTAGCAGGAAAACAAAAGGGAGCCCTAGTGAATTTTATAACAGTAAGGAACTTGGGAGTTGTATTTTGGAAACACCAGCAGAGCAGCAATTTGGAAGAAGGATTAGGGGAGTTGGAGAAAGAGGAATCAAGGCAGAGATAGGAGAACCAGTTAGGAAGCAATATTAGGAGCTCCAAGAAATAAATGATGACAAACTCGCCTAAGAAAGTGGTTTTGTGGGTAGAACATAGCCTTGAAAACATTGAGCTCTGGACAGTGGAGACCAGGTTATTTACCTGAGGTTATCCAGCCTGGGTGAAGAAGGAAATCTACACAATGGCTGTTGATTGAGGGTCATGACCGTGGGAGTGGGCTGAGAGAGAGGAGAAGCTAATTTTGAAATAAACAGTTGTGAGAACAGAAAGATTTAGTTCAATTTAGGGTACTAGACTGTCTCTCCCTCATTCCCTAGGAGGTACCAGAAGCCTTTATGGAGCCTAGTTCAGAACACAGATAGAACCAGTTGGCTGTAATGGTTATGACCACTTGTTCTATCTTCCATATACTGTTCAGTAGAGTAGCTACCAGTTGCATGTGACTATTAAATTAATTCAGATTATAGATTCATTTCTTTAGTCACATTTATCATATTTCAGCTGTTCAGTAGCCGAATGTGGCGAACAGTTACCACTTGGACAGTATGTATGTTGCCAAAAATCGTATTGAACAATGCAGTTCTAGACTTTAAGAGCACTCACAAAGAATGTGGATTTTCAATCACAAAAGTAAATGCACAACTAAATATATTTAACATGTTTACTTTTAGAAGTAGAGAGACTTAATTATATTCTTATTCTATAGCCAATTATGTTGGTGAATAACATCTAAATTTTAATAGAATGAGAAAATTTTACATCTTCTGATTTATAATTTGAGGATTTGCTTCTTCGCATCAGTGAAGGGCATAATCAAAAGGCGCCTGACTTTTACAGAATTGACAAAAAAGCCCCTGGTAACTAATGAAAGGGAACACTATAGAACAAGACAATTTCCTCAATATACTTGCTTAAAGCTTTTTCAGAATTTCAATTTCCATCTTTAAATTCATTAATAAAATTAATCTGTGTTAGTTCTCATTGAAAGATGGTGACATTTGGAATAATACAACCTTATTAGAGAGCAACTTCCAGGGCTCAATATGTGAAATGTATTTCACTACTCTTGACTCCTTAAAACATATGAGACAGAAAAATCTAAAATATCAGCCGTTAATAACAGTGTTTCCAATGATGCAGTATCTTATTTCTGAAGGAGATGTACATTGGGCTTATAGGGAAACAAGTCTGTACTTCACCCTGTTAAATGAAGAAAAGTTTATCAGTGATTTTGTCTAATTCCACTTTAACATTTTGCAATGAATTCTAATTCCTCTCTTTCAAAAAGAGCTTCATGGTTGGTCTTGACTACACATCTGTCTTCTTCCTGTGCAGCTATATCCAAAGCATTGTTTTTATCATATCACTTTAAAAAACAATGTTTTAAATTTTTAAAAATATTTATTTATTTATTTATTTGCTCACAGTCCTTGAGGGAGTACATTGACCCTGAAGAACACAGTTTTGTCCTTAGCATTCAGAGCTCTTCCAACCTGTGTAGATCTGCTAGAACTTACACCCAGCCCCTTAAATGAAGTCACTGTTTGCTGCCCTCTCAAATCTCCCCACTGGGCCAGGGCATCTGTCCCCCATCTGCCTACCTCATCCTTCTTTTTTCTCTGTCTCAGAACCCTTCACCTTCCTGGCACCTTTACCCAGATAGCTTTCATCTCCAGTGGCTTAAATTCCACCCAATGTCCCTCACTTTTCATAAAATTTATGAGTTTACTCCATCTACACAGTCCCTTGTGACAACTCCTGAGATGAAATGAAATTATTAATAAAGACTTAAGTCTCTTAGTCTTCTCCTCTTCGCTTGCTTGAGGGCGACTGTCATATAATAGACTCTCTAAGTATTTATTGACCAAGAATTCAAAGGACAAGTGCCTTAAACTGCATCCTTCCTTAGTCAGCTTGCTGATCAACACCAACTTTAGATACACTATGGATAGAATTAGCAACATTGTGCTCTTCTTTTTTGTTCAAGAATGCTGGGACAATGGATTTTCTTCCTTCAATCTCTAAAGGGTGCTATGTTTCATAAAATTCGATACTCTATGTCTAAAGATCAGTCAATTCCTTAAATAATATTAATGTGTTCATGTAGTTACCTTAGAAAAGAATATGGGTTTTGATTTACGTCTATAAATATTAAATTATCTGAAGTAACTAATAAGGTTTTTTCTCTGTTAGTTTATAAAAAAACATTTCATTCAGTGAAAATGAAAAACAAGGAGTTTTATTAGCAGTTACTTTTAAACTGGTTTTTCAATTAAAGTTGACTGGAGAGACTTCACAGTTCATAGCCGTATCTTGGGGAGGTCAGCTTTTGTGTTTAGAAAGAACTTAAGTAACATGATAGTTACTCAGAGGCCTTTATAAGCAAAAATATATCCTTTAGCTACATTTTTTGTAGAAGAAATACAGGTGCTTGCAATTCCTAATGACTACTTCAGTGTTTTCTGAAAGTATACCTCGCTGAAGAAATCAGTTATCCAGCTATCTCATACAAATAACTTGTTTATATGATTTTATCTTCCATGGTCACTTCATGTATTAAGTGATCTTCATGGACCAGAGCCAGGGATAGCCAGGGTGTGACGGAGGAGTGACAGAAATGTTTGAAGCAATAAGAGACTTGAACAGCCAGGGAATAAAACAACTATTAGCTATTGACAAGACTCATGGATTTCCAAAATAGAAAGAAAGAGAGTGGCAGAGATAAACTGTGATTAGATTCAGTTACCTGAAATTTGACCCATGATGCAAATTTAGAAAATTAAACTGCTCTAATGTGGATACACAAAGTTGTGTTGCCTGTATTTGCCTACGCTATTTAAAGCTTGTTAATCACTTGTGTTCATATCTCAAAAGGACAACTTCTGGTGTAGGAATTAACTTGATTCAATGTTTGTGAGAATGATACAAATTTGATTTTACCTTCGTTAATTCAAAGTGTGGCCTTAAAGTGAAACCAGTTTCTCCTCTACCCGCTTCCCCAGGCACTGGTCCTTTTTAAATGCTCGTTTAAGGGTTTGTTAACGTAAGTGCTTCCGTTTATTTGAATTAGAGAATTATGTACTTTAAGTCACTGAGAAGGAGGAAATTTTCCTCTACCCTTCTAAATTCTTCTGGCTGGTTTAAGAATTAAATTGACATTAGACAGACTACCAGGAGGATATCACACAAAAGTTTAATAGCATGTATACATGGGAGAGACATAGGAAAGCTAAGTACCTCATCACAATAGCTGAAACACTCACCTTAAATACCATTTCCAATGAAAGACAAGAGAGAATTTTGTGGGTAGTGGTTATGGGACCCTAAAGGGGAGGAAGGCAATTAATTTGAAAATGGAAAAGCAAACGCTGGTGAACAGATGTTTACTGGGTCATGGACAGACCATGGGACACAGACAGGAATTTTAACAAATAGACTTTGCTGAGTTCTTCCCTGTTCACACACCTAACTAATCCTGTAGTTATCTGTAATGACAGCTCCCTTCTTGAAAGAGGTCCTCTGTCTATAATCTTTAGGTAGTTATGGAGAAGATCAGACATTCTTCCTGAGTCTTTGAGGCCTTGCTTGTTTTCAGATCAAAATAATCCACATGCCAAAGAGATATTTGGGGTTTGCAAATTGTGTTCCCCTACAGTGGATTGCACCTGTATAAGTCATGAACACAAACAGAATTATAAGGCAGAACCTGTCTTTCATTAGAGTGGGCTAGCAAAGTGACAAGAAGCTGATAAAATGAGAAATCAGGAATAAACCTTGCTTGGAGTTTTGTCATTGGTCAAAACCAGGAAATTCTAAGTAGGACAAGTAGGAGGAAAGATGATCTGTGCTCCTTGGAATAGAAATGGAATAGGAAACAGTGTAGGCGGGGCATCTGCACTGGGTCTGGGGAGGAACCAGTTTACTGGATATTTTATGGCTTCCCTACCTTGAGACAGGTTGGCTTTGCCTTCAGGCTGTATCCTTGATTGTTTTCTTAATTTTTATGAGTGGTGTCAGCTAACTGTTCAGGCTCATGGCTCTGATTTTAACTGACAGCGTAAATCGGTCTTATTCCATATACTTGTTTGAAAAATTTATCTTCTAATCACTACCACCTGTTTGAAGAGGAAAACCCAAACAGGACAACACAACAAAATAAATCAACTGTATTCATAGGGACCCATTCCTTTGGGTGAAAAATAAGTGAAACAAAACAACAGTATCAGTAAATTATTCTAGACAATCAGCAATCATCCTTTTGTGTATTCTTCTGCTCTCTACTGTCCAATACTCTTTGTGAATTATGCTTTGGTGTGGAAAAATTGCTCCATATGTATTTATTAGAAATAATTCAGCAAAACTGGATTCAGTATTTATTATATAGATATTTAAGAATAGAGGATTGGAGTCAGACCTATCTGGTTTTAAAGCTAATTAGTCTCTGCCAATTTCTAATAATGCAAACTTGGAAAAAAATGAGTAAATACTTTGATCCGCATATCACTTTCATATCAATAATAATCACTTAGTGGTTATAAGGGTGAAAAAAAAGTTGTGTGATTCAGGCACTTCAGAACCGGTCAATATATAGCAGGTCATCAACAAAACCTGCATATGGGTGTTTCTGCAGTTATCAGGGGCATCATTCACCAGAGAGAAACCAGCACTCAAGAAGTCCTCTTGAGTCTCATTCCCAGAATGGATGTTGAACTCCTGACCAGCTAGATCTGCTTGTAGTTTCATTGATAGGTCAGTTTCAGCAACTTTATATGATTCCTTTTTTCTTGGCATCTGTGAAGCGCTGAGTCAAATGTGTAACTCTCTTAAAGCAACAGTATACAGTCTTGGGGTACTCATACCCATTTTTGTTTCTCTTATCTGATTTTTATTTATATTATATTATATCTAATTATCTATTTGTTTATTTAGAATTAATTGTTTTGAAAAATGTTTTAAATTCTTTATAAGTCAGGAGTTGTAGGTAAGTAATCATCTGATTTCATGGCTGCAGTTACTATCCATAGTGATTTTGGAGCCCAGGAAAAGAAAATCTGTCACTGCTTCTGCTTTTTCCCCTTCTGTTTGCCATGGCGTGATGGGATCAGATGCATGGTCTTAGATTTTTGAATGTTGAGTTTTAAGCCAACTTTTTTCCTCTGCTCTTTCACCCTCATCAAGAGGCTTTTTAGTTCCTCGGCATTTTCTGCTATTAGAGTGGTATCATCAGCTTATCTGAAGTTTTTGATATTTCTCCCTAGTTACTAGATCTATGATATGCTATATAGTAGAGAGTATATTGTTTTTTGACCCAAAATGCTGACAAAATTTAGCATGATAGAATACAAATACAAAATTACTTAAAGTGAAAAAGTAACAGGAGCAAGCACTGTCACATCCTAATTTTGTAAATAATCTTTTAAGCTGTATTTTGTTTTGCTGATACACCTCAGTTGCCTTTTGAATTGATGAAAGAAACTTATTTCACTCTGTGACTAGTCTCTGAGACTCAATTTCTTTACACTTAAATATAATACTTGTCTTTGGTATTTTCAAGCTCTATTGTAGTAGGATGGTAAAATTTAAACCTTATTAGTTTCCTGGGCCATACAAAATATGTGTATGCTTTAATATATCTACTATGTACATACTTTAAAGACAATGGGAATGTTCTTCAAAAATGTATGTTTCTGGAAGGCTTTGAAAAGTTTAAGTATATAATTAGTTTACACTTAATTACATTTCTATGAACAAAGTTTGTAGGCATACTGAATCTAGGTGTAGAAGATATTGTAAAGAATCTTTACTATTCTCTCATTAGCTTGTGTAATGCTATTTTTAAAAATTGTATTTGAAATAACATTTATACACAAATTTACTAGTTATGTTTTTTTTAATTTGTTGAAATAGACATGCAAAGTTACAAGTGTAGTTGCTGTATTTCAAAATCCATGGGAAATTTATATTTATTTTTAAATTAAACATTTCATTACTGTCCAGTTTCCAAAGGAATATATATTCTAAACTTGGTGATAATCTTGGGCATTCTTGTTCTAATTATAATGCACAAGAACAATAATGTGACTAAAAATAACAAATCTGGAATAGTCTAGATGGACATGTGCTTGCAAGTGAAATACTGATTTCAAAACAAAGTATGAAAAAAGGTTTGATGATGCAAGTCTTTGGAGTAAATTTGTTAGGCTTTACTAGTCATGAGCTGTAGTTTCTACAAGAGTACATCAGCACAAGGTCTGTCAGAAAAGAGCTGGAGAAAGTCATAATCAATCTGTTATTTTGTATCACCCCAAAGAGATGACAGATCTGAAATAGTTTTCTTTACACAGGGTTTAAGACACAAATAACTGTATGTATCACTTTAGTGATAATGGAAACTGACTTTGTGACCTCACGTAATCTTTCAAGGATATTTTCATGGAAGGCTGGGAAATTGCAATGTTAATGTAGAATAGGTTAAATTTGCCACATTTCTTTTATTCATTTTCAGAAGATGGATTCAGTTATGCTGTTTTACATTCTAATTTAAATTTTTGCTTGAGAATGAGGTCCCGGCATTGGAATGTTACATACTCTATGTGAAATTTGGCTGTCTTCTCTATCAGCTTGACCTTCTGCTATTCTGTATATTTACCGGTGGACATTTCACCTGTTCCTCTTAGTTTAGTAAAGCTATAAATAGGAAGAAGAAGTAGAAAGGTTAGCCAATCAAAATGCAGAATACGGATAAAGGTCAGGATGATAGAGCATGCAATTCTAATTCCCAATATGTATCAGACAATAAAAATCTGACACCTCATTCTTCTGGCAAAAACTGTAATAACAGAATTGAAAATGCTGTGCAAATTATTTTTTCATACAGGACTGTAGAGTTGAACTAGAGTAATAGTATTTGTCCATTTTCATTAAACTTTTAGAATTATACTCTGATGCTTATGAAAAAAGCTATACACACAGAATAGAAACACAACAAATGTATATCTGAAAGTCCCAGATTTTTACATATTTTCTCTTTACTCATTTCTGAATTACAGTTTGAATTATATGTAGGCAAAGTAAAGTGTAGGTAAGATAATTCATACAGACTTAGAAATCCAAAATTTGAAATAAATGATGGCAAACACTGTTGGTAAGTTAATTGTTCTTTTCGCTTAAGTTATAGCATTTATACATAGTTGCTGGCATTTGTGTGAAAATTGTGGGTATGTGAGTCTGAATAATGGCTTCCCAAAAGATATGCATAACTTTCTGTCTGGAATCTTTGATCGTTACCTTATATGGAAATAAAGGAGATTTTGTAGGTACTATTTAATTACAGTTCTTAGGATGAGAAGGTTATCCTAATTGTCCAGGTGGACCCTAAATTCCACCAGTTGTGTCCTTATCAAGGAAGGTAGAAGGAGCATTTACAAACATACAGAGAAAAAGGCAGTGTGACCTTGGAGGCAGAGATTGGAGTGATATGGCCATGAGCCAAGGAATGCCAGGAGCTGCCAGAAGCTGGAAGAGGCAAGAAATATACTAGCCTTTAGCCTGTGAAGAGAGCGCGGCTCTGCCAATACTTTGATCTTGGTCCAATGAAACTAATTTCAGATTTTTGACCACCAGAGCTATAAAAAACTAGATATATGTTATTTTAAGCCACTAAGTTTCTGGTAATTTGTTATAGCAACCATGGGAAATTAATACAGAGGGCATTTGCAGTAAAAGAGTGAAGATCTGGGAACATTTTTGCTAAAAGCAGTGTTTCTTTAAGTGTATAAAGAGAGGGATTTATAGGAGTTTATAGGTAAGAGTATGGGCTTCCCAGGTGGCATAGTGGTATAAAAATCCACTGTCAATACAGGAGACACAAGAGACTCAGGTTTGATCCCTGGATTGGAACAATCCCCTAGAGCAGGAAACGGCAACCCGCTCCAGTATTCTTGCCTGGAAAATCCTATGGACAGAGGAGTCTGGCGGGCTATAGTCCATGGGGCTATAAAGAGTTGGACATGACTGAGCATGCACACACACATGGATTAGAGTCGTATCGAATCCAATCATCAATTCAAACTCAAACATCTCAGCTCGTCTTAATATGTAGTAGCTGATCACGTAAGTCAGCTGTTATCTAAGAGTATAGTACCTTAAGGCTCACTAATCATTTTGTGTAGAGAAATAAGTCCTGTGTATGGAATGAGGGGTCCTGGCTGGCTTATAGAGAGAGCTTCTTGCTTCTTAATTTCTTCAAGTGTTTAAAGAAGGGGAAGAATGCTGTATCAAAAATCTCTTCCAGTAATTCAGGCTATCGATTGTGGAGGAGAGGGGTGACTGAACAATGTCAGAATCTGGGTATGGTTAAGTTTGATAAGCCTCTTGGTATACTTGGCTAAGGACAATGAAGAATATGAACCTGGACACCTGGAATATGAAGGTTCAGAACACTAATTATGGGGATAAGGGCAGGATGGGTGGAAAAGCCCCTAAAATACAATTTTACAGTATTTTTAAAACATGCCCTACCACTCTTCTTGTCCATATGCCTTAGAGGTTGTTTAAAACTTGAAATTGAGTGACAGTCCTGAGTGTAAAGAGATGGGATCCAGAGTAACCATGGACAGATTCTAGCTCTTGAGAAAGGGGAAAGAAGGAGTCACTGCAAGGAGAATAAGATAAAGAGACCAGAGACCCGGGAGCTGAACCAGACTATCAGAACGTCCTGGAAATAGAATTGGGAAAGCATTTCAAGGAGAAGGGGTAGGTCACCTGCCCAAAGCTGTTAGCTCAAGTAAAATAAGAACTGAAAATTCGCCATTGATTTTAATAAAAAGGTGGGGGAGGGGGTTTATCCCTCATAATAAACAGTTTCAATAGAGTCATCTGACTGTTGAGTTACTTTATCATTTAAAAAAATATCTTTTCTGAATTATTTATACAAACTGGTTCCATGTGTTTAATAAATACTCTATGGGGTTAAATACATTTTGTTGGCTGCCTTAACATATATGTGTATATGTGTATACATATGTATATGTGTTATATATATATATATATATATATACACACATATATACATACATACATATATATATAACTCCCAAGTATTTTTATTGCTAAGATCAACACTTAAGAGTAAAAGAGAGAATACAAAGAGGAAAAAAAAGGCATAATTACTCCAGATAACTTTTCTATGGTAATGAGAATTGTTTTATACAAGGAAAATTTAAAGGAACTAATAATGCTGAAGAGGTGATGGGGGAGAGTTACTGGAGCAAGTCTCTGACAAAAAGGGTGATATTGAAGATACATGTGTGGAGAGTTGACTACAGATAAGGGAAGACACATCACTTTTTTAAGTACATTAATTACCAGGAGTTCAAGAAAGAGTGGAGGGAGTTATGGTGATCCTAGAAGCTAAAATATTCAAGGAACAAGGGAGAATGATGAATGACCCCAACCAAGAGGGTAGAGGTGGAGTTGTGTGGTGACATAAGATTCTAAGCTGACATTTTTCAGGAAGAAAGAAGCAAGAATGGTTTGCAAATTTTAAATGAACAAAAAAGACATTCAGCTCCCATAGAAGCTGGTGATAGAAGTATGCAGGGACCAAGGAGCACTGTACTCACACTGCAACCTCAGAGGACTGCCGGGCAAGTGGTGTCTACAGGGAAGAGCAGGAGCGGGAAGAGAATGATCAGAGGAGATGAGGACGGAGTGGGGTATTTTGACAGTAATTGACCATGAGTTCCAGAGGGCTTGCTTGAAGTGTTTGCGGAGTTGGAGGGTAGTGGTGGACGAAGTTGACTAGAGAGATTGGACGTGAACCAGGTGACTAGGGCTTGGTTTGACCAAGTGAGCGACACAAGGCAGGATGAGGTTCTTACTCTTGTGCTAGGGCAGTTTGTAGTGACAAAGTCGTGAGTGATGTGACCAAAAGGAGAGCTGGGGGCCTAACACGGAGACAGGGTTCTGGGTTCCCACATTTGTTGCATAAAAATCTCCACAAGGGTCATCAGGCTCTGAACTTGTAGGACTGCTAACATCCCTATTATCTGCCACTGACCTGGGGGTGGAGGCCAACACAAGATTCATGTGCCTCATATCTCAGAGGTCCTGCTCAGTCCCTATTTATTAAAAAACAAACAAACAAAAAAAAACAACCAAAGGGTGCAGGAGGGCATTTAAATATGAAGTCATTGAGATACATCCTCATCAATCCTACATTAGGGCCATGAAAATACTAAAGGCAGTCATGACAATGCTGATTCATAGAATGAATTTTAAGAGGTTATATACTTATTTAATTCATCAGGGCTGTAGCTAAACCAGTTCAGGACGTTGTATTTCCTTGTGTACTGACTATAAATTATCTTCTTTATGGCTAAGACTGCTTAAGAATTAACTTGCATAATGCATAGGGATACAGCTAAATGTGCAACTTTCCCAGTAAGAATACGAGGCACATTTAAGACATTCTTTTGAAACACAGAACTTCTACTGAGAAAGTTGTTCTAAAAATCTCTACTATTTTACCTCTACTATTCCACTTAGAGGGATTCTGTAGTTATCAGAAGATCAGGCAATTAAGTTTTCTCTGGCAGTTCACACTCACATGCACACACTGGCAGCAGATAATACAAGAAGTGACAACCCTCAAACACTTGACAGTACCCTGACTTTGTTCTCATGCTCCCGTTTACCAACTTGAGCAGATGAGTGTGAAATTTTTTCCATAGTCTATGTGTAAGAAGATGAGAATGTCCAGGACAGTTGTATACAGGGTTAAAATAGGGTACCAGGCTCCTCACATAGTGTAAAAATGTTTCATTCAGTTATAAACATCAAAGTGAGAGACTACCTTTAAAGATCTTGTCAGATTGTATTCCAAAAAGTGATTTCAGGTGAGAAAGTTTACCAGTCCATGAGGCATGTCACACCCTAGTTCAGCATCACTGAGTCAGAGCAGTGTATCTCCATGGTTCTTTTTCATTTTAACATTATCTGCAGCACAGGGGGTAGTCTGGAAGAGGAAGCAAGATAATCAGTAATGCCTTTCAGATTAAATTACCCTGAAAACATAATTAACATTAATCAAGCATTACATTTTTTAATATATTTTTTTTTAAATTGGGGCTTGTAAAGTAGCGAGATATCTTTCGTGTTTTTTTTTTTAATTTTCACTGGACTATAGTTGATTTACAACGTTGTGATAGTTTCAAGTATATAGCAAAGTGATTCAGTTATACATATGCACATATCCACTCTTTTTTAGATGATTTTCCCATAGAGCCCATTACAGAGCATTGAGTAGACTTGCTGGTGCTATACAGCAGGCTCTTATTAGTCATCTGTTTTATATATAGTAGTGTGTACATGTGGAGAAGGAAATGGCAACCCACTCCAGTGTTCTTGCCTGGAGGATCCCAGGGATGGGGCAGCCTGGTGGGCTGCCGTCTATGGGGTCACACAGAGTCGAACACGACTGAAGCGACTTAGCAGCAGCAGCAGCAGCAGCAGCAGCAGCAGCAGCAGCAGTGTGTATATGTCAGTCCCAATCTCCTATTTACCCCTCCCCCACGGGCTATGTATTTGTATATAATTTTCATAGGTTATTACAAGACATTGAATATGGTTTCTTGTGCTATACAGTAAATTCTTTTTGCTCATCTATTTTATCGATAGTAGTTTGTACCTATTAACGTTCTGGAGCTGGAGCTAAAGTGTTTGAATTGACAAGAATTTTTTGTGAGTCACGTAGACAATGAGATGAAGAAATGAAAAGCAAATTCGTTTCAGTTCAGTTCAGTTCAGTTGCTCAGTCGTGTTCGACTCTGCGACCCCATGAACCGCAGCACGCCAGGCCTCCCTGTCCATCACCAACTCCCGGAGTCCACCCAAACCCATGTGCATTGAGTTGGTGATGCCATTGAACCATCTCATCCTCTGTCGTCGCCTTCTCCTCCTGCCCTCAAACTTTCCCAGCATCAGGGTCTTTTCCAATGAGTCAGCTCTTTGTCTCAGGTGGGCAAAGTATTGGAGTTTCAGCTTCAACATCAGTCCTTCCAATGAACACCCAGGACTGATCTCCTTTAAGATGGACTGGTTGGATCTTCTTGCAGTCCAAGGGACTCTCAAGAGTCTTCTCCAACACCACAGTTCAAAAGCATCAATTCTGCGGTGCTCAGCTTTCTTTATAGTCCAACTCTCACATCCTTACATGACTACTGGAAAAACCATAACCTTGACTAGACAGACCTTTGTTGACAAAGTAATGTCTCTGCTTTTCAATATGCTATCTAGGTTGGTCATAACTTTCCTTCCAAGGAGTAAGCGTCTTTTAATTTCATGGCTGCAATCACTATCTGCAGTGATTTTGGAGCTCAGAAAAATAAAGTCAGCCACTGTTTCCACTGTTTCCCCATCTACTTGCCATGAAGTGATGGGACTGGATGCCGTGATCTTAGTTTTCTGAATGTTGAGCTTTAAGCCAACTTTTGCACTCTCTTCTTTCACTTTCATCAAGAGGCTCTTTAGTTCTTCACTTTCTGCCATAAGGGTGGTGTCATCTGCATGTCTGAGGTTATTGATGTTTCTCCTGGCAATCTTGATTCGAGCTTGTGCTTCTTCCAGCCCAGCGTTTCTCATGATGTACTCTGCATATAAGTTAAATAAGCAGGGTGACAATATACAGCCTTGACGTACTCCTTTTCCTATTTGGAACCAGTCTGTTGTTCCATGTCCAGTTCAAACTGTTGCTTCCTGACCTGTATACAGGTTTCTCAAGAGGCAGGTCAGATGATCTGGTATTCCCATCTCTTGAAAAATTTTCCACAGTTTATTGTGATCGACACAGTCAAAGGCTTTGGCATAGTCAATAAAGTAGAAATAGATGTTTTTCTGGAACTCTCTTGCTTTTTCGATGATCCAGCGGATGTTGGCAATTTGATCTCTGGTTCCTCTGCCTTTTTCTAAAACCAGCTTGAATATCTGGAAGTTCATGGTTCACGTATTGCTGAAGCCTGGCTTGGAGAATTTTGAGCATTACTTTCCTAGCATGTGAGATGAGTGCAATTGTGTGGTAGTTTGAGCATTCTTTGGCATTGCCTTTCTTTCGGGTTTGAGTGAAAACTGACCTTTTCCAGTCCTATGGCCACAGCTGAGTTTTCCAAATTTGCTGGCATATTGAGTGCAGCTCTTTCACAGAATCATCTTTCAGAATTTATGGCACCCAACTCCAGTACTCTTGCCTGGAAAATCCCATGGATGGAGGAGCCTGATAGGCTGAAGTCCATGAGGTCACTAAGAGTCGGACACGACTGAGCGACTTCACTTTAACTTTTCTCTTTCATGCATTGGAGAGGGAAATGGCAACCCACTCCAGTGTTCTTGCCTGGAGAATCCCAGGGACGGTGGATCCTGCTGGGCTGCTATCTATGGGGTTGCACAGAGTCGGACACGACTGAGGTGACTTAGCACCTGGAATTCTATCACCTCCACTAGCTTTGTTCATAGTGATGCTTCCTAAGGCCTACTTGACTTCACATTCCAGCATGTCTGGCTCTAGGTGAGTGATCACACCATCATGGTTTTCTGGGTCGTGAAGATCTTTTTTGTACAGTTCTTCTGCGTATTCTCGCCACCTCTTCTTAACATCTTCTGCTTCTGTTAGGTCCATACCATTTCTGTCCTTTATCGAGCCCATCTTTGCATGAAATGTTCCCTTGGTATCTCTAATTTTCTTGAAGAGATCTCTAGTCTTTCCCATTCTATTGCTTTCCTCTATTTCTTTGCATTGATTGCTGAGGAAGGCTTTCTTATCTCTCCTTGCTATTCTTTGGAACTCTGCATTCAAATGTGTATATCTTTCCTTTTCTCCTTTGCTTTTCACTTCTCTTCTTTTCACAGCTATTTGTAAGGCCTCCTCAGACAGCCATTTTGCTTTTTTACATTTCTTTTTCTTGGGAATGGTCTTGATTCCTGTCTCCTGTACAATGTCATGAACCTCTGTCCATAGCTCACCAGGCCCTCTGTCTAGCAGATATAGTCCCTTAAATCCATTTCTCACTTCCACTGTATACTCAAAAGGGATTTGATTTAGGTCATACCTGAATGGTCTAGTGGTTTTCCCCACTTTCTTCAATTTCAGTCTGAATTTGACAATAAGCAGTTCATGATATGGGCCACAGTCAGCTCCCCGTCTTGTTTTTGCTGACTATGTAGAGCTTTTCCATTTTTGGCTGCAAAGAATATAATCAATCTGATTTCAGTATTGACCATCTGGTGCTGTCCATGTGTAGAGTCTTCTCTTGTGTTGTTGGAGGAGGGTGTTTGCTATGACCACTGCATTCTCTTGGCAGAACTCTATTAGCCTTTGCCCTGCTTCATTCTGTACTCCAAGGCCAAATTAGCTTGTTACTCCAGGTGTTTTTTGACTTCCTACTTTTGCATTCCAGTCCCCTATAATGAAAAGGACATCTTAGCAAAATTACATTATGAACTGGAAATTCACAATTTTGAGAAATGAATAGAAAAGTAACCACAAAGTAAAAGAATTAGAAGTAGTTGAAAAGCCAAATAATAATGAACACCAGCAAATTATGACCAATGTATCTTTGGTAAGGCAACAAAATGTTGATAATAAAGAAACTCAGAAAACAGTCCCAATAAGGGAAAACTGTGATTTTATCATATGTAGACATGCCTTTCCCACAAGCATAAATAGGAAGAATAAGAAAAAAGGAGAGACAGACTCCTGACGTTACTCTATATAAAATAATGATCACTAAGATAACTAATTAAAAAAATGCATTCTCAAATTACAGAAACCTGTAGTGATATCAGGCCTCAAAACTATAATGCACTACATGGATAATACATTAAATATGTGAATATTATTTCAGAATATGCTTATAACTGTGAATATATTTTAATATTTTCTCTTTCAATATAAAATACAGTATTACATTTAAGCATTACCATTGTATTTTCTTACAATTGCCTCAAATATTTGTTAAGGAGACAAAGCATAAATAAATAATCAAACATACATTTAATTAATATATGTGTAATCTTGCAGTCGAGGGATTTGTGTAATAGTATGCCAGTAATGTGCTTACTTGCAGTAATGTGCCTATTTAATCCCAAATGGCAAGAAAATATTTTATCATAGCATATAATATTTTATCATAGGTTTGTTTACTTAGGTCCCTTATATAATCCTTATATTGTTTTTTGTGTGACTGTAAGCATAAAAATAAAAAAAATAATTTTATTTTTTGTAACTATATTATAAGCTTTCCAAATCTTAAAAATTTTAATTAAATACATAGTACTTGCAATTTTGTGTCAAGAATTTGATAAAATATTTTAGAGATACTATCCATGGAGGATTGACTCTTAAGAGCTGGAAAGAGAAAATGGAGTCTTTCCAAAGTATATAATTTGAAAAGTGTCGGCATGAAGTTGCATTGAATATAGAAAGTGAAATTGAAAGAGCCAAAAAAGGAGAAGTCTGTGGATCTGAGACAGAGATCCATGGAGGGGTGGATAGATAGAGAAAGGGATCTGTTGTGAGGATGTCAGAGACGGTGTCATGCATAAATAAGGTCAAAGGTCAAAGCTAAGGTCAAGTCCCCATCTAGGTCTAGCTCACGTGTGTTCTCTGTGTTTCATTGGAGACTATTCCCAGTGTCCAAGTGGGAATATGTACTCAAGCTGGCCAAACAGAGGAAAGAATCCAATGTAAGATTGTTAATCAGAAAGGGGAATCAGTTTCTATACCTGACGATTTAGATCATCCATAAGAGAAAGAGGATGCAAAGAAAATGAATGTTCAAGCAGCACTGTCTACCTGTAAGCACGTCTTCAGACCTTGGAGGGAAAATTTTTCTTCTTGTTTCTGTGAAGCTAAGAACTGCCTTGAACTTCTGTTACTTAGGATTCTGTGCATCCTTTCATGATTTCTCAACATCAGTTTCTAACGCTAGAGCAGTGTGGCAGAAATTAAGACAAAGAATAGTTTGCTGCTGTGATGCTAATGACTCTCTTCCAAGTATTATCAAACAGACAAGTAACTTACTATAAAGAAAAAAAATCAATTCCTATAGTTACTCAAGTTCCAGTATCTGAACACACTGCCTCCTGTCTTTCTGTCCTTGGGGTGATATTTACTTGTTTGGAAACAGTACATCTGCTTGTTGTATAGGTCTGAAGTGGAGGCTACACCTTGTCAGGGAAATTTTAATAATCACAAAGTAAAAATTCACCAAGACGTCTGATTTGTGTTATCAGATCACCATAAGACATTTTTACTTTTATTAGAGTTGAAAAGTTTTAAAAGATGTTAAGAAAAAAAAAAGAGCTACAACTTAGGATATTCAAATATATCATATCAAAACTATGACTTAAATTCATCTCCAGGAAATTTATTTTTAATTTGTAGCATAAGCAGGGAATAGATAGATTACTTGTCAATACTCCTTAATAGACAAAGGAAAGCCTAAATGAGAACAAAGATGGAATTGGCAATACAATAAAAGTGAAAAGTAAGAATGAGATCTGTTTTGAATTGCTGCAACTTTTACTCATTAAAATCGCTCAGCTTGATAAGCAAGTTCTTTTTAAATACCAAGAACAAGTTGTTAAAGAACTGTCATTGTACTCTTGCCTAGTTAGATAATGGGTCCCTTTTTGTGAGAATAGAAGTAGACTCCTGATTTGTGTATCTGATTTTGTGGCTTTTGCAAGTAGTAATGATGGAGGAGCCTGTAATGACAGAGGAGCCTGGCACACTACAGTCGATGGGATCTCAGAGTCAGACATGACTTAGCAACTGAACAACAATGATAATGCAGGATTCCAGAGGTTAACTCTTGAACAGTCTGGCATATTCACAGACTTTTACAAACCGATCTTGGTGAAGTATGTTTCATGGAAAGCTGGATAAAAGAGTATGGATTAACCCTAGGGGGTGAATGATTCAAAATTCTGTTTTGACTGACAGAGGATCAAGCTAGATATCTGTATGTAAGGCAGACTCAGCATTTGGCGATTGGATTTTCTGATTCAAAGTAACTTCAGATAAAGCAAGCATAGCCTTCATGACAGGGCTTTTATTCCTCTTTTATCAGTAGTGATATATACCGGTTCAATGTGAAGCATGCCTATGACCACAAAGATGGAATTGAGAACCAAGGGCAGTTATTCAGTTGTGTGTGTTCAGTGATGAGGGCTTCCAACTGACATTTGCTTTCAGTTTATACTTTTACATCTAATATGAGTGTGTGTGTATGAAAGTTCTTCAGTCATGTCCAACCCTTTGAGACCCCATGGACTATACACTCCACGGAATTTTCCAGGCCAGAATACTGGAGTGGGTAGCCTTTCCTTTCTCCAGGGGATCTTCCCAACCCAGGGATTGAACCCAGGTCTCCCACATTGCAGGCCGATCCTTTACCAGCTGAGCCACATGAGGAGGCATTATTATTTGCACACAGACAGACCTACCTGAGACTTCTTATCTAGATCAGAAAGAACCTTTGCATCACTGTATGCCTTCTCGCTTAGCATTGTATTATTTTTTCCTATAATACTCTCCTATTGTTCCCTAAAAACAGCCTTCAAACTTTGTGGTTTAGTTAAAGAAAATGCCCAACATATGCACAAGACAGTAAAGCCTAAATGAGTAAAATGAGGTGTTTTGAGCACATTCATTCATTCATTCACCCACGCATCATAAAGGACACCTGTTGGTGGCTCACTATGTTGGATACCATACCATTTGCTGGTGATGAGAACTGGATCATAAAGAAGGCTGAAAGCTGAGCGCCGAAGAATTGATGCTTTTGAACTGTGGTGTTGGAGAAGACTCTTGAGAGTCCCTTGGACTGCAAGGAGATCCAACCAGTCCATCCTAAAGGAGATCAGTCCTGGGTGTTCACTGGAAGGACTGATGTTGAAGCTGAAACTCCAATACTTTGGCCACCTCATGCGAAGAGCAGAATCATTGGAAAAGACCCTAATGCTGGGAAGGATTGGGGGCAGGAGAAGGGGACGACAGAGGATGAGATGGTTGGATGGTATCACTGACTCGATGGACACGACTTTGGATAAACTCCCGGAGTTGGTGATGGACAGGGAGGCCTGGCATGCTGCGATTCATGGGGTCGCAGAGTCGGACATGACTGAGCGACTGAACTGAACTGAACTGATTATTTCCATAATTTTGTTTTGTTCTGCTTTTCCACTTCCAACTTTATATACAAAAGCATCACACTGATTTTTTTTTTATCAGATCTTAATTTGAAGCTCAGTTTCTTGGCACTTTTTCCATTT
Source organism: Okapia johnstoni (assembly GCA_024291935.2). Classification (NCBI taxonomy): domain Eukaryota; kingdom Metazoa; phylum Chordata; class Mammalia; order Artiodactyla; family Giraffidae; genus Okapia; species Okapia johnstoni. The sequence goes on from CM044327.1 coordinate 8,785,927, forward strand.
TGCAAAATGCTGATATTATTAAGTCATGGAAGCTTTGAGAATAAAAGCCCTGGCATTCAAATCAGATAGTCACAAAGAAGACACTTTGCATGTACAGTATTAAACAAAAGAGTTCAGGGAGGCTTCCCAGATTTTGCAAATAAAAATGTATGTCACATGGTACATGGTTACACTAAAAATTATTCATCATTTATCTATAATTCATATTGAACTGAGCATCCTGTAATTTATGTGGCAACCCCCCGGTGTAGACCTAAATGAAATACAAAATCAGAATAAGTAGATTTGCATTAACTCTCCTGTCCATAAACAAACTATCAAAAGGAAAGTTACTAATTCATTAATATGAGTTTATTCTTATAGATTGAATTATATCTGCAGACTAGAGTTGTATTGATAATACATCAAAAAGTCATATGCTGAATAATTGCAGCATGAGATTATCTACCTTAAATTGCTTTTAATAACACAAAGGAAGCCAGGGCTTATTCACAGGAAGCTTTGCATTTGAAACTAGAAAAAGTTATATCACCTGCATGTTATAAGTAAATAACATTCAGCCCACATTTTGAAAAATATAATTCTATGATTAGAAAAATAACTATTAGAAAATAAGCTGGAATGATAATCAGAGGAGAAAATAATTTTTATTATTTTATTCTTTATTTTCTAGTTTCTCTGCTTTTAAAAACACTTTAAAATAAAAAAAAAATCTAATGAAAAAGATGAGATTAAAAAGTTCCATGCTAACAGCTATTTATAAATAACTGGTTATTTAAAACATTTATAAATAACTGGTATACACCTGGTTCTAATAGCAATAGACGATTAAATACTTTTATCTTTTGAACACTTAATCTTTTATCTTTTAATACTTGAAATTGTTATCCTTTATATACTTGAGAAACGAAATATGAGTCAGTTAAAAAGCAAGGGATCTTGTTTAGAATCCAGTCCTGGACATAACACTTTCTAGTTGTGTGTCCTTTATATGCTTTGGTTCTTTATTTGTAAAATGCGGGCAATGATATTATCTGATTCAAAAGATGGTTTTTTAAGCGTTAAATGAGTTAGGGTACAGTGAGTATAAAGTTCCTGACTTATTTTAATTGCTATGTCTGTGTTAATGTCGGTGACTCTTTGTTGTGTGTGTACAGTGAGATTTGCTTGTGTTTACTGTTGTCTTTTATTCTGTTGAGCTAGAGGCTGCCTGATTAAGAAAACAGTATGAGACCAAAATTTGCTGCTTAATCATTTTGGAAAAAAACTCAGGGAGAATTGTGGTAATGGGAAAGCCCTGGAAAAAACAGTAACAACTATGATTTCAAAATTTCCCTTGGACAGATTCTTAGCAAGTGCCACAAACAAGTATTTAGCTGCCAGTAGCAACTTCCTGTTTCTGGTAGATCTGAAATACAAACAGCAGACTGTCCTAGCTCAGGTTATTACAACAAAATACCGTAGTCCAAACGACTTGAACAACAGGCATTTGTTTCTCCAGTGCTGGAGGTTGGAAAGCCCCAAATCATGGTGCCAGCAGGTTCAGTTATTAGTTCAGGCCCTCTTCTTGACTTGCAGATGGCTGACCTCATACAGTGGAGAGAGGAAGTTCTGGTATCTCTTCCTTTTTTTTTTTTCCTTAAAATATAACAATCCTATCACAGACGCTGTACCCTCATGATCTTCAGTTCAGTTCAGACACTCAGTCATGTCCCACTCTTTGCGACCCCATGAACCACAGCAGGCCAGGCCTCCCTATCCATCACCAAATCCCAGAGTTTACCCAGACTCATGCCCATCGAGTCAGTGATACCATCCAACCATCTCATCCTCTGTCGTCCCCTTCTCCTCCTGCCCCCAATCCTTCCCAGCGTCAGGGTCTTTGCAAATGATTCAGCTCTTCGCATCAGGTAGCCAAAGTATTGGAGTTTCAGCTACAACATCACTCCTTCCAATGAATACCCAGGGCTGATCTCCTTTAGGATGGACTGGTTGGATCTCCTTGCAGTCCAGGGGACTCTCAAGAGTCTTCTCCAACACCACAGTTCAAAAGCATCACTTCTTCTGCACTCAGCTATCTTCACAGTCCAACTCTTACATACATACATGACTACTGGAAAAACCATAGCCTTGACTGGATGGACTTTTGTTGGCAAAGTAATGTTGGTCATAATTTTCCTTCTGAGGAGTAAGCATCTTTTAATTTCATGGCTGCAATCACCATCTGCAGTTATTTTGGAGCCCCCCAAAATAAAGTCTGACACAGTTTCCACTGTCTCCATCTATTTCCCATGAAGTGATGGGACCAGATGCCATGATCTTAGTTTCCTGAATGTTGAGCTTTAAGCCAACTTTTTCACTCTCCTCTTTCACCTTCATCAAGAGGCTATTTAGTTCTTCTTCACTTTCTGCCATAAGACTGGTATCATCTGCATATCTGAGGTTATTGATATTTCTCCCGGCCATCTTGATTCCAGCTTGTGCTTCTTCCAGCCCAGCGTTTCTCATCATATACTCTGCATATAAGTTAAATTAGCAGGGTGACAATATACAGCCTTTTCCTATTTGGAACCAGTCTGTTGTTCCATGTCCAGTTCTAAGTGTTACTTCCTGACCTGCATACAGGTTTCTCAAGAGACAGGTCAGGTGGTCTGGTATCCCCATCTCTTTCAGAATTTTCCACAATTTATTGTGATCCACACAGTCAAAGGCTTTGGCTTAGCCAATAAAGCAGAATTAGATGTTTTTCTGGAACTCTCTTGCTTTTTTGATGATACAGTGGATGTTGGCAATTTGATCTCTGGTTCCTCTGCCTTTGCTAAAACCAGCTTGAACATCTGGAAGTTCACGGTTCATGTATTGCTGAAGCCTGGCTTGGAGAATTTTGAACATTCCTTTACCAGAGTGTGAGATGGGTGCAATTGTGCAGTAGTTTGAGCATTCTTTGGCATTGCCTTTCTTTGGGATTGGGATGAAAACTGACCTTTTCCAGTCCTGTGGCCACCGCTGAGTTTTCCAAATTTGCTGGCATATTGAGTGCAGCACTTTCACAGCATCATCTTTCAGGGTTTGAAATAGATCAACTGGAATTCCATCACCTCCACTAGCTTTGTTTGTAGTGATGCTTTCTAAGGCCCACTTGACTTCACACTCCAGGATGTCTGGCTCTAGGTGAGTGATCACACCATCGTGATTATCTGGGTCATGAAGATCTTTTTTGTACAGTTCTTCTGTGTATTCTCGCCACCTCTTCTTAATAATATCTTCTGCTTCTGTTAGGTCCATACCATTTCTGTCTTTTATCGAGCCTATCTTTGCATGAAATGTTCCTTTGGTATCTCTAATTTTCTTGAAGAGATCTCTAGTCATTCCCAATCTGTTGTTTTCCTCTATTTCTTTGCACTGATCACTGAGGTAGGCCTTCTTATCTCTCCTTGCTATTCTTTGGAACTCTGCATTCAGATGGGAATATCTTTCCTTTTCTCCTTTGCTTTTCACTTCTCTTTTTTTCACAGCTATTTGTAAGGCCTCCTCAGACAGCCATTTTGCTTTTTTGCGTTTATTTTCCATGAGGATGATCTTGATCCCTGTCTCCTGTACAATGTCAGGAACCTCTGTCCATAGTTCATCAGGTACTCTGTCTATCAGATCTAGTCCCTTAAATCTATTTCTCACTTCCACTGTATAATCATGAGGGATTTGATTTAGGTTGTGATCTTATCTAAATCTAATTATCTTCACAGGGCCCTGCCTACTAATACCATCATATGGAGAGTTAGGGCTTCAAAGTACAGAGTTTGATGAGGCACAGTCAGTCCATAGCACAGACCACTGCCGTTTTGATTTAATGGATTCATACTAATCAGCCTTCTGCACCCAGAATTTGACAAGGCTTGCCATCGTCCAAAAAGTGCAGGACATAGGAGAGGCACTTGCCTTTCATAAAGTCTGTGTTTTGTTTCTTTATTAGAGTTTTACCCTAGGGTTTTTGTTTATCCTTCCTGGCCCCTTCCCATTTATTTTCTCCTCAAAATTAAAAGTTAGAAAAGAAAAATGATACTCTGAAAGCAATCAGGAGCAGTGGTCGCCTGTTATAACTGGATTTGATCCATCGTTACTTCTGTCTCTATTGTTGCATCAATATTGCCTCAAACAGATAGCATATGGCAGAGAGAAGAATAACTCATGATTTATATGCAGTCCAGCTGTGTGTATGTGATTCATCCTCATATGGGGTTAAAAATAAATTCATGATGAGATTTAAACTTTATAGAAACATATGTTTACCTGTATTTCAGATGTGTTTAATATCTATTTTTTAATCCAAATACACACATTTTACTTCTGGTAGTTAGAAGATTTGAAGACTACAATAAGTAGGTAGGAGAAATGACTTTAATTTAGATTGAGAATGAAAAATTGATTATTAAATCCCTCTCATGAATAGGAATATAAAAATACAATTTTAACTAAATTCATATGAAAACAAAATATTTATCACTCTTTATAATAACTTAAGTGAAAGTCGCTCAGTCATGCCCGACTCTTTGTGACCCCATGGACCATAGCTCACTAGGCTCCTCTGTCCATGGAATTCTTTAGGCCAGCATACTGGAGTGGGTAGTCATTCTCTTCTCCAGGGCATCTTCCCAACCCTGGGTTTGAATCCAGGTCTCCCGCATTGCAGTTGGATTCTTTACTGTCTGAGCACCAGGGAAACCCATAATAACTTAAGTGATATAGAACAAAAAGACCAAAATCAAATAGGTGAATATCCATCTATTATGGCATGCTATTTTTGAAATATTAAAAATAGGTGTCATTTAATTTTAAGAGAAAAGATTATTGTTTCTAAGTGACCTCCATAAGAGAATCTGTAGAAGTTCATGAATATATTTTTATAGTTTTACAAAGTGAACCTTAGGTTTAAAATATATTTTTGTTTGAAAAATTTTAATGTGTAATGGAATAAAAAATCATTTTCTTGGTTATGGACAAAACTACTTTTTTCTGGTTTAATATATTATATTATTGAAACTATCCTTTAAATTAAAATGTTGCAAAACTAAAAGGATACTGTATTAGGAGTAAATATTCAATAGGAATGTAATTAGATTGAATTTTCACCTTCATTAAGCATATGGACAAATCAGATGTGCATTTTCATTTCAAAAGTTTATTAAAGGGAAAACACATAAATGTAATTATAAGCTCTCCCATTAATACATCTTTGATTTCTTGCCATTCTGTATATGTGTCCAAGTTCACATCTATACAGGCCATTATTTTGAATTGAGTTCCTGCTTTAGGGCATATGGATCATTGTTATATTTGGGATGCTTTCTGTCATGCGCAGGCAAATATCCATAAGAGTTACATCAATGTTTAGTTACCAAAATCTTTAAAGTAAAGGTAGTTAATGAATTGAGGAACTAGGTAGGTATCCTTTTGAATTTACTGATTAAGATTTGTAATTGATCATCAGTAACTTTTAAAATAGATACTGTGGGCTGCCTTATGACAAGACCTGGGTTACAACAGATTGAATAGATACCAACAAGGATATTGCTTTTTTAATATGCAAGGTGCTGTGCTTAGTTGCTCAGTCATGCTGACTCTTTGCGACCCCATGGACTACAGCCTGCCAGGCTCCTCTGTCCAAGGGGATTCTCTAGGCAAGAATATGGGAGAGGGTTGCCATGTCTTTCCTCCAGGGCATCTCCCAACCCACGGATCACACCCAGGTCTCCTGCATTGCAGGCAGATTCTTCTTCCTCTGAGCCACCAGGGAAGTCAAGAATACTGGAGTGGGTAGCCTATTCCTTCTCTAGGGGATCTTCCTGACTTAGGAATGCAACCCGGGTCTCCTGCATTACAGGCTGATTCTTTACCAGCTGAACTACCAGGGAAGCCCTAAATGAAGGTAACACTGAACATATCCAGATGTGTGAATTTTTTCATTGACTATTTTAAAATCAACATGAGGTAAAATGTGGACATACATTTGAGGTATACATAAACATGTATGTAGTGACTGCATTCTTTAATGATATACTAACTCTCTTTATTAACTTTCTGTAGGTGGGAAAACAAGAGTAATTAGTGACAATATAATTAAATAATTTGACTAACATTACACAGTCAGCTATTGCTTCTGGTAGAGATTTTTCTTTTAGTTCATTTTTTTTTTAAATTTTTATATAGTTGTTAAATGTTACTTCCCATTTAGTTACTACTAAATATTGGCTATATTCCTCATGTTGCACAATATATTCTTGAGCCTGTCTTATACGAGGCCATGACTTTTTAAATAAAGTCTGCCAAATATGTTGATTTCTAAGAAGAATTTCTAAACGTTCCTGGAAAGTGCTGTTTACTTGAGAACAAAAAATGTGTCTTAAGTTTGGCCTCATATAACTTAATAAAATGCCAGAGCACAAGATGGATGATTAATGAAAGCTTCTTGAAGGAAAATGCCATAGACTTAAAAAATATTTTTTTTCTCAAATGTTGCTTTGAAGCTTCTCTGAGTGTGAGTTCAAGTGATCCGTGTTTTGTTCTTGTTCTGAAGACTGTTTCCTTCTCAGCAGTGCTTTTAGCACCAATATTTTCTATACATAATAATTGATTAGCAAAATAAATATAGTCACTTCTTACAAAAATTTTATACTGTGGCCACATTCATCAAATAGGTACTTAATTAAGTATATTTACAAAATGTTATACATTCTCTGAAGGAAAATGGCAAGAGAGAATAATGCACATATGTCTTGGTACCACCTACATTAAACTTTCAAAAGCAAACCACAAAAATACTATTTTTATTCAATGATCCTACATATATAAGAATTTAAAAAATGAACAAACAGACAACAGAACAAACTTGTCTGGTAATGATGCATGTTAAAGAAAACCAGAGCTTGATAATGAGGGGGCAAGAACAGATTTTTATGGAAGAACCAATGCTCTAGGGGAAAATAGACTTCCTAGAATTGTGCTCAATTCCAGGTACAACAAGCAAAGGTGGGGATTTATAGCCAAAGAGAAGCATCAAGGGGATTCTGATTAAATCGATGTGATAGGATTCTTGCTGAAGGCAGGAGGGACAAGAAAATCCCCTGAGAGGCAGTGATGGGTGAGAAATATGATCAGATATCCCGAGTAGGGGATTCTGCCTAAACTAATTTAGCAGAAGCTTTACTAAAATTAAGGCCTGCAAATACAGACATGGAAGTCCAAAACTTGAGGCTTAGTTAAGAAGAGGGTTCAGAAGACTCTGACTAAAGTTTGGTCAAGGAGAGAGTTTTGTCATATGTACCAGTATTTGGTAAGTCTACTTCTTGAGGAGAAGGGCGGGGTAAGGATAGTAGAGTTTGTATCACTGTTTGAAAATTTGTATTAAAAGGAAAACTGAAGCAGACATCACAAAATGTTAACTTCTGTCAAATTTAGGTACTAGGTATCTGTTTTATTATTTAGTGACTCTTGGAGATATTTTATATCACACAAATTCTTTTTTGAAAAGAGAATTATTATTTGAGCTGAAATGTAAAAGATAGGTAGAAATGACTTGGGTGAAGGAGAGCTGATAGTAGGGTTGGGTTTGAGAGAGCATGCAGGGTAGCATTACTCAGTGCTGTGAAATAAAATTAAATTATTACAAATAAGACATAGGTGTATTTAGAAGTGTATATCCATGTATATGTGGGTACACAAATATATATATCATTTGTAATGTATGTAGTTGTTACTTCTTTCTTAAAAAGTTTTAATTAATTTCTCAGCTTAAATTATAAAAAAGCAAATGTTTCCTGAAAATACTTTTAGCACAACAAAACTAGATCATTAATTACATGCTATCTAAATTATGGATTGAATATTTTAAGAGCCTAAAGAAGAACAAGTGTTATATTAATTAGAGAAATATCAACTCTAGTTTTATAGATTGAAGCATGAAAATCAAAGCATTACTAGAGTTGTTCTTTATAGTTTATAATATCTTCACATTGATGAAGTTTTATTTGTTCTACAACTTTCCATTCACGTGTGGAATTAAGTTCAGTTCAGTTCAGTCACTCAGTCATGTCCAACGCTTTGCAACCCCATGAATCACAGCACGCCAGGCCTCCCTGTCCATCACCAACTCCCGGAGTTTACCCAAACTCATGTCCATCGAGTCGGTGATGCCATCCAGGCATCTCATCATCTGTCCCCTTCTCCTCCTGCCCCCAATCCTTCCTAGCATCAGGGTCTTTTCCAGTGAGTCAACTCTTCACATGAGATGGCCAAAGTATTGGAGTTTCAGCTTCAACATCAGTTCTTCCAATGAATACCCAGGACTGATGTCCTTTAGGATGGACTGGTTGGATCTCCTTGCAGTCCAAGGGACTCTCAAGAGTCTTCTCCAACACCACAGTTCAAAAGCATCACTTCTGCGGCACTCAGCTTTATTCACCGTCCAACTCTCACATCCATACATGACCACTGGAAAAACCATAGCCTTGACTAGAGGGACCTTTGTTGGCAAAGTAATGTCTCTGCTTTTTAATATGCTATCTAGGTTGGTCATAACTTCCCTTCCAAGGAGTAAGTATCTTTTAATTTCATGGCTGCAGTCACCATCAGCAGTGTTTCTGGAGCCCAGAAAAATAAAGTCTGACATTGCTTCCACTGTTTCCCCTTCTATTTCCCATGAAGTGATGGGACCAGATGCCATGATCTTAGTTTTCTGAATGTTGAGCTTTAAGCCAACTTTTGCACTCTCTTCTTTTACTTTCATCAAGAGGCTATTTAGTTCTTCTTCACTTTCTGCCATAAGGGTGGTGTCATCTGCATATCTGAGGTTATTGATATTTCTCCCGGCAATCTTGATTCCAGCTTGCGCTTCTTCCAGCCCAGCATTTCTCATGATGTACTCTGCATAGAAGTTAAATAAGCAGGGTGACAATATACGGCCTTGACGTACTCCTTTTCCTATTAGAAACCAGTCTGTTGTTCCATGCCCAGTTCTAACTGTTGCTTCCTGACCTGCATACAGGTTTGTCAAGAAGCAGGTCAGATGGTCTAGTATTTCCCATCTCTTTCAGAATTTTCCACAGTTTATTGTGACCCACACAGTCAAAAGCTTTGGCATAGTCAATAAAGCAGAAATAGATGTTTTTCTGGAACGCTCTTGCTTTTTCGATGATCCATCGGATGTTGGAAATTTGATCTCTTGTTCTTCTGCCTTTTCTAAAACCACTTGAACATCTGGAATTTCACGGTTCATGTATTGCTAAAGCCTGGCTTGGAGAATTTTGAGCATTACTTTACTAGTGTATGAGATGAGTGCAATTGTGTGACAGTTTGAGCGTTCTTTGGCATTGCCTTTCTTTGGGATTGGGATGAAAACTGACCTTTTCCAGTCCTGTGGCCACTGCTGAGTTTTGCAAATTTGCTGGCTTATTGAATGCAGCATTATAATTGCCCCTAATTATGAAAGTAATAGAATCATGATTAGAAGGTATTTTCTGAATCAGTAGTTCTCATTCATCCTTTTACTCTTTACATGAAATTTCTTTCATCTGGAATGTAGGATTTGTTGTTTAAAATCCAAGTTTCCACAGTTAAAATTTATTTTTGAAAATTGTGATTAATCTGCCTGTAATTGAGAAAAGACCGTATTTATTACAGGAGTAGGAGAGTAAGCTTTATTTGCATTCTCACATATCCTATAATTTTATTTTGAACACATTATTCTTGACCAAGTGACCGGTAACCTGTAGATGCCACTCAAAGATGATTTGTCTTGTAGGAGAGGTAGGGAACTTTATTAAAGTTGTTACAGGTTTTAATGCATAAATTTTAAAAGATAATTAGTTGACATGTTATCAACATACTGTTAATGATTTATAAAGAAAAGTATAGTCCTTTCTTGCCCTATTAACTCCTAATTAGTTAGTTAAATGTACTTACAAATCTGAGCTCAACTCATACAGCTAGTCACCTGAGATTCCAAATAAAACTCCTAAGTTACATAGTTCCAAACATAATAAATGACTCCCAATTTATGAGAAAACTAAACATATAGATGCATAGTGATGCAAGATGGTTCCCTGTCCATGGCCCCCTATGGGATTAAGTGGAGACGTGGGTCTCAATAGTCATACGCTGCCTCTTATCTTTACTGTGTGGTTTGTCGACATCTTGTGAGCAGTTGTCTAGCAGCAGCAGCAGCTCTGCTAGTTACCCCATGACCTGGGGCTCACCTCTGACCTGGTCAAACCACATTTCCTCCCCTGACTCACTGCTCTCTGGGAAAAGTCACTAAGAGGCCATGTATAAATCAGCTAGTTCACTCGAGGGTCCGAAAGATAGTAGCTGCTCTGTGAATGATCTCTCACTTCTCCTTTCCTGTTCCATCTTTGAAACAGTGCTTACTGTAGATTTTCCTTCAAATACTGTAACTGTAGCCTTTAAGATTTTTTAGAAAGTTTTGTTTGTTTTTTTCTGGCAGTGCTGGGCGTTTTGTTGCTGTGTGCGGGTCTTTCTCTAGTTGCAGTGAGCCAGGACTACCCTCTGGTTATAGTGTGTCGGCTTCTCATTGCAGTGGCTCCTCTTGTTGGGGCACAAGGGCTCGAGGGCGCCTGGTTTACAGTTGTTGTGGCCTCAGTAGCTGTGGCTCCCAGGCTCCGTAGCACTGACTCAGTTGTTTGTGGGATTAGGGATCAAACCCGTGTTTCCTGCTTGGATGGGCAATTCTTTACCACTGATCCACCAGGGAGAAGCCTCTCCTGTAGTTTCTGATCTTACAGAGTCGACAGGAAGCAATAGTTTGAAAAGAATGTACACTACCATCCGTGTACCATATATTAAAAATATAAAGTGATGTTACGGTATTTTAAATATCTTGGAAAACAAAACAAACTCCCATTGCATCTTCAAGCATACTACATATCAACTGAATGAAATCTCTTTTCCTTCATCAACCAGTTTCCAGTGCGTCTGTATTGATGGCAAGGAAGTAAATAAATTATAGGTATTAGTGTCTTTGGGACTAGTTCCTCATTCTTCCAGTCTAAAATAATAATTCCGATAAAAGTTCACCCAGAAAGAAAGGCAGGAAGACAATGAGGGAGAAAATATTATGCTGTCATCATATACTATGTATTTACTTCATGCCCAATATCACTTTAGTGATCCTGATAGTAGAATAAAAATATTTGAATGAAATTTGACACTAAAGACATTCTAGTTATTTTTATTATAAGGAATTGAAGAATATTCTAAATATCAAGAATATTCTCAATATTGTTAGTGCTGAGAAGGACAGCAGAAGTTTCCTGGATGAGAGGGGTTGGGAATTGTGCATAAGTTATTCAAAGAAGAAAGGAAAATACAAACAAAAGGAGTGTTAAGATTTAAATATAATCAGTAGGATCCAGCAGTCTCACTTTGAGGTGTTTACCGAAAGAATTTAAAGAAGGGACCAAAATAGATACCAGTGTTCATAGCAGTTTCATTATCGATAGTCTAAAGGTAGAAACAACCAAATGTTCATTGACAGATGAATGCATAAGTGAAATGTGGGCTACGCACGTACTGGAATATTGTTCAGCTTTAAAGAGGAATGGGATTCTCTTACATGATACAACACTGATGAACCCTGAAAACATCAGGCTAAGTAAAATAAGACCAAAAAAGACATATAGAACATTCATAAAGACAGAAATAAAGGTAGAAGGGCTGGAGGCAGAGGAGAATAAGGAATTATTAAATGGGCACAGAGTTTCTGTTTGGAATGTTAGAAACAATCTGGAAATGGACAGTGGTGATGGTTGCACAACATTGTGAGTGTACTTAGTGTCACTAAATTGCGCACTTAAAATGGTTGAATGTCTTAAAAACAAACAAACAAAACTAGTTAAGTTAATCATTTAAATTTACCTGGTGATGATGTTCAAGACTGTTGTAACTTAAGTATAACATAGCAGTAGCAGTAGCAGTGTTAGTCACTCAGTCTTTTCCGACTCTTTGCGACCCCAAGATCTGTAGCCTGCCAGACTCCTCTGTCCATGGGATTCTCCAGGCAAGAATACTGGAATGGATTGCCATTCCCTTCTCCAGAGGATCTTCCTGATCCAGGGATCGGAGCCAGGTTTCCTGCATTGCAGGCAGATTCTTTACCATCTGAGCTACAGGGAAGATCAGGATAAGTATTGCCAAATGGACATGTGGGGCGTGGGAGGGTATCCAACTATATTTTTAAGATGTTTTCACATTTTACAAAAGAGAAGTTATTTAAATTTTAGTTGACTGTATTTAAACACATTAGCTTGGAGATCATGTCTGTATCACACAGGCAAGGGTTCATCAACTCTTACCTCTGTCAACTCACGTGCTCTGTGACCTGGATTGAATTATTTAAGTGTTCTAACTCCAGTTTCCTCATCTGCATAATAAAAATAGAACTTACATCAAGGTCATTGTAAGGATGGAAAGGAGAAAATGCTTGTGAAGCAGTTACCATTACACTTGACACCTAGATACTCCTCAGAGAATGCTTGTAGTTAGCATTGCTCTGCAAAGATCTGCATTCCATGTATCTTTAGCAGTGATGACTAAACCTTCCATCGAAACTGGAATTAAATAACTTGTGAGCATGTGCATTCACACTTCTTTTTTTTCCTCACAAAGGACCTTCAAAGGTTCAGAACCATGGCCATAGAAGCTTGTTTTATGCCCTGAGACACAGTAGAAAGAGCTAAAATCTAAGCTCAGAAATGCTTACAAGGGGATTTTTTCAAGTGTTGAAGGATGAAGTTCATGGTGACTGACTGAGGTGTGCATTTCTTCTTAGTGTCTCTCTTGGGTTTAATAAATGGGCACAGGATTTTGTGCCTTCAAAAGGTAAGGTCATAGTACAAGTTACTAGAGTTACAAGATGTGAATTCCTTATCCAATACTTTAGCTAAGTAGTGAATATATTTGAATTTACAAGGCTTTTTAGTGCCAAAAAGATAAATAAGGACCTTGAATTCAACTGATTAGGAATGGGGAAAGTTCTTGCATTACCTAGATAATATGAATTTGAGAATATTATTTGACCTCTTTAGACCTCATCTATATAAAGAATGAGAACGAAGCAGTGATTTAAAAATATATATAAGAGTTGTGAAACTCTTTAATCAAGGAGAAGCTTACAGGGAAGACTAATATATAAAACAATTGTATCTTTCTGCTTGTGGCCTACTTTCTTCATTTTTACACTCTACTTCCCACTCCAGCCCTACGGGGAATTTTTCATGTTTTGGAAAACCCTGAAACTCAAGATATTTAGAGTAACCATTAGACTCTCCACAATTCTACAAAATATAATTGTTAACTGGCCAAAGTTGCAAATGGTATGAAATATCGTTTGAACAGGAATTAGAAATAAACTTAATATCCGTATTATTTTGTGACACAGATGTCGACTATGTGAAAAAAGCCCCCTTTTAAATTTGAGGTCCATCCTATCCTCAAACTGCTGCATCTTATGTCATTGTGAGCAAGTTCCAAGATACTGTGTTGCCTTAGACTATATAGAAAAGCCAGGTGGGCTAAGGACCTCCAATCTCTTCTTTAAATAAGGTTTACAGGGACAAACAATATCAGAGGAGAGGAAAGAGTCATATAATTACCCTGAAATGTCTTAGGTGCCTCAGTGAAGAAGCAAGACCTTCCTATGCCTGAGTCGGCAAAGAGCAGAGGCTCCAAGCTGGGCAAGAACATGGTCACTAAGGTGGTTACTAGAGCTGCTCTCTGTTACAGTTTTTCTCACTGAAGCATCTGATGTAATTATCTTGAGTGCAGGTAAGGTTTTGTTGTTGTTGTTTATTTTTGGCTGTGCTGGCTGTTCACTGCTGTGCGGGCTTTTTCTCTAGCTGCAGTGCGGAGGCTTCTTGTTGTGGTGGCTTCTCTCATGGCAAAGCACAGGCTGTAAGGCGTGGGGACTTCAGTAGCTGTGGTCCATGGGCTCGGGAGTTGCGGCTCCCGGACTCCAGAGCACAAGCTCGGCAGTGATGGCGCACACGCCTAGCGCTCCACTGCATGTGGGATTTCCCGGACCAGGAATTGAACCCTTTGTCTCCTGCATTGGCAGGTGGATTCCTTACCACTGAGCCACCAGAGAAGCCCAAGGTATTTGTTTTTATATTTATCAGAATGTGTGAAGCCATAAGAATCATACAATACCACACAGCTCACCCTTCGTTAAACCCTCAGATTCGTTTGTTGCTTACAAATACTTAAATCTGTTTCTCTTAAAATAAATAGTTAAGTAAGAAACTTCTTCCCTTTGAGTGCAGAGATATGGTATAGTTTTCTCCTCCTTAATATAAAAAGAGCTTGTCAGATGTGAAAATATCAGGAATATGAACATGGCCACACACTCATTTAACTGATGAAGTTAAGCTTAACATCCACAAAAACAAACTGTTGGAAACAAGGAGAGAGAAGCCACTCCATTTCAAGCTCTTAGTTTATACAGTAATTTGTGTATACAGTCATGCCAAATAGAGTTGTCAGCCTAATATCTGGGCAGCAATGTTTCAAAGACAACATGATATAATCAAACCTTGTTATTGTGAATATGTATATATGTATGAATCAAACACTACTACACCATCATTATGAACTTGGTGTAGATTTCTTACTGAGAAGTATTCACATAACAAATGTTCAGCTTTGGCTTCATTTAGTCTATTTTTCTACACAGTATTCATACTTATGACAATCTCTCTTTATTAAATTCCCTGTGTTCCCTGCAGTTTACCATCTTTTTTTAAAAAAGACAGATGTTTTCTGAATGTAGTCTTCTTGTACCTGGTGTATTTAAACAATGTTTTATTTTAAACAAGCTTTAAAAGAATTGAACAATTAAATAAATACTGTATTTCATTAAAATCCATGGTAGCAAAATGATAATTTATACACTCAGAGATTCTATACCTTGGGCAAGCTGACAAAACCAATGGATGGATCCTTTCTTTAAAAATCTACAAATGCATGGAAATCTCACACTTTTGCATATAATTTCAGGTTATCCATAGATCCTAGGTAAAAACCGATATAGAACTATATGGAAGTCCAGATGGTATTCTCATTCACTTTTTCTAAATTTAAGCAAATGAATAAAGAGCAAAGAACTTTCTTTTGAGGACTATAGTCTCCCAGAAAGCCATCATGTGCATTGTCAGGACTGGGGAAAAGCCCAGTTTCCACATGTGAAGAGTATAAGATCTCTATGAATTGAATTGCACCAGCACCTTTAATCTATTTATAATAAATAACTATAATGCATTTGTCATTAACAATCTGAAGGGAAGTGCAGACAGAGGGAATTAGACCATCTCCATCTGCTTCCTGCAGAACTAAATTTTCTTAAGAATAATCTACCTACATGGATTTAGATAGAAAAAGAGAGATACTATGAAGGTGTTGGGCATTTTAATGCCCTTTGCAAAATACTGAGGCTATATAAATTAATCAAGCAGTCTTTTTAATTTTCCAGACTCTGATCCCAGATTAGCCTTGTTTTTCAGCAGGAATGAATGATAGCCCTTGTGTTTTATTGCCCTTTTAACCTCAAACATCAAGCCCCATGGCAAAATCTAATGCAAAAATATAGTGAATGTTACTCTTTCTTGCCTTGCAATATGCTATTAATTGTATATTGAAATAAATGTCTAAGAGTATTTCAACAAAGCAAAATTAACCAAATGTATATGTTCCCATTATAGGCAAGGCATCATTCACATCATTTTGGAAAGTTCAAGTATTTTAAGGTCCCTGGAACTGAAAAGAATCAGAACAAGACAGGACTTAACCTCCTTTCATCAATCTGGACTCATATTAATGCCAGATAAACCTACTGGCTTGCTGGTTTAGGGATATAATTTTTTTTTTTCTTTTCCCATCTATTACCTCTTCTCTCTTTTTTTTTTTTTTTACATTTCATTTCTTTGCATTGCTTGCTAGCTTTGCTATTTCCGTCATTCCCTAAGCCACAAAATATTTATTTGCATAAAATTGCCATAAGTTAGTTCTTACAAGAAAAAAAATTACACTGCCTAAAACAGTAATCAACACAGAGTAACACTCTCTGCATGTCTGTTAACAGCTTCCCTCTTGTCCTTGCTTCTTTTAACCATGTGAGTTACTGAATGCTGTATAGGTCTACTCATGATTCTATTTAAAATTAATTCTGGGCTTACAGTGCCATCAGGAAGGATGGAAATTGCAATCAGTCTTTAATATTCCATGATCTCTAGTAGATCTGATTCCTGTCACCGCCATAGCTTGCTCTTCTGGGCTTGGATTGTTTTAACTATAAGCTGTTCTGCCCTATTGGGCTATGTTCTGGCATCTGGTAGGCTTAGAGAAAAGCTAGGAACGATGCAGAGGAATACTACTGCCTCACAGTCTGTCAGTGGGTCTCCTGGAACTGAAACTCCTTATGCTCTGAAACTGTTCTTAGCATAAATTGAAAGCCTAGTGCTTGAACTCAGAAATCTACTCTGTCAAAGGGGAGACTCATCTAATTGCTGAAGTGTCTTATTAAATGTACATCTTTGTACCTGTGAATTGGTAGTTCTTGTATAGAATATAGGCCAGAAAAGCATCAGCTCTACTTCTTAAGCATGATAAGAGAACAGATACTGGCTACAAATATAAAAATCCATAATTCCAATAAGAAGCCTTCCAAGAGTCTATTTCCATTGTAAACATTGCCATGCAATATGTTTGTATCTTTGAAAGTTTAAATCCCAGTTTCTATGGACAAGAATATTATGGAAACAAGCATGTTAAGTTGCTATTCATTCCTCACAACTAAGCACATTCAAAGAGCACAGTGCTAGGGTTATGAATATAGTTTCTGAAATCATACAGTAGCAAGTGGAAAAATTCTTCACATTGGATTGACTATATCATAAACTATGACATTCATGTGAACACGTAAAGCTTTTTACATGTGCTGTTTGTAAACCTTGCTAATTACACTCTTGTGTGCCCATAATTTGTTTTTGACATGGGTGTGCTCAGGATTACTGAAATTTAAATTTGTTCTGTGCACATTTCCAAATGTGTGTTTCCAGAAATTTATTACCAGACAGAGGTGGGCTAGTTTGAGCAGAATAGGGAAAACGCTGCCTGGGGATTTGCTTCGGATTTACCAGTATGAAATTATGACCAGGTTGTAAAGTTTCACATATACATTCATGAAAGAAAATATGCTAAAATTCAAATTTTTTTTCAAATTGCTAATGAACAAAATTTGTTTCTAATGAATGGCTTTTGGGAGAAGAATGTCTACCTTTTCACACACAGCTGAAGAATTCCACTGAACTTCTGAATAGCCAAATATGTAAAGGGAAGAGACCTTAGATAAATCTGATTATAAAGCTATCATATCCTGCAAATCTGGTCAGATAATAAATACATTAAAACTTTAAATGTACCCATAGGTATTCAGTTTTCCAGTAGTAAAATTATCAGAGAAAGTAATTTAAAAATCCAGTAATGATGTCTTTCTCACCAAGTCATTAAATATGAGGTTTCTGAGATGGATGGGTGAGAAAGTTCATCTGACTTGTCACCTTGTAGTCATATAGAATCAGGATTGTCATTTCACAAAGACAAGTTTATCTTCTCATGTGTAATAATCTCTTGGGAAGAAGATTCCTGAATTCTATAGAAACTCACCAAAGTCACATTTTAAATCTAATTAGAAAAATAACACATTTGCAGAAAACTTGGAAAATACTACAAACTAAAATACAAGAAGTTAAATGTGAAGCACTTACCAATGTATAAGCAGAGAGAAATATTGTTAAAATATTTTGCCTAATGCCTTATATTTCTTAGTTTTTGCATAATTTTTAAACTTAACAGCACACTGTGAACATTTCTATGAGTTAGAACATCCTTCTGTTATCCTCCTGTGTTGGTAGGGATGGAGGTGAGGGTCAGGTCTCTTTCTTGCCTGAGCTCTAAACATCTGTCATATAAGACAAAGGTGTTGGTCGAATGGAGCCAAAATTCATCTTTAGTATGATGAAGACTAGGTTAGTAGATGCAGCTTATAAATGCCATGAAAGGGCCATATTGATACTGAAGCCCGTGTTAAACAGCTTATTCTTCCAGGAAAAAATGGTCCTGATCTGATATAGATCTTCCTCCCTAGCACTCCTGTCCAGAAAATTTTAAATACTAGAGGAGGCAAGGAGAGCTAATGCCACCTGCACAGAATTCATTCCCAAGAGGGAAAGGCAGGATTCTTATTCCCTTTTCTTATTCCCAATGCATTGATCACAGTCAGCCATTTTCATTATGATAAGGAACTGTGACGAGATGAAGAGGAGTCAGGAGTGTCAGCTAACTAGTTAGTGGAGGGAAATAGAAATACTGGGTTGAGAATGAAGCCTTTCCCACTCAACTCCACCAAAATACAGTATTGCTTTTAATGGCCATGCTGTATCTTGTTACTGCAAATATACCATCAGTGTGTAAAAGAATTCTTTCTTGTGGGATGCTTTGTTTCCAAAATCTCACTCCTAAAAACAGTATTTTGATATATCTTTATGTCAATGTTTTGCATTTCCTTATTACTATTTCTTTAAGATTAACTACTGAGTATATATTTGGCCAATTTCCCTCCAGAAAAGCAGTTAACAATGCAAATACCCATAAGCAGTGTTTGAAATTATCACACTTCTAAGAAATTTCTGGATTCCCAGCAACCTGAGTATTACAGTGAGCAATTTTCCTTGATCTTTAAATTTATTAAAAAGAAAAAAAGATGTGATAAAATTTCTTCACCCATTTCTTTGCTTACTGCTGATATTTAACTGGCTGTGTATATTTAATGGCCATTTTCATGTCTTCTTTTGTAAATTACCTTCTTAGACAATCCCTGTGTGTGCATGTGTGTGTGTGTGTGTGTGTGTGTGTGTGCATGCTCAGTCCTGTCTGATTCTTTGCTACCCCATAGACTGTAGCCTGCCAGGCTCCTACGTCCATGGGATTTCCCAGACAAGAATACTGGAGTGAGTTGCCATTTTCTCCTCCAGGGGATCTTCCCAACCCAGGAATCAGACTCATGTCTCTTGTGTCTTCTGCATTGGCAGATGGATTTTTTAAGACTGTTCTACCTGGAAAGTCACTACTTTGTTTAAATAGTTTATATGCTATATTTATTTCCCAAGATTTTCATCTTATAATACAATCTGTATAGTAAGGGTTTTGTAAGATGTGAAATACTTTATCAAGTTTCCAGTATGAATTCTAATTTATATTAATGGTTATATTTTTAAGGTCCAGTATATTCAGTTTTTATCTTGAGTGCTGTTACCTCTAAAAGTCTCTAATCAAGTTGCTTTTTTCCCCCAAATAGATTTCAAACCCATTAAAATACTGAAGTTGTTAACAAAATAGCCCATGTTAATTAGCTGCTTGATTAAAATGTATGGAAGTATGTTCCACTTAGGCGTTTGCCTCTCTATAGCATTGTAAACAATGCCTCTAGTACCAATGTTTGGGTCATTTCCTCTGATGATGTCTCCCAAGATCTAAAGCCAATTTCAGTGAATAAAACCTGGGCGTTGTATTCCACTGCCATCACAAAATATTGCCATTTCTTCACCCCGGTCCTTGAACTTTGAGGTGATACAGTTTGTGAGGAGAGTAGTTTTGCTTTCTAAACCTTTGCGGGAAAATCTTATTTATGGCTTCCATCAAGCAGAATGCTCTGGTTCTATTTCTTTTTCATATCAAAAATAAATATTTCTCAAAGTAACGCCTATCACTGAATCCCCTTTGGCTACCGTGGAAAATGACGTTGCCACAACTAGTATATGTGATCTAGCGTGACCTTCCTGAATTAATGTATATCCTCATTATAGACACTAAACATTGTGTTTCCTCTTTAATTCTCAGTGAGGCACAAATATATTAACCCCTGACATTTTTCCTAATAGAGAGGAGAGGATGAAAGGAATACATTGAACCTTCTGTCAGCATTCAGTGAGCTATTTTGCTTCAGAAAGGCAAGCAGCTCTTCTGTAGTAGTTTGTTGTGCAAAAGTTGTCCCTGGAAAATAAACTATGCAAATAAATACTAAAGCTGGTACAATGTTAATCTGTGTGGTTAGACCATTGATAATTCAATTTCCCAGGAGTCTGAGGGGTGGATTGAGTCTCCACTGTGGCTTTCCTCTTGGAAGCGTGGGTAATGCAGTTATGTTGATGGAAGAGCACCCAGAAGCATACTTCTAGAAAACCCACTTCAGATGAGTGAGTTTGGAATAAGACAGAAAATACATAGACTGCTGTAAAAAATGTCTGGGTGCCAAATGATTCAGGAATATACAAGTGGAGTGTCTATATCCCATTTACAGGTCTTGGCTTTGAAATATTGTCCAGTTCTTTTTCCCTCTCAGTCACTAGCTAAGCTACCAGGAGGAAAGTAATACTTATCTCTCTGGGGCCTTTGGGGCTTATTCATTCTTTTAAAAGTGGGAGTTTTGGAGGAAAACCATTAGTCATTGCCTGGGTACTAAGGAGAGGAAACCTCATCCACTAAACAATGGCCATTTGGCTGTTTGCAATGAACCATTCATTTGGGAAATTTTTGTAGCTGTTTCTTTTAATTGAATGAGGCTATTCATCACTTGATCTCCCCCCAGGGCTAGTTATTTTGGAGCTTACCAAATAAAAAGAAAGAAAGACAGAAAGAAAGCAAAGGGTGGTGGGAAGTGTGATGTTTTCAGTAGCTTCCTAATTACAATGATTTGTGAGTTACTCAACCTGAGTAATATCAAATGTGTGTGTTGTATGAATCACTGTATTAGTTTTGAGATATATTGGGCTCTGTGTAGATGAACTTTGGTCTGGTAAGTGGTAACTATGCTCTAATGGTTTCCCATTCAACTTAATATAAGATTACTCTTACTCACAATGGCTCTAGAGTTGCATATAATGGGGCCCCTCTCCTCTGTCTCTGTATTCCAATGACACCACTTTTTCTGTCCCTGAAACACACCAAACTTAAGCCCACCAAGGGCCTCTTCTAGAAAAACACATCTCTGTAGAAATTTGCATGTATGGCTTCGTGTGTGTATGTGTGTGTATGTGCGTGTGTGAAGTCACTCAGTCATGTCTGGCTCTTTGCAACCTCGTGGACTGTAGCCCACGAGGCTCCTCTGTCCATGGGATTTCCCAGGCAAGAATACTGGAGTGGATTGCATGTCCTCCTCTAGGGATCCAACCCATGTCTCTTGTGTCTTCTGCATTGACAGATGGATTCTTTAACACTGCTCCACCTGGGAAGTTACTACTTTGTTTAGTTTATAAGCTATATTTATTCACTGGGATTTTCATCTTACAATACAGTGTATATAGTAAAGGTTTTGTAAGATGTGAAATACTATATAAAGTTTCCAGTACAAATTCTAGCTTATATTAACGGTTATATTTTTAAGATGCAGTATATACAGTTTTTCTCTTGAGTGATTTTACCTCTACATTTCTAACCAAATTGATTTTCCCCCAAATAGATTTAGAACCCGTAAGAAACCCATAAGACTATAGCCTGTGAGCCTTCCCTCCATGGGATTTCCCAGGCAAGAATACTGGAGTGGGTTGCCATTTCCTCCACCAGGGGATCTTTGCAACCCAGGGATCGAACTTGTGTCTCCTGTGTCTCCTGCATTGGCAGGCAGATTGTTTATCTCTGCTATGTGGCTCCATACTGTGATACAAATCAAAAGTCAATCTTATATTATGGAGGAAAAGCCTTTCTCGATTATTCTAAAGTATAAAAACACTCCCCTCCCAGATACTGCTGCTGCTGCTGCTAAGTCACTTCAGTCGTGTCCGACTCTGTGTGACCCCATAGACGGCAGACCACCAGGCTCCCCCACCCTTGGGATTCTCCAGGCAAGAATGCTGGAGTGGGTTGCATTTCCTTCTCCAATGCAGGAAAGTGAAAACTGAAAGTAAAGTCTCTCAGTCGTGTCTGACTCTTAGCGACCCCATGGACTACAGCCTACCAGGCTCCTCTGTCCATGGGATTTTCCAGGCAAGAGTACTGGAGTGCAGTACCATTGCCTTCTCCATCCCAGATACTCTGTACCACTAAATTCTCTTTTAGTATCTTTATAACAGCCACTGCTATCATAAATGATTGTGCTTATTGGTATGTGTCCTTGTTCCTGGTCTGTCTCCTTAAATACCATGTAAGCCCCAAGATCAGGGACCTTTTCTTATTCAGCACTTTGTCCAGCGCCTAAAAGGGTGGTTCTCATGTAGGTAGTCCTCAGGACAGAATTGCTGAAGGAATTCATGCTTGTACAGTCTGTACAATGACATAATTTTATTATCTAGATGACATCAACTATTTCAACACTGCCGCTGACAAATTCAAGACACCTCAGACAGCTAAACCCTATTTTTGTAAGTACACTAAAATGTCCAATCCAAGATTAAGGTGGAGTCTTGAGATTCAAGATTGAATTCCTTCCTTTTTTCAGCAGTTCATATTGAATTGAATATTTACTCTGTGCTAGACTATGGAGGCCCAGAAATGAAAAGACAGATATACTCTTTGACTTTATGGCCCAAATTAATAGCAATGGTGTAATTACACAAGCAAATGGGATGCAGTTTGATTAGTTCAACATGAAAGAAAAGGTGTTGTATTTTAGAATGATCCCTAACTAGGGCCTCTAATGCAGTTCAGGGAGATTGGGTAAGACTTCTTGGAGAAAGTGTCTCTAGTCAGGTACTTTGAATGGACAAGGAAGTCAGGGAAGGATGGAGCTAAAATTAAAAAAAAAAAAATCTTATCTGAGGGAAATGAGAAGCAATGCAGAATGTTAAGTAAAGGATGAGATAGTCAGATTTGTATTTTAGAGATATCACTTAGCCGCATTATTAAAGCAAATGTACGGAAGCTAGCCTCAAGTAGGTAGTTGGAAAGTGTTACTGCCAGTTTGAAGCTGTCATATTAATCTAAAGCAGGAGATGGTGGGGTTTGGTCTAGAAAGTGGCAGAGGAGAGAGGCAGAGTACTGTTTCAGAGGCACAGTCATTGATGCTTTTTTATTGGCTAGATGTAGACATTTAAAGAGAGAAAAGAAGGTTAATATACCCAGGTTTCTGACTTGCAGAATGGAGTGTGCTATCTTCTATTCTTTGCTTCAGTATATATTTACTAAGCTGTGACTTTGAACTTGCAACTGTATAATTATTGGGAACATAAACCATCAATAGACACAAAAAGTTGTAAAGTAAGGAAATAGAAAATCAAAAATGTAGCATGAGAGATACTAATATATGCTGCAGAAGAAAATGAACCAGGATAAGCGGGATGAGAGTGCTGGAGTGGTCTAAAAGGGAGCCACTGATAAATGGCATCTGAATGGAGACCTGATGGAGGGAGGGAGACAGGCATACAGAGAGGAGGAGATAAAGAAGATGACCTGGAGCCAAGGCCCTGAAGCTTGCTATGACTATGGGACAGCATGGTGAATGTCTTGGTGTTGAGTCTCAGAGTAATCCAGGGCACAGGCAGTAAGACAGCATTATAGAGGAGCTGGGAGCCCGGTCATGGAGAGATGTGAGCTTCTGTAGGTCTGTTATTTTAAATCAGGGTTCTATTTAATCATCCCCTTTATCATAAGCAACATTTGGAGTAATAATAAGGTTTCTTTGTTTCTTTCAGGTAGAAGCAGGTTTCTCTATATAGACCCAGTCAGTCTGAGTATAATGCTTTTGTGACCTGTAATCACTGGATAATTATTGCCAAGCGTCTTCAAAATTGTTTTAAAGATATGTTAATATTAGTAATCTTAATGATAACAGTGTGACCTTTCTTACTTAAAGAGAATAATATTATCTGAGTGGATTTATATGGCAGTAGATCTGAGCTCAGTTCAGTTCAGTCGCTCAGTTGGGACTGACTCTTTGCGACCCCTTGAATCTCAGCACGCCAGGCCTCCCTGTCCATCACCAACTCCCGGAGTTTACCCAAACTTATATCCATTCAGTCGGTGATGCCATCCAGCCATCTTATCCTCTGTAGTGCCCTTCTCCTCCTGCCCCCAATCCTTCCCAGCATCAGGGTGTTTTCCAACGAGTCAGCTCTTCGCACCAGGTGGCCAAAGTACTGGAGTTTCAGCTTCAACATCAGTCCTACCAATGAACACCCAGGACTGATCTCCTTTAGGATGGACTGATTGGATCTCCTTGCAGTCCAAGGGACTCTCAAGAGTCTTCTCCAACACCACATTTCACAAGCATCACTTCTTTGGCGCTCAGCTTTTTTCAACTCTCACATCCATACATGACTACTGGAAAAATCATAGCCTTGACTAGACGGACCTTTGTTGGCAAAGTAATGTCTCTGCTTTTTAATATGCTATCTAGGTTGTTCATAACTTTCCTTCCAAGGAGTAAGCGTCTTTTAATTTCATGGCTACAATCACCATCTGCAGTGATTTTGGAGCCCAGAAAAAATAAAATCTGACACTGTTTCCACTGTTTTCCCATCTGTCTGCCATGAAGTGATGAGACTGGATGCCATGATCTTAGTTTTCTGAATGTTGAGCTTTAAGCCAACTTTTTCACTCTCCTCTTTCACTTTCATCAAGAGGCTTTTTTAGTTCCTCTTCACTTTCTGCCATAAGGGCAGTGTCATCTGCATATCTGAGGTTATTGATATTTCTCCCAGCAATCTTTATTGCAGCTTGTGCTTTCTCAAGCCCAGCGTTTCTCATGATGTGCTCTGCATAGAAGTTAAATAAGCAGGGTAACAATATACAGCCTTGACATACTCCTTTTCCTATTTGGAACCAGTCTGTTGTTCCATGTCCAGTTCTAACTGTTACTTCCTGACCTGCATACAGGTTTCTCAAGAGACAGGTCAGGTGGTCTGGTATTCCCATCTCTTTCAGAATTTTCCAAAGCTAACCTAGAACAAAATTGAGAAGGAGGAAGAAATGCTCTGTGAACACTTTTCTTTCCTTTTCGTGTTTCTTTTTTTCCCACTTTAAGCATCTTCTTCTACTGTTCTCCATGAAAACCACCAACACAGTGCTAAAGGCCCTTCCGCCACCTGCCTGTCATCACAGCTCAAATCTACCTGTTCAATTCCTTCAGGATATTAATTGTTGCTTTCCAATGTGTGAAAGCCAGCCAACCTGGTAAATTTGATAAATTCATCTGTACACTCTTGCTAATGAAAAAGCCTTGCCCCCATCTTCCCTTCCGTCCTGTGTGATGTATGTAATCCATAGTTAGCTATTTCAGTTTCCCTGTGTTTACTATTTTAGGCTGACATTTGACAATTCAAGTCCCATGTGTAACAGCAGAGGAGATAGGTAGGGTAGATGGGGTCCTATCAAGTCTCGTGAAAAGTAGAGAGGCTTCAATGCGCTCTGTTTACTAACAGAATCCATGCTTTCTAGAGATGCCATGCATTTTCACCCTGTTAGTGTAATACACAGTGAACTCAAAGTTAAATAGTGGGAGAAGAGACAGAATAATTATACTAGTTAACTAAGGAAACTGTTAAATTATCGGAACCTTGCCTCTGTATGAAGTTCCAGAAGTCTTTTCTGTGTCCTAGAAAAGCCCCATAATAGCTTTTCGATAGTTAATAGTCACTTCAGTACTTGAATAAAGTTTTACTCAGTCTTCCTCAACCAAAAAAATTTAAAACTCAGAACCCAACTAAATGCTTATGTTCATCTCAGTAAAAATAATATAATGAGCAAGCTATCATCATTAAAAAAAAGGTACATATAATATATAGCTTTTTGGTGTGGTGTTATTTCAACCATTAATCTTTTTAATGAGAAGTTGGGCTGTTGATGTATTTAATTTAATTCATGTAGTTTTGTGTTTTTGTGAGTGTTCCCAAAGGCCTTCAGGCGGTGAGTGCATTTTTAATAAATTGCATTTGAAATAAATAAATAATAATGGTTCATTACACCAGGACTGACTTTTATGGTGGAATTAAAATGGATGAATATTTAACACTATGTTTTAAGTTATTCTGACATGAATTTTTGTTTTTTTTTTTTCTCCCTGAAAATAATACTGTGAAATGTTGCCATTATAAGAATAATTGTAGAATACTCAATTGAGAATAACATTTAAATAGAGAAAATTTTCTGAGACCAGGTATTTTTTCAAGTAATTGATACAATGGAAATCTAGTACTAGTGTTTATATCTGTGCCCATTGTAAGCTTTTTCAAACAATAAAGTCCATTATTTTTTTTCTCTCATTAAAAAATCAAGCATACCTATAATGCAAGGAATTATCATCGTAATGAGATTAAACATAGATGTCCGAATTGCCTAACATTAAAAAGTTAGTCTCAGTTTTTACATAGCTGTTCTTGCACCTTGGTGAAGTTTTTCATTCTATTTCAAAACATTATTTATACTTCCTACATTTTTCCCTTTGGAGAAAGAATTTTGGCATAATTCCTGGACTAAAAATGAGGGAGGTATAATGCACATTCTAAAGCATTCAGATGGGGGTATCTTCAACAAATGTATTCAGCATCTGAATACCAAAGATACTTTAATTGCTTATTAACAACATTTTACACTGATGAATGCACATTGTGGAAATATTCCTAAAATCATTTTTCATAGTAGTGAAAAAATGTTATAACTGTCCACTTAGGAACATTAAAAAAACATTGGATGTAAATTTCAGATCGACCTATCCTTTGGAATAGTCCCCTTTATCACTATTATATACATATGCATGTGTACACATCCTATACAGAGAGTTTATCTATATGTATTATGCATATATTCAGACATAGTGCAGAACTCTCAATGTTAAATACGAGCAAAATTGAAATGAGTTCCTTTCCTGTTCAAAGAAATCAAGTCATGTTTCGGATACAAATGCCCATGCAGTGTTCATTTGCCATCTTTATAGTACATCCAAGCAAACAATGTATTTCTCATTATAGTAAGTACAGGCATAGCATTCCTAGTGCTTGTAAAATTAGGCCTTGTTATAGAAATTTTGTACTCTTGCCTGGAAAATCCCATGGACGGGGGAGCCTGGTAGGCTGCAGTCTATGGGGTCACTAAGAGTCAGACAAGACTGAGTGACTTCACTTTCACTTTTCACTTTCATGCATTGGAGAAGGAAATGGCAACCCACTCCAGTGTTCTTGCCTGGAGAATCTCAGGGACGGGGGAGCCTGGTGGGCTCCCGTCTATGGGATCGCACAGAGTTGGACACAACTGAAGCGACTTAGCAGCAGCAGCATACAAATTTTGAAGTTGGAGTATCCTGCACTTTTTATCAAATTTGAATCCATGAAAGCAGACTCTTCCTTAATGATATATGGAAGTTACTGGAGTTAGCATTCTTGAAAGACTTCTGGGAAGAGACACATTTTTCCCCCTTAAGAGCTTTTTTTGTCCAAATAAATCCATTCAAATTGGACAAAAAACTTTTACCAATCTTAGGGATATTTAGGAATGAAACCCCACATGCAGAACTCTAAGCATTGATCACTGTCTCACAGGACTGTCCACTGTCTGCAAGGAACTTCTGTTTTACATGGTGAATCTTCACAGGGCATACTACTTAACATTTACTATACTTTTGTTGTTACTGTTTAGTTGCTAAGTTGTGTCCTGCTCTTTGTGACCCCATGGACTGCAGCCCTCCAGGCTCCTCTGTCCATGGGATTTCCCAGGCAAGAACATTGAAGATCACTGAAGTGGGTTGTCATTTCCTTCTCCGGGGGATCTTCCTGACCCGGAGATCAAACCCATGTCTCCTGCATTGGCAGGCAGTTTCTTCACCACTGAGCCACTAGAGAAGAGGCCTTATAGAGCATATTCCCCTCATCTCTGTGGACATAAAGGCCAAATTGTAAAAATTCTTGAATCATAACTGTATTGGGCTCTGTCATGCAGGATCTTTGCAGTGTAATACTAACTAGAGACTGAGTATTCACTACATAATCTCACAGTACTGTGTTGTACTTAGTAGCTCAGTCGTGTCTGACTCTTTGTGACCCCATGGACTGTAGCCCACTGGGGTACTTTGTCCATGGGGATTCTCCAGGCAAGAATACTGGAGTGGGTTGCCAGGCCCTCCTTCAGGGGATCTTGCCAACCCAGGGATCGAACCCAGGTCTCCAACATTGCACGGATTCTTTACCATCTGAGCCACCAGGGAAGCTCTATTTCACAGCACAAATACAATTAAATCTACTCTGAGCTTCGTTGAGCTTGAAGGCAGGGGGCACTGTAAAAGGTGAAGAGAGTGAAGGCTGTGGAGTCAGATGGTCCTGATGTGAATCCGTGTCAGAACCCTTTTCTATTGTGAAAACTGAACAGTGTATTGTGCCTCACTGTGCCTCAGTTTTATCTCATATTAAGTGAGAATATTAGTGTGTATTTTATGGTGGTGATTACAAATATTATGAATTTCGTATATGTAATATGGATTCAGTATCTCATCATTTCTTCCTCAGTGCTCTTGTTGGTAGAGGGATGAATGTAAAAACTTAACAAAATTGAATAAATTGGAAAATAGAAGTAACTGAACTAAACAGACACAAAAGGGAAGATGGCATGATTCTGAGGAACCCTTAGTTCCACAAGAAGATAATCACTCAAGTTGGAAAGTGTAAGAAAGCTGGGCCATTAACTTTTCCTACGGTTTTGATGTGGGTACCAAAGGCAGGACCCAGTCTCCATGATGAGGCTGCCAGTTTGGGGACTAGTGTCTCATTGGAAAAGACCCTGATGCTGGGAAAGATTGAGGGCAGGAGGAGAAGGGGACGACAGAGGATGAGATGGTTGGATGGCATCACCAACTCGATGGACATGAGTTTGAGCAAGCTCCGGGAGCTGGTGATGGACAGGGAAGCCTGGCGTCCTGCAGTCCATGGGATCGCAAAGAGTCGGACATGACTGAGCGACTGAACTGAACTGAACTGAGACAACTGGGGAAGGGCGTGTCTCCTAAGGACACAGGGAGCTCTGCAGACATCCCAGGGTCACAGAGGACAGTGCCAGGAGAGACAGCCACAGTGTAATGAGAAAAACTGCTGCAAGAATTAAGTGAAACTGTGCAAGTACATCACTTAATGCTACACCTAATGTAGGTAAAGAGTTGTTGTTGTTCAGTCATTAAGTTGTGTCTGCCTCTTTGTGACCCCATGGACTGCACCGCGCCAGGCTCCTCTGTCCTCTGCCATCTCCCAGAGTTTGCTCAAATTCAGATGAACAGAACATGCTGGTAATTGACATTGTCATTGGTTTTACAAATTATAGTAGAAAATAGAGCATGAAAGAAAGTGTGAAACACAGGGTTCACCTGAATTTGAGCAAACTCTGGGAGATAGTGGAGAACAGAGGAACCAGGTGTGCTACAGTCCATGGGTCGCAAAGAGTCAGGCACAACTTAGTAACTGAACAAGAACAACATTTACCTTACAAATTATAGGAGAAAACAGAGCATAAATATATACAAGAAAGATGGATCCTTCTCCCAGGACTTTTGAAAGACAAGAAAGTGATATCAAGTAAGACTTCCCAGAAAAGATAACAGCTTAGTTGAATTTTTTGAAAACTGATAAATGTCTAGTGAATAAGACATATAATCATACCTTGGGCTCAAAAGCAAGATTTAAAGCCCCCACCTCCCTGAGATTTCTGTGATATGATGATGTCTATGATGCCTTTCCAACCACAGGAGCTCAGTAAATGCTCTTGAATGGATAAGCACACTTCCCTGACTAGGGAAGCAGGCTGGACATATCTGTGTCCTCATCCTTTCTGAGAACCAGTAGAGTGCTAGGAGCTGCATCTCTTATACAGACAAGGAAGGCAGATTGTGTCTGCAGCACCGCCAGCAGCTGGTTTGCGGGCTGGATGTTCTGTTTTGTGTCCTGGGCACGTGAGCTGCTCATGGTGAAAAGGCTGGCCCTGAGCGCAGGCACCTGGGCCCGCAGTGCGGTAGAGGAACAGGGACCCCCGGCTCTTGTTGTATATATACGAGTTAGTCTCCATGACACCTGTAACTTCTAAAGATGGGAAACCATTCATGGCCTTGAAAACTCCTTTTCATTATAGAGGATTTTTTGGAGGAGCAATTCAGATATTAGTATTTTTATGAGTCACTTTAATACCTGCATTTCCCTTTGTACATTTATTGAGAAACGAGTATCTCCTTAGATACCATTTATTTTAAATTTTGTCATATCAGAATGGCCTCTTGCTGCACTAGAGAGACTGCCTCTGGCTGTATTGCAGTCATCTGATTTTTTTTCTCAGCTGCTGGACTGTCTATCGATCTGGTCACCTAAGGTGAGGAGAGAGAAAAAAAAAAAAAAAAAAAAAAGCTCAACAAAAATTGCATTCAAAGCTACTGTGATCATTTATTTTTTTCCCTTTTGTGGCAACGGGAGGGCAAGGGGTGGGGGGCGATATTTCTCTCTCTCACTGGGGAAAATGAGAAAATCACAGCCACACACAACTTATGTAGGTCATGCTACTACTGAAGGGAGAATAAGTCTATGCCCATGTCCCATAAAAAAGAAAGCAAAATTGGCCCACTCCAACATTTAACCTTTTGTCTATTTCAGAAACACTGACTGAAAAAATCTAGCTGTTCACATCACACAGTAGTATTTGCAGCAATGAAAAACCTACATAAAGTAGGCAGATATGTTACTGTTCTAATGGCAAACCTGTTAGGCAGATACGGACGTCTGATATGGACTGTCAGTTTTGAATAAATCAAAGTTATTGAATGAGGAGGAAAGGGAAAACATTAGGTAACTACCTCATGCTTTAAATCCTAAATACTTTAATTGAAATGAATTTTCATTTCCATCGTCATTTTTTATCATAGTTATGATTATAATACATAATTCGTATTAGCAAATATCTTGCCATTATTCAGTGTAAATATGCTGTTTCTCAAGCGCTAAATAATAATATATATTCATGACAAGAATTAATAAAGCTATTCTTATGGCATTTGGGGCTATATTTTCTTAGTATCAGCCTCTCCCCTCCCTTTTTCCTCTTGCAGGAAGCTGTTTTGGATAAAATAAGATTATCTTCATCCTTTCAAGTGGCATCTTTAGCTTTCTTGGAGACAGTGGGGTTGAAGGTCATGACAGAAGACAGTGGAGAAATGTGGATGTGAGCAGAAAGCACAGAGGGGAAGCAGGGGAGGCAAAGGGCAGGACATCGGGGTGTCAGGAGGCCTGAGAGCAGACAGGGAAGGGCAGGGGTTCAAGCTGATCACGCCAGAGTGTCCAGGGAGCACGTCTGAGAGACAGGGTGGGTCCAAGAGCACCGCAGGAGGGTCACAGACACCACACTGATGCTCTGACTTAGGGCTGGAGCAAGGATTGCAAGCAGCAGCAAGAAAGGGAACTTTCCTTACAAACTCTCCTTTAGCGTCAACATGCCCATCTCTCTAACCTAATGACCACAGCCGCCTCCTACTTTACAGGAAAAATGAAGGCCTTCTGGAATCAAGATGCTCCCAACTTCTCCCCCAAACCCTAAGCACCCTCTGTCTGCCAATTCCTCCTCTTCACCAGTGATCTCTCTGTCATGTGCTATTAAACCCCGGGACTCCTGTCCCCTCTGTGGCTTCATTCCATAGATCTTACGGTCTCTTCCCTCTACTCTCAACTTCTTCCTCCCCAGCACATCCCTGCAGCTCAGAAACATGCTCAAATGTCAAAAGAAAAAGAGAGGAAAAAAAGGAAAATCACAACTTACAAAGTTTGCTTATATGCCTTTCCACCTTAAGTGATGGCCTGTGGCCGTTTCTTCGCCACATAGCCTATAGTGGACACTCTTGGTTGCCCACCTACCATACTGCCCTCTTCCTGCACCCAGATTTTTCCTAATAGAACCTTATTTTTTGCTCAGTTCTCCACCAAACCCATCCTCAGATGTGGATTCTGTTGAACAGCTCCTGAATTTTTCCCTTACTGTTATTGGTCCAAGGTAGACATGTCTCCTGGAAAAGGAAATGGCAACCCATTCTAGTATTTTTGTCTGGAAAATCCCATGGACAGAGGAGCCTGGCAGACTACAGTCCATGGGGTTGCAAAGAGTTGGGCATGGCTGAGAATGCACGCACACACACCCACACACATACCCAGACATGTTTCCTAAGTTTGCCAAAGAAAACTGGAAAGACCTGTCTCTTAGCCCATGGCAGTGCATTCCCATCTGTCTCTTTCTGGAGTGTAAATAGAGAAACTTGTACATAAAAACCTGTTTTCAAGCCATGGATGAACCAGTCTTAACAATGAGACCTGCTGAAGATGTCAAGGACCTGCTGAATCCCTGTTATGCATCATCAGTCAGATCTTACAAAAACTGCTTGGAGTTGGGTTCTGTTGCTCTCAACACAAAGCACCCTAATGTGCACGCAGCTCCTCCAGATCACCTTTTCCACTGCTTAGTCAATCCTCTGCCTGCTCCAGCCGTAACTCCCAGAGGACTCCCAAAGAAACAGCTCTGACTGTGAACTCTACTGCATTTTTACCAAGCTCCAGGGAGACTAATTTCTTCTTCTTGAATGGAAGAAGGGTGATTCGTTATTAATACTCCTTTCTTGAAATATTACTTGGCACTGGGATTTTTGTCAATATAGTTCCTGATTCTTTTCTATCTTAAAATTGCTGCTTTTCCTAAGCAATTCTGTAGCATGGCACTCCTACCAGAATTCAGATCTGTAAATCATTTTTTCCCCCACTTGATATCTCTCCTGGAATGGTTCTCAATAGCTTAAAGTTGTCATGTCCAAAATTGGGTTTGTCATGCCTCCTCTCCTCCTGGTCTCAGATTTTATCCTTCTGTGTTATCCTTCCCTGGCTAATTATTTTCCTGGCCACTCGGCTCTCATGACAGAAACTTGTCATCCCTGATGCCTCTCTTCCTCCCATGCCCAGTGTCCACCAGGCACCCAGGTTAATTAACTGCTTCTCAAGCCGTTCCTTTCATCTTCACCCCTCCTATTTCTGCCCAAGATAAAAATCGGTGTCTCTCTTTGCTAGACTGTTACAATCACCTGTAACTAGATTCCAGTCTCTGTTCTTATGCCCTTTAAAACTATCTTTCATCATGTTTCCAGCCAGAGTAAATTATATCAGTTAAAGAGTAACCATGCTAGTCCCTCTGTGTCTAAAAATGTCCATTTACAAATGATTTTCTATAGAATAAATAGATGGCCCACAATCCTTGACATTACTTTTGACCAGGCTTCATTTTTATTCCTCACATTCTTTGTCACCTCCATACTACACATGCCAAAGCATCCACTTTGATGCCTTACATCGATGGATTTTCCAAGTTTGCAATACTCTCGTCCTTATTTCCAATTAATAAACTGTCTCATATCTAATTTTACTTCTCTCAATTCTTCTTCAAAGAATATTTGATCTCTCCCTTCTTTTAATCAGTCTGCTAACTATAAATATCTATAATATGTCTTCTTCTATAATTGATTTTAAGTTCCTTCAGGAGAGCAGGAGTCTTACTCATCACTAGATCTCCCCCATTTTTAAGTAAATAAAAGTAAAAGGGTTTAGTTTCTTCACTACCATTCTGTTAAGCTCAGTAATTCCAAAGTGTTGATCTACAGTATTTTCCAAAAAGGGAAATGCTTTTCTTTCACAGACCAATTCAAATCAATATTTACAAGCTGCCTGGAATTCTCTGTTGAGAACTCTCTGTTGGAGCTAAGTTTAGCTGGAGGGCATCGTGGTCAATTAGAATGAGCTAGGGGAATCTCTTTTGTTCTAAAGGTTTTACTCTTTAGGTATAGTTAATATTTTCTATAGCCTTACATGTATCTAACAGTGTTAGAGATACAGAATTATATTAAATATTGAAATCAGGAGGGACACAAAATCGTCTTTAGTGTAGAATTAGAACAACTTTAGAGATTATCACTTCATTTTACATGCAAGGAATCTCAGAAACAGCAAAGAGAAAATTGTTTTCCTGTGATGTTACAGTTAGTTTAGAACCCAGGTTTCCTAACGAATGATCTAATACTGTGCTACAGTTGCCTACTACAAAAGGAACCAATTATAATATTGTGTTGGAATCCCTGAAACCTTGAACATGATCATGATTTCAGAATTGAAACATTATATAGGTACCTCTGAGTATAAAACATTATTCAAGGAGAAACTTAATTTCTCCCTTCAAACTTAATGTACATGAATAATATGAGTCACTAGTGACAGTATGATTACTATCTGTGGCAGAGGAGAACAATACGCAATTCATTGGATGGAATTAATAGTGGTTTTAAGACAGGCTTTTGGTTTTGTTTCACCCATAAGAAGTTGTCTGACTTACAGTTGCTCAGTTCTCTTTGCTTGTTTTTCACCTCCACCTAAGATGTCTTAACCTCAGAAGCTTGTTATCCTTATAATAGATACAAAATACTCATTAGGTAACTTTAATTGTAAATATTTACTATTAATCTGATTTGGAGAGACAATTCTTCATGCATGTATCATGTCTTTGCTGGTCTTAAGTACCTTCTAAACATCTCTTCATTTGATGAAGAGCCAGTAATTTGATACCAAAGTCATTCTGTGATAGCTTCAGCTTATCCTGGGTCTCTGCTCTTAAATTTGATAATCTGAGAATTCCAACCAGTGATCACTTTCTTAGCAGAGACAGACACTGCCTTTGTTCTGGATTGTCTTCTTGAGGAAGTTCGCATAGGGAGTGGCTTTGGAAGACAGACACAGTGTCTTTATCTGGAGCGGAAGTCTGATGGCTTACTTTCGCTAATGAAAGAGTCAGGGTCCGTGAGCTCAGGACTCCTCTCCAGTAACAAAGCCCACTCCATAAGCAGGTATCATCCAGCCCTCCGTGTGTGACCCGGTGGTCCGCGTGCTGTTACGTTAGCCTCTGCTACTCTTTTTTTGTGTGTGTGTGTGTGTGTGTGTTCAAGATCCTTTTGGGGTAAAGGAGTGGGGAGCGTGCACTAGCCATGTGGTTACAACTGAGATCACATCTAACAGCCGTTTTTAAAGGCTCAACCCCAATCCCAAGTGCTGAAAAACCAGAGGCTGAGGGAGATGGGTGAGCTTCCACTTCAGTGTTTTACTGAGACCAGTGTTGGGGCAGACGAGGCACACGGAATCCAGCTCCATTCCCTAGAAGCCGTCCACAAGGTTTTCCTTGTAGACATCGTCGCTGTAGACAATCTGAGTCCTCTTGTCCCGGTGGCAGACCTTAGGGCTATTCTGGACAGCCAGGGAGCCCCAGACAGACTTGCCCGTGGCGGCATCCAGCATGGGCTGTTTTCGGGCAATGCTGACTTTAAGCTGTACAGACTCCACTTGGGTCCCGTTGAGCTCAGCAACAGCCTGATCTGCTGACTCCATCTTTTCATAGGTGACGAAGGCACAGTTTCTGGGTGGGTCCATGGAGAGGTCAATGATGTTTCCAAAGGGAGAGAAGGCCCCACGGAGGAGGGTGGGCGTCATGTCTTCTCCATACACATAGAGAGTGTTTCCCTTCCGAGGGGCCCTGCGTTCAGGGAACGAGTCTGATCTGCGGAAAGGGCCCTCTCGGTCCCGCTCCCTGTCCCGGTCTCGATCTCGGTCCCGGTCTCGGTCTCGATCACGGTCTCGGTCCCGCTCCCGGTCTCGCTCTCGATCCCGATCTCGGTCTCTGTCTCGATTCCGCTCACGACTGTGGTCCCGGCTGCGGCTTCGGGGAGGGGAGGCTGAGGAACGGGCACCACCACGTTCTTCGTAGCCCCAGTCGAAGCTTCGAGGGGGGCCATCACCAGCCCCTGGGCCCTCTGCCTCTTCCCCATCTGGCCCCAGTTCCCGAAGCCGATCACTGGAAGATACAAAGCTCTCATACAGAGATTTCCTCTGTGGACGTCTGGACGACTCCTGCAGGTCGTCGTCAGCAGATACGCTCCTCTGGAATGGTTGGAAAGTGGGGACCGGCCCCTTCTCAGGGTCCTTTAACTTCCCCTCTAGGGTCCGAGAACGCTTGAAGCCTGAGTTCTTGGTCTCAGCCTTGATGGCACTGATGGCTCCTGACTTCACCAGCTTCTTTGCCTGCTCTGTTGCTGTGGCCGTGTCCACCACAGGCTGCTCTGACAGTGAGCGTTTGACACCGCCTTGGCTGGCTGTGCTGCTGCTACTTTGCTTCTTCAGAGCCAGCAATGCCTTTTTCTTTTTCTTGAGTTTGTTGAATTTCTTCTGCAGAGCCTCCTCCTCCTCGCTCAGTCCAGGGGGTATCACCAACATGGTGGCTCCTGAGGGGGCGGCAACCGGGGCCCCACGGTCTCGGGCGGCGCCCGCGCAGGCCCTCTGCTACTCTTGTGAGTAACAAACTCTCCCTCTTTTCTGACCCAGAATGTTGTCTTCTGACAGCATCCATTAACACAGTGGAACACTAACTTCTTGGCTGGCAAGTATGGTCAAGTCTCAGGCCCTTCCCACATTTTGACATCTGAATTCTGTTGATCTTTCTAATATGAATATTATAAACATTCATTATAATTAGTTTTTTCCTTCATTTGAATGATTTTTTTTTCCCTAGAAAGGTAATCACCGATTGGAATTTTCAGATTATCAAACTGAATAGCAGAGACCCAGGATAAGCCAGAGCTTTCACAGACTTACTTTGGTATCAAACTATTGGTTTTTGACTAAATGAGGAAATGTTGAGAAGCTGATTGAGCTGTTTTGAATTTTCATTTCTATTATTGACACTAAATACTGTGAAAATATATCATTAATGTTTCTACTATGTGGAGTGTCCTTTAAACCATCTATTGGTCTAAACACTAGTCTCCAGCCTTCACTCCTCTGGGAGCAAAAAGACCTTCTAGCTGTGTGGTAAGCACACTTTCTCTGACATTGTATTCAGTTAGCTGAGTCACTGATTAAGAACTTGCTCTGTGGTCCTGGATATACTCCTTATCTTTTTTTTTAAAATAGATCACAGGCCACACAATGGCAAGTCATATTTTTTGACAGATATGTCTATAATTCTAGCATATTTTAGGCAGTTAGTAAATGCTTGGTGAATAATGTGAAAAAAAAAAAAAAAAAAAACCACCTCTAATGCTATAAATGTATCTATCGTTATATGATTCCCCTTAAAAAGAAAACCTGAAATCTTGGAGAATTGCACCAACAAAATCTGTCATTCTATAAGATTGTAATTCCAAAATTATTCTATAGGAATATGAATGGATAAAGAATGCAAATAGCGTTTATATCCTTGAGTTGATTACCTTTGAATGCTTGTTCATCACAAGTGAAAAATCACAACAAATGTCACTATTTAGTAAAATATAGGAGACAAAATATCTTGATTCTGAGCTCAGTTGTACTCTCAAGTTTACTGTCATTGAAACACTGCGTGTGAGACTGATTCTGAGACCTTGGGGCAATAAAGACTTCAGAGAATTCTTGGTGGAAGCTCCATGAAGCTGGAGTTTTATTAACTTAAAAAGTAGACCATGACACTTCCCTGAGGCTGCTCTTTTGGCTATGTTGTAATTATAGCACCTTCATATCTAAAACCAAGAGCTGGGAAGCTCTCATCCATGGTGCTTACAAGTATTTCTCATTGGAAGATAAACATAACCCTAGGGCTTCTTCTAAGAAACATGTCATGGTATGAGAAATAGACAACATCTCCTACTCCTGTGTCTGTTGAATGATAATTTCAGAGTTCAAGATTAGGAGGAAAATCTGTGTAGCTAAGAAGTTTCTGAATAGAAGTCTTCAAGGATTACAAGTAGAATTTTCTGAAATTCATTAGACATTTTAGCAACCCTTTCCTCACCATTCTGTTCCAGAAGATATTGTTCTTAAGAGTTCATATGCCAGAAAAGATAGGGATTCTAAATTGTTTATAATCTCACTTCATCTACTTTTATCAATTCTTATCAAATAAATTTCTTCTCCTATCAAGAAACTTTATAGAACTTACCCAGGTATAATAGTATAGCTGATCATTTCTTATTTAAATAATAAATTTTGTTATAATCAGTGTCATAATTTGAAGTAAATATTCTAGCCTACACTATATGTCTTTCGAGGAGAAGTGTGGCAAGTTCTTCCAGAAAATGAAGATTAGAAGAGATACTATTTTTAAATATTGACAGGAGGAAATAATACTATGTGAAGATATTCTGAAAACAGTTACTAAAGGAATTGGGTACACTAAGATTACCAAAATATATTGAAAGTATTATTTTCTAAATATTTTTTCTCCATGCTGAATGTGATGACTTTACAAAACACTCCTACCCCTAAATTTTTGAAAAGTACTAGTTGTTTGAATATTGGTGTCTCTTATCCATTAAGGCAATGGGCGTGGAGTAGCCTTATGGACAGTTGATAGCTGGTGATCATAGCTGGTGAAAGATTTACCAGTGTGGAAAACTGCCAAGTTACAAACCATTAGCAGGTAGACTTGACTCAGTGAACAGTGAAAAACCTCTGAGGCAAAAATGGTCCCATTTCGCCATCACTGATTTTCACTGTCCACTGAGTCATGCTTTTAAATTTATTTTCCATTACTTTTCCCTGGTTGTGGGTAGGTTTCCTCATCCATCAGATTCCATGTTGACCACAATTATCCCCAAATTTTGGAGACCTATGAGGGGTTCTCTTGGATTGTGTAAGTTATACATAAAATATACAAATGGACTCTGGCTAACCCTGGGAGAACAGCTTCTTTGCAACAGTTTCCAGAGGTCACGTTGACATTATGAGAACTGTTTAAAAAGGAAATATGCTTATTTTATGTTCTCAACTTGGCACGTAATTCTCACTGGATTTTTTTTTTTTTCTCATGGATTTTACTATGTTCATATTGCTGTTCTCACTGATGGAACATGTAGAACCTTGAGTGACTGTAAACACTGCTCATCCTTGATGGCCCAGCGTAGGAGTAATGCATCTATAGTAGCTAAGGAAGCAAGGAAAGGAACAACTGGAACATTTTATTTTGGTACATGGAATGAAATTGAAAAGGGATGGTGAAGGATAAGAGACAGAAGAGAAAGTGACTGTCATCTTTTACAAACATCACTACTGATATTAAATTGAAAGACCTTTATGGTGACATTGCAATGACTAACCTCAACGGCAAGACTGAAAATTCTGATTTTTTTTTCTGTGTTCTTTTCAGTGGTCACCAAGGTTGAGCACAATGCCAAGAACATAGTTACTATTAGATCAATAAATATGAAGGTGATCAAGACGTCTGTATTTTTAAAGCTTCTGGGTAGTTCCTGTGAGATTCATTATTTTAATCAGTTTAGATGCACAAAGATTTTAGTTTGGTTTTCATCTAGACTTTGCAATCTCCGTTTTCATCTCCTGTTTTTTACCTTCTTTATCTTTTAGCACCATCTTATAAAATGTATATTTCTATTAAACTCTTTCAGAGCTTGAAGCTTACCCGGATGATTTCTGTTCCTCGGCTTGCTTTGAATTCCAGAATAGGAATTGGCCTGAGGCTTTGTCTCTTTGGTTCTCCTTCTGTCTTCTCTCTTATTTCTTCCTTCAGTTCTTCCAGCCTCAGCACTTCCTCTTTGGTTTGTACTCTGCTAGACTGTTATCTGTCTTGCCCTTTCTTGCTTATGCTCAGTAAGGGCAACTTTACCCAGACCTTCTATGTGATGTTAATATATAATCAATGTATTTTTCAGTGGAGACTCATTTTCAAAGAATGACTTGTCCCTAATTCTAGTTCATGCTCGAGATCTGAGGACTGCTTTTCTCTCCATTCTTCTGACCCAGGGACATGTGCATTTGGTGAAGGTATTCTGCCCTGGGGCTGAGGAGAGATTGAGACTTTGCTTCATCTTCTCAACAATATCAATCCCTCATGCAGTCAACCCTGTTCACTCAAGAGTGAAGTCACCAAGTCCTTCTGTGCTTGGTTTTGGCTTTTTCTATTCTCCTCCACACATATAGCCTGACATCACAGAGTGTGTTGGGAAACTGCGCAATCTCCCCATCTGTGCTGAGGTCCTAGGGAGGTACCTAAATACTCCCAGGCTCAGAAAAATTCCTGACTTTTCTAAGGCTGCATGCTTATTCCTTAGTCCACATCTCTCCAAATTAGAAAGTTTTAATGAAAATTCTTAGGGTCTTATGAATTCATCTATGTTGTTCCTGCATACTATGTTCTGGGCTGGGGTTGGGACAGAGGTAGCAGAATTAGTTGGGAGTTGTAGTCTCGCGTATAAAATCAGATTTTTTTGTGTGTAATTTACTCATCTTTGCTTTGTCCTCTTCATTCCAACCTCTTTGCCTAAAATATGAAGTGTTTAAATTTTGAAACATTCTTTCCAGCATAATTTTTTGAATCCTTCAGAAGAGAGATGCTCTTACAAACACTCAGTTGCAAAGTTGAGTGATCATATGATGAAGTAGTCAGGGGAAATAGGTAAGTTGGAATGAAGTCCTTCAGAGGACAAAGGAAATGGATGGGAGTGGTTTCAAAAATGCTGCGGAGTGGGAGCAAAAGCATCAGTATGAAAATAGCTTGTTAACACTTGAGTACAGAGAATTGAAGATGGCATCGGATCCATTGGTACAGGTTTGAGACTTGCTATAATTTGAAGCTCAGAAATAAGATCAAATTACAAAATGAACTGAGAGAATTACTCTTTTCCATTTAGCTCTTCATCAGTAGTCAGGAATTTTTCATCTCAACCTCCTACCCTGACTTGTGGTAACTTTAGACACTATGAGACTTAGAGATTTGAAATATAAAGTAATTGATTTGCACACATGCATGTGCACACACTACACATACCCTTATACTCAAGCACAAATGTTGATTTCTAAAGATACACCTGATTTATTGACAAAGAAGCTCTGATATCCAGTGGCAAAAAGTGAATTCAGGGTCTTGTCTTCCTCACTTACTGGCTTTATCTCTGTGTCCTTTTCTGTGTCTGGAAAAACATTTGTGTCTGTGATACCCAGGAGTGAGGAAGCTAAAATGGTTTAAAGAAAGTGTTTTTCCAGCTACAAAGGTATAAACGTAATAAGGTTGTAGTGAGTTGTATTGCTTAACAACAGACATCACTCAATCCAGTTTTCACTTCAGGTATTGCTTTGCCTCTTCCTCCTGTATAAATAAAAATGTTGATTTTAACTTTTCTTCCTATATTTTCTTTGTCTTTTGTTTCACCAATTCAACATGGGGCAAAGATCTATAAACATACACAGACATCTAGATTATAAATCATAAATGCAGACCTCCACTAAATGAGTAAATTCATAAAGTATGTTAGGTTTGTGGAGAAAAAAGGATTATAAAAGTTACCTGCAATCTTTTGTGAGTAGCTACAGTAAAACCAAGTGTATTTTATGACTCATCATTTCAAGAGTTGCATATATGCTTCTTATTGGATAAAGCTTCAAATTGATGAAATATTTTTATTTATGGAGAATTTTGCATGGCATTTTTAATTATGGGTTTATTTCTTTCCATTAGCTACTATCTCTGATGTAGGAGTTCTCTTAACTAACACTGATTGAGTGACATCTACTGGGCTCAAATCCTGAGAAAGAGACTCTGGAAAAACAAAGAAAATAAGCAGTATTTCTACCTTTAGAGAAATTGTATTCTGTTAACTTCTTTTATTGGTATATCGCATTATTTGTATCTATTTAGTACCTACCTAGACATTTCTTGTTACATTTATAAGACTCTATATGCTAATGTGAATTTTCAAATATGAATTTTTACAAAGATCAGCATTTCCATTAAATAATATTTGATTTTTTCCAATAAAATTGATCAGATAAGTTTAGTAAATTATTTAATGTTTAGGCATTAGATTTCTTTCATTTTGCTTTTCTCAGAGATACTGTAGCTGCTTGTGGAATTGTAGTGTTTTCTAATTTAGGTCATATTAGATTTTGCAAAAGCTAAGAAATACCTCCAAAAAAGCAAAGGACATTATCTCCTATCTTTAACGAGTTTGAATTAAGAAAACAACTACAATTTCTGAAGACTTAAGCCCAATGCAGTATAAATGTTTTTAACATTCTGTGAATGAACCCTAGGATGGTGAAGAGTATAAACATATATTTTAATAGATTCATGGATTTTTCAGGAGAGTAGAGGGAATAGATATTTTATCTGAGTTCTTATCTTGGCTTTCGTGCTTACCTAAATTATTAAACATACAATTTAACATAAACCAGAGAAGCACTTAAAATTATAGAGGCATGCTAATCATGGGGAAAAATACCTTTCAAGGCCAAGACAATAAACACAATATTTGAGAATTGCTTTTAAAAATTTATGTCGCATTTCTCATAACAAGTGTTGTAATAAAGTTTTTATTGCTAAAACTTAATAGAGAATTAGGTCATTCATAAATCTGTTGCAATTAATGTTTTAGGATAAAATAAAAAATCTGTTATTCTTTAATACATACCCAAGGTATAAAATACTTCCTGTGTAAGTCTGTTCCTAATGGCACAATCTTTTATAAATCTATAAATGGCTGTCTCAATAATATTCCAGATTTTTTCCTAAAAGTTGTATATATTCAAGTTTCTTACATTTTTTTTCTATAATATCTCTTAGATAACTAAGGTAGATTTTGTTTTTTGTATTTGCTCAGCACTTGAGTGTGGTATGAATTTCAGTTAAAAACTCACTAGATAGTAAAACAGTAACACAGACCATCTCTCCTTTCCCCATAAACAGAATTTCAGAGATACTAGGCAGGACCAAGCTGATGTTTTTGGGTGAATGAATAAGTCAATGAGCAAATGAATGAATGATGAAAAGACATGGATCTATACTCTACAAATGAAAATAATTTAATGGTGTGGTAGAACACGCATTTATTGCTTCAACTGGAATGCCAGTCTTCAGCTAGCATATTCTTAAAGTTTAAAAGATTATACACCAAACCATTACTCACACTAGTTTGATAAACTGACTACAAGGTACGGTTGTCCAAAACACTTTTTCTTGAATCAGAATAAATAACACCTGAAATGTGTCATGATACTGTTTTAAAACATTTTTCTGTCCCAGATTTTTGATATCTGTAAAAAAGTGATGTCAATATCTAGATGAGCAGGGTCAATAAATTTATGAGTAACATTTTCAGTAGTAGTTTATGCTACTACTGTATGTATGCATATTTTATGCATCATATTTTCATCTTGTTAGATTTCTGATTTGAACTATAGCATGGCCAAATTTTCAAGTCCCCAGTACCTGTAACTGGAAGGCCATGGGAGGAAAATATTCTATGGTGTCATTTATACATAAGACAAAAACCAACTTTGTCTCTAGCTTAGTAAGAAACTGGCCACAAAAGATTTTATGAACTACAAAGATTCATAAGACAAGAAAGAGGTTTTCTAAGTCAACATGTTAAATAGAAATAATCAGCAAATTTTCATCTGAAATGTATCGTAAGCTTTTCTCTCTCTCTCTCTTTTTTTTTTTTTTTTTTTGGTGGGAGATGATGAGTGACTCGAGGCATGAACAGCCTAGGAGTGAGAAAGTAAGACAGAAAAGAGGTGTCAAAGGCTGTTTTCAAGCCAGTTGTGACTGTGGACAACTGAAGTTTGTCTGGATGAGGAATTCTGGGAGGCAGAACCCAGGTTGGAGATGTCTTTTAATTGAGCCGAAACAGTTGGAAAATTTTCCACCCACTCTCCATGTGTCATTGGCTGAGAGTTCTTCCAGTGCCAGTGATGTTCTGGCAGAGATGACTTTGCTGAGGCCACCAGAAAAGACGAACCGCTGGGGCCAACCTGGCAAGCGCTGTCAATCAGCTGTCTTTGTCTGTAAGAGGGATCTCTGACAGGTTATGGGCAGGGTTCTGACAGTGCTGGCTACGCATGTCTAATAGCTGACTGGCTGCACTGCCAACCTCAGGGTGTTCTTCCTGCTGCTACAAACACAAGGTCTAGGAAAAAAATGCCATCATGATCTTTCTCCTCTAAGTTAGTTCCCATCATGTTTTCTATTTATGCTTTTGGCAGGGGGCCTGCATTTTATCTTTTAGCAGGATCAGTTAAGGTATATCCCAGGATGAAATTTAAAGGCTTTATAATTTTTGAAGACATAATTTACATTTCGTACTCTAAAGGCATAGAAGGATGTACTGGTTCACCATAATTATTTTATCTAAGTTAGCTGAAGCAAATCTGTTACACTTAAAACTTATCCAATTGGAGTTTCTTCTCCACTGAAACATGAGAGTTGCCTCTTTTATTCAGAAAACATTTGATTGAGTGTTGGCTAGCCCAGAAAGGGGGATGACACATGATTTAATTCCTCCCGTAACTAAGTCTAAAATTCAGTTGAAGTGGGAAAAG
Organism: Okapia johnstoni; assembly: GCA_024291935.2. Taxonomy (NCBI): domain Eukaryota; kingdom Metazoa; phylum Chordata; class Mammalia; order Artiodactyla; family Giraffidae; genus Okapia; species Okapia johnstoni. The sequence continues at coordinate 8,830,359 of CM044327.1, forward strand.
TCATATTTATTCTACTAAAATGCTGTACTGTGTGGTAGGCCCACGTGGGTAAGGAAAAATGTGCTGTGAAAATCTATAAGGAATAGTTTCTTAGTGCAGAATCAAGACAAGCTTAATTGAGAAGATAATATTTGGTCTTAATCTCAAAGAAGAGGAAGAAATGAAATATGTACTGGAGGAGAAACTTTATAAGTGGAGACAATAGAATAAGCAAAATCATAGAGATACACTTAAGTTGCTTTTAACAGTTAAACCTGATGAATTAACTTCATTCTTGTGAATTCCTCCTTTCAAATCTGTCGTAATATAGTTTTATTGTGGTTTGCTACTGTTAGATTTGTTTGAGAGATTTTTTTTTCTTCTCAAGGGTTTCCTCATGAAATTAATTTAGGTTGAATAAAAATTAAAGAAATAAAATAATGAATAACAGCTCTCCAGCAATCAGATTAAAACTACATGGAGAGATATCTTGGCATGCCCAAAGAATGCTACATTTATCAGTGGACCTAAATTATAGTCCTAACTGTGTCACAAATTAACTTAACCCTCTGGATCTCAGGTTCCTCATGTGGAAAATTAGAGTGTCTGGCTGTAGGTCATGGAAGTTTACTTAATCTCAAAATCTCAGACAGATTGGATAATATTACCATGTGTATAAAGAAAAAAAATATGAGAATGGTCTTATTTACTACAGATCAAAATGTTTGTAATATTTCTCTCAGTGGCATAGACCAAGAAATATAATACATTACAGGAGATATAAAGACATTAACAAGTGTTTAAGTAAATAAGCAATAAATATATGAGACTGGGAAAAACTGTGAATGATATATTAATCTTTCTTCCTAGTTCACGTTATTCTTTTCCTACTAAAAACTGCTTTCTTTACATTTGTATTTAATTCAACACTGTTATTTTCTGCTTGGAGGGAAAAAATCCTTATACACATATAAAATTTCTAATGTTGTAATTTTAGTAGTGATATAAGGGAAGTTATTAGGAAATTAAACCTGTTATCAAATTTGCCAACATTCGCTCAAACAAATATTATTCTCTAGACATTTAATAATATTGTATATAGCATTGTAGGATGTGTGTTTCATGCAAATGAAATAGAGTAAAAATATATAATCAACACTTTACTGAGTAGACCAGAGCTTTAAAAAAGTGTATTTTGTTGCACATGAAGAAAATAGACCATGAGGATGTGAAAATTATTACTTGAACAGTTTGACAAGAATTCAGTATTTTGTCCTTTGTACCTTAAAGATATATAATATTGTTGCATTGCATTAGAGTTGAGAACATGCCAGAGAACCCTAGACTAAAATTTAGTAGAGAGACATGTAAGAAACATGGCCATTGATCTTGAAAGTCATGTTTAAGGGATGGAGGGGTGCAGTGCAGAGAAAACCCTGGGCTTAGGAGGAAAGAGTGTCAGTTCCAGCTTACACACTGTCATTACCCACGAGGTGACCTTGCAAACAGAGCCTAGCTCCGCTAATTCTCATTAGTCTCAACTGTGAAAGAAGAAATTTGGATGACATCTAAGATTCCATCACTTGCACAAGTTATGAGACAGTCTGGTATGTCTGAAACAGCTTTGAAGTTACCAGGTAACTGTCTCTGTACCATATGCCAAGCTCAAAGTTGTTTTCTGGGTGAAGACTTTATTCTTTGATAATGATTACAGTTGGAATCTTGCTTTTCATTGTGCAGAAATGTATACCCAACCAGGTGTTTGTAGCAGCTGCTAAGATTTATACTTGACTTAATACCATTCTTCCACTCAGAATTCCACTGCTTGTTGTTTATAAAGCACGATTCCACAAAAATTTCATAGTTTTGTGGTTTAATTAAGGAAAAAGTCAGCTGTCTTCCTGGCATAACTGTTTTATATATTGATTCTGGCTATATCAAGATTATAATATACCTACAAAGTCTTTGGCCCAGCATTTATTGAGCTTTCCTTTTGAACCAGAACTCTGCTCAACTTTATGCAGGCATCATCATGTTTCTTCGCCTTCAGCAATACTGCAAGTACTATATCATTAGCTCTGTTTTATACACAAGAAATGGAGGATGAGAAATGTGAAATAAATTGCCTCTAGTCCCAGAATCTGGTTTTGTCTGTCTCCCAAAGCTCACGATCTGTTGAGGAAAGGACTAAAAGAAGACTCTGATTTTAAGACTGAATGGTTAGAGAGATGATCATGTAATTAAAAATTAGAGGGAGTGCCAGGTTTCACATAGACCATGTTGGTTTCTGTTAACCACGTTGAAATATAGCTGCTGATGGAATGTTTAGGAGAAGAACACTTATGGTAATCACGAGTAAGATTATGACTAGAGAAGCATTCAGTTATAGTTTTCAGACCATCTTTATCTCCAGGATTAAATATATCTAGATACAGTCGGTTGTTGTTTTTGCTCAGTTGCTAAGTCATATCTGACTCTTTGTGACTCCTAGACTGCAGCATGTCAGGCTTCTCTGTCCTTCATCATTTCCTGGAGTTCACCCAAACACATGTCTCATGAGTCAGTGATGCCATCCAAACATCTCATCTTCTGCTGCCCCCTTCTCCTCCTGCCCTCAATCTTTCCCAGCATCTGGGTCTTTTCCAGCAAGTCAGCTCTTCACATCAGGTGGCCAAAATATTGGAACTTCAGCTTCAGTATCAGTCCTTCGAATGAATATTCAGGGCTGATTTCTTTTAGGATTGACTAATGTGATCTCCTTGCTGTCTGGGGGACTCTCAAGAAGTCTTCTCCAAACCATAATTTGAAAGCATCTATACTTTAGCGCTCAGCGTTCTTTATGGTCCAGCTCTCACATCCATGCATGACTACTGGAAAAACCATGACTGTGACTATTCCCTCCTTTGTCAGCAAAGTAATGTCTGTACTTTTTAAAATGCTGTCTAGGTTTGTCATAATTTTCTTCCAAGGAGCAAGAGTCTTTTAATTTCATGATTGCAGTCACCATCCACAGTAATTTTGGAGCCCAAGAAAATAAAATCTGTTACTGTTTCCATTGTTTCCCCATCTATTTTCCATGGAGTGATGAGACGGGATGTCATGATCTTAGTTTTCTGAATGGTGAGTTATAAGCCTGCTCTTTTTTCACTCTCATTTTTCACTTTCATCAAGAGGCTCTTTAGTTCCTCTTTGGGTTTTGCCATAAGGGTGGTATCATCTGCATATCTGAGGTTATTGATATTTCCCCTGGAAATCTTGATGCCAGCTTGTGATTCATCCAGCCTGGCATTTCCCATGATGTACTCTGCATATTAAATATACAGAGTGTCAATATACAGCCTTGACACATTCCTTTCCCAATTTTGAACCAGTCCATTGTTCCATGCCCAGTTCTGTTGCTTCTTGGCCTGCATACAGGTTTCTCAGGAGACAGGTTTCTCAAGTGGTCTAGTATTCCCAATCTCTTTAAGAGTTTTCCACAGTTTGTTTTGTTCCCCACAGTCAAAGGCTTTAGCAGAGTTAATGAAGCAGTAGATGTTCTTTCTGTAATGTTCCTGCTTTTTCTATGATCCAATGTATATTGACAATTTGATCTCTGGTTCCTCTGCCTTTTCTAAATCCAGCTTGTACATCTGGAAATTCTCGATTCACATACTGTTGAAGCCTATCTTGAAGGATTTTGCACATTATGCTGCTAGCATGTAAAATGAGCACAATTGTATGGTGGTTTAAACATTCTTTGGCATTGCTTTTCTTTGGTATCAGAATGAAAACTGACCTTTTCCAGTCCCGTGACCACTGCAGAGCTTTCCAAATTTGCTGACAGATATAACTGGTAGGTTTTTATTAATGACCCTATTCATAAGCACATGCATATATTCTTGCATATATACATATACACACATAAAATTAAGAGTGAGTTACAGCTCTCATCTTACTTTTTATTGGTTGAAAAACTGAATAAAAGTCTATTCTACCAAGAGATTTGTTACTCATTTTTAGAGGCTGAAGATTTTGATTATATCCACAGAGTGAGATAAGTCCTATCACTCAAATATGAACTTTCATTATCTAAAGCTTATATGAGATTGATAAATAAGCTAGCATAATAAATTATTTATATTGACCACTGTCATACATGCCAGAATGCTCCTATCTGTATTAAAAATACATATTTTAACTTTGGGCCAGATAACAAGAAAAAACTTAAAAAAAAAATCAGATATTTGCTTTCTCAGCCTGGTTATGAAGCAAATAAATGACCCCAATGTTTAGCAAGTTCATTTTCATGTCTACCGGTCCAGCAGAATTTTCACCGTGCCCTAAGTCCTTAAGTTCAGTTGCTAGGACAGACCAGAGGTTCGGAAAGAAGATTGTGAAAGTATAATATTTCTCACACACCCTTGCATTCAGATCCTGTTTGTTTGCAGACTCCAAAACGGGGGTATGTTTCCTCATATTCCGCTGTCTGAATAGCCCCCTTTGCCTAAGAAGTTTCTGCCCTTTAACCAATCATCTAATTTGTTGGGGGAACAATCTAAACCAGTCTAACTAGGCAGCTATAGTCTTAATCATAAAGCAGGTGATAGTATAGCCCAAGGCTTTCACAGACATCCACATTGATTCTTGCTTTTTCTTTCTTTTTTTTCTGTACGATGGAGTCTAATGTGTCCAACACATTTCTGTTACTTTCACCATAAATAGTAGCAATAGACATTTTCTTGTTTTCAATTTTTATTCTTTCCTTTTATTCATTCTATCTCTAACTGTATTTTGCAAATTATGATCTAGGCAGTGTGTGTGTGTGTGTGTGTGTGTGTGTGTGTGTGTGTGTGTGTGTATGCACATGCACGCACACATCTGCACGTGTGTGTGAAATTTGTTCTGAGAAGATAACTTAGTTTTCCTTATTTCCATGTCTGGAGGAATACTAATAGTCATATCCTTTTCTTAACCAGAGACTGTTGAAATGCTGAGAAAAACTAAGTATTGAGACCAAGTCAAATTTATTGGTATATACCAATACAAATTTATTTTTATAAGCGTTATGCTTATAAAATAAATTGCTTACCTTTTGGAGTGTTCATTTATTCTTATTAAATGAGAAGCAAGCTTACCTAAAATTTAGGAGAAAACTGATTTGTTCATACCTTTTTTTCATATCTTGTTTGTGGGAAAATATTTTAAAACATGTTATACTATCATATCTGCAACATTGGAGAAATTATGGGATAAAAGAAAGAAAAATGAATAAATATATCACAATTGTTATGTTTAAGGAGTCCTTGTAAATAAAGGACAGATGTGAACACAGCAAAAGAAAATATAAAATGGACTATAATTACTCCTGTCAATAAACCCAGAATAAAAATAGTTTTAGTGCATCAAAAGGGAGAGAGAGCACCCAATCCAAAATTCTCAGAGAAGACCTAATTGATAATAGTATTCATCTTGCTGTTTGAATTCTGGTTAAACAAGCTTTTTAAAAATTGTAAGAAATAGTGTTTTAACACTTTTCTCTATGTTTAATTAGGACTGTGTGTGTGTGTACACGTGTATTTGATGATTTTATAATAAGAGCTTGGTGTTTGCTTGCATTTAACTCTGTATAAAGAAACAATGTTAAAATAGTTTATGTATATTAAATAAGATGCATTTCATCATGTTGTTTTACAATTTTAGCACAATTTCTTTCATTAAATTTTACCTTTATCACTATACATTATTCTTAAATAATTATAAGCATTGAAAAATGAATTTTAAAGGGATACAATGAAATTTAAATATAAAACATTAATCTCAGTATGTGAAATAAGACTGTGACTACCTACATAGATTGCTATGATTTCTCTGTAGCTAAGTAAGAGTATTCTTTCCAATCTATTATTCATTTCTTGTCTTCCATCCCTCCAACTTATGAATTATAAGAAGTATCATGAAGAAAATGTATAGCTAGTTTTAGGGGGCTCTAAGGATTTTAGTAATAAACACTTTCTATATAAAATTATCATGCAGGTGGGGAAAAAAGATTTCATTTCTATTCATTATTGCATCATTTTTAAAAAATGTTACTATGCAGGTTGTAGAAATAAGCTATAAAACTTTGCAGGTTTGCAATTGTTAAAATGTTTTATTAGGACATATATTTGGCATGCTGCTTCCATTTCACTTTAGTGACTGATATTCTTGCTTAAAAGAACATTCTATTTCTGTGTGAGTAGTAGTTTCTAGGCATTTCCTGAATGGTTATGGAGGGACATTGCCCCCAGCAGGGAAAAAGGAGAATAGAAATAGAACTCCATTTGAGCAATTCATCTAAAAGGTAATGAATCTGTGTATGAGAAACCATACACATTGACAAGAAGTAATTTTACAAATGTGTAATATCACCAGCTATTGAGTTAGTGCTACTTTAATAATCATCTTCATTTTAAAAAAAAGGTCTTAAAGTAAAATTATTTTACATAGTATTGAAAATTAAAGTTGATTTAAAATAACTCATACTTCACATTTATGCCCACAACATCATCAAATTTATAGTAATTAAAAATAACATAACCTTTTTCTAGTTTTGTTACATATCAGAACTGGATATAAACTCATAGTCCTGAAAAGAAATTAATTTTTGTCCTCTAAACTTATGAAATCAGAACTAAATGTGCTTATGTGAACACCTTTTGAACCATCTCACTTCTAAAATATTGATAGATTGCTTTCACTTAAATGTGTGGTAGTATTTTTCCTTAAATACAAATAAATTGTATTGCAAACACAAGAAGAAGTGGCATTTGGTGTTTCTTTGTCGATGACATTGTTCTGAAACACTATGCCAGCGCTACAGTGGGCAATTCAAAATTTATGATGCATTGCATAATTTATTGCCACATTTCAGGTTGGTATTTTTTTTTAACTTTCAGAAGGGATGAACATTTTAAGGCATTTCAGATACAGGATTTTAAAGTTATTCTCTCTCTCTGGCCTGATTCCTCACCGCCACCCCCGCTACCCTCCTGTCTAAAATTGAGAACTTTAGAACATCTCAGTGTCTGTGACGAGATTGAATTTATGTGTGGTTGACATTTAAAATAAAATGTTATTGCAGAAAATGTCAGAAAGTGTAGAAGTTAAGTCATCTGTTAGAGGACTTAATATACTTTATAACCTTGTAATTTCTATCAGATTTAAAAGATTTATCCTGTCACAAATAAATGATGTTATCCATAAACTTGAACTTTCTCTTGGAATAAATAATAGTCATTGAGGAAGAGAAATTGAAAGGTAAAGAATTTAAATAGTCTGTTTAAATACTCTAGGGTAGATAATAGTGTACCACTTTTGTTTGAAAGTTTTTGAAAGCTCCAGTATAGGGACATATTGATTTGTATTTAGAATAACCAAATTATCCACAAATCTTCTAAACATACGAAATCTCTGATGCATGGAAAAATGTATGCTTTTACTGGAAATCCATTTACATTTTCACATGGTTGAGTTTCTGCATTGAAAAGGGTCACTTTTAGATTACTGTCCTAACATTCATCGTGGAGGAGCTATCCACTCCCCCTCACCCTGCCCTTGACTCCATGGGGGAGATCAACGAAGAAAACACATCCTTATTCTGAAACTACTTACTTAAAAATCTAATTTTAAACACACTCATGAAACAAATTTTTCAAGATTCACAGCAAATCAAAAGTAAATTACTGTAGCACCAATGCCTAAACAGCAAAGAAATACATGGTGCACAAGTAAGATTTAAGTTCATTCGCATTGCCAGCAATATCTCTATTTTGTCTTATTTGATGCTATAAATGTCATTAAAGAGGTCTTTCCATGTTTTCTTTGCTTACTGCCTCTCTCGAATGTTTTCCCTCACGCTGCTCCAATTCTTCTACACAGCAAAGTGAGATTTTGGGTCCTTTGGTCCTGAGGATCTGGGCGCTTTGAGATTTGGAGTACATCATTTTTCTCAGTGTCTTCATTTCCACAGATGTTGCGCTAAAGTTGCTAAAGTTTATTCTAAACGATGGGAAATGTTATGATTCTCTAAATGGACAGGAAGAAGGTTGACATCCTCCCAGCTGGGAAGAAAAGGATTGATTTTAAACCCTGGCAGGCCAACAAACACAAGTCCTTAATACGGTTTTGAAAGCATAGAAAAGGCATCCTCCGACCCAGCCCTGTTGGTCGGTCAGGACCCTGCCGGGACTTCATTCCCAGCCCTCCGGTTAGTCCTTTATGAGTCCCTGGTTCACAGTGTGGGGACTTCTTGTGAGTAAAACCTGTTGTCCTATGGATGCAACAGTCGGGGAGGAGTGTAATTTCTCTAGAATATTGAGGAGGAAGGAACAAGGACAGACTATTTAAGAGAAAGTGATTTGGCATGAAATGATCCAAGGCGGAAAAGAAAGCAAGAAGAAACCAAAGCTCTGGGGGAAGCATCGTGCGGTGCAGGGCGTGTCTCAGGCTTTCTCTCTCCCTCCTCCCTGCTCCAGTCATGAACCAAAGAGGATGCTTTTCCTTGTCTCCTCCCATGAATTTCTCACTCTCTCTCTCTCTCTTTTTTTTTTTTTTTTTGCCACTGTCTTCATTACTCCCAACTAACTCAAAGGCTTCTGTGGTTCTTTCCAGGGTAAAAATCACATTATATTTTTTAAAAAAAAAATAAATTGTAAACTTATGTGGCCTCCAATAAACACTTTATTCTTAACCAAAATGGTTACCATCTCATAGGGCACCAACTTTGGCCAAGTGTTAAGAAGAGGGAAAGTAAGTTCTGTGGGGTCATCATTCAACAAAGGAGTAGACTTAATTAAAGGAGAAATTTCCCCTGGCAGTGATACATTTGTGGGGAAGAGAACTTTGCCCCCTTATGAATGAAAAATGTTTGAATCAGAGCACCCCAGCAACCACCTCTGAAATTTTCAAGTGTCCAAATAAATTTCTAATTATAGAAAGAGTCTCATTAAATAGTGAACATGTATAATTACAGAAAGGGTTTCACTTAATTAGAATCTCATCAGAGCTTCCATCTGCATTGAGATTTTGATAATAGAGGTCGAGCCCTTTTGGGCTTGTTGGGGAAAAGTAGATCAAAGTATGAGGGAGTTATAGATCCAGCAAGAAGTTTTTGGCATAAATAATTTTTATTGAGTTCTGGAAAAATGAGACAGAGAATACATGGTCATAAAATATAAAGAGTAGGTGTCAGCATGATTTACATGGAGGATACCTGCTAAGCAATTATGGTTTTAGCGCTGCAAATTAAATAGGACGAGCAGGCACAGTATTGAATTGTGTCTATTTCAGGATGAGAGAAAGTGCAGTAATGAATGAAGACAAAAATGGTTAAACTCTGTAGCAGCAAATTTGCTACTTAATGCAAGAGTCCATGCATGGAATCATGGCTATCCTGCTGACAGACTTTAAACAGAAATTCCCCAGGAAATCCTAAAACAATTTAATTTGAGAAGAAAGCTTAAACTGAGCTCTGTACATTTATATTGCATGTTAATTACACTAGTGTGTGGGTATCTACTTATTATAGAGTAAAAACAAGATGGATAGACAAGCTTCTCTGATGCTCCCTTGTTTTTGCAGGTACTAGCAGGTTTACCATTCTTAATGGCACCTTCTTTTCTTCGATAGTTTGATTAGATGAATGATTGTTTCTTGGGTGGTTTAATTTGAAGCACTGTGTCTACAAAGGTCAACACTTAAAAGTGGATGCTTCCAGAGGAATAACCCCAGGTTGAGTAACCAGTTTTCTAGGTAATAGGAATATAATGATGCAGACATTACAGTTTTTGCCTTGAGAAACTCAAGGACATATATACAAATAATTTCAATACAACCCTATAAAGCATGTAAAATATTATATAGAATAGTATGGAAACACAGAGTAAGAAGACATAGGGGCTTGTCTGTGCCAACTATACAAAAATGGAGAATTTTGTCATTCATTCAAAAAACTTTTTGTTGAGAGCCAAACCCAAAGCCCCTCTGCTATCAATTGGTGGCAAATAACCCTTCCGTTCATATCAAGACTCTAATGTTAAGTAATAGAGACTTCATTTGATCACCCAATATGATAAAGTCATTCAGTAGAACTAGTAAGAAAGGCTTAAAATTCTACACTGAACATGTTGCAGGTTATTGACTCATGAGGATAAAATTCTGCTTCGTTGAATTTTAAAGAACTCTGCAAAGGCATTTAATCATTTATTTCTCATTGTAAAAGGTGCTGGTAACATTTTATTAATTCAAATCACTGTATGCTTATTCAGTAAGCAGTTTGTTCAAGGCATTGCACTATCTATCTCTGAAGGAAAGCAGAACCTGAAGATGTAGTTTTTGCCCTTACAGAATTTAAGATTGAATGGGGAAAATAAGCATATAAACAATGAATCTTAACACAAAACAAAATGTAGTAAGTGCTAGATCAAACTACAGGTAATTGACTCTAGTAGGGAAAAAAATGCTTCTTTTTTTTCCTCTCCCTCTCCTTGGCCACTAACTTGGTTAGATGCCTTCTCTCTAGGCTGTGTCCATGCAGCACACTTCCAGCTGGCCTCTCTTCTTTCATTTTAATTATCTTCCAGTATAATCCACTCTTAAGATGATTACATAATTTACTGTCCAAGACAGGACATTTTTTTTAAATTTATTTAAATTGGAGGCTAATTACTTTACAATATTGTGGTTGTTTTTGCCATACATTGACATGAATCAGCCATGGGTTTACATGTGTTCCCCATCCTGAAACCCCTCTCACCTCCCTCTCCATCCCATCCCTCAGGGTCATCCCAGTGCACCAGCCCTGAGCACCCTGTCTTATGCATCAAACCTGGACTGGCGATCTACTTCACATATGGTAATATACATGTTTCAAGGCTATTCTCTCAAATCATCCCACCCTCGCCTTCTCCCACAGAGTCCAAAAGTCGTTTCTTTACATCTGTGTCTCTTTTGCTCTCTTGCATATAGGATCATCGTTACCATCTTTCTAAATTCCATATATATGCATTAATATACTATATTGGTGTTTTTCTTTCTGACTTCCTTCAATCTATATAATAGGCTCCAGTTTCACCCACCTCATTAGAACTGATTCAAATGCCTTCTTTTTACTAGCTGAGTAATATTCCATTGTGTATATGTACCACAGCCTGCTTATCCATTTGTCTGCTGATGGACATCTAGGCTGCTTCCATGTCCTGGCTATTGTAAACAGTGCTGTGATGAACACTGGGGTACACGCGTCTCTTTCAATTCTGGTTTTCTCAGTGTGTATGCCCAGCAGTGGGATTGCTGGGTCATATGGCAGTTCTATTTCCAGTTTTTTAAGGAATCTCCACACTGTTCTCCATAGTGGCTGTACTAGTTTGCATTCCCACCGACAGTGTAAGAGGGTTCCTTTTTCTCTGCACCCTCTCCAGCATTTATTGCTTGTAGACTTTTGGGTAGCAGCCATTCTGACTGTGTGAGATGGTACCTCATTGTGGTTTTGATTTGCATTTCTCTGATAATAAGTGATGTTGAGCATCTTTTCATGTGTTTGTTAGCCATCTGTATGTCTTCTTTGGAGAAATGTCTGTTTAGCTCTTTGACCCATTTTTTGATTGGGTCATTTATTTTTCTGGAATTCAGCTGCAGGAGCTGCTTGTATATTTTTGAGATTAATTCTTTGTCCGTTGCTTCATTTTCTATTATTTTCTCCCATTCTGAAGGCTGTCTTTTCACCTTGCTCATAGTTTCCTTTGTTGTGCAAAAGCTTTTAAGTTTAATTAGGTCTCATTTGTTTATTTTTGCTTTTATTTCCATTACTCTGGGAGGTGGGTCATAGAGGATCTTGCTGTGGTTTATGTCAGAGAGTGTTTTGCCTATATTTTCCTCTAAGAGTTTTATAGTTAGACCTTTAATCCATTTTGAGTTTACTTTTGTGTATGGTGTTAGCAAATGTTCTAGTTTCATTCTTTTGCAAGTGGTTGACCAGTTTTCCCAGCACCACTTGTTAAAGAGATTATCTTTTCTCTATTGTATATTCTTGCCTCCTTTGTCAAAGATAAGGTGTCCATAGGTATGTGGATTTATCTCTGGGCTTTCTGTTTTGTTCCATTGATCTATTTTTCTGTCTTTGTGCCAGTACCACACTGTCTTGACAGAACATTTTTGAGAATGACAGGAGACAGTTCATAATTATACTCAAACAACAAATATGAACCAGGATTGTCTCAGGCAAATCAGTGTGGAAGATTATCCTTTTCATACTCCAATCTAATGCCAAAATCAACATTTAATATGCAATCTAGTGATGCTGCACTGTTACCTAAAATCGTGAAATGAGTTTCCATTTTCTTCCCTTCATGATGATGAAAGGCATGAAAGTATCTTCATGAACAAATATCTGCTTTTTGCTTTAGTAGAATCTCACCTTCTCACTTCTCACCTCCTCACTCAACACCTCATGCATCTCCTATTTGCTTCTGATTTTCTCACTTGTAATTAGATATTTGGAAGATCATTTCAGAGATTAGTAAATTTTTAATGTACTTACTTATAATTCCCCCTAGACTGTAAGGTCTTTTATGGAAGAAGTATATTCTAGATTTTATTTTTACTCCTCAGGAATGAGCAAAGCCCCCTTTCCAGGTGGCACAAGTGGTAAAGAATCTATCCTGCCTATGTACGAGATGAGAGAAACATGGGTGAAGGTTCATAACATTGTACGGGAGGCAGTGATCAAGGCCATCCCCAAGAAAAAGAAATGCAAAAAGGCAAAATGGTTGTCTGAGGAGGACTTACAAATAGCTGAGGAAAGAAGAAAAGCAAAGGCAAAGGAGAAAAGAAAATATATACCCTTCTGAATGCAGAGATCCAAATAACAGCACAGAGAGATAAGAAAGCCTTCCTCAGTGAGCAAATCAAAGAAACAGAGGAAAACGATAGAATGGGAAAGACTAGAGATCTCTTCAAGAAAATTAGAGAGAACAAGGGAACATTTCATGCAAAGATGGGCTCAATAAAGGACAGAAATAGTATGGACCTAACAGAAGCAGAAGATATTAAGAAGAGGTGGCAAGAATACACAGAAGAACTGTACAAAAAAGATCTTCATGACCCAGATAATCACAATGGTGTGATCACTCACCTAGAGCCAGACATCCTGGAATGTGAAGTCAAGTGGGCCTTCGGAAGCATCACTATGAACAAAACTAGTGAAGGTGATGGAATTCCAGTTGAACTGTTACAAGTCGTAAAAGATGATGCTGTGAAAGAGCTGCACTCAATATGCCAGCAAATTTGGAAAACTCAGCAGTGGCCACAGGACTGGAAAAGGTCAGTTTTCATTCCAACCCCAAAGAAAGGCAACTCCAAAGAATATTCAAACTACCACATAATTGCACTCAGCTCACATACTAACAATGTAATGCTCAAAATTCTCCAAGTGAAGCTTTAACAGTACATGAACCGATAACTTTCAGATGTTCAAGCTGAATTTAGAAAAGGTAGAGGAACCAGAGATCAAACGGCCAACATCCGTTGGATCATTGAAAAAACAAGGGAGTTCCAGGAAAACCTCTACTTATGCTTTATTGCCTACGCCAAAGCCTTTGACTGCGTGGATCACAACAAAACGTAGAAAATCCTTCAAAAGATGGGAATACCAGGCCACCTTACCTGCCTCCTGAGAAATCTGTATGCATGTCAAGAAGCAACAGTTAGAACTGGACATGGAACAATGGACTGCTTCAAAATTGGGAAAGGAGTACATCAAGGCTGTATATTGTCACCCTGCTTATTTACCTTATATGATGAGTACATCATGCAAAATGACAGACTGGATGAAGCACAAGCTGGAATCGAGATTCCCGGGAGAAATATCAATAACCTCAGATATGCAGATGACACTACCCTTATGACAGAAAGCAAAGGAGAACTAAAGAGCCTCTTGATGAATGTGAAAGAGGAGAGTGAAAAAGCTGGCTTAAAACTCAACATTAAAAAAACTAAGATCATGTCATCCGGTCCCATCACTTCATGGCAAATAGATGGGGAAACAGTGGAAACAGTGACAGACTTTCTTTTCTTGTGCTCCAAAATCACTGCTGATGGTGATTGCAGCCATGAAATTAAAAGATGCTTACTCCTTGAAAGAAAACTATGGCCAACCTAGACAGTATACTAAAAAGCAGAGACATTCCATTGCCAACAAAGGTCCGTCTAGTCAAGACTATGGTTTTTCCAGTAGTCATGTATGGATGTGAGAGTTGGACCATAAAGAAAGCTGAGCACCAAATAATTGATGCTTTTGAACTGTGGTATTGAAAAAGACTCTTGAGAATCCCATGGACTGCAAAGAGATCCAACCATACCATCCTAAAGGAAATTAGTCCTGAATATTCATTGGAAGGACTGATACTGAAGCTGAAACTCCAATACTTTGGCCACCTGTGAGAATAACCAGCTCTTTGGAAAAGACCTTAATTCTTGAAAAGATTGAAGGCGGGAGGAGAAGGAGATGACAGAGGATGAGATGGTTATATGGCATCACTGACTCAATGCACATGAGTTTAAGTAAGCTCTGGGTGTTGGTGATGGACAGGGAAGCCTGGCATGCTGCAGTCTATGGGGTCCCAAATAGTTGGACATGACAAGTGACTGAATTGAACAGGATGAGCAAAGCATTCAACACATTAATAAGTGTTTGATTAATATCGCGGGCAGAAAAAAACAATTGCATAAACACATGTTTTATGATTTGAGTTGAGAGAGAAAGCTGATAATGCAAGGCCTCATTGAGATGGTGGTATTTGAGCTGAGCTTCAAGGAAGAAAAATCTTTATGGAAAAAAAATGAGTAAAAGAACTTTTCAGAAAACAGAATGATTGAAAGTGTGAGCTATAAGAATGATTTATTTTCTGACGGAGAAAGATTTTCAAATTGAAGAAAGTTTTGAATACATTTGTAAGATGTATAGGTAGGAATAGAGTTTTTCGGTAAGAAGTTCTGAAATGATAGGGGCCTGTGAATGCAATAGAAGCTGCATTTGGCTCCATTAGAATACTTGTATAGGTACAATTTGAACAATGGTCTAGAAGGATCTATGATTTTATAATGACTTTTCTTTTGATTCTGAAGGCTAGCAATGCTATTATTTTGTAAGCCTGTGCACAATGCAGGGTAAATAGCTAAAGTCAGCTACTGGTTTTCTCTAGCTGCTGAGACCCTTCCCTCCTCCCAGCAAGGAGCTCTTTCCCTGAGAACACACCCAGAGGGAACTTCTCACTTCCCTCTTCTCAGCTCATCCTTCTGCTGTATCGCTCAGGAATTTCTTAAGTCGAAAGTTCAGAAAACCCGCCAGGTGCTTGCTTAAACAAAAAGGAACGTATGCCTGTGTAACTGAAAAGAAATGCCTTAGATAGTTGGCATTAGAGAATTTTAAAAGTATCAGAACTCCTAATTTCTCTCCATTTCTTGGTGCTCCTCTCTTCCACCCTCACTCTCAGGGTGGCCTTCACTACACTGTAGACTTTAGCATCTCTAGACCTGTATCCTTTCAGGTGCAAGTCTAGCAGAGTAATGATTCTTTCTCAAGAGCGTCAGCCAAAGTCTTCAACTTAACTCACATTGGCTTTAATTGGGTCACACACCTTTTGCAAGCAAGAGCTGTAGCCAGTGTCACGCAGCTCTCATGTGTCAGGAAAGGCACATGCTCCATCCCAAGGGCCCATTCCAAGACTATAGTACAGAAAATGGCCCTAGGCTACTGGTGGCAGAAGGGACACTGAGCTTCACCATCTGGAAATATCCATAACAACTTGTCACCTTTCATTCCCTTTTGCCCAAGTATAAACCAAAGTTCTCCTGATTAGATATTTTAGTATCTCACCAACTCTTGTCTTCCCAGAACACTGAGACATAATGAAAGACTGTGTTCATTCTTTTCTGTCCACTCTCTGACAAAATGGCAGCTTATCACTAGAGAAGAAATAATTTTTAATTCAATTTCTAATTTGAGTTTAAATCACTGATAAAAACGTAAACCAAGGAAGGTCTGTGTAATAACCACATGTAAGGATGATGCTAACTGGAGCTTCATAAATGAGTTTCTCTTCCCCTGAGTTCCTCTTTGATGACTTTACCTGGACTTTCTAAGCTATTGAAGAAGGAAATGGCAACCCACTCCAGTACTCTTGCCTGGAGAATCCCATGGATGAAGGAGCCTGGCAGGCTACAGTCCATAGGGTTGCAAAGAGTTGGACATGACTGAGTGACTTCACTTTCTAAGCTATATCACAAAGGTATGCTGATTCCTCTAAAATCTTTATATAGGTCAAAACCTTTGGAATTACCAATTTTGTAGATCAAATGGTCAAATATCAGCAAATTCATAGAACTCAGCATGATATATTATCGTACTCCAGACTCTCAACTGAACTTCTGTGATAATCCTGTGTTTCATATTTCAAATGTTGAAAATTAGATACTATATTTGTTCTAAACCAATTCTGCCTGCATTAGTTGGTATGTTGGGGGATGATATTCAAGCTTTTTGGCCACTCAAGCAATTCTAGAGGCAATTTCTCACCACATTTTTTTACCTTTACATATGTTATATTATTTGATGGTGCTGTGATACAAAAAAGAAAAAAAAAAAGAACCTATACAAAAACTGATGTTGACATCTGCTGTTGCCCTTCTGCAAAGCAACTGGAGAAATAAATACTGACTTAATAGAAAACAAAACATTGAGGTAGTTTACAAGACAAACTATATTTAAACATTCTGTGTCAACAGATATTTTTAAAAACAGAATTATTAAAAATCCGCCCTTGTGCATGATACAATCATGAATGTGTCCCAGCACAGACATAGATGCAAAAATAAACTTGTTTTTCATGTTATAATATTCCTACATGACTTTATACAAATGTCTGGATCTGTGTTGATACTTAGTGATAAGTGGGATAAATCCTTTTAAAATTATCTTTGTGTCATCAATAATCACTTCAATGTATAAAACTGTAGTCCACATTTGTTTATTATTATATGGTTATTAGTGACAATTAAGTGTGTGAAGAGGAGGACAAAGGCAGCTCTATTTTCCAAATCACAGTGTTCCCTGGAGAAATTAGGTCTAAAATGTGGTTTCATGATTATAGAAGGAACAGGTATGCAAAAAATAAACCACGTACTGTGTGTGGTACAAAGATTCTTTTCAAACAAAATTATTTTTTTTTCAAAGCTCAACAGCCTAATTTTGATAACTTTCGGTTGCCAGTTTAAATATCCTGAGCACATTTACCCAGAAAAGTGATTCATTTTTGCAATATCTTGGAGGTTAGCTCTATCACTAAAATTAACGACTTCAGAAACAAGCATACATGAGTAAAACCTGGAAAAGATCTCAAGAAATTAGCTGGGTTTTTTTTTTTTTTTTTGCATCCATAGCAGAAAGATCTAATCTAAAACTGGACAGTGATTGTTCACTTACTTGAAAATCACACAAGATTAAGAATCCAAAATTCTTCCTGGTACCTTGTATGCTTTCTCACCATACTGGGTTAGGACAATGGTTCTGGAGCTGGACTGACTTGAGTTTGACTGTGCACTGCAGCACTCTAGTTATGTGATCATGGGCAAGTTACTCAGTTTGTAAAATGCAAATGTGATTTCTCCTACATAAGGTTGTAGTGAGCACTCAGTTACATAGCATCTGCCACATACTAGATATCCAACACCAGAGCCAAATTTGGTTTTTAGGAAATATTTGCAGGTTTTATCATGGTCAACTATAACAACTTCTACCGAAGATTGACTAGTTTCTTTAAATTTTTTCTATGAAACTATTTTCATTCCATTCTTCACCATTTTTTATCTCAATGTTAAAAACCATCATGACATTATACAGGAGACAGGGATCAAGACAATCCCCATGGAAAAGAAATGCAAAAAAGCAAAATGGCTGACTGAGGAGGGCTTACAGATAGCTGGGAAGAGAAGAGAAGCAAAAAGCAAAGGAGAAAAGGAACGATATTCCCGTTTGAATGCAGAGTTCCAAAGAATAGCAAGGAGAGATAACAAAGCCTTCCTCACTGATCAGTGCAAAGAAATAGAGGGAAACAACAGATTGGGAAAGACTAGAGAGCTCTTCAAGAAAATTAGAGATACCAAAGGAACATTTCATGCAAAGATAGGCTCGATAAAGGACAGAAATGGTATGGACCAAACAGAAGCAGAAGATATTAAGAAGAAGTGGCAAGAATACACAGAAGAACTGCACAAAAAAGATCTTCATGACCCAGATAATCACGATGGTGTGATCACTCACCTAGAGCCAGACATCCTGGAATGTGAAGTCAAGTGGGCCTTAGAAAGCATCACTACAAACAAAGCTAGTGGAGGTGATGGAATTCCAATTGAGCTATTTCAAATCCTGAAAGATGATGCTGTGAAAGTGCTGCACTCAATATGCCAGAAAATTTGGAAAACAGCAGTGGCCACAGGACTGGAAAAGGTCAGTTTTCATTCCAATCCCAAAGAAAGGCAATGCCAAAGAATGCTGAAACTACCACACAATTGCACTCATCTCACATGCTAGTAAAGTAATGCTCAAAATTCTCCAAGCCAGGCTTCAGCAATACGTGAACCGTGAACTTCCAGATGTTCAAGCTGGTTTTAGAAAAGGCAGAGGAACCAGAGATCAAATTGTCAATATCCGCTGGATCATTGTAAAAGCAAGAGAGTTCTAGAAAAACATCTATTTCTGCTTTATTGACTATGCCAAAGCCTTTGACTGTGTGGATCATAATAAATTGTGGAAAATTCTGAAAGAGATGGGACTACCAGACCATCTGACCTGTCTCTTGAGAAACCTGTATGCAGGTCAGGAAGCAACAGTTAGAACTGGACACGGAATAACAGACTGGTTGCAAATAGGAAAAGGAGTATGTCAAGGCCGTATATTGTCACCCTGCTTATTTAACTTCTATGCAGAGTACATCATGAGAAATGCTGGGCTGGAGGAAGCACAAGCTGGAATCAAGATTGCTGGGAGAAATATCAATAACCTCAGATATGCAGATGACACCACCCTGATGGCAGAAAGTGAAGAAGAACTAAAGAGCCTCTTGATGAAAGTGAGACAGGAGAGTGAAAAAGTTGGCTTAAAGCTCAACGTTCAGAAAACTAAGATTATGGGATCTGGTCCCATCACTTCATGGGAAATAGATGGGGAAACAGTGTAAACAGTGTCAGACTTTATTTTTTTGGGCTCCAGAATCACTGCTGATGGTGACTGCAGCCATGAAATTAAAAGACGCTTACTCCTTGGAAGGAAGATTATGGCCAACCTAGATAGCATATTTAAAAGCAGAGACATTACTTTGCCAACAAAAGTCCATCTAGTCAAGGCTATGGTTTTTCCAGTGGTCATGCATGGATGTGAGAGTTCGACGGTGAATAAAGCTGAGTGCCGCAGAATTGATGCTTTTGAACTGTGGTGTTGGAGAAGACTCTTGATAGTCCCTTGGACTGCAAGGAGGTCCAATCAGTCCTTCCTAAAGGAGATCAGTCCTGGATGTTCATTGGAAGGACTGCTGTTGAAGCTGAAACTCCAATACTTTGGCCACCTCATGCGAATAGTTGACTCATTGGAAAAGACCCTAATGCTGGGTAGGATTGGGGGCAGGAGGAGAAGGGGACAACAGAGGATGAGATGGTTGGATGGCATCACTGACTCGATGGAAGTGGGTTTGGGTAGACTCCGAGAGTTGGTGATGGACAGGGAGGCCTGGCGTGCTGCAATTCATGGGGTCGCAAAAAGTCGGACACGACTGAGTGACTGAACTGAACTGAACTGAACTGATTCTCAGAGCAGTTTAATTATTACTTGCTTTTTCTTATTGATCACATTGATAGCTTGCTGCTGCTGCTGCTAAATCACTTCAATCGTGTCTGACTCTGTGCGACCCCATAGACGGCAGCTCACCAGGCTCCCCCATCCCTGGAATTCTTCCGGCAAGAACACTGGAGTGGATTGTCATTTCCTTCTCCAATGCATGAAAGTGAAAAGTGAAAGTGAAGTCACTCAGACGTGTCTGACTCTTAGCGACCCCATGGACTGCAGCCTACCAGGCTCCTCCGTCCATGGGATTTTCCAGGCGAGAGTACTGGAGTGAGGTGCCATTTCCTTCTCCAAATTGATAGCTTAGTAACAGTTAATTTTTAATTCATTCATTCAGTTAGTCCACTCTAGACCCTCTTGTTGATTTATATAGATGCATGGTAAGTATTCTCATGTGTCTTTAGTTAACTATCCCAGGTACACTTGTATGTAATTTCTATTCAGTTTATAATTTTTATATACTCAGAATGCCAGTTTACCAGATTACCTAAAACATTATGCAGTATATGTTTAAGTTTTCTAGTTTCTAGAAACTCAAAAATTTGTACTTTTCTGCAAGTTTTTTTTGTATTTAGTTGGGTTTCTCTGGAGTAGCAGGCCAACAGCGGATAGATGGGGGTGTGTATGCACGTGTATATCTGTGCAAAAAGAAAGAGAAACAAAGATGGAGACAAAGATGCAGATTCATTTTAAGGAGTTGGCTCACACAACTGTAGAGGCTTGGGAAATGCAAAATCTACAGGCTAGACTGGCAGGCTAGTGACCCAGAGAAGAGCTGCAACTCAAGTCCAAAGACTGTCTGCTGGCAGAATTCCTTCTTGCTCAAGGAGATTAGTCTTTGTTCTACTAAAGTTTTCAAGTGACTAGATAAGGCCGCTCCACGTTATGAAGTCCTCTGATTTAAAAGTTGACCTCCTCTTGAAAACACCTTCACATGAATATCCAGAATAACATTTGCCCAAATGTCTGGACACAGTTGCACAGCCAAGTTGACCCATAAAATTAACTATCACTGTATCCTTCAATAAAAATAATAAATAATTCACATATGTTTATTACTGAACATGTTCTATCTTTACTAATTATGGAAAAATCCTTCTTGTGTTTATTTACAAAGATAGAGGGACTAGTTTTATAATTTTTAACTTTATAGAAATAAAACTCATTTATATTTAATACATGTTTGTTAAAGAAAAAAAAATCATGTATTAACTTCAAGTACTTCAGATATAAACTGATGCTCACAGGCTTCGATTGAGTCAAATGATGGTTTTTTTATTCTTCAACATTTCCTCAGTATAACAGCAACTTAATTCTCTCTCTTGCTGATTTATTTATTCTCATGAATTTTTTTTAATGTTCAGAAATTGTGTTGTGAATTAAAAGTATAAAATATTATGCTTATAATTATTGAGAATACTAATAATTATTGAACACATTAAAACTGATTTTGACATTTGATATTCTAACACAGATTTCCATATGTCGGTTTGAAACTTAAAATAGTTGATTTGGGCCTCTGGTAGACCTGGTTTGAAATTTAGTTTTCATTGTTTGTTAATTATAGATTTTTAAGTGGCATTTTAAGGATACTTTTGGCCTTCTCGGCTCAGTTGTATTCAGAGGTCTTCTCTCTTTAGTTATGGAAAAGTATGGGTAATACATCTTTCTAAGGAAAGGTTGGCCCAAGTCCCTGGCTAAACGATTTACTAAATCATATGGATCACTACTTTTATTGCTTATCTGGAATAATTGTTGCTTTTATTACAGGAAATTTTTTAAACATATGACTTTCTGTGTTTATCTCTTTGTATTGATTATTTTAAAGTCCAGAGCCATATATATGTTCCACATATACAAATATTACTAACAATATTAAAATGTAAAATATCTATCATTATGATCAATGCATGTTAAGCCTCTATCAATTACTAAGCATTGTACAAGACTCATGACATAATTTTACTTAATCTTTCATAAAACTCTTGAAGAAGAATGCAAATTATGATGAAATTACATTTAGTGTTATTCCTGGCTCATTGTTAAATCCAGGTTTTTCTTTTCTGTCTTTATTAATTAACAGTCTGCTTAGAGTTTATATAACTCTGCACTGCTTAAATCCTTTCATGAACTCAGCTCCTGCTAGAATGCACATTTAAATGAGAATAAGTATTTTGTCTGTTTTGTTCACTGCTGTATCCTGTTATTTAACCTGAATACTCAAAAAATATTTAATGAATGAATGAGTATTAAAATGCAGTATAAATGAATTTACCTCCATACACACTAACTGAAAGAGAGAGACTGAATTCTATAACTTTCATATACACATATTGTGATAATAAACCTATTTAGCTATATTCCAAGAGTTAGATTGTTGTTAAGGGTTACATACAATAGGTTGTCAATAAAGTATACGTATTATATTCTGACAATAATGTACACTGAATGTCTTAGGTATTATCTTCAGTAAAAAAAAAAAAAAGTTCTGAAATATATGACTAAATGGAAAATGAAAATCTAGGATGGTAAGGAAGATTTTTCTCTATTAAGTTATAAAAACATTAGTGACAGTATCAGGAATTCAAGAAAATAAAACAGTAATCTGGAAGTAGCAAACACAGAAGGAGCTAAAAGATAAGGAGAACATAATTGATGCTTTCCTAAAATTTTTCAAATGTACACTTGAAAAAAATAGTGAAGAATATACACTTTTGATTCCTCAAGTCGAGTGTGTATCCTGAGAAGATTTTATTATTGTCACTGTCAAGAGAAAAGCTTGAAAGATATTTTAAGGCCACAGTGATAATAGACAAATTTTATTTAGCATTTTGCAGTTTACAAGCTAATCAGTTGATACAAAATGTTTTCATAGTGATTAGCTACTTTTTACAGTTAGACAAAAAATGTAAATTTGCTGCTATTTGAGTTTTTTTTTGACTGAGAAACCAAAAAATATATAATTTTATGTCTTTCTAAAATTTCTCAAAGCTTTTTGAAAGTACATAACTTTCATTACACTTCATTTTTAATGTAAGTTACCAAAATCTTGGATCTAAGACTGTCTCATTTACCACTGTGTCTTTAGCAGATAATATATATTATGTATTATTTATTGAAAACAATTTTATTTGAATTTTGTGATAATCATGGGTGAAATAATATACCTATTATACTTTCTCTCAATTCCCTTTGCTTAGTTTGCTTAACAGGCTATTACACCCACAACTCCATTCTCATTTAGGCTAAAGCGTGGTTCTTCAATTAATGATGCATGTACGACTGGAAACCTATTGCTACTGCTTTGTTAAAAAAAAAAAAAAAGCAAGTAAACCTGACTATTAATAAAATAGAACTCAAGCATCTTCTTAGGTTTGTTTTTTTTTTTCCCCCTGCAAGTTAAATCTTCAAGGCCATACCAGAAAAGCATGGATTCCTCTGTTTTGTGTGAGGAATGTGCCTCAAAAACAATGTTGGATTAAGTGTGATCTTAGTCACCCCGGCATGAAACGAACACCTCTTCTCTTAGGCAGCCTGGTAAGTTAGAAGTCTTTAAGCACATCACTGGCCTAGCAACAGATAAATTCAGCAAGAGGAAAATAAATCACTCAGATTGAAAGCAATTTTTCTAAAAGAAATGGAATTAAGATAGCGGAATTCAACCAGACTCGTAAAAGCAAGGTTTTACAAGAGACACTACCACTGAGGGTTGGGAGTTGATATCACATTAACAGGGATTGGGTTTAATCTGTTGCCAGCAGAAGGGGGATTATTTAGTGAACAGTGCCCTCTGTGTGTGCGGTCTCTGATGTGGCAGCATCAGGCCTGCTCAGAAAACAGTGATATGGTCTAAGGGAAATTCAGACAAATTAGTTTATATTTGCTAAGCATGTTTTATGGAGGAAAATAAATCTACCAATAAAAGACACTCTGTAATTAGTCTCTCTAATGGAAAAGTAGGGTCTGATTAAGAATCTTCTGCTAATGCACTCTAGAATTAGTTATAACCAAATTACTGAAAATATTCAAAAAGCCCCTCTGTTATTACTTGACTTCCTTTGTCTCATTTGTCATATGACTTCTGCAACCTTTCCTGCTGAGCAAATGTCCTTTTTTGCTGCCATGCATTTCTGTGTGGGCCTGAATTCCTCCCAGCTTATGCCTGATCACCCAGCAGGCACAATAAAGGGAGGGCATTTGTTCTTCAGTAGATAATGGAAGTTCTTAAAGAGGTTTCTAGAACAGTCTGTGTGGCATATTTCTATATCTTGAAGTCAACAGGGCACACTGTTTTATAACCTGAACAGCTTGAATAATTTGCAATCACAGAAATGTATATT
Source organism: Okapia johnstoni (assembly GCA_024291935.2). Classification (NCBI taxonomy): domain Eukaryota; kingdom Metazoa; phylum Chordata; class Mammalia; order Artiodactyla; family Giraffidae; genus Okapia; species Okapia johnstoni. The sequence continues at coordinate 8,854,587 of CM044327.1, forward strand.
TTTTAAAAAAAAATTGAAAGGAGGAAGAAAAAAGATGTAAGTTGAGTAATATAATTTTATTCAGCTCCTTCTGCACAATTATTCATTCTGTATATCTAAAAGAAGCAAGTCAATTAGCCAGATAGCAATAGTATATGCTTGTTTACATATGAAGGAGGATCAGCTAACAATGGTTCTCTCCTTATGCACAGCTTAGCGTGATCACTTTCTCTGGTGAATGACATTGATAGGCACTGCATATCAGTGAGGGGAAAAAAGAAATTTGTTAATTCTTTTTCTTACAGTTGATTAATTTCTTAAATATTGGCAAACAATAATTAATTGCAATGATGAGTGCAGTTTGAATAAATGGGTTTTAAATGGATAAAAAAAAATAGTGAATCTTCATTTATTTAATACCTAGATGCTTGGCAGGGCAATATTTTAATTGTCAAGCTATAGGATATCACAGAAAACATGATAAGAGCTCTCTTAATATTTACATGTATATATATATATATATATATTTTCATGACTCCTCTATCACAAAATGACTGCATTGTAATCTTGGAATGAGAGGGAGAGATCTGTGTTTTAGCAAGAAACTGCAATGAGGATTCTTTCTTATAATGATATTTGGACCAGGGGACTGTGATCTGTATCTTATCTAGTTACCTGTTTAACTGGAGTTACAAGTGTGGACATGTCTTTTCATGCCAACAGACTGGGGATTTCTATGTTCCTGACACAAATCTGCTTGATAAATTAAGGAGCTATTCAAATGAATCAGTGAAACTTTCTGTAGTCCCATCTGACTCTTTTACCTTTATGTATTTATTTTTACCTTTTCAACATATATTTTTTGAGTTCAATTACTGTACAAAACCCTGAAGATACATAGAAAAATGCCACTTGGCCCTTGCCAGTAAGGAACCTGGAGTCTAGTGTCAAAGACAAGGGAGTAAACAGAACGTGATGATTTTGTGGTGTGGTGATCATCAACAGACAGCTCTGGGGAAACGAGTGATAGGTCTTGCAGAAATGCGGTGCTGCTGGATTGTACGGGGCATTCAAGGGAAGGAGGAAGGGTGATGAAGCTGTGTCCGGCAGTGCAGGTTAGCAGCACGGTCGTGAAGAGCCTGACATTTCATGCTAATGATTGTGTATTTTATCTGATGAGCAAAAGGGCAACCTGGGAACTTTTTAAAGAGGAGAGTGAAATATTTCGATCTGCATTTTAGAAAGATCAGTTTGAGTTGGTGTGTTGGAGGGCTTAAAACTAGAAACACTACCTATGTGCCTTCACTTACCTGGATAATTTGTATCTATCAGGGTGAATAGGTCACATTTCAGGATGCCTGCATATCTGCAGCATATAGATTTTTCAAATGAAGTTCGTTAGAATATCTTTAAATATACATTGTCTAACATTGTTAATTATGTGACTCAAATGCCTATATTCCTGATGATTGGTCTGAAAAACAAATGTAGAATTTTTGGTCCAAAATGTCATATATTGTGTTTATGCCCTTAGCATTTTTCAGTGAAGGTCCAGAAATCAGCAGTGCACTGAGGTTCTATTCTCTGGTTTTATTCTTTTGTTGTAACAGAGATAAGCAACCTAGAATAAGACCTAAAATGAGACCAGAGTCAGGTACATTGCCTGTGTTTTCAAGTACCCATGTTATTTCTTTGAAATAACTTAGATAAATTCTGAATTTAGCTCAGATTGTTCAAAATAAGTAAAATTGCTAGACTCCCCATCAAAGAGAATTGCGTTTTGGACCATACGTGGACAGCGACAAGCTGTGTAACTTTGAACATTTCCCAAATCGTCTTGAGCTTTAGTTACTTCAGTGCTAAAAACAAAAATCCCTCCTGCAAATGAAAGTATAAAAGTTATATTTAGTCCTTTAATGCTAATGGAGTCTATGAAATTAAATATGCCTATAGATACTATCTGCAAGTATAGTGTTTAGTTATCTCAGAATCAGAAATAGATACGTGTGCTGTTGGCCAGGATTTTCAGTTACACATTCCACTTGGAATGGAAATTTCTTTCAATTTTAAGTAAAATGTTAGGGATAAAAATATTAGCACCATCTTTTCTGAATGTATGTCCCATATTTGGGTTCATGTACAGGTCATAAAGCACTTATTTTATTTATATTTGGCAGAGAGTGTCCCATGTGGGAGCTGTCTGAGCCACGTGAAACCTCAGTTGAAAATACAGCAAAATAAATCTTCATATACTTTATTATAAAAAATATGATTTAGATTATACTCTGAAAGTCGACATTTTCTTGCCCAAATCATCCTAATATTTAGCTTCCTTATTAAAATAGGAAAATGTGTATGTGGTTTGTATGAATGTTTGTGATTGAATGTTGGGCTGCTGTTCTTATGTCATGACTACTGCTTGATAGACCCTCTTTGAGCAAGAAAAAGGTTATGCTGTGGTATAAAATATTTCAAAATTATGATTGCTGGGAGAACCTGAAAACATGCCATCAATTTTTAAAATTTAATTTTGGCATTTCCCCCGAAGTCCCAACTGACTCTGGGATGAGTAAAAATAAAAATCAACACCATTGCTAGATTATACTGGAAAACTCTTTTGAAAGCATTTTAAGGTGATATGATGGCATGACTAACAATTTCTGTATATATCATGTTTTATATATATAAATAATGCGGAAAGGAAAACATCTGTCCTTTGATTGCCTCCAAAATTCCAATTCAATCTGATTAAAGCAACAAATTGGAAGTTATTTTGCAGGGAAAAATAATCAGCAAAAATTATGCACAGGCGCATACACACAGATATATCAATTTAAACATTTTCTACATGTTATAGTTTGTGAGATTGCTGATAAATTTTATAAATAATACGTAAACAATAAAAACAAAGAAGAAAACCTACCTACAAAATTTACCTATAATCCCACCATGCATACTGCACTCTTTAATGTGCATCTTTTATGTTCTTTTCTAGTTCATCAAACGTACATACCCACATACACATTCTAAACATCAAATGCAGGCCTTGCACTTTTCATATTATTGGCCCTATGCTATACATATTATTTGCAACCTGCTCTTGTTTATTTACCAATATATTTCCAAGTCAGGGCACGTTCTGGTGCTTCAATGTGTTAAATAGTCTCACAGATTTCCATCATCTGGTATCACTGTATTTAACTTAAGCAGTACTCTGCTATTAATGCATTCACTTACATTCACTCTATTTCTGACATTATTTTTATCCCATGCTTCCATGAATATATTTGTAGTTAGATCTTTGTACATGATCATAATTTCCTTGGAATAAAACCCTAAGGGAGCATAATGTCTGCATTATCAATAGGGTGATTGTTTTGCTAGTTCACATGCTCATCAGAAACCGTCATGCTGTTGAGAACAATGAATATTATTTTGAATTGTCCCAGACTATATTTTGGGGATGCTTCATGTGTAACAGACATTAGTAACTGATCTTGAATAAAACAGGGAAATGGCTGATAATGTTTGTGAGCTATTACATACTGAGTCTATGTACACGAATTCCTGTCCCGTCTTGCCCATTTAAGGATATTCCTCTAGCACGTCTCTTTCTTCTTAATGGCATAATCAGTCAGATGGATCTTTTCCATCAGATTATAAATATGTTGTTTTTTGATCTTTAAAAAAAAGCAAATGAGAAACGTTAACCCTATTATCCTTACTTCTACATCCAGGTACATGTACCTCTCTTTCTTTATGATGCAAATTCTTCAAGAGTGGTCTGTTAGAGAAGTTTCCATTTCTTCTCCTTTCCTTCTCTGTTGAGCTCATTCCAACCCATTTTTTTGCCCCCACCACCTGACTTATATTCTGTATCAAGATCATCACTAGCAGCCATATTGTTCAGTCATTTTAATTCAAGTCAGAGCAGCTTTGACAGAGCTATTCATTCCCTGCTTCTTGAAATATTTTCATTTGGCTTCCAGGTTACAGCTTCCTATGGTTTCCTCCTACTATACTAGACGCTCTTTCTCGGAATTCTTTGCTGGTTTCTCTCGGCTTCCTGTCTCCTAAATATTGATGGCCTCAGGCTCTGTTCCGGGAGTGCGTCTCTTTCCTGATGCATTCACTCTAGTCTCTTGGTTTTAAATGCTGTCCATGTGTTTACACTTCCAAACACATATCTCTGACCCAGGGCTCTTGCCTTAATTCTAGACTTCCATATCCTAATGGACATCTCACCCTTGCGTGTCTTAAACATGTAACTTTGTCTGTCACAACATGCCCCTAAGAGTCTTCCTCATCTCATTAAGTTACAGCTTCATTCTTCCACTTCCTCAGCCAGCAATCTTGGAATCAGCCTCAATTTCTCTCTTTCTTTCTATTGTCCTCCTTTATGATCCATCACAATATTCTTTCACTGTACAGAACATTTACCCAAAGTCTCCTCAGTGCATACCACGTCCACTGCTACAGCATGTGTGTTAAGCCACTACCATCTGTCTAGCAAGTTATTGCAACAGTCTTCTCCATGGTTTCCTTACATCCACTCCTGTCTATTGATTGTAGTCATTCCTGGAAAACAGGTGCATTTCCTTGAAGCAAAGCACTCTAGTTGAAGCCATGAAGACAAACCTCATACTGAGAAACACAGAGATAATGGCAATGGCTGATTGAGATGGAGGACTAGGCAAGAGTGAATTATTTTGTAGTAAGTTAAATTATGTATTCATTTGTTGAAAAAATATTTTAATACTTATTATTCATGATTTTATAATAATACTTTAATACTTCAATGCAATCCATGTGCTTGGTTGCATTAGTGAACAAGAGACAAAAATTGCTACTTGCATGTAGCTTATATTCTAGTAGAGGAGGAGAAAACAAAAAAGAAATAAAATAGATTTTATATTATGTGGTGAGAAGTACTATAGAGAAATATTAAACAGGAGAAAGGAATTGGTAGTATTTGAATAACACTGGGAGAAAATGAGGGACAGAGCCACATGGACATCTAAGGGAGGAATTTTCAAGGTAACAGTAGCAGCTTTGGTGAGACCAGTATGGCTAGGGTTTATGATGGAATGAGGGGCAGGCAAAGTAGTGTCTGAGTGAGATCAGAACCCACTGGAGAGTTTAAAAGGGAGAATAAAATGAATTAAATCACATTTGACCAGAAATTGCACGGGTTCTGCCATTGGAAATGGGCTTCCCTGGTGGCTCAGATGGTAAGAATCCACCTGCAATGCAGGAGACCTGGGTTCAATCCCTGAGTTGGGAAGATCCCCTGGAGGAGAACATGGGAACCCACTCCAGTATTCTTGCCTAGAGAATCCCCATGGACAGAGGAGCCTGGCGGGCTATAGTCCATGGAGTCTCAAAGAGTCAGACACAATTGAGTGACTAAGCACACCCATCCCATTGGAAATATCAATAGAAGAAACAGGGAAACCACAGATCTCAGCTGGTTAGAATTGCACATCAAAGAGCACTCATCTGGTGCCACATTGGCAATGGCTGATAAATAGAAACCATTACCATTCTCTATTTATATAAACAAATATTCATCATCTGGAAACACTGCTTTCACTGAGGACTTATTTCTATTTTTTGTTTGCTTGTTTTATCCAGCACGCCTTTTAAATAAGAAATTAATCATAAAATTGCCTCATACTATGGAAGAAGCATTTCTGCTTCTAAATCCAGAATCCCATGGATGAAACTACCTACAAGCTTCCTAAGACTTGGGACTATCCATTTCTAGAAATAGTGTATGCATCTATCCTTCTCCCAGTTCAGTTCAGTTCAGTTGCTCAGTTGTGTCCGACTCTTTGTGACCCCATGGACTGTAGCACACCAGACCTCCCTGTCCATCACCAACTCCCAGAGTTTACTCAAACTCACATCCATTGAGTCAGTGATGCCATCCAACCATCTCCTCTGTCATCCCCTTCTCCTCCCGCCTTCAATCTTTCCCAGCATCAGAGTCTTTTCAAATGACTCAGTTCTTGACATCAGGTGGCCAATGGATTGGAGAAGACTCTTGAGAGTCCCTTGGAATACAAGGAGATCCAACCAGTCCATCCTAAAGGAGATCAGTCCTGAATATTCATTGGAAGGACTAATGCTAAAGCTTAAACTCCAATCCTTCTCCCACAGCACATAGCATATGGACTGGTATAGAAGTTGTGTTTAACAACTGACCTGCATAGCCTTCACATCCTAATTATGTACAATGGAATTAGGGAGTTCCAAGTAGAAGTGGCCTTCTTCCATGTTTAGTTAATAAAGCAGGGTGGCATCATTTAAAAGTGGACATTTAATTTCCAAATATATGCTTAAATATCTTTGATATTAATTTCTCATTTTGATATTCATTTCTTATTTAAATGCTTTCTTTTCTGCCATCACCCTCCGTATTTTTTTCAGTCTTCCAACTTTATTGAAGCTTTCAATGTCTAAGTCTAAGATCTCTCTTGGTAAATGTCATATTGCACTTGAAAAATATGTGGATTATTTTCAAATATCTCTTCATATTGATTTCTAACAATTTCACAGTGATGAGAGAACAGACTCTGTATGATTTCAATACCTTTAAGCAATGAAGTTCTTGCATCTTGTTTTATATCCCTGGATATGTTCCAGTGTCTCCTAGTTTACAGTTTATGGGAACTTGAATAGAATTTGTATCCTACTGTTGTGTGAAAATTGTGTAAATCTTAATTATTTTGAATTGGTTCACGGTGCTTTTCAGGTCTACTATATCCTTATCCTTCTCTGTATATACATTCTATTAATTTTTGAGAGTTTGATATTGAAACTCCAAGTAAAAATCTTAATTTATTGGCTTATAATACAAAAAAATTGTAATATAAAGTAGAACTATATGTAACCTTGTTCTATATTTTCCAAGTCTCCTGTAAATGTGTTATCATACTTTCATGATTTAAAAGAAAATAAAAAAGAGGGAAAAATAGTTCAGGGGTGGGACTTGAGCTCAGACAAAGTCTCTACTTCAATAGTTAACACTGTAAGGGCCAGGGTGCAGCCCACTGAGATGGAAGCCTGGATCTTTGGTGAAATGTGGATAGATGGTTCCTGCCAGGTGCCTTTTATCTATTCACACAGGGGCCACTGCCTTAAAAGAAAGGCACAAAGTTTCAGACAGGAAAAGACAATGTAAATCACAACTTGACTAGAGATGTGTTCACATTTAAACATCATTGCAAAAATCATCATGTTTATTTGAGTTATTTCTCCTCTTGGTGCAAGGTACATGGTAACAGTTATTAATAAAGGATTCATTACTGTAGAAAGTCTAACATAGATGTCAAATTTTTTGTTTAGAGATACTGAATAACGGGCACTTGTGCTGTTAGCCACTAGCAAGGTGATAGAAGAGTTTCTTAGCAATTCATAGAACTATAAACATGTGAGTCCTGGAACCTGAGAAGGATCTAAACAGGCAGGTATTGGATTGATTCTTCTCCTAGTCATATATCACCCTTTGTTTTGATAGCCAGCAAATCCATTAACCTATGTGAATTGAGGCAGTTAAGTTATAATTGCATTCTTTATTAGATTTCTTTGTCTAGATTCAAACAAGAATGACTGTAAGGGGACTGTCTTCTCCCACTAAAATGTAATTTCCGGTGGTTCTCTACCCCAGCTCTTAGCAGAGTTCCTGGCTCATAAAAGGTATTTAGTAATATTTAAATTGTGTACCGTGCTATAAATAAATGACTGAGGTAGTGCTTTAAAATCATTTGCTGTTATGGACTAACCAGTGAATTGCTTATGCTGTCATGATGAATCCACTCAATCCTGGTAGCAGCATTGTTTCAAATAATAAATTGATTACCTCAGCTCCAAAAAAATACTCAGTCTGTAGGCTCTTCATCAGTAGGTTCATAACAAATATATTTCCTCTGGGAACCTTGGTAAGCAAATAAGTGGAAATATGTGAAAAACTCAAAATTATCATTTAGAATGAGGAATTGTTTCTTAAATTGTACAGGATGGAAACGTTTCTTTTTCAACAATCTTGACTGAATTAAGGTACTTATCAGTTAAAGTTTAGATTTATCATGCTTTGTATTATCATCCTTGGCACAGAGTAGATTTAGAAGAAAAATCAGCCTATTAAAAGCTCAGAATTTATTGTTTTCCAAATTTTCACAGAAAAATATAGATATTTAAAGAGATATTTATTATCAGTAGTATTAGGAGTATGTGGAATTGTTTATGAAAATATCTGTCAGACATTGTGCATGATATCTTGATTATTTTCCTTTTGTTAATTGAATAAATTTGCAATTTTAAGTTTTTATTTTATCTTAAATGAGGACATCATTTTTCACTTGTTTTGTTTTGTTTTGGGAATAAATATAATACAGAAAATGCTCTATGGAGATTTGTAGAATAAACTTACAGCTCTGTTGAAGTTCCATTTATTTCAACTTAAAAACTATTCACAAGTGGCAAAAAAAAAAAAATAAGTTCACTGCATAATATAAATTTGCATCAAGAAAAATATATTGCCTAGAGGGTTTTAAAAAGAGGAAGTCTTTTTAAAGGTAATGTGATAGAGTAGTGTTCCAGAGAAATTTAATCAAAGGTCTCATTATATTTATATAGAATTTGAAAGAAAATGAAAGGGTTACATGGTAGGGGAACATATTATTTACCACAAATCCCAGATTAGTTTAGGGGAAAGTAAAAACCAGAAAACTTATTCCCAATAAACCCTCTAGCTATTCTTTGCCCCCAGGTAGCAACATTTATTGGAGAAGAACATGATTTTCTTAAAACTTTTTCAATTAATTTCTTTGTGTTAAGCTATGACATTATAATTTAAACCTTGCAGTTAGTATATTCCCAGCTATTTGATTCCTTGGAGGCTCTATATAAAATGAAAGATTTAAAGTTGGTGAGATAGCCTGAATTATTTAGCTTGGAAATGAAAAATAAAATTCTTCGAAGGTCAGAATATGTCTTTCTTTCAAAAATGTTTCTGTGGTAAATCATAACACACGTATATGTACAGCTTTTAGAACAACTGCTGTTTTTCAGAAATTACACTTTTTTAGATTCATCTCAAAATACTATACAGTAGTTAAAAGTCCAGGCTCTGGAGTTAATTGTCATCTAATTCAAGTGATTCCACCTAAGAAAATGTATCAACTTCTCTATGTTGAAACCACCCTTGGAAGGTTATTGAGAAAATTAAATGACTGCAGAGAGATGCTTAAACCTATTCCTAGCACATAATAAGAAATCAGTTAAGTGTTGACCATTATTTTGAGTACTTACCAGTGTTAAGTGACACAAAGGTTTGTGTATCATGAGCTTATGATGGCCTGAATCAAAATCACTTATTCTTTCACTGATTCATCCAGCATATGATTAGTGAATGAGTGTCTACTCTCTATCAAAGATGAGACTACAGGTGTGATAAGATGAAACCCAGAGACAGGTAGGTGAGATGATAAAAGGATGATGTCAGTCTAGTGAAATAAGAACTCAACCTGAGTTTGTGTATCATAGGATGGGAGGAGGAATATTTCTACTGTCTCAAGAAAAATGTCAAAAAGGAGATATACATGGGATGAATCTTAAAAAAAAAAATTAGAAATTTTCCAGGTCAACCAGAGGGAGCTAAGTGAATGATGAGAAACAGGTGCCAGAAGAAAGCATCTTGAGGGAACATGGGATTTGCAGGAATCAACAGGCCATATAATGGACTAGGGGATGTGGGGATGGAGCGGGAAAAGGTGCTGAGAAGGGAGCTGGAACAACCCTGGGTTGGAAGCTTCAGAATGTTAACCTAATCCTTTAGGGACTATGGAGTTCATGGGCAAGTTCACATAAGCAAGTGAGCTGTTAAAAATCTATGTTTATAAATCTGATCAGCACAATGTGAAGATCGGGTTTAAAGGAAAGGAGAGGAGAGCCAGAGAGGACCAATTAGAAGTCAGTGTTTCCAGCTACACAATAATTCGTTAAAAGCCTATTCTAAGTGGGAGGAAGACATACTGGTTATTTACTAAGTTTTAAACACTATTTTAGGTCCCTTCCAAGTATTAACTCATTTACTTCTCACCAGAGTCCTGTGGTTTTGGTGTGATTATGTCCAATTATACTAATCAGACAAAACTGAGACTCGGAGAAGATAAAGATCTCAATGGAGACAGTATGTATACCAGCGTAGATGGCATATGGCTTTGAATCATAGTCTGGATCCAAGTCCTTTGCTTCTCTTACTGTATTATTCTTCCTCCTATAGTAGAGATGAAGAACCAAAAATGAGCCTGAGAGATATTAGAAGTTGGATTTCATAAGACTCAGTGGAGGCTTCCAGTGTGTAATTATGCGGTCCACAATTATAAAAGACATCTGTAAAGTTAGCTTACAGATAAATTAAAATCATCATAAAGATGTGTAAAATTGAAGGGAGAATAAACAAGTAAGAAAGTTAAAAATATCAATATTTAAAGTTGGGGTGAAAGAGTCCAGTAAAAGAGATGAAATATGCAAAGCAGGGCAACCATGGTGTCATGGAAACCAAGATTCAAGCATTACAAAAGGAAAGATGTAACTGAGTCCTGTCACATATACTACGAGGTTCACTATAATAAAGAATAGAAAATGCCCAGAAAATATGAGCATCTGAGGCATAACTGAGCTCCTCAAGGACAGGCGGTTCCAGTAGGTGTCATGCTCCAGTGACGGAGGGGTGAATGGAGGTGAGATGTGGATGAGGGAGGCATTCAGATGCATTCTTCTCCAAGCCCCATGACTCAAGATGTGTGCTTGAGAGACTTAGGTTTAACACAGAAGGGCATGCTTTATTAGTCTGTTGTTTGGGATATGGTATATTTTGTTTTAAAGAAAGTTGTAGAAAAATTCTAAGTTTCTTTAGGGAGGTAATAATTACGCAAATTGAGAATTGCTGCCATTTCCTCATAGCTCAGTCAGTAAATCATCTGCCTGAAATGAAGAAGACCCGGGTTCGATTCCTGGGTTGGGAAGATCGCCTGGAGAAGGAAATGGCAACCCACTCCAGTACTCTTGCCTGGAGAATCGAATGGACAGAGGAGCCTTGTGGGCTACAGTCCGTTGGGTCGCAAGAGTCGGATACGACTTAGCAACTGAAATCAAAAAAACAAACCATTTGTTAGCTCTTTGTATCTCCATCTCCTCATTGGAAAATGGAGATGAGAGTATCTATTTAGTCATTTTCTAGGGCTAAGTCAGTTAAAGCACTTAAAGTGTTCAGCATAATGGTTGGCCAAGAACATTTCATCTGTGTTAGCTCTTCTCTCTCTTCCTTATTATGGATGCCGTATTCCAGAATATTTATTTTCAATAAATCTTCCTTTATACCCATAATGAATATTTAATTAGTCAGAAGAGAAAATAAATATGTCTACATTTAAGATAAGAACTTAACTCTGGTAGATAAGTTCTCTAGCCTGGGTGACTTGACTGATTAGCAAATTGGTTTCTAAGTGAAGAAGATTTGAATTTATGTGTGGAGAAACATAACATGCTCACTGAAACCAAATGGACCATTTTTCAAATTCTAAGACTGACTCTAATTATGTGCACTTAGTTGGATTACTACATTGTATTTTACGATTTGCATTATCATCTTATTACCATACGACCACTGCTATGGAGGAAAAATGTATTTTATGTGACTCATAAGGAACAGTTGGGAAAAAATTGCCCTTCATTTGCAAATCTCGGTTGATCCTTTGCAACAGTTACGGAAGTAAAGCTGAAGAATCAAAGTGGTGTATAAAGATCATACAAAAAATATACAAAAGTGCTTGTGCTTTGTTTTCTCTACTAGAGAAAAAAATGCATTGTTATTTAAGAATTTTGATGAGAATGGGGAACAGGGAATACACCATTGCAACATCCTGGCAACAGTATTTATAAATAGAATGGAAATTATATGGCAAATTACTCATTTTCAAAAACTGAATTATCCATCAATGAGTGACCCAGCATTTAATAAGTTCCTCCTGTGTTTAACACCTGCCAATACCCTATTTTACACATGAGCTGCAGACCACATCAGTGCAGAATAAAAGCAACAAATACTGTATTAAAATTAAGATCTTTGAAATTCCCAAGGTATAATATTTGATGCCTTAGAGGATTCCCAAACCCAAGAATAATATCCCAATAGCAATTTAGACATCCTGCCTTAAAATACAGTATAACTGGACACTTTCTGGGATCCCCCCTTGGAATTTGAATAAGTCACTTGTTGGTAGTGACCAGAAGTGTGTGCCTAAGCTCATTGGAAGATTTCAGGCTGTGAGGTAGGCTTAATCTTAAGAAAATAAAGGTGCCTACACACTGTCCACATAACACTAATTAAATCTGTGTACAATTACAAACAGTGTCATTTTGATTTTCAGGGTTAGTCTCAACCAATTGAAGTTACTGGTAAAGATGAGATTCACATTGTTTTTATTGAGATATTAAATGCATGATAAAAAAGAAAACAAACTAGTGAAATGTGTGAGCAACATAGCCTTGTGTTTGGGAAGCCAGCCACAGAAGACGTGGGAGTGCACTAGTAATTAATGCAGGGGCCATCCAATTCTGATTTCGACCAGTTTGGTCCATTAGATGCATTGAGTTGTTCCAGGAATTAAGGCAAAGTTCTCCCTTCCTCCTTTGTCAAATGGAATTAAGAAAATGCACAGAATTCCCTTAGTTTATTTTTTTTTCTATAGTATTTCCTTAAGCCCTTGGCACTGACTCCCACTTGCCTGCTAGCAAAAGCTAGCAGATGATAAAATGAATGAACAAGTAGCAAATGAATATTAACAGAAAACTCAGAAACAGTCAAACAGCTTGTTTTGTGTGTATGGACATGTGTGCTAGTGGTTGTGATTCTGTATTGGATACATACGATAAAATCATACTTTCCTGCTCCTGATCTTTATGACAGAACTGAATGTATCAATATGCCCTGGTGTTTCACAAAGGGGATGGTGTTTACAACTACCAGCAGGATCGGTAGCTTCAGCACCACTGGAGGGAGCTTAGGAACAGGGACATCAGGAAAGGAACAAGACACAGACCTCCATCGTGAATCGGGGTATCAGCATGGACATCGTATGGTATGTACAAGGAGATGGGATGCCTGTCTCTGGGCAGCAATGAGACAACAGTACAGGATTATCAAGGGCAAGAATAGCCATTCTGCTTCTGCTGCTTGATACAGGTTTTATTGTCTAAAGACAAAATGGAATTTCTATAGAATATCCATTTCAAACAATGTAGAGGAGATCTCCTCCTATTTTCCAGTTTTTAACGTCTCCAAAGGTATTCCTTATCTTTCTATTTTGTTGTGTTTTTTTTTCCTAGAAATTTAATTTACAACTATCCAGGTGCTTGAGTAAATGGGTTAAATATTGTTTACTTTTGCGGTCATTGATGGTCAGCTGCTCTGTGTCGGGGGAAATCATGTTGCTTTTCAGAAGCCCATGGTATGAACTTACAGCTCTGCTTCTTTGCATTTTACTTTTTGCCCCTTAGGGTAACCTTAAAGCCAGATGTTAGATACTGGATTGGGGTGATCGATTTTCTCTGATGAGGGAGTGAGACAGGATACATTGTGAGGCAGAGAAAAAGAGGGAAGATTATCTTTTCTGTTGATTTTTTTTTCTCAAGCTGAGAGACTACTACATTTCTAGTAAAGTATCTGTCTTTTATTTTCAAGGAATCTTTATCAGGGACACTTTCTGAAAATTGTATTTTCCTTTCTGTTATCAAATGTCTCTCATGTTCATTCTGTTTCCCCTTCTCGTGGCCATTCACTCAGTGTTCTTAGATTTTTCCACGTCAGTTTTCCTCAACTGGATGCCAACTCATAAACCTCTTGAACTCAGATAACCATACTCTGGTTTGCTCTCATCTCTCCACTGTCAGACACACAGTAGGCAGGAAAGAGTGTTCCTTGAGCAGGTATAAGAATGAATCAATGGATAATTCAGATGATTCAGAATGGTGTTACAAAGATATAACAGCTTGTTACTTCTGAACTTTCTTTCTGAAGTCTTGTACATATTTCAATGGCACATCCAAGATTTGGAGGAGAAAATCTCTTTTTCTATTTCTAGTGCCTATAACATGCCTAACAACACATGCTAGGCTGTCAGCGAATGCTTGTTGAACATTCAGGTGTATGCATATGAACTTTAATATAAAATGTATTAACAGGAAAGGGACTTACTGAACTCAGAGTAAAGAGTTGTGGTGTCCAAGTTCTAGTTTCGCCACTAAAATTCACTCAGTATTCTTGATAAACCACTTTCTCTCTTAGCCTTAGTTTTGTCATTGGAAAAATGGGGGTAATGGAAGAATAGAAATAGAACCTGGTGGGCGAAAATTCATGGGGTTGCAAAAGAGTTGGACGTGACTGAGCGACTAAAACAACAAGAAGAAGAATAGAAAAGGTAGACTCTCAAGCCCCTCAACACCTGACATGCTTTGTTCCTATTCATCATTCTTGAGTGCAAAGCTGATATAACTTTAGACATTTGATGAGAAAGTAAAAAAAAGGGGGGGGGCATGTAACAAGGCTAGGAAGCCACAGAGTTTCTCCTGACACATTTCAGAGTCAACCTTGACAAACATCTGGGTCTACATAAGTGCATTAAGTTGCTCACCTTGAGCACAGAAGCGGTAGGCAGAATGGGAAGAGGCTGGTGGACTTTGTTTTCATCAGGCTTGGTTTGAGTTCAAATCCCCAGTTCGATTGTGTGACCTTGACTCACAGTTTTTCTGTCCTTCTGTTTAGTCAGCTGTAAAATGGGGCTAAATACCTATCTTCAGGGTTGTTTAAAAAATGCATGAATTACATGTATTCTAGGTATAGTTCCTTGATGAATAGCAAGTGCTCAATGAATCATAGTTATGACTGTTATAGAACTAAAATTAGTGCTGCTGAGGCAATAAATCTGTCTCAATATATCATATCACTAAAAATACAGAAGGAGAAGGGGAGAAAAAATGATTAACCCTGTTAACCACCCAAGAAATAACAGTTCTATTTCCAACCCTCTAATAAAAGGCCAATTTTCAAGCTTTTGATTCAAAAATTATTTTTATTCTGACATGGCCCTCCTCCCAGTTATAAACCCAGCTCAAAAATAATGATTGTATAGTGAATATACCTAATGATCCTGCATGTATATAAGTAGAATTTAGGCAAACATGGATTTACATAAAATATATAAAAATGTATCAGTCTGTCCAAGTATAGACAAGCAGTGCAAATTTAACGCAGTTCCTCATCCTATTAAAATATACATGGAAATGTTGAAGACTCTCTCTAATAGGTATTTACTATGTAGCACAGTGTGAAACATCCCGAGCTGTAAACATCATGAAATATATTTTCCAGAATAATGTTGCTAATAATTTTCAGTTGCTAAAATGAGTCGTCATCAAAAGAACTTAGAGTCTTAAGATCTTTGCTGCATAATTGAAAAAGAAGATCATGGCCAGCCCTATTTTGTACTGTCCCAACCGTAAGTTATTTTCATAATATTTGCTTAGGATCTAAAATCATCATAAATTAGAACATATGCTCCTTTTCACCCCTCAGCATGGTCCCCCATTTCCAATATTGTAGAAAAATGTATGTGAAGCAAACTGAAGTGGCTTGTCTCTTCTGCAAAGTCTACTTATTTCTTTTTTCATTCTGCATCAGGTGAATATTTTCACAAGGAATCATTTTTTTTTTTTGACACTTATGGGCGGGTATTATTTTTTATCTTTGTTTATATTTTGGTTTTAGGATTAAAATTATAAAATTTCCAGAAAATTATAAATTTATGACTGTGTTCCACAAATTGTTTCCCAGAAGACTACTTCCTTTGAGTAGCTATCTATGAAAAAATTTTTT
The DNA here is from genome assembly GCA_024291935.2 of Okapia johnstoni. NCBI lineage: Eukaryota > Metazoa > Chordata > Mammalia > Artiodactyla > Giraffidae > Okapia > Okapia johnstoni. The sequence goes on from CM044327.1 coordinate 8,870,506, forward strand.
AAACTAAAAAAAATTAATTTTATTTCATATATTATTATTTTTTCCTAAAATAGATCTAATAAATAAAAACACAGTTTTCTGCTATTTTACTACTTATAAAATCAATGACAAATGCATTTTTTTTCTATGAATGCTTCTCATGTTTAAAAACCAAGCTTCTGTTACTGCTACTATACAAGATTTTAACTTCACCTCCTTGGACTTTATAACTACTCATTGGTCACCCCATGCTTGGCATCCTGTTCCATTTCTTCCCCCAATACTGATGTGAAGGTCGTGGTTCTAAAGTAAATCTGGCCACATTCCTTCCTGGTGAACACTTACAAAATCCATCTCCCTATGTTGGTGCCTGGGTGTTCTTCCCAAGGAACCTCCATTCACTTCCCAAGCCACCTCTGGTCTCTCTGCTTCATGACTTAGGTCTATTCACACCAGTCACTCTCCACTGGACAAACACCATTTTCTTATCAATTATTTTTTATCAATTATTTTCTCTTTCTAGAATCCTCCTACTCTAGCCCCTTCTCCACATGGACTCTATTCATGACTAAACTTAAGTGTCATCTCCTGCATAAAGCCCTCCCTCCTCTAGTAGACAGGGCTTATGACTCCTTTTGCTTTTCCCACAACATTTATTTTCAACTCTCATAGCACCTACCATAGCATATTGTTAAAAAGTCCTATTTCTTTGTTGTCTCTTTAAATACCTTCCTACACTGTGATGGCCGCAGAAACAATGTTCCTTATACATAGTGGTCTCTCATGTACCTGAGCTGGAGTCTAACATTACAGACCCTCCATATGGAATACATCAGCAAATAAAAGCTTGTTGGAATGGCTGATTAATTGACAAATGTTAACACCTACTTGAATAGAGGGGAAAAAAAGCATTCTGTGCATTTTTAATATGAATTTGCTTAATTTAGTCACTGCTGGTTAAAGCAATTTATATAAAGCTCATAATCTTTATAAATATTTGCTTTTATTACAATACTTACACAATGACTGCATGCCTGCTCAGTCTCTTCAGTCATTTCTGACTCTTTGCGACCCTATGGACTGTAGCCTGCCAGGCTCCTCTGTCCAGGGTATTCACCAGGCAAGAATACTGGAGTGGGTTGCCACGCCCTCCTCCAGGGAATCTTCCTGACCCAGAAACCAAACTCACATCTCCTGCATCTCCTGCATTGCAGGTGAGTTCTTTACCCACAGAGCTACCTACCATTGAATTATTGAACATAAAGAAGAATGACGCAGCAGGTGGCAAGTAGGACAGGAGAGGAGGCAAATTCTTCCTGGACGTGTAAGTGCTGATGTGACGTCCACTGTAAGTCTCAGCTGCCCTTGATTCTTTCTACTTAGTTTCCATTCCACTGAGCTCTCATTTGACGGAGCTGCATAGCTGTTTGTCTATCATCCTGTCTCTATCTCAGTTTCCACTTACAGGATTGTTATTGTTTTCTTTGCATGTAACAATTAGTATTTCTGTTTACCATTCTAGAGGGGTGTGTGTGTGTGTGCGTGTGTGTGTTTGACACATATATGATGTTCATCTCTTAGTCTGTTTTTGATATCTTAATAAAATATTGCAAAATGGATGGTTTAAGCAACACAAATATATTTTTTCACAGTTTTGGAGACTACAAGTCCAAGATCAGGGAGCCAGCAAGGTTGGTGTCTAATGAGAGCCCTCCTTTGGGTCGCAGGGAGCCACCCTCTTGGGGTGTGCCCACATAACCTCTTTGTGAGTGCAGAGAGAAAAAAGAGAGGGAAATGACTTTCTGGTGTTTCTTCTTAGAAGGACACTTATGCTACTGGATTAGGGCCCCATCTTTATGACCTCAGTTAACCTTAAAATGATTTCCTTATTCTAAGTACGGTCACACAGGAGGTTAGGGCTTCAACATACGAACTGCTGTTGTGTGTGTGGAGGGGTGGGAGTGTCATTCATTCCACAGCAGCACACTATCATAGAATTTGCTGAATAGAAGCTCAAATATCATAAAACTTCAATTATCATGTGGGATAGAGGACTAGGATACACATATTTTAGCAAGTAGAATTTTCAAGGAAGGTGTGAGTGTAGAGTCTTACTGAGTTTTCTATGTGTAACCCTCTTTCTTCATTAAGGTGACTGTATAATTTTTTCTTCTAAAATTAGAAGCAACATCTCTTTGCACAATTCATCTTTGTCAGACTTCTGCTTCTGCTCAAATGTGTTGTAGCCACTTTGATTAATTCTGGGGCTTGATGTTCAGAGTTTCACTTTGATGAAACATAGAATCATTTCATATAAAATGTGTAGGCATTTCTTGTATTTATTATAGCAATGAGCTTTAAAATTTTCTTTTCTTCTGCCATTCTAAATATCTATTCAAGAAATGGACTTATTTGGGGTACATTGCCTCAGTGTCATTTTATATCCTCTGATAATTAAATAAAATATGAATCTGCTTCCTTTGTAGATTTTCCTAAGCTTAAATCTCTCTCATTAGTCATAATTTGTGGAATTTTCAGGTTCCATTGTGCAAAGTCCTAGGGTTACATTATTTCAGAAAGGCACTCTCTTTAGGCTTCTTTGAAGGTGGAGAAGCAATTGCATAGTATCTCTGAGAATTCTGATTAGTGGCTTAGTATCCTCATACTGACTCAGACTGCTTTGTGAAAAAATAAAGAAGTATACCTCAAACTTGGTACACTACTCAGATTACAATAAATAGGAGGATATATATTGTAAAAAAGACTTGTGTAATACACTTCTTTTATTTCGTTCAAGATAGAATTGCAACTTATTTTGTTGTTGTTCAGTTTCTTAGTTGTGTCCAACTCTTTTTGACCCCATGAATTGCAGCACACCAAACTTCCCTGTCCTTCACCATCTCCCAGAGCTTGCTCAAACTCGTGTCCTTTGAGTTGGTGATGCCGTTCAAGCATCTCATCCTCTGTCACCCCCTTCTCCTGTTGCCTTCAATCGTTCCCAGAATCAGGATCTTTCCAATGAGTCAGTCCTTTACATCAAGTGGCCAAACTATTGGAGTTTCAGCTTCAGCATCAGTCCTTCCAATGAATATTCAGGACTGATTTCCTTTAGGATTGGCTGGACTGATCTTGCAGTCCAAAGGACTCTCAAGGTCTTCTCCATTACCACAATTTGAGAGCATCAATTCTCTGGCACACAGCCTTCCTTATGGTCCAACTCTCACATCCATACATGACTACTGGAATGACCATAGCTTTGAGTATACAGACTTAGTCAGCAAAGTGATGGCTATGCTTTTTAATGCACTGCCTAGGTTTGTCATAGCTTTTTGTGGCTGCAGTCACAATCCACAGTGATTTTGGAGCCCATGAAAATAGAATCTGTCACTATTTAGTAGATCCTGAGCTTATCAAAGTATCATAATTAGATAAAAATACAAAACTCAGCCTCTGTCTGCTGATTTTTTACAAACAGCCATATAGCTTCTGATATGGAGTGCCATGGCCATAGAGCTCTGCTCATGGACCGTAAGGATCACTTACTATGGTTTAGTGATACAGATTGGTTATCAGCAAGTCACAGAATTGGCTTGCAGTGTTGAAAGTCATTTAGATTTTATACAGTGTGCACCTTTAATCCATTTTAAGTAAAAACATTTCATTTATATGATTTAAACAGAAAGGGAAAAGGAGATTATGAGCTATCTAATCAAAGAAAATAATTTCAAATGTTGAATTATGTTCAATTAATTGGTTACATATATTCTTAGTTTTAGACATGTTTTTCTTCATAAATCTATATAATAGCTTCCAATTAGATAAACTGTCAGTCACAAGAAGTTAAGCAGTACATTGCACATTAAGTGATTAAGTGAAGAGGAAATGTAATTTTCATTTTGTTTTAACAGAAAAAATATTTCTTGAATTTATGTAGATTTCATAGATTAGGTTTTTGAAGTTAACATTTGCTTTAAAAATACTGTATGTATAAAAAAGAATAGGTTGCTGAATAACTGGTTGAAAAATACTGGGTAATATTTTCAAGTTATTTGATGTATTGTTAATATGTAGATTTTTAAGTTAAGTAATGTTCATTTTATTTTCAATATTGTAATTAAAATTAAATCTTAAGTATGCCATCCATTTGAAATAAATGTATATTTCAGGATATAGCACAAATACAACATAGTTATGGTAGTAATAGTCTAATAACATGTTTTTTATATTGTGTCTTTTTACTCTTCATGTATTCTTTAAGCCCATCTGTGTGCTTCTTTGTAAGTTAGGAAGATGATGTATCTGATATATGTGTCAGGTATGATAACATGAATTGAGTCTCCAAAAATGAAAGAGGCATTTAAAATAAATCATTCATCTCTTCCCTAAGCCCACAAGAAAGAGAGACACTGAGACAGGGATTTGTATTTTTATTCTAAATACATTCTCACTATTCCTTTTTACCTTTGTGAACTGATGAGCCAGAGAAGTGTATTATAAATAGAAAGGTGGGGAAACATACCCTCACGCGGGAATAAATGAGTGAAGCATATGGTGGCGTGATGGAGTGTGTTTAGAATAATCTGGAATTGAACAGGCTTGGAGAAAATGTGTGTTTCAGGTATTGTGGGTGTACCGGGCTGATGTAACTGAGTCTTTAGGGTTTGAGGTAGAATTACTTGTGTGGATATGCGAATCAGAAGGTAGATTTTTTATTCACTTTTGCTGTGTAGTCATATTTTAGATGAGCTGTTTCTTTCATAGGTACGTGTATGTCTTGGAACATTTATCTGATTTTGATCACTAATATTATCTGTTGTGTGGATCGTTGGACCACTGTCCTCTTACAGTTTTGGTTTAAGGACCTAAGGTTTTTGGTTTTTTAATCTCTGCTAAAGTAGTATTCTTATGTTTTCTTCCTTTCTTTTTTTTTTTTTTTTTTTTTGGTCATCTCCTCATTTTAAAAGTAAAGTATCTCAGTCACAAATTGGCATCTTATCAATCAAGATCATTTTGAGAGGACATAAGGACTGGCAAAAATGACCTTTTACACTATCAAGCTTGTGGAAAACCAAGGATTTTCATTTCTAAATTCCAACCTTCATTTATTTCACTCAATCCTATATAAAATTAACCCCAGCTCTATATTTTTTAAATAAAATTAAAGCTTGACTTACAATTACCCAAAAGTGAAAATTTCTATAATGTTAGACATTTTAAAATTTGCAATAATCAGTAGTAGTATTACATATGTAAATATGTCCATATTATATATACTTATATATATAAATTATATGCAAATTAAAAATTATATTTTCATTGTCTTCTCTTATTTAAGTATAGTAGCTTAGAAAATATTATTCTTGAGACCCTGTTGGAGTTCTCTGAGATTAAAACTAAATCTTCTTGAAATGTCAGAAACTAGAAATGTTTGGAGCTATAGACCAGAAATTTTCTAATATGGAATGGCTCTTTCATTTTGTAGATCAACTGTGTTGTTTTTTTCCTTTTTTTTTAATGATCAATTTTGCTGCTGTTTCCATCCAAGGGATCTTTGGTCTAAGTATCATATCATCCTTCGAAACTGACTTAATATTTTCTTGCTGAAAATAAATTGCAATCTACTTGAATTTTTTATATGATGAAAAGAAGAGAGATCAGGTTTACAATTTTTGGTATCAATTATTGAGGATAGCAACATCTCTGCTAAACAAATAAACTGTTTAACAAATTTAAACAGTTTAAACAAATAAACTGTCTTACTGGAGCAGAGAATGTGGGGCTTGCCTTTTATTTTTTAGTGGCCTCCAAGACTTGCTAAAGTTTTTACATTATTCCCTAGATCAGAATGTTTCTTTTCAAAGCAAATAGCAGAACCAAAATAACAAATTATACAGTGTAAGTTTTTATGTTCAAGTTTTATTGGGAAAACTAAATATCTGTGTGTGTGTGTGTGTGTGTGTGTGTGTGTGTGTGTGTGTGCGCACGCACGTGCGCGTGCACTCAGTCACTCAGTACTACATGGCTCCTGAGAACTCTCTCTAGGTGAACAGTAAATCCTTAAAAAAGAATAATTATACAAACTCGAAAAAAAAAATTGACCATAGAACCCCTATTTTTTTTTTCACAAAGCACCTATCATAACTAACCAAGATGAGGAATTTGTACTTTGAATTTGTTCTCTCCAAAATGGTAGCTGTAAGTTGCACGTTGCTCTTAAATTTTAAATTATTTTTTTAGTTTTTCAGTCACAGTGGCTACATTCCAAGTGTGGAGTAACCATGTGCATCTAGTAGGTAAGGTATTGAATGACAAAGATATGGAATATTTCCACCACTGTAAAAAGTTCTGTTGGGCAGCAGTACTTTAGAAAGATTATTATTGCTATTTCTTATTAATTTATTATCATTATTCCTTAATTAAGGTGTTAAATTAAGAAACCTCAATCTGTGGGCATTGTGCAGAAGCAAGTTCCTTGTACAGGAAATACTTAAGACTGTTATAATTCAGGTATAATTCAGATAAGGAGATTGAAAACACTCTAAAGGTCATAAATTTATATATAATATTCAGGTAAAATGTGTAAAAGATATAAAGATATGTTATAAACCCTATCTTCGAGGCATATGTTTCAGGAAATAAAGACTGCTTTGTGTATAAGTAGTGACCCAGTGGCTTAGACAGCAAAGAATCAGCCTGCAATGCAGGAGGCCTGGATTTGATCCCTGGGTTGGAAAGATCCCCTGGAAAAGGGAACAACTGGTGGCTCAGTGGTAAAGAATCTGCCCACACTACAGGAGACCTAAGATACGTGGGTTTGATCCCTGGGTCGGGAAGATCTTCTGGAGGAGGGCATGACAACCATTCCAGTATTGTTGGGCTTCCCTTGTGGCTCAGCTGGTAAAGAGTCTGCCTGCAATGCGGGAGACCTGGGTTCGATCCCTGGGTTTGGAAGATACCCTGGAGAAGGGAATGGCTACCCACTCCAGTATTCTGGCCTGGAGAATTCCATGGACTGTATAGTCCATGGGGTCACAGAGTCAGACACGACTGAGTGACTTCCATTTCACTTCACTTCACCCACTCCAGTATTCTTGCCTGGAGAATTCCATGGACAGAGAAGCCAGGCAGGCTATACTCCATGGGGTCACAAAGAGTCGGACACAGCTGAGCGACTTTCACACACAGCAAATATAAAATACACTTTTCAGAAAGTCAAACCTTAGTGAAAATTGAGTATTAAAACAAGAACAATTCATTATAAGGGAATCAAGGAGTAGAGCTTTACTCTGTAAGTGGGTGCTCAGATAATTGGTAAAATGACTGTAAAGTTGACAACAAGAGATGGTAATAAATAATTTCAATATATATTTTAAGAACTTTAATGAGAGCTCAAAGCTCCTTTCAACTTTCTGCTTGTGTGATATTTTAAATTTCCTATACATCTTGTTAATATCATAACTCAGTCCATTTAATTATGAACTTTAAAGTCTTGACAAACTACTGTTTCTGAAGAATTTTATTTTTCTCAAACTCCCACTAAGCTATTTACTTTCAACTGCTGAGTGATAAATTGGAAATTTTCTCTGAACTGTTAAACTGATGCATGAGCAATTCAATGAAGATAAGAAGCTTTAAATTTAATACTTAGAAAAATGTAATAGTCAGATCATTGAATAGATATCATAGTACTCATTTATCCAACTGCAACTGTGACACTTTATGAAGTCCCCCAGAAAACTATTGAGAGTAATATTGAATAGATAAATCTGTAATTTTCTCACGTAAACATTCATATTAAAAATTTTTTTCTTAATTTAATAATGAAGGTTAATTTTCATTTAAAATTTAAGGATATAGAAGAACATTTTATTATTCTAAAGCAATTGTTCACTGTAATTGATTGGATTATTATATTCCTTAGATTTTAGATAGTTTAAGAATAAATTTGATTTTTAAAAGATATGATGAGCTGGACATCTTTTTGAAACTCTCTTCAAAAACAAATTGTGAAAACTGCCAGCTAGATAATAATAAAAATTTTGTTAAATGTTAAATATTCAACATTGTTATTAAGGACATAATTGAGACAGAGATTTTTCATTGGGTCCTGTAAGAAAAAGACTAAAATAATCAAATTTTACCCACTAGAGTTTTCATCTAAATCAGAGATGAGATGCACTGACGTGTTTGCGTGTGGTGGTGGGGTATATAAAAATCAGAGTAGGTTAAAAACATGTAATCTGAAAAAAGAAACATACTTGGTTTTATAAAAAAATTCTGTAATAAAAACTGGAAATTAATCAAAATCTCCTTTTCAGAGAAAAAGGAGAGTGGGTGATGAAAATTGGGGAGGTTAACCCCACTCCCAGAAGGTGTGTCCCCTTCAGAAGCAGGTTTACATTAGAAATGGTGGAGAATCATCAGCATAAATCAACTAGTATCAGTGTGGACAGTTTATATGTGGACAGTTTAAAAACTCAGCAGCAGGTGATAAATAGCAAATATATTTACAACATGGAGTCCGTGTTATAATGACCTAACAAATGTTAGTTGGAGTAAATTTGCCTAAATCAGTTCAGTTCCATTGCTTAGTCGTGTCTGACTCTTTGTGACCCCATGAATCGCAGCATGCCAGGCCTCCCTGTCCATCACCAACTCCCGGAGTTTACTCAAACTCATGTCCATCGAGTCGGTGATGCCATCCAACCATCTCATCCTCTGTCGTCCCCTTCTCCTCCTGCCCCCAATCCTTCCCAGCATTAGGGTCTTTTCCAATGAGTCAACTCTTCGCATGGGGTGGCCAAAGTATTGGAGTTTCAGCTTCAACATCAGTCCTTCCAATGAACACCCAGGACTGATCTCCTTTAGGATGGACTGGTTGGATCTCCTTGCAGTCCAAGGGACTCTCAAGAGTCTTCTCCAACACCACAGTTCAAAAGCGTCAATTCTTCGGCGCTCAGCTTTCTTCACAGTCCAACAATCACATCCACACATGACTATTGGAAAAACCATAGCCTTGACTAGATGGACCTTTGTTGGCAAAGTAATGTCTCTGCTTTTTAATATGCTGTCTAGGTTGTTCATAACTTTCCTTCCAAGGAGTAAGCGTCTTTTAACTTCATGGCTGCAATCACCATCTGCAGTTATTTTGGAGCCCCCCAAAATAAAGTCTGACACTGTTTCCACTGTTTCCCCATCTGCTTGCCATGAAGTGATGGGACCGGATGCCCTGCTCTTAGTTTTCTGAATATTGAGCTTTAAGCCAACTTTTTCACTCTCCTCTCTCACTTTCATCAAGAGGCTTTTTAGTTCCTCTTCACTTTTTGCCATAAGGGTGGTGTCATCTGCATATCTGAGGTGTTGATATTTCTCCCGGCAATCTTGATTCCAGATTGTGCTTCTTCTAGCCCAGCGTTTCTCATGATGTACTCTGCATATAAGTTAAATAAGCAGGGTGACAATATACAGCCTTGACGTACTTCTTTTCCTATTTGGAACGAGTCTGTTGTTCCATGTCCAGTTCTAAGTGTTGCTTCCTGACCTGCATACAGGTTTCTCAAGAGGCAGGTCAGGTGGTCTGGCATTCCCATCTCTTTCAGAATTTTCCATAGTTTATTGTAATCCACACAGTCAAAGGCTTTGACATAGTCAATAAAGCAGAAATAGATGTTTTTCTGGAACTCTCTTGCTTTTTCGATGATCCATCGGATGTTGGCAATTTGATGTCTGGTTCCTCTGCCTTTTCTAAAACCAGCTTGAACATCTGGAAGTTCACAGTTCACGTATTGCTAAAGCCTGGCTTGGAGAATTTTGAGCATTACTTTACTAGAGTGTGAGATGAGTGCAATTGTGCAGCAGTTTGAGCATTCTTTGGCATTGCCTTTCTTTCGGATTGGAATTAAAACTGACTTTTTCCAGTCCTGTGGCCACTGCTGAGTTTTCCAAATTTGCTGGCATAGTGAGTGCAGCACTTTCACAGCATCATCTTTCAGGATTTGAAATAGCTCAACTGGAATTCCATCACCTCCACTAGCTTGTTCATGGTGATGCTTTCTAAGGCCCTCTTGACTTCACATTCCAGGATATCTGGCTCTACGTGAGTGATCACACCATCGTGATTATCTGGGTTGTGAAGATCTTTTTTGTACAGTTCTTCTGTGTATTCTTGCCACCTCTTCTTAATATCTTCAGCTTCTGTTTGGTCCATACCATTTCTGTCCTTTATTGAGCCCATCTTTGCATGAAATGTTCCCTTGGTATCTCTAATTTTCTTGAAGAGATCTCTAGTCTTTCCCATTCTGTTGTTTTCCTCTATTTCTTTGCATTGATTGGTGAGGAAGGCTTTCTTATCTCTCCTTGCTATTCTTTGGTACTCTGCATTCAAATGGGAATATCTTTCCTTTTCTCCTTTGCTTTTCACTTCTCTTCGTTTCACAGTTATTTGTAAGGCCTCCTCAGACAGACATTTTGCTTTTTTGCATTTCTTTTCCATGGGGATGGCCTTGATCCCTGTCTCCTGTACAGTGTTACGAACTTCTGTCTATAGTTCATCAGGCACTCTGTCTATCAGATCTACTCCCTTAAATCTGTTTCTCACTTCCACTGTATAATTATAAGGGATTTGATTTAGGTCATACCTGAATGGTCTAGTGGTTTTTCCTACTTTCTTCAATTTAAGTCTGAATTTGGCGATAAGGAGTTCATGATCTGAGCCACAGTCAGCTCCCAGTCTTGTTTTTGCTGACTGTATAGAGCTTCTCCATCTTTGGCTGCAAAAATATAACCAATCTGATTTCGGTGTTGACCATCTGGTGATGCCCATGTGTAAGAAATTGGAATTTGTATCTCAGCTCTTTTCCTAACTCAGGCAAATCTCTGAACTTAAAATTCCTACATTTCCTCACTTAAGAAAAGAGGAAACTGGATTAACTCTCTAAATCCCCTCTAGTTTTTAAGGTTGCACAATTACAAGTCAGTAAATAAAGCCAATATTCTTATCTCTGTGTCTAAAATAATTCCTCTTTAAAATTATTAAAAGAAACATTAGTATCCTTTCAAACATAAATCTAATCAGTTGGAGCAGTTGAAGGAGTTGGAATATCCGTCTTGACTACTCTCCTAATTGTAACATATTGCTACTTAAATGATACATGGTTTTAAGAAATGTAGAAATTCTTTCACATGGTATTCATTATGTGTAACATAGTGTTTGTTTATTTCTCACTCAGTGAGTGTTGATTGAGGAAGAGGGTAAGGAAATAGGGTACTTTAAACGTTCAGATAGTCCCTAGGGCTCAGACATTTTATGTTGGCACTGGGCCCACGGAGCACTTAGCACAAAACAGTTCTGAAGGCACTATCATGATATTATTGACACTGGATCTGAGGCAGTTTCTACAACAGTATACCTGAAATAGACAAACTGTAGCAGTAGAAGTTTATTAGAATATTTGATGGTGTGAGAAATATAAGATGTTATATTTAGTAAAGCATAACTGAATACATTTAAAATATGGAGTAGAGGAAAGCTCTGCTGTCCACTTCTAGTAGTATAAAAGATAAATGCCGACCTTATTGTCCTCAGATCTTAAGTCTCCATATTTGTGACCCAGTTGTATGCAGTGACAAAGTAATTAGAAATCAGGACAAAGAACCAGCATTTTCACATCACAGAGAGAAATTTCTCTGTTCCTCTTATATGTATACACATCTACCATCTACTAATATGTATTATGCCTATACTATCTTTGTATCTTTCACAATTAATAGAAGGACCAATGTCCTTTCTGCTTAAAATCATATCCACTCTTGCTTTCTTACTCAATTCACCCAACAGTTCTCTTTCTCCCCCAAATATTTAATATTTCCTTTTCAAATGGATCATTCTTATCTGCATAAAAACACATCTTGACATTTTGCTATAATTTTAGAAGTAGTTTTATTGTCTAATCTCATTTCCTTGAATTTGTCATTTATTGATCACCTCCTATGCTTCTGGGGCTTTTCTTGGCAACTGGAAAGCATCTTCCAGTTGCAATGAAGAAAGCAAAGATGCTTGCCTTCACAAAGCTAACATTCTGATGAATTTCTGTATTATAGAGAACTAAAAACCTAAAAAAAAAAAAAAACCTATATTTTCAGAATTTCTTCCTTTGGGATGGCATTTGTCAGTGTTCTAGATGAAATGTGGGATTGAAGGTTTTTGTTTGTTTATTCTCCCTTCTGTCTCACGTTTCCTTTCTTCCTTCTTCCAATATATAACACAATCCCTTATCTGAGGTTATAGCAGCCACTCTCGAGCATGATGACAGGGGCCACACATGAAGCACGATGGTGTTGGCGAGAGTTGCCTTAATGACCTGCCCTCGGCATTGTGTAGACTTGTGCTGCCAGCTTCTGGTCTTGCTATTTACTTATTATTTTCTTTTCCTCTTATTCAAAGCCAAATATATTCATGCTAGGTTTAGTCCTCAAAGTATATTTTAAAATTAAAACAAAAAAGCTTTTAAGAACAAAAAATATCTACAATATGTTGGAGGAGATGTTGTATTCATTTTATAAATTAATTTGTAGCCAATGGACATTTCACTGACTTAAATATTTTCATCTGTAATCATTCCTTCTTCTCCCATTTATCGAGATCTCTCTTTGTGTCAATATAATTTTATAATTATATCAACACTATTCTATTTTTTAGATTTATTACCTATTACTTTAAAAGTTTGTGCTGTTTTGATTAGGATTAGTGAATTAACACTACTTAAATTGGTATTGCTGCTATAGAGTAATGTTGCTGTCTTTTTTGTTGGTGTTCTTTTTAATTGATCTGACATCCAGAATACTTACTTGTCTTTGTCTAGCTTATTTATAGATTCTCATTATTTATATGTAAATAATCATATCATCGCTGAACAATGTTAACAGTATTTTAAAATTTCTTCTGTCCATCTTTGTACCTGTATTTCTTTTTCCAATCTTCTTACATTGACTGATCCTTTCATTGTAATATTGAGTAGGAAGTTATGATGTAACAGTAGAACTTCTAAATTTATTATTTGAATGATGTTTTACAGAATTTTAGTGGAAACCATTCAGAGTTAATAAAATTAAATACAATTCCTGGTTTGAATTGTGTATTTTATAAAAATATATGTGACCAGATGCTGAGGTTTTTTTGTTTGTTTGTTTTACTATATATTTGGAGATATGTTTTTGCTCCACTTAAGATTCAGCACTTTGGTAGATCACAGTAAAAGATTATCTAGTATTAACTCATCCTTGTATTTCTGATATGGACCCTATTTGATCATGGGGTACACTTTATGTTTGGTTAGAATCAGTTTTTAATATAGTATTTAACATTTTTGCATGTATGTTTATGCACACATTTTTATTTTTATAATGTTTGTTAATGAAGTTTTCTGTAAAGATCAACTGGTCTCATAAAAAGATATTCTCTGTATATATTTTTACAACAACTGAGCTCTTGGTACCTTGAACCCTTGATGAAATCTGTGACAACATTTCTGAAAATTTCTCTGCTATGTTTTCAAATGCATTGATGTGAAGTTCTTCTGAGTACTCTTTTATGATTTGTTTCTTTAGTTATGCCATTTTCTATTATTAAAACCTTTATTAGCATCCTCTTCTCTTGATCAGTCTTGTTAGAATTTTTCCATTTTATTAGCTTTTTTAAAAAATTAATTGCTGGTTTTGTCAATATTTTACACTGGGTTTATTTTTGATTTTACGTCTTTGCTTCTATTTTAAATTTTCTTAATTTTACTTTCAATGTTTTTCCTCTTTTGTTATTTTTCTTACCTCTTGAAGTGAATGCTTTTCTCTTGAATGTCTAGTCTAATTTTCTTTTCTTACATTGAATTTTATAAATTTCTGTCTAATTCCACTTCAGATATATTACAAATTTTGGTGGGTAGTACTTTAAAGTATTTGATTCTAAATGGTTAATTATTTCCATGTTTAATATGATCTATGAATTACTATAATTGTGCCTCATACTTGAAAATCTGTGGGATATATCAGCTGTCTCCTTGTGTTTGTTTTGCCAAATTATGTGGCCTATATGCTGTTACTTCACTGGCTTTTTGGCGGGGTCATTTAAACATATTTACACATTTTTCATTTGAAGTTAATATGCATTCACTTTTTGGCATACATTCTAATAAATGGCTCTTGCATCCAGTTTGCATATGGTGTTCAAGTCTCCCACCTTCTTACTAATTGTGCCGTAAATAATCTTACAGTCTGGGTAGGAGGTTTTAGGTTTCTTTGAATCACTCCAAGCCTCTTTTCCACTTTCTTGTGCACCAGCAAGTCGTTCTTTAGTCTGTATGGGTGCAAAAGCATCTCAAAACCTGAGTTCTCACTGTTTGTGTGTGTGTGTTGGTGATTGTTGTTATCCCAAGTGTTTGTACACTAAATGTTTGTACCAGAAGAGGATTTTTGGCTATAGTCAGTTTTCCATTTGATAGTACCAGGATAATATTTGTATGATCTTTATCAATCATGCAACTCCCCTTTGTTCAGCTTTCAGTAGGCTACCCAATATAGAGAGGAGAAATTATTTTAAAACCTATGTGATCTGGCCCCAGCCTATCACTCGGACTTGATTTTGGACCACTTTCTTTGCTATTACAGAGACACTGACTTTCTGTTTCAGGAGCACAATTGGCTTGTTCCCATCAACAATCATTTGCACTGATGTTTCCTTATGCCTGAAATGGACTTTTCCAGTCTTTTCAGTTTTGAAAAATTATGTCATAAGGGCCTCACCTCCAGTATTATAGAATAGAGCCAGCTACAATTTTGGGAGGCACAGTGAAAAATTGGTACTCTTTATTCAAAAGGCAAGAAACAAATATGATTGAAGATACTAAAATGTAAAGCTTGCTCTTTTCTTTCACAGTCCCTCTCTCATTTTGAAATGGTGTGTTTTTTTTAATGTTTTAATGATATTCTAAGTAAAAAATTAAATTTTAAATTATTAGCATAAATTTTTACATTTATCTTTTTATTGTGCAATGCCAATTTTAAATACAAATATGAGAGCATTTAATCCTATGCAGAATCACCAAAAGTTCATACTTGTAGCTCCTATTATATGTGTTGTTCTGACCACAACAGTGGAAATGTTGCAGAAAAGAAACTCACTTAGGCACTCCTGCCCACATTTATATCTTGTTTTTATTTGAATTTGTTATTGTTGAGGTAAAATATTGACACCAAATAACTCACAATCTCCTTCTTGAAAAACGGATTTCAAATGATGACAGGTAAATGAACAAATCGGAGAACTGAGTCTAGATTTAGAATTTGTTTGGTCCTCTTCTCTCAATAGACATGGGCTGATTATAGCTTGGGCCAAACTGGTCACTTTTAGTTTTGCATTTGTACATTGTACCTAATATTGTGTTCTATCAAGGATACAGGTAGACATTGAGTTTGTTACCTAAAGACATGCCCAAGTCAGCTGGAAATGTGAGGTCAAAATCATAGTAGTCAATTCAAGGAAGTAGATTGAAATTGGAGCTGAAATATGTTTGGATCGGTAAGATTGGAAATCCAAGAGTAAAAACAATGAAAAGGGGTAAAAAAAAAAGTGGTTAGGAGATTTCTGTAGTTCAGGAAGTGATAGCTTGTAGATGCAGTTTGTATGGTCCCAGGGTGACCTTAAGTGATTTGGAGGGCTCTACCTGCAGGTGTTAGAAAGGGAAAATGTGGTTAGCTGTGAATTTCCTGAGATCAAGGAGATGGTCATAGAAAATCTCAAAGACACTCCTCATCTACCTAGGAAAAAACATCCCCTGGGAAATCAATGAATCATAGTCTGAACTAGTTACAGTTCTTCATTGGCTACGAGATGCAAGCAAAACATCCTGTATTTAGCTTCCTAATTTATAACAATTGGACACTCTTTTTAGTCTTCTCGTGCTTAGGAGCTATCTCCCTGTGATTTTTTATTTCTTTTAGGAATAGTGCAGAGTCACATCATTAATGTTAAAGTGACCACTCACAATTCATATCAATTCTCAAAAGTTTTCTAAGTGACTTTGAATGTGTGTCAAAGGACTTAGTTTTCTCCCTTTGCAGTTTTCTGATGAAATTGCATATTCAAAAGGATATTGTTTATTATTTCAAGTTCTACCAGAGTGCTCTGCTGTGCACCCCAATAAATATGAATTCTTCATATTGATACTTTTAACTCACAGAAAATTTGAGAATAATCCAATAATGACATATATGTTCAGATTTACATGTTTCTGCAATATAATACTTCAATATACTATGACTCACAATGGATTTACTATGAACATAGTCACTGCTAGAATCTTTCTAGATCACTGATAAAGTGGTTGTTCAGCTGTGCAGTTAGTGCAGCCAACCTAAGGAGCATGATATAAACCCTGTCCCATGATTTAGGTTTTACCAGCCTCAGTCTCTCCACATTTTATTTCCATTTCTACCCCAATAAAATTCAGTCACCTTCTTAATTAAAAAAAAAAAGAAAATCCTTCACTTTTTTCTATAACTTTCCCCACATTCCCCATGCCGCTGTTCTCAGCAGACTAACTAACCTGAGCCACACATTTGCACTGCCCACTGTTCCCATAATCGGTAGGCTTTCTTTGCCCTTGACCACTATGTTAAACTCTACCCACAAAGGTCGTCCATGACACCCACATCTCTAAGTCCTTCGGCCATTGGCAGCTTTGATTTTTCTCATCCTTGCTCACATTTGTCCCTTTGGATGAGCCTTCCTGCAGTAGCTCTTTCCTTTGTCGAATTTAATGAGGATGCTACTTTTTCTAGTTTTCTTCCTACTTATATTGACAACTCTCTGTCTTGTTAATTGGACATATTTCTTCTTTCTACCCATTCATTGTGAACTATTCCCAGAATTAAAATCTCAACTCCTTTCTTTGCCTTTCCTGTCCTCTCCTTACAGTTCTCACCTGCTCTTAGGACTTCTTTATTTGCATCAGACTTCCAAATGTTTACATCTGGCTACCATCACTCTCCATATATCTGGTTCTGCATTTCCAAAGGCTAGTGTTCTCTGCTTTCAGAATACCTTCACTACCTGTCACCTCACAACAGATCAGACTCCTCAATTCATAGTCTTCTCTTTAATTTTTTATGCTGTAATTCATTTCATGTTCCATAATCAGATTATTGCTCTTAAAAATGATTTAAATTATGTCAATCTGTTAATCAGAAATGTTCATTGGCTCCCCATAGCTTGAAATATAAAATCCTTAACTTGCATTCAAACATTTTATAGTCTGATCTGCATGTACCCTTATCACCTTATTTTCAAGTGCTTACCTTCACTGATAATTTAAGTTTTTCCAAAGCACTTCTGGTACTATATAAATCTGGGCATACTTTGTTGATATCTACAGTGAGTTAAAGTCAAATGTAATAACTTCATCAAGATGAGTTATTTTTCTTCTGTAGCTTGTTGCCTGCAAAGAATAAGCTCATAAGTTGCACAGTAGAAATTATTTGTACTTTTATAACTTTCACAGCTTTCCTGTACTGTCAGGTTGTTCAACCTCAAATTTAAGACCTTCCTGTTCCTCTCTCATTTTTACTGTCCTACACTTATTTAATGTTTACTAAAATAAGAAATAATATATTATACTTGAGTGTAATTCTTGGGCTATCATTTTACAAGTTGACACTTACATATAGAGTAAGAATTTTGGGGATTACTAAACTTTGCCCAAGAAATTCCATTTTCTCTGCTGAGATGTAGAAGAAATTACAAAGTCCTTCTGTGCCAAAAGCAAACAGAGCCAAAGCTATTCACAGCTATTAAAAGAGAGAACAAAAATTTCCCAGGAAGCACAAGAATGGGTTCCTTTGTAGTCTGCCTACAGAAGCCAGCTGGTCAGAAAAAAATGTTTAGAAGTCTAGAGCCAATATCTCTGTTATAAACAATTACTTCCCAATTAGTGCATTGATGTGTATCATGTTGAGCTTTTTTAAAAGAATGTCTATGTTTTAAACCTTTCTACTCAAATTGCAATATGGTAATAGAGGTAGGTAGTGGACTATTAAGACTTTTTTTTTTTTTTACAAAATTCAATTTGGAAAGAAAAATCATCCATTCTCAGATAATGACTAGAAAACTTAATGTGTGCAGACTCAGAAAATAGTTCTACTCATCTGAAAGCAGCAGTAGTTGGTTGCAAGGAAATACAAAGAGCATGTACCTTTCTTGCCAGTAAGACATTTATGAGACAGATGAAAGTATTGTTCTGAATTTTGCTCAATGCACCAATTAAATAAAGGAAGGAGAAATCTTGACAATTTAAATATATATATACACTAAGAATATCAGTATCATAATTCAATATGTTTTATAAATGTTAGAGACCTAATGAATTTGATTAAAGCAGTTTAATTAAGGTAGAGTCTGCTGTGTTGCAACCCCCTTCCAGACAAAATAGCTCAGTGAACAGGTAGTAAGTCCCCAGTGAATTGTGAATATCAAAGTCGGGGAATATTCTTCATTTTAATGAGCTGCATTTTCTGAGCCCAGACCTCTCCCCTGACAAGGGAGGCTGCAGGAGGCACAAACGAAAGTAGTTGTTTTCCTTTGAGACTTTCGGCTTCTAAATGCTATGAATGCCAGAAATTAAAATAGTGGCTCTGCGGTTCTTTATGTCTGCTCTGTCTTGCACTTGCCCTTGGGCTGGAAACTATTGTTAAAGAAAAGACCCAACAATTAAGAACATTATCTCCGTATTTAAAAAAGTGATTCCTCCTTCTCTGAATATTAAGGCATTTGCAACATCATAACCCGTTTCTTTTATAAAAGTTATATTTTCATTTAAAAACAGCCCCATGTAAATACAAATATATAAATCAAATATAGTGTCCTTCCACTAACTAAAAATTAGATTCATAATATGAATACTCTTTACAACCTCAGAGCAAAAACTGTACTTATTTCACTGTTTAGAAAATTCACATGACATGATGGATTGCCATTTTCTGAACAGATGCCATTAAATAAAGTTGAAAGAGATACATTGAATATTATTTTATAAGATTTTTTCATTTTCTTTAAATAAGACTGTGGTAATCAGAAATTAAGTATAACCATTCTGGCAGTTATTTTAAAATTATTATTCACTGTGTTAAAGAATATAGAAACCTGATATTCAATCATGTGACAACTGTTAGTACCTGACTCTTTGAATAATCATCTAGAAGCAAGTAATAATGTATATAAAACACCACCAAGAAATTGTTGGTTGGCACAGAAAGGAAACCTTGAGTAATTACGCTTGATTTCAATAAACATGTCATGAAAGTTGAAAGGAAAACTAAACACAATTTCAAAGAAGTACATTCCACAAGAAATAAGCGTAATTACCTCAGTTAGCTAAAAGCTCATCTAGGTCTTCTGGATTTGTTCCAAAGTACATGAAACTGCCCACACCCAGGACTGCAGCTCATTGCAACCTTGTCAAACACACACACACACACACACACACACACACACACACACACACACACACCACACACCCTGATTTATAGCTTCTAACATCTAAAAGTGCTAAAGTTGATTGAAGTGTCTTCAGAATCCTTGACTTGAATTGATTTTCTGTACAAAAGATTGTCTTACTTGGAAATCTACATGATCTTCATTGTATTTTACTTTAGCAGAAAAAAAAATTCCTAACATTATATATGCATAAAACTCTCAACTCACTACTGTGTGAAAAGTCAATGTGTTGCTATTGTGAATTTGGACTAACCGTGTTCAATCTTGCTTGAATTGTCTAGTATCTTTTTTTTTTTTCCTCCCATGGTTTCATAGCCTAATTTTATACTTTTCTGTCTCTCTTGTTTTCTAAAATCCAAAGGCTGGGCAGGTAATCACAGATTCATATACTCTCTGCTCATCCAGGCTGCCAGAGTTTCATGGTCACAGATACAGAGTTCCATGTTGCAGATGAGGGCTGACACCTTAAGACATTATTGTCTACTCTTTGCTATTGACTATGTCTCCATGTTACTCAGGAATCACAGCATTTGGTTGGATATTAAAACATTACCCACAAAGGTAGAAGTAGGTCGCAGTCTTACTCAAAAGGTCCAGTCTAACCTCTATCTTGAAATTCTCATTCATTATAAAGATATTTGAATTTATTCAGCTACGTATAGTTTTGTTGCACATGACCAGGGTTAATTTGCTCATTATCTCTCTATGTATCTCTCTATACTGTGAGAAGATCTATGGCTTTTTAGATATGTTTAACCTAGAAGTATTTTTCTGAAAGATTTGTCTTAAATATGAAGTCCTGGTTTGATGGTAATAGCAGCGCTGAAATACCCACTTGTTTTTTTTTTTTTGTAGACATCCTTATTTATAATCAAGTCATGTAGATCTGTTTCTGATATGTATTACATATTATATTGTAAATTTAATAAAATAATAAAATAAGTCTTTTCTATTGTTCACTAGTACTTTCAAGGAGGAAGAGTCCAGCATTAACAGTTCCCAGGAATAATACAGGATTTAGGGAATTGCCACTATAAATACCATTAGGGAGCTCAGCAGTGCTTTCTATTCAGGGTATGGTGATTGAACAGTAGTCATAGTAATTTGTGCTCTAAGTGTATAAAACTCTTCTCTTTTTTATTATTTGTAATTTTAAAAAATGTATTTCACTAAAATGTACAGGAGTTTTAAACAACAATAATATAGTTTATTTGTATGTTGCTTCACACAAGATGTTCAACATGCATCTTTAAATAAATGCATAATTGCTTTGAATAATAACCATGCCTTTGTTAGATATTGCTCAGACATTAAAGACAATTAACCTCTAAAGTGAAATATTTTATTCTTCTGTGGTCACACATCCCGAAATGTTTGCTAAATTTATTTTTTCAACAAGGAATCCAAAATAAAATATTTATGATCTCTCTTATTGATTTCTTTTTAAGAAAGTCTTATTAAGCAATTCCTACTATCTTACTTAAATGTGACTTTCAGTTCCTTTTCAAGCATAGTTCTTTTAGATATTTGCTTATATCTATGTTTGCCTCTTTCCTTTTTGTCTCTTTACTTTTCTGTATATCTTTTTTTTAGAAAAAAATACCAAGTATTTATTACTTTATCCCACTTAAAAAGACTGAATTTGTGGTAGTTCCTTAAAGAATCAAAACAAGGTATTATCTGATGATCTTGCAAGCTATCTTTCTATTATTATTTTTTTTCGATGACTTGTTTTCTTTTGAGATTACATATTGGTATAGATTATAATAGCAAAAATCATACACCCTGATTCAAACCAACAAACAATAGTCACATTAAAAGCTGAGATTTGAGTTTATAAAGAGCTTTTCCTGTAAGTGCATAGCTTTTGTACAGTCGCACTATTGAAAGTCTGTATGTCATCTCTAGAAAAATGTAATAATACAGAACAAAAACAAAACACCAAAAAATGAATAAACACAAGTCACTTTGGTATCTTATTATCAAATACATTTCTAATATCTGAAGAAGTTTTACAATAATACATTTTGTACGTGGTAGCAATATAAAAGAATCTGTAAGGTAAAGTAGTTTTGATGGTTCAGAGTAACCAGGTCTCCTGGGTTTGAATTGTGGCTCTACCAATTATTTTTTATATGAAACTAATAGTATCAAGTTGATGCTAATTATTATTCTCAATCTTTTTCATTTATAAAATGAGAACAAAAGTACCTAATTCATAAAGCTATTGTAAGAATTAAATATAAAACTATAAATATAAAATGCTTAGCATGTTGCCTCGAATGTGGTTAGCATTTAATTAATATAAGCTATATTATATTCATTGAATTATACACAACTGAGTTCTTATATATTTAACTTTTAATTTCTATTTCATGGAAAATAATTGAAATAGTCCCCCAAATGAGGTGAACAATAGAAAAAGTAAGAGAATTCCAGAAGAAAAAAAAAAAAAAAAACTACTTCTGCTTCATTGAGCCTTTGACTATGTGAATCACAACAAACTATGGAAAATTCTTAAAGAGATTGGAATACCAGATCACCTCACCTGTCTCCTGGGAAATCTGTATGCAGGCCAAGAAGCAGTAGTTAGAACTGGGCATGGAATAATGGACTGGTTCCAAATTGGGGAACGAATACGTCAAGACTGTACATCATCACACTGCTTATTTAACTTATATGCAGAGTACATCATGAGAAATACTGGACTGGAAGAAGCATAAGCTGGAATCAAGATTGCTGGGAGAAATATCAATAACCTCGGATGTGCAGATGACACCACCCTTGTGGCAGAAAGTGAAGAACTAAAGAGCCTCTTGATTAAAGTGAAAGAGAAGAGTGAAAAAGCTGGCTTAAAATTCAGTTTTCAAAAAATGAAGATCTTGGTATCTGGTCCCATCACTTCACAGCAAATAGATGGATAAGGAAACAATGGAAAGTGTCAGACTTTATTTTTTTGGGCTCCAAAAATCACTGCAGGTGGTGACTGCAGCCATGAAATTAAAAGACACTCGCTCCTTGGAAGAAAAGCTATAACAAACCTAGACAGCATATTAAAAAACAGACAACACTTTGCCAACAAAGGTCTATCTAGTCAAGCCATGGTTTTTCCAGTAATCATGTGTGGATGTGAGAGTTGGACTACAAAGAAAGCTGAATGCCAAAGAATCGGTGGTTTTGAACTATGGTGTTGGAGATGACTCATGAGAGTCCCTTGGACTGCAAGGAGATCCAACCAGTCCATCCTAAAGGAGATAAGTGCTGGATGTTCATTGGTAGGACTGATGTTGAAGCTGAAACTCCAATACTTTGGCCACCTGACGTGAAGAGCTGACTCATTTGAAAAGACCCTGATGCTGGGAAAGATTGAGGGCAGGAGGAGAAGGGGACAACAGAAGATGAGATGGTTGGATGGCATCACTGACTAATTGGACATGGGAATGTTCTTGAGGAGCTTCATCAGGTTATTTGACTTCTCTGTTTTCAAATATCTAATTATGAAATAAGGAGTAGTAGTATCTTCTTTACTAACCTTGCAGAATGGCTGTGTGTATGAAAACAGATTATCTTGACATTGAGTCTGTTCTAGATTAATCTGAACCTCAAGAATTAAAGAAAGCAAACAAAAGTGAAAATCTAGCATACAGATGATCAAAATAGCCTCTCCATGACTATTGTTCACTTTCTTTCACTGAAGAATGACTAGAATATGGTGTGAAGAAGTCAGTTTAGGTCCTATGGGCTGAGAGCTTTACGTGAGACAGGAGACAGTGTAGCAAGTGAGGTCTATGGACCAGGAGCTGTGGAGGCATGGAGTAGGACAGTTTGGAAGGGCAAGGGGCTGTCAGAGCAACAGCACATAAAGGGGACATGCAGAATTTGGACATAACAGAACTAGGATTTTTTTCCCTGTTTCTGTAATTCTGAGTTGTCAATCAGAATTTTGAGGGAATTTATTTAAAAGATTATGAATATGTTCGAAAGAGAGAAAAACAAAGAACAAGAAATGGAAAAGAAAGAAAGTTGATTTGTTTATTTGATGTTCTTTTTAAAGTTTCGTAAAGACAAGAGAAATATTCTAAAATTATTTCAAAAGAAAACTTTTTCTTCACGTATGAGATGGATTAAGGGAGTAAATTCAACTCGATATCCTATAGATAAGCGTAATGCCTTAGGTTATTACTCTAAGAATATGTCAAGAGATATTTAAATTTAAAAAGTGCATCTGGGTGTGTGTGTGTGTGTGCACATGTGTGCATGAGAGAGAGAGAGAGAGAGAGAGTCTTCGTCCTTCAGAAAGGAAAAAAGCTTTGCAGCAATCTAACCTTGGAAGGGATACTGGTCATTAACTTAATTAGAATTGACCTATGAGAATATGTTGTCTTTAATTCAATCACCTTAAAATAAGTAACTTCAAAGCAATGGAAAAATAAGATTGACTGTAGAGGCAACACCAAAATAAAAAAAAAAAAATTCTAGACGTATAAAGAAGGGTGTCATTCTACTTAGCAAGCCGAAGATAAGTATGCTTCTTTTCCTCAGCATCACAGTGAATGTGGAAAATTCAATGATCTCATTTGTACTTTTTTTTTTCATATTTTAACACTTTCAGATAAAATCAGAATGTAAGTTGAGGATTTTACATAGCGTCACATTCAATTAAAATAAAACTGGCAAAGTCAGAATGAGGATAGCCACTTCGAGTCAAAGAAAGAATCTGGCTGGCGTTGAAATCTGCTATGCTAGATATGTGATTCCACAACCCATTTAAATAAAAAGAACATGTAGGAAGGAACATTGTTTTAGATGTGGAGAAAAAGGGTGCAGCACTGCTTCCTGAGAAAAGAGAATCGTGGGTCACCTTTGTAAGGGAAAAGATTCATACCTATGCAAACTGGTGAAACATGGCACAACAAAAGAGAGGAGGGCACTGCTGGGATCGAGTCATGAATTTAAAATAAAAGGGAGAAGAGACGGGAAAAAGCAGTGACACCTGCCATTAGGAAGGCAGGGGTGTCTCCGGGGGGTGAAGAAAAGTGGATTCCCTGATAGGAGGCTTCAGACCGTGGACGGCAAGTCATGCTAACAGACCAGAGAGCAAGGACCCATGAGGGGGCGTGGGGTGAGTGGGGTTTAGGTAAGAAAACAGCGAGGTAACAAAAAAAAAAATACACACTTGAAAGAAAGTCAGGAAACAGTAACTTCAGAAAACGTAGGTTTATCTGAAATTTATAGGAGACACGGGAAAGGTGGACGGGAAAAAGTTGAGAAGTTATTGGAGGAGATGATTAAAGAGAAAGAAAATAACAGACCCAGGGTGGCCAGAAACAAAGTCTGAGAAAGAAATAAGTAAATAATAAGAAAGAGAGAGTGACGCAGAACCCAGGATTGGGGAAGAGCTGGAATGTATAGCATCAAAGTGGGGGAAAGGGGAGTCATTTTAAAAAACCCTCAGAAGGATACATACATTTGGGAAGACAGAACGTAAGATAGCAGCAGAATGCCAATGGCATGCACAGGAAGGTTTGTGGGCTCAAAGCGAGGACTCCAATTAAAGCATGGAGAAGCACATGATTAAATAGCCAAAAATGACCTTTGAAAAGTGTCCCATGTGAATGATTTTTTTTTTTTTTGAAGAAAAGGACACTCTGACTGCTGATAGCCAAAAAGACTTCTGAATTCTGCCTGAGGGTTTGCTGTTTAAAAGGAATTTGTGGAGATGAACGTTGTCTGCGAGGACAATGGAAAGACAAAGCATTGACGATGATATTTTTTAAAAGTTAGAGGGTTCTAATGACAAGATTTGTGTTCAGGAATATCCCATCAATGGCTGGCAAGGTGCCATAAAGACAGATACCTCTAACTGACTGGGGTACTTAAAAGAAGTCACAGAACTTGAAGCAGAAAGAGCTGGCAAGGATGCTTTTCACAGATGGGACAAGAATCACGCTTTCAGATGAGGCAGAAAAACCCTGTGCCACATACAAAATGTGGGGAGCTGGTATTCTTTCCTCACTGCCTTCAATCAGCAGATAATAAAAAGGAGATGCGATATTGGAAGTTAGGTTTAAATTAGCTTGCTTCACTCAGACCCCATAAGTTTTGTTCTTACATCGGTTCAAGCATGTGAAAATCAGAGCAGGAAGAGAAAGTGCCCTGAAACATGAAGATACAAATTCCAACAGAAGCCTTTCAATACGGCCAGGAACCCTCCCTCCTATGGGTGATGTAGTGAAAATGCTTAGGCTTTAGACAAGACAAAGCCCAGACTGACTACTGTTCAGATGTCTAGCCTTGGATAAGTTACTCAATCTCTGAGTTTCTTAATCTACAAAGAATATGTTAAAACACTTTTCAATGCCATTTCTCTTGCAAAGATTTAGAAATCACACACAGTATAAACTTTCTGTTAAAAGTGTTTTTCTATCAATTTTGTTCTCAATATTTAGTTTTATTATGTAAGTTTTAAAATCTATGGAGGGATATCACATCCGAGGTGTCTCCCATGTGGGTGGGGATGTGGGGGTGTGGTGTGGTGTGTTGGTGTGTATGTGTGTGTTTTGGGAAATTAGGTGAAAATAAAGGACCGTTTTCCTAATATGAGAAGATAACCATTAACCATTAACCACTGAGATTGAAAGCCCCATTGGGTATAGTTCTGTCTGGAACCTTCTGGCTCTTTCTTCAGGAAAATCTAACCATTATATTGATAATGAAAAAGCCAAAGTACCATTTCCTTTGGGAATTAAATTTGTATAGCTTTCTAAAGCTGCTAATCCAGTGCCAACAGGTGTCTAAACGTGGACTGAGTTCTTTTCTGGGGACAAAAGAAATTTTTGGCAGATGCAACTGTAAACCCAAAGCTCACCTCCCATACATGGTGAAGAGTTTTAGTAACAAGGCCAACCACTCTACTCACAGACTTGGCTCCCAGAGACCCTGGTGCAGTGCCAGAATGAACCCATCTTCACTGATTCCGAGGTCTTCCAGTTGTCATATGCTTTGACTAGATAGAATTTAATTCTCTAAATGAAAGCCTGCTCCGTGTGTTCATCTTTTTTTACAGCATTATAGCAACAGTAGATCTGAGTGTATGTTCTATGAGAGCAAAACAGAGCCTCCTTTTGTTCACTGGTTTATTCCCAACACATAATAGCATACCGTTTCAGTCTCTAACAAAGATGAATGATCAATAAATATTGATAAGTATTGAATGAATGAGTAAATAACACAGAGAAATATGACCTCTTCTCTACTATAATGTATAACTAGAAAGAGATATTGCTTATTTACCACTGGTTGCATTGAAGAACCCATGTAAGGTCTGGGATGTGCAGTATGCATGCATTCCTTTATACTCTAATAATTTAGCACAAATAAAATCCAGAGAGCATCAGGCCAGTCTTAAAACTGTAATTCTCAAGCTTTATATGCATAAGAATCACAGTAAAAAATTAGCTTAAAAGGCACAACTCTCAAGAGATTCATCTAGTAGTTCTGAGGGAAAACCCAGGAATCTACACTTATAAAAGAAAAGTTTCCAGGAAGCAGAATTGATTTCTTACCATGCTACATAAGTGACACCCAGATTAATTATCAAAATAGTTATCAAAGGGGCCTCCCTGGTGGTGTTTGAGACTCCACGTTTCCAATGCAAGGAGCACGGGTTCAATCCCTGGTAGGGGAACTAAGAACCCACGTGCCACGAGGCATGGTTGAAAAAAATAGCTATTAAAATTCATCGATATAATGAGAGCTGGATAGCAAATTTCTTTTGTCTCTTGTTCCATCCAAACAATTAACACATGTTTCTTTGTTTTTCATAAATAAATTATTGGATGTTTTTGGCTGGCAAAATTTCTGCTTTGACGTTTTTCAGCTGGAGTGGGTTTTCATTGTCAGCATGTGCACAAGTAAACTATTAAGCCATCTTCAGAAAGTACTCTTCATCACAGGCTAGAGACTCTTCAGGGAATGTGCAATGTCTGCATATAAAACTTAATTTAGTAACGCATAGTCTTACATCTTGAACTAAAGCGTTTTGTGGTAGTTGTGATAGTATTTAATAGCTCATGAAATCATCTTTCCATCTCCTGCCTCTCCTCCTGGACTAAATGAACACACAACAGGCACTATCCCTGCCTTGAGTAGAGGGCTATGATAGTTTTCCAGGTATAGCACCCTTGGTTACACAAACTCAACATGCAGTGATATTTGGAAATCCCTGGGGATGTTGTTCATGCAGCAGGATAGCGTCACTAAGGAGGAAGGCCTTGTGCAGTCACTACCTGTGCGGTTGCCTGTCTGTGTTAGCCAGGCGCTCTTCGCAGGCCCTGTGCCCTTGCATGCATATTCCTGGGCAACGCTGCCCCTCTCAGATCGCAGTGGGGTAGCTTGTCCCAGGTGAGCGCTGTTACACAGGGGTGCTGTGTTTGAGCGCCTTTCCTTCCTTTCCCTCAGCGTAGTGAATATAAGGTGAAAGGGGACAAGAAAGAATGAAGGAGAGCGGACAGCCCAGAATAGAAAAGTGGAAAATGAAAGCCAAGAAAGTCAGATATGTGGCTTCAATGAAGCAAGCAGCTCTGAGACACGTCAGAGGGGACCGGTGGTCAGCCGCTGCCTCCGCACAGCCCGCTAGGCCTGAACGTGTCCTTCAAACTGCATTAGGGTGCAAAATCTGTTACTGGATAATGAAAATTCTAAGGCATCCAAAGAAGTGAGGTTATTATTGATATGCTCTCTTTAAGAAAACAAGAGCATACATTTTATCATTAAGAATATTTTTTAAACGATGATTAAAATCAAGGTATTTTATGATTTAACTTTGTCCATTAAGTGTGGCCACTTTTTCCCTAAATGTAAAATATAACAATTGCAAATATCACCTGACGCGTTGAAAAATTAGACACTGTATAAGTTACATAAGAAAGCTACTTTATAAAGAGTGAGGAAGAAGGGTATTGTTCATCATATTCCCTTCATCTCTGTGGATATAAAGTCCAAATTATAGAAAAATTCTTGCTGGAATCCTAACAGTATTGGGCTCTGTAATTCAGGATCTCCATAGCTGGAGACTGTGTAGAGAGGGCATTGTCTGCCCCAGACACTCAGTTATGAAACATGGTCTCCACGCTGAATTTGGCTCCAATGGTAATACATAATCTCTATATTAATTATTTTGCATTTCATGGACCACTAAGCTGAGTATCAAATTCTGAATTCTAAAATACTCATTTTCGTGCTTTCATTTCCTTGAGACAAACCATGATCACTTTCTTCTCTTCATTTCTAAAATGAGACTGAGACATGTAATGTTTATAACAGGGGGCTGGAAATGTGAACTCAAGACAAAATTAAAGTTGACTTTTAGTTTAATTCTGAGAAGAAGAGTGGTCATTGTAAATATAGTCAGTCTTAGAACAAAACTATTTAAAGTAGTTTTTGTCATCCTTTTCATTATATACTTTTCCTCTTTTTATTGATGCTACACCCTTCCTTAGTAGGCTTACTGCCAGAGGCTGGATAAGTTTATAAAACTTATCCAGAAAGTAAATACACTTTCCCGTGAACACAACATCTCAAAAGATAGCATTTCATGGAAGAATTCTAATGTCGAGGTAGACCTAGGGGATGAAGGGCGTGCTTAGACATCTCCTTGCCTACTGCACAACTTTGTAGTAACAGCAAGTGTCATCATGAAGAAAACGCTTGTCCAGCTGCTATTCTGTGTTCAATAATATTCTGCACACTTTTTACAGAATTTCATTTTATCCTCCTAGCGTTACTTCAGAGTGAATGTTTATGATCTGTTATTTATAGACACTCAGAGATTTTGAGGGATGACGCTCCAAGTCCTAGAGCAGTGTTGCGATGTAACTCTGAATCTGTTTGATTCTAAAATGTTCTTGAAAATGATCTGATTGGGAAAGCATCTGTCATCTTTTAGATCCTTCTGCCAGCAGACCTAGTCATGTCCATAGATCCCAATGTTGGGGCCATCTTTTTTTTTCCTTCTTCTCACGGTCACTGCAGCATACAAATGGTTACACTTTTTTCATTTTTAAAAAATTTATTATTGATATGGGCTAAGTTGTGTCCTCTAAAAACTCCTATGTTGGACTCTTAACTTCCAAAACTTCAAAATGGGATGGTGTGGGGAGACAATCAAGTTAAAACAAGGTCATTATCATGGGACCTAATTCAAGGTTACTGCTCTCCTTATAAAGAAGTTTGAACACAGATTCGGTACAGAAGGACAACCAGAAGCCTTCTGACCAAGTGAAGACACAGGAAGAAGGCGGCCACCTGCAAGCCAAGGAAAGAGGTCTCAGAAGAAACCACACCTGCCTCCACCTTGATCTAGGTACTCCATCGTCCAGAATTCTCCAACAATACATTTTTGTGTCTAAGCCATTCTGTCTGCAGAGCTTTGTTACCATGGTCCTAGCTGACTAGTACAGTCATCATCTCTCAAATCCATATCCCCACCGTGGTCACTCACACTTTTTGTTTGTTTGACCTCATTTTAGTGACTACACAGCACTGAGAACCAACCCTCTTCCTGCACTACTCATCATGATCGAGTGACGCTCTGAACACAGTCCAGTTTCAGTTCTAGTTCCAGCTCAACTCTGGGCCCTGCTGCCTTAGTGACCTCAGAGATGGTCCCTGTTTCTCTTTTCATGTCTAAACCAGTGCCCTTGTCCAGTGATTCTTTTTACTTCACTGATACATCTTAAAACACTTATTTACAATGTTTGTTACAACTTGCAGCCCATGCGTGCATGCTCAGTTGCTCAGTTGTGCCCCACTCTTTGCAACCTCGTGGACTGTAGCCCACCAGGCTCCTCTGTCCATGGGATTTCCCAGGCAAGAATACTGGAGTAGGATGCCATTTCCTCCTCCAGGGGATCTTCCCAACCCAGAGATCAAACCCATATCGTCTGTGTCTCCTGCATTGCTGGTGGATTCTTTACCCACTGAGCCACCTGGGAAACCCAAAATTAAATAATTGGAAACTTAAAAAAATGTTCTTTTTCTCCTCTCTCTGCCTTTGGCTTTGTGGGGCTCCCTTTTATTGTCACCTATTAGAATTCTGTTCAGAACCCAGCTATTGGTCTCCTCTTCTGTGGACTCAATTTTCCTTACTAGATGTTTCCTCTCCCTCCATTGAACTGCCTGCATCCTTTGGATCGTACATAAGCACTTGCATTTTAATGTTCACATATGTCTTATGGCAAAACGAGGTTACCAGCTCTTTTATGTTATAAGGTATATGGTATGTGTACTGATGTTCTTTACTCTCTAAAGCTTTGATGGTTATATTAGTTTGCTAGGGCTGCCATAACAAAATGCCCCAGACTGGGTACTTAACAGAAAGTTATTCCCTCACGGTTCTGGAGGTTCAGGATCAAAGGGTTGGCTAGTTTGCCTTCTCCTGAGGCCCCTCTGTGGCTTGCAGAGGCCATCTTTCCACTGTGTCCTAATATCACCTTGCCTCTGTGCACAGAAATGCATCTCTCCCTCTCCTTATAAGGACATGTTATATTGGACTAGGTCCCCTCCCTTAAGACCTCATTTAACCTTAATTACCACTTCCCTGGTGGCCCAGTGGCTAAGACTCTGTGCTCTCAATGTAGGGAGCCCAGGTTTGATTCCTGGTCAGGGAACTAGATCCCACAGGCCACAACTGTTTGGCTTCCCTGGTGGTTCAGACAGTAAAGAAACTGCCCACAGTGTGGGAGACCCAGGTTTGACCCCTGGGTCAAGAAGATCCCTTGGAGAAGGAACTGGCAACCCACTCCAGAATTCTTGCCTGGGGAATCCCATGGACAGAGAGAGGAGCCTGGCGGGCTACCGTGCATGGTGTTGCAGAGCCAAACACGACTGAGCAACCTAACACACATACCACTTTAAAGGCCCTACCTTTAAATATACTCACACTGGGAGTGAGGACCTAAGCATATGCACTGTACAGGGGGGACAGAATTCAATCCATAACAATCACAGAAAGTATTTGAGAATATCTGTCCATTTTAATGCTGATCAGTTGTAGGGTATGGTGTGCTGGTACCTGTTTAGCAACCAGCTCTGGGAGTAGCTCTGACTTGTAGTCTTTTCTTATTGCAAGTACACCCACCGTCCTGGAATTTAGACTGTCAGTATGCTAGCTAGCTTGCAGTTTTTGCAGACAACCCGGTGATCGATTTTGAATGGGTATTGAATGGGTACTAGTATCTTTCAGGTCTGGTGGTTAAAAAAAGGGGCTGGAGGGAAAGTGGTATGAAGTTTTATTTTGTTTATTTTGTTTTGTTTTTTACTTCTTTGTTCATCCACAACATGGAGCCTCAAACTCAGAAATCAAACTGTGTTGGGAGAAAAAAGTTCTATTACTTACAAACGTAAGTCTGAAGACCACAATTCAGACTTACTACAGGAGCTGTTTTTCAGATGATGCTTATCTTTGCTTGAGCGCCCAGTAAGTTGATAACTGGATAAAGAAAAACTTCACAAGGTGACATTTGAACGGACAGCACATTAAATTAAGTCATTAAAAATTGAATCCCCAGTAGGCAGCTTAATCATTATAATTAAACCAAGTAGTTTAAGTAAAGTCTAGCCCAATCAGTAATGCTGCTTTCAAATGCTTTATGTGTTTTGATAAGTTGTTCATTAGGAAAAGTTTCCATTTAGCATGAGTAAAAGGAAAGGAATGCACCTCTCAAAGAAGAACTTTCTATTATTTTCTAAACACTTCCCTCGATAGTATGCAATATATATTCAGACATTACTGAGAAAAATAATGTGGTGCTATACATAATGTTTTGTGTAGTCATTGATCCAGAAATACGCTCTATAATAGTTTGGTGTGGCTTGAATACCTTGACCAATGTGAGAGCTGTAGAAAGGTTATCAATTACTGCAGACACTGCTGAAAGCATGCATATGGACATGATGTTGTGTGCAGACATCACTGACCCAGAGAGTCCTGTTGTAATAATTTGGTGTCTCCTGAATGGTTTAATCAATACAATCCAGAGTGTAAAGGTTATCAATTACTGCAGGCATCACTGAGGAGACTTCTGTTTACAGCGGTTCTTATATAAACATTGTATGGATTGGTCAGCCACTCTCACCTTCAGTACTTGCTCCAGTAGTGATGTACCAGACTCCAGCTGCTTGTCTTCAACCAGCTGGACTTCACAGCCCTCTAGATGCTTTTACTCATCAGAATATGATGGTTTCTGCCAAATACTGACCCTGCAGTAGGACTTCTTCAGTTACAAAGAATAGTTATTTTTAGCTCTTCAAATGTAAGTATAAAGGTTATGATCTATTCATTGAAGTCCTTCATTTACAGAATTACAGCATTTTTTAATGTTTGAAAACACTTCATAAGTAAATGCTGACCTTATATTAAGTGATTGGGGATTGTAAATATATTTTAAATTATAAATGTTTTATAAACATACATTAAATGTGTATCTATATCATAATTCAGGGGTGGGTTTTGAAGCAAGTATTTACTTTCTAAAAAGGAGTTCAAAATGACTTCACATTAGTAAGCATATATAGCGTGTAACTGTGAAGATGTTGTGTCTCAAAATTTTCAGTATGATTGAATAACTTGAAAATACGATAAGTAGAGTTAGAGTCATTGTAGATGGGATTCAGTCAATATTCTTTGGTTTTGTGGATCATCTGACCTCAGCCTTTTCCTGGTACCTGGCATGACTCAGAGAATCATTGTTGTTCAGTCACTAAGTCACGGTCATGCCTGGCCCATGGACTGTAGCACGGCAGGCTTCTCTCTCCTTCACTATCTCCCAGAGTTTGCTCAAATTCATGTCCATTGAGTCAGTGATGTCCTCCAACCATCTCATCCTCTGCTGCCCTCTTCTCTCACTTTATTATTATTGTATAAAGTCCCTATTGTGTAACTTCAGTCATCACTTTGTGCATGTGAGCACATACACACACACACATACACACTCTGCCTCTGTGTTCTTCAAAGCTGGAAAGGAAAGTGAAGTATATATCATGGACAATGAAGGTAATCTGTTATATTTCCAGGTGTCTATTGATTTATTTGCATATCAGTTCAGCTCAATCACTCAGTCATGTCTGACTCTTTGTGACCCCACGAACACAGCACGCCAGGCCTCCCTGTCCATCACCAACTCCTGGAGCCTACCCAAACTCATGTCCATTGACTCAGTGATGCCATCTAACCATCTCATACTCTGTCGTCCCCTCCTCTTCCTGCCTTCAATCTTTCCCAGCATCAGGATCTTTACAAATGAGTCAGCTCTTCGCATCAGGTGGCCAAAATATTGGAGTTTCACCTTCAGCATCAGACCTTCCAATGAACACCCACGACTGATTTCCTTCAGGATGAACTGATTCGATCTCCTTGCAGTACAAGGGACTCTCAAGAGTCTTCTCCAGCACCACAAATCAAAAGCATCAATTCCTCTGTGCTTAGCTTTCTTTATAGTCCAACTCTCACATCCATACATAACTACTGGAAAAACCATAGCCTTGACTAGATGGACCTTTGTTGGCAAAGTAATGTCTCTGCTTTATAATATGCTATCTAGGTTGGTCATAACTTTCCTTCCAAGGAGTAAGCATCTTTTAATTCATATATAGACATACAAAAACTTTAAATTCTTCATGGAAACACTCTAGCTGCCTTCTGAAACTGTTGGGATCAAGGGACCAAATTTCTGGAGTTTGTGGTTGAAAGAATGAGTATTTTATGGTATACTTTTTTTTTTTTTAATAAAAAGAAGTCATTAGCCTAATTGCCATTTTAATTCACTATTTTCCCCCTCCCCCCTTTCCTTCTTTCTGTCCTTTCTCTCTCACCTATTCTACCTTCCACCATGTTTTATTCAGCTTGCTGGGATCTATTGTCTCTAACTCTCTTACAGAGTACTTCTGATATAACTTTTACTTTTTATTGTCCTCATGACATTCATGTTCCTCAACCAGGAAAATGTTTTATGAATTAAGTCTTTGATACTTGACTCATCACTCTTTGAAACTTGGGTGTAATTGAACATGATATAGAAGATTCAGTAAGTTCTATAAGAAGTAATAAATGTTTTGTTCAGTTCCTTCAGTATGATCCTCTTTAAGATTAACAGAGTAAAAGGAGGCACAATCACTTGTAATAACTTACAAAGAGTAAGACTTACGCCATAACTATATAAACTAAGCAGTAATAGATATGCTGAACTATTCTGTGATGTAGGGGACTGTCTGGACTTTAAAATCTGGCTTTACATCTTTATAAAAAGTGACCTCAGTAGCATAATTTCAGTTCTCTCATTGATAATACGAGTGGAATGGAAGCAGTAATGGGTGGTGGATTTTCTAATTACTCTTCTACCTAAAATGATGAGTCTGAGCAAATCATACCGTGTGGTAAATCATAAGAGCTGACTCATTAGGAAAGACCCTGTTGCTGGGAAAGATTGAAAGCAAAAGGAGAAGAGGGTGACAGAAGCTGAGAAGGTTAGATAGCATCACTGACTCAGTGCACATGAATTTGAGCAAACTCCAGGAGACAGCAGAGGACAGGGAAGCCTGGCATACTGCACTCCATAGGGTTGCAAACAGTCAGACGCGACTTAGCAACTGAACAGCAACAGAATCATAATAAACATTGGCCGTTGTTATGATTATCATTGAGAATTATTATCTGAGCAAAAAAATTGTGCATTTTTCATTTTCTTTTTTTACTTGAGGTAGCAAGCCTTTGTGACAGAACTATCTAGATCTTGATTCACATATTTTATTTTTGTCTAACTTATAATGGAAATAAAATCTACTTTTCTAACTCTTGTTGGGTTTGTAAATGTAATTAGGTGAGATAAGTGTTATGAAGAGCTAACACATTCAACAAAATCAAACATTAATTGAATAAATAAATAAGATAATATAGGCAGTTCATTCCAGTTTGTAAATGTCTGACTTCTTAAAGATCGAATTCACAGCTTAAAATACCACTCAAAATCCGAAATGTAGAAGCAAACACTGTTGAAGTGGCCATGCACTGATTTCTAAGGTGATCTATAGTGTAAAGATATTGGTTTTGTTTAATATGAGCCTGGTCATATTTCCAGGTGAGATTACATATTTTCTCTGTGAGTGGAAAATTACATTGGGTTTCTGCTGCTTTGTGTACTCAATATCTTTTGTCGTTGGAAAATATTCTCCTTTATTCCTTGTAAGATCCAGTTTATTATATAAATGCTCAGCAGTAGTTCCCTCAGAAATATTCTTTATAAAAATATGAAAAATACATTTGGGGATTTATATTAATAAAGTATCTTTGAATGTAATTTTAGAATTCCTAATGTTAAGACTTCTGTTTATAACTAAGAGGTAGAATTTATTCACTTTGAGAATCCTTTGTTAGAAGACCCATATAGGAAGCATTCAGTATATACATGATCAACATTTATGTATTTTTCTTGTGTTCTTTTTCGTTGACTATGCTCAGCAAATCCATGCAATGATGCCTTTGATCCTATCTCTATATTTTGTGTTCCTATTAGAGGCCAGTTTTCACTGTTCTCTTTTATCTCTAAACAGAGATCCTATTATTTTTCTTTCTTTACCAGTCTTTTCTTATAAAATCAGCACTTTTGTCACATATACTTCCATTATATTGTAAAGAAAAAAAAAACTACCTGTAGCCAGGATAAGGTAAATTGGTAGCATTAACAAAACATTCCTCAGTGCGCTGTGTGAGGGTCCACATTATTGGTGCAGGGACAGTGAGTTCTCATCTTGTTCACACCCCACAGAGCTCCCACTGACATCTGAGGACATTCAGCTCTCACACATGCTCTGTGCTCTGCTTCAGCCTTCCTTTAGATATAGGTCAACACCATCCATAGCTCTTACGGCAACTGAGTCTTTTGATGTTATGTGATTTCTGCAGTATTTTTTGTGGAATCTTTGTATATGCAGGCATGTACCAAGAAATATTTTCTCCTCCTTTTTCCACCATGACTATAGAGGGTTCAACCAAGGGAGAAAGCATCTGGCTTTGGCCTCGTATAGGTGTGATGAAAATTAGCATCTTTTCAGGATGATTTACTAGATAGGGTTTATTTTACATACGAGCTCTGTTGATCTGTCCTAGGTGTTAAATGTGAATTATTGAATCTATAATATCCAGCATAAGACCAAAATGTCATAAAATTTCTTAATAAATGTTAATTAAGTTTGAACTACATCATAATGATGAGAGATGCATGAAAAGGAACAATCCTGGCAAACCACAGTCTTCACCCTTCTGCCTCAGTTTCAGATGATGTATTTAGTGGGAAGCCATTGTTATGAGGAAAATGGGTAGGGAAGGAGGAATCCTTGTAATGAAATCCTTCTGTTTGAAAATGCACATATAATGATGTATATTTTAATCTTATGATGATTCTTAGGGTATTCTAAAATGATTCATCTGTTATATGCTGGAGAAACTCATGCGTAAGTCCTCTCAAAGAGATAGGAAACAAAGAATTGAGTTCTTTGTTAAATAAAAGATTACAATTATAGCCAAAATGAAATTTCGGATTAAATAAGTACTTAAAATTCTTAAAAAAAAAAAAAAAAGACAATTTTGGTGTCAGAATATCTAGGTTTAAATCCTGACTCTTATATTTCCATGTTATATCCTCACAAGCAAATCACTGAAATATGTCTCAATTTCTTCATCAGTGAAAGAGGAATCATGAAAACACCTGCTTGAGAAAGTTTTGCTAGAGCTAAACAGATTTGCTTGGCCAAAACGTTCATGTGGGTTTTTTTCTGTAACTTGAATGAGCTTTTTTTGCCAACCCAGTATAAGATTTGAACTCAAGAAGTAGGGACACATGAGTGGCCCAACACATATCCACTTGGCATGTTGGGGTGGAGACAGGTAAATTCCACAATAAACACTCGCCCAAGTCTTTAGACTCAATCACATAGCTGGTAAAGTTTTACAAGTTCTAACTGGCAATTTTTCGTGTGTCTCACAGCTAACAAAACTCAAATCCAATAAAAATTTATCTAGATTTCTTCAGCAGAGTTATAGTCAACACAAATGCTTTTTCATTACTTGTCTGTGGCCTGAGTGTCCCTATCTTGTTGGAGGCCTTGCCATTTGAGTCAATCATATTTTCAGTCTTTAAATTATCTTTAAAAAAAAATTTCCCATCCATTCTTAGTTGATCATAGGAAATCTGATCATCCTGATTTTATGAATTTGCCTCTGTAGGAAGAACGCAGATAAATATTTTGTTATTTCCAGTCGCATTAAACGTGCTGCCTCAAAACGTCATTCTCTTGGTCAGGTAACTAGATAGGAGACTGACATTTTTTAATGTGCTGGAATGATGTGATGTTTAACTAGCGAAGTCCATCATACTGACACAGGATTGGATAGACCCGGTTATTTGAACAGCTGATAGATGAGTGTGATAAACTTTGCTTCAGTGATTGTACCTCAATATCTAATGCACTGGGGAAAGATGCTGTCCATCAAGGCCTTCTGGAGCACATGTCAGAATGACCCCTGTGATTGCTTCTTTAACCCTTTTCAGATACAACGTTTGACGTGCATATTATAGCACGCCACACATCCTTGTCAAAATAGCACTGATCTTTAATTTTTTATAGAATGATAAATATTTTAAAAAGCTAGGGTTCTTCCTTCATTCTCTCATTCTCCAGAGCATTTGTTTCTCATGTTTTGCTATATTTGTAAATAAAGATATAAAAGAATATGTAGAGTGGTTGGAATCTGCTTACACTTTTGCATAATGATAAATATATTTGCATGGACCTTTTTCTAGTAACCATAGCTGTAGAAACTCACACTGAATAACTCTCCTGGAACAGGTTGAAGGGGAAAACTATGTGGAGGGGCCCCTAGAGTTCCTTCTAGTGTTCAACTACTGTTCATATGCTAAAAAGTGGAAAGGGGAGAAGGAGAGGATTGAGCTTATCTGAATTTTATGTATAATTGTGAATTTTCTCTCTTCTTTGTCATTGTCTTTATTGTTTGGAACACAAAAGAAAAAATATTCTAATGGTGCAAGCAAGAAATCCTCTTTCCTAGTAACATGGAAACTTACATTACCATATGTAAAATAGATAGCAAGGGGAATTTGCTGTATGTCTCAGGGAACTCAAACAGTGGCTCTTAATCAACCTAGAGGGGTGGAATGGGGAGGGAGATGGGAGGGAGTTTCAAAAGGGAGGGGATAAAAAAAAAATCCTCTTTCCTAAGTTTTCCATCTTCCTCTCCAACATGAAAAGCAGAAGTCAGAAAGAATAAAATGTGGGGCACAGACATATTGCATTACCTTTGAATTACTGGATGTGGTAGGAAGTATCTGCCTCCCATTATTTAGTTCAAAACAGGTCCTTTTCTCAGAAAAGTTATATTGTGAATTTAATATGTATAAGACTCTAAAGGCTGTAAAATCTGTAAGCTTTGTGGAAAATAGAAGGCATGGTTCTGTATTCCAATGGATTTATAAAAAAATAATGATAATTATTATTAGAACAAATAAGTGTTCTCTTATTATTATTAGAATATTATCATTCTTAGAACACATGAGTCTGTGGATAGTTCAAACAGAGCTTCATGCTCACGTTAGAGATGATAAGAGAAAGAAGCGGTGTTTGAGGCAGCCAATAATGATATCCTAAAAACACAAAGCAGGGAAGTATACATAACAAATTATACATGCTAAAAATCATTTCTTTTAATGGGAATACTCTAGGTATATCAAATACAAAATGCATGCTAAACCAGTGTTTGAAGGATTTTTATCATTG
This sequence comes from Okapia johnstoni, assembly GCA_024291935.2. Taxonomy (NCBI): domain Eukaryota; kingdom Metazoa; phylum Chordata; class Mammalia; order Artiodactyla; family Giraffidae; genus Okapia; species Okapia johnstoni. The sequence continues at coordinate 8,909,870 of CM044327.1, forward strand.
ACAATAAGGGCCAAATATTCTTTTTCACCCTGGTTATACATGTATCGTTGTACATATCAGTAAATTCCATGAGGGAGATGATAGTTCCATTTAAAGTCTGAAAGGCTAATATGTCAAAAGCTGATGTGCTATCTGAAATGTGGACGTTCATCTTTACTTTGAGTCCAGTAAATGCAAGATGATACTGCCAGTCATTGGACTCTGGTGGGCTTTCACGTCTGTTGACAATTCATTGTCCCTATTTCTCTAAACTAAGCGCAGTCATGCACCCCAAAATAAAAAGGACTGAAGGGATTGTGGGGGAAAATATTTGGAGTTTGAGCCACTGCACAAGGATCATTTACTGGAAAAGTGATATAGAGGAATGTGTAGAGAAGTAGGATGTATATGTAAGTTCATACTTGGCTCAGCTTGAAGATTGTGAGGAAAGAGGGAAGTTACTAAGGATGACATCTTGGTTTTGGTATCAGTCTTCATAAATAAGAGTAAACTTCTAAGAGGTAAGTCCAGGAATTTAAGAGCATATAATTTATGTTAATATAATAATAAACTCCCTGTCTTGTCACAATATGTTTCTTGGTTAGTTAGTTATTTACTATCTGAAAATATGTTGAGTTGCAATTCTGCCTTAGGCATTATCTGTTACACCTCATGCCCCTGTAACTCAAATCTGAGTTGTTAAGGTTCTTAGACATCTTTTACTATTTGAATAAAAATGTCCGAGCACTGCCAGTGCTCCCCATTTCCCCGTTCATCCTACTTTATCCAGCCCTGGACACTGCCCTTGGCCCCTTGTCCAGAAGATCACTAACACAGGACACTTTGAATGTTTTGTTACGGTGGGAACATGTTGCACCACATCAAAATACGGGAAACTACTTAAAATTCAGATGTTTGATGTCAGAGTTCTCTCACTTACACTATTCTGCCAACCATCACTTCATCCCAGTGACAGTTGATCCCTTCTTGACTCCGACCTTGAATCTTCCTAACTCTTCCTGCCTCTCCCGCTTCCCAAGTCCAAGGTGCTTCTCTCCAGAACTCTGCTGGGAGACTCACGATGCTTCTACTTCATTTTACAGAACATTTTTTTTTTCTCTTAGCCTTACAGGCTATGCTCAGAAAGGCTTCTTTTGTAAACCAAATGGCTCATGCAGAGTTATCTAATCATTTTCCTTAGAAAATAAACCAAAAATATATCTCTCCCTCCCCTCTGTTACCAAATAGCTTTCTTGTTTCTTTTTCCTTGGGTCTTTCCTCCTGCTGAAAACCAATAATTCCTCTGTGGCCAAGTCGTGCCTTTCTTATTCTCTTTTCCTGGCCCTGAGGCTCCCAGCAAGCTTTCATCGCCTCTTGCTTGCAGCCCCAACCTACTGACTGGCTGCAGAATAAGGCAGTGTCTCACTGCATTCAGAAGGCTAGTGAAATAGATAGTTTTCATTTGCAAATTTATTTTAAAGGCCTGCTGACAATAGGAATATACTGACAGATAGGGGCTGACACATTTAAGTTATAAGAGAAAGTTCCTAATACTAACTATTATTCTTCTGGTGGAAAAATTAAATAAAAAAAAAATCTGTCTCTCAAACAAAGCCAGTTTTATATATGTTGGGTTGGCCAAAAACTTTGTTCATATTTCCCATAAGATGTTATGGAAAAACTCAAATGACATTTTTGGCCAAACCCAACATATAGGCTTTTGGAATAGGTTGTCAATTTTATGAAACTTTTTAACAAATCAAGCTTTAGACTTTTGAGTCAATTATTTAATTTTTATTTTATTTTTATTAATTCTGTTCACATCACAGTATTCCTTGCTACTTCCTATAGACTTAGGGTTCTTTTTGAGTCCCCTATGTTGGACACTTACTTTATTTAACACTCAACTTTCCTTTTTTCTCAATTAATCATTTGACACTGCAAATTTTTTCCCACATACCCTCTTAATCTAGATGCCACTAGTTTTGATTCATTATTGATCAGTCATGATTTCTAAATGTCTTTCTGATTATTCCCTAGACCCATGAGTCTATACTCAATTGCTTGTTTACTATGATTTTTTAAAATTATTGATTTCTTTCTTAAATGAGTGTTCAATGTAGTCTGTATGAAATTTATATTTTGAAATTTGGGAATGCTTCTTATATGGCCTAAGACAAATGCTTCTTATATGGCCTAAAACTATCTGGTGGAAAGAAATTTTTTTTTTTTTAATTTGCTATCCATTTTGGACGCTGCTTTCATAAAATGCAGTGAATTGAAAAATAAATGTCAATGGAAAAATAAAAACTTTAAAAATGGTTACAGCCCAAACAATTAACATTAGGATCCAAAATCAAAAGCTACATGCAGATAAAATAGCTTCAGTGAGTAACAGTCACTCAGTCGTGTCCAACTCTTTCCTACTCCATGGACTGTGTAGCCCGCCAGGCTCCTCAGTCCATGGAATTCTCCAGGCAAGAATGTTGGAGTGAGTTGCCATTTCCTTCTCCAGGGAAAAAATAGCTTCAGCCCATTGCCCAATTTTGATCTTTAAAATGTTATCTTTAATATAATTGTGTTCTCAATATCTATGAGACCTAAAAATCATCTTGGATTCCAAACTTCTCTATGTAGAAGACTCTCAGGATGCTAATAAAATAGTAACAGGAGAATTTCAGTATGAGTAGAAGAGTCCTCAGTGGATTGAACACTTAGAAACAACACAGGTGCAGAGGCAATTATGGCAGTTAACACTCCCAGTGCCACTCAGGGCCACCTTTACTGCCGGGTTTATGGTTCAACTTCCCAAACAATTTGAAAAGAAATGTGTTTACTTAAGGTTTCATTGGATGCTTTCTTGTTCTGCTAAGTATACTCTAGGGAAATGGTGACTGCAGTGGACCTCCTCACCAATACCAGTGGTGTTTGTAGTGGCAGCTGAAATGCTGGGACATGGAATGTTCTGTGGTGATTCCTGCAAACTACATCATAAATGTCATGTTCCAACAAAAACACAGTACCTAGCATTTAATGAACTACTGAATAATGAATTATTTTCTTCAGCTTTTACATGGCTTATTGAGAATTATTTAGAAAGTAAAAATATTACATTCTTGTGCTGTTGTTCATTGGGCTTCCCAGGTGGCACTAGTGGTAAAGAATCCACCTGGAGTGCAGGAGACCTGGGTTTGATCCCTGGGTGGGGAAAATCCCCTGGAGAAGGAAATGGCAACCTACTCCAGTATTCTTGCCTGGAGAATCCCATGGACAGAGGAGAATGGAGGGCTACAGTCCATGGGGTCGCAAAGAATCAGACACGATTAAAGTGACTTAGCACGCACACTCTTGCTCATCAGTGATATTATGAATGTATTTCCTTATGCTGTCTTTACTAGAATTTATTTTTCCAGTCCTGTGACACTAGCTGAGGGTGCCATATATGGCCCTCAGATTATTTACTTAAAACTATTAAAGCTTACTTGGGAAAAATGCATTGTTTTAACATAAATAGGAGATACGTATTTCTAAAGTTGTACATTCACCAGAAAAAACAGTAAATACAGTTGCAAAGCAAAGCAATGGAACTCATTTTCTTAGTTTGATAAAATAACCACATTTTTGGTCTGTGAAACTTAGAAAACACAGGTTACCTAGATTGCAATAGGTATTAGTTTTTAAAAATTTTCCTTCTAATAATAAATATAATTGATGTTAACTATTTGAAAAATTATTAATTTGAAAAATTAAGATCATCTATAATTAACCATTTTTAAAAAGGAGGATTAGAACTAATTATCTTATGGGCTTCCCTGGTGGCTCAGTGGTAAAGAATCTGCCTGCCAATGCAGGAGATGCAGGTTCAATTCCTGGGTCTGAAAGATGCCCTGGAAAAGGAAATGGCAACCCACTTCAATATTCTTGCCTGGGAAATCCCATGAACAAGGGAACCTGGCAGGCTACAGTCCATGGGGTTGCAAAAGAGTCAGATATGAGTTAGCAACTAAACAACAACAACAATTATCTTGTATATTTCCTTCCAGTCTTTTTTTGATTATTTTAAGTGAATTAAGGGCTTATTGTGCATTTTATTTATAATGTATTTAAAAAAAATATGTGAACTGAATAAATAAATTATTGAAACAATCCTCTGCTAATTTTAGAGAATTTTTATGTATTTCATAGTGTTAAAATTTAATCATCTTCTAATTCTTTGTAACTGTGCCATCTACTAACCATCTCTATTGATTTCTAAACAAGTAAGCATGTTCATGACCACAAGTCACATTTTACTCTATAATTGTTCTTCCTTTTTCAGACCATTTCTTCCCCTATTCTCACTAGAGACTGAGGGCAAAGTTGCTCTTCTATTGACAGGATTCTGGTTTTGGACTCTGCAGTGATTCACTTGGGTTGTGGAATTATTTCCCTCGAAAAGCGACAAGGGAGTGCTAAGATGGTAAAGTAATAATTACTTCCTTCAGCAGCAATAGTTTAGGGAAAAGCTCCAAGACATATGGGCTGAATATTTAGCAGACAGTGATAATGGTGAGGTCACAGATACGACTCTGTGGGACGCCAGCGAAGCACTATTGCGGGGAAAATTGATTGAAATCTTTGCCCAAAAGAAAAGGGAAAGGCAACTACAAATACCAGAGTTAGGGACTCAAATGAGGAGCCTCCAAAAGGAGCACATTAAGAAGGGTAAGGCTAAAACTAATTGATTTAGAAAATGCCAAGGGAAAACTTAATAGGATTCTAAATGAGAGAATGGAGAATCTAATAAAGCTCAATAAGAGCAAGTTTTCCTCCCATGGCAATAAAGCAGATACTATCTTGGCCTGCGAACTTAGAGGGAGAACGCAATTGAGACTAATTAGGGAAATTATGGGACAAAAAGGGGCCCCACTGTAAACCCCATGAAACAAGAACCAGCATTATTCTTTATTATTCTTTCGCAGACACATATGGCATTAAAATGTGTGTGTTATTTTAAAGTTTCTAGACCCAGTCGATTGCCATAAAATGTAATCGACTTCATTCAACGTGCTGTTTCTATTTCTGTGTCTTCATGTGACTCTGTGAACATAATAGGGGGTTTGGGACACAGTGTGAAAAGTAATGTAATATTGTGCAAAGACCACTAGACTAGGAATCAGAAGACCTTTTGTCAGTATTAGTGTTAGTCGCTCAGTCGTGTCCGACTCTTCTACCCCATGGACCTTAACATGCCAAGCTCTTCTGTCTATGGGATTTTCCAGGTAAGAATACTGAAGGAGTTGCTATTTCCTTCTCCAGGGGATCTTCCCGACCCAGGAATCAAATCCAGGCCCCCTGCATGGCAGGCAGATTCTTTACTGTCTGAGGCACCAGGGAAACAGAAGACCTTTTGTCTAATCTTGTTGAACAGTTTTCCCGAGTTCCTACATAAAATTGAAAGCTTCTGAATGTTCTCCATTTGAGTTTGACAAAAGTACCTATTATGTTATCCTTTCAAAACTGTCAAAAGTGGAGAGTAAAGCAATACATGTAACAGAACTGTCAGAGACACTTTGTGCCAAAGAAGAAATGAGAAAAAAAAAGAAAATAATAAAATGATTAAACCTATTCACTTAAGATGACCTGCTAACTGTCACAGGGTAACTGATGAACTGTTATCCACATAAATTTTTATAGGGAAAAAAATCCCAAAATGCATCCGCTTTGGAAGAACTGTTTATATATATTTATCAAGAATTTGTTTACTTTTTTGCATTTTTAAATTAAAAACATTACTTTGAGCAGTTAGAATACCTTAAACCTTTAACTCTTTTCCCAATATCAAAAGCGTTCTTAGTGTTTAATAGATTTTTACAATATAATTTTGCTTGTTTTAACTGGTGATAAAAGGGAAATACTATTTATTTTCTAGTTCAATTTGATATCAGAGAGTGAAACTAATGCATAATGCATTTATCTGTAAGTTGATTTTTGTCTACTTAACTGAAAGAATTGATACTAAAATAGACTCACTTAAATAAACTACACTGTTATGTATTTTGTATCATTAACCCCTGATTTTAGACACTCAGGTGGCTAAAACCACGAAGTCATTTTGCTTATCAGGTTATTTTTAAAGATTAAAGGAATTAATAAAATCAAGGACTTAAATATGAAAAAAAAGAATTTTCATTCATATATATATATATTATACCCTTAAAAATGTATGATTTCATATATTTCCCAAAATAAAGCCAAGCAAAAATGTTAATGGAGAATACTCACTGTAGAGTTGAGGAACTTGAATGATGCTGGCTATGAGCAGATTTTGTTTGTGCACTATTTAGTGAATCCTGCTCATTATAAAATACCTGCAAAACCTGCAAAAGTTATCAATTCTTATTAGAATGTGTGATGAAGTTGAAAAGAGTCCTTCTTTCTCAGTATTTTTAGTGACAGTCAATATTGTTGAAAAGTGGCACTCTCAACAGATCCTAAGGCAGGAAACTGCCCCTTTAATGTCCCTTGACTCATCTACTACTGTTTTCGTTATTCAACTAAATAGTATCAAATGGTCCATTGATTTTTTTTTTATTTTTTCCTCCAAAAATCCCATGTCCCTTCTCTCTAGCATAAACAGCTTTGCCCACTATCACACTAGGAAAGGTTGAATCAAAAAATAATATATTAATAGAACGCACAGGCACGTTGTCTTTGATTGTTTGTGGCAATATCATTAAGAAAAGGAAGGGGATTTGGTTTCCTAGGTCATTGTCTCTTGAGCTGTAGAGATCCACCCTCACCTGTTATGAATGTATGACTTCAAGTAGCAAGATCTGTAGAAAATTTCACAACATACAGATTCCGCAGCTGAGCGGCATTAGACTAGAATATGGAAGGATGATAAATGTAGGTTTCAGCGCTTTGCAGGATGACAGAGCAGGTACAAACACAAGCAAATTAAGAGATTAGGGTTGTATTTCAAGAAGAGTACACACTAAAAGAGATAGGCTGGTAAATTTCCTCTGGTCTTTTAATTTTTTCATTTTGTATTGGAGTATAGATGCTTTTCAATGTGATGATTTCAGGTGGACAGTGAAGGGACTCAGCCATCCATATACATGTACCCATTCTCCCCAAATCTCCCCTCCCATCCAGACTGACTGCCACCTAACACTGAGCAGAGTTTCCTGTGCTATACAGTAGGTCCTTGTTGGTTATCCGTTTTAAATATAGCAGTGTGTACAGACGGCCGTAAGTTCCTTCTCTAAGTCTGTGAGTTTCTTTTTGTTTTGTAAGTTCATTTGTATCATTACTGTTTAGATCTCCACATGTAAGAGACGTCATACCACGTTTCTCCTCTGTTTGACTTAACTCAGTTTGACGATTTCTGGGTCCATCCACCTCTGGTCTTTTTGGAAGAGGTTCATGACAAAGCTGAAAGTATATACCTATCTCCCATTTAAATGATGGGAGAAAGAAATGCATATAGTCTTGGGGAAAGGAAATTGTGTATAAAAGCAGTAAATGAAAAAAAAAGACAATGTGAACATTAAAGCACGAACAGTAATTTTATGCAAAATGTGAAATGATCTATAAAATCTTGCAAACAGAATCATTAACTTGTACTTCTTTAAGTTGCTTAAACAACTATGTTGCGTAGTAAGTAGTGTTTCCTTTCGATTTAATTCAGTTCAGTCACTCAGTCGACTCTGACTCTTTGCAGCTCCATGGACTGCAGCACGCCAGTCTTCCCTGTCCTTCACCAACTCCCAGGAGCTTGCTCAAACTCAAGTCCGTAGAGTCAGTGATGCCATCCAAACATCTCATCCTCTAGGCTTCTTTTAAAAGATTTTAATTTGTTTTAATTGGAAAAATTAATGTTTTGCTTCTGATATAATGGAGTGAATTAGTGGAAGTAAATTTTTAAAACACATTTTAGACATCTTTATAGTCATGTCAGAATATTTTATAATCTCTCAGTGAATTTTCAATTATTTGCAGAGTTTTCAATGTGATATTCATTTTTTTAAGGGTGAAATCATGTTGTATAATTTGACATTGCTGTCATATAATTTTATACATTTGTACATTCTTATCTCATTGATTTATTTCATTCACTGGATAGATTGGTTGGAAATAAGAAATACAACCAGGTCAACAATAATAAGTTTTGAAGTTTAGTGACTAAATTTAGTGAATTTAGTTAGGTTGTTGCTGTACCAGACACATGATGAAAACAGCAATAAAAGCCTCACCAAAAAAAATGAAAAAAGTCTCAAAATATCAGAGAACTGTTGGCTTTTGTCGTATTAACAGACTGAACTCGAGGATTAAAAAAAAACTAATGCAGTCTATTATTAAATTTTGACCCAGGGAGTTTTCACTTTCTTTAATGTTTTAATGTGGGAGATGTAAAATCCAATTTACATCAAACATTTAGATAGTGACATGTATATTAATACATGATTCTGACAAAGACTTCTGTATCCTTTCTACAAAAAAGCACAACCATATATCAAAGAACTGTCAACCACTGGGACAGCTCTTTGTTTTAACAGGTATCTACAAAGGCTCACACATTCTTTGGGCAAAAAAGTGAGTGAAGATCAAAGAACTTCACAGGGGAGCTTCCAATATATAGGAGCGATCTCTATATGTATCCTATTTCAGTTATTCTGTGAGTAATAGGTACAAGATGGAATACTTTTTGACAAAATATAGGTGTGAATTATGTATTGAATTTTCAAGTAATTTACTAAAGTTGGATAAATATCCATGTTTATTTTTCTTCAGTACCGTGCAATTTGGTTTAAATAGCGCTTAACTCTGTGGAGTCTCTGTTCTTAACACTGATTTAACAAAGTCTGTCCAGCAACTATTGTGAGTGCTTCAGTCACAGCTCTGGCCTGTAGTTTCCAGCTTTCAAACTGAGATGAGAAAATTACTGAGAGTAAATCTTTCGAAGAATGGAGCTCACCACATCTTCCCACTTTTCTCAGATTCCGTCTTCACGTGCAGTGAAATCTTTAAGATGGAATCGGAGTGAAATGATACGAATTTCCAGGTATTAATTGAAAATTGCTTTTCTCTAAGGAGCCCTGTCTCCGCTAGTTATTTCTTCACATCAGAAAGACAGTAAGAATGCGTGTCCGACAACAGCAGAAGTAGGGAGCAATTCACCGGAGAAGATGGATGCTTTGACAAGACAATGGGCAGCTCTCTGCCTTAAAGATTTAGAGGGAAAGAGAGACAAACTCCAAAGTGATAGTGCACTTTTTGACCAAACCCCTTTCTCCCTGAACCTCCCATTTCCCCTCCTCAGTGAAAAGTGCTGCGGTTCATTCACCCGTGCGCCCTAAGCTGAGACCTGAGCCTCATCCTCCACCTCCCCACACTGATTCTATGTCACCACCATTAGTTCCTCCCGCCCCTCCCTCCACCTTGGAACCACGTATCATCACCTGACCCTGGATCCTGTGACAGCATCAAGTCCCTCTTGCTTTGACTGCAACCCCACCAGCCCCAATCCATCCTCTCTGTGCTCTCTTTGATTCAGCCGTAGGAAACTATTTGCAGCGCATGAACACATTTTCATTTCTCTTACTTAGGAATCTTGCCATGCCTAGAGAAGCTTTCCATCCATAGCTACCTACATGTTGCCAAAGAGGGAAAATCTTGCCAAACTCACCCTGTTGTTAAAATCTTCACTTCAATGTTGCTTCTAATACATTCTCAAAACAAAGCATAGTTAGATGCCCTTCCTGTAGGCTCCAGAAAACTCTGATTAGTTTGTTGTCCTAGGACTTAACTTAGTTTTTTGGGTTTTTTTGCCTGCCCAATCTCTGTTCCTTCCTCCCCCTGTCTCCACTCCTTCTTTGAAGGAAAGGGTTGTTAATTACTGTATTTTCAGCATTCAGACTATTTTCAGAGTATAACATCATCTTTGGTAAGATAGGGTTTGGCGGCAAGAGGAAGACAATGAGAAGTACCAAAGTCAAACAAGGAGACGTTGGCAGTGATACAAGGAAGGGAAGATAGAGCTCTTGAGTAATATTGGTATTAGTTGAAGCAGACTGGACCATACATGAACTATATAGAAATGATTCTGTCTGACTTGGTAACTGGGGACCAAGTGAGAGGCAATTAATATGTAGCTCCAAGTTTCCTTTCTTAGAATATTGTAGAAATGATTTTTAACCCACCATTGTGGGAAGTTTTGGGACAAGAAATTTATATAGGAAATAAATTATAAAATTCTCAAACAAGCATAGTGTATTGACATCATTGTTTTATTATTGGCCCAATTGATGTATAATGGGAGTTGTAATTTGTGGGTAATCTGAAGACCATATTAAGTCTTGAAGATAAGTATTTCTTCTTCAAGGATTTTTTAAGAAAATCCACTGGATATGTTTGATCACGCATTATAACAATGGGGACACACAGCTAATAAAGCAGGCAAGAATATATCCACTATCCGAAGTCCTCTGTTTCTTCCCTGACCCCTTTAAGGCCAGAGTTTTCAACTTAATATTTGCATCAGCAAAAATGTGCATATCTCTCTTATCTATTCTGTGTGAGATAAGAATAAACCAGTCTAACAATCCTGTCTCCTGTCTGTATAGGTTTGGTAGATTCTTCAAGGACCTGCTTGTAGGTAATGATGGCATAGTTTATGGTGTCCATTTAAAATAAGAATATTCAGTAAAACTTTGATCCCCCAGGCAGATACACTGCTCTATCCACTAACAAGGTGAATTTCTTTCATGCTCTGGTTCCCTTTGAAGCTGGATTGCTCACTCTGCCCTACCCTCTCTGTGCCTCTAAATTAAGCAGAAATTGACTCTCATTCCTTAAGTTCTTTCCGCACCTCACAAAGGAGTTAGTAGGCTTTCTTTTAATAAATAATAATGAAATAATAATCTTTTCATAATGAAAAATGAAAAGATGTGCTTAAAATAAGATTCAACCAATCTCTAATTTTTTTTTTGCTTTTTTCTTAAACATGGTATAATGCTTATTTTACAAGATTACACTCTCCCCAAATACAGCTTTCAAGAAAAAGAGATTTATGTCAATATTTTAGACAGAAATCTTTCTCTCCTAAGATTTTGAAAAATGCAATATCTGGTATATATCCCACGTTATAACATTTAATATCTAAAACAACACGATATAAAAAAATTTGATCTTTAAGTTTATGGAGCATGCTGGTCTTCTTTAAATATTATATTCTCAAACCTTTCCAGTTTGAACTCGTACTCAGAACTGAGAGGAATGGTTGTATGTGTGATGACAATTAAATTAAACCATAATAGTAATAGCTGTTACTTCAATTCTAAATATTGATCAAAACTCATAAAAATCTTTATATCAGAACATCTGTAAACATGATAGCAGATGATTATCAAAGCTAAGTGGGATATTGATGATAAGCTATAATTTAGGGAAAAACTGATTATGTGTTTGATACCATAATAAACATATCTTGTAAGAGTCATATTCATCATGTACTTAATTATATGTAATATCAGTCAAGTTTTGTACATAACAGAATTTGACCCTTTTTTAAATATTTATTTTTAATTGATTGATGATTGCTTTATAATATGGGTTTGATTTCTGTCTAACATCAACATGAATTAAATGTCGCCGCCTTCCTGAATCTCCCTCCCACCTCCAGCCCATTCCCACCCCCTAGGTAATTACAGATCCCCAGTTTGGGTTCCCTGAGTCATACAGTGAATTCCATTTGGCTATACATTTACATATGCTAGTGTATATGTTTCCATGCTGCTCTTTCCATTCATCTCTGCCTCTTCTCCTGCACCCTAGTCCATAAGTCTGTCTCTATGTCTGCGTCTCCATTGCTGCTCTGCAAACAGGTTCATCAGTACCATCCTTCTAGATTCCGCATATATGCATTCAATACTGTATTTGTGAACCTAGAGCCTATTATACAGAGTGAAGTAATTCAGAAAGAGAGAACTTGATTTTAAGGAGAGAATCCAGAGAGTAGAAAATGATCTTGCATTCTGATTGTATGAAATTCTAGCAGGGAAAGGAAATTAGGAAGAAAATAGTCCTAATTGGAATGAGTGTATCTATAAACAACAGATGAGAGGAATGAATTCATTTTTATCTCTAAGGCTTTTATTTGCATTTTGCATTGTTGAGAACAATTCCGCTGATCCCTTGCAATCTAACTGGCTACATGGTCCTTTTTGGCACTAGTATTTTCTTTCAGGATTCTAAGCTAAATAAAATATCAAGGCCATCTTGGACTTTTCTGAGAATATTTTGGTGGTTTTAAAAGTACTCCTCAATAATTTCTGGGGAAAACAAATTGAACAAACAGTGCCATTTATTTTGAGTTGGTTCTCAGGACTAGGAGAGAAGCAAAACTTTGGTTCAGCTAAAATTATATTGTTTTCAGATTGCAGCAAATTAGAGCCACTTGTTATGGGTTTTAATTCACAGTTCAGATTTGGCATTTATACACACAGGACATTTTGGAGACAAATTCTGATGGTGACTTTAAAGAATATTTCCAGGCCTTTACTGAACATTTTCACATATAAATGGACTGTGCTAATGTGTTTGACTAAGAGTTACGATTGGAATCGTTCTGAGATCCATTCTGCTGCTGCGCAAATAGATAGAGCTTAGGTATCTTTATGTTCCACTAAATATTGCTAGTAAAAATTCCTTGTGTTATTAACATATCATAAAATAATATTTGCTTTTGAGTCCACTAGATTCAAGAAACATAAAAACTGCACTACTTCAGATTTAATTGACCACAGGGTTAGTCTGCACTGATAAAAATCTGAATTATAGAGGAGTTTAAAAGAAATGCTGCTTCTTCACTCTACTGCAGGTCCCTAATAGATTATTAAAGGAAATGGATATGAATAATTTGTTGTGAGGCCTGCTGTAATAATGTCCTTGGGTGTGTGCCATGAAACTACCTTATAAATAAGGTCATTATAAAATAAGTTTATTTTGGTGACTTAGAAATTAAATGTTCTGACTAGTGTCCAAGACAAATATGCCCCATTTCCTGTCTCTAGTTAACAGAATTACTGTCACGTTTCCCTGATGTTTGACATCTGAAATTTCTCTTCCTTTTACACAAATCTTGCAAACACATCTTGTTCAGTTTCTTAAGCCTTTTCCTCCCAGATAGTGAACACATTTATTTCAACCTAGATCTGATACGATGATCACAAATATTAAAATGTGTGTTATCTAAATTAATGAGGTTATACTGTACAACCTGGTCTTCCCAGGTGGCTGCTGAGTAAAGAACTTGCCTGCCAACACAGGAGACATAAAAGACACAGGTTTGATCCCTGGGTCAGGAAGATCGCCTTAAACAGAGTATAGCAATCCACTCCAGTATTCTTGCCTGGAGAATCTAATGGACAGAGGAGCCTGGTGGGCTATGGTCCACAGGGTCGCAAAACAGTCAGACACAACTGAAGCGACTTTATTTGAGCACATGGCTAGCACAGTACTTTATTTAAGCCCCCCAAATAAAAAAACAAAGCGAAACCAATCCCTTTTCACAAAGAGAAGTGCCAGGCCCAGAGTCTCCCCAGCATCCCAGTCAGACTCAAAGCTCTGGTTTCAGCTCACCTTCAGATCCAAACCTCAGAACCTACTGGTCACACCTATGTGTCACCAAAGAAAGGGAACGTGAAGCACGAAAGATGAGATGTGTCTTTTAAGTCACTTTCTTGTACTCCAATGCTAAAAGTCCTGAATATTGAAACATTCCTGTTGTGGTTGAATTGTACACTCTTTCTTGGTGCATTTTATGCCAAAGAGCATCACTGCTCTGCTAAAGTACTGAACACGCTCACTTCAAATTTGCTGTGACTTGCTCTCGTCAGGTTTAAGCACATAATCTGAAGATGGGACATTTCAGTCACCTGCTTTATATAAACTTTCTGAGAGTCAGTAAGGGACCGGTTCGCTTTTCCTCTTGCCCATAAGAAGTTGGGAAAACTTTTTTTTGCTTCAATTTTTGCAGCTCCGATGTGGTGTGCTTTGAAACAGAACTTATCGCTTATACTCCTGTGAGGGAGCAAAGATGTGATAAGATAAAAGAAATGAAGCTTGGAGTTATCTTTCTAATCCTCATACCTGGGATTACTTTCAAAGAGTGTTTGCTCTTATCTCAGGGGAAATTCTTCTTCCCTTGGACTACAACAGTTCTGGTAAAGTGTTTTAGAAAACATGGTATACTGTTTGTGAAGATAACAAAAAGTGTCCATCTTTTGAGAGTCTCTTACATGGAATAATATATCAAATATATTTATTTATTCTTTTAGCCTCTTCTGGACCCCTGCTCCTTTCCCAAAGACAAAGTGTCAAGGGAGAACAAATAAATTTTTCTTCTCTTTGCTCAAAAGATTATCTGAGGTGGGCTTTCATCACAGTTTTCAGAGTCCAGTCCAGGCTTTGTTTTCTGTGTCCATAAGTGATGGCCAGTCAAGTGTGATTGTCTCATAAAAAAGGCCATCAGTTGATCACTTATGCCATTAAGCACATTTTTAAGCTTATCTTGCCTTAAGATACTGTAGAGAAAGAAATGAACAGATAGGTTATCTGCAGCCTGTGTATTTCAGACAAAAGTCAGCTTTACCATGAAGGAAAGTGATATTCAAAGTGAGTGAAATGATATGCTGGTTTACTGCTCTTAAAAGGAAGAAGGTTTGATATAAATACCAAACTACTCCAAGTAGCAATAGAGAAAAAAAAAAGTGACAGTGAAAAACAAACAAACTAACAATATTTCCTCAGAAACAAGCAATCAGAAGCAAAGTTATTGAGAGTTTCAAGGACAGAGCGTGTGTATGTTTCAGTGTGAAAAGAATAAAAGAAATTTCTCACAGCTGGAGCACAGTTCTGTTGTAATCAACAGAAGGACACATGTAGAAAGTTAGAGTGGGGTTTTCATTTCTGGGAACACATGTTTTGTTATTTTTAGGAGATTTTAAATTTAATATCGTGTATATGCAGAAGTCAGAATTCTTGCAATTTTTTTTTTTTAAGTTCAAATTTGTGCTGTGCTAAGTCACGTCAGTTGTACCTGACTCTTTGTGACCCCTTGGACTGTTGCCCGCCAGGTCCCTCTGTCCATGGGATTCTCCAAGCAAGAATACTGCAGTGGGTTGCCATGTCCTCCTCCAGGGGATCTTCCTGACCCAGGGATCGAACCCAAGTCTCTTAAGTCTCCTGCATTGGCAGGCGATCGTTTACTACTAGCGCCACCAGGGAAGCTCAAGTTCAAACCTACATTCTTCCAAGTTGCATCACCGTTCCTAGATTTGATTGAAAGCTTTGGAGAAACGAGTAAGAATCAAACATCAAAATAAAGACTTCCTCTAGTCTTCCCAGGTTTCTATAGAAAAATTAAAGGAAATATATTGCTTATGTCTCTTAGAAATAATCTTGCTTATGTCTCTTAGAAATAATCAGAAGACCATCCCATCTTCTGAGGGGTTGATTTGTTACTTATGAGTTAAATATATCTTTATTTTTTACATTAAGAGATATCTGAAATGCCTTTGCTAGTAATTTAAATTATAGTTTATTTTGAATGAAGCCTAAAATTTAACTTTCTGCATCACAACCAACCAGCGTTGATTCCATCCAATATAATTTAGATGCTTATAAACTCTAAATGCTTTCCTTTATAGAACTTTCAGAAAAGTGCATTACTCAAATTATACATATGGAGAGATATGCATAAGAAGTTACTTTATTCTTCTTTAAACATTTAAGATGAACCAAATTACCTTAAATCTGACTTACAGAAAAGTGGACGGGAAAAAAAAAAAACCCAAATGTGAATTACCTAAGATGTGTTACTTTCCATTCAGTAAATATTAAGTAGTTCTTCCTGCTGAGTACTATACTGCCTGCCATAGACAGAAGGGAAAGGAATGAGATGACCCTTGACCTTTAAGAGTTAATTAAATAGCTTCAAATCGATAAGGAAAAGACACACTCACAAGTTATCTACAAATAAAAGGAAGTGTTCCTTAAAATGAACTGCTAAGGTAGCAAGTGCTTGAAAAAATAGAACAGAATCTGTTAAACCTGGGCCTTGTCAGTCCAGGCCTGGAAAATGTGAACTGGCCTTGAAACGATGAATGATGTGGGCAGGAAGGAAAGTGAGGAAAGCCATTCGTGGCCAGGAGGGTTCTCTGGGGCAGATGCAGAGATGAAGTTTTATTCCAGATGTGCGTTAGAAATGAATGACAGGTGGGCAGCTCAGGACCGGGCAGGGAGAGAAACTGAACCAGGACATGGTGACAAAGCCTCTCCCAGCCCAGCAGGAAGACTGGGGCCAGCCAGCCTTCCCCACAAGAGAATCCTGAATTGGCCCAAGTGGACCTTTTGACCCTTTCTTGATTGGTCTTTAGGAGTGAGAGAGCTTGCCTTTGGCCTTGGTGGTCTTTGGAAACTGAGGCTGATGGATCCTGAAGTTGCTGAGACCCGAGGGTGTCTGTCGCTGATCTTACCCTCAGCCGAGCACACAGTCCTTACCTACAGGGAGATGGGGACTATCCATGTCCACATCTACTAACCTTTCCTTGTATGAGAAAGAGCACAAGTGAAACGCCACAGAAGAGAATCAGCAAGATGGTATTTGAGGGTGGGAGTCCCTAGTAAGGACCTCCTGGAGGGTCACCGCTGCTGCTGCTGAAGAGGTAGGAGGGCATCATGGGAGGGAGCTCGAGTGCCTGCCTGAGAATCTTGTCTTCAGGAGGGAAGCCGTGTGAAATAAACAAGAGTGTGCTGCTTTTTCTTTCTAAAGGCAGCGCTTTAGAAAGATGCCAGGTGTTCTTTTACAGTCTCCGTGTCTGTTAGGGAAAAGTGGGGAAATGGGGAAACAAGATGATTATTCTCTTGAAAATGATTCTTGGGTTTAGATATTAAAGGTAGAATCTTAAGAGCAAAACCATCCCAAATCAGTAAAATACTTCAGCAAAATGTTCCTTGAACAAATGCATTTGTGCGAAAGAGGCCATCAACTAAACAGATTATTACAAACAATGAATGTTTGTGTCTGGTGTGCATCCCATTGTTGGCACATTCTTATCTGTTCAATTAATCTGTTTATTGTCCATTTTCTGAGTATCCACTAAGTTCCAAAGGTGAATGAAATGGGTTCCCTGTTGTGAATGGCTCACAATGTAACCATGGAGACAAAAGCCAACAACAGATAACTTGTATGTATGTATGTGTCAGTCGCTCAGTCGTGTCCAACTCTTTGTGACCTCATGGGCTGTAGCCCATCAGGCTTCCCTGTCCATGGAATTCTCCAGGCAAGAATTCTGGAGTGGGTAGCCGTTCCCTTCTCCAGAGGATCTTCCCAACCCAGGGATCCAACTCAGGTCCCTTAGCATTGCAGGAAGATTCTTTACCCTCTGAGCTACCTGGGAAGCCCAAGATAAATTGTAACAGAGTATTCTCAGCACTGGAGGGAAGCAGGGAGGAGATGCTGGGAATCCACAGAGAAGAATGGGAACCCTTTCCTTGGAAGTAGCTGAGATCTTTTTGTTCCATGATAAAGTGATGAGGAAACATTGAAAGCAGGTTATATTTTTATAATTTGCATTTATATTTTACAAAGCAGTGTTTATATTTTAGACAGGTTACCTGGTGACCGTTGGAATGTAGAACAAAGCCTGGTGAGATTGGAAGTAGGGAAGCAATGAGGGAAGGTATTACAAGTGCTGTGATGGTAAAAGCTGAGAAGGTGAAAGTATTATCAACTGAGTACTTACTGTACACCCAGCTCTGTTCTAAATTTTATATATATATATATATATGTGTGTGTGTGTGTGTGTATACGTGTGTGTGTATATACCCACATATACATATACATGTATATTTATATGCAATTAAATTTTTACAACAAAGCTTAAACAAGTGAATGATAGGTTATTTGCATTTTGTCTATAATTATGCCAATTCATTGTTGACTTATAACACTGGCAAGCTCAGGTAATTAGGCACTGCGATTGAGTGACATTTGTAAATATAGCAATTGTAATATTATTCAGGAATGAAATCTTGTCATTTGTGACAAAATGGGTGGACCTAGAGGGTATTCAGTTAAATGTAATAAGTCAGACAGAGAAAGAGATGTACTGAATGATTTCACTTATGTGTGGACTCTAAAAACCAAAACAAATAAACAAACATAAAATGGAAATAGTTACAGATGCAGAGAACAAACAGCTGGCTGACAGGGAGGAGGGGATGGAGGGAGAAAATAAGTAGGTGAGTGAGATTGAGAGGCACAAACTTCCAGTGGCAAAGTAAATGGGTCAGGGTATGAAATGCACACCATGGGGAATAGAGCCAATAATTTTGTAGCATTTTTGTATGGTGACAGATGGTAACTAGACTTAGGATGGTGATCATTTCGAAATGTGTAGAAATATTGAATCACTGTGCTGTGTGAGAAAACCATAGTGTTGTAGGTCAATTACACATCACAAACAAATTCATAGAAAAAGAGATCAAGATCTGTGGTTGACAGAAAAAGGGGGTGAGGGGAGGGGGAATTGAATGAAGGCAGTCAAAAAGGCACAAATGTCCAGTTATATGATAAATAAATCCTAGGGATGTAGTATACAATATGATAAATAAAATTAACACTGCACTCTGTTATATATGAAAGTTGTAAAGAACGTAAGTTCTAAGAGTTCTAATCACAGGGAAAAATTACTTTTTTTCTGTTTCTTTAATTGTGTATGCATATCAGATGATAGGTATTCACTAACATGTTGTGGTAATCATTTCATGATGTGAGTCAAATCACCATTACTCACCTTAAACTTACACAGTACCATACATCAATTATAACAAAACAAAACTGGAAGAAAAAAATTGAGTATAGCAATTTAAAAGAGTAATGAGAAATGATTCCTTATATAATGATATTTACTTGACCAAGTAAATCCTTTAAATCATACAATATGTTAGAAAAAAATAAGTGAGCCTTTTTGAAGGCTATGGATCACTAAGACAGTTGATCAGGAAATTCTTTAAGAGGTAAAAGTTAATTGTCTTGTTTCTTTCACTGTGCATGTGTGCTAAGTCACTTCAGTCATGTCCGACTCTTTGTGACCCTGTGGACTATAGCCCGCCAAGCTCCTTTATCTATGGGGATTCTCCAGGCATGAATATTGGAGTGGGTTGTTAAGCCCTTCTCCAGGGGATTGTCCTGTCCCAGGGACTGAACCTGTGTCTCATGTCTCACGCATTGAATGGTGGGTTCTTTACCACTGGCACCACCTGGAAAGTCCTTTGTTCACTGTACTTCAGTTTTATTGGGCAGCATTTAATTAAGCTGTAAGAATCATTTCCTGCACATCTGCACATATGTACTCCAGAAATTTGAGGAAAGATACAAAGAAGATAGAAAGATCCAAGACTATAGCATGCCTTCCACCTCAATATGCTTGAGCAGTAATACATAGAATGTTAATATACTTACTTAGAGAAGGAAAAAATAGCCTAAGAAAAATAGCCTTAATGTACAGATAACCACTGACATAGTAACAACCAATATCCAGCTTACTCTGTGAGAGTGTGTGTCTGTGTGTGTGTGTGTGTGTGTGTGTGTGTGTGTGTGTTCAGTCTTGGTTGAAAGCCTTAGAAGGAGATTCAAGGGAAGGAGGGATAAAAGAAAAAACACAAAATATTTTAGCATTTATAGAGAATCTAAACATATATTGTAATACCCATTCACTTTGTCACTCATCTCTTATCCCTTCACTGCATTTGTCCCTCACACTATACTGGTGTATGTATCTGGGTATGTGTGCAGCTATGATGCATGTACTTTTAGTTCATTTATAGTATGTGTGTATATTTGCTATTCCTCTTACCCTCTTCCACTGATTACAAAGTAAGCTCCCGGAGGCTGAGTTTTTCCATGTTCCAGACTATCTTCCAGTATTGAAAATAGTATCTGGCACATGCTAGATAATCAGTATTCATTAGATGCTGAAAGAATGAGATACACATGTTATCTCATTTTATCTCACATTCAGAGAAAGAAGCAGGCTTTTTCTTCCTTATATCTAATTACACTGAGGTTCAGACAGGTTGAATTGCTTGCTCAAGATCTCTAAACTATGGAGCCAGTTTTTGAAACCAAGTTCGAAAGCCCACATTCGTGTTCTAAAGCAATACCTTCTAAGATATTAAACAATCATGCCCCATTGGACTTTTCTTAAAATGATGTGATTTTCTGTGATAATGAAACATTCAGTGGAGTGATGGTGTGCCAGCTGAAAAATCTTTCAAGATAAATTTATGCTTTATAGCATCTTTATTTTTTTTAATCTCTCAAAAGTTAATTGGAAATATGCATCTTCAATTTTGTGACAAGTAATAATGCAAATAAATTTAAAAGTTGTAATAAGTATACCTACACCAAACTTTTTGTCATATTTAGAATAATCATAGAAAACATACTGAATTTTGAATTGCATAAAGTCAATGTTATTTATTACCATTTTTGTGATAAAACACAATCAAGTGGTAAGAAAAAGAGATCAGAGGATTTTTTATGGTCATTGTTTTTGACATCCTGAGCAAGACAGTTTATTAATTATCCCTTTTCATGACTAGCACCAAAGTGAAAATACTTGGCTGGTACCTCTTGGATGTTAGAGAACAAACAAGACTCCTATGAATCGAACAGAGGCTGACGAATTAAGTTATGAACTCTTTTGAAAATCACAAAAGACAGATGCCCAGATGTACCTGTCTATGATCACCTTATGTTTTACCAAACTTCTGGTTTGGTAGTAATCACACGAGATGAATGGATCTTAAGGCCACTGGTCAGTATAGTGAGATGGTCTTGGGGAATCAACAAGATGAGTCATGGTTAATTTATTTTTCACATATAGCCATGAATTGAGTTTCTGAAAGCTGTCTATTTTTTTTTTTTTAGATTTCTTTTGCATTTATTTATTCATTTATTTTTTAATATAAATTTATTTATTTTAGTTGGAGGCTAATTACTTTACATTATTGTATTGGTTTTGCCATACATTGACATGAATCCACCATGGGTGTACATGTGTTCCCCTTCCAGAACCCCCCTCCCACCTTCCTCCCCATCCCATCCCACTGGGTCATCCCAGTGCACCAGCCCCGAGCACCCTGCATCATGCATCGAACCTGGACTGGCGATTCATTTCATATATGATAATATACATGTTTCAATGCCATTCTCCCAAATCATCCTGCCCTTTCCCTCTCCCACAGAGTCCAAAAGACTATTCTATACATCTGTGTCTCTTTTGCTGTCTCGCATACAGGGTTATCATTACCATCTTTCTAAATTCCATATATATGTGTTACTATACTGTATTGGTGTTTTTCTTCCTGGCTTACTTCACTCTGTATAATAGGCTCCAGTTTCATCCACCTCATTAGAACTCATTCAAATGTATTCTTTTTAATAGCTGAGTAATATTCCCTTGTGTATATGTACCACAGTGAAAGCTGTCTTTCTATATTTACTTATATTTCCCCCAAGTTCTTGAAATCATTCCAATTTAATAGTGATCAGTATACTCATAATTTTTAAATCAGTTCCTTAGTTGTTAGTAGGGCTGCCATTTGATTAAAATGAAACAGAAGAGATAAAACTGTGTCATGAATGTGTACAATTAAAGGGCTTCATGTCTGCTTCCTCATTGATCTAATAAAAGAAAAGCTATATCCTCATTTACAAGATGTCTAATGCCTCACAAGTGCTTGCACATAGTCACTGAAGAATATTGGATTCCATTAGTTTATATTATGCAACTGTCTTGCTGCAGATTATTTTTTATTATTATCCATTAACTCTGATAGAGTTTCTCTGCCTTTATTAAAGATTTAGTATTTCGTTTTCACTGGAAGCCTCTTGGTCACTTGGGCTCGTGTGTATGCACACACACACATATGAAACTTTTACATCTTCTCCTTCTTCACTGCCTGTTCTATTCCTCTCTTGCTCCTTATCAGATGACAGTTGCATCTAGGATTTCTCCTTAAAATATTTTTCAAATTTACAAAGTGTCATTGGTATTTGCCATGCCTGATTCTGTAAGTCCACTAACATCTATAACCTAAGCTATGTTGTATATGTAAGCATGTTTCTACCTGTCTATGTTTATAAATCTATAACAGAACACTGAATTTTATTTGAAGCCATTTTTACACTTTCTACTAAATATTTTTAGCTCAGAAATTCCTTTTTTTTATTGACACTTGCAAGTCGAACCCAGTTTTGCTCCAAAAAATTGGATTTATTGCATTCCCTACCTAATTTCTGGCAACATTTTCAGCAAAAAGATATCCGCCTCCTTCCTCCTTTCCATGGTTAAGGATATTGGAATCTCAGTGAATCCTTTTGTTGCTGCTGCTGCTATTTCAACTAATGCATAATCTGCTAACAATACTTGGCCATTTGAAACATCACAGAAATTGGTATCATGCAAATTCCCTCACTTAAATTTTAATTCTACGGTACCAATGCAGTAGATTTAAGGCAACACACACACACACACACACACACACACACACACACACATACACACAAGGTATTGTGCTTGATCCCCTATCTCATAGCTCAGAGACCAGATCATTTGACATTTTACCTCTTTGGAACCCAGTTTTTTCATTTGTAAAATGTAGATAATAAAAATTACCTACTTTACTAAATTATGAGCACTTAATAAAGTAAATATGGAAAACAACTACTATTAAGCCTGACCTGTGTCTAATATTAGTCCTTATAGTTTTTCTGCATGATTGCTGGGATCTTTAATTTTTCAGAAACAAAAGTATTTTTTCACCAAGAAGTCATAGTTTGGCACTCAAGTTATTTGTAAAAGTTCAGGTTATTGTGCTTGATTAAAAGAGTAAATGATAATTTTTATTTCCTGGAATCATCATGAATGATGTCAGAGGTATGAGTTTCTATTACAGTAAATGATGATGCTAATTATTTACATTTTCCACACTTCACCAATTCCTTTCCCAAGTCAAAAAGAACATCTATCTATCTATCTGTCTATCTATCTATCTATCTATCTATCTATATCCAAAGGTGATTGTATTATATGCTCTAATTTGTAACTGTGATATCTTTACTTCCATTTGACCATAATAAGTAGGAAGGGGCATTATGTGGTTGGAGTTTCCCAGGTCATACTAGTGTTAAAGAACCTGCTTGCTAATGCAGGAGATGTGAAAGACACGGGTTCAATCCCTGGGTCAGGAAGATCCCCTGGAGGAGGGCCTGGCCACCTACTCCAGTATTCTTGCCTGGAGAATCCCATGGACAGAGGAGACTGGCTGGCCACAGTCTTTAGGGTCGCAAAGGGACACAACTGAAGCGACTTAGTGCAGCACAGCACATTATGTGGTTAGAGGCAGGGGAAAAGTGAAAGTGAATGTGTTAGTCACTCACTCATATCCAACTCTTGGCAGCCCCATGGACTGTAGCTTGCTAGGCTCCTCTGTCCATGGAATTTTCCAGGCAAGAATATTGGAGTGGGTTGCCATTTCCTTTTCCAGGGGTAGAGGTAGTGGAGGGATCCAAAAAAAAAAAAAAAAAGTTGACTCCGTATCGCTGATCTACCTATGCTGCAGATGTAAAAGACCTGAAAAACAAAACAATGTAGTGTGTTAACTCTCCCTCAAGCCCTAAAGGAGCTCACCCTTTCTAGATCAGGTATCAGATGCAATGGTGTGTCTTTCCCCCCATGCCTCTCTCGTTTTCTTCCAGAAGCACAAAAATATATGCCTTAGCTCCAGGGGAGGGCGCCTTTCCTCAAGCTGGAAGCCTGCATAGCTGTTGGCTCCAATGCATTTCTACGCCTATTTTAGCGAGAGAATTCTGTGCATTTCTGAGATGTGTGTGTAGTTTCAATATTCCTTTCAAGATCGCTTTACGAGCCCCTCAACTATGCACAAACCCACAGATAGTTTCCGTCTCCAAGTTTCCAAGAGGCTGGTCTCTGAGCTATGGGATGGGGAATCAGGTACCATATCCTGCGTGTGTGTGTGTGTGTGTGTGTGTGTTCTTGAACCTATTGCATTGGTCCTACAGAACTAAAATTCGGATGTAACTCACTGAGTGAGTTAAGTGTCAGAAATTATCAAAGTTTTCTCTACATTTTTGATTATTCATCATTTCCCTATGGTGGTATATCTCACAGTGACTTTTATTTATTATAGTATTTTACTCTCTGTCTTATTTCCTTACGTTTATTCAGGAAAACGAAAAGTGAAGTTACTTTACATAGCAATTCCCAATCCAGATTTAAAAATGACATCAATTTCCTTTTTCCCTCTCTTCTTAAAGACTAAAATCAGAGAGCAGATTTATCATTTCAGTAAATGTTCTGTTTTGGACTGACTTTGGACTGGATTGCATGGTGGCATGATTCTAGGAGCCATGACTATCCAAGTAACAGACTAATTGATAGACTAACATCGCCACAACATAAGTGCAAAATAAATGTAGCAACTGTGGGAGACAAAGTCAGCTTAGATTTGATAGGCCTCTAAACTTACACCAGTGCCACCATTTCCCCTAAAAATGTTATGCCTGAAACCACCAAGAATCACCCTGCTCTTTCTAAGCCCACCTCCGACAGTTTTTCTGTCTAGTTTAATTCATTTAGCCACAATAACCTTCACTCCGCTTCAAGGCTGCCCCGAGGCATCCTATATCCAGCTTGTGTCAGGGCGTCTTGATGCACTTCTAAGCATGAAGTCTTGCAGTTTCCTGGAAGCTTGGCAAAGACAGCCGCAGGTTATTAGATGAAACGGACCGCAATACCTATAGTAAGTGTTCAAATTCCATCCCTTCTCCAAAAACGTGTGTGCCCTAGGCAAGAACCCAATTTGCTCCCCCTAGGGCCAGCTTTGAACAAGTCCTCTTTTCCCTCCATCCTTGTATTGGAATGTTGTTGGCACCACAGACTCTGCAATAACATTGCATCTCTTGAGAGATCATATGCCCTTATTAAAAATGACTACAATCTATAACTACCATTAAGTCAGTCAGATTTCTCCCTTAAATAAAATCATCGTATTGGACGGAGGCTGAATTCAAAGTTTCATCTTGCCCACATTTTAGTGAGTTATGTGAAGGGGAGTAAAGAGGTTACACATTTAGATTTAATTCTGTATTTCTAGCTAGCACAGTTACATTGGGAAAATGTAAGCACTAGGTTTCAGAACTATCTGCAATTCAAGATGTTCTATAAAATGTGTTCTCTTTAATGAGCTCTGCGTCCCATCCACTGTTGAACTATACATCAGCTGCATGCCCCTTCCTTTCAACATTCAAACTGTTTAGCTCCCACTAATAGGTGCATTAAAAAGAATCTTGCTACAAATATGAACGAAGACATCATAGCTATATGCATTTCTGCCTATGCTCACACTTTTTAAAAAGCTCCTAAGAGAAATCTTTGCAATGATAAACTATAACCCTTTTTGTGCAGTGTTTGCTAATGGAGAAAGACGTGAGGTGTGTGTGTGTGTGTGTGTGTGTGTGTGTGTTTTCTGTAATAACTCAACTACAGCATCAAGATGCTATTGACCAGGGAAAAAACAGGGGGAGCTGGAATAACCACTGTATGGTAATAGACATAGGGTATTAATAAACTGTTGCACTTCCTGCACACCTTTGAATGTTTGTGTTGAAAAAGTATGAAAATAATCTTTAATTTTTTTAAATTTAATCATGGTGCTGTAACAGTGCTTTGAAAACAGTGATGTCTGTTGTTAGATAATGCTTTGAAGGAAGTTTGAAATACTACAAAGGTAATTTAAATTAACAGAGAAACAGTAATCTTAAGAGAAGAATTTAAAAGGCATGTTTTTTAGTTACCTTGTGTTTCAAATGATTTTCAATCCCTTTGTTTAAAAGAGTGTTACCTCTTTACTAAGAAGGAGACAGGTATTTGAACTCCAGAGTTAAATTCTCCTAATTTTTTTTTCTATTAAGAAAGAAAGAAAAAGAGAAGAGGAGAAGGAGAGAAAGAAAAGCATTCTCTTAAAGAGACACTTTTTAAAGAGCTATGAAACCATTCAAATTTTACATAATAAGAACAAAATATGTAAATTAAACCAGTCTATGTGCTTATTACAAAATGTTGTTTTTTTTCCTCTTTATTTTAGCACATTGATGTGTGATACTCTATTCTGGACTTTGTACATTTTTAGATGGGGCTTACATTATTTGTTTTATTTTGAATTTTGCAACTTGAAGGTCTTTTACAGGATTGTGTATATGAGACAACTATAGATGTTAATAAATCTGCCAGTAATATGCTTCCCTGGTGGCTCAGACAGTATAGAGTCTTCCTGCAACGCAGGAGACCTGGGTTCAATCCCTGGGTTGGGAAGATCTCCTGGAGAAGGAAATGGCAACCCACTCTAGTATTCTTGCCTGGAGAATCCCATGGACAGAGGAGCTACAGTCTACAGGGTCACAAAGAATTGGATACAAATGAGCAACTAACATTTTCAGTTTCAATATGCATATTGAGTTTATTATATATATGGTAGAAATTTAGTTCTGTTAGATATTAAATCCAGATTTAGTGATTAACAGTAAATTTCTTTGGAATTTATATCTGTGTACATGTATTTATATACACACATACATATATAGTCATATTGTTAGTCTCATGAAAAAATTGACAGTTGTTATACAAGTAACTTATGAAGCATATAAGCTAATCATTTCCCTTCATTATGCATAAATTGGCTATACAATTTTGCTATGTAAATATAACCTTCAGTGTAATCTTATAGCCTTTCAAATGATTTCTGCACTCAAAAAAAAGTCTTGAATTATATCGTATATGTTACCAATATCGGCTTCCCTGCAAGGTTGAGTAAACAGAAAATAAAATGAAAACATCTGCAGAAAGTGACCCCAGTATGAAATATTGCCGTAACATTTCATTCGAATCAAAATCACTGTTTACTTTCAATATTAAGTCCTGTAGTAGGTAAGACCGCTGGCTGATAATTAAAAGCTAATCTATGGAAAATTGTGGTCAAGGGATGTGTCGTCTACATTTGAACATTTGTTAAATAAATAATGAAACATAAGAAAGAAACCAAACCCTTCCAGAAACCCTTGGGTTTTATTTATACCCTGGTGCCCAGACCAGAGGGCTCCTACCCTCATAGCTACGCTGTTTTGGCTGTCCCTGGCCTTAGCTGATGCCCACCGACACTCGAGCCATTGTTTTTAAAGAGCTTGGACATTCCTTTAGCGGGAAAGTTGATTTTATATCACCTAACTCTGTGTGTTTTGCGAAGTACTATTCATTTCGGCTTTTTGAACTCCTTTTATTTCACAACAAAACTACTGTATATCCTGTTCCAATTCCCATTGCAATTTGATGAATTACCTTCTCAGGATTTCATTATAGATGTGTTTTAAAGGACTACTGCAGAGACTTAGGTGTTTTGAAATAACAAATAGGTACATTTAAGAAGCTGTCCATCTAAATGGCTTGAGGTCTTAGTGTTCCATGGAGTGGTTCCTCAGATCATCTACTCTGTTAATATTAGACAGTAATTTTATTATGAATACAAAGCACAGTGCTTTGCCACTGGAGAAGAATTCCACCTTGTGTGTATGATGGGCCCAGAATCTAAGCAAACCACAGAATTCAGTGAAGCCTGGTTTGTGATTAAAGGCAGTGAGGCGTGGCTTTACCCCTATTCATCATTTTTTCCTGGTACACACATTTAGATGGGATCTGAAGTATTAAAATTACAGAATCGCCCCTTGCCACAAGACCTCAGAGTTGATCTAACCAAAGAGAACAAGTCTTTCATCCAACATCACATAGGCTGGAAGTTCTAAGACCATTTACCACTTTGTATTAATTACCATCCACAATTTCAATGTGAGACGAGGTGAACTGCAGAGCTATGGCTATTTTAAGGAAGTCCAAAATTATTTCAGTCTCAATGATTAAGAATCATCACTTATAAAAAAATCCATTTATAAATGACTCTTATTTTATAAGTGATAGTTCCTATTCTTCAGTTTACTGAAGATTAATAATATGTTTTAAAAAATATTAGCATGTGTTTCATATACCACATTCTATCCAGTTTCCATTCAATAAATGTTTTTTGAAAGATATCAATGGACCAGGCACTATTCCAAGAGCTGGTACATGGTAAAGAACCCAACAAACACAGACCCGTCCTCATCCTGTCACACAGTAGAATTGGAAGAGGGGGGTTAGAACCATGAGTCCAAAACTAGGATATACTTCCTTTGCAATAGAAAGATGGTGATGAAGTAAGCTATTCAGTGGTACGTAGATGTCTGGAAAAAGTAAATTATAACTTTTATCATGATCTTTACCATACTATTTTTAATATCAAGAACACATCTAAAATAGAGGTTTTATTGACTAATTACAAAATGTTAGCACAGAATAAAAGGTTCAATGAAAAATTACCAAATTGCAACATTTTCACTTTTCATATAGCTAGCTGTAATCCATCTCTGATTCTATGTATTACCCAAATGATCACAGACCACATCTCTCCCCTTAAGGAGATGAAACATAGTTGGATTTCAGATTTTATCAGTTTATATTATGACTTTGCCTAGTTGAGCAGACCTACATTTTTTTTTTTAATCTTTCCCAGGAGTTAGCAAACTCTATTAAGTTGGAGAGATCTATCAGAAAACTATATTGTATTTCATTTATTTTTTATGGTTAGTCAAATAATTAAGAATGACATAGTTCAAACACAAAAAAAAGACTCATCAACATGATATGCTTAGAGGTCTGTTTCATAAATCATTGCAACATATGTGAGTAATAAGAACTCTCTTCTTAACAATTAACATAGTGTTCATCTTCTGTCACAAATAGCCTTTCCTAATTGAGGTAATTTTTAGAAACACATAAAGTTATTGTCGTTAAGCCCAGTATTGTTAAACTCACTACAATAAAATATTTTTCATCATTAAACAAAGGTAATATGTAAGTTCTGTAATTGTTGTTGTTGTTCAGTCACTAAGTCATGTCCAACTCTACCACATGGACGGCAGCACGCCAGGTGCCTCTGTCCTCCAGTATCTCCCAGACTTTGCTCAAATCCATGTCCTTTGAGTTGGTGATGCC
The DNA here is from genome assembly GCA_024291935.2 of Okapia johnstoni. NCBI lineage: Eukaryota > Metazoa > Chordata > Mammalia > Artiodactyla > Giraffidae > Okapia > Okapia johnstoni. The sequence continues at coordinate 8,939,062 of CM044327.1, forward strand.
ATCTAACTATCTCATCCTCTGCCACTGCCTTCTCCTCCTGCCCTCTGTCTTTGCCAGCATCAGGGTCTTTTCCAATGACTCTGTTTTTTGCATCAGGTACCCAAAGTATTGGAGCTTCAGCTTCAGCATCAGTCCTTCCAATGAATATTCAGGGTTGATTTTCTTTAGGATGGACAAGTTTGACCTCCTTGAAGTCCAAAGGATTCTCAAGAATCTTCTCCAGCACTACAGTTCAAAAGCATCAGTTCTTTGGTACTCAGCCTTCTTTATGTTCCAACTCTCATATCTGTTCCATAATTAAGCAAAAGTAATTGAAAATAGTATGTTAGTAGGAGTAATCATTGTGGTAAATTTGTTGTTTGTGAGTTCCATCAGAGTCTATATTGAAAGATTCCTTTACTGAAACATTTTTAACCCTACATTGCTTTATATAAAACAAATACTGGTATAAAATGGAGCCTAAAAAGTCTAAATAGCTTTTAAAGTTTTAGTATAAAGAATTTATTGACAAGTTAATATATTCAGGCTGAATCCAAATGTAAACATAGCCTTGACTCATAATCCTGATACACAACAGCCCAAGTAAACCCTTTCAGATTCATAGAACCCTCCCAACGCTACAGCTTTGTGAAATCAGAGTTCCACAAAGCTATAGAAGTGAGTTACTATTTTTTTTTAATTGAAGTATTGTTCACTTACAATGTTTAAGTGTACAGCATAGTGATTTGTTATTTTCCTAGCTTATATCCTTATAAAGCTATTACGAAATACTATTGGCTATATTCTCTGAGCCGCACATTACATCACTGTGACTTATTTATGCATAGTGGTTTGTATCTCTTAATTCCTTTGCCTATTTTGGTCCCCTTGCCCCGCCCCACCCCTCAGATAACCACTAGTTTGTCCTTTGTGTATCTTTGTGTTATTGCTGTTGTATTTGTTAATGTTTATTTTTTATTTTTCACATATAAGTGAAAACATACAATATTTTTCATCTCCTATCTGATTTATTTCAGCAAGTATAGTATATCCCAGGTCCATCCATGTTTCACAAACGGCAAAATTATTTTTTATGACTGAGTAGTAACCTTAGTCAAGTTTCTATCTTAACATTCTGTAACTATATAAACTGAATCGCTGACAATCACATAAAGCCTTGTTTACCTACTATTTCTATGTTAATACTATCGCTGTATACCCACCCTCTCCCTGAAAACATTAATAATGATGTGAAAATAACATCATACTTCATCTCCAGAGTATCTTTGACCTTTCTGGAGAGACAGAAGATTCAGAACACTGCAGGAAGAACAGTTCCTTAAAAACCTTTTGAAAAAGTACACTTGAATGGACTTATGTAAATATAGATATATGCAGTTACTTCAAAGGATATCTATTTAATGAAATGTTTTTTATTATCTAGCAAACATCCAAAAATATCCAGTAATCACACAACCAGGGATTTTTGGTTGAGCATCCAGACTTGTTAGTTCACACTGATTTACCATACATAATAAATTATTCAAGACAATTGCTGTTTTATTGCTCATCTGTTTCAAGGATTTAAGAAAGTTAAATCAGACATAATGGCTTGTCTGCTAAAACATCATCTCAAACTGGCATTGCATTTCAGAGTCTTTGCTCCTAGAACCCTGGCATTCTGGGCCTAGATATTAAACATCCACACTAAGTTTAAAGTATAAAACAGGGAGGTTTGTTGTAGGAGCTAAAACATCCTTTACTATGAAGTCTGCTTATTGTCTATAAATAAATACCTTCGTCTCGCACACATTCTATCCACCATCTTATCACTCAGTAAAATTCTGGCTTAGCATCAGTGTTTAATTTTTCCCATGCTAAATTTCAGACTTACTGAGATTCAGCTGCTGGGAGGTTGAAAGGAATAAGAGATTTTTTTATTGTCTGGTTTTGGAGAATGGAGGCCACGGGATTTCACGAGGTGACCTGGTGAACTCTCGTTTCACTAAAGATCCGCAGGTTTTCCCTTGTGGCCACAATGTACTTTCCGATGTCTATGGCTTTGTTTTTCCTTTAGTTTTAATAAAACCAGAGCCAAATCAAAGGGCATTTTTAGGTGTGTGTTCGCATGGTAACTTCTTTGTTTTCGGTGTCTTAAAATTTTTTTCTCCTATGCAAACTGTATATTTTCTATTTGGTAAAAATATACTTTTCCACATCACATCAGTGATGACAGTAAAATGTTCTGTACAGGTGGAAAATGTCAGTTTGCCATTGGTATGAGTGTTTTTAATCTTCCTGCCTTGCCAGCTATTGGCCTTCTGAGGTGTAGCCATCTTTCCCTTAACTTTTATTCCATTGTGTTGCTTTAATTCTTCACAAAAGACTTTTGGTATTTTATGAACCTTCACACTTTGACCTGTAATCATCAATCTTACAAGCTTTAATTTGGACCAAAAAGATGAAAAAGAGCTGAAGATTGACTTTCTGAACCAAAATTATCTCTTAACGTATATTTTTAAAGAGGAAAATTACTATGACAGGTTGATTGCAATTTAAAACAGCAACTTTGGATTACAAGTATTTTAAGGTTCATAATTTCCATAATCATTTTTTCTGCCAATGAAAGTGCTTCAAATTTAATTTAAAATAGCATCTGTATTAATTTTTATAATTTAGAATGAAAGTTGATTGTTTCTAGGGCTTGTAATTCTCTAAGTGTTGCATATCAAGCTGTGCTCTCTACGAATTTAAATCGCAAAATAAAGTGCACATGTTTTCCCCTGCAGGAATTTCATTTGAATCAAGCCCATCTTTAATTCTTGTCAGAACTCACCATTAATAATTGATTAACATTTATTGTAGTTTATACCATAACACCTTAATATACCTTGAGCTGTTTTAAATATGTATACATTATAATTTGAATATTTTTTATACAACTTCTCCAATGCTTGATTCACCTGTTACAAATTTGAATAATCTCCTCATTGTACTGGGTATTATGGGATACCACTCATAGGAATGCAGTTTAAGGAAGAAAAACTGAAGTCAAACTATTCAGTGCATAATTACGGAGGGATGTGGCATGCTACAATTTTATGTCTGCTCATTAGCTTTAATTAAACCATGTCAGTTTTTGAAATTTTGAGGCTGCTAGAATGAGTATTTCGGGGTACTTTTCTGAGTGACTTTAGTTTCAAATCCCGGGATTGAATACAATTTAATATATTCATTGCAATCGGTATTGACAATAGCTGTTGCAAGGAAAGAATCTTTGGGTCAAAGTTAATTTCAGAAGGTTATAGTGTTGTCAATTCTACAAAATTGGGAAATGGAAATGTATATTATTGTATGGCATTTTGTCAGTTCCTGAAATGGCAAATAGTTAGCGATAGAATGAATGCAGGTCACACCTCTTCTTTCTTTTGATGTGACACTCCAAGACGTCAGACCACCATCCAGACAGAGGAACACTGAGGTTAGGAAATTATTTTTGCAATCTATTTCTATATTACAGAGCATGTGCTCTATTCAATATTTTTCAAGCCTGAGGGATTTGTCCTATAGAAAACAGGATAGAGTAAATATATATCTATATATATGTGTGTGTGTGTGTGTGTGTGTGTGTGTGTGTGTGTGTATTGTATCTCTCTATTTTTTGTACTATCTTTTGCACACACACACTCATGCATGCACACACACATGATAAATACATAAGTGCATTTACATTATTTCAAGTGTTTAGCTTTGAATGCTTTCTGCAAGTTACTTACATAAGGACCATCTGCTCTCCTATTACCAACTTCTTAGAATTGTGGCATTCTGTGATGTGATTGCAAATCATTAAGCATCCTGTTAGAAGAATAAGTATGCATGATACTTCCAAAAGATTCTCAGATATCTTACAGGGGTATAATGTGAGGCCCTGAAAAAGTAATGGATCAATGAGTATTAATTTCAAAACATCATTTGATTGTTGAATATTGTCCAACTTTTTACTTATAAGTACTACTTCTTTTAACAGTTAAGAAAAATTTAGGGGGATCTTAAAATATAGGTTCTCATGTCCCATGAAGTCCACATTTAAAGAATAACAGCATCGTGGTAGCATAGTCAAAACATCCAATGATGAAATTATCCCTCTTGCTCTTGTTAAGGCAAGATACATGACTGACAAGATTTTAATATTAAATATTGAACTGCAGGCTAAATACATCCCTTTGTTTTTACCTTGCAAAATAACCATTGTTAAACATTTGGTTGGTTATAAACATAGCTGATTTCTGAATATGTTTCTTTTAGAATGTGTAACTGTGAAAGATGCTTGCGGGACTGCTTTCCAATCAGTTCAAGAACCAATAGAAATTTCAAGTTCTGTTTAGCTTATATTTTAGATTTTTACTCTTTTCAGATCTAAACACTCTCACGTAAGTATTCACATGTCCCATATTAAAATGTATACATTTTCTCATAGTTGATGTCGCTGTTGTTGTTTAGTTCCTAAGTCATGTCGGACTCTTTTGTGACCCCATGGACTATAGCCCACCAGGCTACTCCATCCATGGGATTTTTCAGGCTGGAGTACTGGAGTGGGTTGACATTTCCTTCTCCAGAGGATCTTCCCAACCCAGGGATTGAACCTAGGTCTCCTACATTGGCAGATGTGTTCTTTACCACTGAACCAGCTTATAATGCATAAGTGCACTTACATTATTTCACGTGTTTTCTAGTCTTCATATTGATGTTATGTGCAAATTTAAGAATCATTAAGAATTGTTTTTTCTGCATTTGAATGTCTTCTACTAATCTAAAATAGACTCTTTTATCGCTCTGGTTGTCTAATGCTCTTACCTCTTCCTTGTATAAGGCGGTCTGAAAGGTAATCATAGAAATGGTAGTCATTTCCGTTTTCAATATTTATGAATTCTAGGTCCATAAGGAGAAATTAAAGAACAAAATACATGTACAGTGAGGAGGATTCTTAGTGTCTGAGGCATTGACGTGGCATGCAGGGCCAGTTTCCTGTACCCACAGATTGCACTTGGGACCCCTGCCGGCCAGCTTGTGAATGCCAGACCCGAGACTAAAATAGGGCCACTACAGAATGTCCATGTTCTGATGTTATTTCATCTCATCTGTGAAGCTACACAGATATCAGTGTCATTTTAACAGGAGAACAAAAATAAATCTGATATATATTTATATATACACACACATAAGTGTATGTGTGTGTATATATATATGTAATTTTATATCTAATAATTGTCTTTTCTTAAGTATAATAGGATTGAAATGCTGATCTAATTTTTCGTATCAGAAAGAGGGACTGACCAGCTATGTTCCTCTCCACCATAACCATTCTACAATTTCCTCCTTTGTCAGTGCTTTTGATCCACCTTTTGAGGCAATATTGATACTACCTTGGTCTTTTCCCAACTTGGCATTTAAGCTGTCTGTTGGCAGTGATATTTTTAGCTTTTCATTTGCTAGAAAGAATTACTTTATAAAATTTTAAGGGTCTTAGTTATTACAAATCTTGAGCACAAATCCATACATATTAATACACTGCTAATAACAATAACACTCACCTGCAGAATGGTATTCTTTCAAAGCAAATAAAGGAAGGACATGTGAAGTTCTCATTTTTTCTATTTCTTTTTCCTCCACCTGCTTGGAAAATCATGACATAGATAGGATGGCATTAAAACAATTTATCAATTAATATCATATTATGAGTATATTGGTGAATAAGAAAATAAATGCAAGAAAATGTAGCTATGTAGAATCTGCATTTAGTCAATGGTGCCTGTGGTTAACTGTGAAAGCTGAATTGCTTCTCCTTATTCTTAGCACTTCCCTATGTAGTGCTTCTCTCAGTAGGAGTTATGGCCTCTAGGAAGAAAATTAGATGTGCTTTTTAAGAACAGATGAAAAAGAGATTGATGAACTTGAGGGAAATATATGCTATGTAAAGTGTACACTGCAGTTTTCTTTCAACTTTGAAACTTTAAAAGCAATGCACAGAGTTTTCCCCATCATCCCTTCCCTCTCTTTGAATGTGCACAGTGGGTGCTGTTCAGTAACAACTGGATTTTTTTCACAGTTTCACCCTACAGAACATCTATTGAACTTTACCATAAAGGCTCCTAAAAAGTCACATTTAAATTCTGTGGATACATACTTAGCATTTCCCCTGAAATCTGATTTAACTAGATATTGGTAAAAACTTTTGCTATGATGTGGACTTTTAAAAAATACTTTGCACTTATTTTTTGAAGGGAAGATTTAGGGATAAAATCTATACTCTGTTGTTGACTCTACAAGTGTCATGAGAAATGATGAAGGATTGAACAAATACATTTCAGAATTTGTCACTTTACAGAGATCCACTTTAAAATTTTACTTTTGAACTCTAAAAGAAAGATGCTGAATTTATAAAAGTAACAGAAAATATATACAAATTATTGGAGGTTAATTTTGTTGAAAGGGAGACAACAAATCACTTTCAAAGTATATTTGCCAACTAGATAGACTTAGTCAATGTAGCATAGTTGCATCACAATTATTATGTGAAAACATGACAGCATAATTTTAATTGTACAGAAGGTACTTCTTAAACTATTGCTGCATTTTCCTAAAGACAGGAGCAGGGATTTGGCTAATTTCTGAATGTGGCTAATTTTTGAATTTGGCTGATTTTTACATTTGGAAAAAAACTTGGCTATTGCCATATTCTAAAGATGGAAACTCTTTAACCTCTGCTCCATCTCCTTGAAGGGAAACTTTTGTCTAGTAATTCTTAATTAGACTTTATGTTTAAACAAAGTTTATTTTTTTGATTTAATTTGTCATGAGTTGACATAATTTGGAATAAAGACAGTTTCATTAAGTATAATAGAATTTCTCCTTTAAGGTATGTGGTTTTACGTATACTTGCTCCGGGTTTATGTATTTGTGCCTGCCTCTCTCTCTGTCTCTGTCTCTCTCTCTATATATATATGTATATATTTTTAAATATATGTGTAGTATATTAGTTATGTGTTGCTGCTTATAAAACTAAAGCCTCCAGAGCTCAGCGTCTGTGGACCCAGAATCTGAATGTCTAACTCTGTGATTCAGGTTCTGATGTCTCCTGAGGCTGCAAAGTGTTGGTTGGGAACACGGTCATTTTCAGGCTTGACAAGTGGGGGAGAGCCTCCTCTAAGCTCTTTCTTTTGCCTGTTGGCTGTCTCCAGGTCCTCACTAGTTCAGTGGGTAGAGATTATTTCTTCCAATATAGATCTCCGCATATGGGGCAGCACAATATAATGGCTGGCTTCCTCCAGCGTAAGGACTTTGATTGATAAAGGGATAGAAAGAGAGAGTGCCAAGATGGGAGCTGTGATTGTTTTATAACCAAAGCTCATAACTGACACCTGTATTTTATTGATTAGAAGTGAGTATGTAAATCTAGCTCATAATCTTAAGGGAGACAATTCCCTAAAGGCACAGATACCAGGAGGCAGGGGTCACTGAGAGTCATCTCGAGGGCTACTCCCCACATATGATCAAAACTTACTGGAGATTTGTTGTTTAATAGCTAAGTCATGTCTGATTCTTTGTGACCCCGTGGACTGCAGCACACCAGGCTCTTCTGTCCTCAAATATCTCCCAGAGTTTGCTTAGATTCATGTCCATCGAATCAGTGATGCCATCCCAACCATCTCTTCCTCTGCTGCCCTCTTCTCTTGCCTTCAATCTTTCCCAGAATCAGGGTCTTTTCCAATGGGTCAGCTTTTCACATCAAGTGCCCAAAGTATTAGAGCTTTAGCTTCAGCATCAGTCTTTCCAGTGATGAGTTAATTTCTGAAACATCTTAGTTTCAGAAAGTAAGCATTCTCACTTTGTTCTTTCTACTTATCATCAGATACTAAGAAAATAAGGTCAGATCTTTGGGCCCCAGCAACTTCATTTTTTTCTGTAAAATGATGTTAGTTGTCACAGATACCCTGCTTTTAAATATTATGTTGTTTGTGGCATTTAATATTTGAAAAGTATTATATTTTGTTCATAAATTGTTTTTCACTATTTTAAGAAATTGTTCTATTGTTATTTACCAGAACAATTTATTCTTATATATGCAGAGGTAGCTTAGAGTGTCAGTGCAGGAGAAGAATGCAATTGGTTTGCGTGCTTTTCAGCTGCTAGCTGTGTACAAGTGACTTAATGTTTGTTTCCATCTTTTCATTTGTAAAATGGAGAGGCTAATAGTACTAACCTCATAGAAATATGAGGCTTCTAGTCCATACAAATAGTTTGAAAACTGCTTACTATTGATTAAGCTCTCAATTAAAGAATCTTTTTATATTGTAGAAATCTTAGAAGTAGTAGTTGTAGCAATAGTATTAGCAGCAGCACTTTGGGAAACATTTTTAAATAGTATAAGCTGTCAGTATTCAGCTAATAAATGGACTATTTGAGCTTAAAAAGAAATAAGACAAAGGCTCCCATATACCTATTGTTCTATTAATGAATCCTTGAAACAATTTTGACCTTTTCTCCCAGAAAGTAAGATTATATGGTACAAAAGGAAATACCACGCAGCATATTATTTTTGTGACAATTAACTGTCAGTGAAAACAAAAGCCAGCTGGGTGACCATATTCAGCTCTGAGCTTTCATATATAGAAAACAAGACCTTAAAGGGAAATACCCTACACAGGAGGCCCATCCTGCGGAAAACCTGTGCTGGAGAGATACTAAAACCTCTCTCTGCGGAGCTGAGACTACCATCTGCGTCAGCAAGCTGATACCTTAGAGGGAAAACCGAGGAAAGGATGTGGCATCTTCTACTTTGATGACATTTAATGAGAAGCTGGTGATGCTTTATATCAAATCTAATAGCATTTTATCGATTAATTTTGCTCTGCACCACAAACAGTGTCTTAAGTGGTTGGGGACCTCCGAGCAACACCTAAAACTTGGCCTGGGCTGCTGTTGCTTAAAAACCATGTTTATAACATTTCAGGTAACAAAATTATGCAACATTCACATAAGGAATTATCCTTTTAAACCAATGGCTTAAGAGATTTGTTACTAAAGTATGGTTCACTGTGAAATTGCAAATTCTATACAGTCTCTTCCCTTTTTTGGACAACTTTTTTCATACATATTCCTGGCATCTATGAAAACATCATCTGGCTGTCTCAATGGACTGTTTACCTAAATGTCTATAGTATGTAAAACTGTAATAATCTACAATTAAAGGAACCCCTTCAGAATTGTGGCTTTATATGGGGTCATATGGAAGTGTAGTTTTCATGACCATACCTTTTAAATAATTCAGTGTTTCCACAGTTGACTCAATCATCAATTTATTCCCAATCCACATTTAGTCTAGGTCACATTTGGATTTCTTTTTGGAGTAAATCTATTATTATTATTTGATTTTTCTTTTCTTCTCAAATCTAATTAAATACACAGAGAATATTAACTTTGGTTGATAAAGTGACTGTGTATTATCGCCTAATAAACTCTAACACAAGGCAGCCAATGGTCTGAGAATTCAAATTAACACTGCCATTAAAGCAAAGGTCTAAAGCAAGGGAATTTGTCCTCTTTCACTGAGAAGTAATTGAAAGAGAGGCTGAAAAAAAATAGTAGTTCACAGACAAATGGGTACAATATTTACCTGAATAAAAATGGGGATCTGATTCCGTGTTACTTCACTGAGTACCTCTAGTAATTTCAGTAGCTTTATTGCGGCTGAATCGTTCGTCTTCACAGGTCTGTTTTATAGATTTTATGGTTAAATAAGCACATAGTCATTGCTGAGATATACAGAGTTGTAAATTGGTTCATTTCATAGTTCGGAATAACTTTAGAACTCGATTGTTAACAGAAATACTACTTCTCATCAATCGCCTTGAGAGTCTAGTGGATGTTAAGAGTCTCTTTGGGAAGAGAGAGGATCTGCTATTGTTTTCTATCTTTATGAGAATCCGAAGTTTCACACACGCTGTAAGCACAGTGTGTCTTGTAGCTTGAGACTCTCCATATTTAAAGTGTGATCATTTCTTGCTTGAGCGCTATAACAACTCCCCTCCCACCCCCCACTTTTTTTTTATCCAACTTTCCATCTGGCTAAAGACCAAGACAGCTATGAAAACTTTTATAAATCAGCCTTAAGAGTTTATCATTTCACTGATTTCCAAAATTAGTCTAGGCTGACTGAGGCAGTGTTCAGCCTGTGTTAAACACCCGCTTGCCATCCTCTGGACGCTTGGATTGTTTGGGATGTAATCAGCACCTCCTCTGAGTGAATGCTGCTGTCTGGTCACTGTGACTCTATAAAGGGCTGGGTGGGTGCTCCTGGCTCTTTTCGGAGCCCGTCACACTGATAGAATGATTAACATACCACTAAGATAATGTCTCAAAAGCTGTCCCATAAAGTGTGGTTTGGGGATGTTATGTTTAATTGGCCCTTTGATTACATGGTTGTTGTTCGGTCGCTAAGTCGTGTCTGACTCTTTGCGACCCCGTGGACTGCAGCACGCCAGGCTTTCTATCCTTCAGTGTCTCCTCGAATTTACTCAAAATCATGTCTATTGAGTCAGAAATGCTGTTTAACCATCTCATCCTCAGCCACTCTCTTCTCCTTTTGCCTTCAATCTTTCCCAGCATTGCGGTCTTTTCTAATGAGTTGTCTCTGCTCATTGGCTACATTATGTCATCTTAAAAAATTAGAAAAAAAATCCATGGAAGGATATGAAGTATATATAACACAATGATTTTTTCCTAAGGTATAAAGAATCTAACATATTAGAAGAAAATTAATCATATTTTATATTTACTAAACTGTAACATATTTCAGTTGGCTAAATTATTATCACAATATAAATAATATATCACTATACCATTGACAAAGCATTTTATGAATTACCTAAAGGATGAGGACAATGAAGATGATAATGACGAGTCTATTATTTTTGTAGAGGAATGAAAACATATGAGAAAGTAAAGTTCTTTGATGGTGATGATCAGGTAGTACATTTAAAATTCATCTTCTTTCAGATTTGAAAACTTGTTACTTTTTTCCCCAAATGTATCTAAAGATGATACTTCTAGATATTCACCATGCCATTAAGAAAATCACAGTATATCAATATTTATTTTATTCACAAACTGTAAATCCAGTGATGTGATGCCAAATATCTAAATAAGCTATAATAAACCAGGAAGAAAATGTTGTTTTGTAGTGCTATTTTATCAAAGCATGCATATTGTACCCTCATTTAACTTTGAACAGCTCTCTAAGCATATGAAAGAGTAGAAAATGCTATAGAAAATGAAGCTGCAGCTTGGGAAGGTCAGTACTTTCAGAAAGTGCCTGGCCCTTCCCAGAGGCACGATTCAAACACAGTCTCATTCTGACACCACCATGAGTACTCGTGAAGGGGGCTCAGGTTGGGAAGTTTCTGGACATTCATCGTTTATAGGCACGTGTTCATAAAATGGACTCATGACTCCATTAATGTGCAGGAAAGAGGAAAGTAATCAAGAGTAGAATAAATAAAACATGCTAGTCTTTCTCCATCACAGATTTCCCTTAAGTTAAATAAAAATTAGATCAAGTGCATAACACTGGGGATCATCTGTTTCTCCCCCACACACACACAAACACACCTTTTCCTCTATCTCAGTCAGCTTGCACTTTATTTCATGATTTTATCTGCAAGCTATTCTAAGTTTTGTATTAAGGCATGTGTATTGAGGACCTTTAACTGGAAAGCCCCGTAGGCAGTACTGAACATTTAGATGGAGTTCTTATACAGACAGAAGAGGAGTATGTATAATGCACACCATTAAACACAGATTTCTTTCTGAATTTAAAAAAATTTATAAGAACAGTATTTCTGCTATTGACTAGATCTAGAAAAATGCCCTTTGAGTAAGGCATGACAAATGGGAAATACTTGTACAGGGTTGATTATCACTAATAAAAATATTAGATAAAATGACATGCATACGCGTGTGCTCAGTCGCTTCAGTCATGTCCAATTCTGTGCAGCCCTATGTGCAACCCCATGGACTGTAGCCCACCAGGCTCCTCTGTCCGTGGGATTCTCCAGGCAAGAATACTGGAGCGGGTTGCAATGTCCTGCTCCAGGAGGTCTCCCCAACCCAGGGATTGAACCAGTGTCTCCTGCATATGCTGCATTGCAGGTGAATTCTTTTAACCACTAAGTCACTATGAAGCCCCAAAGTAACATGTTGTGCTGTGCTTAGTCTCTCAATCATTTCTGACTCTTTGTGACCCCAGGGACCGTAGCCTGCCAGACTCCTCTGTCCATGGAATTCTCCAGGCAAGAATACTGGAGTGAGTTGCCATACCCTCCTCCAGGGGATCTTCCCAACCCAGGGGTCAAACCCAGGTCTCCCACATTGCAGGCAGATTCTTTACCATCTGAGCCACCAGGAAAGCCCCCTAAATGACATAGATTTTCTTAATTTACTTTTTAACTATAAAGTTTATACTTATAGGGTTTTCTAATGACTCAGTCTTTGACACCTTCTGCATGTCTCTATTTTAACAAAGATTTAATTTTATTTTGAATTTCCTGTTCATGTGGGTTTCATGCTTGAATTACTCTCTTAGGAAAGCTAAATGCTTAGAATACTACATTTCCTGCTCATAATGAGGTGAGGTCAGAAGGCAAACAGTTTTCTTCCTTTGTGTTGACACGGCGGACCTACACACAATCAGTGCCCAGTGGTAGTTTGCAGTGAGTGAAATCAGGAAGGGGAAAAATGGGAGGCTAAACATGAAAGAGTACCCGTGGCAAAGAAAGAGAGAGAGAAAGGAGGGAGGTAGGGATGGGGAAGGATGGGAGGAAGGGAGGGAAGTAGGAAGGAAAGGCAGTAGGGAATACAACAGCCAACAGCACGTGGTGCGGGATGATGGGGTCTTGTGGAGGTCTTCAGGGTCCCTGCAAGTCTTTATACTTCAGTACCCTCTGTTGGAATGTGTCACAGTGGTCACTTCTATTTTGCCCTGATGAGGGTTTGGGGGCTTCAGCCTTGTCCTGGCACACACCCAGGGATTCTGTGACTGAAGATCAAGGAAGAGCGAGAAGAAGAGAGGAGGGCAAGGACTGAGCCGTGCCGATGGCCGCCATTCCTTGCACGCATGCTCAGTGGAGGTCTGACTGAATAAATGGAGAAAAGAAAAGGTGAAAATCACAGTGGAGGACCGACCCCTTTCATTAGATAGAGGCTTCTCACACTCCCTCCCCCTGGCGGGTTTCCAGGACCTGCCTGTACAGGACGTTGCAGCAGAAACTTCAGCTCTGGGTGAAGACCGATCCCCTGGTCTAAATAAATGCATTCAGAGCCTGGGAAGAATTTCCCAATTTGGGATCCTCAGTTAATGGAAGCCCCAGCTACCAGGAGGGGACATGTACAGTAATGCAATCAGGACGCTGATTAAGGTCAACCATGACTTTGTTTTGATCTGGAGTTGGGCTTGTCTGCGGTCTTCTTAATAGAACTCTCCAGGTTCTTATAGACAGAGATCAGGAGAACCTGAAGGACTTGACTTGAGGTCATATTAACTGCCCTGAGATTGCTGAGTTGCCAAGAACTCTCTTTTCTTCTCCCCTAACTCTGGGGCTCATCCTGGCTATGAATTTGCAGGACACATGCCTGTTTGGGCCACTGTCCTGCCCATCAGGCATCTTTCAATAGATTTTTCTAGCACTCTATTAATTTATAAACATTCTTTCCCTCACACCATCAAAAATATTTGTGACTTTTCAATTATTTTGTTTTCTTCAGTATTTTAGAGTTTATATGTGTGGCTGTTAGATTAATTACAAATGGATTTATTTTTTTAAGCCATGGAAAATGTGCTTCTGATTTGAATTTGTTTTTAAATCCTACTAATTTCAGGATTTTGATTAATAAGAAGAAAAGTACAATTTTAGCACAGATGTTCAGATAGAAGTTTGAAACATTTCTAAAGCAAAAGTTGAGTCATCATCTAAATAATCTGATTGTAAATTGAGGGGATTCATCTTATACTTAAATAATCAACTAAAAGCAATGTCTGTGGAGAAGGAAATGGTAACCCACTGCACTATTTTTTTTACCTAGGAAATCCCATGAACAGAGGAGCTGGTGGGCTACAGTCCATAGTCACAAAGAGTCAGACACAACTGAAACAAATTAGAACATTTACCAGACCACATATACTTATAAATCTCTGTTTTTATATTTAAAAATCTTCTAAAATCTAAGAAATAAACAGCTAGTTAATATATTTCAAAAGAGCAACATCTGAAGTGTGTAAAATGCTTGAAGATTGTACTTTTTGTGTTTGAATTCAATGGCAAGTATGAAAGTGGAGAGAAACATACATGGGGGAGGGTTTCTAGAAACAAAATAGAACCTTTTGGAAACAGTAGACATTGTGCCAATAGTATTTTCACACGTACTGCTTGCCAAAACACAAGTAATTTTAAATATTGGAGCCAAATAGGCAAAAATGATTGATTAAAGCAAGTTTGCTAAATTGAAATCATGGCCATTACCAGTGACTGTGTGAGACAATGAATCTTTGCCTAAAGCGGTGAGTGCAATAAGGCTTTTCATAACTTTTTGTATGCATAGTAAAGACTAAATTTGTTGCAGCATCCACAGAGATTTAAATTAATTTCAGAAAGAAAATTATTACATTAATTTGTTTTCATCGAATATAATTTAGAATTAGTTATTCAGTAAGGGTTTTCCCAGTAGCCTTTAATAAAATGATAGAGATGGGCTTATGGGGAGAGTTTCTTAATTGTTCAGCATTCCATTTCTGTTTGACTCATTTTAGAACTTAGTTATTAGTGTGAAGCAGCTTCAGTAAACTGGTGTTTGTAAACTAAAGTCCCTTACTCCCAGGTCTGCTTTCATATTATTATTACCTTTAAAGAAGCACACACATACAGAGCTTGTTCTAGCACAAGCTGTTTTCAGGAGCATTCTGATTGTTCTGGAAGCATAGCATAACACAATGAACTGATTTTAAATGTCATCTCAATCTACTGAAATATATAGCTCTCAGAGTCACCTCCTGCGGGTCCCTATAATGTAAAGGGGGGCTTCCAGAACTTCCAATAAGTCTTGAGTTTCCCTCACTTTTGTTCAGTAAGATACAACTTTCATAGACTAAATAGATGACAACTTTGTGCCAATGGTGGATCTGTATAATCCTGCTCAAAGGGAATTATACTGTAAGGAGGGCCTAATTATAGTGAGGTTGTATTTCAGGTTCTTCAGTGAGGAGTGGCTGCTTAATTGAAGACTGGACCAACCAAATGTCCCAGGTCCTTCTGATTTATTGATGTTAATATGAAATTTGATTAATTTTAATGCATGTAAAATCCTTTGAAAAATATTAAGAGGTTATAGAATGATAGCATACTCTGTGACAGATTTTAGCCTGATTTCCTGTTCCTCATCTCACTAGCTGAGAAGTTGGAGTGTCATTTGGTCAGTGCAAATAGTGCTCATAATGAAGAGTTGGACGCCTTGTGATCCACACTCTCTGTGCACAGGTCGTAGGCTGCCCCCACGCTCTTCACTATGCAGCTACTCCCATGGCTGTGGGCCTCATCCTCCAAACACCTAACTGCTTGCTATCACCTCTTCTTCCATTTTTCAACAGTGGTCTACCCCGCTCCAGCAAGATGAATAGAATACTAGAGTTTGAGACCTTCTGGCAGCTCTTAAGAAAATGTGCTGAGCCCTGGATTCAGCAGCAAATAGACACTAAATATTTGGTAAATGATTCAAGAAGTGATCAAATAAATACATGAAGAATATAAGCAGCAGTACATATATGTTAAGTGGCTGCGGTAAGGTACAAGGTTAGTTGCTTTCCCTGTGCAAAAACACAGTTAAATTTATGTTTCAGGCCTCCCTGATGTGAATTTGTCACAATAGGCAGATATGCTCACCGATGATTCAAGTAACACTAGTAGTCAAGTTAAGATCTAATAGAATGACACAGAAGGAGATGGCACCTTAAACTAATCTGATTAGTGAGTCTTCTTTGGATTGAGAGAACTTGAAGAAAAGATACAGACCTAGTTACATGGATCAGAATGAAGGGCACATTCTAGGAAACATGGCAGAATGAGAAGCCGGAAGGATGCTATCTGTGTGGTTGGGGAATTAGACTTGCTAAGCAGGATATTCACGTGCTAACTAGTGGACTAAAGTACATTACGGGCTGTGTTGCAGTTGTCTAGAATTGTAAATGTGAGAATCGGAGCTTGTATCTACACATATGAGAATCTGCAATGAAGTAGCTATGCAAAATAGTGCTTTACAAGTGTGAGGCTAAATGTGTGCTAGTGAGATGAATTTGAGGGCTGCGAAACAGGCGGAAAGGTGGGAAAGGATATTTCCATAAACCACATGGAAAGTGATCAGGATATGGGTTCTGATGGCATCAATAAAGAATAAAGAATGAGCCCCATTCATGAAGTATGAAGAAATCTGAAGCTTTAGAAACTGGTTAGGAGCTTTGAAAAATTATTTTAGAACAGTATTGCTCCAAATAAAGGACTGCTAACAGACAAATATGAGATGTTAAAAAATTTAGGAATCATGTAAAATTAGAACATAACTAATTTTAGGGTTTTTTTTCTTTGCTTATTAGTATTATTTATTTTTATTGGGAATTTCTCATGACTTAAGTGTTCTTGGCTTTAAGAATCTCCAGAAGAGAACTCAGATGGCATTTCCTTGATACCATTTGACCTGAACACATTTGACTCAAAAAAAAAAAAAAAAAAAGAAAGAAATTTAACAATTAGGTGTGTTCCTTAGGATATGCTAGAGGGGACACTGGAAGAGATAGTAGTTGGGTGTTTTCCCTCCTTATTTTATAAGAGCAGGTATACTCTTGGTATTGAGAGACACCCGCCAAGCTGGAGTATTAACTCATGTTTATCTTGAAATTCTTTACTTTTCTGAGTCATTGTCTTTAAATTAAACAGAAGGATGGCATTTAATTTATAACCATTATACCTAATAAAATTGGAGCATTTTAACACAACTCTTTAAAAGTAAAATATTAGGATCTCTTTGGAACGTGGTTATAAATTGTTCTGAATCAAATGCAGATCTGGCTAATATACATTTGGAGTAAAATTCACCTTTGAGTTCATGAAGAGTCTGTATTTTTTATGCAAAAAAATATGTAGTAAAAGCTATACACAAAATGCTGATTTCTTTTGAAAAGGGGATCTTCTGGACTGGAGTGGAAATATTTAATTAACCAGTTAAATAAGCCACCTTAGTATCAAGAATTTGGGAGAATATATAAAAACTGAAGTTATTTGAATTTTAGTGAGCTAGAATAATTGGGTATATCAGATTCCTTATATCTAATCTAGCTGCTTCTGATATCTTAACCTGAAATTGACAGTTGACTTGGAACTCTGAAAAATAAATATGGAATCCCTTTTATCATATTAAATGGAACTGCCTTTCATTAAGACTTATACATATTTATACTAAACACTAAGATATTAGCCTGAGGCAACAAAGTTCTAAAGTATTTTTGACTTTCAAGAAAAAATAGTGTCAGTGTAATTTGTAATTTAAAAATGTATTCTAATGTTAATGATTAGACAATGTCTTTTATAGATGGAGCTAGTGCATTAACAGGATCCCAATTCACATCTATTGGTGTCAACTCAGTTTATGAATGTTCATTAAGTGTTCACAAGGTGTTAGAGAACATGGTAGTATTAGTAATACATTCAGTTTTAGAGTATCTATTAATATTTTTGAGACTAACTTAGCTTTTTCAAATGACTTTTAGATACAGGGAGTGTTCCAACTGGCATAAAGTTGGAATTCACCCAATAAAAGAGAGGCTGTAAATCTACTTAGCTAATTAAAGGAGCTTATATTAGGCAAGTAGGTTCAATTCAGAAGACTGAGGATCAGACCAATATTTTAAAGATAAATTACAAAGGATAATTTGGAGGTCCACATTATGTTTTTACACAAAATTTTTGATCTATAAATTGCTTTAGTTACAACACTGCCTCTTTAAATTTTGAGATTGTTATCCATTTTTCCATATCAGGAAAAATTAGCAATACTTTTGAATTTCTGTGTAATTGGACCTTTTATCTATGTTCTGTTCCACATGTACTTGAATTAAATTTTTCCTTTGTTAGCTAATCACTAAAGGTTACCATGACTCTATCTATGATGTAATCGCTATGAGTTAATTCAGAACATTGAGCCAAACTGTGACTTGGGCTAAGAATAGCAGCAAATCTGATGAGGGTGGTTTTTTCTGTCTTCATTAAGGGAACTTGAATAAAGTATCAATACAAAGAGGATAATTACACCACCTACGTGTTTTGTAACAAGATCCAGATTATCATGTTTGTCGTATGTGTGTAGATATGTTTTTTTAACCACAGGATATGTGTAGATATGCAAACTACATAGCATATACACTTATGTTTAAATCTCACCTTCACATTTGTTGAAATAATTATGCTTACTTCTAAAGTTTCAACCAAAGCTGTTTACTTCATAAACTGAGATAACTGAATACAGTGACAAAGCCCCTTGAATCTTTCTATTATATTAGCCAATTGAATTAGAAAACTTGGATTTCATTTGTTAAAAAAGAAAGCACACAAACACATATATGCTTGCCTTTTAAAATCAGGTTTTTCTCTCAGTTCCTACTCTGCAAAATTTGAGCATCTGCAATGAGCATCTTTCTCATTATCACAAATCCACCAACCTGCCACCAAGGTCTGGGGGCACTTGGCTGGCACAGTGTGGCCAAGCCTCAGATGAGCTTTTTTCTGCTTTTCTGGTAGAGAAGTATGGAGGTTAATAGGTTTTGGTCAGAAGTACTTAAAGCAATTTTTAAAATTACATTTCAAAATATCCCACCTGACCTATTAATTGTCCTATTAGACCTAAAGTGATGAGAACTAAAACTTGGAAGTCATCACCCACCTCCCAGCAGTCCACAGGTGTGATGCTGCTATAGAAAGAAATCTTTAAAAGCCTCCAGCATGAGACAGTAATACCCCCTGCCTAGGAAATCTTAATGATGTAGAAACTGATTGAAGTAGAAAAAGGAGAGTGAAATTACCGTGCCACGTATCCCTGTTTCTATTTTTAAAAAAGACACTCCAGGGTTGGTTTGGTGTGAGAAAGCATGTTAAATCTTCATCAACTGTGCTTTATAAGCCTAGGCTACAATCACATTAATGTGATTATAGGTAATCTATTCAGATTCATGAGGTAGGCATTTTGTAATTGCCTGCTGTAATTATGTTAAATTGTACCTTTTCAAAACTTGTCTTTTCATGTAAAAAAATGTTTTTCTCTTTCTCTTCTTTTAAAGCTGTGTTTACAAAATCAAGTGATAATTACTTGACTTGAAAAGAAAAAAACTAGCAAGATGTAGCTTTTAAGTAACTAAGAGTCAATCGATCAGTTAGAGCTAATAAATAGCCCTAGATTCATGGCCTTGGACCAGGAGTGAGATAATCAATGGAAAGTAGAAAAGGCATGAGGGTAATTTATTTGTTGTCAAATAATGTTTATATGTGCCTATGCCAATGTGAACTAATGGCATAAAGTAAGCTCTTTAATGTAGATAGATGTACATTAAAATTTGTAGGAGAAATAAGGTGTTTATAAATCTGATGACTACATTTTTAATATTCTTAGATGTGGTGATTTGTACACGGTAAGAAACATGCAGTGTTAAGAAGTGATTTTCTTCCTTTTCCAGTCTGAAGAAAAATGTGTGTTTCAATACTTAAGCTTAGAAAATTCATTATTTTGGTCCATAAGAGAGAGAGAAAGGAAAAGTATGACACTGTACTATTATGTTATGACACTCTAGAAACATAATACAGCTGCACTGACATGATAAAGTAAATCACCTCTACTGATGTCAAACCCTGTATTCTGTCACCAAGAAAGAGAGACTCCCGTTGGCATCACAATATTTTCCCTTTCTAAAAGTTAAATTCAGCAGACGGCTCTGCAGGTGGAGGCCTGTATGGATAATCTTTAGGTATGAACTTTGTTTATAGGTGATTTCTCTCATGGTTTAAGATACCAGGTTGCCACCTGGTATCACACACACACACACACACACACACACACACACACACAAATATATATATATATATAGCCACCTGGTATATATATATATATATATATATATATATATATATAGCCACCTGGTATCATACACACACACACACACACATAAATATATGTATATATATATATATATATATATATATATATATATATATATATATATATGTCTTTGTACTTGAGTCTTCTCATTCTCATATCTCTGAGAATTTTAATTCGCATGATTTATTCCTATATATTTACTCCTATAAAGTATTGTTTTGAGTTTCTTAATTACAAAAGTAAAGCTTGTCACTGGAGATAATACAGAGGTTTACAAGGTATCTAATGAAAGCTCCCACCCACACTTTCCCAACCAATCCCATTCTCCAAAAGTAATCACGACTAATAGTTTGCTGGATATCTCTCCAGGCATTTTTCCATACACACAAGTCTGTGTACATGTGCATACACATATAAGATAGATCTATTTTTTTTTAATGGCTTTGTACTGTAGAATGTGTTCTCTAATTTCCTTTTTTTTTTCATATTGCAATATGTTGAGGATGTCTTTCCATTTCATTATATGTTTCTTATTATTACATAGGCCCCCATTACATATTTTACATGACCATGTTTTTTTTTAATAATTTTGCTGGTGGATATAATGAAAATCCTAGTACGGATGTCTTTCTATGCATAGACTAATGCTAAAATAGAGCAAGTTCCTAGAAGTAGGGTTGCCTGGTCAAAGAGGGCACATGTTTTTGATGTGGATGAGATGAAAAGCAGTGGAAGAGGCACCATGTGGAAAAATGGAAGAGGGTGGGTCTTGGTATCTGACACACACGTGTTCTATGTTGGCTTTTTAAAAATGTTCTGAAAGTATGTCTCAACTGCCTATGCTGTATAAGTACTGATAACTGTGAGGCCATGAGCAAGCCTCAGTTTGTTATAAGTAAAACAGGGAGGAAAACAACCCCAGGTCAAAGGTTTTAATGACAAGGAGGGATGATGAATCTACTTAACACAGCCCTTGCCGCATGATAGTTTCCATATGTTATTACATGAGTCTTCAATATTTTTTATTTCTATAAGCTTCAACTTTATATCACCATGTCATCATCTCAAACTCAAGAAGTATATTTTCAACTTTACGAGAAACCAACTTACTTCTCTTTGACCTATTTCTGTTACCAGTAAAACTTTGTTTTTGTCATCCAGCTAAGAACACCCTAGTTTTGCCCTGATTTGCCATATTGATTTAATATCCAAAGGCTTTGGGGTTCTGCAAGGGCTAGGCATCCTTCTCTTTGTTTCAGAATTATCCAGTTATGACTTGATTTTTCCAGTTCTCGGATTTTTGTCAAATCTCATTCACTTCTCTGTCCATTAATCCTTCAAATGCTCATTAAACATATGTTGTCTGTCATATGAGTCTTACTTCTTCATAACTCTGTGTTGTCATCTTATATGTAGGTGAGAACCCTCTGAATTTTAAGGCAGGAAAGACTATCTATATCCCCAGACCCCTACAGATAGATTGCTACTACCAAGTACACACAGGGGGAAAAGGGACTTTTATCAGCATACCTGTCTTTTTCTTCTAAGAAATCACCTCCTTAGGTACAGCAATATTGCACTCAGAATTTTGCTCATCACTCATTACAAGAAAAGGACAAATTTCAGAAAAATGGGAAGGAAGCATCAGTGGAATAACTTGATATCTCTTTGATTACTCAATAATGACACCCAGGCAAGGAGAGAGTAGAATTACAGGCAATATTCTCAGCAAGTGACTGTGTGGCTCTGTGGCTCTTTAAATCATGGAGAAATTTGTGCCATCACAGAAAATACCATTTGATTTCAAGAGGCTATCATTAGAGTTTCCATGTTTTAATCTTGTTTGATGAAATAAGTGTTTGTAATTCTGTATTTGATGCTGTATTCCTAAAATTTTAAGGTAACTTCAGTTACTTATTTATACAAGATTTTTATTTTTACTGTGGCTGGAATAAAGAAAAAAATGTCATTTTCTGTAGAAATATCCTTTATATCAGCAGTATAATCTTCTGCTGAATTAATCGATTAATCTTGTCCTCTTTGTAGTCACCTGTTACATAGTCATTTAACACCTGCCCAGTGTGTATTCTGACTCCAGGGTTTTCATATGTTGGTGTGAATCAGGATAATTTTGGAGGTTTTTGTTGTAAAGGTGGATTCATAGGTCCCTTCCAGACCAGTGAGCACACTGCTTCACGAGTGTGTACTCAGATCTTTTCAATAGCTGGTCTTTATGGACTCTGATTTGAGAAACACAGATAAAGATTCATTAAGATTGCTTTCCCAACAGAATAACATGCTTTGCTGATGTGTTTGGTATTTATTGTATTGTTAAATGCTTCTAGGTCATTGCTAGGGAGGAAGAGTATTTTAATTATAATGAAAAACCCTTTAAATTTAAAAGTGTGGTAATTCATGAGGTAATAAAATGGTTGATAATTTCCCAGAAGTTGTCTGTGATGTTTCTTATTTAAATAATTATTATGTAGCTTTAAAATGTGGTATATGTAGAATCACAAATCAAGTAAACAAGTTTTTTATCTAAAATACAGTTTATTATGATTTCAGGGACATTACCAACCTTCATAGAACTTATTCACAAAAAATGACTGAAGATATATAATAATACTACTGATTAGCCACACAGTAGAGATTAGACAATAAAAGATTTGGGGCCCTTGGCATATGGATATATGACAAATGTTAAATAAATAGCCAAGACTGTTGCTACTGTGCCTTTTCTAGAATAAGGAGAGGTCTCAGGTGTAGCATATGAACCAAATTTTGCTGCTTAAGTGATTTTTGCAAAAGACATCAAACGCATTTTATTGGGGGGAAGTCTAAAGTCATTACTCCATCAAGAATATGAAAATGAAGAATTATATGCTTGGAGAATAACCCATTCACTGCATCTACCAAGGAAGTAAGTGGCAAAAATTATTTTGTATGAATAATTGAACACTTGATTTCAGGGTGAGCATTAGTAAAACAGATGAATAAAGGTATTGCATTGAGAGAAAGCTAGAAATGTAATTGATATTGAAAATAGGATTTTCTAAACTTAGTACTCAATTTGTTGAAAGTGTCTCTTGTTCAGGTTGAATGATAGAACTTAAAGAGTTCATTATGCACTTAAAAACAAAAATATTTCTGAGACTGATTAGTAATTATTCAGAAATTACTTGAATAGGTCTTGTAGGTTTAGTCTGATTTGACGGCCACTCAAATGAGTATTGCATGGTCAGTGAAGAACTGTGCCTGAATGGTTTATGTAGGGGAGAGGCAAGAGGACTACAGTGTTAGAATATGGAAGCAATGAGCCTTGTAAAGTAGGAACAACGAATGTTATAGCGAACCAGTGCATTCAAAGGAAATGTGATCTGGACCAGCCCCTCTAGGAAAGGGAACTAAGAAGTCATCTGATAATGTGCTGAGCAGGGCAGAGGAATTTGACGATGGTCCCAGTGAAAAAGTTCAGAAAGAAGTACTCATTAACGTGAGCTACCAGTGATTTACTGCTGGTGACAAGAAAAGGTAGAATAAGAGTCGCAATGAATATGTAACCAGTTTCCAGGAGAGTATGTATCTATGCTTTATCAGAGTGATGTCAGGAGTAGGCTAGGAGTATATTCTTGTCAAGAAAATTCTAATTCTCTTTTTTCTAATTCTAACTTTTAATTTGAATTCTCTAATTCAAATTCATTCTTGTATCTCACTTGCACCAGAAATCTTAATATGTAGTCCAGTAAACCCCATTTCCAAACTGTTTGGTGTCAAATCAATCATTTTATTTCCACATCTACTTCCACAACCCCAAGCCATGCCACCATTTCTTCCATAGACTAATGTGAGTTTCCAGTCAGTCTCCTCAATTGCATTCTTGCCTCCCACCAATCCCTTCACACACCTTTGAAGGGTCTCATCTTATAAAATTGATCATGTCCTTGATTAAAACACTTCAATGTCTTAGCTTGCACTTGGAATACCCAGGCCCCGATAACAAGGATCTGCGTGAGCGGATCCCTGTTTCTTGCCTAGCACTTTCCACACCGGTCTCCATCATGACCTCCCATCCGCCCCTCTGCCTTCTCTGTACCTCACTTCTCCCAAACTTTAAGCGCAATCCTGCCATAGTGCCTTCATGCATGATCTATTCTATCCTTTACTAGGAACAATTTTTCTCACTCTTTGTTCATCGTTGGAATATTTATCAGCGATGCCTCCTCTGACTATTCAATATTGTTTTATATCAAATCAGTTTGCATTGCTATAATATTTTTTTTAGTGACTGCACGTTATACCACTGTATGGCTTTCTCATGGTTCAGAGAATCTCATGGTTTGGGGAATTTTCAGCATTACTTTGCTAGCAGTGAGATGAGTACAAACGTACTGTAGTTTGAGCATTCTTTGGCATTGCCTTTCTTTGAGATTGGAATGAAAACTGACTTTGTCCAGTCCTGTGGCCACTGCTAAATTTACCAGATTTGCTGGCATGCTGAGTGCAGCACTTTCACAGCATCATCTTTTTCAGATGTGAAAAAGCTCAATTGGAATTCCAACACCTCCACTAGCTTGTTCGTAGTGATGCTTCCTAAGGCCCACTTGACTCCACACAACAGGATGTCTGGCTCTAGGTTTGGTTATCTGGATCATTAAGATCTTTTTTGTATAGTTCTTCTGTGTATTCTTGCCACCTCTTCTTAATCTCTTCTTCTGTTAGGTCCATACCATTTCTGTCCTTAATTGTGCCCATCTTTGCATGAAATGTTCCCTTGGCATCTATAATTTTCTTGAAGAGATCTCTAGTTTTTCCCATTCTATTGTTCTCCTCTATTTCTTTGCACTGATCACCTAGGAAGGCTTTCTTATCCCTCCATACTATTCTTTGAAACTCTGCATTCAGATGGATATGTCTTTCCTTTTCTCCTTTGCCTTTCGCTTCTCTTCTTTTCTCAACTATTTGTAAGGCCTCCTCAGACAATCATTTTGCCTTTTTGTATTTCTTATTCTTGGAGATGGTTTTGATCAGCACCTTCTGTACAATGTTACAAATCTCCATTCATAGTTTTTCAGGCACTCTATCAGATCTAATCCCTTGAATCTATTTGTCACTTCTACTGTATAATCCTAAGGGATTTGATTTAGGTCCTACCTCAATGGTTTAGTTGTTTTCCATGCTTTCTTCAATATAAGTCTGAATTTTTCAGTAAGGAGTTCATGATTTGATCCACAGTCAGTTCCCAGTCTTGTTTTTGCTGACTGTATAGAGCTTCTCCATCTTTTGCTACAGAGAATATGATCAATCTGATTTTGGTGTTGACCGTCTGGTGATGTCCATGTGTAGAGTCTTCTCTTGTGTTGTTGGAAGAGGGTGTTTGCTATGATCATTGAGTTCTCTTGGCAAAACTCTATTAGCTTTTGCCATCCTTCATTCTGTACTCCAAGGCCAAACTTACCTGTTACTCCAGGTATCTCTTGACTTCCTACTTTTGCATTACAGTCCCCTATGATGAAAAGACATCTTTTTTGGGTGTTACTTCTAGAAGATCTTGTAGACCACCATAGAACCATTCAACTTCAGCTTCTTAGGGATAAGTGGTTGGGGCATAGACTTGGATTGCTGTGATATTAAATGGTTTGTCCTGGAAATGAACAGAGATCATTCTGTAATTTTTGAGATTGCACCCAAGTACTGCATTTTGGACTCTTGTTGACCATGAGGGCTACTCTTTTCTTCTGAGGGATTCTTGCCCACAGTAGTAGATATAATGGTCATCTGAATTAAATTTGCTTATTCCAGTCCATTTTAGTTCACTGGTTTCCAAAATGTAGATGTTCACTCTTGCTATCTCCTATTTGACCACTTCTAATTTATCTTGTTTCCTGGACCTAACATTCCAGGTTCCTGTGCAATATTTTTCTTTACAACATTGGACTTTACAACATCCATCATCAGTCCCATCCATTGTTGGACATTGTTTTTGCTTTGGCTTAGCCTCTTCATTCTTTCTGGAGCTATTTCTCCATTATTCTCCAGTAGCATATTGGGTACCTACCAACCTGGGGAGTTCATCTTTCAGTGTCATATATTTTTGCCATTTCATACTGTTCATGGAGTTCTCAAGGCAAAAATACTGAAGTGGTTTGCCATTCCTTTCTCCAGTGTTTAAGTAGATATATTAAGATTTTTGGCTTCTCTGATGTCTTAGAGGGTAAAGAATATACCTGCAACATGGCAGACCTGGATTCGATCCCTGAGTTGGGAAAATCCCCTGGAGGAGGACATGGCAACCCACTCAAGTATTCTTGCCTGGAAAATCCAAGGGGATTAGCCTTGTGGGCTACAGTCCATGGAGTCGCAAAGAGTCAGACATGACTGAGTGACTAAACACAACACATTAAGATTTTTAGTTGGAGTTCCCGTATCAAACTCTCACCAATTAGTAGAATGAATGTACAGAGAAGTAGAAGAATAGAATAGACCTGAAAAGCATTAGGAACCAATTCAACGTAATTTAGATTTATACAATTTTCATATAACATTAGGACACAAATCTCTTCAAGTTCCCATAGACTATAAACTAGGAGACACTGGAACATATCCAGAGACACAAGACCAAGAGCAGAAATTTCATGATCTGAAGGTATTGAAATTATACAGAGTCGGTTATCTTACTACTGTGGAATTATGTTAGAGATCAATATCAAAAGACATTTGAAAATACCAATATATTTTCAAGTGCAGTGTGATAGTAACCAAGAAAGATCTTTGAATTAACTGTTGAGAGCTTCAGTAAAGTTAGAAGGCTAAAAAAAAAAAAAAACAAACAAACAAAAAAAAAACACACACAGAAGGTAATTGTAGAGAAGAAAGCATTTAAATGAGAAATTAATATCAAAGATACTTAAAAAAAATCCCATGTATTTGGAAATTAAATGTCCACTTTTAAATGAAGAGTATATCTAAGAAGCCATAACAAGGAAAATAAGAAAATGTGTGTAATAGAATACAAATGAAAAGAGAATTGACCAGAATTTATTGCATGCAACTGAAGCTGCTCAGTGAAATTAAATACAATATGGAATCTTGCTGCTGCTGCTGCTGCTAAGTCGCTTCAGTCGTGTCTGACTCTGTGCGACCCCATAGACAGCAGCCCACCAGGCTCCCCCATCCTTGGGATTCTCCAGGCAAGAACACTGGAGTGAGTTGCCATTTCCTTCTCCAATGCAATCTTGAAAAAGGTGTAAAAACAAATAATGGACACTAGGATAAAATTTTGTAAGATTTGAACAAAATCTGTAATTTAGTTAGTAATACTGGTGGGCTGCAGTCCATGGGGTCTCGAAGAGTCGGACACGACTGAGAAACTTCACTTTCACTTTTCACTTTCATACATTGGAGAAGGAAATGGCAACCCACTCCAGTGTTCTTGCCTGGAGAATCCCGGGGACAGGGGAGCCTGGTGGGCTGCCGTCTTTGGGGTCACACAGAGTCAGACACGACTGAAGCGACTTAGCAGCAGAAACAACAGCAACTGTTTTACATGTCAATTTCCTTTTTTTTTTTTTTGCAACATAATATTTCTTTCTATTCTCAGAATTGGATTAGAAGTTTCAAGCCCCATTCAAATTTTTTTAATCACTGAGATAATAAACTTTATAGATTTTTGGCAGCAATACTAGATGCCAAAATACATGGAACTGTGAATACAGATTTGAAATTTAGCATTCTATTCATAATAAGTCTAACAAGTGGAATTAAAATGTAATAAATTTTTTAGATAGGCAAAAATTCATAAGTTTTGTAAAATATATACCCACGCAAGATTTTCTACAATGCTTGGTAAAGGCTTGAGAAAGAACATGGAAAAAAAAAAGAGAGAGAGAGAGACAGAGAAACTGGAAAATATAAACTAAATGAAATGGGAGCACTGAATATGAAATTAAAAAAGTGGAATAAACTACATAAAATTAAAAGATCATCATGTAGTCCAATTGTTTTTAAATGTGGCTGCTCATTAGAGACACATATGGAGCTTTGGGGGGGAAAAAAAAAGCCATATCCAGGCATTTTCATTGTCTAAAAAATTCCAAGGTAGTTCTGATATGCATCTGGATTTTAAAAAGTGATTATAGTTTTCTCTATTAAATGGTAGTTTTAGTGATACAGAATTCTGTTATTTTCTTTTGACTGATCATGATACAATTATTGCATCAAGCAAAAATTCACAATAGTAGAAGACATTTATCAATTTTCATAATCCATCAGTGAATTCAGTCGCTCAATTATGTCCGACTCTTTGCAACCCCATGGGTTTCAAGGTCCATGATGCCACAAAGGTCCACCAAGTCAAAGCTATGGTTTTTCCAGTGGTCATGTATGGATATGAGAGTTGGACTATAAAGAAAGCAACTAAATAAAGTGGCGATAGGTAACCTGCCAGAAAAAGAATTCAGAATATTGATAGTGAAGATGATCCAGAATCTCAGGAAAACAGTGGAGGAGATGCAAGAAATGTTTACCAAAGACCTCGAAGAACTAAACAAGGGACCTTTGTTCAGTTGGAACAAAGGAACTAAACAAGGGAAAAACATCAAATAACATACAAGGGAACTCCCATCAGGCTGTCAACTGATTTTGCAACAGAAACTGTACAAGGCAGAAGGGAATGGCACAGTATATTTAAAGTGTTGAAAGAGAAGGAACTACAACCAAGAATACTCTACCCAGTAAGACTCTCATTCAGATTTGACGGAGAAATCAAAAGCTTTACAGACAAACAGAAGTTAAGAGGCTTCAGCACCATCAAACCAGCTTTACAACAAATGCTAAAGAAAGTTTTCTAAATAGGAATCACAAGAGAAGAAAAAGACCTACACAAAATAAACCCCAAACAATTAGGACAATAGTAATAGGGTCATACATATCGATAATTACCTTAAATGTAAATGGATTAAATGCACAAACCAGATTTTTTTTTTATGTTAGTATGTGCCTGTATTTAAAAATACTAGATTGGCTCTATACAGGATTATATGAATTTTATTTATAAAAAAGATGCCTCATTAGCAAAATAAAAAGCCCATCTTTCACACTCCAAAAGTGTTTTACTTGTGCCTTTGTTTGGCAGTTCTCATGTTTTCTCTCTTCCTATAGCCATTGCACACTTGTTTTCTTCTAACTACTGACTTGGATAAGAAACCCTGGGGATTTGGGGATTGGGAATTACCTTTTATGGGGCATCCCAGGTGGCTCAATGGGTAAAGAACATGCCTGCAATGTAGGAGACAGACGCTGGGGATATGGCTTCGTTTCCTGGGTTGGGAAGATCCCCTGGAGAAGTGCATGGCAACACACTCCAGTATTACTGCCTGGAGAATCCACGGACAGAGGAGATTGGTGGGCTACAATCTATAGGTTGCAAAGAGTCGGCCATGACTCAAGTGACTGTACACAATTACTTTGTATATATTTTTGTGCAGAAGACATTTAGTGTTACATTGAATTCTATACAAATTATCCTGAATTTCAGTAGATTCTTGTCTTTTAAGGAAGAGCCAAGCAACTCCTTGCTAACATTGAAGTTGGTGTGGGATTTATGGAGTGCTGAGCCTTGTGTTTGTTTGGATAGTTATTGTTCTAAGAGAGAAACCCAAGATAGGGAAAAAGATGCAATTCAGATCAACTTTTTTTTTCTTAGAAAATCTTATGAGAAGTGTGTAGTACGTTCAATATTGAAAATATTGACTTAAACATCATTAGGGTATCATTTGTTAACTTCATATAGTCTCATATTTTTTCACTAATACAAATGATCATCTTTTGGCTGCACATTCATAACCCTTAAGATTTTTATAAGAAAGGAGACCAAGAGACAAATATCTTTTATGATTAGTTTCAGTCTAAGTGTATAACCTAACCCCTCAACTTGGATACTTCTGAAGTTATATAATAATGGGAAAACACTTGATGTGCTAGAATGAAACAAGTAGAAAATATAAACTTAGAAGTTAAATACATCTGCATATGAATGCTTCCTTTGCCATTTACTAGCTATGTGACCATGAGGGAATTACTAAAAGGAATTACTTCACTCACTAAACTTCAGTTCACCCACATATGTAAGGAGAAATTCCTATTTTCATGAGCAAGTTGTTAATGTTCTCTGTGAATTACCTGTTCATAGCATTTGCCCACTTCTCTAATGTTTGGTTTTTCTAGTTATTGAATTTTCAGTTCAGTTCAGTTCATTTGCTCAGTCATGACCGACTCTTTGCGCATGAGTCGCAGCACGCCAGGCCTCCCTGTCCATCACCAACTCCCGGAGTCCACCCAAACCTATGTCCACTGAGTCGGTGATGCCATCCAACCATCTCATCCTCTGTCGTCCCCTTCTCCTCCTGCCTTCAATCTATCCCAGCATCAGGGTCTTTTCCAATGAGTCAGCTCTTCGCATCAGGTGGCCAAAGTATTCGAGTTTCAGCTTCAACATCAGTCCTTCCAATGAACCCCCAGGGCTGATCTCCTTTAGGATGGACTGGTTGGATCTCCTTGCAGTCCAAGGGACTCTCAAGAGTCTTTTCCAACACCACAGTAATTTTATGTATTCTTAATTTTTTCCCCATACTGACCCTTGGTTAATTACATGTGCAGCAAATATCTTCTCCTAGTCTTTAGATTATTTTCACCTTTGTAGTTTTTATATGTAATTTCATATGTTAAAATTCCATTTAATTTCTAAATTTGACTAAATTATCTAATTTAACTAAATTTATGACTGTCTATGTCTGTATCTGATTATCTATATCTTTTTATATCTTCTGAAAGTATCATAGATGTTTTAGGTGGACTTTGCTAAAATCAAGCTCAGAGACAATGATTAAATTGTTCATATGGGAGCTGGAACCAGGCAAACACTGGTGGAGGAATGAAAACAAGACAGGGAAAGAGAAGAAACCAATAAAGGGTGCATTTTCTAATAATTATAGCTCTGGGCCACTGTGGTTAAATCCGTCTGGGAAACCCTAGAGGACGCTGTAGAATTTGAGAGTTTTCCTTCTCGAGGAGAAGAAATGGAAAGTCCAAATCCATCTGTAAATGGCTGAGGCTGCTCCCAGAGGTATTAACTCCAAGGTATTTCCTGCCTGCCCTATACCCACCATCAGTGAGTGAAAACCCACAGATAGTTTATATAGTTGCTTGCATAGGACACATTGGCATGTATTGACATTTGATGTCCAGTGAATATGGGTGGGGTACCCACAGCATCTACTAAGATATTTGAAATTTATTTTTCTGCTTTTTGTGAGCTAGGGATCAAATTTTATATTTTTATGTGGATAACCAAGGTTTCTCAATTATTTACTGAATATTTATTTTATCTATCTTGCTCTGAAGTTCCATTTCTGCCGTAAACTCAATACATGTCTTTTCCAGACACATACAGTCATGTTTCTGGGCTTCTGGATATATTCTCTTGGCCTGTTTTTTCTAACTTAGTCTAATTTTATAGATTTTAATTAATATATTTTTATAATATATTTGAAATACTAATTGAATAATTTTAAGTACAGACAAAACCAGAAAATGTATAAACCACATACCTGTTTTGTTTTGTTTTTCCTTCTTCATCATTTTTCTTTAATGTTTTCTTGGCTGGTCTTTCCAGGAGTGATTTTTAGGATCCTCTTGATAAATCAAACATATGTGAGTGTGAGTACACACATACTGTTAAAAGTTTTGATTGGAATTACATTAATTATAGAAAATGTGTGATGAGAATGACATCTTAAATATTTAATCTAAATATCCAGGAGAAAAGTCTTTCTTTCTCTGATTTTCAAATATCTCATTATTCTCCATAAATATTTTGCACTGCTTTTTAAAAAATTGATTCTTACTTACTTTAGAAGGGTTTAGTCACTCTTGTTAATGGGATTTTGTATTTACCCATCCAAAAGTTTTACATCAGTCTAAAGAAATAGTATTTGAGCCCAGAAACTATGCTAAACTTGTTTATTAGTAAAAAATGTGAATTTTCTTGTGTTTTTATTGAAGATAATTAAGTCACCTGTAATAATATTTTTATTTTTATCCTCATGGCCTATCTTTTCTTAACTTACTGCAACATCTACTATCTTTAGACCAATGTTAAAACACAGAGGCAACTCCAGACATTTTAGGCTGCTTACAGTTTATCATGCTGTTTGTATTGGTATTGTTGGAATCTCTGTATTAAATTTTAAAATTTTGTTTCATTTTTTTTTCTTGTTTCCTAACAATTAGCATGGAAAATACTGAAATTTATGAAGTTATTTCTCTCCATCTCTTGAGATGATTGCATGCTTTTCTCCTTCTATCTGTTAATGTGGTCACTTTCACTAATCGATTTTTGAATGCTAAAAACATCCTTGACTTCCTGGGAAAACTCTTACTCTGTCATAGTAACTTTTATTTTTTTTCATTTGGCTTGCCAATAGTTCAGAATTTTCTAAACCAATCATCAATAATTTCCTTTGCTCTAATTTCCTAGAGTGGCATATAATTAAATTTAAACATATAATTGATGTTTAGAAGAGTTGAGTAACTGCTTTTTAAGAAAATTCTCTGACGCAGTGTGGAAAAATGTACCCTGTTTGTATTTTGAAAATTTTAAAATTATGTAGACAGTATGATTTGGGGTTAGAATTTTTCACTAATGATTCAACTGAAGTAATAGTTGTAGATTTTAAATGTCTTGTGTATTTTAAAATTCAGTAAATGTTACATATTTTTTTCTATAATGTTCATTTTCTCAAACTTTTTGATATATTGAAAGATATATTACATATATTACCCGTTCATTGTTTATATGTTTCTAATATGTTGGTGACTTTGTCCTCTTTGCAATTCCTAGTGGAGCTCACTTGTTTTCTTTTTTCTTATCTTTTCAGAAGTTTCCCTAGTCTATTGCTATTTTTGACTGTCTAGTCTTTTTTCTTTTATTTATGCTAGTTTTGTGCTTTCTATTTAACAACTAATTTCTGACTTTTTTTCCTACTTTCTTGAGTTGTTTATGATCTACTTTCCTCTTTAACTTAATTCTTGACTTGGTTATTTCCAATCAGTCATATTTTGATTGGATGCATTTTGAGTTATAAATCCCTTTAGCTGTGTTTCTGTGAACATGGATACGTAGTGTTTCATTAACTTCATTTAAATATTTTTAAATTATTTTTATCATTGCTTTTTTTCTGTGAACTATTTAGATTTGAATTCTTACATTTTCAAATGAATGATTATTTGGAAATAATTTATTCTTATCAATTTTAAATGAAGATGACCCTTGAACAATGCAGAATTGGGCAATAACCCTTACATAATCAAGATTGTGCATGTTAGTTTCACCACTGAAAAGTTAACTATTAAGTACCTACATTAATATTGTTTTATCTGATACAAAACACTATGGATGTTCGACACATTACTGACACTAGACATCTGAAATGAAAGGTAATGTGAAAAACAAATTCATATTTATTTATAGGTATCATGATTCATGCAATGATAATGAAGAAACAGAAATATATTTGCTTTATGTAACTTAGTGTAATCAATACATATGCTTCACAATAGCCTTGCCTATAGACTAATGAACGAATCATTAAAAAATATTATGAAATACTGTATTACAGTCATATTCATAATATACTATTGCAAACGTTGTTACCTTTTAAAAATAACACTTATCTGTGATGGTAGGCTGATACTCAGTTTCTCCAGTTGTGAGAGAGAGAGATTGTATGGTAATATAATTATTGAAAGCAAAATTATAAGACAGTGAAAAACTAACTTTATATTAAATACACTCACCCTGTGTCTATGTAAGAATAGACTAGTACCTGCATATATTTTATGCACTCATAACATACCTCCATTTTTTCAGTATTTTTAGGGTACATGGTTCATCTGCAAGTTGTTTTTAAATTGTAGCAAATCCCCAAAAGTTTTTCCACTGTGTCTAAACAATACACATATAAGTAAATCCACACAGTTCAAACCTACAGTTCAAGGAAGAGCTGTATGTTCCATTATGATTAGATTGTGTGATCTGTTTGTAACTGATTATCTGGTAAGTATAGAGATTAATTTTTTGATAGCATGTGTATAACCTTCTTATGTAGCTTGTATGTGCTCTTAAGCACCCCTTGTTATACTACTATTTAATTCTGTCTGATAGATCAGTCTGTTAATTAATTGTGCTGTTAAAATCTTTAAATTTATGAGCCTTATTTTTTACTTGCTGTACCTATCGGCCAGAAATTCAAAAATTTAGTATTTATGGTGTCATTTTCTCTGACCTGTTTGCTCTACAGACTTTGGGGTATTTACTATTCGATAGGATTGACACCATTTCCATGTGAATTGAATTGTTTGTATAATGAATAGTGACCCTTTTAGACTGAACAGTACATTTCTGTCTTAATGGATTGTCCCATTGTTAATATTGATGCACCTTCTTCTCTTAGTTGGCATCTCCCTCACGTCTTTTTTTAATTTCTATATTCGACTTTTAAATGCTATTCTGTTTGTAGTTTATCTCTTTTAAGCAATGTATAGCTTAATTTCATTCTGAGTGGCTTTTTTAAAATCAAACTTGATAATATCTGTTTCTTAAATAGATGATATAATCCTTTTCCACTTATTTCTTTTGCCAGTATATTAGGCCTTACTTCTTCCATTTTATTATGTCTTTTTAATGACCATGCTTTTCATTTATTTTTTCTGACTTGTATCAAATATTTTGATGACTGAATTGTCTTTATTTAATTCTTAATTTTTTTTTTAATCCTGGAAGTTATAAATAATTATTAGTAATCTTTAGTGTTTTCTCTTGAAATTGTAACATTCTCCTTTAATAGAGTAAGCATTAATAATTGTTATTGCCCTTTCCTCTAATCAGGCAGTAGGAATTGTAACATACCTTCAGTTCAGTTCAGTTCAGTCGCTCAGTCGTGTCCGACTCATTGCAACCCCATGAACCGCAGCAAGCCAGGCCTCCCTGTCCAACACCAACTCCCAGAGTCCACCCAAACCCGTGTCCATTGAGTCGGTGATGCCATCCAACCATCTCATCCTCTGTTATCCCCTTCTTCTCCTGCCCTCAATCTTTCCAGCATCAGGGTCTTTTCAAATGAGTCAGCTCTTCGCATCAGGTGGCCAAAGTATTGGACTTTCAGCTTCAGCATCAGTCCTTCCAATGAACACCCAGGACTGATCTCCTTTAGGATGGACTGGTTGGATCTCCTTGCAGTCCAAGGGACTCTCAAGAGTCTTCTCCAACACCACAGCTCAAAAGCAGCAATTCTTCTGCCCTCAGCTTTCTTTATGGCCCAGCTCTCCCATCCATACTTACTTTGATCGTATCATTCTATCTTATCTCAGCCATTGGAGATACAACACCTTTGTCTTCTGGCCTCTGTAGTTGTTGTTGTTAAGCCTGCCATCAGGTTTTTTTTTCTTATTCCTTTGACTAAAACATCTTTAAACATTTTCTCTTCATCGTGACTGATGTACAGTTTCATCAAATGAGTCTAACAGTGAATCTTCATCAAGGATCAATGTGCTTCTTCAAACTGAGGAGTCCAGTTTTTTCTAGTTATAAAAAATCCTCAGCTAATGACTCCTAGATTATTGCATCTCTCTGCTTCTAATAACAGCCTATACTGGGAGCACTGTTAGATACAGATTGTGCTTTCCCTCTCACCTTCATGGCTCACATTCATAGTTACCATCTCTAACCAAACAAGCTCCATTCTGAGTAATCTCTTATAGCTATCTTCAAACGCATGACCCTTCAAAGCTGTATTTAAGGTGTTTTAAACTTATTAATTGAGCTGTGTGTTTAAGGGACTATATTTCTCACATTTATAAATTGTTTATTTTTCAAATTTGCTAATTTAAATATACAAATGTCTTTCCTGAATGCAATATTCTACATATGCAATAATTTTAAACAAAAGTATTTTGGGTAATTTGAAAAATTATTCTGTCATTTCCAATTCATGGAGGTCTATTTATGTTGATTGACTGTCAGTATACCTTATCCCTTGGTAGTTTGTTTACTCGTGTAGTTGAACTATTTTTGTGGCCTTGTCTCATGAGTTTCTTCTTCTACAAAAGTTTCCTGCTCCCTGAGTTGTACAGTATCCCTGTGCAGAATTTCTGCATTTGTTTTTCTCTAGAACCCAATATTTTCATCAATCTGGAACAAGGTTTGGATGCTAATTTCTCAATTTAGCATCCATTACTCCACAGTTGGCATACAGTAGTTTTAGATCTGTACGTAGCTGAGGTTTCAGTTTCCAGCCAAACCCAGAGTAGATGCGGAGAAGGCAATGGCACCCCACTCCAGTACTCTTGCCTGGAAAATCCCATGGACGGAGGAGCCTGC
Organism: Okapia johnstoni; assembly: GCA_024291935.2. Taxonomy (NCBI): domain Eukaryota; kingdom Metazoa; phylum Chordata; class Mammalia; order Artiodactyla; family Giraffidae; genus Okapia; species Okapia johnstoni. The sequence goes on from CM044327.1 coordinate 8,975,714, forward strand.
TAGGCTATAGTCCATGGGGTCGCTAAGAGTCAGACACGACTGCGCGACTTCACTTTAACTTTTCCCTTTCATGCACTGGAGAAGGAAACGGCAACCCACTCCAGTCTTCTTGCCTGGAGAATCCTAGGGACGGCGGAGCCTGGTGGGCTGTCGTCTATAGGGTCTCAGAGAGTCGGACATGACTGAAGCGACTTAGCAGTAGCAGAGTAGATGAAAAACTTCCTTGATGCTTCTCAGAGCGTGTAGTTGGAAGGCCTCTTTCCCCTTTAATACTTCCTGGGATTTCAGCTTGTGCACGGGTTTCTCTCCCAGCTGCTTGTCTGCTGCAGAGAGAGACCAGTTGTACAGCTGGTGGGCATTAACACCTAGCTCCTTCCATTAGAGCTGTACCTCTGTCTGCACCCCTTGTCGTCCCCGAGGCACCAACTCGTGTGCTTACAATTCTGGTTTAGAGTTTCTCCCTTCATTTCCAGCCCTTAGATTGCAGATGTTTCTTTTCCTTATCTTATTTTTTCAAGTATATCTGTGTGTATAAAATAAATGTTTATTACATTTTATCCAACAGTTCTGTGTATTGTGACTGGGACTCTGTCTGCCATGTTGCTGTAAATTCTGAAGCTCTTTTTTGGGGGAAAGTCTGCCACATATCTGGGGACCCTGCTGTGAAGTAGAAAAGCAGGGGTTTTATTTTTTCCTGGTAACTCAGGCTGCAGAAATTGTGCTCGAATTTTCAGAATTTCTTTTCTCTCTTGAAAGAGTTTTTAAAAGAAACAGTGAGGATGGGAGCCTCTTACATTTGCCTTCCCTGTGAAATCCTTAAATTCAATAGTTAGTAAATGTGAGAAACCACAGTGTGATCTAATTATAAGAGATGTATGAATTAATCACTACTGTCAGAATTTTCCTCTTTATGGTCTCTTCATTTAGTTGGGAATGGTGCATTTTTTTACCAAGTCCCTGATCTTTCCTTTCTCCCAACAAGGCTCATATTATCCCTTTATGTAAAAGAGCAACATGCATTCAGATGCACACACATACATACACATGTACTTGGTCATACACATAAGCATATCCAAAATGAGGAAGGGAAATGATTTTTTTATTACTGATATAAAAAGAGGAGTTTTGTTTTCATCTGTGTTCTGATACGAAAATGAGATCGCAAAAGGTAGAGGGACATGGAGATAATTGGTATTAAAGGGTGAAAGAGGCAGACATAATATTGGGTTGGACTTGCAGTGTCCTTTAGAAGGGAAGCCCCTGGTAAAAGGGAATAGAACTGATTATGGATTGACACATTACAAGAAATGGGTGATGGGAAATACAAATAAGCTGACCCAGCTTTAGTTTTTAAAACCATTTTGACAGGCTGTGTCATAAAAATGTCATACACATAGTCCACTCCAATGAAGAGAATACCTAAATGTCCCCAACATGCATGTGAAAAATACCAATTTAAAAGGAGTGAAGTAGCATATTGACAGGAGTTCTTTCTTCCTCCTGAATTATATGTCCCGTGAACATTACTTCAGTGAACATCACTTTGAGGTGTTGTCCAGTTAATGGCACATTTACCATCAGGTGATTAAGTTATAAATGAAGATCTCAAAGTATAGAAAGGAGGAAGAATTAATATGTTCACTAACCATGACCAATGAATAATTCTTCACTTGGCGGGAGGAAGTGACATTTAACGAACACCTATCATGTGTAAGGCATGTCCTAGGTCATTTATAATGAGATAAGAAGTACTTATTGAGATAATTAGAGTCTCTCCTCACAGTCCAGCCTCAATGATCTGAAAAATACTATGCTCTCAGAGATGCATATCATATTTGGTTAAAATGCTCTCTGAGTAGAAATGAATCAGTGATATCTGGTTGTAGTGGGCTTCCTGGTGGCTTAGTGGTAAAGAAAATACCTCCCAATGCAGGAGACCCAGGTTCAGTCCCTGGGTCGGGAAGATCTCCCAGAGAAGGAAATGGCAACCCACTCCAGTATTCTTGCTTGGAAGACCCCATAATCAGAAGAGCCTGGCAGGTTACAGTCCATAGGGTCACAAAGAGTCAGACACAGCTAAGAGCTAAACAACATCAACAGCACCTGATTAAAGTAGATCTTACCCTTTATTTATAAATGTACTTTCTACATTAAGGATAATGTCTACATTTTTCAGTATTTGAAAAGAAAAAAATCCCCTGTCTACCCCTGTAACACAGCTCCTGAAAGAGTGGATTTTTATCTACACAAGCTATCTCTTCATTATACAAAGACACGAGCGTATTTTAGTAGAAAGTGTGTCAGCGGTTCAGATTTTCTTTATAGTCCACCTTCATTGCTGCCTTTGGTGCATACATGAAATGGATGGATACAGTGATTGTTTACAAGATTCACATGTGGTTCTTGGGAAATCTAGGTCATCTCTCAATATCATGATTGCTAAATTGCGTATAAAGCAGGTCAGCTATCCTGCACCGCTGATGTGAAGCACCGTGACAGCCTGCTATTTGCCTGTTAAGAGTTAAATTGTATCTGCTAATCCTAGTTTTCAAGCAGCTAGAATTGACATTGCTTAATTTACTTGTAACCCTTATAACACACATTTAGCAGAGGGTATTGGTCTTTGTACTGGATTGAAAACTGGCAGTCCCAAAGGCAATTGACTAAAACTATTATCATAGTTAAGGTTGCCTACCATTCTAATTATAATTCCCATCCAATAATGAACACCTTGTTCAATAATATTTAATTCAAATCATGATGCTGAGTATAAAATTACATATCGAGAGAATTCATTAGAAGTTTCAAAAGTAAGCTAAGTAAATGTGCCTCAGAGAATGTATTTGATGAATTTGTAAAAGTATTTAAATTAGATCTGTAAAGTATTATGAAAAATCCACAAGGGATGCACAATTAGGCGAATAAGCTCTTCAAGGCCAGGAGCTGCTGCGTATCCATTGTAAAGTGCTTTCTGATATATTGTTTATGCAAAGTAGAGAGACAGGAGGGAGGACCGTAAGATACAATACAGCAGAAGTGCAGGAGAGGTGATGCCAAAAGTAATTGAATAAAAAGTAATTCCATCATAATTAGTTCTCTAGCCTTTGCCTCCATATTATTCATATATCACTGAAGTATTTTAATATGAGACAAATGCTTTTTTAATTTATGCACAAGTCCATAATACATGAGCTTCCTGAGCTGCTCATTCATAACAAGTCCTGTTTCAAACTATTGTGTGTAGGTTAGACAGTATTGAATGTGCAGTTATGTAATTTATAACACTTAAACTGGTTATGTCTGTGGTGATTTCTATCTTAATATTCTAATGATACATGAACATGTCCATTTTTATTTGTGGTGTGCTCATTATTATATAGCTAGGGTGATTTTAAACTGAAATGCATATATCTGTTGGTTCATGCATTCATTTGTAATTTATTGAAGGGTACCTATGTTGTTGTTGTTCAGTCATTCAGTCTTGTCTGACTTTTTGAGACCCTATGGACTGCAGCACACCAGGCTTCCCTGTCCTCCACTATTATCCAGAGTTTACTCAAACTCATGTCCATTGAGTCAGTGATGCCATCCAACCATCTCATCCTCTGTTGCCCTCTTCTCCTCCTGCCCTCGATCTTTCCCAGCATCGGGTCTTTTCCAAAGACGGGGCTCTTCACATCATATGGCCAAAGTATTGGAGCTCCGGCTTCAGCATCAGTCCTTGCAGTGAGTATCCAGGGTTGATTTCCTTTAGGATTGACTGGGAGATAAAATCATTCAATCCTAAAGGAAATCAGCAGTAACTGTATTTTAGACAAATCATGCTTGACTGGTGCTGAGGAACTAATGAAGATCAAGGAGAAACACGATTCAACTAAAAATGGAGTTTATACTTTATATCCTAACAGGGGAGAAAGTCGTTTGGTAAATGGTCGTACTGATAGTGCACCACTGGAAAATAAATACAATTTTCAAAGCAGGAACCAGTGAGCTGTCTGTGAAGGACCAGCTAATAAATATCTTAGGTTTTGCCAACATGCAGTCTCTGTTGAATCTATTCAACTTTGCAGTTGTAGCCTAAAAACAGCCACGGAATAATATCTAAATGATTAAGTATGGCTATATTCCAGTAAAACTTGGTTTACAAAACCCAATGACTGCCAGAATTTGGCTCATGGATTGTAGTCTGCCAGTCCCTGCCCTTGAAGAATTACAGTCCCATGAAAGTACAAAAAATGAATTTGTTCTAGGGTGAGCAGGGGGAGTTAGTGAGTTTTTGTTTTTTTGTCTTTTTGTTTTTACCAAAGAGGATGCAATCAAGGCAAGATGTGAACAATTAGTAGAAAATAATTAGTTGACATTAGTTTTTAAAAGATACTAGCGAGCCCTATGGCAGGAAGCAGATGCTTACTCCATGAAGTTTAGATTTTATAATATATAATATGTTATATATCTTTTTCACTTTACAAATGAGGAACCTAATGCTCACAGAAGCAAAGTAACTTACCCAATGGTTTAGCTCAGGTTCCCGCCTGTATTGTTACAATTCCAAAATCTTTTATTTCTGTTTTACTGAACTGCCTCGCTGAGTTTACCACTCAGGCATATGCAAACATGACTGCCTTCTCTTAAGAGTTTGCAATCTATCACAAACTCTTTTGGACTTACATTTGTAGAATAAAATTACATTTTTAAACTACTTTTTGGCCAACTCTCATCATTTCTTGGTGTGACACAGACCGGGAATAGATTCACAAGGGAAAGTCCACAGGAAACTTTCTGAAACACATCTGTTACCTTCGCCCATCAGCTCCTCTACACTTAATATATCACAAAGCAAACTTTCCAGAAGGACTGAACCCCAGTGGTTATTTTAGAACAGACCTTGAGCCCTAATGTCTGGAATGTGATTTATTGATTGCTATAAGGCAGAGCAATGAGAGATTTACAGGATTGAGGTAAAAAGAGGAAAATAAGTATCCTTTGGCTAGCAGCGGAGTGGAAGAAATATACCTGTCTTTTTATACTCTATGAATAATTTAGTATGTTTTATAAGCATGAAGATATACAATTGTGTGTTTGCTTGTTACAGTTTACATTTTACTTTCTTAACTCTGGGTCCAATATGCCTTTATGCATACTGACAGGTTCTGTCTGATGGACTGAATGCCATTTTCTAGCACTCAAGCATTCCGTGAACTCTTCTTAAAGTGCTAGGTCAGATTTTTGTTTCAAATATAGTTAAATAAAATACAAAACCTAAAAAGAAAGCTGTAGTAAAGGACCAAGTGATTTTTAAATATTTATTTTCCATGAGTGTTAAATGACACATTAATATCGTATCTTTAGCTGACACATTGAAACAAAGCATTATACCCTGTCAGAATCAAGAAAAACTTTATTTTCATAATTAAGGAAATGGCAAAGAAGACAAGAAAATGGCTCTCTTTCCCCTCTTTCCTTTTATAATGTACAAGCTGGCCTAAATACATGTCTGGAATGAGGTTAGATCGACTTTTAAGGAGAATGTTGCTTTTATTCAATTTGATCAGAAAGAGCTTAGATAAGTATAGATGCAAGCTGAAAAAGAAGTCATAAATTCTAAGAATTGTCATTTTCTTGTTAATTCTCTTCTGATACATGGAATTTTCTTAGCTGTTAGGAAAGAAAGGGTCTATTAACTAGACATTAACAAGCAATTTCCAGTTCAATTTTGCAGATAAAAATGTGTGATTAAACACAGTGTCTATAGATATTTAGAGTTGTTAGTAAAACCAAATGTCAAACTCAAAGGGAATTTCCTATTAACAGTTTTTCTCCTGTCCACGCCACTCTATTTTTTTTTTTTCATATATTGTTAGAACTTCTTCTGGATGTGAAATATTTAATGAGTATCAACTGATAAAGAAAAAGATTTTAAATCTATTTTTCCATGATGGGGGTTTCTCTAATTAAGAAAAAACTATCCTCAAAGATTCAGGATGTATATTAAAAAAAAAATGCAGTGAAAGATCAACACCACAACATTAACATTTACATAAAGAAATTTATCTTATTCCTTTTTTTGCATGTTGTTTTACCATTTTAGGCCAAACATTTGATTTGGGCTACTAATAGAACATTTGTTTCAAGTGCAGTGTTATAGTTCCTTTGCAAATGACAGGTTACTTTTCTTAACCTATGAAGTGTTCAGTGACCATTTTGAGATGTTTTCCAGTTTTTAGAAAGGTATGCCAATTCCCTCAATGTCACTGCCTTGTCCAGAAACTTTGACACACTCAGTAATGCTTCCAAAAGTTTTGTGACATTCACACACAGATGCGAAATTAGTGTCAAGTACCTTTTTCAGGCTCCAAACATTTCACCAGCACTCGTTTCATGGGTTCCGTGAAAGTTGAAAGAAACAGTCTTAAATATCTATGGCAGAATCTCTTATATGTTGAAATATATAAAGTATTAATCTCTGTATTTAAAAAACACACTCTCAAAAAAATTAAAAAGCTCTTTCAGTAACTTTTATCCTGTTATATTTTTATTCTCCATGCTTCTCTGATCGGTTTATTTAAGTGTATGAAGTTGGATTACAGTCAGGCTAATAGAATTAGCAGAGACAATGAGCTATTTGCAGGAGTTATTTTACGACAGGAGGTTCTGGCAAAGAACACAGAACTAACAGGTTGTGGCCCATACCTTGCTCATCTGTAAGACTCCATATCTTTCACTGACCTTGGCACACTGCTGCCACAAAATGCCATTTGTCCTTGTCACCCTGGTTGGACCCAACAGCCTAACTGGCAATATTAGTAATGATGATAATACCGATACTGCTGCTACAACTATCCTGTGTTTGCAAGAGGTAGACACTGACCCTCCTTCAGTCTTGCAAAGAAAATTTCAAAGGACATTGCTGAAATGTTTAAGACTTTCTATTTACTCAAACATTGTTGTCTTTGGTTACACTGTCATCGAAAATGGCTAATGTGGTAAATGTGAACCTTTGCCAATTATGTGACCAGTGCCAATTTCTCTGATTTATAGATTCTTGCAGACAAGTTGGTTTAAAATAAATAAATAAATAAAGTGACTCCATTTCTTCCTTGAAATAAAATCTTTGGTCACCAAGACCAAACTGCATGCTGCTATCATTGAATTCCCTTATCTTTTCTCTCCCATATAGTAGCTGTAATAAGCCCATAAGTCAATTTCAGATTTGGCCTTATTATTTTCTATATTGTCAGGCTGGTTGCCCCCCTACCCCGCCTCTTTAAATAACAGCTTATTTATATTAGGGTGAATTGTCATTATCAAGTACATTCATGGTTTCAATGAAACACATTTTCATTGTCCAACTCCTTGTATATTTCCTAGAACGGAATGGTTCAGACGTGACCATGTGCTGTTTCAGCCATTGCCTGCTAGGGCTCCCTGAACAGCCATGTGTTTTATTGGAGGGGCCACTTGGAGTCGCTTGTGTGGACTTACCACTTGGAAAGGGATGAGAGGGAAAGAGGTAAGTCCTGGGTGCTAATGGACTTGCCACCTACAGGTGGCCATGTGAATAAAGACCTGCAGAAAGGCCACCTGACTGTGCTCACCCAGACTGATGATTTGTAACCAAATGAAATGAGCTTTGTGTGAAGGCACTGAGGTTGGGGGAAGGTTTCTTAGACATCAGCAGATGAAACGTGTATTAAGAAAGACATGAAGGATGAGTGGGAGTTGGGCTGAGAAGTTATGGGGACTGATGACCAAAGGGACTCTTTTCACTTGAATATGTACAGTTCCACAGAGAGATCTCTGTGCTTGAAGAGAGAGAGAGAGGGAAAGAAAAAGGAAAGAAGAACAGGAGGCAAGGAGGGATGAAAAGAAGGGAGGGAAGGAGAGAGAGAGACAGGGGATAAGCAAGCAAATAGCTCCTGTGACTTGGACTTCTTAGTGATGAGAATAGTGGCTGGGGTAAGGCTGGGACAATAGTCAGGGACAGGATGCTGCAGGACCCTGTAGACGCGGTTAAAGATTTTGGATTCAAAAAAAAGATGAAGGGTTTTAAGGAGAGGAAGAAACAGAAGGCATTTTGTGCTTTAAAAAATACGACTTCAGTTGCTGTGTGGAGCGTGGGTGGAAGAGGGCCAAGGTGAAAGTGGAGAGACCGGTTGAAGGAGATGGCAATATTTCAGGTGAGAGATGACAGTGACTTGGAACAGGGTTATAGCTGTGCAGGTGGGGTGAAGAATGGGAAACAGATGTTTGAGAAAATCAATCAAGTGATTTTTTTCTGTAAAAATGGATTGGATATGGGTGATGAGGGAGAGAGAAGTGTGAATGACGACTCCTTGATTTCTGGTTTGTGAAAATCGTTTCATGAAGGTACCATTTATTGAAATGTGGGGCCCTGAAGAGAACAGATTTGGGATGTGAGTTTGGGGGAAGGGCAATCGAGTTGAAATGTAGTCCTGTTCAATCTGATGGAGGTGTCTGAGTGATAACAAGCCAAGACAGCAAGAATGCAGCTGGGTAAATAGATGCTATTTATGGAGATATCATCAATAGGTGGGATTTAAAGCCCCTGAAGTTGAAATAATGCCCTAGACGGGTGTGCAGACTGAAAAGAGAAGAGAACCCAAGCTTAAGCCCTGAAGGACTCCATTTGTTGGTGATTGGATTCAGAAGGAGGAAGGAAAAAAATAGAATAAAAATGAGCCCAGAAGTAGTGAGTGATCCGAGAGGATGAGGAGGAATGTAGGGTCCTGAAAGCCTAGAAGAATGTTTTCAAGATAAGAATTCCTTCTGATGGGTCAAGTGGATTGAAAGCAGAAGTTTCCACTGGGTGTGGAGACCTAAGGCTCCCTGTTGACTTCTGGAAGAATTGCTGGGGGAGGGGAGGGGAGGGGCAGAGCATGGACAGGATCATAGGGTGGTACCTGGGGAACTGGAGGCAGTGGAGTCGACCAGCCTCCTCCACGGAGGAGGTAAATGTTCTGTCAGAAAGTAGAAGGGTGTAGAGTAAAGAGGTAGACTTGAAGACATTCAAAATCTCAGTTGTAATACTGATAGAATCCGGTTGACAGGAAAAGATTGAGGGTACAAGAGGGAGAGAGAGAAGACGGCTGACTAAAGGATACAGAACCTTTGGGGAAGTGTAGCCTTCCTCTCCTCCCACTGTTACTCTGTCCAAAGGTTGCACGGCTCCTGCCTCAGGCCCCTGCGCTGACTCTGTCTGTTGCTGGGTCACTTCCTCCCGGTCGTCTCTCTCCTCAGATGCTTTCTTCTCAGAGGCCCAATCCCACAATACTTTGTACAGTCTCCAACCACTTGCCTCTCAGTAATCCTCACCCTGATTTTTCTTTTTTTTTTCCTTCCGTTTCCTTCCCATGGTTTCAATCATAGTCTGTGATAGAACTCTGGATGTGTGCTCAGTCACTTCAGTCATGTCCTACTCTTTCACGACACCTTGGACTGTAGCCCTCCAGGCTCCTCTGTCCATGGGATTTTCCAGGCAAGAATACTGGAGTGGGTTGCCATTTCCTACTCCAGGGGATCTTCCCAACCCAGGGATCAAATCTATGTCTCCTGTGTCTCCTTCCCTGCAGGTGGATTCTTTATGTGCTGAGCCATCAGGGAGCCCCCATGATGTACCTAACTAGGTATAATTAATAATAGCTATAATTTCCTTATTTACTATTTAACAATATTAAATATGTTGCTTATTTAGTCTCAACTCCATCACTAGAATTTAAGCTCTGTCAGAATAGGGATATTTGCCTGTTTTCTTCTCTGGTACAATCTTTCTAGTTTCTGACATAATCCTCTCTGCCTGTCATGGCTCAGGGAACTCTTCTGATTGGCCTTCAGGCGCATGTCAGGTGCACTGGGGGGCTGTTCCCACCTCCCACCACCTTCTCCTTGTCCTCGTGTGGTCCATGGTTTCCTCACTCCCTTGTCCCATCACAGCCCACGTGCCCACACTGTGAGGGAGATCTTCACTCCATTCGCATCTCTGATTCCACCTTCAAGTCTTTCCCAGAGTCACGTAGCCCGTCCTCACCTCTCCCCTGTGGCTTCATTGTGTGCAGAGAATGGGAACTGCAGGATCTCTCTTTGTTCAGATGGTTCTAGCAAACGGCATAGACTAGCCTTACCTACAACAGAAAGTGACTTCTCACAGCTGTGGAGGCTGGATATCTGGGATCATGGTACCAGCTGGGTCAGGCTGTGGTGAGAGCTCTCTTCTGGGTCATAGGCTGCCAGCTTCTCACTGTCTCCTCACACAGAGTGGAGAGAAGAGAGCTCTCTCATGACTCCGATAGGGCACTGATCTTATTCATGAGGGCTCCACCCCTGTATCCACTCTAATTCTACCTGCCTCCTCGAGGCTCACCTCCTAAAACCATCACTTTCAGGGGGCGGGGACAGAGTTTCAACATGAATTTTGGGGGGGACAATATTGAACGTATTGACACACCTTCCAAGCTTCTCTGTTTCATCACCTGCTCAGGTGCTTATATTCAGGAGCATAAGAGAGGGTCTTCAAATCAAGTCTTACCTCGTTTTAGGCACCTTATCAGTACAGAGATGTTAACAGATTTAAGGAGGCTCTACCACCACAACTATAAATACCCAAGAGCCTATTAAGACTGTGTCTGTGTGTAAGAAAAGCTCTAGTGATCAAGTTAACCAAATTCTTCCTCAAACTGTGAACACACCTTCCAGAGAGTGACTCAAACTCATTGCCGTTTGTCTTCCCTCACCTGAGATATGCGTGTGTGTGTGTGTGTGTAATTGTGTCTGACCCTTTGTGACCTCATGGACTGTAGTCCACCAGGATCCTCTGGATACTGGAGCGGGTTGCCATTTCCTTCTTCAGGGAAATCTTCCCAACCCAGTATCAAACCTGAATTTCTTGTGTCTCCTGCATTGACAGGCAGAGTCTTTACCACCGTGCCATGGAATGGCTTCAAAAACTTCTCTCTCTAGGCTTAACTGACCTCCTCAAAACTCATAGTCTCTTACTTATTTCTCTAATACACACATAAGTTTATCTGGAAAAATAAATGAGCACCCACAACATATTGGATCTGGAATTGTACCACGTCCTTCTCAGAGAATCTTGTTTTGGGACAGTTAGTTTATATAGTGACTGATCCTGCGGGGCTGTTAAGTGTGTGTGTATTCATGTGTGTGTGATGGGAGCCAGATGGATGGTGGTTTGGTTCTCTCATGGTGTGTGAATCTGTACGTCAGTCGGTGTTTAGACTCCTCTGAAAGACTACAGTCATGTCTCTTCTGGTCAAGAGAGGAGAAGCTTGATCAGCTGAAACTTATGGGTGCCCTTGACCTCATGCTGGAGGGAACATGGGGCTCCAGTTCAGGCTCACTCTGCCTGAATCAGCCTGATGAATTGGTACGGGCATGCCTGAGTTTATTTAAGCCACTTTGTTCAAAATTAAAGGAGTCTAAGTAGAAACAATTTATTTGGAGCCTTGCTTTTAGGGGAAAAAGGCAACAGGTAATAAAAAGAAGAAAGGGGAAGCAGGTAGGGGTGGGGATAAACTCCTAGGGAATCATTTGAAAATACAAATGAGAATTAGAAAATATGTGTAAAGTGGGAAACTCTGTGGGGAATCGTATAATCGAAAGGCAGGAACCAAGGTAGGGCAACTCCTGGATGTCTGGGAGTAACAGTCTGCCAGGAGATACGAGGTTTGAAGGAATGAAATGTGCTTGAGACTAAATACATCTGCCTCTGAGAGAGGGGGGCAAATGGTCACAGGAAGGTGTAGCACGCAGGAGACTCCCTCTTCTGATTTGAGGGGATGTGTTGGCTAATGGAGCTCCACTGGCACTTTGGCAAGGATTACATTTTTGCACCGAGTTGAGAATTTATTTACTTATTTTTTTAAGAACAGCAATACGATATAACATCAAAGCCTTTAGGATGAATTTGCGGTTTGCAGGAAGTGTGCAAATGACAACCCAGGGACCTTGTCATTTCCGACATTCCCCCGACTGGGGTCTGGCTCTATGTCAATTATGCAGTCAAAGCATCTTCTAGAAGGTGAGAGGGAGGAGCAGTTTAAATTCTTCTGGCAAAAGGGTGATGTGCTACCTGGCAAGAACATTCCTAAGAGTGTGATGTGTGCTTCTCATATTAAACAGATCAAATAAAAAAAGAAAATTGAGTGTAACCCCACAGAGCTCTGGGGGTGGACTCCCCATCAGTCAGAAAGAAGGGCTAGGAGAAGGCCTTTCCTGGTGTAGGATAAATCAGAAGTAGCCGAGGAGCATCTGTTCCTTCCTTCTCACAACCTTCTTCTGTTGCAGTGATAAAAAGATCAAGTAAGCTGTGCATGTGTTACCGACAGAGTGAGGCTGGGATGGTACCAAGCAGGAAACACCTTAATTAAGTTCATTGCTAACATGGTAACCACTCTACTGAATTCTTCTTCCACACCCCTGGACTAAACCTTGAGCCAAGCCTATTGGTTCTTCTGGTCGCCTTCAAGTTCTAAACAAGCAGTATCATGTCTGATCTGAAGCAAACTCTGATTTCTCATTTGGTTGAGAATTTCTCTGCATCCCCAGCTCTGGTTCAATTCAGACCCTCGGGCATGTGTGCTGGGCACAGGTAGTAGGTTGATGCTTTTTAATCTTGTTTTTCTGTTCTTTCTCCTTTCTCACTGCTGGTGGCTCCTTTAGGCTTGGTGGTGGAAGAGGACAGAGTCATGGTGACCTTACCACTCAGTGTCCCCAGTCATGGGCAGTGCCCACCCTGGATGGGTGCTTGTGATTCTTTGCTCAGTTACTACTCTTGCCTACAACCTAGGAGGCTCTTGGACTTGGGATCTCTGACTGTTGGCAGGTGATCTTTTTAAACAGATCTCTCCCAGGACAGCTGAAGTCCACACCACTCCATGGTGTCCACTTGACATTGACAAAATTTGCTAATGTGGAGTACCCCATCCTAGCCCTCTCTTCTCATTGAGCCAACACAAGGAGCTCCAGGAAGGCTTTTTCCTGGACTGACTTTTCCAGATATCAACAGCCTTTGTGCCCAATGGGCTTGAGAAAAAACAGGGCAGTGCATCTAGTTGCTCTCACCCTGAGCTCTGTTCCGGCTCTTTGTAGAAGCAGAAGTCTTCTCTAGGTCAGCAGTGGTCCTGTGCAGAGGGAGGCACAGTTGCTTCTCCTGACAAAGAGTCCAGATTATGTGTTTGATGTTCACAGAGCCCCTTTAATTTCACTCGCAGTGGCAGGGGAGCATCTTTACACACTCTCATTTATTTGCACTTGGGGAGAGAGGCGGGGGTTGCACACACCTACTCCAGCAGTTTTTCCAGAGAAATCCCCCTCCCTGTCATGTTTAGTCAGTCCCTTTACCTCCTTAGTGTGAAGGATGATGGACTAGGTCACCAGACCAGCGCATTTCCTAGTTGTCTTTGGACCTCAGCCCAGATCCCCAAATAGCAAAAATAAATAAATAAATAAAGTTGCCCTCAGTGTCTCTGCTGTGCTCTAAAGCATATTAGGTGTACACAGAGGGACAGATTAGCATAGTTTTTACAGTTTGCAGTGCTTCATGGCATAGTTCAGTTCAGTTCAGTCACTCAGTAATGTCCATCACCAACTCCCGGAATTTACTCCAACTCATGTCCATTGAGTCGGTGATGCCATCCAACCATCTCATCCTCTGGCGTCCCCTTCTCCTCCTGCCTTCAATCTTTCCCAGCATCAGGGTCTTTTCAAATGAGTTAGTTCTTCACATCAGGTGGACAAATTATTGGAGTTTCAGCTTCAGCATCAGTCCTTCCAATGAACAGTCAGGACTGATTTCCTTTAGGATGGACTTGTTAGATCTCCTTGCAGTCCAAGTGACTCTCAAGAGTCTTCTCCAACACCACAGTTCAAAAGCATCAATTCTTCAGCACTCAGCTTTCTTTATAGCCCAACTCTCACACCCATACATGACTACTGGGAAAACCACAGCTTGACTAAATGGACCTTTGTTGGCAAAGTAATGTCTCCACTTTTTAATATGCTATCTAGGTTGGTCATAAATTTTCATCCAAGGACCAAACATCTTTTAATTTCATGGCTGCAGTCACCATCTGCAGTGATTTTGGAGCCCGCAAAAATAAAGTCTGTCATTGTTTCCACTGTTTCCCCATTTATTTGCCATGAAGTGGTGGGACCAGAAGCCAGGATCTTAGTTTTCTGAATGTTGAGCTTTAACCCAACTTTTTCACTCTCCTCTTTCACTTTCATCAAGAAGTTCTTTAGTTCTTCTTCATTTTCTGCCATAAGGGTGGTATCATCTGTATATCTGAGGTTATTGATATTTCTCCCGGCAATCTTGATTCCAGCTTGTGCTTCCTGCACTCCAGCATTTCTCATGATGTACTCTGCATATAAGTTAAGTAAGCAGGGTAACAATATACAGCCTTGACGTACTCCTTTTCCTATTTGGAACCAGTCTGTTGTTCCATGTCCGGTTCTAACTGTTGCTTCCTAACTTGCATAAGTGCAGCTTAAAACCCAGTCTTGGTGGATGGAAATGCAGAATAAAGGCACGTGGCATGTAAGATGTAGTTTGAGAAATGTCACAGAGAGAGCTTGAGAAGATCATATGGAGGTGGTGAGGTCAGAATAATGAGAATTCTGCAAGGCCAATTTAGGATTAATAGCGTGGCAAATGAAGAGTGAAACCTGAGAAAACCTGTGGCTTAGGAAAATGACAATGAGCTCTGTAAGGGAAGAGAGTTACTGGAGTTTTTCAGCCTGTATCTTATCACAATCCCTTGTACAATTTTTTACAGACTGATATAAAAATAATAGGATACAGACAGCAGAGTTTCAGGTGATGGCGATACACAGCCAGAGTGAGAGCCGAGGCACAGTATCAGGAGATGCCTGCGGTGGGGACCCTGTCTGTCTTGTTTGCAAAAGCCTCCCAGGGGTATTGAACAATGTGTGACCAATGATGGACATTCAATAAATATTGACTGAATTAAAGCTACTGTCTTTGTGGCTGGAGGCTTGAGGCATGGATATCAATTATCAGACTGTCCCAGCATTAAAGGGTCAAGTGTTAAAAACCTCAAAACAAGGTTGGGGGATGATTGGACAGTGACTGAAGAATCAGAATATTTTCAGTCTTCAAATACTTACATTACTCAAGGAAAGCTGGGAAAGAAGTTCACTGTTAGAGTAGATCACAAAACAGAAATAGCAGAGAGACAATATGGAAGTGTTTTGTTTGAAAGATAATTAGAAACATGTGATTAAAATATAAGTTAGGTTAATTCAGATTTAGCATTGAAGAACAGGAAACGTGAATACAGAAGTCCTTGAAACCAGATTTGTTTAAGTCATTAAAGAATAAGTCTAAAGTATAAAGGACAAAAAAATAGGAAAACGTCTGCTTCTATTTAGTCATCTGTATTCATTGAACATTTTGTTGTTGTTGTTGTTGAGTTGCTAAGTTATGTCCAACTCTGTGACCCCACGGACTGCAGCATGCCAGGCTTCCCTGTCTTGCACTGTTCCCTGGAGTCCATCGAGTCAGTGGTGCCATCCGTCTCATCCTCTGCCACCCTCTTCTCCTTTGGCCTTCAGTCTTTACGGTGCATCAATTCATGCATTAACACTCTCTAAATACGGTGGCTAACTTAATCCTCATGATAAACTTGAAGCAAGGACTAATATCATCCCTGTTGTTCAGATAGCAGTACGAGTAGATTGATCCATGACACTGGGCTCCTCTTGGCAGAAAGAAGGGAGCCAGGAGACCAGAAGAAGAACGGCAGGCGGGGGGAGTATTCGAGAACTCAGATTATGCTCCGGGGGATCTAGAAGGAGTCAGTAATGAGATGACTCAGCTCATGTTCAAGGAAGCATTGAGGGAATGAAGGATAAAAGAAGGCCAGCTTTGTCAAGGAGATCATTCAGAAGAGCGACCTTAAGAATGCTCGGGGAGGAGGCGGGCTTTTGGAAAGTTTGCTGGGTTAATCATTGCAGAGGAACAGGGAGGTGGGAAGGTCTTAACCAAAAGCCGTAGACAAGATCAAGGGACATTTCTTAAGTTCTTGAAGTAAAATATATTTGAAATTCTCAGGAATGGAGTCAATAGAAGAGAAAAGATTTAAAATGCTCAAGGGCAAAAAGCCGAGGGGGGTGGTCTTAGAAGGGATGGAGGGGGATGGAGTTCTAAGCCCTGAGGGAAACGTGGAGAAACTGTGTGAAAAGTCTTCTAATACAGTTTTAAAAAGAATCCGAAGGTTCAAACAAGACTAATATCAAGGAAAATCTAGGCCAAATGCAATTTATGACAAAGGGAACCATACTACAACCACTGGACTCGATATAAGCAGTTTCCACGTGTGAATGTCAATAGTCTGAGCCTCATGTGAGAGCATTTCAGATCTTGCTGTGTTACTTCAACAGATAATTGGTCTATTTAAGTTCAATAGAAGCTCTATTGGGCTTCCTAGGTGATGCACGTGGTAAAGAACCTGCCTGCCAATGCAGGAGACATAAGAGACATGGGTTTGATCCCTGAGTTGTGAAGATCCCCTGGAGGAAGGCATGGCAACCCACTCCAGTATTCTTGCCTGGAGAATCCCATGGACAGAGGAGCCTGGCGGGCTCTAGTCCATAGGGTTGCAGAGAGTCAGACATGACTGAGTGACTTAGCACAGCACCACACAAAAACTGTCTTAGTCATCCTCCACTTAACCAACTCGCCAGATCACTGAAGCTCTACATTTCTCAGAAAGTATATAGTGACTAATGTTCATGCTTGTTGAATGTTCTGGTCTAGGAGGCCACTCTTGAGAGAAGCTTCCTATTTCATCACCTGCATGTTGGTTGGAATATTTTCAAAGAGTCAAGAATTTCTCAAATATGTTTATGTCAGATGTGCTTGATACTGAAAGTGTACAGTTTAGTTAACTAGTATATAGCAGAAACATACATGTGAAAATGATTCTCTCTACTAAAGGCAGTTTTGAAGAGTATAAGATTGTTGGGAATATGGATTCTTTGCATACCAAGTGAGGACACAAGAGTTAGGCAGATGGAAATCAAAATATCAGTGTTATCACTGATAAAATTCAGATTGAAATATGTAATTTAGTGTTGGTACTGCAACATACTTGGTAATGAATCATTGCAGAATTCCACAGCCATATTTCTGCCATCATAAGTAGCCTTGGGCTTTCCCACAGAGGTGAAAAACTCATCTTTGAGGGAAAACAGAAACGTATCTATCATGAAGACAGGTTGGGTTCATGAGAAAGTAATTACAGTTGTCCCCTGGTACCTCCAGGGATTGGCTCCAGGAACCCCCATGTGTACCAAAATCCAAGGATGTTCAAGTTCTCTATAGAAAATGATGTAGGATTTGTATCACCTATGTCCATCCCCTTGCATACTTTGAATCATCTCTAGATTCCATAGAATACATGTGTGTGTGTGTGTGTGTGTGTGTGTGTGTGTGTGTGTTAGTCGCTCAGTTGTGTCTGACTCTTTGTGACCCCATGGACTATAGCCTGCCAGGCTCCTCTGTCCATGGGATTCTCCAGGCAAGAATACTGAAGCCATTTCCTTTTCCTGGGAGGGGATCTTCCCAACCCAGGAATCAAACCTGGGTCTCCTGCACTGCAGGCAGAGATTCTTTACTGTCTGAGCCACCGGGGAAGACTTAATTCAGTCTAAATGCTCTGAAACTAGTTGCCCGTCCATGGTCAATTCAAGTTTTTCTTTTTGGAACTTTCTGGATTTTTTTAAAAAATATTTTTTATCCATGACTGGTCAAATTCATATAAGTGGATCCCACATGTACAGAGGGTCAACTGTGTCTGGTCTGAGCAAATTTAACTGCTTCTCCTGAACTAAACTAACTGATGCCTTTTCTCCTGCTATATAGAGTGGGAACAGTGATCATTCAGGTTTACTATCTGATTTTGTTCCAGATGGAAATAAGTCAAGGGGAGTGGAGCCCCTTCCCGGCAAATTTTAATCATGCACTCAGACAAGCACAATTACCGTACATTAAGCAGAAGGAAGACAGCTATCAAATATGTAGGGAAAATCATCATAATCAGGATGGAATTTATACTCTGTATTTCTAATTCAACTTTAAGGAATCTAAACTAGATATTCTAGGTAATATACCGTGGATGTGTTTTCTGCAAACATGCAGTGAACCTGACTTAAAGAAAAGTTCTTGACTCTATGAAACGTTGACACATAAATGCATATTAAAATGTTTTGAGTTGTAATACAATGTTAAGGCATGAATCACTTCTGTGATTCACCCACTTTTTGGTGCTTTAAAGTTAAACAACTAAAGCTCTGGATCCAATCAAGCAAGAGGGCCTTTCTTGTCAATCTCAGTGATCAAAACTTAGCAGAAAGCTTCTCAAGTGTTTTGTCGCTTTACTAAAAAACTCAACATGGTTGATAGACCACCTTGAACTATAAGGGAAAACATATTGTTGCATGATCAACTCTGGATTCATTTCGCCTTTTAAAACTGCTGGGCTGTCTTCTTTCCCAGGTACTCTGATTAAAACTGAGAAGTAGTAAGGCAGGCTTGATCTTGAGTTATCCACAGTTTTGTGTTTATACTAGGAAGTTTTATTTGGTAAATCACTATGCTAGTGTATTAGTCCAAGTCTTATGAGAACCAGATGCCAACATTGGCTAACACAGCAGCGACTTGATTAGGGGAGGTAGATGTGAGAACGGATGGGGAGAATCAGAGAAGCTATGAGTTCTCTGACTGTAATGTGAAGTCTGAATCAGAGTGAAGGAGAGAGAGGGGAGAGGGTGTCTGGTCCTGTGGTCTACAGAAGGCTCAGTATGGCTGCCCGGAGTTCTCAGTCAAAGTCCTCCATCACAGGAGGCTGAGCTCCATCCCTAACTCCAGTTGGAAGTGTGGCTTTGGAGCTAAACTGATAGACTTCAGAGCTCAGCGCTGGGCCTTGGACACACACAGTCCTTGTAGTTGGAGATCTGAGAGGTGCATTCTCATGGCCACTGCAACAGGGCTCTGAACTTTAAAGTTCCATTATTCACACCCACTGTGGAAAATTAGCAAACAAACAAACAATGCATTTTGACTTACTTCCTCCCTTTTAATTCATTCTCCTACCATCTTAGCATTATCTTCCCGGAAGCAGAAACTGCTCATTTTTCTGATCCCATTGCCTTTAGCAAAAGTGACTCTTTGATGTGACTGTAGTCCTTGATATGACTCTCCCCAGCCTCCCCACCCCCAGAAAAGTGGTGGCCATGGCTGGTTCCTGGAACATGCTGCCCTTCCCTCTGCCCAGGGCTCCCTTATTGCTGAATTTTGAAGAATTAAACAAGTGTCACCTCCTCTGAGCAGTCTTCTGTTTTTCCTTCCCACTGTTTAATCTGTTTAATCAGATACCATTCCAAGTATTCTGGTTTCACACTGCTGTTGTTTAGCCCCTAAGTTGTGTCCGCCTCTTTGTGACCCATGGACTGTAGCCTGCCAGGCAAGAATATTGGAGTGGGTTGCCATTTCATTCTCCAGGGGATCTTCCTGACCCCATGATCAAACCCGCATCTCCTGCACTGGCAGAAGAATTCTTTCCTGCTGAGCCACTGGGAAGGCCCTCAGTGTTCCTGTTTCATGCTGCAGTTGTCTCTAAGGCGTTGCTTCTCTGCTGAGCTGGTTTCCAACCCCCCCCCCCCCCCCCCCCCCCCCCTACAGGGGTGAGCTCCTGAAGAGTAGAGATTTTTATCAGAAACTCCAATGAGGCTAAATTACTGGTGGTCACTAAACAAGGGATGACTGCACGCTCCTTACCAGCCTCAGAAAACAAGACTTTGTCCAGTGAAACATAGAGGAAATACATCATTAGTGATGATGGTTATGATTTCCATTTTGTCTCCGAAACAGATTATTCTGATTATTATAGTTCACAGTAGCGGTGGGCCGTTCCTAAGGAAAAACAATGCTAACGCACCCCTTTTTGCTTTTTTCTATGAAGTTCTTTATTGTAACACCTAGGGGCTTCCTACGTGGCACACTGATAAAGAATCTATCTGCCAATATTGTAAAGCAATTATTATTCAGTTTTTTTCTTTTTTAAAGAATCCTCCTGCCAACACAGGATATGTGGGTTCGATCCCTGGGTGGGGAAGAACCCCTGGAGGAGGAAATGGCAACCCATTCCAGTATTCTTGCCTGGAGAATCCCATGGACAGAGGAGCCTGGTGGGTGACAGTCCATGGGGTCACAAAGGATTGGATATGACTGAGCAGGATCCAAATCCTTGCAATATCCCTTTGATGGCTAAGTCTTTCTCTTTTGAGATGCTGAGTCTCTAAGACATTGAGTCTAAGCTCATCTCTGCCATGGCTGGTGGTGACTGGGGAGGAGGCTGAGACCCAGGCACCTAGATAAGTCCCCAGACCCCACTGCTGCCAATGGCTGAGCTTGCAGTGGAATCACAATCTGTCCACCCCTGGTGTCTTCCTACTCTGTTTACAAGTCATTATTTCTACATGCCCTGGATGTTCCACACACTGTGTGAAAACACAGCTCTGTTTAGAGGATGCCCGCAAAGGTCTGTGCTGTATTTATCAAGATTGTTACCTATCAAGGGATTTTCAAATAGTTAAAAATAGAGCATTTTGTTTGTATTTTTTTTAATCGATTTGGTAAGTGTATTTTATGTAACTGCTCCATTCAGTTGTCTGGGGTTCCTGCTGTGCGTGCATGCTAAGTAGCTTCAGTTATATCTGACTCTTTTTCTGACTCTACAGCCCTATGTATTGTAGCCTGCCAGGCTCCTCTGTCCCTGGGATTCTCCAGGCAAGAATACTGGAGTGCGTTGCCATGTCCTTCCCCAGAGGATCTTCCTGACCTGGGGATTGGACCTGTGTCCCTCACATCTTCTGTGTTGGCAGGCAGGATCTTTACTAGTGCCACCTGGGAAGCCCCTATTCCCAGCCAAATAAAATAAAATAGATTATAGCTAGTTATATTCTTCTGTGTTAAAAAAGTCTATATGTAATTCTTTGGAACATTACTACATGGATAATTGTAGCATGAATGTATTCGATAGTCAAAGAGTTATCTTTGGAGAGAAATTAATGATACAACTTTTTTTTTTTTTGAGCAAATTTAATTTATTCATTCTATTACTTTCTTGCTTAACAAAGATGATTTAAAGTCAATAGTAGTTTCATTTTAAAACCTGTGAACTCTCAAATCTTCTAATTTAATTATGAAATTGAAAGAGATGTCAAATAATTTTGAGTTTACATTTGTATAAAGTAAATAAGGTGCACATGGCTTGGGTAATAAATGGTGTATCTCTCAAGTATTTCCAATTAACTTCATTCCAACGTTTTAATTCTTTATTCTCAAATTGTGCCATCATTAATATCATATTTCCAGGATAATCGTATTTGTTAGAGCATGTATATTTTCTCCACCCCTGCTCCTAAAGTGAGAAGAGCCAGGCTGTTTTGCTGTAAACTTTTATTGGCAGGAGTTCATAATTCAGCTATAAAATTTCATGCTGGGCTGCAATTCAGTGCATAAGCCCTATGTCTTGAAGAGCTTCTGTTACTACAAAAATAACTGTAAAATTCCATTTTTTTCTTTTTTTAGGTAGGCCAGAAAAATGGTACAGTAAGGAAATAGTATCCTTTCAAAACTGTACTTTCTTTCCTGGATAAAATGATCTACAAGGTACTTGGCTCTCACCCCTCACCCATCAAATAATGACTAGATGATCACAACAGAAAATTTATACTTATAACAGGTGCAGCTTGCTCCATGGTACTCAGAGTACAAGAGATGTCACCTTTATTTTTCTAAGTCAGATTAAATCTACTGTGAGGCTGCTGTCATTGAGGTTGACAAGAAGTCCAATATTGGTCAGTTCGGGGTGCCCTCTCCTGCCCTTCGTGTTAGCACTCTGGGGCTTACAGAGTCCAGAAGAAGAGCAAAAGGCACAGACTAGGTACATGGGAGCCTTTTGATATTTGCCCAGGAAGCTAGTTTTATTAGCAGAATCACACCACCCATGCCGAGATCAGCAGTGAGAACTTGGACAAGACTCCCAAGTTCACAGTATAGTCAGTCCTCTCTTGATATCCTCAGGAGACTGGCTTCAGGACCCCCATGGATAGCAAAATCCTCAGATGGTCAAGTCGCTCATATAAAAAGGTGCAATGTTTTCACATAACCTGTGCTCATCCTCCCATATAAATTCAGTCATCTCTCGTTTACTTACAATATGTTATTACAATGTCAATCCTTGCAAATATAGTGTGAGTGCTATGTATTAATAAATAGCTTCCGGGGAGTGGTAAGTTCAGAGTTTGCATTTTGGAACCTTCTAGTATTAAAAAAAAAATATATATATATATATATATATATTTTTTTTTTGATCCACCCTTGGTTGAAACCTGCAGATACACAACAGGGGACATACTGTGTTGACTATACTTGCAGGGTCAACCCCACCTGAGGTCTTGGTGTCAGAAGTGTAAGTTCAAGAATGGGAGCAGTTCTCTGACCCTCAAGGACCTGAACACACACTCACCTACGTCTCATTCACTTCTCCTTCACTCCTGCCCTCCTGTTTCTCCTTTACCCCGTTTCCAGTCCGTTAGGGATCAGTGATACATTGATAGATGTGTATTTTTGGAATGCACATTTTCACTGTAGAATTGTCCTCTGACTCTGAACCACAAAACCAGTGTATATTTTTACTTTGTCACTGTATTGGATAGAAAGAGGGTATGAAATATAAGGGTGAAAAAGAATGGTTTCCTATGTATTCTACTGCAGAAAAACAAACAATAACAAGACCAACTACATGTTTGGTTTTGCAAAATCACCCCACTGTACAGTAAGCTTTTATTCAAAGATTCTCAACACTGAGTAAAGGGCTCCTAAAATGAGGATTGTGGTTTTAAGTTTGCAACTAATCAGCCTTCATCTTTGGGTGTGTGACTGAAACCCCAATTCCATTCTATTCACATATAATATGAGAGATATGAATTAGTATTCTACAAAATTTCTTCCTGAATTAAAAATCTCATAACTTATCAAATGATTAAAATATAGCATAATTATTTCTGAATTGTTTTATATATTGTGTTATTTCATAGCTCGAGACTTTTGATCACCATACAAAAATTAGAATGTGTGTAATTCATAGTATTTGTTATCTTTATGATAATCATGGGGCCAGTCCTTGAGACAAAACTGAATCAACCAAGTGGCAGAAGGATAATGGGATTTTGTAAGATCTTTGGAGCTGCGAGTAACTGAAAGGATATATTATTGTTTTGAAGGCAGACCTTTTTAATTTTGATAAAATTCCATTGTTCAGGTTACTGCACTGCCATGTCAAAAATATATGAGCCCCTCTGAGAAACATATGAATGTCAACAATGACTTTTTTCCAAAGATTTTTCTTCTAACTTCACAGTTTTCCATAGGTCGGCATGTCTATGACATCACATGTTAATTTAGCAAGTTCTTGTCTCTTTAGGATCAGTGCATAGATCTGCAAGTGAAACCGTTTGCACCAAGGCCAGATGCACATGCATGATTTGGAGTTTAAAGCCTAGATGCTTTCTCCTAACTAATTACCCAGGGTACCTTCCAAAAATATACTGACTGCAAAAAAAGATATAAAGAGAAGAATCTAGAAGTCTGAGCTACCCCTCAGAAACTGAGACAAGATATGGCAGATATTAATTAACCTTAATTTATCATACTGAATCCTCCAACTTCTAGCCCAGGCTTAGTGATGAATGATATCAGGCCACTCCAAGCAGAACCGGAAGCAGAGCTGCTATTAACGGACCCCTCCTAACACATCTTTAAACAGGGAAAGTGCTGAAATGGGGTTTCAAGTGGGTGGATGTCAGTCTGAGAGGCAGGAGTAAGTTATAAATAGTAGATGATCTTGATTGGTCCCTTCATTTGGTTCTTCACTATAACTGTTTCTCTCTCTACATGTAACATTTCAATCTTCCCTCTATAAATATGCTCTTGTCTAGTAGGTACCCAGGACTAGGGATGCTGTGGACAATCACAGATGTCTTCCGTTGGTCCCTCCACACCTTACCACCCCCTTCCTTCCCCTTCCCTGTATCTCCCTGAGACAAACTTGATGGGTTCCCTTGCTGTCTGGTTTACGCTGGGCTTAGCCATTGAGGCACACATATAGGAGATGAGAAAGGGCAAGCCCTGTCTAGAGGTAACACCTATGTCACCTTGCCCTCCTGAGAGCCCACTGCTTCCTTGTGCCTTTAGACATAGGGTGTGTGCATGCTAAGTCACTTCAGACATGTCCAAATCTTTGAGGCCCCATGAACTGAAGCCTGTCAGGCTCCTCTGTCCATGGGTTTCTCGTGGTAAGAATACTGGAGTGGGTTGCCATTTCCTTCTCCATCAGAACTAGGGTAGTAAAGACATCTGTTCCTATTATGAGAATTCTGCACCAGCATTTGTGGGTTCCCTGTACCCTGCCCACCCTTTTGTCAATGGCTTTTCAATTACACTTGTCCTCAAGTCATCCAGTTTCAGCTGCCATCTGTTGCTGTAGGATCTTGATGGACATAGGACTAAGAGAAGCTTTCTGGAGAAACTTACTGATAAACTCTGTCTTGGAGGAGCTAGGACATCCTGGGAGGAGAATAGTTTGGAACAACAGGGAACAAAGGGGAAACAATATGTCAGTGAGAAGGAGCGAGATGTGCAAAAATGTCAAATGCTATAGTTAGCAGCTGACTAACAGGATTGACTTTGAAGTGTATGTGGTTGGTCTTGCAAAACATCTCTGCCTATTAGCAAGTCCTTGGGCAGTGATCGTCTCAAGCTATGATCCTGCATGTGTGCTCCGTCGTATCTGACTCTTTGCGACAGAGTGGATTGTTGCCCACCACGTTTGTCTGTCTGTGGGATTTCCCAGGCAAGAATACTGGAGCGGGTTACCATTTCCTTCTCAAACCAGGTATCGAACCCTCATCTCCTGCATTGGATGGCGGGTTCTTCACCACTGAGCCACCAGGGAAGCCTGTGTATAGACACACCTTGAGCTTATAAAAGGGGTCAAGATAAAGAAATTTGGGGATCTTTAAAAACATACCTACTTTTTCCCCTCACCCAAGAGGCACCTTCCTTGAAGAGATCATAGAGAATTGGGATAGGCTGTAAAGACTGTCATTTTTGTACTTTTGAATAATGTTCTTAAAAGGCTGGGATATTATTCAGACACATTAAAAAAAATTAGCACAGCTGCATAGAAGATATGAGACCATTGACCTCAGTAACTTTCCGGAGGATTTGTGAAGTTACGTTGTGCAACTAACAGCTTTCCCACCAGGTGGCGCTCATGCAGTAACTTTGGAGCACCGAGGGGTGACTTAAAAAGCAGAACTGGAAAATGTTGCTGTCTAACAGATGTTCTTGTCTTTGATGCTGTGTCTAAGTTAAGGTAGGAATGATGAGGTCGGAAAGGCTAATAAATTTATTATGTGGTGGAAAAGTTATTTCTCATGGCCCATGAGACAGAAAAGCCGTTATTTTTAAAGCATAACGCTAGCTGTGCTTTGTTCACGGTGGCACCAAATTCTCGTAATCCTGCTCGTACGTTTGTTATTTTTCGTGTGATATGTGTCTTTGGTTACGAGTAAAGGAGAAGATATTATAGTAGTTGCTCTAAGCTGACTGCTTAAGAGTTCGGTACATTTAAATAACTCTGTAGCAGGAAACAAAAAAGAGCTTTGGACACTGATCATCCAACAGTGAATAAAAAATGTAGACAGTGCATTAATGCAAAGAGGCAAATGATGTGTGAGAGTGGCATCGTCTGTAAACAAAGCAGACAGTTTGACAAAAGTGTTTCTCCCCCCACTTTGATCAAATACACTAGAGCATCTTTGCATCTAGCTTGTCAAAGCACTAAATCTGTTTTCCATCTCTCTTTATCCCTGTCCTCTCCCAATCCCCATCCTTCTTTTATCCAGGTCTTCTCCCTGGGATGAAACAGTTTGTTAGGAGACCGAACTTGATGGTACCCAGAAACAGATCTGTTTCTGGGTCTTGAGCTCTGGTTCCTTTCTCCCATCTTCCTCTGCCCTAGTAGACTTTGTGCAGGCTCTTCTGGTTGGGTTTTGTTGCAGTAGAGGGGTGTCAGAGAGAGAAAGTGGGCTGACTGACTGCTGAGCCGTGTCCGCCACCCCACCCCCGCCCAGACTGACAATCAGGGTGTAGGGCAGACCTCAGCACTGCACACCCTGGAACTTGGTTTCTCATCCAGGACCAGAAGGCAGGGCTGTGAATTTCAGGAACCGTGAGGACAAAAAGGAGGCAAAGAAAGAAAGGGAGTGAGTGGTTGATGCTAGAGGATTCACATATATGACCTCAGGAAACACTCATTAACCCAAGAGATGAAGTTTATCGTGCCCATTTTATAGATGCAATAAATGGGAGGAGGAGAAACTCAAGGGTTTTCACACAAGATCTTCAACTACAAGAGAATAAAAGAGTGAGACAAAATGTATGTGCTCATTAAAATCTCAAACGTTTGATATAGAAGAGAGAGAGGCACTAGATCAAATAAAATGGAACTCAACCTTCCAAAAATTTACCCTTGACAGCATAGAGGTATTTAGAAAATGGGGTTTGCAACAAAATTATATTTTGTTGAAGCTAAGATTTGTTGTGAAGAGGGGTGCTTTTCCAGATTTTGGATTAGCCCAGTGACCTGTGTGTGCTCACAATCACAGTCATGCTAATAACGTCTGCTGGACAAGGACATCTCCTTGGCAGGAACCCTGGGCTCTCTTGCAGGGCCCTGTGCTTGGTTAGAAGGATGCCATGCTTGGGCTTGGCTCTTGCTCGCTGCCATAATCTTGAAATTCTTTACAGTTCCTGAATGAGGGTCCTCTGCCCTTTCATTTTGTTCTGGGCACTGAGAATTCTGTAGCAAGACCTCCTTTGAGTTAAAGGATGCTTCTTTTTTTGACCATTACCATATAGACACTGGAATTCCTGGTGGCTCAGAAAGTAAAGGATCTGCCTGCAATGAGACCCAGGTTGGACCCCTGAGTCAGGAAGATCCCCTGGAGAAAGGAATAGCCACCCACTCCAGTACTCCTGCCTGGAGAATCGCATGGACAGAAAAGCCTGGGGGGCTACAGTCCATGGGGTCACACAGAGTTGGACAGCATTGAGCGACTAACACGTTTACTTTCATATAAACACAGTCACTTCCTGTTCCTCCTTGGTCCAGTCTGTAACCTTTCAGATCATTCCGTCAGCAAGTTATTCCTCACATTAACCAGCTGAAATGCAATGATTGGATTTCTGCTTTACATAGCCAGTTCCTTTTTTTCAATTGATAAGTCCACACTGAGTGCCCACTCTGTGTGAGTCCCCTGCCAAGCCTAAGGAGACTTCCCACTTCCTTCCTGCAGCACATTCTTCAGCATCTCATAAAGAAGGGAAACTTTCAGAGCTTCTGACTCTAAGCCATGCAGCATTTCTACTCGTTTCCCCTCTCAGAGAATGACCTTTCTTGATCTTGCTCTCCATCACTTAGGACATCTTCATTCCCCTTTGTACTGCCTACAGTCACGATCGGTGGCAGCTACTACGCTGCTTGCCATCTGAGAAATGAACCTCCATGGAAATCACCAGCCTTGCCCAAGGCTAAAGGAGTTCTTCTGGCAGGTCCTGGTGGATTTGTGAAATATTAAATATGTTCCATATTTTTTATACATTAAAAAATCAAACCTGATAAATTAAGGAATCTCTTTATGTATTAAATGTCTGTTTCTACATGATATTACACCCGGCGCTCTGTGGAGGGCTTTAACTGGAGTCTTACTTCTATAGAATCTGTCAATAGATGAGACTAAAGATACCTGAATTTAAAGACAACATATACAAGGGTAAAAAAAAATGAAGGCTGTAGAACAACGCAAAACAGAGTATATGCTCGGTGTCCACTTGAAAAATAAGTAAATTCATGGGGCAGGAAGGAGTGAGGGAGACTTAAGTGGCTAATGCTCACACCAGATGATACAGAGAGAAGCTATTAGACCTTTTCCAAATAGTTCTGGAAGACTGTGAAGAGGAGGTGGGATTGCATGAGCTATTTGGATGATGGAAGAGAGATAACTTGGCAGACAGAACGGGAGGGCATTCCAAGAATATGGCGCAACTTGGAAATGGCTTGTGTGGAATGACTGGGTGATGGAGATATTAAGCCAACTGGCTTGAATCAAGTGGGGCTCTTTCCAACGAAGGCTTTCAAATTTGATTCAAAACAAAGTAATGACTTTCTGTAGCACTCTTGTGGCAACTAACAATAATTTTTTTTTAATCGAATGCACACTATATGAATCAAGACCAAGGTTATGGAATTTCTAGAAGAGGAAGTCTCCTGGGCAATCACAGGGGAGCAAGACATGAGAGGGAGCAGCATCGGCTTCCTTCAGGAGTAAACACAGATAACCTGGCCGTGCCACCCCTAGGATAAGAGCGCGGGGATGGCGGGGGTGGCAGAGGAGGATGGGGAAGGAGCTTGTCTTCATTTCATTGTTGTGACTGAAGCGGACAGAGGCCCCAGCCTCAGCGTGTCTGCTGTCTTTGGCATTGTGATCATGAGCTCTTAGGTTCTTCTTCTTCTTTAAAAAAAAAAAAAAATATATATATATATATATATATAAATTATAAATATTTATATATTTATATATATATATGTTTATTTGACTGCCCCAGGTCTTAGCTATGGCACACAAGATCTTCAGTCTTCTCTGCAGCATGCAAGCTCTCAGTTGTGGCATGTGGGATCTTTGATCTGATCTTGGCTGAGACATGTGCACTCTTCTTTACAACATGTGGGGTCTAGTTCCCTGACCAGGGATTGTCTCTGGGCTCCCCTGTATTGGGAGCGTGGAGTCTCAGCCTGAGCCACTGGACCACTGGGGAAGTCTCGAGCTTTCAAGTTCTGAATGAGGCTCAGTACCCGGGCCTTTGGGTGGGAGAACCACTGCCTAGATCCACTGCGTGAGTGATTTCAAAACCTAAGTAAAAATTCTTTCATCCACTGTCACAGACTTTAAAATTTTAAGACAATTTACAGCTTTTAAGGAATAACCCCAAGTAAACCCAAATGTTAGTCACTCAGTCGTGTCCGACACTTTGCAACCCAATGGACTGTATCCCTCCAGGCTCCTCTGTCCATGGGATCCTCCAGGCAAGAATACTGCAGTGGGTTGCCATTCCCTTCTCCAGGGGATTTTCCTGACCCAGGGATCAAACCTAGGTCTCTTGCCCTGCAGGCAGATTCCTTACTGTCTGAGCCAGCAGGGACTGATAGGTTAAATAAGTAGAGAAGCCATGCCTGTTTGAAAAATTAAATAAGAAACAAAATTAAATAATTATCATAAAGAGATATTTACCTGCCAAATGATTGAATCTGACAAGAAGTGTAGAGAAAGGCCGTATACTCTAGGGTGGAAAAACTGAAATCTTTAAGAGGGGTTAATGTGCAGGATATACCTTAAAGAATGAGCAGAATTTAAATATTTCGGAGGGTAAAGAGTGATGGAAAGATACCCAACCTTAGAGGAAAGACATGGAGGCCAGAAAGGTCACAGCAGAAGACGGAAGATGCCATCCTGAACAGAAGGCTTCCAGAGGACGGCAGATGAGGATGGACAGACGGGGCTACCTCACTGGCAATGGGAACTGGAACTCACTTTCTCTCTTGTAAGAGACCCTAGATGCTGGGAAAGATTGAAGGCAGAAGGAGAAGGTGGCGATAGAGGATGAGACGGTTGGGTGGCATCACCGATTCGATGGACATGACTTTGAGCAAGCTCCAGTAGATGAGGAAGGACAGGGAAGCCTGGCCTTGCTGTAGTTCACGCGGTCACAAAGCCAGACACCAGTGAGTGACTGGACAAAAAAACATGGGATGAAATAATCAGCGAGTACCACTTTTTGTCCAAGCTCAGGAAAGAGAGTTCATATTTTGAAGATTTTTGACAAGCCTTTCTTCACCCGCCGATACAGTGTTGAGTTGCCAGCGCGTGGCAGAGGTAAATCACCCGCCCTCTATGATGATTCCGAGAGCACCATCTGAAGAGCCATGGATAATTTGTCTTCGTGAAAGGCCGTGAACATATTCTTGAGCTCCGCGAGTGCTTCCTGAGTGCGCGCCTCGTGGAGGGCGCTGGAGCGCATCGTTTGGCACGTCCCGCTGCTCCGGCCATCTGCCGCCCCTCCTGACGGGGTCTGGCAGTTCTGCGGATGGCACGGGCAGCGTGGCAAGATATCCATATGTTATTTCCCTTTTCTTTGCTTGAGAAGCAGAACAGCCATCTTCACGATGCCACCAAGGATTCCAAGTCGTGTGACTTCCTTTGTCTCCCTGAGACCAAAGATGCTAGGATTTCTTTGAAAAGCTCAGAAACAAACAGCCCGTCATTGTGAACAAAAGCCTTCTTGGGTGTTATCCAGTGAAGAGTCGGTCTCAGAATAGTGGAGATGGGGAAGTGGAGTGGGGGGCGAACCTCCCATTCCAAAAAAATAAAAACTAAACAACAAAACAATCCTTGTGACGATGAGTATTAGTGAGTCACTTTGGAGGAGTCATTCCCTAACAAAGTAAAAATTCATGTGAAGTTATAATCAATGTCTCATTATTGTACTTGTTCACAAGATGGCATAATCCATAGCCACTCAAAGTGTGGTCCATGTGTTGATAGCATCTCCATTGCCTGGGAGCTTATTAGACATGCAAGATGACCTACTGAGTCCTGAGACTCAGAACTTAGGACCTGTTGAGCCCTGAGACTAGTGGATCCCACGTGGTCCCTATCTGCCCTGAAGTTTGAGATGCCCCATTCTAGAACAGGATGGTGACACAACCTTTGCCTATGTAGAACTCACTATTCTGGGCAAATGGTCTTGATGCAGTGGATGAAGAAAGTAAAGCTCTTCCGACCAGGTCCAGAAGTTTATGTATAACACTTACAGAGGTTATCTCACCACCAAGTTTATACTTCTAATACATCTGTGTTAATAGCAACCGAACCCATAACATTTGCTGTCGGGACCAGCACAAGCAGTATTGAAACGATGCCCGTTTTATGTCGTCGCGTTCAGTTCCTCCTCCGAAAGGAAGCACCAGAGAACTTCTGTTCAACATCACTGCTCCAACCTGAGTCCTATGCTGAGAGGACCGCTT
This sequence comes from Okapia johnstoni, assembly GCA_024291935.2. Taxonomy (NCBI): domain Eukaryota; kingdom Metazoa; phylum Chordata; class Mammalia; order Artiodactyla; family Giraffidae; genus Okapia; species Okapia johnstoni. The sequence goes on from CM044327.1 coordinate 9,006,985, forward strand.
CTCAATTCAGGGCACTTAAATCTTTGCTTATAGGCTTGTCCAGTGGAGAGACTGTGAGTCTGAAGATGGACTTGTTAACCTTATTTGCACCCACTTAGCTCTGTGGCCCAGTCCTCTAGTCTGGGTGTCAGATGTGAGCTTGGTGTCTCCACTCTGGTGGCTTCCCTTCCTTCCTCCACTGGCTGAGTCTGTGTGTACACTGTGGTAATGAGGGCTTGAAACACTCCTTGGCAGGGAAAAGTCTCTTCTAACTCAGAGTCTGAATTGAAAATGAATTCCTTGTTTGCACAGCACCATCCTCACATATCATTTACCGTCCCCGGGCAGCAGGCATTCTGAATAGTCCTTCTTAAACACTTTCCGCCCAATATCATATAGGCTGCAGCTGCTCCTATGGAAAGGAAAAGGACGGTTTTCAACTTGAGCCAGAACAATAATGCCGCCTAGGCCTCCAGAATGTACACCTAACATTCAGCACCAAAGACAGAAAAATGACTAACAAGAACCATATTCTTAAATCATTAAAAAAAATGTGCATGTTTAGCCAAGGAAATAAAAGTCTTATGAAAAATTAATTCTATCTCTTATGGGGTGATTAAAACTGGAGATAACAAATTGTCAGTTAATGAGGCACACAGACTGGAGAGGTGATATGGAAAATAGAAAGTGGATTATTTGGAGTACTGTTTTTAATTGAAAATATATAGGACAGTTTTTAGCCTCAGTCATTTCATACTAATATTGTTGCTTAAGAAAAATGTTTTGTTTTCTTTGAGCCAAGCATGCATGAAGGTCCTGGGAGCTGCCCAGAATTAAGACCCAAAGGATCTCTCATTCTGGGAGCCTAAGGTTCTGCTAGATGGTCTTCAGGTAGAAACATAACAACTGACTTCTTCTAAATCATCTAGTTAAGTCAGAGTGTTTTGAAGTAGTCTACCTGAATAGCTTCCCCATGACTGTAAAGTTGGGGGTACAGTTAGCACTCATTTCTTCCCTCTGCTTGTATCTATGGGGCTCATACTCTGCATCACGTAGTGTTTTGGGACCCTGATGGAATAATTACAAAGCAGGACACACACAGGTCCCTCCCCTCGTGGAGCTTACATTTTAATAGAAGAAATGTGCAAATAAACAGCCCAAATGCTCATGCCTTACAGTTCTGACAGAGATAATTGGCAAAAGAAAAATTAGCATCCCAGAAAAATATGTTAACATCTGGAGAATAATGAAATTATGAGCAACAAGCATCAGGGAAATCATGCCAAATTCAAATGCTGACTGCTCTTGGTAGGCTTCCAGAATTCACTATTAAAATAACTTATTAGCCTTAAACCCAGTATGTCTTCAGTGATGGCTGTGGAGGGGGTGATGCCATGCTCCATTCACTGGGGGGTGGAGAGACGCCAGGGTATTTCACGAGAACCTAATTGTTCTCCCCTGCCAGGAAGTTGCTACAGCATGACAAAATTCCAAGGATCATAGCGCCTAAAGACAAAAGCTCCTATGACAAACTCTTACAGCTTTTGGGTTATGTTATAGATCACCCCAAATATGCTGCAGTTCTTAATGCCTCTGACAGAACACAGATCCCCCAGATTCACCAGTGATACACTGTGTGGCTGCGGGCAGATTATTAATACCTTCAAACCTCAGTTATCTCATTAGAAAAAAAAATGATCATTATAATGTATCAGCACAAGATGAATAGAGGATAAGTGAGATTTTTCACATACAGGCATATATATTCTGCTCTATAATATATATTGATATGTAAAATATATATCCTTTGTGTACAATGCCTAGTACAAGTTAATTATGCAACAAATGTACCTTCATTGAGTACCTTGCCTCAACAGTACAATAAGATGTATAAAGTTAAAATATATTTCACAAGTAAATTAACATGTTTATATTTTACCTTTAGATGCACTTGTGCACAGTAGGCAAACCTCCCACCCCTAGCCTGTATGTCTTGTGCGTGTTTGGAATTTTGTCCATGAACTGATGTACACTTAATTCAAGTATCATTGGCTGCCTCCTGCCAGCCACCAGTCCCATTTCACCAGCTCATCCATACTCGCTTAGACGGCAGTGAGTGTAACTTGACTAATTAGTTCCGTGTGGTCCTTATAAGAGGTCGGAATGGAATGCTGAGATAAGTAGAGGTGGATACTGGCAGTAGGAGTAGCTCCTTTCATAAACATAATGTAAAGGAGACAAAGACAGATGCTTGGTGTGCTGATGGGGGTGCATTCTTAGACCGTATTGGACCTAATGTGGACAACACTGTGAACAGAGCTGGGGGGCGATGGGGAGAAAACAACATTGGAAAGGATACACAAAATACTGTATTGAAATTATATCTAAAGGTGAAATCAAATTAGGAAATAAATGTGTGAGGTGTACATGTATATCTAACTTTACTGAGAAAGACGTTTTTTCTGACTTATGGATCTGTTTATATTGCTTTGTTGTTTGTTTTTCACATGTATCTTCCAGAAAGTGTCTCATGTAGAAGTAGGGGGTTGTCTCGATTTCTTTTTATCACCCCCGTTTATTTCCATCCCCCTAAACAAAGGTGTGAGAAAGTACCAGGTCTCTCTGATCTCAGTAGCCCTCCCCTCTAAGCAGCCTGGCCAGGGGACCACACCTATTTATTGGGTATCTGCTGTGTTCCCCGGAGAAGGCAATGGCACCCCACTCCAGTACTCTTGCCTGGAGAATCCCATGGACGGAGGAGCCTGGTCGGCTGCAGTCCATGGGGTCGCTAGGAGTCGGACACGACTGAGCGACTTCACTTTGACTTTTCACTTTCATGCACTGGAGAAGGAAATGGCAACCCATTCCAGTGTTCTTGCCTGGAGAATCCCAGGGATGGAGGAGCCTGGTGGGCTGCCATCTATGGGGTCGCACAGGGTCGGACATGACTGAAGCGACTTAGCAGCAGCAGCTGTGTTCCCCGACTCCGGCCTCCAAGGACAGGTTCCTCACCAGAGTGAGCGGAAGGATCTGGAATAGATTCAAACAGTCTGAGAAGCGGATGAGAGAGGAGGTCTCTGAACCTCTACATCTGAGGGGACGACTTCTTCCTTTACAAACACTTCCGCCTAAATCTCTCTCAAACATGGCGGAGCTCAGGCTCCGTGGGAGTTTGCATGGAGGGACCGAGGTTTTGCGTCCCAAGGGGGAGCCGGCGCCTCTGTGACTCTGTCACAGACGGCAAACCTTGGACGGCAGAAGAGGCCAGCAGGCACCCGAGGCTCACAGACTGTTCCTAGCCGCCAGGTATGAAACCCTCGAGCTCCGAAAGCCTCCCCCGTGACTAGCTCCTCCTCTCCAGCCGGGAGCTAAATTACAGGTCTCCCTCTACTCGAGCCTCCATTCTTTATCTCTCGAAGTTTTGCCCACTCTTAGAAGTTTTCCTGGGGCCCTTTTGTATATGCTCTTTGAACGTGCACTTGACGATTTCTTGATGGTCCCTCAGATGCAGTAGGCTAAGACTGAAATCTTTATTGCTGTGACTGAAATTGTGGATCACTGCGGCTGGACGACTCTGGAACGTGTGAGGAGAAACCGATGTGAAGGGTTAGAGGGAAAATGAGAGAACGAATGAGTGGCACAAAGCCCAGAAGCAACCCAGGCCGAGCAGAAACTAGTTCTGATCCCAAATACACTGTTCAGAAGGTCCTGTCTGTTGCCTCAGTAATGTTATTCAGTTGCTCAGTCGTGTCCGACTCTGCGACCCCATGGAGTGCAGCAGCCCAGGCTTCCCTGTCCTTCGACATCTGCCAGAGTGCTCAAACTCGTGTCTGTTGAGTTGGTGATGCCATCCCACCATCTCATCCTCTGTCGCCCCCTTCTCCTCCTGCCCTCATCCTTTCCCGGCATAAGGGTCTTTTCCAGTGAGTTGGCTCTTCACATCAGGTGGCCAAAGCATTGGAACTTCAGCTTCATTATCAGTCCTTCCAATGAATATTCAGGACAGATCTCCTTTAGGATGGACTGGTTGGATTTCCTTGCAGTCCAGGGGACTCGCGAGAGTCTTCTCCAGCACCACAGTTAAAAGACATCAGTTCTTCGGCACTCAAACTTCGTTATGGTCCAGTAATGACACCACCAAAATCTCCACATGCCTGAGCTTGAACATCCCCTCCTCATCTCATACTGTGCAGACCCAGGACAGTTAACAGCACCTGTCACGCAAACCTCCAGAACATTCTGCCCAGTTGGCACTTTCCCTTCATTGTCTCAGTTGCCACCACCTTAGCCGGCACTTTATCTCTGTGCTAATCTAGGTGTCATCATTCTAGCAAGCGTCTCACTTCCCGCCAGTATTTTCGTCTTCTTCTTCTTCATGCAGTTCACTTGAACCAAAGCACAGGCTATTTACCTGTCAGTGTTTTCTTCTAGGTTCTGGGCCTGGCTAGTCTGGCCTCCTCAGAGAAGCCTCCATCAACCACCCTCGTGCCCCATGTCAGAAGTTATTTATTCCACACCTGCCTTTCTTTCTCTATGCTCTCCTTTTTCTGTTGAAAACACAAAACATCGGGTTTTGATTCCACCACTTCGCTGAACCCCTCTGGACAAAATCTAGACACCTTTTGCTAAACTGATTGTGCATCTCACGGTTATCATCTTAGTCCATCAGTGATGTTTGACACAGGTGTTCAGTTCCTCCTTTTCTTCACTTTTCCCACTGGATACCCAGCACACCACTCATTCTTGGTTTTCCTCCTACTCTTAGCCCCTTATCTCTGTTTACTTTGTTATCTCCTCTTCATCGCCCTGCTGGCTACACCGTGGGGTGTCCCAGAGCTTCATCCTTAGATGTCTCCTCTAGCCGGAGGCTTTCTAGGTGGAGGTATCCAGTCTCATGGCTTTGAATTACCTTTAAACTTGGTGACTCCCAACTTTCCATCTGTGGGCTAAACCCTCCCCTGAGCCCTGCATTCATATACCCAGTGGCCTGCCTGACATATCCAGTGAGAGCTCCAGCCATCTGTGACCCTTCTCACTCACATCTCAGATGCACACCACCCGCCCACCCTGTTGAATCTACCCTCAAAATGAATTCCAGGTCGTCCCATGTCCATCACTGCCATCTCCTCCTCTCTCGCTCAGGCTGCTGTCAGCTTTTGTTGGGTTGCAGTAGCCTTTTAATTAGACCGTCTGCTTTTCCTTTTGCATTTCTGTAATGTCATCCACAACAATCAGAGAGAACTAAAGTCTTTACTGAGATCTCTAAGGCTATGAAAGACCTGCCTATCTTTCCAACATATATTTTCCTCCATATTCCCTACAATCTTTTCTTTCATTGTCTTTGCTCCTACCTTACTGACAGCCTAGAACATCCTTAGAAAATGTTAAACACACCCCAGCCTGGGGGCATTGGTTTCCTTCTGCCTAGAGCATCCTTCTCCCAGATCTTTGCTCTTTTTCTTCAATTATCTTTTCTAATAGTCCCTCTTCCTGAGGCCTTCTCTGAGCACCTGTATAAAATAGCAGCCTTACTATCTATGCTTCTTTTTTTCCCCTTTTTCTTTCTGTCTATCTATTTGTTTGTGTTTTGTATTCCTGTGAAGGTGAATGATCCATGATGATGGTTTTTGTATGTTGTGCTAAACCCAATATTTAGAACACTGCCTGATGCAAAGTAGGTGATAAATACTTACTAAAATAATAACCAGATGATAATTGGAATCCACATCTGTTCACCACCCTTTCCATGGACACCCACCCCTGGCAGAGTTTCTTCCAAAGCTGTGTGGTCGGGAAGGGGAGCTGGAGAGAAATGCTTGAATAACTATTGGCACAAAGTGTAACGCAGAGTGTTTCTTCTAGTAATAAAGACTGGGAAACCTGTGAGAAATTAAAGATATCAGATGGTGTGGTAGGCAAAAAAAAACTGCCAGAAGGCAGAATATCCATATCCGGAATCTGAATCTTATTACCTGTGGAATTCTGAGCAAGCTGCTAATCCTATTTGGCCTATGTTTCTCATCTGGATGATAACAGTGATGGATTAGCTTGTCTCTTAGATCCTCCTGACACCTGATACCTATGATTTTGTTTAATTTATAGATGTCTGAGGAAAATAAGAAAGAGAGGGAGGGGATGAGGAAGGAAGGAAGAAAAGAAGGAAGGAGGTCTATTGATGAGCCATGTTCCTACTGAAGGGTAGAAGGAATGAGATAAGTTGGGTATTAAGAAATTTACATAGACGAAATCATTTTGATGTGGCTGCATCACACAGGAGCTTGGTTTCATAACTGGGTATCTCGCTATTCTGGAAAGAACCCTTGATTTACTAAGGTTGACATTTGTCTGTGTTATCTGTGACCAGTGCATACACCTTTTGCTCAGGACTGGAGATCTTCCTTTCTAGCCATCATAGGTAGAGTTTTGGTCCATTGTAGGCAATATTGAATGCAATTATTCATTTATAGATAATTACTAAAATACAAACTGGTCTGACTTTTGTTGGAACACTTTAACACCTCTCTCCTCTAAACATTTATTATTTTATGTGAACAATATTCATTTTATATCACTATAGAATGGGATTCTAATTTAATAATTATTTTTTATACTTATACTAAAAACACATAGCCATGCTTTGAAACATTTTCCAGTATGCTGAAACATTGTAACATGTTAGAGATGGTAAGTCTATTTTTCCCATTACCTGCCTTTGAAATTTCATGTCACAATATGATTTTTCAGTGCTGTGTATGTTTGGCATTTTATTTTATTTCAGTTGAGCTCTTAGGAAGGGTTGTACTCCATCTGTGACCATGAAAAGTTCATTATTCTACTTACCTAGCCGTTCGGTGCATAGTGTTTTCTTAGATGGGTTTCTCCTGAGGTTTTACTGAGGCAGAATACGAATTCATAGCTGAACCTGAAACGAACATGACATTGTGTTTCTTAAAAGTACAGCCACCCATGGTGTCAAGCTAACAGCTCAAAACTATGGTCCAATTAACTGAGGACACTGCCGGGGAGGTCAAAGATCCCATAAAAACTAGTAAAGACACTGGAGTTTAGACAATCAAAAGAATCTGGAGGAATCATCTGGGGTCATAGTGATTACCTCTGGAGCTGAAGGGAACACTCAAGAAAAAGAAGATATAAGCTAAAGTTCAAATTGTCCTTTATAAAGCTTCTCACCCAGTCTGGTTACAAAGCAGAATTTATACTCTGGTAAAATCCAGCACATTTCTTTCTTTATCTTTAGGGGATTTTTTTTTTTTTCCCCCAGAAGCCAGATAAATGGGACTTGCCGATGGTATACCTCTGTTGATTGTTTTATGAAATTGAAAAATAGAGAGGGTAGCTTTATTTCAGTTGTTTTAAAGTGAACTGCATGCCACGGCAGCCACTCTGTTTCAATGAAAGCTGAATCATTTGACATAGTAAAGGTAAAATATAAAGTACATTCAGCAAAAAGGATGTGGATGAAATATGAGACACTTGACAGAAACTCCTATTAATATCTCAAGGTTTAAAATCGCTGAATGGGGAAGATCCATCGCTGCAGTTCACAGAAGGACAACGACCTGTGTTTGAACTGAGGGCTCACTTCTCTTGACCTAAATGTGTCAGAGTAATAAACACCACGTGGGAGAGTGGTAAATCATAGTCATTAAACAAACAAATCATTGCGGACTGTCAGTTGCTCCTTTGAAGAGCTTGAGGCATCTTCACCACCATCCAGACAAAAAGCAGGCACCCCTTGGGAAGGCAGGAGCCCAAGCAGGCTTCACCCTTCCCCGCAGCCCCTCACATCCACGTCTCCACTCAGCGGCACTCATGCATTTGATTTGGTTTTTTAACTTAGCCTTTTATTCTGTGCTCCTCCACTTCTCCTTTCTACCAGCTGTTTGCTGGATTATGATCAACCTCTAAAATACACTTAAAGACACCCTCACGAATCTAAATTCCGCATTCGGGAATTTTATGTTGCCACCCATTTTCCAGGTGTCATGTCAGGCAAACACCCTCTGCTTCGGCATCAAGTGTGTCTCTTTATTTCTGTTCTGGGTGACCTGCTACAAGATCGCCCTGCCCTCGCCATGGGAAGTGCAAGTCCCCCACTGCTTATGATTATTGAGGTTCTTTGAGGCAGGGCTTCCAATCTGATATAAACTGTGCCCTTCAATTACAAGGGCTGGTGGAATATGATTCCTGCCTTACAGGTACCTGATTTTCCAATATGCAGCGTCTACATTCAATTAACAGGCATTCTTAGAAACACAAAGGTCACTCTTTGCATCTCAAAAGCTCTTAAACAAACATGTTATTGCCTCCTGCACATGTTGAGTATTAAAACCTTAAAAGTCACTTTAGGAGACTCTTACCACTGGCTCTGTTCTTTTTGAACACAGTGCTAGAATGGAGAACGTTGTGGTTCAGATACCGAAGAGGCTAACAAAGCAATTCAACCGGGAGATGCTGAGTTTAAAAAAAAAAAATTGTGCTGCAAAATGATGGTTTCTGTTTTCCATGTCCTTTGTCCCTACCCCTCACTCCAATGTCACATGCCAGGAAATGGCTTCCCTAGCATGCAAGTTCAGAACAGGAAGCCCATCATTATTTCACCATTTAATATTAATTATAATAGTATTAGTCATGATGAACTAATGTGGCATTATGTAGCTTTCAGATGTACTCCCAAAGGACTTTGATTATAATTTGCCATTTTATTCGTGTTCAATTATTTTAAAGTGTTGCTGAATTAAGAAGTTCCACTTAGCCTTAATCACTACTTACCTCATCAGTTTAGAGCAGTGACATGCCTGGCTTATAAAGATGGTCTGTGACGGAAAGAGACCGGAACTATCACGGGCACAGCCTCCATCTGCACTGAGCTCTGTGGGGCGAGGGTAGCTGGGTACCAGTACCATCGGAGCAGGCAGCACCACCATCCTTGATTGGGGAGGAGCCAGCTCACAGGGGGCGGGGCCAGATAGGAGGGTGTGGTCATGGAGAACCCTCTCTCTTGTTTAGTTAAATGCTTTGTCGGAATCCAGGATTCTGTTATAAAACATTTCATGTGTTCCTTTTTCTGATGCACTCTAATAGTTCTGGTTTTCTTTCCCTGTGTCATGAAAAAAGAAAATAGGTACCTTCATTTTTTTGTTGTTGCTGTCAGTGTTTTTAATGGATGCTCTCAGCCTAACAGTCCAGTGGCTCTGGTTAACTCAGGACGATGTTTCCACATATTCTTTCTATGAATTCCTGCTTCTCTCAGTCTAAAGTTTTGTTTGCATTTCCACACTCTCCTTGGGCTCGCTTCTAGATCCTACCAACATGCTTCATTTTTCCATCTGTGATGTAGAAGATCCCTTATAATTCATAATCAGGTTTTCTCATTTTATTGTGTCTTATGCACTTAGGGCAATTACCCACTAAGTAATAAAAATTAACCAAGATTACAGAGTGACGACGAATCACCTGGTGAACCTGACGATGGCATGGGTTAGCATTATGGGCACGTTAAATCCCTCCCGTATATCCAACCCCGATGTCAGATAAAATGGTAGAGTCGTAAGTTTAACAGGCACAGCAACTGCCAGTGCCACTGAGTGGGCTGTATGGACATCACTGGGAAAGCAGTTATGTTCCCAAAATAATTGTACTGCCCAGAAAAACCCCTGGATCTAATCAAAGACCACCTCAGCAAGTGAAATGATGGGAAATGGAATTCTAGCCACCAGCCGAGTGTAGCACCCATGAAGACTTCTGAGGTTTCATGCAGGAATTTTGACCTGTGGACTTTGTAAGTGGGTGGCATTAGAACTGGGGTTTTTCCAACTATTCCGTCTTCTACTTTCTGACTTGAGGGTTTCATTCAACGAAAAAAAGTGAATTAAGATGACCCAAGGCAGTCCCCTCCCTTATATCTATTCTATCCATGCTGTGCTATTTAAATTTACTATTCTCCTACCAAGCACTTGTTTAGCAACTGGCTCTGTGGCCTTTAATATTGCTCTGAAAACTGATTATGGACGACTTGAGCTGGGGATTGTCAGTATTTTAGTGGTGGAAAGGAAAGGATGATGCGTTCAAGCAAGACATGAAGACACAGGACAAGCTACACTCAAAGCAGTGGTATTTTCAGAATAATAATCAGAATAAGAATTTTGTGAATTACCTGTATACATTTTATCATATGTATGCACACAAACGTATGCTGAATTTGGTCATTGTTGGTAATGATAGGAAACAAAATCGATGCTAAATCACATGATTTGGATTATAAAGTTATTCATGACTAATAGATATTATTAAGTATTACTTAGAACTGAGTATTGGTATTGCCTTATTTAATTATTATGGTGGCTAAAGCATGCCATTATTGTGCTCATTTTACATTTTAGCTGCTGAAACAGCTAGTAGTTTTACTGAATTAGTGACACACAACTAGAAATCAATGAAGCCAACATCTGACTCTAACTGAAGGATAACCTACATTCTGAGCCTCTGTAACTCTACTACTCTAGTTCTTTCCCCAGAGTTATTAGTTGAATTGTTTTTTATGTTGCCTCAACCATGTGCTTTTTTTTTTTTTCTTTCTCCTATACTCAGAAGTTTCTTAAAAACTATTTTCTAGAAATTATTTTCCCAGAAACACAGAAGGGAAAATATATTTCTAAGATTTCTGTTTCTCATAATTCCAAAGCTGGTAGAAGTTTTCCTTTGAAATATTCTGCTAATGAACTTGCAATGCACTTACTCTGTGGCTTAAGCTTTCTGCCAAAACACGTGATACAATTTCCATTCATCTAGAAGGAATTTGGAACTACTCTTTAAATAAAAATAAATCATGGAATGGCCAGGCTCTGCTTGTACGACCTGTGTTGCTTCCACTTTGGCTGGTTCTTCCTGATAAAGATGACCGAAGGGTGGTTGGTTGCTGACCGTGTTTGCGCCCTGGCTTCCCTTCCGTCATCTCTCCAGGATGTGGCTGCTAGATGATCTTCCTTTCTCACTTTCCCAGTTATGCCTTTCTGCCCCCGCTTGTCCTTTTTGGTATGACCTTCTTGTGCCTTGAAACATCTCCTCTGGTTCCAAAACCTCCCTCATTTCATTTCCCATTGCTCCGTCCGAGACTGCCAGCTGGATTCTCTGTTTCCTGTTGCTCCTTGTTAGTTCTCCTCTCCCACTGGCCTTCTGCTGAAACAGCACGGCTCTTAGCAAGTAGGAAGCTCTTCATTTCATTAGAAAGCAGAAATTAGAGATGTATGTTAAGGAGCATGCTTGTGTCATGGTGATGAAGTAGCATGAATGGCATCCTAATTAGTTTTATCTCTGAATGTGGCAGCCCTCTCAACAGCGCTCAAATTGGTCCAACTTTTCTTATCCACTCATCACAACAACTTGACCTTGGAAAAACGGCACTAAACAAAATATTTGAAGCAAGCCTCTGACTGGTGGTATAATTATCACCTAATGAAGAGCAAATACCAATGGTAATAAGATTACAAACATTTGTGCTGCAGCAGGGAGACCAGCATGGTAAGGAGCGCCATCCAGTCACCCCAAACCAGGTCTTGTAGGGACATGAATGGGCAGGGATTAGCCACTGGCAGAGAGTGCAGAGTGCCTCTTAAGTGGGCCCATGTGCTAACCAAATTAGTGAAACAGCATCACTCCTGAAAGCCTGCATTATTCCTGAAATGTCAAATCCTTCATGTTTCACAGAGTGAGAACCATAAAAGTTATTACTTACACTAATCACAATTATTCTTTTTTTGAATGTATTCAGTTTGTTCTCACTTCCTTGAAATTTAATTGATATTCTTTGATGACTCAGACTCAAAAGGGATTTTACACAATTTCACTTAAAAATAATCTTTAAACCATGTATTTATAAACTGGAAACCTCTAACATGGGTCTTAAGCTTTTTGCATTCCCATCAGTACAATGATAGTCTCTGTGTGGTTTCAATGGTTAGTGCATCTGGCTCACTTCCCATATCAATGCAGTCTCTGAAGTGCTCGATTTTTAAAATCATGGATTGAAAGCATCAATTTACTGATTTCAGATATGATCAAAAATTGTAATGGTGCAATTATACCATTAGCAAATTATCCAGCTATCAAGTTGACTCATTGAGATAGTAAGGAGACAAATTCAATGCTGATTATTTTTTAAAGAAGGAAGCTACTTTTATGTGAAGACTAGTTTCATAATTCAAGTGAATCTTACAAACATAACCTACGCAACTGTACAGTTTTAGGAGCTGAATATAATTTGTATTTCTAATCATTTAAAATAAATGAAAGAATATGAGAAACAGTGAGATTGATGTTCCCAAGATCAGAATGATTCCAACACAAGTGGAGATTATACTTAAGAAAATCTACACTGTATAGTGAAGAAAACTTTTCAGAATATTAGAATTTTTCATTAAAGCAGTGTCTTTGTCATGCTGTTGTTAGGAACTGTGGTTGCTTTCTGGACAATACACTTTCCCTAGCCATCTCAATAGCCCCTATGCCCTATCATCTGCAAACTCTTAGCAAAGGATGATTTGGTATTATATTAAACTTCTCTGATCTTTCAGATTTAGAATTCTTTTTGTTTGTTTTTTTCTCTTTCTGGTAGAAACGCAAATGATAGTTATTAACTGAAAGGGACTTTGACTCAACGTGAAAATTCCTGAACTCCTTTTTACCCTGCTAATAAATAAAGGCTAGTTTCTGCATGTCCCAAAGTATAAACTTTACACTACAGGATAAAAGGATGAGCCTCTTTCCAATCCTTATTTTAATAAGACAAAAAAGTGTATTCAAGTAAGAACTCAAAGTAAAATTTAACTTTTAAACCTGACTTTCTTCTAGTTTAGCAACTCATCCTGGTAGTTTTGTGTGTGTGTGTGTGTATGCCTGTATTTGCTGATGACTTTAGTCACTATAAAATGTTTTAAAGAATGCAAAATCATGCTATAAATATTTATACACACACACACACGTTTGTATACCCGTGTTTTTTGGGGTTACAATATCACTGCAGATGGTGAGTACAGTCATGAAATTAAAAGACACTTGTTCCTTGGAAGAAAAGTTATGACCAACCTAGACAGCATATTAAAAAGCAGAGACAGCACTTTGCCAACAAAGCTCTATCTAGTCAAAACTATGGTTTTTCCAGTAGTCACGTATGGATGTGAGAGTTGGACTATAAAGAAAGCTCAGCGCTGAAGAATTGATGCTTGTGAACTATGGTGTTGGAGAAGACTCTTGAGAGTCCCTTGGACTGCAAGGAGATCCAACCAGTCCACCCTAAAGTAAATCAGTCCTGAATATTCATTGGAAGGACTGATACTGAAGCTGAAACTCCAGTACTTCGGCCACCTGATGAGAAGAACTGTCTCACTGGAAAAGACCCTGATGTTGGGAACGATTGAAGGCAGGAGGAGCAGGGGACAACAGAGGATGAGATGGTTGGATGGCATCACTGACTCGATGGACATGAGTTTGAGCAAGCTCCGGGAATTGGTGATGGACAGGGAAGCCTGGCGTGTGGCAGTCCATGGGGTTGCAAATAGTCAGACACGACTAAGCGACTGAACTGTTCAGTCTTCGTAGCAGTGTGCTCAGCCATCTGAGCTTCAAGGTGAAGCTGCTTGGAGAAGCACAACATGCTTACATTGGCATAAACACTGTGCAAGAAATAAGGAAAAATGGGTTCTCCTGTTGACACCACTTATCATCTCTGGATCTTAGGGCAATTCACTGAACCTCAATTTTTCATTCGTAAGATGAGAGTACCCTATCTTCTTTCCTAACTCTAAAGATATTACCTAGATTAAATATAGGAACGTCTGAGAAAGCATGTTGTAAACCTAAAAATAGTGTAGCAGTATAAAATATTATTCCTAGGTTTATTATATTAGTGCACTGAAAAACTTTTATAGGTGAAGAATTAACACACACACACACACATACACACACACACACAAACCTGTAAATCAAGTTCAAGCTGACATACGTGGTAGTGAATTTAATTTTGCTTAGTATTCAAATGGACACATTGATGATTTTCAGGATTCATATTTATTTCTTACTGAATACAGACCAATACGTAAAAACTTACTCTAAAAGTTATTTTCAAAGTAAAGAGGTTTAAGGAAAGCTGTAATCACACTGAATAATTAAAGTGGTAATAATATTGATCCACACTTCCTATAATAATAATGTCATCAAACATTTTGTAAAAATTAATTAAGTCTCACACTTTTGTTATTTGAAGATGAATTAATAATTCATGGAATAATGAGACCTACACAGTCAACACCATTAACTGTTCTTAACATGAGTTTGATCCCTTAGTCTTTTAATTTAATCACTAGGAAATTATTTTATCTTTTATTGACTTGTATTTCAATTCTCCTCATTTCAATTTCTAATAAATGCATCTTGCTTATTATTTAACAACTTATAAGCTTTAAAAATAATCTGACTGCCATGAACCTTTGAAATAAAAGGGAGATGTTTATGTACAGTGTCTTTCATTCTATAAGAAGTCACATAAGCAAGGAAAATGTATTTGCTTTATTTTGAAGTGGGAGAATTGTTTCTAAACACTTAAGAGAGAAAAGAATGCCATTTAGGTAACATAAAATCAGAAGCTAAAATCTCTAGTACTTTTATTAACACTTTGAGGTCCCGCCTCTCACTATGTACAGTTCTGACTCAATGTATTTAAGCTTCTCTGCTGGAAGAAAGAACATGACTGTAGGAATGGAAGCTTGAATTCTGATGTGGAATGATAGAATGTGCTGTTACTCTTCGGAAAAGCTAACAGATCCTTTTTGAATTGTCGAACAATGAAGATGAAGGTGGAAAAGGTAATGTTACTTGTGAGAATATTTCCTTATTTTCCTTTTTTCTTTCTTATTAATTTTTTTGGAGTATAGTTGCTTTACAGTGTTGCACTAGTTTCTGCTGTACAGCAAAGTGAATGAACTATATGTGTACATACATCCCCACTTTTTTGAATTTCCTTCTTATTTAGGTCACCGCAGAGCACTGAGTAGAGTTCCCTGTGCTGTGGAGCAGGTTCTCATTAGTTATCTGTTTTATACAAATAAGATACTCTTGCATGGTTAATTTGAAATCATTCCTTTTTAATAAATAACTGATTCCAGAACTCCCTGTATTACCTCTTCAGCTTCAAAAAAAGCTAACAGCCACATTAATATTTCTTCTCAATAGGCTGCCTACCTCTTGTGCTTTCAGGATAACGGAACAGTATCCTATCCTAAAAATTTCTTCCACTATCAAAGCACACCATTGGTACTATTGCAAGTACTAATAACAGCAATAATAGTCTCATCTTTAGTGTCTACCACATGCCAGGCACTGTACTAGGCATGCAGTCATGCAGGGCTGCTTTATCATCCCCCTAACAACCCCGTAATACAGGGATCATTCTGTTCACTGTACAGCTGAAGACACTGGCTGACTGAGGATCTTGACAAAAGCCGCACAACTAGTTTGTGGCAGAACTGTTGTAAATCCTAGATTCAAATCTTTAGAAATGTATTTCCCGGGGTTTTTAGACTTGGCTTCCCAGGTAGAACAGATGGTAAAGTGTCTGCCTGCAATGCGGGAAGCCCAGGTTCGATCCCTGCGTCAGGAAGACCTTCTGGAGAAGGAAACGGCAAACCACTCCAGTATTCTTGCCTGGAAAACTCCATGGACGGAGGAGCCTGGTGGGCTACAGTCCATGGGGTCGCAAAGAGTCAGACACGACTGAAAGACTTCACTTTCACTTTCTACTTTATTCCATTATGCCCTCAAGGTGTTAGCTGCTCAGTCATGTCTGACTCTTGACAACCCTATGGACTATAACCCACCAGGATTCTGTCCATGAGACTTTCCAGGCAAGAATACTGGAGTGTGTTGGCATTTACTTCTCCAGGGGATCTTCCTGACCCAGGGATCGAATCTGAGTCTCTTGCATTACAGGCAAATTCTTTACCATCTGAGCCACGATGGAAAGCCCTTATTATGCCTACCATAAGGCAAATACCCTATTAATTTGAACTCACTACTGGAAAAAAAAAATGCAACAGTTAATTTCTTAGTCATTTTCTTCTCCAGTGGTTGCAGCTTTAATGTTGTTTGAAGAGTGTAACTTAGGAGAGAAAAGTTTGTCTTTGCTTAGCCTGGGATGATGGGTGAAGAGGTGAAGCCCAAGGATAAATTCTTGCCTGTAGAAGGCAGTCCTGTCTCCTTACCTTGCAGAGGACCTGGGAACATGGATGAGTGCACCTTCAAAGGAACTTCACCTACTTGACAATTTTACTCTGAGGGAAGCTGGCTGAAGGCCAATTCCCTGCTTATTTTCTGGATTCCATTGCATTACATTGAATGTATATACAGATCCTTCTACTCGTACTCCATTAGTTAAAGCAAGTTACATGGGCACTGGCTCCAACGAGATTAAATGAGAGCACAAAACAACTAGAATATGTGAACACCTTTAGCTGTCATAACTATAAATATGAAAAAAATAAACTTAGCCCCTTCTCTCAGATACAAAAGTGTATTCTAGGTGCATTAAGAACATAAACATGACGAGTCAGATCTTAAAACCTGTAGGAAATAGTGCAGAATGTCTTCATGCATTTGAATAAGTGATCATTTGCTTAAAAAGAAAGAAATGACACAGTTACCTAATAAGCAATACTAGTATATATTATTATATTAAAATCAAATACTTTCACATGACAGAAATATGTTTTCAAAAACTAAAAAGTAAGCCAGGATAAAAACAACCCATCTGGTCAACGATAATTTCCAGTATACACAGACATGCTTAAATATCAATAAGAAAAAGATAATCCAATACATAGATAATAAATAAGAACAGATATCCGTGAGAGAGAAATGAAAAGTGGCCCATAATGACAGTTACATACAAGATGCTCAACTTAAGAAAACACAAATTAGGTACCATCACACATCCATCGGGAGGCAAAAGTCACCAAGTTTAAAAAGACCAGTGTGTGAGACTGTGAATCCTTGGAAACTGTTTATAGCCCCATGTGTGTGTGCGTAAAGTTAACAGAACAATTTGTATTTATATGACAATTTGTATTATATTGTAAGACTGAAGATGTGCCTGATCTAGAAAAAACAATATCCATGTTCTTTTATGTCTCCTCTAAAACAAACATACAAGTAGTAATGCTTATGGTCATTCGCTGTGGCACTGTTTGTAACAGTAAAAATGTGCAAAGCTCCGTCGTGTCTGAGTCTGCAACCCCATGGACTGTAGCCTACCAGGCTCCTCCATCCATGGAATTTTCCAGCCAAGTGTACTGGAGTGGGTTGCCATTTCCTTCCCCGGGGGATCTTCCTAACCCAGGGATCGAACCCGGGTCTCCTATATTGCGGGCAGATGCTTTACCATCTGAGCCAAAAGAAGACATCCCAAAAGAAAGGATGTATGCATTGTAACCTATTCCCTAGCAAGAAAGCTTTAAAAGAGCAGCCATTGTGTCCCATATTTAGTTGACTGCTGTGGCCTCATCACCCAGACTGCCACCTGGAATTTAGTAGATGCTCAGTAAATAATTAACTGAATAAATGAGTAATGATTGGAGTACTATAAAGAATCTAAAATAAATGAGCCAGAGTTAAATGCTTTGATATTGGCAATCTCAAAATTAATGTTGAGTGAAAAAAGTGGATTGCAGGACATGTAGCTGTAACATCATTTATATAAATTATAAAGCACATGAAATTCTATACAGTGTTGATGCAAAAATATATAGAAGTATCAAAACATGGACAAAAATAGCAGGCAAATTTGGTAACCAGAAAATGCACATGCCACTGTGATTGTATCTGTATTGCTCTATTTAAAAAAGTATATGTGGCAAAAACTTAGTGTTTTTAAAACCTCATTATTCCACTTTAATCTGAGTTTTTAAAATATCAACTTCTATACTCTTTGTATGAAAATTTTCATGATGAAATTATTTATTGAATGACTCAATGTGCCTATATTAAATTCACGAAGCAACTCAGTAGGCAAATTTGTCTTTTAATGGAAGTGTTAGTCCCTTAGCCGTATCTGACTCTTTGCAACCCCATGGACTGTAGCACCTCTGTCCATATAATAATTGATTTTCAATGGCTTGTTAATAATTCATCCAGTTTAGCTATTTTATTCACATTCCACCCATTTAAAGTATGAGTACAGTGTTGTGGTTAAAGATCTCTGAACTGTATGTAGAAGTTCATTATAGTCCTCTAGAATTTCACACTGACTATTATGTTTACATCAGATAACACTTATTCTTTTTTTTTAATTGGAGGACAATTACTTTACAATATTGTGGTGATTTCTGCCGTACATCAACATGGATCAGCCATAGGTATACATATGTCCCCCTGCTCTAGAACCTTCCTCCCACCTCCCTCCCCAACCTACGCATCTAGATTGTCATAGAACACTGGCTTTGAGTTTCTGCATCATACAGCAAATTCCCACTGGCTATCAGATAGAAATTAATAAGCACCCAGAGTACCAATGCCACTGTACTGTACAAAGGACATAGTCAGTCACAGACTCTTCTAGTCCTTTCCCTGCCTTTTGGGAGCTTACTGTTTAAAGATCTTTAAATATAGAAAAAAAAATCTTTGTAATGCAACAGAGGAAACAATTACATTAGTACAGGCCATTGTCTCTTATGGCTTCTGTGATTAGACATACGCTTTTTGTTCTGCTGCATTTATAGCTCAGTTCTTTTGGGCAAAGATGCAACCTTATTCACTCTTTTCCGCACTCCCAAGCGTATTGTTCACCCTTCATCAATAATGAAAAAAAATAATCACAATATTTAACCTTTCATTATAGTTGCTCTCAGCTATTCCATTCATCTCTTTATGATTTGCCTCTAATTCATCTTAATGTCTTTAATGACGATTTTAATTAAATAAAGCAGTTCTGTTCTGCATGGCCTTAGTTATGGATGAGGCTAAGTGGAATATACATGTGTAACAAGATGGCATTTATTTGTGACTTTAAGACCATCAAGGCTGTTTAATCCTTATCAGTGACATCAGTGCGGACCCAATTAGCACAGTTTGCAGCCACTTCATAATTCAAAAGAATGTGATCATTCGGCTGGAAGCACACTTGACAGAAACTCCATAGTCATGAAGGTAAAAGCTTGCAAGATCACCCACTAGGATGGAGAAGCTGTCATTCTTCTTTCAGTGCTGTTGAATACTAATGTCAAGGTCAGAATGGTGTAATTTTAGGCTGCCAAAATATTGCTGGAATTGATATATCAGAAGATGTTTAAGAAAGTCGGGAAATAGAACTTTGGGAAACTTTCATAAACTGTACTTTGATAGGACTCTTTACTGCCTGGAGACAGGTCTCCATTTCACACTGTTTTACACCAGAATCTTCTCCCAGTTCTCCTGCATAATTATTTAAATATTCATCCTTTCTTTTGTACCCTATATTAAATTTATATCTTCACTAAGATTTATAACTATTGTAAAAATCTATTTCTTTGAGATTCTAATTTTCAAGGAAAGCCTGCTTTTGATAAGCATAACATAAACCCATTTTGCCACAAGTGAGAGTATAAGATACGTTTAAGTTCAGTACAGTTTTCTAAAAATGTCATTTCAATCATGCATTTCTTTTCCCACAGTGTAGAGAATGAGAATATGATAAATGGAGAAGAATTTCTAAGATGATAACTTGTTTTAATTTATAATTGTTACATTATTATTAAATGACATTTATCTATGGAACACTTTTTTTAAGTGTTTTTATATATGCTGTTTATGCTTTGCTCTTGTTTTGGTCACTAAACTGTGTCTGATTCTTTTGTGACCCTATGGACTGTAGCCCTCCAAGCTCCTCTGTCCATGGGATTCTCCAGGTAAGAATACTGGAGTGGGTTGCCATTCCCTTCTCCAGGGGATCTGCTCAACCCAGGCTTCGAACCTGCTTCTCCTGCATTGGCAGGCAAATTCTTTACCACTGTGCCACCTGAGAAAGCCCTATTGGATCCTTATAACCATTCTAGGGGTGGCGAGCTGTATTTCTTGACATTGGTTTGGAAGATATACCTGGGATTCTAGTAGTTCTTGACTTCTTGAAAGTTCATGGCATTTGAGTGTACCCCTAGCCTTGGAACCCAGGCTCTGAAATATGTATTAATGTATTTAGATTATAATGCATTGTCCATTTATTCTAGTCTTTTTAAACATGATACCCTAAATAATTTTCCAGATTTCTCTCTTTAAAAAAAATTAAGGATAAAATAATAGGCCAAAAGAATCACACATTTCTTTTATTGCTATTTTCATTTAAAAAAAAGGAAAAGAAAAATTAACCTCCATTCACTCAAATGAGGAAGAAAAAAAACAAAAACTTCATAGTTGTCTTGATCTGATTGACTTCACAAACATAAACATGTCAATGAACTCTGCCAAACAATACCTCAGTAGAATTGCGTTCCATATTCCAAATACATTTTGAAAGATGTCTGAAATGACATGTTTGCAGAAAAATGTACATGGCCGGGTGAACTTTCCTAGTCTTATCTTGCGCCTCAGTAACTCTAAAGAGATAGTGAAATCTTTTATTTTGCATCAGACATATTTTTAAAATATTTAAATCTTGCTTTCAAATATTCTTTACCCTTCATAAACATACTGCTTACTTTTAACAATTTCTAATTTTAACCTACTCCTAAGGGCAGCTTTTCAGGGCTTTAAGGGTAGAAAGCAATCACCTTTATAAGTATTTCATGGTGGATGTTTTAACTGAATCGATTCAATCTACATTAGACCATGATTTTGCTTAACTTTAAAAACAATTCATCAGCTTCCTAGGTGCATTAAATCTTCTGAGATGATTATATAGGCAGCATGACACGCTTGCTCAAAGTTAAGCAATCTTTTATGATTTGGGTGTAGAATAAAAATTGATGCCCTATTTTAAATGACTAACAAGTTGGCCTTCATATCATGGAATAAAGTTTTCAGTAAGCCATGCTAGCCACTGGAATACCCAATGCCAATGTGTCAAGGACAAATCTAATTCAAAGGTCACCCTCTTCCAGTCCGAAGCATTAGAAGCAGCAGTAGAGAAAGTGGGCGTGAACCAAAATGTCTGACAACACTATATTTTTTCTAGCTTATCTCAACTCTTGCTCAAATAGCTATTCTGTCTTTTCATATGCAGTGTTTGTGTTAAACTCAGTAGTATTAATTATGTAGATAATCCAGCAAGCACTTATGGGGTCAACCAGGCCCTGGGAAGAGTTCTGGGGATTTATCAATACATGAAATAAGTTTCTTCCCTTGAGATGCTCAAAGTCCAGGGAAAGCATTTGAACTATAAATAGCCAAAGACAGTATGATATATTCATATGCTATGATTCTCTTTGCATTTCACTGATCACTCCCTCTGTTCCTTAAAGGAAGAGAGAGGCATCTTAAGTGTTAAGATAGGTACAAGAATAACAATATTAAAATAAACAACACTGATAGAGACAAAGGAGACTGCAGTTATACCATGCATAAGAGTCAGCACAGTGTTCACTGTCTATTAGGCCTGGAAGATGGAGCTGGTCAGAAACCTAAGCAAAGCTGATGGTTTGATTTTTGCACGGTAAATTTTCCTGTGATGAGCAGACACCCGCTCCCAGGAATGCTGTGTCCCACTAGGTAAGAGTGGTGTCTCCATGGAAAGGTTAATCTCCCTGTTGCTCCTCTCCAGCATAAGGTCTTGAGGAACCAGCCATTTCCCCTGTCTTCTGGGCTGGTCTGTGGCTCAGCTTGTTTGCACAGATCTTGGGCAATGGCCGCATGGGCCTGCCCAGCACGTGAACTTGAGGATTTGTACATGGGGTCCCAGTGTTTGACAGCTCCTTCGTGGGCCCTATTGACCTGCCAGAATTGTTTAACCTTGGCAAGCCTCAGTGTTCTCTTTTTCAATGTGGGCAAAATAAAAATATCTACCTTGAAAGTTACGATGAGAACTAAGGGAAATGAAGTCTGAGTCCTCCCACCTAGCTGGCCAGTCAATTAATCAGTTTTTCTTCCTTCTTTCTTCTTCTCTTTCCTCCTTATTTTATTTCTTTTTTGTTTCCTTCTCCTTAGTCATCTCATTTTCAAGTTGCCACCCAGTGTAAACCAGGTTTATAAGAGGTCAAAAAGCAAATACTAGTGACTATGGTCTCCCAGTAATTCACAGTGAACTGTAATAATCTCTGACTCTAAGATCTCAAGGCTGGTATGAAGATCAAATGAGATAATGCAAGTAACACACTTAGTACATAGTAAGTATTCAATAAATATCAGCCTTTGATAGCTGTAGTCTAGCCTGGTTTCACTGTGGAAGTTGAGTGAAATTGCTAATTGTGCAAGGATTGGATGAAATAATACAAGCCAAACACTTAGCGTATAGCAAGTGCTCAATAATTATTAGTTACTCTTAGTTTCCCCTAGCTTGGTTTTTCCTGCCTGAGTGGGAGCAGAATTGGCAAAATGATCCTAGGATAAGGCTTCTGCTGTTATCCCATACCCTGCAGGCAGCCTTCGATGGTAACTGAGGAAATTGTTTTGTCTTGTACCTGCCATGAAGCAAGCTACTGGCATGGTCATAATACTTGCTGAGAACTGGGGGCCAACAGAGGAAAAAGAATGACTTGTCTAAGCTCACAGAACCAATCATCACATTCACCAGAACCAGAAAGAGGGAGAAGACAAGGCAGAACAGTACTTAAATTTTATACTAGATCTGAAACAATGATCATAATTTCCACCTGGATGCTCTTCTAATCCACTGAGTTAGACAGAGTTTCACAGGACTTCTTGGTGGCTCAGATGGTAGAGAGTCTGCCTGCAATATGGGAGACCTGGGTTTGATCCTGGGTTGGGATATCTTCCGGAGAAGGGAATGGCAACCCCGGTCTGGTATTCTTGCCTGGAGAATTGCATGGACAGAGGAGCCTGGGGGGATACAGTCCATGGGGTTGCAAAGAGTCGGACATGACTGAGGGGCTAGCTAACACTTTCACTTCATACTTCACAGGGTTGCATTCATGAACAGTAAAGTTAATATTAAAGCTCATAATGCCCTCCAAGTTACTTTTGCACATATCGTCTTAGTTTTATAGTAGGTAAACATTTATTGGATATATTACATATGTCACATTAGAGCTTTAAAAAATTGTATAACAAATCACAAGAGGGATGCCAAATATAATGGGATGCTGGATGATTTTTGTTTAAAATATTTCTTACCAGGGCTTTGACTTAAAAATATTAACCTCAAATTCCAAAGGCCAAGGTTCTTATCAAGCTTTTAGGAAACTCATAAAAAAAAAAAAAGTTGTCACCATGAATAACAATAAACTAATTATCACTCTGAGTTTTGACTCTTATTTTCAACTCAAAATCCTAAAGCCCACATTTTAAGGCTGCTTATGTATGCTAAAATATTCCATAGAAAAGTTTTCAGAAAGCTGGTCTGTGAGCCTAAATGTCCTGGTTATCTTCCTAACAAAGAAATTCAGTTGAACAGCTCAGCACAAAAGCAAGCCTTCCCAAAGCAACAAAAAAGACTGTTAAATCCGAAAAAAAAAAAAAAAGAAGAAAGTCTCTAATACGACATAATTTGATTTGGGATCCAAATACATTAAGAACAAGGCTTTCTTTCATTAAAGCAGTGACCCATTTTATGGCAGTGGACTATGGCTTGTTCACCTCTTTATCCAAATGTGACTTCTGCTAACTAATGGAGTCCAAGGCCCGCCATTTTTAATGGGAGCATAAGTGTGGCAGTTGGAAGACGGAGCTATTTTTTTTTTTTTTTCCATTCAAGCCTGATGTTTCCTCTTTGAATCATAAAACTTGAGAAATGCATGTTGACGTTCCGGATTCGCGCTGTGGGCACTGGCGGGGCATCATCGTAATTGTCAGTGACAGACATTCTTTTATAAAGATAAGTTCTCACCTAATTTGTGTGAAGCAGTCCCCGAGATTGTCACGGTAACAGCCAGCACATGGGCAGTATTGCTTTCAAATAGCACGCATGTGCCAGATGCCAAAATGAAAATTTGTGGAAATGACATCTGCAATTGAAAAAAATATGCCTCATCGAAACCATGGGGGAATTCTGCTTTTCTGGGATTTGTTTTGGTCCGTGCGCTTTTCATCTCAAATGACTACTTTATCACTTTGCTTGTGTGCTGCCTGGTGCAATGTAGCAGTGAGGCATGAGAATGGTTGGGTCATATCACGGGCACCACCAAAAGCAGTGAATTTAGCACGACAGTGACCATGCAGGCCGAAGGATAGATGCGGGAACTCCTGGTGTCTCACAGCTTCCCACATCTAATTTGATTTATTTTTCTGTGGAGCAAGGTTTAGCAAATTCATTGATGGGACTTCTGTTAAGGAATAATGTGTACATGTGTGCTAAGTCGCTTTAGTCGTGTTTGATTCTTTGCAACCCCATGGACTATAGCCTGCCAGGTTCCTTTCTCCATGGCATTGTCCAGGCAAAAATACTGGAGTGGGTTGTCATTTCCTCTTCCAGGGGATCTTCCCAACCCAAGGATAGAACCCGCATCTCTTACGTCTACCTGCATTGGCAGGTGGATTCTTTACCTCTGGCACCACCTGGGAAACCCAAGGAATAATGACTACTCCTTACGTGGTATTCACTCTGTGCCAGGTACCATCCAAATGCTTTCCATGTTATAGCTCATTTAATCTTCACAAGAGCCCTATGAAATGGCAAGAATTGCTATTCCCATTTTACAGGTGATAAGTTGATGAACAGAGATTAAGTTTGGAACTCAGATGGGGACACAGACTATCTGGTTACAGTGTCTGTGTGCTTAACCCCTTATTATACTAGAAAAGGATGTTTGTGTGACGTAACTTTATGAGGTTAAAGCCTTTGACATAGCATAGCGTAATCTGTTATTGTTGTTACTGTTATTATATTTGCAGTGTGAACTCTGCAAATCACTCTCATGAAGTGATTATCTGCATAATTTGATCAGTTTCCACAGTATCTTTGGTAACCTGGACAGAGCACCTCACCAGCTATCACTCTTTTCAGTCACAAGTGATTCAGAGATAATTTATATATACAATGTCTTTAATAACCAGCTTACCTTTTCTCATGCATAGTATTATTATTCAGTAAAACTGTTCATAATTGCATAATCCTGTTAATGGCACATAGAGTTGTTTAGTTTTAAGCTTCACCTTACAAACATTGCTTCCCTTTTCCCACTATGCTTAATTCATTTTGACAGCTTTACTGAAAATGTGAAACTTACAAATGCCCCCTTTTCCAACTTTCCCCCTCAGGGAGTGGGAGGTGTTGAGACTGCCTCCAACACTCAGCCAAACTCCCCTTGACCCCGATCTGCATCTGCGCCTGTGATGAAAATTCATGAGCTGCCCCTTTCTTTGGAAGTGAGCAGGATCTTCCAATTCCTCGCTGTGTGTAGCAGCAAGAGGACACCCTTGTAGAAGTCCAGATGGAGAGGACACTGTCCCCTGCATGGTGCAGGGGAGAACAGGGGCTCTGATCAGAGGAGGGGGCAGCACCTAACTCGTGGCGGCCCTGCTCAGGCCTCTGCTGGCTACTGGCTGTGCTCTCCCCCGACATGGTCTCCAGGAGATGGACTAAATGTGTTTATTAGCTCTATCTTATTTGGCTACCTCCTACTAATAATACTGGGTTATGATTTTTTTTTTTTCCAATTTCATACTTTAAGAAAAGTGATGTTTTAAAGAAAGTGAAAAGTGAAAGTGAAGTCACTCAGTTGTGTCCAACTCTTTGCAACCCCATGGACTGTAGCCTGTCAGGCTCCTCCATCCATGGGATTTTCCAGGTAAGAGTACTGGAGTGGGTTGCCATTTCCTTCTCCAGCGGATCTGCCTGACCCAGGAATTGAACCTGGGTCTCACACATTGCAGGCAGACTCTTTGCCACCTGAGCCACATCTCTGCCTAAACTTGAACTGATAATTGTAGCCGGAAACTCAGTGTACTCAGGAAACATAAATAAGATGCAGGAACAACGGTAGAATTGCTGTGATGCTGATGAAAAATTATTCAAAAGAGATTGCTGAAACTCTAAGTCATAAGGTATTATAGGTTATTTTAAAATGATTTTTTTGAAAAAAAATTCACCTTACATAGCATTCACCGTGTTAAAATGAATAATTGAGTGGCATTCAGTACAGTCACAATGGCATGCAACCACTGTGCTTTTCTAGTTTTAAGTGTTACCAAAGTAAAGTGAAGTGAAAGTGAAGTTGCTCAGTCATGTCCGACTCTTTGTGATCCCATGGACGGTAGCCTATCAGGCTTCTCCATCCATGGGATTTTCCAGGCAAGAGTACTGGAGTGGGCTGCCATTTCCTTCTCCAGCGGATCTTCCTGACTCAGGGAGAAAACCCGGGTCTCCTGCATTGCAGGCAGACGCTTTACCCTCTGAGCCACCAGGGAAGCTCACCAAAGTAAAACCCTTTACCTATTAAGCAGTTTCTCCATTCTCTGAAAACCCTGGTCACTAGTAGAGCACTTTACTTTCCTCTGGATTGATCATTCTGAATCTTCTCTGTAAGTGGAATCATACAACGTGTGACTCTTTGTGTCTGGCTTATTTCACTTAACATTATGTTTTCAAGTTTCATCCATGCTGTAGTGCACATCAGTACTGTATTCTTCTGTTTGCCTAAGTATTCCATTACATATATATAATATATCTCACGTTTATACCATGATTTGATCTATTCATCCATTCATGGCCATTTGGGTTTTTGTTTTTGTTTTGTTTTTTTCACCTTTGGGCTATTGTGAATAATGTTGCTGTGAAGAGGAGAGTGAGAAAGTTGGCTTAAAGCTCAACATTCAGAAAACTAAGATCATGGCATCTGGTCCCATCACTTCATGGCAAATAGATGGGGAAACAGTGGAAACAGTGGCTGACTTTATTTTTCTAGGCTCCAAGATCACTGCAGATGGTGATTGCAGCCATGAAATTAAAAGACACTTACTCCTTAGAAGGAAAGTTATGACCAACCTAGACAGCATATTAAAAAGTAGAGACATTACTTTGCCAACAAAGATCCATCTAGTCAAGGCTATGGTTTTTCCAGTGGTCATGTATGGATGTGAGAGTTGGACTATAAAGAAAGCTGAGCGCCAAAGAATTGATGCTTTTGAACTGTGGTGTTGGAGAAGACTCTTGAGAGTCGCTTGGACAGCAAGGAGATCCAACCAGTCCATCCTAACGGAGATCAGTCCTGGGTGTTCATCGGAAGGACTGATGTTGAAGCTGAAACTCCAATACTTTGGCCACCTGATGCAAAGAGCTGACTCATTTGAAAAGACCCTGATGCTGGGAAATATAGAGGGCAGGAGGAGAAGGCGATGACAGAGAATGAGAAGGTTGGATGGCATCACTGACTCGATGGACATGGGTTTGGGTGGAGTTGGTGATGGACAGGTAGGCCTGGCGTGCTGCAGTTCATGGGGTCGCAAAGATTCAGACACGACTGAGTGACTGAACTGAACTGAAGTCTCTAAATTTATAATAAATTTAAAAATTCATGTTAAGTGCTTTAAAATGAATCCCTAATCAAAGTGATCATTTTGTAAATAATAAACTGTAAGATTTTTCAAGTTGGAAGGTTACTAGGGTTAAATGGATGATGATGATATAGAAGTGTGTGCTAGATTATAGACTAGATTTATAAATCACAAAACAGAGTGATTTGAATAAGATAAAAGTTCATTAGCAACCACGAGCCAACATGAACTCTAAGATTTTTCCTCTGTGTTCAAGATGGCTGTCACAGCTCCAGGCAAAGCATCTACATCCCAGCGGGTGAGAATGAATCAGTTTAGGCCACATCCATTCTGTTTAGAAGTGCAACCAGTGAGTGGTACACATCACTTCCATTCATATTCCAGTAACCACAACTTTGTCATGTCTCCACATAATCAAAGGAGGTTTGGAAATGTGGCCATGTAGTCTAACACTTGAGAACTCTAATGTAATAGGAAAAAAAAAGAATGTGCATGAATCTGCCATAGGGTGAATCCTCTGTCATGAAGAACGTTCCAGTTGATTAACATAGATTCCAAGCTAATAAAAATATAATCTGAGATTCTAGAGTCTAGAATGTATTCCTATTTTTTCAATAATAGATCAGATTTAGAGAGCAGTCTAGAAATAAGTATGATTTGGAGTATCAGTCTGGAAATAAGAATATAATGGTGGGGCTTCCCACGTAGCTCAGTGGTAAAGAATCCGCCTACAAACACAGGAGATGTGGGGAGATCCTGTGAGTTGGGATGATCCCCTGGAGAAGGAAGTGGCAACCCACCCCAGGATTTTTCCCTGAAAAATCCCATGGACAGAGGAGCCTGGTAGGCTACAGTCCATGGGGTCACAATGAGTCAGACATGATTGGGACTAAGCACACACCTATATTCTTAGTAGCTGTACCTTTATTTATTGTCTTTGGTTTCAAGTATGTGAAAAATAATAGCCAAGTTTGGCTAAACTCAGCCTCTCTTCAGTAATAAGCTCTTAAAAAGAATTAAGAATTGTTGTGGGTAGAAAATACCAAATATATATGCATATCTATTCCTTACTTTTGGGTCACCTCCCACTTCTGCAAAACTAATGGTACAGCAATAGACTTGTGTGTGTGTATGTAAATTCTTTAAAAATTTTGATTAAACTAACAAATTTAATCCAATATGAAAGGACAGAATCTGTTTCTTTAAGAAATCTGCCATAAAAATGCATTTTACACTTGAAGTTAAACTTTTCAATAATTTATTCCCTCTATAGGCTGCCTGAAATTCTAAATTGCTCAAATTACTGCTTGGGTACACAGATGACCTCGTACCGGGGCACACCTGATGGCGATTGTTTATATATAGAACACAATTCTGATCAATCTCTGACACTTACTACTGACTTCCTGCTGCTCAAAAATGTGTACCGTAATAGCATTTGTATGTTTTCCTTTTCCCTCAAGGTTTTAGACTCTTTCTTTACAAGAACATGGAAAATTAGGATGAACATTACAGACAGAACATAATAGAAGTAGCCCAAGCCATATGATTGTATTCTAAGATACTCTATGGTATTTACTAAATAAAAATATTTTATCTGTATATAAAAATTTATCTGCATAGATGTAGGTGTACAGAGATTTACTTATGCATGTATCTTTTGTTTATTTCACAATTATAAGAATTGTAATCATTATGAACCTCTAATATGCAACATGGTGTCTAGATTTCAACCTAGAATAATTTTTATAGAGTTAAATGAAAAACTCTAAACACATTACTAAAAATTCATAGAAGTTGAATATATATATGTATGTATATATATATATACACACATATATATGTATATATATATATAACTCTTTGGAGAACTAGTTCTCCAGAAAGCTGATATTTCCATAAATAACAGCTCCAATATTATTAATTTCAAGGTGTTCAGATCATTATGTTAATCAGCAATTAAATGTATGCTGAAATGTTATTCAGTTTTTTTTAAAAAAAGAAATAGATAATGAAACCAATCTGTTTTAAACCTGAATCTGTTTCACCAAAAACAACTATCAGTTAGGATTGTGTGATAGGATAGAAAATGATTTAACTTATGTTATTCTTTTGATATTTATTTAAGGTTAGTATGTGTTCTTTCTGTTTCGTTGGCAGAAGGTAGCAGAGCCTCCTATGGGAGATCACGTGCCCTAGTATTTTCATTGCAGTGACACGGAGGACATATATGTAGACCAAAACTCTTGTGAATATAGATAGGGTTAAAAAAATCTTTTGAATCTTTAAAAAAGAGAGAGATCAGTGAGACAATAAAGAGACTGGTAGGAAACCTAACTCGAGGGTGAGGCACATATGTTCCTTTTCTTGTTGGTTGGCTTCTTATCCTCCAGTGACCTCAGGTTCCGACACTCTTTCCTAACCACTGGGTCTAAGGGAGTTTCCTCGTTACAGCACTCTCTGAAATTATTCTGTCCACAGAGTTATTTGTTTGTTTGTCGACCTGCCAAAATATAAGCTCTAGTGGATCAGGGATCTTGATTCTCTGGCTTCAGCTGAGTCCTCAGTGCCTTGACCATAATGCTCAGTAAATATTTGTTGAAAAGGGGAAGAATCGATGAGTACCGTAGTGGAAAGGATTTGTATGTTTTCACAAATATAGAGTAAACACTTAAATTTGCAGTAGGTATTTTATAATTTCTACTTTACCTCCTAAGTCTCTCTCAAATCTTCCCAGTTCTTGTCCATTGCCATCACCAGCTCCGCGCTACCCTCTCCTCTTGCTTGAACAAGCACCAGGGTTCCTGTCTCAGTCTCTACTCACATACCAACCCCCACAAATGTTCCCCAATCCACATGTCTTCCTGAAGCAGAATGATTTTTTTTTTTAATTTTGAAACTCAAACTTTCTCATATTAATTGAAATTGTTAGTCGCTCAGCCGTGTCCGATTCTTTGCAACCCCATGATCTGTCCATGGAATTCTTCAGGCAAGAATACTAGAGGTGGGTTGTCATTCCCTTCTCTAGGCAATCTTCCTGACCCAGGGATTGAACCTGGATCTCCTGCACTGCAGGCAGATTCTTTACTGTCTGAGCTACCACTCATATTAAACTACCACCTAAATCACTTTGAATTTGCCCATCCCTCTTAGGCCCATATTTTTTACTTTTTCTACAGAGCCTAGTCTCTGGCTCTCTGGTCCTCCATGACTTTGTTCTCCTGTATTATTCTCTGCAGTCCAGACAGGCTCCATTTCTCAGAAGACTTTTATTTGCTGTTAAGACTACCTGGCCTGTTCCAGCCACCCTGTCCTGTTTAGCTCATTATTAATTATCTGGCTGTAAATCCAGTGCTTAAATCATTGCCTGGGAGCTGTTAGTCTAGAGAGAAGCTACGGTGCTAAGCTGAGGAATGCTAAGGTTGTAGTTCCTTGACATTGCCCTCTATTCATTACTTGGAGGATGGCCATCTCCATGTCCAGTCATGGAAACTATGAAAGAAGAACTGCAGCTAATTACCCCCAGGAGTAGAATGCAATCAACTACCATTATACCCTCTACCTACCCCTAAATATCCATACTTTAAACCATAAAAGAATACTAAGGATGTAGTCAGTTCTTCAAACATGTATTCATTCATAGTCATTCATTCAAAAATATTTATTGCAATTGGACATGTGCCAGGAACTGAGCCATGAACTTTGATGAACCCCTGTTCATGCTGCTCTTTCTCATTGTTATATACTTTTCCTCTTTCCCTTCTGTCTCTTCAATATCTTCAAATCCCTAGTGGAGACCTGCTTTTCTTTCACAGCCCAGCAGAAATATGACCTCTTATCTGAAGTTTCTCTGAATTCCTTCAGGCTGAATTAATTGCTCATTTATCTGTGTTCCCAAAGGAGTTGGTTCATATGTTTTTAAAAGCACTTACCATGTTGTATTATAACTATTTGCATGTCTTTGTCCTTTCTGGACTTTTTTCTTTGTGGCAGGAACCATATCTAACACACAGTTAAATCTCTCTCTCTCTTTTCTCCTACTTATTTCCCTGGCTTTCTTCACAGCACTTGGCATAGAACAGGCACTATTTAAATATTAGTTGCTACTTTAATGCCTAGAATTCTTCAAATCCATGGACACTGTCATGAATAGCAAGATGTAAATGATTATAGGATATATTTTACAATCTTTTCCAGATGACTTGTTAAATAAATTCTCATGGCATTGTTGATTTTTTAAGGGCAACTTTTACTGTAGCCAAAATTCCCAATACATAGAGAAGACTAAAACAATAGAAAAAATACAAACTTTGCAAAAATCAGGGCAATATGAAGTCTGAAAAGCAAGTGGGAATGCAACTATCCTTGGAAATTAGGCTAGGTCACCAAGGAAAGATCCAGAGAAATAGCATAAGAGGGTAGGGATATATTTAGGGGGACAAAAACACAAGAGAAATAGAAATGTTATTATAGAAAAGCAACATAAATATATTCTTAAATAATATATATCAAGTAAGTGTTTTTCACAACAAAGTTAGACAACAGTCTGTGAAAAATAATGGTTAAGAGGAAAGAGTTGGACACCACCCCCAGTTTCACTGTTTTACCTCCCTTGAGGTTAGTCACATTACCTTTGAGGTTTAGTTAAATTTGTGGCTTACTCATACCTGAGGGATATTTAAGAATAGACACATTTAAGTCTACTACAAAATATTAATTCTCTTAGGGGAACTTTGCAATTATCTCGATTGATCTGAGACCCATAAATGATAAGAAAACTGTGTGTAACTCTCAGATTCAGACATCCTGCTGAACATTCCTGGGAAGAGTCAGCCAGTCCTAACCTGGAACCAGTTAGATATCTCCAGTCGGTTTGGGACTAAAGCATGGTTACTGGTTTTGAGTTATTCAGCAGAGACAATTTTGAATGTATTTCCCAGACCGCATGAGGTTTCTGTTTCAGGGTGGTCCTTGGCAGACATGTATGCTTCTGGTACATGGGGCGGGCTGGAATGTCCCCAGATCTTGGTTGAGTAACCAGAGGCAGCATCGTGTTGACAGATTGTTGTTGACCGTCTTTGAACTGAACTGAACTGAATGGACCTACCACATCTTGTTCCCTGTACTCCCTGTTAATTCTGCTTTTGATTTGTTTTCACATACTCCTCACCCATCCTCTTTGGGTGAAAAGCAAGTGAAAATAAATTGCACCAATCCTTTGGGAACTGTGGAAGGTTTAAATCTCAAAGAAGACCATTGAGGGAGATGATTATTTTGTAAATAAAAAGGTGAATACATAGATATAGTCTGAGTAGTCTGTAAATAGTATATGTAAATTAGCAGGACCAGATGATGGAGATCCTTGTTGATTAGGGGGAATGTATTTCAGTGCTGTTTGTAATCGTGGTATTCAGTCCATATGAGTAATGAAAAGACATTTGAAATCTGAACAGGAGGATAATATTTATTCATTTTTAAATAGAGGGTAAAGAAAGAATATTTGAATAGTACGCTAGCTTAACCTTAGTGTTTAGCTAGTTATGGAAATAGGATGTTAATCTGTGAAAATCTCCAAGAGGGTAGCAGATGCTAGTAGTGAACAAAATGACTAGGAATGTCAGAGCGGTTTGCTCATGTGGTGGATTATATATTTAACAAGGAAGCAATGAATGAGAGACTTTTGACTCTGGCGTTTCTAGGGCTCTCTCTGCCTGGACTCCATCCTCTGCCCCTTTCTCATCTCCTGTTCACTACCTCTCTGGAAGTCTACTCATTCGGCAAGACTCCACCATTATCATCTCATGTGAAATTTCCGAGGTTATAGATCTCCTCTCACACTGTGGTAGCCAGTGTAATGCCCCAGCCCCCAAAATGTCCAAATGCCAATTCCCTAGAACCTGTGAATACGTTACTCTACATGGCCAGTGGGACCAAGCAGTTACCTTTTGTTGTTCAGTCACTAAGTCATGTCCGACTCTTTGTGACCCCATGGACTGCAGCAGCCAGGCTTCTCTGTCCTTCACCATCTCCTGGAGTTTGCTCAGATTATGTCCACAGAGTCGGTGAGGCTGTCTACCATCTCGTCCTCTACCACCCTCTTCTCTTTTTGCCTTCAGTCTTTCCCAGCATCAGGATTTTTTCCAAGGAGTCAGCTCTTCGCATCAGGTGGCCAAGGTATTAGAGCTTCAGCTTCAGCATCAGTCCTTCCAATGAATATTCAGGGTTGATTTCCTTTAGGATTGACTGCTTTAGCTCAGTTTAATTGGATGTGATTAGATTAAGGATGTGGAGAGGTTATTCTGGATTATCTGCTTGGGCCCACAAGCATACTTATAAGTGAAAGCGGGATACAGGAGCTTGTTAGAGTGATATGAAAAAGCCTTGAATAGCCTTGCTGACTTTGATGATAGAGACAAACCAATGCCTAGACACAGGCTGTGTCATAGAGTCTCCAGAATGCCAATACCTTGATTTTAGCACAATAAAACCCTTTTCCGATCTAACCTTCAGAAATGTAAGATTAAAAAAAATGGTGTTATTTTAGGCCTGCAAATGTATGGTGATTTATTACAGTCCCAATAAGAAAATGCATACCCGTTGGCACAATTTTCTGCTTTTCTTCTGTGTATCCTTAATGTCGTACTACATCTACTAGTGCTGACTTCAGTGACCACAGTGATTTGATGTGGACTGTCTCTCTATGTGTTCTTCCCTCAGCTGCTGAATAGTCACCAGTGTCTTATTCAAGTTCCTTTCCCTAGTCGTGCACTCTGAGCGTTTACATGGATCCAGTGCCCCACCAGCCTGCCCCCAGGGGCATGGGAAAGACTCACTGAAGGTTCATTTGTTTATGCATTTGCTCAGATATCCTTCTTCTGTCACAGGACACTATTCTACTGATTTTCAACTGCTGACTCCTGGCTCAGTATCCCAGTGTCACTCGAAGTCTTTGCTGGGACAAGGAGACACAAGTCTCTGACCTTTGACAGCATCTTGTTCTTCCATATAAGTCCAAGCGTTCCCCTGAGATCCATGTTAGTAGGGGTAGATTCCCTCACTTTCCCAGTCACTCTCCTATTTCTCAATTCTTGGGAGTAAATCAGACACTTGACACAAGTAAGTACTAAGCAAATTTTTAAAAAATAATTAGGCAAATGCATAATGTTCTACAAATGACTTATTTTATTAAGGAATGGTGAAACAGAGATCCAAAGATTTCCATTACCAGATGAGTTTCTAATATACAAGTTGTGGCTCCAGGCCCTTAATGACTTAGTCATTGATATGGATAAGGTTGGGTGCTAAGCAAGTTTGTAGATGACATTAATTGACTAAAATCTGTCAGAAATCATGCATGGTGATTAAAATTCTCTATTTCTTCTGGTTTTCATGAAATGCTAATGGTAAAGGTGTATTTTCTTTTGATGACTTTCAAATAGTTCAGATGGCTTTGACTGCATCAGGAAAACTTGAACAGAAAGCACATCACTTCTACCCTAACACATGGAAAGAGTATTTGCTTAGTGGAAATGCAATTTCATAAACAAATTACCCAATGATTAAAAAAAGATTGCTGCAAAATGGTTTCCATAAATGAGGGTATCATATAGCAGAAGAGCCATGATGTAGAATGCTAAAACTCTTCGTTATATTCTCAGTAACTTCAGGAACATCACTTAGTTCCTTTAGGCATAAGTTTCCTCATCTCAATATGAAGTATTTAGAATTTACTCCTAATTTCAACATCCTTTATCTTGAGTAACATGCAGGGTATCACATGCCATGTAATTAGAAAATCATTTGCACTGTTGTTCACGCTGATCCAAGAGCAGAGCTTATGTTCACTTGCAAAAGCATTTGAAAACTTTTAAAGAGCCCAGGAAGCAAGTCTTCTAAAAAAAAAACTCAATTATTGGAAAATAAGCATTATAAAGGAGACTGAAAGAATCCGTGTTACTTTGTTATTGGAATATGTTTAGAGTAGACTTAACAAATTTCAATCCCATAAAACCCCAGAAGAAAGAAGGATAGAAGATCCTCCTAAATACAAGAAAACAAGAGCAAAGAGGAATTCACTAACTTCAGCCTTCTTTATAATGTCTAATCATGACTGTGGTTCTTTAGTTCTTTTATCAATATTCTTTTTCCTCATAGTACCCACCCATGGACAAACCTGAGAAGCAAATGATCTGACCTCTATAATAATTTATGTTTATTTGGCAGAGTGTGTTTGTGTGTGTGTTTGTGTGTAGAAAATGTATCACAGGAAGACATTTCTTTTTGAAACCTGGAAATTTTCCTTGTGGAGTCAGAGATGACTATAGAAGTTAGAAAAAGAATCCTAAAGTTGTGTTAGTAGCCAGAAAGCCTAGCCTATCCCAAATACCCTAATCCATATTCGTGAATAGATTTCAATTACTTTTTAACCTTTTAGTGCATCTGAAAAAAGAAAAAAAAAATAGTGTTTGTGCATGAGTTCCCCATAAAATCTTGCAACAGAGGATGAGATGGTTGGATGGCATCATCAACTTAATGGACATAAGTTTAGGCAAACTCTGGGAGTTAGTGTAGGACAGGGAAGCCTGGCGTGCTGCAGTCCATGGGGTCACAAAGAGACCCAACTGAGCGACTGAACAACAATTGAGAGATGTGTTTTGCCCTTCTGGTAAGCTGAGAACGTATCTCAGTGCCTGTTTGGGAAGTGCTAAGTGTACCAGTCGTGTTGAATGTTGAAACTAAAATCCAGCAGCACTTTGGGAGGCATTGTGATCTTTGCCTCTGAATGGAAATAATGAACAAACTTCAGTACTCTTCTGTATTTAAGATTTTTTTTTTCTTACAAGTAAACACTTTCATTGTTCCCTTCTAACTAGTAATTTAAACTGAAAACTGAGACTCTGTTTTAAAGTGTAGGTTAAATAGGGGCCTGTGTGAAAGAGCAGGACTGCCTTGCTTCTGGAGGCTATAATGAGGTTGCTTTTACATTTGAGCCTAAGCTGGATCTGTTCTCTATTGTAATAGGCCTGGTGGCTGTAATATTTTACTCATTTTCAGCTGTAATAAGCTTTTGAGTATCTGAAGCTACAAGGTTTGTGTTTTTTCATCCAATTTGTTTTACTCCAAGGGCACGCCAATGGAGTAAGGTGTAAAACAGTTCACAGGAGACTTTCAATATTAGTTTCCTCACACCTGCAGTGTTTGAAAAATAATCTCTTATTTCTAAAAATAAAAGTGAAATGTTTACAAGGACCTAAGGAACTGATTTTTTTCCCCTTCCTCAACCAATTTATAGGATTGAACTGAGTACTTTCAAAGCAGGGGGTAAAACAAAAACTCGCTTTAGGAGATTTAACAAGCTTTTGCCAATGGAAATGTATTTTTGTGCATTTCCCCCCTCTCGAATGGTTTATTGAAAACCCCGTTGGGTTGAGGATGTAAATGCTTATAGTGAATCATTTTTCTTTGCAATTTATATTCTCGGATTTCTCCAAGCTTAATCATGGCTTTTAGCTCTCCACGCTGTGCTTGCTTGAGCTTTTGTCCTTAAGTTTTGTATTGTTTTCTTCACATCTGGTGGAAAGTGGACATAACTGACTAAAGGGAAGTCATTTGGCTTCTCCTCTCTCCCTTTCATATAGAGCCTGTGCCTTAGGTCTCCTTTCATCTCAGAATCTACAATCTGGATAAACACCAGAGGATCATCAACCTAGGACTTATAGCATCCATCCTGTAGTCTACTTTGCGATTCTTTTTAAAAAAAAAATCTACTGTGGTTCCCTGGAAATTCTAGATCAAATGAAGTTCATCTCCCTAATCCTACATGCAACCAGGTAGTTCAATATTATTAGGATTATTGGCATGTTGCTTACCTGCCAAAAATTCTTAGGACTGAAGGATGAAGTTGAGTTATGTCTCAGTTCAGTTATGTTCAGTTATGTTCAGTTTGAAAATCCCCATGTTTACTTCATCTACAATGAAGCAAAAGCAAAACACTCCAGAAGCCCCTCAATAATCTTATTTCTGACTGCCTCTGTGCTACTCTTTAGTAAGTATGATTTTATTATTTTTCTGTATATATTTTCAGTGTCCTAGAAATGACACTGACATGAAATTACTGCTGTCATTAGGAAGCATGAAGCTATTGTAGGTGATGCCCAGTGCATGATTGTTGGGCAGGATGCAGCAGAAAAGAGCATTAATCAGCTCCTCAAAGGTTCACAGTATAATAGGGAAAATTTTAAAATGTGTATGCAAAAAAAGAAAAAAATGTAAACTAACATTTCTTAGCCTTCGGCTCTCTTAATTTGGGCAATTCCTTTATCACATTGCTCAACCAATTTAAACTTACTTTAGTGTATTGGAGCAAAAGCCATAAGATTTTTACTACCTACATGTTACATCTCAATAATAGATGTCCAAGATAACTGCAGGACATGTATTAGCTATTTGTCTTTAGAACAAAACCATGTAGAGGCATTTACCAATATTTTGGTGAGTGAGGACTTAAGAATTCCCCAAATAGTAATGTAACACATTTCTGCAAACTGTACATTTTGTTGTGATATATAAGCAAATAAAAGCAAGAATAGAAAAGCATATGTTATAAAACTCCAGCTTAATCATTATGACCAATTACAAATGCTTAATAATACAATGAATTGCTAATAGCCAAACACATGATAATTACACAAATATTATTTTGATGTTCTTGAGTTGGTGGCATTAAAGAATTTCTGATACAATTTTTGTATCAGTAACTGAAAGGAAAAAGAAAAAAAAAAAAGGGAAAAGTATACTAATAGTTACAGGAAGACAAAGGGAGGGAAGAGGTATATAGACTCCCCAGGGTCTGCAGTGTGTAAGGGTGAGAAATGTGTTATATGTGGAGTGCTAAGTAGTTTGGAATTTGCTATACTAGGACTGCAACTTCTATGGTGAGGGTTTATCCACTAGTAAATAAAATATTTTGTTGAAAGTCAGTAATCCTACTTTATTTAACCAGTGTTTTCACTGACATAAAGTTATTGTCATCGTCACCTTTGTGCTCCTCTGAATTTTTTGCATTTCTGACAGGGCTGTTTTCTAAGTCCGGGGCCCCTGGGAGGCAAATTCAGCCGAGATGTCCAAGTACAACTTTACACGCGGGCCTTGGCTTCCGAATTCCTCCAGGATTTGCCCATTGTTGCAGAGAGAGACTTTATAATTACCGAGGGATTATAGCAGAGTATGGAAGGGCCTGAAAGCAGCTTTCTTACAAAGCAAGAATGTATTCAGCACAAACTTAGGAAAAATCAGTCCAGAAGTGAGCCAGAAGTGTCTGAAAAAGTTAAGGGTTCAAGCAGAGAGTCCTGCCTGAAATTCCTCATTAAAGAAGTAAAAAATGCTTTTAAAAAATGTCAGGGACTGTCATTTGTATTCTCTACCCAGAAAAGGGTCTTCAGAAGATTGTAAATGAGGTGATGATGCTGGCCAAATAGCCTTTGTTTGGCCCTGTTTTTGTACTTCAAAAGTAATGAAAATGGAGATTAATGGTACATAAATAAAAGTAGTTAAATAGACAATAGTGGTAGTGGTGCATTACCTGAATTAATATACGAGATTAGGAGGCCAATAGCCCAAAAAGAACTTTGTTATTTCAACGAGTCACATAAATGAGACAGCTCTCTCAGGGTAGAATAAAACATAACTTTCACACTACCATTTAGATTTCAAATTTAAAAACAAAACATTTCCCATGGATTGCATTTCTGGTGTTCTCTTTGACATATGGTTTCAGCACATGTTCTTACTGAAACAAGCCAGATTATCAGTTACACCTCTTCTGGGTATGTCTTTTTTAATTGAAGCTTTAAAAAATTGACTTACTTTTTGTATTGATTTCATAGCCCAAACTAGAGTCAGTGATTAATTAACATGTGTTAATTTTTATGTCCTTAGGTTATCTCTTGACTTGCCGAAATTTTGACAAATGCATAGAGCAATGAGTCGTGTAACATTGAAAGCTCGTAATCATTTGCAGAGCTGTTTCAGAATGGGTGATTTTGTAAAAGATGAAGGGGCAAATTGCATTCAGAAGAGAGAAAGAACTCCAGTTGTTACTAGCAAACGTTATTTCTTTGAAGGAACAAAAAAACATGTGTCAATTGGCTTCCCAAAAAGGTACATATTTGACTTGCTAACACTGGATTAATAGCTTAAGAGAAAATCAGTAAAAGAAATACATATACCTCCTTTATTATTAGCAATTATTATTTCTGGGCTCATGAAGAAGTTGGAGTTTTCATTGGACTTCTATCATCTTTTAATATTTCTCTTCCTTTCTTTCCTTTGCACCGACAGTGACCTTGTCCCATTCTTTTTCCTCATC
Organism: Okapia johnstoni; assembly: GCA_024291935.2. Taxonomy (NCBI): domain Eukaryota; kingdom Metazoa; phylum Chordata; class Mammalia; order Artiodactyla; family Giraffidae; genus Okapia; species Okapia johnstoni. Next base: position 9,046,973 of record CM044327.1, read on the forward strand.
AAGCCCATCCAAAGACTCTCTTGCAACCCTTAAGATCAGACTTGCCCCATGTCTGTAGACCACACTGATTTTCCCCTTGTTTGGGCTTTCTTAGAGATGCTGCTTTCTTTTTCCAATTGCTTGTAACTTTAACAGATATTCCTTGTCACATCTTTGAGCATGGACAATGATCATGTCTTAGATATTGCTGTAGAAATATACTGTAAGTCCCATTGGTAGCTCTCAATTTTATAGTAGCCTCTTCTTGAAAAACAAGACAAAAACAAGTGAAATTAGTTTTAGTAATACATACTTACTTAATATGTCTTAAATATGGTGTCAACATGTAATCAGTATAAAAGTGATTTGTGTGATATTTTACATTCTTCTTTTGTATTAAGTCTTCATACTGACATGCATTCCCAGCAAATCCCAGTTCAGACCGATCACAATTCAAGTGCTCAATAGATACATGTGGTTTCTGGCTCCCATGCTGGACAGCACACCTCTCCAGTTGTTGCTGTTTGGTCTCTAAATTGTGTCTGACTTTTTGCAACCCCATGGACTGTAGCATGCCAGGCTCCTCTGTCCTTGCTGTCTCCTGGAGTTTGCTCAAATTCAAATCCATTGAGTCGGTGAAGCTATCTAACCCTCTCATCCTCTGCCATCCCCTTCTCCTTCGGCCTTCAACCTTTATATAAAGGTCATCTGAATTAAATTCACCCATTCAACTTCCAGTTCGCTGATTCTTAAGACATCAATGTTCAGTCTTGACATTCCCTGCTTGACCATGTCCAACTTGCCTTGTTTCATGGACCTGACATTCCAGGTTCCTATACAGTGTTGTTCTTTACCGTGTTGGACTTTCACCACCAGACGCATCCACAGCTGCATGTTGCTTCTCCTTTGGCCCAACAGCTTAGGCTATTGGTAATTGCCCTCTGCTCTTCCCCAGTGGCATATTGGGCACCTTCTGAGCTGGGGGGCTCATCTTCCAGTGTCATATCTTTTTGTCTTTTCATATTGTCCATGGGGTTCTCAAGACAGGAATACTGGAGTGGGTTCCATTTCCTTCTCCAGTGGACCACGTTTTATCAGAACTCTTCACTATGACCTGTCCATCTTGGGTGGCCATGCATGGCATGACTGATAGCTTCACTGAGTTATGCAAGCCCCTTTGCCACAACAAGGCTGTGATCCATGAAGGGAACCTCTAGAGTATCATACTCTGAATCACTGCATCTAGAAAATTTAGATGCAAACATTGTATTGTCATATCTAGGTATCATAGACAAAATAAGAACCCACTTGCTTAAGTCATTTGAGTCTTTCTTGCAATTTGAAGTTCATTAGTGTAGGACTATGCTGAGAGTAACCTTACCCGTCGTGCCTTAATAAGATGTCTGATTTCATTAATAATTTTAGAGATATATACTTACATATTTACCAAATATGCTTAATAGTTCAAAGTGTTTAGAAGACTCCATGTTATTTATCTTTGGACAAGTTGCTTTTTATGTGTTCTGATATTGGGATTTGAGGCCATTTTTAAATGAATTGTAAGCTCAAAGCCATGGTCTACATGACATAGAATCACTCCACCACAGGAAGCTTGCACATATAGAAGTGCTGGGTAAAAGGCACAGGATGCAGTGAACCATAGCGAGGTTGACACGAGGTAATGAGAAGAGTAGATGGATGATTTGCAACTCAATCCCAAATCTGGGACTCATTTTGTGTTTGCAGCCGAATTACTTAAAATCATGGTCTCAGTAGCCTCCTTTGCAAACCGAGGATAAGAATTCCAAGACTGTCATGAAGACACAGTATGATGATATAACGGAAATAGCTTGTAACAGAGGACTTCCCAGGTGGCGCTAGGGATAAAGAACCCACCTGCCAATGCAGGAGACATAAGAGATGTGGGTTTGATCCCTGGGTCCAGAAGATCCCCTGGAGGAGGGCATAGAAACCCACTTCAGTACTCTTTGCCTGGAGAATCTCACAGACAGAGGAGCCTGGGATACTACAGCCCATAGGGTCTCAAAGAGTCGGACGTTACTGAAGCAACTTAGCATGCATGTATGCAGCTTCTAACTGAAAGCAAAGACATGTAGAATGTATCATTTAGATCTTAAAATTTAAAAATACAAGGAATAGTTCATCAGGCTGGGATGATAACTGGCCCTTACTGTCTACTCATTTTTCAAGGGCACATTTTTTAACTTTCCCAAAATTAAAGGGAAAGTGGTTCACATTTTATGAACAGCTCTATTCAAATTTATACTACCATAGCATCAAATGGTGTTCATTAACATGTAGAATAGTACATATTAAAAAAAAAATACAGGCAAACTGTATTAATCACATATTAATTAGCAAATTATGATGTACTTTTCAAAATTTGAAATAGGAAACTTCTGAGTTCACAGTAAAAACTGTAAAGGCCTTTTGAAAGATCTATTCAAATGTTAGCAACCACATTTCTGGTTTATCTGCTTTTTTTTTTTTTTTTTCAAAAAACAAATTTGTCAAAGCTTATTTAGAAGATTACAGCATTATTAATAACTTTACTGTTTGACAGGAAGGCATCTTGATTAAAAATCATTTTTGAACAGTGTAGAACTCCACGATTCCCATCAAAAAACCAGTCCTGAACAAAGTGGACTTCTGACTTAGGAAGTGATGCTGGCTTTTGTGCAACTTCATACTGTTGTTGGGTTAAGCAACTTGCTCTCTCTTGGAAGAGGCCCAGAAGTGACAGCAAGAGCAGAATTGGGGGTCGTTTGGCTACTGTATGGATGGAGCTGTGGGGAGCATCTTCATCAGAACACTGCCGTCAGTACCGCCTGCCTCCCTGCTCCTGAGTGCAATTGTCTGTGGTCTATAAAGCACTAAATGGTTGGGTCTTCGCTGCTTGGAGATCCGCCTTCTTCCCTGGGTGACTTCAAGGCAATTGAGATCAACTGGGTTGCTGCTGCCGGCATTTCCCCACCTCCTGTCCGTAGGGAAACCGAGGCAGTGAGTCTTCCAAGGCAGGCTCTCACTTATGGACAACTTTGCCTTCCATTAGCCAACAAAGAGCTAATCTGGTGATCTTTAGGGCATGGAGGAAAGCTCATCTTTTAATCAGAGTTGAAAAGCAGGAATTTCTACTCTTTACCAAGAACAATGCATAATAATAACATAGTAACATAATTCCACAGTGATAGGACAGCAGACTCTGTATGATTTTGGTAACTTTAGACTATGAAATTTTTGCACCTTTGTTTTATGTCCCTGGATATGTTCTAGTGTCTCCTAGTTTATAGTCTATGGGAGCTTGAATAGAATCTGTATCCTGCTGTTGTGTGAAAATAGTATAAATCATAATTAGGTTGAATTGGTTTGTAGTGCTTTTCAGGTCTACTGTATCTGTCTATTTTTCTGGCTATTCATTGTATTAATTTTTGAGAGTTTGATATTGAAACTCCAACTAAAAATCTTAATAATTGTAATATACAGTGGAACTAAATAACATTTTTCTGTATTTTCTAAGACTCCTGTAAATGTCTGATCATACTTTCGTAATTTAAAAAAGAGGGGAACAAAAGAGCAATGCATTCAATGAGGACAATCTCAGAATCTATAAAGCTTTGCATTAAAATAAGATAAACAGTACAGTCTCTATTTTCTTAACTTCAGTCTTCAGCATTCGCTGACTTCATACTTTAGCTCCTGGCTTGATATTTTTCTCACCTTTTTCACATGAAAGGGTAAAAGATTGACTGGGAAAGAGGTCTCAGTGCTACATTTTGGTTTTGAATTGTTCAACCTGAGGTTTGACGTAATATGTATACTCATACTTACTCATTTATTTTATATCCATCCAATAAATAGAAATTAGATGTCTCCTATGTGCCAGAACTTATTTAAATGAGTCATATAATAGAAAAAGAAGTCCTCACCCTGATGGAGTTTGTGGCCTCTTTAGAGAGAGGGAAAATAAACAAGTATACATAATGATACATCAAAAGTGATTAAGTTCAATAAAGAAAAATACAGCAGGAGAGGAAGCGAGAGATTTAACTTTGAGATAGCATGATTTGAAGTGGGCTCTCTGAAGAGGTGAGATTTGGCCAGAGAAATAGTCAAAGGTGTGAGCTAGTGGGTTACGGGCAGCAAAGACAGTGAGACTGATTCCTGCTCACTGCGCTGGCTTCACCCGGATTGACTCCCGCAGAGAGAAAGGAAGGAGGTTTGAGAGGAATGCAGCTAAGGTCAAGTCAGGTAAAACCAGTTAGACAACGGTAATCATTTTATTTTACTCTTACTGTGATGGTTTCAAGTAGGTTTGTGGAGGTGATCTGTAATTAAAATAATCTGAAGAAGGGCCTGCAGGTAGAGTGCCCTACTGGAATGGACAGGGTGAGAGGTGAAGGTCCCTTGTTTTGGATGGTGAGGAGGAGTAAGTTTCAGGATGCGTTATAAAGGAATGCCCAACTGGATTTGTTCATGAATTGGATGTGAGATTCGAGAGAAAGAAAAGAGTAAAGTGCTAGTGCTAGACACTCTGTCGTGTCTGACTCTTCGCAACTGCATGGACTGTAGCCCTCCAGGCTCCTCTGTCTGTGGGATTTCCCAGGCAAGAATACTGGAGTGGGGTACCATGTTGTCCTCCAGGGGATCTTGCCAACCCAGGGATCGAACCTGCATCTCCTGTGTCTCCTACATTGCAGACTGGTTCTTTATCACTAGCGCCACCTGGCAAGCCTGCAAAGAGTAAAGGATGACTCCAGATAAACTGTCAGGAAAGTAGTTAATATATATTATTTGCAGAGATACCAGGCATCGATTATTACAAAGGTGTACTGAGAACTAATTTCAACGTGTAATAATATTTATAAAAGAGAAATTGGGAGTGGGGAAGATAGCTTTATAGATATCAAATTTGCAGTAAGAATCACCATACAATTCCTTTAAATAGCAAGATGCTTAGTGCAGTGAAACTATAATTCAATTATTTTAAAATCTGTTTAGAAAGAATTATTCAAGACCATAAGTAAAACCCACTTTGATTAATCATAGGAGAAAGTAGCAGAAGGCATACTCGCCCTGCTATCTAGAAGTGTGTAATTGTGGTAATGTTACATGATTGTCAGGCCAGGGAGAGTGCCTAGTGTCCTGGCACAACTGACACTCTTACCCCTTTGTGCTCTTAACAGTGTCTTGGTATAGACAATAAACCATATGACCACTTTACAGCACAATGTTAGAAATTTCTTCACAGCAAGAGAAACAATCAACAGAATAAAGAGGCAACCTGTAGAATAGGAGAACTATTTTGCAAAGTATATCTTAGATAAGGGTTAATTTCCAAAATGTATAAATAGCTCATACAACTCAGTACCAAGTCAAACAAAACAAAAGTGATCCATTAAAAAAAAAAAATGGGCACAGGACCTGGACAGACATATTTCCAAAAAAGACATATGAATGAGCAAGAGGGAGGTGAAAATGTGCTCAGCATCACTCATCAGAAGGGAAATGCAAATCAAAAGCACTTTGAAATATCACCTCACACCTGTTAGAATGGCTATTATGAAAAGGATAAGAATTAACAAGTTCTGGCAAGGATGTGAAGAAAAGGGAATCTTTGTGGACTGTTGGTGGGAATGTAAATCAATCTAGTCACTATGGGAAACAGTATGGAGTTTCCTCATAAGTTAAAAGTAGAACTACCATGTGATCCAGCAGTCCCATTTCTGGGTATATATCCAAAGGAAATGGAGTCGCTAACTTGAGAAACTATCTGTACTCCCATGCTCATTGCAACATTATTCACAATGTCCAACACAACATGGAAACGATCTGAATGTCATCAATGAATGAAAATAAAATGTTATATATACATATATGTGTGTGTGTGTATGTAGGTATGTGTGTATATAAATATATGTGCATATATATGTTTATACATACATGTGCATGAGATATATACATATATATATATTAGTGTGTATATAATGCATTATATATATGTAGACATAATAGAATATTACTCAGCCATAAGCAAGAAGGAAATCTTGCTGTTTGTGACAATATAGATCACCTTAAGTGTGTTATACTAAGTGAAATAAGTCAGAGAAAGACAAATACCATTTGATCTCACTGATACGTGGAATGTAAAACATTGATCTCATAAAAACAGAGAATAGAATGGTGATTGCAGAGTATGGGGGGTATGGGGAGATGTTGAATAAAGGGTAGAAACTTATAAGATGAATAAGTTCTAGAGGATCTAATGTAAGCATGGAAATAATAGTTAATAACACAGCATAGTATTCTTGAAAGTTGCTAAGACAGTAGATGTTAAGTGTTTTTGCCGCACATATGAGTAAATATAGAGAAATTGTTAATTATTCAGGTGATGAATATATGTGTTAACTAACTTTACTGTAATGATCATTTTGCAGTATATAAATGTATCAAATCAATACACTGTACATGCTAAACTTATAAAATGTTATATGTTAATTATATCTCAATTAATTTGGAAAAATATGAATGAATATCAGAACTAAACAGAGTGCTTAAATATTGATCATGTCAAAAGATAAAAAACCTGGAGAGTTTTCCATAACTGCTATTTCTCTCAATATGAACTGGTAAAGCAATTAGAATATGTTGTCATAATCTCATCTCTTGGCTAGGAAAGTAAGGCAAATATACAAGCATTGATGGAACAGAATTGGTCCAATGCTTTACTGTATTTGTGATTGCCTGTTACAGTGTGTATTACGGTACAGGAGATAGAGGTGAAGTGCGGATTATAAATGCCTTGTGGCCAACTTCTTTGCCTTGTCATTCATCCAGAATAAGTAATTACCACTTCTAGCAATGCTGACTTGTGAGGGGAGCTGACACTGTAAGGGTGGCGCAAACCCAGTTTTTTATGGGGCATGTATGGGGCCAGTTTATGCACCTGCCCAAACCTTGACCTCCTCTGCTAGGCCCACTCCAGAGACTAGACCGCTTGTCCCACCTCCAGGCAGAGTTACTCAGAGCAGACTTCTGTCAGTCCTGCCTGCTTGTTGCTAACTTCTTCCCCACTATCTTTTTCTCTCATCCTGTATCCCAGTTGATCAGTAAAATATTTGGCTTCAACCTTCCAAATATCTCCAAAATCTGAAAATGTCTAATCACTCCACAGCTACCGTCCTGTTTCAAGCAGCCATCAGCTCTTCTCTTGGCTAACAGAGCAGCCTCTGGTTGATCTCCTTGATTCTGCCCTTCCTTGCCCCATGTCAGGTTGCTCTGGACACATAACCCAGGACAATCCTGTCAACATGGGAGTCATATCACGTTTCTGCTTAAAGCTCTCAGAGACGTCTGGTTTTGAGTGAAAGCCCACGTCCTTACCATGGCCCACAAACCTCTTCACAATCTCGGTCCCAATACTCTCCAACATTATCTTCTACTAATCCCTTTGTTCACCCTGGAGGTTTCTTATTTTAATATTCCTGACCTGCCCCAACTCAAGGTCTTCGTGTGCTCTTACCTCAGATATTCAGTGACTCACTCTCTCATCCGGTGAGGTTCTTCATTCAAATCTTATCTGCTCCAAGAGAACCTTCATACCCATTTCATCCAAAATTGAAACTTTTCTGTCACCTGAATTACCTTTTTCCGTTACATTCTTTGCTACCTAACATTATATATATATGGTTTTATGTATATATATATACACACACACATATATATATCCCTCCAACTGAAAACTATATGTGGTCTAGTCTTTTTTGTTTTTAATAACTTTATCATTCCCAGCATCATTACAGTGCCTGATACAGTTTTATTGAACGAATGAGTGAGTTACTGTGAATCACAATGATCTCTACTTTCTCTTCACTTTTATAACTCTATACCATTCATTTGGAGTTTAATCATTGTCTGCTATGATTTTTTTTTTAAACATGTCATGAGAAAACATCCTGGGTTTCACAATTTGACTATAACCACATTATATAAAGGGAAAGTATTAATATGCCTTTGTATTACCCACCCCCCCCATGCCTAACTCAGAAGTGCACAGAAAGATGAACGAGGGAAAGAATAGGAAATTAAACAGACAGATACAGTGTGGCTGGTGAGGGATGGGTCATGGAATCCAAGAGTAGAAAGGGGTAGCAGAGGAAGCTGGGATCTGAGAAGGATAACTGAGAATTAAAGATTAAGGTAAGGGAATTGTAGGCACCTCACATGGGGAGTCAGGCTGATGAGAGCATCCTGCCATCTACGTGAAATACAGTTGTCCCTGATGAATTGAATATTCAACCTACATGCCAGCTTCTTTTAGTCAAGTCTTCCTGTTTGTCAGAGCTCTATTTGGCAGATGCCAGACACCGTTCTGTTAATTTTAAAAACTGGAAACAATATAAGCAATTGAGACAAATAACAGACCCCAGAGAGATTGGGCTCTTTTCTGTATTTCACAAACGTTCCTACTGAATCAAATCTTACATTCTGAAAGGTTAGGCAATGTAGTTCTAGAACAAAATGCAAACTTAGATTGGCTGATTTCCAAGAGCCTCATTCTAAAATAATATAAATTTAAAGTGCAATTCTGGAATATTTTACACTCAAGGAACATGTGTGTGTATCCATATATATGGCTATATGACTTAGCAAACTGGTCAGAGGATAGCAGGTGTATATACATACGGGTGTATGATGGAGAGGGGAGTGGTTAGAGGATTTGGGTCAGTGAGAAGGAATGAACAAAATCTGGAAATGGTACCTAACTCTGTAGCACACAAAAGTATAGAATAGAGTGAGCAGAGCTAAGTTTTATTCTAAAGAGGGTTGTAGAGATCAATTACGTAGGCAGACTGGTAGACAAGTCTACAGAGTAGTCTACTGGTGAAAAAAAAAAATAAAAAGCAAAAGTCATAAAAGAAAACATCTTTGAGAGGTGGTGCAATGAGAGGTCAGAAGTACACTTTGTGAGAACACGAAACCCAAGGACAGATTGTGGAGGGGCGGATGGTGTGGTCTGGCATGCAGCTGAGTCCTGGGTTCATGTCTGCGTTACCTCCCACCAGCTGCCAGGACTGTGCGAAGCATCCTTGATGTGTACAGTGTTGCCTTTGTCACCTGCATCTTTTGCTGTGTTGCTGTTTAAGAATGTTGTCCTGTTTGAGTGAAAGCAAAGATTCAGACACCAAAAGGGATTCCATGGAAACATTCACTTCCAATGTAAAGTTTATTAGAACATCGATTGTTGTCACTAAATCAGCACCATTTCCTTATTTTTGTAATAGTTTCCAGTGAGCTATACTTTCAAGTTCTTTCATTGATCTTCTCCCTCTCTCTGAGACTTTTTAATCGACATCTTTGCAGCATACATCCGGGCTTCCCTGGTGACTCAGATGATAAAGAAAATGCCTGCAATGCAGGAGACCTGGGTTCCATCCCTGGGTTGGGAAGATGCCATGGAGAAGGGAATGGCTACCCACTCCAGTATTCTTGGCTGAAGAATTCTGTGGACAGAGGAGCCTGGTGGGCTAGAGTTATGGGGGGGAGGTCATAACAGTTTCATTCTGCAACATACAGAGCTCCATCCAGGTGCCTCCCCTAAAGCTAGGAGACAGTATTATGCACACATCTGAACGTTGCTGTTGAGTCTGATTTGTGGCATGTGTCCACTGCTTCCAGGGTTTTCTTAAAATTCCATCACTTTTATGTATCCCTCAAACTTCTGAATCACCCTCTTGCCTTAGTTTTACCCCTCAACATAGCTTCTGAGACTGTGTCACACAGACTCGTCTCGAGAGGGCTGAAGGAGTGGCTCTATTTCTGAGGAAATTATGGTGTGTGTCACTCTCAGAGTTATCGTATCCGCTGTTAAAAACACAGATCTTTCCATTGAATTTGTATCTTTTATCATAAAATGACTCTATGCTGAGCCATTATGGTATAGAAAAAAATGGTGATGAGAGCAAGAGGGAGAAACACTTGGATTTATGTCTGTCTCATCCTCTCATCCTGCCCTCAGCCATGTGAGTGTCCAGTCAAGACCACCATACTGTTTTCACACCAGTTTCGAGATTGCAAATCAGTGCTGGTGCTGCTGGTTCACTGCCCCTCCGATCCTGCCTCAACCATAACTCTTGGTACCCATGCTCTGAGGCTTTCAGACTCAGCTCTGAGAGCACTGGAGCAAAATTAGAGCAGCTGGGTAGAGTGTCAGAACAGCAGAGCTAACATCAACGCAACACCCCAGTGACTCCCTGCAGCCCAGACTACAGTGCTGCATCAGTGGTGGTTGAGAGGCTATAGATTAGCTTGCATTCATATCTAGATGCAACGATTTGTGCAAACTTGTTGGAAAACCTCAATGACATAATAAATCATTTTTCCTATGAACTTAATTGAGTTTCTGAATATATGTTGGTGCCAGTTCAGAATACGATTCCACAGTTTTATTCTCAATTATTGTATTAATCATTTGGTTGCTTTCTTAGCATGCATGTAAACAAATGAATTGTTTGACCTGCTTAGTATGTGGAATAATAGCACTTTAAAGAAAAGAGTAGGTTTACGTTATGCCCCAGTTAAATCTTTAGATCAGAGGATTGTGATATCATTATTGTTACCATTATTATTTGCTGTGACCAATGTTATACATTTATATAATTGAATCAGAAATAATATAATCATGTTTTTTGCTGTCTTGTTCAATTAAGTGCTCTGAGTAAAGTAATTTTGTCTTAGGTTCTGTTGTTGTTAATTTGCAGGCTGGTGATGAAGTATCATCCTTTTGACTTCTAGATTCCTTGTAAGTAAACATGATTTTTCCTAAAATTGAGATTGCTAAAATGTTCCACTGTTTATTTTTTACTTCTTTAAGTAGAACATAAGAATAATTCTAAGAGAAATCTTTTTTTCTCTAAGAAATTCTTTATATTTGCTGAGAGTTTATTGGTGATTTTATAAATTCGGTACGTAAGTATGTTCTCTAAACAATCAGTGTCAAGAAAGTAACCCTCTAAAATGTTACTAAAAGCAACTCCTAAAAACCTTTCATTAGTAATCTAATGCATTATGAATACTAGTATTACATATTAAATACTAAATGAATTCAAGTGAGGAAACTTTGAATAGTAAGAAAACCATTTTCTTCTTTTATCTACATGCCAATTACCATTAATTCACTTGGTTTTCACTGAAATTATGCTGATCATAAAAGACACACACACACACACACACTTTAATATTTATGTGGACAATAGATGCTCTTTTAGGAACATTATTATACCATGATAATAATTAATATGCATTCTTACTTAACTATTTAGAACCTGATTAGAATAATATTTCAAACAAACCCAAAATCTATGAACTGGATGAATCATTGAGATTTCTGTTTATTCAATGCATCCCCCAATTAACATTCAGCACTTGAAATATTACACAAGCTGCTGTAAGGTTTAATGTTGATGGTCATGTATTGATATGCTGTGGGTATAATCAATTGGACATTGATGTTGTGCTAACCAACACGATGGCTGCTGGTTGGTGTTGTCCACTAAGAGATACTTGAAGAAAACGTCAGGTACTGGACCTGCTTTCCATTCCCAGGAGACATTTCTGAGGACGGGGGAGGAAAGGTGAGTCATCCCAACCTCATGATTTCCCACCCTTTCCTTTGGACGTATTCTTCCCAGTGGTGATCCTGGAAGGAGGTAAACATGGTACTTAAATTCTAGAAGCAGTTTGGAGTTCATTAAGAGATAATTGTGTTTCTAAACTTGCTGGGAAGTACTGACTTGAACAGGCTAATTGTGTGTATGCCAGGCTTCTGTCAGTCTCAGCATTCAAGATACTCTTGTCGACTCTCCATGAGATTGGTGTCATTCATGATTTGTGTGCCAGAAGCTGCTTGAATCTGTATATCCTTGGCTGTATTTGCTCCTTCATCTTCAGTGAAGGGAATGGTGGGAAGGCTGGGCTCCTCTGAACGGTGTGGTTGGTGGGAGAGGGGACCAAAGGACCTTAGTGGTGTGGAGACTGTGTGGTTATAACATTTAGTTATTTCACTCTTCATGTGTGTGTTATTTTTTTTAATTTTGTAAGACAAATGTCCACGGGAATGACACAACTTTAATGTACGCATAAAGTGTAATTTTGTTTCTGGAAAAACAGCCCATGAAGTGAAAGTGCAAGTCGCTCAGTCATGTCCAACTCTTTGCAACCCCATGGCCTATACAGTCCATGGAATTCTCTAGAGCAGAATGCTGGAGTGGGTAGCTTTTCCTTTCTCCAGGGGTCTTCCCAACCCAGGGATCAAACCCAGGCCTCCCTCATTGCAGATTCTTTACTAGCTGAGCCACAAGGGAAGCCCAAGAATACTGGAGTGGGTAGCCTATTCCTTCTCCAGCGAATCTTCCCAACTTAGGAATCGAACTGGGGTCTCCTGCATTGCAGGTAGATTCTTTACCAACTGAGCTATCAGGGAAGCCCAAAATAGCCCATAATCAAAGACAAGTGTGTATGTATCTATATATCTGTACACATTTAAAGAAATGTTGCTCTTGAGTAATGGTAATGCATCACAGTCAGACTAGACCCTGTATTGGGTTCCTAAAACGCATGAGAGCATCCCTATTGTATAATAATCCACATTCACATCTATAGCCGTTTTTGGCCAAAAAAAGAGAAGAGGACAAAGTAGGTTGGAAATAAGTCAGCATGTTCTTACAATGATACAACCATTGGGAGTGAGCATGAGTGGAAATGGAACACCCTTAAAAATAAATAAGTTCTCTTTTAGCAGTGGGGGAATAACAAGAAATACAATTTGACATGTTATTGTCATAAATTAATTTTCTAGTCATTATAGGTGTGCCATAACAGTCTGATTGTGATAAATTTGTTTGGAATCCATGTAGTTCAAACATTTGTTTTTAGAACTGTTTGTCACTTTAAACTACTTAAGCAAGTTCTTCCTGGTTTTAATGAATTTACTGCTTGGAAGCACTGACTGTAAATTTGCAAGACCAAGTGAATGAAGCTACCCCCATGGAGGGTAGCACTAATATGGCTGTGAGCATTTTGTGTGTGTTATAAGTCGATGTTTTGAATGCCTGACTCCCTTCAGTCAGTGGGATGTTATTTTGAGTGCTATGCTTGAATATCAAAACCTGTTCCATCTTCAGTGAAATTATCTTTTGTCAATCAAGTGCTTTAAGGCACAACCCCAGAATATCTCAAAATATGTTTTTCTGTTAGCCTATCTACACTCCCACCCCATCCCCCATTTAGGGAGTGTCATTGCAGATAATGTTCAGTGAATTTTCTTTCTATAACCGATTATGGCTGCTCCAAAGTGAACCACATGCAGCAATGCTGTCAGTATCATAGTATTTCTCACTTGGTCCCAGGTCGATGTCCCTGGTGTGACCACACATCTGGCGTTGGTCTACTCTGTCTCTTGGCTCTTTCCAAGAAGCCTGCTCTCCTACTAATATCAAGTCTAAATCCAGCCTCTGTACCCCACACAGTCAAATTTTGGAGACAGAGTCTTGGGTGAAGTAGAAATGAATAGCTTTATTGCTTTGCCAGGCAAACAGGGCCACAGTGGGCTAATGCCCTCAAAACTATGTGTCCTAACCTGGAGGGGGTAGTAATGGTTCAAAGAGGGCGTGATCAGCTTTTCTGATGGGTTGGTGGTGAGATAAGAGGAAGTCAGCACCATCAATCTGGTTTCAACCAGTTGGGGGTCTCCGTACCTGTGGACAATAGACAGTTAACTTTTCCCACCTGCTGGGGGCATCAGTGTCTGCAAAACAGCTCAAAGATTCTGTGTATCCCTTGAAGGGGTATTAGGACCCTGCCCCAAGGCTGCACTATTGTTTCTTTGCATCCCCTCCCTTCCCTGATTAGCAACTGTTTGAATTTGGTCTTTGGAACTCAGGGGTGGGTCATAGGTGCTGAATGAAGCCTGTTTCTGGTAGTCAAGAAATGGGAGACCCAGAAAGATTTTTGTGCCCTGGAGCGCCACAGGGTCCTGCATGGTTTCACTGTGTAATCAGACCACAGATAGGGTATAACCATGGAAAACAATATTAAACTAATAATTCACTGTTTCTTCTGTCTGGAGTAAAATTTCCCTAAACTTCTGCCTCTGTTCAAATCCTACTCACCCTTCAAGCCCCCAGCAAACTTCAGGCTCTCTCATGAAACATGACCTGATGATGTCCTTCTTCAGTATTAATATCCCCTTCTATTGTCTAAGTGTGAGGACATTCTCAAGACATTGACTATTATCGCTTGCAGTGATTGGTGGTTTAGTCGCTAAGTTGTGTCCGACTTTCTGCGACCCCATGAACCCACTAGTCTCCTCTGTCCTTGGGATTTTCCAGGCAAGAATACTGGAATGTGTTGCCATTTCCTTTTCCAAGGGATCTTCCTGACCCAGGGGTTGAATCTGGGTTTCCTGCCTTGCAGGTGGATTCTTTACCAGCTGGGCCACCAGAGAAGCCCTTATATCACTTAGAATTTGTCTTTTATTAAAATTTGTTTATTCCTAATTTTTCATCCAATTATATGTTTAGTACTGTGAGAAAAATATAGTGTGTCACCTTTCACAGAGTAGGTACTCAATAAGTGTTTATTTATATTAGCAGTTCAGTTGTACTCACAACAGTTTTAGAACTTTCCTTAATTAACAATGTAAATTCCAAAATATTTAGAGATGGTCCATATATTCATTTTAAATACTCACAGGCATTTTTATCATGTGGATTTGACATTTGTTTCTTTAATCTTGTATACCCTTTGATAATTTCATTTATCACAAATGCTTTGGAAAACATAACAATACTTAATTTGGACTGTGATAAAATGGCCTGCAGCAGAGTGTTCACACATGTTCATTCATTCTGGGAATACTAATATCTAATCTTGAGCTTGTATTTTTCTGCAGCAGACCTGCGACATAGTATATGGTATGATATATTCTATGATGATGAAAGAAATCATATACTTTAAGACCCCAAATAAGGAACCAGTTACTCCCTAGAAATTACTCTTCTAGGGATGGTTACTTTACTGAAATTTTGCATATTTGTTTGTGTCAACTAAAAAATTAGTCACAACCTAAAAGTTGAGAGTTATGTTTTCTTTGGCAGAAATTTTTAGGACTTAAGCCCGGAAGACAGCATCTTAAGTAGCTTGAGAGAACAGCTCTGAGGGGGAAAGGGGGAAGAGCCAAGTTATATAGAAGTTGTGCACAAAAGGTCAGGTAGTCTGAATATCAAAACTTATTGATAATTAAAGGAAATCAGATTTCCCAAGTTAAGGAGTTTAGTGCTTTTCTATGAATGGGAAGATGCAAGAGTTTGGGTTCACTGAAATCATTCCTTTCATATGCATCTCAGCTATCTGGGGTCAGTAATTTGCATTTTCACATCCTGAGTTCCTCAAGGCTCCCCATAGGGAGTGGCTGCAGCCTGGTGGCTGCCACGTCCCACAGTGCCCTTCTCCTTCCTGAGTGCCCTGGAGGGCTGGAATCACTGATGACCATGACACTCTTAGTTATTGATATGGCAGGAAATACTCCCTTTCTCATTTGGTATCAAAAGAGATATAGTATTTTTTCAGATAAAGAAATAATAAGATATATGATTATAAAATAACATTTGTTGATCACTTACTAAATGTGAGATACATTTTAGTTGTTTCACACATATTAGCTCATATAATGGTCTCAGCTATTATCAGCATTTTACTCTACCAATGAAGGTAGGCACAGAAAAGGTACATTATTTGCCCAAGGCTACATAGCAAGATGGTAGCAGAGTTAGGATTCAAATCTAGATGGTCTGGTTGAAAAGCCCAAGCTCATGATGTCTCTTTTAGGATGCTGACTCTGATGACTTTGTGAGGGTGGGTTTTAGTGGGGAACAGGCAGGAAAGCTCTTGCCATTTCCTAGATGAACAACTGTTTGGGTAGACATTAAGGATGTGGTAGTAATGATGGAAAGAAGTGGCAGGGTGAGAGACCTTTGGGGAATTGGAGCGAGTGTGCTGATAGGATTTAAGGAATAATTGACTGTATGAAGGAGAGAAAGAGGTTGAGAATGTATATTCTAATCTACTGACTTCAAAGAATGTAGACATTATGTCATCAATCAGATCAAAAATAAAAGAGTCGGAACACATCTTAGGAACAAGACGCTGATCAAATTATAGGCATATTGTCTTGAAGTTTTCATCACAGTGGAAATACTCAGGGAGTCATTGGGAGGATGGATCTGGACCATGAGAGGGAAGGTGAGGTGGAGAGATTCAGGTCTGAGAGTCATCAGAGGAGGGGGTATAGGAACTCTCAGAAGAAATGGAGAGCACAGATAGGCAGAGGGGAGGACCAAGAGGAGACAGGTGATAGCCAGGCAAGTTGAAGATGCAGAGCAAGTTACCGAGGACATGAGAGATGGCAGAGAAAATGCAGGAAAAAAAAAATGAAGCTTGACAATAAGTGGGAGAAGAAAATGTCAAAAATTAAAGTGGTCAGTGCAGGCTGTACTAGCTTGACTGGAAGGACTGAAAGAAGACAGTGGATTTTGTAGTGAACAGATCTTTGAATGAAGCTGTAGGATGGAAACAAAGAAATGAATATGGTTTTAGTAAGTTAAGAGTAAGCATGAACCATCTCTCACAATTTCTGCAGAGTGATAGCTGTGTTACAGGAAGCATTTTTCTTTCTGTTTGCATTGTTATTTTAAGATGAAAGAGCCTGGAGTTTTGTATATACAGAGAAGAAAGATGTTGTGGTAGCAGAGATGAATGATATAATGGGTGAGGGGATAATGCAGAGAATTGGGACATGGACAAAAGAGAAAGATAGAGACGGGGTAGAAATTAGATCTCTGATTTCCTGTGTACAGGGAGAGACAATTGTTCCTCTGAAACTAGAGGTGAGACAGAAGAGGGTCCCTGCAGGTAGGTTTGAAGGTAGAAGTCACTCCTTTAATGGATTTCATTTTCTTCAGAGATCAAGTTGCTCAGAAAAGAATCGTAGGAGTGGGGTTGAAGCTTGACGTTAGAAGACATTTCATGAAAAAACACAAGGTTGGTGAATAAGGACAAAATATCAAACAACATTATGAGGCAGCCCCAACTTGAGGTTGGAAACCATCCATTGGTCACTTAATCACTTTATCTGATTATATGATTTGCTCTGGGTATTGTTCAGCTCTTTTAGGAAAGAATTAGAGTCTTGTTTGATTTACCTTAAGTAACTGGGAGTTTGTAAATAAAAGAATGTGGGGATCTTCATGATGTCCACAATAAAACTGAAACTCATTCAGAATTATTCAGGATACTGCAAATCTCAAGCAATACTCTGTTACCACGCAGGACCAAGCACCAGTCATTGGCATCCAGATATGTTTTTTATTATGCTTTCTTCCTCAGCTACAGATACATACAAATGAATAGACTTCCCTAGCATCTTATAACTTATTATAACAGCTCTGTGTATCAGGGTCCCCCAGACCACCCCCAGTTCTGTGTTTCAATGGCGCTTACAAGACTGCTCAAATCGTACTTATAGCCATAATTTAGGATGATAAAAGGTACAGCTCAGACTCAGAAAAGGCGAAGTACAAGGTGAGGTCTAAAGCTTCCAGGGGACCTGTCCTGGGGTAGTCACTCAAGGCATACCACATGGTTCCAGCAATGAGTTCCAACATCATGTGTGGAACCCTGTCTGCAAGGAAGCCTGGGGAGACAGTGTGATGACTTTTATTAGAGGAGTTCCACTCAACAGATAGTACCTGGCACATACCAGGTTCCAGACTCCCAGAAGGAAAACAGGTGTTCAGTGTAAACTATAATATTTGTACAAACAGTTCAGGCCCAGGGGGCCACCCTGTGAATTTCGGTGGTGGGAGAGGGGCCCTCTCAAAATCCAGGTCCCCAGGTGACAACCGAGGGCTACCCTGTGAGCAGCCTTGCAGGTCTATTAGGGTAACCATTATTTTCACACTCTGCCCCTGCTACTCCTCCTATTTCTCTCTTTGCCGCGTGATTTCTACTTATTTAGATATTCTGCTCCTTCCTTACTTCTGCCAACTCCTTCTCTCTTTCCTGGCTTCTCTGTTGTCTGCTGTCCATTATCTATGAGTCTCCTTTTGAAACCAGTTGAAAAGAGAACTTCATTGGTCCACCCAGTCTGTCTGGACCCTGTGAGGCAGAGCTCTTCATGCTGGCCACTCAGAGAGGTCCCAGCGAAGCCCATGAACTTGTGCATGGTCCAATCATCTGTGAGTGCCAAGGTGGCATCAGGTGTTAAGTTTTGCTCAGAATGTTCTTTGAGCAGCTAAAACTTTCAGGGAATAATAGACTCTTTTCCAAAGCAACAATATCCCTTATGCAGGGACTGGGAACAGAGAGAGAGGATAGTTGGGTTTACCCAAGATTGGGGCATGATTAGGATGTGAGAAAATAACACAGAATTATTAAAATTATCAATCTCAGAGCACAGGCTTCAGAATGGAAATGTCATATTTGCCAAGCTAATTCATCTTTTTAAAAATCTTCTTTGAGTGCATTGCTTTATCGGTTTTTAGTTATCTATTAAATGTAACCCAAATGTGTTATCCTTTCATTATCCATCTTTGCATTGTCATCAACTTAACTTCCAGTCTTCTTTTCTAATACAGCTTTACCCAAGAGTCGACTAGAACTCTACCTTGTTCCGCAGAGAGCATTTTGGAGTTCTTATTTTTACACTGCTCTATCTGACTGGAGTGCCTTGTGCTAGAATCATTACTCCTCTCTCATGGTCTAGTTGAAATGGTACCTCTTCCAAGAAGCCTCCTGCAGTCATTCCAAAGACAAGTTATCTTTCCCTCTTCAATGAACTAGTGTATGGTATGAAATAGAACATGAAGCAAACATTCCTCCAAATGTTTTTAGCTCCTAAACTCAACCAGTAGCACTTTTGAGCATAAATAAAGCTTTAGACTCTTTTATCTACCTTAGCAACTAACAGTATTTTGTGTAGATGGTCAATAAATACGTTTGAATGAATGAATAAATGAATCTGTCAGTATGGCATGCACAAGCATTATTAGGCTGTTCTACCTTTCTTTCAATTATAGTGGCCCCATTGGACCAATTATAGGGGCTCCACTGAAGGAATTATACTTCTTTTTTATCACTTGGAACTAGATGTCAAAGAATTTTGTGACTTAAACATGAATAAGAGGGAAACATTTACAGTGAAAACATTAGCTCCTAATCTCACCCCCATAGTACCTACTGTGTATTTAAGTTTCATTGTCATCCTGGGTGCGTTTGACAGCAGCTCCATTACTTTTACAAGTACCATCACAATGTGTTATTCTTGATCCAGTTCTGTCACTTGAAGGTCACATAGAAGGATGAGAAATGCCCAGTCTGAACAGAACTGCTAGACATCCTGGCAAACATTCATGCTTCTGCTTGATTGGCAAAATGGGAAAATGCCTTTCTGCCCCATAGGTTTTGTTTTAGTAGATGATCATATTTCAGAGGTGAAATATGAAACAAAAATTAAGACATCTGACTGCAAAAAGTCTACTTTTATTGTGCTTTACTCTGAAGGAGTGACATGTGCAAATTAGAAAGCCCTATAGAATGGAGCTTATTGATTATACTACTAAAATATTTGTGTGCATCCTATTTAGAAAACCGTTCAACATCCTTCCCATAGAGGTGGTGCGGGCTTGCCTGACTTAATTACTTTAGTGATTGGTGTGGTTGCATGTTTGTACAGAAAATAAAGGAGAGGGGAATTATCCAGATGTCAAAGTAGTGAAAATGATGAAATATGGCACATGCTCTGAAAGAGCAGTATGCTTCTGTGTCCTATTTCCTCTTCTCATCTTGAACAGAATGTTAGTAAAAAAATGAACTACTTAACACAGTACAGTTCTACCTTCTTTAAAGAAAACAAAATCTAGTGTTTGTGAATGAAGTTTCTGTCTAAATGATGTCATTAGGGAAACATGCTTTCTCATTTCTTCAGCGGTCTTATCAGTACCTGCTAGAGTGGATTTTCAATTTGTGTTGATCTCCTGATTATCTGTCCATCTCCCTTCTCAAGTGAACTAAGTGGAAAGATTGTAAAATAAATAGAAAGTCCACATTAGTCGCTCATTCTCTTACTCTAGAATTTAGACATTGAATGGAATGTCACTAGCGAAAATCATTTGAGTTTCTCCTTTCTTGCAAATCAAAGCAAAACTTAAAAACCCATGAATTTAAGAGCTTAAAGATATTTGAGATTGTCCAGTCCACTGGTTCTCAACTCTGTTAGATTCAAAGCTCCCTTTTCTGTCATGTCCTGTGTATTGCCAGGCGTTATCATTCCTGGCTTTCACTCACTGGATGATTATAGTGCCTTCAAGGATTGTTGAGCTTCCCAGGTGGCACTCGTGGTATAGAACCTGCTTGCCAATGCAGGAGACCTAAGAGACACAGGTTTGATCCCTGGGTTGGGAAGGTCCCTTGGAGAAGGAAAAGGCAACCCACTCCAGTATTCTTGCTTGGAGAATCCCATGGGCAGAGGAGCCTGGTGGGCTACAGTCCATAGGGTCGCAAAGAGTCGGACACAACTGAAGCGACTTAGCATGCATGCATGCAAACATTGTTACACTAAAGTTGCATATTTATAGGTTTTCAAAAGTCCCTTGGGGCTGCTTCTGTTGAGAACTTCTGTCTGATCCAACACTTTCATGCTATAGATTAGGAGAATGAAGCCTGGAGAACTGAAGTAAATTTACCTGAAGTCACACAGAATATAGCTGAACTAAGTGATCAACTTAGGTTTTGGACTGTTCTGAATCTGACCTTATGCCAACACAGAAGCTCTGGTATAGGCAGTGTCGAGTGGAACAGTTCTCCTGAGAGCAATCGCTGTAACGTCACCAAGGAAATTGTATGCACATGTTGAAGTAGCTCAGACAGACATCCCAAAGGATCAATATATTTCCTGAATACAAATAAGCCAAACCTGCACCTTCTATTCCCACTAATCTCATCCATCGTCTTGTACAATCTTCCCTCCCACTCTTGGAAATATCTTCTAAGCCTTTTCAAGAACTTCTTATAAATTATCCTTCTATCCAACAAACATATAATTTCCTCTCTGTACAGCTTCCAAGCCTCTTCTTCCTTACTTTTCTACAAATATTTCCCATTGTTCGTGGTACTTATAAACTTGTATGGTTACCTCCCCTGTAATTGTACTTCTCTGCATGTACTAGTTTTGCCTGTATGTCAGGGGAGAATTCATTCTCACTGGTTTTATCTGTCCTACTAATGGATCAGTCCTGAAGGGGTAACTAATTCCAGACATCTAATGTCATGTTAAACACCCTGTGGCCACTCCATGAGTAGTTGACAGATATATATCCACCTGAGAACTGGGATAGGCACAATTCTAATGGTAACCTAATATGACATATGAAAATAATGAGATTATATAAAATGTAAAAAGTTCTAGATCCTTCAGATATTAGTGATAAATAACAAGCTATTCTTTGGAATGCATTTCATGACATTTGATTATTGAGGCTTCTGGACGAGTGACTGTTTTTGTCCTAGTTGCTGTGAGCCATCTCCAGGGAGACTTCCTGTAGCACTCTTCACAGTGGAAATTGATCAGTAGAAGGGTCATCCAATTAGCTCCTATGGCTCCAGGCAGAACTCTACTTAAACTGTCATCAACTTTTAGCAATCTTCAGAGAAAGAGATCATACAACACCCTGCAGTAACCAGACCCTTATGTCAAGAATTCATCTCTGTCTCTCTGTCTCTCTCTCGAAGGGAAAAAAAAAAAGAGCCAGTTATCTAAAGTTATTCATTTTTCTTTTAGCATTATTGGAGAATAGCAACCTTGAGTCAAGATGATTAATATGAAACAACTAATAAGCTTGAAGATGTTAAGCCATCTGTTTGTTCACTTGCATTATGCTAAAGAAAAGAGCAGTGACTTTTTTCTTTCTGATATCACTCCCGCCTCTACACATTAAGCCAACTGTGCATTTGAGTTATTGTGGGATTTTAATATGTGCAACTGCCTTCTCTTCTGTGTATTGCTGTTTATTAACAAATAATTAGTGAGCCCATCCAGTGAAATAAAATTCAGTGATAATGTCTGGGAAGTTACAAATACTAAAAATCCACTTAAAGACTCTGTCAAATATGTGTAAGAATTTATCGTCAACTTAAACCAGAAGTACTCAGTAATATTTAATATCTACACTAAATGGCACAAAATTCCATCAGAATGTAGCAATTGATATCATTCTACCCCTGTCACTTCCTCCATTCATCCATCCAACAAATATCTATTTCCATATTTTGCACCAGGGTTAGACACTGGGGTCACAATTAAAAAAAAGTGAAAGTGAAGTCGTTTAGTCATGTCCGACTCTTCGTGACTCCATGACTGGAGCCTACCAGGTTCCTCCGTCCTTGGAATTTTCCAGGCAAGAGTACTGGAGTGGGTTGCCATTTCCTTCTCCAGGGGATCTTCCCAACCCAGGGATCGAACCTGGGTCTCCCACATTGCAGGCAGACACTTTACCATCTGAGCCGATAGTGAAAAAAATATTTATAGCTTCCCTTTCCAAATAATTTACCTTTTAATTAATTATATATTGATCAAAATATCAAATACCTTGATGCGATAACTTCGTATTGAAAAGCGCCATGGACTAGTCAAGTATATCTGACCTGATTTGAAGAGCAGAATATGAAAGAGTGGATAGATAAGTTCTAAGTTACAGTATTAAATTTAAAATTGTGCTCTGTGCTTAGTTGCTCAGTCAAGTCTGACCCTTTGCTACCTTATGGACTGTAGCCCACCAGGCTCCTCTGTCTATGAGGATTCTCCAGGCAAGAATACTGGAGTGGGTTGCCATGCCCTCCTCCAGGGGATCTTCCCAACCCAGGTCTCCCACATTGAAGATGATGGATTCTTTGCCATCTGAGCCACCAGAGGAGTTAATAAGGGGAAGGTGGGAGGAGGAAAATGATCCAAATGAGGAAATAACACATGCAAAGCCAAGGAAACAAAAAAGAGAAGAAACTGTTGGAAGACCAAAGCCCAATTTTCTGGCATGTGGAAACAAGAGGAAAAGGGATCTTTCTGAAGTTGAAATGGGATTCAGGAGTCAGATCATTCAGTAACCCACAGGTCATGTCAAAAATACAGTTCTCTCTACTAAGAAAACTTGGTAGCCAGTGAAGACTAGCTTTGTGTTTTGAAAATGCCTGTTCATCTGCACTGTAGAGAATTCATTGAAAAATGCCAGAGTGAGAACTTCCCCAGTGATCCAGTGGTGAAGAATCACTTTCCAATGCAGGGGTCAGGGGTTCAATTCTTGGTTGTGGAACTAAGATCTCACATGCCTTGTGGTACAGTCAAACAAGAAAAATATACCAGAGTCAGTGCATGTAGACCTCATAAAAGGATTACAATAGGCAAATCATATTAGAGATATATTTAGGATTTGGGATTGTTGGTAACAGTGGAAAGAGGGGAGATGGATTTGAGAAGCATTTAAGAGCTAAAATTAACATTTATTTTTGATGAATTGGATTTGGGGCTGCACATTGGCACCTAATTTTCCAGCACATGAGTAGGAGAAGATTCATGAAGAGTGGAATCACTGGAGGGCTAGTGTGAGTGAGAAGATCATGAAGACCACTGTGGACAAGTTGGGTTTGAGGTTTGTTTTTAATATGGAAGTGGATATGGAAAATAGGCAGGTATATACATGGATCTGGAACTTGGAGAAAAGACTGCGTGTGGCATTTTAACTTGGAGTGTGGGTACAGGTGCCACTCTAAGCCATGGGCAAGTGTGTAGTTGCCCAAAGAGAATACATTGTAGAAAAGTCTCTGTGTATTTAGAACTACAACCTTGAGGAACATAATCCATAAGGAGAAAAAATAAGCAGATACATGAGATAAGAAATGCAGGTCAACGAAGAAAAAGAAAGTGAGATTCCAGATGAGAAATCGTCTAAGAAAGGTGCTGATCAACACTGTCAAACAGCTGGGAGTCCAAATAAAATGAAGATTGGGATGCCACTGTTGACATTAGTGCTAGGAGAATTTCTGGATCACTTTGTAACAGCCAGTATAGTAGAGTGATGAAGGCAGAAACCAGAATGAATCAGTGGAAGGTGACAAATAGAACTAATGAGTACGTATCAACAACTTTCTATACAAGCATTGCCATGAATGGAAAGAAGAAAGATAACAGCTAGAGTTGGAGGAGAGTGAAGTTCAGGGAGAGACAGGCATTTTTATATGTTGATGGGAAGCTCGCTATGTTAAAAAGAGGTTCAGATGCAGGGGATAGAGAAGATAATAATAAAAGATTCCTGAGAAGAGGAAGTAGAATAAAATCAGAGTAGAGCTGACGTTAACTGAAAGGAGGTGTACTTTCTCTATTGAAGAAAATGAGTGAAAAAAATGGTTGCAAATGCAAATTTTTAATTAATTAATTAATTAATTAATTTTTATTAATTTTTATTGGAATAGAGTTGCTTCACAATGCTGTATTAGTTTCTACTGTACAGCAAAGTGAATCAGTTACACATATACATATAGCCACTCTTTTTTAAAATTCTATTCCCATTTGGTCATTACAGAATATTGAATAGAGTTCCCTGTGCTATACTTATCAGATATCTATAAGTAAGTTCTTATCAGATATCTCTAAGTGCTTAGCTGCTCAGTTGTGTCTGACTCTTTGGCAACTCTATAAACTGTAGCCCACCAGGCTCCTCTGTCCATGGGGATTCTCCAGGCTAGAATACTGGAGTGGGTTGCCATGTTCTCCTCCAGGATTTTATATATAGTTGTGTGTATATGCCAATCCCAGTCTCCCAATTTATCCCTCCCCACAGCTTTCTCCCTTAGTAACCATAAGTTTGTTTTCTACATCTATGACTCAATTTCTGTTTTGTAAATGATACAAATGAACCTGTTTACACATGCAAGTATATTTTTGATACTGGGAACCTGAGTGAGTTCTCATCTGATGTTGCCTATTTTTTCCAAGAATTGGTGGCCTGGTATCTACTGTGGGTAATGAGAGAATAAGGTGAGGTTATCAGAGCTTTGAAAGTGAAAGTCACTCAGTCCTGTCTGACTCTTTGCGACCCCATGGACAATGGTGGTTTAGTTGCTAACTCATGTCTGACTCTTGCGACCCCATAAACTGTAGCCTGCCAGGCTCCTCTGTCCATGGGATTCTCCAGGCAAGAATATTGCAGTGGGTTGCCATTTCCTTCTCCACAGTATGTTCCCAACACAGGAATTGAACCCAGGTTTCCTGCATTGCAGGCAGATTTTTTACCAGTTGAACCACCAGGGAAGCACAATCAGAGTTTTCCAAAGAGTCAAAAAGATGCAAAACAGGAGTTGAATAATAGGTGTTGCTAGTGGTAAAGAACCCACCTGCCAGTGATGGAGACATAAGAGATGCAGGTTCTATCCCTGGGTTGAGAAGATCCTCTGGAGGAGGGCATGGCAACCCACTCCAGTATTCTTGCCTGGAGAATCCCATGGACAGAGGAGTCTGGCAGGCTATGGTCTATAGGGTCACAAAGAGTCAGACATGATTAAGGTGACTTGGCATGCAATATCCTTATGCAGCAATGAGTCTAGTTAAATTTGGTTATCCTGACTTCATTTTAACACTAATTAGGAGTCCTGTTATCTTGAGTTAGGAAGTTCCCCTGGAGGAGGGAATGACAACCCACTCTAGTACTCTTGCCTGGAGAATTCCATGACAGAGGAGCCTGGCGGGCTATAGTCCATGGGGTTGTGTAGAGTCCAGACACGACTGAGTGACTAACACTTTCACTTTTTTCAAGATGGAGGAATGGCCAGACCAAGACAAGAGGAGCAGGGAAGGTCAGGTCATTGGCAAAGGACTTAATGAGTAGATGGTGGAATATAGTCTGGACAGAGAGCCCAGTGAGGCCAGGGAGGCAGCCAGAGTGAAGGTAGTGATATTTTCCTATTGGATGCTTGCAGACTTTGAAGGATGGTCATGGAAGAATAGTTGAATAATGAAACTATGAAGTCTAGGAAATTGTGATCAGAAAATGGAAGCTTAGTGATTTTATCAGTGGAACAATTTCAGTTAAAACAACATTCTGGCTAGATCCATTGAGAGGGTAACAGAGTAGAAGTTAAACAGTCATTGACTATGTATACTTATTTTAATTTATTCCTGAACTGTAATACAACTGAGAGCAAGAATCATTCCCTATACTCTGTTTGGCATATGGAATAGCTGAGAAGGTTTTCCTTCCAGGGTCAGTTCAGTTCAGTTCAGTCGCTTAGTCGTGTCCGACTCTTTGCGACTGCATGAACCGCAGCATGCCAGGCCTCCCTGTCCATCACCAACTCCTGGAGTTTATTCAAACTCATGTCCATTGAGTCGGTGATGCCATCCAGCCATCTCATCCTCTGTCGTCCCCTTCTCCTGCCCTCAATCTTTCCCAGCATCAGGGTCTTTTCCAATGAGTCAGCTCTTTGCATCAGGTGGCCAAAGTATTGGCGTTTCAGCTTCAACATAAGTCCTTCCAATGAACACCCAGGACTGATCTCCTTTAGGATGGACTGGTTTGATCTCCTTGCAGTCCAAGGGACCCTCAAGAGTCTTCTCCAACACCACAGTTCAAAAGCATCAATTCTTCAGCACTCAGCTTTATTTATAGTCCAACTCTCACATCCATACATGACCACTGGAAAAACCATAGCCTCGACTAGACAGACCTTTGTTGGCAAAGTAACGTCTCTGCTTTTCAATATGCTGTCTAGGTTGGTCATAATTTTCCTTCCAAGGAGTAAGCGTCTTTTAATTTCATGGCTGCAATCACTATCTGCAGTGATTTTGGAGCCTAGAAAAATAAAGTCAGCCACTGTTTCCACTGTTTCCCCATCTCTTTGCCATGAAGTGATGGGACCAGATGCCATGATCTTAGTTTTCTGAATGTTGAGCTTTAAGCCAACTTTCTCACTCTCCTCCTAGTGTCAACTAACATAGAATTTAATGACACGACAATGAAAAAAATAATTTGCTCTCATGGCTTTCCTCATTATGCCTTTCACAGTTTACATGAACATTTTAATATGCCTCTTTATTTGTTACAACTATGAAAACCAGAAGTACAGGGTGAATAATGTGTGTAACCGCTTACAGCATTCGTGATGATGGAAGTTATCAGTCAAGTGCATATGTATTGGGGGGTGTATAGTGATTACCTTTGGTTCATATTCTTTAGTCCATATATTTAATTCTGTTCCTCATATATACAACACAATAATAGAAGAAGATCATGAGCAATATTGGGGAAAATGCTAAGGAAACATTTTCTCAAGCCATGTGAAAGAACCATTCAGCTCGTGTGCTGTGGGATGTTCCGTGTCCGTTTCTACCTTAGCGGAAATATGGCGGCCCCGTCAGAGTCCAGTCAGGAAGCAGGAAGTGCGTGGACACCTCTCACCAGCCACCAGAACTGCTTCCACATAATCGTGTAGGCTGCGGGGACTTCAGCTGGTGCTACTGGTTTTTTAAGCCAAACACAACCAGTGATTAAATGTACAAGAGCTCCTTCCTAAAGGGCTTTCTCTCAAAGAGATACCTGGAGAGTATGTACCCGCCCCAAGCCAACATTTAAAACCTCTTGGAAGTGGTATTTGTGGCAAAAGAAAAAGTACCCAGCCTCACTGTTGTGGTACCAGCGAGCACAGTTCTGGCAGGAATGATGTGACAGACACGGTTTTAAGTAAAGACATTTAAATTTTTGTGATATGATGACAGCCTGAGCCTTTTGACATCCTAATATTCAGATCATTTTTCCTGTCTGGAATATCATTATGCCTGGGCAGGCAAGGGGTTATGAACTGTACAAATGAGAGAGTTATTTCACCCGCTTGGCACAGAAATATCGGTCTCCATCTTACTATGTTAAGTGTGGAATTACGACTCTTCAACAACAAAAAAAGGAACCTATCCATCAGATTTAAACTGAAGAATGGTGCAGTTAGTGTGTAGCCTTTTTAATTGTTTAAGTAATCATCTAAGTCATTTGAATTGTTTTTCTGTCTCCACACAGTTAGCCAAAGTTGTTCATTTCAGCTGTAGGGAATTAAGACACACAGCAAAGGTATTAATTGACTGATAAGCATTATAAGAGACAGGAAATACAAAATATTAAGTATAGTGCTATACAGTAGGTCCTTGTTATTAATCTATTTTATATATAGTAGTATGTATATGTTAATACATACTCATTGGAAAAGTTCCTGATACTGGGAAAAATTGAGGGCAGAAGGAGAAGAGGTCATCAGAGGATGATATGGCTGGATGACATCACCGATGCAATGGACACTAACTTGGGCAAACTTTGGGAGATGGTGAGAGATAGTGAGGCTGGCATGCTGCAGCCCATGGGGTTGCAAAGAGTCGGACACAACTAGGCAACAACAACAACAAGTGTATATGTTAATTCTAACCTGCTAATTTATCTTTCCCCCACCTTCTCCTTTGGTAATTATAAATTTTTCTATGACTGGGAGTCAGTTTCTGTTTTGTAGATAAGTTCACTTGTATCATTTTTTTAAAGATTCCACATATAAGTGATATCATATGATATTGGTCTTTGTCTGAGTTACTTCACTTAGTATGATACTGTCTAGGTCCATCCATGTTACTACAGTCGATTTTTTTCACTGTTCCTTTTGCTTGTTAACACATTTTATATTACTAGCTAAATGGTTATTTCTTCCTATTGCAGTACATTTCACCATTAGTATATATTTTTTTTAAAGATATATTGCAAGAAAACATGTAGACAGACACACATAATGATGTTCTAGAAATAATTTGTCGTCCTTAAATATATGCTGCCCTGGAAATATACAGTTGTTTTAAACCCTCTATGAATTAATTTCCTTTAAGTCCCTTGGGAAACAACTGAAGTTACATGTATTTGAATATTGCTCTCTTAGAGTTATTTCATAGTAAAATGTCCTAAGAAATTGTAAATTACTTCACAACAATAAATGACTCCACCAACTCTAAAATATAGGATCATTAAACCATCACTACTTTCTATTTTTTTTTTTTTTGATTCATGGACTTATCAGACAATAACTAGAGGACTGGTGCCATTAATGTACCTTTACTAAAAACACTAAAATCAAGGCATATGTACAAAAAATCATTAACACAGTTATGCTTCCATCTCAAAATTTTGTGATTAAGTGCATGAACCAAAAAATAACTAACCTCCCTGTTATTAATATCCTTGCCTAATGAAGTGTACCTAAAGTAGGCTTTATTCTCCAGTTTATTTAATTTAGGAACCAAAACACACAAACTCCTATTTAAACACAGACATTTCTAGTCCTGGAGATTCATTACTGGTCCTCTGGTTACCAAGCCTTTGTCATATTTAGCATCTGATCACACTTTAGCATCAACGAGTCGCCCACCTCTGAGCCTGTGCTCAGGGTACTTGGGTGGTAAGACCACTGCTCTCTGCACATGCAGTCTGAAAGACTCATCTCAAGCATAAGCCCCGGGACTAGGCCGGAGGTTTCTGCGTGCCTTTATATTAATTTATATCAGACCACTATACCAGTTTCCATAATTTATCAGAATGGTTTAAGCATTTGTCTCCTACTAAACTCTAAGGTCCTGAATATTTGAGACTATATCTTATCTATCTTTCATTCCCTAGACGTTGGCTAACACATAGGTTAGACCAGTGTCTGGTTCCCAGACCGTCAACTAAGGTTTTTATTTTATTTTTAATTTTTTAACAGTAAACCATTACTCAGCCTCAAAGAGAGATAAAGCACATAGATGTTTCACTCATTCTACCTCCCTATGTCTTCTTTCTCCAACTCTTTAGAATTATTGAATTTTTCCTTAATTATCACAGGTGTTACATCATTTGATTCTCTGCTATAAATCACATCTTTACTACAGATGGGAGACCCAAAGCAGAGAAAAAGCAAGTGATTTGCTCGGATGGATCACCAGTTAGCACAGATCTGTAGGCAGTCCTGGGGCTTCCCAGTTGGCTCGGTGGTCAAGAATCCATCTGCCAGTGCAGGAGACACAAGAGACACGGATTTGATCCTTGGATAAGGAACATCCCCTGGAGAAGGAAATGGCAACCCACTCCAGTATTCTTGCCTGGGAAATCCCACAGGCAGAGGAGCCTGGCAGGATACAGTCCATGGGGTCACAAAGAATCAGAAACAACTTAGTGACTGGGCAGGCAGGCACACAGACACATCTTAGGTCTGCTTCTCTCCTTCCTGATTCTCTCCTCTCCCCTCTTCTTTCTCCATCTGCCCTTCCCCTTCTCCCTCCCCTGTCTCCCTTTTCCCCAGATCACAAAGGAGAAGGGATTGGGACCCTGGTAACCCTCCCTTACTAGATGATGGAGGCTGCATCAGGTTGGGGCAGGTCCCAACCCCTCCTCCACTAGCACAGACTCACACCCCTCCCAGCTCGCTAGCACTCCACTCCCTGGCAGTAGCAGTTTGGAAACTACGCCTACCTAGAAACATTTTGAAATGCCAAGTTGTTTTAAACTTGTATGATTAATTCAAATAATAACCTTTCACTAATACCATCAGCTCTTGATTGTTCACAAGCCATTATGAAAGGTGTGAGCTCCCCGCTTCTCATCCCGCCCCCCACCCCTCCTCAGGGGCTCTCTGGCTGCTCCGCCTGAGGGAGGGCCCTGGAAAACAAAGAGCTGCGACTTAAAATCAATCCATTGTTCAGTAGGTTATCTGCTCTGAAAAAGATTTTGCAGAGAAAAAATGTTGCAACTATCATCTGAAATATGGGTTTGAGAATTCCAGTGGAGTTTATCTACATTTCCCTATTGCTGATTCCGGCAGGCAATCAAGGGATGAATGCAAAGGTAATGTTAGAAAAAATAAATAAAAACAAAAATAGTAACAGCAGCTCTTGTCAATAGCCAATAATAACTCTTTACTTTTTTTAACATTTGATCTATTTTTATTTCTAAGCCATTTGTACAAGTCTCATTTTTTAAAAATATTTTTTGATGTGGACCATTTTTAAAGTCTTTGTTGAATTTGTTACAATACTACTTCTGGGTTTTGCTTGGGTGTTTTGGCCCCAAGGCATATGGGATCTGAGCTCCCAGACCAGGGGTTCAACCTGCATCATCTGCATTGGAAGGTGAAGTCCTAATCACTGGGAAGGAGGTCCCAAGTCTCTTTTAAAATTCTTTAGGACATGTATTATCTAAAGAGGCTATGTTACTGTGGCCCAGAATCCTCTGACTTTTGAAGCCCCTTTACTGATTTAGCTCTAGAGTTTCTCAAATTCCTGATCCCTTACCTACCAAAATAATAAGAAGTGTTAAAATAAAAGAGAACCTCAGACTGTGTCTTCGATTTTTTCTGTCTCTTTTAAAACAAAGGGACAGATCCAGAGATATACTGGGACTTGCTGTAGCTCATACTTTCTCTCCTTAATCTTTCTCTCCTTAATGCTAAGTAATACTCGATGGGCAGTTACTGATGGGGCTGGAATGGGAAGAGGGGGCCCTTGTTTTTGCCCTGTTCGAATATTGCAGAATTTGCTTGTATTTTAGAATTCTAACCAGTACCATAAGTGTAAGCACTGTCATCTTATCCATAATTGTCTCTCTGTTCTTAGGAACATTTTTGGAAAACACTGTCTTTCCTTGGGAAAAATGCCGTGTATTTATGCAGATTTGCTACACAGAATGGATCGTACAGGTGCAGCCTTGGCAATTGTTGCAGCTCTTTTCTTCAGACTCTTTGCTGCTTTATTCATCCTGCTCACTAGGAAGCAGTCATTCCTTTTTCACCGTTTCTTTTATGCCCGAGCTTCCATATATTATCTTGGAATTGTAAATAGGGTCTAAGGCTCCCCACATGTCCAGCTCATCAGGTGTTAGAGCAAATGTTA
This sequence comes from Okapia johnstoni, assembly GCA_024291935.2. Classification (NCBI taxonomy): domain Eukaryota; kingdom Metazoa; phylum Chordata; class Mammalia; order Artiodactyla; family Giraffidae; genus Okapia; species Okapia johnstoni. The sequence continues at coordinate 9,079,011 of CM044327.1, forward strand.
ATGTTAGTAGCCTTGTTCTTTTGGAGAAATGATGATGTGCCAAAATGCTAGCAAGTTGAAAGTGCTTAGGTATGTAGAAATAAATATTTTTTTGCAAGGGTAGCTCTCTCTTTAAATCTTGTCCATAGCACTTTTATTTCTTAAATCTATCTGGCAGTAATTTTCCTGAGAAATATAAATCCTAAAATGAATTTGTTTGGTACATTGGTTATTCTAAAACAAAAGTCAAGACCCAGTGGATACAAAAATTATTTGGAAAATTCTGTTTCACTTTATGAACGAATCTTTTCCCAAATCATTGTTGGCATGGAATTCTTTACTGATGGGTCATAGCAGTAATTAGCTTTTGCAAAAAATTATTGAGGTATAATTTACATTTTTTTTTCTTTTATACAATTCCTTCAGTCAGTTCAGTGGGCAAAACACAAATTTAGCTTTCATTTATTATTTTTTCTGTTAGGTACAGTGAAAGATGCAAAGATGATCCTTAAATTAATATATATTATAATTGGACTTACTCGTAATTTTACTAGCAAAATTCTCTCTCTCAGACTAAGCTAGTCAGAGCCATGGTAGGAGCTTTTTTCTCGGTGCGTGCGTGCAAAGTTGCTTCAGTTGTGTCCTACTCTTTGCAGCCCTGTGAATTGTATCCTGCTGGCCAGGTGGTCCATGGGATTCTCCAGGCAAGAATACTGGAGTCGGTTGCTATGCCCTTCTCCAGGGGATCTTCCTGACCCAGGGATCGAACCTTTGTCTCCAGCATCTACCTGCTTTGGCAGGTGGGTTCTTTACCACTAGTGCCACCTGGGAATGTGTCAAAGTCCTGTTCACCTAGGTTAACAGTGGCAAGGCGCTGACCCTCCTGATACTCAGCATTCCTTTTTAATCCTGGGTTTGTCACTACAACAAGTACAGCAGACATGAAGAATCTGGGATATTCTTTGTGCAAGATTTGCCCTGCTGGGGGACTATTGCTAGAGAAATATCAAGAAATACAATTTTTTGGTTCTCAGCTATAAAGATATCATGGTCAGTTGGAATGCCCAAACTTTTCTGTTGACCTAGTTTTATGGCAGTGCTTCTAGAAAAGAGTTCCTCAGCAGCTGACTGAGTCACAGAAGAGTGAAAATGCAGACACAGTTATTCAAGACTTGGTAGCAGGAGACTTGATGACCACTCTATAAGCTCTTTACTTTTCAGTTCAGTTCAGTCGCTCAGTCATGTCCGACTCTTTGCGACCCCATGAATTGCAGCACGCCAGGCCTCTCTGTCCATCACCAACTCCCGGAGTCTACCCAAACCCATGTCCATCGAGTCGGTGATGCCATCCAACCATCTCATCCTCTGTCATCCCCTTCTCCTCCCGCCCCCAATCCTACCCAGCATTAGGGTCTTTTCCAATGAGTAAACCCTTTGCATGAGGTGGCCAAAGTATTAGAGTTTCAGCTTCAACATTCTTTACTTTTAAGTTATTGTATTTGCAGTTTATTAACAAAACTCAGAATTCTATTTTCAATAGGTCTGATCTATCAGATGGAAGTAGTAGTTTTTGTTTGTTTGTTTTTTTTTATTCATTGAAAACTGATATTTGTAAACCAAAGGTTTATTACGATGATTTCAATGTCTCTCTATATATAGTGGCTAAGGGAAAGAATACTTATTTATGTGCATGGTTACTACAGGAATATGAAGACAAGCATTTTCAAGTAATAACCTGTCTCTTGCCCCCAGTCCTTTCTTTTTCTAAATAGGGCAAAGGGTGGTTAAAGACAGGGGAAGAATTTGATTGGTTTATTGAGAGCCAATCAGAAGTCTTTGGAAAACTATAGTCCTCATCAAATTATCTGCCAAGCTAACAAATGTCATAAAGTCCATCTTCATTTCCCAATTTCATTTTTACCAAGACGATGAAAAAACAGAAGTGGAGAAAAATCTATGATGTTAGGTGATGAATCTTCAGGGAAATATTCTCCCCCATCCATTTCTGAGGATAAAAACAAGAATACAGCAAAATCATTTGTGACAATGAGCTTAGGGGGGGGAAAAAATCACCCTGTAACATACTGTCTATAACTAAGACTTATTTATATGAATTTCCCAAGAATGAACAAAATGCATTCTTTTTACTGTTTCTCTGCTGCTCCTGAAAATAAATGACTCTGCCAAGATTTGCAGTGGTGCTATCCATACCCCACTGATAGGTGCTTTGTTGAACTGCCTTGCTTGCTGGCATAATTTCCAGAAGTTAGGCTCCTAAGCATAAAATATTCTGTGTTTGTCCTGAATATTTTGCAATGTGAGACAAGCTGGGTACAATTTATGCTTTGGTGTGTTACAGCAACTGAGATATCACAGTGCATGATGTTGAAGGTGTATCTGCCGTAATTTATCGTCTACCTTTAGAGCAGGTTACTTTTACCTTTAATGTTGTTAAATGGTTCCCTTACCTCTGATGGACTATTTGCATATATTTAACAGAATGCAGACCTGGCCACATTTGTTTCGAATGTCTAATTAGATGTGAAGGAACCTTGACTTTAATATTATGCTTTAAATTTAACTCTGGTGAACTGTGACCGAAAATGATATTACAGTCTATTAGGTATGATCTGGAAAAATAAGCATGTAATTTGTAGTATTATTATTACAACCCTTTTTACTGCCTATGTTTCAAACACTATTATAAAATGAATGTCACTACCATTACAGTTTTGGCATTTTAAATGAAACCGGATGAGGAATCATAAAATTTAACTAAAAGAATATTCCATACTATTAAAGTTAAGGCCTGTTCTTTTCCCATAAACTTGAAAGTCTGTATTTAATCTGTTTAGCTAGTTAACTAATTGATTTTTGTTAATGCTATGGTAGATAATTTTGCATGGTATATGAAGCACTTCTTATTTAATGAAGATTAAACTTTAATTGGCATTCACCACTTAACAGTAATCTCCTGCACCACATACTTGAATCTGTGAATTTTGTGTTAAAGAAAATATGCAAACATTATATTTTGAAGATTCTCCCAAATTTCTTAGATTGTAGTTGTCCGGCCGGAGGTGGGGGTGGGGGAATGCTATTTTTAGTTTCATCTTCAACTTTCATAGTAAAGCTCTTAATTGAGTTTCTAGAAATGTCCTGAGATGATAGTTGGGAGGCAGTGGTGTTTTTGTGCAGGAAGTATAGAAACAATAGATGAGAGAAGACTTTAAGTAGCTGGCCAAGTGTTCTTGGTGATTCAAGCATTTGTGGGAATAGGATTGACTCTGGTTCTTAGTTTACAGGATACAAAGAAGAGAGGGGAGAAGGGAACAGAAAATTTCAGCCTGTGTTAAATTCATTCAAGAGGTGCTTTTTGAGCACCTACTATTATGTATTCTGGGAATATGATAGGTGCTTAAAAAGCATGTCATTCTGTCACAAATGTTGAATGATAATTTTATTTACAATAATGAGTAAGATGAAATCAATATGGCAAAGATGCATGTTGGAAATTTACTCTTTCATCGGTTAAGTCAGTAGCTTATTTGCTGAAACAGATAGTGGATTCCACATAGTGGAAGACTAATTCCTCAATATTTTTTATTGTTGTTATTTAAAATATATGGTTTATGGACTCAACACACTATTAAGCATAATTTATACTATTAATATTTTCTCCAGTAGTTTTGATAAGTCTAGATGATCAGCAGAGTAATAGGTCAATTCCTGATTTGTAGCATTTGCCAGTTATTATGGTGTAAATTCTCTCATCACGGCTGATTTTAAGCCATCGTTGTGACATCACTGAATATGGATTTGGGAACACACACTAAGGATTTACACCATGCAGACAGAGTAAATATAAGTAATCTTAAGAGTTTAGATGATAGAAGAATATAGTACTACACAAATAAGGTGATGAGTATTGAGTAATTACTTTTGTTTTTATATAAATTAATTACATGTGTATATAATTTAATTTTTAATTATTGCTGTGATTAACAACTGGCTTGCAAGTCTCTCATAATAGGGATCATTTAACAATCTGCGTTCACAAGCTAAGATGAGTCAGCTCTCGCCACTTCTGTTATGTAGAGAATGGCTTTTGAGACAAAAGTAGAAACAAGAAGCTCTAATAATAGTCTGGGTGCAAGATGGTGGTGGTTTGAGGTAGGATGGAGGTGGTAGAGTGATGTGGACCACAAATTTGCATGCCTCAACAAACCAAAATGTTGGAGTTTGGAGCAGAGAAAGGCTTATTTCAGGGGCAAGCAAGAAGAAAGAGTTCATGCTCAAAGAGCCTGAACTCACAGATGGTTTTCAGGGAAGAATTTTTAGAAGCTAAACTTGTAGGGGAGAGCTGCAAGGTGCATGACTTTCTGCTGATTGTTTGGTGGGGTGGTAACAGGGCAGTGCTCCAGGGATCTCTGTCATCAGGCTTCTGATTCCAGCCAGTCTGGGGTCAGCATGCTGGTGCCCAGCCTGAAATGACTGTCTTCCACCTGGGTAGGGGGTGTTAGTTCTTGTCTAGAAACCTGGAGATCTGAATCAGATTGTTACGGATACTTCTTGAGCAGAATGCCCCATGGCTTTCCTATTGTCTCTTGACTTTCTGCTTTCCCTCACTTCCCTAATTGTGTGTTTAGTCGCTCAGTCTGTTTGACTCCTTGTGACCCCGTGGACTGTAGCCCGCCAGACTCCTCTGTCCATGGAGATTCTCCAGACAAGAATACTAGAGCTGGTTGCCATGCCTTCCTCCAGAGGGATCTTCCCAACCCACGGATCAAACCAAGGTCTCCCACATTGCAGGCAGATTCTTTACCATCTGAGCCACCAGGGAAGCCCATGAATACTGGAGTGGGTAGCCTATCCCTTCCCCAGTGGATCTTCCTAACCCAGGAATCGAGTCAGGATCTCCTTCATTGCAGACTGATTCTTTACCAGCTTCCCTAATTAGTAGCCCTTTTAATCTGCCCTTTGGAACTCAGGGAGGGTCTAGGAGGCTGAAAGCTTTTTCCCTATAAACAAGAAATGAGGGACAAGGAAAGGCTTTTTTTGTACCCAAGAGAGCTCTACGGTGTCCTGTTTGGTTTCAGTAGTAAGAAGCAGTTGGATTTGGGGTCCTTTTTGGAGAAAAGAAGTGGAAGAACTTTCTGATGAATTAGATATGAAAGTTGCAGTTAATGCCTAAGCATCCTCCTGTTTATTTGACATCAAAGCATTTAATTTTTTTTGTCAAAGTTTTTGTCTATATCTGTAATTATGTCTGTCATTTGTAAGCAATACAAATAAATATCAAACAGGTGAGCTTATTTAACAGCATTAATCTTATAACACAATTAACACAACATTATTAAAACTGGAGATGAATAAGCCCGATTAAAGCAGCATCAGGGATTTGTAGAAATGTAGTTACTGTTGTTTTGTTTTCAAACCCCTTCAAATACCAGATATTCTTGCCTTTGCTCTTTTGTAGGCTAATGTTAGTACTTAATAGTTGCGTATATTGGAAAGAAACATGTACATAATCAATTATTTGGATTAATACATCATTTCTATAAATTTGGTGAAAGTATACTTCTATATGAATACTGTTAGTGCCTCCAGACAAGGTATATTCTTGGGAACACTGATTTCTCCTTACTTGGTCAAATGTGTCTTTTTTTCAACTATAATGCATACAGTCAACTATATATGCATATAATGCATAATGGATACATGGTTTCTTCCAGGAAGGATTGAACATTCAATCCTTATTTATGTGGTCAACATAAATAAGCTTTTCTGTAAAGATGGTTGACAAAATTCACATTTATTTTAAAGGAGTAATTTAATCACAAATCTGGTCTTTAGCTTGTATCCTAGTTCAGTGTTAGGAATATAGACCGTGTCTTTTCAGTAATTAAAGAGATAATGGTTATCACTGATGCTCCGTGAACATGCTCTGTAGTGTCTGGGTGAGTATTAGAAAATTTCAATAAATTGGATTAGATTAGTTTGTAAATTTCAATCCAAATTAGAAATATTATTAATAATTATGTTTATTATTGCTTCTGAAAGGATTCAGCTTATCCCCCCCACCCACGTGTGATGAAATATAAGCTTAGAATTGATCCCTCCTGTTTTGCAAACATTTTTTAAGAATTAAGATAGAAATTGACTCCTGGTTTAACTGAATAATGTTTTCACACCATCAGTGCCTTATTGAATGTCTAAAACCTAAGAAAGTCATAGACAGCCGATCAATGCTCCTTTCCTTTACATTCCGAGTGCAGATGTGAATTTGAAAAGAGTAACTGATCACTTCCCAGGAAAAAAGTTATGGTTCTCTACTAGGGCACTTTGTTTTAGCAAATGTATTTTGTTGTCTCCTTGATAAGGTCAGATGACTAGAAATTACTTGGTATCAATAGCAAAATAGAAATAATGCTATAATGTGGTACAAGGAGACCCAGATTTCAGCCGTATGCATTCAGCCCATTGCATAGTAGTTGGAAGTCCCTAGTTTTCATTCTAAAATTTCTTATCAGTAAAAATAAGAGAGTGAACTTGAGTTCTAAGATCTTTTAGATTTATAAAAAAATCCCAGGATTTTTCATTTATCATTTTGATTTTCATGCCTTACACATGAAGAGTCTGAAAAATAGCAAGATATATTTATATGAAATGCATCAAAATATGTTTTTCTTTGCTGTATAACATCACTTGTTTGAAAAAAGCCTTACCTTACTCATATAAAGTCAGTTCTAAGAACAAAGTTAGAATGTGAGACAGTTGAAATCACTTCTAACACATATGTTTGAATTAACTGTTTTATTCAAGTAAGGATTCACTTAGCTTTAGAAATATGTAATTTCAATATAATGTTTTTATTGTCATTAGATTTTGCTCCTATGCTTCATTTTATGTCAATAACTAACAAATTATTGTATCATCTTTCTATGGGGCCCTAATTCACTGATTGATTTAGATATGATTTAGATCATTCAAAAGCATTTATCATATCCACTTAACTTCTACTGCTTCTAAGTGCATCATTGTTTTTGATTAAAGGTCTCATTCCAATTAAGTGTCCTAAGGAGAAAATAACCCTAAAATCCTGCATTTTTTTTTTTTTTAAATTTGGGGTAGATTAGGAGACAAAAGAGCCATTGGGATTACAAGGATTCAGAAGACTTAAGCAAGTAGGATAAAGCAAAGATAAAAGTAAAACAGTCTTCTACTTCCCAGCCTCATTCTGAGCTCAGCTTCCCTCTGAAATCTGCCCCTCCAGGAGCAGTGGTTGAGCTCCACATCTGGTTTTTCAGGGACCCCAGATCTGTCTTAGCTGCAGCCACCATGAGAAAGCAGGAGGTGAGAAAGCTGATCTCTTTTCTCTCAATTTCTGGGTCATTTCTACCTCGCACTCCAACACATCCATTGCTGTGTGCTGCCCTTCTCATTATGGGCCACTTAGAAAATTGCAATTTTATTTCCACCCTCTCCATGAACACCCCATTCATTTGCAGTGAGCACTGAAATCCCCTCATACTGTAGACATTCAGGTCTTCTTTGACCCAGAGTTTTACACTGGTAACAGACAACTTAAGACATTTCACACTCAGAGTAGTAAGCTGTGCTAACATAGCACCAGGAACCCATCCCAACACACTGAAGACCATGTCTTCTTGCCCTGTCGTGTATCACATCTTTCCTTTATTTTCCCTCCTCAAATGTATTGATCTTATCTCTCTCTCTTTTATTTATTTATTTATTTTCCAATACTGCTCTCCCTACATAAGCTCTTCTTTTTGCCTCCATCCAATTACCTTATATAAAAGACTTGGATGTTTTTCTTTCAGAAGTAAAAATCCATTAACATTGGTAGGTGCCATTGTGACTTCGAATAATAAGGTAATGCTCAGTTTGGTATCAACCAAATAACTGTGCACATGTAATAAGAGGTGTACGTGTTTTTTAATCATCTTATGTTGAGCCTGATCTTGTCGATTCCTTCTTCTTCACATATCTGAGTTCTGACTTTTCTCTCCTTCTGTCCCCACAGCCCCTCCAGTATAAGCAGATTAAGGAAATGTTCTTTGTTGCCCACCACTACATCCAGCTTCCCTACCTGAGATTCATATCAACTGTGTATCATTGATTAGAGGAGAAGAAAGGGAGGGCATTTTAGAACTTCTCACCATTCACAGTCAGGTTGCTTCCTGAATTCAGTGTTCAGTTCTCCTTCTCTAATCACAACCCCCGTGATCTAATCCACATCTCTTATGACTTCTGAATTGGCAGGCTGGCTCTTTACCACTAGCACCCCCTGGGAGGCCCAGATTCTACATCCACAAGTAAGTATCCCAGTCCAGTCAAAAAAAAAAAAAGAATTAGCCCAGAAGTTCTATCTCAAGAAAATTCTACTTCTTATTAGGATTATCCATGGTGTGAATACTAAGGTAAGGATCACTGGAAGCTATCCTGGAATGCTGACTCCCATGCTGTATATTTCCTGATGATCCTTCTTTTTTTGGAGCAAAATGAATCAGGACCTCTGCCACACTGTGCTATGTAAGTGTGCTCTGAGACACCATGCATAAAAAGGGAGATGGTGTACTACACAAGGACACCTAGTAAGAGTTCAATGTGGTGAAATTCAGCCCAATGCTACTAAGTCAGAAACTGATGAAGATATCATATAGACTAAAGATGACCTTCGAGTTGAAGTCTTCACCAAACTAAATAAAAGAAAACAGTTTCCAAGGAGTGAATCATTCCTGTATTTCTAATTCAGTTCGGTTCAGGTCAGTCGCTCAGTCATGTCCAACTCTTTGCGACCCCATGGATTGCAGCCCGCCAGGCCTCCCTGTCCCTCAGCAACTCCTGAAACTTGATCAAACTCATGTCCATTGAGTCAGTGATGCCATCCAACCATCTCATCCTCCGTTGTCCCCTTCTCCTCCTGCCCTCAATCTTTCACAGCATCAGGGTCTTTTCAAATCAGTCAGTTCTTTGCATCAGGTGGCCAAACTATTCAAGTTTCAGCTTCAGTATCAGTCCTTCCAATGAATGTGCAGGACTGATTTCCTTTAGGATGGACTGGTTGGATCTCCCTGCAGTCCAAGGAACTCTCAAAAGCCTTCTCCAACACCATAGTTCAAAAGCATCAATTCTTTAGGGCTCAGATTTCTTTACAGGTCAACTCTTACATCCATACATGACTACTGGAGAAACCATAGCTTTGACTAGACATACCTTTGTTAGCAAAGTAATGTCTGTGATTTTTAATATGCTGTCTAGGTTGGTCATAGCTTTTCTTCCAAGGAGCAAGTGTCTTAATTTCATGGCTGCAGTCACCATCTGCAGTGATTTGGGAGATCAAAAGAATAAAGTCTCTCACTGTTTCTATTGTTTCCCCATCTATTTGCCATAAAGTGATAGGACCAGATGCCATGATCTTAAGTTTTCTGAATGTTGAGTTTTAAACCAGCTTTTGCTCTCTCCTCTTTCACTTGCATCAAGAGGCTCTTTAGTTCTACTTCGCTTTCTGCCATAAGGGTGGTGTCATCTGTGTATCCGAGGTTATTGATATTTCTCCTGGAAATCTTAATTCCAGCTTGTACTTCATCCAGCCCGGCATTTTGCATGATATACATTTTGCATGATATACAACCTCTGCATTTGGAATCAGTCTAGTTAATATAAGCAGGGTGACAATATACAACCTTGACATATTCCTTTCCCAATTTTTGATCTCTTGTTTCTCTGCCTTTTCTATTGCCAGCAATTCGTGAGCCAATTTCTTGAAATTCCTCCCAAATAAGAGTTTTGTTCAGAAACTAGTCATCTAAAATATCTAGAATGTATCCATCATTCAAGCATTCATTCATTTTTGATCAACAAATATTTACTGAGGTGATATGCAGTATAATGTGTAGTATATGCAATAAGTTTCTTAGTAGTGTTCACATATGTGGAACAATTAATTATTTGATTTTATGCATATAATTGGACCATAGTTGTTGAGCTATAATTTGAAATCATGCAAATTTAAAGAAGAAAATTCCACAATAATGTGGATAATTTTCAGAAACATTTTTGCCTCTGATATGCTTTTTTCAAGATAACATTCAGATCACTTTTTTTTCTAATACAGAGCAGCTTCTATGAATGGATTTGACCTACCCTATGGATGATACACAGACTTTGGTCAATTCTAGCCATTTGAATTAATTCCATGGTGATATTAAGTTTCTTGATGAATAAATATTATTATTACTGAGTGAAAAAGTGTAAACTAGAAAACTGAATATACAGGCACATGTTTAAAGATAGATTGCACTTTTCTTTAGTATTCTTTCCACTGAATTCTCAGTATTCAAAAGAAAATATTGAACTTCAGTAAAGATATTAATGTTTGCAAAGGTCACAGAAAACAAACATCAATACATTGTCCCAATTATTAAAAATTTCCACTACCGCATGTGCAAACTTAAAAATCTTTCTCTATAACTCAATGTTAAAATATGTTACTATATTTATAGCATAGCATATTAATAGTATTTTTAACTGAGGAAAATAGATATTATTGCTAATACTATTTTATAAAAGTTTAATATTTCAAAACATATTTGGTTGTATTTTAGTTGATTAATTTGTAAATATTTCCCTATTCCCAAATATGGGGAAATTCCATTGTGAGAAACTTAGACAAAGATATTATCATATAAAGAGGTTAGAATTAGACAAAAATTGAGAATAAAATGCATCACTAGGAGAGAGGAAATATTACTAACATAAAAAAAAATGTCATCCACACTCTAAACCCCTAAATTTATATTTACAATATCATAAATCTGATTCTAAGCAAAATCTTAAAGCAATTTCCCATTAATGTCATCCATATAATAAATAATAAATATTCTTATAATTGCACTATTAAGGATCTTAACCACAATACTAATTATGAGGTTATTAATCTTAAGGGCAACATCTATGGATTTCTACCAAGATGGGAGGTGATAGTAGGTAAATTGCCTTGGCTACATTTTTAAAAGATAAGCTTTTGAGATAATGACAGTAATTCATTAATCTTTGATTGCATGATGTCTGACACATAAGACATGCTTATAAATATTTCTCAAGTAAATAAGCGAATGAATGAAGAAGAGCAAAAGGAACGGAAAAGAAGGAAAATTAATGAATGAGGGGTTAAATAGGAAACCCCAACTGATGCAGATCAAACACGCTCTGTGAGCCAAGCACTCTCAACATGATTTGGACAAAGATTCCAGTAGTCAGAGTGTTTGCTTTTTTTTTTTTTTTTTTTTAGCACTCTCGCTTACCTAAAGAGAAAACAAAATAATTCTACTTCTCCTCAGTAGTCAACTCCATCAGTCACCAGATAAGAAGCACTATATTCCAGACAGTATGTGTATTGTGTTAGATTGAACATTTTTCATACACAAATTATATTTCCCATGAACATTACCACCCCTTGGTACATTATGTATTTCTGATGATCAATAAATAATGAAGAATAACAATAACAACAACATCAACAAAGCCCCCGGGGACTCTGAGGCTTGTACTTTGGCACAGGTCTGAGCAAACAGATGGTTTCTTCCTTGTGCCCCGAGAGCAAGCCTCGTTGCCTTCTATAGAACCACTGAAGGCAGTAAATCCCTAAGCAATTGGCCTTCCATCAAACACCGTCTGTATCCGGTCTCAGGGAATTCACAATGAGGGACGTTTGGCAATGGCGTCTCAGTTGATCACTCCTGTAATGGGGCAATTACAGGCAGAGAGGTTGTCTGTGATGTAAGCCAAGCCCTCGTTTCCACACAGCTGTGCAGACCATCAACTCAAATTGTACCGAGAAGTCAATTGGGAACCTGTTCGGAATATGGGATATTTATTGGCTGAGGAAGAGGAAAGTCTATTTGTTCAGCCACAGTGGAATTTATCTTGGTTGGCTCTGGGCGCGGACCTTCGAGCCTGTGCAGACAGCAGCACCCCTCCTTGTCAAGCAGGCTGTTCTGGGCTCTTCTCTGACCCGGCTCCCCTGGGCCGTGTCTATCACTCCTGTCCTAGACCAGCCTGCTCCGGGGTTTCCCTCTGACTCCACGAGCTTGCACACACAGACCTCTTGGAACTGTGACTGCCCAAATGGATTTTTCAGAATTTGGATGTTTAATCAATATAAAAGGATAAAAGGACTGCAAGTGGCAGTGAAGGCCCAGCTGACATTAGATGGCATGATTTTTTAATGGATTTTTTTAAACTTCCTTTCATAACCTTTGGCCACTTAGAAGGAAAATACAGATTTGTTAGTGGGATTTCCCAGGTACCAGGGACTGACACAGTGGGTAAGCCAAGGAGGCAACATCTTAAGGATAGAGTTCAGTGCACTGTGGTGATGCCTGCCCATAGGTTCCAGACAGTGAAAGAGGTCAGGAGAAGACAGGGCAAAAATAATGGTGTGTAACAGACAGAGGCCTCAATAAAGACTGCGCTGAAGACAAAGATCAGGCTTGCGGGTAAGGGAGTCAGAGAGGCAAAGGCTCAGGGCTACAGTCAGTGAGATCCGAAGGAGTCAGATATGACTGAGGTGACTTAGCATGCACTCATGTGGGATCTAGTTCCCTGACCAGGGTTCCAACCCAGGACCCGTGCATTGAGAGTGCAGAGTTTTAGCCACTGGACCACTAGGGACGTCTCTGGGCTTAGATTCTGAAATGACTGGTTCCGTCTTAGGTGGCCTCCCTCTCTCTCCCTCCATCCCTCTTCCACTCTCACTCTGTCCCATTGTTTGTTCTTTGGGAAGTGGGGAGCCACTTCACATCATCTCCACTCTTTGGAGAGGCTCACAGAGCAAAAGAGCACGACCTTCCAACAGCCCTGTGAGTAACTTTGGAAGCAGATGCTCCTTCTTCCACCAAGAGGAGCCTTCACATAGGTCCTCAGCCCTGACTGTGGGCTGACTGCAATTTCATGACAGTTTTTGAGCCACAGGCACTCAACTAAATCATCTCTGCATTCCTGACCCACAGAAATGATGAGATAATAATGTTCACTGTTTTTAAGCCGTTAAGGGGGACTAAAGTCTCACTGTCTTTCCTACCTCCATAATATTTAGTTTTTATTTGCACAGTGATCCAAAATAGGTATTCCTTGAAGAGCATCTCTCTTTGGTAGCTTTCTTCTAAGTGGAAACATAAGGACCCAGGTTCTTTCCATGTTAAGAGATCACAAATAGATTGAGATTCATTTGCGAGAAGGCAGAGAAGGGTAGGCTTGTGTTTTTCTATGGGGCAGGTAGGACTGGAAATGACGTGCATCACTTCTGTCCATATTTCATTGGCTAGAACCTAGTAACATGGCAACACTTAATTGGCAGAGGGCTGAGGAATGTAATCTAGCTTGTGCCCAGAAGGAAAAGGAAAATGCTTTGTTACATGAGGCATGGAATGATTGGACTAGTATGGGAGAGGATAAGAGAGAGAGAAGGATGGAAAAATTCCAGGCAGAGGAAACAGCTCCCTGGAACTGAATTACTTTGGCATAGCGCTGATGGAAAAAGCCCACGAGAGACTGCAGACAATAGGCCCTTCATTTTCTCTAGAAGTGAATAAGGAAGCAAATTTGAAAAACAGCAGGAAGCTAATTATGAGGAAATAAAAAATATATATATTTTAGGAAGGTAATTATGTCAAAAACTGGCCAATTTTGAGATTCAGAAGTGTCAATGCCAATTACTCAGGTCAGATTCTAACAGGATATCAAGAACATCTCAAGCATGAGAATGCTGTTGCTAAAAAACAAGTCCAAGAGGCTTGACAAAAACTATCTGATTGTGTTTAAGTAAACAACTAGTTCTTCAAGATAACACTGTAACATTCTTTCCTGAAAGAGTGATGAAAACAAAAGAACTCAATCCCAACAACAGAAATTTTCACTAACAATTTGGCTGTCAACACATTGCCAGTAATGTTGGTTTTTAAAAGGAATATTTTGATTGGCCAAACTTTTAGTCTCTAGTGCTTTGATTTCCATTTTCTTTGTAGTCACATTTCAGTGTAATAAATTTTAACGTGTCATCCAATGAAGGATAAATCTGATGTGAAACCTTATAGAGAGTAGAGAGATTTTTGATGAAATAAAGGAGGATTTGTGTTGCCTATGATGCTTCCTTTCCAAAGCTAAGGATTCTCTTGTTTTCTTAGTTCTGCTGGTGGGAAATGAAAGAAACTAAATCCAAAACACTCCTTGCTGACATAAAGACAGAACTACCTCCATAACTTTAATAAAGGAATGATTTTGTTCCCACGGTTCATACTTATTTGTAAAACCATCATGTTTAAATTATATAGATCACAGATTGGAAGAGAAGATATTATATTAGACCATATAAACCATTAAGAAATATTTTTAAACAATTAAAGGATAATTTAAACAAATATTTTCAGTGGATCTAAAATCTCTTTTATAATAGCAAGTGATGAGCCCAAGATTTACTATTATTTGGAAAGCTGCCCTTTAAGTCCAAGAAGTTGAGTTTAGGGTTTTTAATGGAATCTCTTTTATATCAAATAAGCATTTGGAAAAAAAGCCAGTAAATCTTCTTTGAGTCTAGGAGATGAATAGATGTTTCTCAATGGATGTGAATTCTGCTGTTTTCATTTTGATTTGGATATTAAAACTTTGGGAGAAAATATTCATTGAGATGTTTTTTGACCTCCTTTGTCATGTTAAAGGATATTTTCTTATCATCAGAATAAAAGGTCATCATTTATATTGAAATGGTTGAAAATACATTAATTTTGAAACAATTTAATTGAAGAAAAATAATTGGAAATGTCATTACAACAGTTCTGCTAGCCTACCACCTTGTGCTGCAGTGGAAAACACTTGCCATTATGCTGTGTCCTGGAATCTCTGCTTGTCCGCCATGTAATTTGTGTCTTTTCATACTGTTATCTTTGATGGCTCTCTTCTAGGTGATATGCTGCCCTGTGAGACTTTGTAGCAGTCTCCTCCTGGTATAGCATCCTTGAGCAGGGAACACTCTGCCAACCCACAGGGTGGCCCGCACCAGCATTACCTATGGCACAATCAGGACCAAAGGAGATAAAAATCT
Source organism: Okapia johnstoni (assembly GCA_024291935.2). NCBI lineage: Eukaryota > Metazoa > Chordata > Mammalia > Artiodactyla > Giraffidae > Okapia > Okapia johnstoni. The sequence continues at coordinate 9,094,114 of CM044327.1, forward strand.
CTCTGTAATTTACAAAGTGCTATTCAAATATGAAGTATTGTCATCCAGACCTTGGGTTGCAAACCACTTCTATGAAGTGGCTTCTATGAAGGGCTAGAGATGAAACATTTTAGGCTTTGGGATCATGCTGTCTGTTGCAGCTCCTCTGTAGTGGTACAGAAGCAGTTACACGAGTGTGATTGTGTTTACTGGAGTAAACCACCATCGATGGACACTTAAAACACTGGGAATTAGCATCACGGCCATGTGTCACCAAATCTTCTCTTTGTTTTTTCCCCAAACATTTAAAACTGTAAAAATTATTCTAAGCTCACAGGCCATATAAAAATGGGTGCTGGACCAGACCGGACTAATTCCTGATCTGAGTCACTTTACCTTGCTAGCTAAAAGAATCTCAAATCTTGTCCCACAGAGTGTGATCCTGGAAGCTTCTGAGAAATGCAAGATCTCAGGCTTGTGCCCAGACTGGGAGAATCAGAATCTATATTTTTAGTGGAATTCCCTAGATGAATCTCGTGCTCCCTTACTTTTGAGAAGTTTTGTTGTGGAAAGCAGTTAAGAGTCAGAAAGAATGGAGAAACCACCAGGATTTTTGAATAAAGTATATACCACAAAAGTACACACTAAGATCTGTGCATTTATTAATGCAAGAGCCTTTTAGAACCAAATTTTATTTAAATAATGTATTTATGTATTAATAAATGTGTGTCCATATGTGTGTGTGTGTGTGTGTGTGTGTGTGTGTGTGTGTCTTCAGCCATGTCCAGCTCTTTGTGGCCACATGGACTGTAGCCCACCAGGCTTCTCTGTCCATGGGATTTCCCAGGCAAGAATCCTGGGACTGGGTGGGGGTGGTGTTTGCTGTTTCCTATTCCAGGGGATCTTCCTGACTCAGGATCAAACCTACATCTTCTGAGTCTCCCGCTTTGTCAGGCAGATTCTTTACCACTGCACCACCTGTGAAGCCTACATGTACACACACACACACACACACACACACATACACACACTTATGTATTATGTGTATATAAGTGCGTATGAGGATATGGATTACCAGTCCACAGCAAACTGCATGTGGAGGGCTTTTCTATAAGCAAGATCCATCTAATAATCAAAACAAATAATAACTAAAAGTCTACATTTAAAATTAATGAAATCAAAAAAAAGAAAAAAAAAGAAAAAAGGAAAAATAACAAATAAAAAAATAAATGAAATCAAATTAAGTTCTAAAAGATCAGGAGTCGGGACTCACTTTGTGTCAAGTCGGACAGTTGTGTGTGCACTCAGCCATCACCAAGGGAATCATTGTTTCATAGCAAAATGCAGTAGCTGACGTTCCGAGCGATAACCCCAGGGCAGCAAGGACAGGTTAAATTATGTTCAGTGTTCTCTGCTTAAGAAGGTTGTGACATGTCCTTGCACTTTAAGAAGAGTTCCATCACAGGTAGTTAAAAAAAAAAAAAGGTTGTGTTTCATGAAGCTTTACCTTCAATTATTTGGAAAAGTTCCCATTTAGAAGGGCATTCTCTATTGATTGTACATAACCATGGCTTTATCTTTTTATTTTTTTTTAACATGTAAAATTTCATCTACCATTCTTGGGGGTGGACATCTCAAATCTTTGATTTCATTTCCCCATTTGTGAAAGATCATCTTTGTCTTATTTTCCTTTCTAATTTTTTAAGCAATTATTATATTTTAAAATTTTTAATTGGAAGATAATTGCTTTACAATGTTGTGTTGGTCTCTGCCATACAACCATGTGAATCAATCATAACTCTCTATATATCCCATCCCTCCTGAGCCTCCCTCCTGTCCCAACACTCTAGGTCATCATAGTGTCCCAGGCTGGGCTCCCTTTGCTCATTGGCAGCTTCTCACTAGTTATCTGCTTTACTCACGGTAGCGTATATATGTCAATGCTACTTTCTCAATTTATTCCACCCTTTCCTTCCCCTACTGTGTCCATGAGTCCATTCTCTACATCTACATCTCCATTCCTTCCTTGTGGATAGGTTTATCAGTACCATATTTCTAGATTCCATGTATATGGAATCCATTTAACTTCTTAATAAGACCAGAAAACTGCTGTTATATGTTAGCAGGTGATTGTGGAATTTAGAAGATGTTCTTATTTTCTCTTTTCTAATTCTTCTCTGTCTCCCCAATCAGAATTCTGATCCATTGCTTTATCATTGATTCCTCTCTCTCCTGTTTAAAATTTTCCATGTACTTATATATTTTTTAAACATACTAAATGTTTTCCTATGACTCATTTCCCCATCCTGGCATCCAACATAACACAGAAAATAAATAGATGAAAGAAAGATAGATAGATATCTGAGTAAATAGAAATAAGAAGTAAAATGCTTGTCATAAGCACCTTGCCCAACCTGAGTCCTTCTGACCATTTAAGAATTCTAAAGATTACTTTTCTCTTCGAGTGGAGAACCTAGGGCAGCTGCAGTCTGAATGAAGACTGATGAGACTACTTACTTGTAATCATGACAGTTTAGAAGTTTGTTTCACATCCCTTGTCACTGTTGGCTGGTAAGATGAGAGAGGACAGAAGTGTTACAGAAAGTAGAATATACAGAAAAACACCAGTAGAGAAAAAAAGAGAGAGTGACTGTGATAGGGCCAATTCTGGTTTCTTCCATGAAATTCTAACTGAGAACTCAGGGCCTGGCTTACTGCAGAGGATTCTGCTTCTCTGAGCTGTGGTCAGGCCTGTCATTGATATGGTATCCAGTTCCTAGGCAATTCTCCCTATATGCTATATTTAAAATTAAATGGCAAAATGATCTGCATTAATGAGGGCCCAGAGCCCTGTCAGTACAATGGTGGAAAAGTCATGCTTATGGTAATTCAGTTTCAATGGATTGGTCATGTAAAGAGAATGGTTGACAGCAGGTTATCAAAGCAATTTCCAAGTGGGCAACTGAGGATGGGCATTCTGACTGAACAGGGACAAAAGAAATACTTCAAGGACACCATGAACATACTTTGAAATAATGTAGGAAAGCCAGCATTAGCTCAGAAGTCAAACAGCATGGAGCAGTTGGCAGAGAGCAAATGAGGACCCTGCAATTGTCATTATTTAAAAAACAAAACAAAACAAAATAACGCTTGTGCTGGGACAGAAACAGCCACCAACAGGTCCTCAAGTTGACAACTGCTCTCCTAAGTCAAGGGCTTTCCTGGCGGCTCCTGCCAATGCAGGAGACCCGGGTTCAATCCCTGGGTCAGTAAGGTCCCCTGGAGAAGGGAATGGCAACCCACTCCAGTATTCTTAACTGGAAAATCCCATCGACAGAGGAGTCTGGTGGGCTAGTCCATGGGGTCACAAAGATGTATCCAACACAACTTAGTGACTAAACCACTACTGTCATAAGTCAGGTATCAAATACATGTGAATCCAATCAAAATGAGCTTGACACTATCAACAAGGCATGTTTGTTGTAATAAACAAATAAGACAGTTTCATTAACAAGAAATTGTATATGCAAAAAACAGTAATTATTTAGTGCCAAATTGATATTTTATCAAAAATTAGACAACAGATTTTCTCTTCAGTATCTTTTTTTGCAAATAGGTGCTATATATTCAGCACTGTGTGTCCAGTGCTGGGACTTAGAGATGCTGCCCAGAAAGGAACAAGTCCAATCTTGCCCTCCTGGAGCTTACATTTGAATTCTTGAATAATTCAGTAGAGCCTCTTCCTTTCTGAGTGGAAAAGTAACATTGTTGTTGCCATTCTGTCTATGCAAAGATTTTCCATAATTTCCCAGCATTTTCTTTCAAAGAGTTTCAATTATGGATTATATCCACACATCACCATTTGTGTTCATTCATGAGTCCAACGTTCCCATTTCTGCTTTAAAAAGCAAATCTTTAGCAGAAGTGAGGGGTTTTGTAGAGAAAAATATGTTACTTCCTCACCTAGGGAGCCACTCATCCTTGAGCCCTCTCATCAAGCAAAGATGGCTATGACATGCCTTAAATTGTCAACACTTGGGGTTTCATGTGTGACATGAAAGACATTTTTATTGTTGTTGTTCAGTTGTTATGTCACGTCTGACTCTTTGTGACCCCATGGTCTGCAGCAAGCCAGGCTTCTCTGTCCTCTACTATCTCCCGGAGTTTGCTCAAACTCATGTCTGTTGAGTCGGCGATGCCACCCAACCACCTCATCCTGTGTCACCCCCTCTCCTCCTGCCCTCAGTCTTTCCCAGCATCATGGTCTTTTCCAGTGAGTCAGCTCTCTCTTGGCATCGGGTGGCCAAAGTATTGGAGCTTCAACTTCAGCATCAGTCCTTCCAGTGAATTGATGCTTTGGTCTCAAATGAGAATCCACTTTGAGAGGTATCCAGGCTACCTCATGACAGGCTGCTCAAGGATAAGGAGCAGATTCTGGCCCCAAATCACCCCCTTAGAGTCTTTACAGATAGGAAACCAGAAGACTAAGACAGTCTCTCAAGGGCCATCAGAGTGTTAAATGAATGTAAGTGCTTCTCTTTACAGTCACAGGGTTAAATGTGAGCTAAGATATGCATTGGCTTTTACAATCATTAAGGGAGCCTTTTTCATTCACTTTGTGCACAGGAGAATTTAGTGTCTTTGTAAACATGTGTAAAGGCTGAATCTGCAAGGCATTTTCCCCATGAAATCTTCCTAGCCGAGATGTTGGCTATTTGCCACAAAAATAGCCTCTGCAAAAGCCTCAGAACCTCACAGGGTGTGGGTGACCCAGCCGGACACCCGCGCAGAGGTTTGCCCTTAGAATGACTCCACTGAGACCCTCCTACAGGCCATCCTGTTACAACAGATGCTACTGAAGAAACAGCTGCTGCGGTGGTTTTAATGTAGACTTCATCCTCTTACTGAGGAGACTTCCTCAGCTTGGAAGCTTTCTGCGGCTTGACTCTGAATTTATTTGATCTGTTTCATAGAATATAAAGGCAACAAACCCATCTTCCTTTCATTCCTTCTTTGTGCTCTATTTCTTTCTCTTTTCTTCCCCTCTTTGGAGAAGCAATTCCTCTAACAGACAAAGAAGTTAATTTTGAAAGTGTGCCATGGAAATTATATGAAAATCATTCAACAGAAGAACAGTGGTTGTTCAGTCGAGTTGAAAGAAGCCTGTGCTCTTTCATTTGCATAAAGCACGGTGTATGGTGCTATTTGTTAAAGTAAGTTGAATAGATAGTACTTAAATTACATATAAATGTGTGTTGTTTTGAACTGTTTATGTCAGTAAAGTAAATCTAATGACACAAACATAATAATACCTTAACTGCTTTTATAACCAGTTTATAGTATTTATCGTTTGTGGAGCACAGCTAGTGTTATCAGCAATTGAACAGTAATTTTCAATCACAACCTCAAAATAGTTAATGTTAAAAGGAATCAATATGTACTACATTTTACTGCAGACCCATGGGCAATAGCTCGCTGATAATGATCAAAACTGCCAACTTATATCTATCGCTGTAATTTTTCTCTTCATAAATTAAAAGGAAAGAAGTGTGAAAGAAACTGTAAAATCAGGCTGTGATAAGTTCAAATCCTGCACACTGTCTCTTGCTCGCGATCTCTCATTTTTAAGAAAAGTTGTTTTTATTTTTTTGAATGTCAGTGATGCAATCCATTATGAGTAATTATTACCCCAAGTGCTTGGGTTTTGCTATCAATATCACTAGAGGAAGGAATACCGAAAAGGCTGGTATTGGTGGTTTTTACTTTATCCTTTTAACGTCACGGAATATAAAACCTAGCTCTTTAAAATCAATTCCTAGGATGTTACCTGAAAGGATCCATCCTATGCCAAATATGTGTCACTGTAGAAAGAAATGTAGTTTGATGTGCTTCTTAAGGTGTTTAAAATGGCACATTCTTGGATCATTGGTGTGTGTTGTCTGTGGAAGATGACATAATGTCCTCATGATGGCCAGTGTTGATTCTGTCTTGAACATCCATCATCCAGTCACTCTTTGAACAAATATGCCTTAAATGTCATCATGTTACTTTTGAGCCAGATACCATGCTGCTGGTTATTGAACAAAGAAGGAAAAGAATGAAGGAGGGAAGGAAGGGAAGGAAGGAGCGAGGGAAGGAAGGGAGAAATGAGAGAAGGGAGAAGGAGGGGAAGAGAGGAAGGGGAAACAGGAGACAAATTAGGGAGGGCTGGTAAGTGACACCACCAAATTTGATGTCACACAGTCCTGACTTGGAACCCAAACTTCCTCACTTATATATCGTATGAATTTAGACAAGTTACTTACCCTCTCTGTAAGCCTTAGTGTCCTCAAGTGTAAAATGGGGATAATTTTATTACCTGTAATACTGTTGAGAGACTTAGATGAGGAGTTTATAGTTATCCTCAAGAATATTATTAATGACACTGAGGTCCAGTCCCTGCTCTCAAAACACTCCGAGTCTAGTGACACTGAATGACGTTGAATGAACAGACAGGTGACTGTGGACCAGTGTGACTACCTTGAAGCAGGGGTGCTCTGGGTGCCAGAATACATCCATGCAAGTGCTTGAGGAATATAGTCTTGTTGGTTTAGAGCGTCTGGAAGGCTCAAGACAAAGGATGCCCAAGAACCGTTTGTGAACTGCCTGATTGCTTCAAGTATTCTGTTCTGTTCTTCTGACGTTCTTGGAGCCTCTAGATCTAGGCACAGAAACTGAGTGTTGATTATTCATAGGCTAACCGGTTTCATCAGGGATCATTTCAGACTCTACTGTGTACAGGGCACAGAGTTGCATCCTATGGAATTAAGAGATGAATGAAATGAAATTCCTGCTCTCAAGTTGCATACAGCTATCAGAACAAGTTTATCTACTTTGTGCTCTCAGTATTTCGAACAATTCAAAAGACCATTTGATGCAGTGGAACTAGTAAAGTTTGCATAGATTTCATTAAATTCATTCAGTCGATAAGGCACCAATATTTTTTGTATATGATCAAATAGATGGCTTCCCAGGTGGCACAGTGGTAAAGAATCCACCTGTCAATGCAGGAGACACAAGAGATGTAGGTTTGATCCCTCAGTTGGGAAGATCCCCTGGAGTAGGAAATGGCAACCCACTCCAGTATTCTTGCCTGGAAAATTCCATGGACAGAGGAGCCTGGCGGGCTACAGTCCACAGGGTCACAAAGAGTTGGATATGACTGAGCGTGCACACAGATAGTAAAGTACAAAACTCAGCAGGGATCAAAGGTGATTAGTGATTTTCCTTCTTGGAGCAGTTGACTGTCTCTAAAGGAAGCTCTCAAAGAACTACAAAGTCTGAGTGAGAATTTCTCAATTATCTCTGATTTTGGAGAGAATTATCGATGTTCCAAAACCAAGTTGATGCTGACCTCACAGTTGTCCTCAAATAGAGAATTGTATTCCAGTACTTTCTCTCATTTCTCCCCCTCAATCAATGTCCTTTGAGTTTCTTCTGTTATTTGTTGCAGAAAGCTCCAATTAGCTGATTATCTGTCTTTAGCACCTTTCTTTCACTTCTTAGAGTGTTTGATTGCCTCCAAAGAAAGAAAGCTAATAATCTATTTTTATCAAGGAAGGTGCTGTGTCTGCAGGAAACAGAGAGCATCTCAGATGAGCTGGGACTGGAGACTGACCCAAGGAGAGGATTTAGACAAAGACTGCCGGGCTATCAGAGCACCCAGGGGATGGTTAAAGTGCTGAGTTTAAAATCTACAAATCCTGCTTTCTGATTGGGAATACATTTTGATTCTGAGATTTTCAAACGGCTGTGTCTTTTTACTGATTTTGGATACTTTAAATAAAGGAATTCACACTGTGAACTCTGGGGAAGTCAGTTTGCCCACATGGCACTGGGTCACTCTGTCCTTCTTGCCAAACCATGCTAAGTAGGAAAATCTGTTCTTAAAAATCTTGTAAAGCCCCAGATCAAACAGATCTGGCCTTCTTTCTTATGCTTATTGCCGGTCTGTCTGGAGCCCGGTGAGGGGGTTTAAGGAAGGTGGCCCATGTTGCCTAGTTCCAAGTCAAATTAAGAGTCTTAAAAAGTAGCAAGACACATTGAAACCCTATTGAATCTTCACAGGAAAAGAAGAATCAATACTAATCATATAGTAAAATTTGAAATCAATGTTCTCCCATTATTGATATCATTAGGTAACATTTTGGGAGTGCTTACTATGTGCCAGGCACAGTTTTCCATGATTTACTTGAAAGAATTATCTTAATTTTCAAAACAACCCTCTGAAGTAGAGACTATTATTATCTCTACTATATGGATGAAGAAATGTAGCCCCCCCCCAAAAAAAAAAAAAGTCTGTCAACTTGCCTGAGTTTAGCATCGTGTTTTAGGCAGAACCAAAATTACACCAAAAGAAATGAGCTTGACTCACTCTTTTTCATGGATTGGGATAGTTCTATAAATTTCTACAGCAGAAAAAATAAATTATTTTACTCTAATAATTATAAGTGTTTACTGCATTGCAGGTGGATTCTTTGCTGTCTGAGCCACCAGGGAAGCCCCAGTAAATATGAGTTTAGAAAGCAACGATGATGTTGGGGAACATGACAATGAACTCAAAAGGTGATAATGAAAATACAATTCTAAGAGCATTGAAAATGGACTGGAGATGTAATAAGCATTTGCATCCCACCCTGATTTGAATATTCCTGGTCCTTCTAATCTTGAATAATTTTAATCCCTACACAATTGTAAAGGAAAACATGTATAATAGTAGTTCCTTAAGGTAGATATGCCACTATTCTCAGAGAATTGAAAACATTCAAATGTCTTTTCAGCTCTTATTCTTTGTGAAGGAGTCTTCCCTCTGGACCTCTCTCCGTTCTGCTGTACCCTGATTGATGTCTTAGGGGCTGAATTGAATGAACAGAATTGATGAGTATCCTTACCCTGGGTTTCTTGTTGAGTTGAGCCAGTCTGTGGCACTGACAGCTGAAAGGCTGAAAAGAGTGTGAATCCAGGGTTTACCCTGGTTCCTCTCCTGACTGATCACCTCCTGGTGGCTGTCTAAGGAGTCCTTGGCTCCTCTTAGGTGGGTCTTTCCAATCAGCTCTTTTGGGGCTTCCCAGGTGGTATTAGTGGTAAAGAATCAACCCGTCAAGCAGGAGACCCAGGTTTCATCCCTGGGTTGGGAAGATCCCTTGGAGGAGAGCATGGCAACATACTCCAGTATTCTTGCCTAGAGAATTTCATGAACAGAGGAGTCTGGTGGACCACAGTCCATAGGGTTGCAAAGAGTCGTACACAACTGAAACGGCTTGGCACAGCACAGTACAGCACAACTGCCCCCTCCCTAGGGGATCGTTGGTGCTCCCTGCTACTCCTAATCTGAGTCTTTCCACAGAGCTGCTGCCCACATGTTGGCAAATACTGTCTTTCCTCTCCTCAATTACTCCATATGATAAAGCCATACCCGCCTAAGTCCTGATGGAAAACAGAAACCTTTGGAATTCAGTACAGTTTCATCCATTTACTGTTACACATTCTATTCAGAACCAATTTTTCTGCTTTATTTTTCCAACTGAAAGGAACTCGACCGTGTTTCTGTTCACAAGCATATGGTGCAATTTCTGATACTCACGTGGAATTTGTCGCCCATTATTTAACAGCAATTCTAAGTTGTTAGTAATTTCCATTCAAATCATACAGAAAAAAATTAAATTAATTGTGCATGACAAAATTAGGTGATGTCATTACCATCTCTGTATTATCAGAGCCATTGAAGTCAAGAGGCTTTCTGATGATGAATAAACTGCTTGACTGCCTGATGTTGGTAGAGCTAATAATTTTTTGAGGAGTTGCTGAATCCTGAAATGATTCAGGTGCTTTGAAGAACAACACAGAGGAGGCAGAGATAGATCTGTGCGCTATTATAGTAGGTGAGCAATCTAGTTTTCTTAGTTTTGCTTCTTTTATGAATTGGAGGACAAAGAAACTCACTAGACTTAGAACCCATATATCTTGATGGCCCACATCAGTAATTCTTTCTCCCCAAATGTATCATTTCCCAAAAATCCAAGTTTTAAAATACCTTCTAGGATTCAAGATCCAATATCTTGCATCTTATGAAATGAGCATCTGTATTGAAGAAATAAATGGATAACTGACTTAATTTTGTTCCATAGGTATAGTCTTAACCAAAGTTGTTTAAGTGCAAGAATTACAGATTGAAAGTGAAAGGAAAGGGAAAGTGAAAGTTGCTCAGTCGAGTCCGACTCTTTGCAACCCCATGGACTATACAGTCCATGGAATTCTCCAGGCCAGAATACTGGTGTGGGTAGTTTCCCTTCTCCAGAATATCTTCCCAACCCAGGGATCAAACCCACGTCTCCCACATTGCAGGCAGATTCTTTACCAGCTGAGCCATAAGGGAAGCCCAAGAATACTGGAGTGGGTAGCCTATCCCTTCTCCAGCAGATCTTCCTGACCCAGGAATCAAACCAGGGTCTCCTGCATTGCAGGCAGATTCTTTACCAACTGAGCTACCAGGGAAGTCCCTGAATTACAGATTAGTATCTCTCAAACCATCTTGTATCTTGAACCATGGATATGATTAATATAGCCAGGTGTTCATGTAGGGCTCTTGGGAGATTTATGTAAGAAGATTATAAGAAAAATGTGAATTCTGAATAGAAATTTAATACTTAATATACTATCACTTCACAACAATTAAGCCATCCAAGAAATGTAAGTTGGTTATTGCAAGAGTTAGCCTTTGATGCAAAATGAATCACCCCAAAACGTAGTGGCTTAATGCACATTTATTGAGCCCTTGGTTCTACTGGGCAGAAACTTGGGTAGAGCTCAGTGGTATAGTCCTTTCCATTGTATTTATTCGTCCACCTTGTGTGTGCAGCCAGGTTGTTTAGGAGCTGGTAAATCTAGGATCACCTGTGCTAGGAGGACTCATCTGTGTCCCCCACTGTATCTCATCCTCCTTCAGGATAGCCAGGGTTTTCACATAGTGTGTGAGCAGGAGTCTAAAAAGGCCAGGAGAAGCGTGGGAGAAAGGCTTAACATCACTTCCATCACATTGTATGGGCTTAAGTGAGTCACAAGGCAGGTCAGGTGTGCGGGGAAGAGAAAGAACATCTGGATGGTGTTGGGAGGAGCCACTAAACTCCAAAGCAAACAAGGAAAATGCAAGGATGTGGCCATTTTGTGATCTATCAAAATTAGATGAGGAACAATGTGGGATGGGAGTGATGAACCAAATACTTTACTGTGTTTTTGTGACCAGAGAGGACAGGAAAGAATAGAACACTGTTTTGGATATATCACTGTATACAGATAGAACACACACTGAGGAAACCAGAATTGAAAGAGACACGTGTACCCCAGTGTTCATCGCAGCACTGTTTATAATAGCCAGGACATTGAAGCAGCTTAGATGCCCAACAGCAGATGAATGGATCTGTGGTACATATACACAATGGAATATTACTCAGCCATTAAAAAGAATACATTCAAATCAGTTCTAATGAGGTGGATGAAACTGGAGCCTATTATACAGAGTGAAGTAAGCCAGAAAGAAAAACACCAGTACAGTACACTAACACATGCATATGGTATTTAGTTAATCGGTAAAGATAACCCTGTATGCAAGACATCAAAACAGATAGCAGACACATACATCAGTAGACATTTCCATTTAATATTTTTCAAACTCAAGCAGATTTTTTTTTCCCTACAGACACTCCACTCTAATCTTATTCCCCATTCTTTTGCCCAGTCTCCAGTTTGCCAATGCTTTACTTGGTTTTCTGTACTCTCCCCTGACTCCCAGATCAGCTCTTCCTTCTCTGAGTGAGTTTTATACTTCCCCAGTCTCTCTTATCCTGCTTACTGTCTCTTCCAGCATCGGGCAGAAACCAAGTCAATGAAGAAAACACTCAGTCATTTGGCAACATGAAGAAGCAATTAGATGCCAGCTTCTAAAGGGCTTGAGGACATTTTAACCCCAAGTGCTGGAAATCTTACTGAAATTGCAGACAGAACAGAGGCAGAAGTACTTGAAAGACTATTAGCTAGCCAGAGCTTGGCCCCGTCACATTTTTTTCTGGTGCCTGTTGTAAGAAGGCGTCCACGTTCTGGCTTAAGCCAGTATAAGACTAAAGGAGATGGATCAATGCACATCTATCTGTGCGAGAGGTCCTCGGAAATAATGAAAGCTTGTCTTCGTTCTCAAAGAATAAGACCTAGAGAAAGTGATTCCCAGAGCATGACAGAACTCTTTGGATGTAGGTGACAATGAAGAAGAGAATTCCAAATGCCACTGATAATCCGCAGTGTGGTTAATCTCTGAATGGCTACTGAGATGTGTATTGTAATTGGAAGCACAAAAGTTGCCATTCATTTCATTCTGTACAGTACTTGGTATTGTGTTCAGACATAGAGTAGGCTATTACTCAAACCTCTCTTTTCTATTTTTTTTCTTATTGTTCTTCTTTTCATACAGACCTTGCCCCTTACCCAAGCCAGGATTGTTACTCCACTGAGGGTTTTTCAGACATCATTAACCACAGGAAGAGAACATAACACAGCAGAAACTTGGGATTGAATAACAACCTTGAAATTCAAACTGACATCATGTATTATTGTTTGCATTATATACTAAACAGTTATTAGGAACAATTAGCAATTAAAGACTCTTAGGTGCAGTTATATGGTTTTCTACAATATATCCTGAATAGCAGGATAAGTGCTTTGGCTGCCAGCCAATCATCAAAAAGCCCACAGAAAACTCTCATATCAAATGCAAGCTCCTTTGTGGCCATTGAATGAAGCACGTTAATCAAGCAGAGCCATATATGGGATGGAGATGGGGAGACCTGAGGTACACACGTTCACTGTGAAGCACGTAGTCCCCTGGATTTGCACACACATATCCTATATTTCACTTTTGTGAAAAAGAGATGGATAGTCATCACAGAAACAGGTACCCAGAAATACTTGTAAAGGAATATATCCTGATTCCAGGGCCACATTCGAGTTAGTTCTTCTAGCTTCTGGTTCTTTAGTGCTTGATACTGACACCTGTGTTTATCATAATGATCTGGAGGCCCAAAGTGCTCTTTCTGAAGCATCAAAGTGAGATTATATCATAATCAAACTATTTTTATTGTTAAATATAATCTCTGTATATATACATGTGTGTATATATATATATATATATTAAATTCCTTGAAAATTAAAAAAAGAATATGGTAATTTTGTTTTATCTTCCAGTTTTATTGATATAATTGACATACAGAACTGTATAAGTTTAACGTTTATAGCATAGTGATTTGACTTATATATATCCTTTACCACAAGTTTAGTAAATACTTATTTTCTCATAAAGATACTAAATAAAAAGAAAATAATATTTTTCCTCATAATGAGAGTTCTTAGGATTTACTCTCTTAATTTTATATGTGACATAGAGTGGTGTTAATTATGTTAATCATATTGCATATTACATCCTTAATATTTATTTATCTTCTAATTGGAAGTTTGTGCTTTTTGACTGCCTTCATCCTATTCACCCAAATATGGTGATTTTTAGTTTTCTTGTAATATTCTACCTACTAAAGGGCCATGTTCCCAATCTTATTTAATAAATTGGACTTTGTATTTTATTGTGCATTATAATGATTTTATTAATATCAGAGGGGTGGCTACAGTTTGTTCACCTTTAATAGTTATATAGATTTTTGTTTGTTTGTTTCCAGATTAGAAACCAATTATGTAATATGATCTCAATCTCCATTTAACACAATTTTATAGAATACAGAATAGGTGAAGGTGAATATCTAGTTCCCTGGAGTTCTCAGTATGGAAAAAGGGAGAAACATTTAAGGAGAGTTAAAAAAAACAAATCAATGGCTCACTGACCTTGATTACTCAAACCTTTGTAAATAAACATTTGATCCATATTGAATAAGATAGCATGTTCTTGTGCAGATGCTAAGTTGTGTCTGACTCTTTGCGACCCCATGGACCACACACACACCAGGCTTCCCTGTCCTTCACCATCGCCTGGAGTTTGTTCAAACTCATGTCCATTGAGTCAGTGATGCCATCCAACTGTGTCATACTCTGTTACCCTCTTCTCTTCCTGCCTTCAATCTTTCCCAACATCAGGGTCTTTTTCAAAGAGTTGGTTCTTCACATCAAGTGGCCAAAGTATTAAAGCTTCAGCTTCAGCATCTATCCTTCCAATGAATATTCAGGGTTGATTTCCTTTAAGATCTAATGGTCTGATCTCTTTGCTGTCCAGGGGACTCTCAAGAGTCTTCTTAAGCACCACAATTCAAAAGCATCAATTCTTTGGCACTCAGCCTTCTTTATGGTCCAACTCTTACATCTATACATGACTACTGGAAAAACCATAGCTTTGACTAGGTGGACCTTTGTCAGCCAAGTGATGTCTCTGCTTTTTAAAACACTGTCTGGTTGTCATAGCTTTTCCTCCAAGGAGCGAGCATCTTTTAATTTTGTGGCTGCAGTCACCATCTGCAATGATTTTAAAACCCAAGAAAATCAAGTCTGTTAGTGTTTCCACTTTTTCCCTGTCTATTTGCCGTGAAGTGATGGGACTGGAAGCCATGATCTTAGTTTTTTAAATGTTGAGTTTTAAGCCAGCTTTTTCACTCTCCTTTTTCACCCTCATCAAGAGGCTCTTTAGTTTCTCTTTGCTTTCTGCCATTAGAGTGGTATCATCCAATTCCAATGTGCCAAAAATTTATTAATGATGGACGAGCTAGAACTGAGAAGACTTGGGGATTCTATTATATATTTGGACCCAACCTGAGCCTCTCAGACTTTAGATAGCCTCAAATTACCTCAGAGGGAGAGAAACATGGAATCCATGACTAGAAGCAGTAAAACCCATTCTCTTGATTTTCATTTTTTGTTTTTTTCAAGTACAAATGGACAATATGGACGGCAACTATTTTAGAGTTTTAAAATAAGGTATGGTCTCCAGCAGATGCATTTCAACTTGATATAGAAACACAAATATGTAAAATTAGAAATCGTGTTTGCATAACCAAGCCTTCTTTTTCTAATATGAAAATAGAAAAGCAGATGCTTGATAGGAAAATACAATATGGAAAATAGTCACCAGAAGCCAGGTATAAAGTACAACTTGTCATGTCACGTTTAAAATGGAAAGTGGTACCAAATGAAGTTTCAAATTTTTTTCCCGAATAGAAATTTCATCAGATAATCTGTGGTTCTGGTATGTCAAAAAGGGCTCTTTCATCTGGCTGTAGGCCAGCTCCCCCGTATAAGGAACCTTTCTTTCTAAGAGGGGTCTATTGTCAGGCGGGGCTTCCTTCGAGTTGTGATCCAGCAAAGTTTTTCCCTTCAGTAACTGAAGGTTTTCTAAGGTGTGTGTCTCTCTCCTTCTGATGGAGGGAGGAATAACCTCGCTTTGTGAGTGAGACATGAAAGATCTTTTGCACACAGAGTGAGCACAAGTGCTTCAGTGAGGAAATGTCTTAGGCACCTCTGGATCTTTCATTGTTGTTAGTGTTGTACACTTCCAGGAGATGGAGCTATGGCTCAGTCTGAATTCTCCTCTTTTCTGACTCACTCAGAGGAAAGAAGAAAAAAAAGGCTTAAAATCTCAGAATCTCTTTTAAGCAGCTTAAAAACTAATCATTATTGCACAGCTCTGGGAAGTCGGAGATGGGTTGGAAACACAGGTACTGTGTAGAATTCAGTACAGAAAACGCCCCTCCCTTCAAGTCCTTTAAAACACCGTTGGTGTATGACAATCAAAAGGGGCTAAAAATCCAAGATTCTGGTGTCAAGAACTCACTATTTTTGACCTTGTAAAAGGGAAGAAAAAAAAAAGACGATAGTTTAGAAAAGGATAAAAACAAGCAGAATTGTTGTTTGTTGATGGTTATTTGTTTTTAACGGAAGCCAGTTCATCCCAAAATCTAGAGAATATTTATAGAATTATTAAAATGGTGCTATTTTTCCATCTGTTTACTCTCAAATATTTTTACCTAAAGGTCTTCCCTTCCACCTGATGTTTTTAAGGTTTATTAGTAATCAGAATATTGCATTCCCAAGTTTGTGGTATATGATTTCATTTCATTGTGTAATTTCTGTGTAAGAAACCTCCTATTTGTGACTGATTTCTCAAAATACAGTCACAGAGTTAAGTTGCCAGCCATGCAAGGCAATCATTTCATCATGCAAACCCACGTGATACAGAGGAAAGCTGTTCTGGATAGGGATTGCTTCAGGGACGAAGTTGCTCCTTCTGGTAGGTAACCAGCTGTTTCAAAAACAATATCATAGCAGGAACTGCAGAAATACACAACAGCATGAAAATAGCAATAATTGCATTCAAATGGTGTTTACAATGAAAGAATGTCCCCATGAGCTTTACCTTCTTTGAACCCCTCGTGACCATCCGAGTATGTGAGCTTGGTGTAATCATGTACTCAGTTCAGCAATGGGGCTTAGAGGGATGGATTTGATAGAGGTCTCATTGTTAGAAAGTGGCAGGGTTTGGCTTATAATCTAATTCTTCTAATTCTTAACCTTGTGTATTGGTGGCACGTGCAGTGGGGATTCTTTGCTGTTTTCTTTGGGGTCTGTGTGTGTGATGTTGTGGTTGTTTTAGTTGCTAAGTCATGTCTGACTTTTGTGACCGGGTGGATTGTAGCCCACCAGATGCCTCTGTCCATGGGATTTCCCAGGCAATAACAGCAGAGTGTGTTGCCATTTCCTCCTCCTGGGAGCAGGGAGCAATGATGTAAAACCCCTTGGTCTGTAGCAGGCACTTGGGAACATCCTCATGTTTGTTAGGACTCTCCAGGGATGCAAAGTGTTACCAGTCTTTCCCCTGAAACTCTGGGAGGCCCTCATGGAATTTGGGATCTACATTGCATTGTTTGAAGCATTCATTAATAAATACATAATCAAGCAACTGTTTCTACTATTTAATGCCACAATTTCATCATTCATATTCTTTTGTGACTGCTTTTCATTTATGAGTGATAACATTTGAATTTGTGCCTTCTTCCTAAACTTCAAATTCTCTTCACAATTCTTGATTTCTTAGTTTACTTAACACTACAGGAGTGGTGATGTCTGTTGATTGAGTCAAAATTAATTATCATAAAGAGAAAAAGTTGAATTTTCTCCTAACAACAAGATGATATTTTTCTTTATAGATATGAATGTGAACTTTTATAATACACAGTTGTGATTTTTCTCCTACATTCTAGTAGCTAGAAATACTCTGGCTGGTTAGAAATGCTATTCATCATGCTCATTATTTTTCAGTATACTCTAGATAGGAAAGGAAGGACATGCACTTTGGCCTTGGACCTGAGTGTGAATTCTCTTTCTCTTACCAGCTATGCAGCATGAGTAAAGTATTTGCCAATTCTGGATTTCTTCAACCATAAAATGGAGAGATGCCTGAACTTACAAGGATATACTGAATAATATATCTTCAATGCTGCTAATATGTTTAAGTGCTGCTCTGTTGCCAGGCACACTTTCTCCACTATTCTTTCTGTCTTTTCCATTAAACTATTTTCTAACACTGTTCTCTGGTGTTTATCTGGATATTTGAGTGCTTTTAATTACAGTCTGAATTTGATTGAAGAAACCGGTCATGTCTTATCCCAAAGAAATGATAATTTACTTACTCTCTGAATTAGGTACTTACTTAGGAATTTACTTACTCTCTGAATTTCCATGTTATAGATTTGAGCAGTGCATGCATGCTAAGCTGTTTCAGTCGTGTCCGACTCTTTGGGACCCTAAGGACTGTAGCCCGCCAGGCTCCTCTGTCCATGGGATTCTCTAGGCAAGAACACTGGAGTGGGTTGCCACGCCCTCCTCCAGAGGAATGTAAATGCTTCTTTCCAAAGACTAAAGGAAAGTGAAACAAGATGAAAATGAAATTATCCCCCAAAGAATTCCCCAACAGTCTCTAGTATTTCATGTGGGTTGGGTGGGTGCTCTAGGAAAAGTCTCCTTGGAGCCAGTGGTGGGTAGGAAACTGCTTGCCTGTCGTTGCCACGACAGAAAATTGGCTCTGAAATGACTATGCTGTGTTAGTTTTACCTGCGTGTTTTCAGTTGTCACAAGCCTACTCAGGAGACCCAAGAGAAAAGCTTTTTTCCCGGACCAGGAAGTCTACAGGGGTCTGAGAGTAGGAATCCGCCAACATGAAATCAAAGTCATAAGGAAAGCACATTAACAAAGGCTGCTTTTCTTTTAACAAACATAAAGGAAGCTGTCCCACCAGGCATGGATTTTTCCAAGTATTACTGCAGTTATTGTGTTTTTTAAAACTCTCCAAATATAAAATAGGAGAGAAACACAAATGTGCCATTTTGCATTTTTGTATATTTTCCTCCGGAATGGTCTCATATGATAACGATACATATAACTTGTTATTCTGTTTACTTTCACCCGTAAATTATACGTTTAAGTTAGGGAGGGTGTCAGTGTACTATACACAGAGTCGCATCGTTAGTTATATATTTTATAACCTTGGGGTGAATTTAATGCCAGAAAGGCTAAATGCTGGGTGTGTACGTTATAGAGTTACCTCTGTCAGATATAAAGATGGGTTTTTTGTTTGTTTGTTTTAGAAAAATTAACTCTCTCTATTCTAATTCAGCTTGATCTCTGGCTGATTACTTTGGCTCTGCGTTTTAATGGTAGCACTTGAAAAATAACAGAAAAAAAACAACCATAATCTTTGAATCTCATGTCTGGAGAAGAGAAGCCTGTGGATTAATGTTAAGAGAGGTGAGAAAAATGTAAATGATACACAATTTCAGAAAAGAGACAGCAGCTGTTTACATCTCCTCTCTCTCACTCAGCATCCATTCTTCTTTCTTGTTAATGAAGGCTTTCGCGGTTCCCACAAGACAACAGTGATAAGTGATGGGCCAGTCTTGAGATCAGTAACAGTTTGTCTCCAGACTTTACAAACACAGTGGCTTGAGTGACTTGTGTTTGCAGGTGATTATGACAATAGCTTCTAGGAAACACTCCCTTTATGCGAGCACTCACCAGCAAGGTAAATACACCATTAATCATATTATCATATAAGTGCATGCAGTCATCGCTCAGTTATCACTGCTAATGAAGGGGAGCAGTGGAGTGGGTAATAAAACATGGCAGCTGGAATCATTTATATTCGAGTCAAAATGACTTTTTTTACTTACATTTGAATATAATTGGGTCTGATATTCTGGGATTCCAAGCTGAGCACCCAGCAGGCAGGAGGGTTCCCGCCAATGCTCTAGCCCCTCATTCCCTTCTAGAAGCAAAAGAAGCACATGGGCTTGTCCTTCAAGGAACCTCTCCGCACCTTGGGCTCCGCTCCCCAAGCCCTGGCCGGACCCAGGTCTCTGCATTTGCTCCTTCCCAGGCTAACCCCGGTGGAGTGGGAGGCACTCAGGGGAGGAGATTTTACCTGCCTGCTGTTTGTGTGTCTGTAAACCATAGGTGGATAAGTAAAAGACAATGTCACTGGAAAACATTTTCATGAGATTAAAAAAAAAAAAATTGTGTGAGAAATCAGAGGAGTTCTGGCCAGTTTGCTAATATAGCCAGTTCATGAAAAACCGACCTCGTGAGTTGATTGACCAGAACCCAAAGGCGCAGGCATCACTGATTTCTGCACTGCTTGCCATTTAATAGACTTAACGCTATAGTTTTGCATTTCTTTGATCCTTGTATTTCCTAACTTTAGCCTGATTGTTGGGTTGGATCTAGTCTTTAAAGGGGAGAGGGGAGCATGTTTGGGAATTACAGCAGGTGCCCGAGGGGATGGTAGATGCATGCGTGGAGCAGTGTGGTGTTAGGAATAATGCTGCAGTAGAAAGGCTGCAATGGTCTTGCAGTCTCAGTGCAATCAGACAGTGGAGTGAAATGCTGAGATCATTTTATTATGGAGAGAATGAGACATGTGGAGGAAAGGAATATATATATATAAATATATATATATTTATATATATGCTTCTCTCATGGCTCAGCTGGTAAAGAATCTGCCTACAATGCGGGAGACCTGGGTTCAATCCCTGGGTTGGGAAGATCCCCTGGAGGAGGAAAAGGCTTCCCACTCCAATATTTCTGGTTGGAGAATTCTAAGGACTGTATAATCCTTGGGGTCACAAAGAGTCAGACATGACTGAGTGACTTTCTCTTCACCTCACTTCATATATTTATACATATATATGTGTGCCTGTGTGTGCATGCTAAGTTGCTTCAGCTGTCTCTGACTCTTTGTGACCCTATGGACTGTAGCACGCCAGGGTCTTCTGACCATGAGATTTTCCAGGGAAGAATACTAGAACAAATTGTCATTTCTTCCTCCAGAATACCTTCCCAATCCAGGGATCGAACCAGCGTCTCTTGTGTCTCTTGCATTGGCAGGCAGGTTCTTTACCATTAGTGCCACCATATATATAATCTTAACATACTTACAGACATATTTTTCTGCTAAGAATATTTTTTCTTTTATTTTTCCTTATTTTTTAAATGTCCAATCTTTGTTTGAATACCATCACTCATCATTATAAACATACTGTTTAAGAATATTTCTTATTCTTCCAGATGTAGATGAAAAATTATCAATTAGCAGAAAAGGGAGAAACTTATGAACTGCCTGAGGGGTAACAATGGTAAAAATCATAGTTTTAAGGGTCGTTCAAGGAAGACAAGTGCATATTGATGGGACTCAAAGAAAATTATAAGAATTTTATTCAGTGAGTACTATCTGTCTTGGTTTGTTTGTGATGCTGTAATAAAATTCTAGAGACTGGGTAACTTAGAAACAACTGAAATGTATTTCTCAAGGTTCTAGAGTCCCACGTGGTGAAATGAGACCCCTCTTCTGGGTTGCAGACTTCTCCTTGTATCCTCACATGAGGAAGGGGCTAGAGATCTCCCTGGAGCCTTTTTATAAGGGCATTGATCTCATTCATGAGGATTCTGCCCTACTAACTTTTGGTCTGTTTGGCGGTCATACTGATATTATCTTCATTGTATATCATGCTTTTGCCGTGCTCTTAATTTATTATTAGATTAAGTTAGTATTCAATCATTGTATTTAGAATTAATGGTGATGGAAGAGTTGTTTGGTGTTAGATGCTAACAATTTTGCATGTGTCCACATTTACATAGAAAACATTGAAAGTACCATTGAAATTATACAATAATTTCTTACTCAGTAAATGCAGATGGCTCTCTGAATTATCATCAATACATTGCTGTTAAACTGGTTCTATCAACTAGTGTGTGTAGCCTCTGCCCTGTCAAGCACTGCTCCAAGAGTGCAAATTGATTTGTATCTATTGGGAAGATAAACAACAAAAATCAATGCATGGAAGTCAAATGTAAATTAGTTGTTTTCTACTTCCCTTTAACCTGAGTAGCAGAGAACTAAGGACTACACACCTGTGTAGAACTGGCTCAAACCCTCTCTCCTCTGCTGCTCTCCCAGCATTTTCACACCTTCTGCTGTCTGGAATGTTCTATCACTCAAGGTCTACCTCTCTTTAGGCAGTGGGATCTACACCTTGCTTGGAATATCTGTGTTCTTATTAAACTGTCATTTACCCTACTTTCCAAAAGTATAGGCAGATACATCTGATCTGATGCTAAGTGTGGAAACAAAAAATGTAACACATGTGAACAGAAATATGCCAAGTGTATGAAGCCAGAAGCCACTTAGGACATGTTCTCCTTTGTCCCAGCTGGTCTCTGCAACTTCCTCTATAATGTCAGGATTTTCCAAATATAAACTTGCAATTATCATTCCCTCTACTCAGAAATCTTCACTGAGCTTCATTGCCTCCAGTGTCAAGTACAAATACCCTTCATAGGTCAGAGTCCAGTAACCTTCATAAAATATTTTTTTCCTTCCAGTCTCATCTCTCATTGTGTAAAACTTTTGAGTTAAAGGGCTGAAGTAGAGTATGCCTTTGTTCCTGCTCTGTTGCAGAGTCAAGTATGTTTTTCATTCTGATGTTATTATGTAAATTCTAACTATACAGGGTCTATATCAAGTGCTACTTTCTCTGTGAAGCCTGATGACATTCACAGACCATCATGCTTCTTTGTCTGGCACGATTCTTGACCTTTTTTATATACGTTCAGTCCACTGACTTGCTAACTCCTGACTCTATTGTGTAACTTTCTGAATTCGTAAGACTCAGGCGATAATGAATACTCATTAAATGTTGCTGATGATAATGACAGCAATGATTTTGATAAGGATTATGGCCTGGAATGTGTATTGGTTTGGAATAAAAAGTGGTCATATATTTGGAGGAACTATGTTGAAGAAACTAAAAAATATAGCTCCATGGTGGGAAAGTTCATTTTAAAAAATAAGCATGGATTATTCAAATTTTTAATTTTTAGTATATTTTTCTATTAAGATATTTTATTCTGGTATTTATTACACTTACACACTGAAGAGGCTAATGGAATTCAATGATGCATGATATGTATGTCATATATTTTACAGTCCAACATATATTTATACAAACTTGCCATGATATTTATATTCTTAACATTTCTTTTACAATTTTGTTCCTATGATAGTTGTGCTTAAAATATCATAAGATATAATTGCACGTATGCCATAGATCCCTGTGTTAAAGAATGTGAAAAAATTAATATATCAGTGTTAGATTTTCGAAGTGTTCATAGTGTGGGATGGCCCAGTTCTTTTGTGCTAAATCTTTTAGAAATTATTCAACTCCACTGAGGTGGAATCTAGTTCTCTTTCTCCTCTAATCTAAACCCCAGGGCGACTGTTATATGAGCATTTTATCCTGCTAAATTAAGAAGACCATCCTTGTTGTTTTGTGTGTACTTTATTTAGGCCATCAGCAGACAAAATGGAAATTGTATTTCGTAACCCACAGTGTGGTCCACAGGGGAAATGAGGAGTTGATAAGTATATATCCAGTACACTTACTCAAAGTGATAATTAAAACTGGAGCACAGAAATGCAGAAGGAAACTTGGAATGAAATTGTCAATTTAAAAATCTTGCCTAATTTTTTCTGCAAACCATGGTTCCCAACAGTCTATCACAGACCCACCTCTGTCCACCTGGGTTCAATTTAGAAGAGGGGAAAAAAAACATAGAAAACATGTTGTGACTGCAGGGAGCCCTGTTTGTGCCACAGTAGTTAAGATAGTATTGACATTGCCCCCATTACCTTCTAGGATAAAAAATTAGGTAAGAGGTCAAATACATGGGTGGATTTGTTTTTATATTAATTAGTTAATCTATTAAATTATTATTTTTTGATTCAGATGGAAAACTGCATTCTTCCACTTTAAAGAACACCTTGAAACAGTTATTTCAAATGTTTTTTTACTCAAATACAACCTGCCACACTTCCTCCAGAAGCTAGGCTGTTATATATGGCTGTGTAGAATCTTTGTCTTTCCGGTTTCTACATCTTAGCATTCTACTTTAAGAAATAAAATTCTATAATTATTGAATTGAGAAAATAAAGAGAACATATGTTGATCAATTTCTGCCATACATTTTTATTTCCTGACTTCAGATTCAGTTTTTTCTCAACTGTCAAGCAAATACTATAGAAAGTAATCTTTGTTGTAGCATCCCAAAACATTTTTTTAGCCATAAGTGTACTGTTGAAAACATCTAAAATAGTTAAAAATCAAGAAATGATTTAGATGCATAGCTCTGGGTTCAACTCTGGATTTAACACTAAGTGGTCTTAGGCATATTACTGAAATTGTCTAAGTTTTAATGTCTTCATCTAAAAAATGGGAATAAAAATAATACTTAAACTTAGATACTTCTGTGAAATTTTAATACATAAGAAGAGCTTGTCCCAGTACTCATCACAAAGTAAGTGCTTGATAAATGACAACTCTTAACTTGACGAAATATCAGGCACCCAAAAAGTAATTGAGCAATAAAACAAAGCTACCAAATAAGGCATTCTCAAAACCAAAGTGTTACAATGAATTAAATGAAAATGTAATAAAATGATTTTTGTCCAATGTATGTGTGTAAGAACTTGGTAGAATTTTACTCTTCTCCTGGGTATATAATGTAAAACACCTTTAGAAATTGTTTTCTGAGAGTTGTTCCGCTGTAAGTACAGGGTAAAGCATTAAATGTGGACACACCAGGGTCAAGATATAAACTATTGATTTAAAAGACGGTGTATTTATTGTGGTGGGTCATGCCCAGGATACTATGTTCTAGAAGAGAAAGAGAAGGAGAGGGAGACAGAGAGGTTGATTTTCCCAGAGATCAAGTGTTTAGGAAAAATAGTAGATAAAATCTTGGCACTTACAATTACCTGGACAGTGAAGCCTATCAGCAGTGTCCTAATGTACAAGAAGCTTCAGAACTACCAGCATAATTGCCTGTAGTGTCTGCTGCTGAGCCATGTGCTGCTGCTAGAAAAATCTTTCCTCCCACACTGGACATCAGGGAGGTAAAGCCGTGCTTAAGACCCGCAGAACAACCTCATGAACTGCATGATGGGGTTATTCTCATTATATGTTCACCTTGTAAACCAAAGAAAAAATCTTATAATAATCCCAGCAGATTATTACAGTATTGATCCCATATTCACAAAGCCATTTACCTTTACAAGTCACTATTAAGCACCAGTATGTTTTAAAACCTGCTTTCAATGAGAATGATCCTATCAGATGCTAAGTATCCATTATCAAGGTTATTGAGAGACACTCACCCCTATTCAAAGGACAGGCTTCTGACCCAGATGTATACACGTGAGACATTTGTAAATTAGGCAATTTATCAAACATGCTGTAAGTGGTGTACATGCACGTGTGTGCATGCTGTCCCTTCAGTTGTGTCCAACTCTTTGTGACCCTATAGACTTTAGCCCACCAGGCTCTTCTGTCCATGGGATGGTCCAGGCAAGAATACTAGAGTGGGTTGCCATGCCCTTCTCCTGAGGGCATGGGAATCTTCCTGACCCAGGGATTGAACCCACATCTGTTACTTCTCCTCCATTGGCAAGCAAGTGCTTTACTGCTGGTGCCACCTGGGAAGCCCATACACGGTATATAAATACCCTTTATACACCGTTTGCTGTAAAAAGGAATCCTACTGTGAATCTTTCTGTTTAATCCATGCTTTCACAGATACATAGAGAATCTAAAACTTTCAAGTTTTAAAAGAAAGAACAGGATCTAAGAGACATTGAATACTTATACTGTGTGAAGCAGTAGCCCACATGTTTTGATAGTTTATGCTATTTAATTCTCACCAAAACACTATTTAAAAGTACCAAATTAAAGTTGAAAGAGTCATGTCACTTCCTCAAGGTGACATATACATGCATAGGTTATCTGTTTATCAAACACACTAGTGAGATTTGAAAGGCAGGTGGATCTGATTTTCAGCACTTACTGTTCTTTATGTCTGTTGCTTTCAACCTGTGAGTTGTAGATATTTAGAGGAACATCAGATTTAGTACACATATGGATCCCTCCCAACAAGCATATTCTGGGAACTAAGTAAATAGTTTGTCTTCATGTAAGACCATTTATTGCATATAGGTGTTATGATAAATAAAACACAAATCCACCTAAAACATGTCTGCCATATAGACTATTTAGTCAATATTTTTGTTTCACTCAACATGCAGTAAAAGTTAGAACTACTAAAAATGGAAGTTCCATGAGAGATTTGACATTTAAAATGAATTTTTCAAAATAGGGGAGCCTATTAAGCTGTATGTAAATAGAGACACACTTTTGAAATTTTAACCTCTCTAAATGTGAAGTAAACACAAACACTAATAGTTGCAGAACAGTTACCCAAACATGGCCAGATTCTGGTGTGTGATGCTTTCGCAAAGCATTCTGCAGGCTCCAAGGCTGGAGTGGGCTTGGAACTGGGCCCAAGAAGAGCGTCTGCAGCTGTCAATCCAATGGCTGCCTGCACCGGCCTTGCTAATAGGAGAGCGTCTTGTCAGGCTTTACAATGTTATTAACATGCTGAGAGTGAGAAGCAGCATCAGTGCTACTCGCTTGATGACTAAAGCACAATATCTCATCTTGCTGTTGTTCAGTCACTAAGTTGTGTCTGATTCTTTGCAGCCCCACGGACTGCAGCATGCCAGGCTCCTCTGTCCTCCACTATCTCCTGGAGCTTGCTCAAATTCATGTCCTTTGAGTCGGTGATGCCATCCTACAGTCTCATCCTCTGTCATCCCCTTCTCCTTCTGCCATCAATCTTTCCCAACATCAGGGTCTTTTCCAATGAGCTGGCTCTTCTGATGATCAGGTGGGCAAAGTATTGGAGCTTCAGCTTCAGCATCAGTCCTTCCAATGAATATTCAGGGTTAATTTCCTTTAGGATCGACTGGTTTGATCTTCCTGCAGTCCAAGGGACTCTCAAGAGTCTTCTCCAGCACCAGAATTTGAAAGCATCAGTTCTTCAGTGCTCAGCCTTATTTATGGTCCAGCTCTCACATCTGTATGTGACTACTGGAAAAACCATAGCTTTGACTATACAGACCTTTGTCAGCAAAGTGATGTCTCTGCCTTTTAATACACTGTCTAGATTTGTCATAGCTTTCTTTCCAAGGAGCAAGCGTCTTTTAATTTCCTGACTGCAGTCAGGAAATTGGCCTATTTCTACTTTTTCTGGTGTCTTCTCATCTTTCCTCTTTTGACCAAAAGAGGACCTTTTTTGATCTAAAGCTTGAGGCACTGCAAAATATCATGTTATTAGAGAATTTGACTCCATGGGGTATTATGGTTGTCTCACCGCAGTGGGAATGTGTTCTCTTATAAGGCCAGGATGGTTCTATAGCAAATGAGAGTTTATGAAAAGTATGTTATTGGATCAGTATAATTAATAGCATTTTCCATGGTCCCAAATAGTTAATACGCTTGGTGGAACTTCTCACTTAGCACGAGAATAATGACTCAAGACACTGGGGAGAGACAAGAACGGTAAGTTTAGTTTTTATTTTATTTCAGTAATTGTTTTGATTTTCTTTCTGACCTCTATCATGCAGCTAATGAAGTTAGTGATTTGGGGTCTAGGTAAACATTTTGCATGACATACTATTTAGATAATTAAAATTACTTTTTCAGTACCACTTTTTTAGAATTATTTGGAACAAAAACTCTTTTTTTTTTTTTTTCCTTATTCTGTGTGAGATTGAAAATGTCTATCAATACCTTCTAGGATCTGTTAATCTGCTTTTGGAGGAACCTGCCCACCACTGCTTTTTAAAATCAGTGGTCAGCTATTTACTGACTGTAAAACATTATTTTCATCAGTATCTACTTAAGAGTTTTATTGTTTGCTATTAAAATGCTCATACGTACTCCCAGACATTTCTCCATCCTTCAAACCCTTTGTCCTCTTAACTAACTCTGACCACACATCAAATCAAGATAGGTTGAGAATTCTGGTTCTTTTTTGTTTGCTTGTTTGTTTGCTTAAATAAGCAGAAACTACCTGTAGCCTTATTGGAAGGTAGAGGAAGACTGATTTTTCTATTAACACTCTCTAAACTACAGAAACAGGAGAGTTTACAGTAGCTTAAAATCACTTTACTGTACAGTAGAAACTAACAAAACAGTTTAAATCAACTATACTTCAATTTAGAAAGGCTTCTCATTAAGTTTTTAGTTGCCAGTCACACTCAATATGAGATGCCTGACACTACGGACTAGATCCGATGATCTTAGAGCCCTAGTCTTTATGTCCACGTTATCATTAAGATAGAGTTCTCAGTACCTCTGCACACAGACTTGATGAGTTTTATTACTTGTCAAACACAAATTTGGTATGACTGTAGGCCTCCTTTTGCTGTCCTTCACTTTGAAATCCTCGCTCTTTTAAGTGAAATCTACTGCCACATTATCTAAATTTAAGCCTACATTTAATATATTTTTAGAACTGCTTTTATCTGAAAGCATAATTTCCATTTTTCCGTACATCATTTTAAAATACACAGATGAAGGATTCTTTATAAATGTGAGTGATTGATAGATAGCTAATGAAAGTCTGTTCACTATTTGTTACATGTGTAACACCCATTTCAGGTGAGAAGAGTTAAACTTATGTAACAAAGTCAGAAAAACACTCTTGTTTTAGTCCAAGCTTCTTGGGATTAAATTATCACCAAGGGAAATATGTCTCACATAATAAGTGCAGAATTTATAAAACTTAAACTAGTCATATTTGCACGCATAGCACAGTCCAAACACTATCACCAAGGGTCATGTGGTTTGCAAAAAAAAAAAAAAAAAAAGCTAATTTTACTGCACAAAATTTTAATTTGTCAAGTATTTCCTTTTTTATTTTGAAAATGAACTTTGATTCATTTGTGTTGAGAAATATAAGTCAAGCATTAAAAGTCCCACTTTCTGTAGATAATAATTTAATTTCTTGCCCTCATAATTCAGTTTGACAGGTGTTTGAATTTATTAGAATAATTCCTCAAACTGAAAAAGAAAGCCTGCTGCTAATCCTTTTGAATCTCTGAAAGTTTTTCAAATTCCAATTTCCTGAATACAGCTCACAAAAATAACCTATTGGTGAAGAAAGTCATGGTTATTGTTTGTTACAGTAGGTGATCACTGTGTTTACAGAATCTTAGTAGAATCTTGGAGAGGGAAGGGAAAAGAAAAATGAGATTTTTGAAATTTTTGAGCAGGAGCTTGGTTAAGATTGGGCAAATTGGTGACCTAATGTTTGGAGGTTGGTGGACATGACAAGGCAAGACTTCCAAAGTGTATCTTGTAGAGACTTGATGAGCGTATTGAGCTGTTCTGTATTACTGGTCCTATACTTGCAGGAAACAAAAAGTAAAGTTATTTGCACTTTTACTTCTCTAGGTTAAGAGTTATCTAAAATAGTACAGATATTTTAGTTCATCCAGTAAGCTTTGGAGGTGTATATGGTTTTGGCTGCAATTTGAAAACAGTGACCATACCACCAACCAGCGAACAGAGCCATGACACATATAATTTTTAAAAAATTTTTATTGCAAGGAATTATAGGCAAAATCATAGTTTTAAATTTAAGAGCTGAAGTCACTCTAAATAATTTGATATTTTTATCAAGCATTTAGTCCTTTTAAAATTATCATCCATAAGAACCAAAATTATTTTGAAATTGTATCCAGTATCTAAAAACCATGTTTGTTGTTGTTTAGTTGCAAGTCATGTCTGACTCTTCGCAACCCCAGGACAGCAGCATGCCAGGCTTCCCTGTTCCTTACCATCTCCCGGAATTTGCCCAGGTTCATGTCCATAGAGTCGTGATGCCATCCAACCATCTCATCCTCTGTGGCCCTCTTCTCCTTCTGCCTTCAATCTTTCCCAGCATCAGGCTCTTTTCCAATGAGTTGGCTGTTCACATCAGGTGGCCAAAATATTGAAACAGTAAAGAAAAGAGGAAAAAAAATGCCTATATAATGCCAGGAAGACTAGAAATGCTGTACCATAAGAGGGGAAATTCAACTTAACCCGTAGTGTGGATAATTTTGAAATCATAATAAAACACTTATTCTAATGGAAATTATGTAGAGAGAGCAAAGAGAAATATATTGTAATTTTTGTTCCTTTTTATTTTCTGGATAATCAGCATATGAGAGACAGATGCCTGTTTTATTCTTTGGCCCACACTTAATATTTCCATAAATATTTTCCCACTTTTCTTTCATTAACATCTCACTTTCTTGATTTTCACAAGGTCCTATAATGTATGCTTGATGACTGTATTTTTATCTCCATTGAGTAGATAGCAGAATTATTTTTCAAAGAAGATGTGGGTCTAGAAAAGGACAACTAATAAAGGTAGACCCAAGTCTTGAACCTAGATCTTCTGACTTGGAATGCTTCTTTGTTACTAAGGGATTTATTAATCATTATTTTCTCAGACTTTGTTTACTGTTTTGGTTTTTAAGAAGTGCAATTCAGAAAGTTCTGTATAAGGTACTAGTGGATTTTTCCAGTATGAAATAATTTGTTGCCAGCAGGTAATTTAAACAGAATCAGAACTAGGTAAGCATGTGAAAAGACAGGAAAAAATCCCCCCTCTTCCCTCATCCTCAGCAAGTACTCTGTCTCCTTTCTCTCTTCATTGCCTCCTATTATCATCCCACGGAAAATTTCCTCCAGAGGAAACCATCTAAAATTCATTGATATTAATTTTTAAAAGAGCAATAATGACCACTAAAAGTATTCAGTTCTGACCCTTCTCCCTTCCACTGGGATTTTTGTATTCCAAGTAATTAGGTAGAGGAATACTGTTTTAATTGTCAACGAGAGCCTGTGGGTTTTTTGTCTTTTGTTTTTAATTTAAGCCAAGAGGTTTATCATTTTCTAGCACATCTGTGATGAGACATGTAATCCATACACGCTGGATTTTTAGAGTAGCAGTTTCTGTTCCATTTTCTCATTGGAATAAAGGAACTTCCTGCCTTATCAGACGCAGGAGACAAAATAACATATATGCTCTCATGCTTTCTGAGTCTGTACAGTGGTAGCACAGCACATAAGTATAAAGGGGAAGCTTACTCTAAGCTCCTTTTCTGTTAACTGGCACATCTGGATGTTCATTGTCCAAATGTTTCATTCTTTCATTCAAAAAATGATTGAGTCCCTACTATGACCAAGTTCTACACACTTGGGATTCTGTTGTGAACATAACAAGCAGTATCCCTGCCTTCACAGAACTTCTATTTTGTGGTTTTCCTAAAAGTCAAACACCCAAGAATGAGCCTCCAGTTTCATCTTTGATTAATTTAGAAAGCAAATTCAAAATCTGTTTTAAGAACAGAAGATCAATAGATCACAATATATCATTTAATTAACTAATGTTTATTTTATTAATATTACCTGGCGTTTGAAATACAAAGATGTATAAGGTAGTGGTTCTTCCTCTGAGCGGAGAAGACACAGGTAGAAATAAAAATAGTGCGATATATAAGTACAGTAATGCAAGAAGTCTTTGGTTACCCAAGCTAAAGTGACCTGTTGTCCATTTAGTACCTTACCTGTCCTGGTTTCCTTCTTTATTTTTCACTTTTGCACTCATCACTCTCCATGTATTCTGTATTTCATGTATTTGCATGTTTCTTGCTTGAATTCCTGTGAAAGGTAAGCCACATGAGGTCAGGTTTCCTGGCTACAGTGTTTCACTGTTGTATCCTCAGCTTCTGGAGCAGTACCTGATGCAAAGAGGTGCTCTATAAACAGTTTCTTCCAAAACATGTAGAAACTGTGGGAATTATCATCTTAATGAATTTGGTCTTTATCCTGTAGACACAGAGATCCTAAGTGTTTTTAAACAAGATCGGTGTAGTAGGGAGACAAGCAGTAACAGTGCTGCTACAGAGGAGTAGGATTTTGGAGGCAGGGACTGTTAAGAGCTAAAAATAAGGAGAGATATTCAGCTCCTGTTCCAGTTCTTTGCTAATTTTGACTCTGTAGGGAAACACTGTCTATATCAACTCGTAAGCATTATCATATCTTGCACGTTAACACAGAGGTTTCGTTCAAAACATGTAAGTCCTGAAAGAGTTAACCCACTGAACAAAGTGTTAAATGAATTTTCCAGAGGTACCTGGAAAGTAGCTTGATCACGGGGCGATTCTGGCTCAGTATGTAACAGAATGGGGTTAAGAGAACTGTGTAAGGCTTGAAGACGGAGAATCAGAGAAATTAGAAATAAAAGGGGCTATTAGATCATGTTGTCCATCGCCTACCAAGGCAAATTGTTGCTGACAGTGTATTACAGCTTTACTCTTTGCAGTAGATTTTTTACCGGCTTCCCAGGAGAGATTTCTTACCTGTCCAGAATAATGAATGGGATGATTTTTTTCCCCAGCATCTCACCGCTGGAAAGCATAGCTTTTCACTGACACTGGTTTTTACTGGTTTGGAGAGCATGGTGAAGTCTAGCATCCTTTTCTAATAGCTTTGTGTGTTTGTAGGTACAAAATAGAGTCTGGACTGTTGGAAAGAGAAGTTCACAAGATTTCTCTCTCTTTTGTTTAGCACAATTATTTGTTTTTATATAACATGAAATATACTTAACCTGAGTGCCATGTATTGAGGAGGAGGTCCATAGACTTGAAGAATCATTAAAAACTGAAATATGTGAAACTCCTTGGATGATTAATTCAATTATTTTATTTTATTGGATCCTATGTATAAAATGCTAAAAAACAACCACAACCACTAGCCTGATGCATTTTATTAAAATTTACTGTGTTTTCTCTTAATTCATCTAACAATTGTCCTACCCACCCCCCACCCCACCCCCAACTGCCATAACAAAGGAATTCTCTGTTGTGTAAATGAATCCTTAGGCTTCTCGAAAGGTTAAGGAAGGTGCTCAGGCATCTAACTGTAGCGCCAGGAGAACCTGGAGCTCTAACTCGTCTTGCAGTGCTTTGTCTTACCCGCTGCTTCTGGGGTGAAAGAGACTGTAGAACCACAGTGCTAGAAAACGTATCATGGTTACTTATCATAATCACTTGTAATGGCTTTTTAATTGGAGCACTTGAACTCTTATCAGAAAATCAATTTTATGTCCTTTTCAACATGAAACATTATTACTAGCAAATCCATTTTTTTAAAAAAGATAAATATCTACATTCCACTTCCAGAGTTCCACAACTAAATCTAAAAATAGCTGAAATGGTAAACAAAAACTTGCCTTGTTACTTATAAACTATTTTAACTGATGCTAAAACTTGAGTCTTAGATTCTTTAATCTGGCTGTCTTTCATGGATAACTTATTTATAAAATCTGTATCAGGATTTCCAAAAGGTAATTTAGATTTTTTAACAATTTGTAGAATGCTAGCTTTTTTTTTTATTAAAAAATTAGTTTTGTTAAACTTGTGAATCACTTATTTATTAGAGTGGGGCTTCCCAGGTTGCTCTAGTGGTAAAAGAACCCACTTCCCAATGCAGGAGACATGGGTTCAATCCCTGGGTTGGGAAAATCTCCTGGAGTAGGAAATGACAACCCACTCCGGTATTCTTACCAGGGAAATCCCATAGACAGAGGAGCCCAGTGGGCTGCGGTCCTTAGAGTCTCAAAGAGTAACACACAAGTGAGCGACTAAGAACATAACAGAACAAAGCACCGTTTATTGGAATCTTTGGAGACTAGTGAGTCTGTATCTACAATTTCATCTCAGGGAAAATAAAGATGATTCAAAGGGTTAAAAATTCCAACATCTACAAGTTAGAAAATAGTCCATGAAATGGAGTGGGTCGGTTTGGGGGCAAAGTAGAAAACTGATAGAATTGCTGGTTTTACACTAATCATACTGTGGATCGGGCACTCTTCCGTGTGGTTTATAGGTATTAATTTACTCTGTCTCCACAACAACCTGAATGAGTGGGCTAATTATCATCCCCGTTTCAAGGCCAAGAAAGCAGAGGCAGAGAGAAGGGAAGCAACTTGCCTGAGAAATACAGCTAAGGGTGGGACCAGAGATAAACCCAGTGTTTGTCCTCTTCACCGCTATACAGTAGGGCCTCTGCTCAACCCCCAGCATGGGGTATGGAACCAGTTAGTCACTTCTGTGTTTTTAATAGAAACCAGAAACCCAGATTTTTTTTTTCTTTTTAGTTAAAATACAATTGACATACAACGTTACATAGGCATACTTCACTTTATTCCAGTTTGCATCTCCTTTTTTTTTCTTTGTTTTACAAATTGACAGTCTGTGGCAACCCTGCATTACTAGATAACGGTTCACATATTTTTAACTGTAAAGTATTCTTTTAATTAAGGACTGTACATTGGTTTTTTTTGAGCCATCAGCTATTGCACACTTAATATGCTGTCCTGGTGGCTCAGATGGTAGAGTCTGCCTGAAATGCTGGAGGCTAGGGTTTGATCCCTGGGTCTGGAAGATCCCCTGGAGAGGGAAATGGCAACCCATTTAGTATTCTTGCCTGGAAAATCCCGTTGACAGAGGAGCCTGGCAGGATACAGTCTGTGGAGTCTCAAAGAGCAAGACATGACTGAAGCAACTTAGCACACAGTGCACAGAGTGTAAACATAACTTTTTTATGCACTGGGAAACCAAGAAATTTATATGTCTCACTTTATTACCACATCCATTTTCTTTTGGTGATCCAGAACTGAACCCACACTACCTTCTGAGATCTGCCTGTACTACTTTTAGGTGTGTAGCATACTAATTCAATATTTGTTTATGTTGTAAAATGATCCCAATGTCAAGTTAACATCCATCAACTGTACACAGTTACAGACTTTTTTTCTTATGAGAACTTTTAAGATTTGCTCTCTTAGCAACATTCAAATCGACAAGTTTTATTGGAAATTCGTAATTTTTAAACGCTAGCAACTAGTGACAAATACTTTAAAACAATGTGGGTCCAACAGAAAGTGTCTGCTGGCTAGCTCTGGCAGTAAACTCTAATTTATGACCTCGGCTTGATGCATAAAGAGCATATGATGAAGACTGGCATATTTCCTGGAAATTTACCAGACAGGCCAATTTTCATTTGTCACCTCTCAGGGCCCTCCCAGTGCCCTCACACACATCAGAATCCACCTTCTGTCTGTGAGCACGGGCCAGTAAGGGGCTTGTTGGTCAAAGAGATTTGTTAAGTGCAGACAGAATGTATTTCAGTGGACCTTCGAAAAACCCCCAGGACTTGAACATAGAGGCAGATTCGGACGTGAATGGACATAGTGGTGTGCTTCTGTCCACAGGCACGTTCTCAAGCAGGACGTACGCTGATGGTACAATGAAAGGCCTCTTAACTGCAGAGCAGCTAAAAACATTGTCTGGAAATTACCCCAGAATTGAAGCAGACACTTGAAATCAAGGCCAAGACCAAAATGCATGTCCTATTACATTCTCCCAGCCAGTTAATAAGGCCATGATTTGAACAGGATGAATCTAGCTGGATGGACCCCTCCCCTCAGACCAGCAACACACACACACACACAAACACACACACACACACACATACACAAACTGAGACTAATCTGCCATATTTTTAAATTATAAAATTGTTGACCTAAATCTTAATGGTTTACTTACTAAGAAATATTGCTGTAATGATCTAAGATTCTCAATGGATGTTTTAAAAAAATAAAACTGTTTGTAATATTATTTAATGTGTATTCATTTATCACTTAATTCTGGGGTCAAATAATTTGTTTACAGTCATTTAAGCTTCATAATGGTGCAAGAAGGACACACAGGATTTGCCCAAATTTACAGAACTACAAAGAGGATTAAATTGAGACCTTCTGATACCACATTACACTGACTTAACTACCCATTACAAAGGTTACAAAAGAAGCTGCTGCTGCTGCTGCTAAGTTGCTTCAGTCGTGTCCGACTCTGTGCGACCCCACAGACGGCAGCCCACCAGGCTCCCCCATCCCTGGGATTCTCCAGGCAAGAACACTGGAGTGGGTTGCCATTTCCTTCTGCAGTGCATGAAAGTGAAAAGTGAAAGTGAACTCACTCAGTCGTGTCCAACTCTTCGCGAACCCATGGACTGCAGCCCACCAGGCTCCTCCGTCCATGGGATTGTCCAGGCAAGAGCAACATTTGACAAATAAAAGAATCACAAACAGCACGTTGACTTGAACATGGAAAAATTGATAATGACCAGTTATTGATTTGAACTAATAACTGGTTTAATATGTTATCTAATACAAAGAATAGTAAATACAGCAAGAAGAAAATGTATATTTATTTTAAGCAATAATATCTATTCTTCTAAGATGAGATTAATAGAGAAGTGAGTTTTAGGTAATCTTAAAACACAGTGGGGGAAAAAAAAGCAATATTCTTGGCTTCCTTTAGATTATACTGTAGTCATATAACAATAAGACTCATTTTTTTTTCTGTTTTGACTTAGTGAGAATGGCCAATTTTAAACAGTGAAGTTTCAGTATAGTTTGTAACATTTTTTAAGGTATTTAAATTTCACTGAGGTAAATTGAAATTTAATTCATTTACAGATTAATAATTTCTCTATTCTTTCTTTACTTTCTTTGTGAGATATGGTTTCTAATTTTATTTGTTGAGTTGATTGTGTAAGTTATCAGTAGAGATCAATAGAGTTTGCAGTGAGCAAAACTTGTTCTCAGTGGATGACAGATGCATAGAAGATTGTTCTTGTTCAAGATCTAGAACAACAAATTTTGAGACACTGTATCTTCAGAATAAATGCATATTTTTCAATTATGGCTTCATGGAAGAGAATAAGTCAAAACTTTTTTTCAAGTGATTTTTGCTATATAATCTGATCCCCCTACCATACTGTAAGCACTTTGACAGCAGAGACTGAGTCTTATTTATCTTTAATTTTCTGTCTCCAACTCCTGCCACAGTACCTCACACTGTAATGCCATAGTTGATGAATAGATGAATGATTCAAAAAATGAATGGAGAGAGAGAAAGAGAGATCCTATTCTTGCCTGGGAAATCCCATTGACAGAGGAGTCTAGTGGGCTACAGTCCTTGGGATCACAAAAGAGTTGGACATGACTGAGCAGCTAAACAACAACAAAAATGCTTTCACTACTAATCTAGCTAGATGGTATGTATCATGATCAGGGATGGATGGACACATCATCAAGGCCATGCCTATAAGAACTTCTTGTATTTTTTTCAGGAGTGCCCCATCTGCTCCCTGCCCCTCCATGCTGTTCAAGCACACAGGGCTTTCTTTCATTCCCCTTCCTTTTTCAAGAATACCCTCTCAAAAAAATAAGCAACATCTCTCGAATAAGTCCAAGTATAAACTTCATGCAGATTTGCATTGACTGAGGATATATGATAACTCATTTTTGTCTTCTGCCAAAAGAAGGACAGATGTTGGAGGGAAAAAGGCAACAGAGCCTTCTTCCTATTCAGGCCGCAACTTCATTCCATTCCCTTTCTTTCATTCCCTTCAAGAATACCCTCTCAAAAAAATAAGCCTTCCATTTTTTAAGATCAGGGTCCTCAAAGCATTTAAATATCCTTTTGTGAGAAAGAGAAAGACAAAGAGTAATGAACTTTGGTTTAAAGTTTGGGGTAGTTTGTATGAATCTCCAGAACCTTCAGGGAAGGAAGTGGGTTATCTTCTCATCATGGCAAGTTGTGGTCTCTGTACCCTGAGTAGCAGGGCGCAATTTGTCATAGTTCATTGGGGGTGTAAGTGGAGGAGGAAGACAAGAAAGGAGAAAAGGAGAAGGAAGAAAAATCGAGTGCTTCCCATCTGTTCACGTACTGATTTCTCCATTGTACTAAATTTCATAATATGTGGGAAAGCAAGGAGAGGTATTTTATTGATTTTATACAAAAGAGAATGGAAGAACCTAGAAATTAAGAAAATTACCTAAGGTCTCACAGCTGGTCAGTGACAGGCTAGAAATAGAATCCAGTTTCTTTAACATTAACCTCAGGACTATTTTCAACAGAACATATTGGTTATAATATTTTAAAATATTTGACTACAAATAATATAAGCAAAGTAAAAGTAAAGACACAATTAAAAAGCCATCCACAGAGTTCAGCCAACAGTCATACGTTTGAAAAATACTCTGATCAATACTGTAAAGATGATGAGAAAATTTTCCTTCACCTAAACTGGACCATATTATTTCCATAGTTAACAATATCTGTTAACTCAAAAAAAAATCATTCATAGATATTAAATATTTCAGTTTGATAGCTGACATATAAAGCCTATACATGCCACTAAGACTTAATAACTCAATAAGTAGTAAAACATGGGATTTGTTGTCAAAAGACCTCTTTTCACATCTTAGCTCCCTATGCGTGTGACCTTGGACCAATGTCCTTTTTAGCAAATGGTGACTTAAAAAACGTCCTTGTATGGTCACTGTGGGAATTAAGAGAAATAATCTGAAACGTACAAGCAGGATCACTGCATATTAAGATATGCAAACGTACAGGGTCATGGCTTTATGCCCACCTATTACAGCAGTTATGGGGCAAGGAAGCCCTAGTTAATTTTCCTTTGGCACTTCAGTAATATTTGCAATATTTGAACTTTGGGATGGAATACATGTTGCTGTGGTAATCAGAAAATAAATTTTATTGAAAACAAGTTTCTCAATAAAGGGACAAATAAACATGATGTGTCACCAGTAGGACATGGGAAAGAGTGTACAGCCTGACTTCTGTGCTGTGCCAACCCAAAGTGCAGCATTTGAATCCAGTCCTGAGATCCCATGGACAGAGGAGCCTGATGGGCTACAGTCCATGGAGTCGCAAAGAGTTGGACATGACTTACTGACCAAACAACAACAGCATGAGAAAACGGTAGGCAAATCTACACTGGTGGACATTCCATAAAGTGTCTGGTTGGTTACCTCCAAAATTGTTCAAGTCCTGAAAGTTAAGACTGAGGGACATTTCCAGATTGCATGGGGATTAAGCGGTCAGGACAGGTGAGCACAGTATGTGATCCTGGATCAGGGCCTTTTGC
The DNA here is from genome assembly GCA_024291935.2 of Okapia johnstoni. NCBI lineage: Eukaryota > Metazoa > Chordata > Mammalia > Artiodactyla > Giraffidae > Okapia > Okapia johnstoni. Next base: position 9,132,633 of record CM044327.1, read on the forward strand.
CTGAAAGGGCATCATCTGGAAAGTGAGTGAAATATGAACAGAGTCTCTCAGTGTACTCGTACTAGTATCAGTTTTGGGGTAAATTTGAAATGGTTTTAAAAAGAACTGTATTTGAAAATGAGATGATGCTGGTAAAGCACTACTGCTGTATGACTGACATGTAGTTAGTGTTCATGAATATGACTTCTCCTTCATTCCCATGGTACAGCAGACAACTCGTTAGACTTACTAAATGTGAATTCCGCTATTTTAATGTGTGTGTGGTTTTTTTAAGAACAACAACAAAAAAAGGATAACACGAAGACATTAAGAGCCTTATTAGATCATAAATTCCTAGACTTGAAGGAAATGGTCCTCTTTGTGTTTGTTTTATCCTTTGGGAATAATTTGGAGCCTTGTATGAAGCAGATGTTCAAAGAGGACTTATTGAATACATAAACTATTTGTAAACTCTTACTATGGAAAGTTAAAAGGAGGTAAAAATATTTTATCATCAGTTGTCATTTGACAAGACTTTGAAAGGTTTACAAAGAAGCTTCAGATTTCATTGTCGTAGAAAATTGGCCCAAATAGTTCAAATACCTGTATTTAAGTATAAAAATTAACTTGAAACTTGTCTTAAGGAAAAGGAAAATGAAAAAGAACAATTGTAGTAACTTTGCTGTTGGTCTGGTGGAGAACATATTGAATAACACCCAAAATACCTTCTTCTAAATAAGTGTATTTTAATATTAGCTATCTTCAAATATTTTTGAGCTGATGTCTAAGTATAAATGAAAATGCATACTTCACAACCCGAGCCATTTCAGAAAAGGCTTAGGTTTTCTTCCTTTAGTCTTTTATGATTCAGCTGCTCTGAGAGAAGCAGGCTGAAATCAATCTCATTACTTGTCTGTTTTATCATTTGATTTCAGAGAGTCTCTGCTTTGATTACTTAAAAGATGGCATAGTTCTATGAAGCTGCAGCTGACTGACATAGAGATTTAAATCCTCAGATAGGAATGTATGGAGAGCGATAAAAAGGCCCAGTTTCTACTAGAAAGTACTAGTCATTCCCCAGCTGGGAGCGAGGCTTGCAAATGGGCAGAGATAGGAAGGGGCAGTTTGCACCCACACCCTAGTCCTTAGGAGACCCATTGTCTCTATGGTCTTCTTTATCCGTCTACCTGCAAAGTAGTCCCATGAGATTTCGCTCAGAAAATGTCTCAGCCTTTCTGACTCTTGTTTTGTGTGATCGATAATAAGACCTCAGTGATTCTGTTCTTGATCAAGCATATATTCTGTATGAGAAAAGAATGTGGTATATCTTTTTTTATAATACTTTAATCAGTCCATTATGATTAGTTAATGTGCTGAATGTTATCAAAGTCCTTAAGAAAAAAGCATCATGTCTTCCAAAGGATCTGTGTCACTCTGAGAACTGAAAGTAACCTTGAACTTCCCTCCTTTGTCTACAATAGACAGTGGGGATTAGAAAACAAAACAAACCTAAACATAACACAACCCAGTGATTAAAGAAGTCACTCAAAGATGACCAAAGACCTTGGTCCAGTTTTCTCCGGTAGGTTATATTCTGTTACCAAAGGTTGTAAATAGTGTGTTTCTCTGGTTATAAAGACAAAGTAAAACATCTAAGAACAACTAGAAGAGCCAACTACTAATAATCTAGCAGACAGACTTCATGGAGAAGGACAAAACATTTGCTTTATAACCTGTTAATCGGTGGAAACTATAATCAGAGACTGAGCTATTTCAAACCCTGAAAGATGATGCTGTGAAAGTGCTGCACTCAATATGCCAGCAAATTTGGAAAACTCAGCTGTGGCCATGGGACTGGAAAAGGTCAGTTTTCATCCCAATCCCAAAGAAAGGCAATGCCAAAGAATGCTCAAACTACCACACAATTGCACTCATCTCACATACTAGTAAAGTAATACTCAAAATTCTCCAAGCCAGGCTTCAGCAATACGTGAACCACAAACTTCCAGATGTTCAAGCTGGTTTTAGAAAAGGCAGAGCAACCAGAGATCAAATTGCCAACATCCGATGGATCATCGAAAAAGCAAGAGAGTTCCAGAAAAACACCTATTTCTCCTTTATTGACTATGCCAAAGCCTTTGACTGTGTGGATCACAATAAACTGTGGAAAATTCTGAAAGAGATGGGAATACCAAACCACCGGACCTGCCTCTTGAGAAACCTGTATGCAGGTCAGGAAGCAACAGTTAGAACTGGACACGGAACAACAGACTGGTTCCAAATAGGAAAAGGAGTACATCAAGGCTGTATATTGTCACCCTGCTTGTTTAACTTATATGCAGAGTACATCATGAGAAACGCTGGGCTAGAAGAAGCACAAGCTGGAATCAAGATTATGGAGAAAAATATCAATAACCTCAGATATGCAGATGACACCACCCTTATGGCATAAAGTGAAGAAGAACTAAAGAGCTTCTTGATGAAAGTGAGAGAGGAGAATGAAAAAGTTGGCTTAAAGCTCAACATTCAGAAAACCAAGATCATGGCATCTATTTCATGGGAATTAGATGGGGAAACAGTGGAAACAGTGTCAGACTTTGTTTTTCTGGGCTCCAAAATTACTGCAGATGGTGATTGCAGCCATGAAATTAAAAGACACTTACTCCTTGGAAGGAAAATTATGGCCAACCTAGATAGCATATTAAAAAGCAGAGACAATACTTTGCCAACAAATGTCCGTCTAGTCAAGGCTATGGTTTTTCCAGTGGTCAGGTATGGATGTGAGAGTTGGATGGTGAAGAAAACTGAGCACTGAAGAATGGATGCTTTTGAACTGTGGTGCTGGAGAATACTCTTAAGAGTCCCTTGGACTGCAAGGAGATCCAACTAGTCCATCCTAAAAGAGATCAGCCCTGGGTGTTCATTGGAAGGACTGATGTTGAAGCTGAAACTCCAATACTTTGGCCAACTCATGCAAAGAGTTGACTCATTTGAAAAGACCCTGATGCTGGAAGGATTGGGGGCAGGAGGAGAAGGGGACGACAGAGGGTGAGATGGCTGGATGGCATCACCAACTCGATGGACATGAGTTTGGATAAACTCCGGGAGTTGGTGATGGACAGGGAGGTCTGGCGTGCTGTGATTCATGGGGTCACTAAGAGTCGGATACGACTGAGTGACTGAACTAAACTGAACTGATAGTAGGGCCAACTTGTTTTGCAACCAGTGGCTATTTGAATATTGCCAATTCTCAATGACCAAGTTTTAATTTTTTAATAAAATTATGGTATTATTGGATTGGCCAAAAATCTGTTTGAGTTTTTCCATAGATGGCCAACTACCTTTTTTTTTTTTTTTTTTTAATAGGCTAATTATAGTTTCTTTGTTTTCCTGTGGTCAGTATGATCTTTGGGGAACTTTACAAGAAACCCATAGACCATAGAATTTCACATACTAGGCCAATAGAATAAGGAAAAGGTGAAACAGTTAAGGTGAAATTACTCTTTATCTGTGAAGTATTTTCCTTCTTCTGCAAATACTGAAAGTGTACTTTTGAACCCAATTGTAGAAGTCTGTAAAGGGTATACAGTATTCCTCATCAAAAAAGAGGTTATCGGTTTGGAAAGGCAAGAATTCATAATGCAAATTTTAAATTAGTATTAGAAAAAGCACCTTCAATAGCTTTGATTATCCAGTCAGCTATGAATAGAGTATTACTTGTTGGCTTTTATCAGTGCGTTATTTTGTTATGGCATTAAATTATTCATAATGTATAGTAATAAACCTATAGCCTTTGATATTCTGACACATCTTTTTGTCTTCCCAAGACCATGGGGTTTGAAGCAACCATTGATAAAAGAGAAAGGAACAAAATGGTCAGTTCACACCTCAGCAAACCTTCTAACCAGAGCCTAATTTATTATGTATCTTTAAAATGCAATTACGGTACCTGAACTTTTTCAAAGAAATGCTTCCCAAAAGTGAGACAAACCATGACTTTTGTCTGAGATCGTGTCTCACCTCATGATTAACATACATAAATATGCACAGTGCACTCTCCAGCTAGCCACCTTGTTGTCTTTCCCGCTGGAGGAGAAGCAGGAAAAGTCACACACTGAGGAAAGGGATTCAGTGCCCATGTCACACTGGCAGCCCTTAATGGCTCTGCACCCTGTCTTTGCATGGAGCGATCAGTCACAGGGTGGCTCTTCTTCAGGCTGACCACAGTCTAGCAGGCAATCACACCAGCTGAATGGCACCTGCTCCCACCTAAGACTCTGACAAAGCATAAACCTCAGGTGGTTTTTGTGTAGTTGTCTTACAGAAAGGTTTAAAAGTGAAAGTGTCTGTCGCTCAGTCGTGTCCGACTCTTTGCGACTCCATGGACTGTAGCCTGCCAGGCTCCTCTGTCCATGGGATTCTCCAGGTGAGAGTACTGGAGTGGGTTGCCGTTCCCTTCTCCAGGGGATCTCCCTGACTCAGGGATCAAACCCAATCTCTTATGTCACCTGCATTGGCAGGCACATTCTTTACCATCTGAACCACCAAGAAAGCTTTTCAGTTGAGAAATTTCCATCCCTGCCATCACTGTGCATTGGAAGAGGTCAGTGTATTCAAGTCAAAGGACTCATACGTCCAGATGGAAGCGTACTCCAAGCAATGCATGGAGGAAGAAGAAATTTTTCTCTGCACTGTTGGGTTCTTTTGGTTGGTCTCAGAATAAATTGACATGAAAATCCAACAGAAATCCAGCATAAGGTTAATAACATGTATACATGGGAGAGACCCAAGAAAACTGAGTAACCCACCAAAATGGCCAAAACCCTCACCTGGAATAATATCATCTTCAGGTAAAGCCAAAGAGGAAGTTGGGGGTAGCAGTAATGGACATCAAAGAGGCAGAAGACAATTGATACAGAGATGGAAAGCGAGCATGTATCAAACAAGTGTTTGCTGGATCGGGCAGAGAGAGTGGGACCCACAGAGGAATTTTAACAAACAGACTTTGCCAGGTCCCTCCCTGTCACACACCTCGTTCCCTCTCTAGTGAGTGACCTGTAGTGACAACTCTCCTACTGAACAGGTCCTCTGTCTACATTCTTTGGGCAGTTAGTGGGAAGGTCAAAGTGTCTTCCTGAGTCTTTTGGGCCTTGATTGTGTCCAGCTGGAAGTAATCCACATGCCCAAAGAGGTTTTGGGGGTGGCACGGTTTGCTCCCCTAGATAGCAGAGCTTGAAGGACCACTGGGCTAAGTGGGAGAGAAAAACAGAAATTGGAGTTTGAGGCCAGTTCCTAAGTTCTTGGATTTTCTGCTGAAGACTGTAGTTTATTAAACAGGCCATACAATGCATCAGATATTCTGTGTGCAAAGTAGCGAAAGCATCTGACACTGAGATATGGGCATGTTTAAGCATCATGCCTTCTGTGTCTGGGGATCCCCTGCCTGACAACCCTCCCGTTTTCTCCCCGCTGTACCCCCGGCCTCAGCAACGCCCCCTGGAATTCTTGCTCTTCTCGCTGCATCCATTTAACCTCACTGTCCCTGATGAACTCAGAAGTAACCCCTCTACAGTGCTTTCCCTCCACATCCCATTCAGAAGTCCTTATTGGGCTTTAATTACTGTCTTAAACTGACTTTTGATGTATGCTTTTTCACCTTTTAATGTATCAGAGATCCAGATGCACCTTCGCATTGATGAGGCGGAAGTCGTAAGGTCATAGTCTCTGCCTGGGCGTGTGCTGGCTTGGCCGTAACTGTTAGTCCTTTCATTCCTTCAGTTGAGTTATGGACCTGGCTAACGCTAAATGTGTTCGGGTTAATTGCCATTTAAAATGCCTTTAAAAGACTGCACTACACTGTACTTCTAAAACACAAGTTATTGTATATGCAGAAAGCATAGGAACAGAGCAGAGGGCTATGAATATGATATTAGGGAAGCAAGCATTAAAGTAACCATCAAGTGTTTTATGGGACCTAAGAAAGGAAAATACTCACAGGTAGATGAAGCCAGGCTGTTATATTATTGAGATGTTTGCACAAGGATTACTATCATGCTCTAAGCCATATGGGAACAGGACCAAGTCTCCGAGACTGGATGAAAGACATTATAAAGTAGCAGGAAGCTGGTAGGATCCATTTGTGTATCTGCAGGACTAAAATGCTGGTAAACTTAAATTGTCTATTTTATCTTAATGGAATATAAAATATGTATCCCTAATAACAGCAACTCTTATGATCAATGATAAATTTGATGAGATGTAACATTTTCTTTGCTACATGCTTAGTGCTTTCCATTGACTTCTCTCTTTGTTTTCTGTCATTTTCCTTGTGGATTCATCACAGTCACAATCAGATAGCGTGTAGGCTGCCTGAAGCCAGGACCCCTTTCTCATTGTCCTGTGCATCGCCACTTTCCCAGTGCCTTCCACATCATAAGGATCTTTCACATGTTAGAAAAGGAATCATTGATGTGTGGCTATACATTTTGAATTAAGAGAAGTGCAGTTAACCAAGGAGATGTTGAAAAAGAGGTTCAACAAGGTCTAACCCACTGAATTCACATCACTTATATTTGGCAGTGTGGTCCTATAGCAAGAACAGCCTCTTTAGATACATCTGAGTTCATAACAGGCTCGACCATTGAAGTGTTTATATGTCCAACTAGGCAGAATCAATAATCTTTCAAAGCCACGTGTTCCAACTGCAGAATAGATATCATGGTGCTTATCTCCAGTCATGCTGTTTAAATGGGAAAAAAATGTTAATTGCCACACGTGACAAATGACAAATGCACATGTGCTGTAAGTGTCAATCCCCATCCTCTGGCCCTTTTCATTATTCATCTGCACAGGAACCAACAGGGAGCTGCCAAGTGCATTGTAATCACATGTTCTACAATAGGTTCAGAGCTGGCTACTAATAAGAATTCCCTGTGAAGAACTTTTTTTTAATGAAGATACGTGTTTCTAACTGTAGAGATTGCAATTCATAATCTGGAGTGGTAGTCACAAACCTATATTTTTTAAAAAATGATTCCCTGATCAGTTGATTGTGATACACACTTGTGATCCAGAATTACTACTCTAGTAATACTGGATATTATGGGCTTCCCAGGTGGATTAGTGGTCAAGAATGCACTTGCCACTGCAGGAAGCTCGGGTTTGATCTCTGGGTCTGGAAGATCCCCTGGAGGAGGAAACGGAACACACTCCAGTATTCTTGCCTTGCAAATCTCATGGACAGAGGCGCCTGGAGGGCTGTAGTCCATGTGATTGCCGAAGAGTCAGACATGACTGAGCCACTAAAGAACAACAATACTAGATATTACCAGTTTCCACTCGAAAGATGGTTTTAATGCTTGGCATCTATTTAGGGAAACAAAAGAGTTTTAAAGAAAGACCACAAGTGCTGAAAACCATTAAAAAGTGCTGTATATACGATACTTTCTGGACTAGTTTAGTGAGGTTGGGAAAATCATGATTTATAGTGTCTTCATTTCCCTTCAGAGTCGTAGGGAACATAGAGATAATTTTTTGAAGTCGCATGCTAAAATGCAGTCTCTTGATTCACACTAAAATTAATGGTTACTGCTTGTCTTTAAATATTTAAGATAAAATCTGCTCAGACAAATCCTGATCCTATCCTTCATATGAATTTTTGCTACTGTGGACTGTTATCTCTTCCAAGCACCACAGGAGGGTTATCATCATTAATGTGGACACAGACAGCTCATATTATTCAAATGGACGGACACAGGGGTGAGGGTTAATAAAGAAAATGGTGCAGTAGTCATTGAAAGCAGTCTTTGTGTTTGATTTTCCAGAATGTCTTCATTAAACGCATCTTTTTTAATGTAATTTTTATCTTTTGTTGGAATGTAGTTGACTTACAATGTTGTGTTACTTTTCGGTGTACAGCAAAGTGACCGAGTTATACTTACATCCATTCTTTTTCAGCTTCTTTTCCCATATAGGTTATTAGAGAATATTGGTTCCCTGCACCATATTCTGGGTTCTTGTCAATGATCTATTTTTATATATAGTGATGTGTATATTTACTCAGCCATCGAAAAGAATTAAATAATCCCTTTTGTAGCAACAGGGGTGGACCTAGTAATGATCCTACTAGTTGAGGTAAGTCAGAGAAAGACAAATACAGTGTGATAATACTTGTATGTGGAATCTAATAAAAAAGATGCATTTAATGCAGCTTGATGCTAAGACTCACTAGCTAAAAATATTAATGGCCATGACTTTCAAAGTCCTCTGACCCCAAACCATTAATAGATTAAAAGCATGTAACTAAGGAAACAGAAGAGATACTATTGACAGGGTGCCTACTTTGTGCCAGGCAGTATGCAAAGAAATGTATGTGTGTTGCATCTAATCCATGCAACAAAGGTGGAAGGTAGGGACTACTGTTTATATTTTACTCCTCACACCGAATATATCAGGCTAGAAAAATGAGCCAACTTGCCTAAAGTGTGACTAGTAAGTAGCATCCATACAGAGATCTGAGTCCTAAAAAATTTAGCCAATAAAAGTGAGTCGAGTGGATTCTGCCACAAGCCTAGGGAATTTTAAATCATCAGCAAGACTCCCTCCCCTATTCCACCTACCTCAAAAAAAAAAAAAAATGTTGCCATACAGTATGTACTTACAGGATTCGGACCTTAACTATAAACGGGGTGGAAGACTGTGTGTCAGGGGTGTATGAGGATGCTCAGAAGCCTTGGCACTGCCCCATCCTCCTGTACCAGCCAGATGATAAAGCGTGCATCTCCTGGTACTTGGGATTTCTCCCTCTGAACCTCCCCGCTTAGCCTCAAGCTCTGATGCCTGTTAGCATTCCCTTCCCCATGGGAGGTGTAACACTTTAAACTGTCATCAGCCATTCACGTTTTAGTTTTGACCTGGGGATTATAGAAGGAGGGCACTGGTGCCTGAGTGGGGAGAGAAAATCTTCCCAGAATAGAGTCTCCTCCCTGACGACTCTCACCCAAGAAAAGACGTCGCCTAAAGCCGGCCTTCGCACTGCGCTCTGCAAGGTGGAATACCTTACAGAATTTCCATTAGACACGATCTTCTTGTCCCAGATTCAGGAACTACCCACCCCAAGGAGCCTGAGGCCTCATCAAATCTGGGCTAAACTGTGTATTTATTCCATTTATATATTCTACATGTATGTAATCTTTCTCCCCCCCCGGTCATTCCTTACAGGGGAAACTTTTGAAAGATTGTTTTATCCTATTAGAAATAATCTTCTGCAGAAAAGAAAAAAAAACACTTCTCGAAGTACCTATATCTGAAAAGTACGCGTTACTACTAACAGTTGGGGTTCGGTACCTAGATGCTGATCTCCTTCTTGTTCATTTTCTTTCTCCACCGAGACTCAGCTGCCAGATTCAGATTCAGATTCCTGGGTGGAAGCACACTTTAAGGGAGAGAGTTAGTGCTGGGGTTTTTCCTTGTGGACACAGCTGTAGGAGGCCGATTAGGTAACTGTATAACTTCTACAATGTCTGGGCTGCTTTGCTTTTCCTCTGAAAAATAGCCAGCCACCTACAAAATGTTTCCAAGAAGGAGGGCATTCAAGGAGTGTGCCAGGGAATGAAGGTAACTGGGGGTGACCTGGCTCGTTGTTCCCAGATATCTTAAACTGCTAAGTGGAAATTAGCAAACTTAATCAGTGGAAAGATTTGGAAAGGATGTGTTGATATTTAGTCCACCAGTCTCTATCCAATCCATGTGGCTTTGAGGGTAAATCTAAAAAGATATAAGATATGTGATAGTAATACGTGGAATTCTGTCTTTTAAAGTTTTATTTTCTATTGGAGTATAGTTGATTAACAATGTTGTATTAGTTTTAGGTGTACAGCAAAGTGATTCAGTTATACATATCCTTTCATTTTCAGATCCTTTGCACCTTTAGGTTATTACAGAATATTGAGCAGAGTTTCCTTGTGCTACACAGTAGGTCCTTGTTGGCTGTCTGTTTTAAATATAGCAGTGTCTACATGTCAATCCCATTCTCAATTTTTCAAAATTTAGAAATAAAATGGACTTACATAAAAAGTTGTTCTCATAAAGAAAAATTTAAAAATATGTTGATTTCTAATTTTTTTTTCTTAATCACAGTGGCATCATAAACATATTATGAAGCTGCTCAGGATCTGTAGGAATATTTGGAAACACATATCCAATGGCAGGAGAATTTTTAGGTAAACCTGGATATATTATTGGATGTCCTCTGTCAATAATCAGCCGCTGATACTCTTAAAGACCATGTAGTTACAACAAGAAATCATGTTCTTATTACAAAGGGAAAAAGGCAGGAATTAAAGCTACATACATTTATTTCAACTATCAAATATTTAAATGCACACTGTGATTTTGACTACTAAACAAAGCATAACTAATGATATACAGACATAGTCACACTTGTGTAAGTTTAGGGTGATATGATTATGGGCATTTTTCTTTCTTTTAGTTTTCCAACTTGTACGTAAAATGGTTATATTCTATTTGAAAGTTAAAAAGACATTTGCATATTAATGCACATACACGGAATCTAGAAAGATGGTACTGATGAACCTATATCCTTGGCGGTAATGGAGACACAGACTTAGAGAACATACGTGTGGACACAGTGGAGGAGGGAGAGGGTGGGGAGAATTGAGAGTAGCGCTGAAACAATATATTACCATATGCAAAGTAGATAGCCAGTGGGAATTTGCTGTATGCCACAGGGAATCTCAACCCAGTGCTCTATGACTGCCTAGAGGGGTGGGCTGACCTGGGAGGAGGGAGAGAGGCTCGAGAGAGAGGGGACATATGTATGTTACACAGTCGCTAAGTCACGCCTGACTCTTTGTGACCCTATGAACAGCGGCGTGCCAGCCTTCCCTGTATCTATGGCTGATTCATGTTGATATATGGCAGAAACCAATACAATATTTGAAAGCAATTATCCTCCAATTAAAAAAAAAATTTAAAGAGACATTTTCAGATGAACATGTAGAAAACAGTAAATAATCTAGATTGTTAGCCCAATCAAATATTTTAGCCCAATCAAATGTTTATTTTTGAGTTTTTCTCCACCATAGAGTACAGACTGATGAAGGAATCATTTCAGATAGAAAGCCTCTAGATAATCAGTTTCTCTGTGTAAACTGACAATTGGATTGCATCTAATTTTGAATGACATTTATTCTACTAGGATTTTAGAAGCTGTTCCTGGCACTTAACCTAGCAGGAGTTCATTAAGTAAATGTGTTCTAGAAGGTTAAAGGTGAAGGCATGAAAAGACTTTTCCTGCTTTTGTTTTTCTTTCTATTTTTGTATTTTTCTTTGTTTCTTTTTCATTTTCACTTATTTTGACCCTGAATGGGAAAATTATTTCAGCCTGTGCTAAGACATATGGAAAAAATAGACTTGCAAGAAGTTACAGCTACAATTGCAATATCATCTCAAGGGCTGTCCTTGTTCTCTGTTGGTTTAATTGGATTCTAGCTCATTTACATCTGGCCTTTGAACACCTCTCTCTCAGAAGTTAGTGACACAAGCCATGGGTGGGGCAGCCAAGCTGGTACCTAACTCACCCTTCTTTTGAATAATGGAGAAAACACAGACAAATCACGTCATTAATCTAAGACACTCAATTGTTTTCAAAATGCAGATAAAACTCTTCAACGTGAATCATTAGTGTTTAGAGAAAATAATGTGTAAAGAATGAAATTGTTTTTCAGTTATTAGGGAATTTAATTGCTCCTTCATGACTTGATAGCTGAGTAATTGATCATTTAATTTCTGAGCTTTTTTTTTTTTTTTTTCTTATATATCTCTTCTCCATTATGGGTTCCAAACAAAGAAACATTTTCTCAAAAGCTAAAAATACTTCACATGTGCAATTGAAATGTTCTGGTCCTTAGAATGGAAAAGACAGAAGTTGAAGAAAAAATAAAGGAAAAAAGTGGGAGGAAGGTGATGTCCAAGTAATCACCTGGCAGTCTGTCATTTTCTTTTCAAAATTTTGCTGTTTAAGCATTGCCTCTGGTCTGCTTTGTCTTCACATGCTATCTTAAAAGCTAATAATAAAATCAACTTGAATGTACATATAGCCAAAAAAATTAACTGTTCAAGTAACTGATGTACCAAGTAGAACCATAATATTTTGCCCCCAAAAAGAATGATTTCAATACCTGTCCTCAAAGAATGTATTTAAAAAATCAGAAAGATGAGACAAAGTAGATTAGGAGATCAATGGCAATATAAGACTTTAATAATGATTTTTTAAAAATATATGTAAGACTTCTTTAGTGGGTCAGTGGTTAAGACTGTGCTCCATTTCCAAGAACAAGGGTTTGATCTCTGGTTGGGGAAGTTCTGTGCCGCCAAATATATATATATGTGTGTGTGTGTGTATGTTCTATATATAATATATTTTCCTTATCATATATTAAATGTTATATACTACATATATACTTATAATTTATTCATTTTTATGTTCTATAAAGATGTGGGCAAAGATAGGAGAGCAATGGATATGGAGAGAATGACTGGGGATATTAATAGAAGAAACCTAACTTGCATCCCAGACTCCTGAGTTTATTCTAATTGCAAACAGGAACTGGTTGCAACTTTCCCATTTGGACTTAACAGACGGCTGCTAATAGCAGTGTAAGCTATCAAGAGTAGCTTATTAGAAAATGACTCGTGTGTGCTGGACACATAGCTGGCTGTTGCCCCATCCCATCTCATTTGAGGCTTGTAAGGACACTAACAGGCAGGTGCTCGTCTTACTTCTCTGTTCCAGGCAAACCTCTTAAAGCTTGAAGAAGACAACCAGGAGAGAGTAGAAAGAAGATATAGATTCAGACCATGCCAGTCCCAGAGTCCACGATCTTAGCTTCTGCCCAGCCCTCACTTCTCAGGTTAAAAACATTTTATAGAAAGTGAAATACCTAAGTTTGTAGAAGACCATATCTCCATATCATACGAATAAGTTAAGTGTAGATCACCATGATAGAAAAGAATGTACTGCCTTGATTTGTTTATACCTAGGATGATTTGAATTTCAAACTTAAAAATGAGAGCATGGATAGTGTCGTCTCATTGTGCCTCCATCCTCTTCTGGTCTAAAAAAGGTGACCAGCACTCAATAAATCTTTGTCAGATAAATAATCAGTTTCACCTTCTCCTTTGGTTTTCTTTTTATTTGTCATATTTCTGTTTTAAGATGAGATTATGTTTTAAAATTATCATGTGTTGATAAACTTTTTTTCCTTTCTTATGAAATTCTTAATCTTGTTATTGGGGGATGAAAATAAAAAAAACAAGTCATTTTGATTTTTTTCTTCCTAACATAGTAGAATCGAGAGCATGATTTGGGATTAGGATAAGTGAGTTGCAATTCCACTTCTTAAAGTTGTTTACAGTTGAACCTAAAGCAGACACTGAAGTTGAGTTTGCGTTTCCTCATCTGCGAGGTGGAACCCTTACAACTTATATTTCTTCCTTGAAAGTCCCAGTAACCATGTGATCACCTCCATCCGGCCTGGCGCCCAGCACGGGTACAAAATGGAGCAGTTTTCTTTCTTACTCTTCACCTGCCTCCATCTCAGATAGTTATTAAGTAATTAAGAGAAAGATCATTCTAATTTTTAAAAATCTTTGGATTTTGTAGATGGGAAAATGATATACATAATGATCTATCAAAAAAGTTAAAATAATTTGCCTTCACTCTGTTCTTCCATTAGACTATAATTTGTCAACAAAAGTTTCCTTTTTCTCATAAAGACATATTTAATCCTTGTAGTAAAATATGCTACTTTAAGGTTCATAAAACTTCCAGCTTTCACATGATTAATATACCTACTAAAATGACCTCCTACATATGCTTCTTGTCAAAAATTGATTAAATCCACATTTTACACTTTTTTGCAAACTTTGAAAGTAATATGGATCAAATAAAGAGAAAATCCAACATCCTGATTCTCTAATATTATTTATTTACATATTAAATAGTTTATTCAACAATTTCCTGAGGCTAAAATTAAAAAACATGATCAGAAACTTAGATATTTTTCAAGTGTCAAAAATCATCTGCTTCAACTGTAAATTGGTAAAACCAAATTTAAAAATAAGCTCAGCACTCAAATATATTCCTTTCCCAGCCTCCTCTTTTTGTCATAACACCGGAATTCTGGCTTCCATTTATCCAATCCTCTTGGCAATTATAAGTTGTCAGCCTGTTAAACTATTAAATTGAAACAAAAATTCTGTTTTTTAAAAACTAATATTCTGTCTAAATTGCTTCAGAGCTTCACACTCAACATGTTTGAAAGAAACCTCTCTGTCATTCAATACTTAGTTTCCCAGTAATTATCCTTCTCTTGAGAAGACAAATTGGTCTCACAAGCTGATTTTGTTCCCTTCCTTGCACTGGCGACCAGAAAACTCATTTGTGTGACAAATGTATAGGATCTGAAGTATGCATCTTGTTTATCAACCTCACTCTAGGTTCTGTGCCATTTTTTCTGTAATTGTGTTCCTCAAATTGTAATTTGCTACGCATTTTACTTTGTAAACTTTAATTGATCATACTCTGTATCTCTAAGTCACATTAAGTCACATCACTTTCGATAAGTTATATCCACCTCTTTTGACCCCATGGACTGGAGGCCACCAGGCCCATGGGATTTCTCAGGCAAGAATCCTGGAGTAGGTAACCATTTCCTTCTCCAGGGGATCTTCCCGACCCAGGGATCCAACCCAGGTCTCCTGCATTGCGGGCAGATTCTTTAGTGATCGAGCCACTCTTTCAGAATGACAGGAAAAATACAACCGTATTATTCAACAGACATATTTTCCATCCCAGCTCCGGATGATGCTGATGCAAGCAAATAGCAGCTTCCACTCTGAGAAACCCTGAACCATGGCAGCAACCCTATTAATCTATTAACCGTATTAACCTCTGGGTACAGTTGGAATTTTTCCTTGTGCCCCTCGCTTAACCACCAAGAGCACCCTCATCCCTCCCACTCAGGCAAGGGGATTGAACCCCTATTGCTGATGGAGCCTGTGTTTCAGCTCTTCCCATGGATTAGAGCTATGGGGTGATTTCATAAGCCTCCAGGTTCCAGGAGGAACTTAAGCTCCGACTCCATCGATGTTAGATCCTCCCATCCCTGCATCTGCATGGCATGTTGGTGAGCAGGATCAGCCCACTAGAGAACAGGCTTGCCTCATCTGTTCCCACCTCAGCCAGGTGGTCCAAGAAACAAGAAATGTGCTTACCTGTGAAAACAGGTTGCTTATAAATCAAAAGGGGTCAAGTTCTGTCCACCAGATGGAGGTTTTAAAATCTTAATGTGTAAGTTAAGATATAATGGATTACTGGAGGTGCAATTTTCGTAAGGTTGAATCATTCTGTGCCCTTCTGGGATACAGGAGAGTGAAAGGTTACTGTTACAGTGAACAAGAACTGAGTCAGATTTTCATCTTAGGTGACCTAATTACAAAGGAAGTGATTCTGACCCATTAATTTTCAAAATCATATCTAATTATCTGTTGGTATGGCTTACTGAGGCTCAAAAACACATGGGCTAAGGGATTTTCTCTGCTAAGCATATATTTTCTTTTGCATGAGTACTTAATTTTGGCCTATTATAATTTTGCCTGTAAAACTATTCTGGTTTATGGTGGGGGGAGGTTCTAAACAGTCAGGACTGAGCTCTCTCTTTTTCTCTGTCTTTCCCTCTCTCTTCTTTCTGCCATTTATTTATCCCTGAAAATGAAAAAGGAACAGGGTTATGGAGAACACAAGGAGCCCAATTCAGTCAGTTTTATCTTCTGCAACAATTAGAGAATTGAAGTGTAATATAAAGCTTTGTTGTTAATTATGGGTTTCATTTATCTGTGTTTGTCACCGGAGTTAAATGTATGAACACATTTAGACATGAATGATTTGTTGTTATTGTGGAAGGGACAGTCATAAGTGAGGCTGAAATAATTTATGAATGAAAAAGTATACTATCAAGGATGCTTATATATTCCTATAGTTTTAGATTATTTCAAAGAATCATTTCAAATGGGAATTATGAATATCTTCCTCCCTCACTTGTTTTTTTTTTGTGTTGTTGTTGTTGTTCTGTTTTGTTTGCTTGTTTGTTTTTTGCTTTAAAACTCCATGGCATACTTGTTTTTCACCACCCTATGTGGAAAAGTGTGAGTATTTACATAATAGCTCGTCACTTTCCTGGCCTCTTGGGGGACAGAGTTTTCTTGTTGATTGTCTATTGCTAACTTATGGGCTCACCATCTTCCTACATTGGGACACACAGCAGAGAACATGACTTCTTTGTAGAGGGTAGGACATTTGGGTAAGCGGATTATTCAATGTGTAGACTTCCCTCAGGACTCTTAATCTAAGAGTCTTAAATTTTTGTTATTGTTCAGTCTCTAAGTTATGTCTGACTCTTTGTAACCCCATGGGCTGCAGCTCATCAGGCTTCCCTGTTAAATTTTTAGCTACCTTTAAACTATCATCACTTTTATTTCAGACCTTTGCTGAAATGATTTTCTTTGACATATAACTCTAAAGTTCTTCTGCATAAAAAAAAGAATCTATTTTAAATAACTTAAACTTTTTGGAAACTTTTAAAATTATTAGATAGATACCATTACCCCTAATGGAAAGGAGTGAAAAAATATACATCTTCAATTTCCTTAAGCAAAGTGACTTTTAATGAGAACAATGGAAACATATGTTGTGATTCTAGGTGTAACTCATGTTTTGACACACATTCCTCACTTGCAGTCATGTAATTATATATACTTTTCATTCATATGGACCAGGGTTAAAATCCATTTCTTTAGCTTATTTTTAAGTAGCTACAAAGTGAAGGTGAGCTTCTATTTTTGTTTGCATTATAATGATTACTTTTTTGTTTTAAGACTTTGTGCACTAAATCCCTCCATTCTGCTTTATTGCTGGCAAGCTAAGGCATTTCAGTTGTGTCTGACTCTTTGTGACTCCATGGATGGTAGTCTGCCATGCTCCTCTCTCCGTGGGATTCTCCAAGCAAGAATACTGGAGTGAGGTGCCATTCCCTTCTCCAGGGGATATTCCCAACTCAGGGATCACACCCACATCTTGTCCTGCATTGGCAGAAGGGTTCTTTACCTCTAACGCCACCTGGAAAATCCCTCTGCTTTGTTACCACAATCTTAAATCTATGGACATAAGAATTCAATCTAATTTTAGTAAATTCCTGAAACAGACAATCATCATCCAAAGCAAGTTATTCCTGGAAAGTAAATTCATATTAATGTAGATGTTGAGGCTTGTAACTGAAGATAATTTTAGTTCTCAGTATTATGCTTGGAATGAGTTGAATTCAGAATAGTTGAGCATGAATGCTTCACTCCAATGGGAGTAGTTGTCCACTCAGTATATTTCAGTTTTTACTCAGCTATGCAACTACATCCCTAACAGCCCAATAGAATCACCTGTGATTCAGATAATATATAGGCTAGCTCATTTACATGATTCTTTGATGTGCTGTCTGTGTATTAAAGCAAAGATAAAAACATTCTACTATCTGTCATAGTCCATCCATAGATCAATACATAGACTTGTCCTTGGAGGATGTCACTGTTGCTTGCTAAGGCAACAGATGACTTGTCCCTGTCTTTGGATATCCATTTACATTACTATTACTAGAATAAACTATTCACACTACCAGACATAGGCTTTTCACTGTTCTATATTTATTTTCTGTTAGAATTTAGAGAACTCAAGGACATTGAACGTACAGTTCCTCATTCAACAATTAAATAAAGTATGTGCCTTGAACGTCTTAGAAACCGAAGAAAACTGAAACTAAATGTTCACATATTTAACTCCAGCAACAATTATTTTTTTTTAAAATAGCAAAAAAAAAAAAAAAGAAAAAGACAATTGGGTAATCTAGGTTCCATATTACCAGTAAGACAGCAACAGGAATTTTCATTTCAACAGTGCTTGTTTTCCTAAAAGTAGGATACACCCTAGAGTTGGTGATATTTTTCAATACTAAAGAAATCTGTGTGGTCTTTTGCCATGCCCCATGTATATAACTTGTACCACCAATAGTTTTCAGTGCCCTCATCCCTCTAAAGGAAGATTTCACTGGGGTAAGTAGAGAAAAATCACCCCACTGAAAGACAAGTGTGCTTCATAGCATTCTCCATTGTGAAAGGGACCATTATTTTATTGTATACATAAGAATAAATGATCATATGAATATCTCTGGTGGGAATATAAAATATATAGTTTAAGAATTTGTTAAAATTAGAGAATGGAAACGTGCTGGTCATCACCCAAATCTGTTGAGTCTGGAGAGTCAAATTCTGGTGATTATTTCACTTAAATTGTTGATGATGGTAATATTGATGATAATCATGACAACAAGCACACTTAACAATGTGCTGTTTGGTAGGGACTGTTGTCAGCATCTATCTATAACCTTATTTAAATACCAAAACAACTCAGTGAGGCAGGTATCATTATTGTTCCTGTTTTATAAGAAAGCAGGATAGCACAAATTAACCAACAAGCAGCAGTGAGGTTCTGGGAGAACCAGCTCTCACACCCAGCTTCTTCTGTGTTCCTCTACTCTAAAATCAGTCTACTTTTTGACTTAATGTAATTCAAAGTGCAGTGCTTAGATATGATGCCCATGGATAGTAAGAATGAGACTTGGAATATATTTAACATGTAAAGTTGTGTGTTGGTCATTCAGTTGTGTCAGATTCTTTGCAGCCCCATGGACCATAGCCCACTGGGCCCCCCTATCCATGGCATTCTCCAGGTAAGAATGCTGGAGTGGGTTGCCATTCCCTTATCCAGGGGATCTTCCTGACCCATGGATCAAACTCAGATCTCCCACGTTGCAGGCATATTCTTTACTCTCTGAGACACCAGGGAGCCTAACATGTAAAGTTGCTTGTTGACTAATCACAGCTCATTGGCAATTCAATGTGAATATCTATTGAGTAATCTGCTGTGCTGTGGTCTAATTCTGACTCAATATCTCATGGGTTCAAGGTTCTGAAGTCCTTCCTGGTCACTCTTAACACACTCATCCTGATAAGAACAGTTCTCTACATCTAACACTAAATTAATTCTCTTTACTTCAAGCAACCCAGTTCTACATCTGCTGCTGCCGTTTTTGTAGGAAGAGCACAACAGGTTTCAGAGCTTGTCCTTTTACAAAGAGCTGGTAGACGAGCAAGCCATTACTGTAATTATGCACTTCAGCTATATAGTTTCCAAAAATGGCACTTTAACTAAAATTTAAAATTATTTACCTTTGAGATTTCCTTTTCTGGGTATGGTATGTTAAGTCATGGCAACAACTAAAAAATAAGTGAATGTCTTACAATGAAATAATATTTTAAAGACAGTGGAAAGCTACGGTAACAACAGAGACTAGAGGAAATGAACTCCCCCAAAGGCAGAGCCTCTATTAGGTGAGCTGAAATTGCTGTCAGTGTTCTCTCCTAAGGGCATGTGTGGATTCAAGGACAGGGCTTGGCCCTAGGCACACAGGATCCTCTTGGGGCAAGATACAACAATAGAGATTTTGGTGGTTGAATGGGCTGGCTTGATGAGTAGGAATCTAAAGAACCTGCAAACACGAAGACAGTTTTCTTCCAGGAGGTATTTTCAGTGTTCTGAGGTAGGATGGGAGGTTAAGAGGCTGTCATGAAGTTTTGCAGTGATTAGAAAATAAAGTCCCACTGGAGGTGACCTGCCACCAACATACTCCAGGTTCCCTGCCAAGATGTCACCAAAATTCCAAGCTATGTTAGGTAGGAAGCTAAATTGATAAAATCAAACCCCTGAAGGGCACAACTTTATCTCCTATAGTCTTTCAGGGGTCAGTGGACAAGGTTATGCCAGAATCTCAATCTAAAAGCCCAGGGGGCCACATCTAAGGGATGGGAATGAAGCAGTTATGGACTGAATGAAACTGAATCTTCAACTCAGCATGAACCAGATAGTCCTGGGTATTTGATGTGTCCATGTTCCATATGTCTAAAGAAAACTTGCCCTCCTCTGGAATAAAATAACATCATCTGTATCAATAATCAATATTAAAAAAAAAAAAAAAAAAGCAGACCCACAGATTACCCAGATACTGGAGTTAACAGGCAAGAATATTAAAATAATCATTATCAATATATTACAGTAAGACAAAAGGTGAAAGATGATTAGAGGTTCAAAAGAAAATTGGATTCTGTTTAAAAAGATCACAATTTGTCCTTGATGAGAAACATATTATCCAGCATGAGAACACTTGAAATTCTCTGAACCTGAATAATTGGATACTCAAATATTGCAGTGATTGAGAAATGAGAAAAGTAAAAATGAACACCTACTTGTTGTTAGACATACGCTAAGTACAATACATATATTATGCACCTTAATTTTCTGTGATGGAATTCCTGTTATTCTCATATGGTAGATCAGACCTTTACATATGATAAAGCAGGGGAACTTGCTTTCCTGGTATGCAAATACTCCTAAAGGTATAGGTATACCATCTATATCACCTAAGGTTCATAGCCCCGTGAACTTTCAATCCCTCTGCTCCAGGAGTTGCCTGGAAGCTTCTGCATGCACAAGTTAAGTTAGGCTCTTCCTTGCCCAGAAATTTTGGCTTGCTCCATAAGAGATTTTGGTTTAATCACAAGTGGAAAATAACTAATTTTGTTCTATGCTTTTACTTTTTCATGCTTATTAAGAGAAGTCAATCATGAAGTATAAATTGAGCCACATGATTAGAAACACTGCAGGAGCTGAAGACTGTAAATCTTAGTTTTAAGGATTTTGTGTGTGGTACCAGCTTTGTTATTGATGGTGGGTTGTGTACACATGCCCAATCTTTGAGTTACTAAAAATACCACTAGCAACTGCATTCTCAGGAACAATGGAATCCCTTGTGAAGTGTTTCCTCCCTGAAGAATAGTAAAATGTCAAACAGACAAAAGTAGGAAAAATTATGTCTCCAGACAGCCGTGCCACCAGTGTGACTTCTGACTACACCATTTTGTACTGTGCACAGAGTCTGCTACCCACCAATTATTCTACAAAAATGTCATCTTGATAGAAGAAAAAATGATCTTAATTATTCACTGATATTTCATATCTAGACCAACTAATGACTATAATAAACATTAGGCCCATTTTGAGTACTTGTAAAGCAGACACTTCATACACATATCTCCTACTTCATCCTATATCTAGTCCCATTTCAGATTTGAAAAAGCAAACAAAAACAATCACATTAAACAGAATCACAAAATCTCCCCCAAAACACCCAGACACTAAGCAGAAAAGTGTATATTTGAACCTAATTTTATCAAAGGCCCAAACTCTTCATTCTTCACTGTGGTAGGCTGCCTCAGTGATTACGCACATAATTATAACGGTAATGCCTTGTTTACCTACACCTTTCTGCAAGCACTGAGATACTGCACAAATGCATACAGCTGATTTTCTTTCCATGCCCATGAGGTTAGGGTATGTATATTATTATTCACAGACACTACATTGAAATCAGACCTGGATCTTAGAACTCTCGATGCAAAAATGCTTCTTACTCTTGAGCAGATTTCCAAAACAAGCTAAGTGGAAAGAGCAGGAGTCCAAAAATGAGACTGCCTTTCAGTTAATTTCTTATTTGACTCTTGGTTCTGTGTCTGTCTGTAGAAATACATATGTATATACATATATTTTTCATCTAGAAATCACTTATCTGGAATATCCAGAACATCTATACCTCTCAGCCTTTACTCCCCTGTGTAAACTGTAACATCCATTTACACCTACGTATAGAAGAAACAGATTCATTGCATAGAAAATACACAAAGCATTCAGAAGAAAATTGAAACCCACTGTGTTTCTTTGGTCCAAGAAGAATCAGTGCTAACGTCTCTTTGCATTTGTTTCATATTGATATGTATATATATTCTGATCCCTACCTCCATCTTTGTTATGTTGTTTGCATTTGTTTTAAACACATTCAGTCACTCTGTATGCATTGTGTTGGGAGCTGCCAAACTTCACCTGGGACTGCCCTTCATTAAGGTGAAAGGGATGAGGAAAGAGTCTATGAAAGGGGAGGCGAGTGTTAACACTGCAGATAAGCAAATAGCAACGCTACTGTAACAGTTGTGGAAATGCCTTTCTGGTGGGTTCAAGACTGTCCACTAAAGATCAAAGGATGTGAATCCTGGACAAAATTGTATTTGTTCCTCAAGTTTTGTTTTGTTTTTGATTTTTTTTTAATTGAAGTATAGTTGTTTTACAGTGTTGCATCAGTCTCTGCTATACAGCAACATGACTGTTATAGACATATAGACATTCTTTTTTAAAATATTGTTTTCCATTTTGGTTTATCACAGGATATTGAATGTAGTTCCCTGTGCTATACAGTAAAACCTTATTGTCTATCCATTCTAAACCTAATAGTTTTTTCCTCATGTTTTGGAAGATCTGTCTTTAACATAGGCTTGTGGAGACTCTCAAGTCATGTAGAGAGGGATGGATCTAGGTGGAGAAGAGTTGGGTTTAGGCAGAAGAGGAGGGAAGCATTTGAAATACTCTAAAAAAGGGATGTTAAATATTCTTCATTTATTTTAGTTACATTGGGAGAATCTATTCCCTGTGAGAAGCCCTCTGTCATTGGTACACATGAGTCTGTGTGTTTGGTCTTGACACAGAGACTCTACCTGGAGAGGAAGCTGGAGGGGATATGGACGCAAACAAGGAAGCGATAAAGAAGGCTGCTATCATTGAATATTTCCCGTTTATCCCATTTTTGGTAACCAGTCTGTAGTAATGTCTTCCATTCTTTTCAGCCTGGGGCAGATCTAGAACATTCTGAGAGGGAGGCGCAAAAGAAGGACCCGCTCTTCTCATCTCAGCCTCTTTACCCTTGTGAATATTTGACGTGTAGGCTTAGCCACACCCGTAACCACTATGTCACTGCCTACATTATTTCTCACAGGCAGGCATATGTGTTAATTAAAACATGATCTACTCTCCCTATCGAAATGAAGATCTGAGACCTTTGAGCAGTGAGAATGGTTGCAGAAAAACAAAGTAATTTTGAGCATATGTTTCACAGATATTCCACAATGGAGATCTGTTATGCCTCATGGTTCTTTAAGAGCAGATTCATATCCCATAGAGCATAAAGAAGATAAAAACATCATTATGGTGTACTAATTTATAACAACAACACCACCAACAAGAATGGAGAGTTTTCATTTTTTTTAAATTTTATTTAATATTTTAACTTCACTATACAGCTAATGATAGCTTGTCTAACAGTGAATGTATATCTGGTCCCTGATTTTTCAGTATTTTCTAGTTAATTTAATTATTTCACTTTTTTTCCCCTCCTTGCATGTGTGTGTATGTGTGTTTTCACTCCAATTTGAATTTTGTGAGTCTCTCAGTCCCTACAGAATTCATTAAATCTATACCTAGACTAAAAAAGGGCCAATTTAGCTGTAGCCGTGTTTGGTGATTCTCATTTTGAGCACAGATGTCTAATCAACACCTGCAGTCTGGGTGTACATTAGTTAGTTTCCTCTGCATGCTGCCGGGAGGGTAACATAACTACACTTCTGATAGACTAAACATTTGCAAATGAGCTCTCTAGTGCCTCCTCTGCATGCCTATAAAGCAGGCAGGGCTGGCTTGAAGTCCTTTACCTTCCCTTGTTTATTATGACAAATATGTTAGGTTGGTATTATTTAAACACACCAGCAGCCTGGGCATCTGTTATTTAAGATGCTATCCATTCATGTGATTGAGAGAAAAAGGTGGTAGAATAGCACCGTTTCAATTATCTGGCATTTTTCTGTGCATTTTCAACTCAAATTTTTTACTTAGTATGAGTGGTATTTTTCATTAGTTTGAAGATGAATATTATAAATTGTTTAAAAATGAATTTTACTTATGAGTTGATATGTTGAAACATAGTAATAATATAGCAACATTTTTTTTTCTATACTGTGGATAATTACATGAATATTTATAGCCCTCAATATTATATCTAAGAACTGCTTACATTGTTAGATAATATACCTATCTGGCTTACACTATTAAAAAATGTTAAAATATTTTACTTAATTTTTTCTTAAATTACATAAGTTTTCTTCTGAAAAATAAGCTCTAGAGTATTAATATTTAATTCTGGAATTCAGTGTACACTCTATAATGACACAAATTTTTATGTATTCAGTTTCAAGTACAGAGGAAATGCTGCATTATTTTACCATTGACGTGATCCCTGTATTTTTTTCCCCAAGAATAAAGGATAGAATTTAAAACATAATTTTGCTGACTGTGATTAGCATTTTTATTTTCCTGACTAGTGGCTGCAATCAGCTCTCCATGGAGCAATGGGAGATGTATCTACTTTTTATGAAGGCTGGGCTGGAGTACGTTCAAAGTCCAAGTTTCCTAGAGTCCTAACAGATAAGCAAAATTAACCTATGTAGCGTTAAATTTTAAATCCAGAATGGATAATTTACTGTGTTGCACTAATTAACAGAGAAGCACTCTTGGTTAGTTGAAGTGAAAGGATTTTTCAGTGAACCAGAAATTCTCCCCAGGACCTAAGATGGTGACAATACTTTTGTGCTGGCAGGTCAAATAAGGCTGTCTTTGGTAATAAAAGCAGTAGACATCTGTGACTTATTATTATACTCTTTTTATCAGTGTTTGTCTCCATCCCGACTCTAATAAGAATACTTTTAAATGTTTTGTAATTAAATATAAAACTGCTACAGGATTTTTGTAAATATTCTTCATCAGCTTAAGTACATATTCTTCTATTTATACTTTATTTTTTTAAATAGATTTAGTCATGAATATATACTGAATTTTATTGAATGCCTTTCTGCATTGATCAACATAAGAATATATTTTCCATACCTTTAATTTATTTATGTAGGATACAACCATATTTTGTCTGTATGTCATTATTTTAATATATTTCTGTATGTCTTACTTTCTTAGAGAAAACCCTCTTGGGTGGGATTTATTTTTTGAATTGTTATAGTAGTTTTAGAAATACTTTGTTTTAAATGTTTATATGTATATTCATGGGAGAGATTAGACTATGATAGTCAATGAAGAGTGATACCTGAATTGAGTTCTGAAGTCTTTCTCTATCAAGGAGTAGTAGGGAGGGGAAGTTCATTCCCAGAATGAAGGAAATATTAGCCATGATTAGAAAATAAGTACCTATTTTTTGAAGTGCTAATTTTAAGTATCTTTACACTGAATATTCATTAACTTTAGAAATGTATAAGATTTATTTAATAATATAGTTGTGCTAAGTTAAGAATCAGGCAAACTTATTTTGAATTATGGCTCCATCACACACTGTCTCTATGTCTTTGATGTATTTAGTTCCTTTATCACAGCCTCAGTCACCTTACCTGAAATATGGATATAATAACTGTGCTATTTTAAAATTAAATCATGTATATGAAGGAAGACCTGTTACAGTAACTGTCATATAAAGGAAAGGAAAGTGAAGTTGCTCAGTAGTGTCCGACTCTGCGACCCCATGGACTGTAGCCTACCAGGCTCCTCTGTCCATGGGATTTTCCAGGCAAGAATACTGGAGTGGGTTGCCATTTCCTTCTCCAGGGAATCTTCCTGACCCAGGGATGAAACCCGGGGCTTCCACATTGCGGGCTGATGCTTTACTGTCTGAGCCACCAGGGAAGCCCATATAGCCAATACTAAAAAACTGGCATATAGCTAATACTTAAAACAAAAAAAAAGCGTTAGCTACTTCTATTATTTTGACTTCATGGAAGTAATTATATTTTAATCATAAGTGAGGCAGCACATATATATTTTTTAAAATTAAATTTGGTAAATTATGCTTTTCCTAAGCCTTAAGTGAACTGATCTATTAGTTTAGAAAAGACATTTAGAGCATGAATCCTTCTATTCAAAATTGAATTTCCTGGAAATTTTCATCCTCCAGACTATGGCACAGGAAACAGTTGGATTTTTTGTAATTTAGGTGGTTTTTTAATCCCGTCCTTTCGCCTATCCAAACCTCCAGTTCCCCCTTAGAGAACGTAGTTGTATCACTGCCAAAGTCAAGGGTGGGAGGTATCAGGGTATGTACAGCAGTAGTAACTGTGTGGGGGTGGATTTCCAGTCTCTAACCACCTCTGAAGAAAGTGTCGCCAACTCTGAATTATGCATGCGATGTACACTGGATTTATCTAGTTTTCTTCCCTAAGAAGGAAAGAAGGATGAATATCCTGTAATCCACTTTAGCAATTGTTCCCACTTTATACCAGTCTCTTCACATTTCTTAATTAAAAAACACAACAAAACCTTCTTAGACATGTGCTGACCACTTAGGTATATATGTATCTGCAGAATGAGAATCTGATGGCTAGAGAGCATGACTTCAAATCCTTATTTACCACCTTAGATGACTGATGTCATGGGAACTGAGCCTTGGGTTTTCTAATCAGGAAACGAGGATGATAATTATTACTTGGGCGAAGAAATGAGCTCATGTGCCAAGAACCACAGTAATCCATGGTCAGCACTGTACGTGTTCCCTGTCATTTTCTTTAGAAAAGCTGTCTTTAGTTTAACTTTCGGGTTGAACTTAACAATGTATTTTGACATACTTTAAATATTCTTAATAACTAACTTTTCTTTAGCCAGTTAAAATCTTTTGAGATGTAAAGATAATTCACAACTTTTTCTTTAGTCTTTGTAAATACATACATTATGCTCAAAGATGAAATTGTTAGGCCAGCACACGGCAATCTTATCTCTAAATAAACTTTTAAATTTTTATTTTCCCTTATAATAATCACATGTTTGAAAAAAAGATGATTTTTTAAATGTAATTATTACACCCAAAATATATGTATGTAGTCCATAAATTGTACCTTTAATATTTTCAACCTGATAAATAATACCTGTCAACTTAGAAATTTTTACTCACAGTATCCTGATGAGCTATATTGCTTCTTGCCAGGAGCTATGTGTCTATATCAGTGTCAAAATACTACGGACAACACAGTCATTATTCCAAGTCACATTTTTATCCTTAAACCCACATATATATTTTTTCAAATAAACGCACTGCTTCAATCCCCAGTAAATATATTTCTGAAGGAAATGAAAGTCAGTCCAGTAATACCTATGGGCACCTAATACCCTTGCATAATCATTCTGACTTGGTTGAGAAGAGTTGTTGTATGGACGTTACCTACCTCATAGGAATGCTGTGAGGATTAAAGAAATATCTGAAAAAATGATTTGAGCTTCTTTGGGAAAGATGTTATTAATATGAGATGGTATTTTTATTTGAATGAGTAGGAGATTGAAAGAGGATTATTTCTGAAAGTGGAAGGGAGGCCTGTTGGTGAAGAAATCAAATGCTCCACCTTAAGTAAGATGGATTACAATGATATCAGGACACTAGCTGGTTCAGACCCAAATGACGAGAAAGAGGAAGCAGTGTCTGATCCTCAATCCTGCCAATTTGGGTTTTTCTTCTGAATAGATTTACTCTTGGGGAGGGTGGGTGGCGGTGGAGAAGGTTTAGGCTCAGGACAGTCAATAGCTGATGAGGTAACACAGCTGATCTCCCCCTGTTGTCCCTCAAGGCATGATACACTGCAGTTTATGTGAGCTCTCCCAGACGCGGAAGTGCTGGAAAGAGTAAATGATATGGATGAATGTGATACGTTTAACGCAAATGTCCACTATGGGACCTGAGAGTCTGCCCTGTCACTACCCTGGGTAGGGGCACACAGGGTTCCAGGCAGAGGAACCCTACTAATAGATATAAAAACAAATCAACCGTCCCCACTACCATCACCAAGTCAAATGAACGAGCATAAAGCTACATGATTTTGAATCGGCCGTGGAGAAAAACAAAATCACTAGGGTCAGAGATGGAGGGTGTCTGGTGATTTCAGGATGGTGGCCCCAAATCTTTTCATCTAAATATTCAAAGAGGGAAATGATGCTTATGTTTATATATCCATATATATATATGGGTAAATAAATATTAAATATAAATATATATATATATATATATATATATATGGATATGTATATATATGGACTTTCCTCTTGGCTCAGATGGTAAAGAATCTGCCTGCAATGCAGGTGACCTGAGTCTGATTCCTGAATTGGGAAGATCCCCTGGAGGAGAAAATGGCAACCCACTCCAGTGTTCTTGCCTGGAGAAATCCATGGACAGAGGAGCCTGTTGGGCTACAGTCCACGGGGTTGCAAAGAATTGGACGTGACTGAGCCACTAACACACACACACACACATTCATATATATGCATATAAACCAGAAGGAACTTGCAATGTAAATTGGGAAGCTAGGTGGAGGAAGAGAAAGGAGAGAATAAATTCTGAAGTTTGGTTTGAGTACAGCAAATTCAGAGCATTGTGTAATTTTTTTTTTTTATGCTTTTTGAGAATTCCCTGCTTATCCAATGGTTAGGACTCTGTGCTTCCTCTGCAGGGGGCTCAGGTTCCATTCCTGATTGGGGAAATAAAAACCCACAAGTCCTGCAACTGAAATAAATAATACAAGGAATAAGATTAAGTACATATTTATTTTTTTAAAAAAATGCTTTTTAAGAACTTCCTTAGGAAGAAAATGTTAAAGATATTACAGGAATGGGTAGATAAAATCAACCTGATCCCTGTCCTCAGACAACTTTAACTAACAGCCACCCTTTATGAAATATCTATGGCCAGCTGCACACCAAGGGATGCTGATTTAATTGGTCTGGGATAAAGCCTAGACACCAGTATTTTAAAAATGTCCCAGTTGATCCTAATAGCAGGCAAAGATAATAACCACGATTAGTACTAGTTAGTCTTTCTCAGATTTCCATGTGAATGTCAAGTACTTGGGAATCTATCTGGGATGATGCCTGAGATTTGTTTTCAACGTGCTCCCAAGTGATGCTGAAGCTGCTTGCTTCTCTGGGGACCACATTTTGAGTAGCAAAGATACCGATTACAGCTTAGAGGGTAGCCAAAGTTTGTTGGGGAAAACTATATAGTAGAGCTCCTCTTCGTCTTCAGTAAAGAACTTCTCACTTGCACTTCATCATCTGTCTCTTCTAGAGGTGACAGATGATACTCCATTCCTGATGGAGTTAGTCATTTTATTTTGGGTTTCCAGTGGAAAGGTCTAATAACAGTATGAAATTTGGACATCCTTAGTTGATGTTGGTTGTCGTGAACATGGAGGTAAAAGAGAAAAATCTGGTAAGAAGTTTCCATAAATCCATCACATTTCTAGTCTCAAAATATCAGCCTTTATATTTTTTTAAGCAACACATTCTCACATTTTTCTCCTTGGGTCCTTAACACAAATGTCATATCAGAGTATACTGTTATACTTGAAATTTTCTTTTCCTTGGAGTTTAAAACATTCTTGTGGCACAAAATAATTCACAAAAGGAATGACTTTAGCATGTTCCCAGTATTAAGATCAGTCCTCTTGTTTGAAGACTTCTTAATGACTTGTGTAGTCATTTATGTACGTACTGATAGAAAATATGTAAGATGTTAGACAAATGAAACTATATCTCATTATGGCAAACTTTTGATTAAAGGTCTATAAAGGATTTTACAGGAAGTAAAAGGGAATAAATGTAGTCCATTTTTTTCCAATTTTTATCCCTTTTTTTGTCCCTCTACAATGAGCAAGTAAGTTTAAAAGTACATGTTAGAATTGCCCCAAAATGTGTTGCAATTCCATTTCAGTGTGACAGTACACTTCGGGAGAACTGTTTCTGAGGTGATCTGCACTGAGTTACATTGCTAATCTCACTGCTGTCTCTAGAGCTATCGGTGCTCATAAATCATGTGGTCTGTAATAAGAGAAGTAAGTTTGAGAGGTTAGAAATCTTAAGAAAATTGTGACAGAGGTGATAGATGATATGAAATGACTACATTCTAAATATGTTATATAAAAGAGAATGTGTTACATTTGAGATAAGTTCCTCCTGGGTTTTTTTTAAACCAAAAGAGTATTAGCAATGTAATACATGGCATACTTCAACGATATCATTTGATACATTTTAAGCATTTATGTATTAAAGGGTTCTATATATAATCAAGTTTCATCTGAGTTTTCAGGAAGTCTTATGGGGCACTCTAATTGTTTCGGAATTTTTTGAAGATGTCTCATGTTCTCAAGTGTGCCTGGTACAGTTGTTGAAAGCATTTAAGTTCCTTACTAAGTCTGAATTGATTAGCCAGTCTGAAAAATATTTCAGATACAGTGTGTGAAACAGGAATCCTGATAAAATAAGCATGGGATGAGAGATGTTTTGATTTATGTTCTGGACTAGGAGGGTATAGGTATGGTCACCAGGAAAAAATATAAACCTTGGCTTTGAAAATAACCCCAAGAGCTATGGTCTTTGTAAAGGGATGTGGCAAGAACACTGCTGAGTTATTTCCATATCTGAAATGGTTAATTTTTTTAAATTAATTTATATTTGAGTACAGTTGACATACAATGTTATTAGTTTCTGCTATGCAACAAAGTGAATCAGTTATACAGATACATATATCCTCTCTTTCTTAGATTGTTTCCCATATAGGCCATTACAGAGTATTGAGTCAAGTTCTCTGTGCTATACAGTAGATCCTTATTAGTTATCTGTTTTGTATATATAGTAGTAGTGTGTATGTCCGGAGAAGGCAATGGCACCCCACTCCAGTACTCGTGCTTGGCAGCAGCAGCAGCAGTGTGTATGTCAATCTCAATCCTCCAATTTATCGATCCCCTCAATTTCTCCTAACCCTGTTTGTTTTCTACATCTCTAGCTCTATTTCTGTTTTGCAATAAGTTCATTTGTATCTTTTTTAGAATCCACGTATATGTGGTATCATTTACATTTCTCTTGAGTCACTTCGCTCAGCATGACAATCTCGAAGTCCATCTGTATTGCTGCAAATGACATTCTAGTCTTCTTTCCTATGGCTGGGTGAAAATCCATTGTGTGTATACACACACACACACACACACACACACACACACCCCACATCTTCTTTATTTATTCCCCTGTTGATGGACATCCAGGTTGCTTCCATGTCCTGGCTATTGTAAATAGTGCTGCAATGAACACTGGGAGGCACGTGTCTTTTTCAAATTATAGTTTTCTCTAGATATGTGCCAGGGAGTAGGATTGCTGGATCATACGGTAGCTCTATATTTAGTTTATTAAGGAACACCCATACTCTTCTCGATAAGGGCTGTACCAATTTACATTCCCACCAACAGTGTAGGAGGGTTCCCTTTTCTCCACACTCTCTCCATCATTTGTTGTCTGTATAGTGGATTTTTTGATGGTGGCTACTCTGACCATAGCTTGCTACCTTCTTCCTTTCTCTCCCTCCAGCTAGAGTTTGGGAACTTTCTGGTTTGTAAATAGAGCTCTTTTTCTAATACCTTGTGTGTCTAGTTTTCTCACTACTTGTTTCTTTTTTTCTTTTTTTAGTTGATGTAAAATTCACAGCACAATTGCCATTCTAAAACATACAATTTAGTGGCCTTTCTTACATTCGCGATGATGTGCAGCCCTCACCTCTTAATTAGTTCCAAAACATTTCATCACTCAAAAGGAAACCCATTCTCATTAAACAGGCAGTCCCCATTTCTTCTTCCACTTAGCTCCTGATTCCACTAGCCAATCTTCTGTCTTCATGGGTTTGCCTATTCTGGACATGTCATACAAATGGAATCATACAACATGTGACCTTTTGTGTCTGTCATCTTTTGTTTAGCATAATGTTTTCAGGCTTCATCCAATTTATAGCATGCATCAGTACTTCATTCCTGTTTATGGCTGAATAATATTTTATTGCATGGATATACCACATTTTGTTATACCGATTCATTGGGCATTTGGGTTGTTCCCACTTTATGGCTGTTGTGAATAGTGCTGCTATGCACATTTGTGTACAGATTTTTGTTTGAATACATGTTTTCTGTTCTTTAAGTATATACCAAGGAGTGGAATTGCTGGGTCATATGGTAATTCTTTGTTTAATTTTTAGGGGAATCACTAAACTTTTCCACAGTAGCCGAACCATTTTATATTCCCATAGGAAATGCACAAGGGTTCCAATTTCTCTCCATCCTCACCAACACTTGTTATTTTCCATTGTTTTGATTATAGTCATCTTAGTGGGACTGAGGAGAGGGCAGTGGCACCCCACTCCAGTACTCTTGCCTGGGAAACCCCATGGACGGAGGAGCCTGGTAGGCTGCAGCCCATGAGGTCACGAAGAGTCAGACACGACTGAGCAACTTCACTTTCACTTTTCACTTTCATGCACTGGAGGAGGAAATGGCAACCCACTCCAGTATTCTTGCCTAGAGAATCCCGGGGACGGAGGAGCCTGGTGGGCTGCCATCTGTGGGGTCGCACAGAGTTGGACATGACTGACGTGACTTAGCAGCAGCAGCAGCAGCATTCTGACCAGTTATGGTGATACCTCATTGTAGTACTGATTTGCATTTCTCTAATAATTAGCAATGTTGAGCATTTTTTCATGTGCTTTTAGTCATCTGTATGTCTTCTTAAATGTCTATTTATAAGTGTCTATTTAGATTGTCTGCCCATTTTTTTCATTGGGCTATTTACATCATCTGCCCATGTTTTTTCCCATTGGGTTACTTTTTTATTTTTTGTATAGAACTGCATGAGTTGCTCATATATTTTGAAGATTAACCCCTTTTTGTTTGCTTCATTTGCAAATATTTGTTCCCATTCTGAGAGCTTTTTATTTATGGTTTGCTGTGCAAAAGCTTTTAAGTTTATTTGATTTTGTTTTTATTTTCATTAATCTACAGGGTGGATCTAAAAAATCTTGCTGTGATTGGTGTCAAAGAGTTTTCTGCTGATGTTTTCCTCTAAGAGGATTATAGTAAAGTCACCATGATCAAGGCCACTTATGATGGCTGTGCTGCACCACAACTGGCTTTGTCTCTCCACCCTGCTTTCAACAGGCTCCTCTGAGCACTCATCAGAATCACAGGGAGAGATCCTAGGACCACAGACTGCAGGCCCCACCCCCACAGTTTCTCATTGGTAGGTTTGGAGCAGGGCTGAGAAATTTACATCTCTTAACAGGCTCCCAGGTGATACTGATACTGCTGATGTGGGACCTCACTTTGAGACTGGGGCCTTTACCCGCGCGCCTTGGGCCTCCTTGTCCTTTTGCTCAGTTTTCACAGCTAGAGACATTAACTCACACAGGTAGGTCCTGCCCCCATGCAGGTAGAAAGGGATACAGCTTTTGCATTGGTTCAGAGTGAGGTAACTTTACAACAGGTTTTACGAGGATTGCAGAGCTGAGCCTTGGCTGAGTTTTCCAGCTCCTACACTTCATCCTTTCCTGGGACACGCTTATTTCTCTGGGACTAGGACACTTGGATTCCCTTGCTCAGTGCTTTCCGGAGGCTGAACACAAACAGGTAAGTTCACTTCCCACATCTGGGAATCTGCCTGGTTGCCTTCTGGACATTTGTGACCCTGTCACAAATGCTCTGGTATTTTCCATTTGCCTGTACTGATTTCTTTCCATTGCTTGTGGTTAAGACTTTGTAGTTTGCCTTTTCCGTGCCAGTGAGTCTAGCATCCCAGGTCTGGATTCAAATACTTCAGGTTGCCTCCTTCTCTCCTTCTCAAACACGAGTTACTTATTCAGTTGAACAGCATTTTTCTATTTTTTATGACTGCTGCCCATTCTTTCCCTCTCTTACTTTCTAAACATGTCTTCAGACCTGATCAACCCCAGTTCCATCTCCCTCGTGCTGTGACATTTGGTTCTGGCTTGGTGTTTTTCCTCTATGAATATTTTATTTACCAAGCTTCCAAGATCACGCCACTTGGCTGGAAGGTTCTAATGCCGCCTACATGTATGACTTAGATCCAAGTATGTCAACTATATATTTTCCTGTTTAAACCTGTGTCAGTAGGTCTGTGTGCTTGCTTTGCAAAGTGCTACCTGAGGACCTGGGACTTTCAGCATGTTGGGGGCACTGGTTAGAAATGCAGAACCTCAGGCCCACCTCAGATGGACGGAGTTAGAATCCACACTGTAACATGAGCCCAGCTGATTCTCATGCACGTTGTAAAGAACTGATGTGTGTTGTAGCTCCTATAGGAGGAACTGCTCCCAGCTGAGACTAATCATGACTTTTCACCTCACCAATCTTTACTGTCCCTACTCCTTTATTGCCACTATTTTAATTTTACAAAACTGTTGGATGAGCTTCCCACTGACAGAGTGAACTCTGACCAACAGCCCACGAATCTGTAAGACCCAGAGTCTCTCTGTGGACATCTCACATCAGTTGTTTCTTGGAATATCTCCTTCATGAGGCCTTTTCAACTGTGTTAACACACCAGAGGAGAATTTGCTTGTGCTTTTGGCCGTGATCTGATGTGGGCTTGGAAGGCAGCCTGAGGGTACAGGGTGGATGAGAACCTCTCAAGTTCAATAATAAATTTGAGGTGCTCAGTGCACTGCTGGCTGACAGGAGGTGGCTCCAAACAACTCAGCAACATCGTCAGCATTTATGATGGAGGAGTTGCAGTCGCTTCAGGCTGGGTGAGCTGACTCCACCCCAGAGTGTCTGAGGTGGGTGGGCCAGCAGTTCTGCTCTGGATAGTGACCACTGAGTGGTCTTGCTGCCAGAAACCATCCCTGAAGGGGCAGGGCTGTGGCCAGGTCAGGTCCAACCACTGCAGAGAGGGAGCCAGTAAGACACACAGAGTGTCGGAGCCTCAGACTGCCCACACTTGGGAGAGGGCTACAGCCCCCAAAGGAGGAGACGGCTCCATTGACATGAGCCAGTGGACAGGCCCTTATTAACAAGCAGTGACATAGAAAGAACATAGGGTCTAGGTTCCAAGCTGGGTTCGCATGACCTTGACTAGCTTTATCCCCAGAGGGTCTTCCTAGATAAATGAAAATGCATGTCTGGGGTCCAACAGAGGACTGACATAGTAAGTACATAATTCAATGGTATGTCCTACTCTGTTTATCATATTCTTACCTGAGCCTGTGGACCTCAGGGGCTGCTCCAGTTTCCTGCACTCTGACCCAGTTGGTTGGAGGGTTGGGTAGCTAATTCAGTGCCTTAAACAGGGTCTGAGCAGAAGGAAGGACACATGCTCAAAATACAGTGCTTAGCCAGGGATACTGGAGAAGGTGGTGATAATGCCAATTGAGGAGCGTTAACAAAACCACCGGGCGAAGTGTGGGCTCACTGATGGGAAGCCGGGATCCCACGTGGAGGCTGCTGTTGAGATCTGTGGCTTTGCACAAGTAGGTTTATTATCTATACCTTAGTCTCTTCATCTGTGTAAAAGTGACTTGAGTTAGATGACCTTGCAGATAACAGTTCTTGAGATTGTTTTTCCTAACATGGAATTTAGTGGGGATTTTTTTGTGTTGCCAGATTAAGCAGTACACCTTTTATGACTGAATACAGTCTCTGTAAGGGTGGCTGTTTAGACTTAAAACGCAAGTGCAGCCCACCCTGTGCGCTTAGATCTCTGGGCAGTCACTAAGCTAGAGCCATGATGGTGAGAGGGACGAAGCCCCAGAGTCACACTTGAGTCTCATCCCTGCCCTTGCACCTCCTGGAATTCTGGAAACTTCTTTCAGATTTTAGTAGGAACCAGACTGAAAGGGACTGTTGCTCTTCTTCTGAACTGAAATCGTACAACCCATACACTTTAAATCTGCAAATATACTGAAATGTTTGATTTTTTTTTTTAAATAATCAATTCTTACATGTCTAAAATCTTTTTAAGTATAATAGATTTATAATGTTTCGGGTGTAAAGCAAAATGACTCAGTTATATACATATAACTCAGGTACATATATACACAATATATATATATTATTTTTCATATTCTTTTCCCTTACAGGTTATGACAATCTATTAAGTATAGTTCCCTATGCTACTTTGTTGGTCCTGGTTGGTTATCTGTTTTATATACAGTAGTCTATTTATGTTAATCCCAAACTCCCAATTTGATCTCTCCCACCCTTTTTCTCTTTGGTAACCATAAGTTTATTTTCTATGTCTGTGAGTCTATTTCTATTTTGTAAATAAGATCATTTGTAGTTTTTTTTTTTTTTAACTTCACATGCAAGTGATATATTTGTCTTTCTCTTTCTGGCTTGTGTCACTTAGTATGATAATCTCTAAATCCATCCATGTTGCTGCAAATGGCATTATTTCATTCATTTTTTATGGCTGAGTAATATTCCATTGTAAAGATGCACCACATCTTTATCCACTCATCTGTCAATGAACATTTAGGTTGGCTCCATGTCCTGGTTATTGTTAGTATTGCTGCAGTGAACAGTGAGATGCATGTATTACATTGAATTTTATTAGAAGATATTCCAGTTCTTTAAGTAACAGGCCATGTTTTCAGCTAATTGCTCTAAAACAACACTTCAGTGTTACTTCTAAGTGAACTTCCTTTTCTCCCAGTGTTGTATATTGAGTTCTCTGACTAGCCTATGGATTTGCCAGTAGACCCAGCAGAGAACTAGGAACAACTCACTGAGGAATTCATGTCATGAACCTATTTTTACTTGTTCTCAGTACTTTATGATGTGATAAAGCACTTGTATACTGCTAATGGTTTAGTCTGGTTTGGTCCCTAAGTCATGTCCGTCTCTTGTGACCCCATGAACTGTAGCCTGCTGGGCTCCTCAGTTCGTGGGATTTCCCAGGCAGGAATACTGGGGTAGGTTAATATTTCCTTCTCCAGGGGATCTTCCCAACCCAGGGATTGAACCCACATCTCCTGCATTGGCAGGGGAATTCTTTAACACTGAGCCATCTGGGAAGCCCTGCTAATGGCTTAATGAATCTTTATTGTTTTTTGGAAACACCTTCATGTACTGTAGCTTTCACCAGTGAATTTTTTTTTTAACAAACTCACATCACGGTGAGTTATAAAATCTAAGTTTTATAACAAATATATAAACTATCAATATGTGTGAGATGCTTAAAATCATATTTTGTTCAAAATAACCTTTTCCCATTTGGTTTTAGTTCTTACAACTTTTTTCTATTAGTATTAAAAGGATATAATCCTCAGTCTACCCACACCCACTTCCTGCTATTAGTATGGTATACTTGCAGTTATTAATGTCTGCTGTTGACACATTGGGCTTCACAGGTGGCTCAGTGGTAAAGAATCTGCCTGCCAATGCAGAAGATGCAGGTTTGATCCCTGGGTTGGGAAGATTCCCTGGAGGAGGAAATGGCAACCCACTCCAGAATTCTTGCCTGGGAAATCCCATGGACAGAGAAACCTGGAGGGTTACAGTCCATGGGGTCACAAAGAGTTGGACATGACTGAGCACCAGCACCATCTATAATTAACTATAATCCATACTTCATTCCAGATTTCTTAGTTTTTACAAACTATCTCTCTTGCTATTCCAGGATCCCATCCTGGACACCACATTACTTTTTGTTGTCATTTCTTCTGAGGCTCCTCTTGGCTCTCTGACAGTTTCTCAGACTTGCCTTGTTTTTGATGACCTTTACAGTTCTGAAGATTACTAGTCAGTATTCTGTAGAATGTCCTTCAGTTGGGATTTGTCTGATTATTTCTCATGATTAGACTGGGGTTATAAGCTTTTGTGAGCAAAAAAGATCCCAGAGATAAAGTGCCCTTCTCATCACTTCATATCAAGGGTATATATTATCAGAGTGACTTATCAACTGATGTTAACCTTGATCATTAGTGTTTGTCAGGCTTCTCAGCTGTAAAGTTGCTTTCTGTTTTCCCTTCCCATACTGTCCACTTTGTTGAAGGAAAGTCTCTTTGTATGGTTCTTCCTGAAGGCCTAGGGACCTAGCTCCACTTTCTTGGGGTGAGTGGACCCACATAAAGTATTTGGAACATCACAGGGGAGATTGGTCTCTTACCCATCATCTATTTATCTATTCAACCATTTTTTATATCAATATGGACTGTTGGGTATAAATTTGACACTGTGGTTTGCAGTCCAGTGCTGCTTTGTTTATTTACTTGCTCAAATTCTCCCAGCTTTGGGCTTTGAGAGATTTAACTTTTGGCTTCTCTGTGCCTTTGATAAACCTGATTGGGCTACTCCTAAGCATAAAATAAAAATACAGTCAAGCAGTGGGTTTTGAGACCTTTGAAACTCCAAATTTTCTAGAAGTCTGATTTTTAGAATCTAACTTTCCTAAGGAAGTGATTGGTAGAGGAAAGGAACCAGTTTGACTTAGTACATTATGCCAGTTGTTTGGTCTTGAGTAAATAATTTAATCTCTATGAGCCTCAGTTTCCTTATTGCTAAGACAAGAACACTTTTAGTTTGAATCACATTAAACTGCCAGTATTATACAGCTTTTGACCTACAGAGCAATAAATTCATATGACTCAATCTTAGTTGTACATAACTCATGAGACTTGTATAAGGATGGTGTGAAATCACACATGCCACGTCCTTTCTGTACAAATGCTAATGCCCTTTACCTTGCCCCCCTTCTACCCCTTAGACAAAGCTGACTTGGCTGTTGGCCATTGACATAAAGAAGCTTTACTGAAAATAAATGGCTGCTTGTTGTTCCAGGTCAGGGAAGAGACTACTAGGGGATCTAAAATGCTAAACCCTCCCCCTTCTCCCAAATCTCTTAATCAGATGAAGGACAGATTTTAGTAATAAATTCTTCAGGATTAAATCTTATTTTTAACTCTCTTCCAAATCCAGGTATTTCAAAAAGTGATGTCTCACGAACTAGTATTTCAATAGATAATGAAAACAACTTGAGGCTTGTTTCCTTAGTACATTGAAATTCCTCCTTCTTGACTCTAAAACAGGCCACCAAAATGATTATGTTCCCTCAATATAATGAGATACATTAGATGAAGTGACCCCAACCCATAATACTGAATGGAGGTTCTTTAAACGCAGCAAAGCACCTGGTTGCCCAACTCAAGTGGAACAAGTGAGATTACTTCCCAGCTTCAAATTAGATGTGTGTTGCCAGCATTTGGAAGTTTATTTTGTGGCACTGGCCAAAAAATGACTTACATTCTTTATGAGATCCTACAAGAGAAGTTTTTTATATTTTCCATACATTTATAGCATGAAGATTTGGGTCTCAAACTATACTGTCTTTCCCTTTTAGGGACATTAGGGTTTTGAAGAACACAAAACAAGTCATAGTTTACATGATTTATTTCATGACATAAATGAGAGTGATTGACCGTAACGGGAAAGAGACTTCTCTATGTATCATGTATCTATGATGAATATTGATTCCTAATTATAGACTAAGCTAGATTTTGCAAAAGGAAAAAATGCTGGCCTGGATGCCAAAAAACTAAATCCAGATCTTACTGCTGATGACAATGTGTGTGCCCAATCATCAAAACATTTTATTCTTATTTTATTCCCACTACTTTGTGTTGACCTTCCAAATAGGTTAGTTCCAAAGAGATGCGAAATAAATGGGAATACTATTTTAATACAAGAAGAATTTGCTTATGAAAGTTCACATACTCTTTCTTAGAGATTATAGTAGTAACCAAAAATGAAAAATAATTTGGAGGGAGTGAGAAATGGTGAAGAGTAGTTATTGATACTGCCACAGCCAACTTGCACCCAGCTGCCCCACAATAGACAGCTCCCTTTGTGACTTTGGGTGTGAGATAAAAAGGCACTGAAAATCTTCCCTCCTCCCTGAAATTGCACTGAAATTTTACTCTTAGAGAATCACTGTTTAGGATGAGAATATCATGTTTGTGAATCCCTGTTAAATTGCAGTTACACCTTGAGTGTTAAGTGTCAGCTACAGTCACTTTTACTGTTGTCAGCCAAGGTGTTAATCACAGCAGGTTTATTTTGTTTTTTTGCACGTCCTATAGTAAAAGCAGGTCCGCTTCACCCCTCTTCTCCCTTTGGCCATCCCTCTGTGTCCTCTGTTCACAAGCTATGCATTGTCTCCAGGTTCTCAGCTCCCATTAACATTTTAAATCTTTGTTCTTTAGCTTTTGCCAAAGGCCATTTTTGCCAGCAGAATGGCATCCTTTCTATTGTCTCACCCAGTAGCATATTTTTAGTTCACATGCTGCTTAAAACCTTTTGACCTCTTGTTTTATCTTGAATTTCTTTCCTCTCTTAGCCGTAAAATTAGTCTCTGCCTGTCTCCCCCTCTCTCTTTTCTCCCTCTCTCTCTCATCCTCTTCATTACTGACTTGTTCTCAGCTTCTGTGATGATTCATTTTATGTGTTACCTTGATGAGGCCACAGTACATAGATATTTGGTCAGACATTATTCGAGATGTTTCTGTGAAGGTTTTTCTAGATGAGACTAAAATTTAAATCAGTAAACTTTGAATAAAACATCACACTCTATAATGTGGATGGGCCACATCCAATCAGTTGAAGGCTTTCATAAAGGAAGACTGACCTCTTGTGAGAATGGAATTCTGCCTGCAAACTGC
The DNA here is from genome assembly GCA_024291935.2 of Okapia johnstoni. Lineage (NCBI taxonomy): Eukaryota > Metazoa > Chordata > Mammalia > Artiodactyla > Giraffidae > Okapia > Okapia johnstoni. The sequence goes on from CM044327.1 coordinate 9,173,246, forward strand.
CTTTGGCCGCCAAGTGAAATCTCCCCTGGGTTTCTAGGCTGCTGGCCTACTCTGTGGGTGTTTGGACTTGCCAGTTTCCATAACATTAATAACATAAGCCAAATCCATAAAATAAACTATGAATGATATATAGATAACTGGGCAGAGAGATATATGAAAAATATAACCTTATCATTAGTAAACTGAATTGAAACTATTACTGTATATTTTATAAATAGCATTCTTTTCCCAGGATGATGTTATATTAGAAAGGGAACAAAGTCCTTAAAAAGATGAAAATTTTAAAATAGCTTCCTGAACTTTTAGATTATAAAACAAAATCAAGATTACAGTTAGGCTTTTTATAAAATAGTCTGAATGAAAAAAGCAAGATATAATCCAGTATATCCTGTATGGGCTGAGGAGACATGTGAGCTTATATGTAAACACGTGTGTGCGTGTGTATGTGTATAAACAGCAGTAAGGACGAATCTAAAAACCACAGATTCAGTTGTCCAAGGAAAAACATAAGATTTTTTCTCCATGTAACTATATACTGAGCTTCTCTTCTGGTATAATTTAGCATAAACAAAGCCAGTTCAGAGTATTTTTAGTAAATTCAAGGTCATTCCCTCCAGCCTCTCCCCTTTCACCCCAGGATTGCATGTTAAGTGTTGGTGGTATGTTGCATTATCATCGTGTTCTTTAATGACATCATGGTCATTAGAGTGAACATGATACTTGCCTTTTTGAACGGCCTCGTGTATATTAAATTATTTATCCTCACAAATGCCCCAAACAGGAAGTGTGATTATTATTGCCATTTTAGAGGTGAGAAAAGAGGCACAGGAAGTTAAGCAGTTTCCTAACCCTGGAACAGCTAGCGTGTGAGGAAGCAGGGGTTAAACCCCATCACTTCTGCTCCAGTGCCAGGGTTCTTCTGCGCCCCGTCATACTGCATGGAGCCAAGGCAGCTAAAGGGCTTTCTTGTCTCTCTCTGGACCCATGCTGACCCCTCCATCGCAGTTGCTCCATGTTCATTTTGACTTTGGCTGCATAGCCTTTGTTCCAACAGAGGATTCTTGTCTCATTTTTAGTCTTAAAAATTGTCTGGACTCAAACTTCTAACAGTATTCCTATTTTCATTCTGGTCCCCCCGTTCGTCCCCTATGGTCACTCAAGCACTTGGGCAGATGCTCATACTCTCTGTAGCTGTATATAAGAAATGATTTGGCTCACACTCTGTAGCTTTTTTGCCTCTGGGAAGTCATCTTCAATTTTCATCGGTCCCACCAACTTCCAGCTCTGTCTTCTAATACCTCGCTGCTGAAACTGTGCATGGGTGAGAAAATGTCTTCCATTCCAAAAGCAGCAAACTAACAAAAGTTCTCCCCATGCAGCAAAGTCTTTCAGAGATAGTCTTTCACTTTGGTATCTGCTTGCTTCACTCCTGCCCTAAGCCCCTTGGGTTTTTTCTGCATATCTTGAGATTAGAAGTCTGCCAAGGTTTGGGGCAGATTTATATTCAGATTTCAGGTTCTTACTCTTTTCCTTTCACTTCCAAAATTTAGCCTTTAAATTTCAAGTTTCTCTGCCACCACTGCAATCTCCTTGCCGTCTTTCACCAAGCCATCAAGCGAGAAAAGCTACATTTTTCTGTTGCTGTAGGTTTCAGGGAGCGTTCTTGGTCAAAAAAGTGAGAAACTCAACAACACTCCCCCTGCCCACAGCAGCTTTTCAAGAGCATCCTCTTCAATGACCTCTGTCTGGTTTTGATGCTTTTCTACTATTTCTCCTGCTCTGCACTAGCTTTTCCACTCTTAAGTCAAGAGAGTAGGCTGTGGTTTTCTACCCCATGATCCTGGGAATTGGGATGTGTGCTTGGGTGAAAAAGCAATAAACTTCCTCCTCTAGTGGCAGTTTTTCAAGAATCCATCCACTTCTGTATGCTTCCCAGAGCCTTCAAAGGACCTTAAAGCTTTCTTCAAATTTCATCATTATCTGTGAAAGGGTTTGCATGACCACTCCACCCTGCTATCCTTACTGAAAGTCTCCCAGTGGATTTTTAGCATTTACTAAAAAGTACAATCCACAAAAAATATAACAGATATGAATCACAATGCTTTTGAAGTGAGGAGGTGTGAAAGCTTATCTTCAGGTTGGCTCTCACTTATGAAGCCAAATGCCCTGAAGGCAACATGAGTATGTCTTTATTCTCCAACTAAATGTGCCTTATAGTGAAGTGCATGTAGATTCCAGTTTTGCTAGGACAGTCTCTATTTATGCCCATCATCCTGGTGTAATTATCAGCTAAACTCACTTTAGAGACTGTCTCTAAATATGGTTACATTCTGAGGTACTGGGGGGCTAAGCTTTTATTATTTGAATTTGAGGGTTATATAATTTAGCCCATCGCAATCGTGGATAACAGTGTTGTGAGGATCATAGCAGATAGTATCAGAGTGGCAATGTTGATGGAGCAGTCAGCAAAAAATGGTATGTGATTTAATTCCCCCTTATTGAGTGCCATATACAAGCCAGGAGCTCCTTAACGTTAAGCCCTCCCTGCGTTTGTCAAAATGATGATGATGTACACATAGCCTCCTGTCCCATAATTCCCACCACACGTTTATTGTGAACTCAACTTCCACTTTGTTTTTTTTTTTATACATATTTTTTAAAATTACATGCTTAATGAAATGTTTTAAATTTTATTTGCCTTGTCATTTTTGGCTGTGCCGGATCTCTGTTGCTTCGCATGGACTTTCTCCGGTTGTGGCGAGCGGGGCTGCTCTCTGGTTGCAGTGTGTGGGCTTCTCATTGCAATGGTTTTCTTGCTGCAGAGCAGGGGCTCTAGGCACATGGGCTTCGGTAATTGTGGCTCCCGGTCTTTAGTAGTTGCAGTGCACAGGCTCAGAAGTTGCCATGCGTGAGCTTAGTTGCCTCGTGGCATGTGGAATCTTTCTGAACCAGGGATCAAACCTGCATCCCCTGCATTGGCAGGTGGATTCTTTACCACTAGACTTCCAGGGAAGTCCCAGCTTCCACTTTATTGATGCCAGTGTTTACCCAGAGCGTAGTCTACAGATGAAGAGCATCAGAACAACTTGGAGGGTTTATTAAAAATGTAGAGTTCACACCAGAACTAAAAATTTTGGCAGGCAGGGATCTTCATCTGCAAAAGATTCTTAAGGCACATTACAATCTGAATATAATTGAATCCATCAAAATGTCTATGGATGACTCTTGCACTGAACTTGAGAAAAGGACAGTAAATGACTTCAGGCAAAGTGGATGAGTCACAAAGCTCTCCTGCTAGAAGATCAGTGAGAAGAGACTTGTTATAAGACCAATCAGGATGTGTTGCTCAAGGTACAGAAGACATTTAACATTAAATTTACCCACTAAGGAGAGAGCTGGGGTTAGAGCCCAAGGGAAGCAGTATTATTCTAACAAGTTGCATGGAGTTTGAAGGAGTTTCACCTCACAAGGCAAAATGTACAAGGCAAAAATATCTGGATAAACATATTTAAAGGCAGATTTTCTTAAACACAGTTTCTTTAGAACTTAGAAAATTATATACATTCTTTCACTTACGCATCTTGACTTTGAATAAATATTTTTAAGCCTATGTAAATAACTGGCACTAGGGAAATCAGATTACTGTCCTATAATAAGATGACAAAAATGCAATGATAATGCCAGCTTAATGGCTAACTTTAAAATGTTAGCATTTTTTCTTTAGTGAAATTGACCTTGTCACAAAGCATGTCATAATACTCTCTTTATGCTAGGATGAAATATTACCGTGAGATTATTAACATTTTTGTGGAAAGGTAAATGTTCTAAGGCCACTGACTCTACGATACATGCATGAAAGCGTGGTTTAATGTCTGTTATGGAGATTCAATAATTATTACTGGATTAGATCAATAAATTTGGAAAGATGGGAAAGGATTACAGAATGAGAGCACTTAATGTTGTAAAAAAAAATTGATCTAATGCCTTCTTTGGCTTGTTCATCCATGACAACCAAATTTGGCCCAGAGTTCCACATGCACAGTTCTCATTGACATCCTAAGAATTTGTGCATGAGTTACTGAGGTTAGAATTAAACCCTGAGGAAATAACTAAAGATTTTTGGTGAGATATACTTGTGTGATTAAATAAAATCATTTTTATGGGCTTTGTTTTCTTGTTTTCAGACTGTTTCTTATGAAGATAAATAGTCTGAACACATTGAGGTTAATATTGCTTTTAAGCTATTTGTCTCCATTTGGGAACTAAATGCAAAGAAAAATGAATGTTTTACCTCTCAGAAGCTTTCTCCACTTAAATGTTTCCACTAAACCCAGAGTCCCGAAAACTTTATCAATTTCCCAGGAACAGACATTAATCACCTCCAGATATTCTGGGGAATAGTGGGAAAACTGAAGTATTAACTATTCAACTATTTGTTTCTTTCTTCTACTGCTATGACAGTCAGAACATCTACTTCCTTCTGTAGAAACGAAGGACATATAATTTTATTTTAAAAATGTTGATGTAATATGCTCCCCTAAAAAAATACAAATATGTAAGTCTTAAAATACAGCCTTATATGAAATTTTAGTATTTAAAAAAGTACATATATATCAAGCTAAAGTAACTGTCAATTTATTTTTTATGAAAGCTCTGAAAGCCTTAGTTTGTAGGAAAAGGGCTATTTTGAACTGAACTGTATAGGCTGGTCATGAGGTTAACATGTTGTATCTTTGTATTTCTAATCCCAGCTTATCCTTAAAATTTTGTCAATTATTTTCAGATGAGGAAATTGAAATATAATGAAGTTGACAAATATAATGAGGTTGACAAATATATCAGTTAGAAAGATAATTCACATTCCTGTGATCTTCTATGTATAATATACAAGGAAACTTTAAATATATAAAAATTTGATTCTGAGACACAATTCTCAAAATTTCATGTGTATTTGGAATTCAAAATGAATTTTAGGGAAGCAAGTATAAATAAATGTGAATATTCTTCATTCTCTGTAGGACCAAGTATTTATCTTCTCGGAAGAGTTACAAAGAAAAATCAGTAATACATTATATACTAATATAAATTGTTATAAAAACAATAAAGAACTCAATTAAAGACAAAGATTGGTGAGAAAAGTTGAAGTGGTGGCATGGTTTACTTTTTTACTATGTTCTTATCCCATATGAATAGTTTGTAAAAACTGACAGAGTTCTGAATCAAATAAATACATTGTCAAGTACAAATATGTTAAGACAGTTAGTCAAATTTGTATTCTTAATAATAAAATAAATTTTAAAGATCTGAGTTGGTATTTCTAATTTATAGGATGAATAAATTCTAAAATTAAAAAAAAAAATACAGTGAAGGTTGAGGTCAAATGGTATACTCATTTCCATTGACTTAATTTTTATCACTCAATTTAGTTCATTTAACATTACTTTATCATTGGCTATTTAGTTCAATTGTTTAGAAACCAATTCTTGAAATAACATGAGTTTAAGTAAGGTAGATCCTTATTCCTTTTACATAACGTAAGTCCTAAGACAGGGATTCAAGGGAAGGTGTGCCAACTTCATGGCTATTGGGGATCTAGGCTCCTTCTAGATTTTGTTTCATTAGCCTAGTGCTTGGTTCTATCCTAAATGTTAACTCCTGTTTCTAAAAAGGCTGCTGAGCTCTAGCTATCACCTCTACATGCAGGCATCAGAAAGGATGATTTTAGGAAAGACAAAAGGGCAATCTGTGAGCTAGGTCATCATCCTTTAAGCAGTTTCCCCAGAAATCTTATGTAATACTGGCCAAGATTTAATTTCACTTTATCTACACATAGCTTGCTTGGGAAGTTAAGAGAGCTTATCTTCAAGGTGGGTTATTGTCACACTAGCCAAAATCCAAATTGTGATCCTTTAAGGAGAATAGATAGTATTATTTGTTAAATAGTTTAACAAATGGTTGTAGTTTTTCAGTCTCTAAGGTATGTCCTTTATGACCCCAGGGACTACAGCACACCAGACTTCCCTGTCCTTTGCTATCTCCTGGAGTTTGCTTAAATTTGTGTCCATTGAGTCAGTGATGCTATCTAACCATCTCATCCTCTGCTTCCCTCTTTTCCTTTTGCCTTCAATCTTTCCCAGCATCAGAGTTTTTTCAGTGAGTCGGCTCTTCACCTCAGGTGGCCAAACTATTGGAGCTTCACCATCAGTACCATGCTTATTTTAGGTGTGCCAAGTAATGGGTTATGTTGTGGTGTCCATGAATAAAAAGGCATTGTCCGTAGCCTCAAATGATTTGGTCACTAGATGGGAGAAAGAGATACTTAAGCATTCATGGTTTATTAGCAGCAGTGCAAAATTATTTATCAATTGCTACTAAAATATTTACATATTTTGACCTATTCTCTTCTAGGAATGACTTATAAGGAACTAATTCAAAAGAAAAAAATCTGTAAGCAGCTTTATTGCCACTCTGTTTATGGTAATAAAATATTGCCTATAACTTAAACAGGCAAATTCCAAGTTAATTTTGGCAAATCTAAGTATTTTTTGAAGTTGTGTAGTATTTAAAATCTTCATAGCATATCCACAGATTAGAAAAATATTTTCAGGAATATATGGCAGACATAAAGGCTAATATATGATCGTTCTCTCCTTAACTGAGAAAGAAGATATTCTTCGTATATTACTTATGTTTGTATCACTTTTGGCAGCGCTGGGTCTTTGTTGCTGTATGGGCTTTCCTGTAGTTGCGCTGAGCAGGAGCCACTCTTGAGTTGCAGTGGCTTCTCTTTTTGCACCACATGGGCTCTAAGGCATGTGGGCTTTAGTAGTTTCAGAACAAGGGCTCATAGCTGGGCTCCCAGGCTTTAGAGATGGGCTCAGTAGTTGTGGCCCATGGGCTTAGGTACTCCACGCCATGTGGGATCTTCCAGGATCAGGGATGGAACCTGTGTCTCCTGCATTGACAGGCATATTCTTTACAGCTGAGACAATGGAGAAGCCCTGTTTGCATATTTTTATATCAGAATCCAAAAATTGTGACTATATGATTAAGAACTGGAAAACATGAAGGAAAGGGAAGGCAGTTAGCTCTGTTGCAGTGGAAGTGCTTTGGGTGAGTGCTTTATTTTGCTTATACTTCTCTTACATCTGGTCTAATAATGATTTGTGTTTTGTAACTCACCGTGAGAATGTCTAAAGATTGAAGTTGAATGCAAACATGGAAATGCCGTCTCCTAGAATCTTCTTCAGTGTCCCTGTCTCTCCCTCTTTTTCCTGCCTCATTTTTATATAGTTTGTTACGCTTGTATTTGATTTCATCTCTCAAGAACCAGAGAATCATCCCATTTGAGATTTCTACGTTTTCATTTCTGATACAGTCCATGTACCTTACTAATAATTGTCTATGTATCAGTATGAAGTAGTCTTGTATGCCTCAGCCCTGCCTTCCTGTTTGGGACCCCACTGCCCTGTCCACTTGGCAGAGCCCTATTCATCCTTGAAGGCCAGTGTGACTTGGGCTGTCATATACTCGCTGCTCTCTTTTTATCCTCAAGCAGAAGGCATTCCTCCTACTTTGACATGATTCTATCTTTTCCTCTCTTACAGCTCTTGGTTTACTTTAGTTGCCAAGACATGTCCATCTCTTTTGCAACCCCAGGGACTGTAGCCCACAGACCCCTCTTTCCATGGGATTTCCCAGGCAAGACTACTGGCATGGGTCACCATTGCCTCCTCTAAGGGATTTTCCCTACCCAGGGATCGAACTCACATCTCCTGCTTTGGCAGGCAAATTTGTTACCACTGAGCCAGCAAGGAAGAGACCTTTTATAGCTCTTACCAAACATATTTCAATTGTTAATTGCCAGTTGGTAACTCACTGAAAGCAGAAACCAAATCTTCTTTCTTTTGTGCCCCTGAGCCTAGCAGACACAGGTATTAGAAGCTCAGTACCTGTTTATGAAGCTGTTTATGAACTTCCTTTGATCTAAAGTGATCACAATTTTCCAGTTACTTCACACACAAAAGAAAACTGCTTATAGCTTGGGAGACTGTGCAAAGAGCCAAGTCCTTGGAGGGTAAAGACTAATTATTATTTTCCTTTTTTTCCCCTAAAAGATATTGTCTCATATTTTCCCATATTAATAAATAACACATTTGTGTTCAACATTAGTTGAATACATGATTATTTTGAAAGGAATGTTATTTAATAAAAGTCAGTGATACCTAGGTTGTCTATTACCTGTAGGGTTAACATTTTTAGACCTTTATATGTGGAAATCTATACACATATATATACTTTGGGTGAGAGATCCAGAAGCATTTTAGGCCTTTTTTTTTAGATGATTTAAATGTGTACATGTTGCTTTTAAATTATATCATATTGAACATTTTTTTGTCTTTTATTTTAAGACCTTTATTTTGTATTGCTATATAGCCAATTAACAAACAATGTTGTGATAGTTTCAGGTGGACAGTGAAGGCACTCATGTATACATGTATCCGTTCTCCCCCAAATTCCTCTTCCATCCAGGCTGTCACATAACACTAAGCAGAGTTTTATGTGCTCTACAGTAGGTTTTTGTTCATTATCCATTTTAAATGCAGTGGTGTTTTAAGTACGTTCCTATCCACAAGATGAGCTTCTCAGATGGCTCAACAGTAAAGAAACCGCCTTCAATGCAGGAGACATGAACTTGATACCTGGGTGGAGAAGATCCCCTGGAGGAGGAAATGGCCCTGCTCCATTATCCTAGCCTGGGAAATTCCATCCATAATGAACCTGTCGGGCTATAATCCATGGGGTCACAAAGAGTAGGACATGACTTTTGTAGCACAGGTTATGCTTTAAAACATAGGTTATGCATAAAAGCATAGCATAGGTTATGCATAAAAGCATAAGTTATGCTTTTAGAGCATAGGTTATGGTTTAAATTAAAAGAAATTAAAAGATGCTTGCTCCTTGGAAGAAAAGCTATGAGCAACCTAGACAGCAGAGTAAAAAGCCGAGACATTACTTTGCCAACAAAGGTCTGTCTATTCAAAGCTTCTATTCAAAGTTATGGTTTTTCCAGTAGTCATGTATGGATGTGAAAGTTGGACTATAAAGAAAGCTGAGCGCTGAAGAATTGATGCTTTTGAACTGTGACATTGGAGCAGACTCTTGAGAGCCCCTTGGACTGCAAGGAGATCCAACCAGTCAATCCTAAGGGAAATCAGTCCTGAATATTCATGGAAAGGACTGATGCTGAAGGTGAAACTCCAATACTTTGGCCACCTGACGTGAAGAACTGACTCATTGGAAAAGACCCTGATGCTGGGAAAGATTGAAGACAGGAGGAGAAGGGGAAGACAGAGGATGAGATGGTTGGATGGCATCACCGACTCAATGGATGTGAGTTTGAGTAAACTCCAGGAGTTGGTGATGGACAGGGAAGCCTGGCGTGCTGCAGTTCCATGGGGTCGCAGAGTTGGACATGACTGAGCGACTGAACTGAACTGGACTGATGCTTTAAATAGCAATTTAGACACTACAACTATTGAGCTATATATTCTAAATATCTCATAAACACATTTCCAAGGAATGTTTGGTAAAAAAAAAATGAAAAATAAAAGCTTTAAGAGATTAGTCAACAGCTCTGTGTCCCTAAACTTATCTCTTCTTTCTTAACATAACTTTATAATCTTTTGGTGAAAAACATAAAGTTTATTGTTCACTATACAAACTATTTGTTCTTTAAACATTCGATGTTTATATCAGCTTAACAGATTGAGGATCAATCTGTTTACTAGCAATTAAGGCTCTTTCAAGTTTACAGTTGCCTCCTCGCTTATTGGCCCCTCAAAATACTCAAAATTGATGCAGTAAGAACATAAAAGAAGAATGTTCTTCCCAGAGAAATTAGTTGCAGACCAGAACAGCCAGAAAGTTAGTAGCAAGTTGGCCTGATTCTTGCCTTCACTTTTATTCCATAATTTCAGATAAGAAATTGCCTTTTCAGAAAAGTTTTCCATCTGTGCTTAGAAGAACAATGAGGGATGATGATAAAAATTTCCAGATGCCTCGGTATTGTTAAAGATATTAGGCCTTTCCTATTTAACTGAGGTAGAAAGCAATTTTCTGAGATGCTTTAATTCACTTGGTTATTTACATTCACTTGGGCCATTGGGATTTCCTTGCATTGTTGTCAAAGTTCTAATCTTATTCAATATTCATGTCTTCAGGATTTGGGAGAAATAAATATATTCAGAGAAAACTTCCTTCCCATATTGACTAGTGCATGCTCTCCTTAATAGGTTAATACAATCCAACCAGAGTGTCAGGAAAACAGTTTAAACTTTATATTTTGTATTGAAAATAGAAACATTTTAAAGGTAGACACCATTCAGATGTTACTATGGCAAGGAAGTATTTGTGTGACAGCAGAAAGAACATTATCTTTACCTTTTGAGGCTGGTTCAAAATCATTTCCAAGTTATTACAAGGTTTATTTCTGTTTTCAGAGTTCTTTTTTTAGCATTAGGCATGTTTATTACATTTTTAAACTGTCACTATTCAGGAGCATTTTTATTATGAATTATGCAATATTTCACAATAAATTGTACTAACAGCCTGTAAGAAGCCGCAGGCGTCGTTCCTCCCAAATTCAGTGTCTCCTTGTCTCCTTGCTAGCACTCTGTCAGCCTCATTCCTTGTGTTTATAAAGTGAGAAAAAAGGTTAGTTGTGGTAAATTGGCTTTATGCCATCCTTTTGGTTGGGGCTAAATTATAAGCAAGTAGCACCTGTTTCTCACTTTTCTCAAAGAAATGAGAGTCTTGAATATAACCAAGGAAAATTTGCCTCAATTGTAAATATTCCTTAGGAGGAATATACTAAGAAATCTGTTTGCAGGACTACTTATTGCATTTCAGAAAGGAAGAGTTCCAAAGAAATGCAAGCAGACCTCAAATAGTGAAGCACAGATCTGCATATATTCTCCACGAAGTGCACAGATCCTGATGGCTTTTAAATGCATCCCTTTCCATCACTTCTCTGTTTCACTCCTTTGAATTATTTCACACTGTTTTCTACTCAGAAGAGTTCTGTTCTCTCCCACATTTACTTCACCATGATTTGGCTTCTTGGAAATCCTCCACTGGGAAGGTTGTTAACCCTACAGGGGAAGTGTTAGTTGTTCAGTCATGTCTGGCTCTTTGGAACCCCATAAACTGTAGCCTGCCAGGCTCCTCTGTCCATGGAATTCTCCAAGCAAGGATACTGGAGTGGGTTCCCATGCCCTTCTCAAGGGGATTTTCCCGATCCAGGGATTGAACTCAGGTCTCCTGCACTGCAGGTGGATTCTTTACCATCTGAGTCACCAGGGAACAGATCTCAAATCAAGAGTCTTCTTGAATTCCCTCTGCAATTCCTAACATGATTCTTAGTATTACAAGATTATGAATATAATTTTAAAAGTCTTAAATTTCCATAACTTCTACCTTCTTGCAAGAAGACTTCTCAGTTATTTCCCTCAATTGTAACACTATATAATAAGCAGGAACCAATTAGAATTGTTTTCACTTTAAGACTAAGAAGAAGAGGTATATGTGTGTACATGTGAAATAAGTTTTCAAACTTCAAGTGACAAAGTAATGATAGATTTTAAGAAAGAATCAAAGCGGTGTTGCTGCTGCTGTTGCTATGTCGTCATGTCTGACTCTGTGCAACCCCATGGACTGCAGCCTACCAGGCTCCTCCGTCCATGGGATTTTCCAGGCAAGAGTACTGGAGTGGGGTGCCATTGCCTTCTCCATCAAAGGAGTGTGTTGGTAGACATATCTCAAAATTCCATTTCCTTTAAGAAGCATTTTAATGACAATAATTAAAATTTCATGTGAATCTGGACCTCCCTTTGAGGTTGTCATCAGTATCTTTAGAGCTCTACACCTCTCACATGAAATCAGGAGCCTGGCTTCCTACAGCTACAGTCATTTTCTGATGGAAAAAACACCTGTCACCAAATCCACAAACTTTCCTGAACCTATTCTAGCCTTCTTCCCCGGGGCTTTTCACACTAGAGAAGATGAATCACTGCAGCTTGAACTCTGAATGTTATTCCTTCCTGCCTCCTCAGGAGCCATAAGTGTGGCTCCCAGATCCTCTCTTTGTGTCTTCAATGTTTCTTTCTCCCTGTGATTTCAATCCTTCCCATGAGCCTTCAGACATTCGGAAAACTAATTCTTAATCCTGAGCTGTGCATAAATATCTCACCTAACTGCCAGATCAATACTGTGAACTATTCCATGCAGGTTTTATATATCATGAAAGTAAGATTTACAATGTTTTAGCAAAGACTGCATATTTAGTAACAGTTGACAGTAAAACTCTGATCTTCATCAGAGTTCTAATATTATTAGAACTAATATTATTTACAAATTATTTCTAATATTATTTACAAATTATTTTCTAGTGTTTGTAGTACTGTTCATCAAATGCTATAATAGACTGCATCTCATGTAAGGTGAAGGGCTCTTCAGGTGGCACTAGTGGTAGAAAATCCACCTGCCAATGCAGTAGATGCAAGAAATGTGAGTTCAACCTCTGGGTCGGGAAGATCCCCTGGAGAAGAAAATAGCAACCTACTCTAGTATTCTTGTCTGGGAAATTCCATGGACAGGGAACCCTGGTGGGCTACAGTCCATGGGGTTGCAAAGAGTTGGACCTGACTGAGAGACTGAGAACACACACATGTAAGAAGAAGTAGAAATATAAAATTAATATGTTGCAGCAAATTCACTGTTGAAACCAGGTCTGTGATAGACCACTGTACAGTATTGCCTGAATTCTCTACCTAGCATGGTGGATAATGAAAAGTAATATGAAAAATGGTGTTTCACTTAGATTAGAAAGAATAAGAACTTTCTCAGGAGCACTTAAGGGATGGAAGCATGAAATAATATTCTCGCCTACTGCTCTGCCTTTTTATCTTTCATATATTTTCAGGAGCAAATCAAAATTGAACAGCCCTCTCAGTGCCTTACTTCTGGGGACTACATTGCATTTGTCTTTTTCAAATGTGAGCCTTCTTATATATAATTGAAAAAAAAAGCACTATCTGGAAGTATAATTTTCACTACCCATTGGGGGTTGTCTTTTTAAATTTTACTACCCCCTCTTTAAATTGTCTTCCTCTCATTCTTTGATCTCTCCAGTTAAAATTCTTCCTCTTGTATATTTCGTGAAGTGTGATTTTCTTATCTCTTTGCTCTTGGAAGCTACCTCAGCTCTCCTGTTGTAAGCTTGGTCACCATCTTTGTGACTGATCTGTTAAGCTTAACTTGTTTTCAGTGGGGCTGCAACTTCTTTTAAATACAAATCTCTAGCTGTTCTCTATTCCCTCTCTTCTATTGATTCCTCATTCCGTAATATCTTTAACTCTTCAGGCAACCTTATGTGTGAAAATGGATTAAGAAAACATTGGGAAACTGCTGAATAAAATGATTGTTGGTGGTGGTTTAGTCGCTAAGTCGTGTCCAACTGTTGCGACCCCATGGACTGTAGCCCGCCAGGCTCCTCTGTCCATGGGATTCTCCAGGTGAGGATACTGGAGTGGGTTGCCATTTTCTCCTCTAGTGGATCTTCCTGACCCAGGGATCAAACCTGCATCTTCCACATTGGCAGGGAGATTCTTTACTGCTGAAACACCAGGGAAGCCCTGAATAAAATGGTTAGAGACATTCTGTATAAAATAAAGTCATAAAACATTGTACATGGTACATACAGTTGAATTTGCCTGATTTCTCATGTTTAGATGAACAAAAATCCAGAGAACCTGAATGATTTACCCAAGGGTACCAGGACAGGACTCGCACTAAGCATTCAAATGTTGCACCTCCTACGTTGATACTGTTTTCAGCAGCCCATGTATCCCAGGGGTATAGTCACTAAAATAATGACTTCATTAATGGCGGCGCCCAGCGCCAGGGACAGCTTAAGGCTTATAGCAAATAGAAAGTATTTGCTAACAAAAAGCAAGCCATTTGGCTGGTTGAATTATGCCTCTTTATTGGAGTCAAAGTAGAGTGATTCTGTAACTATAATTTTGAATGTTGGATTCAAATATTTTATCAACTTTGACTAGTTTCCCATGCAAAGCACCCCATCAGCTGTGGAGGGTTTTGGCCTCACAGCGGTTTAATAACCCTGATTGCCTCAGAGATCTGATCTCAGCTCTTCTAAGCAAGATTCTCCTTAGTGGCCACTTCCATCTCCAGTGGTCCCATGGCAATGCTAACGGTAGGTGAACACAGGGGCTGTTTCTGAAGGCTAAGGGGGATGTAACGTTAGACTCAGCAAGGAAGTCATTTCTGTTTTCATACATGCTCTTGATCAGCTCATCAAAACAGAGGCAAGTTCATGTAGAACACATTTCTGATCTCTGTGAAAACATAGGCATTCACCTTCTGGCCGGCTACGTTGAACTCTAACCTTAGAAACTACAGTATGAATGCAGCTAGAAAAAAAATGGAGAGAATAGTTGCCTTTCTCAGTCATGGATGACAAAGGTTTCTGGGCTGTGTGTTCAGTTCTGTCAAAATGATCACTGAACCACTAGCTTGCTCAGACCTTCCATGGAGACCTGAGGCTTCGGTTCCCCATTCATTCTCATCCTCTCATCTGTGCCTTTCGAAAGTGGAGCTCATCTGTTTGGGTTTTTTTTTTTTTTCTTTTTTTCCAGCTTAACACTTCAAAAGCCTAACATGAATAGAGGAGAAGAAATTGTCCGTAATTATTTAACCCCACAGAGATGGTTTTTATAGTTCTTTTGCCCAATAACACCTAGACTTCATTATAGTGACAAACTATTTTTGGCAGATAATTGTAATGTTAAAGATAATACATTTTAATATTTATAATAATGGAGCAGAAATGTTTTTCCCTCTTCAGAATGGCTCAAATATGATCAGAATTGATAATACACAGGATGTTTATAAAGTCTTCAGATCATGTTAAACCTAACTGCTTTGAATGAAGCGAAGCTCTGATAAAAGAAATCTGAAAGCATAGCACAGCACCATGTCTCATGGGGTTTAATACTGACATTGAGTTTTGAAATTTGTACAATAATCTTAATCAGAGTTTGTGATTTTAGGATAGTATCAGTTCTGATATTCCTTTGGTAAGCATGTTGTAGAACTATGTGAAGACTTTTAATATAGTACTAATTATAGTAAATTGGCATATATTATATAATTTAAAGTATATATGTATATGTCAAGTTAAAACAATGTAGGTACAAAATTCAATACTGTGGATTGTAATTATGCAAAAAGAGTATGTTAATGACAATAAGTTGGGGCAAGTAGCACTCTATGCTTATACAATCTATTTAATCTTCACAGCAACTCTATAAAGTAGATACTGTTATTGTCTGCATTATACAGATAGGAAAACAGAAACTAGTTAGCTAGTTGAGGACCTGGACCTAAAACAAGGCAGCTTGGCTCTAGAGGCCATGCCCTGTGCCACTATGTATGTGGAAAAAAATGGGATAACACACAGAAGATTTAGTATGTGTTAGCCTGGTGGGAATATAGTCTTATATCAATCATATTGTAAATTATTTATCCTAGTTATAGGCTATTTGGAAAATAAATCCTATAGTTGTAGCATCTGCTATAAACTGAAGGTTTGTGTCATTCCCCCCATCCCCAGTTTCATATGGTGAAACCTCATCCTCATTGTGATTGTATAAGAAGGTGAGTCCTTTGGGGGATGATTAAGTCATGAAGTGGAGCCTTCATGAATGGGATTCAGTTCAGTTCAGTCGCTCACTCGTGTCCCACTCTTTGCGACCCCATGAATTACAGCACGCCAGGCCTCTCTGTCCATCACCAACTCCCAGAGTCCAACCAAACCCATGTCCATCGAGTCAGTGATGCCATCCAACCATCTCATCCTCTGTCGTCCCCTTCTCCTCCTGTCCCCAATCCTGCCCAGCATTAGGGTCTTTTCCAATGAGTCAGCTCTTCACATGAGGTGGTCAAAGTATTGCAGTTTCAGCTTCAACATCAGTCCTTCCAATGAACACTCAGGACTGATCTCCTTTAGGATGGATTGATTGGATCTCCTTGCAGTCCAAGGGACTCTCAAGAGTCTTCTCCAACACCACAGTTCAAAAGCATCAGTTCTGCAGCACTCAGCTTTCTTCACCGTACAATTCTCACATCCATACATGACCACTGGAAAAACCATAGCCTTGTACTAGACAGACCTTTGTTGGCAAAGTAATGTCTCTGCTTTTAAGTATGCTATCTAGGTTGGCCATAACCTTCTTTCCAAGGAGCAAGCGTCTTTTAATTTCATGGCTGCAATCACCATCAGCAGTGATTTTGGAGCCCCCAAAAATAAAGTCTGACACTGTTTCCACTATTTCCCCATCTATTTCCCATGAAGTGATGGGATCAGATGCCATGATCTTAGTTTTCTGAACGTTGAGCTTTAAGCCAACTTTTTCACTCTCCTCTTTCACTTTCATCAAGAAGCTCTTTAGTTCTTCTTCACTTTCTGCCATAAGGGTGATGTCATCTGCATATCTGAGGTTATTGAGATTTCTCCCAGCAATCTTGATTCCAGCTTGTGTTTCTTCCAGCCCAGCGTTTCTCATGATGTACTCTGCATATAAGTTAAATAAGCAGGGTGACAATATACAGCCTTGACGTACTCCTTTTCCTATTTGGAACCAGTCTGTTGTTCCACGTCCAGTTCTAACTGTTGCTTCCTGACCTGCATACAGGTTTCTCGAGACAGGTCAGATGGTCTGGTATTCCCATCTCTTTCAGAATTTTCCACAGTTTATTGTGATCCACACAGCCAAAGGCTTTGGCATAGTCAATAAAGCAGAAATAGATGTTTTTTCTGCTACTCTTTTGCTTTTTCGATGATCCAGTGGATATTGGCAATTTGATCTCTGGTTCCTCTGCCTTTTCTGAAGCCAGCTTGAACATCTGGAAGTTTACGGTTCACATATTGCTGAAACCTGGCTTGGAGAATTTTGAGCATTACTTTACTAGCATGTGAGATGAGTGCAATTGTGCGGTAGTTTGAGCATTCTTTGGCATTGCCTTTGGGATTAGTGCCTTGATAAAAGAGATCCCAGAGAGCTCCCTCATCCCTTCCACCATATGATGACTCAGTGAGAAGACAGCTGTCTACAAGTAGGAAATTAGGTTCTTACCAGATACCAAATCTGCTGGTGCCTAGATCTTGGACTTCTCAACTTCAGGAACTGTGAGAAATAAATGTTGTTTAAATCACGCAGTTGATGGCAATCTGTTACAGCACCCTGAAGGTACTAAGATTGTATCTAATTTGAAAAGACAGAAATTATCCAGACATTTCAGGCAAACAGAGTGTATCAATTTCCTTTGGCTGCTAATACAAATGTCCACAAAATGGTTGGCTTAAAACACTTTGGCTTAAAAAAGGGCGATGCATTCTCTCACCATTCTGAAGATTAGAAGACAAGGCCATGCTCCTTCTTAAGATTCTAGAAATCCTTCTTTGCCTCTTCATAGCCTCCAGTGATTGTTAGCAATCCTTGGAATCCTTTGGATGAAGATGCAGCATTCTGATCACTACCCCCAGCATCACACTGGTTCTCTCTATTCATCTGTCTCTGTGTCCAGATTTGTCTTCTTAACACAAGTCACCATATTTGCAAAGTGGTGCAAAGAGGACAGGTGCACATAGTGCACTCCGTTGAAAATGAAGTCACATTGGCAAATTCCAAAAGGACACGAATGTGGGGGCACACTATGCAACCAGGAACAGGCAGGGATTTGATACAGAGGATGGATTAACTGAATGTTAGGGAACAACTTCACATTGCCAAGGCTAGCCTAGAAGCCACTAATGATGAGTAGCCAGTCTACCAACAGTGTAATCAATCATGAGCCCCCATGCGGGCTAATGTCTTCAAGACCAGCCAGTCACATTACTTACATGGGACCCCTTCCCTCTACTTTTCTGTATGGATTTGCCTTTCTTGACCATAGTGTTCTGCCAGCACTACCAAACGTGTGGACATAAGGATGCCTTAATTAACATCGCTGATTTTATCTTTCACAATATTGAAATAAGTATGCCTAACTCCTGAGAGGAAATCCTGTAGCATTTGAGATTTAATCACAAAAACAGAATATACTCCATGCACTTCACATAGAGAGGAATTTAATACAGGGATTTGTTGCAAATGTATTACAAAAGCTAAAGGGGAAAAGGTGGTGTTAGCTAGAGATAAGAAATTGCAGGAAGCTGCTACCCCTGGTCTCCAGGGTGCAGAGTGAAAAAGAGGAATGGCATTGCTCAGCGCCCGTGAGCCCACACTCTGCACTGACACTGCTGGTGGGGCCATTGTCACCACTGTTGCTATCGTTAGAACTGTGACGGCTGCTGATCACGAGCATGGATCCTATAGACCCTGCATGAGTTCCTGAAGCTGAGGTTGATGTTGCTGGAACTACTTCTATAGCAGCTTTGAAAAGAAATAACGATGAAGATTATGTCCGTGCAATGCTGCAGAATTCCTTTGCCTCTGAATTATAGTTTCCCAATAATACTATTTTCTAGTGAAGTATTGAGTTATCTTACTGAGTTGGAAAATCAGGTTGATTGGCATACTTCTAAATGCTGTAGTTCAGTTCAATTCAGTCGCTCAGTCATGTCTGACTCTTTGCGACTCCATGCACTGCAGCACGCCAGGCCTCCCTGTCCATCACCAACTCCCGGAGTTTACCCAAACCCCTGTCCATCGAGTCAGTGATGCCATCCAACCATCTCATCGTCTGTCGTCCCCTTCTCCTTCTGCCCCCAATCCTTCCCAGCATCAGGGTCTTCTCCAATGAGTCAACTCTTTGCATGAGGTGGCCAAAGTATTGGAGTCTCAGCTTCAACATCAGTCCTTCCAATGAACAACCAGGACTGATCTCCTTTAGGATGGACTGGTTGGATCTCCTTGCTGTCCAAGGGACTCTCAAGAGTCTTCTTCAACACCACAGTTCAAAAGCATCAATTCTTCTGTGCTTGGCTTTCTTCACCATCCAATTCTCACATCCATACATGACCACTGGAAAAACTATAGCCTTGGACTAGACAGACCTTTGTTGGCAAAGTAATGTCTCTGCTTTTCAATATGCTATCTAGGTTGGTCATAACCTTCCTTCCAAGGAGTAAGCGTCTTTTAATTTCATGGCTGCAATCACCATCAGCAGTGATTTTGGAGCCCAAAAAAATGAATTCTGACACTGTTTCCACTGTTTCCCCATCTATTTCCCATGAAGTGATGTAGTTAGATTGAGCCTAATATTTGAATGATCTCATGTTTAACAGATACATCATACATTTTCATATAATGCTTACCATTTTCTTGAATGGATTATCCATCCAGTGTTACTTATACTACATTTATGGATTTTTGCCATATAATTTATATTATTTTTTACCACTTTTATCAACTAGTAGATTTCAGTTCAAGTCAAAGACGGACTGTCTAAAAGAAGGATCAGGAAATGTTTCTGTAAAGAGCCATATTGCAGATATTCTTGGCTTTGTGAACCATACTGTTTTTTTCCAAAACTACTCAGCTCTGCTACTCTAGTGCAAATGCAACTGTAGACGGCATGTTAACAAATTGGTAGAAAGTTCTCCAGCAGAACTTTATTTACAGTGTATGAGGCAGGCTGGATCCCCTGAGCCACAGTATGTTGACTGGCCTTGATCTAGTGGAAATATATTAATAGCAGTCCTTCTGATGTCCACCATATCTGATGAATCCACATAGACTATAGAAAAGCTAACAGGATTCTGTAGTAAATATTCCCTAATTGGAAGGTAGACTGATAGCTTATAAACATTATCATAAGACCAACATTAAGAAAATGAATCACTACAGTACTCTATTGTGATATGCAATTTGAGTACCTTATTTTCATTAATCTTTCCAGTGAGCCAGGAAGTAGATATCAGTCGCTCAGTCAGCATCTCTGTATCACCGATGAAGAGACACTGGAGAAGATATTAGCTTCTTTAAGTTCATTCAGGGAGTGAATGATAGGATTCAAAGCTGTGTTTATCTGATTCCATATATATTATTGCTACAGTATGTCTTATAATACATGCATTTCTATAGCATTTCCTGCCTTATGTTCTGTAACCACCGGGATTTTGAAATTAAAATCAAAACATGATATGATGCCCATACTCATATGCATATGTATGTATACACACAGAGTCAATTAGAAGATATTTGGGTCAGCTCCATAAGAAAAACTGTTTCTTTTAATCAGTACTTATTAGAAGAGGCTCCCTGTGAAACACTGAGGATTATAATTTTCCTAAGAAATCATGGAGAGATAAAAGCTTTAGGTACAAGGCAGAGCCCTGCCCTGCTTGCCACCTGCTTTCTTAGTGTCCTTCTGCAAATCCTTGCTGGACCCTAGTCCCTAGAAGCCCGGACCCTTGCCCTGATCACCAGCCACTGACTGGTGTCTTTATCCAAACTCCATCACCTTTCTCCACAATTCAGAATCCTTTGATGATATGAACCACTATTGCCCTGAAATGCCTGTAGGTTTCCCTCTGTTGTTGTTCAGTCGCTAAGTTGTGTCTGGCTCTTTGCAACCCTATGGACTACAGCTTGCCAGGCTCCTCTGTCCTCCACTATCTCGCTGAGTTTGCTCAAAGTCAAGTTCATTGAGTCGGTGATGCCATCCAACCATCTTATCCTCTGCTGCCCACTTCTCCTTTTGCCTTCAATCTTTCACCACCATCATGGTCGTTCCCAATAAATCAGTTCTTTGCATTAGGTGTTTTGACCTTTATGTGTCTTTGGAGAATGAACTTTCTATGAATTATCCTAGCTCTACAAATCTACTTCTACTCCCTCCCCTCTTCCCCTGAAACCACATAAAGTTCAGAGAAACCCTCACAGGGTCTCTTCTATCTTCCAGCCAAGCTTTGCTTGTTATGTTCCCATTTTTGCTTCCTTCAATAATCTAATCTCTTAATCTCTTGGCATCTCTCTGCTTCCTTTGGAATAGCCTTGAATGTCACTGATGTAAATTTGGCAAAAACACTGTGAAGATAAACACTGATACTTAGTCCTGATCACAGCGTATATGTTGTTCTAGGTTCATGGTTTATATCAACTCATTTAGTCCTTGCATCAGTCGTATGAACCAGATATGAGGGATCGAGAGTATTCAAACAGCTCATGCTCATTTTCTGAGGGCACAGCAGACATACTAATGGCGTCTTTTCATGGTGTAGATTTAAAATAATCTGTGTTTTTTTCAATAATCTGTCCTGATGGTACCCATAGCACCTAGCCAGTGAGCCCAGTACCCTGTGATTGAAATCTTGTCCACACAAGCCACCTTAGCAGGGGGTGGTTTGGTTTGATTATGTTTCTTGGATAGCTGGAAATCAACTATGAGAGATCCCCAAACTCCTGATGGTACTTGCAGCTACATGAAAGCCACAAACTCCTGTTAATCTATGGAACTAATAGACTAGCATGGTTATTACATCTCTAAATGCATCATGATTTAGCCGCATCATGATGACCCTACCTACAAAAATCAATATTTGACATTCCTGGATAAACACCAATATGGAGTCAAACTTGAAAAGTAAATGGGTCTTTTAACATTCCAGTTTCCTATCTTTTCTTCCTTTGGAATCCAGTAGAGTCTGAGCAAGTGAGTATCATGGTAGACTAGTTCAGCTACATGTAACGTGAAGGACAAGCAAAAGTTCCATGAGTTGTGACTTGTTATTCCTTGATTTACAGTACTGGCATTTTTTACACTTTTCCTTCCTGCATTTCTGAAAAAAGAATGGCTATTTCTGTCAAGGAAACATTCCAGAGCCTGCAATGGCATTTGATTTTGGCTCTGCATATTTTGCCTGGACTGCAACCAACTATTTGCATTTGAAACAGATGTATTGATCTTGGCTCTTCATAATATCCCATCAGAAGAACGCAAGGCTGGATCCTACTTCTGTTTGCACACATCTTGAGGAAGTCCAACCCAATGAAATGCACCAAATTTCTCTGAGGGAGAAAAAATCCTAATGTATGAAGCATTAGTTTGAGGACTGGCAATGGATCAATTTGGATCTTCCAAGAAACAGATGACAGAATGGACTTACATGTACAGAAGATTGACTGTGGAAAATGTGAAGAATAAAGGGGAGAGAAAGGCAGGAGTGAACAAGGAGGGCATTCAGACCTCCATACAAGTGTAACACCTGTGAAGGAAAAGAAGAGTTGGAGATGGGAGAATTGGGTGGAAGGAGCTTCGGCCATGGTGTAGCTCAGAGTTAATCCTAACCAGACTGATAAAGAGCCTCAGCAGGGAGATCCTCATCTGAGGCATCCCCCAGTGGGTAGAAAGAGCCAGGCTGTAGAACTCCACTTGGGCTGGTGGTCAGGCTTCAACTGTGAGCAACCCAGGAGAGCATGGCCTGAGTGTGAATCCTGTGTGAATCCTGCGGCTGCAACAGCTGGGAACTCATTAGCTACACTCCTTGCTGCTGTGGAGTCTCTCTTGAATGGAGATCAAGATCCAGCCATGGCTGTGCCCTTCCATGGTGGCCAGGGGCAGGAAAGGTTTTTAAAAGCGACTGTGGAGACTGTCTTCTATCAAAACTTGTAAACTAGACATTTTCTCAAATGTGGAAAATAGTTCATAACCTAGGTGCCTATGAGTAGTGAGGTTTACTGCACAACTCCAGACCTAAAAATTGAAATAGAGACAAAATTAGTTGATGGCTAAATGGCAAATAGTATTGGTTGGCCAAAAGTTCATTCAGGTTTTCCATCCTATCTTACAGAAAAACTTGAATGAACTCTTTGGCCAACCCAATAAGTTATCAAAGAAGAGAAACCTTTACACTTACAATGTTTCACAGAGCCTTTAGTAGATTATAGTTGCTTCCTACATTTTTGTAGAAATGAAAGATACTAGCATGATGGTAGCTTGAGCAATTATACTGCCCACTGCAATGTCAGTTTGAAGACTTGGATGTTCGAATCCCTGGATAGGGAAGATCCCCTGAAGAATGGAATAACTACCCACTCTGGTATTCTTGCCTGGAGAATTCCATGGCAGAGGAGCCTGGTGGGCTACAGTCCATGGGATCTCAAGGAGTCGGACATGACTGAGCAACTAACACTTTCACTGTACATTTCGATCAGAAGCCATTCTAAGTGTCAGCAACATGACTGAAGCACGTAATTTGAGAACTTAAATGCTAACTGAAATAGACTGTGTTGTGATCACCCCTATTATGGCTACTTCCTCATCCTTGATTGACAGCAAAGGCTTTTGTGATGGTTACTTGTTCTAATCAAATTTGTCCCAAACCCAGATATGAAAAAAAAAAAAGTCATAATGGGTCCAAGGAAAAGGGTAAATAAAATCAAGTGAGACAATTGTTTATAATCCACTGGATGTTGGAACTATGACTCAGGTATCCAAGTTAATTTCAATTCTGCTTGCTTCTCCCTGAATCCTTTTTCAAAGAAAGGATTTTCACATAATTTAACCTAGAGGGCTGCTCTTACATTTTACTGCAATATCAGAAAATGAGATCCCTCTTTGTTTTGATTGAAGAACATACACGTCTTGAGAAGAGCTTCTGGGGAAGTCTTCTGAAACAGGTTAAGATGTGTGATGTATCAGCAAGGACTTCTGAATAGATTACAGTCTTCCTTTAAAAAGATATTTGGATATTACGTTTCTTATTTGGTTTTTTTCCAGGAGAAAAATAAGTTTGATGTGGTTTGAACATGCTTGGATTGTTTAAAAGGAAAGAGAAACTCACACCACTTTCTTCTTTTTTTTAATTAATTTTTTATAACACTCTAAACATTTAGTTCCATGTCACAGAGACAAAGCTTCTGTAAAAAGGAGGACAAGGAATAAGCCAAAGCCTAGGAAAGGAAGTTTTAAATTAATTTATGTTCTATTATTTAAATATTTCAACATGGCCAATAATTGACTTTGATTGATGTGACAAGAAGTGTGTGTGTGTGTTAAAATTTTCATGCCTATCTCAAATATTTACCTCCATCCAATTCACCAGTTGATTTTATTTAAACTCAATTAAAATAAGATTTCACTGTATAATTAAAACTGATTTTATTTATGACACATTTGTGGAACGGTTTACTTGAGATACTGCCGAAGTTGCTTAAGTCAATGTTTTCTTTCTGGTTTAGTGTGCTGTTTTCACATTAGGCTGACACGAACTCAGCAGAGGGCTTCCTTCTTTTACAAAGCTGGCTTTGGGTCCCTGGGTCTGTCCGCCTGGGTCCCTGAATGGACTTGTTCCCTCTCTGGGCCCTTCATCTTTGCTCACCTTATTCTCTGGGGACCTGGTGTTCTCATTTATCTCCTTCCCACTTTGAATATGTTTAAAATCACAAACTAAACCTTCCCACTAGGTCCCATCCTCCCCTCTATTAAAAAAAATGTTTGTTCTTTCGTTTACTGAGGCACCCCCCGAATGAGTATAATTTCCTCATTGTCTGCATTCTGTAAAACGTATGTTTTCCTTAACCCCTTGCAGTGAAGTGGTTCCCTCTTTACACAATAAGTTGCTGATCAATAGACTCCACCACCGTTCTCTTGGTCTCATTCTCATCAGTGTCTTATGCTATTGATGCTCTTCCTTTTTTGGAAATATCCTGTGACTTCAGGGACCCCATGCTGATGATCCCTCACTTTTTTGGCTTCCTTTTATAACCTTTCTCCCAGGGCTCATTCCTCTCTGTTTTTCTGTTTTCTTTTTTTTTTTTTTTTTTTTAGCATCATCTTGCATTGAAAGTAGCTAAAAATTGTGCCAGACAGTGTGCTCATTGGCCTGAATGTATTATTTCTGTTACTAGTAACAACATACTGTGAAATACTCAGGCTTAAATCATGGGCTGCCCCATTCCCTTGACGAACAGTTTCAATTTGGAAAGGAGGATGAGCCCTGCAAACAAACCAGACTTTAAAAAAAATTACACACACATCTTCAATCCCTGATTCATTGGGTAACAACAAATTGTTCAACATTTACTCTCCTTCTCATCCCTAGCATCAAAGAGTGTATTTCAGACTCTAGAGAGCAATTAATAAGGCCAATATAAGTGCTGTCTTATAAATATATGGACCAAGGATCACATGATCCTTAGAAACTCTTCCCCAAAGATTTCATGTAACACGCTGAACCTTTAAAAAAAATACCTTTTATCTTCAACACTTGAAACTCATCTTTCACTTCCATCCTAGTTTGTTGAAAACATCTAAAATGCATTCTTCATTTTTGCTTATTAATGAAGGGCTTTGGAACTGTTTTTGCTCCTGCATTTGTTTGTAATAATAATGACCCATCATTAGGTACCAGGCAAGTGACCAAATTGTCATGATGGTGTTGGTGCTAGGAACTCATCATAGGGGGAAGCAAAGAGAATGTGCAGTATGGTACCTAAAAATGCAAACACAAATTAAACTTCTTTAGTTTGTGTAGAGATAGATAAATAATGATTTGCAGCAACTAGGAGTCTCATATAGCTTTGTTCATATTTTAATAGTGTACTCCTCTTTGCAGTCTGAGTAATTAAGTCTTATGACATTCCTGGAACCATAAATCCTGCTGAGATGTTTAAGTTTAGAACAAACTCTTGATGTACAATCTTTCACCTTTGAAACGCAATTGAATGTGGCCCACTCCAACTGTTCAGCCTCATTGTTAACTGGAAGTTCCTTTTGAAATTCATTGCCTTCAATTACATTTTTTAAAAGAATTTTAATTGCATGGCTGTAAAGAATAAAGATGCTCTAGGCTCCATTTGTTTATCATGGAGGGGCCAAAAAAATGAGGACAGAGCTTCCCAGCTCATGCGGGGGTTGCAGAGAGAGGGAGATGACTTTTAATTCGACAAGTTCAGAGAGATTTCTTAGTTTGACGCGCTCTGCAGGGGGTCTTTGAGCGCCTGGCAGTGCTTCAGCATTCTGAGCTTTGAAAGTCTTTCCCTGAAGCAGAAATTGTATCAAAAGCCAATGATAATATTCCCTGCAAGGTAAAGCACCCTATTGAAGATTTCGAGAGCTGTTTATTTATTCATCACAGTTTTTCTTTTAGGACATATCAGGCATCTAGGTAATAATTCACATAGATGATAGAAAATGCAAAAAAAAAAAATCCTCCTCATTAACCTTTCACCTTTTCCTTCTTCTTCTCTGTAGGCCACATGTAGATATAAAATGTTCTTTCTGCTTGTCCCAAACATACATATTTTTATCCCAAATCTCAGTCTCTTCCCCTCTCTTTCCATTTTTTTTTTTTAAACAAAATTGTCATTTCAGGTTCCTTCTACCACCAGCTGAGCATATAAGATGTTTATGGCCATTTCCTCCTGCTAAATCCTCAAAGTGATTAATTAATTTTACAGAAGTAGGTTCAGTTTCTAAGGCTCTTTTTTGAATCCTGGCATTTTCAGTATATTTCAGAAAGCTGTTTTCAAAGCAAATGTTAACAGTCGTGTTGATCTCTTGAAGGATATACATATTTTAATATTTTGTATTATATTTTGTATACATGGTAGGAAAAAGTGTTTCTCTTTTGCTGTTTCCAGGACAGAGCTGGGAATAAGGGACTGTGACAACCTTTCCCTCTTGTAACATCAATGTCTGCTCTTGGTTTGGCAGAATCAGTGAAGACAAAAACAGTCCCCTTGTTTTTTTGTTTTGTTTTGTTTTTTTCTTTCATCTTCGATGGCATTAAAAGTGACCTTGCCTTGCAAATATCAGTGAGTTACCTCAGGGAAAGCAGTTGCCATAGAAGAGGGAGTTAATTTTTTTTTTTTTTAACTATGGGGATTTAAGGATAGTGTGATGCTTGCAATTGCAGTTTTTCTGTTTTTTTGTTTTAATGGAATCAATGAAGGGAAACTACACATGCAAAAGAGACTTGGAAAAAATTCAGTACCTCTTCATATTTGGGCTTATTTAAGTACATTTCACTTTACAAACATAAACCAGGTTGAAGATTGTATTTAAATATCAAAAGTGTGAGAGGAAATCACCAGGCCAAGTAACCACTTCACTAACAAAATATCCATAGAGTAGCATCAGCAAATATTCCATTCACCTATTAATATTAATTGAACTTCCATAGAGTGTAAAGCGAGGCACAAGGCACTTTACAAACACAAACCTAACCTTAGGATCCCAAGCTCTCAGCTTGGTCCGGATGATTTCTACACATGAGAAAAAGCAGGACCAAGGATAATCATTCATTTTTAGTTTGCAGAGGGGGAGGATATATTTTACAGAAATATTTGTGTACTTAATCACAATAATGTAATCTTAACTATTTATACCCAGCATAGGAGAGTCTGGGGAACTTGTCTCTGCCCAACACTATTCCCATACAGTCATTGCCACCACAACCCAGTGCACCACAAGGATGCATTTCAGTTGTTTTCTTTTAGCTGATTGTAGGTTTCACTCTCTCAAACCATCCTCGGGGTTGGAGAGCATGTCCTCTGAGTGTCTCCATTCTCCGTGTACAAATGAACATAATCAGTCACCCTTTCAAACTAACTAGTTCTGATACCAATAGAGTTTATACGTGAATAAACTCAATTGGTAAAACAAAAGTAGAATAAATTTAAATGTGATATATAATGTATAACTTCAGCGCAGTTGCTCAGTCATGTCCAACTCTTTGTGACCCCATGGAATGCAGCACGCCCAGCCTCCCTGTCCATCACCAACAACCGGAGTTAACTCAAACTCATGTCCATTGAGTCGGTGATGCTATCTAACCATCTCATCCTCTGTCGTCCCCTTCTCCTCCTGCCTTCAATCTTTCCCAGCATCAGGATCTTTTCAAATGAGTCAGCTCTTTGCATCAGGTGGCCAAAGTATTGAAGTTTCAGCTTCAGCATCAGTCCTTCCAAATGAACATTCAGGACTGATTTCCTTTAGGATGGACTGATTGGATCTCCTTGCGATCCAAGGGATTTTCAAGAGTCTTCTCCAACACTCCAGTTCAAAAGCATCATTCTTCGGCGCTCAGCTTTCTTTATAGTCCAAATCTCACATCCATACATGACTACTGGAAAAACCATAGCCTTGACTAGACGGCCCTTTGTTGGCAAAGTAATGTCTCTGCTTTTTAATATGCTGTCTAGGTTGGTCATAACTTTTCTTCCAAGGAATAAATATAACTTACCATACCTTTATTTCTTATCATTTCTCAATGAAATAACTGTGAAACATCTTACGAGTTGTGCATTTTTAAGCAATCTCTACTTAAAATTCATTGAACAATAGAGGTGGGTAAGAAAATATTAAGGTGCATTGTGGAAGGGTGTGTAATCTCAAGCATGAGTGTTTTAAAATACATTTACCTCTCCTGTCTAACAAAAGATTACTGCTTTTTCTTACTTCATCACAGTTTCCCCAATTGCCATGGGTTTACCATTCACAGCAATGGTCCCATAAAATGATACATAGGAAAACTCATTTTTGATTCTATCAAATCATTCATTGTCTCTGCTGCTGATAGAATGTAATGTCTATAGTTACTTGTATAGTACATTAGATGCCAGTTTATGTGATTCATTCATTTATTTTTGAATTTCTTTAAAGCTATATGATAGCAAGCAGATCATTCACATGACTGGATTAAAGCAGTTAAGTTGAATAAATATTTCAAGTTATTAAGAAATTTCACACCAAAGTTCTGAGTTTAGTGTATATTTATGCTAATTTTTTTTTTATTTTGTTTTTATCATATGCCTGTAAAAATTGTTTGATCATTGTTAGGTATAGAAAAAATATTCCTAAGTGATTATATTGAAAGAATAATTTTTCTCTTCATTGTAATGTCAGATAGTAACTTAAGGACTAAAGTCAGCACATTGTTTGATAAATAACAGACTTTATTTTAAATTTGATTGATTTGATATGTTTGCATTTGAAGTTTCTCATAATTTAATGGACTAATACACTTAATGAGTGGTCTAGACCTTCCTAAGGCATCTATACTAGTGGTTTTATTTTGGATCATATAAACTGCCTGGAAACATGCAAATAGTCTATATGCCAGTATAGTCAGATAGAATAATAAATGTATGTGAACAATCCCAGCACTGCAATGAAAGAAAATCTATTTAATATTCATAGATGAGGGAAGAATCAACTTACAATTACCTAGGATGTTTGAAAGTCAGCATTTTGGGGAGAAGTATTTTGCTTCATGTAACAAAATGGAAAACTCAAAGTATAATGGGATAAAACACAGCCATTGTACATCTTGGACATATCTATTCTGAATTTGTGTTTGCATTATTGACAAGTACAATTAGCAGTGATTTGTATGATGAGACCAGAATGCCAATGAAGGCATTTCCTAGCTTGGCTGTTCCTGTTTGCGAAAAAGGACTCTGTCTTTGTCTCCGTTTCTATTTTCTTATTCTAGGCAAGTGGCTGCCAGGTCTTTTGGGGGACTCTACAGACTGCAGAATCTAGAGGAAAAGGGGAAAGGGATGGATAACAGCAGTCAACCTACCCTGGGCATTAAGTTTCTCAAGGTATTGAGGATATTGTAGGAGCAAATGGGATGGGTGAGAGAAAGGGGTATTCATAAGTGTTGCTTATCCATCATCATGACTTTGTTGAGAAAGGCAGGTGAAGAGCTTTGGAACCACATTTCGATTATTGTATTGTATTTTTTCTCGAAAGGACCATATGGTAACCATTTTATAAAGGTCATAATTTGCATCTGCATTATGTTCACCATGTAGATACAGTTCTTGAGCAGTTGTTGCAGATAAAGTGAGTCTGAGGACCAGAACTGCCCTCTTGGTCAGAGAGTAGTATAAGTAAGCTTCAACCTGGCTTTTAAAAACCTTGGCAGAAGCCAAAAACACCATTTACTCCTCTTTACCTACTGAGGTGTTGGTGTCTATCCAGATACTGAGATGGTGCTACTCACCAAAGTGATTGAGCCCCATGCAGTAGATAGAAAGGTGAGATGAAAGGTAAAGATGCACACACACACCCTTTTTTTTTAATTGACACTAGGAGACAGGGTTACAAATGATGTCTCTGGCAAAGCTAGAAGAGAAAACCGATGGAGGGCCACCCAAAGAAAGCAGGAAGAAATTTGAGAGAAGGGATCAGGACAGTTTTTGAGTTAGAGAAAGAAGTAGAACATTTTCTTTGGATAGAATCACAGGTTCTCTTCACATCAGGTGGCCAAAGTATTGGAGCTTCAGCATCCATCTTTCCAATGAATATTCAGGAGTGATTTATTTTATGATTGACTGGTTTGATTTCCTTGCAGTCCAGAGGACTCTCTAGAGTCTTCTCAAGCATGACAGTTTGAAAGCATCAATTCTTTGGTGCTCAGCCTGCTTTATGGTCCAACTCTCATATTCATACATGACTACTGGAAAAACCGGGGCTTACCTGGTAACTCAGACAGTAAAAAATCCACTTGCTAATGCAGGAGACCCAATTTTGACCCCTGAGTTGGGAAGACCCTCTGGAAAAAGGAATGGCTACCCACTCTAGTATTCTTGCCTGGGGAATTCCATGGACAGAGGAGCCTGGCAGGCTAAAGTCCATAGGGTTGCAAAGAGTCAGATATGACTGAGAAACTTTCACTTTTTCACTGGAAAAACATAACTTTGACTGGACAGACCTTTGTTGGCAAAATGATGCCTCTGCTTTTTAATATGCTGGATTTGTCTTAACTTTCCTTCCAAGGAACAAGAGTCTTAATTCCATGGCTGCAGTCACCATCTGCAGTGACTTTGAAGCCCAAGAAAATACAATTTGTCATGGCTTCCACATTTTCCCCTTCTATTTACTATGAAGTGATGGGACTGGATGCCAGGATCTCAGATTTTTTTAAATGTTGATTTCCATTTTAATAAAGAGCTTCAAACTTTAGGGGTGGAAGAGGGTGATATATGCGGTGCAGTGTGAGATTTCAAAGATAACATGTTTCTTAGCTAAATATTGCAAGACTTATTAGTTGTTGCCTAGCTTATAGAGGAAAATGATGGGAGTGCAAAAGTTTAAAAATACCCTCAGGGTTAAAGGAAATCTGAAGATCTTACAGAGGTTTTCTCCTCTATGTATAAAATTCTTAAGAAAAAAGGACTCTATCTTTACCTTTAAATACATATCATCTGTTTAAAAAATAGTTGTTATAGAGAAGACAACCAGGAACTATTTCTGTTATGAATGAAAGCAGAAGATGAGCCATGGGCTATAGTAATTTTTCCCTGTACTCGATCCACCCATATTTTCATTTAATTATTTTCCTCTTGTACCTTTTCTCATTGTTCCTTTGCCTGACTTCATAAACTTGGTTCTTTTACTTTTTTTGCTTTTGATTTCTGTTTTTCAACCTCCCATATTATTTTTTTTTTTAACCAAAAAAATATGAAGTAGGAAATGGAAGGTTCCCAAGAGAAAAAGGAAGGTAGGGAGTGCCAGGTCAAAAATGGTGCTTCACATAACAGGGAGATAATTCTTTAACTAGATTGAATGAACCATGAATCTGACCAATACGGAAATCCTTGGGTTCTTAAAATTCAGCATCTCATGTGGGGATATTGATTTATAACGGAAAGCCTAGAAAATGGAAGCTTCATTTTCCTGGCCAAAAATATAGTAGAAAGATGTGAAATGAATATATATGTGAAATGCCCATGGCATTTATCTGCAAACCCATTGCAGAAATTAACTTGTAAACAAAACTCTTTATATATTACTTATCCATTCATTGGGCAATGGCTTTTAAAATCTAAAAGTGATTATGAAAATAAATTTCAACTTGTTTTGGAGGCTGCATTTTTCATTCCATGAAAAGTTTGTTAGAAACGGGGTTCAAGTCCATAGGCTAGTCTATAAGTTTATACCAAATATAGTGGAACCAGAATACTAATATATTTCTCGTTGAAGTCAATAAACTGAGGTTTAAATGAAAACTTTACCATTTCCAAGAGACTTGGCCTCAATTTCCTCCACTGCGAAACTGAGATAATGACTCAGACCTCATAGATTTGTTGTGAGGAAAAGCACTTAGCACAGGGCCTAGCTATTGTATATCATGGGAGATGGCAGGACTGTGGCCAAATGAGTACAAGGTGGAATTTCCAGTGGACCCTAAGCCTTTAGATATGGCTGCAAATTGACCCTGGTCATCATTTGGGGTTAGAATCATGTCCGTTATTTTCACCCTAAGCTTCTTTGTCTATAAACATCTTTGCTGCAAACATTTTTGCCATATAACTGGTCAGCTGTAAGGCACTTTCGCTATAAAAGATAAAAAACAAAAGTAAAAGAGAGACATTTTTTTGTTTGCTGATTTGTTTCCTTTTTTAGCATTGCACTTTGACTTTTTCACTAAAACATATTCCTTCAATAAGAGAGGTATAAGTTCCCAGCTGCTAGGAGGCATGTTTGTAACTGAGCTTTGCGTTGTGTTGTGAAAGCCTCTACACCCTGCTGTTTCTTCTGTGTTGTCACCCATCTGTTTATCCTGATAGACGTTCTCTGAAAAATGTGGGTTCAACTCTGCACCTTGGAGGCTCTTGTCCTCTTTCTCCTCCAATAGAGTGTGTTTGAAAATAAGAAACCAACTCAGGACAAATCATTGTCATCTGTCAGCTCGAGAAAGCCACACTGTCAGCTGCTTGAAACCAAGCTGTCAACCCAAACTGTCAACCAGTTATTTTATCTTTTATGGCAAAATTGCCTTACAACTGATTACTTATGCAACAAAAATGTGGTAAAAGTGCTCAGGGCAAAGATATCAATGCCAAAGAAGCTTTTGGTTAAAATACCTGTAATCACTTAGAATAACTACACACTGGCTAAAAACGTAGGAGCATACTCCGTGTGCACACACATATGTAGATTGGCAAAGATGCCTCATCTGGATAATGGTGGGAAATATTAATGGAGCAATGTCATATATGCTACATACATACTCACTGATTCAATGGACATGAACTTGGTGAACTCCAGGAGATAGTGAGGGACAGGGAAGCCTGGTGTGCTGCAGTCCATGGGGTTGCAAAGAGTTGGACATGACTTGGTGACTGAACAACATCATATTTACTTTCTGTGTCCGAGAAAATTTTACTGTGTGTGGCTGGCCCTGTGGAGGGAAGGCCAGGACCTTTCTGCTGGCACTCAATTTATGGATACTTCTGGCCTGTGATAGTCTTTTCGTATAAATTTAATATATAACTGTGGTGCTGGAGAAGACTCTAGAGAGTCCCTTGGACAGCAAGGAGATGTAACCCGTCAGTCCTAAAAGAAATCAATCCTGAATATTCATTGGAAGGACTGATGCTGAAGCTGAAACTCCAATACTTTGGCCACCTGATGCGAAGAGCCGACTCATTAGAAAAGACCCTGATGCTGGGAAAGCTTGAAGGGGAAAACAGAAGATTGAGATGGTTGGATGGCATCACCAACTCAATGGACATGAGTTTGAGCAAACTCCCGGAGTTGGTGAAGGACAGGGAAGCCTGGCGTGCTCCATTCCACGGGGTCACAAATAGTTGGACATGACTTAGCAACTGAGTAACAACAACAGCAAAACACACACATACACACACACACACACAATGGTTTGACTAAAAAGCTTTTTTCAGATTTTTCCATAAGATGTTACGGAAACCCAAACAAACTTTCTGGCCAATGCTATACATATGCCTTATGCATATTTCCATGGTTAAGGGGCTGATGTTAAGGTGTAAGGGAGAAATTACCATATTGGTCTTCGTTAAATGTAGTTATTGAAGAAGTAGAGGTTAGAATCAGTTACCCAAGCCATAAGAAAGGCAGTTTTCTGTTTATAAACAAAAATTCTGAAGGACAATTCCATCATCCCATTCTTTATCTCCCAAATATTTGTTGAGATATTTCCTTTACAAAATTCATAGCTATTTAGTGAATCATATAATAAATTTACATTTTCCTGTAAATTACATTCCATCTCTACATCCTATACATTCCATCTCATGTTCCTTTAATTTTCAAATTTATGTTATTTCAGCGTCATGTTTGACTTTGATTTTATTTCAGCTTTTATTTTCCACACTGATCTGAATTCAGGAAAGCCTCTGAGGGCTATTAGTCTGTGCCAAATTCCACTGTGCCGATTCCTGAATTGCTGCCTAGACTTTTTAGTCAGCTTTCCCCCGATACATATGAAAATGGTTGTTTTGTTTCTGTTTTCATTGTTACCCTAGAAGTGACAAGCTTGCACTTTGAGAACTCTCTCTTTATCTAACATTTCATTGTCTGGTGTCCAGAGAAGAGCAGCTTGCATTTTGAATGCTCAAGATTACCTACAATTTCTCATGGCATTCAGAGCAGAATTTTTTTTTTCTGTATCTCATTTTTGATAAATAATTATAAAAATGCTTCTTTGAGAGAAAAGTAGCTTTTAGAATACCTGAACATGTGGGGGGGAAAATGTCATTATAAAGCTTCATAACCATGTGGTCATCTCGGAGGCAAAATAAAGAGAGAAACATCAACTCGGGTTCAACCGCTCAAATCACAAGAAGTAGCTCCTCTGTCATCCAGACAATACCTGATGGGTTCTTGTGTCTGATTATGAAAGGGAATCTAAAATGAGTTTTATGCAAATTTTTTCTACAGTGAAACATTTTGTAAGTCATTACACTAAAAGGAACTTTTTCAAAACACTTGCAAAATAAAATCAACTGATAATTCAGCAACATCTAAAGAAAGTAGGAGACAATTAAACTTTCTCATGAATTGCCAAGAACTCTACTTAGATATTCTTATATCATTTTGGATGTGGATGTATATATTTTCCCCGGATTTTCCTTCCTCTACTGTCATTTCTTCCTCTTAAAAGTGAGTTTTAAGGCTATTTTTGGTCTGTTTCCTACTGCTTCTGAGGCATTTAAGTTATAGAACTTGATTTTTATGTTAGTATCATGAGAAATGGTTTCAACTCGGGGAAGCCTAAACTTCAAATACCTGTGGAAGTAAGATTAATGTAGTTTGAATTTTGCAGGAAAATAACTTCAAAGGTGACATTTTTGTTGGAGGTACTGAAATATCTACAGTAATACTTTTAACAAGGGTTAGTCTAGAGCACTGCTTGGAGCAAAGAAATCTAACACATCCTATAACTGTCTAAAGGCAAGCCAGAGGTGGATTTATGGGCCATACTTAGCTCTGTCACCTTGAAGTGAGGCACTTTGAAAGGCTGAATGAAGATGAACAGTCAGTCTCTTTGGGGGAAAGTCTTTCCATTTATTTTTTATTAGTTTTAAGAGTGATACCATATTGTGTCATGGGTTGAACAGTGTCCAGTAAGAATGTCATGCTTTGCAAAGCATCCTTCATTCATTTCCATCTGCCACCGGGAAAGTGCTTAAGGAAAGAGGAGAGGAGAGGAGAATGGGCCATCTCTGAACTCTTTTGGAAGCATCAGAAGATTCCAACCTAGAATGTTCTTCCTGCTTCCTCACCCTCCTCCCCACACTCTGACTGGTTCCTCTTGTCTTCTCTTGGTGTTTCCTATCACTCTCCAAAGGCTAAAGTAACTGGGGAATAAGTAGGTTGTGGTTTGAATAACTGAGGTGAGAAACTTAGTGCCATTATCCTTTAAAGGCACATCGTATTATGTGGGAGCCTGTTAACACCTAGACCATCAAAGAATAACCTGAAACCTAGAAGGTTTGACATGTCCTTAAATTAAGGTGATGTAATCTGTCACAACTAGTAGTAAACAAATCCTAGCGATCTGAGGCACTGTATGGTATACGTAAACAGCAGTATTCTATTACCATCATCTAATGTGCTAAGAGACTAGATCTTAATTCTTCTAACCACAAAAAAGAAATGATTAGGATGTGATGTTATAGACATACTATTGTTGCCATAACAATCATAATATATAAGCATATCAACTCAACAGTCACAACAACAGTTGTGTCCGACTCTTTGTGATCCCATGTCCTGCAGCACACCTGGATACCCTGTCCTTCACTATCTCACAGAGATTGTTCAACCTCATGTCCATTGAGTCAGTGATGCCATCCAACCATCTCATCCTCTGTCACCGCCCCCCCCCCTTCTTCCTGCCCTCAAACTTGCCGAGCATCAGGGTCTTTTCTAATGAGCTGGTGCTTCGCATCAGGTGGCCAAAGTATTGGAGCTTCAGCTTCAGCATCAGTCCTTCCAATGAATATTCAGGGTTGATTTCCTTTAGGATTGACTGGTTTGATCTCCTTGCAGTCCGAGGAACTCTCAAGAGTCTTCTCCAGCACCATAGTTTGAAAGCATCAATTCTTCAGTTCTCAGCCTTCTTTGTGGTCCAACTCGAAAATCATACATGATGACTGGAAAAACCACAGCTTTGACTAGATGGACCTTTGTGAGCGAAGCAATGTCTCTGCTTTTTAATATGTTGTCTAGTTTTGGCATAGATATTCTTCCAAGGAGAAAGCATCTTTTAATTTCATGGCTGCAGTCACCATCCACAGTGATTTTGAAACCCAAGAAAATAAAATCTGTCACTGTTTCAACTTTTTCCCCATCTATTTGCCATGAAGCGATGGGACCAAATGCCATGATCTTAGTTTTTTCAATGTTGAGTTTTAAGCCAGCTTTTTCACTGTTCTCTTTCATCATTATCAAGAGGCTCTTTTAGTTCCTCTTCACTTTCTGCCATTAGAGTGGTATCATCTGCATATCTGAGGTTATTGGTATTTCTCCCAGAAATCTTGATTCCTGATTGTGATTCATCCAGTCTGATGTTTCACATGATGTACTCTACATATAAGTTAAATAAGGGGGGTGACAATACACAGCCTTGACGTACTCTTTTCCTAGTTTTGAACCAGTCTGTTGTTCCATGTCCAGTTCTAATTGTTCCTTTTTGACCTGCATACAGATTTCTCAGGAGACAGATAAGGTGGTCTGCTAGTCCCATCTCTTTAAGAATTTTCCGTAGTTTGTTATGATCCATACAGTCAAAGGCTTTAGTATTGTCAATGAATATACACAATAGTGGATTTCAAATATACTTCAAATTTTAAAAAGTGTAAAATCACTGCTTAATCAATACATTTTTTTGTATATCTTGTATAATTTTCATTCTTTTGAGGGGCACTGTAGAAAATGCCCATTGGAGAAAATTTTGTTCAACAATAAGGTTTTCAATGCTTGATTTACTCTAATACCAATGATAATAACAATTAATTATTAGCAAGTGTTAATTATCAAGGTGTGATCTCAGTACAGGTACTGTTTGGTTATAGTATAAAAGTTGGCACTATGGAAAAATAACAAAGTACTTAATCCTTTCCTGAAATAATTTATGGTGTCCAGATAGGGAAGCTAATGTATGTTATAGATATCAAAGTCTAATAACAATATAACATGCACACAGGGCCACCTTTCTGGGTATACCACCTATGTAGTCTCATGGGGCCGTGTACTCAGAGGGGTCCTCTACTTGGTTTATGGTTCTGTTGTTGTCTTGAAATTTTTTGAAAAATTTATACTAGGGCTCCCCCATTTGGAATTTGTATTAATCCTAAGTCCAGTAATTATGTAGCCAGTTGTAATGGTAAAGCACGATGGATAACTGATGTAGTGTTGTTTGAATAATACATAGACTTGATACTGTGTTTTGAGGATAGGAGGATGAGCTGGGGCTGGGGCTATGAGAGATGATTTCTCAGTGAATTTGTAGCTTAAGCTGAGCTTTGAATAATGTGAAGAATTTGGCTGGGCAGACGGAAGGGAGGGGAGAATATTTCAGGTGGGGAGAATTGTGCAAGCAAGTTTCAGGGACAGGAGTAAGAAGAGGATGTTGGGAACTGGATTGCCTGGATCAAAGGTTTTTGTACAGCAATTGTGAGAGACAGGCTCAACTAGGTTTGTAGAGATCTTTAACCATTAAGATAAAAACTGTGTTTCCTACTATACAATTATGGCAGAACAGGAATGAACTCAGAAAGATAAACTCAGCAGCAGAATTAAAGCTTAAATCTCGATAATTACCAAGGAAATAGAAGTGGAAGATGCAAAAGATGTGTTCAAGAAAGATGCATTGGGTGTGACAACACCTTGATTCTAGAGGCAGTGATGAAACCCCTGGCATCAATAAGAAAATCACAGTGAAGGGTAGAAAGTGGCAGATTTAAAGACTGATAACATCATATATGGGGGCTTCCCTTTTGGCTCAATGATAAAGAATCCATCTTCAGTGTAAGAGATGCAAATTCAATCCCTGGGTCAGGAAGATCCCCTGGAGAAGGTAATGGCAACCCACTCCAGTATTCTTGCCTGGGAAGTCCCATGGACAGAGGAGCCTGGTGGGCTACAGTCCATGAGGTCACAAAGAGTCGGACATGATTTAGCAACTAAACAACAATCATCATATATAATTTGAGGATGAAATAGGTTAGCTCACACCTGAGTGGCCATGTGGCTTCTAAACTAAAACCCTTCACTTACTTTGATATTTTACAAATATTTACCAAATATATCCTTTTGGACAAGCACTTTAAATACAAAAGTATTTCTTCATTGTGAAACTGAACTACAGCAAGTTTTTCATAGTTTAGTCCCCTAATCTCTTCACAAAATAACATAATATTTGAATATCTTCTAAAGGAGTTATGGAGCAAAATCATTTGAATATGTGTCTACATCAGACATGATCACTGACAACAGAAACACATTCTGAATTCCTGTTTTGTGTGAAGGCAAAGTGATTGCATTCCGTGCCCCACACAGTTATGAAGAGTTTTGATTTTAGTCACCTTTTCCTCACTACTTTCCTGTGCGTAATATGCTGAAATGAAATGTTTATTGTACAAAAAAAGTAAACCGCCAATGCGATGCAAATGTGAGGCAAAGCTCAACTTTTCTTTTCTCTTTTTTTTTATTCCTGAAAAGAAAGGATTTCAGGCGAGGTAAATTTATGCATCAGTGCCTCTCTTCCGTTTCCTACTGATAACGTCTGATTGGCACCCCTACGAGCATTACTTTTAAAGAAACCAAAATGAATCCCACAGCCTGATGTGGTTGGGCCTTAAACTGTCAGTGCTTTATGTCCAGTGAGGCCTGAATGATGCCACCAGCCACGGCATGAAATGTAATCTATCACCTGTAGACCCATGCTGCTGTGTTTTTGACTTGCATAATTAGATATTGTGAAGGAAAATCAGAAGTCAAGCTAGTTGTAAATGCGTTTTCTAGCTCTCTCTTTTGGCGTTTTTATAGACTTAAAGGGACTATCCTAATGAAAATGGGTTACCCCTGCCTTTTTTCCTTCTTTGCTTGAGGCCAAATATTGTGATTCTCCATCGATTCGTCAATCAACTCCCAATTATTCCAGTTGTGATATATCTAAAACATTTGATTCTTTTTCAGTGTTCTATTCACTTAATCACTTGACTGCCTTTCAAAGGATGGATAGAAATGCAAAGACAAGGAACACTTAAGTCAATTTTACCATATTACAAAAAAAAAAAGCACTATTTCTGTTTAAAGGCACATATAGGTGAAAAAGATAGAAGCTGCTAGCTAATATGAGACCCTCACTTCATGTAGAGTCAAATGATTGGTGCCTCCCTCATGATCACAGAGAGCTCAAGAGTGATTTATGTAAATACAGATAATATATACTTTTATTTTAATATTATTATTTTATAAATTAATCAGTCACCATGTGAATTGTAAGTATTTGGTAACATATAAATGGATGCCCAAATCCCAAAACTCTACAAAGAAAAAAGTGAAACTTAAAGATGAGTTTTATATGTAATGCATGTAAATTGGGCTATTGTATTTTTAGATGGCGTGGATCAAAGCTTATAAATGTATTCAGACTAAGCATTCTGACTGCTCTTGAGCCAACTTTGATTGAAGAAAAATGACATATTTTAGTTGTTATCCCTGGTGGCTCATATGGTAAAGAATCCACCTGCAATGTGGGAGACCTGGATTCAATCCCTGGGTTGAGTAGGTCTCCTGGAGAAGAGAATGGCTACCCACTCCAGTATTCTGGCCTGGAAAATTTCATGGGCTATACAGTCCATGGGGTTGCAAAGAGTCAGACGTGACTAAGAGACTCTCACTTTCACTTAGTTGTTAGAGGGGTGCATAGCAATAAAAAAAAAAAAAGAGAAATACTGGGCCTAGCAAGGAGGAAGGATCAAGCTAAAAATGGAAGAAATATGTATATAGATAACTTACTTAAACTAATTTTGTCTAAAACTAAAGGACTTTCTAACTTGTTGGAAATAAATGATTTTAGAGCTAGGTCCTTGAAATCCTGCCGAGGTGGTATATCTCTGGGGCAGCATGTGACCAAGCAAGCATCAAAGACAGTGATAATGGATATTGTTCACTGAGATGCAGCCACCCTTAGCTTCACCTACAGAAGATGATGCAAATGATGAACAACTTTCAGGTTCAAGTTTACATACCTAGACCCAGTGAGAAATGCAGAGAGTTGTAAACTTTGCTACTTTCACTTTGCATCACTAAGAAGAACGACTACAGTGAATATATTGCAGATGATGAAGAAAACCTGACCGCACTAAGTAGAAGTCAGCAGCTGAGGTCGGAAAGTATTTTGAGAAGCAGAAGATGGTTGAATGTGACAAATGCTGCAAAGAGGGTGAGGAAGGATGAGGGTTGGAAATTGGACTGGCCCTTGGGCTTAGTGGTAATGAGGTCGTCAGAGACCTCGCTGAAGGTCAGTTTCTCCCCAGCAACAAGGGCACAAGCTGAACTAGATGAGCTTGAAAAAGGAGTTTTGTGAGAAGAACTGGGGGCAGTACCTGAAAACATAGTTTAAGAAGCAACATGTGACAAGGAATTAAGATCACGAATCGACTGGTCAGATAATTTTATGGTGCTTATGAAAATTTCAAAAGCTTTTCAGATGATAAAAGAGTCACTGGACTGGAAATAGCTTTACTAGATATATACCTGATATGTAATTTCCATTGCTTTTAAAAAAAATTCTTGTCTGCTTATCGTTAGACTAAGAGCACATAACTACCTCTAGGGACATAGAAGCAAAGAGAAATTGAAGGAAAAGTGAGAGAGAGAAGAGAGAAAGAAAAAAAAAAAAAGGAGACTGATAATACACAGATGCATATGAGCGCACACACACACATATACACTCACTAACACTAGTAGGAAGAAAGACAGAATAATAGAAACACTGAGTTAGCCTTTCTGTGAACTGTGTTTATATTCATGACTGTTTTCTAATTAAAAATTCTAAGTTCGGGATAGGGGATTTGCTCGTTAGTCGGCCAAAGCATGTCTAATATTGTTAGTTAGCAGAAACGTGTTTAATATTGTTCACATTCTAGCTTGTACCGTACAATACCACATGTGATCAAAGCAAGCATCTATTATTGTATTAAATGATTGATTAGAGAGTAGTAATTCAGCATTGAGAGAGTTAATGGTTGTAGAAAAAGACTGTTAATACATTCTTTTAAAATGTGTCAGCAGGCGTTAAATCTAAAAATCCAATGTTTAAATCATTCCTCTAAACAGGCAGTGTTATAAGTAAACTTGTTTTCCGACTGGGGTGAGAGACCAGTGTGGAACATTCCATACTGTGTGAGGGCAGGGTTTCATCAGGAGGCTATTATGGTCATGCCAGCACCAGGCATTGATAAGTGTGAAATTATCAGCCACTGAACATTGGAGGAATACATTTTTGCATCAAAGGTGCCCTTTACTCCTCAACTAGAAAACCAAACTGCTGATTCAAATGAGCAGACCACTTAAAATTAAGTGATTTTTGATCTGAAAACTCCATATGCTGTACTTAACTACCTATTTTTAGGGATTTACTTTTTTTTTTTTTTTTTTATAGTAGATCTTCTTTTTAATATCTTAGGAAAATTTTAGTGAGAAAGGTTCACGTTAAACAAAAAACAACTCTGGGATGTCTACATTATTTGGTAAATATGTTTAATGCAAATTGACAAAAAGGATATATGTCACTGTGGGTCACTCTTGAATATTCGTTTTTGGGCTTTCTAGGTTGGATATGCAATCTCAGCTAAATGTTTTGAAGAAGGAGGAATCAAATAAATTGCCCTATTTTGGGTCTTTCTCATCTGTATACAGTTGTGAAGCTCTAGTAGACCTGAAAATTGCCCAGAGACAAACTTTAAAAAAATAGAGTGCTTTTGCGGCAGAAAATTGCTTTTCTGCAGTGTGGTCTAAAGGACAGTGATGAGAAGACAAGGAGTTGTCACCACGCAGTGATATTGTCAAGCATATTCTCCAAAACAAAGAGGATAATTTGTTTTTATGTTTTTCCTTATTAGACCACAAAAGGATTTGGTGCAATAACTTTATGGTTTTGATTTAAAGCCTGGAAAGCAGATGCACAACTAGATTTTTGAAAGTCCATCTCTAACCTACACGTGATGCTTAGTTTCGATGGAAAACAAATAGCTCAATATAGTAAATCATTCACTTTTTCCCAGTTTCTTCCATAGCCCTAATTGTTTGGGCTTTGGGATAAAATATAAACTCATTTTCAATCGCCTTGGTTTTTGTGTATATAAGTCAGTTCCTTAGTAGCATTTCAACAAGGCTTTTGTAGTGTAATATTTAAAAAAAAAAAAAAAAAAAACCCTAGTATTTTATGTATTTGGATTGGCCCCTTGATGTTTTAGAAAGATTTTTTATGTGGCTTAATTTCCATTTTTATGGTGGTGTGAAGGAAAAATGGGAGAAAATATGTCTTTTGTGTGTTAAGGGATTTGAAACTCCTTTGGGCCTGTTATCATGTTAATGAGACAGTTGAGAGATATCAGGATTCTGTGTATTAATCTTAGCAGGCATTTGCTCACCAGAACTGCTCATTTAGAGTTTTAATGGCATTAGCTGTGAATTTGCACAAAATTAACAACAACAACAACAAA
Organism: Okapia johnstoni; assembly: GCA_024291935.2. Taxonomy (NCBI): domain Eukaryota; kingdom Metazoa; phylum Chordata; class Mammalia; order Artiodactyla; family Giraffidae; genus Okapia; species Okapia johnstoni. Next base: position 9,216,286 of record CM044327.1, read on the forward strand.
AACCAGCCCCACAGCATGGATCCATAATATCAAATGTTTATGAAAACCTATTTAAAGTATAAGGATAAAATATTTCCATTTTTTAAATGTATTTTACAGTTTTGAAAGGCTACTCTTTAATTGCTCATTCTAAATAGCTGTGTATCTGATCACGAGATCTGCTCCAACGTTAATATTCTTTGATCTCAGTAATTTTTTTTTTAAGTTGAACAAAAAAGGTTTTTTTTTTTTTTTTTTTTTTTTTTTTTCATTTAAAGCCCATTTCTCTTGCCCTACACTGATGCGCAGATGTGTGTAGGGCAGTCATACCAGTAGATTTGACGAGCTGGACATTCTTCACTTTGCAACTTCCATTAAATGATTGAACTATAAATTCACAGCATGGAAGGGACATGAGAGCTCATCCAGGCCTGCACTCACATGCCTCGTGAAGAATCACTGCCATTTAAGTAAAGAGAAGTATCCCAAGTTTACTTCTGTTTTCTCATTATACTAGAGGTGCTAAGTACCAGTGATCTTTTTTTTTTTATTTGCTTTCTTCTAAATTATGTATCATATTTGTAGTATAATCTTTTTTGATAAATCATTGTTCTTTCATTCAGCAAATTTCTTGAATATATAAGAAATACCAGTGGGTACATACTATGGATTGGTCTCCCAAGTGGAACTAGTGGTAAAGAACATGCCTGTCAGTGCAAGAGACATAAGAAACACAAGTTCGATCCCTGGATCAGGAAGATCCCTTGGCGGAGGGCATGGCAACCCACTCCAGAATTCTTGCCTGGAGAATCCCATGCACAGAGGAATCTAGTGGGCTATAGTCTATAGCGTCACAGAATCAGACACAACTGAAGTGACTTAGCATGCAGCATGCAAGACAAAATTGCTTATCTGGGGGATGTCTCCCATGATCCTAAATCATTGATCTATGGTTTACAATGAGTCTCCATTCTGAATGATAATTACAATATATTTCTGTACAATTGTGTCCATTTACATAATTTCCACTGAAATGTTGACAAGTGTCACCCAGATAAACTTTGCTTACAAATTTCACAGGAAATCCATAATGAGGCTGCCCCGTAAAACCTACTGTAGAGTATCCTGCAAAACAGCATGGCACAGTGACATCCAGCAGGTGGGCCCTGTCTTCATTAGGTGGGGATGTGCTGAGCTGTGTGTGTCCCGGCTGCTGCAGCTTCTTGCTGACACATGCCACTGCCTCCAGCCTGCTCACCTTCCTCTGCTCTGTCCATTGTAGTTCTTATCCTCTGACTCCTTTGATGAAAAATGCCCCATTATTCTCAATTTGTGTTATGCCCATCTCCTGCCTCAGCCTATTAATCCATGCCAGCCGCAGAGACAAAGGGAAACACATGTGCAGCGCCAGTATCAACACAGTTGAGTTTCAATCGCAGATTCCGAGGTCTTTGCCAGAACTGTACTCGGAAGACTTGTATGGTCTAAGTGGCCCTTGGTTCACAGATGGGCTGTCTTGTGCCAGATCTGTCAAACAATGTAATAATAACAGAAAAATCACACACTTGCTCTCAGAGTTAAACAAACCAGGGACTTTGATAGGATCTTGTAAAATATTAGCTCAAGCATTAGTTGTCTATTTTAAAGGCCATGCTATCTAGGATGAACACATAAAATTCTTCACTTTTTCTGGATCAAAATTTACTCATTATAAAATCTACCCATAGAAAATTATGTTTTTAGGTTGATTGGGAAGGTTTACTCTTGAATTAATCACAGGAAAGGAAAGTAAAAGCCATGGCTATTTAAAATACCACCATCTTAATATCCCATCTTGCAAAAATAAATTTGTCATTAAGTTAATGGTGTCAATTTGCTAACAAACAATTTAGAGGAAAAAAAAAATTGTGCCAGCGCTTCTAGATGGTAGTTCCAAGGTGTTGTCCAAAAATCCTCAGAAACTTTCAATGAGAGCCAGGGCCTGGGGCACCCAGGCTACTCACCCCACCTCACTCTTAACTCTTTTATTTTTTTAAGTTTTATATAATTGGCTTCCTTATAACAGTGTATTTGAGGAAAGAGTTTCGTTGCTAAAAGTTTGGAATTCAGGGTGGAGTTGCACTAGAGAAGATGACTGTCACACGATAGGATCTCAAAATACCTTCAAAATTACCAGTGAAACTAAGGCATATTTTTGCTCAGTCTCTCAGTCATGTTGTATTATTTGCAGCCCCGTCGACTGTAGCCCGCCAGGCTCATCTGTCCATGGGACTTCCCAGGCAAGAATACTGGAGTAGGTTGCCATTTCCTTCTCCAAAAGCATATTTATATAGGAAAAAACTACAAAGTTAATCCTGTGTGTTATGAATATAATACAAATGCTAAGTATTAAGTGTTTTAAAGTTCATATTTTAATATATACTCATGTGTGCTAGATCTATATCTATTCACTATATCTATATCTGTATCAATTCCCTTTGAGTAAACTATTCAGTTGAACATATTTATTATTTAATAATTCTAAATATAAATTTAATTGATTATAAATTTTAGAATCCTGTAAAATATACTTAGATCAAAAAGCAATAGAGTATGCACATAGCTGTATCTATATTAATATAATTTTCAGATTAATATACATGCTTCTTTAAAGTTGTGCCTCAAACCACATTTTGAAAAATCAACACTTTTTTAGAAAATTTCTCTTTATCTTTGAGTTTATACTGTTCTGATAATTTTTTTATTTAAAGTTCAGTACTTCATAATCAAAAGTAATACAAAATGTCTGATAGAATTCTCCTGTGAAAGAGCTAATGCCTATCCTTCTAAAACTCTTTAAAACAATTGCATAGGAAAGAACACTTCCAAACTCATTCTATGTGGCCGCTATCACCCTGATACCAAAACCAGACAAAGACAACACACAGAAAAGAAAACTACAGGCCATTATCAATGATAAACATAGATGCAAAAATCCTCAACAAAATTTTAGCAAACACAATTCAGCAACACGTAAAAAAGCTCATACACCCTGATCAAGTTTGGTTTATTCCAGGAATGCAAGGATTCTTCAACATACACAAATCAAACAATGTGACACAGCATATTAACATATTGAAAGATAAAAACCATATGATAATCTCAACAGATGCAGAAAAAGCCTTTGGCAAAATTCAACACCCATTTATGATTAAAAGTCTTCAAAAAATGGGCATAGAATGAACCTACCTCAACATAGTAAAGGCCGTATATGATAAGCCTACAGCAAACATTATTCTCAATGGTGAAAACCTGAAAGCATTCCCCCTAAGATCAGGAACAAGACAAGGGTGTCCACTTTCACCTCTATTGTTCAACATAGTTTTGGAAGTCCTAGATACAGCAATCAGCGAAGAAAAAGAAATAAAAGGAATCCAGATCAGAAAAGAAGAAGTAAAGCTCTCACTGTTTGCAGATGACATGATACTGTGCATAGAAAACCCTAAAGATAGTACCAGAAAATGACTAGAGCTAATCAGTGAATTTAGCAAAGTTGCAGGATACAAAATCAATACACAAAAATCACTTGCATTTTATATACTAACAACGAAAAATCAGAAAGAGAAATTAAGGAATCAATCTCATTCACCATTGCAACAAAAAGAATAAAATATCTAGGAATAAACTTACCTAAGGAGACAAAAGCACTGTACACAGAAAATTATAAGAAACTGATGAAAGAAATCAAAGATGACATAAACAGATGGAGAGACAGTCCATGTCCCTGTGTAGAAGAAATGAATATTGTGAAAATGACTATACTACCAAATTCAATCTACAGATTCAATGCAATCCCTATCAAATTATGAATGACATTTTTCACAGAACCAGAACAAACATTTTCACAATTCATATGGATACACAAAAGACCCTGAACAGCCAAAGCAGTCTTGAGAAAGAAGAATGGAGCTGGAGAAATCAACCTTCCTGACTTCAAGTTAAACTACAAAGCTACAGTCATCAAAACAGTGTGGTACTGGCACAGAAACAGAAATATAGACCAATGGAACAAGATAGAAAGCCCAGCAATAAACCCATGCACCTTTGGGGACCTTATTTTTGATAAAGGAGGCAAGAATATACAATGGGGCAAGGACAGCCTCTTCAAAAAATGGTGCTGGGATAACTGGACAGCTACACGTAAAAGAATGAAATTAGAACACTTCCTAACACCATACACAAAGATAAACTGAAAATGGGTTAAAGACCTAAATGTAAGACCAGGAACTATAAAACTCTTAGAGGAAAACAGGCAGAACACTTAATGACATAAATCAAAGCAAGATCCCTTGTGACCCATCTCCTAGAGTAACGGAAATAAAAACAAAAGTAAACAAGTGTGACCTAATTAAACTTAAAAGCTTTTGCACAGCAAAGGAAACTATCAGCAAGGTGAAAAGACAACCCTGAGAATGAGAGAAAATAATAGCAAATGAAACTGACAAAGGATTAATTTCCAAAATATACAAGCGGCTCATACAACTCAATATGAGAAAAACAACCCAATCAAAAAAGTGGGAAAAAGACCTAAACAGACATTTCTTCAAAGAAGACGTACAGATTGCTAACAATCACATGAAAAGATGCTCAACATCGCTCATTATTACAGATATGCAGATCAAAACTACAATCACCTCACACTGGTCAGAATGGCCATCATCAAAATGTCTACAAACAATAAATGCTGGAGAGGGTGTGGAGAAAAGGGAATGCTCTTGCACTGTTGGTGGGAATGTAAATTGACAGCCACTATGGAAGATGGTATGGAGTTTCCTTAAAAAACTGGGAATAAAATCACCATATGACCCAGCAAACCCACTCCTAGGCATATACCCTGAGGAAGCCAAAATTGAAAAAGACACATGTATCCCATTGTTTGTTGCAGCACTATCTACGATTGCTAGAATATGGAAGCAACCTAAATGACCACTGATGGATGGATAAAGAAGTGTGGTACACATACACAATGGAATATTACTCAGCCATAAGGAGGAATGCATCTGAGTCAGTTCTAATGAGGTGAATGACCCTGCTGCTGCTACTGCTGCTAAGTCGCTTCAGTCATGTCCGACTCTGTGCAACCCTAGAGCCTATTATACCGAGTGAAGTAAGGCAAAAAGAGAAAGATAAATATGGTATACTAACACATATATATACAGAATCTAGAAAAATGTTACTGAAGAATTTTATTTGCAGTGCAGCAGTGGAGAAACAGACAAATAAAATAGACTTATGGACATGGGAAGAGGGGAAGAGAGGGTAAAATGTATGTTGAGAGTAACATGGAAACTTACATTACCATGTGTAAAATATATAGCCAATGGGAATTTGCTGTATGGCTCAGGAAACTCAAACTGGGGCTCTGTATCAACCTAGAGGGGTGGGATGAGGAGGGGATGAGAGGGAGGTTCAAAAGCGAGGGGATATGTGTATGCCTATGGCTGGCTGATGTTGAGGTTTGACAGAAAACAACAAAATTCTTGTAAAGCAATTATCCTTCAATTAAAAAATAAATAATTTTTTTAAAAAAATTGTAAAAAAATAAGTAATTCAAGTGTCGTCTCTGTTTCTTTATCAGATGACTATAGTGCTAACAGAGTCATTAATTTGATTTAATTAATAATATGATTTATATTAAATATTTGAAATATTTTGAAACTCTGAGCAACTTTTCATTGCACTGTGCACCTTAACTGCCTGAAGCAATAGTGAAATATACATATCAGATGTTTCAAAATGTTTAAAATATTGTCATTGTTTTGCTAATTACCTGAGGTATATATTTGAAATATTTATTTCAGTGAATCTAGAAAAGTGGGCAAATGTTTAATTAGGTTGGACACATATATTACCCCAATAGATATAAATTTATAATATTGTATAAGAATTCTTATTTATATTGTAATTATTATTATATATAATATTCTTATACAAATTCTTCTACCTCAATTTGGTATCCAAAAAGCTGAGTGGAGAAAGTGAAAATAAGGTTTCTAGTAATCACTGATTGAACTGAGCTTGACAAAGATTAGGAGTGGGTTGCCTGCATTCCCACTACTTCTTTGCCCAAATGCCAGATAGAATTTTAAATGCAGATCAGTTTTCTTGGACTCAACTATTTCTGTCTTGTTTGGAAGAGTTCCCCTAACCTGTATAAATACCACATAGTATACAGTAGATCGGAGAAGGCAATGGCAACCCACTCCAGTACTCCTGCCTGGAAAATCCCATGGATGGAGGAGCCTGGGAGGCTGCAGTCCATGGGTTGGCTAAGAGTCAGACATGACTGAGAGACTTCACTTTCACTTTTCGCTTTCATGCCTTGGAGACGGAAATGGCAACCCACTCCAGTGTTCTTGCCTGGAGAATCCCAGGGACAGGGGAGCCTGGTGGGCTGCCGTCTATGGGGTCGCACAGAGTCGGACACGACTGAAGCGACTTAGCAGCAGCAGCAGCATACAGTAGATACAGGGCTTCCCAGGTGGCTCAGTGGTAAAGAATCCATGCAGTAGATGCGAGTTCAGTCTCTGGTCAGGAAGATAGATCACCTGCAGAAGGAAATGGCAACCCACTCCAGTATTCTTGCCTGGGAAATCCCATGGACAGAGGAGTCTGGTGGGCCACAGTCCATGGGGTCACAAAAGAATCGTACACAGCTTAAACGACTAAACAGCAACAAATTTTATACAATAAAATTCTCTAATAAGTGTGTTAGCCTTACTCTTACTTATCTCAGGCCCCCAGCTCTTCTTTTGGCGTCTTTATGTATGACAGATAACTCGCTGTTCTACTTGAAATATTACGACCGGTCAAAATGAGATGCTAACTTTCTTTTCAAATAATATTTGTGCCTTTTCAAAATGATCTGTGTTTTCATCCTCTTCCTTCCTATTTCCTCCCTCTTTTCCTCCTCCCTGCTCTGCTCTCCGACCCTGTAAAATTGACCCTCTGTGCCCTTCTTTTATGACCTCCGACGCGTGCGTCCTTGTTCACTTTGGGATCTTATTCCACCAATGAGTTCCCTCTATTAGCTGTTATTTCCAGGCTAGGACACTAAGTCCCTACATTATTAAAAACAATTCGGGATCAACAGGTTCAAAGGTCAGTCAACCAAAGTTAACTGTATTATTACAGGAAATGCTTCTTGCATGTGTGTAGCTTGAGGAATATTGACATTATCTATGTCCTTGTAATAATAGTTTATGGAGGTTAGATATCTTCCAATCAAAAGAAAAATAATAGTATTCAGAATTAGCACACTTCTTGATTATTTTGATTTGGATGAGATAACATGCTTTGCCCTAAAATAAGTGTGTTGTTTAAAATCCTGAAACTAAGTAATTTATTTATTTATTTAAATAAATCTATTTAAATAAATTTATTTATTTAAATAAATCTATTTATTTAAAAATCTGTTGAATAAAATACAAAAAAATTTGAAAAAACAAAGAGGACTCATTTCTTAATAATGGCAAAGTAATCAGCATTTTCATTGAAAAAATTCCATCAAAAATTTACTCGATGTAAGCTCGGAAATTTTAATAAGATTATGTTTCACTAGCTCTAACAAAGTACCTGCATACATACTGAAATGTTCCTCAAAGTCTAATTAATGTAAAACAAAAAAACAAGCTGCCTCCTCAAGAATCTATTTGCAATATGACCTTTAATGCCTGTACTGTCCTATATGGTAGCCACTGGCCAATATGTTCCTACTTAAATTTTAGTTAAAATTTAGAATTTGTTTCTTCAAATGTAATAGCCACATACCAGATATTCAATAGACACAAGAGGCCAGTAGCCACCATTTTGGGAAGTATAGGTTTATAGAAATTTATATCATTGCAGAAACTTCTATTAGGTGTTTTTGCTTTAAATCTTTCAGAACACCTACTTTGTCTTCCATATAAAGTGATGGCAAATACTCAAAAATTTGATAAAGAGGTTATATAAAAGCATGTGCATGAAAACATAGTCCACTAATGTCTTTTCAGTAAAAATTCTTTTCTTTCTTCTTTCTTACTCTGGAAACTTTTCCATGATTACGGTTATTCCATAAATTGAGAAGCAGACCATCCATGGAAAGATACATGAGATCATATAATAGAATTATTGTTCTTCTGACTTTTAAAGTGTTTTTATAGATGCCTTTCTGTTTTGAAAATCTCAACTATATTTACCATTTTACTAAATATCTCAAGATGGTAATGGTTATCATTTTGTGTATGTGTATAAAGTTCACTGAAAAACCACAAGGACCATGGTTCAGTATTTTTCTGAAATATTTAAAGTAATATTTTGATCGGCTTTTCCTGAAAGCAAAGACTTAGAATAGACTATGCAGCCGTTAAGGTGTCTATCTGCAAGCATCCTATCAATGACCACTAAGCAGTTACTCTATAAATCCGACTGAACTTAACCAGTCTCTTCTTCCATTCTCACTTTCGGCAAGAATGAAGAGAGGGAATCCATTTTAGACTCCATCCTTACCAGCACAGAGAACTCTAATCTGAAGAATCAAAGCCAAGCCCCAAACCAATAAAACATAAAAAATAACAACATTTTAACTTCTTATTGAGTCAGTGATTTGAAGCTAGTTGGACATTTTTACTAAATAGATGGATTCTAAACTACTAAAGCTTGACTTGCAGTTGTCATTTCCCCCCCCCATCATTAACTGAGATTCCCACAACTGTAAAATAAGAAAGGAAGGGAGGGGAGAAGGGAGGAAAATGGAGGACGATGATGAGATTGAAAAGTAGCTGCAGTCAGTTCCAGAAGCCTCAAGGCTTTCACGTTGGCCCAGCCAGTCCCTGTGGTGCTGGGATCAGTATTACATTGTCAGGAGGATGCACGATGCTAGCTTTTTTTTTTTTTTTTTTCTTTTCTTCATCTCTCATTTCCACTGCTCTCTGGGTTAAGCTCTCAGGGTGAAGTACTCCCAAGGAGAGCTAGAAATTTGTACAGCTCTTGCCATAAAAGAGCCCAGGAACCCGAAGAGTCAAACACAGCCTAAAATTAGCCTTACAGGTGCGAAATATCCTATCGGGGCAGCCGCTTCTGCAAGTGGAAAACAAACATTGATTAAAGAACCTAATAGCATGTTTTGCTTTGATAATTGCAGAAGCTGTGGGAAAGAATTCGCATTCTCCAGATCGAACTTTGCTAAATGAGGGTCAGTAGCTTTAAGCTTTTTATAGTAGAAGCTCAGCCCTGCAGTAAGTGAATATTTTAACCACAGGAACACTGAAAATTCAATGATATTTTCATAATTGCATTTCGGATAGTCAATAAACACTGTAACCTGAAGTAGCTTGCTTTGAAGCAAACTTGATTGCCTCGCTGAAAACATTGTGCCACCTAATATTAATAAACCTAAATGCTGAACTCTGAATATAATAGGACAGTTACCTCCAGGAAGCATTAGTATTCATTACACCCAAAACATTAGTTTGTATAGACAGCTGCAGACACAATGCATGTAGAACAGTTATGGTGCATGCTATTTGAATTTTCTTGCTTGCCTTTGCTGTTTGTCTGAAATACTTTCTTCTAATAATGTCCTGGCTAAACAAAAAAATATATTTACTTATTTATGTGTATAGATAAAATACAGATGAGAAAACATAATTACTAAACTCAACGAAATTTATTAAAAGACAGACTGTGGATTTATACTTATTTTTCTTTTGTAGCCAAAATATTTCATAGAAATAATAATACATTTTAAAATAGATATTAGACATTAGAAGGGCCTTATACTTACCACTATAACTTAAATATCTTCTTAAATTCTTTGGCTTCTATTTGGGCTATAGGTTGCTTCTCTTTACTTGAGTATCGTATTAATTTCAGCATATCCTAAAATGATGAAGAAAAGGGGATTCATTATAACCAATTTTATAAAACAGAGTGTAGCTTTAAAACTAAAATTTTTGGATAATGTTCAAAAAGTAGTAAATACCACCTCAAGTTCCTCAAATGTTGCTTCTTAGAAACCAAATATATCCTGATTCAGAATATAACATGCAGAACTGACATCTCTCAAAAATCCTAAGTAGTTGATGAAACCAGACAGAAATCCCAGATAAGTAAGTTCAGTTCAGTCACTCAGTCATGTCCGACTCTTTGCGACCCCATGAACCACAGCACGCCAGGCCTCCCTGTCCATCACCAACTACTGGAGTCTACCCAAACCCATGTCCATTGAGTCGGTGATGCCATCCAACCATCTCATTCTCTGTTGTCCCCTTCTCCTGCCCTCAATCTTTCCCAGCATCAGGGTCTTTTCAAATGAGTCAGCTCTTTGCATCAGGTGGTGGCCAAAGTATTGGAGTTTCAGCTTCAGCATCAGTCCTTCCAATGAACACCCAGGACTGATCTCCTTTAGGATGGACTGGTTGGATCTCCTTGCAGTCCAAGGGACTCTCAAGAGTCTTCAATGCCACAGTTCAAAAGCATCAATTCTTCGGTGCTCAGGTTTCTTTATAGTCCAACTCTCGCATCCATACATGACTACTGGAAAAATCATAGCCTTGACTAGATGGCAGAGAAGGCAATGACACCCCACTCCAGTACTCTTGCCTGGAGAATCCTATGGATAGAGGAGCCTGGTAGGCTCCAGTCCATGGGGTTGCGAAGAGTCGGAGACGATTGAGCTAGTTCACTTTCATTTTTCACTTTCTTGCATTGGAGAAGGAAATGGCAACCCACACCAGTGTTCTTTGCCTGGAGAATCCCAGGGACGTGGGAGCCTGGTGGGCTGCCGTTTATGGGGTCACACAGAGTCGGACACCACTGACGCGACTTAGCAGCAGCAGCAGTGACTAGACGGACCTTTGTTGGCAAAGTAATGTCTCTACTTTTCAATATGCTGTCTAGGTTGGTCACAACCTTCCTTCCAAGGAGTAAGCGTCTTTTAATTTCATGGCTGCAGTCACCATCTGCAGTGATTTTGGAGCCCCAAAAATAAAGTCAGCCACTGTTTCCACTGTTTCCCCATCTATGTGCCATGAAGTGATGGGACCGGATGCCATGATCTTAGTTTTCTGAATGTTGAGTTTTAAGCCAACTTTTTCAGTCTCCTCTTTCACTTTCATCAAGAGGCTCTTTAGTTCTTCTTCACTTTCTGCCATAAGGGTGGTGTCATCTGCATATCTGAGGTTATTGATATTTCTCCCAGCAATCTTGATTCCAGCTTGTGCTTCCTCCAGCCCAGCGTTTGGCATGATGTAAAGGACTGTTTAAAAGGGAAATAAACTAGAAGAGATTATGGAATGAAGATGGTAACCAGCAACAATTAATTTAGGAAAAGTATCAAAATTCCTTTCCCCTCTCCAACCCTTCTTAGGCTTATTCTCACCTGTTGTGTCTGGGTTGCTGTTTAGTCACTCAGTCCTGTCCAACTCTTTTGTGACCCAATCAACCGTTGCCTGCCAGGCTCCTCTGTCCATGGGATTTCCCAGGCAAGAATACTGGAGTGGATTGCCATTTCCTCCTCCAGGAGATCTTCCTCACCCAGGGATTGAACCTGCCTCTCCTGTGGCCCCCGCATTGGCAGGCGGATCCTTATCACTGGGCCACCTGGGAAGCCCACTGTGTCAGTGATTGGAATCGAATTGAAGTATCTTACATGTTATCACCTGAAGGATTCCAGTGTCTAGAATTTTTTAAATTCATAGTATGGGCCTTCAGTGATCAGTTCCAACAGCTGTGATGCAGAAAATAAATGGCATTGAGGGATCTGACAAAATCAAGTTTTTGCTAGTTTTGTCAAGTTAGTGCTAAGGTTATTCAAAGAATGATGATTGACTGTTTTTGTTCTTTGCATGAAGGAAAAGAGATGAGTAAGAGCATGTTTCTGTCAGACATATTTAATTGTTATTAATTTAAATCAATTCTGCAGCTACTTTTATTGACTCTTAGTTTGCATCTCTCAATTGTTCTTTCATCTGCCTTTTATGCTTAGGAAGGAACACCTCAAGAGCATTATTAATTGCGTTTAAAAAATAGAATGCAAAGTATACATTATCCATCATTTCTATTTTCTTAGCTAAACAAACTGATTGACATTTGTTTTATATTTTGAGTACAAAACCAATGATATGAGTTATAAATGATGTAGAATATACCAGAAAATAAAATTAAAAATTTTAAATCACTTCAATTTTACCACCAGAGATAATAATTGAGAACATTTGGATAATTTTTAAGAATCTTTCTCTAGGTGTATGTGTATATCATGTATATTTACTATGTTTTGAGCATTTTCCAGGATATCAGACATTCTTGAATGCTTGCTATTAACTGTTATTGGCTGCATAATTTATTTAACCAATGTTGGACAGATTACTTCTAATTTTTTTTTCACTCTAGCTAATTTTACAAAGAGCACCTTATAAGTACATTTTATATGAATTTCTATGTATTTTTAATTGGAATATAATTGACATATAACAATATTTACTTTCAAGTTTAAAACATAATGATTTGATATTCATGTATACTCAGAGATGATCACTAAAATAAATCTAGTTAGCATCTATCACCATATAGAGTTACAAAAAATCTTTTGTGTGTGTGATGAGAACTTTAGGAGTCTACTCTCTTAGCAACTTTCAAATATGCAGCGCAGTATTATTAACTGAGGTCACTATGCTGTACATTTATCTCCATGACCTATATATTTTTTTAACTGGAAATTTGTACTTTTTGATCCCCTTCATGAATTTTGTTCACTCTTCCCTGCCCCTGGCAAGTTACCAATCTCTTCTATGTATCTATGAGCTTGTTTGTTTATTTTTGTGGTTTCCACACTGAAGAAAGAAATGGCAACTCATTCCAGTATGCTTGCCTGGAGAATTCCATGGACAAACCTGGTGGGCTACAATTCGTGGAGTCACATAGTTCCACGTGTTAGTGATAGCACATGGTATTTGTCTTTCTCTATCTGTCTTATTTAACTTAGCCTAATTCCCTCAAGGTTCATCCATGTTGTCACAAATGGCAAGATGTTGTTCCTTTTTAAGGCTGAATAGTGATCCACGGTGTGTGTCTGAGTGTGTTGTGAGGCATAGTTGCTTTATCCGTTCATCTGTTGATGAACACTGAGATCATTTCCATATTTTAGCTGTTGCAAATAAGGCTGCAGTGGATGGAGGGTGCAGATATCTTTTTTGAGTTAGTATTTTCAGTTCCTTTGAATAAATATCCAGAAATAGAATTGCTGGATCATAGAGTAGAGTTTCTTAAATTTTTTCAGGAACCTCCATACTGTGTTCCATAGTGGCTGTACCGGTTTACATTCCCACCAGTCGTGCACAGATTTTCTTTTCTTTACATCCTTACCAACACTTTGTATTTCTTGATTTTTGATAATATCCATTTTAACAGTTGTCAGGTGATAACTCACATATTTATTTACTTATTTTTGTAAAATTCTAGCTGAAGTTTTGTTTCTCCACTGCTGGACAAAGATATGGCCAATCATTTAACCTCTTCGACCTTCTGTATTATTTTCAGGATGAGCGCATCCCTTCACCTGTATGATGCAATTTAAATTTTTATAGTTTAATTTTTTATTAAGTCAAATTCATTATTTTTAATGAGCCCATCATTATTTCATTATAAAAATAAAGATTTATATATGTGTGTGTGTGTGTGTATAAGTCTGTGGTAAAGTCCTACCCCAAGTAAAAATATGCACAGATGAGTAACTGAATTGAGCCATGCATATCTTTATATTTCTGGTTTTCAAAACTTAATAAAGTGAAGCAGACGCCACATCTTAAACTTCTCAATGTTATTTCTGTAGGCTGAATAATGTTTTCCAGGAAATGTAAAGGTATTTTACCTTCTTTTAGTTACTTGGAACCTGTCAGGGGATCAGTATGTGCTATAATCTGCTCACCAAAACATACGGAGTAATCCATCTTTGATATTTGATTTATGCTACTGTGTAGTTCTTCTGAGTGTAAGGATGCAGATATGAGCGATCTTCTGTATACATTTGCTGATAGATTTTTAGCACCTGTCTCTTCTTTTACGTTTCTTAGGAATGTCTGCCTTTTATTTTAGAGTCTGAAGACATTATAAACATAATCTATCCACAGATGCAAAATGCATGCTAAATAATAGCCCCATTCACCACCATTAAATTAAGATGTAAATATTGAATACCAGAGAAGGAAAGTAAAATAATGACAAATTTGTTCCTAAATACTTGAAGATACAATGGATCTCTTACAAACAATAAAAACCAGATGATAAACAGTCCGTTTTATACATTTCCTATATGCACTTTCTATGGCTTCCCTGATAGCTCAGTTGATAAAGAATCCGCCTGCAGTGCAGGAGACCCCGGTTCAATTCCTGGGTTGGGAGGATCCCCTGGAGAAGGGATAGGCTACCCATTCCAGTATTCTTGGGCCTCCCTTGTGGCTCAGCTGGTAACTACCTGCAATATGGGAGACCTGGGTTCAATCCCTGGGTTGGGAAGATCCCCTGGAGAAGGGAAAGGCTACCCACTCCAGTGTTCTGGCCTGGAGAATTCCATGGAGTCACAAAGAGTCGGAGACGACTGAGTGACTTTCACTTTCACTTTCATACACACTTTCTACTGTATTCAGTAAATCACCTGTTCCAAGTTTTAGGTTTTCCCATTATAAATAGGTTTATTGTATTTAATACACAGAGGCCAACTAAAATGAAATGATATAATTATAATATCTAAGAAAGTACTTGGAGTAATTTTAGAAACAATATAAGATTTCAATCTCATATTTTGTAGCACGAGTGTGCACCTGGTAAAATGTTCCCTTTCAGATGTCACCCTGATGTGGCTGTATTATCCAAGGCCAGGATATTTCCAGGGAGAAAGGGTCTCATACCCTCCCTAGGAATATCTTTTTAATTTTAAAGCTTGCATCTTCTATACATTTAATAGCCTCCTCCAAGGGATACAAAATAATTTTAAAGTCTTACTTGTATTTTCAAGTTTCTTACCATCTGTTTGAGGAGAAAAGGTTAATACACCTGAAAGAAATAGAGACATCGGTACACTGCTGCTGCTGCTGGTGCTAACTCGCTTCAGTCGTGTCCGACTCTGTGCAGCCCCATAGATGGCAGCCCAACAGGCTCCCCCATCCCTGGGATTCTCCAAGCAAGAATACTGGAGTGGGTTGCCATTTCCTTCTCCAATGCATGAAAGTGAAAAGTGAAAGTGAAGTCGCTCAGTCATGTCCGACTCTTAGCGACCCCATGGACTGCAGCCTACCAGGTTCCTCCGTCCATGGGAGTTTCCAGGTAAGAGTACTGGAGTGGGGTGCCATTGCCTTCTCTGACATCAGTACACAGATGTAACCAAATGCTACCTCTTCTGGTAAAACACTAAGCCTAGTGAGAATTTAAAAGAGAAAAGGAGACCCACATGGACCAGAGTCAGAAGGCTTCATAAAAGAGGTGGGCTTGTGGCAAGTCTTAAAGGAACACTTTTTCTATGGGAAGAAAATTCAGAAAGTCAGAGTTAATCCAGTAAAAACAGTAGGAAATATCAAGAATATTGACTAAAAATAGGTTTATATATCAGCCACTTTGGCTACCTGATGTGAAGAACTGACTCATTGGAAAAGACCCTGAAGCTGGGAAAGATTGAAGGTGGGAGGAGAAGGGGACGACGGAGGATGAGATGGTTGGATGGCATCACCAACTCAATGGACATGAGGTTGAGTAAACTCCAGGAGTTGGTGATGGACAGGGAGGCTCGTCATGCTACAGTCCATGGAGTCCAAGAGTCAGACACGACTGAGTGACTGAACTGAACTGATGTCAGCCTAAAGATGAAAGCCAAGTTGCATAATTAGAATGGGATCAAATTGAGATTCTGGAATATATATAGACATGAATGGACTTTCATTTTAGGAATTCTTAAACCAGTCGGAATTCCTAGTCAGATGGAATTTCTTTGGTGGTAGAGACTCCAAGAAAACTTGTTGAAATGTTCTATTACAAAGTATAGTAGTTATTTTTTTTGGACGACATTGTTGAAAATGTTTTAATGCCCACCTATTTCTCATAATACATATGAACATCTGTCTTTTTAAAAAGCCTCCCCATAATAGTGATTTTTATAGCATGTTATAATTTATTTCTATGCAGAGTGATTGTTTGTATTAAAATATGCGGAATTAGCCATTCCAACAAGATTTTAGCCCAAATTATATTTAGTGGGTAAAGTAGTAATAAATCATAATAAACAAGAACTTCTTTCCTGTATTGTGTTAAAGTTCCCAAGCTTTAGAATGGTCAGTTTTTTTAAACATCCAAGAGGAACATAAGGTGGCTAGATATGTGATATAAAAGGTCAAAAATATTAAGGTTATTTCTCCTTCTTCACACACACACACAGACACACACATATATATGTATATAACTGGAATCAGAGCCAAATAGCCCCAATTAATTCTGCACTGTTTGGCACCATTAGCCCTCCTTGCTGAGAAGAAACCCAGGTCTGATAGGAGTGAAAGGTCTGAACTGGCTCTATCTGACTTCCCCAGGCGAGCCTTAAGGGCAGTACCTGGATTATGTTCTAGGGACAGCTAGCTCTTCAAGTTGCTGGTGTCATCCTCAGCTAGTGAGTAGAGAAAAACCAAGATGCAACCTTCCCCCCAGATTTAAGAAGAGATTTGAGAGGTATGTGTGTAGACATGTGTGCCTATGTATGGGGTTTATTTGCTAAGTTGCTGAATCTGTTCAAAAAATTCCATGAATCTTCAATGTTGCTTTTGTGTGAGAATGTGCACACTCTTGAAGTTTGTAGCCAAGGGCATGCTTCCCTGCTATCCATTTGTATTAAAGAATGTTAGGCTCACCTTCACATCTCTTAAGTCTTTCCTTGTTTTGTATTTTTCCCCCTAACCATTGGCAATTCGGTGTCAACACGTTTGAGACCAAACCTGTAAGGAATTTTTTCAAAACCGTTATGAAGTTTTATTCAAAGAAAAGCAAATTTCTTAATAAGGTGTAAGAAATCAGTAGGTCTGGGTGCTTTGGCAAGCCAAGGCTACAATTTCATTTTATCCTTACCCTCATGTTAAAATAGTCACTTGCTGACATTTGTTACAAGGCTGAATTTTCCTCAATAACCAGAAATAGAATAAATAGCTCTTTCGTGAGGAACTCAGTACATTTTGGAAGCCTTTCATCTTTTTGTTTATACAAACAACGATTTCATTAACATGGATATTTTTAGGTTATTTAAGAAGTTTTTAGGGTAAAGAGGATTTAAAATAAATAAGGTGCTTTTTCTTTTTAATAAGGAAAATTTTTCTTCAGATAAATTCTACTGATACTCCATGCTTGAATAATCTTAAGAACTATTGTGTATCTGAGGAGTGTTAGAATTTTATCTGAAGTTATTTTCAGTAATATGAACTGGAGTGTTCCCTTTCCCAGTTCCTACAATTGAACAACGAATTGGTTGCCTGTGTACTTCCATAGCCCTCAAGGGAACATATGTTATTAAACCACAGACAGTCACCAGGGAGAGCCATGAGCATGTGGGAAATTAGGGTTCCTAAGTAGGCAGAAGTTGGTAAATCTATAAAACTGTAGAAAATCTCTCTCTCGGGTCATCTCCCTACTTTAAATTATCCCTGTTAACCAAAATAAACCTAAGGAATCATTCCATGGTTCATGCACTTTGATATATTTTGTTCAGTTGTGGTCAGGAGGTCTGCCTTACATGTCTGTAACAGCTGTTCTCTCTGGGCACTCAGTGATACTGATTTTGCGGGCAAAGGGGTGTGATCAATGGAGTGACAGTTGGCAGCCTAAAAATGACTGAGGCAGAAGTGCCATAATGAGGAACTAACCTCCAAAGGCTCAGCGTTGAGATGCTTATCCAGACCTCTTGCCTTCTCAAAACTGGTAGAGAACCTGGGAAATGCTTCTTTTGCACTTCCTTTTGCAAGGATTCTGTTGGTATATACTTCATGTCAGATCAGAAATACCATGAGAACATCTTTTACACTGTTACACTTTTTTTTTTAGCCAAGGGGCTGTAAACTCTTAAAAGGCACTGTTTAAAAACTCAGGCTTTTCTTATATAATGGAGAGAGGTGACATAGAGATTCTTAGCTTCAAAAACTTAACTTGTTCGGTGAAAGAATAAGATTTCTTATTAATTTTTAGACATAAATGTGGCCATCTAAAAGTAAGCCTTCTCCTGCTGTGGAGACATTGGTTGACAAATATATTTTGTCTTTATCTATATTTGGAGGCTTCCCTGATGACTCAGACAGTAAAGAAGTCTCCTGTAATGCGGGAGATCTGGATTGGAAAAATCCCCCTGGAGGAAGGCATGGCAGCCCACTCCAGTGTTTTTGCCTGGAGAATCCCCATGGACAGAGGAGCCTGGTGGGCTACAGTGCATGGGGTCACAAAGAGTCAAACATGACTGAGCGACTAAGCACAGGACCCAAGTAAGTTCATGAATAGTGTAGCATGTCGTAGAAAGGAACTTGACTTACGTGCAGGCAATGGCCCATCGCTAAAGGATTTTAGGCAAGGGAGAAAGGCAGAGCTGAAGGCAACCATACAAATGCTGATCCAACTGCACTTTCAGCCAAAGAAGTCATGATCACTTATAGTATGCTTCTGTCTGTGCCAGTTTTCCCAAGAGTATACTTGGAATAGCTCTGAGAACCAGTATACTTCTAATGAAACTGAAATATTAATAATAATCTTCCTTCTAGCGATACTTTGCCTGTTTTTGAAAACTATGAGCAATTTGACAAATTATATAAATGTCCCCTACAACTGCCCACTGTATTAAAAATATTTTCATGGAAGACTTTACATAATTCTCACACTAATCTTATTTACTGATTTGAGCAATATGGGTATTTACAATTTATTAGATGATACCTTGATAGCATGAAAAGTTACTAACTAGTGTATTATCAGAGTACATTGAGGACTCGAGAAAGTTAAACTTGTTACAGACAAGAGTGTGTAGACATAGTATCTATCTTGTAGCATTCAAAGGCACAGTAGGAAAGAAGAAATTTTTAGTCTAATACATTTATTTCAAATCTGAAATGTCCCTTTGGATATGTCTCTTAAATCTGCTTTTCTCATAAAAAATATTTAGTAGTAATTTTAAAAGACTATTGATTAGTTTAACACAAAAATCAACTCCTGGCTCCCTGTCTGGTATCACGTTATTTTAAAACTGTGGAGTTTTTTGAGTATTATTTAGATATTTCATTGATATGAAAACTAAACACTTGAGTCTGCAGGCAGCAGAATGCCTTAGGCAACCAAGCATATCAAAATATAGTGCACAGAGAGACTTTTACTACTCCTGCTATTTAAAGACCTATTTTCATGAGCTTATTAGCTACTAGTGATCCCAAAGGAAAAATACAATTAAAACTTAATCATACCAAAAGCTGGGATTCTTCTGATTCAGCGAACTTGTAATCTATTATATTTAGTAGTTTACTTGTAAATGTCTGAACACCGAGAATGAGAATCATATAAATGGACTTCATTCTGTAGGGGTATAGCTTCTTTGACCTCACATCACAGGATTTGCCATTTCTGTGTACATTTCACTATATCGGGCTCCCCACCTCTTTTTTTTTTTTTTTTTACACTTTCCAGGGTTTCTAAATTGGCATCTCTCTTTTCTTTTGTGAAAGCAGAATAGCTTCCATTCCCTTGAACTATCACATTATCCCATTCCCTAGATCTAAGATATGAAATCAAATCCTTATAAAATAGATGATGCTGAAGAATTTGAGCCCGCATTAGCAAGTCAAGTAAAGAGTTTAGAGATATATAAAAACCACACTCAAATGATCTTATATTTGCCCAGGAGTTCGAGGTGAACAGGGAGATTTTATTACTCAGAGAATCAAAGTGACTATGCTGTTTCATTTACAAATATTGATTATCCTGTGTGTCCCTACCCTACCTCCCTACCATTGCCACTGCCTTTTGTTATGGGATAGTTGGAGTTTCCTTAAAGCCAAGTAAAACAGAAAGGAGCAAGAGGAGAAAGGAGTACTGGCTTTGCCTCCCATAGTGAAGAAGTGTTTTCTACTGTTTTCTTTGGGTCTCCTCTGCTTTGCTGCTGCAGAAGGAAGCCTAGTCAGTGTGTAGCAAGTGTGACAGGAGACACTGGGCACCCTGGTATTTTGCTGGTCTTGTGGCTACTTCCTGAGTCATCTTTTATGTGCTGGGTCTGAGGGGTTGGTGACAGTGGGCTTTGCTGGCACCTGGTGTCATAGAGGTTGTCTCTTTATCCAACAGAGAATCAAAACCTTCAGGAAGGAAAGGAATCATTGAAATGGTTTGTGTGTCATTTGGGAATAGAACTAGATACCTTCATGGGCACATCTCACTCCATTTTTTGAATTTACTGGTCTTATCCAATGAATTAATTTTCAAATCAGGTGCTGCATGTATTTTAAGTTTCAAATAATAATTATTTTTGCATTCCCTCCTCTTTCTGTGGGGAGAAGGAACAAAGGACACTGAAGCAGAGAACCAATGAAGATTCTCTCTTATAATTTTGATTAAATTTGATGAAGAGAAAGACCAAGTTCTGTGGCCATAAAAGAGGATTTATAACTAAGACTATATTAGCCATATTACTGATGGCCTAAAGGTTCTCATTCTTATAGTTGACTCTTAAACAGTGCAGGGGTTAGAAGTGCTGAGCCCTCTGCACAGACAAAAATCTACATATAACTGTTATAGCTGGTCCTCTGTATATACAAGTCCTCAATATCTGTGGTTCCAAATCGGGGGGTTCAACCGACTGCAGACTGTGTAGTTCTGTGACATTTACTATTGAAAATAATTGATGAAAAAGTGGACCTGTGCAGCCACGTTGTTTAAGGGTCAGCTGTACTTGTGTTTCAGGTTGGATCAACCAGTAGTTCTCATGATGAACAGTTTTATTTGGCAGAATCCAGCCCCAGTGTCTTTGTTAGGATTTTATTGTTTGAATCTGTCCTTCTAATTTCTCCTCCCCCTTGATTTCAGTTTTATTCTTGTTATTAGATTATTTCTATTCCATCTTGAGATTTAATGTCTGGAGAGTTTTGCCATTTGGCACTGGAAATTTTTGATCTACCTTGAGGCAACTGGGACAAACTGCTGCAAATTATCCAATGGTGTTAAAGAGCCCCACACTCTCCTTCCTGGGCAAGAGGGCTGGTAGTTTCCCACTGAGGCACAGATCACTTGTCTTGTGTATCTCCAGAAATGTGTATCATCTACTTTAGACAGATTTGTTCTCAAAAAGACACAATGGTGCTTCAGTACAACCTACGTGTTTACAGATCAGAGTTGCATGAGGAGAAAAGCGATCTCCATTCATTCATTCCAAATATGTTGATTACTTACCTGCTGTATGCTAGACGTTCTTCTTAGAAATTGGGAGATTTCTATGAACAACAACAGCAAAAATGATGTATGCCTTTATGAGGCTTACATTTTCAGCAATATATAATAATCTGTATATTTATAATATTTTTTATAAATAAAAATGTATATATACATAGGAGGAGAAAAAGAGAGGGAATATTTTTCAGGGTAAAGTGCAGTTCTACAGAAAAGAGGGGAAAAAGCAAAAGAGGACTGAGTGTATTGAGGACAGAGAGGAGGGAGCTGTGTCTCTTTCCTTAACCTGAGAGCAGGCCTATCCATTCAGAAGGGGCAGTGGCTTTCTTATGCTGCTGGTTTAGACTCCTCTCCTCTCACATAAGACCCAAGGGATCAATTTCTCTGCTCTACGGGGATGTGCAACTGAGAGGCTTGCTCTCTCTTGCTTGGGGTCACGTAAGAATGGCATATATCCTTTTTGATAGTTTGTTCCTTTGGTGCACAGCAAAGCACAAGGCTGAGGGCTCAGAGTTCATGATGTCATGAGCAAATACTGTAATCACCAAATTTGAACAACTTCCTTTCTTGCTATTAACCCACAAAGAGCAACCAAATAGGAAATGGCTTGTATAAAAAGATTTAATTGTTCCAAACAAAATCAGGGAAGATTATGTATAGATAAATAGCTAAAACTGGTGTGAGTCATGAAAGAGTACTTATAAAGAACCAGGCATCATTCTAAGAATCATTCCCTGTGTCAATACATTTCTCACTGAAAATAACTTAAGATAGTTATTGCTGTCATCTGCATTTTGTTGGTGAACGATTTTCAGTGAAGCATTGATATTAAACTATATGTTTTTGATCATTGATTATAGAAATCATTATTTTGCCTGCTGTATGTTTAAAATGAGACTACATTACTTTCTTTACATATATTATATTTTGTGTGGATCAAATAACATCCTTATTCAGTGGCTCAGCTTATATCCTGAGCGATGGCTGTGTTCTCCTAAACTTTACTTCCTTTACTTCTTTCTGGAATATTCAATTTACCTGGTAGAATTATGACCTTTCTTTTTCCCTGTGCTATAGTTATACCAACTTCCAAATTTATCATATTTATTCCTGCTTTCCTTATTAATTAATGATTTGGGAATCAATATCTCAATTATATGAAATAAAATAATAATAGCAAATATTCACATAGCACTTCCTATATTCTAGGTACTGTTCTAAAATCTGTATGTGTATTCATTCAGTTTTAATTATTTTTGTAGGCAGTACTGCTAGAGACCTCATTACACAAACACAGAAAGTGAAGTACAGAGAATCAGAGTACCCACCCAAGGTCTTTTTGAGGAGGGGAGAGTCCAGATTCAAATGGAGACATTTAGGTTCAGAGTTTATGCTTCCAAGTATTACATGGATCTGCTTGTATGCATTGAGACCATTAAGAAGTAGAAGAGTTTATAAAATTAGGCTTCATTACGATGACAATTTGACAGTCTATTCCATGGTTTGGGACATTTGAAGGGTTTTTTGTTGTTTTTTGTTTTAAACACCCAAACAATGCTGCGGCCAGGAGCAGTATGACGCACTCAAAGACAAATATCTCTTCATCACCCAGTTTCTTCCAATCCAACATGCCTGCTGTTTGGCTCCTCTCTCTCGTACCATATTTTAGATATATGTCCAGAATTGCCTTTTGAGCTTCCTAGATGGCTCAGTGGTAAAGAATCCACCTGCCAATGCAGCAGGCACAGGGAATGCAGGTTTGATACATGGGTTGGGAAGATTCCTTGAAGAAGAAAATGGCCATTCACTCCAGCATTCTTGCCTGGAGAATTCCATGGACAGAGGAGCCTGGTGGTTTACAGACCATGGAGTCTCAAAGAGGCAGACAGGAGTGAGCGACTGAGCTCAGCACCAGAACTGTTATAGAATGCCACAAGTTTGGAAGGGATATAGTCATGCAGACAGGGTAATTAGCAAGCATTCAGTGCTGAAGCCTGCTCCCCTAAGGACATGTTATAAACCTAGTTAGGTTTTGTTGTTTTGTTTTTCATAAATCGAAACTCAACTATCTAAATCATATTAACTTTTGTGAAAAACTTGATATCAGATTATTATTTGTGACACACTATGAATTTGAAAATTATACCAAACTGCTCCTGGAAAGGAATATAATTAAAAGTCTTGGAAAACCTTCTAACTTTGAGTAATTGTAGTCAGTGATATGTTTCTAGCAGCACATTTTTCCCTACAAGCTGTTTACAAAGGCATTGTACTGAGACGCGCTTCATTCTGATGTGTTTTTCTCTTTTAACGCTATTGAAATGGAATCTGCTCTCTCCTAGTGGAGGGTGATCTCACTCAAGACTTTTAGAGATAGAAAAGATTGCCTATTATCTCTTTCTTGCCTTCAGACATTCAACAAATACATAAATATTGAAAACATTCAAGTGCCCGTTTAGACATTATTACTGAAAACTAAGTATTGACAGATATTTCACATACTGTATCCTACATTTAATAAAATTCTTAAATTTCAGCTTTGCAGGCAATCTTAGAGATCGGGAGAGGAGCTTAGTATCTTTCTCCACTTGTCTCATCTTAACTGAGGAGCACAGGAAGGAGGTGAGATGCCAGGGGCTTTATCACCATAAATATTAGAACCTCAAGGTTCTCATATTTGAAAGATTATCTAAAAGTGTCAACATTATCTAAGAGAATTTTGCGTGTGTGTGAAAATTGTCAATATTTTCAACTTCTGAGCAGCTTTTTCTTTGGAGTCTTTGGCCAGAGCCATGGGATATGACCCCCAGGCAATAAAAAGCAGAGAGTTCTTGTAATCTCCAGGGACTTTGTTGTTGTTCAGTTCAGTCTCTAGTTCACGTCCGACTCTTTGCAACCCCATGGGCTGCCAACACGCCAGGTTTCCCTGTCCTCCACTATCTCCCAGAGTTTGCTCAGACTCATGTACATTGAGTCGGTGATGCTATCTAACCATCTCATCTTCTGCTTCCACTTCCTCCTCTTGCTTTCAGTCGTACCCAGCATCAGGGTCTTTTCTAAAGAGTCGGCTATGTGGTCTTTGGAGATTCCCCTATTTATCAGGGCCTCTTACTGACCTTGACATCAGATTGAACTATGGATACTACCCTTAGTGGCCATGGGTACAAGAACTATTCCTTGGGAGCCTAATACGTGCCAAGCTCTGTATTATCTACTTTAGTTAATCCTTTCAATAACCATATTAAATAAATATTATTGATATTCCTATTTTATCAGTGAGGAAACTGAAGTCTAGAGAGGTAAATAGGTTGTGCAGGGTCACATGGTATCTATCATCCCAGAATGCAGTCCTAGTCAACTCAAATTAGGAGGCTGTGTCTTAACCACTAAACTATCTTGATTAGAATGTGGTTGGAGTCATCAGTGAGGTTTTGCATACAGAGGCTAATTTTAATGTTGCCACTTCATATAATAAGATCTAAAAAATCTCCCATTTTCCATCATAAAACATGAAATAAAAGTAGAGATATATTTTATTCAATCAGGAAAAAGTAATGTTCACTAGCTGGTTGGTGTCTACATGAAGTAACTTGATAAATTAGCTGGGGAGCTATTTTTATTTATGATTTTCTCTTCTAAAGGGTATTACCTCTGCTTTAATATGAGCTGAGCTATTGTAGACAGGAGTCTTTCTGAAAATAACACCCTGAACTAGGAGATGAATAAATATAATCTCATTGTAAACAAGACTTATTTACTGATTGCCTGTAAGAGGTGGAAGGGTCTATTCATTTCCTAGGGCTGCCATAACAAATAACCGCATTCTGGGTGGCTCTAAATAACAGAAGTTTATTCTCTCAGAGTTGCAAAGGCCAGAGTTTGAAATCAAGTTGTTGGGAAGCTCTGTCTTGAGACTCTAGGGGAGAATCGTTCCTTGCCCTGTGGAGGTTCTGGTGGCTCCAGGAGTTCCTTGGCCCACGGCTGCATAACTTTAATTTCTTCCTCTGTTTTCACATATACTTCTTCCTCTACCTGTGCCTTCTCCTCTTTACTGTGCATCTTTTATAAGGACATCTGTTGTTGGATTTGGGGTATACTCTGATTATCCAGAATGTTCTCATCTTGAGATGCTAATTTATATCTGCAAAGACACTTATTCCAAATAAAATCTCATTTATGGGTTCTAGAAATTAGAATAGAGACTTTTTTTTTTAGGGGGCAGGGTACTATTTACCCAACTCTAGTGGTAAGTGAAATATGAACTGGTCCTTTAATTTCTAGACTATAGGCTCTTAATTGAAGTAAGAAATACAAAAATGTGGAGAGGAAAAAAAAAAGGGAGTGATGTGTTTGGTTGTGGACCTACTGATTATGCCTGGGAGTAGTTTCAGACCTTTAGTTGGAGACTCAAGAAAAGTCAGTACTGAATATACTGAATTGGAGAGCCCTTCAGCTTACATGGGAGATAATGTTTTAGTTTGGGTAAGGGAAGGGTATTAACAACCAGAGTGGGACGGGAAGGAAGTCAGAGAGAGTGCTCTGGGTTCGCTTTGCTTCCATTTAATGAATAGGTTAAACAGGAGCTGTCAAGAGAGACTGAAAAGGAGTGTTGGGTTTGTGGCAGTCAGAAATAACGTGTGCCTTAAATATGTGGGAGACAGGAGGGGAATCCAGGAAATACAGTTGAGGAAAAGGGAATGCAAGAAGGCGCCAAACATAAATACCCTCTTTCTTAACACTGTCAGAAAGCAATTCTATGTATAGGGGAAAATCGCATTACCATTTCACTTCCGCCTTTGCCCAGTGGTTTTTCATTGCCTGTAAACTCATCAGAATGGTGCATGAACTCCATACATTTGTATTTACCCCGAGCCCTTTGTTTGGCTCCAAGTATGTGGACAATGACAGTCGAGGATAACTTTACAGCACAGCAACTGACCAGTGTGATACATACCTGTGGTTGTCACTTGCAGACCTGACCCGGGGTCTCTGTGGACCAGAAGGTTCTGAGTGACTGCTTTCTCTGTCCCTCTGTGCACATGAAGATAGTTAGCGATTCTGTCTATTAGACTAACCAAGGAAACCAGCTTGGCCCTTTGGGCCACGAGGATGACAGTGGCAGTGGCCTCACATTGTTTCCTGTCGTTGTGTCTTTTTTTTTTCTTTCCAAATATTGTTTTGTTTGTTTTTGATGAAAATACAAACTCTGAATCTATAGCTTAAGAAAAGTTCTCTCTGTAAACCTCGCACCTAAAACCCAGTGTTTCTCAAATTTTCTTCTTTATTATTCCCCTAAAGTAGCTTTTAGACTTTTTCTAATCACCACCCACCCAATTATATATTAATATAATTACAATGACTAGGTGTTAATATCACTATATATCTATTTGTGTACTATGACCTTTGGAGGAACAAAAACCATTGTAATATATGAGATTTTTGCAACAACATCCCCAACCAATTTTTGCCCTCTGTGGGCAATATCATCCTATTGAGAATGCATGGGTTAGGGTCTTTAATTAAAGTTCATTTTAGCAGCTACCATAGTAAATGACCATCCAGTACATGCAAGTAGGTGCTCTACTTCAAATTGAGGATAATTTTATGTCCAGGTGAACATATTTTTCTTTCTTTCCTCCACTAGAGATTTGGGGACATTATTAATAAAACTAATGAAAATGTAATTTCATAGAAACATATGCTGAAGTTAATTTTTTGTCACTATTACTTATGATTTCATTTTAATCAAGTGCCACATGGTGCTAAATACCTCCATAAGTTCATACCCTGACTCCATGAATTGTTCCTGGATGACCTTTACAAAAGTCATCTGCTGAAATGAGTCCAACAGAAAGGAAGTTCAAAAGCATCCCCACCTATTAGTATCAATCTTTATTTTTTAAGCTGCAGTAATGGAAACCCACATTAGCCTGTATCCTCAGTACATTCATTAAATATATAAATTAATTATCCACCTCACAGACTTGCCACTTCAGAAGGATCCGGTTAACAAAAGCTATTGGGTTGGCCAAAAGTTTCTTTCAGTGTTTACAGAAAATGAACTTTCAGGATTTACAAATGAAATTTTGGCCAACCCGATGTGTGTGTGTGTGTGTGTGTGTGTGTGTGTGTGTGTGGTTGCTCAAACTAAAATCGTTGGAATTTGTCAGCAGCAACCCAGTCCATACAACCTGTTGACCAACAAACCCTGTCAACTGTGCCTTCAATAGAAAACTAGAATTCAATCACCTCCTACCACCATCACCTTGACCTGAGTCACAAGCATCTCACACAAGCATCATAGAGGCCACCAGCTACATCCCTAATTCCACCCTTGCCCTCTACAACCTGATCTCAACAACCAGAGGAGCTCTTAAAAGAATTCACATCACACCACTTGCTGCTCATTAGTAACTCCCATCTCCTTCAAGGTAAAAGTCAAGCCATCATGGCCTCTGAGACCCATGCTGATGGGGCCCCTATTGCATCTTTGGCTTCCTTTCTTGTATTCCCTCTGCTCTGGCCACACTGGCCTCTTTGCTGTTTCTTGAACAGTCTGAAGCACAAACCCCACTTCCCCAGCTCAGAGCTTTTTCATGACATTCTCTGAACCTGGAAGTCTCTTTGCTCATGTTCTCATGGTTTATCTCCTCCCTTTTTTCTTATCTCGATTCAAATGTTTGCATATCCCTGAGGTTTTCTCCAGCCACCACATTTTAAATAGCCAAAACAAAACCAAATTCATGAAGGGGACTCCTTATCCCTTTTACTCTGCTTTTTTTTTTCCTCAGCATTTACACCAACACTATCTTTAATGTTTATAGAAGATTTGTCTATCTGTGTTCACCATTCAAGTCCTCTGGGACAGAAATTGTCCGTGTGACATAAACATAGAACACATACAGAGCTCACAATTCTTTGTCTGGCAATTAATAGGCCTTCAAAAATATTGGAGAAGGAAATGGCAACCCACTCCAGTGTTCTTGCCTGGAGAATCCTTTGGACAGAGGAGCCTGGTGGGCTGCTGTCTATGGGGTCGCACAGAGTCGGACACGACTGAAGCGACTTAGCAAGCATGCATGCATGCATTGGAGAAGGAAATGGCAACCCACTCCAGTGTTCTTGCCTGGAGAATCCCAGGGACAGAGGGGCCTGGTGGGCTGCCATCTATGGGGTCGCACAGAGCCGGACACGACTGAAGCGACTTAGCAGCAGCAGCAGCAGCAGCAGCAGCAAAAATATTTGTGTAATTCCCCAATTAAATTTTCTCATGTATTATGTATTTAAATATTTTAATAGTGTGTTACCTGCTTAACTGATACCAATTAAATATTATTTTCAGTTACCCTCAAAATCCTTGTCATGTTGACCTCAGTGCTTGGCACCCCTGCAGTAACTTAATCAAACCCAAGGAGCTATCTGCCAGAAGCTATTCTCGAATCAGGGGATATAAGTGAGGAAACAGACTAGCTCTCTGCTCTATAGTTTACAGTTTTTGCTTGGTTTGCTTCTGTCTCACACATTTTCTTAGATTTTTAGTTAGTCGGGAGAACTTTGAAGTATATATTGAGTGTTCTTCTATAGACTAATGTCCCCTGGAGAAATACAAATAATAATTCTTATTAAATAAAGTCTGAAATATTAAAGACAGGTTTTTTTTTTTTACATAAAATTTGTTTTTTTTTTTTTAAATATTCCATTGGAGAGAAATATCCTACCAGATATTCACCAAATATATCACTCTCTGTAAACTGAAACATGCTGAAGTACAACCATGAGGTGATATAAACATTTACATAGAAATTACTGCACCAATTTAGGAAACCGCAGGCAAAAAGAAGGTAAAAATTAATTAGATCTACACTAAATTTTTTCTATTGTTTTACATGCACGTCTAATTTTGCCCAAACCAGGTAATTACATACAGTAAAGGTAGTGTTTTAATGTAAAAGTCTGGGGGCTAAAAACCTGAATTGCTCCTCTAAAGATTCTTCTCATGTTGATAACACAATGTAACCCCGCACAAAAGAAATGAACAGCCAGCTGCTATAATTAATGTAATTAATTTTAAAGCATTAAAGATTTAAAATGACTCATAAAAAAACACAAGACATGCATTTCCTTTTCCCACAGTTAAGGCCTATATTTCAGATGATATCTTTATGTTGAATTTAGAAATGTTAGATTGACTTTTTAATTACCTCTCCAATGACCACTGATGTGACTGACCTTCAAGGCAGTATTAATTACCTGATCTAATATCTTGCAGGTGCTTACTATTAAAAAACATAGCACTGTGCTTTACCATATCTATGTAGTGACAAATATGTTACTTTAGTGTTAAGTTAAAATGGAAATGTTGTAGTTTTGAAGTTTGTGGCTGAGAAAGTATTAATAATAAACGTGCTGTACACTCTC
The DNA here is from genome assembly GCA_024291935.2 of Okapia johnstoni. Taxonomy (NCBI): domain Eukaryota; kingdom Metazoa; phylum Chordata; class Mammalia; order Artiodactyla; family Giraffidae; genus Okapia; species Okapia johnstoni. The sequence goes on from CM044327.1 coordinate 9,246,139, forward strand.
ATCAAATACCCACAGATTGTGTGACTATTAATTCTTTTGAGATATCCTACCATAGACAGCAGGAAGATAGTTGTCTGTTGACTAGTTTTAAGACTTTTTTGGCTTGATGTAAGTGGATTTTATTGAGAATTGTCTTTGTGTAGGCTTTAGAACGATAGAAATCTCATCTCTAGGTCATTAGGAAAGAGAAAGTCAGATACGAATGGGGAAGAAATGTTTGCAGTTGAGATTACATATCTTGCATGGAAAATTATAAAATACACTGAAATTAATTTGGGGAAAATGTCAAATCATGCATAGACTTCATCAACAGCAATAATAGAGACCAACTTAGTCAGTGCATAAGTGTAACGAGATACACTATGCTTCAGATCCAAAGAAGTGGTATAACAATTTTTTTTTTCTAAATACACAGCTGGATTTTGAGTCCTAGTAGGAGCCACCTGGTCAGCATGGGATGAAGGTTAAAGGACTTATTTCACTCTTCTTGTAGTCTTATCTAAACTTTACACAAAAGGACACCTCCAAGGCCAGCCTCTTTTATCCCCCTGAACTGCTTGAACAGCGACTCTCACTTCTAGAATCAGTCTTAATATAGTGATGATGCCAGAGATCCCAGGCCCCCTGCATCGTGGCCACAAGCTTGGCAGTAGTGCTTTTTATCAGTGAGGGAATGCAGCTGAGTATCAGAGATGGTTTTCCAGAAACTGATACCCCCATGGCCCTCGGGACACGCAACTCCAAAACTCTCCACAGCTTCCAACTGAGTCTTCCTCGAGCCCCCAGCCCCCTGAGGTGCCTCCGTGTCTGATCATTCCACATGCTTCCTATTAGTAAGTCTCTAACGTAGCTCTGAAGAGTCATTTGTTGTCTAGGCTGTCTTTAAAGGTTTTCTCATACTAAAGTAGTAGGAAATAGATGAAGAAAGGTGTTCAGGATTTACAAAAACACTAAATTCTATTCCCTAAGGTTAAGATGCAGAAATAGTACCTCACCTAAGACTACAACGTAGGAAGCAGTATCTGGAAAAACAATTAAAATGTCTTTAAATTAATTGGATAATCAGTACAGGTCTGTATTGGTCAATCAATGGCTTGGAAAAACAAACTTTTTTTATTGGAATATCATTGCTCTACTTACAAACTGTTTACAATACTTAGGCCACCTGATGCTAAGAGCCAACTCATTGGAAAGATTGATGCCAGGAAGAGATTGAAGGCAAAAGGAGAAGGGGGTGGCAGAGGATGAGATGGTTAGATAGCATCACTGACTCAATGGACATGTTGTTATTGTTCAATTGCTCAGTTGTGTCCAACTCTTTGTGACCCCATGGACTGCAGCACGCCAGGCTTCCCTGTCCATCACCAACTCCTGGAGCTTACTCAGCCTCATGTCCATTGAGTTGGTGATGCCATGCAATCATCTCATTCTCTGTCATCCCCTTCTCCTGCCCTCAATCTTTCCCAGCATCAGGGTCTTTTCAAATGAGTCAGTTCTTCGCATCAGGTGGCCAAAGTATTCGAATTTTTGTTTCAGCATCAGTCTTTTCAAAGAATATTCAGGACTGATTTCCTTTAGGATTAACTGGTTGGATCTCCTTGCAGTCCAAGGGACTCTCGAGAGTCTTCTCCAACACCACAGTTCAAAAGCATCGATTCTTCGGTGCTCAGCTTTCTTGATAGTCCAACTCTCACATCCATACATGACTACTGGAAAAACTATCGCTTGACTAGATGGACCTTTGTTGGCAAAGTAATGTCTCTGCTTTTTAATATGCTGTCTAGATTGGTCATAGCTTTTCTTCCAAGGAGGAAGCATCTTTTAATTTCATGGCTACAGTCACCATCTGCAGTGATTTTGGAGCCCCCCAACATAAAGTCTGTCACTGTTTCCTTTGCTTCCCCATCTATTTGCCATGAAGTGATGGGACCGTGAAGAGGTGATGGGACCGTGAAGCTGGATGAAGCACATTGCAGTTAGGGAACAAAATTAACACGCTAACAAAGGGCTAACCTGGATGGCAAATACATGGAGACCAGTGAAAATACCAATATTAATTGACATAAAATTAGAGAAGTTGTCAGAAAAATGGGAATTTTGTGCTGAGAAGGAAAGCAGGTTCTAAGGCAGAGAGATGAATATCAGAAAGGTTTTGGAAGTGTCTGTGAGAACTCTGAGGCAATAAACCAGTTACAAATGAAGCGAAACAAATAAATTGAGATTTAATGATGTAACCAAAAAGAAATGTTTCTTTAGGTAACAAAACGAAAGCAATATTTAATAAATATAGGCTGACTGGTGAAGGATTTATTCATTCGACAAATAGTTATTGAGGACAAATTATATGCCAAAATCTGTGAAGCACTACAAATTCAAATATGAATGAGAAGATTCTCATTTTCCACCATCACAAAGGACCAAAGCCTAGCAATAGTAAGAACCAGAGGAAATAAGCATTCTATTACTGGGTGGGATCTACCTAGTCTTGGAGACAGAGTCAGAGAAGACTTTGAGAGATAGTGACCTTTGTTTTGCAACTGGAAAAGCAGAAATTAGTCAAGAAAGGTACTTATTAGGTGTAGGATGATTGATAGGGAAGTGTGCATCTTCTAAATTTCCAAAGAGAAAGGAAGATGAGTTGGGGAGAGAAAGTAGGATGCCATTATAATTATCCAAGCTTGGACTGATAATATTCTAGGGTAAATCTGTAGCAATTAGAAGGTAAAGTGAAATACAAATATGAAAGATGTTTTATTATATTTACAGGTCACAGATACACATTCAGAGAGTTTCAATATTAAAATATGGGTAGTCAAAAGGGAAATTGTTCTCCATGATTTTATCACCCAAATATGCCAGTGAAATACATGCAAAATGCCTTTCCTTCTGCCTTTGTTTTAATATACACATCAGGATGAATTGGAGATTATAAGTTATTTATTTGTCATAAGAGTTATAGGAAAACCTTTATAAATTAGATGACCTAAAGAGCAGAATTTCAGAAATATTCAGATTATGTTATCACCTTACATTTTAGGTCACCAGAGTTGGAAAATTCAATTTGGTTTTCTATATGCTTCATCTCTTACATAATTATTTAAAAGCAATTATTTCACTTTGTCATACTACGCCTCAAATGAGAAGCATATTTCTCTTTTCCATTTAGTAGATATAAGATAGGTAAATGGACCCTTAAAAATCCTAGGCTGCATATTCTGAGCAAAATCTCCTAGATTTTCTATCTGCCTTTCTTATCTATGTATCAGATGACTACTGACTAAATCTGGAACAAGTTTTAACTCATGAGTTTTTTTTTTTTTTTTCCCAAAGTTACTTTATGGACTTTTACTGCAGTGAGTTCAAAAACAAAGAAGTTAATTTTAAAAGCTCATTTTATTGAGTTAACAGTGAATTAAAAAACCAATGAAATTAATTTTAGAGCCATTTAATTTAGTTCAGAAAAGAGCAAGACTCTTTTTATTAACTTAATTATTTTGGAATTCACTCTTTTAAAGTCCAATAAGTGTTATGTATTTTATTTCCAATTAACTTCATTGTGCTACAAGTTGTGTTTGCTTTCTCCATGTGGCAAAATCTCACCTCTTGTTTTGCACATAGGCTGACCCACTCAAAATGGGCTGGTGTCAGCGTGTGGACCTGAATCAATATAAGTAGATGGCATCTTGAAAAATTTGATATCTGTTGGTTGACTATTAATTCCAGAATTGACCTACTCCTTTGTAATATAAGGTTAGCAAATAAGCATTTTTTTTAACTGTGCCTCTTGCCAACAATGTTAACTGTTGTATGATCATAGTCTGTGATATCCTACATGCCATATTCACCAGTTCATAGAAATTTAATGAGCTGGGTTATACAATGAGAATAATTCAGTTTTTTCATCATATTTTGAGAAATATAAATCTGAAAAAGGTAAACATTGTTTGAAAAAAAAAAAAAGCATTTTACTTAAAATTGTATAGAATTCAAAGGGGAGTTTCTACCTTGACTTTTGGAGAATTCTGGAGTAGGTTATATGAAACTGCTAAGTGCATCAGAATCTGAAAATCTTAATTTTTACATTTCCCCATCTCTATTTCTTAATTCATTATATGAAGGATGGAAAATAAAATTATACTACGTCCAGTGAGAAAGTTCATCTGTTAGCTGACGTTTATTCAATAAGAACCTCAGAGCCTCATTTTATGCATTCATTCATTCATTTCATTTGGGGTGGGGTCATGGATTATGTTCTGTTTTTTTGAGTGAGGAGTTTTCAGAAAAAGTTCAGCATCTTTTACCTGCTGATTTTACTTCTGGGTGAAATGGGAGAAAAAAATAAAAGGAATTAATAGGAAGTCTTACCTCCCTGGTTGAGTTTGAAAATGGAGCTGTCAGACAGGAAAACCAGTTAGGGCAGAAGCCATGTAAAACTTCTTCACTAATTGGCTGACATTCAGAGCTGGAGGATCAGCAGCTGTGAAAGCAAATTCAGTCTGGATACAAGGCAGATTTTTCATTTAATTCAATTAATTACAAAAATCGCTTCTAAAAAAATTCTCCAATGAACACCTGTAAGGAAGAAAGAGTACTTAGGTGTGCATAGACTTCTGCCTCTTTCACAGCTTTCAGTATACAGTCAACTGATTGTTATTTGTAAAGGAACTTGTTTGACCTTTTGTAGAGTAATGGAAATAACATATGTACATTGAAAACAATCTCAGTTACATTCCATGGAGAAGGTGCTAATGGTAGAATACACATGGTGTAATGCATGTTGCGTATGTGGATGATTACATGTATTTAGTATACATGTCTCTGCATGTGGAAATAATGCTACTATAAAACAATTGCAAATTATCATTGCTGCTTGCTTATAATAGCTATAAAGTATACAGCATGCATATTGCAATATCTGTGCACTTTACCAAAAATTCTTTATCTGGAAATAGTGTAATTCTGTATGATGCAGTACTCTAATTAGAAAAGGTCTTTATTGGACAGAAAAGTAAATAGGCCACTCCAACCTACACAGAGTAATTGGTTACTATAGAATGTGTAATGTGTATAACATATTTTTTAAATGTATACGCTTGTTATTTTTACCATAATTTTTTTTCATATACACAAATTGAGTGTAGTTGTTCATTTTCTGCCTAACAGCTGCTTTAAAAGAATAGGAGAGGGACTCGTTCACACAGTGAAAGATCACATGTATACATTTTAGCTTTAAGAAGAAAGCATAAGGACATTGTTATTGCAATTAGGTCATTATTTATTATTGCAGTTTCTGAAATCAAAATATTTGTCATGTTTTAGTCCAGTCCACCCTTGTGAATTAAATATTTATGAGATGGATTTTTATTATGAAGGTATAAAGAAAATAGACTCCTTAATGTATGTGTATATATAAAACTCCCATGCTAAGTATGTGTGTTTCCACTTATTTAGAACAGAGAAATAGAAAAAGGAAACACTTATCATTTACCCATATAATCTAGCAAATCTTGGTTCTTTGTTTGAATTCCAGAAAAAGCCAAGTAACTGCAGTGAGAGAACAAATTAGAAAATTGATGATTAGCTCTCTAGTACTCTCCATCTGTTAAACTGTGGAATAAGATAATTAAAATATTTTTAAAATTTTAATATAATCATGCAGGATTTTAGACATTCAAAAAATAATAGGATGCAGTGATATATGCATATACCCAACACTCCACTTAAAACTAAAGCTTTGTCAATAATTAGAGTCTCTTTTGAACCTTTTTGAGTCACTTCTATCCTCCACCACTGAATTGGATTAGGTATTATAAAAATATGTGTTTTAAGTGACTAACTGTAATTTTCTTTGGAAACAATCAGACAGTTAAATTCATAAATAAAACGGCTAAACACAACCTAAGTATCTTCAAATACAAAAGTCAAACCATCTTCATTTAGAATGTTTTGCTTATGTACCTACCACTCAATAGAAATCAAACAAAACTAAGCCTCTGGCAATTATTTCTCTATTTTGAGGTGGGTTGAGAGCCATATACACACACACACACATGTATATATATACCCTAGGGATTGCCTGAACTACCTGGGAATGTGCTTTCACATTATCCCTCCCTTTAGTCTTCACAGGGGTATCCTTGCCAGTGAAGCTCTTTGAAACAATGTTTAGCTAATGACTCAAGAGGACTACTCAGAACCATTGAAGAGCACCTCAAAAACAGATGCTAAATGGACTTCTGTCAGGTTCTGCTAGTAGAGCCATCAGTAGCACACCAAGTTGGAGTAAATTGAATTGAAATCAACAAAGGCACATGCTGTTTATAGCATTACATCAACTTTCCCTTCCCTTTAGAATTCAGAGACAGTTTATCATAAGACAAACTGTGTCTCTGTGAGTACTTCTGGAAGTCCAGTGCATTCTACAAGCCCACAGGAGGATGTAAGAATTATGTGATTCAGATCTTAGTTCTTTTAAAATGTTATTGCATGAATATAACACATTATTGTGTTGTTTTGGTTGATTAATCATCATTATGATGTCCCACTTTACATTATCTGTATCAATAATCCATACTATATTAAACAAATCTATGCAGAGAAATGTTTTTATTGGGGGATGCAGTGAGGAAATATGAGCATCTGGCAACCACACCTTGATTCATTTTAGCCCCTAGAGTCATGGTATGGTGCATTAATTTCTCAGTTTGTAATTTGCCAGCTGCATTTAATGGAACCAATTTTCATTACATCTGTTCTATGGTTCAAAGAGCTCTTTTAGTTGCCAAAGGGGGCCAGCTTCACACAGATTCTGAGAGGGGCTAACACACTGTTTCTTAAAGTATTCAATAACCAAGGATGATTCCTAGTTTTGCAGCAAACACATTATTTTTACAGAGGCAAGTTTTATATTCATGACTTACCCCTGGTAGATTTCAAATTAAAAATATAGCATGCCCTTTTCCCAGGCATTACATATTGATTTTCATGTCTTTCTTCATAATACCCACTGATCGCCTGTCTTTGCAATCGGTGGTAGATTTATTGTTTACTAGTTAAAGGAAACATAATTATGCTTAAGCAGATCCTCTTTGTAAATTGCAGGTGGTTAGATGAATATTTCTTAGCCAATTATGAAATTTATGAATGGTTTTTAAATTTATTATAGTAAGCATTATTTATGGGCAAGGGCAGGTTATAGCTCTTCATAGTGTGTAGTGGGAGCATTTTTAATAGTAGGAATGGTTTTGCTTGGGCAACTTGACATTCTTGGTGTGTAATTTTAATCTCCATAAAAATACGTCGCTGTTGTGTAATACCAAATGTAGGATTCCAGTTGAAAGCAACGTTCAATGCAAAGGGTTTTCTCATGGGCAGAAGAGAAATTTAAAATGTTCTACAGTGCTTTGAAGTTGTAAAGCTTCAGCTGGGAGAATTATAAAGCATTAAACCTGAAAAGTTTCTACCTGATGGTCATGAAATAGCATGGCTATATGGAAACTGACTCTGCCTCACTTCCTCAGGCAATTTTTTTCCTTTTCAAGATTTTCAAAAATACCATGCATCATGTTATATTGAGAAGATCATCTTAGACTTTATTCTTCTGAAATCATTAAAGTATATAGTATAATCACATTTATATATGAAGGTTCAATGGAATAATAATCTATACTGAAGAAGTCAAGTTTGTACCCAAATTAGAGGTGATTTTGTATTTTGTACCTAGGTTCAAATGATCATTTTTGTACTTGCCTAGGAGTAGAAAAATGAGCAGTTTATTTTTAATTAGTTTCCAAAAGTATCGTTCTATTTTTACATTCACTTTCCCTAATAGTTTCGTCACAAACAAGTGACCTCACAACCTTTGGTCCAGGTCCCAAAGTGAAAAAGGAACAAAACCTAAACTCAATGCATGTGACTCCAAATACCAAACAGCTTCTATCTAAATTACCCTATTACTATCGTATTATTAGGTCTTAATGTCAGGTTTCTATTTCTAGCATTGGAAACATAGGTAAGGAGATAAGAGTAACTTTGAAACGTAGTGAATAACTTGACGTTACAAGACTGTTTTCCTTCCATCAGGCTCAAAATATAATTTCAACAGCTAGTATCCTTGAAAAGGGACTTCCCAGGGGGTGCTAGTGGTAAAGAATCTGCCTGCCAATGCAGGAGACGTGGGCTCAATCCCTGAGTCAAGAAGATTCCCTAGAGACGGGAATGGCAATCCACTCCAGGATTCTTGCCTGGGAAATCCTATTGACAGAGAAGCCTGGTGGTTTATAATCCATGGGGTAGCACTGAGTCAGACACAACTGAGTGACCGAGCACCAGCATCATTAGAAACTATTTACTGACCCCCTAAAAAATCCAGCAGGCATTGATAGGAGGGCTGTAAAAACACAACAAAGACGAAGCCTCTGCTCCCTAGGAAACCAGGGAAAAATAGAAAGCCTCTCTAATTGCTCAGGGCCATTATTCTAAGAGGCACGTTTCCCAAAGTTTAGCATTTTTGAAATTTGAATTCATCTTCTAAATGATGGCATCTAGTAATGTGTCTAACTTAGTTAACATTTATTTTTCTCTTTTCCAGTGATACATAAAATAATGAATTTTATTATCAGCATTAATTTAGATGTGATAAAATACAGAATATAACTTTTAAAATGCCCCAAGTTACTTACATGGTGTATGCATTTGCAATTTTAATTAACTTTTTAAAATTCCACATGTAATATTAAAATGCTCGTCACTGGTAAATCAATGCCCTTGCCATTGTGCTAACTGCTTTGCTGCTGCTGCTAAGTCACTTCAGTCGTGGCCGATTCTGTGCGACCCCACAGATGGAAGCCCACCAGGCTCCTCCGTCGCTGGGATTCTCCAGGCAAGAACACTGAAGCGGGTTGCCATTTCCTTCTCCAATGCATAAGAGTAAAAGTGAAGTTGCTCAGTCGTGTCCGACTCTCAGCGACCCCATGGACTGCAGCCTACCAGGCTCCGCCGTCCATGGAATTTTCCAGGCGAGAGTACTGGAGTGGGATGCCATTGCCTTCTCCAGCTGCTTTAGAGATCCCATGAGAGATCCCATTTTACTCAACCTTTGAAAACTTCCTATGAACATATTTTATTTGTGTTGCTTCATAGATGAATGAACTTGGGGCAGGGAGCTTCAGTAGCTTGTCCAAGATTACAGTGGAGTCAGAATTCGGATTTGGATATGTCTAACTCATTTTTTTTTCTATTTAAAATGGTGTTAAACAATCAACCATAATGAAGTAGTTAACTTAATAATTATTTGTTTGCCTTCTTAAACATTTAAGATTTTTTAGAGATGGCTTAAATGATGTAGGTCTCTTCACAAGGGTTTTTAAGTGAGTATGAAATGATACCCTCTCTTCCTTTTTCTCGATCAATTTCCTCTAGTAGTCAGGAGCAGTCAAAGTCATTTCACTGACTTTTTTGAAATTAGTGTTTATTGGAGTATAGTTGCTTTAAAACGTTGTGGGTTTTTTTTTTTTTCCTACTATACGGGAAAATGAATCAACCATACATATACACACATGCCCTCCCTTTTGGATTTTCTTCCCACTCAACTCATCTCAGTGCATTGAGTTCCCTGTGCTACGGAGTAGATTCTCATTGGTTATCTGTTTTATACATAGTATCAGTAGTATATGTGTGTCTTCTGAATTCATAAACTTAGGTTGTATTAGAGCTGAAAAGCCCTGACACAGCATCCACTCAAGCATCATTAACAGCCGTTGCTCAGAGAGCTTCCGCCAGGGTGGATGGTCAGTTCCAAGCGAGGCTGGGACCCTGGCGGAGCCCTGGGTCTGGGTGCTACTCCATTTCCCTCTCTCCTTGATCTCCATCTGAATGGATTGTTTGAACTGTCCTTCATGACAGATGTGCTCAGCCAGGACTTGTCTTCCGCGATGAAAACTGTGTTGTTTCTCTTTGTCACAGAAAATTACATTTACAGCTCTATACTGCCCCTGCATTTCTTTCATCTTTTCCCTTTCTCCTTATTTCCTTCAAACCAGCAAAGCTGTCCAAGTCTCCTTCCTAAAAAATCACAGTAGGGAACAACAATAGCTTTTGATTCTCCTTCATTTTGTATGTCCACAGCTGTGATGTTATCAGTCACTATGCTGAGTCTGGTTTCCTATCCCAGAGGTTTGAGCATCTCCCAGTGGAATTTCTACACATGAGATGTTAAATCCTGTGACCCTCCTGGAAACCTAATTCTAAAACATCTCCCCTCCACCCCTCATTTTTTTTCCCCTAAAATCTTCATTTAAAAAGGGAAATAACTTAGAACTGGTTTTCTCGACATCAGAATTGGCTCCCTCATCTATCCTTCTGTCCAGGAGGCATGATTCTTGTTCTGCAAAACCCAACAATGCAGGGACCCCAGAACACCACATCTCAAATTGCCCTTGACACTTCATTGATATGCAGGGAGTACTTCACTCTTCATTGAAAAGTCAGAAGTAGCATAAAATCATTAGCACTCACAGTTGAACATAAATGGGAAGAAATGCCCATGATGCAAAGACTACTGAGGCCACATGCTATGGCCTTTTTGACATAGAAATTGCCTAAGGAATAGAGAAAATAAAATACATCATGGAGAATGAAAAGATGCTGGCCTTTCCTTGGATGGATAGACAAAGTGAACAGTAAAAGAGCAAGAGAGGAATCTGGAGACCCCCTGCATGTCTTACACTGGCCAAAATTCAATGCACCTTTTTCTTTTATTTTCTTGTTTCCTCTAAGTTTTGTCTGCTTTCTCCGAGTATCAGAACCTGTGATCTTTTACTAATTTGCTTTGCTAAAGTAAAGCTGCGTACATGATTGGAGCCAGAACAGAAGGCCAGATGCTAGCTCACTGTTTGCACCTGTCTCCAGCCAGCCTCACACATTTATCTGTAAAGATGACATGGAAGTGTGTGCACACGAGGACTCTGACCATATGTTTAAATCCACACAAAGCGCTACAAAATATTTCTTCTCTTTTGTAAGAAGCTTCCTCAGGATTTGCTGAAGGACGAAAGAACACACATGTTGAGCTCTCTACTTCCGTCTCCACAATACATATTTATTGTCCATAGTATTTAACATAAATCAGTGAGGACATTTTTTAGTTGCTGGAAAATGATGCTGCAGTGTATATTTCTTTGCCACCTAAAAAGCAACTGCAAAAATAACTTTCCCAGCCTAGTCTCCAGACACTTAGATTTGCCTCCTAAACAAAAACAAGCACGATTATTCATCTTACTCCTTTTCAGGTTCAAAGGCAGCATAGAACATTGCCATAAGTGATTGTGCAAATACTAATGTGGATAAGTTCTACTTATGCATTTCCAGTCCTATACTTAAAGTAGCCTGAGATTTTTTTCCTCCAATATGAGCTAAGATCAATCACAAGATTGCAGGTTAGACTCCCTCTGGCTTTTAGACTGGTCACTTTATTTGGAATGAATCAGGATCCATATTGTCAGCTTTGGATGCTAAGAATACAAGTCTTTCTCTTAAAGGGGGGAGGGGGCAGGGAATCCAATCCTCTAGGGCTTCTAATCTCTTCTCTTTTTTCATTACACGGAATCAAAAGAAGAAAGGCAGCCCTAGCAGTTTCTAAACATTCTGGCAAACAGCAGGACGGTTGTGGGAGTAGATTGTTTTCAAACTTTTTTCTTTTCTATTATTTTATATAGTAAGTTAATGATCACATTACATTCTTTAGAATAAAAATGCATCTTGTTATGGGGGTGACACGTTTGTGGTAGGAACTGGAGGAGTCAAAATTCAGCATTTGTGATCATAAGATAATGCCACAATAATTTCTACACCAGTTAACTGGAGAAAGGTCCCCCTAATTTATACTCTGGTGGTAATTTTAAACAAAATACACTAACACAAACAGAAGCAAAGCCTCCAGACTAGTATTCAGACTTGGTAATTCCCTTTTTTTTAGTTTCAGGCTCAGGAACACAAACCAGGACATTGTAGGTTTTTCAGTTGGTTTTGAATGTAAAAGTGTCATTAGAGGAGCAACGTAAAAGTGTCGTAAAAGAAGCAAATGGAAATGGCATAATAAGCAACAAACTGTAGGAATCTAAGACAAAGAAAAATTATCAGTTTCATGGTTAGTTGGGGAAAGATGTCCACTGTTCCCAGAAACAATGGAATCCTAGAACCACGCTTTTGAGAGTTAACCCCATTATCTTGCTTAAAGAACTTTTCTTCTTAACATTTCGTATACCTCAATGTGATATTCATTCCCAAGACAGTATCTAAATTCTTTTTTCTTATTTTTAAGCTTTTTATTTTATATTGGAATATAGACAGTTAACAATGTTGTGATCGTTTTAGGTGGACAGCAGAGGGACTTAGCCATACATATGCATGTATCCATTCTCCCCCAAACACCCTCTCCCATCCAGGTTGCCACATAACATTGAGAACAGTTCTCTGTGATGTACAGTAGGTCCTTGTTGGTTATCCAACTTAAATATAGCAGAGTGTACATGATTCCTGATGTCTTATAATAGTTAAATATTTACTTATCTTTGGGTTTCCCTGGTGGCTTAATCTGTAAAGAACCTGCCTGCAATGCAGGAGATACAGGTTTGATCCCTGGGTTGGGAAGATACCCTGGAGAAGGGAATGACAACTCACTCCAGTATTCTTGCCTGGAGAATTCCATGGACAGAGGTGCCTGGTGGGCACAGTCCATATGGTTGCAAAAAGTCACACATGTCTGAGCAAGTAGCACACTTACTGATATTTATACTTAATGTCCAGTCTTGAGGTATACTGAATAAATGTTTGTATAAAAAGTGGAGAATGTTTGCTACTACTCTACATTAGTGGAGAAGATAAATTAGAATCTTCAGGATATGAATTAAGAGAATTTTGCCCCCGATGTCAATATAATACAGTATATTTACCTGGCAATGTGGAGATATTTTAGTTCATTCACCTTACTTCAATTAAACCTATCATAGTCAATACACATGATTCAGAAGAATTGTAAACCATGGTTCCTGCTGTCAAGTAACGTGTGATCTAGTCAGAAGCGAAAAATTATATATGTAGGAAAACTTTAATATCAACATAGTAAATCTTAGACTGCCCATGGCCTATTATGAAAATTTAAAATAATAGCAGTGAGAAGATAGAAATCACGAGTTATAGCTGTACTGTCAATTCTGTTGTTGTTCAGTCACTAAGTTTTCTGCGACTCTTTGTGACCCCATGGACTGCAGCACACCAGGCTTCCCTGTCCTTCACCATCTCCCGGAGATTGCTCAAACTCATGTTCATTGAGTGGGTGAGGCCATCAAACCATCTCGTCCTCTGATGTCCCCTTCTCCTCCTGCCTTCAATCTTTCCCAGCATCAGGGTCTTTTCAAATGAGTCGGGCTTTTCACATCAGGTGGCCAAGTATTGGAGCTTCTGATTCAGCATCAGTCCTTCCAATGAATATTCAGGATAGATTTCCTTTAAGATTGCATGGTTTGGTCTCCTTGCAGTCCAAGGGACTGTCAAGAGTCTTCTCCAACAGTACAGTTCAAAAGCATCAATACTTCTGTGTTCAGCATTCTTTATGGTCCAACTCTTACATCCATGCATGACTACTGGAAAAACCACAGCTTTGATTAGACGGACCTTTGTTGGCAAAGTAATGTCTCTGCTTTGTAATACACTGTCTAGTTTGGTCATAGTTTTTCTTCCATGGAGCAAGCATCTTTTAATTTCATGGCTGCTGTCCCCTTCTTGGATTTTGGAGTCCAAGAAAATAAAATCTGCCACTGTTTCTATTGTTTCCCCAACTATTTGCTGTAAAATGATGGGGATGGATGCCATGATTTTAGTTTTTTGAATGTTGAATTTCAAGCCAGCTTTTTCACTCTCCTCTTTCATCTTCATCAGGAGACCCTTTAGTTCCTCTTTGCTTTCTGCCATAACAGTGTTGTCATCTACATATGGTTATTGATATTTCTCCTGGCAATCTTGATTCCAGCTTTTGCTTCATACAGCCCAGCATTTTGCACGATATACTCTGCATATAAGTTAAATAAGCAGGGGACAATATGCAGCCTTGCCACACTCCTTTCCCAATTTGGAACGAGTCCATTGTTCCATGTCTGGTTCTAACTGTTGCTTCTTGACCTGCATAAAAGTTTCACAGAAGGCAGGTAATGTACTCTGGTATTCCATCTCTTTAAGAATTTTCCACACTTTGTTGTGATCCACATAATGGATCCTGCAAAGATGAGGATATTTCAGGTGTGGGGATGGTCTTTAATATGGTTCTATCTGATTTGGTCTGAGTATTTTCATATTTTCTTTGTTAACTCTTGTATTCTATCAATTATCAATAACTAAAAAACTATGACCTGTGATCAATTTGAACATTTTTGCTATCATTTTTCAAACTAAATCGTGAATTGAAAAAATCTTGTTCTTTGTTTTACCATTTATGGAGAAAACTTAAATGTTTTGAGTGCTTTTGTGTCCTGTAGTTACCATCGTTTTGAACTTTGGCTCTCAATACTATTTTTCTGTAAAAATTTTGCTTTATATTTTTATTAAGCATTCAGGTTTACACATTAAATGTATCTATCCAGTCTTCCCCTTCATCTGGTGAGCTTAATACTCTTTGTTTTGGAGTATTATGTTTTAATTTAATTTTTGTTTAGTGACCTATATATCTATAAAATTATTCTGCTGTATGCTATCAAAATTTTCAAAAACTTGTCTCCAAAGTTTTGACTTCTATTTTCTGGAAAAGTAATCCATTTTAATAACAATATATTTATTGAAAAGATGTCTAAATATTAAATATAGATGTCTGAAAAGCTAAATTTAAAGTGTCTAAATATTTAACAATGGACTCATTGCATGTAGGGGAAATTCTCAAAAAGAGACAGTACAGTGATAAATGTGATAAAATTACAATCCCATTTTTAATGAAAGCGAGTCTAGTGTTGCATTTCTGCTTTTTCCCTTCAGGGTATGGAATTTGCTAGAAAACTTCAAAAGCAAATTTTCTAGTATTCCATAAGGACATTATATATGCTATATAAATAGCCATTTGATATATTTCAGTGATTCCTTCTGACAAGGTAGCATACCTAAGAGGAATCAATAGATAGTATCTTGTTCATAGTCATCTCATATTTGTTTTGTAAAATGAAAACTATAATCCCTGGAACAAATTTTTTTCTTTATCACTAAAATTTTAGAAAGTTATAACATATCTTGAAGATAAATAGTTTCCCCTCCCCTTCTTTTTCATTATAAATATCAAACAGTATCTGTTTAGGGCAATAATCAGCATAAAGAAAACATTAGTCGAAAGAGGATGATACAAATGCCTAATGTGTTTTCTTGGTTGAAAATAACAATACAGTAGAAAATACACTGAACCATATGTAGCTTGTATATTTCAACATCTTGCAAAATCAGCTACTCTTTCCATGCACAAATGTGCTAAAGCTGATTTTACAAAATAGGCAACAATGTTTGTCCAAGTACCTGATTCAGCAGCTGGCCCACATTTTTTATTATGAAAAATGAGGATTAATTGATGAGAATGTTGACCTTCCCTCTGAAGAATCACACTTGAAATTTAGCATTTTTGTTTGGGTTGGCAAAAGCGTGTTGTTAGACCTACATGTGCTTTTAACCTAAAGATACAAGAATTTAAACAACAACAACCGGAAAAAAGAAACAACCAGTAAATTATATAGTCAATTTTTTAATAGGTTTTGGAGCTGCTGTTCACTGCTCTAGTTTCAGCTATGAATTGCTAAATACCTTTGTTTAACTACAATGCTTGCTTTGAAAGTTTTTCATTTCTCTTCACTGGTGCAAACTAGGTACTTTGCATGTAAAATGATTTGAAATGCAGATGAAATTATTCTATAAGCAAACTATTGATGTGTTGTAAACCCAATGGATGTATTCTGTGCACTGGAAGATGACAGAAATTAATTAGACATAAATCTTGTTTTCAAGAAAATACTGGTCATCAGGAGAAAAAGACATATATTCAAGTTACTGTTGTTTCTGCAAATATCAATAACTCACCTTGTTGCTTTAGGTGAGTCAGTTCAGTTTTGTGGGCTTCAATTTCTCTTTCCCAGAAGCTCAGATGGTAAAGAATCTGCCTGTAACGCAGGAGACCAGGGTTCAATCCCTGGATCAGGAAGATCCCATGGAGAAGGGAATGGCAGCCCAGTCCAGTATTCTTTCCTGGAGAATGGAATATCCTACCAATTTGCAAATTCTATGATTACATTACTTTTTTAACCTCAGAAATGCAAATATATGTAAGAAATATTTTTTTAGATTTAAAATACAGGTCCACTAAGTTTTGCTTGGGACCATGTGCCTTTTTTTTTTTTTTTACTTTTAAATATGCAGAAAATTAGAGGGGATAGGATAATGAATACCATATGCCTCATAAGCTAGATTTAATCCTTATTGTTTCTTTTTCTGAAACATTTTAGTGTAGATTATAGACATCATGACATTTCACTCTGAAATGCTTCATTATGTAGCAGCATCACAAATTCATTATGGTATCTCATGAAATTAACAGAAATTCCTTTATATGAGCTGCTCATGGCTTCTTGATCGTCCCCAAATATCCCTTATGGAGGATCTAATCATTGTCTATGCACTGAGCTATGGTGCCATGTCTCTTTTGGTCTAGGCTTGTCCTTCTGCCTCTCACAGCTTGTTTCCTTGCCATGCTTTTTTGGCCATGACGTTGACTTGTTTAAGACACTAGATCCATTGTTGTCCTGAAGAATGACACACGTTCTGTATTTGCCTTAATGTTTTTTTTCTCTGTGTGTTTTACTTCTCTAGGCTGTTCTAGTCCATAAATTTGAAGTTAGACTCACAAGCCAGATTACATACAATTTAGACATTTTGAATACTTCCTCGGTGAGGCTGTATATTTCATATTGCCTCACAGAATCTGTTTCGCTGTTAGTAACGAAAGGACTGATTGATCACTAAGTTGAGTGGTAACTTGTATTTTCCGTTGTAAAATCTCCCTTTGCATGTGTTCTTGCAGATGATAAAATACTTTTTTTTTTTAAGTTGATGTCTATGCTGATGGGTAGTTGTCTGAAAAGTCTAAGTAAATGTGTTCTCTCAGCAACCCTATTGTAACATTGAAGTAATATGTGTATAATCAGCACATTTACTCTCTGGTAATATCTTATCTTTAAGGGGCAAATTCATGAAGATAACAGGATAATCTTATCATCTGAAATACCTTTTCTCCTTAGAGTCAAAATCTTTATTTCACTTTATTTCCTAGAGAATGTCATCCTCAGATCATTGTCATCATTCTTGTACAGAACCAACCTTTGGATGTTTGCCGGGAAATAGTATTTAACCAAGTTTTAAAACTACATGAGGAAATACAATTATGGTTTATAATTAGCCATGGAGTATAGTTTTAATATTGATGTTCATAGGCTTTTACAAATAAATATTGGCTGCTGCTGCTGCTAAGTCGCTTCAGTCGTGTCCGACTCCGTGCGACCTCATAGACGGCAGCCCACCAGGCTCCGCCGTCCCTGGGATTCTCCAGGCAAGAACACTGGACTGGGCTGCCGTTTCCTTCTCCAGTGCATGAAAGGGAAAAGTGAAAGTGAAGTTGCTCAGTCGTGTCCAACTCTTAGTGAACCCCGTGGACTGTACCCTACCAGGCTCCTCCGTCCATGGGATTTTCCAGGCAAGAGTACTGGCGTGGGGTAAATATTGGCTATTGTTGTTTAAATTTAGGATATATTTGAATCCCCTGATGGGCATACACTAAAACACTTAAAATATAACTATGATGGCTCCAGTGATAAGTGATTGAAATTT
The DNA here is from genome assembly GCA_024291935.2 of Okapia johnstoni. Lineage (NCBI taxonomy): Eukaryota > Metazoa > Chordata > Mammalia > Artiodactyla > Giraffidae > Okapia > Okapia johnstoni. The sequence continues at coordinate 9,264,037 of CM044327.1, forward strand.
GCATAGCCACCTGTTTTAACTAACAGCATTAGGCTTTTACTGGTATCTTCAAGTGTATGGAGTCACAACACTATGAAGCCAGTCTTCTTGGGTGGAGTCATCAGCCGTGTTACATTTCTACCCACTTCTACCACCACCACAATGTAGCAGACCTTGTTGGTGCCGGGTCCCATCCCTTTGATCTGTCAGTACATCTTGCAAAGTTTTGAAGCATTTCCCAGGCCTCTGTCCCCCTTGCCACATGATAAAGCTGTCATTACTCATTGTATCTGATTTAACAGAGTGTGATTATTGTCCAGATTCATTCACATCTGTGTATCATAACCCCACATCTTTATCAGAATTCTCACTATTTCCCAAGTAAACTGTTTAGACTCAAATCTTTGTCTCAAGGTTTGCTTCTGGAAAAACCCAAGCTAAGACAGCCATTCTTGTTCCTGACATACTGAACTGTTGGCCAAATTTCGAAGAATAGATCTATTTTATCTTCATATGTGTTCCTACAAGGAACACCATCCTTCCCTCCTCCTTCTCTCTCTGGCTAACAGGTATCCATCTTCGTTTTTAACACTTAGGTTTGTGTCTAATACATATATAGAAGAAAGTGGTTCTATAAAGTCTGTTATTTTTAAAGACATATATTTTGACTTTTTTTCTTTCTTTTTATTGTATTTAATGTGTTTCTGTAGTCCTCTACCTTTTCAATATTTCATTTCTTAAGGGCAGGTAACCATTTTCAACTTTCGCCCTGGATTCGTGTGGAATTTGCCTCCTAGTCACTCGATAATATTATTGTTTCTTGATTGTTAGATTTTTGTCATTGACTCTGCATTTCCAAAATGGAAGAGAATGACTTCACTTTATTCACTGGCACAGAACCACATAGATTCACAAATATTTCTGTCTCCCAGTTTTCCTAATATACGTGATAATCTTGGTTAAATAAATATTCATTGTTTGCATTAGTTAGACTATATAAACATCATTGGCAGAACTGTGCTGTTATGATTTTTGTATATCATACAAATTTAGTTTCCCTTGCAAATTAATAATTATCCTAAATTTTGAAAATTCTGGTTAACTTAATTAGAATCTTCTGCTCTGTGAAAAAAAAATTAAGAGAATAAAAAGAGAAGCTTTAACTCAGACAGGGTTAAATATTTGCAAAATACATTATCTCATAGAAGAATGACATCCAAAGTATACCAAAAAATAATAATAAAAGCTCTTAAAACTTATCAGTGAAACAAACAAGTCAATTTAAAAATGGGTAAAAGATGTTCAACTCATATGTCATTAAGGAATTATAAGTTAAAATAATGAGATACCATGGCACTCCTATTAGAATGGACAAAATCCATAACACTGATAATAGCAGATGCTGAGAAGAACATGGATCAATAAGAACACTCATTTGTTACTGGTGGGGATACAAAATGTTCCAGCCACTTTTGAAGAGAGTTTAGCAGTTGTTTTCAAAACTAAACATACTCTTAACATAACAAAAGTTTGGTTGATTTTCTATTTAGTATCATTCATTCAACCTCAAACTCTTTCATTACACTTAAATATTTAGATATCCTGTCAGTTTCTTCATCTTGAAGAAATTTATCTCTCCATATTCTTAGACATGATTGATAGTTTGGTTAGGTATACAATCTAGGTTATAAATAATTTTTTCGTTAAAAAATTTCAAGACATTATTTCTCTTTCTTCCTCTCTGTCTCTTTCTCTCTCTTTCTCCCTCCCCTGAAAGTATATATAGCATGATCTTATTTGCTACTGGTTTTCTGAAATTCTTGAAATTTCATAATACTAAGTCTGATGATTGTGAATCGATGAACACTTATAAAGTAATTTCAACCTATAAAAATCATATCCTTTGGTTTAGGGAAAATTGACTGACTTTTTTCTGTGAAAACCCATCCCCCTCAACTTCTTCAGTTCTTCCTCCATGAATTTCATATTACTTAAATGATGAAATTCCTAGACATATTCTCTATTTTTTTTCTTTTTTGTCTGCATTTTCCATCTCTTTTGTTTTTGTTAATTTTCTCATAACATTTTGCTTTCCAAATCTCCTATTTCTATACAGTGTTAGTTTCAAAAAATTTTATATCTGTATTTTTCCTCTTATAACATACTATTCATTTTATACATGAAATAACTCCTCTCCCTTCTCTGAAGATGCTAATGAAAATTGATGAGTCTTGTTTTTCTCTTTTCCTTGCATGATTCCCACTTCTAATAGCTTCTTATATGTATGCTTTCTTGTTTTGGTCTTTGTATTTCATGTCATATATTCTCTTCAAAATCTGGAAACCCTTTGCTAGGAACTTATATCTAAAAATAAAAAAAAAAAACTGTATGAAAATCTTTGGCACTTTGCTGAGTTGGCTATAGTTCCTACCATAGACTCACCTGTCTGGACAGTTTCATTGCAGAGCCCCCAAGGTCATTATATATTTTTTACCCCCCTAGAATTAGCTGGATTCCCTAAAGAAGGGTTTTTCAGTGAAGTTTTATGTCTGGCTTGAAGCATTCTTCAAGTCAATATGTGATCTCTATCTTCTGTCATTCTGTTATCCTCAGTCTATAATCCCTCTGTTTTACCATCTCTGGCGATTAAACATATATTCTATGTGGGTAGAGGGGGTGGTTATGAAGCATAGACCTCTGGTTATGGGAGAGAAGCTGCAGATCTAATTGCTTCTTAAATAGCTTTCAAACAATTCTGCATGTACCAATTACAGGGGACTTGCACAACTAATGCCTGTTGCTTTTGGTGATTCTCTGATACAAATTGTGTGACATCACAGCTTCCTCTACTGCTGACATAAGAACAAGTCTTTCAGGTCTGCTGAATCAATTGCCAATTATCCCTGTTGATGTGAGTTTATTAATAAAACAAGGAAACAAAACATCAACTTTTGACTTACTTCAGTGCAAATACCTGTGGTTAGTTCTCCATCTTCAGCCAGAATTGATTTCTCTTTACCTGTAAGAAGACTTAACTCCCCAAGTTTTCCCTTGGGAGACCTCTCCTGTCATCACCTACCTTCACACCATCCTCCTCTGTGCTGCAGAGACTCCGGAGTATTCCCGAGTCTAAGGCAGTGCTTTCAGATTGCATGTCAACTGTTGCCCTATCTGTCTTTATCCTCAATCTATACAAAAACCTTGAGATGAAAGCCTGTTTTTTATCCCTGTGTCTTTTTGCTTAGTCAGTGTCCAGCTCATGGTAGGCTTTCTTTATCTTTATTGAACACATAGATGATTGAATGAAGTGTTAAGGAATCAAGAAAAAGCTAAAATAAGAGGAAGTGGGATTCAGCCATATTCTAGCTCTTAACAAGTAATTAATACAATCTGCTTCACTGCTACATTTATGGGCAGTTTCACTGAAGGTGGATGAAAACAGGGTGAAAGGAGGAATAAAGAATTTAGGTGCTTGTTACCTGTTTATGGTAGTAAAAGCCAACATGGGTCCTGAGCACTTTCTGGATTGTTTTGTGAGACTATAATTTTTGTATCAACATACCATTTTGCCAAATTGTATTTTCTATTTTTTTTTCTGTTCCCCTCTCAGCTGAACAACAACAAAGTCCTGAATGAATAGTTGCAAAACTACTTTATGTATTTGATAGTTCACTATACCTCACCAAAAGTCCTATTTATTTATTTTAACTAATGTTCCAAGGAAAATGTGCAGACCTTCTAACATATTGCTTGAAGGTTAAAGAGTGTGTTCATTTCATAACCCTAAATTAATGTTCTGTGTTCTGTATTCACTCTAACAGAGCCGTATCTATCTCCTGAACATCTATGAAAGGAAATTCCCCTAGGAAAAATAACTCATAAATATCTGACCAGTCTCAATTGGATCTTTGATGTTACAACTTCTTCAAGGAGGTGCTTTTGGTTATGGAGGTTTCAGAAAATTTGTACTCCAGGTTCTTAGATCATTCATTTCAGGTTTATTAGTTCATCTCTTTCAGGTCTTCATGTAACTGAAACATTCCACTCTGAGTATTGTCAACTGAAAGAAAAAAAAAAGCACAACCTGAGAGTTACGATTATTTATTTATTTGGGTTTTTTTTTTTTTTTTTTCCTCTCCTTCGCTGAGGACTGTAACCCAGGCAGGCAGCCTCTCAGACAGTTCGGAGGCACTGTTTCAAAGAAATAAAGGAGGGGCCAGGATTTGTAGGAATTTTTTGGTGGGTGAAAAAAGTGTAATCTAACCTCAAAAATTACTGCTAACCACACACATACACACATGCAACAGGCATCTTAAGTTAATGAGTTTAGTGCTCTTCTATGTAGGGGAAGATGCAAGTGTCCGGGCTTCTTGAAATCATTCCTTTGATGTGCACCCTAACTCCTGAGGGCCAGTATCTTCTCTTCTCCAGGCTGAATTCACCTGGGGCTGCTGCACTGGCTGATAGCTTTATGACTTCTCAGGGGGCTCAGCAGGTACAGTATCTGCTGCCAGCGTAGGAGACCCAAGAGATATGGGTTCGATACCTGGGTCGGGAAGATAGATCCTCTGGAGAAGGAAATGGCAACCCACTCCAGTATCCTTGCCTGGGAAATCCCATGGACAGAGGAGCCTGGCGGGCTACTAGCCATGGGGGTGCAAAATGTCAGACATGAGTGAGCACAAGTGCAGCTCTAACTTACGGTCATAATATCCTCTGTTTACTGAAATGGCAGGTGACATTCATTGTCCATAGTATTGAATCTCGGATGCAACCTTGCCTGCTAAGCAGAGATGAGAAAAAAATAGAGTCTTCCTCATGAGGACAACGTTTTTCTAGTTCACCCCATTCTGGAGCCTGGAGCCAGGTGCCACGGGTAGAACACAACCCAGGTGGCTCTGCCTAGGCCGTGAATTTGGCATCATCTCTAGTGTTGGAGGGTAGTGACAGAGATTCAAGACCATGCTCACTGTACCATACCTGAAAGGTCCTCTCAGTCTGAGGACTCTGGAAATAAATGAATTATCATGGAGCAACCAACTGGATTGGGATAAATTGATATAAATTAGATAAAGATTTGCTATGCCATAAAGTGGTGTAGTAAATAATCTGCCTGCTAATGCGGGAAACATGAGTTCTGACCCTAGGGTGGAAAGATCCCCTAGAGAAAGGCATAGCAACCCACTCCAGTATTCTTGCCTAGAAAATCCCATGGACAGAGGAGCCTGGTGGGCTACAGTCCACGGGGTCGCGAAAGAGTCGGATACGGCTTAGCGAATAAACAGCAACAACGAAATGATGTCTCAGCTAGTGCTCATCAAGAAGGCCTTGGTGTCTTTCTCCCCCAGGAGTGCCTCAAGTCTTGGTTTTATATCTATACATCTTGGTTTTCCCCTCTTTTAATTTTGTCTTTCCTAGTTCTCTGATACTTTACATCTACTCAGAGTCTGATCTGATTTTTTTTTTTTAAATAAGGATTTTTTTAATTTTTTTTTAATTTTTTTTATTTTTATTTTTTTTTGATCTGATTTTAAGGATAAAGAAATGCTGTGAATTTGTTCACTGCTCTCCTGTCCATTCTCTGGGCAGTGATCTCTGTAACTCCCATTCCTTCTCCCAAATCTGCCGGGTTGAACACTCCGGATACTGCACTGGGTCCCTTCCCACACTGTGTTCTTATTCCATTGTTCATGCTATCATTTATTTGATTTTTAACAGACTTTTAAAAACTTCTAATCACAATGCAGATTTTCTGTAGGATGAATGATAACACCAATTAGCATTGAAAGATCTGCCAGACTCTGTGAAAGCACTTTACAAACATGATCTGAAATCACTTTCAAATAATCCTTTTGTCTGCAAAGGCTGTTGTTCCTCTCTTTATACATAAGGAAAAAAGATGAGATTCAGCAAGCTTTGGTGTTTTCCCCATAGGCACACAGTTAGAAAGTTCTAGAGGTGGAACTTGAACCTAAGTCTACCTGGATATTTATCATAGGAGTTAGATCTTTATCAAAAGTGAAAAGGCACTCATAATTCTATTATATAAAAGAGAACTTTGTGATATTCCTTCTTGTTATTTTGCTTATGATAGCACATGCATAAATTTGTGTATGCACATACAAATTCATACATGACCACAAACATATTTGCCTGAGTTGTAAATTACATATCTATTTAATGGAATGATTTTATGTATATTTTTATTTATAACTATTCTGAAGCTTTTGTGTGTTATTTTGTATACTTATTGAAAACAAAATAGTTTTGTGAAAATAATATCCACTACTCAAAATAACATTATTTTAACCACTCCTTTACCAGTGTTTATGTGGATTTTTTTATTTTTTATATTCTTAATCCTTCATTATGAAAGAGGTGGTGGTGTGCAAGGTTTACAGTCCACCTTTTAAGGACACACCTCAGCCTAACTCTAGGGGGCCTCCTTTGCTGTATACATTCTCTAATCAACCACCTTCATTGTTCTAGCCAAAATGGCCAGTCTCCCGGCTTGTTGCTTTCACCAGCTCCCAAGATAGTATATTCCACCTGTTCTAAATCTAATCAATCTTCACAAATGTGTGCAGAGAAAAAGACTAGCTTCACAGCAGAGTGATGTTAGAAAGACTATTTCCCTAGAAATCAAACCGCACTGATCCCCAAACCCCTCCCTCTCCCCCGACCCCCTCCCCCGACCCGCCCCCATCTCCTATTTCCACATCCTCACTGAGGCCAGGGTTTGTCCTCTGTGGGAGCCCAGTGTTAATCAGGTCATCACTAACTAATATGTACAATGGGCTTGAGCAGTCCAGTCGTCAACTACGTGGCCCCTGAAATTACTTGTTTCCTTGTTTGCAGCTGATTCCTGAAATACCACGTCTTAGGAGCAGATGCTACATGTTTACTTTTAAGTAAATTTGGATTCTGACATTAAATCCAAAAAGTATTCTTAAGTGTTGAAAGATTTGTTATGTCCAACCAGGATACCTGTAACCACTTTGCTGTCTTTAAGCTATAGTCTTAGTCCAAAGACTGGCTTTTGTCATTCCTTAAAATTACCTTTAAAAAATACAACACACCTTTGTTTTACTAGCTAAGACTGACAGGAGGGAAAACAAATTCTTCAGATCTGTACTTAACTCCTTATTTCTCATTTTTATGGCATTTAGGTCACTTACAGTACTTCAGAAGTTTGAATATGCCCACACTTTTGTAAACAGCCTGACTGCAGTTTTTCAAACAGAATTGTGTAATGTTTTCTGTCTCCCAGAGCACCTGAGGAATCTTGTGGGTTAGAAGAAACTTTCTAAATTCTCTGCATATCACATATAACTGCCTTTTTCCTTATTTAGAATATTTGCATCAATATTATGAGCAGTGACGGAAAGATAATACTTGTTCTCCAACATACAGAAGCTTTGTATGCCTTCTTTCTCTCTCTCTCTGTTTCAGACAGAGTGAGAGAGATAAATATGTGAGGTGATATACGTTAATTAACTAGATGGGAGAAATTTTTTTCACAATGCACATATATATCAAGTCACCACAATATATACTTTAAATATCTTGCTTGTAAATTATAGCACAATAAAGCTTAAAAATATTCTTTTGTTCATCTCCTGTTCAAATACATTTAAATAATGCCAGTATCCCTACTAGTAGGCTCCCCTTCATCTAGTTTATAACTTTATTAATTTATTGTTAGCCTTTGATCCTTATCAACCTCTTGCCTGATAAAAATGGAAACACCATGTACAGCTCTTTTGAATGAAATGCCATTTGTTAATATAATAATAATGCTGGTTATGATTTGCTGATGACCACGTGCTGCTCAGAACACTACATACTCATTTAGGCCCCGTAACAGCTTTGCAGAAGTGATGTTATGACTTGATTTTACAAATCAGAAAAAAGAGTCAGGGAGGTTGAATAAATTGTTCGGTATCACCTGGTTAGTAAGATACAAAACTGATTTGCACCCTGAACTCTAAAGAGTTTGTGCTCTTTCCACAGTTCTCCTCAGACTGTCTTAAATCATTACCTGATGCTTAAGTGCAGTATTAACCCAATGCACTTATCAACAACTCATAGCAGATTTCAGTGAAAATTGAACCTGAAGTTCAAGTGCTATTGCACAGTTCAAGTTGATGCATTGCACATATTACTAAGTGAGCGTCTACTAAGAACCAGGCAATGTGCTGGTTACTAAAAATATTACGGGGAGAACAAAAAGGCATGACCTCTAGCCTCATGATGGTTGCTGTCTGGGTTATAGGTAACACTGCCCTTCCTGCATGGTTTCTTTCACCTGAGGCTTTATGATATGAGATCATGTAATTAAGGGGAGTATACTAATCAAAATCTGCTGCGGCCACGTCACCCCCAGCAATTCCCATAGTCTTTACTTCAGCTAAGTGCTCCCATCAACCTTCTCTCCCAGTCATTCTCATTCCTGAATTAAAAAAAAAAAAAAATTTCTGAGCTAACTGTAAATATCCTTAAAAATACTCACGCCAAGCCCTGACCCATTTCTCTTCCCTACTCCATCCAGCTCATACTTAATTTTCCTGAAGTGAGACCCAGGCTTCAGTATTATAAGAATACACCCAACTGATTCCCGTGGGCAGCAGTGGTCCGGGTACTTTAGTTAACTACTATGTCTCTTACAGCTTCCCATCATGAATCCATAAAGATTCTGTAGCTGCAACAGAAATCTGGCTCAGGGTCAAAGCTCTGTCCACTGCAGTGGCCCATTTCTAGTACCCAGATTTTTCTCTGAGTTCCTGAGCTATTGTTAACATTTCCTTTTCTGAGTTTGGGGAATTGAGTTCTACTCTCAGGCTCTACCTAGACTGCTGGTCAGTTCAGAGACTGGATGCCTTCTGGGTATTTGCATAGTCTAGGGAGGGGTTGTTTCCTGAAAAGCAGAAAGGAGAATTAAGGGTATAAGGAAGTAGCAGAAACCTATGACAATGACAATTGCTGGTGGCTTCTTGCAGGGCACTAACCACCCAGTATAATACATGCACAATCAGTTGTGTGTGAACATTATCATGAGTATTCAATACTTAGGAAAACTTCCTGAGGATAAAGTTATAAGGCAATCCAATGGCAATCAGAGACAATTTAAATGATAAATGGTTATGAAAAATAAGACCATTATGTCATAGTTGTTAAGTAAATATTTAACAAGTGTTAGAATTTTAAAGAAGGGAAGGAGTTCTATAGAGTAGTGCTATGCTTAGTAGCTCAGTCATATCCAACTCTTTTGCAACTCCATGGACTATAGCCTGCCAGGCTCTTCTGTCCTTGGAATTCTCCAGGCAAGAATACTGCAGTGGGTTGCCATGCCCTCCCTCCAGGGGATCTTCCCAACCAAAGGATCAAACCCAGGTCTCCTGCATTGTAGGTGGATTCTTTATTGGCTGAACCACCAGGGCAGCTCTATGGGCTAGTAATGTCTTGCTTAATGAAAGGGGGAGATGAGGTATGTCTTGAAGGATATAACTAGGATTATTAAGGTGATGAGAGCAAGAAAAATAATTCTAGTAGGGAACTTTCTGTGAGCAAAAAAGTGGAATGGATAAACCCAGCTCATACAACACTAAATAGAGGTGTTATGTGGCACTAGTGGTAAAGAACCCACCTGCCAAAGCAGGAGACTTGAGAGACTTGAGTTCAATCCCTGGGTCAGGACCTGGAGGAGGGCATGGCAATCCATTGCAGTATTCTTGCCTGGAGAATTTATGGACAGAGGAGCCTGGCAGCCTACAGTCCATAGAGTCGCAAAGGGTCAGACAGGACAAAAGCAACTTAGCATGCACAAACTGAGAAATGTAGGGAAGATACAGAAAGGATGAAAGATAAAGGCCATTTCGTTTATATGATCTTCTCAAGAGGTTGGGTTTACATTGAAGAGAAGAGTATTTGAAGCCCTTAGGGCAAGGAAGTAATGAGCAAGCATTGCTTTAAGAAATTCAGTCTTTCTTTGTTATCATTTAAATTAGCTGGGGATAGATGAGATGTCGGAGAGATTAACTTTTTTTTTTTTAATAAAATAGATAAAAATAAATGTGAAGGACACTGCATACTAGTTTGGCAAAGGGAAACCAGGAAGAAAAAGGAGGCCATAAAATAGTAGATGTCTCAGGAAAACGATCTTGTCATCAACAGAGCTAAATCCGAAGGGGGAGGCATTTGGCAAGATAAGATGTAAGAATATGTATTTTAAAAGTCTTATGGCCTGAGGATCTATGAAGGGAAAATCCATGATGAAATACCTGTTATCACATGAAACTAAACCATTTTAGACAGTGACATATGAAACTGACATGAAAAAACCTTAAGGAAATCTTCACAAAATTGTGTAGTGTGCAGAAAGTGGCAGCTGAATGATATTATGGTCACATAGGATAATGCATTCAGGTGAAAGAGATAAAAACTATAATTTTAGCATGATGAGTTCTCTTATAAAGCTGTCACTTCTGCTATATAAATTTGTAGTTTCAATATTCAAGGGGTTAATTGTACCAAATCATTGTCACCACCTAAGCAAAAGATGTAGGAACTATTGCAAACTGCTTCCTTAAGCCTTCCTTAAGCCAACATGACATGAGTACCATAATCAAACAAATATTAAATGCTGTTAGGGAAAGTTTAAAGAGCTACATAATATAACATATACATATAAAGTTGCGACAGCTGTAGAAGGTTTAAGTTACTTCTGGAAAAACATGCAAGTGATATGATAAAGATCTTTAAAAAAAGAATAATTCTTCTGTTGGAATAAAAATGAATAAGAGTCCCAATCAATGAGGAAATTACCATTTGGTGAACAGAGAAAAGGTTTGCACAATTAAATTACTGTAAGCCATGATACAAAATATATCAGAGGGATGAAAAGATTGTTTTGATAGCACAGAGGATGAAGCAATTGATTTTTCCCCAGGTACTTAGGAGAAGATAACCAGAAGAATGAATATTTGAGTTGAAAATGAAAACTGGAATCATTTGGGTAAAAATGTGTGTCAAGAGTTCCAAGTGCAGAGAATAGCACCTTCAAGGCTGTAATGTCATGAAATAGTAGGTTTATTGAACAGTGAATTCAGGATTATTCAGACAAGGAGTAGAGGAAAGGAGGAGAATAATTGCAGGAGCCAGATGGAGAAGGTAAAGTGAGAATAGGGAAGCTTAGGTTGCTGTAACAAACACCCCCAAACCTCACTAATTCAAAACTGTAAAGATTTCTATATTTCCTTCACAACATGGCGATTCCAATCAGCTTGGAGCTCTGCTCTTCATCTTCCTCTTTCTCCACCATCTGAATGCTAAACACTGACAGAAAAAAAAAAGAAACCTGGCAAATCATGTATTGGAAACTCACCCAAAATAAAACACATCTCTTACATTTTGTTAGCCGCAGCAAGAACATGGACACACCTAACTTCCAAAGAACAGGGAAGTGAAACTTGACCATGTCCCTTAAGGAAAAGCTGAAAATATTGGTAAACTCTATTGATTCCTGACCCAGGCATGCCCATGAGTATCCAGGAATCTCCCAGGCGGAGGTGTGGGTGTGCAGTGGCCTGCTGCAGGGTCGGGGGCACTGAGTGCGGCAGCCCCTGCATGGGACCTTTTGAAGGAGGTTATCTTCATTACCTCCACTGTAGTTTGGCCTCAGGTCAAACAACAGGGAAGGAACACAACCCCACCCATCAACAGAAAATTGGATTAAAGTTTTACTGAACATGGCTCCTCCCATCAGAACAAGACCCAATTTGCCCTTCAGTCAGTCTCTCCCATGGAGAAGCTTCCAAAAGCCTCTTATCCTTCTCCATCAGAGGGCAGACAGAATGAAAACCACAATCACAGAGAACTAACCAAAGGGACCACAGCTTGTCTAACTCAATGAAACTATGAGCCGTGCCTTGTAGGGCCACCCAAGATGGGCGGGTCATGGTGGAGAGTTCTGACAAAATGTTGTCCACTGGAGAAGGGAATGGCAAACCACTTCAGTATTCTTGCCTTGAGAACCCCATGAACAGTATGAAAATGAAAAAAGGTATGACACTGAAAGATGAACTCTCCATGTTGGTAGGTGCTCAATATGCTACTGGAGATCAGTGGATAAATAACTCCAGAAAGAATGAAGGGACGGAGCCAAAACAAAAACAACACTCAGTTGTGGATGTGACAGGTGATGGAAGTAAACTCCTATGTTGTAAAAAGCAATACTGCATAGGAACCTGGAATGTTAGGTCCATGAATCAAGGCAAATTGGAAGTGGTCAAATAGGAGATGACAAAAGTGAACATTGACATTTTAGGAATCAGTGAACTAAAATGGACTGGAATGGGTGCGTTTAACTCAGATGACCATTATATCTACTACTGTGGACAAAAATCCCTTATAAGAAATGGAATAGCCCTCATTGTCAACAAAAATGTCCAAAATGCAGTACTTGGATGCAATCTCAAAAACGAAAGAATGATCTCTGTTCATTTCCAAGGCAAACCATTCAGTATCTCAGTAATCAAAGTCAATGCCCCAACCAGTAATGCTGAAGAAGCTGAAGTTGAATAGTTCTATGAAGACCTACAAGACCTTCTAGAACTAACACCCAAAAAAGATGTCCTCTTCATTCCAGGGGACTAGAATGCAAAAGTAGGAAGTCAAGAGATACCTGGAGTAACAGGCAAATTTGGCCTTAGAGTACAAAACAAAGCAGGTCAAAGGCTAACAGAGTGTTGCTAAGGGAACACAGTAGTCATAGCAAACACCCTCTTCCAACAACACAGGAGAAGACTCTACACATGGACATCACCAGATGATCAAAACCAAAATCAGATTGATTATATGCTTTTCAGCCAAAGATGGAGAAGCTCTATACAGTCAGCAAAAACAAGACCAGGAGCTGACTGTGGCTCAGATCATGAACTCCTTATTGCCAAATTCAGACCTAAATTGAAAAAAGTAGGAAAAACCTCTAGACCATTCAAGTATGACCTAAATCAAATTCCTTATGATTATACAGTGGAAGTGACAAATAGATTCAAGGAATTAGATCTGATAGACAGAGTGCCTGATGAACTATGGATGAAGGTTCATGTCATTGTACTGGAGGCGGTGATCAAGACCATCCCTAAGAAAAAGAAATGAAAAAAGTCAAAATGGTTGTCTGAGGAGGCCTTACAAATAGTTGAGAAAAAAGAAGAAGCTAAAGGCAAAGGAGAAAAGGAAAGATATACCCATTTGAATGGAGAGTTCCAAAGAATAGCAAGGAGAGATAAGAAAGCTTTCCTCAGCGATCAATGCAAAGAAACAGAGGAAATCAACAGAATGAGAAAGACTAGAGATCTCTTCAAGAAAATTAGAGATACCAAGGGAACATTTCATGCAAAGATGGGCTCAATAAAGGACAAAAAGCTATGGTCCTAACAGTAGCAGAAGATATTTAGGAGTTATACACTATATTAATATATTAATACAATAAGAGCTATACACAAAAGATCTTCATGACCCAGACAACCACGATGGTGCATCACTCAGCTAGAGCCAGACTTCCTGGAATGTGAAGTCAAGTGGGCCTTAGGAAGCATCACTACAAACAAAGCTAGTGGAGGTAATGGAACTCCAGTTGAGCTATTTCAAATCCTAAAAGATGATGCTGTGAAAGTGCTTCACTAAATATTCCAGAGAAACTGGAAAACTCAGCAGTGGCCACAGGACTGGAAAAGGTCAGTTTTCATTCCAATCCCAAAGAAAGGCAATGCCAAAGAATGCTCAAGCTACCACACAATTGCATTCATCTCACATGCTAACAAAGCAATGCTCAAAATTTTCTAAGCCAGGCTTCAACCGTACATGAACCATGAACTTCCAAATGTTCAAGCTGGTTTTAGAAAAGGCAGAGGAACCAGAGATCAAATTGGCAACATCTGCTGAATCATCAAAAATGCAAGAGAGTTCCAGAAAAATACCTACTTTTGCTTTATTGACTACACCAAAGCCTTTGACTGTGTGAATCACAACAAACTCTGGAAAATTCTTAAAGAGATGGGAATACCAGACCACCTGAAGTGCCTCCTGAGAAATCTATATGCAGGGCAAGAAGCAACAGTTAGAACTGGACATGAAACAACAGACTGGTTCCAAATCGGGAAAGGAGTATATCAAGGCTGTATATTGTCACCCTGCTTATTTAACATATATTCAGAGTATGTCCTGTGAAATACCGAGCTGGATGAAGCACAAGAAGGAATCAAGATTGCCGGGAGAAATATCAATAACCTCAGATATGCATATGACACCACCCTTATGGCAGAAAGCGAAGAAAAACTAAAGAGCCTCTTGTTGAAAGTGAAAGAGGAGAGTGAAAAAGTTGGCTTAAAACTCAACATTCAGAAATGAAGATCATGGTATCTGGTGCTATCACTTCATGGCAAATAGATGGGTAAACAATGGAAACAGTGACAGACTATATTTTTGGACTCCTAAATCACTGCAGATGGTGATTGCAGCCATGAAATTAAAAGGCACTTGCTCCTTGGAAGAAAAACTATGACCAACCTAAACAGCTTATTAAAAAACAGAAACATTACTTTGCCAACAAAGGTCCATCTAGTCAAAGCTATGGTTTTTCCAATAGTCATGTATAGATGTGAGAGTTGGACTATAAAGAAAACTGAGCGCAGAATTGATGCTTCTGAACTGTGGTATTGGAGAAGACTCTTGAGAGTCCCTTGGACTGCAAGGAGATCCAACTAGTCCATCCTAAAGAAAATCAGTCCTGAATGTTCACTGGAAGGACTGATGCTGAAGCTCCAATATTTTGTCCACCTGATGCAAAGAACTGATTCATTGGAAAAGACCCTGATGTTGGGAAAGATTTAAGGCAGGAAGAGAGGGTTGACAGATGATGAGATGGTTAGATGGCATCACCGACATGATGGACGTATGTTTGAGTAGGCTCTGGGAGTTGGTGAAGGACAGGGAAACCTGGCATGCTGCAGTCCATGGGGTCGCAAAGAGTTGGACATTACGGAGTGAACTGAACTAATATTGATTCCTGCATAAACTTCATTGAAGATACTAGCCTAATCTTATAGGTAACCAGTGGAGGTTATCTATGGATGATAGCAGTGGACTTCTTAGATACTAAACCATCTGGCCAGTACAATAGAGATCAACTCAAATCAGTGATTCTCACATTTAGCATTCATCAGAATCATGTGGAGAGCTTGTTGAAAACACAGACTGCTTGTCCTCACACCCAGAGTTTCACAATCAGCAAGCCTGGGGGTGGAGCTTGGGCCTTTCCTTTCTATCAGGTGTGATATTGCTACCTCACTTTTCGGGATCACAGTTTGAGAACCATTGAACTGGCAAAATCAGATGTTGGAGTTACTGTGAAATTATGATGGGAAGATGCCAGATAAAATGAAAGCAAGAGCAAAGTGAAGAGAAGCAATAGCAGACCCAAGAGACATTTTTTTGTGGTTGCATTACCAGACTTTCTTAATACTGGATATTAGGGGTGAGGGTGAGAGAAGTTTTAAAAGTGACAACAGAATATCTTCTTTGGGTAGGTAACTGCCCCACTAACCACAGTGGAGCCTACACTCCACACTGTAGTGGAGTTGGGCATGGATGGAGGAAGTTTTAAGGGAAGAGAAGGAATTTAGTTTATGACATTGTATCTCTCAAGTCCCTGAAAGCATGCAAATTTGATATGTCCAGTCAAACAGTAAAATTCAGCTCTGGATGTTTGAAGAGTGCTCATACCTGAAGATAGTAATTGAGAATTGGCAGAGTACTGATGGAGGGGGAGCCAATAGATAAAGTGATCATCCAATATTGATAAAGAATATTTTGCATGAAAAAGGCAAAGAACCAAGAGCAGAATCCTGAAATGCTCTAATAATTAGATACATGAAGAGGATGTTGAGAAGCCAGAAAAGGACAATAAAAATGATTAAAAGGGCAGAAGAACTAGCAGAGATCTGTGTCAGGAAATAAAAAAGGAGACATTTAAAAACCAGGGAGTAATCAATAGTGTCAAATAATTTAAAGAGATCAAACATGACCAGGGCTTAACACAGGCCTGTAATAATTAAGTGCATCCATAACTTTATTTGAGGCTTCCCTGATAACCCAGTTGGTAAAGAATCCACCTGCAATGCAGGAGACCCTAGTTCGATTCCTGGGTCGGGAAGATCTGCTGGAGAAGGGATAGGCTACTTACTCCAGTATTCTTGGGCTTCCCCTGTGACTCATCTGGTAGAGAATCTGCCTGCAATGCGGGAGACCTGGGTTCAATCCCTGGGTTGGGGAGATCCCCTGGAGGAGGGAAAGGCTACCCACTCCAGTATCCTGGCCTGGAGAATTCCATGGACTCTATAGTCCATGGGGTCACAAAGAGTCAGACCCAACTGAGAGACTTTCACTTCACTTCGTCACTTTATTCAGCCAGGCCCTAAAACACCTGTTGAACACATTGTTGGCACAAGTCTTTTATCCTCATCCTTAAATTGATCATGGGAATCTTCTTAGCCACCAGATTCATTTTTTAAAGTTGAAGTTACCCTTGAGTAATTAGTCATCTTGCAATCATAGGCACGAGTGAAGATTGTCTTATTCCTTTGGCAAAGGGAAGGATGTGAAAAATGGGATGAGTCTAAAGCTTTACTTGACAATACCCCAACGTGGCAAGAAACTGGAACTGAGAGGATGGAGCCCTGAGATCCATAGTTGCTTGTATACAAAGGGTCATTGCACAGGCCACCCTCTGGCTTAAGTTTTAGAAATTCTTCCCAGCCACTTATAAAATATCTGTATCCCTACTTCTATTCTCAGGTCTAATATGAGCCCTAAATTCTAAGTTGAATCTATGACTTTTGTTCAAATATGTATATATGAATCTACATATGTATGGAGAAGGCACTGGCTACCCACTCCAGTACTCTTGCCTGGAAAATCCCGTGGATAGAGGAGCCTGGTAGGCTACAGTCCATGGGGTCGCTAAGAGTCAGACACGACTGAGCGACTTCACTTTCACTTTTCCCTTTCATGCATTGGAGAAGGAAATGGCAACCCACTCCAGTGTTCTTGCCTGGAGAATCCCAGGGATGGCGGAACCTGGTGGGCTGCCGTCTATGGGGTCGCACAGAGTCGGACACAACTGACATGACTTAGCTGCAGCTGCTATATGTGTGTGTGTGTGTGTGTGTGTGTGTGTGTGTGTGTGTGTGTGTGTGTATGTATGTATACACACATATATATATACGTATATATATATATATATGAGTCTACATTCCCAGATGTGTTTATCTCCACTGGGCCTACCACCTGGCCCAACCAGTCAGCATGGTTTTTCAAGTCAGACTTCAGAGAATTGCTAAGGTCATCTCAGGTCATCTGCAAACTACATCTGACCTGAGCCTTTCTTTTCCCAGATGATCCTATCTAAACTGAACCCATGTCTGCTCCTTGCTCTCATCAGATGATGCCCCTGTCTTGCCCAAGCAGTTGAAGCTACGAGTATGGATACTATGACCAGGGCACATAGTTTCATTAGTGAAAGAAGCCAAGCAGATTTAAGCAGATCAAGCTAAGCCTTCATGACCATGAACGAGAGAAGATGTGTCTTTCTTGCTCTTTTTTTTGTTTGTTTTTGAAAGGATCCATTTGGGAAACTTCTTTCACTTCATTATAATTGAAATACAAAACTAATTTCTCTTGGACCATTATCAACAAATTGTGGTTTGAGTTATATGCATGTTTTCTTGATTTAAAAAAAAAAAGGAAAGGAAAAACAAATGATAAATAAATGAGAAGGTATAGATTGGTTTTTAGAAATCATCATAGTCCTTTATCATTTTCAATCAGAACTATGTAAATGTAACAGAAACGCTCCCCAAATAGTCACTGATAACAAAAGAACAAATAAAGAGTACGTGATGCTAGGTTTAAGAAACTTGATCCAGTTATTGTAAAGAACTTGAGCTGTGTGTATCTTTATTTTCTCACATCCACAGTGAAGAGGAATTCATGTATGAGTAGTTCATGTCATTCTTCAATCATATATTAATTTATAAATGTTCAGTAGTCATTTTATGGAAGTGGAGATTAAAAAAAATTCTGAACTTGATCTCTATTTTATCCTTGTCTCTGATATTAGAGACTGAATATGAGCAACACCTGCTCCATAAATGACTCCCTGATTCATCTGAACAACAACAACAACAAAGTTCAGCAAGATAGTTGACTGCTTTAGGATACAGATGGCATCTGTCATTTAAATAACTTAAGTTATTTAAATTGAGTAGCAAAAATATCTGACAAATCTTTTTCAGACAAATACAGCAAAGAAATCTGGAATAACATCTAAGACATCAGAAGTTGTTTTTAGGCCTTCAAGATTTTCTTTCATTTAAGGGTAAACTATTGTGTCTGTCCCTCTCTTTCTCTCTCTTTTTTTCTTTCTCTCATGAATCCCATCTGCTTGTAAGTGTCATTGCTGGAGTTGCAAGGAAACACTTCTGATTAGCACTAAAAAGGTCTAATGTTTGAGACCCTGAATGCAAAACTTCTGATAAAAATAAACTTCAAGGTCTCCAGATACTCTGATCAGATCAACAGTATGATCCCAGAGTAGGTTGCTTAAATCTTCTTGGCTAAGCTTGAGAGTGCAAAGCTTAATACCCACAGGCTTGCAATCTTTTTGAATGTGATTATAATTCAGCACCAGCTTTGCATCCTGGATAAAGGTTCCCCTTGAACACAAAGTATGTTACATGCCTGTGTGCTAGTGATCAAAATACTCAGAGGATTATGGCACTTGCTGTTCTTAAACCTCCAAAATGGTGTTAAAATGCTCCATCCAATCAGCTAAGCTGTAAATTAAATTTTTGTAGATTGAAGACATAATTTTATTTCATATGCCAGAAACTCATTTCAACCCTAGCATTTCTGTTAGCACGTTGCATCCAGCAGCATAACTCAAGAGGTTTAATGAAAGTTTAAAAACAATCTGTTGCAGATTTTGTGCCTAATTTATTTTTAATTGCAAATTGTACAACACATTATTGCCTGTGAAAATAGAAATTTAATTTTCTTCCTGTTTTTTTTTTCTTTCTTTTTTTTTTATAACTCTCATGCAACCTCAGATAGGAAACGAGTTTTAACATGCTGTTTTCTGGGTTTTATTTTTTTGTTTTTAGATCCTTGATGTGACGTCTTTGGAAAATATAGCTCATGTCACTATCATTATCCTTCAAACACACTTTCACGGTTTCAGAATGCACTATTTGCAATTTCTCTAAGAAGTCTGCATTGACACAATGATTGCAAGTGTTTAACATGCACTGTGGTTACAATGTCTGTCTTTTCCATGTGAAAATCTGATAGTTTATTCCTGCTAACAGTGTTCATCTTCATATTTAGAAGTAATTTAGATCATGAAGCTTTATTGGTGATGGGGTAAAAGCACACACAAAATAACTTTCACTGTAAGAATAGCTGGAGAGTTTGTGAAAATTAGATGTGCTGTCATAGTTTCTAATAGGGGAAGAAATACCCTATCACTGTGTGGTTTGCTTCTTTCCTATGACCTTTAATTTTTGTAATCAGTCTTCTTGGGAATGCAGTGAATGAAAAATCAACACAAGTGCTCATTCTGATCTTTTCTTTGGGAAAGTTTTGTCACACTCTGCTGCATCTGGTAGTTTGACTTTGGACAGAATGTGAAATGAAGCTTAATGTGAGTGCTACCAAGTGATTCTAGGAAAATGTCAAGATACGAGGGAAGAAAACAAAGGTCTTCTGTGCTGGATTTGCATTCCCTTCTGAAATCTTTGGCACTTTACATCAGAGAGGGAGTTGTATTATTTATTTTCAATATCCTGCCTTTCTCTTCTTCCCTGTCCGTAGAGAGGGGCCATCAACTTGCTCCCCGCAGCCCTTCCCTCCCCGTGCTGGGGCATTGTGTCCATGTGGCCAGCTGCTTTCAGAGCTGGTGACGAGACGAGAGTTGTGTCTCGCTGGAGAGGGGTGGGTGGGGTGTCTGACTAGGTCTCCCTGCCTGCCACAGACTTCTTGTTGCTTCTGCGAGGCTCAGCTTCCGGGGGTGAACAGATCAGTGTGATACCCTGCCTCACGTGTGCTCCTCTGAGCAGGGTCTCTGCAAGGAACACTTGTTGTGAGTGAGTACCTTGACCTTGACCTCGTATAAAACATCAGAGTTCAAGTTCAGGTAGGACTCGCACCTGGGTTGGTGGAGCCAGACTTGTGGTGTAACATTTTGAGCACTTGAACGGCATTGCAGCTAAATAAAATTAACTTCAAATTAAGTAGGAAAAAGGTCAGGACAACTATTTGTCGATAGACTTCAAGTATAAAGTATAATAATCCTTCTCAACTTGAGAATGTTAATCATTGTAAAATAGCATATTCCCATAGAACACATCTCGTTTGTTTGAACTTAATTTATACAGCTGTTTCTTTGAGACATTTTATGTTTCTATTTTAATTTTTCAGAATAGTTAAGCCTGAAATATGATGGTAACATTTCTCCTTTCATGCACCACTTGCCCTTAAAGGAAAATAATATTGTTTAAATTATTATTTCTTAACGTATTTGTTTCTTGCTTTGACATATTAGTTCTGATCAGAGCAAAATATTAATGTAAATTATTCTAAATGAAGTAAATAAATATAGAAATTCCAAATGAGTTAGGTCTTTGTGATACACAAGAAAAACTGATCATTTGTTGTATTTGTGTAGCATAAGTACATTTGAAAGAGATTTGATGAAAGAGCCTGCCTCTTACAAAGCTGATTATGGAATGGGCCAGACATCCCAAAGGAAGTTTGGATGGATGCTATTTATTGACCAAATCTATGAAAAAATGCATGAATTGATGGAATCAGTTGCAGTAAGTTTTTGGAATGTAGTGATGTACAGGTTAGGCTAATAAAACTGGTGCCTACATATATAGAAATCATTGTAGAGAAATACAGTGATTATTACTAGGACATAAACTTGTACCTATTTTTATAAACTCCTGTCAGAGAGTGAAAGACAGGTTTCCAAAAGGAAAGTGCTTCTCCCGCTTTCTCTCCTTGCTATTTCCACAGGTCAGAGAGCTCTGGATAAAAACAGTAAAGCCAAAAGATCCTTTGATGGAAGTTTTGCTCATGGGTGTGAAGGCAGCTTGAATTTCCATTAGTCTCAGTTCTTTCCAGATAGATCTGTGCTAATTCTTAATTCTTTGCTTATTAAAGGGGCACTTGTCTTTTTCTCTATATGTATAGATAAGCTCAGTGTAGCCTTGAAATATGTTCAATGCATGATACTGTGTGCATGCACACACATACATGCACACAAAGACACACACACACACACACACACACTGACCCTTGCTGGGGTGGAGATTCCACAAGTACATTCCTAAGCTTTGAAGTTTCAGCAATCTACTAAAGACGAATATCTTCCTTTTAATCAGAATCTTCAAAATGTGATCAATCTTTAACTCAGGTCAGGAGATGGACTTGAATATACCTACCTTTTTATTTATAACTTTACAACTGTAATTTATTCCTGAAAACTATTCATTGAGTTGAGAAAGCTGTTAGATGAAAAATAATATTTTCCCTTAATTTGTATATGTGATCCATTTTGTTGCAATCCAAGACACTCCAAAATTGTTCAGTTTAAAATATATATCCATTGAAAATGAAAACAAGTTTTTACAAGTAAACAAATTTGGACATAAGTATAATTTGTACATGAAAGGTAATGTAATGAAAGATTATTATATTTTTAACAAAATATTAAACTATTTTAGAGCTTATGAATTTCTTAAATTCAAACTAAACTTAAAAAGTCGTAGTCACAAAGTGGTTAGATGGTATTTTTTAATATAATTGACTTACAATATTATGTTAGTTTCAGATGCACAGCATAATGATTTGACGTTTGTACACATTATGAAAAGATCAGCACTGTAAGTCTAGTAACCTTTTGTCCCTGTGCAAGCTTATTGCAATATTATTGACCACATTCCTTATGCTGTATATTACATCACTGTAACTTATTTATTATATAACCAGAGGTTTGTGCCTCTTAATCCCCTCCATCTGTTTCACCACCACTACCATTCTCCTTCTTAGCCACAGCTCATTTATTTTCTATTATCTTTGAGTCTGCTTTTATTTTGTTTTGTTTGTTTTGTTTTTATTCATATAAAGTTAGTGAAATTTAAACCAAGTGATGCTCATTTGAAAATTTCCTATTTAAGGTGTATGTGTTTGCATATTGAATATATTACCGATGTGAAATTCTAAGTTGTATCATTGTATATGGATATATATATACACACACACATACATATATAAAATAAAACTGTAGTCGAGAGAAACATCATGAGGATGAAATAAAGGCAAATTATGAGAGCCCTTTGGAAACAGAATATGCATGTGAACCTGAAGAACTGAATATCTTACTATTTATCTCTTTCTAAAGTGACCTATGCAGCTGCTGCTATGCTGCTCAGTCGCTTCAGTCATGTCCGCCTCTCTGGGACCCCATGGATAGTGGCCCCCCAAGGCTCCTCTGCGCATGGGATTCTCCAAGCAAGAATACTGGAGTGGGTTGCCATGCCCTCCTCCAGGGATCGTCCCAACTCAAAGACTGAACTGTTGTCTCCTGCGCTGGCAGGCGGATTCTTTACCGCTGAGCCACCAGGACCTGCGCAGATCAAATCCTTCTGGGTTCATTCAAACACAGTGTATATGTGTGTGCCTCATAGATGAGTGCATTATGGAAAAGACAAAGTTTCTGCCCAAGTATTTGTAAGAGCCTTGCCATCCTTTTTAAATACTGAGGCCAGAAATGAGAAAGAGGGTGAAAAATATTTTCCACTTATCTACATTCCTGGATTATATACTACCTGTGAGCAGAAAGTGTTCATCAGTGAAACACATACATATTGAATATCTAACGTGGGTCCAGTACTGTACCTGATGCTGGTTACAGAGATAAGAGATTCAGACATATTCTGTGATCTTATAGGGTATACTCTTATAGCTAAACATGTATAAATATTAATCATAATTCTTTTCACTGTGTTACTTTACATCAATCAGTGATCACTTCAACCAGTGTAATCAGATTACCTGGCCTATCCTCATTCATTCATTCGACGTTTATTATTTTCCCATTATATACTATGTGGTATAATGCAGTGGGATTTCATAATTTTTTCTCTTGATATTGTGTCTCACACAAAACAACAGGATGGGAGAGGCAGAGGGGAATAAAATAAAATCCATGAACAGAAAGCTGATTTGTATTAGCACTTTCACAATATAATCAGTATTTTATAAATACATGTGTGTACACAGACTAAACCAATAAGAAAAGCATCATATGTTTTTGAGTCCAGCTCTTTGATGTTAAGTTACATCAGCCTATAAATCTTTCTTTGTGTTCTAACTAATCAGCATTCTGATAACTTATTATTTGTTTAAGATTATTTTTTAAAGATTTCATTCATCAGTATGATATTCTACTGGCAGCTTATTCAATAAAATGTGTCCTACAGATTTCATGATCTATACTTACAGATATATGATAAAGATAACAAAAACACTAGTTCTACAGAGGTGCAGTGCCAAGACATGTCTAAAGATGTGACTTTAGGTTTGATATTGCTCCTAACTCATTGAAACTTTGGACAAGTCATTTTAGACTTGCTGAGCCTTAGGGGACTTAGGATAATATTGTTCAGTTGCTCAGCCATGTCCAACTCTTTGCAACCCCATGAACTGCATCACACGGTGTTCACTGTCCTTTACTATCTCCCAGAATTTGCTCAAATCCATGTCCATTGTTTCGATGATGCCACCCAACCTTCTCATCCTCTGTTGCCCCCATCTCCTGCTCTCAATCTCTCCCAGCATCAGGGTCTTTTCCAATGAGTCAGCTCTTTGCATCATGCAGCCCATGTATTGAAGCTTCAGTTTGAGCATCAGTTCTTCCAATGAATACTCATTGTTGACTTCCTTGCTGTCCAAGGGACTCTCAAGAGTTTTCTCTAGCACCATAGTTTGAAATCATCAATTCCTTAGCACTCAGCCTTCTTTATGGTCCAATTGTTTGTCACACTGTGGACTGTAGCCAGCCAGGCTCCTCTGTCCATGGAATTCTCACGGCAAGAATACTGAAGTGGGTAGCCGTTCCCTTCTCCAGGGAAACTTTCTGACCCAGGGATCAAACCCTCATTGCAGGCAGATTCTTTACTGTCTGAGCCACCAGGGAAGACTAGGACAATATAAAGAGTTCAAATTGTGGCCCTCAACATAGTTTGCCTAACAAGGAATGACCTGGAATGCATAGGGGTTTCGAAGACCGCAGTTCCTTTCCAGAATTGCTTGAGACACAGTTTCTGGATGAATAGATAAAAGTACAACTGGGGAAAACTTTCTTTTATTTCCAGATCACATTCACATCACCAGTAATTTGAATTATACCTTGGCTTTTAAACATAGCTTCAAAGGTATAGCCTATGAGTTATGCAAAGAAAATAAAATATGATTCTTTCCATTAACAAAGTTAACAACCTGAGCAGAGAAAATCTCAGCCTGATTAAGGAACAAGACCAGGCATTATGTAAGCAGTCAATGCGTACTGTCAACTGAACTTGAGTTATGAGGGGAAAAGGGTGGTTTTGGAGAGAGAGACACAACTTCTAATCCTAGAACTTGCCCTTTATAAGCTGTTAACTAAATGGTACATGAACCCCAATTATGTCACCTGTAAGATGTGTTTGAAGAACATATGCACTGAAAGGAAAATATTGATCTTGGGTGTCCTCA
Organism: Okapia johnstoni; assembly: GCA_024291935.2. Taxonomy (NCBI): domain Eukaryota; kingdom Metazoa; phylum Chordata; class Mammalia; order Artiodactyla; family Giraffidae; genus Okapia; species Okapia johnstoni. Next base: position 9,288,892 of record CM044327.1, read on the forward strand.
GCCTGCAGTGACTTGGAGCAAGTTTTGGGTTCCCAGCCAGAAACTGAGTCCGGGTCATGGCGGCGAGAGCACCAAATCCTAGCCACCAGGTCAGTTCAGTTCAGTCGCTCAGTCGTGTCCGACTCTTTGTGACCCCATGGACTGCAGCGCTCCAGGCCTCCCTGTACATCACCAACTCCTGGAGGATCCTGGCCCTTCGACTTTGCAGAAAATAATTCTCACAAAGACAGAATGTAGTGAAGCAAGTATTTATATAGTGAAGCAAGTTAAGTATTTATTAGGAGGAAAAAGAGTCCAGTACCTGTGGAGAGACACATGGGTGGACTCAGGGAGAGCTGCTGAGTTGCACCCTCATGGCAGTTTGAATTACTTTTATGAAGTATTTTTTCTGGGTTTTTTTGACCAATCATTTTGATTTTCCTGGTTCATAGTCCATATATGGGGCTTCCCTTTTAGCTCAGTTGGTAAAGAATCTGCCTGCAATGCAGGAGACTTGGGTTCGATTCCTGTGTCAGGAAGATCCCCTGGGGAAGGAAATGGAAACCCACTCTAGTATTCTTGCCTGGAAAATCCCATGGACAGAGGAGCCTGGCAGGCTACAGTCCATGGGGTCACAAGAGTTGGACACGACTTAGAGACTCAGGGTCACAAGAGTTGGACACGACTTAGAGACTCAGTGCTTCTTCTAGTCTACATGTGGTATATCTCAGGATCCTTCTATGTATGTTCATGCATCTCTTAGGCAAAATGGATTCAATCGAAAAGGCCTACAGGTAGTGAGCATTCCTTGACATCATTCCCCTTTAACCACCAAAGGGTCTTTCTGCACACGTCTGGTCAGAGGTCTTCTGACTTTGGGAAGGAGAAATATGTGGTCTGGGCAGGGCCCGGCCTCCTGCCTTAACTGTCCTGCTATTCTCTTGGAGTTTCACTCCATAGGGAATGAATCTCCAATCACTTCACCCTAGGAGGGGGGCTTCTTCCTCCTGCCTCAGTATGTGAATTTGAAGGGAGAATGTAGGGAAAGTACTTACAGTAGTGTTCCCAAGTAGTTGATTCTAACCAATCATTCATTTCTCTTCCATACTTTCTTTTTTATCATTTAAGTACATGGATGATCATGGATCAGCTGTGCCTGACTTAAAGACCTATTGAGAATAAAATGTAATCATAGATGTGAAAACCTTGCATGTTGTTAAGATTTAAGTATTGGTGAGGTGTTATTTCTGGTAATAGATTTTCTGAACTCACAGTGTCAAAAGGCCTTACCAAGAAGGAGAATTGTATTCCCAGAGACTTTATAGATGATCACAGAAATGACAGGAGTGTAAAGAACTACCACTTGAAAATGGGTTCCAGCTCACGTTCATCTCTGTGTTCAAGAGAACCGCTTTTGCCTCAGATAGAGTCTGTGGATGGGGGTGCTATTAGCAAAGATAACACCAGGCTGGATTCATGAGAGCATCAGAACCCTAACCCCCCTGGCATTAGACACGTAACACAGATGACAATGTGTTTAGAGGCTAGAATGTGTGGAGGAAGCATGTGCCTAGTAGAGGCTCTGTTTATCATATGCAGAAGCCTGATTTTGAACCTGTACTTTCACTCAAGTTCTCTTTCCACCGCAAGCTGTATGATCTCAGTCATGGTACCCAGCTTCTCCAAGGGGTTAGTTTCCTCATTTGTAACATGGGACTAATCATTATGCTTCCTGCGTGGATTGCTTGGAGGGTAAAGTGAATGTGTGGCACATGATAAGTGTTCAGTGAAGCTGAGCCATTTTCCTTAGCCCTAAGTACATGACTATATGATCATCTTTTGTGCATTTATTAGAGATAAGTGAGTAACTCTAATCGAAAGGGTGGAGGTGGTGGGGTATGCTTCCTGTCTCCTAAAGCCCTAGTAAAGAGGTTGCTCTTTGAAGCGTCTGACTAGACTGTGAGAGAGGTTTGAGGTCATCCTCAGGAAGGAACTAAAATGAAAGTGGAAGGAATACTTGGTGGACAAAGACAAAAATTTTTTAAAAAGCTGTGAAAGATGTAGGGAGGCTGGTAAGACTTTTAGTGGTGAGCAGAAGAGGTGATGCAGTAGTATGTAGACCATACCAATACAAGTCAGGACTCATATTTCTCTCTCAGATTATCTCTCTTGTCTACTTGAAATAACTCTGTTATATCAAAACATGTGGCATAACACAGTGACCAAATGCTTGAGTCACTCTATTATTTTACCCACTGAGACTAGGTCTGAATAACCTCAAGACCTGCTGTCACTTCCTTACTTAGTTTGCTAAAACATGTGAGAATATCTTACATCAGTTCAGTCGCTCAGTCATGTCTGACTCTTTGCGACCCCATGAACTGCAGCACGCCAGGCCTCTCTGTCCATCACCAACTCCCAGAGTCCACCCAAACCCATGTCCATCCAGTCGGTGATGCCATCCAACCATCTCATCCTCTGTCGTCCCATTCTCCTCCTGCCCCCAATCCTACCCAGCATCAGGGTCTTTTCCGATGAGTCAACTCTTCGCATGAGGTGGCCAAAGTACTGGAGTTTCAGCTTCAACATCAGACCTTCCAATGAACACCCAGGTCTGATCTCCTTTAGGATGGACTGGTTGGATCTCCTTGCAGTCCAAGGGACTCTCAAGAGTCTTCTCCAACACCACAGTTCAAAAGCATCAATACTTTGGTGCTCAGCCTTCTTCACCGTCCAACTCTCACATCCATACATGACTACTGGAAAAACCATAGCCTTGACTAGACGGACTTTTGTGGGCAAAGTAATGTCTCTGCTTTTAAATATGCTATCTAGGTTGGCCATAACCTTCCTTCCAAGGAGTAAGCGTTATAGACCTCTAAAAATTTGGTAGGCAACAGGGACCAATTTAAATAAGGTAGCTGTGTGAAGAATTTAGTCTCATCATCCCTTTTTTTCTTACTGGGTTAAGTGAATGAAACAATAAAATCTGTTCTGTAAGAAAATGTGATATATGCATACCTATGATTTATTTAGATCACTTGGGCTAAACACAAAAGGCTCTATTTCATAAAGATCCATTACAGAGACTGCTATAGCAAAGTATGAAAGGAATGAAGGAGCAGGCAAATATTGAAGTTGGTATTTTAGAAAGAGTATATATATATGTGTGTATATATCTATATTTTGGTGGTGTCAGGGGATATTGGTTGTTGCTGAGAATTAAAAAGAAAGCGATCTGAAATGTGGTTTTATAATCACTGACTTTAAGTGTTTATCTTTAATTAAGCCCAACACAAACTAAATGATGACAGTGGGTTGATGGATTTCCCTGTTAGATTTCTAAGCTGTTTAAATATAGGTAGTCACTGTAATTATATATTTACTATCCCATTTTTGCAGCTTTCCGAGTGGCAGAAATTCAGCAGCCCCCTGTCATGAGTTTGAGATGTTAAACTGTCCTAAACATTGGCAGGGCCGTGATAGCTGAACATGAGCAGCACACGCTTCATACATTGTCACACGAGGCTAATTTTGGCTGCTGTAAATGAGTGATTTCTAGGAGAGAAACCAATGTGGTGGAAGGCAGAGGTGTGAAACCGCCTGGTGACAGTCTCGGTCTGTGAGATGACGCTGTTTTATTAGTGTCTTATAAGATCTAAAGCAGTTTTGCCTGGCTTCTGTGTCTGCATTCATCACTTGACTGTGTAAGCTGGCCCAAGGGCAGTGCTGTGAGCAAGACGCTGCCTTTGCATAGTATTTGTTCTGAAACTATGGACTAGACATGAGCATTACAAACAGGACTTGTCAGAGGAGAACCACAGAGACTTTTTGCTAATTGAAGGATCTATTCCTTCATAAAATAGACTTATATTCTATAGTTAATGATTTGTCTCGAGATCTGATAAGTATCTTTCAAATATACAGCTGATATTAAAGGAGAAGCATTGAATATCTTGCCACACTAGGTCCTTTGTGAAATCTGTACATGGGATCTGCACAACTTACCTGAAAACTATATTTCAGTATTCAATTTGCTGTGTTTTTTTTTTTCAAGCAGAATTAGTTTCAAGAAGTATTTTTGTTCATTTATTATTGGAAAAGACCTTATTCGCTTATTCAAGCGAGAAAATTACCCCCAAAGCTTGCAAGATTTATAATGCTTAAGGGAAAAAAAAAAAAAAAGGCAATTCAAAACCTAATGAGACATTTTAGGCCTCATTTACATCTCTAACCTGACCCATTTTCTGTAAAATGTTTTTGTTGGTAATTTACATACTAAAAGCTAGTTATTTATCCATCCCTAACCAAAAAGTTGATGAGATTACTAAAACCACAGTGAAGTTAACATTACCCTTAAAACTAACTATGGCTGTTTCTAGAAAGTTGACTACTGAGTCATTTATTTAGCTGTAATTTCCATTACTGCCTGGCAGTGCATCCAGATTCTGAGAGGATGACATGAAAGTTCAAATATAGCATTGTCACACTTGCTTTATCTTTCCAGGAATGCATACTCTGGAAATAAAGTGTATTAAAGTGCTCTGTGTATGGACATACATGTACCTACCCAGGACAATAAATAATGCCATGCACTTCGTTCTCTAAAACAAATTCCAGTATCGTAGTTTTTTTTGAATGCCAAAATCCTTTGTGTATGTTCAGAGACTAAAATTGTATTGATGTAGATTTTATTTTTTAGCGATTTTAAATTCCTGATATTTGGAGAGAAAAAGACCACAAGGAGGAGGTGAAGTGTATAGTAGCTGAGAGAGCTATTTCTCACCATCTTCAGGAATATTTATATTTTTTCATGGTGAAAAATAAGCATCCATAAATACATAGTATTAGTACAAAGTTGCTTCAGTCGTGTCTGACTCTATGGAGACGCTATGGACCATAGCCCGGCCAGCTATTCTGTCCTGCGATTCTCCAGGCAAAAATAATGCAGTGGGTTGCTGTGTCCTTCTCCAGGGAATCTTCTTGACCCAGGGATCAAATGCATGTCTCTTGCATCTATTTAGTTTGTATATATACATATATATACACACACACACACACACATATATATATATATTTAGTTTGTAATATATATATGTGTGTCTATATATATGTGTGTATATATATATTATGTATATATACAAACTAAATAGATGCAAGAGACATGCATTTGATATATATATATATATATATATATATATATATATAAACTAAATATGTGTGTGTGTGTGTGTGTGTGTGTGTGTGTGTGTGTGTGTGTAAAATGTTTTTATTAAATATGGTGGTGGTTTAGTTGCTAAGTCATATCCGAGTCTTGCAAAGCTAGTGACTGTAGCCTGCCAGGCTCCTCTGTGCATGGGATTCTCCAGGCAATAATACTGGAGTGGGTTGCCATTTCCTGCTCCAAGGGATCTTCCGAACCTGGAGATCAAACCCTGATCTCCTGCATTGCAGGAAGATTCTTTTAGCAACTGAGCTACAAGGGAAACCCCATATTAAATGTAGATTTGTCTTTTTATTTAGACATTTATATATTCCATTTTATATATTTGTATTTCAGTATTTAGTATTTGCATTATAGATAAATGCTATATATTTTATTATGTTTATGTTATATGTATTATATATATAGTAATGTCACCATTTGTTGGTAATTGTTACCTTGATAACTTACTACACAAAGCACCGAGTTCAATAGTAACTTGGCTCATGTTCATAATACAATCATCTATGACATATGAACTATTGATCAACGTATAATTTCAATTCAGTTTAGTTGCTCAGTCTTGTCCGACTCTGCGACCACGTCGACTGCAGCACACCAGGCTTCCCTGTCCATTACCAACTCCCAGAGCTTGCTCAAACTCATGTCCATCGAGTCGGTGATGCCATCCAACCATCTCATCCTCTGTTGTCCCCTTTTCCTCTTGCCTTTAATCTTTCCCAGCACCAGGGTTTTTCCAGTGGGTCAGTTCTTCGCATCAGGTGGCCAGAGTATTGGAGTTTCAGCTTCAGCATCACTCCTTCCAGTGAATATTCAGAACTGATTTCCTTTAGGATTGACTGGGTGGATCTCCTTGCAGTCCAACAGACTGTTAAGACTCTTCTCCAACACCACAGTTAAAAAGCATCAGTTCTTCAGTTCTCAGCTTTCTTTATAGTCCAACTCTCACATCCCTACATGGCTACTGGAATAACCATAGCTTTGACTAGATGGACCTTTGTTGGCAAAGTAATGTCTCTCCTTTTTAATATGCTGTCTAGATTTGGCATAACTTTTCTTCCAAGGAGCAAGTGTCTTTTAATTTTATGGCTGCAGTCATCATCTGCAGTGATTCTGGACGCCCCCTCCCCACCCCCCGCAAAAAATAAAGTCTGTCACTATTTCCATTGTTTCCCCATTTATTTGCCATGAAGTGATGGGACCAGATTTTGGATACTAGTTGGGCACAAGTTCAAAGTCACATTCCAAGACCTTTAAGACTATCCTCTGAGATATAACATGTCTACCTCCTAGTTTGAACCCCCTCTCTACCTGGCATAAACCAAATCCCACCAGAATCCAGAGGTGGAGAGTGCATAATACATCTGTGCAGTCATTGCTCATTGCTCAAGGACTTTTTGTGTGTGACTACAGCATGTAGTTTGTGGAATCTTAGATCCCAGACCAAGGACTGAACCTGAGCCCTCAGCAGTGAGAGCACAGTCCTAACAACTGGACTGCCAGAGAATTTCCAGGAATTTTTAAACACACTGCATTGTGTGTTCCTTGATGAAATCTGGTCCTTTGGGGGCAGTGTTCAATCTGATTTTAGTTTCATTTAGCATCTCCTGCAAACCTTCCTGCCTAGATCAGTGTCGCTTTTCACTGTGATCAGGACAAGTCTGGTAGCAAAGAAAGTCCCAAATTCAACTCCTGCCAGTGACCTTGGAGCCCACAGTCCACATCTGGGATATCCAAGACATCTGTGGGGCTGTGTACCATGGACAAAGGTGGCTCTATTTCTTTCCTGTTTAATTTTAGTTCACTCAGTAATGAGTTTCAGATTGTGTTTGTTTTTAGAAATTCTGTTTGCTGTTGTATTCTTCCTGTTAGTAGAGACTTTACAAATGGATACACAATTGATTACAAGCAGGAAAAAAAATAATCCGTGGCAAGTGTAACTTCTAAAAACTCATCTGCAAAGTAAATTGCCATTTATCAGACCTTATTATCCTATGACACAGAAGAATTATGATTTTTGTTACCTATTTTGAGACTGCCAAGTCTTGTTGGTGCCGATGCCACGTCTTCATGACTGTTGCCACCATCAGAGTTTCAGCTACTGCTAAAGCTAGCTCTTGAGAAAAGCCATCTGAAGAGTTTGATTTCTCAGCTCTACTGAGTGGTCTGAAAACTTAGGCTGTGTTGGCCCTACTCTCTGCCTGTTGGTCTTTCAAAAACCATGTGGCAACTTACTGTTCAGTTTTCTACTCAGCTACTTGGAATGTCTTTGAAAAATGTCTCTAGAGCTGAAATTTAATGGTAATACTCAATTAATACTATATTTTCTATGAAAAAATTTTATCTTGTCAAAGATTCTCAGCTACATACTGGTAAACAATAGACACCATCTCCAGATGTACTATTATATGCTAATGTCAGGCCATATAGCAATGTGTTTCTTTTTGCATCATCCGGGCATTCTTGTGTTTGATCTGTGAAGACAGTGTTATTTAAATGCCACAATTCCTATGCACTAATTTAAAAGATATTTCATGATGATCTGAAAGTATTAAAGACACTGGTAGATATGGAATAAAAATATATTTGATTTGGCGGAAATATTATATGTCTTTTTAACATTTCCCCAACATTAAATATATTTTAACATTCCATGTCTACCAGTATCTTTTCAGTTATTTATTCCAGAAATGTTGAGTGAATATTTACTATGTAATAGTTACAAATGAAACAACCATGATCCCTGACTTCATGAATATTGGAGTCATGGGGAGGAATTCTGACCAACCAAAATACCACGATATAAGGACAAGTTGAGTTAATTTAGAGGAACATAATGTTCAGTGATGGAGAGAGGGTTGTATTAATATTTAGATAGAATGGTCAAGAAGGCTAGCTAGCAGGGGACATTCAAATCAGGACTGAAAGATGATACAGAGCCAGCCATGGGGAAAGTATGCCAGGGAGAAGATGACTGTGCAGAAGATGTTCCTGATGCAGTAAGGAGGTCAGTGTAACTAGGAATTGGAAGAAGGCTCCTCTGGTTGAAGTGTGATGGTGTGTGTTGGAGAGACACACAAAAACAAGATTGGAGAGGTGGTCGAGGAGAGACCGTGACCATGGTACGAAGCATTGGGTACCATTGTCACTCCATGGACTGAATCTACAGCCCCGACTGTGGCCTCCACCCCCACTCACACTGGTAGTACCGGTTCCAGAGTAAGCTTGGGCGTACAGGAAAACAGAAAGGAACATGCACTTTCAGAGGAGAGGCCATCTCCGAAGAGAAAGGGAGGAGGAGCATCTGCCCTGAATTTGTTCTTTTTTTTTTTTCTTTTCTGTAAATTCATTAATGAGATAAATCACTTCACTTGCCCTGTGGCAGAGAAGTGATTCGGGGAAGTTGCCTGGATGTATCCTAATGGAGTGCCCACAACACTCCTGTTGTCTCCCTCACTCTTCTGCGAGCAATCTATCATTTTATAAAAGGAAAGTTCTTTTCTTTTCCATAAAGTTGAATTTCTTTCTGTGTACCACCAAGATGCATAATGTGTGTTGTTATTGAAAGTGAAAATGTTAGTCACTCAGTTGTGTCCAACCCTTTGTGACCCAATGGACTGTGTCCCACCAGACTTCTCTGTCCATGGGATTCTCCAGGCAAGAATACTGGAGTGGGTTGCCATTCCCTTCTCCAGGGATCTTTCTAACCTTAGATTGAACCCAGGTCTCCTGCTGTGCAGGCAGATTCTTTACTGTCTGAGCCACCAGGGTGGTTCATGTTGTTATTGGGTTAGCCCAAAAGAGTTTGTTCAGGTTTTTCTATAGTATGTTACTGAAAAGCCCAAATGAACTTTTTGGCCAACTCAGTATAAAGTGAACATGTTAGATATACCCAAATATTATACGTGGTCAGACTAGACTTGAATACTGTAACCTTTGAATACCGTAAGAAAATTAAATCTAGTGCTGAGAAGATCAGAACCAGAGTTTTGATTGACCTGTTAATTAATTATACTCAACCATATGCTTCAGTGTTTTATTTGTATCGTTAGTGAATGTTGTATACCTACAAATACACAATTATACCGTATTTATCCATTTATTCCTCTTTTTCAGAAAAAAAAAGGTTTTAAAGCTCATGTAATTAAAATAAATATTTATGCATAATAATTACCATGAGAAATTGAATTTGTATCCGTGAACTGTTCACCTGCAGTCACGGTGAGTCATGGGTCCCTGTGTAAGGAATGCCTTCTCTCCACAGGCCAAGAACTATTTCCTAAGAAGAGCTGCTTCCCAGAGAGGCGAGGTGGCCCCCGTCGCCCACGGGCAGAGCGGGGGGCCTGGGCACAGACTCGGCTGTCAGCTGGTCTACCTGGAGGACCCGGCGGCCCCCTGGGAGGACACGGGAGTGGTGAGTGCCCATGCGAGGCCAGGCACTGTGATAGCCCTGTCTCCTGGAGAAACTTGTTTTCTGATTTTCCAGTAAACCCCGTCATTCTTTCAGACATAGCTTCTAAGAAACTGTCAAACATCTGCCTTTCCTTTTCACAGTGTTTTCTGCAGCCCGCCTACAGCTGTGGTAGTCGGGTAGATAAATGACATCTCACCTCCTCTTTGTGCATACATGTGCAGTGCTGCCAGTGTCAATTCATGAAAGGAAAGGACGGGAAAGAGAGAGAAAGAAGCAAAGAGGCCAAGAGAGGGAGGAAGGGAAGAGAGAAGGAAAGAAGGGGGGAGAGAGAAATAAATCAGCCTGTTTTGTAAGTCTGTAAGTTCACGGTCATAGTTCTTTTAACATCACTTAGAATTATACCAAATGTCCAGCTGCCAAGAGCCTTTGAAATCCAGTAATTATTTATGAGAATTTTATACAAAAAGGTAGAAAACATAAAACAGCTTTGGTTCATAAAACAGGAAAGACAAATGTTGCCAGAAAAAAAAAAATCTATACAAATGTGGAGTAAACTCTGTGAATGAAAATCTGTTGTATGCTGGTGTGATGGTTAAATGGAAACCCAGGGTATTTGCTTTATTAATGAGCAGATCCTGCCCATGTACATAAAGGCAAGTTTATTCCCAAAGATATGATACAGAAATATAACTTTTATTGTTACAATATTGTTGGGCATCGTGATTGTGAACATATTATAAAGTAAATATAGAGCTGCAATTTTCTTTCTTTCTTTTAACCATGGTCTTTTGAAGTATTTTAATTTGGAATTTCTGAGTTCTTCTAAGCTTAATTATAATTTTTGACCACTTTATGAACAAGAATTAGAAAAAAGAAATCATAAAGATTACTATTTGCTGCATCGTATACCCTCTGAGTACTTGAATATCTTAAGGTCTCTGACTATATTTAGAGAGAAATAATATCAGCATGTGATGCAGGCAAAGATTGAAAGCAAGAATTCTATAGAATGTCTAAATGTCACAGGTGTTATTGGAATGCAAATGTACTTTTCTATACGTTTTATAGGTGTTATATATAACAAGTGTTCGACACCATATTTTTGCACTTTATTTTTTGACTTTTTCACCTATTACCTTTCCCCAAATTACTAGAAACTAAAAATACCTGCCTGAAATTAAGAGCATGGATGCTTTGGCAAATAAAGACAGTGTGAGTTTTCTGCTGTCATTAAGATATATGCTATATATCATTTCTCAGTGGGCTGAACTAACTACTCACTGTGAGAAATCTTCCTGAGATGAGATTTCTGTCTGTCGACATAGGATAAATTTGACTTTGGAGACAAGGAATTTGCACAGTTTCATTATTTAAATAAAAAAAAGGAATAGAGAAAAGAGAAAAGCATTATAAGAAAATTAGATTTCAATAAAAGCAAAGTCAAAAGTTAGAAAACACATATAATTAATGAAAGGATTCATTTTATTTGATATTTGAACCACAAAATTGAAGTCTTCACATTCTTTCACGGACAAAACTCAGGTTTTGTGGAAATTAAGTGAAATCAAGAAACGATTTCCTTTCAGAGCAAAATGAGATGGTACATTTTGAGTTAAACCCATTGTATAAAAATGTAATGAAGAGAAAACCTGTCACTTATGTCATTCTGCATATTTTTAAGTCAAACTGTTCATCAATGAGCTACTAAGTAATATGTAAGAGAAATGCTATGTTTAAATAAATAATATCATTCTCTTACTGGATATTACATCAATGGGTATAAAAATATGAATGCCTTAGCTGAAATGCTACTTAAACCTTTCAGAGTTGTCAATATCCAAACTATGTCTTGTCTGATATCATCATAGCCTCATTTGTAGCCAAATGTATATTTTTATAAGTACTGTAAGTCATTAATGCAGTGGGTTCTATTTTTTAAGATTGCGTTTTTGGAGTTAGTTACTTGAGTAATTTTCAATGCAAACACTTTCAGAGTAATTTTGCAGAAATAAAACAATTCCTGAAGGAACACCACTGCTTTCTTACTAGGGACTGAAATATTTTAGAAAGAAGAGAGCATCTGTTCCTTTTCCTCACCAATGATTTTATTGTCTTCTGGATTGTGGGAATTTGCTCTGGGAAAATAATAGAGGTGTACTGCAATTCAGGATCATCTTGCCCACTTGGAAACCTGAGTTTCCAATTCAGAGTATGACCTGGCTTATTCAGATGACACCAGTTCCTCATATTCTTCTATTATCATTTAAATTTCTGTTCATGTTTTGACAATCTTCTTTAGTAGAAAACACAGAAAACATCCAGCTGTACCTCTTGAATCTTCATTCTTAAGCTGGGATCTATTATTCTAGAACTAATATTTCCATAATAAGTGATGTCATGAAGAAGAATGAAAATCTCACTTTGGAGATGCCACTGTAATAATTCTCACTTATAGTATATAATTAATCTGAATAATGGCAACAAAAGAAACACTTGAGAAAAGTAATTCTAGGCTTTAGTTAAAGAAGCTTAATGAAAGCAGCATTCTTCCCCTTAGCAAATATTTATGTGCCAGAGACTTAGTTGCTAGGTGCTGGGGATTATGAAACTTACACCTACACTGTGCTATCATTACAAGTTTTTCTGATTGATGGAAAAAATAGAGCACACAATTTTACCTGGATTTCCATGTAATAGACCAGACTACCCTCGTCATAGAGGGTGAAGGAAGGAGACAGAGGAGTTTCAGACTTGAGGGTAGAGGCAAGGAGGGGGCAGGATATTAGGCAGTAGAAAGAACACTTAAGATGCAGAACTACTTGGCATACTTGTTGCCCTGAAAGGGGCCCAGTGTGTCTAGATCAAGGAGAGCAGAAATGAGAGAGATCACACTGGAGCAGTCAGTGAAGGACAGGTTATTCAGGGCCTTGCAGACCCCATTAAAGAAATTTGATCTTAATTCTAGGTGCAGTGAGAAACCACTGGGGAATCGGTAGGCCAAGGGTGCGATGACGTCAGATTTCTATTAAAATTCATCACTGATTAATGTGTGAAGAATAGAACAGACATGAGGAGAGGATATAGGAAGACCAATTTGGAAAATTTTTCACCAGTTCAGGAAAGAGAAAGGGGTGATGTTGTAGGAGTCCCCTGGGAAGATAGAGATATAAGTCCCTGGCTGTCATGGCTGGTTAAGGAAGAGAATGGACCAGATGGGTCAGAGATCACGAGGGCCACAATGACTCTCATGTTTCTGGTTGGAGAAACAGCATCGTGTTTTTGATTGTCACATTCAGTTTGAAGTAGTCACAATGTACCAGAGGGGTGTTTCACCAAGAAAGTTCTGAATGTAGTTCTGGAGCTCAGAAATCTGAACCAAAGGTTTGAATTTGGAGCCACTGGCTTTCAAATGTTAGTTGAAATCCTGATAGAGGATGAAGTTGCTGGAAAAGAGAACTCAGGAAGATAAAGAAAAGTCCTAAACAGAAAGAATGTGAAAGACTCTGAATTTTAGTAATTCGGTAGAGGAGGAGCAGTTGGGAAAAGAGGCTGGTTAGGAAGAAGTATCATAGAAGCCAAGGGAAGGAGAGTGTATTTCCACAAATTGCTGTAAGGTCAGTGAAATGAAGATTATGACGTATCCCCTTCAGTTAAACACCAAGAATATCATAGGTAAAGTTAGCAACAGAGTTCTGATAGAGGAGCGGGGCAAAATCCAGATTAAAGAAGGTTAGTCTATGAAAGAGACAGGAAGAAAAAAGAGCAACAAATGCAGACAGCTCTTTCCAAATTTAGCTATGAAACTGAGAAGATGAATAGAAATGCATAACGGGAAAGACGTGAAATAAACAGCGTGTTTTTGTTTGTTTGTTTTTAGTGATACTATAAAATTCCTGAAAAAAATAGTCACAGATGGGATCTGGCAATTTAGTGTAGAAAGTGTTTATTATTTTTTTCTTGAACAAGAACTTTTTTATTAATATCTCAATAATAAAATTCATGTTCTGGTTTAACTCACATCTTCCTCTTTTTTTGCTGAGAAAATTTCCAAGTTAGCTTGAAGCCTCGTCGTGTATTCAGGTCGTCCTCAGTGGCTTCCATCGCTGTCTCCATAGGACAATCACTTGGGACGCTGTATAAAATACAAATGCCTGGTTTCTGCTCCGAGAGAGACTGGTTTAATTGGACTGGGTTTTATCCAATGTACTGAGATTTTTAACAGTCCCAAATGATACTGAAGGGCAGACAAAAGAGAGAATTACCGATATAAGGGAGTATTTTGTTTAACTTCTAAACACTTTCAAGACGTTTTAGACATGCAAGCCTATTATATTAGAAAATGGTTTTTCAAAGAAAAAGAAGTATCTCTCCTACCCTGTTAGGAGAGAAAGAGGAAAGGAAGGATACATGTGTTAAAAGGCTTTATTGGTTTGGTGGCAGGAAATTGAATCATTTGCTGTACCAAGGGAGACAGTGTTGAGGGCAATGGGCACAGACTGTCAGGGTTGAAGCAAGTAAACAGTGTTTGAACTAATCATTGCATTGAGTGGAAAAGAATAACGCCTAGAGAAATGAGTGAGACTGCCCACTGTTGCTGGGAGGTTACGAAGGTTTATGACTATGAATCAGGCAAGGCTGCCTGATTTTCTCCAGAAACTTCCCAGCAGGAAAGCTCATCGATGGTATTAATCCAGGATGAAATTTTCCAAATAGTATGTAAAGAACAAAGAGCATGAGAATGCAGGCGGGTAGTAAGAGACTGATTCCTCCATGGGGCCGTACATCGTAACCGAGATCAGCAAGGAAGCGAAGACAGGAAATCCTGGGGTGATAGTCCTATTGGAGTCAAATATAAATTCAAGGTGAGCAGCTGAGGAAACGGGTAGGTGGGGAGAGGCTGGGGGTGAGAGCGAGGATATCTGATTTATCGTTTCCAAACAGAGTTTTGGGAAAGGTTACCCTGTTCCGTGACACTGCAAGTGGGTGGCTGAGGTGGAGATGAGAAGGAAGAGGTCACTGAAAATGTGAATATCAAGAAACAGGGAGTTCAGATCATGTCATCCCAGGCTGGCAATGGTTGGGTGGGGAGAGACAGTAGACCAAGTCCTCAAGTAATGAAGAGCCATAGCCAGAGCTTTAGCAGTTGACAGCAGAGTAGAGAGGGGCAGGCATCACGAGGACTCAAAGGTAACGTGGACTCAAAGAGTAGATCCCCCCTCCGCCACCCCACCATGAGGATAGAAAGGATGAGGTCCTATGCATGGTGTGGATCAAGCAGAGTACTTGTCAATACTGTTGAGTCACTAATCCGTGCCCGACTCTTTGTGACCCCATGGACGGCAGCATGCCAGGCTTCCCTGTCCTTTGCCATCTCCCAGAGTTCACTCAGATTCATGTCCATTGGGTCAATGATGCTGTCTGCTCTTTCAGAAACAGTGCTGTACTGTCCTTACTGCCTTTATATCTGTCTATGTTGCTATGGTTTGAGAGGAAACAGTAAAGCCTTGGGTCCAACTAACTAACCCATTAGTCCCATAGTGATGCCTTCATATTTTGTGAGAGTCGAATACTTCCCTATCTCTCTTGGGCCAGGAACGTGCAAAGTCTTAAGATTTGTACAGAAGACTCCTCTGGCACAGTGACTCTGAGGACCCTGGCTTTGAACTATGGCTGTATGACTTTGCTGCTTTCTAGCTTGCGGTCCTGGGTGTGTGAATTAACCTCTATCTCTGTGCTTCATCCATGAAATGGGAATAAGAATAATAAGTTCCAGTGTGGAATTGTGAAGATTAATGGAAGTAATGTACACAGCTGGCATTATTTGTCACATAGGAAGTATTTAAAAGGTAGAAGTCAATCACATTATTACTATTTAAGCTCAAATAATTGTAAAAGGCTTCTGAAGGCTCCCCCCTGCCTCTCTGACATTACCCATTTTGAAACACTCCTCCGAGCTCCCATGATCTACATCTAACTGACATATTCATCTCAAGCTGGTTCCAGCCCCAAATTTATTCTCACTTCAACTTCTAGATAGTGAACAGATAACCTTATCTGATAAATCCCGTATCTATAACCCCTGAAACAGAACTTGGGTCAAAGTAGGTGCTAAATATTATCTTCACGTAAAATGATAGGAAAAAGGAACCTAGTATGCATTGCTAAAAGACATGGTATTTGTCTTCTAGAAGCAGTGTTGGGGTGGAAAGCAGGTGCAGGAAGGAGACAGCCTGTTAATCTAAACGAGTGAGGAAAGGGAACATCCTTTGCTTCATCCATTGCAAGTGATGTGTTCTGGTGCGCTTGGCTGGGAGAAAGGATAATTACGAATTACAGGCATCCGTCTTAGAAATGATGAAAGTTCTAGCATCCCCAAATCATGCCCGCTGAGCAGAGGTCTTAATCTGGCAATATTTCAAATATGATAAAAAGATGTTTGAATAACATTTTGGCGCAGGCTTATAAAACATTAAATACCATAGAAACATATTTGAAAGACCTAGTTTTTAGAAGTTTAATGATTGGATTATTTTTTAAATGAATCACTTTTTAAGATGTCATGCCCAACAGGAAACCAACCATGTGAGCAAAACTTCAGTCTTATGAAATTATAATTAAATTAAATCGTATCTGGTAGCTTACATGCAATATGGATTACAGTGGTGCTGATCATATAGAACAAAACATTATCAGCTACAAAGAGGTATAATTAGCTTATTCTTGCCATCTACAGTCCCTTCAATTTAAAAATATATAAACAGAAAAAAAAGCTAAAAAATCTGAAGTACCAAATTTAAGTTAATTTTTTATATTAATGATCAGGTTGTCCTAAAAACCTGGTTTGCTATTGAAATTAGCAAAAGACTGTTCTTATATAACGATGGCCAGGAGAAAGGCAAGTGACATTGACTAAGCACTTCTCTTCTGAAAAATCCTATAGATGCTGTATGTGTCATATTTCATTTAACTGTCATTCACTATTGTCCCCAGTTTTCATACAATTTAAAAATATGATATCAAGAAAGAATGACCTGGTGCAAAACAGCTATTAAGTGGCAAGTCTGAGGTCTGAATGCTGTCAGATGCCAAAGCCAATATTTTGATCACTGACATACAAAGTGTCAATTCATCCTTGGATTGTCTAGAAAGTCCTGGGTGAATTAGCTTATTCATTGAAAGTTCTTAACCAGTTTGATCTGATCTTGACATAACACAGATGAGCCAGTTAAGAGTTTAAAACCGAAGAGGGAACCAATGATTTCAGAGGTCTTAGAAAATGTGGCAGAACTGCTCGAACAAGTTTTGTCAAAATTTGTCCTTTTCCTTCGATAGTTTTTAGACTGACAAAGCAGGAGTCAGAATTCTAAGCTGGAATAACAAAGCTTCTATCATAATAAACTCATGAGTAAGATGGAGAGATAGGAGCAGGATGGTGGAACAGATAGGAAATACTGGTGCTGAGATTATATTATCATTAAATAATTATCTTGACAAATGAAGGCTATAGATTGTGTGAATGACAAATGTTAAAGTGGGAATTAAAATGCACTGTTCAAAATTTTCTGTTTAAAATGTCTTGGAAAATATTTTGAATAAATAATGTATCTGAGATATTTAAGTCTAGAAAATAGAATAAAAGGCTTTAATCACAAGACTATGCTTTTTCTGAATAATTAAGAAATTTAATTTAGAACTCCTCACAGCATGGTATAGATGTTTTGCTAAGAATATATGTCTGTATAGCTCCTTGCATAGGCATAATTTATTTGTGGTTTAAATAGTCACTGGAGCTTCCCTGGTGGCTCAGATGGTAAATCTGATCCCTGGGTTGGGAAGGTCCCTTGGAGATGGGAATGGCAACCCACCCCAGTATTCTTGCCTGGAGAATTCCATGGACAGAAAAGCCTGGCAGGCTACAGTCCATAGGGTTGCAAAGAGTTGAACACGACTGAGCGACTAACACTTTCACTATTGAACATTCAGTAGAGAAATGATATCATCCCATTTAATAGTCAACGTTAGTACAGGCTGCCTCGCAGCCTTTGGGCTAAGAACAAGTATACTGTGTGGACTTCCCAAGTGCCACCGTGGTAAAGAATCTGCCTGCCAATGCAGGAGATGCAAGAGATGCGGGTTTGATGTCTGGGTTAGGAAGATCCCCTGGAGTAGGAAATGGCAACCCACTCCCGTATTCTTGCCTGGAGAATTCCACGGAGAGAGGAGCCTGGAGGGCTACAGTCCATGGGGTCGTAAAGAGTCAGACACAACTGAGCAACTGAGTACACACACACGGTAAGGCAGTGCTCTTCTTTGGAGCAAGTCTTTAAAAGTGTTGGGAGTTTCTTGATCACATAATCGGTGATGAAGCAGAACAGGAGGAAATAATTAAACCTAATAGGGAGAGTTTATAGAAGGTTTATACTATATAATATAAAGATTTAAAATAGTAGAAGTGACATTTTAAAATGATTTCTACTAGGTTTAAATTTCTTAATATTGAATAGCTGATAGAAAGAATGGTAAATGTTGATGGGCTTTATAGGAGCTTAAACTTGGTGAGGTAATAATCCCTCCGGTAAGCAGCTTATTATGAAAGATACAAGTCAAAAAAAAGGCAGAGCAAACAGAAACATCAATATGTTTGCCTCAAGTTTAGAATTAGTATTTATTTTAGAAGTTTGCGTCAATTTCATTATTCTGTCTCCTTCTTGGTAGTCAATTTATTATTTAGGGCTCTCTCAATTAAACCCTGCCACTTCAGGGGAAGTTCAAGAGAATAGTGCATTATTGATATTACAGAAACAGTTGTCAGTAATCAATACATTTTGAGCCACATACAAGGTATATCTTTAAGGACATAATTCATCAAAAACAGGCTTACTGGGGCTCTTCATGCTATTTTCATCGATTTTCCTGTTCTAGGAACACGTGGTAGATAGTCTATATGTGACATGAGTTATATTCAAATAAAGAAGCCAGCTACTCAGAAAATGCTCAGTTACTGAGGAAAAAAATAAGGATAAGGATTCTAAAGAAATAAAATTGAATGTAAGTTGTTATTTTCACATTTTAATACATCTTTCAGAAGAAGTTAATTAGATAACTGACAATGCTTTAAAGGATTACATGTCGGGAATACCAAATTCTAGGTGTGAAGCCTGTTTTTTACTTACTGTGTAAAATAGAGGCAGAAAGTGACTTTTATTTAGTTATTATATTGTTGCTGCGTAACTTTCTTTAAAATGAAATGTAAATATGCATTGCTTTATGCTGTATGTATTCTACATACTTGTCTATTACTGTAAATTTTAAAACAACTATTGGAGTTCACATTATAAAAGTATCCTAAAGGAACCCTAGTGTACACCAAGTGATTGACAAAGGGAATAAAAACCTTCTAATCTTGCAAATCTGTACTTTCCTTTATAATGTGAGCTTCAAAAAATCAAGATAATATATTCTTCTCCATAATTACAAAGAATCTGAAATGAGGGATAGAAGAAAGTAGCATCTTAAATTATTTTGTAAGATAGAATATTACTGTTCTTCGGAGTAAGGAAGAAAGAGTTGATCTAAAAGTGAGGCTTTTTACACTTAAAGCAGTGGCTTGTTTCCTGAAATCCAGATGTTTTCGTTCAGTCTAACCCAAATCTAAACCTAATACCTGCTCAGGTAGCCTGTTATTCTCATTTTTGTATTAAAAGGGCATTGTTTCAAGCTACTTGAGTGAAAGTGCCGTGAAGGCATCCTATTTGTGAAAAAACAAGCCTGTCTATACACAACTACGTGTGACCATTGACTCAAGCAGCCGTTGGGTGCACAGACACTGTAGATGTTGCCTCAATGCTGCCCCAACGCTAATTTGGGACCTTACTTACAACTTGACCCCTCCACTCTTTCCGCATAACAACTCACCAGTCCAACCCATCTGATGCATTGCTCTAGTTAATATTATCTTCAGAAAGATTCTCCTTTCTTTTTGTATGCGTCAGTGATTCAATACTTTTTATTGCTGAGCAGTGTTGTCTATGAATTCATAAATGGAAGGGTTTTTAAGCTATAACCCACATGTATTTTAAATAATTTGACATGAGAATTGGAGAGTGAGTATTTGTGTAGATGTGTATTTTTATTTCCCATGGGTGAATAGCTAGAAAATGGCATTTATGTATCTTATTGTATGTATATATTTACTTTTAATTGCCAAATTTGTTGTTATTGAGTCACTCAGTTGTGTCTGACTCTTTGCGACCCCATGGACTGCCATGATCTTAGTTTTCTGAATGTTAAGCTTTAAGCCAACTTTTTCACTGTCCTCTTTCACTTTCATCAAGAGGCTTGTTAGTTCCTCCTCACTTTCTGCCATAAGGGTGGTGTCATCTGCATGTCTGAGGTTATCGATATTTCTCCTGGCAATCTTGATTCCAGCTTGTGCTTCCTCTAGCCCAGCGTTTCTCATGATGTACTCTGCATATAAGTTAAATAAGCAGGGTGACGATATACAGCCTTGACGTACTCCTTTTCCTATTTGGAACCAGTCTGTTGTTCCATGTCCAGTTCTAACTGTTGCTTCCTGACCTGCATACAGGTTTCTCAAGAGGCAGGTCAGGTGGTCTGGTATTCCCATCTCTTGAAGAATTTTCCATAGTTTATTGTGATCCACACAGCCAAAGGCTTTGGCATAATCAGTAAAGCAGAAATAGATGCTTTTCTGTTACTCTCTTCTTTTTCGATGATCCAGCGGATGTTGGCAATTTGATCTCTGGTTCCTCTGCCTTTTCTAAAACCAGCTTGAACATCTGGAAGTTCACAGTTCACCTATTGTTGAAGCCTGGCTTGGAAAATTACAGACTTTGGTGACAGTTAATAATGCATAAACTCACCATTTTATCATGATGCTGGACTCTGAGGGCTAGGAATTTTTATAGTTTATAAAATATGTATTTATATATTTATATTTAATGTCATTGTTGAAATGATAGGTGAAAAAGCTCCACTTTGCTGTATTTTCCCAATTAACCAGATGTTTTTGCTTCCTTTTATCTTTTTTTTCTGCCTTACTTTAGTTTAAATGAGTGTTTTTAGTATAATATTTTGTCTCTGCCATTGGCTTATTAGCTGTACTCCATTCTTATTTTTTTTTTGGAAGTTGCTCTAGGGCTTACAATACACACCTCTACATCATCACAGGCAGCTTTCCGCCACGTTCTACCAGTTCACATATTATGTGAGGAACTTGCAACGCTGCTCCTTCGTTCCCTCCCCCCGTCCTTTGTGCTAACGCGGTCATACATTTCATTCTGCATGTGTTATCAACCCTGCAATGTATCATTACTATATTTTATTTGGAAGAGGCAGCTATCTTCTAATTTCTCTTCCCATGTGCCTTCACCTCTCTGTACATCCAAATTTCCATCATTTACCCTTTTCCATTTGTTTGATAAGCATCCTTTACTATAATTTGTGGTGTGTATCTGCTGGTGATGAATCATCTCGGGCTTTACCTGGAGAAAAGGCTTTATTTTATCAATGCTTAAAAAATATCTTCACTAGATACAGAAGTCTATGCTGGCTTTTACCCTACCCCTCTGTAATTTAAACATATTGCTCTTTTTTTTTCTCTTTTATAACTTGTGTTATAAAATCTACTACCATTCTTATCTTTCTTACTCTACACCTAATATGTCTTTTATTCTGGGTATTTTTAAGCCTTTTTTTTTTAAATAATCATTGATATTCAGCAGTTTGGTTATATTGTTATTTGGTGTGGTTTTATTTGCATTTACTTTGTTTGAAACTTATGGAACTTTGATTTGAAGTTTTCTTATTTATTTAAAAATTTTCTTATTCTATTTTCTTTCTCATTTAGAACTTCATTACACCTACGTTAAACAGCTGGTTGTCATTTTGCAGTTACTGCTACTCTGTTGGTATTTTTTCCTCTCAGTCATTTTTCTCTGCTGTATTTTGTGAGATTTTTTTTTTTCTTTTTGTCCCCATTTCCTTTTGGAATATTTCTATGTCTGTGTTTTTAGCTAATGATCTTTTTCTATTCAGCATACTACAGTCTATTGATCTCATCTCATGTCAGTCTCTTATCTCTCATTTTTATCAGTTCCATTTCAATTTCTTTTTTATATCTTTCATATTTTTCCTCATCATGTCTGCCTGTTTCTCTACATGCTTAAGTATATGGAGCATATTAATAGCTGCTTCAATGCTTCTTCTGTCTAATCCTACCTTCTCACTTGTCTTTATTTGTTAATTCAATTGCTTGATTTTTCTTCTACTCATGACTCACAATTTCCTGCTCCTTTGCCTGCCAACTAATTATGGATGGGACACTAGACATGAAGATTATATTTTTGGATTCTGGATTTTGTTGTGTTCCTTGATAGCAAAAGTATCGGATTGGCTTTGTTTTGGAACACAGTTATGTTACTTGGAGTCAGTTTGATCCTTTCTGTATTTGCTTTTAAGGTTTGTTAGGGAGGGCCCAAAGCAACTTTAAATAGGATTAATAGCCACAGTATAAAAACGATGTCCCATTTGAGAAGTCTACACAATTCTCCATTTATCGTGATGTCTTTTCACTGTAGCTGATGGTAGCACAAGCTCTTCTCATTCCCGAGTGATCTCTAGGAATTCCTGTTGCTGCGACTGCAGCTTTCCTGTGGTTCTTTCCCCACCTTTGTGTAATATTCTTTCACGAACAAATTAAAGATTCAAGGGAACGGGGCCCATCTGCAGTTGATTTTTTTTTTTATTGTAGCCATTCAAGTGGGTTTGAAGTTGTATCTAATCTAAGGTGATATCTAGTAGGTATCTGAAAAGTGAAGTGTTGGTCACTCAGTTGTGTTCGACTCTTTGCGACCCCATGGTCTGTCCATGGAATTCTCCAGGTAAGAATACTGGAGCAGGTTGCCATTCCCTTCTCTGGGGGATCTTCCGGATCCAGGGATCGTATCTAGTGATATTGTTTTTTTGATTTGCTTGACTATAGACATTAAGTGTATATACACACATACGTATGTATATATATATATATATATATGCACACTTTTGAGAGCAATTTATTCAAATTATTTGCCCAATATTTACCTTTTTTCCTCCATCATCGAGTTGTAAGAGTTCTTTCCAAACTAGATAAAATTCCCTTAACAGATATATAATTTGCAAATATTTAATCTTAATCTGTAGGTTGTCTTTTCATTTTCTTGACGGTTTTCTTTGAAACATAAATGTTTTTAATTTTGATATATCCAATCTATTTTCTAGTCACTTGTGGTTTTGGTGTCATATCTAATAAATTATTGTCTAATCCAAGGCTAAGCAAATTTTCTCCTATGTTTACTCGTGGAAGTTTTATAGTTTTAACCCTTACATTAGTAACTATAATCTATTTTGTATAAATTTCCATATATGATCTAAAGTAGGGGCCCAACTCTTTAAAGATACTTTTCTAAAAAATGACTTGCACCCATCTCTTTTAAACATTATTTTCCATTATCATATTTAAGAGTGGATGAGTGAAGGATTGTGGTAGTATTCTTCAGGTGACACTTGTAAGAGAAATTGTAAATCCAGGACCTGAATCAAAAGGAGCAGGGTGGTATAGCAAGAAATAAATAGCAGTTGAAGACTCATTGACCTTGATCTTTATTTTTCAAGTATTTGTGATACAGTGAGTTTTTTTTTAGAACAGAAAAAAAGGAAAAGTTAGTAATATCTGTGTCACTGAATGATAATACACTTATTTTTGATAACGTTACCATATTCAAGAAACAGAATCAATTCCTATATTATGTACTTTAAAGATTTGCTAGAGTAAATAACTTGAAGTTTACAAACAATAACATTTTTGGGTTCTATTCCATCACACTTAGTTAACCAACTTTAATGTGAAATTAAGAAAAAAAAAAAGACAGAGTACTTCCTTTGTAAATCCACTAGTTTTATCCCCTCCCTCCCTCGATTTCTTTTTCACATCTTGTCTGTACTTACTGCATATATGCGCAAATTTTCTGCATTTTATTTTACACAATCAAGGACACAGAGCAATTTCTACTTCTGTCGGAATCATCCCCATATGGGAATTCCAGTCAATTTAAACCACAGCTGATCGTGCATGTTTGGCCACCATCTGTGCAGGGCTCTCTTCAATCTCTCCATTTTCAGTCCTTTTGCTTGCTTTAGCAACTACATTTGTGTAGCTTGACACATTAGTGTAGAAACTAGAATTTTTCTCCGGCTACTCTGCCTAGGATCTATTGCAGACAAATGAAGTCTTAGATCTGTTTCTCACTCTCTATTGCTGCCAAGTCCCTGATGTGAATGCTTATCTTTTTATCCTTCAAACCTAAATTTCAGCTTCTTATATGCATTTTATTTTTTGCCAGCATTTTGCCTTTGCACTCGCTGATTTAACGTGCTTTTCACATGGTATCCTCAGCTTTCCTTACAAATACAGCTTTTGGAA
The DNA here is from genome assembly GCA_024291935.2 of Okapia johnstoni. Taxonomy (NCBI): domain Eukaryota; kingdom Metazoa; phylum Chordata; class Mammalia; order Artiodactyla; family Giraffidae; genus Okapia; species Okapia johnstoni. The sequence continues at coordinate 9,312,988 of CM044327.1, forward strand.
ATATTGCTATTTTACTAACCTCTCTTGATTCCACTGCACCTATTTGCCCCCTATGTAAATTTGCCTTTTATTTCTTTTTGGTAGATCAGTGTTTAAGTCTCAGATGTTAAAGTGGGATGTCAGAATTCCTTTCAGTCTGTACATCAGTTGGTCACTATTTTTATAAAATTAATGAATGATAGATCTATGGGTTTTGGATTCAAAGAGCTAAAATGTTATTTTTTTAGTCAAATGGTTCTATTGTAATTCTAAACTGTCATGCAAACTTTTTTCATTGGTTTGCTCTGGGTGTATCATAAATTTAGGCTTGCAGTGATATTGTACTTAGTTGCCTAGTAGTACTATATGATTTTGCTTGTATTTGAACTGAAATATGTAATATTCTAGCCTCATACATAGAATTACTCAATCCTCTTTTTTCCTCCACACATATATAATATAACTTATGATCACTTCTACATTTAAAAACATTTATGGCCATTAGGAAATAATACTTTAACTTTGGCCCAAATATCTTGCAATGTTGCTATTTGGGAAGAAATGTAGCTTATTTATAATCAGTCAGTTTTCAACATATTTGTTCATTGAAATTTTATTTAAAAAAATACTTGTATATCTCTATCCTCAGAATTAGATCCACATACAGTTTTGAATAACATTAGAGTTAAGGGTAGTAAGTCTCAATTCAGTAAAGCTGACAGAAAAATTGTAAGCCATTTCTAAATGTCTGTGCTCTTACATGAATATCACTAAACACCAATTCGAGAATGCTGCTGTGAATAATTAAGTGAAAAACTAATTAGTCTGATTCTTTTTCTGCTATTTAAAATTACAGCATTTTACATATTTTCCATTAATTTTATTAGTTCTCAGCCAAACATAACAAGTTCTTAAAATTATACTTTGTTAAAATTTTATGCCTAGGACTTGCTATCTTTACAGTCATACCCTTAAAATAATATTTAATCACAACCCCAGAGTCACAAGTATAAGACAAAAAAACCTCCATGATGCTTTATCATTAAGTCTAATTATTGTGCACATCACACTCCATCACCCAAGGACATCTGATTCATCTCAGAACATAGCACATGGGGTAGTGAAATGTTTCTCTTCTCAACATGCGACTGTGTTTTCTTTCTGCCAATTCATAGTGCCAGATTTACTAATTGATAAAAATGAAAAGTAGCTTCCGCTGTGAAAGATTGCAAAGTATTCATGAGGAAGTATCCTATTTACCAGTGTTTAAAGTATATTATTTCAAGATCAAGTCAGGAATTTGCAACTTATATAGAAGGAAACTATTTTAAACTATGATTGGTCATTTTCAGTTTTCAGGATTTTTCCAGAGAATGAATTTTGAGAAAGAGGTATTTTTAAACATTTTTCCCCTAAAGTTCTCTTTAAAAAATTTTGTCAACCTTTATAACACACTATATAACTGATGTATTTGCTTCATATCAGAAATGTGATGATAAGCTGCTTTTAATCTTGAAGCACAATTTTTTTGGTCACTATAAGAAGGGGTCCTGGGTGTTCAAATTGACATTATAAGTTTCTTCAATGGCAAGCTTCCCTCCCTGCCTCAAATAATGTTTCCTAAATCCATTCTCTCCTAGAGCAATGGAAGCATATGAGCTCACAGTAATGGGAGTCTAGTGAAGCTCTCTGTCCCTCAATTTCCATTTTAAGGTTAAATACCAAGTATTTCCTCTGTCAAATATCTTGAACTTAAACTTGCTTTACCTTGCTTTCTTTAGAAATACATCAAAATCAATCAGCCCAGAGTAATACTATTTGCTAAAAGTATTTGCTAGTACTTTTAACCTTCTTTAATTCCTTACAATAATTGGCTTAGAAAACCAAATTGTAGCACCAGCATGATTACCAAGTATCAACACTACAGGTTAGATGGTGAAAAGTTTTATTAAATACCGCTAATTTTACATCTTGATATGAAATAATGAATTTATTTTCATTTTCCCCAGTTCCAATCATACATTTTTACATAATTGAGTTTTTTATTTATTTGATAATTGGCTTAGTTAAAAACAAAACAAAACTGTGTATAATCTTATAAAATCCCTATTAGCTCTGACTACTAAGAAGTAAAGTAGAAGCATTGGATATTGATTTTTCAATATGTCTTCACCTTGACTGGCATGAGAAATTGTCTCATTAGCTTCTGTTGGTTAATATTAAGATATGCAAAGCAATGTATCCTTTTTAATTGTTTTTAAATGAGAGGATAATTACTTTACAATATTGTGATGGGTTTTGCCAAACATCAACACATCAACATGAATCAGCATTAGGTATACATATATCCCCTTCCTCTTGAACCTCCCTCCCAGCTCCCTCCCCATTCCACCCCTCTGGGTTGTCATAGGGTACTGGCTTTGGGTTCCCTGCATCATATATCAAACTCCTGCTGGCTATTTATTTTCCATGTGGTGATGTATATGTTTCAATGCGGTTCTCTCATATCATCTCACCTTGTCCTTCCCCCACTGTGTCCAAAATGTCTGTATCTCCTTTGCTGCCCTACAAGTAGAATCATCAGTACTGTCTTTCTAGATTCCATATATATGTATGTGTGTATGTTTGTGTTAACATGTAATATTTGTCTTTATCTTTCTTCAGTATATTTACTTCACTCTGTATAATAGGCTCTAGGTTCATTGACCTCATGAAAACTGACTCAAATGCATTCCTTTTTATAGCTAAGTAACATTCTACTGTGTATAAATACCACAATCTCCTTATCCATTCATCTGTTGAATGACATCTAGATTGTTTTCACATCCTAGCCATTGTAAATAGTGCTACAATGAACATTTGGATGTCTTTTTCAATTCTGGTTTCCTTAGGGTATATGCCCAGTAGTGGAATTACTAGGTCATATGGTAGTTTTATTACTAGTTTTTTAAGGAATCTCCACACTATTCTCCATAGTGACTGTATAAATTTATATTCCTAACAACAGTATATGAGGGTTCCCTTTTCCCCACACCCTCTCCAGCGTTTATTATTTGTAGACTCTCTGATGATGGCCATTCTGACTGGTATGAATTGATACCTCATTATAGTTTAGATTTGCATTTCTCTCATAATGAGCGATGTTGAGCATCTTTTCATGTGTTTATTAGCCATCTGCATGTCTTCGTTAGAGAAATGTCTGTTTAGGTCTTCTGCCCACTCTTTGATTGGTTTGTTTGTTTTTCTGGTATTGAGCTGCATGAGCTGCTTGTATATTTTGGAGATTAATTCTTTGTCAGTTGTTTTGTTTGTTATTAATTTCTTCCATTCTGAGGGTTGTCTTTTCATCTTGCTTATAGTTTCTTTCATTGTGCAAAAGCTTTTGAATTGAATTCAGTCACATTTGTTTTTATTTCCATTATTCTAAGAAATGAGACATAGAAGATCTTGTTGTGGTTTATGTCAGAGAGTGTTCTGCCTATCTTTTCCTCTAAGAGTTTTATAGTTTTTGGTCCTATATTTAGGTCTTTAATCCATTTTGAGTCTATTTCTGTGTATGGTGTTAGGAGGTGTTCTAATTTCATTTTTCTGATCAATGATAGTAAAGTCACAGGATATAAAATTAACATACAGAAATCCCTTGCATTCCTATACACTAACAGTGAAAAATCAGAAAGAGAAAATAAGGAAACCATCCCATTCACCATTACAACAAAAAGAATAAAATACTTAAGAATAAATTTACCTAAAGAGACAAAAGAGCTGTATGCAGAAATCAAATCTTTGATGACAAACTGATGGAGAGATATACCATGTTCTTGGATTGGAAGAATCCATATAGTGAAAATGACTATACTACTCAAAGCAATCTAAAGATTCAATGCAATCCCTATCAAACTGACTATGGTGTTTTTCCCAGAACTAGACCAAATAATTTCACAATTTGTATGGAATTACAGAAGACCCCCAATTGCCAAAGCAATCTTGAGAAAGAAGAATGGAACTAAAGGAGTCTACCTTCCTGACTTCAGACTACACTACAAAGCTGCAGTCATAAAGATCGTACGGTACTGACACAAAAACAGAAATATAGATCAATGGAACAAGATAGCCTGAAGATAAATTCACAACCTGTGGTCACTTTATCTTTGACAAAGGAGGCAAAAACATACAATGGAGAAAAGACTGTCTCTTCAACAAGTAGTGCTGGGAAAACTGGTCAACTATGTGTGAAGGAATGAAATTAGAACACCTCCTAACACCATACATAAAAATAAACTCAAAATGCATTAAAGACCTAAATGTATCTTTTTAAATAATTAATGAAAATAGTATCTTAAAAAAGAGAAAGATAAGAATAACTAGAGTCTAGGTTTCTCATAGTTTAAGTACATAAATTCAAGCAATACAGGAAGCCAGTATAGATAAATGGATAATTCAGTTCAAAATTCAAATCATATATCTGCTATGCCTGAGATTGCTTATTTATTCTTTGTTGATTTACTGACATTTATTAACATTATGACTCTGTTAGTATTTCCATTAGAGTGTTATTTTGTCACAGTCTTTAGGATGATTCAGGAACTGAAGGAGTCCACCCTTCCCTTCAGCTACAAAACTGATCATTGTAAGTGCTGCTGGTACTTCAGTGCAACTCTGGTCAACTTAGGGCCTTCCCATGTGCTTCAGGGGTAAAGAATCTGCCTGCCAATGCATGAGCTCCCGGAGCCAATTAAGGGGTCAATCCCTGGTTCAGGAAGATCCGCCAGAGGAGGAAACAGCAACCCATTTCAGTATTCTTCCGTGGTAAATCCCATGGACAGAGAAACCTGGTGGGCTACAGTCCACAGTTGAAAAGAGTCGGACTTGACTGAGAACGCACGTGGGTGGTTAAGACAGACAAGGAGAGAATGACACCCACCAAACTTTGATTTTGGGTTCAAAGTTTGCAAAAGTGGGTTTGTGAAATCCTAGATGCTAGGGTTGTTTTTTAAAGCCCCTTAATCTCACTCCCCTTCAAGCCTATATAGGGAGAGGTATCCTCTAAACCCTAAATGATTTTGGATATAGAAGGCCCTTGGCCACCTGCCCAGGCATCTATCCAAAATGTGATATGTTCTAGGATTGGTTCATTTACTTACATAGTCACTGAGTCATAAGAGGAGGTGGAAAGCTGGGGTACAAGTGCTTTAGACATGAAGGTGGAGTTGGGAACTGGAGACCTGATGGGATAACAGCATTATGGCAGAAGCTGGAAGGGACCACCTAACAAAGTCAGCTGACTGGAAAACGTGGGGCCCTTGTTTTCCAGTATGCAAAGAATGACACCCACAGCAGAAAGGATGCTTTCCTTTGTTCAACATGCAGCACAGAGTCAGTTTAACAGAGAAGAGAGAGCAGGATAGAGGGGCGCCAGCGGGTACCCTTGCCACAAAACCTATTTCCGGGCCCCTCCATAGATGAGAAGGCCAGCATAGGTACTGATGAGTGCGTAGTTCCTGCGCGTAGAGGAGAGGTGACCACTAGAGTCGGGGGTGGGGGGCTGGGAATTCTCCAGATAGTGGATACGAATGGATAAGGGTAGGTATATTCTTGTTCTTGAGGTTTTGGCTTGGGGCAGTTATTTTCTTGTTTTTGTTGGTTGTTTCATTGTGTTTTGAGTAGCAGTGCAGCGTAATGGCTAAGAGCATGGCCTTGGAGTAGCCTGCCTGGACTGAATCTGGGCTCTCAAGCCTGCTTATTGTGTACATCCTGAGAAGTTACCTACACTCTGTGTGCCTCAGTTTCCTGCAGAAAAATGGAGATAATAATACAGCTTTTACAGACTTTTATGAGAATTAGATGAATTAATACATTTTAGAATAGTGCCCACACAAACCCTGGTCACTGGATTCTGATTTTGGATTTTGCCTATCTACAAATAATTTTGCTTAATCCTGCTTATAATTGAGGCTCTTGAATCAGGCATGAAACATAAAGGGCAGGTGCCAAAGATTCAGGAATTGAGATCAACAATATTTTATTGAAGTCATTTTTAAAATCAAAATAAATGCAGAAGAGCCTGTAATGAACAAAACTTCACATAAAAGCAAAGATCCATCAGCTTATGAATATAGATGCTTCCCACAGCCACAAATTGGGCCTGGGTACTTGAGTAACAAAAACAGTAATCCTGAATAGATTTGGACCATCGTGGCTGAGATTCACTAATGGGACAAGACATGCCTTAGTTCAGTTCAGTTCAGTCACTCAGTCGTGTCCGACTCTTTGCGACCCCATGAACCACAGCATGCCAGGCCTCCCTGTCCATCACCAACTCCCTGAGTCCACCCAAATCCATGTCCATCGAATCGGTGATGCCATCCAGCCATCTCATCCTCTGTCATCCCCTTCTCCTCCTGCCCTCAATCTTTCCCAGCATCAGGGTCTTTTCCAATGAGTCAGCTGTTCGCATCAGGTGGCCAAAGTATTGGAGTTTCAGCTTCAGCATCAGTCCATCCAATGAACACCCAGGACTGATCTCCTTTAGGATGAACTGGTTGGATCTCCTTGCAGTCCAAGGGACTCTCAAGAGTCTTCTCCAACACCACAGTTCAAAAGCATCAATTCTTCAGTGCTCAGCTTTCTTTATAGTCCAACTCTCACATCCATGCATGACCACTGGAAAAACCATAGCCTTGACTAGATGGACCTTTGTTGGCAAAGTAATATCTCTGCTTTTTAATATGCTTTCGAGGTTGATCATAACTTTCCTTCCAAAGAGGAAGCTTCTTTTAATTTCATGGCTGCAATCACCATCTGCAGTGATTTTGGAGCACAGAAAAATAAAGTCAGCCACTGTTTCCACTGTTTAGCCACCTATATGCCATGAAGTGATGGGACCAGATGCCATGATCTTAGTTTTCTGAATGTTGAGCTTTAAGCCAACTTTTTCATTCTCCTCTTTAACTTTCATCAAGAAACTCTAGTTCTTCTTCACTTTCTGCCATAAGGGTGGTGTCATCTGCATACCTGAGGTTATTTCTCCCAGCAATCTTGATTCCACCTTGTGCTTCCTCCAGCCCAGCGTTTCTCATGATGTACTCTGCATATAAGTTAAATAAGCAGAGTGACAATATACAGCCTTGACGTACTCCTTTTCCTATTTGGAACCAGTCTGTTGTTCCATGTCCAGTTCTAACTGTTGTTTCCTGACCTGCATACCGGTTTCTCACAAGGCAGGTTGGGGGGTCTGGTATTCCCATCTCTTTCAGAATTTTCCACAGTTTATTGTGATCCACACAGTCAAAGGCTTTGGCATAGTCAATAAGGCAGAAATAGCTGTTTCTCTGGTACTCTTGCTCTTTCGATGATCCATCGGATGTTCGCAATTTGATCTCTGGTTCCTCTGCCTTTTCTAACTTAACTTTCTTACCATTTAGGCATTATTGCAACAATATTTATATAGTTATGTATAACTATATGAACACTTAACCTACTGTCCCTTCAGTCATGTCCAACTCTTTGCAACCCTATGGACTGTAACCTGCCAGGCTCCTCTGTCCATGGGATTCTCCAGGCAAGAATACTAGAGTGGGCTGCCATGCCCTCCTCCAGGGTATCTTCCCCATCCCGGAATTGAACCTGAGTCTTATGTCTCCTGCATTGACAGGAGGGTTCCTAGTGCCACCTGGGAAGCCCACATATGTGTATAAGTATATGTAACATATGTGTAAGTATATATAACATATAAGTTATATATATATATATATGTATGTGTGTATATATATATATATATACACATATATATATAAAACAGCGATATATTGACAGGTTCAACTTTTAAAGTATAGCACATGAATACATTTTGCCAGTTAATACTCATATACTGTGAAAGACTAGAAGATAATTCTATGACAAAGATCCCGTAGACACGCCACATAGTTTTATTCATCCAACCTGTGCGTATATATTGAGTGGCTCCTCCTTGCCAGACTCCAAATACAATCATGAAAGGTTCCATCTTTCTGTCTAGGGTTCTTCAGCTTTTTTTCCTTACGTGGAACCCCAGGGTGCAAAGCAGATAGATCTGGAGTTACTCTATGTGGATCAGAAACAGCATATCCTGCAGCTCCTGCCTTACCGTGAAGTCTTCCACATACAGCCCTGCCCTTAGACTTCAAGTTTGAAAAACACTGTTTTAAACAAATGACTGTGTAATAAATTTCTTAAAATGAATACCAATGTAATCATCAAAAGACAGGAAATAATACACCTATCTCTATTTTTATATGAGAATATAATGATTTGTTTAGATGTAAATGTGTCTAGTTACCAAAGCCTAATCTACTCTCTGGGAGTTTGGCAATGAGATGGGCACCTGAGCATCTCTGAATAAGCTCTAATATCAGTGAATGGTAGCCTCTATCCTGCCTGTTGTTAGAGCATTTAGAATTTTTGTTTGGTGTCTTTATTTGGTTTCTGTAGAACTCTAGGATCTAACAAGGTAACAAAGGCATGCAGATGAATTCTCTGTGTTTATTAGCTGATACTCTTCCCCAAGAAAGTGTGTGAAGAAAGGAACCAAGTTCCAGAGTTTTTTTTTTTATTGAGCGATTGCTTTTAATTGGCTGAAAGGGTGAAAATCAGAAATTCCTAACCCTGTTCTTTTGCTCTCGGAAAACACTGGAGATGTCTATGGAATATTTTTGCCTCTGTGGCATATTTGAGATGTGAGACACATTAACAATGAGAGGGGTTTTAGGTCAGAATTACTCTGCATCAGAGATGCCATTATCTGCTGATTTAGCTGGGCTGAAAACTGCTGAAAAATAATCCTTTTTGTGCCCTTGTCTCTGGCTTCAGCCTAGAGTTACAGAAAATCGGCTCTACCTGAGTCAGATAATCATTACAAAATGAATTTTGTTCCTGACTCAATGGAAGTAATTGGGGGGACATATTTGATGGGTATGATGACAATTATCTTAAGTTAAAGCTTTCTAGTACATAAAAAAAAAAAAAGAGACTAAGTGCCACTAATAATCAAGCCAGTGGAGGCATCGGCAAATTATCCTTCACTCTGAATGGAGGTGATCACCTGAAATGTATTTCTACCCACCAAAGCTTGATATTCTCCTTTTCCTGGACATGGTGCACAGTTTCATCCAGCTGAGGTCCTCCCCTGCAGCCCACGAAGCTGATTACCCAGCAGGCGGGCGGTTCCAGCGTGGAAGGCAAGATGGTGCAGCCTGTTCCCTGGGGAGGGACATCCTGTGAAAACACCAAGGTTGAGAACTGTCATATTCACAGCAGTAGGTGCATTTTCCTCAGAAATTAATGGAGCAAGCTGGGCAAAATGTTTTTAAGCTCCATCTTCCCTAGAGTAAGATGCAAATTCAAAGCTCTTTTGAAGCCCTGGAATGAAAGTTAAAGATAAGACTTTTTAGTTTTTTGACATTGATAATATAGGCAACCTTAGCACAACGAATATTAAATTGAAATGCTAGATAAGTGGGCTGGATGTTATTCAGGCTGGCTCAGAGTGCAGTCACAACCCACTCTTGAGCCTGTTTTCCGGGGACACTTGCGATAAAGGGTCATTGGGAATTTCCTGTATATTTGTTCTTCCCATGAGCTGTAGACAAGCAGTTGTGATCAGATTATGACTGGTAAATTTTAGGATGTGATAAATATATTCGGTGAGTGACTTTGACCCTGAAAGTAACATCTGGAAAAGAAATAGTCATAGCTTTGGAAGTTCTCTGTTCGGTGTTCTGCAGGGTTGAGGCCTGGGGGGTGGAAAACTGTTACTTTCCCCCTGCACAGCATATAATCTTAAAGTATGCATCCTATTCAAGAGAGGTAAGAGAGAATTATGTGCTAAACTTAAAAGAACGTGCAGTTCATTTTAGAGAACTATCTGTTACACTTTCTCAAAGAATGTACCCGTAAATGTTTTGAATGTGCTGGCGATGGCCATGGTCAAGGTTTCTGCAGTATCAAAATTACCTCTTCTCTTCACGTGGCTCAGTAGAAGAAAGCCCTTTCTATCTTAGATGTATGTGTCTCTGGCTGGGACTTTGATACTCATTTCCACAAAAAGGAACAATAATTATAGAGCTTATATGTGCACGGTCATCGTAATAGCTCATGTGTGTACAACACCTGAAAAGGCACACACATGAGATTCCTGCCTTATCACACTGATCTGAAGAGCTGCAGAGCCTTCTGTATTATTTGCCTCATTTTACCAACCAGGAAACTGTGGCTGGCAGAGGTTTAGGTAATTTTCCCAAGAGAAAACATGAAGACCTAACTAATTTGGTCATTCATTCATTCATCCATTGAATTACTTAAAGAATATTTCTTAAATTCTCTCATGTGTCATTATATTTTCTTCCACCACTCACTAGTTCTGGGCCCTCAGCAAATCCCCAAATTCTTCAGTGATCTAGTTACTTCAATTAAGAACTTGATTAGAGAAAAAGACCTGAAAATTGGGGATTTGAATAAGTGATCTTTTGAGATGCCTTCCTGTTTCAATATTTATACTTCCATTATTATTTTTATTTTCTTTAACTTTCCTTCTTCTCGCTGACTTATACTAACAGACACTTGCAAGATCTGTTTCTATCTCACTTGTATATTTTATACCTGAAAGTTCAGGAAACATTCAAAATAAATTGGGTGACTTTTTTTGTGTATTTTTTTCTGATAAAATATTTGGGATACAAACAGAAAGACTCATATATATCATAGTTACCTAAAAAAATTTTATTGTCAAATATGCAAGGCCACCCAAAATATGACCTGAGTTTTGCTCCCAGCTAAAGCCTTTGTTTTAAAAAGAGTTGTCTTCTATGTGTAAAATAATTTTCTTAGAGCTTGAAACCTTCAGTCACCAAATTGCTGCTAGCAACAACAAAATATTCGGATCCAACTAATTGGAAAGCATTGGAGCATGAGTATCTGGGTGTGATTCATTGTCGCTAATGATGTTTCCAATTACTCAAACGTATTTATTCATTCTGAATCCTGTGAGTACATACAAGGAGAAAAACAGGAGTCGACAAGTTTGGTTTTACATATTTTGAGTGTCGGCTGAGGGATTTTTTTACCAGCCTCATCATCCCTCTGCCCTTCACAGAAAAGAGGATAGTCTAAATCATTAATGATGGAAAAATATTTGCAATTCTCTCTTGCACATGAGAAATGGACTGGATTATATTAAAAGTTGTCTTCAAACATTCCATAAAAATTATAATCATATCAATTAAATGCTAGTGGCAAATATTTCAATTATCCTTAATGGAACAGAGCTTATAAATGAGCATATTGGGAGACTATACGGACTTTATGTGTAGCCATTCTCTTCGAAAAGTAACAATTATAGTTTTGCTCATAAAAATCTGTCCATAAAATGCAAATGCGCTACAAGCTTGGAGTTAATTCTAATGTAACATTATCATAGGGTATGATAATACCCTTACTAGTTCCTTCTGAAAAAGCTATAAACACAAAATTTTAAAGACATGTATTAGTATGGTCTCTCATTAAAATGTCATCTTTAAGTGGACTCAGAATTTCTTTTGTAATTGTACTACTTCTCTTTGCTGGCTAATAGATATACAACATGATTACACCCCTACTGTCACATGCTGTTTGGACAACAAAAAAGACCACAAATCCCCAAACTTCCATGCTGTCCACCCCCTATGCAAACTTCAGGTTATAATAGTTTTTTTTTGTTTTTTCAATTTAATCATTGCTTTTAAATATGCACTAGCCATTTCCAGAAGACAGATGGGTTTATTCATTCTCGCGGTAAAAGAGCATCCTTTCTCTTCCACATACTTTCCTTAAATATATCAAGAGATTTAAATTTAGATATCTGAAGCTCCCACTTGATGACACATTATTAAAACATCTGCCTTTCCAGAAGCCATTCTGTTCCTTGCCATTCCACATGTCCTTTTCTGCTTCACCAGACAAAATTGCCCAATCTAAATATCAGCTCAAGTGTTTGATGGTTTTCACGCTGAGCTCAAACTGTTAATGCTTCCCTGAGAGAATAGAATTGAAACGGGATTTAATCTAAAATAACAAAATAGAATAAAGGTTTTACTTATAAATAAGTAATGTCCTGTACATCCTTATGCAAGTTTTTCTTTTCTGGATTTTGCATGTAGGAGAGGGAAATGACAAAATGGCAGGGATTCAGAATCTGACCCCATGGCAGAGACCATTCGAAACAAATGAACACTTGTTGTCTGCCATCCAATTAATGAAGTCAATTTTAAAATTGTTTTTAAAAGCTATTCCTAATATTAACTTTTAATTTCATGTGGTTATTTTCAACAGTGACATTTTCAAATATCATGTGAGATGACCATTATGAACACCTTGCAAAATGCTAATTGGAAAGGTGGATAATTCCCTCCTTGGTAGAAGCATCACAGAAGGCTTAGACTTAAAACTGAGTCTTTCTCGCAGAACCTAATGCTTCAGTGGACTTCACATCACAAAGCAAATAACAAACCCCTTGTATGTGTTGGAGCTGGATTCTAGAGCAAAACCCTGTAGTCTTTGCCAAAAGGAATTAAAAAAACCTTTCTTTCAACAAAATGAGTTTAGTATCAGAGCTGTCTGTCTGTCTGCCCCTCCTGTCTTCCCTTCTCTTGTAAACATGGCCCTCTGTTCCACTCTCAGAAATGTCATCTCTCTCAGTTATGAAACAGGGAGGCGTTATGGTGCTGTGTGGAAAAATTTAATAGGACTCATTTAGCATAAAATCATGATTTGTCCTACTTTGTTGACATGAGTAGATATTTTCTGACCTGTTCTCTGTATATTCTATATGCATTTTTTCTTTTTCTGAACAGACTTAAAAATGGTACAAAAAAATTCCATTTCAGGATATAAGTTCAGTTCCTTCAGCTCTAACCTGAGAATGATAAAACTTCTGTAATTATTTATCCATGATTATCCTACACAGATCAATTTTTAATAATTGAATTGCTGAGAAACCGAGCACACTTATTTAAAATGTTTTGGTTGCCCTCTCTAGTATCCATAGGAGAAGGCAATGGCACCCCACTCCAGTACTCTTGCCTGGAAAATCCCATGGATGGAGGAGCCTGGTGGGCTGCAGTCCATGGGGTCGCTGAGAGTCGGACACGACTGAGTGACTTCACTTCATTTTCACTAGTATCCATACAAAATAAAAACACATAGCGTGTTTTGTTTATTCAGATTGGGACCTGGAAAAGCTGCTCATGTAGCAAGTCCCGAAAAGTGTGAGGTTGGGAGCACAAGGCTTATATATGTGTCTCTATTTATCAATAATGGAAAAAATGTGTTTAATAAACTCTATTTAATTTGGGGAATATTAAAATCAACCATTAAGTTGAGAGATTCATATTTTATGGATACTTACTATCAATACTGAACATTAACCAAACATAAAATTCAGTGTTAATTTAAGTATATAGGGACATTTTCATGCAGGCCATATTGTTATAATAAACATAAAGAGGACATTTTATTTGTGAATGAGTTGGTGATGTTATTCTGGAATAAATGCCCACTGTTAATGAGTTGGTTGTCTGATTTCTGTGGCCCTGCTTTTGTTTCTTTCTGCCAAAATTAATAAGTTCCCAAAATTTGGGGTTTAAAAGTTAAATGAGAGATTTATGCAAATATTAATGACCAAGAGTAATCTGTCAGCAACATTATCTCAAGGATAAAAGATAAGGGAAATAAGGATTCAAAACTGAGAAAAAATATTTAGTACTGGAGATTTTTCAAAATAAAATAGCTATTTGTCATTAAACTAATGGAATAAAACCATCTCAACAATTCCCCATAAGAAATCAACATTAAATAGTTCAATGAAAATATACCTAATTCAAGATAAAGTTGAAGAATTTTGCAATTAAGAGTTTTATGAGATAAAAATACAAATCTAAGAATATTTTTGCCTTTTTCTTCATTTAAAACATAAAGCAATATTTATGCTTTAAATAAATTAGCATAAGCATTGCTTTATGTTAAAGCAATAAAGATGGCTTTTTAAATCATCTTTATTGCTTTAACATAAATATCAGAAGTAGCACAATCTACCTATTAGAAATTCACACAATATAGAAATGTACCAAATAAAAAGTCAAACTTCCCACCACCAGCATCTCCCCTCATTAGTTGATAACGTCAATAAACAGCCAGTGCTCCATTCTCCAGGCTCTTTGTCCTAGAAATATATCACTTAATGTGACAGTCCGTATAAATCTCTCTTTTTTTAAGGTTTCATACTTTCCATTCATATGGACATCCACACTGGAGGGAATTTGAGTTGTTTATAATCCCCTCCCCATCCCAGCTATGTTCAGATAAATATATTTTATGCACTGAGGGAAGGGACTGGTGTGAATATTTGCTGTCACCCGTTCTTATCTTCAGCAAGCCCATGGAGTATTTATTATTATCTCAGTTTTTACAGAGATGAGACTAAAGGCACAGAGAGGTTAATTAACTTGAATAAAGTAACATAAGCAGAAAGCAGCAAATCCAGGCCATCTGGCTCTAGAATTTGCACTCGTAGTGACTCATTCGTTCCAGCAGCCTACACAGAACCCCAGCTGTACTCCCAACTGTCTGTGAGGTGTTGGGCACATTTCTCCTCTTTTAAAGCTCAGTCTGTTCATGTGCGAAAAGAGAGATCACCATTTTATATGTCTAGTACAGTGGAAGTGCTCAATAAAGGTTAGCTATCATCATTCTTATAATGAATTTGATCTTTATGTTCATACCTTCTTCCCGAAGTGTCTGAAAATACAGATCTCTAGAAGCCTTGCTGCTGGCTCACAGTGTTTCAGACTTGGTTCTTTGTTAGGATGTTAGTTAGCAGTGAAAAGCTATCAGGCCTGCTCTGATAGAGTTGAACATCAAAGCAACTCAGAAGTATTGATTGATAATCAGTCTTCAGGAAAGTCAAGTTGACTGCCTTCTCATTAGAGGGAAAACTTGTAATGGATTCCTTTCAAAAAGCAAGCAAGTATCTCCTTTCTACATCTAGCCTGAAAATTGTTCTACACATGTTTCCTCCCTCCTGTCACTTAATTCACCAGCATTAAGCACCGTTTGCTTTAACTTCCATATCCTGTATTTTGTCATTTATGCAAACATGGTTTCCACTGTTATTTCGCTGTGGTCCAAGTGCTTATTTTGTTCATCCTCATCATAAAACTCACAGAAAAGTGAGTACGTGTGGTTGCAGTTTCCAAATGCATAGGTATTGGCAATAGACTTGCTGGGAAGAAACTGTGTTTGTTTCATATTTTACCAACCTTTTATTTTATATGTCTGTAAAATTTACCATTCTTTAATTATATTCCCATCTATTGACTAAAATCTCAAAGAAGCAGACATAAATTGGAAGATGCCATTCAAAAAATAATTCCTGACACTGTTTTCAGATACCTGTACAAAAATTGCCCTTTTCAGCCAAACAGACAAACATAAGAATTTTATAAAAATGAGACTGTGAGTGACTAAGTCTGAATTTCTTCTTTGATATAGTATAAAGAGAATTTTGGGGTTTATACTGGAAAGACTTAATATGAACCATCAGGTTGAGTCTGGACAAATATTCCCTGCTAATTTCAGAGTGAATGGTCCAGAAACTGTATCTGTCTTGCCAGTTAATATTGCTTTCGGAAAGGTATTTTTTTTTTAATTACTATTTTTACAGCTTGAGACCGCTGTGACACTTATCTGCAGTGAGAAGTATAATTTTACCATTTGTTGTCACAAATAGGACTTCATTCACACTATGATGCTAATTGAGTGAACCTCATCAGAAAGGAAAGCAGAAACAATCATAATCACTCCGTGGATTAAATCCTTAGCTGTAATAAGGTGGAACTCTTTCAAACCCACCTGCAGGTCTTAGAATTAATTCTGGGAGAAAGTCTTCCCAAAATAAATGTTAAGAATTAAAACAGAAGATGTGGAATATCCTGGGCTTTATCTCCACCACAGGTACTTTTTAAGAAGATTTTGACTTAAAGTTTAATTGCAAGTGAATTGTTTTTCTGGTTACAGATTGTTTTTTCTTAAATTTCCTTAGATGTGGTTGTATGACATATGTCATGTTGATGTTTTATATTTGATTGGCTTTTTCTGCCCAAGTCAAGAGAAAGGTTGATACAAGTTGATCAGCACCCGTCTGGGCTGTGTGATTCATCTGATTATAAAAATCTTTCCAACTTTTCTTTTAAAAGGCTGTGCAGAAATTGTTAGGTGTTTCGAGCAGTTCTTTATCAGCAAACTTACCCCCTCCTACCCCTGATCAGTACTGAGCTCTGCTTTCTGTGTTGTCAAAGCTTGTTTTTGGTGCCTTGATTTTCTAGTTTATTTCTTGTGCATAGAATACTTATTTAAGGCAAGATGAAAGGTTCAGAAACTTTCAACTGTTTTCTTTTTTTTTTTTTTTCACTTAGAGCTTAGTGTCTGTACATTTTTAGTTTTGTGTTTTATTTTTCTTTTTTGACTTTAAAGGATCTGACTTAGGCTTAGAACGCGGCTTGTTTTGTTACTTCCCAGGTCTTGTGTGCATTCCTGCGTGTGTGTATTTTATCCCAGCTAGTTATAACCTGATAACCTGATTTCATACTGTGCTTTAGCACAACAATACAGTCATCAAACTAAAGCAACACAGTAAGCGGCCACATTAACCATCATTTTGCTTGATCACTCGGGAGAGATTAAATTTATTCATTTTTACTATAGATAATCAAATATTAAAACATGTTAAAGGGAGGTAGAACTATTGAGCTGTGACATGCTCATTGCCAAAACAATATCGTATATGCGATGTGTAATGCTTCTTGGCGAGATGTTTGGAAGAGATTTCATCAGGTCTTTTTTTTTTCTTCTCATTTGCATTTGGTTTATCTAAAGTGAAATCCATTCAGTTTTATTGAACTGTAATTCTAGTAATTTACAATATTTACATGCTGCGGTTAGATTGAAATCAGTCCTTAATTCAAATTCAATCTAAATTTACTGCATAGTAATTAGGGCTTTGTAACTGACACTAGGGGCCTATTGATTTAATGAAAAACTTAACCTTACAGTAAGTGTTTAATTAGTTGCTGTAGTAGATTCTGTTCTGTCCTAAATTGTGGACTTTAGAGAATCAGGTACTAATTTAAATTACACAACTATATAAAGATCAGAACTAATTTTTTTTTTTACATGTAGCCTAACAGATGAATTAATTTCTTCCTCTTTGAAAGGAGAGGGGAAAGAGGCAGTAGTGAAAGTAATTTCCTACCCTGCCTAATTTTATGTAAGGCCGGGCTAGCTATCCTGGAAATGATTACCTACCTCTGTTAAATATTGATACAAAGAGTTATGAAAATTAAAAGTCAGTGAGATTTCTTCTAGGATTATTTTGTAAATGGAAAGCTGAAACAATATGCATACCTAACTGAGAGCAGAAAGACTCTTGATACAGAAAGAAAAATAAAAGATTACCCAAAACAACACTGAAGGTGTTTTTCTTTAGGTAATATGAATCGGCAGCCTCAAGCTTCCTTTTCAGCAGTTATATTAATTTATTTTCTAGATGAGAATTGAAAGCATAAGTTGAGATGTACTGTAGTGATTTTAAATTGCAATCACTGATGCTCTCCCTTGAAATAAACCTAAAGTAACACAAATTATTAATATTTTAATTGTAGTCATTAATTTTTCCTAATAGAGTATTGAAAAAAGGACGCTTTTAAACTGAATTTTAACCTGTCTATAATCTGACAGGTCTATAATTTATTTCTCTCAGTACATATTTGTGTTCTTGAAGCTAGAAATAGCAATGCTTCTATCTATAACTAAGAGATTAATGCCAAAGGAAAGAAGATTCCTGCTGGCACATTATTCATTACTTGTCTAATTTATATTAGACATACTAAAGGTACAGTGAAAGGAGACTTTAAAAAAATGAAAACAGTATTTCTTTGATTTTCTATTTCATGTGAAAAACATAGAGCATTATTCGATGGCAAAAAAATAATTTCTAAAGTGAAATCTTTAAATATGTTAAAGTATGTTTTCAAAGAGTAAAGTTTTAAACATACCACGTAGAGAACATGAACAATGTACTTAATATATGAAATTGGAAACGGTTGATAATGATACGGCTAAATCATTAATGCTACACAGCTGTGTAGTATCGTAGTGAGTGAACAAAGCATTTCAGTTTTGATCAACAAGGAGTTAGTCTTAAAACACATGAGCTATAACTCTAAGTAATGTAAAATAAAGCTAACTGATGCCTAAAATGATTGGAACACCTGTTTCAAATGAACTCATTAATACTGAAATTAAAAATGTTTATTTCAAAGATATCTCATTTTAAACCCTCCAATTTTTATATAAAGTTATAAGTGAAGAATATTATTATAAAATTTAAAACTCCTAACATAAATAGAGAAATTAGAATGACACTCAACATTTTGGGGGGTGGGGGGGAACCTGTAATATGTGTTTGTGTGTCTAAGACTGTATTTTGTGAAAGCACTTTGCAAAGCTATCTTTCTTTTCTTGACAATACATCAGATCTAGACTTCGCCACCTTGACAATACACCAGCTTTCTCCCTCACTCCCCCGATGCACCTCAGCGTGAAAGCAATACACATCAGGTACAGAAGGTTGAAAGCCACACACTTTTCCTCTCTTTTTAATATGTGCACTGATGAAGGGCACACACACAAGCCATATTCCCCATCTCTCAGAGTGGCCTTCGCTACCAGCACAGCTGAAATCTGGAAGCTTGCCGCATTCACATTGTCAGCTTAAATACCCAGTAAGGACTCAAACTGGGAATAAGACAAAGTACCATTGCATGTTGATCCACTTCACTGGCCCCACCAATTAGCTGTGAAGAATACGGCTCATTTAGAAGTGTATATGATAATACTGGAGCATAACTGAAAATTAGATATATAAAAAAGGAGGTCATTAGCTTGCACTTGTCTTATCTTCAGCTAAATGAATCACAGATAATATCAAATAGGGTAAGTTAAGTCTTCTTAAGCTTTGGAGCCCTTTCTTGTGTACTTAACATTAGATGTATCTCGATAAAGTTTATAGCACTGCTATTTACAACACCAGAGTTAATGTTGTGTTACAGTTTTCATTACCAACCTCTATTTTCTGAGGTGCAGAGCCTTAACATAAAAATGTGTTCCAGGTTAGAAAGAAAAGCGGTGTAGTAGATTACAGCCAGAAAAATAAACCTAAAGACAGTATCTATGCAATTTTCAAAGTATTGGAATGCCAAGATAGCTCACAATTACATTAGCACCTGCTATGAGTTAATGAATTCTTATACATTAAAAATATAATCTTCTAATAGAAAATTAAATGCAATTTATCCAAAATATATACTCTAGAGATGTGTTTGTTTGTGAGTGAGAAATTTAAATGTGACTCATTATTGATGGGATTTCACTAAATAAAATAATGAAGTGTCTGAGAATGTTGAAAATCAGAAGTTGCCTTCAGTTCATGGATTATGTACTTACCATAAAAACATTATTAGGAATATAAAAATGTGTAATATTATGTCTTTGCTCCAGGAAAATGATTCTAGTTTGAGATGGAAGAATTAGAGAATGTAAAACATTTTCAATGAGAAGAGGGTAGAAGAGCTGTAATGGGATTCCAATATATAATCTTGGTTGGAGAGGTTCATAGATCAGCAGTATGTATTTTGTTTTGTTACTGTTTAATTTCTAATTCTTAATATTGACACCAATATAAGCACATCTGACAGGTACCTACAACAAAACGCCTGGAGATATTTCACCTTCTAGCAATCTAGAGCTCATCAGGTGAAAGGCCTAGGTCCAGAAGATCAAATCTGGGAGGCCTCTTTCAACGTCTGTCTACCCCAGTTAGCTCTGGTCCTGTTGAGTTCAGATCCTTCTACGTCCCTGAAGGATGCTAGAGAAAGGGTAATATGGTGTTGGAGCTTTGATGAACACCTCTTGCTGGCAAGACCTGCCTCTGGAGAATAATATGGACATGAAAAAATTTCCCACTCTGATAGTTTGGCTCCTGAAATTCTAAAGACAATATTGACTCTTAAAAATCAAGAAAATTTCTGTTTTCTATCAAAGAGCATTGAACTGCATGCTGAAGCTGGTCTCCTTAAGATGATCATGGAAGATCATCGCAGAGTGTTTGGAGGGGAGGCTGTGAAACAGACCTGAACTTTGCAGTCAGGCATCTAGGGGGATTTTTGGCTTTACCATTGAGGTTCTCCTTGGCTTTTCTAAAGTCTGTTTCTTCTAAATGGAAAGATGATATTTAACTTGCATGGTGATTTGAGGGACTGAATCAAATTTTATACACATACCGCATACTTAGTGCTGTATTGGTAAACATGATGCTGGTTATCATTATGCCCACCATCAGTACAACTGGCGAGTGTTGGACTGTAAGTCTTTATGTTTCCATTGGGTTTTCTTCTAGGTTCTTCATCTCTGAACCCCCTGAATGCTCACTCTGTGGGATTTTTAAGATTACTAGGTAGCAAAATCAGAATAAGCCACGGGGTAAACATCACCTCATTCTCTCTAAGAGTTTCATTTTTTCATTCAGCCAGCAAAATCAGAAATTTGATTTTGGATTGGAAAACAAAACTGTAAGAAATGTTTATTAATTAACTGTGCTATAGACTGAGCTCCAAAACTTTTCTTGAGCTGTGTTAATATTTAACCATCTATGTAATCATTTAAAAATAATTGTGGGTTTTGGCAATCTTGAATATATAAGAGATTAAAATGGGTTTGTTACAAGTTTACTGGTATACTGACAGAAAGCATTGGCTTGTCCATTGTCTTGTTTGTGTGTGTATGATTTTATATAGATGTGTATTATAGTAAGTTTAAACACATTGCAAAATTCAATGTCCTTAATCCTTAGATTGAGTGCACACAGTAAACAGTGTTTGAGCCACCAGATCTCACTTAATGGTAAATTTGTCATGAAGAACTGTTAGCCAAATTCTCAAAGGCAAGGGTGTTTGCCTCACCAGAAATCGGGCAGAATTTCCAGTCCAGGATCACATGCGAGGTGAAGATCACCCAGCAGCTATGACTTCTTTCTGTAGCTGCTGTTACGTAGATCCTCTAAGTCTTGCAATAATATCCTCTAAAGGACACTGGGAGCCCCAGGGGCACGTGAACAGAGGACACGCTCACAGCAAATTGTCAGGGTGCTAAGAAGCCCATTCATTCACTTGCAGGCAACAGCCTTGAGATTCTGAAAAGGACCCATGTTCCTTCCCAAGGCAGTCACTGGCTTGAAAGCTTGTCTTTTGCTTCATGGACAATATTGGGTGTTAGGCCTCCACTCTCTCTTGAGAAGAATCACAATTATCCACTTCATGTTTCCTCCCTTTAGACAAAACCTCTCCTTAGCAGTGGCTGTTAGAAAATTCCAGAATAAGCTACTGAAGCAACTTCAAAAATAGCCGGAGAAATCAGAATGGGCTTAAAAAGTACTGCCATATGTGTGCCTCTGTGTGTGTGTATGTGTGTGGACAGAGAGATGGATCGATTCAGATAAGGCTGAAATTAAACAGTTTAAATTATAATCGTGAGATTTTTTTGTTCTGTTTTTGTATTTTACTTTCAGTAATTTATTTACAGTCATAATCCTAATTCAGGAATTTCAACATTTGACCTAGGCTCTCTTTATATCATCCAGGAGGCTCATTGTTTGTTTTTCAAAGTTATATAAAATATTTGACTACAGATATAGAATAGTATAGTAGGCAAAACAATCTTATAACATATGTATGTGAGCTTGGAGGTGTGTATATAATTGGAAATTCCAGATATAGGAAGCTATCATTTGTTAAGTTTCTCCAGATAGCTAATTCTACCTTCTTTCAATCCTGATTTTAAAAAAAGTTCATGGAAAAGTTTATTTTCAGCTCACCATTGTACACATTTGTAATTATCGTCCAATTGTAAAGTATCCATCAGGGTACTCTCCTGGGTTCAGTAATGCCATTTGTAATATTTCAGAAACAATTGATCTGAGATTAGGTTCAATAAAATTCTTTGTCTTAATTTAGCTATTTGTACTGTAGTATGCTTGCTCCAAGTTAAGATTGTAATTTATTTTCAGATAACCTCTTTTTTGTTTGTACTTTGATGTGGGGATATTTTTAGTGTGTATCTGGGGATGAGTCAGCTCAGCAGATGTTAGGTTGCCATCCACAGGTTGCACTTTGCCTGTTTTGCAAGTTTGTGACAGTCTGCAGGGACATGCTGAGTCACCCGTCCAGTCAGTAATGTGTCTGGGGCAACATTAATGCAGCAAAAATCTTTATGAGTTCAAACGCATCCGTTTGTCCCACTCCAATACAATTGGTCAATACAGTAAGGCATGGCATTCTGTTCAGAAAGAAAGCACTGTGTTAATTGCCCACATGTGGGCAAGAGGAAAGAATTAATTGCGATCATTTTTATGGAGTTTTCAAATAGGACTACAGAAAATCTTCCTTTCTTTGTGCTGATAAGTAGAAGGAGTACAGAAAATCATTTTGGTGGGAACACCTTGCATATTGGTAAGAATTAGAATAACAACAATGGTGGCTATTGTTAGCAGCAATGATCACCTCTGTTATTATCATCAGCCATGTTATTTTTAAAAATAAGAATCTATCATGTGGTGTATGCTGTGTAGAACTTTCACCCTTTGATGAGTCTCTAGAGTCTTGTGCTATGGAGCAAATAATTTTCCATCTGTCTTCAGATTTTTCAAGTATCGTGCTTTCTGATGACTGGAAACTGTCAAGGCATGCCTCTTCCCATCCTCCCCCTCAATGTTTTATTGCATATAAAACAAACCTGCCATTTAACATATTTTAAAATTAAAATTATTTGTTAATGTCTTGCAAATTAATTTTGATTCTCTCTGTAAGTTTCTTTAAAATGCCTTCCAAGATTTTATGGTTTAGGAATGCATTTTATGGTCTTTCTGACAAAAGTTGGATTTTTGAATTTTCTGATAAATCAGATACATATTTGTTCACTTCGTCAAGATGGAGTGGAATGGTACATACCTGAATGAACAGGAAAGGGTATATTCAGATTCAAGCTTTCAGTTTTATTTGGTTATTGCTCTTAGGCTTTTCTTTTTCACAAAATAGAAATTAAAGTTGAATTCACTATAAAAAAAAGAGAAAATTCATGTTCACATTATGAAGTATAAACATAAAATCACTGTAAAATAAATATCTGTGAATTATTCCAAATAGGAATTTATTTTGCCTTTTTTCTCATATACTTCTACATATTTTCTGTCTGCTTCTCTTACCCCAATTCTCAGAAAAAAAATAAAAGTTTTAAAAACCCTAAGAACAGATAATGATAGATGGGTAATTTCTCACCTTTCGGAACTGTGTTATATAAGTATGTATATATTTTAAGATTATGCCTTGATAAAGTAAGTAACAGGTAGAATTTCCCATTATGTGAGAGATGTATTTCAGGACTTCTTTAAAAAATAGATACAGAGATAGTACTGCCAATTAATCATTTTTGAAGGCTGTTGAATGGTACTAAGTAATGATTCTCTTAAAACTCATTGTTGGAAGTTCACACAGATGAGTGCTATTAAAATTTATTATTTTAGGTATGACTTTGCTTTTAAGTCAGAAAAGTGGACATTAATTTGTAGTTTTCTACATTAGTAATTTATCTACTTATGTAAATCAATTCATTCAATATATTCTGACAGTTTGGTCTTAACGAAGAAAAAGTGAATACCACTTCCTTAACATATTGTATGAATTTTTAAAAATTGAAAATCATATGATAATGTTTCTTTCATCATTTCTCCTAATCTAGTGAATGTCATTTTGGAAGCAAAAGCATATTTTGCTGAATAAACCTAGGTAATAGTTAGTCTTTCTCCTTCGTGATGCTGAAGTAACTTCCTTGTAGTTTTATCATTTGTCACTTACTGTTACACAAACACAGCTGCATCTATAGTGTTTGGACAGTCATTAATAATACCTTTTAAGTGCTCGTAGTCGGACAAACAGGTGTGTCTGTAAGAAAATATGTCACAATTATTAAAAAAAATATGTATTTAACTAGAGAATTCTTTAAAGGTGGTAAAATTAAGCTTGTACACAATTTGGGGAAAAATCTGTATACTGCTTCTATTTTTCACAAAATACCATGTGTTTTAACAAATCCCAAAAGAACGGTTTGTAGAAATTCATTTCATCCCATTTAAGTAACAGAGACACTCTAAGAATGAAATGAGATGATATGTGTAGATGTATTGACAGTATAAAAACAAACATAATATTGGGTTGGCCAAAAAGTTCATTCAGGTTGTTCCGTAAGATGTTACAAAAATGCTCGAACAAACTTTTTGGCTAGCCCAATATATTAGTTGTCTTATTGATAAAGCTTTTATAAGTGTAGATAATAACTCTGGGCCCTGGTGGGATCTAGTTCTGACAAGTTTGTCTGTCTTATATTAGTGTAGAAGTGTCTTTTATTAAAATATTAGTGAACAAATTCAGCTGTGATAAAAATCATGACTTCCATCATGAGTACTTTCAGTTGCACAGTTGGCATAGGGTCTATCTCTGTACTATAGATTTTGTATTCTAGCTAAATTATATTGTAAAACTCAGTGTGCAGACAAATTCTTGTGTGATCATAGGCACATCAAATAATCTTTCTGGGTCCACTGTCCGCATCTGTAATGTGAGAGGGCTAGATTAGACAATATTTAGTTCTCTTAAAACTATACATTTTCATGAAACTATGCATTTCACGTATCTATTTAATGCTACTTTATCTAGTCAGTTATGGAGATAATGCCGTTACTTTTTTTTAACTGTGTGTGTGTGGGTGTGGTTGTGGGGGTGGGTGGGTATGGGTGTGGGTGTAAGAGAGAGAGACGGAGTGGGAGAGAGGTTAAATATATTGGCTATAATAACCGAAAAGAAATGGTTTGTATACATCTGTTTGATGACTTCTAAGTCCGGCTCCAAAAAATTCAAATATAAACAAAGGTAAGAATGTGTTTAGTGCATTGTCCAGAAAACCCTGAAGGCTTGAACTCTTAATGAAGAACAAGCACCAGGGAGGTTTTGGTGTAAATGTGTAAAAAGTCTTTCCAAATCAGAACTCATGCATCGTAGATGAGATCTGCAATTGCAAGCATCCCAGAAGAGGAAGGTAACCAAGAGAAGATGACGTTACTGTAACTTGACTCATGGAGCTTTGCTATCCCTGGAGAGAAGAGATGGGTTAGAGTTAAAGAAATAGGCTATTTTTTGCATGTTTTGATCTATTTCACCTCTAAACATTGATATTTACATATTTGTCAATACTACAAAATTTACATATCCACCCCAGGTGTT
Organism: Okapia johnstoni; assembly: GCA_024291935.2. Lineage (NCBI taxonomy): Eukaryota > Metazoa > Chordata > Mammalia > Artiodactyla > Giraffidae > Okapia > Okapia johnstoni. Next base: position 9,338,415 of record CM044327.1, read on the forward strand.
TCTACATATAGAACAACAGTAGTAATTACAACAATGTCAGATATGTATATAGAGCTTACTCTGTGCCAGGCAGTATTCAAGAGGCTTTACCTACACAAGTGAAGCATTTAATCCTCACAGAAACCCTGTGAAGGGGATGCTATTATTTTTCGCATTTTGTGAATGAGAAGGCTGAGACACAAAACAGTTAAGTAACTTGTTCAAGCTTACACACATCGCAAGTGGTGGAATCAGTATTTGAACCCCAAAGTCTGGTGTGCTACTTATGACTGCGTTACATTCCTTCTCAGCTGCCCATAGGCCATCTCCACTTAAATGCCATGAATACCACCTAGAAGGTCAACAACTGAAAATCCAAACCTGCCAAAGTCTGCTTCCATTTTTCTCATTGTCCTGACAATTGTGTTCTATTCATGGTCTTGTACATAAAGGTATTTTCATCTGTTTTCTTTATCCTCAGTATTTAATGAGACACTGAGGAGTTTCTCTCTGCCAAAATTTCTTAGTCTGTCTCATCTTCTTTTTGTCTTCCCTTTCCATTAAAAGTTTCACAGTTTCTCACCTAAACTGGTAAAATAGACTTTGATTTGTCATCAGACTGTTACTCATTACATTCCAATCTATCTTCCAAGCCTTTGCTTAGAGGCGTCTTTATAAAATACTCATGTACTCATGTCATCTCTCTATTAAAGTGCTCTAATGGTTCTTCTTAATCTGCAAGATGCTGAAACTTCCTGCATCTTTACCGAATTAATTGGTAAGCTCTAGTATTTTTCTGGTAGCATCTTTAGGATTTTCTACATATAGTATCATGTCATCTTCAAATACTGACAGTTTTTTCTTTTCTTTTCCAATTTGGATTCCTTTAATTTCTTTTTCTTCTCTGATTGGTCTGTCTAGGACTTCCAAATCTATCTTGAAGAAAAGGGGCAAGAGTGAAAAAAATGGTGAGTGTGGACATCCTTGTCCCTGATATTAGAGGAAATGATCAGAAATGCTCACTTGTCACACGAGGGCCATCTTTCCAGATTATCCCCAACTCTCTTCCCCTTCCTCAATGTCAACCTCACATACCTTCTTGTTCTAAACAATTTTCTTCTGTTTGTTTTTTTTTTCCCCTTGGATGTTCAACTCAAATGCCATCTCTATTTTATTCATCCATTGAAAATGACTTGTTGAGAATGTGTTAAGTTTTCAGGCACTGAACTAAATATTAGAAACCCAAGGGCAATCAACATGGATATAGTTTGTTTCTTCCCTGAGTTTATGGTTTAGTTAACTATCAAGCAGACAAGTCTGCAGAGAATCAGAACTACAAGACAGAGGAACTATGTTCTTTAAACATGGATTCAGGAGAAGAGATTGAAGACTTTCAGGAATAAGTTGCGTCTAGGTTGCAAACTCAAGGAGTAATAGAAATTCATCACAGAGTTGTAAATATGGTTGTTCTGGCACCAGTAACAGTGCCTATAATATCCTGGAGGTCTTTGGTATCTCAGAGGAGAAAGAATGTGTTGAAAAGTGAAATTTCTCTAGGATTCCCTTGCACTTCCCTTTTCCCTGCTTCAATGAGGTCTCAAAGCATCCATCCCTGTTTCACTCCATCATGATACAGGATCACTAGATACAGTCATTCTTTATTTGCACACTAGACCCAAAGTCCCTTCATGGCAGGTCCTTTGCAAACATTTAGCATATACTGCAGAGATATATGGATTGATTTTAAAAGATGCTGAGATCTCAGCACTGTTGTATGATGATGAGGCTTTGTGTGTAAAGTTGATGTAGAACAAAAAAAATCAAACTCTATAGATTTAAGGAGCTTGAGGAGGTACAAGACATTTTGTGTTTTCCTTATGTGCATGTAAAATGAGAAAGGGGAAAGATCTGTGAAAAGGAGCCAGATCATCAGCAAAGAGAATTCTCATAAAAAAAACAAGTGTAGTTGAGAGATTTTTAAAAATTAAATCCACGTAGCTTTCACACAAGTAACATGGAACTAGTATAAAGCTAGGAAATGTCCAGCAATGCACCAAGCACTAAGGAAGGGTGCTGTGCTGTGCGTAGTCATTCATTCGTGTCCGACTCTTTGCGACCCCATGAACTGTAGCCCACCAGGCTCCTCTGTCCATGGATTCTTCAGGAAAGAATACTAGAGTGGATTGCCATGCCCTCCTCCAGGGGATCTTCCCAACCCAGGGACTGAACCCAGGTCTCCCGCATTGCATGCAGATTGTTTACCGTCTAAGCTGCCAGGGAAGCCTGGAAGGATAGAGCAAGACAAATAAAAGTATATATATATATGAAATGTTGCTCATCTAGTTTATTTGAGGCACTTACTATTTACTTTTGAAGATATTATATCCCCCAAATAAATGTAGTGACTAAAAATAAAATGTCAGCAAGCTGCCAGGGCAAATGACCAGAAAATGACCAAACCTGGATGCTGAGTCCTGGCCATGAGCGAGCAGGAATCGAATTTTTTAGCTTTTCATTGTATGATTCTAAAGGCTCCTGTGTTTTTTTTAAGTATATAAAGTCACAGTTTTTCTGTTTTCAACACATTCACTAGTCCTGATTTACAGTGGAGCACGTTAGAAAGTATGGATAATATGCACATGCCAAATGAATTCATTAAGACCAGTGTGATCACAGTGAATGTCAAATGAATTAATAATAATGGGACCTCTATGTGTTACCATTATTTTCACAGTGTGTTACTGTTTTTATACGTATGAGTCCGAGAATAAGTGACACACACATATTACCCTTGTATATTAATTGTTTCTTGATAATTGGAGGTTGGTCTAATAATCTCATGGGCAGTAAAAATTTCTACCCCCTGTACGTGGAGAAATTACTATTATTTATATGTTTCATTGAAGAGTAATTCAATATTTTAGATTCCAATTAGAAATGGCATTTATATTAGACCTCCCACACATTCACTGAAATGTTACAGCTTTTAGACATATGTTTTCTGTGACTAATATTTAGAAAGAAGAATTTAAATTGCTCTAAACTTTTTCTAGGAGTTTGTGTTTTATTTACTTGACAATTGACAGCTCCTTATACATATAAATAAGCACATATATTCACATTGATTCTCCATCCTGATAAACATATACAGAGGAACACAGAGTCATTTTGTCACATACTTGATCTTGGAATAATTTCATCTGGAACAGTGGCTCCCTTGTCAGCAAAAGTATAATGAAACTACCTATCATATAATTTTTTAGCGAATTTTGAAACATATAGCTTTTTGTACATAGTGCCACTGAGTCACCAGGAAAGCCTGGTGACTCAGCAGTAAGGAATCCTGCCTGCAGTGCAGGAGATGTGGGTTTGATCCCTGGGTTAGGAAAATCCCCTGGAGAAAGAAATGGAAACCCACTCCAGTATTCTTGCCTGGAAAATCCCATGGACAGAGGAGCCTGATAGGCTTACAGTCCATGGGGTCTCAAAAGAGTCAGACATGACTTCGCAACTAAACAACATATGTAATGCATAATACTTCTCTTTCCCCCCATTCCTAACCCTGCTTTTCATTTTTTCATTCTAGTGATGACTGGTTAGACTTGCAGGTGGGTAGGTGTTAGGATGGATGAAGAGGAAAGGGTTGAAGTTTAAGGTTGTTGCAGCTGCAGCAAGAAGTAATGGATAAATCTTACTTTAATTCCTAAAGAAATCATGAGGTTCAGACCTTCATATACAAAGGAAGAAAAAATGAAGGCCAGGCTTTCAAATCGTATAAGATAGAAACCAGGAAAATGTAGTACTATCAAGTTCTTGTGCCTTGATATCTCATTTCTTCTATGCTTCAAAAAATAGCAGACTTGCTTGCAAATTTTAATGATCAATCTTAGTAAATCTGCAAGTTCCCTCCCCACTTCTTGCTTTCTACTCATTACTCTTTCATACTTCTTGTTTCTGAACAAAAAGAAGTCCAGTAACTGTTGTTTCTATCTCAATGGTAGGTATTCCTCTAAAGAGAACTGAATGTTTTGTAAATCCATCATTTAGAATAGGTTTTCTGATAGAAACTATTATGAATTTTGAATAGTCAACTCACAAGCATTCTTTAGCAATATTGCATTTCAAAAATGGATACTCTCCTTTCTGGTCAAGATTTCAGTTACTTCCTTCAATGTCATAAATGATGTTCATCTCAAGTTTTTAGATAATAGGGAACTGTGACAAGCCATTTAAAAGAAGGCAGCATGTTGATTCAAAGATTTGCACAATCTTCAAGATTGTGAACAATAGGTATACACTTTAACAAGAATAGATGTAATCCTAAACCTACATTCCTTCTCTCCACCAAAAATATTTAAGCACATTTCAGTGAGGCTTTGGAGCAGGAAATGGCAACCCACTCCAGTACTCTTGCCTGGAAAATCCCGTGGACAGAGGTGCCTGGTAGGCTACAGTCCACGGGGTCGAGAATAGTCGGACACGACTGAGTGACTTCACTTTCATGCCTTGGAGACGGAAATGGCAACCCACTCCAGTGTTCTTGCCTGGAGAATCCCAGGGACGGAGGAGCCTGGTGGGCTGCCGTCTACGGGGTCGCACAGAGTCGGACACGACTGAAGTGATTTAGCAGCAGCAGCCGCAGCAGTGAGTCTTGGCAGAAAGAACCATGGAAATTACATTTTAGTTGACTCTAGATTTGGTAATAGTCAACTGTATGTTAATATTATTTTGGGCCAGATTAATAGAGGTATAATATCAAAATCAAGGAGTTGATAGCTCCTAAATACCCTGCTTTGGCAGGTCAAACATGAAGAACTGTACTCAGCTCTAAATATCCTGGCTCAGGAAGACAGCGCCATACCTGATGCTTCCAGACAAGGGGTATGATATACTTAAGAGGCTTTTGTAAGATGCCATAAGAGAAACTACTGAAGAAAATAGAACAAATCAGTGGGGAAATTATAGCATCTTCAAACACCGAAAGGATGGACATGTGGAAGGGGTAAAAAATTACTCTGTAGTACTCCAAAGATTAGAACCTCACCTAATTAGATACAGATTTTTGACTCAATTCAAGAAAGAAATGTAACAATTAGAGCTGAACGTAGAATCACCTATTACACGAGTAGATAAATTCATCATCGCTGGTGGGATTCAAGTGGATATTTAAAAATCATTCTATCAGGAGGAGGGGCATCACCCAGAAGGATGGACTTGATCATGACTTTCAGTTTTTTTTAAGCTGTAACTCACAGTAAGAAACACATTTTACATTATGAGTATTCACACACATAAGTATGTATAACTTAAATAATATATTCTCAAAGTAGTACTTACCCTTATTATACATAATTGACTCATACATTCTTTCTAGTCTGACTGGACTACTTTCATTTTTTTTTTTAATACAGTTGCATCTTGCTAGATTGTCCTCATATCTCAATAATGGAACGTGGTCCAAAACTTGAAAAACGCTCAACTAAATGACCACTTTATTCTCCAAGAGTCTCTCATTCAGGTAGATGTGATGGAGAAGGCTGACCATCCCAATGGTCAGAAATAGATGCTCCCCCCAACAGTCAAAAGGAAATGGACAACATGATAATGAATTTCTTGGGATTCCCTCACAATTTTGACTTCATTTACATTTAGAAATGCAGTAATAAAAATCGTAATTTTGAGCTCTTTATTAGGTACACATACAGAACCTATTTTGATTTCATGATAATGTTCAGCAGCAGAGCCTCACATCTAAAGAGAGGGGTGCATCTGAGGTTCTTGCCTGCTTCTTGACAAATCCATGTAACTCTTCTTAGCATTGATGAGGAAAATGTGCTGTAGAGAGAGAATGTGGCTAGGGGACATGAAGGGGCAGAGCTGGAAGAGGATTAGTGGCTATGAACCCGTATTACCAGAATGAGAGAGGAAGTGGGAGAGAGAGAACTGCAAAGCAAGGCTTGAAAATCTACCTGTGAACACTACTAGCTACCAACAGGGTTCTGTGAGTATATTTTATTCAGTTATAACAGTCCTCCGAGGAATATCTTATGCAACAAATGGCTCAGTGAGGTAGAGGGACTTGTCCAGAACTTGGTATAATTTTTGTACCTTTAAGAACATTATTTTTTGAAAAAGAAAAAAAGAAATAGTGGCTTGGTTGGGTTCTTTAAGTGCCTCATTTTTTTTTTTCCTTGGGATATAGAATAAGTCATTTTTCAGATGGGAGGTTTTTCAGGAGAGATATGAAAAAAAGAATTGCTAGAAGTGATGTGGTATTAAAAAAATCAGACCCATCTTATTACTTAAACACATCTTTCCAAATGCTTTCTGTATTGGGGATTAGTGATTTTGACTTATGTTTCTTTTAAGAGATCATTTTTCACTGAAACTTCTGAAGGAACAAAATCCACTCCTTACAGGAAAAAATTATGCAGATTCTCTGAGGCAGATAGCTCTTAAAAAACAAACACACTCCCCAGTCACACTCCCCAACTCCCAGGGGGTTCGCGGCCATGGTTGAAAAGACTGAAAATCCGGACAGGTTGGTCTCTCTGTATCATCAATCAGATGTTCATACACTTGAGATGTTTATACGCCATAAATTTCAGTTGCTTCTATTTTGTAAATCAAATGTTTATTGCATATTACTGAGATGTCTATGTAGACAGGAAACATAAAATAGTCTTCCTTGCCAGTTTACTTTGTATCATCAAATTTGAACTCACAGAGATCTTATCTGTGGTATACACCCTCTGTTTGTCCTCACATGCATTTATCTTTATGTAGAATAGTTAAAGCTACTCTACTCAGAAGTGCAATATTTTTTTATTTTCTCAGAGAAGGTTAGAACTCACTTGCTCTGGAATCTTCCAGAGACTGCTGGTTTGTTCTGTTAAGTTCACACAGCCCTGGCAGGACCTGACCCTTCTTCAATCCTTGCAAGATTTATTTTCAGAGACAGACTGAAACATGCAGGGCTGGCAGGACACGGGACACGAGGAAGCTCTACCCCACCTCTCAGTGACCCCTCATCTCTTGTTGGCATTTGTTACCTGGCGGTGCTTCACAGCCCGTGACCTGACAGTCTACCCGCCCCTGCCTGGCTCCTGGCCCACCTCACCGAGTCACCAGCTGCCCTCTCTGGGCCAATCAAAGGAAAGAAATGAGAACAGCGGAGAATGACTTAGGGACTTGGCTGCAAGTGGTGACTTGAAGATTTGGCACCATGTTCGGGACTTGCTGGTGGTGGCGGGTGGTAAGAGAAGACAGCTGTGTCAGACCTCCCTCAGTGATGGCTTTGGGACACAGAAGCAGCAAAGATCTGGGAGATGGCCCAGTCCTTTGAAGTCAATTTTCTTGCTGTGGCTCCAAGCCCTACAACATTCTCTCAGTGATGGTACAGTTATTAATTATCCTGTCTATGCATAGGACCACTCATGACCACAAGCACCTCAAACTATTTCCCTGAAAATTGTGAATTCCAAGGGAAAAAGAGCAGTTTAATGAATTGATCAGACAATCTAGTCAACTCAACATTAAAATAAATTGAGCCTGTGATGAAGAGCTCCGCCACTGCAGGTCCATGCTAGGGGATCTGAAGACACAGATGTCATATTCAATTGTTTTAGGAACCCATGGACTGTAACACACCAGCCTCCTCTGACCATGGGATTCTCCAGGCAAGAATACTGGAGTGGGTTGCCATGCTCTCCTTCAGGGGATCTTCCTGACACAGGGATCGAACCCATGTCTCTTTCCATCTCCTATATTGGCAGGTGGATGCTTTACCACTAGCAGCACCTGGGAAGCCCATATAAGTCCGAAGAGAAAGAAACCAAGATGAGCTGCGGGTTCAGCTGCAGGACTAGTCCTGAAGAATTGCAAGCATTCAGAGTAATAGACCTGCATCTGTTTCAAGTTCAAAGCACTAAGTGGAATTCAAGACAATGGGGCGTAGCAGGCAGAGTCTCAGGGCCAGCTGAGTCTCAGAGTTGGGGGCAACAGCATTGATATTCTGGGGGACTCAGGTTTTTCTTTAAATTAATTTTATTGGAGTATAGTTACTTTACAATGTGCAGGCTTCTTGTTGTTCAGTTGCTCAGTCGTATCCTACTCTTCATGACCCCATGGAGTACAGCACGCCAGGCTTCCCTGTCCTTCACCATCTCCTGGAGCTTGCTCAAACTCACATCCATAGAGTTGCTGATGCCATCTAGCCATCTCATCCTCTGACATCCCCTTCTCCTCCTGCCTTCAATCTTTCCCAGCATCAGGGTCTTTTCTAACAGGACAGCTCCTTACATCAGGTGGCCAAAGTATTGGAGCTTCAGCATTAGTCCTACCAATGAATATTCAGGATTGATTTCCTTTAGGATTGACTGGTTTGATCTCCTTGCAGTCCAAGGGCCTCTCAAGAGCCTTCTCGAACACCACAATTCAAAAGCATCAATTCTTCGATGCTCAACCTTTTTATAGTCCAACTCTCACAGCCATACAGGACTACTGGAAAAACCGTGGCTTTGACTAGACAGACTTTGTTGGCAAAGTAATGTCTCTGCTTTTTAATATGCTGTCTAGGTTGGTCATAGCTTTTCTTCCAAGGAGCAAGTGTCTTTTAATTTCATGGCTGCAGTCACCATATGCAGTGATTTTGGAGCCCAAGAAAATAAAGTCTGTCATTGTTTCCATTCTTTTCTCATCTGTTTGCCATGAAGTGATGGCACCGGATGCCATGATCTTTGTTTTTTGAATGTTGAGTTTTAAGACAGCATTTTTGACTCTCCTCTTTCACCTTCATCAAGAGACTCTTTAATTCCTCTTTGCTTTCTGCCATAAGGGTGGTGTTATCTGCATATCTGAGGTTATTGATGTTTCTCCCAGCAATCTTGATTCCAGCTTGTACTTCATCCAGCCTAGCATTTTGCATGATGTACTCTGTGTATAAGTTAAATATGGAGGGTGACAATATACAGCCTTGATGTACTCTTTTCCCAATTTGGAACTAGTCTGTTATTCAATGTCCGGTTCTAACTGTTGCTTCTGGACCTGCATACAGGTTTCTCAGGAGGCAGGTAAGGTGGTCTATTATTTCCATATCTTTAAGAATTTTCCACACTTTGCTGTGATCCACACAGTGAAAGTCTTTAATGCAGTCAATGAAACAAAAGTAGATGTTTTTGTAGATTTCTCTTGCTTTTTCTATGGTCCAATAGATGATATTTTGATCTCTGGTTCCTCTGCCTTTTCTAAATCCAGGTTAAACATCTGGAAGTTCTTGATTCATGTACCGTTGAAGCCTGGCTTGGAGAGTTTTGAGCATTACTTTGTTAGTGTTAGTTTCTACTGGACAGCAAAATGAATCAGCCATAACATATACATATCTATCTTTTCTTTTTTGGATTTCCTTCCCATTTAGGTCACCACAAAGCACTAAGTAAAGTTCCCCGTGCTATGCAATAGGTTTTCATTAGTAATCAGTTTTAGACATAGTATCAATAGTGTGTGTGTGTGTATATGTATGTATATGTATACACTCACTCACAGTGAACATTAGAGGCAGGTGTCTTTTTGAATTATGGTTTTCTCTGGGTATGTGCCCAGGAGTGGGACTGCTGGGTCATGTGATAGTTCTATTTTTAGTTTTTTAAAGGACCGCCACACTATTCCCCATAGTGACTGTATCAATTTACTTTTCCACCAACAGTACGAGGTTTCCTTTTCTGCACACCTTCTCCAGCATCTACTCTGTGTAGATTTTTTGATGATGTCTATTCTGACTGGTGTGAAGTGATACCTCATTGTAGTTTCTATTTGCATTTCTCTCGTACTTAATGATGTTGAGCATCTTTCATAAGTTTTGGTCTTTATTAGATAAATGTCAATTTAGGTCTTCTGCTCGTTTTTTTGATTGGGTTGCTTGATTTTTTTTTTTTTTTTGAGCTTCATGCACTGTCTGGGGGACTCAGTTTGAAGCAAAACCTCATCTGGTAGGTGGAATACAGGGGATCTGTAGGGAGTGAAACCATTCTGTTTGATACTAGAATGGTGGATACATGTCAGGATACATTTGTCAAAACTCATTGAATATATAAGAGGAAGTAAACCCTTTGCACTCTGGTTGACAACAATGTGTCAATGTTGGTTCATTGATTGTAACAGACTGCAGTGGTACAGGATGTGGATGGGGGAGAGGCTATATATGTGGGATATGGTGTAGGAGAGCCTTCTATACTTTGTGCCTAGTTTAGTGACAGTCCTAAAACTGCTCTAAACATAAAGTATAATAATAATTTAAAAAGCTCAATTTAGTCATTTAGCTCCAGGGACCAGACATAAAGCTGTATGGGTCACAGTCAAGCTGGGCTCCTTTCCTAGTATGGGAGATTCTGGAGTAAAAGAAAAAAAAATCAAAAGAGTTAGGCAACTAAAGGGAATAGATGTGTAGGTTGCCAAAGGACTCTGGGAACACTGGACCAGAGGTTGTGGGGATTCCCCACAACTGTGTCCTAGTTTGTGGGCCACTGGCCAGGATGAGCCCAGCTTGGTTTGGTGGTGAAGACTGGGTTTCATTGATTGCTATAAGCTTGACTCTAACTTAAGAATGGGTTGGGAGTCCGGTTCAAGAAATCTCAGTTCTTTCAGAAACTCCTCCAGGGTGGAGTCAGGGGGTAACATTTCAGGCGTGCTGCCCTGATAGAGGGGGCATCATTGGGGAACGGAGCCCCAGTGCCACTGATCTTCACAAAGCGGCATGAGGAGTGTCTTCTTGGCGTCTGCTATAATCAGTAGAGAATGTGTATCACATTTGCGGAATGAGTTCTGAGGCCACCTCTGGGTCTGGACCACTCGTGGGCTGTGACCACTTACAGCTTCCCTTCTCTGACCTTCAGTGACTTCTTTAAAACGTGAGGGCACTTTGGGGACTCTGACAGCAAGATGAAACATGATAATTTGTATAATAAAATATATTTTACAGGTATACATTTTCTTTCTGCTTCTCTCCATTTTTATCTGCAGACAGCAAAAGGAGAGGACTCAAATTACCCTCAGAAAGGATTATCTGCCAAGATGAAAGGGACCAGGTACTGTCTTTAAAGCCGATCTAGTGAGAGGCAGATAATCAACCTGGTTTTTTTTTTTCAACAAATTTTTCTGGCCCAAAGGCAAAGTGGGGTTCCCTCCAGCTGAAGACAGAAGGCATCTGATGTTGGGATACCCTTGTTATCTTGTTTCATCCTGAACTTTCTCCACTCAGAATCCATGACCCCCAGATGATCTGTTTATCCCTGTGGGGACAGAAATATCTTACCCACCAGTTCTCAGCTGCTATTTAGCATCTGAATCTTTCTACCCCTTCCTTTCTGAGGGTAGCATTTGCCTCACAGCCCCTGCCTGAAAGAAAGCTGTCAGGCTCCTTAGAAACAACCCATCCTTGGCTGAAAATGTTCTCAAACGGAGCAGTACTCTGTGTATTTCCTCTTCTTCCTAAAGTGCCAGCAGCTTTCCCACTCATCCTGCTGTTTAGTCCACGGCTTTAGTGATGAGGCAGGCTCCACTCCAGCACTGCGCCTTCAGCACGCTTGAGCTTCCTTACCTGGTTCACTCTTGCGCTGCACTCGAGCGAGGATGGAACTTGTTAACTAGGCATTTTCACAGTGTGTCCTTGTGGCCTCCAATGTCAAGCCCAGTGAGACCCAGGCAACCATTCTGAGTAAAAGCAAGCCCTTGACTTGGAGGCACCCAAGTTTCAGATGAACCTCACTGGCCGCCATCAGCTCCCAGCTGTAAATGGTAGGAAGTCTCACCGTGTTCGTGCTCAAGCTTGATTCTCCTTTCTTCCTTCTTTTGCATTTCCTCCCACCCTCTTCTGCTCTCTCCTTTCCCCTCCTCCACTTCTTCCTTACTCCATACTGTTCTTCCACTCCTACTACATGACCATGTGACCCCCACCCCCATTCTCAAGACCCAGAATTCAGGATAACTCTAGTAGTTGTCAAGTTCAGCCAATGGAATACATCAGCTTCTGGGGGAGAGACTAGAAACAAAGCCACCTTTTCTACACTTTAAATTCTAAACAACCCACTGAACATGTTAGGACCTCGACCCAACCTCAAATAGGGGATAGTCTGTGTATATTTGGGACCTCTGTCTCTTGGAGTTAAGAAATCAAGATAATCGCCAAGAATGAAAGTCACAAATAGTTGTATATTTTGCTAAATCCTATTAATCCCTAATAACATCATAAATTTGCTTAGTTAGCCCTGCCAGCCCAAGCGATGACATGCAATTGATCTTTGTCTGACAGAGCCTGAAACACTGGCTCAAGACAACACACTGATCGGACTCCAGAGAATGCATTTGGGGTTAAATGCGCCGGGTGTGGGCCGGGCAGATGGCATAGCAGCGGTGCCTGGTGTTGCCATGCACGTAATCTGATTTTCTGAAATGACCTCGAGACACCAATTTGCTCTGCTCGATATCAGGTGTGCGGTGAGGGGCCCAGCCTCTGGGGACCGCCAGCACCACTTTTGAGCACTTCTCATCTGTGCACTAATGGACAGCACTCTCATTGGAAATGGCACTATTTGCTCTTCGAACAGGAAGAAATTGTGAAAATGCTTGTAGCATTAGCAGGCAGCAGGTGTGGCAGTACATCCTGAATAGATAATTGAAGAGTTGTTATTTTTTTTTTTTTTTGTAGTTGCAACTTTGGCGCCCAACAGCAAATAAATAGTACCATTTGGAGCTCCTCCAGTGTGCAAGGATTGAGCTTAATATTTACTCGAACTGTTGAGACCCATCTTTCCTCCCTTCCTTTCATCCTCCCTCTCTTTCTTTCTTTTTTCTTTCTTTTCTTTCAAAAAAAACCTGCTTATTTCTTTCTCACCATTAAACCTTGAAAAAACTTAAGTACATTTTGTAGAGATATGCCACACCATTATTATCTGATCAATGAATAACAGTTACCTTTGCATTTATTTCTAGTGCATCTTCTGTGACTTCTACTAGGATAGGTTATATAGGAAAAGTGTCTGCTTTTCTTGTAGTCAGAAAATTGGCGGAACCAGAGGCTTAAGCTTTCTAAGTTTAATGACCCAACGACAAAGTGTTTTGCAAAGTACCAGGCACTTACTGAGGAAACTCTTCTAACTTTCTCAACTTGATTTTAGTACATTTCTGTATTTTGCTGAAAAAAATCAGATATTATCAGCCAAAATTACACTCATATCCTAAAGCTAACAAATGGAGAACCTCATTTCTCTGCTTGTATGTATAAGATATTAAAATCACATTTTCTGTTGGTTGTTAAGCACTTCTTTAATAGATCAAAGAATTATTTCCAGTCTTGAGAACTGAATTGACAATTGACTATTGATGAATTGATGGATTGATAAAGATCTTTTTTTCCTTTTTGATGACTGGGGTTGATAATATGAAGATAAGATTTTATCATCAGCAGAAATTTTATAGTCTTAAAGACAAATATATTATTTAACTGAATAGGATAAAAAATTTGATCAGCTTTTTCTGTAAGATGTTATGGAAAACCTGAACCAACATTTTGGCCAACCCAATAAGTAATGACCTAACAACAATAGTTTTAAATTAATGGCAGGATCCATGGAGGGTCATATTTCTCCTGCTAACTTTGAGTTCTGAACGTGCCATAAATGGTTAGGAACTTCTGGGTACAAAACACCGTTTTATCACAAAATTATTATTTCCTGTAAAAGTCCATTTTCAATCTTTGACGTTTTGTGATTGCTTTGTAAGATGCACAGGGAAGCCCTGCTCTGCCCGCATGTGAACTATGTGAATTACAGTTCATTTCTGTTTCTTAATTTCTGTATCTTAGTGGGGAAATTGACACCCTGGGATGTATCAGTGAAAAAGACTGGGGTCTTGAAAAAGCTGGGAAAAAAATTATTAACTGAAGACTGCCTGCAGGAAATAGGTGTTTAGCATGGAGTATTCAAGGGGCTAGGGCAGCATAGACATGCTTTCAGGACTGAAAGATCAGACAGGAAGATTCTTATCTCAGACTGGGGCTCTGAAATTCACACTTCTCACCAAAGATTAGAATGAAGAGGAAGGTGGTCTTTAATCTACTAAAGGAATGAAGTTTCTGATTCTTAGAACAGTTGTAAGTGGTGTGCGTGCCAGCGTTCCATAGTCATGGTCACAGTTATAGGAATTTCGGAAGTAGAAACGGGAACCATTTGATGGTGTAGAAGCCAGTGAGAACTTGGACCCGACCACCATGAAGTTCCTTTCCAAAAGGCTGAGTTGTGCTCTTCTGGGTGATCTGTGCACACCCTTTCTCTCTGTGAACAAACACACTTTGGCCCCCACTCCTGATTCAGTGGCTTCTGGTCCAGCCTTACCTTTTTCCAAAATAGACTCGCTCTTGAATCCTCTGCCTCCAACCTTGGTTCCACATGCTGGCTCATCTACGTCCCACGGAAGTATTTTTTCTCACATCTCGAAAGTTTGGGGAGAGAACAAGCAGAAGTCAAGAAGTGGTCTGGGTGAGCATTTTCCTTTTGCAAAACTGAGACAGCTATCAAGAGTAGAGAAGCTGCACGTGTGTCATCTACGATTACATCACACCAGCCAATGGCACACTATTAAATGCATCTAAATTCCCTGCCTGCCTTTTCAGAGTCTGTTTACAGAATGATTCCTAAACACAGATGGAGTCTTTTCTGCCTCACATATTAATTTGTGTTTTTATTTCTGCACTTCTGATCTTTGATGTTTTGTCCTATAGCCCAACACCGAATCATTTTTTATACAAGTCCTGTGGAAAGTGGTGCATGCCCTGCAGTCAGCCTCACAAATCCCTCACACACACACACACACACACATGCATTTTTTTTTATTGTTCTCACATGTTGCTTTACAGCCTGTGTGATTACTGCTTTACAGCACAGCAGATGGGGTTCTTGCATAGCGGTGAAACAGATGAGATGCTCAAATCGATTGTTTTATCAACAATCAGTTGCAGATAAAAATCATTTTAATGAGAGAAATTAATGGTGTTTGCAAACATGATGTTAATTAAAGAACATTGCTTACGCGTTTTTTTCCCTCCTCTCCCCCTTTTTTTTTTCCTCTGCACACAATTTTTTGTTACCCCTGACATCTTTCATTATTGACTCATGCCCCAAAGAAAAGGCGATTAAAATCTGCTTTTGTTTGATGTAGCTTTTATTGAAGAAAGAAATAGATCTTTCTGAAGCTTCCTGGTGAGATGAAAGTCTAATTATCTCCACAAATGAAAGGAAAAGCTTTAATTAGGCCTGTGCTGAATCCGCGCGCTGCGAATTTGTGCATTGTGATGGATGGAGCCGGCATCTCCTCCGTGACTGCCTCTGAAATAATGAAGGAACAGCGCAGTAGCCCACTCCCAGGATTCAGCTGGCAGAGTGGAGTCGGGGCACACCTGGGTTGTGAGCCGGCGCCGGGAGCAGCTGCCACGGGCCGTGGTTCAGTACCGGGCGTTCGGCTGTTTTACAGCCTCCCTCTGAGCTTTGATCTCCTTTCAGACAGCAGGGGTCCTAACAAATCAAGCTTTTCATGTTTCACTCACTTTCCCTCTCTTTCGCTTCCCCATTCACACTCGAACTCCAAAGAGGATGGGTAAAATATTGTCTTTTTCTGAAGCAATTAATGATGAGCAGCTGACATGATTGAAGTGGGCGTTATGCCTTACAAGCAGTATTTTAAGGCTGGCTGGCGGGAGGATGCCGGGGCAAGGGAGAAATTCTTGAGCTTTTTCATTGTTTGCTGCGATGTTGACGATGTGACCAGTTTCACTAATTGTGCAGAAGGCTTCATCTGTGCGTTCACTTTTGGAAAAAAATAAAAATGCTGATACATCCATCCGAGGATGAAGGGTGACATTGCGAATTATTTTAAACTGCTAATTGTCACACGGGAGAAAGCTGAAAACACCAAGGATGGCCCAATCCCTTATCTTGCCCCACTTTCCCCATGTTGCATGCAGTTTGGTCTATTTTCGTGTCATCTGGCCCATTGGATGCTGGCAAGGTCAAATTTGTCTGGCACTCTCATTACTGCTGCTAATCAACTCTTTTCAGCGGCTCCAAAAGCACTTCGGACATAGAGAGTGAAGATTGGGATTATTTCACTTCCTTTGGCAAGGGTTAAAAAAGAAGTCAGGAAGGGAGAAATGATAACAAAAATTCAACAGCATGTGTAGGGACTCTAACCTCCCTCTGCCACCTGCCCTTCTTTGATTAGCAATTTCCTGCGATGGAAGAATGTTAAATTTGTTTCAAAGGTAATAAAAGCAATAATAGTAACAGTTAATTAAGCTGTCCACCCAAAAACAGGGGAGAAAAGAAATTTTGCATGGAACACAGAACTTTCACATACTCATGAGTGAGGGGGTAAACTGACAGTTGACTATTGTGATCTAAAGAAATCGTAGCTCCTGACAACCTTCCCTGTTTTATAGAGGTCAGGATCGGGCAACGGGCAATAAAGTTGTGCACTGAGGGGAAGACAGTGGAATTAACTGAGACAGTTCCTGAGGAGGGGCCTGACTTGTTCTGTGGGATGGAAAATTTGAAATGAGTGCTTTCTTGAATGGAGTTTGAAGTTTGTGAAATTTAGCCTTTAGAGCTGAAGCATCATTCCTATGCTTAAAAAACGAAACACGTTTGGTAATTCTTAGATCTCTCGACAGTGCTTTGGACCTCCCTCCCACTCTGTTCCCTCCTTGTCCACTTCTAAATGGACATTTAGAGAAAGCTTTACAGCCTGTGCGTTTCATGTGAGGGCAGTATCACTGCTGTTTACAGATTTCACCCACAGGACTGACCCTCTTGCAGGTGGTTGTCACCCAGCAGGAGAGTCTTATTAAGGTCACGATACAAAATCAGAAGATCTGAAACAGAACTTGACAGCTGCCTTGCTCTCAGTCCGTATGGATGATGTCAGTTTTGGTCAAAACCATGCAGAACAGAGGAATGAATTTATCGAGGTGCTAAGGGTGAGCGATCTCTAGACAAAGTTGACACAAATTAGGAAAGAGTGGGTGCAATCAAGTAGTTCATTCAGCAGCACATGTGACTTCTCAGGCCCAGTCCTCCTGAAATCAAGAGTATGGGGAAGGCTGGGGACTTTGGTAAGTCTATAATTTATTTCGTTGGAGTAGATCATCAGAGTGAGATGGGAAAATAAAACCAAATGCCAGAGAACAGATGCCAGCATACCCCCCAATTAAGTGCTCACTTTCCTCCTTTCAAGCTTTATCTGCGTTAATAGTCAAGTTTACTCTTTGGAGCTCAACAACCTCTCCTCCATATGCAAGTCCAGTGTTGGTTTAAATGTCTTATGTGGGAGTGTATACAATGCTTATTACAGGAAGTGGAAATAGTGACACGGAGGCATCACTGTTTATTGGTAGTTAACTTTCACAGCTGAAAATATCTTAAATTACACTTTCTCTCCTTTCAAACATTGGTATGATATTTAAGGCCACTGTATGCCAAAGTCAGGCTTAAAACCCTTTAAACATGTAGGAAAAATAATCTGAGGTACAAACAGGAGGAGAAAACGCCTTTGAGAGATTCCCCTACTGCCCACAGAGCTTTGTACAACTTTCTGCTTCATCCACCTGCCAGTTCTCCAGAGAACTGAAAGTATTTTGTGATGATAACTTCAAAATATATAAACTTTTCCTAAACAAACAAGTAAAATCTATTAAAGATAGATAAATTACAATTACTTGAAAAATGTTATTTTTTAATTACTCATTGAGTATTCGAATGACTAATCAATAAACTCCCATTTAAAGAAGCAAGCACATAAATAAGTAAATGTATGTATGAGTAGCTTCAGAATGCAGAAAATAAAAATAAAAAATATCTGAGTGAATAACCCAGAGTAAGATACGTATAATAGTCTGGAAGTGAGAGGAGAGAATTTCTGTTTTTAAAGAGTTCCTTAACCCCTTAAAAAGTATCCGTGATGAGAGAGGAAAGAGCAGACGGGAGGGAATGCATTCACAGTAGCTCCCAGTCTGTGTACAGTGACCGCAGCCCTTCCGGGGCCAGGGAGGATGCTAAGGCCTCAGAGAGCAGCATGCATGACCCTCATATGGGGCACTTCTTTGTATCTTGATCGTCTAGGATGTGGGGATTCCAAAACACCTGCTATCATGGCTATTATTGTGATGCTTTAAAACCATTAACCACTTGTAATGGTTAAGTGTAAGTTTCTTGATTACATTGATCAAAATAGTTATTGCTGTTATAACTGAAGTTGAGTTGGTGCCGTAGGACTGCCCCATCCCAGGAGATCGTCTCCTCCACAAAGGCATTATTTTCTCTTTCATTCTGGGATGAGGGGTAACGAGTGAGTACAAGCCATTTGCAGGGACTGCTGTGGGCAGCAGGGAGTCAAGGGGTTCTGAAGTGGAGGACTTTGGGGAGCCTCCTGGTCAGAACATGAGGGGGTGGCGTCCAGCCATGGTAGAGGAGCGCCAAGCAAGACTAGGATGAGGCAGAGACAAAACTGGCCTAAAGTCTGTTATTGCCCAGACCTGGCTGAGCAGTGAGCCGCTGCCTCTGGGAGTCGGCTCTGGGTACCAAGGGGCCCACCTGGGTTCATGGCCGTTAAGTGGACTCTCCATCGGCTTCAGGACAGAGCCCTCACCGTGCAGCCCAGCCCTATAAAGTCTTGATGATGTACGGCTCACAGTCATCCTCTGAAGCCAATGCCCCAGCCACGAAAACTCCTTTGGGTACATGGTGGCCCCTGCTGGGATCTCTTGGGGAGGAAGACATTTTCATCCTTCCTTCTAGGTGCTTCTGTCCAGGCGAAGAATTAAACTGACAGGAGACAGAGTAACAGGATAAAAATCAAAAGGAAGTTTATGTGTGTGTGTAGGTGAGACCTAGGAAAGCTGAGTAAATCACCCAAATGATGTAAACTCTCACCTTAAAACCACCCTCAGCTAAAGACAAAGGACGCCGAGGGCAGGGGTTTGGGGCTTTGGAGGGGAGGAAGACAGCGGACACAGAGAAGGAAAAGCCAGTGTTTGGTAAACACGTATTTGCTGGGCCAGGCGGAGACAGTGAGAGCCAGAGAAAAATTTTAACAGACTTCGAGGGGTTCCTACATGTTCACACACCCTGTTCCTACAGATATTGAGTGATCCATAGTGATGACTTCCTTTCTGAACAGGCCGTCTGTCTGTGGGATTCTACAGGCAAGAATACTGGAGTGGGTTGCCACGCCCTTCTCCATAGGCAGCTGGGGAAAATCAAAGATTCTTCCAAGTGTTTGAGGCCTTGACTGTTTTCAGTTGGAAATAACCCACATGGCAGAGAGACCTTTTGGAGTGGCAGGTTTTACTCCCCTACCTACACTCTCCTCCTTCAGGCGGTCAGCCTGAGTGACTCTCTCTCCACCATTTCTACTGTAGCCGCTATTCTGTATTGTTGTCCTCTGTCTGCCTAAAGTTTCTCTTGAAGAAGAATCTCCCACATTCCCTTAAGGCTAAGGACTGGATTATTACCTCTGTGTCCCCAAGAGGAAGTATGTGCAGTAGCTGAGAAGTGCCAGCAGTGGAAACAGATGCCTTTTGTTGTCTTAAAAAGCAAATGGCACGCGAGAGTGAAGGAAGGCGTGGAATTGATGTATCTTTATAACATAAAGTGTGTATTGATGAATTTATTATGACTCAGACCTTTGTACTGTCTGGTGGTTCAGCCATAGTTTCCTCCCTTATGTTTCAATAGGAAAGTTCATTTCTTTATAGGAAAAGTTCAATGCTTATAAACGTCTAAACTTGACTTCTTGGCTAAACCCTTTATCACACAGGCTCCTAGACTTCCACCTACATTTGAAACCAGGACGTATTTCTGCTGCAGAGTCTATGAACCTGCTTATCTATTGCACTTAAAAGTGTTTTCATAGGAAACAACCAAACATAAATAATAAATAGTGAAGTACATTTTATTCCTCCATCATGGTGTTAATTTGCCCTCTGGTTCCTATATAATGTATCAGGTGCCTGAGTCCAGACTCATTTAGATTAGAAATAGCCCAGAATGTGGATGATACACATATTTATCATGTTGATTTATTAAGGAGCAGCTGTAGAATGATGCTAATTAAGTGACTATGCTTTCTTTTTGAGACTATAATTGTTTTTGGAACAGGCAGAAATGAAAAGAAACAAGTAGGCAGGGGTATTTGATTACATTAAGTCTCTGTTGTAAAGGTAAGAAATTGTCCACTTACATTTTTTCCTGCAACTTACATATTTTAGGAGGACATTACCGTGGTTTACAAAAAGTTGCATAGCGTCAAGGTTCCTCTAAAACATCTCGGCGGCATTTTTACCCCTAGCTTGTATCTTTTAGTCAGTTGTTACTGGGTGTCTTCAGCTTGCTGAGCTGAGCTTGGTTTACAGGGTTCCTATGGCCAAGTTCTCAATCACACATCATTTTTTTTTAATTGAGTGGGATAAAATTACATGCAAAGCAAATATAAGCATATACTACAGGCTTTAAAAATATTATTAATCTTCAGACTTTCTGTAGAAACTACACATTCTACCTTAACTGTGGAGAAGCAGAGTAACTATAAGTAAATTTTAGACAAACAAAAATTAGCCAGAGCCCTCAGAGTTTCAAGTCAGTTTCTTTACTAAGACAACCTAGAAAATTCAAATAAAAGCAAACGTTATCCCTTTGGGTTGGTCATGATAAAAAATGTATCAGTGAAATAGAAGAAATAGTTTCAAGAGGTTTTCAGTAGGTAAATCTTGTAAACCTAATAAGAATAGGAGAGCTTTTCATGGGAAACTCCTGGCCTAATAAAAGAAAAATACAGTCAATAACCCAAAATCTCAGTTTCCACACTACCTACAAAATGAAATACCAAAAAAAAAGCTTACATAAAAAGTAAAACTTCACATAAGTACAGGATAGACAAGTTTTAATAGAACGTTCTCCCTGCATATTATTCATATCATCACATTGCATACTTTCTTGTTCCTGTAATTGTTCCCACTTGAATTTCATCTTCTTTAAACGTAAGTCCAGCGACCTTCAAACTGGCCATATGAGTGGGTAGTTCAGAGCATAGCATTAAACAAGCTTTTTTTTTCCCCCTTTCTTTTTAGAAAATTTTGCAAAAAAAAAAAAAAAATGACTTTTTAAAGTTTACTGGAAAGTTATTTTCAGAATCAGCTAGGAGATTTATAGAAACATTTAAAAACAAGTGTAATCAAGAAATACCACCAGTACACTAGCGGTAATCCTGTCAACATTTAGTAAGTAATACGCCCTTCAGCTGCAACATGAAACAAGTAATCAGATTTTGGAAAACGGTAAACACTCTTACTACTTTAAAAACTTGACCTAGATAAGGTTCTTGAAAATGAAGGTTTGACTCTCATTTTCAACTCAGACCATTTCTGGAGCAGTGGTGTATGTTCCTAGGAGGATATAGGATTTGTAATTCCATTTTTGAAATTGTAGTAGCAGAGTCTTTTTAGAGCTTTGGTTCACTGACTTACTCTGTGCCTACCTTATTATCATCATATTAAAAGTTCCAGATTTGGAGGAAAGGTCATATATTCAAAGCTTTCACTTCTTTCTTCAGCTTAGTTGAATCTGTACTTTTGCGGTGAATTCTCTTACAGAAAAAAAATGAAACACACTTAGTTGCAAACAGTTAGATTGTTCTCCTGAATTAAAAAAAAAAGACAAATTTTCTATCTATGGAATAGGTTTGCATTAGATTACTTAGCTTTGCAGAAACTTGTGAGAAGACAATGGCTTTGAAGTTGCACAAAGTGTAATATTTTAGATGGCCGTGAGTCTTGTTGGGTGGCATGTGTACTTGTGTTGGGGGCAAGGTGGGGCTTCTGGCCAGATCTGTCTCCTCTGGATTGCCAGGCATGACTGCCATTGGTGGCTCAGTCCTGTCACTGTAACAACAGCTAAGAAGGCAATAAGACAGTCTACTTAGAAAGGCTAAAACACACTTCAGAGTATGAATTAAAGGGATTGACTATACATTCTCACATTTACTAATGCAAAGCCCACTGCCTGGTAGACACTATGGAGATAAGCACTGGATATTGAATAAAAGTTCCAGGCAACCTAATTTCCTACATATTATGACACTACTTGGAACAGACTTGGGAGACAGATCTTGGTTATTCCCATTTCATAGATCAGGTAAAGTTGCACTAGTGGTAAAGAACACTCCTACCAATGCAGGAGACATAAGAGATGCAGGTTCGATCCTGGGGTTGGGAAGATCCCCTGGAGGAGGAAATGGCAACCCACTCCGGTATTCTTGCCTGGAGAATCCCATGGACAGAGGAGCCTGGCAGGCTACAGTCCATATGGTCACAAAGAGTGCACAAGCCTTAGCACACATCCACAACTGAAGCCAAGAGGTAAAGTGAACTCCCCAAGGACACAGACCATTAATAAGTGGTGGGGCCAAGGCTGAAATCCAAGTCAGCTTTTCATTAAAACCAGCACTTGTTTAATGGTCTGACCCTTTCATAAGCATGACTATATACAAGCAACTACATATAATATGTGGTGGGGCTGAGACATAAAGTCCCAGTGCATGGGAATTCTTAATTTTTATCTTATATTACAGTTGATGTACAATGTTTTGTTAGTTTCAGGTGTACAGCAAAGTGATTGTTATACATACACACATATCCATTCTTTTTCAGACTCTTTTCCCTTATAGGTTATTACAGAATACTGAGCAGAGTTCCCTGTGCTATACTGTAGGGACTTGTTGATTATCTATTTGATTCATAGAAGTGTGCATATGTTAGTCCCAAACTCCTGATTTAATACCCCCCAACCTTTTCCCTTTGGCAGCCATAAGTGTGTTTTTGAAGTCTGTGAGCCAGTTTCTCTTTTGTAAATAAGTTCATTTCTATCATTTTTTTTTTAATTTTAGATTCCACATATAACTGATATCACAGAGTTTTTGTCTTTCTCTAACTTACTCATATGATAATGTCTAGGTCCGTCCATGTTGCTGCAAATGGCATTATTTTATTCTTCCTTTTATGGCTGAGTAATATTTCTATATATGTACCACAT
Source organism: Okapia johnstoni (assembly GCA_024291935.2). Taxonomy (NCBI): domain Eukaryota; kingdom Metazoa; phylum Chordata; class Mammalia; order Artiodactyla; family Giraffidae; genus Okapia; species Okapia johnstoni. The sequence continues at coordinate 9,361,520 of CM044327.1, forward strand.
CTTCTTTATCTACTTCTCTCTTGATGGACATTTAGGTTGCTTCTATGTCTTGGCTATTTATGTAGTGCTGCAGTAAACATTGGGGTGGATGTATCTTTTCTAATTATGGTTTTCTCTGAATGTATGTCCGGGAGTGGGATGGCTGGATCGTATGGTTATCTGACAGTGGTGAGGGAATTGCTTCTCTTCTCTCTGGCCGGTGTTTTTATACTTGCTTGGCCAACATTCCACTGTGGTTTTTGTCTTTGTCCTTGCCATGGCAACTGGTTTGGGTTGGAGTTGTCCCTTCTTGCATTGCTGTTTATATCGATAACTGCACACCACTGTCTTTCTTATTTGCTCAGTGCCCACACTTAAAGCAGGAAGTTCCTAGCAGGTGTACTTCTAGGGGTCTTCTCCAATAAGCTTTGGAAATATTTGCCAGTAAGAAGCTAGCAATGAGCCATCTTCTCTCTGTTTCTTTTTCCTTATTTTCTGTTTTCTGCCTCTCGTGTTCTGTCTCTACAGAAATGGTGAAAAGGGACTATTTTCCTTTGGTTTATTGAGACATGTAATTAACATATACAATGTATTAGTTTCATGTGTACATCATGATTTGATATGTTTATATTTAAAAATGATGGCCACATAAGTTTAGTTAACACCCAAAACCTAATGACAAAGTTTTATTTTCTTATGTTGAGAACTTTTAAGATCTTCTATACAGTATTATGAGCTTTAGTCACCCAGCTGTACATCACAGTCACTTAACCTTTGTTTTATACCTGAAAGTTCGTACCTTTTGACTGCCTTCATCCATTTTGTCCACCTTCTTATCTCCTAACTCTGGCAACCAGTGATCTGTATTCATGAGCTCGGTTTTTTAGATTCCACATATAAGTGAGAATATAATGAATTTGGTATTTGTCTTTTTCTGTTTGGTTTGTATCATTTAGAATAATGCACCCAAGTTTCATCAATGTCTTTGCAAATGGCAGGATTTCCTTTTTATGGCTGAATAGTATTCCAGTATGGAGATATTTATATAATATTTTATTTAATCCATTGAAGGACACAGGTTATTTCCATGTCTTGGCTGTCATAAACAATGCTGCAACAAACAAGGGGGATGCAGATCTTACTTTGAGATGATGATTTCATTTCTTTCAGATAAATACCTAGAAATAGAAATGCTGGATCATACAGTAGTTATATTTTTAATATTTTGAGAAACCTTCACTTTGTTTTCTGTAGTGGTTGCACCAGTTTACATTTCCACTAATAATGCATGAGGATTCCCTTTTATCCACAACCTCACTTGTTATCTCTTGTCTTTTTGGTGATAGTCATTCTGATAGGAGTGAGATGATATCTCCAGTTGGTTTTTGATTTGCATTTCCCTAAGGATGACTAACTAACTTCCCTCATAGCTCAGTCGGTAAAGAATCTGTCTGCAATGCAGGAGACCTGGGTTCACATCCTGGGTTGGGAAGATCCCCTGGAGGAGGAAATGGCAACCCACTCCAGTATTCTTGCCCGGAGAATCCCATGGACAGGCGGGCAACAGTCCATGGGGTCGCAAGAGTCGGACACGCCTTAGCGACTAAACCACTAATGATGAGTGATATTGAGCATCTCTTTATATGCTTCTTGACAATCTCTTTCTTTTATGGAAACATGTCTGTTCAGTTTCTCTACCCCAAAAGGAGACTTTAAAATGTACTCACAGATTGTGGTTGAGGTTGAAAATAGATATCTCCAATTACCCTTTAAATACACATGGCATGGTACTTCTTCTGTAACACTGTCCAGTACCCCCTTTTTCTGCAGTGAATCAGTGGTTTTAGACATCTCCATGTCCTTATCATTGTCTGTTAGCATAAATGGTGATGAGAAATTATTCTGAACCCTGTAAAGAAAGAGTTAAGTTTAAGGCAATCATTACATAGTAACAAAGAGCCTTTCCGGCTCTTTCTGTACACTGTTGAAGGCTCCATGTCTCTTTGGTCAGTGCTCACAGATCTTAAGGAGATCTGAAACTCTGAAAGTTGATTAATTCTAGAGCATTCTGAGCACAATTTATCAGGTCCCAGGCCAAACAAGGCAGGCTGGGCACCAGGCAACATGAGCCTCAGGTTCTCTGCTTATAGCTTAGAGAAATCTTACTTGCCTCTTGGTGCCAAGAATAACCAACTGTCCTTAAACTGGATATGACATATCCCCTGTTGTCTCTGAGTGTGTGCAGCCTCTCCAGGTTTCTTTAGGGCTTCTCAGACTGCACTGGTGGTAAAGAATTCACCTGCCAATGCAGGAGACGCAGGTTAGATCCCTGGGTGAGGAAGATCCCCTGGAGAAGGAAATGACAACCCACTCCAGTATTCTTGCTTGAGAAGTCCCATGGACAGAGGAGACTGGTGGGCTGCAGTCCATGGGGTCTCAAAAGAGTCAGACATGACTAAGCACGCGCGCATCCACACACACGCAGAGGTTTATTCAAGCTCATAAAGCTCTCTTAAAAGCATATGCTTGGGGCCTCCACATATGCTTTTAAGGACTAGGGTGAAGCGAGTAAGGCATTCATTTCAGGCACAAAATTTAAGAGGTACCCCACAAAGTCATCAAACTATACATTAAAGCAGTGGTATTTTTAATCAAAATTAATGCCCCAAATGCCTGGTAAACAGAATTCAAAGATTTTAAGCACAAAATCAGTATTACTGATTTTTTCCTAAGGAGGACTTTAGCACAGAGCTTCTCCAGATCAGCGCAGGCCTGGAAACCGATCTCACCTGGGAACAAGGACATTGGCGGGACAGGTAGTTGATCAGTCCCATAAAAATTCATATGATTTATGAGGTTCTAGCTATGAACCACTTTATGTGGACTATTTAAAGTAGATCATTTCCTTATCTGCAAAACAGAGATAACATAAGACCCAGAGATAACATAAGACAGAGACCCACTTAATAAATGACAGAGTAGGGATTCCAATCCCACAGCTGAGGTCCTGCACTCAACCACCTGTTTTGTACTGAGTCCTCATGCAGTCATTTTAAGCATCCTTAAAACCCGGGGCATATCCTCTGCTTTGTATACTTCAATGTATTCAGCAGCCACAGAGCTACAATTATATTCTGAACAAGTGTAACTGGATGGAAACTAGGAAATTGGAGAGAACTAGAAAATAAAATTGTCTTGCTGCTGCTAAGTCACTTCAGTCGTGTCCAACTCTTAGCGACCCCATGGACTGTAGCCTACCAGGCTCCTCTGTCCATGGGATTTTCCAGGCAAGAGCGTTGGAGTGGGGTGCCATTGCCTTCTCCGAAAATTGTCTTAGGGTCAGTAAAAGATAGAGGGGAAGATTGTTCTCAAACCAGATGATGAGGCATTTCAACTCCTGACCCACTTTCGAGTTGAGGAATTTGTCTTCTCTTATTTAGTTTTCAGCACCTGGAATTGTAGATACACTATCTATGTATTTCGGAGTCATTAATCTTTTCTACGGTCAAAGAAAACTCCTATCATGGAAGGACGCCCCCAGAATATGGAGAATAGGTATCCATCTACGCACATCTATAGAAGGCACACAGAGATTGTGTCAGGCATGAAAGGAGAGCGTAAATGTTAGTATCGGCCCCACAGAGCAAGGCTGCCTCTCTGCAAAATGCTTTTGTTACCTATTATCACAAAAATGCTACCAGACCCAGGATATTAACCAAAAAGGCTTTCTTTGCACACACACGTCTATGGTAGGGTTTTGTCCCCTAGTATCTTCCCATTGTCCTACAATCAGCTCCTTCATTTGTTTTTCTGGTAACCAGAATGCTTTTTTTCCACTTCACAACTATTTCATAATAATGCTGATGTTTGAACCACAGGGATAACTCTGAATGGTTTACATACACTATCCCGAGTACATTTTCTACCTCATGGAGCTCTGCAAGTGATATAGAATAATTCCCTGTTTTTATAAAACACACCCTTTCATTTTTATTTTTTTTGTCCAGTGTGAGAATTATTTTGGTGTAGATTTCATGCGTTACCTAAGGAACAGGCGTTGACGATTTTGCCGGTTTTAATTAAGCCCTTTTCAGCACGCTCAGGTGCTCTCATTCAAAGCTATCCATCACATCCAAGTGAATTAGGAGGCGAGCTTAACATGTTTTGAGTAGTGATCTTGTATTTGTGTTCACCTGCTCATCAAGGAGAAAAAAAAAAAAGTCAATTTAAAGCAACAAGGGAGTGGCGATCTTTGTCTTTAAGGCAACAGTTGTATAATTGACCTCTTTTAGCATTTAATTTCTCAAGCCTCTAGGAAGCTTAATTTTGAACATCAAAGAGGTACCTGTGGAAAAAAAATACTGTTCCAGACTAGTGAGTAAACAAATTACCGTTAATAGGGTCGTTAGCTTTCATGGTAAAAATTTAGACCGGGTATTCCTTACTAACAGATATGGGAACTGTCAGGATGTAGGGTTTTTTGAAGCCTCTAAAAAATAAAATTAGACTGAGAATTTGACAAAACATTCTATATTCCTTGCTGATGGCATTTCCTAGGTTTAGACAGGGCTCGGGTTTTATAATGCTGAAGTGTTTATGAAAATCCCTTCCTAGCCACAAATAATCCACACTGATAAATGTATCCCTGTACATCCATGAATTATAGCGCTCTGTGGTTCTTGCCACACAGTAGCATCTCTCTCTCCCATCCAGGGTGCCAGCTGTGTAACAAAGTGCCGGGCTTCTAATTGCCCACAGCACAGTGTCCACAGCAATCTGCTTAAACACATGGAGTAATTCATGAAGATACAATGTGGGGGGCGGCAGGGAGAATTAATAAAAGAGCTTGTTTTGCATTAAACCTCAAGACGGGTGAGCAAAAAAGATGTTTAACATGGAGGAAAAGCAAATATTTGCTAGCATTGACAAAGGAGATTTGCAGCAGTGATTTAGACTTGAAATCTGCAGCTGGGCAAGCACATCGGTGGTAAACCACCTTCTTACTGTGAGAACTTATTGTACCAGCAGGATGCGGGGACGAGAGAACAACAATGAAAGCAAAAGCTCAAAGTCAAAGGAAAACTGAGTGAGGCAGAGACCCTGCAGTGTTCTGGGGTTTAAAGTGTGTGCTTGCTTGCAGGGGTCAGGGAGGGGGGAGGGGGGCGCTGCACCTTGTAACTTAATTATGAATGCATTTTAAAATGCATACTTACTCTTTCTTCTCTGAAAATGAAGCACATTAAGGTGCCATTGTAGCCTTGCTTATAATTGGTACCCATCAGTTTTACCCTAGCATTAGTCTCCTTCAATCCCTTTGTTCATCTTGTTGCCTCTAGTAGAAGCAAAATGTCTTATTTCCATCTTACTGCTTGCTCCAAAACAAAGGAAACAAATATACATAAAAATAAAACTTCAGTAATTACTATTTAAACTTTTTACAGAGACGTAATTATTGCACTAGGTTAGATCAGCAGTTCTTTTTCATAACTTTATGCCTACAGGTGATTGTGTCTCATCATTTTTCTTCAGTGCTTGATTGTTTTTATACTCATGGAAATTAAGTTCAAGTAATATTAACATATATTAATAGCTTTCCTGAATAATTTGAATAGTTTTGTTTTGTTTCTGCAAAGAGGAGGAAATATTAGCGATTGAACTCCCTGGACCCACACCTCTTTGTCATCACGGTATAAAAACTAGAAATATCACAAGGAGCAGAGGCTGCTGGAGCACGAACCTTGGTGAGAGGAGTTTAGCAAAACTTCCACGATTCAAACCCAAAGAGCACCCACCTGACTTATTTGGCACGTGGAGGCATTAGAATTGCTCAGGTCAGAATTGATGTCTTAGTTCCTAATACACGTGGTAATAAATACTCACCTGGAACTCGGGCCCACAAGGCTGCCTGATTTCTGGAGTTCTTTGCAAGTCTGAGTCAGCAAATGAAGCTTTAAGCTTTTCTACAATATGCTGGCAAAACCTTCAACCTCCATTCTCTTCAAGCTCTGCCATCCTTAGGGAGATAAACTCTGAGGAACCATAACTGCCTTAAATTTGCCCCTTGTAAACAGCCTTATCATTGAACGTGGTCCTGACATACCATTTCTGGACAATACAGCAAGGACGGGCGTCCAGAGATGCTGTGCTGTGCTGTGCTGGCAAAAGGGAGAAAGTGCTGATGTGCGTCCTGCTGCTGGATTTATGGCCTGAATTTTGGAATATTTCTGCCCACCCGATCCTGCTGTCACTTTTTTCACTTTTGCCACTGTCGAAGGGTACTTGCTTATGTGGTATCTCAAGAGAAAGAGTTGTGAGAAAGATTATTTTGTAATAGCAGCAAATAACTGCATGTAAACACAAAAAAGCTATATTTTTCAAAGAAAACAAAAAGCGATAGTTGCTTAAGTATCTTTGTCCAAGAAAGCAGCAAAGACTTTCAGCGAAGAGTGGCAGAGATTAAAAAAAAAAAAATCAATCCAGGAAAAGACGGAAAAGTATTTCTTTAACAGATGGAGCTTTCTCTTTCAAAATTCACCCAGTGAAACTTACTTTATGGGTAATATCGCCCCCCCCCCATGCAGGTGGAGACTTCCATCGGTCCACGTTGAACACTAAACAATTTCACGACCCCAGAAGTTTCAAGCATCTGTGTGCTTTACCTGAATTAATGGTGGGGCTTAAATTAAAAGTAAATCATCAATCATCATTAATTATCCGTTCCTCTGATGTCTGCCCTTTCTTACACTTTAATCTTCATTAACGCGGAGGAAACGGGAAAATCCCAGGGGGCGTGCCCCGTGTGTTTCTGCGCCGCGCGTCTGTCTCTCCAGCACACTCAGCCGCTTAGGAAAAATAGCAGGGCGAAATGGGAAGCGACACCAGGGCTTTTTCTCTGAATGCTTCAGATGAAATCAAAGGGCTCCACCGGAGCAGCCCAGGGCCCAAAGCAAGGTTCAGCGCTTTATGTCTGAGACCCTGGTGCTCTCAGCTGCACTTGAGCTTGTCCTGTGAGACGCGTGCCTCCTGGACGGAGCCGCGCAAGAGCGTCTCCATGCCAGACGTGCCTCTCTCACGCTTTGTCATGAGCTGTTCTGAGCAAAAATAACTCTTAAGAATGCCATGAGCTTCTTTCCAGTCTCGTTAAATATATAAGCTGTGTAAGTGCTGTCTGGTGTATAAAAATTGCTTGCAGTTAGGTTACCTGAAATAGTTTTCCTCGCACAGGGAAAGGGAAAATGTGAAGCTCTCTTGATGAGCCCTGTAATGAACGGTGGATTTGGTGCGGAAGCTTCCCGCGTTGCTTTGTGTGATATTCCCTCTACTACAGGAGGCAGGTGCTTGGCATGTGTGATCCTAACTCAGTAGCAGATGATTTTACTGTATACAGCAGCATCCTTAAACATTGGAGACACTTGGTCTCAGCCTGTCCCGGTGGCAAAACGAATCTCCAGCTAAATGGGAAGCTGCGCTGTCCGTTCCTCAACATTTGATGGCTTCACTTGCTGTTTTCCTCTGCTTATACTCCCATCAGCTATTACGGAGCAAGTATGAAAGGGTCCATTCGACCCCACGTGTGCTGAAAGTAACGGAAGTAACGAATGTGAGAGAGTATAGTGCCTGGCTCGGTAGTATTTCCAAGGGGGAACAATATATCATTATACTTAACATAACAGTGTGCCACAGTGGACATGCTCTTACGTTACCGAGAGGGTCTTGGAAAAATCCTAATAGTATTCCTTAAAGCCTGAAGATGTTCTGTGTTTCTGCACATAGCCAAAGAACGAGATTGCTTTTAATATCCATTCTTGAGCTTTTTAAATGTTCTGACGTGATTAGAGTAATCTGAGGAAAATTATTCTGTTGCACCCTGATTAGTGGAGCTAATCTTCCAGAAAGAGCCTCCAACCTTTCTGCTCAACATCTTTCTTTTAAAAATGGTAATTATTAGGAGAGCAGTTTCGGTTTATCTTTCATTAGTAACAGAAAGGAGAAGACCCAGTCTCCTTAGAGCACTGAGCTTATGTATAAGAAAACCCATACCTTTGGAGACATGGATAAACAAGTTCGGTGTCTGTTCTTCTGTCCAGTCTGTGGTCACCTCAGACTACAGAGGAGGAGGTGGTTTTCAGAACTGTTTTCCAGAAGCAAGAGGGAGAGAGAGGGAAAGGACCAGAAATCAGAAGTGTCTCTGATGCAGTCGTCAATGCTATCCTAGTGATAAATAAGCCGGCATCCTTGGGAGATGTGATTGTCCATTCTCTGCATATTCTTCTTTGGTTAATTCTGGAACTTGATTCACCCACTCCCAGATGTCCTGGCCCTGCCATGTCTATGATAAATGGATAAATTGGCATCCAACGTGTGTCTGTAAAGCAAGCTCTAACTGAGAGGAGAGTATGGTGCTCTTCTCCCAAGGATCGGGTGTCTTCACAGACATCCCTTGAGCACCAACAAAGTAGTTTCAACCTTCAAAAGTATTAGATGCTTTGGTGTACTTAGAGCAAAGCCACATGGAGTAACATCCTACAGGATTCAAACGGTGACAGACAAGAGCCCAGTCATCTCTGAAGAGCTTTCATTTGACAAAAGGGGAAAGGAAACAGGTCTTTGTTGGTGTCCCTCTTTTTTTCTTTAAGAAACAAAAGAAGGTTCGATTTTTCTCTTTCTTTTTCCTCTCCCTTCTATACTCCCAGAATTCCACATGGTTTGGCCGTGGCGGAAGACAAAGACTACTAGGTCCCTTGTCACCCACAACATAGACCTTCTTAAAACCACGCACAATTTTCATTGTAAAGATTCACCTGGGACAGTGTGAGGGGACAGTAAGGGAAGGCATTTCCACAGTGTTACTGGTTTTAAGAGTACAGAATTTTTTCATTCCTAACTTTACAAATAGGGATCTCAATGGGTCAGTGAGTCACCAGTTTATCACAGGACAAGTAGAAAATATGTCAAATAAATTGGTGACTCATTTCCTATTGTGTTTACTAGGAAACACTTCCATACCAAGCACACCTGTTTAGCAAATACCTAAGTTTTTGGAAAGATTTAAAAGGAGCAAAAATGAATTCGCAATTCCTTTCCTCTTCTTTGGGATGAAACCACAGGTCTGCAGGTAGCTGTAGTCTATGCCTTGCTTTCACTAGGAGTGAAAAGAGGCTATTTGATTAATCAGTTCTGAGCAGGTTTTATGCATTAAATTTACTTTTACAAAATCCAAAAGTTATTCTTATCCATATCTCTCAGTTTGACTGATTAATTATCTATGGTTCCCCAGCACATACCATGATCACAGTAATGTTCTTTGGAAATATAATCATCAAAGAGCATCCTTTGGTTGGTGTGGTACATGAGAAGGGCATAAATAATGAAACAGAACAGGGGCCATTAATTCCTTCTGTTTTGTTTTCAGTGCTTGGAGGTTGGTTTACCAGGTAGGGGGTATGGAGTAGTTGGGAAGTGAATGGGAGGAGGCAGGGGATGGAACTGTGTATCAGGATTTTGCACTGTTCCCTTCAGCCAACCCTGCTCTTTAGACCAGGAGCCCTGAAGCTCTGACAAGCCTGGAGGGTGTAGAAGTTCTCATTTTGATTTGCCAAGCTTTGGGTATTCCCTGGGGCACAGAACTCTCATTTGGAGCTGAATACGTGTTTCTCCAACATCAGATGACTGGAAGAAACTGCTTGGCTGTGACTTAGATGGTTTACATTTTAACCCATTGTTTAAGGCAGATCTTTAAGCAGTTTTCCTTTTAATTGAAAAGTTTGACACGTTGGATTGCCAATCAAGAATGCAGAAAAGCAGAGGGCACAGAGCAAAGCTTGCAAAACCTCTGTGCATGCCCCTGACTTTTGTCGAGCTTGGAGAGTTGCTAGCTGAGTTTACTGGGCCTACTTCTATTGTGTCTCATTCTTGGGAAGCCCTCACTCACATTCCGTAGCATTTCTGTCAAGAAATTGACAGGTTGAGTCTTTGTAATATCCCTCTGCCTATTTACCTCCTCCCCTGTGTTTCCATTTTTCCAAGACTTGAGTGTTTCCATTGTACAGACATTTTAGAACCAAATTGCTGTTGACCAGCTTGTGGAATAGGGGCCTCCTTGTCTCCAATGCAGCTCAAAGGCTGGGGCCTGGCAGGTCTTTTTTGCCATGTACTCGCGGGGACAGCTGGGTTAGGGCCCTCAGGCAGAGCTGAACTGTGCACAGGACCTCTCCTCCCATCTCCCAGTGGGTAATTAAGTGCTACACTGCTCCAGCCTGCTAAGGAAATGTCAGCCCTACTCCTGGGTTGATTATTATTATTATTATTTTTTTCTCTAGTGGAAGAGAGAATGGCACAATAGGTCTTAACCAAACAACTTAAGTCTAGGACACTTGAGAGCAAGCCTGTTTTCCAGGATCTCTGAATTTAGCCTTCCCAAACAGTCCTAAAGCAAAATCCTCAAAGGAAGCATTACTATAACAAGCTCAAGGAAACCCAGGTCAGAGAGTGGAGTTACTGTTATTTACCTTTGGCATAGTCTTGAATTTACAGGATTGGTCCCTTTCCCTGGTTGCAGGAAATCCTTCTTTTAACCTTTGGAGAAAATGATTTCCGTGGAATTTAATCCATTTGGCTTGATAGTTTTAAAGCCACCTAAAATCAAGAAGGAAAAGAAAGAACTCACTTAAACAAGAAACCAAATAGAAAATTTGTGAATCCATCTTAAGGCCCCCGGGCTCCCCGTGTGAGATCTACCAGCTCTACATTTTTTGGCCATGTCACAGTTTCATTCGACAGGTAATGCAACATGCCTTTTTTTTTTTTTTTCCTTCAAGTGTAAATTCCATTCCACTGGATGTGCTCAGCCTGTAGCCTGGAGAGGTTAGGAAGTTTTACAATGTGATTCAGAAGTAAAGCTAAGCCAGGTTTTGTCTGATCGCCGTGTATTTAAAGGGCTTTTCTTACCCATCCATTGCAGGCCATCTTAGTGGCCACACAGCTTCTTCTTTCTCTGTGCAAGGACTTCTAACTAACAGCATTTTGAGACTCTCTGTGCTGTTATGGTGGAGGTGTGTAGTTGTTCTTTGTGTTGTTACAGTAGGGGTGATGTGTAATTGTAAAGTCCCAGTGACAAAGAATTAGTTGCAAGGAACTGAACGAGTATAGTGGAGAAAGTTCTTTGAGCGTAAGTCATTTTCCTCCTGTTTCCTTTGGATGCTCTTTCTCACCTTCTCTCCCGTGTGTTTCTCTCTCTCAGGTTCAGAGTCAGTTTGTCCATGTCTGTCTTTCCAGTAGTAGTAAAAGCACACCACTCTGATGACAGTCTGGTTCTGAAATAAGCACCAAAATTGAGTCCATGGCCAAGTGCTGCTTCCGTCGTGGTCCCAGGACCCTCCCCTTGGTCTTCCTGGCTCAGGGACTGAGACGGGATTCCCTTTCCGAGACCACCTTTGCCGAAACATATCCCCTTGACCCCTTTCTAAAACCAGCACTCTTGTGTTTGCAGAGAAAGCTTTTGTGTTTGGGAAGTGTTAGATGTGATTTTCCAAGTGAAAATTTTAGAAGTATCTGACCAACTCTGCTGATGGCTTACTTTGAATGGATTCCCAAGTAAGCACTTTATCTGTCTCAACATGCAATGGGCTAAAACGTTGAAACATACTTTTAAAATTAAGAAAAAAAAAACTGCTGTAAAATAACAAATTGAGAAGTTGGAAAACATAAATATATATGTTTGTTTATACATACTCAGAATAAAATAAAAACATTCAGAATTCTCCCACCAGGAATATTACATTTTATATGGTATGTGACATATGAAGTCACTCAGGCGTGTCCGACTCTTTGTGACCCCATGGACTGTAGCCCACCAGGCTCCTGCATCCATGGGATTCTCCAGGCAAGAATAGTGGAGTGGGTTGATATATTTTCTTGCAATATTTTTAATGTGATATATGTACATACACTTGACATTTTCAACTATAATTTGTAGATTAGCTTACTTTTTATTTAGCCTTATATTAAACCTTATACTTCTGCGTTATGCTCTTCAAAAATATTTTAAAGGCTGAATAATATTCTATTATGTAACTGTACTATAAAGTACTGAAAAAATTATTTTCGTATTGAGAGGTAGGTTTAAAATGAAGAACCTAGTACTTAATCCTTATACATATATTTGATTACTTTTTTAGGGAAAAAAATAAAATTAGAATTCTGTCAAATGAAAACAACCTGTGATTTCAAATCTAATTTCACAATATAGATATGTAACATATGCACTGTTATATCAAACTTTCCTTTTTTGATATATATCTTGCCTAATTTAGTAATTAAAAATAAAGTCATTTAATTTCTACAAAGTAAAGCATTTTTAGCAATAGAATCTCATTTATATTTATTAAATTTAGAAGAAAATATGGAAGAATATGAAACAAACTGCTAATAATTATTAGGGTAATGAGGTAACTGTGAACTTTCATTTTCTATTTTATACAGTCTATATTATTTGAGTTTTATTGGGATAAACTTTACTAATTAAAAAGGATATTTTTACTATGCACAATAAAATCTCTACTTCCTTTTGAAATGTTTACTTTTTTAAATTTCAAAAGTTATATATAAATACATACTTTGTGTTAAAATTTCAAAAAATATGGACAAAGTTTTTCTTCTTAACCAACCCAAGATAACCACTGCTATGAGCTCATAAGTTTACCTCCAGGCTTATTTCCATACATTTACCCTTATTTACAAAGGATTTATTATAATAAACAACTTTCAGTCCAAGTATTGGTTTAAAATCATTCTTCTTAATCCTGAAGAAATAACAGTCTTGTCTTTACTAAAAATAAGTGCCACTTTGATAACTAAAAAAAGTAACCTCTAACATAGTGCTAGACTTTTGACAAAAAACATTTAAAATATTGACAGGAGGGAGTCATGACTTTTTTGTATAAATGTGGCTCACAAAGCACCGGAAAGCCTGAACACCTGGACTTTTCACTATGTAATAACACTAATAACAGCTAATAATCATTGAATCCTTATGAGCATCAGGCACTCTTTGAAGAGTTGTGAATGCATTAAACCATCAGATCCTCATAATCCGATGAGGAAGATTGAATTGGTAAGCCCATTTTACAAATAAGGAAGGTGGGGCTCAGGGAGGTTAAGTACCTTGCACAAAGACACCCAACGATGTTTGAAGGAGTGGTTTCAACCCCAGAAAGTCTAGGTTCACCGCCTGTGCTTTTACCGCTGCACAGCGCTGCCCCCCATTGTAAGAGTGTGTGTGTAACAAATGTTCATAGGATCAGAGGCTGCTCCTTCTGAAAGATGTGAAAGGGTCTTATATTTTATAATGTATGTAGCCAAACACACATGTACACACACGTATATAGGTATGTGTGTATATAATGTACATATCATTATGTACATGTAATACAGGTATACATTTGATTATGTGTAAGTAATATAAACATATAAGAACTATTTTACATCTATAATAATTACATTTGATATGTTTAAGGAGTTTTACTTGCGTTAGCCCATCTATGGAGAAGGCACAGTAGAGAGTATTGAACCCATTGTACAGGTGAGAAAAACAGGCTCATGGAGATTAAACTACCTTACCCAGCACCTGAGAGCTGGGCAGGCAGAGTGGGAATTAGAGCCTGTATCTTTTGACTTTAAATCCATAGCTGCTCCTACCCACCTTACACATCACCAATAGCACCTCTTCTAAAGTATCCGAAGACATGAACAGAAATTAATGAGCAGCAGCAAGGAAAAAGGATCCGCCTGTTTAGATCTAGAAATTTTTAGAAAAGAGAAGGGAATGGCAGAACTACTTTTCTGAGAATGAACAGAACACAGGAGGGAGAGCTACTCACTTCAGGTTTTGCTTGATTCTCTCCCGTAAGAAGGCTTAACTTCACACAAAAAACGGAGAGAAAAGGGAAGGTAAATACCAGTCTTAAGTCCTTTGGGGAAACAAGAGAACTTACAACTGACAGCCTAAGATAAATGTAGTCACATTTGGTGATGATGGGGTAATTGTGATTAATCACAGTGTAATATAAATTATTTCTATTGACACTAGATAAACAGATGCTGCGATAATGCCTCACCTGGAAATGAAGATACTGCTTACTGATCACATAACGTGAGGCCGCAAGCACTGCACTTACATTGAGTGGTTCCTTGGCCCATTGACCCACTCCTGTGGCCAGAGACAAATATTGGTAAGCCCAATACTTGGCACCAGAGCTCAGCTGTCACAGTGCTTTGGACATAGTAGGAAAAAAATGTTTGCTGAATGAAGCTCAATTGGACTGAAACTTTCATGTGGTTGTCCATGCACAGAAGTTCTCTTCCTCAAAAATGCCACCTTTCTACACAGCCTTTAGACCAAAGTTACCACAAATTTGTCTTGAAACAAAAAAAACAAATAATACTTAGAAATAGGACACACACACACACCAAAATACATTTATACCATAAAAATGGGATCTTCTCTTAATACTGTGATCTTCATAAACTAGAAGAACAACTGTGTACAATTGCATTTTAATTTATGCTGCAAATGAAAAAGTACTTTTTTAAAAGCAGCATTTTAAGTGTCAGAGGAAAGGCATATTAAACTATTATTTCTTTCTCGATCATAAAAACATGCATTCTGAAATCAGGACAGCTAGAGGCTTAAAAATCCTACATATAGGGTAATAAATAAGATGAATGAATAATTGAAATTTTGCATTATGTGGCACCAATAGATTAAGTTTTACAAGGGAACTTATTTCCAGTAATGATCTTAGGCAGTGATCCCTCATTAGTAGCTGTCAGTAAAGAAAGGTGGCCAGCCTTTACTACGTACATAAAGTGGCAAAGCTGAATTCTCACTGATTTCTCTAAGACTATTTCACAGATAATTCATCCACTTTAACAAGCCAAGCTGATCCTAAGGTAGATCTTGCTGACAGAACATAAAAAGCCTTTTTTTTTTTCCCTCATCGCTACCAAGCATAGAAGTTATTAATTCAAATAACTGATAATGAGTTTTAAGGAGACACTTAATGTGCAACATGGAAAATAATGCATCATTTTTGTCAAATTCTGTGAAAAATTTAATCCACAAAACAGACATAACCATTAAAGCAAAACTGATCATTAATGGATGTTGATTTAACAACAACAAAGTTATTGCCTATTCACATGTTATATCCTTTGGAGGGGTGACTTTGTGTGTGTCCCCATATGCATGTGTTACACATTTAAAACAATTCATCTAGTCTCAAAAGTTATTTCTCCTAAGGCCTATAGTCACCATGCCAGTTCTGTGTTTCACAGATTAGTAGTTTTTAGAAGTAGATTTTGCTACCTTTTTTTTTTTTTATGGCAACCCTAATTGTTCAAGTCTTATGCTGATACCATCCTGATGACTTTTAGAGTGTATCATGTCTTTTTATCCATAATGAATGACTATTAGCATCAATTTTTATTACATTCAAAATAACCATCAATTTCTCCTTCAATTACATGTTTAAATGTCATGTGGTTATGTACTGCCTCCTGAATTAGATAGTAATCAGAACCAGAGTGACTTTAAATTGAACTGACCCATACAAGATAAGTGGTCTGAATTATAGAGAAAAGAGAGGGGGAGACAGATTTACAGGGATCATCTGAGAAGAGAAAGAAAGGGTGGGTAGAGGAGGGACTTCCAAAGACAAGTGCCAGGGGAAATGTCTGCCTCCCTCAATTTTGGGCTTAGCCTTGGCGCTAATACATGGCAAGAGATGCCCGCATAGACATCCCCGAGTCCATCTCTGCCGACGTGGTTGGCTCTACGCTCTTCTGGTCGCACGCACAATGTCTTTTAGAGGCAGCACATGAAAGGCCCTGTGACATTACATTTTAAACCATGAGTTTACACGTAGGGTGTGAACTTTAGCCAGTTATTTACTGAGTACCCACCAGTTCCAGATACTGTCGTCCGCTCTGGGAATCCAGCAAACAAGACATCTGGGATTCTGACTTTATGGGGCTTTCAGTATAACGGGGAAAAAAGACATTAAACAAATGATTGTGGATGTTAAGTGCTATAGAGGAGAACCCAGGCTGCTGAGGAGAAGTGAAACAGACAGGTGAGCATGAAAGGGGCTGGGGAGAAAGCCTCTGCAGGCACGGCCACTGAAGCAGAAACCTGAAGGATGAAGCCGAGTTCTCGGTAATGGCTCCACCGCTATTTAGCTCTCAACTCCAAAAGGTGCTGTTAACTTAAACCATGATACAAATGCATGGATCCCCACCTGCAATTGCACCCTGACTGTCCACTGCTGCCTCTGAGGATGAGTAGGAGTGAGTTAGCCGATTAGCAGAAGAGATGGGGAGAAAACTGTTATAGAAAGAAGAGCATTATATCCCCGGGGTAAGAAGAAGCAGAGTGGCTGCAAAAGAAAGTAGGAAACCAAAGGCTGAGTTTGGCATACAGTGTTGTGGATTCATCCTTTTGTTCTAAAAGAAATTGAAAGTCCATTTGCACGAAGTGCATTGAAAATGTTACTTAG
Organism: Okapia johnstoni; assembly: GCA_024291935.2. Classification (NCBI taxonomy): domain Eukaryota; kingdom Metazoa; phylum Chordata; class Mammalia; order Artiodactyla; family Giraffidae; genus Okapia; species Okapia johnstoni. The sequence continues at coordinate 9,378,052 of CM044327.1, forward strand.
AATTAAGATCTAATTTCAGGAGGACAAAATTGAATGTGGGGACTAGGGTTTAGACTTTTCTAGCAGTTATGCTGAGAACTGGTTGTTGGCCAATATTACGGTTGTAGCAAAATTCTAGCCAAACTAGAATGTACACTACCTGGGTGTGGGAGGAAGAAATAGCAGTGAATCAAGAAAGACCCTGAATACCTATGGTTAACTGTTTGTTTTTTTTTTTTTACAATTGAGGCCATCATATATAAAATGAGCGATACACTATCCCTTCAGCAAGTGGTTCAGAAAGTTGGACACCCACATGTACATCAACAAAGTTAGAACACAACCTTGTACCACACACAAAAATAAACTCATGATGGCTTAAGGCTTCAGTGTAGGACATGATACCATGAAAACCCTAGAAGGGTACATAGGCAAAACATTCTGTGACATATAACCTACCAGTGTTTTCTAAGGTCAGTGTACCAAGGCAATACATATAAAAGCAAAACATGCAAATGAGACCTAATCAAACTAATAAGTTTTTGCACAACAAGGAAACCACAAGTAAAACAAAGAGACAATCTACAGAATAGAGAACCAATAAGAGCTTAATATCCAAAATATGCAACCAGTTTATATAAATCAATAGCAACAACAACAAACCCCTAATAAGCCTATCAAAAGTAGGTAGAATATCTAAGTAGACTTTTGTCCAAAGAGGACATACAGATGGCAAAATGGTGCATGAAAAGATCACTAATTATTAGAGAAATGTAAGTCAAAACTAGTGAGGTATCACCTCACACTGGTCAGAATGGCCATCATTAAGAACTCTACAAATAAATGCTGGGGAGTCTGATAAAGAGAACTCTCCTACACAGTTGGTGGAAATGTTAATAGTATAACCATGATAAAAGTTAATATGGAGGTTCCTCGAAAAACTAAAAATAGGCTTGCTATATGATCCAGCAATCCAACTCCTGGTTTTATCTAGAGAAAACGCTAAATCAAAAAGATCCATGAGGGCATCAAATTCCTTGTTTGGAATTCATCCTACACATCTCATCTGGTTGATGATTTGTATCCTTTCATAACATTTCATATGTAATAAATAGGTATGCTAGCATGAAAAAAAACAAGCCAAAAAAACTCAAAAAGGTTCATGCACCCCTATGTTCATAGCAGCACTATTTCAATAGCCAAGACATGGAAACAACCTAAGTGCCCATTGACAGATGAATGCATAAAAATATATATACACACAAAAAAAATAGAATATTACTCAGCATAAAAAGAATGTACTATTGCCAATTGCAGCACTATGGATGGACCTAGAGATTATCATAGTAAGCAAACTATATCAGAAATATACAAATATTATATGATATCATTTACATGTGGAATCTAAAATATGACACAAATGAACTTAGCCACAAACATTAAAACACTCACATACATAGAGAACAAACATGTGGTTGTCAAGGCAGAGGGATGGTAGAGGAGATATTGATTGGGAATTTTGGACTAGTAGGTATGAACTATTATACTATTATATGTAGAATGGGTAAACAGTGAGGTCCTATTGTATAGCACAAGAAACTATATAAAATATTCTGCAATAAATCATTCTAAGAAAAATATATAAACAAGAAAGTAAATAAATAGAAAGACACTGAGATTCCTGTCTTGAAAGAGAATGATTTTACTGTTATCTTAAAGCATAATGGTGGTCAATTTTCCAATATTGAGTCTTAGGAGTACATATAACATACCAATTTAAATATTAAATAGGAAGTGATATGTGGTTTTGAAGGGAACAGGGACCATGGTTGGAAATATAAATGTCAGAATAAAATACCGTGTTGGAGTTTGCTTAAGTCTATATATTAGCAAAAGTAAAGAGATTCAAAATCAATACTGTTAAAATACTTCAATGCCTTTTAAAGCCACCTAAGTGAAGAGGAAACATTTATTTTATATTCTAGTAGTTTTTTATTCCCACAACAAAGACTATGTATAGCTATAAAGAGTCGTGAGTCCTGCAGTTTTGACATCTAATATGCTGTCATTTAATATACAGCATATAATTTGTTTGCATTTTGAAAATCCAGTATGTATTTTAATATTTCCATAAAGTTATTGTAAGTGTTATACGCATTTGTTAAAGACTTGGCTATCTTTCCAAAGTTATCTCCATAACTAATTGACTGGCTGAAAGTACCAATGACATTTCACAATCACATGAAGCAAAGACTTTTCAGCCCAAAATTTCAGAGGAGAGGACCTGTCACCAATGTCTTTTGTCTAGAGATCACCTCTCCTTGTAAAGATTCTTTTTCCTGGAGAATTCACAGTGAACAGAATAGGACCCCTGGGAGAAGAAATGAGCATGTGGCTACTGGAAACCTGTTCTGACTTTAAAGGGGTGGAATGAATGTGGCACTTGAAGTTTAGTCCAGAACATTGGGTGAGAAAGAATTAGCCAAAAAGTTCCTGTGAGGTTTTCTGTAAGATGCTGCAACAGAGCCGAATGAACTCTTTGGCCAATCCATGTGTCAGAATTTCAAGGCCAGGAATCCTGTTCAGGATTAAATAATTTTCATGCCTCTGGCTTATTATATAACAGTACCCCTCCTTCCTCCACTTCTCAGCTATATTGTGGACACAGGACTCTGATTTTTAAAAAAATGCACATCACAAACTGTAATACACAAAGTTCACTCACTTGTGCACAGATGCTTTCTCATGGGCACAATGGGAGATCAGTCACCTCTGGGGAAAGAAAAGTGGACAGAAGGTTCACATTCACCCTCATGTTCTCAATACCAACACTTGTTTCCAACCTTGTCTTAGTACCTGAAGACTATCTGGTTTTCTAGTTAATATGGCCCCAGAAGAGAGGGAGCTGCCCCAGATTCTCGGGCAGAAAAATTCCTTCAGAATCCCCTCCATCCTCATATTGTTTCTCCCTTCTCCAAGTAGCCCCTCAACAGTAGGCACAAGACAGCCTTAAACCACTGCCAGTTCCACAGTGTTATCTCTGAAATGTTGTGCAAACATACTAATGTTAATCCTTCTGTATTTAATTCTTTCTAAAATCTTCCCTGAATTTTCCTGGGAGAGGCAGACCTTTTCAGGCCCATTCTTTCTCATTTTTCATGAACACAATCTTTCTTGTTGGATGCACTGGTATAAACTCCCATCTTAAGGTCGCCATTACTGCTGACAACTTTAACCACTTTTACCACTGATTGACACGGGCTTCCCCAGTGGCTCATTGCTAAAGAATGTGCCTGCAACATAGGAACTGCAGGAGACGCGGGTTTGATCCCTAGGTCGCAAAGATCCCTTGGAGGTGGGCAAGGCAACCCACTCAAGTATTCTTGCCTGGAGAATCCCATGGATAGTGGAGCCTGGTGGGCTATGATTCATAGGGTCGCAAGGAGTTGGACACGACTGAATTGACTTAACAAGCATGCATGCACCATTGACAGACGTAAAACCTGTGTTAAATTGAAAACTTAACCCAGTCTCCTGGAACACAATCCAACTGGATCAAAGTAGATTTAGTGAATACTCCAAGTAATTCTGAGATTCATGCAAATATAGAGAATTAGATGGTTAATTTTAACTTAGAAACAACATTATATGCATGCAATATATTTGTTAAGGGGTATCTTCAAAGTTTATAAGGAAGATGCTCTCTGAATTGGTGCAAATTTAAGGAAACTTTAACTTCTTGTCTGAAGTGGTCAAATATATGTATTAGCCAGTTGTTGAGCTCTATAATGAAGATCCCTTTAAAAAAATTTTTGACCACCTTAACCTTTTTTTTTTTTTTTTAAATTTCTACACATCACAGTGGCTAAGCATTTACTTGGAAATTAAACACATATTTGAAGAGTAAACTGATACCAATTCAGATTAGAGTACATTTGAGGATAAAAAGCACAATTCAATTCTTGATAAGACAGGCTCCAACTTTGACTAAACCAGGCAATGGGATCCAGATGACCAAATAAATCCTGGCTTCTACTGCAAAATCATCTGGGGATTAGGAGGGGGGCTTTTTAAGCATTATAAACAAAATCAACTTTTTGCTTCTTAAACAAAATCAACCTTTTACTTCTTAGAAATTTAATTTTTTCATAGTGTTTTAAGGCTAGAAATGTAATGTCAAAGTGTTGGCAAGGCCAAGCTTTCATTGAAGGCAATTGTCTTATCCAGTTACTTCTGGTTACCTGCAGTCCTCAGCTTTCCTTGGCTTGTAGGTGCATCACTCCTGTCTCTTCCTTTGTCATCACATGGCCTCCTTCAATCTGGTGTGTCCAAATCTCTCTCCTTATAAGGACACCAGTCATTGAAGTTAGTGTGTACCTAATCCAGTATGACCTCATCTAAATTTAGTTACATCTGCATAGACCATATTTCCAAACATGGTAATATTCACTGGTAATGAGATTTTATGACTTACATATGTCTTTGTGGGGACACAATTCAACTCATAACATTTGGAAAATTATATAGGTCAGAAACTCAGGTGTATCTAAAGAAAGGGAGGGCATCAGAGAAGGAATAAATGAGATAAGCCAGGAACCACACTCACCCAGAAGATGCAGGAGACCCATCAGCCCAAAGTTACCTGCCAATCAGAGTTCCATGAATGCAGGACACACTCTAACACAGCATTTGCTGGACCTGCCCTGCCTCAGAAGCTCTGTCAGAAGCAGGAAAAAAATAAAATGGCTTTTGATCTCTTAGTCAATTTTCTATTTCCCATAAATAATCAAAACAGCATATGGTATGACTACTTGGCACGATTCTCACATTTAATCATATGGTTAAACTTCCACGTAATAACAGTAGCAACATCATGCATCTGCCTCCAGTGTGCAGCTACTGCAGTTAACATGAAGATATTCTCACCTTCTTCCCCCAAAGAGAAGGTGTACAATTCCTTCCATTGCGACTTCCATATCTGGGAGGTATTCATTTCCCTTGTAGTTCAGCCACAAACTGATCTCAATATTTTGGATTCTAAAGATTAAATTGTAAATTTAACAATTGCCCAGAAAACTGACCGATGCAACTAGACTGACCAATAAAAGGAGTATCAGAAAAAGAGAGATTATTGAAAATGTTATATAGAATTCAGATCTAATTCCACAAGGACAAAATTGGATATGGGGACTATGGTTTAGACTTTTTTAGCAGTAATGTTGATAAATAATTATTGACCAAGATTATGACTGTAGGAAAATTCTAGCCAAAAATAGAATGTATACTACTTGGATGTGGTAAGTAAGAAATAGCAAGGAATCAAGAATTATAGTGAATACCTATGGATAATTAATCTTTGACTAGAGAGGTCAAAAGATATAAAGCAAGGAAAACATATTGTCTTGAGCAAGTGGTATTGGGAAAGCTGGACAGCCACATACAAATCAATAAAGTTGGAACATATCCTCACACCATATACAAAAAATAAACTCAAAATGTCCTAAAGACTTAAATATAAGATAGCATAAATCTCCTAGAAAAGAACATAGGCAAAACGATCTTTGACGTATAACATACCAACATTTTCTAAGGTCGGTCTACCAAGGCAATAGAAATAAAAGCAAAAATATACAAATGAAACCTAACTAATCAAACTAATAAGCTTTTGCAAAACAAAGAAAAGCATAAATAGAAAGAAAATCTACAGAATGAGAGAAAATATTTGCAAATGACATGACCAACAAAGACTTACTATCTAAAATATATAATCAGCTCAATAACAAAAACAAACAAACAGACAACCCAATTAAAAAAATAGGTGGAATACCGAAATAGACATTTCTCCAAAGATACATACAGATGGCCATTCGGTACATAAAAAGATGTTCAACATCATGAATTATTAGAGAAATGAAAGTCAAAACTACAATGAGGTAACACTTCACATTGGTCAGAATGGCCATCATTCAAGTCTGCAAATGAATGCTTGAGAGGGTGTGAATTAAAGAGAACCCTCCTACAATGTTGGTGGGAAAGTAATTCGGTGCTGACACTATGAAAAATAGTATTGGAGTTTCTTCAAAATTGTAAAATGGAGTTCCCATATAATCCAGTAATCCCAATCTTGGGCATATATCCAAAGAAACTTCTAATTCGAAAAGATCCATGAGGACATCTGATCCCTTGTTTGGGACCTTGTCCTACATGTCTCTTCATCTGGATGTTGATTTGTACCCTTAATAACCTTGTATATATAATAAGTTTGTAAGCAAGCATGTGAAATCACAAAAAACAAACAAAACAACCCAAAGATACATACACCTCTATGTGAATAGTAGCTCTGTTTACAATAGCCAAAATATGGGAACAACCTAAGTGTCCATAGACAGATGAGTACTTAAAGATATAAACACACACTCACATACACACAAAGAATATTACTCAGCCATAAAAAGTAATGAAATAATGCAATTTGCAACAATATGGATGGACCTAGAGATTATCATTTTAAACAAAATAGAAAGACAAATATTATGTTATCGCTTATATGTGGAATCTAAAATACAATGCACATGAACTTTTTTATGAAACAGAAACAAACTCACATACATAGAGGATAGACTTGTGGTTGTCAAGGGGCAGGGAGAGATGGGGAGGGATATAATGGGAATATAGTACTAGCAAATGTGAACTATTCTTATGTAGACTGGATAAACAGCAAGATCCTATTGTATAGTACAGGAAACTATATTCACGATCCTGTGATAAATCATACTAGGAAAAGGTTAATTAATAAATATGTTCAGATTTCTGTTTTGAAAGTGAATGAATATACTGTATTTTCAACTAAAGCACAATGGTGGTCAGTGTTTAACACTTTGAGTTCTAGGTGTGGATTGAACATCCAAATTGAAATGTTAAATAGGAAGTGATACATGGTTTTGGAAGGAAGACAGGTTTGTGGTTGGAGATAAGAATTTTGGAATAAAATACCTAGTTTAGTATACTTAAATCTACATATTAGCAAAAAGTAAAGGGATTATATATCAATAATATTAAAATACTTCAGTGGTCTATGAAGCCACCTAAGTGAAGAGGAAACCTCTGTTTTATATTCTAGTAACTTTCCTTCCCACACAAGAATGATAGTGAATAACTATATAGTTCCCTAGGTGCTATAATTTTTAAATATAATATGCTGCCACTTCATTATAGCATATAACTTGTTTTCCTTTTGAAAACACTGCATATAAATTTCTGCATCTTTGATTATTTCCATTAAGTTATTTTTAGGTGTTACAAGCATTAGCTAAAGTGCTCATGGGCTCAGTCATGTCCAACCTCTTTACGACCCCATGGAAATTAGCCCACCAAGCTCCTCTGTCCATGGAGTTTCCCAAGCAAGAATACCAAATCAGGTTGCCATTTCCTATTCCAGATTTGTTATTGACTTCAATATAATTCCAAAATTCTCTCTGTAACTGCTTTACTAACTGAAACTACCAATGGCATTTCACAAACACATGAAACAAAGACTTTTCAGCCTAGGATTTTAGAGGACAGGACCTCTGACCATCGCCTTTAGACCAGTGGTTCCCTCTGCTTGTAAAGTTCTTTGTTCCTAGAGAACTCAGTGATGAGGAACTCAGGGAGAGCAAGCGAGCATGTGGCTATCCAAAACATGTTATGGGTTCTAATAGAATGGAATAAATATGTCCCTTAATGTCTAATCAGTGAAGAGTATGGGACCAAAGAGGTCATTCAGCATCTTCCATAAGATGTTACAGAGAATGTGAATGAACATTTTGGCCAACACATGTGCCCTTGTTTCAAGGCCATGAACCCTGCTCAAGATTAAAGAATTTTCATGCCTCTGGCTTATTTTGGAACAGTACCCCTTGCCCCTCCACCTCCCAAATGAACTATACACACAAGACTCTAATGTTGCAAAAATGTGTATTACAAACTAATACACAAAGTTCACTCACTTGTGTACAGATACTTTCTCATGGGCATAATGGGTGGTGAAGTTCACATTTTCCCTCAGTTCTCAATACCAACACTTTTTTCAAACATTTTTTGGTCCCTTAAAGACTGGTATTCTAGTTACTAGGCCTCCACAAGAGAGGGAACTGTCCTCAACACTCATCCACTGGCATACAAATTCCTCTGAGGTCCCCCTCTCACCTCGTATCCTTTCTCTCTTCTCCAAGTAGCCCCTCAACAGTAGGCACAAGACAGCCTTAAACTACTGCCAAATCCACAGTGCTATCTCTGAAATATTGTCCAAATATATTAATGTTAATCCTTCTGCTTTATCCTTTGTAAAAACCTTCCCTTTATTTTCCATGGATAGTCCTTCCTGCAGACCCATTCTTTCCCATTTTTTACCTACACACTCTTTCCTGTCAGATGCATTGGTGAAAAAAATCTCATCCTAATTTCACCATCAGCACTGACAATTTTAACCACAATTACCACTGACAGAGGCAAAGCCCATCTTAGACTATACAAAAGCCAGTTGGATCATAGTGGATTTAATGAATATTCCAAATCATTCTGAGATTCATGCAAACTCGGAGAAGTAAATGGTGAATTTAGAAACAACATTATATACATGCCACAGATTTATTTAAAGAGTTGTATTTAGAGTGTCTGGTGTCATAAGGAAGATACTCTCTGAATTGGTACAAATCTTAAACAAGAAGACTTGACCTTCTTGCCTAAAGAGGTGAAACATATTTACTAGACATTTGTTAAGCCCTGTGATGTAATGACTTTTTTATAACTTATAATCTTAATCTTTTCATTTAAATTTCTATACATCACAGTGGTTAAGCCTTTATTTCAAAATTAAACATATATTTGAAGAGTGAACAGATACCAACTCAGGTTACGGCTCATTAGAGTGTGAAAAACACAGTTCAGTTCTTGTAAAACAGGCTCCAGCTTCAATCAGACAAGGGGATCTATATGTCCAAGCATATCCTGGCTTCTATTACAAAATCACTTGGTGATCAGGTGGGGGATTTTTAAAAACCATAAACAAATTAAACTTTTTACTTCTTAAGACAAAAATGAAATCTTTTCACGGTTTTCAAAGCCTAGAAATCTGAAACCAAGGTGCTGGCAGGGCCATGCTCTCTTGGAAGCTTCTTGTCTCGTCCAGCTTCTGCTGGTTACTAGAATCCTCAGCTTTCCTTGGCTTATAGCTGCCTTTGTTGTCACATGACCCCCTCACTCTAGATTTGTCTGTATGTCTCCAAATCTCTCTCTACTTACACAAAAAGCAGTCATTGGAGTTAGTGCCCACCTAATCCAGTATGACCTTCTAAATTTGGTTAAATGTGCAGATACCATATTTCCAAATAAGGTTCCATGCAAAGATCTTCAGAGATTAGAACTTTGCATCTTTTGTGGGGACATAATTCAGCTCACAACATTGGAAAGATACATGGGTCAGAAACTCAGGTCTATATTAAAAAGGAAGAGATTTGAAGGAATAAATGAAGCCAGGAACCACACACGCACAGAAAAAGCAGGAGACAATGAGGCCAAAGTCAGCTGCCATGCAGAGCTCTGTGAGTGCAGGACACACTCTACCACAGCATTTCCTGGACCTGCTCAACCTCAAAATCTCCATCAGGAGCAGAAAAAAAGGAAATTGACTAAGGAGAGGAGAAGCCTTTCATTTACCCATACATAACTAAACTAGCCTACCCCTTTTGCTACTTAGTATTATTTTCACAATGATTAAACTTCCATATAATAAGAATGTAGCAACAGCATGCATCTGCTTGCAGCCTGCAATTAGGATGAAGATATCCTAACTCTCTTCCCAAATAGAAGATGTAAAATTCTATCCATTATCACATCCACATCTGGGAGATAGTAATTCCTCTTCTAGTTCAGCCACAATCCCACCAGGATATTTTGTAATCTACAGATTAAATTATAAATCTAACAATTATAATACTAACAAAACTGGTAGACATGTAGCTAGATGGACCAATAAATAGAGAGAAAGAGGGGAAAGAGAGATGGGGGAAAGGGAGAGAGAGAGATGACTCTAACAACCACCCACATTCTTTATATCAAATAGGAGTATAAGAAAGCAGGAAGATGACTTTTTAAAGTAAGATTATTGAAAATGCTACTTAGAATTAAGATCTAATTTCAGGAGGACAAAATTGGATATGAGGACTAGGGTTTATAGTTTTCCAGCAGAAATGCTAAGAACTGGTTTTTGGCAAAGATTATACCATAGCAAAATTCTAGCCAACAGTACAGTATACACGACTTGGGTGTGGGAAGGAAAAATAGCAGTGAATCAAGAATGACCCTGAACACATATGGTTAATCGATTTTTTGCCAATGAAGGCAAGGATATATAAAATGAGGAAACACAGTCCCTTTAGCAAGTGGTGTTGGGAAAGCTGGACAGCCACATGTACATCAATAAGTTAGAACACACTCTCACACCATACACAAAAAATAAACTCAAAATGGCTTAAAGTCTTCAATATAAGACATAGCACCATGAAGCTCCTAGAAAAGAACATAGGCAAAACATTCTCTGACATAAACATACCTGTGTTTGCTAAGGACAGTCTATCAAGGCAATAGAAATAAAAGCAAAAATATACAAATGAGACCTAATCAAACTAATAAGCTTTTGCACAACAAAGGAAAGCATAAATAAAACAGAGACAATCTACACAGTGAGAGAAAACATTTGCAAATAATGTGACCAAGGACCTAATATGCAAAATATGGCAACCGGCTTACACAGATCAATAGCGACAACAACATCAATAAAGATAAAACCCAATGAACCCTACCAAAAAAGGGTGGAATATCTAAGCAGACATTTCTCCTAAGATACATACAGACGGTTATTACACACTGTAAAACATGTTCAACATCACAGATTGTTAGAGAAATGCAAGTTAAAACTATAATGGTTTTATAGCTTTAAAAAGGTATAGGTACCACCTCATACTGATCAGAATGGCCATCATTAAAAACTCTACAAATAACACATGCTGGAGAGGGTCTGGAGTAAAGAGAACTTCCCTACACTGTTGGTAGAAATGTAAATTAGTGTAGCCACTATAAAAAATAGTAAGGTGGTGCCTCAAAAATCTAAAAGTAGACAGGCCACATAGCCAGACAAAACTAATTCAAAAAGATCCATGAGGACATCAGATCCCTTGTTCGAGACCTTATCCTACATATCTCTTTATCTGGTTGCTGATTGGTATCCTTTCATAGCCTTTTATATATAATAAATTGGTAAAATAGCATGAGAAAAAAAGAAAAAGCAAAACAAAACTCAAAAAGATTCATGAACCCCTATGATCGTAACAGCACTATTTCAATAGCCAAGACATGAAACAACATAAGTGTCCATTGACAGATGAATGCATAAAAATGTATACACACACAATAGACTATTAGCAATGAAAAAGTAATGTAATACTGCCATTTGCAGCAATATGGATGGACCTAGAGATTTATCATACTAAGTATGTCAGAAATAGACAAATATCATATGATATCATTGATATGTGGAATCTAATATAGGACACAAATGAACTTATCTACAAAGAGAAAAAAAAACTCACATACATAGAGAACAGACTGGTGGTTGTCAAGGGGGAGACAGAACAGAGGAGGGATGGATGGGGAATTTGAGACTACTTGATGTGAAATATTTTACTATTATATATGGAATGGATAAACAACGAGGTCCTATTTTATAGCACAAGAAACTATATTAACTATTCTGCAATAAATCATACTAGGAAAAATAAAGAAAGAAACTGAGATTCCTGTCTGAAAGTGAATGATTATACTATCTAAAAGCATAATGGAGGTGAGTTTTTAAATACTGAGTTTTAGGTGTGGATTTAACATACAAATTAAAATATTATATAGGAAGTGCTATATGGTTTCGGAGGGAAGAAGAGGGATCATGGTGAACGATATAAATTTAGGAATAAAACACCCTATTTGGGTATATTTAAGTGTACATATAAGCAAAAGTAAAGGGACTAGACATCAAACTATTAAAATACTTTAGTGCTTTAAGAAACAACTTAAGTGAAGATGATAACTCTATTTTATATTCTAGTAGCTTTTTTTCTCACAACAATGACTATGCATAGCTATAGAGTTTCCTGAGTGCTGCAATTTTGACATCTATTATGCTGTCATTTAATCTATCACATATAATTTGTTTTCATTTTGAAAATGCTGTAAATAAATCCCTACATCTTTGATTATTTCCATTAAACTAAGTGTTATAAGTATTTGCTAAAGACATGGATATATTTCCAAATTTTGTATTTGTGAAATACAAACATGGAGCACAGATTTTCCAGCCCATTGTTCTAGAGGAGAGGACCTGTGACCACTGTCTTTCAACTAGAGGGCTCCTCTGCTTGTAAAGTTCATTTGTTCCCAGAGAACTCACAGTGCTCAGAGTAGGACCCCTGGGAGAAGAAGTGAGGATGTGGCCACTCAAAACCTTTTCTGGTTGCTCAAGGGACAGAATGAATGTGTTCCTTGAGGTTTAGTCCAGAATACAGGGTCAGAAAAGAATTGTCCAAAAAGTTCCTTTGAGGTTTTTCATAAGATGCTACAGCAAACATGAATGAACTTTTTGGCCAACCCATACCTCAGAATTTCAAGGCCAGGAACCTTGCTAAAGATTAAAGAACCTTCATGCCTCTGGCTTATTTTGTGACAAGACCCCTCCTTCCTCCACCTCCCATGTATGTTGTGGACCCAGGATTCTGGTTTTGCAAAAATGCATACCACAAATTATAATACACGAAGTTCACGCACTCCTTCACAGATGCTTTCTCATGGGCATAATGGGTGATCGGTTCCCTCTGGGGAAAGAGTGGTAGACAGAACATTCTCCCTCATGTCCTCAATACCAACACTTGTTTCCAACCTTCACTTGGTCCCTTAAAGACTGCCTGGTTTCCTAGTTACCAAGCCCTCATTCTCGGGTATACAATTCCCTCGGGGCTCCCTATGGTCTCATATCCGTTCTCTCTTTTCCAAGTAGCCCCTCAAAAATGGCATAAGCAACCTTAAACTACTGCCAGATCCACAGTGTTCTCTCTGAAATATTGTCAAAACATATTAATGTCAATCCTTCTGCATTTAATCATTTTTAAAATCTCCCCTTAATTTTCCTGGATTAGACAGAACTTTCCTCAGACCCATTCTTTCTCATTTTACACCTACACACTCTTTCTTGTTGGATGCGCTGGTATAGACTCCCATCTTAAGTTCACCATGGACACGTTTAACCATGATTACCATCAATAGAAGTAAAACCTGTGGTGTGTCTAAAACATAACCAGTCTTCTTGAACACAATCCAGTTGGGTTTAGTAAATACTCCAAATCATTCTGAGATTCATGCATATATATATATAGAACTAGGTGGTTAATTTTAACTTAGAAACAACATTATATGCATGCAACAGATTTTTAAGGGGTATCTTCAAGGTTTTGGAGTTATGAAGAAGATACTCTCGAAAGTGGTACATCTTAAACAAGAAAACTTGAATTTCTTGTCTGAAGTGGTCAAATATATTTACCAGCCAATTGTGAAGCCCAATAAGGAAGATGACTTTTTTTTTTTTTTACTCCTGACCATCTTAATCTTTTCATTTGAATTTCTAAACATTACAGTGGCTAAGCATTTACTTGAAAATTAACCACATATTGAAAAGTGAACTTACATCAAGTCAGGGTACAGCATATTATACAGTGAAGAGCACAATTCAGTTATGTAAGACACACTCCAACTTAAGCTAAACCAGATAAGGGAACCCATGTATCCAAGTACATCCTGGCTTCTACTGAAAAACCACCTGGGGATCAGGAGGAGGGCTTTATAGAAATTATAAACAAATTCAACTTTTTACTTCTTAAGACAAAAATAAATCTCTTCATGGTTTTCAAAGCCCAGAAATCTGAAAATAAGGTGTTTGCAGGGTCATGCTCTCTTTGAAGGCTCTTGTCTTGCCCAGCATCTTCTGTTTACCTGCAATCCTAGCTTTTCTTGGCTTTTGTAGCTGCATCACGCAGCTGCCTTTTTCATCACATGGCCTCCTTCATTCTGGTCTAAGTGTCTCCAAATCTGTCTCTCCTTACAAGGACACAAGTCATTGGAATTATGCCTACCCAACTGAACTGAACTGAATCCAGTATGACCTCATCTAAATTTTGTTACTTATCAAAGACCATGTTTCCAAATATGGTCACAATCATAGGTACTGGGAGATTAGGATTTAAGTGCATCTGTCTTTTGTGGGGACACAATTCAATGCAAAACACTTAGAATATTACGTGGGTCAGAAACTCAGATATATTTTAAAAAGGAAGAGATTGAAGAAGGAATAAATGTAGTAAGCCAGGAGCAAACTCACAAAGAAGATGCAGGAGAGCAGAAGCCTAAAATCATGTGCTAATCTGAGCTCTATGAATGCAGGACACACTGCACAGCATTTGCTGGAACTGTCCTGCTTCAGAAGCTCCATCAGCAGCAAGAAGGAAGAAAAGGTTCTCCTCTCTTTAGTCAATTTCCTATCAACCTCCCGTTAATATCTAAAATAGCCTACCTCTTCAGTTACGCAGCACCATTCACACCATGATTGAACATCCATATAATAAGATATTAGTGGCATTTGCATCAGCCTACTAACCATCAACTGTTGCAGTTAACATGAAGGGAAAGATCCTCTTGGGAAGGAAATCTGGCTACCCACTCCAGTATTCATGCCTGGAGAATCCCACGGACAGAGGAGCCTGGTGGGCTACATTCCGTGGGATCGCAAAGAGTCAGACATGACTTAGCGACTAAACCACAACCTCATCCTCTCCCCTAAAAGAGAAGATGTAAAATCCCATCCATTCCCAAGTACACATCTAGAAGGTATTAATTCGCTTCTGGTTCAGTCGTTAATTCACTTTCTAGTTTTGTAATCTCAAGATTAAATTGTTAACAACTGTCAACAATACAGACAGATGTGTAGAGAGGCTGAATGAGAGAGAAAGAGAGAGAGGACCCCAACAGGCACAACGTTCCTTACATAGACCAGGAGGGGCAGAAAGCAGGGAGAGGACCTTTTTAAGGAAGATTATTGAAAATGATACTTAGAAATAGGATCTAATTTCAGGAGGACAGCATGGGATGTGGGGACAGGCTTTAGACTTCTCTGGCAGTAATGGTGAGAACCGGCTGCTGTCCAGTATATTGAAATAGTGACACATAGTTTTGCAGGAAAGAAGCACACCATGGGTGGAGAAATAAATTTTGGAAAAAAAAATAATCTTTTCAGAGTATATTTATATTGACATATTAGTACAAGTAAAGGGATTAGACATGAATGCTATTTAAATAATTAGGTACTTGTGAAGCAACCTAAATGAACAGGATACTTCTATTTTATATTCTAGAAGCTTTTATTCTCACAACAATGATTATGAATAGCTATAAAATTTCATGAGTGCTACATTTTTAAAATCTAACATGTCATCATTTAATTTATAGTACATGTTTTCATTTTGTAAATACTGTATATAAATCTCTTGTGTCTTTGATTATTTCCATTAAATTATTTTTAGGTGCTATAGGCATTTGTTATTGACTTGCATATATTTCCAAAGCTCTCTCCATAACTACTTTACTAACTGAAACTAATAGTGGCATTTTGCAAGCACATACAGCAAAGACTTTCCAGCCCAGGATGTTAGAGGAGAGAACTTGTGACCACTCTTGACTAGAGTTCACCTCTGTTTGTAAAGATACTTTGTTCTCCTGGAGAACTCACAGGGATCACAGTAGGACCCCAGGGAGAAGAAGTGAAGACATGGCTTCTCAAAACCTGTTCTGGGTCCTAAAGGGATAGAATAAAGGTGGTTACTGAGGTTTACTCCAGAACACTGGATCAGAAAAATATATTGGGTTGGCCAAAATGTTCATCACAGAAAACACTGGATGAACGTTTTTGGCCAACCAATATCCCACTGTTTCAAGGCCAGGATCAGGATTGAAGAATTTTCATGCCTCCCATTCATTCCATAACAGTATACCTCCCAACTGTATTGTGGAAACAGGACTCTGATTTGCAAGATTACCTATCACAAACTGTAATATACAAAGTTCACTCACTCGTGCACAGATGCTTTCTCATGGGCACAATGGGTGATTAGTCCCCTCCGGGAAAGACAAGTGGATAGAAGGTTCACATTCTCCCTCATATTCTCAATATGACCACTTGTTTCCAACATTTCCTTGGTCCTTTAAAGAGTCTCTGGTTTTCTAGTGAATTTGCCCACAGCAGAGAGGGCGCTGCCTGCAACACTCATTCTCTGGTATAAAATTCCTTTGGGGTCCCCTCCTCCTCATATCCTTTCTCATTTCCAAGTAACCCCTCAACAATAGGCACAAGACAGCCTTTAACTACTGTTAAACCCACAGTTAATTCTTAAATATTGTCAAAACATGTTAATTTTAATCCTTTTACATTTAATATCGTTAAAATTCTTCCCTTTATTTTTCTGAGATAAGCAGGCCTTTCTTCCAACCCATTCTTTCTCATTTTTCACCTGCACACTCTTTCTTGTTAGATGCACTGTTATGAACTCTCATCTTAAGCTCACCATTGCCAGTGACAACTTTAACCACCATTACCATCCATAGAGGTAAATACTGTGTTAAGTCTAAATTATAACGCAGACCTCTGGTACACAATCCAGTTGAATCAAAGTGGATTTAGTGATTCATGCAAATATACAGAACTAAATGGATAAATGGGAAGTCATATAATATAAGCACAACATATTTTTAAATGGTTGTAATCAGAGTGTTTGGAGTCATAAGGAATATATTCTATTAACAGGTGGAAATATTAAACAAGAAGACTTGAATTTCTTATCTGAAGAGGTCATATTTCCCAGCCACTTTTTTAAGCCCTATGCTGTAGACAACTTTTTTCACTCTTATCAATTTTAATCTTTTCTTTTAAGTTTCTAAACATCACAGTGGCTAAGTATTTACCTAAAAATTAAATACCTATTTGAAGAGTGTGTACCATATGTGTGGTAGTTTAGTCATGTCCAACTCTTTGTAGCCCCATGGACTGTAGCCTCCCAGACTCCTCTGTCCATGGGATTTTTTCAGGCAAGAATACTAAAGTGGGTTGCCATTTCCTCCTCCAGGGAATCTTCCTGACCCAGGGATAAAAGCCATGCCTCCTGTGTTTCCTGCATTCCAGGCAAATTCTTTTTTTTTTCCCTTAAATTAATTTATATATTTTAATTGGAGGCTAATTACTTTACAATATTGTAGTGGCTTTCGCCATACTTGGACACGAATCAGCCATGGGTTTACACGTGTCCCCATCCTGACCCCCCCCCCCCCCCCACCTCCTTCCCCACCCCACCCCTCAGGGTCATCCCAGTGCACCCACCCTGAGCGCCCTGTCTCATGCATCAAACTTGGACTGGCGATCTGTTTCACATATGGTAATATACATGTTTCAGTGCTACTCTCTCACATCATCCCACCCTCGCCTTCTCCCGCCGAGTCCAAAACTCTGTTCTTTATCTTTGTGTCTCTTTTGCTATCTTGCATATAGGGTCATTGTTACCATCTTTCTAAATTCCATATATGCATTAATATACTGTATTGGTGTTTTTCTTTCTGACTTACTTCACTTTGTATAATAGGCTCCAGTTTCATCCTCCTCATTAGAACTGATTCAAATGCATTCTTTTTAATAATAGTCCATTGTGCATATGTACCACAGCTTTGTTACCCATTCATCTATCAATGGACATTTAGGTTGCTTCCATGTCCTAGCTATTGTAAAGAGTGCTACGATGAACATTGGGCTACATGTGTCTCTTTCAATTCTGGTTTCCTCAGTGTGTATGCCCAGCAGTGGGATTGCTGGGTCGTATGACAGTTCTATTTCCATGTTTTAAGGAATCTCCACACTGTTCTCTATAGTGGCTGTACTAGTTTGCATAACCACCAACAGTGTAAGAGGGTTCCTTTTTCTTCGCACCCTCTCCAGCATTTATTGTTTGTAGACTTTTGGATAGCAGCCATTCTGACCTGCTTGAGATGGTACTTCATTGTGGTTTTGATTTGTATTTCTCTGATACTGAGTGATGTTGAGCATCTTTTCATGTGTTTGTTAGTCATCTGTATGTCTTCTTTGGAGAAATGTCTGTTTAGTTCTTTGGCCCATTTTTTGATTGGGTCGTTTATTTTTCTGGTATTGAGCTGAATGAGCTGCTTGTATATTTTGGAGATTAATTCTTTGTCAATTGCTTCATTTGCTATTATTTTCTCCCATTCTGAAAGCTGTCTTTTCACCTTGCTTATAGTTTTCTTCATTGTGCAAAAGTTTTAAGTTTAATTAGGTCCCATTTGTTTATTTTTGGTTTTATTTCCATTACTCTGGGAGGTGGGTCATAGAGGATCCTGCTGTGATTTATGTCAGAGAATGTTTTGCTTATGTTTTCCTCTAGGAGGTTTATAGTTTCTGGTCTTACATTTAGATCTTTAATCCATTTTGAGTTTATTTTTGTGTATGGTGTTAGAAAGTGTCCTAGTTTCATTCCTTTACAAGTGGTTGACCAGTTTTCCCAGCACCACTTGTTGAAGAGATTGTCTTTTCTCCATTGTGTATTCTTGGCTCCTTTGTCAAAGATGAGCTGTCCATAGGTGCATGGATTTATCTCTGGGCTTTCTGTTTTGTTCCATTGATCTTTATTTCTGTCTTTGTGCTGGTACCATACTGTCTTGATGGCTGTAACTCTGTAGTATAGTCTGAAGTCAGGCAGGTTGATTCCTCTGGTTCCATTCTTCTTTCTCAAGATTGCTTTGGCTATTTGAGGTTTTTTGTACTTCCATACAAATTGTGAAATTATTTGTTTTCGTTCTCTGACAAATACTGTTGGTAGCTTGATAGGGATTGCATTGAATCTATAGATTGCTTTGGGTAGTATACTCATTTTCACTATATTGATTCTTCTGACCCATGAACATGGTATATTTCTCCATCTATCTGTGTCATCTTTGATTTCTTTCATCAGTGTTTTATAGTTTTTTACATATAAGTCTTTTGTTTCTTTAGGTAGATATATTCCTAAGTATTTTATCTTTTTCATTGCAATGGTGAATAGAATTGTTTTCTTAATTTCTCTTTCTGTTTTCTCATTGTTAGTGTATAGGAATGCAAGGGATTTCTTTGTGTTAATTTTATATCCTGCAACTTTACTATATTCATTGATTAGCTCTAGTAATTTTCTGGTGGCATCTTTAGGGTTTTCTATGTAGAGGATCATGTCATCTGCAAACAGTGGGAGTATTACTTCTTTTCCAATCTGGATTCCTTTTATTTATTTTTCTTCTCTGATTGCTGTGGCTAAAACTTCCAAAACTATGTTGAAAAGTAGTGGTGAGAGTGGGCACTCTTGTCTTGTTCCTGACTTTAGGGGAAATGCTTTTAATTTTTCACCATTGAGAATAAGGTTTGTTGTGGGTTTATTGTATATGGCTTTTATTATGTTGAGGTATATTCCTTCTATGCCTTCTTTCTGAAGGGTTTTTTTTTTTATCATGAATGGGTATTGAATTTTGTCAAAGGCTTTCTCTGCACCTATTGAGATAATCATATGGCTTTTATCTTTCAATTTGTTAATGTGGTGTATCACACTGATTGATTTGTGAATATTGAAGAATCCTTGCATCCCTGGGATAAAGCCCACTTGGTTATGATGAATGATCTTTTTAATATGTTGTTGGATTCTGTTTGCTAGAATTTTGTTGAGGATTTTTGCATCTATGTTCATCAGTGATATTGGCCTGTAGTTTTCTTTTTTTGTAGCATCTTTGTCTGGTTTTGGTATTAGGGTGATGGTGGCCTCATAGAATGAGTTTGGGAGTTTATCTTCCTCTGCAGTTTTCTGGAAGAGTTTGCATAGGATAGGTGTTAGCTCTTCTCTAAATTTTTGGTAGAATTCACCTGTGAAGCCATCTGGTCCTGGGTTTTTGTTTGTTGGAAGATTTTTGATTACAGTTTTGATTTCTGTGCTTGTGATGGGTCTGTTAAATTTTTCTGTTTCTCCCTGGTTCAGTTTTGGAAGGTTATACTTTTCTAAGAATTCGTCCATTTCTTCCTAGTTGTCCATTTTATTGGCATATAGTTGCTGATAGTAGTCTCTTATGATCCTTTGTATTTCTGTGTTGTCTGTTGTGATATTTCCATTTATATTTCTAACTTTATTGATTTGATTCTTCTCCCCTTTTTTCTTGATGAGTCTGGCTAATGGTTTGTCTATTTTATTTATCTTCTCAAAGAACCAGCTTTTAGTTTTGTTGATTTTTGCTAGAGTCTCCTTTGTTTCTCTTTCACTTATTTCTGCCCTAATTTTTATGATTTCTTTCCTTCTACTAATCCTGGAGTTCTTCATTTCTTTTTTTCTTTACTCTCTGAAACATCAGGGAAGTCCTGTGGAAGAGTAAACTGATAGCACCTCAGGTTACAGCACATTAGAGGGTGAAAAGCACAGTTCAGTTCTTGTAAGATAGGCTCCAGCTTAAATTAAATCAGGCAAGGGGATATAGATGTCAGAGCACACCCTGACTTCTACTGCTAAGCAACCTGGGGGTAGGAGAGGGGTTTTTTAATATTATAAACAAATTCAATATTTTTCTTAAAACAGAAATTAAATCTTTCCATATCTTTCAAAAGCTAGAATGTTGGCAGGGCCATGCTCTCATTGAAGGCTCTTGTCCAGCTTCTGCTGGCTACTGGCAAGCCTCAGCTTTCCTTGGCTTGTAGCTGCATCACTCCTATCTCTGCCTTTATCATCACATGGCCTTCACTCTGGTGTGTCCATGTGTCTCCAAATCTCTTTCTCTTCATAAGCACACAAGTAATTGCAGTTAGTGCCCTCCTAATCCAGTATGGCCATTTAAATTTGGTTGTATGTGCAAAGACCATATTTCCAAATAAGATCACATTCACTGGTATTGGCACTTTATGATTTACATACATCTTTCATGGGATATAATTCAACTCACAACACTTGGAAAATTACATAGATCAGAAACTCAGGTGTTCATAAAGAAAGGAAGCACATTAGAGAAAGAATAAATGGCATCAGCCAGGAGCCATACTCGCCCAGAAGATGCAGGAGACCTCAAGGCCAAAGTCACTTTGCCAATCAGAGTTCCATGAAAGCAGGACACAACAGTTGCTGGACCTTCCCTGCCTCAGAAGCTCCATCAGAAACAGGGAAAAAATGCTTTTCATCTCTTTAGTCAATTTCCTGTCAGTTTCCCATACATAACTGAAACAGTCCACCCCTTTGGCTACTTTGCACCATTCTCAACATGATTAAACTTCTATATAATAAGATCAACATCAAGCATCTACCTCTAGCATGTAATTATTGCACTTAAGATGAAGATATTCTCACACTCTTCCCAGAAAGAGAAGGTGCCAAAATCCCTGCATTACTATTTCCGTGTCTGAGAGATATTAATTTCCCTTGTAGTTCAGCCACAAACCAACCTTAATATTTTGGAATCTAATGATTAAATTGTAAATTTAACAATGGTCAACAAACTGAAAAGACTAGACTGACCAATTAAAGGAGTAACAGAGAAAGAGAAAGGGGGCATTGAGGGGAACTCAAACAATCACCAACAATCCTTCTATAAAGCAGAAGGAGGAAAAAGCAGGAAGATGATTTTTAAAGTAAGAGTATTACAAATGTTACACAGAATTCAGAACTGATTTTAGAAGGAAAAAAATGTATATAGTGACTAGGGTTTAGACTTTTCTAGCAGTAATGTTGAGAAATTATTATTGGCCAAGATTATGACTATGGCAAAATTCCAGCCGAAAGTAGAATGTACACTGCCTGTGTGTGTGAAGTAAGTAATAGTAATCAAAAATAACACTGGACACCTATGGATAATATATCACTGACAAGGGAGGCCAGAATATATAAAACTAGGAAAACACATTGTTTTCTGCAAGTGATGTTGGGAAAACTGGACAGCCACATATAAATCAATAAAGTTAGAACACACTCTCACACCATACACAAAAATAAACTCAAAATTGCTTAAATATTTCAATATAAGACATAACACCATAAATTTCCTAGAAGAGAATTTGGGCAAAATATTCTTTGACTTAAACTACAGTGTTTTCTAAAGTCAGTTTACCAAGGCAATATAATTAAAAGCAAATATCAAAAAATGAGACTTGATCAAAATAATAAGCTTTTGCATAGCAAAGGAAAGCATACACAAAACAAAGAGAACCTCAGAACAAGAGAAAACATTTGCAAACAATGTGACCAACAAGGGGTTTTCATCTAAAATATACAAACAGATCAATAGCATAGATACAAACAAACCAATCAAAAACTGTAGAATAGCTAAATAGACATTATCCAAAGATACATACAGATGGCCACAGGCACATGAAAAGATGCTTAACATCACAAATTATTAGAGACATGCAAGTCAAAGCTACAATGAGGTAGCACCTCACACTCAGATTGGCCATCATTAGAAAGTCTACAAGTAACAAATTCTGGAGAGGGTGTGAGGGAAAGAGAACCCTACTACACTGTTGATGGGAAGGTAAATTGCTGAAGTCATTATAAAAAATGAAAAATAGTATGGGCTTTCCTCAAAAAACTTAAAATGGAATTCCCATATAATCTAATACTCCCAGTCTTGCACATATAGCCAAAAAAATTCTAATTCAAAAAGATCCATGAGGACATCTGATCCCTTGTTTGGGAACTTGTCCTACATATCTCTTCATCTGAATGTTGATTTGTATCCTTTAATAACCATTTATAGATAATAAATTGGTAAGCTAGCATGTAAAAAATGCAAAAACAAAAAAAAAGCCCATCCAACCAACCTAAAAAGATATATGCACCTCTGTGTGAACAGTGGCACTGTTGTTAGTAGCCAAGACATGGAAACAACCTAAATGTAAATGGACAGATGAATGCTTAAAGGTTTACACACACACACACACACACACACAGAATATTACTCAGCCAGAAAAAAGAATGAAATAATGTAACTTGCAGCAATATAGATAGATCTAGAGATTATAATATCAAATGAAATACAAAGACAAATATCACATGATATCACTTATATTTGGAGTCTAAAATATGACACACATGGAGTTACATGTGAAGCAGAAACAAACTCACATACATAGAAAACAGACTTGTGGTTGTCAAAGGAAAGGGAAGGTGGGAAGGGCTGTAATGGAAATATGGGCTTAGCAAATGTGAACTATTACATCATTTATATAATAGATAAAAAACAAGGTCTTATTCTATAGTACAGGAAACTATCTTCAATATTCTGTGATAAATCATACTAGGAAACTGTTAATTAATAAAGATGTTGAGATTTCTGTCTTGAAAATGAATGATTGTACTTATCTTCAAATAAAGCATAATGGTGGTCAGTGTTTAACACATTGAGTTCTAGGTGTGGTGGGCACATAAAAATTGAAATGTTAAATAGAAAGTGATACATGGTTTTGAAGGGAAGGCACAGGTTTGTGGATGGAGATATAAATTTTGTATTAAACTTCCAGATTTGAATATATTTAACTCTATTAGCAAAAGTAAAGGATTATACATGAATACAAGAAAATACTTTAGTGCTCTATGAAGCCACCTAAGTGATGAGGAAACCTCTGTTTTATATTCTATTAGCTTCCCCACCCAAGAAGACAATGAATAGCTATATAGTACCCTGAGTGCTTTAATTTTTAAATCTAGTAAGTTGTCATTTCATTTATAGCACATAGTTTATTTTAATTTTGAGAATACAGCATATAAATCTCTGCATCTTTGATTATTTCCATTAAGTTATTTTTAGGTATTATAAGAATTTGCTAAAAAGTCCTCAAGTATTCAGTCATGTGCAACACTTTGCCACCTCCTGGGCTCTAGCACAGCAGGCTTCACTGTCCAT
The DNA here is from genome assembly GCA_024291935.2 of Okapia johnstoni. Taxonomy (NCBI): domain Eukaryota; kingdom Metazoa; phylum Chordata; class Mammalia; order Artiodactyla; family Giraffidae; genus Okapia; species Okapia johnstoni. Next base: position 9,402,109 of record CM044327.1, read on the forward strand.
GGGATTTCACAGTCAACAATACTGGAGTGGGTTGCCATTTCCTACACCAGATGTGTTAACCTTGGATGTAATTCCAAAGTTCTCTCCATAACGACTTTACTAACTGAAAGTACCAATGGCATTTTACAAACAAATGAAGCAAAGACTTTTCAGGCCGGGATTTTAGAGAAGAGGACCTCTGACCATTGTCTTTAGCTTAGAGGTCACCTCTGCTTATAAAATTCTTTGTTTCTGGAAAACTCACGGTGATCAGAGTATAAACCCAGGGAGAAGAAGCGAGGATATGGCAACTCAAAACCTGTTTTGGGTTCTAAAGGGATGGAATAAATGTGTCCCCTGAGGTTTAGTCAACAAAGAATATCAGGTTAGCCAAAGAGGTCATTTGGGTTTTCCATAAGATGCTATAGAAAATGTGAACGAACTTTTTATCCAGCCCATATATCATTATTTCAAGGCCAGGGACCCTGCTCAGGATTAAAGAATTTTCATGCCTCTGGCTTATTTTGGACCAGTACCCCTTGCCCCTCTACTTCCCAAATGTGTTGTGGACACAGGACTCTAATTCTGCAAAAATATATCACAAACTAATATACAAAGTTCAGTCAATCATGTACAGATGCTTTCTCATGGGCTTAATGGGTGATAAGTCAGCTCTGGGGAAGGCAGTGGACAGAAGTTTCATTCTCCCTCAATTCTCAATACCAATATTCCTTCCCAACCCTTCCCTTTGTCCCTTGAAGACTGTCTGTATTTCTAGTTAATGTTGGTCCCTAGAAGAGAGGGGGCTGCCCCAACATTCATTCTCTGGTATAAAAATTATTCTGGGGTCCCCTCTTTCCTCATATTCTTTCTCTCTTCTCCATGTAGCCCCTCAGCTGCAGGCACAAGAGAGCCTTAAACCACTGCCAAATCCAAAGTGTTCTCTCTGAAATTTTGTCAAAACATACTAATGCAAATCCCTCTGCATTTAATCTTCTTAAAACCTTCCCTTAATTTTCCTGGGATAGGAACACTTTTCTTCAGACCCATTCTTTCTCATTTTTCACCTACACGCTCTTTCTTGTCAGATGCACTGGTATAAACTCCCATCATAAGTTCACCATCACCACTGACAACTTTAACTGCCATTACCACTGACAGAGTTAAAACCTGTCTTAACCAATACAAAATCTAATTGGATCAAAGTGGATTTAGTGAATATTCCAAATCATTCTGAGATTCATGCAAATACAGAGAGCTAAATGGTTAACTTAGAAACAACATTATATATGTGCCACAGAGTGTTTTTAAAGGGTTGTGTTCAAAGTGTTTGGAGTCATAAGAAAATACACTCTGTACTGGTTCAAATCTTAAGGAGACTTGAATTTCCTGTCTAAAGAGGTCAAACATTTGCCAACCTGTTAAGCCCTAAGATAAGATGGTCTTTAAACTCTTAAAACCACTTGAATCTTTTCATTTAAGTGTTTAAACATCACAGTGGCCAGGCATTTATTTGAACAATAAACATAATTTAAGAGTGAACTGATACCAATTCAGGTAACAGCATATTATAGCAATTGTGAAAAGCACAATTCAGTTCTTGTGTTCGCAGGGTGATGCTCTTTGAAGGCTTTTATCTTCTCCAGCTTCTGCTGGTGGTCTGACAATCCTCAGCTTTCCTTGGCTTGTAGCTTCATCACTCCTGTCTCTGCCTTTGTCATCACACGGCCTCCTTCACTCTGGTGTGTCTATGTGTCTCCAAATCTCTCTCTCCTGATAAGGACACCCGTCATTGGAGTTTTGGCCAGCTAATGCAGTATGACTGCCTTGGGATATGTGCAGAGACCATATTTCCAAATAACGTGACATTCACAAGTATTGGGAGATTAGGACTTAAATACATCTTTTAGAAGGACACAGTTCAAGTCACAATATTGGAAAACTAAGTCAGGTAGAACCTTAGGTCTATATAAATAAAAGAGGAGCATTGAGAGGGAATAAATGAAGTTAGCCAGGAGCCATATTCACACAGAAGCCCAGGAGACCACAAGGCCCGAGTCACCTGCCCATCAGAGCTCCGTGACCTCAGAGCACACTCTGCCACAGCAATTACTGAAACTGCCTTCCCTCAGAAGCTCCATCAGAAGGAAAAAAAAGAAAGGAAAAAGACTTCTCTTTATTCAGTTTTCTACCAGGTTTTCCTATGAGTAACTGAAACAGTCTTCCCCTTGGCTACTTAGTAATGCTCTCATCATCATTAAATTTCCATATAATAAGAATACCGCCAATGTCATGCATCCATCTCCCACATGTAACTATTGTGATTCATATGAAGATATCTTCATCCTATTCCTCCAAAAGAAGATGCAACCCTATCCATCCCCACATCGATTCAACTACTATCCCACCTGGCTATTTGATAATCTAAAGATTAAATTGTAAAGTTAGCAATAGCCAAAACAATTTCAGTCATGTAGCTAGACTGACCAATAAAGAGAGGGAGAGAGATAACTCAACCATGCACCCACATTCCTTACACAAATAGAAGAAGGAGAAAACAGGAAGATGACTTTTAAAAGATTATTGAAAGTGCTTCTTAGAATTAAGATTTAATTTCGAACAGGCAACACTGAATGTTGGGAGCAGGATTTAAACTTTTCTAACCATAGTGCCAAGAACTGGTTGTTGGTCGAGATTATGACCGTGGCAAAATTCTCGCCAAAATTAGAACGAACATGTCTTGGCTGTAGGAGGTAAGACATAGCAACGAATCAAGAATGACACTGAACACCTGTGGTCAATTAGTCTCTGACAGGAGAGGCCAGAATATATAAAATGAGGAAAACACAGTCTCTTCAGCAAGTGCTGTTGTGAAAGCTGGACAGCCACACGCAAATTTACAAAGTTAGAACGCACCCTCACACCACACACAAAAACAAACGCATGAAGGCTTAACTACTTCAACATAAGACACGACCCCATAAAACTCCAAAGAGAACACAGGCAGAACATTCTCTGACATAAGTCACGCCAGTGTTTTCTAAGGTCAGTCCTCCAAGGCAATAGATATAAAAGCAAAAATAATCAGAGGGAGCTAATCAAATTAATAAGCTTTTGCACAACAAAGGAAGCCATAAACAAAGCGAAAAGCCAATATACAGAATGAAAGACAATATTTGCAAACCATGCAACCAACTAAGGTTTAATATGCAAAATATACAAACAGGGACTTCCCAGTCAGTCCAGTTATCAAGACTTCACCTTCCAATGCAGAAGGTGTATGATCCCTGGTTGGGGAGCTTAAATCCCACATGCCTTGGAGTCAAAAACATAAAACAGAAACAATATTGTAATAAATTCAATATAGAATTTAAAGAAAAGAGTACACACACAAAATCTTATATATATATACATATATATGTATGTATATGTATATATATATATGGTGCATAGAACTCAATAATGAAAAAAAAAAATTGGCAGAATACCTAAATAGACATTTCTCCAAAGACAACATGCATATGGCCTATAGGCACATGAAAAGATGCATTTCTCTAATAATTAGCTAATTAGTGATGTTGAGCAAGTCAAAACTCCAATGAGGTACCACTTCACACAAATAGCCATCGTTAAAAAGCCTACAGATAACAAATACTGTAGAAGGTGTAGAGAAAAGGAAAGCTTCCTATACTGTTGGTGGGAATGTAAATTGGTGCAATCACTATAAAAAATAGTATGGAGGTTCCTCAAACAACTAAAACTAGAGTCATGGTATGATCCAGCAATCTCATTTCTGCACATATATCCAGAGAAAAATCTAATTCAAAAAGATATGTGCAACCCTATGTTCAAAGCACCCTATTTACAATAGACAAGACAAGCAACATAAGTGTCCATCAGCAGAACAAAATGTAAAGGTGTATGTGTATATTTATTATATAGATTATGCATTTACTATTAATGTATATACCTCAGATATGCAGATGACACTACACTTATGGCAGAAAGCAAAGAAGAACTAAAGAGCCTCTTGATGAAAGTGAAAGAGGAGAGTGAAAAAGTTGGCTTAAAACTCAACATTTAAAAAACTAATTTCATGGCATCCAGTCCTATCACTTCATGGCAAATACATTGGGAAACAATGGAAACAGTGGCAGACTTTATTTTGGGGGCTCCAAAATCACTGCAGATGGGGACTGCAGCCATGAAATTAAAAGATGCTTGTTCTTTGGAAGAAAAGCTATGACTAACCTAGACAGCATATTAAAAAGCTGAGACATTACTTTGCTGACAAAGGTCGATCTAGTCAAAGCTATGGTTTTTCCAGTAGTCATGTATGGCTTTGAAAGTTGGACCATAAAGAAAGCTGAGCACGAAAGAATTGATGCTTTTGAACTGTGGTGTCGGAGAAGACTCTTGAGAGTCCCTTGGACTTCAAGGAGATCAAACCAGTCAATCCTAAAGGAAATCAGTCCTGAATGTTCTTTGGAAGGGCTAATGGTGAAGTGGCAGCTCCAATACTTTGGCAACCTGATGCGAAGAACTGACTCATTGGAAAAGACCCTGATGCTGGGGAAGATTGAAGGTGGGAGGAGAAGGGGATGACAGAGGATGAGATGGTTGGATGGCATCACTGACTCAATGGACGTGAATATGAGTAAGCTCCGGGAGTTGGTGATGGACAGGGAGGCCTGGCGTGCTCCATCCACGGGGTCTCAGAGAGTCAGAAATGACTGAGCGACTGAACTGACACATAATAGAATAATACTCAGGCATAAAAGCAATGAAATAATGCCATTTGCAACAAATGGATAAACCTAGAGATTATCATACTAAGAAAAGTAAGTCAGAAATAGCAAGACGAACATCATATGATATCACTTACATGTGGAATGTAACATATGGAACAAATGAACTTATTGACGAAACAGCAATAAACTCACATGCATAGAGAACAGACTTGTAGTTGACAAGAGAGAGGAAGAGAAGAGGGATGGAATGGGAATGTGGGATTAGCAGATGTGAACTGTTACATATAGGATAGGCTACAAGTTTCTATTGTATAGCACAAGAAACTGTATTCCATTTCCTGTAACAAACCATACTAGGATAAATGAATAAATAAGCATTGAGATTCTGCTCTTGAAAGTGAACAATTATACTGTTTCTTGAAATAAAGCGTAATATTGCTCTGTTTATAGCACATAAAGTTTCAGGTGTGGATGGAACATACAAATTGGAATAGGAAATAGGGAGTGATATGTGGTTTTGGAAGGGAGAAGAGGGATTATGGGTGGAGATGTAAATTTCTGAATAAAATATCCTATTTGAATATATTTAAGTTTACATATTAGCAAAAGTAAAGGGATTAGACATCAGTTCAGTTGAGTTCAGTCCCTCAGTCATGTCTGACTCTTTGTGAACCTCATGGACTGCAGCACGCCAGGCCTCCCTGTTCATCATCAACTCCCAGAGTTTACTCAAACTCATGTCCATTGAGTTGGTGATGTCATCTAACCATCTCATCCTCTGTTGTCCCCTTCTCCTCCTGCCTTCAATCTTTCCCAGCATCAGGGTTTTTTCCAATGAGTCAGCTCTTCGCATCAGGTGGCCAAATATTGGAGTTTCAACTTCAGCATCAGTCCTTCCAATGAATATTCAGGACTGATTTCCTTTCAGATGGACTGGCTGGATGTCTTTGCTGTCCAAGGGACTCTTGGACAAAAAAAGAGTCTTCTCCAACACTACAGTTCAAAAGCATCAATTCTTCAGCACTCAGCTTTCTTTATAGTCTAACTCTCACATCCATACGTGACTACTGGAAAAACCATAGCTTTGACTAGATGAACCTTTGCTGGCAAAGTAATGTCTCTGTGTTTTAATATGCTGTCTATGTTGGTCATAACTTTTCTTCCATGGAGCAAACGTCTTTTAATTTCATGGCTGCAGTCACCATCTGCAGTGATTTTGGAGCCCCCCAAAATAAAGTCTGTCACTGTTTCCACTGTTTCCCCATCTATTTGCCATGAAGTGATGGGACCGGATGCCATGATCTTAGTTTTCTGAATGTTGAGTTTTAAGCCAACTTTTTCATTCTACTCTTTCACTTTCATTAAGAGGCTCTTTAGTTGTTCTTCACTTTCTGCCATAAGTGTGGTGTCATTTGCGTATCTGAGGTTATTGATATTATTGATATTTCTCTTGGCAATCTTGTTTCTAGCTTGTGATTCATCCAGCCCGTCATTTCCCATGATGTACTCTGCATATAAGTTAAATAAGCAGGGTGACAATATACAGCCTTGACGTACTCCTTTCCCAATTTGGAACCAGTGTTGTTCTATGTCCAGTTCTAACTGTTGCTTTTTGAGCTGCATACAGATCTCTCAGGAGGTAGATCATGTGGTCTGGTATTCCCATCTCTTTAAGAATTTTCTACAGTTTGTTGTGATCTACACAGTCAAAGGCTTTGGTATAGTCAATAAAGCAGAAATAGATGTTTCTCTGGAACTCTCTTGCTTTTTCAGTGATCCAACAGATATTGGCAATTTGATCTCTCGTTCCTCTGCCTTTTCTAAATCCAGCTTGAGCATCTGGAAGTTCACGGTTCACGTACTGTTGAAGCCTGGCTTGGAGAATTTTGAGCATTACTTTGCTATCGTGTGAGATGAGTGCAGTTGTGCTGTAGTTTGAGTATTCTTTGCGATTACCTTTCTTAAGGATTGGAATGAAAACTGACCTTTTCCGGTCCTGTGGCCATTGCTGTTTTCCAGATTTTTCTGGCATATTGAGTGAAGCACTTTCACAGCATCATCTTTTACCTGGAATTCCATCACCTCCACTAGCTTTGTTCATAGTGATGCTTTTTAATCACTTGACTTTGCATTCGAGGATGTCTGGCTCTAGACATAAATACTACTAAAATAGATGAGACATAAATACTACTAAAATACTTCAGTACTTCATGAAACTATCTAAGTTGAAAAGAAATTTCTATTTTATGTTCTAGTAGCTTCTTTTCCCACAACAATGACTGTGGATAACTATAGAGTTTCCTGAGTGCCCCAATTTTGGCATCTAATATGCTGTCATTTAATTTAGAGCTCATAATTAGTTTTCATTTTGAAAATTCTATATATAAATCCCTACATGTTTGACTGTTTCCATCCACCATCACCCAATATCAAAACCAGAAAAAGCTACCACAAGCAGAGATAGGCACCAAAGTCTCTCTCCTAGACTCTGCCTTCTAACATGCTTCCAACTGCAGCCTTTGGCCACCACATCTTTGCAAAATAAGCAGGATAATCCTGTGATAATGGGAGTTCGATCACATCACCCCTGTGCTCAAAAGCCTCAAATGGCTGCTTCCCTTCTCATTCCAAGTAGAAGGCAAATTCTTTGCAGAGGCTTACAGGATGGAGTGACTCAGCCTCATCAGTTCTACAACCAGCTCAGCCCACCCAACCCCACCTCCCACCCCATCCCCCACCTCCCATCCCCGCTTTGCTCCAGCCACACTGGCCTTTTCATTGTCCTGCCAGCTCCTCAAACACACCCAGTCCAGCCCTGCCTCAGGCCCTTCCTGCATCTGCCCCATGCTCTTCCAACACCTGCAGGGCTCTTACGTGTACTTCCTTAGACTCTGTGCCAACCTCATCTCATCAGGATATCTTCCCCAGCCATGCCCATTAGGTGCCAATCATCCCCTTCTCTCACCCTGCCCTGGTTTTCTTTACAGCAGTGGTCACCACCTGAGATAGTATCTAAGCGTTTCTTTTCCATCTCCAGAAAACACACACAACCTCACTGGTAAACAAACAAACATACAAAAAAGTAAGCTGCATGCATGAGGTTAGAGATTTTGCTTTGTTCACGTCTGTATTTTCAGGGCTTGAAAATAATACCCAGCAGGTACATATTCGGTCTTCAATAAATTTTTAGTTTGAATTAATGAATAAATAAGTCAACTAATAAAAAATGAATCAGCAAATCTGTGGCCTAAATAGATATCTGAACCAGAAAGTGGGACGGCTCGCACCCCTTCATACACAAGTCACGCTAGTGCCCACCTGCCTTGTAGACAAGATTTACTCCTCACCTTCCTCCACTGGGAGGGAAGGAAAAGCCTCTCACCTGGGCAGCACATTCCCCACAGGCCAAGGATCCCCACCTCTCCTTCCCTCCCCAGTTCTGTCCTTGTTTATTTGTTGTCCAGTCGTTAAGTCATGTCCCACTCTTTGCAGTCCCATGGGCTATAGCACACCAGGTTTCCTGTCTTTCACTATCACTCGGAGTTTGCTTAAACTCATGTCCATTGAGTTGGTGATGCCATCTTATATATAGTGGGATGAGTTGGTGGGCCAGGTTTTGCAGCCTTCCTGGGGGACAAAGAAGTCTGATGCGAATTCTTGATCCCTCCTGGAGCTATTGTTAAAATGAGGGATATTTGTCCCTCCAGTTCTCAAACTTGGATGCTAGCCAGATCTCTGGAATAAGAAAAAACTCTTCCATTCAGCATCTCATCCCAGACTTGTAACTCCTGGCAGTCTGTCCCCTTTAACTAGAATGTATGAATTGTGAGCAAAAAAAAATCATATCCGAACTTGTTTCCTACTGAATCCCATGTGCTTAACACAGATCCTGATACACAGTAAGTGCTTTATAAATACAACTTCCCTCCTAAACATCCATATCTTTCAGTATCCTCCAATTAGACGTCCTCTTTTCCCCTTTTAAAATCACTGCTGCCTTTTAGATGGCCTCTGTCTTTCTTGTTCCAGCATTAGGGGTAATTGCAGTGCTCAGCATTATGAAGGTCAGAAATAATTTTATATATCCTGAGCAAGCTTCTGCCTCCTCATTTTAAGTGGCAAATTCTGCCCAAGCTCTCTGAGACGACATTTCTGCAGTGCCTCCAAAGGAAGAGCACTCTAGAATTTCATCACTTCAGATTTACCTTTTCAAAAAATATGTACATGTGAGTCAGAGATTATCATCACATAAAATATAAAAGGCATCCCAGCCTATGGCACCATTGGCTGCCCTTTGGGTGATAGGTTAGATGAGAAAACGGGCAAATTAGAAATAAATCTTCATCTTTCCAATGAGGAAGTGGTCAATTTCTTTATTTCTGCCATGTCATTAGTTCTTTAGACAATTGGGCCACTGAATTATTTGATTCTTCTAGGACATTCCACAGCATTAGTAGTTAATACATCTTTGAAATAGCTTTCATTATTCTGTCCTACTGGTAGATTCTGGTGTGCAGAATTATTCAAAAATGGATGTCTTCACAGAGTAGGCATGTGGATTTTTTTTTCCCATTGGATTTAAAAGGGCAGTGTTTCCTGAGAGTACTGAATTAATTTGCAATAAGAAATATGGAATGAGGAAATAGGAAGGGACCCTAGTGAACTCTGGTCGAGGTTACAGATTGCCTCATAAAACCTTAATCAGAGCTTCATCAACTTCCTAACTCCAGACAGGTCAACTGGTACTGATAAAGCAAGACCTCCCTTTAACAAGTACAGAGAATTGTTTTTAAGGGTAATAAAATCTTATATGTTTATATTTGTCTTCCTTAAGTGAGTTCAAAGTCCTTTATAAACCTCAATCTCCTCCAAAAGACACAGAGAAAGATGACCTTTTCCAAAAAGACAAAGGCACAGCAAGGCTGAGCTTTGATTAGAAAGGGAGTCATCAGCAAAGTCAGAAATCACCTTCAGGTTTCCTGACTCCTAGTTCAGTAGTCAAGTCAGAATTCTATATTGCCCTCATGACTACAGTTTACCCAGGGAATCTGGCCAAGTATTTTCTGTGAAGAGCATCTATGTTGAGACATTCTGCCACTACACATGTGTTGTAATTCACAAATGTCAAATAAGCTAGAGGTGAAGAAATCGCTGGGCATCTGGGTTCTTGTAAAAACATGAACAAGTCAGGAAATCTCACCAGTTCAAGCCCATTGAAAAAAAGGGCTAGTCCAAATTAATTAAAAAAAGACTGAATTATAAAAACCATAGAAGGAAATTGTGTTATTGCTTCCAGATACACCAAGAGAATAGGAGGTAGAAGATGGTTAAGAGTCACTAAGTGTATTTTATATTTAAAGCACTAGGTTAGCATCTTTGCCTTCAATATTTAGTCACCTGCAACTTCCATGTGTTATAGACATCATCATCTTCATTTTAAAATTAAGGAAACAAAAAGCCAGAAAAGCTAAGTGATTCCCCCGAGATCACACAGCTTAAAAGAGATGGTGACTGGGAAAATCTTATCTTCTACCACCCCATACTGTAGCCCTCCTACTTATGGTAATACAAAAACTAAAGTTAATTAATGCAGCCAAAACAAAACCCTATCTTTGTCTACATTAATTCACCAGCAGTAACACAATTATAATTATATTTTTATACATACTGCATAGTATAAAACCATAGACAGTCCCCTACTTATGATTCAATTTATAATTTTTCTGACGATAATAGTGTGAAAGTGAGACACATTCAGTAAAAACTGCACTTAGATTTTTTATCTTTTCCTGAGCTAGTAACACATGGGAGGATCTTCTCTAATGATGCTGTGCAGTGGCAGCTACATGATCACAAATATACATGATGGATACACTTACAAGAATTGTGTGTGCAGACAACCATTCGGTATTCAGTAAATTACATGAGCTATCCAGCTTTACTAAAAAGTAGGCTTTGTTTAGATGATTTTGCCCAATGCAGACTAACACTTTAGTGCCCAACACTAAGGTGCTCTGAGTACATTTAAAGCAGGTGATGCGAAACCCTGATATTCAGTTGTTGTTGTTGTTTAGTTGCTAAGTCATGTCCAACTCTTTTGCGACCCCATGGACTGTAGCCTGCCAGGCTCCTCTGTCCTGAGGAGTAAGGATGTTGGCAAGAATATTGGAGTGGGTTGCTATTTCCTTCTCCAGGGGAACTTCTTGACCCAGGGATTGAACCAGCATCTGCATTGGCAGGCGGATTCTTTACCACTGAACCACCAGGGAAGCCGACGACATTCAGTAGGTTAGGTGTATTAAATGATTTTCACCTTAGTGATTTTTTTTACAGTGGGTTTATTGGGACATAACCTCATTGTGTGTCAAAGAAGATCTCTACTTGAAATGTGCCTTACTTTAGGAATGTGAAATATACTCTTTGTATATGTAAGGTGTTGCAGGGGAGTCTTTGGCATTGATATACCTGTTGATTTTCTTTGTTTGTTTTAGCCCAGGCTGTGGCATAATTAGAAGAGTCAAAAACCATGAAGCATCATTTTCAATTCCTTCAATCCTTCATTCTTTCCTTCAGTCATTCAAATGTTTAAGCAAACACCCATCTCATAAAAGCTCTGGTAGGCACTTGAATACGAAGACACATGAGTTAAGTGTTGGGGTTTCCCGCAAGGGTTTGGAGTGGTGGTGGAGGACACAGCGGTAAATGAGTGAAAGGCAATCTGCGTGTACTAGAAAAGTATAGCAAGCAGGTCACAGTAGGGGAAAGAGCAAGGACGATGCGGCACGTGTCCAGAACACCTATCACCCTGGGTTTCTTAAAGGCCTCCCAGAAGCAGTGACATCTACGCTGAGTTAGCAAACTGAATATGCATGTACAATGTGTGTAGAAACCACAGTATAATTTAAAACCAAACAACTCAGTCCAAGAACTACAGCTAGTTTAGTGCCCTGTGCTCACCAAGGCAGAAGCCTATGTTTCCCATTTGTCTTCCTCGATTCAGATATTCATACTGTTTTCTCCCTTTCACAGGAGAATTTGAAGGAGTTTTTCTTACTATTAGCATCATTTTGAATCTTGACCCCAAATAATTGTCTTTATTCTAAATAAATCCTGAATGAACACAATAGCAGGTGTAATCTAATTGGCTCAGCTGTTTAATTATTAAGATTATGCAAAGCCAACTGCCTTTTTATTTGACTATTGGGGGGAAAAGTGATTAGTAACTAAAATGTTTTATGTATGACCATATTTAGGGCATATAAATCTTTTATAATGTCCCATGAATAGGCTAAAATCAAACACCTATCCTCTCCTTCACACTTTTTATACCCAGCAAATAATCCTGGCAGGCTATGTCCTATGTAGGTGACTTGCTCACCACCAAATCCCCAGCATCATATTGTCAACTGCCTTTAAAGTTTTTCTTCATAATTGGAAGAACCAACCAACTGGGGAAATGAGATAGAAGGGAATTGACATTTCCTATGTAATAACGTTTAAATTACCCAAAGTTCTTCAACTCTATTTAAATGATTTAAACTATTTTATGTAAAATGTAAAATTAAATTTCCTTGATGTGATTAAAATTTGTTAAATTATCAATAATTAAAGGACAATTGATGGTAGGAGATAAGTTATCATTCTTAAAATTAATTTTGGAAAGGAAGATCTTCTTTTGTAAATAACAAGGGACCAAAGCAAGAAAATAAGATAGTCTTATTGATATGGGCATCTCCATTCAGTAAAACAATGTTTATATCATTAAAAACCCATGTTAGTGATACTGAACCTTTTTTTTTTGTTTGTTTTTCTCATTAATTTGACATAGGAAATAAAAAAGGACATATCCCAGATCTCCAGATCTTAGAAGTAGAAAGATAATGGCTATGTTTGGTTAATACAGATGGACAAGAAAAATAATTTTGCCCCTTTTTTATGTCACTATTTTTTTCCACAAGCCTAAATTTCTCTCTCAAAAATGTATATAGGTTAGTTGCTATATAATATGTGATGAAATTATCCTTGTTTACATAGCAGGCCTAAAAATAAGTTAGTAACATTTATATGATAGTCCAGAGTAGATTTATCTTTTTTTTAAATTTTACAAATACAGCTATTTGTACAACATCTTATAAATTATCAGGATTTTTGTTTGAAATGCCAAGGACCCGGATCTTAGTTTCTAATACCACTTTACAACAAAAGGAACCAGGGCTCCTTGGATAAATGGCTACTTCTAGGGCTAAGACAAGATATATATAAGATGGGCCTGGAGCATCTTATTGTTCCAGAAAGTAAAGAGATGTTAAAAACAAAACACTATGATCAGCAGATGTCAAAGACCCATAGGAGCCAACTGAGAGAGTCCCTGGTACCCAAAGCTGAAACAATTTGAGTGACGAAATAGTAGAATCAAGTAGTATTGGTTTATATAACCCAAAGTATAAGATAAATATTCATGAGTCATACTTATATAAGTAAATGAAGAACAGAGACAAAAATTCTATATAATTTATGTTGCTACTACCTTTAAGGAGATGAAATATAATGCACCACTCCTTAAGTGGAGTTGTTCATAGAGTCATGCTTCAGAAGAAAAAGAGTGACTTACCAGTGAAGAAGCCTAGCAAACCCAACTCAAGCCAGGCAATCAAGGTCAACATCATTGGTGTTGTTATGTTGATAGTAGGCACCCTTGAAATGATGGGATGAGAATGACACTTCACCCTGTGGTCTTCCTCTCCAAAACCCACCATCCCAGTCTAATAACGAGAAAGGTGGTAGTGGTTTAGTCACTAAGTCATGTCCGACTCTTTGCAACCCCATGGACTGTAGCCCACCAGGCTCCTCTGTCCACGGGATTTCCCAAGCATGGATAGTGGAGTGGGTTGCCATTTCCTTCTCCAGGGGACCTTCCTGACCCAGCCAAGAAAAACAACAGACAATTCCCAATGGAAGGATATTCCCCAAACACCTAGTATTCCTCAGATTAGTATTCCTCAAATAAAATTATCAGAACAAAGAAAGTGAGAGGTGAGAAATATAACTGAGAAATGGTTATAACCAAGAGAAGTCTAAGGAGATATGATGACTAAATGTAATGTGGTGTTCTGGATGGGATCTTGGAACAGAAAAGGATATGAAAGAAAACTGGAAAAATCTAAATAAAATAAACAAGTTAATAGGAATGTGTCAATATTTGTTCATCAATCATGACAGAAAAACTATATAATATAGGAAACTCTATACAGGCTTTATAGGAACTCTAGGAAAGTAGATATGGGCTTTATAAGAACTCTTTGTACTGTCTTTACAATAACTCTTTAATTCTAAAACTGTTTATTTTATTTATTTTATTTTTCTAATATATTTATTTTAACATTACTTTTTGATAATGCTTATAAAAGAGAGATCTATTTAAAAATGTATAACCTTAAAGTTCAAAATCTAGAACAACTGAGCAGCTACCTCAAATTCACTATTTAAATATACACAGAATAACTAACTTGTTCTTAGGTTGTTTATTGTGCATTGATTTAGTCCATGAGACTCAGTAAACTCGGCTCTGGTGAATGACTTGGCAACTTCAAGCTCTCTGTTACACAAATTGAATAGTGATAATCAACCCCATTGCACTCTTCAACAAAGAACTTGCTACAGCTCATGAGACAAAGAACAAAACATCAGATAATGATGCTGACCCTCCCACAACTGGCCTGTTCCCTTTATTCTTGGCTACTCCCTTTCCATGAATCCAAGTACCTGAGTTGGTAACTACTGGGATGAATCATTGAGACAAAGTTATTCTAAACAGTCAGAGGGGCTTCTCCAATGACTCAGTGGGTAAAGAATCCATCTGCAATGCAAGAGACACAGGAGACATGAGTTCAATCCCTGGGTGGGGAAGATTCCCTGGAGGAAGAAATGGCAACCCACTCCAGTGTTCTTGCCTGGAAAATCCCATGGACAGACGAGCCTGGTGGGCTACAGTCCATGGGGTTGCACAGAGTCAGACATGACTGAATACGTGGCACACACAGAACCACAGCCTCTTACACCATGCAACATACTTGCTTTAAGGATTACGTTGGCTGATGATACTTTTACCAATAGAAAGAATTTTAAACCTTTAGTTCTAAGACAAAATCTAGATCTCCTAATTCTCTCTAATTGCCTCAGACTGACTGCTTGAATTCATAAATTAGAACTCTGAAATTCAGTGTAAAAGGTGGGTCCTGTGGAAAGATGTCACTTCCCATGCATTTATTGAACAGTCGTTTGTTGGGTATGAACTTCATGGCAGGCATTTTTTTTTTTTTTTTTGCATACCGTGCAGCTCATGGGATATTAGTTCCCTGATCAGGGATTGAACCCATGCCCTCTGCAGTGAAAGCTGAGTCTAACCACTGGATTTCAAGGAATTCTCATAGTAGGCATTTTAATAGGAGCTGAGTGAAAAAGATTTGTTAGTACCTCTCTTAAATTTTAGTATGATTAGCTCTGTTTTACAAATAATAATAATGTAAAGCAAAAAGTCATTTTGTACTATGACGATAAAGGAAATATTGGGTTCTCAAAAAATTTGTTTGGGCTTTTCCAAAACATCTTACAGAAAAACCTGATGGCCAAACCCCCCCAAAAAGGCAAACTAACTCAGAGCAGTTATTCTGGGGCCCTAGAGAAGTGGTCCCCACCTTTTGGCACCAGGGACTGGTTTTGTGGAAGACCAGAGTGTGGGGGACTGTTTTGGGATGAATCAAGAGCATTGCATCTATTGTACACTTTATTTCTATTATCGTCACATCAGCTCCACCTCAGATCACTAGACATTATATCCCAGAGGTTGTGGAGCCCTGAGTTAAAGAATGAGAATGAGACATCCAAACAAAGATCTGAGTGAAGAGCATTCAAGACAGGGAAAAACAAGTGCAAACCCCTCTGAGATGGGGCCTCCCTTGACCTGAAGAGTAGAGGGGTATAATTGTCAGAGGTGAGCTTGCAGAAGCAGCTCTAAATTCCAAGGGGGAGCATCTAGTAGGCTAGTGAAGGTTTTGAGTACCAGACCTGATTTCTACTGGTGAAGGAACCCTGGCCGCTCTATGAGAAGTGGGTCTAAGGAAGCAAGGCAGGCAGTGAAGCTATTGCAGTTGCTCCAAAAAGAGCGAGTGGTATAATTTACACCCATGGACAGAGGAGCCTGGTGGGCTACAGTCCATAATGTCACACAGAGTCAGACACAACTAAAGCAACTTAGCAGACACACAACAGCAAAGTAGAAGTATGGCTGGAGAGAAGTGTGTGTGTTTAAGGCTAACGGGACTGCAAATGGATTAGGTGCACTGAGTGATGGCATAAAGAACTCCCAGGTTTTTAAGTTCACCTGGAAAAATCTAGATTAACTGGCCTGGCCTAGATTTAGAGGACTGAACCCAATAAGAGCAGAAGAATTGATTCATTGAAGAGCACATCTAAGGTCCTCAGCTTTTGATCTCCTACCAAAAGTATATTCTCTTTTCAGAGCATATTTCAAATCTCTCTGCATGGGAGAGTTGGGGTGAAATGATCTGTGTGTTATTTTGTATAATCCATGATTCAGAACTACCCAAAGCCTTTCATCATGAAGGACATCAAGGGTGCCACCATCCCCAACATCCGCCTACCTGTCCAGCTGGACCATCCACCGACTATATATAAATACCTCCTCATCTCCCTCTCTCCCCATCCCAGCCAACACTCAACTGCACTCAAATCCATTTGAGCAATTGTGAGTACACACTCCAGAAGATTATTTACGATCAAATTTGAATGCAGCAACTGGGAAAATTGGATATACCTAAAGAGCTAGAACCTCCGCTATTTTTTCCTAGATTCTGTCTCATAAAATATATGCCTGTCATCTCTTTTCTTCCTGTCTCTCCACATTTGGTCCAGAAATCTCTTCATGAGTATCCACTCAAATCTAGCTCTCTTCTACTTGAGATCGGATATATTGCATCACCAGGAGCACAGAGCTTTCTGGATATGACTGGGGATCTCAGAAAAGAACAGAGAAGTGGGGTGGGAAGGAATTGAGAGAGGAGGAGAAGAACCAGAAGATACACAAATGGGAGACAGAAGAGCGAAAATGCCTTAAGACAGGGATTTAGGTTCATTCATGTCTCTACAAATGACCCTACTTAATTCCTTTTGTGGCTGAGTAATATTCCATTGCATATATGTACCATATCTTCTTTATTCATTCATCTGTCATTGGACATTTATAGAGATGGACCTAGAGTCTGTTATACAGAGTGAAGCAAGTCAGAAAGAAAAAGATACTGCATATTAATGCATATATGTATAATCTAGAAAAATGGTACAGATGAATCTATTTACAAGGCAGGAATAGAGGTGGAGACATAGAGAATGGACATGGGGACACAGGGGTGGAAGGCGAGAGTGGGACAAATTGGGAGAGTGGTATTGACATATACATACTACCATGTGTGAAATAGATGGCTAGTGGGAAGCTGCTGTATAACACCGGAGTTATACAGTGTTCTGTGATGACCTAAAAGGGTAGGATGGTGGCAGGGTGGGAGGGTTCAAGAGGGAGGGGTTATATATACACACATAGCTGATTCACTTCATTGTACAGCAGAAACTAACACAACATTATAAAGCAATTATATTCAAAAAAATGATGGGGATTTAGGAATTGTCTGAACAGCTTTTTGTTCAAGGAACTCTCAGCGGTATGGCTTTGTCAGCTCAGAGCTCTTTCTGACTTAATTTCTGAAAGTTTTCTTCCTGTGTGATGACTATCTCTCAGTTTGCCTTGTTCTGTGTTTTTCCAATATCAATGAGGCTAATCCACAGTTTGCCTTTTCCTGCTCAACTCAGGTGCCAGCCGCCTGCTGTCTGTCAGGCCTCAACTGCCAGGTCTTATAGATCCAACTCATAGGTGAGCACTGATTACAAAACAGGTATTAACATCCCAAATTTGGGCTTCCCTAGTGGCTCAGGCAGCCAGCAATCTGCCTGCAATGTGGGAGGCCTGGGTTCAATCCCTGGGTCAGGAAGATCCCCTGGGGAAGGGAATGGCTATCCACTCCAGTTTTCTTGCCTGAGAATCCCATGGTTCCCAAGAGAATGAGAGAAATTATTTCTTGACCTAATTTTAATCTGATGCTGATAAAGCACAAGTGCCAATTTTAGCCATAGTTTATTACTTTAAGAGAATATGTTATTTCTTAACTAAAGGCATATCAACAATGAATGAAGAGCATAATATTTAAGTACTTACTATAATTATATATTCTTCCTGAATAATAAAAAAACAGATATGATCTTATCTTCCTGAAATTCAAGTTTTAGGATGGCAGGAAAGAATATAAGTCCAATCATTAAACTGAATATTTACATAGTTTGTGAGTGTGGTGAGAACAGAAATGAAAAAAGAGAATAGTCAATGAGATGATTTAATTTTTCAAAATAGAGCTAATTATTTCATTACTGCCTTTTGTTCTACTTATGGTACATCAGGACACAAAATAATCCTTAAGAAATTGGCTGTTAATAACCAATTGCACAGTCATTTCTTACTATCAAGATAAAAATGATATATATCTATTCTATAATAATAAATTGGTAACTATAAGTAGCCACTTTCAAGAATGTTCCGTGTTTTTTTTTTCTTAATGAATTTGTGATTCATAGCTAAATAGTTAAGCTAAAATGAAAACCTGACTTTACTTAGTATTTTAAAATATGGTCTTTTCCATTAAAATACTTCAAAGATATTTTTTTCCTCCAGGATTAAAAAAAAATAACTAATATCTTATGTAACCACCTCACAATTACCCATGTTTGGAAAGCCCATGTTGACAATCCTTCATAGAAACATTTAATCCCAGGCTAACTTACCCCTGCCACCCACTACTGGGTTGCTCCCTACTGCTCCCAATTGTTATGAGCTCAAGGAATGCAAACATCTTTCAATATTAGTTCTAGCAAAGCATTAGCAGGAATGTAAACCTCCCAGGGAAAATGCACATAATGTATTTGAAAATCAAATATAAAATGATTTTGGATTAATCGGAACCACTGTAGGTTTCCATTCGGACAGATAATTGAGAATCGACTGTACTACTGTGTTCATAAGCTATGCATCACACATAGTCCATGGTAGGGGGGAAGATCTCTGAAACACAGATTAAAATAAGGAAGCCAGAAGGTGCTGTGGAAACAGTGGGTCTTCATAAAGAGGAAGCTGGAGCTGACAAATGTTTTTACTTTTTCTTTCTCCCTGAGAATATGAAGTATTAAATGATATGCAGCTAGAAGCAGATGAAATTATAGCTCTCAGACACTTTATAATTCTGAAACAGAGATGTGATTGATTGCAAGGTGGCATCGCTGCTGGCAGTTTCTTTTGGCACATTTTGATGATACAGTTTCTTAGGTGAACTTCAAGTACATCAGTGACACACTCTGTGTTGCAGACACGTTGAATGATTTTGAAGCTAATAATTTATGAGAGCTTTTGGAGCACGTTATTAGGTTCGAGTCAGGAGAGATTTATTTTGTTTAATCCTAGATTCCTTGCTGTGCGTTCTGTTTATCTCATCTTATTCTGCTAGTAAACAAATATGTAAAACTTTAATGCCGATGGAGCCCCTTTACAACAATGCGTCATCCCCCAAACAAGGTTTCCCATTTGAAACCGTTTCTCTAGTCAGTGGTTTTGTTGCCATCATGTGTCTTGAAAGAGACGATAAACAAAACAAGGAGAAACTGGTAGGGGAAATTCAAAGAATTGTCCTTAATTAGGCAATGAAACCAACATTGACACTAGAATCTATGATTCCTAATATTTCTAATTTAAGTTGAATATAAAATATTTTTTTTAAAATGTAGAGCTCCTATGAGCTTCATAGGGGCAGTGAATGTCAAATCGAAAGGAAATACTAAAGTGTTTTGAGACAAGGTCTAAATCCAGTTTTTTTTAAAAAGAGTCCTTTGAGTAATGTTTTATTTTCAGTACCTGCTGAATGCTGCATATGTCACATTTTGTTTAAATTAAAAAACATTATATCACAGCTGATTTACAATGAAAAGAATTTCAGGGTATATAAATCATTGTCTGCTTATAGTTTCTTAATCCTGCTCTACTTTAGTTTTTTTTTATTGCACTGATTTGAAGAAAGAAGCAGCACTATGTGTGTGCCGTTTATCGTTCAGGTTGTTTTCCTTTTACATCAAGAAGGCCCATTGAGAAACAAAGTTATTCTTCAGAAAAAGTGCAATACGCAGAGTGTATAAATATGGCGATGGACCAATTCTCATCACCTTGTCTTCAGAGTGCACACAGGAAGGCTTCACGTGTGGCCTGGTGTTACCCTGGTTTGCCTCTGACATTTCCCCTCTACTGGCCACCGCAAGGTTCCTTTGTTCTTACGCGCTGAGTGCAGGCCTGCTTCTCAGGCCGTGGTGGTGGGCACGGGTGGGCATGGCCTCTGGGGTCTGATCCACTCACATCGGCCCTTTCAAGCCACTCTTAACTCCCCTCTTCATAAAACTGTCGGGTGCCTTTCTCACACCCTTTGATTAGTCCAAAAAGTATTATATGTGAGAAATTTGTGCACACAATACAACTGCATTGAAATTTAGCACCCTTGCAATTCATTTACTATCAAAAACATTTAGTACTTTAAGATTATTCTCCTAAAGCTGTTCTATATAGCAGGTCCCTGCTGGTTATCCCTCCTGTACAGCACAGGGAACTCTGCTCAATGTTATGTGGCAGCCTGGATGGGAGGGGAGTTTGGGGGGGAAATGGATATGTGGATAGATGTATACCTATGGCTGAGTTGCTCTGCTCTGCCCCTGAAGCTATTACATTGTTAATCAGTGATACAACATCCCAATATAAATAAAGAGTTAAAAAACAGAAACAATATTGTAACAAATTAAATGAAGGCTTCAAATTTTAATAAAAATAAAATTTAAAAGATTATATTGAAATGACACCTAAAGCATGTTTACATCAGTATGGACAAAGGCTAGATTCTATGCTATTTCTCTTTAATATCTCTAACTTGCATTTTGGGCTTCCCCAGGTGGCACAGTGGTAACAAATCCACCTGCCAATGCAGGAGATGCAAGAGACTCAGGTTCAATCCCTGGCTCGGGAAGATCCCCTAGAGTAGGAAATGCTAGGTTGCTCAGCATTGCCTGAAAAATTCCATGCACAGAGGAGCCTGGAGGGCTAGAGTCTATGGGGTCACCAAGAGTCGGACATGACTGAGCACACACAGACCTGTCTTTTAGTGAGGTTTTGGAGGGTGTGAGGTAGGGTGGGTTCCGTTGCTCTCACCACCTCTCATTGCATTTCTCCCGAACATTCTTGGTGGCAGCAATATTCCTTGAAACATCAGGACTCTGGACCTTACTCATCCGTCGGTCCTGCCTCCCCTTTGCCACACTTACTGATGCACTATTGTCAGTTCTTTCCTCGACCTCCTCTTTGAAACCATCCTTTTCTTTCCATTGCCAACAGATCACTTCAGCTGAAGACACTCTGTCTAACAGAGTGCAACGTCTGTATTCTTCATTTGAGTAGATAAAAACAAGTGCGTATTCAATCATGTGTTCCTCCTTTGTGTACTTTAAGCAGGCTAACCCGGTGAGATTTTGTTTTTGTTTGTTGTTTTGCTTTATTTCAAAGACAGCAATGTAGGAGAACAGAAGAGCAGAGTCTTGAGGGTGAAATGATCTGAGACTTAATCCTGCTTCTCTGTTTGTTATCAACGTGCTTGAGTTCAAACTCAATTTCCATAAACCTAATCGTGTTTATCTGTAAAGAGGCAGAATAAGTTTCTCAAAGGATCGTTCTTTGAGTTGTGATTATTAAATAAGATCTTTTTATACTGAACACTTATCAACCACCCAACTCAGAGATATTGCTTAATAAATAATAAATCTCATCACTTTAAGATTATTTTGTAGAAACAGCTCATATAGCTCAACAGCAATAACAAAAAACCAACCCAAATAAAAAATGGGCAGAAGATGTAAATACACATTTCTCCAAGGAACAAATACAGATAGCCAATGGGCATGTGAAAAGATGGCCAACACTGCTAATAATCAGAGAAATGCAAATAAAAAGTACAATAGCAAACCACCTCACGTGGGTCAGAATGGCCATCGTTGAAAACTCCAAAATAACAAGTTCAGGAGAGGGTGTAAAGAAAAGGGAGCCTCCTGCACTGTTGGTGGGAAGGTAAATCGGTGCAGCTACTATGGAAAACAGTGTGGAGGTTACTCAGAAAACTAAAAATAGAGTTGCCGTAGGATCTAGAGATTCCACTCCTGGGTATATGTCCAGAAAAACACTCTAATTCAAATAAACGCGTCCACACCACAAAGAAGAGCAGTCCCTGCTCATGGCAGCTAGAGAAAGTCCATGTGCAGCAACAAAGACGCAGAACGACCAAATATGTAAATTTTAAAAAATTATACACACATCAATGTTCACTGCAGCATTGTTCACAATAGCCAAGACAGGGAAGCAACCGAAGTGTCCATCAACAGTTGAATGAATAAAGAAGATGTGGTACACACACACACACACACACACACACACACACAGTGGAATACTATTCGGCCATAATAAAGAACAAAATAGTATTATTGGGTTACAGTCCATGGGGTCATAAAGAGTCAAACACGACTGAGCAACTAAGCACAGCACAGCACACAATGTCATTTGCAGCATTATGGATAAACCCAGAGATTGCCATAATGAGTGAAGTTAAGTCAGAAAGAAAAAGGCAAATACCACGTGATATCATTTATAGGTAGAATCCAAAATATGACACAAATGAACAAGACAGAAACAGACTCACAGACAGAGAGAATAGACTTGTGGTTGCCAAGTGGGATGGGGGGAGAGTTTGGATTGGGAGTTTGAGACTAGCGGATACAAATTATTATGTATATTATAGTATGGATAAACAATAAAGTCCTACTGTATAGCACAGGGAACTATATTCAATATCCTATAAAAAGTCATTATAGAAAATAATATGAAAAAGAATATATATGCATGTGTGTGTATATATATATATATATATATATATATATATATATATATATACATATGTAACTGAAGCACTGTGCTATACAGCAGAAATTGACATGTTATAAATCAACTATATGCCAACAAAATAAGTTTTTAAAAAAGATTCTTTTGTAGAAAGATATGTTCTGATAGTAACCCTCCCGAATTACAAATGTCTAACTATGTCTGATTCCTTTCACTCTTACCTCTTGCTAGTATGATTGTAGTATGAACAAACATATGCAGAACATTTAATTTTTAAAAAAGGCACCATCATAGGTGCTGCAAAAAAACACAACAGTTGAGAAACAAACTCTGCTTCAGGAAATTTGTAATACTGACTGAGAGTGTAAGGAGGCCAACATGCAAGTTAACAATAGCATTTATTTTAAATGCCCTTGCCTTATGATTGAAGTAAAGACAGCATGGAACCGGGACCCCAAGGAGAGTGGATCTCCATGCCAGCTGGGGAAGTCATCTGGAGCAGTGGACCTCCATGTGATTAATGGGCTGAAGGTCACACAAGAATGTACGCAAGCTTCCATCTTTCCCAAGAGTGACGATGAGAATCATGGATCTTCAGTCTCAATCTCCTCCCCCAACGCACTTCCTTCATCTCCCCTTACCCCCACCTACGCAAGGCTGCTCTACTGGAGGTTACCAAATGCGCCCGGCCAGTGAAAGCTGATGCTGGTGACAAATCACCTGGCCTGTAGGATCCAGGATCCAACCCCTGAAGAGAAAAAGGATTGATGGAAATACTGCTGGGAGGAATGACCCATCCTCTTTATCTTCTCCAGCTTAAAGACAGCAATGGAGAATGGTGATGTGTTTTTGTTTTCAAGATTTTTTTTAAGATGTGAACGTGTTTTAAGTCATATTGTGGGATCTTAGCTCCCAACCAGGGATTGAACCCACAACTCCTGCATTGGAAAGCAAAGTCCCAACTGCTGGGTCTCCAGAGAAGTCCCAGGTGATGTTTTTAATGATGATCATTATTAATGGGGCTTCCCTGGTAGCTCAGCAGTTAAGAATCTGCCTATAATGCAAGAGATGCAGGAGACACGGCTTCAATCCTTGTGTTAGGAAGGAGGAGGAAAATGGCAACCCACTCCAGTATTCTTGCCTGGAGAATCCCATGGACAGAGGAGGCTGGCAGGCTATGGTCCCTGGGGTCTCAAAGAGTCCAACATGACCAAACACGCACGCATCATTATTAATATTTTGTATTGCCTACACAAGCGTTTGGGGACTGGGCAGGATGCATCAGTTCTTTCTCATGGTAACTTCCCTCTCTCTCCTCCTGGCTCTTATTCTTTGAATACTTGTCACGTGTCAAAGTGTGCTCAGCCCTTTCAAGGCCTATGGCTATAGATATGTTTGTTTTTGTGGTTATATTTTTTCCTAAACATGGATCACATGGTATATTCACCATTTGAATTCTTTCACTTTACTCCATACTTTAAGTTCTCAAACAGTGACTTATTTCAGGAAAACACACAGCAGGCTCTAGGAATTGTCTCTTCTTCTCCTAGGTTCTCAGGGGCCATATATTGTTTTAAATAGAGTTAAGATTTTAAAATTCATTACAAAATGAATTTAATGAATTAATAAATCTTTTTGAAATGTATTTTAATTGTAGAATAATTGCCATACACTAATTAATCCAGTTTAAAATTTTCCCTACACTGGGTGGGCAGATTCACAAACTTAGTGGTGTAACTTTGGGCAACGTCATTTTGCCCCGGGTTTGTCAGTCTGTAAAATATGGGAGCTGGATTAGATGATCCACAAATACCTTTTCAGCACTGAATTCCTCTGATCCTGGTACACCTAATACCCAGATGTGTTTTTTTTTTTTTTAAATCACACTTTTTTTTCTTTTAACAACTTAAAGATATAATGCCTATAATGTGTCTCGTCAGCATTTCCCATGGTGACAAGAGGGCTCGGGGTTCATTTTGCACTTCTGGTTTCCCAATAAAGTGTTAGGTAACACTTGCAATTGACTAAGAAATGTGGTAACCTAAACAAAAGAGTACAGTGTATGTGAGACAGAATGTTTTAACTGAAGTCACAAAATATCATAAAGTCTGCAGTAATGTTTGCCAAAAACAGTTGTTTTTTTTCCCTCCTCATGGGACTTGGATTATAAGAACACTAATGCCCTGAATTTAAAGAATCTCCTTTTGAGGAATCTTTTAGTTTATGAAGAATTTCTAATTTGACCACAGCAAACAGCTAGCAGCAACTACCTGTAGCAAATTAATAATGTCTCAATTAAAGGTGACATTGAAGCAGAAATCAACTTCTATTGGGTTGGCTAAAAAATTCGTTCAGGTTTTTCCATAAGATGTTACAGAAAAATCCAAATGAACTTTCGGCTAACCTAGTAACATCTCCGGATTGGAATCCTATGTCAGAGAAATGCTGAAAATTCTCTACCAAAAGAACTGAATGTGAAGACACTGCAACTTCATTGTTCACTAAACTGACAATGGTGAATCGTTGACTCCAAGTTTTGTATCACTGGGAAAGGGAATGGCAAACCACTTCAGTGTCCTTGCCTTGAGAATGCCATGAACTGTATGAAAAAGCAATTTCTTAGACAAGTACAAATACAGAGAGGCTTGGAGAGACTAAATAATGGAGTAACGGTTTCCATATCATTCATGGTTAGTGACCAGCGGTCCTGGGCTTTTTGTGAGTGTGTATAGCTGATTTATAATGTTGTGTTAGCTTTAGGTGTACAACAAAGTAAATCAGATACACACATATACCCCCATTAGTAAATAAGTTCATGTGTATCTGAGGTATCACCTCACACCAGTCTGAATGGCCATTTTCAAAATATCTACAAACAATAAGTGATGGGAAAGGTGTGGGAATGCAAATTGATACAACCACTATGGAGATCAGTATGGTGTGTTAGTCACTCAGTCATGTCCAACTCTTATGACTCCATGGACTGTAGCCCAGCAGTCCATGGCATTCTCCAGGCAAGAATACTAGAGTGGCTTCTCCAGGGGATCTTCCTGACCTGGCAATCGAACCTGGGTCTCCTGTGTTCAGGCAGATTCTTTACTAATTGAGCCACCAGGGGAGCCCAATCAGTACAGACATTCCTTTAAAAACTAAGTATAAAACTAGCCTGTTATCTAGCAATCCCACTTCTGGGCATATATATGGAGAAAACCCCAAACTGGAAAAGATGCATGAACCCCAAATTCATAGCAATAGTAGGATTTGAATTTCAGTCTATCAGACAAACATCCAGGCTCTGCCAAAAGTTCCCTATACTTTGATAATGACCATGCTTTGCACACAATGTTCCTTCTCCTGTAAACCTGTGAGCTCCCTCCCCAAGAGTGTTCTCCTGATTAGTGCTAATAAGCATCCCAGAATCACAAGGTTATTGGCAGAGTAACTCTCTATGGATTGTTACTATGAAGAGTCTTGATTGATTTTACAAGATTATTGAACAGAAATGAGTGGTTTTCCTCTCCCTTCTCCCCACCAGTAACACAAAATTATAGCTTCTGTTCCCTCCCGACAGAAGCACAAACAAATTCTTAAAAGTACATACCGAGTTGTCTCAACTCAATTATCCCTGGACAGGGTAAGCCTGAATTTTGTTTCTGCTCTGTCTTGAAAACCTAACAAGAACTCCCGAGGAGCGAAAAATGCCTCTCGAGAAGGAGTGCTTGTTTTTGTCACTGTCATTAATAAAGGTCTTACTTGAAATGAATGTGATACAATTTACAGTTGGGTATGCACTCAGGAGCTGAAGACTCCATGTGGCACATTCACACGACAGTGTTGAACGTGGGCTGGTGCTGAGGCCTTCCCAGAAACATGTTTTGATCCTCTTTGATCACACTAATAATACACTACAAGGCGTTGCTCTGTGGGATGTAGTTAAAGCTTATTTGAGCTTTGGAAACCACTGGCACTTTCCTGGGGGAAAATATCAGAACATTTTTATTTTTATCTCAATCACTCCAGCAAACTTCATGGAGAATAGTCTCTGTCAGTGATATAGGGCAATTGCTGTCACAAACAGTATTTGAGAAGAGTTGCCCTAAATAGTCAATACACTGTGTGGGGAAATGGTGAATACAAAGACGCAGTGGTAAACGGATCAACTTCCCTTGAGCTGGAGTTGCTGGATTTTTTTTTTTTATATAAATTAGGGTGTTAGTATATATGTTTTCTATAGTCTTTCCAGGAAACATTAGAAGAAGTCTTTTAAAAATATTCAAGATGCTTTTCCTGACTCTTGGTTTAAATGCTGCAGCTGTGAATTATTTGTATGTGTCTATTTATGTGTGTGAATGAGTATGTGTGTATAAAGAGAGCAAGAGAGAGAGCATGTATTACATGGAAAGAACTTTAATACATACCTTAAAGTGCAAAAAGAGCAATTTTATTCCTTCTGCCCAACACCAGACAGTAAATATATTCTGGCAAATATGGGAGAAAATAAGGCAAGATTTTCTGTTTATACAAACATGCTTATGACCTGAGTCACACTAGATCTTTCAAACAGTCAAATGGGTAAAGTTGTTCTTTAACAGAAAACTACACTTAATTTTCCCCTGGTTTAGAATGGCATAATTAATATGTTGAAGAGAACAGATTAAGCTATATTATAGCGTATCATGTCTCAAGCATTTCCTGTGTCATTATTGTTAGCAGTTTCTTTCCAATACCTTTCTTGATTGTTTTGAAAGTACATGTGCCATGGAAAGCTGATTTGCTCATGATGCCAGGCTCTAATCCCTGATTCTGAGGCATCATTAGTTCCTCCCATAAGAGCTTCTTCAAAGGCACTCACCAAAGTCCTGTTGGAGCTTGTAATGATTTTCTAGAAACCAAAAGCCTCTGTGAGTTATTATTTTGAGAATGTGCTGTATCACAGGCTGTAGCTCTTGCTTTGTATGTTTTCTGCATTCTTAGTCACTGGGGGAAAAACAGATTTCGTTATGTTCTTCTCAATAGTTGAGAATAGAAAGATTTACTGTGGAAGAGATTAAGGGAGAGAAATTGTGTGAGCAGGAAAGAAAATGGCAGCAAAATCACTTCCTTAAAGCAAACTTCCAAGGTCCTGGAAGTATTTCTATATTCATATTTGGGCTTGTTTACACCCAGTTTGCTAGATCATTGGATTTCATAATTTGGGATTTCTGTGTCTGTGTGCATGTGTGTGCACACACACTCATATTCTTCCACTTTAGGGATACAGGATAAGGCTGAATGAACTATGATGATCATGTTCATCTCAATTCTCTTCTCTCTTCCTGATGAGCAAAACTATCCTCTTATAAATCATGTGTAATTTTTGCAATACTGAGACTACTTGATTTAGGACTTGAACTTATTGGTTTAGAGTCATGTGGTTTCTTTCATCTTAGAAGAGACAGGTTTTCCATGACTGGCCTTGTGACAACTAGCCTGGCATCTAGATCCTAGATCCTGAAGATCTACAGACTTCAAGAGCACATGTAGGCTCTTCATTCTGGAAAGTTTTAATGCTGTGTTGTATGTGTTAGTCGCTCAGTCATGTCTGATTCTTTCCAGCTCCATGAACCGTAGTTCACCAGGCTCTTCTGTCCATGAAATTCTCCAAGCAAGAATACTGGAGTGGACATCCATTCCCTTCTCCAGGGGATCTTCCCAACCCAGGGATCAAACCTGGGTCTCCTGCATTGCAGGCAGATTCTTTACTGCCTAAGCCACCAGTGAATTCTGTGTCAGGTAGTATAATATATGTATGTGTGTATATATATATATATATATATATATATATATATATATATACACACACACACACACACACACACACATACACACACACATATATATATACTCTGTTCAGGTGAGGTACTAGGCTGTGACAATTCATTGGTGAATGAGATAGATATGGATTTTGTCTCAATGGAGTTTATAGCTCAGTGGGATTTGTCAAGTAATTAGTGAAAGAAGAAGTAAATGCAGCTGGAGGAAAAATCATAACCCAACTGACTGGAGTTAAATTCATGACTTATCTCTTCAAGTGGAACTCTTATTGCCACCCAGCAGTCCTACCACATCTCCCCTTCTTAGATGACTATTTGTTATCTTCTTCAATTTTTTCTACCTTTTCCTTTCACCTTTAGCTAATGACTTGACTTCCATTTTTCATCTTTCCATGCCCTTGATGCAAAGAGACAACTCATTGGAAAAGACGCTGATGCTGTGAAAGATTGAGAGCAGGAGAGGAAGGGGGCAACAGAGGATGAGATGGTTGGATGGCATCTCCGACTCACTGGACATGAGTTCAGACAAATTCCAGGATATAGTGAAGGACAGGGAAGCCTGGCATGCGGCAGTCCATGGGGTCTCAAAGAGTCAGACACGACTGAATGGCTCAACAACAACCAATGCTCTTGTTGCTCCAACTATGTAGAAACCCAAAACAGTCTGTATTTGGGAGAATAGGAAGTACAGGAACAATCTGAAGCCATCCCAGGATAAGGACAACTACAAGCTTAAAATTGGATAGATGTTTGGACTTAACATAATAATCAGAGTAGAGTAAAATCCAAAGCACTCTAATATGGAATTTCTTATAAGAAATTGAAGACACAAAAATATGTGGTCATGGATTGGAAGAACCAATATTGTAAAAATTACCATACTACCCAAGATAATCTACAGAGTCAATGTAGTCACTATCAAATTACCAATGACATTTTTCACAGAGCTGAAACGAAACGTTTTAAAATTTCTGTGGAAACACAAAATACACTAAATACCCAAAACAATCTTGAGAAGAATGAAGCCAGAGAAGCCAAGTTCTTTGACTTCAGGCTACAGTGCAAAGCTGTAAAGTAAAACAGATTACTACAAAGCAACAGTAATCAAAAGAGCATAATGCTGGCACATAAACAGACTGTAGATCAATGGAACAGAATAGAGAGCTCAGAAATAAACTCACACATTTAGAGTCAGTTAATCTATGATAAAGGAAGGAAAAATATACAATGGAGAAAAGACAGTCTCTTCAATATGTAGTGCTGGGAAAACTGGACAGCTACAAGTAAAAGAATGAAATTAGAGCATTCTCTAACACTGTATATAAAAATCAATAAATAAACTTGAAATGGATTAAAGACTTAAATGTAAGAAGAGATACTGTAAAACATGTATAGGAAAATATAGTCAGTACACTCTTTGACATAAATGGCAGCAATATTTTTTGGATTTATCTCCTAAAGTAATGGAAACAAAAGCAAAAATAAACAAATGGGACCAAGTAAAACTTGAAGACTTTTCTACAGCAAAGAAAACCGTAATCAAAATGCAAAAAAAGCAATCCACAGAATGGGAGAAAATATTTGCAAACAATATGTACAAGGGAATAATTTCCAAAATTTACAAATGGGTCATATGGCTTAATAGAAAAAAATTTAAAAATAGGCGGAAGACCTAAATAGACATTTCTCCAAAGAAGACATACAGACGAGCAATAGGCAGGTTAAAAGATGTTCAATATCAGATCAGTATCACTAGTTATTAGAGAAATGCAAATCAAAACTTCAATTAAGTGACCTCACACCTGCCAGAATGTCCATCATCAAAAAGTGTACAAATAAATGCTGAGAAGGTTTGAAGAAAAGGGAACCTTCCTACACTGTTAGTGGAAATGTAAATAGGTACAGCCACCAAGGAGAATGGTATAGAGATTCCTTAAAAAGCTAAGTATAGAGTTACCATATGATCAAGCAATCCCATTCCTGGGCATAGATCCAGAAAGAAGAAAACTCTAGTTCACAAAGATACATGCATCCCAATATTCATAGCAGCATCATTTACAATAACTAAGACATGGAAGCAACCTAAATATCTGTTTGACACATGAATGAATATGTCATTTATATTATATATACATATGCATATGTATATAAAATCACATGTATGCATGTATGCACACAATGGAATATTACTCAGCCATAAAAGAGAATGAAATAATGCCATTTGCAACACCATGGATGGACTAAGAGATTATCATACAAAGTGAAGGCAGAGAAAGACAAATATCATATGCTATCACTTATATGTAGAATCTTAAAAAACTGATGCAAATGACCTTATTTACAAAAGAGAAACAAACTCACAGACATAGAAAACAAGCTTGTGGTTACCAAAGGGGGAAGGGGGAAGGGATAAACTAGGAATTTAGGATTATAGATACATACTACTATATACAAAATAAATAAATAAGGATTTACTATATAGTATAAGGAACTATATTCAATATTTTATAATAAAATGCGATGGAAAAGGATCTGAAAACATATATAAAATTGAGTCACTGCTTTATACCTGAAATACTGAGAATCAAAGATATTACAATGAAAAAGGATGTGGTACATCCAATAATTGATAGTAAAAAAAGATCAAACACTTCAAAATACTTTCAGATTTAACCTTCAGCTATACAATTTCAGTTGGAAAAACAAAAAAAGAGAAACAGTCCCTTTCAGTGCAGTTCCTACTAAAATCTAAGGAAAGGTTCCACAATTTCAGGAGATGGAAGAGCTGGGATGAGACCCAACTCTGACCTTGGGCTTTAGTCCCTCTCACTCATAATCATAGCTTCACCTCGCTGATTGCATAGAGACCTTGGGATATAGGGTGGGTTGAACTTGAATATTATGTAAGTCTAAACTGCCACCCTTATAGAAATAGTATGCAGTCATGAAAGGTACACTGTTGAATCTGGCAACACACAATTCCCACTAAATTCCAGATTAGGAAACCTTTGCAAGAACTTTCATTACCTGTTAACTGCAGGGTCATACAGTTTCTCTAAATACAGATGAAGAAACTGAGGTATAAAACAATCATCCTAGGTGCCAAAACCACAGACCTCAATAGCAGACTCCATGTAGAATCCACCCTTCCTGACTATCAGTGAACCCAAACTCCTCTCAGTGACTTGTTTTTTTTTTTTTTTTTTTTTTTAAATGCTGCCCAGTTGGCTTTAAACACTATCACAACCCTCTTCAATATATTATGGTAGGTGCTTGTGCTTTGAGCATGCATACTTCTTTTTGCTCAGATCATGGACAACATAGTGCCTTAGCCACACTATCCAACCCACAAGGTTAGAAATCAAAGAACCTATAACAGACCCGAGGCCCATAGGCTCATGTGAGGATAGGATTCCTTCTATGATAAACACAATAGAAGCTATCATTGGATTAAGCACTTACAATTTGAGTCCTCTGTTAGACCCTGGACATGTATTTTCATTTGTCTAGAAAGGACCTCTGAAGATAAAGTTACTCAGTGTCATGCAAACCCATCTTGGAATCTAGAACCTGTGTTCTTTCTATGTCACGGCTTGTTAATAAGTTCCTGTCCACTGGCTCAGGTCAGTGGAGCCGTCTCCTCCTTTGGGGGCTGTAGCCCTCTCCCGAGTGTGGTCAGTCTGAGGCTCCGACACTCTGTGTGTGTCTTACTGGCCCCCTCTCTGCAGTGGTTGGACCTGACCTGGCCACAGCCCTGCCCCTTCAGGGATGGTTTCTGGCAGCAAGACCACTCACTGGTCACTGTCCAGAGCAGCACTGCTGGCCACCCACCTCAGCCACTCTGGGGTGGAGTCAGCTCACCCAGCCTGAACTGCCTGCAGCTCCTTCTCCATCACAAATGCTGACAAGAGTTTTTTGGATCCATCTCCTGTCAGCCAGCAGTGCACTGAGCACCTCAAACTGATGGCTGAACTTGAATGGTTCTCATTCACCCTGCACCCTCAGGCTGCCTGTCATCCAAGCCCACATCAGATCACGGCCAAAAGCAAAATGAAATGTTCCTGTGGTGTGTTAACACAGTTGGAAGGCCTCACGCAAGAGTTTTCCCAAGAAATAACCAATGTGAGATGTCCACAGAGAGACGCTGTGTCCTACAGCATCCTGGGTTGTTGGTCAGAGTTCGCACTGTCAGAGGGAAATGCACCCAACTCACCCAACATTACATCAGCAGCAATAAAGGAGTTGGAAAAAGTAGCGATTCAGAAGGTGGAGAGTCTCAAGTGGCTGCAGTTCATCCCAAAGTCCTGACTCCACACATCAGTTCTTTACAATGTGCATTGTACATTATACGATGTACAATGTCCAGTGGACTGGACAGTCAGGTGGGCTCATGTTGTAATGTGGATTCTAACTCGGTCCATCCAAAGTGGGTCCAGAGGCTCTGCACTTCTAACAAGCTCCCCTAGCATGCTGAAAGCCACTGGTCCTCAGGATATTCTGCATAGCAAGCCCATAGACCTCTCGACACAGATTTAAACGGGAAAATATATAGGTGACTTACTTGGATCTATGTCATGCATGTAGGTGGCATTAGAACCTTCCAGTAAAGTTGTTCCACATCTCATTCAAAATGTAAACCTTCATAGATGAAAAATATCAAGCCAGAAGTGAGTGTCAGAGCATGAGAGAGGTGGAGCCTGGGGTTGAGGACTCTGAAAACATGTTTGGAAAGTAAGAGAGTTAAAGAAAGGGCAGCAGTCATAGAAATAGCAGCAATGTTGTTCAAATGAATAAGTAACTCAAGTGTCAAACCAGAGAAGAAGGCAGTCTAGGATATCTGAAGTCTGTCCCAGGAGTACCAGGCCCAGGACACTAGATGCACTGGCACAGAAAAGGTAAGCTGCAAAGTCTGAATAACAAATAACAGAACCAAATCATTATAAATCAGTGTAAAAATGCCAGTGTAAACATAGGGTCATGGATGTCCAGAAGGCAACCAGGCAGATTCCCAGATGTGGGAAGTGAACTTACCCACTCATCTTCAGCCTCCGGAAAGCACTGAGCAAGAGAATCCGAGTGTCCTAGTTCCAGAGAAACAAGCATGTCCAGCGAGGAGTCCAGGAAGGGATGAAGTGAGGGAGCTGGAAAACAAGAGCAAGGGCTCACTTCTGTTACCCACATAAAATCCGCCATAAAGTTAGGCTGCTTGGAACACATGAAAGGCCTGTATTCCTTCCTACCTGCGTGGGGGTGTTATCTACCTGTGTGAGTTAAGAGGCTCTAGCTGTGAAAACTGGTCAAGGCCCTAATGAGATCTCAAAGTGAGATCCCAGATCAGCAGTATCAGCATCATCAGGGAGTCTCTTGTGCACACATGCTAAGTCACTTCTGTTGTGTGCAACTCTATGCAACTCTATGGACTGTAGCCCACCAGGCTCCTCTGCCCATGGGATTCCCAGGCAAGAATACTGGAGTAGGTTGCCATGCCCTCCTCCAGGGGATCTCCCTGCCCAGGGATCAAACCCACGTGGGAGTCTCTTAGGAAATGTCAATTTCTCAGCCCTGCTCCAAACCTACAAATCTGAAACTGTGGGTGTGGTGTCTGCAGCCTGCAGTCCTAGGAAACCTCCCTGTGATTCTGATGCATGCTCAGTGGAGCCTTTTAAAAGCATGGTGGAGAAACAAGGCCAGGTGTGGCAAAGGACACTCAGTGTTAGTGGTCTTGATAATGATTTTACTGTAAAGCCCTTAGAGGAAAATGTAGCCAATATGCTCCTTGATGTACATCAAAGCAAGATCTTTTTCAATCCACCCCCTAGATTAATAAAAATAAAAGCCAAAAATAAACAAAAGGGGCCAAATTAACCTTACAAGCTTTTGCACAGCAAAGGAAGCCATAAACAAGAATATGGCCCCCAGAATGGGAGAAAATGTTTGCAAATGAAGCAACTGACAAAGGATTAATCTCCAAAATATACCAACAGCTCATGCAGCTGATATCAAAAAGCAAACAGAATCAGAAAAATGGATGGAAGATCTAAATAGATATTTCTCCAAAGAATGTCTACAGATGGCTAAGAAGCACATAAAAGGTGCTCAACATAACTCGTTATTACAGAAAGGTAAAGCCATAATACAAAGAGGTATCACTTCACACCAGTCAGAGTGGCCATCATAAAAATGTCTACAAACAATAAATGCTGGAGAGGGTGTAGAGAAAGGGGAACTCTCTTACACTATTGATGGGAATGAAAACTAGTATAGCCACTATAGAGAAGTGTGCAGAGGTTCCTAAAAAAATTAAAAATAGAACTACCATATGACCCAGCAATCCTACTGCTGAGCATATATCTGGAGAAAACCACAATTAGAAAAATTACATGCACCCCAACATTCATGGAAGCACCATTTATTGAGTTGGCCAAAAACTTTGGTTTTACCATCACAATTCAGTACAGTTCAGTCACTCAGTCGTGTCCGACTCTTTGCAACCCCATGAACCTCAGCATGCCAGGCCTCCCTGTCCATCATCAACTCCCTGAGTCCACCCAAACCCATGTCCATTGAGTCGGTGATGCCATCCAGCCATCTCATCCTCTGTCATCCCCTTCTTCTCCTGCCCTCAATCTTTCCCAACATCAGGTACTTTTCCAATGAGTCAGCTCTTCGCATCAGGTGGCCAAAGTATTGGAGTTTCAGCTTCAACACCAGTCCTTCCAATGAAAACCAAGGACCGATCTCCTTTAGGATGGACTGTTTGGATCTCCTTGCAGTCCAAGGGACTCTCAAGAGTCTTCTCCAACACCACAGTTCAAAAGCATCAATGCTTTGGCGCTCAGCTTTCTTTATAGTCCAAATCTCACATCCATACATGACCACTGGAAAAACCATAGCCTTGACTAGATGGACCTTTGTTGGCAAAGTAACCTCTCTGCTTTTTAATATGCTGTCTAGTTTGGTCATAACTTTCCTTCCAAGGAGTAAGCTTCTTTTAATTTCATGGCTGCAATCACCATCTGCAGTGATTTTGGAGCCCAGAAAAATAAAGTCAGCCACTGTTTCCACTGTTTCCCCATCTATTTGCCATGAAGTGATGGGACTGGATGCCATGATCTTAATTTTCTGAATGTTGAGCTTTAAGCCAACATTTTCACTCTCCTCTTTCACTTTCATCAAGAGGCTCTTTAGTTCTTCTTTGCTTTCTGCCATAAGGGTGGTGTCATCTGCATATCTGAGGTTATTGATATTTCTCTCAGCAATCTTGATTCCAGCTTGTGCTTCATCCAGCCCAGGATTTCTCATGATGTACTCGGCATATAAGTTAAAGAAGCAGAGTGACGATATACAGCCTTGACGTACTCCTTTTCCTATTTGGAACCAGTCTGTTGTTCCATCTCCAGTTCTAACTGTTACTTCCTGATCTGCATACAGATTTCTCAGGAGGCAGGTCAGGTGATCTGGTATTCCCATCTCTTTAAGAATTTTCTACAGTTTATTGTGATCCACACAGTCAAAGGCTTTGGCACAGTCAGTAAAGCAGAAATAGGTATTTTTCTGGAATTTTCTTGCTTTTTTGATGATCCTGTGGATGTTGGCATTTTGATCTCTGGTTCCTCTGCCTTTTCTAAAACCAGCTTGAACATCTGGAAGTTCATGGTTCGTGTATTGCTGAAGCCTGGCTTGGAGAATTTTAAGCATTACTTAACTAGTGTGTGAGATGAGTGCGATTGTGCGGTAGTTTGAGCATTCTTTGGCATTGTCTTTCTTTGGAATTTGAATGAAAACTGACCTTTTCCAGTCCTGTGGCCACTGCTGAGGTTTCCAAATTTGCTGGCATATTGAGTGCAGCACTTTCACAGCATCATTTTTCAGAATTTCACATGTTACAGAAAAATCCAAATGTACTTTTTGCCCAGTGTACTGTAGCCAGGACAATGGAACAACCTAAATATCCATCAACAGAAGAATGGATAAAGATGTGGTACATATATTCAATGGAATATTACTCAGCCATAGATGATGAAATAATGTAATTTGCAGCAACATGGATGGACCTAGAAATTTTCAAATTGAGTGAAGTAAGTCAGACAAAGAGACGTATCTTATGATATCCCTTATATGTGGATTCTAAAAATTGTACAAATGCATTTATTTACAAAGCCAAAATAGTTACAGACTTGGAAAACAAGCTTATGGTTATCAGGGGATAAGGTGGGGAGGGGTAAATTGGAAGATTGGAATTGACACATATACACTACTATATAGGGCTTCCCTGTGGCTCAGCTGGTAAAGAATCCCCCTGCAATGAGAGAGACCTGGGTTTGATCCCTGGGTTGGGAAGATCCCCTGGAAAAGGGAAAGGCTACCCACTCCAGTATTCTGGCCTGAAGAATCTCATGAACTGTATAGTCCATGAAGTGCAGAGATTTGGACACAACTGAATGATTTTCACTTCCCTTCACTTCACAATACTGTGTATAAAACAGGTAACTAATAAGGATCTACTGTATAGCACAGAGATCTCTATTCAATACTCTGTAAAGACTTACATGGGGGAAAAACAAAACTAAAAAAGAGTGGATATATGTATAACTGATTCACTTTGCTGAACACCTGAAACTAACACAATATCGTAAATCAAATGTGTGCCAACATTTTTTTTTAAATAAAGAGTTAGTGAAGACTAAATCCTGCTTACAAGGAGAAGAAAACCCAGTAGAGATAATATAAAATAATAATTTAAAAAGATGTTGGGCAATGATCTCCATGGTAGAATTTTATCAGTATTGAGGAATCATCCAGCCACGTGAAGAACAAGAATGATCTGATGCTGATAATGACCAACATCATGAGAACCAAGAGGGGTCAGCTCACACTATGTGCCTGCAATGGCTCTGAGGATATATTTTTAAGAGACTCATCACAAATAAGTGCTGTGCTTGGGAAGAGATATTTTCCGAGGGGAAAATCAAACTTGAGAAAAACACAGTGTCTAATGGGACCTGTTTGACAAAAATATTGAGAAAGAATTGTTTTAAACTTAAAAACAAGTGTAAGATACAAACCCCCCGAAACACACAGGGGTGTTAGTTACAATCACAACTGGTTCTCTTGCACTCCGCTTTATTGTGCTTCATGGCTACTGCATTTTGAAACAAATTAAACGTTTGTGGCAGTGCTGCATTGAGCAAATCTGTTGGCACCATTTTTCCGACAGCATTTGCTCACTTTCTATCTCTGTGTAACATTTGGTAATTCTCACACTTTCAAGCTTTTTCATTATGATGATATTTGTTATGGTGATTAGTGGTCTTTAATATTACTATTGCAGAAAAGATAGCTACTTGCTAAAGACTGAGATGTTGGTGAGTACTTTTCAGCAATAAAGTAGTTTTTATTAAATTTACATAATATTATATGTTACAGGTGCACAATGTAGTGATTCAAATTTCAAGGTTATATTCCATTTATAGGTATTATAAACATTGGCTGTATTTCCCATGGTTTATCATATATCCTTGTAACTGATTTTATATGTAATGGTTTGTCCCCTCCTTTCCTCTCCCCACTGATAGCCGTGAGTTGGTTCTCTGTATTTGTTACTTGGCTTCTTTTTCATTATATTCTCTAGTTTGTTGTACTTTTTAGACTCCACAGGAAAATGATACCATACAGTATTTATCTTTGTCTGACTTATTTCACCAAGCTTAGTGGGTACGAAATATACACTTCATTGGAGTATAATTGCTTTACAATGTTGTGTTAGTCTCTGTTGTACAGTGAAGTGAATTAGCTATATGTACATATATAGACCCCTCCCCTTTGCTCCCCCTTCTCACCAGCCCACCATCGCACCCCTCTAAGGACATCAGAGAGCACAAGCTGAGCTCCCTGTGCTATACAGTAGCTTCTCACTAGCTATCTGTTTTACACATGGCTGTGCACATATGTCAGTGCTACTATCCCAACTCATCCTGCCCCCTCTTCCCCCACTGTGTCCACATGTCCATTCTCTATGTCTGTGTCTCTCTCCTTGCCCTGCAAAAAGGTTCATCTGTACCATTTTTTTAGATTTTACATATATGCATTAATATACAGTATTTGTTTTTTCTTTTCCTTTACGTGATAGATTCTAGGTTCATCCACATCGCCACAAATGACCCAGTTTTGTTCCTTTTTATGGCTGAGGAATATTGTGTTGTACTTATGTACCATATTTTTAGTTTTTAATGCAGGCATATACATTGATTTTTAGACATAATGCTAGAGCATGCTTAATAGACTACAGTCCAATGGAACGGTTCTGTGAGGACCTACAAGACCTTCGAGAGCTAACACCCAGGAAAGATGTCCTTTTCATCAAAGGGGACTGGAACGCAAAAGTAGGAGGTCAAGCGATACCTGGAGTAACAGGCACATTTGGCCTTGGAGTACAGAATGAAGCAGGGCAAAGACTAAAGGAGTTTTGTCAAGAGAACACACTAGTCATAGCAAACATCCTCTTCCAACAACACAAGAGAAGACTCTACACAAGGACATAGCCAGATGGTCAATAATGAAATCAGATTGATTATATTCTTTGCAGCCAAAGATGGAGAAGCTCTATACAGTCAGCAAAAACATGACCGGGAGCTGACTGTGGCTCAGATCATGAGCTCTTTAGTGCCAAATTCAGACTTAAATTGAAGAAGATAGGGAAAACCACTAGACCATTCAGTTATGACCTAAAAAAATCCCTTACAATTAAACAGTGGGAATGACAAATAGATTCAAGGGATTAGATCTGACAGACAGAGTGCCTGAAGAACTATGGATGAGGTTCATAACATTGTACAAGAGGCGGTGATCAAGACCATCCCCAAGAAAAAGAAATGCAAAAGACAAAATGATTGTGTGAGGACACCTTACAAATAGCTGAGAAAAGAAAAGGAAAAGGAAAAGGAGAAAAGGAAATATATACCCATTTGAATGCAGAGTTCCAAAGAATAGTAAGGAAAAAAAAGAAAGCCTTTCTCAGTGATCAATGCAAAGAAATATAGAAAAACAATAGAATGGGAAAGACTAGAGATCTCTTCAAGAAAATTAGAGATACCAAGGGAATATTTCATGCAAAAATGGGCTCAATAAAAGACAGAAATGGTATGGACCTTACAGAAGCAGAAGATATTAATAGGAAGTGGCAAGATTACATAGAAGAACTATACAAAAAAGATCTTTATGACCCAGATAACCAAGATGGTGTGATCACTCATCTACAGCCAGACATCCTGGAATGTGAAGTCAAGTGGGCCTTAGGAAGCATCACTACGAACAAAGCTAGTAGAGGTGATGGTATACCAGTTGAGCTATTTCAAATCCTGAAAGATGATGCTGTGAAAGTGCTGCACTCAATATGGCAGCAAATTTGGAAAACTCAGCAGTGGCCACAGGACTGGAAAAGGTCAGTTTTCATTCCAATCCCAAAGAAAGGTAATGCCAAAGAATGTTTAAACTACCACACAGTTGCACTCATCTCACACACCAGCAAAGTAATGCTCAAAATTCTCCAAACCAGTCTTCAACAGTATGTGGACCATGAACTTCTCGATGTTCAAGGTGGATTTAGAAAAGACAGAGGAACCAGAGATCAAATTGCCAACATCCGTTGGATCATCGAAAAAGCAAGTGAGTTCCAGAAAAACATCTACTTAAACTTTATTGAATATGTCAAAGCCTTTGACTGTGTGGATCACAACAAACTGTGGAAAATTCTTCAATAGATGGGAATACCAGACCACCTGACCTGCCTCCTGAGAAATGTGTATGCAGGTCAAGAAGCAACAGTTAGAACTAGACATGGAATAACAGACTGGTTCCAAATTCAGAAGGGAGTACATCAAGGCTGTATATTGTCATCCTACTTATTTAACTTATATACAGAGTGTATCATCCAAAATGCCAGACTGGATGAAGCACAAGGAATCAAGGTTGCCGGGAGAAATATCAATAACCTCAGATAGGCAGATGATGCCACCCTTATGCAAAAACCAAAGAAGAATTAAAGAGCCTCTTGATGAAAGTGAAAGAGGAGAGTGAAAAAGTTGGCTTAAAACTCAACATTCAGAAAACTAAGATCATGGCATCTGGTCCCATCACTTCATGGCAAATAGATGGGGAAACAGTGACAGACTTTTTTTTTTGGCTCCAAAATCATTTCAGATGATGATTGCAGCCACGACATTAAAAGACGCTTGCTCCTTGGAAGAAAAGCTATGACCAACTTAGACAGCATATTAAAAAGCAGAGATATTACTTTGCCAACAAAGGTCCATCTACTCAAGGCTATGGTTTTCCCAGTAGTCATGTATGGATGTGAGAGTTGGACCATAAAAAAAAAGCTGAGTGCCGAAGAATTGATGCTTTTGAACTGTGGTGTTGGAGAGGACTCTTGAGAGTCCCTTGGACTGCAAGGAGATCCAACCAGTCCATCCTAAAGGAAATCAGTAGTGAATATTCATTGGAAGGACTGAATGCTGAAGGTGAAGCTCCAATACTTTGGCCACCTGATCGAAGAACTGACTCATTGGAAAAGACCCTGATGCTGGGAAAGATTGAAGGCAGGAAGAGAAGGGGATGACAGAGGATGAGATGGCTGGATGGCATCACCAACTCAATGGACATGAGTTTGAGTAAACTCCAGGAGTTGGTGTTGGACAGGGAAGCCTCACGTGCTGTAGTCCATGGGGTCGCAAAGAGTCAGACACAACTGAGCAACTGAACTGATTCTGACAGGTGTGAGGTGATACCTCATTGTAATTTTCATTTGCGTTTCTTAAATAATGAGCAATGTTGAACATCCTCTCATATGTTTATGAGCCATCTGTATGTCTTCTTTGGAGAAATTCTGTTTGGGTCTTCTGCCCACTTTTTGGTTTCATTGTCCTTTTTTTTGGTATTGAGCTTATAAGCTGCTTGTATGATAATGGTGTTTTTAAAGACATGCCAGCATGCTTAGTAGCTCATTTGTGTCCAATTCTTTGTGACCCCATGGACTATGGCCTGCCAGGCTCCTCTCTCCATGGGATTTCTCAGGTAAAAACACTGGAGTTGGTTGCCATTTCCTTCTCCAGGGGATCTTCCTGACCCAAGGATCGAACCTGTGTTTCCTGCAGTGGCAGGCAGATGCTTTATCACTGTGCCACCTGGGGAAGCCCCTTTTAAAGCCATAGTGAGTACTAAAGTCTGTTTGTAAGAAAACAAAACCCCAGGAGAGATCATGTAAAACAATAGTAAAGCATGCTCTGCCATCAACTACTTGGGCAGTGATACTCAGTAGTAGAGTTTTATCAGTGTTGAGGAATCGTGCAGTCACAGGTAGGACCACAACGATTTGACACTGATAATGAGAGACGTCATGAGAGCCAACGAAGGTCAACTCACTCTATGTGCCTGCGGACTCTCTGAGGATGCGTTGTAAGCAACTCACCACAAAGAAGTGCTATTTAATGTCCATGCTTGTGAAGGGATCTTCTCCGAGTGGAGAAGCAAAATGGAGGAAAACAAACACGGTGATCCAGAGGGATCTGTTTGACAAAAATATTGAGAAAGAATTTTGTTTTAAATGTGAACACAAGTCTAAGACACAAAACCCCCTAAATAAAACACATAGGTGTTTTAATGTCAGGCACAACTAGTTTTACCATGCTCTGCTTTATTGTCCTTCACAGAGACTGCACTGTGAACAAACTGAATGGGCGTGGCAGCGCTGAATGGAGCAAATCGGTTGGCTCCCTTTTCCAACAGCATTTGCTCACTTCCTGTCTCTGTGTCACATTTCACTAATTCTCACAGTATTTCAAGCTTTTTCCTTGTGATGATATTTGTTATAGTGATCAGTCAAATTGACGATACTGTTGTGAAACATAGCAACTTGCTGATGGCTCAGATGTTGGTGTGCATTTTTCAGCAGTACTTTTTAATTCAGGTCTGTACATTGCTTCTTGGACATGACACTAACAGGCTGAGTAGACTACAGTCTAGTGCAAAAATCACTTTTATATGCACTAGGAAAACTAAAGATTTCTATGACTCACATTTATTGAGACATTGCCTTCTTTGGTTGGTCTGGAATCAAATCCACAAAAACTCCAAGGTCTCCCTGTGTACTGATTGTTTCAACCAGTATGAGCTGGGCATCTATTCTATTCAGACACTGAAGATACAAGACAAGTAAAACAGTCTTTTCCAAAAATTTGCAGTCTAGTGAGACAAGGAGGCAGAGAAGATGACCATGCATTCAGTTGGCAGAACTGGACTAGAAGTTCACCCAAGGAGCTCTGGGAGCATAGGGTATCCAAAAAGGACCAAATACCTCTTTTCATAAGGGAGTAACACTTGGTTGACTCTGAAGAACTATTGACTGAAAGAATATCTAGCAGAGGGAATGAAGTGTGTGGGAAGATGTGACACCAGGAAAGGCCATCTGGGAAAAGCTGGAGACTTGGAGTGGCTGAAGGGAGAGGGCGTGGGGCCAAAGGACTAGTGTGCGCTCATGGGCAGGTGTTCACAACAGCCAGGACCTGAAAGTAGGCTGAACGTCTGTCTGCATATCAACTGATAAGGAGGATGTAGTACATGTATACACACACAGAGAGTAGTATACTACTCAACCATAACAAATGAAATGAGGATGTTTGCAGGAACACGGATGAACCTAAGAGATTATCATACTAAATGAAGCAAGCCAGACAGAGAAAGGCCAACATCATAAATTGCTTGCATGTGGAATCTGAAAAAGAAAGTACAAATGATCTTATTTACAAAACAGAGATAAATCCATGGATATAGAAAACAAACTTATGGTTACTAAAGAGGAAAGGCATGAAAGGGATAAATTAGGAGTTTGGGATTTACATATTTGCTATATATAAAATAGACAAACCCCAAGGACCCACTTTATAGCGCAGGGAACTATACTCAATATTTTGTCATGATTTGTTAGGGGAAATAATCAGAGAACTTATATATACCTATTGTGTGTATATGTGCATATTAATATATATATATATATATATATATATATATATATATATATATATATCAGTGAATCACTGTGCTGTACACCTGAAATGAACACAACATTGTAAATCAACTATACTTCGATAAAAAAAATAATTTGATTAGGCAGAGAATAAGTATAATATTATTTTTGATGAGAGCATGAACAGGAGAATCTAGCCCATCCTGAACCTGATATATTTTCCCTACACTTAAAAAAAAAACTCAACTATTACTTGATGACTAGAGTCCCAAACTAGACATTATACCGTTATCACTGTCCACTTCCTGTTTCTCTTGGTAAATATTTCATTCTTCTACTAATCTAATCTTCTGAACTTTTTGAAAGCAATATCTCAATAGGAGAATGGTTGGTGTGCAATCATGAATGCCAGTCTTTTTTTTTTAATGTAAAATGTTCTTATAGAAGTAAACAACCTGTTGAATAGTTGCTTTGAAGTATTAGTCTGTATGAATACAAGTGGTCTTTAAGAGAAAAGA
This sequence comes from Okapia johnstoni, assembly GCA_024291935.2. Lineage (NCBI taxonomy): Eukaryota > Metazoa > Chordata > Mammalia > Artiodactyla > Giraffidae > Okapia > Okapia johnstoni. Next base: position 9,446,280 of record CM044327.1, read on the forward strand.
TCTACATAGGTAGTGTAGCTCTAAGAACTTCATACCCTTGTATTGTTATCTGTTATAAAATCTATTTATTTGAATCATCTCTACATTTGTTGTTTACCTTAGCCAGATTAAATGTCATCACTTGAAATTGCTAAAACCCAATGTAACTAGTAGTATTTTTTATCACTTTACATGGCAAAATGTTTTCTTAAAGTATGAGCCTCTTCTAGCACATTAGCTTTTATTAGTAATAACAGTAATAAGCACTAACACTTATTGAATGATTTCAACATGACAGGCAGAGAAGGTACTTTAAATGCATTGCCACATTTAATCCTCATAACCGTGAAGCAGGTGTTATTATTTTGCTCACTTTACAGATGAGAAAATTAAGAGTTGTTGAGGTTCGGAAACTGGATGAAGGTCATTTAGCTAGCAACTGCTTGAGCTCAGATACCAATCAAATTCTGTCTCATTCCAGAATACATTATCTTCGCCCCAAATTAGTTGCTTCTCATTCTAAGTGGACAGAAAAGTGCTCTCCTTAAGATTCTGCTTCAACTGTCTTAATTCCTGTGATCAGTTTATTTAAGGTATAATCAGTATAGAGGAATTTGAAATCAAATTTAAATAATGAGTAACTGTATTTAATTAATAAAACAAAATTATTCACTGTGAGTCAATTTATTTAGTTTCATATAGAAAGTGACCTCTATTTCTCATCTGAGCTTTTCCTTGTGTATCAGTTGGGTTAATCCAGCTTTGTAACAGACATCCCTAACATCTTCTCAACATGAGGAAATTTCCTTCATCTCCCTCTTGAGTTCCTGTGGCTGTACTAACAATTAGATACAAGATAGAGTAACAAGAGAGAAAGAAACAAATTTTAATTTGCATACATGGAGTTTTCATAGAAATGAGACCTAAGGAGGGGCCAAGGTAGGGAGCTTTTATCCTCTTTAGACAAAGAAACAGTAAGTTTATAAGGAATTGACAAGACAAAGAAGCTTAGATGTTGGATGCTTGGTTAGTAAAGGATCTAAATAGTGTTTGGGCTCGGGGTAATAAATGAAAGAAGTCACAAGATGTGTTTATATAGATTTCTTAGCCTGAATTCACCATCTCCGGTGAGAAGGAGATCCCTCTCCTTAATATAGGAGTGTACCTTTCACATGTGAGACTTATTTCCTGCTTTCAGGAGTACAGAAATGAGGTTCAGAGAGTCCCTGTTCTTTGGCCATATCTTAAGTAACTTTAATTAAAAATCATCAATATGCCATTGTGCTATATTTAGGGGCAGTCGTTTCTGAGCCCTAAAAATTCCAATGGCTAAACATGCAGTCCATGGGGTTGCAAAGAGTCAGACACAACTGACCGACTGAACTGAACTGAAGCATAAAGATTAGTTCTAGTTCAGGTCCAGTGCAAATCAGTGCATTCTCTGTTCCATGAGTTGGTAGATGCTTGTTCCCCTGTTTGTGTGTCTACCATCTCATTAGCCCTTGGAATCCTCCCCTGCATCCTATGGCATTTGGCTAGATATTGAATGAAAGAAAGAATGTGGAGAGTCAGGTTGGAAGAGATCCAGAACTGGCATAAATCACCTTCACCCACATACTATTGGCCAGAATTCAGATCTAAGCACATAATGGGTAGTGTAGTTTGGCAGTGAGGCTGGTAGAAAGATCATGGACATTAGTGAATAATTAGCCAACCAGTGCCAGGAATGCCTTTATGGACCTTAAGGTATATTGACTGACAAATTCAGAAAGTATTCAGATTTTCACGTGTTTACTGTTACTGATGTTGAAGCTGAAACTCCAATACTTTGGCCACCTCATGTGAAGAGTTGACTCATTGGAAAAGACCCTAATGCTGGGTAGGATTGGGGGCGGGAGGAGAAGGGGATGACAGAGGATGAGAAGGCATCACCGACTCGATGGACACGGGTTTGGGTAGACTCCAGGAGTTGGTGATGGACAGGGAGGCCTGGTGTGCTGCGATTCATGGGGTCGCAAAGAGTCAGATGTGACAGGGCGACTGAACTGAACTAAACTGAACTGTTACCTTAGGGATGATTTCAGCCTCTAAGTCTGTGATCCATATTGTTGATAGTTCAGCTGTTGATAATTAAATAGTGCTTTATACATTTATTTTTATTTTCTCTCTTAAAATTGTAGAATTTTCCATGCACTTTATTCTTACACTACCTGAGGTTTTTTGTTTTTGTTTTTTTTTTAATATTATAAGAGGCTGATGTATAGCATTTCATGCCTGATGGCTTACTAAGGGGGATTTTGGTAGATTCTAATTTGTGATTATTTTCCAAATTGAATAATGTTTAGTATATCAATTTTATAACATAATTTTATGAAGATTTGACAATTTATGCACTTTGATTGCCATTCACATACAAATATAATTGTTCTAACAGTGAGTTAAGAAAGTAGATGTTAAGAATCGGATTTTATTTTACTGTTTCAAGATTAACATAATTCTTTTGGATTGTATACTCTGGGCACTTTTCTCTCAACTGATTTTTAATATGTTTTCCTAGTGAAAGTTATTAATTTGGTGATGAGGAGAGCTGACATGAATGCTTTCTTCATCCTTCTACTCCTCCCACCTCAATTCTTTACTTTGTTTTCATGGATTATTTGTCTTGAAGTGTTGATGCATTTTTTTTTTATAAAATTAATATGTTATTCTTTTCTCAATAGGTCATTATCTTGAGACTTCATAGCATTTTTCATTTGTTCTTCCTTCAAATTGTACATTGTCTTCAATTTTAAGTTGAGACTTTATAACTTGCAACATCTCAAGTGCATAGTATACCCAATTCAGTATAATGAGAAAATGTAACCTTTTTTACCCTATGAAAGCTCTCCAAAACTCTTTGATTTTATATAATATTGCCTGTTTCCCCTACAGCCTTGATGTAAAAATTCTCGTTATTAATGATGATTTAGTCATAGGTATATCTCTATTTTTAAAAACTTCACATTCTAGACTCTTTCCTCATTAACCCTTTTCATGGATATTTAAAATATGTACATGGCCAAAATAATATTGGGAAAAAATAGTGTCATATCTTACATAGACCATGATAGACACATATTATTATTTGCTTAATGAATAAATAAGAATGAGGAGATGTTGCTCTTTTCATCTCTATTATTTTCTTCCTGTATTCAAAAAAAAAAAAGTTCAATGAACCAAAAACTCAATAATTAGAAGCGACGTACAGACTAATTCCTTGGTTGATGTTTTGTTATGCCACCAGATCAAAAGTAAATAGACCTCTTTTTTGGCTTTTATATATCAGACTGTACTTAAATATAAAAGAAACCATAGGCTGAAAAGATATTAAAAATTTTAAAGCAATTTGAAAATTTTGAAGGTACTCCATAAAAATTGAATGTGATGTGCAAAATACACACTTCTTTAAATATTTAAATTAGGATTAAATTTTTGAAGCTAAAATTAAAGGAAAGATTCTCACTGGATCTGCAGAAGTAACAATATTATAAGAGGGCAAAGGAATTTTTACTCTGTTGAAGCTCAAGGTGTGTATATTCCTCCAGTGATTGCTAAGGCCACCAGTACTGTTCTTCAAACAAGTCTGTGAATTTGTTCTCTTTAATGATTTCCAAAGCACCTGGGAGATGTGATTCTCCAGAGATTTTGAGTGGATTTGATTTTTCATGCCGGAGTACTATGGAGAAAGTTCAGGTATTGAAAGAGTGTATGAGAAAATCTATAGAGGAGATCAATTTTGCAAGTGCTTTGTAAAAGCGTCAGACAAGAATCTCACTTGACACAGAATATAGAAGTTCTATGCTCAAAATTTTTCAACACACTCGATCTTGTGGACAAAAATATAGATTTGAACTTACAAAATATGATGTCCTGTCAAAGGACTGATTGTTCCACAATTGAGTTCAACAGTAAATTCCAAGAGGCTTGTAAAACCCACCAAGGATGTGATCCCTGAACAAGAATAAACAGTTCATCCACAGCTCTGCCAAGATATGAATTTGGAGCGTGACATGGGTAATAAATTAGTATATGAACGATTCAGTGCAGGATTATAAACTATTATCCAAGCACTTATGAATACTCTCTTTCATAAACCGTTCTATAATCCAAGCAGACAGTTCTCTGTCAGCCTAAATGGATACTTTTAGGGTATAATAGGTATGCCTGGGAGGGCCCCTCTAGATCATTTGTGGTGGCAAGGATGCCTGTGTGATGAGGAAATAACATTTATCAATAGTCAGTGTTCTGCAGAGAACATGGAAACACCTGGCAACTCTCCAAATGCATGGGAGCAGATCTCAACTGCCAAGTGTATTATGCCATGGGTCAGGCAGAGACTATCTGGGTTAATCAAATTTTATGGTTAAGTGATAACTTGCCTTCATGACGATTTTTAAGGAATTAAAATACAGTAAAATACAATTTATGAAAAAAATAGTCTAACCATGACTTAAGAGTTGATCATTCAAAGCATTTGGGGATGTTACAAAGCTTTAGGGATGTAATGATGAATCTTGACTATCATTTTACTGAAAATGTGCAGGCTGCTAGAACTGTCTGGTAGATGGCACAGTGAATCGCCCAACCTTTGTTCCCCTTCTGTCATTGATATTTCAGAGGATGGAAGTGAAGGCTTTACTTTAAGCATTTGGCTACTTTTAACATTAAAGAAGTAATCTGTTTCAGTTGCTGTTCAGTTGATGATTGTGTCCTACTATTTGTGACCCCAGGGACTGCAGCATGCCAGGTTTGCCTGTCCTTCATTACCTCCCAGAGTTTGCTCAAATTCATGTCCACTGACTTGGTGATGGTATCTAACCATCTCATTCTTAGCAGCCCCTTTCTCCTTTTACTTGCAATCTTTCCCAACATCAGGGTCTTGTCCAATGATTTGGCTCTTCACATCAAGTGGCCAAAGTATTGGAGCTTCAGCAGCAGCATCAGTCCTTCCAATGAAAATCAGGGTTGATTCTTTTTGGATTGACTGGTTTGATCTCCTTGCAGTCCAAAAGACTCTCAAGAGTCTTCTCCAGCACTACAGTGCAAAAGCATCAATTTTTCGGTGCTCAGCTTTCTTTATGGTCTAACTCTCACATCTGCACATGACATATACTTTTTTACACATACATATATTTATATACGGAGAATAGTAAATGTATTTTTCTATGAGATTTTAATATAGGTGACAGCATGGAGTAGTGATTAAAAGTGTCTCTAGACTCAGAAAACCTTGGTTCAAATACCAGCTGTACCAAATACTATTTTTGTGACTCTGGGCGATATAATTAAAACTCTTCCAGTCTGTGGTTTTTCCTTCAAAAATTATATTATGATAATAAGAATCCTTAGTAATTTGAAGATGGAATGAGTTAGCACCATGTAAAACATTTAGAGAAGCGTCTGGCAATATTATTAATAAGTATTTCATAAATGTTAGCTATTACTAGTATATTTCATATTGGACTATCATGGAATTGATTCTTAAATGGCAGCTTCATGCCTAGTTCATTCTATTTTGTACCTTGGTGCCTTTGTACCTGCTGTTCCTCCATCTCAGTAATCTTCCAACCATCTTCTACTGCATTTTCAAGATGCAGCTGTGTTAATTCTTGGTTAAGCTATCTGTCACTCTTGTCAGAGTTAATGACTAATACTCATGATAGTAGAATGTTATTCACTGCTTCCTTTGTGCCTAAATTCTCCCTAATATAATCTTTTATTATTTTAAAAGTAACTTTGTATATGAAATATTTATTTACATACCCATATCTCAAACTGGACCATGAGCTTCTTGTAGACAGTGAGCCTGTATCACATACAGAAGGCATTTACTAACCATGAGCTTCTTTGCTTGCTGAAAGGAGGAATGGACAAATAGCATGACCTCCCATTTAATGAACTGAAGATTTTGAATCTTAAAAGCATGAATATATTTTTAAATGTCTTGACCTTCACTTTTAAAGATAACAATGATATATGCTATATTGCAGTTTTAGTGGGGATATGATTATTTTTTGCTTTATTTTAGTTAATTTTAAAATTATGTGTACACATGGAGGAAATTCAAACATATGGAATGATGTACAGTGAAAGTAGAATATTTCCTTCATCCAAGTGCCCACTGCTAGTCTCCCTTCCCAGACTTATTCTCCATGTTCAAGAGATGTGTGTCTGTTATACACACCTTTTTATACAAATGGAAACAAGGGAACATATTATGTTTAACCTTATTTTTTTTGGTGTTTAATTGGAACTTTTTCATATGAGCAGCATAGTAGATCTGCGTCAGTTTGGTAACAGCTGCATGATATTCTATCCCATGAGGATCCATGTCGCAGAGGGAGGGTCCTCTGATACAGGAGCCCCTGGGGAAGGCACTGTCTTTCCACTCTGGCCGCTTTGCTCAGTAGCATCCACAGAGATGTCAGGATGAGGGAGAGTGGCTTGAAGGTTCAGCATCTTAACAAGGGAGGGAGGAGGAAATTGTTATTTCGTATAACTTAGTCATTGTTTTCCTTCATAAAAAATTTTAGTATGTATTTTATGCAATTTGTAAACATATAGTTCAAAGAGGATTTTGCACATCCTGGGTAATCCAAAAGCTTTCATGGGTATGATATTCAAATTAAAATTGAGTGGCTATAGCATTTTGGGGGGTGAGCAGTGATATTTTTCTTTTCTGATTATATAATTTGAACATATGAAAGTCAAAAGCAAAAAAAAAATGTTAAGTATAGTTAATAATATCAGCAACAGAGAAAACCAAAGTTAACCTTTTAACACACATTCTTGCTTCACCTAGTATAATGTCATAAATGATCTCTATGGCATTATATATATATGTAAATATATTTATTTATTTATTTAACAACATCAACTTGGCATTCGAGAAATGTGCTGTAATTCCCTTAGGCATTTTGCACATAACCAACTTTAAAACCAATCATTGCACTTTTTGTTTCTGATTTTTGCTATTATTAGTAACATTGGCATGAATATGTATCTTTTATTACTCTCAGATAAGTTCTTTAAAATTAAAAGTGGAATTTCTGGTTCCAAGAGTGTGAACAGGGTTCAGTTTTTTGATACATATTGTCAAACAACCACCTAAGGAGATGACAGCTATTTAAGTGCCTACTGCTGGTGTGAGAGAAGATACACGTTTCCCTGAATTCCTTCTAATTGTGGGTATTTTGCTTTTGTTTTTTTCACTTTGCCTACTTGATATGTGGTTTTTAACTTTTGTGATGCTGATCACTTTTTTCAGAGTATTTATATGGTGTTTATACTAACATTTGTTCTATCAAACATCTAAAATATTTTATCAGTTTCATGTCACTTAGTTTCTTTGTTTTGATATACAGAATTTTAAATTTTCTTTGTAGACAAATAGAGAAAACTTGCCTTTTATGATTTTTCTTCGTTTTTTATGTTTAAAATGTCATCCAACCCAGAAGTTTTTAGCTTTGAAGTTGTATGTACATATAAGGCTTCCCTGGTGGCTCAGTGGTAATGAATTTGCCTGCTGATGCAGGAGACATGGGTTTGATCCCTGGATGGGGAAGATCCCCGGGAGAAGGAAATGGCAACCCACTCCAGTATTCTTGCCTGAGAAATCCAGTGAACAGAGGTGTCTGGTGGGCTACAGTCCATGGGGTCACAAAGAGTCAGACACCATTTAGCGACTGAACAACAACAACAACAACAAATATAGTCAGATAAACACTAACTAAACTTCATTTTTCACATTTGATCTTTTCTAATCCACTGTATTAGCAAGGGAGTAGAATGCAACAAGCCCCTGAAAAGTAGTTCCTTAAAAGTAATAGAAACTAATTCTTTCTCACATAATATTCTAGAGGTAGACCAGTGATCTAAATCAGGTACACCATTTGGTATATGCAGTCTCCCAGGGACTTTGTCCATCAAGTTGCTTCTCCATTTTAACTTTTTTCTCCCTTACCCACAGACTCAAAGCTGGGTCACCATTAAAACGGTTACTTTTCTAATCCATGCAAAAGCGACAGGGAGAGAAGAGGACACGTTTCTTTTTCTTCTCCTTCCTTTTCCTCTTCCCCTTCCTTCTCCTTCTTCTAGAAAGCCATCCAGGAGTTGCACACAGTATTGCACTCATGCCATTTGGGCTGGTACTTCTTTGCATGACCACATCTGCAGTGGAACCTGGATGTACTAATTTGCTAGGGCTTCCCTAACAAAGCACCACCAACTGGGTAACTTCAACAACAGAAATGTATTGTCTCACAGTTTGAGATGCTTGAAGTCTGAGATGGAGGTTGTTGGCTGGGACGATTCCATCTGAGGCTGTGAAGGAGAACCTGTTCCCAGTCCCTCCTCTAGCTTCCTGGTGGCTTGCCAGCAATCGTAGGCATTCCTGTTCCTTGGCTTGTAGAAGTGTCATCCTAATCTCAGCCTCCATCATTGCGTGGTCTTCTCCCTTCTCCATGCCCTAACTTCCCTCTCCTGTAAGGATACCGATCATATTACATTTGGACCCACCCTAATCATCCCTTGTGGCTCAGCTGGTAAAGAATCTGCCTGCAGTGTGGGAGACTTGGGTTCAATCCCTGGGTTGGGAAGATCCCCAGGAGAGGGAAAGGCTATCCACTCCAGAATTCTGGTCTGGAGAATTCTGTGGACTGTATAATCCGCCGGGTCACAAAGAGTCAGACACGACTGAGTGACTTTCACTTTCACTTTTCACTAATCACCTCATCTTAATTGAATGTATCTTCAGTGACTCTATTTCCAAATAAGGTTACATTCCAAGGCATTAAGGTGAGGACTTCAACGTATAAATTTGAGGGTTCATAATTCAACCAAAAATACTTGGTAATATTCTCTTTGCCTTGGCAAAGGGAAAGTTAGGGGAATGTAGAATTAGGAGCCAATGGTTGACCTCACCATCTTGAATTGATTTTAACCTGGTGTTTGAGAAATGCTATAAATTCATTTTTATACAATGCTTAAACCATTTCCCAGTATCATTTAATAACCCCCAGTTTTCTCACTATATCATCTTTGCTATATTCAAAGTAAGACCCAAGGTCTTAAACAGCATGTGATCTCCTTTATGTCTAATCTTTCAACTATGGGCTTCCCAGATAGCGCTAGTGGTAAACCCACCTGCCAATGCTGGAGACAGGAAGGGTTTGATCACTTGGTCGGGAAGATCCCCTGGAGGAGGGCATGACAACCCACTCCAGTATTCTTGCCTGGAGAATCGCCATGACAGAGGAGCCTGGTGGGCTATAGTCCAGACACAACTAAAGCGGCTGAGCATGCATGCACACATGCTCAACTGTAAAATGAGGCCAACTGTAGAGTATGGTGACTATAGCTAACCACACTTTATTGTATATTTGAAAATTGCTAAGAGAGTAGATCTTACAATTTCTTAACATAGGCAAATAAATTTGAGGTGATGGAGGTTTTTAACTCACCCTATTTTGGTAATAATTTTGCAGTATATACCTATATCAAATCATTATGTTGTATACCTAACACTAATACATTTGTTATATTATCAATTATGTCTTGATAAAACTGGGGGAAAATGAGACTAACCATATCTTACTTCCTGTGGTTTCTACTCTAGCCTGTTGATATTTTCTAATAGGCATTGGAACCACACAATTTTTACATACTGTAACATTACAATATAGATAAAATATTTTACATAGTTTAGGATAAATTGGGTCATTCATTATTGCTAACGCAATGTTTAGGAGTTGCTAAACTCACTGCTGACTTGCAAAGTGGACATTATTTTTTTCCCTATTTAAAGAATGAAGATAATAAAGCACAGAAAGAGATTGAGAGACTTGCCTAATGTCATACAGTTATTGAACAAGTAGCAGATTGAAATCTAGGTTCATGAAAATTCAGGGCCTAAGATTTTAAATACCATGTGATATACTCACATCTAGTGGGCTCAAGTATAGAATGAGATTGACACTGTGTATGTACAAGTTTTTTATTAAACAATGTGTGTATGTATATATATATACACACACACATATATATATTTATACAATATGTATACATTAAGTATATACTTATTATAAGTGTATGATATATAATATATAATATTACATAATTAGTCATGCAAGATGCTGGGTGATCTATCACTATTCTTGCATGAATAGGAATCTTAATGAAAATATCATTCTGTCCTTCTCAGTGATCAGATTGATTCTCTGGTATGAAGGTATAGAATCTTAATGAAAAAGTTCATAGGTAAATCCAGTCAATCATCATCTCTGACCTCCCATAATTTGCAAAATATTTTTGTATCCTTAATGAAGGCATCATTTACATAAGCCCGAGTCTCCTGCTGTGTGAGTCATCAGCATGAGGCAAGTTCACCTTTAAAGTATTAATGAATCTCCACTTTTTCCTCTGTATAGATTAGTGGGCCACTTTGTGGCTTTTTGATCAAACTATTCTCCCATTGAAAGCACTATCAGTAGAGTTCATCAGTGTGCATCTAGTCAACTACTGCATCCTTTTATTCAAGGATCTCCAAATCCTCAGACATTACTAGAACTGTATATATCAAGTTAATGGTTCAACTTCCTTATTTATTTGTGAATCTGTCACTTTATAACAAGAGAATTAACAGCTTGTCTATAGCATTTTTATTTTTTCTAAAGAGTGATTTTAGTATCCACACTATAGCATTTTTCTAAGGAGTGATTTTTATTATTTATCAAATGATTGCCTAAGTTCCATACAACTCTTTCTCCCTAAAACTGCCTGTGATCTTCACTGGAGGACAAACTGCAGAATAAGAGACTGTGGGTAACTGAGACTCACTCTTTTCTCCATTCGTCTGGGAGACTATGAATAATTTCAATCTACTATGATCAATCAAAATTACATGTACATATTTAAACTTAGGCATCAAAAAGGAAACATATTTAGGCAATAAATTTTACTGAATGGTTACCGTATGCCAGGTGTTATGCCAAGCCTTAGCAATACATCAACAAAGAAGACAATCCCAGCCAACAACAAGCAAGCCTTAGACTGTGGCAAACAGTTATATAAAGCAATGAGCACAAGACAGTAAATGTAATGATAGGAGTATACACACAGTATTATAGGGACATGGCGAAAGGCACATAGCAAGTCATAATGTGCAGGGTGGTCATCAGGGTGATTCCCTATAGAAAGAAATGGCAGAACTAAATCTTCAAGAATATGCTTACAATGTATACATTTTACTTTCTTTAATTTTAAATATTATCATTTTTATATTTATGGTTAAATATTATCGTTTGATAGTCTATTTCCACATTACCTAGGACAGTGTCATTCTGGAGAGTTATACTGAAAAGTAGACTGCATTTAATGGATTGATGTTACACACAAATAGTCCATGATGAGAGCTTGCATTCAAAAAGGGAACATTATACATTTTGGGGAAAGAATTACTGAAACCATTAAGATACTTAGAAAGAGCAAGATGGCTAAATATGACTCTTCTTTACGTTATCAGTAATAGTTTGGTGACCATCGTGGACAAAAGGGCCTCTGTGAGCTCTGGGATCCAGACCATACTGGACAGATCCTGGGAGGAGCCTCACACAGGCCTGTGTAGGGTAATAGGTGTGCCGACCTCCATCTCAACTCTGACTCTAATTGGCTGATGAACTGGCTCCAGCCCTTTTTGGTTGGCCCGGGAGCCTCTGAAGACACTGATAGACAATCACTCTGAGATGACAGAGCCTTTGTACATGTCCAGCAGTCCACCACAGAGGTTCCAGCACACTACTAGAACCAAAAAAAAAAAAAATCCAAATTTGCACTCTTGGAACAGGTAAGAGGAACCGTTTGACTTTCTGACATCTTCCCTCTCCCAAGGCAGCCCAGCTCAGTGCCACGAGAGCCTTTTCGGCTCAGGATTTCTCCGATGTGAAAAAGTGAGAGAATGAGAGACAGAGGGACTGGCCCAGCTTCCCAGTGCAGGACAGTGTAAAGGAGGCCCATTTCCCTCACTCCATCCTGAACCCTGAGTTGTGAGCTGCATGTGACTGGGCTGGGAGCACAGCATCTTAGGCTCTATTAGCATGGAGCATGGATCCTACTCACTGAATCATGGGCTCCATCAGAATGCACACCCAGCAGCCTCTGAGACACCTTGCCCACGGATGCCCCCTACTTCCCTCTGGAACCTCCAGTGACCTGCAAGACCCACCCTCATGCAGTCCCACCCTGAGGACAGTAAGCGCGAGCTTCGGTAGAGGGTTGAGTAAACACGTGGTGATCAGCTCATGAAAGATGAGTGCATGGAATCATCACACACAATATGTCAATTACATCTCTTGGGGGCTTATTCAGTGGTGCTGGTGGTAAAACACCTGCCTGCCAATGCAGGAGATGTAGGAAACATGGGTTTGATCCCTGGGTCAGGAAGCTCCCCTGGAGGAGCATAAAGCAACCCACTGCAGTGTTCTTGCCTGGAGAATCTCATGGACAGGAGAGCCTGGCAGGCTCCAGTCCATGGGGTCACAAGAGTTGGACACGACTGAAGTGACTGAGCTGGAAAACAAAGCCTAGAAAAGCTCTAGAATCCTCTAGTTAAGATGTGGCACATAGTAGGAGACCACGAAATGCTTGTTGAATCAGTTAATTTAAAATACGACAAAGATCAGTTACACACTTTTAAACTGAAAAGACAGGGATGGAAATTGCATGTTACTACTGGCAAAACAGCTTTGCCAAAGTTTGCTACAGAATGGTAGTTTCCCCAAAGCTGTTTATTGATGTTTGACTAAAAAAAAAAAAAAAAAAAAAAAAGGTTGTATTGAAATGATTAAGGAAATTGTTAGCTGAAAGAAAAGTGAAAAGATTCTTTTTTGCAAGACCTTTTAGAACTTTTAATACATTATGCAATTTTCCCTGAAATTATTTATCATGGAAATTGTTGCTTCTGGAGAGCATCTAACGTGCCACAGAACTGGTGCCTCACAACATGCTGTTTGGGAAATACTGACATGACGAATGCAGGAGAAATTTCAGGAAAGTGAAATAGACATTTGTCAATGAACTCAAAGTCCTCTAAACACAGGAAAAAATATACTCTTTTTTTTCTGATACTAAACTGAATCTCTGTCCTGGACTTATATTGCACTTGAATGAAGAGACTTGTATTTAGTCAATTCCAGGTAAAGGCAATTTCAGGTTATAATACCATCCGTTTGAGACTTTCCTCCTCCTCTCTCTTACCAAAGTGGCATCAAAGTGCTGGTGAGCTTACTTCAGATCTTAGCATTGAGACCAGACATCTGGTTCTCATCTGGAAACTGTCTATACTGCTACCAGCTGTGGTTTACACAGTCCCATCTGGTTCTCAGCAGTTGTTATTCTTCTCTGCAAAGTCTGCCTTTGAATCTGGCTCCCCAACCACACCTCCAAACCAACAGCCACTACAGTGTCACGTCCTCTAGAATGAAAGGCACCTTCATGTCAGCCAGCTCTCTCTCCTCTCTTAGCTCATCTCTGGGCCTTCCTCAAAATCAAGGAAAAACCAGGCTGCTCCATCATACTATTCTAAGTCCAAGGGGAATTTGGTGAGGTTGCCTGAGACCATCTCTGGCTCTAAAATTTATCGCCATGTCAACTGACACAAGCAACTGCCTATAAAGATGCCATCTCCCAAGGTTTTCATGGAACATCTTCCTTCTAATATCCCCAAATGTCTTAAAGGAATCCTGGGTCTGGGTGCAGAAAGTTGGGATGTGAAGAGTAATTGCAAAAGATCCCACTTCAGATACCACACTTGATCAGTAAGAGTGGCTTCATACCCGGTGGTTTTCAACTGAGGCACTGCCAGACCCCAGGGTCAGGGTGGAGTGTACCTAAAAAGGCATCTTCATTTTCTCACCTTTAAAAATCAGTGGTAAAAATCAGTTTACTACAAGTTTTGTGCCGTTAGTACATTCTAAAGATTCATTTTACAGTTTATAAAAACAGCCTTTCAAAAATATGTGTTCTATTAGGTGTCTCTTGCAAATGTAGAAGCTTTATCTCAACTTAGATACTTGTAGCAAAAAGGAGGAGACTCATTAACACCAATGTAAGTTATTTAGTCACCACATTAGGCAGACACCATAGAATGGATCACCTGTGAATAAGCCATACATATTTTCCCAAACAATGCAAGTGATTTGAAATAGAAAATTTTGATCTAGGACAAAACAAACAAGAAGACAGTGAGACATCCTACATGTACATGTGCCTTTGTGAGCTAGAAGATGATTGCAATCCACAGAATAAAAGGAAACTAACATGTTTGGCATTCTATTATATACCAGACATTTACATATAAAATGCTGAATTTAGATAGATACTATCATTACTTATTTGAGAGATAAGGAGACAGGATCAGAAAGGCAAAATAGCTTGTCCAGGGTCATGAAATTCTAAGGTGGTGGAGCGCATAGCTACATCTGTCTGTCAAAAAAGCCCATGGCATCTTCAACCTCCCTATGGGGACATGTATGTGAAACTGAGGATTCATATCAGAAACTAAGAAATTCATATCAGAGACAGAAATTCATAGAATGTCTTAAAATTTAAGTACAGAAATTATAAGAATCTAGATCCCCTGGAGTAGGAAATGGCAACTCATTCCAGTATTCTTGCCTGGGAAATCCCATGGACAGAGGAGCCTGGTGGGCTACATTCCACAGAGTCAGACATGACTGAGCGCGCGCACACACACACACACACACACACATACACACCATCTTTTTCAACCCTGGGCTCTGAGCACCCTCAGGCAACTTTGTATCATCTTAGGACCAGAGTGACACTCCCCATTCCCATCCAACTCCCCTAGGAACCCTGGCACTTTGGGACATTTCCTCCAGAAAGTGAACTTTCATTTTCTGACCTATTTCTCAGGCAATAGAGCCCTCATGAGAATCTGGTACTTTATTCAATCTTTGGGAGTAGCTTGGTTAGAAAAGCATCCTTTAGAGGAAAATAGACCCCAATTCCCTGCTCCTTTCCAAGCTACCGCAGATCTTACCATTGTCAACAGCAAGCTTTGTCCCCTGTTCTCTAAGCAGCACACCCTTGTCAGGCTAAAGCATCTGGAGAGTTGTAGCCTTTTGGAGGATGAGAAGAAGGACATTTGACTCACCAAGGGCAATAATTGTTGTCTCTTCTGTTCCTTGATGTATCCCAAGAATGTGGACCATGCCGGAAACGTGTTGGTGCCACTTACATATATTTGTTGAATACAGTAACAGAAGGAAGAAAAAGGATCAAAATGAGTCTTCCTTGCTTCCCATTTTCTTCTCATTTCACCGCCTGGCCCTTCAATGTAAGAGCATGGTGTGGATATGGTTCACTGGATCCTTGTGTGAACAACTGGTGAGTTCAAGTGCATCATTCGGCCACGGTGAATCTGGGAATTAACACCTGACTCGTCCATATTCCAAGTTCTGTGGCTGCTACACTGTCACCGACTGAAATTGTTTATGATTTAGTGTGTCCATTTTTACTGCCATAGTTAGATGGAATAGGATGTCAAGTTTTGAGAATCTCTGTGATGGCATAGATTCAGTTTGCTAACTCATTACCCAGCTGGAGTTGGTTACCCTTTTGAAACTCAGAAGATTTCTATGTAGTGAGAATTGACTATCCATGCTAGAATTGACTGGAGTTTTCACCGATGAATACTTAATCTGTTAAGTATCTAAAAAGTGTACTAACCCTATAAAATATTATATGCCCTGAAGAGTTGGCTTTCTGACATTTCTCTACTGTTTTGGACTTGAGCCAGCTCCATGGAATTGCTTCTGGTCTCAGGATAGTTTTCCATCTTGCCACTAGATGTCAGGAACAATAAGAGTCAGCTTGCATCTATATTATCAGAAAGAACCAGCCTCCAGAACTATGTTTTGTTAATTCTTTCTCAGTACTAACATTCGTTTGTTCCATGAATACTTACTGAGGACATGATATGTGTCAACCATAGTTTTAAGTATTCAGGATATATCAGGAAACAAAACAGGCAGTGACAAATCTAAATAAGAACCAGAGACCTGGTAGGGTTGGGTGGTGCGTACAGAGAAGAGAGGCTTAGGAAACAGAAAGTGGGGAAGAAATCACCAGAAGGAAGCATCTGGTAGGCGGTGATAAGTGGAGCAGAGAAGAGTAGCCAGGTGTCAAACGCAGAGGCCAAAGTGGGTTGGTGTTCATTGGCATCCTTTGTGGAGCAGACACCTGACCCAGGAGACAGGATAAGGAGTGTAAGAGATTCATGGGGGCAGAGGTGGGGGGAGGACACTAGTGAGGAAAGGAGAAGGCAGAGTCAGTGAAGGTCAAGAGGAAGACTCTCTGTCCCTGAGAAGCCGATGGGAAAGCAGGGACCCTAGGAAGAAGTGCCTAACTCTTTAGTGCACTTCCAATGGCCTCACTGATGGAGAACTGTGAGGCAAAATTGAGCTGAGTCGTCCTGTGTCTTTTAGGAATTATTACGTGATCCTTGTTTTGCTGGCTTGGATATATGGGCTTAAGCACGAAGAAACTAGTGAGTAGAGATGGACAGAAGTTGGTACTGGCCAGTTATGTTCACCACAGTGGGATATCTGAGTGGTGCATTTTTACTGTGGCCTCAGGATTCAAGAAGGCTAGAGGTAGGAGAGTGGACAGGGAAGGAACTGGAGGACACTATGCATTTACTGGATAAACCATTGCTGAGCCAGTAATCAGTGCATAGTGGGCATTCATTCATAACTTTCTAAACTATTTTATGTTTTGGAATTTTTTGTTATTGATCATCAGTGAGTGAAACTCTGTACTCTTCAATGATAACTAAAATATCAAAATGAAGCAAATTATCTGTTTATAAACCAATTTCTATTTTTACTGGACCTAAGTTATAAAGTCTTTTGTTCTATCCTTTATATCATGTAAAACTGTTACTAGATTTATGACATCACAGACAACTAGTAATTCCAGCTTCTTGTTATATATATTACTATCTTCCTTTTCCTTTTGAAGGAAAAAGAAGAAAAGGAGAATATTCATATATATTTGACCACTATGATATGTCTTTATAGTACATATTGGCTCATATAAGGAGCAAGCATGCTCATAGCTTTAGCAGAGTTTATTGTAGAGGTGCTGCAAGAGTTTGGAAACCATAGATAAGCTATCATTCCAGTAACTACAGAATGTAACAAATTTATAAGCATTTTCTAGTTAGAAAGTTCTGCCAGTTTTAGAGACTTTTGTTGTTGTTGTTGTTAGAAGTTCCCAAAGATTGAATACTTGAATAAAACTCCGAAAAACAAAGGTCCTAAACAAATGTTTCGAGAATCTCATGAGAAGTAACCTGTCAACATTTTCAGTATTTCCTTTAGTGGCTTAGTGAAAAAAAAAAAATCCCAACAGAATATAATTTTTATTTTTACTGTCCTGCTATTCTTTTCTTTCTAGAAACACATTAAAAGTAAGAACGTATATAAAATATAATAATCTAAAGTTTACATAGCAAGAATATGTCTATACTCCACTAGGAAATAATAAAAATAAAGCAAATTGTGAAAATGTGGCTGCCTTACTACTCTGACAGAAGCCATATACCCTTAAAATACCTTATCTTAAAGAAATAGGACTCTTTATATTGATTTATACAGTCATGGGGATGCTGTCAAAATACTTACCTTGAATTTTTGAATTAAAAATATTCTAGGAATAACATCTTGTTTTTCCCAGAATATTCTCTGATATGCTATCACTTCTCAGAAGGGCTTCCCAGGTGGTCCTAGTGGTAAAGAGCCTGCCTGCCAGTGCAAGAGACTCAGGAGACATGGATTTGATACCTGAGTCATGAAGATCCCCTGGAAGAAGAAATGGCAACTCACTCATTCTTGCCTGGAAAATTCCATGGACAGAGGAGCCTGGTGGGCTACAGTGCAGGGGGCAACAAACAGTAGAACATGATGGAGTGACTGGGCATACTTCTAAGAAAGTTCTGGAAAACCTAGATTCTTCCCAAATGCTTTCCATTCTGATATACAGATAATATTCTTTCAGAAGTTAAGTAGGTCAACAGTGAACTGGAAAGGCTAAATATATTCCTTAACTTCTAGAAAAACCATTATAAGATATTGGTTTTTCAGTGAGCCCTTATAACTGTACCAAATTAGTCACTTTGACTTTTGAAATTGCAGTAATTTACAACTCAGCATCTTTTTTTTTTTTTAATTTTCCCTAGAAGCATACAGATACCCAGAATAATAGTAACCTTCAGATTAAGGAATGTTTGAGGCTAGAGGAAATCCCTAAACTAGAATTTCTAGGAGCCCTTCCCTATATTTCAACACCTGAAGTAGAGCCTAGGTCTTTCAAGAGTGGAAGAGAATTCTTGTTTCCTTAGGTGCGGTGAAGTTTAGGTCAATTCAGTTCAGTCGCTCAGTCATGTCTGACTCTTTGTGACCCTGTGGACTGCAACACTCCAGGTTTCCATGTCCATCACCAACTCCCAGAGCTTGCTCAAACTCATATTCATTGAGTTGATGATGCCATCCAACCATCTCATCCTCTGTCGTCCCCTTCTCTTCCCGCCTTCCATCTTTCCCAGCATCAGAGTCTTTTCCAATGAGTCAGTTCTTCACATCAGATGGCCAAATTATTGGAGCTTCATTTTCAGCATCAGTCCTTCCAACGAATATTCAGGACAGATTTCTTTTAAGATTGACTGGTTTGATCTCCTTGCAGTCCCAGGGACTCTCAAGAGTCTTCTCCAACACCACAGTTCAAAAGCATCAATTCTTCGCCACTCAGCCTTCTTTATGGTCCAACTCTCACATCCATATATGACTACTGGAAAAACCATAGCTTTGACTCTACAGACTTATGTTGGTAAAGTAATGTCTCTGTTTTTAATATGCTGTCTAGGTGAGTCACATCTTTTCTCCCAAGAAGCAAACATCTTTTAATTTCATGGATGCAGTCATCATCTGCAGTGATTTTGGAGCCCAAGAAAATAAAATCTGTCACTGTTTCCACTGTTTCCCCATCTATTAGCCATGAAGTGATGGGACCTGATGCCATGATTTTTGTTTTCTGAATGTTGAATTTTAAGCCATCTTTTTCACTCTGCTCTTTCACTTTCATCAAGGGGCTCTTTAGTTCCTCTTTGTTTTCTGCCATAAGAGTGGTGTCATCTGAGTATCTGAGGTTATTGATATTTCTCCCTGAAATCTTGATTTCAGCTTGTGTTTCTTCCAATCTGACATTTTGCATGGTGTACTCTGCATGTAAGTTAATTAAGAGTTTTCTTATTTCTTGTTCAACCTCCTTCCCACTTAGATATAGTGAAGGGGGCTCATAAACAAGCCCATGACTGGGGGCTTTGCCAGCAAGATAAAGATGTGTGGGGAGCTTCGAGGAGAAATACCCATCAGCTTGGAGGGAACACACGGTGGTTCCACTTCCCTCTTTGGAAGCTTGTGACACAGTCTGCACTACACCTCTCATCATCCCTAAATCTGTCATTGGAAGACCAGATGACTCTCCTCCTCACAAACTTTGAGGGAGAGAGGGCAGAGAATCTGTGAGCTTCTTACAGAGGAGTCTCAGTAATAAATGATGTTTTGAAAATAAGGGAATCCCTATGGATAGCTCGGATATCAAGATGAGAGCTTCCAGCACCTGGCTGTGGTTAAGATGGGCAGATTGTTTTTTCCAGAGAGAGAAGAAGGAGGAAATATGGGTGGTCCAAGACCCCTTGGGAGGAGAGAATGTTAAGGTTATGAGAGAGAGAGAAAGAGGAGGAGAGAGAGAAAGGGTAGATAAAGAAAGGGGAGAGAAAGAGATGTTTTACTTTCATATGTGCTCCGTGCAGTGATGGAAAAAAGAATGTCTGGTGGAAATGACCTAATTTAGTACCCCCTCTTAATAAACCCTGAATTCTCAATAAATCCAGTAGTCCATGTCAATTCAGAATTTCTGAGTCAAGGAATGAAGAGGCTGTACCTTATTGTCCATTGAGAGTCAAAAAATGTGTTTGGTCACATACAATCAGTTCAGTTCAGTGCATTTCAGTTGCTCAGTCTTGTCCAACTATTTGTGACCCCATGGACTGCAGCACACCAGGCCTCCCTGTCCATTACCAACTCCCAGAGATTACTCAAACTCTGTGGGCTTCTCTCATAGCTTAGTTGGTAAAGAATCCGCCTGCAATGCGGGAGACCCTGGTTTGATTCCTGGGTCGGGAAGATCCCCTGGAGAAGGGCTAGGCTACCCACTCCAGTATTCCTGGGCTTCCCTAGTAGCTCAGCTGGTAAAGAATCTGTGTGCAGTACAGGAGACCTGGGTTTGATCACTGGGTTGGGAAGATCCCCTGGAGAAGGGAACAGCTACCTACTCAAGTATTCTGTCCTGGAGAATTCCATGGACTGTACAGTCCATGGGGTTGCAAACAGTTGGACTTGACTGAGCAACTTTCACTTCTTTCCTTCCTTCCTCCACATCCATTGAGTAAGTGATGCCATCCAACCATGTCATCCTCTGTCATCCCCTTCTCCTCCTGCCTTCAATCTTTCCCAGCATCAGGGTCTTTTCAAAAGAGTCAGTTCTTCGCATCAGGTGGCCAAAGTACTGGACATACAATAGCCACTATTATTCAAGTAGCCAAGTTGCTTAATAATCTGTTTTCCTTGACATACTCATGTTCTTCTCATGCTTCTCAGCCAAAAGAAAATAGGAGAAATAGCATATATATCTGTGTTTCCCTGGTGGTTCAGTGGCAAAGAATCCACCTATCAAGCAGGAGACGTGGGCTTGATCCCTGGGTCTGGAAGACCCCCTGGAGAAGAAAATGGCAACTCACTCCAGAATCCTTGCCTGGGAAATCCCATGGACAGAGGAGCCTGGAGGACTACAGTCCATGGGGTCACAAAATAATCAGACATGACTGAGTAACTAAACAGCAACAACAACAGCAAGTACATATAGCAAAGAAAGAAAAGAGTAGCTCCAGGAAAATATTGGGTTAACCGAAAAGTTCATTTGGGTTTCTCTGTAAGAAGATCTTATGAACTTTTTGGCCAAACCAATAACTAGAATGAGGAATTACCAGCAAGAAAAGTCAGCACTGGTTGTACAAATGTCTGAGTTTCCCATCGAGCAGTTTTTCATAAGAAACACACAGAGGGCTACATTTTCCCCTTCTTAAACTCTCAAAACACCACTGCATTTGTATTTAATCATTTTTTAATGTAAAGAAACAAATCATTGGCTCTTTTTGTTGGATCCGCAGGAGAATACCTGTTACCTACCATCGTGAATTTCCATGGTGTTTCCCCCTTGCAGATGATGCTCTGCCTTACATCTATCTTGTCAAGCAATTAATTCTCAGTGAGCACAGGCTCAGATTGCATGCACATATGTTTGCCTTTGAAATAAAGTTGTTAATGGCTAAATGTATTCACTCTTCCTGGTTTCACAAGCTCAGGATGGCAGGCACCATAATGTTTTCCAAGTACTGGTGACTGTTTTTCTTTGCACGGGGCACTGGCCTGTCTCTCACATTCGCAGCTGCTGTACATGCTTTGCATTTAGAAGGAGAAAAGGGAGCGGAGAGGGGAAAAATCCATTGGTGATTGGTGCGTGAACACAAGCAAGCTAGAAGTCTCCCTCTTGGTCTCAGGATGAATCCAAATTGCCTGGTATGGAGGCGCTTAGCTAAGAGGAGTGGGGGTCCCCACAGTGCTGGGAACTGGTTAATCAAGAAAAAGTTCCTGTGACTTTAAGCCACAGAAAACAGTATCCCAGGGTCAGGGGAGTGAAATCAAACTCCTCTCCTGTCAGTGGTGAGAAAAGAAGCGAGAGGAGCTGCCTGGGGCCAGTGAACCAGGCTGCACAAGGACACCCTCCCCCCGCCCCCCACTGTGGCCAAGGTCCTCAGCTTCTGAAAAGGAGAGCTGCCAGTTTCCTGGTGCAATCTTTGGTTCTAACACAGGAGAGCTTTTGTTAATTCACCTTTGAGGAAGGTTTTATGTCCACAGTATTAACTATTCATTGTAAATATGTTTATATCTCAAAGAGATAAACCACGTTGTTTTATTTGCAGCATTAATGACATTAACAAAAATAGACCTACACACACACGTATCCTGGGATGGATAGTCAGCTGAACCCTGGAAGATTAGGAGATTTTTCTCTTTCATTTTATACCCTACTGTAGTGTTTATTTATTTACTTTCTGCTGGTATTATTTTTGTAATACAAGAAATGTAGTAATAGCCTTGAGAGGGTCCTTCTAATATTCATGTACTTTGAAATGATCCATGTTATCAGAGTTGTATTATGTCTGAGTACTCTGGACAGAGTCTGGCTATATTATGTATGAGGCATGGTTTGAGGGAGTTGGCCTTGATTGTGCTGAGTTTTTTGTTGATTGCTTTTCAACATCATCTCTACCTGGCAGTATAAGACAAGCTGAACATGCTTTTCAGGTGACATCTCTTCTTCTGTCACTTTCATGCTCAAAAGTATCCTGATATGATCAACGAAATTTAAGATGACTCTAGTTATGAATCATCTTGTGAGCTGCTGCTTGTACATTTAATCCATCCTTGAAAATAATTTTGGTTAAAAAATGAGCAGCTGATGGTCACTTTATAGGTGATAGGTATTTTATAAAGATTTAGCTTAATCACAATCTCACACACACACACACACACATGAGTTTAAAAAGACTCTATTGGCCTCACGACATTGCATTAGTTCCCTGACCAGGAATTGAACCTGCACCCCCTTCAGCAGAAGTCTCAACCACTGGGCAGGCAGCATGGAGTCTTAACCACTGGGCCACCAGAGAAGTCCCTTAAGGTAGATGAAATTACATTTATGATGAAGAAATTGAAGCTTGGTAACTTGCCCATGATTTTGTGTTAAACTTTGACTGTCTTCTTACCTGCTGACTGAGAAATTCAGTCATACTCTGTCATGGACTCTCTGTCCTTTCAAAACATTCTCACACACCTAGACCTCTGATGTCATGTACTTCTTCGCATGTGTTCCTAACTTTTTCTAGTAACATTCTACCAACTCTAATACAGCTTTAATACAATTTCATAAACAGACTTTGGTCATGTTCTCAATTGAAAATTTTTTTTCTGCAGGAAACTTTCACTGTCTTTGGTGACTCGATCATCCTCCCTGGTTACACGCTTTCATAGCTCCCTCCAAAGCATTGATCGGTTTATGAAGATTTATCTGGTAAAACTCTATATCCCCCAAATTCTAAGCTCCTTTCAGGCAGGGAGTACTTTCTTTTACTTTTCCGTGTTTCCGCAGCACCAAGAGCACATTGCCTTCAGAGCACTGACATTAATACAAGCTCAGTAAATAATTATTGAAAGAAGGATTGGCCACATCCTACTAGAAAAGTCAGAAGAGGGTTTTCTAGCACCTCACAATGATACTGAAGGATCCTGCAAAAACAAGGGAGGTGTCGAGAAGGGAGAGGAGGATTTTTTCTTCAGAGGCTCAAACCCTGCAGGAACAAAGCCAGAGTAGGTCAGGATTTCTGGAGTAGAAACTCCTGTTTCAGATGTAACTGCACGTGTGACCCCTGAATAAATAGTTATTTCATCACTTTGTTTTTGTCCTTATAGTTGCTGTTTAGCCACTTTGTTTAGTCTGTCCTTGCTGTTCAAGAGTGATCTTCATTTCTTAGTCCCAATGCCATTGCCTAGTCTTTCGTCATATCCTAAGAATGTTACTTTTTTTTTTTTTTTAATCACTGCGTGGTTTAGGAATGGCAACTTAGGGGGGAAAAACAACAGTCAAAGCTGCTTTGGGAGAATAATTATCCACAGTGAACAGTGGGGCAGGGGTCGGTGTGAATGAGAGTGACCATGGATAGGCCAGTTGACTCCTCCATGTCAACACTGGTGTTATTTTAAATATTATTGTTATTATTCCCATTTTATGGCTGTAGAAATCATCTAACATCAAAATAAAGGGAATGACATAAAGTAAATACCCTCAGTGGTTAAAATCTTTTTCTCTTTTCAAATATCCAACTACTTCAACAAAATGTCTTAAGATAATGCAGGGAACAGTATTTGTGTTTTCTTCTTGACCCTAAACGAGTGCTCCCCAGAATTCAAAACTCCATCCAAGTTTTTCTTCCTTTAATAGTATTAGAATTATGATTTTTTAATAAAAGGCTTTCAAAACTTATGATTTTAAACAACTTAAACCTTAAAGCGGTAAAGTATTTTGCATTTAAAAAATTATCTTTACATCTCTCATTTTCATTTGCAATGACAGTAGGTGGCACAAACATAGGTACCTGATGAAAAATTCTCTTTTGAATTATCTGACCTTAAATTTAGCAGCAGAAAGGGCATCAAGCACATTGGTTCTGATATTATTATTAGATTTGACTAATCCATAAGGATGTTTCTGAACTAAAGAGCATACATTCTTACATAGTTAAATTAAGAAAATGATAATACAGCAGCTAAAATTTCCTTCCTCTTTCAGTCATCCAATGATTTACCCAAACAACGATCTCCATTTTATATGATTGGATCACTACCTCTGGAATTTCATTTGTGGGCATGAAAAGAAGTAACTAAACATGTATACGTTTAAATTTTTAAAAAGTATTCCTTTAAAAGACACAAAGTACCTCATATTTGAATCATATCAGCATTGGACCAATTTTTTTGAATCATTATTAGTTACAGTTTTCAGCAATCAGAGATATTAAGTATTCAGAAAAAACAACTACAGTCTCTGATTTTAATTCTATTTTGCATTGTCTGTGATTATTGTTCTTATTTGTGTATCACAGCCTAAAGCTTTGACATTGTTTGTTCATCTATCAGGAAAAATGGGGGCGAGGAATCACAAAGACCAATAAAAAAATTCACTGAACCACTGAGACTTGTAGGTTAATTTAATGTAGAGAGAAAACTCTATTTTAAATGTGATGATATACAAAAAAAGGAGACTATTTAACATTGTACTTTCCCTCCAGCAAGGCAAAAGGACACTGGGTCCTTTGTTTTCATTTCTTTTCATTTTTAGATTATTATTTAAGCAGGACAAAAGAATGTAGTGCAAAACAAATGTCATTAACTCTAGAAAACAAAGTTGCAAATGAGCATTTCAATCAAATGCCTAGGATTCTTTCAATCAAGTATTTATTGCCAGTGGGACAGTGACTTTGGCCTCTATGAACCTCAGTCCATTAGAAACATTTATTTCACTTATTTGATGTAACCTGCTTCTTCTGTGTACTTTTATTTTTCCTGTTAATTTATATAAGAGAAAATCTAGGTTCAATTTTCGGGGTGAGGTTCTATTTTTTTTTTTTGAGCAGTTTTATCTCTGGATTGGCAGAAACTCAGAAAAGCTAAGTGACTAGCTTCAGGATTCCAAGGAGCTGGGGGCTCAGCAGGAATTAGTATTCAATAAAATATTGACTTCCTAGTTTTGCCTTAATCATGAGAATGCAAGGCACAGATATACAACTTGCCCCCTCCAAAAAAAAAAAAGAAAACCTGAAAATAAAGTATTGCTTTGCTTTGAACCATGTAGGGTGGAGGGAAAGGGGAAACTTGAACTCACTAGTTTCAAGTAGCGTTACCATCTGTGAAGATGAATGGATTCGTAGATTTCCCTGGGACATCCCTGGAAGTGGTTAAAACTCCATGCTTCCAGTGCATGGGGCGTGGGTTTGATCTTTGATCAGGGAAATAAGATTCCGCACGCCATGCAGTGAGGCCAAAACAAGCAAACAACACAAAATAAAGCAAAAATAGTATCTGCAAAAAGATTTCTTTCATTGGCAAATACCTGTGATAAGTGCCCAATTCACACACAAAGATTACAAAACACAGTAGCAGGTCCTCAGCATTTAAGGAGGATGCCTTCCAAGACCTGAAGAAGTCCCTAGACTCCTTCTGATTCTGGTTGTGGCACTTTTCTCATCCTTAAAAGAGAAATAATAATATCTACCTCACCGTCATGAGGACTAACCAAGATAATGAATCAAAAGAGAATGAGAGCTACACTAAGGCACAAATACTGGGCAAGTAAGTGGCTTTTGTAACCAAGAAAACTGGGATCATTCTTGAACTGCCTTGTTCACATCCAAGGCTAAGTCATGGCTCCTTATAAATTAAACAGAAACAAACAAAAGCTATTCTTTCTGCTTTAAAAGAAATTTCTTATGCATTTCAAGGGCATTCATTATGCTGTTATTGATCAGTATCATGTTAATAAACTCACCCCTACTACACTTTTCTGTATTCATCTTATTTCCATTTACTATGTAGAAATCAGCTTCCCCCTACTCTTTCTGATCTATCGATCAGTCTTTTCTGACCAACCTCCATCCTGTCCAGCCAGCAAACCATACCTTACGACTTAAAGATTTCAAAGCCTACAGAATTGGAAACAAATTATCTTTTTTTTTTTTCCTGAGGTCTTTGCCCTCTCCTTATTCCTACAACTGAGGAAAAATGGACCCTTGTCTATTTACCAAATTTAACCACCATTTATTAAGTTCTGGGCTCCATGCTCAGCACTGGGAACTTTCCTTCCACCGGTTCCATTCTCTCTGCTCACCTTGCCCAGGGTTCCCTCTCACAGACTCTGTGCATGGCGATGGCACTCCTGTCTCAGAAGAAGACATGTTCTATTTTTTCTCCACATTGCCAGAATAATATTAAAAAAATATAACCTCAATACCCTTTATCCTTCATTAGTGAGCACAACTAACACTTTATATGCCAACTGTGTGCATTACATTTAAGCCTAACAATCATAATTGAGGCCAGTACTATCCCCATTTTACAGATGAAGAAACTGAGGCAGAAAGGCTGAGTGACATGCCCCAGTCTGACTAGCAGTCTTTGAAACAACAAATATTCAAACACACACCTTCAGGATCTAGGACCCCTCTGTCAACCAGAAGCTGTGCTTATTGCTCTTCAATCACTGACTTGAATGCTGAGAATTTCTTCAATTCTTGCTCTGGGCTTTGTTCCCTTTTTTCAGTATCATCAGCAACTTCAATGCAGTTTCTTAATCTGAGTAGCATGATCCTAAACAGCATTCTTAAGACATTTCCCTTTGTCGGTCTGTGTTTTGTTGCCATTGTTGTTTGTTTGTTTGTTTGTTTGTTACTGGAGGAGTCTAGTTGATTTACAATATTCTATTAGTTTCAGGTATACAGCAAAGCGAATCAGTTATACATAAACATATATTTGGTGGCTCAACAGTAAAGAATCTGCGGCCAATGCAGGGGACATAGGAGATGGAGGTTCAATTCCTGGGTTGGGAATGTCCCTTGGAGAAGGAAATGGCAGGCCACTCCAGTATTCTTTCCTGGGAAATCTCATGACAAGAGGAGCCTAGTGGACTGAAGTCCATGAGGTCGCAAAAGAGCTGGACATGACTTAGCAACTAAACAACTCTTTTTTTAGATTATTTTCCCATATAGGTCATTACAGAGTATTGAGTATAGTTCCCTATGCTATACAGTAGGTCCTTGTTAGTTATCTGTTTTATATTGGATTGGCCAAAAATTTCATTTGGATTTTTCCATAACATCTTTACAAAGAGACTTGGATGAACTTTTTGGCCAACCCAATATGTAGTAATGTGTATATGTCAGTCCCAATCTCCCAATTGATTATGCCCAACCCTTACCCTCTGAAACCGTAAGTTTGTTTTCTATGTCTGTGACTCTATTTCTGTCTCATAGATAAGTTCATTATAATTTTCTGGGGAAAGTTGGAAGGAGTCACTCAGGGTCCTGCTGCTGTGGCTTTGAATGTCAGGATTAAGTGGCCCTACTGGGCCATGTGATGGGAGGAAGGACTGGACTTGTTGATGAGGAGGAGAGGGGAGAGGAGGGGACATAAACCAAGGAGGGGAAGTGAGTGATGGTCTGATGCTGCTGCTGCTGCTAAGTCGCGTCAGTCGTGTCCAACTCTGTAGACGACCCCATAGATGGCAGCCCACAGGCTCCCCCGGCCCTGGGATTCTCCAGGCAAGAACACTGGAGTGGGTCGCCAGTGCCTTCTCCGGATGGTCTGATGGGAAGATAGGAAAGCAGCAAGTGTCCAGGGGGCCATATGCTTTCTAGATGAGACAAGTCTGGTTCATTCACAGCCAGCAGGAATGGGGAGGGGGGCTGTCTCTGGTCACCATCCTGAGAGTGCATGTGATGTCATGGGGACTCAGTGCTCCAGGAAGGCAGTCCCTTCCCTCACATCAAAGTTCACACACCCTAGAAAGGGATGCTCCTTAAGCTGTCTCCCCTCACATTTAATCATCTCTAAATCCTATTGAAAGGGTTTCCTGACACCGCAAAGAAACATAAGGATAAAAACTTATCCTTAATCAGAGCTACTCAGGAGACATTCCTGGCTGGAGAAAAGGTGACAATGGAGGACGGGGAAAAAAAATTAAACAAGCCTTGTTTAGAATGTCAAGGGCATTGTCACTATAGTGAGGAAGGTAATCGGTCACTTCTGGTGTTGGGAAAGGTAGAGACTCCAGCCAAGACCTATACTGTTAATTGTTTAGGAATGAAATCCCAACATTCTTTACCAAAACTATGACTACGGAATTGCTTTGTAGATAGATTTAACAGTTTGCTGAATTTTGTTTTGCAAATAGAGAATAGAGGGAGGAAAATAAATACAGAAGTAAAAGTGGATCCTAGAACTACACGTTCAAGAAAACTGCATTTTTAACAAGCAAAGCGAGTCTACTTTGATTAGTTTAACTTCTGAATGTCTGTAGGATGTTCAGTAGACAATATCCTGTGGAAAGTAAGAATTGTAGACTTATAAAGAGGGTGAAAGGTCAGGGAAGGAGATGTCAGCCCCATAGAGAACATAATTGAGCCATGTGTCTCCTTGAAAAATTGTTTAGGTCTCTAGTTCTAGCAGCTGTGAGAGTTAAAATTACCCTCCTTATTCCAGTCAGTGTATTTCATTATTTAGACATCATATATTAGACATAAGGAAGAACGTCTTGAGTGTAAGAGTGATTAAACGCTGAAACAGACTACCAAAGGAGCTTGTGAAATTATCGACTCTAGAACATTTTAAAAATAGAGGCAACCATCTGTCTTCAGTGATTTGGGTGGCAATCCATCTTGGAAAAGGAGAATGGACAGAATACACTCGATAGAGGAATATTAAGTAAATAATTTCCTGGACATTTCCCTCACTTGGTGGTCTCATATATAGATGGACTTTATGTTTTTATTGTGAACAGTTCTGACTCATAGCTCCATATCATTTTTACCACTTTGGTTTATCAACTACTTTAGGGCTAGTCATAGCAGATATTGTCACATCCCTTATGTTTTATGTTTAATGTTATTGCTCATAACTGATTTTTTTAGGGAATATTGGGCATGCTATGTGTAGTATACAAACTTTATAGACATGAGTAAGTTTTTAAAGCAATTGTGATCATCAAAGTATTGTAAGATAAGGGCCAGGACTGGGGAGATGAAAGTAAAAATTAAAAGGAAAGAATAAATAGAATGCTATGACTAAAGAATAAGTATTTCACCAAATTTAATTCTAACCTTGATGTATAACTCAAAGAGACCATTTGAATTTGCATCCTCAAATTCTTTCATTCAACTCTTCTTCTCTCCAGGGCTGTTGACCAAGAAACCATACACATAAAGTAGTGCCAAGTGGAACGGGATAGAACTACCCATTCATGAATAGCTCAACAAAAATCCCCCCAAACAGGGCCCTGGAGAAAGCATCGGTGAAAAATACAGCTTCAGCAAAACAGCTGGAGAAGGACCCTCTGCTTTCTTCTCCCTCCCTGTAATCTAAGGCTCTTAGCTATCCTAGCTGGAGAAAAAGCTGCCATCTGATTGGCCAACCCAGTCATAGCTGGTCCTTTGGGAAGGGCAAAGGCACAGCACGTCTGGTTTAGGGGCCAGGCCATCGCTGCTTTGAGAATTTATCTCAAAGGAGTAAGGAGAGACCGCTGGGGGCACTGGGGGTGGGCACTGTCCTTTAACACACAATGAGCCCTCCCGTTAGAAAATTCCATCCAATAAATATCTCAGTCTCTGACCAATCAAGCTAACAGCCCCTTCTCCTTTGGGAGGACCCAGTAAAAATGAGGAGAGAAATAGAGGAATCCTCTTCCCAACCAACAAATGCATAAACATCTAGAGCAGGGATTTTTAATCTGGAAATCCACAGAAGCATTTCAGATATTGAACTGAATTTTCAAGAAAATGTTTAATTTTCTTCTTTCTCACACTGTGAAGATTAGTTATGTGGGGGCAGAGGAACAAAGGACATCAGCAATAAAAATTAACCTCGTTCAATTTGGTTACTAAGAAATTATTTTACTCCAAATAAGGATAGGAATGTATGTACTATGACCCTTGGTCACCTTGCTAGACTTTCTAAAATATTTTGGTAGGCATAATCTACCCTTATTAAACCTGGAAACTCAAATATCCACCAATAAACGAATGGGAAACAAAGAGTGATCTACGCATGTACTGTAGAATATTATTCACAACAGAAAGAAATGACCTATTGATACATAGAACAATATGAATTAATCTCAAAATAATTATACTGAGTGATTTGTTTAAGAGCTATAAAAAAAGTACATACTCTATGATCCCATTTATATTAAGAGCTGGGAAATGCAAACTTATTTATAGTGATGGAAAGAAGCTTCATGGAAAGAAGGCTCTGAGATGGATGGGAAGGAAGAAGTTAAAAAGGCAATGGGAAAACTTTCAGAGGCGTCAGCTGTGTTCACTGGCTTCTTTGTGGTGATGGTTGCCTGGGTGCACAT
Organism: Okapia johnstoni; assembly: GCA_024291935.2. Classification (NCBI taxonomy): domain Eukaryota; kingdom Metazoa; phylum Chordata; class Mammalia; order Artiodactyla; family Giraffidae; genus Okapia; species Okapia johnstoni. Next base: position 9,477,177 of record CM044327.1, read on the forward strand.
ATGTGGCAGGACTTGCTAGATCATACAATGTACATAAGTGCAGATGAATGTATGTCAATTATATCTCAGTAAAGTTGTTTACACACACATGGACACACACGCAGAGCTACCAAAGTCAAGAAGGGCCTTGTATCTGCTCTCCTCAAATTTCAGAGACCATTTGTCATTGTTCAGTTTCTAAGTCATGTCCAACTCTTTGCAACCCCATGGCCTGCAGCACAGCCGTCTCCTCTGTCCTCCACTGTCTCCTGGAATTTGCTCAAATTCATGTCCATCAAATCGGGGATGCCATCCAACCATCTCATCCTCTGCTGCCCCCTTCTCCTCCTGCCCTCAACCTTTCCCAGCATCAGGGTCTTTTCCAATGAGTCGGCTCTTCCCATCAGGTGGTCCAAGTACTAGAACTTTAGCTTCAGCATCAGTTCTTTCAATGCATACTCAGGGTTGATTTCCTTTAGGATTGACTGGTTTGATCTCACAGTCCAGGGGACTCTCAAGAGTCTTCCCCAGCACCACAATCAAAATCATCAATTCTCTGAAGCTCAGCCCTCTTTCTAGTCCAACTCTCACAACCATGGGACCCCCTTCTTTGCTTCCTTGCTTTCCTTTCTCACTCTCTGCCTCCCTCCTCTTTCTTTCTTTCACGCTAATATTAAAGAGGCTGGAACTTACTCAAAGTCTAATTTGAATAATCACAAAAGCCTAATCCTGAATTACAAAACAAGACTGAATTTCACAGGGCCAAACTTGAAGCCCCAGAACTGAACAACAGGCAGAAATTCTGTTTGTTTTCAGAGAGACAGAAGCCCTTCTCTGAACAGTCTGACAGGAAAGAGTTTGTTCCTGACTCGAGTATTTGGCTGATATTTTCAGCCGTAAGAAAGAAGTGAAACTTTGGATTCAAGTCTCTCAAGTTGCTATTTTGGAGCCTGCTAAACATCTACTCTCTTTTGTCCCAGCTGGCTCTCTGGAAGGAGAGACTGGAAGTGGAGAAGAAAGTAAGCTTTTCAATGCGGAGGGAACATTTCTGGAGCCTGGTGTCAAGAGTAAGTTTGCCTTTCAATTTCTCAGCAGGCAGAAATCTGCAGAACTTTTCTGAAGGTTACTTCTGCTCTGAAAGGCTTTAAAACTGAAATGCAGAATTGTAATCTGTTGGCTATTAACACAGATGGTCTCAGTGACTCAGGCATGACCACAATGTCTTCTTTGACTCGGCTACAAAGGAAATGAGGAGATGGGATTCTTGCATTTCTTGACAAACCTACTCCTCGCAGGAGAAAGTCAGTCATGGAAGTTTGGATTACATTTGCTACTGTCTTTTTAAAATTTGAAAAAGTATTTTTTTTTTTTGTAGTACAGATTTTTTTCACTCCCTCTATCAAAGCCAAAATCCTCAATCAGTTGGCTTTCAGAGATTATTTACACATTTCCAGTTATGCCACAATCACTTCTCATACAAACCAAACAATAAGCCTCTTCATTAACAGTTGTTTTGAGCAGAATTAAAGCTTATTTTGTTTTAGTTGCACAGTTTGGAGCCATTTCTATTTTATGATTAGTAAGTGATCGTTATGAAAATGAGACGTGAACGTGATCTGTTCCTTCGTGATTTTCTCATCTAGCTGTTGAGTGGAAATAAACATGGAGGGAAAGAGAATAAAGCTGTCGAAAATACTTGCGTATGTATTTACGTGCATTTTTTTAGAGGTCTATAGGCTTCATCAGCTTTTCAAAGAAACACTGAATCCAAAATAGTTCAAGAGCCGATGGTCTAAAAGCAACATTGCTTTGTTAGGAAAACTTGATGAGGACAGTTGTAAATAAATTGCACTTGAAGCGATGGATGACCAGATCAGAAAATGGAAGCAACACATCACTGTATAAAAATATTTTTCAGCATTAACACTTGATTTTTTTTAAAAGAATAGCTGATATTTGATATAATCTAAACGTATGGAAGTCAGAAAAAAATAGAACTGTGTTGCTACTGTATAGTTTAATGTTGTTTCATTTTGAATGGAAAGGGGACCACAAAGCTTTCTTAACCACGCTCTGTTAGTGGGTCACTGAGATGTCATGTGACAATGGGGAGAGTGATTGGGGATAAAGATCTGGCAGTACATATTAATGTGATAATTACAGCCATGAATAATATTATTAACTGTAACTAGTAATTTCTTTGCAGTTTTCTTATTGGTGTCAAAGTAAATCCTTAAATGCTGAAGAAGAGTTAATTATGATATAGCTTCTTCTGGTAATCTTGACACAGTGGCCATTAAAATAAATTTAAGGGTTATGGATAAAGTCTGCAGGAAGTTTTTGTTTTTAAATAATGAAATTGGTGGCAGCTGCTTTGATGCCTCCATTTACCAGTGAACACAGAAGTGATAATCAACCTAATAAGGTACCTATTTCCAAGTATAAGAAGAATCCTTTCATTAATTTATTCTAGGCTGAAAACTCATGCAACAATTTGATAACCGGAAAGTTTATTATTCCTTTTACAAACTGTGTATGTGCATGGTGAATAAGATAAGGTGTGAGTTACCTATATGACCCAGTAATTTAAATTTTTCATGGTTACCCTGCCGAAAATGTCTAATTAGTTTTTATTTTTCCACAATAAGTCAGCAGTTTATATTTGAGAATTAAATAGCTAGCACTCTTTTAAAAGATGTGCTTGAACTGTTTACGAAATGAACAGATCTGGTCAAATCAATGGTTAGTTCTTGAGTTTCATGTTACTTAACCTTTCATCAGTATTCAGTCCATTTTTTCTTCTTGAAATAATTTCTTTTCTAGGTGTTCCATACAAAACACTTCTGAGTTTTCTTTCTGCCTCTCCAGTACTCCTTCCCAAAGCCCTTTGCGTCATCCTGGGTCACCTCTCTCTCCCAGATCTCTCAATGTTAGGGAGCCCCTGAACTTTCTACTTGTTCATTTTCCCATCAGTGTTTACATCCCTGTCTAAACAGCCTCATTCAAGACTTCCCTGGCAGTTCAGTGGTTAGAATTCTGTGCTATCACTGACAGGGGCCTGGGTTTGACCCCCGAGTGGGAGACTGAACTGAGCAGCATAACCAAATGAACAAGCAAATGAAATGGATAAATAGCATCATCTTAAAATCTTAAAAAAAAAAAAGGCAGCTTCATTCAGTCTGTGGCTTTAAATGTCATCAGTATGCTGAAGATGCCCAAATCTATTTTGTAATGTTGATCTATCACCTAACTGAGTTCACATAAGCAGCTGCCTTCTAGATAACTTCATTTAAATGTAATCATTTTGGCATCCAGAATTTAACCTGGCCCCACTATGCTTCTCCCAAATTTTCCCCATCACAGAAACCGGTTCTACCACCCTCCCCAAAAACTTTTCGTGCCAGACTTGATCTCTTTCTTCCCTTAATCATTAAGCAAAATCTCTTGTTTCCCTGTGTTCATAATAGATACATATTGCATCTCTTCTTGAACCCAAGCCATGATAGTCTCTCTCCTGAAATAATCCCTGACTTTCCTGGTGTCATAGAGTAGGTCTTATACAAACATCTCTTTTTTGCAGAACCTCTATCATGGCATAAATATTTTCCAAATCCACTATATAAGTAGCTGACATTTGATATTTCGTTGGTCTGTAGTTATGCTTTGATAAGCTTGCACCTTTTTTGTTTAGTTGATTTTTGGTTTTTTTGGTTTTTTTCACTTTGAAGCAATTTATTTCCATTCAAACTGCGATAAATAACCGCCAAGTGTTTTTGTTTTTAATGAGCCATTACCCAACATAGGAAGATTTTACATAACAATTCAAGTCACTGGCCTCTTAACATCTCTTGAACATCTATCAACACTATAGGCCTGCCTTTCCCCGGAGCCACAATAAGGAAGAATTGAGTGGGGGCTCACAAGTTCCTACCACTCACACCAGGTCTTTAGCTTACACTTAACCTGACTTCCACTATTTCGGGATCTATTTTGTCTGTGACCCTGGATTCCAAATCAATGATTAATCTTTACATTTCATTTTTGTTTGTAGCCTAAAAATAAAAATCAGAGCCACACACGCATAACAGTTACAGAAACATTCTCCTATGAAATTCTTGTTTAAATATTATTACATAGGCTGATTGCCTAAGAATAAACCCACATTGATGTTTCTGCTCAATAATGGCAAATTTTTAAACAATCAGTATTCATTCCCTTAGGAAAAATATTAGATCCATTCTTACATCAAGTGATTGAAGTCAGTTAACGATAAGTCAAGTTCAGCCACATTAAACCTTTCCTAAGCTGTGTTTGCAACAGGGTGTAAGGATGATGCTAGTTTTAATCTCAAGAACATCTGACAATTCAGGGCTTCTTCCTTTAGGACAAGAAGACATCACTGCTTCTTTTCATACTAGGTTCCTTGTTATCGTTTATCTGCTAACATATCTATATATTATCTTTTTTATTAAATTTCTGCCTGTTGAGGGAACAGTTTTTGTTTTCCTTTTTTAAAAAAGCATTAGCATATCTAGGGCTATATTTTAATCCTGTTTAAATATTCCTTAACAGTTGTCGATAAAATATTTTAGTATGTCACATATTGCCTAATTGATATACCACTGAGCCTCCCTGGAGGAAGAGCATTGTAAACTAGCTTACCATTGGCTCCCTCAATAAATCAGTGCCCCTGTTGTGTTGAAACACACGGGGAAGAGTGAAAGCTGTAGTTTTGATTAACATAGAGAAACCCAAAATGTTTCTTAGTTTTGAATGGTAATCAATAATTCAGCCCCAGAGCTGCCATAGAAGGTTTGGAGGAAAATCCTTTTGCTTTTTCAACACCAGATAGCTGTTCTGGAAGGTTATATTTTGACTAGCCTGTATCCAATGTGCATTCCTTAAGAACGATATTGGTAATGTCTAATGATCAGACTCAAGGGGTGATTTTGATATCTTCCTGTCCTGTGCCCTCCAGCTAAGCACTCTTTTCTTCAGGCTTCTAGGAGACATAGGATACGTCGGAACCTAAACCTTTGAAAACCTCCCAAATGTTTAGGTAAGGTACTGGTGGAGTTCCCTCTTCTAATTACATTAAACGGAAGAAATGCTAATGTTACTTCCTTTCAAAGATGGTTTAAAATTATTTTTAAAGAGATAAATATTTGATGACTTTATAGGACACAATGAAAAGATATTTTGACAAAAATGAGCATCTGAAGTTTAGGTAAAAATTTTAAGTATTGTCCAAGTTATGTTTATCTCTTCATCAAAAGGCCAATATTTAACATGTTTTAATTTTACTACTAAAGAAATATAAAAAAAGAAAAATAAGAAGGCCATCCAAGTAAAGGTTTCTATCTTATAATAACACAATCATGAAATTCTATCGGAATGAAAAGAAGACTATGTAGAAAATGATCATTTGCTTATTCAAGAAACAATTTGCCACCTTTCAAGTATTATGAAAATAAGAGAATATAAGACACTGTTTTTAACTATGCCAGCTTTACTACTATATATACATATATATATATAGTAAAATCTTATTGTAGTATATATATATACTACTATATATATATATATATATATATATATATATATATATAGTAATCTTATTGTACGCAGGGTGCAAATTTAAATGAGAAATTTTCTGTCTTCTACAAACATTGCCATTTTTAAAAAACGTTAACCAGTGGACAATTGAAGTAGCTGAAGCTTTTCCATTCAGCCCTGTTTTCTCAGTGATCCTGGTTGAAACAAAGTGAAAGGTTGTGTAAACATCCAGGCAAGGGCAAACATATCTAGTTACCCCTGATGCTAATAAGCACACAGGTAGAATATGTCTAACCAAATTGAAAGAGGATGGAGGAATCACGTTGAGCAGAGATGTCTTATTCAAAGGCCTCATTATCTCTGGGTGCCCCAGTTGGAGGAGCGCACCATTATCCCTTTGTTATGAACAAGACCAGGATACAGCACAGAGAAGGTTCCAGTGATTCACACTATCATTATCAGTTGCACATTCAAGAAAGGGACAAAAGCAACAGCAGGACACTGTAACCTCAGTGGTTAAGGAGGACACACAGAGAAATTTGTTCAAAGACCACAACAAATTGCAGATCCAATGCTTTGTCCCAGGCAAATTATTAAGCAGTAAGACTGGTTCTGAGACCTAACTTATCCAAAGCAGAATAATTTGCACACATTCTCCTGCCACTGAAATAGTCCTGTTTTCTCCACAACTAGGTTTGTGTTCATAACCAAGAATATTGGTTTGCGTGATGTATGACTTGGCTCTGCATTAGGACACTCATGTAGCTCCCTGTTTTCTTACCTCACTATTCAATCCATTGGGACAAGTCTCATCAGGTGCAATAAGTAATTTCTGCATCAAAGCTTGATCATATTTATGAGGGAAGAACAGCTCTGAGAAAAGGTGGTTGCTGTTTTAATTCTTTGAGCAGATGCACGCAAAAGTAGACAATCCTTGCTTCATATACCTGTCATTTTGCCAGCTATGGCTTTTGTTATTATGTATTCCTTTAACTATTTACTAATTTATTGCAAAAATATATTGGGTTAGCCAAAAACACGTTTTTGGGAAAACCCACACCAATATTGATTCTCATGAACACACCTCATGACCTCAGACCTAGATCATTTGGAGTACTGTATCTTCCCATGTTGAGTGCTCTGTCCCTGGGCCAGAGGAACCCCTCCGCCTCAATCTTGTATTCACCATTCTCCTTCCTCTAACCTAGATAAGGAATGAAAATTAAAAATCAGGTGTTTTTAGTTGTGGTTGTTTCTAAATGTGTTCCATAGTCATGTTGTACTTAATCTCCCCTGTACTTTTTTCAGTGAGTATTTTATTGCTAAGGTTAACTCCCTGTATTCCTTGGTGCTGTGATTCAATCATTTTGATTGCTATGTAATGTTCTGTTATGTGAATATGCTCTCAATGAATTCATCCGTTCTTCTGCTATGGGAATTTGTATTGTGGCCAAGCTTTTGCTCTTGTACATAAAGCTTGTATGAGGATTCTTGTTGAAACAGCTTCACCTGGAGAATTTGAGGACTCCAGAGTCTCACTGTAAATCAAAGCTTACACATGGTATCACAAAATGGTTGTTGTTCTTTAGTTGCTAAGTCACGTCTGACTCTCTGTAACCCCATGGACTGTAGCCTGCCAGGCTCCTGTGTCCATGGGATTCTCCAGGCAAGAGTACTGGAGTGGGTTGCCATTTCCTCCTCCAGGGGATCTTCCCAACTGAAGGATCGAATCCGTGTCTCCTGTGGCTCTCCATTGGCAGGAGGATTCTTTACCACTGAGCCACCAGGGAAGCCCAATCACAAAACAGTAAATGTTATAAATCTAGCTGCACCCACAGCCTGAATCATGTTCCCAACTCAAGGACCCAGAGTCTATTTCTTAGGAAGGGACCTCTAATCCAGAGGCTAAAGGAGCTATACTGTCCCTTAAACCACCATGCCCTCAACACTTGAGTTCTCAGAGTAAGCAGAAGATAGACAGGGAAATGACAGCTATTCCTTAGAGGTGACAGAACCTGCCTGAACCCACACTGGGACAAAGTGAAGCTTCCCTGGCAGGCAAGTCCTCTCCCCAGGTCCTGGCTTTTTGACCTGAGATTTCCTGGTGATGCTAAGCATCTTCCCAAACCATACCACCCAAACAGAAGGGAGGGAGTGTGCCGTGGTCTGGGGATCCTGGTCTGCCTAGATCCTGGTGCTGCAGATCTGTGGAGGAAGCCCTCTGCCTCCAGTCTCCCAGGGCTGTGGCAGTGATCTCCTACTACTTACACACACACACACACACACACACACACACACACACACACACACCACTGTCATCCTCAGACATGCATCCTTGACAGGGATGCAGGGAAGCCTGATGGGCTGATAGATTGGTTATTAAGTTTTCAAGCAAATTTTCTTCTGTTATCAAAAAAGGAAGGGAAAGGCTTTGTCATTCCATGTTTGTGATTTGTAGGAGACTCCAAAGGGTGGTGCCCAGGTGGGGTTCCACTCACCATGGTCAAGGAGCAGGACTGCTGGTACTCCAGGCAAGACTTTCTCATGGGTGTGATGCCTCTGCCAGTTTCCTAGGGCTGCTGGAACAAATGGCCACAGTGTATTTTCTCACAGTCCTGGAGGCTGGGAATCCAAGATCAAGGTGCCGACAGGGTTGGGTTCTTCTGGTTTCTCTCCCTTCCCTGGCAGAAGGGCATGCGCTTGCTGCCCCTTCACACTACGGTCCCTCTGTGTGTACAGGTGACTCCTGATGTCTGTGTCCTGGTGACTCCTGATGTCTCTGTCCTGATCTCTTCTTCTTGTAAGACACCAGTTAGCTTGGACTACGGCCCATAATCAGGGTTAATTTCCTTTAGAATTGACTGGTTTGATCTCCTTGCTGTCCAAGGGACTCTCAAGAGTCTTCTCCAGCACCACAATTGAAAAGCATCAATTCTTCAGCACTCAGCCTTCTTTATGGTCCAACACTTACATCCGTACATATCACGTACATATCACATACTTCTATATATCACAACTCTACTGGGAAAACCTTAGCTTTGACTAGATGGGCCTTGGTCAGCAAAGGGATGTCTCTTCTTTGTAATACACTGTCTAGGTTTGTCATAGTTTTTCTTCCAAGGAGCAAGTGTCATATAACTTCATGGCTGCAGTTACCCTCTCAGTGATTTTTGATCCCAAGAAAAGAAAATCTGTCACTGCTTCCACATTTTCCCCATCTATTTGTCATAAATTGATAGGACTGGATGCCATGATCTTAGTTTCTTGAATGTTGAGTTTTAAGCCAGCTTTTTCACTCTCACTCTACTCTTTGCTTTTTGCCAGAGTGGTAAAGTGGAATCATCTATATATCTGAGGTTCTTAACATTTCTCCCAGCAATGTTGATTCCAGCTTGTGATTTATCCAGCCTGGCATTTCGCGTGATGTACTCTGCATAGATTCCCTGGTGGCTCAGAGGGTAAAGAGTCTGCCTGAAATGTGGGAGACCTGAGTTTGATCCCTGGGTCAGGCAGATCCCCTGGAGAAGAAAATAGCAACCCATTCCAATATTCTTGCCTGGAAAATCCCATGGACGGAGGAGGAGCCTGGTGGGCTACAGTCCGTAGGGTCGCAAAGAGCTGGACACAACTGAGGGACTTCTCTTTCACTTTCTTTCCTTCACTCTGCATTGAAGTAAAATAAGCAGGGTTACAGCCTTGACATACTCCTTTCCCAGTTTTGAATCAGTCAGTTGTTCCATGTCTGGTTCTCACTGTTGCTTCTTGACCCACACACAGGTTTCTAAGGAGGTGGGTGAGGTGGTCTGGTATTCCCATCTATTTAAGAATTTTCTAGTTTGTTGTGATCGACATAGGTAAAGGCTTTCATGTCAATGAAACAGAAGTAGATGTTTTTTCTGGAATTCCTTTGCTTTCTCTATGATCCAACAGCTGTTGAAAATTTGATCTCTGGTTCCTCTGCCTTTTCTAAACCCAGCTTGTATATCTGGAAGTTCTTGATTCATATACTGCCAAAGCCTAGCTTGAAGAATTTTGAGCATAACCGTAACTAGCATCTGGAATGAGTGCAGTTGTACGATAGTTTGAACATTCTTTGGCATTGCCCTTCTTTGGGATTGGAATGAAAAGCTGACCTACAATTCATTATGATACCCTTTTATAAGGTGAAAAATAACTAAAATCAAGCAATATATTTAAAATGAAATTGGTGAGGAAGAAATATAAATGCTCAACTTTACAAGATCAAGTATTTTCAAAAGTGGATTTACCAATTTATACTCCCACAATAATAGAAAAGAGATTCTGTGAATCAACATCCTGTTTCTCATCAAGGAGTACCCATCACTGAGTAATTTGGCCAAAGGAATGAAGATAAATGGAATTTTATTTTTGCCTTGATTTGAATCTTTCTGGAACCTATTGAGGTCATTGCTTTTGAAAAGTTTTTCCTTCACTGTAGTTAGTAGTAGGTACCACACATCATCATTTGTACGAGATTTCTGCCAAAGTTTTTTGGCCACTGGTGACAAGCTTTATATGCAGTCTAAACTTGATATGAAAATTCTCCATCATCAGTAATTGAAATACCCTTAATATCTGCCCAAATCCATCTTGCACGAGGCTAGGAAAGTCATCCATTCCTGAGAAATGTTCTTCCCAACGTTTAAAAAAAGATAAAGAGAGATGGAGGAGGTAACGGAGGTGGTAAGGAGTTTCTGTTTTGAAGGACAAATTTCAACATCTCTAGGCAGCTTTGGGCACACAGCTACCACCGTAGGAACTTGCTATCAGTCTAAGATATTCTGAAGGAAAAAAAAATCCTCTGACCACATGTCATTGTTATATTTTATCTTGGTGCATGTGTCACATATCTGCTTTTGATCCCCCATAGCATCTTCTGCATCCTAAAATTAGACATAAAGAGAGAAGAATCACAAATGCACAATAGGACCAATCAAGGGTTGCTCATTCATCATGCAGCCTTCAACTGCGTTGCCTAAAGGAGGAACAGAAATTGCAGATATGTGGGATGCCACCTGCTGAAATGGCTATTTCCTGCTCCTCTCCCAGTGTTTATTAGGGATGGAATCAGGCTATCTGGATGACTCAACACGAAACTCGTAGGAAATGAAGAGGCTCTTAATGACAGAATTCCATAGTGGTCGAAATTATAGCCACACTAATTCACTGATTCTATACGAAGCAGGAAAACTCTGCAATTCAGTAATGACAATCAGCTGTTCTGGCATCTATCATGATGTGATACAGAGCAGAAAACTCCAATCGAAGATCCTAATACATCGGTAGTTGTATTGTGGGAGGTGCCATGGAAATGCAGGAATGAATCGGGAAAAGAATTGCAGATCTTAAGCGTTATTCAAATGTTTTGTGTTGTTATTGCCACTCACTTCTGTTAGGACTGGTTTCCTGGTACCAAGTAAATCAACACTCATGTAAGAGGAAGAAAATCAACAAAAACCATCAGAAGATCCCGGGGCCTCAAAAGCCTGTGAACCTACCTGCAGGGAAGGAGTGGAGACGCAGACATAGAGACAGACTTGTGGACACAGCGGGGGAAGGAGAGGGTGGGATGAATTGAGAGAGTAGCATTGACGTATATACACTATCACGTGTAAACTAGTTAACTAGTGAGAAGCTAGCACAGGGAACCCAGGCTGGGGCTCTGTGATGACCTGGAGGGGTGGGATGGGTATAGGGAGGGAGGCTGAAGAGAGAAGGGACATGTGTGTGTGTGTATATATATATGTATATATATAATTATTACTGAGTCACATTGTAATATGGCAGAGACCAACACAACATTGTAAAGCTATTATACTGCCATTAAAAATTTTAAAAAATAAATGATAAAAAAATAAAGAAGGAAAGCAAACTATGCACTGGGTAGGGAAAACTAATCCCTAGATGTTTCCTCTACAGTTTCAATGAGAATGACACAAAATATCACAGAAATATTAAAGTGCTTTTTCCCAGACAAGTAGCACCTACTGCACACAAGATACTCTAGAAGCTGCTTTGATAAGTATAAAGGGGCATGAAGTTATAATCCTTGCCTTCAAAAATCTTAAAACCCATTGGAAATGAAATCATAGAGAAAATGTGCTTTCAGTACTAGCTTCAGAAGAGCATCTGCCATCACTAATAAATTGCATGAGAAAAAGACTAGAAATAAAGATGACTTCAACTTGCCTAAAGAAATTTTTATTGTGGTTAACGCTTTAAGTTGCCTTGTCCTGTCAGGGTTGAAATAAAATAAAAGTCTTCATTAAAAGATGGAAAAGGTCTGCTTGGATATTTTAAAGCTCATTTCCTCAAAAACACTGATTCCCCATGTTACAAAGAAGCATTCAGAAAGACATTTCATCAGAATTGTCACTGTAGAGAGAGAAAAAAATTAGGAAGCATTATGATATCCTTCAAAATATGAATTTTCTCCTCCTCAGGAGGACATCTCAATACTTCCTACCCTCTTGGATCAGAGAATACATTATCTGCTTTGAGCCCCACACGGGACCACATACATTGCCAAGTTCAAACAGTACCTCCATTCCTGAGTATCCCAGCAGGGCATGGTCAACCTGACCAGGGCCTTCTCAGCTGCCTCACACCCACACTACCCATGACATGAACTGACAGGACTCCTTCCACCCCGCTTTGGAGAAGGAAATGGCAACCCACTCCAGTATTCTTGCCTAGAGAATCCTGTGGACAGAGGAGCCTAGTGGGCTGCTGTCCATAAGGTCACACAGAGTCAGACACAACTGAAGTGACTTAGCAGCAGCAGCAGCAGCAGCTTCCACCCCTTACCCTGACCCAGGCCAATGTTGTTAAAAGGAAATTTTTCTTTAAGAATTTTCTAATCAGTGTATCGTAGTCTATGGCATATGATTTTACCATAGGCTTGAAATTCTGCTCTAATATATTTTTTTTTCACGTAGAAAGGTAAGAGCGATTTATGCATGGCATTTCCTTTCCCTACATCTGAATGAAGATACAAGCCATAGCGGTGTGGACTGAATCCAGTCACATGACCTAGAAGGTAGCACAGAATCAGACTGTAGCTTCTGAATGCAAACATCCTGGGGCAAATTTCAGCTCTCTGTGACCTTGGGACCCTACTTAAATCTGCTCTCAGTTCTTCATCTGTAAAATGGAACAACGGGACTACCTAGTATTGTTGTTGTGGAGGTTGCTTTAATGCATGTTACGGTGCATGCATGTTTCATGCTTTGTCACTTCAGTTTTGTCTGACTTTGGACCCTGTGGACTGTAGCCTGCCAGACTTCTCTGTTCATGGGATTCTCCAGGCAAGAATACTGGACTGGGTTGCCAGGCTCTTCTCAAGGGGATTTTCCTGGCCCAGGGATTGAACCCATGTCTTTCATATCTCTTGCATTGGCAGGCGGGTTCTTTACCACTCGTGACACCTGGGAAGCCCGTATAAAGTGTTTATTAAGGGGTGGCTCTTGTTGTTGGTATGGCGTAATATAGTCATGGAATTTTAGACTCATCAGGGGGCTTAAGTCATACAATTTCAAAAATACAGAGTAGTGTTCAATGGTATATGAACCTACTAGGTCATTATGGTAAGAAAAGAAATACATAGATGAACACATAAAAGGAAGCAAACCAGTATGATAGAAGACAGTTAGTAGAATCAACTCATCTTCAAGCACAAGAGAAAGAATATAAGGCAAGAGCGCTAGGAAAGTACTAGAATAGAATCAAACTCTCATCTTAGAAATGGTATTTTTGGAACATTATTATAATCTAATAAGCGGTACCCTAATTGTCCAAAAACAAGTTAGCAGTTAAAATCTTTTGATAGTATTGGGCCTGTGGGATTTACGCCTGAGTTGTATTTTTGACTCAACGTTTCCTCAGGGCAATTTCCAACTCTAAGAATGGAGAATTCATTTGTAAGTGTGGATTTAATTTGGATGGTCCACATTATCCTTTTCATCAAAGGATGGGGTACACTGTGAGTTCCAGTCTCTTCTCTTCCTTCCTCGGTCCCTCATCTTGGTCAGTACTGTCACTACCTACCCAGGTGCTCCAGCCAAAAATCTTGATAATTCTAGACTCAAACTATATCCCACCGCCACCAACTTCTCTCCACCCTCCTGCCAGCATCCTGGCCAATCCACCAGTCTCCCATCTGACTTTCCTAACTGGACACTACGTTTCTGGCCTGATTTCTCTCCAACGTATTGGAGCAGTCAAAGGGTTGTTACTCACCCAAATAGTCATCTCATATTTTCCTCACTGTTTGTGAAATAAACCCCCATCTCCACCCGACGTCTCTGTCTCTCGCAGTGCCATTCCCACCAGCTTGCGACTCTTCAGCCATGCTGCCCTTCTTTTGTTCTTGCAATTTGTCAGGCTTTCCTGCCCCAGGGTCTTCTTGGATAGTCTTCTCTCTGCCGGAAAAAGCTCTTTAGTCCACTCCACACAACTTGCAGTTCTCTTACAAGCTGTGTGCGTGTCTATGCATGTGGACATGTGCCCACGGATAAGAGGGAAGTTTGTATTCCGTATGGAAATGGAGAGAATTTTACTGATCTGGGAAGAACCAGCTTTGAGGGTGAATGGATCCAGTGCCTGACATGCAGTCCCTGGGACCCAGCCGCTTACCTCCTCTGCCTCTTCCATCCTTTCTGAGGCCATCAGTCCAGGGCTGGCCTCCTGCGTTCAGTAAGGTGGTCCCTGGTCAGACGCATCCTCTTTGAAGCAACTCCAAGAACGAGGAAGGAGCGCTGCATCCTGGTCACTCAGGCAGGAAGCCAGGACCGCTGCTAGTGGGACCTGACCGGCTCGGCTTCAGGGGCAGCAGAGTTTTCAGTTCTTTCTCTAGCTGGAGAGTTGCAAGACGTGAATCCACCAGCCCAGGGTCATTTCACGGAACTGGGGTCAGAACCAGCTTCACTCAGGACACCTGGCTGAGCAGGGTGAAACATGATGATGTTAGCAGAGGCACCAGTGAACACTCCTTGGCCAAAAGCGTGCATGCAGTGAGATAAATCTGTTCGATTAAGTACAACCCAGCAAACTAAGATATCCCCATCTTTCAAATACGCCTCATGCTAGTGGAAAGATTCCACACTTGTTACCGAACACAGGGGTCCGACGGCTTGCCATTCAAAAGCCAATAAAGACATGAGGTTGAGGAAAAGGAAAGTTTGCTTTATTTTAAATGCTGGCTACTGAGGGGTTGAGGGTGAGGGATGGCAGACTTCTATTGAGAGACAGACTAGCCCTACTGACAGTCATTGGGTAAGAGCTTTTATAGACGGAGGGAGGGGATGACATGCAGAAAAAGCACAATCAGCTCTGACTGTCGTCTTGAAATTGGTCATCAGGGGTCTGATCAGCGTCTTCTTGTGTGGTTTGCATGCATGCGTGCTAAGTCACTTCAGTCATGTCCGACTCTTTGCGACCCTAGGGAGAGTAACCCTCCAGGCTCCTCTGTCCATCATTTGAGTACAGCTCATCTTCAGTTCCAGGGTCAGTTTGTACCCATTTCTTTGAGGACAGTTCTCGGGATTGTGGCAGCTTATGTCACGGCTACAGCCTGCTCATCACGTAGTTAACTTCTTCCACCTGGTGGGGTTTCAGTACCTACAAGACAGCTCACAGGGTATGGCTCAGAATATTACCTGTAGTGCCTGAGAAGAAGCGAAAGATACTTACCTAAACTTAATGACTAAACTAGTATTACTAGTCTTCTTAGACTTTTTTCTCCTTGTTTCTTCATTTTTTTTTTTTTCACTTTCCTGGTTAAACTTGTTCTTTGGCTAAAGTTTTTCTACAGACAGAAGTCAGATGGAGGATGTGTGGGGAGACCGTTGGGTCCTCGTTTGTTTCCCTCTCAGCCAGAGCCTGACAAGTTGTAATTTGTTCTTCTGAGCATGTCCTGCCTGCTTTGGGGACCATTTTCCTCTTCCTTGGTGGCTCAGACGGTAAAGCATCTGCCTGCAATTCGGGAGACCTGGGTTCGATACCTGGGTCAGGAAGATCTCCTGGAGAAGCAGATGGCAATCCACTCCAGTATTCTCGCCTGGAGAATCCCATGGACAGAGGAGCCTGATGGGCTACAATCTAGGGGGTCGCCAAGAGTCGACACGACTGAGCGACTAACACTTTCACTTTTCCACCTTTAACATCAAGAACAATGATGCATGCATACTGCCAGTTAGCCTTTATCTGGAGAATCCTATGTTGTCAGTGGGTCCATTAGGACTGATGAGGTGTGTCGGACAACATACTGTGTCGTCCAGCATGGCAGTCACCAGCCACATGTAGTTACCGAGGACATAAAATGTGACTAGTCTGACTGAGGAGCTGGGTTTCTAAAAGTGTATTTGACTTTAATTGGTTTACATTTAAAATTATAGCCACAGGTGGCCAGTGGCTGCTGCAGTAGCTAGCACTAATCTTAGAGCTCGCCTACAGTTCGTCAGAACATTCCAAGGCAACAGCCAAACTCATCTGCCAAGTCAATTCATTAAAATGCATGAAAAATGACTTAATTTATTAATACTTTCAAATTAATTGCTTATATTCTAGCAGGAATTTGCAAAGCCTTAAAGGGAAAGAGTGACAAATGGTGATTTTTTTAAACAATTTTCTTTGATGGGAGAGTCTTTTTGGTTATCTCTCAGATAATATTGAGTTTTGCTGCCTAAAAATGATATCCCCTCCCCATTAATCACTGGGCGACTGGCAAGAGAACTTGTACAGTATGAACACACATCTAATAATTTGTCATTGCCCTTGGTTGCCCTTGTGACGCAGCTGGTAAAGAATCCACCTGCAATGCTGGAGACCTGGGTTCGATCCCTGGATTGGGAAGAACCCCTGGAGAAGGGAAAGGCTACCCACTCCAGTATTCTGGCCTGGAGAATTCCATGGACCGCAGTCCATGGGGTCACAAAGAGTTGGACATGACTGAGCAACTTTCACTTTTGGGTGGTAAGCTATTTAAATTTTACAAACTCTTATTTCTTTTGAGTTAAACTTCAGTCTTTATAACCCCAATTTCTTCCTGCCTGAGAGAGAGAGACAGAGAGAGCGAGAAAGCAGGCAAGCTGGAGGGAGAAGCAATTTAGAAGAATTTGCAAAACACCTTTTAAGAGATGAATAGGCACCACATTAAAGTAAACACACATAATTTGAAAATAATTTGGGGAATTTGCATTGTTTTGACAAATTGAAATATGCCCCCCTCCATGCTGTACCAGGGAGACCAGATGGTGGTGCCGGGTATTGCAGGGGGTCCACATTGCTTTTGTGTTAATTGATAGAGTGTACTAAGAAAGGTCTCTGGGGAGAAGTGTCCTCAGATAGCTGATTGTTTCAAAATTCCAGCAGAGAGGAACCAGGCAGAAGAGAAGGGAAACCTAAGTTACTGAGGACTAATGCCTCAGATTGGACTCGCTAATTTTATCACTGGGAATTCAGCACAATGTTTCAAAAAAAAAATCAAAAGATATCTCTGAGACAGGGAGAGAAATTGGTAAAGGCCTGGAGTAAATTAGCAGGAGGCAGGAGAGTTTGACTTCCCTTTGGTGTGTGGAAGATCCTTTAATGTTAGCAAGTGTGTCTATAGTGGTGACAAGAGGTTCAAGGGCTTCATTTTCTAATTTTAAACTGCTGACCCTAATCAGCTGAGCGAGGAGAGGTAGTGGTTTGGGATGGAGCCCGACCCTGCAAAGGCTGTTAGGATCATCTCCAAAAAGCACTTGCTATTTAATTGGAACGTTCGCATCTGCTAAATAGCTGTTGTTTCAAGTGACATGTTGAGAAAGAGATCAACTGTTTTGGGGGTTTCCAAAGAAGAGAAGAATTCCTGCACTGCTCAGGAAATGGTGCAGTTTCATCTAACGGGGAGTTGGAGTTTCGTGTAGTCTTCGGGGAAAGAATGTTCACCATCCTTCAGCCTGCATTTTTTTTTATTTGCAAACCTTTGCAAAAAGAGGGGTGGACGGAAGGAAGGAGGGAGGAGACCCAGGTAGGTGGGTGTGAAGAGTGAGAAGAGGGAGGAGACCTTTTTTATGAGCTCTCCTGTCTCTTAAATTTTCACTTTCAGTGTTTTTCCTCCTCTCCGTTTCTATTCTTTCTACTTCTTTTTCTGTAAGGTTGGGTGAAAATGCTTGTTGCTGAAACAGAATAGTAGTTTTTCATCTTTTTTCATAGTAGCCAATGAAGGGGGCTTTTCCCCACATCTCTAAGCTGTTTACTACAATTGCCTAATATACCGTCTAGAATACATGGCAGTTTTTTACATTTCTCTCTTAGCCATTTTCACATAGTGCTCTTACCATTAAAAGAACAGTTGTCTGACCTTTTTTCCAGGAGGTTAATAAAGAATGCACAGCCTCATAAGCTTGATTCAATTTCTTTTATATGAACAGGCTGCGTAAGTGACCATTACAGTATTTGTCTGGTTCTCAGAGCTTCATTTTGCTGTTACCAGCAAAATGTACAAAATGTACAAATGACCACGTGTGTTGTGCATTTGGTCACATCAGGTGAGAAAAAGCAAAATAGATTTTCCTGAGCCTTCAATCAAATTTCCACACAATGGACTCTCTAATGGGGACTTGAAATATATCTGGTCATATATTATTTAACTGTACTGTATTTTGTGTAAGATTTTCTACCACGCATTCCATTTTAATAAATGCATGAGTAGAGGCAGTGTTTGGGCTCTATATCTTAGAAATTCTACACTTTCAACAGATTTTTCAGACTTCAAAGAATTTAATATTAGTATCATAAAAGGTCTTTTGAAGAATAATACGGGGACATAAGAAAAATGAGTGTCTGAGTGTGCCCTCCCATTTTGTAAGTGTTTTATTACTTTAATTTCCTGCCTTAGTAAAGTAACACGCGGCATTATAGAAGATATATTGTTACAGAGTTTGCAATTTATTAAAAGTCTTGAGCTGCTTGAAGACTTTATATGAAGTGAAAAAGAAAACCTCTATTTAGCTGAAAAATGGAGATGAACCACCGTATCAATGTTGCAGCAGCTTTAAATGGAGTCCTATCAGGGACTGATAAGTTGTCTCTGTGTGCCCTGGGTGTTTACATCAAATAAATCCATGGGCGCGAGCCTCATTCTGTGCCGGCTCTGTGTCATTAGGTGCCTAGAAACCTAATGTCATTTCCTTTGTGAGGCGTGGATAAGATGACTGTTGCTATTTGGATTCCGTAGCACAAAGGTGCTATTAAAGCAGAAATGACCCATAACACACATTTTCATTCATTTATTACATTTTTTGTATGCGTGACTGAATTTTAAGCCTGTGCTTTGTCAACCTAGTACAGTTATATTAAGCTTTTCAACCCAGTTTCATGTACCTCACTTCGCTGTCTTTTACACACCGGCATCAAAGCATCAAAAAGCACGTATCCTACTGAAGAACAGAGAGACAATTCATTTCTGCATCTAAAACTGTGGAAGTGAGCCATGTGACACTGACTAACCTGTGAAAATACATTGTGAATTTACCGCATAAATAACTACTGGAGAGGGGAAAGCTAGGTGTTCAGCAGACTTTGCTTTGTTTTGTTTGGGGGGTGGTGGGGGTTAGTACTCTGTAGGGACTCAGTTATGCAGGCATCAAGGAGCACTCCTGAAATGGAAGTTACGTGTTTATCAGGGCAGAGCAAGAAGTACAAGAATCAGAGGGGCTTCTTAATCCCACCACTGCTCTCCCACCCAAAGATGGCAAAACATCTGTTCCTAACAGATTGTTGGGTTTTCCGCAAACAACATGAAATGGGATATATAGCCATATGGACAGCCCACCTGAAAAGACCACAAAACCACCAATCTTGCGTTTGGGTTAATAACAAAAAATCTTAGCTAATTTTGTAGATTTCATGAGTCAGAGTTAACCTTTAATACCATCAATTCAATTTTCAATTCTATTTTGGACACATCCTAAACAATATGTGTTGCCATGTTAATAGTCTAGATGGGTTGATTGATGGAACTTTTATGTGCAGAACATTTGATGAGATTTAAACGAGTCCATGTCTGAAATCCTGACCCATGAGGAAGCAAAATGGCTAGACGACTTGTAGTCTGAACGTATAACACAAAAGCACAGACATTTCTGGTTTCCTCTGTTATCTATGTTCATCTTTGAAAGAATAATGATTTCCAAGCTTTATTGCTAACTGAAGCACAAAAGATTTCCTCTGGGCTTGCCACAGACAATCCTCAGGCACATTAGCCAAGTCAACTAGAGTTAGTTCAAAGTGAATTACTTCATTTTAATCGTGGTGACTTTACCAGCTCAGTCAATATGCTGTAAAGGCATGTTGTTTTTATTTCCACCTCCTCTTTTCTTTTTTTTTTTTTTTTTTCAATTCTCCTCTTTAAATGATATTCAAGGCACTTTATTTTCAGGCATATTTTTGAGACTGTTCAAGATTTATGGATTTACCAGTACTCCAAGATGATTCATCTTGTTTTGCAACATCTGAAGTTTTGTTTGGTAACTCTTTTCCTTCTTAATGCTTGGCTAAAATCTGTTGATATTTTTTAACGAATGAATCAGTCCTTAGTAAGAGGCACGGCCAGTTATAGGTTTAATGTGCAACTTTAACAGTAAATAAAATGCTGCACCAAGGATTACTAGAGACTATTTACTTCAAGCTCTTTCATTCACAGATAGGAAGCTGGGGTATAGAGGGTGCAACCGTATATGTGTATAATTATTAAATTTGCTGTTTAGAAGACACATTTTGTCCTTTGAACTCCCGGTAGAGTCTATATTACATCATTCTGGAAATCTCTTAGGTAGTGTGGCATTGTGCTATTGGCACCATATACATTACATCTATTTTTTCCTTCCTTTATTATTTTCTAATTTACTTAGTTCTTCTTGTGGAGATTAATGACAAGTGTGGCTGTTTTACTTTGGAGAAAAGAAGCATTTTCTTTCTGACACTTCCCAGGGATGGTGTATGGTATTTTACATTCCTTCTGTACTGAGTGGCCATCAGTTCCTAAACTTCCAGCCTTCGAATCATCAGTGGTACCCTGTATCTTTGTTTCATTCACAGTTTCTGAGTCTGAGGACCCGTCTTGGCCCAGCACACAAAAATACTATAATTACTTTCTTTTCTTGGTTGGTATAGGTCATGGAACTAGTGTTAATAATAATCGTTCCCTCTGGACTTCTCTGTATTTATATATCTCTGATTCAATAACCATTGGGACCATAGAGGTGTATTTTATCTTCATTTCAGTCCTCTTGGTATTGTTTTAGCCCAGGGGGAAAATCAAATGAGGAACAGAACATGGTAAACTCACACAACTCTGAGGTCATTAACACCTAATTAGAAACAGCTCGGAGATCAGAATTATTCTTTGGTTAAAATGTGTGAGAGAGAGAAGAGATCAGACAATATTTAACTTCTTCTGCGCCAATGTGGTCTTTATCACCAATGGCCAGGCTGTACCTCATTATGTTTCAGGATTTTTAAATTTTATTATTATTTGTTTTAGTTTATTTTTTGGCCATCATGTGGCATGTGGGATCCTAGTTCCCTGACCAGGGATTGAACCCATGTCCCTTGCATTTGATATGCTTAACCACTGGACTTAACCACTATGAATCATAACCACTGGACTACCAGGAAAATCCCTACCCCTCATTATGTTTTTTCCAAACTTGAAGAAGGCATGTTTGTGTATGCATTTTCTTTTTCACTGTTTCTTTAATAGAGTAGGTAGTCTGTTAAAATACTGGGTGGCAAAAAAGAGAAGACTTTGCTCAAAGTCCTAAAATGCTAATTG
Source organism: Okapia johnstoni (assembly GCA_024291935.2). Lineage (NCBI taxonomy): Eukaryota > Metazoa > Chordata > Mammalia > Artiodactyla > Giraffidae > Okapia > Okapia johnstoni. The sequence continues at coordinate 9,498,550 of CM044327.1, forward strand.
ATTTCATTAAGAGAAAGACATAGTATCACTTCATTTTAGGCCTTGTTCAGTAGCTCAGTTGAACCTGACTCTTTGTGACCTCTGAACTGTAGTACACCAGGCTTCCCTGTCCTTCACTATCTCCCTGAGTTTGCTCAGACTCATGTCCATTGTGTTGATGATGCCATTCAACCATTTAATCCTCTGTCACCCCCTTCTCCTCCTGTACTCAGTATTTCCCAACATCATAGAGTCTTTTCTGGTAAGTCGACTCTTCACATCAGATGGCCAAAGTATTGGAGCTTCAACTTCAGCACCAGTCCTTGCAGTGAATATTCAAGGTTGAGTTCCTTTAGAATTGACTGGTTTGATCTCCTTGCAGTGCAGGGGACTCTCAAGAGTCTTCTCCAGCACCATAGTTAAATGAACTGTTTTTAAATAGTGTGTGATGAGAAACACATCACTTGGTTGAATAAAAAAGACACAATACAGTGAAACACCCATTTGAGGGACATTTAATTATTCTTTGTCAAGATCAAGAAAATATTTATATTTAAAAATCAGACAGCCATCAATTTCTTTAAAATTTTAATAGATCTTAAGTTTTGCCACACAACAACTTTCAAGAGTTTGTGAGAGTTTACTTTTGTAGAAGTATAGTTATTACAGTTTTTATCGTGCTGTTTGATAGTTTGAATAATACTGGAAGAATTCATGTGTGTGTGTGCCAGAAGGTCTATGTGGTCTTTTGTTTGCCTAAGAAGGATCAATAGAGAGAAGAGAGGCATTAAATGTGGAAAATACTCTTGACTCCAGCCCAGGTGGCGCACAGAGTTGGGACTTCTTCCTCTTCTTTTTCCAGATTTGCATCTCAGCTTTTTAAATTTTCAGGCTTCCTATCTGTTGCTAGTGGTAAAGAACCTGCCTTCCAGTGCAGGAGATGCAGGAGACATGGGTTCGAGCCCTGGGTCAGGAAGATCCCTTGGAGAAGGAAATGGCAACCCACGCCAGTATTCTTGCCTGGAAAATCCCATGGACAGAGGAGCCTGGCGGGCTACAGTCCATAAGGTTGCACACGGTTGGACATGACTGAGCACACACACATTGTAAGTTTCCATGCTGGTCCTTCTGCCGAAGGATTTCCTCACTGGGAGCTGAAGCCACACTAGCAAAGCTGGCCTAGGAGGAGCCCAGAGCCATGGACTGGGGCAGTCTGGCAGGGGTGAGGGTGCTTGGCAAGTCAGTCCCGGGGCCTTCTGGCAAGCTCTTGCTAAATGCCTAAAGTCTTTTTGTTTGTTTGTTTTTTTACTGGAGTATCACTGCTTTACAATGTTGTATTCGTTTCTGCTGTGCAATGAAGTGAATATGTATACATATACCTCCTCCCTCTGGGACCTCCTCCCACCCATCTGGGTCACCATAGAGCATAGGGTTGAGCTCCCTGTTCTATACAGCAGCTTCCCACTGGTTATCCGTTTTACATCGGGCTTCCTAGGTGGCTCTAGTGGTAAAGAACTCTCCTGCCAATATCCAGGAGTCACACACCCTGGGATTTTGCAACAAATTGAATGAAGAAGCACCTGGGAGATTCCAGCTATGTTCTGCTGGACAGTAGAGATTTGCAAAAATGTAGAATAATGCCACTCTTATTATAGTTTCAGTTTGGAAAATATAGCTACTGTTATTCTCATTTTTTCCATTATTCACTTTGTTATGAAAGGTTACATATTTCTTATGAAATAACAAACCAAAAAATAATAAATATAACCAGAGCCCAAGTATAAGTGTGAACTAATCTATTCAGTATCTATATCCCTCTCTGATGGCAAGTCTGGCCTTGAGCGAAGTGGATTAACTTTTTTTTTTCCTTAATTTTTACAATGTTGTGTTGGTTTCTGCCATACAAATGCATACTATTTTGTTAACATATAATAGGTTTAATTTTGTTGTTTTAGGTTATTTCCTAAACACATATATTTTTTTTAACTTCTCATTTTGTATCTCTGACATAAATATTGATAAATCTAATTCTCTAAACAAAAAGCTCTTGGGAGTCTTTAATTTTTTTTTTAAATGAAGGATTTTTAAACCAAAAAATTGTCAAACCACTGATATGAACTATTACTAATATCACTATCGACCTCTACCATCCTCAGTATATTGGGATTTATCACACAAACCTGCAGGCATCTAGTGAAATGCTGTCTTCACAGCTCTTCCTTAAAAGAAGAGCTGACCCCCCTTTTTTTTTTCAGCAGACGCACATAAAAAGTTATTTTTCTTAATCAGCAGACAGACACAACCACCACATTTATTTATAGTGCTGCCTGCAGGACTCCACGTCCAGAAATTCTGATTCCAAAAGTTTGGGTGATTCCCAAGAATCTAGATGTTTCACCTCTAAGTAATTCTGAGATGTTACCACATTTTTAAGGTCAATATTGCCCGAGGAACTCCTTTTTCATCTCCTCAGATTTAAAGTGATCTCTATGTTCAGCTTTTCCCCTCTCAGTATGGGCTTCTTGCCTTTCTCAGTGAAGGTCAGCAGGACCTGTGGTCTTCCTGGCAGAAAGATGCAATTAAATGATCCGCAGGTGTCTCTCGGACCTCTGTGTGTGGTTTGTAAGGATCGAAAAGACTATGTACCAGTTTTCCAGGTCTCTGCATAGCTCAGCAGTAATTAACTTTAGGGCTTCCCTGGTGGCTCCTGGTAAAGAATCTGCCTGCAATGTGGGAGACCCAGGTTCAATCCCTGGGCCAGGAAGATCCCCTGGAGGAGGAAATGGCAACCCACTCCCATAATCTTGTCTATAAAATTCCATGGATGGAGAAGCCTGGCAGGCTACAGCCCATGGGGTCACAAAGATTTGAACACGACTGAGTGACTGACACTTTTCACTTTCACTTCAGTCAATTTTGGGGGCATAAGTTGTCCCTTAGGCTGCAGTTTTCTAGTGGTAAATGGTGAGATGATGGAAGTGAAGGAGAAGCTATGGGGAAAGGGCAGTGTGTGAATGAAGGGTGAGGGAAAGATGAGTATGGATGCCACTAGCTTGCAGATAAGATAGAGCTGAATCGCTGCCTGCCCTTCTGCCCATTAGGCCTTTATTGATCTTTTGGAGATGGAAGGCCAGAGGAGGAGGACACAGAATCCAAAGCTCACTGTTGAATTTTAGGTCTCCGGGTTTACCATCATTTGTGGAAATTTCTCTTTGTCTTCTTTAAATCATTTCTCTATGATCAGAGAGGTTAACCTGTGATTTTTATGTCTTCAAGACTTAACTTGAGCCGGGATGTGAGAGTTGATGCCTTCAAATCGTTTGGGAGTTTGGGATGGACATACACACTGGTATATTTAAAACAGGTAACCGATAAGGACCTCCTGATAGCACAGGGAACTCTGCTCAATGTTTTGTGGCAGCTTGGATTGGAGAGGGGTTTGGGGGAGAATGGATACATATATATGTATGGGTGAGTCCCTTCACTGTTCACCTGAAACTGTCACAACATTGTTAATTGGCTATACCCCAATACAAACTAAAAAGTTTCTAAAAAATATCTGTTCTGCACTCTAATTTTTGACATATCATTTCTCTGCTATTCTCTCATTTGTGACTGCTTCTGAAAGATCCTCCAGAGAAAGGCACACTAACCCATAGATGAAATTTTCAAAAAGAAGAATCCTAACCACAACTCAATATCTTTCAGAAGAGAACTGTCATGAAGCTCATGGCCACTTAATGAATTCCCTAAACCCTTCTTCAGCTTCCACATACCACCCCCCACCTTCACTCACTAAAATTTCCTCTATGTCAATCCTTCCGTTATAACCATGCACCCTTGGATGTATTACCATTTTTATTAAGTATTTCCATGATTCCATTTAGAAGGCAAATGAATTATTTCAGAGGAAAGCAAAACAGAATAGGTACATCAGACATCCAATATGAGTAACTCAAAGCAGCTCAAAATCCATTATAAGGGCTTTATATACCAGCCATGCTCCCACTAAGGCTTAGAGAATTCTCCCCCTACTTTAAAATATAGTGTTAATTCTGTGAGGTCAGAGGGTAACTCACGGGCAAAATATGTTAGTTGATTGTGTTCCTAGTGACTGTGGCAATGAGAAAGGCATAATGTGAAACCTTTGAGAAATCTGCCTGCGGAGAAGACAATTTCCACTAATGATGGTAAACCCGGAGACCTAAAATTCAACAGCAAGCTTTGGATTCTGTGTCCTCCTCGTCTGGCCTTCCATCTCCAAAGGATCAATGGTAAAATGCATTAGTTAGACTAATGCATCTAACTTTAAGAAAGTCATTTTTTACCCACGTAAAGAAGCAAGTTTGAGAAAATTGAGGCTGAGAAATTTCAAGTGGTTTTTTTTTAATAAACAGGGTAGATAAAACTCCTATTTTCCATGTTACTTTCATGGTGATTAGAGCAAAGCTTCTTGTTTTGGCTGAGGGGCAGCGAGAGAGAGAATGAGGACTTGTTTTTTCCTTTTCCTTTAGGAAATTAAATGTAAATAACCACATGAATAAGAAATACCCCCAGTAATAATAATTTTCCAACTTGGTTTAACCCATTAGGTAAGTCCTGCTATGATGCGCATTTATATGAAGATGCACGCATATATGTGCTTAACATGGAATCAGTATTTTCCATATGCTAATATTTCTCAAACCTGGCAAAGTGATAACTCTCCCATTCTGCAAACAAAGATGTATGTCTTTCATTTCTTCTATATTCCCATCACCCCACTACCTAGGCACCACCATCACACACAGTAACACACTCATTTTCACACAATTTTGCAAATAAATATTGCAAACTGATTTTCAGGTAGATGATGGATGGTCTGGTGGAATTTAGATTTAAGAAATCCATAAACAAATATTTATTCAGTACTTACATTGAGAATTTTGTAGGAACTGGGGAATCTATAGGGAAAGGAAGTGGTAATAAGTAACAAATATTTTTTTATTTTAATTTTAGTCTGTGTTATGAAGCAAATAGGGCTTCCCTGGTAGTTCAGATGCAAAGAGTCTGCCTACAGTGCAGGAGACCTAGGTTCAATCCCTGAGTCGGAAAGATCCCCTGGAGAAGGGAATGACTACCCCCTCCAGTCTTCTTGCCTGGAGAATTCTATGGACAGAGGAGCCTTGTGGGCTACAGTCCATGGAGTCACAAAGAGTTGACAGGACTGAGCAACTAACACTTCACTTCATGAAGCAAATATATAGGGCAATGTGATAGAAGTGACTAGGATGGGAGAGGAAATTGTTCCAGATTACATCTGAAGTGGTAGCGCTTCAGCAGAGACAAGACAATTGAGAATGAGGTGGGGAGGTTTTCCTGCTGTAGGAACAGCAGGTGTAAAGGGCCAAAGTGAGAAAGATCTACGGCTAGAGGGCAGCCACAGTCAGAGCTGTCAGAAACACAGGACATGGACAGTGTTGGCCGTGGGTATGAGTTGGTGATTCATTCTTTTTTTTTTTTTCATTGAAGGATAATTGCTTTACAGATTTTTGTTGTTCTCTGTTAAACCTCAACATGAATCAGCCATAGGTACACATATATCCCCTCCCTTTTGAACCTCCCTCCCATCTCCCTCCCCATCCCACCCCTCTAGGTTGATACAGAGCCCCTGTTTGAGTTTCCTGAGCCATACAGCAAATTCCTGTTAGCTATTTTACACATGGTAATGTAAGTTTCCATGTTACTCTTTCCATACATCTCACCCTCTCCTCCCCTCTCCCCATGTCCACAAGTCTATTCTCTATGTCTGTTTCTCCGTTGCTTCCCTGTAAATAAATTCTTCAGTACCATTTTTCTAGATTCTGTATTTATGTGTTAGAATATGATATAAACTTTCACTTTCTGACTCACTTCACTCTGTATAATAGGTTCTAGGTTCATCCACCTCATCAGAACTGACTCAAGTGTGTTCCTTTGTATGGCTGAGCAATATTCCATTGTGTATATGTACCACATCTTCTTTATCCATTCATCTGTCAATGGACATCTAGGTTACTTCCATGTTCTAGCTATTGTATATAGTGCCGCAATGAACAATGGGATGCATGCATCTTTTTCAGTTTTGGTTTCCTCAGCATATATGCCTAGGAATGGGATTGCTGGGTCATATGGTGGTTTTATTCCTAGTATTTTCTTTAAGGAACCCCCATACTGTCTTCCATAGTGGCTGTATCAATTTACATTCCCACCAACAGTCATTCTTTTACACTAGGAAAGCTTTGGAAGGTTTAAATTGGGAGAGACATGATTGTCAATGAGCTAGTGAGTAAGGATTAAAAATATGGAACACCAGTTACAATTACCAGTTACCAAATACTCAAAAGAAGCACCTCTCTGGATACTCTGAAGCTTATCTGTGGGCATGTGGATTCATCAAGAGTAAAGCAGATACTGTACAAACTTCCATTAGTAAGCCCAGTATCACCACTGAAAAGGATTCCTGCAAAAACATATATGGCAACCCATGATCGCTCGCTTGGTGGACTGTGAAAGTGAAGATTCTGTGGTTCTAGAAACAGTGGCAGCAGCCACATACTGAAGGGCAGGCTTAACAAGTGCACAGTGTGATTGAACCCAAAGTCCTGTATCAGAGTTTCCAGCATCCCTACCCATCCACAGCATAATCACCATCCATGGTGTCATCCTCGAAAATGACGTACAACCATGTAGAGCTTGCAGTGGCTGGCTTAGGTTTTGATATTTACTTCCCCTGAGTGCAGCAGGCTTCTCCTCTAAGGAATCTATGCCTGTCACAGACCTTGGCTGTTGTGAGTTCTTGCGGGTGGTGCAGGGTGAGTTGGGAGCCAGTTTCTCGACATCAATGACTTGCCTTAGGCCTATTTCATTCCTGTCGTGGATCTTTGGCTGACTCGTACAGCTAGCAAACAATTAGCAGTGTCGGCTCAGAGCACTTCATTTGGGTAAAGCTGCAAAAACTTGCCCACTGAGAAAACTTGGTGGGGATGGAGCTTACCAGTAGGTACAACCACCCATTGTTTGGTTGCTGTTAGGACAGGATGCTGGGCATGTTAGCCTATCAGCTTCTGACCAGAGGGTGATTTAAGTCCCTGGCAGTGTCATTTTTAACTTCCTACAAGTTGCTGATGTCTGCAGCTGCTGTGTTCTAATAGGAATCTATTTTTGGTCAAAGATTTTGGAGGCAATAGTAGTTTTGACATGCCTGAGGCTTCTAAGCCAATTTGGGAAATTCAGGGGATTTGAATTGAATAAAGTTCTATAGATAGAACTCATCCTACAAATATTTTCATTGCAAAGAGAAGACCTAAAACCTATTTCTCTTGGAGTTTTCTTGTCTGGAGCATGGAACAAGTTATTCATTGATCTGACTAGTGTTTGTGGAAACAGTTTTTACGTACGGGATCTCTGCAATAAGAAACTGGTAGGAGGTTTGGGTTGGATCAGGTTCGCACTTCAGTGTTTTGTTTCTGAAAAATATGGGAAAGGAACAGGAGGATTGATACCATTTATGGATAGCAGCTCAACAAAGAGAGTCAAACTAAAGAATTCAAAGCAAAACACAACTACTTATTATGATGGATATTTTCAATCTGTCCCTTGGATCCACTTTCCACTTTTCTATACCCGACTTGGTGTCCTGGAACGCTAACATTTACGGACTTCATCAATAGGCTTCCTTCATCTCTGGCTTCCAGCTGTTCTTCAGTCCCTAAGTCATGTGCTACTACTATTGCGACTGTGTGGACTATAACACGCCAGGCTTCCCTGTTCTTCACCATCTCCTGGAGTTTGCCCAAGTTCATGTCCATTGAGTTGGTGATGCCATCCAACCCTCTCATCCTCTGCTGCCCTCTTCTCGTTTTGCCTTCAATCTTTCCCAGCATCAGTCTTTTCCAATGGGTCGGCTCTTCGCATAAAGTGGCCAAAGTGTTAGAACTTAATCTTCAGCATCAGTCCTTCCAAAGATTATTCAAGGTTGATTTCCTTTAGGATTGACTGGCTTCTAGTTGGGTTTGGCCAGTAGGAAACCAGCAAAAGATCAGAGGGAAGTGGAAGAGTGGGGCTAGTGTATTTCTTCCCCAGGCCCTCTGGATGGGCAAGGGGGTGGCCCTGTCCCTCTGCTAAGGCCACCGTGCCCTCTGGATGATCTGCTCTATACTGTGGTCACTTACTTCCTCTAGACACCAGTTTTTAGGCCCAGGGATGGTTCCTCGTAGCCTAGCTCATACCTTGATAAATAGTACTTTTACAACCTCTTCTGTTATGCTGTATCATCTATTTATATTTCTTGTTTCTATAAGAAATTCTGACCAAACTAATCTTTGGGTAATTTTTACAAAAGAAAACAGTTAGAGTCAGGGCCTTAAAACTATAGTCAGGGCCTCATTTTAAACAAATAATTGTGCACATCAACCTCAAGTTGCATTCTAAATACAGTTGGTAGACTGCCAGGATCCTTTGGAAAGAGAGAGATGTGCCAGGCTAGGGGCACACCCACCTTGGAGGTTGCTGACACTAAGATCGGTCGTGCTGCTCGTTCGAAATCACTGTCAACAGCCACATCTGTTGTGTCTCTAAGGAAATAAAGTCTTAGGACTTTGACATCCTAACCCAATTGTAATTTTTATGGTTTAAAATAGGTAGGGAGGGGCCCTTAATGTTTTCATGCAGAAAGTTTATTTTTCAGGAATAGACCCCTGATATCAAACAGACAATGCCTACATGAGGAGGAAAGTAACAGTTGATCGCATCTAGGGGTTAATTTCACTATTTAAATAGGAATAATAATTTATAACTCAAAAAATTGTGAGGATTAACAATAAGTAATGTGTGCCTAAGACACATGTATTTCACAAAATGTTTGTTGTTGTTGCCATCCTAATCATTTTACTGATTTTCACAAATGAAAATATGTATATTATATAGTTATAGTATTTTTAATTTTATATTACTAATACCATGTATGCAAAGGCAGAACATATTTGAGAATGCCTTAGTAACTTATGGATGGGTGTGGTACCTGCAGAGTAAATAGCATTCAACTATCCTTTTGATTCCTGATGTTAGTTAACTCTTTTGGCATTGACTAGCCTGCAACTAGATTTTATTTCTGTGTCTGAATATTGAGACTATGGAAGAAACCAGAGACAAGGGAAAAAGTGAACCCAGTTTACAATAATCAAAGAGGTTAAATTGCTATGATAGTTATGGTTCTGTGGCCTAAACTTAATGTAGATGAAATGATTCAAATGCGTTTTACTTCAGTGACTTTCTCCATAATCAGAAACCACCATTTCAAGTAAATGTGCACCCTTCAAATGCATATTAGATAAACAAACTTTTTTTTTTTTTTTTTTATGTCTCACCATACCGTTTAGGTGGGAGAGTAAGATCAAGGTCCAGAATACTTATGAATACGTTCTTCAGGGCTATGTCTTTATTTTTCAGTTTTGTTACATCAAAGAGCAGTCTGACAAGTTAACACTGATTTTTTTTCTCTGTAGTTTAATGCTACAACACAGAGAACAATAACATATCAATTAACTTTAATTACCCTCTGGCTTGCTCCTCAGATACCTCCCACTGTAAGCAGTGTGTTTTTATGAATAGCCTCCTGACAGTGAGACCCTCTCAAGGTCTATAACTCATGTTACAATTTCTGTACAGGGTCTCACTAAAAAAAAAAATCATTTAATATATTCTGTGTGTTGTCTTGTTTCTCCAATATTCTCAAAAGTCAGAATCATATCATTTATAACCAGATATTAAAGATACACTCACAGAGTCAAGAATGGAATTGATCCAACAACAGTAAAATAAAGTCTCACTGCCAAAGCAAGGACTTCAATGTTCCACCAACTCCTAAATTTGCACTAAACTAAAGAGTCAGTGGGAAAAGTGTCTATGGGTCATGGTTATCAAGCTTAGGCAGCTGTGAGGAAGCCCTGAAAACCAAGTGGGTTCTCCTCGCTGTGTGACATTTCAGGTCAAATATGTGATACCTTCTAAATTAACCTAGCCAGCAAGCACAGACGTTAATTCACAGTAAAAAAACTAAACAACACTGCAATTAGCCAGATTAAAAGAATCACGTGTTGGGAATAATATCCTTTCTGAGGTGAACTTTGATCTGTGTCAGACCTGGAATTAATTGTCTCTCCATTTCTGCCTCCAATGGGTTTTTTCAAGATGGCATTTTCTTCATCTTAGCCCTTCCAGAGATGCATGTGGTCAAGTGGCTACAAAGAGACTAGCGGTGAGGTGGGGACCAGCAGGGCGTGCATCCCTACATGTGAACAGTTCTCTTCCCACCTCATTTCTCTCACCCTCACACTCGCTACTCTTTGGTTCCACTTACCAAATAAAACATTAGCAATCAGTCAGTCAATAAAATATCAAAACTCAAAATGTGTTCCTTGAATCCTTCTATTTATAATAAATACTATAGATTATATGGCCTTTGTATGATACGGGAGGAGGTATTTTCTTTAAATACAGAACACTCTGCAAAAAGGCTCATATAAGTTAGGTTGGCCTTTTGGGCTCACCCTTCCTCACTCCCATTCTCTGAAACTTTCCCATTTTTGTTGAGTCCCTGCCTTTTAGGTGACTTGTGACTTAATTCTGCCTCCAACTCACCCAAAACGAATCCATACCTTATCACACCTTAATAATTTAAATAATTTTCTGCAAATTAGTATCTCAACATGTTACCCCTTCCAAGGGCATTGCATTTCTTAAAAATAACTTACAGAAAAGACAATGATAAACCCTAATAAATTTGTTTCTAATAGTAAAAATGCAGGCACTGTGGTACAAAAGTCATTGTGGATATGTTAGAATGAAAATAAAACTGTTTGGATACCACTTAAACCAGGTTAAAGAAAAACCTAGGCTCTGGATTCTACCAGATTTGGGTTTGAGTATCAGTTCTACTCCTACAGGGTGTGTGACATTATATAAATTACGTAACTTCTCTATACCTCAATGGTAAGGTGGGGAAAGTAATAATACCTTCTTCAGGTTCATGATAAGATTGTCTATTATTACATATAAAGCTCTTGCTTACGTGCTAAGCCGCATCAGTCACGTCAGACTCTGTGCGACCCCATGGACTTTAGCCCACCAGGCTCCTCTAACCATGGGATTCTCCAGGTAAGAATACTGGAGTGGATTGCCGTTTCTTCCTGCAGGGGATCTTTCTGGCCCAGGGATCGAACTCACGTCTCTTACGTCTCCAGCATTGGCAGGCGGGTTCTTTACCGCTAGCACCTGGGAAGTCCCTAGCAGCAGCATAAAGGTTGTGTTTATACCTTGGAAAGGTCTCATGGAACAGTAGAAGCAAGTCTTGGATTGCAGGATGTTCAGAAGTTAAAGCAGCAATAACAAGGGTTAGACTAACTTTTAGTCTACGTGAAGACCAGGTATTTATCCATTTTCCTGTTTGAGGAAACTATTATCAATTTCTAAAATAGGCAGTGGTTCACAGGGCCCATCAGGGTAGTGACTTCTGAAACTCAGCCTCTTCATTAAGACACCTGATGGGAAAATCATTCTTCCCAGTCTGCACAAACACAGTTCAGAGTCACCATCTCTTCTGTTTAGAAGCCATCACAAACAGTACTCAGTGCCAAGGGCTTGCTTACGCTTTGTAAACAGTTATTTGGTATATTCCTTGGAGATTGAAATACAAAGTTACCAGCAGAAGATTTCACATACAAGCAGCAATTTTGATGACTCCAGGATACAGAAGTCTTCATTTAGATGTTAAGCAGTTTTATGTTTGAGCTATAAAGTTACCTGAAAATGAAATGTGATGCGTGGAAAAATGTCTACAGTCAATATTTATACAATATTTTATAGGACATTCTGATGAAATATCTGTAATTCAGTGTTGTTCTTTTATTCTTTTCAACAGAGGGTTCGCTTGCTCCTTTTTGAGAATAAGCATTAAAAGAGGAATGAATTTGCCTCTTAGCTATTTTGAGTGACCTTTCTGGGGGGAGGAGCAACACTTTTAGCAAAGTAAATATCCGCCATGTAACTAGCCTAGAACCTACTATATAAGCATCTATATCTGGTAGGATGGGTGACTTTACCCCACAGTGATAACCTCCAACTCCCTGCTCCATTTCACCTCTTATCAGCTGGAGACTGTGCTTGGCTTATCTTCACTACAGAATTCAGGCTGATGGAATAGCCTCTGTCTAGCACTCCAGTGCTCTTGCCTGGAAAATCCCATGGACGGAGGAGCCTGGTGGGCTCCAGTCCATGCATGGGGTCGCGAAGAGTCAGACACGACTCAGTGACTTCACTTCCACTTTTCACTTTCATGCATTGGAGAAGGAAATGGCAACCCACTCCAGTGTTCTTGCCTGGAGAATCCCAGGGACGGGGGAGCCTGGTGGGCTGCCGTCTATGGGGTCGCAGAGAGTCGGGCACGACTGAAGCGACTTAGCAGCAGCAGCGCATGGCCACTCACTGTGCTGCATGAAAAGAGTGCGGCGATGTTGTCTAATCACACACGGGCTCTTAAGGCTTTCACTCAAATTTCAATGGCCAAAGTAAGTAAGTCCCTTGGCCACACCTAACTTTGAAGAAGCAGGGAAGGGATATTTTACCATGTCCTAGAAGAGCGAGAACTGGAAAAACTGGAGAACAGCTTTGTGAATGTGACGGTAACTGGCGTCTTCTTTTTTTTTCATTCTGTGTGCTTTGTCTGTGAGTTCATTTTCTCTGATTTCTCAGACATGTAATACAACCAAGATCTGCATTATGAAGGAAGCAAAGCACACCATATAAAGTGATTCTGTGAAATAAAGAGGAATGTCCCATTGATGGTTCAAAGTTTCCAACTCAGAGTTATATCACATAATATGCACATGTGCCTCTATTATTGGAAAATAAACCACCCCAAAACTTGGGATTCCCTGGTGGCTCAGATGGTAAAGAATCTGCCTGCAATGCAGGAGACCCAAGTTCGATCCCTGGTCGGGAAGATCCCCTGGAGAAGGGAATGGCAACCCACTCCAGTATTCTTGCCTGGAAGATTCCATGGACAGAGGAGCCTGATGGGCTATAGTCCATGAGGTCCCAAAAAGTCAGACATGACTGAGAGACTAATACTGTCAGCTAGTGATTCTTCTGTTGGTCTCTTCGGAGCTTACTCAATCACATGGCAGCAGAGACATCTGGAAGGTCTAAGATAGCCTCACTCATTTTTCTGATGATGATCTTGGCTGATGGCTGGACCTCTTTCTCTAGGAGTCTAGCCTAAGTCTCCTTACATGATAATCTCACGGAAATAAGAAGACAAGAATGAAAGTAAAAAGCCTTCTTGAAGAAAAGTTAAGAAGTCCCGTAAGGACATTACTTTCCCTACATGCTGTTTGCCAGGGGATATGTCAGGGCCAGCCCCATTGTGGGGTCTGGAGGGAGGGGCCAGAAGAGATAGACTCTTGGTGGGAGGAGCATCAGCCCATGTGGTAAAGGAACATGATCCAGAGATGGAGGAATTGTTGTGTCCCACTTTGCAAACAGTCTACACCCTTTAGAGGATGAACATGGCCAGTGGCCCAAGAATGTACCTGCAATCAGAGAAGATACCACAGTTTTCGAGAGATTTCCTGATGGATTTGCTTCTGTTACAAGTGGACTGCAGTCTGGAAAATAACTGAAAAATGCAGTTTCCTTTTGTGGGAAGTGAGGACCATTTCTCTTGACTGTTTTCATGCATCCTGCCGTTTAGGGCACTGCTCCATCACAGAAATGCTGTCTGCTTTCTTTGGTAGCATCTGTGTAACTTGCCATTGGCCACTTCTGATTTGGTTTTCCTTCTGTAGTGCTACTGTATTTATTTCCTGTTGTTAAACCACTTTGAATATCTTATAAAAGCAGAGGCTGAATAAGATCCTCCATACCAATGAAGTGATCTGTGTCATCTATTTCAGGCATTTTTATCATGGGCATTTATTTTCCAGTGTCTACATGAGCTTCTTGTAGTTTGAAAACCAAACTCATCAGTTTTCCTTTGATTTCACATAGTAGTGAAACAGGAAGGCAGAGAAGTCTTTGTAAATCTTTGCCAACCGGACTGGTTCAATCTGATCACACCTGGTTCAGCCATCATTGGCTAAGGTTTAGTTGCTCAGTTGTGTCTGACACTTTGCTACCCTTCAGACTGTTGCCTGCCAGGCTCTTTCATCCTTGGGATTTTCCAGGGAAGAATACTGGAGTGGGTTGCCATTTCCTCCTCCAGGAGATCTTCCCAACCCAAGAATGAAACCCTGGTCTATGTCTCCTATGTTGGTAGGCGGATTCTTTACTGCTGAGCCACCTGGGAAGCCCCTATCATTGGGTAAACTTAGCCTTTTTATGTGACTTTCTTTTTATCACATGTTGAGTTAGCAACCAGTCAATTAATTAAGGGGCTTCCCTGGTGGCTTAGTTGGTAAAGAATCTGCCTGCAATGCAGGAAACCCAGATTTGATCTCTGGGTTGGGAAGATCCCCTGGAGAAGGAAATGGCAACCCACCCCAGTATTCTTGCCTGGGGAATTCCATGGACAGAGGAGCCTGGTGGGTTACAGTCCATGGGATCACAAGAGTCAGACACGACTTAGCAACTAAGCCACCACCACCACAATTAATTAAGAGTTTTCCTTATTCATTCGGCAAGTATTAGGTGAAAATTCATGATGTGGTTGGGGGCCTCCTGGGCACTATTTCAGTGGTTGAACTGAACAAAGAGCCCCTGTCCACCAAGCTTCCCCATCCATTGGATGAATAATCGGTGAAAATAAGTGTGTGGTGATGAATTAGAAAATGGCCTCTGAACAAAACATAATGAGTGAAAATGCAAACGTAATGAGTGAAATGAGAGGTGTTAACCGGGACACCCCAGTAAGTTTATGGAATGGACATCTGAGGGTGTTTTTCTGAGGAAGCGACGGAAAAGCAGAGACTTGGAGGAGGATGAGGAGGGTGGAGCCAGGGAAAAAGAGGGAGGAAGAGGTCAGGAGCCAGGGGGACAGGGGCCCTGAAGGTTCTGGGTTACAAAGTCACACAGCACAGGCAGAGGACAGGGCAAGACCAATGTGGCCGGAGGGCCTGGAGCTGGGACGGCGATAGGAGCCGAGAACAGCAAGGTGGATAAGGGCCTTTCAGACACGCTTTGGATTTTACCATAAGGCTTAATCCAGAAAACATTTAAACGAGAAAGAGACATAGTCACATATGCAT
This sequence comes from Okapia johnstoni, assembly GCA_024291935.2. Lineage (NCBI taxonomy): Eukaryota > Metazoa > Chordata > Mammalia > Artiodactyla > Giraffidae > Okapia > Okapia johnstoni. The sequence goes on from CM044327.1 coordinate 9,513,789, forward strand.
TTAAAGATCACTTGAAGTGTTGTGCAAAAGCCAGACTGGACCAGGGCAATATGCAAGCAGAGTAAGGCTGTTGTCCAGAGTCCAGAGGAGGATGGTGGTGCCTGGACCAAATAAATGGCAGAATCTACAGGACTTGATGACAAAGGAAGTGTGGGATGAGAACCAGAGGTGATGTCAAGATGACTCCCCACAGAAAGAATGGAGAAATATCTGACTTTATCGGATAATTCAGAAGAGCTAAGCAAGGAATTTTCTAAAGAGAGTGCAATTTCCTAATCTTCTAAGATAGTAAAAGGTTTGCAAACCGAGATGCCTTCATCCCAATTAAGAGGTGCTTAATACACTGGGATGCAAAAGAAAATATTAGAACTATTATTCATACTATTTTACCAAAATAAAAAAAAATTAGTTCTTCTAATAGTTGATATTGAGATTGATAGTAATATGCTGTAAATACTAACAGGAATGTACGCTCATGTTCTTTGTTTGTTTGTTTTCACTGATGGGATGCTGTGTTAATCTTCTAATATTGCTTAAAAAATTACTCAAACATAGCAGCTTAAAATAGTATCTGTTCATCAGCTCACATTACTATAAATTAGAACTCCAGGCCCAGATTATGTGGGTTCTCTGATAAGGTTCTCGAAGGGCTGAAATCAACAAATGGACCTGCTGTGTCCTCAGTCAGAGGGTTAACTCAGGACAGATCCACTCCGAAGTATCCTCGGGCTGTTGACAGAGTCCATGCCCTTGTGACTGGATGACCTCAGGCCTTTGCCCGCCTTGCTGATGTCTGGAGCCCATTTTCAGCTCGCAGAGGTTGAGCTCCAATTTTTTACTGAAGTTTTCTCCAATGTCCAATCTTTTCCTTCATGAAGAGTCCAGTTCTTTTTGAAGACTCACATCATTAGGTCTGGCCCACCCAGGGTAGTCTCTATTTTAACTTATTCAAATTCAACTAAATTGGTATCCTTAATCACATCTGCAAAGTCTTTTCACTGTTGCTATATAATTTAATCTAATTGTTATATTCACATCCTGATGCAGTCCTGGGATTGGAATTCACACAGAGTCAAGACACCAGGGAACAGGATCTTGGTGTCCATTTCCAAATTCTACCTACCACACATGTATTATCAAAAAGGGTAGCATTCACTGTTCTCCCATATAAGTGCTGTAACTTTTTTAGAGCCTACCATCTAATCTCTATGATGACATAGGAGTTGGGGAGAAAAGTAAAGTCTGTAACAATTGAATACAAAAAACAGAGAATTTCACAGAATAAATGAAACCACTCACTATTCCACAAATTCAGGTTGCCACACTTGCTTACTGTAAGATCAGTATATTTTACATCATAAATGTAGACTTGAATTCTATACCAGTTGCCTGAAGTATCCAAATGATCTTTGAACATGTTAAGTAAAATATTTTTCAATACTCCGAGTTATGTGTACAGAAATATAAGGGGATAGGATGAGACATATCATAATGGAAAATCAGAATCTTTCTAAAAATTATAAATGGGTATCATGATTTTTGTTTCCTGAGTGGTTCAGACAGTAAAGAATCTGCCTATAAGGCAGGAGACCTGGGTTCAATCCCCCATTGGGAAGGTCCCCTGGAGAAGGGAATGATGACCCACTCCAGTATTCTTGCCAGGAGAATCCCATGGACAGAGGAGCCTGGTGGGCTACAGTCCATTGGATCGCAAAGGTCAGACACAACTGAGCGACTAACACACACACACACATCATGATTTTTAATTGACTTTCTCAGTGGCATCTAGGATCGTGCCCCTGTGTAAATCATGCATGATCTCTTCTATAAGTAATATTTTTCTTGGGTCAAATAAAATCCTTGGGTTGCTGCCTTCTTGGGCTTGAACTCCCTCATTCTCTGATTGGTGCCTCCCTGAGTTCGCTTCCATTTAAATGGAGGCAGTTCAGGTTCTGACTGCATCATGACACAGTGGGCTCTCTTTGAGGATGGAAATTTTAAGCTGAATCAAGCAAATTCAGTAAAATAAATCTTCAGTAATATTCCTACAACTGAGGAGAATAAGTATCACCTTTGGTTTGTTCTCTTTCCCTGATTTGAAAGATAACTAGGATGCTAGAAAACAGCTTCAGATGAGGGTTCTGTCCATGGCAAAAGTGCCCCGAGATTCCTTTCTGAGACTTCGTCACTCACCAAGAGCTAATCTAACTCTTCTTCCCTGGGGAACCTCAAAATCAACTCACTCCGTTTACTCTGTATGGTTATTAATTTCGTGTGGCCGTTTGTGTGGTTATCAAGGACAAAGACTGAGCGGTCATCCCTCCATAATTCCCCTCATCAGCAAGCTTGCAAGCATGGAGTCACAGCAAATTTTGTCAGTCCACTGATGGATATTAAAAAACTCAAGGGCAAATTACCTGGGGAAAACCAGGGGTTAAACTGAATGAGCCTAAACTCTAAACAATGGTTATGAAATTGTCATAGACCAGAACTGAACCAAATATGTCTCTTCATCTGATTTGGTCTAGGAGCTGAACTCTTTCTACAGACTCAGAGCTAGTGTCTGAGGCACTGCTAATACCTCCATTTTCTTGCAGATGCTCAGGAATGTGTTTTAGAAATTTGTAGTGTGGGTGCTTTACCGTATGGATCATAAATTTGACTCAGTAAGCAGGTTCCACAGAGCTTTCTGTTGTAAGCTGTGGGGTGCTAGGTTGGTTCATGTCAGCCTCTGCAGAGTACTGAACCCATGTTCTTGATTAAATTCCCTTAAGCTTATATTTAAGGTCCTCCTGCCATTTTCCCAGGGAAAGTGAAGAATGTCTTTTTATTTTCTTTTTAATTTCTTCCATATTTATAATTTGCTCTTAAGGGGAAAAAAAATTGGACTTCCTTTTCTAGTTCAGTCACACTGATAGCCTCAGTCTAACACATCGATGGTAGGTAGCATTTGGCAATGATCACATTCCATGAACGGATATTCTATCTTGTCGCAATTTAGAATGCCTGGTGTTTGGAGGAGCAATAAATTTTATTTACGTATTTGCCTTTGCCAACTGTAAATTTCCCTTTTATCGTTGTTGGCCTTACGAGGCTGTAAACATTTGCCATTCACTCTGAAGGTTCACCCTGGATAAGAAATACTGAAGTAACGAATGTGGCCTTCTTTCTTCTGTCTCCTTAAATTAAACACGATTTCTCCAAACGATCCATTTTCAATATATGTATCTGTTTGATTCCTTTTTTTTAATTCAGTTTTTTGAAGCAGTTCTTATTTTCTTTATAGCCATTTATAATTGAAGGGAAAGGTGTTAATTTTTTTTTCATAGATCATACCTTGCAGATGCAACCCATATGTTATCTGTTTTCCTATGTATTTTGTGTCACTAGTACCATATGCCTCAAATGATTGATCTTGCCGTTCTGAGGAAGCTCAAGGTACATATATTTTAAGTCTCTCCTGTAGGAAATAACATAGCCCTCTATTACTCCCTAAGATTAATGTGCTAAAAGCCTCTACTCATCTCTAATGGATGATCCATAATTTACATCAAAATTTCAATCACTTTAAATTAATACAGCCATTTCTTTAATGAATCTTCCTACTAGAATTTTCTCTGATTTTCACCAAACTATCCCGAGTCATGGCTGTTTACCAGTTTTGTTTCTTTCTTCCACATAAAAGCAGAGTCCCCAGAGCATTTCCATTTGAGTTTTTGAAATTAATTAATAAATGGCATGTATTCCTTTAAAATCAATATATTCCTTGCACTGTTGTGAGAAATACTCTATTATCCATCACCCTGTTTTCATCTTCTATTGGATTTCATAAAAAGGAAAAGAGAAAAAAAGATGTGTAAGCTACTAACAGACACATAAATATTATGAGAGTCATCTCGAAAAATAAGGTTGTTTATTTCTTATCTGTGCCCATTGAGAGGTACAAGAGTAAGTCACATTAATTCTGATGGGGTTTAGCAGTCAAAGTTTTCTCTGCCTTAGCAGAAAGGATGTGTGTGGGTAGAGCAAAGGAGAAAGTTGAAAAATGAATCTCTCTGCCGAAATGTTTTATCGTGATTGTTAATTAATATTGCCCCTTAATACGAATTCAGCTAATTATAGATATAGCTATCTAGTACATGTTTGTGTGCGCTCAGTTGTGTCCAACTCTTCACAACCCCATAGACTGTAACTCTCCAGGCTCTTCTGTCCGTGGGATCCTCCAGGCAAGAATTCTGGAATGGGTTGCTATTTCCTATTCCAGCGGATCTTCCCCACCTGGGGGCCGAACTCACATCTCTTGAGCCTCCTGCATTGGCAGGTGGATTCTTTGCCTACTCTATAATAAAAATAAACACTGATTTACTAGTTACATCTGAACGTGGGGTTAAAACATTAATTAGTCTTCACGAGGGACAGGAGGACTCAAGTTGCTTCAGATGAGCAACCTGAATATAAGAGGAGCGCCCAGTACGTGCTGGAATTGAGGTGGAAGTAAATGATTCCACACTGTTCAGCTGAGATGGCCTTAGACCAAGGGTCTCTTCATCATCAGCCAAACTTCAATATGATTCTCCATGAAGCCTACTGGGGTGTCCCTTCCATAAAGTGGTGATGTTTGAACTGGGCTCAAGGAGCCAAGTGAGCTATGGCTTTGGAAGTTTCCAGGATGCAGGCATGGAGTGAGTGGAGGCCAACAGGACCCAGGCCAACCCCTTCTGCCTTAAAGCTGGAACAGCAATTCTCTCTTAGCTGTTTTATGTATTAGTCTTCTTTGCTGGATTTACTGTGAAGAAAGGACTCAAGAATTAAAAAAAAAAAAAAAAGCTATTGCAAAGCGCTATAATAACACAGGCATCTGGATGGAGTCAAGGTATCCTCTGAGAGAAAATTCTGAGAAAGGTCATAGGCAGGAAAAAAACAGGCAGGAGCAGCTGTGGGACTTGGGGTTAAATCTCATTATGTGCCATCTCCTCCCTGACAACATGCAGACATGTGTGCAGAATAACCACACACATGCGTGTGTGTGTGTGTGTGTGTGTGTGTGTGTGTGTGTGTGTGTGTGTGTGTGTAGGCTTTCCTGGTGGCTCAGACATTAAGAAATCCACCTGCAATGTGGGAGACCTGAGTTCGATCCCTGGGTTGGGAAGATAGCCTATAGGAGGGCATGGCAACCCACTCAAGTATTCTAGCCTGGAGAATCCCCATGGACAGAGGAGCCTGCTGAACTACAGTCCATGGGGTCTCAAAGAGTCGGACATGACTGAGTGACTTTCATACATATATATAGTTATTGTTGTTCAGTCACTCAGTTGTATCCAACTCATTGTGACCCCATGGACTACAGCACTGTGTTTATATATTTTTTCTATATGTATGTGTGCATATATATGAGTATATATATATATGTGTGTGTGTGTGTGTATGGAGAGAGTATATACATATATGTAGATCACACATTCATATGCATATAATCACAAAAACACACACACATTGAAAGAGAGAGAAAATATAACAGCACATATTGCTTATGTTTCATTGATTGTGTCAAACATTAGATTTAGCTGAAAGAACCAGGCAGACAAGGTTCTTGCCCTCCTTGGAAGACAAACAATGAGCAAGTAAACAATAAACACACAAATAATTAAGATCTTGAGTGCTGATATAAATGAACAGAAGGGTATGTAGAGAATTGCATTGACAGAGAGACTGGTTAGATGCTGGGAGGTATACAGGAGTGTGTCCAGCTGAAGGACTCAGAAAGCTTGGGACCAGAGTGCTCAGTTCCAGTTTTGGTTCTGTCGCTAATTGTCTTGTGTCATGTGGGCAACAGAAATTTGTCAGGTGAGATGATTTCCATGGTGGGGGTCCTAGGGACATACCCTGGGGTGGCCTGTACTGTTTTGAACTTGGTCTTACTAGCTGTGGACACGTACATCTTCCTTTAAACAGCTGAAGAACCAATGTGTGGAAGAGTTTGCTGAGGGCTAGGATAAGGCCAGCCAAGACACACACATCTTCGAGTTTCCTGATATCTGGCCAAAGTCAGTTGTTCAAATTTCAGTCTGACAAACTATCTTAGATATCATGAGACAGACAGAAATCCAAGCAAAAAGTTGTCATATGTCAGGCCAGGTGGAAGCTGAAAAACCATGGAGAGCACGCACCCAAGTCTTGGGGGGCAGGTGGTCCTCGCCACGTGGAAACACCACACCATGTTGCTAGATGTTGGATGTTAGGATTTAAAAGGCGCTTGAAACTCAAATGTTCCTGCAAAAGTTCCTCAGTTTTTAATGTTGCCAACCAATGAAAAGGTATTATGGCAAAAACCACTACAATATTGTAAAGTAAAAATAAATAAATTAATTAATTAATTATGAAAATAAATAAATAAAAGATAACTGTGGGCAATAGCTTCAGCTAGGTTCAGACTACAGCTAGGTTCAGGTTAGTACCACTGTGTTTGACCACCCCCTTTCTGATTCTCCAACAAGCAAGTGAAGTATAAAGAGATGAAGCACTTTCCTCAGGCACAGAAATACCACAGTAAATGGACGTTACACCTAGAGTCTTCCTCTCTGATCTCATCCAGGTATTCCCACCACTTTCCATCATTCCTGGGAGATACATCTACAGCTCACATTCAAGGAATTAAGTATCAGATCCTCAGTTCAATAACCATCTTTGACTTAAACAAAAGCTGAAAACCCCAACTCAACTGAACTCCCTGGGCAATAAGTTACATAGGAAAAACAATTGTGTGAGAGGAATTTACAGGACTCCAGACCTTATTGGATGGTGGGGACAGCTTTGGAAACAAGCAGAATAGTTCTGAGCCTGTTCTAACTTCAGTAGGCAAATTTCACATCTCTATTCAAGTAGAGAGACAGCTACAATAAACTTGGACATATGAATCACAACTTTCAAAAGTCATCACTATTTTTCCCAGTTTTGTTTATTTTGATTCCCCTGCTTGGGGGTGGGGGGGCGGATTTCACTGGGTCCTGATGTTCTAAGGTTAGTGAAGTCAGTTTCAGAAAATGGAAAGCAGGAGAAACCTGTGTGTGTGTGTGTGTGTGTGTGTGTGTGTGTGTGTGTGTGTGTGTGTGTGTGAGATCGGGGGCAGGGAAAGCATTGAGGAGGCAGATTCCATGGCATTTATTTTGAGAGGTGAGTTTGAGATAGGAGTTGTCTGATTTGAAGCAAAGAATTCAGAAATTTGGAGTCCACTCTGTACGGATGATAGCTGAAGCAACGGATGTAGGTAAAATTATATTTAAAAAAATGTATGTAAAGGGGACAGGAGAGAAAAGAGAACAGAGCAGAGGGGAGATGAGAAGGAAGAGGGTCTAGGCAGAGTGAGGTTGGTGAGGTGTAGCCATTTTTGATGCAACCAGAAAAGAATTCCCACCAGCTCCCATCATGGCATCTACCACCTGTCTGCACCTGTGCCCAACTCACCTGTGCCCGTCTCTCCCATCACAAGGCCACCCCTGCACCACTGCTCAGGGTCTCCTCCCCACGTGCGCACCTTGCCTACCCTGCCACCCATAGGCAGTGCTCTGCCCGTGTTCCCTTTATGCCTGTGTCATAGATTTGCCCTTCCTTATCTTACCATCAGCACACTGAACTGGATGCTCTTTTTTCCACTACCTACCACTCACATTCTCTCCTTTCTTGGAAAGCAAATCTCTTTGGAAAGACTTATCGGTCTTTGCTTTTTTTCCAACTCTCTGCCTGTCTCCTCTTTATTTACTTTTTTTTTTTTAATTGGAGTAGAGTTGTTTTACAATGCTATGTTAGTTTCTGTTGTCCAAGGAAGTGAATCAGCTATATGTATCCATATGTCTTCTCCCTCTTGGACCTCCCTCCCACACCCCCATTCCAGTCATCTAGGTCACCACTGAGCACCAAGTTGAGCTTCCTGTGCTTTATAGCACGTTCCCACTCACTCACATCATGGCTTCATCTCCATCATTCCAGCCATGAGTGCTTTTGTCAGACATGAAGGGCCTGGATCCAGTTTTGGATGCTCAGTCCTCAGTACCTACTTGACCTCCAGCATGACGGGACACACCGGTCACCCCCTTCTCCTTCAGAAGACTTCCTCTCTCGGTTTCTGTGGTTTCCATCCCATCTCATGGGCTGTTCCTTGTCAGTTTCCTTTGCCTTTTCCAGCTGTAGTTGGATCCATATGAGGGGCGTGGAGCACAACTAGGCCTTTTTAATAGCACAGGTAGAAATTAGGTAGAAGGCAGTCTTAGGGGCAGAGGTCTGCTTGTGGACTTTATCCCTTTTCCTTTATCTAGTCACTGAATGTTATTATTGTGTAACTTGTAAAAAAAAAAACTGGTTGACTCAAATCTAAGACATGGGTAACATTCTAGTTGGGCTGATGGTTGGTCATAGAAACTGCTCATACCATGCTGCCTGGCAGAGTGACTCCATTGAGAGACACACAATGGATGGTGGTGGTTGAATGAGTCATGAAAACCTGAATGAATGGGCATCAAGTTAGACTTCCTTTAGCATAAGTGCTGGGACTCGTGTATCCATCAGCAGTTACATACAAATAAGGCTATTAGTGTTTTGAAGCTGCAGCTATGCAGAATAAGTAATGTCTCCTGGTGCTTAAGGATCAGTGAGGATTTCTTTTAGGATTATAAAAATCATTAACATCATCTTTTCCATGTTCCTGCTGTCACCTCTCTACCACATTCCATTTGCAGAGCAAATCCAAGTCAGAGGTTGGTATCCTGAAGTTCAAAGATCATTTGTCTATTTGCATCTTTTCACTGTTTTAGAACCTTAAAAATTCAGCCTGGCAATAAGGACATGTGCTCATCTTCACCATTATATTCCATCTTCCCTGTGGTTAAAAATGAAAACTTACATGCAGAGTATAACAAATTAATTGTAGTTTGATATGGAATATTTTAAAATGTTGCTTTAATGAAAACCACCAGATATTAAAAAATGCAAAGATGTATATTCCAGAGTGCCTTGAAATCAGCAGAGATGTATCTGCATATTTCAGTCTCATATATGAGAAAAGGGCAATTAGCTTCTGAATTAACACATCCAGGTATTAATCACTGACATTTTGTAGTTGTCCAAAGGTCATAGGGAAAGATTCTGTTCTTGCATAAAACTGCAGGTCTTACTCAAATTACATTCTACCTTCTGGATTCACGCATGATCTAACTGTCCAAATCGTTCAGTCAAAGAACAGTTTAGGATTTATTTTTCTGGTTGCTTGAAAACACTTTAGGTATTTTCTTAGCATCACATGTCTTTGTAGTAGTTCATGAACCTGACACACTTGCAAGTTCTTTTGGGCTCATTACTTAGATATTAGGAGGAAAGAGCAATGGAAAATGATGCACAGAAACACACCCTAGGCACAGCAAGAGGGAACCATGCATAATAATTCAAAAGAATTGGGGAAACATCACCAGGACATACTGCATTTAGAGGATTTAGTTTATTCATCAAGAACTCTCTTATAAATTGAGCCTGTAGAACCCAAGTGAGTTATACCACCAGCCAGTCTGACGGTGACCGTCCAGGAGCAGCAGACCAGATTAGCTGCATCTGCAGCATGTCATCACCGTCAGCCCATGACACCGTCTTGTCCGTGTTATCTCCTGTGCTTAGAGTGTGGCCCCTCCCTTGACTACTCTGATGCTTTTGGTCCTGCCTGTCAGTCAGTGAGAGCCACAGTGATGGACAGAATTTCTGCCAGTGAGGCTCAAGGTCACACAGCCACTGAGCATAAGGGGTATCATGGGTTGTATGAGTGCAGTGGGTTGTGTAGTTTTGTTTTGTTTATTCCCCGTGGCAACTGGAGAAAGATATCTGAGTGTGTCTGTCAGGCCTTAGTAGCACACAGATAGAACACACCAAAAGTAGCAGCAGAAGAGAGAGCAGGTAGGCAGGGTTAAGAGACACCAGTAAGATGTGCTTACCTGTCATGAAGTCCTTGGTCCAACAGCATCAACATCACTTGGGAACTTAGAAATGCCAAATCTCAGTCCCTTCTCCAGACCGGCTCAGTCTGAAACTATGGGAATGGAACCCAACAATCTGTGTGTGAACAAGCTCTCTGGGTGATTTGGATGCATGCCTATGTCACAGAACCACAGCAGTGAAGGATGAGGAAGCCTTCTGGGGCTGGAGATAATCCAAAGGGGCAAGAGTAAAGTCGGTGAAAAAAAATCCGGCAAGAAATCGAGTTGGGAGAAAAGGTTAAGAGAACAGAGGGATGGCTTTTGGTGGAGGACTGTCAACCCGTGGCCTTGTGTCTCAGCAAAAAAGCCTTCTTCTAGTCTAGTCTAGCCTCTCTCTACTGCTGTCTGATTTTTTCCAGCCCTGGAATGTGGCTAAGAGAAAAGGAGATGCCTATTTAGAGGACCACTAAGAGGAGACTTTGAACAGACAAATAAAGTGTCACCTTTGTAGAAAGATTGGAAGACAAGGAAGACTCAGAAGTTTTAATGGATGTTGTCCCAGACAATATACGTTATGGGAAAAAGTCATTCAAATAACTAAAAGTCTTCACACCTCCCTAGACTAGGACAATTTTGCAGAATGAGCTGTTTTCCTATAAGTGGTTAATAGCATAAAGATTACCAGGGATCTGCTCAAATTATTTGAAGACTCACAGATGATTAGGTTTTTCTAGGATGAAAAATATGTCTTGAGTCTAGAATGTGCATCAGGAAAAGAACTTTAGAAGCTTTTAGAAAAGCTCTTTGCACAATCATGCTTTTAGTCTTTCTCACACCGTTACCCTGCCTCTCCTCATCACCAGCTCTTAGCATGTTGCCCAGGATTCCAGGCATGTGGTCCTGGGAGACCTTGGGCAGGCTGCCTGTGGGCTCATGTGGAGGGAGCTGGTCTGGGGGCTCCACTGTCCACCCTCTTAGCCATTTGCTGTTTGGGGGACATTCAGTCTTGGGTCATTCCACCCTTTTGGTAGAACAATAGCTTAATTTCTCATTTATGCTTAAAATTATTGCAGAGCTTGGGTTATCCTTTACTGTTTTTGAAGGTGAAATTTTTAAACTTGTAAAGGTGGGGGAGTGATGGAACAGCTCAAAAAATTGCATTGTAATAAATCATCAGCTCGATGGAACTCGTCCAAGCAGTATGAAGGAACTACGAAATGAGGTAGCTGTGCGACTAACAAAAATATGTGATTTATCATTTAAAACAGCCACTCCACTAGAAGACTGGAAGACTGCCAAGGTGACACCCATCTTCTTAACAGGACTAGAGGTGATCTCAGAAATTATACATCTGGGAGTTGCATACTGATGCTAAGAAAAGTCTCTTTACAATTAAAATCATCTCCCCTATAGCCTTGCACGCATAAAACTCACTTGGAGAAAAAATTAAAAATAAATAAATAAATAAATAAATAAAAATAAAAAAAAAAAAAAACTCACTTGGGCTACAAAATTGTCATTAGGTCTAGAAAATTTGCCTTTTTGTCACCCATGTTATCTCTCAAAGCATCAACTTCCATGCTAAGTCCGAAAGAGGTCCAATCCACACAGTTGTAGACACCCTAGGGACACACATTTTTTGTGAATTAAATAGGCCAGTCTATGTAAAGTCCAGGGCACAGTGTGGTATGGCCTGGCACAAAGGTCACATTTAAAGGTATTTGGTGTTGCTGGCGTGTTGTTGTCCTCATTGTTATGGATCATGTACACAGGCATTAAAAGACATGTGAGCCATCGTGTAAGTCTGTTCCCCCCGCCCTCCTCTTCATTTCCTTACTTCTCATTTCTGCCATTATTAGTGCCTCCTTCTTGTATCTGGCATGGAGGACAAGGAAGCTTTATCTTATGGTTGAAATATGGTATGATGTGTTCCACGTATTACAGCGATCAAGAAACAATTGCTGTCTCCTAGGATGTGGTGATCCAAGGGGGCAGATAGTGAAATAGAAGGAAGGCCAATTAACTGTGTTTTGTGAAAAGGGGAAGGTGGAAGCCGTCAGAGTGACTTCTGGAATCATTAGGCAAGAATGTTCTTCTGCAGCTCAGCACCATTACTTTTACACAGGCCCAGATCTAAGAAGGGCAGAGGATTCATACTTGTTGAACATCAGCTATTGGCCCATTCATTCTCCTAAAGACCCTAGGAGGAAGGGCATCCTCTCTATTTTGTAGATGAGGGACTTGGGGTCTCAGAGGGGCTGGTTTAAGTTCATGGTAGGCAACAGATGGGATTCCTCCTAGAGGGGCTCCTGTCCTTGGCCTTCCATCAAAATACCCCTCTTGCATACCTACCGCGGAGAATGACAGTTTGTATGTCACTTTGCAAACTTCCTGAAAACTATATCAGCAGCAAAAAGATAGCACTCTTTGAACATAATTTACTGATACATTCTCTAGTTCAGTCTGTCACAACTGAGTCACAGAGAGCAATAAAAAATTCTGTTGTGAGATGGCTAACAAAGACATGAAAAGATGCTCAACTTCACTCATTCTCGGAGAAATGCAAATCAAAACCACAATGAGGTACCATCCCATGCTGGTCTAAATGGCTGCCATCAAAAAGTCTGCAAACAATAAATACTGGAGAGATTGTGGAGAAAAGGGAACCCTCTAACACTGTTGGGGGGAATGCAAACTACTACAACCACTATAGAGAACTGTGTGGAGATTCCTTAAAAAACTGGAAATAGAACTGCCATATGACCCAAAAATCCCACTACTGGACATACACACTGAGGAAACCAGAATTGAAAGAGACACGTGTACCCCAGTGTTCATCACAGCACTGTTTACAATAGCCAGGACATGGAAGCAACTTAGATGTCCATCAGCAGACGAATGGATAGGAAAGCTGTGGTACATATACACAATGGAATATTACTAAGCTATGAAAAAAGAATGCATTTGAGTCAGTTCTAATGAGGTGGATGAAACTGGAGTCTATTATACAGAGAGAAGTAAGTCAGAAAGGAGAACACCAATACAATAAATATATCAATGCATATATATGGAATTTAGAAAGATGGTAACAATGACCCTATATGCAAGACAGCAAAAGAGACACAGATGTAAAGAACAGACTTTTGGAATGTGTGGGAGAAGGCATGTGTGGAATAATTTGAGAGAATAGCATTGAAACATGTATATTACCATGTGTGAAATAGATGGCCAGTCCAAGTTTGATGCATGAAACAGGGAGCTCAAAGCTGGTTCTCTGGGATGACCCAGGGGGAAGGGATTGGGAGGGAGGCAGAAGGGGGGTTTGGGATGGGGGACACATGTATTCCCATGGCTGATTCATGTTAATGTATGGCAAAACCACCACAATATTGTAAAGTAATTAGCCTCAAATTAAAATAAATAATTTTTTTAAAAAATATCTGTTGTGGATTAAATGGACAAGGGGAAAAAAAAAAAACACCTCATTTTAGAAGGGCAGGCTTTCACCAGGGAAAGATTAAGTATGAGATGCTCCAAGAATGTAGACTTAGTATAGTATATATGTTCCCTATACTGATGACTCAGAAGACAAGGCAAATGCGAAGTATTGATATTCACTGAGAATACATTTTTAGGGTATGTTACAAAGAGAAAAACTGATGAAAATCTCCAAAGAACATGAAATGACAGTCTAAGAGTAAGCGTCAACTTGGCAGGTAAATTAAATTTGATCCAGACAAGTGTCAGACAACACATATAATGAATAAATGTGTATGCACATATGTGTATTTTGTTCAGTGGAACATTTAATGGTCCTTTACCCATGATGAATTCCAAATTATCTCTAAACCTCTCAAGACAAAAGCAGAGGCATCAGTTTCGAGGACTAAGAATGTCTATTTTATGCACAGCAGCTGTAGAAGAATAAAGTGTGTGTACACAATATGTGAATTAATATTGGACCATATTAATTAAGAAGCACACCAAAATGACACAATATGCCTAATAGGCGCCTGTGCAGGTTTCTGAGTCTGTTGTGTGCTCACACTTTGTGCCTATGTTTGCTTGCATCCCTCGTTTCATAAACGAAACAGCAGCAAGAGAAAACAACAACAGAACAGTACAGAAATGTGTCAGGAGATTTGCAAGAGCTGTGAGTGAGGAGTAAGTCCTCCAAGAAGAAAAATCAGAGCGATGAATGTAGAAACAGGGGCAAGCAAGAGGCCGGGGCCGTGGGGAATACGGAACGAATGGTACTACGGAAACCCGCGGACACTCTTCTCGGTTTACTCGGTAGCAGAGAAACCAGGCAGGCACTCCGGGAAGTCGGAGGCAGCAAGTGTAAAGAGAGAGACGGAAACAGATTCTCAGCACAGAGTCCGCAATTCCACCGGAGGGCTTGTTGGGTTTCGACTGGATTCAAACATTGGAGGGAGGTTTGCCAAAGGGATTCTGCATTGCTCCCAGTAAGAACAACGCGGGCAGTTTGTTGTCAAGGATAAAACTACGAGGATGTTCAATTCCACTGCTTCAGGGCACACACTCTGCTGATCACCATCTGGGGACCGGGCGGAATGGCCCACGGTAGTGCTGTGTTGCACAATTAGGTGTGTAATGGGAGTGGGGGCCGGAAGGTTACATCTTTCGGAGCATGTAGCATCGGCTGTGTTGGAGAGAAGGTACCAGACTCTTGGCCTCATTGGTCTGTTCTGGTGTGCTGATTATGATGTCCGCCCGCCCGCTTTTTTAAGTTTTACAAGTCCCCAATTCACAAGAGGGCTGCTAAACTAGACTGGAGATATGGCTTTAAGCCCATCGCTTCCTCAGAGTTTGCACGCATTGTAGAGGAAAGTTGTCAGGTTGCCTAGACTAGACGGGGTGTCTCCTGCCCTGGGGGTGGAGCTGCCTGCTGGAGCACAGGCTCCTCCTCTGGGCCACCAGCTCCCCTCCACAGCCACGAAGTTCGCCACATCTTTTGACTGACTGACCCAAAACCAAGTGGTTGCCAAAAAGAAAACAAATAAACAAAACAAACCAAAAACCCGCCTTCAGTTTTTGTACAATTTAGAGTCGCTACAGAAGTTCTCATGTTGGTTTCCTCCTGCAAATTCCCTCCTTTCATTTTGCATTGGGGGCACTCATTCCAGTTTATAAAAGGGTTAGATTTACCAGGGGCAGGGCTAAAGAGTCTAGATATGCTTTTCTTTTTCTTTTTTTTCCTTAAACGTTTTATTTTATATCAGAGTATAGCCAATTAACAATGCTGTGATAGGCTGACAGCAAAGCAACTCAGTCATGCATATATATATATATATATATATATATATATATATATATATATATATATATCCATTATATATATATATATTCCCCCAAACTCTCCTCCCATCCATGCTGCCACATAACATTGAGCAGAGTTCTTTGTGCTATGCAGTGGGTCCTTGTTGGTTATCTATTTCAAATATAGCAGTGTGCACATGTCCACCCCAGACTCCCTAACTGTCCCTTCTTTTCTTGTTCTCCATCTCTCCAGCTGGGTGCTTTGGGTCATTAAGGTAAATCCTGTACTGGCCACCTAAAGGAACTCTTTCTAAACCTCTGTCGTTCTAACAGTCATAAGAGGGAGTGGTGGCCCTTCTTAATAACAGCTGGGTGTGTTATCAGTATATATGCCTGAGCCAGGATCACCCATCAATATATATCCAGACCCTGCAGTCTTGCATGCCTGGGAGGAGTTTGTGCATAACCATCATCACCAGTGAGATACAGTGCTTCTAAACAACTGGGAAACTGTAGCGACATTACTCAAGTCACTTCATCACTCATCTGTCAACATTTTTTCTGTATCTGGTGTGTTTAAATTTCTTTTTGGCTAGGATTCTGATGGTTACTGTGAGCAATTCGAGGCCTTTGCATTTAAGTATCATCTTTACCCGTCTCTACCTCCATTTCTAGCAGAGAAGGAATTTTTCAATCTTTGAAAATGCATCAGGCTGAGTATTTGAATAAATGGTTAACTGCTGTGTGAAGACCATTCTCACTGGCTCCCTATTGCCAGAGCTGAGCCTCTTTCCTCTCAATTATTGAGGCTGGTGATTACAGTGACTAATGGTAAGCCTACAGCCACTCTCTCCTACATGTCCATCAATAACAGCATGAGGAATATAAATGGGATCAGGTGGGGAAAGGCAGTAAGTCATATTCAATGGGGGCCTCTTTTTGTTTTTCTGTGAATTACCTTCTAAATGGCTATTTCTATGTTTGTCCAGACTGGCAGTGTCACATAACATGCAATCTTTTCTTTCATGACAGATTTCTATCAGTATTCATACTGTCTGGACCCTTGGCTCAAAGAGACCAAATATAACTTTGGGGAGGTGCTGAGCAAGAACAAAGCTGGGTACCATTTTGGGGAGCCAATGGCAGGAATGGATGTGATTTGGGTTATAAAAATGGAGGAAAAAAAGATCTAACAATAGTGTTTGGTTTATACTAGCACAAGTTTAGTTAAACATAAAAACTGTATCTTGGTACTGCTTGGTAAATTTCATTCATTTTTGATCCCCTGGAGATAAATAATGTTTGACAGAGCAGAAAATGGGTGATATTTTATAATAATATCATTGTCTACAGTCTCTGATAAGTAGAGCTCTTGTGGTACAGAGCTAATGTGTCATCTCAATCAACTTGGATGTGCAGTGGATTTCAGGTCCTTAAAAAGTTGTACCTGGAGGGAAATAATAGCTGAAATTGATGAAGTTCTGGTGGGAGTGATTATCATCGGGTGAGGGATTTTGACAGCAGAGACAAACTTTGTTTGGGAAAAGTCACTCATTAAACAAGTCAGGTAGACTTTTTCAGAGCATGTGGGCTTCTGATTATAAAAAAAACCTGAGCAGGTTTGATAGCAGGAAAGGAATGCCTGTCACTCAAAGATTATGCGTGATAGCCTCAAACTGGCATATTACTCTGAAATGTTTCTAAATTCCCAGGACACTGCATTTCCTAAAACAGATTTACTAAAGTGAAATCTGAAGCCTGCATGAGTCAAGAAGTTCTTTGTAATTTCACCCATTAGGACCTCTTAGAATTCTGCTTCAGATGAGGTGTTCAGAACTCAAAATAAAGTAGAAAACAAAAAAAAATCGTGTAGGAAACAAGAGTACCGACTCACACCGTGTACGTTGCCGTCTGTTACGCAAGAGCAACACAGGGCTCGTTAAACCTTTTTGGCTTGCCGAGAAGCTTCTACTTTGGAACACTCTTTACCCTCCACCTTATCCTGTGAAAGCTGGGAGTTCAGCATCCCTTTTCTTTCTTCCTATCTCAGTTGTCATGGCTACGATCACATTGTGTCTTTATCATCTATCATATGGATACTATAGCTCCCCATCAGTAGCAGTTGTGATAGGTCTTTCTGGCTTAATGTGTATAGGAAACTATATAGTGACTGAGAAAATTTGGCAAACCCTGTATGCCATTTAATACTATTAACTGAATAACTGAAATCCAGAACTTTCTATGGCTTCCCTGGTAGTTCAGCTGGTGAAGAATCTGCCTGCAACGCAGGAGATCCCGGTTTGATTCCTGGATCGCGAAGATCCTCTGGAGAAGGGATAGGCTACCTACTCGGGTATTCTTGGACTTTCTATAATAGACGTCAATAGAAAGAGAGGTAAAGCAAATTTTGTAGAGAATGATTAGCATATTGAATGGTTCAAGGAGCAAATGCCAAATTCCTATTTTCAAATCAAGATGTTATATCGTATTTGTAAAGAGAAGCAATGGTGGTATTCTTATCTTTACTTTGATTTATATTTTAATAAAACATATTTTTGTAAACATACAATAGTTTCATAAATTACTAAGTAACAGCCACTGTTCAATTCTTTGTTCCCACTTGCAATTTCTTAGCATGTGGGAAATTTCTCCTGCCTTTCAATGAGGATGATGTGTGTCTTCCTGTCTGTAATGCTGAAGAAGTTACTGAAATTTTAGGAATAAAAAAGAACAAAGGGAAAGAAAATATTGACCTGTGGTTACCAACTACAGCATAAAATTTACAACTTCTATTGATAGTATTGGGCTTCCCTGGGTGTGGAAGATCCCCTGGAGAAGGGAATGGCAACCCACTCCAGTATTCTTGCCTGGAGAATCCCATGGGCAGAGGAGGCTGGCGGGCTACATTCCATGGGGTCACAAAGAGTCAGACACGACTGAAGCGACTAACACACATTGATAGTATTTATTTAAAGATTATTTACAGATTATAAAATAATACAGACATCAGAACTTCAGTGAAAAATAATGTGAATTATTTTCCAAAACTAACCTAAATAAGGATATCATTTTAAATCATAAGCCAGTGTAATAAAAGCATCAGTGTTTAGCTCTAACCTGATGTCAGCATTTTTATAACTCACACTCTGTTAATACCCTGAGTAGATAGAAAGGATAAACTGACATCATAGCTGACCCCAAGGAACTTTGAACTTTTAGAATTTTCAGAAGTAATGTGATTAGTTTTGTGTCTAATGTGTTACCTGAGCTCATTCTACTATAGCAGACTCCAGAATAACCCCAATATCTATTTCAAATAAAACTTCCATTCAAATCAGATTGATCTGCCTATATTGCACTCTAATTGACAAAAAAAAGTTTCTTATGTAGGTTATTTTGATGCAAATTTTTATTTCAAACATTTTGGTAGGTTTTATATGATATAAGAATTTTCCTTGTTAAAATGAGTATAATACTTGTTTATCACGTAGTTTGCATCATATAACATAAAATCATTATTTAGCATGAATATAGTTGTCCTGTTGTATAGAATCAAATCATTTCTCTTCTTTAGACTCCATTTTTATTTCTCTTTTGTCAAACTGCAAGCCCTTTGGGGATAAAACAAAACAAAGCCTCGGGTTGCTGTGGTTTTCTATGAGACATGGTTGAGAGAAGCCCATAATTCATTCTGTCATTTCTTCAAAGGGAAAGGTTTCCAAAGTCATCATTATTGGACCAATAACCGTGTTGTACTTTCCAGAAGTCAGTGGGACCACACTAAGATATACAGGCTGCTCTAGACATTTTGACTTCTTTCATCCACATACTCTTCCTCATCGCCTACACTGTCTCTCTGGATGACAACATGTCTCCTACTTATTAAGACAAAGGCCAAGTGATATGACTGATGCCATCTCTCTTCATCCCCACCTCAAAATTCCCCTGTATTTTATTCATATTTGCATCTCCATTATTTAGCACAATGGTTGGCGATATAGAAGATAATCAGTATTAACCGAACAGCGGGGCTCACATGTTGGACCACCACCATCCAGCATTGTTCTATGCTTCCTCTGCTTTCTCATACCTTGTCCATGTGTCCATTGATGTTTATGGTGTTGGCTCTCTCCTTGGCTTAAAAACTGGGTAGATGGAGAGGCTGGTAAGTTTCAGATAGTAGAAAACATCTGAGCAAACAGCAGGTTTTTGGATAAGTGTGGCATGATGAGAATGGAAGTTAAAATAGAGAATTCATTCTGAGGAATCAAAATAACAGAGAGGAAGGGCCACATCAAGATTGAGGATGACGTTGAGTATTAGCTGATGGATTAAGGCTTACTTTTCTATAGGAAGTGAGGACCCATGGACATTTCATGGTTTTTATTGCAACTTAATGGATCTTTATGTCCTTTCACTAAAGCAGAAATACAACGTACCTAACTTTCCCCAACATAACACAGACAATCAAATGATATTTTTTATCGCAAGTTATTTATTAAGTGAATTGAGAGTTTTTCTTTCTAACTAACAGCTACTCTTTCTAACTTGTTAGCATTTGCAGTTCTAGATGGGCTGTTGATGACCCTGGTCCAGAAATCACTCTCTGAGAATCACACTGGTCTGGCCTATTATTTTCATCATTGCTATTGCAGTCCTAATTCCTGTCTCTCTTTTGTTGATGCCACAAAAATCTCAGGTTGGAAAACCGAAAGACATCCTTTATGCCTATTTATGTCTCTCTTACTTTCTTCCTGTCCTCCTACTTTTTTTTTACATTCTTTCCAGGAATAATACAAACTCTTCTAACCAATGCCACTTGTCTACAATTTTCCCTACCTGCTACTTCTAGATTAATATTCTTTATTTTTTAAAAAAATTAATTTTTAATTAGAAGATAATTGCTTTACAACATTGTGTTGGTTTCTGACATACATCAGCATGAATCAGCCATTTGTGTAGATATGCCGCCTCCCTCGTGACCTCCCTCCTGCCTCCCACCCCGCTCTCTTGAACCTCCCTTCCATCTCAATCTACCCCTCCAGGTTGTCACAGAGCACCAGGTTTGAGCTCCCTGCATCATACAGCAGATTCCAACCGGCTGTCTATTTTACATACGGTAATGTATATGTTTCAGTGCTACTCTCTTAACTCATCCCATGCTCTCTTTCCCCAACTGTGTCAACAAGTCTGTTCTCTATGTCCGCATCTCCATTGCTGCCCTGCAAACAGATTCATCAGTACCATCTTTCTAGATTCCATATATATATGTTAATATATGATATTTGTTTTTCTCTTTTTGACTTACTTCACTCTGTATAATAGGCTCTAGTTCATCCACCTCTTTAGAACTGATTCAAATGTGTTTATTTTTATGGCTGAGTAATATTCCATTGTATATATATGTACCACAGCTTCTTTACCCATTTATTTGTTGATAGACATCTAGTTGCTTCCATGTCCAAGCTACTGTAAAAGGTTCTACAATGAACATCAGGGTATATGTGTCTTTTGCAATTATGGTTTCCTCAGGGTATATGCCTGGTAGCAGAATTGATGGTTCACATGGTAGTTTTATTTCTAATTTGTTAAAGGAATCACCATACTGTTCTTCTTGTGGTTTTATCAATTTACATTCCCACCAACAGTGCAAGAGGGTTGCCTTTTCTCCACATCCTCGCTAGAATTTATTGTTTGTAAATTTTTTGATGATGGCCTTTCTGACGGGTGTGTGATGATACCTCATTGTAGTTTTGATTTCATTTCTCAAATAATGAGTGATGTTGAGCATCTTTTCATGTGTTTATCAGTCATCTGTATGTTTTCTTTGGAGAAATGTCTGTTTAGGTCTTCTGTCCAATTTTTGACTGGGTTGTTGGTCATTCTGGTATTGAGCTATATGAGCTGCTTGTATATTTTGAAGATTAATCCAATATTCTTTAAATAAGCTCAAAATATCCCCATTTTGTGCCCCAAACCCTTCCGATTCACTCTTGCCTTCAGAAGAAGCATCCAAACTCATGACCTAGACATTTCAAGCTTCAGGAATCTGGCCTCAGTAACAACTCTGATGGAATAAGTAAAACTCCATAAAGTTTTGAGACATCTGAGCCTGTTTGGAAGAAAAAAATAATATTTCCAAGAAAGGAAAATGACATGGGTTCGTGGGTGTGAAATGCCATGACGTATTTATTTGAGCTACATGAAGAAGTTCATTTTAGCCAAATCAATGTTTCTCAGTGATCCTCAGATCACTTGCTGGTGTTTGTTACAAATGCAGATTCCTTGTCTGACCCTGATTCTCCCAACTCTGAATGGCCAGAATTTTCATTTTTAAGCTTCAACCCAAAGTGAGATAAACACTGCCCTAAATTTAGATCAGGGAAATGGTGAACATAGACATATAAAGTGAAGCCAAGTTAAAAGATAAAAAGACACATTATTGTTCAGTCACTGAATCATGTCCAACTTTTTGCAGTACCATGGACAGTAGCATGCCAGGCTTCCCTGTCCTTCACCATCTCCTGGAGTTTGCTCAAACTCATGTCCATTGAGTCAGTGATGCCATCCAACCATCTCATCCTCTCTTGTCCCCTTCTCCTCCTGCCTTCAGTCTTTCCCAGCATCAGGGTCTTTTCCAATGAGTCAGTTCTTCACATCAGGTGGCCAAAGTATTAGAGCTTCAGCTTCAGCATCAGTCCTTCCAATGAATATTCAGGACTGATTTCCTTTAGGATGGCCTGTTTGGATCTCTTTGCAGTCCAAGGGACTCTCAAGAGTCTTCTCCAACACCGTAGTTGAAGAGCATCTTTTTTATTGTCCAGCTCTCACATTCATACATGACTACTGGAAAAACCATAGCTTTGACTAGATAGACCTCTGTTGGCAAAGTAATGTCTCTGCTTTTTAATATGCTGTCTGGGTTTGTAACAGCTTTTCTTCCAAGGAGCAAGTGTTTTAATTTCATGGCTGCAGTCACCATCTGCAGTGATTTTGGAGCCCAAGAGAAATAAATAGACAAGAAAAGGTAGTTAAAGATTTTTAAGACTATGAATGAAATCAGCTGAATTCCTTCTTGGAGGAAGTACAAGACACAGGAAGAGCAGTTTTTGGGACAGATATTGGGATACAAGTACTGGATTCATCCAGGTAAGGACAGAAAGTTGCCAGTAGGAATCAAATGCCAAGATTCTTTAGGGAGTGTTTGAGGTATCATAAAAATAACTTGGTTTCCCATTAGACAGAGAATGAGGAAAGGGAAGGAATAAGTGTGAGCTTTGCATTTTCTATTTGGGGGATTGAGAGAAAGGATATTGTCATTAACTGAGACATACATTGCAGTCAAGAAAACAGCCAGGGGCTGAGGAGAGATGATAATTCAACTGGTTTTAATCATGCTGAGTTTGAATTGAGTTGGATGCAACAAAGATATATGAAGGGTCTGTTACTTTCCAGACATCATGCAAAGCAATAGGGGGGAGACAGTGAGGAAGACAGTGGGTTCCTGTGTTCCTGCAGCTCAGAACCCAACACCGCAGATAACTGAACAGATGATTAACGTCATTGGGGTCCCTGCCATGCCTGATGAAGCTCCGGGCACCTTAGGAGCCCATGGCAGCTCTACTGGTCATGGTTTGGGATGAAAGGGGACAGTCCTTGACAACTTTCCAGAGGAAGCATTATTCCATTAAAACCTAAAGGATATTCTGGAGTTTTAAGTAAAAGGAGAAGGAAAAGAGAGGGGATGTATGCCCAGAAGGAAAAACTGCAAGTGCAAAGTCCAGTAGTGACCAAATGTGTGGTTTCTTTGAGGAACAGAAAGGAGGTGATCAGAGCTGAAGTGAAGGGATGAGGAAGCAGCTCTTAGAGACAGATTAGTTAGGGTCACGCCCACTCTCCAATAATAAAAAGACAACACAACCAAGTATTTCAAGATGATCATTTTTTGTAGTAATGATCCAGAGATGACTGATCAGGGGTGATCATACCTGTGAGGAGCCTCCGTCCTCCTGGACATGTCAGTTTCCATCTCTGAGTCCAAGCGGATGACTCAGGTGTTGTCATCTCCTGCCAGAAACATGCAGGAGGGGTACCGCTGAGCCCAGATCCAGCCAATTTATTGACAAACTTTGGAAGCAGAACACAGCACTTCATCTGTCAGCCCATTGGCCAGAACCTTACCACCAAGAAGCTAGGGAATATAGTTCCATGCCCAGGTAATCCCACACACTATGGGAAAGGCATGATCCGGGGCTTTCTGGGTGGCACAGTGGTAAAGAATCCACCTGCCAATGCAGGAGACGCCAAAGACATGGGTTCAATCCCTGGGTCAGAAAGATGCCCTGGAGGATGAAATGGCAACCAACTCCAGCATTCTTTCCTGGGAAATCCCAAGGACAGAGGAACCTGGTAGGCTACAGTCCAAAGGGTCTCAAAGAATCAGATAGGATATAGCATGCATGCAGAGAATAATGTAGCAGCTTGCACCAGAACCTGGCCAACAAAGGATGTTGGAAGCAATTGTGAGGAGTTCAGATCATATCCTAAAGGAACTGGATAGATTTAAGCCAGAGAACAGCATGAAGAGATTTCTATAAAATACTCTAAATCAAGGATTCAATCATAACAAAGTTGAGGCAAGGAGATTGGGTGGGGTGAAGGAAGTGTGGAGTGTGTGAAGCATGGACAGATGAACGACTTGGCTGTTGATCAGTTATGCAGAGCAGCTGGAGAAAGGGAGGGGTCAGGGATGGTTCCCCTGTTTCTGGGTGGAAAACTGAATAGGCAGCAGTGTCATCATCCACATTCAGGAGGCAGAAGATGAGGGTGTCTATGGCCCCAGCAAGGGAGTGGGGAGGATCTGAGTTCAGTTTTGAAAAGATCCATCAAGCAGTTTTAAATATAGATGGAAAGGCAAGGGTGGCTATTTAGGAGACCACCAGGAATAGCTGATAATTGATATTTTCTGCATTGTTCACCCAGGGAAAATATAAAAAGTGACAGACTAGAATGATGACCTGAATATTGAAGGGGAGTGGGATAAGAGGATGTCATGGAAAACTGGCAAAGTGATGCCGAGAGGGAAGAAATATCTCAGAGAAGCTAAGGAAAGAGAGAGTTTCAAGGAGGAAGGATGATGTAAATCTGACTAGAGCTAAAAGTTATTCAGAGTTTAGCATGTGCAGCCATTGTTCTAAGCTCTTTGCAGGCGTTACTTGATAACAACACCACAAAGGAATGTTCTCCTGCAGCCTCCAAAGGCAGAGTTCTGTTATATTGATTCTCTGGCATCCAAAGCAAAATAAAAAGGGTACTTAAGACATGTGAACCAGATACCCAGCACTCTACCTAACACATCCCATTCACTGTGTCATTGTAGCTGTACAACAGGTAGGCTCTAGAACTGCCCAACCTTGCAGAAGAGAAAACAGAGAGACTAAATTCCAGATGTATGTGACTCCCCACGCTGTACCCATACCCACCATTTTATACAGAGCGGGCTCAAAGAAGCATTTTCTGAGCGACTGAGTAGGCATGAATAGTTTCTGGTGATGTGCGGTCACTTCTTCAAGCGCATTTCCATTAAAAATAAAATCTGAGCATATTTCTTCTAACTAAACATCAGCCAGTGATTGCATAAGGTGCATCTGAGAGCAGCCTGTTCCCCAATTCCACCAAAGTTTCTCGGTGAGGATGCTGAAGTGTTCAGCTAGCTGCCAAGTGACTACCTCCAGAATTACCTCTAAGCAAGGAGCTGTTTTTCATCTGCTCTTGAATATTGTTTGGAAGGTTTCCCCTTAGCCCCAGATATTAAGGGAGTTGCAGCTAAACAACACTGTGTGTCGACTGGGTAAACATCGTATTTCCTTTTTATCACCTTTTTTCCCCCAAGTAACGCTGTACGTGTTGAGTTACAGCCTTATTCATTGCTGCTTCTACGGAAAGACACTTTGAAAAATTGGGCCTTTGTAGTAATATTGACAACAAAAGCAGGTGTTGTCACCTCCCATTAGCATTAATTTAATCGGTGATTCACTACTGTAGACAAATAATACCACCCTGTGCTGGGCTTTCATAGGAGAAAAAGGAAGCAGCGGAAAAATGCACCGTGGCAAGAAAATAGAGTGAGACAGCCTTTTTGGGAATATTAAATGTAAGCTGTATAAACATTTGTTTTCCTTTTACCAGTAATGAAAAATTCCTAATTCATTCTGTATGGGGAAGACCATTGTGAGGGTACGGTTAATTGGTCTTGAAAGACAATTAATATCTGTCAGGAACACATACAACACACACAGGTTTTGCAAACAGTCAATTCCTTTGCCCTCTTCTCCTCTGTTGTTCTGTTTATGGTGCCCAGTTAAAGTGTTCTTTTGCCATAATCATCTCCAGCTAAATGGTAATTGCTCTATTGACGGCATTACTGTACATTTTTGACAGATCATTATTCATACTTAACCACTTGACCTGGAATAAATGTTAAAGCAATTACCACTGAGAGCTTTTCTATGAGAAAATTGAGGCAAAGTTTAGAGATAATCAAAATGCAAAGCTGATCATGATAGCAATTGGAAAAATGGCAAATCCTATTAAACAGATTTTTATTAGCCAAGTTGATGCCAGTAGATATTATCTGGTAATTTAGTCTTATTAAAAAGAAAATAAAGCAGCTAATTGTTTACTATTCTGGAACTTATTCCAGCTTGCAATTTGCAACCGAAATTAGGCTTTATGTGGCTCATCTATTTTGTCACATTGAAATATGAAATCGTTTGGTACAAAGCACATCTGCTCCATGCCTCTTACATTACTGGAAAAATCCCTCATTCAATATGTTTTGTACCTGTTGAGGCATTAGGGATGGATTAATTTAAAGCAACTAATAGAAAAGCTAATATTCAGCATATTTTTATTATGTCAAATATTTTAAGAGTCTGTATTTCTAAGGATTAAATTTTATCCCTACTTCATCTTACTTTGTATTCAACTTCTGAAACAAATAATTTCTTTTTTCCATAAAGTCAGAGGGCAACAAGCTTCAAAAAGCACCACAGATGTACAGTTTACTCATTAGAAATAAGAAAGTCAGTATGGCCCCCAAAATTAACTATATAAATGGAAGGGACGATGGTAAATATTTTAGCATATTTGAAGATAAAGTATTTATAAATTTTACAAGCAAAATGCTCAGTGCTCAAGTTGTGTAGTGATGAAAGTACTTAATGACCTAGAAATTAATTTTAATATCTATGGTGGAAATTTTTTCCTTGATCTTACTTTATACTTTAAAATCAGCACATTCTCATGGGCTAGCTATTTAAAATGAGTAAAAATAAAATCAACAACTTATTCTCATTTTATGATCCAAGTGGCTCTTGGAAAAGCAAGCTTTCGGGATGACAGTATTTGGAAAATTGTCTTTTCACATAGTCTTT
The DNA here is from genome assembly GCA_024291935.2 of Okapia johnstoni. NCBI lineage: Eukaryota > Metazoa > Chordata > Mammalia > Artiodactyla > Giraffidae > Okapia > Okapia johnstoni. Next base: position 9,540,454 of record CM044327.1, read on the forward strand.
CTGTACTAAGTTGAGAATTATTTAAGACAACAAAGCTTGACCAAAGATCTTATTTTAATTTCATCACAGTACTCCCTTTTACCCTTGGTTCCTAAAGGCTGCTTAGCTAAATTTTGGCATGATTCAGAGTCTTTGGACTAATGTCTAGAGCAAAGCTCTAATCAAAGATGTGCACAGAAAGAGACAGAAATCCTTAAACAGACAGTGTAAAGTTTTACTGGCCCCTACTGAATCGTGAGCTCTGTTTGAAAACTATCATTAAAATTCAGAAAACCGATTACTGATATGCTGATATTGTTGTCTTGGGAGGTGCAGTTATGACGATCTCCTCCAGTTGCTGTAGTTTCTATATTAATGGAGGATTTTTTTTCCACAGTTAATAAAAGGAGGGACTTTCTTTTAATAAGTCCATAAAACATTAAGTAGATTTTTCCCTCTTTCTTCTGCCGTTTTCTTCTCCCAAAAGAGTCTTTTCTGAGAGTCCAAAAGGTATACATTTGGCAGTCAGATAAGGAGCGGCAGTTTGTAAAAACCACTCATTCTGCTTTTCCCTGCTTGGACTTGACCGTATCAAACTGATAGTGGTTGAAATAACAGACACTAATTGTTTTCAAATGTTTATACAGTAACATCACTTCTTTTTAAAGAGACATTTCCCACAAGTTTTCTAAGATGTTCTGATTGCAGCCAGAAAAACAAAGGATGTCACAAAATTGCAATTCTTCCTTGGCTCTGTGTGTTAGCTTAAGTTTATTCTTGATAGAATATATTTATTTCAAAATTCAAATGAAGTGGCTTATCTGTGTTGAATTATTTTACTTTAGAGACAGAAGCAAAGCTAAATAAAGTCATGATTTTTTTTTCCCCAGTATTTACACGCAATGCTGAGTTTGCATGATACCTAGTAAAAATGGGCTAAAATGACTGAGTAACTCTGGTTTGATTTTTGAAAACCTGCAAATATCCATGGGCCTTCATACTTTAAAGTAGGTAGTTTATTTCCGTGAATTGTGGTTATTATTTTAATTAATACAATAGATGTTCTGCAATCACTGCATTATTTTGTCACTTCTACATGTAGCTTTTGAACCAGCATCTCTGTCTGTCTTCTCTTGGATACTGACATCCCAGGAATCTAAGCGTGGGACTTTCTTCCTGACCTTGGCCTGGGCATAGACCCAAGACTCCATTCTCCCATTAGGGCTTCGTGTCATGATTTTAATGTATGCTTTCTGCTGAATAATTTTAGTATTATGGAGACACAGAACGATTGAACCATATGTGTCTCATGTCAGCCACATAATGAAAGGGCTGAAGTAAGTCACAGAACAATAAACAAGTAAGTGCTTTATATTCTTCTCCTTGAAGGGTTTTACACATGGATTCTGCCCAATTTATTCTAAGAGGACTTTTTGCCCCTTTGGAATTACTCTTTTACCCTCTCCTATTTTCTGTTAACACAGACAGGGTAGAAAAAGGGGATAAAATGCTCCAGTGGCTGCCAAACAGTCATAGTAAATGGCTATAGACAAATTCAAGATAAAAGATAAAGATTAAAAACTACAGCAGTCTTGAAGATGGACTCCATCCTGAGACTAGAACACACACACTACTGATCAGCTGGCCAGCAGGGCTTCCGGACAGTTTGTTTTCTTGTTTTTCATTTTTTATGTTATAATGGACTGATCTCTGGCTTCCCTGGTGGCTCAGTGGTTAAAAAAAAAAAAAAAAAAAAAGAAAGAAATCCACCTGCGACTGCAGGAGACAGGAGTTCAGTCCCTCAGTGGGGAAGATCCCCTGGAGAAGAAAACGGCAGCCCACTCCAGTATTCTTGCCTGGCAAATCCCCATAGACAGGGGAACCGAAAGGGCTGCAGTCCATGGGGTTGCAAAGAGTCAGGCATGACTTAGCGATTGAACAACAACATGGACCGATTTCTAATTAGTAAAATCGTGAAAAACTTTTTTCAGCTGGATCTGAAAAAATATTATTGCTGGTTATTGATGATCAAACAAATCTTATGCTTCCTGGACATTTTCCAAGGGATTGGAAAATATTCCATAAAAAAGGCTTAAATGTAGATTCTTGTGCCTTAAATGTAAATACCTATGGCTGCTTCTTGTTGATATATGACAGAAAACCACAAAATTCTATAAAGCAATTTTCCTTCAGTTGAAAAATAAAAAAAAAGAAGAAGAAAGCTTCACTTGCCACCCTCTGGAGTGCCTTCGGGTCCTTTGGCGTTGTTTCTGGTTTCACTCTCTCCACAGTTCATCGGTTGTCGGCCTAGAGCTGGGCTGTGTCCTGGGTTCTGTGATTCCCTTCAAGCAGCAGCGACTGTGTCTTATGACTGAGCAGTATCACGTTTGTCCATGTATCTGTCGATGGGTGTTGGGTTGTTTTTCCGTCTTGGCCATTGTGAATAGTGTTGCTACCTAGCAGTGCGTGTATGCTTTTGAATTATAATTTTATCCTGATACATGCCCAGGAGTGGGATTTCTGGATTATATGGCAACTTTATTTTTAATTGTTTCAGAAACATTTATAGTGTTTTCCATAGTGTCCATACCAATTTACATGCCCATATTGGTGCTACCTCTTTTCCAGTTTCACTGAAGTAGAAAGCGGGGTTCAGATGGGTAAGACCATGTCCCCACCTCATATTCCAATGGCTGAATCAGGTACTAAACTCAGCTGGAAACAGACCAGAACTTACATTCTTAGGTACGATAACATCTCTTTTGTAAACTTCTGAGTAAGTAGCTGGAATAATATAGTGTTAAATGGTAGGTCACTTTCTCTTAAAAAATTAAACTAGTTGTTAAAGTATTACCAAAATAACATGAATATTGTTTTAAATATAAAAAGAACAGAGATATAAAATGAAAACTAAAAATTTCCTTTTCTTTTTCTCCTTATGTCGCTCCCTAAGAGAAACATATTCTGGTACCTGCTTCCAAAATGCTCTGTATATATCCAAATATCAATACAAATATGATGTATGCATTTATGCATATAATATGAATGCATATATTGCATAAATATATATAAATTATTAATGGTGGAATATATATACTCATAATCGATATATCTATTTTGTTGTTGTTAAGTCACTAAGTCATATCTTACTCTTTGCGACCCCATGGATTGTAGCCTACCAGCCTCCTTTGTCCATGAAATTATCCAGGCAAGAATACTGGAGTGGGTTGCCATTTCCTTCTCCAGAGGATCTTCCCAGAGCAGGGATCGAATGCATGTCTCCTGAATTGATAGACAATTTTTTTTTAATCACTGAACCACCAGGGAAGCCCTCTGTATATCTGTATCTCTATCTATCTATCTATGTATATGCATATGTATGCATGTATATATATATATATATATATATATATATATATATATATGCTTTTACCCACAGAGACATGGAAACATAGCACATTGGGCACTTGGATATAGTATTTAAAAATTCTCCTTTATTTTTGGTAATAATCATGAAATTTAAAAGCTAATAATAATGTTCAAAAAAGAAATAGAATGTGTGAAAATGTTTATTAAGCTTCATACATACTTTTATTGGTTTTTTGTTAGTTTTAATCTTAGAAAGTTTCCTTCACAAAAAACAGTGCATACTCAGATTAAGGAAAGTCTTAAACATAAGGAAAAGTCAGGCAGGTATTTATAAAATCTCACTTCATAAAAATTGTCTAGAAATTACAATGTATTCCATGTCTTTTTCTTCTCTTTGGGATAGATTTTAGCAGCTTTTAAATATTTATGCAGTCAAAAGTTTTCACTAAAATATCTTCATCAGAAAATTTATTGTAAATTTCTATTATGTTTTATAAGAACTTCCAACATTCATAACAGTTCAGAATTTTTCAACCTCTCTTTGAAAGAAGTTTATGGCTCAACTTCCACATTTAAAGACTAGATACAAAGTAAACAATGATAACACAGTAATTGGAAAAACTAAAAAAAAAAAATAGAACTTGAGGTTTTACTCTCAAATTGATTAGGTATTCCTGAGTCAGGGACCAGCTGTCCAAATGGAAGTTCTCTGAATTAACTTCTGGGTAGAACACAAGGTTTATAAAGGGGTAAATAATAAAAGTGTACTAATTTGAAGTTTACATATATATTGTAACTGCAACAATTGTTTCAAACTTCAGTTCAGTTCAGTTGCTCATTCATGTCTGACTGCGATCCCATGGACTACAGCATGCCAGGCTTCCCTGTCCATCACCAACTCCCAGAGTTTACTCAAACTCATGTCCATTGAGTTGGTGACACCATCCAATAGTCTCATCCTCTGTCGTTCCCTTCTCCTCCTGCCTTCAGTCTTTCCCAGCATCAGGGTCTTTTCCAAGGAGTCAGTTCTTCACAGCAGGTGGCCAAAGTATTGGAGTTTCAGCTTCAGCATCAGTCCTTCCAATGAATATTCAGGACTGATTTCCTTTAGGATGGACTGTTTGGATCTCCTTGACATCTAAGGGACTCTCAAGAGTCTTCTCCAACACCACAGTTCAAAAGCATCAATTCTTCACTGTTCAGCCTTCTTTATGGTCCAACTCTCACATCCATACATGACTACTGGATAAACCAAAGCTTTGACTAGATGGAACTCTGTTGGCAAAGTAATGTCTCTGCTTTTTAATATGCTGTCTCCGGGAGTTGGTGATGGACAGGGAGGCCTGGCATGCTGTGGTTCATGGGGTTGCAAAGAGTTGGACACGAGTGAGCGACTGAACTAAACTGAACTGAACTAGGTTTGTTATAGCTTTTCCTCAAAGGAGCAAGCATCTTATAATTTCATGGCTGCAGTCACCATCTAAAATGATTTTGGAGCCCAAGAAAATAAGTCTGTCACTGTTTCCATTGTTTCCCTATCTATTTGCCATGAAATGATGAGACCAGATGCCATGATCTTTGTTTTTTGAATGTTGAGTTTTAAGCCAGTTTTTTTACTCTCCTCTTTCACTTTCATCAAGAGAGTCTTCAGTTCCTCTTCGCATTTTGCCATAAGGGTGGTATCATCTGTATATCTGAAGTTACTGATATTTCTCCCAAAAATCTTGGTTCCAGATTGTGCTTCATCCAGTCCAGCATTTCACATGGTATACTCTACATGTAAGTTAAATAAGCAAGATGATGATATACAGCCTTGACATGCTCCTTTCCCAATTTGGAACCAGTCCGTTGTTCCATGTCTGGTTCTAACTGTTGCTTCTTTACCTGCATACAGATTTCTCAGGAGGCAGGAAAGATGGTCTGGTATTCCCATCTCTAAAAATTTTCCACAGTTTGTTGTGATCCACACAGTCAAAGGCTTTAGTGCAGTCAATGAAGCAAAAGTAGACGTTTTTCTGGAATTCTCTTGCTTTTTCTGTGATCCAGTGGATGTTTCCAATTTGTTTCAAACTTATACCAATAAAATATTTTTCAGGGAGAAGTTTATTTTATCACTGATGTTTAGGAAATACTGGTGCACAGTGATGATAAAAAGCATATCAGATAGAGTCAGTTCTGTACCATTTTAAAATACTGGATATAAAAACTATCCCCTTATTATCAGCACTCAGAGTGGACCTGCTCCTCTCTCCCTGCCCCTGACACATCCACTGCTTCTACATTAGTCTCATTTCATGAAACAATCTAGACACCTTACCATATCAGGGCATTAAGGTCTGTCTCATTCTTTTTATGACTGTATAATATCCTACTCTATAGATGTAGCCATACATATTTTTATAAGTGCTTAAATTTTTATTAGTACCAAGAGTGCTGAAATGTATGTTCTTATGCATGCATCTTTGCATAGGATTGTATCTGTAGAATAAATTCTTGGAATTATGTTTCTTCCTAGATCTCATATTCTCCATTGAGAATACTCTGCCAAATGCCCCTCATTGGACACCCCTGTGTCCTCTGGACTTCACTGCTCTTGTATTCCTACTTTGAACCTCTCAATTTTGTTTTTTTCCTTAACCTCTTTTTATCCTGTTTTAACCTGTGTGTCACCACCAAATGAGTCTTCTTTTCATCACGTTACTCCTCTGTTCCAGAATCTGCCATTGGTTTATGGCAATGGCTCACAAATCGCCCTCTTCAGAGAAGGCTCTAGAAACTCAGAAAGAGGAGAGGACCTATCCCTGTGGTACCAGGATGCGAGACAGGCAGGTTCACCAGCAACCACTCCTTCTGTGTCTACACTTGACTTTTCTACCACAGCAAGTTACTTTTATTGATCTTATACTTCTTATACATTTGCAATATTTCGTATGAAGAAACATGTCTACTGAGAAATGTGTGTGTGTCCCCTAGAACATAATCACCACAAAAAGGGAATTTTTATATGTATTAATATGATGTTTTGGTTTTGGACCCATTGTATTCCACCAGTCTACAATAATCCCTGACATATGCTTAGAAATGTGTTAGATGGAATCAAAATATTCATTAAATACTCATTAAATTATTCATATTTTATATATATAACACATATATGTATATACTCCTAACACCCACCCCCACACTTCTCTGCCTGACTTTCGTATCCATCTGCATTTATTTCTACCCGATCTGAGCTTGCAAGATTTGCTTTCTACTGACTCCACTAATCTGAAATCAGATCAGTCCTCTACAGGCTCCATCTTTATTGCCGTAGCGGTTTGCTAGGGCTACCAGAACTAAGTGTCACAAATAGAGTGGGTTAAACAACAGAAATGTATCATTTCACAGCTCTGGAGGGCAGCAGTTCAAGACCAGGGTTTGAGCAGGGCCATGCTCCCTCTGAACCAAGATGGGTAGAAGCTACTCCAGCCCTCTCTTTCAGCTTCTGGTGTTCGCTGACTTGCGCTGGTATAATTCCAGTGTTCACATGGCGAGGGAAGAACGCATTTCCCGTTGTCTGGGGAAGCCCTCTGCTCTCAGATTCCTCAAATTGCCATGAGTACTTGATAGTGGTAGTAGCTAAAAGTTATGAAGGATCCATCAAACATTGGATGCAGCTCTAAACTCTTTACATACTAATGTTCAAGCAACCCTGTCTTGCATGAATTAGTGATTTCTTGGGAGTTGTAACTAGGCTCTCTATCTCCAGAGATCATATGCTCCATTGCACTATTATAAATTGCCTGTTTTGTAAGGAAACAAAAAATAATGTGTCCCTAAATCTACACTATTTTTTATTAATTTATTTTTTATTGAAGGATAATTGCTTTACAGAATTTTGTCGTTCTCTGTTAAACCTCAACATGAGTCAGCCATAGGTACACATATATCCCCTCCCTTTTGAACCTCCCTCCCCACCCAACCCCTCTAGACTGATACAGAGCCCCTGTTTGAGTTTCCTGAGCCATACAGCAAATTCCCATTGGCTACCTATTTTACATATGGTAATGTAAGTTTCCATGTTACTCTTTCCATACATCTCACCCTCTCCTCTCCTCTCCCCATGTCCATAAGTCTATTTGCTATGTCTGTTTCTCCACTGTTGCCCTGTAAATGAATTCTTCAGCATCATTTTCTAAATTCTGTGTATATGCATTAGAATACGGTATTTATCTTTCTCCTTCTGACTCACTTCACTCTGTATAATAGGTTCTAGGTTCATCCACCTCTTCAGAACTGACTCAAATGCGTTCCTTTTTATGGATGAGTGATATTCCATTGTGTATATGTACCACATCTTCTTTATCCATTCATCTGTCTATGGACATCTAGGTTTCTTCCATGTTCTAGCTATTGTAAATAGTGCTGCAATGAACAATGGGATACATGTGTCTCTTTCAAGTTTGGTTTCCTCAGGGTATATGCCTAGGAATGGGATTGCTGTGTCATGTGGTAGTTTTATTCCTAGTTTTTTTTTAAGAAATCTCCATACCATCTTCATAGTGGTTGTATCAATTTACATTCCCACCAACAGTGCAAGAGTGTCCCCTTTTCTCCACACCCTCTCCAGCATTTATTGTTTGTAGACATTTTGTTGATGGCCATTCCGACCAGTGTGAGGTGGTATCTCATTGTAGTTTTGATTTGCATTTCTCTAATAATGAATGATGTTTAATGTCTTTTCACATGTTTGCTAGCCATCTGTAAGTCTTCTTTGGAGAAATGTCTGTTTAGATCATCAAAACAGAAAATAATAAGGAAACACAAATCTTACACCATTTAAGGGGTAGTGTTTGAATAAAGTTGTATCAGGAATCCTAGGGAAATGGGCTTAAGATTTTCAGCAAATAGACTTACTCATTTTTCCTAAGTCTCTCCCATTCACTCTTTCTCTCCCCCATTTATTCCTTCTCTCCTCCATATTTTCCCAATATCTTCCCATCCAGACTTGGGAATCACTTAAGATAGCTGGGCAGTCCCCAGCATATTAGCACATGGGTCTCTCTAATGGGACTGAGTGTTTCTGCTCCCCTTTTGACTTGCAAACCTAGAATTGCCTGTCCAATGCCTGGTGCACCTGTATGCCTGTTCAGTGGATTAATCTAACCTTGAGTTTGGGCTCCACAGACAAAGCCCACTCTGTTCAAGAATGTTCTGACTATGTTGAGAGGCTTGTTTGATAGGCCCTCTTGAGAGAACTCAAGTATGTATCTGCCTGCTGGGATATTTCAACACAGCAGCAATAAGTTGTAATTGCCGAGAAAGAATGTCAAGGATGGCTTTATTAGAAAGCTGTTAATAAGAATCATTTTATGATTATTCTATTAAAAGGCAGTGTACAATTTCTCATTTTAGATATGGAATTCACTCTTCACAGATTATCCAAAAGTATATCTTAGCCAAGAAAAATGTATTACTAAAATATAAACAGCTTATAGAATTAATACTACTTCTAGAAATTGATCTCTACACTCAAGGTAAATGAATTGCAAGTATCGATTAATACTTTGGAGTGAACACCATTTCATAACTTTTAATTAACCACTAGGTAATATGTAATGGAAACTACATAATGTAATATATATGAATTTGAAAAATAGGAAGGTAAAAGGGTTCTGCCTCCTTGGTCCCATTGTGGTAAAAAGTAATTACTGGACTGACCAGTTTGTTATCGTGTTTTCTTCTCTGGTAATTCTGGATTATTAATGTCCCAAAGCACAAAGTGATACTGCTATATTAGTTCTCTTGGCCTTGGAATGATCTATAACACAATTTAAGACCCATGCATTGTGTCACCATTTAAAATGGATCGTTTTAACCCAGCCAAAGATCAAGAAAAAAAGAAAAGGCAAGGGCTCTGATAGAATTAGAAAAGAAATTCACCTGTATGTTTTCTTTTAAGAATACTAGTCGTACTAAATAGTAATGTTAGTTTTGCCACAGATCCCTTGCATGGTAGTAAGAGAAAAACAGTTATACTTGGTTATAAAGCAGGAGACACTCTAGGTACCACATCAACATGTAGCATTCATGTCAAAACAGAAACAATAAAGGTACCGTCTTCACTTACAAAACTTTTATAAGCACTGAGCGTGTATTGCAGGAAGAGCCCTGAATTTAAATGAATCATTTATGCCTCTGCTGCCCTAGGGCGAGTACAAGGCACATTAATAATGCAGTGTTTATTTGAAATATTTTATTATAACACACATTTATTACCAAAAAATCTAAACAGGAGAAAAAAAGCCAGTATTGCACAAGTTCAGCATTCTGGACAAGTTATTTTCCAAATAGGATTCTTGGAAAATTATATCATTTCTTTCAATACTTCACCTGTGACACTATAAATAATACATGTTTATTTAAGTAGAGGTATTATACACTGCTACTTGTGTTGTACATAATTTATAGAAAATGATCTACCAACATGTGTAGGTAATGTCCTCCGTGAAAGTGAATGGTTCAAATTAGAATGTGATGAAGATCTCTAAGAGTTGTCTAACTGTAGGTATAGTAAATCTGGCTTCTTAACAAGTTATTTCATATTTTCCAAACACTGTGATCAACCTGTCTTCCATTATAAATATGAGGGTGATTATAACTAAAGTGTTTCATATGTAAATGGATCTGTTTATTATATGTGTGTGCTCAGTCGCTGTCATGTCCAACTCTTTGTGACCCCATGAACTGTAGCCCACCAGGCTCCTCTGTCCATGGCATTTCCCAGGCAAGAATACTGGAGTAGGTTGCTATTTCCTCCTTCAGGGAATCTTCTCAACTCAGCAATCAAACCCATGTCTCTGTGTCTCCTGTATTGGCAAGCAAATTCTTTACCACTAAACCACCTGGGAAGAAGTGGTAAAGAACACACTTTCCAATGCAGGAGACGTAAGAGATGTGGATTCGATTCCTGAATCGGGAATATTCCCTGGAGGAGGGCATGGCACCCCACTCCAGTGTTCTTGCCTGGGAAATACCATGGACAGAGGAGCCTGGCAGATTACATACAGTCCGTAGAGTCTGAAAGAGTCAGACACGACTGAAGTGACTGGGCATGTACACACCTGGGAAGATCCTATTTATTAAATATATGTATCAAGTAATATGAGAAATGCCATTCTATTTACTCCTCCAGGGGCTTCCATACCCAAGATACAATTACCAGCCTGAGTTTAGGATCATCCAGATCACCCTGACTGTGATCTTGGAAGCAAACAGACCTTCCATAATTCCAGTTTTAAGTGCTTATTAGATTTGTGATTTGGGGCAAGTATTTTTACCTTCATGACTTTCCACTTCCACATTTGAACAATAACACCTGCCTCACTAAATCAGTAGAGAAATGAAATAAGAAAGAATATGCAAAACTCTTTATTGCCTGGTGCTCAACTGTTTTATTTCTTGCTATGGACCTTTATACCCAAGAAGCATACTGGCTGCATAGCAGTTTAGTGGTTGCCTATTTTCCCCAGCAAGCTGATTATTCAGAGGGAAGAACGAGCTTTCCCATCTTTCCATTCCTTCTAGTGAATCAAAGGCCTGGTACCTGCTAGTTCTGATCTGTACATTAATCATACATTAATTGGATCCCCTCTGCTGTGCTCTGGTGTCTGAGCGGGGACGGTCACTGGTCTGGCTCAAGGAAGCAGTTCTGACATATCTCTGGCACATGTAAAGAATTCTACCCAACATGGAATAGGGAATTTTCCCTCTTTTTCTTAATAAAATGATATCCCTCGGAACTTCTTAACAAGTTGCAGAGTCCCAAAATAAATCCTTTTGATAGTACCTTGGGATATTTTCCCCCTCTAGAGAGTCAGTCATCATGTTTGCATATGCAGAATATACTGCAAATGTTATATGCACTTCTGCTATAATGATCATGCTGTCAGAGTCTGTTCAGAGGACATTGTAATATGATAAAACCACCACATAAGATTCCAGGTCCCCTGTCTTGAGCATGTATCTTAATCTCTCCAAACCTTACTTTCTTTTCCTGTGACATAGACAGTAATGCAAAATCCACTGTGATCCTTTTAAGTGAGTTTGAATACATGTTAGATACTCTAAAAATACATGACTTGCTTTGTTACTTCTATATATAGTGCTAACACACATTTATTACAGAATGAAGAAAATGAACATTTATTGAGTATCTTTTGTCAGCTAAGGGATTTTCAAATATTATCTCATTTAAAACTGCAAGTACTTCTGCGAGTGAAGTGATATTAACTTCCCTTATTGTCCAAGGAAACTGTACTTAGATGACAAATAGGAAACTAGCCTGGATCCAAATGCAACTTCTTCTTTCCTCTCATACTGTAGAAAAATCTACTCTAGGGGGAAAATATTCTAGCAGTTAGTATGATGTGTTATCATGAATATTAATGATAATTATATTTCATTTCCATAACAGTGTATAAGAGTGCTTTCACATGCATTATATATCCTAGAAATAATGTTCTCTTTTATGTGCCAGGAATTGTGCTACATACTTTGCATATAGTATAATCAGTCATCCAAATAAATTACTTGGTAGATGTGATCCTCATTCTGTTTACAAACTGAGGCTCAAAGGGTTGAATACTTTGCTTTACCATGGGGCTCATAACGGGTGCGTGGTCCTTCCCCTCAGCTCTGATGGCCGCCGTTTCTGGAACCACCTTTGCTATCTAAAGTAGTTGTTACCGTGTATTTTGAGCAATACAATAAGACAAAGAGGCAGTTGATATGATTTCCGTATCTCAGAGAAGGACATCAAAACTCAAGAAAATATTCTGAAGTACAGGGACTTCTCTGGTGATCTAGTGGTTAAGACTTCACCTTCCAATGCAGAGGGGCTAGAGGGTGAGCCCTAGTCAGAGAGCTAAGATCCCACATGCCTAGCGGCCCAAAATCCAAAGCATAAAAACAATATTGTAACAGATTAAATAAAGGACTTTAAAAATAGCCCACATCAAAAAACATTTTAAAATATATCTTGAAGTAGGAAGGTGGACTAGAACAAGGGGCAGAGTCTTAGTTGGCACATAGTGAGGGCTAAAATATACCTTACAGAAACCTGAACTATACTACAGGCTCGCAAAATGTCCTTCCTTATGCTGTATTCCTATTATCTCATTGTAAAAGAGCATATCTGTTTGCCATATACCACAAACGTGCTTCCATAAGGAATGTAGATTTTTGCATGTGCTATAGATGTTTCTGTGGGCTTCCCAGGTGGCGCTAGTGGCAAAGAATCCACCTGCTAATGCAGGAGACTCAGGAGACTCGGATTCAATCCCTGGGGTGGGAAGATCCCCTGGAGAAGGAAATGGCAACCCGCTCCAGTATTCTTGCCTGGAGAATCCCATGGATGGAGGAGCCTGGAGGGCTGCAGTTCATGGGGTCGCACAGAATTGTACACACATGCACACACACACATATAGATGTTTCTATACTTTCTCAATTCATTGACTTTTTTCTGTTTCTGTTCATTTGAAGCAAAATGACTATTTCAGATACCTTACACGAGGCTGCCTTTGATTTCAAAATGGACAAATCTTTTTCACATCTATGTCAGCAGAGAAATACAAATCAAAACAATGATATACCACTACCCATCTATTACAATGGCCAAAATCCAAATCACTCACCACACCAACTGCTGATAAGGATGTAGAGCAATGGGAACTCTCATTCATTGTTGGTGGGAGTGCAAATTGGTGCAGCCACTTTGGAGGACATTTTGGCAGGTTCTCACAAAACTAAACATACTCTTACCATACACCCCAGCAATGGCACTGTTTAGCATTTACCCAAAGGTGAAAATTTATGTTTACATAAAAACCTGGACACAGATGTTTATAGCAGCTTAATTCACAATTGCCAACACTTGGATGCAATTGAGATGTCCTTCAGTGGGTGAATGGATAAATCAACTGTGGTCCATCCAGACTGTGGATTATGCAAGGCTAAAAAGAAATGAGCTATCAAGCCATGAAAAGACAATGTGGACAGTTCAGTGCATATTACTAAGTGCAGGAAGCCAATCTGAGAAAGGCTATGTGCTGTGTGATTTCAACCATGTGACATTCTGGAAAAGCAAAAGCTATGGAGACAATAAAATGATCAGTGGTACCAGAGGCTAGAGGGGAGGAAAGGATGAATAGGCAGAGCACAGTTGATTTTTACAACAGTGTTAAACTACTCTGTATGATTCTGTAATGGTGCATATATGCCATTTGTCCAAACAAATAGAATGTACCACATGAAGAGTGAACCCTAGTATAAACTGTGCACTTCGGGTGATAAAATGTGTCACTGCAGGTTCATCCATTGTAACAAATGTACTGCTTCAGTGGGGGGTGTTGGTAATGGAAGAGGCTGTGCAAGTGTAGGGCAGGGGATATATAGGAAATGTTGTACCTTCTGCTCAATGTTGCTGTGATGCTAAAAACTGCTCTAGAAAATAAACTCTATTATATATGGAGCAAAATGCCATGTAAAAACAAGCAGTTCAATACATATTAATGGTTGTTGAAGAGAATCATGATGGAAATTTGATAGTCTCATCAATGTAGTAATCATGTATTGAATGTTTGCAGTGTACATGTCATAGGACTCAGAGGTAGGAGAATAGAACAGTTGAAGTGATGCCAGTGCCCACAAAGACCTAGCAAAGCTCTCATTTTAAAATAAGGACTTTCAGAACATGCTGTTTCAAAGAAGTGCTTTACTACTTCCATTCTTTTAAATGGAAGGACCAAGAATAACAACGGGGCTTCTCAGGTGATGCTAGTGGTAAAGAACCCACCTTCCAAAGCAGGAGACCTAAGAGACATGGGTTCATTACCAGGGTCGAGAAGAGTCTCCCCTGGGGGAGGGCGTGGCAATCCACTCTGGTATTCTTGTCTGGGAAATCCCATGGACAGAGGAGCCTGGTGGGCTACAGTCCTTAGGGTCGCAAAGAGTTGGTCACGACTGAAGCGACTTAGCAAAAGAATAATAATAATAATAGAATAAATGTATTGTTGCTTCTGTTACTTCATACTTTTGTTTCTCAACATGTATAGTTGTTGTAACTTAATTCAGGCTCTCCCGAATGACATTCCTTTCCACAGGAAATTTTGACCAAAGAGATGATTGCAAATTTGGAAAAACAGAAGTGTTTGTGTTTCTGTGTGTGCATGCACAAACATAGGTGCCACAAGTTACATATGACAGTGCTTACATCCTTGTAAACCAACAACCTCAACTGGGGTAACTGCACAATTTCAACCCAGCACAAAATTGAGATTTCACAACTGTAACTATTACTCTATCAAAATAACTAACACAGGTTTTCAAAACTAGAGTGTATTGGAATATTAGTAAAGGGTCTATGAAGAAGGAAAACTGTTCTCTGTTTAATTAAGTTTGGAAAATGCTGAGTTAGACAAAGTCAAACAAGTTTCTTTCATGTAGGATTTCTTAGAAGCCTTCTTGAACCACAAAGCATGATGAAATTCCAAAAAACTAGTTTAGCAGGCAGTATTTTATAAAATTACTTGAATATGTAGCTTTTTTCCCCCTATGAGTCTTAAGTGTTCCCCAGAACATAATCTTGGAAATGCTGATTTGGAAAAGGGGACAGTTGAGGCCACTGATGAATGTCTTAGACCACAGTGATTCTGAGTTAATAGCACTATAATCAACAGGTCAATATTGCACACTCTATTTGTGTTTTGGACCACATTTAGAAGAGTTCTCTGTATTTTCCAAATTTCTTGCTTTTGTTAATGTATGATTACCAGAAATCATACTGAAATTTACAATAGGGGCTCTTTACATGTGATGCATAGTCATCAAATTTCCCCAAATTACCATTGCATATTTTTTCACTCAAAAACTGAATTAAGAACAGATTCTGTATCTTTAACACTGCCCCATAAATCACTCCAACACCTAGTTCAGTGTTGCAGACACGAAAGGTATTCAAGTAAAGGCTATTTGATGATGATGACTGATGGTCCTTGAAGACTCTCGTGTGAACTACCAGCTGAAAAAGCAAGACCGGGTCTGTCTGTCCTGATACACTTGCCACCTGAATCTAGGTTAATTTGAATCAAAGTAATTTCCCAGAAATATTATCAAATCAAAGAGCAGCTAGAATGTCCTTTTGAAAACATAAGATATGAGACTTATGCTTTATGCAGAAGATGGAGATTTTTTTAAAGTAACTATTCATATTTTATAATGTGAACCATTTCTTTGCAGTTTGGAAAATGAGTTATATTAGAAGGATTGTGGCTTCTAGGTAGTAATAAATATGAATGTTTTATATGGCCTTTTCTATTGTTTCAGAAACTAGGAATATACTTAAAATTTGTCTCACTCCCATGATTTACAATATGATTAGCCCTATCTGTCACAGATTGGAAAGTAAACATTGATGAGCTATAAAGCAAGATGAAATTCAAGTATGTATAGAGTTTTAAGTGTGACAGTACATTTTATTATCTTTTTAACACAAGTGTGTTAAGGACTGACTGTGGCCAGCTACTGTGATGGGTACTACACATACTAGATATATACCAGATGGCTAGTATTTCTCTTATCTGTGGCCATAGAGTAGTAAGCTTGGTTTTCATATGAAAATTGTTGTCACTGCTTTACAGTTGCAGCATAAAGACTAAATACTTTTATCTGAAAATATACATATTGTTGGCATGCAAAACAAAGACGGAGGGTATTCCCTGGTTAGGACTCTGCACTTCCACTGCACAGGGCACAGGTTGGATCCCTGACTGGGGAACTAAGATCCTCCAAGCCATATGGCATAACCAAAAAAAAAAAAAAACCACGTAGAACAATGATAGAGGTGATGCAGAAATACAGTTTGGACTTCTCCAATTCAGTGACTATGCCCATGGCTTCTCTTACCACCTCGCGTCCATGATGCACAGACTCCCTCTCCCATTCTGATTCCAGCTTTCTGACTCGTGTATGCAACTATCTACTTGCTGTCTCTATTTGGGTATCTTCACACCCACCTAAAACTTACCATATTTCAACCAAACTCTCAGGAATTGGTCTTCTCAAATCTAATCCTCCTGCAGAATTAAATTCCAGAAAATAGCATTGTCATCAGCCAGGGGTGCAAAAGAGAGACATTTCTTTCAAAGGTTTCTGCCCTCACTTCACATGGCTCAGTCTGTGAACAAGTCCCCTTGCAATTAAATGTTAAATCTTGTCACCATGTTCCCATGTCTCTGCCATAGTCGAAGGTACCCCTTTCCCTTGCCTAAATGGCAACATAGCTTTCAGGTTGTTCTATGTTCTTCTACTCATGCTTTCCGCAATTATCACCTTTCATTCTGTAGTTGGAATGCTTCTTTAAATGTTCAAATAGGGCTATGTTTCTCCCCTGTTTAAAATCAGCGAAGGCCTTTTCATTTTTCTTTAAATAAAGAAAACTCTTAAATGATCAATGAGGCCTTTCCTCATCTGGCTCCCCAGCCTAAACCTGGAGCCTCATTTCACATTCCTAACTTTCCCCTTTTCTGATTTCCAGATTCATTATTCTTACTTTGGTTCCTTGAATAAGCTGTACTTCTTCTCACATGAGAAATTTAAAGTACTCTTTCTTCTGTGTCCCTCCTTGTCCCAATCCCCTTTCCTTGGACCATGCTGTCTCATCTCCTAGGTCAGTTTCCCCTTCCATATGGTCTTAAAGCATTATATCTCTTTGAGAGAACTTATCTCAGTCATATAGGTATATTCTTTTTAGACATTACTTTGTGCACTTGATAGACAGATGTTTATTGAGCATCTACTCAGATGCAGATGACACCACCCTTATGGGAGAAAGTGAAGAAGAACTAAAGAGCCTCTTGATGAAAGTGAAAGAGGAGAGTGAAAAAGTTGGCTTAAAACTCAACATTCGGAAAACTAAGATCATGGCATCCAGTCCCATCACTTCATGGCAAATAGATGGGGAAACAGTGGAAACAGTGACAGACTTTATTTTGGGGGGCTCCAGTATCACTGCGGAGAAGGCAATGGCACCCCACTCCAGTACTCTTGCCTGGAAAATCCCATGGACGGAGGAGCCTGGTAGGCTACAGTCCACGGGGTCGCTAAGAATCGGACGACTGAGCGACTTCACTTTCACTTTTCCCTTTTATGCACTGGAGAAGGAAATGGCAACCCACTCCAGTATTCTTGCCTGGAGAATCCCAGGGACGGTGGAGCCTGGTGGGCTGCCATCTATGGGGTCGCACAGAGTCGGACACAACTGAAGTGACTTAGCAGCAATATCACTGCAGATGGTGGCTGCAGCCATGAAATTAAAAGACACTTGCTCCTTGGAAGAAAAGTTATGACCAACCTAGACAACATACTAAAAAGCACAGACATTACCTTGCCAACAAAGGTCCATATAGTCAAAGCTATGGTTTTTCCAGTGATCATGTATGGATGTGAGAGTTGGACTATAAAGAAAGCTGAGTGCTGTAGAGTAGAATTGATGCTTTTGAACTGTGGTGTTGGAGAAGACTCTTGAGAGTCCCTTGGACGGCAAGGAATCCAACCAGTCCATCCTAAAGGAAATCAGTAGTGAATATTCATTGGAAGGACTGGTTCTGAAGCTGAAACACCAATATTTTGGCACCTGATGTGAAGAAATGACTCATTGGAAAAGACCTTGATGCTGGGAAAGATTGAAGGTCATAGGAGAAGGGGACAAGAGAGGATGAGATGGTTGGATGGCATCACTGACTCAATGGACATGAGTTTGAACAAACTCTGGGAGTTGGTGATGGACAGAGAGGCCTGGCGTACTGTAGTCCTTGGGGTCAAAAGAGTGGGACACGACTGAGCAACTGAACTCATCTGAACTGAATGACTGAACTGAACTGAAGGTGACAGTGAACATGGGTGGGCCGAGGAGACAAAGTCTATGCCCTTACAGTTCTATGCCCTTATCATCTAATGTCAGGGTCCTCTGACTGTGAAATTCTCCAGGCAAGAGTACTAGAGTGGGTAACCATTCCCTTCTCCAGGAGATCTTCCTGACCCAGGGATTGAACCTGGGTCTCCTGCATTGCAGGCAGATTCTTTACTGTCTGAACCACCAAGGAAGCCCCTATAATCTAATAGGAAAGAGAGAAAATAGACAAGTATGCCATAAACATGTATGACAAAATTGAATTGTAATAACTGTTTTGAAGAACATAGAGTTCAGTGAAAGGGAAGAAGGGATTTGTGGGAAGGTCTGCTTTAAGCAATCAGGCAAGACTTTTCAGAGAAAGTAGCTTTAATGCTGAGATGGAAATGCAAGCGACAAGGGAGGGAGATGCATTTCAAGGGGAAAAGCATTTGTGGCAGAGGGAAGAGTATTCCTCAAGTCAGAAAATAATTTGCTGTACATCAAGACCCTAAAGGAGGCCTCTTTGTGTCTGCCCCACTGTGGTCCATGGCTCCAAGAGGGCGAGAGCATGTCTGCTTTGCTGTCTACTGAAACTCTAGGGCCAAACTCAAGGATAGGCCCATAGTTACCGAGAGTAAATAGAAACACAGATAGAACTCACTTTGCAAAACGACTTGGTCCTAAAATAAAACACATGATTCAAGTTTTAAAGAAGAGTAGGGTATCATTTAATAATCATTTTATAATGTGTTAAAATTTTACTCACCAAAATTCTTTCTTAAACTATTATACACATATTAAAGGATCTATATGCTTAATTTTTCTTTCTAATACCTATGTCTGTATCTGTATCATCTCTGTTATGTTGTTTGAATGGAAAGCTTCCCAGCAAGATTTTAAATAAAATGAAAAAGAAAAAGCCCAGTTTTGAAATATTGTCTACCAGTAACGGCTGTAAATAAAATCAATCCAATGATAATACCAATAGTCTCCTTTGTATCTGAATACTTCTCAGTAGTAAATTATAAATCTTTCTCTTAACACAACCGGTTTGAGACAAAATTTATGTTCACTCTTACATAAAGTTCCTTAAAACAAGCAAGTTTTCAAAATAAGATGAATACAAAGGAGCACAATGTATGTTTTACAGCATTTGAAATATTTTCATGATTTGATTCACTGTGCTGGATGGAGATTCAATTAAACTGCTAATTTTCCAAGCTATTTTTATCTAGGCTAAATCATTCTGAAAACAACTCACCTTCCTCCTGAAGAAATAGGTATAAAATACTGATTTAATTCACTTTAAAACTGGTATAACTTCATTGAGTGTGACAAATTAAAACATTTGATCACATATATTATCAGGACTGAATTATACCAAACAGTGTATATGTTATAGTAATATAAATAATACATAAGACTAAGTCTCTATGTTGAAAATAAAGTGGAAGGTTGTCTAGATAATTTAAACATTCACTTCTGCATTATTTATGGAATTGTTTCAAAGTAGGGTTCAGGTGGGAAGAAACTTGATATACAAATCATTGTCTGAATCTCCCAGCTGGCTTGACTCAGAAGACAGAGTTTTACCTGGCAAATTGCTCAGGTATATCATGATTGTGTCTAATCAATTTCCTTTCCTTTCTAAAATTGTATCTCATTGTGGTAAACACCTATCTTTATAAAAAGTTCCAGGAGGAGCTCTCTACTACCCCAATCTACAGCTTACTGCCACACTCTATCATAGATTTAAACATGTTTTATATCTGTGAAATTAAACCTGTGTCCTCCTAAAATCTTATTTCTGAGCTAATATCCTCCAGAATTATATCTGAAATCTAAGATCTGTAAACTAACTACTTTGCCATACACACACATTCACACTCTCTCTCAAGTATGTAGGCTATAAATAATACATATTTTCAATACAATAATCCCTATGGTATTTTCTGCTACGTTTTTATAAAAATCGTCCCAAAGAAATATCAAATATTTAACTCGTTTCGAAAAATGATACTTTTAATCACTGTAAATGTGCCACAAACAGTTTTTAAACTGATATTTAATTGGCTTCTGTAAATATGTTAGGAAAAAGCAGTCAGACTATAGTGAATAGACAGAGGAAATTTGATTAAGGATGCGCTTGCCAAACCAACATGGTAGACCCAAGTTAGTCACAGCCTTTAGCTACCAGAGACCTGTGATATTTGATGGTTTGCTCATGACAGCATTTTCCAAAATAAAACACATGATGTGGTCTCAAGTATTCAAAAGCTTGTGGCGACTTTTTTTTTTGAAAGAGCATTAAAGGTAATTCAGATGGCGCATAAATTATTAATTACTATTCAGGTTTGTGAATTTGACCTAAAGCTATCCATTGAAAACTCATAAGGTTATTTTGATGAGAATATTTTTTTATAAAGAACAAAGACAAAGCTTTTGAAATGACGATAATAATACTGTAGAACCAAGTACTGTTGCCACCTAAAACCCTATAGAACTGTGTATTGTTTGCATGTGTGTTTTTAGTCTGTCACATTATTTCTCTGTCTTGTGTTTATCTTGAAGAGCTTCAGTCTGTTCTACTTTAGAATTCAAATAACCAGTCACAGAGTCATAAAAGTAGAGTCACTCTTGATTTGAAAAATATCATGTTATTCTAGTTTTTTCTTACTACAAAGTGCTATATTGTCATGAGGAACCAAGGTGCTCTGTACACTGTAAAACGCTAGAGAGATATAAGTTACTGCTATTACTCAAGTCAGTATAAATTTTTAAGTTCAACAGATGCATCCTTAATCTCAACATTCAAAATTTTTCATTGACTTTATATTTTCCAAAAGGGGATTTCTACATTAATTATTCAAACAGTTATGTCAGTTACCCATGCAGAGAAGTACTGAATCAAGTGTAAAAAGTCTAAGGAAATTGGAGCATCTTAAAAGCTAAAATGGGAACTGGAAGATACTCTGGCTATTATCTTTTTGTTATTTTTTATTTGTTTGTCATGAGACAGTGCATGGAGGAGGTACACTGCATGTTATTGTGTGTGTGTCTGTGTGTGTGTGTGTGCGTGCATGTGCGTGTGTGCATTAGTCGCTCAGTCGTGTTCAACTCTTTGCGACCCCATTGACTGTGGCCTGCCAGGCTTCTCTATCCATGGAACTCTCCGGGTAAGAATATTGGAGTGGGTAGCCATTCCCTACTCCAGTGGATTTTATTATAAGTATATTAATACATTATTTTTGCTTATAGGAGAACTAGCATAGACTATGCCCAAGTAAGCAGATTCCTGGGAATGGAAATAGTCCATGTGCAAAATTTGCAAGCCAGACAGAACAGAGTTGAGAAGAGAGATAAATGCATGTGACAAATACTTTGCAAGTCAAACCCCATAATTTGCCAAGATTGAGAAGTGGCCCAATTGGAAATAAATGAACAGATTATTGCATTTCAGTTAAAAAAAAATGGAAAGTGCTAACATTTAACCGGACCTCGATATTTTCTTCTGTCTGAAAGAAACCACTTCAGTGGTCAGAGTCAGGTGCAAGGACCAGCAGAGACTTTCCCCCTTCTCCTAAAGGCATTTATCACTAAAATTGCTCAATTCTGAAAAGCCTTAGGGTTCCAGTTGGCCATTATTGTATGAGTACTGTTTTCACTGCCCACAACTAGGAGGTATTTTTCTTTATTGCCTAGACGCAATATCCTTTCTGTATAAGTAACTTTACAATACAGTTAGCCAATGCTTACTCTCTCTAGTCTAGAATTTTTCTTCACTTTCCCAAAAATATTACTTCAACTTTAGAATGATAATGATTCAAGGAATTACTAACTCATAACTATACATCAAGTAAATACTTTCCATTTCAGTGAGAAAGAAACACATATGCACAGGTTTGTTTTAGGCAGACATAGCTATTTTTCCAGTAGAGATAAACCACAATGGAAAGCAGGTAAATTTTCTAAATATTTGTAAATGTCTTAAAGAATTCATTTAAAATATGGCAATCATGTGATGAGACACTGTCCTATATTAATCCATGTTTCTATAATTATTTGCATATGTGAGATATGACTCAAAAGGAAACTCTGATGCATTGTATTCTTTCAGATAATCTTATCCGAAGTGAAACCTTGATGCTCTTTACACATATTGTTCATAAAGGATCAATCATCATTTTAGCGGAATTTAAGAACAATGTATTGTAATAATATCGCAGGGTCTTGAAACTGAGTAATTGTGAATGATGAACCATGTAACTATGACAAGTACTGAAAGTCCTAACATGGAACATAGTATAATTCAAACCCAAAGTGACAATTAACAAAAAGAGAATTCAACAAATAGTCCAACAAAAAGTCCTTGTGTGTATCTGGTCACAGTCACAGAGGCTGTTTATATCATCGAGCTAGAAACCTCATTAAACCAGCTAGAGCCTTTACTTTGAATTTCCCTTTTTGTGGAGCTCTTCTGTTCAGTGACAGCAGGGTTTTTTTCCAAGACATTTTCCCTTTGTTTTTCCCTTTAAGTTTGCGTCTGTGGGCGGCTTACCAGTCAATTCAGTGAAAAATGAGAAAAAGCAGTTGTTTCATCAGATTGACTGGTTGATTGTTAAAACAGTTGATCTCATGACCTCTTTACATGCAGACACTGACGTTGCACGTGAACCTTGGACGTGACTTCTGTTATCTGAAATCAAGCGATTGGACTTGCTTTGGGGTCTGACCCAACACAACATGGCCAAGGTGAGAGGAGAAAAAATATATATAAACGTATGTGAATACGCTCCTACCTAAGGGTGACTTGAGCCATGTGTAATACAATTTGATGTTTAAATGACCTTGGTAGATTGAAAGAGTGCTCAGAAATAAGTAGAATGAAATTAATAAGAAAAAAACTGTACAGCACTTCGCTTGGTGTGTGGGGAAGGGGCAGAATGAGCACAGAGTCAGAAATGTGATGAAACCCTGAGCTAAGCTGGGTCAACAGCAAGGACTCGCTGAACTGGGGCCGAGGTGGTGAGGGGCCAGCAGAGCTCTGCTCCTGACAACTCCCAGCTGGGAGGGCAGTGGAGGGTCCTGGAATCTCAAGGGTGACTTACAGAGATTCTCAGAATAGAGCTCGGAAGGAAAGCTTGGCTAACAAGGTTTCTTAGACGTAGAGAATGGACTTGTGGAGCTTCCCAGGCAGTGCTAGTGGTAAAGAACCCGCCTCCCTATTCAGAAGACGTAAGAGATGTGGGTTCCATCCCTGGGTCAGGAAGATCCCCTGGAGGAGGGCACGGCCACTCACTCCAGTATTCTTGCCTGGAGAATCCCATGGACAGAGGAGCCTAGCAGGTTACAGTCCATGGGGTCACAAGAGTCGGACACAACTGAAACAGCTGATCATTCTGTGGATTTGTGGGCGTAGCAGGGGAAAGAGAGGTCGGGGTAAATTGAGACAGCAGCACGGACATGTATACACTACCATGTGTAAAGCAGACAGCTAGTGGGAAGCATCTGTGTGGCAGAGGGAGCTTACCTCAGTGCTGTGTGATGACCTAAAGGGGTAGGATGGAGGCGGAGATTAGGGGAGGGAGCTTTGGGAGGGGTATGTATGTATATGCATAACCGATTCATGTTGTTATACAGCAGAAACTAACACAACATTGTAAAGCAGTTATACCCCAATTAAAAATAAATGTAACAGAAAACAAGATTGCCTCTTAGAGAACAGAATAGGTCTGTTATATTTTAAGGCTTTATATGTTGTTATGCCTTTGCCATTGTTATTTTACTTGACCTCATGCTACTCTTTAGGTAGACTAGTAGATATAGTTATTTATTCCCTTTTCGTACAGGACTTCCCTAGTGGCTCAGTTGGTGTAGAGTCTGCCTGCAATGCAGGAGATGTGGGTTCAATCCCTGGGTCGGGAAAATCCCCTGGAGAAGAAAATGGCCACTCTGGTAGTCTTGCCTGGAAAATCCCATGGACAGAGGAGCCTGGTGGGCTACAATCCGTGGGGTTGCAAAGAGTCAGACATGACTGAGCGGTTCTCACTTTCTTTCATCTCTTTTTGCAGTTGGATCGAGTGTGGTTGAGAGGGCTTAGGTGGCCCTCCCCAGGCCACAGTGTCAGATGGGGCTGCACAGAGCCTGTCCAATCCGGGCTGAGATCCTTTCCCTCCTGTGTCCAGGATTCCTCTCCACTTCTCGTGCGGCCCCTGGTAGCACTCTCCTGAGTGTCAGCTTCTCAGCCAGCAAAACAAGGTTGTCTTGAGTGGGACTCCCTGGAAGCTACAGCTGGCATAGGACATGATGTGTGCTGCTGCTGCTGCTGCTAAGTCGCTTCAGTTGTGCCCGACTCTGTGCAACCCCATAGATGGCAGCCCACCGATGTGTGTGCAGAGTGCAATTCAGAAAAAAGCTGCAAACAGGTTCCCATCCTTCTGTAAACTGTCCCGCATGGCAGTCAGATTCTTTACCATCTGAGCCACCAGGGAAGCCCCACCATTATCAAGGTCTTGGCAAATGCTATCAACTTTTTAAAAAGTTACCAAATATCTACTAGGTAGGATGAGATGGGACAGAGATGGGTGAGAAAAAGATACACAGTCCAGAAGGAGCTCTCTGTCTACAGTAGGATATAGATATGGAGCAAATAAATTATAATATTAGGAGCATAGCAATACAAGTAAAAGAATTGGAGAGTAGCACAAAGAAGGAAGTAATGATTAAATCTATATAGAGAAAGAGAGGGTCTGGAAGTTTCCATAGAAGAGCTTATTTCTCGGCCTGATGTGGAATGACAAATAGAAACTTTTCTGGTGGCAGAGGCAAATTTGGCGAAAGAAGGGTGAATATTCCAGATAAAGAAGTAGCAGCTCAGAGATAGAAAGGGCAGTATGGAGTTTATTAGAGGCAATATAGGGAATTCGGATTTATTTAGCATAAATTTAAAGTTGGATTTGACAGGAAATAAGGTTAGAGAATTAATAACCATAATAATCCCTAATATATATGAAGCACTGACTGTATGTACATATATATATGGCTGGCACAGGGATGTGCCTTATTAATGTTCCCATACCTCTGAAATAACTCATTCCCATTTTACAGATAAGAAAACTGAAAGTCAGGTGTGACTTGCCAGGATCAGAGCCACTGGTGGAGCAGAGGTCCAAATCAAGCACTTCTAACCTTCATTCCAAAGGACTCCTCGGTTATAATGAGTCTCAGCTGTCTTGCGTAAGCTCTTCCATTTCACTCTAAGCCAGTGGCTCCGTGGCTCTCAAACCTCAGCCTCCATCAGAATCACCTGGAAGGCTTTCTAAAATGCAGATTGCTGCATCCACTCCCGAATTTTCTTATTCTTCTGTAGGTCTGGGGTTTGGCCCAAGAATTTATGTTTACACCAGTGCCCAGGTGATGCTCACACTGCCAATCCTCAGGCCTCTCATGGAAAGCCTTTGCCCTAGAAAACAGGCAACAGCTGAAACCGCTGAACCAAAGATGAGCTGAGGTCAGTCAAAGTATTCAGAGAGGCGTCTGAGGCAGTGGTCAGGGAAGGTGATGCAGGTAGGACCCCAAGCCGTGGCAGCAACGTGGAGACAGAGTCTGTGTGGGGCAGACTCCATGCTGGCTGTGCCTGCTAATGTGACGTGGGGGTCCTGACTGAGGTGAGTGCTCCGCCTTCTTTGTAGTCTGAGTGCACACACCCGGACTGGTTCTTCCCTCCTGTTTAAGTTGAAGCTGCAGTTGACACGAATGCCAACTTCAGGAGGTTTTTGTGAAAACCAAAGGGGTTAAACCCATTATAAAATGAGCATGTATATATCTAGTACAGCGAAACATTTAGCAAATGTTAGTTGTTATTATAGCAAGGAGAAGGAAGCTGAGAGAACTCCAGGCTGTTTCTGACTTCAAAGTCTAGACTGCTTTGCTTAGTGTTCCTGGAATAATCTGCATAGATTTATACTTCTAGGTTTTTGTTTATGTCTGTCCTGTATTCCATTCATCTCACCCCTCACCCCAATTCCTATGCAAGGGTGCATGTCAAAGGGGGAAGAGGAGGTGGTAGGAGTTGAAGACAGGCCAGGAGCCAGAGCCCAAGCTCTTGCCCAAATGTTGTATAGAACAAGGAGTTCAATGTGAAAGCCTATTATTCTTAAAGTGAGCTAGAGAGACCTCTTCTTGCTGTCTACCTTCTCCCCCACCCTTCATCCTTCTAAATGTAGAAAGAGTCCTGTGACTTTTAATCTGTTTTCACATCTGATCTATTTACATGAATATATTTCTGTGACAAAGTAAGGAACGTGTTTTAAAGGAAATGAATGTGACAGTGTCAGCAACACACATCAGATTTCTTAGGCAATCCCTAAAAGTATTAACATACACAGTGAGCCTAAGATCTGGACTGTGTCGTAATCCCACTGTGATGTGGAGACGATACTCTGTTAAGATACGATTTCAGAGATGTCTTAAGGTTAAGACTGAGAAAAAGTGGTGTCTATAATACCCGTTCCTTTTTTTGGAAATTAAGGATATAAATGAATGCTTATTTTTCTACTTGTAGTCATCAAAAAGATCCCAGGAGACAATTAAGTGTATGGATTGTGACAAAAAGTATTTCTTCCAGTTTTCTATGTTTGGTAGAATTCGTTGTTCCTCTTCTGATGAAGATTTTTAAAGATCTTCACCAAATTAAATACGATAGCTTGGTCAACTAGGTCCAACATTGTTGTCCCATCACGTCTGACTCTTTGTGACTGTAGCCCACCAGGCTCCTCTGTCCGTGAAATTCTCCAGGCAGGAATACTGGAGTGGGTTGCTATTTCCTTCTCCAGGGGATCTTTCTGACCCAGGGGTTGAACAAGGGTCTCCCACATCTCCTGCCTTAGCAGGTGGATTCTTTACCACTAAGCCACCAGGAAAGACTTTCCAACATCACATAACTATATCTCATTAATTTTATATTTCTAGAGGCAAAATCTTAAGTGACACTTAAGATTTCAGATATTCACTACTAGAAATCATGTCCACAAGACACAACATATCCTCCCAATTAGTGACAGCCCATTGAATGTTAGTTGGTATTACTATAAATTATAAACAACTGTTGGTATTATTTCAATAAACTCATTGCATTTTTTAATGTTTGAATAAATCCATTTCCAATTATCCAGGCAAATCATCATTTAATTTTTTTTTTTCTCAGACTTATTTTAGAAGAGATAGCTTCCACCAGGGGGTGAGGAGTTTTCACATTCACAGTCATGTTGAGCCTCATGTGAGAAGTTTATCTCCCCAAATACAAGACTAATCCAGACAAAATAATATTTAAAGAGCACACAGTTCTGAATAATGTCAAAGGATGAACTCCCACCCTGCCCCCACCCAGCTCAGGAATGAGTTTCTGACATTGCAAAGGTGATCCCATGACCTCTCTTGCCAGGAAGGCACCATGCAATTAAGAAGTCAAGTTGTTTCCTAAAATGTGTAGACACTTTGCAGAGATGGCCGATATCACTCAGTGGAGTCCAGCGCACATTTTCTCATCCACTCGTGGCTGTTACTAGGAAACAAATTTTACTGTAACTTTGAAAATACTGTTCTCAGGGTGTTAGCATTACTTGTCTATATTGTTCTGGCATTTTAGCAATAGAAGATGTTTTTGTATGGGAAACAAAATGCAGGCTGACAAATGAAAATCAACCCCGTTGAATCACTGCGCATATTTCTCTGAGTCACCATGCCCTTTGTGAGTTGCTGCAAACTAGTTTTACTCATCTCTGTAGGCGAAGCACAATAAACAGCTACTGTACCAGCTCCAGATTAGAGTCAGCAGCTGCAGATAGTAAATGATTCAGAGACAAACTCGTGTTTCCCACCCTCCCGACAGCATAAATAACAGGGAACAAGATTTTTCCATTAAATGTTGCAGGATCCTTCTGAACTTTTAGCTAAAACTTTTTCTTGAGATAATTCATTTCAGAAAGATACTTTTAGAAATCTTTTTAGTTTGTGTTTAAGCAGTATGACTTACCTGTTTTTGAGTCAGTTATCTTCTTCTGTTCCCTCAGTGAGAAAAACTAAAATTGCTTTTACTCGGAAAAGAAATTTTTTATTACAGGCGTCCTGTTTTTCACATAAAGAACAAAATTCTCCATGCCTTCCTTCTTTCAGTAAACATGAATCGAGCACAGCTATATAAAAAGCTCTCTACTAGATCTGTGGAAATTGTACAGATAAGAACATGGCTCCTTGAATTAAAAAAATGACACAAAGGGACTCCCCCTAGTGGTCCAGTAGTTAAGAATCTGCCTTGCAATGCAGGGGACATGGGTTCCTATCAATATCCCTGATCAGGAAACTAAGGACCTACCTGCTGCAGAGCAACTAAGCCAGAGTGCCACAACTAGAGATCCACGTGACACCAGAAGACCCCCTCGTGGTCTGCAACTAGAACCCAACACAGGCCCAATAATGTTTATTTTAATGTACAATTTCACAGGGGATCCTGATGTATACATTGTAGAGAGAAAACAGAATTTTTGCAGATCGATGCATCACATTTAAATAATTGTGTTCATTTAATTCCAGGTGTTATTTTTATAGGAATCATTTTAAGAAGACTTCTTTTTTTTTTTTGTTTTATTTTTTTCTTTTTATTTTTTTAAATTTATTTTAGTTGGGGGCTATTTACTTGACAAGATTGCAGTAGTTTTTGCCAAACATTGACATGAATCATCCATCGGGTTCACATATGCTCCTCCCCTCCCAACCCACCTCCCACCTCCCTCCCCTTCCCATCCATCTGTGTCATTCCCAACCTCCATCCCTGAGCATCCGTTCCCATGCATTACAACATGGAATGGTGTTCCGCTTCACATATGACAATATACATGTTTCAATGTATTGTCCAGAACGTCCCACCCTCACACCTTCTCCTCAGAGTCCACGGACTGTTCTATGCATCTGTGTCTCTATATCTGTCCTCACATAAAGGAGTTACCATTACCATCTTTCAAATTCCATATACATGCATTAGTAACTGTATTGGTGCTTTTTTCTTTCTGCTCAACTTCACTCTGTATATGGCTCCAGTTCATCCAATCTCATTAGAACCGATTCAAATGTTTTCTTTTTAATGCTGAGTAATATTCCATTGTGTATATTACCACACTTACTTATCCATTCTTCTGCCGATGGACATCTAGGTTGCTTCCATGTCCTGGCTATTGTAAACAGTGCTGCGATGAGACATTGGGGACACGCATCTCTTTCAATTCTGGTTTCCTCGTGGTGTAATGCCTAGCAGTGGGATTAGCTGGGTCATATGCAAGTTCTATTCCCAGATTTTTAAGGAATCTCCACACTGTTCTCCATAGTGGCTGTACTAGTTTGCATTCCCACCAACAGTGTAAGAGGGTTCCCTTTTCTCCACACCTCTCCAGCAATTTATTGCTGTAGACTTTTGGATAG
The DNA here is from genome assembly GCA_024291935.2 of Okapia johnstoni. Lineage (NCBI taxonomy): Eukaryota > Metazoa > Chordata > Mammalia > Artiodactyla > Giraffidae > Okapia > Okapia johnstoni. The sequence continues at coordinate 9,570,206 of CM044327.1, forward strand.
CACCATTCTGACTGGTGTGAATGGTACCTCATTGTGTTTTGATTGCATTTCTCAATAATGGAGTGATGTTGAGCATCTTTACATGTGTTTGTTAGCCATCTTTTATGTCTTCTTAGGAGAAAGTCTGGTTTAGTTCTTTGGCCCATTTTTTTGATGTGGGGGTCGTTCATCTATTTCTGGAATTCACTGCAGAGAGTTGCTTGTATATTTTTGAGATTAATTTGTTTGTCTGTTGCTATCGTTTGCTATTATTTTCTCCCCTTTCTGAAGGCTGTCTTTTCACTTGCTCACTATTTCCTTTGTTGTGCAAAAGCTTTTAATTTTAATTTAGGTCCCATTTGGTTAATTTTGCTTTTATTTCCAATATTCTGGGGGGTGGGTCATGAGGAATCCTGCTGTGATTTATGTCGGATAGCTTTTTGCCTATGTTTTCCTTATGAGTTTTATAGTTTCTGGTCTTACATTTAAATCTTTAATTCCATTTTGAGTTTATTTTGTGTATGGTGTTAGGAAGTGTTTTCTAGTTTCATTCTTTTACAAGTTGGTTGCCAGTTTTCCCTCACCACTTGTTAAAGAGATTGTCTTTTCTCCATTGTAATACTCTTGCCTCCTTATGTCGAAGATAAGGTGCCCATAGGGTGCCGTGGGTTTATCTCTGGGCTTTTCTAATTTTGTTCCATTGATCTATATTTTCTATCCTTAGTGCCAGTACCACACTGTCTTGATGACTGTGTGCTTTGTAGTATAGCTTGAAGTCAGGCAGTTGATTCCTCAGTTCCATTCTACTTTCCTCAAGATTGCTTTGGCCTATTCGAGTTTCTTATACCTTCCATACGAAATTGTGAAATGATCTGTTCTAGTTTCTGTGAAAAATTTCATTGGTACCTTTGATAGATTGCATTGAATCTAAAGATGGCTTTGGGTGTAATACCATTTTTCCTACTATATTAAATTCTCCTACCAATCCATGAACACGGTATACTTTTCTCCATCTGTTTGTGTCCTCTTTGATTTCTTCATCAGTGTTTTTATTGTTTTCTATATATAAGATCTTTATGTTACTTTGAGGTAGACAATATTTCCAGGGATTTATTCTTCTTTGTTGCAATGGTGAATGGTAATGTTGTTCCTTAGTTCTCTTTCTGTTTTCTCAATTATTGGTGTATGGAATGCAAAGGATTTTTGTGAGTTAATTTTGTAATCCTGCAACTTTACTAATATTCATTGATTAGCTCTAGTAGTTTTCTGTAGAATCTTTAGGGTTTTTGTTCCATGTAGAGATCATGTCCATCTGCAAACATGAGAGTTTTACTTATTCCTTTTCCTACTGTATTCCTTTATTTCTTTTCCGCTCTGATTGCTGTGAGCCAAAACTTCCAAAACTATTTGAATAAAGTGTGAAAGTGGGCAATAACCTTGCCTTTCCTGACTTTAGGGGAAATGCTTTCAGTTTTTCACCATTGAGATATTGTTTTGCTGTGAGTTTGTCATATATAGCTTTTTATTATGTTGAGGTATGTTCCTTCTATTCCTGCGTACGGAGAGTTTTTATCATAAATGGATGTTGAATTTTGTCAAAGTCTTTTTTTCTTGCATCTATGGAGATAATCATATTGTTGCCTCTATCTTCAATTTTTAATGTGGTGAATTACATTGATTGATTTGCGAATGTTAAAGAAACCTTGCATTCCTGGATAAATCCACTTGTTCATGAAGTATGATCTTTTAATATGATGATGGATTCTGTTTGCTAGAATTTTAAATTAAGATTTTTGCATCTATGTTTCATCAGTGATATTGGCCATGTAGTTTTCTTTTTTTTTGTGACACATACTTTTGTCCTGTTTTTGGAATTAGGGTGATGGTGGCCTCATAGAATGAGGTTTGGAAGTTTACCATCTTCTGCAATTCTCTGGAAGAGTTTTTGATGTAGGATAGGTGTTAGCTCTCTCTAAATTTTTGTGTAGAATTCCGCTGTGAAGCCCTGCTGTTCCATGGTCTTTTGTTTGCTGAAAAGATTTCTAATACAGTTTTTCGATTTCCGTGCATTGTGATGGTTCCTGTTAAGATGCTTTCTATTCTTTCCTGGTTCAATTTTTGGAAAGTTATACTTTTCTAAGAATTTGTCAATTTCTTCCAAGTTTGTCCATTTTATTGGCATATAAGCTGTTGGCTAGTATCTCTTATGATCCTTTTGTATTTCTCTGAGTAGTCCTGTTTGTGGATCTCTCCATTTTCATTTCTAATTTTGTTGATCTGATTCTTCTCCCTTTGTTTCTGATGAGTCTGGCTAATGGCTTGTCATTTTGTTTATCTTTCATCTCGAAAAACAGCTTTTAAGTTTGTTGAGTTTTGCTATGGTCTTCTTTTTGTTTCTTTGCATTTATTTCTGCCCTAATTTTTAAAAAGATTTCTTTCCTCTACTAACCCTGGGGTTCTTCATTTTCTTCCTCTCTAGTTGCTTAAGCAGGTGTAGAGTTTAGTTTTATTTATTTGATTTTTTTTTCTTTGTTTCTTGAGGTATGCCGTGTATTGCCTATGAACCTTCCCCTTAGCAATTGCTTTTTTACCGAGTCCCATAGGGTTGGGTTGTTTGTTTTCATTTTCATCGTTTCTATATGCATATTTTGATTTTCTTTTTTGATTATCATCTGGTGATTTGTTGTTATTCAGAATCGTTGTGTTTAGCCTCCATATGTTTGGAATTTATAATAGTTTTTTTCCTGTAATTGAGGTCCTAATCTTACTTGCATTGTGGTCAGAGAAGAAGACTGGGATGATTTCAATTTTTTGGAATTTACCAAGCTAGATTTAATGGCCAGGCAGTGATCTATCCTGGAGAAAGTTTCCGAGTGCACTTGAGAAAAAGTTGAACTTGCTTGTTTTTGGGGTGGAAAGAACCATGAAATTATCGATTAAAATCTAATTTGTCTATTGTTATCATTTAAAGTTTGTGTTTCCTTGTTAATTTTTTTTCTGTTTAGTTGATCTATCCATATGTGTGAGTGGAGATGATAGTCGCCACCTATTATTGTGTTATTGTAATTTCCCCTTTCATAACTGTTAGTAAATGCCTTATATATTGTTGGTGCTCCTATGTGGGTGCAATATATTTATAATTGTTACATCTTCTTCTTGGATTGACCCTTTGATCATATGTAGTGGTCCATTTCTTTGACCCTTTTCTCCAATAACAGCCTTATTTTAAGGTCTATTTTATCTGAAAATGAGTATTGGCGACTCCAGCTTTCCTTTTGGTCCCCATTTTCATGAAATATTTTTTCCATGCCCTTCACGTTCATCTTAATGTGTCCCTAGTTTTGAGGTGGGTCCTCTTGTAAACAGCATATGTAGGGGTCTTGTTTTTGTATCCACTCAGCCACTCTTGTCTTTTGGTTGGGCATTCAACCCCATTTTACATTTAAGGTAATTATTTGGATAAGTTATGGTCCCGTTGACCATTTACTTACTAGTTTTAAGTTCGTGTTTAAACATCCTTCTGTGTTTCCTGTTTAGAGAAGATCCTTTAAGCATTTGATGGGAGCTGATTTTGGTGGTGCTGAAATTCCCTCAGTTCTTGCTTGTCTGTAAAGCTTTTGAATTCTCCTTCATATCTGAATGAGATCCTTGGCCGGGTACAGTAATCTGGGTTGTAGAATTTTCTCTTCATTAATTACTATTAAGTATGTCCCTGCCATTCCCTTCTAGCCTGAAAGTTTCTATTGAAAGAACTGCTGTTATCCTTAGGGGATCCCCTTGTGTGTTATTTGTTTGTTTTTCCTTGCTGCTTTTTAATATTTGTTTCTTGTGTTTGATCTTTGATTAATTTGATTAATATGTGTGTCTTGGGCGTGTTTCGCTTGGGTTTTTATCCTTTTTGGGACTCTCTGGTTTCTTGGACTTCTGTGACTATTTCCTTCCTCATTTTAAGGGAAATTTTCACTATTATCTCCTCAAGTAATCTTTCATGCCTTTCCTTTATCTTCTTCTGGACACCTATGATATCGAAGTTTGGGGGGGCGTTTCATATTGTCCCCCAGAGGTCCCTGAGGTTTCTCATTTCTTTGATCCTTTTTTCTTTTTTCCTCTCTGCTCGTTTTATTTCCACACCATTCCTATCTTCTACCTCACATATCCTATTCTTCCTGGACCGTTGTTATTCTGCTTTGGTTTTCCTCCAGTGTGTCTTTTATCTCCTTATTTCCTTATTCAATATATATTGACTCTTTTAATTTCTTCTAGGTCCTTGGTAAACATTTCTTGCATCTTCTCAATCCTTGTCTCCAGCTATATTATACTGTAACACCAATTTAATTTATCCAAATAATAAGATTATTTTTAACTATCATATTCTAAATTCATTTATCAATAGATTCCCTATCCCTCCTCTATTGTTTGGTTTATGGAGTTGCATTATCTCCATTTTTCCTTTACTTGATTGATCATTTTCCTCTGCCTTTTCATCTTGTTTAGATTGCTGCTGTTAGGCGTGGCCTTTCTGTAATCTGGTAGTTTGAAGTTCCTCTTTATTTGTGAAGTTCCTCACTGTGGGTGGGTTGGAAGGGTGCCTTGTCAAGGTTTCCTGGTTGGGGGAGCTGTGTCCGTGTTCTGGTGGTGAGCCCTGGATTTCATGTCTTTACGAGTGCAATGAGTAGTCCATATTGAGTTTTGAGATGTCTGTGGATTGGTGTGCCTCTGTGCAGCCTGTATCCTTGATGCTCAGGGCTATTTTCCTGCGATGCTGGAGAGTTTGCGCGTATGTCTTGCTCTGAACTTATGGCACTTGGTTGGGAGCTGTTTCAGTGTATATGTGGAGGCTTTTGAAGAACCTTATTACTTAATGTTTCCTCTGGCTTTCAGTCTTATTCTTTCAGAACCTCAAGCCAACTCCAACCATACAGCATCAATAATAAAACTTTTATGTTAATGTGAAAAGATTCTCCACAGTGAGGGATACCCAGAGAGGTTCACTGAGTACATGGAGAGGTGAAAGTGGGGGTGGTTGAGGTGACCAGGAGGAGAGGATGGGGAACTCAAACGAGGGAGAGCATCCTAGCCAGTAAGCACTTCCCTCTGAGCACTCCACAGTCCCCTGGAGCCCTCAGAGAGGTTCACTAGAGATACATAGAGAGGGGGGAGGAAGGCAAATAGAGGTGAGATGAGTTAAAGGGAGTAATCAAAGTGGATGAAGAGTAGATCTGGCATATTCTGTTTCCCAAGTGTTTTCCAGTACCCCAGGAACACCCTCAGAGATTCACCAAATTGTGTGAGAAGAGAAGGATAGGGTGGGAGATAGAGGTTCCCTGAGGGGAGAAGAAAGAGCGTCAATAGAGTGAGAGAGTAATCAAGCCAGTAATCACACTCCTGAGTAAACATGGGTACTAAAGATTGTATTCTTAAATGCACAAAATTGATATCAAATATGTAAAAAAGCAAAGATTAAAAAATCTAGAGTAGAAGTTAGACCTATAAATCATACAATATAAAAAAAGAAAACAGATATAAAAAGAAAAAAGACAGTAAAACATATAAAAAACATAAAAAAAAAAAAAGAAAAAACAGGAAAAAACAGTAAAAAAAAATCAAATCAAATAAAAAAAACCACAAAAGTAAAGATATATGTACGCATTTGTTTTAAAAAAATAGGTGTTTTTTTTTGTCTCAAGGTAGTAGTTGGGTTAGAGAATGAAAATTAAAGGTTAATAGAGATCTTAAAAGAAAAAAGAAAGAAAAGAAAAAAAAAAATTAAAAAAAAATAAAAAAAAAATGATAATAGTAAAAATATATATCCCGACTTTCTCTGGAGCAGTTGTGGATCCGTGGGTGTCTCATTCAGTTTTAGAAAGGTCCTTGTTCCTGCTTATACTTTTCAAGATCTATAGGCCCCTTCAATGCCTTCCAGTGTTAACGTACAGGGATTGAATCTGAGCCTTCCCTTCCAACGCGCTTCCCTCTGTTTATTTTGGCTTTTGTTTGGAGTGTCTCTTTCCAGTGTCTAATTTCCCGCCTAGCCACAAAGGGGCGGAGGTGGACTCTTTAGGTTCACTTGCTCAGTCCTGCTGTGGGTAGAGAGGACCACTACAACCAATATCACTGGCGTGTGTGTGAGAGGCTTGCAGTGTCTCGCCTGCACTGGGTTCGCCCCCCGCTCACGGCGTGAGGCTTTCCCCGTCTACCCTTCTCAGAGCTTCAGGTTACTCCTGCCGGGGTGGGCCCTGATATGTGCAGTGCAGCACTTCCCCAGGTTTAAACTGCTCAGGTTCAGGTTCCCGGGTACTCCACAAAGGCGCAAGACTGGGTTGGGAGGGGCGGTTTGCGCCGTTCCCGGTCGGAGCAGCTCATGTAGCTATGATTTTTGGCGAGCGCCACTCTCACCCTGTTCGGTGTGGGGGCGGCTTTATCACCGCCCTGGTTTCCCCGTCATCGGTTTACGTGCGGCGCCCGCTCCGGCTCCTGGTGTGCTTTGTGTCGGTTTATGGGGAGCTGGTCTCCTGGTTGCCGACCCTCCCGGCGCTGTAGACCCTCCGGGATCACAGGCAGTCTTTGCATAGAAACTGGGAGCCTGTTTGCAGTTTTGTAGGGGTGCCCTCTCTGGAGGCCGAGTTTGCCCCCTTCCGGCTCCGGTGTCCCGGTCCTGCCCTCTGTATTCGCGGGGGAGTTGGGGCGGTCCGCAGCCGCTAGCTCTATCCCCGTATCGCTCAGTCCCTTTTTCAGTGAGCAGGCCGCAGTGCCTTAGCCTTAGGCCTTTTGCGGGATAGTTCTCTCTCTCTGGCTGTCCCACAGTTTAGGTTACTATCTCACGTTAGCTCCTCCGATTGCCCTCAGGGCATTCGTCCCGGTCCTTACCCCAAGCATTGCCGCCCGCTCCTCTCCATTCCAGCCCCTCTATCACTGCATGGTGGCGATGCGGGGCGTCTGGATTCTTTACTCTGGAAGTTGCCTTTAGGCACTAACATGGGTTTTATTTATTGATTCCCCGGTTATGTTACCGCCCTCCCAAGATTTCAAAATCTTTCCTTTTCTTTCCCCAACCCCCCGGTGAGAAGGTTTCCCTGGTGCTTTAAGAATTTCCCTCTTTTAACGGACTCCCTCCCCGGGACTGGGGGGGGGTGGGGTCTCCGTCCCTAACTCTTTTGTCTCTCTTTTATCTTTTTTATAATTTCTCCTACCTCCTTCGAAGAAATGCCCTGACGATTAATGTCTGAACGTCCTCTGCCAGCTTTCAGAAGTATTCTTGTGAACTTTGCTCACTTTCAGATGTTCTTTCGATAAATTTGTGGGGGAGAGTGATGGTCCTCTCCGTCCAATTCCTCCGCCATCTTAGCCCCACCTCAGAAGACTTTTCTTTTTATTATAAAAATGGCTATCATTGCTTTTAAATTTTTAAGAAAAGATAGACTTCAAATGTTGGTTTCTATTTTCTTTGATCAAGTATAGACTACATATATTTCTCTCTGAAAATTCTTTGCATTTCAAACAGCTAGAGATTCTGTTTTTTCCTTCCTCTCTCTTAAGCATAGTTTTTCTTTTTACCACTGTTTAATTATAAATAATAATTGGTTTTCTATTAAAGTGAATCTCTGCTTTACTATCTACCCACGTTGGATGCAGGCCAACTCCTGGATCGTCTTATTAAGAGACAAGCATAGAGTTTCCCCCATTGTGAAATGAGTTTTAGAAATATGCTCTGCTAGAAAAACACCAAATTAGTGATTTATAGACCGCAAAATAAAATTTAATTAAACCATGTAATCGTCATATAATGGAAGAAGTATAGCAATTTAAATAAGCTGACTCATTAACATGTTATATGAAAGACATTAGGCAGCTGTAACTGAGAAAATAGACTATTATTAGTGGAGTTTTGGTCCCTTTTTCTTTTTTTTTGCACGTAATGAAACTATTTAATCCCACACTCTAATACTAATCCATGGGGTATATAGTGATTTTGCATTTCATCAAAATTAGCTTTGTCGTGAACATAGGCACAGACTTTTTAGAAACTTAAAGTAGTTGTTTTTCTTTTTTTTCACCTTCCACAGCTGCATATGCTTACCAAAAGCTGGACTTATCTATTATATCCCAGAAACATTTTCATAAACAATTTGCAATGCCTCTGAAAGGCTCATTTTCATCTGTTTGTCCATGCCATGGAGAAAGCACATACGATCTCATGGACTTTAGTGCTGTTTTGGCCACGTGTTCATGAGACCAGTCGACTCTGGGCAAAGTACTGGGGTACATGTCTTTAGCTCAGAGCAGGAGCTGGAACAACCCAACCTCAGTGATTTTCTGTCAGAAAAGTTCCATGAATCCATCACCTATTGTAGGAGAAGAGGTGGGGGGGCTTTCTCTACTCTAATTCCTGAGTTAAGCACTGATACCAGTCAACCTGAGGCTCTTCCAACAGAAAGTTCTTCCATTAAGCTCCTCCAAGATGCACCAAGGGCTTCCAGGTGGCTCAGATAAAGCAGAAGCATGGGTTTATCCCTGGGTGGGGAAGATCCTCTGGAGGAGGAAATGGCCACCCACTTCAGTATTCTTGCCTGGAGAATCCCATGGACAGAGGAGCCTGGCTGGCTATAGTCCTTGGGGTCACAGAGTCAGACATGACTGAGTGACTAACAAGATGCCCCTAGGGCTTCCCAGGTGGCTCAGTGGTAAGAAATCAGCTGCCAATGCAGGAGATGAAGGGTTCGATCCTGGGTCAGGGAAGATTCCCTGGAGAAGGAAATGGCAACCCACTCTGGTATTCTTGCCTGAAAAATCCCATGGACAGAGGAAGCCTGCTCTCCATGGGGTTGCAAAGAGTCAGACATGACTGAGCACAGCACAGCATAGCACAAAGCCGCTACCAAGTGCAGGCCCGTCGAATATTCCCATTTAAATAAACACTTTTGGTAATATTGGTGAATAATAAAGTCATTTTCAATCTGTTGACAGCAACAATGAACATATTCTATAAAATAATTAATAAAACTACAAGCAGTCCACGGAAATGCTTATCCTGTGCTGTATGTAAACGGGGCTGTGTAAGTGATTTAACAATAGAATAACACCACTCAGAAAACCCAGCAGTACCATTGTCCTCCTATGCCTCACTGTTCTTCACAACTGAATGCAACCGCCCTAAATTCTTGACAAATAAATTCACTATATGGATGGATATTGTAATCACCTTCATGAGAATCTTTGCAAAATTGTCCATCCTATTTATACCAGAGTAACTGTGCTCATATTAACCCAAGGTCAAACGAACTGTAAACCTTGCTCACAAAGTTTTCACTAACTCTATTTTTTTTAAATTCCATCTCCGTTTGTACTTATTTTCACAAAGGAAATGTGTGTGTTTTTTTCTACAATAGATAATAATACCCTGGGGGAAAATGAAAAAGTCAATACTTAGGGTACAAGTTTGTGTCTTCAGATGCAACAAAACTAATTTTTTTCTCTAGATAGAAACAATCCAAGCAGCTGTTGTTAAAAAAATATTTTTTGATCTTATTCAAGATATGGGCCCTTAGGGTTTTGTCAGTAGGTGCATTGTGGGTCTTCATTCCCCTACTGTGAAAATCACCTTGCATTTGAATGTGCATCTTGACCCATAAATGCCACTTTGGTCCACTGAGCAATCCTAACTCAATTTTCCTGTTGTTAAATGACAATAGGAAACATTATTTTTTTTTTCTTTTCTTAAAAAGGGGGCCCATTGACAGAGCAGGTGGCGATGTCTGTGATTAAGTGTAGCACAGACAAAGAAAACACAATGGGTTTAAAGTGCTTGGTCTTCAACTAGTGAGGCAAGATGATAGAAGACAAGAGTTGCTAAAAATACCAGATTATCATTTCCGTTTCTAATTTCAGTTCTCCCTTTCTACGGACTGGCCTTCACCGGGATAACCCATAGTCTCTCCACGTATCTAAAACTTTGCCTCAAACATGATACATATCAAATTAATCCTTCCCAATTCACTTTGCTGCCTTCTCTTCCCATCCACTTGGCACACACAAACTTTATCTTTAAATCCACATGTATAATAATAGCCCAGTGCCTAGAACAGGAGGCCTGGTTGAAGCAGGAATGAATGGGTACACACACGAACTATGTAGGCATTGTGCTTCCCACGTGTATTATTCTCTGCCTGGGTGGCCGGCGCCTATGTTTAGAATTCCACTTTCCAATAATTTTTCATAGAGAATCTCAGGATGACATGCTGATATTTTAGATAGAGCAGATGTCACCTGAAAATTAGAGCACATGGCTCTTTTTTCAAAAATCTAATCTCTGACAGTCCTTAATTTTTCCTAATTAAATTTGATTATTTTTTATTGATGATTGCATAGATTGATTGAAAAATGGAAGAAGTTTGAGTCCCAACTAGAATTTTATCCAACTTGGAGAAATCATACATGGGGAAATTATTTCCCTGGCTAGGTCTTCCAGTTAAAGGCACAAGAAGAGAAAGGAAAAAGAATTAATATTTATTGAGTCTGTTTGCTGTTGTTTAGTAACATGTGTGACTCTTTGCAACCCCATGGACTGTATGTAGCCTGCCAGGCTCCTCCATCCACAGAATATTGCAGTGGGTTGCCATTTTCTTCTCCAAGGGATCTTCCCAACCCAGGGATCGAATTTGCGTTTCCTGCATCTTCTACATTGGCAGGCAGATTCTTTACTACTGAGCCCCCAGAGAAACCCGCTGGGCCCATGCTCAGTGCCTCGCCAGGGTTCCCTATGGCCAGCGTTCTCTTGAAAACATTTATGATGAAGTAGGACCAGGAGTTGTGGGTAGACACTGGTCAAATTCGGATTACTCAGTGGTGCATAGTCCAGATTTTGGCAAAACTAAGGCATGATCTTCCTCTACTATATTTAAGAATTGAGCTCCTTGAGTTCATTCCTCTTCCAGCTTTTTACTAGAGAGAGGGCAAAAGAAGAGAAGGTGAATAATCAAGTCACACAGTAATCTTTAACCAGCTTTTAGGGTAAAGGTTTAGTGGACTAAACAAACAGAAAAAAAAGAGTTGGCAAAAATGTGATTTTCTTGAGGTAGGTGAGGTATAATTTCCACTGTAGCATGAAGGCAGGTTGACTACCTACTTAGTAAAAGTAAGATTATGTATATACATGTGAAGGGTTGAGGGAAAATTTATCATAAACGAAGGGGGAAAACATGTATGTGGAAGGTGGGTGGGGAGGGGGCAGTTTCAGTTGCCTTCACAAAGATTGCTGTGTGCGTATTGGATGTGTCCATCTGAAACAGAATGTGATTCCTCAGCATCCAATATGGTACCAGAGTCAAGTTGATGGAACTCATTAAGGCAGTTTTAAAAATCTGTTCAAAGGACTAGTATATTAGTTATTCACAGAGAGGGCGGGCCTGTTAGCAGTTAAGAACCAGCAAAAAGTTCGTGTGTGTACATATACACACATGCATGGAAAGTAGATATGAAGATGTTCGATGGTCTTAAATCACTCAAACCAGGGCCCACCTACTTCCTGAAAAAGCTCTGTGAGTGTGTGGTATCAGTGCCAATACCATTGACCCCATGAACTACAAAGTTCATGGAATTCTCCAGGCCAAAACACTGGAGTGGGTAGCTGTTCGCTTCTCCAGGGTGTCACCATGTCTTGTCAAAGCAAAGGCCATTTGTTTCTGGGAGAAAAGTCTGGAACATATAGCTGAGATAGGCAAGGTTTTTTTTTTTTTTTTTTTTTTTAATGGAAATATAAGCCTTTAAATAAATAATTGTCTTTTCTGAGCACATTAAAAAAAAACATATGTATAAAAAATCATGCTGAAAAAATTTATACTCAATGAAATTGTGACACTCACTCATCTAAAAAGCTTTGCTCATTCAAACCAGAGAGATTAATCACAGAAAGAGATAAAAAAATTTTCCTGAAAGAGAAGGGAAATAATTTAGCAGTAAATCATAGAGCAGGGCGAACATGAATCACAGAAAAAGGTACCAGCTCTTATGATTTAGGTGACATATAAAAAATAGCCCTTCGTGGATTGACAGTTATAGGTATAAATGATAAAATTATTCAGCAGTGGTATGTTCTTTTCTTGCCATTTGTCATTTTGCATCTGATTACTTCTAAGAATTTAATTAAAGGGGCAACAGAACCATATAGACCTTTTGTGACTAACAATCAGATACCTTTTTACGTCTTTTAAGAAAAATATATGACTATCTCTTGCTGTGTCCTTACTAAATGTGCTATGCGTCTTCATACAAGTTATTTTTCTTCTTTATATCATTTTTGTCTTGCAAGAAAATTTTATTAAGAAAACGTTAAAAATAAAATGCAAAGGCATTCAATTTTGTTATTAGAGAAATTATTTTACTTTAAATGTACACTGAGAAACAATGAATATGAACGGCTGCTTAACCAATGTCTCTAGATTTTATTTTTGAGCTGAAAATCGATGATAAGTGTACTTTTCCTCTCTGACTCCCCAATTCAAAGTAATGAATATGAGCTCTGTGTGTGTGTGTGTGTATATACACATACAAGACCATACATTTCCTACCAGTATTTTAGACTTATTTCCTTACCAGATCTATACAGCAGAAGCTAGTGTTTCATATAGAAGATGAATGAAAGTGTGTGTAAAAATGCAGTTTTAGCAAAGGGACCCCTGTACATGGATTGCACTTTAACTTTCTAGAAGATGTTGCTTTTGCTTTCTTATCCTGTCTATTGTAATGGTTCAGGAAGTAAATTTATACAAACACATCCTATAATAAAGTATTCATCATCAAAATTCTCATAAGGAAAATAAATTTTAAGAACTATTATGACCATTGAACAATGTGACTAACCAATATACCTGTGTGTGCATTTTCTTTGGAATTAAGGAACTGTTAATACTACAAGCCCAATTCACAGTCACTTTAAAGTTTTGCTTCAAACAACTTCAGTGTTTTAACTGACTAAATTAAGGCTTTTCTGTGCTCCCCCCCGCCCCACCACCATCTCCCAGAGCAGAAATTAAATCAGTTTTAATTTATTTTATTTGCTAACACCGTGGATATAATTATTGCTGCCGAGTCTTTTTAATTGTTTTCAACTAGGTGCTTGTCTTTAAGTTGCAATAGACTTCTAATTCCACATTGTTGATATTCCCCTGTTAATTCTGACAAAGCATCATAAATCCAGGTATTTAGGTTTATTGAATTTTGAAATGAGGTGATTAGTTGGCTCATGGATGAATGAATTGATGCAAAGCAAAATGAATTTTATGATTTACTATGGTTTACAAGTTCCCTTGGAACCATTATGGGCAAATTGTAAAATGTATTAAGAGGTAAGATATCACATTTATAATCAACTTGGCAAATTTTCCTCAAGTAAAGATATTCAGCTGTTCTGCAAAAGAGTCACTGTTGAATAAGTGTTGGGCATACACAATTAATTTTCACTGTGTTGTCTTCTACTCTCTCATTTGTGAATCTAAGGCACTAATGTATGTGGTGTCAGAGGATTCGCAATCACTGTGAAACACCACACTGTCGTTTTTAGGGTTTTAGGTTGTAGTCTGTTGTTCAAGGTAACTGCCAGATGGGAGTTGTAGTAAGATGCATTTTACTTTAAAACAAAAGGTTCGTCACTTAGTCCCTTCCTGATGGAGGCTGTGAGCATATGGATTTTACATTATTGACCTTATGGCATATAATTCATGCGTTTAGTTTGGTATTACAACAGTCAGAGAAATGTGGGTCCATTAACACATTAATTTCCATGAAAAATATTAATATCACGCTACTATAGTAATGCCAAAGAAACTAGGTAGGTCAAGATCTGTGGTTAGAAGAAGGAGTCAAGCATGTACAGTATGGTGTGAGGCCTCAGAGGGTCTTCACTGACATGGAAATTCTACTATTAGTAATTCATCTCTCTTTTTCTTCTTAATAATATTATTAACCAGCCCCTCTGCAGGCTAAAATAAGATACCAGCCTCCCAACAGCTCACTGAGATCAGTTGTGGCGACAGATGCTACCTTTGCTTAGACCTTGGGGAGGGTAGGACGTGACAGCTATTGGAGGAGTTTCATTCCAGAAGAGGCACTGTAGGGGAGAGCTCCGGGCGGTCATGGAGTTCTCCGAGGGCCGAGCGGGAGGAAGACAGCAAGTGTAGGCAAAGGGTATGATCGTCCCATCCCCAGCCTCAGTTGTGCAGTGTTGCTTCCTGGACAACTTGTAGCCAATCAAATGCACCAAATTTTTCCACCCCAAGCAACACATTCTTACCTTTGACATCATGCAGTATTCATCCTTTACAGCTATTTCAGCTGAATGTGGTCTGTTAAACAGGTACACTGTAGTGAAGAGTGAACTTGTCATTCTAAATATCCCGTGGGAAATTTACAATGCTGTGTCTGTTGGGTTAAAAACCAAAATGTTCATTTCCCGATAACCTGTCTTAGAGACTTCACGCAAGGCTTCAGAGGTGACCTGTCAGGTTTATTTGTTTCTAATCAGATCCATCATCTGTAATTTTTATTTCTTGCGTGTGTTAATTACCAGTGACACTCCATTCCTTAGACTCCGTGGTAGGGATGGCCCAGGGGCCTGATGCATTCGAATCCTGCATGAATGAAATGTGTAGCAGCTAGGAAGGGTACAGTGAAGTGGTCTCCTGACTTTGACTTCGTAAAAAAAAAAAAAAAGCAGAGAGCTGAATGATATTTTTTGCCCCCCTAAGGATTAGAAAAAGAATCTTCTAGTAGCTGTCATTTTTAAGCTCCAGAAGTTCAATTTCAAAACAAGTCGAGTTTGAGGGAATCGCCAAATCAATTAAGTGTAGCATTCAAATGTGATTTTATTAGTTACTGTATATTTTTTAAAACTTTTTATTTTATGTTGAAGTATAGTTGATTCACAGTGTTGTGACAGCTTCAGGTGGACAGCAAAGGGATTCAGCCATATACATACATGCATCCATTTTCCCCCAAAAGTTACTGGATATTTAAACAAAAAATTTCTAATGTTTTGGGATTTCACAGAAGAGCAGGCAGTATAATGAAATCCTGAAATTTTGGCAGATTATTCAGTTTCACTTTCTTTCTCTTCCACTGCCACACCCATACTATTTCTAGAGGTGGGACTTCCCATGAATTTGCTTGTTCCTAGCTTCTCTTGAGCAGGGAGATAATTATTTTGGTTTGAAAGACTTTTAGCTTCTGAGCCAGAATGGGCAAAAACCCTTTTATGTTAACAAAGTACTTCATTAAGCAGAGTATGTGACTTTGTAGATTAAAAATGAAAAAAAAAAAAATTTTTTTTGAAGCCTGCTAATCTACTGTGTGATGGAGACTTGGCCACTGCTAACTGACAACTTGCTCCAGCAACAGGACAGTCTATAACAGGTAACAGTCAGCCATACTGATCATGTTGTTTTTATAGGCTAAGCACTGTCTATAAGAAATCTTTTTTTTTTTTTTAATGTGGGAAGAGGGGAGTCAAAGCAGCACTTAGGCACAAGTCTGAATATATTCTTTTACCATTCTGAACATTTTATTGAGAATAATAATTGAAAGAAAATGAGCTCCCTAAAGCTGGACATGTGTTTGCATTTTCAAAGACTATTATTTTGGCATTGCATGACAATGCCACGTGGTGACTTATAAGACCAGGAGAATTCCATTACAGGTATCAGTGTACATTAGGAACTAATAGAATGAGACATTTTAGCTGAC
This sequence comes from Okapia johnstoni, assembly GCA_024291935.2. Taxonomy (NCBI): domain Eukaryota; kingdom Metazoa; phylum Chordata; class Mammalia; order Artiodactyla; family Giraffidae; genus Okapia; species Okapia johnstoni. The sequence continues at coordinate 9,585,917 of CM044327.1, forward strand.
AGAGTCAGAGTTTTATAGCATGTGTAATAGAAATCTCTTAATGATAAAGCGGGTCACTGTTAGATTATAGCACACGGCAGAAAGAAGGCAACTCGTCTTTCCACCAATGCCTTGCTGCAACCCCCGTCCTCTCCCCCATCAATACTTCCTTTATTATCTGACATTTATGCACAATGTTTTAAACAAAGGGGAAGTTGTCTCCCAAAGGCTGCAGTAATAGGCTGTCCACAGGAAAAATATATCAGGAATGTCCTCTAATCTCTCCAGTAATAATACTAACATGAAACATTTACTCATCTCTAATAACACCATAGATTTACATACGCATCATTATATTTCACCAGAACTCAGAGAGAGTATGTTCACTTGTCCCTGTGTGTTTCTAAGACAGTCTAGTTATGTAGACTCTTGAGTAAGGGACCAAGCGTAATGCATTCCTAGATTCCACTGCCTAGCTCGGGGCCTGGCAAGTGGTACTGTACATGCTCAGTACATTACCAAACCGAGATGTGAGTTTCATTCTATGGATGAAGGGGCAGAGAGGTTCAAGAGCTTAAGCTCCTGGCTGGGGTGACCGCTAGTTACTGAGTTGCAGGCGCAGAGACTGAACTCAGAACTTTCGACGCCGGCGCTCAGGACTCTTTGCACATCAGCCCTCTGGCTCCAACAAGGCACAGAGAGGAGGATATGGGTCAGACCACAGAGTCCTCGGGACACCAGGGGACAGGGACCTGCGCCTGAAACAAAGAAAGACCAAGGTCAGTGTCAGAAGCCAGAGCTCATCTCTTATTTTTCTCTCCATCACAAATGTTCTGGAATTAACTGTCTTCTGTCTTGGTGGCATACCATTCCCTGCCTCTTCTCCAGCACTGATGAGAAGCCCTTGATTCTTAATTATTATCTGTCTCTGTTACTGAGCATTTTGAAAAGCAGGACCATAAGCTCAAGAACGTTCAAATAAAACTCTCTCTAGGTAGGCTTGGTCTTTTGTTCTGCAGTGGACAGACCGTGGCAAGAGTTCTCCCTGCCATCATGGGGACCAGGGAGCATCTTAAAAGAGGACAGAGGTCTCCCTGTCTTTCCCAGCCAACTGAAGCCAAGTTTAAGGTCTTTTCCTCAGAAGCTATGAGAGTCATCACTCGGAAGTCATTTTTTCCACTTCCTTGTTTTATGATGTAACATTACAACGCAACCCTCACTTTGTGTTCTCAAACACAATTAAGTGATTTGTGCAGAATAATCAGATTCCCCAGCAGGTTATTTTCTCTTCAGTATTAATTTCTGAGGGCAAAGAGGAAGAAGTTAAACTCTATTGAATGGCTACTCTGTAAGGCGCTGCGTCAGGTAACTCTTATCCTGATCTTAAATAAGAAAAACAACAAAAACACTCTAAAGATAGAACTTAATACATCTTCCTTTGCAATGAGGACACTAAACCTCATCGGCATAAATATGATGCTCAAGGGGATCTTCCCAACCCAGGGATTGAACCTGAATCTCCCACACTGCGGGCAGATTCTTTACCATCTGTGCCGTCAGGGAAGTCCCACTTAAGGTCAAAAACTAGCCAAGGACCCTTGGCATCTGATTCCAGAGGTCCTGACTCTTCTCCATGGTCTATTCCAGGACTTAAAGATATTTTGAGTTTTGTTTTCAGGGTTTTTTTTTTTTTTTTTTGACGCTGAGCAGCTTTTCTATGCATAAGCCTTGCATTTAGAAGCATCATTTTAGGGAAAAAAAAACTACTCTGGCATGTTGCAAATCTGGAACTGCCCTTCAGAATAGTAGCCATCTTATTCAGTGATCCCATGATCTTAATAAAGTTGTGTTTTGGTTTTAGGATTACACAATGAAAGGCAATATGGAATGGAGAGAAACTATAACATGCTTGTGGTAACTAGCAGATTGAGATTTTGGTCTCACATCTGCCAAAGAATAGCAGTAAGATCTTGGCAAATTACTAACTTCTTTGGACCTCAATTCCCATTCTGGCATAATCAAGATGATCTTCAAGGTGCCTTCTAGTTATAGAAGTTATCTATACATTTTAACAGTCTGTCATAAGAAAAGAGATATTTCAGTTATTCATTCCATGCACAGTTTTACCTTCTTTTAGAAAGCCCTCAGGAATATGAATCTGTTATTTGATGTTCCTCTTTAAATAGAATATACTCTTACTAATGTGTTGAAAGGATCTAAATAAAGCTTGCTTTTATTGAACTAGTTTTGTTTAGAAAAAATTTAGGTGAAACTATTTTGCTGCAGATTTAGTGATGGAAAAACACATTTGCCTTTAAGTAGAACAAAGAGAACACTATTGAGATAAAATTTCACGTGTCCATTTATGGTCATTTTAGGGACTGAGTTTGTGTATCCACCTCAGTTTCCATCAAGATTCGGGCCTGTAGGCAACAGTGTAAGAAAATAGCACATCTGTAGTGTACAGCTGTGCATATCATCATTATACAAGGTATGGAAGGTCATTGGCTGAGGACCTTTTCACAGTTGAGATAGGTGGAAAATACAATTTTCTTTAAATTAAGGGGATTTAGGCCAGGGTCTCTGAATATATTTATTTATGCACTTTCATTTTAAGGTTTGGAATTAGAGATATACCTGGCCATTATCTTGCACAGACAAATTTGTTTCCTTTTGAAAGAAAGGAAATCTTTATAGAAACAATTTGAGGTCTAATAATTGCAGAAAGCAAATTGAATGTGCCTTATGAGACAATTAGGACCTACTAGTTTAACCTCCACAGTTAATGAATGACTGCTTAACTAACTTGACCTGAAATTTAGAGGAGGATTAACCATCGAGTTGTCTGAAGAAGAGATTTTTAAGAAAAAATCTTTGACAAATGAACATAGTATCTTAATGAGGTATGTCCATTTGCTTTGCTTTGTTTTCATCTTCCTATAAACTTCTCTACCAAAAAAAAAAAAAAAAAGAAACTATCCTGCAAAGTTTAAAAGTGCCCCTCCAGTGTGACTATTGCATCATTCGCATTCAGAATCAGTGAGAATTTCCTATAAACGAAAGCATTGACCGCAGAGAACAATGTTGCTAGATTGTGCAGATTGCATGTGGGAAAATAAAATGCTCATGAAAATTGCCTCCTTGAAGTGAATGTCAGCATTTCTAAGTTTGATTTTTATTTTATTTCAGAGTCATTTTTTTTTTCCTGTGCAAAAAGCCTTCCTAATAGAAGTTAGTGATAAGAAGATGTATCATTTTTTGCATCTTGGGCATACATTTATTTCTTCATTTTAATCAAGTTAAAAAGAATCAATTGCTTCTAAATGAAGTTGTAAATATTACTGATGCAAAAAAAGAGAATTTGTCTGCTAAAATTGGTAGGATATGAGAGGAGGAAAAATATATATTTTCTATGCGATCTCATTAAGCATGACTTTGGCATTTATTTTTTAAGTTAATGGCTTTTTTTTTTTTTTTTTTAGTTAATATGATCCATTCAGCTTTGTGTCTCATTCCGTTGCTACTGACTTGCTCTTGTATATTTGCCAGCTGAAATTGAGCGCCTGAGAAGCATAGAAATTCTTGATGAAATATTTAATCTTGTCGAAGATTATCATCTTTCCCTCTACCTTATTCTCTGTGACCTATTTATACAACTTTGCTATTACAAAAAAGAGGAACTATTTTGGGTCACAGAAATACATTTTAAAAAGTAAGATTCCCTTAACCAGTGGCACTGTCATTTTGCCAGCCTGTCACTCTGCAGGGCCACACAGGGACAACGGGGAGAAGTATCAGTGCTTCTCTCAGTAGAATGGGATAGAGCCACAGTTCCGAGTGAATCAGAAAAGGACAGCGAGCAAATGCCCTGGTCAGTCTGGACAAACTTTGATTTTGAATCTGTGTATTTTTACTTTTTGGATAGGGAATAACGCTGTGTCAATGTTCCAATTTTTTTCTACTTTCCACATTTCAGTAGAAAACATGTCATCTCTTGTTTTCAATTCCACCTATGCGACTGACGTGAAAGCGACAGCATTCTATTTAATTGGCTACTTGCCGTTCATTAGAGGAGGCTGCCTGGTTAAGCCATTCTGGAGCATTCGTAAGAACTAATCTTCCTGGAGCTTAGCATCCCCCTTGACCTTGTTAAAGGTAAAGGAGGTCAGACTTGGGTTCAACAGACGCCCTCTCTCGCCAAGGAGACTGGCATGACAAAGTAATCGTTGTGTGTCACTTTTCATTAATCACACCATTTTCCTTTTCATGAACTACCAGCAGATAATTGTTACTAAATGCGATTTGCAACACTCCATGCAGTGGTTGAAGAACCAGAAATAGGCAAACAGATAAAAACATTGTTTAGCTTGCAGGCAAGCGAGTGTTTGCTATTCAGAGGTACATCATGCATAAACATTGATTTAGCCATGAGCTGACACTTATAAAGCTTTTGCTGTTTCCAGAAAGCCCTGTGGTCAGGCTAAGTAATAGCCAAGGGCAAACACTTTTACCTGGATGGCAAGGTTACATTCTATTTAAATTGCCTGATCTGAAATAAACCAGTTTCCCTAATGTTAGAGGGCTGTGCAATCGCCATAGGTGAGAATCAAGTGCACTAAATAAAATGTTTGCCTTTATGGCAGAAGACTCCTAGGGGTGAGTTTGTTGATTTTGAATAAGTATTTCATTAAGTCTGAGTGACTGCACATAATTTGGAAGCAAAGAATTTATTTAAATCAATGTATATTTCCAGCTTGCTCTAAGAAATGGATTACATTTATGTACAATAAATGAAACTTTTTGTTTTCTTTCTTATCAGGGATTCACAATATTTAACAAAGTGATTGATAGTACTTTTGAAGGTGCTGGTGGGTTTGGCACTGGATGAGCTCTGGTTCTACCACTGGGTTCATTACAGGAAGCACCCAAGCTCCGTGCAGTCAGCTCAGATCAGTGGTCCTGAGAATGGACGTGTGTATGGCATATTCCAAACTGATGCTATGGAAATGGTGCCAGACACGTGAAGCAAGCAAATAGTGAAGCATTTCTCTCACCACACTATGATTTTATTAGCTCAACCCTATCAATACACTATGATGGCAAAGAGAAGACAGAGTCAGCCACGAAGATGGACATAACAAGAGCAGAGATCCAAAACTGCAGTTAGTGTTTTCAGGTTCTTTCTTTCTGTCATTCATTCATTCTCTTTTCTCTCCCTTAGTCTTTGAAATTTCACATCAGTTCTAACATGCAGGATGGCTTTATTTGACATTAAGATACAAAACTGACAAACTCAATTGACAGTATATACTAACAACAAAGAGGACTTCAGGACGATGTACTAAAATTGAAAAGATTTTTTTTCTTTAAAAACAAACAAACAAACAAACATAAAGGAAGCCTGATTATCAAATCTAACTTTTCCAAGTTTTCTCAGAGAAAATATGCTTGTCAGACAAAGCTATAATATTCAGTAGAGGGAAAATGATCATATTTTGACAGAATAGAAAAAGTAATTTGATCAGCTATATACAGATTCCTTATTTATAAAAAAGTTGAGCTATTATATGAAACTTATTTGCAGATTGTTGATTTTGAGGAAGTGTTTTCACAAAGCATATTAAAGTAAAAAAATTCAACCAAAATAATGTATAATATGAACTTATAAAATCACAATATACTCACTGCTAAAATGAATTGGATTCCCATTGCATAAGCAGAGGTAATCTTCCATTTTTATGGGTCTCCGTTTCATCATGTAATCACATTTTTTATTATGGTAACTTCTGTGATCATTAATCTTTATCATATTTAGTTTTTAGACATTGGTTGCTGTAGAGTGTTCAGCATCTAATGAAACTAACACTTTGCATGATTGTAAGTGTGAACCATCGCATCTAGTCAGGAAAAAAAAAAATTCCTAGCTGTTCTTCAGTGCTAACTATGTTCTAAGAAGTACTCTGTACATGTTAAATTACTTTATCCTTGCAACAGTATATGAGATAGGTACTGTCATCATTATTTACAGATAGGAAGTGAAGATGCAGAGGGGACTTCTTTGTCTTGACTAGGATTTTACTGTGAACACGGAACTGCATTCAAGCTGCAGCCCACCAGTCAGAGTCTGGGCACTTAGTCACTGAAGACACTGGCCCGAGGCACTTTCACGCCAGCCAAGCTGATGCGGGTAGACCAGCCAGGTCTCCGCTGATTTGAGATGCGGTCTCATAGATGGTACATGTCTGCTGATAGAGCGCCTTCTGTTCTCTGTTAAGTGCTTGGGGATTTGAATTACTTACCCTCAGGCTTGCTTTCTTACAGTGTAAAATATTATTCCTAATATACATCGAATAAGATTGCACAGTTTTAACATAAATGGATGCGTGCAAATCTAAGAGGGGAAATAGATACGACCTGGTAACTGGATGATAGATTTGGTCCTTAACAAGGTGTGATGCTGATGCATTGAAACGCTTCGCCTCTCCCCACTATGACTGTTCTCCTTCAGACTCAGAAACCCTACCAGAGTTGCCCTGTCTGTTTCCTGCTCTCTACAGCATGGTGTAGAGGCTGTTGTGGAGTAGTTTCCTCTGTATAACAGCTGAGTTGGCTGACTTCACGTTTCCTGTGTGGAGCAGGTGGGTGCAGTGTCTGTCTGCCTAGCTAAGCTAATTTTCTTTTCCTCTTGGCATCCAGAACTTATCTTCCTTCCTCTTTAATGGATAGAGTTTCTTTGGGGAGTTTATTTTTTTCCTTCCTTGAGTAAGTGTAAAGTAAAGCATCATAATGTTTTCTTCAACCTTATTCAATTGCATTTCGCCTTTGAAAAATGAGCCAGTGGTTTGGTGATGGCTTGGGTGTGAAATATGTCAGAACACCCAGAGGGGTATGAAGCCTTAGCTCAGGCGTACTGTCCAGTGTTGGGATGACGCATAAAGATGGCAAGACAGGGGAATTCCCTGGTGGTCCAGTGGTTAGAACTCCATGCTTTCACTGCTGAGGGCATGGGTTCAATCCCGTTCAGGGAACTTAAAAAAAAAAAAAGACAGCATCCTCTTTGGTCTCTGGCAGTATCAGCATCTGCAGTGAGGTCAATGGATGTGGTCATTCAACACTATAAAGAATTTAATTCAACAACCAAAATAGCATCAAAGTAATTCAGTTCCTTTCCCTTATTGCATGAAGCTGTAAAGCTGTCACAAAGGCCATCCCTTTAAGTAAATCCTTTTATATTCTCCCATTCACTGTTTCATTACCTCCCACTCACTCCCCTTACCGACCCCTGGTGCATGAAAAAGAACCTCCTCGGTCCCAGGCTGCAGTCCACATTTGTCTCCCTCTCCCACCTAATCCTGTCTTGCAAAGTCAAGAAAACTATTTGGCTCTGGAGGAATACTGTCAGTCATTGGGGATGGGTAAGAGATTAAGAAAAAAAAAAAAAAGGAATTCTCTTTAGCCAGTTGGGGAAAAGGGAAAAGTTGTTAATTCTCATGTTATTACATTTTATTCCTCACAAGTAGGTCATCAGTTTTTTTCTTCCTTTTTTTTTAATCCTCACTGTAACCCCCAGCCAATCTTATTGGCATACAATGTTGAGATAATTTTTTTTTTTCCTTTCTGGCACACATGTGAATTTACAAACTGAAACTGAAATTATAATTGATAGAGCCATATAAGAATTCGTCCCCTTTGACCATGTTTTTTGAAAGTTTCTCACCCTCTAATATTTATTCAGGAACAGATCTGATTTCTTCCTCTATGGTTCTACAATGTACTGTACTAGGTGAAGGGATTTTAATGATAAAAGGGAGACCCTCATCTCTGTTCTGCTGGGATGTGGGGTGGGTGGATGGAAGAACTGTCATAAGTTGACATAGACATAATAAATGTATCCCAGTTATTATAAGAACTACAATAAAAGTACAGTCTGCAATGAAAGCTAAAAGAGTAAAATTTTACCTGTAACTGGGGAGGGGCTTAGCCTTTAATAAAAGTTTACCAAATAAATGAATCAACACATTCAAATATTACATACAAATCTCTGGAGAATTCCAATTTATTGAAAACCTGCATCATATTCTCTGTCTCGGTGATACACGGCTTACATTTGTAGGGCTCTCCAAAGAGAGAGGAGAGCAATCTTATTGAAATCCCCACTCACTGCTGACCGAACCATCATTTTCACTGATGAGAAACGGTTTATTGCTTTTTCATCATCGACTTCCACTTTGGTTGATAAGAAAAAACAGTGACATGAAATAGTAAGATAGTTAAGACTTCTAGTTTATACCTGCTATTTAACGGGCATATTACCCCATCTCACTCATGAGGAAACAAGGTGGGTTGATTAGCATGAACCCCATTCACAGAGGAGAGCCCCACCACCACCGAGAGCCTAACCCCACACTGTCCCTTACTGGTTTTGTTTACAAACACACATGGCTGCCTCTGACTCCTTGTGATCCCAAGGACTTTAGCCCTCCAGGCTCCTCTGTCCATGGGATTCTCCAGGCAAGAATACTGGAGTGGGTTGCCATTTCCTCCTCCAGGGGATCTTCCCAACCCAGGGATCAAACCCACTTCTCCTGTGTCTCCTGCATTGGTAAGCGGATTCTTTACCACTAGCGCCACCTGGGAATCCAATTACTAGTTTTGTTTAATATAAAGTTCAGTCATCATGTTAGTTTGCTAGGGCTGCCATAACAAAGAACCACAGATTGAGAAATGTATTTTCTCACCGTTCCGGAGACCGAAAGTCCAAGATCAGGCTGTAGACGAGGTTGGTGTCCTCTTAGGGCTGTGAGTCAAGTTTTTCTTCCAGGTCTCTTTTCTTGGCTTATAGATGGCTGTCTTCCCCTCATGTCTTAACGTTGTCTTCCCTCTGTCCCTATCTCTGTCCTGACTTCCTATTTGTATAAAGAACACTAGTAATATTGTATTACAGCCCACTCTAGTGACCTCATTTTATCTTAATTATGTCTATAATGATGCTATCTCCAAATATGGGCACATTCTGAAGTACTAGGAGTTAGGATTTCAGTTATGAATTGAGACAAGTTGCAATTCAGCTCACAATAGACATCTTCCTGAAGGGTTCTGTGAACTGGGTATGATTAAAGTGACACAGAACTCTTCCTCTTTTTAGAAAAATTAAAGTCAGACTGCAAAGTTATCAATTAGATAGAGGTATGAAGAACCCAATCATGAGATTCAAATTCCTTAGATAAATATTCTTCTGTGGCTCAGTGGGTAAAGAATCAGCCTGTATTGCAGGAGACACAGGAGATGCAGATTCGACATTGGGAGGATACTCTGGAGGAGGAAATGGAAACCCACTCTAGTATTCTCACCCGAAAAATCTCATGGACAGAGGAGACTGGCGTGCTACAGTCCATTGGACTGCAAAGAGTTGGAAACGACAGAGCAACTAGGCATGCACATATCAATATAGATGAATATTAAAATAAATATTTTAATACGATTATATGTATTCAGTGTGATAAACTAGCCACGACCCTGCATTGATCAACCTCATTACCCCGTGAGAAACAGGGAAGAATCTCCATTTTAGTGTCTAAGGTTTAGTGAAGTAAAAGTCACTCAGGAGTGTCCAACTCTTTGCAACTCCACTGTACTGTAGCCTGCCAGGTTCCTCTGTCCATGCAATTCTCCAGGCAAGAATACTGGAGTGGGTAGCTGTTCCCTTCTCCAGGGGATTTTCCCAACCCAGGGATCAAACCCAGGTCTCCCACATTGCAGGTGTATTTTTTTACTGTCTGAGCCACAAGGTATAGCAACATCACAAATAAGATCTGAACTGTAAGAAGCAATAGAGGGAGAAATGAGTTAGCCCAGGTTTCTGACTTGACTTTCTCCATCTTGAGGCTGTCTGAGGTATTCTGATATCTACTAGGCTATTCTTTCATTTGTAGCTATTTCATCTATCTACTGATCTCCAGAGTCCAAATACCAACAGACTGAGCTATCGGTAAGGTTGCATCTCCTTTGTCCTGGAAGTTTCCAGATAAGCATGTTAAATGGGTTTTACTTTGTGATCTTACACAAGTGAGAATTTGATTGAAATGATAGGATGAAATGATTTATGGCCAATGGGTGCTGCATAGGGTACAGGAAAAGGGGACTACATTTTCTACCTTTCTGGCTGACAGCTTTGCTTGACCCCAAGTCAAGTTACTCAGAGAAGTCTTGACATGGTATGAAATTTAAAAACAAAATATTGGATTGGCAAAAAAGTTTGTTTAGGTTTTCTGCAACATCTTCTGGAACAACCCAAACAATGGCAAACCCAACAGATGCATTCTAATAAATCTGGAAGCACTATGTAGTATCTGTTTTATTATATTTAAATAGCTATTTTCTGCTGGACCTATTTTTCTTTCTAGACTGAATTTTCTGTTTTATTATGTTTGAATTGTTATTTTCTGCTGGACCCATTTTTCTTCCTATTTTGAAAAGAACCTGGCATTTCAAAGACAAATAGGAGTTCAACATGTTAATAAGGCATGTTAATACACCATCTTTGGAGACTAGACTGAAACTCAAAGGCGTTGTAAGTGAAACACTAGTATAATGAATTGAGAGATCTTGATTATGTCACTGTCACTTTATTGATTTTGGTTTTGTTGTCTGTAAAATGGGCTTTTGAGAAGTGCATGACTAAAGCTGCATGAGTGGTATGAAAATTTCTTGTGTGGTCATCCACACATCATTCAATTTCCTAGACAGAAAGTCCATAAATTTCCCATGATTATCAAAGGTATCCAAAAACCAAAAATGTCTGAAAGATATCTGGAACAGATGACTCCAACTAACTTTCAATAATTATAGGTGCTCTAGTATTTGACTGTTTTGAACCCTTTTCTTAGCCATTGTTGCTAGGGATTTATCAGTCTAAATATTAAGTACAAACTCAAAGCGAGCATATATAATTTGGTCTAGTGTCTTGTGGATTTTAATAGATCTAATAGTTTGTTTATAAAAATAATGAAAAGATAAATTATGGAAACAATTATGGGATAGGGCGGAAGTGGACAAATACATGATAGCTCTTAGTCTTTTTTGTCTGTGACAAATGATTCATTAGAAAGACACATTCCCATTGCTATCTGCAGAGCTATTTAAAATTCTCAACACATTATCTGTGATTTTACTTTTCTTATCATTCTTGAAAGTATATTAGAGTGAGTGAAAAAGTGACATTAGGACCTATCCACCGTTAAACTGTTTCTAAGACATTAGGTCAAGAATCGAACCAGGCATTCATTATATTTCATGTAGTAATCCTCATGGATAGTTTGCCTAAATATTCTCATCTAATTATACCATGTGTTATTTATCCTTAAGCCCTAGATGGAATGGTAAAATGAATAGTGACTTGTGGATATGATTTTAACATACCCAGATAAGATTCAATTGTGTTAAACAAAATGGAATATTTTCCATTTTTTAAATAATATTGTAGTTTACAGGCATAATTTGCTATGACAACATATATCATGATATTCCATGTGTCAGATAAGAAAAGCTGGTACCTCTGGAAGTGCACATAGATTTTCAGTTTTCTATTAGAATAAAATAAGAAAGAACTTAGTTGAATAAGTTTTGTTGAAAACATGAACATGAATTCAACCGTCAGGGGTAAAAATTGATTTGCTTTCTGCTTAATAACTGTCTTGCTTTTTGTTTGCTTTATTTTATTTTTTTCTGTTTCTAGAGTCCCTTGTGTCATCTGTCCTTAAATAATATTCTTATGAAAATCTCATGTGTCCTAATTAGTTTCCTGAATTGGGTCTCCAATGTGGTTTTCAGTTTTGGCTACATCTATAAAAAGTACTAATTCAAGGATTCTCACCAAAACTCTGATTTGCTTGGTCTGGGGTGCAGCCTGAGTACTGAGATTTTTAAAAACCTACCAGATGACTATTTATGTGTGTACATGTTTGAGAAACACTACCTTAAAGAAGTCAGAGTTCTTGGAAAGAAATCTGGATTCTTGGAGAATAGCTGTTTGCACATTTGCAAACAGCAACCTAGAACATCTTTTTTGTTGTCAAAAAGCAAGAACACTTTGCAAAGTATCTGAGATAGGCCAACATGTAGAAAGAACCCAACTTAAAGAAACTTCCAGAATCGATGCAATATGAGAAAGAGGTTTGAGAACTGAGTTCTGGGGAACTAATACCTAGAGGTCAAGGGAAGTTAGAGGAAACAAACAAAATTTTATGAGATAGAGGAGCCAACACGTGTAAAGAAAATGAGCTATGAACTTTCCAGCAAGTCAAATTGCTTTTCTAAGGGGAGAGTAGTGAATTTCACCAATGCAGCTGAGTGTCAGTTAAGATATAGACTGAAACTTGAAAGTTGGGTTTGGCCACATAAATGTTTTCCTCTAACAGGATCAAAGAAACGGGGTTATAACTGAAGGGCAATATGAAATGTCAAGGAAGAGACAGCATCTAAATTGACAATCAGAGCAAGTACTTTTAAATAAAATGTATGTTGTTTGCTAAATTTAAATAAATACAGTCAATTCTCACCATTTACAATAGCTGTGTTCTATAAAATCTCCAAGAGTACTGAATTAATGAATACTGAACCATTGCCATCCAAAGAATAGCAAGGAGAGATAAGAAAGCCTTCCTCAGCGATCAGTGCAAAGAAATAGAGGAAAACAACAGATTGGGAAAGACTAGAGATCTCTTCAAGAAAATTAGAGATACCAAAGGAACATTTCATGCAAAGATAGGCTCGATAAAGGACAGAAATGGTATGGACCTAACAGAAGCAGAAGATATTAAGAAGAGGTGGCAAGAATACACAGAAGAACTGTACAAAAAAGATCTTCACAACCCAGATAATCACGATGGTGTGATCACTCAACTAGAGCCAGACATCCTGGAATGTGAAGTCAAGTGGGCCTTAGAAAGCATCACTACGAACAAAGCTAGTGGAGGTGATGGAATTCCAGTTGAGCTATTTCAAATCCTCAAAGGTGATGCTGTGAAAGTGCTGCACTCGATATGCCAGCAAATTTGGAAAACTCAGCAGTGGCCACAGGACTGGAAAAGGTCAGTTTTCATTCTAATCCCAAAGAAAGGCAATGCCAAAGAATACTCAAACTTCCGCACAATTGCACTCATCTCACACGCTAGTAAAGTAATGCTCAAAATTGTGCAAGCAAGGCTTCAACAATACATGAACCGTGAACTTCCAGATGTTCAAGCTGGTTTTAGAAAAGGCAGAGGAACCAGAGATCAAATTGCCAATATCCGCTGGATCATCGAAAAAGCAAGAGACTTCCAGAAAAACATCTGTTTCTGCTTTATTGGCTATACCAAAGCCTTTGACTGTGTGGATCACAAGAAACTGTGGAAAATTCTGAAAGAGATGGGAATACCAGACCATCTGACCTCTCTTGAGAAACCTGTATGCAGGTCAGGAAGCAACAGTTAGAACTGGACATGAAACAACAGACTGGTTCCAAATAGGAAAAGGAGTACATCAAGGCTGTATATTGTCACCCTGCTTATTTAACTTATATGCAGAGTACATCATGAGAAACGCTGGGCTGGAAGAAGCGCAAGCTGGAATCAAGATTGCCGGGAGAAATATCAATAACCTCAGATATGCGGATGACACCACCCTTATGGCAGAAAGTGAAGAAGAACTAAAGAGCCTCTTGATGAACGTGAAAGAGGAGAGTGAAAAAGTTGGTTTAAAGCTCAACGTTCAGAAAACTAAGATCATGGTATCTGGTCCCATCACTTCATGGGAAATAGATGGGGAAATCGTGGAAACAGTGTCAGACTTGATTTTTTGGGGCTCCAGAATCACTGCAGATGGTGATTGCAGCCATGAAATTAAAAGATGCTTACTCCTTGGAAGGAAGGTTATGGCCAACCTAGATAGCATATTTAAAAGCAGAGACATTACTTTGCCAACAAAAGTCCGTCTAGTCGAGGCTATGGTTTTTCCAGTGGTCATGTATGGATGTGAGAGTTGGACTATAAAGAAAGCTGAGCGCCGCAGAATTGACGCTTTTGAACTGTGGTGTTGGAGAAGACTCTTGCGAGCCCCTTGGACTGCAAGGAGATCCAATCAATCCATCCTAAAAGAGATCAATCCTGGGTGTTTATTGGAAGGTCTGATGTTGAAGCTGAAACTCCAATACTTTGGCCACCTCATGCGAAGGGTTGACTCATTGGAAAAGACCCTAATGCTGGGTAGGATTGGGGGCGGGAGGAGAAGGGGACGACAGAGGATGAGATGGTTGGATGGCATCACTGACTCGATGGACATGGGTTTGGGTAGACTCCAGGAGCTGGTGATGGACAGAGAGGCCTGGCGTGCTGCAATTCATGGGGTCGCAAAGAGTCGGACATGACTGAGTGACTGAACTGGACTGAACTGAACCATTGCTCCTAGGGGAAAAACAAGGTTAGATTCCTGTGAGCCTCTGGTCACAGCATTTTCAAGTTATCAATATATAACCTTGTTTTGTGTGTGTGTGTGTATGTTAAATGTTCTTCTTAATGTATGTTGTTGGTTCACTGACATTGAACTCATTGTAAGAATGCTTAACTCATGCCTGAATAAAGATTGTCTAATGTACTTTTTCTGTACGGAATATTATATCCTTCTTGTGCTTAGAAACACCACACAGTATTTCATCATTAGGCTTGCAAATACATTTTAGCAAGGGAGTGATCACAATATGAAATCCATAAATCGTGAGGATCACTTTGTGTATAACAAAATAAATTAATATGTCAAGATGTAGATACCTCAACCTCAGCTAAAGAGAAATGGACAACTAAGCTTATAAAATGGTTCAGAATAATGGGAGTCAGACAAACTTGTCAAGATCATTGGCACAAAAAAGTGTTGTTTATTTTTCATTTTATAAGTTGTTAAACATTTGAACATCAAAACTGTTCCAGTGTTATTTGGTGTCTAAAGATTCCGTATACTGAGAATTGTGTGAAACCAGGGTGGTACATAACAGTACAAGCTATTTTACCAATGTTAGAAAAATTAATTAGGGTTGAGACAATTCCAAGCTCAAATCCTATGGCTTATGTATCCTATCTGAGCAAGGCAGGCACTGCTATGGGCTGGTGGGTTGGGGCTCTCCAGCATGGCACATGTGCACAAGAACTAATATAAATGTGAGTGAAAGGATCACAAATAAGTACTCAGAATCTCTTACAAGGGGAGAAATATTAAAGATGCCATCATTAGGGCAATAAACCATGTATTAATTTAAATCCACTGAGTACCTTTGTGATAGCTATGGCATATAAGAACACAGAAAATCTGCCTCAAAAATTATGTTTGAGTCAGAACCAACATGAGCCAGTAGCCTCAACTGTTTGAGAATTGAGATCTGCCTCAGTTCTCAAATGCTCTGAATCAGAAGCCAGTAGAAACAATTCTGTGTGACATTTTTCTAAAAATTAATACACAGAGTTTGCAACCCCTAAATAAAAATTCAATATCAGCAATAAAGGAATTAATTTAAGACACACGCTCCCCGCCCCCCACCTGACAATTTAAAACTTTTCAAAGTTACTACTCAGTGCTCTGTGGTGACCTAAGTGGGAAAGAAATCCATAAAAGAGGGAATATATGTACGCATAGTTGATTCAGTTTGTTATACAGCAGAAACTAACATAGCAATGATACTCCAATAGAATGAATTAAATAATCAATAAAATTTAAAAAAATATCAAAGTTAAAGGAGACCTAACTTCATAAGCCTCCCCCCACCCCCCATTTCCTGTTCTCATAATTTCAGGGTCTCATTGAAAGGCGTTGCAGTAGCTGGGTTGCATGCACAGACTCTGGAGCCATTTTGCACAGGTTCAGATCCCACTCTGGCTTCCTGTTGGATGGGATGTGTATATGTTAGTCACTCAGTCGTGTCTGCCTCTCTGCGACCTCATGGATTGTAGCCCGCCAGGCTCCTCTGTCCATAGGATTCTCCAGGCAAGAATACTGGAGTGGGTGGCCATTTCCTGCTCCAAAGCATCTTAACTTTGGGTAATTTCCTTTCCTCTCTTCCTTTGTTGACTAGCTATATGGAGCAGATGGTAGTCACACGTATCCCACTATACTGTGTAAGGATTACATAAATGAAGGAATAAAGTCCAGGGCTTAGTTAAAACAGATTCTGGCAGGTGAGAAGCCATATGTAGATGTTTATAAAAATCACAAGTATTTTGGTTTTGGTGAAGTGATCAAGGTATAATCACAGAACAAATAATCACAAGATAAATTATCCATCTTAATTTTGTATTAACAAGTCAAAGGAGAAAATAATTCACTCCTACCCCTTACCCCCCGGCTTCCCAGGTGACTCTAGTGGTAAAGAAGCTGCCTGCCAATGCAGGAGACATAAGAGAAGCGAGTTTGATCTCTGGGTGGGGAAGATCCCCTGGAGGAGGGCATGGCAACCCATTCTTATCTGGAGAATTCCATGGACAGAGGAGCCTGCCGGGCTGTAGTCCATATGGTCGCACAGAGTCAGATGTGACTGAAGCAACTTAGCATGCATGCATCCTTACCCCCATACTTTCCATCATTTCACAACCAAAAGAAAGATCAAAAAAAGAAACAGTGTCAGAGACCCTTAATTCTAATTCCTTTTCTAGATTTTTAAGGTCCCTGTAACTCTAATCCAATATTTAATTGTTTTATGTTTCCCTCTCTTAGGAAACAAATATGATAATTACATTGGGACTGTAGTTTATTATACCTAAGTATGCTAAACAAAGATCATGGTTTACCTTTGCTATAATGATATATATGGTCTAATGCAAAAAAAAAAAAAAAAACACGCAGTTGGGCAGGGTTGTTGGCTGCGCTCTGAGGCTGCCTGGCGCCCAGGGAGCTGTCACTGCTCAAGCTCCCTGGTCATATGGGGCCACAGGCTATATGGATGGGGGAAAGGGGCTGCTGGCTTGGCTCCTTGCCTGGGCAGGGCTGTAGACTCGGCTTCATGCGTTCCCAAGTTCTCTGACCAGGCTTTCTGAGTGCACAGAACTGCAGAGGCTGCAGATTGGCTTCCCTGTCTAGGCAGGGTGCTAGATCAGGCTCCACAGTCACTATGGCCCATTGACTTGGGGACCAAGATCAAACAGGACTACCTCCCTCTTCTCAACATCACCCCTGAGCTCCCTGGCCAGACAGGGCCACCTGCTCGGCTCTGCAGTTGGGCAGAGCCACTGCTGCACCTCTGCTGTGAACAAGTATGCGATCCCGCAGGATCTGAGAGCTGGCTCTAAGCTCCACTCTTTCCTCCATCTCTCCCTGATCCCCTGTGGCTGAGTCCTAGATTCTCCCAGTGACTCCCATGAGACCCAGACCCAAGTGGGCCTTCCAGGAAGCATCCCGCAACCCTGGGGGAGCTAGGTGTCAACCCAGGCTCTTGTTTTACCCTGGAGGAACCTTAAGCCCGGGGAGGGCCTCTGCCCTCAGCCCACGGCCCAGGGGAGAAGCCGTGCAGTCAGTGTTGCTCTCTTCTTACCCTTATCATGAATCCTTTTCCGTACCTTCCTGGATTCTGACTGAGGACCTTGGCCTATTAATAGCCTCCATAAGAAAAGAGAACATCTTCCACATAATATAGCCTTATCAAAGCATAAAACCCAGGGATGCCTGGTGTGTGTGATATTTTAAGTCTTTGACTATTTGGGTTCCATCTGATGTTTTCATAGAAAATTACCTTATTGTTGATTTTTTTTAATGAGTCAAGCAATGGCATATGACAAAATTAGACACTTTCACTGAATTTTTATTCTACTTTTTAGAGAAACAATTACATTATAGTAGAAGTAATTATTCCAAGGGTCTTCCTTTGTGGCTCAGTAGTAAAGAATCCACCAGTCAGTGTAGAAGATGCAGGTTTGATCACTGGGACAGGAAGATCCCCTGGAGAAGGAAATGGCAATCCACTCCAGTATTCTTGCCTGGGAAATCCCATGAACAGAAGAGCCTGGTAGACTACAGTCCATGGGGTCACAAAGAGTCAGACACCGCTGAGTGACTTAACAAATGAATTATTCCAAGTTATAAGGTACATAATTCCTATCTTAGTGAAAATTAACTATGTCAACTTTTATAGTCACTTTCATTATGACATTTTGAAGTAGTAAAAATATATTTTAGTTTTTAAAACTGGAAAATGATTCATAGCTGTTTGTGAATCAGGGAGTATTATTTCTTTTCCTGAAACCCAACAATAATTTGCTTCTGATTTTCAATAGCTCACTGATTTCTTGTGTGTGTGTGTTTTTTTCTGTGTATAAAATGACACCAAAGAAAGATCTCTATATGGTCTGTGTGCTGTGATTAAAAATGGTTTAGAAAATGGCAATTGTATTTATTCCATCATTTCCAACATTTGTTCTATAAAACATGGAAAGGTTATACAAGAGAGTTCCATCATCAAGTACATTTTGGAGATGTGTTGTTATAACGTTGTGGGAAATATTTCTACTCAAAGATTTCTCAGAGCCTCTACTATATGATTTCATACTTTGAAATCTCACATATAATGTAATATATGGTGAAATGCATTTGACCATGAAATAGTTTTCTTCTAAGAGCATTCATTCTATATTCTACAGAATGAAATTTAGTTAACATTGATTTTTGTAAAATGAAATATAAAAATACTTATATCTTTTTTATCTATCTAGTTTATATCTATCTGTTTATATCTACTTTTTATGAGTGTTACCCACATTATTCTTGTTAAAACTTAAGATGGTTATTTATAATAAAGAAAATGGTTTATATGACCAAGGAAAGTATTGAAAATTATCTTTGATAAAAGCCTCAAAATATTATTTCTTTCTCATAGATTTTTACTACTTATTTTTGAAATGCCATATAAAAATGTCATAAGTATACTATAAATATTCCTAAATTTTACTAAAGATATACTTATTTAGAACATTCAGAACAGAATTTTAAAAAGCTTATTTGATATCATTGGGAATTAATGGATTTTTAACATATTGTAAAATATTTTACTAAGTGTTTTGTGCATCAAAATGTTTTAATAGTCCTTATTACATTTTTTTGTAAAACATGATTCCTAGTCTAAACCAAAATTATTAGTCACTGTCTTTTTACAGAACAATATTGTTATATACATTTTTTAAAAATTGTGTGCTAATGAAAGTTATAGTAAGCTAATTGTCAGCAATAATTTTTATCATGTCTGTTCTATAAATATTCTATTTAATAATTTGAGTATCAACAGCCTTGAGAAAAATATCAAAGCAATTGTTATGTAATAATTTATCAAGAACCTACTATGTGCTTAAACACAATGATAGGATCTAGAAAGACCAAGACTAGGGTAGCAATGGAGAAGGCAATGGCACCCCACTCCAGCATTCTTGCCTGGGAAATCCCATGGACAGAGGAGCCTGGTAGGCTACAGTCCAGGGGGTCGCGAAGAGTCGGACACGACTGAGCGACTTCACTTTCACTTTCACTTTTCACTTTCATGCATTGGAGAAGGAAATGGCAACCCACTCCAGTGTTCTTGCCTGGAGAATCCCACGGACGAGGTAGCCTGGTGGGCTGCCATCTATGGGGTCGCACAGAGTTGGACACGACTGAAGCGACTTAGCAGCAGCAGCAGCAGCAGGGTAGCAAAGTTAATGATCTTTATTCATATGAATTTGTACCTGTTCCAATTAATTCATCATAATTTATATACAAATTATTTTTCGGAGCTTTCATGGACATCTATTTTAGCCTTGTTAAAATTTTTTTTTATTATGATGAATTCCATATATGTACAAGAGTAGTCCATGGGGCCGCTAGGAGTTGGACACGACTGAGCGACTTCACTTTCACTTTTCACTTTCATGCATTGGAGAAGGAAATGGCAACCCACTCCAGTGTTCTTGCCTGGAGAGTCCCAGGGACGGCGGAGCCCGGTGGGCTACCGTCTATGGGGTCGCACAGGGTCGGACATGACTGAAGCGACTTAGCAGCAGCAGCAGCAGTGAAAGTATTGAGGTGGACTCTGTAGAGTTGTTTACGTTCCTCTAAAATACATAAGCTGATGGTTTAATTTGCTTTGAAAAATTTTTATTTGCTTTTTTCCCAGGATAATTCATAGGAAGTATGTCATTCTACCAGGTTATCTCTCCTCCTCTTAAGGTAGCTACCATGATGATTATTGCCTGAATTCATCGTTTCATGAAAGTTTTGCCAAATGATGATAGTCCAGTTCTATAATTCTTTCTTTCTTGATAAACTTAAATACACTGTAGAGAAATTTCTCTCATCACTTATTTGGTTACCCTGAGATACAATTAGCTCAGGAACAAAAAGTCAGATATTTGTCTCTTTCCCACTACAGTTTGCAAAATATTTTGTAACAGAGTGCAGTGAGCACAGCCCTTAGCACTGTAGCCGTTGCTGTGTGGTCGTTACTGTGGCACCCCGGTTACCAGGCAATAGGTCCTATTCAGCCATTGGTTGGTGCCTCAGTGGGCCCCGCCCACAAGCAACTGTCAGTGAGCAACCGTTAGTGGTCCTGCTCAGTCATTGGTCAGTGCGGTAGTGCCCTGCCCGCAAGCAACCAACCGTCAAGAAACGACAGTTAGTGAAGAGATTCAGACAATAGTGGAACGGTGGTTGTGAGGTAAGAGTGAGTGAGGACAAAGAGTGAGGTACGAGGTAGTTCTCGGCCTCCTTCAGGCCCTCCAGTTCATCCAGCCTTGGGCCAGTGGGTGAGCTGTGGGGCCTAGAGAATAGGCTGAGGGCTGTGTCCTGCAGGGCTCCAGAGCCCTCACCAAGGTCGCCCACTAGCCTTGGCCCAGGCCTTGAGGTGGCCGTGAGCCCTTCCCCCATCCCTGTCTCTGTGACCTGATAGCAGCAGTAGTGCCTGGGTCGCCTTCTATGGGACCTGGTCTCCCCACACTTTGGGCGGCCTGAGGAGCCTGAGGGCAGTTGGGTCCTGGATGCCTGGCTCCTTCAGAGATGTCGACTGGGCAGGGTCTGGGGACCCAGCCCTGAGGGAGCCGCCAGCCAAGCTCTGCTTTCTGTTAGCCAGGATGGGGACCTCGGAGGATAATGCTTTGTCTTGGGACCCAGTCCTTTCTTGTCAAGATAGAGAATAATATTCATAGGTAGAGATTACAGGAATATTGTTGCCTGACCGTGACCTGACTTCCAGAACAAAGACTCTGACACCAAGAGGTTTGCAACAGCTCACCACACCCCTCCCTCACCTTTCCTAGAAAAGGGCTTTGGTGAGAGCTTTCAGTAATTTGGGGTTTCTTAGGGCACGAATCATCCATCTCCTGGCACAACCCTGTAATAAACCATTATTTGTTCCAAACTCCACTGTTTTAGTGTTTTTTGGCCTCACTGTGCGTTGAGCACATGGACTTACATTTTGGTAACAATTTTAGATGAATTTCTCACAATTTCAAAGATGACCAGTGAAGTTTTTATATGTTTTTTTGTTTGATATCATTGTGAATGAATGAATTTTCACATATTTAACATACCTTAATTTGGTATTGTTTTATTAATGTTCAAACTGTCCCATCCTTGGTCAGTGGAAACTGCTTCAGTTTGTCAGAGTCCTTTGACATCGACATAATCTTTAATAGCTTCCTCAACTTCTGGTATTATAGGATGGCTAAGCTTCTTTAGTATATTTCCACCCCAGACCTGAATTCAGTTATTTCTCAGGGAACTCAGGCTTCTTTTAGGGAGAAATGGTATTTTGCAACCACAGTTGTGTTCCAGGGACACATATTGCTAATGGCGGTTGGCCATTTGTTTCCTGGCCTTTTAGTGGACAGAACTAAGAAAATTTCTCAAGAGGACATATATTGTAGTTCATAGCAATAATGCTAGTTTAAATTTAGAATTACACTGTCTTAGCCTAAGCTGTTTGATTTTTATACTTGTTTTTCTCTTTTCATGAAATTCTAAATTCCTCATGGTATTAACATATTTATTTCCTTGAACCTATAGTAATGTCAATAATGTAGCAATTTGAGAAGATGAATAATATCAACATTATGAATAACAAAATGATTACTGTAAATCATTTAACATATCTTTGCAGTTCTTTTCATTCTACTTAGTTAAATCTTAATAAGGTACAATCAAATTACTCTGCTTTAAAATCACTAGAAATACCGTTTTATTAAGCCATCAAATTTATACATAAGTTCATTTGTTTCATTTGAAAAAAATTTTATGTGTATGTTACATGATTCCAAATTCAAATCTATGACTTAAAGTATATTCAGAGAAGTCTGGCTCCTGTGTATGTCCCTCATTTACAGGTAACCATTTTATATAGTTATATCATTCCTTGTTTATTTAATGTTTCAATTCTTTATCTTTTAGAAACATAACAAACATATATGTATATTATAATTACATATGCATGTGTCTGCATTATATTCCCTTCCCTTCTACGATAAACAGTAGCATGTGCATAGCAATCGCATTCAAATTCACCTGCAAGCCCATCATCTCTGTGTGTGTGTGAGTACTCAGTCACTTAGTTGCCTCCAACTCTTTATAATGCCATGGACAATAGCCACCTCTGTCCATGGAATTCTCCAGGCAAGAATACTGGAGTAGGTAGCCATTTCCTTCCCCAGGGGATCTTCCTGACCCAGGGATCGAACCCGCATCTCCTGCATTGGCAGGCAAATTTTTTACCACTGAGCCACCAGGGAAGCTCTCTCATCACTTGGGGAGCTGGTTAAAACACAGATTATAGGGTCCTGTCCCCAGAGTTTCTGATTCAGTAGGTTTAGGAGAGCACCCAAATGTTTTCTCATTTCTAACAAGTTTCCTGGTGATGGTGATGCAGCAGCTCTGCTCTGAAGACCACACTTTGAGAACCAGTGCTGTATAGAGTATTCTTTACCTTGGTTTCCCACTTAAGATGATATTCTGAAAATGACTCCAGCAATACAAAAATGACACTGTTTCTTCTCATAGCTGTGTAATATTCCCCACAGTTTATTCCACTAGTTCCTAATGTGCACATCTGAGCTCTTTTCAGTCCTTTGGTACAACACATGGTGCTGCAATGAATTGTCATGTTTATACTTCTTTTCATAGTCTTCCCAGTGTAACTCTACTGAGATAGATTCCTAGAAATTGAAATTCTGGGACATATGGTAAAAGCATGTGTAAATTTTGTAACTTCCTATTAGCTGGAGATTCAAAATATTGCACCTATGATATACATTTTTAAAAGCCTATTATTCTTCATTTTATTTTTCCTTAATGATGTACATTGAAAAATTTAAGACAATGAGATTATATACCAAGTGACAACATAACTTTTCCTACACTTTATGTGGAAAAAACTGAAGACACTAATTTGAAATTTAAAAATTCTTCAAAAACAAAAACCATGGATAAAGAACAAGGTCCTAATGTATAGCACAGAGAACTGTATTTAATATCCTGTGTTAAACCATAATGGAAAAGAATATATGTATATGTATTTGAATCACTTTGCTGTATAGCAAAAATTAACACAGCATTGCAAATCAACTTTGCTTCATTAAAACAATTTAAAACAACTACAATAAATGTTACCAACAGGTAACATTTTCAAATATCTTCCAACTGGATATTTTTAAATGAATTTTTTAAATTTAGAGTTCATTTATATTTAAAATTAAAGACGATATAGTGATTAGAACATAGACGAAGATGTCAGATTTTATTTCTTGAATCCCAGATGTTGACATTGAGCAATTAAAATAATTTTTTCAAGCCTCAGCTTCTCTATCTATGAAATAGAGATGAAAAAAATAGTGCCTACTTCCTGGAGTTTGTCATTTTGGGGGAGAAATTTAGTTAATCATATAAATTTAGCCTGTCAGTTCTCAGTCTTTCCAGAACAACATCCCCTTTCTTAAAATATTATTATGCCCTACTTATTCTCTGAAAAATAACTTGTGCATAATGTGACCTAACTACATACATAATGTTTAAGTGAATATAATTCCTTAACTCTAAAGGAAAATATAAAGAGAATGCAATTTATAATAAAGTAATATATATTTGAAATGTAAATGGCCATGAATGATGACTCTAAATGACATAGTAAGCAATCAGATGCTTACTGTTACATCATCTTGCATATGGCAGATAGCATAAGCACAGGTGTGCTGGATCTGCAACTCTAATGTGAAGAGCAGCATTGATATCAGTCACATAATTGGTTAAAATGGTAAACAACTTGTGTAAAGTCCTGACCAAAGTAACCTTTCCTTGGTTAACATGGTAGCTGAATTTCCGGAAAACTCAGTGCATTAAACAGTAAAACTGTACAACAAATATTGTATGTTTTCACGTAATATTTTAGGCTAAGTTGGGCTGAGATAATTATGAAATGATATTTCATCTCCAAGACTATCCAGTGGTACTTTACTGGGTAAGATTGATCCAAGATTTATTTACCTGTGTCCTTTGGCTAGATGCCAAAGGCACCCATCAATCATTAGGACAACTGAAAAATGGACTCATAAATTTCTAAAATGCCCCTTAGTAGGCAGTACCTACACTATGATGACATTGGTTTATCCCAATCCCTGGTTTATAAGTATTTGATAGAGATGTTGTCCATATGATGACGATGATTTTTATTAATACCCCAGGAGATAGTAATTGGATTGTATTTATTCCTCACGTTATTCACATATGTAATTTTAGAATTTTCTAGTAGCTGCATTAATGAAGCAAAATGAAACATGTGAAATTCATTTAAATTTTATTTAATCCACTATATCTAAAACAATATTTCAGAGTGTAATCAATATAAAAATGTTTAATGAGATATTAAACACTCAAGATATTACCACATTCCTTCTCTCCCTAGGTGTAGTTCTGTGTGTATTTTATACGTGCAACAAATCTCAATTCCAATCAGTCCTATTTAATTCCTCAATAGCCCTGAGTGACGGTGGCTACAACAGTGCTAGGCACAGTCCAGTCACACTTAAACCACACTTCTTGGGTTTAAATCCCTGGTCTGCCTCTTACTAAGGGCTTCACTCTTGCCTCAGACAGTAAAGAATCTGCCTGCAATGTGGAAGACCTGGGTTCAATCCCTACCTAGGTTGGGAAGATCCCCTGGAGAAGGGAATGGCAACCCACTCCAGTATTCTTGCCTGGAGAATCCCTTGGACAGAAGAGCCTGGTGGGTTGCCGTCTATGGGGTTGCACAGAGTTGGACGTGACTAAAGCAACTTAGCAGCAGCATATGTATCTCCAGAGTTTACTAAAAATTAATAGAAAAATGTGAAAAGCTAGGATAGAAACAGAAAATTTTCATCAGTATATACCATAACACATATGAAATATATCTTTCTCCACCTCACCTCCATACATACATGCACCTCAGAAAGAAAGTTTCTCATAATATTCCTTTCCATTGGGATTATTAGCATGTACTCTTGCCAACTTTGGTGGATGAACAGAAGCATAGAATATGCTAGTCTTTTAGCCACTCCTTTACTGAGTCTTAGAGCTTTGATTTGATTTTGATCCCTTACCACACATCATGTGTTAAGGGAGGTATAGATTTGAATCTTGAGATTACCTGCTGACTTCCAAGTAAACAGAAATGTATGCAGGCGAGATGGTTCACATAATTATTTCATTGTTGGCCTCCTTGCCAAATCACACATTAGAAGCATGTGAATAATCTAGTAGTTGAATGTGGATGCACAGTTACTGACAGGTCATCTGTAGCAGGTGATCTGGGCCTATTACCCTGCCCATGACAAAGTTTTTCATGTCAAAGAAAAAAATTACAGGAGATGGCCATGGGGTATGAGATGTCCCTGTAGAGATTTTTTAAATTTTCCTTTTATTCTCCATACAACAGAACAGACATTCTTCTGTTTTCAACCTGACGGTGCCATTTTTCTATTTTTTCAGCAATGGTGATAGGGACTGTAGGTAAACTAGATAATAGACTCTTAAAGTTTCTGTGTGCAAACTGAAAGAGCGCATTGTATCTTCTGCCTTTCCAGAGGTCTGGCAGCCTCACCAGTATGGTATATAAATACAACACCAGCAGAAGTTATAACAATAGTTTCTGTCAGCCTGTCGGAGATGGTTAGAGAATAGCAGGAGGGAATAGCACAGTAACCCAGAAATGTCCAGTTTCTTCTGGCCCCTTTTATTGTGATAAATCTCTTGTGAACTTTGTAGAGCAGTATTGTTTGCATCTGGTATATCTCCGTCTAGAATGTGGCTATGTGCATCTCTTCCTTCTCACTAAACTACGTGGCATAAAGCCAATTCAGTTCTGTGCAGAAAAAAAAAAAAAAAAACACCATGCAGGAAGGGAGTAGAGATAATAGATTTGAATAAGATGAACTAACTCTTTGCTATACCTTTGCCATACGAGATGTGAATAGTGCAAGATTGTACATTTAAAAATCTAAGGCAAATTCTCTTGTTCTAAAAGGGAAGAATAATTGTCACAGATGCTGGTTTATTGCAAAAAATGTCAGATAACTTACTGCTAACTGAGAAAATTGGGGCTGTGCATTCTACATAAAATTGTGTTGTTCCTTAATAAAAGAACAGAAAGGAAATAATTTGCATAAATGCTGGCAAAATATTACAATTAAGTATTTCTAAGTCTATGTTTGAAAGAAATTAGTGAGGAATATAAGAGAAGAATAAAAGCTTTTAAAGATACTATATCAATCTTTTGTGAAACTCATTCATAGATTTTTCTGTGATCTTAGAATTTGATATCTTGTTCTTCTTGGCGTGAAGTCCCTGCACCAGTCTGCTTTTAGGTCACACGTCCTGCATATTTCCTCCTCTAACGCTTTCTCATTCCTCAGACCCAAAATAATCTCTTCTTATCACAGTCTCCCTAATTCTTACATGTCCATCCCCAAAGTCTGTTTGAGTCTCATCTCACCCATCAAGTCATTCCAAACTCCCATTGTTCTTGATTTGCTTCCTATAGTGTTGTTTAGACTACTTTAATGAGTATCTACTGTATGCCCAAGATCATACAGTACGTGAGAGATAAAGCCAGGATTTTATTTCAAACCCCAAGCTTACCCGGGATTTGTCCTCCATGGAAATTGCATATATAAGTCCACATGTAAGATGCTGGTCAGCTATTCCAGAATTTCCAGGTTTAATTGGGCCGGCTTCTCATCTGTAAGTCCCTTATTGTTATCTTTATTTTGTTACATTAAATTATAATAGAATGTTCCTAGCAGCCCCAGTGGACATGCCTGAAGACAAGGACTGGGTCTTACTTTTTCAGCTTTTTATAGTCAGCAGTAGGAAACTGCAGCCCTTAGCTAAGTGTTCAATAAAAATTTGGTGAAAAATATACTACATATGACATAACCACAGTTTCTCCTTTTTTCATATAACTGATATACATGTATTGGGCATCAGAATCACCTTGGGAAGAAAAAAATATGCCCAAACCAAAATCAAAAACCACCAGGTCAACACTGAAAATCTTGGATGCTATGTATTTCCAAATGTTAGAAAATAGCCCACTATTTTAAGCAATAGTCTATATAACAAATTCTATTTACTCATAATTTAAATGATCCCTTTATGCTTATTAAAACAAAATCTGAAATCATGAAAGCGATGCCTATATAAGTAATTCTGGTTCATTTTGTTGATTCACAGCCACCTCCTAGTATTAAGCTTCACAAGTATATATTAAGTGCTTACTGCATGCATTTGTTTTATATTCATGTAATGCGTTAACTGTCTAATTCTCCAAAAACCATGATACTTTATTGTGGTGAATGACTTCTTTGTAAAAATCAAAAAAGCGTCTTATCAAGTTAGGTAGTGTATCTACTTAAATTTTTTGTCACATAACGTTCGATTAAAATATTCAAGTATTGAGCAACAAATACATCTGTCAGCATTTCATTACTGTTTTTCTCCTCTTATAAAATAGATTGGTATTCACTGAGAGGAAATATTAATGACAAATAATAGATTCATGGCATAATAATTCTGACATTAGAATGAGAATGAACATACGAAATCATGAAGGTGAATAGACCTCCATATTAGTATTTTTATATTTTTCCCATTAATAATCTAAGCCTATATTGTTACATCCTGCCAAGATATTCCTGTTCAATATAATTTTTTACTTCATGCATTCCTTAATGTTATTTCTGATGTGTAACAGTATGGTGTTCTAATTGTGTATGAAGCTGCATGATGCATTTTGATATTGTCTTACCCTATTCACTGATTGAAAGCATTTATACTGGTATTTGTGTTCTAAAATTGAAGCTTTCTTTAATTTTTCTTCACTTAAAACTGTACTTTTACATATTTGATGATTTTTTAATTAAAGTATGTATTGGGCAGCCTATGTATATTTAAAGCTATAACTCTATTGCACTTTGACTAATTTTTTTTTAACAAACATTCAAGAATTCTTACATCTGACAAGTCTTTTGAATACTCTCAGTGGGAAGAAGTCTTTGTCCTTTGAAAGTATATTTGATTTTTTGAAATAGCCAGAAATTATTCAATGTCAAATCTGTTCAGTAATTTTGGCGACGACACTGGGCAATGTATTTTAGAAAAAAAACAAAACTGAACCCTAAAGATAAGTATTCTTGTGTAGCTCATAAACATTCTAAGGAAACCCATCCATAGGAGTTCTAACCAGAAATACATCACTGAAACAAAGTTTCTGGTGGGATGACTTTGAAGTGAATTTGATGAGGATCTAAGAGAGGAATGGTGAAGAAGGCCTTAGGGAAGCACAGAGGAGAGTCATCTTACCCAGACTCGGGCACTGGGGGAGTCAGGGAAGGTTTCTCTGATAAAGTAACTCTTGAATTCATCATGGTGAACAGCCGTTAGAAACATACAGAAGGGTGAGAGAGGCAAGAGAATATGTAAAATGTGGTTCTTTAAGGCTGTAATGTAAGGTTCAGTTCAGTTCAGTCGCTCAGTTGTGTCTGACTCTTCGCAATCCCATGGACTGCAGCATGCCAGGCCTCGCTGTCCATCACCAACTCCCGGAGCTTGCTCAAACCCATGCCCATCGAGTCAGTGATGCCTTCCAACCATCTCATCCTCTGTCATCCTCTTCTCCTCCCGCCTTCAATCTTTCCCAGCATCAGGGTCTTTTCTATGAGTCAGTTCTTCACGTCAGGTGGCCAAAGTATTGGAGCTTCAGTATTAGTCCTTCCATGAATATTCAGGAATAGAAGGTCAGCAGGAAATTATATTGAAGAAAGAAGAAGGGTCAATATGAAAAAGAATTTGTGAATGCCATGGCATGAAGTTTAGACCTTTTTCTCTCTCTGAAATCTTGTTGAAATTTTGGCTTGTCCACAAGTTCTGAAGTTTCATTGTAATGCTCCCTGCTAAGGGTTTATACTCACTCAGTGGACTATTCAGCCTTATTCAATAAAGGTGCTTAGAAATTTTATTGAATTATTTTATTGATGGCTGAAAGGCAATTATCCATGATTTCTCAGAGCTTAGACCTGCCCAAGGGCATTTCTGATCAGTAAACAGTCTTGGAAACTAGTAACACTGTATCTTTCTAGAGAGATTTAGAGACATGCTTCCCCACATATGTATCAGGCTAGTAAAGATAAAGACTTCTACTTCTTCCTGGAGGTATTCACTTCTGTTCCAGGATAATGCATAATCTCTGTCTTTCTGGAGGGGAGTAAGAGCAGATGGGTCAGAGTTCTAAAATTTAGGATCTCTTTTCAGTGGTGCACCATAATGCACACAGGTAAACTCGAGTCCTCACCGTGTTACCCTGTGGAGACGGGCACTGGGAGCCAACACAGGATGCTGTTCCAGCCGCTGTTTTGCTATGAGTAATAAATGGTTTGTATCTCTGAAGCAGGGGTACTGTGTCTTCTGTAACATGTATTTATAAGTCTCTGGTAGGCTAACTTATTAGCTTAAGGTAGACGGAAATCTCAAACTCTTCACAATTCTTGACTTAATAGCAATTCCTTTTAGTCCATTTTCCCTTTTTTTTTTTTTTCCTTTCTATGGATTATACCTCCTTGGCCAGTTCTCTAATATTTTATTGTGTAATTCCCATGTCAGATCATCTCAAATTTATTTTTCAATATTCTATTGAGTTTTTAATTCCACAGTCATGTTCTTAATTTCCAAAAGCTCTTTGTTTTCTAAATGTACCATATTTTAGTAAACATCCCATTTTTGTTTCCATGGATGAGATATCTTCTATCTATGAGAAAATTAAAGTATTTTAAAGCTTTCTTTTTCCTGCACAGTGACTGTTTTTGTGTTTTGGGTTGTTTGTTTTGATCTCCATTTCTTATGCTAAATGCCTCTTTAGATTTCTAGTCATCTTTGGCTGATTTTTCATATTTAAAAGTTGGAGACAAAAATGCTAAATGAAAATTCTACTCATTTAGGTAGGCTGTGTTGACTTTGAACTAGACTCTTGGGAGATGTGGCTGCTTTTTTTTGCTATTTGATGTTAAGTAATTTTGGTGTTTCTTCTAGGGCAAGTCAGAATCCCTAGAAAATCCGTCTATCATTACTTTGGCTGGAGGGGTAAGGTCAGGTCGCCAGTTTTCAGGAAGTGCAGGAAAGCATAGAGAGAGGTAGTCTGAGTGCTCTGTATATATTGATACATATTTCCTTAATTCCTGTTTGGTGAGTAGTAACTCTATCTCCTGTGTCAGGTCAGACCCCTGGAGAGTCTGTGCTTTACTCTCCAGAGAACAAATCTCCAGACTAGGGCCCTAATGCAGAACAAACTAGGACTGCTTCACAATTTTCCCAACTGTCAGCTTAGGTTTTAGCATCCCTTGGGCTATTCAATGTTACCACTCATCCTTTGCTTTTTAGGCTCCAAAATTATTTTGCTGTTCTCTCCCCTCTCAAGCTTCCTATTTTTGTAGCTTTATGATGTAAATATGTTTTTAATGATATTTTAAGGAGTATCAAGAGGAAAATTATTAAATGCGTGCATGTAAATTGCCATCTTTCCCTAAAAAAAAAAAAAAGCCTCATTTCTTTACTTGGATTTTTTACATTTAACTTTTTAACCCATTTGAAGTTGCAAAATAGGAATCTAGCATTAGTTTCCGCTCCCCCCCCCCAAATAGCCAGATTTTTAAAACCATTTTTAAGTGTTTAAGTCCTTTAACTTATGATGGCTTGTAATTATTAAAGGATAAGGTCTAGTTCAAGACTGTTTCTTGTGTTTCATTCATCAAATCATTCAATTTTAATACCAGTACATTATTATTTTAATGATAATACTTCTAGGGAAAAGCTTAATATCTTGAAAGTCAAGTCTAAAGGGAAGTGCTGCAATTGTTTTTATTTGCCTCTCAAAAACGCAAAGAGTGAATAAACCTAGAGCCTATTATATAGAGTGAAGTAAGTCAGAAAGAGAGAAACAATTATCCTGTATTAACACATATATATGGAATCGAGAAAGATGGTACTGATGAACCTATTTGCAGGGCATCAATGGAGACAGACATAGAAAACTGCTTTTTAACACGGATGGTAGAAAAGAAGGAGAGCATGGGATGAATGGAGAGAGTGGCATGGGAACATATACACTACCATACATAAAATACTTAGACAATGGGACTTTGCTGTATGAATAAGGGAATTCAAACTGGGGTTCTGTACCAACATAGAAGAGTGTGAGGTGGGAAGGAGGTTCAAGAGGAAGGGGACGTATGTATACCTATGGTTGATTCATGTTGATGTATGGCAGAAACCAATAGAATATCGTAAAGCAGTTATCCTTCAATTAAAATAAATTGAAAAAAAAAAAAAGATACTCAATAGTGTTTAAATGTTAACAAGAGAGGACCAAGCAAGAAAGGAAGACCTGATAGTGGTGAGAGAATGAGAAGAAGAATTAAAACTTTTACGATTTATTCATTTCCAAATAAAATTGTTAATTCATTCAAATTATTTATCTAATGAAAATATATATTTTGCAAAACTAAGAAACATTATTTTAAAGTTATAGAATGCATTTACTCATTCACAACTTTAAGATACATATTTTTTAACTGTCTAAGCTAAAAAAGTTTGCTAGGTAAGTGAAATGAGTAGAAAAATACCATTTTTCTTTTTCACTGTATAGGTGTAACAGAGTTTTATATATAATGAGTGTCTGCTGTTCTGGGTCCTATAATGGATATTTTACATGCAATTTTTACATCTATTCTTTATACTAACACTGAAGGTGTATACTATGCAAATTTTCAGGGATATAGAAACTGTGGCTCAGAGAAGTTAAGTAACTTGCGTAAATTCACATGGGCAAGAAATATTGCTACTGAATGTCAAGTCCACATTATTCTAATCTCCCAAGTATAAGAAAAAATGTTGAGGAAACATGATTTGATGTTTTTATAATATATAATATAATGCTGTCTAATTCACATAATCTAATTGAGACCATGAGTTTCTTTAGCCTGGGTGGAAAGTGGCATTTAGAATACCAGAGAGAGAAAATACTTAGCATATTTCATTAATTAAGTCAGATTTAATAGATTATGTTCAAGTAAGAGTATTTGAGAACACTAAATCTATTAGTGCATTTATAAGTCTATTTGAGGCTTCCTTTTCTGGTTCCCAAACTTGTAAGTATTAAGAACAAATTTAAGATCATATATGTCCATGTACTAATTACACTGGGACTCAGCTAATAAGTATCAACTAAAAACACAGATTTGATAGTTAGCCCTAATTTTAACTTGAGAATCAATCAAAAATCTGCCATGCCTTAATTTGGTAGGTGACGCATGGTTTGATCTTATAAAACCTAGAAAATAAGATAGCCACTGAGTAAATGTCAGACATGTTTTTTAAAATTGCTTATAGATTTTCCAACCAAAATCAGATCAGTCTGATATTTATATGATTAAGTATACAATGTAGCTCAAGTTTGTAGTAGTCATGTCCTAGCCTTTTAAAAATTTTATGAGTAGAAACAGTTGAAAAAAAGTGTTGTTCAATTCAAAAGAAAATCACTATTCTCATCTGATACATATGTCATTTAGTTGTATCTAAATTGAATGGCAAAATGAAAAATTAGAATTGTTATTACTATTATTATTAGGTTGTATGGCCTCTAGATTAGTATAAAATATTTTTTACAAATAAGATATATTACTATAATGTAATATATTATTTCCTTAAGCATAATCACTGTTTTATAATTTAATAAATGAGAATTTACTCATTCACTGCTACAATCAACATATATTTATGTTGCTCTAAGTACATGCAAAACACTGTGAGTTTTATAAAATAAATCAGACAGAAATCCTTCACTGAGGAACCACACATTTTAGTAGAGCACAAGTTATACATACAATGATAATGCATCCTGGAGAGCCCCTATATACTGATACAATTTTGTAGGCATTTAGAAAAAGAATAAATTATTTCTAGTTGAAAAATTCAAAATATTATTTATGGCATTTGGTCTGGGCCACAAAAGATAATCAGGAGCTGTAGACACTGGCTGAACAATGAAAGGAGAGTGACAAAGAGCGAATCAAACTGTGCTTCCACATTTAGCAAATGTCATGATGGCTATTCCTCCCTCCTCTGGTCTTTCCGGTGAGGAAAAGTGAAAGAAAGAAGCAAGGCCAAGAGGGTGTTATTTTTCATCCGTGTAGTCAGAGCAGTCACTGCCATGTCCACCTCTCACAATTGGCAAGAGTGGAAAAGCCAAGTTTCCGGAGATGACTACTCAGATTCTGTTAGCCCGAATGTAAATACATGGCCACACTATCTCCAGGAGAGGCTGGAACATTAATTTTTAGCTAGATTTCCAGGTCCCCAGAAAGAAGAGAAAGTAGATTTGGAGGAATTTGAGGGGGTTGGAAACAAGGAGTCGGCCACAATAGATTTTTGTTGCCTTGTTTTTATATAATTTACTATTGAATAGTTTTTATACCTTTATATTTTAATATGCTCTAAATCTTTTAAGCTTTAGAATATACATAGAGCATTTTTAAGAGACTTCTAGTATAACTTGAACATGTGGCTAATTCAACCCCCAAAATGAAGTTGTAAGACTGAAGCTATGCAGGCACCAAAGTAAAAATGTGACTCACACTCTGTTTATGTGTTTAACAAGATAAAATCTGTGATCCTCATAGTATTTATTG
The DNA here is from genome assembly GCA_024291935.2 of Okapia johnstoni. Classification (NCBI taxonomy): domain Eukaryota; kingdom Metazoa; phylum Chordata; class Mammalia; order Artiodactyla; family Giraffidae; genus Okapia; species Okapia johnstoni. The sequence goes on from CM044327.1 coordinate 9,620,128, forward strand.
ACTATTCCTAAGCAACAGTTTTCAGGATACAAAATGGGCCTTTCTGAGAAAAGTATAAAGATTATAAAAGCCTTGTCCTGGATTATGAGTTGTAGACCACCCAGATAAAAGTATGAATTCTCCATACATTATGATTATTTAAGTTACCTTTGAACAAATAATCAATGTTAGAATCACAACTTAAGAGTCTGCTGCTTCTTTACTCAGATTATATCCATTTTGTGATAGTGGCGAGAAAGAACCCCTATGAGACATGTTTAAAGAAAATTAAAAAAAAAACTGGACAGAGAAATACTTTTAAAGGTCTGTATTAAGAAACAGATAAATAATGCTATTTTAAGGGGTCCCTGCTAAATTTTAGTATCAATGGAGGTTCCTTTTCATGCAGGAGTAAGCATTTTTAATAAATGAGTATGTTTTATGAAGTTTAATACAGTAAGTATTCATTATATGCCTACATGATGCAAGATACTGGGTGGTTTTAATTTAACATGTTCTAATTTAATGTTTTCATTACATGGACTTGATTTTCTAAGGGTAGCTGATTAAAAGGAACTATTTGCTCAATCTTCCTTACTGAGCCTATGTATATAAAATACAATAAAGTAGTACTCCCTCAGTCCACTCTATTATATATCAACAAAGTAAAGAGACAAATGAACATTATTATGAATAAACTTTACACAGAAAATGATTGTTCCAATGTTTTTAACTCCCTGGGCACCAGAGTGTGTTCTGTAACTTCAGGGAGCATGTAAGATTAATGGCATATGGCCAGACTGTATTTTATTTATGTATCAATCTGTAACTTACATAAAAACCTCAAGGCAGAAGGGGTCTAAAGTTACATGGGAAAGGAAAAAGAATGTGAGTTCAAGAAGGAAAAAAAAAAACCTCTCTGCATATATTTTGCTTATTAATCACAGAATTAGTTATCAGGCTTCCCTTGATGGGTCCTCCAATTTGCTGTAATTATAATCTGAGGATGGAAACCTAAGAGCAGTGACAACTGAGAATTGATTGAGTAGCCTGTACGAATGAGGACCAAAGAATAGTTGAGATGTTTGTCAAGAGAGAAGTCCACCAACCGACCTTGGAAAGAAATGACTCTGAAACTTAGAAATGCAAGAAGCACAGCAAGAAAAGCACAACCGAAGAGAACTCTGAAGCCATTTCATGAAATGACCATCTGACCCACTTCAGTACTTCTAAAGACATCTCTCTCTCCATTTAATGCAGATTATTTTTATTTTCTTTCCTTTGACAGTTTCTTAATTTCTGGAGGTGTAGGAATGCCTTCATTTTTTCCTAAGATTCTAAACAAAAAAGATAAAAGCATGATGATTCGTAAAGGGCTAAACAGCATTAGTTTGAAAATTCACGTGCCCAGAATACCTTTTCATAAATCAGGTAGGCTCTAAGTAGTATAGTACATCTGTTATATTTACACTGTTATCAATTGTATTTCCAGTAAAAAGAGCTTTCCATTTGAAAATGATGTAACATTTGAATTTGCACTGTTGATATGTCAGTTTCAATTAATAGAAAATTGGATAGCAAATCAAGAAAAGAGGGGCAAAAATAATGGAATGAATCTCTGCTTCAGTGAAACAGAAGCTTCTTTTGAGGTGAGGATGAGGTGGGGGTGGAGTGAGGAGATGAGTGGAGTGATTAATTGGTTCAAAAGTAAAACAGAATGCATAGAGCATCTTAAGAACCATCAAATTACTTTCCAACCATTTGCAGACAATTGTATAGACGCTAATTTATTTCCAGGAGATAATTTTTGTATATTAGCAGAATTAAAAAGTCAGCAAAGACCCGTTGTTGCTTTATCCATTATTTATTGAGGAGGAAATGAAGAAGGAGAATAAACACAGATTACAACTGCCTAACCATTTTGAGAGTTTTCTGAAGTATTGTGATTTTATATGGCCTGAAAACGCAGAAGAAAATTGGGAGTTGTGTTTTCATCCTTGGACCCCTGGAATTAAAATCAGTGTCTCAGCAATTTCTTCCAGTTACTACCACACAGTGAAGATGGAGATTTATTTTTCCTTGAGTTTTGAAGATAGATGAATGTTGGTAAATGAAAATAGATAGAAATGAATAATTAAGTCCCAAGTTCTCAAGTCTATGTATATTAAAATGGGACCTTAAAATGAAGTTATTTTCCAAAACCTCTATAATCAATTTAGGCTATATCTTTGAAACACCTGGAAAATTTCCATATCTTTATCATCCCAGCTGTTGCTTATCTCTGTTGACTAGTATCATTTTGTCAAGAAAAGGATGACTGAATTCACAGAGTCTCAAGGAAAGTGGCTAATTCATGCATACTCATGCTTTCCTGTTTTAGCTTTTGATAAAACTTGAGCACTTTGAGGTCTGTGGGTTAAGCATCAGTACTCTCCCCAGATGGCCATTTGCTCTCGTGGGCATCTCTAGGAATTACTGAGATGTTAACCAGCTCTGTACTAGTGTGTAGAAGGCTGGAAAAGACTTCAGTTGCTGAGAATCTTATGGGTGGGGAAGGAGCGGCTCCAGAAATTAGATCAAAGCAACTGTATCTTACTGATTCTGCCACTTAGAGTCCCTGAGATAGTGATATTGTTGAGTATTCGCTTCCCATTCTTTGTTTTTCAGAACCTTTTGGATTGTACTTGAATAATTATTCAAGACTCCCTATCATGAAATTCTGGCATTATTCATTTAAAAAATGCAAAATCTATTAAATACTAATATGCTGTGACTCAGATCTCTGAAAGAAGAAGTTCTTTGTTTGCGGCTTGGAACCTGCCATTCTATTGTATTATTGCAGCAGTTCCCAGCAGGCACATTCACCCAGATTTAATTATTAAGCCATAAACATATATTTGAAAATTCCCCTTTATACTGAATGCCTAGCAGTAATGTAGAATTGCTTTTTTCAGTCATCTTATGTGGTGAATCAAACTTCAACAAAGTATGTTTTTTTTTTTCCCAAATGTGTGTGGAAAGTGAGAAATCACTGAATTGATACTAGTATTAGTATGTATGGCACATAAAATAGATAAATGTAGACACTGATGGATAAATGTACTGAAGTGTTAGGTAACCATTTTTGTATAAAATGGTTACCTGATACTAATATATTTTGTACACACACACACACACAACACACACATATATATATATTAAAGCTTTAATAAAGGCAGCATCCTCATCTGTTTTGCTCATTATTCTGTCCCCAGTACACAGTGCCCCAGCACTTGGCACTTATCTGGGAATTCAATAAGAATGTACTGAATAAACACGAATGTGAAAGAACCAATCATGTCTTATTTACACCCCACATAACTATATACATACATGTCTTAGTACTAACAATGGAAGAATTGGAAGATATTTACTTGGCATTAAATGTATCCATGCAAATATAGAGACATAGGTATGCATTTATATTCAATTACAGATGTTGTTTTGTCTTTTGTCAACTGCAGGAGATCCATTTTCAAAATGATTCATATTTTATATAAAAGTGTAACTAGTGAAATATGACCCTAAGTCTCAGGAGTTTTTAGATCACTGAAAAAAGTATTATTTTTCTCCTTGCTTTGAGTTATTAACAATACAAGAATAGGGCTAAAAGTCTTATAGAGTAGAATGGACTATAGAATGACAAAAAAAAACCTCTTTAAAATATCCTGTGTATAGTTTCTATAGGAAATTTAAGGAAATGATCTGATAAAAGTGAAGCTTTCCAAATATCATGACATTTACAAGATTATTTGGAAATGCTGAATATTTTTTAAATATTGAAAAGTTCTCCACTCTCAATCTTCCTTAAAAGAAAATCCATTGCATTAATAAAGATGCAATTAACAGATTTGGATAATATATTCTAATATGCCCACACATAGAATCTACATGAAAATGCAAAAAGCAGAGTAAATGAGAAAACATTTAAGACAAATAAAGAGATATAAATTTCCCTTACTTATATTTCCCTTATAGTGTTTCCACCACTATAACATTACTTCTAAAGTGTTTGAATAGTTTCACCAACTGCAAAGTTTTTATTATGAAGAACTGATTTTTAATTCAGAAATTACATTAGAGCATGTTTGCAATGAAGTACATTGTTGCCCCGCCACCATTGTTGTTAAACTTGAAGAAGAATTACATGAAAAAAAATTTGGTCCCTGAGATATCCAAGTACGAGTACATAATAGTTGACATTACTAATATAACCTAATGTCCATAAAACTTGAGGACAATTCAGATGTCAAGAAAGTAGCTACAAACTAATCATTTTTCCTCAGTCAGAATTGGGAAAAGATTTAAAAAATAGGAAATTTACTACAATCCTGACATCAGTACTGGGCTAAATCATCATTTATTTATTATTCTGTCTTATGAACATATTAAAGTGGAACACCTCTAGGCTCATGTACAATAAAATATTTCAGCATTAAACTGAATCATAAATGTCAAAGATAAAAGACTGATAACCCAACCAGAAGTCTCTCTTCTGTGTGTTAGAGGAAAAAAAAACTTTCTAAATAAGTAGACTTTGCAGATACTTTCAGTCCTATTTCCCAAACCTACACATTCTAAGATACTACACTTGGTTTGTCTTTTCTTGGCATTACTAAATTGAATTAATATCTGTAAAGTTTTCTGTATTAAATCTCATTAACAGAAATATGAAATCTCTAATCATCTCACAATGGTGAATCTCAGTTAAAAAATAGAAGCAAAGTTGGTATTCTTGTCATTTCAAGGCTGCTGGAAGTTCCAGTGTATAATGCTAATGATACATGTGTATTTGAATCCAATGTTCTATTTTAATGTCTCTATTTTTTCTCACAGATATTTAAAAAGGATTTTTTATTCCTTCTAATATAATTTCTCAAAAAGAGTAGAGGAGGTCAGACAATAATCCTGCTCTTTCACACTTAATCACCAGTAATAAGACAACACAGAACTGGGTCATTTTATCTACAGCTTCATTATAGTTTGCCTTTGGATACAAGGCCCACGAGTATAGAAAATGTGGTGAATTAATATATGCTAGTTTGACTGATTTCACTGAAAGAATTAGCTAAACGTTCAAAAGTATTTACTGTCCGCTTGGTAAAAGCTGCTCTGAGTCAGTGCATTCTAAGCCTTTGTTTCCTCGGCCAGATATCTTCATGTGAGTGTAGACACTCAAATACCATTTAAAAACAATAATAACAACCCCAACTGTGCCACCCTTAAATAGTGAATGAATGAAAACTCGAAACAGATTGAGACTTCATGATGTCACTACAAATACTCCCTTTTTTTCCAGCCCCCAGTTCATCAATTGATGAACATGTCGGTGACCCCTGCCAGGTTGCCAGGAACAAGGGGAGGCTCACCAAAACTGTAGGAGAAGGAACAAGGTCATGGGTTTTCTTCCCCCACAGCTGTCGTCATGGCTGCTGAAAGGGAAGAGAGTGGAAGCACGTACCTGGTAACAGAGAATCATTTTCTGAGGAGATGAGAGTTGTAAGTTAAGGCAGAGGTCTGGTAGCATCATACACTGAGAATCTTTTAGAAATGATGGTATTTCCTATAGTAGGGGCAGGGCAGAAGATGAACTCTGGTCTCCTGCCAGTTGCCATTCTCCAGATACAGACTTAAGGTTTCTCCCTTGGGATTCCATGGATTCCCACATCAGAGCAAATCCCAAAGCCTAGTATGCATACGTTGTTCCAAGTTGCAATTAGAATTGGCCTTCTGCTTTAGCAAATTCGAAAGGTCCTATTAAGTTGAGAAAATGTTGTATAAAAATAACAAAGAAATTTTCATTCAGGAATACTTAACTTTTACCTCCTAAATCCTAAAACTGGGTTCTCTATGAATCCAGCAGTGAAGAAAAAAATCATATCTTTGGCTAAAAGCCCCCCAGTTTACTGCCTGGTTTGAAAGCTATCCCTTCTTTCATGTTCTTAATTTGAAAACATGGCCAAAAGGAATTGACAGAAAATGTTTAACAGTGGCCTTTGACAGGCTTCAGATCCTCAAACTTCTTCAGGAAAAAAAAAAAAAGCTGACAACTCATGGAAAAGCACACCACAATGTTTTCCTCCTTGGAAAACAACTGCACTAAATATTTGTTTATTTTACCATGTTCTGCCCTCAGTCTATCATAAAGAAATTTTAAACATTGTTTGGAAAACAGAGATTCCTGGGGTAAACAGATCTCACACAATCATAGAACAGAAAACTGTATATATGAATATTACCATTTAGATATCCTTAAGTATAGGATGCCCAAGAGGTCATTTGATTTGATAATACACCCTGGCTTGTGCATGTCTGCTCAGCTGCTAAGTCACATCTGACTCTTAGGATCCCATGGACTGTAATCCGCCAGGCTCTTCTGTCCATGGGATTTCCCAAGCAAGAATACTAGAGTGGGGTGCCATTTCCTTTTTCAGGGGATCCTCACAACCCAGGGACTGAACCAGAGTTTCCTGCATTAACAGGCAGACTCTATCACTGAGCCAACCTGGGAAGTCCAACCCTGACTTTAATTCATATAAAAAGATGCATTGAAGGACAAAAAGTGTATTCAAACGTAAGACGTCTGTATTACATAAATTTATCAGATACACAAGATTGGTGTAACCAGCACTATTTCCAGTTTGTATCTGGGGAGTACTACTGTATGCATTGTGCTATAAACATTATACAGCACAATAAAGGAGGCAAAATAGCTGGGAAAATATGTGAGGGGAAAGAGTGGAGAAAGGATTATAAAATATCTTTATGAACATTAACATAAATGATGTGTTACAATCTTCCAACTTTATTCTTCTGACAAATTGTCTACATAGTAATGTTTTCATTGTACACTATCATTTAGAAACATACTGCACAAACCATATACCTGTAAAAGCTATAGTTTCTTTTGTCAGGTTTGTGGCTGTTATTTAGTGCATGTCAAGTAGGCTAGTTGGGTAAATTTGCAGCCTGTACAGTAACTGGATTTCCTAAACAACTTTACTTAGAAAAACAAAATGAAATATCATAGCAATGAGGAGCACTGGAACACAAGTTCTGTTATATTGAGCCACTGAGCTTGGCTCTCCATGTTGTCTAAAGCATCTGTCCATGGTACTAGTCCTGCCTGTTAGAATACCCCTGTAATCACAGCATCATTCATTTTGTGCTCGTTGTACTTGGGTTTATATGTCTCCCTTGTCTATAACTTTTCTGAAAACAAAGTTTTTTGCATCTGTACTGTTTCTGGTGCTGATTTTGAGAAAGTTTAGGTTTGGTCCTTTATTCATTATTTCTTGATTTATTGCAGTGTTCTATTGTTCAGTATTTTTTCTTTTATTTTTTGCTTTCACAGTTTGCTTTTCCCTTTACATAGGCAGACATGTTTGTGTTTGTTCTCCTAACCATGTGTCCGAACCCTTCCACCTTTAATTATGGAGGGGGAGGGGCTAATAGCTATTGTAGATATATTTCCCTTCTAGAATCTGAACTGGCTTTTAAAATTTGTTTCCCCCCCTTAATTTATAAATATTTTAATCAATAATGTATCTGTTATTTCCCAAGTGATCCCTGAGAAGCGTGTTTGATGGCCTCACACTAGCCATTCCAAGAGAACTGCCTCTCAAGCAGCTGACACCAGTGAGCCTAGCTAAGGTTTTACTCTCTTGAGCCCTGTATTTTCAGGTTAGCCAGCAATGGCACACTCACTCCATCACTGAACCAATGAAATTGATGTCTTGTGCAAGTTCCCTCACTCCCTTTTGCTGAGCTTGCATTGCATTTCCGTTGCATATTCAGTCAGAAACTAGCCTGGAACAAAAATTCAGCCATCAGAGAAAAATACCTTCTGTCCTCAATGTTGTAATTGCACTTGATCAGCATCAGCTCTGCATCAATAATTAGACAAGGGTCCAATAATTATGTTGGCAATGAAACAACATAGTCAAAACTTCAGTTATTTCCGTGAAGTGACTGTCCAAGGGCTGAAAGCAATACTGGAGACTTGACACTTCCCATTTACTTATAACATCACAGATGATTGAAAACTGTGTCCTTTGTATTGTTTGCAATATTCTCTTCTGTTTGTGGCCTCACAGACTAACTAAAGAACTATACTTGCTTTCATCGATGACATACTTGCTTTTAAAAATCTAATTAAAACTTTCTTTTTGGTCCTTAGGTAGAAAGATGGCTCTGCTGAGATAAGCTCTTAATTAATGCACTGAGAGCTTACGAGTCCCACCTCTCAACAGGAATGATTGACGTCCAAGGATACATAAATTACGGTAATTGAGCCCTGCCTCTACAGCCCAGACTTCCTACAGCCAACTCATCAGAGAAGCTAGGTAAGTAGACCAGCATAGAAAGTTATTGAAATATGTTCTTTGCTTTCCCAAAGGGTGAAAGAGAAACTTTCCAGACTGTTGCATATTTACTGTTACAGAAGGCAGGTCTTTTCTTCAGCTTTAAGGTTTTGTGTTGAAGTTGTTTTGTTTTTTTAATTATAAAAATTAGCATTTTAACATAGCCATTGAAATTTAAATAACCACACTCTCCGCAATTTTCAAACAGCAAAACTTACAAGCCAATTATAGTATGCAAAAATCACTTGGCATCATTTGTTGACATTAAATTGTGTTGCATAGCAACCAACACATATGCTTATGGAGGGATTGTTTGAAATCAAATCCAATTGCAATCCTTGAGTTTGATTTTCAGAAATATGCCTAATTGTAAACACACCTAACTCCCAGCCTCACCCAAGACCCATACTCAAATATTTATTTTATGCTTATTTCATTCAGAAAGAAAGTTAGAAGTATTCTGAATATCTAACTTTCAGAGACTCTAATAAACTATTCGGTATAATCTAAATAGTTTAATGTTCTAAAATAAAATTCGGGGACAGGGCTATTTCCTAAAATTGAAGACAATTGTACCATATTAGATGTCTTCATTTATATCTGATAGTTTTATTAACAGGTTTTTTAACTGTCTTAAAAATTATGGGAAAAGAACACACCTTCAACTATTGTCAAGGAAACATGAATAATACAGGATATTAAATTATTTACAATATATCGCTAAAATATATGTATTATTCAGATAAAATACAAATAGGGTTTGAGTTTTACTATGTAAAATTTTACAAGGCAAAAGTAAAGGAACAAAGACCACAAAGAAAACTAGATTAAGAAATGATTAAGCTTAACGGTGTTACACCAAAATGAATAGAGGCGGGAAAGGCAACAGAGCAAAAGGAAAAAAAATACCAAACTTACTGCACTGAAGCAGTAAGTTTGAGAAATAGCAAGTAAAATACTGAACTCAAACATTCAAAAAACTCAGTACTGGCCAAAGTAGAGATGAAAATGATAGAAACAGGGCTAGGTTCAGCATGATTTGGGGAACTATTCTGTCCTAGCAGAAAAATCAAAGAGAATATTTTTAAGACTTTGGATTCCTGAAACTTCAGGCGAACATGTTGCTCCCACACTTTCTCTCTTTCCACCTACTGTTTCAAATTGTGAAAAATGTGGCACCCCATTTAAAAAGAAAACCATAAGATGGCTACATTTCTATCAAAATGGCTTTATTATTACCTGTGAGAAAACCTGAAGTGGAGAAAAATTGAGAGAGATCAGAAAATCCTGAGCTGATAATCTTGTAAAAAAAAAATAAAATGCTTTTAACATCAAGACTATCTCGCTAAGACTGAAATGGAATAAAGATGGAACAGCTTCTTTACTTAGGTCCTTTTATGATTGGGTGGCTAGCAGGACCCGAATACAATGTATCAAGGCCATGGAAATCTATATAAGAGAGCATTTTCTATCTGACAAAAATTATGTAGGTGGAAGGATCAGGAAGCATGCCCTCAGATATCCTAAGTGTTTATTTTTATTTTCTGTCCTTATGTGATCAGACCACATTCCTTCACTACCTATTATGTACTGAGCAAGGTTTGGTACTTGAAGTGGCTTTGTGTGAAATTATGAGTGGAATGACCTAAATCTCTTCATCTCTCTTGGGAATTTATATCTTTAATAAATATGAAAAGGCAGTATTACTATGTGCTTCATTAGTCTCATATCTGTAGAAATATTTATTAGTAGAAAAAGTAACCATATGCTCATAAGTTGGCAGAAAATTCTACTCGAATTCACATAATTTTTTAATGCAGTTAACAGACAACTCAACATCCTTTCATTGCACTACGTGGACCCTACCTTTGGATTTAAATTACACAGAGGTCCCTGAATTTGTATCAGCTTTTGTCTTCATCTGTGTTGGGTAATCAAAGTGGTGATGCCTGAGAGAAAATCCTAAGTCATTATGAGATGGGGCACAATCAGCACTGAGATGCCCAGGGCCACCCTGCCTGGAGTGGAGCCATGAATAGAATAGCCTACCACTCAGCTGGACATTCACCGTCAGTTCCGAGTTTCCAATTACTACATTGCATCACCATCATACTGTTATTAGCCAATACATGAATGAACATAGCAAAAGATGTGCTGGTCATCCTCTACCATTGCAATGTACAAAGAACCTCAGAAAACTCTTCTCCAGTCTTTGAAACAGACCACTTATCATACAATTATTGCTTCAGGCACTTAATAGACTTCTTATACTATTCATTCATTTAGAATTTATGTAACTCTTTAGATGCAGGGCTGTTCACTTAACTGTGCATTTCATTATTCTCCTACTGTTTGATATCTGGGTTAACTTCTTCCTTATATCTTTAGTAACAATTTTAATGATCTTGAAGATTTGTTGATAAAATTCGTTACTTTTTTTTTTAATAAAACAAGAGCATATTGAAAAAAAACAAGAAATGCCATATAACATCCTATAATATCCATGCTAATATCATTTGGTTATAATTTTAAATAACAAAAACTAACAATGGTTAGGAAAAAAGACATTAAAAAATTACTCTCTGAAATAATTGCTAGTTATAATTTTTCTTCTATAGAAATTCATATTCATTTAAATATCTACCTATTGTTTATGCAATCACTCAGTTATTCAGTGTTGCTTATGTATCAAGCACTGTTTTTGGTGCTAGGGTTGTACCAGTAAGCAAAACAGATTTTTTTTTTTTTAATTCTAGCTCTCATGGGGCTTATATTCTTGTGCGGAGAAACAGATAATAAAAAACAGAATAAGAGTGTAAGTCACTGTGTGTGAGAGAGAGAAAGGAGAGAGAAAGGGAAGTAAATACTGTGAAAAAATACCAGGAAGGATTATTTGAAGGTGTTATTGAGAAAGTGATATTTAAGTAAAGACTTGAAGGAGCAGAGCAGGAGCCATATGAGTAGCTTGGATAAAGCTCCAAGTAGAAAAGAATAGCACATGCAAAGGCCCTGATAAAAGATTTACCTAGTGGAGTAAAGTAGCACAAAGGAACTAAAAGAGCTGGAGTGCGCAGGAGTGTGGGTCAGAGTGGAAGAGTACCAGAGAATCACGGAGCTGGAGATCACTAATAGATTTTAGCTTTTAATCCACGTAACATGGGAAGCTTTTAAGTGGTTTTGTTTTTCTGGGAGTGGAATATTGCATGATTTTGAGCAGAGAGATAAGGTGATCCTGATGTATGTTTTGAAAGGACATCCCTGGTTGCTCTGTTGAGAAGAGATTCAATAAAAGAAAGGGCAGAAGCAGGGAGAGTAGTTATGAGACAACTGTAGCAATCCAGATGAGAGATGATGGCAGTTTGGACCAGGATGGTGGAGGAGGCAGTGACAATGTGTGGTTTTACATTCCAACTATATTCTGAAGGTGGCACTGACAGAATTTGCATGAGGTCTGAGATGGATGGGGTCTGCGATGTGGTGTCAACAAGAGTCAGCCATAGGTGACTCCAAACCAGAAGGATGGACTTGTAATTTATTAAGATGGGGAAAGTTGGTAAGGTTCTGTTTTGGACCCATTAAATTGGATATACCTCTTAGATGTCCAGTTGGAAATGTCAGGTACATGGCATAACACAAGAGTCTGTAGTTTAGGTCTTGCTTCAAGATAGGAATTCTTAGCATATAAATGATATTTAAAGTCATGTAACTGGGTGAAATCACCCAGGAGCAATTGTGGGTAGAAAAAAAAAAAGAGGACACAGGGCTTAGACACAAGCACCTCAACATCAAGAAGTCAGGATTCTGAAGAGGGGCGAGACTGGAAAAGGGTAATTTCCTGGAAAACACATGGAAGCCATTTGTAAAACGCTGTCCTTATATATAGGAACCTGAAGATGGATGGGATTAGCAATGTTAGGTCTTTGGTGGTATGGTGGGAGAATAAAATCTAATTGATGTTGGCTCAAGAGGGATGAGAAGAGAAAATGTGGAAGTAATCTGCACAGACCATCTTTGAAGGAGTCTTGCTATAAAATAGAAACAAACAAACAAACAAAATTAGATGGCGGCTATAATTAGAAGTTCTACTGTCCAAGGGGCTTCCCGGGTGGCTTAGAGATAACAGAATCTGCCTGCCAGTGCAGGAGCCACAGGTTCAGTTCCTGGGTCAGGAAGATCCCATGGAGGAGGAACTAGCAACCCACTCTAGTATTGTTGTCTGGAGAACGTCATGGACAGAGGAGCCTGGCCAGCTAGAGTCCACATGGTTGCAAAGAGTCAGACACAACTGAGCGACTGAGCGTGAATGCATTTAGTTAGAAGGAGGAAGAAAGTTTTGTTTCTTTTGAGATAAAAGCACTAACAGCTTATAGTTATTAAGAATGACTCAATTGATAGGGGGAAATTGATGATGCAAGAAAGATGTTCTGGAGTTCTCCATATAGAGGTGAGAGAATATCAGGCTTTATGCAAACAGGGAGGGAGGAGCCAGCAGAGAGAAGCTGGCATCAACAAGTGCAAATGCAGAAAGGTGGGAAGATGAGGGGAGAGCTTGTGGAGGATCTCTTCTAGCTTCTGTTTCATTTTAATGATGTAGAAGCAAGGACATCAGCTGACACTGAGTATGGTGAAGGTCTGAAGATATAGGAGAGTGTGTGAAACTGTGATAGACTGGAGTGTGAATAGAGTGCGAAAATAGTACAAGAACCACGAAGCATGAAGGTTGCCAGGAGGTTAGTGGTCAGCAATTTAGGGTAAGACCATTGTGTAGGGTTGCATATATTTGTTTACCATATTCAGTTGTAAAAGTACCTGTATAGAGTAGGCAGTGTTGGTGTAACAGTGGTTAGAATTTTGCCAGGGGAATATCAAGAAACTAAGGAGGGCAGATGAGTTCATGCATTTATGTTTGTTTCCAGATTTGCATTGATCTTGCTTATCATTTCTTCCCCAGTACCAAGCTCTTTTAATTATAGTAGCACTTGGAATATATATTGCAATATGATATATGATACCACCAGGTGTTGTTCATTGCTCCTTCCTGAGGATTCTTCTAGCAATTTGTGAATACTTAGTCATTAACCTAAAAACTTTATTATCACTTTATCACATTAAAAAACTCCAGTTGACTTTTAAATTTTTGTTGAGTTACTGTCAGCTTCATAGATTTCAGGAAAATTCATACCTTTATACTATACAATATTCTTATTCACATCCTTACTGGCTTTATCATTCGCTCACTCTCTTCTGAGGTCTTCAGTAGAGTTTTACAGTTTCTTATATAGGCCCTACACATTATTTCTTTTATAAGTACATGCACATATGCATCATCCCTGATGTTTTCTTGATCAATAATAGAATGACAGGGAATTCTCTGGCAGTCCAATGTTTAGGGTTCCACAATTCCACTGTAGAAGGTACAGGTTTGATCCCTGGTCAGAGAACTAAGATTCCTCATGCTGTGAGGGGTGGCAAAAAGAAAAAAAAATAGAACAGAGAAAAGAAACTATTATACTCAGAAGCCATCAAATCCATTCATTAATTTGCTTGATAGATATTGGACTATTTCAATATTTAAATTGCTAATTCAAAACATCTGATATTTTGCCTATGCTTTTGTGAGTGGCAATTTGTACAAGAGTCAAAAGGTAAGTAAAGAAACAGATTTTTCTTATTTTCATAGGTAGGTGTACCTAAAGTGAACATCCTCATTTCATAAAATGAGTAAGTTGTAAAAATAAAATATGCTAGGTTGGATAATCATCTATAATGTTAACAGTCCAATTGCTTGTCATGTAGAGGAAGGTTGTGCTTTAATTAAGCAATAAGACATGACAGGGTGTGAATTATGGAGTAATAATTCTTGTCTACTGTATTGTTAGACAAAAGGCCAAGGGCCAGGTGTCACTGCATATACCGTGCATAAATTATTACACTGTAATTTAAACCTAGAACATTGTAGAATATATTCTAAAATATTTTTCAAATAACTTGGAAAAACGAGAAACGTAAGTTGGATATATCTCTTAAATTCTGTGTTAGAGGACCTCAGCCTCAATGCTGAAAGATCAAAAGCCTAAAGGAAAGTGTTTATTTGGGGGTAAAAATACAGCAGGAAAAGACAGCAAAGTGAGCTTCATAGTTGATTACTCTCTAACCAGTATTTTTATATAGGAGATTCCTGAAGATGATGATACATTGACTTCTTTATGATTAGGGAAAAGTGGTCAGAGCTAAATTTTGAAAAATTTTAAGAGGAGTCCTTTTAGGCTTTATTTTTCCTTCACAAAGCAATGCTAACTAACAAATAATTCTTAACAGAAAACCTCCAGAAAAACAGGTATCTTCCTGAAAGAACTTGGCAAAGGGTGGAACAATTTAACAGAATTTTGGGTCCTTTTCAAATCAGTGGGATTTGTAATCCTAACACTTTCCCCCCTTAACATACCATTTTGAAAGTCCTCTTTTGTAAAGACATTAAAACAGATCTCTTATCACAAGAAAACACATCGTTTGAAATACCTCTTTAAAAAAAAAAAAGGACAACTCATTTTTGCCCATTCAAAAGAAAAATGTTTGAGGGTGAGTATGTGATTGTAATAAAGAGAAAGTCTACTTGCTTTTCATCTGCAGAGCACTCTGACTAGCAGTGTTTCAAAAGATGGTTTCTTTTTAAAGTTATTATGGTTTTGTGCTTTCATTGCCAAGATTGTATACTTTTAAGATGGTGATGTATTAACAAGTTTGACTTCTTTTGTGAATATCACAAGATAAAAGTTATATATTACAACCTTGGACCATTAATTTTGTCACAGGGTCTCGTTTAAATTACTACATTTTGTCACCAAATTTGACCTCTTTTCTAGAAGTGGGGGAACCAAAGAGAGCTTAACACAACAGATCAAGTATAAAATATATTTAAAGGATCTAGAGAAACACCCACCTGCCCAAAATATGTCTCAATGTCTTATGATAGGGCCATTAATTATTTACAATTCTGGATTAGTGTTTTGGTCTTGAATATTCCCTTATTAAAATTAAACCTCTCCCAAGTCAGTGACACAGAACCCAGTTATCAGGTATTAATACATCAGTTGGTCTCTTTGCTGAAGTGATAGATTTAGGCTGTAGATTTGCTCTCATTCATAACAGAAAACTGGGATGAAATGAGACAAAAGAAGGAAATGGTTCTATGCATATGAGGTTTCCAGCCCTGAAACTTGAGCTAGATGTTATTATGACAGTCCTTAGCTACTGAAAGAGCATTTGAAAACATACAAATTTCATGCTCAGAGGTTAGAAGAACTCAGAGAAAAGGGAGAATGATGAGTTCTTTATGCAAGAATGAATCATGTCTTCTTTGGTGACTAATATGTGTCTTAAGTGATGAAAAAGGTAGGGAAAACCAAAGAAAATTTATTTTTAATACTTAATGGATTTACCCATTCTATGACTTGTATTAGATCCATGGGTCTACCACAACAACTAAAGAAAACCATTTTTAGCACTTTTTACTCATTTCTGTTTCACTGAATTAGGCATGGTTGACTTTTCTACTCAGTGGCTCCCAACAGACCCTTTTCTGGACTTATAGTTCAGTAGGATTTTACTCCAAAATTCTTAGGGAGTGGGAGACTATAACTCTCTTTGACTTCTTCTCCAAGATTTATTGTGTCAGTTTTGGACAACCCACATGACAGGTAATTTTTAGAAAGTTTAACAGAAACTTGTAGAATTATCCTTAGAAAACCATGATATAAAAGTATGCTGTTAGCTTGGAACAAGGTCAGTATGTAACAAGGCTAAATAAAAAACATCCATGCATTTTTAGAAAAGGATTATCAGTTACTTTGTTTTAATTTTTATACTAGTGTAGCCTTGATTTAGGTCCTACTAACTTCTACAGAGACATAATCACTTTAAGATATTTTAGAATGTAATATGTTGCAAAAGAAATCATTTCACAGGTTGGTTGTTGGCTGGGTCTATGTGCACACGTGCTAAGTCACTTCAGTTGTGTCTGACTCTTTGCAACCCTATTGACTATATCCAGCAGGCTCCTCTGTCTCTGGGATTCTCTAGGCAAGAATACTGGAGTGGGTTGCTATTTCCTCTTTCAAGGGATCTTCCTGACCCAGGGATTGAATCAGCATCTCTTAGGTCTCCAACATTGGCAGGCAGGTTCCTTACCACTAGTGTCACCTGGAAAGCCCAATCATGCCTAAGCGTTAACTGGTCATATCACTCAATAGAGAGATAAAGATCTCTTTTTAGAGGCTTATGTTTATTAGGATAAATTATGAGCATGAATTTTGTGGAAAGATTGGTACTAAGTATACAACATAATTCTATCAATATTAACAATAACTCTGCAGGGTTGGTGCTAATTTCTGGATTAAGAAATACAGGTTTATAGAGATGCTCAGTAAGAGGCAGGTCCGATCTTCTAGCACAAGACCATGATTTGAAAAAAAAATCATTTTCAGTGAATCATAGTGTCTTCTGCAGAACTTAAGAGTCAGAATTGTTTTTTAAATATGGAATTTAATCATCACAAAGTTCTTCTTAAAAAATCTGATGTTTTCCTATGATCCAGGACTATTAAGTTTCTTCCATTTTCCGTTCTTAGAACTCTCTCCTTGTATATTGTTATGAACTTCCATTCTGCTCCAGAATCCATTACTCATATTCAAAAGCATAACAGCAGAAATAAGCTCTGGAAAAAGTAACAACCATGAGCACCAGCCTTGTCACACCAAAGACTGACAGTCAATTCTACAAAAAGGACCCCATGATCCTAGCCGTGAAGCAAGATCCTACTTTTCCCTTCACCCAAGTTTGGTTTCCTTCCATTAAATTAATTAGTATCACACACTGTTTGCTGCAATGGGGTTGAGAGTTTTGATTTAGTACTGCTGTCATGATCATTTGGGATTAAAAAATACAAAAATACTGACCTGTAAATAAAGGTCAGATAGAAAAGAAGACCCAAAGTTAGCACCATAACATTCATGTTCAAGTGTTAGTGTATATGTTTAGGTGTGTCTATGTGTTTTTTGTAATCCATCAACTTGACTCATGTATCATTGCAAACATGATTTCCTGCTTTTTGTTTCAATTTGTTTCACCAAAGTTGCTGTTTTTAAAGTCTTTGGCTTAAAAGCAGCAGCCTGGACTCATATTCCTAATTTCTTTCCTATTTAGGCAGTTGGTTTTGATATTCCCAATCTCAGGCTGTACCCAACTATAATTCACTCCATTGTAGCAGCTCAGCAGACACAAGTCCTCATTTCTGACAAGGTCATTCATCATATAAGTTGTTGAATTCCTTTTTATCTACATTTGGATTTCAAGTGGAATGTAGGTACCAATCAGGACCAAAGTACAGAAAATAATACTTATTATCTCAAACTACAATGACATCATTTTATTTTTTTGGAGCGAGAATTATGAGCAACACACCCCAGTTTTATCTTCTCAAACCCCTGCAATATAGACAGTCTAGAACAGAGAGTAAAATTATGAAAAAAATAAAGTCAACAGTTGCTAGAAATTTCTGGTTTTGCTTCTAAAATAGAAAAAAAAATCATATCTTTTAAAAATCATCACATGCAATATATAACCAAGTTTTTTTTTTTTTAAAAAAAAGAGTACTAAATAATAAGAAACTAAAAATAACTGAGTGGTAATTTAATAACTGTCAAGACTCATTCCATCTGCTGGAAAGAGCTTAAAACCTTTACCTGCTGCCGCTCACATGATCAAGATTGAGAGTTCAGAGCCGAAAGCTAACATCTGATGCGGAAGTATGTGATCCAATTCATCTGTAAGTGCATTTTTCTGCTTAATAATGTTACACTATCTGTTGAAAGGAAATAAGAATCCCCAAGTTTTGAAGTGTAAGAAAATAAGACACAAAGGACAGAAAAGAACTAAAATATATCTGTGTACAACTAGCTGTTGGGACACCTGAAAGTAAGCATGGGCACCTCGCCCTCTGCGGACTAGTTTGGGTGTTCTTCACACAGGGATCCTTTGACAGTGAGGAGTGATTGGAATCCTATATAATAGGCCACTGTCAAAGCATAAAAGAGAATAATATCTCCCCCATGAAAGTGAGAGCAGAGGCAACCTCTGCCATTGTCTCCTCTCTCGGATTCCCCTCCCAACTCTCCATGATTCAAAACAGACAGGCAGCAGGCTGTACAGATGGAGAGGCAACAGTCACAGTCCGCGTGGAGCCTTATAGATCTGGCTAGTTGTCTAGTTAACAGTCAGCTATTGTTGGATAATACCCACAGTTGTTTCACAAAAATGAGAAAAAAGATGGATTTATCCTGAGTTCATATACAAAAATATTTGTACAGGTTGGGGCTTGGGTTGAAGCCATTTTTCTTACCTGCAGACAGCTTGTGGATGACTCAGGCTGACTTCCTTTGCAATCAGCAGCAAACAGACTCTGTTCAAATGATACTGTGGGTCATACTATAAGAGGCATACTCCACAATCGTATGTCCCAGAAAGAAACGTTTTAGGCATTAGTTATTATTTTCATGGAGTTCTGTTTTTGACCTTGAAAAGGCGGAGGGCAGAGAGATTTAGAAATAGCCTTGCCTGTCATACCATCACAAGGTACCAAGAGGGCGCTGTGTTACCTATCAGTTCAGTTGCTCAATCCTGTCAGACTCTTTGCGACCCCATGGACTGCAGTACACCAGGCCTCCCTATCCATCGCCGATTCCTGGAGTTTACTCAAACTGATGCCCATTGACTCGTGATGCCATCCAACCTTTTTATCCTTTGTCACCCCTTATCTTCCCACCTTCAATCTTTCCCAGCATCAGGGTCTTTTCCACTGAGTCAGTTCTTCGCATCAGGTGGTCAAAGTATTGGAGTTTCAGCTTCCGCATCAGTCCTTTCAGTGAATATTCTGATTTCCTTTAGGATGGACTGGTTGGATCTTCTTGCAGTCCAAGGGACTCTCAAGAGTCTTCTCCAACACCACAGTTCAAAAGCATCAATTCTTTGCCACTCAGCTTTCTTTATGGTCCAACTCTCACATCCATATATGATTACTGGAAAAACAATAGCCTTGACTAGACAGCTCTTTGTTGGCAAAGTAATATCGCTGCCTTTTAATATGCTGGCTAGATTGGTAACTTTTCTTCCAAGGAGCAAGCGTCTTTGAATTTCATGGCTGCAGTCACCATCTGTAGTGATTTGGGAGCCCAAAAAATAAAGTCTGTCACTGTTTCCATTGCTTCCCCATCTATTTGCCATGAAATGATGGGACCAGATGCCATGATCTTAGTTTTCTGAATGTTGAGTTTAAAGCCACCCTTTTCACTCTCCTCTTTCACCTTCATCAAAAGGCTCTTTAGTTCTTTTCGCTTTCTGAAAAGGGGGTGTCATCTGAATATCTGAGGTTATTGATTTTTATCCCGGCAATCTTGATTCCAGCTTGTGCTTCATCAAGCCGAGCTTTTCTCATGATGTAATCTGCATATAAGTTCAATGAGCAGGAAAACAATATACAGTCTTGACGTACTCTTTTCCTGATTTGGAACCAATCTGTTGTTCCATGTCCTGTTCTAACTGTTGCTTCCTGACCTGCATACCAATTTCTCAGGAGGCAGGTCAGGTGGTCTGATATTCCCATCTCTTTCAGAATTTTCCAGTTTATTGTGATCCACACAGTCAAAGGCTTTGGCATAGTCAATAAAGCAGAAGTAGATGTTTTTCTGGAATTCTCTTGCTTTTTCGATGATCCAGCAGATGTTGGCGATTTGATCTCTGGTTCCTCTGCCTTTTCTAAATCAAGCTTGAACATCTGGAAGTTCATGGTTCACATACTGTTGAAGCCTGTCTTGGAGAATTTTGAGCATTACTTTGCTAGCGTGTGAGATGAGTGCAATTTTGCGGTAGTTTGAGCATTCTTTGGCATTGCCTTTCTTTGGGATTGGGATGAAAACTGACCTTTTCCAGTCCTGTGGCCACTGCTGCGTTTTCCAAATTTGCTGGCATATCGAGTGCAGCACTTTCACAGCATCATCTTTTAGGATTTGAAATAGCTCAACTGGAATTCCATCACCTCCACTAGCTTTGTTCGTAGTGATGCTTCCTAAGGCCCACATCACTTCGCATTCCAGGATGTCTGCCTCTAAGTGAGTGATCACACCATAGTGATTATCTGGGTCGTGAAGATCTTTTTTGTACAGTTCTTCTGTGTATTCTTGCCACCTCTTCTTAATATCTTCTGCTTCTGTTAGGTTCATACCATTTCAGTCCTTTATTGTGCCCATCTTTGCATGAAATGTTTCCTTGGTATCTCTAATTTTCTTGAGGAGATCTCTAGTCTTTCCCATTCTATTGTTTTCCTCTATTTCTTTGCATTGATGCTGAGGAAGGCTTTGTTATCTCTCCTTGCTATTCTTTGGAACTCTGCATTCAATGGGAACTCTGCATTCAAATGGGTATATCTTTCCTTCTCTCCTTTGCCTTTTGTTTCTCTTATTTTCACAGCTATTTGTAAGCCTCCTCAGACAACCATTTTGCCTTTTTGCATTGCCTTTTCTTGGGGATGGTCTTGGTCCCTGCCTCCTGTACAATATTACAAAGCTCATCCATAGTTCTTCAGGCACTCTGTCTATCAGATCTAATCCCTCGAATCTGTTTCTCACTTCCACTGTGTAATCATAAGGGATTTGATTTAGGTCGTACCTGAATGGTCTAGTGGTTTTCCCTACTTTGTTCAATTTAAGTCTGTATTTGGCAATAAAGAGTTCATGACCTGACCCACAATCAGCTCCCCGTCTTCATTTGCTGACTGTATAGAGCTTCTCCATCTTTGGCTGCAAAGAATATAATCAATCTGATTTCAGTATTGACCTTCTGGTGATGTCCATGTGTAGAGTCTTCTCTTGTGTTGTTGGAAGAGGGTGTTTTCTATGACCAGTGCATTCTCTTGGCCTCTATTAGCTTTTGCCTTCTTTAAACTCTATTAGCCTTTGCCCTGCTTCATTCTGTACTCAAAGGCCAAATTTGCCTGTTATTCCAGGTATTTCTTGACTTCTTACTTTTGCATTCCAGTCCCCTATAATAAAAAGGACATCTTTTTTGGGTGTAGCAGTCACTGCCCCAGCATCTACTGTCTTCCTGGGGTTTGTGTTACCTATACGTTCATCAAAATAATGGCTCGGGGCTCCTTGGCCAGCAGGCAACACCTAGGAATGCTCTTCAGCTAATGGAATTTGGGGGGTTAATGAGGCTTGATTCATTTATGTAGTGAAACGATGTGAGAAAAGGAAGCAGCCATATAAAATTGACAAGCATATTCCTTGTAAAATACTTTTTATAGATGTAGTTATGTTGGCAGATGTTGAAGCTATCCTTAAAGCTATAAATCAGTTTACTGATCACAAATCTTCCATCCAATGACCAACAATCACAATAGTTATTTGACAAGAGCAAACTTGAAGTTATCTGTGCTAACTTTAACAAAATACAAGGGATAACATTTTATTATTTATTGAATGCCTACTATTTGCAAGTAGTGTGTTCTGTAGATTCAGTAATTTGCATATATGTGTATTGAGATAAGCATGGACACACATGTAAAAATTGTAGTCTTGTTCTCAATTTGCTTATAATACAATAGAGAGAAGATTTATGCAAAGTAAGCCAATTTTGTAAGAAAAGTACAAATAACAAGCTTTAGAAAGATCAGTAAAGAGAGAGCGTATTTGGGTAGAGAAAGGAAAAGAAAGATTGAGAAATCTACCATCAAAAGACGAATAACATTTCAAGTAGTAAAGAAGGGAAGGACATTCCAAAAGGAAGTGGCTAACAAAGGGATCACATGGGAATTTATCAAATGTGTTTAATAATTACTAAGCCAGTCTCCAATCTGGGTAGAATATGAGGCTTGTGATTGAGAGATGGTTAAAGTAAAGTAAAAGATGGAAAGGTAGGCAGGACCAGATTCTGCAGGGCCATGGATGGCAGGCAAACATGATTACAGTCAAGATTTTATTTCATAACTGGATAATTGTAAAGAATTTCTACTTGTCCCATAGCTATCCAGGGCTGATACGTTTCTCCCATTATTAGCTAAGACTTTTCATTGATCTTGCTTGCAATCCCAGAAAACTGACATGTTAATGTATATGGCCCAAAGGATTACCCTACTCTTGATGTTTGTTACTTTTCCAAAGGGACTGTCAAGGTTGTGTGTTTTATTGGATTTTAGAAAGTCCAATCTCAGGTGCAACCTTGAGTGTCCTCTGGTTGCCAGTGTATGCTTCCTGGTTTCTCCTGCCTCAGATTTCAGGTGCAGCTCACTGACAGTTGTTTGGAAAATTCTATTGTTCAGGTGCCAGTAAATTAGGGTGACGATGTCCTTGGCATTTCCCCACATCCCAGATACCAGGTTATGTTCCTTGCTTTTTATTCTGATGCTAATTAAAAGGGAGAAAGAAACAGTTCATCCTAATCTTATGCCTAGTTCTTTGCAGTTATTTGCATTCAGCTCATTAGTTTGTTTTATTGTGACCTTTCTTACGTTTTTGAAATTATTAGTTTCATGAAGATTCTTTCCTTTTTTATCATTTTCTGTAAAAAAAAAAAAAGTCAATAAAATATAAATGAAGAAGTGATTTTCCCAGTATGATTCTAGGAAAGGAACTCAGATTGTTCTGGTCATCAATCACGTTGTTGAATAGTAAGAAGTTTGAGTCAGCCAATTAAAAAAAAAATTGAGAACATAGACAATGCCAGATGGCTTGACTCTAAACATAAAAAGTTGAAGTGGCCATTCAGAAATCAGACCAAATATTTACAGTCTTTATCAGTGTATGTGGCCAAAATCCAACAACTTTTAACCCACACATGTATTCCAAAAGATATACTCTGGCATCTGCTTCCAGCATCAATGCCCAAAACTCTGTTACTTCAACCTTTGTTGCCCCACTGGTCCCCTGAGGACTGTTGTGAGGATAGACTACAGAATCTGAAAGCACGTGGTCAATCCAGGTCTGATGGATGACTCTGATGCTAGTAGTGTTGGCAAGACTGGCTGGATTTCTGTTCTTCGTGGTGGAGAAATATTGTGCAGGCTCTTACTGGGCTGAGTGAAAAGCAGACCAGTTGTCATCTCTGGTGTTTATCAGCCTATCAGCTGCAGTTGAGACCTTTCTTGGGAAATACATGATGACACACCGAATATCTACCTACTCCTCAGTGAGTGCTTCTGTGCCAGAGGAGTTGGCCCTTGATCAAGGCGAGGAGCTTAGATCAGGAAAAGGAGTCAATGGGCATAAGGGTCTCCCAAACAAAGGGGAGTCTGGGGAAGGAGTAACTAATAGCTTTCCCCATATGCTTTCTCTAGTCAAGAGTGAAATAAGTCAGAAAGAGGAAAACAGGCATCATATATTAATGCAGATATGTGGAATGTAGAAAAATGGTACAGAGGAACCTATCTGCAAAGCAGAAATAGAGACAGATATAAGAGAACAAACGCATGGACACCAAGGGGAGGACAGTAAGATGGGCTAAACTGGGAAAGGGGGGTTGAAATATATACAGTATTATGTGTATAAAACAGATAACCAGTGAGAACCAATGTAAAGCACAGGGAACTCTGCTCAAAGCTCTGTGGTGACTTAAATGAGAAGGAAATCCAAAAAAAGGGTTATATGTAAACATATAACTGATTCATCTTTCTTATGCTGTAGCAGAGACTAACACAATACTGTAAAGCAAGTATACAACAGTTACATTTTTTTAAAAAAAGAAATAACCAGTTTTCTTCTGCCCATTTCTCCTGGGGAAACAAAAGACATCCTCCTTGTCTTCTTTCTAGCACCATAAATAAGGAGGAAAGCAGCTACAGTTTGAAGAGGCAGAGGGAAAGAGTTTCATTTGGATCTGGTTCCTAAATGATATATTTCAGGATTACTACTTTAGCAAATAGATAAAATTCTCTGATTTTATTTAAAAAAAAAAGAATAAATATATAGCTCATCACTCTCTTTAAAAAAAACAAACAAACAGTGGAAGCCTAAGAAGCAAGTGCTGTAGGAAGGGTAAAATTGCCTGCTGTGTGTTTCAAGGTGGTCTGTGCAGGCCAACAGGAGTAATAGGAATGATTAAACCCTGTCGAATGGGGTTAGATCTGGAGCTTTCTTGCCTCATGACAGGCTGTGACAGTCGAGTGGCACTGAAGCAGAACAAACGATGGTGGCAGTTTGCTGTGAGCAGTGCAACTGTCAAAACTGCTGTCCAGAAGCAAATGTTGGGGATAACAACCAGCAAAGTTTGCAACCTGACGACTCAAATGCTGATGGCCACAATGTCTTCACAGTAAACTCCAGGTTATAGTTCCCGCCTGGGGCTTTCCACTCTCATGCTCAGGACTGCCAACTTTTCCTGTGCTCCTGTGCTCTGGGTATGGTCAATTTCTGTATTATAACAAAGCCTACCTTCCTTGGGAAAGCACTCACTCATCCTTGCATGACCCACATGGAAACGCTCATACTCATAGACTAGCACGTAAGCCACACATATGGAGTTTATCATGTTTCATGTTTGGCGCGGTCATCCACCATCCTAAAAGAGAAAGGCCCATTCATGTGTGAAATCTAGTTCCAATTACATGGCTGGAAGAATAGGTTACAGCACAGATGTAAACCCGCCGTCACAAATAGGGTGAAATACTTCACACCTGAAGCAGAAACAGTGAACTTAGCATTGTCACCAGTTTCTTGAAAAGCTGGGGAAAAAAAAAAAAGAACTTTACACCCATGTGGCTTCACAGGTTTTTATTAGAAGCCACAGTAGACACTTTTCACCAGCAGTAAATGAGAAACCTTTCCACATTGTAATAACATTGGGAGAGGTTCTCAGCCTCTGTCATCCTCTGGGAATTCTCCCATTGAGTTTCCATGGGTTGGAGGGCTGAGAAGGTGGCCCACAGAGTCTCTAACACACAAGCTCAATTTTAACATTGCATCCTGTCATATTTCTCATGTTTGGGGGAGTCCAATAGAAAAGGTGTCATCTGAGTCTGCAATTTGCAAGGTGCTGGGCATTTTACCTCTGCTGAGATCAGATGGTCCAGGTGTGAAATAAACTAGGAATTCTTCATTCCTAACATCAATTTTCCTCTCTGAGAAACCTCAATAGACTCCATGAGTGCTTTACAAGCTAGTGATCTCAGAACAAGAAGGCTTAGAGTAAGCAAAAGGCTTAGCTCTTACATCCAGTTAGTAAAAGTTATGATTATGAATTTTAAATTACTTTTTATGGGAATCTAGTTGATTTACAATATCATGTTCATTTCAGATGAGTAGCAAAGTGAATCAGTTATATACACACATATATATATCCACTGTTTTTTAGATTCTTTACCCATTGTGCTTCCCTGGTAGCTCAGATGGTAAATAATCTGCCTGCAATGCAGGAAACTGGGGTTCAATCCCTGGGTTGGAAAGATCCCCTACAGAAGGGAACAGAAACCCACTCTAGTATTTTTGCCTGGAGAATTCCATGGACAGACCATGGGGTAACAAAGAGTCAGACACAAGTGAGCAACTAACACTTCACTCCCAGGTCATTACAGAATATTGAGTAGAGTTCTCTGTGCTGTATAGTAGGTTCTTATTAGTTATCTCTTTTATGTGTTCAGTTCAGTTCAGTTCAGTCGCTCAGTCATGTCCGACTCTTTGCGACCCCATAAATTGCAGCGCGCCAGGCCTCTCTGTCCATCACCAACTCCCGGAGTCTACCCAAACCCATGTTCATCGAGTCGGTGATTCCATCCAACCATCTCATCCTCCGTCGTCCCCTTCTCCTCTCGCCCCCAGTCCTACCCAGCATTAGGGTCTTTTCCAATGAGTCAACCCTTCGCATGAGGTGGCCAAAGTATTGGAGTTTCAGCTTCAACATCAGACCTTCCAATGAACACCCAGGATTGATCTCCTTTAGGATGGATTGATTGGATCTCCTTGCAGTCCAAGGGACTCTCAAGAGTCTTCTCCAACACCACAGTTCAAAAGCATCAATTCTACGGCGCTCAGCTTTCTTCACCGTCCAACTCTCACATCCATACATGACCACTGGAAAAACCATAGCCTTGACTAGATGGACTTTTGTTGGCAAAGTAATGTCTCTGCTTTTAAATATGCTATCTAGGTTGGCCATAACCTTCCTTCCAAGGAGTAAGCGTCTTTTAATTTCATGGCTGCAGTCACCATCAGCAGTGATTCTGGAGCCCCAAAAAATAAAGTCTGACACTGTTTCCACTGTTTCTCCATCTATTTCCCATGAAGTGATGGGACCAGATGCCATGATCTTAGTTTTCTGAACGTTGAGCTTTAAGCCAACTTTTTCACTCTCCTCTTTCACCTTCATCAAGAGGCTCTTTAGTTCTTCTTCACTTTCTGCCATAAGGGTGGTGTCATCCGCATATCTGAGGTTATTGATATTTCTCCCAGCAATCTTGATTCCAGCTTGTGTTTCTTCTAGCCCAGCGTTTCTTATGATGTACTCTGCATATAAGTTAAATAAGCAGGGTGACAATATACAGCCTTGACGTACTCCTTTTCCTATTTGGAACCAGTCTGTTGTTCCATGTCCAGTTCTAACTGTTGCTTCCTGACCTGCATACAGGTTTCTCAAGAGACAGGTCAGATGGTCTGGTATTCCCATCTCTTTCAGAATTTTCCACAGTTTATTGTGATCCACACAGTCAAAGGCTTTGGCATGTGTAGTAGTGTATATATATGTCAATCCCAATCTCCCAGTTTATCCCTCCTTTCCCCCATGGTATAAAATATTTACCTCTTGAAGGAAAAAAAAAACTCGCCACATACTTTTATACCTAAATTAATTCATAAGATCTATGATTTAGAAGTTTCTTCTTCCTTAACCTGAAGCTGAAGAGGCAAACAAAATCATTCCACTTTTACTGTGAGGAAAGAGAAACTGTTTTTTAAAAGAGTGGTAAATTAGCTGGTGCTGGAAGCATCTATTTTCTTGCCTTCATCACTGCCAACTCCCTCTATTTGCTTTGATCTATGATTTGCAAGCTACTATTATTATTTATGTGTTCTACAATTACGACCAGTGACACCTCCCCTTTGCCAGCCCTTAGCCACAAATAGGAAAGGAATAAATGCTGTTTATTGTGACAGTCTGCCTTTTATTGGTGAGAGAATGACAAACGGTGCCACAGACAGCTCTCTCCTGTTCTCACTGCTGCTCCCCAGCTCACTTCCCCAGTGTTCTCTAGCACTGACAGTAAACGGGCTTGAATAACAACGCCCAGTGAGAATCTGTTGCATTCATTTACCTCCCAGTGAGCTTCTTGGGGGCGTTATATTGGATTAAAATACAGAAGACCCAGAAGTGTGAGGACACTTGAAGGATTTTTGTATCTCTTTTGGGCAGGGGCAGGAGTTTTCCTAGCTTAACAAGGATCTCTATCCACTAAAGTACTTAACTTCTTAAATGTATCTGGGCTTCCCAGGTGGCTCAGCTGCTAAAGAATCCACCTGCAATGCAGACCTGGGTTCGATCCCTGGGTTAGAAAGATCCCCTGGAAAAGGGAATGGCTACCCACTCCAGTATTGTGGCCTGGAGAATTCCATGGGGTCACACAGTCCACAGATAATGTGAAGAGAAAATGCAAATCAGAACCATTTATGAATTTTTTGGAAAGATTTCCGATTCCTCAGCCTGGGAACTTTTAGTAGAGCAGCAACCTTCTAGATTCACCAGAAGGACCAAAATGTGTAAGTTTTTCCAAAGGCCCTACACTAATTAGCTTCTTAAGCTCTGTTAAGATGGTGTATTTACTGGATAATTGCACCTAACGAAACAGAATAGATGAATAAATAAAAGAGTCACTACAAGTTTTGTATGCCCAACTTTGAGCCTTGTAAATATTTGACAGCCAGCCTGCCTCATCTGATGTCATTAGTCAGAAAAGTTACTAAGAGTCAGTACCTACTTCTGATCTCAGCAAGATTGCATTTAGGGATGTAAAGTTCTGTTTCTTCCTGCTAGTGGTTTGTGAAAAAATGCCCCTCTCTGGGATTTCACTCTTAAAGAAGTAAATTTAAACAATGGCAATGACAACAAATAGCCATTTGTTGTATGTGTACTCAGTCACTGCGGACTTCTCTGATAGCTCAGCTGGTAAACAATCTGCCTGCAATGCATGAGATCCTGGTTCTATTCCTGGATCAGGAAGATCCCCTGGAGAAGGAAAGGGCTACCCATGCCTGTATGCTTGCCTGGAGAACCCTTATGGACAGAGGAGCCTGGCAGGCTACAGTCCATGGGGTCACCAAGAGTTAGACACAACTGAGCTTGACTAATCACAGCACAGCACAGCTCAGTTGCTAGGTTGTGTCCAATTTTTCACAACCCCATGGACTGTAGCCCTCCAGGCTCCTCTCCATGAAATGCTCCAGGAGTGAGTTGCCATTTCCTACTCCAGGGTATCTTCCCTGTGACTCCTGCATTGGCACATCTCCTGCATCTCCTGGATTGGCAGGCAGATTCTTTATCAATTAAAAGACACTTACTCCTTGGAAGGAAAGTTATAACCAACCTAGACAGCGTATTAAAAAGCAGAGACATTACTTTGCCAGCAAGGTCCATCTAGTCAAGGCTATGGTTTTTCCAGTAGTCATATATGGATGTGAGAGTTGGACTATAAAGAAAGCTGAGCACCGAAGAATGGATGCTTTCGAACTGTGGTGTTGGAGAAGATTCTTGAGAGTCCCTTGGACTACAAGGAGATACAACCAGTCCATCCTAAAGGAGATCAGTCCTGACTGTTCATTGGAAGGTCTGATGTTGAAGCTGAAACTCCAATACTCTGACCACCTATGCAAAGAACTGACTCATTTGAAAAGACCCTGATACTGGGAAAGATTGAAGGTGGGAGGAGAAGGGGATGACAAAGGATGAGATGGTTGGATGGCATCACCAACTCAATGGACATGAGTTTGGGTAAACTCCGGGAGTTGGTGATGAACAGGGAGGCCTGGTGTGCTACAGTTCATGGGGTCACAAAGAGTCAGACACAGCTGAGCCACCTCTTAAAGTAGAAGAAGAAAAAAACAAAAAACATGTCTTCTACCAAATATCTACTTTAGGAACACATTAAAGAAAAGAAAAAGCTCAAAACTTGCAACAATTGTTTAAATTTCATTCTTTGATATAAAATATTCTATCAGCAACTTTTAAATATTCATTATACAGTTTAACTATTTAGAGTCCACTGCATATTAAGGTGCCTTGTAGAATTTTCATTTCTTGGGGTAGGTAGGTAGAGAATACAAAATGAATTAAAAGAAAGTTGATGAACCTGGAAAAATAAAGAATGAAGCCAATGAGAAAACCAAGTAATGTATAATATTAGTTAATAGTTGACTTAAGAAAGGAATGAGATCAAATCAGTCATGTGATAATAAATGGTAGTGTTAATGTTCCAGTGTTAATGGAGAGCCAAAGGTTTCTGGGTTGGAATGAAAGATGAAGTCCAACTGCTTGTAAAGAGCAGATCTAAAATAATTTTGTAATGTTTGAAAATATTATCATAAGTCGAGCCTAGTAAATGTAAAACAAAGAGAAGGTGGGAGTGCTTTATCAATATCATCGAAAGTGGAATTCAGTGTTATAGTCATTAAACAGAACAAATGGGGTATTATGGAAGTAGAAAATTTTATATTCACAAGAAGATGAAGAATTGTAAACATGTTTGTACCAAGCAACAAAGCTGTGACATGCATAATGCAAACTGTCCCGGAAGTACAGTTGGATGAAACCAAATGATAATGTCGACTTGGTGTGTAAAATTCTGAGCGCTGTCATTAGGTTGAGTGCAGTAAAGCAAGGATTTGTATAATATAATACAGTGTAGTCAGCAGACTTGTGTGTGTATAGGTAGATAGTAGATGGGCAATATTATAGATATTCAATAACCTATCATATCATGTTTCGTATATGCTAGGTATTATTACAGAGTTTGACACATTAATTCATACAGTTCTCATAATAGTCCTCTAACAATCAGGAAACTGAGGCACTGATTGGACAGGTAACTTGTTCAGGCCTACCTAACAGAGAATAATAGAACCAGACCTAACCCAGCTGGTCTGGCTCTAGGTTCTGTGGTCTTAAAACTCTTAGACATCATCGTGCTTACAGAAAATATGTTTTTTTCTTATTCCATGAAAAAAAATGTCAAACTACTCATAGACTAATCAAGACAAACTAACAAATTCCAAAACATAGAGACCTATAATCAATATTTTCTGAGCATAATTCAGTAAAACCAAAAGTCAAAAGCCACCAACAAAAGATCTCCCTTTCCTCCCCTCAAAAATCTCTACCTGTGCACTTAGAAACCTATTATAATTAATTACTGGATGGAAACAAAAGGATCCAAAAACTAAGATTAAAAATAATTTAGCAATTAAATATGCCATAATTATTCATCTTAATACATGACACTTTTCACTCACCATGTTATTGTTTTTAAATTGCTAATAAAATTTCTAAATATTCTCCCTAATTCCCTTTATTTCTACTAATCTAGTCACTTAGGTATATCTATGTTGAATTTAATAGACCGCAACTGGATAATTTCCCACTGTTAACAGAGAATTAATTTTATACCTTTGAAAGTATATATTATTTGTAGTTCAATTTCTCCTAAGTTGGATCCATTATGGTTATGATAGTAGGATGTGTGCCCTAAAATTTTTAATCAATTCAATTTCAGAAGTCATTTTATAGCTTCAAGGAAGGAAGTGAGGCTTCCTAGTCACTACCAAGAGGTTTGAGGATAAGTAGAATATGGCAAATTTGACCAATGAGCTGTTATTTCTTATGATTCACCAGTGTGTGATGACCCACCATGTGGTTTATGATTATCTTGTCTGATGTTTTACTACCTTCTTTACCAGAAGTTTTGACCCATGTAGATTATTATACATTCTTTGATTTTTTTCTTCCATTATATTTCTATATGTAAATATATATATGTATGTGTATACCTATAGATAAATGTGTATTTATGTATTAATATATACACACACTGAATAACCATTTAGGTATTAATAATTCTTCTCTGTATCATTCATAATTAATTTAGTTGTCCCTAATTTAACCAAATCACTCTAAACATTTCTATATTATCAGTTGCTTAGTCAAGGCAAGAGTTCACAATTTTATTGATCTTTACATTTTTACTCTCAATTATACTAAGTTGGTTGGAAGCAAACCTCATCGTTATTGGTCTCACAGTATATTATCATTGTCATGGTTATTGATGGCTAAAATAAAAAATGTGTTCATGCAGGGAGATGAATCATCTCTCCTAACTGCCATGTAAAGTAAATGGCAGGCTGGAGTCATGACATTTAGAAATGAGGTCCAACATAAACAAATGTGCAGCCATGCGTGGGCTGTTAGGTCACTGGTTTCCTGAACAATGGGGCAAGAACTGGTCATTTGCATGCCACAATTCACTGTGGAAACAAAACAGAGAAATTTATTTTATCCATCATTAATAATGGATTACCAGAAAAAAATTATCATTTGGAAGCCTGATTTTAAAGTAATCTTCTTCTTCCCACATCCGTATTCCACTAACTTTATATATCTGAAAATATATACATAATTCTAAGATAACATCTAAAAAACTGTTTTTAATACCCAAACCATATTATGGCAATTTTACAATACCCTTCACTCCCAATTATGCTTGAGAAAATCCTCACAGTCTACAAATGATTTCTCAAAATATTTTCAATTGCATGCTGCCTCCTGTCAAGTATTCCTAAGCATTTGGTATATATGCTGTGTTTCTAAGGTTTGGGGGATGGTTGGAGATTGTTATAAAATGCATAATATGTTCTCTAGCATGTAGGGTTTATATTTAAAACCTGAGTCTAACTGTCCAATATATTGGTGACATTAAGAATATGTCATCCATCACCTTAAATATCAATTCAAGAAATACTTCTAGGGTATTGTAATTCTTCCTAATAATATCTTAATTTCATTGTTAACAGATAAGTTCTAGGGACCACTTTGATGGTCGCCTTGGGATCCCAAGTGATCTACTTGGGGTCATTGGGTAATCTTGAATTCTCATAAGAAATTATTGTTTCCCATCACACACGAGACATACAGGCCCTGCCAGTTAGTATCAGAGGTCGCTGTGAGGTTTTTTTCACCATCCTGTGAGAGCACACAGTATGAAAATTCCTCCGAGGTCATTCTGAAGTGATGTGAAAGTGAAATATCTTCTGGTCTAATGGGTGGTTAATAGCAGAATTAGACTCTGTGATCCTAAACTATCTCTCCTTCACTACCAAGCATATTACAGCACAGGATAAGTATTTGAATGTATTATGAGTGATTCAAAGTGTCTTGAGTATACATGTATTCATTTCAACATCACCTGAATTTCCTTTGCTCCTTCTCTCCACACTCCAGATTGTTTCTTGGGGGCATTGACGTTTAATGCATCATTCTCTCCATTAGGAAGGGTCAGCTTGAGTCAAATCTGCCATGGTTTACAGACTCCATCCTAGTGGTACTTGATTTGGGAGGACTGTTTTGCCTTAGGCAAGCAGGCCAGCTTTACTTTAGGTCCAGCTAATGACAGAGCTAAGAGTTTAACTTGAGCTGAAATCCAGCTTCTTTAATTCTGAAGTGAGAAGCAAGGGAGGAACAAAGACCCTTTTGTCTTTTTCCACAGCATCAAAACTCTTCAGGTTACTATTGCAAAATTATCTGCATTTTCACCCCATCATTAAAACTTTTTCTTTACTAGTGGGTTTTGTAAATTGAATCAATTACTGATAAAGGAGAGAAGATGGAGAAGAGACATGGCAGGAAATGGTGCCAAATTCTTGGGTAGCTTTTAATTCTCCCATGGTGTTTTAATCAAAGTAGGGATGGGCAAGAGGAGAAGGGGACAACAGAGGATGAGATGGCTAGATGGAATCACTGACTCAATGGATATGAGTTTGAGCAAACCCTGGGTGAGAGTGAAGGTCATGGAAGCCTGGTGTGCTTCAGTTCATGGGGTTGCAAAGAGTCGGACAAGACTTAGCAACTGAATAACAACAACAGGGAAGATATTGTTACTTGTAGGAATTTAAGGCATAATCACAGATAGCTGTGATTATCACAATATATAGAGGGCTTCCCAGGTGGTTCAGTGGTAAAGAATCCGCCTGCCAGTGCAGGAGACCCAGGACACATGGGTTTGTTCCTTGGGTTGGGAAGATCCCCTGGAGGAGGAAATGACCACCCATTCCAGTATTCTTGCTTGGAAAATCCCATGGACAGAGGAGCTTGGCTGGCTATGGTCCATAAGTTCGCAAAGAGTCATACACAAGGAACAACTGAGCATGACAGCATATATATTAGAAATAGTGGCAGCTTAGAAAATGTAATTAATTATATTTATTAGCAATTCGTATTCAACTTTCAGTGGAAACGAATTCACTGAATAGAAAAAATATGATTGAAAACTTGTGGAACAAATATGACATATAAAATAATTTCTGTTGCAATATCTTGGCAAGTGGATAGAAGATGATTGTGAGTGATGGTGATTGTTTCTATTTGATACAGAGATAGTAATGTCCTCTTTTATCTAAGGAAAGGTGGAGTTCTATGGAGAATTAAAGTACCATAACAACAACAAAAAAAATCAGGTAATTCTAGGATGAGGTCAAGTAATTTGAACTTGGTATGGTAAATTATAAATGCATTGGATTGATTCTAATGTTCTCTCCAGTTGCTTTCTCAGTCATTATCATGATCATCATTTTAACCTTCTTTCTCTTCATCACCATAATAAGCATAATATTTATCAAATACTCACAAAACAATTAGCATAATTTCCTAGATAGGGAGTCAGCAAACTACAACCCCCAAGTCAAACCTGCCCATTTCCTGTTTTTATATAGCTCATGAGCTAAGAATTTTTTTTTTTTACATTTTTATATGATTGAAAAAACTCAAAAACAAGTAAAATTTGTGACATGTGAAAAGTACACAGAATTCAAATTTCATTGTCCCTGAATAAAGTTTGACTGGAATGCAGCCACACTTACCGCTTACATGGTCTTCAGCAGCTCTGTTTACTGCACCTTCAGAGTTGAGTGGTTAGAACAGAAAGTGTGTGCTCTGCAAAACCTCAAATATTTACAGTCTGGCCCCTTCAGAACAAGTCTGACAGCCCCTTTCTAGATGATTAACATCCCATTTAGCAGCAACTCAATTTAAAACCAGAGTCAAAATTATTTGGCCAAATCATATTACCATCTATTCTAGGAAACTTTAATTTGGAAACTTTAATTTGTGTTATTATTACGTTGTGGAAGCATGTATGAACTCGGAGAGTACATTGACATACACATTGGCAGAACTGTTATAGATCATTTTGATTATGACTTTCTACAAAGCCAGCATTTGTTGCCTAGAGCTGACTTGTCCTGCTGAAAAATACAAATGAATAATTGCTCTTATTTGATTTCTTTGCTTATAGAATAGTATACATGTAGTAGAACAATTCTGATTTGACTCGGGGGCGGCATTATAACATTCTGTTCTTCTGAAAGAAAGATTTTTAAGTGGAAAATTCAAATTAAGGTTTCATTTGTCATGTCTTTTTTTTTTTTTTACAGAAGATAACATTTTATATTAACAAATTTAAAATATCCTAATAATTACAAAACATACACTAAGAAGGATATACATGAGAAAAAGGGATTTGTTCCTTCATGGTCGACAAACATTGTAAAATGAATAATCTCTGAAGGCCTTTTTATACCCTTCCTTGATTTACGTGCTTCCACTTATTTGCATGTTACTTCCTTTTAAAAATATATAATTTTGTGACATAAAATAGCATACTATGAAATTGTGAGCAATAGCAATTTTCATTGGTTTCATTTAACAGCAACTAAAAAACCAACTAATTTTAGAATGTGTAAGCTTAGCATAATTATTTTAAAGTCGATACTTTGGTCATCTGATGGATAATGTGGTTGGTAAATCCACTGTAATTTAGTTACTATCTCCATATAATTGTAAGAATTATTTTTTAGCAACTATTCCATGAGCAGATGGTTATTTTATATGTTTATCAAAAATCTTTATGAATTATTAGAGAATGAGTACAAACATGTGACTTTGGACATTATCCATAAACTTCATGCCTCTTAAAAACAATTTGCCAGTTTAAACTCACATAGGCCATTTCCTTTTAAGCAAAAATGGGATTAACAATTTTAAAAATTTATCCTGTATTATTTGATTCAGAAAAATGTTCCTGAGTGCTATGTTTTTTCCCATAAATGTTTATTTTGTTGTGTGACATTCTAATTTATACAGATATTTTAAATTTGATTGTGAGGGCTTATCTCTTGACAAATGTTTAGAATGCATTATGTATAAAGTACACACATGTTTAAACATAACAAGCAGGATCCATGATGTAAGATCCTTTAAATATGATGATGAAAAGATAGGATTGTTTCTTACTTCATAAAAATCATTTATTTCTTACTCATTAGAAAGAAAAATAACCATTCAGAAAATTACCACATTGAAATTAATTATTACTAGAGAAACTTTCATGAATCTCCAACTCTGAAGGAAAGATAAGTAAGAAAAATTCAATAGGTTGCTACCTATAGAATAGCATTGTTTAAGGTGACTTAAC
Source organism: Okapia johnstoni (assembly GCA_024291935.2). Classification (NCBI taxonomy): domain Eukaryota; kingdom Metazoa; phylum Chordata; class Mammalia; order Artiodactyla; family Giraffidae; genus Okapia; species Okapia johnstoni. Next base: position 9,656,269 of record CM044327.1, read on the forward strand.
AAATGTTGATTGAAGAAGCAAACTCCTTTTTCCTCAAATGATTTCTACATGTATACCTGTGGCCAATTCAGGTTGATGTACAGCAAAAAACCATCACAATATTGTAAAGTAATTATCCTCCAATTAAAATAAATTAATTAATTTAAAAAATAAAGAGGTGGTCCACGATAGAAGAGGCGCTAATGACATTTTGCATGCATACCTGGGTTGGGGATTTATAAAATGTTAATTATGCCCCCTATAAGTGATTTAAACTATCACAAGGGCACGACTCTGTATCTCGACATCCCTGTGTTTATCCACACATGCTGTGTACTCTTTTTCCTCCAGTAAGCTCTTTACTAGTTTCGCTACTTTCCGTTTTTGTGGGAAATCTTTTCTGTTCCTGGTGGTCCAGTGGTTAGGATTCCACTCTCTCATTCCCACTCCTGACCTCAGTCTCTGGCAGCTGAAGCCCTGCTTCAAGCCACTGCAGGCCGAGGCCACCTGAGATAAGATTCTTGGACTATACTTGCGAGATGCACTAGGTTAGGCATTCATTTTTCGAGAGAATTATGATTTTTGGATAATTCCAAAAATGCTTACCTTCAAGACTTATTTCTATGTATTCTGTTGACTTACATGAGAAGATCATATTGATTTGGTTAGGGAGATTGAGAGAAATAATTGCATATGAAGAACATCCATGAAAATGGTTACACATCCTTAGACTTAAGAAAACTCTATGTGTGTACAGAATATAAATGTAAGTTAATGCATGTTGACAAATAACAATTTCAGCCTCAATACAGGTGACAAATGTTTATGTAATTGAAAACTCTAGAAAAGGTAATTGAAACTTTGTTCTATTAACATACACTCTTGAATATCAAAAACTGCTCAATTTGAAGATCATTTAACCAAACTTTGGATAAAGAACATAAAGTGCAATTATTTTAGGATATTTTTTAAAGCAGTAGTTCCCCAAAAGGGGTAATTGTGTGCCCCAAAGGGTATACCCAATGGCTGGAATTCACAAAGGGCTACATGTCCTAGGATTCACAAATAGCTCCTCAGCAATGAATTATCCAACCAGAAATGTCAATAGTGCTGAGGATGAGAAACTGTGCTTCACAGTTTTATTTGAATAATTATTTGTTAAAACAATCCTGTCTAAAACATTCAGATTCTTTACTCATAAGTTTTGATAGAAAAATATGTCTAATGCTTTAAAGGCAAAATTGTATTATTTAGCAGTAAGATGAGCTTTCTCACTGAATCAAAACTCTAGATAAATGTCATATTTCCCAGAGTTTTTAGACTTTTTACTTCATTATCATTATGCTATGTTATAATATCACTAGCAATTTATATTACAAAATGGCATGCCTTTTTTCCATCAAACCAAAAGATATGCTTTAGTATGCTTTTATTATACAGGCAGCATTCCTATCAAAAGCACAAATATCAAATGATTTATTATGATGTGATAGCATAGCATTAGACATAAAACATTTATGAGCATAGATGTTTTCACAATCTTATAGGCAATTAAAATAGAAGAATAACATGAAAACATAAAATGTCTAAAGAAAACAGAACCCATCTTGTCATCCCTCTCATTTACTTTATTTCCAATTCCTTTCCTTTGTTAAAAAAACTGTGCCATAGAAATTTTGTTTAGTTGTGAATGTTTGAAAGCTTTCAAGAAAATGACCTTCATTATAACTGAGTTCATGTTTTTCAAGTGTTTTTTCCTCTTTTAACATAGGGTGTTTAAGCATTTTGATATATGAATTTCATTATGAAATTGATAGAAGTTTGTATCTTATACAGTAGCCACTGTTTTAAGGAGTTCATTTAAGTCAGTTTGCTCATTATCTTTAAAAGATATTAATGCAAACAATCTAACTCAATTTTTATGAAGAATTTCCTGGAAAAAGCATAAGGCTGGTAGTCATGCAATTTAAATTAAGCCTTGAAAAGTGAAAAAAAAAAGTGCTAGTAACTCAGTCGTGTCCAACTCTTTGCAACCCATGGACTGTAGTCCACCTGGCTTCTCTGTCCATAAAACTCTCCAGACAAGAATACTGGAGTGGATAACCATCCCCTTCTCCAAGGGATCTTCCTGATCCAGGGATCAAACTTGAAACTCCTGCATTGCAGATTCTTTACCTGAACCACCAGGGAAGCCCTTTATCTTAACCACCAGGGAAGCCCTTAGTCTATCAACAAGAAATTATATAAACTTGAGTATTAAATACTTTGGGTTTCAGTTTTCACATACAAAGGAGAATTTGCTATATTTAAAATTTAAACTTTAGACTCTCATCGTCTAAGTTTTATCCTGGCTAAACCACTTAGGACTGTGGGTGCTTTCTTTACTTCGCTAACCTCTGTGTTCAGTTCAGTTCAGTCGCTCAGTTGTGTCGTCTCTTTGTGACCCCATCAACTGCAGCATGCCAGCCCTCCCTGTCCATCACCAACTCCCAGAGTTTAATCAGACTCATGTCCATAACGTTGGTTATGCCATCCAACCATCTCATCCTCTGTTGTCCCCTTCTCCTCCTGCCTTCAATCTTTCCCAGCATCAGGGTCTTTTCCAATGAGTCAGCTCTTCGCATCAGGTGGCCAAAGTATTGGAGTTTCAGCTTCAGCATCAGTCCTTCCAATGAACACCCAGGACTGATCTCCTTTAGGATGGACTGGTTGGATCTCCTTGCAGTCCAAGGGACTCTCAAGAGTCTTCTCCAACACCACAGTTCCAAAGCATCAATTCTTCAGTGCTCAGCTTTCTTTATAGTCCAACTTGCACATCCATACATGACCACTGGAAAAACCATAGCTTTGACTAGACGGACCTTTGTTGGCAAGTAATGTCTCTGCATTTTCATATGCCGTCTAGGTTGGTCATAACTTTTATTCCAATGAGCAAGTGTCTTTTAATTTCATGGATGCAATCACCATCTGCAGTGATTTTGGAGCCCAAAAAAATAAAGTCTGTCACCGTTTCCACTGTTTCCCCATCTATTTGCCATGAAGTAATGGAACCAGATGCCATGATCTTAGTTTTCTGAATGATGAGTTTTAAGCCAACTTTTTCACTCTCCTCTTTCACTTTCATCAAGAGGCTCTTTAGTTCTTCTTTGCTTTCTGCCATAAGGATGGTGTCATCTGCAGATCTGAGGTTATTGATATTCCTTCCGGCAGTCTTGATTCCAGCTTGTGTTTTCTCCAGCCCAGCATTTCTCGTAATGTACTCTAAATATAAGATAAATAAGCAGGGTGACAATATACAGCCTTGATGTACTCCTTTTCCTATTTGGAACCAGTCTGTTTTTCCATGTCCAGTTATAACTGTTGCTTCTTGACCTGCATACAGATTTCTCAGGAGGCAGGCCAGGTGGTCAGGTATTCCCATCTCTTTGAGAATTTTCCATAGTTTGTTGTGATCCACACAGTCAAAGGCTTTGGCATAGTCAATAAAACAGAAATATATGTTTTTCTGGAACTCTCTTGCTTTTTCAATGATCCGGCAGATGTTGGCAATTTGATCCCTGGTTCCTCTGCCTTTTCTAAAACCAGCTTGAACATCTGGGAGTTCACGGTTCACGTATTGTTTTTCTGATCTACTTCTGCTTTATTGAGTATGCCAAAACCTCTGTGTTACCAAGTGAAAAATGGCAATTATAGCAACATCTTTTCCCTCACAGGGCTAAATATTTTGACTCTTTAGCATTTCATGAAAAGTATTTATAATTATTATTAAAGCACTTTCTGAGTCTAAAATCTAATTATTCTTCAACAGATTAAAATGTTAAGTATTTACTTAAACCTTCCAGATATATTCATATCCAGGTTTAAATAGTTGAATTGGCTCTTATCGTTTCTGTATGACCTCTAATATCTAATCCATTAGACTGTTTTTTAATTATTAATTTTGGGGGCAAAGAAATATAGTCAACATGTGCTATTATTTACAGATAGGATTTAGGAAACAAGGTGTGTGTTTCTGTTTCTTGTTTCATCATCTACTCTACCCATTTCTTGAAGACTTTATTCGTAATTCTTGAGTTAGCCAATATCGATTAAATTTACAGTGCCTAAAATTAAGGGAAAACATGCCGTCTATTTGTGAGTCAGTAACGTGGTACAATTTAGGGAAATAAAAATTCAATCACATTGGACCTGTTGGTGGTAGTGCCCAAAGAGAGTGAGATTAGATAAAATCTAATTCTTGGATATGCAACTTCGGGGTCTGAGGAGATCTTGGAGGGAAGATCCATAAACATGATCATTCTATTTATAGAAAAGATGTTTCAGGAAAGGTTTAAAAAATTACCATGTAGAAGAGAAGATTGAGAGGTTATATAAATTAAAAAATAACTTACAGAGAATGGTGACTATTCATAATATTTCCAAAGAAAAAATAAATTGGCTTACATTATGATTGGGGGAAAAAAACTATGATTTGAGGCAATTAACTGTGATAAGACTAACATTTGTCAGAACTATCTTAAGAATGAGGAAGTACAAAAATAAATATGTTCTCATCATCACATTGAAGAAATGTATAATCTAGTATGATGGAAAATATATACACATATCCCCAGAAACACTCTCTGACTGTATGCCAGTGCATTAGCTGTTGAGACTATTCTCATTACAATTAATGGAAACTATCTTAAGAACTTACTGTTTACCAAGCACATGTGTAATGCTGGACTGGATGAAGCACAAGCTGGAATCAAAATTTCAGGGAGGAGTATCAATAACCTCAGATATGCAGAGGACACCACTCTTATGGCAGAAAGTGAAAAAGAGCTAAAGATCCTCTTGATGAAAGTGAAAGAAGAGTGAAAAAGTTGGCTTAAAATTCAGCATTCAAAAAATGAAGATCATGGCATCCGGTCCCATCACTTCATGGCAAATAGATGAGTTAACAATGTAAACAGCGGCAGACTTTATTTTTCTGGGCTCCAGCATCACTGCAGATGGTGACTGCAGCCATGAAAGTAAAAGACACTTACTCCTTGGAAGAAAAGCTATTGACCAATCTAGACAGCATATTAAAAAGCAGAGACATTACTTTGCCAACAAAGGTCCGTCTAGTCAAGGCTATGGTGTTTCCAGTAGTCATGTATGGATGTGAGAGTCATGTATGGGTGTGACCATAAAGAAGGCTGAATGCTAAAGAAAGGATGCTTTTTAACTGTAGTGTTGGAGAAGACTCTTGATAGTCCCTTGGACTGCAAGGACCTCAAACCAGTCCATCCTAAAAGAAATCAGCCCTGAATATTCATTGGAAGGACTGATGTTGATGCTGAAGCTCCAATCCTTTGGCCACCTGATGCAAAAAACTGACTCATTGGAAAAGACCCTGATGCTGGAAGAGATTGAAGGCGGGAGGAGAAGGGGACGACAGAGGATGAGATGGTTGGATGGCATCACTGACTCGAGGGATATGCATTTGAGCAAGCTCCGGGAGGTGGTTATGGACAGGGAGGCCTGGTGTGGTGCAGTCCATGGGATCACAAAGAGTTGGACACCACTGAGTGACTGAACTGAACTGAAGCGTTGTATTACCAGTTTAACAGCATGATCTCTTTTAATCCTCATGGTAATCCTATGAAGGAGATAGTATTGTTATTCCTCTTTAATAGATGATGAAATTAAGGATCTGATTGAGAATCTTGGCCAACATCAGTGAACCAGTAGGGAAAGAGTAAGGGCTCAATCCAGGAGCATGGAACTTTACAGCTCAGCTCGTAAACACTGCACAGGCAGAGAAAAGTACGTTCTGCCCACGAGGGGAATGCCTGATAGGGTGCAACCAATTCAGATTAGGAAGGGTTCTGTGTTGGCCATACACTTTAACATGTGACTTTAAAGATGTGAAGAATCTCTACAGAAAGAGAGAGAAAGGAATCCCATGATGAAAAAATACATGAGCAAGGCACACAGATGAGAAATGCAGAAAATGTTGAGTGATCTTGTAGGAATGAGGTTATATGGATGAGAGGAAGATAGTCAAAAAGTAATAGGTGATGCAACTGGAAATTTAATCATTAAATATTAATATGGGCTTCCCAGGTGGCGCAGTGGTAAAGGTCGGGAAAGATGACCTGGTGAAGGAAATGGCAACCCATTCCAGTATTCTGTGTGGGTGACAGTCCATGGGGTCACAAAGGGTTGGATATGACTGAGCTAGCACGAGCATCCTACTTTATGTTGTATGTAATTTGAATGATATTCTTGAGGGAGGCCAGTGATTCCCAAGACGTGAAGACAGTTTGGTCAAGGTGTATCCTAAGTACAATAGAGGCTGCCTCCTGAGATTCCTGGTAGCTCAAACGGTAGAGTCTGCCTGCAACGCGGGAGACCCAGGTTCTATCCCTGGATCAGGAATATCCCCTGGAGAAGGAAATGGCAACCCACTCCAGTATTCTTGCCTGAAAAATCCCATGGACGGAGGAGACTGGCAGGCTACAGTCCTTGGGGTCGCAAAGAAAGTGACTTCACTTTCTTGAGATTCACTATCAGAGGAAACCAATGTCAGTGATGGGAAGATATCAATCCCTCGGGTGTATAAATAGAGGCTGCCTTCTCCTCAGCAGAAATGCCCAGCAGACACACTTTGAATCTCTGCCCTTCTTTGGGAAACAACTCTCTTCTGCTCCCAGGAACCTTTCATCATGATACTTCTAAACTTTAATGTGCATACCAAGCAACTGGGTATCCTTTTTAAATGTTGATTTTGTTTCACTGGGTCTGAGATTCTGCATTTGTAACAAGCTCCTGGCCCCACCCAAGCTGCCTATCTCAAGGACCCCATTTTGCAACAGAAAGCTTTGTTACACAGCAGGAAGAATTGCTTACCTAACTGTTCTCTCAAACGGGAAAGATGCTTCACGTGCCTTAGTCAAAACCTGTTCCTGCTCAAAACATCTGTTCTGCCCAAAACATTGTTCTGAAACAATTGTGTTCTTTAAGGCAAGGAAGTATACCTAACATTCAAATGTAGTGGACATTTTTACGTAGGCACTAAGTTTCATTTAGGATCATATTAATTAAGTAAATGGCATAATGCCTACTGGGCAACAGCTATTATGCAAAGAAGGTAATTTATGATATGACTGTGCCAAATAATTTTAAAAATAGGAAAACTTGTTTTAAACAATATGAACTAATAGGAAACAAAGGAAGTGATATCACTTTAGGTCCTTTCCTAAATATGCAAGGAGAATGACATAATACTTTGATTTTTAAAAAGTTCTTAGTGTGTAAATTCATGCAGAAGCAACTTTATGCAGTGTAAATTCACTGGGGAATTTTATCACATCACTATAATTGCTGGGCTTTCGACCTCAGTGAAAATATACTCAGTTCTAACGTTAAGGGCGGCGAATCATTTCTCAGATGCTAGAATTAGAAAATGAATGTCCTCAAGAATATATTTCTGAAAAACCAAATGAAATGACAGCAACATTAGCCAGTGTCCCACGAGCCTTGGTTGTTTTTCAAGATGAACCTAGTTTGGATTCCAGATAGTATTTGAATTTTCACCGTATTATATGTTACTACAGTAGAAAATATCATGAGGTCATCTAGCGCTGTACTTACGGCACAGGATGCCCTGCAATTTTTCTTAAAACCCTCCAATAAATAGATTCGTCAACATTCCCTGGTAACATATTTCATTATCTCAAAGACACTTAGGGACACAGGGCATCCAAAAAAAATTTGCTTCCACTTTATTCTAGATCCTTTTCTTTGTTCTGCTCTCATCCAACACAGAAAACATCTGCTCACCAGCACCCACATGATCTTCTGTGAGTGCCTGGTTATTGGTGTAAAGCACTCACCCAGACTTTGCTTCCTTAGCTTAAATCTCAGCTCCTCAACCTTTCCTCAAAACCTCCTGAGCCCAAGGAGTATTTCCTTTTTCTGTTTCAACATCAGATAGCCTCAGAATTATGTATTTCACTTTATGCAGTGCAGTCCAGAATCAATCATGAAACTCTTAAGGACATAACCAATAACAGCACAATGCAAGTCATTGCTTTTTGGAATATGCTCCTGTTTCCATCCCAGAATCCTATTAGTATTTGCTACTGTGGTTATCAAGGAATTCACCTATCGTTTAGGACATGCCTATTTATAAATTTATAGAACTGAGAGTTGTAATCAACCTTAAAGGCCATCTGATCCACCCTTCTCATATATAAATGCTGTATGAGAAGCCTCACAAATTGAAACTACTTCCTATTCTAGGTCACAAGAGTTTACAATGTTGAGATTAGATGCATTAACTTGATATTGCTCATTTCTCTAACCTACCAGTACTGAACGTGTGATTTATAGTTAGCTATGACCCTGAAGCAAAGATGCCTATGCACTGGTCAAGTGAAGTCCTGTGTTAATATTAGTGTATGGTTACTAGCAGACTGTATTACTGTCATTTTAGATCTTGATTATAACTGCTACATCTTTAACTTTCCAAAGTACTTTGAAGAATCACGACCCTGGATGACAACTAAAATGTTCAGTTTGAAGGGGCTTTTGGAGTGTATCTTAAATCTCCTTAAATCTCCTCCGCTGTATCATCAACAAATAAACTGTCATTGAACCTCTCTTTCCTTGGTGTGAAACTCAGTGGTTCAGGAGGATTTAGGACAGTTCTAATTCTTAATAAAATTATCTAAGTTAAATCCAAATCTGCCTCCACTTAACTATAACTTATTCATTTTAGTCTCAGAGGCTTCCTGTGACTTTGTTTATAAGCACCTGCATGCATGCGTGCATGCTACATTGTTACAGTCACATCCAGCTCCTTGCAACCTTATGGACTGTAGCCCACCAGGTTCCTCTTTCCATGGGATTCTCCAGGCAAGAATACGAGAGTCGATTGTCATTTCCTCCTCCAGGGGATTTCCTGACCTGGGGATCGAACCCACATCTGCTTCATCTCCTGCATTGCAGGCAGATTCTTTGCCCACTGAGCCACCTGGGAAGCCCTTATAGGCATATACTATGTGCTGAAAATCCACAAGTCCTTCAGCTGAGGTCATAATCCCCATATGTCCCTCCCTCCTCTAGACAAAGTCTTGTCAACTGTGGGAAGAGCATTAGTTTCACCAGGTAGGACCATGACTTTCCTCACTCTTGACACTGAGCTTCAATCAGAACAGTGAAGGCCACATGAGCATCTGTGGCACGCACATCACCATGTTGATGTTAACCGTACTGTTTACTTAAACCTCTGGTTTTTCCTCCACAAAAACTCTTATTAAATTCTTTTCAGGAATGATTTTGTCCTGCTTCCCATAGACAGCTACTTTTGTGGTTGAAGGAAATTGAATAAGCATGCAAACTAACTTCTTAATAAACCATCAAACACGAAGGGCTGAAGACAAAAGCCATCACCTGGCTGTGGATTCCTCCCCTTAGGTGAATGCTGAACCATCACTAAACCCTGGTTTGGAGTTTGATCATTTGCATGATTTCTAGTTCACCTTCACCGTATCTTTGCCCAATCTTCATTTCCTCCATATAGTCACCAACATAATTTTTCTAGGCTTTGCCAGATACCTTGATTTTTTTTTTAATTGACAAGTTTCTTCCCTTAGTATCTCCATGATTATGTTGGTGAACCTGTGCTGATTCCTATTATCAATTGCTTTCATTCTTTAGAAATCACTGAATATACTTTAATATAGAAAGTGCTGAATACATGTCAAAATGATGTCTGTAAATTATGATATCCTCCTCCTTCCCATTAAAAAAAAATAAACTTGTTTACTTTTGGCTGTGCTCGGTCTTCGTTTCCCCATGCAGGCTTTCTCTAGTTGCAGCAGTAGGGGAATGCTCTTTGTTATACACAGCCTTCTCATTGCGGTGGTGGCTTCTCGTTGCAGAGCACAGGCCCTCGAGCATGTGGACTTCAGTAGTTGTGGCTCTGGGGCTCTAGGGCACAGGCTCAGTAATTGTGGCATATGGGCTTAATTGCCTATGGCATGTGGTATCTTCCTAGACGAGGGATCGAATCCATGTCTCCTGCATTGGCAGGTGGATACTTTACCACTGAGCCACCAGGGAAGCCCACCCTTCTCATTGTTGAAAATCATAACAGTTGCTCCATTCTACCTCACCCAGCATCTATCTTATCCCCCATGGTTCCTCAGAGATTCTCAGGACCTGAACACCTAGTTTCCCTAGCTATGCATTTATTATTGAAGTAGAGTTGATTTACAATATCACATTAGTTTCAGGTATACACCATAGTGTTTCAATATTTTTATAGCTTATACTCCATTTAAAGTTATTGTAAAGTAATGACTATATTTCCCTGTGCTGTACAGTATATCCCTGTTTCTTGCCCATCCTCTCTCTCCCTTCCCCACTGGTAACCGCTAGCTTGCTCTCTGTATCTGTGAGTCTATTTCTCTTGTTGCGTACACTCATTTGTTTTAGTTTTTTAGATTCCACATGTAAGTGATAACAGAGAGTTTGTTTCTCTGTCTGACTTATTTCACTAAGCATAATACTCTCTAGTTCCATCTACATTGTTGCAAATGGCAGAATTTTGTTTTTTATGGCAATTCGTCTTTATACCCTAAAACACAGCTTGCTTGGGACAGAGACTTAGCTTATCATATAACACAGTTAAACTACCTTTTACTTTATCTTCACTTAAGCTGAAACTAAGTTCACTCTAAAGCAATGCTTTTCTGCACAGGAGCCAAACCAAAAGAGAAAAAACATTTGCTCAATAATATATATTAAATTTTTATTATATATCAAGTACTATTTTGGGAACTGCATTTCATTTTTTTCATAGAAACTGATAAAAACCTACAAAAATATCTCTTATTACAACTCATATCTCCTGTTCAGCATAGTATCTCCTTAAATAGTACCTGTTTATAGAGCTTACCACACAATTTTAAAGTTTTCACATAAATTACCTAACTCAATGCTGATAAAATTTTGACTACACAGACATCTCCTTATTCATAGATGTAGACTCTGAGTTTCCTTGAAATTAAATAAAAATCTTCTAAAAATTCCATGATACCTCAAAGGCAGGGAATAAAAAAGAATGACCTCAAATTTAGTGCTTTCTTCAAAAATCATATCACCTACCTAATGCATTTTTCCTATTCTTAGTTTAAGTCAATATGCACTAATGTATAGACACATATATTTGCATTAGTAATTTTATGATAAGAAATGTATAGTATTAGGTGATTTTATTATAAGAATTCCCTTTTTGGAAAGTTTCCTCTGCTTTGATCTGTCTTCCCTTTCAAACTCAGAACAAAAAAGCTTATCGACGTTTTACCTGATTAAAAATAAAATATGTCCCTGCCATTTAGGCTCCGTATCTGATCCTGCCCTGCTTCCTTTGGCATGACTCAGGCGCTTTATGATGGGCTGGTCAGACTTGCATTGCTTCCACTTCATTAGTCAGTTTTGACTTGAAAGTCAGAATTTGATCCAGAAATAAGTCTTTTCATCCTCTGCTCAGACATCCTTGGTAAAAGGCAAGAAAGCATCCTCAGAATCTTTGCTCTGAGTTGGATCTTGAGGTTTAGCTCACTCTTCTCCTTTCAAAAAGAAATGTAAAAAGACATCCAGTTCATGTAAGCAACATCCGATTCTCTGAATAAAATTACCTCTGTTTCTGTAGCCTTTTCTGTTTTCATTCAGGAGTTCTTCACAGGCTTCCCACCCTTAGGTTGGTGGATGTTTTTACTAGGTGCACGAGACAGGGTTCAATCAGGGAGGAGGAACAACTACAGTGTGACGGTAAAACAGATCACTACAGGACTTCTGTCCTTCCTAGTTGAGAGAGAGGTAGGGGTTCTCGAGGAATAGCCAGCCCTGAAGACAGGCATATCCACTGGTAACCACTGCTTGCTGCTGCTTAGTCACTTCAGTCGTGTCCAACCCTCTGCGACCCCATGGACCATGGCCCGCCAGGCTCCTCTGTCCATGGGATTCTCCAAGCAAGAATACCGGAGTGGGTTGCCAGTTCCTTCTCCAATGATAAAGTAAGACGTGAGTGGAGTGAGTGAAGTGAAGTCGCTCAGCCGTGTCCAACTCTTTGCAACCCCATGGACTGTAGCCTACCAGGCTCCTCTGTCCATGGGATTTTCCAGGCAAGAGGACTGGAGGGGGTTGCCATTTCCTTCTCCACTGCTAACCACTACTTGGTTCTTTATATCTATGAGTCTGTTTCTTTTTTGTTCTATGCACTGATTTGCTGTATTGTTTAGATTCTGCATATAAGTGGTATCATACTTTTGTGTGATATATATGTATGATATATCATAGCTTTTGTCTTTCTCTGTCTGACTTAGCATATTACCCTCCAAGTCCTTCATGTTCTTGCCAATGGCAAAATTTCATTCTTATTAACTCCTCAATGTTATAGTAATCAAATACCTTAATTCACATTTTTCTGCATTCTCACAGTAACACTTATCCTACCATAACCTTTTCTTCCTTATATTGTTAGATTCTATTTGCTAATATTTTGTTTATAGTTTCTCAATCTTACATTCACAAGTGACATTGGAGAATGTTTTTAGGTTTATTTTTCTCTCTGTTATGTTTTTGTTTTACAGTTATTCTAGCCTTGTCAAATGAATTGGAAAGCTTTCCAATTATTTATGTTTTGTCCCTTCCCAATGTTTCCTCCTGTGAATTCCAGGGCATCAAATTCGTTGTTTTTGAATTTTCAGTCTCTCAAAATAATTTTTTTATGAGAAGGATTTTTCCTTTCTTTTTGAAATTCTGGGTAATAGTTCTGCTGATTTCTCATGTGGAATTTTATCATTAGGCCAAGAGACAACCATCCCAATGTGATAAGCCATGATTAGAAAACATATATATGCTATTTCATTGCCCCTTAGCCATTTTTAAGTTGATTCCACTAGCTCTTACTGCTGAGTATGCAAGGAATATCATAATGGGATCGAAGGTGCAGGAAATAAATTGTTTTAAGATAGACATGAAAGACATCATCTGGCCTTTAGAAACTTAAAATGTGGAGTAACAACATGTACTCCTGAAATAATTTAATGAAAGCGCAAATAAATGTATTCATAACACTTCATGATTAAGCATAAAATGAATATGGAAATGCACAAAGGATGTGCCTAAGTGCTGAGTGACAAAAGTTAAAAGGAATTAGTCAGAAAATGCCTAACAGTAGAGGAGCTCTGAGTTGAATATTGAATTAGGAGATACACACAAATTGAGATAGTATTTAGAACAGTATGTGAATAGGCAGGTAAACAACAATAAACAGATCCATGGGTGGATGATAATATATAAATTAGTATATCTGAAGCTAAAGGAGGCATTTTTAAAAACTCAATTAATGAAACCAGAAAGCACGGTACGGCAATCCTATGACAATGGCCGTTGTCGAGATCCCCACATGTCACAGTTATTTTCAGTCTCCTGATGTTCCCTGGGCTTTGTTCAGGATCCAGAAGGAAGGTAAGCCAACTGTGGCATACCTACGCAGCTTGGCTCAAATGTGGTCTCCAATTTACATATATTATCATAATGAATATTTACAAATATGTGCACGTGTAACACACACGCACGTGTGTTCTGTTTTTGAGGCAAGTAGGATAACTGTCACGGTCTCTTACTGTGGGGGTGGGGGAGCAATTTGCATTAACAAGCTTGACTTAAGAATCATCATATAGAAATAGAACGGTGCAGGAATACAAACTGATGCCATGAGGGTTATGAAGCCCTCCTCAGTATCAGGAAAAATACTATATCTGAGATCATTATATCCCCTTTGTGAGTTCATGCTTAAGTCAAACCTTAAGAAATGGTCATTAAAAAGGAAGAAAACGAAAAAGAAAAACTCGATCTGATATTATCACATCATTTTTATGATTCTCTACTTAGAACAAATCATGAGAAGCATGAGAGTAAAACTCATACAGCCACTGAATTCTCAGAGAAATATCCATTCTGAAAGAAAAAAAAATCTGGTAATAATTATTAATGTTGATACCTACATTACTTTGCAAACAAAGGTCCATCTAGTCAAGGCTATGGAATTTCCAGTGGTCATGCATGGATGTGAGAGTTGGATTCTAAATAAAGCTAAGCACCGAAGAATTGATGCTTTTGAGCTGTGGTGTTGGAGAAGACTCTTGACAGTCCCTTGGACTGAAAGAAGATCCAACCAGTCCATCCTAAAGGAGATCAGTCCTGGGAGTGCATTGGAATGATGTTGAAGCTGAAATTCCAATACTTTGGCCACCTGATGTGAAGAACTGACTCATTGGAAAAGACCCTGATGCTGGGAAAGATTGAAAGCAAGAGGAGAAAGGGATGACAAAGGATGAGATGGCTGGATGGCATCACTGACTCAATGGACATGAATTTGGGTAAACTCCAGGAGCTGGTGATGGACAGGGAGTCCTGGCATGCTGCAGTCCATGGGGTCGCAAAGAGTCAGACATGACGGAGCAACTGAACTGAACAGACTTTAAGCAATTATCTACAGAATTGCCTGCTTTGCACAGCCATGTGATACCAATAGCCACTGTGCTTTGTGAGAACCATAAACTAACACAATAGCGCATACAGATAAACCTGCTTTCAGCTGCCCATTGACCAAGAGCTTCGTAGGTATTGAGGAACATATGAAAAATAAGAATTGCCTTTAGCACATGGGAAGCTCTTGCATCACCTTTAAAGAAAGACCTGATGAGAGGTTTGTATAGATCTGAATCTGAATCTTCACTGTCGCCTTAGTCTCCTCTGATATTGGGCAATTATTTTTATTAATATGTGAAGTAGTTAGCATAGTATTGGCAGATACATTCTTATTGATCGGTAGATCTTTTGTTTTCTTCATTATCATTGAAGCAACCACTTAAGGAGCACTTGCTAGATGCCAAGGACCAGTCCAAGCACTTTACATGTTTACATGTCTCCTTATGTAATATACCAATTTTATGAATAGGAAATTTCCCCAAGGAAGCACACTGAGGAAAAGGAAGAGCCAGGACCCAAAAGGATGCCTTCTGGCTACATCACTATCTCTTGGTACCATGTAGAAGATGTCTCTGAGCCTTTCATTTTGACCATATGCTATCTGCTTGCTGGGCTTCTCTGGTGGCTCAGCAGTAAACAATCCACCTGCAACACAGGAGACACACGTTCAATCCTTGAGGAATAAATGGCAACTCACTCCAAGATTCCTGCCAGGAAAATCCCATGGACAGAGGAGCCTGGCAGTCTACAGTCCATGGGGTCACAAAGAGTCAGACACCACTGAGCACTCACACTTATCAGCTTGCCACAGAGCAAAATGAAAGCTACTAGCTCCACCTCTGGCAAATTCCAGTTGTTATTAATATCAGTGTTTAGGCAAGGCCTGAGCACTGTTGGGATGTGGCCAGTGTGAGCCATAATATGGCTCACTCTTCTCCACTCACAAAACAGTCTGACTTGCTAAGCATTCAATGAAAAGTTTTTCCTAAGAATGTTTTCAAGATTGCATCTTTTTTTCTTTTAAGAATTTTTTTTTTAATATGGACTATTTTTTTTAAGACTTTATTGAGTTGCTTGCAACATCGCTTCTATTTTATGTCTTGGTTTTTTGTCCACAAGGCATGTGGGATGTTAGCTCCCTGACCAGGGATCGAACCTGTACCCCCTGCACTGGGAGGCAGTCGAAACCACTGGACCACAAGGAAGTCTCTCAAGATTGTATCTTTAATATGGTGCTTTTTAGAAGCAAATTCTCACAATAATTAATTGCACCATATGTTTTATCAATTACCGTTATTTATTAGTTTCTTCCATGGTTGGAGTCAAGACAGTGGAAGTTAGAAAGTATGACTCCTGTCTTCAAGGATAAGTAAGAAAATATAAAGGGAAAATCCACAGCTTATGAGTGGGAACAAACAAGAAATCTCTTTAACAGAAGCAAAGTCAATGGAAGTAATCTCATCATCCCATCACAGACATTTCAGAATAGGTTCAGGAGATCATTCTCATTTCCTAATTCATCCTTAACATTTTTAGGCAAAGACAATTAAACATTCAGAGGCTTCCAAAGACAATTAAACATTCAGAGGCTTCCAGAATCAAGACAGGGTCCTAGGCTAGACTGTACCCTTCTTAATCTATGCTCAAGGAGTGGGGAAAAGGAAGCCATCTTCAGCCCTCATTGAGAATATTCCTCAATGGAAGTTTCTAGTGATATTTAGAGGCAAGTTACCTTTTCCTGTTTCCTTGTATCAGATTCTTTAGTCAGTTCTGAGGTTCAACTATGAATAAAATCAGACTCCTTCATGATAGAAGTGTTAGCAAATGTTAATCATGTTGTAATACATAAATGTATTAAATCATTATGTTGGACATCTTATATGTACACAATATTATATGTCAGTTGTAGCCCCATGAAATAAATAAGTGACTAAAAAGAAAAAAAAAAACAAAACAGGCTTCTGTCCTCCAGCAACTAAAAGACTAATTGTGGGCACAACTATGTAAAAGATGCTTGCATAGCCACATAATAACTGCTTTAAGAGGGACACGTACAGAATACCTGGAACCCCTGATAAGGGAGTGAATCAGTTTGCCCAGGAAGAGACTCAACCTAAAATGACCAGATTTTAAATCTTGGGCATTAGATAAATAAGCTGCAAATGAAAAAAAGAATTGTGTTCATAATAACAAAAATTGAATTACAAACAGTTAAGTTAGAAACATGATTTAAAAAAAAATTAAAAACGAAGATAAATTTGGGCATCTGAGATGATATTTTAAATGATGTTTTGAGTATTTTACTTACATGACTCTTGGCTATTTTTGTGCTCAAATATAAATATCAGAAACGTAAAATAAAAATAAGAGTAGTTAAGAACTTTGGCCTACCTTTTACCCCCAACACTTTTTGTCCTGCCCAGTGCACTTTAAGAAATGAGAGAAGTAAGGAATTAGTTATCTTTTGGAGCTATGTTGAGTACAAATGCAATTTTACTCAATTAAGCCTTAAACAACTGATGCAGGCAAATGTGGTCCATGCATTAGAGACCCTTATCATATCTAATATAAGACAGTTAATTGCTTCCAAATGAAGCTCAAATCAGACAGAGAAATGTCTAGTCCGACTAGTACTCAAATAAAAGTGGGCAATGGGCAGCATTGTATTTTTGCTTGACTCTGTGGATTCTCAAGAATTTTCATTTACTTAATAGGCCAAATTAAGGCATGTGTCCTTCAGGGACTGCCAATCTTAGGGCACGTGAACAGATATGCAATTTTCTCTGTAATTTCTTAGATGGATCTAGTAAAAATCTTTATTAGTCTACATGATAACCGTGTTTCTTGGCAGTGTTGCCTACTGCATTGTGATTTACTAATATTAAACACATTCACAGGTAAAATCATGCTTTCAAAATAATCTGAAATCATTCACACAATTTTACATTAAATGATGTTATCACATAAGTCGTAGATACAACACTATAATGTGAGTTTTCTCTTAAAATTGTGAAGATCAGGGGACTGCCCTTAAGATTGACCTTTTGTTAGAAGAAAAATATTGCCACTGCTTATAAATATGAAAACAAAAATTCTTGTGTATTTTGGGGCTTTTATTTTGGACCCCAAATGGAACTTAAATTTCCACTGAAGACATATAATGCCAAAATGAAATCCTCCCAACAAATTCACAGTTTAGTGTTCAGCTCTTCATTGTAAATTATGTTTACTAAATCTCAGAAGCAATGCAGTGAAAAAGAAGATAAAAACATAAATAAGGCTAGATTGTGTTATTAAACTAGATTCTGTCAACATAAATTGATAGGGGGAAAATACATATTTTTTTTAGTGTACAATTATGTTTGAAAATTGGATCGCTAATGGATTTCTGTATTTATATCAAGGTCATATGGGCAATTGTTTATGAGTAACTGAAATCTCTGATAGTCTCTTCCAACAAGTTTTATAACATCTATTTATGTGAGACATTTTGCCATTTCAAATGTTTCTCCCTCATCGTTTTTTTCCATAAGAGCAATGTGCTATGTTTTGTTAATTTTGCACTTGTTTTCAAAACCCTCCTTTATTTGACTGGAGAGCTTGCAATTAACCCACTTTTCTCTATTGAGAAGCATCTTTATAATAACAGCTTTCCTGGCAGAGCTTTTGTTAGGCAGATTTTAAAATCAAGAGCCCATCGAGGTTGGAAAAAATTCAGTCATATTAAAGTTCAGCAAATCTCTTTCAAGGTCGTGTCCCTTAAGGTTATGGAGGTTTTCTTCCTGTTGAAAAGATCGCCAAGTTCCTTTTCCCCACTTAAAAAAAAAAAAGAAGTAAGACAACACTGTTACCTGTTTTACCAAATATTGAGAGAAAAATGGAGGTCTTACGGTGTAAGGACAAGAGAGATTTTTTGAAGCTTGACTCTAGGAAGGGCTAGACTTCTGTCAACTGCCCTACAGACCCCATTCACAGCCAGGGCTGGCCAGCCGTCCAGCTGCAGGAAAGAGCTTAACAGTCAAAGGGCATGGTAATTCCCTCCATCTGCCTTTTCTTTCTTCTGAGGCTAAATCTTCACCTGGTGTTTTTGATTCATGTGTCCTAATTATGACGGCTGCCATCAGCAGCCCTGTGGGGGACACCACAAACTCGCTGAGCCCACAGAGCTCGCTGAAGCTTGTTAAGCAACCATGTCAGCCTGATTTTAGGGCCCATTTTGCAGCTCTCCACAGGCCTATCTAAAAGCATCAGGAATCTCAGCCTTGCAGGACAAGTGCATTGTCTTTCTAAATGTCTCTTCGTGATAAGCAAATCCAAATATGGTTCATTCACTGTGGCTTTGAAGGCACAGTGGGGAACTTGGCCTGCATGGTGGATACAACAAAATGCTTAATATTATCACTTGGTATAGAGCTAAAGAACTCAATTTCCAATTCCAATATAAAAACCTTTGCTCCCCAGCTATGATCAAGAGTTTGAAATTTAAATCAGGAGTCTTGAAAGCTATTCTCTCAAAAGGGCTAGCTTTCCCACACATACAAAGAAGAAAATGCTGTGCTTGCATTAGGATCTGAATCAGAGAAAGCACACATCATTTCAGAAAATGTAATACTTGCCTCTTTCAATTGAAATGCTGTCGAGTATCTTCCGTGTTTTCAGTTCATTTGTATTATTGTATTTCCCATTATTTAGATTATGATTAGGACTGGTCCCATAGTCCTTTTTTATTACTTTATGTACCTCCTATTGTTTTAGTATTTCCACTCTAATAGCACCTGGCAACATCCAAAATGTTTTGATTTTATTTTCGTGGAAGTGCAAAAACAGCATCAGAAATAACCTTAGCAACATCTTTAGCATCCACATCCACTTGCCTCCGTATACGACACATTGTGAGTCAATGTGTTTAACTATCCTCCAAATAAATGCCATAGTGGGACTTTCCTTCCTTATTGGTGTGTTACTTTGAAGAATGTACTAGTTCTATTTAGGATAGTAGAAAAATAAAGAAAGCTTAGTTGATATAAGAAAGTTCCATTTAGGAACTGAAACCTAAAATCATGCCCAATGATTTGCAAGTGGCAATTTAAGGTTTTTCAGAACAACTCTTCGCAGGCTGTGATTCTTATCCCCACCCCCAATCTAAAGTACATCACACAGGGATTCACAGAAGAAACTCAATCACCAGTTTGCAAAAGAATTGGGATTGGCAAACTGTTCTGAAGTTAATACCTAAACAAACAGTAACCTGTAAGTCCTTGTATAATTGGTTACTCTGGTAATTTCTGTAGGCAGAGAGTCATTACTTGCATTCTCTCTGTTGGTTTCTTATATTTCATTGTTCACTTCGGCCCAAACGAGAAGTTGTATGATGTGTTGTATCCAGACTCTCAGGGAGGTTGGGTGGGAGGGTGGTCGCTGATGCAAGTGGCTGAGTTATCGAATCATCCCCGAGTTGTTGATGCATCTTGGTCATGTCAGTGTTAAAAACCAATGTTACATCAACTGATAAGTCAGAAGACAAATAATAAACAAAGAGATAGACAACTAAATAAATATGACATTTTTCCAATCATCAATTCCTATCACATTTACTCCTAAATATTTCTCAAACCTATCCTGACCATCACTACTCTCATCAAGGCATTCATCACTGCTTGATGCTGCTTCCGTCTTGATGCTACTCCTAGTCTTTCCCTCTTTATTTATTTATTTATTAAATTTATTTGACTGTGCAGCTTTCAGTATCTTAGTTCTCCAACCAGGGATTGAACCCCTGCCCCCTGCAGTGGAAGGACAGAGTCATAACCAGTGGATCACCAGGGAAGTTCTCTTTCCCCTTTAGATGCGTCTTCCAAATTGGCACCAGAACAACCTGAATATAATGCTAACCTACCATGTCATTTCCTGTTTAACTCCTTTGGTGACCACAACCTATTCCCCATCTACCTTTTCTGTCTTCACTCTCCCTGTCCACCTGCCTCTACCACACATACTTTAAACTCAAATAACCTCAAGGAGGCTGATATGACCCAGAGTAAATAGATTAGGCTTATTCACTTTTGCTGGCTCCCAGCAGTGAAAATCAGGTTTTATCGCCACTGTGTTTTGTTTGTTCAAGTCGCTAAGTCACGGACCAACTCTTTGTGACCCCATGGACTGTAGCCCGCCAGGTTCCTCTGTCCATGGGATTTTCCAGGCTGGAGTGGGTTGTTATTTCCTTCTTCCGTTTAGACAGCTTATATTCATCTACTGTTGTATTAACAATCATGCAGCAAAGCTTTACTGAGCACTTATCATGTAATAGGCACTGCACAAAGTCTTAACAGCATGAGTGTATCCTCAAAGATCCCAGAGACAGACTTCTAGGCAGGTGATTACAACAAATGGGCGAAATGGAGACATGTACAGGGAGGTCCTTCTGGGGGGACCTTATGAGAGTTTAGAATCTGGAAGGGTAGAGAAGAGAAAATTAGCAGGAATAGCTTTATAGAAGGGAAGAATCTTAAGGAGTGAATGGAAGTTAGCTACAAGTATGCCATGTGCTGTTTCAGGTATTCAAAACAGAGAGGAACATGTGAGAAAGTGTCAAAGTAATAAACAGCATAGCACACAGAAAAAGAATAGAAACTGGAAGTGAACCTGGAGAGACAGATAAGATGCCTGTTGAGGAGATATTAAATGCCATGTAAAAAAATAACTTTAGATGATAAGAAATCACAGAAAAACATAACCTGGATATGACACGGGTTAAGTGTCTATTTCAGATAGATCACTTTGGTACCTGTGCAGAGGGTAGATCCAAGAAGAAAGCATGGAAGCTGGAAAGCCCAGCAGGAAGCCATCGTCATACTGAGATGAGAGACAATAAAGGTCTAAATGTGGGGAGAAAAGGGAATAAAGTGCAATTGGAAATATTTGGTGTTTGACTGGATATAGTCTATGAAAGAGACAGAGGCATCAGAAATGGTTTACTGTCATCATGGGTGACAGAGAGATGCAGATGCCAGCAACAGAGAAAGAATAAAGAAGTAGGAGTGTGTTACTATTAAAAACAGGAGTTAGTTCCAAGTTCTTATTTTCACATATGTTCCTTATAGTCAATCATTTCTATAATTATGCCTCATAGAAATTTATACCTTTCTGAATGCATCAAAAATGGATTAGACAGTCACAAAGTCCAGGACTCAAACAAAGGAGATAGACAACACCTGAAATAGACAAGTGTCTTCTCCTCACTAGAGGGCACTTTCATACATGCCACAGTGCAAGGTAGAAAGAAATAAACACCACAGGAAAGACACAAAGGAAGATGTGGAGAGGTCAGAGGAAGCCTGGTTAGTTTCCACTGGGAGTTCAGCAGGAATAATGGATAAGATGGTATTTGAGGAGATCCTCAGAGCTCATGTAGAACTTTGACAAGTGAAGATGAGCCTGAGGAACTTCTGGGTAGAGGGAACAGTGCAGATGGCTATTGTAATGAGCTAGGAAGAAAGACATGGACTCCAGCATTAGAAGTGTGGGGTGACATGAGTAGCAGTAAATCAATAGGATTACCTAATTCTTATACTTGCCCAGGAAGGGCAAGAAACAGGTCCCAGTAGGATGCAACCTGGACGCACAGTGGGAGCACATTTGAAAACAAGACTATGAGCAGTTTGGGATCTTTCTAGACCAGTGATGTTGGGTGTAAGTTGACAACCACGGCTGAGATGCAGATGCAGTAGGTCCCATACATACAAACAAGTTCCATCTGAGAGAGTGTAGATCCAATTTGTTCGTAAGTCCAACAAAGTTAGCCTAGGCTAATAACTAGCTATATAGCAAATTACTATAATAGGTTTATAATACTTTTCAGACAAATAATTGTTTAGTCACTAAGTCATGTCCAACTCTTTGCAACCTCATGGACTGTGTAGCCCTCCAAGAGCCATGGAATTTTTCAAGCAAGAATGCTGGAGTGGGTTGCCATTTCCTTCTCCAGAGAAAATTCCTGACCCAGGGATCAAACCTGTGTATCTATCCTACATTGGGAGGAAGATTTTTTTACCATCTGAGCCACCTGGGACATGAAAAATACAGCAACAACAGAAAAGACATTTTTAATATTACAATACAGTACCCTGAAAAGGATAGTGGTACAGTACAACAGCTGGCGTACTGGGGCTGGCATCAAGTGAACAGGCAAGAAGAGGGAGAGGTGGTGGGAGATGGTAGAGCTGAAGGATCATCAGCAATAGGAGACAGGGGACGAGCTGCAATGTCACTCACACCTGAAGTTGTTTGCATCTTTGAAAGTTTGCAACATGAAGGCTTGCGTGTAGGGGACTTGCTGTGTTTATCCTTCATTGTTGCAGAACCTTTCCATCGAGTCTTAGCTAGAGAGAGGAATCACTTTTAAATCTTAAGACACGTTCACATCACATAAGGGCAAGAATCGATATAATACAATACAAATACCGCCCTTTGTATTCTTGCTGAGTCATTTTGAAAGTTATGCTGTCGTACTTGGGGGGTTGGTTTATTTTAGGGAGATGTTGGAAGGAGGAGTCCCATGGGGCCACTGCTCCATCCTGGGCACCGCTGGGGCACTGCCGCCTCACGGCTGTCTGCCTGCGTGAGCCCTGCCCTCCCAGGCCCCACAGAGCGCCCAGGCCAACAGGCTTTTATGATGTCAAATTCTGCCCCCTCCCCTGTTCTTTGTAGGATTCCGTTTTTATCTTTCTTTTTTTTTTTTTTTTTTTAACTACTCCCTTCCTCCTAATCCTAAAAGAATTCTATGGCACTTGCTGGCTGCGGAGGTGACCCCATGCTCTCCACGGTAAACGTTCCTTTCACAGTGCTGAACTGCAGGAAAGACGAAAGGGCCGAGCACCTGGGGAGACAAGGACGCCCCAGGGGAACAGAGGCGTCTGGACTCCAGACCCGGCTCTGAAGGCCAACGTCTCCTGCCCTCTCATCCAAGCCAGCCTACCTGTCCTTCCTCTCCTTTCCTCCCATTGTCTGTGATTTCCGACTCAGTGTGTTAGACTCGGAATTGACCTGACGGATTCAGCCCTTCAGTAAAATATATACAGATAAGGATATACATTTTTATTTTTATTTTTTACTAGTGTATAATTGCTTTACACTGTTGTATTCGTTTCTGCTGTACAACAATGTGAATCAGCTATATGTATACGTAGATCCCCTCCCTCTGGAGCCTCCCACCTCCATCCCACTCATCTAGTCGCCACAGAGCCTCAAGCTGAGATTCTTGTGCTTTAGAGCAAGTCCCACTAGCTCTCTGTTTTACACATGAGAGTTTATATATGTTCATCCCAATCTCCCGATTTGTTTCACTTTCCTCTTCCCTGCTTTTGTCCACAGGTCCGTTCTCTGCATATGAGTCTCTATTCCTGCCCTGGAAATAGGTTCATCTGGACCACTTTTTTAGATTCCACATATTTGCGTTAGTATACGATATTTGTTTTTCTCTTTCTGACTTACTTCACTGTGTATGACAGACGTGAGGTCCATCCACATATCTTCAAGTGGCTCAGTTCATCACAGCACTATTGACAATAGTAGGACATGGAGACAACCTAAGAGTCCAACAGCATATGAAAGGATAAAGATGTGACATATACGTGTGTGTGTGTCTACATGTGTTTGTGGGTATATCTATACATATATAGATATATATGTGTATGTTTAACCCTGACACTCACTGCCTTTCTCCCATCATAGTATATACAACAAGTTGTGGTCTTGAATTTAGTTCCTAGGCATTCACAAGTAAACTCTGCAAAATAAAGTGGGAACAAGAAAGAAAGAAGACACTGTATCTCAAGTGTCTGAATATGTGTTTTCAGCTCATAGCTGTAGGCTTTGCAGTGACCATTTATTTTTAATGAAATAGCACTAGTACAAGTGAAAATGCAAGTGAACATTCTGCTATTGCCATACATTGTTTGCTAATGTTGGAGCTTCTCTCTGGCATAAACATAGGGTAGCCTTGATAATATTTTGATAAGAAGCAAAACTATGAGGCAATAACCCTATCTATGTTTTGTGACCGTGAGGATAAATTTGGAACCAGCATTTTCTCTGTATTTTCTCTGGGAGACTTTTATGGTTCACAGAGAAAATAGGGGAAATAAATGATAATATCTCCATTTTTCAGCAATTCTCACTGTTTCATTTGTTACTGCTATTTACTCTCTTTCTTTTTCATTTTCCTTCCTCTCTTGAAAGAATATGTTAAAGCATGTATCAAGCTAGGAGTCTGTACAGACTTTTGTCTTCTCTTAGGAATCAGAATTCTAGAACTTAGGCGGGGATGGTACGATAGCAAAGACTTAACCGACCCTCATTTTACAAACGAGGAAACTGAGACACAGCAAAGAGAAGGAACTTGAGGCTGATCAGAGCTGAGACTGAGTTGGAAGCCAGTAGAGGCTGTGTATTGGGCTTCCCCCAGGACTGAATAGTGTCATGAGGTTTGGGAAAAGACCCTTGTGAGTTGCACAGGGAAAAAAGACTCAATCACCCATCTTCTCTTCGGAATTCTAAACGTTTTGAGGTGCAATCTTTTCTCAAGGTCAAGAATCAATTCAGGCTGATGCAGCTCTGTTGTTTGATTGCTTCACATTCTGCATCCGAAGACATTTTTTTTTTATTATTTTGACTTTTGTTTCTCTTCTTACAGATTTGGGTTAGTATGGATTATGTTGCTTTGTTGGGCTGTTATTATACATCAAAACTGGCATAAATCCAGAGGCAACAGATTAGAAATATTGACTTTTCTGTTGGACTAATAAAAACTATGGTGTGTGAGTTAACACATGTAATTTTAATTTTATAACAAATGTAACAGTGCATGCTGGGAAGATCCCTGGAAATATGAGAAAAGAAAACCTTTGTAAATTATAATAATCAAAAAAAGATAGGATGCAGAAGGATCAGCTTGTTTTTTTGCGCAGGGGTAAACCCCTAAAATGTCTTCCTTGATGTCTTAGACGGTAAAGAATCTGCCTGCAATGCAGGAGACCTGGTTCGATCCTTGGGTTGGGAAAATCCCCTGGAGAAGCAAGTGGCTCCCCATTCTAGTGTTCTTGCCTGGAGGATTCCATGGACAGAGAAGCCTGGTGGGCTACAGTCCATGGGGTCACAAAGAGTCAGACATGACTGAGTGACTAACACTTTCACTTTCACTTTCTCCAACTCCCTCCACCAATTTAGAAAGCCACTTAGGCACTATTTTCGATAGAAATATATATATATTGGAAGACTCTTTTCCCGGTAGCAAGTGTAACATCCTTAGGAACAATAATTCCTCGAGGACTGTATAACTGCATTACTTATTTCTCAGTTTTAGAGCAGCAGCAATTAGATAAACTTGAAACCAGTGGCTATAATCCTCAAGGTTGGATCTGATTAATAAAGCAAGTGATAGACTGCTGATTCTAAAATAAAAAGCTAAATAGATATATGTTGCCATTTTCAGCAATAAAGTAATAAGCAGTTTGCAGTAAATGTGATTGGCATAAAACAATGTAGAAACTAATGCCAAATGCACTCAGGAAACAGCTATTGCTGTCAAGTTTGCAGAATAGGATGGTGCTTCCATAAATGTATCTACAATTTAAAACGATTGAAATAGGTTGACAGATATGCTCACAAATTATTCATGCAGTATTTAAATTGTGTACCTAACTCCTCAATAGCATATTTATTTAATCAAAGCATGATCATTTCTGACAATTACTTTTATAAACTTTCATGAAATATACCAGGAAATATCTGCAGACACATATTACTTAAGTCATGTAAGCAGTAAAGAAAAGCTGACACAGCTATTCGGAGCAGCAAAGGAACGGATAGAGCTTAGCACATTAAGACACTGCCAAATGGTTCCTTAGCTGGTAAATGCCTGGGATAATCACAGATGAGTACAAAAGAAAGCTTGGGGAGGTTATTAAATTTTACTACTAGGAAATAAGTCTCTAACATGGCATGCTTTGACTAGGTCTATAGATTTTCCAGAAGAAAACTCAATGCACTCTATTTGGGTGAATGAATCAGAAGCAGCATGTCTATCAGGAGTTTGAAAATTTGCAAGCCCTCAGGAGCTGGCAGATAAGGCCACTGAATGGAGTGGGCTGTAGGGACAGGCAACCTGGAAAGCACTTGCCCAGGATTTTAAAGTTGCTGATGGGGGACTTCCTGGTGGTCCAGTGGTTTAGACTCTGTGCTTCCAATGCAGGGGACGCACGGGGTTCTATCCCTGGTGGGGGAACTAAGATCCCATATGTTGAGCAGTGCAGCAAAAGAAAAATGGCAGGGAGCAGCTGATGGAGTCTATTATTGCTGTACTAGAACACAATTGCAGGATTGTCAGAGCTGACGTTCCCAGAAGAGCTAGAGATTAAGATTTCCCTGTGAGATACACATATTTCTCATTGCTGGCAACTAAGTTATTAAAAACCACAAAACAGCAATAATACCTATGCAGAACCACCTGTTTTCAGGAGCCTACAGTGATAGACACAGGGTGTCTATATATCCCATGTAGCCTGTACCATGATCAGTTCAGTTCACTTCAGTCACTCAGTCATATCCGACTGTTTGCGACCCCATGAGCTGCAGCACACCAGGCCTCCCTGTCCATCACCAACTCCTGGAGTTTACTCAAACTCATCCATTGAGTCGTGATGCCATCCAACCAACTCATCTTCTGTCATCCCCTTCTCCTCCTGCCTTCAATTTTTCCCAGCCTCAGGGTCTTTTCAAATGAGTCAGTTCTTCACATCAGGTGGCCAAAGGATTGGAGTTTCAGCTTCAATATCAGTCCTTCCAATGAACACTCAGGACTGATCTCCTTTAGGATGGACTGGTTGGATCTCTTTGCAGTCCAAGGGACTTTCAACAGTCTTCTCCAACACCACAGTTCGAAAGCATCAATTCTTCGGCGCTCAGCTTTCTTTATAGTCCAACTCTCACATCCATACATGACTACTGGAAAAACCATAGCCTTGACTAGACGGACCTTTGTCAGCAAGGTAATGTCTCTGCTTTTAAATATGCTGTCTAGGTTGGTCATAAATTTCCTTCCAAGGAGTAAGTGTCTTTTTATTTCATGGCTGCAATCACCATCTGCAGTGATTTTGGAGCCCAAAAAAATAAAGTCTCTCACTGTTTCCACTGTTTGCCCATCTATTTCCCATGAAATGATGGGACCAGATTCCATGATCTTAGTTTTCTGAATGTTGAGCTTTAAGCAAACTTTTTCACTCTCCTCTTTCACTTTCATCAAGAGGCTCTTTTGTTCCTCTTTGCTTTCTGCCAAAAGGGTGGTGTCATCTGCATATCTGAGGTTATTGATATTTCTCCTGACAATATTGATTCCAGCGTGTGCTTCCTCCAGCCCAGCATTTCTCATAATGTACTCTGCATATACGTTAAATAAGCAGGGTGACAATATACAGCCTTGACGTACTCCTTTCCCAATTTGGAACCAGTCTGTTGTTCCATGTCCAGTTCTAACTGTTGCTTCCTGACCTGAATACAGGTTTCTGAAGAGGCAGGTCAGGTAGTCTGGTATTCCCATCTCTTTCAGAATTTTCCCCAGTTTACTGTGATCCACACAGTCAAAGGCTTTGGCATAGTCAATAAAGCAGAAATAGACGGAACTATTTTTTCTGGAACTCTCTTTCTTTTTTGATGATCCAGCAGATGTTGGCAAATTTGATCTCTGGTTCCTCTGCCTTTCCTAAAACCAGCTTGAACATCTGGAAGTTGACAGTTCACGTATTGCTGAAGCCTGGCTTGGAGAATTTGGAGCATTACTTTACTAGCATGTGAGATGAGTGCAATTGTGTGGTAGTTTAAGCATTCTTTGGCATTGCCTTTCTTTGGGATTGGAATGAAAACTGACCTTTTCCAGTCCTGTGGCCACAACTGAGTTTTCCAAATTTGCTGACTTGAGTGCAGTACTTTCACAGCATCATCTTTTAGGATTTGAAATAGCTCAACTGGAATTCCATCACCTCTACTAGCTTTGTTTGTAGTGAATGGCTTCTTAAGGCCCATTTGACTTCACGTTCCAGGATTTCTGGCTCTAGGTGAGTGATCACACCCTTGTGATTATGTGGGTCGTGAAGATCTTTTTTGTACAGTTCTTCTGTATATTCTTGCCATCTCTTCTTAATGTCTTCTACTTCTGTCATGTCCATACCATTTCTGTCCTTTATTGAGCCCATCTTTGCATGAAATGTTCCCTTGGTATCTCTAATTTTCTTGAAGAGATCATTAGTCTTTCCCATTCTATTGTTTTCCTCTATTTTTTTGCATTGATCACTGAGAAAGGCTTTCTTAACTTTCCTTGCTATTCTTTGGAACTCTGCACTCAAATGGGTATATCTTTCCTTTTCTCCTTTGCTTTTTCCTTCTCTTCTTTTCACAGCTATTTGTAAGGCCTCCTCCGACAGCCATTTTTTTTTTTTTTGCATTTCTTTTTCTTAGGGATGGTCTTGATCCCTATCTCCTGTACAATATCACGAACCTCTGTCCATAATTCATCAGGTACTCTGTCTATCAGATCTAGTCCCTTAAATCTATTTGCCACTTCCACTGTATAATCGTAAGGGATTTGATTAAGGTCATACGTGAATGGTTTAGTGGTTTCCCCACTTTCTTCCATTTAAGTCTGAATTTGGCAATAAGGAGTTCATGATCTGAGCCAGAGTCAGCTCCCGGTCTTGTTTTTGCTGACTGTATAGAGCTTCTCCATCTTTGGCTACAAATAATATAATCAATCTGATTTTGGTGTTGGCCATTTGGTGATGTCTATGTGTAAAGTCTTGTCTTGTGTTGTTGGAAGAGGGTGTTTGCTATGACCAATGCATTATCTTGGCAAAACTCTATTAGCCTTTGCCCTGCTTCATTCTGTACTCCAAGGCCAAATTTGCCTGTTACACCAGGTGTTTCCTGACTTCCCACTCTTGCATCCCAGTCCCCTACAATGAAAATGACATCTTTTTTGGATGTTAGTTCTAAAAGGTCTTGTAGGTCTTCATAGAACCATTCAACTTTAACTTCTTCAACGTTATTCTCGGGGCATAGACTTGGATTACCGTGATTTTGAGTGGTTTGCCTTGGAAACGAACAGAGATCATTCTGTCGTTTTTGAAATTGCATCCAAGTACTGCATTTCAGACTCTTTTGTTGACTATGATGGCTATTCCATTTCTTCTAAGGGATTCCTGCCCACAGTAGTAGATATAATGGTCATCTGAGTTAAATTCACCCATTCCAGTCTATTTTAATTCACTGTTTTCCTAGAATGTCGACGTTCACTCTTGCCATCTCCTGTTTGACTGATTCCAATTTGCCTTGATTCATGGACCTAACATTCCAGGTTCCTATGCAATATTGCTCTTTATAGCATCAGACCTTGCTTCTTTCACATCCACATCCACAACCAGGTGGTGTTTTTGCTTTGGCTCCATCCCATCTTATTTCTCCACTGATCTCCAGTATCATGTTGATACATGATCACAGTTGAACAATTTATGGCCAAAACCATTTTGGAAGCAATCAGACAAAAACACCAACCCAACCATAGTAGGGCTTGGACTTGGGTGAAATAAGATATTTCTCTGAACTTAGAGTTGTTTAACTATAATATGGCATACAAGGAACAATTCAGGTAACT
The DNA here is from genome assembly GCA_024291935.2 of Okapia johnstoni. Classification (NCBI taxonomy): domain Eukaryota; kingdom Metazoa; phylum Chordata; class Mammalia; order Artiodactyla; family Giraffidae; genus Okapia; species Okapia johnstoni. The sequence continues at coordinate 9,686,483 of CM044327.1, forward strand.
GTGATTTTGTTTTTTTTTTTTCTGTCAAAAGGAAACACTTGTAGCATCTACCTCTTAGGCCATTGTGAGGATTAAGTGAGTTATTTCTATCAAGTGCTTAGAACAATGCCTGACATATAGTAGGTTCTCAATACATGCTGCCTGTGAATGCTCTTACCATTATGCATAGAATGGAGGCGTGTTCCTAGAATGTTAAATGCAAGATGGCATTTCCAAAATGTGGCAATTCATTGAGAAGCCTCTTGCAATGTAACTATTCTCAAAGGGAAAACAATAGCAAGATATCCTAGTCATTGTGTTATGGAAAGTTGGGAAGCAGTTCAGAGGGTAGAAAGAAATATTTCAACGTTACAACGAAGCACAGCTTCTAATAATCTTTTTTTTTTTTTTTTTGGACATGAAGGTAATTATCATAGTAGGCTGACTTGGCACGCAATCATGGGAAATGATCAAGTTGTGTGTGTGTCTAGAAGTGTCTTCAGCTTTTCTCTGAGCTTTTGGGAAAAGATCTTTTTTTTCTGTTTGTTTTCTCTAAGACCCTTTATGAGACTGAGAGACAGAGATAAACAGAGACAGATGCTGCAAAGCCAATGAAGTCTGCAGTTGTGCACAAAAGGAAAAGTTCTCTTGCTTCTATTCACTTTCCAGCCATGCTTTATATAAGAGCTCTGGCTACTGTTCTCAAGAATTGGTCTACAAACTAGTAATCCCCTTCAGATCACTGCTCCAGGTGGATGGGGAAGCTAATGTACAGGAGCTTAGAGAGACTTTTATTAAAATTCACAACTGTAAGCATTCATATAAACCAGGGGCCTGCAGCCTGAAGCCAGGAGGCCAGCCCACGGCCTGTTTCTGTGGGGCTGGTTTTTCCATTTTTAAAAGACTGTAAAAGAAAAAAGAAATATGCAACAGTGACCACAGAAGGCCCATAAAACCTAAAATATTTACTATCTGGCCCTTAGTCATTTCCACATACTATTAGATGAAAAAGGGAAGAGGAGTGTTGGTTTTCCTTTATAATTTGAATTACGAAGGCTATAATTTACAAACAAGTCACCGTTCTTATCTGGACTTTGTCCTTGTTCATATGTTATTTCTCTTTAACCAGGTGGCAGAAAAATGCCCAGTTGTTTTTATTTTTTTAATGTAACTTCTATTGTACCCTGTTGTCTTAAAGAAAATTCAGTTCAGTTATCCAAGTGAGACACTTTAGTTTTGATGGTATGTACATGCTGACTTGCCACCAGGATGGCCGGTTCTTGCTTGGCTGTAAAATTATAGCACAAATACTTTTCATTGATCGCAATTTAACAGCCAATCAAGGCACAGCTTTATCCCCACGATTTCACTGTGCCTTTACAATTGAGAAGAATAGCGACTATAATGGGTACTATTATGGCCATTGTGTTTCTTCCAGATGAACTCTGGGACGAAGCTGAAGCTGGACAAGTTATATAAATGTCTGCAGCTAGGACATTACGGAAAGAATTATATAACCTCACAGGATATAAAGATTTTCCATAACTTTGCACTGCCTGGAATCCCCTCTAGCCCATAAAACCTGTTGTACCCACAGAAGATTCTTTGTAACAGAATACTTCTTATCATGATCCTAGTTTTCAGAGCCAAGAATTAAAGTCTGAGAAGAGGGAGAAAATGAGGTCGTGAGATTAGAAGTTGGAATGGTTTAATTTTGAATAACTAGGTTTGAGTTTGAAAGTACATTTCAACTTTTCCATGATTAAAACCATGAAACTAACTCTGGACATTTTTTGAGACCCCCATCTTGATGCATTTTTCCCCCAGGAGTCTGTATTGTCAATAAAGAACTGACACTTTGTTGATCCTTTTCATCTTTCAGATTTAACTGTCTGTTTCTACCTTTGTGAGTAGTCAAGTGATTTAGTTATCTGTTTTTATCATTTGAACTCTCAACAGTTCTGTTGTGAGAAAGCACCAAGTTCCCTGAGGATTCAAAAATATAATATATAAACCTCAAATTCCATATGCAGGGAGCATGGAGGTATTATTTTTTTTTAATTTTTATTGAAATATAATTGATTTATAATTTGTATTTGCTTCAGGTGTACAGTTTTACATATATAAAAACATATATATTATATAAATGTATGCTTCTTTTTGCATTTTCTTCCATTGCAGGTTATTACAATATATTGAACATATTTCTCTGTGCTATATAGTAGTTCCGTGTAGGTTATCTATCCATATGTGTGTGTTTAGTCACTCAGTCATGTATGACTCTTGGCAACCCCATGGACTGTAGCCCACCAGGCTCCTTTGTCCATGGCGATTCTCCAGCAAGAAAACTGGAATGTGTTTCCATGCTCTCCTCCAGGGAATCTTCCCAATCCAGGGATCAAACCCAGGTCTCCTGCATTGCAGGCAGATTCTTTACCATCTGAGCCACCAGAGACTAGTAGTATGTATATTTTAACCCCAAATTCCTAATTTGTCCCTCTCCTCTTCCCCTTTGGTAAACATAAATTTGTTTTGTCTGTCAGTCTATTTCTGTTTTCTAAGTATGTTCATTTGTATCATATTTTTAGATTCCACGTATAAATGATATCATAGGAAATTTGTCTTTCTCTGTATGGCTTACTTCACTTAGGATGATAATCCCTAGGTTTACCCATGTTGCTGCGAATCACATTATTTCATTCTTTGTAAGATTGAATAATGTTCCCTTGTATATATATATGGGTATATATATCTCTCACATCTTCTTATCCATTCTTCTGTTGATGGACACTTATGTTGCTTCCATGTCTTGGCTGCTAGTGCTGCAATGAACATTGGCATACATGTATCTTTTTGAATTAGACTTTTCTCCAGGTGTATGCCCAGGACTGAGTGGCATTACAGGATCATATGGTATTAAGTTAATTAAACAAGGAGGTCATTGGATGGAGGTGGTTCAAATACTTTAGCAGCCTTGTAATCAAATCTAAACCTCAGGCTGAGATGCCTCAAGGTTAAAAAATCAAAGCCTAGGGATAACTCATCACAAAGAGCCAACTCGGCTTTTCCAAATAAGGCAAACACTTCTTCCACAGCCAGTTAAGTAATTTCCTTGCTTTACTTTCAAATCTGCTCTTTAAAAGACTTTCCCCCCATGTCCTGTGGACAGAGCCCCCCTAACCACTTCCAATTTGGCCCCGCCTGATCTGAATCTACTTTTGCCCAAGTTAACTCTTAAAATTTTGATGCTTCAGTTTATCTTTTAGCAGAAGCAAATGTGCTTAATACATAGCATTGTCAAAGAAATTACTTTAATGCTTCCTGGTAGTTTACTTCATTTTGGGGGAGTTTTATTTTTACTCTTCTCATCCAACAGTGGGTGGTATTACCTTCCAGCCATTTGGATGAGCATATCATTGAAAGCGAGGTGCTTTTATAACACTGGCACACAAGAAATTAAGAGTGTTGTGTCCTTATTTCCTCATTACAGATACGTGTTAGGAAAAATTCCAGACTGTCAAGTTCCCATCACTAAAACCAGTGAATGTATGCTCTGGCGCCAGATTCCAACTGCTAAACAATACCAGGTGTGTAATCCATGCTAACTCGACTCAACCGAATTGTCTGTAAGACAAACTCCGCCAGTCAGAATCCAACTGTCTCCTTCACGCTTCCTACGGATATCCAAAAAATTACAAAGCAACCTGTGCTAATTGAATCAAAAACTTCTCCAGCCTCTGTTCTTCCTCACATATTTCTTTATACTGGAAACTGACATTTAGACTAAGGAAAAAGATGTCCTATGAGATTTCTGCCCACGTGCCTCCCTCTCTTTCCTAAAAGACACCACCATTCAAATAATGACATTAAAGTGAATATTTGACAAATTTTACCTCAGACACATAACCAATCAGTCCTGGGTTAAGTAATTTAGCACAATGTTGTTGATTAGACTTTGTTAAATTCAGAAGAGATTTCATAGGCCAGTGTCCCAAACTAATGAAAATTGAAGTAGGTGTAATGAACAGAGGAAGGGAGAAATTACTTCAAATTACGAGAGATACCATGGTGGAAGTGACACTTGATCTGGAACTTAATAAAATTTTAAATGAAGATATCAAGGGAAAGGCAATTCCAGGGGAGTTGAAACAAATAGGGAGTTGAAACAAATACAGGAAAGGTGGAAACATGGAGAATGTTGGGTGTAGTTGCAACAAATTAAGACCAGGTTAACTGCTCTTTGGGGTAAAGAGAAGTAAAAAATGAATGCCAGGCTGTATTCAGGGAGCTGGTGACAATGCTTCTGGAAAGATTTTTCTCACCCCTTCCCAATCACCATTACACTTGGCTAGAATTCTGTCCTTTACTTACGAGCTTAGACTCTTCCACCCAGTCTCTTATGTAACTTCCAAAGGATGCTTCCAATTCTGCTGCCATTATTCAGCCTAAACCTGGACCTGAAGGAGCCTCCTACAGGTTCTTCCTGTGTTCCTACTTTCTCCACATTCGTATGTGCGTCTGTGCTGAGTTGTGTCCTACTCTTTGCGACCCCATGGACTGCAGCCTGCCAGGCTCCTCTGTCCTCGGAATTCTCCAGGCAGGAATTCTGGAGTGGGTTGCCATTTCCTCCACCAGGGGATATTCCTGACCCAGGGATCAAATCCACATCTCCTGCACTGGCAGGTGAATTCTTTGCCACTGAGTCACCTGAGAGGACCCCCTTCTCCAGAGTTTTCTGCAAACAAACTACTTCCCTTGCTCTTAAGATAGAGACATAATCCATTCGTCCTCCACACAAATCTTCTGCTCCCCACCTCACCACCACCACCCTCGACTCAACATGCTGTGTTCTGTTCTTAAAGGGTGGACCACACTGGCCAGTTTACTGCTCTGAAATGGAAGCCTCTTGCCACAGATTTTACCCTATTTATAGTCCCCAGCCTGGAAATCTCCTCTGTAGCCCTCCCCCACAACCTTCCATTCCTCTGCCTTCATTCAAATGTCAACTGAAAGGTCATGTCCACATGGAAGATTTCTCTGATCCCCACACTGGCTTTGGGTCTATGGTTCCCTTCAGACGTTCTATGCTCTGAGGGTTTAATTGATCCTTGCAAACAAAGAAACACTTTCCATGTTCGTGCATGCGTGCGTGCGTGCATGTGTGTGTGTGTGTGAACCTCCCCCTCTGAGGGCTACAAGGATAAATATCTCATTGTGCAGATGTAATCCATCAAACCAGACCCTTGGGAAATCCCTGCTATGGAGGTTGATGGAATAGGGGCTTAATTCTCAAAGAATATGGAGTCAGAACTTTCCATTTTTAAATCCTCTCACATCTGGTTTCCCTTCTCCAGTTTTCACTGATGACATTTGCAATGATGTAAAATTATTTGAATGAAGTTTATAATCCTGACTCTATACCTATCCACCTCTTCATCTTTGAGGAAAAAAAAAATAGCCTAATCTCTTTACAGCTCTTTTTTCAGACTCCACCCAGATTTAGATTCCTCCCACAACCCGCCTCTAATGTTTCCAGTGGAACCATTGCATACCTGCAGTATAGTTTTAAGGACATCATTCAACTTTTTAAATCCTTATTTCCCTCATCTGTAAAGTAAGACCATTGTAGATTAAATGAGGTAATGCGTGTCAAGAACCTGATATAAGACCTGGCCTGTAGGTGGTAACCAGTTCATTTTCCCCTTTTCCGCCCAACCTTACAGATGCATGCACTCCTGTGGCTAGTCATGAATCCCATGATTCAGCAAAGTGCCAGGGAGCTGGGTTTATGATGATCATGGCAGTCATATCTGTCCATGTGACTTGGGACAAACTAGACCCTAATCTGCCCATCTTTTCCTCCCCTACTCCACCACCAACCTCTTTTTCCTATGGCTATCTCGGCACCCAATACTAACACATACTTAGAGAATCCTTCTATTTGGGTTCATAAACCCTGTGCTTCCTCATAGACACCATTTGTTGTTGTTGTTGTTGTTTAGTTGCTAAGTCGTGTCTGACTCTTTTGAGACCCCATGGACTGTAGCCCACCAGGCTCCTCTGTCCATGGGATTTCCCAGGCAAGAATACTGGAGTGGGTTGCCATTTCCTTCTCCAGGGGATCTTCCCAATCAAACTCAAATCTCCTGCATTGCCAGGCAGATTCTTTACCACTGAGCCACCAGTGGAGCCCTCATACCTATAATTCATTGATTTTAGTATAAAATCCTTTCTACCCTGCTGGACTCTCTTGTCCACTACTTCTAAACACACAGTAGAGGGACTTAGTCAACAATTATTGAGTGTTTACTTATTTCACCACAAACACCCCTCCTTTATGACACCTTCTCTGATTTCGTGTCTTTCATTGAAGTTATCCCATCTCAGATAACTGATAGTTCTTTATTAATGATTTGCTATTTTCTGCCCTGCATTAGCATTATAGTTATCTGTGGCATGTCTCTCCCTCTTACGTGATAAACTATGAAGTCCCCATCAGGAGAGAATGTCAACCCTTTGTCTTCATACTACCTCAACTATGTTTAAACAATAGCATATCCTCAGTAAATGTGGATGATTGAGTAAGCAAAATGAAAAATAACTTGTCAAATGTAACAGTTCCTTACCTAAGACATGTCATCAATCCTGGGAACACTCCCATCACATTTTCCAGTAAAGAAATGTTTTTGTTCTTAATCATCCAAAAAACATTGTTGGGATTACTGATTGATATCAAATTAGAATTCAAGTACTATTCAAGTTTGAAGTCGTAGGTCCCTATGAATTGAGTCACATGGGAGAAGGATGTCCAGGAAAGAGAGGGGAGCTATATCCCATTATCCCCCAGGGGCAGTGACTCTATGGGACAGGATGCACTTTGACTAGCAGGATGCAAAGAGCCGATTTTTCACTTCCGAATGTAAACAGGTGCAATCCAGGTATAGTTATTTCTCATGGGAGCTCCCTAACTATTTTAACAAGAGAACTGGAGCATTGAGGACAGAAAATCCAACACTGACTTCCAGGGCCTAACCACAGATAAAATACATTTTTGTTGGTTTGAGAGGTTTCCAGATAACGATTTTTTTATTTCTAAACTGCAGCAGGTCATTGGAATTGTAAGCTGCTGTAATGCCACCTACATGGCAGCAAAGAACCATAGCAAAAATCAATAGGCTTCATCTCTTCATTCACATGGATTTGAGCATATAGATAATGAAGTGTATTCATTCAGGTATAAATGGCTGCCACTAAATAATGGGTCTCAAATAAGTTTGCACTGCCCAGTAGTTTGATGACATATGGCATTTTAGATAGGTCATTATATTTCTGATTATTGAGCAGAGCTGTATTTAAATAGTAAAAAAAATAAATTAATTAATAGAAGTATTCAGATTGGGAGCCATAGAGCAGAATATTACTTCCTATAATCTATCTTTAGCGATAATGCCTCACTGATAGTCTGAAATGCCTGCCTATACATTTTGCCCTGTGTCCACAGCAAGGCATATGCTCAAAATATATAAATTTATTTTCTTAAACAGCTAGATGCCTTCCTACATCTTCCCTTCAATCCATACAGAAATTGCATGTGAAAATGGGATACATACCAGCAAGCAAGTGAGCAGCTAGGAAGCTGAATGTATATTGGTATGAAATTTGAAAACACACGTAGATGGGCTCAAAAACACTTCTTTTGCCACAAAAAGCAAAATGAAATTCTATTATAGTCACCTACCGGATATGCACAAGTGGGTGTATTTGCTTCTCAAGGCTAATGATTGTTCATCAGTAACAGGATAACATGTCCCATCATCTTTCTTCGCTAACAGGGGAAGGATATTCTAGATGAGATGTGTGAACACAGACCAGGGAGTTTGTACAAGCGTGTAAGCAATTTCTACATTAGGGAGGGGGAAAAAGAATCCACGCCAAAGATTTGACATACAGCAGAGAACTATTCAGTCTGAAAGTTACTGTTGATGTGACTGACAAAAACATCTTGACATTTGAGTCTTTTAACTGCCCGTCTATCACAGGATGGCTCTAGTGATTAATTCACTTGAAGAAGGTAGCAAGGAAAGTTAAAGAGCCATTTTACCATTCATATGGCTCAGAGACAAAGTTAGAAACACAATACATGTACTTATAAGATGAGCTTTTAAGTGGGGAATTTTGACCATAGGACATTTATTTAAATTCAAAAACACCACTACACAGCAAAGTGGATTTTTTTTTTTTTTTTTTTTTTTTTTTTTTTTGCTGTGCTGGGTCTTCACTGCTACACAGGCTTTTCTCTAGTTGCAGTGAACAGGGGCTACTCTCTAGTTTCCATGCATAGGTTTCCCATTGCAGGGGCTTCTCTTGCTGCAGAGCACAGGCTCTAGAGCACACAGGCTTCAGTAGTTGTGGTGCATGGGCTTAGTTGCTCCAATGCATGTGGAATCTTCCTGATCCAGGGATCAAACCCATGTATCATGCACTGGCAAGTGGATTCTTTACTTCTGAGCCACCAGGGAAGCCCCAAAGTGAATTAAATAACATACATTTTATTTTCTAATGCAAAACAGCTTTTTTTTTTTTTTTTTTTTTTACCAATTATATGTCACGTGTAACCTTAGTTTGGTTTTGATTTTGTACAGTCCACAGTACTTAGATACAAGTTTCACAGTTATCCAGGATTCAGGTGTCTGTTAGTGTTCAGGAATCTGCTTGTGTCTGTATTTGTGGCCTGTGGTTCAATTGTGCTACACTGTGCTCCTTACAAAGTTGAAAATTCCTGGTTCAACCCCATCATTGACCAATTAGCTTCCTGCACTGCTACACTGAAGAAAGATCTTATTTTACTAATACCTATTTCAGTTATAAAGATCTGGTAGAGTGAAAAATGACCCCCAGAGGAGTCGATTCTTTCATTCCCTGGGATCTATAACTGTTATCTTATATGGAAAAAGGACCTTTGCAGACGTGGTTCAACTGAAAATATAGAGATGAGGAGACTTTCCTGGATTATCTGGGTGGGTACAATGTAATCACAAGGGTTGTTCCAAGTGGGAAACAAGAAAGTCAAAGGCGGGGAAGCACTATGATGACAGAGGAGTGACTACAGTCATGAGGCAATGAGCCTCCAGGACCTGGAGGTTGAAGGAACAGAATATCCCCTGGAGCCTCCAGAAGGAGCCAGCCTTGCTGACACCTTGATTTTAGCCCCTTAGAACTCCATTTGGACTTCTGACCTTTAGTGCTATAAGAGGGCAAAATGGGTGTTATTTTCTGCCACTAAAGTAGTGGTAAATGGTTACAGCAGCAATAGGAAACTAATACAAAGGGGGTTGAGGAAAATGTTAATAAGTGAGTCACAGGGATTCCTAACCCCCTCCAAGGAGAGAAATAATAGGATAATTCATATACAAGGAAACAAACACAGGATCCATGGGAGAAAATGAATGTGCTTTAAAATCAAACAGAAGCAAGTTCAAAAATCACTTTCCTTGCTTACTAGTTATTTGACCTTTGGAGAGTTAACCTCCGAAACTCAGTATCTGCAACTATGAAGTGGCGACAACAATGGAAGCTGTGCAAGAGTATTGCAAAAAACAGCAAAGGAGATTTCTGCACATCTGGCACTTTGTAAACATGAGCAAATCTAAGTCATCTTCCCACTCTACATTTTTTTTGGCTGTTGTGTGTCTTAGTTGTGGCACACAGGGATCTTTAGTTGTAGCATGTGGAATCTAATTCCTTGACCAGAGATCAAACCCAGGCCCCTTGCATTGGGAGTGTGGAGTCTTAGCAACAGGACCACCAGTCTGTTTTAAAAATCCGGAACTATCAGCTTTCTCACTCAAAGATTCTGGATTTCAGGAGAAAAAAAAGTATGCTATTATAATAGATTTAGAATCAATACATATTTTTGTTAATTATTATATTAGTTATAGAAGACCCTGCACTTAGACCTTGACAATAATGAGATCATTGAGACAAAAACTCCCAGACACTACAGCTTATGAACCCATCAGACAAATATGGACATGTAAATGAACAAGACATAGTAATAAAGTGATACAACATGTAACTGAGAATCCATGAAAGCACAGAGGGCAGAATTATAGATTCTGATTAGGGAACTCAAGAATACAAATCCAGGAGCAGTGGCATTGGAATTAAGCTTTGAAGAAGGAGCAGTATTTCCTCAAGTAAATTATATTTGGAAAGGTCTCAGATTAAAGGGAGAGGATATGCAAATCTAGGAAGCTAGGATATTCAGGAACAGGCAAATAGTCCCATGTGGTTGGAATTAAGGAATTTAGGAAGCCAAGGCGCATCTCCAGTTTTCTTAGCTTGAATGACCAGATAGAAATATCACCAAAGAGACTGCTAGAAGAAGGATGAGTTATGAGGAAGGAGAGGATAGAAGAAAATGTGTCCAAATTTGGATGATTGGATTTTGAGAGGCTGGCAGAAACACCATATGGGGATATGCAGCAAGCAGTGAAGAATCTGGAGTACGTTGAATTATTTTGACTCAAGCTATTTGTCTGCCAAACCAAATGTCCTTCCTATAACCATATGAATATGCACTACAGAATATTTTAAGATAACAGCCTTCAAAATTGAAAGAATCACTTGACAGGCTATTTTTCTACCCAAAGAGTTGAGTACCTTCTTCTATAACTGTTCTTATTTATGTCTCTTGTGAATATTTCACAAGCTTTTACTATTACATTTGGTGTATATACCTGTTTCAGCATTGAAAAATTCATCATATAGTTCTTCTCAATTATGCCCCACAGAAGTGATAATTAAGGTTCTTTCTAGATACATTGGTTCCAACATTTTGGCCAAAAAGCTCTTTTGGAATAAACTTATGCAAGAATTATGAAAGTACTTTCCACATCAAGAAAATGAGTTATGTGTTAAGTAGACCTGCAAAATAGTGTGGATTTTATTGTCCTGAATATCTGAACTGTGAATTTCCTGATACTCAGAAAATTAGATCGAGAGTGGTTGCATACGAACGTTTAATGTTGAAGGCAAATATTGCCTTTAAATGATGGTTGATTCCTCTACCCTTAAAAATATTTATTTATCTTTTGCTGAGTGAACATATTATTTGTTTGTTTCTTTTTCCTATTCATTCTAGCTACTAGAAACTAAGAGACCTAAGTCAAAAGGATACAAAGCAGACCAGCCAGTTTGGCTAAATAAGTGTCCTAAAAATTTCTTCATAGAACTGTTGGCTTTTTTTAAAGCTTTGAGATACCACAAAAACTGTAGAAATGCTAACCTTTTTTTGCCAACATCTTTTCGATATTAATAGAGAATTTCAGGTCATTGTTCTAGGAATGAGAAAACTAACATGAATACAGTATTATCTTATGAGTTTCTTTCATAATTGCTGTTTTTAACACTAGGAAAAAAATTTGTTATAATTTATAGCTGCCTAATACTACTTCAGGATATATGTGGTAAAGCATAGTTGTATTAGAAATTTATAGTTACAGAGAGATCGTCCCAAACATAAGTTCCTTTTGAAAGATGAAACTTTTGTGCATGTTTTAAAAAGCATGATGTAGAATGGACTCTGGAAGGTAGTAGCTTTTCACTTTCTCTCCACTCTGAATTCCAGTTTCTCTGTCTTTGCTGTGTCTAGCAGATGCTGGGCTTGTAGACACATGGGTGTCATTAAGGCTTGTGTCTCCAAATGAGGTTGCAGCTGGGGTCTTCTTCCACAAAGGTCAGGTCAGAGGCTGGATACCACTGTCAGTGTGCCTTTAGCACAGATCAGAACAGGGGCATGCAGAGGAGCTTGACTCACTGTGATGAGTGTTAACACAGATAAGCCACATTAAATAGTCTTCCTGATCTGAACAAACCAAGGAAGTGACCAATGCACTCTCCCAAGGGAAGGAAATAAAACACTAGCGTGGGAATAGTGACTGCTCCAAGCCCACCATGATAGAGAATGTTCCCACTTCCATCTCTTGCAGGACAGTCACTACCGAGTCACATCAAACTGACAAATTAAAATATCAATCACATACTCTGTCTATTGGAGACAGGGGGGCACATGCAGTCAAAGAAAGCAACAAGCCTCCGAAATATCTAGGAAAACAAAGCTCTTGGAGGAGACAGACCACAACTTAAGAACCTAAGAAAAATATGAATAATCACGAAATCAAGCACAGTACCCAAAACACCAGACAAACTGACCACAAAACTAAACAGTAAACAAACATGAATTTTGTGCCTTACAAATCTAGTAGGTTGATTGAAGATAGGCAGCCTTGAGGTCTAAACTAGACGTCAAGTTTTTTATTTTAAACACAAATCCAACATCAGTTCAGTTCAGTTCAGTCACTCAGTGGTGTCTGACTCTTTGCAACCCCATAGACTGCAGCACGCCTAGGCTTCCTTGTCTATCACCAACTGCCGGAGTTTGCTCAAATTCATGTTCATTGAGTCGGTGACGCCATCCAACCATCTCATCCTCTGCCATCCCTTCTCCTCCTACATTCAATCCTTCTCATCATCAGGGTCTTTTCAAATGAGTCAGTTCTTTGCATCAAGTGGCCAAAGTATTGGAGTTTCAGCTTCAGCATCAGTCCTTTCAATGAATATTCAGGACTGATTTCCTTTAGGATTGACTGGTTGGATCTCCTTGCAGTCCTAGGGACTCAAGAGTCTTCTCTAACACCATAGTTCAAAAGCATCAATTCTTCGGCACTCAGCTTTCTTTATAGTCCAACTCTCACATCCTTACATGACTACTGGTAAAACCATAGCTTTGACTAACTGGACCTTTGTTGGCAAAGTGATGTCTCTGCATTTTAATCTCTGTCTAGATTGATCATAACTTTTCTCTAAGGAGCAAGTGTCTTTTAATTTCATGGTTGCAGTCACCATCTGCAGTGATTTTGGAGCCCCCCCAAAATAAAGTCTCTCACTGTTTCCACTGTTTGCCCATCTATTTCCCATGAAATGATGGGACCAGATTCCATGATCTTAGTTTTCTGAATGTTGAGTTTTAAGCCACCCTTTTCACTCTCCTCTTTCACTTTCATCAAGAGGCTCTTTAGTTCTTCTTCGCTTTCTGCCATAAGGGTGGTGTCATCTGCATATCTGAAGTTATTGATATTTTTCCCAGCAATCTTCCAGCTTGTGCTTCATCCAGCCTGGCATTTCGCATGATGTACTCTGCATATAAGTTAAATAAGCATGATGACAATATACAGCCTTGACGTACTCCTTTACCGATTTGGAACCAGTCAGTTGTTCCATGTCCATTTCTAACTGTTGCTTCTTGACCTGTGTACAGATTTCTCAGGAGGCAGGTAAAGTGGTCTAGTATTCCCATCTCTTAAAGAATTTTCCACAGTTTGTTGTGATCCACGCAGTGAAAGGTTTAGGCATAGTCAATAAAGCAGAAATAGATGTTTTTCTGGAACTCTATTGCTTTTTTGATGATCCAGTGGATGTTGGCAATTTGATCTCTGGTTCCTCTGCCTTTTCTAAATCCAGCTTGAACATCTGGAAGTTCACGGTTCACATACTGTTTTGAAGCCTGGCTTGGAGAATTTTGAGCATTGCTTTGCTAGTGTGTGAGATGAGCGCAAATCCAACATATATACATGAAAACATGTGGAAAAAGATGAGAGAGTAGAATGTGAGATCCAGAAGATCAAATGCCAGTGTTTTAAAAAAGGAAAAGGAAATCAGTGTGAGAGAGAACTATGAAATATATATACACAGATTTTTACATATACATTTTAAATGGGTATATGTATATATATAAAACAATTCCAAACATGCATACTTTATTTGAGAAAAAATACAAATAGCAAAATATACCTTAATGCTTTTTTTAGAGTTGAGATTTTGCAGGATATTTTCTCTGGTCATAAATAGAATTTTAAGACTATTTATAAAAGATGACCCACCCCCCACCCCCCCCCCAAATTGGCCCTTTTCCCATATGAAACATTTGAGATTTAGTAGCATTGATAGTCAGAGAAAAAGAAAGGAAAGGAAATAAAGAAAAATGGAAAGAAAGAGTGGGGGAGCATAAATGCAGAAAGGAAGGGACAGAAAAGAAAGAAGGTAGAGAGGAGGAATTTAAAGATAGACAGAATACAAAAATTTAGAAAGGACCAAAGTACAAAGAAAAAAAAGAATCTAAGAAAATTTGGCCAAGTTAAAAACTGATGCTAGAAATATGAAACAAAAGGAGTAAAAAGTATCTTAAATCTTGAAAATACCCATAAAATAGAGAAATTCCTCAAGAATCTGATTAAGGAAAATAAGGAAAGAAAGAGAGAGAAACATCTCTGTTGAAGTTTAAATATTATTGAGACACAACCAGGGATGCAGAAGGGATGGGATTAAAATAATATCCTTGTTTTGTTGTTGTTTAGCCACTAAGCTGTGTCTGTTTGGCAACCCCGTGGACTAGCCCACCGAACTCCTCTGTCCACAGGATTTCCCAGGCAGGAATACTGGTGCGGGCTGCATTTCCTTCTCCAAGGTATCATCCATATCTAGAGATCAAACCTGCATCTCCTACATTGGCAGGCAGATTCTTGACCACTGAGCCACCAAGGAACCCCTGAAATAATGTTAAAGGAATGTAAATTTTACTACAGCAGTAATAGGAAAGCATAGGGGAAACGAATAATAAAGTAGAAAAATGAAAGCTACTTGTCTGATCTCCCCAAAATGCAGTCCACTTGAAAAGTGAAGATATTAGAAGAATACAGATTATTAGAAATATAATCTGCCTCTTCTTTGAAGACAGACTTGAAGTCTTAAAACTCCAGCTCTCTCCAGGACAGAGAGCTTCTCTGACCCCACGCCTAAGATACAAAAGGCTGTTTTTCTCCCAGGAACTAGAGATACAGCGGAGGATGCTTAAATGAAAATTTCAGAAATTCAGATTTAGAACATCTACATTGAAAACCAAATTTGTCTCTTGAGTGCACTTTTGAATATGTGTCTCACGGCCAAAATTAAGTCTTGAGAAACATTACAACTGTGAAAAACAAACCTGTGAAAACCCAGCCTTTTCAGAGCTCTTCCTCGGAACAGCATGCTTTACGTTGCTATTGGAAGGAAATAACATCAATGTTCCGAGATTAAAATGTGTCTCAGTAAATGTATTCCTAAAAAGTTATGGGTAAATCAAAATTTGTTCATTCATATCTTTCCATTGATTTGCATTATCATTTCACAGATGACTTATTTTCATTGCAAATTGTTTTTTAATTGGCAATGCCTGTTAATATTTTTGTTTCAAGTTTCTCTCAGCCCTTTTGTTCGTGTGGGTAACAATCTATAAAACATTTCCACTGGCAGGAGACTTGCTGATCCATATTGTATGCCTTGACTTTTCAGAGCAGTTGGTGGGTCCCATCCTCAGAGCCCTGCTGGAAGCTCCACGCTTCCCAACAGCAGGTCATACCCTACACAGATAAATCGCCAAAAGCAAACCCTTATCCCTCCACTCATTTGCCACTTGCCACACTGGCATTTTCTTTTTTAAAATCCTCTTTTATTTAGATTTGGAGTCAAAGCAAACCTCCACTGTGTATGTCTTTGTGCTCTTGAGTAATCCACTTAGTCTCTCTGAGTCTCAGTTTCCTCATCTAAGAAATATGGGTTATGAAGCCTATCCCTCACCAGGTTGTTTTGAGATAACATTTTATCAGAAATATTTTTATTGAAGTATAGTTGATTTACAATGCTATGTTAATTCCTGCTATACAGCAAAGTGATTCAGTTATATATATTCTTTTTTATATTCTTTCCCATTGTGTTTTATTGTAGGATACTGAATATAGTTTCCTGTGCTACAAAGTAGAATCTTGTTTATTCATTCTTTGTATGAAAGCTTACAACTGCTAACCCCAACTTCCCACTCCTTCCCTCCTCCAACCCCCTTCCCCTTGGCAACCACAAGTCTATTCTGTATGGCTGTGACTCTGTTTCTTGTTTTATAGATAGGTTCATTTGTGTCATATTTGAGACTTCACATATAAGTGATACCGTGTGGTCTTTGTCTTTCTCTGACTTCACTTAGTATGATAATCTCTAGGTTCATCCATATTGCTGTAGATGGCATTATTTCATCCTTTTTATGGCTGAGTAGTCCATTGTGTGTATGTACCTCATCTTCTTTATCCATTCATCTGTCAACGGACATTTAGATTTTTTTCCACATCTTGGCTATTGTGAACAGTGCTGCTATGAACATAGGGGTGCATATATCTTTTTAGGTTAAGTTTCATATGGATATATACCTAGGAGTGGGATTGCTGGATCATATGATAATTCTATTTTAGTTTTCTGGGAAACTTCATACTATTTTCCATAGTGGCTGCACGAACTTACATTCCCACCAACAGTGTAGGAGGGTTCACTTTTCTCCTCATCCCCCCCAGCATTTGTTATTTGTAGAGTTTTTAAGGGTTGCCCAGGTGGTGCTAGTGGTAAAGCACCCGCCTGCCAATGCAGGAGACTCAAGAGACGTGGGTTTGATCCCTGAGTCAGGAAGATCCCCTGGAGGAGGAAACGGCAACCCACTTCACTATTCTTGCCTGGAGAATCCCATAGACAGAGGAGCCTGGTGGGCTAGAGTCCACGTGGTCGCAAAGAGACAGGCACGACTGAAGAGTTTTTAATGATGTTCATTCTGACCACTGTGAGGTGGTATCTCATTGTAGTTTTGATTTGCATATCACTAATAATTAGCAGTATTGAGCATCTTTTCATATTCCTATCAGCCCTTTGTATTTCTTCTTTGGAGAAATGTCTGTTTAGGCCTTCTACCCATTTTTTTGGTTGGACTGTTTGATTTTGTTGCTGAGTTGTATGAGTGAGAGCCATCTAGTAAAGAAGGCTGGGACAGCTCCTAAGTCTGAAATCACTACCCTTGACTAGGCTTTCTTGATAGAATAGTTAGGGCAGAGTCTCCCACACTGGTCAAGTAATTTATGTCCTAGAACAGTTCAACATATTTTTTTTTTTTGCTAACAGGAAAAGCAAATTTTATTAAGAAGCAAAAAACTCCAATAATTTGGGGTATTTTTATTTCAGCATACGCTTTCACACTAGACTAAGTATTAAAAAAAGAAAAGTCTCTTTTGTCACCATAACAAGTGGTAATAGGCACATTTAACTGTAAATGTTCTAAAAACAGTAGTTTGGGACAAAGTACCCCTCAATATCAGCCTTAATCATACTGTTTTCTTTAAACTGGGTGCCATTGTTCACAAAAGCGTAAGTTAAATATTTGCAAGAAAAATCTAGCAATCCCATAGTGAAAATACCTCTGCTATAAATATTTTCATGTTCTAATGGGGACCTAGGGGTCTTGTTCAACAAAACAATATCCCTTTCTTATGTACCACAGATAGAAAACAGGGGGTTTGGACCTTTTTTATTGGTTTAGCTTTTTCTTGAATGCCAGTGTCAGCATATGTGGTTCAGTGGATCATGTTTTTCCCTTAAGCATTTTATATCATTGCTTTTTTTTTTTACTTTCCCCTCCTGTCGAATTTTATACCTATTCAACACAACCTAAATTTCAAAGGTGGTCAGATATAAATGCATATTTTAAAACTTTCAAGAAAAATAGAATATAAATAGCCATTGCACCATCATCTTGTTTCAGGTTTCCTGCTTGGGCAGTACTATTAATCATATAGAATAGACAGGCCTTCCCCCATATTCTCTCTGAAGTACCTGGATAATAGTATTTGATGCAAATTTCCTGAGTTGTTTTGCAGACCTGAAAACCTCCACCAGTGGAAGATGGTAACTGTTCGATTACCATGAGCACATAGCCCCAGGCTTCCTGGAACCTTGCTGTTGTTCAGTTGCTAAGGTGTGTCCCCTCTTTGTGACCCTATGGACTGCAGCATGCCAGGCTCCCTGTCCTTCACTATCTCCAGGAGTTTGCTCAAGTTCATGGCCTTTGAGTAGGTGATGCTATCTAACCATCTCATCCTCTGCCACTCCCCTCTCCTTTTGCCTTCAATCTTTCCCAGCCTCAGAGTCTTTTCCAGTGAGTTGGCTCTTCACATCAGGTGGTCAAAGTATTGGAGCTTCAGCATCAGTTCTTCCAATGAATATTCAGGGTTGATTTCCTTTAGGATTGACTGGTTTGATTTCCTTGCAGTCCTGGAACCCAAGAATTGATAAAGTTAACTGCTAGTTCACCACCTCATTCCCTCATTATTAGGCAATCAGAGGATTGTTCATGATCTGATCATGTATCCTGTGACCCTCCCTCCTTCACCTGGCTTTTTAAAATGCTTTGCTGAAGCCCTTTGGGGAGCTCAGGGCTTTTTAGGATACAAACCACGCATCTTGCCTGGCTTTGCAATAAACTGTTCTCTGCTCACTATATGTAGAATATTCCTGGAGGATGCTAGGATAGACTGACCACACCCACTTATAGGTGGCAGTGTTCAGGGCCCTGGAGAGAGCTTAGTCTGACAACTTCCTTTCTCTCATTTCACAGATGGGCCTCACTGGGCATCCTTCTGTTCTTTGAGCAAGTTCTGTGTTTTCTCCCTTCAATGTATTTACTTAGCACATCTCAACTAGCTGATATCTGAAGATTCCTCTTCCTCTTCCTTCCTTCCACCCTGGCTGAAATGCTACTCACTCCTCAGAACTCTTCAAGGTCCCCCAGGAAGAAATCATCTCCCCTCCCTTTGAATCCACTCTGGCATCTTGGCCCAGTTCTCATTTTATACTCTACCTTATAACCCTCTATCTGTAATTAGATTTCTTGAAAACACAACTCTGTCTTAATTTTTCCTTAAAATGCCAGAGCACCTAGTGCGGTGCCCAGTACCAAGGAACACGGAGTAAATATTTACAAATCGAATGAATAAATACATTTGTAGTTCCATTTACCTGTTTGCAGCAGTCTTGTTGAATTTGCCAAGAACTGGTTACGGCGTGAGAGATGTTTATACAGCTGCTGCACGAAGAGCTTAAATGGAGTAGCAGATGTATGTTGCCATAAAAATAACTCATAGAGACTGCAGGAAGAAATCAACTTAATGAAATGAATCTCTTGAGGGCCTACTAGGTATAGATTACTCAGAAGATTTGGTCCAAGCACCAGCAGATAATGACAGTAATTGACACGTGGATAGCCCTTCCCAGTTTCTACACAGGCTACTCTGACCTGTAGATCTTTTCTGATTCTCTCCATACTCAGTTACACAGCAGTGGTATGATCAGGAGTATTTTTGAAAGCAGAAGGTAACAGTAGATAATGTTTTTACTATTGAAGTGAAATGTTTGTTCAGAATTCTTTTTATACATTTTAATGAAAATTATTTTGGTTAGAATTCTTCTGTGCATCTCCTTATATAATGAGTGCTGAAAACCAAGAGAACTTGACTTCAGTAAATGAACAGGAAACTAGAGAAGGTGTATTATTTTTGCAACCACAAATGTCACTCCATTAGGTTTTTTATTCCAGGTCTTTGATATCTTAGGAGATCTTTCTCCCTCCCCCACGGCCCTTACTTCTGGCTGTTCTCCAAAAATGACTTGTCAGTGAAAATTTGCTCACACAGTGAAATAGAAACCCTAAGCAGATAAAGAAAAAGAGATAAATCACTTGCCAACCTAAATGCCTTAATAGTGAGTTTATTACCTCTTGGTTTTCTTTAATACCTTAAAAATCCTCCAACTTTGCAATAGAGACTGCATAATTGATTGGACTTCTTTCTTTTTCTTTTTTGAAAAAATATTTGAATTTAGAGACCAAAAAATGGAGGATTTTGCACTCTTAAATTTTAAAGGGAAGGAATTTATTTAAAGGAAGAGATCATCACTGATATTTGTTATCTTTATATTTTTGTAATTTCAAAGCACAGTGCATTTCTTGAATTGGGATACTCCAAAAACTCATCTAATACATAAGTAAAAGCTTTTTGTATCCAACTAGTCTATTCATTATCCGTATTGTTCAGAATGGTAGTTTAATATATGTTATCAGTTTTCCACTGATGCTATGGAAGTCAACAGACCCAGCTTCCAGTCTTGACCACACAGCTTAATGTATAAGAAGCATGTATAACACTTGCAGAATGCCCTGTGAGGGGAAGGGAGTAATTTTTTTTTTCAATGCACTTTTGAATTTAAGCATCTACTTTTGGCAATTTTGAAAAATAACTGTGGTAGCTCTTAGAAAGCTCTAAGTTATCCAAGTCTGATTTCAGGAAATAAAAGGGGGTTCTATCTATCATTTATTGACTATGTCAAAGCCTTTGACTGTGTGGATCACAACAAACTGTGGAAAATTCTTAAAGAGATGGGAATACCAGACCACCTAACATGCTTCCTGAGAAATCGGTATGCAGTTCAAGAAGTAGCAGTTAAAACCAGACATGGAATAATGGAGTGGTTCCAAATTGAGAAAGGAGTACATCAAGGCTGTATATTGTCACCCTACTTATTTAACTTATATGCAGAGTACATCATGCTAAATGCCAGGCTGGATGAAGCACAAGCTGGAATCAAGATTGCTGGGAGAAATATCAATAACCTCAGATCTGCAGATGACACCACCCTTATGGTAGAAAGCAAAGAGGAACTAAAGAGCCTCTTGATGAAAGTGAAAGAGGAGAGTGAAAAAGTTGGATTAAAACTTAACATTCAGAAAACTTAGATCAGGGCATCTGGTCTCATCACTTCATGGCAAATAGATGGGGAAACAATGGAAACAATGAAAGACTGTATTTTGGGGGGCTCCAAAATCACTGCAGATAATGACTGCAGCCATGAAATTAAAAGACACTTGCTCCTTTGAAGAAAAGTTATGACCAACCTAGACAGCATATTAAAAGACAGAGACATTACTTTGCCAACAAAGGTCTTTCTAGTCAAAGCTATGGTTTTACCAGTAGTCATGTATGGGTGTGAGAGCTGAACCATGAAGAAAGCTGAGTACCAAAGAATTGATGCTTTTGACCTGTGGTGTTGGAGAATATTCTTAAGAGTCCCTTGGATTGCAAGGAGATCCAACCAATCAATCGTAAAGGAAATCAATCCTTACTATTCATTGGAAGGACTAATGCTGAAGCTGAAACTCCAATACTTTGGCCACCTGATGCAAAGAACCGACTCATTGAAAAAGACCCTGATGCTGGGAAAAATTGAAGGTGGGAGGAGAAGTTAAGGACAGAGGATGAGATGGTTGGATGGCATTACCACTCGATAGACATGAGTTTGAGCAAGCTCCAGGAGTTGGTGATGGACAGGGAAGCCTGGTGTGCTGCAGCCCATGGGATCACAAAGAGTCAGACACAACTGAGTGACTAAACTTAACTGAACTAGCTGTCCTGACAACCCACTCCAGTATTCTTGCCTGGAAACTTCCAGGGCCAGAGGAGCCTGGCGGGCTACAGTCCATGGGGTTGCAAAGAGTCAGACATGTCTGAGCAACTGAGTTGTAGCAGTCCTACATAATTCAAGAAAACATATTTTCCAGAATTCTATCTAAAATTAGTTATTCTATGATTATTAGCTTTCATTAAAGAGATGACACATATGTAAAGAGTAAGTAAAAGGCATACCATCTAACAAAATAGAAGAAAAAAAAAAGGAAATTTTTCAAAATGCAGTGGAAGAATTCTCTGAAGCAGATGAGAAGGGATTCACATTTGTTTCTTACATGTGATATTCAAAGTCTGAATCCAAGCAAGATGGTGACTGTCTCCTTGACAGGGAGCTAAATGTTCCCATTGGAAGGCATGAGCAAACTGTCGATGAAATGAGGGTGTTTGGGTAATAGATTATTCAACAGGGATTATTCTCTTTAGCCAGAGCTGGAGTAAGTAGGAAGCATCAAATTTATGAGTCTTCCTTCCAGGACAGACCTTAATTACCTGTCTTGCCTTCTGTCATTGTCACCCGTCAGCTTCCTTCCTCCTCTATTTGTTGTTATTTTGGTGTTTTTCTCTGCCTCTCCTCTGTAAAGTTGTCATAAAAGAGTTATTGTTCAAGTGTGTGAACCATTCATATTGAGCTCTTCCTCCCATCCAAAAGCATGGCCTTTTTGAAGTAACTTCAAAAATCTTCTATCAATCAGAAATTTGCTTTTTGAGTAGGAGTTACAAAGGCATCAAGAGGAAAATAGTCACTTAGATCTCTGTTTTGATTGGCTGAACCCCTCTAAATAATTTATGTACAACTTGTAATCACAATATTTCCTGCCTGATGAGCTTCTATCTTTGAATCAATGATGGGGAAAAAAACCAATACACTAAGTTGTTGAGAGTAACCCCTGGGGAAAAGATTTCTCTATGAAAGCATTCTTACTGTAACTATTGGAAATCTGGAAATATAACAAAAAAATTGAAATTATGAAACCACTGAAGGAAACTATTTCTTGTAATGGCAGTTGTCTCCCTCACAGCTTGACTCGATGACAGCTTCAGAGTTTATTGCAGTTGGCATTGGATCGTTTTGGCTCACTAAATGGCAGCGATCTCGTCTACCCTTCATTGTGTTCAAATTAATCAAAGGCTTTTGAAGAGATGGCTTCTGCTTACAGGGGGAAACAACCTCATTGTGAAAACAGTTGCATCTTAAAAGGATACAGATGTATGAAGACATTCAAAACCAGAGTTCCTGCGGAGTGTACTGCTTAGTCTTTCTTACAAAGGGACTTGTGTCTGGGACTGTTTCACCTTTTTTTTTAATGATAACATAATCTATTAATAGTGCTGCAACTTTATATACACACTGCTAAGAGAGTTCTCTCAGCCAACATTTTTGGGGTACTATGAAGCACAATGTTAAATAACAACCCTAACAGTCTGTTTCTAAAACTGGAAAAGGATATATACTTCTGCATCCTGGCTTTCCATTTTTATATGTCATGAGGGGAAAAGTGAAAAGTAGCTATATCATAACAGCATGAGTTGCTGATCAGGGCAAGTCTTAATATTCAAGGCACTTGTAACAATTGGAAATGAATCAAAATTACTGAAAAGCGATCCTCTGACTCACTGAACTCTCTTATGCTCAGTGCCCTAACCATGCTCTGACAGGAAGTAGATGGATAAGAGAGGTACATTAGTTATTTCAGGCTACTAGGTTAAAACACGCTAAGACCACTGGGCATTAATTGACATTTGAGGATGAACTGAGTCACTGAGCATTAAGAGTCCATTTAATTGATAATTATGTAAAGTTATGGGCTACCTGTCACATTTTAAATTCAATTCTCAGAAATGACTCTAAAGGCCTTAATAGTATATGTTCCTATGTGTTAGCAGCATAAGAATCTGTGGTTTCTACTAGCAATAGGAAGCTACTATCAAAAAAAAAAAAACAGATTCAAGGTAGTTATACTTACATTTTTACTTCAGAATATAGTGGAAAAAACTCTATCAGCTATCTACCCACCATTTCATTGGTATACAGATTGATATACAGGGTTGTGAAAAGGCATTTGAAGTTGTAGTAATAATCAAGTGAAAAAATTAGAAGAGGGGTTATTGGAGTTGAGATATTTGGTAAACTTCAGAAAGGAAATCTAATTTAGCAAATGAAATATCATATTTTATTGATAGTAAAATATCCCCAATTACAGAACATACAGTTAACATAAGTGCTTTCAAAAAAATCCAAAATGATTCATGAAATTCCATTTCATTTTTTTACATGAAATGTGGAAAACATATGCCTTAGAACTCAGTGAATATGGTGATTTGGAAACTCAAGACCAATGTATTTTTTACTAAGAAATGTTTTACACAGACTCAATTTAAAAAAAAATCAATTTCCTTCTTGAAGTCTGTCTTCTTCTCTCCTAATTTTTTATATCTGTATCATAGTTTTTCTCATAAAGAAGGGTCTACATCATATGCCTATCTGTGATTCCAAAACCAAGCACAGAGATTGGCACAGAGGTAAGCTTGCTAATTAACACATATTTTAAAGAGTTCCATACAAGAAAAACAAGGTATTGTAAGGGAGTTTTTAATCTAAATACTAAGCACAGATTTGTCAATAGTAGGTTAATTTTTAAAGAAATATAAAAGCATTCCACTTATATATACTTGTTCCTATCAAAGTGTAACTAAATAATTCCCCTAATGAATGAGATATATGCAAAAGCTAATTACTAAGTTAATCTTGAAATGAATAAAGCTATCCATAATTATTGAAGAAAAAGAATAAGCAGGGGAAAACCAACTACTAGCTTTTTAATGAAGGAAATCAGTGGTTACATGTTGATAGTGCTAGCAAAGATACATTTTAATTTGCTGGTCATCAATAGTAAAATGATTAAGGTAACATAATTAAATGGTGTGAAAGGATCAGAATGTAATTTATTTACCTTGCAAAATGTCTGGATTGACAGTTCTGCTGTACAGATCCAGGCAGTAGAAGTGTTTCTTTACCATCTCATCTGCCAGTCAATCTCTAGATAAACATGAATTTCCACTAAGGACCAAGGCCAGGGCCTCTCTTCCAAAGCTGCCAGCCAAGTTGCTATTAGGATTTTTCATTATTACATTCCCAAAGTGGTTTAAAATTGGAAAAATGCAATCAGTGTTTTGTGGATTATTACTCTAAGGCAGTGAATTTTAACCCTAGCCACACATTAGAATCACCCAGGGAGCTTTTGAAAAATACAGATGCCTAGGTCCACTCCAAGAGACTTAGATTTAATTGGCTTGGGGTAAAGTCCCAGAAAAGATATTGCTTAAAAGCTCCCCAGATGATTTTAATGTGCAACCAGGGTTAAGAACCACTGCCCTAAAGGAAGATAAAATTCACAAATTCCCATGTTCACCCCAGCGGAAAATGGAGGACTCCAGCCACTCTTAGACAATCTTTGTCTCTCCCAGGACAGAAGTGTGATGTCAAAATGGCATAAAATTTGGAATCAGGAGACCTGGCTCTGATCTTGCGTTTGTCATTTCCTGGCTGAGTAATTAACATTGGACGGAGGAGTTCTGTAAAGAGAGGAATCATAGTGATGCCTCTCGGCCTTACCTTCCAGGATTTGGGGCAGAATTAAACAAGACAAGTAAGGTCATGTTGAAGAAAGCCCCGGGAACTGGCACAGCTGTGATTAGCGTACCAGGCTGGCCATGCCTAGTCAGTCCTTGCAAATAAAATATCACTTCAGCCATCACTGGCTCTAATTGGCAGGTGTATTAGGACCTGGGGAGACCAGGATAACCTTGGAAAATCAGTAGTAGTGATTCTTGAAATACAGTATTTTGTCACAACTTCTCACCCTTTGCCTATTAATTCAAGGCACACTTGTTTGCAAAAGAGAAAGAAAGTGTGTCAAGTTCAAGTTCAGCTCCATCCTTCTCTGCAAACAGCTGGGAGGTCTCAGAAGAGACAGAAGCAAACACTGCTCCCCGTACATCCAGAGGTGTCAAAAAGTATCTCACCCAGAGGCGTCTTTGGTACTGGAATAGCACCTTTTCCCTGTAAGATGTTCACTTAGCACAACCAAGGCTCTGTTGATACTCCTTCCTCCACAGAGAATACTCCAGCAGATCAAGCAAGGCTTCCCAAAGCTCTTGTGTCTCTAACAGTCACTGTCCACACACAGAAAGTCACTTCCTTTCTCAGCTATTTAGAGAGGACGTCCAGGGTGACCCATACAAGGCTGGGCTCTGAGGCTGAAGGAGGGACCCCCGAGGTCCAGCGCCTTACCCCAAGGGTGGGGGAATCACATCCAGGAAATGAGAGCAACCCCAGTAAAACAATTCAAGAGCAGGACAAGGCCTACGGAGGCAATAAAGTCTTTGGCAGAGAGAGGAAATGTGAGAGAGGAAAAGTAGACCGGCTGTTTTCACGTTGGTTTTTCTCAGGCACAAACACAGGGAAAACAAAAAGATGGTGCTGACGTCTGGAACAGCAATTAGAACCAGCTTGTTTTGAAATAATGATGAGACCTCTTCCTCTGACTTCCCTGGAAAGGAATTTGCTGTGGTCTTGATGCCTCCAATTTGGCTTCCAGAAGGAGAGTACTACTTGCTTTTAGGAACCTAGGTCTCTGCCTTAAACCTTTCTATGGAGGAAAAGGGGCAGGGCCATTTGTCTCACTAAACTGAATGTTTACAGTCTCCTTGGTTTCCAGAGAGAAAACGAAAGGTAGGCTGCTCCTGACGTCACATGGCCTTTGATGTGCTCTTTTAATAAATCCCTGATTTGCAGTCCTGTCCACCCATTGTGATGAAGAGACTTTCTGGATGGTCCAGGCCAGAGGCTCCTGCACCAGGGAAGCCCACTTGGTTTCAGTATCCTGAGGATATTCAGTGGCATCCATACTATGTCTTCCAATACTAATGGTATTTGAATAGCACTTTTGTGTTGTTGTTGTTCAGTCACTAAGTCATGTATGTTTCTTTGTGACCCCATGGACTACAGCACACGAGGCTACTTTGTCCATCCCCAGCTCCTGGAGTTTGCTCAAACTCATGTCCATTGAGTCAGTGATGCCATCTAACAATCTCATCCTCTGTCGTCCTCTGCCTTCAATCTTTCCCAGCATTAGGGTCTTTTCCTATGAGTCAGCTCTTCGCATCAGGTGGGCAGACAATTGGAGTTTTAGCTTCAGCATCAGTCCTTCCAATGAATATTCAGGGTTGATTTCTTTAGGAATGACTGGTTTGATCTCCTTGCTGTCCAAGGAATTCACAACAGTCTTCTCCAATACCACAATTTGAAAGCATCAATTCTTTGGCACTCAGCTTTCTTTATGGTCTAATTTTCACTTTCATACATGACTTCTGGAGAAACCATAACTTTGGCTAGATGAACTTACTGGAGAAACCATAGCTTTGACTGGACGGACCTTTGTCAGCAAAGTTATATCTCTGCTTGTTAACATGCTGTCTAGGTTTGTCATAGCTTTTCTTCCAAGGAGCAAGTGTCTTTTAATTTCATGGCTGCAGTCACCATTTGCAGTGATTTTGGAGCCCAAGAAAGTCAACTCTGCCACTGTTTCCACTTTTTCCCTGTCTGTTAAGCATGAAGTGATCAGATCAGATGCCATGATCTTAGTTTTTTGAATGTTAAAGCCCACTATTTGCATGAATCCTCAAGAGATCACAGTGAAGACTTGGCTCCCAGAGTTTCCCCAGTGTGAGTAAGCTCTGGGCACTTGTGGAGATAGCTGGTTTCAAAACATGCCTGTACTGTTTGTATTTTCTTCCTTTCTTTCTGATGGTTCTTTCATCTCCCATGTAAAGCACTTAAACTTGAATTATTGTCTTAAGGTGTGCTTTAAGGGGGCCAAGAGAGAGTCCTTTCCTTCAGGGACCTAGTGGGAAAGAGAAAAGCACCCAAATAATTCAGATGCCAGGGACAAGATCTCACACATGTGAGCAGAGGGTCCTATTTGATGTTGAATAGCATCTTGGTCTTCAGAGAATGCTGTTTATATGAACTTTCCAAGAGTCTACACTTACATAATGGGTTTCTTCATTATAGATATTTTCTATAGGAACAGAAGCATCTAGCTTACATCTTGTTCTCTCATTCTCTCTAACCTCAGTTCTTTCACCTATAAATTATAGAAAATAACATTCCCTTAAAGAAAAGAGATAAGGATGGGATTGTTGTTGTTGTTAAGTCACTAAATCGTGTCCAACTCTTTGTGACCCTGCCAAGCTGCAGGGACTGCCTGTCAAGCTGTCGCCTGCCAAGCTCCTCTGTCCATGGGATTTCCCAGGCAAGAATATTGGAGTGGGTTGCCATTTCCTTCTCCAGGGGATCCTCCCAACCCATGAATTGAACCCACATCTCATGCATTACAGGTAGATTCTTTACCACCGAGCCACCTGGGAAGACTGAGGATGGGATTAGATCATGTTATATAAATTGCCTTGCACAGTACCTTGCACATAGTAAACACGTAACAAATGTTTAATAACTATACCCTTCCCAAATAGACTCAAATCTCTAAATATTTTATAGTCCTGGAAAGATTCCTGGGAAATGTGACCCTATAGCCTAGCTCCAGGCAAGGCCACTCCTGCAGATGTTAAGCTTGGATAGTTCACTAATTGGAATTGTTACTATTTTCAGTTTCAGAACTATAGTTCCCTAATTACCTAAATTCTGGGGGACTATTTTGTTTAACTTCTCATACACATATAATCTCAATTAGACATCAGCCTCATGAGAATAAAAACTATTCTTAAAAATCATCTTAAAAATGTTCCTCTGGACTTCCCTGGTGGTCCAGTGCTGAGGGTGTGGGTTCAATCCCTGGTCAGGGATCCCACATGTTCATGGCCAAAAAACAGAACATAAACAACAGAAGTAATATTGTAACACATTCAATAAAGACTTAAAATTTTTTTTAGATTCCTCTTCCTCCCCCAAGCTGATTTTTCATAATCTATGAAAACATTTGTTTTTCTGATTAAATATTACATTGGCCAAAATGTTCATTCACTGTTTGCATGTTACAGAAAAAACCCGAATGAAATTTTTGACCGGCCCAATATATATGCCATAATGATAAACAATAAACAGTTTCCTTTTTCATATTTAAAAACAGATTGTGACCTAAAGATAACTCTCTTTCTTATCCCTTGCTCTCCACAAATTTAAAATATTTATGATTAAAAATCTCTACTTTATTTTCCAACTTAACTAAAGGGTGGCAAAAACTGAAAGGCCATTTTGTAATCTTAGGTGTAACTCTACTAAGTCCATCTTTGATAGTTATTTCTGCGGATTGATTTTCTGCTATGCAAGTTAGAAAAGCCAAATGGTGTATTATTTAATATTGTTCCATCAGTTATTTGACCCTTAAAGCATTAACCCATAATTTTAATTACATATGTTTAATGTACAGTAAAGCTGATTTTTGAGATTTGAAAAAGACCAGACATAAAAGAATATTGTCTCTACTGTAAAATACAAAAAAAAACTAAAATAAGATAGCCCAGTCATTTTCAAAGATCACTGATCTTAATTTCCATATTTTTCCAAAATACGTGGAAATGTCATAAAATCTGCTTTCAAGCACATCAATCACAGAATATTGGGGAAGGAAGAACAAAGCTTGTAGAGAAAGATTCTGTGATGTTGGTTAAATTTATCAAGGAGGCTTGTTTGTCTTGAAACCAGCCAATATTTAATCAGTTACACAAGGGATAAAATAGAGGTTGTGTGTGCAAGCTCAGTCCAGTCTGACTCTCTGTGACCCCATGGACTGTATCTCGCTAGGCTCCTCCGTCCGTGAGGAGAATTGAAACAATTGAAACAATTCTCCAGTCAAGAATACTGGAGTGGGTTGCCATTTCCTTCTCCAGGCTTTGGCTTCCTGATCCAGGAATCAAACCCACATGTCCTGAAGCTCCTGCTTTGGCAGGTAGGTTCTTTACCACTGCGCCACCTGGGACACCCATAATAGGGGCTACTCAGAGGATATTGCAGTGGGTGAGAAGTTACTGACTGGAAGCAAGAAACTAAGAGTTCAGAGGAATTCCAGGATGGATTCAGCATGCTCTATACTGACTCTGTATGAAGCATGAGTGATATATATTAACTTCAGATATGAATAAAGGTGACCAACACACACCTGCTCTTGGGTCATTCATAGTGTGGAGAAGTTTGGTGAAACAATTGACAATTTTGCAGAAGACTTTGTGTACCTTTCCTGTACTCTCTGTATACACAATGCCTTAACCTCTCTGCCTGGCTTTCAGGACCCTCAACCTTATTTCTGATGCACCCTCCCACCCCTAGGTGGGAGATGCTGCTTCAGATAAGCCCACCTTCTAGCTGCCTCAAAAGCATAATATGTCTCTTGTTTCTCTCCCTCCCTCCACTGGAAATGTTACCCAGTGTCTCCAAGGTCAGTCCCACTTCGCTGACCAGTGTCTCCAAGGTCAGTCCCACTTCGCTAACCCTGTCCCTCTCTGAACAGCCATGAACTGTCCTATGTTGTTTGCAAAGTCTAGAGGGTATATTGTGTGTGCTTCTTGTCTTCCAAACTACACTATGAACTCAGAGTAGACCAATGCGTTTCTCCTTCATTTATGTTCTCAGGAGTGGGTGTGTATGGCGGATTAAAATGTATCTGTAAAGAACCTGAAGTAATGAAATAGGAGACTTACAATATTGTCTTTGCTTAAAAAAAAAAAAAAAAAAAAAGACAAACCTGACATCATTTGTGTTCATGAGAATACAGTATGCAAGGATATGGTTCCTTCGTGACAGAAAGTGTAACTCTAACAAGTCTAAAGCATGAGAAAATGAGTTGGTTCACCAAAATGACAACAGGGAAGTGATCTGTTGACTTCTGTTTTCTCCTGACTCCCCTTACCCCTCATGCCTTGAGCCCCGCATCACTAGCTCTGTCCATTCAAATGCTAAGTCCCTTTCCTCTCCATCCCCTGGTGGCTCTTCATCTCCATGGCTGCTGCTTTCACTCAGGTTTCCATGTATTATTGTTCAGCTGGGGCTGCTGTTTTGACTTCCAACTGGACTCTGCCTCCAGTCTCTCCACATCACCCTAAAATGCGGAGTTATCTTACTGGAAGAAAACCCAGATCTGAACCTTGGATCCATTTCTCAATGTTCAGGATCAAATCTGAACTCATTGGCACACTTGCCAGGTCCTTCAAGGATGGCCCCAGCTTCCCCAACTCTCTCGTCTCTTTCACATTCAAGTGTGACACATTCACATGTTGAACAGGGAGGGGAAATCTTTGCTTTTATAGCTCCATGCATTTGATTTTTCTCTCCTTGCTGTTCTTCCTCGCCCATCTACTGCTCCTGGAAACTTTCTTCTTCACCATGACACATTCAGTGATGTTCTTAACAACTAACCTGTGGATTAAATTAGATTGGAATCATTTGGTTAGATGCCTCCTTCCTCTCTAGGCTGTTGCTTCTCAAGGGCAAGGGGCGTCCCTCTCTATCTGAATCCAAACACAGCACTTGGCGCCTGGTTGAGAACTTACTAAATCTTAGTTTTAAAGTTAACTCATTAATTAAGGCAACTCCAACTTGGAGAATATTCAAGTACAGGAATTTTTTTGAAAATCTGCTTTGAAAGTCTGCAAGCCAATTGCACTTAAAGTCATGCAGGCTGGAGGAACAAAACTAAACTTGTAAGAAAAAATAAATTTGCTAAAACAAATGGAGGAAGAAGGGAAGGGGATTTTGATTGCCCATAGCATCTGCCCCTACTGCCTCATTCCTGGCCACTGCTCGACAAATTCTTATTGAATCAAGCCTTTTATTCTCCAACTCAGACATATGGCATTTTCAATAACATATCCCTGTGTCATGTTTATTTGTTGTAGAATAAAGAGAGATGCCCAACTCATTCGACTAAACCTGCTGCTATTTCAAACGCATTGTTTCCTGTCCTGTCAGTCACAGACCGTTTTAAATATGGGCCTAATCACCGGTATTCCAGGGGGCTTGCCACATCAGGGAGTTGGGATGCAGGAAGGTTCAGAATCTCAGCAAGTGTGGATCTGGACTCAGAGGCACCAACAGGCTTTCGAGCAGCCTCCAGCTGGCATGCATCTGCACCTGGGATGCAGGCTCCCCAGAACAAGCTCAAGTTCCTGCCCTTGGCATGGGTGGGGGAATAGCTGGCCTCGTAGCCAACTTGTGAGTGATCTTGTCAGGCATTCAGGCACCAACCACTCTTTGTGAGGTGGACTAAAGTGTCAGGCAGGTGGTTATCTTTCCATCAGAGAAAAAAGGTGCATGCCCTCCCTCAGATAGCCTGTTGGAGACAGATTTGGGAGGGTGGTTTGAACTGGATTGTTTTTCAAAATAAGATCTCTAAAACAAAGGATTTCTTATTCCTTTTGTTACTTTTCCAGTATCACTTTTCAATTCTAGAATGTTCAGATAAACTAAAAATCTGGTGTGTACCTAAATAGAAATCAATGTAGAAAGTTCTTTAACTTTAAAAAAAAATAAGCGTCCTTTTTGACCGAGCACTCTGCTTTGGGAAGGACAGATACAGAACTGCAAGGGAGAAAGGGGACACCCAGCAAGCCAGTAGGATCAGCTAAAAAAAAAAAAAAAAAAACACTGGTGATCAGTGGGGTGGCTTGTCACCACCAGGGTCACCCTCAAATTCTAAAATGTGTCAACCATTAGGTCACCTTTATGAATTAATTTATTTTGGACTCAAGAAACTGAACTAGATTTTCCAGTTTAGTTCATAAGAGAAAAATTATATGTAGTCTACATATTCACTTCTATATGGTTAATTATAACTAAATTTATCTAACCATGGTCACAGTATGGTTATAGTCACTGCTCATGTATGTACTCTACTGATATTCTAATCTAGGTACTAATTTTCTATTTTTAACAGAGAACCAGTTTCATTTCCATTTTCTATACTGTCCTTTCATGGATGCGTATTTACACTTGTTAGTGAATTAATTTCACACATTTAGACTTCAACAGTCATTAGTGTCATAATGATTACAGTAATTATGTGAATAATGAAACGCAAGTTATCAAAGAGAGATGACTTACTGTACGTGACGGACAAAGTCAACCACTATTGGCGACCAGTGTAATCGATTCCAGGTTGCTTAGCATGAGTTTAAAGATGTTTTCCTGTAATTCAGGAAAGTATATTGTTTATTCACCTAAAATTTGACAGATCTAATATTCCACTTATTTAACGAAGAACATGATGAGGCTTGCATGTTTACTAAACCTTGTTACTTTCTAGTTATCAGTAGTAAAACCATTAAGGTACATAATTAAAAGAATTAAAAGGATGTGTATGTAATTAATATAAATGCCACAAGTTATCTTATTAAGTAGTCAGACTTGGTTAATTGTCTCATTAAGAATTCAGAACAATGGATACTATTATTTGCTTCAAAAATGGTGCCATGTGAAGTTATATCTTCAGGGATATATTCTAGGTGATCCCAAATCCTTTGTCTTTTTGACCTTTGTATCTGTAGTCGACTTTCTCTGGACCCCTTTCTATATAGCTTTCAAACTGTGGGAAAGCAGTGATGGCAAAAATAAGCAATTAAGTCCCATGAATATTATCTGATGGACGGTGAACTCCTTGAAGACAAAATTGATTCTCATTCATCTTTTTCTTCCCAGAGTCTTTTCCAAGTAACGTTTGTTACACTGTTTTCATACACACATACCCTACCTCCTCTTTAAAAATTATCTGCGTAAGAGGGAGGGGACACATGTATGCTTATGGCTGATTCACCTTGTTTGCGGTAGAAACCAACAGAATATTGTAATGCAATTATCCTCCACTTAAAAAGTTAAAAACTTAAATAAATTTTAAAATTCCTTTAATGTTAATTCTAGTCTACAGTACTCATATTCTTATTGGCAGACTTGATATGTTGTTGTTAACTTGACATACTTATCTATTTATAAAATGAAATAGTAGCCATTTATAATTTTACACATATATACCACTCCTTACTTCTTCCATAGTTCAAGGCCTGTTATTATGCACCACAGGAATTTAAATTTTTAAAATAATATATGTCATTAATGCATTTAGGTCTTTCAGCAATCTGGGATGGGTGTCTACTGTGTCTAAGGGATGAGTTCAATTTTTTTTTCAATAAGAATCATATGAATACTTCATCATGGCATCACTTATTGAAAAGTCCATCCTTGTCTCATTCATTTCCAGTATCAGCTTGACATTTATCAGTTGTTCATCTATACATGGCTCTGATTCTTGGATGTAATTGTGTTCCATTGCCCAGTGCGTGCCAATATCAAAATATATCAGTACTCTAGCTCATGATATCTAATACCTGGTAAAGCCAGTGCCCCACCCTGGTTTTTTGTAAAACTTCTTAGCTATTCTTGGAATTTGTTGTTCCATATACATTTGGAATTGGTCCATCGAGTTATAAAATTTAAAAGAAAAAGTCATTCTTTGGAAAAAGGGAGTTTAAACTAAATCCATAGTCGAACCTGAAGGAAAATTGACATCTTTAAGTCACTGGTTTTACTAATCTATAAATATGGTCTATCTTTACCTTCACTGGGGAGAAGGCAATGGCAACCCACTCCAGTACTCTTGCCTGGAGAATCCCAGGGACAGGGGAGCCTGGTGGGTGGCCGCAATAATTAACTTTCTGAGAACCTTACCAAAATCTCTTGCTAATTCTAACAGTTTATCTTTATATTGGAAGATATATAAACTGACATATCATTTATTAACAGGAACAGTTTTGTTTGTTGCTTTCCAATTTTTAACTAGTTTTTCTCTTGTCTTATTGGACTGTCTACAGCTTCTAAAATAATGTTGAATAGAGGCCGTATTAGCAGCCACCCTTAAAGAGTGATCTTAAAATAGTATCTTCAATGTTTCACTATTTTGTATGATAATATCCTTTTTAAAACATACTTCAATTAATATTTCAAGTTTTTAAGAGTTTTTATCATGAATGCATATTATATTTTGTCACATCTATTTTCACCTATATTTAGTTTATTTTTCTCCTTAATCTGTGAACATGGCAAACTGCATTTGTAGATTTTTCTAATTTTAAAACCATGTTATTAGTCAGTGTAGGTTAAGCTGTGCGGAATTAATAAGCATGCCCTCAAATCTCAGTTAAAACCAATAATTGTTACAGGTCCAGCAAGGGACTTATGCTTATTTCAGTCACTCCAGGACCTGAGCCAATGGATGAACCATCTTAATGCATGCTTTCCTGATCACTGTAACACAGAAGCAGAGCATCAAAAGGCCTTTTTTGGGCAGTGAAATGCTCTAACCCAGAAGTGGCTCATGTCTCTTCTGTTCACAGCCCTTTTGCCTAAACTACTTGTATGGGTGTGGAGAAATGAAATTCTGCCATGTGCCCAACAGAAGTGGAGATTGTGAAATGAGGTTACATGAAATGAGATTCTGAAATTAGGAGTCTCTGCTGCACTTGCATTTCTAAAGCAACTTAACTCTGTCCTAAGAGTTATATTTCTATGCATTACTGGATTTCTTTTGCAGCTATGTCCATGAGTGAAACTGTTATGGTATTATACTCCCTTTTCATATTTTTGCTGTTTCAGAGATGGGTTTTTTAAATGTACATACATTAGGAAGTCTTCATTTATAATTGTTAAACTCAGCTGAATTTTTCTTTTCAGTTATTGCATGTTTAGTATTGAGTTCTTTCTTCATAGTTTCCTTTTTGATTTCTTGAAACATTTTAGGCATACATGTTTTATATTCTGAGGCTGATAAGTCTAGTATCTGAACATTTGATGGATTTACTGCTGTTGTTTCTACTGACTCTTGCTTGTGATGTCTATTTTCCTTGTATGTTTTGTATTTGTTTATTGTTTTTACTTTCTGGGCTGCAAACTATTTTTATATAAATGTGGAGAACCTTTAAATAAGACAAGAATTAAAGTAGATTATTTTTATGTTATGTAGACATGTTTACTTAATAGCTGAAGTCTATGTATTTTCAGTTTAGTGTCTTTGTCTCTATAATTACTTTCAACTATTTGACACTGTATGTCTTAAAAAGGGAGATTCTTTTTGCTACTAGTGAGCAAGAATATTGTGCACCTTAAAAACAAGTTAAAATTCAAGAGAGAGGAACTTGCAATAACTTTTAAAAACCTGTATAAATTCACATTTTGAAATTGCATTTCTCAGGGTGTTCAAGGGTCAGCTGCAACAGGGCATCTAGGAAAGGTTATTGAAAATATGTATTTTTAGGCCCCTCCTCAGACCTGCTGAATCAGAATCCCTTTAGTAATACCAATAATCTCCATTTTCAAATAAAGAGTTCTCATAATTCTCGTATATCAAAGAGTTTGAAAATCACATGCTAAAGTTTGTTTTAGAAAGACAGGTTTGGTTTTATGTATTTGTTTTTCTAGCACTTACATTCATCCTACACTGTAGAGTATTTCTCTGCTGTTCCAATTCTTTTACATTTTTTGTTTTTTAAGTATTCTTTAATACTATTTCATCTGATACTGAGTTCTTAAGTGTTATTTAAAGTAATAATAATATACTCCTGACATTTCCTCTGTTCATTTGTTTTGTATATACAGAAAATGTAACATAAAGCTGATTTGGAGACTTCCTTCTTTAGAGAGCCAAAAGACTCTATCAATGTATCAGTTAAGTTTATATACCACTCACCAAAGAAAAAAAAAGTTGACATCTATAAAAATCAGGTTTCTTGAATGTTAGCAGCAGACTATCTGAGTTTATTAACTGTTGAAATGTAAGGTTCAAAATCAACTTTAAGAGAATTGCTATAAAGTAACCTTGACTTTCAATGCATTAAATAAAAATTAAGTTATTTGTGTAAATTTTTTCTTAATTTTTCATATCTAACTATATGTTTACTAATCTCTGTAATTTTTTTTCTGAGTTGGAGACTGTTGATCACAAACAACATTGAGGGAATATGTTCTGCTGATAACATTTATAAAAGTTTGTTACTAAATAAATAAAAAACCTAGGCAAATGTAATAATTTAAAAATTTCAAAAGTAATCAGATAGTAGATAATAAGCTTGGAGAAATCAGTTATCTACTATAATAGAAAGACAACAGAAATGAATTTTAAGTATTATTTTTCTGTTTATTACCTATAAAAATCAAGTCAGAAGCAAGCTACTTTTACCTCTTTATCGGTGGTCATATTATACTTGTATTTCATTAATTTCTGTTTTATCCTAAGCCTCAACTCTATTTTAAGCATCTAATTCTCCATCAATCTTTGTAACCCATTCTCTTGTTTTATTTTTATAATAAGTTTTCTGATCAACAGGACTTAAGTGCATAATTAACCAATTCCTCATATATGAATTTTATAATAATCTCTGAAACATAATATTTGTACCACATCATAAATATTTCTCTGCAACTCCCTCTTGGCTAATCCATTTACCGTTTAATGCTCAGTAGCAAATCGTATGCATGAAGCAGGTGTGCTCTGACTGAGCATCCCATAGTTTGTTGAATTAGTTTAAGGTATTAAGAGGTCACTTGAGCATTATCACAATTGTTTTATGACAGACCAAGTGCACATTTCTCCAAGGTGAATCGCATGGTATATAGTATTAAGTATGCTTCAAATTTTCTTTTTTGAGGAAATGTTAACATTAACATTATTTATATTGATGGTATTGATCACTAATGTATCATAGACAATATGATGGATGGACACGGAATACCGATTGTATTTTTCCTGAGTGAGCCGATGGCATCAGAATTCAAAAGGAAGCTCACAAATGAACCCATGAGGATAGACATGAGTGAAGGACAAAACTCTATTTTTACTCTCTCTACATCCCCAGAGTGTTCTGTTACAAACAGATTCCATCTTCTCTAAGTTCCTTTGACTAAAATCTTCTCTTCACTTTTAGGGACCGTATTAGATGAACTCGTTATTCGATTCCCTATTGTATTAGCTAAGCTTTTCCTTCAGTAGCACAATTTATTCTTATCTCAAAATTAGTAGCAGCTTTATGACTTTTGACAACTTCATATCACCTTCAAACTCTCATCCTTACACTCACCTTTAGATACAAAATGTTCAAATTCAAACTATATTCTCTTTTGAAATACCAATTAAATCTAGAGGTGATATTAAGGTAAAAATGAAAGTAGAAAACACCTGAGCTTTACTTAATAATGTTATCATCAATCTCTATGCCTGGGGACCAACTTTTGGTTGGAACATAGTCCTAACAAGTTCCTTCTAATGTGTTCATAACTTATTTCCCTTGAATGGAATCCAAGATGCCCCTGCCATATACTAGCTTCTGGATGATATTGAATCTTGTCAGGATGGAGCTCCAGTATACTAAGAACTTAAGTCTCATCTTTTAGCATATTTTTAGCTTTCATTACATCACAGGTGCTATCTATAGAGTGAAGGAAGGGATTTTTAATTATAGCACTTAGAGCTTGAATACCAAATAGAAATATGCCACGCAAGAAAATTCCAGATCAAATGACCATTGTTCTAGTGATTTCATAGAAACTCCTTAAAATAATTTTATTTTTTTTTCAACTCATAAAACTGGTGTAAAGAATACAGGTTATCTAAGCAATATGAGTTTCAGAACTAGATGGAAAATCATGACCATCTCCCAAGATGCTCTTCAGAGTAAGTGGAATCTTCTCAGGAACCACTTTTCAGATCAATCCATCCTGTCCATAAAAACACATTTAAATTGCCCTCTCTGAGCCTGCTGCTGATATTTGTACTCTTACATTATGTATGAATCTTTGATCGTTGCATAGACAAACTGCATTGTGCTCCATTAGTGATTTTCCATTTCATGCTAAGCTTTGCAATTTATTAGTGTTATTTAGGCTAATGTGCTATTATTTTGCATATTTTATATCATTTGTTATTCATGCAATGTGATACTTAAGTATTGGGGATCAATGAGTCTGTTACACAGTTTATAAATTTGTATGATTAAGGAGTAAATCAATTAAATACATTACTGCATTGAATTTGTTTTGAGGGTTGTTTCTAAGAAATGTAGCCTATCCTTTTCAAAACTTATGACTATTTTTTTGAGTAGCAGAATTTTTAGATATATTAACGCAAGTATTTGAATGGCTGCATTTAAGCTCTTAGTAATAAAATATAATTTGCTTTTGAATTATGAAATGCTAGTGATGAGCGAGAGCTAATTTGGTCCAAATTTTGCTATTAATCAGGAAATCCATAGAACACATATACTTTATATGTCCTTGTCATTCTAGTGCTTGTCTTAAATGTTGGAGTGTAAAATTGGCTAGATAAATCTCTGTATTTTTTAGACTACAATGCTAGTGGATAGAGAAGGGAATACTGATCATATATTACTACCTGTTATATATATATATATATAAATACAGAAATAAATACAATGTTTTAACATAAAACCAAGTGTTTGAGAAGCATTCCTGTCTAGCACACTTAACTTGCCATTCTTCTGTATCAAGTATATGAAAGGGTGCATAGATCTAGTTATAGAGTCTGTAACTGTAACTTGGTCTTAGGACCAAGACCTGCCTAGATTCATGTATTTATTAACACTCTATCCCTAAAAATAGGACTTGTTTCAGCAAGAAATTGGTTAGTTCCACATTAATGATAGGCCATTCCCTGAGTTTACTGCAAAGACACATTAATCATTACTACAGGTTTCATTCTGTGTTCTTGATCCCTAATCACTAGAAAAGGACAAATCTTCACTCAGGGAAGAATTATTTATTGGCCGGAGCCTCTTGGTCTGTCTTTCTGGCATACTGTAGCTTTCTTCCTTTCCTTAATTACAGACTTTCAGAGTCTGCTGATTACTATTCATAGTAAGGCTTTCTATCATTTCTGAAAAATCCTTATAAACTCTCTACCATATATGCACACTCACTTTCACCACTGTGCTTTTTATTTTGGGACATTTGACATCAGTTTTCTACATTATTTTTACTACATTTCAGTTTCTCTTTCCTGTTTTTACTGTTTCCCTATGTGATTTTCTATAGATAATTTTAACATGCTAGAACTATTTATTGTACAAAGTTCCTGAGTCACTTGGAATTCATCTATAAGCAATTAAAAAATAAGCATATATCCAAAAATTAAAATCCTTTAAAATGTTCTCAACTTTTTTTTTTAATCTAGCTATGGGAAGTTATAGAATATGGCTAACAGTTTAAACTTCTCTGTGGGAACATTGCAGAAAAAACTTCTAGATTGTTTAATAGAACATATCTTTGTAAGACTGTCTCCAGGACACATTACTATAAATAAATTTAATTTTCCCATTGACTCAGCTTAAAGATTTATTAGGAATTTCCTTTGAATTATTTTAGTCCAATTTTTTGAAGATGACTAATAATAGCAGGACTATTTTACCTGGGCTTACATTTTTTCAGTAATTTTTCCCTTTTATTCCAGAGTAATGGATCTCATTTTCTAGTGTTCATTAATTTTTCCTCTGAACAAATATTTATTGACTGACCTCTGTGTTTAAGACTCAGACCAGATACTATGGACATGACGAAGGAAAACCTCACACAAGGTCTCTGCTTTCAGCATAGCTTGGAGCCCAGGAATCTGTTTACAACAACCACCGCAGGTGACAGTGATCCTTATGGAACATGTGCCACATATTAGCAAGCAATATGATAGTGTACCATCCCAGTTAAGTATAGAACTGGTCAGTTGTGCAATGAATGAATAAACCCTTTAAAGAACAGACACTATACGAACCAAATTGACAGCTAAAATGAAAATTGTTTTTTTCACAGCAGTGTAAATAGTCGCTGCCCTCCCCTCCCATAGGTCCTGTGTCCTAAGGGGCAGCGTGAGTGGGGTTTGCCGTGTCCTTGCTGTCCTGTGGTGAGACAAGGCTGCTTTCAGAACACCAGCAGCTGGATGCTTAGTGGCTCCATTGGGAGGAAAGTCATGGCTCCAGAATTTCCATGTGGATCTCTTTTAGATATGAAAATCCTACCCATATGGAAGGCATTATAACAGAGAATACAAGCGAATTAGTAATTTCAGAGCCTTACATACCTAATATGGTATGCCTATGCATATGTAGAAGATAAACATGTAAACAAGTTGTATATATGGTTATATACTGACTATATAACATACTAACAAGATAAGTATTTTTGATAGATATACTGATATTACACTATATGTATATTTATATACACATGTATGAGGAGAGCATGGCAAACCACACCAGTATCCTTGCCTGGAGAATCCCATGGACAGAGGAGCCTAGTGGGCTATAGTCCATGGGGTCATAAAGAGTTGGACATGACTGAACAACTATCACTCTCACTTTCATACATGTGTGTATATATATATATATATATATATATATATATATATATATATATATATATATATATATCGGTTCAGTTTAGTCGCTCAGTCGTGTCTGACTCTTTGCGACCCCACGGACTGCAGCACGCCAGGCTTCCCTGTTTATCACCAACTCCCGCAGCCTGCCTCAAACTCATGTCTATTGAGTCAGTAATGCCATCTAGCCATCTCATCCTCTGCCATCCCTTTCTCTTCCTACCCTCAATCTTTCCCAGCATCAAGGTTTTTTCCAATGAGTTGGCTCTTTGCATCAGGTGGCCAAAGTTATTGGAGTTTCAGCTTCAGCATCAGTACTTCCAATGAATATTCAAGACTGATTTCCTTTAGGTTGGACTGGTTTGATCTCCTTGCAGTCCAAGGGACTCTGAAGAGTCGTCTTCAAAACCACAGTTCAAAAGCATCAATTCTTCGGCACTCAGCTTTATAGTCCAACTGTCACATCCATCCATGACTACTGGAAAAGTCATAGCTTGGACTAGATGGACCTTGGTTGGCAAAGTAATGTCTCTGCTATTTAATATGCTGTCTAGGTTGGTCATATATATAGGTAGATATAGATATATAGAGAGATGATATTTACATATGCAAAACAATGGCTTCCAGGACCTTAAATAACACAAGGGGTCCTGACCGTACTGGATACAAGAATGTCGATAGAGAGTAGGGCTGTCGTTAGGGATCCTGTGAGCTAATGAGACAATTCCAAGAGTACGCCTGCAGATTCCCTATAGCCAACAGATAGGAACATATAGAACAACGCACAGATCTAGTTGTGTGAGCTCCAGATGGAGAAGTGGAAAATAACCCTTTGGCACTAAAATTTACATTTCACTCATAAACTGTGCAACCAGGCATTCACATTTCAGCTACAGCAAGGGGAGGCCTCTGAGCTAATTATTAATAAATCAGCACTAAAACTATCATGAGATGGAAAAATAGGTTAATATCTGAGTCCATAACTAAAGGGGACACATTATTCCCCTAATCCATGAATGGAAAACAAATGAATATAATAGAAATAGCTGATAAATCAATTTCTTATTTTAAAAGTTGAAAACACAATGACTATCTAAAGATGTGAGAGTTCACAAGCATCTCAGTTGGGCTGTTAATTTCTTTTGTAAATTTTGAGAACAGAACTAATCAGAGTGTGTACACATTTTCACAAAATTATACTGTTGCCCCAACTGAAATATTTTCAGTGGTGACAAGCAAAGTCATGTCTCTGTTGTCACAATAGTTGTCTTTAAAATAATAAATCTCTAGAGAAAATGATTAATTAGACTTCAATTATGCTGCAGGAAAAAATGTACGTACTCAACACACTAAAAAGCATTATAGTGTTTCTTTAATGTGTTTAAAAATTCAAAAATGTTTTTAAAAGCCACTTAAAAAGTCAAAGCAAAAGCAAGCTAATGGAATATGGTGTCATCCTTCAAGCTGATGTCTGTTGAGTTTACCCAGGTCCTTTTGTGTGACATTATGCAGGCATTATTGGAATTTTTCTGAATTATCTTTGAAAATTCTGAAACACCCATTATGATCTGTTGACAGACACAAAGATAATCCCTATAAATTTTGCCATGACTTGCAGGAAACTGAAATAATGTTACACCTATTTAAGAAGAAGGCATATTAGCAAAACATAGCTGCTGGTTTCGGTTTGCTTGCATTTTGAAATTGAAAGTACCTGTCCCTCTTCCTCTCTTGTCATTTCATTAATGAACTGTGCGTTCTCAGATTTCACTCCCATTTCTCCTTTCATGCCCTTTTCTCTCCTTCCCCCTTCCTCACCCCTCCCCTGCCTTCTCCTTTCCATATTTCCCATTTTTGGCTTTTTTTTCCTGCCTTTATGACCTCTTCTCATCTTTATTTTCAACTTACTCTTTTGCATTCCCCTCTTAGTCCTGATTCTCATTGTGTCTTTCTCCTCAGTAAT
This sequence comes from Okapia johnstoni, assembly GCA_024291935.2. Classification (NCBI taxonomy): domain Eukaryota; kingdom Metazoa; phylum Chordata; class Mammalia; order Artiodactyla; family Giraffidae; genus Okapia; species Okapia johnstoni. Next base: position 9,729,280 of record CM044327.1, read on the forward strand.
CCTTTTTGCCTCAAATCTAGAAATAAATTTTGATATTTACTTTTTTTCAAGTGACATTTAAAATATTTTTAAATGGCATTTGTTTGAAAAGCTACATAGGAAGCTTACATTTCTCAAAATTTGTTTTCAAAGTTTAACAAAAATCCATATTTCTACAGTTTAGTAATGCTTGTTATATAAAGCGATTTTTAAAAATTATAATGCTTACCAATCTGTAAATCATATTACTGTTATTTTTTTTATATTATTTGCATGAATGCATATACTCTACCTAATTTTTTAACAGGTAAGTTACTGCTGCTTTTCTGAAATGTATTATATATTCTGCATCTTAAATGTTAATATCAAAATATTCAAAAATACAACAGGTGAAATGTTTTTCTTGGAACATTTTCCCTATTACCCTAAAAAAATCCTTTGTTTTTTAATGTGTGTAAGAATAGCCCAGGTTACCTTTCTTTTGATACAATTTTTGAGTATGTTAAATTTATTGCCTGTTATTTTCAATGTTCTCCTTCACTCCATTCCACACAGCCAAAATTATTTAGTTTCCAAATTATATTGCCACTGGAAGTGAAGTAGTTTCATTTCAAATGGCCTAGTTAGCTGGAGAGAAGAGACAGGCTGAACCCAAAGTCAGCACCACTACTAGGAATAAGGCAAACTGTATTTCCAATCTTGCCTCATTCTCGTGCCAGTGATCCCTGGGCCACTGAGAAGATCATGGACCCCTTAAAGAGACACAGGTGAGACCCAAGTGTCAGCCTCCTTCCCCACTTCAAGGGTTCCCTTAGATTAACTCTCCTCTCAATGTATGGCAAAAACCACCACAATATTCTAATTAGCCTCCAATTAAAATAAATTGATTAATTTTTTTTAAGTACTTCCTTTTACAAACTACCATAATGTGACATTCTAATGCCTCCTACTATCCAGTGAGTCTAACACATTTTAACATTCATGTTCTACACCCTCCCAACACCCAGCAGTGCAACCCACAGAACACAATCAACCACAGTGGTCATGTCCCAAAGTCCAAGTTGTCTCATCTGGAAATGTGCCTTGAGAGCATGGGATGGGGCCTTTCCCTTTCCCAGAGAGAAAAAGTGAATCTCAAAGAATTAAAAGAAGCAAGAGCCCACAGTCAGTCCTGGAAGATCTTAGCAAACTGGAATGCTGAATAAAGGCTGGAGATGAGCAAGTCAGGTGACAACGAAGTCCCTGTTCTGTGTTTGGAGGAGTAGAGAACTTGAGGTCAAAATTTTGTTGTTTTAATTCACCCATTTATTTACAGACATTTATAACTGCAGACCTCCTGAGCGCTAAGTGCCATGTTCAGTTTCTGACTCCACTCTTTGACGGTGGGACCTGGGGTAAATGAGATTCACTTTTCTCATCTATACAATCAGAAAATCAAACCTGGTTTTATTTGTTACCTGAGGTTTTATGGTGAGGTTCTAGGGTGATATTTGTGGAAGCATTTGTAACACTAGAATTTATTAGCAAATCAATTTAAGTTATTCTATTGTGAGGTCCTGGTAAGGATTTTTGCCCTCAAAAGAGTTAATGTCAATATTAGAATAAAACAGTTCAAGCGTGGAGTATGTAGTTTAGCACTTTAAATACACCAGGCAGGCTTTACAAATATCATAGCATCTCATTTATTTCTAACAAAAACAATATGAAGTTGCTACTGTAATTATCACCTTTTTTCTTTTATAGGTGACAGTAAATAAGAAACAGCTTAAAAGTAATGAAGCTGGGCATAATGGTGAAGAACATTATGAATTCACTGAATGCTATTATACACTTAAAAATGGTCAACACAGTATATTTTATGTTCACAGTAAAAAGAAATCAATAATAAGGTAATGAAGCCAGGAGCACAGATTAAACAGTACAAATACAGCATGAGTTGAGATAATTGAGCGGTAGTCTAGACTAGCAAGATAGGATTACTTCAAAAACAAATGGAGGTTTGTAGATAACAATTATAGTTTTAGCTACATGAAACAAGTATCTGAAATATTCTATTTCTGATTCTAATCAAAGTACTTTGCTTTATCTTAACTTTGTTAAACTTTCAGGATGCCAAGCTAGAATTATTTGTGAAATTCTTTCAACTATATTTGGTTGTATGTATTTAAACCTGTTCAAAGAAAATATAAGTGATGCTATAGCATTTGCAGTCTAATCATAATTCATTTTATAATGGCAATCTCAAAACGCATTTGTTAATTTTGTTAATTACATCACTGTCGTTGACTTTCTCAGCTCACTTTCACTTTTGGTGAAAAGATACTTATGACATTTAGTGTTTAATGTCATTAGCTTTTTTTCTGACTTAGGATGAGAATATCGTTTATCAATTTTGTGTCTAACGGGAGTAAGGGCAGGATGTGAATGTACCTGTTGACCATACATGAGCTGAAAATCACGGTCATAAAGAAGTAACTGTGATCTAAAAGGAAAAGCAAGTATTCCAGGGGAAAATGGTCCAGAAGGGTTAAGGGGAGGTTCTTTGGCAGATTCCTTTGCCCAGTGTGCTGTAATATCTCTTTCCAAAGCATATTGGCAAACTACACTGAACAATCTTGATAAGAAGGATTTAATTAAAATGCTGTAAGCATAAAATCTTTACCTTCGTGCTATAGAAGATTTTGTCAAAAGAATTTTATTACAAACCTAGCAGGATTGTTTCAATGTTTTATTCACTTTCAGCCATCCCACTGATTACGGCTAGAAGTATAACAAAACCAGCCGGTTCTTAATAAGGGCTTTTAAAAATCACAGCATGCTCTCTTCAGTCCCTCAGTATAGGATGAATGTGACATCGGGGACACAAATATCATTACCTTGATAAATTACGGACAGCATAATGATTATGGAAATCGTCATCGACTGATCATCAGTCACAATTTATTTCAAATCAATGTCTACAATTTGTAGTCTGGATGGAAATTTTCTCCAAGCCCCCCCTCTGGTATACTACAGTTCTTCTCAGCTAACTTCCTCCTATGAACCTTACAGCTTTGTCATGCATTGTGGGCTGTTCATGAATGGAGCCCCCTCACTGATTCCATGGCCACAAGCAATCCAAATTAGTCAGGAGAACGTTGGGCCACCACATACTCAGACACACTCGTTCATAAAAACAGTTTAATTTGAGAACCAGCAAATGTGCCAAACTACAGAATCCCTCCCCAGACACAAAGCTTCCCATTTTTTTTTCCTTCTTTCCAGTTGGCAATAAATGATAATGTTTGACTTTACTATGCTGTTAAATTGCAACTAAATTGTTGCAGAATCATGACACAATAGGCATTTGCATCTTTTAAAACAATCTCTGTAACAGGAAACATCATTTGCATGCCTTTGTCTGAGTCAGTATTTTTCTGTTATTCTTTTTCCAATACAGTTAACATTTCAAGTAATTTTAAGTTGGTGGGACCCAATGAATCAATCCCTGTTGTCTGATTATATAACATTTCTCTAATTTTTAGGTTAGTCATCATTCGTCAAGGATTACAAGATGGTTAAATGTCAGTGCTAGTTGATGATGAACTTACACAAGGAAAACCAGTGGAATGGCCCAAAAGGCTGCTTTCTCAGATAAACGTAGGCTATAGACTGTACTGTTACTAGAACGGAGATTTGATTTGAATGTAGACAAGACTTCACTGATAGCTCAGTCAGTAAAGAATTCACCTGCAATGCAGGAGACCCTGATTCAATTCCTGGGTTGGGAAGATCCGCTGGAGAAGGGATGGGCTACCCACCTGTATTCCCAGGCTTCCCTGGTGGCTCAGCTGGTGAAGAATCTGCCTGCAATACAGGAGACCTGGCTACGATCCCTGGGTTGGGAAGATCCCCTGGAGAAGAGAAAGGCTACCCACTCCAGTATTCTGGCCTGGAGAATTCCATGGAGTCCATTGGGTCACAAAGAGTCAGACATGACAGAGTGACTCTCACTTTCACAGACAAGACTGCATATTTTAAATTTATTTTTCAGCTGAAGTATAGTTGTTTTACAATGTGTTAACTTCTGCTGTATAGCAAAGTGATTCAGTTATACATATATAAACATTCTTTTTTTCTTATATTCATTTCCATTATGGTTTGTCATAGGGTATTGAATATAGTTCCCTGTGCTATACAGTAGGATCTTGTTACCTGTTCTATATATAATAGTATGCATCTGCTAACCCCAAAGACCTACTCTGCCATTCCCAAATCAACCTGCTTTATGACTTTACTGTTTCCTTTCTTGCTCTCTTCAATATCTAACAAATGAGTGCATATTGTTAATCAGTTTCTATAGTGAACCACATGTAGCTGTTTCCCTTTCCAGACATTCCCTTCATTCTCCATGCCTTACATGTTGGGCATAAATGCTGAGTTGCATCTAACAAATGTATAAGTGCCCCCATCAATAAGATGTGTTTGTCCCTCCAGCAGATTCTTATGCAACACACTTTTCCATGTAGGATGAGGTCTGAGTGACAGGCTACAATCCCTGGATAGACAGGTCTATTGACTTTCTATGGTGTCTTCATCTTGGATCTAAGATTCCGTGTGTGTAACTGCTGGATCAGCTAGCACTCAGCCACAGGATGGTGAACACAGCAGCTTGTGTCTTCATCAGCCCTGGACAGGGTCGGTGGTGGCACCATACTGGTCACAGAGATGGACCTACTTGGGTCTGAGAGCTAGTTCTGTCACTTACTAGCTATGTAACTTTAGGCAAGTTTATAATTTGACAAATATTTGTTGATCACATGCTCTATACCAAGCAGTTTTCTGATGACAACAGTACAACAGTGATCAAAACAGACAAGATCCTGGGCTGAATGGTATTTACTTCCAGGGAAAGGAGATAGACCATAAGGCAAGTAAACAACTAAATAAAGAAGATTATTTCAGATCCTAGTAGGGGCTGTTTTGTTTTTTAATAAGGTGATGTGATAGAGATTATGGTGAGGGAGGAGTAACTACTGAATTTAGATGTGGTCACAAGAAAGATCTAACTGAGGATCAGTATTTGAGAATGGTTGTAAGAAGCCTGCCAGACACAGATCAAAGGTGGAGTGTTTGGGCTGGAGAAACAGTAAATGCAAAGACAGAGGACCAGGAGGAAGACCAGGGCAGCTGGAGGGTGGTGGGTGAGGGGAGACTGTGGAGGATGAATTCAAGCAATAGACCTTATAAATCATGAAAAGATAGTGCGCTTTATTCAGATGTGATGGGGAAGCCTTAGACAAGGTTGAAACAGAGGAGGGACCTGATCTGATTTTCATTAGAGAACTATTTCTCAGTCCGCTGGGAGAAGAATTGCTGGCAGAACAGAAAAGGAAGCAATGAACCCAGGCGGGCAGGCGTAACTAGAGTCCTTTCCTTCAGCTAAGGCATCACACCAAGAGCTGGGTCATTACTGGGTCATTACTGGACCCAGTAATTCTGACTGCATCCTACATTCAGCTGTGTTTGCATATATAAAGCAATTAAATTATTATTTACATATATGAGAATTATTTAATTTTGCCACACATTTGAAAATATAAGTTAGATTTGGATTTTTTGCAAAGTCAACCCAAATACTTTGGAAAATGTATGTGTTTTACTCTCTGCCTTACTCTCACTTTGGGGAAAGTTACAGAGAAATTTGGAGTGGGAGGGACATCTTGTTTTTTTGGTAATAGACCAGCTATTTATAAATGACACTGGTGAGACAGATACTAGGCTATTGCCTTGTGTGTTGTAGTAACAATTGTTCTATCAATTGGTACCTCTTTATCCAGTGTCTCCATCCTGTGCTAACAATAGTGGGAGATGCAAAGGAGAGACAAAGTAGTGTAATATACACCTGCTTGGGCTTCCCAGGTGGCATTAGTGGTAAAGAACCCACCTGCCAATGCAGGAGACACAGGTTTGATCCCTGGGTTGAGGGCATGGCAACCCACTCCAGTATTCTTGCAAGGAAAATCCCATGGACAGAGGAGCCTGGTGGGCTACAGTTCATGGGGTCACAATGAGTCAGACACAACTGAGGTGAATTAGCATGCATGCACTGCTTATATGGAGCTCGCACTCTCACACAGAGCCAAGTTGCATTTGCTGAACAGGTAGCCCTACTTGGCCATGTATGCTGTGATCCAAAGAGGCGTTTCAGGTTGTGTCTGAGTAGAGCCAAGGAATGATGGGACACCCTGGCCAGTGAACAGCTTGAGAAAAGAAGAAGAAAAGAAGAAAGCAGGCAGTCTTTTCAAAGGGGTTGTGTAGACCGGAGCAGAGAATTCACAGGGACCACTGTGTTGTAAGAGAAGAGTGGGAAATGAATCAAGAAAAGAAAATTGCAACCAGATTGTAGAGAGGGCTTAATGCCTGGGCCAAGGAATGTGAACTGTGTGCTGTTGGTATTGAGCAGCTATTGAAGGATTTTGAGCAAAGGAATGACATGATGAAAAGGTATTTGGGAAGATTAATTTGACAGCTGCGAGTGGGGAGGGAGATCAATCTAGAAGCAGCTGATATAGGTGATCTGCTATGGAGCCACATTTTGGTTTCCTTGGTTCTGAGTTTTCAAACTACAGTAACTTTACTAATAGGTCATAAAGCCCCCTCATTTTTGCTTAGACATCTGCACTCTCTGATGATATGCTGATTTTATCCAGAAGTATGCTTTCTGGGTCATTAAAATGAATATTCCGCCTCTTTAAAAATCATTTGCCCTTTTCTCCATTCTCTTACAGATTAATAGTGACAAGCTAACTTAAAAAGTGACAGGGAAATAGCAAAAAAGTAGGAAATAATGAAAACAAGTGAATGTTTTGCTAAGGAAATGTTTATTACTGTGGTTCTCATCATTATGAGTTAATTACAGGCTCTCAGCAAATATCCCATTGTGAACTCAGAGGTGCAATATGTTTTATTTGAAAAAGTGAAATAATGTTTTCCTTTCCAGTATTCAGTTGTATTCCCTGCTATTTTAAGACTACTCAGTGGTACCAATGTACTTTGACAACCAATTATCCCAGCATGCCTGTGCTATGTGTTTTAACTATAATGCTTCTTAAAAGCTTGAATTGCAAAAACAAAATTCTATCTTAATTGATCAGATGTGCATCGAGAGTTGTCTGAACACTATCTGTGTAATATCCGAATAACCCAGCTGACTTACAGGAGCAGACAGAAACACCTGTTGGAATAACACATGCTTTCTTCAAGGTTCATATTTTACAATTTTTCCTCCAGATTTTCTTTTCTCCAACATCTTCACTCTTGAGGAAGGATGACATGTCATACCTGAATTCTGGCCATGCTAAGAATAAAATGTACCGTAGTCCATCTCTAGGAGTTCATATCCTGATTTATCGAGGATAGTAGAGATCTGACTATCACAGTTACCAGTATTGCCAGTCTCCAGCTTTGCCCACATCATCTTATTCTGGCAAACTTGGTTCGAAGCATGGTGTGATCTCCATTCTACAGGCAACAGGCGGCTTTGCAGAGTAAGAATTCTCCATGTTAATGTTGCCCTAGCCTGTTAACTACAATTCAGTGTTGAAAAGCTGATGTCTGTGATTGATTCAGGCACAGGGTCATTGTTTAATTTACTTTGGTTTGATTTTTTTTCCCTCACCCTCCCAACTGGCTTCTCTAGAGGAGGAAAGTCAGACAGTAGTTACTGCTTTGGAAAGAAAAGATAAGCTGAACACTTTGGAATGCATTTTTCTAACGCTCCTTCTCCAAGTGTTACATGACTGTATCAAATTTCTTTTAGACTTTGATAATGAGAAACAGACAATTCAGTAGAAAACACAATGGAGAGATTTGCAGTAATAGAGGATTTCAGAAATGCACATGGTTCCAAATGGCACTAAGATTATGTGCTTTAGAGTTCTGAATCTTTTATTTTTTCCATGTTTGAGTAGGCACTATGGTTGATTATCAGGTTGGGGAAGCGCAGAGGGCTTGCCTGCTCATTATAAATGTGCATGTGTGTAAAATTTTCACACATAATATAATATTTCAAAGTTATTTTTATGGAGACTCAGGGGTCTCAGAACTTAAACAAAACTGCTGATCATTGGCTCCAAGAAATACTTAGAAGGAATTATAGTTTTTGTTTTCTTTCTTTTTTTTTAATATCCTATGGAGTCATTTGCAGACTTTTGGACTACGGATCACATAATGTTTATTTATTCAGGTGGCTTTGGAGGTTTAAGCAACATTTAGAGACACACAAGTCTTTGCCTTGCTTAATAAAAAGAATACTCAACAGTATAGGTACCACATTTTTATATACAAAATGTCCTTGCAAACAGAGGTTAATATTGACAAAAATGTAATTTTGAAATTAAAAATAAACAAAACAATCCCAAAAAAATTCATCTGGCATCATCTTTCTTAAGAAAATTTTAGTAAGCATTAGGTCTCCCGTGCTATAATGCTTGAAAATACATTAGGTTTTCCAAGAATACTGTAAGCAATGCTTGCATTATTCTACTCTGATCAACTACAACAAACAAGGCCTGGGTCACCTTCTAAGAATAATCACTTACCAGAAGAAGTGTTATTTTGTTGGTATTATTAGTCAAGATTTATATCACAGAGTCAACTCATTCTTGTCTATGAGAGAAGGTGGAATAAGTATTTCATACCTGTGGCTTTTGAGGAACATTCTGCCTTTCAATCCTGAGGCAGGCTTTCAACATAGATGCCAATCAGAAGTCTTTAACAGATGTAAAATGCATCTTGCCTTCTTGTCTTTGAAAAATATAAGGATCTCAAGATGCACCTGAAATACTCATTATGTGGACAATATTCCAAGCAGAGCTGGAACTTGCTGAGTGTTTCAGTCACTATTTATTTATTCAGTTTTTTCTGTCTTTTTCCCACATATTGCTAATACTTCCTAAGTCTATGACTTTTCAAAATGTCTTTCCTTTATGGTATACTTCCATGACTAAATTTATTGATAGCATTTAACATCACAAACAGTTTCATTTGGTTAGCTTAACAACAGTTTAATTGAAGAATATATTTGTGGCATGAATCATTTCCTTTTACTTCTATTTCTCCTGTTTTCCTTTTTGCCTGCCTCCCCCTATCAGTTTAATAAAGCAGCAGCTTTATTGAGAAATCAACCTTTCTGTGAGTTTCTTTGTTAACATCTAATTTGTAGAGACGAATTTCATTGTCAGTAAGATGACAAATTTGTAGTTTTGTCAGTGGAATTTCTATATACGTTGCTACAGTAAAAGAGCTTAGAATCATAGAAAACCACAAACATACCATTTTGCCCTATACTGACTTCCCTTGTAGCTCAGTCAGTAAAGAAACTGCCTGCAGCGCAGGAGACCCAGGTTTGATCCCTGGGTTGGGAAGATCCCCTGGAGAAGGAAATGGCAACTCACTCCAGTATCCTTGCCTGGAAAATCTCATGGACAGAGGAGCCTGGTGGGCTGCAGTCCATGGGGCCGCAAAGAGTCGGGCACAACTGAGCAGCTAACACTTACTTACTTACTATATTTCTTATGAAGTCCAGTAAAACATTGAAATTTACAGTATATCATTTCCATTTATCTGATGATGTACTAAAACATATTTTCAACTTCCCTTTTCCATCACCTTTTACCAATACCACTGTTTTCTTTTTATTTCAATCCAAGCTTTTTTAAAACTTTATAAATGCCTTCCTTCAAGAAAAAATACTATACATACAAGTATATATTGGATTGGCCAAAATATTCATTCAGGCTTTTCCATAACATCCTACAGAAGATGTTATGTGCCATATATATATGCCAAGCCTCCTTGTTGCAGTAAAAATGATGGCAAAATGACTTTCAGGACTTATTATGTTCCAGGCATGGTAGTAGATAGCTTCCTTTTTACATGTTTTCTCAATTTAAATGGAATAAAAAATATGTTTTTTATTAATTGTTGCTTCATGATATTATATGTAAAACTGTACTGTGTTCCCTTTATTTTTGTTACTTGATGATTTTGATGACTGAACAGTCATATCCAGTTTGGATCAATAGATCTCTGCATCCAGAGGCATAAAATATATGAAAACATCAAATAGACTTATTTTGTTTGTAAAATAGTATATCCCATTAGAAGTAAAGATGATCTCAGGTCCCACTGAAGTTATCACTGGGAATATACAATCAATACGAATGTAAGCTCAGACATTAGGAAGAATTTCATGTGAATAATGTGTTTCAGAAATATGAAAAATGTTGACAAGTTTTTGAAATCTTTATAGAAAATTGTAAAATTGTATCTATGGGCTTATTTGTATATATTCTTGCCTATATAGCTTTTTAAAATATACTACTGTAAGCCTAGTTTCATAATTTAGGAATCTGAAAAGAATGGAGGTCAGAAAAAAATTAACAGTTCAGCTAAATATGTTAATTTAAGCAATGCAAAGAAGAATTAGAGTGCTTCTATGACAGTGTTTGCTCCTTTATTTGATTCTTTTTAGCTGAACATTCATACTTCTTCAAAGAACTCTAAGCAATGCATTTTTAACAAAATCAGAATGACTGTTACTTTCATGAAGATTTATTAATACTGACTACTAGATAAAAATGTCAAAGACAGTAAATATCATGCATAAAAAGCATAAAGAAATGCTACATTGGTTTGAGGACAAATAGGAAATGTAATTTACAGTCTGAGTAGAAAATGAATTTCTAGTAATGTTAGGCAAAAAACAAATTATGGGCAAAAAAAGTGAATGGTTCTCATGATACCTGGATAAAAAGGCAAAATTGAAACAAATTTGGATTCTCCGTGATATACAAACAAGGCTGACCCTGAGCAAGATGGTGAATTGATTGCCTATTCTTGAGACTGTTCCCTAGGTACCTAGCCCCCCAGAGCCTTTCTCCTGGATCCAGGCATCTCTGAGTACCTGGCCACAGACAAGAATGGTTATTTAAGGTTCCTAGTCACAAAACCTTTCCTTTCCTGACTTCCATTCTTTAATGGTGAAGGTTCTCAAACCACTTCTCGTGCTTCTCTTAAGGATTTATATATCCCAATCTATTCTTACTTTCCAGTTGAAAAAGACCCCGTGATATTTAATAAAAAATGCTTGGGGAAGAACAAAATACTAATTAAAGTATTACTAACACAGCAATTATACACCAAGCCAAGTAGTGAACAACTATAAAATCTAATAGTAATGTTACAGATACATTCATTCATATACATTTGTCTGCCAGGATGATCAATTCGAAGCAGCAATAATAACCATGTGCCCTTCCCCAGATTTCAGGAATTCTAACAATTTCCATGTGAATCTGAATAGAAGGAGTATTGCAAAGCTCCCAAGCGTTGAGTGGCTGTCAGATGTCTTTGTAGAATACGGATTTAGAGTTTTCAGTTAATTCTGGTAACATGCTAATATTAGTTTATGAATAGCACCTTCTAGCAACTCAGCAAATACTAGTGAGTATCCATTAACCTCTAGAAATTGCATATTATTCAACCATAAGAGTCAAAGATGAGTTTTCTGTCCATCAGGCTGAACTTTGAAGTTCCACAGAAGTCCATAGGGCATGCTTTGAGCTGTAGGGACCCAGCACAGCTCACTGATAATGAGCTGATAGGGTCTGAGGCTGTCCCCAGATAGAAATTACATTTTCACCCTTGTTCTTTTGGGTGCTAATGACTATAAAGTTGAAAACCCCAGGCTACTAAGAAAAAAGGAAAAAGAGAGAGAGTTATATCTCAGTAAGTTGCAGAGATCTGTCTGACCTTGCAAAAAAGCACCTTTTAATCAGGCCCTTGTGTGTGCGTGTGTGCGTGCTAAATCACTTCAGTCTTGTGAAATTCTTTGCAACCTTTTCGACTGTAAAACCCACCATGCTTCTCTGTCCATGGAGATTCTCCAGGCAAGAATACTGGAGTGGGTTGCCATGCCCTCCTCCAGGGGATCTTCCCAACCCAGGAATTGAACCCAGGTCTCTTGCATGGCAGGCAGATTCATTACCAACTGAGCCACCACGGAACCCCAATATTCCAATTACTTTGCACAGATGGTTTGACATGTTCAGACAAGTAGATGTCATCAGAGCCCTAAATGAGTCATAGAATTGACTCGCTGCAGAGCAAGTGGCGGAAATCAATGGAAGATGCTGTCCACTAATGTGCCATTGATAATTCAAAGTCATGGGGAAGAGGAGGAATATTGGAATATTGGGGAAACCTCAGTGCTCAGAAATCCCTTAAGTGGACCTTTCTGTGATTAAATGGCTCTCGCCCACCTCAGTCAGTGGTTTCCAAAGGACATCCTCCATTTATCCAAGACTTTGAATGGTGATGCTATAAGTGGTGCTTATAGATAAGAATGATTGCATCAACTTCACCTGAGCAATGAGGTGGACTCTTCTGGCTGTTGACTAATGATGAGCTGTTTAGGTATCTGCTTCGACCACGGGACTTAGATCTTACTAGCTATTGTGGGGAGTTAGCTGTTATTCCGTTGATAAATACTTCAAGGAAAAGCTTTGCCCTGAACCATTTAGATGGTCTTTCCAAGGAAGCCAAGGACAGGTGGGAATGTGCTTACTGGTTATTTTCTCTTTCCTTCTTTCTTATTTTCTTTTGTGGCTCTCTGTGATGACACTGGTCATCCTGAAGGAGACGAGCGGACAGGAAGACATAAAATGCATTTTTCACCATGGGTTTTAGACACTAGGTTTTCTGATAAAAATTCTAGTCTGGTTGACCTTCAGTGCTCTTTGGGTTTGATCATGGACACCCTGACAGTAGGGTCATCCACATGCCTACACAGAGGATGGTAAAAATGAGGGGTTGATGCCTTGCTAAAGCACTTTCCTCATTGATAAAATTGGCAGTGACCTTAATCAGTGACTCTCTAAGCTTTTTAGCACTGACAGAAATAACTCCTTTTTTTCCCCTCTGTCTATTTCCATCAAACGCTTTTTTCCTCTGATCTTCAGATACGGTATGTGTCCCTGGGTTTGTTGAGCTTTAGAAATCTAGTCACTTCACTCTTCTTTCATTTGTATTATGATTCTTATCAAAATCCTCCCAAATACATCTTTAAGGAGACTTGATTGGAGAAACCTCAAAATTGTAGAGATATATTTATCTATAAACATAGAAATTCCTCAGTGTAAGGCCATTTTAGATGATCAGTTACCCCTGTTCATAAACCTGAAAAGAATATAAATTGCTGTTATACACTATATCCATTTTCTGTAAATCTTAGTTACTTTCTAAATATTTCCAAGAAGTATCACATTACCACACGCTGAAAATAGTTTTTGCAAGAGTGAAGTTAATAGTAAATGATTATTTTAATTCACTTAGTATTTGGAAAACATGATGTTGATTGCATGGCTAAACTCAGTAGCCCTCTCAAGTAATTGCTTTCTATAAATTAACATGCTATTTCTCTCCTGTAATTTTCGAGAAATCAAGCTATAAACTATAGCTAGATCGCCCAGGTCACAGTCATTCTAGAAGTTTCTAACATGTTCATGGTTAACTATAAGGTGATCAGCTGTGTGCCAGTCTAATTCATAGTTAGGATGGGCTGAACAATCAAACAAACTTCTTTATTTTGGAGGTGTTTATCCCCAGGAAGGTTGGGTCCTGAATTATTGCTTAATATTAAAGATCTCTCAGATAGAGGGCTGCTTTTTAGAAAAGAGAAACATAGTTCACCAGGGACATTAAGTGCTATGAATTTTTAAGAAATATTTAGTATATGCTCTAAAAGCATATAATTATAAGCAGTGAAAGACAGTTGTTATCATTATATCAGGGCTAAACAATTACAATCAAAAGCTATTGTGTTTACTTTGATATTGGCAGGCCTCTGAACTGATCATTCTTTATTATGGTGTTTGATTAATTAAAAATAACAAATTGAAAACTTTAATGGCAATCATAATTAATATTAAAATATATGTGTTCATATCCCCCAGAGGTTATAGCAACTACAAACAGTAAAATCTTCTTCAAACGTCGTTGGCCAATGACATCTTTGGCCGTATGATGGTGCTGGCCATTAATTATAAAGACCCAATGATACTCATTGGGAATAATGAAAGAATCTTGATGAGAAAGAAAACTGACAGGGTAACAGAATAGTACTCAAGGTTGCAAAAAGTTTTGTGGAGAGCTATAGACAAGAATTCTTATCTCTGAAGAGGCAGCATGGTGGTCTGGTACAGAAAGCATGTTTCTCAGAGTCAACCAAATTGGGCTCCCATTCCCCTCATCCAAGGTGACTTCCAAAATATCTAACTGCTGGTCTGGCATAGATACAGATCCTGGCTGTAAAAATCCGTGCTAATGGTCATGTGTGATGGACAGATATCAGGTCAACCCCACCATCCCACGAATTTTTCTGTCATCATCTTTGCATCTAAGTCAACAAACAAAAAACACTTTTCTACTAACCCTACTTGAATTTCAACAGATTCTTGATCACAGCCTCCTCATATACCTTTCCTCTCTTGTCTTTCCCCAGACTCTTCTGAGCCTCCTTCCTCCTCTCTGACCTGCTCCCTCGCTTGCTTTTCCCTTTCCCGTAACTTTGAGGCTGACCCCCATCCCTCCCTCTTTATATTCCACACTTGCTCCCTTGGCCATCTCATCTGACTCCATAGCTTTAAAACCATCATGTCTGTACTAGTACAGCCACTATGGAGAACAGTGTGGAGATTCCTTAAAAAACTGGGAATAGAACTGCCATATGACCCAGCAATCCCACTGCTAGGCATATACACCGAGGAAACCAGAATTGAAAGAGACGCGTGTACCCCAATGTTCATCGCAGCACTGTTTACAATAGCCAGGACATGGAAGCAACCTAGATGTCCATCGGCAGACGAATGGATAAGGAAGCTGTGGTACATATACACAATGGAATATTACTCAGCCATTAAAAAGAATACATTTGAATCCGTTCTATTGAGATGGATGAAACTGGAGCCCATTATACAGAGTGAAGTGAGCCAGAAAGAAAAGCACCAATACAGTATACTAATGTATGTATATGGAATTTGAAAGATGGTAATGGTAACCCTATATGTGAGACAGAATAAGAGACACAGATGCATAGAACAGTCCTGTGGACTCTGAGGGAGAAGGTGAGGGTTGGACGTTCTGGGACAATAACATTGAAACATGTATATTGTCATATGTGAAGCAGAACACCATTCCATGTTCTATGCATGGGACGGATGCTCAGGGATGGAGCGTTGGGATGACACTGAGGGATGGGAGGGGGAGGGAGGTGGGAGGAGGGTTTGGGAGGGGGAGCACATGTGAATCCATGGCTGATTCATGTCGATGTATGGCAAAAACTACTACAATATTGTAAAGTAATTAGCCCCCAACTAAAATAAAAAAAAATAAATAAATAAATTAAAAAAAAAATAAAAATAAATAAAAATAAAAATAAAACCATCATGTCTCACAGACTCTAGCTTCTTTTGTCTTTGATCCTTGGACCAGATGGATTCTTCTGCTACAGATCCCCAAAGTAAAGTCTGCTTCTTATTGTGGATTATTATGACCTTTTGTGTTGGTTTTTCCTGATAAACTGGGAACTTCATGAGGGCTGAGCTCCTGTTTTCCTTATTCAGTGTTGAGTCCCTGGGTCTAGCATAGAGCTGGGAAAATTGCAAGTGACTCAACATCTAACCCACAAGTTGCACCTGAATTCCAAATCCTCTGAAACTGTTCTACAATGAAACTGAAATGTATTCATCGCCCCCCTCCCCTTTTCCACTGTGTTCAATGTTTGTACTTTGGTCACTTGTTGCGTTTGCTTGGATCACCTACCTGCATCCCACCTACCATTTTTAAGAAATCATACTCTTCATTCTCACCTGAAGTCCAACCTCACCCATAAAGGTTCACCCAGTGTCCTTGTTCAAAGTAACCCACCTCTTGATTCCCATAATATTTGATCTACACCTCTTCCATGGCACTCATCAATTTGAGATGTTTATTACAGTTTTTTACTTATCTAATTTCCTTAAGGAAAATGTAGTGTATTATATATTACCTATCTCCTATACCACCTGGTACATGCAACGATACTTAGCAATTGTTTATTATATGAAGGATTAAGTGAATGTTATCATTTTATAATTATGTAGATAAATGCATCATAGTATAGTGAATATATATATAGTTATAGTAAAATAAATACAACAAAACAATTTTCACTGTAAAACAATTTTTCCATTTTGTACTGTTTCTCCAGGCTTGGACCACAACCAATAGCTTCACTTGACAACTCTAAAGCAGAAACTGCCACAAAATTGAGGGAGAAGACATCTTTTTGGTAAGTTGCATGCACATTTTTAAATCTGAGTGTAATCAAAAAATCTCCATTTTGTTTCAAGCCTGATTTCATAATTTTTTTTGATGTCCTGCTATGTTTTCTTAGAGATTAAGGGAGTAGATGGAAAGAAGTTTTCAAGAAAATGATTATTTCTTATAGACATTAGCATGAAACCTTTCAATTTTGACACAATGCTGAGGTGGTTGTATATGTTTCTGAGATGAATTTGTATCTTGTGTACATTTTATTGACTACAACATTCAGGAAAATGTGCAAGTTTTAATTGCACAGAGCTCCATTAATTTTCAGTGAGTGAGCACACTTATGTAGCTGAGACCCAGTTAAGAAACAAAGCATTACCAGTCCCCCTACTCGGTCTCCCAACCACTGTGCCCCATCTAGTCCCACTCCCTCCCCCTCCCCCTTTTCCACCCCATCAATATCGGTTCCAGCAATGACCTTCAAAACTACAAGTTAGTTTCCCCTACTTTCAAGTTTTATGTGAATGGTGGGACTATCTTTTTAAATGGCTCTAAAGACAAACCTGGAAAAGTGAACAGGAAAACCAAGTGATGTTCTATTTATGTAACAGCTGTTTTGCCAGATAATTTGACAGCTAATTGCAGTCGTATTGCTTGCGTTCTTAAACCCAGCAAATATCACCTGTTTTAATTGGAGGTCACTGCTGATTAAGCACTAGACTTGGATTTTTTTTTCCCCTCATTTTTGTGCTTAATAAATTATAGCCTGCCCAAGATCAGGAAAGGTATTCATCATGTCAAATGTTTATAGCAACTGTCTTTGATAATTAGAGCAAAAGACTTTCTTTTAGCATTGACTGATTAAATTGGTAATTAACATAAGATGAAAATTTTGCATGGTTTCTCAAAAAAAAAAAACAAGAAAATAGATACGGGTACATGTAGATCAGGTAAGGCTTAATAACGCATTTGTTAGAGGCTTTATTGTATTTAGCATAGTAAATGAGTAAAGGGATCACATTTCTTTACTTCAGGATGAAACTGTCTTTCCAGCTATCTATTCCAGAGAAAGCCTTATTAAGAGCTTCCTAATTTCTGTTAATTTTAGGCATCTTCCCAAGGAATAGCAATTAAGCCCTTACACTTCAAATGCTCACTTAATGATTCAGATAGTATCTTATTGATCAAGATCCTGGGGAGAAAGATATTAGAGTTTCCATTTATTCTCAATTTCTAAAATAATTATTGCTGCCCAACTCCTTTTATACTATTATTAAATGTTATGACTTCTCACCCTACTTTATTAATTTTCATTTTGAGACAATTGGTGCCTTTCTTAAAAATAATTCCTTTCATCCAAATCACCTCTTTGCATCTAGTGTAGTTAATGATCTGCAAATCACAGGGTAATATTTTATCTGATCTTGTCCATTATTATTCATCTATTACTCAGAGAAACTTCTTGACTTAGCTCCTAAATTTTAGGATACAATCCAGTTTAGAGACCCACAGGCTTCTCAATATATTGCATCACTCCAATACGTTCCTGAACTTGTATTCAATCATCTTTAATTATGTGAATTTTATATACAAGGAAAACACTTTAAGTAATATTTCCTAATCAAGTTATATTTAAAACTACTCAGTGGGATTCTATTTATTGTAAAGAATATGATGTTTTAAAGCATTTACTGAATTAGAAGATTAAAATTCGTATTAAAACATATAATTCAACAATATTCCACTTCTTTCAAATGTTGGAAATAACAAAATAGCTACTTGGAATTTATTCTATTCCATTATTAATGTGTGTCAGTGTGAAAAACAAGGAGCTTTTTCTATAACAAACAGTGTCAACCCCTAATGACACCCTGCCCCTTACCCAACAGACAACCACTGTTCTAATTTCTACTGCAGTGATTTGTTTTACTTATCCTTGCAGTTCATTTAAATAGAGCTCCTTAAAGCAGTGTGTCCATTTTTACTTCTGGCTCTATTCATTCAATAGAATGTTTTTGAGTCTCATCCTATTCTTGAGCACAACAGAAATTAACCTTGTAACAAATCAACATTGCTTCAGAGTCTGTGCTCCACTTTAACTCAAACCAGAAATATATGAATGTTGCAATTGTCCCAAATCTTCATCAGCATTTGATGTTACTACTCTCCTGGGTTTTAGCTTTTCTTATGACTTCTCTGTGGCTTTAACTGGCATTACCCTTATGATTGATTCAAGCATATTTTCTTGTGCCATTCACATACCTCCTTTTTTTAAAGGTGTCGATTTAAGTTGTTTGCCCTTTAATTGTGTTTGCCTGATTTGTGGGAGCTTTCAAAATATATTTTGGATATAAGATCTTTGTCAGATTTTATGGCTTATGAATATTTTAATTTAGTCTGTGGTTTATGTTAACAATGTCTGTTGTTAAACCAGTGCTTTTATTTTGATGAACTCTAATTGGTTGATTTTTCTTTTATGATTAGTGTTTTCACTGTCCTCTCTCTGAGAAATATTTGCCAACAACAAGTATGAAAACTTCTATAGTTTTGATTTTTGCATTTGGCTCTATTATGATCTGGAATGAATTTTTGTATATGGTTTGATGTCAGGATTGAGATGCATTTTCTTCACATTTTATGCATTTATTCTACCACAATTTGTTGAAAAATGATTTCTTTCCAAGTTGAGTTGCTTTAGCATATTAGTAAAAATAATTGCTCTTGTAGATCTATTCCTGAACTGCTTTTTTTCTATTTCATGAATCTATTTGATTATCCCTGTACCAGTACCAGTCTAGCCTGGCTATGGTAGTCTTGAAATCAGATAATGTAAGTCCTTGATCTGTGTTCTTTTTCATTATTGTTTGAGCTACTTTGGATCCTTTGCATTCCCATACATATTTTAGAATTCACTAGTCAGTTTCTACCAAAAAAAAAAATCCTGTTGGGATTGAGATGGCACTGAGTTTGTAGTTGAATTTGAAGGAAAATGACTGTTTTAACAATTTTGAGTCTTCCAGTCCATGAACATGGGAGCTTTCTCCTTTCATCTAGATTTTTTGTTTCCACATTTCGTCCTTTCCAGTGTAGAGCTTTTGTACATCAGTTAAGCTTTTTCTGAAATATTTCATCTTTTTATGCTATTATAAAATGAATGAAAATTTGTCCATTTCCATTTCATAGGTTGCTGCCATTAGTAGAAATACAACAGATTTTTAAAACATTGACCTTGTATCCTTCAATCATTCAGATATACTTACTACTTCTAGGACTTTTTTTCTTTCCATAGGTTCCCTTGAATTTTTACGCAAATGGTAATTTTGTCTATGAATATAGAATTTCACTTCACCTTTTCCCATTTTTATGCCTTTTCTGTATTTCTCTTTCCTCTTGTACAAACTTGGACTACCTGATCAATGTGGAATAGAAATGGTGGGGACAGATATTTTGCTTTGTTCCTAATCTCAGAAGAAAGTGTTCACTGTTTTATCATTAAATTTATGTTAACTCTAGGTGTTTTGTAGATGTCTTTTCAAACTAAGGAAGTTCTGTCTATTTCTGGTTTAAGTGGGTTTTTGTTTTTTTCTTTAATAATGAATAGGTGTTGAATTTTGTCAAAAGCTTTTCTTCTTGCCCATATTGAAATGATTATATGGTCTTTCTTCCTTTTCTGATAATTTGATGGATTAAGTTGATCTTTTAAGTGCTAAACCTATCTTTCATTCCTGGGATAAATCCCCATTTGGTTGTAATGTATGACCATTTTATGTAATCCTGGATTTGACTTGATAATATTTTCTTAATGAAACTTACTTAAGTCTATATTCTGGAGTAACACTGGTCTCTGACTTTCTTTTCTTAAAATTTTTCTGTCAGGTTTTTATTATCAGGATATTGCTGGCATCTTTAAATGAGCTGGAAAGTGTTTGTGTATTTCTTCCTCCTTTCTTTTCTTAAATAACTGTGTAGGTTTATGTATCTATAAACTTTTGATAGAATTCACCAGAGACTCCATCTTGGCTTGGACTATTCTTGGTTGGGAGTTTTTAATTACAAATTCAATTTTTTAAGAGAGTTATTCACATTTTTTTCATTTTTTCTTATGTTAATTCTAGTAAATTGAATTCTTCAACATTATTACTTCATCTGAGTTGGCAAGCATTTTCCCACAAATGTTCATAATGTTCCTTTATTATCCTTTAAATTTCTGTATGAACTATGGTCATATCCCCTCTGTCAATCCTTATATTGGCAATTTGTGTTTTTAATTTTTTTCTTGATCATTTTTGCTGAGGTTCACCACTTTTATTAGTCTTTTCATAGTACTAACTTTTGAACCACCTTTTTTCCTGTATTTTTTTATCTGTTTCTAATTTGAAATTTGCTCTTATTTTTCACTATTTCTTCTTTCTTCAGTTTTAATTTGATCTTCTTTTTTAAAACACTTAAGGCAGTAACATAGATTATTAACTTTAAAATGTTCTTCTTTCCCAAGTATTTTTAATTCTACAAATTTCCCTTGAATCACTGCTTTAGCTGCATTTCTCAAAATTTCATTCACATTTTCGTTGTAATTTACCTGAAAATATTTTCTAGTTTACTTGAAAATAACTTATGATTTGTTCTTTTACATTGAATTATTTAAAGGTGTAGGCATATGCTGATTTTTCTAAATCTCTTATTCTTTTTGATTTCTTATTTAACTCTACTGTCATTAGAGACATATTTTGTGAGATTTCTATTTTTTGAAATTTATTGAGACATTTTATTTTTTAGTCCAGCATCAGCAGATCTATCTTGGTGAATGTTCCAAATGCTTTGGAAAGAAATGTATACTGTGAAATTATTGGGTGTGGTATTATACAAATATTAATTTATTCAATTGGTTAATCATGTCATTGAAACTTTATCCTAACAATTTTTTATCTACGAATTTTACAAAATACTGAAAGAGAGGTGTTAAAAGTCTCAAGCTATACGTGGATGTATCACATTCATTTGTTCTGTGAATATTTGCTTTATGCATTTTTCAATTTCTGTTGTTAGGTAGGTATGTACATATATACCTGTGTTAGAGTTAATATAAATTCCTAATGAAATAACCACTTTATCATTGTGAAATATTCCTCTTTTAATCTAGCAAGAATCCTTGTCTTCATATCTGCCTTGTCTGATATTAACGGCATCACATGACCCAACTTTCACCTATTGTTTTCATGGTATATCATTTTCTAGTCTTTTTGCTTTCAGTATGCCTGTATTTCATGATGAAGGTGAATTTCTTGAGACAGTGTGTATTTAGTTCTTCATTTTTTTCCGATCTTCCTTACAATCAGAATTTTTAGCTCATTGCATTTAATAGAGTTAATATTGCGGTTGAAGTCTGTAAGTTTGCTATTTATTGGATTTGATTTGATTTCTCTATTTCCCCTTTCCTGCTTTGTTTTGGGGTTCATCAAATTTGGTTTTAATATACATGCTAATTCTTCCATTCAGTCTCTTTAGCTGTACCTAATGTAATGGTTACAGTATGACTTCTTATCACAATTTACTATGTGTCCCATAATATTTTAAAACCATATATGAGTATAAATTATATTTGTTCCCTCTTTCCTGTGCTAATTTTATCATACATTTTAATTCTATACACACTAGGACACTGAAATATTATAGTATTATGTTTCTTTAAACAGTCATTTTAAAAAAAAGTATATTAGTTTGCCACTATTTCTGTAACAAAGTACTTGCTGAGTGGACTGTGTGTATGCTAAGTCTCTTCAGTCATGGCAGACTCTGTGCAACCCTATGAACTGAAGTCCACCAGACTCCTCTGTCCATGGAATTCTCCAGACAAGAATACTGGAGTGGGTTGCCATGCATTCCTCCAGGAGATCTTCCCAACCCAGGGATTAAACCTGCATCTCTTATGTCTCCTCTATTGATAGACAGGGTCTTTAAGGTGGGTTCTTTACAACTAGCGCCACCTAAGAAGCCTGCTGAGTGGCTTAATAAATGGAAATTTATTTTCTCACAGTTCTAGAGATCTGAAGTCCCAGATCAAGATGTCAGCAAGTTATGCCCCCTCTGTAGTAGATGCTAAGAAAGCTCTGACCTGGGCCTGTCTCCTAACTTCTCATGGTTCCTTGGCTTCTGACAACATAATTCCAGTTTTCATATAGCATTCTTCCTGTATACATGTCTCTGTTTCCAAATATCCCCTTTTTATAAGGACATTGAGCATATGCAATTAGGATCCACCAGATGATCTCATCTTAACATGATGGCGTCTGCACAGAAACTGTTTGCAAATAAGGTCACATCCACAGGTCCTGAGGATTAGGACTTGACCCTATGAATTTTGGAGAAGGAAATAGCAACCCACTTCAATATTCTTGCCTAGAGAATCCCCATGGACAAAGGAGCTTGGTGGCTACAGTTCATGGAGTCACAAAGAGTCAGACACGACTGAGTAACTGAATGAACATATGAATTTTGGGAGACACAATTCAACCCATAATATTAAGGAAAGGGGGGAAGGAGTTTATATATATCCCTGTATATTTACAATTTCCCATGTTCTTCTTTCCTTCCCATAGATCAAGTTTCCATCTGGTATCATTTCCCTTCAGCCTGAAGATATTTTTGTAGAATTTCTGGCAGTGCAGGTTTGCTAGTGACAAATTTTCTCAGCTTTCATTTATCTGAAATTTTTACTCTAAATCTATTTAAAGGATATTTTATACTGGACACAGAAGTCTGGCTTGATAAATTTTTTTCCCCATCACTTTGAAAGTGCCACTTAATTGTCTCCTGGCCTCCATTGTTTCTGATGGGAAGTAAGCCATCATTCGTATTGTTATTCTTTCATATCGAGATGTCAGCTTAACACTCTTTATATCTCAAGCCATGTAATTCTTTGCTGTGAGTGACTTTCCTGTGCATCATAGCATGTTTGGCAGCACCTTTGGCTTCTACCAACTAGTTGCCTTTGGCACCCCACACCTACCTCCACTGTGAAAATCAAAAGTGTCTCCAGTTGTCTCATATATTCTGTTCAGTTTTATCATTGCTAATGGTGGGAGAACCTGGATATTTCCAGTTATTTCCTTGGCCATGTGTGGAAGATGTTCTGATTTGCCTTAATGTTTAATGACAGACAAAATAATTACAATGAATATATGTTTTCATTTTTGGTATTAATAGAATTGAAGGACATGCCGTCATCTTCAAGCTAGATAAATAAAATATACCCCAGTCTCTTATGAAGTGAACACATCTCCTGGTTTCTCTAGCATAGTGCCAGTTAATACCTATTATTGATAGCTTCTCATTTTGCTTTCAAAAACCTAGTTTTTACACAACATCATAAATCAACTACATGTCAATTAATAAAAAATTCTAGTTTTGGAAATAATTTGCCTGGCTGCCCTATTTATGCATATTAATAATAATGATTTTTGGTGGAAGAATCCTATATAATCCAATGTAGTCATTATATGATAATTTTTAGCATTAATTTTGCACTTTCCAAACTTAATATCTTTATTTCTTTTAAGTAATAGCATTTTATTTTACCAGTATGTAAGTCTGCATACAACCAACCTCTACATTTGTTTGTGCTAAGTTTAAATGTGGTCAAAATGTGATTTAAGAAATAAGCTGCATAACACAGAATAGACTTTTATTAGGATATTTCTCATATAGGAAAAAATATATCCTATTTACTCACAGATTGCTCTTTGCTTAAAAGATTTCTTTCTTAATTGTCAAGACAACAGCAAATTGTTCTCGTGGTTGATTGAATTAACTCCATGGGCTCTGTGACCAGAGTCCTTGCTCGCTACAAGTGTGGTGATGGACGGAGGCATTGATGTATGATTTGGAGGAGGAGTTAAGACATGTTCTTAGGTCTCAAAGCTCTCTTAGTTCCTCTGACAGCCATGCACATTTTAGCTATCATGACCTTCCAAAAAACACCCTTTAGAAAAAACTATTTATGCAGAGAAAAATGTCCTATATTTCCTTACATTTGGAAAAGCGTGAGTTCTTTAAGGGAAACAGTATTGGAGAGTATATGTTGTATCTCTGGCCATCAATATGACTCTGCTAGTTTAAGGGCATTGTGTTCTCTGAATATTATTTCAGGCCATGTAGTCAATGCCCTGGTCACTTAGTAAACATAATGTAAGGCAGATCCACTTGTTTATTATTTATTTCCTTTGAGTGTATACCTAGTTAATGCAAACTGACAACTTGAATACTCAGTTATTTTTCAATCAGCCAGTGGTATATCATGTTGAAGACAGTAATGTGTTGAACTTTCAAGTCTTATGCAAATACATTGTATTTCCATCTATCTCCTGGTCAACAATTTATTATTTTTAGGTTTTCGTACTGAAAATCATTCATAACCTACTTAATGTCAGACTTGTGCCTACAATGAAATACAGAGAACACCTTTCATTAAGTAGAAGGTTTTCTTTTGTGATAGTCCCTATAGAAGATTCAGATTCTTAGTCAGAGGTACTCATTTTGAGAGAATAGCAGCTTGGGGGCTGTAATGCGTTTCTTCTGTTTTAAAACATCCCAAAGAATGCTGTCAGCTCTAAGTTTCTATACCTAGTATCTTCTAAATCAGATCAGACCATTTTTATATAACAGTTGCAAATGTGGGGTTTTTTTTTGAATGTTAAATCTGCTTCTATTTTTCAATCAATTTAAAATGTGTAGAAAAAAAAGTGTTCTGATTGTATATTATCCAATTTTCATCAGCTGCCGGAAGGAAATGCTGTGAAAATCTGTGATTTAAAACCCTTAAAACTTCTGCTTGAAATGCATGTTTTGTTAACAACATTAGAGATGCAAAGTATCTTAAACAGAATTTTGATGTCTTTATTAATAGCATTTAAAAGTTTTAGGATTTCAGATATTCCTAGATGTGATTCTCCTTGATTTACAAGGACATGTATTTTGACCTTTCTATTTCTCCTTTTGGAAATCATTGGAACTGTGAAGGAAAATGATAAAAGAAAGAAAAAGAATTTCACTATTAGAAAAACGACTATCCTTTCTAAGATTTAATGGAAAAACATATTTTACATAGGATATAGAAATGACCATAAATAACAATAAATACTCAAAACCCATTGTGTATAAATCACTTGCCTGTAAGCTGCGTGAAATACAAAGATCTTGTCTTCCAACAGTTTGTAATCTAGTTAAATAAATAAAAATAGAGCATGCCAGAGGAGTAGTAGACTTAAGTGGTATAGGGATTTAGAAGAGCATAAA
Source organism: Okapia johnstoni (assembly GCA_024291935.2). Taxonomy (NCBI): domain Eukaryota; kingdom Metazoa; phylum Chordata; class Mammalia; order Artiodactyla; family Giraffidae; genus Okapia; species Okapia johnstoni. The sequence goes on from CM044327.1 coordinate 9,754,903, forward strand.
TTGCTTTTCCTTCTAAGACATCATGGCTGAAGTGGGATTTGAGTTAAGGAATGGAAGTAATGCCTAACAGTAATTCATGATGAAAATACCATTGAATACTAAGAAATTTAAATGCAACATGTTTTTATTAAACCTCAGCAACCTATATTGAATATGGAAAAATAGTGGAAATATGATATCAGCTAGTTAGAAAAGATGGTTTTCTTTTTTATAGCTTTCTTTGGTTTCAAACTAATTGATAAAAACAGAAATTCTGAAACTTTGTGTTAATTTGTATTTTTTTTAGTTTTTCACTTTTGGTTTTACCTGGGCTTCCTTGGTGGCTCAGAGGTAAAGAATCTGCCTGCAATGCAGGAGCCACAGGAAGACACGGGTTCGATCCCTGAGTTGGAAAGATCCCCTGGAGAAGAGCATGGCAACCGACTCCAGTATACTTGCCTGGAGAATCCTGTGGACAGAGGAGCTTGGCAGGCTAGTCCATGGGGCGGCAAAGAGTTGGACACAACTGGGGCACCTTAGCATACACATCAGTCAGTGTTTATGTTCACCCAGAAGTAAGAAATTGCCCCCCCAAATGTGATATATATATGTACACACACACACACACACACACACACACACACACACACAGAAATGTATTTTCTCAATTAAAATAATCCAAAGATTATGACAACTCCATAATAGTCATTAGGGGTTTTCCTCAACATTCACTATTCCACCCCTGTGGCGTTCAGTCAGGTCCAATAGAGCTGCTGGAGTTCCAATCATCACTTCCCTCTTCCAGGCCTACAGAGAGTGGAAAGGATTAATAAAAGATGCCAACCCTTCCTTTAAAGAGGCTTCAAGGAAGCATCACACTTCACTTTGCTTATATATCAGTGGCCAAAATGTAGTCAAATAAGCAAATCTACTGTAAAGAATTTAGGAAATGCAGTTAACATGACTACCTAGACTAAAGTTAAGGATTATTTTTGTTATGTGATTGTTATAGAGAGGAAGGAGACATCAAAGACTAGGATAGTCAAATATCAGTTTCTATCATTCCTACTAAGTATTTTTTCATGTCCATGGTGCAAAATTGTGATATTACTAAGTTGAAATGAGCCTGGCTAACATCACATCCTTACATAAGGGATATTGTTTACTGGGCTGATATTCTAGGCACCCCCCTGCTGGTTGCCAGTTATATGAAGATCATGAAAAACTTCATCAAAAATGTCTAAACCTAGAATGAGAGTGATGAATCTCTGGCTGTGTGGTTAATATTTGCAAGCATGTGTGTGTGTCATCATATTGGATGGACGGATGGATGGATAGATGGCGATGTATACAGGTAACAGGTTGTGTAGTTAGGTGGACAGAACACTAAAAGGAGGGAAGAAACTAATGGGGCTGGAGAGACACAGGGAGAAGAGGAGAGGAACAAAACTAAACTAATGAACTGAAGAAAACTCTTAGCCATATTCTAAGGATAGTCTGGGCTTTCCTGGTGGCTCTGCAGTAAAGAATCCACCTGCCAGTGCAGAAGATGTGGGTTCAATCAATGGGTCGGGAAGATCCCCCAGAGAAGAAAATGGCTACCCACTCTAGTATTCTTGCCTAGAGAATTCCATGGACAGAGGAGCCTAGCAGACTATAGTCTATAGGGTTGCAAAGAGTTGGACACAACTTAGTGACTAAATAGCAACAAGGTAGTCTAGTCTAACCAAAATGTACATCTGTCTGTATTGACACATTCTATGGGTCATCTTCTTTGTGCTTCAGGACTTTCTGCTCTGGGATACTGTTTTAAGATCCTTATTATTATTTGCAGATGATTCTTTATTTCCACATTTATAAATGTGGGGAGTGTACTTCAATTATAGTCCTGAGGAAGCTTTTTTATTCTATGTTGATATCCTGATGTATTTCTTAATGAGGGAGTAGCTCTATCCACGTATCTCTTCTGAGTGCTTCCTCCTCTGGGCCTGCCTTCTAAGTCACCTCCAGTGTTGCCTCTGTCATCTGCAGGCTATGTTTCCCATCAGGTGGGAGTTTGCTGCCTTGGCACAGTTAACAGTCAGCTCCTCACATAATCTTAGATGAAAACACGACAGGTGTATTGGGAAGCTTTGTGATACTGTGTATGTTATCCCATTAAACATCTCTCTGCACTCAAGACATTGTTTCACTATGACACGTTCAGAAATATGTGGGCCAAGCTACAGAAATCAACACTGCTTAGTGACCTAAATTCAAAAAACAACATTCAGTACAATTTGAACAATGAGCCCCTGTCTTGGTACATCCCAGGCAAAAAAGAAAGAAAGAAAGAAAAAAAAAATCCCCAAGGAATTTTCAGGCGAAAGAGATTACCTTCAACCACATTAAAATTGCTTACAATGACTCTCTTCACTGAGTTAGAGGAATGTAAATTCCCTGTTTCTCCCAGCAATATGACAGTCTCCTAAAAATTAGATAGAATCAAAAAAAGGTAGAGCAGTAGTAAAGAAAATCTGCTGCCAACTTAGAAAACAAGATGCTGAGTGACCGAAACAGCTTGTAATCTATTCTCATGAGAACACATTTGTAATAATATCTGCAGTACCATTTACACTTGTGAAGACATTATTTTTACATTTCAGTGTATAGCAATAACCATAGTTAAGAAGATACACTTTGATTTTTCTTTAAAATATCTATGCTCACCTAAGGGCTTCCCAGGTGGCTGGGTGGTAAAGAATCTGCCTGCCAGTACAGAAGATGTGGATTTGATCCCTGGGTCAGGAAGATCCCCTGGAGGAGGAAATGGCAACCCACTCCAGTATTCTTGCCTGGGAAGTCCCATGGACAGAGGAGCCTTGTGGGCCACAGTCCATGGGCTCGCAGAAGATTCAGACTTGACTTACGAAGTAAACAACAACAACACGCTCGTCTAATTCATTTGGCATCAGAGATCACTGTGTAGAAACTCAGATGTGATTCTGGTGATATTTAGCAGAGGCCTTTTAGTTTTAATCCCTCTTATAAAATTAGTAGACTCACTTGTGGCACTTGGTTGATTGCACATTCCAAAGTAATCTGTCAATTATTGGCACCTGCAGCGTGCCTTCATGCACATTCTAAAGTTAAGGGGAAAAAATATGTTTTTTTTTCATGTTCAGATTGGATTTTAAAAATAAAATAGGTGAACTGCTTTTTAGTGTGTCTAAGTTAATTTTTCAAATTCAACTCTTGCACAGTCAATGGGGAGGGGATAAATAGGATGGGGTTTTCATTTGCATTGCCCTTCCTCTTCTCTGAAATAATTTATTATAATTTTCATGAGACTTGATAATATTATTCATTCACTTCATAATTGAAACGTTAAACGCTGCCTCCTGTTGATTCCTGACCTATACCAGCCAAAGGCACCTTCCTCTCCTGCTCTCCTTTCTGACAAAGGAAGTTAGCAGGTTTGATATGCAAGTGTAACCTAAACTGATGATTCTGGACTCATTTGTTTATAAAATGGAGGTGAAGTTCCTGGCTTCTTAGAAATAGGTAGTAGAAAGATTGAAATGATTTAAAATTTCAAATTTTACACAAATATTAAAAATTGTTACAGAAAATGTGTGTACAAACAACAAAAGACATTGGATAATTAAAATGTGATCATAATTTTATTAGTAAAATTTATCATTCTAATTGGCATGAAAGAGTATTTAAAAATAAACAGTGACAACTTCCCGTACTCAAGTTTAATATCCAGTTTTTAATAAGGAGTGAAAAAGGAAGAAACAAAAGGAATGATACAAGGTCATTGAATGTCAGGGACATCGTCAGCAACTAGAGCAGTGCCTGGTACTTAGCAGGTGCTAAGTAAAAATGTATTTAGTGAGATCAGCTTCTAGACTTTGAAAGCAGATTATGAAAAAAAATTTCTCTTACTTTAGTCAAGTTCTATGGGGTCACACAGAGTCAGACACGACTGACGTGACTTAGCAGCAGCAGCAGCATGTAAACTCAGAAAACAGTTCTAGTTTGCCTGGTAAAATGACAAGCTCTGTATTTTTGGACAAAATTAGTAAAATCTATAAAGCATCGCACACATCTCCTACTGTGGGCAAATTCCAGTGCCAGACTAAATGAGATTATAAAGACTCGAGTCAGGTCAATACGTCTGTCCCTAAAATATAAGACATGTTTTATTTTGTCTTATCGTTCTATTGTTTTATTCAGGCTAAGTTGGGTTGTAATGAGAGTAACTCATTGAGCTGAAGTGAAAAGTGAAAGCCACTCAGCTGAGTCCAGCTCTTTGCTAACCCATGGACTGTAGCCTGCCAGCTTCCTCTATCCATGGAATTCTCCAGACCAGAACACTGGAGTGGGTAGCCATTCTCTTCTCCAGGGGATCTTCCCAACCCAGGGATCGAACCCAGATTTCCTGCATTGCAAGCAGATTCTTTACCATCTGAGCCACCAGGGAAGCCCAAGAATACTGAAGTGGGTAGCCTATCCCTTCTCCAGCGGATCTTCCCAACTCAGGAATCCAACTGGCGTCTTCTGCATTGCAGGTGGATTCGTTACCAGCTGAACTACCGGGGAAGTAGTATATGATAAAAATCACCTTGAACTAGAAGTTAGGATTCTAGGGGAAACCCTATGTGTATAAGTTCTCATCCATACTCTTCCAGCTTAGGGACAATCCGACTACTTCTGCTCCATATTCCCAGAAGTTGCTATTTCCTGACCACTGCTTTAAAAAGGTAGCACAATTTAGAATATTGTTTTGGGAAATGAAAGCTAAAAACTTATTCATAGAGGCAGGTGTAATGATTCAGTTGGTTATGTTATTTCTCAATAGTTTTCCAAATTGGACACCAGTAAGATCAAGGAGATTTAGTGGAAGTAATTAACAGAGGAAAGTTAAGGGAAAGGGGTATTTTAACAGACTAAGTTTAAACATGTTAGTTCAGAAGGCAGTCAAGAGGGACACAAATAAATATATCACTCCAGGGAAAAGTAAGATTGGAAACCAGAAAAAGAGGGTGATATTATTGATCACATACTATGTATGAAGCATCATTCTAGGTCCTGAAATATATCCACTTGGTCTTACATTTTTACTTTTCTTATTAGCATTAGTAGCACATACTAAGATGGCCCCAAGTCAATGAAACAGAACAAAACTGTGTATCCTGGAAACTCTTAGAGCTACAGTTCAGACAATGCCAAAAACTTACTATCAGATGTCCACCTTCGGGCTGCCTAGGTTTTCTAACTTTGGCAGCCAAATGAAGTGCTTGCAGGAACTGTAACATATAAACCAAATCACCAATATATTTCTCTCCTTGATGGGCATCTGGACCATAAAATTAGCCTCATTTTTTAGCTTCAGGCTCTTCATATTCTTCCCAATTAAAATGATTATCTTTCAAATGATTCCTCACATTCATGTAACTTCTATGATTCTGTAGACTTTTGCTTGAGAGGAAAATAGGCACACAGGACAGAAAGTCAAAAATTGCAGAGTAAAAATACCCTCATGTAATTTTTAGTTAATTCTGGAAGTTCAAGGTTTTCACTGGAAGAACATATGTTTCAAGGACTTCCACAGTCCCCCCTATTCACCCACAGAGTTGAGGCTACAACACCCTGGCTCTCCAGGCTCTGACTTCATTAGGAGGAAAACCCTTTGTAAAGGGCATCTGCTCAATGCTAATAATACATTTTAAAGGAGGGACAGAATCAAAATGAGAAGCAAATGGATTAATTGTTCCTCTACGTGGGACCTGGGAAATCATTCATTACGTTTGTTCCTCATCTCATTGTGTCCTGTTGGTCTTCTGCAGAAAAGAAATGTTAAATGAGAAATGAAAGGAGGGGACTTTTTTTTTTTTTTTGGTCAGCGTTGGAATTTCAATTTAAGTATTCCAGAACAGAGAGCTATTTCTAACACTGGGACCAGTACATAGTGTGTCACATATGGCCCTCTTCTTGGAATTGGAGTTTGAAGATTGATTAACTATGGTGTCCATTCTCAAGAATATCATTATTCAGGTGAGAAAACAAAGGTGGGGAAACACCCAGGTTTTAATCCTGACGTTGGCTCTAGATAATTATTATCACTTTGGACACGTAACGTCAGAGACCTCATTTGCAAAACTGGAGGTTTAGAGCCAATTATTTCTAAATTCTCCTCCACTCCAAAAATTTTATTATAAGTTATCATAGATTTATGTTGTTGGAAAAGACTTAGAGATAATTTAGAAATTCACTCACGTCGTCCAACACTTTCTTCCAAATTGGTCTGATAAGTAGGTGAAAGTTGAAAATGGCAGATGTGGTAAACATAGAGCTGATTACTTATAATATCAAAATGAATGAGCTCTCAAACAATATGATTAAGGGAAACAGAGAAAGGGTGCAAAATGATTTCAGAACAACCATCCATGTCAAATCAACCACCTTGTAAACTGTTAACAAATTTTAAACTTTGATCTTAGATCTTTAAATATATATATGTATATATTTATTAATACATATAAAATATGCATATATTTATTAATATATATTAATATATATGTTTCATATATATACACACACATTCCTGGGGATTTTGACCCTGTTCAAGGTTTATGGCTCATGTTGTATTTCATTTGTATTTATAAGCCATTGTGCTTATTGTATTGTTTTATTTACAACTAATCTTTTTGTTTATCATACTTCTAGTTCATCTAGCATTTCAAATGGTGGGTAAAAAGCCTGTTTCTCTAATCAGATTGTAAATTCCCCAGAGGAAGAACTTTGTGCTAAGAACATATGTGTCTGTTTCATTGAGAGGAAACAAGGTTCATCAGTTCACCCAAATCATTCATGTTTAGCATGTTCTGAAAATTTAATGAGCACACCTCCAATACTGGATTCCATGCCGTTGATCAAAATATTTTTACATGGTGATTTTTTTATAATTTGAGACACTATTCAATTTTTCCTAAAACCTATAGAGAAATGATAAAACTATAAATAGAGATAGATTAGTACCAGGGACAAGGACATAAATATGCCAGTCAGAAGATGAGTCTAGTTGCTGAGCATCGTATTTTGTTTGAGATTTCTGGTAGCCAGAGGAAATAAATAGAAACGTGTTCAGTTATCAGGTTCTCATTAATGCTTAGGAGGAAGCAAGCAGGCCCCTTAGGGGAAATAACACATTTTGATAAACACATTAAACAATTGCATTCTCCAGACAAAATCCTGTGGAACTATTCTCATTATTTATACTGAATCTCAAATGAATTTATTTTTCATGGCACACTGATAGGTTGATCTACCAATTGGACTTCATAAGAAACTTTGCTTCCCAGATAACCAACTAGTTACTAGGCTACTGCGGTTAATTCAAAGTCTCCTTTAACGTGAATATAGGAAGAACAAGGTTAAACTTACTGACTATACAATTACTCAGTTTTCCCTTTCTTTTATTTAAAATGTATTTTTTATTATGGTTCAGTTCAGTTCAGTCGCTCAGTTGTGTCCGACTCTTTGCAACCCCATGAACCACAAAACACCAGGCCTCCCTATCCATCACCAACTCCCGGAGTCCACCCAAACCCATGTCCATTGAGTCAGTGATACCATCTAACCATCTCATCCTCTGTCGTCCCCATCTCCTCCTGCCCTCAATCTTTCCCAGCATCAGGGTCTTTTCAAATGAATCAATTCTTCGCATCTGGTGGCCAAAGTATTGGAGTTTCAGCTTCAACATCAGTCCTTCCAATGAACACCCAGGATTGATCTCCTTTAGGATGGACTGGTTGGATCTCCTTGCAGTCCAAGGGACTCTCAAGAGTCTTCCCCAACACCACAGTGCAAAAGCATTAGTTCTTCTGTGCTCAGTTTTCTTTATAGTCCAAATCTTACATCCATACATGACTACAGGAAAAACCAGAGCCTTGACTAGATGGACTTTTGTTGGCAAAGCAATGTCTCTGCTTTTTAATATGCTATCTAGGTTGGTCATAACTTTCCTTCCAAGGAGTAAGCATCTTTTAATTTCATGGCTGCAATCACCATCTGCAGTTATTTTGGAGCCCAAAAAAATAAAGTCTGACACTGTTTCCCCATGCTGAAGTTGAACGGTTCTATGAAAACCTACAAGACCTTCTAGAACTAACACCTAAAAAAGATGTCCTTTTCATTATAGGGGACTGAAATGCAAAAGTAGGAAGTCAAGAAACACCTGGTGTAACAGGCAAATTTGGCCTTGGAGTACAGAATGAAGTAGGGCAAAGGCTAATAAAGTTTTGCCAAGAGAATGCACTGGTAATAGCAAACACCCTCTTCCAACAACAAAAGAGAAGACTCTACACGTGGACATCACCAGATGGTCAACACCGAAATCAGATTGATTATATTCTTTGCAGCCAAAGATGGAGAAGCTCTATACAGTCAGCAAAAACAAGACCGGGAGCAGACTGTTGCTCAGATCATGAACTGCTTATTGCCAAATTCAGACTTAAATTGAAGAAAGTAGGGAAAACCACTAGTCCATTCAGGTATGACCTAGATCAAATCCCTTATGAGTATACAGTAGAAGTGACAACTGGATTTAAGGGACTAGATCTGATAGACAGAGTGCCTGATCAACTATGGACAGAGGTTCGTGACATTGTACAGGAGACAGGGATCAAGACAATCCCCATGGAAAAGAAATGCAAAAAAGCAAAATGGCTGTCTGAGGAGGCCTTACAGATAGCTGGGAAGAGAAGAGAAGTGAAAAGCAAAGGAGAAAAGGAAAGATATTCCCATCTGAATGCCGAGTTCCAAAGAATAGCAAGGAGAGATAAGAAAGCCTTCCTCAGCGATCAGTGCAAAGAAATAGAGGAAAACAACAGTTTGGGAAAGACTAGAGATCTCTTCAAGAAAATTATAGATACCAAAGGAACATTTCATGCAAAGATAAGCTCGATAAAGGACAGAAATGGTATGGACCTAACAGAAGCAGATGATATTAAGAAGAGGTGGCAAGAATACACAGAAAAACTGTACAAAAAAATATCTTCACAACCCAGATAATCACGATGGTGTGATCACTTACCTAGAGCCAGACATCCTGGAATGTGAAGTCAAGTGGGCCTTAGAAAGCATCACTACGAACAAAGCTAGTGGAGGTGATGGAATTCAAGTTGAGCTATTTCAAATCCTGAAAGATGATGCTGTGAAAGTGCTGCACTCGATATGCCAGCAAATTTGGAAAACTCAGCAGTGGCCACAGGACTAGAAAAGGTCAGTTTTCATCCCAATCCCAAAGAAAGGCAATGACAAAAAATGCTCAAACTACCGCACAATTGCACTCATCTCACACGCTAGTAAAATAATGCTCCAAATTCTCCAAGCCAGGCTTCAGCAATACGTGAACTGTGAACTTCCAGATGTTAAAGCTGATTTTAGAAACGGCAGAGGAATCAGAGATCAAATTGCCAATATCCGCTGGATCATCGAAAAAGCAAGAGAGTTCCAGAAAAACATCTATTTCTGCTTTATTGGCTATGCCAAAGCCTTTGACTGTGTGGATCACAATAAACTGTGGAAAATTCTGAAATAGATGGAAATACCAGACCATCTGACCTGTCTCCTGAGGAACCTGTATGCAGGTCAGGAAGCAACAGTTAGAACTGGAGATGGAACAACAGACTGGTTCCAAATAGGAAAACGAGTACGTCAAGGCTGTAGATTGTCACCCTGCTTGTTTAACTTGTATGCAGAGTACATCATGAGAAATGCTGGGTGAAAAGAAACACAAGCTGGAATCAAGATTGCTGGGAGAAATATCAGTAACCTCAGATATGCGGATGACACCACCCTTATGGCAGAAAGTGAAGAAGAACTAAAGAGCCTCTTGATGAAGGTGAAAGAGGAGAGTGAAAAAGTTGGCTTAAAGCTCAACGTTCAGAAAACTAAGATTGTGGCATCTGGTCCCATCACTTCATGGGAAATAGATGGAGAAACAGTGGAAACAGTGTCAGACTTTATTTTTTTGGGCTCCAGAATCACTGCTGATGGTGACTGCAGCCATGAAATTAAAAGACGCTTACTCCTTGGAAGGAAGGTTATGGCCAACCTAGATAGCATATTTAAAAGCAGAGACATTACTTTGCCAACAAAATTCCATCTAGTCAAGGCTATGGTTTTTCCAGTGGTCATGTATGGATGTGAGAGTTGGACGGTGAAGAAAGCTGAGTGCCGCAGAATTGATGCTTTTGAACTGTGGTGTTGGAGAAGACTCTTGAGAGTCCCCTGGACTGCAAGGAGATCCAGTCAATCCATCATAAAGGAGATCAATCCTGAGTGTTCATTGGAAGGACTGATGTTGAAGCTGAAACTCCAATACTTTGGCCACCTCATGCAAAGAGTTGACTCATTGGAAAAGACCCTAATGCTGGGAAGGATTGGGGGCAGGAGGAGAAGGGGACGACAGAGGATGAGAAAGTTGGATGACATTACTGACTCGATGGACATGGGTTTGGGTGGACTCCGGGAGTTGGTGATAGACAGAGAGGCCTGGCATGCTGCAATTCATGGGGTCTCAAAGAGTCGGACACGACTGAGCGACTAAACTGAACTGAACTGAACTGAATGGGACCAGTAATGGGACCATGATCATACTTTTCTGAATGCTGAGCTTCAAGCCAACTTTTTCACTCTCCTCTTTCACTTTTTCACTCTCCTCTTTCACTTTCATCAAGAGCTCTTTAGCTCTTCTTCACTTTCTGCCATAAGGGTGGTGTCATCTGCATATCTGAGGTTACTGATATTTCTCCTGGCAATCTTGAGTCCAGCTTCTGCTTCATCCAGTCCAGTGTTTCTCATGATGTACTCTGCATATAAGTTAAATAAGCTGGGTGACATCTACAGCCTTGACATACTCCTTTTCCTATTTGGAACCAGTCAGTTGTTCCATCTCCAGTTCTAACTGTTGCTTCCTGACCTGCATACAGGTTCCTCAAGAGGCAGGTCAAGTGGTCTGGTATTCCCATCTCTTTCAGAATTTCCCACAGTTTATTGAGATCCACACAGTCAAAGGCTTTGGCATAGTCAATAAAGCAGAAATAGATGTTTTTCTGGAACTCTCTTGCTTTTTCGATGATCCTTCGGATGTTGGCAACTTGATCTCTGGTTCCTCTGCCTTTTCTAAATCCATCTTGAACATCTGGAAGTTCACGGTTCACATATTGCTGAAGCCTGGCTTGGAGAATTTGGAGCATTACTTTACTAGAATGTGAGATGAGTGCAATTGTGCAGTAGTTTGAACATTCTTTGGCATTGCCTTTCTTTGGGATTGGAATGGAAACCGACCTTTCCCAGTCCTGTGGCCACTGCTGAGTCTTCCAGATTTGCTGGCATATTGCATGCAGCACTTTCACAGCATCATCTTTTAGTATTTGAAATAGCTCACTTGGAATTCCATCACCTCCACTAGCTTTGTTCGTAGTGATGCTTTCTAAGGCCCACTTGACTTCACATTCCAGGATGTCTGGCTCTAGGTGAGTGATTACACTATCGTGATTACCTGGGTCATGAAGATCTTTTTTGTACAGTTCTTCTGTGTATTCTTGCCACCTCTTCTTAATATCTTCTGCTTCTGTTAGGTCCCTACCGTTTCTGTCCTTTATTGAGCCCATCTTTACATGAAAATTTCCCCTGGTATCTCCAACCTTTTGAAGAGATCTCTAGTCTTTCCCAATCTGTTGTTTTCCTCTATTTCTTTGCATTGATCACTGAGGAAGGCTTTCTTATCTCTCCTTGCTATTCTTTGGAACTCTGCATTCAAATGGGAATATCTTTCCTTTTCTCCTTTGCTTTTTGCTTCTCTTCTTTTCACAGCTATTTGTAAGGCCTCCTCAGACAGCCATTTTGCTTTTTTGCATTTCTTTTTCTTGGGGATGGTCTTGATTCCTATCTCCTGTACAATGTCACGAACCTCCGTCTGTAGTTCATCAGGCACTCTGTCTATCAGATCTAGTCCCTTAAACCTATTTGTTGCTTCCACTGTATAATCATAAGGTATTTGATTTAAGTCATACCTGAAGGTCTAGTGATTTTCCCCACTTTCTTCAGTTTCAGTCTGAATTTGGCACAGTCAGCTCCCAGTCTTGTTTTTGCTGACTATATAGAGCTCTCCATCTTTGGCTGCAAAGGTATAATCAATCTGATCTTGGTGTTGGCTATCTGGTGATGTCCATGTGTATAGTCTTCTCTTGTGTTGTTGGAAGAGGTTGTTTGTTATGACCAGTGTGTTCTCTTGGCAAAACTCTATTAGCCTCTGCCCTGCTTCATTCTGTACTCCAAGGCCAAATTTGCCTGTTACTCCAGGTATTTCTTGACTTCCTACTTTTGCATTCCAGTCCCCTAGAATGAAAAGGACATATTTTTTTGGTGTTAGTTCTAAAAGGTCTTGTAGGTATTCATAGAACCATTCAACTTCAACTTCTTCAGTGTTCCTCTCGGGTCATAGACTTGGATTACCATGATATTGAATGGTTTGCCTTGGAAATGAACAGATATCATTCTGTCATTTTTGAGATTGCATCGAAGTACTGCATTTCGGACTCTTGTTGACTATAATGGCTAGTCCATTTCTTCTAAGGGATTCCTGACCACAGTAGTAGATATAATGGTCATCTGAGTTAAATTCACCCGTTCCAGTCCATCTTAGTTCACTGATACCTAGAATGTCGATGTTCACTTTTGCCATCTCCTGTTTGACCACTTCCAGTTTACCTTGATTCATGGACCTAACATTCCAGGTTCCTATGCAATATAGCTCTTTACATAATGCAAAACATACCATGTTAACCATTTTAAAGTGTGCAATAAATGGCATTAAGGACTTTCACAGCATTGTAACCATCATGACTATTGCCAGAATTTTTTCATCATCCCCGAAGTAACTCTGTAGCCATTCAACTGTAATTCCCACTTCCCTCCCTCTCTCCCCCCCTACTCCACTAACCTGTATTCTACTTTCCTTCTCTATGAATTCCCTATTCTGTGTGCCTCATATAAATGGAATCATGTGATATTTGTTCCTTTGCATCAAGCTTATTTAACTTATAATTTTTTCAAGGTTCAACCATGTTGTAGGACATATCATAATAGAATTTCATTTCTTTTCAGCTGAATAGTATTTCATTGTATCTTTTCCTTTTTAAAATATAATTTTACCTTTTCACTTATCTTAAGAGTTTTTTGACCATTCTCTGAGTTCTCAAAATACTAGCAAATTCTAAAATATCAATTAATCTTTTGGGACAAGGTGGTATCACAGGGGTTAATGTTATCAGTCCTTAGGCTCCAGGAGGCCTGGGGCTGTGTGCTCAGGTTCCTCAAGTAGCTAACATCCTCCATTTGGGGGCGGTGGTTTCCCATCTGCAAAACAACTTAGGAAGTATATATCAAATACTATTATCTAGGTACTTCTGAGAGGAGCTAAAGCAGAGGATATGGGGGAAGGCCTGTCCCAGGAAAGCCCCATAGGATCCTGTTTGGTTACAGCTTTAATTGACGTTAATTCTTTATCTATTGTATTTTGGCTTTAAAAGAAAATATTGTTTTTCTATTTACAACATTTATGGCACCACATGTGTGGGTTTTCCATGCCAAGCAGTTCTCTATATCTCTGTAGACACCAACAGGGTGTCCCACAATTTAATTCAATTCTGATACTACCTACCTAGAATTACAGTACAGACCCCACAAGTTAAGGGTACAGTTCCATAGACATCCCTCCATTTCAGATGCCAGTGGGTCCCCAGGTTACCCACATGTCTACAATCAGGGTTTCCCATGACCCTTTTCTCAGATTTGATGATTTGCTACCAAGACTCACAGAACTCAGGGTAAAACTTTACTTACTATTATCAGTGTATTATAAAGAATATTATAAAGGACACAAGTGACCAACATGATGAAGATGTTGATCAGGTAAGATCCAGGAGAGTCCTAAGTGCAGGAACCTCCGTCCCTGGAGTGTTTAGGGGGTGCCACCCTTCCAGCATATGTATACTTCACCAACCTGGGAGCTCTCTGAACCCCACTGTTTTGGGGTTTTATGGAGCTTCCATTACATAGATGTGATTGATAAAAGCATTAGCTGTTGGTAATTAACTCAATCTCCTGCCCCCAGTCCTCTCCCTAGAGGTCAAGGGTTGAACCTCAAAATTCCAATCCTTTATTTACATGGTTGGTTCCTCTGACCACCAGCCCCCATCCTGAAGCTATCCAGGGACTTCCAGCAATCAGTCACCTCATTAAGATAAACTTACAGAGGGCTGAATAGACTTATTATAAATCACAAAACATGTTCCTCTCACCTTCATCACTCAGGAAATTACAAAGGTCTTAGAAGCTCTATGCCCAGAACTAGGGACCAAAACCAAACCCATATTTCATGTTATATCACCATATTACAGACTTGGATATTGTATTACAAGAAAATCTCTCTATAGTTTTTCATGGACAAAATTTTAAATCCTAGTTTTATTTGCTTATTTTAAAAATTTTAAAAATTTCTAGATCTTTGTATCAAAGGTGTTCTATGTGACATTTTTCATAGCACTCTTCTTCAGTCAGTATTATCAAACATTTTTATGTTGCCCTTTTCATAATTTGTACCCATGCACGTGTGCATGCTCAGCTGCTCAGTCATGTTCCACTCTTTGCGACCCTTTGGACTGTAGCCCATTAGGCTCCTCTGTCCTGGGATTTTTCAGCCAAGAATACTGGAATGGGTTGCCATTTCCTCCTTGAGGGGATCTTCCTGACCCAGGGATCAAGCCCTGGACTCCTGCATTGCAGGAGTATTCTTTAACTGCTGATCCATCAGGAGGGCCCTGTATAATTTATAGGCAGTGTATTATAAGTTGTATTTCTTTCCCCTTAAACTGGATAACTACTTTCTCCCCAAGAATATCTGCTCGTTTTGGACATTGAATGCTTCTGACTCATTCCTACAGTCAAAGAAGAAAGTCTACAAAGTACAAAAAACCTGGAAGTTCAAGATTTTTAAACCATTGATAAAAGTTTAAGCAATACACCCTCAACATGGGCATGAAAAAAAAAATTCAGTCCAATAGCTATGCCCCTATTTTATTTGCATCTTGTAAAACTAATGCATAGGGACCAAGACATATCAAATAACAATGTTAAACCAAGTTGCAACTATAAAATGCACACTGAGAAACTATATGTAACTCTGTTCTATATTTTCCAAGTATTCTGTAAATGTATTATCATACTACCATAATTTAAAAACATAAAAAAGAAAGAGGGAAAAAACACATTGAATACAAATTAAAAAATCAAATGCTGCCTGTGAAATATTTTTCTTCTTAGATATTTTATAGCATGCTAGCATTCTGATGTGATATATATTTTCACTGAACCCTTCTTAGAGATAAAATATTTGAGGAGCAGACTTATTGAAGACTAGCTTATTGTTCTGGAGAAGGCAATGGCACCCCTCCAGTACTCTTGCCTGGAAAATCCCATGGAGGGATGAGCCTGGTAGGCTACAGTCGATGGGGTCGCTAAGAGTCGGACACGACTGAAGCGACTTAGCAGCAGTAGCAGCAGCAGCTTATTGTTCTAAATATGGATTTGAAATTCCTTATATATATTTTTGAGCCAAGTTTTCTTTAACCTGAATTCTTCAATGGATAGAGAAATCTGCTGGGGAAATCTCTTGATGTATCTTCCTCCTATAACTTTGGCTTCATTATGGTTTGCCAATAATTTTGGAAATAACTAGATAGTAAATTAAATATAAATATGTTCTAACTCTGAAGGAAACTTTTGAAAGAATTATTAGTCCGATATACATGAAAGTGCATTAATTGGATACAATTAAAGTGTTTAAATTCTTGGATTTATCTCTGGATTCTTGGATTTTTTTCCTGGATTTTTTCATTTACAGGAGTAATACTTTAGTTTCTGTGTGATCTATATATCTAATATGTATGATACAAATAAAGTACATCATGAACATGTACTTAACATAATATTTAGCTATCCATTACCATTGTTAAGGAATCTCTTAGATGTATTATCTGATTTCACATGTCTTAATTTCATATTCAAATTAAATCTTTAGCATAATCAAAAAATCTAGCTTAAAAATCTTCCATTCTTACTGGCTTAATTTTGATATTACACCTTGCTAATAAACTTTTGGTTGGTGATCAGTTTTAATTCAGTTTAACTCAATTTTAATTCAGTGATATTTCTAAATTGGGTAATTAATATCTGACATTATTCTTAGTACCTGACACCTGCTTGAATGTCCTTTACCATGAGGAAAGTTTTCCATTGAGCCAACATAAATAAAATCTGGTAGCTAGAGAAAATAGCTACCTTAAAGAAATTTGGCATGTAAGAATCCAGAAAATACTTGAAATACTTCCCTGTTTCATTTCATCAGTCCTTATACAGTACGTAAAACATTTTTCTTTCTGCTCATCTTATTTACCCTAAGTACCAGTCTAATAAACTCAGTTATAATGTCTGTTCTGGACACTAGACTCTAAGCCTCAATTACAGTCGGGTCTACCCAATTTAAATAACTATCTTTACGTGTATCTAAGTGACTTAAAAAAATACGGAACATTTTACAGCCAGAAAAAGAACTTAAAATATACAAGATAGATTAATAACTAAGTATGGTTCACACAAGGTTGTTAACCTAAGCATAGTGATACACTCAACAAAACATTATGTTTCTAATGAGTATTTTCAATTCCTCATCATTACCCTTAATACACCCTTTAATCTAGATGGATACATATCTACCCTACTTCTGTATAGGCTCTCTCTTTTCTTATTTTACTTTTCTTCTTTCTCCTTGCCCTTCTATCAAATCTGTACTGGAAAGGAAATTTCCTTGAATCCTGCTTTAAATCATGCCTGCAATGGCTTAAAATATTTCTAAGAACATTTGCTTTCCTCCAGTATAATTCACTCCCAAATTCCAAGTCCAGTGCTTAATACCCAGAATGATGTGTCCATTTTGCTCACTCTCTGATCATCCTCTCAGACTCCAGGGTGCACTCGGTTTTATACTCCTTGACTTTCTGAAGATCAGATGCCACTTCAAAGTTGGGAACAACCTGAAATAAGCTACCAGATGGTGCAGAAGTCCTGAATTCAAGTCATTCTTTATCTTTTAAATTGTCGAGCACCATCCATTGATTGGAGGCCCTCAGGTATCTGACTTTAAGCTATTTCATGCCTGTGATATATACATTGCATCGGTACATGCAAGGAAAGGGCAAGCTATTAAGATCACACAATAATCCTAAACAGCCAAGGTGTAACTTTAGTTTGTCATTTTTTAGTCTTGCTCCGTCAGAGCCCAGGCTTGTCAGATATTTTGATAGATAGACCATAAAAGGAACAAGTTCAAATCAAATCAAATTCACTGTCTTTACATGGTATGTATTTGAGGCATTTGCTAGCATCCAATCAATGCTGTTTAATTATGGTGGTAGTGATGGTAGAGAACAGGTATGAACAATTGAATAGGTAATAATTGGAAATGTATCCTAAAATTAGTGATGTTGCCCTTATCTCCGGAGAAGGCAATGGCACCCCACTCCAGTACTCTTGCCTGGAAAATCCCATGGATGGAGGAGCCTGATGGGCTGCAGTCCATGGGGTCGCTAAGAGTCGGACACAACTGAAGCGACTTTAGCAGCAGCAGCAGCAGCAGCAGCCCTTATCTCTGCCAACTATTAAACAACAAAGACACATAAAGCTATCACTTTTGAGGCTGTGATCCCCACTGTCGTATTTTCTGGCTGCACTTTGGAAGAACACTAAAATCCTTCATTTCTTTTACTCCAATGGAATCTATGCATACAAATGTTAAAATTACACTCTGGTAATGATAGTAATTTGCTTTTATTTTTATTCTTCATTATTTTAATTAAGTGGGATTTTCCATATAAACCAGAAATCTGAACTCCAGTGCCTGTTAATGAATGATACAGGAAAATATAATTTCTCCTCGAATGTTAGGTTGATTGTAAAATGTCATCCTCTGACCTTCTCAACCTTGCTAATCAAGGGAAGACCTCAGAGGGACTCTTCGTTAGATTAAACAGGCTAGGATCCATTTGCTACCCTCCTTTATTTGTTTAAAGTACAGTTTTTGTCAGGCATCAGGCTTAGCGTATCTGAGGAAAGCCACGCCACGTGGTTGAGAGCATCTACAGCCGTGTCACTTGTAATTGGATAGTGTGCTGAGATTCACCTTATGCTGTTTTGAATTAATGCAAGACATCAGCTGCTGGCTTTAGGTGGTTTAATTATCAGAATTGTCACATTTTAGTGATCAGCCCAAAGGGTGCACGCTGGGGTTGATTGTGAACATGTGGTACTACCTGATACAGGTTACCCAGTGGCCAGATATGGGTCACTTCAGGAACAGACTTAATTTAAAGGTGCACTCTCCTGATTTTAGAAATCTTTATGGATGGGAATCAGACTTTCAAAGAAAATAGAAAGACCACTTAAATACAAAACTGTTCAGTGGGAATAAGAAAAAAAATCAGATACAATCTCAGTTTCTTATATATAGGGTGTATGTTGATATTGAGAGGTTTCTAAATGTCATATTCAATGCAAAGTGTTTTGCTTTTTCAGTTTTGCATTTAAGTTTGTTAAACTCCAGCCATTTATTCTAATGTGTAATACTAACCCATGCTCTAGTCCATTATTAGGAAAAAATAATAATAATTATTTTCAAAAGTCTCTACTATAAACCAAGTAGAATATAGTCCTGCCCATTATTCTTACTTAAAGGAACCTGAACCATTTATCTGGAAAATCTTCAGTGTCTAAAGAGTTGGTGCAGTTTTCAGTTCTCTGTGTTTAACTGCATTTTCAGTGAAATTCTATACTGAGGTCTACAGAGCTCAATATCCCAATGACCATCACAAAGCTCTCAATTCTATTGTTTTCCTGGATGCTATTGCTTTCCTGAAGCATCAGTAAAAATAATGGAACTAATTCTTCTGAATCACTGCACCCTTATCCCAGTTCAGTTCTAATAGTATTGGCTACAATCTAAGCATTTTTGCTTCACTCAACATAGCTCTTAAAGGGCTTTCCCTTTTGAAGGCATACTCTCTGTGGGTGGTCAATAACCTTATGAAATTGTCAGACTTGAAAGTAAGACGGATTGTTACTGGAACATTAAGTAGGACAGAGAGCAGATGAAATTTAAATACAAGGTTGCAGCTGTTCATAAGCTCAAAAACTTAAATTAGTTCAGCGGTACTGCTAAATTCCAGTAAGAAACAAACTGAGAAGTGAGTTGGTTTACTCATTTCCCTAATAGGAGAAAAATGCATTGAAAATATAAATTGAAACCTTACCATCTTAAGAGACTAACATTTGTGCTAAATGATCCCTTCCCCAATCAACCCTTTTAAGCTATGTTTTTTTTTTTTTTTACAATCTCTCAAGGACAAATAAGGAAACTTAAATCCAGAAAGCATTTCTTTATATTCCCCATCCTTGCAACTTCTGACAAAATGGCCATCTTGTTCTTAGCAATCTCTTCCTTGGCACCCCTTAGCTCTTCAGTTATCTTTCTTGTTTCTCTTTATTTCCGATTTTGCTTGTCTTTCTACTAGTTCTCTCTCTCTTTTTTTTTTCTTCTGATTTTTTTTATTGAAGTATAGTTGATTTACAATGCTGTGTTAATTACTGTTGTACAACAAGGTGATTCAGTTATACATATATATATATGTTATTTTTAAATATTATTTTCCATTATGGTTTATCACAGGATATTCAATATAGTTCCCTGTGTCATATAGCAGGACCTGTTGTTTACCCATTCTGTATCTACTGTAGAATTCCCAAAGGTTATAGTCTTCTTTCTTTATCTGATTTCTTAGATTGATCAGTTATTCTTGCCATTTCAGTGGTCACTTATGTGCTCGTTATAAAACCTGCAGTTTCTACTCAAACTTTTACCCTTAACTCATTTTTAAGTTATTCACAGAATGTGTCCAATCAGGTGGTCAGGTTTCTGAAGTCAAGCTTGAGAATATGCGATCATCAGAAATGAGTCCCTGGTCTGCTTCTCATTTCTGTTTGTAGCTCCTATGTTACCCTGCTTCCCTGAGTGACATCATTTGCAGTCACCTCTATTGCATCTCTTTCTAGCCCCACCCCTGTTTAGCTACTAAGACCTAATATGCATTCTCCATAAAGGTCCTGTCAGTTTCTCTGTTCCCACGTCATATGAGCACCACTCTACTTTTGCATTTTCATGAATTTATCTGATTGTAATCATAAACTGTTCACTGTTTTTTCTTCTGACTTTTTTTGTTGATAATTATTTAAGATTCATCAGTGATGCATAGAAGTAACTCATCTCTTTTCTTATCTTTGGATGTACCACTTTTTTTCCTTCATCTTTGTTTTTATTCATTCATCTTTTTTCTGAGTGTTTAGGTTCTTCCTAGGTTTTCACTGTTGAAAATAAAGCTGCTACCAACCAACAAAAAAAACTTTGGACCATCACCACTTCATTTCTCATTTTTAACATTTGACCACCTGGTTCCTGAATGTCACCATTTTATCTCATGCTGATGTCCAGGTTCACAATACAGTCCTGTTTACTATTAATATGTATTCTCTTTGTTAACAATCTATGTTGGCTTCTTTTTACATCTGGAACAAATTTAAAACCCTCCATCCAGCTTCGGGGCTTCCTGAATGGCTCAGTGGTAAAGAATCCTCTTGCCAATGTAGGAGACGTAGGCTCAATACCTGGGTTGGGAGGAAAAGGCAACCCACTCTAGTATTCTTGCCTGGGAAATCCCATGAGGAGCCTGGTGGGCTACAGTCCACTGGGCTGCAAAGAGTAGGACACAACTGAGCTCAGCACAGCATCCAGCCTAAAGGACCTGTATGAATAGACTCCATTTTACATTTTCAATCTTGCAGTGTTCACCTGGGAGTGTCTTGCCTCTGCTCAATGCTCACGGCCAGTTTTGTCCCCTGATAAGCTGATATTTATCTTGGCTCCTGGTCTTCCTCCTCCTGCCTCTACTAATGACAATCCTACTCATCCTTAACACTCAAAAGATTTGCCCTCTCCATGGAGTTTGCCTGAACCAACATCAGCCCTCAGTGATTTTGCTCAGGTTCCAAATTGCCTCAGAATGACACCTACATCCTTCAGCTCTCTATAAATTATATAGATTGCTTCCAAATTGTTTTCTAATTTATCATGAATATATGAATTTCCTCTCAAACAAGATTTAACATTCCTGAAGAGGAGGAACTGTGAATTGTACCATTTAAAAAGTGTGAATTCTACCATTGAATTTAAAAATAACTATTCCTCATTTCTGGGATGTTTCCCCAATTCAGTTATTTCTAATCCCTGTGTGAGTATCAGAGGAACTAGATCTTTAATGGCATAATCAGATCCCATGTCAAATAAATGACATTAAGAGTGTTATTAATATAATTCCGTATTCCCAGAGATGTTCTGGAAGGTTTATATGTACTCTCATTTATTATAAATACATTCAAGCATGCTAAAATGAAAAGGGTTGAATAAAAATGAATTTCAAATGACAAAAAAAGTTGTTCTATAAATGTAACAATCAATGCCTACATTTTCATGTGATTCAAAGTAAATACATAGAGCAACTCTAATCCTACTGATTAACTCACACTTTGAACTCATTTTGTGTTTTTCTGTCCCCAACAATTGTATACCTGCAGAACAGACTTGAACATTTCCCCACAATAATATAGCTAATGAATTTTAGACATCTAGAACACATTTGGCATCCGGTCCCATCACTTCATGGCAAATAGATGGGGACACAATGGAAGCAGTGAGAGACTTTATTTTCTTGGGCTCCAAAATCACTGGAGATGGTGATTGCAGCCATGAAATTAAAAGACGCTTACTCCTTGGAAGGAAAGTATGACCAACCTATACAGCATATTAAAAAGCAGAGACATTACTTTGTCAACAAAGGTCCATCTAGTCAAGGCTATGGTTTTTCCAGTAGTCATGTATGGATGTAAGAGTTGGACTATAAAGAAAGCTGAGCGCCAAAGAATTGATGCTTTTGCACTGTGGTGTTGGGGAAGACTCTCGAGAGTCCCTTGGACTGCAAGGAGATCCAACCAGTCCATCCTAAAGGAAATCAGTCCTGAATGTTCATTGGAAGGACTGATGGTGAAGCTGAAACTCCAATACTTTGGCCACCTGATGTGAAGAGCTGACTCCTTGGAAAAGACCCTGATGCTGGGAAAGATTGAGGGCAGGAGAAGAAGGGGATGACAGAGGATGAGATGGTTGGATGGCATCACCAACTCAATGGACATGAGTTTGGGTAACCTCCGGGAGCTGGTGATAGACAGCGAGGCCTGGCATGCTACAGTCCATGGGGTCGCAAAGAGCTGGACACGACTGAGCGACTGAACTGAACTGAAGAACACATTTGGAAAAATATGAAAGCAGACATTGTTTATCTCTTGTTCCTCTTAGGACCCATCAGTTATTTGGAGGTTCCAAATTAAGTGCCAATGTATGCAAAAATTTTTGCCACTAGCAATTTCATTTCTGTGTGTGTGCTTTCAGTTGTATCCAACTCTTTGCAGCCCCATGGACTGTAGCCCACTAGGCTATTCTGTCCATAAAATTTTCCAGGCAAAAACACTGGAGTGGGTTGCCATTTCCTACTCCAGGGGATCTTCTCAACCCAGGTATCGCACCTGTGTCTCCTGTAACTCCTGCATTGGCAGGCAGATTCTTTACCACTGAGCCACCTGGAAAGCCCACAATCTATATCATATAAAATTCATTGACATTTATATTTGTGATTTTATGAAACTAATAATCCTACATGAAGTGGCTTTATGAACACAAAAGGAAAAAGCTTTGGTTCATATTTGGTCTTATTTCTACAATTGATTTGTATTAAGCTTGACAAATGCTTAATCAGAATAAGAAAGCAGGCTATAGGTTAAAATAGTTTAGCAACACAAGTCAGTCCCACATAATACAAACCTCTCCCTGATGTTTCATTAAAACTTTTGAAATACTTTATCATTTTTTACCCCTTTAAAAATATGTAATATACATGGAGAAAAGCATGTTTATTGCTTATTAAATGCCAATAAAGAAGCATAAAATGTAACATTTTAAATGTAGGAAGGATAAAGGGCTCATTAATCCTGCATACATTTTTGAGAAGTTAAAACAATAGGTTTTAGCAGATTGCAAGAAAGTTTTTAAACTGGAGACCCTACAAAGAAAATGCCACCAACTATAAATGTCTAACACTTTTGGCTAATGAGATGATCTCAGTTAATCAAACATAAGCATTGGTCTCATTACCAATTTCAAAGCTCCTGACGACATAGTAACATCACTCTTTAATCTAAGCTTATAAATGAACTGATCATCAGATTAAGAAGTAACACATCGCACCCTAAATATGTAAGGACTGAGGAGACAGACAAAAGCATTGTTATTGTTCAGGAGCTAAGTCATGTTCAGTTCTTTGGGACAAAAGCATTGGGGTGGCTCTAATTCTGTTAAATGTCAATGCCATGGAGGCCTCCCTGTGACATACTCAGGCTCCATACAGGCAGACGTTCATTTACAGGCCTGGCATGACTGGCTTCACCAAAATAGTTATCTGCTATTTGCTGGCAGCCGATAAACCCATCAAAAGGTAACCAATAAGTAAGAACTTATTTGAAGAGTGACATTATCTTACTCCTGTCAGAGAGTATGAGCCAAATAGTCATGGGTTTATCGTGTTTACAAAGAGAAGGGGGCTTGGAAGTAGAACTTTTTTTTTAAGGTTAAAATCCTTAATCCAAAGCTGCAGAAGAAGATTTGATGTTTCGTAAATGGGTGGTTTTTATCTGGGATCTGGTTAGGAGCTTTGCCAAGTCAACAGTCACCAAGTCAGTGGCAGTTTTAAAAAAGAGGAAAATTAGAACTTTCCCCAGTTGAAGATAGAATGATCTGTCAGAATTCAGAGATGCCAAAGACTAGGTAACTGAGGATCATTTGCATCTAATTACAGACATCTCTCATTTGTAAGGCATGCATCTTTATACCCTCAGTTGCAAACAGGACTGATGTCCACAAACATGAAACCAATTAGAAAATTCATTCATTAGGGTCATTTGTACAATTTCATTGTCAACTTTAATCACTTGTTTCAATTGATATCTCCTTTAGAAAGTCAATCCACAAATATTTATTTACTTAGCAAGAATATTGTATGGGGCTCTCTTCTGCTTGACCTATAGTGTAATTTCTAATAACATACTCATTTCACCCTAATAAGTGGGAGGTTAGGTTTCACATAGTAACATGAGCCATTAAATTAATAAATGCTTATTAACTGTGTTAGATTTCATTCCCTGTCAGTGGAGTCAGTGGAAATACGGTGGATGCATTTTACAAGTGGGTGTCAATCTGGCTACTCTGTGACCTTCAGGGAGAGCCTGAACAAAATGAGCATTTTTACAAATTTTGACATTTAAAAAGGTTTAAGTCATTCCCGAAAGAAAATAATAAATGTCTTTTCTGAATCAAACTATAAATAGGATCCCAATTAGCTAATTTATTATTAGCTATTCTACTTGGAAATATCAACTCAGCACACACAGCCATGCAGCAAAGTCTAAACATCATTTACTACACACTCATCTTCCCAGACACCCAGTATTTTCTTCCTGCCTATATGACATTTCCTATCAGACTATATTCTTTATATTTGCTCTCATGGGCGGGCTCTGTGTGTGTATGTGTTTCTATGCCTACCTCAAACTCTCATTTATTTAATCATGACCCCATTAGCAAAATCTGTTACATACCCTTGCTTTCTTTGGCTTGTTTAAAGGTGGTTTTTCTTCATAAGCTCACTCCTTGACCTTCTCACTGCTAAACTGTATTTCTGTTATTATTCCTGCTGTGTTGAAAATGTAAGCAGCATGGAAAGGAGTATACTCTTCACTAGACTCTCCTCCCCCTTCTACTTAGAGCCAAATTCTGGATCAAGGGAATATTGAGCAGGAAAGACAGCAAGCTTTGAACTTGGGGAGATGAAGTGAGTGATTTGTTAGAAAGTGAATTTAAAAAACTAGTCTTTTTTTTTTAATTTCACTCAATCTAAAATCTAGAGAATTAGTTCAGGACTTTTTTTTTCCCCACTTTTATGAAAATGACCTAAGGCAAGTCACTTAATCCCTCTAGACCTCGATTTCATTGCCTATAAAATGAAAGTATTGAATAAGCTCATTGTGATCCCTTTTAAAATTAAAATTCGTCTTTCTGAACTATCACACGAGGATTTTTAAAAGAACAGAAAAGTTTCACTGACATGGAGAACAGTGTTCTCAAAAACACCCTGATATTTCTGATAATTAAAATTTAGCTTCTGTTTTTCATCTCAAAAAAATGGCAAGTTCCAGCTTTGCCCCAGACGTATCTCAGAACCAGATGGGAAAATATTGCGTGAACATTCTGGAGCCCTGGAGCATGCAAAATACACATGTGAAGAGTGAAGGTCCTTTAGAAGGCAGAAAGGCCTGGGTTGTCTCTTTCAAAGTGAACAAGTTAACTGGATGCTGAAATGAGTGGAAGACTAAGATTTATGGTTTCCAGCTTCTCTTCACTGCCACAGCAGCTGAGTTTGGCTTTCTAGAGGAGTGTGGTCTCTAAACAGACACCACCTGATCAGGTCCTCTGCTAGATTCAGCCTGCATGGTTCATCTACTCTCCTCCATGCCAAAGGACCCTGCCTGGTGGTAATAATTTGTGGGTCACAGACCTGTTGGATGATGAGTTCCAACTGTTAAACACCAGCATAAGAGACCCCACGTCCATGTCCATAATGGGGGAACACTCTTCCTGGAAGTAATTTTTCAGAAATGCAAATTCCTGCTAACCCACCTTGGGCAGCTTTTGTTCTTCTCCTGAACTCCTTCTTTTCATCCTACTATCCTCCTCCTGAAAAGTCCTCATTCCTCCAGAGGGTTTCACTTTAAGCTCATAGTTTCTTCTCTCTTTCAGCCTGCCAGTGTCAAAGCTGGTAAACTATTTTTAACTAGTTCTGTCCCCACATCTATAGCCTAGGATTTCAATGTACAGAATTCAGCATTTCAAACAAATTATTTTGACACACATGAAATGTTTAAGTGGAATGGTTCTTCCCAGCGTCTCCCAATATTCTCCCCATTTTTCCCATAGATCTCTGTTTCAGCTTTGACACAAATATTAGTTCAGTTCAGTTCAGTCACCCAGTCATATCTGACTCTTTGCAACCCCATGGACTGCAGCATGCCAGGCTTCCCTGTCCATCACCAACTCCCAGAGCTTGCTCAGACTCAAGTCCATTGAGTCAGTGATGCCATCCAACCATCTCATCCTCTGTCATCCCCTTCTCCTCCTGCCTTCAATCTTTCCAAGCATCAGGGTCTTTTCCAGTGAGTCAGTTCTTCTCATCAGTTAGCCAAAATATTAATAGTAAGATACAAAAGAACAGGGAATGCGTTATTAGTCAAAAGAAGAGCTCCTCCATCACTATTCTTGGCTAAGTGAATTCAGGAACATATTATAAGCAACAATGTCCTATTAGTCTTTTCTGAGCTAATTTCATAGGATCCAAACATATATCATGTCCATATTTAAACTTACCATTCCTATGATACTGATTGTGTATTAAAATTCAGAAACATCTTAGTTTTCTCATGGCTTTGCTTGTGCTTCAAGAACAAAATTCATGACTTTGATTGAGGACTTTGATTCTTAGAGCTGATCATCTAAATCTGAAAATAGCAAAGGTCACTGGAGACATTGAGTATTACCTTCTTTCAAGTGTTTGAAGAAACTACTGGACAAGGAAGACTTCTGTGCTAGCCAAATATTGACCACACTTCTTTGCTACATAGATATCACTACATTTGTGTAAAGACCATATTTAGTAACCATATTGATGTTGGCATATTCTAATGCTTTCATATGTGCATGCTCAGTCATGTCCATCTCTTTTGTGACCCCATGGACTGTAGCCCATCAGGCTACTTGTCCATGGGATTTCCCAGGGAAGAATCCTGGAGCAGGATGCCATTTCCTTCTCAGAGGAAACTTCCTGACCCAGGGATCAAAACCATGTCTCCCACATCTCTTGCACTGACAAATGGAGTCTTTACCACTGAGCCACCTGGGACAGTCTAGTGCTTTCAGCATTATCCCAATGATGAAATTTATTCATTCTTTCCTCCCACTTTCATCTTTATCTTACCTTAGTCAATAAGCATATGGTTATACTATCATCAAAAATGGGCTTATAAGACTTTCTCTGACCTTACACACACTTCCAACTGTCAAAATACTTACCAAAATTGTCATTATACTCACTAACAATTCTGTTTCTCTAAAAGTGCAGTCAATGACTGAGGATCCATTAGAAACTTGTCCTTCCTCTGCTTTCAGCTGATAAAACCAAGTAAAGCAACTTCATTTTCTTCATGCAATCCAACTTCACTGAAAAGAGAAAATGGAAAAGGATAAGTTCATATGAAAAATGTTCAGTGATACGGCATCACTTGTTTTTAAATATAATCTTTGAAAAAACAATGGTAGATAAACCAATGTGTCTATGGTTAAACCCCCACACTCATACACACACATACGTGCAGTTTTATGTGGCAGTTTTATCAATGGATAATATAATTGCTACCCAATTCCAATGCCTCAATTGAGGTTTTTCACTGTTTTGTTTTTTTGTTTTTTTTTTTTTTTACATTTTTCTCATCTCTGTAATATTTTAATCTAAAGAAAAGAAAGTAAAGTCGCTCAGTCGTGTCCGACTCTTTGTGATCCCATGGACTGTAGCCCACCAGGCTCCTCCATCCATGGAATTTTCTAGACAAGAGTACTGGAGTGTATTGCCCACCAGGTTCCTCCATCCATGGAATTTTCTAGGCAAGAGTACTGGAGTGGGTTGCCATTTCCTTCCCCAGGGGATCTTCCCAACCCAGGGATTGAACCTGGGTCTCCCTGGGCAGATGCTTTACCATCTGAGTCACCAGGGAATCCCTAATTTTATCTAAAGCCTGTTGATATTTTTTTTTCTACCCATTAAACTTCTTCTTTGTATTAACAAGAAAGGAAGGGGAAAGGCCTATGACGTATTGTCTTTTCTTACACAAGTCTTCATAATAGGTAAAATATTGTCTAGTTCCATAGAAATCTATCTTGTTATAGGTTCCAATCAGGAAACTCTAAACTCTTCCAACTCATCCAGCTTGTTTGCAATCTTCTTTCTTAATGAAGATGTCTAAAGGTTTTCATATAACTCAAATGAACAGACTTATTACTAAATTTCTGTTGGGGAAATAAATATTCTTTGTGATGCAGTTGTGCTGTGCTTAGTTGCTCAGTCATGTCTGACTCTTTGCGACCTCATGGACTGCAGCCCACCAGGCTACTCTGTCCATGGGGATTCTCCAGACAAAAATACTGGAATGGGTTGCCATGCCCTCCTCCAGAGGATTTTCCCAACCCAGGGATCGAACCTGGGTCTCCTGCATTGCAGGTGGATTCTTTACTGACTGAGCCATCAAGGAAGCCAACTCTTTGTGGTAATCCTGCTTTAGTATTTTTCATAGGTCCTGTGTATACAGTTTCAAGTGCCCAAACTTGGCTTAT
This sequence comes from Okapia johnstoni, assembly GCA_024291935.2. Taxonomy (NCBI): domain Eukaryota; kingdom Metazoa; phylum Chordata; class Mammalia; order Artiodactyla; family Giraffidae; genus Okapia; species Okapia johnstoni. The sequence continues at coordinate 9,783,641 of CM044327.1, forward strand.
AATATTTCAAAATAGTTGCCGCTAAATGTATTTTATTTGCATATGTTCAATACAAGTAGTGTTTTGAAGACACTGAAATGACTTATTTTGTTGTTTACTGATTCAAAGAAATGAACATTCAGCTGAAAAATGAAGCAGTCACTAAGCGATAAGACGCTCTTTAATGTGTCATTTAACTTTTATTCCTTAATCAAAAAGAAATCTCTTCTGTGAGGTTACATTGCCAAAAAAGTGATGTAGCAACTTATTACTTTCACAGTATTATTTATTGTAAGTGAGACTTGGTTTTCTACATGTTTAAATATTTACGCTGAACAGTTTCAAAGATTTGGTATAAAAATAATGCAAGATATGGGGCTATTATTTTTCTAAGAAAATAATTAGAAACCTGTGAAATTTTTGTAAGTTACTTTTTATACTGTTTCTATTCATCTCATAATAATTGTTATTAGTTTTGTTTAATTGAAACACAGTTAATTTACAATACTGTGTTAGTTTCAGCTGTCTTACATAGTATTCAACATTTTAATGATTATTCTCCAGTTATTACAAATAATGGCTATATTTCCCTGTGCTGTACAATATATCCTTGTAGCTTATTAATTTTATGTGTAGTAGTTTGTATGTCTTAATCTCCTAGCCCTCTCTTGCCCCTACCTCCTCCCTCTCCCTACTGGTAACCACTAATTTGTTCTCAGTATCTATAGGTCTGTTTCTGTTTTGTAATATACATTCCTTTGCTTTATTTTTTTGATTTCACATGTAATGATAATATAGACTACTTGTCTTTCTGTCTGACTTACTTCACTAAGTGTAGTACTTTAAGTTCATCCATGTTATTGCAACTGGTCCCAGACTTTTTGTTTCCTAGGAGTACTTTTATTACAAATTCAATTTTACTACTAGCAATCAGTCTGTTCAAATTGCCTGTTTATTCTTGATTCAGTCTTGGTAGGTTGTATCTTTCTATAAATTTGTTCATTTCTTCTAGGTTGTCCAGTCATATAACTGTTGGTAGTATTCTCTTATGATTATTTGTATCTCTGTGGTATCAGTTGTTATTTCTCCTCTTTATTTATTATTCTGTTTACTTGGATCCTCTACCTTTTATTTTTGATAAGCCTGACTAAAGGTTTATGAATTTTGTTATTTTTTAAAAAAACCAGGTATTAGTTTCATTGATCTTTATTCTATTGCTTTGGGGGAGGAGGTCCTCTATTTTATATATTTCCTCTGTGATTTCTATTGTTCCCTTTCTTCTGTTGGCTTTGGACTTTGTTTATTCTTGTTTTTCTAATTCCCTTAGATGGTAGGTTGAGTTGTTTATTTGAGATTTTTCTCATTTCTCAAGGTAGGACTGTATCACTAAAAACTTCCCTTTCTGAATCACATTTGCTGTATCCCATAGATTTTAGACAGTTATGTTTCCATTTTCATTTATTTCAAGGTATTTTATGATTTCCTCTTTGATTTCTCATTGATCGATGGTTTGTTTTTAATTGAACGTTGTTTAGTAATAACGTGTTTATGCTTTCCAAATTTTTATTTGAACTGAAATTACTACTAGATTTATTAGAAGACTAATCCTATGTCTGCGTGATATCTGAGAATTGAGAAATTAGATATTGAGGAACATATTTGTGTCTTTAAAACAGGTAGAGAAGTTCTATTTTCCCTTTAGTAGTCATTTGCTTACAGATTCAAAAAAAGAGCATTTAATAACTATCAGAATTAGAGAAATACATAAAGAAAAATATAGGGTAAAGTGTATACAAAAAATAAGAGAAAAATAACAAAATTCTTTAAACAAATTTTACTCGGTTCCTTCTCTTTGTATGTAGGATTCTAATGGTATTTCATCAATGGCCCTGCATATTTTGTTAGAATAAAACCTTATTTTTCCCCACTGACTTTAAAAAATTTAGAACAAGTTTTCCAATATTTCATTTTATATTGGTTATAGTGTTTATTCCTATAATTAATTAAGCTAAGAGCTGTCCTTACACACTCACAGTTTTGTGAAAATAACAACTATCATGTTGAAATTTTTCACATTTTATCACAACCTAGATATGTTTATCTTCAAAATCTGGGAAAGATTCTAGTCATCATAGATTTATGAGAACATTTTAAAGAAGCCTCTATTTTACCAACCCAAAATTATTTGGGCATTTTAAATTAATTCATTTTTTTTGAGATTGCATCCAAGTACTGCATTTCAGACTCTTTTGTCGACTATGATGGCTACTCCATTTCTTCTAAGGGATTCCTGCCCATAGTAGTAGATATAATGGTCATCTGAATTAAATTCACCCATTCCAGTCCATCTTAGTTCACTGATTCCTAGAATGTCGATGTTCACTCTTGTCATCTCCTGTTTGACCACTTCCAATTTACCCTGATTCATGGACCTCACATTCCAGGTTCCTATGCAATATTGCTCTTTACAGCATCGAATCTTGCTTCTATCGCCAGTCCCATCCACAACTGGGTGTTGTTTTTGCTTTGGCTCCATCCCTTCATTCTTTCTGTAGTTATTTCTCCGCTGATCTCCAGTAGCATATTGGGCACCTACCATCCTGGGGAGTTCATCTTTCAGTGTCCTATCTTTTTGCCTTTTCGTACTGTTCATGGTGTTCTCAAGGCAAGAATACTGAAGTGGTTTGCCATTACCTTCTCCAGTGGACCACATTCTGTCAGACCTCTCAACCATGACCTGTCCATCTTGGGTGGCCCCACGCAGCATGGCTTAGTTTCATTGAGTTAGACACAGCTGTGGTCCATGTGATCAGATTGGCTAGTTGTCCGTGACTGTAGTTTCAGCCTGTCTGCCCCCTGATCCCTTCTCTCAGGGCCCACCGTCTTACCTAGGTTTCCCTTACCTTGGACACGGGTTCTCTCCTCACGGCTGCTCCAACAAAGTGCAGCCGCCACCCCTTACCTCTGACTCGCAGTAGCTCCTCTCTGCCGCCACCCCTGACCTCCGGCCCGGATAGCTCCTCTGGGCCATGCTCATATATTTAACTTATATGCAGAGTACACCGTGAGAAACGCTGGGCTGGAGGAAGCACAAGCTGGAATCAAGATTGCTTGGAGAAATATCAATAACCTCAGATATGCAGATGCTGCTGCTGCTGCTAAGTCGCTTCAGTCGTGTCCGACTCTGTGCGACCCCATAGACGGTAGCCCACCAGGCTCCGCCATCCCTGGGATTCTCCAGGCAAGAATACTGGAGTGGGTTGCCGTTTCCTTCTCCAGTGCATGAAAGGGAAAAGTGAAAGTGAAGTTGCTCAGTCATGTCCGACTCTTAGCGACCCCATGGACTATAGCCTACAGGCTCCTCTGTCCATGGGATTTTCCATGCAAGAGTAATGGAGTGGGGTGCCATTGCCTTCTCCGGATATGCAGATGACACCACCCTTATGGCAGAAAGTGAAGAAGAACTAAAGAGCCTCTTGATGAAAGTGGAAGAGGAGAGTGAAAAAGTTGGCTTAAAGCTCAACATTCAGAAAACTAAGATCATGGCATCCGGTCCCACCACTTCATGGCAGATAGATGTGGAAACAGTGGAAATAGTGGCTGAGTTTATTTTTCTGGGCTCCAAAATCACTGCAGATGGTGACTGTAGCCATGAAATTAAAAGAGGCTTACTCCTTGGAAGGAAAGTTATGGCCAACCTAGATAGCATATTTAAAAGCAGAGACATTACTTTGCCAACAAAGGTCCATCTAGTCAAGGCTATGGTTTTTCCAGTGGTCATGTATGGATGTGAGAGTTTGACTGTAAAGAAAGCTGAGTGCCGAAGAATTGATGCTTTTGAACTGTGGTGCTGGAGAAGACTCTTGAGAGTCCCTTGGACTGCAAGGAGATCCAACCAGTCCATCCTAAAGGAGCTCAGTCCTGGATGTTCATTGGAAGGACTGATGTTGAAGCTGAAACTCCAATCCTTTGGCCACCTGATGTGAAGAGCTGACTCATTGGAAAAGACCCTGATGCTGGGAAAGATTGAGGGCAGGAGGAGAAGGGGACAACAGAGGATGAGATGGCTGGACGGCATCATTGACTCGATGGACATGGGTTTGGGTGGACTCCGGTAGTTGGTGATGGACAGGGAGGCCTGGCGTGCTGCAGTTCACGGGGTCGCAAAGAGTCAGACACGACTGAGCAACTGAACTGAACTGAAATTAATTCAAATTTAAATTTATTGGATAAAATTTTCCAATTAGGAGTCATAGTTGATTAAAAATATATACCATTTGCTATCATTTTTCCTAGTTCTCATCTTTCCAAAAGTCATAAAAATCTAAAGGAAAATAAATTTGGGCCCAAGGTCTGTTATAATAGTGTCATGATTAGAAACTAGTATTTTCTTTCAAACATCGTATATAAATGGTTCATGGTATTTCACTGAGGAAACCAAATGTTCAGCAGTTCCAATAGGTATATTTGTTATTTGTTTCTCATTGAAGATATGTATCTCCATTGCCCAACAGACAAATCCAGAGATTAAAATTTTAGTCTCTGCTTGAAACCAAACCTCTTGCAATATACTCTTGAAGGCTTCAAGTCCCTCGAGTCCTCTTTTCCCTTCAGTGCAATTCAATAAATTCAATTCCACAGGCATTAATTGGGCTTCTGCTCTGTGTAAAGCACTCAGTGTGAAGCACAGCCAGGAATCAGCTTCAGTCCTTCTCCAATATTTCAGCCCACGAGAGGTGTGCTCCCTTTTTTTCCCCTGGAGAACCAAAGCTGCCAGTAGTATCACTGGGAACAGAATAATAACATCTGGATGTTGCTAGCTTTTTTTATTCTCTTTCAAGTGGCAAATCACCTCCCTGAGTGTGCATCTATTTCTGCCTGAGTTTTTGTGCACCTGCCCATGTATACACATACACAGTTGTTTCATCAGATACTCCAAGGCAAGTGGGCTTTTAGAAAATGTTCTTTCAAATAGTTCTCTTCTTTTAGTTCGCCAGATATTTCTCATTTCTCTGGTCATGAAGATTCATTAGAAACACTCTCCTCACAGGTTGGGATTAATACATACACACTACTGTATATAAAATAGATAAGCAAAAAGGACCTACTGTATAGCACAGGGAACTCGACTCAAACGTTTGTAATAATCTACAAGAGAAAAGAACTCCAAAACGAATACATGTATAACTGAATCACTGTTCTGTATGCCTGAAACTAACACAACCTTGTAAATCAGCTATGCTTCAATAAGAAAAAAAAAATTAATCAAAACACTTTCCTAATATATCAGCACAATGAAAAGTAACTTTCAATAATTTGGAAAAGCAATCCACAAACACTCTATATATGATGACTAGTTGGACTAAAGAAGAAAAAAGAGTAAAACTTAAAAGTATCAGATGCCCTCAAAGCAATACTAGGGTTGACATTCTTACAGCCTGAAAATTGAGATGTTTTCTATATATTATTATTGCTCAGTAGCATAATAGAAAACCAATTTGAGTTAAGCTTGCCATGACTGTATCAGTTTTGCCCATGTTTTTATTTAGGGGCTTCCTGGGTGGCTCAGTGGTAAAGAATCTGCCTGCGAATGCAGGAGGTGGAGGGGACGTGGGTTGGATCCCTGTATCAGAAAGATCCCTTCAAGGAGGAAATGGCGACCCACTCCAGTATTCTTGCCTGGAAAATTCCATGGATAGAGGAGCCTGGTGGGCTATAGTCCATAGTTCACAAAGAGTCAGACATGACTAAGCATGCACACATGGCATGGCATTATTTAGGATACATAAAATGCACAGTGCCAACAGAATCTTTTATATTCCACTTATTAGAGTGCAACTAGGGACATTCACTTGAAACATAAATAGGGTTTGATTCTGATAATATTTCAAAATGGTGGACAGGTAGCTCATGACCAAGGCATTGCCTTTTGGGCACTGACACTATTCAGGGAGGGAGGCTTTGCCAGGAGGACTGGGCAACAGCTCTTGTCTGAGTACAGAGAGGACCGGGGATGCTGAGTTGAAGCATAATACCTTCCCAACCATGACAAGGACAGGAAGCATTTGACACTAAGCTTCCCTTCAAATCACAGCCCTTCTTTAACCAAGAAACTTGTACTGTTGTGACAGGTCACCTATATATTCCCACTCTGTGCCAAAAATATATAAATCTGCCTGTAACAATGACTCAAAATTGTGAAACAGGACAGAAGGCCTGGTCTGCAGTGACCTGGTAAGCTTATTCTTTTAGTGACCCCCATCTGCCATGGACACCATCTTACTAAGAATCTGGGAACAAATTTTAGAATTCCTTGGCTGCCAAGAAAATAAAATGGAAAAAAAAAAAAACCTACCTCTTCAGCTTTTCCCCTGTGGCCACCCAGAATATGATCTACTTTTGAAGATAAATTCAATATTTGATTTCCCAAATGAAAGGGAGAGGAATCAGTGTTAGCCAGAACAGTTCTTTAAATGAGCCGCCCGTGCTGTCTATGAGAATTATTTTCAAGATTTCCCATGAAATTCACCCATTAGGTGGTGAGAGCCTACAGCTTTATGGTCTGCCTCCCACGGTATGTGCACTATATGGTTTGCAGATAGTTAGCAAGAATACTCACAGCTGAATGCTCCTCACACACCCCTCACGTCAGCACACACATTTGCACTCTCTTTCCAGCTGCCCGCTATATTTAAAATCAAGGAATTTTACCACAATGTTTTCCCACTTTGGGATCTTGTTTAGTGTAAAGTCAGGAATTAAAATATAAAATACCACCAAAAATACTGGTTATGTCAAAGCCATCCAATTATTACTATGACGTTAATTTTTGTGTGTTTCCACATCCTTCACTCCCCCAAAACAAACTGCAAGGGGATCATTATAGCATTTCTTTTTTTCCTCCTTGAGCTAATGGCAATTCTCACTCATAGGAGTTAGATAATATGTAACAAAGAAGCACACTACAGGACTGGATAGCTTTCATCAAATGTGAGCCATATGATGCCAGACAGAAACGTATGGCTTGACATAAAAATCTGCAAGTCCATATGTTCTGGATAAAGAGGTAAATGTATGTATGTGCCTATGTGAGTGAGTGTATGTGTGTGTACACATATACACGTGCACAACACACACATATATATTTAATTTGAATATGCTGTCATTTCTTAAAGTCCCAAATGTTTCACATCTTCTTCATTTTTGACAGTTTAGATCTGCTTGATGTTTAGGGACTAACATAGATTTTTATGACCACATGTAACAAGTCACTCTCCACTGTGAAAGAGAAGCGGTCCCTGTGAGTCATAACTAAAAATTGAATGGACTTTAAAAAGCAGCTGTGTGTGGCCAAAAAATCGAAAAATAAAAAAAAGGAAAGAAGGGAGGAAGTGGGGGGATGGATGGGGAAAAAAAGAAAAAAAAGTGATTATTAATTATTAAACAGTGATCCTCAAATGTAGCCATCCTCAGTTTCTGTCAATGTCGTTGGCTTCCTAGCCCAGCGCTCTTGCTGTGTTATTCAGGTACCCTTGCATTTAAGGATTTAAAGCATGTGCTCCAACAGGACAGAGGGGTCTTCACATGACATGGTGTGATAGAATGAAGAGTAATTAAAAGTCGACATTCATACAGACTATTTAAGAGCATTTTGTTTTACAATAGGTATTAATCTTAGCATCACCTGCATGAATGTAACTTCTTAATTTGAAATTCTTGGAAAAGTTCTATGTCTTTTCAGTTTAGTTGCTTTATCCCATTAGTGTTCTCTTACTGAAAATAAGCAGAGCACCTAGAACACTATTGATCTGAAAATGCATAACCTCAGAGAACAAGGAGCCTTCCTCGCCTGTGAGGATGAGAACACAATCCTCGGCCTGGCGGCCACGCTCTTGGTTTTCTTCCTTCTACACCTGCCACTCTTTCTTCCCTTGCTAAAGACTCATGCCTGCCCCCCAACCCCTCTTTCTTCATTCTATAATCAAGTCCTTGATGATTTCAACCAATTCCTTGATCTTAAATGCCATGTCTATAAGATGTATGTGCTAAGTTGCTTCAGTCATGTCCAACTCTTTGTGATCCCAAGGGCTTTAGCCCCCCAGGCTCCCCTGTCCATGGGCGAGAATACTAGAGTGGGTTGCCATTTCCCCCTCCAGGGGATCTTCCTGACCCAGGATTGAATCCATTTCTTCTGTGGCTCCTGCACTGCAGGTGGATTCTTTACCACTGAGCCATAAGGATTTCCAAATTTTCATCTCCAGTCGCAATCAATACCTTGAACACCAGACTTATATGTGCTGCTGTGCACTGCGCTCAGTCTATCTGACTCTTTGCAACCCCATGGACTGTAACCTGCTAGGCACCTTTGTCCACGGAATTCTTCAGGCAAGAACACTGGAATGGGCTGCCATTTCCTCCTCCAGGGGCTAGACTTACACATAACTGTCTATTCAACATGTCCTCACAATGCTTTTTGAGCATCTAAAACTTACCATGTCTAGAACTGAACTTTTGATATCCATTCCCACCCTCCCTCCAAGCTCTTGACACTCATCCAGTGTTCTAAATCTCAATCAATCTTACCGCTATCCAGCCAGCTTCTTCAGTCAAAACCTGAGAGCCATCATTTGCTCTTTTCATTTGCATACACCCCACACCCGCCAGCAAAGCCTGCTGCTCTAATAATGTGACCATCTCACCTCCTCCACTGCCACCAACTCTAGACCCTCACATAGTCAATGGCAACACCCTCCTGACGAGTCTCCTGCTTGCCTGGCCTCTGCTCCACAGAGCAGGCTTTCAGGACAAAGGAGATCATGTAAATTATGTGATTAAAATATTCTAGGATTTTCTGATCCCATCAGAGACCTAAGTGCTCACAGATGGCCTCCAAGGCCCAGTATGGTGTGACCTTCCCCTGGTAAACTCCCCCCGCTCTCCATCTCCCCTCACTGGTGGTGGTGGTGGTTTAGTCACTAAGTTCTTGCAACCCCATGGACCATAGGCCGCCAGGCTCCTCTGTCCATGGGATTCTCCAGGCAAGAATACTGGAGTGGTTGCCATCCCTCACTGGAATCCTTGGCCACTTGTCAGAGCACTCAGCAAGCTCCCTGACAGGGCCCACCCATCTTGCCAGCAATTCTCTCCCATCATGAGCTTTCTTAGCTCTCTCTCTCACTTCATTCAAGCCCCTCCCTGAATACCATTTCTTTACTCTACCATATATAAAGTAGTACATGCCTCCAGTATTTCTTGAGCCCTTTGCCTAGCCTTATCACATATATCATCCCTGAAACAACATTGTACATTTATTTTTCTAGTATTTATTTGTTTCCTCCACCACTATGTAAACTCCATTAGAGCAAAGAACTAGATTTGCTTTGTTTGCATTATAAATACCAAATGTTGAGAATAGTGCCAGGTACAGAGTAGGTGCCTAATAAATATGTATTAAGTAAATGACTTGCAGTTTTCATTCATGCCTTCCACCCAGCTAGGCAAATCCAGCCTGAGCCACTGAGGCCATCTTATGTGACAGTTCAATTCAAAAGAATTTCTTAACTTTAAACACAGGAAGGATAGTAATAATATTTATCATTTACTGTGGGCTTACTATGTAGCAGATAATGTGCTAAGTATTTATTATTTATTTACTTTTCTTAATCCTCAAAAGAAAACTATCTGGGATTACTTCTACTTTTGAGATAAGAGATCAGAAGTATGGGCTTCACAGTTAATAAGTGACAAAGCAAAGATCAAATCTCAAGGCTTCCCAAGGCTACACAGAGGATGTGCTCTTAAGTTTCATATTTCACCTCAAAATCTAAACTCAAATGTCTGCAAAGGCCAATCCATATTGAGAATCAGGGTTACAGGTTGGAAGCCATTCAAATGACCTCCTTGCTTTCTTTTGTCAACTCACTTTTGATAGAGATCTAGGTACAGATAAATAGTCTTCTGCCATTAAAAAAAAAAAAAAAGGAGTCAAGTGGACTTCCCTGGTGGTCCGGTGGTTGATTCCACCGCAGGAGGCATGAGTTCGATCCCTGGTCGGGGACTAAGATCCTGCATGACATGTGATACAGCCAAAACACTAAAACAAAGCCCAAAAAACCTCAGTCGTGAATTCCTGATGATGCCTCAAAGTAGAAGTGCATCAGAGAGCAGGACAGCTCCCACTGGAGCACCTGAGCACATCCTAAAATGAGAAGCCAGTCTCAGCCCCCGCCAACTGTTGCCATGAAGGAGGAGGAATCCAGAGTCACCAGATCTTCTAGTTCATCTAAAGAAACTAGAACTTCCAAGTTTTAAGTGAAATTTCTCAAAGTTTTAAATGTTAGATAAACGCTGTCATCCTCTATCTCCCCCTTCTCCTTCTGCCCTCAGTCTTTTCCAGCATCAGGGCTTGGCAGAGGAGGAGGTGGTTGGATGGCATCACCAACTTAATGGACATGAGTTTGAGCAAACTCCAGGAGGCAGTGAGAACAGGGGAGCCTAGCGTGCTGCAGTCCATGAGGTCGCAAGGAGTCAGACAAAACTTAGCAGCTGAACAACAAGCATTGTCAAGCACTAGGAATCACACAAAACCTGTCTTTAAGAGATGTTCAGACCACAGCCATCCTTGTTGTAAATCCTGACCAAAGTTCTTCGCCAGGTGTCATAGTTGAGGCGTGAAAGGTAGGTCAGGGAAGAGGAGAGGGGATGAAGGAAGATACAGCTCAGAGATACATCCTAAAAGGAAGGAAAACCTCATACGAGGCAATGCCACTGCCATCTGAGATAATTAACCCCATAAGCTTTCAGAAGAAGGGGAATTACTCCCATCTGGGGCAGTCACAAAAGGAATCACAGAACAAGTGGAATTTGAGCAGACTCTGAAAGCTGCTTTGTGTAAAGAGATACTTCCTACACCAAAGTGGAAAGGTACTTACATCAGTGTTGTGAAGTACAGATAAATAATAAATTCCATGTAATGCTCTGGAAAGCATGAGGCATGCTACACATTTAAATAAATTTTTCTTCACTACTATTAGAACTGACATCATATGAAACAATTTATATAAAATCAAATTCTTGCCCAGAATGTTTCTGTGATCCTCTTATAATGGTAACATGTATTTTCAAGTTCTTAATTTTAGCCGTATTTTAAGACTGGGGCATTAAGCCACACAAGTTCTCTTTTTAAATAAAATTGTTATGTGTTTATATTTTATACCTGGGGTGAAAGAGAGTACATTTGCATTATTCCTTTCTTCTTTGATTTATTTACAGGTTTTTTTGCATTTAAAAATAATATCAGTTGATTCTCATTTTGTTGGTGAAATGGAGGCAGCTTTGAAAATTCAATGTGTCCATATTTTTGAAAGTTACTTTCAGGAATTAAAAACTGATTTGAAATGTTCAGAATTGATAGTTTTGCCCTGGTTTTCAGCAACTTTCCTATCCTCAGTCTGATTGCTGAAGGTTTGGGGGTTTGTGGCTTTTAAAGTGATATGAGAATACATATTTCTGCCTGTGAACAGATCTATTCACCCCCATAGCCCAACTATACTATGCTCATGCAATTATAAATTAAATAATAGTTTAATTTTAAAATATTTAAACTTAATATTTACATTCCATATTGGGCAATATATTTTGAAGACAGCCATTTTCTGATGGATGTTTTTAATTTTAAGGCCTTTGATATAAGGAATAATAAAAATGACGTTTTAGACTATTCTGAATTTAGGAGCATAAATAGGAAATCTCAGAATCTCGTTTTCAAGAGTAGATGCTAACAGGCTAAACAAAATTAAACCTGTCATTATGCAAAAATGTTTTGTACCCTGCGCATGATGTTTTAATATGCATTTTATGGGGTTTGCAGAGAGTTTAATTTTCAGGTTAGAATAAAAGAGTATAGGTGATAAATTAGGTTATCACAGTTATGTGTATGACCCTTAAAAGGTGAGCAAACAAAGTACACCTCAAAGACAGAGCTGTTAACCTTAAAGTGGATCGCAGAGCTGATACTGGGGAAAGGTTCAAGCAAGGTGTAGAGGTTTGTATTAATACTCCCACTGTTTGGTTAGCACTACTATTAGAATATTTGAACATAATGCGTATGGGCTTGCTCAATAGAGTATGTGGAAATATTTTATCTCATTACTTTTTCAACTCAGTTTCTGCCTTTCCTTTCTGAGTTTGTTTGCTACTGTCTTACTACTAATACCTAGAATACTTGATTTCAACTGCCTCCACAAGCTTTCAACTGGTTGTTTCCTATACATACCTTATTAATTCCCACTTAAGGATCTCTTGCTCCTATTATTGAGATTATGAGCAACGGGGTGAGTCAGATATGAGTTTAAATTCCATTTCTACTATTATTAAATTTTGTCTTTGTGCAAATGATTTAATCTCTGAGTTTCAGTATCCTTATTTGTAATACCATATATAATATATATATAGTTACCGCAGGAACTGAACCAGGTAAGTATTAATAACATCATAACAGTAAACACATAATTCATATCATAGCTCATTAAGGTTGATACTCACCTTCTTTAATGATGCAACTCAAAGCTTAACTTCTCAAAAATCTGCTGGTGAGTCTGCTTGATCACAGAACATAGACTGCTACAGACAAGACACCACACTGCACTGGGACAATCAGACACACAGCTCAGTCCATCTAGGTCACCCTGGAGAAATCATCAAAATGCTCTGGGTCTAGCCACATTAACAGACAACTCCGGGGGCAGACTCGGAGGCCTCCTTCAGGTTCCAGAGTCCTCTGACTCTGTTCCACTTACTCTGCGCTGCATGAATATTTCAGCCCAACTAGAGAGGATATTCCCGTATTACTCTCCATCACCTAGTAGTGATTTCCAGATTTTAAAAAGTTACAAAATGCAGTGAACAAGGAGATGCCTTCTAAACCTTTTTGTGGCTGGAAACTTGGCATGTGAGAACATAGAGGGGGGAAAAGTAGGTGCTCAATAAAAAGGAGTTGAAAAATTCTCCCCCCACTTACAATTAATGGCATTAACCTGGCCAATGCCACATTCCTGAAAGCAGCATATCTCCTAAACTTAATTTATTTGAGTCTGCTACTGAATTTTTATATCCTTTGTGTGATAAAACAGTATTTTATATCAATAAGCCCACTGGAATTATTATATGATTTTTTATAATTTATTTTTAGATAATAGGCATTTGTTTCTTTAACAGTCATATACAAAAGAAAATCAAAAGTTCCATTATTATACTGTTCATGTAACATTCACTGTTGTTTTACAAAGAAAATAAAACATGGACAGGAGTAGAAAAGTTTAACACATAGTGACACCGTCCTCAATTATTTTACCCCAAATTGGTCATTTTATCAGGATTTTTGTTTCAGCCCAAAATGCTGATGCATATACCAGCTACATGTATATGTTTTCTTTTTTAATTTACACCATGTAATGTGCTGCATAAGGATTCTCTCTGTTTTTACTCTTAATGCTACTTCTTAGAAATATTTCCTTATGAGTCATGCAAAGTTATGTGACTTTTTAAAAGTGACTCCATACTAGTCCATTATGGATATTTCATAATTTACATTTCAACACCCTGTTGATAGACTCCTTTCATTTTTTCCAGTTGTTTGCTACTAAGAACAATGCTGCAGTGAACTTTGCTTTATAAATATTTCTATCTGTACCAACTTCTTTGAGTATATACTTAGCTCTGTGATTGAGATCAAAATGTATATGAGTTCATTCACAACTTATTTTAAAAGATTCCTTATAATCATCTTTCATGTTTAACCCTCTCAAAATCACTGCCCATTTTACAGATGAGAAAAAATGGGGAATTCATTCGGGACACTTGATTCGTAAGTGTAGAGACAAAATTAGAATGTATACCTCCTTGCGTTCTTCATCTCTTTCTGTCACCTCAAGCTGAATTTTCTATGAATTTCAAAGAAAAGGGCATTTGGAAAATTGCGTATCTTCAGCAAATGGATTCAGGTGGTGGTTGATAAACCTTTGAAGAACTACATAGAAAGAGACACAAAGAAAGACATGCTGGGATTTCCCCCCCACACACAGACTGAGCTCTTTGGAGTTACAATAAAGCCAAGCTTTGCTCTTTCCTTGTTTACCAGATTCTCTAAAAAAGAATAAAGAGAAAGATATTCCTGTTGATGAAAATGATGACAGGTAAAATGTGTTTGAAAGCTATAAAAGCTTCTTACATCTGGAGCAGCTGGCAGCCTGGGATTGGACTCTGAGGGGAGCTCATAGATATCTAATTTGAGCAATGGTTAAAAGTAAACTTGGGAACAGCTGATTCAGTGCAGTTATCTCTGGCTCTGGGAAGTTTTTGTGATGTTCAGAGGCTGGCACATAAAAATCCACATGACACGTATTTGCTGAGTCTAATACCTGTATGAAAATGAACATGGGTGATTTACAGGAATATATTAGACACAGCTGTTCTTGTATAAACCAGGATATAGCATGCTATAACAGGTAATGAGCCACTACAAAGGGGAAAAAAAACTGGCTAATGGTTCAGCAATTACATATATTAAAATGCACACATGCCAGTGGCATAGAAATCAGCCAGATTAGATAGGTTGATAGTCACATAGCAAATATCAGTGTTTATGATCCACCAAGAATAAGGCATTTTGCTAAAACCCCAAAAGGATAGAGTCATTGTACCTCAATTTTGGGGATCACACACCAGAGATTCTGTCTCCCAAATGAAACAACTTAGTACTGTAAAGGGGCAGAATAGATGGAGGGGGGCATCTCTGTATCAAGGTCATCTAGTCACAAAGTTATCTTTTTTTCACCTGTGCTATACAGTAGGTTCTTATTAGTTATCTATTTTATGCATAGTAGTGTATGTATGTCAGTCCCAATCTCCCAATTTATCCCCTCTCCCCCTCTCTAGTCATACATCATCTTGTTTCCACCTAGTTATAACTCATGCCTCTCTAGCCCTCCTGCCTCTGGATTTTAGCATGTTCTGTTCCCTCTCAATAACTCTCACTGCCTCTTCCATTGAGAATGCCTGATTCTCACTCTCCTTCAAAGCTCATCTTACACATCACTTTCTTTGAAGAGATTCTTCTCTAAGATTCTAGACAACATTTGTTACCTTAGTTATAGTTCAGGGCAAACTATCTTTTCCAGCATTAAATTTCAAGTGTAATTTTATATAGAGAGAATTACAAGTAGTGTTAAACAAGTAGTTAGTTTAGTTCAGTTCAGTTCAGTCACTCAGTCATGTCCAACTCTTTGCGACCCCATGGACTGCAGCACACCAGGCCTCCCTGTCCATCACCAACTCCCGGAGTTTACTCAAACTCATGTCCATTGAGTTGGTGATGCCACCCAACCATCTCATCCTCTGTCACCCCCTTCTCTTCCTGCCTTCAATTTTTCCCAGGATCATGGTCTTTTTAAATGAGTCAGTTCTTCACATCAGGTGGCCTAAGTATTGGAGCTTCAGCTTCATCATCAGTCCTTCCAATGAATATTCAGGGCTGATTTCCTTTAGGACAGATTGGTTGGATCTCTTTGCAGTCCAAGGGACTCTCAAGCATCTTCTCCAACACCACAATTCAAAAGCATCAATTCTTTGGCATTCAGCTTTCTTTATAGTCCAATTCTCACATCCATACATGACTACTGAAAAAACCATATCTTTGAGTAGACAGACCTTTGTTGGCAAAGTAATGTCTCTGCTTTTTAATATGCTGTCTAGTTTGGTCATAACTTTTCTTCCAAGGAGCAAGCGTCTTTTAATTTCATGGCTGCAGTCACCATCTGCAGTGGTTTTGGAGCCCAAAAAAATAAAGTCTGTCACTGTTTCCACTGTTTTCCCATCTATTTGCCATGAAGTGATGGGACCAGATGCCATGATTCTAGTTTTCTGAATGTTGAATTTTAAGCCACTTTTTTTACTCTCCTCTTTCACTTTCATCAAGAGGCTCTTTAGTTATATCACAACTTGTTTAATGCCTGTATCCAAAATTAAACTATAAATGCCATGAAAGCAGGAACCATGTAAAACCCTCATATCTAATACACACCAAAAAAGTAATACATTAAATGGTTCAAGGCTATGAATTATTGGAAATGATTTACTTGATGTAAAAGACTAGAAATGAAAAGACAAGGACATTTTTTAAATGTCCAGGAAAAGAGTTACTGGAGATGTGATACTAATAGAAAATGAGAGATATGGTTAAGAGATGTTTGAAGAGTAGAAGCAACAGGTCTTGAAGATTTATTGGATGAGTTATGTCTAAGTTATTTGAGAGTCTTCATAAAGTATATTTAACGGTTTGATTGTTTCCCCTGATTTTGAAGCAGTCTTTTCTCAAGTCTTCTACAATATCTTTCAATATTGCAGTCACTTTTTTCCTACATATTCTTTACAGGACACTCTACAAATATTTATTGAGCACCTACTATGTGCCAAGCACTCTTCTGGGTACTTGATGAGAATGTGGGGAAGCAAAGATTCCCTACGTTAATAGAGCCTACATTATTTTGGAGAAAATGATAAGTAAGCAGTATATACCAATGTGTTATATCATATATTTGAAGCTGATGTGTATGGGAAATGGAAAAGTAGATCAGGGTAAGAGGACATCAATAGAAATGGCCCAACTGGTACTAGAGCAGTTATCTATAGGACATAACATGTAATAATTTTTAAAACTTTTTCATTTTTTTACTTTTAATGAAACCCAGAAGCTTTCCGTGAATTATAATTGTTCTTTTTTTTTTTGTTTTTTAATCTATATCCTGGAGATAAAATCTTCAGTTAGGGAGAAAGCCCTAACTTTGGCATTCCTATAGCATTCCTGTGGCAATAGGAAGATAGCCTCTTTGTCAGTGCCAGAGGTTGGGAGGGAGGAGGGGTTGGGAGGTGAGGAATCCAGCATCAACACCTCTGCCTGCCCCTCCCCCACCCTTAGGAAAGAAAGAGCCCCCAGCAAGTCCCTACTTTTAGCACCTTTTCTCACACTTCTGAAAGACTCCTTTATTTTACCATCCTGAAAATACTACATATTTTCTTAGGCTTATATTTATTGCATTCCTCAGTTCCTTCTCTCTAAAATCTATTATGGCTATATTTACTCATGGACAATGTATTTTATTTGTGGATTAATTTTTTTCCCAAATAACTAGCTTGTTAACATTTAATTTTTCATTCATGAATTATAATTTTTTCATGGCTTTCAGAATAACATTAATAAAATTTGCATATTCATCATAACAGTAAATAACACAATATAAGATGATAAATATTTAATAGCCTTTCTTCAACTTTTAGAGAACATTGGGACAATTCAAACTATTGAACACTGTTTATTTAGAAATTGACTTTCTTGAAATGGAAGGTAAACATATTTTAATTTTTTTCATAAGTTAAACAGTAATAAAAGAATAAATTAACCCCTTCATTAAGGTAGTCCGCCAAAAGACTGTTTGTTCAGCTGAAAAAAGCAATTATTTGTTCGAATTATTTAAATCAATTAAAGCTTAACCACAACAAATGCAAAAGTGAAACATGTAATTATTTAGAAAGATTAATTAATATTAATTATTAAATTGGCATATTCCCATTATTCCTATTCATGGAGTGACTTTTTTCGTCTTAAAATAAATGTGTTGTTTATTTTGGTTTTGTGCAGATATGATTTTAATGTATCTATATGCCTTCAGTTAATAAATCTATCAATTTCATAAAATTTGAGACTTCTGGCTTCTCTTTAAAAAATAAAGAAGGAAAAGGAACCTCAATATTCCTTATTTCCTTCTATTTGTATTACTTGTTACTATAATCCTATCACCCCTCTGTCCTGAGGGCATGTAAATTGATAACTCCAATCCATTAATCAAAAAAAAAAAAGTATAAGTGGTCCCTACTTTCTCAAAAAGCTTGTAACATAGTAAGAAAAAAATTAATAAACTTTCAAAAATAATTAAATACAGTAAGACAATTTTCATAGGATTAGAAACTGTTTCTACTGCTTATATCAAAGTTTCAGATGAGACACCTCCTGTCCAAAAAAGTTTCAAAAATAAATAAACCAAAAAAGTAAAAACTGAAATCAATGATATAGGTTCCCAACCACCTCCAGGGTATAAAAGGGAAATTGAAGACTGATCAGATTAGAGAAGGTAGGTTTCTCGGGAACTTGATGACAGTGGTACTATGACACTGGGGAGGAGTGTATTTTCCATAAACAATATGCAATTGAGAACTTCAAGACAGCCACCTAAAACTTCAGCATGTCTCTCCTGGTGGCTGAGTAATCCAGAAAGCACTGTCTGACTCTTTTGAGAAGTCTAAAACCAAAGGGCAGTGAGTGACCAACCAGTAGGCCAACCCAAAGAGAAAATAGCTGAATTGGGCATGCGCTGCCTACCCATCAGAGAAGACCTTCCCAGCCAGCTAGGAGCTGGGGAGACAGATGCTGAGCAAGGAGCCCCATCATACTTCTTCACCACTGTAGCTTTTCCAGTTTAAAATAGTCCCTAGTGTGTGTGTGTGTGTGCATGTGTGTGTGTACACATGTACACACACCAGTGTATTGGGAAGAATAAGTTAGATGTGAAGTTTTGGTTCTACACTGAATTCACCTTTTAAAGCCACACCTAATTTTTTTTAACCTGAGAGTCATTATAGAAGATGACTTGAGATCCTACCCCACAGCCTAGAAGCACAGTTTATTGGAAGTAGGTTGAAAGATGGCAGGAGAGGGATATAATAAAGCTGTTTTCTTTAGGGGTCCTTCCCAATGAAGTTACATAGCATCCAATTTGGCACAAGGGACTGCCACAGCTGCTCATCCTGAGCACAGAAAATCAATTCAAAGCAAAGAAATCAGTGTGCCTTGCAGAAGGACAACAAAATTTTCATGAAAGAGGTGAAAGGGTTGGAAAAGAGTTGGGCACTGATTATGTATACAGTTTGAGTTTGGACATTATGAAGGCTCTGGCCACATCAAGTGGTGGCCGCGTGGCCTAAAGATGTCAGTGGATCGCTCTGCCTAATTAACAATAAGCTTGTTGTTGCTTAGTTGCTAAGTTGTGGCTGACTCTTTTGTGACCCCATGGACTATACCCCACAAGGTTCCTCTGTCCTTGGGATACTCCAGACAAGAATATTGAAGTGAGTTGCCTTTCCATTCTCCAGGGCATCTTCCCAATGCAGGGATCGAACCTGAATCTCCTGCATTGGCAGGTGTATTTTTTTTTTACCACTGAGCCAGCAGGGAAGCCCAATGATATGCTGGAGGACCCTCTACAGTCTCTCTACCTTACAATATACTTATATCAAGTAAATAAAGATGTGAACAAACAGGTGAAACTACCATTTCAGTAGTTCTAAAGTGAAATTAATAAGGTCAGGTGAACTGAAGACAGGAAAGGAACTGACATGATTAAATAGTTCAATGGAAGTGACAGACTAGAAGTAGATCATTTGCAGAGTGAATACAATCCTTTCAGATTGCATTCACAGAGAAGCTATCCATCAAAGGGAAACTGTCCCCAGAAGTTTCTTATGCCATTTTTAATAAGATTTAACTAAACATACAGAGGTAAGCACGGTTGTGGGAAGTTTTAAACTTGAAGCCAACGGACAAAGGTTGTCTTTTTGTCTTGTTGTACACCAAACTCCTGGAGATGTTTATACTGAATGTTGGGAAAGAAAATCCTCTGCAGGTCTTGTGGACTTCTGCATGTCCTGCTAAGTTTGTCAAGAATGCAGAGCCATGACTGCTCTTTACTGGGACCATTCCTCAGGATCATGTTGACAGAGAGCAACTTTGAGAGATGATGTAATGTCTACCTCTGAAAGAAAGGGCAGATTTGCTCAGTGCTTGCTATAAAAACAATGGACTCCTCAAGTTCAATGTTCCTCAGCTGCAGAGTGAACCTGCCATGTGTATGGCAACCATCTGCGCCCTTCTGTATCAGCCCCATGCAGGGGTGAGGGAAACCAACACACACAAACATGACGATGCTCATGCTACTTGTTGTGCTTTGAGTGACAAAGTCCTTTGCCTCTGACCTAAGAGTCTTATAATTTCTGCCAGCTTTCATGAAAATTAACAGGCTAACTTAGTTTGCAAGTCAGATAAGATCTGTGACCTGATAATCACGACTAACATGTGTAACCTCTGCCGAGTACATAGCTTTCCCTTCTATGGTATTCTCTGTGCTATATTTGACATGGCTTTCCAGGTGGTAAACAATCCCCCTGTCAGTGCAGGAGATGCAAGAGACATGGGTTCAATCCCTGGGTCAAGAAGATCCCCTGGAGTATGGAATGGCAACCCACTTCAGTATTCTTGCCTGGGAAATCTCAAGGACAGAGGAAACTGGAGGGCTATAGTCCTTGGGGTTACAAAGAGTTGGACACACCTGATCACACATGAATATTTGCCATGCTGATATGTTCCTAGTGTAGGCATCCCTTAATTTTTAGAGAACTTTAATTGTTAATGCCTCAAGACAAATTAATAAATTTATATACCTGGATAAGTCAGAATACTTCTCTTGTTTTTTTAGTACTCATCTTTATATACTTATCTTTACGATAAGTTTCAAGATATTTTAAGTCCAGGTCAGCAAGTTCTTGTCATCTGAACCTTCCAATTCTTCCCCATCTCACCAACTTTTGCTACTTCTCTTTCTACTCCAGAGACCTGTTTGCATGCATCTGCACAAACACACACAATTTGAATTAAGGGCAGGTCTTTTGATGTCTCCTATGTCAATTTTGTGACATTGATTGTAACCTGGACATGTCAAAGAATTACCTCAACATTATAACAATATAGAATATAATTAACAGATATAGCAATACATAAACTATTGTTATCTTTAAGTGGCAGGCTGCAGTAAGATAATTATGAGGATGAATAGTCTTACTAATGTCAAATACAATAGTATTTTCAATAAACTTTTGACAAAGCATCTTCTATTCCTTTGCAACCAATATTGAAGACTGTGGAAATATGAACTTTTTCTCAGATTCATAAAGGCATAATAAGAGATAGTGACATAATTATAATTATATTAAGAAGCATGGTTGATTGGCTGTCAGCACACTTTACATTTAAAATCCTGGGTGTTTTTACATGATAATGGCAGAATGACAGTAATGAACTTGGAAGTTATTCTTAGCAGAGTATCATGGCAGAGTACAATCGATTTCCACACAAGCTATAAATGCAATCCCCAACCTTATAGGTTATTGTAAATGCAAAGCACAAATTCTCATTCATAACTACTTAATTAAAGAACATTATTGGTTTACCTGTAATTGCTTTAATTTATCACAGTGTTACAATTTATAAGTAATATGTATTATTCTTCAGTAGTTTTATTGTAATTACACATAATTTATAATTCACACTACTGGATTTCTAATTAGGCTCTAAATATTCTTGGTTATAAAAATGAAATACTTTTTAAGGAGAATAAGATAATTAACCATGTATTAAATCTATTGACTATCAAGCATTTACCAAACAATAAAGTCAACTAATTCAGGCTATTTAGTTGATGAGTTATAAAATTTTATAAAGTTATGGAACATGACTTAGTCACTCCTTGATGTGCTAACAGTAACAAGTCTCTATTTCAGATTAATCTTGGTAGTAATCTGGGTCACATTCTATTTAACAAAGCAACATATTTACCACCTACTTGTGTGTTCGGGTGGCTGGCACTGGGGAGATGCACAGAATACTCATCTATCATAATCTCCAAGTTACAAGATTCCATAAGTTGAACGGTGAACAATCCAATCAGTGGAATGTTTTGTGTTTCTGAGATTTGGGAAAGATAATGTGGTAGTTTAGTAAAATCACTGTTTTGAATTTTGGTTGGAACTTTTTTTAAAAGCCTTGTGATGGAACAAGGTAATTATAAACCAAAGTCACATGACCTGGCCGTTTTTCTTAAAGATGCTTAATGAAAGACACGTGACTGGCTCTAAACGTTACATAGAGAGTGCAGCCACCTGTACAGTGTGTTTTGAAAGTTCTTCAAATTTCAATACCTCCTCTAAATGAATCAGAAATTTCTACCATTAAAGACAGTACTTTGGATTAGGCATTTATCCAGAAACCTTCTGTAAATGAACATATACTATGTGGCACAGATGAAGCATTAATCTTTGGTCCTTATTGAATTCATAGGACTTTATTTTTAAATGAGATAGTATCAGGCAGAAGAAGGGACTAAGAAAATACTAAATTGGAAAAAGAAGAGAAGATTAATAATAATAAATTCTGTTGAAGACGAAAGCCTGGACAAAATAACATAAAAAGAGTATGTATGGGAATGAAGGGAGGGGAGGGAATATATATTCAAGCACCCAAAGGGCTATGGGAAGCTTCCGTGGCCAGGATAGGATAGAAGATCACTGAAAAGAACTGGGACTGGCATCCAAGACAAACATCCCTTGCTGGATAATTTTTGCCTAAGGCCAACCATAAAATCACCCTGCTAAGATTTTGTTTCATCTCAGCCCTTGAAGCTTACCTTTAATGAAAATGAAGCCTTCCATAATTCAGAATAAAAATAATTGATTATAACTTTGTAAATGGGATCAAAAGATAAAGTCCTATAAATATAAATTTCACTTATAATTCAAGGCGCATCACCATGACTATCAATCATCTACTAAATTCATCTGCATTGAGACTTGGTTGTCATGAGTAAAATGGATCCCCTTTCAAAATACTACCCTAATTATACTTTCAGCCATAGGCAGACATGAACTGTTAATGGGACAAGTTTGGTCTCGGGATTTTTGTCTTGTAATATTGAAAATACCCACGTCCCCACCCAGCATCATTTTATATTCAGAGACCTAACCAAAGATTGAAACATTGTGGCCATTTCAGGCACACAAGAGTTAATAAGTCTGTCTGGGCTCTTACATTACTGGTGTCATTGTGATGAAATCAACAAAGCCCCATTCTGAGACCTCCCAGGACCAGCTTGGAAGCCTTTTGTGATAATGATGCTCATTGTAACTGGATTTGACCTGTGGTTAACTCATAGTAGCAACTAAAAATGCGTGCATTTAGCCAGAGAGTATAATTCTAGCCCAAACCAAGGTTTTACTCAGCCTACTAATGTCACCAAAAAAGTACTGTGGAATTAATTAGCTAGTTGTGTTCAATTGACTCAATATATATTTTTGTGTATATTTTAGGCAAGAAATGTGCAATTATGATGTGTGGGCTATGTTTCCTTCTCTTCCAGACTGTCTGTATGCTCAGATCAGTTGTTAGGTTAGATTATAAGTGAGTCTCACTTTTTCCTAGAAAGAGGTTGATGAAGTTGATTTTTCAACAGTAAAATTCTCCTTTCTTTCTAAGTGCATGTATGTGTGGTTTTAAATCACCCTTTGAACATATATAGGACTACCATGTTGGAAATCTATGCTAATTGAAGCCAAGAGTTTAATGGGCTCCTAGAGGTAAGGACATGCCATGCCCCGGTTGATTGCTTCTCGATTAGGACACATGGATCAGGTTTAAAAATGATGCATCAGGTACACCCAAAATAGCTGTTTGGAGTTTCAGCTTCCGCATCAGTTCTTCCGATGAATATTCAGGGTTGATCTCCTTTAGGATTGACTGGTTTGATCTGATCTCCTTGCTGCCCAAGGAGTCTTCTCCCGCACCACTATTCAAAAGCATCAATTCTTCAGCACTCAGTCTGCTTTATGGTCCAACTCTCATATCCATACATGACTACAGGAAAAACCGTAGCTTTGACTGTATGCATCTTTGTCAGCAAAGTGATGTTTCTGCTTTTGAATATGCTGTTTAGGTTTGTCATAACTTTCCTTCCAAGGAGCAAGCATCTTTTAATTTCATGGCTGCAGTCACCATCTGCAGTGATTGTAGAGCCCAAGAAAATAAAATCTGTCACCGTTTCCACTTTTTCACCTTCTATTTGCCATGAAATGATGGGACCAGATAGCATGATCTTAGTTTTTTGAATGTTGAATTTAAAGCCAGCTTTTTCACTCTTCTCTTTCACCCTTATCAAGAAGCTCTTTAGTTCCTCTTCACTTTCTGTCATTAGAGTGGATCATCAGATGATACCACATTTTCTTACTAGCAAACATTTAATTAGAAAGCAGTGTGGGGACTTCCCTGGTGGTCCAGTGATTAAGACTCCAAGTTTCCACTGCAGGGGGCACCAGTTTGGGAAGCTAAGTCCTGAATGCTGCACAGTGTGGCAAATAAATACATAAATAAATAAAAATTTAAAAAGAAAGCAGTGTGGCTTCCCTATCAGTATAAGTGGGGATAATAAGAGTACCTACCTTATAAAGTTAGCATAAATCAAATAAAGTCAGGTGGGAAAGTACATGGAGCGTGCTGCCCTATACACATCATGTATTCATATTGTATTCACTTTATTATTCCCTCTAGCTCTGAGCTCTATCCCAAGAGCTATCCTCCACCCTAGTCTTCCAGTTCTTTCTTGCACAGTCTCTCTTATTCTTTCTTTCTTTTCCATTCTGATTGCTTCTTTCTCGAGCTTGCTCTGGAGACCTCATGCCTGAATATTAAGCTTCTCAATTGCAATCCAGTCTCTCTCCCTACCCAGCTTCAAGACCCCTCTCCTGTATTTGTCTCCTAGAGCACCCAAAGTCAAGCCACCCCCTCAACCTCAAAACTGCTAAAAGATTCCTCTCCATTGAATACAGCTCCACATTCTCACCTCATGTCCATGTGGGTGGGGAACCCCAAACTCTGGGCCCATCACCTTCCCCCCCTTTCTTATCTCCCAGGGAGCTGCAAAACTCCCGCATCCCAGCCAGTGCTCACTGCTCAGCTCAGCTTTTCCTTCCTCTGTCCTGGTACCTTTACGTTGTCCTCCCCATCCTTCAAGACTGAGGACAGTCCCTTTCCAAATCTGCCCAAGTCTGGGTTCTAAACATATTTCTTTTTTAACATTCATATGCCACTTATCCTGTTGCCTCCTAGCATAAACATTCATAAACCTGCCTCTCTTCTGTTATATCATATCCTTATTCATACCGTCAGCATGTAACTCAGGCCTGGTGCACAGTAGGTTCTCAATAAATATGTGTAAATGGATATTTTTGCATGACTAAGTGAAAGCTGCTAATACTGGGTGCTGTATCTTCCATGACTAAGCATCGGGATGTGAAATGACCATCAACAGGTAATATAAGAATTAGTTCATTCGTCTGTCAGTTAGTCAATTACTCCATAAAAATTGTGAATGCTTTATCTCTTTTGCCCACCCCACATTCTTTCTCAATGACTATTTCTCTCTATTAACCATTTCCTGATTTCTTACTACATGTCATTGCATGATGTTGGTGCCCGTGATGTCAGGGTAAACAAGACAGTGAATGTCACAACCAGTAAGAGTCTTAGAGGATAACAGGGAGGCCAAGCACAGGCAATCAGTACAGTGAGGTGTGATGATGTAACATCAGGGATTGTGTTGAGGGTTATGGAAACAAAGAACAGGGGTCTGACTTGGGCTGGGGGTCACAGAAGAGCTCCCTGAGGATGAAAATTTTAAACCAAGACCCAAGCCCAGGGTGAACCCAGCAGAAGGGAAGATTGGCAAGCCAGTATCATTACTGGGGACCTTGCTGGGCTCTAGATACAAAGAGAAGAGAGGAAAAAAAATTCCCTGCCCCAGCAGACTTCATAAATAATAAAACAATCTGGGAGCAGTACTATGCAGAGAGCAAGCAGTTGTTATAGAAAGGTAACCTGTGGAGGCAATGGCATCTAATTAAGTAGGGTGGCTGGAACTTACCTTTCCAAGGAGGTACCATTTAACATGAGATCTGTAGGATGAGAAGGAAGCAGACTTGGGAGCATTTGACACAGAGGGGCCAGCCTGTGCAGAGCTCTGGGGGTGGAAAGAACTTGGACTATGCAAAGAACAAAAAGAAAAGTCTCCATGGCTAGAAAAAAGTGGCGTGATAAGAGGTCACCAAGGTGGACTTCCCACACTACAGAGGGCCTTGTAAGCCAAGGGAAAGAGTTTGCTTTTCAGTCTAAGTGCACTGGGCAGCCACTCATGGTCTATAAGCAAGAGAGTGATGTGACCCAGTTTATATCTTAAAGAGGTACTTTGCTCTCCGCAGGAAGATGGTTGCTAGGGTGGGAAGAACAGAAACAGGACATTCAGGGTGATGGTGACCAGGGTAGACCAGGGTGGGTCTGGTGGAGATCAAACTGAAAGAAATTTCTTAGAAAAACAGTGGAACGAGATGGGTGAATTAGATGTGGGGACTATGGAAAGAGGAATAAAGAACATAAGGGCAGGAATGATCACTATTGTGTGAAGTCCTTTCTGCTAATTCCATCCTCCTGGGTATTTTTCTTTGGATCTGGAGTTATCTCTCTTATATCATGGCTCTACCGCAGAACAGAGAAGTTTCTTGGATTCTTTATTATATGTTTAGCTCTTAATACCTTAAAACAATCTTGAAGGAAAAGGATGTGAACTTGGATCAATCTCAATGTGAACTTCAGTCTTGAACCTGACTCCTCAGTTATCCCAGTCCCCTTTCTCCCAAAGTGAAAATATAAAGGCGCCTCTTCAACCTGCCTCCATCCCAGTAAAAAGACCATGACCCCACTTAAGACATGTGCTCAGGTGAGTGTGAAGAGTGCCTTTGAATTATCTCCTCTGCATTCCATCCAGTTCTCCTGCAAACCCTTCCTGTGTTATGCAGCAACCAAGGACAGCATCTGGGCTGCATACAACAGTCTTGCCTTGTTAACTTTAAGTTCCTACCATGCTTTGAATCTGGTTGTATAAATAAGAAAATCTAAGTGACTTCTGATGTGGAACTAAGCTAGCTTTCCTTGTGTGCTTCTGCACGAAGCTATGCTTGTATTCTAGACTTCCTAACATTTTATAGCTAGAAGGTCGTGTTACTTATTGCCCTCATTATATAGATGGGAAAACAAAGATATAGAAAATTAAAATAATTGGAAGGATATACTGTGCTACTCCAAAAAATCATAACCTTTGGAACCAGAAAAATCTGGAGTCTAATTCTAACCACATCTCTTTAGCTGAGCAAATTAATTAATCTCTGAATCTTCTTTCAATGTCTTCATTTTTAAAAAGGGATAGTAATTTCTATTTTGCAGAATCATTGCAGGGGTTAGAACAAATGTACATAAAACACATAAACATTTGATAAATAGTATCTATTTTAATATATTCACTTTCTCTGTCCATGGCTAAAGAGACAGGGCCTCTTAGTAGCTGACAGAAGCCTAGAATTCATGTTTCCCTACTTAATTATCTTTCTCTACACAACGTACAACCTGATAAAAATTTTCATGGGTCCATGGATTCTCATAAGGTCTATTTGGAAATAGCAAACAAACATATCCCCCTCATGTCCACTTTAGGCCCTTTGAGACTTTTCTGTGCCCTGAAGAATCAGGTACACAATTTGTAATTTTATTCAGCAGTGAAATGCCACTGTGGTAACAAACACACACACAAACCCAAAGCAATATTTCAACTCTAAGCACCAGGTCTGGCACCCAGAATAAAAGACTCTTTTAATAGGAAGAATAATCTATCAATTTTGTGAAAGGGCTGTTGGAAAAGGCTGAAGTCCTGCTGCAATAGAAAACATAAATGGTACGTTGTCCTAGTTTTTTGCTGAAAATTGTATGTTAGCACTAAAATACAGAATTTCTTTTGCCTCAGCCTGCATTTCTGGAATATGCCCTACAGACAACTCTGTATTCTAGGGGTTAATAAATGACATCAGAAAGAGGGAGAGTGTGGAGCAAATGAAGATAACAATAATAATTATACTAACAGTCTTATGCATTTTCACATTTAAAATACAAAACAAACAAAAAAATCTGTTTCTGCCCATGAAAGAAAAACTTCTCCCCTTATTTTTATTGCTTTATGAACTTTATGGTGTTTTATTATTCTAAGATATGGTTACAGTCCTAGTCCTGCAGTAGTGAAGTCATGTCTCACTGGATGGGGTCCAGGGAGATCATTTCTGGTATCAGCCACTTGAGTGTGCTCTAGAATAGGCATGAAGCCAGTCTGTTCACCAAAACATAGCAGGATTCTAGGAAGAGCTCCTGGAGGTTTTGAAGTGATATCCTCCGTGAAGAGCAAGCCAGGAAGACGTAAGAATCCCAGAGCAATCTTTTAGCCCAGAGTATAGTCACGGCTGCCTGTAAGCCAAGACGAAAGTTAAAATGGAAAGACTGGAAACTTACACTCTAACAGCAAAATCGTTTTGCACTTCTTACATGTTCCGTTTATTTCCCCCATTTGCTTTCACTGGTATATAAGAGCTCCAGCCATCTCAGCTAAGCTAAGAGGAGGGGGTTCGTATCTATTCTTGGGCCAGATATGTAAGGGTTGGATCTCTGGTGTGAGTGATATCAGGTTAATTAGAGAACCCAAAGGCAGAGGGGTACCTGCTGCTTCCTCAGTGGTGAATTTTGGAGAGTCTTGGTTTTATTTTATTAATTTATTCATGTAATGTTCTTCAACAACCAGTATTTCACTTCAGTGATCTAAGCTATGTTCTAAATATTCCTTCATTTTTCCTTGACCTTAATAATAAAAGCTTTCAAAACAAAATAGCAAGCAATTGACCAGGTAGATAAGTATAGATTATTGTTAGGAATCGAAGCAGAGCAGAGTATCTTATGCTGCTGCTGCTGCTGCTAAGTTGCTTCAGTCGTGTCCGACTCCGTGCAACCCCATAGACGGCAGCCCACCAGGCTCCCCCGTCCCTGGGATTCTCCAGGCAAGAACACTGGAGTGGGTTGCCATTTCCTTCTCCAATGCATGAAAGTGAAAAGTGAAAGTGAAGTCACTCAGTCGTATCCAACTCTTCACTACCCCATGGACTGCAGCCTACCAGGCTCCTCCGTCCGTTGGATTTTCCAGGCAAGAGTACTGGAGTGGGTTGCCATTGCCTTCTCTGATCTTATACAGATATTCTTTACGTTCTAACTTAGATTTCCTAGAGATTTTCATTGCATTCTTTTGAAAAGAAGCCACCAATAAAAAATAAAAATTATAATAATTTTGAAATACAGTTAAAATATAACACCCCTGAATATACAATTTTTTTAATAATATAGAGTTTGGTCTGTTCTTTTTAAGAACATAAAATAAATGGTGTCAGTCCCTCTCTTACTCATAACCTGAGCATTAATGATTTTTTTTAACTCATGAAATTTAAATTAGCTCTAATGAACTATTTCAAATATATGGGAAAATACAGATGTTCTCTCAACTAGCTCATTCCATGAGCACATAGTTAGCTTTTCTAGAATTATTGATACAATCAGTTATCTTTTGAGTGTTTGTTATATACTGAATCCTGCTTTCCTGAACAAAAAATGATTTCTGTCCAGTACAGCATATATTCTGATAGGGAAAGACAGATAGTAAATAATAATCATAATAAACTATACAGTATTTTTAAACATTTGATAGGCACTATAGAGAAATAAGGCCAATT
Source organism: Okapia johnstoni (assembly GCA_024291935.2). NCBI lineage: Eukaryota > Metazoa > Chordata > Mammalia > Artiodactyla > Giraffidae > Okapia > Okapia johnstoni. The sequence goes on from CM044327.1 coordinate 9,813,191, forward strand.
ATAGGAAAGTATAGGGGCTTCCTTATGTGTTACTCAGATGAGTTACCAAGTCAAAAAAAATCATGATTGGGAGTGGGAAGCAGAATCAGAACTTTAGATGTTGCAAATAACCTCTCAAACATCTTTTAAATTTCATTAAATATATCTTTTAAATTACAGTTCTCTCTACCTGTTGTCTGATCTGTTATTAAACTCATTTACTTTTTATATCAATGACTATAATTTTCACTTAGAAAGATTTTGTTTGGTGTTTTAGATCCAACCACTCTTTTCTGTATTGGTGTGTTCTTTCTACTATTTGTTATTATGATGGCTATTTTAAGCAAAATTATTCTCTAATTCCTTTCTTTGCATTCCATTCTCTTGACTACTTGAGGTGCTGATTCTTCTTTTCTTACATTGGCTTACTCCTGCTCACTGTGAATGATTCCCTTTGGTCATTTCTAGGTTTTTGCTATTGCTGTGAGGTTATCAAAAAGACAGATGTCCCCAATGCCTGGGTTGTTGAAATGATTCTACAGATTTGGTTGGCCTTTGTTTCACTGAAGGCTCTGGTGGCTTCACAGGTCTGAGATGAGTGTTGGAATTTCTGTACCCTGAGTAAATATCTTAAACCTCCACACCTGCCCTTTGAGGAGGCTCAGAGTTGGAATTTCTCACTGGAGCCTTTTCCACCAGAGCACCAAAAAGACAATAGACTTCCTCGCCTCTTCCCTGGAGAGTATGCAACATTTTTCTGGGCTCTTTTTCACAAAGGTTCAGTCCTTCCAGTGACCTGCTTTAGGCTGTGCCTTTGGCTCCCTTCCCCTTCCTGTGTGAGGACACAGGCTGTAGATTTGTGTCCTTCAATGGACAGTCACCTCTTCATCTCTAGGTACCCATCTGTGTTCAAAACTCCCCAGAGGACTTTGACATCGGTTCTGTTTCTTTTGTCTAGCGATTCTCCATTCTTTATTTTGAGCTCCATGTGTGTTTTTTTTTGTTTGTTTTTTGATATACTTTTTTTTAATTTTTAAATTTATTTTTGGCCATTCTGGGTCTTTGTTACCACATGGCTTTTTCTCAAGTCGCGGTGAGTGGAGGCTACTCTCTCGTCACGGTGCTCAGACTTCTCCTGGAAGTGGCCTCTCTTGCTGCAGAGCACGGGCTCTAGGGAGTGGTCTTCAGCAGTTGTGGCTGCCGGGCTCTAGAGCACAGGCTCAATAGTTATGGCACATGGGTTTAGTTGCTCCGCGACATGTGGGATCTTCCCAACACAGGGATTGAACCTGTGTCTCCTCCCTTGGCAGGCAGATTCTTTACCGTTGAGCCACTAGTGTAGCCCTTTGAGTTCTATGTTAATGTGGTGTCTTTTTAAAATTTCTTCTTACTTTTTCTCCAGAATTTCTATCTGTTTGGAGTTAGAAGTCACTAGATAGGATTCATGCAGTCACTGGTGATATTTAACAGTCTATAGGACACATAAGGTCCTTCAGGTCTCCTAAATGGGTCAAACATTTGTGTCTAATACACACCTTAGTTTCTAGATCGTGGAGAAGCCTGGCATCCTGGGGAGGGACCAGGGTGATGATTAACTACTAACTAACCCCCTAAAACTTTTAGTATTTCAGCCATCAGTACAACTAAATGGGTGTGTATCAGCAAATATCAAATAGCATATAACTGAATGTTTTTATTGTTCTCTACACATAATTCATATTGTCATTTATAACAATTAGATAATGAACTCAAAGGAAAAACAATACTCCAAGGGATAGAAGACTTGGAAAAATATTTGGTCATTAAATTATTCAAAACTATATGTAACTATCTTCAAGTCTATTTGATTGCTTTGTTTCTTGAAATAAGATAGAATGAGAAAAATAAAAAAACTATTTTAAGCCTGAAAGTCAATTTTGTGGAGTCATTCTGATGCAAAATGAAATACACAATTATAAAGGTATTTAGGATTACAGTTTCTTGCATTTTAATTAGTTCAGGCACTTCAAAATTTAATCACAATAAAAAAGTTATTAAATCAAGACTTTTGAAAATAGGTTAATAATGTTGATAGTGGTGCTAATTTTTTTTAGAAATTATAAAGGCAGTTTTAGTATGTTCAAAGAATCACATGGATTGTACTTGTAAGAACTGTCAAGCAATTTGGGAGAAAAACATCTCAGATAAATTTTTGTTTAATGTCAACAAATATAATTTGTATGGCAAAGTAAAGATTTTGGTGTGCAGGCTCTTCTACATATAGAAAGTTGTGTAGTACCTGGATCCTGAGTAAACTGTAAAACCCTGTATATATAGGCATGGAGCCTTTAAAGGTTAATGCCAATGTTCTTGGTGATACCTAGAGGTGGGCAGTGTGTTTGCCTTGCCTTAGAAATCCGTTAAAAAAAAACCTGTCCTGTACAAAATTTCAGTTGTACACTCTGAGAATCTAATATATAGTATGGTAACTATAGATCTGTATTGTGTACTTGAAATTTGCCGAGAGTAGATCTTAAGCATTCTCGCACACACACACATACACACAAGGTGATAGATGTGTTCATTGTCATCAACTTTGTGAAAATCATTTCACAATGTGTATGTATATCAAATCACCATGTTGTACACTTCAGATATATTACAGTTTTATTTGTCAATCAAACCTCAGGAAAGATAGGAATTTTTCATTTTAATCTGTCCTAAATCGTTTTTGCTCTTTAATGATTTCCAGCCCTTAGCCAACCAGGCATTAGACCGGAAGGTTCGGTTTATTCAGAAATTGCCCAACTCCGAAGATTACTCTTCTAGCATTAACTGTATATAAAAACAATCAGGGACAGAAATTTGCTGTGAATTCAGTAATTTTGATGGGTAAATTTTTACTTCGGTGCAAATTCTATATATATTTGAAAAGTAGTGGCATTTGCAAGCCATTATTAATTAAACCTATTTAATTAATCTATTTCTTTGGTGCATAAACAGATTCTGGAGATTCCATGTGTTAACTTTTTGCCTGCCAGGACCTGGAGTGAAATGTTGAAAACTGCTGTTTCATAGCATGTAGAAAAAAGCTGAACAAGTTATGTAAGGGCTTTGTAATTGATAGTTATCTGTGGTTCAGCTTCATGGTAGCCTGATCAACTGACACTCTGCAAGAGCCATCACACAATGATTCAATTATTTGGTATAGCAAGTCTCTCCAGGGCCCACAGCCTGTGGCTGTGTATGAAGTAATGGCAACCGTAGTGACTCAAATGAGAGCTCCTTCCTCATTCTCATCTTGCAGAAACTCAGCCTCCTGTACAGTGCTCCCCAAGTTTCTGGGAGTCTCAAGCTGGACCTCTCTTATGCCCACTAATAAGCCCCAACACACAGAACTTTGTCCAGTTCTGTCCACTGGCTGGGCCCTCTCTAAGAATAGGGGGTATCTCGTTACTCATCAGTTCTGCCCTATGAAAGGCCAAGCTGATGGCTGATATACTAGGCCTGCCAAGTTTCCAATTTCCTCATCTCTAAAATTGGGCTTAATCATAGCTGCGCTACCTGTAAGATAATCACTTATTTTCACAATTTTTACTAGTTGTCTAAGCTTCCCATGTGGCTCAGTGGTAAAGAATCCGCCTGCCAATGCAGGAGACACAGGAGATGCAGTTTTGATCCCTGGGTCAGGAAGATCCTCTGGAGAAGGAAATGGAAACTTGCTTCAGTATTCTTGCCTGCCAAATCCCATGGACAGAGAGTGGAGCTTGGTGGGCTACAGGCCATGGGGTAGCAAAGAGTCAGACATAACTGAGTGACTAACACTGTCATGTTTTTCATAGTTGATTTACAATGTTGCATTAGCTTCAGGTATACAGCTAAGTGAATCATTGCATATGTGTGTGTGTGTGTGTGTATATGTGTATATATACATGTATCCATATACATATATTCATTTTCAGATAAAATAATATATTGATGTATACACATAGGGAAGTATTCTTATATATTCATGGTAGTTTGTGTACCTTAAAAATAGAGAATTAAATACATTTTTTTTTCAAAAATTGTATTCCACTCAGTTCAGTTCAGTCACTTAGTCATATCCAACTCTTTGCGACCCAACGGAGGGCAGCACGCCAGGCTTCCCTGTCCATCACCAACTACTGGAGTTTACTCTCAAACTCATGTCCATTGAGTCGGTGATGCCATCCAACCATCTCATCCTCTGTTGTCCCCTTCTCCTCCCGCTTTCAATCTTTCCCAGTATCAGGGTCTTTTCCAGTGAGTCAGTTCTTTGCATCATGTGGCCAAAGGATTGGAGTTTCAGCTTCAGCATCAGTCCTTCCAATGAATATTCAGGACTGATCTCCTTTAGGATGGACTGGTTGGATCTCCTTGCAGTCCAAGGGACTTTCAAGAGTCTTCTCCAGCACCACAGTTCAAAAGCATCAGTTCTTCAGTGCTCAGCTTTCCTTATAGTCCAACTCGCACATCCATACATGACTAGTGGAAAAACCATAGCCTTGAGTAGACGGAAATTTGTTGGCAAAGTAATGTCTCTGCTTTTTAATATACTGTCTAGGTTGGTCATAACTTTTCTTCCAAGGAGCAAGTGTCATTTAATTTCATGGCTGCAGTCACCTTCTGCAGTGATTTTGGAGCCCAAGAAAATAAAGTCCGTCACTGTTTCCACATCTATTTGCCATAAAGTGATGGGACAAGATACCATGATCTTAGTTTTCTGAATGTTGAGTTTTAAGCCACCTTTTTCACTCTCCTCTTTCACTTTCATCAAGAGGCTCTTTAGTTCTTCTTCACTTTCTGCTGTAAGTGCTTGTCATCTGCATATCTGAGGTTACTGATATTTCTCCCTGCAATCTTGATTCCAGCTTGTGCTTCATCCAGTCCAGCATTTTGCATGATGTACTCTGCATATAAGTTAAATAAGCAGGGTGACAATATACAGCCTTGACGTATTCCTTTCCTGATTTGGAACCAGTCTGTTGTTCCATGCTAGAAAAGACAAAATTTTTCTTTTTGTTTTACTAGCCAAGTTTTACAATTCACAAACTAGGTATTTTCCATGAGTGTTTTTGGTTCAGAGATCTATATGAGCACAGGTACTTCTACAATCTGTTTGCATTGGTGACATTTACTTCTTTAATTAAGTCATTCATATTTTTAAAGATTGTTGATAAAGCAATAAAAATGGTACATGGTATTACCATTTTCTTCCTTATATATTTAACATTTCCCTGTGTATTTGGAAAATTTTATTTATAAAGTTACAGCAATAGGAAGTTAAGAAAAAAATAGAGAAGAAGGAAATCTGAGAGATATTTGTACCCATTTTATTAGGGAAGTCTTTGCTTTTAAAGTTCTCAAGGGAAAAAAAAATGCCCTTTTTACTCTAACATGTTGACCTTTGAGTCTGAATTAGTGCAGTATCAGTGGCAAAATCTGAACTGTAAAATGAATCTGTGAGGATTAAGGGTTTAGCTGTTGCATGGCTAAATGGGTCAAGCTCTCTTAACTGATGGATTTAACTGATGCCACCCAAAAGATGAAAAGTTTAGATTCAGACAAACCTGCCAGCTTTCAGTATCTCTACTATATCACACTTTTTCCCACAAGGCTCACAACCTCTCAAGTTTTGGAAAGAAAAATAAATAAATAAATTCACACTTGCAACTTCTCTGCGGAGCCAGACTTATTAAAAGAAAGTGAGCACTTACTCTCATAATACCGATCAGTTCAGGCAGGCATGATTTTATTGGGTAACCAAAGTTTAAAAAATATTTAATATAACCAGTACCACTAGTCTGCCTTCCACCATAGAACAATTTATTCCAACTTCAAGGAATGCTCCAACATATGCTTAACTCATAAAGAGAATATGAAGTTCTTCCTTTGCCAACTTTGATTCACAGGGGGAAAAAAAGAACTAGAGACCACAGTGCTTTTATTAATCATATGCAGAACACTTTAATAGGATAAACAAGGATAAAGTGAATACAATTTCTTGTAGCCTTAAGACTAAAGAAATGCTTAGACACATTTATCAGCTGATGTAAGATCTTAAAAAAGCAAGTCTCAGACTCAAGTTTTATTTCTAGAGCTTACACGACTGCCTATATAATTCCAGTAGCTGCTTCACAGATTTGTCATCCGTCTCACTCCTCTCTTAATTGTAACTACAAAGCCTTAAAAGTCACCCCAGTCTTATTGATATGCCCTTCAGTTCTCTACTGACTTGCTTACAGTGAAAATTAGAATGAGATGTAATGAACACCATCAGTTTTTCTAAACAACCATAGGTAAGCACATAACTCTGAATAGACTGGGAAAACTACCTTTATAAAAGCTCTTCTCTCAAGAGAACTGGATTCTCTGATGGCTATGAGGTAATCCCACCCTCCACCCCCTGCCCACCACCATAATGTAAGTTAAAGTGTGGATGAATGCAGATTTTTCCAGTTAATTTCCACAAAGTGTGTGTTCTCCTGCCTGGGTTTATATTGCTGCCTAATGAAATAATCAGCTAGTATGAGGTGGGGGAGTGGCAGTGCAAGAGGGGAGGAACCATCCTAAAAGGTCTATTATCCTGTCAATATATGCACAGAACTCTCATTAATGTTAATTAGATTTACCCGCCAGTATGAAGGGGAGGCTAGACCTTAAACAGCAAGTTTGAAAAAAACCTATCGAGTAATGCAAAACAAAGAGGAAAAAAAAAGTTAGAAATCATTCCTGCCTCCAAGCAACCTTAACTCGTGTAAAAGACATTTATGTGGTCATTAACCCAAGCAGAAATTGAACTTGTCAGCACCACACGCAGAATGTATATAAGGGTAACTGTTCATGAGCAATTTCTCAAATGAATTAAATACAAACTGCATTTGTGTCTACACAGAAGATGTACCCTGTCCATCATCATCTTAATAGAACAACTGCAAAAGGTTTAGGCTTTCTAGCCCTTTTCTTCCCCCACGCTTGCCTTTAAGGTAGAAGATGAGACATCAAAGAAAGAACTGCTGTTTAAGATTTGACTAATGAAAAAACCAAAGATCTAGGGTTATCCCTGTCTTCTCTCTTTGTCACATCACCCATTTCCAATCCGTCAGCAAATCCTGACATTTTCCTTAAAATAAATTGATAGAACACTTTTCTTCACCTATGCCTCAACCATGTCAGTCCACGACAACATATATCTCACTCTGATTACAGTAATAACCATAACTTGGTCCCTAACCCATCACATGAAGGCCAGAATATCCCTTTTAATATGAAAGTCAAAGGTTATCCTTATCTGCTTTTGCTCTTCAATGACTGACTGTCTCATTCAGAGTGAAAGCCTTACAGTGGTCATGAAGGTGGGCACTCATCCCTCTCTGAACCTCCCATCCTTCAGCCTGCCTTATTAACCACATCTCTCAAGTGGCACTGCCTCCTTGGGGTTCTGTAGACATGTCAGGTCATTTCTGGACTCAACGCCTTTCTACTCACTGTCTCCTTGACCATCCTATATGAAATAGCCACCTCCATCCCCATCTCCTCCTCTGCCTTCCTCTGTCTTATTCTGCCCCACAGGATATATCACCATAATATGCACACATTTATTAAAGTATCGGTCTGCAACTGTCTGATCTCAGTTGAATGTAAGCTCCATGAGGGAGGATCATCTGGGTTTCTGCTATTGACCCAGCACCCCTGACAATGCCCAAAACACACTAGATACTCAACAGAAATTTCCTGAGGAAATAAAGCTGTGTGTTGTGTTAATTAAGAAGACATTATATTCATTCTCAGTTACTAATAAGCAATAAACTAATTTTTTTGAAGCATCTGAAAATTTCTCCACGCTGCATAAGAGATTATGCAAGAAAATAAAGCCATAGGTAAGCTTTGGGTACCCTAATTTGAGTAACACTCCTTTTTCAGATTTTGGATTTCAGATTCACATGGATGCTTAAAAATATCGTAAGTACTCAATGCCTTTCATTCTTGAATATCTTACTGGAAGCCCACATGCATTTTTTCCCCCCATTCTAAGTTCATGGAACAAAAAACTACATATAGCTGATGGCCTCTTTTCTTTGTTTTTGTTAACCCTGGACCAGTTCAGAATCAGAGCTGCAAAGAGAAAAGAACTCATATCTTACATAGCATAATCAGAAGTGCTGTAAACGGGATCTTTAGCAGGAATGTACAGACTTGAATTATGCAACCTACGAGGTTTTGTATGTGACATGTTGACAGAGGTTGACATGCAGTGGGTGAGTACCGTGTAGTTGTCAGCTGTCATTAAGACTTGCAGTGCATTCTGCAGTCAAAATAAAGGAGAAATGACAAAGTCCGTATTTGAAATCTACACTCCAGCACAGCGGCAGCCTAAAGCATTGTTGATTGTGCTGTAGAACCCAGTCTCTCTCTGGTTTGCAGAGCACGAAGACGGCCGCATTTAAGCTTAAACTGGCTATCTATTAACTAGTCACTCCTAACTGCATTAGGTTCTTGGTGGTAATAAAAAATACATTTCATCATCGAACTTTTATGTACTTTAGTTAGTTATACTCATATATAACAGAAAATAAAAAAGAGAGGAAATCAGAGAAAAAAGGTAGCCAAAACAAGAGAGGATACCCATTATACACAGGATAAGATCAAGATATACGTGTGTGGAGGCGGTTTCGTAGGTTTTCCTAAAGAAGGACCTGAAGTTTGGAACTCAGGAGTTTGCAAAAAGTGAGCAGTCAGCCAGGCAGGGCAGTTCAGAGCAGTTACGGTCTTTACTTGGACCTCTCAGCTCAACAGCAGTGTAGAGCCTTCATGAAAGATTTTTTTGTCCTGGGCTACAGGTGCATATGTTTACATTGGCCATATGGCTTGATGGAGCTCCTCATGCTCCTGATTTCACATAAACAGCTCAATTGAATTTATTTGACTCACACAGTGATCTTGAAGGATAGACTTTATATTTTTATCTTGATTTTGCATATAAATTTATGTGAAATACAATGGGTGATGTTGGATCAATAATGGTAGTACCACATATTGTGCATTGACTAATTGGTAGATACTGTCTTAAGCACACTCCGTATGCTATCCAATTTCATTCTCAATCTAACCCCAAGAAGTGGATGCTCTTAACATTCTTTGTGGTTTTGATGGTGATGAAAATGGTGATGATGATGACAACCTTTGCAAAGGTCAAGATACCATACATAAGCACCTGAACACAGAACAAAGATATTTTATACCCACACTCCTTATATACATGTATGATCATGCATGCACATGCAAACATACACACACACACACAAACACACACACACACACACACACCTCCCCCACCACTATTATATCTTCTTGCCCAGGCTGTCCTCCCAGATCGATGGATATGGTGAAATAATCAACAAAGTCATACCTATTTATACTTAGACCTGCATGCATAAGGTAGAAAATAGTATACATGAAGGAATTTTATAAACCATGAATGGCAATATAAACTCAACTTTGTACCTTTTTGAACTTTTTATTCAAGGTTATTGAGGTGTGATTTATCTACAATCAATTCCTTTAAGTGTATATTTCAGTGAATTTTGACAATTTATACGTGATTTAACCACTATTACAATCAAGGTAGAGAACCTTTTCATCACCCCAAAAAGTTTTCTTGTAAGCCTTCCCAGTCAATCCTACCCAACCATTCTCTAAGGCAACCAGTGATCCGCATTCTGTCAGAAGAGATTAGCCTTTTCTAGAATATCATGTAAATAGACTTATACTGTATATACACTTTTGTGTCCATGTGGTTGCATATGTCAGTAGCATGTACCATTTAATTACCGAGTAGTATTCCACTGAATACATATAACAGGTTTGTTTATCCCTTTACTTGTTAGTGGATATATCAGTTCTTTCCAACTTAAGCTACTGTGAGTTGCTTTGATCACTTGTGTACAAGTCCCAGTAAGGACATATGTTTTCATTTCTTTGGGACAAATACCTAGAGAGGAAATTGTTGAGTTCTATGGTAAGCATAAGGTAATTTTATTTAAAAAACTAGAAAACAGTTTTTTTGAAGAAGTTGTACCACTTTATGTTCCTGGTAGAAATTGATGAGAATTCTAATTGTTCCACATCCTCACCAATACTTGATATGGTTAATATTTTTAATTTAGACATTGAAATAAGTATGCAGTGATATTCACTATGGCTTTAATTTGCTCTTCACTGATTGCTAATGATATTGAGCAATCTCATGTGCTTATTGGCCATTTGTTTATCTTAATTTGCAAGTGTCCCTTCACATGTTTTGCCCTTTTTTGTTGTTTGTCTTTTATTTGTGAGTTAAAAGCATTAATTAATATCTTAAACACTAATCCTTGGCCAGTGACTTCACTTTCGCTTTCTTAATGGTTAATTTTAACAAATGTTTGTTTTGATAAAGTTAAGTTTCTTTTATACTTTCTTATTTTTCCGTCCTAAGAAATATTTACCTGTGCCAAAGTCATGAGGATTTTCTGTGTTTTCTTCCAGAAGTTTTATAATTTGAATTTTTGTATTTATGTAGTCTGTTTTGAGTTAATTTTTCTTTATAGTCCTGGCTAGCATTGAGAACATTTTATTTTCCATATGAATATATAGTTTTTCTAGCATCCTATTAAGAAGAGTATTCTTTCCCTCTTGAATTACCTAGGCACCTTTTCAAAAATCAACTGACCGCTTATGTATAGTTATACGTCTTAGGCTGATATTTTTAGATAAACATCCCACATAAATATAGGACAAGATTTTTGTTTTTTAATCTCTTTAACCATTAACCAAGAAATTTATCTCATAGGTTTTGAGTAGGCTAAACTCAAAAACCACCACCATTTTCTTATCTTAGAACATTAATAAGTACAAGATTAGGAGGAATTCTTATTATCCACATTTCTAGATATGCAGATTTCCACTGATTATCTCACTGGGGAGGGGAGGGCAGAATTTAGCAAGGACTTGGCAAGCATTTCTATTTTCTCTTCTCACTTTCTTCTGTGCATCCCTATCACAGAGGTTGTCGCTATTGAACTGATTGAGCCTGATGCCAAGTCCTCTCTGAACAAGTAACATTTGGGTCCACACTTAAAAGGAGAGAATGAGCCTGGAAATAATCTGGAAGACCCAGTCCCAGGCAGAAGGACAGAAAGTCCTCTTATCAGCCTCAGAGGGTTTCTGCCATGTGATTAATAGAGGTGGGACTAAGTCTGACAGAAAGAGGCTGATGACATAAAGGATTGTCTGTATATAAAACAGGACATGGAGAGAGACAGAATAAATATTTGGAAAGACCCTGTGGGGGCAGATTATGAAGGAGCTTTACTACTAGACTCAGCAGACTAGCTTAAATTGAGAACCACTTAACTAAGGGCCACCATGATAGGAAGGGTATTTTAAGGAGAATAATTCAAAGTTATCTTACCTATGTTCACCACTCAACAATTAACTCTTTAATTAAGTTAATTTTCAAAGTGAATTTGAGTCAAGAGTTAGGTGGTACCACAGCAGGAGATGATGACAGTAATGCAGAGTAGAGTGGTCTCCATAGAGACAAAATGAAAGGAGTCAAACAAGGTGATATTATCGGGTTGCTAAAGTTTGTTTCAGTTTTTCCATTATATCTTATGGAAAAGCCCAAATGAACTTACTGGTCAACTCAATATATACATTCGGCATCTGTATCCCTTGGTAACAAAAAATATAAAAGCAGTTCATATTATCATAATATCCCACATGTCGTCTTCAGTGGATACCCATGACAGAGTTTGTATGCCCATCTATGTATGGTCCATGAGGGCAGGGTTTTTTGTTTGCTTGTTTGTTTGTTTTGGTTCACTGTTATAGTCCAAATATCTAGAAGAATACAAAGCACATAGTAGATATTCAGTAAATGTTAGATGAATGAAAATATTCAGAAGATTCATCTGGAATCAAAAAAGGATACTAAAAACTGTAGAATCTTCATCACTGTGTCAGAGGGTTATAGGATATTTCTTAGATCATTTATACACATGCGAAGAAATCATCACTTGGCATTCCTCAGGTTCCCAAAGTTAAAAACATACTGAGGAAGTGCCTAATGTCCTGGCAAAAAAAAAAAAAAAAAAACCAACCAAACAAAAAGCCACCCTGCATAATAGATTTCAGATGTTCCAGGCCTTTGCTTTATGAATAGTCCCACAGATGTGTTGTATTTATCTGGACCACATACATTTCAGATCAACAGGCCACAAATGTTTATTAACTTAAACATTTTCTTGTTTGAAGAAAGCAAGTCAAGTTGTGTTAGGAAGGAGAGCTACTGCTCTAGGATGATATCTAAAACAGCAGAAAGAGATGGTGAGTTTCTTTTAAATGTTAAGTGTTTGTGTAACTCTGTAAATCGTTCTTACTAAAATACTGGTATTTGAAAAGTGATATTTTTTTTGCTTACTGGCTTCAATTGGCATTGCTGGAATGAGCAACCTCGTGTAATCTGACACAGCAGTTCTGTATGCCAGCGTCCACACTGCATTATGAGTGTTTCAGATTGTTTGCTCTAGTGTGAACCCACGTAGACTGTGTAAAGATGCTGTTCTGCCTAGTTTATTTTGTCTCTCGGCCGTAGAGCACTAAGCCCTGGACATTACTGTGTACCATGGGTTTTGAATTCCATGCCTGTGGACCACGGCCAGCATCACACACAGAAGTTAATGACCGATTGTTATCTTAGCCCATAGCTTGCATTCCTTTTGATAAGACTATTTCAGCAAGGGGGTGGATCACAAAGTACAGGATTAATTAAGGTCAAATCCCAATGAAACGTGCAATCTATTTTCTCAAGGAAAAGAACTTGGAAGAATCACAGGGTGAATTTTATATACCAAAACCCAATTTTTAAAATAATGTTTAATTAAACTTGAAGCTTAATTTCCTTCTTGTTTAAAGGGATGGCATAGTAATGCAACATAATTTAAACGTGCCCATAGATCAGCAGACGGGAAACACTTATCATTGCTGTGAACTACTGTCATTTACAATGGTGATGAACCACTCTCAACATCCTAACAATCCAAGCACATCTAAATCATCTAACTATGCTGACACTAGTTTATTAGCATCTGACAGTAAAAATTGGTCTCGAGGAAACCATTGAATTTAAGTCCAGTGGTGAACTGTTTTAAAAATGTGTATTTTGATAGAGAATGATCAAGGAAGCCAGCCTTGTGTCTCAGTGCACTAATCATTCCGGTTTTAATGCGCTGCAAAAATTCCAGTCCCTACTGGGATTCTAACTCTAGATAAGATTGTGCTGAATTTCCAGATCTCCTATAACATGTGCTTTTCTTCCCAGGCTGTAATACCATTTTTTTCTTAATTGTCTCCTGATAATTTTTCCTATCATATTATAAAGTCCTTTAGAAGAAATTAGCTTTCTTTGTTGAAACTCGTAAGTAAGTTCCACTAAGCTAAAGTCCTTTGTATATTTCAAACTTTCTTTTAGACTGTTAGAAAAGGTAAGTTATGCTTCAGACTATACTTAAAATAAGAACATTATGATGAAAGTTGTCTCTTTCCTTCCTGAATATGGCCTTATAATCTTTCCTGCTCTGCGTCTATCTTTCCCAATATGGGTAGCTGCAAGGATGATTAAGTATCCCTGCAGAGAAAGTCGAGTATGGAAAAAGTTCAAAGATAAATTAAATGACAGGTTTACAGGTCTTTCTGCTTGTTTTTATTTTTTAGGACTCTGTCATCAAGCAATAGGCATTAGTCTTTCTAGCTGGTGGGTGGTTTGTAAAACTATGTGAACTATTTGGAACATAAATACCATTCTAAATTAAGGTTGGATTAATTATATCAATAATACAGTAATGATCTAAGTAAAGAAACTCATTCTCTTCTGCTTCAAATATGATTTTTAAATAATTTGGTGAAATTCTCAACTTTTTTGAAGTTGGGAAAGTTTTTTTGCATTTATCTGCTTCAGTTTCTGCTCCTGAGGATTAAGTGTGCTGGTCACTGTCTCACTGTACACCTCTGCTGACCTCAAGCCAAGAATGCATGGCCCTCCCTTGTGTGCCAAACCACCCTGAGAAAATTACCCCCAAAAGAAAATTTAGCACAGAGATAGTTATCCTCCTTGTGTGTCTACTAGATTGTATGTTATAGAAGCCAGCAACAGATGCTCCTTCAAAATCATATTCCCAGAAGCTAGCAGAATACATGTTACGACACAGAGAAGAAAATCAATCAATATTTATTAAACAAAGGGATTGCCTAGGCAGGGCACAAAGTTAATATATGATTAACTAGGAGATTGTATATGTAGGTGTTTGTTTATAGGAACAGTTCATTAAATCCATTAACACAATTATAAAAGTTTAACCAGTATTAAAAATACACTATACAAGTATAAGGATCCTATGGGATAAGAATCAAAGCTGTGGACGTTCTGCTTTGTTTTCGGATTTGAGGTTTTGTTTTGGTTTTTGGTTATGGTTATCAACTTTTACTTCAGAACCAAGCATAGAATCCTCCACATATTATATCTCCCAAAAAAGTGTCACTGTTGTTGTTTGGTAATCATTGTCATTGATGTTTAGTCACTAAGCCGTATCCGGCTCTTTTTGCAACCCCATAGACTGCAGCCTGAAAGGCTCCTCTGTCCGTGGGATTCCCCAGGCAAAAATGGTGTGGGTTGCTATTTCCTTCTCCAGAGCATCTTCCCAACCCAGGAATCGAACCCAGGTCTCCTACATTGGCAGACAGATTCTTTACCACTGAGCCACCAGGGTTAGCCTTGGTAATTGTTGTTGCTTAGTCACTCAGTCGTGTCTGATTGTTTGCAGCCCCGTGGAATGTAACCCACCAGGCTCCGCTGTCCGTGGGATTTTCCAGGCAAGAATACTAGAGTGGGTTGCCATTTCCAACTCCAGGTGATCTTCCCAACCCAGGGATCAAACCCATGTCTCTTACATCTCCTGTATTAGCAGGCACATTCTTTACCACTGCGCCACCAGGGAAGCCCCTGGTGATAATCATACATTAAACTAAATACAAATGTTGCTTCTTCAAAGAAGACTTTCTTTGACTCTTCATCTAAATTGTTTCCCAGTGTACTCACTCCTGGTCCCAGTGGGTTTTGTCCTGGCTCTTATCTTATCACACTTGGTAATGATGAGAATTTGTATCTGTTTAGCATCGATCTTTCTCACTGAATGACTCGTTCCTGAAGGTGGGGACAGCCTCTGTGTTAATAACCCCAAGGTCCAGCTTCTGAGACAGCCCCTGTTACAACAGGAGCTGCTCAGTACCTTTGAAAAAAGAGGGAAGGAGAGAAGAGGATAAGGGGGAGAGCAACAAGGGAGAGAAAAAGGAATATATGATAAGTGCTTAATTTTAACTTAATAAAGTCAAGGTTCTGTGAAAGCAACAAAGGGCATCACCCGTATATCAGCCTCCGCTCATAATTTTCTTCTTTTTCTTCCTTTTCATGTGTTAGTGTGGGTAACTTACATACCATGAAAAAGTTGAGAGAAAAAAAAATTAATACATATTACAGATTTTTATCTTTGGTAATATATTCTCATGTAAAATAATCCAAATAGAATTGCTTAAAAGCCTTCAGAATTTAAAATATATGGAATTTGTGTACGTAATAGATGTGAGCCCCATACAACTTAAACTGGCACTGAAACTGTCTGTATGAAGTGGGCATTAAGAATAATAAATGCCTAGCTCCTAAAAATGCAAAAACAAAAATAAAACCTATTGCTTATATCCTTCAAACTAGAATCCTGGACTTGATATTGCAAAAGCAAGTAAGTATCAAATAAAGTTCAAGGGCAAGTTATGCAAATGGGAAATTAATGGCTTTATTTTTCTCCGTGTTAAGCATCATTTCCTAAACATTTGAAGCAAAGTGCATATTTAAACCACAGTTAGACTTATCTTTGACATATTTTTTAAAGAAAAATAGGAATTAAAATGCAATTTGTGTATATTCTTGTACTTAATATTTTCCCCATCTATTTAGCATTAATGTAGGGAGAGCTATTCTTTTAGAAAATGTCAAAAAGAACAAATTACTCAAAATGGTACTGTTGATTATAAGTAGGCTGTTTTGCCTTATTCTAATGTAATGAATTCTGTCAATAACAGGACATATTTTTTCCCAATTTTTCAAGATAATTTTAGTGACTCATAATTGAAAAAAAAAAAAACTGAAGGATAAGGAGAAAGAGATCTCAATGGAGAATATTTCAATACCCTTGTATACCAGCTAGCTATTTCTCAAGGGCAATTTTAATTCTAAGTCAAGTCACAAATGGATTGAGACTGGTGATCTCACTCTCCCCTTTGGAAAACTATGCATATCACAAAATCACTATACATTTTGACATAGTCGACAGCCATTGCTTGAAATAGGCCCTGAATCAACTGAGCATGGAAACTCAGTTTGCCTGGGGATATACTGGCCTTTAAATAAAGAGGGTTGTTATCTTCTTCTGATAGAACAATGGAGAAATCTCCCAGCATCTATAATTTTGTGTATACTGTAAGTGTAACAGACAGCCTTGGTTTCAAGTCATCCACTGCTCATAAAATGATTATATATACTTTTTAGGCTGGAAGTATAATAAATGGGCTTTTAAGCTGGAATGAACACATTTTTTTTTTTCAGAGTACTGATTTCATTAAATATTTTCTTTTATTTCTCCCAGAAGGTTATTTTGGTGTTATCTCTCCAGCAACCCTGGTCATGCAGAATACCCCCTGCTGATCACAGAGCTCTGTGACAGCTTTTGCATATTGCTAATGGTAACAGCCCATACTGAATAGATGACTTTGGATGCTTGATTTAGCCCAGGGGTGCAAAGGGCCTGCTTAGAGTGGTATGATGAAGCTACTTAGGAACAGTGAGACCCAAATTAGGAAAAAGTAAATGTGTAACCAATTATCCATGGGCACATATTACCTTAAAATAATTGGAAGCACTGTGTCCATTGCTCAAAGCTGCCTGATACTTGCTGTCAACTTCTATCCTTGCTTCTGTTCTGGCACTGAGCAAAATCCAGAAGAGGTGAAACGCCACCACGTGTGTAAGCCAGACGTCCATTGGAATGTACGACTATTTTCAACACATTTTTTCCCTTTTTTAAAAAAAATTTTTAGTTGGAGGATAATTGCTTTATGATGTTGTGTTAGCTTCTGCCATTGTGGTTGTTCAGTCACTAAGTTGTGTCCCACTCTTTACAACCTCATGGACCACAGCACCCCAGACTTCCCTGTCCTTCACTACCTCCCAGAGTTTGCTCAGATTCATAGTCCATTGAGTCGATGATGCCATCCAATCATCTCATCCTCTGTCACCCCCTTCTCCTCCTGCCCTCAATCTTTCCCAGCATCAGGGTCTTTTCCAATAAGTCGGCTCTTCGCATCAGGTGGCCAAGTTACTGGAGCTTCAGCTACAGTCCTTCCAATGAATATTCAGGATTGATTTCCTTTGGAATTGACTGGTTTGGTCTCCTCACTGTCCAAGGGACTCTCGAGAGTCTTCTCCAGCACCACAGTTTGAAAGCATCAATTCTTTGGCGCTCAGTCTTCTTCAAGGTCCAGCTCTCACATTCGTACATGACTACTGTAAAAACCATAGCTTTGACTAGATGGACCTTTGTTGGCAAAGTGATGTCTCTGCTTTTTAATACACTGTCTAGGTTTGTCATAGCTTTCCTTCCAAGGAACAAGCATCTTTTAATTTCATGACTGCAGTCACTATTTGCAGTGATTTTGGAGCCAAAGAAAATAAAGCCTGTCACTATTTCCATTGCTTCCCCATCTATTTGCCATAATCAACCACAAGTACACATGTCTCCTCCCTCCTAAACCTCTGCCCACCCCCACCCCATCTCACTCTTTAGGCTGTCACAGAGCACAGTGTATTTTATTATTTTTACCATTTGAAATCGAGTTCGATCATTGCACTCAAATTTGGATGGAGAAAAAAAGAATTAGTTTTTCAATTTTTCAAACATAATTTTTTTAAAAAATTGTTTTTCAGGTATCTGAACCGTGATTTTCTAAAAAAAATCTTTTGTTTTCTCCAGGATTTTCTTTTTAAAAGTCTGTTATTTGGGACATTTCAAAAGATTGGTTCATACAACTTCTAGACAATTCCTTTGAAAGAGTAAAAATCTTGCTTGCTCCATTCTTGGCCTCCTGCTGGTATATTAAATGGTGACCTATGAATATTGGTGTGGAAAGATAAAATTTAAATTTTAAGCCAAAACCCTTATATAAAAAAAAAAAAAATTAAAGCCCGCAACAGATTAAGAGAGAGAGAGTGAGATTGAGGAAGAGAATAAAGAAGGAAGAAACAGGAGACTGCAGTGGGGGTGGGAGTGAAGATAAATGAGGAATTTGGAGTTAACAGATACACACTATTGTATATAAAATGGGTAAGCAGTAAGGTCCTACTGTTCAGCACAGGGAAGTATATTCAGTATCTTTTAATAACCTAAAATATAAAAGAATCTGAAAAAAAATATATATATATGTATAACTGAATCTCCTTGCCGTACACTTAAGACCAACACTACATTGTAATTAACTATATTTCAATACAAAAAGTAAGAATAAAAGAAAGGAAGAAAGACACTAGTTTACTGACATGGTCAGAGTATAATTTTCACAATAACTATATTATCACTCAGTTTAGAGGCAAGTTAAACTATATTAAGGTGGTACTCCAATCTATATGTATATATAGCTAACATAAATTAGACACAAGCAAGGCACCTAAAATACTCGTACTGTATTTTAAGTTATTCTAATTGCCTCTCCCACTCTAATTTTAATGCATCCAAATCATTTTAATCATATAAATGAAGTTTGAAAATGTCAGCCAAAATCTGAATTCCAGAATTTTCTTAACAGCAAATAGTTGAGTAAAATACTTGTAAGATGGGTAAGCAGAGCTGATGCCCCTACTCTTTATACTGTGACTTTGTATCTGCCTTATCTATGTTATGCAATCACATCCAATAGGTGGCAGGCAGCCTGTTGAGTGATTGGGGATTGTTGTCTGTGTTCCTTGTAGTGGACAGCATGCAGGAAAGTCTGTTCCCCAGCTGAAGGGATTAAGGAAAGGAATGTTGTTTAGATAAAACAGGTTGTATCCATGCCAAACAATATCCAGCTGTACAGCCTAAGAGCCCATTATCTTACATGTGATAAAACAAACCAGCCTAAGTTGTATAGCATGATAATTGCCTTTAAAAACACACACACACACATTAGCTGCTTGCTCTCTGCCTTCAACGTAAAGCTTACAGTCACAGCTAACGGTATAGAAGATACTCAAAAGATGCTTAAAATAAGAGGCACTTTTTTTCTTGCCAGGTTTTTAGCATCTCAAAATTCAAATGCCAGTACTCAAATACCAATTTCCTGATCAACCTGTAGACTAAAGGAAATGAAATAAAATTAAATAAATCGTATATACAGATTTTTAAATGAATCTACACCTATCTACGGAGTGATTAGTGATTTTCTTTGATATTGAACTGTAATGACTACTCCAATGAGTACAATTCTACCTTTTTAATCTCAACCCTTGATTTCAAATGTATCTCAAGACTTTCCAGACAGGGAACTTTATTTTATTGAATGCTTCAACGTGGATTGTGAGCTGGTTTCTTTGAATACGTTTTAGAATCGATTTCTTCTGAAGATACAGCATATTACCACTGTAGCAAGAGAAATAATCAGATTTGGCCACAGCAGTTGTACGAGAGCTGTCTCAAACAGACGGGGAGCTCAATTCTTCAATAGCTCTAAACAAATAAAACTCTAAACAATGCTATATTTCAGGAAGACAAGTAATACATTAAAATAAATCAGTGACTAGTTGAATATAAAGGAGATTCTAATTGCATCTTTTGCTTTCTGAACTCCCCCCTTGCTCTCATTCTCTCTCTTAGTCTGTTGTATGATGCTTTAGAGCCCGTGCCTGCATAAGGCACTGTTTTTTTGTTGTTAAATTTCTAAGCTGAATTTGTTCAGAACAAAGAAATCTGTTTTTAAACTTTGATATCATCAAGTTTCCATTCTAGAAGGGATATGGACACCGCAGGTCAAATTTGGCTCTGGTTCCCTAAGACAATATAACAATTGGAATTCAGAGAGAATTGGAATTTTTGCATGTAAAGAATGTGTTGGCCTCATAGCTTCAGTCAACAAGCTTTGAATCTGTATGGCCCAAAATATGTCCTTCAATCAACTGTGTATATTAAATCTGACTCTCTGTCTTCCAAGGCCCCTGGCAGTGGGCAGAACACAAAGATGAAAGGCTTGGTTAGAAGAGATAATTAAAACTTAATGGGTGCTTGTTGTATGAGTAGGTGCAAAGAAAAATGATCACTTTAGGTATTCACACAGAATTTATAAAGAGTTCTATGTGTCATGAGTAATTCATTTTGGATTGTTAACACTAGGAAGATGACCCCTAAAAGACACGGGTCAGTGCTAAATGCCTGACTCTCTCTTCTGTTATGTTTTATAGGGTTTTTTTACAGTCAATGTAAGAGAAAAACACTACATCTAAGACAGCTAGGGAAAATCCAAGAGCTCTGAACTCTAGAAATTTTGTATTGAATTGATTCAGATTAAAGCAATGACCTTTTGACTTTATGATGTCTTCTAAAAGGCCTCCAAAGATTGAAGGGTAGGATATGTACCTTGGGTTGGGGGGTGGGGGGGATAATAGACTGATTAGACTGATTTGGGCCTTTGGCCAGATGGTTTCAGGAAACCGAAGCCCCTCTTGCCTTAGCTGGTGGCCACAGTCTCTCAGGAAATGATGGAGTGACCAACACGTAAGACATGGACTTGGGCTGTCAGAAAGATGAGGACTAGTTCTGCAAAGCTTTCAGAACCTCCATCTCCGGTAAGCTACAGTATCTACCCCGTGGCAGCAACTTTTGTGTGTGCGTCAGATGACTCTAGCTTGAATGAGCTTTTCATACACATTCTGTTTGAAGAGCAGTCCTGCTGTGTGCTTTCCTTTTGTCGTGTGTCTGTTCAGGACTGTAGCCCTGCTTCCTCCCAGTGCCGCCCATCCCTCCTTGGTTCAGTTTCTCCTTTCATCATCTCTCCCCGCCAGCCCCCCAGCACTCTAAGTTTCTTAATGTGGTTAGAAAAAACATCAGAAAACAAAAAACATCATTCAGACACCAAATTGTGAGTATGTAGATGGAGTTAGTTTCTCCTCCTCTATCTGATGTTGTTTGTTTATTACACACACTGCTGAATATTGTCAACATATGACAAGTACCAGCAGGAACTCAACTAGAAAACATGCATTTTGCCACAGGTGAGAGAGTAAACATAGATACAGGGGCAAACACTGCAGAAAACAAACATGATAATTAAAATGGAAAAGAAAAGAGAACGTGGAATAAGATTTACTTTGATTGGTTGAGTTTGAGGAGTCTCTGTTTGGAAAGCAAGACCTCTTTCATAAAATAATTCAAAGTGGTCTTTGTATAAATGGCCTTTGGGTTTGGGATTGGTTGTTTTTTTTTTTTTTTTCTTGACAGACTGAAGTCTCTAAGTCAATGAAACACATGAAGAGGTCTTAGAAGATTTATAGTCAGAACATAAAGTTAAAAGTAAAATTCTCAAACTTAAAAAGCTTACCTCTTCTGTTAAATATTTTAAATATTTCCTGATATAATTTGTTTTTTTTTAATGTAATTATGAAACTATGAGAATAAATTCACTTACGAAGGTAGAAACAAGTCATAATCATTGCTTGCAGTTGGAGGAAAAGATGAAATGTTACTTTTTACTAAAAAAGAGAAAAAAGCAATCACAGAATTCACCTTCTGATCACCTGATCCTTTGTCTTCCCTCTTCTTGCCATGGATAAGGCGCCCCAGGACTTCTTACTTAAAGGGGTGGGTACTTTGAACAAGACGATAAAAGGCATGAATGGCTTAAAGTTTATTATAGACCTTCTCAGGTAGAAACAAAGGTAGTGAGTACATTTTGCCCATCTTGTTTCATTTATTCCCTCTACATTATTTGTTATGTTTTTATTGCTAAAGCAAGTAATTCCATGCACAGATGCTTTTAAATAAAGTGTTAAGGACTTATCACTTGTTTGTTTTTATAATACCACCATGCCATTATCACACCTCACACAAAATACGTGCTTAATGTCAGCTAACATTCAGTCCACAGTGAAATGTATCTAACTGTCTCAAAAATGTCTTTTCTATAGTTTCAGTCAGGATCCAAACAAAAGTAAAGCAGTTTTGTGCTTCTCTATCTTGTGTATCCTATAGTAATCTCCTTCCCTTTTATTTGTTGGTGAGATCCAAAACTTTTTTTTAAAGGCAAAAAATTCCATGCAGATGGTGCTACATAATCTCTATGGCATCTGGTCCCTTGTCTCTGTGATTCTAAGACCGGTTGGTGGGTTCAGGTATTATCTGCCTTGCTGTTGTTCAGTGCTCAGTCTGGTCCCTCCCTTTTAAAGTTCCCTGTCCTTCCACCTAAAGTCTTAGCATCCTGAGATCATCATTGCCTAGAAATATTATTCCATGAGGGGTGACAGAAGAGTGACATTTTGAATCTATTATTTTTCATTAAAGTGCATGCATGTCAATTTGACTGTAAACCAGCAGCCACATCACTCTTTCCAAAGTTAACAACATAGACTACAGTTATTCTTTCTCCCAAATGAAGCCAGAGACCTCGTGAAGGGTCATAGCACACAATCATCAGAAAGATTGAGACCAGATGTTGAGGCGAGTGAGTTAGGCAAAGGGATTTCTTCAGTAGATACCAAAAATGATCTCTATGTCATTCAATTTTGGGTGGTGGGGACGGGAAAAAAATGATGCCCCAGTCATGAGTCTGTCGTCTAGACAGTTGGCAGATGGCCATGTGGTGGGGTTTCTTTACATGATATTATAAAGCTGTGGGCCAAGCCTTTCACAGCTCTTCTCTATTTGATTCTATCAGAAGGCCCCAGCTGACGTTGAGCAGATTTCTCACTTTACACAAAAGTCAAGCAGGCAGAGCCTGAAAAATCCATCAAGATTTTACTTGATGTCTTCTGTCTTGTCCAAATCGAGCTGATCCAGGAGACTAAAAAGGGAACTGAAATAAGGTGGTCTCTCAGAAGGCTGGAGGGCAAAGGGAAGTTCCTCCAAAGAATCAGTAAATGCTCAGAGAAGGAAATGCCCATTACAGACATAATTTGAAGGCATTGGGAACCCACACCAACCTTATCCCTGAGAAAATAAAAACAAGTCCATCTTTGAAATGTGCATCTTCTCCACAAAGGCGAGGAAATTGACTCTCAGCCCCATTGTGCCTGGAGACACAAAAGTGGAAGAACATTATTCTGAGCTGACTGATGGAGGCTCTTCTCTGACCCACCTGTGTCGCCTCTCTGAGTATTTGAGGAACACAGAATTGTTTCTCTGGCTCCTGCAGAACTGACTGTGAAGACCGAATTTCTTTCTTCTCTCTCCCCCGCTCCATCATTTCTTCTCCTCCAGCTCATGTTCACTTGCCACACCAACTTTTTTTTTTTTAAAGGATTGTGGTTTTTCTTAAAGATATTTTTTTGATGTGAACCATTTTTCAGAGAGTCTTTACTGAATTTGTTACAATACTGCTTCTGTTTTTCTATTGAGGGTTTTTTTTTGGCTATGAGGCATATGGTATCTTAGCTCCCAGATCAGGGATCCAACTCACCACCACCCCCACCCTCCCCGCCCCGCCTTGAAAAGCAAAGTCTTAACCACTGGGCTGCCAGAGAAGTTCCCACACCAACCGTTTTAAAATATGTTGCAGCTGTTTCAGTAGCAGACACTCGGGATGAAAAGCTTCCTTCCATACGTGGTTTGTCCAGTAGTTACAATTACAGAGGTGATTTGGATATTTGGGCATACCATGCTCTTCCTAACTTTAGGATCTTACTTGAGATACTAGAAGCATAGCAACAGGCACCGTAGGCTTTGGAAACAGGAAGAGTTTTCAATACAGGTCCAGCCGGCCACTTGCCAGTCATGGACCTTACCCAGTTTTCTTTTCTATAAGATTGAGATGATAATGTTTGCTTTTCAGGGTGATTGTGAGGGCTCTCAATTCTGTATATGCTATGCCTAGAGCAGTGCCTAGAGTGTGGAGGATACCCAATAGAAGTTAGATTCTGTTGTTCAGTCTTTAAGTCATGTCCCACTCTTAGTTTTTCCATAGATGTTAGTTACTACTATTATTTTTGGAGAATGTTCCATTTCTAGAACCAGTTTAAAACCTATCAAGTTTCTTTTCACCATAAAGAAAATCTAATCTTTAAACAGGACCCTCTGCCTTCTCCATGCTCACTTTCCAGGAATACAGGCATCTGCCTGTTCATCATCCCTTTTCCTGCTGCCTTGGACCTTGTCACTCGCTCATGAATTTTCCCTAAGAGGAATAAGAGAGTCAGGTTAAATTCTCCCGCAATAGAGCACAAACCCAAACCTGAGAAACACTTCATTGCTGCTCAGTAAATAAGGGGAGGTAGCACTCTGCCTACTCAGAGGTGCTGAAAAGCCTAAGCCTGCTCAACTCTGGACTAAGACCAACATGATTTAACCAGTGTGGGCTGCCAGCCTGCCTGAATCCCAGCACATGCGTTGACATAAGTGGAATTTTGCCTTGTTTTAAAGCCCAGATTCATCCTTTCCAGAGACAGGGACTATACCTTATCCTCTCCTGTCCTATCACGAGGACTGGGGCTCTGCTCCTTAGCGCTAGTCCCTTGGTTTGTGCCTTGCCCAGTATTCTGGGTCCCAGAGGACGGCTCTGGTCCTTCTGCCTCTCAGGCCGTAAGAATGGATGGAGGATATCCAGCTACCCCACCCCCCTCATGTGTTTGCTCACTGAGATGGAGACCTCTAGTTGCCATACTTTGGAGAGACCTCTCCTGGGCTAAAATGTCCTTTGGCACCTATCTGCAAGTAGAAGTGGTTGCCCAGAGCCTGTACCACCCTTCTTGGCTGGCAAATACCAGGCTTGGCCCTCCTCAGTAGGTTCTGTCCAATCATACCTGGGTTTGTCTTGGCTATTGCCAGGTTAAGGTCAAGTTGAGGTGTGGTGGCGACCTCTGACTTAGGAATCTCTTAATCCAAGATGGCGCCTCTGCCAATGGCAAGAAGCAAAGACAGAACCTCTCTCTTTCCTTTCTTCTTTGCTTTGCTTCAAGTATTTTTATCTTGGCTCATGCAACAAAAGCTCATTGATGAAAAGCATCTAGACTGTTAATAGTGCAGTTAACCAAAAAGAAAACCACAGATAATACAGAAACTATGTTTTAATGAAAGGAAAAATGGCTAATAATCACACCACCCAGAGGTAATCTGAAGTTATTACTTCAGAATATTTTTTTTTCAATTCATCAAGTGTAAAATTTCAGATACGTATAATGATAAGTCCTAGACATCTGCTGTACAACTTTGTGCCTATAGTTAAGAATACCGTATTATATACACTTATAAACTTGTTAGGAGGGTAGATGTCCTGATAACCGTTCTTACTGTAATTTAAAAAAAAAATTAGAATCATTACATACACACACAACACAAACACACACACATGCATATACATTTCTTTATAAAACTTAATATTAGCTTATATATTTCTAACTTCAAAACAAGGAATAAGTTACACATCCAGAAAACCCAATTACACATATTTTTCCTCTGCTAATATTATAAGCATTGGCTAAAATTGATATTTATTGATAATTTCTTAGAAACTATACCTAGATTACTAATAAAAATCATCAAAGTCCTTTATCTTTTATAACAATTCTTGCTAATATTTGATTCTTTGAAAGCTCTTATAGTTAAGGTTGGAAAATGCTGGTTTACTCCTTTCTATATCATATTACCTGAGTCAAATTATTTAGTGGTTCTGAGTTGCTCTTTAAAATTGGGATGTTGATATATACTGACAATTAACATAGTATAAGGTGGTTTTGTCAGTCTTTCTCAACTTCTTGCCAGGTAAAAAGCGTGATATATGACATTTTTTTCATGTATGACATATACCATGAGAATTAGCAATAACACCTATCCTGTCACTCTCACATAGGACTTTAGAATGCAAATAAATTCAGGATACTTAAGTATGTAAAATAAGTAACATTTTCTGTTAAATCTACCAGTGTTTCACAGCAAAGATATTGTGATCTATTGTGCTAAAGTACACAATGAATTTGTAAGCACCAAACTAAATAAAGTGCTATTATTTCAGTAACTACATTAAAATGGAAGGTCTATTTCTCACTTTGCAGAAATCTCACCCAGGTGGGTAAACATTTTGCAAGTTTGAATACCACCTGACAAGAAACAATTAAGAAACTCAGTACTTAATTTGTTAATTTGTTACCTGATTTAAATGAAAGATAAATTAAGCTGTGTTCTTTATTTATTAGCAAGATTCAAGTAAACAAGGTTTAGAGAAATAAATAGAATTGAGCTTTGTGCCTGATTTCAATTATAAAATAACTTTCAAAAACAGCTCTTCATTTGTTCCACTTAGAATAATTTCAGAAAGCATATTTCTGAGTTACAATTGATAGCTTTCAGTTAACACCTTTTTCTCAAACACTTGCTTATTATAAAAATGAAGTAGTATTCTTCTAGACAGCTATTCTGACTTTCTTTGATTCTAAAATCTAAATTACTAGTAGTCATTTAAATAATAATGAGCATTAAAATGTTTGTATAAATAATTGCTATATGTGATATTTCTCATATATGTAAAACCAAATTATAATGAATGGGAATGCATGTCACTGTCTGTGGCATATTTATTAAAATGCTACGCAACAGTATAATTAAGCTTTTGAACTACCTAAAATTATTTTCATCATTTCTCACCTTAGAATTTTTTGACAGAAACTTTATCCCAACTATCAAGATAAAAGAAAAAAAAATACCCTTTTGTCTATCATCTTAAAACTTTCACTTCCTAGGGTTCAATCCAAAAGATAATGCATCTGCTTAACATCAAGCAGTTTTTAGAACTCTCCTTGAGAATTTTTTTCCACCATCAGTGATTCGTAACCACCTCCTTTATGTGGTCGTATGATATATCTTTTAAAGTCTACATTTTCAAGTTATTTCAGGGGCCCACTTAATCAGAGTCACAGAGGCCCTGTGGGTTGCCTTTATCTGCTCCCCACTTGCATTTTGTCTCAGCATTTCTAGGCCTTGTCTGCTGCTGACAGCTCAAATCATGGTTTGCCAGCATGCCTCTGACCAAAAGAATAGCTCTGAGTTTGCTCCATGCCATGGTACTTGGAGAATTTAAAGTAAATAAAAATAAACTCTATTTTTTGTTAGCTACAAATGCATACTTTGCAAGAAATGCTCAAAAAAATTGGGCTGGTGAGGTGAGGTATTAAAGTTTTTTTTTTTTTTAATGCCACAGTTTCATTCTTGGTCATTTTTACAGAGCCTAAAATAATTGTCATAGAATAAGCACTTATTATGCACCATAGCAGGTAGTATCTTTAGATCAGGAGTGGAATTGCAAAGAAAAAAATCAAGCCCTGTAAGGACAGGGATTAGGTCTGTTCTGTTTGCAGTTTTGTTCCCTCTACCTAGCACAGTGTCTGGCATGTAATAGGCACTCAAAATATATTGGTTAAATAAATAAACACATAGGGATAAGGGGAGTAAGAGGAGAGAGTGAGAAATAGCAAGAAAATCAGAAAATATTGCCCTCATCCAAAGTCATGAGGCAGCCAATCTGAAAGAATTCAAGGCCGTTTGCATCAGTTATGGTCATAAATATCTGGTGGACTTAGCAGAGGTTAAGGAAAACAGCAGATAGGATTTTATTTTTTCAACATAATTAATAATTGCATCATCACCATGCCCTCCTCGGGCTTCACAGGTGGAGCTAGTGGTAAAGAACCTGCCTGCCAATGCAGGAGATATAAGAGATGTGGGTTCAATCCTTGGGTCAGGAAGATCCCCTGGAAAAGGGCATGGAAACCCACTCCATTATTTCCTAGAGAACCCCAAGGACAAAGGATCCTGGGGGCTACAGTCCATAGGGATGCAGAGAGTCAGGCATGACTGAAGCGACTTAGCTCACACGCACATGTCTGCCTATTGTGTTATTTACTATTTCCAGCTAACCTTAATATCTCCACCAAGCAAGGTCCCAGGTAGAAATCCTAAAACCAAGAAGGAAGAAGTAACTTACCTGGCGGAACCCAAATATAAAATTCAACCATGAAAGTCACCGGGGCAGGAGGTGTCTGGGAACACACCCTAGTAGCAGTAGTAGTAGTTTTACACCTGCTAGTTTGTACTTCTTAATCCCCTCATACTTAATGAAATAAGTCAAAGACAAATACCATATATTTTCACATATAGGCGAAATCTGAAAAATAAAACACAAGAATAAATACAACAAAAGAAAAACAGATTCACTGATACAGGGAACAAAGTAGTGGTTACCAGGCTTCCTTAATTTTAAAACTGGAAGTAAACATTTTAGGGGATTGGGTCCTCCTATTGACCTACAGTCCCTTGGACTGCAAGGAGATCCAACCAGTCCATCCTAAAGGAAATCAGTCCTGAATGTTCATTGGAAAGACTGATGTTGAAGCTGAAACTCTAATACTTTGGCCACCTGATGCGAAGAGCTGACTCATTTGAAAAGACCCTGATGCTGGGAAAGATGGAAGGCAGGAGAAGGGGATGACAGAGGATGAGATGGTTGTATGGCATCACTGACTGAATGGACATGAGTTCGAGTAAACTCCGGGAGCTGGTGATGGACAGGGAGGCCTGGCGTGCTGCAGTCCATGGGGTTGCAAAGAGTCGGACACGACTGAGCTACTGAAATGAACTGAACTGACTGATTGATCCTACAACCAAAAACAAAAGCAATCACTACTAGGATAAGTGGAATCTCAGATGTAAACATGAGGTGGCTTAGGGAACATTGGTTTAAGACTTTCTGGGGCTAATATCTTGGAAGGCAGAAGATGTGTGTCATGGCTGGGAGAGGTGCAGCAAGGCAGACTCTGGACTAGTGGAATCTGCTTGTTACAAGTACTGTGTATGATGTTTGAAATCTGGCATCTTTTGGTTTGGGTTTCCCTAGAAATAGTCCCCGAGGCAAGCTTTAAAGGGTTTAATTGGAAAGGGCTGCCGGAAAGACCTTGGAGAGAAGTGGAAAAAGTGAAGCAGAAAGGAAGAAGGAAGCAGAAAGTTCAATAAAGAGGTGTTAATTTGTGGGCCTTCAGAGGCTTCTATGGAATCCCGCCTCTGAGAGACTGCATGAAGCAGTCCAGAGTCATCCCCACCCAAGGGGCAAGGAAGCTGGAGTGCTTGTCCACCACTTCCCCTCTGTCACTGGCTCAGAGTCCCCCAGGTGCGTCAGCTCGTGGTGTTTTGGGCTTGTCCTGCCATTTTTCCTGCCTCACTTCTCCAGCAAGGCATTCACCTGGGCAAACAGGGAGGGGCAGGTGAAGTGAGAAACCATGTAAAACAGCAAGTGCCCAAAAGGGTGTGGGCAGAGCAGAGGCCCTGCTGGCACTCATAGCAGTGTAATTTTTTCACTTTTTACACATAACGATTGGTGTATAATTTCCTCGGCTTAAATCAGAAAATCTTTGGTCACACACCAATAATAATCACAACAATAAGCCCCATGTGCACG
The DNA here is from genome assembly GCA_024291935.2 of Okapia johnstoni. Taxonomy (NCBI): domain Eukaryota; kingdom Metazoa; phylum Chordata; class Mammalia; order Artiodactyla; family Giraffidae; genus Okapia; species Okapia johnstoni. The sequence goes on from CM044327.1 coordinate 9,842,930, forward strand.
TCTTTAGGGACTGCTTCTCTGACAGGGTGATCACCACGTGCTGCTCTTCACGCCTATGTCTGGGCGCCCTCCTTTCTCCTGCCTGCCCTCCTTGTTGCTTATGCTAATCTCTTTTCTTTTATTTCCTGTTGTACTCTGCTCATGGATCTCCGATCCACCCTTTATCTTCAAGTGCTGCTCACTTTCGTCTGGATTAATTCTAGTCACCTGCCGGTTGGTCGTCATGCTTGCACCAACCCCGAGCACAACCCGCCTCAGTGCAGGGTCAGCCTTCTGAAAGCCCAAGGACAATCACGTACCCTTTTCCTCACCCAGCATTTACGGGCTTTCTTATGGCCTATGAATCAGCATGAGCATCTCTGGCTGGCATTCAAGGTTCCCCAGCCCCGACCAGTTTCCCTTTCTCACCTCTTCTTCTTCTTCAAGCCATCTCCTACGAGCCAGGACCCATGGAGAGACCCCTCACCATTCCTCATTCAAAATCATTTCTCCGTCTCTGCTTCCCCAATCAGGCCTGTGATGCCTCCCAAGTTATCCCCCTGTACCTGCTGTAGAGAAACTGTACTATACTGGTTTTTCAACTAAGTTTGGTTTCGTGAGTTTTAGCCATATCCTTTTATTAAAACAGACTTTGTTTCTCCCTTTAGTGTAGTCCTTTTAACAAGGAGATAGATGAAAACAATGTTGGTAATGTTCAACGAGAGAGCTGGTATGTACTAACTTAAAATGAGCAGCTCACAAGGAAAAGGAGGTGCCCTCTGAATAGTGCACAGGTCCGAGGAGTTGATCTAGCTGCTGAGAAGCATGTAAGCTGGATCTAATTGGATTAGTTAGATCATGGTCATAGCAGCAACTTCTCTGCTGCCGTATGGGTAAATGACTTATGGTTCCATTCAGAAAGATCACTTAGCAAACTAGCATCATTATTTTTTCTCTTCATGCTACAGAGGAAATGGAGATAAAAGGTATGGAGAACTACTTCCTAGAGACTTAGCAGAGAGAGAAAACAGCATCATCTCTCCTCTCTGTAATAAAGAAACTCATTACTCCATCATTAGGAGAATCAATTATTGAAATGTCAACATTGAAATATTACTTAGTGGGCTTCCCTGGTGGTTCAGAGGGTAAGGAATCTTCCCGCAATGCATGAGACCTGAGTTCAATCCCTGGGTCAGGAAGATCTTCTAACAATGAACTGCAGTCTCCCTAAAAATTCTCAAACTCCATGTCACTGAGACCTGAAACCTAAGACCGTATGGCCTGGGGTTATATCGTAGACATATGCCCAGTGGTGGCAGGGACCTCCCCAGAACCTTCTTGCGATACTTTCACCCCAGGCTTCAACACAATCTTGGCTGAGATAGAATCCCCTGACCACAGGGATAACACATTTTGAATTCAGAATTAGGCTGATATGCAGAAAACAAGGAAATGCAGTTTCCTATGCTCTATGGAGTCTGTGGATTGATTTATATTCATTACACATGATATACACATTGACTGATTCACCTGCTCTCTACAAAAAAAGAGAATTTGGTTCTGCCAAAAAGCTTCTCTGACTGGATGGGATGTGTTAAGTAGACCGTAAGGTACAAATCCAGCCCATTAGTGACCCAAGTGGAATAACATTTTAATGGACCAAACTGTAATCAAAAGCTATAAATGGACTATAAGAAAGGCAGTCTAGGCTGTTGTGTGTTGCAATATCAACAGTAATGGTGCAACATCAAAATTAAGAGTCTGACATAATTGATAAAATAGCAATTTATTTTTAGATCCCTCCTCCTACAGCATATGCAGTAGTGTTCTAAACATATGTGCAAATCACTGGAATATACCATTTTAAAAATGTTGTTAACTTGCCAGCATGGGTCTAGGTACTGGGACACATCAGCAACAAAAAAAAAAAAAAAAAAGAAGAAGAAATTTTCCACATTATCCTGGAAGGTATAGAAAACAAACCATAAACATAAGAAATAAGTAAATCATAACAAGTTAGAAAGCAACAAGTGGGAAAAAATTACAAGCAGAATGGAATTACAGGATCAGAACAAGGATGATGGAGGCAGAATGCTGTTTCAGTGGAGGTCGGGAGTTTCACCAACCTCCAGGAGTTTACAAGAAAGTGACATGTAAACAAAGATGTGAAGATGAGGATGGAGTCAGCCTAGTGGGTACCTGGAGGACAAGCATTCTGGGAGGAGGAAAGAGCAAGAACAAAAGAGGAAATGCCTGTGGAGAATAAAAGTGAAACCAGGTGGTGCATTGGTAAAGAATCCGCCTGCCAATGCAGGAGACACAAGAGATATGGGATCGATCCCTGGGTCGGAAAGATCCCTCAGAGAATGAAATGGCAACCTACTACAGTATTCTTGCCTGGAGAATCCCATGGACAGAGGAGCGTGGTGGGCGACAGTTTATGAGGTCGCAAAGAGTCAGATACGACTGAGTGACAGACACACATACAGGCAGGAGGAGGAGGGAAGACTTCAAATCACAGTGCTGACCTGATTCCTGTGAAAGGAGAGAGGGAAGGATTGGTTCACAAGAGCCTCAGACTGTCCTGCACATCTGAGCAGGTTTCAGACAGACTCATGGGAAGCCCGTGAGCAAAACCTCTCATGGGGGGAGTTGAGACGCAAAAGGAAGGACTTCCCTGGCAGTCCAGAGGTTAAGACATTGCACTTCTACTGCAAGGAGCTCAGCTCCATCCCTGGTTAAGGAACTAAGATCCTGCGTGCCATGCAGCGCAGCCTAAAAAAAAGGAAAGATGTAGAAAAAAGATGCCTGGCCTGCACACACCTGTCTTGCACAGTCCTTGACTGGGCGGGAGTGTAAGACATAGCTGGGGGCTCTGAGCCAGGTTCTTTTGAAGGGTGAAAGGCATATGTGGTGTGTGCACATGATGAACAGGAGTTGCTGGGACTACAGCAGAGTGAGTAAGGGCAGGGGGATCAGATAAATGACAGGTTCAGATCATCTAGGGTCTCCTGAGTTATTGTAAGGGCTTCAGCATTTTACTGAGTGGAACAAATTAATAACAGTGGAAGACACTGAGTGGTTTTGAGCAGAAGTTAGTGACATGGAGAGCTGGACCATAAAGAAGACTGAGCACCAAATAATTGATGCTTTCGAATTGTGGTGCTGGAGAAGACTCTCGAGACTCCCTTGGACAGCAAGGAGATCAAAGCAGTCAATCCTAAAGAAAATCAACCCTGAATATTCACTGAAAGTACTGATGCTGAAGGTCCAATACTTTGGACTCCTGATGCAAAAAAATAACTCACTGGAAAAGACCCTGATGCTGGGAAAGATTGAAGGCAAAAGGAGAAGGGGATGGCAAAGAACGAGATGGTTAGATAGCATCACTGACTAGTTTGAACAAAGTTTTGGAGAGGGTGAAGGACAGGGAAGCCTGGTGTGCTGCAATCCATGGAGTTGCAAAGAGTCAGAAAAGGTTTCAAGACTGAACAACAAGTGGCACGAGCTCACTTCTATTTTGAGAGCATCACTCTGGCTCCTGCAGAGAATATCGGTAGGAAAGGGACGGGATAAGAGCAGGAAGATTAAGTAGGAGGCTATCGCAGGGACCCCGGGAAGGGTGAGAGGGGCCAGGCACTGTGGTAGCAAAGGAGGTGGTGAGAGGTCCAGTTGTGGATGCGTGGGGAAGGTAGAACCAAGGAGATGTGCTGTAAGATTGTCTGTGGAATTAAGACAGAGGGGAGACGGAGGCTATGCTCCTTTCCTAGGGCTGCCATCACAAAGTGCAGCCAACTGGATACCTTATAGCTCTGAAGGCTGAAAGGCTGAGATCAAGGTGTGCATCAAGGTGTGCCCTTACAATAACTCAGGAGACCCTAGATGATCTGAACCTGTCATTTATCTGATCCCCCCGCCCTTACTCACTCTGCTGTAGTCCCAGCAACTCCTGTTCACCAAGGTCAGCATCGGTCCCTTCTGCTGGCTGTGCCAGCGAATCTGCTCCACATCACTCTCCTAGCTTCTGGGGGCCTCCAGCTTTCCTGGGCTTGTAGATAGCACTCTACCTGTGCACCAGTGTCTTCACATTGTCTTCCCTCTGCTCATGCCACTGTGTCCAAATTTCCATTTTCATGAAGGTGCCAGGCATATTGGATTAGGACTCACTCCAGTGGCCTCATTTTAACTTGATCATCTGCAGAGAGCTTACATCCAAAGAAGGTCACACGGATAGGTACTAGGAATTAGGACTTCAATATCAGTGGGGGTTGGACGGGAGACACATCTCTACTGTAACAGAGGATAAATTCAAGAGTTTTACACTAAATAGCTGAAAAGCTGGAATTACTATTGATTGAGAAGGGGGAGGCTGTGAGCAGAACAGATTTGGATAGAGTCAGTTGGAGATGTTTATTAGAAATTGAGTGGTAATTTCAAGGAGGCAATTATATCAATATAAAGCAAAGCTCAGAAGACGAGGCTGGGCTAAAGATGAATTTTGGAGTCGTCCCTACCCAGATGGATAGGATTGAAAGTCGTGATCCTGGGTGAGATGAAGACTAGGCTAGAGACCAAGTTCTCTGGCACTTCAAGGTCTGAAGAGGAGAGAAGAGAAGGAATTAGCAAAGATGACTGAGAAGGGTTGAGCCACAGGAGAGTAAACGAGGGAGCTATCATTTGCCATGGATTGGAAGCTGATTAGGGAGCAGACACTGTGCTCCATGTTGTAGACACATCATCTCTAATTCCTACAACAACACTACAAAGAAAATGTCATCCTCGTTTGTGCCGATTATCCAGCTCAAGCTCAGAGAGAATTACTTAGAGGCTGAATGGGATTGTGCTTTAGGGCAGTGGCCGCAAACCTTTTTGGCATCAGGGACCTGTTTAGTGGAAGACAGTTTTTCCACAGACAGAATCAGGGGATGTTTTCAAGATGATTCAAGCGCATTACATTTATTGTGCACTTTATTTATATTATTATCAGCTCCACTTCAGCTCATCAGGCATCAGATCCCAGAGGTTGGGGGCCCTTGCTTTAGGGCATGAACTGCATGGTCTGGCTTTGAATTCCCATTCTGCTTCTTAAATAGCTCTGAAATCTCCTATAGGTATTCTGCTTCTCTGTTCCTCATATTCCTTAGCTGTTAAATGACAGAAGTATCTGTCCCTAGGATGGTTATAAGGGTTAGATAAATTAAGACTCCAAAAAATAATTAATGAATTACTTTTCAAGTTCTGTGAAAACCGTGGTAGATAACAAACACTCTAATCTTACCTGTTAATTCAGTAAACTGGCTACAAGTCACACTTCTCCAAGCAGCAGAGGATTTGAACCTAAGATGTTCTGCATTCAAAGCCCATCCTGTTTCTCTCAGATCACAGTGAATGTGACTCTTTCCTGATCATTAGCATAGATTAATTAATTCAATTAGAGGAATTGATCATTTGGAAAAAATGGAGAGACAGTTTTGAAAGGCTGCAATGAATATGTTTTACTAAATAGGAAATGAAGTTTTGAGAGGATAGAGTGTCATCTAACTGTGAAAAAAAACACAGGAGAATCTTCAGAGGGCCCAAGGCACCTGGGTTTAGGGTAGGACAGGTCAGCTCTACTAAGGTCTATTTCTCGGAAAAGAGAGTGCTTGATAAGTGCTCCGGGCAACTAAGAATATAAAGGATGTTCTTTCTCTCATGTCTCTCCTAGGCCTGATCCTTTCCTTCTGGACTTTTACCATCAAGGGTAGGATGCCCAGGAATATCTGTTTAAAGTTCACACTGAAATAAATAATCAGAATTAGGACAGTATAATGTCCATAAGACTGCAGCCATGAAACTAAAAAGACACTTACTCCTTGGAAGGAAAGCTATGAAAAACCTAGACTATATTAAAAAGGAAAGACATCACTTTGCCAACAAAGCTCCGTATAGTCAAAGCTATGGTTTTACCAGTAGTCATGTATGGATGTGAGAGCTGGACCATAAAGAAGAGTGAGCACCAAAGAATTGATGCTTTCAAACTGTGGTGCTGAAGAAGACTCTTGAGAGTCCCTTGGACAGCAAGGAGATCAAGCCATGCAATCCTAAAGGAAATCAACCCTGAATATTCATTGGAAGGACTGATGCTGAAGCTGAAGCTCCAATACTTTGGCCACCTGATACGAAGAGCTGGCTCATTGGAAAAGACCCTGATGCTGGGAAAGATTGAGGGCAGGAAGAGAAGGGGATGATAGAGGATGAGATGGTTCGATGGCATCACCAACTCAATGGACATAAATTTGAGCAAACTCCGGGAGATAGTGGAGGATGAAGGAGCCTGGCATGCGACTGTCCATGAGGTCTCAAAGAGTAGGACACAACTTAAGGACTGAACAACAACAACAGTGTCCTCAAGGACCTGACTGAAGAGGATTGAAGCAAAGAACACTCGGTATTGAGGACAGCGAGTGCCCATGAAGGAGAGCCCTTTCCTGGTGATGACAAAGAGACCAAAATATTCCAAAGAAAGTTGCAGTAAAGCAAAGAGAATCAAGTGGTCTCCACAATATCCATGAACACAGATGACAGCAGTGAAGGCTGGAGGAGTAATCAGGCAGAGTGGAGGGTGTGAGTCATTTTCAGTTCAGTTCAGTCACACAGTCGTGTCCGACTCTTTGCAACCCCATGAACCACAGCACAACAGGCCTCCCTGTCCATCACCAACTTCCTGAGTCTACCCAAACCCATGTCCATTGAGTCGGTGATGCCATCCAACCATCTCATCCTCTGTCGTCCCCTTCTCCTCCTACCCTCAATCCTTCCCAGCATCAGGATCTTTTCCAGTAAGTCAGCTCTTCACATCAGGTGGCCAAAGTATTGGAGTTTCAGCTTCAACATCAGTCCTTCCAATGAGCACCCAGGACTGATCTCCTTTAGGATGGACTGGTTGGATCTCCTTGCTCTTCAAGGGAGTCTCAAGAGTCTTCTCCAACACCACAGTTCAAAAGCACCGATTCTTCGGCACTCAGCTTTCTTTATAGTCCAACTCTCACATCCATATATGACTACTGGAAAAATGATAGCCTTGACTAGATAGACTTTTGTTGGCAAGATAATGTCTCTGCTTTTCAATATGCTATCTAGGTTGGTCATAACTTTCCTTCCAAGGAGTAAGCATTGTTTAATTTCATGGCTGCAGTCACCATCTGCAGTGATTTTGGAGCCCAGAAAAATAAAGTCTGACACTATTTCCACTGTTTCCCCATCTGTCTGCCATGAAGTGATGGGACCGGATGCCATGATTTTAGTTTTCTGAATGTTGAGCTTTAAGCCAACTTTTTCACTCTCCTCCCTCACTTTCATCAAGATTTTTAGTTCTTCTTCACTTTCTGCCATAAGGATGGTGTCATCTGCATATCTGAGGTTATTGATATTTCTCCTGGCAGTCTTGATTCCAGCTTGTGCTTCCTCCAGCCCAGCGTTTCTCATGATGTACTCTGCATATAAGTTAAATAAGCAGGGCGACAATATACAGCCTTGACGTACTCCTTTTCCTATTTGGAACCAGTCTGCTGTTCCATGTCCAGTTCTAACTGTTGCTTCCTGACCTGCATACAGGTTTCTCAAGAGGCAGGTCAGGTGGTCTGCTATTCCCATCTCTTTCAGAATTTTCCACAGTTTATTGTGATCCACACAGTCAAAGGCTTTGGCATAGTCAGTAAAGCGGAAATAGATGTTTTTCTGGAGCTCTCTTGCTTTTTCAATGAGCAGCTGACAGAGAAAATGAAACCAATGAAAACAGACTCAGATGCTTAGGGCTGGAGGGGCCCTGTGACATTATCTCCTTGAATCGTTTCATACAAGAAGGAAACCAAGGCTAGAGAAGGCCAATGACATGCCCAAGTTCTCCCAACCCGTTATTCGCAGAACTACGATTTGAAAGAGCTAGACCAGAAATGAAGGATCAATTTTGACAGGTGTTCTTAAAGATGGAAAGGAAATTTACTGACCACTTTGTCTTTTTAAAAGAGAAGAAAGAATGGAAAGCCTATATGGAGGAGTCCAGTGGGAATTTAAAAAGCAAAAGGACACTTCCTATCTGAACATAGAAAAGTAGGAAATAAAGGGCCAGAAATAGCAGAGGGAAGCATGAATCGTGTTCCCTCTTTCTGTGTAAAAGGACCTAAGACCTATGAGAAGAACACAATGAGTGAAGGGTTACAAAATTTAATATTTGGCAGTGGGGAGACTTTGAAAACTGTAGATTACTTCAGCAAGTTAAAAAAAAAAGACATATGATAGTTATCTCATTTGCAAAAAGAGAAATAGTGCAAATATTTTCTTAAACTTAACTATCCCACATTTTTTGTTGAAGAAGCAAAATATACACTAAATTAAGCCTGATTTTATAAAAAAAATTTCCTTGGATGTCTACCATGGTAGGGACTAGGGAATTCAGCATGAAATTTATAGCACTTATATAGAGTTTTTTCCTCCGTATTTCTTATGTTTGTATTGCAGTAATGAAGAAATATGAAAGCCATCTGGTGACCAAATAATATCTGTAAATTCCCATGGATAAAGCCTCACCTTTATATTTCAAAGTTATTAAGTTCAAGTCCTGTTATGGTTCTACTTTTATTAGTTTTTCCCCCATCAATGCAATTATTGATTGATTAATTCTTATTGGCTTTCTAAAGTAGAAAAAAATTATGGCTGAAGTAAAACCCTTTATAGAAAGGAAAAAGTAAAGTATATAGAGAGTGGAAATATCAGCAGGGTGGTAAAAGCTTTATCCTCGCCAGGTAGCTCAATCAGAGTCCAGAGTCTCAAGAGTCCAGAGAGGTTTGGAGGGACTAGAGATGCTTGTGTGGGAACCAGTGTTGTTTCTCAGGCTCTTGGCCAAGTAATGATGGTCAGCACTGGCACAGCCCCCAAACAATGTACAGTGTACACAGAGCTCTCACACCTTTGCTCTTACTCAGCCCTGCAACCTGTGAGACAGACGTGATGGATGGTACCTTCTAAGAAAACAGGCTCAGCGACGTCAGCTGACTTGTTTTATGTGCATATACGTGTGTTTAGTCGCTCAGTCTTATCCGACTCTTTGAGACCCCATGGATTGTAGTAGCCAGGCTCCTCTGTCTGTGGAATTCACCAGGCAAAAATGCTGGAGTGGGTTGCTATTTCCTTCTCCAGGGGAATCTTCCCAACCCAGGGATCAAACCTGGGTCTCCTGCATTTCAGGCGGATTCTTTACCATCTGAGCCACCAGGGAAACCCTGACTTGTTCTATACCACGCAGCTACACGTGACTGATGCAGAATTCAAACTGAAAGGGTCAGTGTCTCCTTTTTCTCTTTTCTTTTTCCATTTTGGACACAAACCACATGATGAGCTTACTGTTAGGTAAGCTTGAGGTTCTCTGGGGATGTGTGTGAATGTGTGGGTTTGCGCCGTAGTGCCCAACTCTTTGTGACACCGTGGACTGTAGCCAGCCAGGCTCCTCTGTCCATGGAATTTCCCAGGTAAAAATACTGTAATGGGTTGCCATTTCCTACTCCAGGGGATCTCCTCAACCCAGAAACCAAACCCTCGTCTCTTGCATGTCCTGCCTGATCTGTATTGCAGGCAAATCCTTTACCACCGAGCCACCTGAGAAGCCCCCTGTGGGATAGCCAGTCCACTAGTTACCAAAAAAATGTCAGATAGACTGAAAGCTTCTTCTTGAAGAAGGTTGCTTGGCCACAAACAGAAGCTAGAAAACATTTTTCCTGGAGGTCCCAGGTCTGACTTACTAGCTTCACCCTAAGGGGGACAATTTTTTGGCTTTAAGAACCAAGTCTTGCATTTAGCAGTGGGGAATGTGGGGGTGTCAGTTTCCCAACATAAAAGGCAATGTTTGGATCTCCAGGATAACTTGGTGTCTGTGTATGTTGGTCAAGTTCTCTCTCAGATAGATGGTGGTCTTCTCCAGGGGCACACATACCTCCTCGAAAGCTGTGGTTGTGTTCTGGATAACTCATCTCTCTCTCACACGGAAACTTCCTCCTCCAAGGTCCTAGATCACCTGGGAAATGGGGTCCGGAAGGACAGCCCAGGCCAAAGCTGGAAGAAAGTTGCAGCTAAAAAATAAGTTTCATATCCAACATGTTTATTTGAAATGGCTAGGCCGAACCATATGAAATTGCAGTTTGGACGAGATCAAAAATGGTTGAATTGTGGCGATTGCATATTTTCAGCCTAACAGCTCCATGCACCATAATCTCCTGTAGGATGTTTAATAAATGGTAAAATTGGGCCAAATCACCTTATTTACATTGTCTTGTAATCTTAAAAATCACAGCTCTTTGTCCAGATATCAAATTTCTAAGTTTTAAATCCAAAATACCCAACTAGCCATTTAACAATAACTAGAATACAAACGAACATGTTGACATTGAATTAAGTAGGGTAATTCCTTCACTGTGATATAAGGCAACATTGGATTTGGCCTCTCTTCTTCAAAAAATCCTGAAACTTACCCTTATCTTTTTTCTTTCAAAATTATTTCTCCTCTGAAGAATTATATATACTCAAGAGAAATCTACTGAAGTAAGCATTAGATGGTTATTTCAAGAAATATAGAGAAACAAGATAAGAATTGATGGATGCTGAGCATGTCTCATCATTGTATAGAGGAAGCCCATGGCCCCATGCTCTGGGATGTGCAATACTAATTCACTCCATTCTTTTCCTCCTCAGACTGCTCTTGTCTCCTTTAATGATCTCTGCTGCCCATCCAAATCTCACTCATAAGTCCCAAATCTCTTCATGAAGTGTTCTTTTATTACTAGAGCTGGTACACTGCTGTCTTCCTCAAAGTCTATATACAATTTAGTACCAGCTTCTTCTCTAGGTAAACTAACTGCTTTAGGCATTACCGTCCTTGGGGTCACCAAAGAGTTATTTAGCAATTATACAATAGCAGCATTATCAAAATGTAGCAGATATCATCTCTGTACCTTAAAAATTTGCATAATACTGGTCAACATGACTATTCAAATCTATCAATACCAAAACATACAAGCATTAAAAACAAAAGACCATAGGTAGACTGTTTGAATATTATATTTGATTTTTTTTTAATATATTTCTGGGGACTTCCCAGATGGTCCAGTGGTTAAGAATATGCCTTCCAGTACTGGGGCCGTGGGTTCAATCCGTTGACAGAGAGCTAGGACCCCACACACCTCAGAGCAACTAAGCCTGCTCTCTGTAAGTACTGAGCCCATGCCCCAAAGAAAGATCCCTCATGCCACAATTAAGACCCAAGCTGCTGCTGCTGCTAAGTCGCTTCAGTCATGTCCGACTCTGTGCGACCCCATAGACGGCAGCCCACCAGGCTCCGCCGTCCCTGGGATTCTCCAGGCAAGAATACTGGAGTGGGTTGCCATTTCCTTCTCCAGTGCATGAAATGGAAAGTGAAAGTGAAGTTGCTCAGTCGTGTCCGACTCTTAGCGACCCCATGGACTGTAGCCTACCAGGCTCCTCCATCCATGGGATTTTCCAGGCAAGAGTACTTTAGACCCAAGGCAGCCACGTAAATAAGTACATATTAAATATATATATATATATATATGTGTGTGTGTGTGTCTGTGTGTATGTTTCTGAGTAGATGTGTAGAGAAACAAGTTTTTCATCTAAAAAGAAAAGAAGTACTGAATGACTTCCATGTAGTCAGGTGGTAGTTGGGCCTTGGTAGGTTTTTGGGAAAATGGGTAAGCAAAACAAGAATTTATCATCAGGCATAAAAGGAGAATTAATAAATATAGTCCACAGTGACACAATAAAAAGGAGCAGGAGTGTTCACAAGAGACTATCACAAAGATAGGCAAAGAAAAAAGACAGGGAAAAAAGGAATGCATCATAGACCCACTGGCTTTATGAGGAATGGGAAGTTTTCATATTATTATCAGAGTGGTAGCTACTCTAGGCTGCTGACTGATGCCCTGTGACTGGAGAAGAAAAGATGTCATGAGTTGATCCAGGAGATGGGCTTCACATGTTTTGATTATGTCCCAAACTGGTGGTGAGACACCCCACTTCAGATAACCTACAGATTCGGATCGAATTTGTGGTGGTGTAAAGAGGGAGGTGGCCAGCTGTTTGGAGGTCGTACCCACAGTACACCATGAACCTGGGAGAGATCGATCAAGCCCTGTGGTCATGTAGATTTCACGTCAACGGGAGCAGACCGGAAAACAATAGGAATGAAAGACGGTGGCTATCAGAGAAGTAATAGGAAAAGCAGCAAGGAATGACTTCAGAGAAGCGATTAAGCAGAATGAAGTCAATTGCAGCAACATAACAAAAAGACCACATTAAACAAGAACTAATAGCTACGATGATTTTTTTTTTTTCAGAGAAAAGGGTCAGTGAACACTTCCAAAAATAAACCTTTTCTCCAATAGAGAAGGAAAAAGAATCCCAGGTTCTTAGCATATACTGTACATTTTGGGGACGGAATGTGCAATATTGAAAAGGAAGGTAACTTTAAAGAATTTCAAAGAATATCTCCTTTTACAAAGAAGGATTAGACGCAAGCCCTTCCCTTCAGTCAGATGCTCTCCCCAAGAGGAACTTTGGCACTTCTAGAACTACATTAATCTTTTTCGGTCCCCAGAGCACCATTAAGTACAGGCAGCAGTAATTTAGTAAATTGCATACTCGAAGCCTGAAAGAGTTAACGCGGCTCCAGAAGTGCCTAACATTTACCCTGGGAGTAATTTACACACTGGAAGCATCTGGCTGAATATGGATTCAATTGTTTACTGTACTGCGGGTCTCCCAGAAAGGAGGTCACATGCTTTCTCTTATTGAAAAGTTCTGGGGAACAATTTCTTTCATTTAAAAAAATATGCACCTACTGCCGCATTTTCCTTTGGTAATGTATTTTCTGGGTCCTGAAAGAAAAGATGGTTGCAGGAAAAAAACTGAGATCCTTTGATTTGCCAAAGCAAACAACTTTATTTTAATTTCACCTTTGTTACCCAACGGTTTGGAGGTTATAGGGTTGAAGTGATAGCGAAAAACTTGTACATTTGGAAATCAGTCTTTATTTCATCTCTGGAATAGGTCATGCTGTAGATTTGTACGAATGTTTGTATTTTACCTCTCTCCGTGCCGGAACACTTTAGCACGGTACTGTTTAATGAAGAATAGAAGAATAGGAAGACATTCACACATCAATCAATGCCAAATTATTTTCAGCCAGTGTGTTAGCATACATGTTCAGGAATGCTCTAATGTCGACAGAAGCATCTGAGTAGGTATTCTTTTTTTTTTTTTTTATTCCTTCTGAATGTTACATCCTCAGCACCATGGACAGTACATTATAGAATGGGAACTCTCACATGAAAAGATCTTACAACCTACGGGCAGGGATAATAATAAACAATGATAGAATCCGAGATTTTATAGGATACACAGGGAAGATAGTTCTAACTGCCAGGATAATCATATCCTTTCCCAGGATGACTGAAATCTAAGGTTTAGTATGTAATTGCTTATACATCTCAAGTGGTTATATCCACAATCAACATCTTCTGTCTCCGCAACAGAAATGTATGGTCATCTTTATTAATATCATATCCATTTGCTTAAAATCTCTGGGGTTGCTAAGTCATATAAATTTTCCATATTTTATATATATATATATATATATATATATATATATATATATAAGTTCCATATTAAATTTTGGCTCCCTATTTAGGTCAAAGTTTATTAGACCTTTTCAAAAGACTTACTAAGTACAGTTATGAATATAAGCAGAGGTAATGTTAGAAGATTCCATTTTTTAAACCATTTTCTGTTATGTGTCAACTATATTTCCTGGACAATATTCTGTTTCCATGTACTAGTCTTATATCCACTGGGATTGATTTTTTTCCAGCTAAGATAATGTTGATTCTTTAAAGCTACTTTAAAATAAAATGTTACCCAGAAATACAACACAGTTGAATTCAGTTTTAACATAATGAACTCTTCTCAAAATCCTAAATCTTTGTACTCTGTATCTGTGCAGTCAAAAAAGAAAAAGACAACAAAGTGTTTTTAAAATGTGATAAGATGCGCCCTTGACCTCTCCCTCTTGAAAAGAGAAATCATTTTTTCACTCTGATTATCGTTGTCCTTATGAGAATAAATTTTCACATATATTGTAAGTGGGATTCTGTCTTTTTGGCAATGGAATAATGCTTCCCGTTGCTACTCTCATTCTTCCCACCCCCACTTCTCTGTCTGTCCCTTTTTTCTAAGGGACTCCTAAAGCTTCCTGGAGTGTCTTTAATCCTCCTCGGTTCTTTGCATTTTCCTCTGATCTCAGAACAGTTACACAGCACCACTTCACTCCTGACAGCCCCTGGGCCACCATTCTCTCATTTGGACTCACTCTGTGGCTCACATGCTGTATTTAATACAAACACAAGTAAATAAATGTATGCACCAAAATTATTGGAGCCCGAATCATATTTGCATGTTCCTTTGCCCATGAAACCCAAAGCAATTTATAGGAAACGTATGCCTATAATAACCCTTGAAGGTAAATAAGGGCTGCTGCTGCTGCTGCTAAGTCGCGTCAGTCGTGTCCAACTCCATGCCACCCCATAGATGGCAGCCCACCAGGCTCCTCCGTCCCTGGGAAGCAGGGATGCTGTTATTTTCTGTTTTATGGATTTTTAGAAATTTGCATCCAAAAAGAAAAAGTGACTTCCTTTTTTTTCCTCTCTAGAATTCTTGAGTTGTTCTAGCTTGCTTTGAATCATGAATTCAGAGTTATTTGCCCATATTGTGCATATACATGTGTTCCAGTTTACTGTGTATTTGAAAAGAAAAAATAACCTTTTGCAAAAGATTATGAACTGTATATTATTTTCCCGTTAACCTTAAGTCAGAAGGCTCAGAGTAGCATGTCCTATAGCCAAGTAGTCTCTAATAAATTGTGGAGTAGCAATATTTGGCATTACTGTTACATTAATACACTGAGGCATAAATTTAAAAGAAATGCCAAAACCTCATAGGTATTTTATGGCTTGCTTTCTGTTTTGTTTTGTTTTTTTTTTCTAATGATGTTTGGGTGCCTGTAAAGCAAATAAATAATTTTGACTTTAAATATGTACACTGCTGTGTGAAAGTAAAAATAATTCACTAGAGAGACATTTAAGGAAAAGCCTTATAAACAGAACAGAGAAAAAGAATTATTCTGGGCAAAAAAAAAAAAGAAAAGATCACTCAATAATTGTTGCACTGGCCAATAGTAACTGCTGCTAATGGGAAGACATCAGATACAATCTTTTTAAAAAAAAAGGAAAGAAAGGGGAAATGCTCATTCATTCTTATGTGTCTTGATTTCTCACTCATATTGTGGCTCATTTCTTTCACAAGTGTAGCTTGTGTAGTTCACAAGTGTAGTTCTTAATACATGAAACATGTACTTTGCTGCTTTGAAAATTTTTCACTACAGTAAAAGAATCTTTATAATTGCATCATTACATGGTAGCATTCATAAAAGATAAAAAATATCAAGCACGTTATAAAATTCCATGCCCCTAGTATATCACATACCCCCTGGAAACATCCCAAGCTTTTATTGGAGCAAATCAGCTAAGATTCCCATGGAGGAAAAACAATGCACTAATATAAGAATCTCAGGACACGTACTTTTTATCTGTAAGAAGCTGAGACTGATTTACTGATATCAGGTCATTAATCATCACTAGGTAAAATAATCTCCATCTCTGAAATAAGCACAGATTACTCTCTTGGTTTTATGAATGAGGAGAATAGATCAGGGTTTAAACAGCTCACAGAAAACCACATGTGCAGAGCCAGCAAAGAAACTGATGATCAACTAAGTCCTAAATCTATGCATGATACTTTCTTGCTTTAATTTCTGCATAAACAGAATAGGAGTAAACCTCACTTTGGATAATAGGTCTGTCTCAGAAAAATGCTTGCAAATTGAATTTTTTTTCCAGAAGATTGTATTTTATTTTATATAAACAGTGAGGATAAGAGAGAAAACAGGGTTGGATTTTTTCATAACACAAAGAATCTTCTTATTCTGTAATGCAAATAATGTACATGTGAGCATGCAGGCTCAGTCACTAAGTAGTGTCCGACTCTTTGTGACCTCATGGACTGTAGCCCTCCTCGGCCTATGGGATTTCCCAGGCAAGAATACTGGAGTGGGTTGTCATTTCCTTCTCCAGAGGATCTTCCTGACTCAGTGATCCAACCACTTCTCCTACATTGGCAGGTGGGATCTTTACCACTGAACCACCTGGGAAGCCCAATGTGAATGATACTCTTATCATTTATCTGTTTTACACCTTTTGAGTGTGATATCATGGTTGCTTTTAAAGCAAGTGCATCCTATAATTCAATACTTTTATTGTTCTAGTTAAGGTCTCCTTTGCTCTTTCCTCATCTATTTCTAATTACCTGTTTTTCTCCTTTATGCATTTTTCATATGCCTCAGCCTAGGACAAAGCCCATAGTTCTGACTCTATCCAAATACTTGGCAAGAGCCACTGTGTGTGTGTGTGTGTGTGCGTGTATGTGTGTGTGCATGTGGACGTGCACTGCATGCTCAGTCACTTAGTCATGTCGTACTCTTTGTGACCCGATGGACTGCAGCCCACCAGGCTCCTCTGTCCATGGAATTGTCCAGGCAAGAATACTAGATTGGGTTGCCATTTCCTCCTCTAAGGGGTTGTCCTTCTAGCCAAAGCCAGAATGAACCAATTAAATGGGTTACAAATTCACAGTCATTCATATGGACTCTGATTGGCTGGATGACCATTGGTTTGGATTTCTGTTGATTGCCTAAAACATTTTCCAATGTGGCTCTTCCACTCAGCTAATCTCTGTTAGCCTCTTCTGTCCACTGACAAGATAAAGGCAGCAGATTTCCTTCATCTTGCCTCTGCTGCACTTCAAATATCGTTTCAGCTCACTTCTCCTTCCTTTCTCTCTCAAAGGACAGAATGTCCCCACTGCTTCCAGAGGCCAACTTTTCTATTCCATCTTCCACCCTACTTCATCCTGCAACCCCCACTATGTTGCTTCATCTGCATCCCGCTTCTCTATCAAGTTTCGTCTCTTCCAAGAGTTTCAGCTCTGTTTTGTGACTGCCAACATTTTAGGAGCTCATTTGTCCCAGCCACAACCTCATCTGTTTTCTGGGAAACATCCTCATCTCAAGATCCAGTGGAGGTTTTCTATGATATAAGTCCCAATAATCCCAAACTTCCAATTGTCAAAACTACAACAAGCACCATGGGATGTTCACTTTCCCATCTTGTTCCAAACACCTCTTCTTCCCACCCTCCTCCACAGCCCCTCTGCTTTCTTCTGTCACACATGTCCTCCTTCCGTATGTTTTCTTGGGAATCATACTCACTGAAGGATTAATAGAGAACATGAGGTGTATGCAATCATTAAATGATGGCATAGATATATTGATATATCTGTACATACAAAACTGTGTTCATTACATATTATTTAGTGGGAAATATTGAATAGATGCTCTAAAGATATTCACCAAAATATGGACAGCAGTTATGGTGCAATGATGAGAAAATGAATATATGTCATTTTCTTCCAAAGTTTTTGCAATGCTCGTAAATTCCCTAAATTTGTGTCTCTGATTATAACACATCCTCCTTGAAGTCCCAACAGAATTTCAAAACAACTCATCTCAAAACAAAACTTATCAAATTCTGGCCAAAACCTGGCTCCCTTCTGGTGTTGACTGTTTTGCGCTTGACCTCAATCTACTCCTCTGACCATGTCCCCATCTTTCCAAGGTCATAGAGTTAGTAAGTGGCAAAGACGGGAATGGAATCTAGGCTGTGTGACTCCAAATGTCCTGCTCTTTGCAACGTCCCAAGCCCCTGGCAATCAGGAAACGTGAACAAATCTTCCTTTGCAGTTGTGTAAGGGAATCTGATGAAAAAAAAAACCAACAAGAGCCCCTGAGGGAGACATGAAAGGCCGCTCCCCTCCGTATCGTGCAGTGCACCTGACTGTGGGGCTAAACAATCTCTTTCTCAGTTTGATACAAATTCAAAGAAATTGTGCTTCCCAGTTTCTCTGGTCGAAAATCCTTTTACACAGCCTTGACCATTATTCACTAGATCCACTTGGTCTCCGGTTGCAATTGAAACCTGAAGAACTAGAAACCCACTCTATAAATATGCATCCAGCGTGCTGTCCTTCAGCTTGCCATTTAAAATGCAGAACTCTGGCAGAATCACCTTTTGGTTTAGTTATTTTTCTAAATTTCTGTCAGACAACAGCATAAGGAAAATGTCATAGCTGAAGTACACATTTCCACTTCCCTTTGGCTTAATGGTGCTGAACAAAATATATATATGTTTATATAAATATATATATATATATATATATATGTGTGTGTGTGTATATATTCCCCCCCCTTGGGATGAGTGACAGTGTTCAAGCAAATGTAATAAGGAGGAGGAGCTCTTGGGTTAAGGCATTGGTACCCAAACGTGGGAGGAGGGCAGAGTGATATCATTGGAGAGACTAGAGAAGGATGCTGAGCTGGAGGAAGACAAAGGGGAGAGCTAGAAATGGAAACATGAGTAGGTTAGTAATTAAATGGGGTAGGGGGTTAAACAAGGAAATGGATTTTTTAAAAATGAGAGTCAAAAGAAATTAAAACTCCCAGCCCAATTTCCAAAAGAAATAGGATCTCTCCCTTGCTTCTTGTCCTCATGCCCCAGGTATCTCTGCAGCCTTCCTATCTCATTTCATCAAATGCCTTCCTTCAGTATCATATCTTTTTACTTCTTGAACTTCCTAATGTTCTCTAATTCCTTTTGCTTTATTTTATTTTGCCTGTATCATATTTCCTGCTGTGCCATCATTATGATAGCCTAGTTCTCTCCACACAATATAACATATCATCTTTAATCCTTCCATTTTTAATCATCATCCTCTCCCAGTAACTAACCCCTCTCCTATCACTTTTGCTAATCCTCCACTAAGCCGCAGTTATTCATCCATTTTGGGCTTTAATTCAGTGTCAACAGCCTTTCTGCTTCCCTCTGACTTTGCTTAATGCCATCTGCAACAACCAGTTGGTAAAGATGCAAGCCAGGACCAATGCAATTGTCTTTATAGCCACTATTTCTCTTACAGTTGATGATGATGATGGTGGTGGTGGTGATGGGATAATGATAATAGCATCAAACGTTAATTGAATCTGATTAAGTACCAAGCACTCTTCTAGACATTTTGCATAATATATTAGATATATTCACTTAAACACTGGAATCTTCTTCTAAAACAGTATCCTAATTACTCCCAGTTTATGAATAAACTGAAATACAGACAAGTTAAGTAGCTTGCCCAGTGTCACACAACTCCGCTTTTATTACCATAAATATAATTATTTATTAAGCACCCGAAAGGGAGTCTGCTCTTATTTTTTTAGTGCCCTCTCTTGAGGAATTTGGGGTAAGTCAATCAGTACCAAGTCAAAGTGCCACAGACACCTCTGCATGCCCCAATGTATTGGGATCCTAGGACTGGACATATCACGTGTCATCTCTTCCTGCCCAATGAAGCCCCCTCTTTAGTGATGAGGACATCTCTGCTTTACTTTCTTTTTTGAGATTCTAAATCCAAGTCCTGACCTAAAGATCATAGATCCTACTCATTTGTTTATTAATTTAATAGAATTTACTGGAAGCTATTTATGTCCTGGTCCATGTGCTGACTTGCCTAGATTATGACCGTGCCCTCAAGGAGATCAGAGTGAAGTAGACCGCTGAGGGTGGGGGGGGTGCACTGCACCAAGGGGGCAATTTCCAAGGAAAGGTATCTGTCCTGAAACTCAGAGAAAACAGCTCTGTGTCCTAAGGCACAAAAAGAAATGGAAGGAGAGTGCAGATGGCACTTCCATGAAACTGGATTTGGAGGAGAGTTTGCTTCAGCTGTTGGCCAAAAGGTGTGGCTCTCAGCCTAGGCATAAAGAGTAAAGTAGTAAGGATGCAGTACCTATTAACAAGTGTGGATTGGTTACAAGCTGGCTTATAAATACTGGTTTACAAGCTGCCAAGATCTTTACAAATTTTCTCTAACATATCTATAAAGCCACCTAGACTAAGAATTTTCAAAAGGATGATTCCAATATGCTAGTAATATGCTCAAATCTTAAAATCATTTATGACATCTCACTTTAATCAACTTTCTTTCTGTTAATTTCCCCTTACTAAGTTTTAGATGATTATGGACATAAATAGATTAATGTTGAGTCAAACTGGTTGTCTGTGAGTATTAAAGGACTACCACACCATCAGTCAGTTTATGTTAGCTTATCCTGCTTATTACAATTATCAGTCTATTTGAATTCAGCTATTGGTATTAAGCTGCCAGAATTTTCTGGGAGTATGGATCTGTCCCACCAAGACTTATCTTGTAATGCATACATCTGAAAAAAAATCAACAAATAAGTGATTGGAATAATTGAGGAGCAGGTTGGACTTAATTAGATGTAACGTGATACAGAGATAAACATTATTTATGAAACATTATTAGTTTCAGTTATAGTAGTGCACTTGCTAAAACTAGGCTAGCTGAGTCATATGTAAGAATATTTCTGCTTTACTGTTTATATAAAAATAATTCATCACCAAATTATCAATATTTTCAGTCTAATCAGAGGTAACCTCTACTTATTACACATCCAAATATCTTCTTTAGTATGAAGGGCACAGTGGTAAACAACCACAAAAAGGCAGATTCTTCTAAGCTTGTACACATTTCCTCTGTAATAGTGTATATTCTATTAAAGATACTTTTAAAGTATATTCTTTAGGCTTCATCCAACCTCATCATACATTATAAATAATAAGGAAACCTAAGGATTCTTGGATGTACAGCCATGGGCCCACTGGCACAATACAACTAAGCAAATTCAGAGTGACCGTGAATAAACCACATGTATACAACTATTTAATAAATATACTTATATATCTTAGAATTCTTAAAAATCTTAGAAATACTCTTAGACTGTGTATGTCATCCTGAGTTTCCCTGACTTAAGTTATTTTTTTTTTAATTCCTTGAATAGCAATCCAGTATCCTCAATCAGGTCTCACAGATGAATGGCATGTTCCAGCCAACAAATTTACAGAAACCAGAGCCATATGTCTTTGAACCTGAAAAGATTACTGTTCTAAAGTCAAGATATTTGATTCTACAGGAGTGACGCAGAGCCACTCTAAAGCCACAGGGGAGAATTGCATGCAAAATCCCACTGAACTGGGTTTCCCCTTTGTATAATCATAAGCAGCAGGCAAGGGGCCATTATGAATAGATTGCTACTGCTCACAGAAGCCCACCCACAGCCTACTCCCTGAAGTTTGCAACCAAAGGAACTTGAAAATTAAAAACTCACAATAATAAATAAACATCAGTATTCAGCCACGGCACTCCCTGCCTCCTTGTCATAGAGAGCCAATCAGATAGTTTGAAAGAACAGAAGGAAGGAAAGCAAAAAATCTGAATTATGGCATAGCATTATTGAAAGAAAACAGGTTCACAAAATACTTTCTAAGCAGACAACAGAGCAGTAGAAAGTGACTGATTCCATGAGGTAGAAGTGCATATAAATAAACAAAAAGGGTATTCAGCTGACTGTTAACGTAGTTTATTATCTCTATGGTGGGATTATGAGTTATTAGGGAGACTTCTCTGTATTTTCTAAGAATGCAGCATTTAGCATGAGTTGCTTTCATAATTAAGAAATAATTTTAAGACAAAAGGACATATATATTGAATGAACTATTCAACAAATTTTTTTCACATAAGAAAAAGAAAAACTCCTGCTCTAATTTCTCCTTGTAAAAAATTGAGATGCTATTTTCTGCCTATCTTTCAGTGTAGACTGATCCTTTTCCTCTTTTCCTAGCAAACAGGAGTCTTGACTCTCAACTTCAATATTGATTCCTCTAGCTTGCTTTTTCCATTTCAGTGATCACGGCGAGCAGAGCAGTGGAAATAAGTTATGTGAAAAGGTTTCCGCCTGGTTGTTGTTTTAATTAATCGGGGTCCCTGAATGACACACAGGCCTAATCGGGTGGTATGGAAGCTGTCACAGTTAAGTAATTGGTTTGAACCCAAACGCAGGTTGTGATCAAAAGTTGTCACCATCCAGTGGCTACTCATTGGCCCATGCAAAATGGGTTGGTGGTCTCAGTCTAATTCCTTATGGACCAGTGTCAGTCTCATGAAAAGCATTACATAAAGTAGGACTAATTGGTTGACATTCTCAGCATGAAAGAGTGAATAAAGAGACTGAATTCTAGAACAGCCTTCAAAGTTAGGCCAAGGATGGCAAGGGACAGGGCAGTGTTGAAGGCATGACTATTGGCAGCCATGATGCTGTAATGGAAAGACAGATGTCTATTTCCAGAAATCTTAGCCCAACCTCTATTTTCACAGACAATGGATGCCGAACCTAAGGAAATCAAAACTTTTGCAGACTTCTAAAATTCTCAGCCTTTTCCCCTCACAATCGTGCCTTTTACTTAGATATCTCTAGGGAGATTTGAGCAAAGATATTTTACCAAAAGGCGACAGGCTGAAACTGACTTTGCTAAACCTTTAAAAAATTCTCAAAAGGAGATCTAGCTTCATTATTACCAAACAGTGTGTGTTCATCACTTTAATTATAGGAAAAATCAATAGGGCATATAAAAGTACATGGCATATTTTACCTGACATTTGTGCTCGTTCACTTTATTAACTATGCCTTTCTGAGCAGAAATAACAGGCTAGGGTTTACCAAAAGTCTCAGTATCTGAGAGCAAAGATTTCTCTTGCATTCAATTGCCCTCATATGTGGTGTTTCTACCATTTCAAATGGCGTGTTTTTAGTCAACGAACATGAAAACAAATTGAAACAGCAATAATGGATGCATTCTTCCATTAGGGCATCCAGGCAGATTACTAATTCACAAATATTGAAACGAGCACTGATTTAGATGAATGAATTTCTCATAATTTAATAATGCAAATCACACTAACAGCAGAGACCTCCGGTAACTAGTAGTGCTAGAAGAATTACTACAAATGCCAACTGATAAATGTAATGTTGATAGAGCTATTTATCTTGTTGCTTTATTCAGAAATGGTTCTGCCTTTTATGATATTTATTATTTACTCTGTGTCTCTTTACCTTTTATATGCTATAAATGACTACTTTCTTCTGAAGCAGATTAGATGCCTGGAATGATGGCAGCTAAATTTTGCAAGCTAATAATTTTGAATTTTTTTTTAATCAGATGTGTTTCAATACCTGACACTTGGAGAGCCAGCAGCTGTTTTAAATGTGTAGTAAACATTTCTAAAAGCATTTTTTCAAAAATTACCTTACAGGAAAAAAAAAAAAAAAAACTGGCAACATCACTATCACTCACACACAAAAAAAACTAGGGGAAATGCAAACCTGTTTTTAAAGGAAAAATATCCAGTGAATGTTTTTATATCTGGAACTTCTTGACAGATAAAATGTACTATTTAAGACATAGTTTAAGTAGCTCTATAATTCCAAACTTCTACCATGAAGCTTCATTAAAGTATATAAATTTGTACTACTGTCAGAAATGGCATTAAGTATTCAATAAGACTAGACTTAATGCAATTAATAGCAATTAAAATTATACTTTTATGATGTCAGCCACCAGCATTGTAAAGACATAATTGCCTGTAAGGACTTTTGTACCATATTTATCCTCTAAAACTGTCCAATTTATATGAAAAATGCCAAAAACATATCCCATATGGGTACCATTATCTTCTCGGATTTTTAGAAGTAATCTGTCTTATCCAGCCTGTGCACATTAGGCTAATTTGCTTTAATTAGATTTTTTCTCATTTTGTTAATAGGCATGTTGATGTTGCATTTTTATTTTGGAGGTACAGATGCTAACTTCTCTCATTATGTTCCTATTAAAGGGTCAGTATACTTTGTGATAAGCTTGGACTTACCCACTTAAATAGCATCTTTCTTCGAAATATTAGATGATGTAGCTTATTGAACATAAAAACTATATTGCTATTCTCGTAATAGTGAGCAACTTGAAATCTCGCTAATTAATTAGTAGTTAAATATGAAAGAACAGCTTTGCTGTTTCTGCTGTGGCAAGGCATTTCTGGATGGACATAATAAAGTAGATAAACTAATGAACTGATTTCAGAAACACAGCCATTTGTGACTGCTCAAAGCAGTCATAAGAATTACCATGAATCTATACCTGTGTCTTGCATTTGAGCCAGGAGGCATTAAAAATAAGAAACTCTTTTATTTCCTATACCTCATTGTGTCTCACACCGCAAATTTTGAAGACGTTTACTTAAAGTTGATCTAGTATAATAATTTTCTTGTTATTACTTATCTGTAAAATTTTCTAACTGAACTCCTATAAAGAAAACTAATTACTTATATGCAAAGAGCAAAACATATAATTAAAAATTTTGTCTGTGGCTCTCAGAGGACAGAATTTCTTTTAATATAAGTAATTTAGAAGGTTCAGCAGAGTCCCCAGATGAAATTAGAAAACTTAGAAATATTCATAGTGGGTTTGCTTTTTTTCCTCCATTTGATAAATAGATTTAGCTCCAAGTTTGATATGTATTTATATCATGAAAGAGACTCATTAGAGTCACATGATCATTTTCTGTTCTTAGCTTATGTTTCAATGTTTTAATAAGTTTATGCTGTCATCATGAAATAAACTATGCAAGACCCTGTAATTGGACAATTTTAAGATTGTAATAAAATCAGAGGATTTATTTCAAATCAAAAGTACACCGTGTTATAGTAAGCCATAAAATAATTATTAGGTTAGTTCAGATAAGTTTCTTTCAGGAGATTTCCCATGTAAAGAGTGTAAGCTGGGTGGTAGAAGAGCTCATCAAGGGACTAGAATTTAAATTATTCAGCTACTCTGAATAAGAAGGAACTACAATACAAATTTTGTTAAAACATTATCATTTTAAATGTCATATGGTAGACATTTTATTCTCCATATAACGAAACATATTTATTCACATATATGTCAATAAAAAGACATACTCTCTGAATAGTATGACAAATAGAATCTTCCTGAGAAAACACCTTCTGTTAGGATTTTTGTTTTCATTTTTGCCTTGGTTTTTGGTAAACTCAATTTGCACTCTATTGGTCTTGAATTGTTTTGTTGAGGCAGCCAATAGTTGTATTGATAAGATCTCTGCTTTGAACATTTTCATGTACCTAAAAGAAATAATTAAGAAATCAAAATCATAAAAAGGAAAAATTTGGTTGCATGCTTCGTCCTCTTTAACTGTTTGTCTCCCAGATTAAAGCAGCTTTCACAGCAAGAACGTCTAACAGAAAACAGAGTCAATAACGGAAAGCAGAATGAAGGAGGGTGGGATGGTCCTTCACAGCCTATCACATAAGCCTTTCAGGTACAACTTGAACGTAACAAGTTCTTCCGTGTTCCCTTTTGTCTCTGTTGTATTATAAGGCATAGTGATTGCTATTCATCAGAATTGAATCACTCTTGTTTATATTTAGTTTATTGTTTCTAAGAAAAATAGAATAAATTACACATCTGCCTTTGTCCCATTTGCACAGTGAACATACACTCCAAGTCAGTTGTTCCTTAACAATGGGATGAGTGCTGGAAAAATAGGACCCTGAGAAAATGTATACATAGAAGCAGCCTGGTAACAAAACGTAGGCACAAATACTTTTCATGACAAGTAGGTCTCAAAGTGCAACCAGGTTGTATTCCAAAAGGCATTTATATGGAAGTTGGATGCTTAGGTATATAATTTCCTATAGAAACTATTTTAAATGGTGGTTCTGAGCTTAATTAACCCTGAATATAATTGAATTCAAAAGCAATCATCTGTGTGTGGGATGGGGAAGGGGGAAGAGTATAGGAGTTTCTTAATTGAGGACGTGCTAGAAATTAGCCTTTGTATTGAGTATTTTATGGTTGTTGTTCAGTCACTCAATCATGCCCCACTCTTTACCACCCCATGGACTGCAGCTTACCAGGCTTCCCTGTCCTTCACCATCTCCCAGAGTTTGCTCAAAATCAAGTCCATTGAGTCTGTTATGCCATCCAACAATCTCATCCTCTGTCACCCCCTTCTCCTTTTGCTTTCAGTCTTTCCCAGCATCAGGGTCTTTTCCAATGAGTTTGCTCTTTACATCAGATGGCCAAAATATTGGAGCTTCAGCTTCAGCATCAGTCCTTCCAATGAATATTCAGAACTGATTTCCTTTAGAATTGACTGGTTTAATCACCTTGCTGTCCAAGGGACTCTCAAAGTCTTCCCCAGCACCACAGTTCAAAAGCATCAATTCTTTGGTGCTCAGCCTTCTTTATGATCCAGCTCTCACATCCATACGTGACTACTGGAAAAACCATAGCTTTGACTAGATGGACCTATGTCAGCAAAGTGATGTCTCTGCTTTTTAATATGCTGTCTAGGTTGTTATAGCTTTTATACCCATTTACAACCCTGTGAGATAGCATAATTACACCCACTTGACAGATGAAGAAATTGTCGTCTATTTCAGGATTCAAAACCAGATCCTTCTTCCTTAACTCAGATACTACCCAGACTTTAAAATAAGTAGGATTCTAGGAGGAAGCTGCTGTCTCTTCTGGCAGGTCCCAGATGACTCTGTAGACACATACAGTTTTGGGTCCCCACAGTGACACCTCCTATGCCTTCCTCTCCTCCCCTAAGAAGGAGGGTTGACCCCAAGGTGGGCTCCTTCTTCATCAGGTGAACTCTATCATCCAGAGCAGCTGACCATAGCTGGGTGTTCAGAGGAAAGCACTATGATGGTGGATGAGCACTGTTTATGGAGCACCTCCTTACTATAGAACATCTACTCACCATATACCAGCTTCCACTGGAGAAAACACTGTGTTAAAACAGAAGATTCCTGTCTTCAAGTTTACCTTCTCCCATGGGAAGAAAGACATGGACAGAAACAAATGAGCTGACAGTGAGTGGTCAGAACTAGGCAGAAAAGAAAAGGACAAGGTGACTGGTGGGGATAGAGAGAGTACCAGGAGAAGTAGGAAATCCAGGTTAGCTGGTAGAGTTAGGGAAAACGTCCCAAAGAGGTGAGTTAGAGCTGGGACTGAGTGATGGAGAGAAACATCTTCTAGGATTCAGGGAGGGGCTTACAAGCTGAAAGCATCAAGCACAGAGATTCTAAGAAGCAGAAGAGCTTATCACTGGTGCAGCTGAAGCAGAGAGGGAAAGGAGACAAGTAGAGGGAAACTGGTGGGGAGAAGAGCCCTGGTCACCATGGGAGCATTGTTTAGGAAAGAGATGCTGACTTGATTGGATTCACTTTTCTTCCCCCTCAGTCTGTCTACTGAGTGGAGAATGGACTGTAAGGGCACATGGTTCAAAAGGGGTGGAAGAGGCAGAAGTCAAGCTGAGAAACAACTGTAACTTAACTTTATTGCAATGGTACCTAAGAGAAGTGTTCAGGTCTGAATGTTTTGGAGGGAAGAATTGCTGTTTAGTCACTAAGTCATGTGTGAATCTTTTTCAACCCCATGAACTATAGCCCACCAGGCTCCTCTGTCCATGGGATTCTCCAGGCAAGAAATACTGATGTTGGTTGCCATTTCCTCCTCCAAGGTATCTTCTCAACCCAGGGATCGAACCTGAGTCTCCTGCATCTCCTACATTGCAGGCGGATGCCCTGAGCCACCAGGGAAGCTCAGGGGAAGAATAAACAGGGATCAGCAGTATTTGAGACTGCACTGGATAAGGGATCAAACACGGCCACTAGGTTTGTAGTCTGAGAAACAGGGTTCTGAAGGTGGTATTGACAGAGATAAGACTTGGGGAGGGGCCAGTCTGGACTGGCTCTTTGGAGGATTGGATTATGACAGAGTAACACACAATGAGTGGATGACTGATGATTCTGGAAGTCTCCTTAGCAACCAGAAAGTTTTGATGCACAGAAATAATTTTTGATAGATTTTAGCCATTATGATTGCAAAGTAAAAACTATAGCATAGCGATTTGGGGGAAAGGCCAAGGAAAATGTTGGGTAAGTCACATTTGCTATGTACATCAAAACTTGCCATTCTTTTCCAATTGTTTTTACTTGTTTTCTTCAAACAACATGAATTGCCTAACATCTCCATCTGATTTTTAAATAGCTGGCTTTTATTGGTGTCCAGTGGAGCAAAGGGATCAGTGGCTATTTCATCTTGATGGGTTATTTTGTAATTCAGACCTTGGTAGGTGAGTTGCAGGCTGCCTGTGCAAAGGTGGTGCCTTTCCAGTGAGACAAGAAACATGGACTACCCAAATGAAGTGGGCGCGTGTGTGCGTGCATGTACTTGCTTAATGTTCCTGGAGTGCTATCAAGATGAAAGTTTCTGGTTACTATCATGAGATTATTCCTGGCCTTTTGTTCTCTGAAGGAGAGCAGAGATGCCTAGGAGTCTCTGTGGAGGATCTCTCTCATTTCAGGGAAGGCCATGTCAAAATGCCAGGCAGGAGATAAGTAGAATTGATGCATGTTTGCCAAGAGTATGGAGGTAAAGTCAGTGATAGAGCAGCTCCCCGAGATAATCCACAGCCCAAAGAATGCATTACTGGGGATTTTGGTACCAGCTGCAGTGGAGATGTAGTAAGTGATGCAACGTAAGTCATGACTTCCAAGTCCCTCAGTTTGTTTCCCTGTGAAATGGAAACATTAAGACTCCCCTGTTGTTGCTGTTCAGTCGCTCAGTCCTATCTGACTCTTTGCAACTAAATCACAGGAATTCATATTTAAAACTAGCTAATTAAAAGAAACTAATATATTTCAAGTGTATCTGTACTCTGTGATGACCTAAAGGGGTGGGTGAGAGGTTCAAGAGGAAGGAGATAAATGTATGCATATGGCCAATTCACTTCTTTGCACAGCAGAAACTAACCCAACTATATTCCAATTTATTTTTTTTAAGAGATTAAACTAAAACCCCTTTTATTGCTGCAAGAATCAGGTTTAGGGACTTCCCTGATGGTCCAGCAGTTAGGACCCTGTGTTTCCAATGTAGGGGGTGTTGGTTCTACCCCCTGGTTGGGGAATTAAGATCCCACATGCCATGTGGTGTGGCCAAAAAGAAATTTCAAACTAATATATTTTTTTAAAAAAGAAAAAGGTTTATAATCTGGTTTAAACAATTAGATTAATTTTCATAGGAATTCTTCTTTGCCTTTTACTTGAAAAGTTATGTAAGATTTCAGTCTCATCGGGGCAAGAAGATCTGTGTAGATTCTCATAGTTAAAGGAATTGGTAGCCAAAATAATAGACAACTGGTTTCTACAACAGTTTTTTAAGTATTGCTATTTGCCACTAAAATTCTTTAAATCACTGAAGTGCTCTGGAACATATGATCGTTTCTTTTCTTACGAACATCTGATGAGAGTCACTGTCATTTCCAAATTTATGGCCCTTTCTAAAATCATGCACAAAATGCAAAAGTTTTTATTAGCTAATGACTGCCTACTGACCCGTGTGTTAATTGGGAGTGACTTGTGCTCTGCTGGCGATGACTTTGCCAACCTACAAGGGATCACTGTTATAGGTAGGATTTATATTAACATCATCTGCAGAAGCCAGTATAGAACAAATTGAAAGAATTAGAGTAGGAAGCTCAAAAAGCTGAGAAGGTAGGCTTTGTTCTCACCTGTAACTAAATCCATTCCTGACCCCAAGATATCCAAGAGAGAGACATGATTTTCCCCATATCCTAGCCAGGAATCTAGACTAAACCGTACCTAAAGAGCCTAGCTGGATACCCTTTCTTCTAATCATGTGTGATAAGCTGCCTGGTTCCATCCTCAGTAATTCCTCCACTTCCAAGGTTCTGGGAGACTATTTTAAGCCAGACCTGGTGACCTAAATCCACCTCATGGTGAGAGCCGTTCCGCCATATAATCTCAGGGGACTCACTCAGAACTCACCAGGCCCTCCTTCATCATTAACTGCCTCTTGTTAGAACTTCCTACCCTCATTCCACATAACTATATTTTTGCCTTCTTTGTTGTGCAAAATTCTTAGGCCCTCTAGAGGTATCTAGAAGCAGCATAACATACTGCTTAGAATATAGGCTTGTTGATCAAATTGACTTAGTTAGATTCCTGGCTCCAAAAATCACTAGTTCAATGAGCTTGGGGAAGATATATTAATAGAAATTCTCTAAACTTCAGTTTTTTCGAATGTGAAATAGTCACAAAAACTATCCTTCATTCACTTCTGGAAGAATTAGAAATACTCTATGACCTCTCACTTCATAGTTCATTGCTAGTTGCTATTTCAGTTCTTCGGGCATGATGTGTGTATATGTGTGTGTGAGGATGAACTTTAATTTAATTTATTTATGTTTTGAACTTTTAGTTTTGTATTGGGATATAGTCAATTAACAATGTTGTGATAGTTTCAGGTGAACAGCGAAGGGACTCAGCCATACATATATACATATGTATCCATTTCCCCTCAAACCCCCTCCCATCCAGGCTGCCACATAACACTGAGCTGAGATCCCTATGCTATACTGTAAGTCCTTGTTGGTTATCTATTTTAAATACAGTATGTACATGACCATCCCAAACTTCATAACCATCCCTTCCCCTCTGCAACCATAACTAGGGACTTCATTTTTATTTCCTGAGTCCTTCCCTTTAACCTAAGATTTTGAGCCCCTATAACACTGGCCAAATTTTCCTAGCACAAGCAATCTTGTTTCTCATCTTGTTACAGGATAGGATTGGTTTCATTGAATATTCTGTAGTTCCCTACTACTGAAAAGAGACTTTACAATTGCTGAGATGAGCATGAAAAGAAAAATCAGAATTTAAAGACTAGGGAGGTACTTCAGGGCACCATAGCAGGTTGGTCTGGAGTCTCCAATAGGTAGATGGGCCAAAGGAAGCAGAACAGACAAGCAAAGTTCTGAAGTCACCTAATGTATTATTTGCTGATTCACTCGGGCCATCTACCTCCTGGATGAAGACAGTCTGCTTCACCAGTGAGTCTCCAGGTGACTCTGCAAAGATGATAAAGAATGTTACATGTGTGCACAACTTGGGAAGCAATGAGAACATGGTGTTTCCATGGAATATAGTCAGTGACATAACATTTCTGAAATGAGTTTTCATTATTAGCATGTGAAAGTGACAGTACAGCATAAGCTACCAACCAAATGTCATACAGAACCTCAGAAGTAGAATGAGAAAAAAACCTCCAGAGTTCTTCAGTATAAAAATATCTTATGTCCCTCTTCAAATTACAAGCCATTCATACTTCTTATTGTTATTTTTAGTCATTAAGTCATGTCTGACTCTCTGTGACTCATGGACCATAGCCTGACAGGCTCTTCTGTCCATAGGATTTCCCAGGTGAGAATACTGGAGTGGGTAGCCATTTCCTTCTCCAGGGAGTCTTCCCAGACCAGGAACTGAACACACGTCTCTTGCGTCTCCTGCACTGGCAGGCAGATTCTTTACCACTGAGCTGCCAGGAAAGCCCTCCAGATGACAAGAAAATCTAAAAAGATGTTTTGTTATTATAGAAACACTCATAGAACAATGCTTTATTCAGGACAGGACATAATGAGGGATTCATTTTCAACCTCACACTGGCTCGTCCAATTTGATATAAATTCATTATGGAAAAGAGCAGCAGTTCATTAACTCCTAGAAACTTTCCGCTTATTAAGTAATTAATGAGTTTAACCTTTATGTTAAATATAAAATAATAAGAAACACCATACCTTCCAAACCTGCAATAATCCATAGTTAGTTTCATCCATTTGATGGAAATTATCACCTATAAACATCAAAGATATTAATTTGTTGAAAAGCTAGTCTGTGCTCTGGCTGTGGGCCATCCAGTGGCTGTATTGTTTCTCTTCAATTAGATGGGCTTATTTCATTTCCAAAGACTTTTACACAGGTGGTGTAGCTGTTCAGTGAAATATAATCCAACTTAGCCCCTTCTGCATCCAATAAAATCGTCAGTCAGTGCTGGGGGAGCAATCATGGAAATGATGAAATAGCAGTAGTGCTGAAAATAAGCAATGGAAAATTCTGCAAAAGCTAAAATTATACCACCGGGACTGCCTTGATCACCACAGCCCTTGTCTGGCCGAAAATCAGTTCTCCCTAAGAATTGAGAACCTGTCCTTAGAAAGGAAAGTGTGCTCCTGTGGTAAAAAATCACCTTCCAGGAGAGTATTCCCTTAGTATGACTGTGTCTGGTGTTTACAAGGCAGTCTCTACTTATCTCATTCACATTATCAAGTGTTTGCTCTTGCTTTTGCAGTGTGATTGCTGTCAGAAGTATTGGGTTCTATGGGTTATTTATTATGAACCCGTAAGGTCTAGGCACTAGTGTCTGCTTGATCATAGGCCATTCTTAAAATGTCTAAACCAGTACAAATGAGGCATTAGAATAAATACATAAGAAGCAATATATTCTAAAAGTCTAAAGTATTTCTTGCTTCATTGAAGAAAATGAGAGTCTATAGCCAATTTGGGAAGAGTGGAAAGGTTATCATTTGCTGTACTGGGGAAAAAAATAAAGGAAAATCAGCAAAAGTTAGACTCTGCTAGAGCTAGCTGTTAAATCCAAAAGACCACTATCTTGACTCAATTAGAGAGAAGAAGTTGAAGGGTGACTGTGTAACAAGAAAGCTTAAAGTAATAATTTTGAAAATGGGAGTTCAAACAAGTTGGAAAAAAAAAAAGCAACGTCAGGAATGTTTTGAAGAATTAATTAAAAGTAGTCAGACCACTGACCAAAGCAGAGGACGGGAGATTCCTCTCTTCCTTTTTATTTTTTAAAATAATCCCTTCAGAAGAACCAACCAGAAACTCTTATTTGTTCTAAAGCTTCAGAACTACCATCACCACCACCACCCACCAAGTTATTTTAATTTAAACTTCTGTCTGAAATGTCTCGCTTTCATCCTGTTATATAACCTATTTGTGGTCAACCAGTTCAGCATTAGGTAGTTCAAATATAAGATCTGTTCCCTAGCTTAATGGTGGATTTAAATATATACTATTTTTAAACTATTAAATTGGCTGCACAGAGAAGAAGCAAAATAACACAGCAAGTATGGGTGGTCTTTTGAAGCTATCATTTGTCTTGGCATAAGAAGTGGCCCCTGTTTCTTGCTCTAAATATGTCCCGACTCTGAATGGAAGTGAACTTCTCTGGGCTTCTGTTTCTCTGTCTACTACCCAGAAGCCACCTCAGCTTGAACGCAGTCTGTCACACCAAGTTACTGCTTGGAAACTAACCACACAGGATAAGAAGCCGAAACTCCTGTGAGAAGGTTGTTTTTTTTAGAAGCTAGAATTTTTCTTTCAAACCAATGGAATAACACTTGGTAAATTAGAGCTCCGTCAACTACAATTTTTGCCACTTGCCTCTTTTGAACAAAAATACGTTCACCATGGTGCTCCCTAGGCACTTGGAGAATGCAGCTACGTGTCTCTAAGGTGCGCCGAGTCCCTTAAAAGAATGTTAGCATGTATATTTATATTCATTAAAAATTCAGGGAGAGAAGCAACATGTCAAAATTCAGAGAAAGAAAAACAGCCTTTTAAAAAAGACCATTTAGGTGGATTTTATTCTATATGCAGGGCCTGGAGGGTCTCAAATGAAGGCAAAAAAGAAACTAGTTAGATCAAGCCAATTGGCTTCATGATTGTAACTTTGTAAATTTCATAAATCATTCAGTCCAGAACTTTGAGTTAAAAACCTATACCAGTAGAGGAAGTTTTCAAATAGACTTTCAGTGTCACTAATGTTTTCCCAAATTCCAGTTGAACTTGTTGTCTTGTCTGTCTTTGTTTGGGGTTTACTGACCTCACTATCAGTAATGGTCCTTGAATTGGGGCTTTTCACCCTTCATATCTATGGGTCTCAGGCCACCTGTTCTTTCCAAGGACCTACCCCTGCATCTATGCTCTTATATGCTTTTCCTTAAAGCAACTGAAACTTGACTTTACTGTCATCTCCTAATACTCAGCCTTCTTCCAAAAGCTCATATTGGCCTTGACATTTGACTTATGTCCTAGACCATTGTAGTAAGCCTGATACCAATATCAGTAGACCACTTTTTTTTTAATATAAACTTTGTTACTGGATCAATTGACATATTATACTTGTTAAAGTGAGATACGTTGGTTATTTTTTTAATTGGATAGCCACTAGTGATTTGAATAATAGGTATTTTTAGAAATACAAATGGTAGAAGCACAACATGCAGGTAAGTTAAGTAAGAACTCTACCTGGGGATCAGCAGGTATTCTTGATGACTAAGTACCCACGTTTACTTTCTGGTAGTTCAGCATCTCTCTAATTACAAGTATATTTCATGCCCATCTTATCAAAATTCTTAGAAGAGAATACTACATACAAATGAGAGTAAGCAGGTGGGCTACCAACATTTTCTTGTAGTTCAGAATACTGTGATCCAAGCATACAACCTGTACTTCCTCCCAGTGCTCCTGAAGTTAGACAATTTAGTATAAAGGCTTGGAAATAAAATTAGACCTAATGTATTATACTCATGGGTCTCTGGCTTAAAACTCACTAAACATATATACATATTAATCATTTTGAAAAAGTAACTTACGTTTAATTATAAGAATACATTTGAAATAAGTAAAATTTGGTTTTCCCATAATGATTCGATTTTTTTTTAATTTTTCTTTGGGAGTTGACATATTACTGTTATATGCACAATGACATGCTGACATTGTTTTCTTGTTATTTAGTCCATTGTATCCTTGAGGTTGATGAGAGCAATTGTATCCCACTAATATTTATCAGTCACTACATTTGCCAACTGCCCAAACTTTTTATAAAGCAGTAATTGGATTTACAGTCCTACACCCTTTCTTGACCATGTGCAATTCTTTTGAAACTACTTTAGCCTTATAGGTCTTTGACTTGGAAAAATATTTCTCAATGCATGTGTTTGCTATTCCATTAAGCATTTTAAATATAGCATATGGTTTCATTTAGTCAATCCATTCATGAATATTGAAAAAAATGAATCAGACCTTTTAAGACTTAACCTATTTTCTTATTCTCATTATTTTAAGGACAGTGGAAAAGCACATTCATTTTGCAAGTAAATAGATATGAGGAATATTGGATTTGTAACCATATTGTCGTTGGCTTATGTTAAAAATATTCTAGTCTTGATAAATAGAGCTCTTTATAAAAATATAATGAAGTATTACTTTGTTCGCTTTAATTTAGAATCATTGAATTCAATTTCATTCTGAAAAGGAAAACATTCATGTAATGCTTAATAGTCTCTCTGCATGCATACAAAAATACATGCATACCCATACATGTTTAAATATCCTAAAAATTGACCAAATGGACATGGAAATATGCTTTAGAGAAATAATCAGAATATGGTTCAAGAATACTTTATATGTTCATGTATTTTAGGCATGCATATTTCAACACCTATAGGAATTTCTAGTTTAGAAATAATTTTCAGCTGATATGTTATAAAAAGTGCTATAGGTGAAAATAAAGTAATTAACGTTTGACTTTTTAAAGAAAAAAGTAGTATTAATATGGAATATGTTCCTAAGGAAAGCTTTGATATTCAACTCAACATTGAAACATTCTCTCTCTTATTTTCTGATGCCTTTAGTGAAATAATTAATATTGCACTTCGTATAGCAGAGTATTATATTATGTTTTATGAAATACATACCCCCTTTATATTTTTAGTGTGAAATATTAAAAAATTATAAACAACAGCAAAACTTTTTAGTTCATTAAGCAAGGTCCTATATCTCATGCTAAGAAGTTGTCTTATCCAGAATGAGCATGTTTAGACCTCATCTGATGTAAACTCTTAGATGTATTTTATGCAGTTGGTAATTATGGGTCTTTTCTTTTGGCTCCTAAGAGACCACCCTCTTCAGTTTCCCTCTAATTTCTCTGCAGCACCTTCCCTAGCCACTTTTCAGAACTGCCTTTCTATTTTCAATGAACATTCTGTATCAAATGTTTGCATCCTCCCGAGAAAATCCTATCTCTGATAGCAGCTATAGCTACTACCTGTGCTTAGATGACTCAAATCCACATCTCCAGCCTGGCCTCTCCTTGGACACCCAGCCTATGATTCCCACTGCCCGCTGCTGCTGGCTGCTAAGTCGCTTCAGTCGTGTCCAACTCTGTGCAATCCCATAGACGGCAGCCCACCACGCTCCCCCGTCCCTGGGATTCTCCAGGCAAGAATACTGGAGTGGGTTGCCATTTCCTTCTCCAATGCACGAAAATGAAAAGTGAAAGTGAAGTTGCTCAGTCGTGTCTGACTCTTTGCAACCCCGTGGACCGCAGCCTACCAGTCTCTTCCGTCCATGGGATTTTCCAGGCAAGAGTACTGGAGTGGGGTGCCATTGCCTTCTCCCCACTGCCCACTAGAAAGAACATGCCCAATCATATCTCTTTGAAGCTCAAAATTGTGCTCAGGCTCTTCCCCTCAAACCCTGATGATCTTCTGGTCCTCCCTACCGGGGTGATACACACCCCTATATTCACAGCTGCACAGCAGACAATGGGAGTCATTTTTCATACCAGCCTCTCTCACTCTTCATATCCAGGTCCATTTGATTTTACCTCATGTATTTCTTAAATCCGTTCATGTCTCTCTATCTCTTGCCAAATCCCTGGTCCAAACCCACCTACATCCTGCTTTGTTTATCACCCTAGTTTCTTAATTAGACTCTTTACATCTAATGTTGCTACTTTCCAGTTCATTCTCTGTGCTGTAGCAAACCAGAGTGTCGTATTTCCATATGTAAACTTCTTGATGACTTCTCATGTGCTTTAGGGGAAAAAAAAAAAGACCAATATTGTTTTTCTAACTTTTTATTTTATATTGGAGTGTAGCCAATTAATGTTGTGATAGTTTCAGGTGGACAGTAAAGGGACTCGGCCATACATGTACATATATCCAATCTCCCCCAAACTCCCCGCCCATCTAGGCTGCCACACAACCTTGAGCAGAGTGCTCTGTGCTCTCCAGTAGGTCCTTGTTGGTTATTCATTTTAAATATAGCAGTGTGTACATGTCAATCCCAAACTTCCTCTCTTGTCCCCCTGCTCTTCCTCACTAGCAACTGTAAGTTTGTTCTCTAAGTCTGAGAAGGACCGATATTCTTAATGTAACATATAATGTTATGAATAGGCTTGATCCCTGCCTATCTCACCACCTTCATTTTGAGCCACTTCCCCACTGGTTCCTGCACTTCAATTACTGCGGCATTGTATTTTCTTGAAATAGCCACACTTCTGTCTCTAGACTCATGCTGTTCTAGAACTTCACTGTTTACCATTTTCCATCAAGAAGTAAAGTCTATTCATCTATCCTTCAAACTCAAGCAGGTTGATGATTGCTGTAACCAATAGATTAGGGCAGAAGTGATGCTGTGTGACTTCTGAGGCCCGGTCATTTTAAAGGAATATAGCTCCTACCTGGCTCCTTGCTCAGATAATCCTACTTTGGAAAATGAACCACAAAGGTGTGAGGAAGTCCACACCTCACTTATCCAAAGAGACCTCGTGGAGAGGCCTGGGTAGGGATGAACCAAGGCCCTCAACCAGGGGTATGTGAATGACCAGCCTTCTGACTATTCCAACCTCTAGACTTTTGTTTACCAGTCAAAGCCCCAGAGCTCGTGGAGCAGAGACAAGCCACTCATGCTGTGTCCTGTCCAAATTCTTGACCCTTAGAATCTGTGAGCAGCCAATGGTGGTTTTATGCTGTTAACTTATGGGGTGATTTGTTTTACAGAACTAATCAGAACCGTCACCTTGGCCTTTTTCAGGCGCTTGCTCTTAGACACCATCTCCTGTTTTAACTTTTCCTCTCCTTTTCTACACAAATCTTCACTAACCACTCAATAATTAATTTTTCCTTATCCTTCAGAAATTAGCTCATATTTCAGCAAAGGGCAATATAGTTATAAAGAATACATGACCAGAAGCCCCTGTGTCCTGCACCAAAGGAAAGAATGGTGGGATTATCTGACTTGTCATTGCCGTCAGACACATGGCCTCAGGCATCCTGGAAGCTAAAAAGTTTACTAAAATCTACAAAAAACAAGAAGGAGGTCAACCCATATTTCTTGCCCAGTGTTATGTGCAGGATAACACGTTTTCGATCATTTTTAAGTTTTTAGTAATTTCTTAGCTTTTGGTAAGAAATTCTCACTCACTTCAGGTCAAGGTTAGAATAACTACTGTCAAAATGGCTGCAACTCTGTTTCTCTCACAATAGTCTAGGGAATATTCTACTGGGATGACAGAGTATGGCAGAGCTGTGTTAGTTTTAGAGAAAATTGGGAATAAACTGTGAGGAGACACAGGACCACTTTAAAAGTTTTTATGTAATTTTTAGACAGTCTGTTTTAGTTTTGCTTTCACAAATGTTTCCATAAGCATGCACAGTTTCTTCTTTCAGGGCCAATAATTCATCAGAGCACTTTGCCCTTATACCTTTATGATATTTTAGGCATTTCAGCCTCTCAAATAACACTCCCACCAATTTACTGGTTTGTTGTATCATAAACTCTCCACTTTTTTTTTTTTAATGAAGGATAGGCAGGCAAAGAGACAAACAGGTATGTTTGATCTTGAAACTGCATCCAAACTGTCTCAGCTTGAGCCCAGCAGTTTGTCCTATTACAGATTATTGTGGTTATGAAAATGAAGCTTTGGGGTTTGTTTGGTTTAGTTTTTATTTCTTTTTTATTGAGGTAAAATTGACATATAGCATTATATTAATTTCAAGTATACAGCATCATGATTCACTGTTTGTATATATTATGAAATGTTCACCACAAGTCTATTTAACATTCATCACAACACATGGTTATGTTTTTCTCCTTGTGATGAGAACTTTTAGATCTTTCAAATATGCACTACAGTATTATTAACTTTAGTCATAGTGCTATACATTATATCCCCATGACTTATTTATTTTACAGCTGGAAGTTTGTATCACCTTTTCACTCCTTCACCCATTTCACCTACCCCACATCTCCCACCTCTGGCAACCACCAACGTGTTCTCTAAATCTATGAGTTTGGGAGTTTTGTTTTTGTTTTTTTTAGATTCTATGGTAAATGAGATCATATGGTATTTGTCTAATTTATTTCATTTAGCATAATGCTTTCAAGGTACATTCATGTTGTTACAAATGGCAAGGTTTCATTCTTCTTTTTGCCTTTGGAATATTCTATTGGTAAATACACAGCATCTTTTATAACCATTCATCCATCAATAAACACTTCGGTTGTTTCCACACCTCTGCTATTGTAAATAATCCTGCAGTGAATACAAGGATGCATTTGTCTTTTGAGTTAGTATTTCATTTTCTTCGAATAAATACCCAGAAGTGGAATTACTGCATCATACGGTGGTTCTATTTTTAATTTTTTGAGGAACCTCCATACTTGTTTCCGTGGTGGCTGCACCAATTTACATTCCCAGCAGCAGTGCACAGGGCTTCCCTATTCTCCACATCCTGGCCAGAACTTATTATCTCTTGTCTTTTTGACAATAGCCATTCTGACAGGTGTGAGGTAATATCTCATTGTAGTTTTGGCATGTGTTTCTCTGATGATGAGTGACATTGAGCATTTTCATATACCTATTGCCCATGATCTGTATGTCTTTTCAGATACACAGTTTGCAGGTTTTCATTTCTTTTTGCAATTACATGAGTAGATATTCTAAAGCTTATACAATCAAGCAAGTGTGCTCCTCTAAACTAGTTCCCTTGAGAGGCCCGTGTCTTATCAGCCCTGTTTACCTTGATTCAGTGTGAGTTGCAGCGGCCATCAGAGAGGACCTTCTGGTCAAAGAAAAATATCAGTTTCATTACTTTGGGTCCATTGACCACTTTTCCTGGTGCCAGCATATTTTTCTTTCCTACTATTTCCCCTTGATCCCACTTTACTTTGTGCCTCTCTTTCTTCTATTGCCAAAGTCAGCAGCTCAAGAGATTGTAGGGACCAGTCTAGAGCTGAGGAAACTCCTCTGGAAAGAAAAGCTGTACTGTTGAGTCAGTATCTAAGAATGCCAGGGATACTCTGAATTTGACCAGGAAAAGTCAAATTTTGCCCAAAATTATATTTTCATTTTAATGAAAGACCTAAACTTTCTCTGTGAGTATTCTATGTATAATTTTGACAATTTTGGTTACCATAAAGTTAGTAAAATTTATATACAGACACCACAGGCCGCTGTGCCGTGTTGTGCCTAGTCGTTCAGTCCTGGATGACTCTTGGCGACACCATGCGTTATAGCCTGCCAGCCTCCTCTGTCCACTGGGGACTCTCCAGGCAAGAATACTGGGTGCCATGCCCTCCTCCAGGGTTTCTTTCCAACCCAGGGATCGAACCCAGGTCTCCCACATTGTAGGCGAATTCTTTATCATCTGAGCCACCAGCGAAGACCGGTAGGCAGCTACCTACCATTAAGATCCTGCTCTATGAAATAGAGGGAAAGTCAGCAAATATGGGGCCATTTTTGACCCGGGGTGGGGAGGGAGTGGGTCGAAATCAATCATAAACCCTTTCCCACAAACCTAGAGTAGACTTCCCTATCCTCACCAAGAGCCATGGAGGCAGCCAACACCAACCATCTAAGTTGACTCAGAAAATGTGATTTATGTGCCATTTCAGAAATAGAAGAGAGCCCACTTTATCCAGAAATTTATTATGAAAATTGAGATCTCATGAGGAACAGAGGATGCCAGCAGGAGAAAGAAAGAAGAACCTAGAGGTAACCCCAGGATACTCCTCAAGTCTGTTCACAGCAGCATGAGACTAAATTAGATTGATGGAGTTAGTTAATTGTCATGTTGGAAGGCACAGGCAAGCTGATCCTGAGATGAGAAATAAATAAGTTGCAGTAAGGACAGATGGGATACGGGACAGTATTCAGCCTCACTAAACTCCAGGCAACCGGTCCTAATGAGGTACACTGGGGCGGCAGTCCTGGCAGAAATCTCTGAGCTCCTGAGAGCAGACCTGGGGGACAGAGACCCATCTCGAAGGGTCAACATTTTCAACTGATGCATACAGAGATGAACAGAATCTTTAATCAATGGTAAAGTTCATTAAGTCAATTAAGCCAATCCCACCTGTATTAGCTATAAAAACAAAGTCTAGCTTGAGTGGAAATACCTATTCTTACAAATAATCAAGTTGAGATGTGGGGTTTTAATTTAAAGGACCCAAGACATACCCCATTTTCCCAAGTGAATTAAACTGCACTCTACTTTTTCTCTCTACCTTGTCACAACAACCAGTGTTCTGGGCCAACTTTCCAGTGGTAGCTGGTGCCAGCCATTGTCCAGGGGCTCCTGTGAGAGCCCAGGCCTCCTCCAGGACCACCCACCACTGCCCCCACCCTTCTGCAAAGGCCATTTCATTGTTATTGATGGCTGAGGCCTCAGCTCAGCATAATGGCAGCCAGGTGGTCTTGCAAGTCCTTAAATCCCCTTCCTCTTGTTAGAATGTTCTTAGCAGGGAGAAGAGAAAAGTCACACTTAAAAATAGCACCCTGAACATCTTTGTTTTTCTCCATTTGGACTTCCTTCTAGATTTCATAAAATGGCAGCTATCACCAAATACAGTCATTTCTTGTGCAGGTGTTCAAAAACCCCAGTAATTTCATTGTTTCATGGTTTCTTAATTCATAATTTTCCAATTTCAAGGTGACCATTTTAATCACACTTTGTCTCCAGTGTATTAGAGATAACCTTCATTAGCTTAGAAACACAGAGTTTGTTCTTGAAAAATTTTGGGAATATCTAGGCTTGTATCAGTGAACTGTTTCCTAAATCAATCAATCTTTACTGGTTATTTTGGAGACCTGATATTTTCAGCCACTTAAAATACCAGAGTGATTAAAGATCCGACTCTGATGATTCAATTTAATGTGGGGTGAGTGGTTCTTTTTCCTGCTTCAGAGACATTTATCCTTCAAGGTGGTATTACACAGATGACTGAGATAAATAAAGCACTTTGCAGAAATGTGCTCAATAAAGCAAAATTATATTATGTCCATTTTTCTATTTTTCTTTCTTTATAACCTTGAATTTCTCAAGTTTTTTGGTGCTATCAAGGCACTTGAGGTTATCTGACCCGCAGAAATTTTCCAAGCAGTGAAACTTTTTGCCCCATTTACAAAAATATGCTTAATTCTAAATCTCGAGTAGGAACACAGCTTGCTTTCACTTCCTTGTTAGCATGACGTGTTTTTGGTTTTAGGTTTTTACCTAACATCTTATTTGTAAAAGCAGGTTTCACAACTGCTTTGTCCTCATCTCCACAGATGTCCCCCACAAAGATCTTTGAGAAAACCCTTGGCTTCTGTGGAACCTCTGAGTGCAGAGCAATTACAGAATTAAGATGTAAATAGAAAATGTGATGTGATCCATTGGCCAAGCTATGTCTCTAGCATTAACCACAGGCGAAATATATTTGCTTAACAGAGTATTGGAAATGTGTGCTTAGGTTCAATATATACTCATAATATCATTAGATAGTCACATCATAAACTAAAAATTATTTCTTTGCCAATGAACATAGGCCATTAACATATACAATTTAGATAGTTTCTCATTTTTTGTAATTTCTTGAAATTTATTATTAGTATACATTTTAGATTTTTTTCCAGCATTGATTAGTTTTATGTAAAAAATAATAAGGGCTTCCCTGGGGGCTCAGGCAGTGAAGAATCTGCCCGTAATGCAGGAGAGCTGGGTTCAATCCCTGAGTCAGGAAGGAAGATCCCCTGGAGGAGGGAATAGCTATCCACTCTAGTATTCTTGCCTGGGAGATCCCATGGACAGAGGAGCCTTGCGGGCTACAGCCCATAGGGTTGCAAAGAGTCGGACCAAATGAGCGACTAACACGTTCACTTTCACAAAATAATAGTGACAATCACTTTTAATATCAACATATGAATTAACTGACAAATACAGCAACTCTCGCCAGCTAT
This sequence comes from Okapia johnstoni, assembly GCA_024291935.2. NCBI lineage: Eukaryota > Metazoa > Chordata > Mammalia > Artiodactyla > Giraffidae > Okapia > Okapia johnstoni. The sequence continues at coordinate 9,886,060 of CM044327.1, forward strand.
CCACTTTACTCATGATAGTGTTTATATGTTGATGTTACTTTCTCCATTGCCCCACTGTCTCCTTCCCCCTCTGTGTCCACAAGTCCATTCTCTACATCTGAGTCTCCATTCCATCCCTGCAAATAGGTTCACTGAGTTTTGCAGTCGTTAAGATTAGCATTGTAGTGAAAGAAGTATCATTGTTTATCCTTACATACAATATTTAGCCTGTTCTACTTTGAAAGGAGAATGATTTTTGAGAATCATTTTTTCCCTACAAACTCTTTATTAATAAGTTTAATTGTGTCAACATTATAAAATTCAGACACACATGGGAGGTGGGAGGGAGTTTCAAGAGGGAGGGGACATACGTATAACTATGGCTGATTCATGTTGATGTATGGTTGAAACCAACACAATATTGTAAAGCAATTATTCTTCAATTAAAAATAAATACACAGACACATACATACAATTCATTTGGATACAAACCTAAGAAATATAGCACCATGGGATAAAATAATGATACATGCTTCTTAAACATTTTTTCCTTCTAGTTTTTAAACATTTTTTTCCTTCTAGTTACTATATTCCTTATGTGAGGACCATATGATGGAATGATAGAATCCTATAAATCGTCATAGCATTAATTTGCATGCCAAACTTACATCAGTACTTACAAATGGAGCGTGTTATGAGCCCGTGAACACATTCAGAGGGATTGACTAAGATGACTTTCTCTTGCTCTTTTACAAACTTAAGGGATCACTTTATGATTTATTTGTGATGTCTTTAGAGGAAAAATAAAGAGAATAGACATCTTAAAGCTTCTGAGCAATGTGAGGAGCTTATGATATTATATCAAATGATAAAGCAAACCACGAGAAGTTTATGGTGAGGCAGGAAAATATGTTGCATGTTTGCCTAGAGCTGGAAATGTTGTGGATATTTGGAGTTAGGAACATCTAATTCTGAATGTGTACTTATTTTGTTTGTACCCCTAGATAAATTACTGTTGATTTCTATGGGAGTAATGAATGGTTTCGGGTTTTTTTGGGGGGGTTGTTTTTTTGTTGTTGTTTTTGTTTGGCTCTGCCCATGGCATGTGGGATCTTAGTTCCCCGATCAAGGATCAAATCTGTACCCCCTGCAGTGAAAGCACAGAGTCTTAACCACTGGTTGGTTGTTGTTCAGTTGCTTCAGTCATGTCTGACTCTTTGCAACCCCATGGACTGCCACATGCCAGGCTTCCTTGTCCTTCACTATCTCCCAGAGTTTGCTCATGCTCAAGTCCAGTGAATTGGTGATGCCATCAACCATCTCATATTCTGCTGTCCCCTTCTCCTTTTGCCTTCAATCTTTCCCAGCATCAGGATCTTTTCCAATGAGTTGACTCTTCACATCAGATGGCCAAAGTACTGGAGCTTCAGCTTCAGCATCAGTCCTTCCAATGAATATTCAGGGTTGATATCCTTTAGGTTGGACTGGTTTGATCTCCTTGTTGTCCAAGGGACTCTTAAGGTCTTTTCCTGTACCACAGTTCCAAAGCATCAATTCTTTGGCACTCAGCCTTCTTTGTGGTCCCACTCTCACATCCTTACTTGACTACTGCAAAAAGTCTGTAGCTTTGACTATATACAGACCTTTGTTGGCAAAGTGATGACTGTGCTTTTTAATACACTGTCTAAGTTTGTCATAGCTTTTCTTTCAAGGAGCTGACATCTTTTAATTTCATGGCTGCAGTCAATGTTCACAGCAATTTGGATGCAAGTCTTCTTGATTCCAGCTTGAGTTTCATCCATGCCAGCATATCACATGATGTACTCTGCATACAAGTTAAATAAGCAGTAAATTAACCATTGGACTACTGGTGAAGTCCCTCTTTTGGTTTTCAATGTTAATTCATTGAGATTGAATTATTAACTTCCTCCTGGTTGTCTTGTAAATTTATGCAAGAGAATTCTCAGCCTTTCCATCTCTGCAGCCATTTGCCCTGATTAGCCAATGCCAGAATGGCACAAACTTGTGTTTGTGTGTTTGTTTTTTTCTTTAACTATTTATTTAATTTGGAGATGTGACCTGAATGGAGAAATCCAACAACAAAAAAAGAATTGGCTGAGTTGTCATTATTTGGCATGGCTGAAATGATATAAATGGATGGGTGTTTTTTTGCTTCAGAGAACCTTTGGCTAGCCAGTCCAACCTCTGGCTAGGAGAGCCAGAATCGTAATCTCAAATGCTGACATTCCTTGACAAGTTACTTTAGTTCCCTGCATCCGTCTGACCTTTATATAATGAAGATAATAATATTTATCTAGCTTAGATGAAATCTTCCATTTCATTTTTCAGAATCCTTCACATTGATAAAGTGGTATTCCCTTTAAGACTCTTTGCATGCTTCACAAATACGAGTCATTTAACAGTTGCACATGTGTGCTAAGTCACTTCAGTCACATCCAACTCTGTATTGCTCTATGGACTGTATGTAGTCTACCAGGCTCCTCTGTCCATGGGATTCTCCAGGCAAGAATAATGGAGTGGGTTGCCATTTCCTCCTCCAGGGGACCTTCCCCTCCCAGGGATTGAACCTGTGTCTTTTATGTCTCCTGCATTGGCAAGTGGATTCTTTACCACTAGTGCCACCTGAGAAGCTCCTATTTAACAGTACGTGCTACCTATTATTAATACAACCAAAAAAAAAAGAAACAGAGAAATTGCATTTCACCATAGATTTTGAAATACAATAATAAATAATATTTGTAATCAGTCACCTTGCATCAGACATTGTACATTATCTCATTGAATTCAAGAGCAACCCTGTGCAACATTTTCTTCCTATTTCATTGCTACTTCAGTGGTTAAGAATCTACCAGCCAATACTGGGGACATGGGTTCAATCCCTGGTCTGGGAATTAAGTTTCCCCATGCCATGGGACAACTAAGCCTGCACACCACAACTAGAGAAAGCTGCAATGAAGACCTAGAGCAACCAAAAGTTTAAAAAAAGAAAATATAAAGAAAAGACTGTTCAAAATAATAAAGTGGGAGTGTCCAGACCATGGTACAAACATCTACAACCTCCCAGGATTACTGGAAGCAAGCCATGTGAAAGTCGTATCCCATTGGCATATACATAAAACTAGCTCATGGAAGGAGAAGGCAATGGCACCCCGCTCCAGTACTCTTGCCTGGAAAATCCCATGGATGGAGGAGCCTGGTAGGCTACAGTCCATGAGGTCACTCAGAGTCGGACACGACTGAGAGACTTCACTTTCACTTTTCCCTTTCATGCATTGGAGAAGGAAATGGCAACCCACTCCAGTGTTCTTTCCTGGAGAATCCCAGGGACGGCGGAGCCTGTTGGGCTGCCGTCTATGGGGTCGCACAGAGTCGGACACGACTGAAGCGACTTAGCAGCAGCGGCAGCAGTAGCAGCAGCAACTCATGGAACATCAAAGCAGAATTCAGTTGTCCTGTTGCCTGAGCTCATCACCTGGTTAAAGTGCAATCCCTTTAGTGAGTATTTGGTGTTTCTTGACTGCCCAGCACGGCGGGAGCAACCTCGCCTCCTAGTTTGTGGAGATCTGCCCTCCCTCTCTCCAGACTGGAGTGGAACTGAAGTAAAAATTGCTAATCTCCCAGGTGGTGCTAGTTGTAAAGAACCCCTCCGCCAAAGCAGGAGACATAAGAGATGTGGTTCGATCCCTGATGCTAGAAAAAAAGATTGAGTTGAGCTTTTTCTGTTTTGTTACGTAAGACTCAGCGGACTGAAGCAGGCCAACAAATTGCTCTGTTTTTATCACTACACGGAGCCAAGAATCTCAAGCCAGCTCCATTTTAGGAGTATCCATCGCTTCCACTGGCCATTAAATGTATGTCTCCTGAAGCTTTAGGAATATCTTAATTTATCTTAATGTGCTTTAAAAGTAATCATTGAAAGTAACTATTTGAATTGAATCATGTCACTTCCCAACTTCAAAATCCTCTAGCGGTTTTCCATCACTAATAAACACAAATAATCTTCACAGTGGGTTTCAGGTACCATGGGATCCGGTTGCTGCCCTGCTCTGCTGCCCCACCTGGCACCATGTCCTCCTTGGCAGTCAGTCCTGCTGTGTCTTGACCCACCAGCAGCCTGCCTTCCCAAGCTTTTGCACAATCTTTCCTCTCCTCCTTCTGTTTCCCACTCCACTAATACCTCTACTATTTCTCCTGTTTCCTACAGGAAAGCTTTCACAAACACCTGAGGCTAGAATTGACACACTGTTAAAAAATTAAAAATTAAAAAAAAAAAATAGATTGACCCTCTGTTGTATTCTTCCATATACCATTTTTTTTTCCAATAAAGCAACTTGTCAACAACAGAAACAGACTCACCAACATAGGGAAAAAAAAGTATGGTTACTAAAGGGTAAGAGGGGAGGTGGAGGAAGGATAAATTAGGAACATGGGGTTAGCAAACTATTAAATATAAAATAAATAAACAGCAATATCCTATTGTCTACATAGGGAGCTATACTTAATATCTGGTAATAAACTACAATGGAAAAGAATATATATATAAGAATATATATATATAAGAATATATATATATATAAGAATATATATATAAGAATATATATATATAAGAATATATATATATAAGAATATATATATAAGAATATATATATATAAGAATATATATATATATATAAGAATATATATATATAAGAATATATATATATATATAAGAATATATATATATATATCAGGAACCCACTCCAGTATTCTTGCCTGGAGAATCCCATGGACAGAGGAGCCTGGAAGGCTGCAGTCCATAGGGTTGCACAGTGTTAGACATGACTGAAGCAACTAAGCAGCAGCAGCATGCATATGTGTATATATATATAACTGAGTCATTTTGCTGTATAACAGAAATTAATCTGCATTGTAGATAAACTATACTTCAATTAATTTTTTTTAATTTTTTTTAAAAACTTGTCTAATTTGTAATTATAATGCACTTATCATTTGTGTAAAGGTCTTCTAGACTTCTTACCCTATGAGGGCAAGAGTTGAGCTTGCTTTGTTAACCACTGTGTCCCTTATTATCTAGGAATATTCAACTAGGCAAAAGTTGAACAATGAATATTTGCTGAATAAATAAATGGAAATGGGAAAATGTTATTTAAAATGTCAAGAGTAGTCAATCTCTTACTTTCTCCTTTAAATGTTTACTTATTGAAAAGAACGTGTACCATCTTTCTAACCAGGAAAAAAAAAGTTTTCAAAGGAAAAGAAAGAAAAAAGGAAAGAGCCACTTACTGATTTGATAAAATCTTGACTCCAAGAAAGATAAAAATACTCTAAGAATTCGTTTCTGCTGATGAATTCATATTTTAACAAATATGAATAAATGTAAATATGAATATAATTTCTACCATGGTTTTCTCAATTCATTTTCCCCTTTGTATTTCTGAGTCGAGCTTATTCATAAACCATTCCAAAGAAGGGAAAAAATTATATCACTTTCTAGCCATTTCTTAAATATCATCATAAAATGTCAAAATTTGGGCTCAAAGTCTGAATCAGAAAATAATTTTAAGTACCCTTTAAGCAAGTATAACAATAATAATAATAACCCTTGTCTCAACCAGTTTAAAACTTTTATAGCATTTCTGTCCCAAAGTGGATAGTGGGTAAGATTTAGGTAGGGAGAACCTCTTCCATTTTTTTTTAATCAAATATAAAAACATTTCCAGCCCTTTTTTTCCCAAATAAAAAACTTGTCCTAAGCAGATACATTTTTCACAGTGCTGTCAACGGCAGGTCTAATTGCTTTTCATGTAAATTAAGAATGTGCACCTTTGTTTAAACAGTAATCTAGATCAAAATGAGGAAGTGGTTTGTTTGTTTTATCTTATTTGGAGCTTTGAAATGGCACTGAAAGCCTGGCAAAAAAGTTTTTCTCTCCTAGTTATTTAAGTAAGAAAACACTCCTCTTTAGACTTTTTCCCCCTACTTTCCACTTACCAGTAACAGCAATCCACTGCAGAGCCAAAGAGAAACCCTCACACCACTACTAGAAAGTAGCCTCCACTTGCCATAACTAGAGAAAAGCCTGCACACAGCAAAGAAGATTCAGCCAGCCCAAAATAAGTGAATAAATAATTTACAAATCCACTGTAATTTCAACGCCTTGGTCGTCATACTCTCAAGCCCATGATGCATAAGTGATAAAATAATTTAGAAGCAATCCAGGCCCTGTAAAAGTCATAGAGCTACATGCATTTAAAACGTAGGCACATTCTATAGAGGGACAAAGTCCTTACTGCCATTGTACTGTCAAGTTATTTTATTCCACTGTAAGAGCATATTACAGTAATGCACTCATGATGATACATTTCATTTTTTCAATGTGTCGTTACTAATGCAAAAATATTGAAAGTAAACTATGGATTGAGGAGGGAGAGCAGCATTCAGAAGATTAACTATTGGTCAGAAAGAAAAAGCAGAGGCAGGATTCTAAGAGTAACATTTTTCCTTAAATAGCTAAAACACTTCTTTACAAAAATTAGCATTAAAGCAAAGGTAGGTGTTGTATTTTGTATTTGTTTTGATTACAAGAAAGTGGACTTTTCAAAATGTCTGTACTAAATACACCCATTCATCAAGAGTTGACTAGCTGGGTTGGAGGGAAAGAAAGTGAAACTAAAATACTGTAGCAATTTAAGTAGATTATAAAAGTATAAAATGTTTACTACCTGTTGGGTATGTGGGGTGGATCTTGATGGTTGTTTGTTTATGATATATTTACACATGTAGTATTCACTGATACTCTAACTTCTTTCAAAAATGATTTAAGCTAGCTGAATCTTGATTTAAGGCAGTTAAATTTATAAAATGAACTGTTATTTATATTAGTAAATCTGTGAGATGCATATGGACCATTTAATAGTTTTCATATTATCCTTATATTGATATGAAAAGGAGACCTGTAAAAAGAAAATATATTGCACTTGGATATTTTTAAATTTTGAAATTCAAATAAACTAAGAGAATTGCAAAGATGAGTCATAGAATATTGAGATTTAGTTGTATTGTTCATAATATCCAACGTCTCACATCCTTTTTATTGGATAAATATTCAGATTGGAGGAAGTTGGTTCACAGACTCCCCACACAGTTTGAATTTTAACTTCGTATTTGGCAGAAAACACCTTTCAAATACATCTTGTGACATCATGAGACATTCTATAATGACATTTGCCAAAGTCTCCACTAACAAGAGACCTGAAGAACTGTTTCGATTAGAAATGACTCAAAGTTTGTTATTTATATTATTTCATTTTGCATGTTGAGTCCAAAGTTGAAATTGCATTACTGCTACTTTCATGTAATTGAAAGTATGGTAACAACAACTCAAATGAGTGGATTGAGCTTGTTATCTATCTATCTATCTATCTATCTATCTATCTATCTATATATGTATATATAAAGAAATTAGTTTAACGAAGTCATGACTGAGAAGTATGTAAGTCATGTTATTTTGATCAGCAAAATCAGTAGCATTTTTTGGTCTTGCTTTCCATTTTAATACTAAAAGACCCTCAGGACAGGCAGAAAACTTATGTATTTGAAACTTTAGAATTTATGAGAACATGAATTCTGGAACTCACCAGCAGTAGAATTTGCAGAGCTCTGAAATGTCACGATTATGACATTTTCTATTGCCTAATACTATCATTTGTTGTTGTGCAGACACCAAGTTCTATCCAACCCTTTGTGACCCCATGGACTGTAGCACACCCTCCTAAATCTCACTTGAATCCTTTGAATGTTCTTCAGCTACCTGGATGTCTCTCAGTGGGGTGTTTCTCTTGCTTCTGCTACACCTGTTAACATGGTTCCTGATGAGTCTCTGAGCTCTAGTCAAAGTACTCAACACACAAACACGACCACTCCATGTCTCCTGCTTGAATCCCTTTGAAGCTTTCCCTGTTAAAATCCTTAACACGTTCCACTGTGCCCTGCGCAGGCTGGTCCCTTTTTGATAACCCAGCCTCCTCTGCACCACCTGAGCCCTTGCCCAGGATTCTGAGCCCCTGGTGAACTTGAAGACCTGAGAGCTCTCCCTTCCACCCCAGGGCCTTTGGACAAGCTCTTCCCTCAGTCTGGAAGCTTCTCCACTCCTACGTCTCATGCTTGCTCCATTGGGCCCGGATAAATCACATCATCTTCCTCAAAGAGCCTGCTCTGGGCCTCTCAGGTCTTTCTGTGTGCAGTCTTGAGGCACATACCATTGTCCAATGTATGCAGCTTTGTTTGTGTGATAATTTGATTAATATCTGTCCCAGCTACATGAAGACAAAGGCTGAATCTGTCTTTGCTCATCTTTATCCCTAAAACCTTAACAGTGCCTGATGCATAATCATAATACGCACGTAATTATATTTGCTGAGCAAATGAATATACATATAACTAAGAAGCTGGTGTTCCCATTAGCTAGTTTAATCTTCTCATCACGCAAAGACAACTTAAATGAATTTTTTAAGTTCTTTGTATAGAAACCACTACTCTTGCTTTTCTCGTGGGTTTCTAATATTAAAATGGCAAATGAGACCCCAAAAATGCTATTAATTTTGCTGATTAGAAAAAAATTGCTTAGATATTCCTCAGCTATAACTTTATAGAACTAGTTTTTCATGCTGAGATTCTTCATAACAAGCTCCATTTGCTTTTTGAAATGGTTTCTACATCCACAGACCTCTCTCTATTGTTGTCAGCTTATCTCTTGTGTTAAAAACCACTCTCCTCTCCTAAAATATCTTCCTCTTCTTGTACATTATGTATTTTCATAGAGTCTTTATGATATTTATATGTAATTATAGGTATAAAAATAAAGCATAATAGGGTTCTATATATCTATACTCGGATTCTGTTGAATTGTAAATAATTATAAATAATAATTGTAAATAATTCAAATTATCTTCATCTCCAAATTTAACTCTAATCTGTACCTTCTGTGGACTCTATTACCAAACTCTTCTATCAATTGAATCTTCATAGTAGGTAATTGCCTGGTATCAGCGAAACTGGGTTTAATAATTTTTCCACATGAGTCAACTGCCACCTCAAGAGCAAGGCAGTAACTTTTTTTGAATGATGTTGCTTGTCTGTTTTCATTGGCATATTTAAATTTTGTTGGCATACATGTTTTTTCCTATGGTGTTAAGCTTATCAATTTACACAGAAAGAATCTGCATCTTATTGTTTTGCACACTGTGCTTTGTTTCCAGATAAAATTGAAACTTGGTGGGGAGTATAGGATATATTCACTACAGAAACACACTAAGGATTTATGAAAATTTTAATCACCCTAAAAGATAAAATCTAATGACAAACAATTATCACTATGCTTCCTCTGCTTTGCCAGATTTTACATGAGCATGTTCAGCAGTTGTTCCCTCCTCTATTTGTTGTTTCAGGTTGGTCGATACTAATTGAAAAGTTAGTTGATTCTAGAAGACTGTCACTATTTTCTTTCTAAAACCAATCAATCCAACATCCCTTGAAAAACATCTATTTATTATTTTTTTAATTGGGGTATAATTGCTATACAATGTTATGTTCATTTCTGCTGTATAATGAAGTGAATCAGCCATAACGTTAGGCCTTCAGTTGTGTCCAACTCTTTGCCACCCCATGGACTGTAGTCCACCAGGCTCCTCTGTCCCTGGGATTCTCCGGGCAAGAATACTGGAGTGGGTTGCCATTCCCTTCTCCAGGGGGTCTTCCTGACTCGGGGATTGAAACTGGGTCTCCTGCATTGCAGGCAGATTCTTTACTGTCTGAGCCACCAGAGTAATGTATACATATAAATAATAATTATAATTTAGAGTTAAACAGCATTTTAAAGTATTAGCTAGCACTCTAAGTGCTTGCAAGTATTAAGTCATGTCATCCTGATAAATGTGTGGGAAGGTTTCGTTTTCTTCTCACCTTTTTAAAGGCAAAGTGATTAAGGCACAGAGAGACTGTGTGTCTCCCTCAAGGTTACACAGACACAGCTGTTATGTGGTGTAGCTGGAGTTCATTCACTCCAGGCAGTTGGGCTTCAAAACCTGCCCTTTCAGCATCTTATAAATGTGGATAGCACAAGTAACACCAAGCGAAACAGTAACCCTAATGGTGCTGTGAGAGCATGGAGGGTTCGTGGAAGAGCCAGGGCTCTGAGCCCAGCCTGGCTCTTCCCTGAACCCCTAACACATGCACTATCGCGGGGCTCACCCATCGACAATTACATATAGAAAGGTCCACGCAAACTAGAGTTCAGAACCAAAGCAAAGCTATAAACTCCTCAAATATCTGCAAGAAACTGAAATATGCATTTTACAAGATGAAATTCAAATCCAGCTTTCAGGGAGCTCTGGAACACCCTCTCAAAATCTGGGGTTTCCGGGAGCGATTTGAAGTCCCCTGGCCCCTTTGATAGCTCATCCGGAGCGGAGGACTGTTCCCTGAACTTCAGAGCCCCAAGCATTCACTCACGTGCTCTTCAGTGCACAGGGGCTCCCATGCAGAGTCTATCAGATGTTCAAATCCTATTCTTTTGGTTAAAAAATGATTTTTTTCTTTCAGTAAAGAAATACTGATCTGTGGGCATAGATTGCCACATAGCACAGTTGAATTACTTTTTTAAAATATGTATATTTATTTTATTGATTTGGCTGCCCTGGGTCTTAGTTGCAACATGCAAACGCTTAGTTGTGGCATGTGGGATCTATTAATAGTTCCCTGACCAGGGATCCGACCTGGCCCCCCACCCCGGAAGCTCAGAGTCTTCAGTACTGAACCACCAGGGAAGTCCTTGAATTACTTTTTATTCCCCAACACCCTGTGCATAGATATTTGCTCCAGTATAGACCAGCTTCTCTGTATCTCTTAGAGAATGACATCCATTCCTTGACTCCCCACACTGTAACTCAATACTTTCAATAGACCTTGATCTGGCTCCTTGAGAACAAATGCAATAGCTTTCTTTCCCTTCACTTTCCTTTTTCTAATAATTATATCAATTATCTTTTAGTCAACCAGGTTCAAAGCCTAAAAGTGATCTCTAATCTATCTTTGTCTATCTTATATCCTCCATGTATTTTTGTTTCTCTTTTATTTTCATTTTTTGGTAAGAAAAAAAAAGAAGAAGAAGAAAAGGGAGGAGCAGAAAGAATCAGACTCATTGTTTGACACTTGGAAACCATTGCAAAGGATTATAGTGCTAAAGTGAAAGCTAAATGCTAAAACTCAAGGCATGGATTCTTTTGATTAATGGCTGTGATTGCTGCTTAAAATTACTAAGTAAAATGCAAAAACAAAGAACCCATGCATTTTTTTCCCCTTCAACAGAACCAGAAACAAGTATTTGTAAATTCACACAATGGTAAACATAATTGTGGGTTCTGAGAATTCTGTCCTACCTTTAATCCAATTATCATCATTTGTGATCCTGGAATTAGCAACAGGAAACAAATGGAAGGAGCTTTAAACAAGACAGAAAGGTGGCAAGTCTTAGATAAATTCACAAACATTTCACTCCTCATGAAGGTGAATATAATTTTTTTGCTTTTACTACTAGAATAAGTAGCAGAAAGGCTCTAAATGGACTCATCAAATAAAGTTCAGCTTAACACACTGCTGGGGTAGACTGTTATGATCATTAGGATTTTTTTTCCATGTGATTGTTTTAGATCAGCAGTAATCCCTTGGCACGGTGCATCTCAATTTTTTTAGAGTTTCAGAATAAAATTATGCACAAAAAATATCAGATCAAGTTTTTTTTCCAGTTTACATACATCATTTGTTCTGTTTTAGGGTTCCTACTCTTCTAAGACAAAGTGATTTCAAACTTCTGTGCGTCCAAGACAACTGAGGACCTCTCCGAAGAAGAGAAGGTAAGTCCTAGGGACAAAACTGTCCCCAGATCTACCAAATGAGACAAAAAGGGCTTCTTAAAATATATAATTTGTTCGTCTTGACAAAATATGACACCTGTGCTAAGCTGCAGTGTACTTGGTTGTTGTTGTTGTTGAGTTGCTAAGTCATGTCTGATTCTTTGAGACCCCATGGACTGCAGCACCCCAGGCTTCCCTGTCCATCACCATCTCCTGGAGTTTGCTCAAATTCATGTGCATTGAGTCGGTGATGCCATCCAACCATCTCATCCTCTGCTGCCTCCTGCACCTTTTGCCTTCAATCTTTCCAAGCATCAGAGTCTTTTCCAGTGAGCTGGCTCTTTGCATCTGGTGGCCAAAGTATTGGAGCTTCAGCACCAGTCCTCCCAGTGAATATTCAGAATTTATTTCCTTTTGGATTGACTGGTTTGATCTCCTTGCAGTCCAGGGAGTCTCAAGAGTCTTCTCCAGGACCACAGTTCAAAAGCACCAAGTAATGTGTACTTGGAAGCACATTACTAATGCTGTTAACCTCCATGAATTCACTGTCAGCAATGATTCCAAAAAGTGGAGTTAAGGTAGTTTTTATGCTGTTTCTGATTAAATGAAAGCAGTGGCATTTCTACAGGCGCTTTGTTTTTCTTTAATTAGCTGGATGAGGACATGCTAAAATATATAGAATCTCTGCTTTTTTAACTAGAATTTCCTCCCAGAATGGAATAGACCAAACACAATGGATTGTAGAGTGTGTGTGTTTCCCCACTTCGTAAGTGATTTGGAAGCTCTCTTGTTCTCAGAAAGTCTTAATCCTTTCTGAGCAGCACTTACATGGCAACCTTAGAGAATTAAACTTGTACCTGGTTATTTTTGTTCTCCTCTGGATGTAGCTCAGTGCGTTTTCTCAATGGTAACCATGGTCGAGTAATTTAGAGCTTTTGAACCTTGCGAACAGTTTCATTTAAAACCATATTCTGAGCGATTTCCTCAAAATGAAAAGTGTTTTCTACTAGAAAGCTATAAAAGAATTTACAATAGAAAACCTGATAAGTGTCCTGCTCAGAATGTATATACAATGGCATGCCTAAAAGATCCGGTTTCCTAGAGTAAATCATTCAAAAAGTGCCTGACTATTTGGCTTACTGGGTTGAGTTCTTTGAGTTTCTTTGACTTCACTTGATTGATGCCTTGTTTCTTCTTTTAATACAAAACTCAGTAAAACTTTCCTTTGGAGAAAGGGATTTTCCAGATTATGAAATAATTATGAAACACAAATATGTAAGAGTGATGTCATATTTACATTGGAAAACTTGAATTACTTGCACATATGTCATTTTGATTCTCTCTTCAGTCAGTGGCAATATTTGTTCTTTTTTAAAATGAAAAAAGAATCACTGAAAAAATTTAGAGGTTAAGTGCCTACACCTTGAATCTATGACTATAGCTACAGCTGTGTCACTGATAATTTTATATCTAGGTTGCTACATTTGAATTACTTTATATCCAAAACAAGCAATCTTTTTTTTTCCCCCTCCATTAAAACTGACACAAATTTAGTATTCACAGAAGAGTTTTTTCCTTTTTAGCTTAGAGAAGGGCAAATAGAAAACAGAAGGGATATTTTTTAACAATGAAGTTATGGTCTAATTAGTTATATGTGTTGCATATAATAGTAGCAAATACTGTTGTTTTCTTTTAATATTCCTTTCAGGCACTTATTTTTTTTGCTTTTCGGGTAAGAGTGTCTCAAAGAACAGTAGCACCAGAGTCCTTTAATAAAAGTTCTTGTGGACACACATAGACATCCTTCCATACTCAGTAATTAACCAAAACAGAAATGAAACTCTGGAGTGAATAGCTATTGTGTTCCTCCCTTGCATGCAGGATAATTTTCTCACTTGATCTCAGTTTAAATAGTGGTGAAATTCCTCTGTTAAGATAAAATAGACATATTTACATGTCTAATACAAAATAAATGGACATATTTATATGTCTAATACAAAATAATTTATATGTCTAATAATGCAAAATAGACATAATTTTGCATCGTGAATTTTCCTCCGTAGCTGTTAAGATCCCCTCTAAGAATTTTAGCAATATATTTTGCACAGTCCATGAAAACAGAGGCCCTTGGAATATATGTGCGATAGATAGACATTAGATGAGAAGTGATTTATCTAAGTTGCTTTGCTGATATTTTCCTCAAATTTTCCTCCTGACTTTTCATTCACATGTGAACCATGACAAAGGCTGTGAAAACTTACCCCTGTAGTTTGATAATAGACTTTAAATAAATTACATTTTTAGGATAAATTGTCATGGAAGTATTCTGTAATTAGGTGCCTAGCTCTCCTTGTTATGAATGGGAGCTACACACCTAGTTTCAGATACCTTAAGCGGAAATGTAATCATCTATGCATTTTTTTCCTATAAAAGGATAACTTGATATTCAGGGCAAAAGCAATACTTGATTCTCCGAAATCCACCATCGATGAGATTCCTTCGAATCTCCCACATTTCGCCCTAGAAAAAGCTCTTTCTATGGATGCCTCTATCATAAAGCAGGTCAACTTCCTGTTGTCTTGTAAGTACCCTCTCTTCAAACCCTTCTCTTACTTCATGTAAAGCACTCTTCCCATTTCAGGAGGTTCTCAACTACAACCATTTAGTCTTTAGTAGCTAACATATAAACTCCAACATTTAGTGCTCCTCTGAGATTCACAATGAAGGATAACTTTTCATTGGAGATAGTTGCTGCTATGGAGATAAGCCGTTACCTTAAAAACACATGTATAAGCATGTATCTTGGTGAAGAAACAAAAGGTGTCTTGCACATACCCCCAAAATCTTCCTAAATCAGGCAAACCAACTACCTATTTTCTAACCTGGGAAAGACACCCAAAGCAAACCAAACCAAAACAGTTCTAAAAGAGTCTTTCCAAACTATATTCACCAGAAAGAGTTTTTCTTTTCTGATTTAGACAAGATATCATGACTATGCTTTAGGCGTAGACTTTAGCTAATATTTTTCAGTGTGATTGTAAATGTACTTAATTGTCTCTAGGTTCCCCAGATATTTTTTAGGAAACCCAACAAAGATGGAGAAACATTTCCTAAATTTAAAAAATTAAAAAGCAAAGTTTTTAAAAAAGAGGACACATAAATATCACATAATTTCCCATACAGAATCATGCTGTTATTTAAAAGTTGGTAAGAAGGATGGAAAACATGTAAGATGTTAAGTGGTCCATTTTAGAAGTGGAGACAAGGCATATCATAAAATAATTGAAATCCAATTGATAAGCCAAAGCTTATCATTTTTTAGGCAGTAAACTCTACCCTTTTCCATGGCTTTAGAAAACTGAACTCAAAATCTAAAACCTTGGACTTGTGTAAAAATTTGTATTACAATTTTTTTGTGCTCGATCAATATTGACCAAAAGAGAATGGGGAAAAATCAAGAACCCACATAATACTCAAACTGAATATTCCATCACTGTCCCAACTGGGATGGGACTCAGATTATATCACCATTTGGCAGATAATCTAAGAATTCAATGGAATGAAAGAAACAGCATAAATTAACAATGTCAAAAATAAAAATCATTGTAAGCCTTTTCAATGATCGTAAGTAGCTCTGTGCTCATTGTCTTTTGGAACAAAGGTCATCATAGCTGACTACAGATTTTACTTTTCGTATGGGTGGTTTGATATTTTGCAGACACAGCGTTTGATGCAAGAGAAATATTAGGGCTTAAAATTTGTGAGATACTGGTAACTTTTCACTGTGCTTCTTGGTCCCTTGCTCCTGCATAAGAAGGCTTATCCCGGAGCCTGGACCTAAGCAGTGTGGTTCAAGGTGTCCTGTTTGGCCCAAGACTTGGGAAAGAATGACCGAGCTTTCTGAATCTGCCAGTCTGATTTGAAAATCTGGGCAAGTGTGTACCCAAGGAAGCATCCAGGCTTATCGAGTGCTTTGACCATTCATGTTTGCGTCTGACTTTATATATGCTAAGTACAATGTCCATGTCTGTCTTCTGTGATATTGCCAAGGTGACACTTGGCTTCATAAAAGGGGGGGGTGCATAAATAAATTTTCTTGTTAAAATATATAACCTATGGGGGAATAAGAACAAAAGACAAAGTGATTAGAAAAAAAAATTTCCATTTATTTAGGTCATTATTTTTTTTAAACCATGAATTAAAATTGAATAGTAATTTATTCTATTTTAGAGAAGGAGCAAAATCGGGTTTTGGAGGGCTGTCCCAGGGCTAGTGAAAAAGCAGCAGAAATAGCTAATAAAGAAAATACATTGGCAGACTCGCTTGAAAACTGGCTAGAGAGCACCATTCTGAAGTTGATTATTTCAGTTTCATCCTGTATCAGCTATAAAGCATTGCTCTCACAAAGTTAAGGTTGCTGGATATTTCAGGACCCTTAAAAATATCACAGTGTAATTATTTTTGTCCCTGGATAGGGGCCATAAGGTACGCTGATGTCACACATCACTTTCTCCACAAGCGTGTGGCCTGGTCATTGTGTCACGAGTTTGCATTTACATAGGTTTGTACCGACAGGGTTTCCCTGGTGTCTCAGATGATAAAGAATCTGCCTGCAATGCGGGAGAGCAAGGTTCTATCCCAGGGTTGGGAAGATCCCCTGGCAGAGGACATGGCAACCCCACTCCAGGATTCTTGCCTGGAGAATCCGCATGGACAGAGGAGGCTGGTGGGCTATAGCCCACGGGGTCTCAGAGAGTCGGACACGACTGAGCGACTGAGCCCGCACAGCACGACAGGATGCGGACCCTTGGAGAACATCCAGGGGTGTCTGTGCGGTGCTGAGACATGTCTTCATCCCCAGGAGGGTTTATTCTTGTCCCAATTTCTCCTACCACCCAAGTCTTGGCCCCGCAGGATTCTGAGTATCAGTATCCTCTATCTGTGGTAAAGCCATAGTTGTGGAAATGCACAGCCTCGTATAAAGCGATGACCCTCTGCATCAAAGACCAGACCACTCGCATCACAGCTTACGGACCAACCCACAGGGCTCCACCTAAGAAACTCGTCTTTAAAACGCCATCAATAGACAACACTGAGGAGGGAGGCCAAGCCAGATGACTAACAGCAGAGGAGCAAATCTTCTTTTTATTAAGTCAGGAATCAGAAAATATCACCCCAGGGATTACATGGATGTTGTTTTACTATTAGGTGGTACTGATTTGCCTTCAGTTTTCCAATCAGGAAAAATAAATAAATAAATACAATGCTACAGAGGATGTAGTTTGATGTAATGATAGACCTTGGAACTGATTAACTTAGGTTTAAATTTTTATACTATTCCTTCTGACCTTGAAAACTTGGCAGTGAAAATTCACTTCGCAGTTTCTCAATCTGTAAAATGGAAAAAATAAACCCCCCTACTGTTATTTTTGGGCTTCCCAGGTGGCTCAGTGGTAAAGAATCCGCCTGCCAGTGCAGGAGTCACAGGGTCGATCCTTGGGTCAGGAAGATCCCCAAGAGGAGGAAATGGCAACCCACTCCAGTGTTCGTGCCTGGGAAATGCTATGGACAGAGAGCCTGGTGGGCTACAGTCCATGGGGTCACAAAGAGTCAGACTCGACTGAGTGACTAAGAGCGAGCAAGTAACTATTATTTTATGAAGAGAAAATGTGGCTAACATATCAAGGTAGTACATATATATATATAATGCTCAATAAGTTATCTGTTATTATTATTTAAGGTAATTAGTTTACAAAAGCCACATGTTCTAGAACAAGTTTCTGTTTTGACCTTCCTCTTCTAAGATCCGTTAGTTAAGGGATAGAGTGCAGATATTTTCGACCTTCTCATATTTTTGTCATATTTATTGACAGAGAAGAGATGAAATCTAAACTTAACAAGTAGAAGAAAGACTAGAAGAAATAGGCAATGCTGAGAATATTTTTTTTTTACTAGAGCAGCCACATTCAGGCAAGCCTCATCCCACCTCTCGAATCAGACTGCAAAGAGAAGATTTAGGGAGGTGCAATGAATGTTGAAGGTTTTACCTCAGGAAATGTAGCCAATTGCCAGTGTTCGCTCTGGGCATATCTTTCTTGTTAGATTCTAAACAGAAGGCTCTGCTGTATGGAAGATTACGAGAAGTAAATAAGCTTGACAAAGACGAGTGTTAGAACAGCTAGCAAAGAAACCGAAGCGTCTGTGCCTAGCCTCAGAGAACTCCACCGCAAAAAGGCGGGGGTCATTCTGTGGGCTGCTCTGTCCCCCCACTGGCCAAATACTCTGTGTCAATACGCAGCGAAGGTTCCGGAAGTATGTGTTGAATGGATGAATAAATGAACGATTTTCCTGGGAAATAATATTCTAGGTGGTCTCTCTTCTAGGAGCTCAGAGATGACTTCCAACAGTCACAGCATATTTCTAACCTTGTGTGGAAACATCCACTCAGCATGCTTTGACCTTGCCTATTCATGAGTATATTTCTAACTTTGGACACAGCCACTCAGCACACTTTGTCTATGACTACTAGTGCCTTTGCTCTCCATGTTCCTGCTGTGTGTGTCTATCTCCAGACTGAGCCTGATTAGAATAAAGATTGAGATCTTTCGATGGATGTCCTTTACAACTATGAAGTTATTTATAAGGGGTAATTTTCCATAGCTAATGTATTTCTTAATTTGTGAGCCTGACCACAAAGAAATGTCATAGCAATGATTCCAGAGATCCATGCAGCCCGCAGTGGCCCTAAGGAATAGTCTGTGTGAGATTGTGGTTGCCACTCAGGTATGACCTAAATAAACTTCTTCAAAGCACCTTATAGTTCACCAAAAGTTTCTCATATCAGAATTTATTTAATCATGTTGAATGTTATAAGCTAAAAGTAATTTCTCATATATGTTCCCCCAATTTTAGCAACACTTTTATTGTACAAATTTAGATATTCAAGAGTTTAAATGGTACTAACTATTAAACAGTGATAAAATCTGATTGTTCCAGAACAGCATTGTTACCCAATATCAAAATATTTTTAACTAGTAACTATTACAAGTATAGGTGAATAATCAAAGAACAATACCAATGTCATAAATGTCTACCTATTTCTATAACTTTTTTTTGTCTCTTTTTGTTCATTCCCCTGAGAATACTATTTCCCTAGTTCCAGATTTTGTGATGTTTGCTTTATTCAAATACATAGATATCACTAGATAATCGCTACTAATACTACTAATATTGATAAATTGTATCACTACAGCAATTTTATAGAAGAGTCAGATGTCAAAAAAAAAATCTGACTTGTGAACATAATAAAACTCAGTTGAATTAACAAAGGTGACTTCAGTTGAATGGCATGTTCAGGGTAAAAGATATTTTTTGTACCTCTATAAAGGGAGCTTTTATCTTTTCACACATATATCATTTAAGTACCGAAGGGGAAAAAAAATCCCTCTCAGACACTGTTTATTGAAGAAAAAATTCCATGAGAGCCAATCTCATTTTTCCAGCAGTGCCAGCAACCTACCATTCTAAAAGGGGAGCAGGTGATGCTTTTGAAAATACTGCCTGCATGTTGCAACACATTTATTTAAAAATACTGTTTCTATTATTCCTGAACACCTCGAGTAAAACCTCATTGTCAATGGTGTGATCACCAGGCATGGTAAGTTGTTTTCATGCAAGGAGTTCAAACCATCCTCTGATGTGGTCAATTAGGGGAGCTTTATATAACTCCTTAGGACCAACTAGGGGGACTTTTGCTGTGTTTTTTTTTTTTTTTTAATAATTGGGTTCTCATTCCTCCTGACCTACTTAGCATGGGGGAGTCAGCCATCAGCTGGTCTTTCTCACAGTCGCTCAAGGAGACTTGGGCAGTGGGGACTGGCAATTTGTGTGCCGGTCTCTGTGTGCGTCTATTTAAAAGTCCAGCTATAGATCTACCCATCATCCACTCTCTCTGTTCAATTACTCACCATTGACACGCTTCTCGAACAAAAGTTCTTTGGTGCAAGCATGATCTTAGACTAGGTTTATACAAAGTGTAATAGCCCTTGATCTGAAGAATAAGGTGTGTAAAGAGAACCCTGGATCAGCACTCTATCTTCTGTATCAGACTTTGACCTTGAGACCTACCTTAATATAGTTTGTAGCCAGTTTGAAGAGTTCCTTTCCTCTCTCCTGGAAAGGGACCGTGGGAGGCGAGCAGAGAAAGTGCTCTGGCTATTCTTCTCTTCAGAGTGGTCAGCAGCCCCAGTGTTTCTTGGAATCATCCCCGTCATACTCCACTCCTGTTCCAATACCACCCATCAGATTCAGCCAGGAATTTCAGCGTGCAAAGTGTGAGCGTACAAAGTATCTTATGTATGTGAGTTGTATGTCTGCTCTTGATGGATTTTTAAGGTCACAATTATATTAAATGCCACATCTCAAAATCAAGGTAGAGTGGCACTCAGAGAAAAATCTGATAACTACTTAAGAAAAAACGGAAACTCTGAGAAGGATTCGAGTGTCAGTAAGAGGTGACTGCATCTTAGTTTAAATGGTGTTTATTTATCTTTCCTCTATGTGTGAGATCGGTGAGTATATATAAATATCTCTGGGGGAATAGCGTGGGTAGATCGGGGACAATAGAAAAATGCTATTGGTCTTTTTAGACTAATAGCATTAAAACTCAGACATTGAAGAGAATGGCGTTTTTACAAAAAATTAATTGAAGCACATTTGATTTACAATATTGTGTTAATTTCTGCTATACAGCAAAGTGATTCAGTTAAATATATACATATTGTTTCCATGTTCTTTTCCATTATGATTTATCATAGGATATCGAGTATATTTCCCAGTGCTAAACAGTAGGACCTTGTTGTTTATCCATCTTAGATATAATAGTTTGCATCTGCTAATCCCAAACTTTCAATATTTCCCTCACCCATCCCAGAGTGAAGGTTTTGTCTGACCTGCTTGTGAGAAAATTGGCTTCGAGGAGAAAGTGAGCCCTGAAAAGGCCAGGGCACACCCTTAAAAGTGAGTTGATTTATTGTCCTATGGCATTGTCCTAGGTCCTTGAAGGGATACAGAAAATGCATCAAGCAGTAGCAGTGTTAGTCGCTCAGTCATGTCCAAGTCTTTGAAACCCCATGAACTATAGCCCGCCAGGCTCCTCTGTCCATGGGATTCTCCAGGCAAGAATACTGGAGTGAATTGCATTCCCTTCTCAAGAGCATCTTCCTGACCCAGGGATCGAACCCGGGTCTCTTGAATTGTATGCAGATTCTTTACCATCTGAGCTACAGGGAAGATCTAAATGCATCAAACACGTATCCAACCTGACCTGCTGAGAGCTTTCAGTCTGTTAAGGGAAGTAAGTCATAATAAGCAAAATATACCAAATGCAGTGATTCATTGACACAGTAGAGGTTCACCTGACATGACATGGGAATTAAGAGGAAGAGGGAGATTAGTGCAGAAAGAAAGTTCTGTTGTTGAAAGCATTTGACACAAGGATGTTCAAACGGTCTGCAGAAATGACCTTCAGCCACTGGAGGTTACAGTGGCTGGTGGAGGGACCTAAAATGCCCATATTTTGTTGTAGGCTTGGTTCGTGTCTGCGCTTGGTACGCCAATTGGTGTCACAGAGAGAGGTATTTTGGAAGACTCATGAGGCCAGAGTTAAAAGCAAAGGAAGCATTTTTTCTGTTCTTAAAAAAACATCATTTAGAGAAAACCGTAATTCCAAAAGATATATGCACCCCAGTGTTCATTGCAGCACTGTTTGTAATAGCCAGGGCATGGAAGCAACCTAAATGTCCATCAATAGATAAATGGATAAAGAAGATGTGGTAAATACATACAACTTGTCAGTTCAGTCACTCAGTCATGTCCAACTCTTTGCGATTGCATGGACTGCAGCACACCAGACTTCCCTGTCCATCACCAACTCCCAGAGTTTGCTCAAACTCATGTCCATCGAGTCAATGATGCCATCCAATCATCTCATCCTCTGTCGTCCCCTTCTCCTCCTGCCTTCAATCTTTCCAAGCATCAGGGTCCTTTCTAAGGAGTCAGTTCTTCACATCATGTGGCCAAAGTATTGGAGCCTCAGCTCCAGCATCAGTCCTTCCAATGAATATTCAAGTTTGATTTCCTTAGGATTGACTGGTTTGATTGCCTTACAGTCCAAGGGACTCTCAAGACTCTTCTCCAACACCACAATTCAAAAGCATCAATTCTTTGGTGCTCAGCTTTCTTTACAGTCCAACTCACATCCACACATGACTACTGGAAAAACCATAGCTTTGACTACACAGATATTTGTTGGTGAAGTAACGTCTCTGCTTTCTAATATGCTGTCTAGGTTGGTCATAGCTTTTCTTCCAAGGAGCGAGCATCTCTTAATTTCATGGCTGCAGTCACCTTCTGCAGTGATTTTGGAGCCCAAGAAAATGAAGTCTGTCACTGTTTCCATTGTTTCCCCATCTATATACTCAGCAATTTTTAAAAAGCCATTTGAAGCAACATGGATGGCCCTAGAGAGTGGTCAGACACAAAAAGATAAATCATATGATATTGCTTATATATGGAATCTAAAAAAAAAAAAAACAGGGTACAGATGAACTTATTTACAATACAGAAGCAGAGTCACAGATGTAAAAAACAAACATGGTTGCCAAGGGATCAGGGGTGGACGGGAATAAATTTGGAGGTTAAGACTGACATATACACACAACTATATATATAATGGGGGCTTCCTAGATGCCTCATATGGTGAAAAGTCTACCTGCAACTCTGGAAACCCAGGTTTGATCCCTGGGTCAGGAAGATCCCCTGGAGGAGGGCATGGTGACCCCCTCCAGTATTCTTGCCTGGGAAATCCCATGGACAGAGGAGCCTGGTGGGTTCTGGGGTTGCAAAAAGACAGACATGACTGAGCAACCAACATTTTCACTTTATTTTCATATATAAAATACATAAGTAATAAGAGCCTTCTGTATAGCCCACAGAATTCTACTTTGGCCTATATGGGAAAAGAATCTTTTATAAAAAGTGTGGATATATATGTGTGTGTGTATATATATATATATATATATATATATATATATATATATATATATATATATATATAACTTATTCACTTTGCTTATACACCTAAAACTAACACAACATTGTGAATCAACTATACTCCAATTTTTTTTAAAGAGACAATTAGGGGAATTTGAACACTGAATACATATTTGATAATAGTAAAAAAAAATTGCTAATTTTGTGATAATATTATAAATTATATCATTACTATGTATTGTAATACCATGGAAAATGTATTATAAAGTTTAAAGATACAAATCTTTATTTTATAAAAGTCATTTATTCACTCAAGTATTTTCTAAAGAACCTACTTCTGAGACATGTCAAATAAATACGTTATTGTCTAGACAAATAATTTATAGTTATAATAAAGGTCAACCTGAATAGTACAATTTGATTATTTAAGATTTTAAAGTTTCACACTTTGAGTACTGAAGATTATTGGAATAATTCAGTAACCTCTTCAGAAAGTCATGTCAGAGGTAAAGCACCAAAAGGTTATCCTAAAATGTCATCCTGTTTATTTGCTCAGGTCAGTGGTCCCCAATGGGGACAGTTTTGCCCGTCTGGAGATAGTTGATAATTTCAGGACACATTTTTGGGTGTCACAGCCTGGGGGGATGGGGGTGGGGAGGGTGATACTGGCATTTAGTGGGTAGAGGCCAGGAATGCTGCCAAACATTTTTCAATGCATAGGACAGCCTTATAGGATCACAAATTAGCCAGGCTCAAATGTCAATACTACCAAGGTTAAAAAACCCTGACTTAACTCCTCCTTAAATCATTAATTTCAAACCCCAGAAACAATGAATGTTCTTCATGGAGAGGCCTGATATTCATCTACCCCCTATGAAGGAACAAGCACCCCAGAAAGATAACCAGGGGACCTGGCTAGATTTCAATCATGTCATTAGAAGCAAGAGAAAATTGTCCAAAAGTTGGAGGTGAGAAGGAGAAGATAAATCAGAATGCAGACTTCACCGGCTGGAGAAGTGGGCAAGCTGAGTCCCCAGTCAGCCGGCTGGATGTGGCTTCCAGACATCAGCGACCACATGAGAGCTGCATTCGAAGCATTATTTCTCAAGGGGCAGCTATGCTGGTAGTGGCTTGCTACCCATTGCTGTCTGTTCATTTGCAGCAAAGACTGAGATTGTCTTCTTTTCAAAGCTGCCAAGCATGCTTCTTTGACACTCCATGCTTTCATTCAGACCTTCACCCCAGAGCCCATGTTCTGAGGCCTCCCCATTGGTCCTGACTCCAAGGCCCCATGAACCGTATTTTCCACCCTGCTTGGCCTTCTCCCAGCCAAGATCTCTTCTCTGGGCCACAGAGTCACCATACAGTCACAGCTTTTATTACCAGGGCTGCACTGGGAGCGCTGAGCTTCTGTAAACCAAGGATGGGGATATTTTCCCACACCCATGTTTGTATTCGCAGTGATCAGACTCTGGTTCCACTAGGACGTGTGTGTGTGCGTGCTAAGTCAGTTCAGTTGTGTCCGACTCTGTGCATTAGGACATTACAACACAAATAGACTTTTATAAAGTATCCTGAAAATCTAAATGAGCCTTTGTGTTCATATATTTCATTGCAGTTTTAAGTCTCAAAGACCGGGTTTAAAGGTGGCATTTTACAGAATTCCTTGGTGGTGCAGTGGCTGGGACATTGTGCTCTCACTGCCAGGCACCCAGGTTTGATCCCTCGTTGGGGAACTAAGATTCCTCAAGCCACATGGTGCAGCCAAAAAATAAAATAAAGATGGCATTTTAACGAGATTTCCTATGACCACATGATACAAAACACTCCCAGGCTGCCTCAGGCAATGTTATGGGCTCTCCTACCAACTGAAAAGGTAGAGGGATTTATGATGAAGAACACACTTCCCTCTCATTATCTTATTTGTTTCTCATATGAGCCCAGGAAAGTTGGGGCTCTTTCCTCGCAGAGCCTGGCATTGAATGGATGTATAACAGAGTTGATAAAGTAATGAATGTCCAGTGTTTTTGAAAATGATAAAACATTTGGATCATTAAAATGACTTTGCCCATGAATCACGGTTTCTTAGTGATGGATCCAGAGCCCTTGGCAGCTGATTCCTCATCTGGGGCTCTTTCACATGAGATCTCTGTACCTGTCTCGACCAGGACAGACACACAACCATGGTATCTACAAGGGGGATGAAACTGTTTCCTGGATTCCAGAGTGACCAAGTCACTCCATAGAGAGCACTCTCTAAGAATTGGTTCTGAATACCTGAGTTTTGCTTGATTGCCTTGCACACCTTCAAGTGGGGAAGTCGTTTAAGAGCAGTTCTGTCAGAGACAGCTCTCCTGCTCTTCAAGGCAGGGAAACCCGGCTTCTGATTTATGTGTGTCTCACCACAGGGCTGAGCACGCCCTAGGGGCATTTAATCTGTTGACTTGAATTGATCTTGGATGCTGGGCTTGGCCTGATTTGAACTTTCACACTCTAGGACTCAGCAGGTCATCGGAACTGATTTTGGTTAAAATCCAAGGCCCCTGACAGCTCCAAGCAACTCTCTCTGAGGTCCGTGGGTCTGGTCAAAAGATCATAGCTTTGACACTAGAGGCTGTTAAAGCAAAGACATGCTCTTCCTTCAAAGTTTGTGGGTTGAAGATACAACATGATCTAGTGGCAGTTACATTGATCTACTGCTCGAAAAACAGTGTTACCTAAAGAGTAAAGTGCAAAGCCTATAGCCCAGTATTCTGATCCTAATTTACATGTTCAATTTTTTCTCTCAATACTCATCTTCATCTTCCATGTGCTTCAAGCCAAGCTGAACCATTTTCGTGACTCTTTGTAAGAAATTCTTACCATTTGCTTTCCCAGAAATAGCCTGTTTCTCTATCTCTGCCTCTCTCCTGCATCCATCCATCTCATCCTTTCTCTCCTCCTTCCCCGCCTCCCCAGCCATCCCTATACAACCCACTCTGTCTGATATATTCACTCTCCTGCTCAACAGATATTTATCATATATCTACTGTGTGTCAAGCAATAGACACAGTTCTGGGCATACAGAAATGATCAAGAGTCAAGGTCACTTATGGAGTTTAAATGCTTCAGCAGCAGCTTATATGAAATGGATTAATTAATTAAATGCAAAAGTGTGATGTATTGCTAGGAAGGATCCTATGACAGGATCCTATGACAAAATAACAAGAGACTCTTAGAATCATGAGCAAAAGGCAGCAAATATGACTCCAAGGGGGAGAAACCTCTAACTTTCAGGATGTTACCATGAACAGCCTGAACAGGGGGCTATTTTCCCACCACCAAGCTGCCCACTCTAGCTTTCAGTTGGAAATAGCACTTTCTTCGTTGAATTCCCACGGACCATGTCTGTTCTTCTCTTGTGATATGTCTGCTGCTGCTGCTGCTGCTGCTGCTGCTAAGTCTCTTCAGTCGTGTCTGACTCTGTGCGACCCCATAGACGGCAGCCCACCAGGCTCCACAGTCCACGGGATTCTCTAGGCAAGAATACTGGAGAGGGTTGCCATTTCCTTCTCCATATGATATGTCTACTTTCATTTATCTCATCTCCCCCGAGGGCAGCATGCATGTCAAATTCACACTAGAAGTCCCCCATGACAGAGCCATGATGACCCTCACGTCTTTCTGTCCACTTTGCCACACCCATCAATATTCTCAAAGCTGATTCAATAGAGTGGAAGCTCAATACTCAACAGAGGCTGAAGAACTTTCTTCGTGGGGCTGGCGGGTAACATGATCCATACTCTATTCTTTCATAGACAACAGTCCTAATTGCTTTGTCTCTTGGTCAACTGTCTTGGTCAAGTAGGAAATCACATAATACTGGGATGTCTTATAGAATTGAAAAATGACAAGCCATTTGCCACTCTGGTAATCAAAAGGACATAATTCTAGGGGTGTGTGGGCAAGGATTATAAACCCATATGATCTACATTGGAATGCTGAAATGTGTGTATATAATATATGTGATTAATGAAAGCAGAAAGTATTGACGGAAGACAAATAGAACAAGTGTGTTAAAAAATTCATGCACAGGATAAGAATGCAGGCTTTGTGAAGCCATTCGAAGTTACTGGTAACTAAAAGAGTTAAAAATCATAGCATGAAAATTGGTTTCATAAGAGCACAGTGTTCTGCAATTGCCTTGTTATGATATTGAATTCTACTTGAGTAAATTAGGAGTGGTGTTCGCTCAAAGTGTTTTGCATTTTGCATTATATAATCAGCCTTGAACTCAAGTGTGTATTGGAAAGTTTGCAAATATTCTTTTGAAGAAAGGGACACGATCCTTCTCTGAGCTAAATACCAGGTAGCTGCATGCCACATCCTCTCAAAACAACAAATGTCCTGGTGTTTCGTTTGTCTGTGCCCCCAAAGTGGTAAGGGGCGTGAAAAAATATGCTTGGCTTACTTTGTCTCCCTATTTTGTTTGGTCGGAAAGAACAATCATATTTGGCTGATTTCTGAAGACTGTTCAGAACAGAGAGCTCTCTGGTGCCCCCTTCACGGCCATCCTTGTCAACAGGAGGCATCCTGGTACTGACACCAGCACCTGAGAATGCTCTGCTGAGCGAGCTTTCTCTTTCATTTTAAAATCTACTGCTGGGAATGCTCTCTACACAATACACTGGATGGTCAGTGTTTAGAGGAGGAATGGATCCTGAAGGAGGATAAAGCATGAACCTCAGAGGCTGTGAACAGACGCAGGAGGAAGCAAATATTCTAAGGTTAAAGTCGAGAAATATATCCAGGGTGTGGAGAGAGAGATTGAGAGAAGCTGCAGAAAGAAAGAAAATAGATTCTGTCCACCTGAGTCCACATCTCTCCTTTGACCGCTGGTTGATCCCTTGGCCCTCTCCCTACCTGTACACCAGCTAGATTCATTAGGTAATCAGATTGTTGGACAATAAAAGACAATATAATTAGAAGAACTCATCACCTCAAAGGATTCCGGGACAAGCTGCAAATCCTCTTGAACAATTTCTACCGAGAAACTTAGCACCTTTGTATCCCAGATAAAGGCCTCAAGTTTTATGGGATAGTGCAGATTAATCGTTTTTTAAAAATCCGTTTTTAAAGATACGAATGTCACTGACTATATTAAATATTTAAAAGAGCCATCTTAACTAAAGCGCAGGATGGATTGCATGCATAAGAAAGTTATAGAACAGGTTATAACGACTTCAGACTTGGCGAATTCTTAATTTAGTGGGAGAGTAATATCTTAAAAGTTACCTCCATGGGTCCTTTGATAATATGGTAAGATGAGTTTTGTTTTATTTTTAAGCAAGAACACAATTCCATTGGAATACATTTGATTTTATGTCCAAATAGGGTGAGTTCTAGGGTTGTAGACAGTTGTGTGATTACCAGTTAATTGCACATGAAAAGTAAGATATGGTATATTTCCAGTCTAGAGCTATTTGCTGTATTTAGTGAAATACAAACTGCAATTTTTGAAATGCAAAAACTGAATTAGAAAAGGGTCAAAAAGCCAATAAGATTTGAGGTCTTATATTGACCATACTTGATTTTACTCAGTTTAGCAACTTACTGAATATATTTAATGAAATTCAGATTTGGTTTTTGAGAGACTTGCTAGGAATACAGTAAAACTGGCCCCAGATAGAGAAAAAAAGTCACTGAACTTTGATTATTAAGTAAATTGGTCACTAGCAAATGTGCTCTTGTATTCTTTTATAAAGAGAGCACTATAGTAAAAGTGATAAATATATCCTACCTCTAATATCTTTTTTATATCTGTGATTCAACTCTTCAATTATGTCTAAACCTCTAAGAAATAATTAGTCCAGTTTTGAGTTGATGTTTTCATTCTCTAAGAAACTATTTAAAGTTTCTAATCTTTGATTATTAAAATTTTCTTTTCCATTTATGAAGGACAACATTTTAATCTTTGAAGAAGCAGAATAATTCTGTGATAAAAAGCAGATGATAGAAATTTGAAATCATTTTTTCCTAGCTTTGAAGGAGCAGAAACAAATGTATTTATCTTTAATTGGAGGATAACTGTTTTACAATGTTGTGTTGATTTCTGCCATACATCAACATGAGTCGGGCATAGGTATACATATACCCCCTCCCTCATGAACCTCCCTCCCATCTCCCACCCCATTGCACCCCTCTAGAGCACCAGTCTGAGCCCCCTGCATCATACAGCACATTCCCCCTGACTATCTGTTTTACACGTGGTAGTTTATACAGACCCATGCTGCTCTCTGCTCATCCCTCCCTCTCCTCCTCCCCCAGTGTCCACAAGTTGCTTCTCTACATTTCTGTCTCCACTGCTGCCCTACAACTAGGTTCATCAGCACTCATCTTTCTAGATTCCATATATGTGCATATATACATGATATGTGCAAAAAGCAAAAATTTTGAGGAAGAAGTTGTAGCACTTCCTTGCTTTTTTTTTGGAAGCTAGAGTCAGCTATGTGAAAATAGATCAGAAATAATATACAGAATCAGATGCTGAGTGTCTGGGGCAAGATTAAGGCAAAAAGAGTTGCAAAGAAGTAGGATGAAAAATGATGAAAATGGAAAATTTAGTCCATTTTATAAACAACTCAATGCGCTCTTCATGCTACAGATGCAATTTTAACTAGTATGACTTCAGTTTATGATCTCCTTGATTTTTAAGAACAACAAACTTGATTACACTTTTAACCATATTGATTTCTGTAAGCTTTGTTCTGCCCTTACCCCAAAATTTTGAATTATTACAGTATTTGAGAAGAACTGTATCACCAAAAGGAAATCCATGTCAAAATTCCTAACCAGTGTTATCAGAATGCACATGAGGAATCACAATTATTTTTTTGCTGAGGTTGCTTTTTTATTTCAGTAACATTTCTGAAACAGATATTAACAGAGTTAATTTTACATAAAGAGGAACAAAGGTTTTGGCATCCAAGTGGAAGGCAAGTTCAACTAAAAGTATAAGTTACTGCACACAAGTGCATCTAATCATTTTGAGGAAAATATTCCCAATACAATACTATGGTATTTTTTTAGAAGTAGCCTATGCATTACATGGGCTTCCCTGGTGGCTCAGCAGTAAAGAATCACCTGCCAATGCAGGAAATGCTGATTTGATCCCTGGGTTGAGAAGATACCCTGGAGAAGGAAATGAAAACCCACTCCAGTATTCTTGCCTGGAAAAATCCCATAAACAGAGGAGCTTGGCGAGCTACAGTCCATGGGGTCACAAAGAGTCAGACATGACTGAGCAACTAAACAACAATAACAAATGGGTTGCCCAGACCATCACCTAAATACATTTTCTATAGCAAATCTCATGTTTTAAAAGTTCAACTTGCTGCACACACACGGAAAAACTAAAGATGAATTTTAAGATATCATACACCTAAAATTGCTGATGTCAGTCAACCAAATGTTGCTGATGCTTACTTGCTATGGAATTAAAATTTTCAGAAATGACCTTGAAATATTAGAGGTCATATATACCTAGACATTAAGAAGCATCTGCTGCATAGACACATATATGTATACCTCTGCTTGTGACACCTGCAATTTATGGCATTGAAACACATGTTAACTCACTAGCTGAGGGTCAAATATCCATGTTCCAACTCTGAAAGCTCAGGATATAGTTCAAAATATGTTTCTGAGGTGAAACTCACCAAATCAGGATTTCACTTGCATAATGCAATAAAATAGTCATTTTCTACCAAATGCCTATATTTGGGTTGCTCTGAGTTACAGACCAGATCTCTTTCAGGGAAAGAGCAAGGGAGCAGTTGGACATGGTATTGGAGCTGATTTTTGTCCTTTGACTTATCTTGGTCACCGCTAGTTCCTTACCCAGCTTTTAGATCACTACTGATGGGGAACTGAGTTCCCGGTGAAAAGCAATGGCTAAGTGGTTAAGGACGATTCTTTCGGATGATGTGCATGACTTTGGTGGCAGACACAGCAATGGGCTAGGGATACTCAGGCATCTGGCTGCTCACTTTTCCATCTTGGAGCACTTCTGCCTTCCATCATCTGAAATTAAAAAAAAAAAAAACAGCAAAGTTATTTAAAAATTTCTAAGTTGTTGGGTTCTTATTCTTTCTCTCAGGCTATCGCTTTAGACCTTGTGTGAATTTCACATATCAGTTTCAATTACCCTCCGTACTGTATGATATGCTGATAAGTCATATCGCCATACTTGATGAATGTGTTTAAATTGTATTTTTAAAATACTTGCATTTAGCACTTGTATTTTTTTTTAATTTTTATCAGAGTATGAGTGCATTACAGTTTTGTGTTAGTTTGTGCTGTACAGCTAAGTGAAACAGCTATACTTATACATATATTCCCTCTTTTTGGAATTTCCTTCCCATTTAGGTCACCACAGAGCACTGAGTTGAGTTCCCTGTGCTATACAGTAGGTTCTCATTAGTTATCTCGTTTATCCATAGTATCACTAGTGTATATATGTCAATCCCAATCCATGGTTCTATTTATTTAGTAATTGGCATAGGATTATGTGACATCTTTAAAACCAGCCTCTTACTTGCATTCTTGCATACCTTTAAAGTAAAAAAAAATAAAATAAAATTTACATAGTTGATTGTAACTAACCACCAATACTGTGTGGTATACTAGACTGCACGTTATATGGTATGCAATGCAATTGTATACAGTATTGTATGGTAGTGTACACGATGTGGTACAATTTGCTAAGAAGGTAGATCTCATGATAAGATCTAACTATAATAGAATAAAATTTTTAAAAATATTTGCAACGTTGGAGATTTTAATTTGTTAGCCAGTTTTTAAAAAGTATACATATCCCTGGGTACACAGTTATGGGGTTATCGTTTCAATTCACTTCACTGAGACTCTCAGCATGTATTTGCTTTTGTGTCCTAATTTATGCCAGGCTTTTAGGCTAACGTGCATTTTGCAAAATACATATCACATAATCAGGAACTTAATCTAACGTAATGATATCTGAACACTTACAAAGAGGACAAGCTCAGCTTTTGTAAATGAGACTCCTTCCCAATTTGGTGTTTGTGTACACAGGTTAATGGTATGGCCAAAAGCATCTATGTCAAAACAGAGCTGTCAAATTTACATCTATTTTCTATTTTAGCTATAAAATCAGTCAATACATGTCCATGCTGATTCCTTGGGAATGACATTGATTTACAGGCTGTCTTGTTTATTTTTCACACGATGACTAAAATATCTATGCATAGTATTACTTTTATATGTAAAGTTATACCGCGTTGATGGATTTTGTAGTCTTTTTATGACAAGGCAGTATAAAAAAACCTTTCTTTCCCTGACTACCAAAGAAAGCATTGGGGTTAAATGACAGCTCTCCTCTAGCTATTTGTCTGTCACAGAGAACAGTAAATTGCAGCCTGTCTCAAAGTTGGTGTTTAGACACATTTTGAGATTAATGGTTTTGCATAGACACATGGGATTCCAAGTGATTTTGAGATGAGCTATATCAAGAATATCCTCTGGTCCAAACTAGGCAGAAAGGCTTTTTGAAGTTTAGTACCATCAGCTCCATGTATATGAAATTTTGTTGGTAATCAGACTATACCCATGTTTAAAATTCCATAAAGTTCTCTATAACCAAAAAAAAAAAAAAAAAAAGAAAGATCTTTAGCTAAGCCCATGGTAACTGGCCCCATTAATATCCTGCTTTTATAAATCCAGGCCAGAGAGCTATTTTCTTTTTCTACTGAACATTTTCATCAAGCCTGTGCTTTTGTACTCAAAGAAGCAGATGTCCAAAGAAACTTTTGATATGATAAATGAACAATCACAAAGAAAAAGTTAGGTAAGTAGTATGAGTCACATGAGAAAACAGTTCTGCTAAGAATGTGCTGATTCATTTATTTTCAATAACATCAGTTTATGTTTAGTGCTGCGTTCTAACCTGATAAGTGTTCTTACAGCTGGTGAATTTGAACACCTTAAAGGTGATGAACTGAATATTGAAATATGCAGAAGTCACACAAAGGAAAAAGTGCATAGTAGTTTTAGGCTTGCATTTTTTAGCGGTTATGCTGACTACTCTATAACTTAATTTCTCTATATGGACCTATCATGAAACTCAGGAGAATAAGAGGTTTAAAGTAACAGATTTACAAAGAGTAATTTCTTTTCCCTTTAGTCTCAATGTTGGTTCAAGTAAGCACTTGGATAAAAATAAGTTTTAGCACTTAATATTTTAAGCATTTTAGTCATATGTTAAAACTAGGAATACTTTACTAATGCTCACTCTATTTATTTGGCATTCCCAAATTATCAAAAAAATTGCAATTTTGTAAAAGAGTGAATAGGTAAAATCCAATTTTATGAAGAACTTTTAACAAACAATTCCATGAAAAATATTTACCTGGCAGGTAATCTATGAGAATTATTGAACAAATAAATAGTTATTGAACACCTATGGTGAACAAGGCATTGTGCTAGACAAAATCAGATACGAGTATTAAACACGGTCCCTACCCTCCTTAGCACTGTCACATTAGAACAATGAAAAGAAAGATGACAGAAAAAGCAACAGACAGAAAATATTTGCTGTCCTATGCGAGTTCAAATGCAAAGAAGGACCCTTTCAGCCTTGAGAGTCAGGAATATTGATTGACTCATTGGAGAAAAGCAGCAGAAGAGAGTGGAGTTGGCATTAGGGATAGAATATAGGAATCCAAGACAGGAAAGATAGGAAAACAGAAAAGTAGAAAGTAGACTCAAGACCTAAAACCATGGGCTTGGACACTGAACAGACCTGGATTCAAATCCTGGTTCTGACCTTCTTCATCAGTTGTATAATTGATTGACTCGCTCCAGCTTATTCTCCTCACACAGTACCTGGCTTTTTGCATGCATGTGTACATGCTCACTCATGTCTGATTCTTTGTGACTCCATGGACTGTAGCCCACCAGGCTCCTCTGTCTGTGAGATTCTCCAGGCAAGAATACTGGAGTGTGTTGCCATTTCCTTCTCCAGGGGATCAAATCAACCCAGGGATTGAACTCACATCTCCTATTTCTCCTGCACTGATTGTGGATTCTTTACCACTGAGCTACCTGGGAAGCCCGAACCTGGCTTGCTGCGTACTGTCAAATATAAATGAGGTAATGTATGTAGAGCACTTAGCATTGAGCCGTCAATAAATATGTAATAATCCTTTAGTAAATGTTAGCTTTAGCTAAAAGTATTAATTTTATTAAGTAGAAAAGAGTCAAATTTGGCCTCACAAAGAGATATCATGGGAAATATGTCTAAAATTTGACTTCGTTGGATCACCATCTATTAGCAACCCATTCAAAAAAATTTTAATAGGGAGGAGACATCATGGAAGCAGTATTTAGAAACCCTAGTGATGAGTCAGGCTGCAGGTTTTTTGCCTGAAGTGGTGGTGGGGGGAAGACTGGAAAAGAGCTATTCTAGACAGGAAGTGAGGTGGTTCTGATATAGGACGTGGGAGTGGGGCTGGAACAAGAGTGTTTGGGGAAGAAATCGTGCATTGTGGATGGGGTTAGAGAGAACTCCCTAAGAAGAAATCTACTCACCAAAGGCTTGCTCTGCCTGTTACCGATGTAGCAATCACTGCAGAAAAATTGTACTTTGATGGTGTGCCTTTTTTGAGATAAATGTTTTCAGATGAGGAGAGGTGGGGAAAGCTAGTGGGAGTTGAACTTCTCACACCGATTTGTTCAGAAATTTCCCTCCAGTTTCCTTCCCCAGGATTTTTCCCTTCATTTCTCACATCCAACATCCCTCTGAAACTGAATACTGGTATAAGATGCTATAACTCAGAGAAGGATGAAGCAGACAGATCTTAGCTGTTTCGCCCACTCTGTTACCAAATCATTTTTCTTACTGGCTAATTCACTACAGACTGATAAGCAGGTGGTCTCAAGCTCTGTTGGTTAGGAGTGTGATTCCATCTTATATGCTAATGGCAAAGAGCTCTTGGTAGCAAGTATCTGCCAGCTAAATCTGACCAATGTGTATTGACCATTTTATGCCTTCCTCAAAAGTTACATTCCTAGATTTTCCATCATTTATAAAATTCCATTCTGAATATAATACCACAATTCTTCTGCTAATAATAATATCTACCTCAATGAAAATAATACTTGAATAATCTGAAAAATAGGGGAAATCCATGTCCACATCACAGGTTTGTCATAGAGATTAAATGATTTCAAGTAGATTTTAATTGAGATAAAATTCACAGTAACATAACAATAACCATTTTAAAATGAACAGATCAGTGTCACTTGGGACATTCACAACATACAATCACCACTTCTATCTAGTTCCAAAACATTTTCACAAGCCCAAAAGAGAGCTCAGTCTCCAGTAAGGCATCACTCTCCATGCCTCCCTCCCCCAGCCACTGGGAGCCTAAAATCGATTTTCCGTTTCTATGAATTGATCTATCCTGGTTATTTTACATAAATCACACATTATGTGATCCTTGCGTCCACCTTCTTTCAGCTAGCATAATGTTTTTGAACTCCATCCACATTGTAGCGTGCATCAGTATTTCAGTCCTTTTATGACTAAATACTATTCTGTTGAATGTATATACCATACTTTGTTTACATATCGTCTGTTAATAAGCATTCAGGTTGTTTGTGAATAACACCACTATGAATATTTGTGTACAAGTATTTGTTTCAGTACTTGTTTCCATTGGGGGGTATTATATTTAGGAGTAGAATCGCTGAGTCATACATTAATTCTACGTTTAACTTGTTGAGGAGCAGCTAGACTGTCTCTCACAGGGGTGTATACCATTTTATACTCCCACCAGTGATGCACTAGGCTTTCAATTTCTTCAAATCCATGCCAATACATCTTTCCCCCATTTTTTTGTATTACAGGCACTGTAGTGGGTATAAGCTGATTTCTCACTCTGGTTTTTATTTGCATTTTCTTAATAACTAGTGGTAGTGAGCACCTTTCCAGTGCTTCTTGGCCATTTGTGTATCCTCTTCGGAGAAATATCTATTCAAGTTAATCAAATATTTTTATGTATACAAAATACTAAACGTACTGCAAAGGAAAACAATAAGCAGTTTATAAATTGTTGTTATTCAGTCACTAAGTCGTGTCCAAATCTTTGCGACCCCGTGGCCTACAGCACAACAGGCTGCTCTGTTCTCCGCTATCTCCAGAAGTTTGCTCAATTTCATGTCCTTTGAGTTAGTGATGCTATCTAACCATCTCATCCTCTGTCCTCCCATTCTACTTTTGCTTTCAGTCTTTCCCAGCATCAGGATATTTTCC
Source organism: Okapia johnstoni (assembly GCA_024291935.2). Lineage (NCBI taxonomy): Eukaryota > Metazoa > Chordata > Mammalia > Artiodactyla > Giraffidae > Okapia > Okapia johnstoni. Next base: position 9,922,354 of record CM044327.1, read on the forward strand.
AACGAGTCAACTCTTAGCATCAGGTGGCTGATATACTAGAGCTTCAGCTTTAGCATCAGTCCTTCTGATGAATATTCAGGGTTGATTTCCTTTAGGATTGACTGGTTAGATCTCCTTGCCGTCCAACAGACTCTCAAAAGTCTTCTCCAGCACCACAATTAGAAAGCATCAATTCGTCCATGCTCAGTTCAGTTCAGTTCAGTCGCTCAGTCATGTTCGACTCTTTGCAACCCCATGAACCGCAGCATGCCACGCCTCCCTGTCCATCACCTACTCCCGGAGTCCACCCATACCCATTTCCATTGAGTCAGTGATACCATCTAACCATCTCATCCTCTGTCATCCCCTTCTCCTCCTGCCCTCAGTCTTTCCCAGCATCAGGGTCTTTTCAAATGAATCAATTCTTCACATCAGGTGGCCAAAGTACTGGATTTCAGCTTCAACATCAGTCCTTCCAATGAACACACAGGACTGGTCTCCTTTAGGATGGACTGGTTGGATCTCCTTGCAGTCCAAGGGACTCTCAGAAGTCTTCTCCAACACCACAGTTCAAAAGCATCAATTCTTCGGCGCTCATCTTTCTTTATAGTCAAACTCGCACATCCATACATGACCACTGGAAAAACCATAGCCTTGACTAGATGGACCTTTGTTGGCAAAGTAATGTCTCTGCTTTTTAATATGCTGGCTAGGTTGGTCATAACTTTCCTTCCAACGAGTAAGCGTCTTTTAATTTCATGGCTGCAATCACCATCTGCAGTGATCTTGGAGCCCAGAAAAATAAAGTCAGCCACTATTTCCACTGTTTCCCCATCTATCTGCCGTGAAGTGATGGGACTGGGTGCCATGATCTTAGTTTTCTGAATGTTGAGCTTTAAGCCAACTTTTTCACTCTCCTCTTTCACTTTCATCAAGAGGCTCTTTAGTTCTTCACTTTCTGTCATAAGGGTGGTGTCATCTGCATATCTTAGGTTATTGATATTTCTCCCAGCAATCTTGATTCCAGCTTGTGCTTCCTCCAGCCCAGCATTTCTCATAATGTACTCTGCATATAAGTTAAATAAGCAGGGTGACAATATACAGCCTTGATGTGCTCCTTTTCCTATTTGGAACCAGTCTGTTGTTCCATGTCTGGTTCTAACTGTTGTTTCCTGACCTGCATACAGATTTCTCTTCTATGCTCAGCCTTCGATAGATAGCAGTAATCTATAAATCAGTTCAGTTCAGTTCAGTCGCTCAGTTGTGTCTGACTCTTTGCGACCCCATGAATCGCAGCATGCCAGGCCTCCCTGTCCATCACCAACTCCCAGAGTTTACCCAAACTCATGTCTATCGAGTCGGTGATGCCATCCAGCCATCTCAACCTCTGTCATCCCTTTCTCCTCCTGCCCTCAATCCTTCCCAGCATCAGGGTCTTTTCCAATGAGTTAACTCTTCACATGAGGTGGCCAAAGTATTGGAGTTTCAGCTTCAACATCAGTCCTTCCAATGAACACCAAGGACTGATCTCCTTTAGGATGGACTGGTTGGATCTCCTTACAGTCCAAGGGACTCTCAAGAATCTTCTCCAACACCACAGTTCAGAAGCATCAATTCTTCAACACTCAGCTTTCTTCACAGTCCAAAGAAATGCAGAAAGGCAAGATGGCTGTCTGAGGAGGCCTTACAAATAGCTGTGAAAAGAAGAGAAGTAAAAAGCAAAGGAGAAAAGAAAGATATTCCCATTTGAATACAGGCTTCCAAAGAATAGCAAGGAGAGATAAAGAAAGCCTTCCTTAGTGATCAATGCAAAGAAATAGAGGAAAACAACAGAATTGGAAAGACTAGAGATCTCTTCAAGAAGGTTGGAGATACCAGGGAAACATTTCATGCAAAGATGGGCTCGATAAGGGACAGAAATGGTAGGGACCTAACAGAAGCAGAAGATATTAAGAAGAGGTGGCAAGAATACACAGAAGAACTGTACAAAAAAGATCTTCATGACCCAGATAATCACGATGGTGTGATCACTCACCTAGAGCCGGACATCCTGGAATGTGATGTCAAGTGGGCCTTAGGAAGCATCACTACGAACAAAGTTAGTGGAGGTGATGGAATTCCAGTTGAGCTATTTTAAGTCCTGAAAGATGATGCTGTGAAAGTGCTGCACTCAATATGTCAGCAAATTTGGAAAACTCAGCAGTGGCCACAGGACTGGAAAAGGTCAGTTTTCATTTGAATCCCAAAGAAAGGCAATGCCAAAGAATGCTCAAACTACCACACAATTGCACTCATCTCACACACTAGTAAAGTAATGCTCAAAATTCTCCAAGACAGGCTTCAGCAATACATGAACCATGAACTTCCAGATGTTCAAGCTGGTTTTAGAAAAGGCAGAGGAACCAGAGATCAAATTGCTGACATCCGGTGGATCATTGAAAAAGCAAGAGAGTTCCAGAAAAACATCTATTTCTGCTTTATTGACTATGCCAAAGCCTTTGACTGTGTGGATCACAATAAACTGTGGAAAATTCTGAAAGAGATGGGAATACCAGACCACCTGACCTGCCTCTTGAGAAACCTGTATGCAGGTCAGGAAGCAACAGTTAGTCTATAAGTAGCAACTAGTAATAACAAGGTTAATAATAGCAAGAACAACAATAATAGTAAAGAAATTCGGATTTTACTATAGGTTCCATCACAGCCAAAGTTTGTGACTTTAGTCAAGTCCATTAGGAAATAAATATAGGAAAAGAGACAGAGAAAAGTCCTGACTCCCTGACGTGGGCTCTTTTAAATTTTGTCGACTTTTAGCACATGTCAAAATAAAGATTATAGTAAAAATATAAGCTTGAAGACAGAGGACAGGTTCTCAGAGCCAGACACATTTTTCAGTGGCACTGTGGAAGCCCCCCTTTCATGGATCAAGGCTCTGCTGGGACCCACTGTGGCTATCTCTTCCCTGGGAACCTCCTTATCTCCAATCCACGCAAGGGTCCTTTCTGTCTTTCTTCCTCTGACGTCCATCCCCCCTTCACATCTGCAGCCCTTCAGACCTGAAAGGAGAGTAAGAGTCCAGGGATGAATGTCTGGCAGCCTTCTATCTAGGAGCTTTCAGAGATATTACCTTATCTGTTCATTGCTGAGTGATGCTGAAATACAACTGCAGAAACTAGATATGACATCTGTTGCAGAGAACTATCTTAGATGAATGGAGTGTTCATTAAAGGATCAGATGATGCTGGCTGGCTTGGACTTCAGCAGCTGATTCATGGCCACAAATGAGTCCTCCCCCATCCCTTCCTAGTGAAGGCTACAAAGACATGATTGCATGGATTTAGTGTGAGTGTAAGGCTGAAATAAAAGCCATAATGGCTGTATCACTGACTTACAATGCACTTGACCAAAGTTTTGCAAGATACAACCCAAAGCAATAATTAAAAAAGAATCTTCCTGTCTATATTCAATCCCAGGAGTTGCAGAGGATAGAGGAAACCCCTGGTCGGCTTTTAAGAGCTCTGAGTTACCTGGAAAAACTCCTCCTGAGATGGAGCCAGCTCCATTTTGGAATCTTGGTGATTTCTCCAAGGCCCTGCCGCTGGAGTGAGATTCCCTCGCTTTGCTTAGGGACTCACCGTGGCTGGTCTCTGCAGTATAGGACAAGTTTAATCTACTTACTTTCAAATATGTTTTAATTATGTTTTAAAACTTTGTGCTTCCATTAACTGACAGTCTGATTTCTCTATCTAGGACTGCTTTTTAGGGTTATTTTTACCATGATTTTAGCCATCATTATATACATAGCATTTGTTGTTGTTCACTCAGTCGTGTCTGACTCTTTGCAACCCCATGGACTGCAGCACTTCAGGCTGCCCTGCCCTTCGCTATCTCCCAGAGCTTGCTCAAATTCATGTCCATTGAGTTGGTGATGCCATCCAACCATCTCGTCCTCTGTCACCCCCTTCTCTTCCTGCCCTCAGTCTTTCCCAGCATCAGAGTCTTTTCCAATAAGTTGGCTCTTGGATCAGGTAGCCAAAGTATTAGAGCTTCAGCTACAACATCAGCCCTTCCAATGAATATTCAGGATTGATTTCCTTTAGGACTGACTGGTTTGATCTCCTTGTAGTCCAAGGGACTCCCTAGGGTCTTCTCCATAGCATTAGTGAACTTGTGATCACTGCTAGGGAAGGGAACTAGAAGTTTCTGGGACACCTTATGTGTGACACACCATGCTGAGTATATCATTCCTGAGACAAATCCTTGAGATTGGTAGTGCCATCACCCCCACTTTACACGAACTCTAAGGATCAGAGAGTTCCTGTAGCTCTGTAGTCAGTGGGTAGATGAGTGGGGTTATGAAGAGACCTCTGTCTCACACAAACCTCTATTCTTTCCACCACACTCTGTGCAGTAGAACAGGAACATGTTTCTAAAGGACTTGCTGTGAGAGCCAGCTGGGCAGAGACATCCATATTTGTTTTTACCCACTTGTAAAGGTCTGAAAAGTAAAGAGTTGAGAAAGACAGTGTGACCTGGTAAAAAGCTTCTCATTCTTGTGAATAATGAGAATAGAGAATATTTATCTTTAAAAATTAAAAATGAAACACTACCTTTATGTGGAGTTTCATTACCATCCACAATTTTTTTAAACCTAGATTGCTTATACCATGCAATAAACACCTTTTGGTCCCTAGAATGAGAATTAAGGAAATTTTTCATTTTAGCAATTAAACTGTCTAAATGCAACTGAAAAATGGAAAAAAAAAACAAATGTAATATATTTCCTTACTTGATGAAAAGAGCTTCAAATATTATATTCTCAAACAAATACTTAATTAACTTTTGAATAGGCCTATGAACCTTACTTTTCTTTTTATTCTAAGTTTTCCTAAAATGTTTTGATACTGGGTCTTTCCTACCTACACACAGGCATGATGGTGGTGTCAATAAAAACACATTGCTTGTGATGTGTTTTAATGAATCCTGCAAAACATTTGACTAGTGATCTATAAACATGAAGAACTTTGGTAAAGATGAAAAAATGTATTTGTGATTTACAATAAAACTTCATGATATGCATTATCTATGAGTACAAATATTAAAAATGGACATTTTCCAGTATACTGAAATAAATGTTATAAATCGGCACAAATTAATAGGTGTTAGATTTTATACAAACCTCCTCATGGAAAGTGGATTTAAAAATTAGAAGACTATGAGAGGAAAAAAGCAAGACAAAATAAAACAAAATACAGAATTAGAAAATCTTCTAAACTTGTAATTCAGTGCAAGAGGAAGAAACAAAAATGCTTTGAGAGTGGGGTTAAAGGTGATGAAGTGAAGATGAAGTTCCATGTCAGTAAGAGACCCAGTAATAGGCAGCAAAGTGAAAAATGGATTTAAAGACTTTGTAGAGGTAACTTTGAAAAAAGAGAATAATAAATGAGGCTGCAGAACTATAATTTGTTTCACAGGGAGCCAAATATTCCAATTTCATTTATGACATTAAAATACCAGCATCCTATTGTACAGGATTTTGATATTATATTATACTGCTTTGTATCATAACATCATAAAATGAATTCAACCATTTTCAGTACATTCTTTCTCGGGCCTTTTGCTTGCTCATTATAATTGGAGGAGACTCAGGAAAGACCTGATTAGAACCAAAGCTCCAGGAATTCCTCCCGGCTCCCTTCTGTCTTATATCACTGATGCCTCCTTTTGGGGCTCGGAACTTGAATATTCACCTTGTATTTGTTTATTTGTCCTTTTACCAGACTTAGTCCAGTGTGTAAACTTTATATTCAAGCTTTGCCAGGTGTCTTACACACCAGGTAGATGTTAATTATTTCTACCTATTTCCAAAACCTGGGCCATCCTCAGGGAAATATGTATGTCATGCATGTAAACAACAGACACACACACACACACACACACACACACACACACACACACACACACACACGGCACTGACACTTAAAAGATCAGAGAATCAGATCATGACAGCCCTCCCTCTGCTCAGAAAACTTGAAAGACCTCCCAACTTGAAAGGCTTTGAGAGGGTCTAGTATCTGTAGACACTAGGACTACAGATAAAGACTGCATTTCTGCCCCTTCTTTATGATGAAGACAGCCAGTTAAACAGACCATTGGAATGCAAGGCATTATAATAATACAGAATGAGAGTTGAGATCATTGACATCCAACTAGGATGTCAGTGAATGGTTCCCAGAGGTTATACTTGAGGTGAGTGTTAAGAAAGAGTTTATTAAGACAAGGAAGAAGGCAGGAGTGTTTCCACACAGAGGTTTCAGACTGTGTGGAGATACAGAAACATGACATGGCCAATATATCGTGGGCTGCAAGGCATTTTGTATGAAGGTGCTGCAGAGTACAGGCTGCAGCTGTGCGCAGGGAAAATCTACTGTTATTACTTATGCTCATAGCCATTCCTCCCTTGACTCTAAATGCTTTTTGCATAAACGTAACATCCTGTTTGTTTCTGCAGAGCTCTGTAGTCTCAGATAATGCCTTACAAAACAGAAGGAATTGAATTGAAGATTAAGAATATACATATACAGGCTAAAAATATAAAATGAGGAAAATACTTTAAAGTGGTGAAAGGTGTCAGTCATACAAAAATATAAGATCCAAGGATGGAGAAGAATCAAGATTAATAAAGTACAGTTGGTATTCAGTTACTTCTGAGTGAAAGTGAAAGTCTCTCAGTCTTGTCCAACTCTTTGTGACCCCATGGACTATACGGTCCATGGATTCTCCAGGCCAGAATACTGGATAGGTAGCCATTCCCTTCTCCAAGGGATCTTCCCAATCCAGGGATCCAACCCATGTCTCCTGCGTTGCAGGTGGATTCTTTACCATCTGAGCCACCAGGGAAGCCCAGAAATACTGGAGTGAGTGACCTATCCCATCTCCAGGGGATCTTGCTGACCCAGGGATTGAACTTATGTATTCTGCATTGCAGGCGGATTCTTTATCAGCTGAGCTACCAGGAGAGATGGTACTTGTTTCTCCTGATTCCAATAATTGTGGAAGGTGCTCTCCGAAAGATCAACTGTGGTCATGGGCTGAGAATGCACTCCCCCAATAAGCTCCCCTTCTATGACTGGAGGGTACCTTTCCACTGTTTCTATTCAGCACCTCCCCAAACTGCTCTGGGTTCCTTTGAGACAATCCCGTAACCCTTGGTTCTGCTGGAATGGTTTGCTCTCTGTTTCTTCCAAGAATTTGAACCTCAGACCTCCTTTCCCTTTCGTTTCAGTTCATGCTCTGACTCCCCCTTGATGGTGAAACCAGAATCCTCAGGACCCACTTTCAAAGTCTACTACTGACACATCAGCTGGGAAAAGCATTGATTCCTTTCTCACAAGAGAATAAAAAACCTGTAGAAATATAAATTCAGGAAGAGTATTCTATTCAGAGAGTCTCAATATATTAATGTACGTGGCTGTTTTACCCTCAAAACATGTTCTTCTTTTACCCAGTGCCAGACACCTTGATTGGCGCTAATCAATCTACTCTGAACATTGGTGGTTTTGAATCATTTCAGGAAAAGCTCCAGGTATCTCCAAAGGTAAACAATTGTATTTTGCCTAATACCTACTTAGCTACAGGCTTCCCTTATGGCTCAGCTGGTAAAGAATCTGCCTGCTATGCAGGAGACCTATGTTCGATCCCTGGGTTGGGAATATCCCCTGGAGAAGGCAAAGGCTACCTACTCCAGTATTCTGGCTTAGAGAATTCCATGGACTGGTCTCAAAGAGTTGGACATGACTGAGCAAATTTCACTCACTCACTGCTTAGCTACTGCCTGATAATGTGAAAGTCGCTCAGTGGTGTCCAACTCTTTGCAACCCCATGGACTATACAGTCCATCGGATTCTCCAGGCCAGAATACTGGAGTGGTTAGCCGTTCCCTTCTCCAGAGGATCTTCCCAACCCAGAGATCAAACTCAGATCTCCCACATTGCAGGAAGATTTTTTATCAGCTGAGCCACTAGGGAAGCCCTGGGTCCTGCCTAATCATGTGTGTAGATTGCAATCAAGAGTGTGCCTAGATCTTCTGTCTGTCTGTTCGTGTTATTCAAGACTTAAATAGTGAACACCCCTGATGTCTCTTCTTAATCACTTCTCTTTTTTAGACAAGTGTCATATTTCAGGCCTTTTCAAATGTGGTTTCATAGCTACAAAAACCTTAAGTCACATTCAAAAAAAAATTATAATTAATTAGAAGCCGAAAGAATACTAATGTTTGAGCCAGTGTCAAATCATAGGAACGTTTTCTTACCCATTGGGAACTGATTTCAGCAAAAATGATAGATAATGTTATCAATGTCTGATTATCCATATACAGCTCAAGGGCATTTCTGGCCACCCAGTTGTCCTGTCTTCTTTCTGCGAAGATATTTCCTTGGGATATTTTATCTATTTTCAACAGATCTCAATCTGTCTTTGTCTCTCAGTCTCTGTCTCTTTCAGTCTTTCTGTCTGTTTCTCTTTATATGGATACAGGTATAGGTGTTAGTTGGAGAAGGCACTGGCAACCCACTCCAGTACTCTTGCCTGGAAAATCCCATGGATGAAGGAGCCTGGTGGGCTGCAGTCCATGGGGTCGCTAAAAGTCGGACATGACTGAGCGACTTCACTTTCACTTTTCACTTTCATGCATTGGAGAAGGAAATGGCAACCCACTCCAGTGTTCTTGCCAGGGACGGGGGAGCCTGGTGGCTGCCGTCTGTGGGGTCGCACGGAGTCGGACATGACTGAAGCGACTTAGCAGCAGCAGAGGCATAGGTGTTAGTATTAATGTAGATGTAGCTGTAGATGTAGCCATAGATATATGCTGATATGCAGTATATTTATATACATATATAATATAAGTGTATGTATGCAATATAAATATATTGCAATATATGTATGTATTTGTGTGCTTAGTTGCTCTGTTGTGTCTGACTCTCAACCACTGGGGATTCTCCAGGCAAGAGTACTGGAGTGGGTTGCCATGCCCTCCTCCAGGATGTATGTATGTATATATATACCTATATTTCTAATATTTCTCTCAGAATACAATAGCACAGACATTGCTCATCAAATCAGTTACTAGGCCTCAGATGAGCTCTACACTTTCCAATGCTGTGCACAGCTATGGGTCAGAACCTGCCTGTGGAGAATGAGCTATAGAGCAGATGCAGCCCATCAAGAAAGGGTACCACTGGGCAGCATCCTCTGTTACCCTATGTGGGATCCAGCTTCTTGGCACTGGAAAGCCAGTACTCCAGAGGCCAGGTTGGTGGAAAAGAAAGTTTGCTTTATTATGGAGGGTGAAAACCAGGGTCAGGGGGCAGACTCGTGTCCAGAGGCCAATTCCCCACTGACAAGAAATGGGCCGACACCTTTAAAGGTAAGTTTCAGGGGCACACAGATGGAGGGAGGGGGCTCCATGCAGAAACAGCACTGTCAGCTCTGACAGTCATCTTGAAATTGGTCATTAGTTGCCTGACAGTGTCATCTTGATTGTATTAAGTACAGTTAATCTTCAGTTCCAAAATGGATCAGTTTGTTCCCATTTCTCTGAGGCCAGCTCTTGGAATTGTGATGGCTTATGTCATGGCTACAGCCTGTGGTCATCACATTCTCCACCCAGCAGGGGTTTCAGTATCTCCAAGACAGCTCACAGGATATGGCTCAAAATATTTTCTATAGCCCTTGAGAAGGAACTAAAAGTCCTCAATTTTACTTTATAACTAAACTATTATTATTTTTCTCTGTTTGACTATTTGCCTTACTTCTGCATTTTCTCACTTCTCTGGTTAAACTTAATCTTTGGCTGTAGGTTTTCTACAGACAAAAGGCAGGTGGAGGTCACGGCAGGAAGGACCATAGGGTACTGCTCCATTTCACCTCCACCCAATCAATTTTGCTTGACCTAGAAAAGCAAAGGAAGTCTAGAATCCAAATAAATTTCTAATTATTGATAATAAAGAAGTAAATGATTTGAAACAATATTTAAAGAAATATATACATTACTGTAGGCACAATCAAGTCTTTTACAGAGCAAACGTCATATTTACAAATTGCTACATAATTGTTTCCTTAAGGGACTGTATGACAAGTAAAAGTCTTTCTTAAGGGAATCCATTCTTTGGGTTGCAAATGTGGTTCCAGATGGGGCTCTGAAGTGGGCCTTGAACTTTTTGTTGGTGTTTTGCTATGTAATTTCATTTTATTCTGTTTCTTCTTCACAACAGCACTTTAAGGGAGATGTTATGGACTGAATTGTGCTCTCCAAAATTCATATGTTGAAGCCAAAACCCCCAGTGTGACTATATTTAAAGCTGAGACTTTTAGGTAGGTCATTAAGTTTAAATGAAGTCATAAGGGTGGGGCCCTAACCCCATAATACTGGTGTCCTTATAGGAAGAAGAAGAGACACCAGAGGAAAGTCCACATGAGGGACGCATTGAGAAAGTGGTCATCTCCAAGCCAGATAGTTAGGCCTCACCAGAAACCAACCCTGATGGTACCTTGATCTTGCACTACCAGCCTTCAGGACCATCAGAATATAAACTGCTGTGGGTTAAGCTCTCCCAATCTGTGACTTTGGTTTGGGCAGCCCAAGCCAAAAATAAAATAGGTACCAGCCTCTTTAGTAGAAGAGAAAACGTGAAGGCAGAGGAATTGAGTAAACAATATGAGGCTGAAGAACTCAAATGGGGACCTTAGTCTGTCTGAAGTCAAAGTCCACACTTTTCCCCTTCATCACACAGGCTTTCTATATAAGCACTCAGTCTTTCCCCTTTTCAGTCCTTACCCCAAGGAGAAATTGGGGTTTTCAGCACCTTCTTGGTCCATGCAATTTGGCTCGAGCATCATGAAAACCTAGCTTCCCGATGGGCAGGCACAGCTCCACCAGACATCTCTTAACACATAGGTCAGCACAGAAACGCCTAAGGAGCATCTATTCTAACCTCTTTCCTTAGGCAGAGGGGAAGTGAAGGTCATAGAATTAGGTTTGTGGCTGGCCTTTTCCAACTAGGATAAGACGTTGCCTTACATTTCTGGTATTTAATAGCATAGACATGCTATCCTATGCATTTCTTAGAAAATACTAAAAAATTAGTTATTAAGTCTTCTGGCAGGATACCAGCTGTTACAGCCTGATTTTGACACAGATTTCTGGCCTAAACTGCTTTTCAAGGACCAAATTAATTTTTCCCAAAACATAAAACACATGTAACCAGATCAAAACCAGGCTGTAGACATGGACGTGTATTGACAACCCTTGCTCAGCAGAATCTCGGATGGGTCTGCTCCCTACATATGGAACAGGGCATCAGCACTGTGTTCAGAGTCCTGGGGAGGGGTAACGGAGAGGCACCCCAGCTCGGCAGGAGTGCTAACAGATTAACTGCCATATATACCGTTTCTCTCTCTTGGAATCACATATCATCAGGAGTTACATTGAAATGCATTGTAGCCTATCTTTAACATCTAGGCAAAACTAGAAAAGCATTGTATGAAGGATTTTAAAGAACCCTCTTGGGACTGTAACACAAGCTACTCTCTTTAAAAAAAAAAAAAAAAAAAAAAAAAACCTTCTTGGGAGAAACATCTTTTGTTTGAGGAAGAATTAAAAATAAAACTCTAGTCAAAAGCCCCAACCAAAGCTGTTGTGGTTCTTGAAGTAAGAAGGAATAGATGGAAACTACAATATTAGGAAATTGGACTAGGGGTCAGGATGTTTGCTTTGCAAGTAAGACATGGGCTCTGAGAAGTTATTGAGGGAGAAAAGAGAAAGACATGCCATGATGGAATTTAATCAGAGATCCTAACCCCAAAGCAGAGGTTCACCTATGAGATCTATAATACTCTAATTAAGAGTCGAAAGCACACAGACACGTACACAATCTCCAGTGTTCAAAAATGAAACAGGTGGATCTTCAGAAATCTTCAGAAAGAACAATCAGTAGGTATAGGTTTAGGGCAGGAGAAGAAAGGTGATTGTATTGGCTCCATCCCAGTTAAAGACTCTTTCCAACTTTAAGTCCAGAGGATGGCATCATAAGCCACAAATTCCCATGGACACAGAGGTTATGTTGCATGATTAAATTCAGCCTGCCCCAACCAAGACCACACAACCGAGCTCAACCCCGATCCACTGCTGGCAAGCAAGAATGCAAGCCCAGGATAGCCAGACACTCTGATTTTTAAAGAAACCAGAGCAATCTCGATTCTTATGCAAAATATCCTTTCATAAATGTGAACAGCTAATTTTTTGAGATGTTCAAATACCATGTGGACACAAAAAGACTTTTTTGTGGGCTAAATTTTCTCTCAGATCTCCAATTTCTTCTACCCTCCTCAATAGACTGCCTGAGTTGTTCCCCAGATTCTCTGCGGTTCCAGGTCATCCAGCTCAGCGTCTACACATCGATGCCCTTTTTCATGGTTTTTCTCTTGGACAAGAGCCTTCCAAGTCTTCCCATAGCCTCCATGGTGAATTCTGAATGTCTCAGCCTTATGTTCAAGGCTCTCTATATGGTTCCCCTGGCCTCATTCAATCAGGTTTTCACCCTGTGCTCCTCAGTTTGAGTCTGTGGTCCCAACTGGAAGTTCTGTCTGCTTGAGAGCTAAGTCACTTTGGTCGTGACTGATTCTTTGTGACTTTATAGAGTCTAGCCCACCAGGCTCCTCTGACCATGGGATTCTCCAGGCAAGAATACTGGAGTGGGTTGCCATGCCCTCCTCCAGGGGATCTTCCTGACTCAGGGATCAAACCTGAGTCTCTTAAGACTCCTGCATTAGGAAGTGGGTTCTTCACCACCAGCACCACCTGGGAAACCCCCAGAAGTTCTGTATTTTTTTCCCCAAATAAGATTGCACATTCCTGCATTCTTACCTTAGTTTTTAATGTATCCTCTTTTTCCTTCTTATATTTCTTTATGGTCAGATTCTTCTTGATCATCTAGTCCTTCAAGGCATCGCTCACACGTCCTTTCTTCTGGGCTCCCTTTCCTAATTGAGCACTTCCTCTTTCTCAACTCTTCCATGAAGCTTCCAACATGTCTTTTCTAAGCCCATGTATCGTGAAATTTGGGTGTTTTGTGGCTGTCTCCTCCGCTCAAACCTGAGAGTTTAACTCAACGGTTAGCAAACCTTTTCTGTAGAAGGCCAAGTAAGAAATATTTTGCAGATGATCTCTGTTGTAACTACTCAGCTGTGCTGTTGTAGTAAAAAAAAAAAAAAAAAAACAGCTATAAACAAAATGTAAATAAATGGGGGTGACTATGTTCCCACAAAGCTTTATTTTCAAAACCACATGCCAACTTTGGCCTGAGGGTTGTAGCTTGCCAACCCTCAATCTGCGTGTGCAAGAACTGCCTTATTCTTGTTATTTTATAATAGATAGTTAACAAATATTTGTTAGAGAATGAATTCTTCAAAACTCAATTCCAATTTGCTTCTTCCGCCATCTCTCCTTGACACTCAGGGACACAGCGGTATTTTTACCTCTGAACTTCTGTAAGTGCCTGTTACCCAGGCACCTCGTGGGGCTGTCAGCATCACTGTGTGCCGCTATGCTGAGTTAGGGTTGATCTATATAATTTCTAGGCTTCTTTGTTCTCAAAATCTGAGTCAATCCATCATCTTGTACTGCCACCTGCTTGTATATTCTGGCCTTTTCTTTCCTTCTGATAAAGCATAAGCTTCTAGAGAATAAGACATACCTAAATTTTCTTTAGAACTGCTAAAACGCCTAACATGTTGTTATTGGCATTATACACTTAATCAATGCCTATTTTAGATCAGTATGGTATGTGATACAGCCTTAGAAATAAACAGAATGGAAAGGGTCCTTGCTCCCATTGAAGACAAAGTCTATTGAACCAATGATTGTATGATCCAAAATTGAGATAAATGCTCTGAAAGAGATTCATGGTTTTATAATAGCATTTCATAAAGAACAAATCATGGAGAAAAGTGAGCGGGGAAAGGACAGGGACATCTTACCTGAGGAAGTAATTTTTGAGTCAAAATTCACTTATTCAAACTATTATGTATAAAATAAGCTACAAAGATATATTTTACAATACAGGGTATATAGTCAGTATTTTATAATAATTATAAATGGAGTATAACCTTTGTAGTGATTGTGAATCACCATATCATACGCCTATAACCTCCATAGTATGGTACATCAACTATACTTAATTTTTCTAATGGTTAAAAAAAAAAGATTCACTTATTCAGCCAATATTTATTCAGTGCCTATTATGTGTCAGACACAATTCTAAACTTGGAAAGTAGCCATGATCTAAACAGACAGAAATCCTGCCTTCATAGTACTTGTTTTCTAGTGGGATCTGCAGAATGAATAGAAATGAGATAGAAGGAAAAAAGGATTAAAAAAAAATCTGGGAAAGAAGGAAAGCATTAAACAAAGATCCTAGATGGGAGAGAACATAGCACATCCCAGGAACTGCAACAACAGGAAAGATCCAGCTACAGAGGTAGATGGGGCCAGGTGAGTGAAGATAATATGACTGCATAAGTTGTTTTTTTTTTTTTTTCTTTAGAACAGAAAAGTCTTGAGAGTGACAGGAGCATTATTAATCATTACAGCAGGCAGAAACTGGCTGTTCCAGAAAACCAGATTGTATGGATAGCCTATTTATAGGTCACATAAACTTCTTCCATGACTACACCAACATTTTTTGAAAAGATCACTTGACTATAGCAAATACCTGATTTGGGGAGGAATCGTGTCAAGGGGAGGAAGCCAGTGGCTATGCTATTGCAAAAATCAAATCATAAGTGAGTGCACCCTCACCCGGGGGGGGGGGTAGGTAGCAGTAGACATGGAGAGAGAGAACTAGATTCTCTTGGTATTCAGGAGGCAGCTTTAAGAGGCCTCGGTTGATAGTATTTGTTGTAGAAATGAATGAAAGAAAGGGTGGGAGTGGGGGGGAATGGGAAAATTGTATGGGAGGAAGGGCAGTGTTTAAAAAGAAATTCAGATGCCAAGACCAACTCTTGGCATCAGCAGCAGCATCCCGAGGAGTGTTTTGAATGCTGATCCTGATGAATCTGAAGCTTGCCATGAGGACCATAGCTTCCATTACTGATTATTAGTGAGAGTATAACTGAGGCTTTGATCCTGGAGAAAGGTTGACAGAGTTAAGTGTTCTCCACTGGAAAATGAGTGCCTATTTGTGCTTTCATCAAAATTGCAGACAGAGTTTGTGGACTTTGAGGAAAATTGGCGATCTTGGCAGCCTTCACAGCTCAAGACAGAGAGGAAAGACTAAGGAGGTGGAGGGTGGTTTAATATTGACAGTTCAGTATTGGGCACCAGCACACATTGGTCCAGAATAAAACATAATAGGAAATGACAACCAGACCTGGCAAATAAGTGAACAAGAGCCATGATTTGTGGACGTTGATGTTTCAGAGATAGTTAGCTGAAATACTCAACCCAAGCTATTATATATTTGGAAGCTGAACTTACTACATAATTCAAAAACCACCTAAACTCACTGCAGTTTTAAATGAGATGTTGAAAGGGTCGTCCAGTCCCAGCTCAGAGTGACTTTTCATCAGTCATTTCTCGGGCCATCGTGGGCAGCCCAGGTAGGAGAATTGTGTTTAGTTCTCTGAAAGCTGTCAGTCAATCTGATTGCATCTGACCAGGGAGACCTCCGTAAAGATGTCACTTCACATTTTACCCTCGGGCAAGTCGGGGAGGAAAGCAAAAGAAACTTGGGTGACCAAGGCTCTCCACTAAAGGTCAGGAATCCTTTACCCCTTGCTCCTAAGGCTTCACACTAACCTCATTGTTAGCTAATTATTTTACCCCTTTGCCTGGGGGCACCTATTTACAAAACTGTTGTATGTATATTTGCTTATCTTTACCATGCAGAGACACTGAAGAGAGGAAAAAGCAGCATAAGAGTGCTACCTGTGTTCTGGATATTATATGTGACCCTGATGACCTCTCAGCTTTGCATAACCCCCACTTTAAAACCCTCTAGAAGTAAATCTGTGGCAATCATTCCACCTGAGATAAGATGTGAAATTCAGATAGAGACCTGGCTACTGTGAAATGTTGTACCTTGATTTCTCTCAGAATTTCTCTCAAAATATTCAAGTATGCACTCATTCAAAGAGATGTTAAAGAAATGCATTGCAATGACTCTGGAAGATGTTTATGGTAAATTGTTAGATCAAATATTTGTTATAAAAGAACATGCTCAATAGAAGTGAATTCTTACTCTTCAAACAAGTATAGAAAAATGACTTGAAGACTATAAAGAACATCTTAAAAGTAGTCATCACTAGGTAGTGAAATTAGTAACAATTTTACTGTTATTCCTTTTTTATCATGTTGTGTTAGTTTCAAGTATAAAGCAAAATTGTTCAGCTACACCTGTATATAGATTTTTTTTTTCAGATTCTTTCCCATTATAGGTTATTGCAAGATATGAAATTTCCTATGCTATACAGTAGGGGTTTGTTGTTTACCTATTTCATATTAAGTGAAGTAAGTCAGACAAAGACAAATATCATATGATATCACTTATATGTGGAATCTAAAAAAATGATACAATGAACTTATCTACAAAATAGAAATAGATTCACAGGTATAGAAAACAAACTTATAGTTACCAAAGGGGAAAGCAGGGCAAGGAGAGATAAATTAGGAGTTTAGGATTAACAGAAACACACTTCTGTATTTAAATTAGTAACACTTTTTATTTTATTCTTTTGGATTATTTTTGTCATCTAAATTGTTTACAATTATCCACTACTTGTGTTACATCTATCTTAAGGTCTTAAAATCTAGCAGTCAATATTCATCAGTATGCATGGGTGTCTCACTGTTATGCTATCCAGTGAGGAAACAGGCCATTTTAGTATGTCAGATGTAACAAGGTCAACTGAGTGTACTGGTTGAGAACATTAACTCCAAAAATTGAGCAGCCTTGTTTGCCACCTTTGGACATTTAATGAATCGCATTGTGCCTTGGGCTCCCCTTTATAAAATGGGGATCTGATATTTGCTAACTTTAGAGTCATACAAATAGATGAAAAACATATTTATGAATTGTTTAGCATATAGTAAGCTCCCAATATATATTAGCTAACCTTACTTTTACTGTACTCAACCTTATACCAGTCTTGAATAGGTGCCAGGAAGGTTCAACAGAGGAGCATTACATTTTGTGGACAAAAAGTGCTTTAAAGAGGATTATTTCCAGTGAATGATGCCAAACATTGTAAGTACAGTGGTTTCTGTGAAACTGCGAGCCACAGGCCCTGACATTCCTTGCCCCTTGCATGCAATTATCTTGCAGCCTCCATGATATTTTTAAGTAGCTCTGGCTGCCTACAGATTCCTAGTCTATCAAGTACAGAAATCCCAACCCTGAATCTGAGGAACAGACTTGATACTATTCCCAGGGTTTTTAAGGTCACTCCAGGCACTAAGTTGAGGCCTCTATTTCTAGACTGTCTAAACTTCTTCAAGGCCAGTGATTGGCAGTAACAAAACACTTTTGATGGCGCCATTTTATTAGCACTAGAGAATTGGGGGTACCTATGTATTCCTGGGAAGATAATTTCATGTTTTGGGGTACTGTGTTCAAAAACAAATGTATTCATTGAAAAATCTGAAAGCACAATTATACGACTTACCCCCTTTTAGTTGAGAAAGTATAGGAGATGAATCAGTCTTCCCACGTGGTACTAGTGGTAAGGAGCTCACCTGCCAGTGCAGGAGACTTAAGAGCCACAGGTTCAATCCCTGGGTCGGGAACCCTGGAGGAAGAGATGGCAACCCACTCCAGTATTCTTGCCTGGAGAATCCCATGTATAAAAGAGACTGGCAGGATACAGTCCATGGGGTCGCAAAGAGTCAGTCATGACTGAAGTGTCTCAGCACACACAGGAGATGCATCTGGGTTTAGCCTATTTGGCCGAGTCTTATCTTTGACCTCTTTGAAGTATAACGGCAGTTACTTGCCTATATTCCTACTGCGAGCTCCCAAATACCAAAAAACTCACTAACTACACATTGTGCTGTGCTGTGTTAAGTCACTTCAGAGGTGTCTGATTCTGTGTGACCCCATGGACCACCAGGCTCCTCTAATCCATGGAGTTCTCTAGGCAAGAACACTGGAGTGGTTTGCCATGCCCTCCTCCAGGGGATCTTCCCAACCCAGGAATGGAACCTACTTCTCTTAAGTCTCCTGCACTGGCAGGTAGGTTCTTTACCTCTAACACCACCTGGGAACTACACATTAAGAGCCACCAAATACACAACGATTAGATGGGAACATGACATCATGCGTATTTTCAATACCAAGGGCACACAGAAGCCAACCTTTACAAGAAATTCTACAGCATAAACATGTCTGTGAATATTCAATACTCAACCCACTTCATTCTGTGTAACCTTAACAGTCTTTTTAAAGGTGTATCTTATGTGTATTTTATGTCATAGAGGGAAAAAAAAAGGAGAGTTCCACTTCTTGACAATGTAATATGCTAGACCAGCTCTCTTTTTTGAGATGTCAGATATCTACTTTATTATAGTGAGAAAGTGACAGTCAATTTAAATCAAAATTTATGGAGATCATTAGGAGCTGGAAGGACTTTGGCTAATCACTGTAATGTCCCCAACAAATGGTAAATGAAAGCATAAGGAAATTGAGTTAACACAAGTTAAAAGTTCACATACTTACGGAATTATATGAGAAGACCTACAACTTAATTAAATTATCTGAAACTGCTCATTTAGCTTCTATTGTGCTAGTGAACATTTATGCAATTTTACTGCTAGATATATATTAAGTAATAGGTTTGGATTGGGTCAAATTGGGAGAACCCTAATGAGACAGAACAGGGGAAAAGTTAATCCATCATGAAGCATCATTCTGAATCTTTATCTTGTATATTATTAGGCAGAGATTTCCCTGGTTAGTTGGTTAGTCTCTTGTATCTATCGTTCTGACATTTTTAATAATTGAGAAATCAAACAGGAATTTTATACATGGGAAAGATAATCTGATGGAGAAGAAACAATTACCTCATCTTTGATTTTTTTTTAAACTCATATTTGCTTTATCAACTGTAGAAGCTCAAGTGATAAACGTACAGAATTTTAAAAATTAAAGACAATGTCAACAGATTTTATACAAAGGACAATTTCATGAGATGCAAAAGACAAATTTTACATATAAAGTCACACAATTAATATTTGTATCTCTGCTTTGAATTCACTTAAGGTCAGTGAGTTGTTAAATCCAAGATACCATGCTGTAGACTTACTTTCAAAATACTTCTAACCCGTAGTGCCAGGTATTCAATACTTGAATATATGTGACACTTCTTTCTTGTATGATTATCAACTTAACTGTGTTGACAGAGTAGAAAGGCTTCAGAACTGAGGTCTGCCACACATTACATGTGGATAACTCTTTCTGGGGTAAGCCCAGAATGGATCTTCAATCTCTTAAAGAAAATGCCAAAGCAGCTGGCAAACTTGTGTGCAGTGAAAGAAATGGAGCCTTTTAATTCACTCCTTCATATACAACTTAGATGTAAAACTATAATGATTTCTAAAATCATAAAACCTTTGGGGAAATTCTGCCATTTTTTTTTCTTTTCTGATGGAACTACATGTAAAGAATAAATTAATTGCTGAAATACTTGGTAACATAGACATGCACATACTAAGAAATGAATGAGAAGAAATATGGCCTCCTGCAGACTTGTGTCTAGCTGCTTGCTGGGGGGAAAAAAATAAGCTGCCTCCTCTCCACTACATTTAGAGAATTAATTCTCGTATGAAATGAAAGGTCCCGTCCAATCCTATTTCACAGTAGCTTTGAGTGCTTGACTGTACCCAAGCAAGAGACTTCCCTTGATTGCTTCCTGTTGACATCACTTTACACCAGAAGGTGACAATTGTTTTAATAATTACACTAACAAATCCGTTTTGCCATCAGATCAGATTTTTAAAGATAGTGTTCATTTGGTTCTTGTCAAGAAGATGCCTTTTAAAATTAGTAGCATTCCCTCGTAGATTTCTTTCTCAAGATGGTTTTTCCACTCCCATTAGCTGGCTGAAATAGTGTATCTCTTCTAGGATAAATGCAATCTGCACTTTTTCTCTGTTTCTCCATATTAACACCTTGTTCTTTCACCTAAAACAAGGAACAGGATGCCATAAGTACATAATATCATGAAAATTATGAAGAATGCACTTACTTTCTTCCTTACAAAGGAAACTGGTGAAGAATTTCTTCAGTTGACTGTAATAGCTGAGAAGTGTAGTGTGCTCATAAGATTCATATCAATGCACAATGAAAAAACTGTTCACATATAAATCACAAGGCATTTTACGTCTAACTTACCTTCTGAAGTGGCAGAATTCCATCAGTTGCTCAAACTGAGTGGAAGGTAAGAGCCTTCTTGAGTCTCGGCAATTCACCAAAAAGCCTATCGGCCTCCTTAACCATGTGACAAAACGCACAGAAACCTCCAAATCACCAACACACTGGAACTGCCTGAGGATTTATCTCCTGAGACAGTTTTCCCAAATCTGTCATCTGAACAGTTTGCCATCCATAAAGAGAGAGGAAGAGGAAGGGGCAGAGAATAATGTCGTCTCTGGGAAATCACAGCATTCGTTCCAGATGGTCTCTTTTTTTCACGGCTTAGGTTACCTACAAGACAAAAGGCGGAGAGGCCAGGGGTGAGCACTCTTTTTTTTTTTTGTAAAACTGAGAACTCCAGACATTTGTCATCCAGAAAAAATGCCTGCCTCTCAGCAGGATAGATTTTTAAAAATTTTTCTCAGTGTCTGTCTCTAATTGGGCTTTGTCAACTTTCCACACATTCTCTCCCCCATAAGTCCACAGAAGCCAAAGTTCTCCCACATCTCGTCACCAGTGGCAGGACCATAAATCTCACAAAATTGCCAAGAATTGTTTTTCACATTATGCAATTAACACCCAGAATACAGCAAAACATTTTATAGTATAAAACATATTAAAGCCATAGGAAACAGCATGTCAGATTTCTCATTAGTAATCTAATAATGACTAACATAAAAATGGAGATATCTATTAATATTTGTTCTTCAGTTCACATTTAAGAGAAAAATATTACAGTGTCTTTTAGTATCCGTGCAACACTCATGTTGGAATTTATTATACCAAGGTGATCTGGCATGCCTAAACGAGCGTGAGCAGTATGAAAATTTAAAGATTGCTGAATGCCCATTCTTTAATTTTACTAAAATAATGAAAATCATATATTATTTGAGCTCACAAAACATGTAAATACTAACTCAAATGAAGCATCTATTTTGTATGTATATATTGCGTTTTTCTACTCAGTATTAAAAACCATTTCTCTTGTAAGGCTTTGCTCACTTCCATCCTCTAAATGTAAAAGAAATATGAATCTTGAAAATCATCTGCCAACTCTCTCTAACCTGTCACTTTTAGTAAACTTTTCTCTTTAACTTTGAAGACTGCTAGAAGTTGAAATGTGTAATCTCAAGCATAGCTTGTAAATTTTAATAGCATAAGTAGAGTAGCAATAATTGCTCTTCCTTTGTAATGGGTTGGCATTAATGTTAGGGTTGTTGTGGGACTTTTTTATTTTTCGGGAAACATTTAGATGTAAATATTAGACCATACAAATGGGACTTAGAGCTTTTGCCTCCCAGCTCCTGGCCTCACTCTGGCTCAGGCCTTTCAGCAAAGCCCACTTTGGAGTTTCTTTCAAATTGTGACACACCCAGGTGGGCCATCTCCCAGGTATGGCAGAAATTAACACTCCATCCTCAGAGCCTCAGCCCTGCAAGAAGCAAGTGAAGATACCAATGAGCAAGGATTCGCATTTACAAATTCTAAAAATCTCTTACTACTGAAAAAGAAAGAAAACTTGTCTGCCTTCCTTGTGTCTGTCCGCTTCTTGCCACATCCTTCTACCTGCCATGATGTGCAGGCCCTGAATATTGCATGAGAAACGGGGAAGCGAACTATGGGCTGAGAAAGAGAGAGAGAGCTCTGAAATAGATGTGTGAGTTTTCTTTCAAATTCATTTTGTGGGCTTTTTATAGGAAAGTGTTTTCTCTTCATTTTTTTTGCTTTATTTTTGGCATCCACTATGTTGGAGTTTGCTTTGGAGTGAGAAAGATTGAATGGTAGATTAAGGGTAAGATGCCACAGTAAAATGCAGTGAAATTAGGTTATGGTTGTGAAAACCTCTATCCTCTTTTGTTTTGTTTTGGGGTTGAGCACGCTCTAAGATAAAAAATGGGTCTCTAAATCACAGATTATGGCTCTGGGGAATTGAAACTATATAAACAATCCCACACTGTGAGGCAGAGGACTTAGAAGGTACCAACGTTGCCAGTTACTCACTGAGTATTTTTTAACAAGTCATATAACCTCTGCGGGCCTCAATTTCTTATTTCTAAGTTTATTCTAACACCATCAGTGACTATTTTGAGTTCTCCCAAAGTGCATTCACTACAAAGAAGAAATACAACATTTTTTTTCTTTAACTTGTATTTCACGAAGAAATTCATAACAGAATATTTCCTCAAGTCCATGGGCTGCCCAGTGCTCATGGGTTTATGTTTCCCATGATTGAACTCAGAGAATACAAATTAAAATGTACTAATTAAAATAAATGCTTATTTTATGTGGATTTACACAATACGTTCATTCCTACAAGCTAAATTGTTTTCATTCAGGGTTATTGCAGGTCCATAGATGTGAAAAGATGCTTAAAAATTAAAAGCATACACTTCTAATACTGTATTATTTATTTGCAAATTGCTATGAGAGTAGGTCTTAAATGCTCTTATAACAAAAAGGAAATGGAAATATGTGACACACAGTAGATGTTAACTACCAATATGGTGGTAATCATTTTTCAGTATTAAATACATCAAATCAACATGTACACCTTAAACTTACACAATGTTAATACTCAATTATATCTCAATATAGCTGGAAAAAATAAATAAATTTTAGTTTTCATCACCAAAAAAAATTAAAAAGTACACTTTTGAGGGAAACACATAAAATCATGACTGAACAACTCTGAAAGGAAATTCCTCTTCACTGGATAAAAGTGAAGGCATGACATAATATGAGACCATTTGGTGCATGATGTCAATGAATATATGATAAGGAACCACCCAAACTATTTGTCTTGTATTAAGCTTTCAGGCTGTGTCGTGCCAACATGTGCTGGTTGAAGACAGTATTAATATTAATGAAGGGTGGAAGTCTGAGACCTAGGGACTTCCACTTCCCGACCCCCACCTCACTTCCTTTCATGCTAAATCCATTAGTATAGATGGATCGACATTAATAAACAAGAAGGACCAAATAGCTCTCCATCCAGGGACAGCTCTATGTGACCCGTGGTCCACCCTGCCCATATACGGCTGCAAGATGTTTGACCTATTTGGTGACATTTGTTTATTGATTTACTTATTCTTTGTGCTTCAAGCCAATTTTTCCTTAGGTAGTTTGCATTTCTTACACTTCAAATGTATTGAAAAGTTACAATCTCTGACAGGGAAGACTTCAAGAATAAATTGAAGGAAGAGTCTGTCATTCATGTTTGGAACTCTTGGGAGCCTTAGAGACAGTTTGGCACCGTGACCTCCACACAGTAGGTGCTCCATAAACACTCAGTGGAACTGAATTGAATTGTATTATCAGATTCTGAACTGTTTCACATGATCTTATTATCACCTTTCCATCCCCCTGTAGTTATAGAAACATACCTGAAGATATAGATGTACATATACATTTCTGAAAATAATTTTACACCAGGGAATCCAGATAAAACTTATAACAAATTTTTTCATAATGAGTTGATACTGACTATTTTAAGCCTTATATGTATATTTTTTGTTATAAATATGAAAAGAATCATAGGGTTTTTTGGATTGTAAAAGAACTGGAGGTTAAAACTATCTTATAATTGGAAAGTAGCAGCATATAGCTCATCTGACCTTATGGTTTTCAAAGGGTATCCCTTGTCACCCAAGGGTTTCTTCAAGTACCCTGAGTGCTAACAATAGGCAGGATGGCTGATAAAGGGACACAGACCACCCCATCCCTTCAACAGAAAAGTCCACTTCTGTGTGTTTATTACAGTAATACATTGGGCTTCTCTGTGAGAACGCATTTGAACAACATGCCTTGAAAAAAAAACTACAGCTACTAATCTTTAGCATAAAAAGAGAGAGAGGAAAATAACTTTTTTGCAAACAGGAAAGCTTAGGCACAGACGTCTTTGTCAAGGTCATATCACATAACTATGGAGTACATTCATGAGTCATGACCAGAAATCAGGTCTGCTGACTCCCACTGCAGTCACAGCTTACATGGGTAACAGAAAAATGGAAGAGGCAAGTAGATTAGTCTGGGTCACCCCAACATGGGTCTCTACAGCAGCAACCACAGGAAGTCAAAAGGAACTGAAAATCAACCAACAATCAACTAAGACACTAACATTGACCTACACTCCCCACTAGTCACAATAATTTGCAAGAGGCTAATGCCTGGTGAGGCTTTATTGACTTTTAAAAACTAGCAGACTCTCTCTCCTACTGCAGAAAACAAAAATTTCTCTGCTTGTTACCCACATGGCTACTAAAAAATAAACATAATGATTTGTTTACTTTGGGGTGCTAAGATCCTGGTTTTAGTTCATTCCCATGATATCACAAATACACATATTTGCTTAATTTGTAACTGAGCCCTTCAATTTAATGTTACTTTTACATGATGTTTTACTTTCAAAAATCAGAAATGCACTTACCTATTTATCTAGTGCTATACTAGATAGGCAGGATGGCTGATAAAGGGACACAGACCACCCCATCCCTTCAACAGAGAAGTCCACTTCTGTGTGTTTATTACAGTAATACATTGGGCAGAATTTTTAGCCAATGCTACTAAATATAAATTACACTATATAGTATTATCTATAAATATCTTTGAGGAAAAAATATGGTTTATTATTTCATAGCATAGTTTAATACTTCTAATATACTACCATATTCATAAAGGAAATAGTGACTCAGTCCAACTGGTTCTGTGCTCCAAAAACAAAACAAAACAAAAAATCATTTTCATTATTAACCAACTGAAATCTCATTAGACTTTAAGACTTTAAGTATCTGGAGAATTATTTCTTTGATGATCAGCCTCATGCTTTTAAACTCAGAACCACTCAGTAATAGCAAACTCTAAATTCTCTATATAACATCTAAGGTTAACTGAGCTGTACCTCTTGATTGCTGAAGGTGACATTATTTTAAAGACAACGAAGAAATACTTTTTAAATAAAACATTCCCTCGATATCTGGGAATATGTAGGGTGTACTTTTGCGGAGGACAAGCAAAAGCAATAATGTTTAGCAACAGACCACCCCATAGTGGGAACTGCTTTTCAGCCTGATTTTTGTCAGACCAACAGCTGTTCCATCAGTCAATTAATGACCAGGGACAAAATGCATTTTTTTAAATCAATTAGCAGCCCCTCCAACTGAATAAAGATCCCTGGGTCTGCTTTTCAACAACAAAACAAGAGCAAGGAGTGAATAAATCTAAGAAGACCATAAATTCTTGGAAGTAGAGTTCTAAAAGCCAAAAAAAAATGTATTGGGGTTAGTAGGTCATACCATGCCCTTGGCAGGACTCCAATAACTCATCCTAGGAAGACAAGAAATATATATATACATTTTTCAGTATATCTACATTTATGTGTGTGTGTGTATGTATCTAGTGTGTTTGTATGTATGCAAAGCATAAGATTCCCATTATTTCTTATTAACTGATTTTACTAACAACCTTCTCAGCAAAGAATCTGTTGTTATCCAGCCTCTAGTCTGCATTTAGTGGCAGAAACATAGTCATGTGTCATCCCAAAATGGGTATTAGAATAGCTATTTATTATTTCCCATAAAATCATTCATAATTTTAGCATTAAACATCCTCTCTGGCCTCCTTAGAGAAATAATAACAGTTTACTCAATCTGCCTTCTTAGGTTGTATCTTCCAATCTCTTTGTCCTTCTGAAATATCATTGTTACCCTAAATCTAATTTTCCTAGCATAATGGTTTGAGTACATTAGATGGCTTAACCATATTGAGTTATTACAAGAGAAATTGATAATTTCCCCTTATAATAAAAAATTTAGTTTTCATATATAGGTATTTAAATACTTTTGTTAAGTACATATCAGTTGAACAAGTTCCAGTATATGTGAAAATGAAAACCATAGTTCCCACTGAAATAAGAAAAGGAAAGGCATGTGCCCTCCCTTAAAGCCAACATACCAGCATACATTCACTTAAAAAAATGTGGAGCAGAGCAATTTGAGAAAATCAGCTGAAAAGTAACTAGAACTTGCAAAATAAGTTCAAATAACGAGTCAAAAAAAAAAACCAAAAACTATACTAGGTATATAGAATGGAACAAACTTCATACCAGGCATTAGTTGGAAGGATGAAAGAGTAAAGAAGTAAAGAAAGGGATGCTGACTTAACCTAAGTATCAGTAATCGCTAGAAACACCTCCAACCCCTAGGGCTGTGGGCACCCAGGTATTATAACCGTAATTGTAGAAAGTAGCTTGCAGCCCTACATCAGGGGAGTGGAGCTGAGATTTCTTCAGCCTGGGAGCTGGAAGGAGGGTCCCTGCATAGTTGGTACTGAAGCCTCTGAGGTCAACAGTGCGTGGTGCTTTGACGAGCACAGGGCATGATATCTGGTGATGGTACCTGAGGGGCATGGCATAGCTGGTGCTGACGGTGCTAGCTTCCAGTGTAGGCTGGCACTTAACTCTCTTCTTCTATTGGAGTGGTTCCAACAGGATCTCGGAACAAAAATTAAGCTTTTATTTTCCTTTCTCCTGCCTTCTAGTTGTCTACCATGTGCCGAATGTTACAAGACGCCACATGCAAGGGAGTGTGGGGAATGTAGTTTGCAGACTCCCAGCTCTAGCTGTGTGAAGCAGACTGTAGCAGGATGGACTGGAAACCTAGAGACAAACATAAATAACCAAAGCACTGTTATGCCTGAAATAGCTTGTCCAAACCCGATTTTGTTCTTCAAAAGACAGGTCATAGGACATTTCCAGTTCTGCATCTGTCATTTGGCCTGGCAGTGGTTAGAGTGAAATAGTTGACTGCATTTTTGATGATACGCAGGAATGTCAAGAATTAGCTGGCATCTGCACATCATGAGACTTTCTCTGCCCACTGGGTGTTTTAGGCAACCACCCTTCCAACTCCCAGGGGCAGAAATGCAATCTTCATTTAGTACAAAATACAATTCGCTACAACTCAAGGTTAAAGCGGAAACTCTTTGGTTGACACAAAGGCTTTTCAAGTATGTAGGACACTCTGAAATTTGGCCAGATTCAAAATTTATGATGTCTGATTCATTCAAGCCTGCCTTAGAGTCCTGCCTTAGAGTCCCACCTTGTCCGCTGTATACTCGGAAACTGGATCTCCTTCAGATGTCCCAGCTTCAAAATCACCTCTCATCTTCACCTCACCCTCATCTCTTAATGACCCTCTGTGGAAAGCCAAGGTCTCTGAAAACCATT
This sequence comes from Okapia johnstoni, assembly GCA_024291935.2. Lineage (NCBI taxonomy): Eukaryota > Metazoa > Chordata > Mammalia > Artiodactyla > Giraffidae > Okapia > Okapia johnstoni. The sequence continues at coordinate 9,950,017 of CM044327.1, forward strand.
CATTCCAATGTATGAATAGCTGCTTACCCTCCTGTAACCATTTAAAAGATAACTTGTATCTTAAACAGTGCTGGTCATCTCCAAATCAATCCTCTACTGTTAGAACTTTAGGAAGAAGAGCATGTTGGGGAGCAAAAGAATCTCACTTTGGATTTTTCTGGCAAGTGAGGAGATTCTCCTGAATTATTGAGTATGGAAGTGTATTAAAAGCCCAAAGAAAGAAAGATGGCAGCCACAGCAGCACAGTTTTTCTGTCTCTAAATCCACACATAAAAACAGACAGAACTCATAGATAGCAAGACCAAAACTCCCTGGACAGTATTTACAACAAAGCTGGATGACATATTATCCCATGCACACCAAACCACAAGCAGGTGGAGATGAGCCACCGGTAGCCAAAGAGTCGCACAGTGTTCTTGTTTGTGTAGGGGGATGGTACCCGGGGAGTGTGAGAAGCCCACAGTGTCTGGAAGGGGTTGGAGCAGTGGAGCCACTAAAATGCCCACAAATGACCCCCTGGGGCTCTCTTCCAGGACGGGGCCCCTCCAGGGAAAAGCTATCCCTGGGCATACTAGCCACAGTGCCTGGGGCCCACTGGTCTTTGGGGGACCCATGGAATGCTTACATTTCTTCTGAAATCAGAAGGAAAAGATGCACTCTTAAGTCCAGGGAAATGTCTTAATATATTCATTTTAATATCAATGCAGTCATAAAGTATAATTTTTAACATTTTGAATGGAGGAAAGGACCCTCAAGAGCCTAGGATTCACAGATGCCATGATATAGCCTGGGGTCCCTGCAAAGTGGAAACAGCTGGGAGTGGAAGCAACCATGAGCAGGACAATGGGGACAACAGTGACCAAGTCAAGGGGAAATCCAAAGTCAGCGGAAGAGGGGAAGACAGCCAGGAAATCCGGGAAAGCAAGTCACTGCACTTTTACAAAAAGCAACAGAAGAGGGAGCCCTGTGAAATTAGAAAAGCTACCCAGAATCCAGCCTCATTCTTAAAGTTCAAGAAAACTAATAGCATATAGAAAGGAACAACAGAAAAGTATTGAGGTCAAATCCAGACAATGTTATGATGAGAAAAAGAAGAAACCAAGTAGAATAATAACATCCCAACAGACAATGAAAGCACACCAGAAAGATGTGTCCTCAAAAAAGATCAAACCACCAGCCTGCTATTCTAAAACAAGCTAAGAAACATTAAAAAATATTAAGAAAATGATACAATACATGAAAGTGCAACATAAATCTCTTAGAAAATCTCAGAGATAAAGTGACAGACCTCAGGAAAGAATAATAAATTAAAAATCACTTTATTGAAAGTAAAAATCACTTTAGCAATGAAGACTAAACCAGAAGGAATACCAGTGCTTATAGACACAGTAGGTAATGTCTCAAGTGAAATAGAAAGCAAAAAGGAGGAATTTTTAAACATCCAAAAGAAATGAAGAAATAGGCAAAAAGGATTCGAGAGAAAACGATCAATATTGAAGGAAAGAAAAGGAAATCAAACCAATGATGAATAGGAGTTGCTGCTGATGAAAACCCAAACAAGAGAACAGACTAAATACTAAGAACAATAACAAAATTCTGAGTTCCCTGAACTAAGGATTTAGAGCTACAACTGAAAGTGTGCTCTGCATTCTTGAGACTCCAGAGCAGCAGCATCAAGACTAGTCAAAATCACTGGACTCTAAATACAAAGGGAAAACTGGGGAGAATCTTAAGGAAAAAATTCGTGACCTCTAAGAAAAAGGAAGTTCGATTACCATCAGACTTTTCAACAGCCACGCTTTATGCCAAAAGAAAGTAGAATGGCAAACATATAGAAAATGTTAGCCCAGGATTTGCTATCTAACAAAACTGACTTTCAAGAGTAGGGGGGAACAGGTAAACTGTTGTCAACATTAAGAATATTGTTCCCATGAACCCTTCCTAGTAGAGACTGAGTTTATGCCTAAAAAGACATTAAGGTAAGGACTGGTAATAATAAATTCGGGACTGGTTTAATACATTAAGGACTGGTAATAATAAATAAGGACTGGTTTAATAAATTAAATGTATATTTACCTGTAAAAGTAAGAGGAAATGAGGGTTAAATAGCAGAGAGTACGTTATGTAATGGTTATCAGCTCTGACAATGTAGTTATAGCTATTTAAAAAATGGGAAGAGAAGGAGGAGAACATATATAAAAAGCTTTTTTTGAAAGTTTTCAGCTATCATATTGGTAGTAATATTTGTACTTTTATTATGAGACTGTTGTGTGTGTGATATGAGATAAAAACAGATGTGTCATTATGGGACTTCCTTATTTTATCATTTTTGTTCCTTAAGAATTAAAATTCAGTGTTTTAAAAAGTCAGGGGAATAAGGTATAATAGATATGGAACTATGGAAGGCAGGAAGAGATAGTGATGAAACAGACAAATTAAGTAAAAGCTTTTATAATCTCAAACTTGTATTAGAATATAAATAGGAATTCATGAAATATATTATCTTTAAATGCATGTATATATTTCTGAGCTTTGTGCATTTAATAAAAGGGCTAGAAACAATGACTAACATTTTTTCTCACTAAAAGAAACAAGAATTTCTGGGAGAAATGGCTAATTCTATTTCTAGGGCAAAAAATATGCAAGCAGAATCTGGAACATCTTATATTATAATAGAATGTGGCAAAGAAGCTATCAAAAACTAAGGTCACGTCATATCAAAATGATTCAGTAGCCAGCAAAGAGACTCTACCAGCCAAAGACTGGACAAATCCAACTCCATAATGATAATCATTGCAATAGATTAAACCCAGACAATTTGTTTAAGCTCATGAGTTCATAATGATATTGTTTTAAATAAGCATTGATGACCATCACAAGATAAGGAATCAATTCATTATCTCCAAGGGGAAAAAAAGAATCCACCAAGGAGCCAACTAGTAGATGAAGTAGATGTCTATTTATATAAGTATTTCACCTAATACGTAAAAAGGAAACAATAGAATTAGAACATCACTGTTTTTGCAGCCTTCGTGAATGAGCAGATGTGGGCATTTTGTATCAGTGGCTGGTAAGAGCACAGAAAGTGAGAGAAGGAGACACTGTGCTTAGTCGCTCAGTCATGTCTCACTCTTTGTGACCCCATGGACTGTAGCCCGCCAGGCTCCTCTGTCTATGGGGATTCTCCAGAAATACCGGAGTGGGTTGCCATACCCATATAAGTATTTCACCTAATATGTAAAAAGGAACAATAGAATTAGAGCATCACTGTTTTCCTCATGAATGAGTAAATGTGGGCATTTTGTATTGATGGCTGGTAAGATCACAGAAAGTGAGAGAACAAGATACTGTGTGCTTCCAATAGTCCTGCCAATGCCAAAAAGCATTATGCAGATGATGACTAAACTAGGAGGAACACTAGGATATAAAGACAACTTGCATGTCTCCAAAGGGCTCAAACCTGGATTGGATCCAGCCTTTGGATTCAGCTGTCACTTTGCAGGAAATTCAAAAAACAGAGGAACATATTGATCTGCAATGAGAGCATCACATTTGCAGGACACAGATGATCGGAAAAGCTACAGTACAGGTGAAACCACCCAAGCTCTTCAGTAAAATGTAAAGAAATGAAAGGGATCTGGGAGAAACCTACAAATTAAAAGGGACTTTAAAACATATCAATTTTTTTTTTAAATGGGCAAAACTAAGCTACCATTTTTAAGAATGCACGTTAGGGGGATGAGACTATCAGAAGTAAAACTCAAAGAAGAGATTACTCTAAAAGTCAGCATAATAGTTAAGACCAGAGGGAGGGGGTTATGCCCGTGATGGATCAGTGGAAGCAGCTCTGTTAGACAGTGTTCTCTTTCTTGACCTGGGTGGTGTTTGCCTTATAATAACTTACTAAGCCACGCATTTGATTTGTGTGTTTTCTGTGTCTCTGGTTTACTTTACAATGAAAAGATTTGAAATCTAACAAGCCTGGAGAGCAGCTCTCTGTGTCCCTGTTACTTCTCTTCCTGAAACAACTTGTCCATCCCTTTGTCCTCACCTGTAACCCTCCCTAGGCTCCATCCTCTGGCTTGTTTTTTCTTTCTTCCTTGTTATAGTAGATGATCAGTGAATATTAGTCATGATTACAGACCAGACATGGTGACTTGACAGCTTGCCCTGCCCACATACCCCTTCTGAGTGAACAAAAACCTGGAATTCCATATATCTAGGTCACTATGCTTTGTCACATGGTTTTCATCTAACCTCACCCACAGGTGATAAAACTAAGGGTGTATGAAAGTGAAAGTGAAAGTTGCTCAGTCCTGTCCAGCTCCTTGCAACCCCATGGGCTATACAGTCCATGGAATTCTCCAGGCCAGAATACTGGAGTGGGTAGCCATTTCCTTATCCAGGGGATCTTCCCAACCGAGGGATTGAACCCAGATCTCCTGCACTGCAGACAAATTCTTTACCAGCTCAGCCACCAGGAAAGCCCTATATAAGGGTCTATAGATTCATTCAACGTATACTTGCTTCAGTTCATGCCACTTATAAGTGCTGGAATCTGGAATTTAAACTCAAGCCATGCAGTGTCAGAGCTCAAGACCCTAAACATAATAACTAGCTAGATCAATACATTTCCTCTCTGTTGGAAAGTATGAATGTGAATTGAGAGAAGGATCCAGACCAAGGATGGATAGACAGCCTTCAGGCCCTATCCAGCCACACCATCTATTTTTACATGGCCCACAAACAAAAAACATCTTTTACATTTTTAAATGGTTAGAAAAAAATAGGATAATACTTTGTGACATGTGAAACTTACATGAAACTCACATTTCTGTTTTCATTAATAAAGTTTTATTGGCACAAAGTCACACCCATCCATTTACACACTGTCTATCTTTAGACTTTCCTGGTAGCTCAGCTGGTAAAGAATCTGCCTCCAATGTGGGAGACCTGGGTGGTATCCCTGGGTTGGGAAGATCCCCTGGAGAAGGGAAAGGCTACCCACTCCAGTATTCTGGCCTGGAGAATTCCATGGACTGTACAGTCCATGGGGTCACAAAGAGTCAGATACGACTGAGTGACTTTCATCGCACATGGATGCTTTTGTGCTACAATGGCAGAACTGAATAGTAGCCGCAGAGACTATATTGCCTGCAAGCCCATTTAGAGAAAAAGTTGAGTGACTTCTGAACTAGAGAAGAAACGAGTGAACTTAAAGAGAGAAAGGAGAAAACAGCAGTAATCTGAAGCCCCAAGGCAGTGGAATCCATGAGCAAACAGAAGCTGTGAGTTGAAGAAGAGAGCAAAGGCAGGCTTGCCTGGGAGTCGTAGAAGCAGGAGACAAAGCAAGCGTGACTGAGATACCGTGATTTTAGAGGAACACACAGCACTTCCAATGCTTGTCCCGTGAGACGTGTTCTACGCTCGTTCTACAGTGGTTCACTGTCTCAGTTAGTGTTCTGCCTTATTTCTTTATGTTTCCATGTGATAAACACCCAGTCACCTGGGTATAAGTAGAGCACAGCTCTGTTTCTGCTAACCTGAAAAGGTCTAACACAGCTTAGCTTTAATTCTCTTCTCTGACCCCAGGTTTCCCTCAGTCTTCCACCATGACCACCAACAGCAACAAATGACTTGAGCTCGTGATTGCAGAGCTTAATGAAATGCTTACAAATTCTCTAAAATGTAAAACTGTAAGTCATTTCTTCCATTCCAATGCTTTTACCAGAGAGGAGGATGTTACCACCTCAGTTTAAATTATCTAAACATCCATTTCTTCTTGTATCTCCCCACTCAGGTCCCTCCTCAGGGGATCTTCCTGACCCAGGGATCAAAACCAAGTCTCCTGTGGCTCCTACACCCCAGGTGGATTCTCTACCACTTCAGCACCAGGGAAGCCCCTCCTAAGCAGCAGTGATCAGTAGACAAAGCTTGATAGTTTGAGTATTTGGGATTCCTTTCAACACCATGGCCAAGACTCAAAATGCTCTTTTTAGGAATTTAATCTCATTTTATCAACTGATACAGAGCAGCTCTCTCCCAGGAACCCCTCAAACTGTGCTACAATTATTTCAGAATCACGTGTATATGGTGAATCAATTCTGGGATCATTCCTTGCTGTGTCTTGTCTGAAATCTTAAGACCAAATAGGAAGAGAGTTAAGGAGCACAGCCTTGGGTAAGAGACCATATAGGTTGGCTCTGCCTCTGCCTCTTAGAATCAGTTGACCTTGGTCAGTTTCTTAGCCCTTTTAAACTGCAAGTCTTCTTATCTGCAAACTAGGATCAGATTTGTGCTTATCTCCTAGGGATAGTGGAGGATTAAATGAGATAAAGTACATCAAGTACTCAGAGGAGCCTCTGGCACTCAGTAAATGCTCAATAAATGTTCCTTCACCTCTCAACTGCATTATCTTCTGAACCAGAAAACCCTATTAGCAGAGGTGATTTAAGAAAACAGTATTAAAGTGAATTAGCTTTATGAGAATTTGTGACCATTTTTGTTCTTTCAGTTAAAAATAGAGAATTTCCAAAATAAATCTTCTTTTTACTAGTCTCAAAGTTGACCCCCTTCAAAAAATGTTTCACCATAGATGAGAGGCTTGCACAGAATTATACTAAGCTGATATTTACAAAATTTCTATAAATATATATATATATATTAATCTGAACAGTTTATAAAAAGTAGACTCACCATCTAAAAAGTCTCAGGACATATAAACTTAGTGACTTCATTTTAGAGAATTAAAAAGTTAACCCAACTAAGATACACTTCTAATAATGCCCAAGGCATTGGATAAATATTTTAAATATGAAAATCTGTTAAGAATAAAGATAGAAATCAGTTTTTCATTCGTTTCACCTATAAGATTTTAATAATTAAGTGCAAAAAAGACCAGTTTTACATTTTCTGACAGCATTAGTTTGAATTCAATCAACTGACCCAATAATGAAATTTCTTAACTCAAATTTTTAAATTACAATGAAAGATAAAGTAGAATGGAATGCCAGTGAATGTACAACACATGGCTCGCTTACATCTCCACTGCTAGATGAATCCCAGCTCACAAAGAGCTGCCATCCGAAGCTACCATCACTTGTCATGGTCCCTTTTTTCCACTGACAGCAAAACCAAAGAAAAGAAATTCTCTTCAGTCAAACTTCAGAAAACCCCCCTGTTTTGAAATCAAAGCCTGACTGTTATGGCTCTTTTTAAACCAGTTTGGATGTACCATTCTCATAATGGTTATGGGAATATGGGGGTGACAAATAATACTTGATCTCCAGATGACCCCTTCCAAGTTTTCTGTAGCGGCTCTCGTAAAATTAAGACGGACCCTGTCTTTCACAGGTTCATACAGATATGCAAATGACCTTTATTAGATCAGGTGTCCTTTCTGTTTTGTTTGCAGATACTGCACTCTGCATTCTTCTACAGTCAGGTCCAGGTTTTTGAATGTCAATCACAGCTCTCTCAGTCAATGCAGGTACAAGAAAAGGATGAGAAAATATCACCATCTCCCTTCGGCACCAGCCCGGGCTGGCACCAGTGAAGTGCCGGTAAATACTTAACAACCAGTGGGGCTGGGACCTCGTTTGAATAATGTGCCTATTTCTGTGCTGTAAACTAACCCAATACTGAGTACCTTGACACTTGGCACATGAGTGCTATGTAAAAGTTTGTTAATATTAGTATTGTAAGTATTAGCAGGGCTTCCCTAGTGGCTCAGACAGTAAAGAGTCTGCCTGCAGTGCGGGAGACCCAGGTTCAATCCCTGGGTCGGAAAGATCCCCTGGAGAAGGCAATGGCAACCCACTCCAGTATCCTTGCCTGGAAAATCCTATGGATGGAGGAGCCTGGCAGGCTCAAAGCTGCCAGAGTTGGCCTACCATATGTGGAAATGAAACTAGAACCAGAACCCAGCTCAAGTGACACCAAGGGTGAGATAATATCCCGAGATGAAAGCTGAGAGTAGGGAAAAGCTAGAAAGGAGGTCCCTGCTGTAATACAGTCTCAGTACGGTGAGATTTGCTCACATTGAGCAGGGACTCAGACCGTCCTTCTCAGCTCACTTCCAATTCTTGCCCCACTCCATCTAGTCTGCAGTTGTCTGAAATACATGCTACATCCAGTTGTCTGTATCTTTCCCTGTTGAAGCATCACTGCCCCTTTGCAGACACTCAGCTTATATTCCAGTGAAGGATAAAACCCATCCATGGAGTCAGCAAACTCACAGCCTTGTAAAGGAGGGCAGGCACCAAAAAAAAATTTTCCTTTTTTTTTTTTTTTTCATTAATGACACTTTCTGAGTGAGTTGATGAAAATCTGATCGGAAGTTGCTTGATTTTCTGAGTACTCAGGTTTCGATTTTCTTTCTTAGGATGCTTAACTTCAAGAGACAGGTTCAGTTAGAGCCACTGGATATCGAAAGGACTTATTTCCAAATAGTTTCAGAGTGCTTAGAATATGTAAGTCATTACTTTACCCATTTTTTAGATAGGTAAGTGCAATACAATAAAATGCTTAGCATTTTCAAGGAGCATAAATCAAGGTTCTTAAAATCACTCTAAGTTCGTTTTGACATTTTCTGTACTTTGTCACAGTCAGAGAAGCGCCACATATATGGTATTAATGAAACAAATGACATAGCCTTGTGCGCCCTGTGTTATCCCCTACAATAGCTTGAATCTCCGTTCAGACCTGCTGGTGTACAGCTCAGTTTATAGCATCAGCAAATGTCCAGCCTGCGCGGGTAACCCTACCATTCCCCAAGCCCTTAGCAATGCACATCTTTGCCCTTACCCAGGGCTTCCCTCATAGTTCAGTTGGTAAAGAATCTGCCTTCAGTCCAGGAGACTCCAGTTCTATTCCTGGGTCAGGAAGATCTGCTGGACAGGTAATAGGTTACCTACTCCAATATTCTTGGACTTCCCTTGTGACTCAGCTGGTAAAGAACCCACCTGCAATGCAGGAGACCTGGGTTCGATCCCTGGGTTGGAAAGATCCCCTGGAGAAGGGAATGGCTACCCACTCCAGTATTCTGGCCTGGAGAATTCCACGGACTGTATAGCCCATGAGGTCGCAGAGTGGGACAAGACTGAGCAACTTTCACTTTCACTTTCACAGGCTCATAAGAAGTCACAGAAAATCTCTCTTATCTACTGTTAAAATATCTAGGGCTGTGGCAATCCACATTTAGATCTTTAAAAAGTCTACATTGTGAAGTCTTGATGGTAAGACTCTAATAAGGGAACTTCAGATATATGAGATTTTTTCCTTTGTTTCCTGGAAGCTCTCAGGCCAAGGCAACTGAAACAGAATCACCATTTCCTGTCTACAAAGACAGAATAGGGAAGCATGAGATGTCTTTTTGTAATTAATCTAAACAAATTGATTCACAAGATAATGCAATGCACTCATTCTACAAAAATGCGTTAAGCATTTACATGACTGTAGTAGGCATTTTGCTCAGTCTGGAGAGTATGAAATGAACAGGACACATTCCCTCATTTCTAACAGCTGGGATGCTAATATGGGGTGGAGTGGTGGGATCATGGATGCAAATAATTCCAAAGGTATTAGACAATTGCTATACAAATGAATTAAAGAGAAAACCAAGAAAGCACAGAGGGTGGAAATTATAACTCAGAAGATTATCTCCAAGGTCTTACTGTTTATGTTCCCCTTATTAAGCAACTTGGAGACTTTCATTATTAATTATTTAAGCTAAGGCATATTCTTACTTTGTTTTTATAGTGGCATGGTAAAATAGAAAATTTATCATCAAAAAAACCTATTAATAGTCCTGTTTAACTCGACTTCTTATACCTAAAGTATCTTACTGTCTACTGTGCTCAGTTGCTCTGTCATGTCCAACTCCTTGCAGCCTCATGGACTGTAGACCGCAGGACTCCTCTGCCCATAGAATTTTCTAGGCAAGAATACTGGATTGGTTGCCACTTCCTACTCCAGGGGATCTTCCCAACCCAGGGACCGAACTGTCTCCTGCATCTTCTGCATTGGCAGGCAGATTCTTCACCACTAGCGCCACCTGGGAAGCCCCTTATTGTCTACTAAGATTTCTAAATCATTAGCATGCCAATTATATTAATTTTAGAATCTAAAGTTAATTTACATAGCCAACATATTAGGTCCCAATTCTACAATCTACCTAATTAGGGAACAGAATTTTGTATGATTACACCAATGTTTTGATAAAAAGTACTTCATATCAGGTTCATGCAAATATTGTGATTATGCTATACTCTATATAGAATCAGTGAGAGTTGGATAATATAGGCAAATAGTTTCTGATACTGATTCATTCTTACCATGACAGGAAGAAAAATATTACACTTAAGTTTACACAGTGAGAGCAATCAAAGTGATTAAAATGTTCGAAAAAAGAACTTATAAGAAAATCAATGCATTTCAGCATAAAGACAAGGTGAGCAAGACACACCGTTGCTTCCCAGGTGTGTCTACAACAATGCCGTCCAGAGCAATTCCTATCTACACCTCTCAGCTATCCTGGATTTTGTGACTGAAGCTGGGATGCCATACTGATATCTGGTTTTCACTTTCCCTCTTTGTCCTCCGGGCCTTGTTACAGAAAGTATCTTATGAAATGTGTTGATGATTGATAAAAGAAAATGAACTAAAATTAACTCTCTCCCCTAAAATAATATAGGTGGATGAAGCATCCTTACAACAGCATCTTCCAGAACAGAGGTTGGCAAACTAGGGCTTGTGTGCCAAATGCAGCCTGCCACCTGTTTTTTGTGCAGTCCATGAGATGAGAATGGATTCCACATTTTTAAATGGTGGAGGAAAAGAGAAGAATATCTCCTGACCTGGTAAAAATTATAGGAAATTCAAATTTCAGTGTCCATGAATAAAATTTTGGAACACAGCTATGTTCGCTTATTTATATCTGATCTATAACAGCTTTCATGCCCCTATGGCAGAGCTGAATAGCTGCTATAGAGAGCCTATGGCCTGCACAGCCAAAAATATTTACTATCTGGTACTTTAGAGAAAACATTTGCCTATCCCTGTTCAAGAATATAGGTATTTGAGCTGCTCTTTTAAGGATCTTGAAAGCCTAATCCAGAGTTAGGGAACAGGATTTTCAGTTTTGGCAGGGAGGTTGATAGTAATAAGAAAAATCTTCCCATATGTGATGGCACTATGATACCTGATGTGCTTTCAAACTAAAATACTGGAATTCTCTAAAGATGTAAAAAGATTGAATAGATACTCAGCAATTTGGCATAATTTAGATTTAAGCTTGCTTGAAGAGATGGGGCTGAATCTGAGCACCAGATAGATCATCTGGAAGAGAGCAACTCTAAGGCCATTATAACTTATTTAGAGTAAGTAACTTTTAGACTATGATTTTGTGAAAACATATTATCCAATTTCAGGGCCCTTGAACCAGCTAAGAAGCAAAAGTGATATTGTTAGCATTTTGAAAGCTTCCACATTATTTTTTCGTAGGTATTCTCAATGTCTTTATAATCTAAACCAAAAGATGTCAACCCATAATGGAACACAAATGGTTATGTGTAATTTTCCTCATAGTTTCATATGAAAATGATTTAGACTTTTATTAAGATGTTTGGGATAAAAGGACTCAATCTTTATTTACAAGTTTTCTTTTTTTAATTAGCATTCTTTCAGAGCCAGTTTAGTCTGTCAGGTAAATCAGCATTTAGGGACTTTTATTGCTCAGACGCTAATGCCAGCTTCTTTTCACATACACTATAGTATTCACTCCCAGAACCAATAAACCATAATGGTCTCACTCACCAAGGCCTTTTAATTCATGGATCATAGGCGTGATAAATCATAAGAACTCCTTTGGTGCCCTCTTGTCTATAATGGCCTGATTCTTGCAAGCCAAATGCAGAACACCTTTTCAGAGGACATCTACTCAATTGAATAAGAATATTCACATTCAAGAAGAGAGATCAAGTGTTTATGTGTAATAGAAGGATAATACACTTTGAAGTGAATGTTGACCCCTAGTTTGCTATGCTTCTGTGGGTGACAAAGGAGCTTTTTCCTAGCATACCTTTGAGATTCCACTATTCGTCTCCTAAAGCCAGTTTCTGCATTTCAAGGAGGCAACTGCAGGAGATTAATTTTATTCCTTTGATAGAAGATGTTTTGTTGTTGTTTTCCCACCTTTTCTTGAGATATAATTGACATATAATATTGTACAGTTTTATGATGTATAGTGTGATGACTTGTTGTACATATAATTGCAAAATGATTATCACAGTAAGGTTAGTTAACACCTCACTTTATCCATCACCTCACATAATTATCTTTTGTGTGTGTATGTGTGCGGTGAGAACTTTTAAGATCTCTTAGCAATTTTCAAGTATATAGTACAGTATTTTAACCTATCATCACTGTGTTGTACATTGCATTTTGAACACTTAGTCACCTTGTGACTAGAAGAGTGCATGTTTAGATCACAGTCACCCATTTTCCCTTCCCTCCTGGCAACCACCAGTCTACTCTCTATTTCTATGAGTTAAGTGTTTTTAAGAGTCCACATATGAGTGAGATCATACATCAGTATGATGTATTTGTATTTCTCTGTCTGACTTCTTTCGCTTAGCCTAATGCCCATGCTTTCACAAATGGCAAGATTTTCTTCTTTTTAATGGCTGCATAATATTCCATTGTGTATATTTGTCATATTTTCCTTACTATTCATTCATTGAAGGACACAGGTTGTTTCCATATCTTGGCTATTATAAAAAATGCTGTAATGAACATGGAGGTGCATATACATTTGAGGTTTAATGCTTTTATTTCCTTACCCAGAAGTAGAATTGCTGGATTATATAGAAGTTCAGATCTGGATGCTCTTTATTTATTTTTCTTGGCTAACTTCTCTGGCTACAAATTCCAGGATTATATGGACCAGGAGTGATGAGAGTGGACACCCTTGTTTTGTTCCTCAGAGGAAAAGCTTTTCAATTTTTCTTCATTGAATATGTTGCTAAGTCACTTCAGTCGTGTCCGACTCTGTGCAACCCCAGAGACGGTAGCCCAACAGGCTCCCCTGTCCCTGGGATTATCCAGGCAAGAATACTGGAGTGGGTTGCCATTTCCTTCTCCAGTGCATGAAAGGGAAAAGTGAAAGTGAAGTCACTGAGTCGCTTCCAACTCTTAGCAACCCCATGGACTGCAGCCTGCTAGGCTCCTCCATCCATGGGATTCTCCAGGCAAGAGTACTGGAGTGGGTTGCCACTGCCTTCTCCGTGAATATGTTAGTTGTGGGCTTATCATATATGGTCTTTATTATGTTGAGGTATGATCCTATAGCCAATTTGAGAGTTTTTAATCAGAAAAGGATGTTGAATTTTGTCAAATGCTTTTTCTGCATCTATTGAGATAATCATATAATTTTAATAATTCATTCCATTAGTGTTTCATATTTACTGTATCACATTTATTGAATTATATATGTTGAATCATTCTTGCATCCCAGGTGGATGATCATGGTATACGGCCCTTTCAATGTGCTGTTGAATTATGTTTGCTAGTATTTTATTGAGAATTTTTACATTTATATTTATCAGGAATATTGGCCTATAGTTTTGTTTTCTTGTACTGTCTTTATCTGGTGTTGATATCAGGATAATGCAGGCCTTATAAAAAGAATCTGGAAATGTTCCCAATGGAAAATACCATTGGAGAAAATATCTTGACATAACTTAGGACAGGGCAGGATATCCAAGTTCTCTTTGTTGTAACAAACAGCCCCAGGAAGGCAGGAGTCATAGAGGAAGGACCAGGTAAAAAAACTAGTGTCAATAGAATTAACATTGAATTCAGCTTATCTTCCAGAGCACATAGACCCCAGGCTGGGCCACAAGCAACACATCATCTCGGTGCTCAGAGTTCTGTCTATAAATTTAGAAAAATTCTAGCTATCATATACAATGCCATACTTCTTTTTCCTTCTTCTAGTCTTACACTAATAAAACTGTTGTCTTTTTCTCCTTCCTTCCGAATAACTGACCATCTATTGACATGACTGTCAATTTAATTCATCCCAGAAAAGCTGCCTTAGCCTCTTCTGGAGCAGCTTCTTGGAGCCATATTCATCACTTGATCCCTTTTCCCTCCTTCATCATCATGTGGGGATCACAGATTTTTGTACACAACATGCATCTGACTAGGTTCTTCAGATAAATTAAAAAAAAAATATATATATATATATATATATATATAATAACATCAGTAATAGTGTTTTAAAATATTCTGACCTTTTGTAGCATCAAAGTTAATGTTAGTTTTTAGGATTTCATTGGGTCTTCAGAAAGAAAGTAATCAATGACTATTGACATCCCACAGCACAATAGATGTTAGATTATAGTGTACTGTTGTGTATCTGAAAGGATTTAATTTTACTCTTTTTGAAGGGGGAAAAAAAATGAGTCTTCAAGTTCTGGTTACCACTTTTTTCAGTGTTTAATAAGTATCAAATATAAAACTGTATATGAATTTGAACACATTTCTTTACATGATCTTTTCATTTTTGCTTTCCTGCTAATCAACATCCCAGAATCTCCACTCAGTGAGTTCTTTAGAATTAGCTGGTAAGACCTTGGAGTTTCAGTTCAATATTGATTTCTTGTTGAATAAATGCTGTTCACACTTAGTAAAAAGGTCAATATTATCGCTAGTTAAGGAATGGCCAGGAAGCCTCTTCTAATGCTGAGAATCTGTATCCAATCTGACATAACATGTTTGCAAGACTTGGTTAATTCTGTATTTAACAATGTTGTGAAATAAAGCCTTGCTTGTCTTCCTCATCTACAGAGAAAATGTGTAAGATAAAATGTGTAAAGATATTCAGATTTTAAAATGTAACTGCTCTTATGACGTTTAAGACATATGTATGCTTATCTTAAAAAAGTCATAAAAATGATTAAATAATGTGCAAAATAGTTGGTGCACTTTAATAAGGACAATCAACTGTTTTATGTAAGTGACCCACACTTGCAGAGACGATATTTGAAAAATCATCCAGTTCGCTTTCTTTGATAAGTCATTACAGATTTTATCTCTTATCTTAGTTTTAGCAGAGGATTTAAGATCATCCTGTGGTTTGCTCTTTTTTCCTCTCTTCTGGGTTATTTTCTTAAGGTCATTCCACAATGGAAATGAGCCTACAAAGAAGGGTAAAAGAAGCATTGCTTTTTTGTAAAGAACTCAGAGAGTGGAGATTGAAAGTTGTGTTTTGGGACTAGAAATAGATTTCATATGTTCATTATGTCCTTACTCTCTATTACCAGAGATAATTGAGAGTTGACTGGACTTAAATGAATAATGAATATACATCCAGTGCATCTTTTAATATAACTAAGAAAATGTTAGATTACTTTTAAGGAACTAACATCTCTTTGTATCTGTATTTTCTTAAATATAAGCCCACTAGCAAAGTTAGTCTGAAACAAATCAGACACCAAAGAAGTATTACAAATAAAATCAAATATGTTTGTGTGTGTCTTTAGGGGAAAGGAGGGAGGGCAGGAGGGAGAGAATGAATGAAAGGTACATTTTTAGACTCTGGAAACATCAGGAAGTGATTCACTCTTGTCACTTTTAACATGTTGATGAAGTATTACCTGAATGAACTGTTTCCATATTTCTTAACCAGAATATGTTGAGGATATACACATAATTTACCCTTCTCCTAATGACGCAGGTCCATAATTATAACTATTGCATGGTGACTTTCTTAGACCATCAGTTCAGTTCAGTGCAGTTCAGTTCACTCACTCAGTCATGTCCAACTCTTTGCAACCCCATGGACTGCAGCACACCAAGCTTTCCTGTCTATCACTAACTCCTGGAGCTTACTCAAACCATGCCCATTGTGTCGGTGACGCTTTTTAACCATCTCATCCTCTGTTGTCCCCTTCTCCTCCTGCCTTCAGTCTTTCCCAGCATCAGGGTCTTTTGAAATGAGTCAATTCTTCACATCAGGTGGCCAAAGTATTGGAGTTTCGGCTTCAGTATCAGTCCTTCCAATGAATATTCAGGACTGATCTCCTTTAGGATTGACTGGTTGGATCTCTTTGCAGTCCAGGGGACTCTCAAGAGGCTTCTCCAGCACCACAGTTCAAAAGCATCAATTCTTCAGCACTCAGCTTTCTTTATAGTCCAACTCTCACATCCATACATGACTACTGGAAAAGCCATAGCTTTGACTAGATGGACCTTTGTTGGCAAAGTAATCTCTCTGCTTTTTAATATGCTATCTAGGTTGGTCATAGCTTTTCTTCTAAGGAGCAAGCATCTTTTAATTTCATGGCTGCCAGTCACCATCTGCAGTGATTTTGGACCCCCCCGCAAAACAAGTCTGTCACTGTTTCCATTGTTTCCTCATCTATTTGCCATGAAGTGATGGGATGGGATGCTATCATCTTAGTTTTCTGCCAACTTTTTCACTCTCCTCTTTCACTTTCATCAAGAGGCTCTTTAGTTCTTCTTCACTTTCTGCCGTAAGGGTGGTGTCATCTTCATATCTGAGGTTATTGATATTTCTCCCAGCAATCTTGATTCTAGCCTGTGCTTCATCCAGCCCGGCATTTCATACGATGTACTCTGCATATAAGTTAAATAAGCAGGGTGACAATATATAGCCTTGATGTACTCCTTTCCCGGTTTGGAACCAGTCTATTGTTCCATGCCCAGTTCTAACTGTTGCCTCTTGACCTTCATACCGATTTCTCAGGAGGCAGGTAAGGTGGTCTGGTATTATCATCTGTTTCAGAATTTTCTGGTTTGTGGTGATCCACACAGTCAAAGCCTTTGGCATAGTCAATAAAACAGAAGTAGATGTTTTTCTGGAACTCTTTTGTTTTTTTCAGTGGTCCAATGGATGTTGGCAATTTTATCTCTGGTTCCTCTGCCTTTTCTAAATCCAGCTTGAACATCTGGAATTTCACAGCTCACGTATTGTTGAAGCCTGGCTTGGAGAATTTTGAACATTACTTTTCTAGCGTGTGAGATGAGTGCAAGTGTGTGGTAGTTTGAATATTCTTTGGCATTGCCTTTCTTTGGGATTGGAATGAAAACTGACCTTTTCCAGTCCTGTGCTGAGTTTTCCAAATTTGCTGGTATATTGAGTGCAGCACTTCCACAGCATCATTTTTTAGAATTTGAAACAGCTCAGCTGGAATTCCATCACATCCACTAGATTTGTTCATAGTGATGCTTCCTAAGGCCCACTTGACTTTGCATTCCAGGATGTCTGGCTCTAGGTGAGTGATCACACCATGCTGCTGCTAAGTCGCTTCAGTCATGTCCGACTCTGTGCAACCCCATAGATGGTAGCCCACCAGGCTCCCCTGTCCCTGGGATTCTCCAGGAAAGAACACTGGAGTGGGTTGCCATTTCCTTCTCCATACTTCCCGTTTGTATCAACTAAAGCCAGACAACCCAGGTTTTTTGAGTACCTCTCTCTACTTTTAATATCTTTTCAGTCAGCGTTTTGCTTTTCAGTGCCTACAGATAGACTCTGATATTCTGTGTCTAAACCACTACACATTTCAAAGCCATATAGTCAAGTTTGTTAGAATTATATACAAAGTAAAAGTTGTTGAGAAAGAACTTAGATGTCCCTACAAGTCAAATGTGTAGACTCTAGCCTGAGGACTTTTGAATAGTTATTTTCACCACTCAAAACACTTCTTTTTTTTTTTTCTTTTTTCTCTTTCCATTCTTTTTCTTGATCATAGTCAAAATGGCCATACCACTGAATTCCATATAAGAAGGTATAAATTAAGGGTGGAATTGAGAAATTTGAACTGAAGATTGCTTGCATAATATGTGCATATGTAAAATAATTTTCCCTTGCAAAAGGTATTTCTATATATACATGTACACATGTGTAGTGTATAACTGATGTATAAAAACATTTTCTATTAAGTAAAATTAGTAACGATGAGAATGAGGATAAATGAGAGTTCCTGTTGCTTCATATCCTCACCTGCATTTGGTGTCGTCAGCACTTTAGATTTTGATCATTCTAATAAGTGTGTAGTCATATCTTGTTTTAATTTACATTCCTTAATGACATATGATTTGCAACATCCCTTCATATATTTGCTTCCTTTCTGTGTATTTTCTTTGGTGAGATGTCTGTTCAGGTTTTTGCCCATTTTTTAATCTGGTGGTTAATTTTCATATTATTAAGTTTTAAGTGTTCTTTGCATATTTTAAATAAGATATTTTTTAGACTAATCTCTTGCTAATATTTTCCTCAAGTCTGTGGCTGCACTTCTCATTCTCTTGACATTGTCTTTCACAGACTGGAAATTTTTCATTTCCTTTCCTTCCTTCGTAGATCATGGTTTTGTTGTTGTATCTAAAAAGTTACCACTACATCCTAGAATATTAGGTTTATTGTGATGTTACCTTTTAGGACTTTTCTAGTTCTGTGTTTTGCATTTAGCATTTAGCTCTATGATCAGTTTTGAGTCCATTATTTTTGGGAAAAGTGTAAAGACTGTATCTAGATTCACATTTTTGCATGTGGATGTTCAGTTGTTCCAGCACAAGTTGGTGAAAAGACTGTCTTCGATTTCTTGTATTGCCTTTGCTCCTTTGTTGAGGATCAGATAACTACATTTACGTGGACCTATTTCTAAACTCTCTATTCTGTCCCACTGAGCAATTTCTCTGTTCTCTAAAACCACACTGTGTTGATGGCTGTAGCTTTATGGTAAGTTTTGAAGTTGGATGGTGTTTGTCCTCCAGCTTTGTTCTTCTCCTCAATATCATGTTGGGTATTTGAGGCCTTTTGCTTCTCCACATAAACTCTAGAAGCAGTTCATCAATATCCACAAATAACTTGTTGGAATTTTGATTGAGATTGTTTTGAATCTATAGATCATGTTGAGAACTGACATCTTGATGGCATTGAGTCTTCCTTTGTATCAGTATGGATTGTCTCTCCATTTATTCATTTATTGTTTCTTTATAGTCTTTCACCAGTTTAGAATTTCTCCTCCTATACACACAGATTTTGTTAATATTTATGTAGACTTACACCTAATTTTGAAAAGGACATATAGAATAGAGGATACAATAGAGCAGGGTAAAGGAGATCAGAGGTTACAGTGGATGGGGAAAGAGTCATTTTTGGTTTTATTTATTTATTTGGCTGTATCAGATCTTTAGTTGCAGCATGTGGGATCTAGTTCCCTGACAAGGGATGGAACCCTAGCCAATCCCGCCCCTGCATTAGGAGCACAGAGTCTCAGCCACTGGACCACCAGGGAAGTCCCTCATTTGCAATTTTAAACAGGTCTATCAAATGAAACCTCACTGAGAAAAAGAAATTTGAATGAAGACTTTAAGTAAATTTATCTGGTGTATTTAAGGAACATCAAGGAGTTTGCAGAGTGGAATGAAAAGGGAGGATTCCAGAAGTTGGGGTCAAAGAGATAATAGAGGTTCAGATCCTACAGGACCTCAGAAATCATTATAGGGACCATGGCTCTTGTGCTGAGTGACAGGTAGAACCATTGAAGGATTTCCAGCAGAGGCATGATATTATCTATCTTGTATTTTGAAAGGTTCAGTCTGGCCGCTAGGTTGAGAATACACAGTTAGGGGTGGATGAGTACAGATCTGATGGCTCAGCAGTAAAGAACCTGCCTGCAATACAGAAGACCCAGGTTCCATCCCTGGGTCAGGAAGATCCTGTGGAGGAGGGCATGGCTGTCCGCTCTAGCATTCTTGCCTGGAGAATCCCATGGACAGAGGAGCCTGGCAGGCTACAGTCCATGGGGTCACAAAGAGACAACTGAAGTGACTGAGCCCACATGGATGAGTGCAGATAAAGAGCATAGCTGGGAAGCTATTGCAATAATACAGAAAAAGATGGTTGTGGCTCAACACAAGAGCAATTAAAGTGGAGAAAAGGTCAGAATCTGGATGTATCTTTAAGCTAGAGCTAAAAAAGAGTATCTTCTGATAGATCAGAAGAGGGGGGTGAGAGAAAGAGACGGGTCAAATATGACCACCGTGGATTTTGGCCAGAGTAACTAAAAGCGTTGGCACCACCACTGACTGAGATGGAAAAGATTGCAGAAGGATTTTAGAATTCAGAAGCTCTGGGTCACACATATTTATTTGAAATTATCTCTTTAGACAGTCATGTAGAAATGTCAAGTAGATTATTTCCTATATGAATCTGAATTTAAGGAATGAGAGAAAGAGATCTGAAGTGGAAATATAAATATGGAAAATGCCAGCAAATAAATGGTACTGAAGTTTTGAGACTGGAGAGTTCACCAACGGATGAATCCAGAAGAGAAAGAGGAAAAAGGACTGGGCCCTGGGGTCCTCCATAATCAAAAGATTGGGGATAAGAATCTGTGAAGGACCAGAAAAGGAATGGTGAGTGAAGTAGGAGGAAAATCAGAATACAGTGTCCTGAAAGCCAAGTGAAGGAAAGGGTATCATGGAGGAGGAAGTGATCACTGTGTCAAATGATGCTGCTGGAAACAAGTGACATGAAGACTGAGACGGACCTTGGGATTTAGCAACATGGAGAGATCTTGGGCTGCCTTGACAAGAGTGGTTTCTGTGGATGAAAGCTGGATTAGGTTTAAGGAGGATGGGAGTAGAGCATTTGAATACATCAAGTATAGACAATCCTTTAAGGATTTTTTCTGCAGGGAAGGTAAAAATAATTAATTACATTAAAAGAGGCAGCAGATAGCAGAGAAGTTAAGATAAAGCTTTCTCTTTCTCTCTCTCTCTTTTTTTTAAGATGAAAGAAATAGCTATGTGTTTGGGATGATGGCCAAAAAATAAACAGTGCTATAATACAGATGAGAGAGTAAAATTATTGATAGCAAATGTGATAACATATTTTAGAGGGATTTGAAAGGCCATGTATAAAATATACATTTAAATTAACAAGTAACAAAGTAATATCTAGTCTGTAAATTCACCCTTTCGCATCCCATTCAAAATTCTGACCTACTGTACAATGATATAGGCTTTTCTTGATGTCTTATCTGATTAAAGTAACTAGTATTAGCCTGTGTATTAGGTTTAGCATCCTATCTAAAGTCGATTATATATCCAAAGATTTGCAATAAAATGAATCTCTAACTGGAGGTATGTTGGGTGACTTTTTTTTTTTTTTTTTTTTTTTTTTTACCGCTTGAGCCCTTACTTATTACATATTTTCTTTTTCAGCGAATAAAATAAGTTGAATTAGTACTGTTATTCAGAAACAAAATGCCCCAGACGGAATCCTAGATCAGAAACACGGTTCATACCTCTTTCCCACCACCCACATTTAAACCCGTCCGCACCGTAAGTGACAAAGAACAGGTTCTCTCCAGAGTCCAACACCACAAAAGCAGGGTCTGTTTGTAACACTGGTGAGTCAGACGGGAAATCGAAACTCAGTGATCTACGGTGAAGAACGTGCTAGCTGGGAGCAGACTTAGGCAGGTAGATTCAGGAAGCTTCTTATTAAGCCCTCCGTCAGAGAAGCAAAGCATCTTCAGTCCAAAAATATGTTTGCCCTCAAAGTTATCTTCCCCTGCAGAAAGAAATGGCAGTCCACTCCAGGATTCTTGCCTGGGAAATCTTATGGTCACAGGACCCTGGCAGGCTATGGTCCATATGGTTGCAAGGAGTCGGACACAACTTGGCACAAAGTTATCTTCTTGCTTTACACTTGAAAACTTGTTGGATTACAAACCTGATTTGACTGAGCCTGCAGCAATATGCACTTATATAAAATGGTGGCCCTTTCCCCTCTCATCTGAAATCACATTGTTTTAGTGTTTGTTGACTAAATTAACCATACCTGCTGACAGTGCTAAATCTGAAAAAAGAACTCCAAATAAAACTTTACTGGAGGACCATGCCTATGACCCATGGATCCCATGGGTCGCATGGGGTAAGAGCGGAAGCTCTACCTCGGGACTCGACACCCCCAAGTTCAGACAAAGCCAAGAATTACCAACTCTCACCTTATTCTTGAGCTTCCCAGGTGGCACTAGTGGTAAAGAACCTGCCTGCCAATGCAGAAGACCTAAGAGACACAGGTTCGCTTCCTAGGTTGGGAAGATCCCCTGGAGAAGGAAGCAGTAATCCACTCCAGTATTCTTGCCTGGAGAACCCCATGGACAAAGGACTTGGTGGGCTACAGACCACAGGGTTCCAAAGAGTCAGACACGACTGAAGCAACTTAGCATGCATGCACCTTATTCTCAGCTCAGACACTTTGAAAGAGAACTTTTTCCTGGGCAGAGTAGAGATAGCATGGCATATTAAATTTCAGAGCCCAAATCCATCTTTGCAAAGGGTGGCTTTCTTAGACAAGGAGTAGCATACATACGTTTAAACGCACATGTGGACTTAAATGCATGTTGATAGGATGAATCCAAGTGAATTTATTTGTAGGATACCATATGCTCCAATTATGCTTAAAGACATGTAAAATCAGGGACTTACCATATAAATGATTAAATAAAAATGATTTTTAAAATATTTGCTCACACAAACTACCTTTCTGTTTCTTAAGGATGTGTGCATAAAGGGTTAGTATCATATATAAGGTAGATTTTTAATGGATAAATTTAAAAACAGCTAAGAACATAGCATCCTGTGTATAACTTTCATAATTGTGCGTTCCTCCAGAGATAATGGATATCATTATCAGCAGCGCCTGTCCTAGGAAACTTGGCAAGGTTATGATTGTTTGTTACAGCTTTGGTTATATTAACATACACATTAATATTTATAAATATTTGATGTCATGTTAATTTTTCATATAAGATGATTTATGTAATGTTGCTGTGCCCTGTTAGAGGGCATTTGCAACATGGTTCAAAAGGGAGCTGAATTGATGCATGTTCTTTAAGGGGACTTGCCTGTATATCACTGTTCTTACAATGCATTATTCTGAACAAAAGTGTTTCCAAATAAATTATGTGAATTGTGGATTTACTCCATTAACATTTTAAATAAAACATAAAGGAAAAGATCATGCTGAAACTATTTGCTGCATTTTTAAAAGGAGCTCTGTTCTCTTGAAGCAGGACAAAGTTTACTGAAACACTCTTTTTCAAAAACGAAGTCAGCAAGTAAGCAATCCTTTTAAAATTTTGTTTTAAATTTTATTTAGCCTATATAGCATGCAAACTAGGATATTTAAAAAGGATATTAACTTTGGATGAGGAAAAATTGCAGTTCTCTTGTGTATCTTTGTCAAATTTCTTTTGCTGAAGCATATTTTATTGTGATCAAATTTGAATATTAAGGAAATTGAATAAAAATTAGGCCAGGTATGTATTATAAATCAAATAGATTTATTAAATGGATATTTGCTTTGGGTGAAAAAATTAATTTGTTTTTAAAAAGTTTAAGCTGCTTTAAGCAGAAATTTAGTTTATATATATTATAGTGACTTGAAGCTAATAATATAGAATGTAGGGAATTATAGGTTTGTTTAGTAATTACAGTAGACTTTTCTAAATAGTTCATCAGTCTACATTACCAAATACTATTGTTATAATGCTCTACTTTTTCATTTTGGATCAAAAGAGCCCAGAATAACATCTGAAGAAAAACTCAGAAGCCCTATTTTATATGGTAATTCATTTCTCTGTTATAATAGATGTTACCTTTTAATACTTTTTTTTTTCTGTGTAGAAACTTTTTCGTGTAGTCTGTAGTTATACTATTAGCAAAAGAACTATTAATAAAATTTGAGTTTTGGTGTACATTTTTTCTTTTTCAACAGTTTAAAATATCCGTTTAATTGTTCCTTTTTCCCTATTAAAAGAAACTTGAGATTCATGTTTTCTTTAAGGAGAACTTAGTATTAACTTATTTTTATCTTTCTATATATCCAAAATCACCCGATGGTATAATAATTAGAATCTACTCTGTAAATTTTAGAATTTTGGAAATCCTCATTTAAAGTATATCTATATAAGGCTTGAATTAAATATCTGTTCTTTCAATTTATCATCAAATAATAATTGTTACTTTTTAATTCATTCCTTACACTAAACTGAGCCCTCGAAAAATTAAAAAAACAACTCAAGAAAGTAGCTTTTATTTGACATTCTAAATTTCAGTCTGCTCGTTATCCACTTGCAGAAAACTAACAATTAATTTGAGTTTAAACGTAATGACTTTTTCCCTCATATTTTCATATTCAAAGTAATTCTGTCATCACGATTATTCATATTACAAAAAAATTACACCAGGTCATGACGGAGGAAAACGCCTTAATTTAAGGTTACACAGAAAGATCTGTGGCAACAAAGCATGTGGAAAAAATGAGAATAAGAGTTGCATTCCAAAGTGATAGCTAGCATTCCACAGAGTATATCACTATCAAGTCATTTTGAATTCACATAATAAATACCATGTGAAAAAGAAAGTTGCTAAGGCAAATAGTTTTTAAAAAGCAGTAAGTAGTAGATAAAGTGTGTTAAGCATACACAATATGAGCTAGCACCTAAATATGCTGAGCTTAGAATATTTGTATTACAGATGTCAAAATCTACTTCTATTCCATAAAGTGCAATATTAGACAAAGCAAAGGAAAATATGCACATAGGTATTTTTACAAATAGACAAACTTATATCATCCAATTTTAATCAGAATTCACCCTTCAAAATTCTTGCTTCCTAAAGAAATATTAAAAATTTTTGAGGTATAATATTGTTTATGATCAAAAAGTTACAAAATAAAGTAACTGAAATTGTCAAATGCATCAGCAGAACCACTTTGTTTGAAAGAGTACAATGTGTCACCAATCAGGGAAAACCCAGGAGAAAAAAAAGGGCTCTAGGTATAAAAAGATAATCTGAAAAGGGTAATCAGAGAATGAATCCCACATAAAGAATGGTATTATACTTTATACTGCTGAAATAAGCCTTTTGACAACTGAGATTTGTAAATAAATCAGACTGAAAGTTTCCTATGGTATGCTGATCCTTTTATAGGTATAAACATGTATTAAGAAAATTAGCAAAGTAAGGAAAATAAAGTAGATTCTTATTTGTATTATTTTTTGATCATCTGGGAGTGTATTCTGCCAAGTGACTGTGTTAACTTAGTTTATTTTAAAACAAAGGCGAACTATAAAGCTATAATAAGAAATTTAGATATAAAATGTAGACATCTATCTACCATCTATCTATTCATCCATGTACATAAGTAAACACACATACCAATATGCAGATATATCTGTGGGCATCTCCAAATATACAACTCTATATTGAGTTAGCTAATAATGTTCCTACTGTAAAGTTTCTAATCTAGTCATGATATTGCAAAGAAACAGAACCATAATCAGAATAGCTCACCACTCCAAATTAGATTGTATTACTTTTCTAAATTTAGGCAGAGCAAATGTAAGTATGCTTTTTCCTTAAGTATGATTCAGAGAGAGAGAGTAGTCTAAGAAATCATGATTACAAAAATAACATACAATTTAATTGAAATCTAGGATTTTATATTTGGGTCCAATGTAAGTTATCAAGATTAAAGAATCGATGACCGTTCCAGATAAAAGTTTAACTGAATTGAAATACTAACCTGAAAAGCAGTTTGTCTAGATAAACATAATTCCACTAGTGGTATTCTCACCAAAATTTGATATCAGAAAAAGATGATTATAGAAAATCAACACTAGTAAGATGAAATGGATCAAACTCATACACATACAAGTCACACTTCTTTTTATAACTGATTAATCCTCAGTCACACAGTGTTTGGTGGTTTAGTCAGTCAGTCGTGTCCAACTCTTTGTGACCCCATGGACTGTAGCCTTCCAGGCTCCTCTGTCCATGGGATTCTCCAGGCAAGAGTCCTGGAGTGGGTTGCCATTTCCTTCTCCAGAGGATCTTCCCAACCCAGGGGTTGAACCCAGGTCACCTGTGTTGCAGGCAGATTCTTTACCAACTGAGCTACAAGGGTGTTAACAGTCACCAAATTGTTCCACCATGGGTTTGAGTAGCAGTGTAATAAATTAAGGCTTTACATCAACCACCTCAGAGGGCACTTTTTGAGAAATCTGCTTCCCTCATCTGAGACAGTGAACTTGGTCAATTTGCACATTTTCTTCACTGTTTAGAAGTAGTTATTGAATGGGCTCAATATAATGTATCACTGCCGCAAAAGAGAACCCCTTTAGCAATCCTGTATACCTTTCTTTCATCTTTGGATCTGTGTAGATGGTATTAAATAAATGTTTAAAATTAAGATAAAGTTAGAAGACTTATAGCATCACTTCACAAAAATGATCACGTTAAGCCTAGGACTAAAATACTTCATAATTCATTTTGGTTTTTACTACATAACTTGAACTGTAAGAAAAATAATTGGTTAGATAGATGAAAGATATTAATTATAAACTCCACGGAAAACTTTAGAATTTCTAAATGCTATCTCATTT
This sequence comes from Okapia johnstoni, assembly GCA_024291935.2. Lineage (NCBI taxonomy): Eukaryota > Metazoa > Chordata > Mammalia > Artiodactyla > Giraffidae > Okapia > Okapia johnstoni. Next base: position 9,976,506 of record CM044327.1, read on the forward strand.
GATTCTCACAATATTATTATTGGGACATAATAATAGATAATGCAAAGATTTTCTATTCCATCTTCTGTGGAATTTAACCCAAAGGATGAAATGAAATTGTTACTTGACAAGCAGTTCAGTGTTGGCAATGACAGGGCTCTTTGGTGTATGAGGTGTATTCTTGGCCATGGCCATCTTTATAAACTAATTCTTTCAATAACTCTCTATGACATGAACTGTTTTGACATAAATGTAAAATCTAAAGGTGGTGGGAATTGGTGGCAACAAAGAAAATGTTTCCTGTAACTTAACGCTCAACATATGGCCTGTCCATACCTGTCAAATTAATGCGCCCAGTACAGTCAACCATATAATGGTTTATTGGTCATTATAGAGCACAACAAAATATGTTTTATCTGTACTAATATGCATACATTGTAAAGGTAACCAAAATTAATAAAGTGAGATCAGGCCAAGTTCACTTTTTTTATTTATGAATATGAGTCTGTTCTTTTATTAAGTCCTTTCTAAAATAACTCTTCCATCATAATATATCATATCCACAAAGAAGCAAAGATAATAGGTTTATTTTTCTACCCCAGTTTCTGTTATTTGTTTTAAATTCTGTCTTTGGGAAGAGTTATGGGTAATAATTTAGGGTTGATCTGTCACTTCATGATTAAGTATAAAAGAAAACCCTCCAAAAATGCCAAGAGTGAAAAGTAACAGGATACACAAAGAGTCGATAAGGATGTGTATTTCTTCCTTCCACTGTGATCTACTGCTGTTCAGAACAATTGATTAGACAGGTTCATTATTGTTTTGCAACCACACATAAACCATTATTATCCACATTTACTCCCCAAGGTGTTCTCACGGACAAGTTTTCAATGATTTGTAATTTTAAGTAGCAGCAAACTTACAACTTTCCTGGCTTAACTTTCCTGGTCCTCTAAAGAGAATTACCAATTTCTACAAGCTCAAGGCCATTGGAACAGTTTCAGCCTTCCTAGAAATTTTTCATCAGAGTCACAAATGTTTATCATTCAAAATGTTTATTACATCTAGACCTTAGACTAGTGACTTGACTCTACCCTACAGAGATTATTTATTGAAGAGAGAATCATTGTTCTGGAACTGAAATCTTCTGCAAGTGTAACCTTAAGCCATCATTTTTTAAAAAATATTTATTTATTTGGCGGTGCCAGGTCTTGGTTTCAACACAAGAACACAAGGGATCTTTAGTTGTGGCATGTGGGATCTAGCTCCCTGACCAGGGATTGAACCCAGGCCCCATGCATTGGGAGCATGGAGGCTTAGCTACTAGACCATCAAGGAAATCCCTTAAGCCATTATTTTAATAGATCAATATGTGCCAATGGTCCCAGTAACTTTAACTCAGATAAAGGAATGACATTATAAAGTATGTTATACTGGGGCAATTTTTATTGTAAATCTGTTTATACGTAAGGAAAGATGAATAATCTTATTTTGGAACAGGACTTAGAAAGTCTTATCAAGTTCATTTTTTTTCACATCATAAAATAGTTAACTTTTTGCAAAAAACAGAATCAAGCAATAGAAGGAGGTGTGTTCTTTGTGGCATTCTCATTCGGGCTGTCTCTCTTTTAAGAGACATGCCTCTCTTTTAAGAGACATTTCTTTCACTAAGCTTGACTTTGTATTTCTGTGTGTACATGATTTTGTCTGTGTGTATAAAAGCTAAACTAACTTATCGTTCTATTCCTCCTGTTTCTATAAGGAGGAGACATGTGTCATCGTTAAGTGTTCGGGCTTTGGAATCAGAGTTATCAATCCTGGCTCTTCCACTTACCTTGGACAAATGACTTACTTTTCAGTGAACTCATTTTTAAAATAGGAGAGATAACAGTAATTATTTTTGAAGTTGTTAATGATGATTATAGGAGATAATGCATGTTAGGTACCTTATCTGCAAGAAAGAAATTATGTAGGCAAGGTGAAGGAGGTGGGAGAGGTAGGGGGTAGGAGGAAGGGCTGAATTTGAGCCAGGTATACTCATGACACTTAATGAGTAGTTAAGACAATATAAAAACAGTTATTTGAATATTTCCCTCACTATTCACAATAAGGACTTTAAATATGAAAGGTAAGAGAAAACAAGATCACATCCTATGTATAACAATAGTACTTGGTTGAAAGTCACCTCCCTCAGAGACAAGTAATTGCAAAAGAAGGAAATGAGAATGATTATGAGTAGAGAATGATTTATGTTAAAAATTTGAGAGCTTTTGACTTGAGTGCTACTTCTGAAAAACCATTATCCTGGAAACAGCCTGGAATGCTGATCTATAACATGCCTGGCTTCCAAAGACAGCTCATAACTTTTCGGATATATTTACTCTTGATTTCTGTTGAAAGTATACATGTTGAATGGGTTCCATTCCATCTCACACAAAGAATTCTTTAATTTTTGATAATAAATTGAACTAATACATATTTAAAGTTTCATTCAAACTCTATATAATTTTAGTATCATACATGTACTATCAAACAATGTGTCCAGCCAAAATTTGTACTCAGTAATCCAACCATTAACATACATAGAAAACGTTATCTTAATTTATAACTTACTGACTTTACTACTCTTAAAAAATGATTCAAAATCCAGCTTTGATGTGTTACTGAATTTTCAGCTGGAATTTCTTCAGACATTCTCACCTTCTTCATTTTGTGAATTTTGGTTTGTTCCTTAAACAGGAATGTGTCATTTTTGAAACTACTTCCACTAGATTTACTTGCAGTAACTTCTCTCGACTAATGAAAGTCTCTGTCCAAATGTGTCCAAATCTTCGCCTGCCACCCCACTGTCCATAGGACTTTCCAAGCAAGCCTGTTACCCACACTCCTCCTCCATAGGACTGAAATACCAAGCATTATGTAAAGTATTTAGCCCAGGGCTTACTTTTCATTTCCTTCTGCACCTCTCTTGAATAAAAATGCTAATGATAAATCCTTGAAGATTCTGATTCCATAGAGCTAAGACAGTGCTCAGGAATGTACAAGTTTAAGCCCATTGTTCCTTCTCTTTCCCCGAACTCAGATTCTCCCTCTGCCAATTTCCTCTCTCTTTGTAGACTCTTAGCTCATAATCTCATGGCCTACTTTTTTTTCTCCTAGATATCTTATCCAACGATAAAGGAAGTGAAAGGTACATCTTGGTCTTTCATAGATTTGGGGGATAAAAGTGCTGGATTTAGAGGCAAGAGCTAGCAAAGAAGTGACCAGTAAACAGGACATTTACTCTGCGCAGGCCAGATTCTTCTTTCTCCTAATCTTCTCTAGAAATGCCAGGCTTCTTCCATTTTCTCCTAAAACCCAACAAAACTCAGAGCTCCATCTTCATCAGAGAAATGAAAACTCAGATCATGTAGCCTGTCAGAAGTTGCTTGATTCCAACCTGAGTCCTTTAGTCTTTTCATGGCCTTCCTCTACCACTCTCCTCTCTTAGGAATTTATTACCCTCCAGAGCAAGCCAGGCTCTGCAGTCCTCATGCAGTGAAGCAAAGCGCACCAGAGTTTCAGTCAAGAGAATACCTAAGATGTTAGAAATACCTTTCCGTGTCCCACATGGGCAGCTTGTACTCTGAGGGTAGCGCTGTTGAAAACAAACTATTCCACAGCCCATGAAGATGATGGCTGCACCTCTCAGAACAAGCTCATGTGACTGTGATTGAATTTGCCTCTGAAATCCAGATTTATGAATGATCCACTTTCAGAGAGAAGTCAGCTGGAGTCAAACACAGGCTTGGAGTGAAAGTACAGAGTAAAAGATCAAACCGCATGGCTTTAAAATTTTCTAAAGTCTTGAGGAAGTCAGTTTTCTCACCATTTCCATTTCATATGGGTGCCATGGTCCTGTGATGTGCTTGGCTATTTTGAGGAAATAGTATATGAGCATGAATTAGAAGCGGATGGCACACATGTGTTGATCACAATGGTCTTGTTGATGTAAACAGCTCTTCTCTCCTGGCATTTGCAGACAAAATTTTGACTTCTTCTCAAATCAGCCTCACACACACCACACACACTTGTGGGCAAGATGTGAAATCCCCCCTCTGCTTCCTTGTCTTTAGTTGATATTTCACAGACAAGAAGTTTTCTGTGACTGAACCCTAAAAAGATCTGTTAATGATTTGGGATTTTAAACAGTTCGCTCTGAAACCTGGTTCTTGTAATCAAGTTTGACATGAAAATAGTACTGTCATTAAATTCAAGGAAATGCCATCGTTTAACGCTTAATCACATTAAATTTAAGATAATTTGTATGTCATGAAGTGCTATTTTGGAAACATGAATTTGAACTTCAGTACTCAGCAGACCACGTATCTACACAGACGTTAGACTCAGAGTGCTCCGGTACTGAGTTGTAGTTTCAGGAAGTTGGTATAAAAAAAATATCTAATTATTAATTATACTTCAACGCTTTAGAGAATACACACATGTAATTAAAATGCCAGTGATGACATACCATGATTAATTTCTTATAGAAACACTGTTTCTTTCAAGGGGAAAACTCTTACCCTTTCACCTGTCTCATGAGTTCCTGGGAATATTCCTAGCCTCCAATATGAACCGTGTTATTGTTGTTTTTTCCCCAAGCAGTTCTGATTGTTTGTCCTACACGTTTTTGTGTGTAGATGTTGCCTGGGTGATGGAGGGGTAGGCATTAAGCTGAATTTCTTACAGGGTCAGTTTACAGAGTAAATTCTGAAAGGGCTGAGCAGAAGATTTATATTTTTAAGATACATCATTCAAATTGTATGGTGAGTAATATATATTATAAAGGATATTAACATGTACCTATCAGGTCACCCACACCCACACGGGAGTTTTAGTCCTTTTTAGTAAAGTAAAGTAAATTCCATTTACTTGACACAAATGATTTTGTCTGACTGCTGTAACCTATCACAATACCTTGAGCAAAACAACTGATGTCATTCAATAGGATCCATTAAAGAGAACCCCATTATAACATTTTATACAATCTACAATGCAAATGAGAACACTGTTTCAACATAAAATGGAAAATTTGAACGACGCTAGAGTATTTTCTAAATCAGAAAGAGCTTAGACTTCACTCTTCGGGTTTCTTAAATATGCTTCCAAGTATCCACTCAAAATTGTGGGATACATCTTTGTCTTCCCAGCCTCCGGATTCAAACTTCTCATAATGCAGAGAAAGATCTTCCAGGAGGATCACCTCCCCCAGTGTTGCAAGGGTGTGTTAAACTCCATCCAACTGCTCAGCTCATTCTTAGGCTTCTCCAATTTTACTGGATATGATGTTTTTATTGGGGTTCAGGGAAGCATGGCTAATGGCATCAGCAAGCTTTGTAATTTCTCACTGCCAGTTTTCTACACAACTTACACTTTTTGTCACTCAAACTGCACCAAATTGCTCCAACAATTAATCTTAAAGTGCAGGAGTAGGGGGACTTTTAAATGGACCCCTTCTTGGGATTTTGTGTTTAAAAACAGAAAAGTTCCCATGGGTGAAGGGGGTAAGTTAGCTTGTCCAGGCTCTGCCTCTGCTTCACTCTTGGCTCCCGCTCCCCCCACCCACCCAAAAGGAATGAATTACATTTCTCTTCTTGTCCTTTAAATGAATAGCATAGTTTGGGTGAAATTATCGGGCAATTGCATGCCTTTTATGCAGATAATGCTATTTGATGAAAGCGGTGTTTTGATCTGCTAAGGATAATACAGATCCAGGGTTGGATTCATTGGTAAGAGTAAAGCTGTCTTCTGTGATAACTTCATCTCAGCATGAGGTCAGACGGGGGAAAACTGGGATGGGGGATTAAAAAATGACACAGTCGGAGCAGAATTCAGTTCCCTGCTGTGCCCCTCGCTGCACACTATAGCTTATGTTTCTGATCTGTTATGGTATTGTCTGCCTTTCTCTCTCCGAGCAGAAAGAGATTGCTTAAAACTTTTCTTTTTTCAGCTACAGGGATTAGTTCTGTGCAGCTTTTTTAATTAAAGAAACTGTATCTTTTTCAAGGCAATTTAAAGCAGTTAGGGAAGGACCATCAACATCTATAACTTGGTACTATTATCTCTAACAAAGTGGAAGCTGTAAATTTGACATTCAGAAGGAGGTGAAGGGAAGCCTTAGAGTTCTGTTGTGTTTTTAACCTTCCATGATGGCTCAGATCCCTAAACGAAGACTAGTAAATAAATTATTTTGTAAAAGTCCTGAATCTGTTTCTGTAAGAAGTAACTTCCAGCCGCTTTGCTTTTTAGCTTAGCTGAGCTTGCTTAATTAAATCTCCCCGATGAGAGCGAAGTGCACTTGAAAAGAGGTAAGAGGAAATAGATTTGCCTCTATATCCTTTTCTTTACCCAGAGATCATTTTTAAACATTTCCATTCGACTGCAAGTGATAACAGTAGAAAATGTCTGCTTAATATGGGTAATTTGCATTTAAACAGTGCAAAGTACAACATTATGGCACTTTATCACCGCGAACCTTTGCATTTGTGATAAGCGGTCATCATCTTTATTAATCTGAGGGGAGCATGGATTGAATCTCTCTTCAAGTGATGATGAATTTGTCAAGACGTATACATTTGAGTAGAATTTATAGCTCAATTTAACCCAGGGTAATGTTGAAAATCCTCAAATGTTTCAAATAAGGCCCGTATGGTTATCAGTTTACAAAGCATACAGGATCTCTGCTTCAGTGGCAACATACACATCTCCAGCTAAATTCCATGCCAGATCGATTAGAAACGCTCCCCCTGAGAAGACAGGAACAAACAGAGATGTCTCCCCAATACCAGCTGAACTCTTGTCTTGAAGAAATGAGACACAGTCATCTCAGGCTCCTCGCTTCTTACCAGTGAAACTCCAAAGGAAATTTGGAAGACAATAAAGGTTTCATACATCGTGCCATGTTTGATAGAAAACTCTCAAGAGCATCTGCATATAATAGGTTCTTACTACGTTGTTCCCCACATTTCAATAAATGCTGCATCTTACTGAAAAAGAGGAAAATCAAATTGGCCTCTGCCTTTTCCTATTATTTTTGTCTTTACTACTTATGTTTCTGAGCTAAGTCCATTAAGTTCAGAGCTAAATTCATGTGGCTTGCTCTCATGACTCAAACGTTAAACTATGTGCCATTACAAAACAGATAGGCAGGAAGATAGACAAGCATACTTAATAAATATATTTTCAAAGTCAATGTTTCATTGGACATTTTTTTTTAAAGAAAGGATGACTGAATACAAGGAAAATATTTTATCCATGTGCTCGCTTATTCATTCAACAACCATTTCTTGAGCATCTTCCACATGACAGCGCTTTGTGCGGGACCCTGTGGGTTTAAAGAGGAATAAAGCCCATGACTGATGCTCCAGGAGCTCTCCACTACTGGGAAAGGCCCTTGGCAAAGGACAGGGCCATCACTTATTACACACAGAAAATACCGAGGAAGAGCTTCTTAGAGAGGAGGGTATCATTAATTGGCGCTTTCAGCTTTCGTAAGTAGATGTGCCAGCGGGCTGAGAGTATAGGACACTCCAGAGTAGGAAGTCAGCAAAGGGAGGAGAGGGGAGGACACTGCTGGAAAATGAGATTTCCAGTGGATCTTATACTGAACTATAACCATGTGATTCCTAATTTTTTTTAACCTATGAAAAAGTGAAAGTGAAAGTGTCTTGACTCTTTGCAACCCCATGGAACTCTCCAGGCCAGAATACTGGAATGGGTGGTCTATCCCTTCTCCAGCGGATCTTCCTAACCCAGGAATCAAACCAGGGTCTCCTACATTGCAGGCAGATTCTTTACCAGCTGAGCTACCAGGGAAGCTCTTTTTAACCTATGCCTACAAGTTAACTCACATACTGGATTCTGAAATAGCTAATGAACATTGTATCATGAACAAAATTATACGGTGTCACTAATTTGTGATAAATCTTGCTAGAGCCTACCTTAAATGCCCTATATACTTATACCTCAAATACACTATATATTATAATGTATACCTTAAATACAGGACATATACTACTTAATAAAAAGTTTATAGAAAACATGACAAATTTTACAAGGCACTCCAGGATAACTATTGATGATAAAGGACACATCTTTTAGTGTGGAATGATGTGCGTGCTTAGTCGCTCAGTTGTGTCCTACTCTTTGCAACCCCATGGACTGTAGCCCGCCAGGCTCCTCTGTCTGTGGGATTCTCCAGGCAAGAATACTGGAGTGGGTTCCATGCCCTCCTCTAGGGGATCTTCCTGACCAGGGATTGAACTAGGGTTTCCTGTGCTGCAGGCAGATTCTTTACCATCTGAGCTACCAGGGAAGCCTGTGGAATAATATAGCAGGCTTTAAACCCATATATGGAGTTAACCCAAAATGTGAAAAGATGCCTCTGTGTTCCAAGTCCTTCACAGAACCAGGTCTTTTAGGCGGCTCAAGCAAAACCAAGTCAGCAGTTGGATTACGTTCCACAGCTGTGTTCCCACCGAAGGTCAGAGGTACTTGCAGGCTTGGTTTATGCAGTGGAACATAAACTAATGTCCTGGAAAAACAGGGTCCCATTTAAAGGTTGGCTTGTCTGATCACCAGGTCACTCAGTGGCTCCAAAAGGCATGTGGCTTAAGAGAGGCTATCTTGCTTAAATGAAAGGTAATGAGCATATTTTCCGCTACAAACAGTCATTTAATTTTACGACTTTGTCAGTGATCAAGTCAGAGTATCTGTGCTGTGGTTTCCCTCAATCCAACAATCAAGGGAAATAGGTCACTTATTTTTGCAAAGGGGGGAAAACAGAACACCTGGTGAGAACATCAGCAGAACCTGACACTTCTGTGTACAAGTCCAGTCCTGGTGATGTACATTGTTCCAGATTAATTGCTTGCTACATGCAAAGTGATTGGTTTTCCTCAGTGACTAGCAGCCCCAGCCTCTGTTTCAAGGGACTCATCACTTATTTGTTCTCAGTTGAGACATGTGAAGTGTGTTAGTCACTCAGTTGTGTCCGACTCTTGGGACCCCATCAACTGTAGCCCACCAGGCTCCTCTGTCCATGAGATTCTCCAGGCAAGAATACTGGAGTGAGTTGTCATTTCCTCCTCCAATGGATCTTCCCAACCCAGGGATGGAACCTGGGTCTCCTGCATTGCAGGTGGATTCTGTACCGTCTGAGCCACCAGGGGAAACCCCCGTTGAGACCTAACGTCCTTCCTATGCATTATTGGCTTTCCTGATCTTTTCAAAGGAGGAGCTGGTAGGTCAGGTGCCCAGCCATTTCCTCCCCTTCTCATCATCCTTTGGAGTCTGATCAGTGAGACAGAATGCAGCCCAGGCAGCTCCCCCATCTGAGTGCCCTAATCAGGCCTCTTCGGCCTCAGCTTGCTAGAGCGGGTGTAGTTAAGTCCACAGAATACCTCCAAAGTCCAGTGGTGTTCACAAGCCTCAGTGGAGAGCCTTCTACCTGCCTGTCCAGCACTCTCCTTCTCCGTGCCTGAAAGCCCCCCTGTCAAAGGAGGAAGCGGCTGCAGGGGCACCGTCTGCTCCCCACGGGAGGGAGGCAGGAACAGCTGTCACCCAGGCCCTACACTCCAGGCTGGAGCTTTAGGACAGAAGGAGAAAACTGACAGCCCCCCAAACAAACAACAGCCTCCCTCCTGGGAAGGCTCTGTGAAGCTTATTATGATGGACAAGCATCACCTTCAGGTGGGAAGTGGTTGGAGCCTCAGAGCAGGTGCTGGTGGCCCTGCCTCAGCGGAGGGGCAAGAGACAGTCCCCCCTCTCCAACCCCATCCCAGACAGTTCATAATCGAAAAATGAGCTGGAGGGTCTGCCCACTGGCTTCCTTCCCCAGCTCTTTTCAGAGGCTTGCAAGGGCGAAGGCCTGCATTTCCAGGGGAGACTGTAGGGGTTACGAGGAGGGGATCGTGGCATCATTTTCTTCCTCTGCGTATCAGAAGAGCTGCGTATCAGTATGACAAGGGGGCCCCACGGGAAGGCGATGCCGCCAGCTCCCTCGCATTATCCCCCCGCATGACCGGCTGCGTTAACCCAGCAAAGTCACCCGCAGCAGCCCGCCAGAGTTTGCAGTGAGCGGCCAGAGGTTTGCAAAACAGACAGCGCCGTCTTGCCTTTCTCCTCCCTCGCTAGAGTTTTTATTGCAGCCGAGGGCACGGCGTGAGCAGGGGCCCCGTCCTGGCCCTCCCCTGACATCAGCTCAGCGAGGCAAAACACCTGATGGTCACGTAGCAAGCTGCCTGCTTTCCAGGGATTCATTTGGAGGAGAAAGCGTGCGCTGGAGTTTGGCACCGCACAACACCAGCTTTTCCTAAGGGCCTCAAATGATGGAACTTCTTTGTTAGGGAGGGAAAAATAAAGGAAGAAAAGGCTAAGCCGGAAACTTTCACACTGAGTTGCAGGCTGGGCTTCCTCAGCCTTGAGTTTGTTGCTCAAGACACCTGCCTGCTTTGTCCACCAGCGACTCCTGGCAGAGAGTGCAAGGGGCCCATATTAATGAGTTCTAGAGTCTTCTGTCTGCATCCAATTAGTGTGAATTTTCAGCATCACCTACTGAAAAACTTGGAATATCCTGTATCAGGGAGCTGGACTACAGACAGGCTCCAAGATTTATTACCATTTCTAAATTTTATGAGTTCTATTGTTTCCTACGCTTATTACCAGCATTAGCTCTAATGAGGGTTGGGGGGAGCTGGACGGGGGTGGGGGTGGTGGTAGGAAGAGCTGAAAAGAAGAAACTCTCCCACCTGTTCTACCAGTAATTTAGCTTTTCTAACCCCTTCGGGATGGGTCCAAGTGTCTTTTCCATGTCTGTGTCGGTTGTGTGTGTGTGTGTCTGTGTGTGTCTCTGTGTGTATTCCCAGATAACCAGGCATGAAAGAACCAGGGTGGGGTGTTACCTGGATACCCTAGGAAAGTTTTGAACACTTAATATGTTTTCATGGGAACTGGATGACAAACAGTGATTTATGAATCAACCTTCCAGTTTCCTTCTGATCTTGTCAGGGATGCAAATTTTGTGTTTGTGCAGTTGTCAGTCACATCTCCAGTGTACCTTCCTAACTGACAAGTTTTCTTAAGAAAATGAGAAGGGCGAGAATGAAAGGCTAGTAATTTGCTCCCACCACCTTGTTGTTGCTATTTTGTTTTTTCAAATGTGAAATACACGTGGCAGGACGGAGGCTGATCCACCCCCAGAGTGATTGTAGAGTCTTCCCTCAAAGATGTGTTTGTGGTGCTTAGCATCACTGGTGCCCCAGGAGGCCCCGGAGCCGTCTGGTTGCTCAAGTATGATTGCTACTTGTTAATGCAATGCGTGGCAGTGCCCTTGGTCCCTTAGCAACTTCGGGAACTCAGACTGAGGGACTGGATACACTAATTCAAGTTCAGGTATTGTTGTCATTTCGATCCCCAACTTTAGCGAAACTCTATCCTAAAGGTTCAGGCTTTTCTAGGAGGCATTGTTCTTGTTTTCCGAGGGCTAGTCTGTGTCTGATTCTGCACCTGGTTACAAATGCAAGTATGTTTCCTCTGGTCCAAGTCGGGTTAGATGCAGGTCGGTGGAATCCTATGCTCTTAAGTTGAGAGCGGAGGTGGAAGGAGAACGCTCCGGGGCCCCTCTGCCACGTTTCCAAGAACACGTCTGGGTGGCGCGGGACACTATTCCTCAGCAGCCCCTCGCCCCCCACCCCCAATACACTAGGGCGCCCCAAGAGGAGCCACACGCGCTCCTGTCCTTCCGGAGCGAACACATCCAGATTCGGCCACCACCGGTCCGGGAACCGAAAGGTGACCGCCGGTTCGCGGGGCCAAAGAGCCTGCGGTCTGCTCTGCTAAGGTCTCGGTCTGGCTGTTCCAAAACTCCGGAGCAGACTGAACTTAAAGCTACCCCGGGAGGAAGCCCTGTCTTCCTGCTAGGGTGGGCTGGGGCGGAGAAGCCCGGAGTTTCCTCGGGGAACTTTAGTGAGTAGAAAGTGACAGTGCCTAGTGCACAGCAGTAAACTTTTTTATTTCTTCCCAGAGCAAGCATCGTCTAGGCAGGGGTGGCCTTCAGTTGCTAATTTGAGGGGAGAACAGAAAGAGAGAGAGAGAATGATTGCGGAGTGTGTAGCCTCTGGGGAACTCCAGAATCCGTGCCCGGATCGGGGCGCGTTTGCTGCAAGTCCTGCAGCTGAAACCCCAGGGCGGACACTTGTTCTCCGGCAGAGCTGCGTCGGGGCTGCTGATGAATCCTGAGTGTTTAGAGACTCAGACTTTCCCTTTCCGAAGGTCATTTACACTTCTCAGCCTCGGACGAGAGGACACTCTGGAAGGGAAGGCGCGGGTCATTTTCAGAGGCTCTGTGAAGGACGGGACGCCTACCGGGGGGTGGAAATCCTTAATTACACCCTTCTGCCTCGAAATCTATCTTCCCGGCAGTGTCTTGCACTCCCACCTCCTCGGGTGACTCAGCTCACCTGAAATGCCCACCCTACGGAAGATCAAGAAAAGTAGTTTTGGAAGAAGGTTAGAGGTTTGATTACACAGAGAAGTGTTTCCACTTAGGTCCAAAGCAATTACCGCCCCTTCCCCCTGCTCCTCCTCCGGGCCCCTCGGGGAGGAGAAGGACAGACAACCACCCTCCCCACGCGCATACTCCGAGCAGTTTGCTGGCGCGTGTGAATTTCAGTGGGCTCTGTTTAAGTTCGTTAGTGTTTGCAAACAGCGACGGGCAGACCCCTCGTCGGAGCCGCAGAGCCGGCCAGAGCCATTCATCAGCGTGAAGTGTTATTCATGGATGACCCCTAAATCACGGCCGGAGTAGTAGATGCCCTGATTGGTCGCAGCATGGGAGCCTCGGTGCTTTCCCGAACCCAACGCGGCCCGGAGGAGGGCGGGAGGAAGGGAGGGGCGGCGAATGTGGTTCAGTCCGGCAAATCTCATTTGACAGAAAAAGGCAGTAAACGAAGAATCTCTCTTTCCGAATAAAGGAGAAGGAGAAGAAATAAAGTACCTGTCATCTTGACAAGTGGCGGCGCGGAGGAGTCCGGGATTATAAATGATCGCGGCCGGTCCAGCTCGCCCCGCGATTGGGCTCTCCCGCGAATCCGCACGGGGGAAGCGCATGGTAGGCTCCACGGTTCGGCTCTTGCACTCTCTCTCTCTGTCTCTCTCTCTCGCGCGCACACACACACACACACACACGGACACGTGTACGCGCCTGGGGCCCGGGCACTCTCGGCCCGCCGCCTCTCCCACGTCACCCCGTTCAGGTCCTGGGTGCCGCTCCCGGGCCCTGCGCCCGCTCAGCTCGCGGGCTCACCTCGCCGCTTCTCCGTTCTGCGGCTCTCCCGGGGGGCCGAGGACCGAAAAACTCCGGCCCGGGCCTCGCCGGCCGAGGAGGAGGAGGCTGGAGAGGGCCGGCGGGAAGGGAGAGAGGGAGAGCGGGAGAGCGCGGGGGAGAAAAAGAAAGTGAACTCATTGGCGCTCCGCGCGCGCTGCCCTCCCCTCTCCGCGTCCCTCGCCCGCCGGGCGGTGCGCAGGGAAGGAAGTTGTAACACTTGCCGAGCCCCCTCCCCACACCCCTCCCCCCCCCCCGCTCTCCCGGCGGGGCCCCCCCCCCCGCGCCCGGCTCCTTTGAATTTGGCCAAGTGCGGTGTGTGTGAATGTGTGTGTGTGTGTGTGTGTGTGTGAGTGTGTGTGTGCGCGCGCGCGCGCTGCTCGGGTGGACGCGGCGGCGGCGGCGGCGGCGGGCAGCGAGCGGGCGGCACGGCGAGCCGAGCGCGGTAAGTGCGGCGCCGCCGCCGGCGCGCCCTCCTTCCTTTCGGGGGTCCTAGTGCCCGGGCCGTGACTCCCGAGCCGGAGGGAAGGCAGGCGGGAGGCCGGCTCGGCCGGCGGCGCGGTTCTCCGAGCCGCGCTGGGTGGCGCCGCCAAGTTGGCCAGCCCCGGGGGCCCCGGAACATCTCGGCGGTGGGCAGGCTCTCCCCGGGGCTGGCCTCCCGGTCCCGGCCTCCCCATGCCCGCCCCTCCCCTCGCGCCTGACACCTCCGGCTGTCAGCTCAGGTGGGAACTTCGCGGGTTGCCTCTCGCCTGAGGATCTGGGCGCCGCGCCCCCCGCCCCAGATCGAGGAGCCCCGGGCTGCCTGATTCTCCGGGAAAGGCAGCCGGGCCGGGGCGCTCGGTGGGGGCAGGGAGCCCAGCCCGCCCTGCTCCGGTCCGGGCGATCCCCAGTTTCGTGGTGCGGCCCCGGGTTCTCTGTCTGAGTAGGAAGGAGTCTCGTAAGATCCTGTGGGGCTTCCAGCGAGTGGGGAGCCTGGGATGTCACCCCTCTTCCGGGGAAGTGGGAAATTGGCTTCTCCAACTCTCAGGGAGCCAAGATGGGAAGGAGTGGAGGCAGAAAGGGGCTAGGTTCGTGTGGGCAGTGGTAGGTCTAGACTGCAACTTGAGCTGTTTGAAACTCCGGATGAGGCTGCAGGCAAACAAGCAAATATCCCGAACCGGGCATTTAAACGAGCACAGATTTCTGAGTCTGCAACTCGGTCTCAAGACTGTATCGTGTTTTACAACAGTAGAATATTTTTACAGCAGCTTCAACTATCTTAGATGGAGGAGGGTTCGTCTTCGTCCGATCTCTGCTGAACACCGTATGCAGTTTGAATTCCATGACTGCCTCACCTTTAAGGTGGGTGCAGCGGTAACCTGCTACTAATTCTTATTGCGGAGGAAGGGTAAGGAGTAATTTTACCCTGTGATCCAGCAAATACCTTTTTGTTTACTGAAGTCATTGTAATTTAAAGCTAGAGGAAAGTTTCCGGGGACTTTGGGGTAAGTGCAGTGGAAGTGAAGAGCGAGCGCTGTCCAAACACTTTTACAGGGCCCCAGACAGCCGAGATCCCGAGGGCAGGACTGTCTCTTCGTAATACTCTATTTCTTATCTTCTGACAGTGTATTTGTCAAACATTTGCAGGCTCTGGCAGAATCCACTGGGTGGTCTTTTCACTCGAAATAGAAATATGTTCAGGCATTACCTTTCCCTTCTGTTGTAAGAAGGAAAAAAAAAAAGACAGGACTGGCATCTTTCGAAAGCTTGGAAGAGTATCCCAAAAGATGGTATTGCAACCGAACAGAACTTGGTGATTTGATTTCTTTGGTGAGTTTGTTTAAAATACCATGCGCACACACACCCCACCTCCCAGCTGCCTACCTGGAGAAGTACTGGTGATCTTTTTAGTGTATTAGGAACAGAGTTTAGAATTAAGACTGAGTAATTAAAATTCGTGATAGATTTTCATATTTCAGTTGAAACAAAAGATTTCACAAATATGCCAACAGTCTTGCTTTGTACATTCCTTAATACATTCTTAATCATCTAAAACTTCTAGCTTGTATTTCTTAGTATATGAAATTCTTGGAAGAGCCTTGAAACTTTCGATTTGTGATTCTAAATGTAGAGCAAATATTTAATTCTTGCTCTAAGAGTGAGAGGTTTGTTCAGTAATAAGACTTGCTAATCCCACTTTAAAATGTCACGGCATTCATAAATTATTCCTAAATTCTTTAAGGGGAGGCGGGGTTATAATGAGTTAGTTATTCTAGTGTGTATTTCAGGATTATATGTATCTCTCTTTCCTGTTGCATTTTTCTTAACAATCTTTTCTCTCTCCTTACACGAATTTTAGTATTCCTCTTACTCCAAGGTATTATTTTTTGTTAGGAGTAAGTATTTTTAATTTTTAAAGAGCGTATTATGAGGGAAAGTAGTTTCTTTGAGTAAGACAAATTTATTATACACATACTACACAATTTTAATGAAAAATGGACTTATAGACTGATAACTATAGCAGTGCTTATATATTTGGAAAATCTGTTAGCATCCTGTGCCAAGAACATCAGTGTTAGCAACCCATAGATAGTGAACATCCACCCTAATGGGGACTGCTTGGTTATCTGAGATAATGCAAACAAATTTATAGTAGAATTCTGACTACTTATTTTTTGAAATTGAATCATTTTGCATGACTGTGTTTATTTCCTAGAAAGACACGTTTTAGGTAAATTATAGAGGCTTTTCTTACTGTGATCTTGGAGGCGTGTCATGAGTCTGTTGGGTTAGAAAAGAGAACCTGCTTTATTAGGCTGAAGACAAAGAGAGATAAGGTTGCTTACCTCTGAATAGATGTAAGCACTTAAATAGAGTAAAAAGTTGGAAATTTATTTGGAAAGAGAACCTAGCTAAACAATAATAATCCAGTTAGCAAGTTCAAGCTGGTCCTTCTTATCTTTGCTTCTGGGAGCCAAGAGTAATTATTGTCTTTGTAAAAAAGTCGAGCAAATAAGAATCCAGGCGAAAGTGTGCTCCTATCATTGTGAGTTGAATGAGCTATCAAAAATACCTGATCAACTTTCAGCTGGATGTATGAGAAATTATATTTTTGCAGTAGCTGTGAAAGTGTGCTTGTAAATGCTGAAGTTTATCCTTTTAATGACAGTACTGGTAAATCAGTCCTGACGATGATCAAAGTCTGATAGAAAACCACTAGAAAGACAACTTTATTAGTTTACTAATATTGGTTATATAAATATATTTACCTCCTTTCTGTTAAGCTTTATTTTCCACTTAAAAAGACCTGATCTCTGAGTGGCTGAGGGCTATCATCCAGGTGTTACACTTATGTGAATCAGTGTCTTTAGCAGCATTAATGAATCATCTGCCCTTTTCTTGAAGATGTGCGGTAGAAATCTGTTAAGCATGTTCAGTTATGCATTACTTATCTACCAGTGTTTTGATAGTCAAATGTCCATTTTGACTCTTAGGACAACACACTTAGATGGAGAATAGCAGGAAAGAATACAGTAATTTGCTATCAAACTTTTACTCTGATCTGCAACTGATTATATATCCCTTTGAATTTTCCATTAAAGTTGTATTTGTTTTATAAAGTGGATGGGAGTGGAGAAGAATTTAACATGCTTTCAGAATAAAGAAGTGTACTGCAAAGCTAGTATAGTAATACCATGCTACTGAAAAGTTTCAGCAACTGAGTCTTAGAAATTATCTCATGGAAGCTTCTTTGAGGACACGTTCAGAACCTGATTTTGGCAAAACCAGCTATTTTAAGAGTCCTGATGGAACTTTTGTGAGTAACAAAAGAAAAAAAATTCTTACTTTCAAAACTGATTAATTGTTGTGTCTTATAAAAACTGATTTATTTCATACTTTTTTATACCAAGCATTACCGTTACGAAGCTCTCTTTCTAATTGAGATTAATGTTTCTGAGCAAAGAAATGGTTTGGAGGGCTGCATTCATTTTGAGTGCTGTTGTAATCAATTTTAGATACAGCATTCCACAATGGATCAGTTTGCATCCAAACCTGCCTTATTATATAGAATTAACTTGTTGGTGATTGATAGTAATACTTCTATATCCTGAGAAGTCATTTGTTTCCAAACAAGTGTGATGGCTTGTATGAGTCTCAAAATACTGCTTTTCATAATTAAAACATCCTTTGAGGGACCTAATTTGAACTTTCTCTAAGAACTAGATAAAGCATGAAGAAACAATTCATTAATACATTTTCAAATAAAACAGCCTCTCCCCAGTACAGTGTGCCTCAAGGTGTGTTTTCTTGCTCATCAAAAGGTTTTATCACTTTTGGGGTGTAAGTGGCAAACATACATTTAGGTTATTTCCTTTTTTGTTTATTATCAACATTCTAGTTGAGTTTTTGAAGGATTTCTTAGAATTATAGATCTACATCTCATGCATGTTATAACTTATTTCACAAGGTGGTAGGTATAATCCTGACAATGAAAGGTAATGCATGTGGAGGGACTTCTTTATCCTCTCTGGAAACCTGGAAAGGTGGTGAATGGTATTGTCCCTACTGTGATATTTGCATTTGTTTCTTAGTTGTGTCTAGCTAGCCAGTCTCAGCTTTATCAGCTTTCCATTCTTTTCTGAAAGACCACATTAAGATTTTCTTGGGCTTTGGTCCATATTGCATTGCTTACTGTGCTACATGCTTGTAGTCTCAATAAAATAAAATATTAAAAGCATAAACTATAAGATTAACACAGATAAGTATTCTAATATAGCCAGAGTGTGCAGGATTTTTAAATAAAGGTGGAACTGCTTTATAGGTTCATGTGAAGTTGCATAGTGGCATTGTCCTTGGTTTTCAGGGAAAAAGACTGGTAGGAAATATGTTTATTGTATTTTCATTTTCTTCTCTGTATTGATGGATTATTTACATTGCATCAGTGTTATTCCAGTTAAGAACATTCATTAAAAACAATTTTAACACTAAACTAATGCCCTTAAATAGCCATTTTCAAAGCATTCTTCTAGCCAGTCATTAGAACATAGACTATCAAAATGCAGAAACATGCTCTACGATGTATAGATGTTTCATATACCAAAACCACAATAGGATTCATTCACTGAAAGAATTTTGTTGAAATTCTTTTGCTAGCTTTGATTCAATAACTGATGACTGGCTAGCAAGAACAAGCTACATAGTAGTCTCATAAAAGACAGCATCCATTCAAACCTGTTTGTTTCTACTTTAAATAAATCTCTGTACAAATGAATGTCAGGATCATAGAATGTACTCATAAACCATGTGAGTAAAGAACTGAAACTGTATCAGATATCAGGTGATGATGATGATGTTGATGAAGAGACTTCTACTGCCCTGTTGATACTTTTCCAGTCTTGGAAGGGCTACTCCTGACTTTTCAAACAAATCTGTGATAGGTGGCAGTCTTAACTGAGTTCCATGACTTCAGGGAAATAATAGATGATTCTAATGCAATAAAGAGCATGTGTAGGATGAAGTGTATCATTCTGTCAAACTATAGTTGTGTTCTTTATTGTAGATTAGGAGTTGATAACCACTTATGGGGATGTGGAAGTTTAAAAGTCATTTTCTGCACATTTGTAGTCCTCTGGCTTAATCTGGAATGCACAACAGAGAGCATCCTTTTTGAAAATGAGGTGTTTTGAGAAAAATAAGTGCATATATTCACACGTGGATGTACATGTTCAATTATAGAAAAGTTAGTGTGAGATGCTGTTTACTGACAAAGTATTTTCAAGTATTATACAATACTTTTTACTTCCATTAGAGATACTGGGAAGGTGTGGGGGTGATGTGATTTGGGTTTCCAGGGGAGAGAATCGTATTACTTAATCATATTATCACATTGTTTCATAGTAATAATTTTATAACTGAGTCTGCTGGATCACTGCCTCAAAACCAAAAGAATATGCAGAAAGAGACCAGAAAGAGGGAGAGGGGGGGTTGAGCGGGGAGGAAGAGGGGAAGGGAGAGGGGAGGAGAGGAAGAGGAGGCAATATGATTATGAAAATCTGTTACAAAAAGTGATAGTCTTTTGAGCACTGTCTGTGTTTAGCAGCATATTTGACAGGAGAGGCAGTCTATAAAGGGCATATTTGGTCATTTAATTTAATTGAGTAAGTATAAGAGAAAATTAACTTCTAGTTTTTTTTTTTTTACTTTTAAGTATGTGCATTTTAAGTCCCTGCATGGGAATATGAACTTCATTGTCTTTTTAAAAAAATTCATTCAAAAAATTCTAAATATTGTATATGAAAAAAAAAAGAAATTCTAAATATTGTATATGGTTCTTCATATTGTTGAGGAAAGGAAGCGTATTAACAGCTCTGTTTTTTAAGGGTACTTTCTTTGTATATGGGACTTATCAGTAACTTATAATTTAATAATTATAAATTTTATGTAGAGATGGATAAGGAATATTCCGATTATTTTAAAGGCTCATTTAGGAGGTAACTAATGAGATCACTTATCTTTGAAGATCAGGCTTGTAACCAATACATTTCCATCATACTGCCATTTCTTCAGTGATCAGTTACACTTGCCAGAATTGTTGTGATAATTCTTCTTGAGATGGCCATAATTTAGACAGAATTAACGGCATAGTGACAACTGTCTGCCTTCAGTCCGATTCTAAGCACCTCTGAATAGTGGGATGATGTGAATTTGTGGTCCCTGCTTTGCCCAGGATAAAAAAAGAGAAAAGCTATTCTCTTATTAGAATGGATGATTTCACCTCAAGTTAAGCTTGACGAATCTTTTATGATTAGAACTGTGGACCCCTATCGGTGTGAGGGGAGTGCGGTATCTTGATAACAGGGGCGTTTCTAAAGAAGAGGTCCTTCTTTCCTCAAGAGCATGTTAGCACCTGCGCTGTGCTCAGCGTTTGGCTTCTCTACTGGAGAGGTATCTTAGGACAGCTCATGGACTTGGATCACACACTAGAAGGTATGTTCTACAGACAGGCATAGGACAGGATTGAAATGACTTTCATTTAAGTTTTAATTTTTCATGCAACATGAAATTCATGAAGTATTTTAATGTATTGGTAGGAAGCACATGCAAATACATTCATGTTGGGATATGTTTATTTCGGTAATTATCATAGTGAAAAGCGAACCTATTGAAAAGTATGCTTATGGTTTATTCTCATCTGCCAAATGCTCTTTTAAAGTGTAGCATCTCTGCTAATACTTGTATCAGAGAATTTGGAATTTGTCAACATAGAAATGGGAAAAATTGGCGAGGAACTGGTTCTTTTAAATAGCTCAAAAAAAAAAAAAAAGAAAAGCTGGCACAGGGCTTCTCATTTAAAAGAATTATGAAAACCAGGAGAAGAGAGATGTAAATTTTATTTCTTCAGAATTTATAATAAATTCCAGCTAAAGAAAGCTGTCAGTCCTATAGTTCTAGAAGAATAAACATGACTCTTTTTTACCTCCGAGGAACAAAAAAAAGTATCTTGAACAGCATTATTACATTTTTATAAGCAAAAAATGAAATGAATGTTTGAAAATGTAAACTCTTTCTCTTGCATTTTGTATAATAACCAGAATAATAAAGGTAGGAAAAAACTGCAAATAGTAACTAATCTAGTAATTCAAATAAATGGAGAAAAGTGACTCACTCTAATATCATAAAGGAATAAAAGCTATAGTGTAACCAACCACACTTTGTCTCTTGATTGGCACAAATTTAAGTCATTCTTCTTACAGGGATGTTGCTAAATTTTATGATAGCATCAGTAGCAGTTGGAGAAAAATTTGATATAATCAAAAATAACTAAAAGGTTAACCCTTTTCATATTCACTAATACTTTAAGAAATATCCCTAAAGAAGTCGGATGCTTTTGAAAAAAACCATACCTTCTAGTAAAAATAGAATATGTTTGTTACCTTACAAAGCTGTTGATGACTTTGGGTTCAGCAAGGGGTGAAGGCTGAAGTGAACTTCTTGCCTGATATTATTATTCAAATTAGAACAAACATTTTCCATCTGTAATATATTTCTATGTTTATATCTCTACTTTGAGTTCATTTTCAACTTGTCTTTCTCCCGTGAAGCTGCTAGTATATTTCACATTTAAAATACATTTTCATTTAAACAAATAGGAAAGTTCTGACACATAGGTAAGGTCGACCTGCCTGTTGTTGTTTAGTCACTAAGCCATGAATCTGTCTGACCAGAATTCAGTCCTCACTTGAAGTAACTTTTATATTTCCACTTAACTTTTTCTAGCTAAATATGCAATAGCCTGTTCTACATTTCCTGTGATTGAAAAATAAAATAGAGCAAACTTCTTATTTAGTGATTACTTTTGTCCCACAATGTTCAGTCTCTGAATGAGAAGATTATGGCATCACAAAAATTTTGTCAACAGTGTTGGCTTGTTGATTTGCCAACAAAATCCTTTTTCTTTGTAACCTATTTTAGAAAAAATACAAAAAAAAATACAAAAACTACATGTGTGGCAGGGCCTTTGAATCAATACTTTACTAAAGATTAAAATACTTTAATATTTGCTGTCCTGTGTTTTGATGGTGATATAATTTTTTATATTGTTCTAATTTGTATAATATTAGGTGATGAAGTGTGTATGTATAGTGTTATTACTTTCAAGACAAATATATCATTGCAAACAAAGAAATTTTACAATTAGATTTATTTTAAAAGTTATTTATATAAATATTTGAAGCATAATAAATTGCAGTTTAAAATACAGCCTCAAACAGAAAAGTCCTCATTTTATACTTTTTCAAATTCAGATATTGTTTTACTGTCTGTGTGTGTGTAAATGAACCTTAAATTTAAACTATTTAAACATATGGCTTTTATCTTTTATATGTTTCCACTAATCAGAACCTCAGATTTGTTTTTATGTGGGTATTATGCTCTATAGTCTATAATTACGAAATTTTAAAATATTAGGAATCAAAACCTTCACTAGCTCCAGACTAAGTTTTTAAAGAAACCTAAAAGGAATCAAGATGACTAGATAAATCTGATGTTCACGAAATCATTAAAATACTTTGATTTAGCAAATACCCCATTTTACATAACGTAGACACTTGAAGACTATTTGTTAATACATATGTGTGCAATGTCCACATAGATAATGAAAAAAGTTACTTATTACAAAAATGAAAGATGATTGATGTATTGGTACTATTGTCCTTCAGTTGCCCAGCATGAATTTGTAAAATAAATGGTATATTTTAAGATACCTCATTTACAATATTCTGGTTTCAAGTCGTTTGCAGTAAGATTCATATAATCCTGCATTTCATTTAAGTGTGATGTCAGCAAGTTGGATCAACCTTGAATCAGTATAGCCAGTACAGAAGTCTAATCTCTTTTTCTTGAAGTTTTGTATAAAATCTGCACCTTCCAACAAATAGTTCCGCTCCACTATGCCAGTATTTGATACCTTTGACGAACGACAGAGATAAAGGGGAGGATGAGTACTTGTTTTGTAAGCGGCCGTCAATTAATTCTCCTCACATGTCTGATGAAAGTAGCTTTTAAAAACTGCATTGTGTTTCAGATAGGAATTGTCACAGATCAAGGTTGGTGAATTTTCTGTTCAGCTGTTAGCAAAGGATAACGTGAGTTACTTAAGACAGATCATTAATGTATCACATCTTAAATGTATTTATCACATTTAAGGTATATGAATTAGTTGTGTAATTACCACTTGAGCTTTGCAAAGTCTGTAACTCACTTGGAAATTTAAATGCTAACAAAAAGCAAAATATTAGCTCTTAGTCTTGGAGATTGTTACTAGGACCTTTGGGGGACTGTTTTATTGTTTATTTTGGTTTTCTTTTTTAAAAAAACAGTCATGTCATTCCTTCTGGAGTATTTCTTATTTTAAGACTGAAACATAAGCATGTTTTGTTTAGAAATAGATATAAATTATTTGTACACGTTAGGCTTTAAAGTATCTCAATGTGTTCTGGGTGAAGTTTTGGTTCTCTTAGGATTAAGATCCATTGGTATAAATGGCTAATTTTGGTTGAGGAGTGTTACATAGTTTTTAAGTCCTCGTTATTACTTTTAAAAGAATATCCCATCAGGAAGAGGAAGCTTTGTGGATAAGCTGCCACTCTTTGATGAAGGATTATACATTCTCCCCTAA